>CM060901.1:264500121-274500121 GCA_030737815.1 Allium fistulosum | reverse complement strand
CGGTGTACCCGGGGGAGGCATATGAGTGAACTCCTCCTTCTCTGGCAGATGCACATCCTCTTCTAGAAATCTGTGTTGCACACAAATGTTATCAAGAACCTTGGCAGAAACCACCGAAGTACCTCTCTCAAGCGGATTAAGTAGAACTCTAAAGTTGGAAGGCGTTCGATCCATGATTGGTCCAACTGGACATACTGAACTTGCAAAGTGGTAGAAGAAAGAGCGACGGATGATGACTCAGCTTCTGTGAGTGTCAGGCTTCCTCGCTTGACTTAAGATGCATGGATGGCCGCTTCATTCTAAATAACAGAACTCGCATCCGAAATGGTCAGGAAAATCTATCCTAAACTAATAGCTTCCCCTACCACACTTGAATTCCAAAGAAACATTAACTTGTAATCGACACATCGGATTTAAAGTGTGAACTAGGGATAGTACAGTGTGCTATTTATATGGGATAAAATTGGTGCCTGAAACACTGCAATTGCTCTATCCCGTGTAGATAGTTCGCTCGTAGTGGAAGAAGAAAAGAACTTCTTGTGTCACTTTATTTTCTGCATTTGTTTCCACTTCCTGTACACTTACCCGTTATCGATCAATGATCGATAGCGGATCCGTTGTCCGAAGCAATATGGAAAACTCTTCTCACTACAGGGATGCCGAGCGTGCAACAAGAAAGTAGAATAAGCCTAAATTCTCTAGAAGAGTTGGGATCGACTGGTGATATGTCGTGCACTAACATGTACGAAACTAGGCACAAGTCAATTCTAGTCTAACAGGAGAAGATAGCAAAATGCGTCAAGCATTAGGCCAAAGCCCGAACGTCGTTCCGGGAGAAAACTCAAGACTCGATTGGCTATCTGCACCCATTAAACTGCAATCAACTCAAACTTCTCACGACCAACATTGCAAATGGAAACTCATCGTCAATTCATTACACAAACACAGTAATTAGCAAACCAATTAAGCGAACCCACCTCTGAATTAATTCAAGAGCATAAGAGTGATCAAAGACGTAGAACCAACGAGACGTGGATGGACCGCTGGTGGGCTAGGAAATGGGTTGGCAACGATTTAAAGGCGAGCTAGGGTTTATAATTAATTGTATGAATCGGTAGCAAAACGATGAGTCAGCTACGGTTTTATGAAAAATGATGTGAGGATCATGGCGTGGAGCTTGGATGAGATGGATCTAAGAAGGTAATGGATTGGGTCGAGCAAGTGCTTGAATCACTAGGAATTGGATTGCACAGAAATTAGATCGCGTGAAGAAGCAAGGGTAACTCGGGTCGAATGAGCTACTAGGTCGGCTCGAGCATATATGTAGGCAGAAAAGATGAAGCATGATTTTTGCTAAGGTACCGAGTCGCTTGCGATCCATCATGGATTGCTAGCGACTCAACTTTCGAACCAAATTTTCACGACCGTATGGATCGCTAGCGACCCATAATAAGAGAGCAAATTTGTCTCCACTTCATCCTTTGGCATTTATCCATCGTTTCGAAGCATTCCGAGAAACTAAGTAGAGAAATTTGATCTGTTACGGCAAGTAATAGCAGTCAGAACCAAAGCTAGATGATCAACAACATGACCTGCCACGTATTCGTAAAACCCCAATGCAATCACTTGGGAACGACGGACAAATATTGAGAGCGATAACTTCCAAAGCATGCCTTGTTTACAATGAAGCGTACTCTGGGGGGGTAAATGCTATCTGGGGTTTTAACCCAACAAGATCCAACAAGAAACAGAACGAACTCGTGACATCAGAATGGTTCAAAACTTATCGAGAGAAGCAAAGGCAAGGAGTTAACGAGAGTCAAGCTATATTACTGATAAACTAAGCTCGACTAAACCAAGAGACCAATATTCTTTCAGCCCAATCAGCAGTTGAGTGCAAACAGCTAGTAACTACCATCAAAACGGAACAATGTGCAACGAGACTGCGCAAGCAACGACGATACAAGACCATGGAAACATCCAAACTCCAAAAAGCATCTAAGTGCTTGCATCACCAGCGACCCATGCCCTATGGATCGTTAGCGACCCATTCAAAGTAGAAGGTCGCTCTGTTAAATGGAAGAAGAGAAGGAAGGAAGAAGTATGTTAAAAAAATATGCTAAGTGCACCATGGATCGCTAGCGACCCATGCTTCTCCATGAGTCATCAATTAGCCAACCAACCAATGCAATGGTTAAGTAGCCAAGTCCTTAGATCGCGATACGAGCCAACTGTATGGGTCACTAGCAACCCATGATTTTGGCTCGAATCACGAGCTAAAGCCTCCTAGGTCGTTATGCATCCATCTGTGAGAAGTTGATGAAGTGGCCTAGCCCAGAAGTCCTCTGATCTCTATAAATATCATCCTACCTACAACATAAACGGGATCTTCTCCAAACTGGTTGCTGAAGCACTGCTGGAAACATTCTTCACTCTCTACCTCTCTCACAATAATCTCCAAAGGGATTCACTGTGATTCTCCAGTGGATTCCAACTCTGGGGATTCAATTTACTTAAGGATAATCAAAGTCTCGTAATCAAACGCTTCCTGTAAAAGTAATCAGTCATAGTAAAACTATAAAGTGGATGTAGGCATCATTAAAAGCCGAACCACTATAAAAATTCTTTGACTTTTTTCTTTTACTGTTCTTTTTCTATATCTATGATCTATGATATTGCTATGTTAGAACAGGTTTGGTGTTTTCAAACTTAAACCAAGGTGTTGATCCATTTTTTGGGTTAACAAATAAAGTTTGAGTTAAACCTCACAAAACCTATCTCTAAGTTTCAAATTTTCATGCTTTTAATTTCATAATAATTGATTGTGAATTTGGTTGATGAATTAGAGTTTTTGTAGTTGCAATGTTATTGTTTAATCCTTGTTCAAAACTAAACACATTAATAAATTGACCATATCATTTTTGTTTCTTGTCGGATTTTGATAAATTTTAATGTTCTGGAAAGATTACTTTGTGTGTGACAACTTTTATTTTTAACACATTAGAAAATATTAAGCATAGCTTGATCAAAATTCTATTGCAAACTCTCAACTCTGTCACTTCGAAATTTACATTCTCTAAACTAAACACACTTAGTAAATTGGGCATATCTTTCTCGTTTCTTGTCGGATTTTAATAAATTTTAATGTTATGGAAAGCTTACTTTGTGTGTGACAACTTTTGTGTTGAACATATTTGCAAATTTTGAGCAGATTGAAATCTTGTTGCAAACTCTCAGCTCTGTCACTTTGTGATTCTCTGAACTAAACACAGTTAGTAAATTGGCCATATCATTCTTGTTTCTTGTCGGATTTTGATAAATTTTGATGTTCCCAAAAGATGACATCGTATGCGACCACTTTTATGTTGAATGCTTTTGCAAATTTTGAACTTAGCTGATTCAAAAATCTGTCCCAAATAGAGTCATTCGTTGTCCTGAATTTGAAGTAACTTATAGCTCTAATCTTTGTTTCTTTGTTGTTTTTGCTCGAACATTCTTTTGTTTGCTTTCTTACTTGGTTGCTGCATTTTAAATTATATGTTAGTTTTACTATGGATTATTATAAACATATGTATATCTATGATGTGTGTGTGTATGTGTTTATATAAATACGGTTTGAATAAATGTAATTTTACAAAACAAAGTATTATAATTCACTGGTTGAAACAAATTTTCATACCAAATCAAATTCTTTTATGAATGATTTTAAAAATAGAGATTTATAGATAGTGTTGTTATTGTAAAGGATTATGGATTTGGAAATGCGTTTTTGGGAAAATATGAATCTAAATTCATTTCTAAATAAAATGGATTTACGCTTGAGTGGATTTGGTGAAGATATAAAAGTGGTTTTAAAAAATAAATGGATTGTGCATATGGTTTTTAGAATAGTATTGACTAAATGGGAATTTGAGGCAACGTTGGGGATACAAGTAAAATCTCGGAATAAATTGACTTATGGGATATTTTACCCAATAAGTGAATATTTTACTAAAGTTAAATAACAAACAGGTTTATGGAAATTTATATAATTATTTATGAACAGTTAACTCAAAGTGATAAATGTTTTGGGAACCTTAATTCTATAATTTAGGAAGTACTAATAATCGTCTTAGTGTTGTCGATTGGTCTAAATGCTTTCGAATAATGCTTCGTCGAATATGGTACAACTCATTGAATATAATGTTTGAGTGGAATTTACTAACCTATTAGCGAATACTTGAATTTCACAGGGTAGTATGGGATGCCTTAGTTTAATTCTTGTGAGTGCTTATGAATGTATTTAACACTTTAGAATTGTATTCTCCTCTAGTGTGCGACAAGTGGTTGCTAGATTCTCAAGAGAATGTAGTTCAGGTTTTCATTCGTAATAAGTGATATTTACTAGCTTTTAGTAAATACTTGGATTTCACCAGACAGTATGAGACGTATTGGTTAAATCCTAGTAATTATTAAAGGTGATAGTATTTAGCACTTTAGAGTTTACTCTCTTTTGGTGTGCGGCAAGTGGCTGCTAGATCCTTAAAAAGTTACTCTTAGATTTCTTTTCTAATGTAATAACACTAAATAAACCTAAAAGATTTTGTCATGGCTACTACCCTTGAGATCATTCTGTAATTCTGTATTTCCATCCTGTGTACGATCATCGATATCGGTTCATGTGATACCAAATTGTTTGTTTGTTTTCCACGGTTCTGTGTACGATTATTACAATCATTCTGAGTAAGATCTCTTAGATTCTAGAAATTTGATTCTATATGTTCGTCGATGGAAATTCTATCGGTTTAGAAAACCGTCGAACGAATTTAAATTAAAAATAACCGCCAGCGCACGGCATACACTTGTAGTACGTGGCGAATACGGGTCGATCCGTAGGGAATTGATGATTTTAAAAATCTATTCAATCAAATTAAACCAAAGTTGAGAGTGATTGGCTAAAAAAATGAGAAAAATAAGCAAAAGAAAATTGATAAAAATATGAGAGTTTAAGGACAATTTAGAGATAAATCCACTCTCTAGATCACATAAATCAACAAAATGAAGTTATGATCTCTCTTTTCTTGTTATTAGTGTAATTAGTTGATGTGCTTATCATAAGTATGGTATATTTGTGCTATTAATTAGCCCAATATAAACCATCAAACTATAACACAACCACTAATACACATTTAACTCTTATGAAATATGACAACAAAGTTGAAATAAAAATCTATTTTAAGCATAGCCTATTAACTATTGTTTAGAAATATAGGCTATCAAATTTCAATTTCAACATTCACTTCTTTGCCATAATCATATTTAGATGAAGAGGCAATTTGTGTTATATTTGTTTAAGCATAGCCTATTTGTTATGAACAATATAGACTATCAAATTCAAAGCTAAACAACATCATTAAACCACTTCAAGTGTTTCCATTAAAGCACAAAAAGAGAGTATAAACATCAAAATGTTGCATCTACATATTAGAGAACTTCATTACCCCTAAATTGTAGGGATTAAGCTCTCATATTTGTTATCAAATCAACAAATGTAGAAAACAACATGAAACTAACAAGAGGAAAAAGAGAGAAAAATGAAAGAAAGAAAACTATTCTACTTGCATGAAAAATAAATCTACACTGCTAACATGAAAGTAAATAAACAAAAGAAGCATGTAAAAGAAAGAGAGCACCAATTAACATTGCATAAAAAAATGGAAGTTACATGAAAATAAAAATGGCTAAGTAGCCATGGAAAAGAGAAGAGAGCTTTCTTTTATTTGATCTAAAACTAAACTAAAGAGAGACTAAGAGGGGAGAGGGTTACATGAAACATAAGGGGATTTTATACATGTGTTAAACCCTAATTCATATTTTTGGGGAATGCCCAAAATAACCTCTTAGGAAGTGTGGAGGCCAAGTAATCATTAGCTTCAAATAATCCTCATTTAAGTGTACATGAAGCCATTAATTCCATAAGCATGTGCATTAGCCTCTAATTTGTACATTAAGGTAGGTGGGTAGGTGGGGTCCTCCATTATCTTTACTTTGAATTATTTCCATCTTCATTTGTTCTCTTCACTCTTGTGCATGCATGTGTCTTCATGAAACCACTCCTATTTGAGATCAAATTCCTACACAAATATATATAAATTTCCAATTAATTTTTCTCAAATTAATATATGCACAAAAATGACCATTTTGCCCTTGGATGAAGATGAATAAGTGACGATTTGAAAATAATATGAATTTTGGTTTAAACAAGTTAAAATGCCCGATATGATCATTTATTTAATTTAAATAGATTAAATATGGTGGTAAAAATATGCACATTTACGTGCATATCACTATATTTATTCTGTGTTCGTGAAATAAATAAATATATATGTTCTTGTGTCTTGTGATGGATGTTAAGTTAATTCAATTCTGTTATTATGTGTTTAGTGACTAGTTCGTGTTTGTAACTTAAACTTATAACCCTGTTGTGAGTTAATCATTGATATTTGCATGCTTAGAGATGTTGTGTTTTGTTATGTGAATTCCATGTTTAGTGACTAATATGTGTTGGTGTCTTAAATGTATAACCTTGTGCCTGTAATGAACTCTAAGTTAAATTAATTCCCATGACTCGTTACTTCATGGACATCTGTATTTACCTATCTTTTATTTTTTCTTGTGTTATATTTGGTTCTTACCCTATTGGATATTTAGAGATAGTCTGACCCGGGTGTTATTTTGCTTGGGTTAGGCCGAGACTTTTCAAGTTTTCAAGACACTTGGACTTTTGGGTAGGTGTCCTAGTAGATGATAGACATTTTGACATCTTAGTTTATCTTATGTAGGATATTCACTTATTGTACCTTGTGGTGTATTATTTAGACAGTGACTTATTTTGAGTTGTGTATTATGTGAGCCTAGTTGTATATTTTGTAGACTCACACTATGTATTGTATATGATGTATATTATTCCACTGTGATTATTATTTTATGTGATATATTGTTCTGATTTTGAGAAATCAATGTGCCTATTACTTTGTATTAATATTGTACATGTCAAATTTTAGTTCAGACATTAATTAAAAAGGTATAAATGACGTGTCAGGATTAGTATAAAGATAAATTCACATTTGATCGCCCTTAATAAGCCATATCCTCCAGATTAGCAGACGACATTACATGTAATATTCTTTGATAAACTGGGTGTTGCGGTAGGGTCGTTAAATCCATCATCGGTAATAATGGAAGTTCAGTCTCTTGAACCACTCCACAAACATCAATCATATACTCAAAAGAAATGATAAGTCTCAACTACCAGCTTGAATGCATATAGCCTCAAAATTTCCCTTTTGATTGGCTATAAGTTTATGTAATTGTTTATACACGCTACGTACAAACATCAATCCACATCACCTAGTTTTTAACTAGGAACATCGTCAAACCTGCCTTTGAACAGTCTATATAAGTTTGGTCAAGAACATGCTAATTGCAGATCGACCTTCTTGGTAAGGTTATTTTTGTACGTTTGATCTCCTAGCCCTTCGTTTTCCTCTATGAAACCACTATTATGGCTCTTAAATTTTTTGATATGCTTACTGCTCAGTCTTTCTCAAAGTGCTCCAAGAAATCTTATAGAAACATGTTATCTCAACCTCTTGCACACTTTTCAATTGATTGGTCAAAACACATTATAATAAAGCACTCTAACCGAATGGTCGGATTGCTCATAGTTGGGATTGAAATAGCCAATCAAAATTAAATTGAATTTAAATTGTTGTTTTTAGCTAGTAAAAATTCACAGAAAAAACCATTTTAAATGCCACATCATGGTACATTGAATGTTTTTCCATAAACGATCAATGTTTGTGGTTGAAGTATGATAATTAGTCCAATTAAAATGGGCATGGGGTCAAACTCAAGTTCCCTCGGCCCCATTTGAATTATGACATAGCTCAATCAAAATCCCTTACATCTTAACCAAATTCAATCCTTGCTTCTAGCTTTTGCTCCAATTTGACTTCCACTAAACTTTTAAAAAACCTTTACTCTCCAACGTCAATTACTAACCAAAATCTCTCAATTTATACAACATAAGATAGCATACAATCGTATAAAAATTCATGGCATCCAATTCACATTAAACATGTATTAAATAACTAAAACAAAATCAACCCATAATTCAAAAGACCAACTTTAATATAATTCAATGTATAACCATATTTAAACCAATTAAAATTTGAATTTAAATACAATAGATAATCAAAGAGTGGTTGATCATCTATTCTAGTCAAAAATCATTGAAATAGGTCCAGAGCCATGAATTCCCTAAAGTTCCAAAAGCAAACCCAACAATGGATTGCTAAGAACTTTGACTTGAGGCTTCTAACACATAGAGGACGCCTCAAAGAACTAAGAATAAGTCTCCATTTTATTTTAGCATTTTTTTCTATAATTTTTTGTGAATTTTGGAAGAAGAAGTTATTGGAGTTTGAAAGCTATTAGGGAATGAAGAATACATTCAAAATAGTCTAATGATGATGAAATAGACTAGTATTCGGATTTAGCATACACACGCAAACACACAAATTATGTGGGTTTCTATAGTTACCTATTAAGCCAAAGTGCTAAATACATAATTTTTGTAAGACTTTACCACCTGTCCTTCATTATCCAACATTGTATAGTCCTACTCACATATCCAAACTATTAGAATTAATAATACTTGCTTTTGATAGAGTTAGAGGTATGTCCTAGGGGAAATTCTGTAATTTATTGCAAATTATTAACTTTGTAATAAAATCTCGTTCGAAATAAAATGCGTTTTTCTATTTTATACTTGTCATATTGTGATAGTTAATTAACTATTTAATTTAAGTATATTTAATAAAAAATCCTTAAATGATATGTTTTGTGATAATAATCACAGTGTGTTGTAATCATGAGAAATTTATCACAATGAAAATAACATACTATTTTAAATATTCGTAATCAAGATGGGATATCGATTCATCCGTTAAGAGTAGAGTACGTAACGCTCTTCAAATGTTATATACTATTTTAGTCATGGTTGTTGGGGGAACTATGTGGTTACATACTGATAGTTATTATATAACTATGAAATGACTCACTCGATAGTTTTCTGTTGGTTAACATAACCGAGGTAAAATAGGGAATATCGAATTGACGACATTACATGGTTCTCTCGACTTGAGAATACTATTAAACTTCTACGAGGACTCTCCACTTTAATTTTAGTTAAATTATGGCATGGCGACCATCATACTGCTGTAGTTGGGTCTGAGTGGAAGTATTGGAAGTGTATTACTATTCAATAGAGAATTTGTCTCCTCAGTTATATAAGGCTAGTATCACGGTTAATTGTGGTCGACTCAAAGTCGAAGTCTTTGGACAAAGCAATTCGTTTAATAATAATTGTTATTATTAAACCCACTTTGTGTTTGGATTATACAAGTTAAATGGGAAGATATTGGAATTTTGACCAAAATCAAATTTAGTAAGTCCTAATGTGATATAGTTTTGATGAAGAGAATTTAAATTACCTAGGCTTCTAGCTACCAGAGCCCTCTCCTTCTTCATTTCCAAATAAAATTTAAATTAAATTAATTCTAATGCAAATGTGCGGCAATTTCTTCAGTTAGTAGCTTTTGTGGAAAAGTACAGATTCAATCTAAGAAGTTTTGGATTCAACATTCAAGATGCACATTCAAGGCCACGGTATTGGTATCATCTAATTTATATTCACTTATGTACATATTTATTTATGTCAACAAATGTGTGTACATTAGAACCTTGTTATATCATGAATTTATATATTTATTTGTTGATAGATTAATGTACACGTACATACATATCTAAATCGAATAAAAAATTAATATTTACATGTATAATTCATTTATGCCATTTAATGAAATTTATTTACGAAAATTAAAAATGATTTAAATAAATTTTAAAATTAAAATTTGACTTTTATAATTTATAGATCTACACACACACACATAGATATATATATAAATTCCATACGAAATTCACATTATAATTTTTCTAAACATATTTAAATATATTTTTTAAACATATACAAATGTATTTTTAAACATTTTTGAATCATTATGTTTTATATAAAATTATATAAGTATATATGTATTTTATAAATAAAATCCCTATGGGTTTGAAAATTTTAAAAATTGGTTTTGTTAAAAAAATGAGATTTCAAATTATTTTCATATATTATTGTATATATTTGAAAATTAATATTTTATAAATAATATTTAAATTATATACATTTTTTTTTGGCAAAGCCGACGGGGTTAAATGGTCCCCTACCATTTTATTGCTACACTCGAAAGTAGGAGGAAACACAAGTCAAACTTGCAAGAAATATGAGGGAAAACAAAGTGCAACAATCACTGGGGAAGACAAAGAAAACACAACAAAGATCTGAAATTTTAAAAGGAAACTAACAGAAAATGCAAAGGTCAAAAGCAAAAGATACATGGCAAAGGTCACGTCTAATTTCCCTCATCATATGCTTCTCGAACAAGACAGGGGTGAAGCTCTTTTCTGGTTGGAAAACACGACGGTTTCTTTCGTCCCATACCACTTTCATGAATCTTTTGATGATGAATAGGAAGAGTCTACTCGAATCACCTTTACCTCCAGTGTTATCGTAGATGTACTTCCACTGCACAACATTGTTATAACCTTTCCAGTTTTTACCTATTCTCCTGATCCAAGTCTTCCAAAGAGCATTCAGATAAGCGCACTCAAAAACCAAATGCTCTACAGTCTCAGGAGAATGATGGCAGTAGACACAACCTACAGTAACAGGAACACCTTTGGTGAGAAGCTTAATCTTAGTATTGAGCGCCCTGTTCATCACTTTCCAATGAAGAAGATTGTCTGTCTGAACATTATCAGTGCTCCATATGCGTCGCCTCCATTTACATTTCTCTCCAAAAGGCCTAGACAGGAAAGAGTAAGTTTCCTTGATACTGAACCTGTTAACGTTTTTACCCCACTGGACATAGCTGCTACTATCATTTGTAATATCACACTGAGCCGCCCTATTCCAAAGTTGTTGTATTCTAAAGCTAGAAGTCCTCGGGAGACGAATGGTATTGCCTTGGATGAAGCTCTGAACAGTCGCTTCCTGTCTCACACCAGATTGCACTAACTCAGCGTATGAAAGAACACGCCTTAAGATAACCCCACGTCCTATCCAGGGATCGTCCCAAAAACTGATGGCATCACTATGGTTAAGTGGGTATCGAACAAGAGGTAGGATAGCTTCCTTAAGCTTGAAAATAGATCTCCATGTCCAACTGATCTTAGTAGGAGTAGCCATTTTCCAGAAGTTGCCGCCGCGAAGAACATGAACAGTGGACCATTTAACCCATATGTTACTTTTGGCAGTAATGCAGTCGAAAATTAGTCGAGCCATAGCTGAACGATTCCAGTGTAGCATGTTGATAATTCCAAGGGCACCATTAGCAATAGGCCTTTCTAATTTCTTGTAACTAATAGGGGCTATATATCGTCCCAGAGTTTTGCCAGTCCAAATAAATCTCATGATAGTGGAACGAATCATGTTGATGAGTTTCTGAGGTAGTATGAACGTTCTAGCCCAATAGACTTGTATGGAGAAGATAACTGACTTAGATAGAGTAATTCTTCCAGCTTGGCTCAACAATTTGCTTGACCAGGATTCGAGTCTAGAGATGATCTTTTCATATATGGGTAAACATTGGTTGACAGTAATTTTGGCGAAAGTAAGGGGAAGACCAAGATAAGAGATTGTGTTATTACTGAACTGTAAACCAGTGATATCCCTAATAGCATTGTTTTGGGTTGATGTGTGGCCAGAAGTTATCATTTCAGATTTGCGGAGATTGACAGATAGACCAGTTATTGCATGAAAGACATGAAGAATATCCATAATGGCGTGCATAGTAGAGTTGTCAGGAGAATAGAAAATAACAAGGTCATCAGCGAACATTAATGAAAAGATCTCCGGGTTAGTGCATCTTGGGTGGAGACTGATATGTCCAGAAGTCATTTTATTTTTAAACAGTTGCGTGAGAAGTTCCATGATGAGGATGAATATATATGGCGATATTGGGTCCCCCTGACGGATACCATGCCTACTTCCGAAGAAACCAACACTGAAGCTATTAATGTTGACCGAGAAACGAACGGAGGAGAGACACTCAACAATCCATGCAATGAATGAAGCAGGAAACTTCATACATTGCATAACTTTTACAATGGCTTCCCACCGAAGCATGTCGAAAGCCTTCATGATGTCCAATTTCAGCATAGCTTTAGGAGAAGTGTTCTTATTGTTATACCCATACAGCAGTTCATGAGCCAATAGGACATTATCTAAAATGTTACGACCTGTCAAACATTCAGCTTGATTAGGCGATATAATGTTGTTCATAACAGATTTCAACCTGGTCATAATAATTTTAGAGATACATTTGTAGATTGTATTACAGCACGAGATAGGCCTGAAGGAGGACACCGTGTTAGGATTGGGAACTTTGGGAATAAGTGCAATATTTGTGTTGTTAAAAGAATGAATCAGTTTGGAATTTTTGAAAAAGTTCTTCATAGCACGCAGCACTTCATATTTGACAATGTCCCAACATACAAAATAGAAAGTAGCATTAAACCCATCCGGTCCTCCCGCTGATTTCCTATTAAGAGAAAACATAGCCAATTTGATCTCTTCGTCAGTCACAGCAAGTTGCAAGGAGGCATGTTTGTTGTCAGACAGCTTGGGGAGGGATGATGGAGCAATGAGGTTAACGTCAGGTTCGAAATTGTCGGAGTTGTTGAAAAAATTGGTGAAGTGATTAATGAAAGCCTCGTCCACACCCTGTTTAGTACTCTGAACATTACCTTCGTCATCCTGGATGGAAACTATATTTTCTCTGGAATGTTTGGCCCTTAAGTTAGCATGGAAGAAAGCACTGTTCCTGTCGCCGTCATTTCTCCATTTAAGTCTTGCTTTTTGATTCATCATAGAAATCTCATTGGACAGAGCAGCGTGATACTGAGTTGATATGTACGTCTCCATTGCACTGATAGAAATATTGAGGGGATCATCCTGGAAAGTAATTTGAATTTCTTCCAGTTTATTCCTCCAGTACGAACTTTGTTTACTTCCTTCTCCAAATCTATTTCTGGACCATTGCTTGAGAGCCAGCTTGGTACTTTTCAACTTGACCTGCAAAATAGACATTGGATTACCATACACAGGTTTTTCCCAAACATCTTTAACTAAGTCAATAAAATCAGGTTCATTAACCCATGTATTAAAAAATTTGAAACTTGAAATGCTATTGATGCCATCTTCCCGAAGGTGAACAATTTGAGGAGAGTGGTCGAAAAGAAGCGGAGGAGGAAGGTGGTTATATAAGGTAGGCCATTTGGAGTGGGCAAGCTGGTTACCAAAAGCGTGGTCAATCTTAGTATAGGTCCTACTCCCATGTCTTCGTTTGTTGTTCCAAGTGAATCTCATGCCAGTAGTCTTTATTTCCACTAAGTTAGAATCAGAAATAGCAGACCGCAGAGGTTCTATTTCATTAAGAGAGAGCGGATTGCCCCCAAGTCTATCAGCAAGTTTGTTACAGCAGTTGAAATCACCAAAAATGATCCAAGGATGAGTATTTTGACGAAGCATGGGTAGGTCGTGGAGGAAAGAAGTTCTAGCAGCTTTATTATTAGCAGCGTAGACAACAGAAATGTAGAAGGTGGTCGATGTGATGATATTTTTGGCATGGCAGTGAATGATTTGAGAATTAGCGAAGACTTTGGAAAGGAGGATCAGGTTTGGGTCGAATAAAATGAGGATTCTACCATATGGCGCCTCATCAAGGTTGTGAATAACGTCCCACCTTGGGTTAATGTATTTAGCAGCTTTGATTGAGTGGACGAGGTTTAATTTAGTTTCGAGAATGGCTAACATACATAGTTTATGCTATGATATAATATTCTTGCATAGGGATAATTGGTTTCTTGGTGGGCCCCTCTAACATTCCAAGCTCCAATGGTTTGCATCATTGAGCAGACAAATTTTCAGACTGGGTGATAGATTTCTTGCTTCGAAGGACCATGTTCGAGGCACTGGTGTGGAGAGGAGAGAGAGGTAGATTCTTAGTTAGTCTTGTTTTTTGTGACTGTGGGGAAGCAATAGCTAGCTGAGGGATACTAATCAGCGATGGCAATGTTTTGTTGGGGGAAATGTGTAGAGAAGGAGAATGTTCAGTGCCAATGTTGAGGATATTTGAATTAGTTGTTGAAGAGGTGGATTGAGCAGGTTTGATAATGTTAGAGGGAACATGAGGTGGAATGTAGAGGAGATTTTCGTGCACATGCACACTGTGCACAAAGGAATTAGCATATGAAGATGGTTGTTGAGAAGAGTTGAAGTTTTGCTGGATTGGTGGATTAACTGTGACTAGAGAATTGGATGAATTGGAGTTCATAGATCGGGTTCCCAAATTTATAGACAGTGGTTGTGAAGAAGGTAAATCATCAGTGGCAAACTCACTGCATTTTGTTCCTCCCGAAGAAAAAGCTTCAGAAAAGGTGGCAGCAGTTGCATTGCTTTGAATATGAGTTGAACCAGTACCAGTTAACCCTGATGTATCACTAACTGGAGTTGCATGCAAGTTTTCCACTGGCGAAACCTCAGTCTCTTGAGAATGGTCCTTTTCTGGTTTATGATTTTCATACATTTGAGCGTTAACATTATTACTTTTACCTTCCATTGTTTGAAGAATATCAAAACTGTTGCTCGTAGGTAGCTTGAAATCAGAAGCAACCACAGTAATACTTTCAGTAGCAGCCTCTGGACTGTCAGTATCCAAAACATACACCATATTATGTAATTGAATTCCTTCCTTATCAGATCTCACTTCGTTTACTGTGTTCATCTCAGTATTTTCCTTTAATTCTACTTCCTCTATTCTGTTGCTCATAGGTAACTTGAAATCAGTAGCTGTTATAGGAATGACTTCAGTAACAGCCTCTGGATTGTTAATATCCAAAACATACACCACATTTTGCTTTTGATTTCCTTCCTTATCAGATATCACTTCGTTTACTGTGTTCATCTCAGTATTTTCCTTTAATACTACAACCTCTTTTCCATTTGATCTCTCACTTCCTTTTATACTCTCCTGAATATTTTCCTTATTAATCACCCTTCTGAAACTCCTATTCATTCCCATATTTTTCCTGTTATACCCCACCTTTTGCCATGTTTGAACTTGCTTATTAGACTTTACTTTGCTTTTTGATATCTTTTCCTTGTGCTTATTACCTGTTTCCTTGCCATTCATAGTATTAACAGTTTCTACCTTCTTGTCACACGATTCCTTAACATGCCCAAAGGAGTTGCACTGAACACAAATTAGTGGTTGCCATAAATACTCAACGTAAATACGTTGAACACCCCCATCAGCCAGGCTAATTAGGAAATCATTAGGTAACTCCCTGTTTGGCTTGATTTCAATCATGCATTTCGCAAATTCCAGTCTTTCAAGTCTCTTAGTCCTTTCATCCATACAGAGCATTTTACCTATTCGACTGCTTATCCAGTTAATGCCAAGGTGAGTCCAGGAAAAAAGTGGAATATTACGAAGTTGAACCCGCACAGGCACTGAGGGAACAGATCCGCATACATTGCTAACAGCGGAATCATATGGCCTAATGATAAAAACTTTATTGTTCATTATGATGGGGTCTCCAAGTAAAATTTTGCTTTTATCTTCTTCAGACGAAAGCAAGAAAAGAAATATCACTCCATCAGATTTAACTTGCACCGATCCTTTTAGTTTCCATATGTTTTTCAGTTTAGCAACAACAGAAGAGAACGGCAAAGGATTGTCAAGGAAAAAACCCACCAGGTGATCCTTCCAAACTGATGAGCCAGCCTGAACCACGTCGTCTACCAAGTCGGGCACTTCGTCAGAGAATGAAGGGACAAGGTCAATAGGCTTGTACTTCCCCGCATTGAGAGGTTTGCGTTTGAATAAGGAAGTCCAAGCTTGTTGACTGCAACCTTGTGGGGAAGGAGATGGATCAGCAAGAGGGCCGGAGAGTGGTATGGCATTGGGTGATGGTAGAGGAGGTCTTCCCAGCAGAGAAGAATGGGATGGAAGATGCTGGGGAGGAGGGTCAGGTGGGAAAGGAGGAGGTTTAAGCTTGGCAGGAAGATGGCCTAAAGCTAGGTTTGGAGAACTAACATTGATGGGAAGGAGGTATGACTCGGTTGAGGGAGAAAGTACGGTAGGAGGAGGAACAGGGATTGGAAGGACAGGAGATGGTGGAACATGAGAGGTAGGTACGGGAAAGGATGGAACAGGTACGGGAGGGAAGGGAGAAGATGGCACCATTTTTGAGGAAAAATTGATTAGAATGCTTTTTGCAATTATATACATTTTTGTGTGTGTGTATACATATCAACATTTGAAATTTTAAATAGATTTCTATTCTAGATTTGTTTTCAAATTTAAATATCTTCAAATATTTTAACTATTAATTTGATTAATTTTGATTTGGTAAATACCTTTTAAATAAACACTATAATATAGATAAATGTTTATAGTATTTACATATATATATGTGTGTATGATGTAAATGGTAATGAATTAAATTTGGATTCAAAATATGTATATAAAGGGGAAAAAGTGTCCGTTGTAGTGTAAATCCCTACAGTTATACACAGCATATTAAACCATGTACACAGCTATAGGTTGCATAAACTTTACACTTATGTGTGTATTTGATACACATATACATTATATACTATATATATAATAAAATCAAAATTTTATATAAAATTATTTGGACTACATCTAAATCCATTTAGACTTCATAGGCCCAATAAGATATAAAAATGAAAATTTTCTTGAAATTCGCCCATTTAAGCCTCTATATGCTGGCCCAATTCCTATAATGGTATCAGAGCCCAATAACCTATGTGATTTAAATTAGCAATATTAATGCTAACTTATTAAAGCCTACACATTTAGTAAGGTGTCTAGAAAAGTAGTCTCGAAGTTTGAGTTTGAGTAATCAAGTATTCTGCCCTACTTGGCTATTGGCTTAGCCTAAAAGGTGAAGTAAGCCCAAAGGTTATCCCTTATATAAAAGGTCAAATTGATTTGAGCCTTAAGCTAATTTTCAAAACTTGTTTTGAAATTATAAACAATATTACAAATTTAAAAATGTTAAAATTTAAATATATAAGAAATATTTATAAATGTTATAAAGTATTTTCAAAATTGTTTTGAAAATTAAATAATTATTTTCAAAAATTTATTGATAACTAATTTGATTAAAATAATTATTAATTAATTAAATTAAATAACATATAAATATTGATATATGTAAATTACCTTGAAATGTTTAAGGTGATATATATATTTTTCTAAATGAGTTAAAATTATTTTAAATAAATAAATTAATTAAATGTTTATTAATAAATAATATAATATACATATATTAAGATATATGTGTATAACTATAAATGTTATAGTATACATATTCAATTTAAAATGTTTAAAATGGATAAAATAAAATTAATAAAATGTTAATTAATGTTATCCAACCCTTTTACTAGGAAATATTCGAATAGACTGGATGAATCGAACTTGGAAACTATCAAGGCAAGAAGACGGGAGAGATATCCCAAGAGTTTAGAAACCAAGTACAAACAGAATCTTAAGACGGAGACCAACCCAACACAAGAATTTAAAGCCAAGATCCAACAAGGAGTTGGATCGATACCGATCTAACCAATGGATCGGTACCGATCCACCAAACCTCACCAAAGTTTGCCCCCACTCCTACTACATGCTAACGATGATCCCAAGAGCCTATTTCAAGCACCACTTCATTGTTCCCATGCAATTCTCTATCGATCTCCATAAGCACCCAAAATAAGCAATTCCATTCTTTCATAGATCCATCATTTGGACTCAAAAACAAGAAACTAATGGTGCAAACAAGTATGGAATCACGAAGCTAACCACCAATCGAGCCAAGGCAAGAATACCAAAACTATCCAAATGAAGAATTTATGGATCAGTGCTGATCCTGGCCCGTGGATCGGTACCGATCCATGAATATTGCTGAGGTGTCCGCCTAATTTCTTGGGAAACGGTCAATGGTGTGGAAAACGAAGTGTAGATCACGAAGATGAGATTTTAGGCTTTCTACCTCTATAAATAGGAAGGAATGACTCTTTTTTAAGGATCTTTTTGCTCTTGCTTTCTCTTACTCTAATTTCTTATAATCACCCATGGATTTAAACCAATCTGTAAGAACTCATGTTTGTAATCTGGTGACCTAAGCAATAAATTCACTAAGTGGATGTAGGCCAAGATCAGCCGAACCACAATAAACGCTATGTGTTCTTTTCTTGCTCATTTTCATTTATCTTATTCACTTTTTATTTTCTATGCAATCTTTTGTGTGTTTGAGTCATTATTTGTTCAAACATTTTAGTGCTTTCACTGAGAAAGATATTCTCAAGCTACTTGGATTCAAGATCCATTTTTCCAATCTTACCTTTCAACTATTTAGATTTTCACTAACTTACTTGAAGCTATTTGCCATGGCCCCAAGGATGGAATGTCTACAAATTCCAGAGCTGTTGATAACGCTAAGAATCCAGATAGTCAACATGTGATGAAGTTGCCTAGCAAAACCAGCCAAAGATCTTGAATCCAACTAATGTCATGACCAAAGTGGAGATGGATCGTATGATGAAGCAAATGAAGGATAGGTTCCAGGAGAGTCGCAATAAGATGAACCGACATATGAAGGAAAATTTGAGACTCCTGAATGAGATGACTCGAAACCACCGTAGAAGAAGCAAGAGGGATGTAATGCCTTCAGATTCAGAATCAGATAGTTCCTCATCTTTCGTGTAGAAAAAGAGGAATAGGAAGCAGAAGAGCACAAAACACTACTGAGATTTAAAACCAAGACACTAGGCAGACCCTAATTAGCAAGGGTCTGTGGAATGGTTTAAATAAATTGTCTTATCTTGTCTTTTAATCTATTTTTCTTTTGGTTGCTTCTACTCTCCTACCTCCTTCCTTTTCGGGGACGAAAAGTTTTGAGTGGGGGAGAGTGTAACGACCCGTAAATTTCAGTGGTTTTATTTATTTAATTAATTGAATTTGTGTGAAATTTTAAACAATAAAATTTTGAAATATAAATTTAATATTTGGAATGCATCTAATTAAACATAGCAACTGGTAAATTTTCGTCCGAAAATATGAATATTTATTTCGCATGTAAATTTACTTCAATTTAATCGGTTAAAATTGATGGTAATAAAATGTTTTCCAAACCTAAATATTTTACATAGGAAAATTGTAAATCATCTTCTGAGTGAGACGTCATCTTTCGTTTCGTCAAATTTGGACATCTATTGCTCCGTCGATCTTATTTCCGGCAAATTAGCAACATTTCCGGTACCGATATCGACTTTTGATCGGATGATCGTATCACCGATATCGGTATACTGTTTTGATCGTCTCGTCGTGCTGATCTCAGCGGTATATTCATTTCTAGTTTTCGAACTCTGATATGCCGTGAAATCAGTAAAACGATTTGGCATATCGGATCCGTAATTGAGTCAATGGTTTCGTTGTCCTTTCAATTTCTCAACCGTGTAAACCAGAAGACATTTGTTATTGAATTCAAGATCAGCCTCTTCTATTCCAAAACGGGTTGCAATAAATCTTTTCCCGTTCGTTTGTATTCCCATTCTCCATTTTATTTTATTTTATCTGTCTCTTCGGAAATAAGTTTATAATAATTACCCCTTGCTTGCTCGTTCGTTTCCTCCTCCTCCGTGCTTGTTCCATGGCCACAACAACTAGCACTTTCCACGTCTTCCCTCTCCTTTAGCCATGCTAGCCCGATCTCACCCATCCCCTTCCACTCATCGCCACCCCCTCACTGCACGTGCCGCACCCTCCATCTCCGCCTATCGTCCCACCTCCATAGACCCGTACTCCCTCTCCCATAGCAGCCTGAACCAACGCCTTACTCCATGCGACGACGCCAACCAAAAACCCATCAGCCTGACGACCATCTCCCTCCTCCCCTGACCAGACACGGCCTGCACTAAACCCACTATCGAACACTTACTCCACCGGAAGCCAGCCACTGCCCCATTCAACAACCAACCCAAAACAAACAGCCTACCCTCTCCACTTTACACCCTACCACACCCGAGTTTGCCATCCACGCCAATAGCAGCCATCGAATGCATGTCAGCAATCAGCCATGTCACGGGCATGCAACCCACACCCTCTCCCGTTAGCAACAGCCAAACACCGAGTAAATCCTCCCTCGCCACCTCACTTCGCCCACCATTAGAACCGCCTCTCTCTTCCCATTGCCGACCATCATCAAATCTGCCACCGTTTCCCCGCCAACTCCTCTGACAGCTCGCGCAGCAACACCAGCCTTTCCAAGCCCAATCATCGGCAAACCCCAGAGGTATGGTGTAATAATAGATATGAAGTGTATTCAATTTTAGTTAGATATATATAAGCATGTGCAGATATAATAATAATAAAATAAAATTTGAATATATATATATATATCCTGAGAGGTATGACTTTATTATGCTTTGGCCGAAACTGCTCCTGCCTGCTTTATATCACTTTGTTTTCTACCATTCCAACTATTTTAAAGGTTGAGTTTTATGATTCCATTTTTATCTTCAAGATTCAAGAGGATATTTTGATTTTTATTATATGAGTTTTAAATAGGTATTGATTTTTGAATATAATAATATATAGGTAAGTTGTATATAGTTATATATATTTTTAAACTGTTTGAATGTATATACATTAGCTTATATATTTGAACTAAGTTGGGTATATATGAAAAGTTTTAAAAGGATATATTTTTGTGTTTTCATTTTTTTGTATACATCTCGGGTTTATGTATGGGTGAAGTATTGATTTCCTGTAGTGATAATATACTTATTACAGTATATATTAGTATATAAATAATATATTGGTTTAAGAACTGATTTCCTGTACTATACATTTAGTATACATTTCATGTAGTATATATATACGGGTGTTCTGTCTTTGCTTATAATTGAGTTATATTTATATTTGTTCTGCACATGACTATTTTCAGTCTATTCTATGTATTTTGCTTACAAATAAAAAAATATGCAAATATATGTTAGTCGCATATAAATATATTAGTAGATGTAAGGCCAGGTCTGCATGTCTGTTTACACATAGTTAATTATTCGCATATATACTAATGTCTGCATATACTTTTAATTATATATAGTGGTCTGGTTTTGCTTCAAGTGAAGAAGGTTTGGTTTTGAATTTTTGTCTGAAGGAGATTTTGTGTTTGGATTTAGTATTTATTTGAAATTTGTTTAGGCTGACTTTTGAAAATATACATTGATATTTTCAAGTGAACACATACCACATATGTGTGTATTTTGCATTTTGTTAGTATATATGTATACATATATAATATAGATATGCTGTTTTATTTATGTGTTATTTAAACCAATGATTTTAGAATATATATATATATATATATATTTAATTTAATATGGGTTTAAATTAATATTGATTTGAGAATAAATATATATAAATATTTTTCATTTCTATCAAACTGATTTTTGCTGTTCTTGATTTCCAGTTTATCAGCTTTGTTCGTCGAACTCATTTCCATCGTGTTTTGCTTCGAATTCGTACCAATCTTGCTTCGTTTTGGAATTCGTGCTTGGTTTGTAACTAATCTCATTGTCGAAACTCTCTAACCTCGAAAGGTGAGCAATCACTCACGATTAACGTTCTTATATTTATTAAATTTGATTTCAATTGAAATATCAATTGAAATATGCTGATGTTAGTTATTTACATTGTTATATATGTCATTATCTGTATCTGTTCACCTGTGACATCTGACACCATTATCTGTTATTATATTGTTGATATATGCCTATTACTGTTGTTATTTTATTTTCATATCTGTTATCACTCTGCAAGTTCCCTGTTAGTATAGAATCACTATGGGTTGAAATGATACATACCCGAACGATCTGTAGAATAGGAGGAAATCGTTATGGGTTGAAATGATAAACCCAAGCGATTTTCAATTGAATTGAATTTGGGATTTCGGGTTGAAAAGATATATACCCGAATATGTTTTAAATTGCGGATTAAAATGATAAATGTCCGTATCACTTGACCATAGGATAGAAAATTATATACAGGCACCGTTGGTATATATATAAACGTTTTGAAAATGATTTATATGGTTTTGAAAAGAAATATATGGTTTTGATAAATATTGATTTTTAAGATTTATCAAAGTTGATTAAATAAAGTTGATAAATAATATGTTTAAGTATTTATTTAATATCTATATCTTCGAATATAGAATTTATAATTGATTGAAATTATATTTATTTAAGAATTATACTAAAATAAGTTGATTTGAAATGTATTGAATTTGAAGAATTTAAGAAGTGATTTACAACTTGAAATCTGAGAGTTGACTTAGATGGATATTTCAAACGTATAAATATTTGAATGAGATATTTTGTTTATTTAAATTGTAAATTGAAATGGAATTTAAATGTTATGGAAATGATTAAGTTAATATTTCAAAACTAAATAATTGTAAAGGGAATCTGATATGTATATAAATTTATCGAATTTAGTTTTGAAATGATGAATATTTAAAGCTTTGAAATATATTAAAAATGAAATGACTTATTTTATGGTTCAGATATGTATTTGAAATCGATAAATTGAAATGTTTTATTTAGAAGCTGAATCGAGTTGAAATTAATGATTTGAGATTTGATTAAATTAAATTTTTTGAATTCGAGTTAATTTGAATCGTTTTGTGAAATTTAAGGAAACTAATATATTTTATAACGAAATTTTAATATCTAAACTGTTTAAAAGGAAAGTGCTATGATTTCCAAAATACTGTGATTTCCAGACTATGATTTCGAAAGCATTATAACTTTGGAAAGTAATATGATTTTGAAAATGGATATATTTGAAATGAAATGATATCGTATTAAATTGGGTTTTGAGATGATAATGATATTTTGGTTCTGAAGTATAAACTATTTTGAAATGACCACGGTGTTATAATAACGATTGGTTGGCAAAGAGACCGGGATCGGATATGGACATACTCTCTGTCGATACCGAAAACCACTTTGACAACCGTGTACGCGGTGGAGATTCCAGAATGAAGTAGGATGGTGGCGACGTTCTTAAGGTATGTTACGTGGACCCAACTCCCGTGAGTTGGCATATGGTGGCTAAAACAGGAGCGATCTCGGACCAGTGAGGTAGCACCTCTTCTCGGATGCATTTCTTCGATATTATACTCTTACTTGTGATTTGACTAGATGGCCATCCTCCGATTTGGGAATGTTGTTCGAGGTGGAACGGTAGTGGCTGCTATGCGTATCCATCAGTCCGTGTGCGTAATTGGTATATCTACCCTGGCATTGCCTAGTTGTGCCGTGTCACCTACCATATCGAGCTTTACTACGATTATGATTTTAAGATCCGACCGCGTTAAGGTTCTCCATCCCCTTAACGCTATTTTCCGATATGATTATACTTTACTTATTTAGACACTACTGTATATAGCGTATATTACTACATAGTAAATAGTTTAACGGACCCTTGGAGGATGGTTATCCCAAACATCCTTTAAGTTACTTGTATTTTAGTTGATATTTCACTTGAGTTGGATTTATTAATATAAGAATGTTAATCCTGACTCGAGTGTTTTGTGTTTTGCTTTACGCTCGGGTCAGACTGAGTGATACAGCATTTTGAGACTCACCTTTGGAGTTGGAGCTTCGCTTGGAGATCCAGAAATCTATCGATCCTGCTTTCAGTTATTCTGTTGATTCCAGTGATGTATTCAGATCTTGTATTTGATTATTGTATTGAGACATCTATTGTATTCGAGACCTCTGTTGTATCTTGTTTAACTCTGTTATATATATATAGTAGCTTCATGAACTACTATCCTTTGTTTCCGCTGCAGTATTGTTATATTACTCTGTGTCTGTGATCTGTAATTATTTTATTTACTGTATATGCTGAGTTTTGCCAAATTTTATTTACAACGCGGTATTTTGAGCAATTCAACTCCGGCATGAGTGTCTACCTATACACTTATAATGGATGCGAATGGTTGAAAATACTGGGTCGTTACATTTTCTCTGCTGGTTACAGCGAATTACAACAGTAAATCTCGAGTACAACAGCGAAATTCGAGTGCAATGGTGAATTCGGCAGAGTCTTGATGTCAAAGAGCCCAAAGATCACTTTTCTGTAGGCTTTGGGATGCTATATATAGGCATAGGCTGCAAATATCTCGCTCAGATCTCGGGAGACCTCTTCTGGCACGTGTGTGGGCCCACGCGATCGATCCCACGTGATTCGCACTCGGTCCGTGATCGATACAAACCAATTTCGTATCGATCAAGATTTGACCCAATCGAGTCGAAATTGAGCATGAACATTGTTGATGATGTACGCAAGCTCCTGTGAAAATTTGGTGGTATTTGGACTTGTAGATTGTGAGTTATGATCGATACAAGCTTGCGTGTTCTCCAGACTGCCTAGTTCGTATCGATACACTTCGTGTCGATCTGTTCGAATCGTTCTTTACCACGTGTCTATAAGTTGACGTGGCGCTAACTCCTCGTATCGATCCACTTTTTATGCCGAACGATTGAGTCTTTCGTGTGCACGTGCCTTGTTCGTATCGATCAGTAGTATCTTGTTCGTATCGATTGCTATGGCTATTCGTATCGATCAATTATGAAGGCATTTTGTACTGTTCGTATCGATCGATCATTGCTTTGTTCGTATCGATCGATTATTGGTATATTTTGTAACGTTTCACCCTGCTCTGTTTGCATCGATCACTGGCTGATCGATACAAGTGCAGTGTATGTTAATGGATCGATACGAATTAATGGTTTGATGGACACGAAGTCGATCTTGGTGGATAGATACGAACAGCCGACGCTAGATGGATACGGACAAGGCCCATTCTGGATAGATACGAATAGCATAGTTCCAAATGGATTCGAACAAAACCGATGCTAAGAGAGCTGATTCTCTAGATGGATTCGAACAGGATGGATGCGAATGAAGACTTCCTTTGGTTGTTCGGTGGATGCGAACAGATCGACTCGAACATGGTTTTTTGATGGATGCGAACAGAGCTACTGCAGGGTGATGGATACGAACAGAGGTCTTCCCCCTTGATTTTGATCGATCCATATCTTGAGCGTACGAACTCCGATTGACTTGAAATTTGGAACGTTGGCTTTCATAGCTTTGCTTGTCTCGTCACATCAATTGTAGCTTGATTCGGACTCGGACAAAATTCACCGACATCTATAGTGAACCTGCATATACTCGATATTGGGATGAGCGGTCTTTGGTTTTCAGTCAATTCCTTGATATCACGGCCTTGCCAAAAGGCGGGATAACATTTGCCCCCCAAAGTACGTCTTGTGAGAACATGACGTGCTTTGAATAGGTGTATCATTCATTCTGAACAGGTCTGTCCAACTTTGTTGACTGATCGTTGTCTCTCATCAAAAGCTGTAACCTTTGACCGATTTTCAGTAATATGAATTGTTGACTGCCAACTGTTGTACCGTGTACTGTTGTAATTGATTGTTGTATGATAGTGATTAGCTGTTTGCTGTCGTAATCGTCATCAGGTTGGCATTCGACCTGTGAATTTTGAAAATTGAATATTAATCCGACATACGTGCATATACGTTAACCTGACTCTCGTTAACGTTCGCACGTTCACAAGTCGCTGTTAGTTTTCTCGTATCGATCCTCTCCTGAATTGATGTGAAATTCGAGTTGTAACAACGCTTGACGGTTGTTTTTGGAATGTCCCTTCGTATCGATCCTCTCCTGGATCGATGTTAAAGGTCGAAAGATTGTTCTTGCATCGATGTAATTCGCATTGATGGGTACAAAATAATCATTTCGTATCGATGGATGCAAGCTTCGGTGAACTCCAGAGCAATGGGTATGAAGTTGTTTTTTTTCGTATCGATGGACTTATGAGGGATACGAATAGAGCAGTTGGTCTTCCTGCATTATTCGCATCGATGGATATGAGTCTTCATGGGACGTGTGTTGATGGGTATGAATAGTGCAGTTCATATCGATGCGTCTTAGATGGAGTCAAAAACAGTGGATACGAACAAGCGCTTCGTATCGATAAGATACGATCCGATGGATACGAACAATACACTTCATATCGATCCGATGAGAAACCGGTTGGGATCGGCCGCAATGACCGGGAGACGAATCGTTTCCCTTCACTTCTTGGGTTCATATATAAGCGTTCGCACTTAGCCATATTTCCACTTACTTTCGCTTTTACTCTTTTGGCTTTCGTATCGCTCTTGCCTTCGCATCGGTAAAGAACTCGGAAAAGAAAAAACTGCCTTCGTCCCCAAATTGACTAGCCCTTCATCCCTTTGAATCGACTATTTAAATTAGGTAACTAATCGATCGATTCCACTTTAAAATTATGAGACTCGAGTTTTAACGCCACTCCATTCGTGTTCATGGTCGATTCCAGCGTTGTTGATGTCGGAGTTGGGTTGAAACAAGGTTAAGGAAGGGTTAATGGCGTTTGCATCGATCAGAGAAGAAGAAGCGAGGATGGATATGAAGGAGCTAGTATGCAATTGCTTGGCCTTAATCTCGTATCGATTGAGGAAGAAGGTGTCATGTTTCGTATCAATCAATATTGGTTCGAAGTAACCAATGCTAAATGATTGCTCCACGATCGATACGAAACCCAAGGCAAGATAACGGTACGATGAAATAGGAATTGAATGATCGATGCGAAGTAGGAATTGATCGATCGATACGAGAACACGGGCCGCGATCGATACGAGATGAGGGCTCAGATTGATATGATATGGCCGTAAGGTGATCGATTCGAAATCTTGTCCTCAGGTGATCGATACGAATGAGACTTTGGGTGGTCTATCCAAACTTGCATTTTGATGGATACGAACTTTAACCAAACATATGACTCCCACGAGCTTTATTCTTGCATGTTTGGACTTAACTACTAAACTGCATATTTGACTGCCCCTCGAAGCTCGTCAATAGCACTGTAATTCAATAGAATTTTAACAAACTTTAACCTAGATTAGTCTCTAAAGTTGGGATGGCATGGTTGTGACGGTCAGCGATGACGGTCACTCCAGTTGAATTTCGAAGTCTCGCCGTTTGAATGTTTTCTTTAACTCTGTAGAATTTCTCAAGTAATTTGTAGCACTACACAACACATTCACACACTTCACACTAGGGAATACGGGCTTATTATCGTCTAATGATGGTTTTTGATGAGTTGATTAGTTATGGAGTCCACAAGTTCACAACAACAGGAAAGTCATAGTTTGTCTCTTCCAATAATAGAATTGCCGGCCATCGCAGCCGAAGTCATAGACCCCACTCCGGACGAACTACCTGATGCTACGTTCATCGATAATCTCCAAGATTCTGTACCGTCCAACGTCTCTAAATACATGTTGGGACGAATATGCCTAAGGCATGGTTTGTTATTAGACAATGTACTATTGCCAGGACCAAACGATAGACCGCATGCTCCCCCGGAGGGGTTTACTGCCTTCAACCGTCATGCATGCACAGCGGGCATACTTCCTCCATTTAACCAATACATTAGAGAAGTGTTGTCTTTTTTCGGAATTGCTCCATCACAATTACACCCCAATGGATACGCTACGCTGAACAGTTTATTTATTGTATTCATGGAGCATCTCTTTCGGCCACCGATTCCAATCGATATTAGATATCTTTTTAACATCAAGAGTAGGGGAGATAGTCCATCTTTTACATTCCTGGAGGCGGTCGGGAATTTTCAAGTAGTAACCGGATCTTGGACAAGGCTGAGTTACTTTAAAATAGAATGGTTCTATGTCTGATGCCCCCTAGGATTTGCTAGCCGGTGGTTAGTCAGACGTAAGTGTTACAGTCTTTTCCAAGAGCTATCAAGATAATAGTAGTTGATGTAAAACTAATATCTTCTTTTCTTTATACCTGCAATTTCACGACCTGAATGCGGGTACTTCAAAGAAATAGTAAGGGTCCTTCAAGAAGTTCCAAGTGAAATGAGGGGCATCGATTCGGTTCTAACCGACAGAAATTTGAGAATCGTTGGACTTATTGAGCGAAACCAGAGCATAAGGCTTGAAGGAACACTAAGAGTGGCCCCGACGAAGCGGGTAAAGCGCAAAGCGCCCAGGGTCGTAATTCCTGAGGGAGGTGATGAAGAGAGAACGCCTACGGATGATGAACTTGTTGTTGGGTCTTCGGCAGGATTTCAAGCGACAAAAGGAAGGAGAAAAGGAAAGGCCGCTGCTCACAAACTCTCTAAGTCTTCGAGGCGGAAATCAGTTGTGATTTCTTTGTCGACTCCCGACATTTGAATCTCAGAGGATCCTCCCTTGCCAACAGAGAGTCCTTTTGAAGGGCTTGCCGGTATTCCGATTCCGGACTTTGTGTCACTTCCACATGATACCGGATTGGAGGAGCTTCAAAATGATCTAGATTTAAGCGAGTCTCTACCCATCAGTGCGGCCAACTTTACCGGTTGGTCGGGGGTTGCACACACATACACACTTTACGGCACTACACGGTTTCCACCTTTAAGTTGCCTGTTTCAAGAATTCACTAACTCTGTTTTCCTTTCACTTTACTGATACGATGAACAGACGAGATTCTATGCTCAGCAGTCTTCGTTCGGCACGCCAATCATCAAGCTCGTATTATGAGTCCCATCGGAGGGAGGATGATAGAAACCGCGATCGCGGTTATTCTAGTCAGGAACGCTATGACAGGGATAAAGATAGGGATTACAGAGAACAGGGATATCGATCCCGATCGCGCTCCCCACCCCATCGACTCCCCACACAACCTTCGGGCCAGGGAAAAAAGCCAGTAGAGCCCCCTCGTCACAAGCCATCTTCGCATGCTTCAAGGTCCGAGTTGCAGTGCCACATAACTGAGGTTGAGCCTCCAATCGTCGCTGAACAAGCTATCACTGAGCCTACTGGGGAAGGGGCTATTAGAATTGCTCAGCTAAAGAAGGATTTTCCAAATATATGCTTTGACGACTACATTTTCCCTCCCCACTTAAAGAGAATTCCATCAGAGGCGGAGAACGCAATGCATGATTACATTCATGACATCTATTCTTAGTACAAAGAGTGGGCAAAGGCTGCAGAGAAAGCGTCGAAGGTGGCCTTCGAGCGGGCTCAAATAATCGAAAAGTTAGACTCTGATCTCACCCAAAAGGACCGCATCATCCAAGTGCTTAATAATGAAGTCGAGTCCTCTCGGAAATCAGAGATAGAGGCCACCAAAAAGGCCGATGAGGCGAACTTGGCCATGTAGAGGATGAGGCATACACACTTTGCCTTGGTGGAGCAGATGGGCCACCGAAACACCACTATCACAGCTGAACGGGACGCTGCTCTGAAAGAACTTGCTGAGCTTAAAGCTAAATTTTCCGAAATCATCAAAGAAAAGGATGATGCAAACAAAGCCGCCCAGGAAGCATGTGAACAGGCCATCGTGCTTCGGGGCGAACGGGATGCGGCAACGGCTAAGGTCCGGGTGGTGGAGACTGAGGTCGAGGAGAAGATTAAATCGGTTGAGTCCAGGCTAGAGACGGATATATATGATCTCTTGATAACTTACAATGCTAACGTATTGAAGCACAGAAACCTAGCCTGGCTCGACAACTACGCGACACATTTATACAACGCTTGGGGCCGATTGGTTGAGGAGAAGAAGGTGGTGCATCTGGGTAAATCAATCGACGAGTTTGAGCTTGAGAATCGTATGCTAAATGAAGACGAACGAAAGATTCTCTATGAGTCGATGATTTCGCATGAAAAAGAGAGGCTCGACACCCAACACTTGGAGCTCGAGAAGGTTCAGGTGTTGAGCACCGTGATGCAAGTCCTGAAGTTCCTGTGCCAACCCAGCCTAAATCTGCACCTGTGGTTGATTCCCAATCAGTTCCTGCTTACAATCCAGATCAGCCGCAGTTATCTCCGGCTAGAGAGCAAGTTTCTGAAGCCGTTCAACCGTCCACAAGTCAAACTGAGGAAGGTACTCTGAACATTCTCTATGCTTATACGAAATTGGAATTGTCATCTGAAGTAGTTACTAACAGTTCTCCTTTTGTTTTTGTCCAGTGATTGATGCTACACCGGTCGTGCCTCCTGCCACTCAAGAATCACATCATATGTAAGAGGCCATCATAACGGAAGCAACCACCACAACGACCATGGCACCGACTGATGGAACGTAGGGGAGCATGCTTATTTTTTATGAGCAGATGATGGAGGAACTCCTCGGTCATCAGGGCGATCCCTTTGCAGATCTGCTGTTCGTTTTGGGCGGAAATGCACCGATGACAAGTTCTTAGACTCCAACTGCAGGAGTTCCGGATGATGCACCAATGCTTCATGAGGAGGAAATCATAGCTGAAATCAATGTCGAAATGGAGGCAGCCGCGCAGGGCAGTGGTTTCGACGGTGGAATGGCTGGACCTGGTCCGGCTCCTTTGCGGATGATATCTCCGGGAGGAACGATTATTGAGACGAGCGTGCCTGCCCCACCTCCTTCTGTTGATCCCGTCCCTCTGACTCCACCTGGAGAAAGTGTTCCAATACACTTGAGTTCGGAGGAGGATGTTGATATAATGCCCCATGCCGTAGACCGGCCGCCGAAAGGTAAAGGCTCAAAGAGAAAACTAAGTGGAAGCTCCGGCAGGTCCACACCAAAGGGGAAACCGAAGAAGAAGAAAGAATAGACATGCTTCTTTGGTGAAATTTTTTAGTAGATAGGAATTTCTTTTGTTTTTTGATGGCCGTGTATAGATGCGGGTTCGACCCCTGCTAGTAGAAATTTTCTGGATAAACTTGTACTTAGTTTCCTTCTACAAACGGTTGAAATGAAATTCCATTTTGTTTTGAACTTGATGTGTGTTTATTTGTTTAAGTGTTCCAGCGTTTGAATTCTTTATTCAGTACACTTGTGAAGTTTCAACTTTTGAATCTTGTTTGAGTTTACCCGTCAAGTCCTGAAATCACGGCCACAAGTCATGACTGGGTATTAAGTTGAACTCCGATGTTGTACTGCTTCAATCAGCGATTGACACTTAAGTTCTGCCCCAGTTTCAGGGATGAATTGAAAAGATCGGCTAGCGGCCGTATTTCTCCTTTAACGTATCATGATTAACATCGTTGAATTAATGCTGAAACAAGGAGAATTCGAGTGGTCGAATCACACTCGCTCTTTTATCGTCGATTGCATCCACACTCCGAGGATTTGCATTCATATGTCGGCGATCGGGCATGCCTGCTTGAGTTTCAAGGATACACCCACTCTCCACACTCCGAGGATTTGCATTCGTATGTCGGCGATCAGACACGCCTGCTTGAGTTTCAAGGATATGTCCACACTCCAGGGACTCGAGTCATTTTCACGGGTGGTCAATCACACCCGCTTTGCATTTACACTCTAACCACGCTCCGAGGACTTAGAGTTGTTTTATGGACGGTCAACCCCAATCCGGTTTGCGTTCAAACTTCAATCCACTCTTTGGGGATTTTGAATCAACGTTTATACTCCAATTCGCACTCTAGGAATTTGGAGTTGGTGTTTATATTGATACTCCAGTTCACACTCTGGGAATCCGGAGTTAGTTAATGTTTATACTCCAGTTCGCGCTCTGGGAACTCGGAGTCGGCCGACAGATGGTCAGTCACATTTGTTCGGGCTTTAGGATTTCGTTCGTACTCCGAGAATGACGAATCTATCAGGATCGCGGATGGTCGGTTCACATCCGCCCTGAGTTAACAAGCGAGGTCGTTAGATGGACGGATCCATTTTCCTCAAACTTGGTCAAGGTATGGGCGAATTCGTTAGGTGGATAGATCCACCCTCTTCGAAACCGTATTTGTAAGTTTATACTCCAGTTCACATTCTGGGAATCTGGAGTTAGTTAAAGGATTGTTGTGTATCAATCCTTTTGTTGGCTTCAGTGTGATGGCTTGTCCCCGAGCTCGGGTTTCACTTAGTGGGTGACCAGTCGTATCACAGTCACTCCCTATTTGAATAAATTCCACCGTATGATGGAACTTAGCTCTCCATGCATAGTGATGGTCATATGAAGTATTTCAAGTAAATCACAGCTTTGGCTCGAAGAGATTGCATTTTATTGCTGAAATAAGAAAATACGGCAAAGTCGGTTGCCTTATTACAAATTCAAATTTCGAAGTGTAGAAACAAATTGCAAATGAAAAATAGACTGAATAAATAAACAGAGCCTGTTATGTGTAGTAGCGACAAAGACTCTCGCTGTTCCAGGCTCTCGGAAGAGTGAGACCGTCAACAGTCGATAATTTGAATGTGACATCTCCCAGCTTTCGTTCAATAACATATGGCCCTTCCCAAGTTGGTTTCATATGCGAAGGGATCGGATAAATTCTCTTGAGTACGAGATCGCCAAGTTCAAAGGTTCGGGGTCAGACCTTGGCATTGTATAATCGAGCGACTCGACTTCGATATGCGGCTGCCCTCAAATAAGCCTCTTCACGCTTCTCATCCAATAAATCGAGAGATTCAACAAGTAATATAGCATTTGTCTTTGGATCATAGTATGTCACACGATGATAAGGTACTTCTAATTCGACTGGAATAACAACTTCTGAACCATAAGAGAGAGAGAATGGAGTGTGACCGGTTGCGGACTTGTGGGTTGTTCGATAGGCCCACAAGGCCATAGGAAGTTCATATACCCATTTGCCCCCGGCTTTTTCCAGTCGTTTCTTCAGAATGGATTTTATAACTTTATTAACAGCTTCAACCTGTCCATTCGCTTGAGGATGTGCAACTGCGTAGAACTTCTTCTGAATGTGGAATCATTGATAGAAATCCTTAAATTTGGCACTGTCGAATTGGGTCCCGTTGTCAGTGATGATAGTACGTGGGAGACCAAATCGGTAGATGATGTTGCATACTACAAAGTTGATCACCTTCTTTGTTGTAATTGTAGCAAGGGGTTTGGCTTTCGCCCACTTGGTAAAGTAATCAACTACTACGATGGCGTACTTCGCACCACCTTTGGCTAGAGGTAAAGAGCCAATAATATCGATGCCCCATACCGCGAATGGCCATGGGCTGACCATTTGCGTTATCTCGGTAGGTGGGGCTCTAGGAATTCGAGCATGCTTCTGACGTTTATCACATTTCTTGGCATAATCCGATGCATCATGATTTACAATCGGCCAATAATATCCATATCGAAGTACTTTCTTGGCAAGAGCTTGCCCCCCGGTGTGATCACCATATTCTCCTTCGTGTACATCATGCAATGCTCGTTTGATTTCATCTTGAGCGATACACCGGAGTAAAGGAACAGAGTATCCTCTTCTATACATGACTCCATTCTGAATAGTGAACCGTGAAGCTTTTCAAAGAATCTGTCTCTTTTCACTCCTGCGCTCTGGTAGGGTTCCGTGCTCGAGATAATTTCTGAAAGGAGTCATCCATGACTCCTTCTTGGAAACGACATCAAATATCCAATCAGTTTCCATCTGATCGATGCTGGGCGAAGATAATGTCTCTATGGGAACGAGACCCATTTGCTGTGCTTCACCTGTACTGGCTAATTTTGCTAACGGGTCGGCTTTCTGGTTGTGTTCTCGTGGTATGTAATAGATGGCATAATAGTCAAACTGATTCAATGTCTCTTGAACCTGAGCAAGGTAAGCAGCCAGTCTTCGATCTTTGGCTTGGTACTCCCCTCTGACTTGACACATGACCAATTGCGAATCACAATAAATTTCCACCGCAATGATTCTTAGATCTCTGGCAAGTTTCAATCCAGCTAGTAGGGCTTCATACTCGGCTTCGTTATTAGTTGCACGGAAGTTGAACTTTAGAGCATAACATATAGATCGACCTTCAGGAGTTCCAAGCACAACCCCTGCACCTGAGCAATGGTCATTTGATGCACCATCTGTATGCAGCTTCCAGATATACTTGGGAGATTCACTAGTTTCGGGCAATTCCTCTGGGATTGTAAATTTAGCAATGAAATCTGCTAGGACTTGTCCTTGGATGGCACGCCTTGGGGTGTAGGTGATGTCAAACTAACTTAACTCGTTATTCCATTTGAGCAACCTACCAGACATCTCAGGACGCGTAAGGACCCGTCGTAACGGGTGGTTAGTGTAAACGGTGATTGGGTGAGCCTGGAAATATGGACGGAGCTTCCTCGAGGCAATAACAAGATAATAAGCCAACTTCTCTAGCTTCGGATAATTTCTCTCAGCTCCGGTTAGCCACTTGCTTATGTTGTAGACCGGCTTTTGTATTCGGTCTTCCTCCCGAATTAGGGCAGCACTGATTGCGTTTTCTGATACCGCCAAGTAAATGTACAATTTCTCGTGATCGATAGGCTTTGACAAAATTGGCGGTATGGAGAGATGTTGAATTAGTGCTCGGAATGCGCCCACACATTCCGCAGTCCATTTGAAGTTTCGTTTTCCTTTTCGGATCAGATCGAAGAAGGGAATGCATTTGTCAGTGGACTTTGAAATGAACCTGCTCAGTGCTGCTACTTTTCCGTTGAGACTTTGGACTTGCTTTATAGTTTTCGGAGTTTCAAGATTTCTAATCGCCCAGATCTTTTCGGGATTGGCTTCAATTCCTTGAGTGTTGACGATAAACCCAAGAAATTTTCCGGATGCGACCCCGAAGTGACATTTCAATGGGTTGAGCTTCATTCTGTATTCTCGGAGGATATTAAACATTGACTCTAGGTCCCTGATGTGATCAATGGAAAATTGTGACTTGACTAGCATGTCGTCCACATACACCTCCATGTTTTTTCCAATCTGGTTAGCGAACATTTGATTAACTAACCATTGATAAGTTGCCCCAGCATTCTTGAGTCCAAAAGGCATAACTTTATAGCAATAGAGTCCCATATTGGTTACGAAGCTGGTATGCTCTTGGTCGGGCAAGTGCATGGGTATTTGATTATAGCCAGAATATGCATCCATGAAGGATAAAAGTTCATGTCCAGCCGTTGAATCTACAAGTTGATCAATTCGTGGAAGTGGAAAACTGTCTTTGGGGCAAGATTTATTCAAGTCTGAGTAGTCAACACATGTTCTCCATTTCCCATTCGGCTTTCGGACAAGTACAAGATTGGATACCCATTCCGAGTATAATGCATCTCGAATGAATCCATTCATCCTATGCTTATCTACCTCTTCTTTAAGGGCGGCAGATCTCTCTGGATCCATACCATGCCTTTTTTGCTTGACCGGAATGTGCCGCGGGTCAATATTCAGTGTGTGGCTCGCGATGTCCGGCGAGATCCCAAACTTATCAGAGTGCATCCAGGCAAATACATCAAGGTTTACCCGGAGAAATTCAACCAATTCCTCTTGCATTTGTTGGCTTAGCTGAGATCCAATCTTTATCATTCTAGAATCGTCATTATCGTCGATTGGAACATCGATCGTCAGTTCGGCCGGAGAAGCTTGATTGTCTTTACTTTCGTCTTCACTTTCGGTGTCTCTCGGGTCAAGATCTCTTTGGAATTGGTTGGGGTGCCCGGGCGCGGGCGTTAATTGTCAATTATCAGCAAAGCGAACGCAGAGAGATTCCTCTACGCCCTTCCCCTTTTCTTTTCGCTGCGCCTCGCGCAGCTCAGCAACATAACAGGCTCGTCATGCGGCCTGATCCCCTTGAACAACTCTGACACCATTGTCGGTAGGGAATTTCAAAGTCAGACACCATGAGGCAATGGTAGCCCTGAACTCAGCAAGGGCCGGTCGGTCCAAGAAAGCATTATATGGGGAGTTTATATTCAAAACAACAAACTGCAATATCCAGACTCTCCGGCTTTCACCAATTCCTAACTCCGCTGGCAATTCCACCACTCCAGTGGGTATAGTTGCACTCCCGTTGAAGCCATGAATACAAGAGTGACATGGCTTCAAGTCTTTAGTCTCCATTCTCATCTGATCATAGGCTCGTTTAAATAAGATATTCAAAGAACTTCTGTTGTCTACCAAGATCCTCTTTATCCAAGCAGGACCTACTTGAGCCGATATGACAAGCGGATCAATAGTGGGGGCTTCGATCCTGTCGGCATCCCAACCTCGAAATATGATGTCATTTTCCATCGTTCGTTGTTTCTTGGCCGGAGCCCCATCTTTAGAATTACTACAACATTCAAAGTCCGCATGCCTGATAGAGCTGGCATATGACTCCATTTACTTCCAGCTTCGGTCTGCTGGATGAGGACCACCACTAACAGTATTTATCACCAACCTCCCGCCAGTACGAGCGGGTTCTTCCTGTCTAGCCGGATTCGGTACACGATTTTAGTTCGATGGGCCCGCACCTCCCGATTGCGGCGCCCGCACAAACTGTTCTAACTTTCTCTCTCTTATCAACTTTTTGATGAGATCCTGCAAGTGATGACATTCATTTGTGTTATGGCCGTAGCTTTCATGGAATCTAAAAAACTTTCCCGTCTGAATTTGCTTCTCCGGTGACTGTTTCGGAGCAGGCTACTTGTACTGAATGGTATTGCAGGTCTGTAGATATACGTTCTCCAACGACGTATTCAGAGGAGTATAATTATCAAACATAGGAGCTCTACGTCGTAGACCACAGTTCTGATCCTGTTTTCTATTTTGGTTACCATTGCCATTTTGTCGATCTTGTTTATTCTGAATGTTCAATTGCACTTTTCCGGAACTCTCTCCGGATTGTTAAACAACAATATTACTCTGAATTCCTTCCACACTAGGTTCCGCATCATCCTTTTTCCTAGACTGTTTCGCGTCCTCCCTTCTCTAGAATTGGGCTGCCTTGGAATAGAAACGGTCCAATGATGTAGGAGGTTTTCCGGCTAACCAGTTGTCAAACTCAGAATCAGGCTCAATCCCCTTAGTTAGTGCCATAAGGATAGAGTTATCATTTGGGTTGCTGATCTCAGCACATGCTGCATGAAATCTTTCTAAATAATGCCTGAGTGTCTCTCCAGGAGCATAAGTGACACTAGATAAAGTATTAACATCCTTCGGTCTCGCGACATGCATACGAAATTGCTCAATAAACTTTGTTGCCAACTGATCAAAGCATGAGATAGATTGAGGTGGCAGTTGGGTAAACCACATAGTCGCTATGCCCCCCTAGAGAGATCGGGAAGCTTCGACACTTGACTGCATCATCAGCTCGAGCGACATTCATCAACCATTCATACTTCAGGATATGCTGATTAGGATCAGAGTTCATAAGGTGTCTTGTCAATTAAAGGTCTAATTAAAATTCTATTCAAAATATAACAGGCGATAGCAACAGCTTCTGCCCAAAAGTGTTTTGGTAAATTACTATCTGAAAGCATAGTTCTCGCACACTCTTGTATCGTTCTATTTTTACGTTCAACTACTCCGTTTTGTTGTGGAGTTCTTGGAAATGAGAAATTGTGAGTTATTCCCTTCTTATTGCAGAATTCCTCAAACTTTTCATTTTCAAATTCACCACCGTGATCACTACGAATAGTTATAATTTTTAAAGATAATTGATTTTGAATCCTTTTTGTAAAGTTCTTAAAACATTCAAAAGTATCACTTTTATGTTTCAAAAATATTGTCCATGTAAATCTAGAATAATCATCTACAATTACAAAAACATATTTACTATGATTTATTGACTAAATTTGAGATGGACCAAATAAATCAAGATGAAGTAACTCAAGGGGTTTTGAAGTTGAAATCATATCTTTTAATTTAAAGGAACTTTTTCTAAGCTTTCGTAATTGACATGCATCACATAAACTATCTACTTTAAAATTCATTTTAGGGAGACCTCTTACTAGATCATGTTTTGACAGTCTAGATAAGAGTTTGAAATTCAAATGTCCAAATCTCTTATGCCAAATCCAAGGGTCACTTGTATTTGCCAGAAGACATAGGTTATCATTTGAAACTTTCATACTAAGAATATAAATATTCTTTTTCCTAGTTCCCTCAAATATTATGATTGAGTTATTATCTTCAATATGACATTTATCTTTTTCAAATTTAATTTTATATCCTTTATCACATAGTTGACTTATACTTAGTAGATTGTGTTTCAGATTCTTAACTAGAAAAACATTAGTAATAATAGGAGTTTCAGAGTTACCGACATTGCCGATGCCAATCACGTATTCTTTCGAGTTGTCTCCAAAGTTAACCAGTCCTCCGTCTTTGTATATAATATTATTCAGCATATCCGGATTACCAGTCATGTGTCTAGAGCATCCACTATCAAGTATCCACTTATTCCTTTTGATCTACATAGATTGTCCATTGTGGATTGATTCCTTAATACCCATAAAGCATCTTTCCTGCACATTATAAAATTTGGGTAGACAACTAGAATTTGAATAACATTCATATGCAGACTCATGGGACAATGATGATTTAAACAATTCTAAACTAGTTTTAACAGATTTTTCAAAAATAGCCATTTTAAAACTTTTCAAAATTCAGATTATGAAACTTTTGAAAACAAAGATCTGATACCAAATGAGAGAAATGCGGATTAAGGATCTTAAGGCTAGAATTAACACTAGAGGGGGGTGAACAGTGTTTTAAGAAATTTTTTAATCTTTTTGAGTTTATCTTACTTTGTTAACAATGTATACACTAATCAGACACAGATATGAACACAGATGCAAATATAAAGCAAAAGCAGTAAAGGAAAGAACACATTGGATTTTATACTGGTTCGGAGTTACCCTACATCCAGTCCCGCACAACTAAGTACGGATTTTCTTTCAAAATCAATTCAACAATTACAACCCTCGGTTTCAAGGCTACGAGGTACACCCTCCAGAATAACAATCCTCTGGGTAGAGATACTTAATTTCCGGGGCAACAAGTTCACCCAATTGATTTCTAGGGCTACAATCACACCTTCTCTCACTCAATTGATTACAAAAAGTCTATAGATCAGATTAGCACTTGGATCTTGTAGAGATAGTGGAGAGAATCAAAACCAGAAATTATCTAGTTAGATTCGATATTGATTTCGGCAGAGTAATGGTGTAATTTGTAAATAAGAAAGTGGAGAAGAAGAAGAGAAGTTAAATCAGAGAAAAGAATATAAAATTCGTTGAAACTGACCCCTATTTATAGAAGAACAACAGCCATGACCATTCATGAAAATTTATGGCGAATAGACACTTCTTTTGAAATTTGAATTTTGAATTAAACTGTCACCATGTCGACATGGTGCCTATGGGAATGTCGACATCCCTCAGCCAAATTTGATGTTTTGAATTTCTATAAAAATAATATTTATCTTATATTAAAACTTTATAAATATACTTGAATATAGTTGAAATTCATAAGTAAATATAAAGAACAATATATATATATATATATATCATTTAACTATAATTTAAATCAAAGTATAAATAATTTAAAAGTTAAATATATTATTTGAAAAGATAGTTTAAAATCAGGAGAAATTTTGACTCTGAAAATAAAGATGTTTTGAGGCTAAAATTATTTTAAAAACAGAATCGAGAGTTTTGAATCTTTTTAAAAGGAAAGTTTTGAAATCATTTCGAAAATAAGATAATTTTGAAAAATCATTTGAATTAAGCTTAGTGGATACAAAACAATGTCCCACTAGATTTTTGTAGGTTTCATCCTACTTAGGGTTCCATCCCTTTAACGGGCTCGAAGTGGATTCCATTCCACGAATAAATTGGATATTAAGATGCCAGTGCTTTTCTACGAGTTTTAACAAATATTCCTAATAAAACAAACTTAATCTTGAAATCTTGAACTCTTGATAATCTTGATACTCATGAGTCTTCTATCTCTATATCTTGAATCTCTATACTGTACAGTCTTCATTCTTGATACATGCATGGTTAGATCCTGCATATACATATATATCTAAACTTGTAATGTTAGTATTTATATTTTATAATCTATTCTAAGGTTGTTGTTATCAAAACCATCATCTCATGGACTAACAAGTGCCATAAGGATAGAGTTATCATTTGGGTTGCTGATCTCAGCACATGCTGCATGAAATCTTTCTAAATAACGCCTGAGTGTCTCTCCAGGAGCATGAGTGACACTAGATAAAGTATTAACATCCTTCGATCTCGCGACATGCATACGAAATTGCTCAATAAACTTTGTTGCCAACTGATCAAAGCATGAGATAGATCGAGGTGGCAGTTAGGTAAACCACATAGTCGCTACGCCCCCCTAGAGAGATCGGGAAGCTTCGGCACTTGACTGCATCATTAGCTCGAGCGACATTCATCAACCATTCATACTTCAGGATATGCTGATTAGGATCAGAGTTCCCTTCATAAACGGGTAAAGTCGGCATCCTGAATCGCCGAGGTGGTTCAGCATAAAGTATCTCATCAGTAAAAGGAGTATGACTTCGGGAGATTCCCCGGTCGTCATTAGTAAGACCCTGACTTTCACGGATCATTTGACGGATCATCGTTGGCATGTTGGACATCTGGACATTTTGAACATGTTGGGCCAAGGTGTGGTCGGGTTTCACAATGCGAGGATGGGCCGGTCGCTGTCGACGGTCCATGTCTCGCCTCTTTGGTTCTATGTCCTCGAGACGTAAGGCTCAGGAGTATGGTTGCGTTGATGGTGGGTCGGATCCGTTCGGTTCCGAGCGTCAACTCCCAAATCAGTAGCTGTTGCAGTACGGTTATCAGTAATATGGTGTGGGGTAGCGCCTCCTCGGGATGAGGGTCTAGTCTGATGGTTGGTTGACAGGCCAACTCTCAGTTGCCCAACATTCAATGTATGTTGATGCCCAATGGCCTATGTGTAACTTCCGTCCAGTCGTGGGTGCATGGATCTACGATGATAATATGAAGAAGCCGAACTCTCGATAGAGGAGTAGGAAGCCTGATCCCTCCTGGATCTCCTTCACCGTTGGCGATGTAGCTGGTTGGTCAGTTCCACATTAGCGCGGAGTTGTTGAGTAAGCTGTTGGCGGCTTTGGGTCAATTCTTGCATTAACATCTGAAATTCTTCCCTGGTGACAGGGCCTTGCTGATCTGATGGTCCGGTAGCATTCTGGTCGGCTGGAAGCGGCTGTATGGGATTCTGTCTATCCCGTCCTTCTGGATCTACAGCTGTAGAAGTAATCCTTGTGTTAACCATAATGGATGGCGAAGCTCTTTCCTAGACTTGATGCAAATCTGAATAGGATGGAAGAACTTTGAACGTGAGATCTGGATCTTCTTCTTAGATTTATGCAATCCGATATCGATAGTAGATCCAACGAGCAGGAGAAAAAACTAGTTTTTTTCTCGGTGAAAGCACCAAAGTGTTTGTACCAAAATTGGGCACAACACTCTTCGGAAGGGTTTGAAGAGATAAAATGAAGAAGTTAAATGAAAAAAGAGAATTATCTAACAAACACTTCAAAAACAAATAAGAAAGTAGTCAGAAACACAGGGGTTTAGAGTGGTTCGGCGTATTGCCTACGTCCACTATGAAATAATTGACTTTTATTAACTTTTCTCTGCTGGTTATAGCGAAATACAACAGTAAATCTCCAGTACAACAGCGAAATTCGAGTGCAATAGTGAATTCGGCAGAGTTTGGACGTCAAAGAGCCAAAAGATCACTTTTCTGTAGGCTCTGGGATGCTATATATAGGCGTAGGCTGCAAATATCTCGCTCAGATCTCGGGAGACCTCTTCTGGTACGTGTGTGGGCCCACGCAATCGATCCCACGTGATTTGTATTCGGTCCGTGATCGATACGAACCAATTTCATATCGATCAAGATTTGGCCCAATCGAGTCGAAATTGAGCATGAACATTGTTGATGATGTACGCAAGCTCCTGTGAAAATTTGGTGGCATTTGGACTTGTAGATTGTGAGTTATGATCGATACGAGCTTGCGTGTTCTCCAGGCTGCCTAGTTCGTATCGATACACTTCGTGTCGATCTGTTCGAATCGTTCTTTACCACGTGTCTATAAGTTGACGTGACGCTAATTCCTCGGATCGATCCACTTTTTATGTCGAACGATTGAGTCTTCCGTGTGCACGTGCCTTGTTCGTATCGATCGGTAGCATCTTGTTCGTATCGATTGCTACGACTCTATTCGTATCGATCAATTATGAAGGCATTTTGAACTGTTCATATCGATTGAACATTGCTTTGTTCGTATCGATCGATCATTGCTTTGTTCGTATCGATCGATTATTAGTATATTTTGTAACGTTTCACCCTCCTCTGTTCGCATCGATCACTGGCTGATCGATACGAGTGCAGTGTATGTTAATGGATCGATACGAATTAATGGTTTGATGGACACGAAGTCGATCTTGGTGGATAGATACGAACGGCCGACGCTAGATGGATACGGACAAGGCCCATTCTGGATGGATACGAATAACATATTTCCAGATGGATTCGAACAAAACCGATGCTAAGAGAGCTGATTCTCTGAATGGATTCGAACAGGATGGATACGAATGAAGACTTTCTTTGGTTGTTCGATGGATGCGAACAGATCGACTCGAACATGGTTTTTTGATGGATGCGAACAGAGCTACTGCAGGGTGATGGATACGAACAGAGGCCTTCCCCCTTGATTTTGATCGATCCATATCTTGAGCGTACGAACTCCGATTGACTTGAAATTTGGAACATTGGTTTTTATAGCTTTGCTTGTCTCGTCACATCAATTATAGCTTGATTCAGACTTGGACAAAATTCACCGACATCCATAGTACGTAAAACGGATAGTGGATTTGTTTCCGTCTTTTGTTGAATCTTTTTCACGGCTTGATAGATAATTTTATAAGCAAATGGTTTTTTTCCGTGTTCAGAATACGGTTAACCAACATGTTAACTAATCGATTACGATAAATTGGATCGGATTTTGCAGTTTTTTCTTTTGTAGTACCTCGACGTGACATGAGCGTGAAAGAGGTTCAAAAATAAATGTTTTTATAAGGGCTAAAAATGAATCACTTATTTTGGCTTTTTGTCCCCATATTGTAGGGTGGATCTTGAAAGATATGAAAGATCTCTGCGTATACTCGATATTGGAATGAACGGTCTTTGGTTTTCAGTCAATTCCTTGATATCACGGTCTTGACAAAAGGCGGAATAACAATAATAAAGAGACGGAGGACAACAAATATGAAACCCGATTATTTCCTTAAATTACAGTAAAATAACCGTTGACAAAGTAAAATTATTGCCTCGGTTGAAACCGACTATTTTGTTGAGATATTCCGTTCTACCTAATTAGATTTTTACTGATGTTGATCTTCAGCATAGAGTATTTTTCTGCATTAAGTGTTCGGATTTTGGCCTCCCTGACGCATTGAAGGATAAAAACAAAAAGAAAAGAATTTCGATATACAGCGAACTGAAGAAACAAAACAAAAGAACAGGTGTCGTCATTCTTAGCGGTTTTAGAAAAGCAAAAGGAGGAAGGTGACAACCGAAGCCCATCACGTTAGACCACAATAATATTAAACTTTTGTTTTCATGATTTTGCCGCGGACGTTTAGTGTACAAATAGCTTGCTTATTTTGACTTTGATCTTCTACTACTTTATGTTGCAAATATTGTATTTTAATGCGATACGTTAATATGGCACACCGGTTGTGTTTGTCATTATTTAAACGGATCTTGTGAGGGATGAATATTAGTGGGTCTCACTGAAAAATGAGCCTGTACGTCAAGTTCTTTATTGATTTGAACTTTTAAAATTCATTTGATTGACAGCTGTACCCTGGTTATACATTTTTTTCTAGCATAAACGCATTTAAGGAGTATGCTTGTGCATCTTCCAGTACATAATATTACTCGGCTTCCTGTTTATGTAAATGTAATGCAGCTTTCATGTGCTAAATATCTTTCTAAATTAGTTCCCTGTTGCTACTGGTTTATCAATATAACTTGATTTTTTCGTTGCCGTATAATTGCTGCTGGTCACTCTTACGTTAATATGGCTCTTTTTTTTCTTTTTCTTTTTCTTTTTTCTTGTTTAAGAAGAAAAGGATTTGCAAATAAAACAGCCCACTTACATATTGGGCTTACACATCGGTTTACCCGACACTGTTTGCATTCCACAAACCCTAGCACCATTTATCTCTTATTCTCGATTCTTCCTTTTGCTTTCGCTTTAATGACCGTCGAGAAATTGTCTTATTTTTGAATATTTGTCATCAAAAATTCGTTTTTCTCACAATTTCTACCGTTCATCCCTCTCTTGTTTATCCTCTATCCTATATAACAAACCCTTGATTTAGGTTGTTTCTCATGTTCGATACTTCAATAATGAAAGCTTTCCGACTCCTGCTCCAATCTTTTATTGATGTAATTCTGGAGCTTGATTACCCATTAAATCTGAATTTTTATTCTTCTAGTTGCAATCATGATTTCCCTTGACATGCGAGGTTCTGACATCAATAGAGCAGCATCTAATCCTTCATTTGGACCAATATGTGGCTCAAACAGAGCACTTTAGGTTCAAAATTTTGATACTGACTTAAGCGAGGCTTTGAAATTATTAGAGCAACTACAGACCTGGTTTTTGGACAATTGCATGGCTCGAATGGAGCAACTTCTGGTTCCACGCCTTGTGGATTATTTGGGATTTTGGGTGAGATTAGATAATCTTCTAACCCTCTCGTTCAACTGCTTTGAATATAGTCTTTCAAACAAGTGTCTCATTTTATTTTATTTTCCTTTATTTAGATAAAATTATCTTACTATCTCTATAAATCAGTAGCCATCTTTGTTCCTTGTTTAGTTTCTTGTTGCTTTGCACTCTATTATTGTTATTCGGCATTTTGACCCGGCTATATTTGAACCGATTGGACAAATTAGATTCGAATGTCATCAATGTCATTAAGTCCAGAGCGGTGACTGTGGGATCTAGAAGTCAAGTACAGATGGTAATATGAAGCCGTGGTTGAACAGAATTGAGGGATATGCAATCCAGAATGTTCGAAGCCTGAAATATAGTTCAACATAGACGTGTGATCGGCTATAATCATTCTCCAACATAGGGATCGACATGTTTCATCCAAGCAAATGCAAGTCAATGGGAAACAATCAATATCTCAAGATTCATAAGTCCAATGCATATGAAATTTTGTGAGCAAGATATAGGGACATTAGGGGTCGCACATAAAAAAGATGAAGCAAGAGGGATCGACCCTCTTCTCTCAAGAGCGATCAGCTAGAATCAGGAAACAACCCATCTTGCAGCAAAGACCGAGCAATAACTCAAATTCTACTAATCCAATTGGCATGAAACTTTGAGGCTAAGCATATTACAACACGGGGAAGCTCCCATAGGGATCACACCCTCAAATTCCTCTAAAATAGATAACAACACGAATCCCTATTTCTTGGGATTTGGGCCATGCGATCCCTCTTATGGGTCCATAGGATTTTGGAGATTCTTTTGCCGAATTTTCAAGGAGAAATTTCGTAGTCTGCCTCTATAAATACAAGCTTGGTTATTCATTTTCGGGACATTACTCTACTAGTTATTTTGTACTCTATTGTAACACTAAGGATATTCATCTGAGCCCTATTGTAACACAAAGTGGACGTAGGCAAACAACGCCGAACCACTATAAATCGCTATGTTCTTGTTATTGCTTTGATTTTCTGCTATTTAATTGCTTATTTTCTCTGTTTTTATTTTATATTCTTCATTTATTTCTCTACAAAACTTCTATTGGGTGTTTCGGCCAATTTTTGGTGTAAACATTTTGAGGCTTTCATTGAGAACGAGATTCTTAACCCTATTTGGATCCCTTTATTGCTACTGGATTGCATAAATCCACCGAAGAGATCTGGAATTATCTTCAAGAAGCTTGTTCTTCGATTCAGATTTGCAAAGGCCTAAGGAAAATTATCAACAATGGTTAGGAACACCAGATTTACCTCTCAAAACGCAGAAGGAAACGAGAACGCTAACATCCAGCAAGGAGGCCCATGCAATCTACCACTAGATGTGAATGCTACCAATCTCGTTGAAGTCCAAAATCCGACTGATTCCATCACAATACCTGAATTTCAGAATCTAACGAGAGAGTTAGTGGATAGCCGCTGATGGTTAAATCGGCAAATTCAAGCAAATATCGATCTAATGAACCAACTTAGTCAGCAACAGCATGGGAAAGCTAAGAGGGACCCTACCCCTTATTCTACATCAGAGAGTTCAAGTTCATCAGATGGTTATCAATAGGTAGTGACGTCATAGAATTGACGAAAATCACGTAGAAGCTTTCGAACATCAACATGCAAACCAACTTGGCTTGCCGAGACCGATCGGTGCCAATCCCTCTATAGGGATCGGTGTCGATCCCTCCTCCAGAGGAGGGAGCCTACCTTTCCATGTTGGAGCCACTGCAATTGATCTGGATGCTGGAGTTCAGGTGGATGCAAACTAGTTATCTCCCCGAAACGATGATGAAGTGAACGTACATAATATACATAGTGAAGATGTTGAGCCAAGAAGGCGTGGAACGGCCCGTAGATATCGACCAGATCATTCATGTGAGGTGGAGCATGACCATCGCTTGGTTCCATCTATCCAAACACCGGACTTGTCAGCTATGTTAGATAGCTAGTGAGGGAGTGCCAAGGCTTGACCAATGATGATTGGGGAATCTCAAGGAGTCATTCCTCGTTCATTGACAATATCTTACATGTCGAGTATCCAAGGAGGTTCAACATGCCATCGATGTCTGCTTAGGAGGAAAAAACCGACCCCAAGCAGCACATCATAAGATATGAATGGCTGATGGATTTCGCATGAGCTGATGATGCAACCAAGTGTAGATGTTTTTCTATCGCTCCCTTTGGAATAACAATGATGTGGTTTACGAGATTATCCCTACGGTCAAATCTCTAGATTTGACGATTTAGCAATGAAGTTTGTGGAGCATTTCTGTATGCATGCAACTCGCCCCAAAGATGTGATGTCCCTGTCCAGCATGATTCAGGCTCCGGGAGAGTCACTGAAAGATTATTTGGAGAGATTTCATACAGTTGTCACAAAAGTCAGTAATCTGAACAACCATTCAATATTGATGGCGGCAACGAGAGGGATTGATCCGGAATCCGACTTTGGCAATTGGTTAGCTGGCAAACCCCCCGCAACAGTATTTAAGGAAAGAGGAAGCTAGATGATATAAGAAGAAAAATTTCATGGGACCAAGTGGAGAAGGAGTACATAGTAACATTGCAATGAAGCAGTCTGGTGATAGTTTTGGAAGAGTTCAAGTAAATGTCCAAATTAAACCGAATCAGCAAAAGAAAGGTGGTGATCGGAACCGCGAATGAAAAAAGGATTTTGGAAGAGGAAAGCCTAGGATTCCAATGTATGACACCTACACACCACTAAATAAATCTATAGAGAACATCTACTTGTCTACCTGCAATATTATGCGGTACATGAAGCCACCTCCGAAAGAATCAATGGAGAAGCAGACTGGAAAATATATTGCCGGTTCCACGAATGTTATGGTCATAACACGAATGAGTGTAGGCTTCTTCAGTATATTATCGAGAAACTAATTAGGGAAAGAAAATTACAGTAGTTTGTTGAAGCCGCGTAGGATGGTGGGTAGGGACATACGACCCCAACCGAGGACAAGCTCTGTAGAGGACCGAGGAGCCTGCGCGGACTGGTGGAAGATTAGTGATCAATACAATAGTCGGGGAACCGCATCCAACTTATAAGAGCTGGCACAAGATGGAGCGCTATGCTAGCGCTATCAAGCATATGAATTTTGAATGTTGTTCGAGTACAGAAGGTGGAGCTTCGGCAAAACAACAGCATACAATGGCAAACGATATTGTATTCGGAAATAAAGATGCAATTAAGGTGGAGGCACCGACGATCGACCCAATGGTCATTTCAGCCATGATCGGCCCTGCCTTAGTGAGGAGGATTTTGGTTGATTGTAGAAGTTCCGTAAATATAATTTTCAAAAAGGGTTACGATCAGATGAAGACAGAAGCCAAGGACTTGAAACCATCTAAAGCCCGCATTCATGGCTTTAATGGTACTGTGAGCAAAGCTATCAGATATGTCGAATTGTCCGTGGAGTTGGGAGAAGGTGACCGCAGGAGAGTGTGGATTTTACCATTTTTTGTCTTGGATGTTGACTCTCTATACAATGCTTTTTTAGGACGATCAACCCTAGTTGAGTTTCGGGAAGCTCTTGCCCCATGGTGTGTGACTTTGAAGTTCTCGACAGATAATGGTGTTGGAGTTGTGTATGGTGATCAGACGACTGGATGTTCCTGCTATGTGGCTAAATTGAGAGACGCTCAACGAAAGGAGAAAGGTAAGGGTGTGGATAAGTCTCTCTGCATCCAAACTGCTAAAGATTGACAACCAGCGCCTGAGCCTTGGCTTGGGTGCCACAGTTGGTTCTATAAAGATACAGATCCAAGGGATGACGAGGAGGAGCCCAAAGATACCAAGGCTACATCAACTGAGCTAACGATCGACATCACGGTCAGCCACCACGACCCATCATGGTTCCTAAAGATTGGATCACAGCTCAGCCTCTCGTTGATGAAAGAACTTGCTGGTTTTCTCCCAGCAAATTTTGACGTGTTCGCTTGGACTCATTCTGACATGCGTGGGATCTCACCTACCATTGCGAGCCATGCATTAAACATTGACCCGAGGCATGTCCCGGTTAAACAAAAGGCATGGCATTGATCCAGAGAGATCTGCTGCCCTTTAAGAGGAGGTGGATAGGCTCAAAGTTAATGGGTTCATTCGTGATGCCCTCTACCCTAAATGGGTACCTAATCTTGTACTTGTGAGAAAGATGAATTGAAAATGGCAAACATGCATTGATTACTCAGACTTGAACAAGGCGTGCCTGAAAGCCAGTTTTCTCCTTCCAAGGATCGACCAGCTGGTGGACTTAACCACATGACACGAATTGCTATCTTTCATGGATACGTACTCTGGATATAACCAAATCTCGATGCACATTCTCGATCAGGAGCTCACAATCATCATTACCGATGTTGGATTGTATTGTTATGTGGTAATGCCATTTGGATTGAAGAATGTTGGAGCGACCTACCAATGCCTAGTCAATAGAATGTTTACAGATCAGACTGGAAAAACGATTGTAACAACCCTAATTTTAAATAACATTATTCAGGAGATTTAATTAGATAAATTAAATAGAATAATGTAAAGATTAATTGGTTAAGAGATTAAGATTTGTAAAACTATAGGGTAGTTGTGCCTTAAGAATGGGAAAACAAATGAAATAAGAAAAAAGAAATAAGATAAGGGCAAAATAGGAATAGGTTATATTCTTATATCCTAAACCCTTAACCCACTCTCATTTACCACATTCACAAACTAAAATTGAAATAAGAACATGGCAAGCCACCATTAGAAGAAGATAAGGGGAAGATAAGCAAGATTTCAAGATAGAAACTTAAACAAATTAATTCAAGAGAAAATCTTAATCTTCTTAACAACAAGCCAAAGGTGAATAATAGATTACCTCTTATATTTCTTGTTTTCGGTTCTAGATCAAATCCGAGTATGTTTTGCTATGTATTAAGCCATGTTTTCAATGTTATATATATATATATATATATATATATGCTTGTTGATGAATTTTGTTGGTTCATATAGATTATATGATATTATGATTTGAAAAACCTACCAAATGACATCTAAATGCCTTGCCATTTTGATATAATGTTAGAAATATTATTTTATAGATGGGTTTCAAGTTTCATATTTTTCTAAATTAATGTGGATTTATTATAATTTTCTAATGAAAAAAATGGTTAAATTGGGCTTAAAATTAATTACAGCTATTATATGTTAGCTTTGGTTCAGAAATATAAATATGTTAGCAAACATATTAAAAGTGATTTATGGGTATTTTTGGAGAATTTTCCTAAGTGATTATTTAAGTATATAAAATTATTTAAGGTATGGGACTTAAATGTTTTATATGTTTATAAAAGGAGAAAGGGCAATTTGTTAAATGTTTTAAATTATTAAGTACTGAATTCGGCAGCACTTATAGAAAAGATTTCTAAAAAGAAATTGCTAACCAGTTATATGATGACAAATATGCAAGTTAGTTGGAAAGATATTACTTTATAAAGAAAAAATCGGTTTTTGTAAAGGTTTGCTATTTTGCCACTTTTGGCAGCGATCTTTCGACTTCATACTACCGCCTCTATCCTAGTCGAAACCAATACACATGGTATGGATTGGAGATAGGCAAAAGGTATAGGGTCGAAACGTGCTTTCAAAGGGGCCGAGGCCTTGCTTTGCTTTCAAATGTGTGGTTTCGAAAGGGTTTTAACATAGCTTTCGACAGAGGTTGCCGCCTCTTTCTTTTAAACAAGCTTTCGATAGGGTCGAAACACTTGCTGCCACATTCTACCTTTCGACCCAGTTGAGGCCACTTTTCCCTCCAAATATTGGTTTCGAAAGGATGCTTTCGCTTTTAAATAAGAAGTCGCTTCTCCATGCTTTCGAAAGGGATGGTTTCGAAACCATCTACTTTCTTTTACTTAGGAAATTGCTTTCGAAAGAGTTTCATTCGACCTAGTTCTTCTAAGACCCTTTTGTTCCATTGAAAGATAAACCCAAAGGTTTTGAAAGGAATGTTTTAAATGGTTTCAAAAGTATGTTCCACAAGCTTTTACTTGAACCCAATGGTTTCGAAAGGTTACTTAAGTCTTTAAAATGGATGGTTTCCAAATCTTTCGAAAGGCAGGTTTAAAGTGTTTTGAAAAGTAGATGTCTAAGGTTTATAAAGCTTTCGAAGTGATACCTTCAATGATTTTGAAAGGTTATTTTAAAGGTTTCGAAAGGTATGTTTTGGCCTTTTGGCCTAATGTTTCAAGGTATAGTAGTTAACATATTTTGAAAGGGGCACTTTCAGTGGAATCGAAAGGTATCTCTTAAAGTTTTAAACAAAGGTTTCGAATGGTTTTCCTTGATTTTATGGCCTAAGAGCTTTTAAGTTAAAAAGGGTTTTAACTTATTTTGGAGGGATGGATAATCCCCCTATGTTTCATCTATAAATGTTTTGTGTAAAGTATACATATCATGGCAAAAGATTTGAGTAAAGTAAAGAGTATATTTTCCTTCGTTAGGTATGATATAAAGAGTTAAATCTATTTGCAAGAAATGTTTCCAAGGAAAATTTTATGGTGTAGTTAACCCTAAGTAAATGACTCAGATATTATAATACCAGATGAGACTGGTATAGGGTCGCGCCCTATACTTTAGCTAATAAGCCCCTAGCTAATATAAGTCTAAAATTCCAGTGTGTAGGGCTTTGTCACATGTAAGACTAAAATTAGGTTACATACAGAAAGGAATATACAGAGACAAGATAGGTTATCGGTGAGCATGCAAAAAATTAGGTTCATTTGACCCTAAAAGAAGATAAGAAAAAAAGGCAGTTAGTCCAGAAGTGTGTCTAACGGATGTTAGATAATTGATTGTGTCTGGTAGGCCCGAGTCAGCCAATGGTTAATAGTCAGCCAAACAAAACTATATTTTTGGGATAGATGGGCCATTGATTAACTAATTTATATGCATGTATGATATTGCTATTATTGCTTTAATCAATTTGGTTGCAGGATTTTGAATTGCAAAAGATATGTTTAAAAAGGGATATTAGTGAGGGGAAAACTGTTCCGCTAAGCGGCGTGGTCTCACTTAATATTAGATAACAAGATGTATAGTATTATTCAAACCAGGCTTTATGTCTAACTCGAAGTTTATGTTTTCCCCTTAAACTCACGGGTGCTCAAAATATGATTTGAGTAGATTGAGAGTTGCGGTTTTACAAGTTTAGTAGGTTGGACGAATAAGCTTCCAATGACGTGCAGGTGGCAATGCTAGCTATATAGGAGCTATTATTTTTTATTTCCGTTGTGATGTACGGAAACTGATTGTCTATTTAGTACTCTGATAATCCAAGGGGGCATTTTCATATGTCGCTCTTGGCTTAATTTGTAATAATTATATTTGATCTAAACCTACGAATCAATTATCGGATGATGTAATTTGAATATGATATATTGCTTTGAAATGTAATCAGAATTTTTTTTAATCTGTGATGATTTTATTTCATATTCATGTGCTTCTGATATTATGGATACCATTAACATTACCGTATTTTGTCACTAGATGTTAATCCTAAGGTTGATTGCATCATCTGTAGCGCTTAGCTTTGGGCCTCAAAATAGGGGATGTTACAACTTGGTATCAGAGCATAGGTTTATGAAAAACTTAAAAGAAATTTCAACTTAAAAATAATTTTGAAAACATAATCCTAAGGAACTATAGAAAAGATTAGGGAATGGTATAACGCTACGGCAACGTACTTGTATTTGCTATATATAAGTGTACACTTTATCTCTATTCTCCCATCTCTCTTAGGTTATTCTTCTGTATCTTACAATGGCTCGAATGTAGATTTGCAGACGTAAGATATGGATGCTAGAGGGGAAAGAGTAAACATTGGTGGAGGAAGCACCACAACCAATGGAAATGCCAAACCAAACACTAGGAGAAATCCAGGTCAGGCACAAGCTGCCAATGTGGGTGTTGGAATACCGCAAGTTGACATGGGAGTAATGTATAAATTCTTCATAAACATGATGCAAGCAGAAGTTGCTGCAGGGCTAGCTTTAGGAAATGCTGAAGGAGGAAATCAGGGAGCTCCCGTGGTCAATAACAATGTTGTTTTAAGTAGAGATTATGCCGGGTTAGGAGGAAAACCGTTTATTGGGACTGAAAATGAAATCGAAGTGGAGAATTGGTCACTTCATTGTGAGAGAATCTTTGCTGATTTGGGGCTCGATGATGAGCAGAAGAGGAGGCTTGCTTCTAGACAGTTACAAGGAGCAGCACTTTTTTGGTGGAACAGTGTCACTGTCGGAGTCAATGAGGAGACTATCACTTGGGCTGAATTCAAAAGAAAATTTGAGGAAAGATTTATGTCCGAAATTGCTAAGTCAACTCTGCTTAGGAAGTTTATGGAGTTGGAGCAGGGAGATATGACAGTGCTTGAGTATGCAACCAAATTTGAGGAGCTATCAAGGTACAAATATGCTACGGTTGATACTGTCATCAAAAGGAATGAGAAGTTCATTCACGGGTTGAAGCCAAAGCTTGCTAAGGCCACGTTATCGCATATTAGAGATCCATGCAATGTTGTTGTTGAGATGGCTTTGAGGCAGGAAGTGATGCTTGCTTTTCTTGAAGGAAACAAGGCAAAGAAGGCTCAAGGAGTGCAGAATCAAAAGAGAAAGTTTTTCCATAAGAAAGGAGCTCAGAAGAGTGGAGCTACTAAGAAAGGAAAGGCAGAAGTTGTCTATTATAAGTATGATAAGAAAGGACACTATGCTCATGAATGTCGAATAGGCAAGGTAAAGAAAGCTGTTGAGAAGAAAGGAGTGAGATGTTTCAATTGTGATCAGATTGGACACTATAAGAACTAGTGCAAGGAGCCAACCAAGGATAGGAAATGCAAAGTGTTTGCGTTGGAGCCAGCTACCTCGAGACCAACAACAGAGGAAAAAGGAAAAGCTGTATTGGGAGGTACGCTTTTGATTCATGGTATGTCAGTTAGAGTTCTATATGATACTGGTGCATCGCATTCTTTTATATCTCATTGTTTGGTAGATAAGCTTAACCTAGAACCCTTATACTTAGTTACTTCCTTAAGGTTTGCAAATCCGACAGGAGGATATGCGACACTTGGGATGAGATGTGACGACCTAGAGTTTGAGTTGTTAGGTCATGTATTTGTTTGCAGTTTGCATGTGTTTGATTTTGTAGGGTTTGGAATTATTTTGGGTATGGATTGGTTGAGTAAATAAGATGCTAGGATATTTTTCCACGATAGGAAAATATCACTTAGACACCCCGATTGTAGTGACCGGATAATATACTTCGTAGAAAACTCTAGTTTTGTGGTTAATGCTTTGTTGGGTGTTGTAGAGGCAGGAGATGAGTTGAATCGAGTTTTTGTTGTTAGAGTATTCGCATATGTCTTTGAACCTGTAGTAGAATTGCCGCCGAAACGAGCCATTGAGTTTCAGACAGATTTAGTACTAGGAGCAGAGCCGGTGAGTAGACCGTCAAGCAGAATGACACCTACCGAGATGAGGGAGTTAAAGGTGCAGTTGGTGGATTTGAAAGGAAAGAATTTTATCATACCAAGTAGTTCACCTTGGGGAGAAGCCATAGTGTTTGCAAAGAAACTGGATGGATAGTTAAGGTTATGCATCGATTATCGTAAGTTGAATGAGAATACGATAAAGAATCGATATTTGTTACCTAGAATTGACGATTTGTTTGATCAGTTGAGTGGAGACAAAGTATTTTCCCAGTTGGATTTGGCAACAGGTTTCCATCAGCTTAGAGTGGCTGAGGATACTATTCCTTTGACGGCATTTAGGACCAGAAATAGATCGTACGAATGGTTAGTGATGCCGTTTGGACTAACTAATGCGCCAACATTCTTTGTAGATTTGATGATCCGAGTTTTTCGAGAACACTTGGATAGGTTCGTGTTGGAATTCATAGATGATATTTTGATGTACTCTAAAGATGAAAGAGAGCATGAAGTTCATCTTAGAGTGGTGCTTGAGACATTGAGGCAGCACCAACTGAAAGCGAAATTTTCGAAGTGTCTTTCCTTGAAGAAGGAAGTAAAGTTTCTTGGTTATGTAGTCTCAGAGAAAAGGTTGTCTATAGATAAGACCAAGATCAAAGCAGTGAATAATTGGAAGAGGTCCGAGACAATGACTGAGATAAAGAGTTTTCTTGGATTAGCTGGGTATTATCGGAGATTCATTAAGGATTTTTTGCGGAGAGCGGCATCGATGACCAAGCTAACGCGAAAGGATGTGAAGTTCGTTTGGACCGATAAGTGTGAGGAAGCATTCCATAGATTGAAACAGTTATTGACTAATGCACCTTTGTTAGTTGTTCCAGAGGGGAATCATGACTTAGTGGTGTATACAGATGCATGCGTAACAGGGTTAGGAGCTGTGTTAATGCAAAGAGGTAAGGTGATTACCTATGCTTCTCGACAACTTAGACCGCATGAGGTTAGATATCCAACACATGATTTGGAATTAGCAGTAGTAATTTTTGCATTGAAGGTGTGGAGACGTTACCAGTTGAGAGAAAGATTCGAGTTGTATACGGATCATAAGTCTCTGAGGTATTTATTCTCTCAGAAGGAGTTGAATATGAGACAACAGAGGTGGTTAGAGTTTTTGGCCGCTTATGACTTTGGCATTGAGTATACACCAAGAAAAGGCAATAAGGCTGCAGATGCACTTAGCAGAAAACATCAAAATGTAGTATTGGCAATGATAGCTGAGTGGAAAGATTTAGAAGGGTTAACTGCATGTAGAGTACAATGGAGAGCTAAGAGTAGTTTTGGTATAGAAACTGCTATGTTGTCATGTTTAGAAGTTCGACCAGTGATGATCGAAAGGATTGCTTCTAAGCAAGGAGAGGATCCAATATTAGCTGAATGGATAAGAAAGTTAAGAAATGGAACAGAGAGTGATGACTTGAAAGATTTCAATCTTGACCATAATGAGTGGTTAAGGAAGAAAGGACGACTATGTATTCCAGATGTGGGGAACATTAGGAAGGAAGTTCTTGGAGAATGCCATCGTTCAAAGTTCACTATCCATCCAGGAGGAACTAAGATGTATTAGGATATGAAGAGAAGTTTCTTCTAGGAAGGTATGAAGAGAGATGTAGGCTTATGGGTGAAGCAGTGTTTGAACTGTCAACAGGTAAAAGCTGAACAACGGAAGCCAAGTAGGGTACTTCAACCTTTAGATGTTCCAGTTTGAAAATGGGATTCTATCTCAATGGATTTTATAGATGGATTTCCAAGGTCAAATCGAGGAAATGAAGTATATGGGTTATAGTGGACAGGTTGACCAAGAGTGTCCATTTCATTCCAATAAGTCAACCAGGACGGCACCTGTTTTAGCTAAGTTATTCATGAAGAATATAGTTAGAATGCATGGAATTCCTAGTAGTATAGTAAGTGATAGAGATTCCTTATTCACCAGCGAGTTTTGGAAGAGTCTATAGGGTACTTTGAATACCAAGCTCAAGATGAGTACCGCTTACCATCCGTAGACAGATGGGCAAATGGAAAGAGTTAACAAAGTCTTAGAAGATTTGTTACGAGCTTGTGTGCAAGATTTTAGAGGATCATGGGAAGGCCATCTACACTTAGTCGAGTTATCGTATAACAACAGTTATCAGGCTAGTATAGGGATGCACCGTTTGAAGCGTTGTATGGAAGGCTATGCAAATCTCTCGTTTGTTGGTTAGTGACCAAGGATAGGTTATTTCTTGGTCAGGATTTGGTTAGGTAAGCCGCAGAAAAGATCAAGTTAATCGCTAGAATGAAGGAAGCCCAGTCTAGGTAGAAGAGTTATGCTGATAAGAGACGGAAAGGCTTAGAATTCGCAGTTTGAGATCATGTTTTCGTCAAGATATCACCGATGAAAGGTGTAATCAGGTTTGGAAAACCATAAAAATTGGCACCGAGATTCGTTGAACCATTTCCCATTGTAGAAAGGATTGGGAAACTCGTATATAGAGTGGAATTACCAAGTAGTTTGGCAGGAGTCCATAATGTTTTTCATATTTCTCATCTAAGAAAGTGTATTCGAGATCCAGAGACTACTATAGCACCAACTATGTTAGATGACTTAGTAGTGGAACCGAATTTGACTATAGTTAGAAAACCAGTTCGTATAGTCATGAGAGATGAGAAGAGGCTAAGAAACAATACAGTTAAATTAGTCAAAATCCAGTGGAGTGACGACGAGAGAGACAATACTTGGGAAACTGAGAGCACGATTTGAAATACTTATCCTAACTTGTTTCATGGTATGTTTTACCTTTATGATTGATTTTGATGAGTAACTTGTCGTAATTTCAAGGATGAAATTCTTTAAGGAGAGGAGTCTGTAATGACCCTAATTTTAAATAACATTATTCAGGAGATTTAATTAGATAAATTAAATAGAATAGTGTAAAGATTAAGTGGTTAAGAGATTGAGATTTGTAAAACTATAGGGTAGCTGTGCCTTAAGAATGGGTAAACAAATGAAATAAGAAAGAAGAAATAAGATAAGGGCAAATAGGAATAGGTTATACTCTTATACCCTTAACCCACTCTCATTTGCCACATTCACAAACTAAAACTAAAATAAGAACAAGGCCGACCACCATTAGAAGAAGATAAGGGGAAGATAAGCAAGATTTCAAGAAAGAGGCTTAAATAAATTAATTCAAGAGCAAATCTCAACCTTCTTAACAACAAGCCAAAGGTGAATAATATATTACATCTCATATTAGTTGTTTTTGGTTCTAGACTAGATCCGAGTATGTTTTGCAAAGTATTATGCCATGTTTTGAATGTTAAAAGATATATATGCTTGTTGATGAATTTTGTTGGTTCATATAGATTTTATGATAAGTTATGATTTAAAAAACCTACCAAATGACATCCAAATGCCTTGCGATTTTGATATAAGGTCAAAAATATTATTTTATAGATGGGTTTCAAGTTTCATAATTTTTTGAATTAATTTGGATTTATTATAATTTTCTAGTGAAGAAAATGGTTAAATTGGGCTTAAAATTAATTACGGCTATTATATGTTAGCTTTGGCTCAGAAATTTAAATATGTTAGAAAACATATTAAAAGTAATTTATGGGAATTTTTGGAGAATTTTCTTAAGTGCTTATTTAAGTATATAAAATTATTTAAGGTATGAGACTTAAATATTTTATATGTTTATAAAAGGAGAAGGGGCAATTTGCTAAATGTTTTTAATTATTATATACTGAATTCGGCAGCACTTTTAGAAAAGATTTTTGAAAAGAAATTGACAACCAATTATACGATGACAAATATGCAAGTTAGTTGGAGAGATATTACTTTATAAAGCAAAAATCAGTTTTTGTAAAGGTTTGCTGTTTCGCCACTTTCGGCAGCTATCTTTCGACTTCATACTACCGCCTCTATCCTAGTCGAAACCAATACACATGGTATCAATGACTTGGTACATAGTGGATTGGAGATAGGCGAAAGGTATAGGGTCGAAACGTGCTTTTGAAGGGGCCGAGGCCTTGCTTTGCTTTCAAAAGTGTGGTTTCGAAAGGGTTTTAACATAGCTTTCGACAGAGGTTGCCGCCTCTTTCTTTTAAACAAGCTTTCGATAGGGTCGAAACACTTGCTACCACATTCTACCTTTCGACCCAGTTGAGGCCACTTTTCCCTCCAAATATTGGTTTCGAAAGGGTGCTTTCGCTTTTAAATAAGAAGTCGCTTCTCCATGCTTTCGAAAGGGATGGTTTCGAAACCATCTACTTTCTTTTACTTAGGAAATTGCTTTCGAAAGAGTTTCATTCGACCTAGTTCTTTTAAGACCCTTTTGTTCCATTGAAAGATAAACCCAAAGGTTTTGAAAGGGTCAAGGCCTTGCTTTGCTTTCAAAAGAGTGGTTTCGAAAGGGTTTTAACATAGCTTTTGACAGAGGTTGCCGCCTCTTTTTTTTAAAACAAGTTTTAGATAGGGTCGAAACACTTGCTGCCGTATTCTACCTTTCGACCCAGTTGAGGCCGCTTTTGCCTTCAAATATTGGTTTCGAAAGGGTGCTTTTGCTTTTAATTAAGAACCCGCTTCTCCATGCTTTCGAAAGGGATGGTTTCGAAACCATCTACTTTTTTTACTTAGGAAATTGCTTTCGAAAGAGTTGCTTTCGACCTAGTTGTTTTAAGGACCTTTTTTTCTATTGATAGATAAACCCAAAGGTTTTGAAAGAAATGTTTTAAATGGTTTCGAAACTATGTTCCACAAGCTTTTACTTGAACCTAATGGTTTCAAAAGGTTACTTAAGTCTTTAAAATGGACTGTTTCCAATGCTTTCGAAAGGTAGTTTTAAAGTGTTTTGAAAAGAGGATGTCGAAGGTTCATAAATCTTTCGAAGGGATACCTTTAATGATTTCGAAAGGTTATTTTAAAGGTTTCGAAAGGTATGTTTTGGCCTAATTTTTCATGGTATAGTGGTTAACATATTTTGAAAGGGGTACTTTCAATGGAATTGAAAGGTATTGTTTAAAGTTTAGACAAAGGTTTTGAATGGTTTACCTTGATTTTATAGCCTAAGAGCATTTAAGTTAAAAAGGGTTTTAACTTATTTTGGAGGGATGGATAATCCTACTATGTTTCATCAACAATGTTTTGTGTAAAGTATACATAACATGACAAAAAGATTTGAGTAAAGCAAAGGGTATATTTTCCTTTTTTAGGTAAGATTTAAAGAGTTAAATCTATTTGCAAGAAATGTTTCCAAGGAAAATTTATGGCGTAGTTAACCCTAAGTAAATGATAGATATTATAATACCAGATGAGACCAGTATAGGGTCGCGCCCTATACTTTAGCTAATAAGCCCCTAGCTAATATAATTCCAAAATTCCAACGTATATGGCTTTATCACAAGTAAGACTAAAATGAGGTTATACACAGAAAGGAATATACAGAGAGAAGATAGGTTATTGGTGCACCCGCAAAACCATTAGGTTCAAATGACCCTAGAAGAAAATAACAAAAGGGCGGTTAGCCCAGAAGTGTGTCCAACAGATGTTAGATAATTTATTATGTCTGGTAGGTCCGAGTCAGCCAATGGTTAATAGTCAACCAAACAAAACTATATTTTTGGGACAGATGGCCCATTGATTACCTGATTTATATGCATGTATGATAGTGCTATTATTGCTTTAGTCAATTTGATTGCATGATTTTGAATTGTGAAAGATATGTTTAAAAAGGGATATTAGTAAGGGGAAACCTGTTCCGCTAAGCGGTGTGGTCTCACTTAATATTAGATTCCGAGATGTATAGTATTATTCACACCAGGCTTTATGTCTGACTTGAAGTTTGTTTTTTCCCCTTAAACTCGCGGGTGCTCAAAATATGGTTTGAGTAGATTGAGAGTTGAGGTTTTATGGGTTTAGTAGGTTGGATGAATAAGCTTCCGAAGACGTGCAAGTGGCAATGCTAGATATATAGGAGCTATTATGTTTTATTTCCGCTTAATGTATTGAGCCTGGTTGTCTATTTAGTACTCTGATCATCCAAAGGGCATCTTCATATGTTGCTCTTGGCGTAATTTGTAATAATTATATTTGATCTAAATATGGAAATCCATTATGTGATGATGTAATTTGAATATGAAATATTGCTTTGAAATGTAATCAGAAAAGTTGTTTTAATCTGTGATGATTTTATTTCATATTCATGTGCTTCTGATATTATGGATACCATTAACATTACTGTATTTTGTCAACGGAAGTTAATACTATGGATGACTGCAGCATCTATAGCGCTTAGCTTCGGGCCTCAAGATAGGGGATGTTACAATGATGGAGGTATACGTCGATGATATGCTCGTGAAGTCCTATCGATCAAGCGACTACATTATAGACTTGGAAGAAATGTTCGATATCCTCCGATATTACAAAATAAAGATCAATCCTCTAAAGTGTTCTTTTGTTGTTGCATCAGGAAAATTCTTGGGTTTTATCATCATTGCTCATGGAATCAAAGCTAATCTCGAGAAGATTCAAGCAATTCGCAACATCCAAGTGCCGAAGACCATCAAGCAAGTATAGAGCCTAAATGGGAAGGTTGTTGCCCAAAGTAAATTTATTTCCAGAGCCACCGATAAGTGCATTCTTTTCTTCGACTTGATTAGAAGAGGGAAAAGGAACTTTGAATGGATGCAGGATTATGAAGACACATTCCAAGCTTTGGTGAACCATTTAGAAAGGTCTCTCATCTTGCCAAAGCCGGTGGATCATGAAAACTTGTATATCTACTTGGTTGTGTCGGTACATGCTATAAGTGCTGCACTGCTTCGCGAGGAGAATCGGATCTAGAGACCGGTCTATTATGTTAGCATGTAATTAACAGGAGCTAAAAGGAATTATCCGAAGATAGAGAAATTGGCCTACTGCTTGTTAATTGCTTCATAAAAGCCAACCAGCCATTACGACAGGTCCTACAGCGACCTGAGACATCTGGAAGGTTACTCAAGTGGAACATCGAACCGAGTCAATTCAATATTAATTATCTCCTTTGAAGAGTTATCTAGGAATAGGCACCTGCAGACTTCATAGTAGAATTCACTACACAAGATGATCTCCTAGAGAACGGTTGAGCCTCTACCATTCAGTGGAAAATGTATATGGATGGAGCATCTAATTATTATTTTTCTAGAGCTAGAATCGTATTAGTAACTCCAAAAGATCGATCAATTGGCTATGCTTTGAAGCTTGACTTCCCTGCAATGAACAACAAAGCTGAGTATGAAGCTCTAATCGCTGGACTCAAACTTGCCAGAGAACTGGGGATAAAATCTTTTGCGATTCATAGTTAGTAGTTCACCAAGTCAGGGGAGATTACTAAGCTAAAGGACAATGACTCACCCCGTACCTTACCTAAGTCCAAGAGCTATTGGCTGGTTTTGAATATTATGACATCACGCACATTCCCTAGGATCAAAACAAAAAGGCTAACTCATCGGCAAAGTTTGCTAGCATCGGGGATGCGCAACAGATATGCTTGGTTTTAGTCAAAGTACTAGATTCTTCGAGCATAAACTAGATGGAAATCGATTGGGTACTAGATACGGAGCCTGAGAAGGAGTCATGGATGACCCCGATTAAAGACTATTTGCTATAGGGAGTCCTTCCTGAACGGAGGAATGAAAGGCGATAAGTCCTTCGCAAAGCTTTGCGGTATATCATTCAAGAAGGAGTTATGTATAAAAAGGGTTTCTTCGTTCCCCTGCTCTGGTGTATCGCTCATAATTAAATAAAATGATTTCTAAAGGAAATTCATGAAGGGGAATGTGGCGATCACAATGGGAGGCAGACCCTAGCAAAGAAAATACTCCATTATATGTATTATTGGCCGATTGTCAACTGACATGCTGTCGATGACGCTAAGCAATGCGACAAGTGCTAGGTGTATGCCAAAGTTTCGAGAGCTCTATCGATAGAAATCACACAAATGGTCAGTCCATGGCCGTTTGCCACATGAGGCACACATATTATCGGTTCCTTACTGATCTCTAAAGGTGGTGCGAAGTACGCCATCGTAGCAGTTGATTACTTCATCAAATTGGCCAAAGCGGAACCTTTAGCCATGATCACAACAAAGAAAGTAATAAGTTCCATTGTCCGAAACATCCTCTGTCATTTTGGCCTTCCATGAACCATTGTGTCTGACAATAGGACCCAATTTGATAGTGCTGAATTCAAAGATTTCTACTATTGGCATCATATTGAGAAGAGATTTGTGGCAGTTTCTCACCCTCAAGCAAATAGAGAAGTTGAAGTTGTAAACAAAATCATAAATTCTATTCCGAGAAAGCGTTTGGAGATAGAGGCAAGTGGGTGGATGAACTCCCAAAATCATAAATGTACTCCCAAGTCACGACTGGTCATACTCCATTCGCTTTTTCTTATGGCTCCGAAGCCATCATTCCCGTTGAAATCGAATTCCCTTCTCATCGAGTGACCTACTGCATCCTAGAACGAATAGACATCTCCTCTTGGAATCTCTAGACTTTGCAGATGAGAAGCGCTAAGAAGCTGATTTGAGTGCAGTTGCATATCGATACCGAGTCGCCCGATACTAAACACTAAAGTCTGACCTAGAACCTTTGAAATTGGTGATCTTGTCTTGAAACGGATTTTTCCTGCCCCATCACACACAAATCCTACTTGGGAAGGACCATATTCCATTGAACAGAGGTTTGGAGAGGAAACTTTCAAGCTAGCAACTGTTGATGGCGTCACACTCCCAAGAGCGTGGAACAACGAGCATTTATGGTGCTATTTCACTCAATTTATTCCTTTTCATTTAGTTGTATTCAATTTCCGAATTTTCTTTAGCATTTAATTGTCTAGATATGTAATAAGACAAATTATGTCATTTCTTTCCATTTGGCAAATAAAGTTTGAAATTTCCTTCATATCTGTGATTTCTGTAACATTACATATTAGTTACAATACCCGACTAACTAATATTGACATGTCTGAGCAGGTTTCTAAAGTTTGGAGCTAGCCAATTACATAAGTCCGTGATTGAACTAAACAAAATAAGAATGGTCCGACCGTTCGTTTGAGGATTCTCGCTCATAATCTGATGGACAGAATATTTAATGAGGAATGGATGAGACTCGACCATCCGATAACCAAGTTAATCCTACCGAGTGATAGGGCAAACAAGAACCAAAAGCAATCATGATACGACCAATCGCTCACTGAGATAAACCCGAGATTTGAGGGGAAATCAATTAATTAAGGAAAATACGGTCCGAGTATTTTCTAAAATAACTCTAAGTCCCCAGAGTATGGACTGGAGTATAAATATGAATTGGATGCAATCCGATCGCCCACCAACTAACTATTATCCATAGAGTGCGGATATGAGTATAAACAAATAGATGAGTGCGGTTTGACCACTCACTATTCCGTAAACTCCGTTCTGAAACCGACATGAGGAGTATAAACTCGCTAAGGATGGAGTTCGACTATCCACTATCTAACTCTGCTAACCCGAGACCGGGGGTAGGAGTATAATCACTTAAAACCACTGAATCTGATGGCGTAACACTAAGGTTTGAGCCCAGTGTTTGATCCAACTTAAGGCCACGACCACATGGAGGCCTTGAGTAAAAATTAATGGATGATTGTCCAAATTAATGAGCAATGAATTACAAGTACATTGAATGAAAAAGTAATAACTTGACTATTAGATAAAATTCACATAAGAGTTTGGTAGAAAACCAAGAAATTTTATTTGCATATTAAACTTGAAAATTGTGATACAAGCTTATTCGAAAATGGGAGCCATACCCGCACAGTCACAGCCAACAAAAAGAGAAAAGTAGCTATACAAGCTATATACAAACTAAGCTGAAGCAACAACTATTTCTTCTGCCCTTTTTCTCTTTTGAATTTTTTGGGAGTGGCGCCACCCAAGCTTCCGCATGTTCTTCTTTTTGATCCTTTGCCACTCTTGGCAGGTGAGCTTTCAAAAGTTGAAGGAAGTTCTTCAATAACCGACCCGCCGGTCGGAATGACTTGTGGTCGAACAAGATTTGGATCGCGATGTCCACATCAGCAGGTTCAGCATTAGCTTTTTTCTTCAATAGCTCCTCTCTCTCGATGCACTCTTTTGAGTTGAGCTCATCGGTATGTTCGGTGGCGCCAGTGATCATAACATCATCTGATTCATTTGGCAATGGTGGGTCATCAGCTTTTTCATCATCAAGTGCACTGATAACTTGAGCATCGGGCCTTGGAATGTTGATTACCTCCGGAATTTCAATAGATGTCGATTGTTGCTTCTCGATGGCACCGCTTCCTGGAGTTTGGCTGGGAGTCAAAAGACCTGCAGATTCGTAGAAACAAAAACATAAGCCCATGACTATTGGGTATGAGGAACGAAATATCTCGAATAATAGAGAATAAAGAGGGATGTCTGTGTCCGGTTGACTTTCAGTTGTCGCCGGAGTGCTCCCCATAAGAATAGGAGTCAACACCTTTGATTGATAGCCGGCATATCCAGATCATAGCTCAGATGTTGTCCCAGGCCAAGAGAAACTGATGCTCCGGCTCTTTGAAGTGGAGGGGACCTTTGGGATCGGACTCTGAAGACTCCGCAATGTTTTTCCATTTACCAAAGGGTGCTAAAATGTGAAAGTATCAGAGTCTCGCAACAACAAGATCTAAAGGTTTATCCCCACGAAGAATATCCTATACCAACTTCTCTCCATCTAAATCAGCTTCATCAAGGGCTTTCTTCTTCATTTCAACAATGTATTCCCAAGCCTCGATGAGTGATTCAAGATAGCCCTCTCCAAGGAAACTCAAATCGTGATGGATTAGGACTTTAGCATTATATTCGATGATTATAGGATCAAACATGTCCTTAATATCATTTCGACCAACTTCTTTGGCATCTTCTAACTAGGCCTCGATCTGATCTCTAATCTCATTGCGGCCCGCTTCTCTCGCCTCTTCCTTGAGGACTTCAATTTGAGAGAGTTGCTTGTCAACCTTAATTTTCAGTCCTCGAGCTTCGATGGCCTCTTCGCAATATCTTTGCGACTCCTCCTACGCTGCAAGTTTCTCTTCCTTCTCTTTTCTAAGGAGTTCTTCAAATTCCTCAATGTAGCAGGCCAAATATTTTTCATCTTTTGTAATGTATCTTTTTCCAAAGCAAGCACAAAGCTACGGTTGATGGTAGCATCCAGCTCCTTTTTATGAGCCGCTTCTAGACAACTAATCACCTCAGATGTTTCTTTGGCACTCTTTTCTACCGCGGTTAGCTTCACTGTCTACTCCAAGATCTTGTTGTCTTGATTTTTAATTATGTCTTTATCATGGATCGCCTCTAGCTTGAGACGTTCGATTTCATGTCGTCTATCGATAGATACCTCAGAAATATTTTTAGCTAGATGCTGGAATGCTTCATGTTGTACAAAAACATCATTAATGCATGCAATGGAACTTACTTTAGCGCTCCTTGGAATTGTATGAATGGAAAGAAGGAACTTAAGCCCATCGAGGCAAATGTTTGACAAATTGACCTTAAGTTCGGCCAATTTTTTCGCCGTGAAAGTCTTAGGAGCTGCAGTAGGCAAAGACGGATCAGAAGTTACAAGTGGGTGTTTGCTCGACCTACGGTCGCGAGACTGTTTGGAACTAGATGAATCAGAGTATTTCTCAGGCGGCCCGGCAATTTGAGGAACACGGAAAGAAGCCCGATCGCCGCTATGTACAGGAAGATTGGGATAAACTTCTTGATGAGACGATTGAGATTGGGACTTAAGTCTAGAAGATGAAGTCTTCCTTGAACAGAGTTCTTTCTCAACCGTCATCTCTCTTTCTACGCCTATCCGATTCTGGACCGTGATTGGATCCGTACTATGTTGACGATCTCCTCAAGCGATCGAAAGCGTGGGATTGAGACATCGCACCTGCAAACCAAACAAGAGTGTATAAGTGGCTATCAAACAAAATATAGACGAAAAACATGCAGTGAAGTGCACGTGATAGTGAGTGTCCTAGTGCTCCCCCCTCGACAGACTAATTATTGCAGCCTTGCTCATAGGAGTTTTCTCCCCTTTGCTGGTGGGAGGAATGTCATCACCACTCCTGGTGGGATAATTGACCCCCCCAATACTGATGTTGGGGAAGTCATAAGTTATGATATCATTAGGGATCAGGAGATTTGAGAACCCTTCCATTGAACTTTCTAAATGTTGGGAAGAAGACTCTTCATCAACTGAGGTGATGATGAACTCTGGCTCTTTGGTAGTTTTTCTCCAGTAGAGTTTATAAGTGAGCCTTTTTCCTCTTCTTGTGGGCATGTGAGATTGCATGCCTTGCGATGGTTCGACTACAATTGCATTGCCCAGACCAGCATGACCATCGCCAGGCTTATTGGCTTCATCGCCTCTAATTTCACCCTCTTCGGCGTCGTCCTTAGCCCCCTCGAGTAAAGGCACAACAGGGCTATTGGTGCCGCCTTCTTATTCCTCTACATTTCTTAGTGGTGCAGCACTTCCTAGAAGCCTGATGCTACGACTTACTTTCAATATCCCCAACATAGATAACCATTCATCAGTTACTAGGGATCTGATGTCCCTGTCTTCAACTGGGGTGGCACGAATTGTAGAAATCGCCCTTGAGAAACTATTGCCTTCTGGACGTGGTGGACACCTGTAAATTTTCTAAGTATTATTTAGTTCAGGATACGACTTGGGCTAAATAATTTGAAAATAAAATGATGACAATACTTACGTCCTTCCAACCATCGCCTCGCAAAGCCATGCAGACAACGAACGTATCATGTTTAAAGACGCCGAGCTTGTTCCAAGTGCCAATTAGAACTTGACGGTTGGGTGAAGGCTCAAGTAAAGTGTAAGAAAGGCTTACCATCCATTGTTTGAAGTTATAAATAAACCTGATGTCCTCAGGAGATGGCGGGCGGAACAAAACATCCATAAATAGCAAGAAAGTGCCATAGAGAAAAGCATAGCTATTCGGGTGCAGCTGGGCAGGAGCTATTCCTAAATAATTTAGCATTTCTTAGGTGAAAGAATTGAAAGCATCCGGCCCAACACATGAATTTATTGCATGTCATATATCCCTCCGGGGGGCAAATGAGCCTTGTCATTCACTGAAGGGACTAGAACGTCTCCAAACGGAATCCCATGTTTAGAGCATAGTCTGCGAAGAGCGGTCTTGCCAATTCTAGAGGCTTGGGAATCTATTGAGTTATCTAGAAATATAGCACTACAACATCGGGAGCATGACTTATATCTTCCGCTGGAAGGATGGAAATATCAGATAAAAGGTCGATCGACAAGCTGGAAACCATCAGTTGCTCAAATTGACGATTAGGGGAAAGTCTACCGGAAACAATTACAGAACTTGACTCAGCTCTGCGATTGCTAACTTGTGAAGGTTGTCTAGAAGGCATTACAGCTAGATGCTCTAAACGTCTGGAGCCTATACCAACTAAACTCAGTAGATAATCGATATTAGAAAAATTTATCTGTCCCCTAATGCTAAGTGTAAGCTAGTGTGGTGCAGAGATAAAAAGTTCAAAACTAAAAGAAAAAGTAAATAATGAGACATTGAGTTCCAACCAGAGTGACCGTCATCGTTGGCCGTCTCAACTGGCATTTGGATTAATCGGTTGTGTAAGCTTTGAATCAACCATCGGCATATCAAAGTGTGAAGTCCATTATTAAAGTCCATATGTTAAGTTTTAGTTCATGTTCTAAGTCCCAAGAGTTTGGTCTTTCAATTTCGAGTTCGATATTGGATATGCAAGCCTTGTTGTTCATTATCGTTATATGTTCAAGTTCATTGGAATGAGATTGGTTCTAATTGTTCATACAAGTGAATATGGATTGGTTTTCAAGTTCAATTCAAAGCTTAGAATTGGCTGAGTACTCATAGCTAATCCCTCTATCTAAAAAATAACCGATCCCTATTTATGCAGATCCCTTTCCCATATTGTAACATCCCCCTATTTGGAGGCCCAAAACTAACGGCTACGGATGCTGCGGTCATCAATAGTTATTAATCATTGGCGACCAAATACGTAGATATTAGATACATTGATACACAGAACACAAGAATATGGAAAAAATTTAGATAGCAAAACAAATTCCACATTCCATTTCAAAATATTCCAAATTAATTACGTAATCCCAATTCGTAGACCACGTTCAGATAACATATAATTATTACAAAATTCGTCAAGAGCGACATATGAAGTGCCCCATTGGTAGATCAGAGTACATAGATAGGCAAGAAAATAATCTGCCTTTACAAACAAAACACACAGTGGAAATAAAAGAACTCTAATAACAAGTTTGCCTCCTGCAAGTCCTCGGAAGCTTTATTCATCTAAAAGAACACCTCGAAACCTTAACTCTCAACCTAATCAAAATCAATTGAGTACCCGAGAGTTTAAGTGAAAAAAACTTCGAGTCAGACATAAAGCCTGGTAGGAATAATAATTTACCATCTCAAACCATTTAGATATCTAGTGAGACCACGCCGCTTAGCGAAACGGGTTTTCCCCTCACCAATATCCTAAAACATTTATAAGACCATATATTGTGCTCCTGCATCAACAATGGTTAAAACATAGTATTCCAAAACATTATATTGATATGCAAACAAATCAATTCTGGATCACCCATCCCCATTCATTCTGACCGTCTGTCTCAATTATAGTTTCTAAGGTTACTATTAACCTGTTAAATGTTAAGGATTATCTGTCCAATTAGTTAGTTTTCATAGCATCACTAAGAACCTATTGGTAACTCCAATATCTTATTTCTTATCCTAGTTTTCATGGGCTAACTAGCAACCTATTGGCTGACGGCCAATATCTTAATCCGGATATAGTTTTCATGGGCTAACTACAAACCTACTAGCCTTTGTCAGTATCAAATCATAGTTTTCATGGACTGACTATGAACCTATTGGCCCCTGCCAATATCATATAGTTTTCATGGGCTTACTGTAAACCTATTGGCCCCAACCAATATCTTTAATTAAAATTTTAACATCTGTTAATTTATGTTCACTACTGGGTCAGCCTAACTGGTTGTTCTGCCCTTTCCCCAAAGTACCGTTATAGGTTATTAATAATAACAATATGAATAACATTTCAAAATCTTTATTTATGTCATGGTTATTACTTTAAATTGAGATTGGGTTTATGTCTTGAAACCATAAAAACATCTCTTTTGAAACCTCTGGATAGCCTCCCTCGAAAGCAAAGACCTCCTTTGAAAACATGTATACATACCTTTCGAAGCCCTTTATTAACATTCTCTTTTGAAACCTATTATACCTTTCGATGGTACTAAATCATCTTTTTGAAATATAGAGCTTCGAAACAATGAAAGTGCACCTTTCGAAAGTATCGGTTTTACTCTTTAAAAACATCATTTGGGTCAAAATGGTTATATATGAAAGTATCTCTTTCGAAACAAACAAAAATTAGTTTGGGGAAACATTGATGGTGTTGGAACCATCTTAGTCGAAAGCAAAAGACTTTAAAAACCAAAATTATATGGACATAGTCGAAACCCCCTTTCGACTCCATCACCTTCGAAACCCTCAGCCCCTTTGGAAGCATACAAGAAAAAGGCTTAAGTAAAACAGTAACCCCTCCAACAACATAAATGACTTCAATGCAGTCGAAAAGAGGATTAGCGGCTTGGTTTCGACTGAGACGAAAACTACCCTTTCGAAAGCAATTATTTAAAGGAAAAATGTACTCCTTCGAAAGCAAATACTTTAATACAACATGGCAACCTTCTTCGAAAGCTAATTATAAAACCTTTTCAAAAGCATAGCTATTGATTGTGTCAAAAGCTTTAGGTAAAACTATGCAAGACTTTAACTTTTGAAAAAAAGCAGGGTTTCAACCCCATCGGAAGCTACCCCTTTCAACACCATGGCTTCCGCCTTCCTTCCAATCCGCCGCATACCACCTAAGTGATATCATGTGTATTGGTCTCGACTATAGTGGTTTCGACTGGGACGAGGCAGAGTTCATGGAGTCAGAAGGTACTTACTAACAGAGACAGAACACCCTTTTCTGATTTAAAGCTGAATTATAGCAACTTTCGGTAATTTCTCTTTAACAACTTGCATATTTGTAAAACACTGATTGGCTGCCATAAAACTTTTCAATTACTTTATATCTAAAACTGCCGCATTTATTCAGATCCAATACCAAAGGATTTTAACGTTAAAACCTTTCCATATAACCAAAAACTGACATTTTGCAAAAAAGCCTTTCTTTTAAAATAATTTATTTCCCCAAATAAATCGACTGGGAAAAATCCTCAAAAATCACAGAAAATCGATTTCATCTTATGATCAAACATATTAATCTTTAGACCCAATTTCTTCCTGAAATTCTTGAAATAAATTTTAAACCCAATTATATCATATCTTTCATCAAAAATTCCTAATAAAATTTCCATAGCTAGGAAAATTCTGAAAATTAAAACCCATCTCCAAAATCATGTTTTACTTAACATAAAATTTTTCTATGGCAATCTAAAATCATAGATTCTCGGTTTTATACTAAAACCATACAAATGCATATGCTTATGAATTAAAACAAATCATTATAATATAACTCAAGCATATCATCATCCATTTTATCACAAAAACAAATTTAAATCATAAATTCGAAACCATATAATCACAGAACAAAAATAGAGATGGTAGAAGATTATTATTCACCTTAAACTTGATAAGTAATTTGAGATTTGTTGTTGATTAATACTCCCTAGCTTTTGATCCTTAGCTTTGGATTAAAATTCATCTTCTCCTTTGTTAATGGCCGGCTCTATTAGGGTTCTTGTGTTTATTTTGATTTGACAAATAAAATGAACGTGAATGGACAAAATGAGAAGTTATAGCCGTGTATAATTAGTTGGCTAATTTACTAATATGCCCATGTGTAGTTTAATTGACCTTTAAACCAATTTAAAGCCCATTTATTCTGTTAATAAGCACGACCCTATAAATATATTTTAATCAAATCTCAATCTCCTTATCATCATTATTCTATTTAATTTATCTAATCAAATATTCTGAATAATGTTATCAAAAATTAAGGATGTTACACTTATAACAACCGATCCCTCTTAAAAAGCCAATGGCCGATCCCTCCACTTAACTACTTTCACAATTCTTCTAAACCCACAGCTGATCCCTCTTCACTTCACAAATGATCGATCTTTCCATATTAACAAAGCAATTGATCCATCCACTTAATAATATGACCGACCCCTTCCTTCTCAAACTTCAATACCGATCCCTCACCTTCACCTGCATAACAACAACATCACCAATCCTTCTCTACCGTACTTCACCATGACCGATCCCTTTATTTCTTTTACCCTTCACTCTTTTCTTCCTCCTCCTCCTCCGTTACTACTTCGCCAAACTCTGCATCATCATCATCATCATCCATCTCTTCCTTAACCCACGATTAACATGAACAGAACCCATCATCTCATCACAAATTAAAGGTTAGAGATAAGAAAACCTACCTAAGTGTGTAAAGATCGAGTTGCTCGAGGAAGATGTTGGATTTCAATTCAAATTGAAGACAAAGTGGTGATCTAAGACAAGAGGGAATGGAAAGTTTAAGGATGAAGGAGGTATGTGATTGCAAGGGAAATGATCAGGGTGTAAATTGAAGAGGAGGGTTCGAAGGTGAGTTTGAAGGCAATGGGAAGATAGGTTCGAATGAAAATGAAATGAAATGAAGTAAGAGTTGGAAGGGAGAGTGTTGTCTTATATATGAAGGTTGAGGTTTCGACTTTCTTTTTAATCCTCCATGAAGACAAATGAGTTGAATTCCCAACACGTCGACGAGGGATCGGATATGATCCCTTGGCTTAGGGATCCATCCAATCCCTCTCAACATAAAAAAAGAGAAAAAGAAGAGAGAAAGAAGGAGACGGGGGATCAGCTAAAAGAATGCCAACCCTACAGACATAAAAAAATTATTATTATATAAATAAATATAAATTGCAATGGAATTGCATATAATTCAACAAAAATTGATGACCCATGAGCATTCGAAAGCGTCCGGGAGCCAACGACAAGAACGTGTACCTGAACGTGCACGTGTATATTCTAAAAGTTCAATTTTTGAAATCGACAGAAATTAAATTCAAACCTGAAGCTTTCACGGTCAAGACCGGATGAGATAGCCAAAACTTACTAGTCTCGCAAAACCGAATATGGATATCAACTGACAGAGTATAATTCTGAATTTATATTATTGGAAATCAACCAAGCGTCATGACGATCAAAGGGAGATACAACACTTTAGGAAAATATTTCGACGGAAAGATAGCGACTATTCAGGAAACTGGATGGATTTCTTTCCGACGATTCTAACTTGCTTCGATTCAAAGTAGTCATGTTCAGCACAAGACGTACTTTCATGACATACTTTAGAGGGCAAGTATTATTCGACATTTTGGCCCGGCTATATTCGAACTGATTGGACAAATCAGATTCGACTGTCATTAAGGCCAGTAAGTACAGAGCGGTGATTGTGGGGTCCATAAGTGAAGTACAAATGGTAATATGAAGCCGTGGTTGAAAGGAATTGAGGGATATGCAATCCAGAATGTTTGATGTTGGTTGAATTCTCACCACCGGTCCAGGCTTCGCCGAACCAACCATCTCCGGCTTCGCCGAACCAACCATCTCCCTCCCTACCACCGAACCAGATCCTTCCTAATGCCCACCGAACCAGCTCCTTAGACCAAAGGTGCCGGACCAACTCCTCTTTCACGCCTCACCGGCCAACCTTCCTCCACAGAACCACCGAACCAACTCCATAACCGGACCAGCCCATGCCGAACCATCTCCGCACCGAACCAACCTCACCATCCTACCACCGGTCCAAGCAACTACCGGTCTATTCTACACTCCAACCACCTCCGAACCAAGCAATGACGAACCAAGACGTACCAGGCCAGATCACATCAGCCCAGGCCCATCAGCAACTATACACATCTTGGACCCCTACCCCTAGCCTCACTCTATAAATAGAGGGGCAGGGGTACAACAATGGGGACAAGTTTGAGAGCTCAAGCACGGAAGAAACTTTCAAACAACTTTCTTTTACTTGTATTGAAGCTTTGTACTTGTAATCAGAATAAGAGAAGAGAAATAACATATAAAGTGGACGTAGGCACATTCTGGCTGAACCACTATAAATCTGCGTGTCTTTTTACAGTTTAGCCCCTGTTTTTCATATATTTGCATAAATCGCTCAAATCACTAAGAATAACATAAGATCTACTAATCATACAACTTCAAGGTGTTTGTCCATTTTTTGTGCAAACATTTTTGGTGCTTTCACTGAGAACTAGAAGCTCGAAGCTTCAGCTTCATCTGCTTAACAAGTTTTCCTAACAGCATCGTCCGCCACTTGGAAAACATGCCTCCCAAACAGAGAAAAGATGTTAACAAAGGAAAAAACATCGCATCCAGCAGTCTTCCAGATCCAGTAGTCACGAATCAAGTAAATCGTCCTCCTCCAGCAACAGTAACAAATGAAGAACAGGCTAACCCAACTACTCCTGCCACAGAACAGCCTACAGCAATTACTAAAGCAGATCTGGACAGAGTTGTGGTTGAAGTAACTAACCGCTTCACGTCCCAGCAGGAAGCCTTGGTGGACCATCTCATGTCACGCTTAAGGGACGCTAAAGAATCCAACCGCAACACTGAATCATGGGGAGAGTCCCAGTCTGGAGGATCTCAGAGACAACAAAGATCTTCCTTCTTCGAAGGAGCTAACGGCAGAAGTAGCCGTGGTAGGAGCCGAGACCGAGCACAGCCCGAAGATAGGCCTGAGGAAACGTTTGGTACCGAACCCAACGGGGAAGGTACCAGGCGAAGGTCAACTGTAGCTGAGCCTGTCATGCTGCCTAACCACAGAAACGCCAGTGAACGGGGCCGAGCTAGAGTCCAGCCCGAAGTTGGACCCGAGGAAGTGCTTAGATCCGAACCCAACAGGGGGAGATCAAGGCAAGGGCCAACTGTAGCTGACCCAAGCATGCTCCCAGAAGATCAAAGGCAGCAGTTGGAAAATATGAGGAATGATAGACGATACCATCCCTACAGGTCATCTGGACGGAATCAATCCCACAGAACAGAACCAAACTCATTTCTATCTGCCCCAAGTTTTGATGAAAGGATGGCACGCTTATTCAGAGAGTGTGTCCAATGGGAGCAAAGAGATCGAGGGATAGGCGCTAGGGTAACCAGCCCTTTCGCCCGCAATATCGAAATTGCTATCACCCCCCGAGAATGGAAGATGCCAACAATGGAACCCTACAAAGGAACCTCCGATCCCGTTGTACACCTACAGAGGTACACGCAGCATATGCTCATGAGTGGAGCGACAGAGGGAGTACTATGCAAATGCTTTCCGCTCTTCTTAGCAGATCTTGCTACCTCCTGGTTCTGTCATCTACCCCAAGGATCCATAAGCTCGTGGGAAATGTTGAAAGAAAAATTTATCAGTCAGTTCCGCATTCATGTGGAGCAACCTAAGGACGCTTATTCCTTATCCAGCGTCAAACAGAAACCTGGAGAAAAGCTGCAGCAATACCTAACCAGATTCAACGCCGCAGCAGCCGCAGTCCAAGATGCCGATGAGAAGCTTATCCTAATGGCCCTCTGCAGTGGTGTGCATCCGGACACTAAATTTGCTAGATGGTTGACAAAAGAAAAACCAGCTACTTTACCCGATTTCTTCCATGAAGCCGGGAAATACATGAGGCTTGAGGATGCTGCCGTTGAGGGGCAGTCAGGACAGCAAAATAAGACAACCCATGGCAACGGCCCTGCTGTGGCAAGGGACGTTCGAAGAAATGATTCCAGAGACAATGCTGGGGGCAAGAAGGGAGAAAAGCGCCTATATCGGCCAGGACCAAGATTCGACACTTACACCCCTTTGAACGAGACCGTCGAAAATATCTTCCTTGCCACCCAAGGCGAAGTTAGATACAAACGCCCACCATACAAGAGAGAATCAGATAACGCACAGAAGTCTGGAAAATTCTGCCGCTTCCACGAATCTCACGGGCATGACACCAACGAATGCCATCATCTCCGAGATCTGATTGAGGAACACATCAGAAGAAAGAAACTGGAACGTTATGTAAAAGGTCAGGACAGGACCCCAGCTCCTACCAATGAAAACCCAAGGCTACCCTCACCGGGGGCCGACAGAGGAAACCGCAACGCTAGCAGCTCTAGCCAAGAAAAGATAATGGTCCATACCATCTCAAGAGGGCCACACATCGCAGACAGAAGCTGGAAGGAGATGGAAAGATACAGAAAGTCGCTTAGAGACAATAAAGACTATGTCAATTCAGTTATAGAAGAGCGCCACCCGAAGCGGAAAGAAAGTAATGACATCACGTTCGGTAAGCGTGACCTAGAAGGAAGGCAGTACCCTCACATGGATCCCATGGTCATCTCTGCCCGACTTGGTCCCGCCGAAGTATACCGAATCCTGGTAGACACTGGAAGCTCGGTAAACATCCTGTTCAAACACGCATTCGACAAAATGAAGCTATCAATGAAGGATGTATCCCCCTGCGATAAACCACTACACGGCTTCACTGGAGATGCGAAGATGCCCCTCGGGCAGCTGGACCTTTTTGTTGAAATTGGAAGCCATCCCCGCTCTGCTGTACGGAAACAAACGTTTGTGCTAATAGAAAACCAGTCAGCCTACAACGCCTTCTTAGGAAGGCCATCCTTGTCTGACTTCCAAATTGTCTTAGCCCCATGGTGCCTAAAAATGAAATTCCCAACAGACAATGGAGTAGGGGAAGTGGAAGGAGACCAGGACGTTGCTCGAGACTGCTATGTAACTGAACTTCGCAACAACCACAGGAAGGATAAAGGGAAGGGTGTAGAGATTGCCCTCTGCACAAAAAGCCTAGAAGCATAGCAATTAAAGAAAGCCCCTCCTCTTCGATATACCAGCGACCCTTTCAATGAATTAGACCCTAGGGACAAAGAGGAGGAGGCCACCGCCGAGCCTGCAGAGGCTATGGAGTTTATATCTGTAGACAAGCACGACTCAAGTAGACTATTGAAAATTGGGTCCCAACTAAAAGCCGAATTGAAGGAACAGCTCATCGATTTTCTTCGCCACAACTTGGATGTATTCGCTTGGTCACACGCTAACATGACCGGAATCTCCCCCGACATAGCATGCCACGTATTAAACATTGATCCTACCAAGGCGCCTGTAAAACAAAGAAAGAGAAGTATGGGGGCAGAGCGATCAGCAGCCCTCGATGAAGAAGTAAAAAACCTACTCGCCAATGACTTCATACGAGAAGCTATCTACCCGGAATGGATCGCCAACCCGGTGCTGGTAAAAAAGGCTAATGGGAAGTGGCGAACCTGCATTTACTTTTCCAACCTAAACGACGCCTGCCCAAAGGATTGCTTCCCACTTCCCAGAATCGACCAACTTGTAGACAGCACAGCCGGGCACGAACTCCTATCTTTTATGGATGCATACTCAGGATATAACAAAATTCCTATGCATGCTCCCAACCAAGACCACACTAGTTTCATCACCGATCGAGGTTTATACTGCTATAAGGTAATGCCTTTCGAACTTAAAAATGCAGGAGCCACCTACCAGCGCCTCGTCAACAAGATGTTTGCGGGGCTAATAGGACAAACTATGGAAGTATATGTGGATGACATGCTGGTAAAGTCAAGGAAAGCCAAAGATCACGTAAGCCACCTAGGCAAGATGTTTCAAGTACTTCGACAATATGGAATGAAGTTGAATCCACTAAAATGCTCCTTCAGAGTGTCATCAGGAAAGTTCTTAGGATTCATCGTTCATGCCAGAGTGATAGAAGCAAACCCTGAACAAGTCCGAGCGCTAAGGAATATCAAGATACCTTCCACTCGGAAGGAAATGCAAAGTTTGAATGGAAAAGTGGCCGCTCTAAGCCGATTCATCTCCAAGGCGACGGACAAGTGCGTCCCCTTTTTTGAAGCCCTAAAGAAAGACAAAGGAAAGTTCGAATGGACTGGCGAATGCCTGACCGCTTTCCTTCACTTAATCGAACACCTCCAGAAACCACCGGTACTCTCAACTCCAAGCGAAGGAGAAGAATTATACCTATACCTCGCTGTGTCATCTCACGCCCTAAGCGCTGCCTTGGTAAGGGAAGACAACCGCAAGCAACGGCCAGTTTACTTCGTCAGCAAAAGGTTTACCGGGCAGAAGTTAGATATCCTAAACTTGAGAAGTTAGCATACTGTTTACTAATCACTTCACGAAAACTACGTCACTACTTCCAATCCCATTCCATCAAAGTTCTGACCGATCAACCACTGAGGCAGGTACTCCATCGTCCCGACACTTCTGGGCGATTACTCAAATGGTGCATTAAACTGAGTAAGTATGATATCACCTATCACCCTCGCACCGCCATCAAGGGACAGGCCATGGCTGATTTCATTGCAGAGTTCACTACCAACGAAGATCAGGAGCAATTGGAAATAACAGAAGATATCAAGTGGAATCTCTTTGTGGATGGTGCATCAAACGAACAAGGCTCGGGGGCAGGTGTGGTAATAATCACTCCCAGGGGAAACAAACTGCACTATGCTATAAGGTTGGAGTTCGCTGCCACCAACAACGATGCAGAATATGAAGCAGTGATAGATGGACTAGAAATTGCCATAGAAATCGGGGCCAATTATTTGTGTCTTCACAGCGATTCTCAACTTATTGTTAATCAAATACTAGGAGAATTCAAAGCTCGAGAAGAACGACTCATAGCATATCTAAAGAAGACCAGGTTACTTCTCAGCCGATTGGACCACTACTTAGTCAAACACATCCCTCGGGAGGAGAACCGAGAGGCCGACGAATTAGCAAAGCAAGCAAGTGTGAGAGACATCACCATCTTCGGGGCAGTAACCATCTCAAAGCAACTGGCCCCAAGTTTTGAGCAAGTGAATCTGATAGCTGCAACCGAAGAAGCAACTTGGATGACTCCCATCCGAGACTACCTACGAAGTGGCACTCTACCCAACGGGCGTAACGAAGTCAAGAAAATCTTGAGGAAAGCATCCCGCTACACAATACAAGAAGACATCCTCTATCGGCGCAGATTCTCTAACCCGCTATTAAGGTGTGTCGCTGGGAGAGAAGCCAAGGAAATCTTGTCCAACATCCATCAGGGAAGCTGCGGAGATCACACCGGAGGGCAAACATTAGCAAAAAAGATACTCCGATACGGATATTTCTGGCCCACCTTAAGCAAGGACGCCTTAGATTTTGTCAAGAAGTGTGATAGATGCCAAAAATTTGCTAAGATTCCTCGGCTACCAACGACCGAGATTACTCAGATGACCAGCCCCTGGCCCTTCGCAATATGGGGAATTGACTTAATCGGCGAGTTACCAATGGGCCGAGGCGGGGCCAAATATGCTATAGTGGCAGTTGATTATTTCACCAAATGGGTGGAAGCGGAACCTTTGAATAAAGTATCTTCAGCAAAAGTTATTAACTTCTTAATCAAAAATGTTCTGTGCAGGTATGGAGTCCCACTAAAAATCATATCAGACAATGGACTTCAGTTTGACAGCGAGGAATTCGCCAACTGGTGCCAAGAACACGGAATTCATAAAAGCTTCTCATCCGTAGCATATCCCCAAGCAAACAGACAAGTCGAAGCAGTCAACAAAATTCTAAAAACTCTGATAAAAAAGAAGCTCGAAAAGTCAAAGGGCGCTTGGGTGGATGAACTCCCTACGGCACTGTGGGCCTACCGCACATCTTTCAGAACATCAACGGGGCACACTCCTTTCTCTTTGGCATACGGATCGGAGGCTATGCTCCCAGTTGAAACCATTGTGCCTTCCCACCGTAGGATCCACTATAACCCGGAAGAGAATGAAGAGCTCCTCCACATGTCTTTGGATCTAGTTGAGGAGAGAAGAAATGATGCAGTCCTTAAAACAGCAGCCCACAAGCAGAAAGTGACAGCGCAATACAACTCCAAAGTCAAGCATCGTACCTTACAAGAAGGGGATCTTGTCCTCAAGCGAATCTTCCCTCGCCCCGGAGCTCTAGACCCAATCTAGGATGGACCATATGTAATTCATAAAGATCTCTACAACGGAGCCTATATTGTGTCAACAGTGGACGGAGAGGTGTTCCAGAGGGCATGGAACATCCAACACCTTCGTCGATACTTTTCTTAACTTGTATTGCCCACATGAAGTGAATTAACAAAGAGAATCAGTGGACGGAGGCCTTTTCATGCCGAACCACTTTAAAAAACTTTGTCTCTTTTTTAACTTGTTCCTTTATATCTTGGCTACTTGTTAACTTTATCCTTTTCTATTGAACAAAATCCTACGCGTATAGCATTTCCACTCAAAGCACTCCATGTCGCAACTTCGCCTGGGCAAAACCTAACAGGTACTATGCGAATCTATGCCCTCGCCAATGAGACACTTTTGCTCCAGCATCCCTCTGCTGCGGGTTAACTCATTGCTCGCGACGGCCCTTAAAGCCAACTGTAATGAGCCGATTATAAGCCACCGAGAAGGCCGACTATAGCCGAGGCAGCTCATTACGGGGTTAGGCTCGCCGGCAACTGTGAACCGACTATAAGCCCCAACATAAGGTGTGGCCAGCCAAGGGCAGTTCACAGTTGACGATCGGCACCCACGCTAGCCGGCCACAGTAAATCGAATTATACCCATGATTACGGGCCATAATGGCCCGGGTAGTTACTGTGCGCGATCTCGGCTCCGATGTGTCTTAAGTGCGGCTGTGGTAAAAAAGAATTAACTCCCCGCGGAGGCGTAAGATGGGTGACAAATGTCTCCAAGACCCACAGCTAGGGAAAGTGACTACAAAACCCGTTTGCCACGAACTTAAGCACATCGAAGGCCTTCCGTGATTGGAAGTTTTATTATTTCACATATTTCAATTTTACTTAAAAAGCTTTCCTCCTATCCTCTATAACAATCCATAAAGTACAAGATACAAAGTAGGAGATACTCGCCAATGGATGCAAAGATTCACAATCGGATGGCAGGGCATTCAACTGTTTTCCATGCTCGGTCATACAAGATATTCGAAACTGCCATCTACAAACAGAACATGAAAGGCGGTATTTTCTTCCTTTATGTGCAAATGCATGACTATAATTTGTTCACACCACACACTAACATTGCAAGTCATGGAATTATGTCTTAAACCAGAACCCGACATCAAACGCAATTTAATTACAAGAATATACATAGCTATATTTCTCATACGACATGCCAAAATAACAGCAAACATTCAAAAGACGACAAAATCAGCTTAAGTTAAAGAATTACACGTCAAAAATAAGAATATTTATTACAAGTGGCAAAATATTACAACCTAAAGGCTACTTTACTATTTTTCGACTAACATATACAACACTGTCAAATCCACAAAAAGAGTTTTTCCAGGTATAATCAAGGGGCCGGCTGCAGTGGAGCTTTATCCTTGTCCTGATTGACCCCTTGTCCAGTCAGAAAAAGGATTCATTAGCAATAAGCAACCAAGTTGATGGAGAAACTAAAAAGGGAGACTTACCAGCGCCTGCTTCCTGACTATCCTGATCGTCATCCTCTACCTGCACGCCTACCTCCTCAGCGGCAAGCAACCGCATACCTTCCTTCACCGCCACCTTCTCCTCCTTGGCAAACTGAGCAGTGACCGCATCCATGCTGAAAACCACGCCACCATCTTTATCCGCATCGGCCTTAGCCTCCTTGTAACGACCCGGAAATTTTGAACCCGAAATTTCCAGATAGTTAGAAGAAAAAGAAAAGAGATAGAAGAAAGAAACAGAAAGAAGAAAGAAGAACAGAAAACACAACATCTCACATTCGCAGCGGATTAAATATAATAACAAATAATAGCATTTTTATAAAAGAAAGCTGTAATTGTTACTTTCAATACAATTAATCAGAGTTACAATCATTACAATAGACTGGACAGTTATATCAACCTGCCCCATACTACTATCAATACAACTCTCAAATACACAGCGGAAAACACTCTATACGTTCCTGCCATCCAGCTCGCCTCCTGAGCTCCAGAACGTCCTTACCTGGAATCTGTAATACTCGGTCTGACCCGAGCATTACATCAAAGTAACACCCGGGTCAGGCTGGAAACCAGCGTGAGTAAACCCATCTAACAAGAAATTCCAATTTATAGAACTTATTTAAAACCCGGGGTAACTCGTACTTTACTATAAGTAAACAACTTATATAGTCAATACTTATTTTCACAAAACAATATCTAAGTATCCAACTTAGTTTAAATGGTCCATATTATCCCAAACCGGCCTATTGATTTCACATATCAATCTATAAAGAATTATGGAAGATTTCAAATCGAAGTGGTTTCGAGTATTTACTAATACCCGACCCCGGTCTCTTCGAATTCAAATGTCATCATTTTAAATGTCCAAGTTGTTTAAGTTAAACAATTTAATTTAAATTCAGGATATCATATTCATATAGCAATTCTATCACAGATAGATAACTTACATTATCACAATTTATCCAAAACATCTCATATCACATAGCATCACAATCACATACCAAATATATCAAATAATCCAAGGCATTAAATATTATTCGATCACCCATAAGCAAGATTAATTAAATATACAATTTTTAATTAATTTAAGTTAATCTCCCAATTAATTAAATTAATTATTTTAATTATTTTTAAATCCTGCTTACTTAACATTAACTAATTACAACCCAATTAATTAATCATCCTTTAATTAATTATTCCTTAATTACATTAAATAATTATTCTTAATAAATTCCATTAAGTGATTATTCTTTGTTAATTAAACTAATTAATTATCTTAAATTAATTATATTCATTAACTATCCCTTAATTTCTTATATTAATTTGACCTTTAATTAATTTATTAATTAATCACATTAATTAATTTATCCTTTAATTATTATTAATTAATTAACCTTCAATTATTAAGTAATTAATCTTTAATTAGGTTTATTAACAAATTGTTCTTTAATTTATCACAATTAATTAATAAATTACATTACTTAATAATCCTTTAAGTAAATTAAGTAATTAATCATTTATCAACTATATTAAGTAATTATCCTTTAATTACTTTCATTTATCAATTCTTTCTTAATTATCATTTAAATCTTTTTAATAAACTTTGGGATTAATTATCATCAACCAATTAACTTAAACCCTTAAGTTAATTAACCTTAAAAAAACGTTTTGTCTCCTTAATTAACTCCTTAATTACATTATTAAGTTTATTTTAAAATAAATTTTTATAACAAAGGTTAAAACAACCTTTAAACAGTTCCAACCTAGATAAACATAAATTTTCACAAAGAAATGGTTTTAAGAAATTGTTTTTAAGTAAACTTTATTTTTGTTTAAAAGTTTGAAAAACTGTTTTTATCTTTATTTCCCAGACCCGAGCCACATTCTCAATTACCCGAGTACTACTTCGGGTTACTCACATTTTCCTTTGCTTCGAGAAATTCGTGAATCCCTTCGAGTTCGAACCCGATAAAACCCTTTCTTCCCCAATTACCAAAGATACCCAACACAATCATGTGCACGCGTGCACATGCACCGATGAACCAATCATCTCCGACCAAACTCGCGATCGCCCCCACATCGATGACGACCACGCCGATGATCCCTGCAACCCAGATCGATGAACGACGCGTCCAATCAAACTCGAGCAAATTCGAGCGCCTGGAACCCAAAACGATCATCTGAAAAACGCCTCGAACCACCTCCACCGATCACCGATGACTACGCAACTTCGACCAGAGCTGCACCACGACAGGACCCTTTGATTCCCTCTGGTTCGATCCTCTCCGGTGCCCCGACGCCATCGCACAAGCTTGAAGAACAACGACGACACTTTTTGTCCTTAAACCCTACAAATCCACCGTGCTGCTGCCACAACGATCGAGAATTTCTCTGATCATTTTTGCCGTGCTTCACGACCTCCAAACCACCTCCAGAAATGATCTCGAACTATCACCATACTCCGATCATCAGAAATCGACCAAAACCCAATCCATGTTCAACTCACAATCTCTCTCAATTTAAAAGCTTAAAAATCATGATTCCATTTTTAAAAATCATTGATTTCGAAAATAAATCAGATGATATAAACAAAACCCAAGATTTAAACAATATAGTTTCTGACTTGATTTAATTTTTACTGTTTTTCTTCCTTTCTAGTTAATCTACTTTCCAATAACACTTATGAATATTTTTAAAAACTAAATTTAGTTAATACAAACATTTTTCACAACTTTATTCCAAGTATTTATCACATGCATCAAGATAGAATATAGATTAAGGTTTTAAAAGTGATGTATACTCACTGGTTTTGAAATAACAGAGACAAGATATATATACACAGTCATATACAGCTATATATACAGGTAGTTTCAATCATATCCCAGAAAATAATCATTTAGGCAACATATTACATCCTATCCATATAAATTATCACTTGCAAATAGATTCGAACTGATTTTAAAGTAAAGTTTACTCACCTTAAATGAAACAGAGACCAGATTTCTTGTTCCAGGCTTTTGTTTTGTAAATTTTTACATTTGATTTGAATTCTTTGCTGTTGAATCTGGAACTGATGTTGATCTTGTTGCATGCTTAGATTCAAGTTGAAATAGAAATTTGATTTGGCTTGAGTTGTTGTAGAATTCGTTTTGATTTCAGCTTTGCACTTGGTTTCCCAGGTTTGTATATTTTCTTTTCAGTTTTAAATGTTTTCTTGAGGAAAAGAAGGTTTTGAGAAGAATTTTAAAGTAAACATTTAACCAGATTTCTTTTTAAAATATATATATATATATATTACATTTGTAATACAAGAGAATTAGGCCACTTGTTATTCAAATTATTCCTTATCTTACAAGTGTACTTTGTATAGTTTTATCCTCTTACACATGTTTATTAGAGAGGTTTATAACTTAACACATGTAACTTTACATGTATTAATTAAAATTTTAAATGTTTATAAAGCCTTAAAAATAAATTTCTTAACTTATATATACATTTCCTTTTTATTTATACAAATCATATTTAGTCATGTATATCAAAAAAAAAACAAGTATATTTAAACCTTTATTAAATCTTATTTAAGCTATCACATATTTAAAATAAATATTTATCTTATGTTTGAAAATATAGAATTTAACCTTAAATAGCTTTTGAAAAAAAAAAATTATTATATTAAATTCAACCCAGAACTTCCTATTCACAATGTATATAGAGAATATTTTAATATTATAAAGAAGGTTATCAAATTATTATTGTTGAATTATTATATTAATATGTTTACTGTGATTATATATTAACAATGGATTTATATATGTATATACTTAAGATTTTCATCATTATAGAGTTTGCATATATCTATTTATATATATGTTAATTTACTGTAAAATTTATTATTCCTAGATATTTATATTTCAATATTTATTATAGATTCAAATTTATTATATTTTCAGATACCAGAATTTAATCTGTTCAACTGAATAAACCATTTAATTATCCAATTATCAGATGCCCAAAAATCCGGGTTATCACATTCCTCCCCCCTTAAAATCTTTTCGTCCTCGAAAAGGAACGAAGCCAAAATTTATTATAGTTAAATTATTCCTTAGACATCTTAACTCTTAACTCTCTTTATTTAAATTTTCAAAACATTTTTTAAAAAAATTTACATAATATTATCAAAATATTCTTTTATAAAAATACTTTTTATAACTCGATGTCTCAACCAGTCCATCCTTGTTCTCACAGAAATTCGGTCATACGTTGATCAGGCGTAAGACTGAATATCTATCAGTACTTGGTAAACCTGTTTTCAACACCCAGTGAAAATAATTGGAAAATAATTTATGAAAATATAGAAACAGTTTTGAAAATAGAGGAAATATCTTTGGTGAGAATGCTCTGGAAATCATCACCCCCATCCATGGTCACATTTACATCACGGGTTACGTTGCCATCGCAGCAAAAGTCCATGTAACTGATAACAGCATGGAACCCACAACAGATCGCAGTTACATCCCAGGGTTACGTTGCCGTCGCAGCAAAAGTCCATGTAACTGTTGGCTCTCAGCGGCACACACGATTTCGCTGTCAAAATGAAACTTCTCCCACATAGGTCGCAGTCTACCGATATAAAATCAAACGCAGACTGTTGGCTCTCAGCGGCACAAACGACTTTCGCTATGTTACCATAGTGTCACAGTCTACCGATATAAAATCAAACGTAGACAGTTGGCTCTCAGCGGCACACATGACTTTCGCTATGGTCTGCAGTAGATCGCAGTGACATTGAGTTAAATTGTTGTCACAGCATAACTCAAATGCCTCTGTGGGCACCAGCCCCTCGACTTTTGCTACACAAATAATCCTCAGGAACTAGTTTTGTCCGGACTCCTCACAGGATCAACTTTAGAAACCCCCCTTGGGGCTCAAGGCAGTACCACCCAGTGGTACTCCTGAGAAGTTCATTTCAAGGAAGCGCCTTTTTCCCCAGAGCTATTCTCAAAGCACTTTATACTATATACTTATAGTATCTTCAAATCATATCCTTTATGATTTATCAAAATCTCCTTTACACAAAATCGATTACCAAAATCGATAATTCTCAAACTAGGCTTTTCAAAATCCAAAATTGATTTTCCCAAAAATCAAAAGCCTTTTCCAAATTCATAGGTTCCCAAAACCTTTTCCAAAATCATTCTCATAAGATCATTTATATATATAGATATAGATATATATATATCTTTAAAAATCTTTGGATCATTTCAAATTTGTATAAACCTCTTTTATACTTCAAATATTTCAAAACCCTTTTTATTCTGGCTAGATTCAATAAGGGAAGTTTATCATATTACAAAATATAACTATTTATTGCCAAATCAAATATTCAAGTTTGATTTTTTTTTTATAAACTTATTTACCATTTACTTATCTCCATAAAGTAAATTTCAACCAAAGAAATATCCAATTCCATTATATTTCACAAATATACTTTTCATTTCAAAGATCATTTTACAATCCTTATCCACAAACTTCAATATCAATTTTATTCAAACTCGTACGATGTACACATATCATCCGTACGCAATATCAGTCTGATCACTCAATCGATCACACAATTTCACTTCCGAACTAGTATCGTCCACCCGACTTCCTAGTGCGGACTCAGATCTGGTTTCTTGATCAGAAACCGTCATTCTCCTTGCATAGTCACAACTATGATAGAGAATATCCAGAACCAATCAAAAATCCATATCCAGGTTCGCCGTCGAAAATCGAGCGAAAAATCCCAACTCGGATCGATAATACTATCTCGAAATTCTGTGTTCGAATCTGGATCAAATCACTATGCGAATAGAATAATATACGTACATCCTACGTATTTATCTTTATTGGTTATTAGCCAAATCAATTCTCTTTTCTATTCACATTTCCTTTAATTCCATTCACTTATTCACAATTTCTTCCAATTCCAATTGAGTTATTGCTTCAATTACAAACAGTTTGAACTCTGACCAATTTAAATTTAAAAATAGCTTGAAAAAGTTTAAAATAGATAAGTAGTTGAAAAATAGTTATTAGTTTGTAAAATAGCTGTAAAATAGTTAAGTAGGTATAAAATAGTTAGATAATTGCAAAAATAGTTTTTAAAATAGTGATTAGATATAAGTAACTGAAAAATAGTAATTACTTTATAAGACAGTTTCAAAATAGTTAAATAGTTCCAAAATAATTGTAAAATAAGTATAAGATAGTTTGGGGTTTAAGAAGAAAATTTATATAGTAAATAGTTTGGAAAAATATATTTGTATTAAAACAATTTACTTTGAAAATAGTCCAGAGTCAAACCGTTCAATTCCCCATCAATTCAATTTAAATTTCTAATTCCATTTAAATTAACTCAATTCCAATTTAAATATCTTCAATTTCCATTGAAATTGATTTAACCTCAATTCAAGTTGAATAAATCCTCAATTTCTATCCCACATTCAAATCATCTCCCACTTGAATTTTTAAACTTATTCAACTTCAATTTTACTTCAAATTATTTCAATTCAAATTTTCCATTTAAACTTATGCTTATCCATCTTAAATCACAATTAAAATTAATCCAAATCAATTTCAATTTGAACTAATTCTATTCAAATCTTAATTTAAAATCATCTCGAATTATATAAATTCGAGTTAAACATTTTAATTGTTGATTTAATCCCTTAAGTCAAATTAACCCTTACTTTTAAATCAAATCAACCTTTATTTTTAATTTAACAACTTAAGTCTTTAAATCATTTAATTCTGAATCCAAATTCCAAATTTTATTTTAAAAATATTTTTTTACTTAACTTGTTACAAAGTTCAAATAAGAATTCAAAAACAATTTAATCTTCAGATTCTAATTTATTATCCATTTTAAATTTCCAAATCTCAAACCCATTTTGAGATCACTTATAACTCCCAATTAAATTAACCATTTAACTACCCAAGTTAAATTTAAATTTCATCTTGAAATTTCCAATTCAAGTTATTCATTCAAACTTATTTAACTTCCTCCAAGTTAAATTTACTTAATCCGGTCAACTTTTCACAATTTGAATTCCCATTCAAATTTTAAACTTCAGATTAATAGTCTTTCCCCTTTTAAGTTTAAAAACTTACTTTACTTTGGGTTTTCATATCACATTCCAATTTAAAACTCAACACTAAGAGTTATTTCAAATCATCCTTAGTATTATGTATATCTTCATATATACATTTTCTTTACACACCAAGTTATACCTTAAATTTTTAAACCACCTTTGGTTTTAATTCAAAACAAACTTCTTTAAAACAATTTCAAGTTTTCTGGATTTAGATTTACAATTTTTAAATTATCTTTAATTCCAATTTATAAGTTATATTTACCTAAAGGTTTATTTCTCTAAAACATTTCATTTTGCTTAATTATTAACAACATTCATTATTAATCACAACTACCATTTATGATAATAACCAAGATTATCATATCTGGAAAACAATTCATTATTATCTTTATTCTTGATAACACTCCTACAAATTCAAGATTTTAATTTCAGTTTGAATTCATTTCAAACTTATCTTTATTCAGTTTTAATTTGGTTGTATTTCTATTACCACTTAATTTAATTCCAATATTTTAACAACCAATTACCTTAATATTTATTAGAAAGAAATATCATTTTATATATTAAAATATATTCTTATATAAAATCATTTAAAATCTTATATATGAAAATAACAAGTACGCTCTCATATATATATATACACTCAACTCGTTCTAGGGTACCATTGACCCTATTCTTAACGAGTAATCCCAACAGAGCCAAGGTTCTCGCTTAACCTGGCTCTGATACCAAGTGTAACGACCCGGAAATTTTGAACCCGAAATTTCCAGATAGTTAGAAGAAAAAGAAAAGAGATAGAAGAAAGAAACAGAAAGAAGAAAGAAGAACAGAAAACACAACATCTCACATTCGCAGCGGATTAAATATAATAACAAATAATAGCATTTTTATAAAAGAAAGCTGTAATTGTTACTTTCAATACAATTAATCAGAGTTACAATCATTACAATAGACTGGACAGTTATATCAACCTGCCCCATACTACTATCAATACAACTCTCAAATACACAGCGGAAAACACTCTATACGTTCCTGCCATCCAGCTCGCCTCCTGAGCTCCAAAACGTCCTTACCTGGAATCTGTAATACTCGGTCTGACCCGAGCATTACATCAAAGTAACACCCGGGTCAGGCTGGAAACCAGCGTGAGTAAACCCATCTAACAAGAAATTCCAATTTATAGAACTTATTTAAAACCCGGGGTAACTCGTACTTTACTATAAGTAAACAACTTATATAGTCAATACTTATTTTCACAAAACAATATCTAAGTATCCAACTTAGTTTAAATGGTCCATATTATCCCAAACCGGCCTATTGATTTCACATATCAATCTATAAAGAATTATGGAAGATTTCAAATCGAAGTGGTTTCGGGTATTTACTAATACCCGACCCCGGTCTCTTCGAATTCAAATGTCATCATTTTAAATGTCCAAGTTGTTTAAGTTAAACAATTTAATTTAAATTCAGGATATCATATTCATATAGCAATTCTATCACAGATAGATAACTTACATTATCACAATTTATCCAAAACATCTCATATCACATAGCATCACAATCACATACCAAATATATCAAATAATCCAAGGCATTAAATATTATTCGATCACCCATAAGCAAGATTAATTAAATATACAATTTTTAATTAATTTAAGTTAATCTCCCAATTAATTAAATTAATTATTTTAATTATTTTTAAATCCTGCTTACTTAACATTAACTAATTACAACCCAATTAATTAATCATCCTTTAATTAATTATTCCTTAATTACATTAAATAATTATTCTTAATAAATTCCATTAAGTGATTATTCTTTGTTAATTAAACTAATTAATTATCTTAAATTAATTATATTCATTAACTATCCCTTAATTTCTTATATTAATTTGACCTTTAATTAATTTATTAATTAATCACATTAATTAATTTATCCTTTAATTATTATTAATTAATTAACCTTCAATTATTAAGTAATTAATCTTTAATTAGGTTTATTAACAAATTGTTCTTTAATTTATCACAATTAATTAATAAATTACATTACTTAATAATCCTTTAAGTAAATTAAGTAATTAATCATTTATCAACTATATTAAGTAATTATCCTTTAATTACTTTCATTTATCAATTCTTTCTTAATTATCATTTAAATCTTTTTAATAAACTTTGGGATTAATTATCATCAACCAATTAACTTTAACCCTTAAGTTAATTAACCTTAAAAAAACGTTTTGTCTCCTTAATTAACTCCTTAATTACATTATTAAGTTTATTTTAAAATAAATTTTTATAACAAAGGTTAAAACAACCTTTAAACAGTTCCAACCTAGATAAACATAAATTTTCACAAAGAAATGGTTTTAAGAAATTGTTTTTAAGTAAACTTTATTTTTGTTTAAAAGTTTGAAAAACTGTTTTTATCTTTATTTCCCAGACCCGAGCCACATTCTCAATTACCCGAGTACTACTTCGGGTTACTCACATTTTCCTTTGCTTCGAGAAATTCGTGAATCCCTTCGAGTTCGAACCCGATAAAACCCTTTCTTCCCCAATTACCAAAGATACCCAACACAATCATGTGCACGCGTGCACATGCACCGATGAACCAATCATCTCCGACCAAACTCGCGATCGCCCCCACATCGATGACGACCACGCCGATGATCCCTGCAACCCAGATCGATGAACGACGCGTCCAATCAAACTCGAGCAAATTCGAGCGCCTGGAACCCAAAACGATCATCTGAAAAACGCCTCGAACCACCTCCACCGATCACCGATGACTACGCAACTTCGACCAGAGCTGCACCACGACAGGACCCTTCGATTCCCTCTGGTTCGATCCTCTCCGGTGCCCCGACGCCATCGCACAAGCTTGAAGAACAACGACGACACTTTTTGTCCTTAAACCCTACAAATCCACCGTGCTGCTGCCACAACGATCGAGAATTTCTCTGATCATTTTTGCCGTGCTTCACGACCTCCAAACCACCTCCAGAAATGATCTCGAACTATCACCATACTCCGATCATCAGAAATCGACCAAAACCCAATCCACGTTCAACTCACAATCTCTCTCAATTTAAAAGCTTAAAAATCATGATTCCATTTTTAAAAATCATTGATTTCGAAAATAAATCAGATGATATAAACAAAACCCAAGATTTAAACAATATAGTTTCTGACTTGATTTAATTTTTACTGTTTTTCTTCCTTTCCAGTTAATCTACTTTCCAATAACACTTATGAATATTTTTAAAAACTAAATTTAGTTAATACAAACATTTTTCACAACTTTATTCCAAGTATTTATCACATGCATCAAGATAGAATATAGATTAAGGTTTTAAAAGTGATGTATACTCACTGGTTTTGAAATAACAGAGACAAGATATATATACACAGTCATATACAGCTATATATACAGGTAGTTTCAATCATATCCCAGAAAATAATCATTTAGGCAACATATTACATCCTATCCATATAAATTATCACTTGCAAATAGATTCGAACTGATTTTAAAGTAAAGTTTACTCACCTTAAATGAAACAGAGACCAGATTTCTTGTTCCAGGCTTTTGTTTTGTAAATTTTTACATTTGATTTGAATTCTTTGCTGTTGAATCTGGAACTGATGTTGATCTTGTTGCATGCTTAGATTCAAGTTGAAATAGAAATTTGATTTGGCTTGAGTTGTTGTAGAATTCGTTTTGATTTCAGCTTTGCACTTGGTTTCCCAGGTTTGTATATTTTCTTTTCAGTTTTAAATGTTTTCTTGAGGAAAAGAAGGTTTTGAGAAGAATTTTAAAGTAAACATTTAACCAGATTTCTTTTTAAAAAAAATATATATATATTACATTTGTAATACAAGAGAATTAGGCCACTTGTTATTCAAATTATTCCTTATCTTACAAGTGTACTTTGTATAGTTTTATCCTCTTACACATGTTTATTAGAGAGGTTTATAACTTAACACATGTAACTTTACATGTATTAATTAAAATTTTAAATGTTTATAAAGCCTTAAAAATAAATTTCTTAACTTATATATACATTTCCTTTTTATTTATACAAATCATATTTAGTCATGTATATCAAAAAAAAAAAACAAGTATATTTAAACCTTTATTAAATCTTATTTAAGCTATCACATATTTAAAATAAATATTTATCTTATGTTTGAAAATATAGAATTTAACCTTAAATAGCTTTTGAAAAAAAAAATTATTATATTAAATTCAACCCAGAACTTCCTATTCACAATGTATATAGAGAATATTTTAATATTATAAAGAAGGTTATCAAATTATTATTGTTGAATTATTATATTAATATGTTTACTGTGATTATATATTAACAATGGATTTATATATGTATATACTTAAGATTTTCATCATTATAGAGTTTGCATATATCTATTTATATATATGTTAATTTACTGTAAAATTTATTATTCCTAGATATTTATATTTCAATATTTATTATAGATTCAAATTTATTATATTTTCAGATACCAGAATTTAATCTGTTCAACTGAATAAACCATTTAATTATCCAATTATCAGATGCCCAAAAATCCGGGTTATCACACTCCTCCAAAGCCCGAAGATAGATCTTAGCCATGACCCTAGGATAATCATCCATCCAAGATAGGTTGCCCTGCTTCCAAGTTCGGAAGTACATGTCCTGAAGCATTTCATCCATCATCCCCTCATTCTCCTCAAACTCCCTCATCCGGGCCTCGGAAGCCGACAACCTTCCAACAGCAGCTTCTCTCTCCAAACGGTATCTCGAGCAGTCAGCCTGAAGGGATTTCCGCATCGCCTCCATCTCCTCCTTCAGCCTAACCTGAGCGAGCTCTGCGGCTTCAAGCTTCCTCGACAGCTCCTCTACCCGCTCAAGATCCGCCCTCCGAACCTCATCCACTGTCGAGATGGCCATATTTATCTGTTCCTTGCAGGCGGCCTCCATCTTCCGCAGTTCCGCCTTACTAGCCTCCTCCATAGCCTTCCTCAATCGCCCAGAGGCAGCCTCATGCTGAGAAATCTGAATGGCCTGGTCAGCGAGCTGTTTGGCCTGGTCCGAAACCATCAATCTTAGTCGGATGTTGGCACTCCCAATCTCCTCTCCAGCCTTAACCAGCCGGGCATGATGCCCCATCAGCTTCCTAGTCTCCTCCGCCACCCGATCAATACTAGCCTTGGCCACGTCTCCCATGGTAACTATCCGAGTGGTAAGTAGATCAAGATCTAAGGACTTAGCCTCATCAAGCACCCGTACCATGGGATTGCGGGGAAGAAGGTGCTCACCAGTAACCTCGTCAAAGGTAATGTCGTGGGAACTTGGATCCAGATCAGGATGACCCGCAAATGGATTACGAGCCAATTCAGGACGGTCGATATGAGTAACAGAAGGGTTTCCGGATGGGTGCGGAGAAGGTGCAAACTCGCTGTCCTCCTCCGTGATATCATGAAGAGGCTGCGCCGGGAGCTGAGGACCGGGCGAGGGTTCAGATAAAGGACGACTCCTCTTTCTCTGCTGAATACCCTCTTCGATAACCCCGAGAAGAGGACGGTAGCCGACTACATCCCCGGAGCGGTGGGTCGAAGGCTTCGGCTTGACATAATTTTTGGAAAGCTTGTACTGTTCAAGCCTGTGCCGAAGATCTGAGGCCTTGGCTGTTTTACCTGCTCCTGATATGAAGAAAAAGTGTCACATGCATATATTGATCTATAATTCGAGAAAACACGGCAAATTAAAAGGTAATAAGAAAGGAAACACATCTGTGGTTGTACAAACCCTGGAGCGGAGTAGGATACTGCAATAAGTCCTGGATTTCATTCCAGGATGGGAACGGGTCATAAAATATTCCTAAGTCCCTATCATAAATGGAGCCCGCAGGAATCAAAAGTTCACCTTGAGTCGTCGGAGCCACCTTGGCTGGGATAGTCTGAGGAGGCTCGCTTGCGCCAGTTCCAGCCTTGTCAGTTTTCCCAGTTTTCTCTACCAAAGCCGGATCTTCGTCCAGCCCCTCGAAAGCCTGGTGGAACGCATCATCCGTCCACTCCTGAATCTCACCCGCTTGCCCAGGAAGCAAGGCCCCGATGCCATCGCCACCTTTATCACCTTCCCGACCATCTCCACCCTCACCTCTTTCCTCCTCTATGTCTTCCTCCTCCTGGGTAAGTGGACAGTTGCTGGGGGAGGGACCGTCCGACTTCTTGAGTTTCTTACCTCCGACGGCTGGAGGTTTTGTGAAAGGCTTCCTCTTGCTACTCTCTACCTTAACACCTCCCTTAGTCTGAACAGCCGCCCTCTCCTCCGCCGTTTCCCTCAGTTTGACTACTGACTGCTGTGGAAGGATTAAGTTATACTCCAGAAGGGTTGCATTTCTGATCAGGAAGGCATATGATCTATATTTCCCGAGAATATAGCTTCTATCTCAGCCGCCGTCTGAACCAGGCGGTCAGTCTCCACAATCGCAAAGCCACCTGTCGCTAGCAGAAATGAGAAAGTATGAGAAGAAGCATCGCAATCGGAATTGAAATTAGAAGTAAAAGCATCAACTTACATCCAGAAGTAAAGCGCCGAATTGAGACGGAGTCGTCCCTGACAAAGAACCACTCCTTCTTGAACATGCTGAATTTAGAATACAGATCGAAGACCGGCTTGAAGGTCACGGCTGACTCCAAGCTAATGTATGGGGACCCCTTCTTATAGCCCCTCAGATTATATAGATACCGGATCTTCCGGTTGGAAGGAGCACGACCATACTTCCTCTGGAAAATGACGAAGAGGCTCACCAGTATAGCATAGGAGTTGGGTTGAAGCTGGAATGGGGCCACCTTCAGATATGTAAGGAAGCTGGCTACCCAAGCGTTAAGAGGAGGAATGGCACCACACATGCAGTGGTATCTGCTGTAGGCAAAATACCCTTCAGGAGGGTCATATGGCATAACTTCTCTCCCTGGCAACAGCATGCGCGCTCTATCGATCCCGAAAGAACGGGAGATGACATCAAGCTGCTCCTCCTTGAGGGAGCTGGGAAAGCAATCAGGCGGGGAGTTCAGAAGCTCCTGAGGGCCGTACCCGTCCACCAAAGATCTCGGGGCAGATCCATGACGTTCCGGACATGGCTGAACAGGGGGCACTGAGGAAGATTCTCCTTCGCCCTGGGACTTCTTTTTGTCTGATCGAGTTTCTGCTTTTCGAGACATTTATCTGCAACATAAAAAGCGTACTGTTAGAACGGAGGATGTAAACAAGCAAATGCAAAGGTTCATTTGGTGAGACAAATGCAAAGGTTCATTCGGTGAGAAAAATGCAAAGGTTCGTTCGGCGGGACAAATGCGAAGGTTCATTCGGCATTCCTCGTATGGGTTACATTCGGTGATCCAAATGACAATATTCATTCGGTATTCAGAGTATCAAGGTCCATTCGGCATTCCCCGTATGGGTTTCATCCGGTAATCCAAGGACGATAGTTCATTCGGCACTCGAAATACCCGGATTCGTTCGGTTGTCTAAAGGGGCTATTCGGCGAGAGAAGGATGTATCACCTGATTCGATTCGGTATGAATGACTGGTTCGGTTGTCTTGAGTTGGAAGGGAATAATGCACGTCTACAGCCCCTACTTATAGGCAACTATAGGATGCCGGACCAGTTGGATCGGCGCTCAGCGATCGAATGGAAGAAAACAAAGTAGGCCATAAGCCAGCATATACCCCACTTTGGGGGGGCAAATGTTGGTTGAATTCTCACCACCGTTCCAGGCTTCGCCGAACCAACCATCTCAGGCTTCGCCGAACCAACCATCTCCAGGCTTCGCCGAATCAACCATCTCCAGGCTTCGCCGAACCAACCATCTCCCTCCCTACCACCGAACCAGATCCTTCCTAATGCCCACCGAACCAGCTCCTTAGACCAAAGGTGCCGGACCAACTCCTCTTTCACGCCTCACCGGACCAACCTTCCTCCACAGAACCACCGAACCAACTCCATAACCGGACCAGCCCATGCCGAACCATCTCCGCACCGGACCAACCTCACCATCCTACCATCGGTCCAAGCAACTACCGGTCCATTCTACACTCCAACCACCTCCGAACCAAGCAATGACGAACCAAGACGTACCAGACCAGATCACATCAGCCCAGGCCCATCAGCAACTATACACATCTTGGACCCCTACCCCTAGCCACACTCTATAAATAGAGGGGCAGGGGTACAACAATGGGGACAAGTTTGAGAGATCAAGCACGGAAGGAACTTTCAAACAACTTTCTTTTACTTGTATCAAAGCTTTGTACTTGTAATCAGAATAAGAGAAGAGAAATAACATATAAAGTGGACGTAGGCACATTCTGGCTGAACCACTATAAATCTGCGTGTCTTTTTACAGTTTAGCCCCTGTTTTTCATATATTTGCATAAATCGCTCATATCACTAAGAATAACATAAGATCTACTAATCATACAACTTCGAGGTGTTTGTCCATTTTTTGTGCAAACATTTGACGTATGGAATATAGTTCATCATAGAGGAGGGATCAACTATAATCATTCTCCAACATAGGGATCAACATGTTTCATCCAGGCAAATGCAAGTCAATGGGAAACAATCAATATCTTAAGATCTATAAGTATAATGCATATGAAATTTTGTGAAGAAAATATGGGGACCCTAGAGATCGCACCTCAGAAAGAAGAAGCAATAGGGATTGGCCCTCTGCCCTCAATATGAATCGGCTAGAATCAGGAATCAACTCATCCTACAGCAAAGATCGAGCAATAACTCAAGTTCTACTAATCCAAGTGACATGAAACTTAGAGGCTAAGCATATTACAACATTGGGAAGCTCCCATAGGGATCAAATCCCCAAATTCCTTTAAATTAGGGATCAACACCGATCGCTATTCATTGGGATTTAGGCCATGCGATCCCTTTTGTGGGTCCATAGTGTTTTTGAGACCCTTCTGTCAAATTTTAAGGGAGATATTTTGTCATCTTCCTTTATACTTACAGGCTTGGTTGTTCATTTTTGAGACTTTATGTTGCTAGTTACTTTGTACTCTATTGTAACTAAGGATTTTCATCTGATCCCTATTGTACTCATTTTACAAAGTGATTAATAATCAGTCTATTCAAAGTGGACGTTGGCAAACAATGTCGAACCACTATAAATCGCTATGTTCTTGTTATTGCTTTGATTTTCTGCTATTTGATTGCTTATTTCCTTTGTTTTCATTTTATATTCTTCATTTATTTCTCTACAAAACTTCTATTGGGTGTTTGAGCCAATTTTTAGTGTAAATAATTATTTTGTTTTTTTCCATATATGACAATTTATTGCAGTTATTATGATATGTGACATGTCTGTCTCTATTGATTTGCCTCTTAAATATTTGTTGATTAGTTGTACTTCCGACCTTAACACCATATTGTTATTACAAGTGATGCCCATTTTAGCTTTTGCGATTGTCCATAAATAGTTAGCATACTTGAATTGAAAAAACAAATGGTTGTTTGACACATTCTCTTCTTGGTAGAGTGTACACAATTGATTATCAACATGTTTCCCATTTGTTGGTTTTCTCCTTGGTTGGTGGCTTATGTGTAATAACACAGAAAGCATAATATGCCATTTTTGGATAGTTAATTTGTCACATATTACTTCATACCATCCTACTTCAGTCTGCTTGCCTCTAATATATTCCTATGTTTTTTAGAAAGAGAATTATCAATTTTGACTTAGTATCCATTTCTATTTGCCATGCTCTTCATAATTACATATTGGTAGTTTCTTTATATTGTTATTGTATAAGCTTGTAGCTGCATGATTTTCTGGTTGCTATCGACTGTAGCTTTAGGATTACCTATAATAATCAAGTTGTTCCATCCCCGAATATGTATAAGTGATTCATTATTATACCATGGATAAAACCATAAACTAGTAGTGGTCCCATCCTTAAAGTTTCTTTTGATTAGTTTCACTTTGCTATGTCTTGAAGCTTTAAGATTTTCCATATTGCATTTACTGCTCTATTTTGATTACCGTGTTCCACAATATCACCCTTTTAAGATACTTCTTTTTAGTCTGTCTACTCCAAATAGAAAAACCGCTGATTAATCTCCATAGTAATTTTAAATAGAAAACTATATTAAGATCACCGAGGTTTCTCATGCTTATGCCTCCTTTTTTCTTCGCATTTTATATAAATTTAACTTGTGATAACCACCCATCGATATGAAATTTTCACATAGCCTTTCATTTTTGCTGATTATTGCTGAAGAGATGTGATACGTCTACATCCAGTATAATAGTATTGCATGTATCACCGTCTTTAGTAATTCAACTCTGCCTATAATTAATAATAACTTGCTAGACCATGTTTCCATTCCGTCTTTAGTTTTATCCAGTAGAATATTGCATTCGTGGTCCTTTATTTGGTTTATGGATAGTTGCAATTCCAAACACTTTATTGGTAGACTTCCTTCTTCTATATGTATGTTCTCTAATGCTTTTCCTTTTTCTTTGTGGGGCTTATTGAAATAAACTCCCCTTTTAAATTCATTAACCTATAATCCTGCATACTTATACAACAACTTAAAAATCTCTTTAGTGGTAATGTTATTATTTTTATGATCTGTACTAAATAGAAACAGGTCATTAACATATATCAGATGTCTTATTCATGGTTTTATCCTATTTATTATGCTAGTATTCTTCTTTATTTGTTCCAACTCCATTAAACTAGTAAAGAATTACATTATTGTTGTAAATAAATACGGCGATAGATGGTCTCCCTGTATAATCCTTGCATCGCTCTTAATGAATATCACTGTCTTAACCATATAGAAAATGTTGTTGAATTTAAACATTTATATATTAAATCTCAAAATTTCTTATCAAATCCCATTATTACCATCATTTGATAGATAAACTTACTATTTACCTCATCATTTTTTTTTGTAAATCTACTTTTACACACATGTTATTACCCATTTTACTATTGAAATTCTTGCCATTTCATTAGCCAATTGTGTATTCTCATATATTAATCTACTTGGCACAAAATCACTTTGATCTTCTAATCTTATATATGGTAAAAAACAATAATTCTGTTACTCAATACCATTGCAATTATTATATATATATGTAATTACAACAAAAAAGGGGCTAAAATCACTAATATAAGTTGGTTTTATTGGAATTAAAGTAATATAAGTATGATTAAAACTTTTAAACAATATCCTTTGATTAGTAAACACATTTACTACATTTATTATTTCCCTCTTTATAACATCCTAATGAATTTCATAGAATTTTGAATTAAACTCATCTAGATCTAGGCTCTCATTATCATTCGAATTAAAAATTATTTGCTTTACTCTTCATCATTGACTCTGGAGAATAAAATTTTTGTTGCGTTATTATTCACTTTTTTCCTGTAGATAATACAGGGTATTTAACTATTTTCAGTTTGTTGTTTAAACAGTTCATTGGAATATTTTACTGCCTCATCACTACCTTGATAAATTCATTAATTGAATCACCTTGACTGTCATATATATTATCTATGTTATTAATATGACTTCTACTTGCTATTCTAGTGTGCTACTATTGGTACCCAGGTTTTTTCTTCTAGCCACCATTATAATTTTATTAGACATCAATATTTTTATGTACTTCATCCACCATATTCTATTCTTTTGCTCAGCCTTACACAGTCATACCACTCATCTCTTGTCAACAAAACCTACATATTTCTAAAAAATTCCAAACCCTAAACCCAGAAAGAATTCTTTTTTCTTAATAAATGATGAAAGGTGAAGATTCAGTGGATAATCCCAATTGCGATGGTCATAAAGGTGTTAGTTTCCTTTTCATGTGTTGAAGTCTATTTTTCTTCAAAAATCAATCATAGATATGTTGTTTAGAGTTTTTGATTCTTCAACAAATCAATCAACCGCAATCAATTCAACAATGATTTGAAAATTTAGGGTTTTGCAAAAAGCGTGAGAAGGAATGCTTACTCGATAACTGCATAGGTTGTTGAGAGGTAGTGAGCTTCTGACTTGCTGACAAACAACTTGACTTCTTCATTTTTCCTCCAACAGTGGCGTTCATTCTGAAAGAAAGAGAGAAATAAGCGTTTGAATTTTGGGTGTCTGTTCACGTGAAGAAAATAGTAATTGGTGTTAGGAAGAGTGAAATGAAATTGTTTAAGCTGGCCTTTAGTTTTGTGGACAGAAGAAAAAAATCTGGGTGTTAATAGCAGCACACATATTCTAACATAGACATTTTTTATTTCCTCATCTCTTTGTATTAGCTAGTCAACTTTTTCTTTTAGTTTCATATTACAAACATTGAAATGTAATTCTCTGGGCATGTTAATTTTGATTGGTGAAAAACTTTGAGGCCACTTCTCTCTCACTTAGGTCACTATCCAACGGTCCTTGTTGTCTTTTACCCTTTTTCTTTATTTCATTAACAATGGCCATTTAATTTGGAATCACTTTATTTCATTCTTTCAATTTTTTTCAAGAAACTGAACTAGCACGCAATGGGTTAAATGGATGAATTTCAAATTATTTATCATTTTGGATTTTTTTAGGCCTATGGAGTCTAATTAGTTACTAATCCAATCTAAAATACTTTAAATTAAATCTTTATTTTATTTAACCTGTTTATAAAAGTTTTATTCAATTAATATAAGTTATATTTTATATGTATATCAAATACACTTATATGTGTACAGTGCACATGCAACATATAAGAAGTGTACTTGGTTAATGTGTCCACATAAAGATGCTAGGATTTACACCGCAACGAACACGTTGACCCTTTTTATATGCCTTTGTTTTCCATAATTATATGTATGTATATATATAATTATAGATTTTATTTAAATAGTTTTATTTGATTCAGAATATTTAAAATTAATATCTTAAAATATCTTGTGCTAATTTAAAATTCAAATTAGATCTGGATCAAATTAAATGTCCATTTTTAAATTTTATATTCAAATTATAAAATAATTTATATATAAATACATACATATATATATATAACCTTTAATTATTTATTTATTAAAATATACATATACATATGTTTTATATTTTAATTTAGAATACTTATATATAAACTATTAATTAAAGAATATATATGTATTAAAAATTTAATATATTTCCATCAAATAGGTTTTAATATATATATATGAAATCCATATGGATTTCATATAAAAAAAATTTAATGCATAAATTACTTGTTTAAAAGAAAATAAATACATGTATATTAATAATTATTGTAAAAAATTCTTTTTTTAAAAAAAACCAAAAATACTTTTTTATTTATAAACAAGTATCAAAAAAATTAATGTATATATAATATATTTATTATATATATATATATAATTACATATATTACTTATGAAATTATTAGAACTATATTAAAATTAATATCAAATTTCAAAAATTATAATAAAGTATTTGTAATGTCGTAGAAAATAAAATAAACGTTTTAATGCGGTTTTTTTTAAAATAATTTGAATATATACATACAAATTGGACAACTTATGCTATATACAAATTCGTTATAATAAAAATAATACAATACGATGAACATGATGATCAACACATATAGTAATATTATTATCGAAATTGAAATGTCACCATAATAGAAGCCTGTGACTAGCACCTTGAATGAAGAACTAACTTCTTAGATCTAATTGTACCACCTCTAGGAATTGTATCATACTAGGGATAATGACTTCTTTTTAATTATTTGATTTTTTTTTTGGATTTTACACAAAAGATTTTCGACTATCACCCACCATTTTTTCTCATGAGCAAGCATGATAAGAGAGAATCAGAAGGAAAAAAATAATGTGTAGATGTGTATTAAGTAGCACTTGGGAAGAGTAAAAGTGGAGCTATTTTCTCCTCATTTCACACCCCCATGCTAGCCATGTATAAGGCTAGATAAGCCTTTAATAGTTCCCAAGCCCATTTAGTAAATAATTGGTTTAAATCAATTTTAAATTTCCTTCGATATCACATCGATACATACATATGTAATTTTTATATACATACCAAATTAATCACTAATGGCATCCCAAAGTCAAATAAAATTTAATAATCAATATTTTATAAATATTGATTAATTTAATTAATTTACAATAATTCTAAATTAATTAAATCGTATGGCATTTCCGAGTATCCAACATTATGGTTATGCGACTCAAAGGTGTAGATTTAGCTAGTGATTAATATTAAACAGTTTGAATATTAACATTCACACATCGTCTCAGCTAGTAGTGTGGTACTTGGTCGAATTTAGTGCTTATAGTTTTTTTTGGTAAAATTCAACTTACTATTTTGAGCGGTATCAGCAGTAATGATTAATCACACCGGTTCTCTTCATAAAAAATATATCACTTTGGGACTTTTGAGATTTGGTTTTGGTCAAAATTTCAATATCGTCCACATTTAACTTGTTCAATCCAAAAACAAAGCCTTTGGTTCAATAATAACAATTATTATTAATTGTACTACTCTTGTTAGAGACTTTGACTTTGAATTGACTATAATTGACCATGATACTAACCTCATAAAACCGAGGAGACAAATTCTTTATTAAATAGTGTTTCACTCTCAACACTTCAACTCTAACCCAACTATAGTCGTTCGATGGATGTCTTATCATGATTTAACAATAATCAAAATGAAGTATTCATATTGAAGTTCTACAATATTCTTAAATTAAGAGAGCTATGTAATATTGGCACTTCGAGGTTCTCTCTTTGATCTTAGTTATATTAACCAATAGTAAACTATTAAGTGAGCTACTCCATAGGTATCTAATAACTATCGATACACTACTAAAATTTAGAGAGTGATACATACTTTAGTCTTAATGAATGTACCAATATACTATCTCAAAACATCTTGACTAAGAATATTTAAAATAATATTTTATTTTTAAAGTGATAAATTTCTTATGGTTACAACACATTGTAATTAATATTACATAACATATCTGATAGAGTTATGGACATTCCCTAAGGGCAATTCTGTAATTTATTGTAAATTAATTAACTCCGTAAACAATCCTCATTGGTAATAAAGGTGTTCTTTTTTTTATATGTTGTATAATGTGCTATAAATAAGAAAATATTTAACTAAAATATATTTAACAGAAAATTCATAAATGGTGTGTTCGTGATAGTAATTACAAATAGTCATAATCATGAGTATTGCACCATAATATAATAAACATATCATTTTAAATATTCATAGTCAAGATGCATCGAGATTGAATATCGATGCATCCATTGAGACTAGAGTAAATAACGCTCTCCAAATGTTGGGCAGTATATTACTTATGACTGCCGAGGGCACCAATTGATTACATACTAATCGTTATTGGATAACTATGGAATGACTCAGTCGATAGTTTTATGTTGGTTAAAATAACTAAGGTCAAATCTAAAATATTAATGTGACAAATTTACACAATTTACTCGACTTGAGAATACGTCGATCTTTAATATGAAAGCTTCGCTTTGATTATAATCAAATCATGGCACGACATCCATCAAAGGACTATTGTTAGGTCGAGTGGAAGTATTGGAAGTGAGACACTATTCAAGAGAGGATTCATCTTCTCGGTTATATGGGGTTAGTATCACGATCAACCGAAGTCAACTCAAATTCAAAATCTCCAGCCAGAGTAGTTCAGTTAATAATAATTGTTATTATAGAACCAAGGACTTTTTGTTTGGGTTATAGAGTTGAATACGGAGGATATTGGAATTTTGACCAATACCAAATTTCACAAGTCCAAAGTGATATAGTTTTGACGAAGAAAATTGCTGTAAATAATTGTCACTACGAGGTAATGCTTAATAAAGTAAAATTGAATTTTACCAAAACCGAATAAGCAATAAATTTGGCCATAATGTCACACCATATGCTAAGTGATGTGTGAACGTTAATATTCGAATTGTTCGATATTAAACTCTGACCAAATTTACACCTAAGAGTCATGCAACCAAAATGATGAGTACTTCTTTTCACCACTTGATTTAATTAAATTGTAATTGTTATAAATTAATTAAATTAATAAATATTTATGAAATATTTTTTTTATAGTTGCGTGTTGAACAATGTTAAACAATGTATTTATAATAGATATAAATATATTGATCAATATACGAAATCGATATGCGTTTAAATTTGGATTTAAATGCAACAGACATCGTTCGAGCTTGGAATTATTGTTGCCGCCTAAAGTGGGCTTTGATTTTTGGCTATGATGCTTGCACATGGGGTCGGCCATATATGATATGGATTGGTTAATTTGAATGACAATAAGAGTGAAAATAGTAAGAGAGATATTAGGAATTGTGATCCACTTTTTACTCTTCTATCTCTTTTTAAATAAGCAACTCTCTATTCATTCATTTTAGAGCTTTTTTGCTTCTCCACCAACCTGCAAATTTTAGCCAGAAATATCCCCTTTTAAACCCTAAAATATCCAAGCACAAATCACATCAATACATCTTGATTCAATCATCAATGGCCTAGTAGTTTGGGAGCGAGCAGCTCTAAAACTTGGAATTCGATTCAAAGAACCATTTCATCATTTAAAAGTGTATCTCTAGGCCTTGATGAGTGGCATGCTTCAGATTTATTAATATTTTAAATTGCTTAAGTTAATCTATCGATCATATGTTAGCTAGATAAATCATATCACTAATCGGTATATCACTACATTGTCATATGTCGATAGATACATGAATATGTGCATAAAAGAATTTTTTTGTATATATCATCATGTTATTTCGGCTAATAATAAAAAAAATTAATTTTTTATTATTAAAATATTATTATTAAATGATTTATCAATTAATCTAATTATAAAATACTAATTCATATGATATACGTGTTAAAAAAATTTAAAAAATTTATATACACCAAAAAACCATTGGACAGCAAAAAAATTATTTATTTTCTAAATACATAAATATTTTAAATTATTTATTTGATTAATATTAATTAAACAAACAAAAAAAAATAACATCTGTAAATAACACAATATTTGGTAAAAGTTTATATAACATAAAATATGCATTTGGATTACAAAAATATTTTTTATTATAAAATCCGCATAGATTGAATTTTAATGTATATTTTATTACAAAATCATTTAAACCAAAAAAAATTTCCCTCGCCATGAGCAGCAGCAAATATGTTATCTAAAATATTATATATATACATATATATGTATTAATTGATGAACTAGTTATATGTTTATATATAATATATCTACGTATATATATAAATTAATTTTTTACAGTTATTGATAAATATTTTAAATTATTTTATAGATTAATATTTAAAATAATATTGTAATTTAATGATATTTAATATGTATGTATATATAAATATATTTCATAAATGGTTTATACATGTAATTTAGAATCAATATTTCATAATAAATATGTATATTAAATTTATATATAGATGTATGCGTGTGTGTGTTTTTATATTTATGTAACAGTTGGGGCATATATATGTATATTCGGACAATATATTAGTATACACGAGGGGTGTAACAACCCTGCTTTCTAAGCCATAATTATACGTAAATTTAATTAAAATAAAATTATTTGAATTTGATTTTGATAATTATTATTTTGAAAATAAATTCTTACTTATTAGAAGTTTATTTAATAAAAGATTTTGTTTAAATAAATTGAACTAAACTAATAAATTCTTTTCGAATAATTTATTGAATCGGATAAAATGTATTAAATTGAATATAAAATGTTTTGAATTGTAAATCAATTTAATATAGTTTGAATATATTTACAAATAAATACAAATGCTATTGAAAAGAAAATAAAATAAACAAATAAATAAAACCCAAATTCAATTAGAGCCCAAGCCTACGTCTTATTCAAAAATCCCAACTCGTCTTCGCAATTCTGGTCTTCTCTCCTCTATTCGACCCTCAGGCCCGAACCCCTTAATTTATCCCTAAATTCAAAAATCATCATATCACATTCTTCAAAAATTAAATGAAAAAAAGAGTTAATGTGATATCATGTGTCGGCATTATGGCGATCGACGTATTTGCCAGAGGAGGATGGAATCGCGACTTAGTGTCACGCGGCTGATGTTGATTGATGATGTCAAGCGAGTAGGGCGATAACTATAGGTGGCGAAGAAGATCTTTAACACGTGAATGGAGGTGTCGGTAGGGCAGGCTCGAAATCTTGTGTAGGCGATGATGCGTGTGATGGGTTTTGGGTGGCGTAAGCTTAGCATGACGTTGATGTAATGGCAGTTGTGTGTGGAAGTTTCTAGCGTTGGTCGGAGGAAGTTAGCTGTTGGTGTACTAGTTTGCGACTGAAGTCGTTGGTTGGCAGAAATTCAATATTTCAAGCGTCGTTAAGGTTAGTAAATTCTTTTTACTCACAACTATATTTATATTCCACTTCATATGATATTTATCCCATTATCTATCGAATTTCTTACTTAAAATGATTATTTGGGATATTAGTTGAATTGGTTGTTGTGATATTGGTCATGATATTAGATTGGTTGTTGTAATACTAAACATGATTTTGATTTGATGGTGGAATTTTGTGTATTTTGGACCATCCAAATGCAAAGCAGATGATGTTCATTTGCATTTTAATTTGTGTAATTTATTTATAATGTTGTTCGTGCATTGTTGGATGACCAAAATTCGATGTAATTCAATTAGGGCCACACTATGAAATTTACATTGATAATTAATGGTATTTGGAGTATATTGCTTCGTGATGTAGAAATTTGGACGTTTATTTATTTACTTATTTTTTTAAAAAAGCTATGAAAAAAATTATTTAAGGGTTTTGAAATTTTATTAAAAGTATTTTATAAATAATTTACTAAGTTTTATTCAATTAGCTATTTTTATTCTTACAAATAAATTTGAATTATATATATAAATATAGCTTTCTAGTGGTTAAAAATTCTTTTTAAAATCAGTATTATAATATATTGTAAGTTTTGGAATTGTTTTAAAGGAAAATATAATATATTGCTATTTTATAAAATATATTATGAAATTAATAATATTGTTTTAAGTGAATTTTTATTTAAATCTTCGTTTTGGGGTTATAAAATAAAATTAAAGTACTAATCAAAATACAAAATATATTTTAAAGGTTATTATTGTTTTTAGAACGTAAAGTTGATTTAGGAAGTCTACCACATTTTTATAAATATAGTCATTCTCCTAATTCATATTTGGGTTTTAAATAATTATTTCAAAATGATTTAAATTCTGGAAAAAATGAAATAATTTTCTAGTAAAAATTTCAAGTATTTAAAAGTATAATATATATGTGTGCGTGTGTGTGTGTGTAATTAATAAGTATAAATAAGGATATTTCTTACATATTTGATTTATGAGATTTTATTCTGTTTTTTTGATTTCTCATTTTCCCATATTGATTTCGATACCATGAATGAATCACCGTTGGTATTGGTTTGATTTGCGATTTTGATATGATATGGTGATGACTTTTTTTTTATATGATTCGGTGATATTTCATTCCACGTGATGAGAAATTTGAATAAACGGAGTTATAATACCGTTTAAGATGGGGAATTTGGTAATATTTCTCCGGTTATTCTGTGGACTCATTATATAGAATGATATGGATATTGAGTGTAATTTATAAGCAGTGAATAAACATTTGAGTATCACATAGTGGTATAGGACGCTGTTTTGATATTTATTCAATTTTTCATTGTAAGTAAATGACACTCACATGTCGGAAATTGTATATGAGACTATACTTATGTGTGGCGACGCTCTTAGGTGCGAATAGGGTAAGTGCCCTTATATTTATTGATATTGTATGCCACTATCATGATGAACTCCTTTTGTTAAGATTTGAGAGAACCAAATGGCTTGAATTCACCCTAGTGGTCTGATCTTGGGGTCGCGCCCCAATTCCACGGCACCTTTGTTAGATATTATTTTTGATGCATATCACAACATTTGGGTTATGTAACCATTAGGTGGGTGCCCTACATCACATGTTTGGTTTAGGTGATCGGTAGGGTTGGTGCCGTATAGCTGCTTTATTATGTCATATAGGCCAGTAGTCCGTTACCTATTGGGCCAAAGCAGGGTCATGACTAAGAGGCTATGCGTTACCGAGCTACCGAGCTACCGATGGATATGTGTCATGATGTCTGTCGAGGTAACTGAAGACTACAATAGCAGATACGATTAGCTAATCCTGGGATCTTGGAAAGGGCAGACGACCATCAGTCTTCTTTCTAGTTCTAATGGAGTGGTAGTTTGGCAAATTCTATTAATACACCTCACTTAAGTATAGATATGGGTTAGGCGACCCAGGCTTAGGTGACCAACATATTGATGTGTATATGACTTTGCTTAGGACTTCGTGTCTGTCATACAGTCATTCCCCATCATGATATATTTGATTTATATATTGGTATAAAGGTGGGGGTGTTTACATTTGGTATCAGAGCAAGTTCAGAATAATACATCATATATAAGAGACACGAGTCAAGACCTTAGGGAGACTTAGAGTTCATACCCCTTGGGTGTGTTGGGTAGTTATACTAGACTTAGAGTTCCTATCCCCTTAAAGGTGTGTTGGGTAGTTATACTATATTAAAGTGATAGTAGGAGTATACGATGATTACCGAGGTAATAATCTAGGGACAGACTTGTTATTTTTCCAACTATATATATATATATATATATAAAATTTTATCCCTATCACTTTTGTGTGTTAATCTCCATGTGTAACTTTAGTTCTCGATGGAGGTAGTGAAATAAAGAGTTATTAGCCAAACCATTAGTGTCATCATTAGTAATGGAGAATAAACATCTGTGTGGATTTGTATATATTGGCCTGATCTAGTAGAGATCAGAGTACGCAATGGATGTTGATAAATAGCTTTCCGCGGAAGATGTTTATTTGAATTATTTTTTTTTCATTTGGCCTTGACTAGAATGTGGGATTTGAGTAGGAGTAATCACTCAAATATTTTTAAACCAACTTGAATCTAGACAAAGCCAAATATTGATAGGAGCCAGTGGTTTATCCAAATCTGAATCGCTAGGGGATAATGAAAAAAAATCTAATTAAGAAATAATAAAAATAATAAATTACAATTAAAGATGTCGGAAGAAAAATTTAAAATCAATTAATTGGATGCTTAATTGATTTTATAGATGTGTGATGACCGTTAATGGTTGTTGAACTGAAAGTGTATACGAATTTTGGAAATAAATATTTTTATTTAAGCAAGCATATGATTTAATAAAAATATGAATTTGATTTTGCAAAGTGATTTAAAACTGTTTTAATAGTTGTTTTTGTGTTAGTTGTCCGTTGAGTGCTTTAAGAATTCTGATTGATGCGCCTAACTAGCGTTATCGATAGGATTTCCTAAACACATGAACGAGACATCCCCACACAATCTTTTGAAAAAAACAATATTTTGGAAGAGATGCAATATTTTGAAATAGAATCAATGTATTGAAAAGAAGAAAAATTAAAGTGGTGAAGTTATAAGAGTAATTTGACTTGCTCATCTACGATGCAGCATTCAGGTCTTGGGAAAAAAAAATTCAAGTGATGGGTGATATTTTCTATAAACGATGAATCAAACTAGTGTAGTGATTATCTATAGCAGATTTGAATTTGAATTTAAATTTCATTATATACAATTCATTAGTAAATAAATTGTTAGAAATGGATCAAGAGTTCGGTAAAATGAAATGGATAAGGGTAAATAATGATCTAGTGTGATGTTGATATATTGAAAACATATAAAATATTATCTTTCTACAATAAAAAAAAGACTTGAGTTTCAAATTTTCCCAGCATCACTCAGGAGATCCTTAGCAACAAAATTATAAAAAGAAATAAGTGCAGTTAGCCAATTATATCAGGAAATGAGGTGTTTATAAATCATCACGATTAGAATGACACCAAAATCATGCAAGCCATGTGTATGGATACATGGTTACATGTTAGCATCATATTTAGTTTTCAATAGGGAATACAATCATAAGCTATTCTGCAATAAACATAAAACTAGTTTATTCATTTTTACATAGGTCGTGCATTGCAATAATAAGTGAAAAATAAAATATTGAACTAATTGTAAAGATTTAAACTATGTGTTGGCTGAGAATTATCTTAGGATGTAAGTTTGAAACAACTAGGAGATGCATGTGGATACTTGCATCCTAGCATTTAAATTAATTTGATATTTTGATTGTTATGTTTTTCTTAGTAAATAATCTTTTCAATAATTTAGTGGAAGAGATCCTTAGAGAAAGAAAAAGAAAGGACATTTTTGAATTGATGAAAGTGATGTATATTTTAAAAAAAACATTATGTAAATTTTTTTTGAAGCTTGTTGAACTTGTTGTGGGGCCGCTCTATGTGTGCATGTATTTTTGTTGCTTGTGCTTCCCCTTGCTGATGTACCTTTGTGTACTTTGTGCACTTGTGCACCTATTCTGGTGCATCGTTCTTTTTGCTGCACCTGACCTGGTTGATCTAGCTTTTGTAGCTAAAATTGAGTTTCTAATTTTGTGCTTTTCATATTTCTGGCCTATGTATCTGTAGTGTTCAATTGACCATAATTTCTAAATGCTTGATATGATTTCGATGATTTTTCCCTTTCTGGAAATCTATGAGTATAAGATACAACTTCTATTTTAAGTGTTTTGCAAAATTTTAAAGTTTACCAGGCTAAAAACTGACATTTGTTAAGTGGGTCTCTGTATTTATCGAAAAATCTAAGGTACCTATTGAAAATATCACCATAACTTGAGTTATACTGTATATTTTTGCAATCCGAAAGATGTTTTGGAAAGCTAACACACTAGATATTAAATATTTAGAAATCATAACTCGATTTAGTAATTTTGCAATTTAAAAACTTGTCATAAGTTGTTAAAGTATGAAGTTTGCATTTCTTTTACATTATACAAGTGCATACTCTTACTATATTTCTTTATATGAAACTAACATTTAAAGTTGAGTTGAGATATGTACTGAAGATAATTGAAGATGCTTATTTGGATATTTCGCGATATTGGGCCCTTTTGCTCGTGTAAAAGCGAAATAGCTCGTTTAAATGCTAATTATAACGTACATTTTTACCGTATATTGATATATTATGTGATATTATCTTATTTCCCCATGTTTCGGGATTTTCCAAGTTGGAGTGCTCTTCAAAGATGTATATCATGTAATTATATTGTGTTTTGATTTTTCGAAATGCTCTCCGTACAAATTAGAATCAATCAAAATTTTCCAGAAAATCCGACACATAGTATATTTTCACTAAATTTATCGTATATGGAGAATAGAAAGTTGTTAATTGAATCTATTTAAAATTGTAGCATACGATAAGATGAGTTGGATTGTGAGCCACATAAAGGAATGGTGTAAGTTTGGTTTGATAGAGGTTTGTAGAATATAAAGAAAGTCAGGATATTAGTTGTATATGACGTCTCCCTTTAAGAAATTGCGAGGATGCAATTTTGTTTAAGGAGGAGTCTGTAATAACCCTGCTTTCTACGCCTTAATTATATGTATATTTAATTAAAATAAAATTATTTGAATTTGATTTTGGTAACTATTATTTTGAAAATAAATTCTTATTTATTCGCAGCTTATTTAATAAAAGATTTTGTTTAAATATATTGAATTAAACAATTATATTCTTTTCGAATAATTTATTGAATTGAATAAAATGTTTTAAATTGAATATAAATTGTTTTGAACTGTAAATCAATTAAATATAGATTGAGATATAATTCTAAATAAATAGAAAGGCTATTTAAAAGAAAATAAAATAAACAAATAAATGAAACCAAATTTAATTAGAACCCAAACCCACATCCTATTCAAAAATCCCGACCCTTCTTTGCAAATCTGGTCTTCTCTCCCCTATTCGACACTCAGGACCAAACCCCTTAAACCAGTTTAGCCCTAATTTTCAAAAATCATCTAATCGCATTCTTCAAAAATTAAATAAAGAGTTCGTGTGATATCATGTATCGGCATGGTGGCAATCAACATTATTGTCAGGGGAGGATGGAATCAAATCCTGTAGCATCGCAAGTGTTACACGGCTGATGTCGATCGATGATGTCAGGCGAGTAGGGCGATAGTTGTAAGTGGCGAAGAGGATCTTTAACATGCGATGATCTCGGCAGGGCAGGCTCAAAATCTTATGTAAGGGGTGATGCATGTGATGGGTTTTGGGTGGCGCTAGCTTAGCACGACGTTGATGTAATGGCTGTAGTGCGCGGTAGTTTCTAGCGTTGGTAGGAGGGAATTAGATGCCGGTTTACTAATTTGTGACTAAGGTCATTGGTTGATGCAGATTTGGTGTTTCAAGCATCGATAAGGTGAGTAAATTCTTTTTACTCACAACTGTATTTATATTCCACTTTATATGATGTTTATCCCATTATTCATCGAATTGCTTACTTAAAATGATTATTGGGATATTAGTTGAATTGGTTATTGTGATATTGGTCATGATATTAGATTGGTTGTTGCGATATTGAACATGATTTTGAGTTAATGGTGGAATTGTGTGTACGTTGGACCATCAAAATGCAAAGTAGATGCTCTCTATTTGCATTTTAATTTGTGTAATTTATTTATAATGTTGTGTGTGCATTGCTGGAAGACCGTAATTCGATGTAATTCGATTCGGGCCGCACAATGAAATTTACATTGATAATTAATGATTTTTGGAGAATACTGCTTCTTGATTTATAAATTTTTTTACTTATTTATTTTCTTGTTTCTAAATATTAAAAAAAAGCTATGGAAAAAAGTTATTTAAGGGTTTTGGAATTTTATTAGAAGTATTTATGAATAATTTACTAAATTTTATTCAATTAGATATTTTTATTCTTACAAATAAATTTGAATTATAAATATAAATATAACTTTCTAGTGGGCATAAAATCCTCTTTAAAATCAGTATTATAATATATTGTAAGTTTTGAATTATTTTAAAGGTAAATAAAATATATTATGAAAATAATATTATTAATTTAAGTGACTTTCTATTTCAATCTTTGTTTTGGGTTTATATAAAAATGGTAAAGTACTAATCAAAATATAAAATATATTTTAAAGGTTATTATTATTTTCAGAATATAAAATTGATTTAGGAAGTCTAGCACAATTTTATAAATATAACAATTCCCTTAATTCACAATTGGGTTTTACATAATTATTTCAAAATGATATCACTTATGGAAAATAAGAAACAATTTTCTAGCAAAAATTTCAAGTATTTTAAAGTAATATATATATATATATATATAATTAATTAATAAGCATAAATAAGAATGTTTCTTATATATTTGATTAATGAGATTTTATTCTGTTTTTTGATTTCTCATTTTCCCATATTGATTTCGATATCATGATTGAATCATCGTTGATATTGGTTTGATTTGTGATTTTGATATGATATGGTGATGACTCCTTTTTTTTTATGATATTGTGATAATTCATTCTATCTGATGAGAAATCTAAATAAACAGAGTTATGATACTATTTGGGATAAGGCATTCAGTAACGTTTCTTCGGTTAATCTTTGGACTCGTTATATAGAATGATATGGATATCGAGTGTAATTTATAAGAAGTGAATAAACGTTTGAGTATCACACAATGGTATGAGATGCTGTTGTGATGTTTATTCGGTTACTCATTGTAACTAGATGACAGTCATGTGACGGGAATTGTTTAAGAGATTATACTTATGTGAGGCGATGCTCGTAGGTGCGAGTTGGGAAGGTGCCGTTATATTTATTGATATTATATGCCACTATCATGATGCGTTCCTTTTATTAGCGTTAGAGAGAACTAGATGACTAGAATCCACCCTAACGGCCTGATCTTGGGTTCACGCCCCAGATCTACAGCACCGTTGTTGGATATTATGTTTGATGCACATCACTGTATTTGAGTTAGGTGACCTATGGGGTAGGTGCCCCCAAATCACATGTTTAGGTTCAGTGACCCAAATGTAGTGCCATATAGCCCCTTTGTTATGTTGTATAGGCCAGTAGTCTGTTACCTATTGCGGCAAAGAAGGGTCATGAGTAAGAAGCAACGCATTGACGAGCCACTGGTGGATAGGTGTCACAATGTCCGTCGAGGTAAATGAAGACTTTAGGAGTAGATTGAGTTTGGTGACCCTGGGCTCCTAGAGCGGGCATACATCTATTAGTCTTTTTTCTGGTTCTAACGATGCAGAAATTTGGCATATTCTATTAATACACCTCACTTAAGTAGAGGTATGATTTAGGCGACCCATGGTTGGGTGACCCACATATTGATGTGTATATGACTCTACTTAGGACTTCGTGTCTGTGGTACAGTCACTCTCTATCAAGATATATTTTGATTAATATACGAGGAGATGAGATTATATCTAGATAGGTATCTAGAGTATAGTGGATTCTCATATTTTTTATTAAATCGAACTGATGGGTAGGTGCCCTATATTTAATAGTCAGCTAGACTATTTTACATTATTTTGATGATAATATTTTATTATTCGAGATTGAAAGATATACTTGATGATATCTCGAGTATTGATAATTTTTGGATTTCGATGATTTTAATATGGATGAGTCACGTATTTAATATTGTTTTGATCGGATGATATTTGATATGATATTATATGGATGATGACATGTTTATGTTTGGTTTCATCGATGTTACTATTTTGTTATACTATTGTTTGAATGTCATCACCATTATACTATACAGATTCTATATCTATATATGTGTTAATCCCTTGATTTAGATATATCCTGACCCATGTGTTATTTACGTAATACTCGGATCAATCCGAGACAGTACAGGTTCAGGGACAGTAAGATCAGCTTGTATCAGGGGCATATAGGAGACTGGTATGTTGTATTGTTATATACCGTTTGAGTATTATATGGTTTCATGGAAATATATCTATATAGGACATACTTTGTACTTTTTGTATTATATATCATCGCTGCGATATCGAATCTGTGAGCTCTAATATTTGCTATATTGTATATTGTCAATCTTGGAGGCACGTGTTTTTGCTTTGCGTCGATACTGTGTATGTTTTTATGGTAAGTTATATTCAATGTTTAAATATGTACCAGTGTTAGTCAACGGGAATATTCACGTGTATACCATATATAGTCTTATTCTCTATATTATCTAACAGTATTATTCAGTAATACTCTTGGATAGTATAGGTATAGAGGTAGGGGTATTTACAAAAGGCTAACATGTCTATTGCATTGTAAATCCCAAGATCTATATACGGATATGTCAAACCATGTACACATTACCCTGTTGTTCGTGCATGTACACACATATGTGCATATGATACACATATAAGAAATATAATACAAATTATATAAAATAAATTTTATTTATAAAATTCAAATAAACTATCGATCTTATTAAGAAGAAACTTTAAAATAGTTCTAAATGAATTAGACCACATAGGCCCATTAAAGATCCAATAATGGATTTTTTTTTGAAATTTACCTAATTCCTCCGCCGTGGGTTGGCCCAATTCCAATAATGGTATCTATAATGACCCGCCTTTTTTATCGTCCAAAATTAACACTAATGCATTTACGGTATTCACGTGCCAAACATCCGAGTGCCGAAAAGACAGATTGTAGAGGTAAAAGAAAAGAAATGATAGAACAGAACTTCATAGCGTGGCGAGTAATATATAATATACAACATACCTTTATAAAAAGAAACTGCAATATACAAACATCAATCAGAGTAACTGGCCTATCGTCAGCTTGGACAGTTATAATAATCTATCCTTACAAATGTTGATAAATACAAAACAAGAAATGCAGTGGAAATAAAAAAATACTTGAATACATCTTAGAGGCATCCAGCTCGTCTCCTAAAGCTCCAAAGCATCCATAACTAAATCTGAAAATACGCTCGGGCTAACCTGAGCATTATAAGAAATAACACCCAGATCAGTCTGGTAAACCAGCGTGAGAAACTCCAATCATATGAATTCTTATATTTATAAAACCCTTCGACATTAAAGGTATCTCGTAAGACCATGATGCACACAAACACATATGAGTTTTTACCTAATGATAAACAAACCATTTTATTAGGAAATCTAGTGATATTATAATAGTGTCTAAGGTTTAAAATAAATATCTAAAATAGCCAGAATAGTTACATTAATTACATTCAACAACATATTTAGTATACAACTAAGTCCGTAAGGCATGTATTTGTAATATACCTGAATTTTATCATTTTTACTTTGAATCTTTAATTAATTTTAAGTATTTAAATAATTTGTGTTCAAAAATCGAAATAACTTATATTCAAGTATAGGTGTTATTTAAATATTTAAATTATGGATTGAATATTAATTAAGTGTATTGAATAACCTTATTTAACCCCTTTATAATAATAAATAATAATACTGAATTAATATTGTAAATTTATTTACCATAGTAAATAGTTCAAATAAATAACATGAAAACAAATTGTTAATAAAACGATTTGATTTTTATTATAGTATTTCTAGTTGAATTTATATCATTTTTCATAATTTTTACTTTGGAAAATATTTAAATTTTCGTTTGACATATATTACGACAAAAGTTGGTATTTTTGAAATTTCATAGAGTAAAATAACCTTTGTATTTTGTTATTATTTTGAAATCGTGTCGCGTTTTTGTGCGTAATCGTATTTTTATTTTTTTCGTTTGTGGTTCGTATGCGAATGAAATATCATGTAGTGAAATACTGTAAAACTCTCTTTCTAAAACCTTTTAAAAATCAAATCAAATTCAAAATTTGATGGTGATGTGATGGGTTGCTTAGAAGTTTTGGCTTGCTTAAAATTTTTATCTAACTTGTGAAGTAAGCAATTGACTTTTGTTTATAAAATCAAAAACTTTAACACTTAAAAAAAAACTTTTCTTCTTTCCATCTTCTCATTTCCATTTTTCATACTTTTGTAAACTAAAACTAAGTAGCCACTTACTATAAAAATCAAAATGGAGAGATTTAGAATCAACGAAAAAATATATCGTTTGATCTGTTGTGCTCGTACTGAGATTAGCTTCCAATCAATATGAACTTTGTCATGTGGATCGTGATTTTGGTTGTTTGGCAGTTTTAAGGCATGCTATGATTTGACATGGTGGACGATTTAGGAGGAGATTGGCACGATCGAGTGAGGATTTGAGTTTGTCAAGCGATGGAGCATCGGGGGATGCAATTTGGAGTGCTACGGTCCTCGATTATGGGCATGACTTTTTGAAGTCGAGAGTGGTGACCTACAGGTCGCTTTTCATTCTATTCGTTCGGCTAGGTATTGGGGTGATGGTCACAGAGAGGAGGTGACGCGTTACACTTTGGCGAAGGTGGATTGTCGATTGCAAAGTGTGGAGGGTGAAGGAATAAATGAATGCATGGTCTTGTGCACAAGCAGAGTGTACAAGCAGCAATTAAATTTTGGGAAGAAGGATTAAATATTAATGAGGGAGATTAAGGTTGTTAATTAATTAAATTAATTAATTAATAATTATAACTTGTATTCTTACAAATTCAATAACAATTGCATACGAGGTCAGATTTGGACGTGATCTTTTGCGTAGGACTCGTATCGATGGTATCTACGCGTTGGAATTAGTTTCGTTGAATTTGGAGCTAGTGGAATTTCGAGCTAAAATTTTAGACCAAACCAAAACACGAAAGCACCAATTGGAATTTCGGTGAGTTTAATCACCTCTAAATAAACTGTATAATATTTATGTTGCTATAGAATATTTTTAAATGCTTGGATAATAATTTTACTGAAGTATTAATTAATAATAAATTAAAGTGATTTAATTTGATTACGTTTAGTGTAGTTAAATTAATTATACTTTGTTTGGGATATCTAGCAGAATAAAACACCATTTTGCTATAATTAAATTGAATAAATTATTTTCGACATCCATCAAGCAGAATAAATCACTGTTCTGTGCTTGCAAAGTAAAAAACTATTTTTGAAGTTAAGTAATATATGGCTTAATTAATAAATGATATGCAAGCTATTGATTGTTAACTGTTGATAATGATATGTTTGTTATTATTATTTGACCATTTGTTTGGATTTGAATTCCCTCTTGATAGCGGATATCTTAAATAACCATTGTGTTGCAAGGATAAAAAGAAGAAGTCGAGTGTTTTCGTAGCAAATAGGTCGCTACGGGACACTTTGAAGTGCATATATATATATATACATGAGATTTAAAAGTGACTTTTATAGAGAGACCCTAAGGAATTTCTCGCCAATATTGATTTATTTTTATTCTTATATTGCTTATATTGATGTTTGGTCGAAATATTTGTGACATACTGTTTGAATTGTGTAAGTGTCGTTATAACAATTTTTGTTATACTGTCACTTATTAAATATCATCTCCTTAAACCCATGTGTGTGTTGAATTTGTGCTTATATTTTTACAAAATAAATGTTTGGCACGATTTTGCACTTTGAAAGTTGTTTAAACTATATTTCCAAATAGTTTAAGAATTTTGAAAATAAAGGGTAAGTATTGATTAAAATTCACAAAAGAAGTTATAAATTTGATTTATTATCTCTTAGGATAATTAATGTCGGTTTAAATTTATAAATGATTATAAATTTGCTTTATTATCTTTCGAGATAATTGTTATTGTTTTAAATTTATAAATGATTATGAATTTGATTTATTTTCTTTTGGGATAATTAATGTTGTTTAAATATATAAAAAGATTATAATTTGATTTATTGCCTTTTGGAATAATTAATGTGGATTTAAAACTTATAAAAGAATTATATTAATTATCCTTCAAGATTATTAACATTGTTTAAAAATTAATAGAAGTCTTTAAATTTGTTTATTGTCTTCCAAGATAATAAATGTGGTTTTAAATTTTATAAATGATAGTTTGTAAATGTGGAAATCTTTAAAAAGGAATGTTTAAAAACAATGCTAAGTGTAAATTGTTTATGGGTTTATAGTAAACAATGTTTTCAATGACATTCATTTATGACCCTATTTTTTTAATACACTTACAAATATAATTTGCTCTTTAAAAGAATATTTTCAAAGAGTATTTTTAAAGCGTTTTACAAATATTTGTGATGTGGAAATCAAACACAAGTAAGAATGATTTGAAAGATTGATTCGTTTATTGGTGACAACTATATGCGATTTAAATTCCATATACGATCATTTTTGCTATTCCCGATAGTTGATTTATTGACTATCGATTCTGCTATCTTCTTTGCGTTCGTCAATTCAAGATGATTTTGTCACTTGTTTGGGGCATTTAAACTCTTGCTATTCTTAAAGTTAAGAATGTTGTCGAGTCAAGATAGATAGCAACACTACGCTATCTTGTCCAGCTTCATTATTCCCTCTCGGGTAGCTCTAGTTTGTTTTCGATAGTTGATTCATCGACTATCGATTTGATACCTATCTTTGTGCTTCATCAATCTAAGATGATTTGTTGTACATTTTAAGCATTGGCATCGTACACCATGGATAACTAAACCAAACGGCAAGTGGGAGTCAAGCTAGTTGGGTCGCAACCTTTAGGGTATATTCACATTCATCCAGAGATTTGTTAGTAGCACGCATGCGGTGATGTGAAATATTCAGATGCTCGTGTGAAATGGGGTACAGCTTGGTAGTTCCCAAGAGTAATGCATGTTTGGCGTGGGCCTTCAAGTATATTTTATCTAGAGGTATACTTTCGGTGTAGAGGGCACACCCTCCCAGTTATGTTGGATAAATTCATTCTCCTTATTTGATTCGAACATTGGAGTTAATATTTTCTTAATTGCATTGAGAAGTGCATTGAAATTTTCTCTCTTTTTAATTATTTTTGTCCGTTTTCTTCAAGTTTTGATTTTAATCTTATATGTGTCCATCCTTTCTTATTTGGATTGCTGTTCTGATCTGTTTCCTGTTTCTTTATATATGAATGATGTTCTTGTGAGGTAAAAACCCATTCCATGTTTAGCGATGTGGTCTCAAAGAATTTATGTTATGTTCTTCCTTGAGTTTTCTCATGTTGGTTTTCCAGGCTGACATGGGTGTTACTTTATTATAATTCTTGGGTCAGGTTGAGTATTTTCCAGGTTGGCATTGGTGTTGTGGAGCTTTTAGAGAAGAACCGAATGTTTACCTACCGTGGTATTTTATTATCCCTTGTATTATTATGTATACCAATCAACAGCTATAAGGTCAGAAAATTATAACTGTCCAGCTGATGAGGTTTGTTTTTTACTTTGATATACCTTGTACAATGGAGTGACAGTTTACACTGCCTTTATTATATTATATGTTGTCACTCCTATGAGATTTTGTTTCCCCTTGTTTATTCTTATTATTTTACCCTAACAATCTGATTTTTCCGTGGTTGGATGTTCAACACTGGAATACTGTGGATGTATTTGGTGCCGACTTTCGATGGTCAAAAAGGCGGGTCGTTACATTTGGTATTAGATCTGAAGGTTAAGCGAGAACCTTGGCTTTGGTGGGATAAACTCACTAGAGATAGGGTAAGTGATACCCTAGAATGAGTTGAGAGTATTATATTTTCGAGAGCGTATTTGGTATTGCTACAAAACATATTTTGTTAATTGGTCTATTGAGTTGTTTTTGAATTTGATCGAGACATAGGACGCCACAGTGTTGATAGGGATTTTTAAACACTCGAACATGGCAAATGGACATGACATTGACTTTTGAAAATTTGGCAAATGCAATATTTTACCTAGATTATATATCTTATATATATAAAGGAATAATTTTCAAATTTATATAGTTATTTTTTTTGTTTGTTTGTATGAAAATGATAATATTTATTTATTATCATTATTATTTGATTTATCGTGTATCAGATAGTTTAGGAGCATTTACTATTGTCCGTTGATTTATGCTCAACCAGTTATGGGCATTTATTGTTCCGATAATTTTGAGTACATTAAAACGAACCCCTTGTGAATTGAGTTTCACAATTTGACCATAAGGTGTTCGAAGAAAATGCTAAGTTTAAAGTCACCTTTTAATAAAAGTTTTCTAAAATAATCTAAATGGGAATATAAGACATTTAGAAGATAAATAATTGCGAAAAGTGTTTTACAGTAAAAGGGAAGTTATTATTATATGAGCTGATTTTATATAAAGGCAATTTTATATAAATTTGGTTCATAAATTATGATTTGTAAAGAGTTTTTGAGAATTTAAATCCCGTTATTTCTTAAAATGATTTCAAAAAGATTTCAAAAAGATTTCCAAAAAAGTAATGGTAGTATTACTTGGAAATATTTGTAAGTATAAATATTTCAAAAGAATTTTTTTAATAAAGACACATTTTCTTTAAATAGTTCGGGGAAAACATCTCGATTAGTTTTGTGGTAATCTGAATAATCTTCTAAGTGACGATCGAATCATTGATTAGGCGAACGTTGTAGCACATTTAGTTAATTATTCTCTTTATCATTATGTGATCAAAATGAGTTTGAATCCGAATGAACCCAAATTGGGTGTTAGCGAATAAATTATTAAAGTTATTTTTGATATAGAAATATATGTAGTATGATTTCAAAAAGGGTTTCGAATAAAAACCGAGTATTTAGTTCTTAAGTTTCCTTAAAGGAAATTGATTTAAAATAAAAGGTATTTTGATAAATGTTTTGTTAGATGAAAATTTGGATAGAGATGAGATAATTTAACTCAAGTTTTTAAATGGGTTAAATTAGATAAGAAGGTTTTAATAAGCGTTGTTCTATCAAAACCATAGTTTTTTTAAACATTTAAGTCATATAAACTATTTGATGTTATTTGTACCGACTAATAAACATCTTTACCTTAGGGATGTCAAAGGAAAAATAGACTCTGGGATTGAGTTTGGATACTAGCATCCTACTCTTCTTAGCTACTTGCCGGACAAGATAGGTAAAGTGGTCGAAGTTGTCGACTTAGTTTTAAGACCCATATTACGTTTGGGCCCTCATTTTAATTTTGGAAAAGAAATTAAATTTGACATTTTGTATATATTTTTAGCGTTTAGAATAGTATTAGATAAGTAAATAAAAGTGGAGTAAGTTTTTAATTTAATGTTTTATAAAGATGTGTCTTTATATAATGTTTATAAACTTAAGTGAAAATTTATAAAGTAATTCATAAGTAACTTTAGTATTAAATAAGATACTATAAATGAAAATGTGAGTGAATTAGAAAGAGATTGGTGTAGTTAAGAAACCAATCAGATTAAGTATGTAAGTTATACGTGGATCATTTTATTCGCACTGTTCTTGATCTTGGATTCGAATACATAACTTCAGGGTGATTCACACTAGTCCAGAAAAGGATTTCTCACTTGATTCTTGTCAGCTAACATTTGATTCGGATTCTTGATATGATATTGAGGTTTTCTATCATAGTTTGTGGCTATGTAAGGAGAACAGAGGTTTCTAATCATGGAACTTGATTAGAGCCCGCACTAGGGAGTTCGAGTGAGAGATACTAGTTCGGATATAAAGTTTGCATATCTGAGCAAGTGGTTGGATCAAATATTGCATACGAATGATTTATGTACATCATACGGGCTTAAGTATATTTCTATACTATATTTGGTATGCTTAAGAAATAATCTATATCCTTGGATGATCGATAAAGTTGTAAACCTAAGTAAAATTCTAAATCTTGTTTGTTAGTCATTTAACATTTTAATTAATGTGGAGTGTCGGTTTATTCCTTTATGAAATTTGATTTGATTAGTGATTTTATAGACTAAGGTTTATAAAGTGGTTGTTTACTAAGTCTTAAATTTCAGTGCTTTTGAAAAGTGATTTTGATAGAATTTGTAAAAGAAATAATTATATTATTTTGAAAACTTTGGTAAAGTATTATTATTTCAGGATATTTGAACAGGAGTTTATGTGAAGTGGTTTTTCAAATATTTGTGTTATGACTAAAGCTGGGCGATTGAGAGTTTTTCGATTTGGAAGACTCGTTGGGCATATTTGTTTACTCCAGTTGTTGTCTTAGAGGAACCGGAATACCATTGGATGCTCCATACTGTTTTGATTTTAGAGATATACCATGCTTCGGTAAGAGGAGCCCCCTCCTTATCAGAATTGATTTTGGTTTTGATTTATTTTTCCTTGGAGGAATTTGAAATTAAATTCTGAATATAAAATCCCAGGAATTTAGTTCTAATTGTATCTTTTGAAAAGATTTGATGCTTAGTACTTTATTGCAGGATATTCTCTATACTTTTGACTGCATATGGTTGTCATATTATTTATGTTGATATTGCTTATGGTAGACACCGCTTGCATATTTCTTTTTTGTCAGCATGGTTCTCTTTTGAACTACGTAAAGATAATTATAGGGATGTAAGAGATTACTACTTGATTTCTTGTGCACCTGCATTTGCATCAAGATAGTGGGTTGCTCCTAAAAGAAGTGCGTAGTAGATTTAGATATTGGTGATTGATTGATGATTTCATGCCTTAGATATGGGAGGCCACTTGGCTTTTGTTTTCTTTATCGATTTGGGCCAGCTATAGCAAGTTATAATTTTTTCGGATCAGCCATGCAATGGAGGTGCTTCTGAAGTTTTCCGTAACAAAAAGGAACTTTAAGTATTTAATAATTCATTTTAATTTGTAGTTTTTAAACCTTAAGGGTTTTGTGGCATTTTTTTTCTTAGGGAATTTCGAGGATGAAATTCTTTTATGGGGGTAGACTATAACCTCCCAAAATTTTATCTTTTTGATTTTGAATATTTAATTAATTTTAAATAATTAAATAATTGGTGTTTGAAAATCTAAATAAATAATATTCAAATATAGGTGTTATTTAAATATTTGAATGGTGGATTAAATATTAATTAAGTGGATTGAATAACCTTATTTAACTCTTTTAATTAATAAATAATAATGGTGAACTCATATTGTAAATTTATTTATAGTAATAAATTATTCGAATAAATAATAAGAAAATCAATTGTTAATAAAACGACTTGTTTTGTATTGTTTGTGTTTTTAATTGAACTTGCAGGATTTTTTCATAAATTTTAATTTGGAAAATATTTAAATTTTCATTTGACGTATATTACAGCAAACGTTGGTATTTTTGAAATTTCACAGAATAAAATAATCTGTGTATTTTATATTGTTTTGAAATCGTGTCGTGTTTTTGTACGCAGTCGTATTTTTGTTTTGTCATTCTCGATTCGTACGCGATCGTAATATTGTGTAGCGGAATACCACAAAACCATCTTTTAAAACCTTTTAAAAGTCAAATCAAATTCAAAATTTGACGGTGATGTGATGGATTGTTTGGAAATTTTGGCTTGCTTGAAATTTTTGTCTACCTTATGAAGTAAGCAATTGACTTTTGTTTATACAATAAAAAACTTTAACACTTAACAAATATTCACTTTTCTTCTTTCCATCTTTCTCATTTCCATTTTGCAAACTTCTACAAACCAAAACTAAATCACACTTACTTTAAAAATCAAAATAGAGAGATTTAATTAACGAAAAAAATATCGTTTGATCCACTGTGCTCGTACAGAGATTAGCTTCCAATCCATATCCATTTTGTTATTGCGATCGTGATTTGGGTTGTTCGATAGCTTTAAGGCAAGCTAGGGTTTGACATTGTCGACGATTTAGGAGGAGATAGGCACGACCGAGTGAGGATTTGAGTTCGTCGAGCGAAGGAGCATCAGGGATGCGTTTTGGAGTGGTGCGGTCCTCGATAGTAGGGTGCGACTTTGTGAAGTCGAGAGTGGTGACATACATGTCACTTTTCATTCTAGTTGTTTAAGCTTCGTGTTGGGGTGATGGTCGCGGAGAGGAGGTGATGCGTGTCACGTTGGCGAAGGCAGATTATCGATTAGCGAAGTATGGAGGGAGAAGGAGTAGATAAATGCATGGTCTCGTGCGCAAGTAGAGTGTACAAGCGGCAATTAAATTTTGGGAAGAAAGATTAAATGCTAATAAGGGAGATTAATGTTGTTAATTAATTAATTAATTAATTAATAATTATAACTTGTATTCTTATAAATTCAATAATTATTGCATATGAGGTCGGTTTGGACGCGATCTTTTGCGTTGGACTCATATCGATGATACCTACGTGTTAGAATTTGTTTCATGAATTCAAAGCTAGTGGAATTCAGGGACTTTAGACCAAACCGGAACGCGAAAGCATCAACTGGAATTTCGTGAGTTTACTCACTTCTAATAAACTATATGATATCTGCGTTGCCATAGATTATTGTTGAATGCTTGGATGATAGTTGATAGTTTTCCTGAAGTATAAATTAATAATAAATTATAGTGATTTAATCTAATTACGTTCAACATAGTTAAATAAATTATACTTCATTTGGGATATCTATTTAGCAGAATAAAACACCGTTCTGCTATAATTAAATTGAACATATTATTTTTGACATCTATCAAGCAGAATATATCACCGTAATGTACTTGCAAAGTAAAAAGGTTATTTTTGAAGTTAATTAATATATAGATTGATTAATAAATGATATGCTAGCTATTGATTATTAGTTGTTGATAATAATATGTTTATTATTATTGCTTGATCGTTTGTTTAGATTTGAATTCCCACTTAATAGCAGATGGCATAAATAACCATTGTGTTGTACGAGACAAAAAGAAGAAGTCGGAGTGTTTTCTTAGTGAATAGGATGCTACAGGACACTTCGAAGTGCATATATGTGAAATTTACAGCGGACTTTTATATAGAGACCCTAAGGGGTTTCTCACCAATATAGATTTATTTATATTCTTATACTGCTTATATTGATGTTCGATTGAAATATTTGTGACATACTATTTGAATTGTGTAAGTGTCGTTATAGCGGTTTTTACTATACCGTCACTTATGAAATATCATCTCCTTAAACCCTATTGTGCGTTGAACTTGTGCTTTTTTTACAAAATAGATGTTTGGTCGCGTTTTGCACTTTGAAAGTTATTTAAACTATATTTTCAAATATTTTGAGAATTCTGAAAATAAAGGTAAAGTATTGATTAAAATTTAGAAAAAAAGTTATAAATTTGATTTATTATCTTTTGGGATAATTAATGTTGGTTTAAATTTATAAATGATTATAAATTTGATTTATTATCTTTCGGAATAATTAATGTTGTTTTAAATTTATAAATGATTATAAATTTGATTTATTTTTTTCTGGATAATTATTGTTGTTTTAAATATATAAAAAGATTATAATTTGATTTATTGTCTTTTGAAATAATTAATGTGGTTTTAAAATTTATAAAAGAGTTATATCAATTATCTTTCAGGATGATTAACATTGTTTAAAAATTAATAAAAGTCTTTAAATTTGTTTATTATCTTCCGAGATAAGAAGTGTTGTTTTAAATTTTATAAATGATAGTTTATAAATGTGGAAATCTTTACAAATGAATGTTTAAAAATAATTCTAAGTATAAGGGTGTTTATAGTAAATAATGTTTTCAATGCCATTCATTTTTTACCCTATTTTTTTAATACACTTAAAAATATAATTTTCTCTTTAAAAGAATATTTTTAAAGGGTATTTTTAATGTGTTTTACAAATATTTGTGATGTGGAAATTAAGAAAAAATAAGAATCAAATGTTTTAAAAGCTTGACTCGTTTATTGGTGACAAGTGTATGCGATCTAAATTCCATATACGATCATTTTTGCTATTCCGAATAGTTGATTTATTGACTATCGATTCTGCTGTCTTCTTTGTGTTCGTCGATTCAAGACGATTTTTTTGCTTGTTTGGTGCATTTAAACTCTCGCTGTTCTTAAAGTTAAGAATGTTATCGAGTCAAGATAGATAGAAACACTGCGCTATATTGTCTGACTTCATTGTTTCCCTCGAGATAGCACTAGTTTGTTTTCGATAGTTGGTTCATCGACTATCAATTTTGATATCCTTCTTTGTGCTTCGTCAATCTAAAATAATTTGTTGCTCATTTTAAGCATTGGCATCCACCATCGTGTATAACTAAAATCAAAGAGAGAGCAGGAGCCAAGCTAGTTGGGTCGCATCCATTAGGGTAAATTCACATTTATCTAGAGATCTGTTGGTAGAATGCATGCGGTGATGTGAAGTATTCAAATGCTCATGTGAGCGGGGTCCAGGCTGAAAGTTTGAGAGTGATGCGTGTTTGGCATGGGCTCTCCAGTGTATTTTATCTATAAGTATACTTTTGGTGTAAAGGGCACACGCTTCTAGTCATGTTAGATAAATTCATTCTCCTTGTTTGACACAAACCTTGGATTTAATCTTTCCTTAATTGCATCGAAAAGTGCATTGAGCTCTTCTCTATGTTTAATTATTTTTGTCCATTCTTTAAGTTTGGATTTTTAATGGTGTATGTGTCCATCCTTTCTTATTTGGATTGTTGTTCTGATTTGTTTCTCGTTTCTTCATGCATGGTTGTTGTTTTTTGAGTTAAAAACCTGTTTCGTGTTTAGCAACGTGATCTCACAGAATTAATTTATGTTACCATATCCCTTGAGTTTTTTCACGCTAGTTTTCCAGACTAACCCAGGTGTTATTTTATTATAATGCTAGGGTCATGCGGAGTATATTCTAGGTTAGCACTGGTGTTATGGAGCTCTTGAGAAGAGCTGGACGTTCACCTACCGTAGTATTTTATTTTCTGCTGTATTATTATGTGTACCTATCAGCAATTGTTTGGTTAGGAAATTATAACTGTCTAGTTGGTGAGGTTTTTTTTAAATTTGATGTACCTTACATTTTAAGTGATAGTTTATACTGTCTTTATTATATTATATGTTGTCATTCCTAAGAGTTTCCATTATCCCTATTTGTTCCTTTTATTTTACCCCAATAATCTTACTTTCTAGTGATTGGATATTCGACATTGGAATATTATGGATGTATTTGGTGCCAACTTTCGATGGTCGAAAAGACGAGTCGTTACGGTATTGGAAAGTGGATTCCATACAATGACTAGGCACCGGGGTACCATCTGCCATAGTGAACCTCTAGATAAATGTACCAAGAACCTTAGCCGACTCACTGCAAATCAAGACCAACCTACCCTTTCCTGGATAGCATTGAATATGTCATTACCTTGGTTGCATCTTACAACCGTACTGGGCCTCTAGCATACATAAATCCATAAATATTGTTCTAGATCGAGTGATGACCATACCCTAATGGTAATGAACTACATAACCCGGAAACATATCCCCCGTTTTAGTCATTACCGGCTATGAGGATTGAGGCTACATTTTACCTACTTAGAAAATCCCACCTGGAATGCCAGCACTACCTTCCAAGCAACAATGCAATGCCGGCATTCATCCATACAAGTTGTTCAGGACATGAACAAACCAAAGGCGCCACTTCTACAACATCCTTAGGATTAGTAGCAAGTAGCCCTTGGACTTCAAAGACTCCGTCTTCGATTCCATCATCCTCAAGATGTCTTCAATTCGAACACTCATGCTGGTTCGAAGTGGTTTTCAGATGGCATGTTTGATCCCCATCTCTCCGAACCAACAAACAATAGATTCAGGTTGACTCGATCCCTGTTCTTTCAAAAGTAAGTAGACTATATAAGAGTCCCCAGGGATCTCCTATATACCTCTTAATGTTAGATACATTTCGTCGAAATATTTTCTAAGGGATCTCAGACCGTATGAACATGTGAAGCTTATACTTACTTCCTAAGTCAAAACTGGCCGGGATTTGATAGTCATTTAACTATCAAATAAACAAACAATCAAATGAGAAATTTAATTTCATATGGAAACCAAGCATGATTAAGCATACAAGCAACATCAATTCATATAAAGCATGATCAAGTCACAAGAACGACTTTTAACCCCTTTTTTATCTAGGTAATACTTTTTTAATTAAATCACTTTTATTTGTACAACTCCTTTTATTAATTAATACTCCCTTCTTATTAAAACATCCTTTATAAACCTATATAGACACACGCACATACATTTCTCTTTATATATATATATATACTAGTGTTCTAATATCTCAGTATTCATTTATACTCTTTTTAATACTTCAAAAGATACTCATATACTTATCTCGATGGTATAAGTATATTCACGAATCACTTCACTTTCAATACTTAGAAAACATTTCCATATACTTATAGAGTGTTATAAGTATATCTAAAATCTTAGGGGAGTTTTCATATTTCTAAAACCATATTTGAAAAGGGTTAAAAACAATGTCACTTAAGACATTGTTTACTACAAACCCAAAACACTTCATGCTTAATCGTCATCTTTAAAACTCACCTTAAAAATGTTATTACTTTTAAAAAGTATAACTAAATTGGTTAAAATGGTTGTTGCTTAAACATCGTCACCATAAGCCCAAAATCACTTTTATACTTGTCATTATCTTTAAAACACCCCTACTTAAAGCCCTAAGTATTTCAACTCTTATCAAACAAGGTAATATACCTTTTTAATTAACTTTACAAAACCATTTATTATAACATAAGTGTTATAGTCCAAAAACTTTCTTTTTACCCCTTTACAAAATGCTTAACTTTTTTCCAAACTTCTAAATATACCAAAATATTTTTAATATGGTTTAAACACTTATTCCAAATATTCCTTAAAATATCTATTTCATAATTTATTTAAAACCTATAAAACCTGTTTTTATAGTTTAAAACCTTTACTTAACCATTCATAAATGATTATCAAAATAATATCATACTTCGTTATTTTTCCCAAACCAATTTCATTCTGTCAAACACGCCAAAATTGCGTAGACACAACAAAATATATATTTTCATCATATATTCACATTTTTACCAATCTAACCATTATTAAATATAAGGGATTTCAAAGTGTGTTTATAGCGACAATTTTGCTTCAACCATTCACAGCACCATATTAAACATGTAAATAACAAATCCGAGCCACTATACAGATTTTCGAGGGTTTGTAAGAGAGATTGTATTGTAAATAATGTTCTCACTTGCTTTCCAAAGCAAGGAGAGGTCCAAAAATAATAACTTACGTTGTTATCTATTTTAATTTATATTTTGCACAACAAACATTATATCACAACAATATATAAATAAACTGATGAATAAACTCTCTTAAACCTAAATATTTCAAGATGTAAAGGATCTCGCTACGAGTGCAACGGCGAAAATAGCGTCTCGATTGGACCTTGTATGCACAAGATATTGATTTTAGATTAAAATAATAATTAATTACTTAATTAACTTGATTAAATTGAATCACCTCTTCTAATCCATCTTCCCCAATTAAATTTATGCACAAAACATAGCCGCACTCTTCCATCTCCCCTTTCTTGCTCCACACATGACAAATCGACGAACCGGAAGTTGCAACACACTCATCTATGCATGAGCTTCACAACGCACACAAACTGCACCACCATGGTTACAAAAAAATGACCACACCTGCTCCTTGCCATTGCTACAATGCACTTGTCACATTCGACAAGAGGCAGTCACACTTTCCGAAACTCCCACCACAACTTCGTCTTGCCACCACGAACTCAACACACCATCTCCTCGACCTTTCTCCTCCCCAAACGCCAATAAAACTAAACACTAGATCCACCTTCACCACGTCGAGCATTGCCAATGACTGGCGCACCCACCAAAGAATATATATGTGAACCTTCGACCATACGAGTTTAACGGATTATACATCAAGTACCCTAGACTCGTATAGCTCATGAAACAAGGAGAAGAGGTGGAGGCGGCTTTCTTTGAAGAAGCAGGAACGAAGGAGAGAGGAGGAAGGAAATACATGTGTATTGATTGTTTATATAGGTTTAGGAGACTTATGGTTGATGCTTAAGGAAATAATATAATAATTAGTTTGGATAAGTATAAAAATTTGAGGCCTAATCAAATTTAAATTTGTATATTTTAATAAACTCGAACCCTCAACCGAGTTAATACCTCACTACAACAAAATAGACCTTCCGCAGCATTTTAAAAACGCTGTTAAACCCATTCGCAGCGTTTTAAAGAACGCTTTCTAACAACAAGCTGTAATAGAGTCAGGATACCTTACAGCATTTTGAAAACGCTGCAAAAAACATATCTTATTGCAGCGTCTTTCCTTTTTGCAACATTTTAGAAACGCTGCAAAAAAGTTCCATATTACAGCGTTTTACATTTATTACAGCCTTTTAAAATGCTATATATGTCCCGAACCTGACATTTTCAAAAACGCTGCAAAATTGTGTGATGACGTTTTTAAAACGCTACAAAAGGTCTTTCTCATAACATAGATGAAACGCTGCAGAAAGTTGTATATTGTTTTGTTGATTTTCTACACGTTAATTATGCTGTAATATCATACAAATATCTTTATAAATATGCTTTAGTTAGCCAATATATAAAACGTATTCAAATAAAACTCAAACAATAATCATATAAACACGTTTAAATAATTCAACACATTGTATATAATAAACATACATAGGTTTGTGCAATATCGGTAAACCAAGTTTGCATAATATCCATAAGTCAACTTACATAAATACTACTCCATGACAAAATGCACAAAGCCAAAAATATTATATGCTTATTATGCCCAGAGGACTTCAAACACTTCGATTGTGCAACATCATGATGATTTTTTGCTCCAAAAGTCTTTAGTTACCTATAATAAAAAAATCATCGATCAACAAATATAAGTGATAACACATTAGAAGATTCTACCTATAATTCTACCGCAATGCACACTGCCATACAAATAAGAAACTATATAGTGATAAATTATCTCGAAAGACAAGATAATTCAAAATTTTGTAGAAAGAATTAAGTGGTAGCATTATAAGTGTTCGTTTCATCTGAGTGTAGACTCCTTAGATCAATTATTATTTACAATTCAAGGAATACTTCTAGGCATTACATGCCTAGTACAATTTGTAAAGGATGAAATTTAATGAAATTTGTAGAAAAATGTAGGAAAGCCTGTAAATTCCTAGGCATTTTTTTGTATTATTTACAATTTAAGGACTGCAGGTAACTGGCAGCGATGCGCGAATCCGTCCACAATTGCAAATACTGGACAAAGAAATTGTTATCGGGGGCTACTTAGTAGCGAAACATAAATCTAAAGACAATACTTTATCATAAATCAGAAAGTTAATGGAGCAAGGCATGACCCAAATGTTGGTAAAACATATATTAATAATTTCTTTCACTGTTAGATTAAACTAAACATATATGGTAATTTGTACTATTTTTGAAATACTAACTTTGCAATTGAATAGATAAAGAAAAATATGTGTAGAAAATGATGACAGATGACAATCTTATCATTTAAGTTCAGCTACCAGATAAAAAGGAACTCATGCTATGTTCATATAATCAGGTAGAGACTAAAACTCCGAAGTGCTATAGTTTTCAAAACTACTAGCAGTTATTCCTAGCAACAACTCAAACACAGCTCATTGTCATAATCGTCTTTCAACCAGTTCTTTTGCTGAATTCAAAGAATAACATTGGTGAAAATGGACATAAGGATATAAATGTGGAGAGAAAAGTAGATTCAAGCTGAGTTATAATCAAGAAAAGCGAAGTATGTGGTCGTGTAAAGAAAGAGAACGCATTAGAATGAGATTCATTGAAAAACAATAAAGGTACATTATCAGCATCTATTATTTTAGAAAATTGGGGCGAGTCTGGTACAAAGAAAATTTTGATCGCCAAGGTTGTACATGAAATAGTCAGTAAGAGAGGGAGTGATAGCTATAGCAAGAATACTGCTAATAATGATGAGTTAACCATTACAAAAATGGAAAATTCAAAAAAAGAAAAGTATTTGGAGTCGACATCTATTAAAAAGAGAGTCAAAGGACTATTTGAAAATAAAGTATTCAAAGTCAGGCATAGAGAAAAAGAGAAAAGTGGATACACATGATAATGAATTCATATTGAAGAAGCGCAAACCTGAGAAACAAAGGCAAGCTTGAAGTGTCGATGAACGGAGAAAATAAATCAGCCAAGTGTGTATCCCAATCACATATACTGAATATACGTATAGGTTCGTAAATGCTAGTAGTGATCAATTAACTACTAGGATTGCAAGAAAATTATTCAGATGAGTATGTAATCGTCTTATCTGATCAATAAGGGAGTGGTTAATGCTTGAACTTCACACGTGGACAAATTACATGCATACATGGTTGAGATTTGAAGCTGTAACTAGCCTTTGTTTTATTTAAATAGAAGAAAAAAAACAGTAACCAACTCTCACAAACCGAAGATCAACAACACACTAACAGACAGGAGCAACAGTAGTCAAGTAATATTGATATGTATATGCTTATTGAATTTGAACTTGTATATGTGTGTGTTAAGAAAAATAGTGAATTATTGATAAGTAAAATCATAAATATATCATTTTAAGGATTTTGTTCAGATGAATCATTTATGCTACAAAACAATATTTTTTAGTAAAAAAGGTCTAGAAAGACTGAAATACAAGAATTCCTCATACCTGTCAAGCTTGAAGATTTGGTTACAGTATTTGAACCACTTCAAAAGAACGAAGTAAAATCAGTGTCACATACATCGGCTGTCTTTTTTGTATTAAAGGTGTGCCAAGTTTGATGACAGTAACATAATTTCCTACACCAAAGGAAGCGCCTGGAGAAAGTGAGGTGAATATATCAGTGTTCCTGGAACTTTCAATAGAAACAGTAGATGGTTTCTTGAGAATTGCGATTGTAAGTGAATGAACACTGAGATTGTCATGGTCAAGTATGATGGATAGTGAAGGATTACTATACGGAATTGGGTTTTGGATGAGGCTAATTCCATGCCTTCATGATAGTTTCTTGATTTACTTTTAGCTAGAAAAAAATATGTAAAAATAACATTATATTTTTGTAACACAACAAGCTAATATATGAAGCAAAAAGGATATCCTACAAAAACTAAATTAAGTAAATTGTTACCAAATGCATGATTCTACCCTTGATTTTTGGTGAGTTTCCCTAGCAAAAGCAACAACAGAGAGAAGAAGAAATAAAGCTAAGAGGGGCTAAGACCTCATTTCAAAATTAGATTTATTAAAATACTATGGCAATGATTTGTTTCATCAACTTCTTATATAGAGATCAGGTCCAATTAAAGATCATTGCAAATTTTCTTTGTGTGGGAGACGATGTTTATGACTTTAATTAATCTCACAAATTTGGACCGTATGAATAAACTTTTTCTAAATTTATGGATTCTAATTGGATTGTGACATTTTTTATTGCACCTTAATGATTTAGTTATGAATGTATGCATACTAGTTAACTATATTATTTACTACCTTCTGGCACTCAAGGACATGTCTATCCATCCATAGATATCAATTGAAGAAAGATCGGGTTTTATTTCCATTATAATAAAGTTTTAATATTCAAGCATATATTGTAGGAAAGAAAAGATATTCATAGAGGGCAGTTGATCCTTTTATGCAAGTTCAGTAAACTTTTACTATATATGAATACATGTAATCAGAAGAAAAAAACTTATTGTTATGTATGAATACATGTATAAAATTCACTATTGACCAAATAAACACTAATTCCTTTGTTAATAGTAATATATTTCACACTTTCATTACCATTATACTGCTTTCCAATAGATTCCTATTTTTTCAACTTATTTAACAAGTTGCCAGGTTGCTGGAGATTGTTGCCTTTCTCTGATTTGCAATCCATATAATCATAGTTTACAGATGGTCCTTTTTTCATATTGGTTGATATATTTCTTTGTTATGTTTTATTTGAATTTTGTTTAGTGTAAGAGTATTTATTTGAGCTGATTTATTTCCATCCAAGCTAAACAATTTGGACCTACATTGGTATAAACATCTTTCCTACGCTACTCATGACTAAGTTGCATAATTATAGGACCTACCTATTTTCAATCTTAAAAATATAAGGTTCTTTAGCAGTAACAATTTTATATTTAGACCTAATACTAAAGGCTTCAACTCTGTAGCATAAAAGAAGAAATTTTTAGTTTTTTTATTCACATCAATGTTCCAATACTTAAATTCTAGTTCTCTACACGAATTTATCCCATTTGTAAATTTTTCTCTACTACTTTCCAACAGATTCCAACTTTTCTCAATTATTTAACAAGTTTGCCTAAAGATGTTTGCTGATATTTATGGCTTTAATCTCACAAATTCAGAAAATTTGGTTTAATTTTCTCTTAATTTATGGATTTTATTTGGATAGCAACATTTTTTATTGCACCTTAATGATTAGTTATGAATGAAAATTTATACACTTACTTGTATAGTTTACTGCCTTGTGTTAATCCTTAATGTTTTATTTATGAATGTAAATTTGTTACCTTAAATCCAGCAGGTTGGCAACCAAAACTTAAGGCATACTCACTATCAATTTTGTCATGTATCTGGTTCCTCAGTTATTAGAAGTCTATACAATGCTAATAATTAAACTTTAAAATTAAAATATAGTTAATTAATTAATACCTCAGTTGCAAGGGTGCTTACGGTTGTGTCCTTCATGTCTCTTAGCAAATATTCAACCCCTAAAAATAAGACAATACAATGCTAATAAGTAACTTTAAAATTAAAATACAATGCTACAATACAATGCTAACCTTCAAGTTACCTTAAATCCAGCAGGTTATTAGAAGTCTATACAATGCTAATAATTAAACTTTAAAATTAAAATATAGTTAATTAATTAATACCTCAGTTGCAAGGGTGCTTACGGTTGTGTCCTTCATGTCTCTTAGCAAATATTCAACCTCTAAAAATAAGACAAGTAAGTTCATTAACAAATACGTCTAAGAAACCTAATATAAACATAACATAATGAGCCATAAAATTTAAATTCTAATCACTCAACCTAAATTTGACTGGCAGAAAAAGCTTTTTCCACCCCTTATGGATAAATGGATTTACTGGTTACATTACTCAGTTTCTGACAAAAGGTTTATTCATAGTTGAGAAAACAACAATAATCATATTTCTATTGCTAGTTACTGGACGTGGATATCATATCTGCTCGGTAGCCAGTCATTCCTTCAGCCTCTGCACCCTGTTCACCTATGACACAAAAAACGTGCAGATCATACATTTTTTTTACCAATATATATAATGAAATAAAGTAGCTTGATTTTCCTGTAGGACTTTATTGCAGTAAGAAACATGTAGCTTTATGGTAAAATTCATAATATAGTGGAAGGCTTACTCACCAGTTCGGACTCTTATAATATCTAAAACCTCTATCACTGCATCATCAGGAGATAAAAACATTACTTTTAGGCATAAAGGCAAACCCTTACGAGTGGTGCAGTTGGGTTAGGATGCCATGCTCGTTTAGCTACAGGGTTTAAATTTAAAGCTAAACAAATAAAGCTGAAGATGTTGCTATCAAGTAAGATAACAAATGCTTACCAAATATCTTTCCCTCACCGATTTCTCTTGTCCACGACATTTCAAATATCTTATCAACTATAGCATCAACTTATATTCAAACAGTTGACAAGATAAATGAACTAACTTATAAAAATATATTTTCTATCTACATAGATTTTTCAAAGTCAATGACCACAAATTATAGTGGTAAGACTTCTGGATTGTGAATTTAAAGGTTTTGGCATCAAATCTCGGATATCATGAGTTGGTTTTTGTTTTTTAGTTTTCTATTTTTATGATTGCTTCGATGGAATGTGATCCTGGATGTAATTGATTTTTACAATCATTGATTTGTCAAATAGAGAACCTAACATATTTCATCTGAGTAATCAGTTACTGTATCAGGGATCACCATGCAAGAGACCTTAGACTTTGATGTTTTCGTTCTCTATCATTACACATTGTGAAATTACTATATCCTTGGGTCCATTTCAGCAAAAACAGAAACAAAACAAAAAATAAAAAAACACGCAAAAAAGGACAAAAGAGGGAAAAACAAAACGGGAAAAAAGGCAATTCTGATGCCACGTGCACCTTTGGAAATCCCGTAATCCATCAGCTCCTCGAGCGTCCTGCTCCTCGTAACCCTAATCTCCAACGGCCCAATGGACCCGTCCGCCACCCTGCCCTGCCTGTACACCATGTTCATGGCCTCCTCCATCTCCAGACAGCAATTCTCCCCCACTACCTCCAGCATCCTCCCGCCTTTCCATTTGATATTTAATATTTCAATTTGACTATATAAAACTTACCTTGGCCTGCAGACTCAAGATTGAAGAAGAATCGGATTAGAGCTCCATTTAGCTACGCTGTAGTAGGATGGGGTGCAATAGTTGATTGGGGTGTGGCGTGTTTTGCGGAAGTTTCAACTGCTTGAAGCTAAAGGTGGTAGGAGGAGAAATTTCCGTGTGCGATGCGAATTACTTTGACGTGGGGGTTGCGCGTAGTGGGGTTTGCCCTAGGTCGTTGCCTAATAGGCCAAGACCATCAGTTGATCTTATTCATTAGCATAGATGAAGAAGAAAGGGGGAAATTAAATTAGGAATGCGAGAAGGAAAAGGGTTTCTAAAAATTAGAAATGAAATGAAATGAAAGAGGGGGGCATAGTGAAAGTAGTAAATAACGCGGCCGTGAAAAACAGAAGTAGCCCGCTCAAAATTTTGGAAAAAATATGGTATGACGCAGCGTTTATGTTTTTATTATTTTACTAGAGAAAGTTAATAGTGCAACAAAACAGCATATGCATTAAAACGTTGTGATCAGAGGTTGTTAAAAGTCATTTTTCTTGTAGTGCCTAACCGTTATACGATCTCCGACTAGAATTTCGTTCGAGAAGTTTTAATTCTAATTTTATATTATATTTATAATGATTTTTCTTTTATTCAAATATTACTATTCAATTTTCAACGATCATAATATAATTGTTTTATTTCCAAAATGATATCAAAATTTTCAAATATTATTTATTTTGTACCAAAACAAACTTTTAAACATCATTTGGATTTTAAAAATATAATTCAAATTCTTAATTTGAAATTTAAAACGTTGTCTTTCAAATAAATTCAAACTAAAAATCAAAAAAATATTTTATTATACTTACTCAAACAATGGGATGTTACAAAAAATCCAAAACAATGCCTAAGGATGATAATTTCATGCGTTAATTAAAAGAATTATTATTAAAATAAGTTTAATCACTTTAATTAAAAATTAAAAGTTTACCATTATCATTTATTATTTAAAAAGAGTTAAATAGGCTTGTTAAATCAATTTTATTACATTAAACCCATGATTTCAATGTTTAGATAATTCTCATATAAAAAATAAAGCGTTTAAAATTTCGATTCGTTACATTATTCCTCAAAAGAATTTCGTCCCTGAAATACTGACACGTGCAACAAAAGCAATAATCACACATCAATACCTAACAGTATTAAAATCACTAGAACCAGAGAAACAATCACATCTTAATACTTAACAATATGACATCCACTAATTAGTAAACCCATGGTTTTCTTAGTTTCAGAAACCTCTCATCAAACAAGGATGATAAAAAACCTACGAAGCGCACCTTTTGCTCAACTTCCTTAGGTCATGCTTAGTCGATCACCCTTACTACCTTAAACAATTCAAAGGGCCGTCCCCCAAACTCTCCACAAGCCAATGCACATATCATACAAATATTAGTAAAGCCCATATGATACATATATATCATTTGTACGTAATACCAAATCTGATTACTAGCTCGATCACATAAATTCCACTTCTGAACTAGTATGTCCCACCCGATCTCTCTAGTGCGAATTCTGATCTGCTCCCTTGACTAGAAACCTTCGTTCTTCTTACATAGTCATATACTATGATAGAAAACTTTAGGATCATATCAAAAATTCATATCAACTGTTCATCGTCAGGAATCGAGCAAAAAATCTTAACTCGGACTGGTGTGAATCGCCTCAAAATTGTATACTCGAATCCTGGATCAAGAACTACATATGCGAATAAATTGATCTACGTACAACTTACGTACTTTATTCCAATTAGAGTCTTAACCACACCAATTACTTTTCATTTTTAGTTCAGATTCATTTTCCATATAGTATTCCTCATTTAATACTAAAATCATTTATGAATAATTTCATAAAACTTTACTTCAAGTTATTAAACATTGTATAGGTTAAGCTCATACTCGTATAATACTCTGCTACATCCTAAAAGTATACACAAAATCATCCAATTCATTTTACTTAACAAGTATTTTCAACAATTTAAAACTTGTTTTAACTCATTAACTTCTTAATTTAGGAGTTACAAAAACTCAGCTTTTATATTTTTGAAAAATCTCTTAGCTTCAAGTTCTATATCGATTTGGAAGTTACCAACTATCCCAAATCACCAAAAATTCCATTTCATTTCAACAAATTAAAACTACCAAAATACATATCACAATGAGATGCACAAACCAAACTACCCTAATGCATATGATACATGAGTCCATAAAATATATGAACAGAAAACTTAAGAACTGAACACTGGGCTTCTTTTTAAATCATTTTGAAATAAAATATACATATAATTTTTTTTATCAAATCATACTTTAGGGACTTTAATCAAAATCTATTTTGTCAAAACAACTTTGCAGCAAACTGCTATGGTAGCATCCTCCACTTCGAAACTCAAAAATGAGCGTCGATGATGCTGCAGTCATCACATAATTATTTTCTAATGACAGAAGTGAGTTTAGTATTTCTAACACATGCCTTTTGGACTTAACCAAAATCATTTTCAAAATAGTATCAAATATTTATTAAACATTACTAAGTACCATGATATTAATTTTATAGACAAATTTCTCTATTATTTACATTCAAATAATCCTAGTATTATCTTCTCTTCACAAACTTTGAAAAACTATTTCCAAAAACACCAGGATTTAAGTTCTCAAACTTTTAGTTTAATCCTTTTTTATTTATAAACCATATTTTATAAATCAAACTTATATAAAATTACTTTCTTATATAAAATCATTTCACAATTGTATGTCTTTGTTTAGATTATAATAAATAACTTTTAGTAACATTAAATTTTAATCCAACATTATCATCGAATGCCTTATAGTCAAACAATGAAACTTAATTCATAAGGTGTTCATTTCAATGTCTCCATAATTACTGTCTCCCCAATCCATGCGGTGAAAAGAACTATAAATCAACAAACAATAGTCAATATGTTAGTTACTCGTATTGACCGGAATCCATAATCCACTATACAGACCAGTCGGTTAAATATAAAATATTTTTGTAATAATAACAAATATGCACTCTCATTGTAACAACTAAGAATTTTGTCTCTTTGATTTGTGGATATTTAGTTTATTTTAAATATTCAATTTTGGGTTTTAATAATTAAATAGCTCTTTAAAACTAATGGTAGAAAGTTCATTTTTGAATTTTGTTTACATAAATAGGTAGTTTGATGAAAAACAGAAAATATGATCGAAACCCCTTTTTCAGATTTTTCGACTTTTTATCGAATAACAAGCTATTGAAAGTTGTAATATCTTTGATTTTCTCTAAACCACATTTAAATGTTAAATGATTTTATTTTGAAATATAAAAATAATAAGTATTTAAAAATGTAAATTATATTTAAATTCGAAAACATGAAAAGATGTGAAATGAAATGAAACGTTTAGCGTGCAAGTGAACAAAGGTATAAGGATTAGTCTATTAACCAACTTGTTTTAAAATATGTGAAATGTAGGTGGCTTAGGATTTGATATCAAAATTGAAAAATTGAATTAAGGGTCATTTTCGCCTTAACCTTTTCTATTTTCATTTTCCATCCTATATATGCACTTCCTTTATTTCATTTTTACCTTCCTACTCCTTAACTTTGTTTTTCAACTTCTAAACTTTTATAAATCTTGAAATTAAAAATCTCATCTTTAGCTTACATTTTCACTTCTTTCAAAGATCATAACTTAAAGCTTGGTTTAGGTTTCAACAAATTGGAAAAAGGTGAGATATTTCAAATCTTTGTTTAATGTTTTGATGAAAATATATATTAAATGTTGAATTGTTTTGTAGCAGCTTGACTTAAAATTAGTATCCCTATTTAAGTGATTATTGAAAATAATATTCATGTTTTTGTAGTGCTTAAAAATCATATTTTGTTTTGAAATGGATGAATATTCTTATTAGAAAAAAAACAGCAAGAACTAAAAATACCTTCTTCTTCTACTTACCATTCTTTGAAAAAAAATTTGAAAATATACTTTCCCTTTTAGTTCAAAAATCAACAACTCCTCAATCGTTTAGAATTAGCACTTGCAATCAACTGGGAAGTTGTTAGTTTTACTGTCTAGTTTATTTTGAAAATAGTTGTAGGATTTTTCTTCGAGTACATTTTTAGAATTTGGTAAGTAATAGTAAGTAGTATAATATTATCAGTTTTTCATCGATCATGAATCGACGAACTACCTTTGCAATCATGTTCGTATCTACAAATCATGATTTTTAGAGCAAGTCGCAAGATTTTTAGGGTGTCGGTGGTCAACTGATGATCGGATTTTGATCAAAAATTAAATTCCGACGATCGTGGTGGTTTGGGGCAATGTGACTAGTGCTGAAGCAGCCTGGGGTGATGGCAGAGCTACGGTGGTGGTCGTGGGGTGTGTGGTGGTCGGAGGTTGGTTGTTACAGCTCGAATTAGGGTTTTATGGAGTAGGTTTCTTGGATTTGAACACGGCGGGAAGGGTGGCTTGTGGAGGCACCGAACTCGACAAAGTTTTGGCTAGTGGTGAGGGGGTGTTAGGCAGTTCAGATGGAGGTGGTGGTGAGGCTAGGTGTGGGATGAGGCCATGGTGGAGGGTAGTTTTGCATAGTGACAATTTGGGTTTGTTAGTTTTTGGCTTTTGGCCATGTGGTCAGATTTGGCTTTGGGGGTCTGGAGGGGTCGACGAGGGAGTGGTTGAGTTGCGGGTTGTCGATGGCGTTTATGGGCGAGGTCAAGGTAGTTGTCGGAGGCCGAAGCGATCGTGTACGTGCACGCATGCATTCTTGTATTTGGTTCCTGGTTTCATCCTGGAGTGTTGAGTTAAGAGATGGAGTTTAGGGAATAAGTATGATTTGGGTAGTGGGAACTTAGGTGGTTTGGGCCGAGTGGGCTTGGGTGGGTAGGGTAATATAATTTTATTTATTTAATATTAGCTTTAAAAATTCATAACTCGTTCTTTCGGGATCCGATTGACACATTAATTTCGACTTTAGGTTCGTATTGACTTGTGGAACACATTTATGAATTTATTTGACCCATATGTTGTAGTGTAAATTAATTGTAAAATAACACTGACTGTATAGTTGTTTAGTAATTAAATTTTATCACATACATTTAGTTAGTAGAATTAAACATCGTTCTACTATAACATAATTTAATAGATTATTTTATACATCTATTTAGCAGGATAAATCCCTGTTCTTCTATAATTAAAATGAATAAATTATTGATGTTGATGGGTCAACTTTGGATTTAGGAATTTCTCAATCTGGAGATAAGCAAATTGTTAATGAGTTAACGATGAATTGTAACACTGTTAGTGATAGTATGAATACTTCTGTAGTACACTCTGAGAATTTAGTTAGTAGTTCAGATATTAATAATGATATTCATAAGGAAGCAGTGAACAATGAAGCAATCCCTGAACCTACCTCACCCTATATCAATATTTTGCCTCCTAATCATCTGATTCTTCCTCCACCATGTAACTCAAGAGATAATTCTGATGAACAAGTAGTATCAAATAAAAAAAGAAGGAAAGGTAAAAAGAAAATCTCTTTTCATGAAAATTCAGAGGACCTGAACAATGGGAGAAATTATACCATTGAAGAAATTTTGCCAAGGAATAATAATGAACCTGCTTCAGGCAAGGATTCTTCTGCTCTATCCAGTGGCACTAGGCATACAAGGAAGCATCCATCTATTCTTATTTCCCCAAAGCAGTTATGATGTTAAACAATAACATAGCATATTGGAATATCAGAGGAGGGCACCTATCATCAAAACAAGATGAAGTGAAGCATTTAATCAAAAAACAAAAGATTCAATTGCTAGTCATTAGTGAAACAAAGTTAAATAAGGAAAAGTCTGTTTTGGCTTGTAAAAATATTGCTCCTGAGTGGGAATATGAAGATAATTTACAAAGTGCCCCTTATGGAAGATTATTGGTGCTATGGAATTCAGATGTATTCAAACTGACAAAGTTGCAGGAGGATGATCAGTTCATTTATTTCAGTGCTGTTTCTATAAATACTAATACTCCTTTTCTTCTTACTTCTGTCTATGCTCATAATAATCTTGAAAAAAGACTTTCTTTCTTATCTAATCTCTCTTCTCTATCTCACCCTACATTGCCTTGGATTATTTTTGGGGATTTTAATTGTATGTTTTCCTCTGATCAAAAAATTGGAGGAAATCCACTCTCTTTGAAAGAAATTGCTCCTTTAAATCAAACTCTTATTAAATCATCTCTCAGTCATATACCATCTTTTGGAGCTGTTTTTACATGGAATAATAAAAGTAATTTTGGTCCTAGAACTTACTGTAAGCTTGATCATGCATTTCACAATATTCACTCTATTAACCAATGGCCAAATCTTTTTTGTAAATTCTTAGAACCCACTATCTCTGATCACTGTCCAATCATCTTATCCTGGGGAGGGAATGTCATTAGTAGGAATCCATCATTTAAATTTTTCAAAACATGGACTAATCATAAACTTTTTCTTAGTATTGTTATGCAGGTTTGGCAGGAGAAAATTTATGGAAATCCTCTTCATATACTTACATCTAAACTTCATAGATTGAAGAAAAAACTTAAAATTTGGGCTAAAGAAAATTTTGGTGATGGTTCAAATATATCAAATGGAATAAGGGAGAAATTAGCTATTATTCAACATCAGTTGCAGAGTGATTCTTTGAATTCATCTTTAGCATATTAAGAAGCAGTCTTATCAAAAAAATTAATTGAAGCATTGGAGTTTGAAGCTTTCATGAGAAAAGAAAGACTTCATGAGATTATTGATAAACAAGGTGATAGGAACACAAAATATTATCATAACTTGATCAAGATCAAACAAAGCAAAGAAAGAATTATGAGTATTTCTGATATGAATGGAATTATTCAAGATAGTGATGATTCCATCTCCAAAGCCTTTATTGACTATTTCTCATCTATTCTTGCCAATCCATCTCCTATGATTCCAAAACTATCTCCCCTATTTTCTATGAATTTACCCTACCTAAGTGATAAGCAAGCAAGTGATTTGATCTGTGAAGTTTTACCTGAAGAAATTAAATCTGCAGTGTTTTCATTAAAACCTGATAGTAGTGGAGGCCCTGATGGTTATAATGCTTTGTTCTATCAACACACTTGGAAAATTATAAAGCATGATGTAATCAAAGCAGTGCTTCACTTTTTCTCCCATAATAAACTATCAACTGGCATCAATTCTACTAACATAGCCCTTGTTCCAAAAACTTCAAATGCAAGTCATGTTTCTGATTTCAGACCGATCTCATGCTGCAATGTTCTGTACAAAATCATTTCCAAAGTTATTGCTAATAGAATCCAGAATATCTTGCCTTCAATTATATCTGACAATCAAGTGGCTTTTATGCCTAACAGAAGTATCGGTGATAACATTATGCTCACTCAAGAACTTTTAAGAGAATATGGAACAGGGAATATTTCTCCTAGATGTATGCTTAAACTTGATATACAGAAAGCTTTTGATTCTATCTCATGGAGTTCTATTATAGCAATCCTTTCGAGAATGAATTTCCCAAAACCTATGCTTGCTTGGATATACACCTGTATTTCAACATCTCATTTTTCCATACTTAGGAATGGATGTTCAAAAGGTTTTTCAAAGGTTCTCAAGGGGTTCGACAAGGTGATCCTATATTTGCATTTTTGTTCATAATTACCATGGAAGTTCTAAATTCTTTGTTTCTTGAGCAAGTGAAATCTAAGAAATTAGAACTACACCCAAAATGCAAGGAACCATTTATCACACATTTGCTTTTTGCTGATGATCTTGTTATCTTTACAAAACCTACATCCTCAAATATTTCTGCTATTCTTGAGGTAATGGATAAATTCTACCAATTAACAGGGTTGAAGATAAATTTTAGTAAATCACATATCTTGGTTACTGGTCTTAATGAAAGGTTGAAAGCTGATATTATCAATTGCTTTGGTCTTAAAGAAATGCAAAATAATACCAAATACCTTGGTTTACCTCTAATATGTGCTAGAATTACAAAGTCTGACTGCTTGCCTCTGTATGAAAAAATCACAAGCAAGCTATCCAAATGGCCAAATACAAAATTATCTCAAGCTGGAAGATTAGTTGTTATTCAAAGTATTGCAACTGCTATGACAAATTATTGGATGAGACATTTTTTCCTTCCATGTAAACTCATTTCTATGATAAACAGTGCTCTAAATAGATTCTTATGGCATGGTGATCCATTCTCAAAACAAAATAATTCCAATATCTTCCAACAAAATTCAAATACCAAAGGACTATGGGGGGCTGGGGATAATTAATCTTAAAATATGGAATTATGCAGCTTTCTCTATCTATTTCAACAAGATTTTGTCAAGGAAAAAGGACTTATGGACACAGTGGACTCTTAAAAATCTGTTAAAAGGAAATGATTTCTGGTTAATGAAAGTTCCTAGCTTTTGTTCATGGAGTTGGCAAAATATTCTAAAATTAAGATCTTCTTTCTTACCTATCATACAATGCAATCCAGCTGTGGATAATGATCTTCTTTTCTGGTCTTCACCATGGGCCAAACCTGGTCTGATTCTTCAAGAAATCCTACCTCATTCTTTAATTATGCTATTAGGTATCCCTATCAAAGCCAAAGTATCTTCTTTTGTTTCTGATGGAACTATTGTTTTGCCTTATTGTAGTTCTTTTCAAGTCCGGAGTTTATGGCAGCACATAACATCTCTGTCTCTCCCCTCTTCAAACCTTAAAGTATTATGGACAAATAAAAGGAAAAAGCATGAGGTTTCTTTAGTCTATAAAACTTTGTTAAATCAAACTAACAAATTTCCATGGGCTTCTAGAATTTGGATGGAAAAATCTCCTGCAAAGGAAAATCTATTGTTATGGAAAGTCATGGCAAATGCGATTAACACAAAACAGAAATTAGCTAGTATAGGTATTATTAGCGATGAAGAATGTGTATTCTGTCAAAGGCATGCTGAAACTAATACTCATATCTTTTTTGAATGCAATTATTCATATGGAATTTGGTGCAGGCTACTATCTAATGGTGATTTTCATAAACCAAGTAAAAACTCGAAATTGGAATGGTTTAGTATCTTCAAAGCAACAAGGTGGAAATCCCCGAAGACAAATATTCTAATGATTATGTTGAAGGCATATATATATGAAATCTGGAGGGAAAGAAATAGGAGTATTTTTTATTTGATGATAGAATCTGCTGCAACTGTGTATAGTATCATTGATAATAAAATTCGGAAGAGGTTAGGAAGGCTGAGGTGATATATTCTTGCATAGTTCTATATTCTATTTCTGATATTTTTTGTTATGTAGTTTCTGTAAGTATCATATATGTGATGTAATTGATTGATGGTGTTGTAATTCACTATATGTACATGTAACCATAATCAGTTATGAAATAATATTGGGCAGGGCTCCCTTAGCCCATTGCTTTTCAAAAATAAATTATTGATGACATCTGTTCAGAAGAATAAATCCCCGTTCTGTTATTATGTTAATTTGGATATTAAATTTTATGCCAGTCAATTTATATTGGGAAAGAAATGTGTTAGCTATTAATGGCTAATTATAGATTTTATTTAATTACATATATGTTAGCTTATGTAAATACCAGTTATGTGACTTGAAAAGTCAAATTGAATTAAAATGATAACCTGATTTAGTACCATTGTGGTCGCTAAGCCTCTTTCTAAATTTATAAAGTTATAGATTTTAAATTAACTTCAATTCTATATCAATTTGAGGTTAAGTGTTTATAAATGATATTTTAAGTTAACCAATTATTTTATTAATGGTGATTTAAAGTTAATTAATTATTTACTTACGATGTTTAAAGGTAATTAATTAATTGAATAAAGGTGTTTATAAATGATAAATTGCTTTTTGAAAAAAGATTGTACTTAGGAAAATGGATTAATTAAAAGGTATTTACAAATGATATTTTTTAAAGGAAGATTTATAAAAGAGTATTTTAAATAGAAGGGATTTTATAAATTATTTTAGATATTTATAAATGGGGTTTTATAAATAAATTTGGAGATTTGTAAATGGATTTGTAAATGTGAAATGGGCTAATAAAATGGGAATTTTGTAAAGGAATGAGATTTGATTTTGATAATTTATCCTTCTTAATTCCGGTGGTGAGAAAACATTTTTTTCATACTTAGCACCGAACGATGGTGGTTTGGTTTATGGTAAAATATTTCAAAAAATATTTATTTTTTCCCATCTAAATTATGAGTTTGGAAAGCAGGAAATCATCCTTAAGTTTTTTAAATATACTTGTACTGTTGAGATAAGCATATGGATGTATTAGTATCGACTTTTGAGGATAGAAAAGATGGGTTATTACAGTGGTATCAGAGCTGAAGGTTAAGCGAGAACCTTGGCACTGGTGGAGTAAACTCACTAGAGATGGGGTTAATAACACCCTAAAATGAGTTTGAGTGTGTATGTGTGTGTGTTTATATATATATATATATATATATATATTAGCATGTATTTGTCAGTGATATAAATTTTTTTATATTGTGTTGTTTGATCGACTAAGTGGTTTATAAATTCTAATCGATGCGTCTGGCCAACATTATCGATAAGGATTCCTAATCACTTGAACACGACCAGTATTGTTTTAAATCGGTAAATGAAAGAATTTTACCTAGGTTAATATTTTATATATAAAGGATAAATTTCAAAAGTTAATATAGTTATTTTTGATGTAATTGTGATAATATTCAATTATTATCATTTAAGTTTTGATTAGTCATCCTCGTCTAGTTTTGGGGCATTAACTATTGTTTGTGGATTTATCAATAATTTATCTTTCTACAAGATGGGTTGGGTAGATAAAATTGTGGGAACATTGAAATGAACACCTTGTGAACTAAGTTTCACAATTTGACTATAAGGCGTTCAATGTTAATGTTGGGTTAAAATATAATTTTAATAAAGATGTTCACTAAAAGAAATCTAGAATATTTTAGGAATAAATATTTGAGAAATGATTTTATAGAAGAAGTGTATTTTATAAAATTGGTTTATAAGAATGTGGATTATAAATAAAAAGGATTTAAGAAAAGAATTTGAGGACTTAAATCCTAATGCTTTTGGGAAAAGGGTTTTCAAAATTTTGGGAAGAATAATAATAGTATAATTTTGATGATGAATGCAGCATCATCGGTGTTCATTTTCGAGTTTCTAAGTAGGGAAATGCCACCATTACAATTTGATATAGAATAGTTTTGATAAAACAAATTTTGATTTAATCCCAAGACCATGATTTGATATCTAAAAGCAAATAGGTATATTGTCATTTCAAATATTTTGAGAACTAGTAATAGTTTTACTTGCAAATATTTTTAAGTATAAATATTTTGGAAAAGAATTTTTTTCATGTAAGGGTATTTTCTTTGGTTAGTTTGGGGAACGAGTCTCAATTTGTTTTGTGATGATCTGAATTATCTTCTAAGTAACGATGGATGTTTTCTTAGGCGAACGCTTTAGTGCACTTAGTGTATTATACTCTTTACTGTTATATGATCGAAACAAGTTCAAACCCAAATGAACCCGAAGTATATACATAATTGTTTCACAAAGTGGATTTTGAAATGGGAGAGGAATTTTTATGTTAACTAGTTCGAGTGGCCCGAAAATAACTAAAAATGGGAAAGATATATATTCGAATGGTAAGCACTTCCTTTAAGCATTACCCTTATTGGTTAGGGAATATACGATACTATTTTGTAGTACCTAGTTCCTTAGTACCATTTTAGGGTTACTCGGACTATATATATATATATATTCTATGGTTAAAATGTATAATATCATTTTAAAAAGGGTTTTGAAATAAAACTGGGTATTTGGATCTTGAGTTTACTTAAGGAAAATAAATTCAAAATAAAAAGGGATGAATCAGATAGTTGTATATACCCTCAGGATGTAGTGGGATGTTAAACAAATTTGTAAACTTATGATGCGTTTTATAAAAATGTTTCCATAAATATTTATGGAAGTAAAATGGTTAAGTGTTTTGGTTAAATGGTTTCCTTCTTTGTTTGTTTGAGATGAAATTTCAGGGTCGAAATTCTTTTAAGGGGGAGTGTAACGACCAAGAATTTTATCACTTTGATTTGTGAATAATTATTTATTTTAAATATTCAATTTAGGGTTTTAATCATTAAATAACTCTTTAAAACTAATGGTATAAAATTCATTTTTAAATTTTGTTTACAAAAATAGGTAGTTCGATGAAAAACAGAAAATGTGACTGAAACCCGTTTTCAGATTTTTGACTTTTTATCGAACAACAAGTTATTGAAAGTTGTAATATCTTTGATTATGCTCTAAACCACATTTAAATGTTAAACACTTATTTTGAAATAAACAATAAGTAATTAAAAATGTAAATGATATTTAAATTTGAAAATATGAAAAGATGTGAAATGAAATGAAACCTTAAGTGTGAACGTGAACAAAGGTACAAGGATTAGTCTATTAACCAACATGTTTTCAAATGTGTGACATTTAGGTAGCTTAGGATTTGATAAAAAAATTGAAAAATTGAGTTAAGGGGAGTTTTGGTCTTAACCTTTTCTATTTCATTTTCCATCTTATATATGCACCTTCTTTACTTTATTTCATTTTTACCTTCCGACTCCATAACTTTGTTTTTCAACTGCTAAACTTTTAAAAATTTTGAAATTAAAAATCTCATCTTTAGCTTAAACATTTTCACTTCTCTCAAAGATCATAACTTGAAGCTTGGGTTTGGTTTCAACAAATTGGAAAACGGTGAGATATTCCAAATCTTTGTTTGATGTTTTGATGAAAATATATATTAAATGTTGAGTATATTTTGTAGTAGCTTGACTTAAAATTGATATCGTTGTTTAAGTAATTGTTGAAAATGATATTCATGATTTGTAGTGCTTAAAATTCATTTTTTTTGAAATGGATGAATATGCTTACTTGGAAAAAAACAATAGGAACCGGAAATAACTACTTCTTTTACTTACTATTTTTTGTGAAAAGATTGAAAATATACTTTCCCTCTTAGTTAAAAAGTCAACAACTCCTCAACCGTTTAGAATAGCACTTGCAATCAACTAGGAAGTTGTTAGTTTTAGTGTCTAGTTTATTTTAAAAATAGTTATAGGATTTTTTGTCGAGTATATTGTAAGAATTTGGTAAATAACAGTAATTGGTATAATATTGTCTGTTTTTCATCGATTATGAATCGACGAACGACCTTTGAAATTATGTTCGTATCTATGAATCATGATTTTTAGAGCAAGTCGCAAGATTTTCAAGTATTGGATGGTGTTGTGGTCAAGAGATGATTGCATTTCGATCAAAAATCAAATTTCGACGATCGTGGTGGTTTGGGGTGGTATGACTAGAGCTGGAGCACCCTGGGGTGATGGTGGAGCTATGCTGGCAGTCGCGGGGTGTGCGGTAGTTGGAGGTTGGCTATTAGAGCTTGAATTAGGGTTTTATAGATGGTTTTCTTAGATTCAAACATGACTGAAATGGAGACTTATGGAGGCACCGAGCTCGACAAGGTTTCGGTCGGAGGTAAGGGGGTGCTAGGCGGTTCGAATGGAGGTGGTGGTGAGGCCAACTATTAGACGAGGCAATGGGGGGGAGTTTTGCATCACGACAGTTTGGGTTTGTTCGTTTTTAGCTTTCGGCCATGGAGTCGGATTTGGCTTCGAGGGTCCAGAGGGGTCGACGAGGGCGTAGCTGAGTTGCTGGTGGTCGGTGGAAATTTATGGGTGAGGTCAAGGCAGTTATCGGAGGGCCGGAGCGATCGTGTACGTGCACACGTGCATTCTTGTGTTTGCTTCCAAGTTTCGTTCCTGAAGTGTTGACTTGAGAGATAGATTTTAGGGAGGAAGTTAGATCTGGGTAGTGGGAACTTAGGTGTTTTAGGCCAAGTGGGCCTGGGTGGGTAGTGTAATATATATATATTAAAAAATATTATTTGAGTTTAGCTTTAAAAATTCATAACATATTCATTCAAGATCCGATTGATACACAGATTTTGGCATTCGGTTCATATTTACTTGTAGAACACATTTATGAAATCATTTAACCGAAATGTTGTAGTGTAATTAATTGTAAAATAAACTTGACTATGTAAAATTACATTGTTTAGTAATTATATTTTATCATGGACAATTAATTAGCAAAATAAAACACTATTATACTATAACTTAATTGACTAGATTATTTTGGACATCTGTTTAGCAGGATAAATCCCCATTCTGCTATAATTAAAATGAATAGATTATTGCTGACATCTGTTTAGCAGAATAAATTCCCGTTATGCTATTATATTAATTTGGACATTGAATTTTATGCCAGTTAATTAATATTAGGAAAGTAATGTGTTAGCTATTGATGGCTAGTTATGGATTTATTTAAATATAGTTAGAATATGTAAATACCAGTTATGTGACCTGAAATGCCAAATTTAATTTATAGGGAAACTTGATTTAGTACCATTGTGGAAAAGAAGAAATCATCCTTAATTTCTGTAAATATACTTATACCGTTGCGATAAGTATGTGGATGTATTAGTGTCGACCTCTGAGGATCGAAAAGGTGGGTTGTTACACTCACACACACACACACACTCAAACTCATTCTAGGGTGTTACTAACCCTATAACTAATGAGTTACTCGTTCTAGGGCGTTACTAACCCAATCTCTAATGAGTTTACCCCACCAAGACCTAGGTGTTCACCCAACCTAAGCTCTGATACCACGTGCAATGATCCGCCTTTTTGACCCTCAAAAATTGACACTAATACATCCACAGTATTTACAGGCCGAGCATCCGAATGCCGAAAGGACAAATTGTTGAGGTGATAGAAAATAAATTATAAAATAGAACCTCACGTCGTGACGAGTAATATATAATATACAATAGATCTTTACAAAAAGAAATTGTAATATACATACATTAATTCGAGTAACTAACGTATCATCAGCCTAGACAGTTATAACAATCTGTCCTCACAAACGCTAATATATACAAAACAAGAAATGCAGTGGAAATAAAAAAATACTTGAATATGACTTAGAGGCATCCGACTCGTCTTCTGAAGCTCCAAAGCATCCATAACTAAATCTAGAAATATGCTAAGGCTGACCCTATGCATTGTAAGAGATAACACCCAAATCAGTCTGGTAAACCACCGTGAGAAACTCCAATCATATAAATTCCTATATTTGTAAAACCTTTCAAAATTAAAGGTATCTTGTAAGACCATGCCTCACATAAACATGGACGTGTTTTTATCTTATGATAACCAAACCATTTTATTAGAAAATCTAGTAATATTATAATAGTGTCTAGGGTTTAAAATAAATATTTAAAATAGCCGGAATGGTTACATTAATTACATTCAATAGCATATTTAGTATACAGCTAAGTCCGTAAGGCACATATTGGAAAATGGATTCCATACAATGACAAGGCACCAGGGTACCGCCTGCCACAGTACATCTCTAGAAACATATACCAAGAGCCTTAGCTGACTGCATGCAAATTAGGACCGGCCTACCCCTTCCTAGATAGTTCCGAATATGTCATCACTCCGGTTGCAGCTTACAACCGTACTGGGCCCCTAGCATACATAAATCCATAAATATCGATTTAAATCAGGTGATGACCATACCCTAATGGCATTGAACCACATACCCTTGAAGCATATCCCTTGTTTTAGTCATTACCTAGTGTGAGGCTTTAGGCTACGTTTTACCTTTTTACAAATCCCACTAGGAATGCTAACACTACCCTCCAAGCAACAACGCAATGATGGAATTCATCCATATATGTTATTTGGGATATGAACAAACCAAAGGCACCACTTCTACTACATCCTTAGGACTAGTAGCAAGTAGCCCTTGCACTTCAAAGAACTCCGTCTTCGATTCCATCATCCTTAAGATGTCTCCAACTCAAACGCTCATGCTAGCTCGAAGTGGTTTTCGGATAGCCTATCTGATCCCGGTCTCTCCGAACCAACAACTGGTAGATTTAGGTTGACTCAATCCCCATTCTTTAAGACGTAAGGGACTGTATAAGAGTCCCAAGGGGATCTCCCATATACCCCTTAAAGCTAGTGACATTTCGGCGGAATGAGTTTTCCCAAGGGATCTCAGACCGTATGAACACGTGAAGCTTATACTTACTTCCTAAGTCAAAACTGGCCAAGATTTGATAGTCGGTTATTTAACTATCGAATAAACAAACAAACGGATTAGAAATTTAATTTCACATGGAAACCAAGCATGATTAAGCACACAAGCAACATCAATTCACATAAAGCACGATCAAGTCACATAAACGACTTTTATTCCCCTTTTTATTTAATTAATCCTCTGTTAATTAAATCTTTTTTATTTATACAACTCCTTTTGTTAATTAATACTACTTGTTAGTTTAAACTTCCTTTATAAACCTATATACACACACACACATTTCTCTTTATATATATATACTAGTATTATACTATCTCACTATTCATTTATACCCTTTTTAATACTTCAAAAGGTATTCATATACTTATCTCAATGGTATAAGTATATTCACAAATCACTTCACTTTCAGTACTTAGAAAACATTTCAATATAATTATAGAATGGTATAAGTATATCCACAAATCTTAGAGGGGTTTTCATATTTCTAAAACAATATTTGAAAAGGGTAAAAAACAATGTCATTTAAAACATTGTTTACTACAAACCCAAAACACTTCACGCTTAATAGTCATCTTTAAAACTCTTCTTAAAGATCATATTACTTTTCAAAAGTATAACTGAATTAGTTAAAATAAATATTGCTTGAACATCATTACCATAAACCCAAAATCACTTTTGTACTTGTCATTATCTTTAAAACACCCCTATTTAAAGCCCTAAGTATTTCAACTCTTCTCAAACAAGGTAATATACCTTTTTAATTAACTTTACAAAATCATTTATTATAACATAAGTGTTATAATCCAAAAGCTTCCTTTTTAACTTCCCTTTTATCCTTTTACAAAATGCTTAAATTCTTTCCAAACTTCTAAATATACAAAAATACATTTAATACGGTTTAAACACTTACTCCGAATATTCCTTAAAATATCTATTTCATAATTTATTTAAAATCCATAAAACATGTTTTTATAATTTAAAACCTTTACTTAATCATTCATAAATGATTATCAAAATAATATCATAGTTTGGTATTTTTCCCAAACCAATTTACTTTTTTCAAACATGCCAAAATCGTGTAGACAAAATAATATATATATATATATATATGTCTGTATATATATATATATATATATACATTCATAAAATATTCACATTTTTACCAATTTAACCATGTTAAAAACAAGGGATTTCAAAGCGCGTTCATAGTGACAATTTTATTTCAACCATTCACAACACCATATCAAACATGTAAACAACAAATCTAGGCCATGATACATGTTTAAGAGGGTTTATAAGAGAGATTATATTACAAATGATGTTGTCACTTGCTTTCCAATGTAAGGAAGGATCCAAAAATAATAACTTTCATTGTTGGCTATATTAATTTATATTTTGTACCATAAAAATTATATCACAACAACATATAAATTAACTAATGAGTAAATTCACCTAAGTCCAAACTATTCCAAGATGTCGAGGATCTCACTACGAGTGAAACGACAAAAACAACGTCTCGATTGGACCTCAAATGCACAAGATATTGATTTTTTAAGTTTCGGGATTAAAGTATTCATTAATTAACTTGATTAAATTTAATCACCTCCTCTAATCCATTTTCCCCAATTAAACACATGCACACCAATCCCCTATACATGAACCATAGCCGTACTCTAACTTCTCCCCTTTCTCACTCCATACACAACGAATCGACGAACCAGAAGTTGCGACGCATTCCTCTATGCACGAACTTTACAATGCACACAAACTCCACTACCACAAATACCCCAAAAAGATCCCGACCTACTGCTTGCCACTGTTACAGTGAACATGTCTCATTCGGTTAGAGGCAGGTGCACTTTTCGAAACTCCCACCACAACTTCTTCTTTCCACCATGAACTCAACCCAACCATCGCCTCAACCCAACTCCTTCCCAAACGCTGAAAAAACTAAACCCCAGATCCACCTTCACCAGATCAAGCTCTGCCAATGACCGCCGCACCCACCAAAGAACAACAAATGTGAAGCCTTCTACCATACGAATTCAACGGATTAAAAATCAAGTTGCCTCGATGCTTGTAGCTCATGAAACAAGGAGAATAGAGGGTGGTAGCTATCTTTAAAGAAGCATGAATGAAGGAGGGAGGAGGAAGGAAATATGGATGTACTAATTGTTTATATAGGTTTGAGAAACTTATGGTTGAAGCTTAAGAAAATAATATAATAATTATTTTAGATAAGTATAAAAAAATTATGTCCAATCAAATTTAAATTTTTATATTTTAATAAACTCGAACCTTAATCGAGTTAACACCCAACCGTTATTCGGTCTCCGATTTAGATTCCATTTGAGACGTTTTAATTCAAATTTTATTTTATATTTATAACGATTTTTATTTTATTAAAATATTACTTTTAAAATTTCAAAAATCATAATATAATCATTTTATTTCCAAACAGGTTTCAAATTTCCCCAAATATTTTTTATTTTGCGCTAAAACAAACTTTTTTAAACATCTTTTGGATTTTAAAAATATAATTCAAATTCTAAATTTGAATGTCAAATCGTTTTTTTTCCAATAAATTTCAACTAAAAATCAAAAATAAATATTATCATAATTGCTTAAACAATGGGATGTTATAGAAAATCCAAAACAGTGCTCTAAGATGATAATTTCACGTGTTAGTTAAAAAATTATTATTAAAACAAGTTTAATCACTTTAATTAAAAATTAAAAGTTTACCATTATCATTGATTATTTGAAAAGAGTTAAATAGGCTTATTAAATTAATTTTACTACATTAAATTCAAGATTTAAGTATTTAAATAATTCCGATATAAAAAATAAAGTGTTTAAAATTCTGAATCATCAAGCTTTTCCCAAAAAATCCGAATTGTTATAGTATCAATGCCCAATAGCCTATATGGTCTAATTAGTTATGTTAGGGTTAACTAATTAAACTCACATCCTAGATAGTAAGGTGTCCATAAAGGTATTATTAAACTCTACCCTACTGACTACTGGCCTTGCTCGAACAGATTGTGAGCCTAAAGGTTGTCCCTATTAGAAAAGATCCAATTTGAATTCGACCTTGGTCTGATTTTCAAAATTATTTGAAAATTAAAAATATATAAATTTTAAATTTGAAAATTAAATTTAAAATAATATATATCACTACAACAAAAATACCCTATTACAACGCCCTTTTTACAATGGTCATTTTCTGCCCGTTGTAATAGATGGCTATTACAACGGTCCATTAAGGACCGTTGTAATAGATGCCCTATACAATACCTTTTTACAACGGGCATTTTCTGCCCGTTGTAATAGAAGGCTATGACAACGGTCCATTCAGGACCGTTGTAATAGATGCCCTATACAATACCTTTTTACAACGCGCATTTGCTGCCCGTTGTAATAGAAGGTATTACAATGGTCCATTCAGGACCGTTGTAATTTTGGATCCTTTTGTTTCGTACCCAAATAAACCCCCACCCACTTTTTTTCTCATTTTCATTTTACGCAACCAGCCACAAAATCAAGTAGATCCCCAAAACAAAATCCCTAAAACCTAAACTCGACTACCGCCTTGCTAGCGCAACCGCCTGCCTCCACTTCGCAGCTGCCTACATCCACCTCGCAACCGCCTGCCACCAACATGCAACCACCGCAGCGGAATTGAGGTGAGAGGGCTCCACTTCGCATACGAATCGCAGGGCGTTGAATATTAATGAGGATTTGGGTCAGATTAAGTGCAACCTTTAAGGTAACTAGAAGATCTATACCAGAAGGGGAAGCAGACGTAAAGATATTTGCTCCTTGCAGAAAAATGTAAGCTGTCATGATGGATCGAGCTGCTGTCATGATCGAGCTGCTGTCATGATGGATTAGCCGCCACAATCACTAGTTTGCTTCCGTTGAGGTAACGATAGGAATCGAAATCAACAGTGTCGGCAGGAATTCGATTTAGGAAATGACGAGATGAACGATTCTTTAAAGCACTGTTCCTAATCTGCTTTCACTGCTTTGTAAGTATTGCTAACATTCAGGGAACAAAGAATTCAAGGTATGGGTCTTCTACCTAGAATTAGTGATTTATTTTTAGAAATCTGCAGGCTATGGAAATTAATTTTAAATATTTCTGACCTTGAAACATTTAGTAAAATTAATTTGTCGATAAAAATATACCGTCTATCATAAATCACTCAACATGGACCTTCCACCGTCGTTCTTCATAATACATGCACTGCAACCTCAAGCCACATCTCATCTGTCGATTTCTTCATTCTTGCTTTCGATATCAGATTACCTGATTTGTATTGCATCTTTCAAAACCATTACATAAGGTATTTGGAAAAAAAATCATTGTCAGCTAGGTATGCTTCGTTTTCCAATTTGAGGAGAATTCGATGAAATTTCTATGTTTAGTTTTGGTTTAGTTAGAGATATATTGGAATTCATTGGTGTTTGATGGATGTAGTTTGTTTATATGAAAAGAGATAATATTACCGTCTTCTGCTCATCTCATTCAAGCCAAGCGAGTTGATTAAACGATATCTTTAATGATATACCAAAAAGATGTAGTATATGCTTCTACCTTAATTAGATTTCTATTCTGCTCTCCACTAAAATACTTCAAATGAAAAATAAAGACAAAAACTCGTTTATTCTTTTATATAAAAATAACCTTCAACTGACAGTATTCCTTTTCGTAGCTAATATGATTATTCTCATCTCTTGCTGGTAGCAAATTATAATAAGCCTGGAAAAAGATGCTTGGTGTCTGCGCTGTGTGTGGGTGTGCATTAGATACCTGTGTTCTGTTATGTTAAATACCTACCATGTTACCTTCAAAGTTTGATTAGATGTAAGATTCAACAATGGTATTAAACTGTTATTTTCATATATCGTCAAATTAGCAGCTTATTTTCGGTGTGCAATTTGTGTATAACTGTAATTTTGTACTTAATGTCAAATTGTTTTGAATGTTTTTTTGTCCCTCTTGTTTGCCTGCAAAATCTTTATTACTTTGATTTCTTCTTTTGGCTGATTAGTTTACAACACGCTTACTGCTTTGTGAGCGTTGTCTAACTCATTTTACAATAGAGAGCTTTAAGCTATTAATTGATCCTTTCTGTTTTTTTTTCTTATTCAAAACATTGGTTAAGAGTAAATTTTTGTGCTAAAAACTGACTTGGAAGCCAGGGATATTATATTATATTATATTACCATGCTCGTATAAATAATGAATTGCTGCAAAAATGAATTTATAGTTCATATACAGATAAAAATTAATTGCCTATAACTTCCAGGCTCCAGCTATTGGCCGACAATGGTTCTCGTGTTTCATGGATAATGCGACATTTTCTAAGCAATTAGCATCTGCTAGGACCTTCTGCATTTATGAAGAGGTATAACAATGTCTTTATGTTGCAGATGTATGTGCTTTCTACTTCTACGAGTCATAAAATATCATTGTTAATACATGTGAAACCAGTTTGATAAGATTTTAGCTGAAATATTAAGAATGTGTTGTACTGATCTTATGCCAATAATTTTTCACTCATTTGTAGATTGAAAAATTGCGCAAAGCTGGTCTTATCAAAGGTGGGTCAGTAGAAAATGCTTTAATTTGCAGGTATAAATCAATTTTTTTTAAATGATGGAGGTTTCTTTATCTACTTAGACTCGGTGTTACCTATGTTATAATAGAATGCCATCGTCCCATAATATATATAGTAGCAAACATCTGTCTCAATTATACCCATCTTATAGCCAATGCTAGTAGGGAAAACAGAATGAAAAGGAAAGACTTGAAATCCAATCTCAATTATAAAGTATTTCCTTTTGCTGTAGTTACGACTGAGCCAGTTAACACCTGTACATTTTTCTTGAATTTGCAAAATCAGAGCAGGGATCACCTAGTGTTTTAGGTCACTGCATTAATGGTTTAATGATTGAGAAGGACGATGCACTATAGCGAATACTGAACATTGCTAAAATGCATCGGTGCTAGTACCGGAATAGAGGATCATAGCCGTGTTTCAAACTTTGCCGTGTTTGATCATAGCTGTTGATTAAGTTAATGTTGTTTAATAGCGGTAACAAATTTTTTAACTCAATTTCTTATAAAATTTTATTTCTTTCTAAAATTAAATTAAATCTAATTTGTATTAATTAGGGGGGGGGATTTAGACTAAGATTAATTAGTGAAGAGGAAGCTCTGTACATTTCAGTTAAAAATATTGTGTATCTATAATGTAAAACCCCATTCATAATTATTGTACCTTCAAACAGAATAAAGAACCATAACATTATTATTTGTACCACTTTTGGAGTACTATAAAATAGAGTCCAATTTTGTACTCATTCCCCACCACAACATTTTTGAATACAATAAATAACCATTACTTTACAAACTTAGATAATATAAATCTGTTATTATCACTTAATATCTTGCAATTATGCAGACCTTTCAAGAATTCTTAACTGCAACTGGTGCTCATGCTGTCATTTTCTATTAATTTGCTATGTTCTTTAACTAACGAATTCTGCTTTTTTCCACAAAGTCAAAATTTATCTTGTAAAATTCTACTAATCAGGTGTATATTTTATTAACAGGAACACCCAAATATATCACAAGAAGAAAGTGATAAAATATGCAGCATTTACAAAGGTAATAACTAAGCGACATTTACATTATCCTTTGCATAATTTTATCGGGTCATACATCATTATTTTCCCTTGATATGAATTAACAGATGATGGCAATGGGATTGCAGTTGGTCAGTGCATTTTGGTTTTACAAAATACTCAGAATGGTAAGTTATAAACTGACCAAGAGGACTTCATCAAAAAGCCAGTAATTGTTAGCTTTGTAGATGCTTATTATTGTATTAAATTGTTGTAATGCTTGGTCAGCATAACTTGTATGTATTGTGAAACACAAGCAGTAATCATTTTGTTATTTTGAAATATGAATTTCATTTGATATTTTTAGTAAATATGAATAAATATGGTTGTCATTAGTACAATAATTTTGTTAAATTATTCATTATTAGTATGGATATATGCTGCTGTAATTTTTTTTTAAAATTTGCATTTATTTTGCAACGGTCAGAAACCGTTGCAATATCATGTATTACAACGGGCATTGCCCGTTGTAAAAAGCTGTATTACAACGGGCATTGCCCGTTGTAAAAAGTTTATTACAACGGCCATTGCCCGTTGTAAAATATGGTCGATCTATTACAACATCGCCTATTACAACGGTCGGCTGCCCGTTGTGGAACACATATTACAACGGGCATTGCCCGTTGTAAAAAGCCTGTTTTGTTGTAGTGTATGTATTATGAAGTTATACTATAATAAAAATTTCAAAATGTTTGAAAATAAACATAACTTAATTTTGAAATTAAGTTTATTAATAAGATTAATAAAAGAATTAAATTAATTAAAAAAGTTAATTGAATAATATAAATTTATGCATGTATAATATATAGTGATATATGTTATGTTATCTTGAAATGTTTAAGACAATATAAGTATACATGTATGTATATACAAAATAATTTTTTGAAATTAGTAAAATTTAATTGAAATATTTTAAATAAATAAATCAGTTAAAAGTTAATTAATATATTAAAATACACACACACAGATTTATATATATGATATATGTGTATCACTATAAAGGTTAAAGTATATATAAATATTTAATATAATACGTTAATATTGAATAATAAATAACTAATTAATTAAAATTAGCTAAATATGATTTAATCAATATAATGTTATAAATAAGATCATTATATTAGCTAATTAAAATATAAATGTTATATAATAATGAAATTTGTATAATATGAATGTATAAACTAAAGGTGGAACATTAAGGAACCCTAAATAAACTTAAGGAATAAATACATCTATAAATGTACATATACCGTGATTCCTGATGTGTCCAAGACTTGAATCACAAGGGTATTTCATAAGAAATACATTATTTCATAAGTCGATATCACTCAATATAATATATTGAAGAGTATGAATCTTTAATATACTCCTTAGTTGCTGAGGAAACTCAAGCTAAGGATGTTATGTCTAGTATTATTAATATATTAAATAGATGAGGTAAGATAACTATTTGTATTTGTTGAGCAAACTCAAGGTACATATACTATACTTAGGCCGTCGCGGTATGGTAGGTATGAGTGAATAATTTCATTTTGATTTGTTAAGAAAATTCAAGGTCGAAGTGAAATTAGGATAAGGTACCAAGGGTTAGGAGTTGTATATGATACAACTGATAAGGAGTTATCCATCGTCCGTGGAGTTATGACTTGTTAAGCAAACTCAAGTCGGAATTCCAAGAAGGACAAGTCCTAACACCTAATAGTGAAGTTGAAAGACTTCCATGTTTTGACTTAGGGTTTGAAGAAACATAAAAGACTAATTGAAACTTACTAGTAAAATGAAACATAAAGTTCAACCTTACTAATATTATAAGAACATCTACTATGATATTGTCCTAATAATCTACCAATTCAGACTTATAGAAAATGCCAACTCCAAAACTATTTTTTGAAAGTGACAAGATTACTAGACCAAACTATATCGATTGGCTAAGAACGATTAAGATAGCATTGAGTTACGAGCGTCTTTGGTTGGCTATTACATGTAAACCTAAAGAACAACCTGTTGATGATGCGGACCCCGAAGTTAGACTTGCTAATGAAAAATGGGTTTCAGACCTAGAGATCACCCAAGTTTTTGTGTTGTCCATGTTAGATATGTCATTGCAAAGACAACACTGAAACATGTCTATCCATAAGGTATTTGATAGTCTCAAGGCCCTATTTGGTGAACAGTCACATTTCACGAGGTATGAACTTATGAAGAAGCTGTTCAATAACATAATGACTAGAGGACGGAAGGTGGACGATTACATAGTAATGATGAAGGACTATACTGATAGGCTTTCACTATTGGATGTACAGATAAGTAATGAACCACAAGTTGATTTGATCCTTGGTTCTCTTACAACTAAGTATGAACCACTCATGCTAAATTATAATATGAACCAATTGCTGTAAAGAGTGGTGCACCATCTTTGAAAGGTTCGAAGAAGTGGAAGGGAGGAGGTTAGAATAATGAGAAAAGTAAAAAGGCCGATGACAAGGGTGAATGTCACCACTGGCATAATAAAGGTCACTAGAAAAGAAACCTTTTTGATTACCAAAGGATTTTCAGAGAAAGAAATCAAAATGGTTCTATAGCTTCATCAAGTACATTTATGATTCAAAATTGTTTTGTAATCAATAAAATGCTTAGGTTTCAGATACTACATTTGGAACTCATAATGTAATTCGTTACAAGAGTTTAGGTATTGGCACCACATGGCAAAAGGAGAGATGAGGATCCAAGTTTCTGATGGATCTATCGTATATGTAACGATAGTAGGAGATTATTACTTTTGTTTACCTAGTGGAGTAGTATTGATATTAAATAAATGTTGTTTTGTAAAAGACTTTATTTGTGAAATTGTGTCTGTTTCTAGATTGTCTAAGACCGGATATATATTCATTGTGTGAGTAATCTTATGAACATTAGTTTGAATGGAAATAAAGTCTGGGATGGTGTTATCGAAAATGACATTTATGTGCTCAATACTATTTATTTCTGATTTGTGAATAGATCTTCTAACAATTTAAATGATAGTTATCTTTGGCAAGGTAGGCTAGGTCATAGAGGTGAGAGAGGACAACACAAGCTGAAGGTTTTCTCCCGTCACTTGATTTTGAATTATTTGACATGTATGTGTCATGTCTCAAAGGGAAAATTTCCAAGGACTCCTTCAGTGGGAGAAATTAGAGAGTTGATGAACTCTTAGGGTTAGTACATGTGATGTATGTTGCTCGATTCCTATAGTTACAAAGAATAATAGTTCTTACTTTGTTACCTTTACTGATTTCCCGAGACTTTGATATGTGTATCTTTTGAAGAACAAATCCGATGTCAATGAGAAATTTGTTAAGTATAAAATGTAGTAGAAAACCAAACGAACTGTAAGATAAAAAAATTCATTTTAATCCAGAAGCTAAATACATTGGATAGGAATTCGAATAGTACTTAAAAGATAGTAGGATTATCTCTCAGATTACTCCACTCTATACTTCGCAACACAACGGTGTGTCAGTGTGAAGGAACCAAACCCTTTTAGGTATGGTTGGTTCTATGATGAGGAAAGATGGGTTACCTCTATCCTATTAAAGATATGCACTAGAAACCAAAGCGCATATGTTGGACTTGTTGTCCACTAAACCTGTGCCTAAGCCACCATATGAGATGTAGTATGGTAAGAAACCTCATATTAAATATTTGAAGGTATGGGTTATCTAGCATAGGTTGAGAACGTTGGTCCAAATAAACTAGAGGCGAGACAGGTACTGTGTAAATTTATATGATATCCCAAAAATTCAATGGGATGTATGTTAACCCTCAATTTGTCTACGACTTAAGAACTGGACGACTCAAGCAAAGAAGACGACTCAAGCAAAGAAAACGACTCAAGCAGGGTACGTGACTTAACGAGTCAAGGATTGGTCGACCTAACAACTCAGAGTACTACACGACCTACGACTTAAGGTCAGGACCACCTAACGAGTTAAGGTCTAGACGACCTAAGAATTGAAACAGTCTAAGAAGTCTTCGACCTAAAGGCCTGGACGACTTAAGGAAGTCTACGACTTAACGGTTCAAGGAGTTAACGACTTAAGGCCATCTGTGACTTAAGGCTATCCACGACTTAAGGCTATCTGCGACTTAAGGCCATCTGCGACTTAAGGCTATCCACGAATTAAGGCTGTCTGCGACTTAAGGCCATCTGCGACTTAAGGCTATCCACGACTTAAGGCCATCTACGACTTAAGGCTATCCACGACTTAAGGCTGTCTGCGACTTACCTCCTAGCTCGTCAGCGGGTTAGGACAACTCACGACTTAGCTTAAGCAGTCTATGACCTAAGGCTACCGAAGTTAAAATCAAATGCCGTGACACTTATGCCGCTTTACTTATACTGATACCTGCTAAGTCGGCCACGACTTACGACTTACCATAAGTCGGCCACGACTCAGGACTTGGAAGAAATTCCCGTCCAAAATTCTCTATAAATACGTTGCCATCTCCAACTTTGAGAGGACTTTTGGCCAATCATTTTCTGAAGCGCCATTACTCTGCCGAATTCTCAACTCATCCAAGACTTGAAGAACTCCAAACATTGAAGATACTACAACAAGCTTTGAACGAGATTCTACACATCCGACATGGATTCAACAAACCTCATTGTCAAAATTTGAGTTACTAATCTGAAGTGTTTGTGTGATCGAAGTGAATTGTATTCGAAGTGCATTGTATCAAATTGTAACTAAATCAGCAATAAAAGACTATAAAGTGGATGTAGGCTCAATTACGGGCCGAACCACTATAAATCTGTTGTCCTTTTACCGTTTTCTGCTATTTTCAGCTTATATTCTGTTCCCGTACCAACGGGTGGTGCTTTCACATTATTACTACACACACTGGGTGTTAGCGTTCAATTTTTAACGTTAACATTTTGGTGCTTTCACTGAGAACCCAACTCAGGAATATTCTCACCATTGCTCCGCAAGAGTTTGTTGAAAGAATCTCTCTAAAGACCAGAAGTTTATCTGAAATCATGGCTCCTGGAAGAAAGGGTAGATCTACCAGATCCGGAAATGCTCATAAGGGAACCTCCGCTTCCCCAATAGCAAATCAAGCGACTCCTACCGTCGGAGTCACAAGGGCTGAATTAGACGACGCAGTGTTGGGGTTATATCAGCAAATTGAAGCTCAAAACGCTTTAATGATTGACAGATTAAGCGCTCTACTTGGGGCAAATCAACAGCCAGAAAACAATGAAACAGTCTTCACTGAAGATGCTCGTAATTCCCAGGAGAAAGATATTCCTCAAAGAGCAGCTGGCACCGCCGAAATGCCACCTTTCCAAGCTGAAGGTCCAAGGCCGCAGCCAACTTTTCGCGAGCATTTGTCATGGCAAAACACCGAAAGGAGAGCTGACTTCTACCCGGCGATGCCTCTGAACAAAGAGGAGTACCTATCAGGGATGATTCGCCAAATCATGAAAGAGAGCATGCAGAGGGAAGAAAATGAGAGTGATTGGGGATTTGCGCCAAGCAGAACTCCATTTACTAAAAGGATCCTGAAAGCAGATATTCCAAGAAAATTTGTACCTCCTACTATTCCGGTTTAAAGAGGGACAAGTGACCCTAATCATTTCCTATACAAGTACGATTGGCACATGACCGGCGCAAGGGCATCAGATGAGATTAAATGCCGATACTTTCCAGTATACTTGGAAGGAGTGGCTCTGCTTTGGTTCACAAAGCTACCAATTCGGTCCGTAGATCAATTCTCTGATTTAACTCGAAAGTTCAAGGATCAGTTCAGGTTGTATGCTTCAAAAGCTAAGGATATAATGTCACTGTCCAGCCTTGAACAAGGGCCCGGAGAATCTATTAGATCTTTCTTGAACCGTTTCACTATAGCCCTAGCCGAAGTGGATAATGCAGAACCCCGTATGATCCTGACTTACCTGATGCGGGCCATCAACAAATCAAGTGAATTCGGAAGATGGCTAAAAATGAAGGAGCCAAACTCACTCGAGAAATTCTATAAAAAGGCCGACGAATTTATGCGTCTGGAAAACCTCTCCGCGCCGGCAAAAGTGGTTGTTGCTGAAGTCAAGAATAACGGTGTTACTTCTAACAAAAGAGAATCCGAAAACCAGAAAAGGGAAAGTAATGGAGGAAAGAAGCAGGAGAATGAGAAGAAACCTCGCCGCCTTAATCTTTCAGATTTTACCCCTCTAACTGATACACCGGAAAATATCTTCTTTGCGACAAAAGATGTTATCAAGTATCCTAAACCACCTGAGATGGGGAGAGGTGTAGTACGTAATGGGAAATTCTGCCGATTCCACAATCAACCTGGCCATGACACCGACCAATGTCGCCAGTTGAAGAATGTGATCGAAGAGTTGCTGGAACAGGGTAAACTGCAACAATATGTGAAGAAAAACAGAGCAGACCCAACCTCATCCACTCAGGGGCAAGAATATCATGCTCATCAATCTGGCTCTGGCAACAACGCTGCAGTGCAAGATTCCGAAAAGCTTGTCATTAACGTTGTCACAGGAGGTCCCCACGCAGCAGCCAGGAGTTGGCACGACTATTAACTACCCATAAAACTGCAGCTGGGGCATCTTCCAATATCTCTGGCATATGAATCAAAAACTACGAATCCAGTGGAAATGGAAATTCAATCTGAAGACTCTGGAACAACAATCACTTGCATCCAATTTTTACTTAACAGCATTGCTTAAATTTGTAAAATGATAATGGATGTATAACTCTTGTATTGTAAACCACTGAGAAATCAGGGTGGATTAATAATAAAGAATATTAAATCTAGTGTTCTAATGCTATATAATACCTGTTTCATTTCGATATGCAAATATCTTAAATATATTGCTAAAATGTCGATTTAATATTGCAGGCTATCAAAGCAAAGCTTACTTATTCAACACATCACAAGACTCGGAGATTCCCATAAATCACTCAACAATAGAGTACATTTCTCTGGCAAAAAGCAAGCAATTTGCAAAAGAATGGGGCATGTACTTGAAGTGATAAGAAGGAATCGCTAAAGAGCAGATGGTGAAAGAACACAAGAAACAATTGCTACTCTTCGGAGTTCAAACAGAAAGACCTCTACGGAGGCACAAGCCCTCTTCGGAGGCACGCCAAAAAATGGAAGTTCTCTTCTCAACAAAGAGGTTGGTGGAACCAGAAGGCGCAGGATCTTTGTTAACTAGTTGCGACCGTTTGTGCAAACGAACGTCCAATTAAGTAACTTACATCCGCCCCATAGATCCATTTAACTGTGAGAAAGTAACTTCCAGGCAATCAAATAAAGACTTCTCCGGAAGCACAAGACTTCTCCGGAAGCACAAAACCTCTCCGGAGGCACAATGCTAATCTCCAGAGTCCATACTTCTCCACAGATTCAAAAATGCTAATCTTCGGAGTCCATGCTACTCCACAGATTCCAAAATGCTATTCTTCGGAGTCCATGCTACTCCACAGATTCCAAAATGCTAATCTTCGGAGTCCATGCTACTCCACAGATTCCAAAATGCTAATCTTCGGAGTCCATGCTACTCCACAGATTCCAAAATGCTAATCTTCAGAGTCCATGCTACTCCACAGATTCCACAATGCTATATCTCAGAAATGCCAAAAAGACCTCTTTGGAGGCATATTTCACCTAAGTTGAAGTGTAAAAATCGGAGACCCACTTCACCAGAGTTGAAATGACAAAGCATTTTTCATAAGCTCGCTTCATTGCACAGGAGAATACACTTTTCAACAAATAAAAGTGATCACCCTCGAAAGTTGAAGTGTTCCAAAAGAAGAGAAGAGAAAACTTCTCTGATACAAGGCATACTCTATTGAAAGCAGGATAATATTTCCTCGAAAACGGAAATATTATCCTCTAAAATAAGAGCATGAGTCTTTTCAGAATATTGCGATGAGTCGTAGTATGGGGGCACATAGCTATGTTAAATAACGCTCAAACATCATACCACGAGCTCACTGCAATATCATATAAAAAAAACTTGTGCAGACACATGGAATAAATGCATTCACAAATATATACAAGAAAGTTGTACAAACAAAGAATCATTATATTCTATATTATAAAATTTGATACATGTGTAGGTTTAAGAAAGCGAGGACCGGTACTCGCACAATCTCCGGTCAATACATGAAAAAGCAAAAAGAAAAACGGAGAAAATAAAATCAAGCTCATTTCTCCTTCTTCCCACCTTTGGAGATTTTACCCGGCATAATGATTAGTTTCTGAGGCCGCTGTGGACGGGTCGGGGAGGAAGGAGAAAGAGGCACAGCTGGGTCAACTTCCGCTTCTTCTCCAGCGACAGAAGTGCTTTTCTTCCCTTTCTTTGAAACCGTGCGTTTCCCCTTCTTTTTCGAAGAAGACTCACTGCCCGGAGTAAAAAACTCAGAAAGCTTTGTGTCATCATCATAAGTTTGCTCCGGGGTCTTTTCGCCTTCTTCAAGTTCCCCAGTCTTTTGCTCTTGCGAAACAACCGGATCGTCCAAGTCTTTGAGGGCTTCTATTTTCTCTTCTTGTGATCCTGGTTGAGAAGCAGAAAGAGGAGTGGCTTGGGAAGGAGGAGGAACAACAGCCGGAGAAGGAGAAGTTAGCGCAGCTTTCTGTACTTCCACTACAGAAGAAAAGAAGTTAAAATCAGTATTCTCCGGGAAAAGAGAAGATATTGGTTCATCAAAGCTTAAGTAATAAGTAAGAAGTTCATCAAGCTCGGTTAAATCGAATAAATGATTCACTGGATTCGGGTCGACGCCAAAGTTACCTGGAGAAGTCGGCTTTGCAAGATCACTCTCGAATTTCTCAGCCTTAATATTTTGCAGGGCCTCGTCCTCGGTGGGAGTGGTCACAATTTCTTTGTCAACTTTAGCAGGAGGCGAAGGGTGAGAACTGGAGCCAATAAGATCAACATCAGCTGAAACCGAAGTACGGACAGGGGCAGTAGGAAGTACTTCTTTTTCGGAACGCTTCTCTCCCGCCGCTTCGGCTCGCGCTTGGGCAAGTTGCTCCTTTCCCCTAACAAGTGCAACACGGGCATTTTCATCTAAGTAAGTTGCCTCAAGATCTGCTTCGGCATAACCAGCACTACCAAACATATCGATTATCGCCTCCCATACTTCGGCCAAGGTGACTTCATAGTCCGACCCCAAAAACGAGAGACTCCCGTGCCCCAAGACACTATGTATGTAAAAGTCAAATAAGGTAGAGCTGATTTTGGCCTTCGTCGCCTCATGTGACTGCTCAGCCGCTTCTTTTCCGGCAACGGCCTCATCGCGCTCTTTTTCAGCTTGAGACAGTTGAGCTCGCAACCGAGTAATTTCCAAGTCCTGGGAACTCGCCTTCTCTCGTAGCTGGGCAATGTCGGTGCGATATATTTCTGTCATCCTCTTTCAGATTCAAGTTGAGCCTCAACATTCCGTTGGGCAGCATGAGCATCGCGAACTTGTTTTTGAAGAACTTCTTCCTTTTGAGTGTAGGAGGAGGAAGAAGTAGCAAGCTCATCTTTAAGTTTCTTAACTTCAGACTCAAGTCTTGAATTGTCGTCAACGATGCTCGTCATCTCCGCATCGTGTTGCTTAAGAATCTTCTTCCACTCTGAATGATCATTCTCCATTGTTAACATGGCCTCAAGATTCATATGATTCACTCTTTGCAGCTCGTCAACAAGTTTTTGCCATCCAGACATCCTTTCGATATCAAGTTTGACGGCATCAAGGTTACGCAGTATAGCCGGTTTATCAATCGGGACCAAGTCAAGGTCGAAGCGTACCCCCTTTAAGCACCATTGCGGGAACCGACTTTGGAGAATTGGAGGACCCTGTCCAACTTGATATTGGGGTTTGTTGATGATTGTTTGGATATCAGACTTCTCAAGAGCAAGAGAATCAGAGGGGATATCAAGAGGAATTGAAGCAGGGGTCTTCTCAGAAATTGCAGACGCGTCACTAGGCTTGACCCGCTTGCTTGGATCGTCAACAATATGACTCTTCCCTTTATCGTCATAAGACTTTCGCTTATGAGAATCGTCGCTTCTGTGAGAAGAGGCGTATCGCTCATCCCTCCTCCCGTATTGATGTTCATAATCTCGCCTTTCTTGAGCCTTCCTAATAGCTCTTTCTTCATCTGTTTCCCTCGGGGCAGAGAGATAGCGCCTAAAATCATAAGTGTCGCAGCTTCCGTGACGCTGGAATTTATCATAGTATGAACCGCTTTGCCCCATTGGAAAATATGAAAATGGAAAAGAAATGAAGTTTAGAAATCTCCAGAAAAAGAGGTTAAGTGCGTATAAGTGCCAAAAAATTCTAAGTGTGTGTGGCGTGTAAACTATGCGTGTCATGCTACAGACCACTCTTTGGTTGGGGAGTGATAGCGGATTGCGAAGCAGGAATTAACTTTTGAGCTGATGAAATCTGCTGCAAAGCGGATGTCACTTCAACTGCTGAGGATGTAACTTTAGTTATATCATCTTTAAAGAGCTCTTGCGAAGTAATCATTAGGTCACTCAAGTCGTCAAAAGTATCGTCACCATCATGTTTAGCAGGATTCTTTTTCTCAACCCCGTCATCATCAGCATTCCCGGAATATTGAGGAGGCTCCTCTTCTTCGATGACCGAGGAAAGTGTTAGTTTGCCTAACGACCCCGCAACGTCAGTAGATGTGGAGCATTTTATCAAAGAAGCCTCTATAGTAGGGTCCTTCGGAGCAATCTCCTTTGCTGAAACTGGGGCATCTAACATCTCTGCTTGAGAATCAAGGACTTCGTGAGGCTGAGTGGAGCGAGAAGGGAGAAGAAGTCCAAACTGGTGAAGAAATTCGTCTTTCAACAAAAATTTCGCGTCCCGCTCTTCAACTGGTACGGCCATGAGCCTCTCCAGAGTTGGCTTATGGCTGGGATCCCTAGAAGGAGGGGGAAGCGCTGAAATGAAAAAGCGAAATTAACATTTGGCAATTTGGACTTCACAAAACTCAGAGAATAGAAGAAGTAAAGATAGATAATCTTACTTCCTTCCCTCCACACAGCATAAAACCCCGGGGGACAGCGAACGTAAAAGTACTGAGTTAAGAACCCATGGGCACTGTCAGGGAGGCCTACAATCAATTTACGATTTCTGGTGCTTCTCACAACAGTGATCGAAGGATGATCTTTAGTTCTGGTAAAAGAACATAAGTAGCAGATCTCGTCAAAACTGGGGAGACAGTCAAGCGTTCTACTAATTAATACACACAACCCCATTAGAATGGCATAGCTATTGGGATGTAGCTGAAATGGGGAGATGGCCAGTTGACGAAGAAGATGCTGGAGAAAGTTGTTGAAAGGTGGAATGACCCCGCTCAGGCACATTTGTCGATTAACTGTGATGAAGCCAGGGGTGCCACATCAGCGGTGCTGCTTTTTTCAGGAAGAATGGAATCTACTTCAACGATACCAAACTGGGTGCACAGTTTCCGTAAAACTTTGTACGACAAAGTGGTAGAGGCTCTCTCGGGAGGATTGACTAATGGAGCTGGAATAAGAGTGGCCTCTCTAGTCTGGACTGTTTTATCTTCTTGCTGAGAAGTCATTCTACACAAGCAACTGGATATTCAAATATGAAGGTGCACGTTTCCTAAAAAGTGTGAAGTGTTGTGCAGAATTAATGAAGATAATAAGTAAATATAACTGGAATTAGGCTAGTCGACAATTGATCGATTACCAAATTTCAGGACTTGTTAATTTAAAGTTCAGGTACAGTATTAGTGCAAACCGGTCATTTTCAGTTGACTATTTCAATGTTGCTTTAATACTTTACTTGAATTTGTTGATTTAAAGCACTTCGTTCACACAATCTATTTAAGTTGATTATCCGTCATTAACTAATCTGTCATTTGATGTGGGCAGTCAGTGGCAGTATATTCGTCCTAATTTTCTGTAAATATTGTATTGAACAGATTATTAGCTTGCAAGTTATAGTGATCTGTGAAAGAATGTAGCAAAGTCTAAACAGTTCAAAGTTCAAACAATAATTCAAAGTTCAAGCAAAGCTTAAAAGTACAAGTGCTAAGTCATTGACGACTCAAGTGCTAACTCGTCCACGACCTAAGGATTATGAGGCGGGTTAAGTTAGATCACTTCAATTTTAAGTCGGTGATGCTTTAAGTCGGCAGTGCTAAGTCGTTGACGACTCAAGTGCTAACTCGTCCACGACCTAAGGATTATGAGGCGGGTTAAGTTAGATCACTTCAATTTTAAGTCGGTGATGCTTTAAGTCGGCAATACTTTGAGTCGTAAGTCGTGGAAAAGAAGAAAAGCTTCAGTTCAAAGCAGTGAGAAATTCTCTAAGTCCTGACTCGGCCACGACTCAGAGCTTAAGTCGTAAAGGTCGCTAGGTCGGTCTATAGTTAGATCGCAAAGATCACTGGGTCGCATAAAGTTGCTAGGTCGTACCCGAGGCAATATCCCACTCTAATTGGCCAACTTACTCCTAACCCGTCTACCTTCTAACTCCTAACCCGTTAACCCAATAACCTCATCATCAACAACAACCCTAGTCCTATCACATCACTGAATCGCCACAAATCGCAAGTCGACTTGAGTCAAATCAAACAGCCCTGAATCCATCGATGACCAATGCAGCAATACTTGCATGGCTAAAGGGGGTGAATCAGAGGTGAAGAACGGGGCTCGTAGATTGACGATGTTCGACAATTGAAAAAGAAGCAGGACTTCTTACGTAGTGTGATGCTAGAGAGAATCGGAAACGAATCAAGGAGGAATCGCCGTAGGGAGCTCGGAGAAATGCTAATGGCAGATGCGACTTAGGAGATAGGTAATGAGAAGAAGGAAGCAGAAGAAATGACCTAAGCCTTTTATATCTCGGGATAGTGGAACTCGAATCGGCACATGCGAGTTAAGATGAGTCGAAGAACACGACCTACGAATCAGGCGTGTACTTCGAGGGGCAAATGTTAACCCTCAATTTGTCTACGACTTAAGAACTGGACGACTCAAGCAAAGAAGACGACTCAAGCAAAGAAAACGACTCAAGCAGGGTACGCGACTTAACGAGTCAAGGATTGGTCGACCTAACAACTCAGAGTACTACACGACCTACGACTTAAGGTCAGGACCACCTAACGAGTTAAGGTCTAGACGACCTAAGAATTGAAATAGTCTAAGAAGTCTTCAACCTAAAGGCCTGGACGACTTAAGGAAGTCTACGACTTAACGGTTCAAGGAGTTAACGACTTAAGGCCATCTGCGACTTAAGGCTATCTACGACTTAAGGCCATCTGCGACTTAAGGCTATCCACGACTTAAGGCTGTCTGCGACTTAAGGCCATCTGCGACTTAAGGCTATCCACGACTTAAGGCCATCTGCGACTTAAGGCTATCCACGACTTAAGGCTGTCTGCGACTTACCTCCTAGCTCATCAGCGGGTTAGGACAACTCACGACTTAGCTTAAGCCGTCTATGACCTAAGGCTACCGAATTTAAATTCCAATGCCGTGACACTTATGACGCTTTACTTATACTGATACCTGCTAAGTCGGCCATGACTTACAACTTACCATAAGTCGGCCACGACTCAGGACTTGGCAGAAATTCCCGTCCAGAATTCTCTATAAATACGTTGCCATCCCCAACTTTGAGAGGACTTTTGGCCAATCATTTTCTGAAGCGCCATTACTCTGCCGAATTCTCAACTCGTCCAAGACTTGAAGAACTCCAAACATTGAAGATACTACAACAAGCTTTGAACGAGATTCTACACATCCGACATGGATTCAACAAACCTCATTGTCAAAGTTTGAGTTACTAATCTGAAGTGTTTGTGTGATCGAAGTGAATTGTATTCGAAGTGCATTGTATCAAATTGTAACTAAATCAGCAATAAAAGACTATAAAGTGGATGTAGGCTCAATTACGGGCCGAACCACTATAAATCTGTTGTCCTTTTACCGTTTTCTGCCATTTTCAGCTTATATTCTGTTCCCGTACCAACGAGTGGTGCTTTCACATTATTACTACACACACCGGGTGTTAGCGTTCAATTTTTAGCGTTAACAATGTATATTCAACAATACCGTGGAACAAATGGTCATTGTTTCTTTGCATGCTGTCTGTCTAGAAAAGAATTTCTATCAATGGAAATTTATAGCAAAGTTATAGACTTTGATGGAATCCAAGAAGTTAACACTGAGGCCGAGCCAGTGGGAGTACCGAGCTCACCCGTATACAAAAACATACGACTAATTAAAAGGTCGATTAGGGAATCTCATGATCCAGATAGATATTACAGTTTTCTTATGGACGGCGAGGAAAAAGACTGTCATAGATGACGACACTTCTCTATCTTTCGAACAAGCACTTGAGGGTAAAGACTCTATACTTTGGCTTGGAGCATTGAAATCTGAGATGGATTCCATGTATGGAAACAAAGTATGGACTTTGTTGGACGTACCTGAAGGGATAAGACCCATCGACAACAAATGGATTTTTAATAAAAAGCTAAATGCAGATGGAGAAGTAAAGACTTATAAGTCTAGGCTAGTTTCGAATGGGTTTTGAGAATTTCAAGATGTTGATTATGACGAGACCTTTTCATCCATAGCCTTGCTTAAGTCTATTCGGATTATGCTATCCATAACTGCATTTTATGAGTATGAAATATGGCAAATGGATATAAAGAAAGCTTTTCTAAATGGTGATTTAGAAGAAATAGTCTATATGTTGTAGCTCGAGGGTTTTGTGCTCAGTGGGAGTGAGGGCAAGGCTTGTAAGTTGTTAAATTCCATTTATGGATTCAAACAAGCTTCAAGGAATCGAACTAGGTATTTTGATACGGTAATCAAATAGATAAGGTAATCAAATAGTTTGGTTTTTTTAGAACATAGAGGAAGCGTGTGTATACAAAAAGGAACAGGGCAATGCTATCGTATTCTTAGTCTTATATATCGACGATCTTTTGTTGATTGGAAATGACATCATGTTACTGCAATTAGTGAAATCTTGGCTTTCCAAGAACTTCTCCCTGAAGGATTTGGGATAAGAAGCCTATATACTTGTTATAAAAATATATAGAAATAGATCTAAGTAGCTGTTGGGATTGTCCAATCCATGTACATAAATATCATACTAAAGAGGTTCGGTATAGATAATTTCAAGCATGGAAATGACCCAACACAGTATGGAATCATTCTTTCTAAGTAGGACGCTCATCATACTGATAAGGAAAAAGAGTGTATGAAGAGGATCCCTTATGCTTCGCCATAGGATCTATAATGTATGTTATGCTATGTACTGAACCGATGTAGCTTATGCATTAGGACGCACGAGTCAATACCAATATAATCTTGGAGAAAAGCATTAGACTACCATAAAATGTAAAGTATTTTATAAATACTTAAGATTTATTCCTCATTTATGGGAATGGAGACCTCTTCATGAAGGGGCATACAAATTCGAGCTTTTTGAGTGACATTGATGATAAAAAATTAATGTCTAGTTATGTATTTACCTTAACGGTTGAGCCGTTGGTTAGAAAAGTTCCAAATAAGAGACAATTGCTGATTCGACGATGGAGGTCTAGCATATCGCCCTCAATGAAACAGTTAAAGAGGTAGTATGGATGTAAATTTATGTGCGAGCTCAATGTCGTTCCCGATAGTGAGAATCCTATGACATTGTTCTATGATAAAAATGCATCAATTTTTATTGCAATGGTGTCTAGAATACATCAGAAGTCATTGCATGTTCTTCGGAAGTTCCACCTCATTAGAGAATTCGTTGAGAAGAAAGAGATCATGATACAAAGGGTAGATACCAAGGAAAACATAGTAGATCCATCCACTATTGGTCTAGTTCGATCGGCTCTCATTAAGTAATTAAAGGCATGAGATTGAGATTACAGAATTGACCTAAAGTGCAAACAGGAGATTGATAGAGTTAAAGTTATGTCCTAGGGGCAATTTTGTAATTTATTGTAAATTAATCAACTCTATAACCAATTCTTGTTCGTAATAAAGGTGTTTTCTTTCTATTATATATTTGTATAATGTGTTATAAATAATTAAATATTTAATTAAAATATATTTAATAGATAATCCATAAATGGTGTGTTTATGATAGTAATGATAAATAGTTCGCTTTCGAGCCAATGCTGTGGATCGCTAGCGGTCCATAGACCACGGAACGCTAGCGATCCATGATTTTGGCTCGGGTCGCAAGCTAAGCTCCACTACATCTTCTTGTGACCATCTTCAAATAGCTGGCGAACAGACTTGGCCCAGTAGCTCTCTGATCTTTATAAATACCATCCTATCTGCAACATAAACGGGATCTTCTCCGGACTGGTGGCCGAAATTCTGTTGGAAGCTTTCTTCACTCCTCACCTCCCTCACAACAATCTTCAAAGGAATTCACTATGATTCTCCAATGGATTCCAACCTTGGAGATTCAATCTAGTTAAGGACAATCAAGGGCTTTGTAATCAAATACATATTGTAACAGTAATCGGTCTATAATAAAAACTATAAAGTGGACGTAAGCTTTGTTAACAGCCGAACCACTCTAAAAATCTTCTTGTCTTCTTTCTTTTACTGCTTTTTTATATGTCTATTATCAACATTATTGCTCTGTAAGAACAGGGCTGGTGCTTTCGTGCTCAAACCAGGGCGTCGATCCTTTTTTTGGTTTAATATTTTGGTGCTTTCACTGGAAACCCAACTCAGGATCCAGTTCTAGCTATCTGCTTTGGATCCGATAGGTCCAGAAGTTAGATCCTCAATCTTTGCTTGAGAAATCTACCACTTGGGATCAATGGCTCCTGGAAGAAGGAGAACTGCCTCTGGAAAGTGCATAGGGGCGGTAATAGCTGGAGAGGATGTGAATCCTCAACAAACCGAAGTAAATGGTGCTAACTTAGGAAATCAGGAGCCAGCATCATGCAGTCAGCGCGAAGTTGTTACTAGGGATGAGTTGAACAAAATGGTTGATGAGATCAACCAGAAAATGGAGAAAAGTTGGAAGGCTCTGATGGATAAGCTCAATGCTCTCCTAACCTTACAATACAACCCTGCTCCAAGAACTATGGTTGAACCCGCAGCTGCCATAGAGCAAGAAAATTCTTCCATTTTCGGCTTAAACAGGAAGAATGGGAAGCAGCCACAGAAAAGAAGAACAGTAGGAACTATGGGAATTAATGCAGAAGGGAATACAAGTACCCCGCTTGCCGCAAGGCAACCAACCCTGAACTTGAATCAAGGGGTAAAAACCCCACGAGAGGATATTGCCATGGACCTCTTTGATTCAGAGGATGAAGAACAATTTAATGATGATAAGTTGGAAGACAATGCTAATGCGTTTGCCAATGCTGAAAATGTCAAAACCGCCTCTGTCAGAAAACCTGCAAGCCAACGGGATCCCGAAGAAGTGGTTCTCCCAAAGACAGTAGAGCTTAGGCTTCAGCCTATTCGCCAAGGCCGTTTGCCAAGTCAAACACCTGGTCTAATGATTGACAGTTGTCCCCAAGGTTACCGTCAGAGGCATTCACCGCGAATATGGTTAAGCGATTGATGGATGAAAATAAAAATAGAAGAGATGATGAGTGGGGATTCGCACCAAGTCGGACTTCCTTCACTGATGAGTTCTTGAATGAGTGATATTCGGAAAAGTTCACGAAGCCAACAATCCCATCCTATGAAGGGACAAAGGAGCCGAAACCCCATTTATACAAGTATAGCTGGTACATTGACGGAGCAAATGCTTCAGAAGCTGTTCGATGTAGATGTTTTCCCGTTTTCTTAGAAGGGATCGCTTCCATGTGGTTCACTAGGCTTCCGCCGAAATCCATCTCTACTTTCGATCAACTAGCCACAAGATTCCTCGTGTAACATCCCATATCTAGAGGCCCAAAGCTAAGCACTACAGATGCTGCAGTCATCTATAGTATTAACTTCCGACGACTAAATACAACTATGTTAATGGTATCAATAATATTAAAAGCACCAGAATATGTATTGTAACACCCTACATTTTTAGTAACATTATTTATAATATTTAATTGGCTAAATAAAATAAAATAATGTAAGATGATTAATGGGTTGAGATTTGATTATAATTAAGGGTAGCCATGCCTTGTTGATATGTAAATCACAATGGGATAACATGAATAAGATATGTTAAGAAATAAGGAAGGACAAATTGGGAAATAGGATGAACTTATACCCTAAACCCTTAGGAAAACAAACGCACATTCATTTCATTTTCTCAAGCAAAAATACCCTAAGGCCAACCACTATTTTCAATCTCAAGAGAAGATAAAGCTAGGATTGGAAGTTATATATATACTTGTTGATGATTTATACATGTTCATATTAGTTTTTATGATATGTTTGATATGAACACCCTATCAAATAACATCCAAATGCCTTGTAAATTTAAATGTAGATCGAAAATGATATTTTAGAGATGGGGTTCAATTTTCATAATTTTCTGAATTATGGAGGATTTTATAATAATTTTCTAGTGGAGAAAATGATTTGTTGGGTTATAAATTATTTACGGCAAAATAAATAATTATTTGGGTCCAAAATTTATATATGTTAGAAAACATAATGAAAAGGATTTTTTGGAATTTTTATAGAATTTTCGTAAGTGTTTTGATGAATATGTAAAACTATTTAAGGTATGATACTTAAGTGTTATATATATTTAATTAAGCAGAAGGGGTGTTCTGCAAATGATTTATATTAATTAATTAGCTCTGAAATGTGCAACACATTTTAATGGTAAAGAAAAGAGGCAACCAATCAAAATTTTACACGTAAAGCAGGTTAGGTGAAAAGAACTGTTTATTTCTGGCTTTTTAAACTATTTTATAGCTTACGACACCTACTTCCACCTCGCTTTGCCTTTAATCAAGTCCCACCGCCTTTATCTCCATCCAAACCAATGCGCCTGGTGCAAGAAATTGGTACATAGCGAATTGGATATATGGCGAAATGTATGAGGTCGAAACCATAGGTTTTGAAGGGGTCGAAGCGTCACTTTGATTTTAAATTAAAATGCGCCTGCTTGCTTTATATTAAATGACTTTCACTCGTTTAGCTTTCGACTGGGTTTATGGATTTAAAAGGAATGGTTTCGAATGGGTTGCACTTTCGTTTTTAATGGTGCTTTCGACTAAGCGAAACCCCTAGCTGCCGCCTTTCTACCTTTCGAAGTCAATGGTTTCGGAAGGTGTACTTGGTTTGTAAAAACCAGCCACTTCTCTAATGCTCTCGAAGGGATGATTTCGACACCATTACTTCTTTACTTAGGAAATGGTTTCGAAATAGATGCTTTCGACTTAAATGTTAAAAAGACCCTTTTTCTATAATTGAAGTATAACCCAAATGGTTTCGAAAGAGATAGTTTTAATGGTTTTGAAAGAAGTGTTTTCGACTTCAATGAGCTTCTTATCCTTTTGCTCTACTTGAAGGCATAATTCAAAAGGTTTCGACTGAGATGATTTTTAAAGGTTTCGAGGAAGTAAACTTTGAATGGTTTCAAAAGGTTTTCACATGATTTAAATTGAACCCAAAGGCTTTCGAAAGGTTTAGTGTTTTAATGCTTTCAAAAGAGTTTTAATGAATGGTTTCGAAGGGGCGGTTCCGCTAGGTTTCGAAGGGGTTGAAAGGGATGGTTTTCCTTTGTTTTCGAATCTTTAATGTTTTCGAAAGGCAACGTTTAAAGGTTTTAAAGAGGGATGTCTATTATTTTGAAGCTTTTGGAGAAAAGAAAGGAAAGGTTTTCCAATGTTTTCGAAAGACAAGGTTTAATGGTTTTGGAAGGGGTAAATGTTTTCATCAACAAAGAGTTGAGTGATATATATATAACATGGCAAGGTGATTTCGAGTAAAGCATAGAGACCTTGTGTAAATGTGATTTAAAGATTTAAATCAATTTGAAAGAGTTTTTAAAGGAAAATTTAAGGGAAGTTATCCCTAAGAGAAAATGACTCGGATATTAGAATACTAGATGGGACTGGTATGAGGTCGTGCCCTATACATTAACTATTGGCCCCAGCTAATTTAGTCCAAAATTCTAGTGTGTTGGGCTTTGTCACAGCTAAGACTAAAATTATGATTACACACAGAAGGGAATATATGTTTGTATACATATAGGTTATTGATGAGCCCACAAAACCATTGGGATCAGGTGATCCTGGGAGATGTTGAGTTAGGGATAGACCATCCAGAAGAGAAGTATTTAACAGATAGTTAAGGACAGACCGTCCAAAATAGGTGTGTCTAACAGTTGTTCGATAAATTTTGATACTTTGTCTGGTAGGACCAAGTTAGCCAAAGGTTAATGGTAAGCCAAACAAAACTATAGTGTTCGGACAGATAGTCCATTTGTTACCTGATGTATGTTTACATAATAATGCTTTACAGTCTTAACCAGTTTTGGTTGCAGGATAAAGGTTTGCAAAAGATATGTTTTAAAAGAATGTTAGTGAGGGGAAAACTATTTCACTAAGGGCATGGTCTCACTTAACATTAATAATCGGGATATATAGTGTTATTCACACCAAGGTTTATGTCTGACTCAAAGTTTATGTTTTCATCTTAAACTCTCGAGCACTCAAAATTAATTTGAGTAGGCTAAGGGTTGAGGTTCTTTCAGGTTTTAGTAGTATGACGAACAAAGCTACCAGAGGAAAGCAGGAGGATAACGAATAGCTATTTAGGAGTTGCAGTTCCTTGTTTTGTGTTTATTTCCGCTGTGTATGTATTAAGTCAATTATGACTATATGACTCTGATCATCTAGGGGGCATCTTCAGATGTCGCTCTTAGTGTATTTTGTAATAAGTATATTTTATCATTGCCTGGGAAGCATTATGGGATTATGTAACCTGAATATGGAACATTTGTCTTGAAATGTAATGGAAAAATGTTGTTTTGGAATTTGTGCTTTGTTTCATGTTCAAGTGCTTCTGGTATTATTGATACCATTAACATAGTTGTATTTAGTCGTCGGAAGTTAATACTATAGATGACTGCAACATCTGTAGCGCTTAGCTTTGGGCCTTTAGATAGGGGATGTTATAGCTTGGTATCAGAGCATAGGTTTATGAAATACTTTAACTAAAAATGATTTTTGAAAAAATAATCCTTAGGAATTAGAGTTAGGATCGGGGTATGGGATAACGCTATAGTAACATACTTGTGTTTGATATTTATAAGTATATGCTTTATCTCTAGACTCCTATCTTTGTTAGGCTATTCTTCTGTATCTCACGAGACTTGAATACAATATGGATGGAAGAAGAGGCAGAGTCAATCTAGGAGGAGACAGCACTACTACAAATGGAAATGTCTGACCAAATGCTATAAGAGGTCAGGCTCAGGATGAGAATGTTGATGCTGGGGTTCCCCAAGTTGACATGGGAGCCATGTATCATTTTTTCATAAACACGATGCAATCTGAAATCGCAGCTGGAGTTGTTGGAGGTAATGATGCTGAAGGAGGAGTTCAAGAAGCTCTAGTAGTCAATCAGTATGCTAACTTGAGCAAAGACTATACTAGGCTTAGAGGAAAACCATTTATTGGAACGGAAGATGCTATCGAAGTAGAAAATTGGCTGCTACACTATGAGAGGATTTTCGCTGACCGAGGGCTCAATAACAAGCAGAAAAGGAGACTTGCTTCAAGACAGCTCCAAGGAGCTGCTCTATTTTGGTGGAATACTATAACGCTGGCGTGGATGAAGAGACTATAACGTGGGCAGAGTTCGGGAGAAGATTTCAAGAAAGGTTAATGTTAGTAATGGCGCAGTCTATCTTGGTCAGGAAGTTTGCTGAGCTGGAACAAGGTGAAATGTCAGTTCTGGAATATGCTAGTAGAATCGAAGAGTTAGCCCGGTATGGATATGCCACTGTTGATACAGCGTTATTAGAAATGAAAAGTTTATTAGGGGTCCGAAACCGGAGTTGGCTTGGGCTACTTTACCGCACATCAGAGATCCGTGTTATGTGGTAGTGGAAATGGCGTTGAGACATGAAGAGATGTTAGCATGTTTGGAGAAGAAGAAGGAGAAGGAGGTCCAGGTCGGACAATGCCAAAAGAGAAAGTTTTCCATAAAAAGAATGCTCAGAAAGGAGGTGCAGTAAAGAAAGGAAAGTTTGAGGTGGTCTGCTACAAGTGTGATAAGAAAGGCCATTATGCTAATGAGTGTTGGACATGCAAAGGAAAGAAGGCTGCTGAGAAGAAAGGGATTAGATGTTTTAACTATGATCAAATTGGGCACTACAAGAACTAGTGCAAAGAGCCAACAAAAGGGGATAAAGGCCAGGTGTTTGCATTGGAGTCTGCTACGTCAAAGCCGATAGCGCAGGAGAAAGGAAAGGCTGTGTTAGTAGGTACGCTTTAGATCCATGGTACATTTGTTAGCATTTTATTTGATAATGATGCATCTCATTCTTTTATATCTCGATGTTTGGTAGATAAACTTAACCTAGAACCCACATATTTAGTTACTTCCTTAAGAGTTGCAAATCCAATAGGAAGGTATGCGATGCATGGGATGAAGTGTGACCACTTAGAGTTTGACCTACTAGGTTACACCGTTGTTTGTAGTTTGCATGTATTTGATTTTGTTGGATTCGAAATAATATTGGGTATGGATTGGTTAAGTAATTATGATGCTAGGATATTTTGCCTAGATAGGAAAATATCAATTAGACACTCGAATTGTAATGATCGGATAGTTTATACCATAGAAAACCCTAGTTGTGAGGTGAACTCTTTGTTGGGTGTTATGGAGTTGGAAGATGAGTTGAATTGCATTTTCGTAGTTAGAGAATTTGCAGATGTGTTTGAGCCTGTAGTTGGATTGCCGCCAAAACAAGCCATTGAATTTCATATTGATTTAGTGCCTGGTGCAGAACCGGTGAGTAAGCCGTCAAATAGGATGATACCAATAGAGATAAAGGAGTTGAAAGCTCAATTGGTAGATTTGGAAGGAAAGAGTTTTATTAGACCCAGCAGTTCACCTTGTGGTGCAGTCGCTGTATTTGCTAAGAAGCCGAATGGATCGCTAAGGCTATGTATCGATTATCGTAAGTTGAATGAGAAGACGATGAAGAATCGATATCCACTGCCAAGGATTGATGATTTGTTCGATCTATTGAGTGGGGCTAAGATATTCTCCCAGTTAGATTTGGCGTTAGGGTTTCATCAGCTTAGAGCAGCGGAAGATAGTATACCTTTAATGGCGTTCAGAACAAGATATGGGTCATACGAATGGTTAGTTATGCCGTTCGGACTCACTAATGCGTCGGCATTCTTTGTAGATTCGATGAACCAAATTTTCCGAGAGCACTTGGATAGATTAGTGTTGGTTTTTATAGATGATATTATGATATACTCTAAGGACGAGAAGGAGCATGAAGTTCATTTCAGAATTGTGCTTGAAACGCTAAGGTAGCATCAGCTGAAAGCAAAGTTTCGAAGTGCCATTTTTGGAAGAGAGAAGTGAAATTTCTTGGTCATGTGGTTTCGGAGAAAGGATTGTCAGTTGATCTAGAAAAGATCGAAGCTATTAATAATTGGAAGAGACCAGAAACAGTAACTGAGATAAGAAGTTTCCTTGGATTAGCGGAATATTATCGGAGGTTTATAAAGGATTTCTTATGGATTGCAGCACCGATGACTAAGCTAACACGAAAGGATGGAAATTTTGTATGGACCGATAAGTATGAAGAAGCATTTCAGAGCTTGAAGCACTTGTTGACCCTGCACCTATGTTGGTGGTTCCGTAGGGTAATCATGATTTAGTTGTTTATACTGATGCGTGTGGAACAGGATTGGGAGCTGTACTAATGCAGAGGGGTAAAGTGATTGCCTAAGCTTCTAGACAGCTTAGACCACATGAGGTTAGGTATCCAACGCATGACTTGGAGTTGGCTGCAGTTATATTTGCGTTGAAGATGTGGAGGCATTACCTTTTGGGAGAGAGATTTGAGCTTTATACAGATCATAAGTCGTTGAAGTACTTGTTCTTTTAGAAGGAGCTAAACATGAGACAGCAAAGATGGTTGGAGTTTCTAGCCGCTTTTGATTTTGGAATAGAGTATACATCCGGAAAAGGAAATAAGGTTGCGGATGCGCTTAGTAGGAAGCATCAGAATGTAATGTTAGATATGATAGAAGAATGGAAAGACTTAGAATTATTGTCAGCTTGTAGAATACTATGGAGATCTGAAGCCAAGTCTGGTGGACAGTCTGCTAGGTTGTCTTGTTTAGATGTATGTCCGGTAATAATTGAGAAGATAGCTTCTAAACAGGAGGAGGATCCAGCTTTGGCTGAACGGATCAGAAATTTAAATGAAGGAAAGGAGAGCGATGACATAAAGGATTTCCATCTTGACCAAAACGGATGGTTGAGAAAGAAGGGCAAATTATGTGTTCTAAATGTGGGAGACAAAAGGAATTCAAAGGAATGCCATCGCTCAAAGTTCACTACCCATCTAGAAGGAATGAAGATGTATCAAAATATGAAGAGAAGTTTCTTCTGGGAAGGCATGAAAATGGATGTTGGCTTATGGGTGAAATAGTGTTTGAACTATCAACAGGTAAATGCCGAACATCAAAAGCCGAGTGGATTGCTTCAGCCATTGGACATTCCAGTATGGAAGTGGGATTCCATCTCTATGGACTTATTGATGGATTGCTGAGATCTAATAGAGGGAATGGAAGTATATGGGTCATAGTAGACAGATTGACCAAGATCGCCCATTTTATTCCGGTTAAGGCAAACAGGACGGCACCTGTATTGGCTAGGTTATTCATGAAGAATGTGGTTAGACTACACGGAATTCCTAGCAGTATTGTTAGTGATAGAGATTCTTTGTTTACTAGCGAGTTCTGGAAAAGTCTTCAGGAAAGCTTAGGAACCAAGCTCAAGATGAGTACCGCTTACCATCCACAGACTGATGGGCAGACGGAAAGGGTCAACAAGATCTCGGAGGACTTGTTGCGAGCTTGTGTATTGGACTTTGGGGGATCATGGGAAGACCACTTACATCTAGTCGAGTTTTCAGATAATAATAGTTATCAGACTAGTATAGAATTGACACCGTTTGAGGCTTTATATGGAATACCATCCCGCATGTTGGTTAGAGACCGGGGATATATTGATTCTTGGTCCTGATTTGGTAAAAGAAGCAGAGGAAAAGATTGAGCTGATAAGGGCGAGAATGAAGGAAGCTTAATCTAGGCAGAAAAGCTACACAGATAAAAGACGAAACAATTTAGAGTTCTTGGTTGGAGATCATGTTTTCGTCAAAGTATCACCAATGAAAGGTGTTATCAGGTTCGGGAAGACAGGGAAGTTAGCACCGAGGTTCGTTGGACCATTCCCTATTTTAGAAAGGATCGGGAAACTCGCGTATAGAGTGGAGTTACCGAGTAATTTGGTGGGAGTCCATAATGTTTTTCATGTATCTCATCTAAGGAAATGTGTTAGGGATCCAGACTCTACTATAGAACCTACTGTGTTAGAGCACTTAGTAGTGGAACCAGATATGACTATAGTTAGGAAGCTTATCCGAATAGTCACAAGAGATGAGAAGAAGTTGAGGAACAAGATAGTCAAATTAGTGAAAGTACAGTGGAGTGATGATACTAGAGACTGTACTTGGGAGATTGAGAGCAGGATTAGAGACGCTTATCCTGATTTGTTTTGATGGTATGTTTTACCTTTGGTTGTTTTGATGTGTTTCTTATCGTAATTTCGAAGATGAAATTCTTTAAGGAAGGGAGATTGTAACACCCCACATTTTTAGTAACATTTTTTAGAATATCTAATTGGCTTAATAAAATAAAATAATGTAAGACGATTAATGGGTTGATATTTGATTATAATTAAGGGTAGTCGTGCCTTGTTAATATGTAAATCAAAATGAGATAACATGAATAAGATATGTTAGTAAATAAGGGAAGACAAAATGGGAAATAGGATGAACTTATACCCTAAACCCTTAGGAAAATAAACACACGTTCATTTCATTTTCTCAAGCCAAAATACCCTAAGGCCGGCCACAATTTTCAATCTCAAGAGAAGATAATGCTAGGATTTTCAAGAGGAGGGAGTAAATCATCTTATTCAACATCAAATCTCACACCTTTAATCACAAAGCTAAGGTGAATAATTATACATCTCAGTTTTTCTAATATTTTTCGGATTTAAGGGTAAACCAAAATGATTGTGCATGATAATGCCATGTTTTGGATGATTGGAAGTTTATATATACTTGTTGATGATTTATACATGTTCATATTAGTTTATATGATATGTTTGATATGAAAACCCTATCAAATGACTTCCAAATGCCTTGTAAATTTTAATGTAGATCGAAAATGATATTTTGGAGATGGGTTTCAATTTTCATAATTTTTTGAATTATGGAGGATTTTATATTAATTTTCAAGTGAAGAAAATGATTTATTGAGTTATAAATTATTTATGGCCAAATAAACAATTATTTGGGTCCGTAATTTATATATGTTAGAAAACATAATGAAAAGGATTTTCTGGAATTTTTTTAAAAAAATTCCTAAGTGTTTTGATGAATATATAAAACTATTTAAGATATGAGACTTAAGTGTTTTATATATTTAATTAAGGAGAAGGGGTGTTTTGCAAATGATTTATATTAATTAATTAGCTCTGGTATGTGCAGCACTTTTTAGTGGTAAAGAAAAGAGGCAACCAATCAAACTTTTACACGTAAAGCAGATTAGGTGAAAAGAACTGTTTATTTCAGGCTTTTTAAACTATTCTATTGCTTTCGACACCTGCTTCCGTCGCACTTGGCTTTCGACCAAGTCCCTCCGCCTTCATCTCCATCGAAACCAGTGCGCCTGGTATCAAGAAATTAGTACATAGTGAATTGGATAGAAGGCGAAAGGTATGAGGTCGAAACCATAGGTTCCGAAGGGGTCAAAGCATCACTTTGTTTTTAAATTAACATGCTCCCTTCTTGCTTTCGATTAAATGGCTTTAGACTAATCGACTAGGTTAACAGATTTAAAAGGAATGGTTTCGAATGGGTTGCACTTTAGTTTTAAATGGTTGCTTTCGACTAAGCCGTAACCCTTAGCTGCCGCCTTTCTACTTTCCGTGTTAATGGTTTCGAAAGGTGTACTTGGTTTTTAAAGATCAGCCACTTCTCCAATGCTTTCAAAGGGATGGTTTCGACACCATTACTTCTTTACTTAGGAAATGGTTTCGAAACAGATGCTTTCAACTTAAATGTTACAAAGACCCTTTTTCTATAATTGAAGTATAACCCAAATGGTTTCGAAAGAGACAGTTTTAATGGTTTCGAAAGAAGTTCTTTCGACTTCAATGGGCTTCTTATCCTTTTGCTCTACTTGAAAGTGTAATTCAAAAGGTTTCGACTGAGATGGTTTTTAAAGGTTTCGAGGAAGTAAATTTTGAATGGTTTTGAAAGGTTTCCACATGTTTTAAATTGAACCCAAAGGCTTTCGAAAGGTTTAGTGTTTTATTACTTTCGAAAGAGTTTTAATGAATGGTTTCGAAGGGGTGGTTCCCCAGAGTTTCAAAGGGGTCGAAAGGGAAGGTTTTCCTTTGTTTTCGAAGCTTTCGATGAAAAGAAAGGAAGGGTTATTCCAATGTTTTGGAAAGGCAATGTTTAAAGGTTTTAAAGAGGGATGTCTATTATTTTGAAGCTTTCGGAGAAACGAAAGGAAAGGTTTTCCAATGTTTTCGAAAGACAAGGTTTAATGGTTTTGAAAGGGGTAAATGTTTTCATCAACAAAGGGTTTGGTGAAATATATATATAACATTGCAAGGTGATTTCGAGTAAAGCATAGAGAATATGTATTTTCCTTGTGTACATATGATTTAAAGATTTAAATCAATTTGAAAGAGTTTTTCAAGGAAAATTTAAGGAAATTTACCCCTAAGAGAAAATGACTCGGATATTAGAAACCATATGGGACTGGTATAGGGCGAACTCTATACATTAGCTATTGGCCCCAGCTAATTTAGTCCAAAATTCTAGTGTGTAGGGCTTTGTCACAGGTAATACTAAAATTATGATTACACATAGAAGGGAATATATATTTGTATACAGATAGATTATTGGTTAGCCCGCAAAACCATTAGGATCAGGTGACCCTGGGAGATGTTAAGTTAGGGACAGACCGTCCACATGAGAAGTATTTAACATATAGTTAAGGACAGACCATCTAGAAGAGGTGTGTTTATCATATGTTAGATAAATTTTGATACTTTGTCTGGTAGGCCTGAGTCAGTCAAAGGTTAATAGTAAGCCAAACAAAACTATAGTGTTCGGACAGATAGTCCATTTGTTACTTGATATGTATGTTTACATAATAATGCTTTACAGTCTTAACCATTTTTGGTTGCAGGATAAAGGTTTGCAATAGATATGTTTTAAAAGAATGTTAGTGAGGGGAAACCCGTTCCGCTAAGCGACGTGGTCTCTCTTAACATTAATAACCGGGATGTATAGTATTATTCACACCAGGCTTTATGTCTGACTCGAAGTTTATGTTTTCCCCTTAAACTCTCGGGTGCTCAAAATTAATTTTAGTAGGCTGAGGGTTGAGGTTCTTTCAGGTTTTAGTAGGATGACGAATAAAGCTACCGGAGGAAAGCAGGAGGCTAATGGATAGCTATTTAGGAGTTGCAGTTCCTTGTTTTGTGTTTATTTCCGGTGTGTATGTATTAAGTCAATTATGACTATATGACTCTGATCATCCAAAGGGGCATCTTCATATGTCGCTCTTGGCGTATTTTGTAATAAGTATATTTTATCATTGCCTGGGAAGCGTTATAGGATTATGTAACCTAAATATGGAACATTTATTTTGAAATGTAATGGAAAAATGTTATTTTGGAATCCGTGCTTTGTTTCATATTCAAATGCTCCTAATATTATTGATACCATTAACACAGTCGTATTTAGTCGCCAGAAGTTAATATTATAGATGACTGCAGGATCTGTAGCGCTTAGATTTGGACCTCTAGATAGGGGATGTTATACCTCGATCAATTCAGGCTCCATACCACGCAACCCAAAGATGTGATGTCCCTGATTGTGTTATTCCAGGGACAAAACAAATCGTTGAAGTCTTTCATAGACCCGTTCAATACCGCAGTGACAGAGGTCAGTAATCCAAATGAAGACATGGTTTTCATGGCTTTAGTCGGAGCCATTCACCCCGAAACTAAGTTTGGAAAATGGATTAAGATGAAGCAACCCACTACAATGAAGGATTTCAATCGCAAAGCAAGTCAATACTTAAGATTGGAGGAGGCACAGGAGATAGAAAGGATGTCAACTGGCATGCAGCCGTTGAACGTTGGATCGAGTAACGTGGCAGTGAACCAAAAATACTAATGCTCCTGGAACCGCTAAAGGAATCATAGGGAAAGTTGGAAATCAAAAAATGAAGAATCAGAATTCCAATAAGAAAAATGGAAGCAATAAACGCCTTAAAGGCTTCGGGCCTGAAGATTACACCCTTCTCAACGAAACTCAAAAAAAGTATTTATCTTGTGACACAAGGGGTTGAGGAATATAAAAAATACCCTAAGAAGGAAGCGACTGAGCAATAGAAGCGTTCAAGGAAATTCTGTCGCTTCTACGAGACACACGGTCACAACATGAATGAATGTTGCCGCCTAAAGAACTTAATTGAAGAGCTGATTCGGGATAACAAGCTCCAGCAATACGTAAGAAAACCATAGAATCCTGACCAGCCCGCGACTCCTCAAGCCCCTAGAAATCAAAGGAACCAAGCCGGAACCAGCGAAGAGGGATCAAAGCGAACTGATAAAAGACTCATTACTAGGACGATATCTAGATGCCCATATCCTGCACAGAGAAGTTGGGGAGAGATGGAGAAGTATGCAAGTTCATGAAAGCACGCTCGAAGGAATCATATCTCATGATAGAAGATGGGGCTCTAACCAAGCAGCAGAGAACTCTAAAAGATTATATTGTATTCAAAAACCGAGATACTAAAGGGATCAAAGCTCCGACTCTCGACCCGATGGTGGTGGCGGTAGGAATCGGGCCCACTATGGTTCGACGAGTATTGGTCGATAGCGGTAGTTCTGTCAATATACTTATCAACCATACCTTTGACCAAACGAAGATCGGCATGAAAATCATGTCTACATGCCAAATAGAAATCTAAGGGTATACTAGCAAAACCAAACAACCCATAGGGGCAATTGGCCGACCAGTGGAGCTGGGGGAGGGTGATCGAAGAGTTCCCCACGTTCAAACCTTCGTAATTGTGGACGAAACTTCTGCATATAACGCCTTCTTAGGATGACTTGCCTTTGCCAATTTCAGAGTCGCTCTGGCCCAACGGTGCCTTACAATGAAGTTCCCAACTACAAACGGAATCGGAGTGGTCAAAGGAGATTATTGCACCGCCAGAGAATGTTACATTGCAGGGTTACATGAATCCAAAAGAAGGGAAAAGGGGAAGGATATGGTGGAGAACTCTCCATATTCATGAACCTACTGAATAGAAACTACAGAGCCGCCTCTGGCTAGAGGACCATAGCTTATTTGATAAGGCTTTGGAACCTAGAAAGAAGAGTTTAGGGGAGGATCAAGCAGCATCGGCAAAATTAACGTTGTCTGTCCCAGTCAATATGGACGACCCAACTGAAGTCTTGAAAATTGGATCGTACCATGGAAATAAAATGCGATTGGAACTTACTAAATTTCTTCATGCCAACTTGGATGTGTTTGCATGGACGCATTCTGATATTTGTGGGGTGTCACCAGAAATCGAATGCCACGCGCTCAACATTAATCCTATCTTTTCACCAGTAAAGCAAAGGAGGCGCAACCTGGGTCCTGAATGGTCCAAGGCGTTAAGAGAAGAGGTGGAAAAGTTAATGGCTTACGGATTTATCCATGATGCAACTTATCCTAAATGGGTATCTAACCTGGTCTCAGTCAACAAGTCCAATGGGAAGTGGCGAACCTGTATCGATTACTCGGACCTAAATAAAGCTTGCCCGAAAGACAGCTTCCCTCTCCCCAGAATACACCAGCTTATGGACGAAACGGCAGGACACAAACTGCTACCATTCATGGATGCATACTCCGGTACAACCAGATCATGATGCATGAATCTGACCAAGAGAACACCAGCTTCATCACCGATCTGGGACTATACTGCTACAGGGTAATACGTTCGGTTTAAAGAACACTTGAGCAACTTATCAAAGGTTGGTAAATACTATGTTCAAGCGCTAAATTGGGAAAACTATGGAGGTTTATGTGGACGACATGTTGGTCAAATCACGAGTAGCTGTGAACCACCTGGGTAATCTAGCTGAAATGTTTGAAATACTCCGAAAGTATGGAATGAAAATCAACCCACTTAAGTATCACTTCGGAGTCACCTCCGAAAAATTCTTAGGATTCATCGTAAGTGCCAGGGGCATTGAAGTAAACCCAGAGCAGATAACGGCCCTACGAGAAGTCCAAGCCCTAAAGAACAAGAGAGAATTGCAAAGCTTGAATGGGAAGGTCACAGCTTTAAGCCGATTTATCTCGAAAGCCACCGACAAGTGCATACGGTTTTTTGATGCGTTGAAGAAAGGGAAGAAAAACTTTGAATGGAATGCAGCTGTCAAACTGCATTTGAAGAACTGTTGCGGCACATAGAAGCTCCACCAATCCTATCAAAGCCAGTCGATGGGGAGGACCTATTCATTTACTTAACGGTCTCTGCTCATGCATTAAGCACCGCCCTTGTGTGTGAAGAAGCAAAGATCCAGCAATCCGTGTATTACATTAGCAAGCGATTTACCAGAGCTGAGAAAAATTACTCGTAGCTGGAAAAGCTAGCATATTGCCTCTTGTTCGCCTCTAGAAGTTACGACCGTATTTCCAAGCGCATCCAATCAAAGTACCGACTGAGCAGCCTCTGAAACAAGTACTGTACCGACCTAAAAATTCCGGATGACTTCTCAAGTGGAACATCGAACTGCGCTAATATGATATTACTTACCATCCAAGAAAAGTGATCAATGAGCAAGCGCTGGCAGATTTCAAAGTCGAGTTTACTACACGAGATGACAAATAAGAAAAACCATCGGAAGTGGAGACGTAATGGAAACACTTTGTTGATGCCTGATGGCGCATATAACAACCTCTGTTCAGGGGCGGGAGCAGTGCTTGAAACCCCCGAAGGACGAGCCATTTGCTATGCCCTACGTTCGGAATTTCCGGTAACAAATAATGAAGTAGAATACGAAGTGTTAATAGCAGGCTTGAAAGTAATGAAGGAACTCGGAATAAAATCCTTAAACATCTACATCGACTCCCAGCTAGTTGCCTGCCAAGTACCAGGCTCGAGGGGAGAACCTTGCACCGTATCTGTCTAAAGTACAAAAGTTGCTGAGCGACATTGAATATTATACCATAACTCATATTCCACGGGAGCAGAACACCAAGGCTGACTACATAGCTAAACTGCAAGCTTTGAGGAAGCTCAATCTTTGGGACTTTTCCCGGTTGAGACTCTGATTTCCCAGAGCATAGACGAAATGGACGTCGATTGGATCCTCGAAACCACCGCTGAACTGGAAACATGGATGACGCCAATCATGAACTATTTACTTACAGGGACCTTTCCAACTGAATAGAATCAACGAAAAAAAGCTTCTTCGGAAAGCGCCGCGATTCATAATACAATATGGGATACTTTACCAAAGAGGATTCTCAACCTCCCTTCTTAGATGTGTAACCGACGACGAAGCTCAGCGAATCCTGAAGGAAGTGCACGAAGGCGAATGCAGAGACCATACCGAAGGCCAAACCCTCGTAAAGAAAGTTCTCTGGTACGGATACTTCTAGCCAACAATAAACCGCGATGCTACAGACTACGCCAGAAGGTTTGATCGTTGCCAAAGATTCGGCAAAATTAAAAGAACTCCATCAATAGAGCTAACACAGATGGTCAGCTCGTGGCTATTTGCAATATGGGGAATCGACTTGATTGGTGTACTGCCAATAGCAAAAGAAGGGGCCAAATACGCTATAGTTGATGTTGACTATTTCACGAAATGGGCCGAAACGGAACCGCTGGCCACCATTACTACAAAGAAAGTCATTAATTTTGTTACTAAAAACATTATTTGCAGGTTTGGTGTGCCATAAAATATCATTACTGATAACGGGACCCAGTTCGAAAGCGTTGAGTTCAAAGACTTCTACAAACGCTTCCGAATTGAGAAGAGCTTCTCCGCAGTTGCTCATCCGCAAGCAAATGGGCAAGTGGAAGCAATGAATACGATCATCAAGTCCACTATCAAAAAGCGACTAACTAAAGCAAAAGGAAACTGGGTTGATGAACTTCCACTCGCACTATGGGCTTACAGGACAACTCACAAAGCGACAATTGGACACACTCTGTTCGCATTGGCATACGGCTCAAAAGCAATTATCCCCATCGAACTAGAAGTCCCCTCTCACCGAAGGCAAAAATTTAATCAGAAGCAAAACGAGCATCTCCTACTCGAATCACTGGATATGATTGATGAAAGGAGGGAAGAAGCTAAGTTAAGGACCGTCACCCACTAAAAATGGGTCGCGTGATACTTCAAATCAAAGGTTCACAACCAAACCTTCGAAGTAGGAGACCTTGTCCTCAAACGGATCTATCCGGTGCCGGGAACCTTTAAACGAAACTGGGAAGGGCCATATGTGATCAACCAAAAGCTAAGGGATGGAACTTTCAAATTGACAACTTTCGACGGAATCCAAATTTCCAGAGCATGGAACAACGAATTGTTCCACTGCTACTTCACCTGAAAACTACCATATGTACTCTCTATTTTTCAATAAATAAGCCATCCCGGGATGTCGGGGGCATTGTAAATAGGAAAAAACCTGCCCAACTTTCCTTAATAAAATTGATTCGCTTTTTGGACCAACAAAACTGTGTTCATAACAATTACCCACTGGGTCGACGGAAGCAAATCAACTCAAACCGTTGGATCGGCGAAACCCGAACCCCCGCCTTCTAAGAAATAGTGTTACATCGGCAACATCGGGAAGGCGCAAACTCCCCACGTTGCCCGAAGATAGGCAATGCCGAGGAGTATCAAAAGCTGTGTATTTCATAAGCCGTGCATTAACTCACGGAGCCGTGAAATCATGCTCCTGAAACGTAAACTCCTCACATTGCCCGAAGATAGGCAACACCAAGGAGTACCAAAAGCCGTGCATCCCATAAGCTGCGCACTAACTCCTAAAACATAAACTCCCCACATTGCCCAAGATAGGCAACACCGAGGAGTATCAAAAGCCGCGCATTTCATAAGCCACGCATTAACTCTCGGAGCCGTGAAATCATGCCCCTAAAACGTAAACTCCTCACATTGCCAAAAGATAGGCAACACCGAAAAGTATCAAAACCATTTCGAATCGACGGGACATGTCGATCCTAAAAGACGCGCATTCTATAAGCCGCACATGCTTTCAAAAAGCCGCACATCCCATAAAACGCGCACTTTCAAGTACCGGAATTGTCCCGACAATACCGGGAAACTTATCTATACAGGAATAACAAGAATCAAACCACTCCCAGTATTGGAAGTGATGGTCATGACTCGAACAAAATCGGAGCGCTACAAACCGGTAGAAAACTCCAACCGCTGATACTCAATGACTAACTATAACATTTAATGTGGATAATGTGTAACTGCCTACAGTCAACTCATACGATGTGCATGCTTTAAGCAATGGAGTGCATGTTTGAAGATTGTAAAGATCCTAGGAAATGACGCTCATAAACATCTACTCACGTTTTTGAGAAGTGATAAACGGTTTAATTTCCAAAAAATCGCAAAGATCATTCATTAAGTTGATCTTATAACAATTAATCTTGTAACTATATGTTTTGCACTTAGTTTACGTTTTCGTGCACATTTCAAACATGCATATGTTGCATACTTACTAGAATCACATAAAAACACAAGCTATATGCTACAAAACTTGCAGAAGAAGAAAAATCGAGTTGTAACTTAGTCAAATTCCAAGTTTTAGTATGCAAACTATTCAAATCCTAAGTTACCGGTCGTTAGCCAATTGTTCAAAGCAAACAGCCATGTGAACTAGGGGGCATACACCGGTACTTAAATAAAAATACCTAAAAAAAATTCACAAGTTCTGTACTATAAACAAAGAATTTTGGCAGTAATCACAGGACTAGATAATGTGAAATGGAAGCACACAAAGTATACGCAAGTGCACAGAACACAAATAAGCAAATAAGTATAAACAAAATAAGCATAACTGCAAAAACACATATGAGCAGATAAATAAAGCTGCAGTCAATAAAACACACATGACGAGCTCCATCTTCTAAATATTTTCTTCTTTGCTACTCCTCCTCCATCTCACGGGCTTGGTGACGGCTGGAAGATCACTTCGACCAGCACCGAGAGTCGGTAAATTCTTCAAGATCATCATAAAGGTTGCGTCCTCTCGCCATACCTAACACGAAGAATAAATAAAAGGTCTTAGTGCTGGAGAATAGGCATGAACAGTACGTGTGAAAGTGAGTGTAACCCTAGTAAAACGTGTAATGTATTTCAGGGAAGGCCTAAAGCGACGTCATGAACCAGATCAAGCAGCCGTTGTAGGAGGAATCAGACTAACTTCAGGCGCAATATTGCCCAAATGAGGAGGCATCTCTCCAAACTTGGGATCTTCCCCCATAGGTACGTCAAAATCAATGTACACGTCGCTCAAGTCTTCGAAATCTACACCGACACCTTTAATCGGGGAGTCCCGATGTTGTCTGGCTTTTGGAGCACCAGATTTTTCACTTATCTTTGGGGGAGGAGAGTTTGAGACAACAGGGCTCATCCCCAGAGTCTCATGACACGTTTCAGAATCCCCATCATCGGATTCCACATAGAAATCGTCGCTAGAAGTAGACTCGTCGCTACTACTCCCAATCTCTCCCTCCTCTTTTTCTATATCTATCACGGCCTTACCTTTCTTTTGATTAAATTCCTCTTCCTCTTCTTTTGAAATCGAGGGCATCTTAGCTGGGTTACTGACCTCGGCCGTGGCATCTTTTCCCTCGCAAGTCCTCTCAGCCGACTCGCCGGATGGGCCCTCCCGTTCTTGGAAAGCGCCTTCTTCGGAACTGTAAGACGAGGAGGTGGATTGTGTGCGTACCCTAGATCGAGAAGGAGATGGGACCTCAACTGGAATTGCGGATCTCCCTGGATGTAGTATCCCGTATCAAAGCAAGTGTTCGTCAGTCAACAAGACTTTAACAGATCTTTCTCCAACATCAATAACCTTAAGGGTTTGGAAAATTCCATCGAGAGACAAGTCCCTGTCCAGCCTCGGGATAACTGTAAGAATTATTTGACTTGTTAGAAATTCCATAATAACACATCGAAGCTCAATGAGTAAGAAAGGGAACTTACCCCCAGTTGTCCAAAGACAGTTGAACCCCTCAGGACATCTGATGAAGAAGTATTGGGTCTTGAATTGGGACAAGTTACTTTGCAGTTGCAATACAATCTTACGATTCCTCTGAGCCTCGATTACAACCAAAGAAGGAAACTCATCTCTTCTTTTGAATGAAAGAAAGTATCTCAACTCTTCAAAGGTCGGGACACAGTTGAATGTTCGCATCAAAAGGACGTGCAAACAAGTCAAGATGGGGTAGCCATTGGGGTGAGTATAAATATGATGCACAAATACAAAAGGATTCAAAGCAGATTATCAAAATATGATTTAGATAGTTGTACCAAAGGAAATTGAGCAATTAACCATGCATGTATCTTCAAGAGTAATATTAATGGAGTTGGAATATAATGAGCAACGGTGATAAGTATAAAATTGTAAATCTCAATGTTGAAATTAACATAAAAGATTCACCATTCGATGTGCTTAAGTTGATTTTGATTTTACTCACAAAATAATCACGTGATATGACCTTTTTTTTGGTACATATGTGTTGAAACTGAAAACAATAAATCATGATTTATAATAGACTATTTGCATATTACAACCAAAGTGTCTCGAAGTCAACGTGAGCGATATTGAGTTTTTAAGTTTTTGGATATGGTCCAAGAAATGATACAAAAGTATTATTCTATAAGCATCAGAATTGAATAAGTGTTTTTGATAGAAGCATGAATAGTTTGATTTTCAGCCAAAATATAGAGAAAGCATGTGTCCATAAGATGGAACCACTAAAAGGTATATTGATATTTCTAAAGTATAAGTAAACAACATATTGCTGATTGTTAATGATGTACTTATGTAAAAAACATTAATAATTTGGTTGTCTAATACTCACTATTGGATTTGTTAATTATATCTTTTATACTATAAAGGATGTTGGGAATGTCCCAAATGGTATGCAATACCTAAATAAAATGTTTAATATGGAACATATAAAATGAATTATTTGTGCATTGGCAATGGAAATTATCATACATGTTGTATTGTCTACTATATCGTAATTTTCGTATGTATTTGATGCATGAAGAATACCTTATTAAACGGTTCTCCTTTTGAACTTCATGAATATGCTTGATTATACTGGCATGGAAGAGTGGTATCTTATTTTCCTTACCATCAGATGGAGGAATTACAATGCTAAGGTGTTGCTTATTGCCCTAAAAGTATGCTTTTGTGAAATATGGAGGGAAAGGAACATATGGTTATTTGACAAAGTCGAAAGAAATGGTTGCGTGTTATTTAAGGCATGTGCTAAAAAGATAAGAAGGAAAATTTTAGCTTGGGGCTTGATCAAACTATTATTACTATGTCCAATAAGAATCTGTTTGATAGATGGGTCAGCTTATGTATTTAGTTTCTTTTGTTTTGCTTCTCTATTAAGGTTTTTATGTATATGTTTCTATATTTTGTTTTAATAAAGAGGTAAGGGTCCTCTTCAAAACCCTACTTAACTTCAAAAAAAAATTGGGTTTCTTATAATTCCACTCTATATAATTAAATCTTATTTAATTTAATTTTAATTAATTAAATCCTATTTAGTTACTTATTTAATTTACATTCTAATTAATTTAATTTTTATTTAGTATAAAATTTTAAAATTAAATATATATACTATAACACTTATAGTAATTATATATACATATATCATTATACATGTATATTATTTATTGATTAACATTTGATTAATTTAAGTAATTAAAACAAATTTGATTATATATAATTAATTTTGAAATTTCATTATCATTATTTACCTTAAACATTTTAAGATAAATAAACATATATAGTTATACATGTTTAAATTTAATTAGTTAGATTTTAAATAATTATTATTTAATCTATCCAATTAGTCATAATGAGATTTCAAAAATAATTACTAATTTTAAATAATTTTAAAAAATATTTTATAACATTTATAAAATTTCATTTATATTTTAAACTTGACTTTTAAATTTAAAAATTATTAAATTTTTCAAACAGATTTTGAAACTTAGCCAAAGGCCCAAAATCAATTCAGTCCATTATGTTGAAATAACCTTTTGTTTTACTTCATCCTTCGAGCTAGGCTAGTAGCCATGTAGGGCAGAGTGCTTAATTACTCAATTCCAACCTTAGACACAACCTTTGTAGACACCCTATTAAATGGGTAGATTTTAGTAAGTTAGCCATGATATTACTAATTTAAACTGCATAGATTATTGTACTCTTGTACCATTGAAGGAATTGGACCAGTACACAATGGATTAACTAAGTGAATTTCACAAAAAAAAATTCCCATCTTAAGATCTTTATTGGGCTTACAAAATCTAATTAGTTTTAGATCAAATCTAAAATATTTTAAAAAAAATCTTAGGTTTATTTAATTTCTTTATAAACGGTTTTATTTAATTTAGATAAATTATATTTTATAAGTGTATCAAATTCGTGTATAGTGCACGTGCAACATATATAAGTGTACTTGTTTAAATATACCCTATATAGATGTTGGGATTTACACGGCAATAGGCACATTTGACCCTTTGTAGGAGCCTTTGTTGTCCATAGTTTTATATGGGAATTATATATATATATATACTATAAAATAATAAATGTGGATATTTATTTAAATAGCTTTGGCGAATTCAAGTCATTTTGAATTAATATCTTAAAATATCTTATGTTAGTTTAAAATTCAAATTTAGATATAAATCTTAAAAAAATTAATTTTAAATTCAAATTACAACTTATATATAGTCTAATTTGCTTTCAAAACACACACACATATAATATTATATTTTAATTAATATATATATATATACACAAAATTTTAAATTATTAATTATATATGTTAGAAATTTAATTTGTTTACTTTTGGCCAAAAAGGGTACTTGATAATATTTTTTAATCTGTATGGATTTGATATAAGTTTTTTATAAAAAGAATATATATATATATACATATATGTATGTATGTATATGTTAATATATATTATATTGAAAAAAAAATTAAACTAAAAATACATATTTTGTAAATTTATTTTAAATAATTTAACATATATATACACACTATTATATATATTTACATATGTTACATAGTAAAATTATTAAATCTATTTTAAAATTAATAATAAATTTTGAAAAGTATAAATAAGTTGGTCAAAAATAAACTAGATGTATAAATAATATTTTATATGTTTTTTCTTTAAAGACAATTTGAATAGGAACATACAATTGGATAACACAAGCTATAGATAATTTCGTTGTAATAATATCAATCCAAACGAGATAAACATGATGATGATCATATATATATATATATATTTATAATAATAATTGTTAGAAATGAAATGTTACAAAAATAGCAGCCTGTGATTAGCACCTTGATGGATGTATGAAACTTCTTTAGATTTAATCAAAACACCTCTAGAAAATGCAGCTAAATAAAGATGATTGATGTATGAAACTTTTTTGGAATTGATAAGCTAATACCCCTTGAAGCTTGCGGCAAGGTAAGGTGGAGGGGTGGTAAAAATTTATCCCAAAATGATTGAAGGGGTGAGGTTTAAAAGGCATCAGGTTGAAGTACAAAGTGGAGAACTAATTTCCTTTGTTTGCTCCTCCATTTCTACTAGATTTTGAGCATAATAACTCACCCCATTTCCTTATGGTCGGCCATGTTGAATATGTGTCTACGTGATTTTTGTTTGATGATAATAAACATATATACATTCATTTAAATGTATTTGATATTGTACTATTTTATTTTTCACAGATAAAATAAATATTTGCTGAATAAAATAAATAACACAGAATTGAAATTGAAACGAATATTTTATTCAAACAAATATTTATTACAATTTTGATAGTACAAGTTCAAGCTCTCACTATAACTATACAATTTCAGTCACAATACAATTACATCACAAATTCATAGTTACATCAGTTCCTCGCTACATATCACTCACACTCATATTTATCTTCAACTTCATTCCAATGTGAATCCAGCATCTGAGCAATCTGCAGAAATATACATTGACGCGGTAAAATTGAAAAGGAAATATTTTTGCAATATAAAATAAAAATGTGATTTTGAAAATTTTATTTGCCTCAGTTATTTGGGTTGTTCGTCATCATTTATATTTGAATTCATCACACACGAACAATGTGACATGCACAGTGTATCACTATACATGCCACAAGGCCGTGCACACCGATATATGTATATACACTTGATATAGTAACAGGAACAGGTGAGCACAGGTCAAACCCAAAAATCAGGTTCAACTCAAGTCACGCCATTTGCACAAGGTCAAACCCAAGCGTTTAAGCTGGATTCAACACAGGGCAATAGAGGGATGTATGGTGATACACAAAGGCAGCCCACACATGAATGGTGATACACAAAGGCTCAAATGATCAAGTGCACCAGAACCAAATACACATCAGTACAACATGCATGAAGCTACCAGACTAGACAAATACAACTGATTCGAGTGAAAGGCAACTATACACATGAAGTCAAAATGATCAAGGCAACAAAACCAGTTCATGTGCAAAACCAGAATGCTATCATATGTACAAAGGCAAAGACCAGTGATGCACACTCAAACTTTTAACAAAGTCAAGATCGAAGGCATAAGCACATGCACCAGTAAAACAAAGACCAGTGGACCACAATGCAACAGCCAAAAGTGTACAACAAATTCAAGCCAAGCATGCTACAGAACTGACCAACATAGCACAAGAATGAACAACATCAAGTGAGACCAGAAGTGAGACCAGACTCAAGTGAAACCAACCAACCAACCAACAAACAAAGGAATCAGATCATCAAGTGAGACCAGAACAACAATGTGCACATATTCAAACAACAATGTAGACAACATTGAAGCCATACACAAGTGCAGACTCTAAATAAAATACGAAGCAATATCAATACAACAGTAATGAACCACTGACTCCAGTAAATAGCAAGTAGAATCAAGACTCGAGCAAAACAGAGATGACCACACCAACCAGAACGAATGTTGAGACTCAAGTATATCAGGTCAGAGACCAAAGCTCAAACAAAACAAATATACAAAGGCCAGACATGCCAAAAAATCCAAGCCATATAATATCATCACACGTGAATGGTTAACAAAGGCAATGGTCAAGGGTATAAAATGGTACATGTCGAGTATGCTACAGAGAGTCAAAGTCGTGAGCAACAGGATGCCAGAAAATCACAAAATCAATAATGGACAAAGTCAAAATGTGATCGAAGCCGAAGTCAGAGATATCGCAAATTACAAATTTGAAATCAATGCCGTGGAAACCAAGTTAATCAAAGAATATGATGAATAGGTCAGAGATGTGGTGTACGATTCAAGCTCAATACCGTGATAACCAAGTTACGAAACCATGTCAACCAAATATACGTGAATTGAACAAGTCAGAAATAATCACAAGCGTTCAAGCAAGATCGACTGGCCGAAAAGAAGGAAATTGACAAATTCAAATGAACTAACAGACGAAGTCGTATATGAAATACGATCGAAAAATTAGGGCATTGAACCCTATATAAACCAGCCTAAACATCATCGACAATTCATCAAGATTTGAGTACGAATATAACAGAGAATACAAACATCAACTCAAATCAAACAATCGAGTTCAATCAAGCCAAAACCAGCAAAGCAAAAGGAAATCACATACCAGTATCGTAGACGAACTCGAGAGGAGGAGCCACGAGCATCAACAATAAATTCGATAGAGAGGCACCTTCAATTTTCGCAAGCTCTAATTTTCAGAGCAAAGGGGAAGACGAACGATCGACAAATCAAACACGCAATCATCCACAAACTCGATCGATTTCAAAGAGCCGTAAGCAACTCAAAGAAACATGCGATCGTGATAAATCAACCATTCAAAGTCGGCATCTTTGAAATTCCGAAAGCCCTAACTTTGATCGAACTAGGAAAAGGAACGAGCCACCATTATCTCAAACAAAGAAGGAATCGAGGCCGACATCAGATAAAAGAAAAAGGGCCGTATTCTTTTTTAGTGATTAAATTTTATGGGCCGGTCTTAACTTAATAAGGCTTGTTTATTTTTTAATTAGGGTTGTTTTAATTTGTTTTTATTTTTCTGTTTTTGTTTTTAAAGTTTAAACATTGGTAATCACCACCTAAGGTTTAGGTAGTGTCAGATTGTCTAGTTAGGATTAGTTCGGTAAGCAGTGTGTGTGAGTTTGCAAAACTCTATAGGCGGTAGCAGGGTGTGCGAGTCTGTTAGAGTGTTTGTAAGCGGGAGACTGTTTAATTCTAATAGAAATCTGGGAATGCAGCAGTAGGCAGGGGTTGCCGAAGCTGGGTAAATTTTGTGTGTGATTTACTTTTCAGCATATTTACTTCTCTGCTGTTTGTTTTCGTGTTTAATTCAGTAAATTCGTGAAAATTTGCTATAACCCTATTCACCCCCCTCCCTCTAGGGTTAATCTAGATCCTACAAGTGGTATCAGAGCCCGGTATTTGTCTTTAACTCTAGAGTCATGAATCCACCAAATAATGCTTTTTCTGAGGGGCAATCTATTGTTAGGCCACCCATGTTTAATGGGAATGATTATGCTTATTGGAAAGTTAGGATGGGTATTTATCTTAGTTCTGTTGATTATGATGTTTGGGACATTATTGAAACTGCCTATAAATCTCCCCCTATAACTGTTGGTGATACTGAGATTCCTAAACCTAAGGATAGGTGGGACGCTAACGATAAGAAATTAAAAACTACAAATGTTAAAGCCATGCATGCTTTGATATGTGCTCTTGATAAGAATGAATTTAATAGAATTTCTCATTGTAAAACTGCGCAGGAAATTTGGCATACCTTGGAGGTGACACATGAAGGAACTTCTCAAGTCAAGGAGTCTCGTCTAGCCCTATTTAGCAATGAATACGAGAATTTTGTGATGGACAAAGACGAGAGCATAAAGGACATGTTTGGACGCTTTTCAACTTTGGTGTACAATGCTAGAGCGCTTGGGAAGGTATTCACTGAGGTAGAGCTTGTGAGGAAGGTGCTACGAGTCTTACCGATGAACTTTGAGGCAAAAGTCACGGCAATACAAGAATCGAAAGATCTGAGTAAACTAAGCATGGAGGAGTTGATCGGCAACTTGATGACATATGAGCTTGAGCTAAAAACAAAGGAGGAACGCAACAACTCCGAATCAAAGAAGAAGACGATTGCCTTAAAGAGCAAAGAAGAGAGCGATGAAGAAGAAGAAGATCCAATTGAAGAGCTTGCAATGGCTGTCAATAATCTTAGAAAATGGTCAAGATTCGGGCCACGCAAGAGGAAAACAAGTGATAATAGGTCAAAATATTCTGACAATTCCGATAATGAATTGACTTGTTATAACTGCAATAAGCCTGGCCACTTCAAACAAAACTGTCCACTTCTTAAAAACAACAAAGGAAAGAAAAAGAAGAAGAAGGCCTTTGCAGCGACTTGGGATGATGAAGAAGGAGAGGAAGTTTCGAATAATAGCTCAGAGGAGGCTAATTTGTGTCTTATGACAAAATCAGATTCAGAAGCAAGCTCGGAGGAATCTAGTGAGGTAAGTGACTATTCTTATAAAGAACTTGTTTTGATGTGTTGTGATCTTACTAAAACAATTGATACTCTTGATTCTAAAATTGAAAAACTGAAATCTGAAAGGAGAGAACTTGTCCATGAAAATACTAGGTTAGAAACTGAACTTGAAAATATTCAAAACCTAGACTGTAAAAAATGAAAATTTTTAGATTCAGAATTATCAAAGCTTAAGAATAGAGTTGAGAATCTTGAAAAAGAAAACTTGAGTCTTAAGGAAACCATTGACACTAGGAGAAAGGATTTTATAAATGGATGCACCTCACTTGTGACTGAAAACACAACACTAAAAACCAAAGTCCAAAATCTTGAGAGATCTCTGAATAGCTTTTCAAGATGAGAGAAATCATTCAACATGTTATTGGGAAATCAACTTTTTGCTAACAACAGAAAAGGACTAGGTTTTGGGAAAACACAAGTTAATGATAATGCAAAAGGTAAGAGTGTCTTTGCTAGATGTGAAATAATTGGTCATCGTGTATAAAATTGTAGTCATAGGAACAAGAACACAAAATTTATACAAGTTTGGGCTCCTAAGAATTCTACAAACAAATTTCATGTCTATTGGAACAAAAATAAAAGGAAAAAACAAGTTTGGGTGCTAAAAGGAACATATATTAATAGTTTTGGGTCTACTCAAACATATTCATCAAATTATTCTGCCACTAACAACCATGGACCTATAAAAACAAATAGGTCACAAAAATCTTTTACCGTGTAGGTGTGGTGGCAGGCTAAGGAACAACATTAGTGTTATCTGAATTCTGGCTGTTCCAGACACACACAACGGGCGACAAATCAACGTTCCTTAGCCTAGTATAAAGGTGACAGATTCACAATGGGAAACCAACGAAAGATTATCGTACAGGTAAAACAGGTAATTATATTTATTTTCTAACGATAGATAAAATGTGAAAATCTGCACCATAATCTAAATTAAATCAGCCAGTTATGTGAAATGATTGATGATGTTAATTCTGATTTTTTTATCATCCTTAAAGAGAATTACTTGAAGTAATTATTATGGTTGACAGATTCTAACTAACTTGATATGACTTGTTCTTATCCATGACTTTGATTTGTGCTTAAAAGATTGACCAACCATTTTTTCATTGAACTTAATCTGTTTGGTCAAATTATGATATTGATTGATTACTGATTACTCATGCTATAAAAAGGATTTTTAGAAATTGTTGAAACTGTTGAAACTTTATTGGTGAAACTTCAAGAAATTGTTTTGAAATAATGATGATGGTTTAATGACTGTTGATCTTACGGTTTCTAAATCTGACACTGTGATATTTGTTTGATGGTTAACACGACTTCATTTCAAAGTCAAGAAAATTTCGTTTAAAAAATTACTTGAGTCACTTGTGCATTTTCAAATTTCTGTTTCAATTTGGTCTGGTTAAACTTGGTTGATTTTCTTGCTTTCCGCAGTTATCACTGTTTTGATGAGTTCGAACTTGCTCTGTGCATTTCTTTGTTGAAAATAATTCTGAGATAGTTTGTTGAAATTTCACAATATAGTCTATGACATCCAATGAGTAAATATTGAGTGAAATTTAAAGTCAGATGGAGATCACACTGGTAATATAGTTGATAGAAAATTTACTAGTGGAACGTGATTATATTTCGAGACATTCTTTTGCTGCATCATTTTTCAAAGAAAATATCTGTATATTTTTCACTTGAAATAATTTCCGTTGACCTTGTATCAGATTAGTTATTTAAGAAAATTTGATTCTATAACTATTTTTGAAATTGATTTTAAATAACTATGTTAACGGATCTGACCCCCTAATAATTATCTAAAAAGATAGATAGTGATTGAAAATAAGATGAGTGTTGATATTAATCATATATTATGACTTGAGAAAGTATAATTAGAAATTTCTTTAGAAATTTAAACAAGAGTTATAAAAACTTTTTGTTGATAAATATTCCATGATCATCTCTATTTCTATCATTTTTCTATCGACCATCACTCATCAAAAGTCAATATAGTATGTCAATATGTGGTAGTTTAAACGGGAAATCATTTGTGCTTTAATTTTATTTCTAACAATAAATAATAATATCCAAAATATTCACTCTCATTTAAAAGTCCTCACGGTTATGCATGGGTGAATTACTTGGATTTTTGATTATGTGTTTCCATGCTCATTTAAAAGTCCTCACGGTTATGCATGTATGGAACGCATATCAAAATTAATTGATTAAATAGACAAGTTGATTCTAATCCCATTTAAAAGTCCTCACGGTTATGCGTGGTTAGAAGATACTTGAATTCATTTTTAAAAATAAAAATTTAGAATACTACTAATCTCATTTAAAAGTCATAACAGTTATGCATGGTTAGTAGATATTCAAATTTCCTGAAATAAATATACCACAAATAGACACAACTATATGGTCTTATGATATCATCCTATCATTCTAAAGTGGAATACGCGTCAATTAAAGTATTTATGATTTTTGTTTGATTTTCTTACTGAAATTAATATTTACACTCGATTGAGCTTTAATATTGTATTAATGTCTATAACTATATCTCTATTTTTCTATTACTATTATTCTTTTGCTGATAACAAAAGGGGGAGAGAAAAGTTAAGATTTTGAAAATAAAGGTCAAAGATTTTCTAATTGTACTAATTGTATCAAGGCTCATTTGAATTCTCATGCATATATGTAGGGGGAGTATTGTGTAGAAAGATTTTTAGCATTCAAATAGGGGGAGCAAACTGAATAATCAAATACATTTAATATAGTCAAAATCTTAAATATATGTTTGTTATCATCAAAAGGGAGAGATTGTTGAATATGCGTCTACGTGATTTTTGTTTGATGATAATAAACATATATACATTCATTTAAATGTATTTGATATTGTACTATTTTATTTTTCACAGATAAAATAAATATTTGCTGAATAAAATAAATATTTGCTGAATAAAATAAATAACACAGAATTGAAATTGAAACGAATATTTTATTCAAACAAATATTTATTACAATTTTGATAGTACAAGTTCAAGCTCTCACTATAACTATACAATTTCAGTCACAATACAATTACATCACAATTTCATAGTTACATCAGTTCCTCACTACATATCACTCACACTCGTATTTTCTTCAACTTCATTCCAATGTGAACCCAGCATCTGAGCAATCTGTAGAAATATACATTGACGCGGTAAAATTGAAAAGGAAATATTTTTGCAATATAAAATAAAAATGTGATTTTGAAAATTTTATTTGCCTTAGTTATTTTGGTTATTCGTCATCATTTATATTTGTATTCATCACACACGAACAATGTGACATGCACAGTGTATCATTGTACATGCCACAAGGCCGTGCACACCGATATATGTATATACACTTGATATAGTAACAGGAACAGGTGAGCACAGGTCAAACCCAAAAATCGGGTTCAACTCAAGTCACGACATTTGCACAAGGTCAAACCCAAGCGTTTAAGCTGGATTCAACACAGGGCAATAGAGGGATGTATGGTGATACACAAAGGCAGCCCACACATGAATGGTGATACACAAAGGCTCAAATGATCAAGTGCACCAGAACCAAATACACATCAGTACAACATGCATGAAGCTACCAGACTAGACAAATACAACTGATTCGAGTGAAAGGCAACTATACACATGAAGTCAAAATGATCAAGGCAACAAAACCAGTTCATGTGCAAAACCAGAATGCTATCATATGTACAAAGGCAAAGACCAGTGATGCACACTCAAACTTTTAACAAAGTCAAGATCGAAGGCATAAGCACATGCACCAGTAAAACAAAGACCAGTGGACCACAATGCAACAGCCAAAAGTGTACAACAAATTCAAGCCAAGCATGCTACAGAACTGACCAACATAGCACAAGAATGAACAACATCAAGTGAGACCAGAAGTGAGACCAGACTCAAGTGAAACCAACCAACCAACCAACAAACAAAGGAATCAGATCTGCAAGTGAGACCAGAACAACAATGTGCACATATTCAAACAACAATGTAGACAACATTGAAGCCATACACAAGTGCAGACTCTAAATAAAATACGAAGCAATATCAATACAACAGTAATGAACCACTGACTCCAGTAAATAGCAAGTAGAATCAAGACTCGAGCAAAACAGTGATGACCACACCAACCAGAACGAATGTTGAGACTCAAGTATATCAGGTTAGAGACCAAAGCTCAAACAAAACAAATATACAAAGGCCAAACATGCCAGAAAATCGAAGCCATATAATATCATCACACGTGAATGGTTAACAAAGGCAATGGTCAATGGTATAAAATGGTACATGTCGAGTATGCTACAGAGAGTCAAAGTCGTGAGCAACAGGATGCCAGAAAATCACAAAATCAATAATGGACAAAGTCAAAATATGATCGAAGCCGAAGTCAGAGATATCGCAAATTACAAATTCGAAATCAATGCCGTGGAAACCAAGTTAATCAAAGAATATGATGAACAGGTCAGAGATGTGGTGTACGATTCAAGCTCAATATCGTGATAACCAAGTTACAAAACCATGTCAACCAAATATACGTGAATTGAACAAGTCAGAAATAATAACAAGCATTCAAGCAACATCGACTGGCTGAAAACAAGGAAATTGACAAATTCAAATGAACTAATAGACGAAGTCGTATATGAAATACGAACGAAAAATTAGGGCATTGAACCCTATATAAACTAGCCTAAACATCATCGGCAATTCATCAAGATTTGAGTACGAATATAACATAGAATACAAACATCAACTCAAATCAAACAATCGAGTTCAATCAAGCCAAAACCAGCAAAGCAAAAGGAAATCACATACCAGTATCGTAGACGAACTCGAGAGGAGGAGCCACGAGCATCAACAATAAATTCGACAGAGAGGCGCCTTCAATTTTCGCAAGCCCTAATTTTCAGAGCAAAGAGGAAGACGAACGATCGACAAATCAAACACGCAATCATCCACAAACTCGATCGATTTCAAAGAGCCATAAGCAACTCAAAGAAACATGCGATCGTGATAAATCATCCATTAAAAGTCGGCATCTTTGAAATTCCGAAAGCCCTAACTTTGATCGAACAAGGAAAAGGAACGAGCCACCATTATCTCAAACAAAGAAGGAATCGAGGCCGACATCAGATAAAAGAAAAAGGGCCGTATTCTTTTTTAGTGATAAAAGTTTGTGGGCCGGTCTTAACTGAATAAGGCTTGTTTATTTCTAATTAGGGTTGTTTTAATTTTTTGATTTTTCTGTTTTTGTTTTTAAAGTTTAAACTTTGGTAAATCACCGCCTAGGGTTTAGGTAGTGTCAGATTGTCTAGTTAGGATTAGTTCGGTAAGCAGGGTGTGCGAGTTTGCAAAACTCTATAGGCGGTAGCAGGGTGTGCGAGTCTGTTAGAGTGTTTGTAAGTGGGAGATTGTTTAATTCTAATAGAAATCTGGGAATGCAGCAGTAGGCAGGGGTTGCCGAAGCTGGGTAAATTTTGTGTGTGATTTACTTTTCAGCATATTTACTTCTCCGCTGTTTGTTTTCGTGTTTAATTCAGTAAATTCATGAAAATTTGCTATAACCCTATTCACCCCCCTCCCTCTAGGGTTAATCTAGATCCTACAAGTGGTATCAGAGCCCGGTATTTGTCTTTAACTCTAGAGTCATGAATCCACCAAATAATGCTTTTTCTGAGGGGCAATCTATTGTTAGGCCACCCATGTTTAATGGGAATGATTATGCTTATTGGAAAGTTAGGATGGGTATTCACTTAGTTCTGTTGATTATGATGTTAGGGACATTATTGAAACTGGCTATAAATCTCCCACTATAATTGTTGGTGATACTAAGATTCCTAAACCTAAGGATAGGTGGGACGCTAACGATAAGAAATTAAAAACTACAAATGCTAAAGCCATGAATGCTTTGATATGTGCTCTTGATAGGAATGAATTTATTAGAATTTCTCATTGTAAAACTGCGCAGGAAATTTGGCATACCTTGGAGGTGACACATGAAGGAACTTCTCAAGTCAAGGAGTCTCGTCTAGCCCTATTCAGCAATGAATACGAGAATTTTGTGATGGACAAAGACGAGAGCATAAAGGACATGTTTGGACGCTTTTCAACTTTGGTGTACAATGCTAGAGCGCTTGGGAAGGTATTCACTGAGGTAGAGCTTGTGAGGAAGGTGCTACGAGTCTTACCGATGAACTTTGAGGCAAAAGTCACGACAATACAAGAATCGAAAGATCTGAGTAAACTAAGCATGGAGGAGTTGATCGGCAACTTGATGACATATGAGCTTGAGCTAAAAACAAAGGAGGAACGCAACAACTCCGAATCAAAGAAGAAGACGATTGCCTTAAAAAGCAAAGAGGAGAGCGATGAAGAAGAAGAAGATCCAATTGAAGAGCTTGCAATGGCTGTCAATAATCTTAGAAAATGGTCAAGATTCGGGCCACGCAAGAAGAAAACAAGTGATAATAGGTCAAAAGATTCTGACAATTCCGATAATGAATTGACTTGTTATAACTGCAATAAGCCTGGCCACTTCAAACAAAACTGTCCACTTCTCAAAAACAACAAAGGAAAGAAAAAGAAGAAGAAGGCCTTTGCAGCGACTTGGGATGATGAAGAAGGAGAGGAAGTTTCGAATAATAGCTCAGAGGAGGCTAATTTGTGTCTTATGACAAAATCAGATTCAGAAGCAAGCTCGGAGGAATCTAGTGATGTAAGTGACTATTCTTATAAAGAACTTGTTTTGATGTGTTGTGATCTTACTAAAACAATTCATACTCTTGATTCTAAAATTGAAAAACTGAAATCTGATAGGAGAGAACTTGTCCGTGAAAATACTAGGTTAGAAACTGAACTTGAAAATATTCAAAACCTAGACTGTAAAAAATGCAAAATTTTAGATTCAGAATTATCAAAGCTTAGGAATAGCGTTGAGAATCTTGAAAAAGAAAACTTGAGTCTTAAGGAAACCATTGACACTAGGAGAAAGGATTTTATAAATGGATGCACCTCACTTGTGACTGAAAACACAACACTAAAAACCAAAGTCCAAAATCTTGAGAAATCTCTGAATAACTTTTCAAGAGGAGAGAAATCATTCAACATGTTATTGGGAAATCAACTTTTTGCTAACAACAGAAAAGGACTAGGTTTTGGGAAAACACAAGTTAATGATAATGCAAAAGGTAAAAGTGTCTTTGCTAGATGTGAAATAATTGGTCATCGTGTTGAAAATTGTAGTCATAGGAACAAGAACACAAAATTTATACAAGTTTGGGCTCCTAAGAATTCTACAAACAAATTTCATGTCTATTGGATAAAAAATAAAAGGACAAAACTAGTTTGGGTGCCAAAAGGAACATATATTAATAGTTTTGGGTCTACTCAAACATATTCATCAAATTATTCTGCCACTAACAACCATGGACCTATAAAAACAAATAGGTCACAAAAATCTTTTACCGTGTAGGTGTGGTGGCAGGCTAAGGAACAACATTAGTGTTATCTGGATTCTGGCTGTTCCAGACACACACAACGGGTGACAAATCAACGTTCCTTAGCCTAGTATAAAGGTGACAGATTCACAATGGGCAAACAACGAAAGATTATTGTACAGGTAAAACAGGTAATTATATTTATTTTCTAACGATAGATAAAATGTGAAAATCTACACCATAATCTAAATTAAATCAGCCAGTTATGTGAAATGATTGATGATGTTAATTCTGATTTTTTTTATCATCCTTAAAGAGAATTACTTGAAGTAATTATTATGGTTGACAGATTCTAACTAACTTGATATGACTTGTTCTTATCCATGACTTTGATTTGTGCTTAAAAGATTGACCAACCATTTTTTCATTGAACTTAATCTGTTTGGTCAAATTATGATATTGATTGATTACTGATTACTCATGCTATAAAAAGGATTTTTAGAAATTGTTGAAACTGTTGAAACTTTATTGGTGAAACTTCAAGAAATTGTTTTGAAATAATGATGATGGTTTAATGACTGTTGATCTTACGGTTTCTAAATCTGACACTGTGATATTTGTTTGATGGTTAACACGACTTCATTTCAAAGTCAAGAAAATTTCGTTTAAAAAATTACATGAGTCACTTGTGCATTTTCAAATTTCTGTTTCAATTTGGTCTGGTTAAACTTGGTTGATTTTCTTGCTTTCCGCAGTTATCACTGTTTTGATGAGTTCGAACTTGCTCCGTGCATTTCTTTGTTGAAAATAATTCTGAGATAGTTTGATGAAATTTCACAATCTAGTCTATGACATCCAACGAGTAAATATTGAGTGAAATTTAAAGTCAGATGGAGATCACACTGGTAATATAGTTGATTGAAAATTTATTAGTGGAACGTGATTATATTTCGAGACATTCTTTTGCTGCATCATTTTTCAAAGAAAATATCTGTATATTTTTCACTTGAAATAATTTCCGTTGACCTTGTATCAGATTAGTTATTTAAGAAAATTTGATTCTATAACTATTTTTGAAATTGATTTTAAATAACTATGTTAACGGATCTGACCCCCTAATAATTATCTAAAAAGATAGATAGTGATTGAAAATAAGATGAGTGTTGATATTAATCATATATTATGACTTGAGAAAGTATAATTAGAAAATTTCTTTAGAAATTTAAACAAGAGTTATAAAAACTTTTTGTTGATAAATATTCCATGACCATCTCTATTTCTATCATTTTTCTATCGACCATCACTCATCAAAAGTCAATATAGTATGTCAATATGTGGTAGTTTAAATGGGAAATCATTTGTTCTTTAATTTTATTTCTAACAATAAATAATAATATCCAAAATATTCACTCTCATTTAAAAGTCCTCACGGTTATGCATGGGTGAATTACTTGGATTTTTGATTATGTGTTTCCATGCTCATTTAAAAGTCCTCACGGTTATGCATGTATGGAACGCATATCAAAATTAATTTATTAAAAAGACAAGTTGATTCTAATCCCATTTAAAAGTCCTCACGGTTATGCGTGGTTAGAAGATACTTGAATTCATTTTTAAAAATAAAAATTTAGAATACTACTAATCTCATTTAAAAGTCATAACGGTTATGCATGGTTAGTAGATATTCAAATTTCTTGAAATAAATATACCACAAATAGACACAACTATATGGTCTTGTGATATCATCCTATCATTCTAAAGTGGAATATGCGTCAATTAAAGTATTTATGATTTTTGTTTGATTTTCTTATTGAAATTAGTATTTACACTCGATTGAGCTTTAATATTGTATTAATGTCTATAACTATATCTCTATTTTTCTATTACTATTATTCTTTTGCTGATAACAAAAGGGGAAGAGAAAAGTTAAGATTTTGAAAATAAAGGTCAATGATTTTCTAATTGTACTAATTGTATCAAGACTCATTTGAATTCTCATGCATATATGTAGGGGGAGTATTGTGTAGAAAGATTTTTAGCATTCAAATAGGGGGAGCAAACTTAATAATCAAATACATTTAATATAGTCAAAATCTTAAATATATGTTTGTTATCATCAAAAGGGGGAGATTGTTGAATATGCGTCTACGTGATTTTTGTTTGATGATAATAAACATATATACATTCATTTAAATGTATTTGATATTGTACTATTTTATTTTTCAGAGATAAAATAAATATTTGCTGAATAAAATAAATAACACAGAATTGAAATTGAAACGAATATTTTATTCAAACAAATATTTATTACAATTTTGATAGTACAAGTTCAAGCTCTCACTATAACTATACAATTTCAGTCACAATACAATTACATCACAATTTCATAGTTACATCAGTTCCTCGCTACATATCACTCACACTCGTATTTATCTTCAACTTCATTCCAATGTGAATCCAGCATCTGAGCAATCTGCAGAAATATACATTGACGCAGTAAAATTGAAAAGGAAATATTTTTGCAATATAAAATAAAAATGTGATTTTGAAATTTTTATTTGCCTCAGTTATTTGGGTTGTTCGTCATCATTTATATTTGAATTCATCACACACGAACAATGTGACATGCACAGTGTATCACTGTACATGCCACAAGGCCGTGCACACCGATATATGTATATACACTTGATATAGTAACAGGAACAGGTGAGCACAGGTCAAACCCAAAAATCGGGTTCAACTCAAGTCACGACATTTGCACAAGGTCAAACCCAAGCGTTTAAGCTAGATTCAACACAGGGCAATAGAGGGATGTATGGTGATACACAAAGGCAGCCCACACGTGAATGGTGATACACAAAGCTCAAATGATCAAGTGCACCAGAACCAAATACACATCAGTACAACATGCATGAAGCTACCAGACTAGACAAATACAACTGATTCGAGTGAAAGGCAACTATACACATGAAGTCAAAATGATCAAGGCAACAAAACCAGTTCATGTGCAAAACCAGAATGCTATCATATGTACAAATGCAAAGACCAGTGATGCACACTCAAACTTTTAACAAAGTCAAGATCGAAGGCATAAGCACATGCACCAGTAAAACAAAGACCAGTGGACCATAATGCAACAGCCAAAAGTGTACAACAATATCAAGCCAAGCATGCTACAGAACTGACCAACATAGCACAAGAATGAACAACATCAAGTGAGACCAGAAGTGAGACTAGACTCAAGTGAAACCAACCAACCAACAAACAAAGGAATCAGATCATCAAGTGAGACCAGAACAACAATGTGCACATATTCAAACAACAATGTAGACAACATTGAGCCATACACAAGTGCAGACTCTAAATAAAATACGAAGCAATATCAATACAACAGTAATGAACCACTGACTCCAGTAAATAGCAAGTAGAATCAAGACTCGAGCAAAACAGAGATGACCACACCAACTAGAACGAATGTTGAGACTCAAGTATATCAGGTCAGAGACCAAAGCTCAAACAAAACAAATATACAAAGGCCAGACATGCCAGAAAATCGAAGCCATATAATATCATCACACGTGAATGGTTAACAAAGGCAATGGTCAAGGGTATAAAATGATACATGTCGAGTATGCTACAGAGAGTCAAAGTCGTGAGCAACAGGATGCCAGAAAATCACAAAATCAATAATGGACAAAGTCAAAATATGATCGAAGCCGAAGTCAGAGATATCGCAAATTACAAATTCGAAATCAATGCCGTGGAAACCAAGTTAATCAAAGAATATGATGAACAGGTCAGAGATGTGGTGTACGATTCAAGCTCAATACCATGATAACCAAGTTACAAAACCATGTCAACCAAATATACGTGAATTGAACAAGTCAGAAATAATCACAAGCGTTCAAGCAACATCGACTGGCCGAAAAGAAGGAAATTGACAAATTCAAATGAACTAACAGACGAAGTCGTATATGAAATACGAACGAAAAATTAGGGCATTGAACCCTATATAAACCAGCCTAAACATCATCGGCAATTCATCAAGATTTGAGTACGAATATAACAGAGAATACAAACATCAACTCAAATCAAACAATCGAGTTCAATCAAGCCAAAACCAGCAAAGCAAAAGTAAATCACATACCAGTATCGTAGAAGAACTCGAGAGGAGGAGCCACGAGCATCAACAATAAATTCGACAGAGAGGCGCCTTCAATTTTCGCAAGCCCTAATTTTCAGAGCAAAGAGGAAGACGAACGATCGACAAATCAAACACGCAATCATCCATAAACTCGATCGATTTCAAAGAGCCGTAAGCAACTCAAAGAAACATGCGATCGTGATAAATCATCCATTCAAAGTCGGCATCTTTGAAATTCCGAAAGCCCTAACTTTGATCGAACAAGGAAAAGGAACGAGCCACCATTATCTCAAACAAAGAAGGAATCAGGGTCGACATCAGATAAAAGAAAAAGGGCCGTATTCTTTTTTAGTGATAAAAGTTTGTGGGCTGGTCTTAACTTAATAAGGCTTGTTTATTTTTTAATTAGGGTTGTTTTAATTTGTTTTTATTTTTCTGTTTTTGTTTTTAAAGTTTAAACTTTGGTAAATCACCACCTAGGGTTTAGGTAGTGTCAGATTGTCTAGTTAGGATTAGTTCGGTAAGCAGGGTGTGCGAGTTTGCAAAACTCTATAGGCGGTAGCAGGGTGTGCGAGTCTGTTAGAGTGTTTGTAAGCGGGAGACTGTTTAATTCTAATAGAAATCTGGGAATGCAGTAGTAGGCAGGGGTTGCCGAAGCTGGGTAAATTTTGTGTGTGATTTACTTTTCAGCATATTTACTTCTCTGCTGTTTGTTTTCGTGTTTAATTCAGTAAATTCATGAAAATTTGCTATAACCCTATTCACCCCCCTCCCTCTAGGGTTAATCTAGATCCTACAAGTGGTATCAGAGCCCGGTATTTGTCTTTAACTCTAGAGTCATGAATCCACCAAATAATGCTTTTTCTGAGGGGCAATCTATTGTTAGGCCACCCATGTTTAATGGGAATGATTATGCTTATTGGAAAGTTAGGATGGGTATTTATATTAGTTCTGTTGATTATGATGTTTGGGACATTATTGAAACTGGCTATAAATCTCCCACTATAACTGTTGGTGATACTGAGATTCCTAAACCTAAGGATAGGTGGGACGCTAACGATAAGAAATTAAAAACTACAAATGCTAAAGCCATGAATGCTTTGATATGTGCTCTTGATAGGAATGAATTTATTAGAATTTCTCATTGTAAAACTGCGCAGGAAATTTGGCATACCTTGGAGGTGACACATGAAGGAACTTCTCAAGTCAAGGAGTCTCGTCTAGCCCTATTCAGCAATGAATACGAGAATTTTGTGATGGACAAAGACGAGAGCATAAAGGACATGTTTGGACGCTTTTCAACTTTGGTGTACAATGCTAGAGCGCTTGGGAAGGTATTCACTGAGGTAGAGCTTATGAGGAAGGTGCTACGAGTCTTACCGATGAACTTCAAAAGTCACGACAATACAAGAATCGAAAGATCTGAGTAAACTAAGCATGGAGGAGTTGATCGGCAACTTGATGACATATGAGCTTGATCTAAAAACAAAGGAGGAACACAACAACTCCGAATCAAAGAAGAAGACGATTGCCTTAAAAAGCAAAGAGGAGAGCGATGAAGAAGAAGAAGATCCAATTGAAGAGCTTGCAATGGCTGTCAATAATCTTAGAAAATGGTCAAGATTCGGGCCACGCAAGAAGAAAACAAGTGATAATAGGTCAAAAGATTCTGACAATTCCGATAATGAATTGACTTGTTATAACAGCAATAAGCCTGGCCACTTCAAACAAAACTGTCCACTTCTCAAAAACAACAAAGGAAAGAAAAAGAAGAAGAAGGCCTTTGCAGCGACTTGGGATGATGAAGAAGGAGAGGAAGTTTCGAATAATAGCTCAGAGAAGGCTAATTTGTGTCTTATGACAAAATCAGATTAAGAAGCAAGCTCGGAGGAATCTAGTGAGGTAAGTGACTATTCTTATAAAGAACTTGTTTTGATGTGTTGTGATCTTACTAAAACAATTCATACTCTTGATTCTAAAATTGAAAAACTGAAATCTGATAGGAGAGAACTTGTCCATGAAAATACTAGGTTAGAAACTAAACTTGAAAATATTCAAAACCTAGACTGTAAAAAATGCAAAATTTTAGATTCAGAATTATCAAAGCTTAAGAATAGCGTTGAGAATCTTGAAAAAGAAAACTTGAGTCTTAAGGAAACCATTGACACTAGGAGAAAGGATTTTATAAATGGATGCACCTCACTTGTGACTGAAAACACAACACTAAAAACCAAAGTCCAAAATCTTGAGAAATCTCTGAATAACTTTTCAAGAGGAGAGAAATCATTCAACATGTTATTGGGAAATCAACTTTTTGCTAACAACCGAAAAGGACTAGGTTTTGGGAAAACACAAGTTAATGATAATGCAAAAGGTAAGAGTGTCTTTGCTAGTTGTGAAATAATTGGTCATCGTGTTGAAAATTGTAGTCATAGGAACAAGAACACAAAATTTATACAAGTTTGGGCTCCTAAGAATTCTACAAACAAATTTCATGTCTATTGGAACAAAAATAAAAGGACAAAACAAGTTTGGGTGCCAAAAGGAACATATATTAATAGTTTTGGGTCTACTCAAACATATTCATCAAATTATTCTGCCACTAACAACCATGGACCTATAAAAACAAATAGGTCACAAAAATCTTTTACCGTGTAGGTGTGGTGGCAGGCTAAGGAACAACATTAGTGTTATCTGGATTCTGGCTGTTCCAAACACACACAACGGGTGACAAATCAACGTTCCTTAGCCTAGTATAAAGGTGACAGATTCACAATGGGAAAACAACGAAAGATTATCGTACAGGTAAAACAGGTAATTATATTTATTTTCTAACGATAGATAAAATGTGAAAATCTACACCATAATCTAAATTAAATCAGCCAGTTATGTGAAATGATTGATGATGTTAATTCTGATTTTTTTTTATCATCCTTAAAGAGATTTACTTGAAGTAATTATTATGGTTGACAGATTCTAACTAACTTGATATGACTTGTTCTTATCCATGACTTTGATTTGTGCTTAAAAGATTGACCAACCATTTTTTCATTGAACTTAATCTGTTTGGTCAAATTATGATATTGATTGATTACTGATTACTCATGCTATAAAAAGGATTTTTAGAAATTGTTGAAACTGTTGAAACTTTATTGGTGAAACTTCAAGAAATTGTTTTGAAATAATGATGATGGTTTAATGACTGTTGATCTTACGGTTTCTAAATCTGACACTGTGATATTTGTTTGATGGTTAACACGACTTCATTTCAAAGTCAAGAAAATTTCATTTAAAAAATTACTTGAGTCACTTGTGCATTTTCAAATTTCTGTTTCAATTTGGTCTGGTTAAACTTGGTTGATTTTCTTGCTTTCCGCAGTTATCACTGTTTTGATGAGTTCGAACTTGCTCCGTGCATTTCTTTGTTGAAAATAATTCTGAGATAGTTTGATGAAATTTCACAATCTAGTCTATGACATCCAACGAGTAAATATTGAGTGAAATTTAAAGTCAGATGGAGATCACACTGGTAATATAGTTGATAGAAAATTTACTAGTGGAACGTGATTATATTTCGAGACATTCTTTTGTTGCATCATTTTTCAAAGAAAATATCTGTATATTTTTCACTTGAAATAATTTCCGTTAACCTTGTATCAGATTAGTTATTTAAGAAAATTTGATTCTATAACTATTTTTGAAATTGATTTTAAATAACTATGTTAACGGATCTGACCCCCTAATAATTATCTAAAAAGATAGATAGTGATTGAAAATAAGATGAGTGTTGATATTAATCATATATTATGACTTGAGAAAGTATAATTAGAAAATTTCTTTAGAAATTTAAACAAGAGTTATAAAAACTTTTTGTTGATAAATATTCCATGATCATCTCTATTTCTATCGTTTTTCTATCGACCATCACTCATCAAAAGTCAATATAGTATGTCAATATGTGGTAGTTTAAATGGGAAATCATTTGTTCTTTAATTTTATTTCTAACAATAAATAATAATATCCAAAATATTCACTCTCATTTAAAAGTCCTCACGGTTATGCATTGGTGAATTACTTGGATTTTTGATTATGTGTTTCCATGCTCATTTAAAAGTCCTCACGGTTATGCATGTATGGAACGCATATCAAAATTAATTTATTAAAAAGACAAGTTGATTCTAATCCCATTTAAAAGTCCTCACGGTTATGCGTGGTTAGAAGATACTTGAATTCATTTTTAAAAATAAAAATTTAGAATACTACTAATCTCATTTAAAAGTCATAACGGTTATGCATGGTTAGTAGATATTCAAATTTCCTGAAATAAATATACCACAAATAGACACAACTATATGGTCTTATGATATCATCCTATCATTCTAAAGTGGAATATGCGTCAATTAAAGTATTTATGATTTTTGTTTGATTTTCTTATTGAAATTAGTATTTACACTCGATTGAGCTTTAATATTGTATTAATGTCTATAACTATATCTCTATTTTTCTATTACTATTATTCTTTTGCTGATAACAAAAGGGGGAGGAAAAGTTAAGATTTTGAAAATAAAGGTCAATGATTTTCTAATTGTACTAATTGTATCAAGACTCATTTGAATTCTCATGCATATATGTAGGGGGAGTATTGTGTAGAAAGATTTTTAGCATTCAAATAGGGGGAGCAAACTTAATAATCAAATACATTTAATATAGTCAAAATCTTAAATATATGTTTGTTATCATCATAAGGGGGAGATTGTTGAATATGCGTCTACGTGATTTTTGTTTGATGATAATAAACATATATACATTCATTTAAATGTATTTGATATTGTACTATTTTATTTTTCACAAATAAAATAAATATTTGCTGAATAAAATAAATAACACAGAATTGAAATTGAAACGAATATTTTATTCAAACAAATATTTATTACAATTTTGATAGTACAAGTTCAAGCTCTCACTATAACTATACAATTTCAGTCACAATACAATTACATCACAATTTCATAGTTACATCAGTTCCTTGCTACATATCACTCACACTCGTATTTATCTTCAACTTCATTCCAATGTGAATCCAGCATCTGAGCAATCTGCAGAAATATACATTGACGCAGTAAAATTGAAAAGGAAATATTTTTGCAATATAAAATAAAAATGTGATTTTGAAATTTTTATTTGCCTCAGTTATTTGGGTTGTTCGTCATCATTTATATTTGAATTCATCACACACGAACAATGTGACATGCACAGTGTATCACTGTACATGCCACAAGGCCGTGCACACCGATATATGTATATACACTTGATATAGTAACAGGAACAGGTGAGCACAGGTCAAACCCAAAAATCGGGTTCAACTCAAGTCACGACATTTGCACAAGGTCAAACCCAAGCGTTTAAGCTAGATTCAACACAGGGCAATAGAGGGATGTATGGTGATACACAAAGGCAGCCCACACATGAATGGTGATACACAAAGGCTCAAATGATCAAGTGCACCAGAACCAAATACACATCAGTACAACATGCATGAAGCTACCAGACTAGACAAATACAACTGATTCGAGTGAAAGGCAACTATACACATGAAGTCAAAATGATCAAGGCAACAAAACCAGTTCATGTGCAAAACCAGAATGCTATCATATGTACAAATGCAAAGACCAGTGATGCACACTCAAACTTTTAACAAAGTCAAGATCGAAGGCATAAGCACATGCACCAGTAAAACAAAGACCAGTGGACCATAATGCAACAGCCAAAAGTGTACAACAAATTCAAGCCAAGCATGCTACAGAACTGACCAACATAGCACAAGAATGAACAACATCAAGTGAAACCAGAAGTGAGACTAGACTCAAGTGAAACCAACCAACCAACAAACAAAGGAATCAGATCATCAAGTGAGACCAGAACAACAATGTGCACATATTCAAACAACAATGTAGACAACATTGAGCCATACACAAGTGCAGACTCTAAATAAAATACGAAGCAATATCAATACAACAGTAATGAACCACTGACTCCAGTAAATAGCAAGTAGAATCAAGACTCGAGCAAAACAGAGATGACCACACCAACTAGAACGAATGTTGAGACTCAAGTATATCAGGTCAGAGACCAAAGCTCAAACAAAACAAATATACAAAGGCCAGACATGCCAGAAAATCGAAGCCATATAATATCATCACACGTGAATGGTTAACAAAGGCAATGGTCAAGGGTATAAAATGATACATGTCGAGTATGCTACAGAGAGTCAAAGTCGTGAGCAACAGGATGCCAGAAAATCACAAAATCAATAATGGACAAAGTCAAAATATGATCGAAGCCGAAGTCAGAGATATCGCAAATTACAAATTCGAAATCAATGCCGTGGAAACCAAGTTAATCAAAGAATATGATGAACAGGTCAGAGATGTGGTGTACGATTCAAGCTCAATACCATGATAACCAAGTTACAAAACCATGTCAACCAAATATACGTGAATTGAACAAGTCAGAAATAATCACAAGCGTTCAAGCAACATCGACTGGCCGAAAAGAAGGAAATTGACAAATTCAAATGAACTAACAGACGAAGTCGTATATGAAATACGAACGAAAAATTAGGGCATTGAACCCTATATAAACCAGCCTAAACATCATCAGCAATTCATCAAGATTTGAGTACGAATATAACAGAGAATACAAACATCAACTCAAATCAAACAATCGAGTTCAATCAAGCCAAAACCAGCAAAGCAAAAGGAAATCACATACCAGTATCATAGACGAACTCGAGAGGAGGAGCCACGAGCATCAACAATAAATTCGACAGAGAGGCGCCTTCAATTTTCGCAAGCCCTAATTTTCAGAGCAAAGAGGAAGACGAACGATCGACAAATCAAACACGCAATCATCCACAAACTCGATCGATTTCAAAGAGCCGTAAGCAACTCAAAGAAACATGCGATCGTGATAAATCATCCATTCAAAGTCGGCATCTTTGAAATTCCAAAAGCCCTAACTTTGATCGAACAAGGAAAAGGAACGAGCCACCATTATCTCAAACAAAGAAGGAATCAGGGTCGACATCAGATAAAAGAAAAAGGGTCGTATTCTTTTTTAGTGATAAAAGTTTGTGGGCTGGTCTTAACTTAATAAGGCTTGTTTATTTTTTAATTAGGGTTGTTTTAATTTGTTTTTATTTTTCTGTTTTTGTTTTTAAAGTTTAAACTTTGGTAAATCACCACCTAGGGTTTAGGTAGTGTCAGATTGTCTAGTTAGGATTAGTTCGGTAAGCAGGGTGTGCGAGTTTGCAAAACTCTATAGGCGGTAGCAGGGTGTGCGAGTCTGTTAGAGTGTTTGTAAGTGGGAGATTGTTTAATTCTAATAGAAATCTGGGAATGCTAAAAATTAATTGATTAAATAGACAAGTTGATTCTAATCCCATTTAAAAGTCCTCACGGTTATGCGTGGTTAGAAGATACTTGAATTCATTTTTAAAAATAAAAATTTAGAATACTACTAATCTCATTTAAAAGTCATAACGGTTATGCATGGTTAGTAGATATTCAAATTTCCTAAAATAAATATACCACAAATAGACACAACTATATGGTCTTATGATATCATCCTATCATTCTAAAGTGGAATATGAGTCAATTAAAGTATTTATGATTTTTGTTTGATTTTCTTATTGAAATTAATATTTACACTCGATTGAGCTTTAATATTGTATTAATGTCTATAACTATATCTCTATTTTTCTATTACTATTATTCTTTTGCTGATAACAAAAGGGGGAGAGAAAAGTTAAGATTTTGAAAATAAAGGTCAAAGATTTTCTAATTGTACTAATTGTATCAGGGCTCATTTGAATTCTCATGCATATATGAAGGGGGAGTATTGTGTAGAAAGATTTTTAGCATTCAAATAGGGGGAGCAAACTGAATAATCAAATACATTTAATATAGTCAAAATCTTAAATATATGTTTGTTATCATCAAAAGGGGGAGATTGTTGAATATGCGTCTACGTGATTTTTTTTTGATGATAATAAACATATATACATTCATTTAAATGTATTTGATATTGTACTATTTTATTTTTCATAGATAAAATAAATATTTGCTGAATAAAATAAATAACACAGAATTGAAATTGAAACGAATATTTTATTCAAACAAATATTTATTACAATTTTGATAGTACAAGTTCAAGCTCTCACTATAACTATACAATTTCAGTCACAATACAATTACATCACAATTTCATAGTTACATCAGTTCCTTGCTACATATCACTCACACTCGTATTTATCTTCAACTTCATTCCAATGTGAATCCAGCATCTGAGCAATCTGCAGAAATATACATTGACGCGGTAAAATTGAAAAGGAAATATTTTTGCAATATAAAATAAAAATGTGATTTTGAAAATTTTATTTGCCTCAGTTATTTGGGTTGTTCGTCATCATTTATATTTGAATTCATCACACACGAACAATGTGACATGCATAGTGTATCACTGTACATGCCACAAGGCCGTGCACACCGATATATGTATATACACTTGATATAGTAACAGGAACAGGTGAGCATAGGTCAAACCCAAAAATCGGGTTCAACTCAAGTCACGACATTTGCACAAGGTCAAACCCAAGCATTTAAGCTGGATTCAACACAATGCAATAGAGGGATGTATGGTGATACACAAAGGCAGCCCACACATGAATGGTGATACACAAAGGCTCAAATGATCAAGTGCACCAGAACCAAATACACATCAGTACAACATGCATGAAGCTACCAGACTAGACAAATACAACTGATTCGAGTGAAAGGCAACTATACACATGAAGTCAAAATGATCAAGGCAACAAAACCAGTTCATGTGCAAAACCAGAATGCTATCATATGTACAAATGCAAAGACCAGTGATGCACACTCAAACTTTTAACAAAGTCAAGATCGAAGGCATAAGCACATGCACCAGTAAAACAAAGACCAGTGGACCACAATGCAACAGCCAAAAGTGTACAACAAATTCAAGCCAAGCATACTACAGAACTGACCAACATAGCACAAGAATGAACAACATCAAGTGAGACCAGAAGTGAGACCAGACTCAAGTGAAACCAACCAACCAACCAACAAACAAAGGAATCAGATCATCAAGTGAGACCAGAACAACAATGTGCACATATTCAAACAACAATGTAGACAACATTGAAGCCATACACAAGTGCAGACTCTAAATAAAATACGAAGCAATATCAATACAACAGTAATGAACCACTGACTCCAGTAAATAGCAAGTAGAATCAAGACTCGAGCAAAACAGAGATGACCACACCAACCAGAATGAATGTTGAGACTCAAGTATATCAGTTCAGAGACCAAAGCTCAAACAAAACAAATATACAAAGGCCAGACATGCCAGAAAATCGAAGCCATATAATATCATCACACGTGAATGGTTAACAAAGGCAATGGTCAAGGGTATAAAATGGTACATGTCGAGTATGCTACAGAGAGTCAAAGTCGTGAGCAACAGGATGCCAGAAAATCACAAAATCAATAATGGACAAAGTCAAAATATGATCGAAGCCGAAGTCAGAGATATCGCAAATTACAAATTCGAAATCAATGCCGTGGAAACCAAGTTAATCAAAGAATATGATGAACATGTCAGAGATGTGGTGTACGATTCAAACTCAATACCGTGATAACCAAGTTACAAAACCATGTCAACCAAATATACGTGAATTGAACATGTCAGAAATAATCACAAGCGTTCAAGCAACATCGACTGGCCGAAATGAAGGAAATTGACAAATTCAAATGAACTAACAGACGAAGTCGTATATGAAATACGAACGAAAAATTAGGGCATTGAACCCTATATAAACCAGCCTAAACATCATCGGCAATTCATCAAGATTTGAGTACGAATATAACAGAGAATACAAACATCAACTCAAATCAAACAATCGAGTTCAATCAAGCCAAAACCAGCAAAGCAAAAGGAAATCACATACCAGTATCATAGACGAACTCGAGAGGAGGAGCCACGAGCATCAATAATAAATTCGACAGAGAGGCGCCTTCAATTGTCGCAAGCCCTAATTTTCAGAGCAAAGAGGAAGACGAACGATCGACAAATCAAACACGCAATCATCCACAAACTCGATCGATTTCAAAGAGCCGTAAGCAACTCAGAGAAACATGCGATTGTGATAAATCATCCATTCAAAGTCGGCATCTTTGAAATTCCGAAAGCCCTAACTTTGGTCGAACAAGGAAAAGGAACGAGCCACCATTATCTCAAACAAAGAAGGAATCGGGGCCGACATCAGATAAAAGAAAAAGGGCCGTATTCTTTTTTAGTAATAAAAGTTTGTGGGCCGGTCTTAACTTAATAAGGCTTGTTTATTTTTTAATTAGGGTTGTTTTAATTTGTTTTTATTTTTCTGTTTTTGTTTTTAAAGTTTAAACTTTGGTAAATCACCACCTAGGGTTTAGGTAGTGTCAGATTGTCTAGTTAGGATTAGTTCGGTAAGCAGGGTGTGCGAGTTTGCAAAACTCTATAGGCGGTAGCAAGGTGTGCGAGTCTGTTTGAGTGTTTGTAAGCGAGAGACTGTTTAATTCTAATAGAAGTCTGGGAATGCAGCAGTAGGCAGGGGTTGCCGAAGCTGGGTAAATTTTGTGTGTGATTTACTTTTCAGCATATTTACTTCTCTGCTGTTTGTTTTCGTGTTTAATTCAGTAAATTCGTGAAAATTTGCTATAACCCTATTCACCCCCCCTATGGTTAATCTAGATCCTACAGGCCATAGTAAGGGCTAGATGTTCCCATAAAATCTTCTAAATCAAACAATATTTAATTAAGTGAATATTAGGCTCAAGTCCCTAGTAAGTTTCAAAATACACAAAAACCCCAGTAAAAAAAGTGTGTAAATTAGGTCCCTAGAATTTAGTTACTAAGTAATTGCATATAGTTATGCAATTTTTTTGATGAATAATTGCGGAATTTTCCGCAACTTTTTGAAAAAATTACGTAAATTTCCGCAATTTTTTGGGTGAATAATTGCGGAAATTTCCGCAATTTTTTGGATGAATAAATGCGGAATTTTCCGTAATTTTTTGATATAATTGCATAAATGTCTGCAATTATTCACTGAATAATTGCATAAGTGTATGTCATTATTCAGTAACTTAATTCTAGGGAACTAATTTACAAACTTTATTTTACTGGGGTTTTTGTGTATTTTGAAACTTATTAGGGACTTGTGCCAAACTGTCCCTTTAATTAATTTATATCCAATTAAAATATTTATTGATATCGTATATCGATACGTACAAATATAACGTTTAAATACTTATTTTATTAAATACTAATGATATTCAAATAAATCAAATAAACTTTAATAATTAATATTTCATAAATATTATTTAATTACTTTAATTTATAACATTTATAATTTAATTAAATCGTGTGGTCTTTTAGAGTATTCGACATTGCGGTTGTGCACATCAAAGGTGTAAATTCGGTTGGGGATTAATACCGAACAATTTGAATATTAACATGCAAACGTTGTCTTAGCTAGTGATGTGATAGTTCTATCGAACTTATCGCTTATGCATTTTTGTTACAGTCTAATTCACCATTTTAAGCGGTAATGGTGGTAACGATTTTTTACATCAATTTTCTTCGTCAAAACTATATCACTTAAGGACCAGTGGAGTTTGGTTTAGTCCAAATTCCAATATCATCCACATTCAACTTTTTTAATCCAAAAGGAAGTCCTTGGTTCAATAATAATAATTATTATTAACCGTAATGCTCTAGCAAAGACTTTAACTTTGAGTTGACTACAGTTAACCGTGAAACTAACTTAACCGAGGAGACGAATTCTCTCTTGAATAGTATTTCACTCGCAATTCTTCAATTTAGACCAAACTATGGTCATCGATGGATGCTATGCCATGATTTAACTGTAATCAAAGTGGAGTGTCCACATTGAAGTTTAATAGTATTCTTAATTCAAGAGAACTATGTAATATCATCACTTCGAGATTCTCCATTTAACCTTAGTTATATATCCAATAAAAACTATCGAGTAAGTCATTCTATAACTATAAAATAACTATCAATACGTAATCTCTTAGTGCCCCCAACAACGATTAGTATTACACTGCCCAACATTTGGAGAAAATTACATACTCTAGTCTCAAGGGATGTATCGATATCATGTCTCAAACATCTTGACTAGTAATATTTAAAAAAAAATATGTTTTTTTTAGTGTGATGAATTTCTCATGATTACAGCATATTGTAATTACTATTACATAACAATTTTTTTAAGGATTTTCTATTTAACATACTTAAATTAAATATTAATTAACATAACAGGGTTTGACAAGTATATAACCGAAAGAAGTACACCTTGTATTTTGAACGAGATTTGGCTACAGAGTTAATAATTTATAATAAATTGTAGAATTTCCTCTAGGTCATACCCCTAACAATATCAGTATAACGTGACACTCGACGTAGGTGTGCGATTGTATCGTATTTAGATTACTCCCATTGTTATTGATGGTGCCATGATTTGCACATTCCAGTATGTGGGTGGTAGAAAGAATGGATATATCCATATAGTAACATTTATGTCATGTCATTGTTGTACCTATAGGGAATTGATTTGTTATTTGATCCATATATGCTATTAATTAAACATATATAAAGGGTATAACACGATAGTGTACTTGTATTGGAGAATTACTATCAGGGCTTATACTCGATGTATTACAATGGTGTATTTATGTAGGAGGTTTACCATCAGCACTGTACACTCAATGTATTATTGTAGTCTAGTTGAATATGCAGTTTATTATCGAGACTGTATACTTGATATATGTTAAGTTTACTCAGTTTCAGGATGTTTGGCCATCAGATGGAATCCATATGGGTTGTTACCAGATTGTAGGCGTATTATAGGTTGTCATTTTGTAGTGAATAAGTTAGCTAACTTGTTGAATCCAGGTGTACAGGTTCAAGTAAACACGACTAGTAGTGCAGGTAATAATTATTATTTACCTTCCTATTAACACCATGCCATTAGTGATATTTATTACACACCAAACTATGTCCGACCCCTTTTCACTTTCCCACTTTATACATACTTTACAGGTTGACAAGGTAGTATGATGTTATGACTAGAGTAAGATACATGGAGAGTTTGGCCATGTGCATTGGTGTCATTTTAATTATAGTTATTCTATCTGTACCCTATTGTACTAGTCAAACACATGCTTATTTGTGTTTTTAGTTGTTTATCGGGAATTTTCCTTAGTTGGTTTCCTGTATTTGGTCACTGTTTGTTTAAGCATAGCTATTTAGTTTATTTAAGTTATATATGTTTTGTTCCTTCCACTGTGAGATCGAAAATTGTTGGTGTTTAAAATTTATGTTTATCTCTGACCATGCAAACTATCTCAATCTAACGATCCATCCTTTTTGGTATGACGTAAGTTCGAACGTCTCTTTCAGGCATTAAATCGGTGTGTCTAGAAGGGCAGATCATTACATGTAGTGCCCAACATAGTTAATTATTTACATAAACACAATACGAGATCCGAAACCATTATTGGATAAGGTGCGTTGGCAACAGGGTAAAAATTAGGAATTTCAAAAAAAATTCTTTTATAAAATTGCATAAGATCTTATTTTCTGTTTATGAGAATGAAATTTATTTATCCAAAATAAAATTTAGTATATTTTAATTTATTTTATTTATTTAAAATATTTATTAGTTTGTTAATATTTGAAATAATATTTATTAATAATTTAATACAAAATTAATTTATTAATTTATTTTAATTTGATATTTTAATGTTTTGTGATATTCATATTCACAATGCGAACATCACGACAATATATAAATATATAAACTATCATAAGGATATAATGAAAAATCTATCATTGTGTCCTATGGTCAGTAAAATATCAATGTGATGAATATTTCAATACAATGTCAATGGGGATAATTTAAATATCATAATGATCTCTTCTACTTACATAAACAGATATTAAATATTTTCTATCGTTTAAAATTATATGTGATATTAAATAATATAAATATATACATATAATAAATATAAATAATACATAATAAAATATTATAAATAATTTACTTGGAAACTATATTCAAATATATATATAATTAATATATATTGGGTTTTTCTAGAATTTAAAATTTTAAAAAATTTGACTTTCCTAAATTTGAAATATTTATATATTTGACTTATTCAAAGTAACATATATAATATATATATAATTATTGTTTTTATTTTTGGTCGCCAAAGAATAGGTAAAAAATTTGATTTTTCTCTCGTTAAAATCAAATTGTGCTTGAAAAATTGGAAATTGAAATTTGAACATATTTGACGTTTGAAATAATATATATATATATATAATGTTTCTTTGTTTTTTAAGCCAAAAGGGATAATTAATTTAAATTGATTTCTATATGAAAATCAATGTTTATATGTACAATGTGTGTGTGTGTTTGTCTCTCTATATATATAATAAATTTTTTAGTCTGAAATAGAAAAAAAATATTCTTTTAATATTAAAATTGAAACATATAGACATAAATTATAAAATATAATAATAAGCATTAGTACATTCACACACACACACAAACACACACACACACACATATACATATGTAGGATCGATTTCACCCTAGGGGGGTGAATAGGGTGGTACTATCAATTATAAAAATTTATTGCGGAAGTTTATAAAATAATTGTAGCACTGTTAATAGCAGAATAATAGCAGCACAGATGATTGCATAATATTAAAAGCAGAGAATAGAACACACAGATTTACCCATCTTCGGCAAAACCCTGCCTACGTGTTGCCCCCAAGGTTTCTACTAGAAATTAAGTAGTCAGACGCTTACACACGTAAACTCGCGACACCCGCTATCGACTAACCTAACTCTATGCTTAAAACCCTGCCACAACTCAGCCACTGAGTTGCGAATTCTCGAACTACACCACCGTAGTTCGTCCCCTAGTCACACGACTAGAAATTACAAAAGTTTAAAAGTAAATTACAAGTAAAAACAATTTAAAAACAATGAAACCCTAATTTATAAATTATAGCCCACAACTTATTTATAATTACCAACCCAAATATGTTAAGTGATAGAAAAAGTTGTCCCTTTATTCTTTTATACTATCGGCCTTTATCCTCTGCCTCGTTTCCTTTTGCTCGAGCTCAATTGTTTCTCGTTCAAAAATTAGGGCTTTTCTATCTGAAGCGCCGACTTCAAATTGATCGATTGAATAGATATTTACGTGTAGCTTTGTTGATCGATCGTTTCTTTGTTGCTTAGCTTCGGCTGCTTCGATCGAGTTCGATTTTAATGGTATGTTATATCCCTTTGCTTTTCTGGTTGATATGCTTGAACTCGGTGCTCTTGAGGCCGATGATGTTAATGGTATATATAGGATTTTAATTCATATAATTTCGTTTGTATTTTATCGTCTGATGATTTTTCTCGGCCACTTGATTATGCTTGAATGCTTGAGATGATTTCTGACTTCTTCAATTTCGTATCTTTTCCTGATTGCTTGATCACCACGGCTCGATTCTGACTTATTTGATTCCTTGGCTACCACGGCTTGATTTTCTATTAACTTCAATCATTTTTCTGACTTGTTCATCGTATTTTTAATTTTGTGAATATCATGGTTTTGGTTTTTTGTTGACTTTGGTTACTTGATTTTGTGCAAATATTTTGATTTCGGCACTGACTTGATTTATGAAAATTTGACTTTGTTAATTCGTGTTCCTCATATTATCTGACTTGTTCATTTGTTTTGCTGTTACATTCTTTGGTTGTACTGTCCACATGAGTTCATATGCATTTTGTTGTTGAACTTTATGTTGAGGCTACACTACTGTTGTCAATGCAATGTACTGTCTTTTTGTGTACTGCCCTGGTGCACTTGTAGTTGCATATACATATTTCTGTGTTGCTCTGCACTGCTCTGTCTACTGCCGTGTAGCCTTCAAGCCTTCACTTGATTGTTGTATGCTTTTGTTGTAGTTTGCATTTGGTTTTGTACATTTGTGTCATTCCTGGTGCAGTGCGACCTTTGTGTGGAGCTTGATTGAGTTGTTGCTTCGAGCTACACTACACCTTTTACTCTTATGCATGTTTGGTCCAGTTGAGTTTTGTACATTTTGTATTTGAGTCTGGTTAAACTGTCTAGCCTCTGTTGCTCATGTGTACTTGATGAAGCTTTGTTCAAATTCATGGTTGTTTGAGTGTGCTCTGTGTCTTGTTGGTGTTGTAGTGAATCTCCACTTGTGTACATACATTTGTGTATGTATATATGTGGTTTCATTTTGTACATCTATGTTTGGAGTAGTTTTGAACTATGTCTGCATTGTTGTCATATATGTGAACTTGAAGTTGCACTACAACAAAAAGGACTTTTTATAGCATGTAAAAACCGCTATAAAAACTTTCTATAGCGATTCTATAATCGCCATAGATCAACATGTTGTAAAAAGTCTAGTAGATACTATAGCGTGTCATACTTGCAATGGAAAACGTATTTTTCTTGCCATCTAAAATAGGCCATATTGGTGCAACTGCTTTTCTATAGCATTATGAAACGTGCTATAGAACTTTTTATGACACATTTTAGTTGCTATAAATATATCGATATGCTATATTATTATAACATTTGAACGCGCTATGGAATCATCGTGTCAACCTTTTATGACACATTGAAATGCTATAGAAAATTCATTACTATCTATTATAGCACCGTCTTATTTCTATGAAAACTATTTACTCTTTGCAAAATATTTTGTATAGCACTAACATGATGCTATAGTATAACAAAGCTGAACAATTTTTCTTTTTATTGCATAGTTAGAACGCTATAAAAAAATTCTATTGCACATTTTTTGCTGCCATAACATTCAAAGCTTACAATTTTCAATTCTACTTATATATTATAACTCAAAAAACCACATTGATCACATTAACATAAGTACACAAATTGAGTCATAAGCCAAATCACAATATATATATATATCCATAATATTTCATACATGAAGAATTAAACATAAATATTTGTGATAAAAATTAAACATAAGTACACAAATTGAGTGTAGCATACCAAAACGATACATACTAAAAATATTTTAATGACCGTCGATAAGCATGACCAATTTAAAGGAGAAAGAGTGCGACATCATGTATCTACCTCAAAAGCATCATACAACACCTGTGAAGAAGAAACACAAACATACATATGTTAGTCAATATATACAAGTATGTATAAGTACAAAAGATGCATCGCCAAAGACTAAGTTACTGAAACTAGCATAACCCCTAATGAACCTGTTACTGTGATCAATCATGCTTTAAAGAAGCACACTAAGGACAGTGGCACCGGCTTGCTAGGATTCTGGGTAAAGTTGTCACCAATACAATCTAAAATCTAAGTTTTATCCACTACTTTAGAACACAACAAGAACCAAATAATGTTTATATATATACATCTACATCTATACCCTAATATGGTACATAAAAATAAACTAAATCAGTCAATCATTTACACTCCACCTGTCAATGTCTTGCACTATCTATATATTGTATTGGCGATCAGAATATTTTACAGCTCTACCATGATAGAAACAAAAGAAGTTGTGTCATCTAAATCAAATTCTACTAACGATTTCTTCAAAGATATGCATTGTTATTTATGTACGTGTCAGTGAATTCTCAAGTTTACGCTCAACATATTGATTATCAGTTTATGTCGACAGCTTATGAACAAAATAGTTTCTATTATCATGTGGGATACGCACTGCATTTAACATAAGTAAATCACGCTAACATTATACATCACTTTACATGCCAATTTGATATAAGTATCGTATGACTGTACCAAGGGTCCATTTAATTTGTTTTGTGCTCAGTAGTGCCAACTTTTGATGGAGATAACACTATGTGGCTAGCATTAGTTACTGCTTTTTAGTAATATACGCAAACATGCATCAATTAGTTTGACTAAATTATGTGGCTTTTAGAAGTTTTCAGTGCATCAACTTGTTGTCAGTTAACTAATATTTCATTTAAGTTTATGGCATGAATAAAATATTTTTGCCACTAAAAGCTGGCAAATACTTGCTAGACACTAAGATGCAACAATTAGTATAAACAAGTACAGACGCAATTATGGAAACAGACTGTGAAAACTAAAAACTAGTAATAGCATGAAGATAACTTACCATGAATTCACAGTTGCCTGTTTTACTTTGTCCAAAAAGATTGAAAGACCTTCTTTTAGTCAATATAGCTTATGGTCAATTATCAACCACAAAATCTTACAAACCACCTGCTGTGCCACCAAACATCATCCCAAATCAAAACTCTGATCAAACGGCGACTTCCATCCATCAATTTGCTCTAACCTGCACACCACAACATATACAACATTCCAAACACAGCAAACACAACATTCCAAGAAAAAGAAACACCTCATCCCCTACAATATACAACCATCGCCACATACCACTCACCACTTCTCTGTACAATATTGCCCAACTGCTCACATTGTCGGAAACAACTGCACATGTCGCCTGAAACCAAGGCCTCATCACTCCACCATCACAACAACAAAAATTGTTGCCTGCCACTACCTGTCTCTGCCCATAGTCCATCACTTGCAAACACCCATACTTGATCAACATCCCCTCATCCACAACTTCAACTTCTACACATCACCACAAACCTACAACACTATCTATTTTTGACACATCCTACTGCCGCCAAATAACCATACTGCTTCACCTTCTCATCAGTGCCATCTCCTTCAAGAACCCAGCCTGAACCACATTTGGGTCAAGCCCACCAACAAATACCTGAAATTTGTTATTGATTAAAATTTGTTAAATTGGCAGTCCATGTAAATTTATTAACGGTGTGATACATATAAATTTTGTAGAAGAATTTCAAGAAATCAAAGTCACTGTAGTGTTGGTTGAATCCCCTTCTGACTGAAAGTTTTGGACAGAACCATTAGAGCCAAAAATGGTTATGATACATAGACATAATTTTGAAGTAAGGTAAATAAACAAACAAGCAAAAGTTGATTTCAAAACATTTTCAAACATAGTAAGTATAAAAATAGATTTGGAAGCATGAAATTGTTGTTACTCAACAGCCTACCTATAACTACAGTGGAACCTTCAAGCACCAAAACATAGGATTGTTAACAAAAGTGCATGTGCATTTGGCACAATGTTTGAAACAAATTTCTTACATGTGTGTAGGATAAACTTAAAGGAGAAAGCAAGCATGAGCAAACATAATTTTCACATCATTGAATGCAAAAAGGAGAACAGTCAATATGTAATGAATTAATTACAATTTGTCGGAGTATTCAATGTCAGATGTACATAAGTGGATGAAATTTGTAAGAGTTCACTCTAGATGAAAGTGAAATCGCATCATCAATAATAGAGTAGGAGTAGCACCTCAACAAGAACTTAAGGTCGTTTTTAGCATAAAAGTAATTATGATTCAAACTTCAATGAGAATTATTGATAGTCATTTTCATGGTACTTAACTGGGGAAAAAATAGCAAGTTCAAATTCAAGATACCTCATAAAGATCTTTATAGACAATATAATAATATTATATTCTTCCTTTGTTACTACGTATATAGATGGCTTTAGAGTTAGTACATATATGTTTTGGAGACATTTATCTGTTTCCATAGCCTACTTATGGGGTTCGACCTTCACTTAGTCCTTTCTAGAAATTATCAGGGGATTCCTATCATAGTTCAATGCACCATGACCAATTGTCATTACATATATCGATAATTTACAAACCACCATAAAATATTATGAAATTAACAAAACATTCATAAAAGTTGGTTTAAGTACCCAAAAAAGGTAGGTCACAAAATATACCTGGGTGTCGTATCCTTTTGCTAATGAACTAATAAAAGTGGGTGCATGTGCTATTTTTGTGGCCTCTTCAATCTGATCTAGAGTAGCCGATCTTCCATATGCAATATTGTCTTTGATTCTCAAACTTAACAATTCTGGCTCTTGGGTCACGAGGCAATTTGACTTCTTAACCATTACAATTTCAAGCTCTTTATATTCTCTCCATCTAAAAGAACTTCACCTGTCTCACACAAGATTGTTTCACGTAGTTAGCAGTTAATTGATAGCAGTTTGACTCTAGTAAATTACCATGACACAAAAAAATGATGATCATAAATGAATCTTGAATTTCATTATCACCACCCGTTATCCTAAGCCTTTTCGGTGAGGTCGCATTTATTAAACTCTTACATTGAACTATCTCTACTGGCATAACGCAACAAAAGTGTCAGAGGTTCAAATCTGTCGCCTTGTTTTAATATAAAATGATAAATACATTAATAAGTGTGAAAAAAGGGAGTATGGACTATGAATATCTTTCTGAAACATGGTTGCACTATCTTACTGTATATTTGAGAGATGTGTGCGCGTCTTTTGGGGGGGAGGGGTTGTATCTTCGTATGTAACAAATTAACATAAAACGCGTAAAATTTTAAGCATCACAAAATTACCTTTACGTACTCAATTTTCATTGAAATATTATGAGCAACGGCTTTCATTTTTCATCAGTCGAATATGGATATACAAATCTACCTAGTTGAAACTTAACGTAAAATTTGTCTACATATATAATACCAATATAAATATGGATATATCTTTGTCATTAGAAAAAAGATTAAGAAATGTAAAACCTTAGTCATCAAATTGAAAATCCATAAAGGTGTGTGCGCACCACAGATGTAAAATACTGATGATGAATAACAACTAGGGAAACACTATCATTATTTGTCAATAAGTAGAGCTTATAAAAAAAGAACCAAACAATGAATCAATTTGTAAGTGAGTTGTTGACGAGGATGGTACCTAGAGTAGGATCATAGAATCGTTCCATGAGAGGAATTATACTACTTATTCCATAACCCTTTCTACTAACAAGAGCTACAGTTTTTCTAGCAGGAACAGTCAAATAAAACCCACTAAGAATAGGGATTTCCGGTCGGGATAGATAACTAAAATATACATTTCGAAACTCAATATTCCCTTGCATTGAAAGTAAGGTGTTGCCATCTTGGTTGACACTAGATGTTGAACGACTTATCTTCTCATAAAGTCTATAAGCAGCAATTCTACTTTGCTCAAATGAATAGAAGTTTGTAGCTGCTTGATTTAATCCTCTGAAAAATAGTTTACAAAATTGTAAGAAAACATATTCCTAATCAAAATATTAACACCACAGTTTTAAGAACGTTAAATGGTAAGAAACCCCAACAATCATGGTTGATAACAGGAAATCAGTGTGGACTTCAAATTGTCATAATTTTCGCATCTGGTCTTTTTCCTCTGATCTCACCTCATAAATGAGGAAAGATGCAGATAAACCATATATGGAAGAGTACTGAAAAAACATATCTAGCAGAACATATATTGCCGCTACTAGGTCAAAAAATAGAATGTTTCTTTGAAATAAATCGATCTTTCAAAATTTAAAATATGTTGGTATCAGAGATCCTTACAGTCCGCTTAAAATCACAACAAACAGGGCCGTTATTATTTCACCACCGTTGGCCTTCTTATGTAAAATCAGAATCCCTCCAACCCAAAGTTGTAGAGCACAAGAACATATAGCAAGTCCATACGTGAAACTAAGTCCAAGACCTTGAACAAGGCTTATCAATATTACATATCTCAGTGTAGCTTGAAGTGATGTAGCATAAGAATACTTCGCTAGTGTTTCATTGGTGAAAGCATACAATGTCCTGATGTAAGAAATCCCCTGTATGCACTAAATTCCCACATTAAAGAATAAATTATTCATATTCATATCAACATACGTATTATCGTAACAACATCTAATCTTGTTGATTTGGGTGTGGGTCTCAGAAACGAAATCAGTTGGGTCATTCTTTAAAAGTTCAAATGGCTAACATCAGAGAAAGCATGATAACATATTGTTAGATAAGTTAACAGTATAAATTGATCTGTTTGAAACTAGACGTTACACAGTTATTCACAACCGATTATGCAAAACACCTACCATGTTCCACTATGAAAGTAGCATTATGAGCATAATATCAACTTTCACATTTAAGTTTTAACGAGTACAATTGCATTTTGATATCTAATGCTGCCTATCATTTTTTGCTTCGCATAAATGAGTTGCACCCAACTATTGTACCTTGGGTAAATGTTTTAGCCAGGGATGTGTGTGTTATGTAAAAAAATTAACGACCAATATCCCAAAAGATTCCCCTATGATAAGAAAAAACACCCTAAATTTAGAAGTAAAAAGAGCTCTGAAATAACAGCCTACTCACAGTCAAAGGTTTTGACCAATTTTTACAATATAAATAGGTATCAAACAATATTTATTCCCTAATGATAACAAAAAATACTCTAAATTAAAAGTAAAAAAGATCTGAAGTAACAATCTACTTACAGTAAGAGGTTTTAACATATATTTTTATAATATAAATATATAAATATCAAACAATAAAAATAAACCATTGGAATTTGAATATAAATCTAACCTTTCAACCCGTTAACTTGGTCGACCATTATCTCCGTGCATTATTGTAACTTTCATAGTTTATTGTGCAGTGTTATATATGACAGGGTACAAACAATTGAACTAAACCAATGAAAACATGTAACAATATTTTATCTATTATACGTTTTTTGGACATAAAAAACTTGTACAAACGAAATGGAGGACTGACCCAATTTTAGATCAATGAAAAAGAAATCAGGCAATAATAATCAATTAACATGTAATTGTTTGTCAAGTGAATCGAATATAAGGATTCTAGTTGAGAAAATCATACATACAAAATTGCAAAAAAATCAGGAGAAGGAAAGTGCTTTACCATTAACGACATCGTCATTGGTGAATGAGAGCCAAAACATGTTGACTTGGAGGTCAGATCGACAAAGAAATGAGGATCTTAGGTATTCAGGAGGATTTTAGGTATTTGCATTCGAGATTTAACACTTTCCCAAAAGCCTGTCACCTGCAAAACCTTTATCAGATAATTAGTCAACAACTTGTTTATACGCATTTGAAAACTGCTGTATATTGAATAGCTTGTTTATCTAGGACGCTTTATACTAAGGAACTGATATTTGGAGTCATTTACATTCTGACACTCTTCTCAACTTTTAGTTTTCGTATACATTTCAACTTACTTTTTTTTCCTTCTCAAGGTAAAACTTAATATATCAGAAGCCGATTTACACAGGATCAATATCTCTAACATTTCATGCATATCAAAAATGACATGTTATTGAAAATTGTATGTACTAAACTGCTTAAATATTCGAAAGTTATATATAAGAAGCCTTTATATGAAATTTGTATACAAGAAATTATGCATATCACCTATTTGTACTCAGGGATTTACATATTTAAAAGCACATATGTACTCAAATCAGAATTTCATTTATCTAAAACCATGTTTATACTTAGACACTGACACATATCTAAAAGCCAATTATATATCAAATCTTAATACTCTAAAATTTGACTTTATCTTCCAGAATCATAAAGCTACCAATTTTCAAAATCTAGATATTCATAACTTGTTAAAAACTGATGCATATATATATATATATATATATATATATATATATATATATATATATATATTCTCGAAAGTTTGACGCATTCGCAAGTGTGCACATGCAGAAGACTTTGTATTATTTAAATCTTTTGAAGCTTTTTGATATGTATGTTCACCATTTTGATGCATATACAACCAAGTATATGAAACTTATGTATATTGAAAACTGACACTCATTCAAAAATTGTATGCATTTGTGGTTCATACATTTCGAGAGCATGACAAATTTAAAGCTTTCCAAAATCATAAGTATATGTTTGAAGTTCATACATACCAAACTGTACATACCAAATACTGATATAGATCCAAAAAATTCACGCTAATCACTCTTTCAAAACTTTAGGTAATATTCCATAAGCTTTTACTTTCAAGATTATTATATAAAGGTACAAATCTATAATCATGTGTATTCTTATTTTAGAGAAAATATATTTGGGGCTATGTATGTTAGAAATACGTATGTTCTTGAAATCAATATGTACATATAAGCCATATATTCATTCAAAAGATAGTAATATATCTAAAATTTCAAACACATATAGGGAAAAAAAGATACCCTTTGAAACCTATACTTTTAAAACTGTGTATGTGAAATACTTTTAAAACCTGTACTTTAGATATCCTTTCAAGATTATTAGATTATTATCGGAGCTTTTAACAAGCATGATTTAGGATGATTTAGTATTTCAGTACCATAACCTATGCATCAGAAGGTTGACAATGATGCCATATGAATTACTACCAAAATAAGAAATGGTAATTCATCTAATAATAACAAATGGATCACTTAACTTCGGCTCATATAATCAATTATCCATAGGCAAAGCAAAAGAAAATATGGAGTATATATCTAAAAGTTGAAAAATATATACCTAAAAGTGGTCGAAGTTCGCCATAGTTGAGGAATCAAACACAATATTACATAACGAATCTGACAGATTGGAGCAACGACGCAGGTGAGGAATCGGAGCAGTAGCGAGCAGCTTTGATGCACGGCGAGCAGCGAAGTCGAGGAATGGTGAGAAGGGAAGTTGAGGAACTCTAATTTAGGGGATTTTTAAAGTGACGATAGATTTAGGGCTTTGGAAGTGTGAAGCGCGAAAAAGAGTTATTCGCGGCAAAGATTGAAATATGAGGGAGGGAGAGTGAAAATGTAGGTGCCTACTTTTACTTTTTAACTAATAGCGTGTTACTGAGCTATAATTTTGATGTGAGTGACTACTAAATAAGTAAGCATAGCAAGTCATGTTGCATTGCTATCCTCTTGTGACATCAATAAACCATTTTCTTGTAGTGTTGTTCATTAGAATCTTGTGCCTTATCTGGTTCATCTCTGTAGCATATTCACTGAATTTGGTTTGATCATTGGTTTGGTCTGGTGCATTTAAGTCATGTACTTTGAGGCGGATCATTTGATATTTAAGTCTGCTTGGAGCTTGTTGACAGATTGAGTTTTGTTTATATGTGTATTGATGCATTGTATTTGCATTTGTCTTCTTTGTTCTTGTGATTATTGATTTGCCTTGTATTTGAATGCTTGAACCATGTGTACTCACTGAATTTTTGGTCGAGGCTTGTTTTATGTGCCTTGACCATTTCATTGAACTTGTACATTTGGATTGCACCTGTGTTGAATCTAGCTTATAGCTCGGGTTTGACCTTGTGCTCGTATCGTGACTTAATATTTATTTCACTTGAGTTGAACCCGGCTTTTGATTTGGGTTTGACCTTGTGCTCACCTGTCCCTGTAGTTTTATCAAGTGTATATTGGTGTGCACGGCCTTGTGGCATGTACAGTGATACACTGTGCATGTCACAAGCTGTTCGTGTATGATGAATTCAAATTTAAATGATGACGAACAACCCAAATGGCGGAGGCAAATAATATTTTCAAAATACATTTTATTTTACACTGCAAAAATATTTTCTTTTCAATTTTACTGCGTTAGTGTTTATTTTGCAGGTTGCTTAGATGCTGAATTCAATCTGGAAAGGAGTTGAAGATAAATAGGAGTGAATGAGTGATATGTAGTGAGGTGCTAATGTAAATGAAAAATTATGATGTAGTCAAATTTGTATTGTAATTGAAAATTGTATATATATATATAGTGAGAGCTCAAATTTGTACTATTCAAAACTGTAATAAATATTTGTTTGAATAAAATATCCGTTTGAATTTAAATTCTATGTTATTTATTTTATTCAGCAAATATTTATTAATTATGTGAAAAATAAAATAGTACATTAGCAAATACATTTAAATGAATATATATACATATATGTTTATTATCATCAAACAAAAATCATATACTAGCATATTCAACAATCGCCCCCTTTTGATGATAACAAACATATATTTAAGATTTTGAATTTATTAAATGTATTTGATTATTGATAGATTCTATTTTCTCCCCTATTTGAATGCTCCCATTCTAAACAAAGCTCCCCCTTCATATATGCATGAAAATAAACCTAGATGCAAATATAAAGTAAAATATTTGACCTTTATTTACCAAAATCTTAACTTTTCACCCCCCCCCTTTTGTTATCAGCAAAAGAGTAATAGTGTTAGAAAAATAGAGATAAAGTGATGGACATTAATGCAACATTAAAACTCAATTGAGTATAAATATTAAATTTCAATAAATAATCAAACAAAAATAATAAATACTCTGTTTGACGCATATTCCACTTTAGAATGATAGGAACGATGTCATCATATAAAACCATATAGTTGTGTCTATTTTTGGTATATTTATTTCAGGAATTTGAATATCTACTAACCATGCATAACCGTTGGGACTTTTAAATGGGATTAGTAGTATTCCAAATTTTTTAAAAATGAATTCAAGTATCTTCTAACCACGCATAATCGTGAGGACTTTTAAATGGGATTAGAATCAACTTGTTTATTTAATCAATCAGTTTTGGTATGCGTTCCATACATGCATAACCGTGAGGACTTTTAAATGAGCATGAAAGCACATAATAAAAAATTCCAAGTAATTCACCCATGCATAACCGTGAGGACTTTTAAATGAAAGTGAATACTTTGGATGTTTTTATTGCTAAAAGGTATAATAAAATGAAAAATGAATAATTTCCTGTTTAAAATACCACATATTGACAAACAATATTGGATTTTGATGAGTGATGGTCGATAGGAATATGATAGAAATAGAAATGGTCATGGAATTTTTGCCAACAAAAAGTTTTTATAACTCTTGTTTAAATTTCTGAAGAAATTTACTAAGTATACTATCTCAAGTTATAATATATGATTAATATCAACACTCATCACATTTTCAATCACTATTTATTTTTTGATAATCAGTAGGGAGACAAATTAGTTAATGTAGTCATTTAAAATCAAATTCAAAAATAATTATAAAATCAAATAACTAATCTGAAACAAAGTCAACAGAAATTATTCTCTGGAAGGGGTTTAATAAGAAAAATGTCTGCTATTTGAAAATTATTTCACGTGAAAAATATGCAGATATTTTCTTTGAAAATGATGCAACTACTGAATGTCTCAACATAAATCTCGTTCCACTAGTAATTTTTCTATCAACTAGATTACCTGTGTAATTTGCATCTGAATTTTTCTTTCACTCAAGATTATCATTAGTTGGATGTTATAGACCAGACCGTGATGTTGCAACAAATACCTTGAAATCATTTTTATAGTTTTTAAATGAAATTCTTTTGAATTTGAATTGAAATCGTGCAAATAAACAAGTAGTGAACATAGTGTCAGATGAGATAAACAAATATATCCACTGGTATCATGAGTAATCATCAATCAATAAAGCTTCATCATTAGTCCAAGCACATCTATGTGAACTAATTCAAAGTCTCTAGAAATACTTATAGTATTCTCGGCATAAAAATGCAATTGGCCAACAAATTTGAAAACGTCAGATTCATATTCAACATTCATTATTTTATCACATAACTGGCTGATTTAATTCGAATTATGGTGCAGATTTTCACATTTAATAAAACGTTAGATATACCGTTACCTCTTTTACCTTTCGTTGTTTCCCATTGTGATTCTGCCACCTTTATACTAGGCTAAGGAACTTTGATTTGTCGCCCGTTGTGTGCCTGGAACAGCCAGAATCCAGATAACATTGTTGTTGTTCCTTAGCCTGCCACCACACCTACATGAGAAAAGATTTTTGTGACCTATTTGTTTTTATAGGTCCATGGTTGTTAGTGGCAATTGATTTTGAAAAATATGTTTGAGTAGACCCAAAACTATTTATAATTGTTCCTTTTGGCACTCAGATTTGTTTGACTTTAAGGGATTTTATATTTGTGCCTTTAGGAACCCAAATTGGAATGGTCTCACGTGTTTGGGTCTATACCAGCAAATGTTTTGATTGTGTCCAGTTTTTCCACAAATCATGCACTTTGAATTGACTTGATTAAATTCACTTCTAACACGTTCAGTTTGATTATATCTAAGTCCTTGTCTAACAGTATTAACAGTTTGTTTCCCTAATAGCATATTCAATGAGTTTTCTCCTTTGGAAAATTTTCCTAAAGTTGTAGACAATTGTTGGACTTGTGTTTTGAGCGATTCGTTTTCGTTCAATAATTGAGTGCACCTTTTAATAGAATTTTCTCTCCTAGTATTTTCACTCTCTTTTAAAATCAGAATTTCATTTTCAAGTGATTTAATTTTGATTTCTGATTTTTTAATTTCATCTTCAAATGTTGGACACTTTTCACACTTAGGGCTCTTGCTTTGATAGTTTTTAACCAATTGATCAAGCTGTTTATTTAAATCTATCAAAGTATCTCTTTGTGATTCAATTTTAGTGTATTTCTCCCTAAGTCGTTTAAAACAGCCATTTACTTCGTGGAAATATATAAGTAATTCTGAGTGAGTGAGTTTTGATACCTCGCTTGGTTCGTCATCATCGCTATCAGTTATATCACCTCGAAGGCACAGATCTGCTTTTTCACTCTCACTGCTAGTACTATTATTATCTTCATCACTTGTATTCCACGTGGCTGCAAAACTTCTTCTTTTTGATCTCTTTTCTTGGTCGAGTCGATTTCGAGGACAATTGGGCTTGATATGACCGGGTTTGTTGCACTTATGACAAATGAACTCTTGCTCGTCTGAGTTGTCTAGTGCTTTGACTATTCTGCTTTTCAATTTTTGATTTAGAGCTGGATTTCCGTATTTGCGGTTCCACTTTTTGAATCCTTTTATTAGTAGTGCCAGCTCAGCTGCTCCATCATCATTATCATCAGCACTTTCCGTTGTTCCTTTAAGAGCTATCGATTTCTTTCAAGTATCACCTCCTTCACGCTCTTCCTTGAATTACATTTCTATTTCATAAGTGGTGAGATTTCCGAAGAGTTCTTCAACTTTAATCTGTTTCAAATCCTTTGATTCTTGAATAGCTATGACTTTTGCTTCAAAACTCCGTGGAAGAACTCTAAGGAGTTTTTGAACTATTTCCAACTCTGTGTATGATTTTCCGAGAGTTTTAATTTGTATACGATATTGGAAAGTCGTCCATACATCTCTTTGACATTTTCTTCCTTGGCCATTGTGAAATTCTCGTATTCGCTACTCAGCATGGCAAGGCGAGATTGCTTGACTTGAGATGTTCTTTCGTGAGTCACTTCTAGTGTGTGCCAGATTTCATGCGCAGTTAGACAATGTGAGACACGATTAAACTCGATTTGATCCAATGAACAAATAACATAATTCATAGCTTTAGCATTAGCATTTTGTAGTCTATTTTCAAGATCTGTCCATTGATCCATCGGTTTATCTATTTCCTGATTATCTACCATTATAGTTGGGGTCCTATAACTTGTCTCAACAACATTCCAAGCATCAATGGTTTTTAGAAAAAAATTCATTCTATTTTTCCAGTAAGAATATTCACCATTGAACATTGGTGGTCTAACTATGGACTGACCCTCATCAAAAACATTATTAAAAGAAGCCATTTTAAAGAATTCAAATTTTAAAACAAAAATTAGTTTTTGAAAAATCAAAATTTTAAAACAAAAAAATGGCTTTTGTTCCTAGCTCTGATACCACTTGTAGGATCGATTTCACCCTAGAGGGGGGTGAATAGGGTGGTACTATTAATTATAAAAATTTATTGCGAAAGTATATAAAATAATTGCAACACTGTTAATAGTAGAATAATAGCAATGTAGATAATTGCAGAATATTAAAAGCAGAAAATAGAACACACATATTTACCCAGCTTCGGCAAAACCCTGCCTACGTGTTGCCCCCAAGGTTTCTACTAAAATTAAGTAGTCGGACGCTTACACACGTAAACTCACGACACCCGCTATCGACTAACCTAACTCTGCGCTCAAAACCCTGCCACAACTCATCTACTGAGTTGCGAATTCTCGAATTACACCACCGTAGTTCGTCCCCTAGTCACACGACTAGAAATTACAAAAGTTTAAAAGTAAATTACAAGTAAAAACAATTTAAAAACAATGAAACCCTAATTTATAAACTATAGCCCATAACTTATTTATAATGACCGGCCCAAATATGTTAAGTGATAGAAAAAGTTATCCCTTTATTCTTTTATACTATCGCCCTTTATCCTCTGCCTCGTTTCCTTTTGCTCGAGCTCAATTGTTTCTCGTTCAAAAATTAGGGCTTTGCTATCTGAAGAAGCACCGACTTCAAATTGATCGATTGAATAGATATTTGCGTGTAGCTTTGTTGATCTTTGTTGCTTAGCTTCGGCTGCTTCGATCGAGTTCGATTTTAATGGTATGTTAATTCCCTTTGCTTTTCTGGTTGATATGCTTGAACTCGATGCTCTTGAGGCTGATGATGTTAATGGTATGTTAATTCCCTTTGCTTTTCTCGGCCACTTGATTGTGCTTGAATGCTTGAGATGATTTCTGACTTCTTCAATTTCGTATCTTTTCCTGATTGCTTGATCACCACGGCTCGATTCTGACTTGTTTGATTCCTTGGCTACCACGGCTTGATTTTCTATTGACTTCGTTCATTTTTCTGACTTGTTCATCGTATTTTTTACTTTCTTGAATATCACGGTTTTGATTTTTTGTTGACTTTGGTTACTTGATTTTGTGCAAATATTTTGATTTTGGCACTGACTTGATTTATGAAAATTTGACTTTGTTAATTCGTGTTCCTCATATTATCTGACTTGTTCATTCACGGCTTCATTTGTTCTGCTGTTACATTCTTTGGTTGTACTGTCCACATGAGTTCATATGCATTTTGCTGTTGAACTTTATGTTGAGGCTGCACTACTGTTGTCAATGCAATGTACTGTCTTTTTGTGTACTGCCCTAGTGCACTTGTAGTTGCATATACATATTTCTGTGTTGCTCTGCATTGCTCTGTCTACTGCCGTGTAGCCTTCATGCCTTTACTTGATTGTTGTATGTTTCTGTTGTAGTTTGCATTAGGTTTTGTACATTTGTGTCATTCCTGGTGCAGTGCGACCTTTGTGTGGAGCTTGATTGAGTTGTTGCTTCGAGCTACACTACACCTTTTACTCTTGTGCATGTTTTGGTCCAGTTGAGTTTTGTACATTTTGTATTTGAGTCTGGTTAAACTGTCTAGCCTCTGTTGCTCATGTATACTTGATGAAGCTTTGTTCAACTTCATGCTTGTTTGAGTGTGGTCTGTGTCTTGTTGGTGTTGCCGTGAATCTCCACTGTGTGCATACATTTGTGTATGTATATATGTGGTTTCATTTTGTACATCTCTGTCTGGAGTAGTTTTGAACTATGTCTGCATTGTTGTCATATATGTGAACCTGAAGTTGTTCATTAGAATCTTGTGCCTTATCTGGTTCATCTCTATAGCATATTCACTTAATTTGGTTTGATCATTGGTTTGGTCTGGTGCATTGAAGTCATGTACTTTAAGGCGGATCATTTGATATTTAAGTCTGCTTGGAGCTTCTTGACAGATTGAGTTTTTTTATATGTGTATTGATGCATTGTATTTGCATTTGTCTTCTTTGTTCTTGTGATTATTGATTTGCCTTGTATTTGAATGATTAAATCATGTGTACTCCCTGAATTTTTGGTCGAGGCTTGTTTTATGTGTCTTGACCATTTCATTGAACTTGTACATTTGGATTGCACCAGTGTTGAATCCAGCTTATAGCTCGGGTTTGACCTTGTGCTCGTATCGTGACTTAATATTTATTTCACTTGAGTTGAACCTGACTTTTGATTTGGCTTTGACCTTGTGCTCACATGTCCCTGTAGTTTTATCAAGTGTATATTGGTGTGCACGGCCTTGTGGCATGTACAGTGATACACTGTGCATGTCACAAGCTATTCGTGTTGATGAATTCAAATTTAAATGATGACGAACAACCCAAATGACTGAGGCAAATAATATTTTCAAAATACATTTTATTTTACATGTAAAAATATTTTCTTTTCAATTTTCTGCGTCAGTGTTTATTTTGCAGGTTGCTCAGATGCTGAATTCAATCTGGAAAGGAGTTGAAGATAAATACGAGTGAATGAGTGATATGTAGTGAGGCTCTAATGTAAATGAAAAATTGTGATGTAGTCAAATTTGTATTGTAATTGAAAATTGTATATATATATAGTGAGAGCTCAAATTTGTACTATTCAAAATTGTAATAAATATTTGTTTGAATAAAATATCCGTTTGAATTTAAATTCTGTGTTATTTATTTTATTCAGCAAATATTTATTAATTATGTGAAAAATAAAATAGTACATTGACAAATACATTTAAATGAATATATATATATATATGTTTATTATCATCAAACAAAAATCATATACTAGCATATTCAACAACATACACATATACATATATAAATACATACACATACACATCTATATATACATATGCATTAGACTAGAATCGAAAATATATTTTTTAAACTGAAAAACATAATATATGTATTGAAATTGGGTAAACATTTTTATTATGGGCTTTGCGGCCCAAGCATGCACATCGGTTGACTACAAGCAGGTACACAGAACCACTAACCGACATAAAAAACTTTACAACTTGAATTTACCACAAAAGAACATTCTCGTATTTATAGAAACCTATCAGATCTAAAAGGGAGAGACGAAGCAAGATCATGGCGGCTTCGTCTGAGCATGAAATCCCCTGCTTGCTATCAATAGACCCAGCCTCTTCATTACTTCCCCCTCTTCTTTCTTGGCTGTGGGAAGTGTCTTCAACTTAATTCTTCGAATTTCAATTTGCATGTAAGTTTTAATCAATTTACTGACCAAGTCCTCACTTTTCTTCACTTGCTTGAACCTTCTCTGGTTGCGTTCCTTCCAAACGTGCCAAACCACAGTAGTCACGGCTATGTTAGCAACAGAGGCAAGCAGACTTGCCTTGTCCCAGTGCTGATTAAGGTAACGAATCTCCATGCTTAAGTTATTAACACTGTTTTTGTCGGTTAGTTTAGTTTTGATTTGGCTCCAGATTTGTTTGCTAAACTGGTAATCAAAGAAAAGATGGTTATGACTTTCTTCGTGTTGGTTGCTGGAAAACACAATTTGAGTCAGTGACATTGCCCCCACTTTTTCAAACGGTCCATCGTAGCTAGGCGGTCTAGTGTAGCTTTGTATGTAGTGAAGGACATCTTAGGTACACTGGCTTTGTTCTAGACAAATATAGCCCAATCAAGAATAGGGTAGTCTTCCTCAGTTCGCCCCAGGCAGATTTAAAGGTAAAATCTTTCCCAGTAGGCTTCCAAATCCAAATGTCGTTTTGTTGTCCACTATAGATAGGTATGTATTGGATTTGTTGTTTTAGTTGATAAGGTAGAGGAAAACCATGTGTATTCCACTGGGAATTGTGTAAAATTTCATTGACTTGAGTATTGCTTGCCCCTATAGCAGAGAAGGTATCCCAGCCTAGTCTATGGACCAGACTTTTCCCATCCAGCCATGGGTCGAACCAAAGGCTGGTGTTTTCCCCATTAGCAAATTTCCTTTTAATAAGATTGGAATGGTCATCTCTGCATTTCAAAATTGACTTCCATGTGACTGAGGCACTGTTATCAATCCTCATCTGCCAAAAGTTGCCTTTAATGTACTTGTTCCTCATCCATGTGGACCATAGGTTGTTTGATGTTATAGCTTTCCATGTCAGTTTAATAGCAGCATTCTTTTTGAGGCCAGTAAGGTTCTTCAATCCCACCCCTCCTTCTTGTTTAGGTCTACATAGCAACTCATAGCTCACTTTGTGGAGACCTCCCTTCCAAATAAAGTTAGCACACACTATTAATTTTTTTGTATAGAAGCCTCTGGAATCTGGAATGTTTGTAGCCAAAATTTGACCTTAGATGTTATGACAGTATGCACCAGTTCAATTCTGCCAGAAAATGACAGTAGATTGGATCTCCATCCCTGAAGTTTCTGTCTAATCTTGTCTATAAGTTCTCCACATTCTCTATCTGTTATCTTGTTTGATGATAAGGGGACTCCAAGGTATTTGACTGGTAGATGATCTTCCTTAACTTTAAGGATTTGAAGGATATCCTCTTTACTTTGCATGTATTTGTTGAAATAGCTTTTTGTTTTCATCTCATTCACTTTTAATCCAGCAACATTTTCAAGGTTTTCAAGGTAATTAATATATATATATATATATGAACTATATTTATGTTTAAAAAAGATTTGTATATAATTAATTACAAAATTAAATTCTTAATAACATTATAGATGTACATGAATATATATATGTATGTATGTATGTATGTATGTATGTATGTGTGTGTGTGAGTGAGTTATAGAAAATACCATTCATCGTTGATGTTTTGCGGAGTACCTAATACGTTTTTTGCTAAAATTTCCTCTTGGAGCTTCACGTTCTCCTCCTCAACTTTAGTTTGTAAGGATATATGCAAGGCTTCACCAATGGTACTAATAGAGGCTAGAGGGTTCAGAAAAGTGTATAGAAAACAATGTAGAGGCTATACTATTATAACCAAAGATAGGCACCTTTTCCTCTCACTTTTCCTCCAGCCCTTGAAGGCCAAGCCCAATCTCCCAATTCAGACATCTATGGCCGGTGTTGGGTTTGACTAACCAAGGTCAAAGCTCTCATCGGTTCCTATCTGAATCTTTGTTTAATTCTTACATTTCCAGCCCCTTAACCGATTGAACTAACATTGATCTTTTATGCATTGTTTTGTCCAAATTTAAGTCTAAAAAATAATTAAAAATTCCATAAAACATTAACAAGACATTTGTATTAATTTATAACATTTATAAATTAAATTTTCCCATTGGTCAAATTTGAAAATAATTAATAACGCGGTTGTGTTGACTCTCTAGTGTAAACTCAATCCTTAGTCAATATTCAAATAATTTTAATATCGAAGCCTATATGAACTTTACTGCAATGTAGTATTGGTCCAAGTTCAATGCTTACAGACCATTTAGGTGAAAACCAATTTCTGATGTAAAATAAGCTCACTTAGTAACGACATTTTATACACATATTCTTTTCGTCTTCACTACATCAGTTAGACATATAGAGTTTGGACTAAGGTAAAAAACTCTATTAATATCTATATTTAATTGCGTAAATAACTTTCAAATTCATTTGTTCAATATGATAACATTTATCGATTAACTGAATTATTTTGGCTAAAGATTTTAACTTTTAAGTAGTATACTAATTACGACGACACTGGCCTTCTGCAACAAAGGAGACGAATTCTCTCTTGGTTAATGTCTCACTTCAAATAGTTCAACATAGACCCAGCTGTTGTCGTAATAAGGTCGCCATATCAAGTGTTTAATCATAATCAAAGTATAACCTAGCTACTTAAGATCGACAATACCCTTAAGTCATAAGACTACTTATGCGTCATTACCATGAGATTTTCTATTTTGACTTAGTTATATTAACATATAGAAGAGTAACATTGAATCGTTATGTGATGGCTCCAAACAACCATAAGTATATAGCCCCTTAGTGTCCCTGCTGATCATGAGTAAATCATTATCCATCGTATGAGGATTATTATGTACACTAATCTCAACATATGTATCAATATCCTTTTCTCAATACATCTTCACTAGGAACATTTAAGGAGCCAGTGTTTTGTATATATCAATTTAATACTAACATATTTGTAAGTGTAATCAATAAAACACTTCTCCTATGGATTTTCTACATATACATGCTTAATTTAATTAATTCATTATTTATATCACTATATAACAACAGATATAATAGAAAACAAAACCAAAACCATACTTTATTACGAACAACATTGTTTACAAAGTTAAGTTTAGATAACAAATTATATAATTGCCCCTAGGGTATATCTTTAACTCTATCAATATTAATTAGGAATATGCAATTATATTTTTTTAGGTTATAATATGAACCAAAGAAGATGCCAATTGAAAATTTAGAAGCGTTGAGTTAAAACAAGTGATTAAATTACTATTATCAAGTTTGTTGATGATTCTAGGTTAGCATATAATATAACGGTATAAGTAATATGTCACTAGTACAAAACTGGTCATTTGTGTCGGTTGTGTAACCCCTGTTGTGTCGGTTGTACAACCGACTCAAATGAAGACGACACAAAAGACATTTTTCTGTTGTGTCGGTTGTACAACCGACACAAATATCAATTATTTGTGTCGGTTGGTAATAGAGAACCGACACAAATCAGCTTGTATAGTGAAGCAAAATTCCGTTTATTGTGTCGGTCCTTTAAGAAAAACCGACACAACTGTTGCTTGTTTTGTGTCGGTTCCTTATTGACGACCGACACAAATGATTGATATTTGTGTCGGTTTTGTTTGTTTTTTCGACCGACACAATTGATATGCAGTTGTATCGGTTCCCTTTGAAGTAACAACCGACACAAGTTATATCTGAAGCAAAAAAAAAATATTATTACCGTTTAAGATTATAAAAACAGTATGAAATTGAATTTTAATTTTTTATAAACGAACGTTACTATGAACTGATTGAACAAAAAATATAATTATATTATCCATCAACATAATTCTTGTTTACAGAACAAAATAGAATATAATCTATCACAAACATAACGTCGTACATAACAAAATACCAACGTACGTTACAAAAGATCAGCGTACACAATAAAAAAACAACTACATCCAATTATACATGATATAACTAGCTAAATTCTCTCGAACCTCGTCTATCTCTTGTTGGTTATAAGAACCGTCTCGTACAAAGTCCTGCAATTAAGAGAATTGTTATACAAAAGACAATAATTAAGTCAGGAATGCTCTGCATAAAAGAATCTGAGAGTGTAATTCAAACAGTTGTGTCGGTCTTTAATAAGATAAGAAAATAGTCACATTAGTAGAGACGATGTACAAAAAGTCAACTATGCAAAAAGGTGCATGATTAAATGAATAGTTAATCGTATTAAGTACGTATAAGCATCCTCTGTGCCTAGTCAGTGCTTCTGAAATCCTTTGATGCCTCACTGATCTGGTTCCTGAAGTGGCCATAGTGTTCTTCTGTTTATCCATCAGCCAACAACTCATTCACCAACACATTGTACTGCCCAAAATCTAACATCAAGCATCATCACTCCAGTCACCACCTGCCTCATAAATAAACTGATCATTGCCACAAAACTGCTGTTAAATTTCCATCACATACATACAAATCTTCCCTCCAGTTAACTCCATTACCGTACAAACACTCTTTAACCATCTTACTACAGTAGTTCTCAATCACACTGACCACTACCAACTTCACCAACCCCTACATCACCCTCCTCTTCCACCTACACTTCAATCCAATATTCATCTCACTGCATACAACAGCAACTCCACCATTCAAGTGCATTCATAGTTCAACCATCGATCACCCTTGCACATTCACATTCACCCTGCACATTCAAAACTATGCATGTGCACATCCTTGCTCGTGCACACCACTGTCGTTTTACTCATCATTACATAGCTATGCAATCATCCTTGAAATCTTCTCAAACCAACCATCACCATACCACCATTCCATAATTGTTGCCATATACAAAACTGTGCAACTCCTCTGGCCATACTTCCCTATCACCTCTGAAAAGCATACAACCGGAACATCACTTACAACTGCGGTCAGCACCATCCTCTTCAACAAACAATCAAACACTCTGTTAAACAAAAACTTCACCACTGTCTGATTGAATACATCCCATAGTTTTGATTTTGGGAAAAAGATTTCGATTTTGCTAATATATATTGGGTTTTTTTGAAGAACAATGTATGGATTTAATTTTAGGAGCAGCAATCATTGCTCTCAGCATAAAAAAAAGTCTATTATTCTTATGTACATGGATAATACTAATGTCATATAGATTTACAAGAGTACTAGTTAAAAAATCTAGTTAGAAACTTAATCTCAACAACCCACTAGAATCAGTAAATGGGGATAGAACAAAGCACATCACCGAAGTTCTTCTACACGCAAGCTTTGGAAGAAGAATGAAATTAAGATTTAGTTAATACGTGGGATAGACAATTTTGGCGATTTATTTACAAAAGCATTACCAGCGTCTGCCTTCAAGAAACTTGTTTATTGTGCTGACGTGTAAACAGTCTGCAACCAACCATCACTGTCAACCAATGCTTAATCAATAGAGGTTTTGTACCTTTTCCTTAGTCTAGACCTTATCCTCAGTAGTTTTACCTACCAATATTTTATAGGGAAACAATCATCATGTGATGTTGCAAATCAATCTGTTTTTGAACACCTCATTTTCAGGCATACAAGGCATCTTCATATATAACAAAATTGTTCACCCCTCCTAAAGTTCATGCAAGTAGGCAATGGTATTACAGCAGAAAACAACCCCCTTAATGAACATCAGTAATTTTACAAAAATGAAATAGCTACAGCACTTCTTCTCCCACTTCAGATCTTTTCAACACAAACCACAAAAAGCAGCTTCCTTTTCAATATCAATCATCGTCAATATACACACACTGTGTGTTCTGAACACAAACATTCACCTTCGATTCACAACCTTCCATCGCATCCTCCCCAAAAGGAACACTCAAAAATCCAAATTCCTCATCATCATCACTGTTGATCTCAATAGGAGTCACTCTATTCTGATACCATCTCCTAGAAAGAGTGAACACGTTAAAATAATAGCTCACTAGTTCTTTCTTCTTCTTTAAAGGAAACGCTAAGTGCAGCTGCTTCCAAAGATCACGATCTGGAGAGGTCACATATGATTGTACAACATCTTTGAATATTTTTGACTCTTCTTTGGTCCATGAGAGAGCAACTTCCTCTCCCATACGGTCGAATCTCCATTGATAAAATGCAGCCCCTAGTTCACTTTTCAGTTTATATCTTTTCTCTGCTATATGAAATCTTGTACACTCTATCGAACCATGGTTTTTGCATTTGCAGTTGTCTTTGACGTTGTCTCAAGTTGTTTCCATCACCTGACATCATTCATTTTGATATGTTTTGCACTTAGGGCCCCTTAATTTACACGTAGTATGATGCTAATATTTTAGCCATAGGCCCTAAGCACGATTCAAGAGAGGACAACTACAAAACACTGGGTATGATTTACATTGTCATATTCCATCTGTTACATTCTCTGTCATTTATCAATATCTCAGTAAAATCTGTCGGCAAAGAAAATACATGCAAGTATTTATCTTTTTCTTCCTCAGTTTTTTATAATTCAAGAACTTGCATCAATCTACCAGACTACCTTCACTACCGTACTTCACATTCAGCCTTCATCATAACACATACAACTTCCTTACCATATTATCTGCCATCCTTCACCACTGTCTGATTGAATACATCCCATAGTTCATCAAATCAATACAACATCCTCCTCCACTATACATAACAGTGCACACATCATAACACCACCCAACCATCACGTACTACCATACTTAACTCCACAGTCCTCACTACCTTATTGCCTTCAACCACTGTTGCCACCGCCTTGCTATCTTCTGACCCATCCGCAAACAGAAATTGCAACTCACCCTTAGTAAACCACACTTAACTCACCCTTTAAGCTATTTACTGTAAAAAGACTTTTTTTTACCCCTTTTTACTTGATAACTTCCAATTAAACAAATTTAACACCAAGTTAAATCAAATTTTTTTTTACATCATACCCTAAATAAAATAGAGTAGAAGATAAGGATTTTTTTTATAAATAAAACTAAGCATGTCAGGAATCAAATTAAACAGAGCAGACCCAAGTGATATACAGGCTTGATATATACATCATAAACCTATGCATACTTATAATGTAGCTAATGTATAATATGAAGGAAAAAACTAAAGCAGTACCTTTTGTAAATCGATGCTTTGATTGTGGTTTTTCACTATGTCATGCATATACCTCATCACATAATATACACAGTCAGTTGCTCCTGATTGTTGAGGACACTACAGCAATATTACAAGATAACTTAATAGTTAGTTTAAAATGAATTCATATGCCAAACAATATATAGTATTTATTTTATTTTATTTTTTGTTTGAAAATCAAATCACCTTAACATGCTTCCATTTCAAGGTACTTCCTCGAGACTTGCCACCGAATGCCTTGTAAATTTTGAAGGCCCTACACATGCAAAAAAATGTCAAATAATAACTACTCCGGCACCCGCATTTATATACACTAATTTCATGTATAAATTTTTTATTTTACCACATATACTAACTTCATATAAGAGAGCAAATATATACAACTTACGTGCTCACTTGAGGTTTAATTTCAAGTTTATGTTTGCGTTCGGCCTGAGGATCAAAAACATAAATCTCATTCATTTCTACACGGAAAACAAGCAGTATACAATGTTTCCTGCGTTACAAGATTTATAGTAAGTTAAAATTGGCATCAATTTGTAAACTAGTTACTAAAAGTTTAATGTTCATACCCTTCGTACTGTGGGGCTAAAAGTAAGCTTTTAGATTGCAATGCTTTCCATGTGTTCGACAAATATGTATTTGTCGCATCTGGATGTTTTCGCACTTGGGAAAGCTTTTTGGGACACATAAACCCAATGGTCTCCACTTTGAGATCATTGCACATATGATTTAACCACCTAAACAAATTTAAACATATATTATTAGTTTTTTAAAAATTGACTATTCATCAAAAAACTAAGATGGTTATATATAAAAAAATTGCTAAGGAAAAAATACTCACATGATGTAAAGTTGCAACCATGATGCATTCAACCATGTCATACTAAGGAATTGGATAATGTCGTCCATCGTGATATGAATTTCAAAGTCCTCATCGTATGTGAATAAATCCTTATTCACTTGAATTGCATTGATGGCACTATCATTGGATAACATTTGAAGTATTAGGTCATGGAAATATTTGCACTCGCTCGTTAAAGTTTTGAGAATCTCTTCATCCACGATTGATTTGCGTTTTGCGGACTCATCTGACATTGTATTCACGACCTTGTCATTACTATTTTCAAACAAATCCTTGTTTGGTTGAGATGTAGGCACCTAATTCAAAATTTTAAGTAGATGTTTGAAATGATGTTGTTAAAAGAATAGACGAATGCTAAGAACTCAACTTCATATGTTAACTACTTTCCGATAAGTTTATAAATAGCTAAATTATCTATAATAAGTTCTAGTATGAAGAAATTTTACTTCTTTAATATGTTCTAATATGAAATAGAGGAGTTTAGCAAGCTAAATTAAGGAAGAAAAATGCATTCATTACCATATCATTATCTCTTAAAAGCACAAGGCTTTTAGGCCATTGAACAAAACTCCCGACCGCTTCTCCTATCGTGTTGTGATGTTTAGTTGGAACAGGAAGTGAGGTTCCTTCATGACTAGACTCCACTGCATCAATTCCAACTTTTACATGATCGATCAAGATTTGTTGATTATGACATTGATCTCCGGACCTTGAAGCGGGATGTACCATGCCATGACCCACTACAACAATTTTGGAGTCCACATTCACGGCCAAACGACATTTAATCGGTTTCTAGAATGGCAAGTACAAAACCAACATTTTTCACTTAGCACTTGTCAAATACATAAAATCGTATACGTTTATAAATTCAACTATGAATTGTTTACCTGCAAGTCTGCAAAGGGATCCGTCTCTTGAGTTTTGTTTGCATATTGTAATTTGCTCGGGTGCGTTGATTGACAACTACTACGATGATCAGTTAATGGTGTGTTGATCTCCACCTCCTTGGGAAAATTCATCGTGTTCAAAATGTTTGCAATCTGCTCTTGAACCATTGTACTCATCTCTTGTCTCAATTTTTGGCTCACTTTAGCCTCTATTTCCTGAGTGATAACATGCAGCTCATCAGCTGATATTACACCACTTCGACCTTTCCTTTTCTCTACATCCCCAAATACGTTTTTTATACCAACCGTCCCACCAATCCCTCTAACTCGACCTGGATGCTCTTTTTTTTCAAGACCACGACTCAAGACATCATCATACCTATCTGGAACCCATGACCCTTCAACGGCTTTTCCTCTCCAATCATTCTGTCAACAAAAAAAAGCTAAAACATAAGGTGGCATGCTTTTCACTATCATATGAAGATTAAAAAATTAAAGTAGTGCTATAGTATCATGTTTTTTACTGAAATGTTAGCACCACACGTTTGCTAAAATGATATCATATTACGTGTCATATTATATCTAATAAAGAATGCTGAGGCGTGTGTGTTTTCGGTTTAAAACATGTAAAGCGATAAAACACATGGAAACTAGTCATACCATTTTATCTACAACCATCTTAGTTTTCTCATTAGGGGTGGCATAATTTCCATCGGCTCCTTTTTTTGATCGTGCCAAAATCCAATCAATACTCCGATCCAAAACAGGTCCACCTGGCAATATGGTCGAGGAACTATGGCCTTCAATTATCCATTTAGCCTTCTTCCCTGCATATCCAGCTTGTCCTAAATAGTGAGGATGCTCGTTGCATGCCTGACTCTTCCTAGCCTTCTCACTTATTTGCTGTTTTATGACATTGCAAAATTCAGCAAAACAGAATAGCACAAGCCACAGAACAGTTGCAATTTGCACAAATGTTTGTACTATTTCAAAAACATCTAAATTAAGCAGCAGTTAGATCTGATCTTAATTTTTACAACAGTAGCTGCCAATTCTAGCAGATTAATCCTCACTGAAACAATGTTAAAACATACATGTCAAATATTTACACAAGACAACAAACTAAAGGCTGAAAAATGATTTTTCTGCATGTCTTGATACTGACATCTCATTGCAATACATGCCATTCTAGTTAAGAACATTGTCTGCATTTTCAAGACATACAGTATTTCTATAGAAACAATAAACTTTCCTTTATCATAAATAATTCATATGACACACTGAACTACATTGTTTGTGAGGCTGAAGCTAATGGTGCAAACAGCAGGTATGGTGGAAGAACTCATCTAAACTTTTTGCTTTCTCTTTACAAACTATATCAGATATTACATCTGAAAAAGAATCAACCCAAGTCGAGATAGAATTTGGATCGACAGTTTTAATTAATTAGGTAGCTCATGTGCTGCATTGTTACATGTTCCTGAATTATACTATATTCAAATATGTTTAAGTAAGGTTGAGAAATTTGAAGTTACCTAAAATCAAAACCAAGCTTCAATTAGCTTTAGAGGAATCCCACTGACATTACAAGTTCTTTTATATTTTAATTGTTTTTTAAAACTGCAATTTTCTGATCTATGTGCAATTGTTAGGGATATAATTTATTCTACTATCATAATTATGTTAGGTTTTTAGATTCATTTACTTATAATTTTAAAAAGTAAGTTAAATAACGACTATAGTTTTATAAGTCGAATAAAAATGAAAAAAATAATCATTGTAGGTTTACATTACCAAATGACTTTAATATAGTGGAAAAGCAGAGAGTTTGTGATAAAATGAAATGGGGACAAGCTTTGGTGTGGGTATATGTGATAGTTTAATTATATATTTTCCTAAACTTTGAAGTAAAGCTTTGCTCTCTGAATACTATAAGAGTGCCTAAATATTAAACCAGTGAAAAAAATATGCAGAGAATTCTTTATACACACACATGTTCCACCTAAGATCGCTGTAGAGCTTGACAAAATCTAAAACAGCGGAAAAGGGGTGGTAATAACATACACATGTTGGATGTGCATAGGATTTAAACAACAGACGTAGTAAATCCAAGTATCTCATTCCTAAAGTTAATACTTTAGTGCTTCAGTTAGAAATACAAATGGCAAAGAATTTGACAGTACATAAATTGTACCAAACCATGAGAAGAATAGAACATGAAATATCTCAGTGTGAAATCTAAATAAGATCAAACAAGTCCCCTATTTAATGTTCACTTTGTGTAAATTTACAATATTATTAAAATAACTTTATTTAGTGGATAATGACATTTTATACCAGCGAACACTTTGCACATGTATTTTGGAAATAAATGTTATTCAAATTATTCTTTATCTTTTAATCCCTCTAATAAAAATATAATATAAGAATTCATATGTCATTTTATTTCACATAGGTATACAACTACACATTGGGTGGAAGAAAAAGTGAAATGTTATGAAGAAAGCACTGAGAGAAAATGATATTTAACCTTAATTCTTGCAGTATAATCCTTACTTAAACATATGGCACGTTTCATTTTGTGAAATATGCAATTGCTCTGACGAAGCTGATGAGTTGTAAAATGAAAGAAATAGCGTGTGACTTGTGGATATGGCATAAAAAAAACATACCTTAAACTCCTCGGTTTCACAATACTTCTTAAATGTTTCCCATTGTGTTTTTGTAACCCCATCATAAAATTCGTATGGCTCTTTATGGTTTTCTGGAAGCTTTCTAGTCTTCGTAATCCAACCACTAACCAATTTTGTTTTGAAACCCTTCCATGCTCCACAAACATTTTTTAACACATTATTTTTCATTTTTTCGTCGATGTGATACTCGGTCTGAGGTAATAAAAAATAAACAACGTCAAAGCAGTAAAAATGAATTTGATAAACAATGAAAGCGGTTCATGACTCCAAACACAAAGGATCCAACTGACAATTTAATATGCAAACAAATGAATTTATAATACCTTAATGTCTTCCCAGATGGTATCCTTAAGCCCTTGACTAACGCTAGCCCAATTCTTGATATTGATATCAATTCTAGATCTAGCTGTATCGCCTACGTACGCCTTAAAAGACTTCACCCATTTTCCAGTAGGTTTGCCATTATCACACCACTCAATGAATTTTGGCTCGGATGTTCTGTATTTCTTTCCGGTTGTTGGACCTCTATGCCTCCTCTTAGATGACGGTTGTGAAGCGAAAGCGGAAGTGTTTTGCTCTTCAGTGTGTTCATATAGTTGCATTTCCATTATTCCTGTATCACAGATGTGCACCCGAAAGTTATAAAATATTTCAACAAACGAATAATAACTGTATATGATAACAAAAAGGTATCACTGGTTATAACTCATAGCAACCACATGGTAGAATCCTAATTAGTGCTTAATTCTTGCATTTCATTACCTACAAAAAAAACTCATGAAAGTTACTTCTTTTCTTCTGTCCAACGTTGTTATAATAACACTTTCAGAATGGGACAAAGAACATCAAGTTTGATTGCGTATTTAATAACACTTTCAGAATTGAAAGAAACAGAACGTTACCATAACCACCATAAATAAATAAATAATCTACGAACCTTGGTATTTTTACTTTTTTTTTTTGTATTTCGGAGATATAAAAACACATCATAATGGACGGAAAATGCTAATAAAAATGAATTTTGATTTGATAAAACTTCACAAAACACGGATGAAGATGTATAATGCAAATTTACAATACTTGAGTAAGTCGTATGGAAATGAAAAAGGAAGAAAAAAATTCACTAATAATAAACTGGTTTTAAAGCATTCAAATAACTAAAGCAATCCATGAATAGTGTCAATGGCGACTTCAAAAGCAAGCTTAGCTTTCTTGTGTGCTTGTGTATATAGATTCAGCTTCATACCGATCTTCGTATCTAAGAAGCAGGAAGCGATCTGTATTACGTTTACATGTTTGTTTATCAAAGAGTGGTTAACGGATTTGGTATTTGGCATTCTGTCCACCTCCGTTGTGGTGTAGTAGTAAGCTGGGAAGTAATATGGAGGTGGGCATACTTTCTAATTTTCTATACCGTTATCGCATATTTTCTAATTTTCCTCTTCCCAAGCATCATATTTGCAGAAAAACAGTATAATTTAAACCTATAGATATCAGCATTGATGGAAAGCAAATTTACTAGAAACGCCCAATTATTTCTAGATTTAAAAAATAAAAGCTGAAATTTTGTTGTTTGGACTAAAAAGAAGTGACGCAGATCAATTGGACTACTCAATCTCGCTGCATTGTGCTTAAGCACAGCCACTGCAAATCCATCATCTAAGAAAACATCAATTCCTCCAAGCTTAAGATCTTTGACAACCGAAAATAAAAATAGTATCTCTTTGATCACATCATCTACAGAGCCTATTGAAAAAACAACTGAACCTTCCTCAACTTTAACTTCCCTTGGAAAATCACAAACTGCGGATATGCAATCTACTCTGATCGCATGGGAAAAATAAAATCAAGCAATTTAACAGATTGGATCTGCACAGACTCAGATTGAATACTACTCTCACACTGTGATAATGATAACGTGCTTTGTGCACATAGAGATACCACATCAGCCACATAACAATCATCTAAGAAAACATCATCACCACCGAATATAAGAGCAAGAATATATGATATTGTAAGACTACCATCTATGAACACATCAATCCCAGGAACTTCGCAAAAATTTGCAGTTTCTTCCTTTGAGTTTACTAGGACATTGTATTCCAACTTATCCGCTACCTGATAATATTCGCTGTAACTACCAGAAACCAAAACACTACCAGAGGAAACCCTGTTATCGATTACCAGAGGTTTAGGAACTGTGAACAAAGCAACTGTACCTTGAACCAGGTCAACATCCAATGCTAAAAAATCACTGCCTCCTTTTGAATAACAATTCTTGACATTAAAGAAACCAGAATAATCCCTCCCCTAGAACAAGCACCTGATCATGATTATCACAGCCTGAGGCATCCTCTTGACAGTGAGGATCTGAAGTGAAATTCAATAAAACCGGATCTAATAGCATAAAATCCACCCGTAAGTGATCCACAGAGTTCATCCCCAAGACATTTTCTAATTTTCTATACCGTTATCGCATATTTTCTAATTTTCCTCTTCCCAAGCATCATATTTGCAGAAAAACAGTATAATTTAAACCTATAGATATCAGCATTGATGGAAAGCAAATTTACTAGAAACGCCCAATTATTTCTAGATTTAAAAAATAAAAGCTGAAATTTTGTTGTTTGGACTAAAAAGAAGTGACGCAGATCATTAAAACATGAGATAAATGCGTATATTTCGACTTCGATTGTTCTTTACTTGTAAAAACGTAGAAATTAATATCACCATTAATGCGTATATTATAAGTATGTATATTCATATTGAAACATGTACAAACTTCATAACAAATCTTAAGCGTGATAGATTCATTGATTATGAACACTTCATGAGGTACTTCGATTTCCATTTTGTTCTGCGACAGTACCCAAGTTGAGGGAAGGTCATAATATTTCTTTCCTCTTACATGCCAAACCAATCACAACATTGAGTGTTTTGCATAAAGTTCTTTAAGTTTCCATGTAAAGGATATTTTTACAAAGCAGTTAAGGTTAAAAATTAGATTAAGAGTAAGATATTGCAGCGTTTCCCCAAACAAAAAAAAACAAAAAATTAATTAAAGGTCTAATTATAGAAAGTATCATGTAATGTATATTGTTTATTTTTTATTTGCAATAATTATGAATTATTAATCATTAATTAATAATTTTATTTAATCATTAATTAGTAAAGTTAATCAATAAATATTTCATATTTAATATTTAATAAACAATAATATGAATTCAAATTCAAATTCAAATACCCAATACAACTTCAGACAAAAAAAAATTCAAAAAAAAAAGTAATACTAATGACAACTTATCCTAGCAAAACACAAATTTCCTCGATACTAGAGATTCAAAATGCAATTTCCAGTGTGACTGCTCTAGGAAAATATGGGCTAGTATCAAGCAAAAACTTTACCCAAGTTCTACAAACATCTCTACTGTTAAACAATGTCTGGAATTTGTGGAAAATAAAGCAATATTGAAGGGTTTTCAAACAGACATGATGGGTTTGCACTAAGTGTAAGTGTGTGGCATATCCAGATCAAAAGAAATCAAAGGATTTCTGAATTAAAGACTACCAATTGTGTTAGATTAGAACTATTCAATTAAGACTATAGAATAACTATTGCTAATCCGATGGAAACTGAATGCCATTATAGTTGTTATCACTTGGAGGTAGAGGTATAGCCAGATTCTTTTTTTCTTGTTATTTATATCAGATTTTTGGAGGCTGGAAATGATATTTGTTTTTGATGAGTGAAATTTGAAAAGAAAAGAAATGATCATTACAATCTTTTATCAGGTGTTTCTTTGCCAGATGTTAGTTCATTTTCTAATTTAAAATTTATTACCTGTTTACCTATTGTTTGCTTGATTTAAAACAGTTTTTGTTAACCTGTTTTTCTCTTAACAGCTAATGACTTGAAGTCTTTTTCCCTTATTATATTTTTATATAAACCATAAAATCTTTAAAGTATATGTATGTACTCATGAAGATAGACAGCCCATAGTAATCTTATGACAAAGTAGTGTTTGCATTTATCTCTTATACATTTTAAAATAAAAGTGAGAAACTGGTAAATTAAAATAACCCTCTTGGTTAATATACCTTATATATATGCGTAACGACCCAATATTTTATTGCATGGTTAATATACATATTTGAGTTTCTTTTCCCCACATATTTGAGTTACTTAATATGCGTAACGACCCAATATTTTCAAAATATCAACTATTCATTTAACCATGCTTTCACACAAAACTATACTCACACATGTTTTCTCATTCGTTTGAAGATTTAGCTTCTGATATACACATTCCAAATAAATGTACACATATGAACAAATTAAATGGTGACAGTATGAGAAGGTTAAAAAATTACCCCGCTATCCAAACCCCTTCATCGTGATCAGTACGTGCATAATTTGCATTTAAATCAACTTCTTCTTCTGATAGACATACGCCAATGGAAAAAGGTGGATTCTCGTCAAATTGATTATACTCTTCTTCATCTACCACGTCGTCGATCCCAACAATGCGTCTTTTTCCAGGAAGGACAACAGACCACTTATGATCAGCTGGGTCGGTGACATAAAAAACTTGTTTCACTTGAGATGCCAAGATGAGTGGATCGTTATCATGACTCACTCGATCAAAGTCAACAAGTGTGAATCCATGTTCATCCACTTGTACAGCACGATGGTTATCGGCCCATTTACATTGAAATAGAGGAATCGTGAAGTCCCTATATTCAAGTTCCCAAATATTCTCAATTACTCCGTAATATGACATTGTCGCATTTATTGGTTTGTTATCTTTAGCACTAGCAAATTCTCTTGAAGATGCTACGACACTTGCTCCACTATTTTGCATTTTTCTCTTTTCATCCTGACGCTTCGTATGAAAGACATACCCATTAATAGCGTACACTTCATAAGAGCTAACTTGAAATTTAGGCCCATACGCCAACCATTTTATTGTATCGGAAACATTATGATTTGTTTGAGACAATTGAGACATTACCTTATCTTTAAACCATATGACGAATGAGCGGTTATGTTCATTTGTCAACCATCTTTCGTTCTTTGAAGGATTTTGAGACTTTAGAATTGTCATGTGCTCTTCCAAGTAAGGATGAACCTCACTAAGGTGCTGTAAAACAAGTAGGTGAGCTTTGTGAAACATATCATCACCAATTGACATCAATTTAAACCCAATTATGCCTTGACCGTCAAGTCGCCCTTCATGTCGAGACTTGCAAAGTCCAATAGGTTCAACGTCAGTTAGGTATTGAGTGACAAATTCAATAACTTCCTCGGCTACAGTACCTTCTACGATACTAGCTTCAGGTCTATATCTATTCTTTGTTTTTCTTTTTAAAGTTCCCATGTGCATTTCGAACGGATACATATACCTCATAAAAACAGGACCGCAAATCTTGATTTCTCTTACCAAATGTACAACCAAATGCACCATAACATCAAAAAATGAAGGGGGAAAATACATCTCAAATTGACACAAGGTAACAATAACATCGGCTTGTTGATCATCCAACATATCAGGATCAATCACCTTACTACAAATTGCATTAAAAAAAATACAAAGCTTTGTAATAACATGTCTAACATGTTTAGGCAATATACCTCGAATAGCAACAGGCAACAAATGTTGCATTAACACATGACAGTCATGAGACTTCATGCCCGTCAATTTCAAATCCTTCATTGATACACGACTGCTAATATTCGAAGAATAACCTGATGGAACCTTGACACCATGAAGACACTCGCATAAACTAGTTTTCTCTTTTTTGGACAATGTATAACAAGCAGGAGGCAAATAGATACGTTTACCTTTCTCTACTGGTGCTAACTCCTTTCGAATACCCATTTTCAACATATCTTGTCTAGCTTTCTCACCATCTTTTGTCTTACCAGGTATATTCAAGAGTGTTCCAATGATACTGTCACAAACATTTTTTTCTATATGCATTACATCTAGACAATGCCTAACTTGTAAATGTTTCCAATATGGAAGTTCCCAAAATATAGATTTTTTCTTCCACATGCCTTCTTGAAGAGGAAAGGCTTTGCCAAATACATTTTCAATATCCTTGATCCGTTCATATACATCATTTCCTGTTAATGGCAAACGAGCAACTCCGCTTTCTATCTCCCCATTGAAAGGTTTCTTCTTTTTACGATAAGGATGATTGAGAGGGAGAAATCTACGATGATGCATATACACATTTTTCTTGCAAAAATGCAAGCGCTCAACAGCCATGTCGTCTTGACAAATTGGGCATGCTCTAGCACCTTTTGTACTATATCCAGACAAGTTACCATATGCGGGAAAATCATTTATGGTACAAAAAAGCATGGCGCGTAATGTAAATTCACTTCTACTATATGCATCAAATACGCGCACACCTTTATCCCACAAAAGTTTTAGATCATCAATAAGAGGAGCTAGATAAACATCGATGTCATTTCCTGGTTGTCGTGGTCCCGAAATCATAAGAGACAACATAATGTACTTGCGTTTCATACTCAAGTAAGGTGGAAGATTGTAAATCACCAAAAGAACCGGCCAAGTACTATGTTGACTGCTAAGATTGCCAAATGGATTTATGCCATCTGTGCAAAGACCAAGTCTGAGATTTCTTATTTCTTCGCCGAAACTAGAATACATGGTATCGATATTTCTCCACTGCGGAGAATCGGCTGGATGCCTTAGTAATCCATCATCCTTCCTCACGTCTGCATGCCATCTTAAGTTTTTTGCATTTTCTTTATTTGCAAATAAACGTTTAAACCTTGGTATAATGGGCAAATACCATAAAACCTTTGCTGGAGGACATTTCTTATCTGGGTCGTTATGAACATTTTCTCGCGACTTGTAACGGGATAATCCACACTTAGGACACTCATGCAAGCTCTCATATTCATTTCGATACAATATACAATCATTTGGACATGCATGTATCTTTTTGTATCCTATGCCAATTGGACACATAATTTTCTTTGCCTCGTAATTAGAAGTAGGAAGCTCGTTACCTTCCGGTAGCATGTCTTTCAAAAGTTTCAATAATGATGTAAAACTTATATCACTCCACCCGTGTTTTGCTTTTAAATTGAAAAGCTTGAGCACAGCAGACAATATTGTAAACTTAGCACAACCAGAATACAAAGGCTTCTCAGCATCAAGTAATATTTTTTCGTACAATTTTGGCTCTTCCATCAAATGTTCTTGAACATCATCAAACATCTCATTAACATTGTCGATCTCATCAGTCTCATCATTTACCTCGTTATTCACGGTACCTTCCTGGTCATTCTCATCAGTGTAATGATTATTAGAACTAGGTGTACTAAGTATGCTTTCACCATGCCATATCCACTGTGTATAATTTTGCTTGAACCCATACCGAATTATGTGATCCCTGATTTGATCTATGTTACGAAATCTCCTCCTATTCTGGCAACGTCTACAAGGGCAAAAAATTGTTTCTTCTTTTCTTGTTAATTGATCATTCAACGCACACTTGATGAATCCTTCCATTTTGTTCAAGAACTCATCATCACTACGTTTCATGTTATACATCCAATTACGATCCATGTGAAATTGCTAGAGACGCACTGCATAAGCAAAAAAAAATCATAAGTGTTTCTTATGTCTGCATAAGCAAAAAAAAGCTCATACGGGTATGTATAAATTTCATAGTTTACGAACGTTGTCCTAGTCATGTGTATCAGCTGCATTAATTAATAGTCAATATATAGTCTTGTTCTCTTAGCATACACGACGAAAGTATTAATCATTTTATTAAGTTTATATGGTACAGTAACCTGCATCTCAATCCTTTATTTAAGTTTTCATGTGTTTCAGAGTCCTGCACAAAATTGGCATTTTATTGACTCTGATTGATGTATGTATAAACTGATATAGTTCTTTGTTTTAAAAGACTAGTGATTATCTATTATATATTGTTCCGTTGCGAATGTGAGATTCTGATATTGTTTCTGTTGTGTTTTCTGATGTTGTTCTGTTGTTCTTCTTCTCTTTTTCTTCTATCTTCTTCTTCTACCTCTTCTTCTTTTTAAACCATAACATTTCGGTTTTCGGCATTCGATTGCTCGGCAGTCGATAAAGTGAGTATCGATGTCGAATTTTCGAAAGTCGAAAATTTCCGGGACGTTACAGTTAGTATAAATTACTGCCAAGATCGACAAATTTCAGTGCTATTTATGTGCAATTACCCCTAAAGAACGACAATTCAACCAATATATTTATTTTTTAACAGAACCAAACTGCATTTTTAAGCACATAATTGGTAAAAAAATCACGAGACAGTACTTACAAATGAGGGTTTAGAGAGGTAACAGATTGCTTAGACAAACATTATGGATGTTGTTCAAAATGACTTGTTAGGCATACAAAAAATCATGAGACATTACTTACAAATGAGGGTTTGCAGGGTTAACGGATTGCTTAGACAAACATTATGGACGTTGTTCAAAATGACTTGTTAGGCATACAAAAAATTAAGCATGACTTGTAAAAGTAAGCTTGTTGACTTTTATTTGCTTAAGAAAAGGAAAATTACGAATAAACTTGTGAGTTTGAAAAAGGATTTTGTTTTTATTCAGTATAAATGTTGCATTACGATATATAATTTTTAATAAAATATCGAAATATTAGTAAATAATTATATATTTTTTTATCAATGCATTCATGACTTACGCGTACCCTAATTACTGAAAACTTGATGCATCTCTTATTGTATCGTACCATGCCAACATAACCGTACATGTACATTTATTACATGGGTCAGCAGATGTCCTGCCAGTATCATTTTACAGATTTTTTGATTTTTTATGTAGGCTTAATATTTTAATTGTTTGAGCAATGCATATCCATTAAGGAAAATGATAGGTCATGCAAGAGAAAATAAATAAAGGACCCATGTAATAAGGGAAAAGATTTCTAAGGGAAAATAAATAAAGAACTGCTTTCCAAGAGCTGGTTTTGAATTGCTGGTGGTTTATTTTTCTATAATAAGGGAAAAGATTTCTAAGGATTTATAATACTAGGCAGCTTTGCAGTTTATAATGAAATCCACAGAATAGCAATCCTGTAAATCAGAATTGACAAAAAGAAAAGAAAAGGGAAAAAAAAGAAGCAGAGGAAAAAGAACATCATAAATATGGACTTTAAACCTACAGGAAAAAGATGACCAGCGGAAAGCTAGTAAAGCTAACAAAAAATATATCTTTGAATGCAAGTGATCTAATGCCCAGCACACCATGCAGCCACTACAACCTCAACTAATCCTGACCTCACATGTTCCGCAACAACACTTCCCCCTGTCAAAAAGAAAAACTGCAGGAAGAAGAAGGACCTCAATACTCTTTCTAGCTCTGACTTTGGAAGTGGTGAAGATGACATTCTTAATCTTCTCTTCCAAGAACCCTTTTCCCCAACAACTGTAGCAGCTGCCAGCACAAACAAGAAGAAATCTAGGCTGCCTCCAAAGGTAAAGCCAAAAAAACATTAATCGTGATGGACAAGATAACAACGTGGAATATCAGGGGTGCTCATCTCCAAATTAACCAAGATCGATGAGATCAGAAATATAATACATTTCAATCAGCTTGGTTTGATAGTTGTCCTTGAAACAAAGCTTGATCGAATCCTCACCTAAAAAGATGCAAAATATATAAATCCCCTATGGCATTTTATTGACAACATTCAACAAAATCCTTTTGGTAGGATCATGTTACTTTGGAACCCTGAAATCTACTCTGTCTCCCCTAAAACCTACCATTCTCAATTCATTCATGTTGAGACCAACCACCTACAAACTGACATTACCTTTTTCTCTACCTTTGTTTATGCTTCAACACTAACTACAAAAAGACAAGATCTTCATAATTTGATTCCTACTCTCCAACCACAAAACAAACCTTGGTTGTGCCTTAGTGATTTCAATTGCATGCACAAAGCCAGCCAAAAATCCGGTGGAAATTCCCTATCCCTAAGAGAGACAACCCTTTGAACCAAACCATCTTCCTATCTTCCCTTTATGAAATCAACTTCACTGGTTCCCCCTTCACCAGGAATAATAAAAGAAAAACTGGGAGGAGAACCTTTTGCAAATTAGACCATGCCTTCTCAAACAATGAAGCTCTTACTCTCTGGCCCTCCCTTTAATCTCACATCCGACCACACTTAAATAAAGGATTGAGATGATTAAGGGAAAGGAACCCCTGCCCTTAATTAATTGTTCTGAATCATGCTAATTATTCTACCATTTGTCATAATTATAAACATTTTTTTTCTTTTAAAAAAATGGCAAAGTTGACAGGATCTTTTAAAAAAATTATAAACATTTATGTAAAGGAAAGATAGATTATAAAACATGTCAGTCATACCATGTTAGCTCATGCCAAAGCAACTAAATGTTAATATAATTTCTACATTAGACCAAAACAAGAGGAGATCATCACTACTGCATATGGTGTTCTACTCTAGTACTCTCAAGTTACAGAGAAAACCTTATTTCCCAATATAACACGGATTCATTTGTGGAATTATAAACTGTTTCAAATATCAAAATATCTTATTTCCCAATTACTTCAACAAGCCAATAACAAGGAGAGGAATATATCAAGATATGCATTTGTACCCAAATTCATTTATGCAAATACAAAGTTGGAGGTAAAACTAGATAAAAAAGAATCAGAATTAATACCTAACCCAGTCACCAGTGTCGCCTCACACGCAATGCCCTTGTCGCTTGCCCTAATTCAAGAGTCAGAAGTCAGTGAACGGAGGTGTTAATTTGTGGAATAAAATTCAATATTAGCGTACGAAGAAGAAAAGGAATAAACGAACGAAGAAGAAAAGAAGCTAAGACGGCTAATTTTACCTCTAACTTGTTCGGGGCGGGTACGCAAATTTTACCTCTAAAATTTAGCGTACGCGGGAAAAGAGGGGGCGGCTGAAATGGATGTGGGGGGAAAGTATTGAGCTTATTGTGTCGGTTTTTAGACAACCGATGCTATTATATTTAGTTGTGTCGGTTGTTCAAACAACCGACACAAATAGATCTATTGCTTCCCTTCAATTGTGTCGGTTTCTTAAGAACAACAGATGCAAATTACATTTTTAACATTTTCTTCTTACCCCATAAGTCAATAGTTTCGGTTGTTAATGAACAACCGACACAAATTACACTATTTGTGTCGGTTTTATGGACAACCGACACAAATGAGGCGAAGCAACTGATCTGTTTTGTACTAGTGTGTAGTTCTTATTTTGTATGAAATTTAGTTCTAATGCTTAATTTAGAATAATGTAATCATAATGTTTCAAATTATGGACATTGCTAATGAGATTATAAGTTTGGGTGAAATTAGATGGTATATAATTTGGTTGTTTGAAGTCAAAGTTATAATGTTTGCTTTAGTTAAAATCGGCAAATTGCATTTATGCAGTGGTACAGTTTAAAATTAAAATTGCATGTTGTTGATTTAGATATTTATATACACTTTTACATTAGCTACACGAAGTATATGCAATTATATGCTCTAACTGATGATAAAAACCAAAGAGGACGCTGATTAACTAAATCTTAGAAGTGTGTTTGTGTTTAGTCAAAGGTAGTAACTAAAAATTTATTATTATTGCTTTAGTTGATATTTAAAGGTTAGTAAATAACATTATTGCAAAAGTGGTATGTTGTTATTATTTGGTATGAAAGTGCTGATGCTTTTGAACAATGTAGTTATAATGTTTTAAACTGCAAATATTATTGGAAGTATTGATTTGGGTGAATTTAGATGGTATACAATTTGGTTGTTTGAATTTGAAGTTTTATTAGCATGATATTCGTTGAATTAGGCATATCTAACAACGAATTAAAAGGAGAAAATTTCTAAAAAAATCATTATGCACTATTTTTTATAATGTGTTACCATGAATAACATAAATCACATTAAATAACATTTAATGTTGAGTTGGTATATTAAGAACTATTTTTAATTAATATTTTATAATCAGGAAAATGGGCATAGAGAAGAAGTTGCAAAAAAATTTAGTCTCAAGGACAACAAGTTTGCTTTTTAGTTTGAAAGACATTTTTTAGTGTAAACAGAAAATGATAGTTACAACTATCATTCTGTGATTTACACTAGAAAGTGTCCTTTAGCCTTAAAAGCAAACTTGTTATCCCTGAGACTAAATTTTTTTTTTGACTTTTTCCTTGAGTCTAAAAACCCCTTTTATAATTATTTGAGTTAAATTATGGATAATTTATATAATGAATTGTATGTCCATTATTATATTATTATAATGTCTAGGTGGAACGCACACACGCGCGCACATACATACATACATGCATACATACATACATATATATATATATATATAACGACATACTAATGAGAATTTAACACACACATATATAATTTATTAATATATTTGACTAACTCAAGATTTCATAATAATTAATTTGACCATAAAAAATTCAACAAAAATATTACAATGCATTAAAATTATTGTAGATTTATTTATTATGTCCAAAAATAGATTTTTCGATTATTTATTAATTTAAAAATTCATAATAATTATTACATTTTACTCATACAAAATTCTTCCTTTCATAATAATAATTTATATACATTTTACTAATACAAAATTCATAATATTATTATATCCATTTTATAGTTCAACAAAAAGTATTCCAAAGTGCAAAAAAAATTCAATATTTCAAAAATAATTTTTTTTACAGGTTAAATCATTATTTTATTTGATTTTTTAGTTTATTGTATATATACTGTTTCTATAATTTATAATAATTATGATAAAATTCAAATGAAAATATATATCACAGTATTCCAAAAACCATGTTGTGCTTTTCTAGAACATTAAATAATTTTTATTAAATATATGTACATATATATTTAAAAAATTGCAATGCACAATTATATATTATAATTGAAATAAAAAATTAACATAATTAAATCTAAAACAATATTATATTTTAGAGAACAATCTTTTAAGCCAAAATAAAAGTTGATTTTTTTAATTATATAATTTTCCCCTAAAATATAATATATACATATATATTAAATAATTGTATATACAATCATTTTTTAACCTATTTTAGTTGAATATAAGTTTATTAATAATGGGTTATATTATAAACTTAAATGTTTGAAAATAAATTACCTTAAACGTAGCCCCGATTGATTGCATGTCGTATTGCGAGCTATTTCCTCCTTAGAGAACTCCTTTTCCTTTCTCCTAGCCTTGCTTGCAACGCCTATCTAGCTATTTAGCTTCCACGTACGCTAATGGAGGCTAGGGTTTATTGGTATTTTATTTCGTATATATAATGATAGATTAGGAGCTTATTTATACCCTTTAAGTGCCATAAAACATCTGGATATTTCCATGTATTTCTCTTCTACCTCATTTACGATAAACACTTTATCATGTATTAATTTAAACATATTGCTATCCAAAATAGCCGCATATGGTCTTCCAAATTTATTTAAATAATTTTCAACCCATATTTAATACCTTTATAAAATATTTAGGTATATTTTTACAAAATCAATCAATTAAAGTTTAAATAAATTCTAACTCATTCAATGAATTAAATCAATATATAACCTTTGTATATTATTTAGTTAATTTTAAGGTCTCCGATAAATAAATAAAAACTCATTAAGTTTGAATCCGATTAATCAATTTTATCTAAAATTTTAGAGTAACTTCACTTCTCTTGATTCAATTTACGTCAGACACCGAAATTTGATTCAGTTAACCTCATTTTATCAAATATATTCAATCACCTAGTTCATTTTGAAATAATTATTTTTTCCCACTACGTCGCTTCTTATAATTTCCACAGGAATCCATGTTCAGCTTGATCTTTGTTTATATTATATTAATTCTTTATTTTGAAATATAAACTTTATTGGAAAAGAATTATATGTTTTCATATATCATGACAATATCAACAGGAATGAGAAAAAAAATCTAAACAGTTAATTATAAAACGAAGAATGATCAATTAAAATGAAGTATAATAACCATATACAAATACAAATGCACACATACATGCGCGCGTGCGCACATAGACAAACACATACATATGAACGCACGCGCGCGCGCACACACACAGATATATATAGTGCACGCACATAGATATATATATATATATACATATATATATAGATATACATATACCTATACATATATACATATACATATACATATACATATACATACATATACATATATATATTTGTGTGTGTATATGTGTGTGTGTTTGTGTGTATGTGTGTTTGTGTGTGTGATTTATCGTTTTATCTTCAGTTTTTTAGTTAACTTAACAATAGGTCACATGCAATATATAAGGTATAAATGGACTTATTTAGCATACCCATATTCAACCAAACAATGAGACAACCATATTTTTTATCGTTAATTTGAAGACGTTCGGATTCTGTTGCTTCTAACTAAAGCATAACATAAAAAATAATAAGTATTAATGCCAAAATAAAATTATCAAAAAACACATATGTTTATTCAGTTCGAGGATAATAAATTTTATTGTAGGCTCTTTTATTGATTTATTGTACTTTAGAAAAGATCAATATTCAACTATGGTTCTTATGTTTTATGTATGTGTGCATGTGTGTACACACACATATGCATATGTCACACACACATATGTATGTATGTATGTATATGTATATGTATGTATGCATTCATGCATTTACTTAGTTTATCCTAAGCAGAGCCGGTCCTGAGATTTTGGTTGCCCTATGCAAGACTAATTATTTTACCCCAGTTTCCTTTTTCAAGTTTATGGAAAAAAATATCAATAACAAACTTATATTTAATTGTTTGTTATCGTAAACAAACTCAGGAAATAAAATATTGTACTTTTGTTTGTTAAATTTTACCTAAACATGATAAAAAAACTACCATGCTGAGTAATTAAAGACTATTTAACATAAAAGAATTTATATAATACAAAAGCTAAAAAGGTTATATAAGGAAAAATAAGTAGTTAAAGATCAAACGGTATTAGAAATAATGTACAAATAGTAAAGATTGAAAAAGCTTATAATGAGTAAGATAAAAAAATGAAGAAAAAAGAAAAATTAATCTTGTCATTGTCCATTATTGAACTCATGACCTCTTAACTAATATTCAACCACATAACCTACCTAACTAAAGCACCTTTTATTTAAGTTTTATGCAACACTTTGTTTGTTTGTTTATATTGTTCATCGAATGTTGCTTCTTCTTCTTCGACAATGGTTGCCTGATTGATGGGGTTACCTTATTCGGCTGCCTCACCAGCCTACCCCTAGGGTTGGCCCTGATCCTTACGGCTATAGTTTTTATTTATAGCTCCAACGTAGTACAGAAATAAAAACTGAATAAAGTAATACAACACTATACATTATATGAATTTGGATATAGCCTAATATTTTTATATATAATTTTCAAAATATTCCAAGCTTCATTATGTTCCAAAAATATCCAAGCTTCTTCTTTTTTTTAAGAAAATCGAGCATATAAAGGTAACTCAATTGCAACTTTTTTTTGTTTCTGCAATGAATTAATTTCTTCTTGATCTTTATTTTTTTATTCTCACTCAACTCTTTTTTTCAGTCATGAGCCTTTTATTATACAGCAATTTATTTAGACGCAATAAAATTCAAATATAGATCATGTTCAATTATTTAAAATAACTATATAAAATTAATTATATATATCACATGAGACAGCTTGGTAAAATGAAAGACTCCATTTTTTCTTATATATTACATGAGATTATGGGTTGAATTAGCGAAAATAGGCTTAGGATAAAACTGAAAGAGTGCGTTCACATAGTTTATTCTTCGTATTATAGTTTACTTGTTTGTTTTTTTTTCATTCATATTAGTATTATCGTAAGTGTTTGAAAGTATGACATCTTTCTAGTAAAGTTTATATTTCCAAGGATAATACCAATAAAATTCGAACAAAGATAAGTTTGCTTATTTAAAATAATTACATATTATAATGTTTGTAGGCTTCGCGCTTGAATTTTGATAAAAATTTAGAAGTAAGAAAAAATTAATAGGAAAAAATACAAAAAAATAAAGGAATTAAGTGATTCTAAAACTTCACATAAAATGGGGTTAATTGGATTTGAACCTTGGTTCTTGAGAACAAAGTAAATCAAGAAAAGTATAATTGTTCTACGTATCATTAGATAGATGGGTGCATGGTCAGTGAGATTTGAACTTGTTTACCTACTTGAGAATCTTCTAAATCAAAAATAGTTGATTAGTTGGATTCTAAAATTATGAAAAAACAAAAAATATCGAGTGATGCCAACAAAGTTGACTCAGTTGGTTGGTAGCTCCGATTAAAAGTCATGAATTCAATTGCAAAATTGACATTTGTTAACATTAATGAACCATGGTCCAAAAAAAAATCTTGAGATAACCGATTTTAATACGTATAAAAGTAGATAGATGCATTTGTGCCTAGTGATATTTCAATTTGTGACTTATTCCAGATCTACCAAATGTAGAAGACTTTTAGTATTTAAAATCTAAAGGTACAAGAAAAAAGAGAATGATTCATTAAATCTTGATTTGAAAATGTAGCATTAAATTTTGATCTTGTACAACAATGTAACATTAAATCCTGATTTGAAAATGATTCGGTAAAAGATTTATGTTCTTCTCAAGTAAATTTTAATTGTTTTGATTGCTAACCTCACTAAAAGGTACTGCCAGCAAATTGATTTAAGCAATGATTTATGCTGATCTTTTTGTTTAAAGTTTTATTTTCTTCCGAAACCTAAAATCTTTTTAATTTGGAACCAAAATAGAATATCCAGCTATTGCAAAGAATCAAAGCCTGAATTATCTTTAAAATGAATAGCTATTTACAGTAAATATTGTTTTAGCGAGGACTTCTACGTAAAAATATTTATTACAAAACAGTCCAACTCGGGTTCATTTCATTTGTATATAAACCCATCCCCTCCTCCCATTTCCATCACCGATTTTCAAATCCAAATCCAAATTATCTTTCAATTATTCAGAAGAAGAAAAACCTTCCTTTAGGTTATAATTATCTAGTGCATGGCAGTTAGTTTGCTCTCTCATGACGTGTCAGACCTCTGCATTGGAAAGCCGGCCGTGAAATCGCTTCCGATTACCGCCACCGTTGGCGAAGCCCTCCTTTCTCTGAAATTGAGCGGCGAAACCTTCATCGGAGTTGTGAATGGTGAAAATATTGTTGGAAAACTTTGTATGGTAGATTTGCTCTGCTATTTGTGCGATGAAATCAACATCTTGAATCCTGGATCTGCTTTGAAAAGTCAAATTGGAGTTTTGGTTGACAAAGGCGACGCGTTGGTTCGAAAAGTTGAGACTAATTCAAGGTATTTTCTTTTCTGAACTAAAATTTGCGATGTTTGGTGAAATTAGGTTTCTATTAGACTAAACGTGAATTAATTGGCGAAATTTCTGGATATTTCGGGAATTTGGAGGAAAATTTGGACGCTAATGTTGTATTTGCATGAAATTGTTGATGTAAAGTTACCTTGTTCATCTTATGATTTCTAAAGAATTTATTTTGAGCAAATAAGGCATTATTGAATACAAATTAGACTGCTCAGATTGGTTCTTATGTCGTTCTCGGTTTTAGATTACTGATTCAATTTGACTCATTATATGTCAACCGTATGCTGAATTGGGGACATTTCTTTTTTCATCCATTCCTTCTTCTTGTTTAAATAGAACAGTGGAAAATTGGGTGTGTTTCACCCTACTCTAGTATTCATATAACATTCATATGATCCAATCATACATAGATATTTATCTATGACATGAAGCATTTGAATAATTATGTTTGTTGGTAGTTGTATGTTAGCATTGTTTTCAAAGGATAAAAAATTGGGTGTGTTTCGCCCTACTCTATTATGCATATAACATTCTTACAATCCACTCATACATACATATATTTTATCTGTGACATGGAGCATTTGAATAATTATGTTTGTTAGTTGTTGTATGTTAGCCTGGTTATCAAGGACAATTGTACTACAGCCGAAATTTTTTGGGTCAAATTGTGCGGCTAAAAGAGAAAACGCAGGGACCCTTGAATTTCACAATTTTAGCGTGTCTCTTATCTCACTTTTTAACAGAAAGTGTTTTTGTCACCCTAGCATTGTTCATATTCAAATTGCTGCTATATGCACAAGTAGGAACTAAGAATCTAATCAATCAAATGTATATCTTTATAGTTTTTAACTCCGTCGAAAGAAGCACTTAGGCCGATAAACACTTAATAATTTCAGTTCCCAGCCATGACAACATAGATTTAACTTAACAAATTTGCTTTGTGGAATCATATCTGCCATATTGTATTGAAAAAACAAGACAGTTCAGAACTATTAGTAATTTTTTCTTTGAAATAGACACTCTAGGGAAATCCTTTCTAAATGTATTTTTGTCCTCATAAAATCAAAGAATCACATCACTTAAAAAGTTGTTTATTTTTGGTCAAATGCAGCATTCTAGCCGCCTTGGATGCGATACTCGAAAGCAGTTCCCAGACCCTAGTAGTCCCAACAAGGAAGAAGCAGCTCTTCGCTTGGCTAACCCAAGAAGACTTCGCCCGCTTCTTCCTAAACAACATTTTCCTCTTTTCCCATATCGCCCCTCAATCCATAACCTCCCTAAACCTCATAAACACCACTGAATTACTATCCATACCACACCATGCCCCTGCCCTCTCTACCCTCCCTCTCCTCCGCTCAGCCCTCCTCCACAACACCGCCGTCGCAGTCACCACATCCGACAACAAGCTTATCGGTGAAATTTCCCCTTTTACCCTTTCCTCCGGGGATGAAACCGTCATTGCAGCCATTGCCACCCTCTCAGCCGGCGACCTCATGTCCTACATCGACTCCTCTTCCCCAGATTTCTTCATTCCTACCATAAAGGCAAGATTGCATGATAAGGGTCTTGATCAAATGCTGAACTTGATTGAACACGATGACACCGTATCGTTTTCATCTTCTTCTACTTCTTCTGCTTCCTCATCCTCTGATGAGGAGGAGGCATTAATGTCTGCTTCTGCGAAGAAGAGGAAACCAAGGAAGATGAAGTCGAGCAGCTACTCTGCTAGAATGGGAAGGAAGTCCGAAGAGGCGATCGTTTGCCATCCTGAGAGCTCCCTTATAGCTGTTTTGGTGCAGGCTTTGGCTCATAGAGTTAGTTATGTTTGGGTGGTCGATGAGGAAGACTATGGACTTGTCGGGATTGTTACTTTTCATGATGTTTTGAAGACTTTTCGGGAGCAGCTTACCGGAATTTGATCTTTGAGTTTGAGTTGTTTTTCTTTGGGTCTGAATGCAGTAAGTGAAAATTATCTCTTCCTTCCTTTTTTTTTTTTAAATTCTTTGTTGCTTGATGATGATGTAACAGCAAGATTTTGCTGATTATGTTGTTCAAATCAGATTGTTGTATTGTTCCTGCCTAATGGTAATCAGATATTTTTGTGTTGTGCTTTTTCATTGTTTGTTTATGTAGTAGCTATTTCGGTATCTTGTTTGGCAGCAAGCACATGATTATTTTTATAAGGTTAAGGTCTCAAGTTTTCTCTTAACTACATGTTGCTTGAACTGCTTATTTCCTTTATAGAGAGGTTGAAAAAAAATATAGTTCGGACTTCCAAGGTATGAGAATTTTAAAAATTTGAATGATTTGCTTTTTTCTTGTTAATTATTTGTAGTTCGTATGTTTCAAGTTGATTTTATGTATATTTATAAGCATGTCTATTTGAAGCTCTTGTGTTTCAAGTTAAATTTGTACTATAATGAAGTTATGATATACATGAAGATTTTGAAGAAATTTCGGGTGCATCCTAGGGCGTGTTTGAACTATTTAGGGAGTTTGATTTTGTATTGGTTTTGAATGCAATAAATGAGAGTCATCTCTTTGTTTTTATTGTGCGCTGCTTTGTCAACATACGTTGTTGTGCTGTATTCTTCATGACCAACTGTGGTCAACTATGAGGAAAACAAAAATGCTATTACTATCCGTGAATATCAATAGAAGCTTTGAATTTTGAAATCAATATCAACCATGTATTGCTTTAGCCGTGACTTGCCTTATATATAGACGTATAGATATAGTCTATATTGAGTTGTGATGTGATGTAGAAAATAGGTACCTGAGAACAATACTACACTAGATCAGATTTGTACTTGGCATTGTAGATTATTCTTATCTTTAAAAATATTAGGTTAATGATGGAAGGATGAAGGGAGAATTCACAAATAATAGCTTTATCTCACTAAGGGCATCTCCAGTGGATTCAGGGCTGAATATTCAGCCCGCTGAATATTCAGCCCTGAATTCGGGGTGGGCACCCAATGGCCAGGCGCCCATTTAATGGGCGCCTGGCCTCAGGCGCCCATTTAATGGGCGCCTGGCCTCAGGCGCCCATTAAATGGGCGCCTGAGGTCAGGCTCCCATTAAATGGGAGCTTGACACCCCCCATAATTGGGGGGCTTGGGCGCCCATTTTATGGGCGCCAGACGTCTGGCGCCCATAAAATGGGCGCCAGGGCTTGGGCGCCCATTAAATGGGCGCCCAACCCCAGTTCAGGATCCTGAATTGGATCCTGAACTTTCAGCTTAATATTAAGGCTGAATTTGATGATTGGGGGTGTTTTTTTTTCAAATTCAGGATCTGGACATACCATTGGAGATGCCCTTAGAATGAATGAATGAGAAAGCTATAAATCCATGTAATTTCATTGGCTAGCACCGGTGAGAACTGAAAATGAAATATTGCATGGATCAATGAATAATTTCTTAAGACTTGAATAGAAAAATATTCAATATAACGTGCACTTTACTACATATGTATGGTCACGAACATTATTCAGTATTTACACGTCACTTAAACTGTGGGTAGACTTTGGGCGTGTCAAATGGAATTTGATTTGCATCTACTCACTCGGCTGCAGCCGTACAAAGTTGACATTTTATTTTTCAATCAGTTGGGCTGTTTACCATTGCATCCGTTAAATTAACGAATCAGACACGGTTCTTCCGTTGTCCAATCAATTGAAATCAGGCTCATTACAAATATTATGAAATTCGTAAGTCTGATGTAACTCAAGCAAGAGCATATCCATAAACCTTCAATACAGGTTGAATACCAATGATGTTGAAGAGGCGACTAGCCGAAAGAAAGCATTGACCTAACTATGTATTTTTCATGAATGCAGTAACCGTTCAACATACTTTCGATATGTTCAATGTGAGACGTTTATTAAATAGACCCATAACAGATGCACGTCAATCTTATATGTGTCCCACCGACGTTTATAAAATAGACATTTATGTATGTGAAATCTATTCAATATCTATCTCACTTTCAAACGTCTATTAAATTAATGGTCATAAATAACTAGTTTCTACTCAAACGGTTTGTTTTTTCCAACCTTAAAAATACATAGTTATGAAAATTCAACACATCTTACACCGATTCTTCCACTGCGATCATCATATTGTTCATTAACTTCAATACGTTGTATGTCTACACCATTTGGATTGTTCACACAAACATCAAATTCGAATAATTTCATATACAAGAATGATCAAGCCAAAGTGAAACCCTTTTAGCTTCCATTCATCCACCCATGCAAAGTGAAGATGATTACGGTCTGTGTTATGTATATATTGTCACTATTCTAAAGACTCGATTAAGGAAAGCGATCAAAGCGGCAATAAGATTTGGAGAATAGTTATGGAATACTACATCAAAAAATAGGTTGACAACACACGATCTATGTTTGCGACTCAAGGTCGATTTGGAATTAATGGACATACTCAGTTCTACGAATTAGATTTATAAAATAAAGAAAGCAAACCCTGATGGTATAAGAGAAGAAGATCAGTTAGTATGTTTTTTAAATTTTCAATTTACGTTAATTAAAATTTTCAAGTGTTTATTTGGTTTCATAATGAAATTATAAAAAAAAAATGACGAACGCAAATTCTTAAACTTATTTGCAAAGGAAAATGGTGTCAAAAACCCGCACTATTACGACTTCAAAAATTGTTATGAATTATTGATTAGTCAACCAAAATAGAATCTTGACATCATAAAGAACTTGAAAGATGTTCAAATCAAAAATAAATAAAAGAATAAATCATCAAAATAAAGACTCTACTGTAGTCAAAAACACTCATAAGGCGGCAACACAAACTTGGAGGATGGAAATGACGTGACTTTACTTACTCAGAGACTAGATAAAGATTCTAGGTCGATATGAGTGAAAGCTGTGAAGAAGAGGAACACGATCAATGAATCCTTGAATTCACGAGTATGCGAAATGCAAAAAGACATGCAAGAAATAATGATCAAAGGAGCATTGTTGTAGTGAAGAAGTTAGTGGCGATGAATAGGCTTTCAAACATTAGGCAAGAAAGGTTGGCACTTGAACGTCAGAAAAACGACGCCGTGGTTATGGAAAAGAATTTCACGGGAATGGATAAAATTACAATGCAGTATTGAATGAAGTGCAAATGAAGGACTATTTGCGGTAATAAGGGTAACCAGTGGGTTATTGTTGCATAGCAATTTTACTCTTGCTTTGTATAAGTGAAAATGTTCTGTTTGTAATCTTATATGCATGATAATGCATCTTTGGTTATGTTTAATAATTTATTGCGTGTTAGTTATTAATCACATCAATTTTGTTGTAGAACTTGTTAATGAGATTTTTCGTCTTATAACCACAAACTGATCACAGAGTAATTGTAGTACTAATTACTTCCACGTTTATAAATCAAAAAAATTAAGTAATATTAAATTTTTCTTAAGGTAGTAATTATGCTGCTGTCTACTTACACAATTAAGAAGTTGCACTCTAACTGTGTGTTAAAATGTCAAGCCCAATCTTATATCTGATATAAGAAAGGAAAACGAGGTCAATAGAACCGACTTAAAATAGAAAGTAAAAAGTGCAATAAAGGAAAAGACATGGGGATTTACGCAGTTCGGATCTCGAAGAATCCTACGTCCACAGATCAAATCTTTTCTTATATTCCTTTTCCTCGTACAAAGTTTTTTAATGGCAGAAAAGAGTATAAATTTTTTTTAGTAATTTCCAAAGAATCTATCCAAAAGTCCATTTCTTAGCTACAATATTTTATTATTTATAGTGCTATAAAGTCACGTGGATCGATAATTCCCTCTTTCAGATTTCTTTTTCCTACCATCGATCCATCAACGTGTCATCCTTCCCTTCTCCAAGTGATTTGTGCTTGGATTGCTGACATAGCTGAAGGGGTTTAGTGGTTTTAATTAGGAAAGAAGGTTTTCGTTGAAGGTGGGAATTTTGAATTGGAAATTTAGGCGGGAGATTTGAATTTTGAAGGTGTTTTAGGTAGCTGGTCCTTCCACTTGGTTTAGGAGACGTGCTTTTCTTGCCCTGCACACTTTAATTGGTATTTGTTGGGTCTTGGTTTGGAATTAGGTTGGTTCATCGTCCCGAAAGAAGCAGCAGTTCTTCCTGGATGAGATAGGACCTTCTCGGGATTTGCGACGCATTCCTTGAGGGAGGGGAGTGTGTGGAGCTGTTTTTTTGAAATTGCGGCTCAACCTTCGGGTTTTATGGAATTGCGGTGTAGATTTTAAGGAAAGATGAGCCGCTTTTATGGAATTACGGCGCGACTACTTAGGAAAGATGAGCTGCTTTTAAGGAATTGTGGCGCAACTACTTAGGAAAGATGAGCTGCTTTTATGAGCGGCGCGACTTATGGGGAAAGGTAAGTTTCTTTTATGGGATTGTGGTGCAGTCTCTTGGGGAAATACAAAAGCAATTATTGAAACTTAGCATGGTTCTTTATAGGGAAAGATGGAGCACGGTTTTTTCTTAGGTCAAACTCTCTGCTTGTTGGTGCATTGTCAATATGGCTTTTGGATTTAGATTTATGGTTATTTGCCTTTCCAACTTCGACTCCTTGGTCGTATCTCCTGTCTTTGCAATTTCCTATTGATTACATAGTTCCATTTCTATCTGAAATATTGGACCTGCACTGCATATGTTATAGGAAAAATGGGTTTAACAGTTGCCCCTAAGTCTACGTTAATGCGTATTGGTGCGGACGTGTAATGCTCGTCCCCATTTTTCTCTATTGTCTAATCATTCGCTTCACATTTAATACTTTCTTTACACTTGTCTTATGATTATTGGTTATTTTTTGTCCGTTATGTATATGAATCGTTTTGACCTTCAGCAAATCTTTCTTGTTTTTCATGTATTTTGATTCGTCGTCATTAAAATTAAACGGCTATCAATTCTTGTGTCATTTAAGTTTTAGGGCAAGGATTTCTTCTACCAAGGACTATATAATATTTCACTTCTTCCTTCTACTTTTCTTTTTATTCATTTAGAAATCCCAATCTCCGTCCCTAAAGCGGTTTTTTTCCTTTATGACATATTCTTGTTCCTGGCTCACTACTCATCATAACTTGTAGGTTGAAATTTTATTTTTTATGTTATCATTGTTTCCTTCTCTATCTCTTCATTCTTCTTAGTTTGATTAATGAATGCCTCTACGTAGGAATGGCAATGGGGCGGGTTTCGGGTCCAAACCCGGTAGACCCGCCCCTGTTTTGACCCATCAAAACCCGTCCCATCGGGTCAGCGGGGCGGGTAAACCCGTGACTCGGTTTAAAATAGACCGGGTCTAGGGGCGGGTTCGGGCTCGGCTACCCCGCCCCAACCCGACCCGCATCTATTCCAAAATCCAAAGTAAAAAAATACACTGTACACACTATGCAGTAACCCTAAACGCAGCCCATTATTTTTACATATCGATTCCATGCCCTCTTCACTTCTTCAGTCTTCACTCTTTAGAAATTAGATCTACGCAAACGGCAAATCCTCTTCTCTAAATCTCGTAACCTAACTCCCTCATATTTTCACGCAAATCTCTCTTCTCACTCTCGTATAATTTCTTCTCGCCAGAGTTCGAAATCCAGATCTGCAAATATAATTGTAAGTTTGGTTTCTTTTTTCTTTACGCCGTTGTACGCACGCATCTTAGTAATTTAGGGTTTTATAGGGAGACTTAGTTGTTTGAGTTAGAAGTTAGTTAGTTATTAGGGTTTTTAATGGGTTGGGATATTGAACAAAGGAAGAGAGAAGGAATTTAAGATTGGTAGAAAAAGCAACCCTTCAACACTCACCAGTTTCATAAAACTGAAATCATTATATTTTTATTTTTACAACCGTGGTCCGTGGATATTATTTAAGTTAGAACTTAGAAGTTAGTTAGTTATTAAGGTTTTTATTTTTTAGTTTTTGCAATCATTATATTACTTGCAGCAAATCTAATGCAAACAGCAAACTGTTTTCTAATCCCAACTGTTTATAATGCAAACTGTTTTCTAATGCAAACTATTCTTTATTTTTTAGTTATTTCATCAAACTAATGCATATCCTTGAGCCTTGATCTCATTGTATTACTTGTTGCTGCTGCCGCAAGAGATTTCTCTCATTACAGAGAAAGCAAAACATTGTTGAACCAATCATAGTGAAAAGAAATGATCAACTTCTAATATATATTTTTCATTGTTCATTGTTAAATGTTAATTCGATTATGCATACATACATATACTGTGTGTGTATTGAAAAATTGGTTATGCAAGATTTTGAAATCTATTTATTTTACATGTTTGTAGGAAAATGGAAACAAATAATGAAAGTCCAACTCCACCTAACTTGGAAGTTTCTACAACTAATGGTTCTAGTTCCATTCAATCAAATGCAGTGCACCAAAACATTACTGATGGTACAAACGAAAAAAATGATATTGAATCCATTGATGGCAGTGAAAATAAAAAAGTTGGAAGGAAAGATTCTGAAGCTTGGAAACATTTTGACCGTGTAACAGTCAATGGTGAAAAGAAGGCAAGATGCAAGTATTGCAAAAAGGTGTATGTGGTCATTCTAAGCTTCCGTTATCATTTAAAATAGGGACTTGTTTTGGGAAGTTGGATTCACTACTTATTTTGAGTTCTGTTGAAAAAAGAAATGGTTGAACCATTTTGCAGTTCTAAATTTCTTTCTAATGTCTTCAATTCTTCATGTGTTTGCAGGTATTTGAGTTTTGCTTTGGTGCTTTCTGTTGTTGGTTGTTGCTAATTGTTGTGTTGCACCTGTTGCTCTTGCTGTGATAAGATTTTGTTGTTGTAGTGTTCTTGTGATATATGTACTTATGTGCCTATGGTTTATATTAGCTTTCTAATTTCTAATTTGTTGCTATTGGACTAATTTTCCACCGATGCAGTGATGTTGTTCTTGTGATATATGTACTTATGCTGTTGTACTAATTTCTAGTTTGTTAGTAAAATGATGACAATATGCAGTGTTTTTATTATTTGTTATAATTGTAGATTATTTAAATTGTGTTTTGTATATATGATTTCTCATGTTCAATATGTATTTATTAAGTGCATTGATGTTTGGATTCTCATGGTCATGGATGTAAATTTTTATATGTTGAAACAAAGCAAATCCATGCTGTAGGAACCGGGTCTGGGTTGGGGCGGGTCTACCCGTGACCCGTATGGGTCATGGGTCGGGGCAAAAAATAAGACCCGGGCCGGGTTTGCGGGTCGGGTATGGGGCATGGGTAAAAAAATTCGGGGCGGGTCTGGAGCATGTAAAACCCGCCCCAACCCGCCCCATTGCCATTCCTAGCCTTAATACTATTTGAGGAAATACTTATGCATATAATTTCTTTGTTTTGAAATTTGGATAAGTTTGACCATTTTTCTTTTTAAATCGACTTGGTTGATTGGTGATGATGGAGATTGATTTACTCTTTATCATTATTACTCTTTTAATGTTATATAATACCCTTTTCCAGCCTTGATTAATCACTTTAAAACATCCTTTCATCATTTGCATCTTCTTCACTTTTCTCTTATTAGTTGTCTATGGCTACCGATGATCTTCCATCTTCTTCGGCCAGCATTCGGTTTCTTTTATCGAATTGATTTAGTCGATTTGTAAGGGGGATCAAGCACAAAGAATTCCTGACCACTTTGGATTTAGTATGTACTCGATTAGGATCCCTACCTCATCTGGTTACATTCACATGCCCTAGAGGGTTTTATTTTCATAACCGCGGAGCACATCCGTAATGGGTTCTACCTTCCCCTTCACCCCCTCCTTGAGGAATGGAACAATTTCTAACTTATTGCTAATCCAATTACCCCCATCTCCTATTACCTGCATACGACCACCATTTTTTACATGTTGAACACCAAACTTTTCCCACCTGTCGAGAGTTGCAATTCTTGTATTTGATTCATGAGAATGTTGCTACGGGGTGTAAATTATTTCATTCTGTTAAAGCCTTGAAGTCTATCTTCTCGACCCCCCATCGCAAATCTCCTAGATGAGCTGACCAGTTCTTCTATATGTCTAATCGAGATAACTTCATTCCTTCTTTCAAACTCCCCGGTGCTAGTTTCGTTCTTTATTACTCAAATTAATTTCTGATTTTCTTTTTTCTTACATAGGGCTGACTTGCGACTGCATTCTTCCCTTCCCCTTCTTCCATTTACAACCATATATCCTAGCAACTTCACTGGTGAAGAGCGAGACTCATTCCAAATGCGTAGGGCTAGGGTACTTAGCCTTGACAAGGAAACTTATAAAGGTTCTAACGTGTTTACGGAAGCCTTACTACGTAAACATGGTTTCTTGAAGCTGCAACACCACTTCTCTCGCTCATTATTTATTTACGAGTTTGTTGCTTCTGCTACTCTTGTTATGATTAATATTTTATAAATTCGTAGTTGGGTTTGCATTATAATGTATCTACATCATCATATTTACTTAAGCAGTACTTACCTTCTTTTTAATGTTGTTTTGACTGCTAAATTATGGATTCTATTGACATGTTACTGATTGAATTTCTTAGGTACAATGTCTGTCTTTACTAATGCATTCAAAATCAAGCCAATGACAGAGAAGAAAAGGAAGTGCATCCCCTCTGAGGGCAGCAAGAAGGGTGAATTACCTACGAGTGGTTCCATCCCTCGACCTCTAGCTCCTTCCACCATCGCTACTGCCTTGACCATGCCTTCTCTTGATGCTCTTCCACCTTCCCGTCGTGTCTTGCTTCTTCCTGAAGAGAGTGCTTTTTCTGACTTAACCGAACAAATTAGGCGGCTAATGGTTGAGGATGTCTCTATATTTGACTCTACTCTATTCTCTCCATTGCCTCTACTAGCCTAAATGCTCCTTCCGCTGATATTTTCCAAATCCTTCCGAAAAGCATATTTTATGTAACGATTGAAACTCTCCCTCCTCTATATATGTTATTAACCCCTTTTTATGTTATCTATTTCAGTTGTTTGTTTTGTTTTATTTAGGGGTGTGCTTTTGCGGTAGAGCTACAACGCCAAATCAAGACCATAGAGTTGGCGTTGATAAGCTTCCAAGCTGAGGTTGATGCTTATCGCTCGAGAGAGGAGGGTTATGTTGGAACTAGGCCAGCCCATAGAGAAAGTTATGGATGAATTTCAAAAAAAATTCCCTTATTGTATCTATATTAGGCCTATGAAAGTCTAATTCATTTAGAACATTTTTAAATTTTATTTAAATAAAATCTCTTATTTTATTTAAATTTATGAATTATATAGTTTTATTTAAATTATAATTTAATACATACAAATATGCACATATGTATCATATACATATACGTCTATGTGTGCATGTGTAACTATAAGTTCATGCAAAGTATAACATGCCAGTGTATAGATGTTGGGATTTACATTGCAACAGACATTGTTAGCTCATCTGATATGTATTGTATGTTGTCCAAATATATGTATATATTTAAACTAATTACTTATATAAATAACATAAATATATATAAGTATATATTAATTTTGTTTAAGTAATTTTACATATATGAAAATATTCAAAATATATATTTATATTTATCTATATGTATATATAATATATATATATATATATATATATATAATTATTAATATATATATACGCATATTATTATAATAAGTATTAAAATAATATAAATATATACATAATATATTTTATTTTAGTTTTTTCTAAATTATGAACCAAATATATTAATGTAAATTTATAACAACAAAATAATATTTAAATATATATAAATATATTTATACATAAACATATTTTTAATATCTAACTATATATATTAATTATTTTTTTTTAATTCCAAATCGTAAGTATAGCAATATAAAATTTTATTATTGATTTTATAATTTAAAATATATATTAACTGATTTATTTACTTGAAAATAGGTAAAATATTAATAAAAAAATATTTATTGATCGTATTTATCATAATTGTTTTTTGGCCATAATTTTAAAAAATAACAAAATTGATTTTTTAATTCTCATTTTCTGACCGAGAACTATAATCATATGAAAATAATTTTATAAAATTTAAAACTAGTTTTCGAAACATATTTTATTTTATATGATTTATTTAGATAATATACTGACTTAAATAATATTAAAAATAATAAATAATTATAAAAAATATTTTGTAGCTATCGAAAATTATTATTACTATAACTAAACATATATGAAATTATGGTATTAATTATTATCATAGAATGATATTGTAATTAAATATGAATTATATATATATATATATATATATATATAATTAAATGACGTGTGTGTATAATAATAATAAAATATTATTATTTAAAATTTGGTTGTACATATCTGATATACGTAAAAAAGTTGTTTTTTAAATGAATACATACACATAACCAATCTAGCTTATGACAACAACAATACAAATAAGAATCTCACTTAACTAACAATATAACAATAATATATATACAATGAAATGTTAATCAGGAATTATATACTATGAGTCAATGAATAATATACTTGAAAACCAATGCCTTACAGCACATCGTGTAATTATGAACTCTCTCCTCTTATAAGCTTTCGATTCGACAGACTGTTAATCATTGAACTGTTGAACTTTGACTATCAGATAGTAATTGATCTTGAATTGATTTATGCTTGATATGGTGGGGGTATTAAGGTTGAAGTCGGCCAGCAATAGAAGATGAAAGTAGCAGCAAAAACTAATTCTTAATTAGGGTTAGAGTTGTTGAAATAGTGGATGGAAGAGAAAAAATGTAACGACCCGTATTTTTAGGGGTGGGATATTTAAATAATTGATTTAAATATTTAATCGATAATTAAATGAAGGCCCAAAAATATGTTTTTTCGCATATGGTTGAATCAGGACTCGAGACCACTTCTATTGAGTTCGGATTGACGTTGCGAATTAAAGTGAGTGTAAGGATCGCTATATTTGAAGATCGGACGATCCGATGGCCAAAATGATCTCGAAATGCGCTAAATTAACATCTCGAGGCGCAGTATCAGATAACAACGAGATTTTACCGTTGGATCCGGAAAAATGAGGTAATATACATAGACGAGTTCCGTTGAAATCAAACATGTCATGTGATCGTACGGACTCGAAACGTACGACCATTTATTTGAAACAATAAATAAATGGAATAAAATATTAATATAATTAAATCCAAACTCTCTCTCCCATTCAAACCTATTCACTACTCCATTGCCTAGAATAAATATTCATGATCACTTCTCTTCTTTACCTTCAAAAATCAAAATCGAGTGATCCGCTCAACGATAAATTACAAAACTAGATCTGATGAACTCGTATCGATGAGAGCTTCAATTTGGTGGTGCTGATCTAGGGTGCAATCACCATTGGAAATATCAAGCTCTACCATAGTCGAGCTAGGGTTTGATATGGCTGGAGCTACAGGCGATGATAGGTGAAACAGAGATCGCCATTGGATTTCTCTTCACGAATAACAACTACCTGCAAAATCTCGTTGGATCCAAGCCTCTATAGCAAATCGCGTATGTGCCATGGTCGATTGCTTAACTTCGGGTCGCAATATGTATATTTGCGGCGAGCTTGTTCATTTCGAGTCAGATGCAGAGAGATTGTGTAGAGTGATTCATTGTCGAAGACAGATCTTGATTTCATCAAGAAACGACCAAGAAAAGAGGAGAGAGAGGATGTGTATATATGTGGTGTGTGCACAACATGTACAGGAAGTGGATATGTTAATTTGAGGAAGAAGGATTAAGGGCAATCGGGTAATTGATGTTTTGATTAGTTAATTAATTGTTTTAGTTAATTTCGATTCTTATATTGGTCATATCTTTTCCATACGAGGTCTGTTATGGATTCGGTTTCCTGCATTGTGCTCGTGATGGAGAGATCTACGTTTTAGCTATGGTTTGGATAGCATTTGTTGAGGTGCGTGATATTGTCTCTCATCATACTATGATTGGATGTATAGTATTATATCAATGTTCTGGAATGGTTTTTGATTTTAAAATGTGATTTTATTAAACTTAAACACCTACTAGATTTTTATAAAAGAAAATAAAAATGTTTTGAAATGATTTTATATTGGATATCATATTTTTCCTATCGACATGACATTGTTAGGGAATTGTTAGATTTGAGCTATTTTTGATATTATTTCTCCCATTGGTTGATATGTATGTACTATACATGTTGTACGTATGCTATTTTGGATGTATGTATGGTTGTTAGTTAGATGTTTGGTTGTTTGTTTGTTTTTGTTTGAAAACGCCGATTTTGAAGCGATCAAGTGTTAGGGAATATCTTGGGCATTGGGGTTTCATACACACAAAAATCCAGGAAACGAAATAAGTTCTAGAGGAGGGTTAGGATACGTGCTGACTGATCTGAAGGTGGAAGATGAGGCTTCGAACTTCAGGTTGGATGTTGGAAGTTTTCATTTGATTTGTACTTATTCGTTTTGGTTAAGTACACAACCAAAGTGGTTGGTATTGACTACTATAGAGTGTTCAATGTCCATCACTATTATTGATTGGCGATTTGGCCGATCTTTGGCTTGGACATATAGTAGATTTCATGGTGCACGATGTGATGGTTTGTTCCTACGACCGACTTAGAGTCTTGATGTTGTTGCTCTACGGCGAGCAATTCAGATGTTAAGGCGATAATGTGTACTTTGACATGGGGTTTGGTACTTTGGATTATGACTCGATGGTGTATGGGGTAGGTTCCTAGGTTGATAATTTTATAACTCTGTATATCGTGCAGGAGGTGTTGGCTCGTTCGCATCAACTATGGCTGGCGATGTAACAACATGATGAAAAGCCTTGTATCTTTGGTTTGAGACTCGTGGTGGGAGTGTGTATCGAAGATTAGACACTCTGTATCTTCATTTTGTGACTCATGTAGGAAGTAGGTACCGAAGAGGCTCGTAATGGGGGTCATGGGGTGGAGGAACGTGGTGGGTTCAAGGATAGTGGAAATTGGATTGAGCGAGTAGGGCTTGGATCCAGATTGAGTGAGTAGGGCTTGGATCGATGTGTATGTGCTAAGGGATTGTTGATAACTCAGAGTGTTTTCTGTTGTACTCGAAGCAGGGGTATTGTATAGTAGGGACACCCTTGGATTGGTAGCAAGGATCCGTATACCCTAAACCTGTGGCTTTGGGTCTAGCGTCTAGCTTTGGACTACGAGACATGTATCTAGCTTTGGGCTACGTGATACGAGAGTACAACGAAAACCAGGATTTTCTGCTAGTCCCTAACAGTATGGAGGCCATACAAGTTGCCATATATCTAGAGCACACTAGGTGACAGTAAGTATTGTTTGATGGATGCTATGTTTGTTATGGTTGCTTCATGAGCCACTTGTCACCCTAGCATTGTCACACGAGGTAGGTATTTTGCATTGGGATATCTACACCTCAACTTTATTTAGTATGGAGTGGGTATTGTGGATGGTAATACCTAGGCACCTAGACTGTTTACTGAGTATGGGGTACCCTTTTTATGATGTTGTAGAGTAACATATTATCGATGTTATGTGCTAACTCTTTGGTTGCAGGGATAGGTCAAGTATGATTTGTGTACCCTCTGTTCCATGTACAATATCGAATCTTATAGTATTTTGAGATTGTTTATCGCTCACACCAGACTATTGTCTGACCCGAGGTTTTATGCTTTGCTTCTTATTATCTCGGGTAAATGAGTAGATTAGAGAGCAGGTGTGGATGGCATATGGAGTTTTGCAGATGGACCAGTAGGAGGTGGCGTTTACTCATACTTGTATTTGAGTTTGTTATTGTATATTCCGCTTTATGACATTGTGGAGCCTTGACAGTGTTTGACTTACTGTCATTAGAGACAGTTATCAGTTGAGTTTATGTATCAGTTGTATAAACTCTTTTATTGTGTTGTATAACTCTATGGATCTAATACTTCAATGATTAGTTCACATTGTTATTACTGTCTCGACTGTTTTATATTTACGTTAATTATTATATTTTATCTCATGCGATGTGAGATATACGACATGTTATGTGATTATTTGATGTTTCCTTTTTCTTCTTTTACATTCACTTCTCTTCTTTACTTCTTTTTCTTTTCTTTAACAACCATTCTACACCTAAGGTGTAGGGCGGTCGTTACATTTAGTACTAGAGCTTAGGTTACATAATTAACCTGAGTTGATACCACGATCCAGTAGAGATAGGGTAGGAGTTATCGTCTTAGACTGGATCTACATTGTATATATATCGAGAGAGTTCGTATTTGTTATATACTTTGGTTTTCAAAACTATATAGTAGTATATATATAGTATATAAGTTGTATTGCACACACGAGCACTATTGATGCAGTTTTCCTTATGAGAGACCGACCATCCTTATTATAAAATAGAAATGATCTGGCATATGAGAAATACTGCAATTGACTCTATTTTCAGAGTTGAGGAGTGGGCAAGATCGGGGTCACTAACTCTGATTAATAAAATATGTTTGTAGAGATGGTGCAAATCATTTTATGGAATACCCAAGTTGTTTTGGATGATTATGGTGCTCTAGTGCAAATGGTTAGAGTCAACTTTACCAAGCTGTATAAAGACTATGGGAGTTTAGGAGGCAGACCATTCCTGGAACGGAGTCGATTGTTGGAAGGCAAGATTGGATGGCTTCTTGCAAGAGGGTCTTCGATGACTAGATGATGCAATAAGGTAGAAGTTGAACTCTAGATAACTCCAAGGATGAAAAATGAACTATTGGAGTGCTTCTATAGCTTCGATTCCCGAGGGTTGATTTACTTGGGATTACTTCATAGTCCGATTTGAAGAAGATTTATCTTGACTTTTCTGAAGTCAGTGTTGGTTAGAGAATTCGTCGATTTGGAGTAAGGCGATATGTCTGTGTCGGAGTATGTGACCGAATTCGATGTGCTATCGAAGTATGGTCTATTTTCCATTGATACCCTACAATAAAAGAATGGAAAGTTTAACATTGGGTTGAGTGATCATCTTGGAAAGCGATTGATTGGTCATCTTGACGAGAGCTTCGAGAAGGCTTTATGATGAGAGAGTCTATACCCAGTGTATAAGGGTTGTCCCGAACCAACAGCATAGGGATAAACCATGGAAGCATATGCATTGATTGCCATTCCAAATTTTGTCGAGTGTTCCATCGACGAGAGAGAAGGGAAATGGCATTACTACTGGTGATATGCTTTTAACTTTTGACATTTCCATACATGTTTTATTTAATGTCAAGGTTTCATATTCCTTCATATCTAGTGATTTGATAGATAGATAGATTGGGATTGAGACTCGAGATGGTCAACCGACCTTTGATTATGACGGACCTAGTTAGGGGCTCAACTAGCCTATACATTGTTTGTCGAGATTTTGTTTTATTGAGTCATGGATGTTTGTTTGTTTGCTATTGGTTTGTTTGCTATTGGATTGTTTTGGGGTTTAATTGGGTTCGGTATTATAATTTGGGGAATGGACCGGCTGAGGGGGGTACATAATAGTGGTTGATGGTGAGAGGCCGTTGTTGACGATTGGGGTTATGGAGCAGCGAACAGTAGTGCTTAGCTGCCTATAGAGGATGGGATTATGGTTATTTTTTTATATTCACTTGATATTCCATATGACGAGTTGTCATCTATACCTGTAGCTAGAGAGTGTTCGAACATATTCGACATATTCGATGAGGTGACCGAATTACCACTATATAGGGATTTAATTCCATATTAATCTGGTTAGAGGTGCTGGACTAGTAGTTATGCCTTTAAGGCATATGATGCCAAAGAGCAGAGGAAGTTAAAGGTGCGAGTAGATGACCTATTAAGATGATGGTTCATTTGTAGGAGCATATTTGGGCAGGATGCACCTATAGTGTTTGCCACTAAGACAGATAGCTCTTTGGGGTTGTTTATTGATTGTGGTGAGCTGAATGAGATGACGAACAAGTATCCACTCTTTCTTATTGATAGCTTCTTCGATCAACTCTTTAGTGAGAGGGTGTTCTCTTAGTTGGACCTTGCGATGAGGTTTCACCAACTAAGAGTATTTTAAAAGAGTATTTCGATTATGGCATTTTGTATGCAACCTTAATTTTTGATTGGTTGGTTATGCCGTTCGGGCTAACCAATGTGTCGGCATGCCTTGTTGATCTCCTTTACCGTGATTCGAGGGGTCACTTGAGTGAGTTATGCTTGTGCCTATTTATGATACTTTCATCTACACATGGACGAAAAAAAGAGCACAAGGCATTGTATTATAGGTGTTGAGAAGACACCGATTGATGATGAGATTTTAGGGTATCACTTCTGGAGGAGGGAAGTGAGATACTTGTGTCATGTTGTTTCAGAGTAGGACATCGCTATAGATCCTACAGAGGTTACGATAGTCAAGAATTTGAATAGACCTAAGGTAGTAGCATCGTTGACCTATTAAATGAGAGAGGATCAAACTTTTATTTGATACATGAGGTGCGGACACGCATTAGTGAATCTGACTGAGAGGTTGACGAGTGCACCGATGTTGCTCATTCCAAACAAGAATGAGGAGACGATAGTACGCATATGCCTGTGGTGCTTAACTGGGTGCGATATTGATATCGAAAGGTAAGGTTAATTGCCACACGTTAGTCGACAACCGAAACCGCACGAGAGGAAGTATCCGACTTTTGATTCGAAGTTGATGGCTATAGAGTTTGCTTTGTAGAGTTGGAGGCATTGTCTATTAGAAGAGGAGTTTGAGATGTTCAATGATTCTGCATCATTGAAGTATCTCTTCTCCAAGAAGGATCTTGACCTTCGCCAACATCGATGGTTAGATTTATTAGCGTCGTATGGATAGGACATTTCCTATACGTTCATAAGGGAAATGTAGTTGTTGATGCTTTAAGTGGAAGACATACTAGTTTGGGAGCAATATTCCTAGAGTGGGCATTGCTCGAGCTTATCATTGGTTATGACTTTAAAACTTGATGAGCTATGGCCAAGGGAAATGGTTAGCATGACCATCAGACTTACTTTGATTTAGCGGATCGATACTAGTCAGAGGCGTGAAGCTAGACTAGCGGAGATTATGGCTAAGCTTGAAAAATGAGTAGTGTCTATAGAGGTGATGGAGTGTGGACACAACAGAGACTGTTAGTTCCATAGGGATGAGAGATTATTTGTTCTCGAGTAGTGGGAACAGATATCTATAGATTGCATTGATGGATTGCCAATGACTGAGGATTGTGTGATAGCATTTGAGTCACGGTTAATTGATTGACGAAGAATGCTAGATTTATATTCCTTAAATCCAGTAGAATGGCATTCGAAGTTATCGAGTTATATATGGGATGGATAGTGTAATTCCATTGTATTGCAAGAGCATTGTAAGTGGCTGAAACTTGTTGTTCGATAGTGGGTTTTGGAAGAATTTACAAGAGGCGCTTGGAAATTTGGCACCGAATCGATTATATAATATTGAGACTGACTAGGGACTTCGAGACCTCGTAGGCCTATTCGTGCCGACAAACATGATACGAAACAGGTTAGAAGGAGGGAAGTGGAGTAGTAGAGGTTCAATAGAGTGAAAGCGAAGGCGATTCTATATGATAGACCAAGAAGAGCAGGAGGACCACTTGTCCAGAGCTCTTCAAATGGTGAGATTTCATTTGTATCATCAGCTTTTGTATTGGATATCATATTCGATGTTTTAAACTAGATAGTTTAGTATTCTGCATGCTAGGATAGGCATAGATGTTACTTCTTGATGTTTGATCTTACATATGCATCGTTAATGTTGATTGTTAGCATTTAATATGATAGTTATGATTATGTGATTGTTAGGCATGCGGGATAGTTATGGTGTGATATAACATACTTACTTGAAACAACTGCTATATATGATCAAGTATGTTTAAATATATGATGTGTGTATATATATCTCTCTTTGTTCTATTGGGATTTTTCCAAGATCTACCCATGCAAAAGAGGTGTTGCCGAATTTTTTCGAAATCTGAGTGGCTTTTGATAGCCTGTGGGTGAGAAGACGTTCTCCTTACTTTGTGATTTCGAGGACGAATCCTGTAAGGAGGGGAGAATGTAACGACCCGTATTTTTAACGGTAGGATATTTAAATAATTAATTTAAATATTTAATCATTAATTAAATGAAGGCCTAAAAATATGATTTTTGCATATGGTCGAATCAGGACTCGAGACCACTCCTGTTGAGTTCAGATTGACGTTGCGAATTAAAATGAGTGTAATAATCACTATATTTGAAGATCGGACAATCCGATGGCCAAAACGATCTCGAAATGCGCGAAATTAGCATTCCGGGGCGCAGTCTCAGATAGGAACGAGATTTTTCCCGTTGGATCCAAAAAAATGAGGTGATGTACGCAGACAAGTTTCGTTGCGATTGGACGTGTCGTGTGATCATACGGACTTGAAATGTATGACCATTTATTTGAGAAAATAAATAAATGGAATAAAATATTAATATACATAAACCCAAACTCTCTCTCCTATTCAAACCCATTCATTGTTCCATTGCTTGGAATAAATATTCATGGTCGCTCCTCTTCTTTACCTTTATAAATCAAAATCGAGCAATCCGCTCAACGATAAATTACGAAACTAGATCCGATGAACTCGTATCGATGAGTGCTTCGATTTTGGTAGTGCCAGTCTAGGGTACGATCACCGTTGGTTATGTCGACCTCTACCATGGCCGAGCCTGGGTTTGATATGGCCGGAGCTACATGAGACGATAGGTGAAACGGAGATTGCCATTGGATTTCTCTTTATGAATAGCACCTATCTGCAAAATCTCGTTGGATCCGAACCTCTATAGAAAATCATGTCCATGCCATGGTCGAATGCTTAGCTTCAGGTTGCGATTTGTATATGTGCATCGACCTTGTTCATTTCGGGTCGAATGCGAAGAGATTGCGTAAGTGATTTGTTGGCGAAGAAGGATCTTGATTTCTTCGAGAAACGACCAAGAAAAGAGGAGAAGAGGATGTGTATGTATGTGGTGTGTGCACAACATGTACAGGGAGTGGATATGTTAATTTGAGGAAGAAGTATTAAGGGCAATTAGGTAATTAATGTTTTGATTGGTTAGTTAATTGTTTTAGTTAATCTCTATTCTTATATTGGCCATATCTTTTTCATACGAGGTCCGTTTTGGATGCAGTTTCTTGCGTTGTGCCCATGATAGAGAGATCTATATTTTGGCAATGGTTTGGACAATATTTGTTGAGGTGGGTGATATTGTCTCTCACCATACTAAGATTGGTTTTATAGTATTAGATCGACGTTCTGGAATGATTTTTGATTTTAAAATGTGATTTTATTAGACTTAAACACCTACTAGATTTTTATAAATGAAAATAAAAATGTTTTAAAATGATTTTATATCGGATATCACATTTTTCTTATCGACTTGCCGTTGTTAAGGAATTGGTAGATTTAAGTTATCTTTGATATGATTTCCCCCATTGGTCGATATGGATGTGATATACATGTTGTATGTAAGTTGTTTTGGATGTATGTATGATTGTTGGTTGCATGTTTGCTTGTTCGGTTGTTTTTAGTTAAAACGCACATTTAGCGGTGATCGAGTGTTAGGGAATATCTTGTGCGGTAGGGTTTCGTACACGCCTGTGCAGTTAAAGCGCCCAGCAGATTCAATGCGGCGGAGGTACAAAAAGTCATAGCGGAGATATAGCGAGGATATAGCGGGATATAGCGGATGACTCTAAAATAGCATATAAAACTCATATTTAATGTTTTTACAAATATATAAATGTTAATTAAATGAAAAATTAACATTTAATTGAATCATAATTAATACAGAAATAATTTTAAATAAAAACATGTGCGAATATATTATAAATAAACGTAAAACTATTATATAAAGTAATTGAATTTAGTATAAAATTAGAATATTTTCATTTCTGAAAATATATTAAAAATTCAATTAAATAAATTAATTTCATAATTTTTATAATGTAGAAATGTCAATTTTCAATTCATTTCTTTTAAAGAAGATATAGCGGAAGCAGTGGAATATAGCGGGAATAACGGGATATAGCGGGGATTAAAGCGGAAAGGCTATATTTGGAGGCTATATGAAAAATCGTAGCGGTAGAAATCCGCTATGAGATATAGCAGGGTTATAGCGGGGTAATAGCGGGGCATTAACTGCACAGGTACACGCGAAAATCCAACAAACGGGATAAGTTGTAGAGGAGGGTTTGGATATGTCCCGACTGATCTGATGGTGGAAGACGAGGCTTTGGACTTCATGATGGATGCCGGACGTTTCCATTTGGTCTGTACTTATCCGTTTTGGATAAGTACACAACCAAAGTGTATGGTATTGACCATTATAGAGTGGTCAATGTCCACCACTATTGTAATTGGTGATTTGGTTGATCTATGGCTTAGATGTTGAGGAGATTCTATGGTGCATGATGTGATGGTTTGTTCGTGCGACCGACTTAGAGTCTTGATGTTGTTGCTCTACGACGAGCGATTTAAATGGTGAGGCGATGATGTGACGCTTCAACATGTGATCGGTACTTCAAATTATGACTCGACGGTATATGGAGTAGGTTCCGAGGTTGATAGTTTCATGACTCTGTAGATCATGTTGGAGGTGTTGGCTCATTCGCATCAGGGATGGATGGCGATGTAACAACATGATTAAAAGTGTTGTATCTTCGGTTTGAGACTCGTAGTGGGAGTGGGTACCGAAGATTAGACACTTTGTATCTTTGGTTTGTGACTCATGTAGAGAGTAGGTACCGAAGATGCTCATAGTGGGAGCCATTGAGTGAAGAAACATGGTCGGTTCGGGGTAGTGGAAATTGGATTGATCGAGTAGGGCTCGGATCCTGGTTGAGCGGGTAGGGCTCGGATCGATGTGTATGTGCTAAGAGATCATTGATAACTCGGAGTGTTTTTTGTTGTACTCGAAGCAAGGTTATTGTATAGTATGGACGCCTATGGATTGGTAGCACAGATATGTATACCCTGGACTTGTTGCTTTGGGTCCAGTGTCTAACTTTGGACTACGAGACATGTATTGAGCTTTTGGCAGCGTGATATGAGAGTACAACGAAAACCGAGATTTTCCACTAGTCTTTGGCAATATGGAGGCCATACGAGTTATCATATATCTAGAACACACTGGGTGACAGCTAGTATTGTTTGATGGATGTTACCTTTGTTATGGTTGCTTCACTATCCACTTGTCACCCTAGGGATATCACATGAGGTAGGTATTGTGCATAGGGATTTCTAGACACCTCGACTTTATTTAGTATGGAGTAGGTATTGTCGATGGACATACCTAGGCACCCCGACAGTTTACTAAGTATGGAGTACCCCTTTTACGACGTTGTAGAGTAGCATATTATTGATGTTATGTGCTGACTCTTTGATTGCAGGGACATGTCAGGTATGATTCACGTATCCTTTGTTCCGTATACTATATCGACTTTATAGTATTTTGAGATTGTTTATCACTCACACTATACTATCGTCTGACCTGAGGTTTTATGCTTTGCTTCTATTTTCTCGGGTACTCTTAAATGAGTAGATTAGAGAGCAGGTTTGGATGGCATATGAAGTTCTGCATATAGAGTAGCAGGAGGTGGTGTTTACTCATACTTATATTTGAGTTTGTTATTGTATATTCCGATGTATGACGCTTTGGAGCCTTGATAGTGTTTGATTAACTATTATTAGAGACAATTATCGGCCGAGTTTATGCATCAGTTGAATGAACTCTTTTACTATGTTGTATAACTCTATGGATCTTATACTCTGATGATTATTTCACATTGTTATTACTATTTCGACTGCTTTATATCTGTGTTGATTATTATATTTTATCCGATGCGATTTTAGATATACGACATGCTACGTAATTATTTGATGTTTCCTTTTTCTTCTTTTCCATTCTCTTCTCTTCTATTTCTCTTCTTTACTTCTTTTTCTTTCCTTTGACAACCATTCTATACCTAAGATGTAGGGCAGTCATTACAGAAAATAGTGGATCATATCTCATATCTTATCTCCCTTAATCCGAGCCATCTAAAATCAACAACCCTAACCTAATTGAGCCACCCCCTGCAGCCTCACTCCAGCCAAAATTGCTTGCCCATCATCATGGACCAAGATCTCATTTAAGTCTGTTGAAAATATTATTCAATTAAATCTAATTTAATCGCTTATCGATATCGTATATCGATCAATATATTTATAACTATTACAAATGTATTTAATAATATTTATTCCTCAATCATAATTAAAATTTTACAATTAATATTTCATAAATATTAATTAGTTTAATTAATTTATAATAATTATAAACTAATTAAATCGTTTGGTCCAAAGAGAATTCATCATTTCGGTTGTGTGACTTGTGACGACCGCCCATGACCCCTGCACTAAACATAGAAATAGTGCGCTGAAAAGTGTGCCAGGCAGCTATGGATGATCGTCAGAGGTAAGTTAAAACAGCAGAATCTATCGTATTACTCACAGCGCATGGATAAAATACAATAGAGAAAAATATACATAGTGAAGCTACACAGAACAGAATCGCATCAAATAAGCCTCATAGTAGTTTGATACAAAAAATCTGAATAGTCAATACATCCAGCCTCACTACATATCACTCAGAGAATATACAAGCAGCGGAACATCCAGTACATATAATAAGAAAATAATATGCAAGCCTCCAGCTCGTCTTCGTCATCAGCATCGTTGGAAACTAAGAACAGCACCTGTCACCTGCTACCTAGTCTGCCCATCCCAAAATGGATGAACAGCCCAAGGTAATAAGAGTTGAACATAAAACCTTGAGTCAGACAACAGTCTTAGTGAGCGGTAAATTAACTAACAACATACCAAAAGAGCATAAAGGTAAAAGGAATAGGAACCCAACCCTCCCACTCCACCTCTTTCTACAGTGATAGCCCCCAGACACAATAAGCAGAAGTAAACATAGTAAAGCAAACATTTAAAGCAAAGCAATTATCACTCGAGTCAAGGTCGATGTTTTCCAAGTACAAACCCCCAAGGCCTAAACCAAGATCAGATAAGCACCCAGAAAATATTGCTCTTGAGACCGAATGACGATACAACCAAACATCCATGACTCTGGCTATCACTGTTATCATTGCTTCGATACCACCATTAATTAAATGACCGGCACATTCTTTCAGCCGTCCGTTAAGGGCTTATGGTAAGCCCGGTTCTAGACAGAACTCCGCACGTCGTCGCAGCCCGTGCCTAGGACTATCGAATCTGCCCAGAGTACTCGACTACCAACTGTAGTCTTTTGGGACTATCGAATCTGCCCAGCGTACTACTCTTGCTTTGAGTCTGCTAGAATCTTCAACAACGATGAAATTTTAGCCTTCTAGTCATCTTCCTCGACGACTATTCTCATACTAGCTCAAACCCCTCTCGAGCCAACCATTATCAACGAACTCAAACCATCCCTCGAGTTATCAACATGCTTGGAATGATCCCGTCTGGATTATACCAAGGCTACATCACATCATAGCAAAACCTCATCTCATCATCATCATCAAATCTATCCATACGAGCTTCATCATCCGCCACATATGCCACGAGTAGCTTTTCCAATTCAAGAGCCTTTCCCTTAGCTTTTGAATCGTCTTCGACCATCTTGTCTAAATCCAACAACTAATCAACTAATTTATAACAATCAATCAAATCAATCATTAATCCAAGTAATCAATCATGCAAACAAGATCTAAAAGCAATTATAACTAAAATGGCAATTTTGTAAATAAAGAGTCTAAATCTAACAAGCATGAAACATGGGCAATATCTCTACAACTTGATGAATGAACTTGCATAGATTAACATGTAGTAAAATGGATGTCAAATCATCATGAACAATGGATCTATACTTAAGTTTACGAAAATGCATGAAATCACTATTTTTAACACATAATCAAGCCACCGATCCGATATACTCCTTTGGATCCGTGTGAGAGATAACCACCACTCACCAAATCACCTAAACACTTCAAAAGCAACACACTTCAGATCTGGACAGCGAAGGATCTAACTTCATTTGTCAAAATTCTGCTTCAAACGATAAAATCTCTCTTCAAAGAATGTAGTTCTTCAACTTTAGCTCTTGGATCTTCGACCTTGGATGGAAGGAAGTACTAAATTTAAGAAGAGATAAGAAGTGAAGAAGTGTAGTTCTCGAGCTCTCAAAATGACAGCACTTCGTCGCTTCAAAATCCGAATCCCAAAAAGTGAGGCAAGGACGTGTATTTATAGGTTGGAAATCCTTAGGTCGTCCGCCCCCTTAGGTCGTCCACGACCTAACTCTTGCCGACCTACCCATCCACACGACCTACGACCTAACGCATATGCGCTTCCACGACCTAACAACCTACCACATATGCGCATCTACGGTCAAAAAATGTCACGACCTAAGACTCAACACTAATGCGCGACCTACGACCTAACTGAGATACGACTTAACGACTCAACACCCTCGCGACTTAGTGACTCATCCAAGGTCGCGACCTAACTAAACACAGGGTCTCTCGACCTAACACCTAAGTCGTCTGGACGACCTAACTACTCATAACTTCTAAACTTAGGTCGCTCACGACCTAACTAAGCACAGCACCCCATAGGTTGCTCACGACCTAACTACAACAACTCCTTAAGTCGCTCGAACGACCCAAACTCCCTAGGTCGTTAACCCGCTTAGGTTGCTCATTCTCCTTAGGTCGCTATATCCCTAAGTCGCTTGCCTAAGCCGCTAATCCTATTAAGTCACTATCTCCTTAAGTCGCTCACCTATGCCGCTAGTTTCCTTAGGTCGTCTAAACCCTTAAGTTGTCTGCCCCTTAAGTCGTCTACTCCTTAGGTCGTCAACTTCCTTAGGTCGCTCACCTAAGCCACTAAGTCGCTCCATAACCCAACCTGCTACACGACCTAACTCTGGACGACTTAAACTCTGGTCGACTTAACAACACTAACGACCTAATGACAATAGTTCTACAATCTTTCGATTCGTAAAAATACGGGTCGTTACATTCTCTCCCCTTAGGAATTTCGCCCCCGAAATTCCAAACAAACAAGAGCAATCAAAAACTATTCTGCATGCCTACCATCCATAGCAATCAACAAACCATGCGTCCAATTACTAGCCTAACATGCAGAATTCTAAAACTAGAACAAGTTACAATGTCGTGAGATGACACGACACCTTATGTCCATACCTCGAAGAGTTCAGGATGAGCTGCCTTCATCCTCTCTTCCACCTCTCATGTACAGTCGTTAACATCATCACTCCATTGTATCTTGAGCAACCTAACTACCTTCCTCCTAAGCTGTTTCGAGTCGGTTTCCACAACACGAAGCGGCTTACGGGGTCTCTTATCAACTAGGTCAACTTCAAAATCTTCACAGCTATCAGCAGAAACCACAGTATTCGAGTCGTGCACATACTTCCGTAGATATGATATGTGAAAAACATTGTGCACACCCACCATCTTTTCTGGTAACTCCAATTTATAGGCGAGCTTTCCAATTCGCTCGATGATCGGGAATGGTCCAACAAATCTCGGAGTCAATTTTCCTTTCTTCCCGAACCGAATAACATTCTTCAGTGGAGAAATCTTCACAAAAACCATATCACCTACGTCGAATTCCAAATCCTTATGACGCTTATCGGCATAACTTTTCTGTCGGTCTTGGGCTGCCTTCATTCGTTGCCGAATGATCTCTATGCTATCCGAAGTCTGTTGAATCATTTCTGGCCCAAGTATCAGCTTTTCTCCTGTTTCTAACCAACATGTCGGAGAGTTACACGGTCTTCCATACAATGCTTCATACGGTGCCATACCAATGCTTGACTGGTAACTATTATTATACGAAAATTCTACCAAATGAAGGTGATCTTCCCATGATCCTCCGAAATCTAAAACACAAGCTCTAAGGAGATCTTCCAAAACTCGATTGACTCTCTCGGTCTGACCATCTGTTTGGGGGTGATAAGCTGTACTCAAACACAGTTCAGTTCCCAAAACTTCCTGGAAGCTCTTCCAAAATCCACTAGTGAACAATGGGTCTCGATCGCTCACTATACTTTTCGGAATACCATGGAGTCGAACTATCCACTTAACATACAACTCAGCCAACTTTGATGCAGTCCTGGTCGATCGAACAGGAATGAATCTTGCACTCTTAGTCAGACGATCTACGATGACCCAAATCCCTTCATTTCCCATTCTTTTTCTAGGTAGCCCATCAATAGAATCCATCGATATTTGATCCCACTTCCATGTAGGAACTTCTAATGGCTGAAGCAATCCACTGGGCTTCTTCTGCTCAGCTTTTACCAACTGGCAGTTTATGCACTTGGAAATAAAATTTCCAACATCCTTCTTCATACCTTCCCAGTAATAGGTTCTCTTCATATCCCGATACATCTTATTTCCACCTGGATGAATTGTCAGCTTCGAGTGATGACTTTCCTTCAGAACTTCATTTCTCAATTCATCTATATCGGGAACAACTAGTCGTCCTTGCTTTCGAAGCCAACCCTCTCGATCGACCTCGAATCCTTTATCCTTTTCTGGGTCCAATCCAGATTCCAAATCACGGATAATCTTGACAAGCTTATCATCTCGCTTTTGGCTCTCGCCAATTCTTTCTACAAGAGTCGGTCTTATCGATAAGTTTGCCAACATCTCAGGTTCCAATTCACATCTGGGCCTGAAGTCAAATCCAGCTAAATACTCGAGACTCTTCCATTCTGAAAACATGGCTCCCAATCCTGCATGTCTTCGACTTAACGCATCTGCCACTGCGTTACCCTTTCTCGGAGTATATGCTATACCAAAATCATATGATGCCAAAAACTCTAGCCATCGCTGCTGCCTAAGATTCAAATCCTTTTGGGAGAAAAGATACTTCAACGACTTATGATCTGTAAACAACTCGAATCGAACTCCCAATAGGTAATGTCTCCACATCTTCAGAGCAAATACAATCGCTGCCAACTCCAAATCATGAGTCAGATAATTCCTTTCATGTGGCTTCAGTTGTCGACTTGCATACGCAACAACTTTACCCTTTTGCATCAGCACTGCTCCAAGTCTAGTACCACATGCGTCGGTGTAAACCACCATCTCATCATTTCCACTTGGAATAGTCAAAACAGGAGCACTTGTCAATCGCTCTTTCAGGATTCTAAAAGCTTGCTCACACCTAGCATCCCATCTGAATACTTGGTTCTTTTTCGTAAATCCTGTTAATGGTGCAACTATCTTGGAAAAGTCTTTGATAAATCGGCGATAATATCCTGCTAATCCAAGAAAACTTCTCACATCAGATGTATTCTTAGGTCTAACCCAATCCTGGATTGCTGCCACCTTAGCGGGATCAACCGCTATTCCATTTCCAGAGATAATATGGCCTAAGAACCTCACTTCACTCTTCCAGAAGTGACACTTCGAAAACTTAGCCTTCAACTAATGTTTCCGTAAGATTTCCAAAACAATACGCAAGTGCGTCATGTGCTCTTCTTCAGTTCTAGAATAAATCAAAATATCATCCACGAACACTAGTACGAACTTGTTCAACTGATCTCTGAACACTCTATTCATAAGATCCACAAAATATGCTGGCGCATTGGTCAATCCAAACGGCATTACCGGCCACTCAAAGAAACCGGATGGTGTCCTGAAAGCAGTCTTCGGCACACTATCCTTAGCCACTCTTAACTGGTGAAATCCCGTTGCCAAATCCATCTGAGAAAACACCTTAGCTTCGTGAAGTTGATCGAACAAGTCATCTATTCTTGGCAATGGATACTTGTTCTTCTTAGCCACTTTATTCAGCTCATGATAATCCACACACAACCTCAATGATCCATCTGCTTTGGTTGCAAACACAACTGGTACACCCCATTCGGACACACTATGCCGAATGAATCCTTTCTGTAAAAGATCATCAACCTGCACCTTCAACTCCTGCTGTTCCCTAGGCGCCATCCGCCTAAGAGGCATCACAACAGGTCTGGCTCCTTCAACTAGATCGATACGAAACTTGATCTTTCTATGCGGCGGTAACCCTTTGACCTCATCAAAGACATCCTCAAATCCATTAGCGATTGGCACCGATGACAGTCCATCCCGTGGAACAACCAGCGAATACATGAAGCTCATGAAGACGCCTTCCTCATGCTTACATCGTATCACAACCTTTCGCCCTTCCACATTCTCGACTGTCACCTCCAACCTTTCACAATCAACCTTTGCCGTATACTTCCTAAGCCAGTCCATACCCAAAATAATTCCAAAATCCGCAAAGTTCAGAACAAAACAATCACAAACAAAAGAGCTGTAACAACCCTAGATTTCTGCATATATTTAAATTTGACTTTATTTTATTTTAAGTAATTGTAAAAAAAAAAATTTTCAAACATTTCATTTTTAAATATAAATGTTGATTATTATGTGAATTATAATTTCAAACTGGTATAAATTGAATATTTTCCTGAATATTGATTTTTGGTCAATTTGGGTCAAACTTTGACTTTTAAATTTTAAATTTAAATAATTGAAATTTTGAATTTTATCTTTTATTATGAAAATAGATTAAATTTTTAGAATACTTCTTTTCGTTTCGTTGAAATCGGAGTTATATTGTGAAAGTTATGCTTTTTACAATATTGAGTGTAAACTGTTTTATTTAACAATATTATTTATTTTAATTTATATAAATGATATTTTTATTTGATATATCTTATTCTAATTTGTATATTTATGCTATATTATATATATTTTGTCTTTTAAATATTTTTAAAGTGTTGATAGAATTTTTCTAAAGTTTATTGAATTTATTTTCAATTTTAAAACCTAGTTCCCATTTTCTGTGCTATTTTCTTAATTTAATTATATATAATTAATATTTATTTGTTTATATTTTGTTTATTTGTTATATTTTCGTATTTTAACTGAATTTATATATATATTTCAGTTATTTAAAATTCCAAAGGAATATGGTGGATATTTGAAGAGTTGTGACCATTGGTTTGCTTTTGCCTTTTTGTATTCACACCTTTTCACACTTCAACCAACACCTTTCCATATTTACTGCCTTAACTCTTTTCTCTTCAGCCACTTCCTCATTTTCACGTGAACTTTTCTTCTCAAACTCAAGAAAAAAATTTCGGCCATTATCTTAAACAAACTTTGGTAAAATTCTATTCTCTTTCCATTGTTTTATACTTGTTTTCATGTAATTTTGCTCTTGCTTCCTTCACTTCTAGGTTCGGCCCCACCACTCCATCAGCCTTGCCGCCTCCACCACCACCTGAACATGTCACCACCACCTCCTCCTCACTGGCCATCCCAAGCCGTGCCACCCTTGGTGGAAGATCCATCACCAAATACTCCAAACTCCAACTATAAGACCTAGCCGAGCCATCAATGCATCACCACCTCAAATTCTTCCCCTTGGCCGCCACCTACACCACCACCACCACCTCTAACCTGACCTGACACCTCTGCCATGTCATTCCCTGACCCCACCAGAGATGGCCGTGCCCACCTGTGCTTTGGCCTAGCCCAATAGTTGCATGAAACCATGTGTGTTGCCTTGTGTTGCCATTAGCTTGTTGTTTCATATCACTTATGTTTGCACCATCTTCAAACCCATGTTAGGCCGACCATACCCAACCAAAACCTGATCCAAATCTTACCTTAGACCTGTAGTATACCTTATGTCTGAACCTAGAGTGTGTTGGAAGCAAGTGCAAAGCATTTCAGCTTTGATTTATGCAGTTATTTCTAGCCTAGTTTAGTAGTTTTGAATTAAAAACTTATGTATATTAGATTGTTTTCTGTGACTTGTATTCAAGGGAATTGATACTTTGGCTCTTCCACTCATCTCTGTGTCGTGTTATCGTGCTTGTGTGGATCTCATTTGTGTATTCGTCGTTGTATCTCCAGCTCAAACCAGTGAGTTATTCTCACCAGACAATATGTACATATATAACTAGTGAATTGACCCCTTTTGAATATGTAAAATGCATTATCATGTTACACCTGCTATGTTATGATTTTATGATGTTCACCCATGCTTAAACACCTATTATATTATATGTTACTGTTATATTATGCTGTTCTATTATTTTTATCAGTTTATCACACTGCAAGTTCCCTTTAGATTAGAATCACTATGGGTTGAAATGATACATACCCGAACGGACTTTAGAATAGGAGAAAATCATTATGGGCTGAAATGATAGGCCTGAATGATTTTCAATTATATTTCATTTACTTGGGATTGCGGGTTTGAAATGATCAAACCCGGGTTTTCTTTGTAAATTACGGGTTGAAATGATATATTACCCGTATCACTTTACCTAGGCTAAAAATGAAATACAGACCTGTAGTTAAAATATGTTTTTCTAAAAATTTTAAAATATTTTAGAAATGTAAATGTTATAATATTTTAATTTAAATTTTATTTAAATGATTTTTGTAAAGCATTATTGATTTTTTTGAAAATTTATAAGTGAAATAAATTAATGGTAAAGTTAGAAAATCTGAAATGTAAGTTATTTTGGGAAATTTTAATTTGGTGATAATTGGAACTTAAATTAAATATGAAATATGATAAATTCATGATAATTTGGATTAAAGTTAATTTAAATGATTTTATAATATATTAATGATTTTTGAATAAAGTAAAAATGTGAAATGAATGAATATTTAAGTTGAAATTTTGAAATATAACTAAAATTGGAAATTTGTGAATTTGGCTTAAAAGTGAAATTTAAGTTAAGTAAATAAAAATGGAATTAAGTTATATTTGAAAATTTAAACTTAAGTGTTAAGTTAATTTAATTTAATGAATTTATAATTTAATATTGGAATTTAATAAGTGAATTATTATTAAATTTTGATTTTTGAATGGAGGTTTAACTTTATAAAATCATGAATATAAGGGTATTTGAATGATTGTTTTAAAAGTGAAATTATATGATTTTATAAGTTAAAAATGATTTATATAAAAATATAATTGTTTGTGAAATTATACTGAATATTTGAAGTTAATTAACTGCATTTCTGAAATGTTATTAATTCTAATGTAAATGATAATACAACATTTGTAAATGCTGTAGTTGATAATAATGAACCAAATGGCTAAATTTAATTAAAGGCTATTATAGCATTTTTGTAAATGTTATAATGGTTGAATTTAACTAAGTTTATTTGAAACTAATGTAACCCTATTACAGCATTTTAAATGCTGTCTTTTGTTAAATTGAACTGTTTTAAATGTGACTTTTCGTAGCATTTTCTAAATGCTGCGAAAGTTGAATTTTCATTGTTTTAATTAATTTAAGTGAACGAATGAACTTTGAAAAGTTAAATTTTTGGAAATTTAATAATTTAATTATTAAATATAATAACTTCATTTTATGATTTAAAATGAAGTAATTTGTTTTGAAATATAAACTATTTTTTTTTTTTTGGCAAAGCCAGCGGGGTTAAATGGACCCCTACCATACTTATTATTAACAAAAGGATAATAATAAGATATTACAACAAGGAAATCACCAAAATCAAAGGGTCAATACAAAGGACCAGAAAAGGTTATAAAGAACTAATAATAGAGAGGACCAATACATGTTTAGAGGTAGCTTGCCCTTTAAACACCCTAGTGTTCCTCTCCATCCATATGAAGTATAAAGCCTTCTTAAGGATTCTTAGTAATAAGCAACCTCTTTCAGTCTTCCATCTTGTAGCCTTGAAAATATTGTACCATTCCATGGTGGAAATACATACAGGCCTTTGAAATCCAAAATGCAGTAGCAGGTTACTCCAAATATGAAAGCAGAAATCACATTCAAAAAACAAGTGTGACACAGTCTCAACTCCAGTACCACAGAATAAGCATATATCACTTTGAATAATACCATAGGATTTAAGTTTATGTAAAGTAAGGATACCATTCTTCAGCACTTTCCACATGAAAATGTTTTCCTTTGGCACAGAATGAGAGTCCCAAGTTCTGGAAGACCATAAAAAGGAAGGATGCTCATCAGTGGTGGTAAGAGCAGCATACACAGAATGTAAATTATGAGCCTTGTCATTCCAGGAAACATGATGATTGCAAACACTATATTGCTGAGTCTGAATAATATTCCAAGCATTCCTAATCACAAAAGAACTGCAGTAGGGTAAAGAGACAGTCCCATCAGCCCAGTATCTTTCAACAGATGCATTATCATTAATGCCAGATTGGAGTTTAGATTCATACTCAATTTCAGTAGCCAGAATGATACCTCTAGTAGACCATGGGTCATACCAAAAGGATATGTTAGCAATGTCTTTCATTTTCCTCTGGACCATGGGAAGGAAAAACTCTCTGCTTCTCAAGATATTCCTCCAAGCCCAACTACAGTCAGATGGAGTAGGTAAAGTCCATAAATTATTATCACGAATGAGATAATTCCTACACCAAGCAGCCCACAAATTATTATCACACCTCTGAATTTTGTCAATTCTAGAAGATAGGGTAGCAAAGTTCCATTTCTTGATATTTATAATTCCAAGACCACCTTTATCAAAGGCACAGCATATATGTCGAAAGGCAATTGGAATCAATTTCTTAGCAAAAGGGTTAGCATGCCAAAGAAACTGATTCAAGGCAGAGTTAATCATGCTAATAAGTTTGGCTGGAAGGATGAATATTCTGGCATAATAAACACACATGGATATTGCAACAGACTTAACAATAACAAGCCTACCTGCCATAGAGAGCTTAGAACTTTTCCAACTAGATAACTTAGTAGTAACTTTTTCAAACAGTTGAAGGCATTGATAAGTTCTGATTCTAGAAGTACACAGGGGAATACCAAGATATGATTCATTGTCACTAAAAGGGGAGAGACCTGTCATTGCATACAATATTACTTTTTCTTCATCTGGCAAGCCAGCAATGAACAATCTAGATTTACTTCTATTAATGGTAAGACCAGTCAGAGCCTGGAAGGAGGCTAGAATAGTTAATACCCCACTAATAGAGTTATGAGTTGGCTTGGTGAAAAGGAGAAGGTCATCAGCAAATAACAGAGTGGAAATACCATTTTTCTTGCACAAAGGATGATAATCAAAAAATTTATTACACACAGCAGAAGTACACAGAGAAGTGAGCAATTCCATGACACATATAAATAGGTAGGGAGAGATTGGATCACCTTGTCTAATTCCTTGAGTTGCTCCAAAGTATCCAAAAGTGAAGCCATTAATACTGAGGGAGTAGTTTACTGTAGAGATGCAAGTATATATCCAAGACAGGAAGGGGACTGGGAAGTGCATCTTATGAAGAATGTAAATAATAGATTTCCACTGAATAGAATCATAGGCCTTTTGAATGTCTAATTTAAGAACACATCTAGGGGATATGTGATTCCTGCTGTAGCCCCTCAGAAGCTCAGAAGCAAGAAGGATATTGTCAGTGATGTCACGACCAGGAAGAAAGGCACTTTGATTAGCAGAGATTAAAACATCCATAGTGATTTTCATTCTAGCAGTCAATATACGAGATATGCATTTGTAGATCACATTACAACAAGCAATAGGTCTAAATTGGTTAACAGATGTAGGATGGCCAGTCTTAGGAATCAAGGCTAACTTGGTAGCATTAATGCCAGATAATAATTTACTATGCTTGAAAAAATTCCTTATTGCTTTAGAAACATCATTACCAATAATATCCCAAGTAACTTTAAAAAAGTGAGCATTGAAACCATCCGGACCCGGAGAACTATTAGAATTCATACCAAAAATAGACTGCTTAATTTCATCCTCAGTGATCTCCTTGATTAAGTCAGATCCCATGGCATCAGTGATGGAAGGAAAGTGATGGGAAGAAAATTGATCCAGAGAAATGGAAGGAGTTATAGGATTACCAAGATTAAACTGAAGGTAATTCAAAAAGGCTCCATGAACAGATTCATGAGTATCACAAGGTAAGCCATGCATATCTAGGATGGAAGAGATGTTTTCAGAAGACTGCTGAATTTTTAAAGATTTGTGAAATGAGGATGTGTTTTTATCACCATTCAAAAGCCAATCATGTTTAGATTTTTGCTTTGCCATGATATTTTCTTCAACAAGAGCTTTAGAGAGGTCTTTCAGTAATGAAGTCTCAAGAGCAGTCAGATGAGGCTGATCATTATTCCTTTGGATAAGAAGTTGAGTTTGGAATAACTTTTCACGAATTGCAGCTGACATACTATTACCATTGCCAAAAGTCTGCTGAGCCCATGTCTTTAAGATAAACTTTAGATGCTTGAGCCTAGCCTGCAAAATAAACATAGGGTTGCCAAAAAAATGAGACTTCCAGTTATCTTTAACAATACTTAAAAAATCAGGGTGTTTAGACCAGTTATTAAAAAATGAAAAAGAGGAACGCCTTCTCACAGGATCCTTGCCCCATTCAATAATAAGAGGAGAATGATCAGATAAGGATGGAGGGGGAATATTGGTGGAAAGATTAGGCCATTCAAGTATAGCTGAGTAGTTCATATAAACTCTATCAAGTTTACAGAAGGTTCTCTTTCCAGTTCTACTCGAGTTATTCCAAGTGAAAAAAGCTCCTCTAGTAGGGGAGGGAATAAGGTTAGCATCGTAGATGGCTTTGTTGAGGGGACGAGTTTGATTGTAGGATAAAGGAGTACCACCAGTTTTCTCAGAAGATAATTGCATACAGTTCCAGTCACCAAGACAGAGCCAAGGTAGATTAGCCTGTTGAAGAGAAGGAAGGATATCAAGAAAAGATTGTCTCAGAGAAGCATTGTTATCAGCATAAACAGTAGTAAGAAGAAAGGAAGTGGAGGAAGGGATGTGAAAAATCTCAGAATGGATGAATTGCCTATGAACGGTGATTGGAGAAAGATTGAATATTGAAGGATTCCATATGATTAATAGCCTACCAAAAGGAGCTTGAGAAAGATTATGGATTAAGCTCCAGCCATGTCTAATAATGGAGGCAGCATTGATAGTAGAATTATGATTGAGTTTTGTTTCAGCAATAGCCATAAGATTGATTTTGTGAGAAGAAATAAGATTAGATATTTCCAGTTGCTTGACAATGGAGTTAGCACCCCTAATGTTCCAAAAGCCTATATTTCCAGTCATTATGATATTAGTGTTGAAGAAGCTCTGGTTTTAACCCCAGAAGAAGGTATAGCCATGGAGTGTGGAGATAACATATTCAATCCAATTTGGTCAATGGAAAATTCCATCCCATTATCTAAGTCAGTCGAGGAGGTAATATTGGATTTCTTTGGTCGACCTTTCTTTCTTTTAGATGAGGAGACCGGAATTGAGGAATGGAGAATATTTGGATTAGCAGAGGAAACAGAATTAAGTAAGTCTTTGAAAATTGGACTAGGAAGAGAAAGGGAGGAGTATGGAGATGCTTGTGATATAGAGGAAGTAAGGGGCTGAGTAGAAAGAGCAATAGGAGAAGTGCAGGTAATATCTGGAAATAAGGTGTGCATGTCAGGGCTTAATGTATCATTGTGCATGTCAGAAGAGTGAACATTGAGATGCACATCTTCACCATCTTCAGAAATATCCTGAAGCACTGAGAAGGCATTATGAGTAGGCACCAATTCAAATTCAGATTGCATATCACCAATATTACCATGCAGAACCTCATTTTTATCAGAGCAAATTGTTTCCATTTGAATAACTCCAGAATTATTTAAAGTATTACACTTATCAGCTAACGGGGAAGGAGCAGGTTGATTTATACCATCATTTTGAATAATCATTTGTTGGCTTGTGGAAGCATTTTCATTATCATTATTCCCAGTTATGTTACCTTCCAACAATGTCACAGCCATTATTTCATTTTGTTCAATATCAATTTGACCAGCAACTTCGTCATTCGTTAAATTTGCACGAGCCTCATCAGAAAGGTTATCATCAACAAATTTTCCCATCTGAATATTATTACTCATCTCCCTGTCTACTTTTCTCTAGACCTTTAGCCCTGTTTTAACTCTCTTTTTGCCTCTCACATAAAACACCCTTTTATCTTTATCATCTTGTATCTCCTCTTTATCCTTGATTATCTCACCAGAAGATTCATTTCTTTTATCAGAATTCACATGTGTTCCTCCATCAGGCAGATCCTTGTTCTTCTCACACTGTTCTGTTGCATGACCAAAAACTTTACATGTAACACAGATTAGAGGTTTCCATGAATATTCAATCAAAATATTAGGGCAAGATTCATCACCAACTGCTATAAATTCAGGAAGTTCTTTGCCAGGCGATACTTCAATTAAACATTTTGCATATTCAAATCTTTTCATTCTTTCAGTATTCTCATCATAGCAAACAAGTCTTCCAAGATGACAGGCAATCCAGTTGATGCCTAGCAGGGACCATAACATTATGGGAATTCTATAGAGGTGAACCCAGATTGGCACAGATTTAACTGCAGCCTGAGCTGAAGAGAGGGATGGATTCCATTTAGAAATAATGAACATTTGACCTCTAATAAACATGGGATCTCTACGAAGAACCATGATTTTATCTTCCTCCGAGGCAAATTTAAAAAAATAATTTTGTTTATCAAAGAAGATTTCGTAGGAGCCTTTGAGCTTCCAAACCTTTTGAAGATGAGATTTAACAGCCATATAATTCACATTACCAGCTAAGAAGGATCCAACAAGACATTCCGACCAAGCTTTAATTCCTTCAGACAGCACTTCTTGAGGAGGAGTAATGGGAGTTCCAGTGTAAGCAATATCAAAGTGAGTAGGGACATACAAACCAGCATTTCTTGGCTTCGAATTGAAAAGAGAGGACCATGACACAGATGGAGAAGCAGAAGAATTTGAGCCAAGGGAGGGAAAGTGATCAAGAGGAGGTGATGATGGAGGAGGAGGAATAGGCAGAACAGGGATTAGAGGAGAAGGAAGAGGAGGAGGAGGGTCATCAGGCAATGGAGGAGGAGGAGGGACCGGAGGAGAAGGAACTGACAATAGGACAGGTGATGGACAAGAGGGAATGGCAGGGGCAGTAGGAATGGTTGAGGCAGAAAAAGGAACAGGAGGCAATGGAGGAGGAGGAGGGACCGGAGGAGAAGGAACTGACAATTGGACAGGTGATGGACAAGAGGGAATGGCAGGGGCAGAAGGAATGGTTGAGGCAGAAAAAGGTACAGGGGGGGATGGGGGAAGGACACCATGAGAAGACATGAATTTGTTGTTTGAGTTATTAAATATAAACTATTTTGAAATATGATATTTTGATATTTTGAAATGGATTTTGAATGATATTGAATTTTGAAATGATATTTTATTTCAAAGTATAAAATACCATTTTGAAATTTTAACCACGGGATGTATTTAATTTATAGTTTACCTGATCCTTAAAGGATGGGCGGTCCCAAGCATCCTTTGAGTTATTGTGCATTTCTACTACAGTTCACTTGAGTTGGTTTACATTATATAAGTATATATATTGTCCTGACTCGAGTGTTTTGTGTTTTACTTTACGCTCGGGTCAGCCTGAGTATTTACAGCTTAGCTTTGGATTTTGTTCTGGAGCTAGGAATCGCTGGAGATTCTGCTTGTCTAGTTATCTATTTCCTTCCAGTTCAGTTGTTCTATTTTAGATCTGGTATTTATAAACTTCTATTTATTTGAGATTTCTATTGTATATGTTTTCAAACAAATATTATGTATTTTGTTTTGAGATTTTGTTATAGTAGCTTCATGAACTACTATGGTATTTTTAATTTCCGCTGCGAGTTATTTTGATATGTTCTGTGTCTGTGATTCTGTGTATTTGATTTCATTTGCTCCAAATTTATTTACAATCTGTTATTTTGAATTATTCAAGCCAGACATGTATGTATTATTGTCGATTTGAATGGTCCAAAATACCGGGTCGTTACAGTTGGTATCAGAGCTTTGGTTTTAGGCAAACCTTAGCCTGCGGAGCAAAAACTCATTAGAGATAGGGTAGAAATACCCTAGAATGAGTGAAATCTATCTCAGAATCATTTCTTTGTGAGAGAACGTATTTTCGAAGTATAAAATGATTTTCAAATGATTTTTAAAGAATTTTCAAAGATTATTTTGATATAAATTTCCTTGCTTTGAAAGTAAAATATTTCTTAAACTTCATTCCTTTTGTATCCACCTTGTTAGTAATTTCTTTGATTAGGATCCTCTAAAATTTTGAACTTCCCTCTTGATTGATCTAGATCCATTGTTGATAGGAATCTATTTTGAGTATGGCAAAATCAGTAGTTTGTTAGGATGCTTTGAGTAAACTCTGTTGTATCTTTTGCTTAGCTAAAGTTGTCCAACTAAAGATATTTATGCTTCTGTTTTCGTATGTTATGAATTCGAGTCTTTCCAAATTTTGAATGGGAATTTTTCTGTATCGATATAGGTTATATTTCTCTAATCTTCGTTTGGATTCTTATCGAATAAGATTCCTTTGAATTTTGGAATGCTCACTTGTTCTGAAATCCATTCCTATCTCCCCTAATTGTATTCTTTTGATTTTGGAGCATTGCATCACTCCACTTTGTATGACCTTTATAGGGTGGCGATTCCGCCAATCTTTGAATGATTATAATTGGCATTGATTCATCGGATATTTCTGTATCCTCGGTTTACGATGTTTTCTATCTTCTGCTATATTTAGATTCTATCTCTGGCAATCGAAGGTCGATTTGCCTTAGATTTTCGCATCGATTATATTCCTGAAGTCACGGTTGACCGGTTTAGGTCGCCCGCGATTCATATAGGCTTATCCATCTTCTATTTGGTAATTTAATTATCTTATCTTCGTTTGAGCCTATCTTTGAATTAGAATTCTATTTGATTAGAGTCCTTCTAAATTTGAATCTCTGTTTTGCTTTGAAATCCATCCTTGAATCGTCCCTTGGAAAGTTTGTGGTTGATTGTCTTTTGAAAATTGTGTATTCATCGTAGTTTTTATTTTGATAAGGATGACCATATTTTTATATAAAGATGAAATGTTTTTGATAAGGATTATATAGCTTTTAAAAAAATGAGAATTTGAAGTTTTGAAAGGATTTGAAATTGTGAAAATTTTATAAGAAATGGTTTCATATAAAATGATTTATAACTGAAGGTTTTGAATCTGAATTTAAGTGATTGAACTCCGGCATTTTGGAACTGGTTTTAGGATTTTGAAATAATAAATAATATGATTTGAAATTATTTTTCCGAATAAGTAATGTTTCAATGATTTTAATGGGTTTTAATGGTTTCGAAGGAATTTAAAAGAAGTTTTCAAAGTAAATGGAAGTCCAGAACTCACTTGTGTCGCTGGAAAATAATTTCGATGATGAGTGCACGCATCATCGACATTGATTTTCGAGTTTCTGAGTGAGGGAGAGGCCACTTTAATAGCTTTGCTATGCGAGTGATTTTGTGAAACCATTTTTGATTTCAAATTCCGAAGTATGATTTGATATTCGAAAGATATATGTAAATATATTTGAAACGATTTGAAATGAACCGGTGTTCAGTCCTCGAGTTTTGGATTTGATATAACCCTATCTATTAAAATTGATTTACTGATTTGTTGCTAATTTCCAACTCTTGAATTTGAAAATGATTTCTTCAACTATTTCGAAGTTCGAGTACTTCCAAATCAAGGTTAACTTTTCAAAGCTAAGAAATTTGAAAAGTATTTTGATAAAGTATATAAGTTTGTTTTGAATGTTTAAGTATGAAGTAATCTGATTTAAATAAGTTGAAACTGTTTTGTTAAGTAAATGAATAAGGCAATTTAAATTTTTTTTCTAATATGAAATTTAGATTTGAAATGTTTTGAAAAGAAATTGTTCTTCAAAATATTTTGAATAAATTTCTAGTGTTTTAACTTAGTAACATCTTTATGAAACTATATATAGGTAACAAGTTGGAATAAATATATAAGTTGTACGTATGCTGTTTTATTCGCATAATTAATTTGATCCAAGTTTGAGTACACAAGTTCGAGGTGAATTACACCATTTCGTGTTAGGATTTTTCATTCGATTCTTGATGACGAATATTTGATATGGATTTTGGGCTCGATTCTAGAATTCTCTATCATAGTATATGGCTATGCAAGGAGACTGATGGCTTCTAGTCGAGAAACCATATCGAAATCCGCATTAGGGAAGTGAATGGACAATACTAGTTCGAAAGCAAACTTGTGTGATCGAGCGAGCGATCGAATGTGACTTTGCGAAATGATGACATATGTACATCTTATATTCTAATATCTTTGATATATTTTGACGCTGAAATTGAAAGCCGTCGAGTTAGAATATCTTTGCTTACTAAAAGAAAATTTCCAATTTAAATTACAAAGATATATAACCCATAAAAGCAAAGATATTCAATCCCATATGGCTCTTCATACAGAGAAATTATTTTGAAAATTTGATCCTTATATAAGATGGACCTTACATAAGTATAAGATGATTTTGAAAATATTTGATTTTGGAAATGAATTGGTTGACTTAAATTATTGATTTGGAAATTTGGATTTATTTTCTAAATCTATTATTCTGGAAACGTTGAAACTAAAGATAATTAATTTGAGAAGAAATAATTCGGTGAAATTGTATATGATTTTGAAATTGAACTGATATTGAAACAAATTGAAATTTGAGAACCTTATGTTACTAAACACTTGATTTGGAAGTTGTCGAACTTATATAAAATTGATTTGTATGAGTATGAAATTGATTCGAAAACTATAGATTTGAAAAGGTACTCAATTTGAAAGTGAAATCTTATATATAATGGATATTATATAAGTACGATATTTGAAAGTGATTTGAAAAGGTACTATATGATACATATTTTCGAAGTAAAGATATGGAAAGTGCCTTCTGCTTGATATCCGATTTGTGGCCACATCTTGGATTCATTCTATCGATATTATTCTCTCTGATTTTTGGTTTTCCGGATATGATACTCGAGTGTCCTTTGAATTCCATGGCGTTACCCATGGTCTTACGAACTCGACTGCATAGCGTAATTCGTAAGGCAGTGATTGCTTAAAAGGTACAGATGTTTCCTGGGGGATCCAGGCGTAACCATTGTGTATCTGCGATCTATGGTCGTGTTAGTGGCATAATCCACAAGGCAGAGATTGCTTAAGGGGTATGGATGTTTCCTGGGGAATCCAGGCGTAACCATTTTTATGTATCCTGCGGTCCACCGGTTTGTTGCATGGCGAAATTCGCAAGGCAGTGAATGCTTAAAAGGTACGGATGTTTCCTGGGGGATCCAGGCGTAACCATTGTGTATCTGCGATCCATGATTTGATTCGTTTTTTGTTTGGATTGTACTTTCCATATCTGTTTTTAAAGGTTTTCCCAGTATTTTCACTAGGTGTTGAAACAGGTCTACTAAGTACCTAGAGAATTCCAGTTTTGCGCTTGATCAACGCACTACCAGAGTCTACAGGAACAAGGATAAACTTGTTGAAACATCGAGTTATAAAAGTATTTTGATAAAATATTATATAAAGGATATTTTGATCAGTTATTTTCCTTCCTAAAGGATTTTAAAGTGTTTAAAATATTTTACCTCTTTAACCAACAATTTTAATTAATGGCTCATTCTTGTCTTTCAACTTGTTTTCCCTCCTAGCTATTTTTCCACTACCTTCTTTCGGGATGTCTTCCAACTTATTATTCTTTCTAGTTGTTCCTCCACTTCCTTCCTTTTCGAGGATGAAAAGATTTGAGTAGGGGAGAGTGTAACAACCCTAGATTTCTGCATATATTTAAATTTGACTTTATTTTATTTTAAGTAATTGTAAAAAAAAAAATTTCAAACATTTCATTTTTAAATATAAATGTTGATTATTATGTGAATTATAATTTCAAACTGGTATAAATTGAATATTTTCCTGAATATTGATTTTTGGTCAATTTGGGTCAAACTTTGACTTTTAAATTTTAAATTTAAATAATTGAAATTTTGAATTTTATCTTTTATTATGAAAATAGATTAAATTTTTAGAATACTTCTTTTCGTTTCGTTGAAATCGGAGTTATATTGTGAAAGTTATGCTTTTTACAATATTGAGTGTAAACTGTTTTATTTAACAATATTATTTATTTTAATTTATATAAATGATATTTTTATTTGATATATCTTATTCTAATTTGTATATTTATGCTATATTATATATATTTTGTCTTTTAAATATTTTTAAAGTGTTGATAGAATTTTTCTAAAGTTTATTGAATTTATTTTCAATTTTAAAACCTAGTTCCCATTTTCTGTGCTATTTTCTTAATTTAATTATATATAATTAATATTTATTTGTTTATATTTTGTTTATTTGTTATATTTTCGTATTTTAACTGAATTTATATATATATTTCAGTTATTTAAAATTCCAAAGGAATATGGTGGATATTTGAAGAGTTGTGACCATTGGTTTGCTTTTGCCTTTTTGTATTCACACCTTTTCACACTTCAACCAACACCTTTCCATATTTACTGCCTTAACTCTTTTCTCTTCAGCCACTTCCTCATTTTCACGTGAACTTTTCTTCTCAAACTCAAGAAAAAAATTTCGGCCATTATCTTAAACAAACTTTGGTAAAATTCTATTCTCTTTCCATTGTTTTATACTTGTTTTCATGTAATTTTGCTCTTGCTTCCTTCACTTCTAGGTTCGGCCCCACCACTCCATCAGCCTTGCCGCCTCCACCACCACCTGAACATGTCACCACCACCTCCTCCTCACTGGCCATCCCAAGCCGTGCCACCCTTGGTGGAAGATCCATCACCAAATACTCCAAACTCCAACTATAAGACCTAGCCGAGCCATCAATGCATCACCACCTCAAATTCTTCCCCTTGGCCGCCACCTACACCACCACCACCACCTCTAACCTGACCTGACACCTCTGCCATGTCATCCCCTGACCCCACCAGAGATGGCCGTGCCCACCTGTGCTTTGGCCTAGCCCAATAGTTGCATGAAACCATGTGTGTTGCCTTGTGTTGCCATTAGCTTGTTGTTTCATATCACTTATGTTTGCACCATCTTCAAACCCATGTTAGGCCGACCATACCCAACCAAAACCTGATCCAAATCTTACCTTAGACCTGTAGTATACCTTATGGCTGAACCTAGAGTGTGTTGGAAGCAAGTGCAAAGCATTTCAGCTTTGATTTATGCAGTTATTTCTAGCCTAGTTTAGTAGTTTTGAATTAAAAACTTATGTATATTAGATTGTTTTCTGTGACTTGTATTCAAGGGAATTGATACTTTGGCTCTTCCACTCATCTCTGTGTCGTGTTATCGTGCTTGTGTGGATCTCATTTGTGTATTCGTCGTTGTATCTCCAGCTCAAACCAGTGAGTTATTCTCACCAGACAATATGTACATATATAACTAGTGAATTGACCCCTTTTGAATATGTAAAATGCATTATCATGTTACACCTGCTATGTTATGATTTTATGATGTTCACCCATGCTTAAACACCTATTATATTATATGTTACTGTTATATTATGCTGTTCTATTATTTTTATCAGTTTATCACACTGCAAGTTCCCTTTAGATTAGAATCACTATGGGTTGAAATGATACATACCCGAACGGACTTTAGAATAGGAGAAAATCATTATGGGCTGAAATGATAGGCCTGAATGATTTTCAATTATATTTCATTTACTTGGGATTGCGGGTTTGAAATGATCAAACCCGGGTTTTCTTTGTAAATTACGGGTTGAAATGATATATTACCCGTATCACTTTACCTAGGCTAAAAATGAAATACAGACCTGTAGTTAAAATATGTTTTTCTAAAAATTTTAAAATATTTTAGAAATGTAAATGTTATAATATTTTAATTTAAATTTTATTTAAATGATTTTTGTAAAGCATTATTGATTTTTTTGAAAATTTATAAGTGAAATAAATTAATGGTAAAGTTAGAAAATCTGAAATGTAAGTTATTTTGGGAAATTTTAATTTGGTGATAATTGGAACTTAAATTAAATATGAAATATGATAAATTCATGATAATTTGGATTAAAGTTAATTTAAATGATTTTATAATATATTAATGATTTTTGAATAAAGTAAAAATGTGAAATGAATGAATATTTAAGTTGAAATTTTGAAATATAACTAAAATTGGAAATTTGTGAATTTGGCTTAAAAGTGAAATTTAAGTTAAGTAAATAAAAATGGAATTAAGTTATATTTGAAAATTTAAACTTAAGTGTTAAGTTAATTTAATTTAATGAATTTATAATTTAATATTGGAATTTAATAAGTGAATTATTATTAAATTTTGATTTTTGAATGGAGGTTTAACTTTATAAAATCATGAATATAAGGGTATTTGAATGATTGTTTTAAAAGTGAAATTATATGATTTTATAAGTTAAAAATGATTTATATAAAAATATAATTGTTTGTGAAATTATACTGAATATTTGAAGTTAATTAACTGCATTTCTGAAATGTTATTAATTCTAATGTAAATGATAATACAACATTTGTAAATGCTGTAGTTGATAATAATGAACCAAATGGCTAAATTTAATTAAAGGCTATTATAGCATTTTTGTAAATGTTATAATGGTTGAATTTAACTAAGTTTATTTGAAACTAATGTAACCCTATTACAGCATTTTAAATGCTGTCTTTTGTTAAATTGAACTGTTTTAAATGTGACTTTTCGTAGCATTTTCTAAATGCTGCGAAAGTTGAATTTTCATTGTTTTAATTAATTTAAGTGAACGAATGAACTTTGAAAAGTTAAATTTTTGGAAATTTAATAATTTAATTATTAAATATAATAACTTCATTTTATGATTTAAAATGAAGTAATTTGTTTTGAAATATAAACTATTTTGAAATATGATATTTTGATATTTTGAAATGGATTTTGAATGATATTGAATTTTGAAATGATATTTTATTTCAAAGTATAAAATACCATTTTGAAATTTTAACCACGGGATGTATTTAATTTATAGTTTACCTGATCCTTAAAGGATGGGCGGTCCCAAGCATCCTTTGAGTTATTGTGCATTTCTACTACAGTTCACTTGAGTTGGTTTACATTATATAAGTATATATATTGTCCTGACTCGAGTGTTTTGTGTTTTACTTTACGCTCGGGTCAGCCTGAGTATTTACAGCTTAGCTTTGGATTTTGTTCTGGAGCTAGGAATCGCTGGAGATTCTGCTTGTCTAGTTATCTATTTCCTTCCAGTTCAGTTGTTCTATTTTAGATCTGGTATTTATAAACTTCTATTTATTTGAGATTTCTATTGTATATGTTTTCAAACAAATATTATGTATTTTGTTTTGAGATTTTGTTATAGTAGCTTCATGAACTACTATGGTATTTTTAATTTCCGCTGCGAGTTATTTTGATATGTTCTGTGTCTGTGATTCTGTGTATTTGATTTCATTTGCTCCAAATTTATTTACAATCTGTTATTTTGAATTATTCAAGCCAGACATGTATGTATTATTGTCGATTTGAATGGTCCAAAATACCGGGTCGTTACAAGAGCAATCATGACTCGATACAACCAAACCACGACATAACATACACAGACAGGACGAACCCTCAACTGGATTAGTCACAATCAATGGTTTATCAATAATATCCGGTTTTAAACCCAACCGGCATACAAGTTCATTACAAACTAAAGAATGCGACGCTCCGGTATCGAATAACACTCTAACTGGAACACCACAAATGGAAAGAGTACCTTGTACCGCCACACTCTTTCCTTTCTCTTCCGCAGTAGGAGCTTTTGAAGATGATGGAACAACCCCCAAAGCATAAGCTTGCACAATCTGCTTGTCCTTCCGCGGTTCTGGACAATTCTTCTTAATATGCCCCGGATTGTCACAGTTGTGGCACTTCACCGGCACCTTTGGATTCTTGCAATCTCTGGAGAAATGGCCCTTCTGCTGACAATTGTAGCAGGTCACTTCGCCCTTCGGCTTCTTCTGGCCATCCTTACCCTTTTGCTGTTGCTGCTTCCTCTTCTTGTTTCCACCCTGCTGTGGTTTAGACTCTTCCTTGGCCACAGCAACAACATATCCTTCTTTAGGAAACAGACTTTCGTGCCTGAGAGCTTTCTCCACAAGCTTCTCAAATGGATCGTCCAGATGATCCACCAACTGCCTCCCAAGATAAATGTCCAAGCCTGTCACAAACTTCTCGTTCTTCTGATAAGGAGATTCAATATACGACCGGGCATACTTGGACAAAGCTTCAAACTCAGAAACATACTCAAGAACTGGTCTTCCATCTTGCTTGAGCTCTACAAACTTCTTAAACAAAACAGATTTCTGAGCTGTAGAAATGAACTTAGCTTCAAATCTGGGTTGGAATTGCTCCCAAGTAATTTCTTCCTCCGGAGTATCAATGGTGATAGAGTTCCACCAATCAGAAGCTCTTCCTTGAAGCTATCTTGATGCGAGCTTCCTTCTAGTTGCATCCTCGATTCCCAAATCACCAAAGATTCTTCCACAAGCATCTATCCATCTCTGGACTTCAATGGTTGACTCTGTTCCCAAGAAAACCTTCCCTCCAAGAGTAGTATAGTCTTTACACAGCTTAGCAAAATCCACCGGTCTTGGAGCTTGAACTTGAATTCCAACATCAACTGCTGGCCCCGGAGATGGCATCCTCCTCATGATCGAAGTCATCATAGCCTCGAACATAGCAGCATAATCAGTAGCCCCCTCAGCAGCACGGCCTTCCCTAGCAGCTGGTCTCCCTCTTCGACTCATCCTTAATATCTATAAAAGAAATGATCAGCACACCTTGAGAAACAACTGCATAAAGGACTCAAATCCTTCTAAGCTACTATATTATATATAGTAATCATCCATCAAAATACAATTACGTCTCTCATACGTAGTTACGTCAGCGAGCGTTGGGTAAAATCGATTAACCAAGGCTCTGATACCAAATGTGACGACCGCCCATGACCCCTGCACTAAACATAGAAATAGTGCGCTGAAAAGTGTGCCAGGCAGCCATGGATGATCGTCAGAGGTAAGTTAAAACAGCAGAATCTATCGTATTACTCACAGCGCATGGATAAAATACAATAGAGAAAAATATACATAGTGAAGCTACATAGAATAGAATCGCATCAAATAAGCCTCATAGTAGTTTGATACAAAAAATCTGAATAGTCAATACATCCAACCTCACTACATATCACTCAGAGAATATACAAGCAGCGGAACATCCAGTACATATAATAAGAAAATAATATGCAAGCCTCCAGCTCGTCTTCGTCATCAGCATCGTTGGAAACTAAGAACAGCACCTGTCACCTACTACCTAGTCTGCCCATCCCAAAATGGATGAACAGCCCAAGGTAATAAGAGTTGAACATAAAACCTTGAGTCAGACAACAGTCTTAGTGAGCGGTAAATTAACTAACAACATACCAAAAGAGCATAAAGGTAAAAGGAATAGGAACCAAACCCTCCCACTCCACCTCTTTATACAGTGATAGCCCCCAGACACAATAAGCAGAAGTAAACATAATAAAGCAAACATTTAAAGCAAAGCAATTATCACTCGAGTCAAGGTCGATGTTTTCCAAGTACAAACCCCCAAGGCCTAAACCAAGATCAGATAAGCACCTAGAAAATATTGCTCTTGAGACCAAATGACGATACAACCAAACATCCATGACTCTGGCTATCACTGTTATCATTGCTTCAATACCACCGTTAATTGAATGACTAGCACATTCTTTCAGCCGTCCGTCAAGGGATAATGGTAACCTCGGTTCTAGACAGAACTCCGCACGTCGTCGCAGCCTGTGCCTAGGACTATCGAATCTGCCCAGAGTACTCGACTACCAACTGTAGTCTTTTGGGACTATCGAATCTGCCCAGCGTACTCTTGCTTTGAGTCTGCTAGAATCTTCAACAACGATGAAATTTCAGCCTTCTAGTCATCTTCCTCGACGACTATTCTCATACTAGCTCAAACCCCTCTCGAGCCAACCATTATCAACGAACTCAAACCATCCCTCGAGTTATCAACATGCTTGGAATGATCCCGTCTGGATTATACCAAGGCTACATCACATCATAGCAAAACCTCATCTCATCATCATCATCAAATCTATCCATACGAGCTTCATCATCCGCCACATATGCCATGAGCAGCTTTTCCAATTCAAGAGCCTTTCCCTTAGCTTTTGAATCGTCTTCGACCATCTTGTCTAAATCCAACAACTAATCAACTAATTTATAACAATCAATCAAATCAATCATTAATCCAAGTAATCAATCATGCAAACAAGATCTAAAAGCAATTATAACTAAAATGGCAATTTTGTAAATAAAGAGTCCAAATCTAACAAGCATGAAACATGGGCAATATCTCTACAACTTGATGAATGAACTTGCATAGATTAACATGTAGTAAAATGGATGTCAAATCATCATGAACAATGGATCTATACTTAAGTTTACGAAAATGCATGAAATCACTATTTTTAACACATAATCAAGCCACCGATCCGATATACTCCTTTGGATCCGTGTGAGAGATAACCACCACTCACCAAATCACCTAAACACTTCAAAAGCAACACACTTCAGATCTGGACAGTGAAGGATCTAACTTGATCTGTCGAAATTCCGCTTCAAATGATAAAATCTCTCTTCGAAGAATGTAGATCTTCAACTTTAGCTCTTGGATCTTCGATCTTGGATGGAAGGAAGTACTAAATTTAAGAAGAGATAAGAAGTGAAGAAGTGTAGTTCTCGAGCTCTCAAAATGACAGCACTTCGTCGCTTCAAAATCCGGATCCCAAAAAGTGAGGCAAGGACGTGTATTTATAGGCTGGAAATCCTTAGGTCGTCCGCCCCCTTAGGTCGTCCACGACCTAACTCTTGCCGACCTACCCATCCACACGACCTACGACCTAACGCATATGCGCTTCCACGACCTAACGACCTACCGCATATGCGCATCCACGGTCTAAAAATGTCACGACCTAAGACTCAACACTAATGCGCGACCTATGACCTAACTGAGATACGACTTAACGACTCAACACCCTCGCGACTTAGCGACTCATCCAAGGTCGCGACCTAACTAAACACAGGGTCTCTCGACCTAACACCTAAGTTGTCTGGACGACCTAACTACTCATAACTGCTAAACTTAGGTCGCTCACGACCTAACTAAGCACAGCACCCCATAGGTCGCTCAAGACCTAACTACAACAACTCCTTAAGTCGCTCACCTATGCCGCTAGTTTCCTTAGGTCGTCTAAACCCTTAAGTCGTCTACCCCTTAAGTCGTCTACTCCTTAGGTCGTCAACTTCCTTAGGTCGCTCACCTAAGCCACTAAGTCGCTCCATAACCCAACCTGCTACACGACCTAACTCTGGACGACTTAAACTCTGGTCGACTTAACAACACTAACGACCTAATGACAATAGTTCTACAATCTTTCGATCCGTAAAAATACGGGTCGTTACATGACTCGTCGGGTCTAAATTTAGTCAACGATTAACATTGAATTATTTGAATGTTAATGTTCACATGTTACTTAGCAGGTGTGTGATATTTTGGCCAAATTTAGCGCTTACTTGTTTTCGGTAAAATCCAATTTCACTTTGTTAAGCGTTACTCAGTTGTGACTTTTTATTTACACCAATTCTCTTCGTCACAGCTATATCACTTTAGACTTATGGAATTCGGTAATAGTCAAAATTCCAATATCGTCCACACTCAACTCTATAGTTCAGACACAAAGTCCTTGGTTCAATAATAACAATCATTATTAAGCGAACTGCTCTGACCAGAGACTTTATCTTTGAGTTGACCATGATACTAATCCCATATAACTAAGGAGACGAATCCTCTCTTGAATAATGCTTCACTTCAATACTTCCACTTGACCCAACTATAGTCACTCGATGGACACCGTGCCATGATTTAACTATAATAAAAGCAAATCTTTCATATTGAATATCCACGGTATTCTCAGGCCTTGAGAACTGTGTAAATCAATCACATCGATATTTTCTATTTGACCTTAGTTATATTAGCCAACATAAAACTATCGAGTGAGTCATTCCATAGTTATCCTATAAATATTAGTATGTAACCCTAGGTTTCCCCAGCAGTCATGAGTAATACGCTGTCTAATATTTGGAGAACGTACGTACTCTGGTCTCGATGGATAAATCAATATCCCATCTCGATACATCTTTACTAGAGACATTTAAAATGATATATTTGTTTTCATTGTGATAAATTACTCATGGTTACAACACTTTTAACTACTATCACAAAACAAACCATTTATTGATTTTCTATTAAATACACTATTAATTAAATTAATTAATCAGTATAATACATTATATTATGTGTATAATAGAAAGGAACACTTTTTGTTTCAACCAAGATTGGTTATCGAGTTAGATATATGTAACAAATTACATAATCGCCCCTAGGGCATACCCCTAACTCTATCAATCTCCTACTTGCACTTGGGGCCAATTATGAAATCTTATTCCAACTTCTCCAATTGGTTTCCTCAAAACCAATTGGGGAAGTCCCTCGGTGAATGGGTGTAACAACCCAAAATTTTTGTAAATATTTTAAATTTATTTTATTTGGAAACTTTGATTTTTAAAACATTTTAATTTGAAAGTTGGAATTTTTCCAATGTATTAGGATTTTTGTTTCCATTTTTATTTCCAAATATAATTAAAATAAACAATTTCTGAAAAATTTATATTTTTGTCAAACTTTGAATTTTATTTGAAATTTTGAAATTTAAATTTTAACAATTCTAATCTTTTTATTTTTGAAGCGGTATAAAATTCTAATATCCGTTATGCTTTTCGTTTAATTAAATTCTGATTTATACTTTATAAATAGGATAACATACAGCGTTTTAAAAGCAATAAATTTTTGCGTTTTATTTTTTATGTTTCTATATCCATCTCCTTATTTTATTGTTCTATTGTGTTTGTATAAACTTTATTTTTATTTATTGAAGGTTTCTTTGTATATATATCTTGTAATTAACGGCTAAGAAACAAATTTATTTGACGTATGTTGCTTTGATTTAATTTGGCATAGGTTACTTTTGGTTTATTTCTTACCTTTATTTGCTTATCCTCTTTAAATTCCTACCATAGCCGTCCTAAATTGTAGCCATTCATACCCTATCAATTCACGTGAGAAAAGAGTATCTCATCTCATTTTTTTCCATTTTTTTCTTTTTATTAAATAGGTAATAAAGCCCTTCGTTTCTCTAGCCATTTAAAACATTGATTACTTGTCATTTCCTTCTACTTGATTAGCCGTGAAGAAAACTCCTCTAATAATTATCATTCCACGTACAAAAACTTTCCCCTAATTCTCACGTCCATTTCCATTCTTGAGAAAAAATGTAAGTTTTTTCCATGGCTTCTTCCTTTCTTATTCTCCTTTTCATTTTGTTTTCACTTTGTCTCAAAGCAAGTGCTCGGCCTCAACCCATCCTCCTCCTCCATCAACCATCACCACCACTTCATCAACAACCATGACCGGCCTCCATCACCATCTCCACTGGCCAGACCATTGCCGTGGCCACCATGTTGAACTTCCACCAAAAAAACTCCAAACAAACCATAGCCGAACCCTTTATTCCATCACCACTTCCTCTTGTTCACCTCGGCCTCCACCTTGCCACCTCCTTCTCTAGCACGTGACTGACCACATCACCGACCTCTGGCCACCACTTGACCCGACCTGACCTGTAGTTGAACCAGACCGAGCCATTTAGACCATAGGGCCAAGCCTATGTGAACCCATAACCTCTTTTGCCTTGACTCTTTGTATTCACTTGCTTTGTAACTCCACCTCTCTTCATATTCTTACCTAGGCCGAACCATTACCTCAGATCTGAACCATGCCGAGCACTACTAGTCCGGGGTCAAGCCATTTTGGGTTGTAGCCGTGCCACTTGCATTGGTTAAGCCAATGATTGTTCTTTTGATCTAGATTTGTTCATTGTTTTGGTTTATATTCTTTTGTAAATTTTATTCTTATGTATGTTATACATTTTGGTTGTTACAAGATCCGGATCTTGGTTCTCCATCCACTCGTATTTGATTCGTGCTTTATCGTGCTTTCGGGAGTTGTTTGTCTTGTGTTTGATTTGGATCTCTAGCTTTAGAGGTGAGTTTTATCACTCTAGACATATGTACTTATATTATTGTGAAATGATGGCAAGTGAAGCTGTATAAATTGATATGATATTCATACTTGCCTGTGATATATTTATATGATGATAAATGCTGTTTTATACCTGTTACATCATATGCTATTATTTTATATGTTTTACTGTCATTTAATTAGTGCTTCTCACACTACAAGTTCCCTGTAGAATAGAATCACTATGGGTTGAAATGATACATACCCGAACGGAAATTAGAATAAGGAAAAATCGTTATGAGCTGAAATGATAAGCTCAAGCGATTTTTATTTCATTTTGTATTTGACTTGGGATTGCGGGTTTGAAATGATAAAACCCGAATTTTTCTTTGTAAATTACGGATTGAAATGATATATTATCTGTATCACTTGACTTAGGTTAGAAAATATTATACAGACCCGTGGTTATTATATATATTTTCTGGAAAATTTTAAGTATTTTGAAATGTAAAATATGATATTTTGACTTAAATTTGGATTTTATTGATTTAAATAAGGTGTAGTGATTTTTCTTTGAGTTAAAATATGTAAGTAAATAAATGGTTAAATTGTAATTTGAAAATATAACTTAACTTGAAAATTTGAGATTTGGTTTGAAATGGAAGTTTAAGTTAAGTAAATAAATGGAAATTAAGTTTTATTTATGTAGTGGTATTTTAAAATAAATGGTTAAGTTAATTGTTAAAAATACAAAGAATAAGAAAATAGCACTTTGATTTAATAAGTGAATCATTGTTAAAATTTGTTTATTTATTAATGAAATTTTATTTTATAAAACCATAAGTAAAAGGTTATCCAAATGACCATTTTTGAAGTGAAAAAATATGATTTTATAAGTTAAAGTGGTTAAAAATCGAAGTTTATTTGTTTCTGACATTTTTAATAAATCTGGAATTAGAATTTGTAGCACTTTAGAAATGCTGTCGTTGCTGAAACTAATTAAAAATCTGAAGTAAATGATACTGCAGCACTTGGTAAGTGCTGTGGTTGCTGACAGTAAACTATAGGCTGAAATAACTTTAGAGATACTGCAGCACTTGGTAAGTGCTGCTGTTGCTGAAAGAAAACTAAAATAAAAAACTAACTAAAGGGCTACTGTAACACTTGGTGAGTGCTATTGTTTATTGAAATGAAGAGATTTTCGAATGAACACTGAACTACTGCAGCAGTTTTAAATGCTGTCTTTTCTGAACTGAACTGTTTTAAAACTAATATACCTACTGTAGCACTTTGTAAGTGCTGCTGTTTCTGATTTTGACAAAGTTTTTGAAATACTACTATATCTACCGTAACACTTTATAAGTGCTGCTGTTCTGAAAATGCAATGTTTTGAAATTGTTGTAATTAAATGAATGAACTTAGAAATGCTAAAATTTTGGGAATTGAATATTTGATTTGAAAGAATAATGACTTTATTTTTAAATGGTTTAAATGAATTATTTTGATTGGAAAAATAAACCATTTTGAAAAGTATAACCACGAGTTATAATAACGATTGGTTATTAAAGAGACTGGGATCAGATATGGACATACTCTCTGTCGATACCGAAAACCACTTTAACAACTGTGTACGCGGTGGAGATTTCAGAATGAAGTAGGTTGGTGGCGACGATCCTAAAGGTATATTTACGTGGACCCAACTCCCGTGAGTTGGCATAAGGTGGCTAAAATACGAGCGATTCTCGGGCCAACGAGGTAGCACCTCTGATCGGACACACTTCTTCGATACCATTCTATTACTTTTGTGATTGACTGGGTGCACCCCTTGATTTTGGGAGTGTGGCTCGAGGTGGGCGGTAGTAGCTGCTATGCGTTTCCACCAGCCCGGATGCGTAATTGGTATATCTACCCTGGCATTGCCTAGTTGTGCCGTGTCACCTACCCTAGCGCGCCTTGTACGAGTTTGATTTGTGTCGTACCTATGGAGTATCTTCTCGTAGCCCCCGATCTGGAGGTATGCAGGTACTGTATAGACTATTGGCACTATTATGTGTTAAGGGGAATATTGGGTCACTCCTTAATGCTATTTTAAAGTAAGCTTATTTTACTATTAGACATTATTATAATAACGAATATTACTACATAGTAAATAATTTAACGGGTCCTTAGAGGATGGGCGGTCCCAAGCATCCTTTAAGTTACTTGTGCATTTCTATTATAGTTCACTTGAGTTGGTTTACATTGTATAAGTATGTATGTTCTGACTCTAGTGTTTGTGTTTTGCTTTACGCTCGGGTCAGCCTGAGTGTTACATCTTTGGATTCACCTTCTGGAGCTAGAGATTTCTGGAGTTATCAGCCTATCTAGTTGTCTTTCCATTTCAGTTATTTCATTCAGCTTTGCTTATGTATTGTGAACTTATGTATTCAGACTTCTGTTGTATCTGTTTTTCAGACTATGTATTTTGAATCTATTTTGAGACTATGTATTGTAGTGGCTTCATGGACCACTATTTATTTTATTTTCCGCTGCTAGTTATTCTGATATTATGTGTCTGTGATTCTATGATATGTTTTATTTGCTCCAAATTTATTTACAATCTATTGTTTTGTATTATTCAAGTCCGACATGTGTGGTTTTATTGTCGATTTGAATGGTCCAAAATAATGGGTCGTTACATTTGGTATTAGAGCCAGGTTTAGGCAAACCTTAGCCTATGGAGCAAAAACTCATTAGAGATAGGGTAGAATACCCTAGAATGAGTGAAATAAATCTTAGAATCATTTCTTTGTGAGAGAACGTATTTTTAAGTATAAAATGTTTTTTCAAATGATTTTAAAAGATTTAAAAAAAAATTGGATATAAAATTTTCTGTTTTAAAATCCCATTTTCTTAACTTCATTCCTTTCAAATCCATCTTGTTTATTTGAATTCGTTGATTAGGGTTTCCATTTCTAGTTGAATCTTATCTTTGCCTTTCTGTTTTACCTTTGTCCTACAATTCATTCTTGATTTTTCAGGATGAATCGTAGGAATGCTAGAGGTAGGGGTCGTGGTATTGCCCCAGTTCCCGAGCCTGTTGCACCCATCAGGTTCACTACTCTTTGCAAGGAATTTACTCAACTTGGTGGTACAAAGTTTACTGGATCTGAGAGCATCATAGAGGCTCAACAGTGGTTGAGGAGTCTTGAGAGGATTTTTACTTGTTTGGAGATTACTGATGCGCAGAAGCGTCAGTTGGCAGCTTGGCAGTTGAAGGAAGCAGCATTGGATTGGTGGGAGTCTGTCACAGCTCAGACTGTAGAGGCAGACATTTCTTGGGATCAGTTTAGGTATCTTCTGGTGTTGTCTTGTGTTCTGTTCATCTTTTTCTCTTTAAAATTTATCTTAAGCTTATCTATCTCTTTTCCAGGGAGGCTTTTGTGGGAAAATGGATGCCCGAAGCCGAGAAATCTCAGCTTTATCTTGAGTTTATGGATCTCAAGTAGGGTACCTTGTCCTTTTCTGAGTATGAGCAGAAGTTCAATGAACTTTCCAAGTTTGGTCCTGGCCTTATTGACACCCAACTTAAGAAGAATGAGAAGTTCATAGCTGGAGCTCGCCCAGAGTTCTATAATCGTCTCATTTCTCATGTTCATGGCACTTTCACCGAGCTTATGGATATGGCTATTTGTGATAAGTTTGAGCATCGCCTTTCTCCTAAGTATGCTTCTGTTCCTTTATGGGTTTCTAATCCTATTGGGGGTCACGCGAACCTTAGTAGGATTTGTAGAGGAGTGAAACTTCTCCATTCCGATCGTCGCTTTGGTGGTGATTTCTATGTTCCTGGTTTTGATACTTTTGATTTATTGCTTGGATATGATTGTTTAAGGAATCATGATGCTCATATCTCTTGTAAATCCCGAACTGTTTCCCTTGTTGATGATCGGGGTGATCCTTTGGTTATTCAGTGTCGTATGCCTCATGATTATGCTAGCAGCTTTGTTTATTCTCTGTATTCTTCTCCTGTTGATCTTTAGTCGACTCGTGTGGTCAAACTCTATCCCGATGTATTTGGTGAAGTCACTACTTTACCTCCTAAGCGGGAAATCGATTTCCGCATTGACCTTATTCCTAGAGCTCGACCTGTAGTTCTTCCTCCTAGAAGAATGGCACCCCGTGAGAAGGTTGAGTTGAGGAATCAAATTGAGGACTTGTTCTCCAAGGGTCTGATCAGACCTAGCCACTCCGAATGGGGAGCAGCGGTGGTTTTCATCACCAAGTCTGATGAATCTTTGAGGATGTGTGTTGATTATAGGGAGCTGAACAAGTTCACTATGAAAAACAGATATCCAATGCCTCGCATCAATGATATGTTTCATCAACTTTATGGTGCTCTGTTTTCTCTCAACTTGATCTTGCCTCAGGTTTTCACCAGCTCAAAGTTGCTGAGGAAAGTATTCCCAAGACTTCTTTCCGTACTGAGAAAGGTTTTTATGAATGGTTAGTCATGCCTTTTGATTTGACTAATGCCCCGGCTTTCTTTGTTGATTTGATGAATCGTGTTTTTCGTGATGTGCTTAATAAGTTTGTTCTGGTCTTTGTTGATGATATCCTTGTCTTCTCTAAGTTCAAGAAAGAGCATGAGTCGCATTTGAAATCTGTTCTTGAGACTCTTAGAAATCATCAATTGAAGGCTAAATTTTCTAAATGCCATTTCTGGAAGGATGAAGTCCGATTCCTCGAGCATATTGTTTCTGGTAATGGAGTTTCTGTTGATCCAGTCAAGATTGCTGCGATCAATGTAAGCCTTTCTCTCCTCTCTCTTTGCTAATTTATTCTATATTTCTGGATGTCCTTATTTATCCCTATTCTGTGCAGGATTGGGAAACTCCTAGGACTCCAACTGATATCCGTAGTTTTCTAGGCCTTGGCGGTTATTATCGGAGATTCATTGAGAATTTTGCTCGGATTGCTGCACCTCTCACCGCTTTGACTCGAAAGAATGCTAAGTTTATATGGAGTGATGAGTGTAAAGCTGCATTTAATGAGTTAAAGCACAAGCTTACTTCCGCACCAGTTCTTACCGTTCCAAATGGAAATGAGGGATTAATGGTATACACTGATGCTTGTCGTGAAGGTTTGAGAGCCGTTCTGATGCAGGATGGGAAGGTGATTGCTTATGCTAGTCATAAGTTGAAGACCCATGAAGCCAATTATGATGCTCATGATTTGGAATTGCTTGCTGTGGTTTTTGCTTAAAAGCTTTGGAGGCATCATCTTTTGGAAACTAAGTTTGAGCTCTTCACTGATCATCAGTCTTTGAAGTATATCTTCACCCAGAAAGATTTGAATCAGAGGCAAGTTAGGTGGTTGGAGTTCCTTGCTTCTTATGACCTCGACATCAACTATACCCTAGGAAGGCTAATGTTGTGGCAGATGCTTTAAGTCGGAAGAAGGCTATGTTGTGTCAGCTGGTTGTTTCTTCTCCTCTTTTGGATCGTATCATGGCTAAGCAGAATGAGGATGAGATGCTTAGATTGATGAAGGAGAATGTTCGCAGTAGGGTTGGTAGTAGTAGTCTTGATGGCAGTGGTGCTCAGATCGATGATAGAGGTATTTTGAGGATTAATAATAGGATTTGTGTCCCGAATGTTGATGGATTGAGGCAGGAGTTACTTCGGGAAAATCATCAATCCAGACTTTCTATTCATCCAGGTGTGACGAAGATGTATTAGGATATGAAGAAGTTGTATTGGTGGAGAGGGATGAGGCGAGATATCTCCATTTTTGTTAGTAGGTGTGCGACTTGTCGGCAAGTCAAGGCCGATCATCAGAAGACACCTGGTTTGTTGCAGCCCCTTGAGGTTCCTAATTGGAAATGGGAACAAGTTTCTATGGATTTTATTGATGGATTACCGAGGACTAGGAGGGGTAATGAGAGTATCTGGGTTATTGTGGATAGATTGACCAAGTCAGCTCATTTCATTCTGGTCAAATCTACTCGTTCTGCTTCTAGTTTGTCTGAGATCTATATGAGAGAGATTGTTCGTCTCCATGGTGTCCCCCTCAGTATTGTTTGTGATCGTGATCCTATCTTTACTAGTCAGTTTTGGAAAGCTTTTCAGGAATCTTTGGGTACTCATCTGAATCTGAGCACTGCTTACCATCCACAGACCAACAGTCAAACGTAAAGAGTGAATCAGATTCTAGAGGATCTTCTTCGTGCTTGTGTGCTTGATTATGGAGAATCTTGGGAAGATCATCTCCATCTTGTCGAATTTACCTATAACAATAGTTATCAGGTATAATCTCAATCTTTTATTTTGAATCTTGTCTTAGCCTTTTATCTATCTCATTTCTATCTTTGAATTTAGGCTAGTATTAAAATGTCGCCATTTGCTGCTGTTTACGGACGATCTTGTAGATCACCATCTTGCTGGATTGAATCCGGTAATCATTTGGTTCTTGGTCCTGATATGATTTTGGAAGCTTCGGAGAAGGTTGAGGAGATTAAGAGGAAGATGAGGATTGCTCAGGATAGGCAAAAGAAGTATGCTAATCGGCGTAGGAGGAGTTTGGAGTTTTCTGTTGGTGATTTGGTTTTCCTTAAGGTCTCTCCCTTAAGGAATGTGATTCAGTTTGGTCGTAGAGGGAAGCTTGCTCCTAGGTTTGTTGGTCCTTTCCGCATTGTGGAAAGAATTGGTTCTTTAGCTTATCGTCTGGATTTGCCCGAGAAGTTTTATGGAGTGCATAATGTATTCCACGTTTCGAATCATCATCGCTATCTGCATGATCCATTTCCTATTGTCCAGCCTTCTGCTCTTGATAGTTTGGATATTGAGCCTAATTTGACTGTTGAGAGGAAGCCACTTCGTATCGTCGATCGAGGTACGAAGCAGCTAAGAAAGAAATCTGTCAACTTGGTCAAAGTGCAATGGAGTATTGATGACGGAGATTGTACCTGGGAAACGGAGGAGAGCATGCGTGCTTCAAATCCGGAATTGTTTGTTTCAGGTACTTTTGCTTTTCTACCTGATCTTTCCTTTGTTTTCCTTGTTTCGTTCCTTTTCGAGGACGAAAAGTTTTGAGTGGGGGAGAGTGTAACAACCCAAATTTTTTGTAAACATTTTAAATTTATTTTATTTGGAAACTTTGATTTTTAAAACATTTTAATTTGAAAGTTGGAATTTTTGTTTCCATTTATTTCCAAATATAATTAAAATAAACAATTTCTGAAAAATTTATATTTTTGTCATACTTTGACTTTTATTTGAAATTTTGAAATTTAAATTTTTACAATTCTAATCTTTTTATTTTTGAAGCGGTATAAAATTCTAATATCCGTTATGCTTTTCGTTTCATTAAATTCCGATTTATACTTCGTAAATAGGATAACATACAGCGTTTTAAAAGCAATAAATTTCTGCGTTTTATTTTATATGTTTCTATATCCATCTCCTTATTTTATTATTCTATTGTGTTTGTATAAACTTTATTTTTATTTATTGAAGGTTTCTTTGTATATATATCTTGTAATTAACGGCTAAGAAACAAATTTATTTGACGTATGTTGCTTTGATTTAATTTGGCATAGGTTACTTTTGGTTTATTTCTTACCTTTATTTGCTTGTCCTCTTTAAATTCCTACCATAGCCGTCCTAAATTGTAGCCATTCATACCCTATCAATTCACGTGAGAAAAGAGTATCTCATCTCATTTTTTTCCATTTTTTTCTTTTTATTAAATAGGTAATAAAGCCCTTCATTTCTCTAGCCATTTAAAACATTGATTACTTGTCATTTCCTTCTACTTGATTAGCCGTGAAGAAAACTCCTCTAATAATTATCATTCCACGTACAAAAACTTTCCCCTAATTCTCACGTCCATTTCCATTCTTGAGAAAAAATGTAAGTTTTTTCCATGGCTTCTTCCTTTCTTATTCTCTTTTTCATTTTGTTTTCACTTTGTCTCAAAGCAAGTGCTCGGCCTCAACCCATCCTCCTCCTCCATCAACCATCACCACTACTTCATCAACAACCATGACCGACCTCCATCACCATCTCCACTGGCCAGACCATTGCCGTGGCCACCATGTTGAACTTCCACCAAAAAAACTCCAAACAAACCATAGCCGAACCCTTTATTCCATCACTTCCTTTTGTTCACCTCGGCCTCCACCTTGCCACCTCCTTCTCTAGCACGTGACTGACCACATCACCGACCTCTGGCCACCACTTGACCCGACCTGACCCGACCTGACCTGTAGTTGAACCAGACCGAGCCATTTAGACCATAGGGTCGAGCCTATGTGAACCCATAACCTCTTTTGCCTTGACTCTTTGCATTCACTTGCTTTCTAACTCCACCTCTCTTCATATTCTTACCTAGGCCGAACCATTACCTCAGATCTGAACCATGCCGAGCACTACTAGTCTGGGGTCAAGCCATTTTGGGTTGTAGCCGTGCCACTTGCATTGGTTAAGCCAATGATTGTTCTTTTGATCTAGATTTGTTCATTGTTTTGGTTTATATTCTTTTGTAAATTTTATTCTTATGTATGTTATACATTTTGGTTGTTACAAGATCCGGATCTTGGTTCTCCATCCACTCGTATTTGATTCGTGCTTTATCGTGCTTTCAGGAGTTGTTTGTCTTGTGTTTGATTTGGATCTCTAGCTTTAGAGGTGAGTTTTATCAAGACATATGTACTTATATTATTGTGAAATGATGGCAAGTGAAGCTGTATAAATTGATATGATATTCATACTTGCATGTGATATATTTATATGATGATAAATGCTGTTTTATACCTGTTACATCATATGTTATTATTTTATATGTTTTACTGTCATTTAATTAGTGCTTCTCACACTACAAGTTCCCTGTAGAATAGAATCACTATGGGTTGAAATGATACATACCCGAACGGACATTAGAATAAGGAAAAATCGTTATGAGCTGAAATGATAGGCTCTAGCGATTTTTATTTCATTTTGTATTTGACTTGGGATTGCGGGTTTGGAATGATAGAACCCAGATATTTCTTTTTAAATTACGGATTGAAATGATATATTATCCGTATCACTTGACTTAGGTTAGAAAATATTATACAGACCCGTGGTTATTATATATATTTTCTGTAAAATATTAAGTATTTTTAAATGTAAAATATGATATTTTGAGTTAAATTTGGATTTTATTGATTTAAATAAGGTGTAGTGATTTTTCTTTGAGTTAAAATATGTAAGTAAATAAATGGTTAAATTGTAATTTGAAAATATAACTTAACTTGAAAATTTGAGATTTGGTTTGAAATGGAAGTTTAAGTTAAGTAAATAAATGGAAATTAAGTTTTATTTATGAAGTGGTATTTTAAAATAAATGGTTAAGTTAATTGTTAAAAATACAAAGAATAAGAAAATAGTGCACTTTGATTTAATAAGTGAATCATTGTTAAAATTTGGATATTTATTAATGAAATTTTATTTTATAAAACCATAAGTAAATGGTTATCCAAATGACCATTTTTGAAGTGAAAAAAATATGATTTTATAAGTTAAAATGGTTAAAAATCAAAGTTTATTTGTTTTTGACATTTTTAATAAATCTGGAATTAGAATTTGTAGCACTTCAGAAACGCTGTCGTTGCTGAAACTAATTAAAAATCTGAAGTAAATGATACTGCAGCACTTGGTAAGTGTTGTGGTTGCTGAAAGTAAACTATAGGCTGAAATAACTTAAGAGATACTGCAGCACTTGGTAAGTGCTGCTGTTGCTGAAAGAAAACTAAAATAAAAAACTAACTAAAGGGCTACTGTAGCACTTGGAAAGTGTTGTTGTTTGCTGAAATGAAGAGATTTTCAAATGAACACTGAACTACTGCAGCAGTTTTAAATGCTGTCTTTTCTGAACTGAACTGTTTTGAAACTAATATACCTACTATAGCACTTTGTAAGTGCTGATGTTTCTGATTTTGACAATGTTTTTGAAATACTACTATATCTACCGTAACACTTTATAAGTGCTGTTGTTCTGAAAATGCAATGTTTTGAAATTGTTGTAATTAAATGAACGAACTTAGAATGCTAAAATTTTGGGAATTGAATATTTGATTTGAATGAATAATGACTTTATTTTTAAATGGTTTAAATGAATTATTTTGATTGGAAATATAAACCATTTTGAAAAGTATAACCACGGGTTATAATAACGATTGGTTGTTAAAGAGACCGGGATCGGATATGGACATACTCTCTGTCGATACCGAAAACCACTTTAACAACTGTGTACGCGTTGGAGATTCCAGAATGAAGTAGGATGGTGGCGACGATCCTAAAGGTATATTTACGTGGACCCAACTCCCGTGAGTTGGCATAAGGTGGCTAAAACAGGAGCGATTCTCGGGCCAATGAGGTAGCACCTCTGGTCAGACACACTTCTTCGATACCATTCTATTACTTTTGTGATTGACTAGGTGCACCCCTTGATTTTGGGAGTGTGGCTCGAGGTGGGCGGTAGTGGCTGCTATGCGTTTCCACCAGCCCGAATGCGTAATTGGTATATCTACCCTGGTATTGCCTAGTTGTGCCGTGTCACCTGCCCTAGTGCTCCTTGTACGAGTTTTATTTGTGTCGTACCTATGGAGTATCTTCTCGTAGCCCTCGATCTGGAGGTATGCAGGTACTGTATAGACTATTGGCACTATTATGTGTTTAGGGGAATATTGGGTCACTCCTTAATGCTATTTTAAAGTAAGCTTATTTTACTATTATACATTATCATAATAACGAATATTACTACATAGTAAATAGTTTAACGGATCCTTAGAGGATGGGTGGTCCCAAGCATCCTTTAACTTACTTGTGCATTTCTATTATAGTTCACTTGAGTTGGTTTACATTGTATAAGTACGTATGTCCTGACTCGAGTGTTTGTGTTTTGCTTTGCGCTCGGGTCAGCCTGAGTGTTACAGCTTTGGATTCACCTTCTGGAGCTAGAGATTTCTGGAGTTATCAGCCTATCTAGTTGTCTTTCCATTTCAGTTATTTCATTCAGCTTTGCTTATGTATTGTGAACTTATGTATTCGGACTTCTGTTGTATCTGTTTTTTAGACTATGTATTTTGAATCTGTTTTGAGACTATGTATTGTAGTGGCTTCATGAACCACTATTTATTTTATTTTCCGCTGCGAGTTATTCTGATATTCTGTGTCTGTGATTCTATGATTGGTTTTATTTGCTCCAAATTTATTTACAACCTATTGTTTTGTATTATTCAAGTCCGACATGTGTGGTTTTATTGTCGATTTGAATGGTCCAAAATAATGGGTCGTTACAATGGGTATGCTATTATGTCTCAATTATCTGCTTTGTCAATCAACTCTCTCCGACGCTGATAAACTACCTTTATCACGTGGAACAATTCGGAGTATGTCTCTCGACTTCTAATGACCTCTAAGTTCTGTTATGAACTACTTTATAACATTGTTATCATATAGAAATGGTATGAGATTCTCAACATTTGAAGTTACCTTCAGCTCACTTATAAATTTGTGCATTTATATTTATATACCTTGTTTTATTGCAGCGGTATCTAAGGCAGTGTACTTAGGCGTTTCATTGAATCAACCACAGTCTTTCATCTGGAACATTTCTTATTTAAATATTTTTAACTTGAATTTATTATTGACATATTATACTCAATATCACATATGAAAGCCTTCCTTCATAAAGAGTTCGTTGTATCTGTAAACAATTCTCTAGTATTTCCAAAATACATGAAACCACCTCAAATAATCATTTAGTGATATCTATTTGGATTTGATATTTGCTTCATGTATCAAATACATAAATTAATCATGATATCATTGACAACATAACATGTATGATAATTCTTATTGCCAATGCATAAGGAATTCGTCTCACATGTTGCCTATCAAACATTTTAATAAGGTGTCCTTGCATATCATTTTAGGACATTCCCACTATCTTTTATATTTTCTACAAAAGACATCATTTACAAATCCAATTGAGTATTAAAACAACTATAAATGATTTTAACATACATCATTAAAAATCAGCAGTGTGTTGTTTACTTATGATTTAGAAATATATATGTACCTTTTAACTTTCTTTCTTATGAGTATACGCTTCCTCTGCATTTTGATTGATAATCAAACTATTTGATACATCTATCAAAATACCTGTTCAATTTTGATGCTTTTAAGAACGATACTTTCATATCCATTCTCGAATCATATCCGAAAAACCCACAAACTCAATATCGCTCTCACCGACTTCGAGACACTTTACTTTTTATGTGCAAACAGTCTAGTCTAAATCTATATTTGGAACTTTCCGCTTTAACACATATATACCAAAACATAAAGTCATACTAGGCAATAACTTTGTGAGTAAAATCCGAACCAACTTGAGCACATCGAATGGTGAATCTGTTACATTAATTTTAATAATTGAAATTCATGGTATTATTCTTATGAATGTGGCACACTATTGCATTTGTCTTTCTCTTAAAGACATATTTGTGGCCAACAAATCATATCCCTTCAGATACAACTATTAAAATCATATTTTGATAATGTATTTGGAATTTATTTCAGATTGGCAGAACGTACCATATCATAGAGTCAACACTCTTAATGGTTTAATTAAACAACCAAGGATTATATGTTTTCAACATTGATAAGAAACTCATAGTTTCTCTTTAATGTGCGAGAATACTTCTTAGACACTCTAATGCAATGTGTTCGTTCAGGTTTTAATTTCATTTCACATGTAATCAGTATTATCTTTGGATCATATCCAAATCCATTCTAATTCCAATAATTTCTCAAATAAATTCCTATGCTATGAAGTTGGTATTTCTTAAAACAACAATTTTTTCTTAGTGTAATGGAATGGGTATTCATAAACAATCTATGAATTGCCTTATATATAAAACTGATTTGATTTTAAATTACAATACTTAGTTTCACAACATAAATTAGTCATCCAATGACTATCGTACCCAAACTTCTTTTGAGCCATTCATACAAGATCAATTACATATAATTATTACATGAAGTCTTTCGACTCACATAACCCGCCAACTCTTTGGCCTAAGACATGATGGGGTTTCTTATAAACTCATATCTTGTATGATTTTGTAAACTATTCTTTGGATGATATTAATTTTAACCATGTGTACACTCTAAAGTACACACCTTATAGAAATTGTTTAATTCAACTTCACTCATCATTAATCGTGCTTTGTCTAACAAATTTCAACTACTCCTTATCAATACATCATTTTGTCTTATAGGGAGAAGTTACAGTTGAGAATGAATCTTTATTCGTTTTAGGTACGTTTGGAACTATTTCTAATATACTTACGCACATGATCAAATCGAATCAATTCTTCTGCACGTTATATTATTTACTTCCACTTTATATTCTATGAGCTTATCATAGACTTATACATGTGTATCAAATACACATGTTCATGTGTATGATAACTCATCAATGAATATGATGAAGTAAATGGAACCATTTTGGTATTAATAGACTTATGATTGCATACATCTATATGTATCAATTTTAAGAGTTCATTAACCCGTATGGTGCCCCCACTAAATGAGTGCATAGTCCTTAATTGTTTAAGATATAATTAACTAGTAGCATATGATTCATAATCATATAATAAAATTATTTCTCAAAACTATAGTTTAGTTTATAATTCAAAAATAATTGTAAATAATTTTAGATACTTCAGTATTTTCCAATGCATCGCTTTTTTGTGAAAACAAATACCACATTATAGTTTTATTTCATAACGAATATTCATAATATTCTCATTGAAATATAACCATGTCTATTTTTCAATCGACATCGAAAAATAATCATTGTTTCATAAATAATATGCAGTATGTTTTACGATTTTTTTTTCGTAATTTGATGCAATTAATAAGTGCTATATGGCATGCTCCCACTATTTTCACCATTGCTATAATAGCATACTAAATTCAGAGGTCCATCGTTCACTTAGTATAGATTAACTATAACTAGTTTAAATCGAAGAGTTCTTTGGTCAAATATCTTGAACTCAAAGAAATAAATCTCATAGAAACAATTTTTCTATATCAAAATACATTTTAGAATAGAAATCATATTTCTTATTTCAATATTAAGTATCAATTATTATTTTAAAAATTCTCATTTTCGATGTTTCTTTATGAACTAGAGGTGACTATTCGCTCTCTTCATCCCAACTATACCTTAAATTACATCTACACTTGTAAACTCGTTGTTTTTCTAAATGGTCGAACCATTCAAAAGAAAATCCTTACTACAACATCATAACGAACTCTTTACAAAAGCACACCAATCATCCTTAACATTTAAGGACATAAAATATGTTGCACTTTATATAAACTGATCAAACTGACATTTCAACAATCGATTTTTTAGATTTATAGTGTAGTTTGGGTCTTGTATTACTGTGATGCCCCACCTCTATACTCACGCTAGCCAAGGACACTGAGGTGTAATGCCGTCGACTAGCACGAAGAATAAGGCTGTTGAGGAGTGACCATCCGTGTAATTACTTTGTGCGAGTACCGATATGTCAAATAGTATAAAATGCATTTCATTTCAAGAGGAAATCCGACATATCAAATACAGACTCAAAGCTACTACACAGTGGCTATGAGGCCCTCCGAAACAAATATAGAAATAAACATAACACAAATCAGTCATAGATGTTCATATCTCAAAGGCGGAAACAGATATGAATATAACACATAGAAGTGTAAATCAGAGTATTGGTCAAACAAGATCCACAATATCACAAAAGAATAGATACAAGTGCTAGACAAAAGAATATGTATACATCAAGGAGTCTCTATCTCAAATGTATAACATCAAAAACTACCAATCTAATGTAGTTAGACAAAAGTCAGAAGATGATCCCAGATAAGGAGTCAAGCAGAAGCACCTGTAACATCTCGGTCTGACCCGAGTATTATTTAAGAAGAAAATAATAAACGGATCATTCTAGCTATAATTATCATATATAAAAATGAGATGTAAGAAGAGATATAACAAAAACGTATGATAATAATAATGTCATACTGTGACAAGTATACATTAAACAACAACAAGATCATACAATACCTCAAAAAATCTCAAAGCACCAAAAAGAATGTCATATTCTTCATTTTATTCACCGAACCCCAAATATTGACAAACATATCATTGCCAATCACAAAAAGAGGTGAAACGCAAATTCTAGAAATCATCAACTAGAAATCCAGAAATCACAAAGGGGGGAGGCCTATCACAAACGGGAGCATGAAAACTCACCAACACGTGTATCACAAATGGAATGCTATTCCATGGTCGCTAACCATAATTTCAGAGCAACGACGCAGTACAATAATGGTACGTCCGATGAACCAAAAAGCCGGATCATCGATGTAGTACAATAACGGTACATCCGATGAACCGAACACCATAAAAGAACTTGGGTCGCTAGCCCATAAAAGAATGAGACGAAACTCAATAAAACGAGGTACAGTCCCCTACGTGGACAAAGATACATCGCACATTGCTAGTCTAAACCACAAAATGATCATCATAGATCAATAAAAAGTGTGAATTACACTAAGCTAGTAAATAGATGAGTTTAGCTTCATGTCCCATAACCACTGGCTTAACTTAAATATTTAGGAACAAATTGTAGATTTCCACTCGAAAATTGTCACAAGAGTTTCAATCGAACAAGTCCAAGAATTAACTAACGAAGTAAACGCAAGCGTTTCATACCACTTGTTTTACTAAACCGTTTAATTAGATTTCTCGTACGAATGAGGTAAAGGTTTGTATATACTAATAGATTGAAAAACGGTTTTATAAACGAGCTTTGTATTAAAAATAGAGTTGAAATCATCTTTGTGAAAGAGTTTGAATATTTACTACTAGTATAGAAACCTTTGTATTTTAAAGTGACAAATCATAGAAATGATTGTAGAAACAATCAATCACCAAAATCCACATTCAACGACGAGAATTGAAACCATAAAAATCGATACTGAATCCATCAAAATGGATATTCCCAAAAGTCCCGAACAAGAAGTCATCAAAGTCAATAATAAATGATAACAACAAATCGAATCAACATGAATCGGTTCTAAATTGGAAATCCACACCAAATAGGCAAATTGGGTTGAGACAAGCAGGTCAGTCGACTGGGCACTAAGTTCAGTCGACTGGTCCAATGCCTGGAAACTCTCGGGTTCCAGGTCAGTCGACTGCACTCTGAGAGCCAGTCGATTGGACAGAGCCTGGAAAACTCTCGGGTTCCAAGTCAGTCGACTGGACTCTGAGTTCAGTCGACTGGACCCTGTTTTCCAGTATTTCCAACCTAGCCCAATGAAGGCAAAATCTCAACAATTTGCGATCGGACGAGCAATGGGCGTTAGGAGTTTATGCAAATCGACAACCCAGCCCTATAGGCTCTTCGATACACCACTAAAAGCATGTTCATACATCAAAGCTAGGATTTTTAAAGTTTTTGACTTCATAACACCAAAAATTGAAATGTTCACCAAATCAATCCAAATAAAAAGCAAATGAACATGAATAGATGTTAGGAATTCATACCTAACAACAATGATAGAAATAAAGAAAGATGTGAGTTCAAAAACTCACCTTTAAACCCAAAAACGAAGAAGGAGAAGATTGAAAGCAAAGGAAAATCAACTACTCTTCAACTTCAACTCTAGAAACTCCAATCTAAGTCTAGAAGCAATAATTTCCCAAATTAGGTTATAGGAAATTTCTGAAATTGGAGAGAGATTGGGATGGAGAAGAAGAAGGAGATGCTTACCTAAGTTTCTCTTAAATGTTGGAGCTAAAACTTGAGTTTTCAAATGAATCTAGGGCTTAGGAATTTCTAATTCCTCTTCTCTTCCCCCATTTTTCTAAAGCTTGAGTGTTAGGAAATAATAGAGTGACTGAAGAGGAGTTGGATGAAGGGTTAGGTTATTAGAAGGTTGATGGGCTGAAATCCAAACCCAAAGTGAAAAAGTCATAATTTTTACTCAACTCCAAACATATCGATGTTTATACTCAAAGAAGTTGTAAATTCCATTTTGGACTCAATGGAGGTGGTCTCGAGTCCCAATTCGACTGTTTACAAAAAGTAGCCTTTCGTACTTTAATCCGATTAATGATTCTATATTTAAATAAAACATTTAAATATACAATCGTAAAATATGCGGGTTGTTACAGACTCCCCTCCTTAAAGAAATTGCGTCCTCGCAATCTTTAAGAAATAAATAAGAAGTAACAACAATAAAAGCATATCAACCCAAGAAGAAGAAATTTGAAATAAAAAGTTCACCTTGAGGAGCACAAGAGAGCAAGTCCGGATGTGTTCGCTCGATGAATTCTCTGGATTCCCAAGAGCAATTCTTAGGATTTGAGGACCATTGAACTTTCACAAGAGGAGCATCTTTATTTCGAAGGCGTTTAACCTCCGAAGCAATGATACGAATAGGATGCTGCTCATAAGTCAAATTAGGCGAAACTTCAATTTCTTCAATAACACCGGGCTCAAGAATAGAATCGGATTCTCGAAGGCATTTCCGTAGTTGAGAGACGTGGAATACGTCGTGAATAGCAGAAAATTGAGCCGATAATAAAAGGCGATAAGCCACGGAACCAATGCATTCGGTGATGGGAAATGGGCCAATATATCGAGGTGCTAATTTTCCTAATCGACTGAAACGCACAACACCCTTCATGGGTGAAACACGAATAAACACAAAATCCCCCACAGAAAATTCTAATTTCCTTTTTCGGTTATCGACATAGGATTTTTGTCTACTTTGAGCTTCTTTCATCCTATGACGAATAAGGTCAATCTTTTCTGTGGCAACACGAATAAAATCTGGAGCTAAAACCAGCTTCTCACCGGCTTCAAGCCAACACGAAGGAGATCGGCATGGCCTTCCGTAAAGTGCCTCGAAAGGTGCCATACCAATACTAGATTGGAAGCTATTATTATAAGAAAATTCAACAAGAGAAATATGATCTTCCCAACTTCCACCAAAAACTAGAACACATGCATGAAGAAGATCTTCAAGAGTTTGATTCACATGCTCGGTTTGTCTATCGGACTGAGAATGATAAGCGGTACTAAAATTAAGCTTTGTTCCCAAAGCATTTTGAAGACCTTTCCAGAATCCACTAGTAAACAATGGATCACGATCGCTAACAATAGAACTAGGAACTCCATGCAATTTAACAACTTCCTTGACAAAAAGTTTAGCTAAAATAGGTACGATCCGATTGGACCGAACGGGAATAAAATGGGCGGACTTTGTAAGTCTATTAACTATCACCCATAGGCTATCATGACCCGAACGAGAACGGGGAAGACCGTCAATAAAGTCCATAGAAATTTGATCCCACTTCCATATTGGAATTTCCAAAGGTTGCAATAACCCACCGGGCCTTTGATGCTCGGCCTTTACAAGTTAGCAAGTCATGCAACGCTTAACAAAGTTAGCAATATCGGATTTCATTCCATCCCAATAATAAAGCCGCTTCATATCTGCGTACATTTTACTACTACAGGGATGAATGGTAAATTTAGAATGATGAGAATCTTCTAAAATTTCTTTACGAAGATCAATAATATTTGGCATCATAAGTCTACCAAATTTTCGAATACCGCCACGAGCATCAATATCAAAGTCTTTCAAACCTTCAATATCAATTTTATCCCTACAACTTTGGCTAAGAAGAACCAATTCTGGAACATGCTTTTGAGCTTCAAGAATGCGGTCTAAAAGAGAAGGATGAGCCTCAAGGCTACATAAAACAAGAGATGAACATGATTTGGATTCACGTTCTCGAATCTCACAAGTGGATAAAGTCGCGAGATCATTCCATTCGGATATCCTCATGAAAACAACCGCTTGTTGCTTACAACTAAGGGCATCGGCAACACGATTTCCCTCTCTGGGAGTATAAAGAATATGAAGATCATAAGATGCAAGGAACTCGAGCCAACGGTGTTGATGCAAATTAAGTTCCTTTTGAGAAAATAAATACTTCAAAGATTTATGATCGGTGTAGAGAACAAATTTCTCTCCTAAAAGATAATGATGCCAAATTCTAAGGGCGAAAACAATAGCCGCGAGCTCTAAATCATGAGTGGCATATCTAGTCTCGGCAGGCTTTAATTTCCTAGAAGCATAAGCAATAACACGTTCCCTTTGCATGAGAACGGCACCTAAACCAACACGACTAGCATCGGTGTAAACAATAAAATCTTGGTTCCCTTCGAGAACCACAAGAATAGGAGCCACGGAAAGGAGTTCTTTTAGTTTCTGAAAAGCAGCTTCACATTTGTCTGACCAAATGTATTTAATTCCGTTCTTTGTCAAACTAGTAAGAGGTACGGAAATTTTAGAAAAGTCTTTTATGAACCGACGGTAATAGCCCGCCAATCCGAGAAAGCTACAAATTTCCGTGACACCCTCCGGTCTCTTCCAATTTTGAATCGCTTCAATCTTTGAAGGATCCACGGAAATTACGGATTCAAAAATGATATGTCCCAAAAATTTCACACGAGATTGCCAAAAGTGGCATTTAGAAAATTTTGCTTTCAATTGGTTGCTCTTAAGAGTTTCCAACACAATCCGAAGGTGTTTTTCATGCTCTTCCTCGGTTTTAGAATAAACAAGAATATCATCGACAAAGATGAGAACAAATCGATCGAGGAAGTCTTTGAAAACTCGATTCATAAGGTTAGCGAAATAAGCTGGAGCATTCGTCAAAACAAATGGCATAACAAGCCATTCATAAGATCCATAACGTGTACAGAACGATGTCAAAGGAAAGCTATCCTCTGCAATATGGAGATGGTGAAAACTAGTTGCTAAGTCTAACTGTGAAAAGACTTTAGCACCACTAAGCTGATCGAATAAATCATCAATCCAAGGCAAAGGATATTTATTCTTGATGGTGAGATCGTTAAGCTTGCGGTAGTCAACGCAAAGCCTAAGTGTACCATCAGATTTCTTCACAAAAATAGCTGAAGCTCCCCATGGAGAGGAACTAGATTGAATAAATTGCTTCATTTCCAATTCGGATAATTGTTTATGCATCTCCTCATTTTCTTTATTGGACATACGATATGGAGGACGAGTAATAGGCAGAGCTCTAGGGATTAGATTAATTCTGAACTCAATTGCTCGCTTAGGTGGTAATCCTAAAACGGGCTCAAATATGTCGGGAAATTCACGTACAATGTGAATGAGAGAAATAACATCTTCCTCATCATCATTATCGTCATCATGAGGATTTAGAGAATTCAAGGATGCTTTCGAATTGGAATCTGAATCTTTAAGAACAAGAGAAATATGCTTAACAAATCGAGGATGTCGAAGATATATAGTCCGCTCGAGACATAGGATATGGGCTTCATAACGGTTAAGCCAATCCATTCCCAAAATCATTCTGAAACCAAGGTAACGCATAACATGCAAATCGGCTCGGAAAGCATAATCACATAAAATAATTTCGACATCTTTACAAAGTAAACTGAGTGTTGCAGATCCACCAACCGGATTCGCAATTCTCAATGAAGTCATCAAGCCAATAACATTTAAAGACAAGGCATCAACTAGTTCTTTTGATATAAAAGAGTGAGATGCACCCGTATCAAAAAGAACTCGAATAGGAAGATCACGAAATATAATAATGCCATCAAGGATAGAGTGAGAAATACCTTGACCACGAGAAGTGTTAACAGGGGCTTGAACAACATTTAGTTTTCCCTCTTTCTTGTTAGGAAGTTTGGGGTATGAGGATAAAAGATGACCCAAACTTTTGCAGTAACGATAAAAAAGAGGTTTCGGGCACTTATTCGCATAATGGTCCTTAGAACCACAATTGTAGCATTGTCCACGACTAGAGGTAGGAGTTTTTGCTACCGAAGTTGCTTGCTTCCCTTTCTTGTTGGGATTAGGCTTGAATTTAAAAGGTCTCTTCTTGTTGATGTTTTGTTTGACCTCAACATCAGTTTCTTTATCGGCCTCTTCGAGTCGAAGAGCGATATCAACTAGCTGATCAAAAGAAACTTCCAATTTCAGAAGTAATAGCTTTTTGAGGTTCTTATTCAACCCATAAACAAATCTCTGATTTTTCTTCAATGCGGTATTAATATACTCGACCCCATATTTAGATAGAGATTCAAAAGAAGCGACGTAATCCGTCACAGAAGATTCACCTTGAACAAGGTCAATGAAGCATCGAGCTAGAGACACTTTTTCAGCTTCTGGCACAAATTTTAACTCGAATCTTTCCCGGAATTGCTCCCAAGTAAGGTCCGCTTCAATAATTTCAGAGATCAAAAGCTCATACCAGTCTAATGCTCTTTCTTGGAGCATACTAGAAGCCACTTGGACTCGATGAAGATCAATAAGATTCATGCGAGAAAAGATGCGGTCGCATGTTCGAAGCCAAGCCTGGACTTCTATAACGCTCTCGGAACCCTTGAAAGGCTTTCCACCCAAGTTGGTGTAATCATTGCACAAGCATGCAAACCCAGATTTAGGATGAGTGGGCTCTGGAATGGGTCCGATAGCTTGAGCATTTTTCACAAGATCTAGAAGTTGCTGAGTAGACATAAACACCCCATCCTGAGGAGTAGCACTTGATTGACCGGCGCTGGGGCGGCCTGGTCTAATCATCTCTTCCTTAAGAAAGAAAGAAAAGAGGAAAAAGGTTATTCACAAATTGAATATCAAACAAACTTGATTGATAAAACAAGGCATCATAAAAAAAGAAATAGGATAGAAAGGTACGAAGACTCGAATAAAATCCTATGGCACGATTCCTAAGAAAGACTTAGGACAATGATCCTTGCTAGATTATTCTACATTGTTCCAAAGTTTGGCTCCGATACCAAGCTGTGACGCCCCACCTCTATACTCACGCTAGCCAAGGACACTGAGGAGTAATGCCGTCGACTAGCACGAAGAATAAGGCTGTTGAGGAGCGACCATCCGTGTAATTGCTTTGTGCAAGTACCGATATGTGAGATAGTATAACATGCATTTCATTTCAAGAGGAAATCCGACATATCAAATACAGACTCAAAGCTACTACACAGTGGCTATGAGGCCCTCAGAAACAAATATAGAAATAAACATAACACAAATCAATCACAGATGTTCATATCTCGAAGGTGGAAACATATATGAATATAACACATAGAAGTGTAAATCAGAGTAGTGGTCAAACAAGATCCACAATATCACAAAAGAATAGATACAAGTGCTAGACAAAAGAATATATATACATCAAGGAGTCTCTATCTCAAATGTATAACAACAAAAACTACCAATCTAATGTAGTTAGACAAAAGTCAGAAGATGATCCCAGATAAGGTGTCAAGCAGAAGCACTTGTAACATCTCGGTCTGACCCGAATATTATTTAAGAAGAAAATAGTAAACGGATTAGTCTAGCTATAATTATCATATATAAAAATGAGATGTAAGAAGACATATAACAAAAACGTATGATAACAATAATGTCATACTGTGACAAGTATACATTAAACAACAACAAGATCATACAATACCTCAAAAAATCTCAAAGCACCAAAAAGAATGTCATATTCTTCATTTTATTCACCGAACCCCAAATATTGACAAACATATCATTGCCAATCACAAAAGGAGGTGAAATGCAAATTCTAGAAATCATCAACTAGAAATCCAAAAATCACAAAGGAGGGAGGCCTATCACAAACGGGAGCATGAAAACTCACCAACACGTGTATCACAAATGGAACGCTATTCCATGATCACTAACCATAATTTCGAAGCAACAACGTAGTACAATAACGGTACGTCCGATGAACCAAAAAGCCGGATCATCGATGTAGTACAATAACGGTACATCCGATGAACCGAACACCATAAAAGAACATGGGTCGCTAGCCCATAAAAGAATGAGACGAAACTCAATAAAACGAGGTACAGTCCCCCACGTGGACAAAGAGACATTGCACATTACTACTCTAAACCACAAAATGATCATCATAGATCAATAAAAAGTGTGAATTACACTAAGCTAGTAAATAGACGAGTTTAGCTTCATGTCCCATGACCACTGGCTTAACTTAAATATTTAGGAACAAATTGTAGATTTCCACTCGAAAATTGTCACAAGAGTTTCAATCGAACAAGTCCAAGAATTAACCGATGGAGTAAACGCAAGCATTTCATACCACTTGTTTTACTAAACCGTTTAATTAGATTTCTTGTACGAATGAGGTAAAGGTTTGTACATACTAATAGATTGGAAAACGGTTTTATAAACGAGCTTTGTATTAAAAATAGAGTTGAAATCATCTTTGTGAAAGAGTTTGAATATTTACTACTATTATAGAAACCTTTGTATTTTAAAGTGACAAATCATAGAAATGATTGTAGAAACAATCAATCACCAAAATCCACATTCAACAACGTGAATTGAAACCATAAAAACCGATACTGAAACCATCAAAATGGATATTCCCAAAAGTCCCGAACAAGAAGTCATCAAAGTCAATAATAAATGATAACAACAAATCCAATCAACACGAATCGGTTCTAAATTGGAAATACATACCAAATAGGCAAATTGGGTTGAGACAAGCAGGTCAGTCGACTGGGCACTGAGTTCAGTCGACTGGTCCAATGCCTGGAAACTCTCGGGTTCTAGGTCAGTCGACTGCACTCTGAGAGCCAGTCGACTGGACAAAGCCTGGAAAACTCGACTGGACTCTGAGTTCAGTCGACTGGACCCTGTCTTCCAGTATTTCCAGCCTAGCCCAATGAAGGCAAAATCTCAACAATTTGCGATCGGACGAGCAATGGGCGTTAGGGGTTTATGCAAATCGATAACCCAGCCCTATAGGCTCTTCGATACACCACTAAAAGCATGTTCATACATCAAAGCTAGGATTTTTAAAGTTTTTGACTTCATAACACCAAAAATTTGAAATGTTCACCAAATCAATCCAAATCAAAAGCAAATGAACATGAATAGATGTTAGGAACTCATACCTAACAACAATGATAGAAATAGAGAAAGATGTGAGTTCAAAAACTCACCTTTAAACCCAAAAACGAAGAAGGAAAAGCTTGAAAGCAAAGGAAGATCAACTACTCTTCAACTTCAACTCTAGAAACTCCAATCTAAGTCTAGAAGCAATAATTTCCCAAATTAGGTTATAGGAAATTTCTGAAATTGGAGAGAGCTTGGGATGGAGAAGAAGAAGGAGATGCTTACCTAAGCTTCTCTTAAATGTTGGAGCTAAAACTTGAGTTTTCAAATGAATCTAGGGCTTAGGAATTTCTAATTCCTCTTCTCTTCCCCCATTTTTCTAAAGCTTGAGTGTTAGGAAATAATAGAGTGACTGAAGAGGAGTTAGATGAAGGGTTAGGTTATTAGAAGGTTGATGGGCTGAAACCCAAACTCAAGCCCAAAGTGAAAATGTCATAATTTTTACTCAACTCCAAACATATCGATGTTTATACTCAAAAAAAGTTGTAAATGCCATTTTGGACTCAATGGAGGTGGTCTCAAGTCCCAATTCGACTGTTTACAAAAAGTAGCCTTTCAGACTTTAATCCGATTAACGATTCTATATTTAAATAAAACATTTAAATATACAATCGTAAAATATGCGGGTTGTTACAATTACATTTGACACAATGCGATCCATTTGTAATCAATCAAATTGAATATTCGATCTCACAATACTGTTTATTTTCTTATTTCGAATGAACTAACTTCATCAAAGTATCATGCATTACGAACTGTGAGCGTTACTCATTTACCATTTATATGCGATAATATATAGATCAAATATCCATAGTCTTGTATTTCTTTAAGAGTTTGAAACCCATAGAATGCAATACACGGTCTCGACCAAATAGACACGTAAGCGACCAGATTACGAACAAGTTGAGTAGTTGTATAGTTAGGTACTTGCATGAGTGTTGAAACATTAACATGCAATAATCATTTGTTAGTAAGTATATGTTATATTTCTATTTGTCAATTTTTAATTCAGTTGATAAATGTTTTTTAATTGATAAATGTTTTACCAATCGCATTAAATGCACAAATTTATCAATGTAGATTATTATGACATTATATAGCATATGTTCTTACAATATTAGAAAGATTAAATGTTATCATTTCATTTTTATAACAAGGCTCCCACTAGTCTTTTATATTTTACCAAACCCTAAGCGAAACATAGAAGTCTTCCGACTTCACTAGTGGGTGTTAGGACTCATCTGTTTTGGGATTATGACCTTAAGTTTTCTCAACAAATCGTAGTCCTACAAAGGATGGATAACTCTTTATAGGTTGTATCACATACAACTTTTAACCCTTGATACCTTGTCCTAATCGCATTTTGACCTTGAGTTTGCTCAACAAAACAAAAGAGATTATTCACTCGTACCTACCATATCTCGATGAACTAAGTATAGTATATATACGTTGAGTTTGCTCAACAAATACATATAGTTATCTTACCTCGTCTATTCAATATATTAATAATACTACAGATAACATTGCCAGCTTGAGTTTGCTCAACAACCAAGGAATATGCAAGTAATTTATTAAAATATATATGGTAGGGGACAACATTATATTGAAGATTCATAATCTTCAATATATTATATTAAGTGATATCGACTTATGGAATAATATATTTCTTATGAAATACTCCCGTGATTCAAGTGTTAGACACCTCGGAAATCACGGTATATGTATATTTACATATGTATTTATCCCTTAAGTCTATTTGGGTTTCTTTGATGTTCCACCTTTAGTTTATATATTCATATCATATAAGTTTTATTATTATATAACTTTTATACTTTACATTACTTATATACTTGTCTTATGTATAATATTATATTAATTAAATCTTATTTAATTAATTTTTAATTAATTTATATTATTTTAATGTAACATTTATATTAAATATTTATTACATACTATAACCTTTATAGTATTACACATATATCTTACATATGTGTATATTAATTTAATTAATTAACCTTTAATTAATTTATTTAATTAAACAATTTAATTAAATTATATTAATTTTAAAATTCTTTTATATACATACATGTATACTTATGTTATTTTAACATTTTAAAACAACATAACATATATCATGATATATAATACATGTATATATTTATTAATTAATTAACTTATTTAGTTAATATATACTTTGAACATCATTAATAAATTTTATAAATTTGGAAATTAATTTGGATTATTTTTCAAACATTTTGAAAAACTTTATTATATTATAACTTTTATAATATAAGTATATCTTATTTATATTTAACTTTTAAAATTAAAATCTTATATTTTTAGTTTTCAAACAATTTCGAAAATTATCCCAAGGCCCAATTCAAATTAGGCCTTTTCTATTAGGGACAACCTTTCGGCAATGAGCTTATTAGTTAACTGAAAAATGGCTAATTTAGACCACATAGGCTACTGGGCTACAATACCATTGTTGGAACTAGGCCAGCCTACAATGAAAGTTATGCATGAATTTCAAAAATAATTCCCTTATTATATCTATATTAGGCCTATGAAATCTAACTTATTTAGAATATTCCTAAATTTTATTTAAATAAAATATCTTTATTTATCTAAATTTATACATTATATAGTTTTATTTTATTTATATTTTAATACATACAAATATAGACATACATATCATATACATATACGTCTATGTGTGCATGTGTAACATGTAAACTTGTGCAAGGTATAACATGTACGCGTATAGATGATGAGATTTACACCGCAGCGGACAAGTAAGCTCTTTCGATATGTATTGTATGTTGTCCAAACATATGGATGTATTTAAACTTGTTACTTATATAAATATGATATATATATATATAAGTATATGTTAATTTTTTTAAATAATTTTATGTATATGAAAATATCCTAAATATATATTTATATTTATCTATATGTATATATAAAATATATACATATATAATTATTAACACACACACACACACACACACACATATATATATATATGTGCATAGTATTATAATAAGTATTAAAATAATATATATATACATAATATATTTTACTTTTTTAAATTATGAACTAAATATATTTATGTATATTTATAAAGACAATTTTTTTTTAAATATACAAAAATATTTGTAAGTAAACATATTTAGAATATATATATATATTAATTTTTTTTTATAATTCTAGATCATAAATATAGCAATATAGAATTTTATTATTGATTTTATTATTTTAAAATATATATTAATTTGTTTATTTACTCGAAAATAGATAAAATATTAATAAAAAATATATACGAAACATTTTATCCAAATTTTAAATATCTAGAAAATCTTATATGATATTTTAAAGTTTGAAAAAAAATTTCATAATTTTTTTGGTCAAAATCCATTTTTAATTAATTAATTGTTTTCGGCCATTATTTTTAATAATTTTAAAAAATAAAAAAATTGATTTTTTAATTCTCATTTTTTGGCCAAGAACTATTCTTATATAAAAATAATTTCCTAATATTTAAGAAATAATTTTCGAACCATGTTTTATTTTATATGATTTCTTTGGATAGTATTCTGATTCAAATAATATTAAAAATAATAAATAATTATAAAAATATTCTATAGCTGTCGAAAATTATTATTACCGTAATTAAACATATATAAAAATATAGAATCGATTATTATCATATAATGATATTGTAATTAAATATGAACTATATATATAATTAAATGATATGTGAATCTGTGTGTGGGTGTGTGTGTATATATATAATAATTTTATTATTGTATTTAAAATTCGGTTGTACATATCTGATATATGTATTAAACGAATTGTTTTTTTAAAATGAATATATACATATAACCAATCTAGCTTGTGACAACAATAGTACATATAAGAATCTCACCTAACCAACAATATAATATATATATATATATATATATATATATATATATTATATGTATGTATAATGAAATGTTAATCAGAAATTATATACTGCAATTCAATGAATAATATACCTGAAAACCAATGCCTCATAGTACACCTTTTCATGATGAATTCTCTCCTCTTATAAACTTTTTGATTCAGCGGAGTGCCAATCCTTGAACAGTTGACCTTTGATTATCAGATAGTAATTGATCTTCAATTGGTTTGAGCTTAATATGGTAAGGCTCCTAGGGTTAAAGTCGGCCAGTAATAGAAGATGAAAGTGGCAGCAAAAACTAATTTTTAATTAGGGTTAAGAGTTATTAGTGGAAGGAAGAGAGAAAATAGTGGATCATATCTCATACCAGTTCTCCCTTAATTTGAGTCATCCAAAACCAACAACCCTAACCTAATTGAGCCGCCCCCCGTTCAGCCTTATTCGTCGAAAATGCTTGCCTATTATTATAACAACCCAGTTTTTAGGGGTAATTAATAATGAATATTTAATTAGTTAAAAGTGGAATTTTGGAATTTGAAATAAATAATTTGAATTTATTTCAAAATATCGGAATTTTATAATAAGATTATTAGTAATGAAATTAATAGTTTTGGGAACAAATAATTGTTTTATTTGCTGTGAAATAAATTAATTTGGAAATAATATACTGTTGGGCCTAAAATGAGAATATTGGATATTTAAAATTTTAAATGAGTTAAAATATAGGAAATAAATTGTAGAAAGTTTATAATGTTGAGTAAATTATTAAGTGCTAAAAATAGAAAATTTCATTTGCAATTTTATTGTAATTTATTTTAAGTAGAAACTGATTATAATAAGGAAGAAAGAAAAGAAAAAGAAAGAAGAGGAGATTTGAAGCCCAAATAGCCCAAACCCTAAAATCATGTTTCTTGACTTCTCCCTCTCCAGATATGTCGCTCCCCCGATGTTTCTCCTTCTTCTATAAATACAACTCCATCATATACGTTTACTGATTTTAGAAAATCAACTTTATCCCTAAACCCGACCTATCAAATAAATCAAAGTAAATTCAAATATAAATTTATAAATTACCAAATTCAAATATGTGATTCGTGACATCGATATACACTCGCACATGAAAAGGAATTGGATTTCGTCAAAGCGTTGAAAGCCTTGTTGCGTGTGATCATGAAGGAAGAAGATGAGGAGGGAACGCGATATACAAGTGAGTGTTTCACTCACGATATCTATGTCTATATCCATCTATTTATTGCATATGATATGTAGAGTCAACACATGAGTCGAGAGGAGGAGAATCGATGGACGAAGCCACCAGAAACTTTCGAATGGAGTACGGCCTGGAGCTTGGATTGCTCCAAGCATCGCCGATCGGTGGACAGATTAGGAATGGCCGGTGCACCTGTGGTTGTGTAATGTCGTGTGTATGTGTACAGTGCTTTGTGTGTGTGCTTGAGTGCATTTGTGTGTGTCTGTGTGTGTGAAGTTGTGTATATGTGAAAGCATTGTAATATATTTAAATTAAAAGATTTATACCAATATACTTAGGTATTAAATGTATGATTGAAAATATAATTTAAAATTTAATAATATTCATAAAGAGAATTTAATATTATTATTTAAATCAGAAAAATATGATATGATCCGTAAGTGAAATTATAGTTTTCAAAATATGAAATTTAAGTATATAACTCAAGTTTTGAAAATGTATTTAATTGATTATAATTAATTATATATAGTATTTAGTTATAGAAAGTTATGAAATTATTTTTAAGCATGATATTTAGTTTTACAATCTATTTTGGGTTATCAAATGAAACAAAGGGATTTTTTAATGCTGTTTGTGAATACTAAATTATTATTTAATTTTGCAAAAGATTGAGAAATTAGTTATTTATTGTATAAAACATATTATATTTGAGTTTAGTAATTATCTGGTTAAATCTAGAATATATACATATTATCCATTTCTAAGTAATCAATTTGTTATATAAGATTATATGTTGTATACGTACATACATACATATATACATACATATATATATATATATATATTTGGTTAATCTATTTTATCTTGCTTTTCTGATATTACTTTCTTTTATATACACTGAATTGAAGTATATGAATGATTCACCGTTGAAGTTGATTTGATTAGTGTTTTAATATGATACGGTGATGACATTCTTTTATGTGATTTTATGATGATTTTAATTATGTATGATGAGAAATCTGAATAAACGAATTATAATACCGTTTGGGATAGGGCATTAGGTAATATTTCTTTGGTTATTCTTTAGGCTCATTATATAGAATATTGAAGGAGCGAGTGTGATGTGTGAGCACTGAATAATTAGACTAGTAACATGCGGTGGTTTGAGACGTTGTTATGTTATTTATTCAGTTATTCTTTGCTGGTGGATGACACTCATACGGGGGAATGTTGTGTGCGGTACACGCTGCATTGAGTGTACTTAGAGCCATGCGTTAGCCTATATGTAGAGCCGTATGTTGGACATTGTATATATATACTATGTGTCTATCTACCTTTATCCAGCTTTCGTTTTGTTTTGGAAGGGAACCAGATTGGCCGGTATCCACCCCAGCAGCCTGGTCATAGGGTCACGCTCCAGATCTGCGACACCGTTATTGTATATTATATTTGACGCGCAGCACAAGTTTTAGTAGGGTAGTTTCCCTTTAGCCCCTTGTGTCGCTTAGGCCAACAGTATGTTACCTATAAGGACAAGGCAGGGTCGTGATCGAGGCTACGCGTAGACGAGCCATTGGTGGATACAAGTCATGATTTCTATCAAGGTAACTATGGTTGGAGAAACTAATCCGGCTGCACAACATATGGCTAGTAGACCTTAGGTTCCCAATGCGGGCATACAGCCATTAGCCTCCTGTCTGGTTTCGATTTGTGTGTGGTAGGTAGACATATATGAGATGAGATTATACTTGAGATCGTGTCCCGAGTATGGTCAACCCCGTATCCTTCTTTGATATGTGTTATCATCTATCTATTTGGATGATGGCTTATTTTATTGCTTAATGTATGGCAAACCCGGGAATGTCCATTATATATATATATCTATGTGTGTATGTACATATATATATATATCTGTGTGTGTGTGTTCATCATAGGGCATTGTTGTGTGCTAGCCCGATTCGCTTGATGATTTCATTTTCTATGATGATGTTTTTATTGTATCGATGATTCACCTATTAAATATAGTTTTCTTGATTACTATTGATTTGATTTATATGGGAGATTACACTTTTCCTTATGGTTTTGCTTGAGAATATGGTTTTGAGATATTTTAAGACTGTTTTACCATCATTATTATACCTTTCATATTATCATTGTATGTTATAAATAACACCTATTATTATAGACATAGTCTGACCCATGTGTTATTTATTATACTTTGGTTAGTTCGAGACATTTCGGTACAAGGACAATGAGACCAACTTTTGTTTTTTGGGCATTGAGGAGATTAGTATTGGGTGTAATAGTTACCATCTTGTATGTATATTTATGTTATGTATATGGATATATCTTGTATATTCAGTAATATATATATATATATATATTATCACTGCGTTTTCGACTCTATGGTCTATGTTATATTCTGTATACGATGTATTGTTTTATTGTATACGTATAAGTGAGTTATTTATTGGATGTTTTAAGTACGTATCAGTGTTATCACAAGGGAATATTCACGTGTGTACCCTATATCACCTTATTCTCCGTATTATCCAACAGTAGTACACTGTAGTACTCTTGGATAGTATGGGTATATAGGTGGGGGTGTTACAAATGGTATCGGAGCAGGTTTAGAATAATACATCATATATAAGAAACATGAGTTAAGATCTTAAATGTGTCTTAGAGTCCTTGTCCCTTCGGGGGTGTTGGATAGTTACCCTATAATTGGGGATAATATGAATATACGATGATTAAGGGGGTAATCATCTGGGGATGTATTGTTATTATATATATATATATAAGATAATTATATTTTTGATATTTTGAGGTATAAATATGAAATGATTGAACTTAAGTGGCTTAATTTTGAATTGTCGAGTTCTGCTTTAATTTTTGGATCAGAGTGTGTAGCGATAAATTTATTTACCCATTTTCCACTGAGTGCCTTAGTTGATATTGTTTATACCTATTTGGTTATTTGATAAGTATTTGTGTTGAATTAATTTATTATTATTATTGTTGATTGAATATCCATATGTTTTTTTATTAAAGTTGTAGAATGGATTTATTTTGAGTTTTCCTGGCTATTAATAAATGTGCAAAGTGTTTCTTTGATATTATATAATGTTTACTAAAAAGGTTATTGTTTGTTACAATATAATGGTATTGAAATGGTATTTGATTTAATATTGATATTCTAAGCGTGTTTGAAAAATGTTTGGATATTATTAAGTATTCGTTAGAAATAAAGGTTATGGTTATATATATAGTTTATTATTATTATTATTATTATATGTTTTTGGAAATCAAGCAAATGTTTAAATTAGAAATCTATTGGAAAGAATGCATTATTAGTTTGATGGTTACTTATTGTAATGTGATATAAAGTATCAAAAGTGATTTGTTATCTAATGTATATTTAGAGAATGTATGAAAGTGTTTTGAGGATTTATTAGTATTTGTTCCAAAAAAGATTTTTAATTTATATATAGTTTGTAAGAAAATGTTTTTACTTAGAAATATTATGATAAATCATGGTACTTGCCTAAGTTTGATACAAACTAATAATTATTTTATAAAGGCAAGTATGTCTAAGGATTTGTATAAATAATGTTATAGAAATGTTTGAGATAAAATTGTGTTAATATGTCCGTTGGGTGTTTTAAGAGTTTTGGTCGATGCGGGTGCATACGTATTCGATAAGAATTCATAAACACTAGAACGAGACATTTGAACGCAATGTTTTGAGAAGATATAAATATTTTGAGGAAATTAATGTATTTTGAAAATGATGAATATTTAAATAGTATTTTAAGGAAAGTTAGTAATTTAAATAAAGTGATATTTGTAGTCAATATTTGGAAGGTTTTGCAAAATTAGAGTTTACGTTTATTATTTTGGGGAAAAAAATGTTTTATAAGTTGAATATGTATATTTTAAGTGATGTGTGCAGCCATTGGATATTAGTAAATAGCCGTGATCTGGCAAGGCAGCATCGATTATGCAGTCAATATTTCAGCCTACTGATATTCGTAAATCACTAAAATATATGGCAAGGCAACATTATTAAATTTTACAGTGTTTGATATTTTGAAATATGATATTTGCTGAAATTAGTTATGTGAAGTTTTGAGAATTATAAATAATTTGAATTTGATTTTTTATAGATTTTAAATAATGATTACAATAATATGTAAAGAATTTATTTATGAATTTGATGCTATAATTGAATAATTTATAATTTATTAACATTTGGAATTAATTTGTAGGATTTTGGGATATTTTGATTTAAGTGCCATTAAAAAAAGTATAATTATTTAAATTTTGGATTTCGGAGAGTTTATAAAATAAATATGAATTAGTACTATATTGACTTTGATAATAGTGTATCATATTAAAATATTATGAATTTAAGTGAGTTTATAAAGTTAATATGTAAGAAATTTTTAGAAATGTAAATAAGTATGTAAAATTAATGAATATTGTATAGTATATATTGACCATAAAGGAATCTTTTCGGGTATGAATATTATTAATCAGGAAAAAATCAAGTTTGTGAGATTTTGTTTTCAAAATGGAAACTTAATTTGGAAAGTATTTGATTTATGAATTCATGCGAAGTATTTATATAGTTTGTGTTAGTCAAAGAGAAGTATTTTGTATAAGATAAAGTATTTTGAATTAATATTTCGAAATGTAGTTTGAAGTGAAGTTATTTTGATGGAAATTTTTTGTGATTGAAGTTTAAGTCGATAAAGCATTGTGGGATTTGTTTTATTGATTATTTGATTAGCATTTAAATATAGTTGATAATGGAATTATTAATTACGTTATAGATTCTTCCTAAGGAAATTGCGAGGATGAAATTTTGTTAAGGGGGAGTCCGTAACTACCCGGTTTTTAGGCGTAATTAGTAATGAATATTTAATTAATTAAAAGTGGATTTTTGGAATTTATAAATAATAATTTGAATTGATTTCAGAATATTAGAATTTTATAATAAGATAATTAGTAATGAAATTAAATAATTTTGGGAATAAATTATTGTTTAATGTATTGCGAAATAAATTAACTTGGAAATTATATACTATTGGGCCAAAAATGAGAATATTGGATATTTAAAATTTTAAATGAGTTAAAATATGGGAAATAAATTCAAGAAAGTTTATAGTGTTGAGTAAATTATTAAGTGTTACAAAAATAAATTTTCATTTGCAATTTATTTTGAATAGAAAATAATTATAATAAGAAAGAAAGAAAAGAAAAAGAAAGAAGAGGAGATTTGAAGCCCAAATAGCCCAAACCCTAAAATCATGTTTCTTGACTTCTCCCTCTCCAGATATGTCTCTCCCCCGATGTTTCTCCTTCTTCTATAAATACAACTCCATCATATACGTTTACTGATTTTAGAAAATCAACTTTATCCCTAAACCCTACCTCTCAAATAAATCAAAGTAAATTTAATATAAATCTATAAATTACCAAATTCAAATATGTGATTCTTGATATCAATATACATTCGCACATGAAAAGGAATTGGATTTCATCAAAGTGTTGAAAGCCTCGGTGCATGCGATCATGAAGGAAGAAGACGAGGAGGGAACGCGATATATAGGTGAGTGTTTCACTCATGATATCTATGTCTATATCCATCTATTTCTTGCATATGATATTTAAAGTCAACACATGAGTCGAGAGGAGGAGAACTGGTGGTCGAAGCCACTAGAAACTGTTCGAATGGAGTACGGTCTGGAGCTTGGATTGCTCCAGGCATCGCCGACCGCTGGACCGATCAGGGATGACTAGTGCACCGGTGGTTTTGCAATGTCGTGTGTATGTGTACAGTGCTTTATGTGTGTGCGTGAGTGCATTTGTATGTGTTTATGTGAGTGAAGTTGTGTATATATGCAAGTATTGCTAAATATTTAAATTAAAATATTTATACCTATATACTTAAATATTAATTATATGATTTGAAAATACAATTTAAGTTTAATAATATTAATAAAGAAAATTTAATAGTATTATTTAAATGAGAAAAATATGGTATGATCTGTAAGTGATATTTTATAGTTTTCAAAGTATGAAATTTTAGTATATAACTTATGTTTTGAAAATGTATTTAATTGATTATAGTTATTTATAAATAGTATTTAGTTATAGAAAGCTATGGTATTATTCTTAAGCATGATATTTAGTTTTACAATCTATTTTGAGTTATCAAATAAATGAGAGGGATTTTCTAATGTTGTTTTTGAATACTAAATTATTATTTAATTTTAAAAAAGATCGAGAAATTAGTTATTTATTGTATTAAACATATTATATTTGAGTTTAGTAATTATCTTGTTAAATCTAGAATATATTTTTATTATCCATTTCTAAGTAATCAATTTGTTATATAAGATTATATGTTGTATATATATAATTGGTTAATCTATTTTATCTTGCTTTTCTGATATTACTTTCTTTTATATACATTGAATCGAATTATATGAATGATTCACCGGTGATGTTGATTTGATTAGTGTTTTAATATGATACGGTGAAGACATTCTTCTATGTGATTTTGTGATAATTTTAATTTTGTATGACGAGAAATCTGAATAAACAGAGTTATAATACTGTTTGGGATAGGGCATTTAGTAATATTTCTCCGTTTTTTCTTTGGACTAGTTATATAAAATATCGAAGGAGCGAGTATGATGTGTGAGCACTAAAAAATGGACTAGTAACACGTTGTAGTATGGGACGCCATTGTGTTATTTATTCGGTTACTCTTTGCTTGTGGATGACACTCATACAGGGGTATGTTGTGTGTGATACTCGCTGCATTGAGTATACTTAGAGCCATGCGTTGGCCTATATGTAGAGCCGTGTATCGGCCATTGTGTATATATACTATGTGTGTCTACCTTTGTCCAGCTTCCTTTTGTTTATGGAAGTGAACCCGATTGGCCAGTATCCACCCTGGCGGCCTGATCATAGGGTCGCGCCCCAGATCTGCGGCACTGTTATTTTATATTATATTTAATGTGCATCACAGGTTCTGGTAGGGTAGTTTCCCTTTAGCCCTTTATGTCGCTTAGGCCAATAGTCTATTACCTATAGGGGCAGTGCAGGGTCATGACCGAGGCTACGCATAGACGAGCCATTGGTGGAAATGAATCACGATTTCTGTCAAGGTAACTAAGACTATAGGAGCATATTTGGCTACACAACATGCGGCTAATAGACCATGGGTTCCTAGAGTGGGCATGCGACCATCTGTCTCCTATCTAGTTTCGGTTTGCGTGTGGTAGATAAGCATATATGAGATGAGATTATACTTGAGATTGTGCCCAGAGTATGGTCAACCCCGTATCCTTCTTTTACATGTGTTATCATTTATCTATTTGGACGATGGATCATTTTATTACTTAATTTATGGCAGACCCGAGAATGTCCATTATATATATATATATATATATATGCATATATGTGTGTGTGTATATATATATATTCATTGTAGGGCATTACTACATGCTAGCTCGATTCGCTTGATGATTTGAATTTCTATGATGATGTTTTTATTGTATGGATGATTTACCCATTAGATATAGTTTCCATGATTACTATTGATTTGGTTTATATGGGTGATGATACTTTTCTCTATGGTTTTGAGATATTTTGAGGCTGTTATACCATCATCATTATACCTTTCATATTATCATTGTATGTTATAATAATACCTATCGTTATAGACATAGTTTGACCCATGTATTATTTATAATACTTGGGTCAATCCAAGACATTTTAGGTCCAGGGACAATGAGACCAGCTTTTGTTTACTAAGCATAAAGGAGATTAGTATTGGGTATAATAGTTACCATCTTATATGTATATTTATATAATGTATATTGGATGTATCTTGTATAATAGTTCAATTTTAAATCATAAACGAAACTAAGCTTTTTCTCAGTTACTGTAGAAGTGTTTAGATTCATTCAGGTTCAATCATCCCAAAGATTAAAGAGTTGGATAACAATTAACTAAAAAAGATACCGTACCACTTGGGAAAAGTGGTCATTTGCATTGAGTGCTACATCTTGCCATACCTTTCTTATTCTTTTCTTTATCAGCTTTGAATCCAAATGTTATAGATATTTTAACTTAAATATCCAAATAATTCTACTTTTATACTCACATAAACTTCTTTAAAAGTTACGCGTGGTACAAGGTTTTAAAAGCATGGTGTAACGAGATGACTGATTGCATATCAGTTTTCAAAATCTTATTGGCTAGAAGTCAAGGGGCGATAGAATTTTGGTTGACACCAGAGTCATTTTCAATATAGCTATATATATGAATGTTAAAGTGAAGTTGGTTTCTCATGTAGCTCTTCTTTGGGTTCTAACTTCAAAAGAATGCTAAAATTATGGTAGATATGCAACAAACGAGTTAAAACTGAAGCTAACATCATAGCCTTTTTTTCCGGTACAGATTGTTAGGTTATCATCTAATAATTTAGTTGGGTAGTTACTTTCACCCACTAAAAAATTTAGTTTCTAAACTTTGATGTTAGACTCAGTATAAACATATTTGCAGATGACACTTTCATTGCATTATAACATACACATGACTAAATAGATCAATAAATACTGGAAAAAAGAAAAGGAGATTGCTCAAGTTGACAACTTTGTTGGCAAAACTGATGTAATGATTTGTCCTTTCGATTTGATGCTTTATCGTGTACTCTTATCCAGAACGTGACACAAGGTGCTCTACTATTGTGCAGGCATTTTGGTACACACCATATTAACAAAAGGATCCATGCTACATATTTGTCAATTTTTATGATCAAGAACTTGAATTTAAAGGCAGGCCCCTAGTGAAAATGACAATAGCAAAATTCAAGCACCAGGGGGCATTACATGCGAATCGCAAGCAACGAAAATTTTAAAATTCTTGCAAAAGATCGACGCGAGGTTGAGTTCGATTTTGATTTGGATCATGTTGGTATAGCACACTTTGGGTTTGAAAATCTCAATTTTATTTGTCAGATGATCAGTCATATTCCTAAATTATTTTACATGCACTAGAATGTTATGAACTAGGTGCTTCATTGAGGGAAATGTAATTTGATAGAATAAATCTAATAAATTAGCCAAGGACTATAACATTTATGTTATATAGCAACTTCAATGTTCATAAAATATTAAATATAATAAATCAGGTACACATACTCCTTGGATCATCTTCCCAGTTACAGTATATCTTAGTCCTTTCGCCCTCTTCTTGACAGTTAGGTAAGTAAGCTTCCCATCTATATTTGTTGGGGAAAGTGTATTAGTATTAAATTGAAACATAGTTAAAAGCTAAAATATAAAAACTAGATATATATGATTTATCACCAACTAATATTTGACTGCATTAGGATGTTATATGCATAATAAAATCTAAGAAACCATCATTTCGAAGTAAGCCATGATTGAAAATTTTGTATTATGATCAATAACGTTTACCATTTCATTTGGACTGGTATCCAATTCCAACATAATATACAAATCACTCAAATACAATACTTAGATAAGCATTGAGCTCTATGTGTCTGCTAATATGACCACATGAAACTCACATTACTGTGGCTCAGTTTAATGAAATATCGACCAATGAAAACCATGATCCATGAGACCTCTTTCCATCCATCAATCTCTAATTAATTCATCTTTAAAATAATGTATACTGTAGTCAAGACTCAGATGCACACCAATGCACAAACGTGTATATATAAATCATTTTATTTCAGTTATTTCTGTCTGGCTCACTCTTTGCCAAATCAGATACCAATCCTATATAGTAAATAGCATAGTTAGGTTACTATAGTTGTAGTAATGATTTTGGATTAGTGTACTTGTCTACTTATTTCCCACAAAAATCCAAGCATTAAAATAGGTTGTGTTGAACATTTTTTCTTTTCTTTTTTCTCTCGTGTTAATGTAAAGGAAAACTTTAAAACTCCCACGAAATTGAATAAAAAATATATAGATACAGATTTTATTCATACGTAGGCTCATCACCTACAATTTTGACGTGTTATCCTAACCCAGAGCATGTGTCTTTGTATATTTGCATTGGATAATAAAATAGTGAAATGAATCATATTACATTTGACTTATAAATACAAATAAAATGATAAAAGAAAAGAAAACTAAATTAAGATTCTAAAGACAAAGATTCGCCGGTCCTTCCAAGAAACAATTTACACAGATCTTGTTTCTTAGAATATAACCTACAAATATTATATCAATTAATTGGGACACCAAATTTCGTGTGCATGTTGTTGGGTACAAATAATTCACTCAAAATTTGATAACAAAAATGATAGCTACGATGTTTTGATGCTTCTAACAAATCAAAAAGCATCATTCCCAGTTATTATCAATTGAAAAATCTTATTTTTTTTAAGAAACAGATCAGCAAGCATGATGTTCAGCAAATAGAATCAAATTACCTTTGGTCAAAATCAGAAGATCCGGAGGCGAAATTGACTATATAGACGTTGATAATCACAGTTTGAGATGAAATTGTTGACGGAGGCGGGGAGATTTGGATCGACAATTGTAGAATTAGGTTTTTTTTCGTTCTTTGAATATTTGGGGGTAGAATACGTGAATAGCCGCGCAGGAGAATACGTGAATAAAGTTAAAAAAAAACTATTTTTGCTCTAATGCAAAGGTGTAGGGATGGCGTCTGGAACTTTCTACGCCTTTTTACGACACTTTGGATTCCTAGAAAATTAACAGAGACGTGAAAATGGCGTAGGAAATTATCTACATCTTTTTTACAGCATAATTTTGGCATAGAGGATTTCCTACACCTTTCTTACACCGATCTGGAATTGTAGAAAATTAATAGAGGTGTGGAAATGGCATAGGAGATTATCTACGTCTTTTCTACGTTATAATTTTGGTGTATGGAATTTCCTACACCTTTTCTACGCCTCGATTATTTATCTACGTATTGAAGTTGACGTAGGAAAAGCGTAAGAAATTTTTTTACGTCTTCCCTACGACTTTACCTCTTTCTACCGATTTCCTACACCTTACCTACGCCCCGCCTTTTGGCGTAGAAAAGGCGTCGGAAAAATTGCGTAGGAAATTGAAGTATTTTCTAGTAGTGTATTATATATATATTATCATTACGTTTCCGACTCTGTGACCTCTCCTATATTTTGTATATTGGGTATTTTTCTATCCTGGAGGCATACATGTTTATTGCTTTGTGTGGATACTGTGTACGTATAAGTGAGTTATTTATTGGATGTTTTAAATACATACCAGTGTTAGCCCAAGGGAATATTCATGTGTGTATCCCATATCGCCTTATTCACCATATTATTCGATAGTACTACAGTGTACTACTCTTGGATAGTATGGATATAGAGGTGGGGATGTTACAATCACCATGGACTATGATCCCATTTAAGCCTGTAGAAAAAATTATTTAATTAAATCTAATTTAATCGCTTATTGATCAATATATTTATAATTATTACAAATATATTTAGTAATATTTATTCCATAAATCATAATCAAAATTTTAAAATTAAAATTTCATAAATAATTTAATTAATTTATAACAATTATAAACTAATTAAATCGCTTGGTCAAAAGAGAATTCATCATTTTGGTTGTGTGACTCGTCAGGTGTAAATTTGGTCAACGATTTACATCGAACTATTCGAATGTTAACGTTCACACATCACTTAGCAGGTGGTGTTACATTTTGGACAAATTTATTGCTTAGTTGGTTTCGGTAAAACCCAATTTCACTTTGTTAAGCGTTACCCGGTTGTGACTTTTTATTACACCAATTCTCTTCGTCAAAGCTATATCACTTTGGACTTATGGAATTTGATCATAGTCAAAATTCCAATATTGTCCACATTCAACTCTATAATTCAGACATAAAGTTTTTGGTTCAATAATAAAAATTATTATTAACCGAACTTCTCTGGCCATAAACTTGACTTCGAGTTGACTGGAGTTGATCGTGATACTAACTCCATATAACTAAGGAGACAAATCCTCTCTTGAATAGTGCTTCACTTCCAATACTTCCACTCGACCAAATTATAGTCACTCAAAGGACGTTGTGCCATGATTTAACTATAATCAAAGAGGAGCTTTCATATTGAAGATTCATAATATTCTCAAATCGAAGGAACTGTGTAAATCAGTCACATCAATATTTTTTGTTTGACCTTAGTTATATTAACCAACAGAAAACTATCGACTGAATTGTTCCATAGTTCTCCAATAACTATCGGTACGTAACCGCTAGGTGCCCCCAACACTGTCCAATATTTGAAGAGCACACTTTTGACTCAACGAATACATCAATATCCATTCTCAATGCATCTTAACTAGGAATATTTAAAATGGTATATTTTTTTCCATTATGATAAATTACTCATGTTTACAACACTTTGTAACTACTATCACAAACCATACCATTTATGGATTTTTTATTAAATGCACTTTTAATTAAATTAATTAATTAATATAATATATTATATCAAGTATATAATAGAAAGAAAACACCTTTTATTTCGAACAAGATTTGTTATCGAGTTAGATATATTTAACAAATTACATAATTTCCCCTAGGAAATACCCCTAACTCTATCAGATTATTGGAAAGGATTCGAGGAACATAAGGAAAAATACACCGAGTTAGAGTCTCATGCGTCGAAAGCTAAGGACGTTTCGATAAAAGTTGAGGAAGCCTTAATGGACACTCGACCGAAGTTGAGGAGAGGGAGAAGCAATTAAAAGACAAGCTAGATCATACCCTAAAGGAAACTGAAGGTATAGCTTACGACATCCTCTTAGGAATATGCACACAAGTTAAGAGGCAATTCTTTACGGATTGTTTAGATGATCCTGATGCTGAAGTGAGCTTTGGGTTTTTACTAACCAAGTCATTACAAAAATTGCGCAGAAGCACTACGTTAGTTGTGGGCCTAAGAATGAGGCGGTGCTAGCTCCTTAGCCCTAGTCCTAGATTTCTCAGATGATTTAGATGCTGATGGGCTTACCGGGGTGCAGGTCATATTGACATCGACTTGGACCCTAAGGTTTCTCTCTCCGAGAAAGTAAATATTTGCTTTGCCATTTCCTAGTCATCTTTTAGTTTTTAAAAAAAAGAAATTATAACATTTCTAACATATTGGAAACAACTCCTATTTTGTTGTGGCTGTTCTGTTGATGTATTATTTTTGCAAATGGACTCTGACACTTGTTTATTTCGACTTATTTTCTTTCGCCCGTGGAGTATTTTGATTTTCTTATACCTTCATGCTTAATTTAGTTCTTTATTTCCCTTTTTAGGTAGGAATGATTTATATTGATAAGTATCTTTAAGTAAAGTCTGTTGAGGAAAACATGTTGCCCCAATATTCAATGGAACATATTGAGAATATGAAGAGACAGGCCATAGAGACGGTAACAAAGATGACAGTTTTCATATAAAGAAGGTAAGTTGAACTGGAGAAGTCCATTATTAGACCGAGGAAGGAGTCTTAAGATATGCTATTCAGAATTGCAAAAGTGGCTCATAAAAGAGACGCTTTTTGTGACTTCGTACTGCGCAGATGGGATCTTGTATTAAAGGATGCACCTCTCGCTTTAGAGTATTCCCATTTGTCTTGGTTTAAGGGTAGAATTAACCACGAATAAGAGCGATGTCTTTTCATGTATATGTGTATATTTTTGAATAAAGTGCTTCATTGTTCCAGTATTCTTATGTTTATAGTTTGTTTGTCGGTTTCCTTATCTATTTCTCTCCCTTTTTAGGATATTGCTCCTATTCTTCCAACAGGTACTTTCTTAGTTGCTTCTCCTGACTATGGTAGTTTTCCCCTGCTCTTTGCAATTCTTGCCAAGCGGACCAGGTTTTGTCGAATATCCTTGAGGGCTATGAGCTTCAAATTCATTTACTTGAGACTGTAACGCATTTGTGTAAGGAAAAGAAACTGATTGAACATAACGTTAGGAAAGAGCCACAATCTCAGTATAAAGAAGAGATGTGCTAATTCGAAGAATCTAAGCAGGCTAACATTTGAAACAACAATTACAACATGAAATTGAAAGTTGACATAACACAATAGAATAAAATTCAAGGGTTGGAAAAGGAGCTTAAGTCTGTCGCAGGTCGTATCGTTGAATTTAAGGGGTTGTTGAAAGACGCTAAAAATTTACATGGGGTCCTTCATGAAGATGAAATTAAGAAGCTTAAAAAGACAATCGAGGGGTTGTCTCAACAAGTCGTGATCCAATTATCCAATGAAGAAGATCCTTCTTCTACTATCGCTCTTCCTAAGAAGCTTCCTTCTCATATAGTCCCTGCTCCTCCTTCGAGCTTACATAAGGATGAGGCTTCCTAATGGAAAAACGAAATTACAGCGTTCTACCAAAAGGAATCTAATGAGTTGAATCTGCTTATGAAAAGCAATTGAAAAACCTGACTAAAAGTGCAGGGGTTGAAAAACGCTCCTCTCTCTATAGCTTATTTGGTCTGTTTTCGAAAAGTCAAAAAAGATAAAGGCATAAGTTTTGGATGACTTCTCCCGGGTGCGTCGCATCGCCATTGAATAAATCAATGAAGACCAAGTGCTTCATTCTCATCCTATTAAGCATAATTTAGCTACGTCCTCTTCTTATTCAACTGCCCCCACCTTGACACAGTCGAAATTTGTTGGAAAACTTAAGCAGGAGAGAACTGGGCGTGTTATGGCAAAATAATCCTGAAGGGTGCAGTTGATACATTCAATCATTTTATACCAGACTTAGACTTATGTTTTCTTTATAATCGATTTGACTACATTTTTGAAGAACACGGTATTGGTAATTCTTGGGCCGGAGCGAACCATGGCCCGAAGCATCCGGTGGTCGGTGCCTCACGTCGCTCTTCAATTGTTATTACTGAAATTCCTCAATATCAAGCTATTCCTACTTCTCAAAAGAGGATAGACTTATAACAAATGAGGAATCTGACTCGAACTAAGATGTATTTCCCTTTACATCCGTATGTGTATTTGTCTTATGTTATAATTATAGTAAGGATTTGTAATAAAATGGTGAAGTGATGTGTGTGTACCTTTTTATGTTTGGTGCAGGCTTTCTTTGCATTTTTCCTTCGACTTCCATGGCATGAATTTTCTTCTCTCCTTTCTTTCTTGTTTACTATCATATGTTGCATACTTTTGAATTTGCACTCGGTTGATCCGTTCTACTTGGGGCGTGGATATTTTACATTTTGTCTATGAAGTTAGGTTGTACTTCTAATTTTTTTACAACCATTTATTTCATGCACATGGTTTTTATACTGGTTTGGGCCATTTAGTATCCCTACGTCCAGTAAAGTTTTAGTTGAAAATCCAAGCCATAGGATCATAATTCTTACAAGACTTGTAAGCACATACTGTAAAGCGGATTTCTATACTGGTTGGATCGCCTAGTATCCCTATATCTACTTCATCATTTTATTATTTAAACTAATCGATTACAACTTTCTATACACCAAATATTACAAGAAAAATAAAATCATATCAAACATAATACGGCCGAAGGTGCTCAAAATTCCATATTCTTAAGATCAAATTTCCATCGGGTCTGGAGAGGCGGTATGCACTATTTGAGAGTGTTTCTACAATGACTAATGGACCCTTGCAATTTGGTCCCAGTCCTCCTTCTGTTAGGTCCTTAGTGTTGGCTATTATTTTTCCTAATGACTAGATCTCTATTGGAACTTCCTTTCTTTGAGTCTTGAGTTGTATGTTTTTGCCATTCTTTGTTTGTAAACTGTGGATCTTACCGTAGCTTCATCTCTTCTTTCTTGAATAAAATCCAACGCAACTTCTTTTAGATGTAAATTCTTATCCACCACGTATGACATGCATCAGTGTGACGGTACATCTACTATGATTGGTAAGATGGCTTCGTATCCATACATTAAAGAAAATAGGGCGTGTCCTGTAGAAGGTCTTATGGATGTCCTATATGTCCATAATGCTAAAGGCAGTTCCTCTACCTGTATTCCTTTGGCTTGTGTGAGTCTTTTCTTTAGCAGTTATTTTATTATTTTGTTTGCCATTTTGACCTGCCCGTTGGCTTGCGGGTGAGGCACATAAGAGAAGCTTTTTATAATCCTGTTTTATTACATAGACTAGTGAATCTTTGCTTTCGAACTACGTTCCATTGTCAGACACTATTTTGTAGGGGATCTCGAATCTAGCGATGATATTCTTACCACAAATGTGACCACTTTCTTAGATGTTGTAGTTGCGAGGAGCTTCTACTCACTTGATAAAGTAACCAACCGCTACTACTGCGTATTTTGCCCCTCCTTTGGACATTGGAACTGGACCTATAAAATCAATTCCCCTTACGTCGAATGGCTGTGGATGTTCATGAGGGTTAGATAGTGTGAGGGGAGTCTAGTTATGCTGGCAAACCTTTTGCACATGTCATACCCCCATGCAACTTCCTGTGAATCTGCCAATGCCTTTGGTCAGAAATACCCCTGCCTCAAAATTTTCTTTGCTAACTTCATTCCCCTTAAGTGGGCTCCAAAAAATCCTTTGTGAACTTCTTTTATGATTCTAACTCCTTCTTCCTTTGTTACATGTCTTAAATAGGGAGTCGAGTAACTCCTCTTGTAGAGTATTCCATTAAAGAATGCGAAGTAGGAAGCTTGATACCTTATTTTCCTTGCTACCTTTTTATCAGCTAGTAAAGTTCTTTCTAACAAGAAATATATGATGGGAGTCATCTAGGAATTTGTTTCCCCTTATTTTGCCGCTGGTGAAGCATGATCACCTTGTAGCTCCCCCTCCTCTTCCTGAAATGTTTCCACATGGCCTTGTGCCCGCTGTAACCGTATCAACAATAGATCTAGTTGCATTTTGGAAATGCTTGCATCAGCCAGGTGTCGCCGTGCCCTACTAGGACTACTTTCATTTCCTGCACAACCTTAGTGCTTTCCAGCTTGGCTAAGGAGTATGCTGTCGAATTCTCCTCTCTTAGGATCTATTCTATATCAAATTGTTCAAACTGAGTTAATAATTCTTTGGTCAATTCCATATATTTAGCTAAAGTGGGCTCGTTGGCTTGATAGTTTCTCTGCACTTGTTTAACGACAAGCTACAAATCACTATATATTTTAAAATGAGTTACCTTCGTCATCTATGCCATCTTTAACCCCGCAATAAGTACTTTATACTCTGCTATGTTGTTTGTTGCTTTGAACTCTAGTTGAATTGCCCCATATAGTTTCTGTTCGTCGAGAGTGATAAGTCCATGCCCTATTCCTAGTCCTTGCTCATTAGATGAACCGTCTATATACAATTTCCAATTTTGTAGAGGGTCTTCTATTTCTTTGTCGAGCTGCGTAGTTTGTAGGGCATACTCCGTAGTGAAGTCTGCTAATGCCTATCCTTTGATGGTGCTACGTGGGCAGTAGGCAATGTCATACTAGCTTAGTTCGATCACCCATTTCAGAAGGTAGCCTTACTTTTCTTGTTTTTGTAATATTTTCTCTAAAGGTTTGTCCGTTGGTACCTTGATGGGATGTGCCTGGAAGTACAACTGAAGTTTCCTTGCCATGAGCAGTAGGTTGCATGCTAGCTTTTCGATCATTGCATATCTTAGCTTGCTGTGCTCAAGTGCTTGTTTGTGAAGTAAATTAGCCACTGCATGCGCGCTTCTTCCCATATGACCACTGCACTCATCGCTTGGTTTGTTATGGCTAGGTATATAAAGAGGTCCTCACCTAGGACTGGCTTTGAAAGTAAGGGTTGGCTAGGTGATCCTTTAGAACTTCGAAAGCTGCCTTACATTCCTCAGTCCACTCAAAGTTTCTTCCCTTCTTGATTTTATCAAAGAATGGAATGCATTTATCTGTTTCCTTGGAGATAAACCTGCTCAAGGCTATTACTTTTCCATTCAGGCTCATCACATTTATGGGCATCTCTGGCAATTTCATGTTTTTGATAGCCTCAATCTTTGCTGGGTTGACTTCTATCCCCTTAGATCTTACTATGTATCACAAGAATTTCCCATATTGGATTGCAAAGGTGCATTTATATGGATTTAACTTCATCCCTTATAGTTTTAAGGTAATGAAGGCTTCTTTTAATTCCTTCACATGATCTGAAGCTGTTCTAGACTTGACTATCATATCGTCTCCTTAAACTTTAACATTTTCCTAGTCTGATCTTCAAGCGTCATATTCACCAATCTTTGATATGTTTCCCTCGCATTTTTTAACCCAAAAGGCATTACTTAGGACAATACAACCCCTTCTCCCTTACGAAGCTTGTGTGCTCTTGATCTGGTTTGAACATTACTATCTGATTATAGTCGGAGAACGTATCCATGAAGGTTAGTGATTCATGTCCATTGGGTGCGTCAACCAACTGGTCAATTCTAGGGAACGAAAAACTTTCCTTAGGATAAGCTTTGTTATGGTTCATGAAATGCTATGTTGGTCCTCCACTTTTCACTTGATTTCTTTACTAAGATTGGATTTGCTATCCACTTTGGGTAATATACTTCTCGGATAAATCCATTTTCTTTTAACTTCCTCATGAAGGGCATTGTATCTTTCCTAATGCAATGTGCGATGCTTTTTCTTGACAGGATGCATGTCGAGATCAATGTTGAGGGCATGATAGATTATCATTGGATTAATTCCTTTTATGTCCGAGTGAGTCCAAGCAAATGCATCCCGAGTCCCTTTTAGGAAATTTATCGATTCTTCATGGAGTTCGTCGATCAAATTATTCCCACTTTTCACCGTCTTTGATGGATATCATGGGTCTATCTGGACATCTTCCAAATCATTTATCGGTTCGAGGTCTTTACTCTTCATCCTTAGTCTTGGGTCTATTTCATCTTCTACCTCATCCAACTTTGAGGTTGATGTATCACTCTGGGTGGAAAAGTGTCCGACAGATACTGCGCATATACATAATTATATTTTTCTATCCTAATCATATGCAAGTAACTTCTCTTGTCTCTTTTTATAGATACCATAGTCGTAAGATGACCTGTTTCAGTATTCGCCGTAGAACTTGATTCTAATGCAGTTTTTTGAATTGACTTTTCATTTTGGTTCTTATTTTTATATAATTCAGTAGACACAACGATATAATTTTTGAACGATTTTACTGTTAGGATTCAAAGTTATATGATAAATTTCCCTAGCTAATAGTTGTTCTTCCCTCACACTCCTTACTCCTGCCGAAGTGTGGAATTTCATGAGAATATCCTTTTGGGGATAACTGCCCCGAAATCTATCAACACTTGTCTTCCTAGGAAGGCATTATATGAAGATTGTTGGTCTAAGATTAGGAAGCTCTCATGGAAGGATTTAGGTAGCGGTGTAGTTCTAGCAATCACTAGAAGCTGAGCTACCCTCATTAGTACAGTTGCCGTATTATTGAAACCATATATCAGTTCTAGACGTAGTTTCAAAATTTCGGCTGGTAAACCCATTTATCATAAGGTACCTTAAAGATGACATTCACCAAGCTACCTAAGTCCATAAAGATCTTTTTCATTGTGTAGTTTGAGATATGCACAGTCACTATCAGAGGGTCTAGATGCGGGAATGTAATTCTAGCTGACTTTGCAGAGTTGAAAGTAATGTTTGGTATGGCTTTCTGTTTAATATGAAATAAAGATCGTTGTTTTGTGCATTCCTCATACACGTACTTTTCTTGCACTTTCTTCCTTCGACCTACCAAGTGCGGCCCTCCATGAATGGAGGCTATGAGATTGATTGGGTTTCCTGCCAGACCTTTATGAGGATCGAAGGATTGGTTCTACGTAGGGGAGGTTGAGTCATCCTTTATGTAAATTCCTAGGTAACCTTTCTAAATTAATCTTTCTATCTCGTTCTTCGGATGGCGACAGTTGTCAGTGTGGTGCCCATTTACCCTGTGAAATATGCAGTATAAGTCACCCTTGTTTGGCTTAGCTTTCTTTCCCTTATTTGATACATTGTATGTTAATTCTATCCTACTTAATTCATAGATCTAACCCGAAGCATGCATAAGTTGGGTATTTGTTGTGAAGTTAAGTTCTCTAGGTCATTTTGCAAGTGGGTATTGGTATGCTTCTGCACTCCGTTTCCTATCGTTGTTTGTTAGGGTTGCTCTTTCGACTGTCCTTCCCTCTGCAGTTTTAGCGTCTTCGGTGCGTATGTACCCACAAGCTCTTTCGTAAAAAGCATTCATGCTCCAGTAGGGCTTCCTACTATTCTTATCCCATATATCAGTATTTTTCTTTATCCCTGAATAGGCTTCCATCAACAACGCCTCCTCACTAGTAACCTCGATTCTCATTGCATCTTCCTTAAAGCATTTTTTATGAAGTTGTACACGCTTTCATTTTCCCTCTAGTTTACTGAGGACAGAGTGTATGAATCTGGAGAGCTATCTCATCCAACATGAAATTGCATACGTAAGTCTATAGATAATTGTGTCCAAGAGTGGATCCCCCCTGGTGAATATCTCCGAAACACCTTGAAGCTGCCCTCTCAAGATATACAGGGAACTGCTTACAGCGTGCCAACTTCCCAACCTTCAATATATCCTTGTAGTATTCGAATGTGCATAGATGGTCAACTGGGTTTGATAATCCTTCGTATTTTTCGATGGATGGTGCCCTAAAGCTGTCAAGAAAATCCACTTCTATGATAGGTTCACTATATGGAAATGAGCACTCTTCTCTCCTCCCTTATGTACTACCCTACTCACATAACTTAGCTTAATGTTCTATACAAGCTTTCAACTCTTGTATTTCTTTATCCTTCTCACTCACATGTGATGAATCACCCTTGTAGGCAGATCTGGCTTCATTAGCATCCTACGGTGTTTGGTTTTTATTCTTTTATGGTAATAATGGATTGATATTGGCTGGTTTGCCTTTGATATTTGGGTTTATGGATGCCTTATTCTTTGCCTATTGTCCCAAGCCAAGCAGACCGATGTCACCATTCTCTTAATGAGACAACCGTTTTTTTCTCCTACTTTCACTCACTGTGGAGCAGAACAATGTTGGCGTGGACCTATGGGATTTCAGTGGTTTATTTGGATTCTGAATGATCAACTTTTCAATGCCGGCCATTCTTTCGTTGATTTGAGTAACAAATGCGTTAAAGGGTGTCGAGGATGGGGTCAGTGGATATGTTTTATGGCGGATAATTTGGTTTGGATGAGGAGGTGAAAAGCCTATTACCTAGCTTCACAGCTAACTGCTAAGGTTCATATGGTGGAGGATTTGAGGAGTTTCCAGGTTGTATGATTTTGGTTTAGAGAAGTTTTTGGGAATTTGGACAGGTTGTAATTTACTAAAGATTTGCTAGGAGAGGGGCCCTTCTTCTAGCATCAAAATATTAACGAGATTTTTTGTCTTACAACACTAAACTGATCACAGAGTAATTATAGTAATAATCACTTCCACGATGATGAATCAATAAATTTAAGTAATATTAAATTTGCGTTAAGGTAGTAATTATGTTGTTATGTGCTTACACAATTAAAAAGCTGCATTCTAACTGTGTGTTAAAATCATACTTTGGACCTTAATTAAGCCTATAAAGCCTATGTTGGTTTTAGATCTAATCTAAAACTTCGAATAGAATCTTCATTTTATTCCGTTTGTTTTAAAGTTAATTTAAGTTAAATTTGATGACACTATGAATTAGAGTATATCAAATATACTCTTGTGTGTACATGTGTGTGATAGTTAATTGCTTTGTATTATTATTCTGGTAAGTGAAGAGTCAAGCAGTTAATTATGTAAACTGTGTAATGTGGCATTAACAGTATATTTAATTAATCTCATTAATCAAAAGCATTTAATGCGAATCACATTCAATTCAATGAATGAGGGGAGTTTTATTTTATTTAGAGAAAGAAACCTTTCATTTCTCTCTCTTAAAACTCACTTATTAATTGGAGGAAGGTTTTGTTTCATTCAGATAGAGAAACATTCATTCCTCTCTCTTAATTAAATTAATAGGTTGATTTGTTTAAGTGGTAGTTTTACCAAATTCATACTTGGTATATTTGGTCAGCATATCTAAATATACTCAAGTGTATATATTGCAAAGGTAACTTTTCAAATTTTGCACGTAGTTTGATTTTTCCATGTATAAGTGTTGGGATTTACACCTCAACGGACAAATTTTCCCCTCTATATACATATGTATTGTCTAATATGCATATGTGTATAAATATATATACATTTAAATTTGAAAAAAAAGTAGTGTTTATAAAATGATATATATTACAAACTTATTTACATGTGTACAAACTTATAGACTTATGATATTATAAAGCAACAAAGTTTCCAATTACAAATATGAAATTTAAAGTTCAGATTCTAATTTAATTCTAAATTCCAAACTCCAAAATTATGATATTCATTTAATAAATTGAAATTGATAAATATATTAACACACACACACATATCCCTCTCTGTGTGTGTATAAGCAATTGTAAAAAGATTTTGTCAATTGAATACATTTACATATATGCATGATTTGTGTTCATCAAATGCATATACATAAGAGTATGAATTTTGATTCAAGATACATATTAAACAATAATTGTATTTATTAATACATACATATAAATATGCGTTTAAAATTTGACATCTACATATAAACATAAAATTGCAATTTCCTTTGTTATAAAATAAAATACATATGAATGAATTTACTTAACTGATAGATCTATACAGATATACTGTTATATACGTAGATATGGTATAAATCAATTCATCAAAATTCATCTTCAAACATTGTCAAATTTAAAATAGAAAGAAAAATTCAATTTTGATTTTATGGCCAAAATTACATATCCAAACATATATACTTATTCAAAAGAATTAAAATTAAAATTGTATACACATATTCATGTTCAACATCCTATGTCGACAACACATACATATATGAAATTGTGACGATAAATAATTAAATTAAACAAAATTCATAGCATACTCAATTCAAAAAAATATATAAGAATTTGTAAATAAAGATAGTACCTTGCTATTTATTTCCTAGGAGAACGTGCCTTAAATATTTAATCCTTATTGCTCCGTTTGAATCATTATTCAACACTTCCAAAAGGTGCAACCTGATCGAGAATGTTGTACACCGTACTTTTGATTTTTATTGGATATGTGTTTTTTTGCTTGATTTTTGAGAAAGGAAGAAAGGAATTTTCAGCCATTTTCTAAGGGGAGCGATGGAGGCACAAACCTAGAAAAAAGAGTGGCAAGAGATTTTTAAATAGCATAGGAAAAGGGAGTCAAAGATAGAAACATTTCTTTCTTTTCCTTAGCCATTTACATACTTTTTGGAATCAAATTCCAAGCTAATTCTCCCCATTAGGGCCGGCGCTACATGCCTCCCAATTGTGCCTCAAATCACTTTAAGTCGGATCATATATTTTACATTTAAATCATATTTAAGCGTACATCGATATCATATATCATTGAATTGACAACTTTGAGTCACACAACCACATTGTTGATTTCTCTAAAACAAGATGGATTTAATTAATTTATAATTGTTGTACAGTAATTAGATTAATTAATATTTATACAATATTATTTATTTATCTATTTGATGTATTGGGTGATATTTGTATTTTTTGGTAATAAAACGAGTGCATATATAAAAGTTATATATGTATGCGTCGATATACGATATAAATATGAATTTAAATACGATTTAAACGTCATTAATTATTAAATGGATTTGAATGTTTTGATGGCCAATATCGGTCCATTATTAGGTCGGCCATGATGGGGGAGTTGGTTTGAATTTCAGATTTAGATCTAAATAATTGGTAAAAGGAGAAAGAGTAAAAGAAGGAGAATTTTTCTCTCTTTCTCCCTCTATTTAAACCAAACCAGCCTCCACATTTTCTCTCTTGAATCCCTTCTCCATCATGGCCACAAGCACTATTCCCTACCTTATTAGCTGTGTCTTCCATTAGCATAACTACATCAAAATGAATCGAATTCAAGTGGTGCTATAGGCTGTTGCAAGGTCTGGTCATTGGTTCTCTCAGATTCTAGGAGATCCTATCAAATAAGGTGCGTTCATAAGCCATCTCTTTAAGGTATAAAATTCTATTTTATAATTTCATAATAACCATATCTGTAGAATGATTTTATTGAAAGTCTATAGTATGGTGGATCGATTATGCAAATGACAAGTATGTGACTAATTTAAACTATATTGTAACAATGTTAAAGTATGTAAACAAGAATAATCACACCAGAGATTTTATACTGGTTCGGACCTCCCGTCCTACGTCCAGTCCCGAAGCTCCTCTTCGGAATTTCCTTTTACCAAATAACCCTAACTTCACCCGAAGGAACAAGTTTACAATAGCAGAGTTTCTTTGTCAACTGTGTGTTCTCTATTACACGGATTTTGACTATATAGTTCAAATGCTTCCAATATATATCTAGAGATTGTTGTCTATGAGGAACTGTATATTTGGAAGAGTAGAGTACAAGTATAGATTGCTAGAGATCAAGAATATATCAGAGTATGAGAGTAGAAAGCGCAAGTAAATCAGGTAGATTCTTCTCTTGGATTCTTGATACTATTTATAGTGGTAGAGAGATTCCTTGAGTAGTTGCATCCACTAGCAAGTGTTCTATGGTCGCTTCTGATGATGATGAAGAGTTGCAGCGAAGAGGAGCGAAGGTGTCTTTTTAATTGTGACAGTTGTACTTTGAATGGTAGCAGCCGAGTTCAAAACCAGACGTCTTGAAAATGTTTCAGACATCTGTCTTTTATATATTTTTGCATATGGTTACTTTTCAGACGTCTGAGTATCAAAACCAGACGTCTGATTCTGTCTGATTTGCAAACCAGAGAATTCAATCAGACGTCTGGCTTGTGCACTCAAACGTCTGAATTTGTGCATGTTGCTTTTCCTGTGCCTGTATCATTCCTCTTCTGATTCTATCGACTTGTAGCCTCTTGATACTTCTTTTGAGTCTTTGTTCTTGTCTCTTTGGTGATGTTACTTTATCAATTACCTATAAATATAGATATATACGCATATTCGATTTCCATTGTATAGTTGTTATCATCGAAACCATAGAATTGATTTCCTAACAATCTCCCCCTTTTTGATGATGACAACTATTCAATGTACTTATATATAGATTATAAATCTCCCCCTGAATATGTGCTTATTTTTAATGTTTTATGATTATACTTATATTTCTCCCCCTTTGGCATTATCAAAAATAATTATAAAATTGAAGCCAATCGTCAAAAAAGAAAGTTTCATTAAACTTGAATTCTGATTACAAACATAGATTTGTACAAAAATTGATATTCCAAAAACGTAAAGTCTATAATTCCCAAAAACTATGATTCCTTTGGAGAAGCTTAATTTTGATCATCTTCCTTTGATTCTTCTTTTTCAGAAGTGCTAGCCTTTGTAGGAGATGTCAAAGCTTCCTTGAGAGGTTCATCCTCAGAGAGTTTGGAATATTTTGCGGGAGGAGAAGGTACTGGGGTTGGCCAATCTTCAAATGGTGGTGTTGGACCGCGAACCCGTTGTAGTACTTCTTTAAGAACCGACAAGACAGTGGAAAGGGATTCTCCAACTGTGGCTAGGCGCGTAGCAAATGATATTTCGAAGTTGTCAATTCCCTTAGCCAAAAGCTTTTGATTTTGAGATAGAATTTGTTGATTTCAAAGAGTGAGATCTCGAACACTTTCGTTTGGATTTGTATCCGTTCGTGTCTCCATAATTTCATCTTGTCCCGGATAATCAAATGGTGCGGGAGGAGGAGGAGTGGCTTCTCGATGTTGTTCCTCCTCTTGGGATGGATCAATGTGTGGTTGAGGAGGAGGCTCAACTCTTCTAGATTGACGATTGTGCGTCCAATCTTCGAAGGACATGAATTCAAGAGGGATTTCGGGTAGGTGCATCAGAGAGAAGAATTTGGTGGAAGCATATTTAGATGAGATTTCTTCGAATATCGATAGGTAGGATGGAATGTTATGTGCACGAAGAAGTCTCATAATATAAGTTGGGTAAATAATTGACGGCCTTGATCGAGTCCAAAAATGCTTTAGCTCGTCGAAGATGAATTTGGCCCAATTTACTCTTGTTCCACTAAATAGAGCATATAGGGCTTTGTGCTCTAATTCGGTGATTTGCTCTTGACTTCCCATTCGTGGAACAATTGTGTTAATTAACATTCGAGTTAGGAGTCTAGCTTTTGGATGTAGAAATTTGGAGGCAAATTTTGGCATTTCGTCCTCCCAAATTTGATGAGTTATACTATTTCGTGGCTTGAAGCGCATATCCAGAATGTTGTATAAATCTTCCCCTGTGCCAGAGCATCCTAGAGTTCAACCTATTATGCCTGGAGTTAATCTAATCGTGTTCCCATACACGCTAGACCAGAGCCAGTTATCCTCATTTTCAGTGTTCCACACTGAAGTACTGTCTAAATTCGCATAGAATAAAAATATGGCTAATTGGTCTATTTGGACATCATTAGAAGTAAAAGAAATTAGGGTTTCCAACCCGGCATTTTCACATAGTTCATCCAAATCATACATAGGAAATTTAAGGAGATTGTAGAATGGATCTATGTGGAGTTTTTTCTTTTGGATGTCTTCATATCTTTTGATGGAATGCGGCGCTTTATTTGTCACATACCGGATTTTTCGACTTTCGAAAATTCGACATCGATACTCACTTTATCGACTGCCGAGCAATCGAGTGCCGGAAACTCCAATAGTGAGGGTTTTAAGAAAAAGAAAAAGTAGAAGAAGAAGGAGATAGAAGAAAAAGAGAAGAAAGAAAGAAGAAGAACAACAGAAAACATCAGAACGACATCAATAGAAACACAGAACAGAGACAATATCAGAATCTCACATATCGCAGCGGAACAATATATAATAGATAAATGAATAATCTTTAAAACAAAGAACTATATCATTTTATACATACATCAATCATCAGAGTCAATATACAACAATGGACAGTTATATAAACTTGTCCTCATACAGAATACACAGCGGAAGAAATACTATCAGATATAAATACTACGTCTCGTCCTCCAGCTTATCTCCAAAGCTCCAGAATATCCAGAATATCCTGATAATCTAACTCTAGACTGCCCGTGTGGAAATTGGTGGGCACCCAGAGTTTAGAAGGGAAGCAATAAACTCCGAGTCAGTCATGGTGACTGGTGTGAGATCGTAAAACAGTTTATCTTTAGAATAAACAACAGAAAATTTTTAAAGTCAATTCGCAATGCTTTTGAAAAATGAAACTACCATAAGACCTCCCACCACACACACAATGCAAACGCAGACTTGGAGGAGATTTCTTCTTATGATAGTCAAAGATGCTTACTACGCAAAAATCAAATCATTTTTGATATTATTATTAGTGCATAGTGGAAAACACTTCGAAAGTATAATATAAATCTTAGCCAGCATAGGTACCATTATATTATGCCTGCTATAGCTGCCTCCTGAGGAGACAGGTTATACAATTGAAATCGTAAAGGCTCGTATTGTTTCTTTGGATTTCCAACAAATGGTCAGGCTAAGGAACTTCCTATCCACGATGGGTACGTCCCTGGAATAGACGACCCGAGAACCTAACCGGATCTCTGCCAACACAAGGCCGGGTTACCTCTGCAAAAATAGGTAACTACTGACACGCGTATGCCATCCCCCGATCGTCACCGATCTTCCCGAGGATCCCCGATTCCAACAAACCACATAGTAAAAATAATGCAATAACCACAGAGGTTAAGTATCTGGGCTCCATACCATGATACCACCTTTATCCAGAAGGAATGACATACACTAAGGGGCGCTACTCCCTAGAACCTTGCCGCATCCTTCCTGTTTCGACCATTTCCGGGGTGTGAGGCTCGACGAAGTCTCGTCCACAAAGCTACGCTTTCTACAAAGCCCTGCTTCGGGTCAAACAAAATGATCAACCTATGATCACAAAGATATAAGATCAAACAAATGATCATATCACAAATGATCAAACACTGATCATTTCACAGCAACACTCAGTATGCCACGTTACCAAATTGGGAGTATATCGCTGATAAATTTCAACTACATAACCTCTGAGCTCGTACGTCTCAGAGAAGGGTGTTAAGCTAAGAGAATAAATTCTCCGCCACCAACAGGAATGTATTTGAAAGAAATCAGCTTTATATCTCAAATTGTAACGTCAGACACACAATCCATACAAGTCTGTTCCGGGATCGAACAGAACCGAAGGCACTTCTAACGAAGCCCTTGCACATCCGGATAAATTTCTAATCACGTCCGGACTTCCCGTCACTAAGGGTGATAAAACCTCTAAACCGGAGATCAGCCGATGTAGAGTAACTCGACGGTAATCCTTCCGTTTTCAAAAATATCCGGTCTTCAACACCGGTCTTCGAATGCAATTCATAACGACGTATCACATATTCGGAATGGGTTATACGACCCCATGGTCCTTTCCCGGTTAACCCGAATAGTGAGCGTTTATTTAAAAATAAGTGTGGCATTCAAATTCATCCAATTCACAACAAATACCTACTCAAGGTAATTATTCATAGTCGGTTATTTAACTATCAATAAAGATGCGCAACATCATCAGATTCCAAATAATTTTCCCAAATTATTTATCTTCCAAAATATCTTTACTAGATATAAAATTTCCACACTTAACCGTTTGAAAACAATTTTCAAATCAATTTCCACATTTCTTTTTATCTTTGAAGATAAAATCTCAAAACAGTTCATTTCATATTGGAAAAGCATTTCCACACTTATTTAAAAATAAGTGTTTCACAAAACATTTATTTTCAACGCTTAGAAAATATTCGATATACTTAAATCAAAATTAAGTATATATTTCATTCTTTAAGGAAATCATTCTCTTTAAACACATTTATTTGAGTCAAAACGAATGTTACGTAAAACATCGTTACGACGACTCAAAATCACTAGTATAGGGATTCGAAATTAAGATAGGTATATAAATCCAATACTATATAAAACATCTCCTTTTGGAAATCATTTACTATAACAACAGTGTTATAGTCCACCATTTCCTTATTTTTCGAAAACGTCTATTTCAACAATAAATGTTGAAATCTATGATTTCGATAATTCACACGTTTTAAAACATCTTTTAAAACAATTACTTCATTTTATAATATCGCTTTCCCAAAACATATCCATTTTATTTAATAATATATTCACTGTCCAAAATCGTGAATATACTACGTTATCCAAATTCAACATTTCTACACATTTTATTTAAAAGCTTATCCACTGTCCAAAATCGTGGATATAATTCCTTTAATTAACTTCTACAATTCACTTATCAAAATAAGTGATTTCAGATTTATAAACAACTTTTATAAATTCCAATTCTATTTATAAAAACTTCAATACCAAATCAATTTCAATATTGATTTATAAATTTATTTTCCATTCCAACTCATTTTATATTGACTTTCCAAATTCGTTTCAATTTGCCAATTAAATTTATAGTTGGACTTCCAACTTATTTCCTTTTTAAATAAATTCCTCTTAAAGAAAATAAATCTCTTTATCTTTTTCAAACTATTTAGAAATCCAAATTTTAATTAATTTCTTCAATTTGAAATCACTATTTTTACGAAATCCATTTATGTAACATTTTCGCTTGATTCTGAAATTTATTCGATAAGATTATAAAAATTAACTTTTTATAATTTAAAATTCCTTTCTTCAAATTCATTCAACTTCTAAAAATTTATTTACTTAAAAATTTCTATTTTGATTTCAAAAATTCAATTTCATTTATTTTTGGAATCAAATGATATCAAACATCCATTCAGCTAAATTTTAGCTTTCAAACAATTTCCAGACATCAATTCAATAACATCAATAATCATTCACAGATTATCACATCACAGTAGAAATAAATTCAATCAATGTGAGGGGTCCAGTTGGATCCCTCCAACCTATTTCCCTGCATCCAAAGATGTTAGCACAATACCAATTCCGCTCCAGTACGGAATTATCGCGGTATATGGGTTTTATAAAAATCCGCTTACTAACGGCGCAATAGGGTCTCATCCGCTATACGAGGCGGGAAATCATCAATCCAATATATACATATGCCAATATGTATATATTGATATATATATATATAATAGATATATCCTATCATATCTAATATCACAATCAATAGCAATCAATAACTGCAAAAATTCCACATTCAATTTTGAGTGAGAAAAATCTCACCTTAGCTTTTATTTGCAATCCATTTCCATCCAATTTGTTTTCTTCCCAATTTCAAACCTTGTATAAAGATTTATACAGTTCATTAATATTCGGATAAAATCGAACTATTAAATTCCATTTGATAATTTAAATTAACTAGTGATTAAATTTTTTAAACTAGAAATTTTTCATTTAAAATTATATATACTCTTAAAAAAATAGATTATAGATTTCCAAAAATCTAACTTTTATAAATGCTTCAAACATTTTTAAAAATCCCTATATATTTTCCAAAGTCTTTCCTATATATATGAATTTTTTTCTTTCAGCGAATAGTAAGGTAAAAATTTATTTTTTCTATCCTTTATATATATATATACAGCTAATTCTATTTTTAAACTAAGACTATTTTGAAATCCAACAAAAATTTAAAACTCACTGTAACTATTAATCTATCAGTTTCTTCTTCCTCTTTTTTTCTTCTAAATGAAAAATTAAATTTTAAAATCAAAAAATACCTTCAACCAAAAATTGCAGATGAACTACCCACCCTCTGCCACTCACGCACGTATCGGCCCCATATTACAGTCGAACTCCTCGACTTCGACACACCTAAATCGTGATATGAACGGAACACCATCGCCTGCCTAACGCGATTTCCATACGAGATGCTCGAGAACCCTAGTTCCAAACATCACGAAACCCCTAAATCAACGTTGCCTCGAACTTGACTTCGACCACGGCCACCGCTTGCCCACCTTCGCCTACGAGAAGGAGTCGCCTTCCACGACATGCCTGACCATTATCGCGACATCGAAAATCCCACGTCGCTCCCCTCCATCGCACACTCGATCGACTTGCCGTACGCGCGCGACGATGCGCCTCCAAGCGAGCAACTCGCGACTGACTCCATCCTAAATCGATGCCAGTCGCCATTTTTTTTTTCTGAAATCGATACGGGGTTGTTTTGGAATGGAGGAAAGGTTTTCGTGATTTCGAACGAGAAAAAGGAAAGAGGAGGAGTTACGAGGGAAATTGGCGATTTGTTTTTGAACGAGAAGAAGGATATGTGGCCATTACTTTTATTTTCTCGTTCGTTTTGATTTACGAAGAGGGAGAGGGGAATTTTAAAACGAAAAGGGTTGGGTCGCACGATTTTTTTATCGTGATTCTCGGCGTGCTTAAAGGAACGAAAAAACAACTGATGTGACAAAATTCAAATTTAAAATTTCAATCGAATTCGATTTAAATTTTCGACGCGCTTATACGTCGTACGCTCTCATACTAACTCCGAAAAATACGAAATTGGAAATCCAGTAATAATACAATATTACGGACCCAATGGGACTGGTTTCGTCGAATTCCGAGACTGTTTGAAAATTGACTATTTTTAAATATCGATTCGAACAATTAAATTTCAAAACTGAACGAAACAGTTCGAAATTAAATTCTTAAGCTTCTATTATCTTCAGTATCATCAATATAAATTTTGAAAACTTTCGAAATATTTTTCTTCAAATTTAAATTGAAGATTTAAATTTTTATTCAACATTTAACATATTAAATTTTATAATTTAATCGCCAATTAGAAAGTTATATCGGAGATTCAAATTAAATCATCGTTCAAATATTTAAAATTAATTAAATATTTTCAATTTAATTTGTTCAAAATTCCGGGTCGTTACATTATTCATCCACCTTTCGATCTGTTCATCGAAGCACACCTGAGGATTTGAAGATGTGGCCAGTTGGTCTTATTTTCTTTTTGACATCTTGGAATTCTTAGTGCGAGGAGGCATTATGATTAGATTTGCTTAAAATGATGCTTTGGAAAGAAAATCGTCTCTGAGAAAATCGTAGGTTATAATAATTTTTGAGATAAAAGAAAAAATGACGTTATCTGGGCCAATTTAAATGGTCGATTGGGAATCAGACGTCTGGATTAGAGATCAGACGTCTGGTTTGCCCTAAATTGAGTGCAGTAGATAAAATTAGACGTCTGGTTTTTGATGTAGACGTCTGGTTTGATCGAAATTTGTAAAATTGGAGAGGCAGAGAACTAAGGCAGACGTCTGGATCTTATTTCAAACGTCTGAAATGCTTTGATTTTTATTTGGAGAAGACAGAGCAAAATTTCAGACATTTGGGGGGTATATCAGACGTTATGCACAGTGCTTAAATTTTAGACGTATATCATTGTGTCAGGCATCTGAAGGCCATAGTCAGACGTCTGAAATAAGCAGTGTAGATAAAAATAGCCTAAAATTTGATGGTTTTGCTTATTTCTTGAATTTTTATAACAAGTAATTTTATTGTTGTGAAATAAAATAACAAATAAGCATAGATACATACAAATATAATTTATTTAGAAGGCGATGGAGTTTTGCGATCTCCTGACTTGTCATCCGTCCATGGTTTAAGTGGAGACCATATATTTCCACGTTCTTGGGTTCTTGGAGAGCTAGAATATCGTCTTGGTGTAGGGTCCGAAGGAGTACGATATGAAGATGAGGGATCCAAAGAACTACAAGGTTTTGGGAGTGGTTCATGGATATCTTTCTTTCGTGACGAACAAAACTTCATCGCTACTTGTTCCAAAAAGCTTAGGCGACGTGCTGTGACCTTTTGCTCAAAATATAGTTCTCGTTGAAGATCTATCTGTTGTTTCTGATAATGATGAATTTCATCAATTTTCTCCTTTGTGTTAGGAGATACAAACAGAGATCTTTTGGTCTTCTTATTATCGGGAGTAAATCCCGTATGATATGAGGACCACCTATGCGTCGGTTCATGAATCGGTGTGGGTGTAGGAAGTCGTTGGGGTGTATCAACCGAGCTATCCGGCGTAGGCATCGAGATGGAAATATAAGAGTTATCATAAGACATGACTATATTTTATTTGTTGAGGAAAATATGAATTGTGTGTATATAATTTTTCTTGAAGTATAACTGTTTATATATATGTTAAAGATTTATTTATAGAGAAACTAACTATCTAAAAAACAAAGGGTGTATAAATTTACTGATTATAATTTGTGGATAGAAAAACACTTGACTAAATATGGGCTAGATGAAGCAGGAATTATTCAGTAAGAAGATCATGAAGAGAGCAAATCCCTAAATCACGTCGGAGTTTAATAAAAGTTTGTTCATTTAGTGGTTTTGTAAAGATGTCTGCTATTTGATTTTCGGTATTTATGTATTCTAATGAGATATTTCCTTTTTCAACATTGTCTCATAGAAAATGATGTCGTATATCTATATGCTTAGTTCGTGAGTGATTGACATGGTTTTTTGATAAATTTATTGCACTCGTGTTATCACAATATATTGGAGATTTATTGATAATTTTGCCGAAGTCCGTAAGTGTTTGTTGCATGTATATTACTTGTGCACATGCTAGAGCTGCTGAGATATATTCGGCTTCGCAAGTAGATAAAGAAACACAATTTTTCTTTTTGCTAAACCATGAAACTAATGATTGTCCAATAAAGTGACCTGTTCGACTAGTACTCTTACGATCTGTTCTACACCCTCCGAAATCCGCATCACTATATGAAACTAGTTCAAACGATGATCCTTTAGGGTAAAACAAACCATAATCTCTAGTACTAGATAGATAATGTAAAATCCGCTTAAAAGCTCTTAGACGAGATTCTTTTGGTTTTGCTTGAAATCGAGTACAAAGACATACACTCATCATAATATCGGGTCGACTAGCCGTCAAATAGAGTAAAGAACCAATCATGCTACGATATAATTTTTCATCAAAATCTTTTCCGTTATCATCTTTTTCTAACTGAACAGTAGTATTCATCGGTGTTGGTTTGCTTGAAATTTTATCCATTCCAAAGCGTCGTAATAAGTCGTTACAATATTTTTCTTGGTGAATAAAAATACCATTTTCAAGTTGTTTTATTTGCAAATCTAAAAAGAAATTTAATTCTCCCATATGAGACATTTCAAATTCATTGGTCATAATATTTGATAAATGATTACAAAGATTTTCATTAGTTGAACCAAAAATAATATCGTCTACGTAAATTTGCATAACTAAAATATCGTTATCTTCTCGTTTAATAAATAAAGTTGTATCAATTTTACCTATTTGAAAACCCGATGTAATTAAGTGATTTTTAAGTCGTTCGTACCAAGATCGGGGAGCTTGTTTTAAACCATATAAAGCTTTCTGTAATTTAAAAACATGATCTGGATATTTTTCGTGAGTAAATAGTGGAGGTTGTTCAACATATATGTTTTCTTTGATAAAACCATTTAAGAAAGCACTTTTAACATCCATTTGAAACAGTTTAAAATTGTGATGATTTGCAAAAGCGAGTAATGTTCGTATGGCCTCGAGTATTGCTACTAGTGCAAAAGTTTCGTCGTAGTCGATACCTTCTTCTTGATTATAACCTTGAGCAACTAAGCGTGCTTTATTTCTTACAATATTTCCATTCTCGTCTGCTTTGTTTTTTAATACCCATTTTGTTCCTATAACCGATTGGTCTTCAGGTCTTGGAACTAGTTCCCAAACATTATTACGTTCAAATTGATTCAATTCTTCTTGCATAGCCATTATCCAAAAGTTATCATTTGAAGCTTCTTTATAATTTTTTGGTTCAAGATTTGACACAAATGCTACATGGCTTATTTGATTAAGTTGATTTCTAGTTACTCTAGAATTGAGATCTCCAATAATATTATCTTTTGGATGATTCTTAAGAATTTTAGGGGATAATATTAAAGTGTTATTTTGCACATTTATTTCATTATTAATAGAATTTGTTGAATTTGTTATTGGAATAGTCTCTTCTTCATCATTAGTATGATTGTTAAATAGATTTTCGTCGAATGAAACATGTAAACTTTCTTCAATAGTATTATTTCGTTTATTAAAAATTCTACATGCTTTGCTACGATCAGAATATCCAACAAAGATACCTACATCGGCCTTCGGGTCAAATTTTCCTAAGTTATCTTTTGTATTTAATATAACATTTTGAACCGAAAGTTTTAAAGTATGATACTTTAGGTTTTCTTCCAAAAAATATTTCAAAACAAGTTTGTTTAGTCATAGGACGTATGGTTACTCGATTTAATACGTAACAAGCTATGGCAATAGCTTCCGCCCAAAAGTGTTTTGGTAAACCACCACTATTTAGTAGTGTTCGTGCACATTCTTGTAACGTACGATTTTTTCTTTCTACTACACCATTTTGTTGAGGTGTGCGAGGAAAAGAAAAATTATGACTTATTCCTTTCTTATTGCAAAAATTAGTAAAAAGATCATTTTCGAATTCTCCTCCATGATCACTTCGAATATTTTTAATTTTCAAATCCATCTGTGTTCTAATTCTTTTAGCAAATATTTTAAACCTTTCAAAAGTATCGCTTTTATGTTTTAAAAATAAGGTCCATGTATACCTCGAAAAATCATCAACTATGACGAAAACATATTTGTTGTGATTTATAGATCGTATTTGTATTGGACCAAATAAATCTAAATGTAATAATTCTAATGGTTGTTTTATAGAAATATTATTTTTAGATTTAAAAGAGGTTTTCTTTAGTTTTTCAATTTGACAATCATCACATAAATTTTCTACTTTGTAATTTATTTTAGGTAAACCTCTAACTAACTCATATTTTGCCAATTTATTAATACTTTTCAAATTGATGTGACAAAAACGTTTATGCCATAACCATGGATCATTATGTTTGGCGGTAAACATAAATTTGAATTTTTTTTATATTCATGTTTAATACATAGATATTTTTGTTTCTAAAACTTCAAATATAAGTTGTTTGTTATTATCTAAAATATTACATCTATCTTTTTCGAAATTTATTTGAAAGCCTTTGTCACATAATTGACTAATGCTTAGTAGATTGTGTTTTAGATTTTCTACTAATAAAACATTTGTAATAATCGGAGAGTTAGAAATACCATAATTGATGACTTCTCCAGTGCCAACGACATATCCTTTTGAATTATCTCCAAAGGTTACAATTCCACCATCGATGTATGTTATATTTGATAACATTTTTGAATTTCCGTTCATATGCTTGGAGCATCCGCTATCTAGTATCCATTTCTCCTTATGTTTTATTTTGGATACCTGCAAAATAAAAGATGTTTTAATTGGTACCCATATACTTTTGTTAGGGTCCTAATTGTTAGGAGAAGGTAGCCATACCCATGATGGTTTGGTACCTTTATAAATATAATTTTTATTATAGACTACATTCTCTAGGAAATTATTAATATGTTTTTGTTTAATCAAATTATTATTTGTCTTAGGAATCCAAATTTTCATAGTTTTGGTATTCATACTAGACATAGGTAAACCTTTAGTTTTTGTATACAATTTTTTTTTGCATCATTTCCTTTTTATTTAGAAATATTTTTAAATCCTATTCCATTTCTATTGCCTGATGGTTTTGAAGTTTTGATAAGATTTTCCAAATCTTGTTTCCCTTTATTGAATTTTGACACATTATTTATAATTTTATCTAATTTTTCTTTTAATTCTAAATTTTCAATTTTCAATATTGCTTTTCAAGTTGACTTTTTCTTTCAGTAAATCATCCTTTACTATTTTAGTATTTTCAAAATCAATAATAATAACCTTACTTTCTATCAAATTATTTTTAATTTTTTCTTGAGATAATTCTAGTTCTTCTTCTAAGTTAATTTTTTCATCTTTTAACATTCCTACTTCAAGTTCTAATCTATTTATTTTAGCTATATATTCTTTGTTCAATTTTTTAATTTGTCTAAATTTATCATCTAGCTCCATGCTAAGTTCTAATAATTCGTCATAGTTAAGTTCCGGACATACCTCATCGGTTTGGGCCATAAAACACACATTAGCTTGTTCTCCATCACTATCACTATCACTTTCAGATGATGAAGAATCCGAGTCTTCCCATGTTACTTTAAAAGCCTTCTTCTTTTTGAATTTTTCATTTGTTCTTCTTTTTATCATTATTGAGTTTAGGGCAATCCTTCTTCATATGTCCGTATTGATCACATTCATAGCACTTAATTTGAGATAAGTTTATTGTGTTGGACTTCCCTTCTTTTTGGAATTTTGTCATCTTTCTATATTTCTTGAATCTGTTATAATTCTTGGCAATGAAGACTATCTCTTCTTTATCTAAATCAGAGTCATCATTTTTTGTTGCTGGAAATGCTATGTTCTTCTTTTCCGAATTTAGTTCTTTTCGTGCCTGCAAATTAGCTTCATATGACATTAAATTTCGTATCAACTCTTCAGTTTTGAGAGTAGAGAGATCATTAGCTTCTTCAATAGCTAATACTTTCCTTTCCCAATCTGATGTTAAAGAGTTGAGTATACGAGAAACTAAATCAAAATCGGTAAATTTAACTCCTAATGACATAAGATCATGTTGGATAGTTTGAAATCTAGAATACATATCAACAATAGTTTCATTTTGCTTCATTTTAAATGACGAAAAATGGTTTTGCAAAATTGAAATCTTAGTTTGTTTGACCTTTGTTGTACCTTCGTGTGTGATTTGTAAAGTACGCCAAATGTCAAATGCAGTAGTACATAACATGACACGTGAAAATTCATTTTTATCTAGAGAGCAAAATAAAACGTTCATAGCTTTAGCATTGTTTGATGCTAAGGTCTTTTGTGCATCAGTCCATGTGTTCATAGCAGTAGTAGGTGCTTGATATTTATTTTGAGTGGCTGACCAAATTTCTAGACTATTAGCTTCCATAAAAATTCTCATACGTGTTGACCAATATGTATAGTTAGAGCCATTCAAAAGTGGGGGTCGTGCTGTGGATTGTCCTTCTTGAAAAATACTTGCCATATCAAAATGATTCAAAAACGTGTTACTGTAATTTGATCAAACCTTGCTCCGATACCAAATGAAAGTCTATAGTATGGTGGATCGATTATGCAAATAACAAGTATGTGACTAATTTAAACTATATTGTAACAATATTAAAGTATGTAAATAAGAATAATCACACCAGGAATTTTATATTGGTTCGGACCTCCCGTCCTACGTCCAGTCCCGAAGCTCCTCTTCGGAATTTCCTTTTATCAAATAACCCTCACTTCACCCAGAGGAACAGGTTTACAATAGTAGAGTTTCTTTGTCAACTGTGTGTTCTCTATTACACGGATTTTGACTATAGAGCTGTGCAGTTAATGCCCCGCTATTACCCCGCTATAACCCCGCTATATCTCATAGCGGGTTTCTGCCGCTACGATTTTTCCATATAGCCCCACAATATAGCCTTTCCGCTTTAATCCCCGCTATTTCCGCTATATCCCGTTATTTCCGCTATATTCCGCTATTCCCGCTATATCTTCTTTAATAAAATGAATTGAAAAATTCAATTTATACATTATAAAAATTATGAAACTAATTTATTTGATTTAATTTTTAATATATTTTCAGAAATGAAAATACTCTAATATTCTACTAAATTCAATTATGTTATATAACAGTTTTACGTTTATTTAAAGTATATATTCGCACATGTTTTTATTTAAAAATTATTTATGTATCAGTTACAATTCAATTGAATGATAATTTTTCATTTAATTACCATTTATATATTCGTAAAAACATTAAGTACGAGTTTTATATGCTATTTTAAAGCCATCCGCTATATCCCGCTATATCCTCGCTGTATCCTCGCTATGACTTTTTGCACCTCCACCGCTTTGAATCTGCCGAGCGCTTTAACTGCACAGCTATATAGTGCAAATGCTTCCAATATATATCTAGATATTGTTGTCTATGAGGAATTGTATATTTGGAAGAGTAGAGTACAAGTATAGATTGCTAGAGATCAAGAATATATCAGAGTATGAGAGTAGAAAGCGCAAGTAAATCAGGTAGATTCTTCTCTTGGATTCTTGATGCTATTTATAGTGGTAGAGAGATTCCTTGAGTAGTTGCATCCACTAGCAAGTGTTCTGTGGTCACTCCTGATGATGATGAAGAGTTGCAGCGAAAAGGAGCGAAGGTGTCTTTTCAATTGTGACAGTTGTACTTTGAATGGTAGCAGCCGAGTTCAAAACCAGACGTCTGGAAAATGTTTCAGACGTCTGTCTTTTATATTTTTTTGCATATGGTTACTTTTCAGACGTCTGAGTATCAAAACCAGACGTCTGATTCTGTCTGATTTGCGAACCAGAGAATTCAATCAGAAGTCTGGCTTGTGCACCTGTGTAGTCAATTCCCCGATATTGCCCCGATATATCCTCGATATATCCTGTAGCGGACTTTTGGGGTAAGGATATTCCTATAAAGCGGCCTAATATAGCGGATCCGCTATTATCTCCGATATTGCGGCAATAATCCGCTATATCCCCAATTTTGTTGCCCCGCTATATCCCCCTTTCCTATAATAAGCATTTTTCTTCATGTTTTGCTTTTAAATTTTATGGTAACTTCAAAGTTGATGTAAGAATGATATACGCTGATGGTTATTATAACTAGTTCTAACTTTTAAGTGTCAACTTTGTTTATCTTTACTTTATTATAACTTGTTTTGCTTGGTGGGAAATAATAAGTAATACGTGTTCCTCTTTTTAATATATAATGTTCATCATTCCTCTTTTTAAAGTCCCGCTATATCCTGTTATACCCTCGATATATCTTCGCTGCAACTTTTCACACCTCAAACGCTATGGAGCGGCAGGGCGCTTTAACTGCACAGTTATGCACTCAGACGTCTAAATTTGTGCATGTTGCTTTTCCTGTGCCTGTATCATTCCTCTTCTGATTCTATCGACTTGTAGCCTCTTGATACTTCTTTTGAGTCTTTGTTCTTGTCTCTTTGGTGATGTTACTTTATCAATTACCTGTAAATATAGATATATGCGCATATTCGATTTCCATTGTATAGTTGTTATCATCGAAACCATAGAATTGATTTCCTAACATTTATATGTACCTTGATTTTCTCCATTATATCGAACTATGTTTTAACACTTTCAAACTATTATCAATTTAATATAGATTATTCAAGTCATACTTTTATTTTATTTTGAAATTCGACAATAGACAACTTTAAAATACACACACATACTTATTATTTTTATTTTATAGATGTAATAATCAATTATTATGTTTTTAAATAATGTGTTATTAATTTTAAAATTCATAATTATTAGTATAAGCTTATATATATATAAATCTAAGTACATTCGAAATAAAGTTTAAACGAGAATTATTTTGTTTAATATATATACATTTTTAATCTTTTAAATGAATGTTCATTTAATAATTACAAAACTAATATAAACATATATTTATTAAAATGGTTTCCAAATTATATAAAAAGAACTATTTTATGGCCGAGAATATATATATATATATATATATATAATATTTTAAATTTATTTAATTTTAAAATATATGTTTGCATTAATCTATTTGTATATAAACAATTTTGTATAGTACACACACATATACATATATTTAAATATATATTTTTATTTTTGGCTGTGTATTAAATTTTATACACACAGACAAATATATATATATATATGTATGTATGTATGTATGTATGTATGTATGTATGTATGTATGTATGTATTTGTGTGTGTGTATATATGTATATGTATATATGTTTCAAGTAAAGATCTTTTAGTTAATATGTAAATCTGATTTTGAATTTTAAATTGTTCACTAAGTCTTAGTCAAATATCCTAATATAAAAATTTTATTATAAGTTTTTGACATAGTCAATATCAAATTGAATATTTAAATTCCGTTTTATTTAGTACAAAATAGTTTTGACTTTGTATATACATACATACATATATTTTTATACAATGTTTTGAGACAGTAAATGCACACATAAATGACTAATGTATATGTTGTAGATGTAATTCGCAGCATCTATCTACGTATACACACTATTTACACAATGCTATGTTTCACATTCACATTATACACATGTGGGTATAAAAGAAATATACTCATCAATAAGACACAAATTAATTTTAATTAACTCAATAATTAATTAAACTGAAAATTAAATAAAATTGGATTTTATTTAAATTAATTAGTTTGAACATAATATAACTCATTAGTCTTCATAGACCCACTATGACTCAATTAGATTTTTTTTTATAATTAAACGTACTTATTTCACCCTTTGTAGACCAACTCGGTTCTAACAAGTTTCTATAATAATATTGTTTAGTTAGCATGAATTCGTCTTAAATGATCTATGACTGCAAATGAACGCTACAATGTTTAAAACGATTTTATCCATATGTTTATTATATATTTAATAGTGCGAAAGACAAACTTGAAGCGTTAATACATCCAGCCTTCTTTCAATTTCTAGTAACCATGAGAGCATATTCAAATTATAAAACGAACATAAACCGCCCTATCAAATGATCAGTTGGGCAAAAATCGAAGCATTGTTGTCTTTTTCAATATGCTAGTATTTTCAAGTTTAGAGTTTGAAATTTAAAGGTTAAAGCAGTCGTTGTAACATTTTTTTTTTAATGAGGCGGGAACGATAAATTTTGGAGGCTAACAGGATTAGCCTATAACTTTAATACATTGAAGAAGCGGATGAACAAAGCAAACCCCCATAAACCACTAATCCGACCCAATAATCGCTAGCCATGCCTTCATAAGCTCAAGCTCAAAAAGACTAACTCAACCAAAGCTGGTGTTAGATCTAAAAGGAGTTAAAAAGCTGGGAGAATTTTGAGTACAAGAAGAGCAAGAAGCAAAGAGAATAAAAGAGAGAAGAACCCAAGGAGTCAAGTGGAGGCATTTCATCTTTATAATACCAACCAAAGGCCCATAAATTTCTCCTAATCAAACTTCAATCCTAGCTGGTCCTTTTTTTTATGACGGGTTTATTTCTCCTGGGCTTTATGGGTTACGGTCCAAATATCAATATAAATAAATGGGCCTGCATCATAGTAATTCAATTTTTTTGTAGATGGGCCTCAGGCCCAAGTAATGGAACATTTCAACCACTATCAATAAAAATACCTAATTGAAAAGAAACAGAAAAAAGAAATCGGAATTTAAATCTGTTAACTAACTTGAATGACAGATGATCCGCCTCATCATTCAAGAATTCATCTTGCTACCATATAACAACCAAATTAAGCTAAAACGCTTCTTTTTCTTTCGGAATCAAAGCCACGCAATGATCTAATTACCCAGTAATCCAAAATATAATACACACCCAGTACCCCAAAACTCAGAATGCATAAACTAGACAAAAACCATAACACCCTTCGTAACCTTAGACCGCTACGAAAAGAAACGAGAAGCAGAACCATCGTCGAAATTGAGAGCATAACTAAAAGGATCGTACTGAAAACTGAACCTTTTATTCTGCTTCCGATGATTCTTTTTCCAACACTTAAACTCTGCTTTCAGCCTCCAGTACACACTTCTTATCTTCTTCTTCCCTTCTTCGATCATCGCACTTCCGCTCTCTAAACTCAGAACCATTCTGTTGACGTTCACTGCCATTGATTCAAGATGATATTTCTTTGTCAACTATTTGTTTGGATGCAAATAGATATTATAAAAGGTGGATATTTATGCTGATATTTTAAAAGATGAGGAGAAATGAGAGGATTTAAGAGGAGAACAAGGGATTGAGTATGTGAATTGATGAGAAAGATTGAAGTGGATGTGAGAGAGAGATGAGGGAAAAGATTCTCCTTTTCTTTGGGGGTTTTCTGGTTTTTTCTTGGACTCCGAGTTTTTTACTTAAATATTTGAAATGATTTTACCCAAGATTGGCTAGAGTACATGCGCCAATGGTAAAATCATCCTAATTTTTTATCTTCTCTTTTCTTTAAAAAGAAAAGAAGAAAAAAGAAAGGAGGTTTTGTTGGAAAAGTTTAAGTGTATTGAGTTAGCTATATAACTCAACTTAAAACTTACTTTGGATAACATAAAATGCTAATTATTTCATTATAAATGATATATCTAAGGTTAGGTACCGTTTAAGTAGTGAAAATGAAATTTACTGGTCTTATTTTTCTCTCGTATAGTGAGATAATTTGTAGGGTGTGTGAGTAGGAAAAAAAGAGAAGTGCAAAGTGCATGTAGGGATAAAGAATTCTTGTCACTTTGCTGCAGGGAATATCACCAATTTATCAATGCTGTGCAACATTGGTGGTTGAAAGTATAATAGAATTTTACCCTTTTTGTTTTTGGTAATATTCTCTTCACTAAGCTGGTAAAGGTTTTCAGTTTCATGGTGAAGATGGAAATATTTCTCTTCACCTTAAACCATTTAAATTGTCTCTAAAAAGATTAAAAACAAAAGCCAGGATGACAAAAGCACTCTTTATCCAAATTTACAAACCTTACTTTAATTTGTGAATATAAACATTTTTCTTTTTTCATTCTAGCTGAAACAATTAACATTAATCTTTCGGTTGCCCATTTATAATATCTCTGAAACAGTTTGTATCTTTAACGACCAATGATGATGATGTTACAATTGTATTTACCAGCAAGGCAGCAACCAACAAACATAAGTAAATATGTTTTTTGCATTGAAGGAAATAAAAACGAGAGTGAAGTTAATATTTAAGCTGTAGGTTTTAGTGTGTGTCTCGATGACCGAGAATTCTATGTATTAAATGTACAGTTTTATTGGAAGAGGAGCCCTAAACATATGACAAGTTGGAAGCAAAAGAAGAAGAAAAAACGAAAAAAAAGTAAACTCGGGTCAGGGATCACGTTCTATTATCTCGATAACTGAGCTTTATAGTATACAACCACTAGGTACGTAGATGATGTTTATATGTAGATGGTCGGATCAGCAAATATGATAAACACGTCTGCCTACGTACCTCTTGTTTTGTTTTGTTTCCTTTTCGCTTTAACTCAGCTGCGGACGGCGTCGGATATCAGAGTGGACGATCCACATGTTTTACCCTGGTCAACACGATGATAACACTACATAATTACTGCCACTGGTAATTAATCTACCTACGCATAACCACTACATACTAACTTCAAAACCGCACATCATTATTGGTTTTACTCACATTTCTTCTTCTATCCCCTATCTCAATGGCACAAACACACATATAATGATCGTGACATTGAAGATTTGCACGATTTATCTACTATGATGGTAAATATACAGGGCCGCCGGCTAGGCGGTCGCCTAGGACCTCCGACCTGGAGGAGGCCTCGTATTTGGTTATAAGAGCCTCGGATTTATGAAATATTTTATATATAATATCTATAGAGGCCTCAAATTATCAGTACGTGTTTTGATGCAGTGGTAAAGCGCAATGCTCTTGAATACAAGGTTGCGAGTTCAAAGCCGGAAAGCACTGTAAATATGGTATGATGGATGATACTCATAATGTGAATTCACACTTCAACTTATAGTGATATTTATTGGGTTGCGTATATTTTGTTACATTATCCATTACTTCCGCATGTAAAGACTTTGCTTTTCTAACCTTTGCAAATTTTTGAAAAGCTACGCCGTAGGATCTAATTAACTAACATTGGAATTGATAACATAACAATAAAGGAGCGGTACACGATATTTAAAAATATAGGGATAATACTGAGTTCATATCGACATGTTTATTAGCAAACTATAAAACAAATTAATGATGAAAAAAGATGTAAATATTCACCTTTTAAAACCTTAAATAAATGTTGAAATGTTTGAATACACACATAGAGAAAACATTGCTCTTTACTATGATATGAGATATTCATGTGTCTTTTCTACTAAATGGCAAAATTCGGCTATTTTTATCAATATTTATATCAAATATCAGTGTAATATCATTGACATATCGACTAATATCAGTAATATATCACCAAAATATCCTTAGGTAATATTTTAGGCAATATTTTAGGCAATATTTTACAAAAATATAGTCTAAAGTATGATATACGATATATCGAGGATATTATCCAATATTGGCTACTAAGCCTGAGACGGATCCTAGAAGTACGCATTAAAGAAATCATATCAAAAAAATTATATACAATAGTTCACTACAAGGGGAAATACGTTTTCCGACGGCCAGAAGCCGCCGCCGGCCGTCGGAAACCGTCGGTCGCCGTCGGAAATAGCCGCCGGAAATGGCTTTATCGGGAAGCAGTATTTCCGACGGCTTCCGACGGACGCTGTCGTATCCAGTTCCGACGGATCCAGACGATTTCCGACGGTTTCCGACGGTTACCAACGCCCGTCGGAAACCGTCGAAAATGTTAACTTACAGGCCGCCGTTATTCGTCGTGAGCCGTCAGAAATTTTGACCAACAAGCTGTCGGAAGCCGTCGGAAGACGTCGGAAATCTGCTGCTTTTTTTTAAATTTGCTGCAAATTTAGCCATCCAACCATATTTCTCTTCCAAACACTATAATATCAATACTGCACAATCCAATATACAATAATCCAATCAAATATCCAAACCCAAACTACAAAATATTTAATAAACACACAAATAAATAAAATTACATAAAAATAAAATACAAAATATAAATAACCATTCCAACATTAACAATAATCCTAACAATAACTGTTCTACCATGTTGTTAATACACAAATTCATCAATATTCTCATACACGTCCTCATACAACCATAAAATCAAATGTGTCAAACATAATTATACATAAATCAACAATTACCTACGCCGTCTACCAAATCATTTTAAATTAAAACAAAACATACCTGAACGAACAAGAAAGCAAGTAATGAATCAATCTCCTGCAGATCCAGAGCCAGCCGAGGAAGGAAAGCGACCACCACCCTGCTGCTGCTGCATGTACTCTAACAACTGTGCGGTGTGCATGGCCTATTGGCGGTTCTGCTCCTCCAACTGGGCAACTCTAGTCCGCAATTCTTCTATATCTGCAAGATCGCTCTGATGTCTACTCCGCTGTCCCATACTCTGACTACTGGACTGCAATAATTGAAAAATAAATAAAATCCAAGTTTATTGTTTTGAAAAGGTGAAAATATCATATTTTAAGTATTTTAAGAAAAAGTAAATTATTTACCGCTAAATTGCCAAATCCGTATCGTCGACCATGCTCTGCTGGATCCATAACGGACTCAAAAATAACGTCTTCCTCATTGGTCGTCAGCTGATCTCGACCCCTGTCAGCAACACTACTAGAAAAACAGTATATTCCAACGGTTTATTGGCCATTTTGTTGTAACGGTTTCTAACGGTTTCCAACGGCAGAAAGCCGTTAGCGGCCGTTGGAAATTCCGTTGAAAATGACCCGTTGGATCCGTTGGAAAGCATTGCAAGGCGTGGAATTTATTCCAACGGCTATTCCAACGGTTTCCAACGGCCGCCAACGGCCAGGAACCGTTGGAATAGACGTTTTATCTTGTAGTGCAAGGAGTTTCTGCCGCTGCTCCATAAACTTCTCCTGCATTAACAAATTAATAATATCATATCTTATGTCATCATAGTTTAACAATTAAAACAATTACTAATACTGAATAAAATGAAATATGCTTACATGGCTTTTGCTGGATTTATCGTCCTGCCATGTGTATGAAACAGTCCCGTCTGGATTAACATGCTCGACAGCATGCGTACGGGTGAACACGTCCATATAGCTGACAGGACCATGTGACTCGGCTTACTGAAGTTGATTGTTACATACAATTATTATACATTTAAAATCATATAGTATAAACTATTTACATTTATTATTCAGTAAATTTACCAACTTCTGCCGATACTGCTGAAACGACTTCGATCCTCCGCGATGAGTGACGAGATTCTTATTTCTATTTGCAGAGTTTCTATCCGACTCTGCCTGTACATTCAAAATTTGATACATTATTTTTCGATCACGTCAAATTAATAATTCAAAAAAATTAGTATACTTGCCTTCGCCTCGTCCGTCTCCCAGTATCTCAACCAAGCTTGCCACACGCTCTCTCCCATCCACCGTGGTTTCTTACCAGATTTCTTAATCTCAGATATCGTATCCCTGTAGTTCTTGCGCATCTTCTTCATCCAGTATGCTCGTGCCAGCATCATATCGTCTGTTTGGATGTCTATCTCAGCCTGTGTTCAAAAAAAGATTACACTTTAAATGATATAAACAGTAGAAAAACGACAAAAACGAATTAAAAATGAAAAACAGAAAAATATCCATACTAGGACATCCTGCCATATGCACTCTATGATGTAAGGAGGGATGTTATCCCACTTCGGCCAGCAAGCACTCATCCTACTGCGATAGGCAGCTCTAGAGACGTCCAGCACAACCTTAGAGGGAAGTAGGTCGAACCTCCTGTTTTTAAGTACGATATAGATAAGTACGCACGTATATCATAGAAAAAATAAGATGCTGAATAAAATTTAATTCTTACCCATCTGCTCTAGGGACTAACAATACAACTGCACGCTGTGGCTCTTGCGATAGGCCACTGCCATCGCCTCCTGACGATCGGGAAGAGCTCCTACCTCTACATGACATATTGATAAACCTGTGACATATACACATCATTATATAAGAGAATAAAAACATGATAATTAATATATTTCATATGAAAATGACATCAACGGTATAAATTGCTTAATTAATGACTGAAATGGAAATAGAAATGGAAGTGTGTTATACCTGATTCATAATGGGTGTACTATTCCAACGAGAAGTAGAGTTCATTGCATTTTCAATAAAAATTGCTAAATAAATGACAAATGGAAATAACATAAAACATGCAAACAATAGTAAACGGATTTGGTTTCATAGTTACATCAATTTCATAATACATCAAGAATTCAACATAGTTACATCAATTGCAAAAAACAGATTCAGATTTATATCGGTCATCATCGTCTTCTGATTCAGATTTGATGATATCCCATCAGGAAATCTTAACCCTTCCATCCATTTTAACACAGTTTTAACTTGATTATTATCTAATTCGTAACATGCTTTGGGTTTTTTACTGTCATTTGGTTTCATATGAAGCTCAGGACGTTTGCATAATTCTTCTATATCACGTCTTGATTTCAAATCATCCTTCGTCTTCCCTTTCACATTCAAAATTGTGTTAAAAACATTATCAAATTCATTTTTCTCATTGTGCATCACATCTATGTTATGGCGAAGTAGAAGATGTTTCCAATATGGTAACTCCCAAAAAATAGTTTGTTTGCACCAGTTATGAACAACTGATTTGCCTTCAATTTCTGTTTGCTCGCCAGTTTCATATATCTTTGGATAGTCCTTAACAAGTTCATATATGTCTTCGCTTGACCATATCGTCGGTGGTTGTCTGGTTTCTACTCTATTAGCTAAAATGTTTTTCTTGTCTCCTCTGAAGGGATGATTTACATGGAGAAAATATCGATGACAGTCAAACCATGAAATTTTCTTACCATGAGGTAAAGAAAACGCTCGTGTTTCATCCATGCAATATGGACATGCTAGATGACCGGCAGTACTCCATTCCGAAAGCATTGCATAGGCAGGAAAATCACTTATAGTCCACAACAAAGAAGCAAACATACGAAATTTTTTCTTCTTGGACACATCGTATGTTTCTACTCCTTCGTTCCACAGTATTTTTAACTCCTCAATCAACGGTTGTAAATATACATCGATTCCTTGTGTCGGATCGTCGGGGCCAGGAACGACAATAGTAAGAAACATATATTGCGTTTTCATACACATCCATGGAGGTAAATTATACGGTTTGACGATAATGGGCCAGGATGAATATTTAGAACCAAATTGAGAAAATGGAGAAAAATTGTCCGTACATAATCCTAATCTAACATTTCGACTCTCCACTACAAAATTTGGATACGTTTTATCGAAATGCTTCCATGCTTCTCCATCGGCCGGATGTGTCAACGTACCCTCTTCCTCTATTCTCACGCTATGCCACCTCATATTAGACGCAGTTACAGAAGATGCATATAATCTTTGAAGTCTTGGAGTTATGGGTAAGTAGTGTATACGCTTGTACGGAACTTCCTTCCTCTTCTTTTTTCTTGGTTTGTATCTCTCCTGGTTACAAACTTTACAATTTCTAAGGTTTGCGTCTTCTTTCCAAAACAACATGCATCCTTTTAAACATGTATCTATTTTCTGATACGGTAAACCAAAAGCCGACATAAGTTTTTTAACTTCGTAGTGATTTTCGCACATTTGATTATCGGGCGGCATATGTCTTTTTGCAGCTTGTACAACAGCCGTAAACCCAGCTTCAGTGATGTTGTATTTTCACTTCATCGCAATGTATTATGCGATTACTAACAGCTGAGTGCCGCTTTTACAACCATCCCAAATAGGTTTCTTAGCTGCATCTAGTTAATCATAAAAAAATTTAGCTTCAATATTTGGTTCTTCAACATTTCCATCATCGTCGTCAACTTCAACCATATGAAACATTGATCGTGCTGCATCTTCGACCATATTTTCTATACGGGTCGTTGAAACTATTTCGTTAAGGACACTTTCAGACTCTACAGAAGTATTTGCTACAACTTCTCCATGCCGATCCCAAACATAATATTCGGGTGCGAAACCGTGTTTGCACAAATGAACTTTCACAATATCTGGTAACAAATACTTCAAATGTCTACACCTACTACACAGACAACGAATTTCTGGATCGTTTCCGTTATTACTTAAAGCGAATTCAACAAACACGTTTATACCATTATAAAAATCTTCTTTTATTGAGCCCCTCAGTCCTTTTCTTTGGTACATCCATCTCCTCCGATCAACAAAATAATCAATCATTTTTCCTATTTGACAAAATGAGAAGTTCAAAATTTAATAATTATTTTGAAGAATACAAATTCGAAAAAGATTATTTTCATGGTCGTATAATATTTTGAATTTAAAGAACAACTTCACAAATTTAAAAATATTTTCAAATAGGGCACATTTTATTTTTTAACGTAACGATTTAAAAATATATATAATTTTTTTTCTTCATTGGTCAAGCATCCTACTTCCCATTACAAACACAGTAAGCATTTACATTTCGTATATTACTTCGTCTCAAACGATTCAACAAAATTTCGACAGCATTTCCCTTTTGTTCCCTGCATTGTACACAAATGCGTGTACGCAGGAAACAAAAAAGAAAAGTTAGGCCGAAATTTTATGAACCGTTTGAGACGAAGTAGTATACAAAATGTAAATGCTTACCGTGTTCATAACTTGTCCAATACAGGGACAAATCCGACAAACATTGTACCAGATGAATATAAATGGTCGTTTTTCGAAAAGAACGACTATTTATACAACGATCATGTACAACACTCGTCAGACGGGGCCAAAAACTCTCTAAGGGACATTTGTCAGTTACATGCGCGCATTTTACGAAAAAATACAGTTTTACTCACTGTTCACATTTACAAAAATATATATTAATTTAACACATTTATTCAACGTATTACATCAACTTAAGGCTGTTTTAACATTTTTGTCATTTTTCAATACACACAATATAATTTAGAGTAATGCATTTTTTTTGTTTCATAAGTAAATACACGCACAATATAATACTCCTAGTTCATTCAATCAATTTATCTTATTCCAAATAACGTATACAATCGTCGAATCAAGGCATACACAACAATTTACATATACATGAACAACCACAAATTATACGTTTTTTTCACAATTTTACGATAAAAGATGAAATCGGTATACCATGTGATGCTATAAACTATTATTACGCTATTGGAAACAATTGCAATCACTAATTCGTCCTAATTTATCAATTTATGCAAATCTAGAATTAGGGTAAAAACTGAATTTTTCACAAAAATAAGAGATTATACCTGAGATTAAGAGTAAAGGAGGTTGATTAGGGAGCCTTGGAAGATCCAGAAGCTAGAAATTAGGGATTGGAAGTTTGGAGGTTGAATTTGGGGGTTTTTTGGGGGAATTTTCGTATGAAGAGGAGGAGGAAGAAAGCTCTCGGCTGGAGCTATAATCGCAGATTTCCGACGGCTTCCGACGCCCGCCGACGGCCCGTCGGAAGCCGTCGGAAATTTGCCGTCGGAAGCCGTCGGCCCTAGCTGTCGGTTTCAAGCCCTTTTCTAGTAGTGGTTGTATCTTTTCCATGACAAGTTCCTAAATGATTTCAAAGGTTAAATAGCACGGTCTACGTTTATTTGATGACGTTTAAAATTTTGTGTTATGTCTAACAATTTAGTTATGTCCAATGAACCACAATTTAATAGTCTTGGAACAAATTAGCAAATGTTTATATTTCATGTTTAGATTATCGTATTTGTGTTGTTATATTTGCTTCGAACTTGTTGTAGATATGATGTTGTGTTTTATTGCTCTAATTCTATTATTTTAATGTATTTGTGTATTTTTTAATAAACATCTGTATTGATCTATAGCTCAATATCAATTTAAACTCAATTAACAAATCTATATTTAATTCCAGTTTGAAAATATTTAGCGATAATAACAATAATTAATAACAAAACAATTGAATATCATTTTCATTCCCTTTTCAAAATATAAAAATGCATTCTTCTTTCTCCAAACTTACTCATTCATACCACTTCCAAGTACTCCTTTCAAATGTCATTTTCACTTCATCGCAAAAACGCCCTAGGAAGCAACTCAAACATTTGAGAAGTTACTTATTTTCCATTTTATAATATTTATTATTACACCCATATTTTTCAAATATTGATAAAGGAGAATTGATGCAAGCACTAAGCCAAAAGAACCGCTCTCTCACAATAGAAGTTGGACCGTGAAAAAGAAACGAGAAGAAAAAGAAAAGTCCAGATAGTATTGTGCCAAAGTCTTAAGACGGCGGCAAAATGTAAGGACTACGCCTTTCCATTGGCATAGCTTCAACACTATAACACTGCCCCAGTATTTTGAGATAGCCACAAAGTACATGAACTGCTATGCAATCCTAATTCTTACTTCTATGGACAAATCTACGGTACAACCTTCAAATACCAAATATGAAGGTTGTACTGCGGTTCTGAAAGTAAGCCTTAATAAGTCGGGATCGCTGCAAAATCTTTAAGTGACAACAAAATGTAGAGATTTTGTTGTGTCCCTAAAAACAATATTAGTAATATATAATTGTGTCATGTTCTTTAAAGCAATTATAAACAACAGGGATGCGCCGCAACCTTAAATTACCTTTAAAGTGACAGGGTTATGGCACAATCTTATATTAACATTGAAGCAACAGAAATGGGCCGCAATCCTGAGTTGATATTAATGTGACAGAATAGCGCCACAATTCCAAAGATGTACTAACCAACAAATACAAAGACTTGAAAGAAGAAACATATCAACAAACTATCCGCGTGCACAGACGATCCCACAATGAGAAACTGCCACCAACATAGAAGGACTGCATGGTTATAAGCACTCAAGAACTTTGCCATCAAAAATGGGGCATTGGTAACTACGCCTCCATAATTATATAAAAGAATAATGTTACAAAGCATCCGAACTACGCTAACGCTCCTAAAGTCATACTGCACTTTTCTATCCAAAACAACAACAAAGCACAACTTCAAAAGCAATAAAGCCAAACCATGCAACTTTGTAGTAAGATTGCGTCGCCATTTTAAGGACTAGCCACATCATTAAAACCCAATCTAAGCTATTCTAGTAATAATCTGGGCTGTAGCTCTACCTCCATAAGAACAAAGTATAACGAAGAAAGATAAATACTTCTCAATCCCGCAGTCTAAAAAAGATAAACACCCATATCAAATCATGGCTTACTCAAATTTGGGTTTCCTGCTTCAATTTCAAACTTTCCGCCAAAGTTCACAATTCATCAACCCAAATAAAAGTATTCCGCCTAAGACCATGTTAGCAACCCGTTTACAGTAAATAAGCAAGACGGATGAACGACACATGGCATAATCCAGAGGCAGAAATCAAAAGAGCGGAAGAAGGATGTTAGCGATCTGTATATATCTCTGTATACTATAAACGAATAGGAACTGTAATAGAAAAGTGAGATTTTTTTTATTCTTTTTTAGCATGAAAATCACCATTATCATTTATAATAAGGATGAAAAAAGAAGATAAAGACAAGCATCATTGTCCCAGTGGTTAAGTGGTTCGGCTTTGGTGCGAGAGGTCACAAGTTCGAAACTTGCGTAGCATGATTCGAACATATATTGACATGTGATTTGTGTTATGTTATCCCAATGACATGTGGTATCTAAGTACCATTTCAAAAAAAAAAGATGAAGACATTTTTTTCGTTGATGTAGGATTCGTTGACATCCGAACAGCGTAAATTCTCTATATCATTTATTGCTTTCGGTACTTTATTCTACTTTTGTTTTAACGAATTGGATAGAGACTTTTCATAGAATTCGAGTTTTTCCCTCATAATTGTGTAAGCATAACAACAACATAATTACTTCTTTTGAAGGCAATTTTAATATTACTTAATCTTGTTGATTCTTAATCACAAAAGGATCAACATCGTGGTTACTTCAAAAATACTTAGGTGTTTCCGAGATGAAAAATCTTATTAATATTTATATTACTCCCTTGTTTAAGAAAAATGCAAATATAGCCTTTTCAACGGCGATGGGCATATTGATTCATCCCAAAAAAGTTGATTGGTCCATATAACCAACCAAAAGTTGCTTTGACAATCTTCGGATTACTTATCTATAAGACATTGAAAAAGTATTCAACTTTCTTAATGTTGATTAAGTATGTGGATCATAAGAGACTTAATTTTATGTAACGACCCATAATTTAGTCACTTTGAATTTGAATATTTAAAATATTTTTAAATATATTTAAATAATGGATTTTATAACTCAAATAAACCTTTTCAAATAATAACCAGTGATAGTGAAATGGTTTTCAAAATTTGTTTACGAAAATAACTAGTTGGAAGAAAAATAGAAAATGTGACCAGGAAACGTTTTCAGAATTTTCGAGTTTTTATCATCTAAAAGTTGTCGTAAACGTTGTGAACACTCTATTGTACATTTACACATACATATACTAAATTACATATGTATGGTTAAATTACACATGGTATAAATTTATATACTTAAATAAAAAGGTGTGAGATGTGACTTTTTGTTTCAAAATTTTAAACAAAAAAATAAAGTAAGAAGTAACGTCACATTTCATCACATCATTAGTATAAGTAGGTGTTAAACATGTTGGACAAAAGGGGGCTCCTTGGTGCTTGCGTGTGGTATAAGGGAGACAGGAAGATGTGATGATGGGGAGCAAAATAAGTGGAGGTTATGTCTCCTTGTGATGATATGGAGCAAAATAAGTGGAGGGTATGTAAGGAAGGGCATTTTATTAATTCATATATTCCACTTTTTATAAAAACAATTGTCTTAATTTTATCGTTTCATTTTCTTACTTTTCAAAAGTTTCATCACCTTCCTTAAGTTTTTAAAAACTTGTTAATGGCTTCCTATGTTTTCAAATTTAGAAATCCATTCTTTTTCACTTCTTCCTCAAGGAAAACCACTAAAAATCACTTCTTTCTCCTCTACACCTCCTAACTAATCAAAACAAGCCCAATAGTACCCAAAACAACCTTAGCCGAGCCCTATAACCACCAAGGCCGAACTATTTAGACCTCATATAGATCCTAAAGTTGAGTTTTTGCAAAGGAAAACTCTGTCCGTGTGTCGATTCAAGGCATGGTGTTAGATTGACGTGTTTTGATTGCTTTTTGGTGAGCAAATCTCACCTTTATAAACTAAAGTTTTAAACTTGGTTATGGTTGATAATGATGGTTGTTAGTTGTATGTTTATATGTGTTAGAAAGTAGTAATTATTGGCTTGGTTACCTCTTTGAAAAAAATGACATCTTTGGTAATTAGTTAACAAGTTGAGGTTAGCCAAAAAGTTTAAGTAATTGTAATGAATCAGATTTTTGACCCTCACAAATCGACACTAATACGTCCACTGTATTACATGTCGAACATTCAAGTGCCGGAAATACCGATCTGTTAGGGTGAAAGAAGAAGTTAGAAGATAGAGAAAACTAAAACACCATAGAATCTCACAACGCAGCGAATGATATATAATACAACCATGATTTTTACAGAAAGGAAACATCTTTATTCATATATACAACATCAGAGTGCATTAGACTTATCCTAAATTTTTGGACAGTTATAGAAACCTGTCCTCATATTGACAAACATACAAACTTTATAATACAACGGAAGTAAAAATACATGAATATGTCTTGCCCATCCAGCTCCTCTCCAACTCCAAAGCATCTAGCCAAACTTGGGAAAAACATGCTCGGTCTGACCTGAGCATTACATGGAATAACGTCCGGGTCTGTTTGGTAAACTAGCGTGAGTAAAACTCGATAACAAGTAACAACCAAACTGATTTCTACATTTGAAAACTTTTCGAACAAAGGGTATCTCGTAAGACCACACCACACATAAAAATGGATGGGTTTTTACCTTGCGATAACCAAAACATTTTACATCAAAATCCAGTGATATTACCATAGTGTGTAGGTTTAAAGTAAATAAATAAAATAGCTGAAATGCTTGCATCTCACATTCCATCATACTAGGCTCTATAATAAAAAATGTAAGGCACGTATTAGAGATTGGATTCCAACTAATGACTGGGATACTGGGGTACCGTTCACCACAATACACCTATAGAAAAATGTATCGAGGTCGTACCTAACGACCTCTACCAACAGAGGACCGGCCTACCCCTTGCTGGATAGTACCGAATATATCATCACCTCAGTTGCTTTGCAACCTTTAACCGAGCGCTCCCACATACACAAATTTATTAATGATTGTGTATATATCTTGAAGGGTGATGATATACCCTAATGGGTGTGACCCACATGGCCCTGCTGCATATCCACTGTTTTAGTCATTCCTGGTTGATGAGGCTTGAGGCTACGTTTTACCTTTCTGAATAGCAATCCATCTTGAAATGCTAACATTGCCCTCCAGGCGTCAATGCATTTCTAGCATTCATCTATACAAGTTCGTTCTGGGTCTGAACGAAAATGAAGGCACTAACTCTACTACATTCATTTTGGAATCACCCTTAGGATTACTAGCAGTAGCCCTCGCACTTCAAAGAGCACCATCTTTAATCATCATCAAGATGTCTTCCACTCAAACGTACATTTTGGTTCGAAGTGGTTTTTGGATATATAAATCTGATCTCGGTCTCTCCGTACCAACAGCCGATAATTTTTGGTTGACTCATTCCCAGTTCCTTTGGAAGTAAGTATTCGAGTCCTTATCAGAAACTCGAATTTTAAATTCATACTTCCTAAGTCAAATTAGGCCAAATTTGGTAGTTGGTTATTTAACTATCAAATAACAACAACAAAATCTAGAGATTTAATTACCCAAAGCAATCACTAAGCCTCAAAACCATTTTCATATATAAATCTCCTTTCCCAAACATTTATCAACATTCATATACTTATCTCCTTTACATAAGTATATTCACAAAACATTTATAAGATTTCCCATTTTCAAATCTCTTGAACGAATTTAACTACATTATTTAAATTGAAGAAAATGATAACTCTAAGCATTATTCCTTCGGTGTTAAGTGTGGAACAGATGTTCCATACCACCATTTTTTAAATGGTCAACCTCGAGAAACCCAAACCTCGAATTCCTGTTGTAATTACCTCCAATAAATCCTTTTATAAATTTCCCTTACCCATGAAATCCTTTTTGCTTTAACCCAAACCCGTTTACAAAACATTCATCAACCTCCGTACTCATTTATGAGACTCTTTATAAATATTCAAACCTGGTTATATAAACTTCTTTATAAACTTTCAAACATTGTATAGAACTTTCCTTTATAGACATCCAAACCCATTTGTAAAATCGTTTTATGAACATTCAAAACTATTTCTAAAACTCCTTTTATGAATACCCCAAAATTACTCATAAACTCTTTTATATAATATTCAAAACAATTGTCAAATCATTCTTCAAATATCTTGTTCAAAATAGAATAACCTTGAAGACCATTTGTGAAATGTTAACTTTCCAAAACCAAACGGAGTCTTAATGATTAAAATGGATTATTAAATTTGGGTTTACTTATCCAATTTATATCGTGGGTATTGCCTAACATCAGATATGTAAGGGGTTCACACATAACATACAATTAATCATAGGTAGATGTCCAAGTTACAAATATAGGTACATCCATTATCGGTGAAAAATGTACATATAGAAGTATATTCTATATGCTTAAGTTACCATGACCCGCTTATTAAAATTTACCTCCTTGTGTTTACCACGTTATCGATATTCAACATTTGTGCTAACACAAGTCAACTTACTTCCCATAAAATGTGTCAACGTTTTATAATCACTACTTTAATTCATTTGGCTACTTAGTGGTCTAACCGAGAGATCCTTTGATTTGAAATCAATTAACCTTAAAAAGAAAACTGATTTAAAACATAATCGATTAAATTTAAAAATAGCTTTGAAAAGATTAAAGTATATTCGATTAGCTTAACCCCTAATTATATCTTAATTAAATCAAGATTAATTCATAATTAAACTTTAATTAACTTATTGAACTTGGTTAATTCATAATTAACTTCCTAATGTATTTAGTTAAGGTTTAAACAATTCATTATTAGTTAAACCCTAATTAATTAAAAATTAATTAAATAATCACTTAATTAAATAATAATTAATTAACCTACTTAACTTGATTAAATAATAATTAACCATTTAATTTGTAACGACCTGGAATTTTTGTCGTCTTGAGTTATAAATATTTGTTTTTAATATTCAATAATACGATCTTTAAATAAAAACAAAAATCCTCGTTAAATAACAGTTGGTAAAAATATATAGTTTTTAATCTAGGTAATATTTGAATTTCTAGATTTTATTTATAAAATAGAAAATTGATTTAATTTGAATTTCTTATATATGTATGTATAACAACAGAATTTATATGTAAATTGAAAACAAATGCATAACTAATAAAAATGAATAAGAAGAATATATGGAAAAATAGAAATGAATATAGCCTATGAAATATAATGTTGTATAAATAGAAAGTGTTTAAAATTTGATTTTTTCTTATGTATATACATATTAGTTTAAGAAAGAAGAATGTAAAATATATATGAACCAAATAAATGTAGTCTATTAAAAACAATATATGTATATAGGGGTAGGTGTAAAATAAGAAAATATATATAAGAAAAGTATAAGGTGATGGAAATGGGGAAAATTTAATAAATCATTTAAACCATTTTAAAAGGGAATCCTTCACAAAATATGCTTTAAATAAAATATGTTATCTCTATACATTTTAAAATAAAATAGCAAACTTTTATTTCTTTGAATTTTACATTCTAAATAGAAAAATAAATATGAATATGAAGACTTAAAATTGTTTTTATTAAATACCACTTTATATCATTTTATTCTCAAAATATAGTGAAAACATGTTTTAAAATTAAGTGGAAGTAAAAGGCAAAACAAGTAAAAATGTAAACATTTCCTGATAACAAAATGTACAAGTAAAAATGAAGAACAGGAAACTTACTAGCAAATAAAAGATTTCCTAGTCAAATTATTACAAGTATATATGCATTGACTGGTAAATAAGAAATGTGAAAAAACCTTGTACAACATATATCAACTCAGTCAGAATTTGTAATAATATCAACTCAGTCAAAATTTCACTTCCGCCACCAAAATTTCTTTTCCATCCATCATAAAAACCTTGTACAGCCGCTAAAATCTTTTGAGCCTAAAAAATCTTGTACCATATTCATCATTTCACTAGTATAAACGTGTATATATATAGGCTTGTAGGTATGCTTCAGTGTTTAAAAACTCTATAAAACAAAGCCTGTAAAAACATAACACTATAAAGTAAAAAGAAAAGGAGAAGCATCCTGTTCTTTCAAAATTCAAAGGCAAAGCAAGATTTTCAAGAAATCAGATCATAGACAAAAGTTTAAACTGGAAGATTTCAAAGGCTCTCAGCATGTTTAAGGTGAGGACTTAAATTTTTAAAGCCTAAAATGTTAAAACAGTTACTCTGTCTTGTTCAACAGAGGGTAAATTTATATATGCTTAGTTTTTAAAAATCAATATCTTCCATTCCAGTTTGAATTTGTGAATGGTGTAAGCTAGTAAACTGTTTGTTTTCGAGTGTAGATTTCATTAAAAATAGTTTAAAGCTTGTTCATTTTGTATATTGTGTGAATTTGCAAAAATACAGTAAGTAACCCAAGTTTCGTCGATTTTCAACATGCTCAAACCATCGATTAATGTATATACTTGTGATCGTCGTATGAAAAAAGGAATTTCGGTGAAGGATTTATGATTTTTAGTAGCCTAGAGATTGAGAGATTCGAAGATGATCAGTTTTCACTTAAAAAAATAAATTCGAGTGACGTAGTGGACAAAAGGCAGTGCGGTTGGTTCGAGGAGGAGCGTTGTGACGAGGCCGAGGGGTTCACCATGGCGAATTTTCAAAATAAGGCTTGGTTTGAGGAGGCGAGGCGATTTTAGGGTTTAAGTGGATTTGGATGGGGGCTCTAGAACATGGAAAACTGCGGTGAGGAGGGGGTACCGAGTGGTGCCGCACTTGGCTAGGGAATAGCATGTACCATGAGGGTCACGGAGGTGGTGGAGGCGTGTGTTCCGGTGGAAGGGAATGGCAGGGCGAGTCGTTTTTTGGATCGGAGGACGAAAATGGGGCTCGCATGAGTATTCAAATTTGGACAAGGATGGTTGGTAGTGGAGCTATGTGGCGGGAATGGTCGAGTTTGGGAAGAGACGCGCGTGTATGGTCTCGGTTGGTCGAACGGCGGCGAGGTTCGTTCGTGCACGTGCACGTACATGCATGCACACCCGAGTGAAGTTCCTATGTTTGGGAAGCAATGGAACATGGAAGGGGATGAGGTTGTTGAAGCATTGTTTGTGATCTCGAGGCTCGTGAAAGGAATAGAAGGGGTTTGGGTGGATGATCGGCGAAGGCAGCAACGTTGATCGAGGATTCGACGTTCGGTTTGGGGTTTTTCTTCTTCCTTTTTCTGGGTTTGGTTTTGGAAAAGAAGGAAGAAGAAAGGAAACCGGTTTTTGGGTATAGGGTTTGGGCTTCGGCCCATATGCAAGGAAAAGAAATATAAGTAACAAGTTTATTTACTTTTTCAAAAAAAGGTTTTAAATACTTTAAAGTTTATTTTCTAGCAAACCGTGAATCTGTTTGAAGTAAACTGGTTGCGCCGGATTCGTATCGACGAACACTACGTCATCGTGTAATTTGTGGTCAAGTTTGAATAAGTGAGAATTTATGGTATTTTTAAACGGCCAGAAATTTAATTACAAATTTAAACAAATAACGTCGTTTAATTGCATATGACCTATCTATTGAAGTTATTTTCCCAGATAAAAATAACGATGAGTTAATTTAAATTAATTACGATGTTTGACATATTTTTAGCGGAATAAAACACCGTTCCGTTAATTGTTTTTAATTGGTCCCCTGTTGGCAGAATAAATCATCATTTTGCCATTATTACTGAATATGTGTGTTTTTGGACATTGGCTAACAGAAATAAAACCTTGTTCTACTGTCATATTGGTATGGACATCTATTTATTACCCTGATAATTATATTGGGCAATATGATGTTGGATTAACTGTTAAAAATGGATTGATGTTAATATCTGAATCTGCTATTCTGGATTGTTATGGAATAAATGGTAACTTGATTAAGTACCATTGAAATTAATAAGCCTCTTTCCAGATTTAGAAGTTGATTTTTGAATCAAAGTTATTTAAAGGATAATTATTATTTATCAATGACATTTTAAAGATATTTAATAATTATTTAATAATTATTTAAGGTTAATTATTTTATGATTCTTAAAAAGTTATTTAATTATTGTTCAAATTTATTTAATTATTTAAAATGTTTTAAATTTTATTTAATTATTTATTTAAGGTTATTTTGTCGTAATTGGATTAAAAAGTTAATTTTTATTTAAGAGTTAATTAGTATTAAAGTATTATAATTTCAAAGACAATTTGTTCAAATATTAATAATGTTTTAAAAATAATATATTATATATTAAACTTTTATAAAAGAGTATTTTTCCTAAATTAAACTTGGAAAATTTATATAGAAACTTTACAAGCATTATTTTGAGATAATTATTAAATAAAGTTTTCGGAAAGTAATGGTATACTTTCATGGTAGAAATCGTTAGGCAGATATTGCCTGCAGTTATGTTTGGATTTCTCTGGGATAGAGACGTAATCATTGAGCTGCGAATCCATAGTTGATACCGCATGGTGCTTTCCATATTTATTTTAAAAAGTTTCAAGTATTTTGAAAGGAATAAGTTGTGAATATACTTATTCCGGTGAGATAAGCATATACCTTTTGGATAAAAAGATATTTAATTTATCGAAATTAAATTAAACAAGGCTTAGTGATTTCAGTGGGAAAAGAAATATTTGGTTGAATGATTGTTTATTTGATAGTTAAATAACCGACTATCAAATCTGGACAAAACGTAACTTTAGAAATATCTAGGAGAAATACATAAATTATATGGTACAGTTACCGTTCGAGGTGTTGTACTATACGTATAAACTCGTTTCGTTCTTCTAGGACGATTATAAGGAAATACGTCCACTAACGGTTAGGAGATGATCTCTGATCTTGTTTTCGTCTGTTTATTTCCTAGAGAACCGAGGTTGAGTTTACCGGAAATATCGAAAGTTGTCTCGAAGAGACTGGGATCGGATAAGTTATCCAAAAACCACTTCGATCCAACAAATATGTTTTTCAAAGTAAAGATAAGAGCATGGAATCAAAGACGGAGCATTTAAGTGCAAGGGCTAATTGCTACTAATCCTGAGGATGATTCCAAAATGGATGTAGTAGGAATAGTGCCTTCGGTTTCGTTCAGACCCATAACAGACTTGTATGGATGAATGCTTTCAGTACATTGTCATTGGAGGGCAATGAGCATTCCAAGTGAAAATTCCTTAAAAGGTAATCGTAGCCTCGAGCCTCATCAACCGGAATGATTGAAAATCATGGGAGATGCAGCAAGGCTAAGTGGGTCGCACCCAATTAGGGTATGTTTATCACCTTTCTAGATACCCTCGGATATTATAAATACGGTGCATGGGAAGAGCTCGATAAGAGTGGGAACACCCGGGGTGATAGCATATTCAGTTCTATCCAGGTTAGGGGTAGACCGGTCTTATGTTGTAGGGGATTCCGACGAGGTCCTCGGTACATTTTTCTAGACATGTACTGTGATAGGTGGTACCCCAGTGCCTAGTCATTGTATGGAAATCCATCCTCCAATACGTGTTTTTACGGTTTTGGTTGTAGAGCCTAGTATGCTGGAATTTAATTAATGTACCAATTTCGGCTATTTGAATAAGTATTTGTACTTACACACTATTATAATATCATTAGATTTTCTATAAAAGGTTTTGGTTACCGTAAGGGAAAAACCCATCGTGTTTATGTGTGGCGTGGTCTTACGAGATACCTTTGATTTAAAAGGATTTTTGAAAGTTATAATGAATAAAATTCCTTGTGATTTAAATTCTCATGCTGGTTTTACCAGACTGACCCGAGCATAGTTTTTCCTATATACTCGGGTCAGACCGAGCATATTTCCAGGTTTAGATGGATATTGGAGCTTCAGGAGAGGAACTGGAGGCCTAGAGAAGTACACGTAGAAGATTATATTTCTATTGCATTTTAGTTGTGTTTATCATTAGTTGTGAGGATAGGGTGTTAACTGTTCATGCTGAATAAGTTAGTATACTCTGATTGATGTCTGTATATATATATATATTAATTACAGTTTTGTTTTGTGTAAAGACCGTTCTATAATATAGATTATTCGTTTCCGCTGTGAGATTCTGTGTTGTTTAGTTTTCCTTCTATCTTCTTTCTATTTTCTTTTCCTAACTATCCGCCTTCCCGTGCAATTTGGGCTAGACAAGTGTGGTAAATTGTTAGTTTAAACTGTGCGAAAAAGTGGGTCGTTACATAATTACTTCTTAACTTCATAAATCACTAATTAAAAACTTTATTAATCACTAATTAATCATTAACCTTCCTTAAGTGTTACTTAAACCTTAATCACTAATTAAGTACTAATTACTTTTAATTAATTTATTAAATAAATAAATTATTAAATTATCTAAACTTAACTCTTTTTATATTACCAATCAAGTTCGGAAAATTTTGCAAAACATTCCAAAAGCAAACATTTCAAAAGGAAAATCGATAATTTTTTCGAACTATGTCCATAGCGACTATCGCTATGAGCACAGTTCGCTTAAACTTATTTTTAAGCGAAATACTTTGCTTATTCCTTACTATTACAAGTTTGGAAACCTAATTTTGAAAGTTTTTGAAACTTAAAAACAAAGATAAAAACTTTGAAACCATTTCCAAAATTCAAAACTAGAAAACTTAGTGTTGATTCCAAATCGGATCTCACGTCCGTCGCAACATACATTGGTGTAAACTTTATAATTCTTACACAACAATCAACTAGTTTTGATCACAACCATACCATCAACATATCATACACCAAAATCACATTATTACAACCAAACATACCATTTTAAACATCCAAACATGATGCTTAACATCCAAACACAATATTTAACATCCAAACTATGCTAACTACAAATCGCAAACATATGTCATTATCATAGCATGATATTTTAGCAAAATGTACTACGGATTTCTATAACATATAATCTATGGAAATAAAGTTACTTCTTTTTAAAAATTAGATAGTTTTACTCACCGAAAATCTTTGAAACCTAAAATACATTAGATGCACAAAAATCATCCCAAAAATATGTCACCTTCCACGTGATTTTTGAATATATTACCCTTGGATTTTGAAAATGTGATCAAAATAAGAGTTTTATAAAATTATTTTCCCTACAAATTTAGAGAAAAATAATCACTTAAATCAGATTTCGTTTGAGGTAGATATGGTAAAAATAAGGTGAGCTATTTTTGGACCTGAATTTCTGTGTTTAAAAGTACACTACAAAGAAATGAGAGTTTGACATACCTAAGCTTGAAATTAGAAAATATGATAAAAGAGAAAGTTATAGCTACTAAAATTTTATACGATTTGAAAAAAAGAAAACCTTGATTTTGCATAAAATAGAGGAAGTTGTGGCCGAATAAAGTGGAGGAGAAATGGAGAAGAAAGAGTCTATAAACAAGTTTGCATCTTTAAAACAATTTAAATCTTTTGATTTAAAAAAAAAACTTGAAACTAATATAAGAAGCCATGAAATTATGAAGAAAGCTGTAGGGAAATGGAAATGTAGAAGTAAATGAAAATATGGTGAAAGAGATGTGTATTTATAGACAAAAGAAAGTAAGGAAATTACTAAACTATCCTTTGAATTAATTAACATAACATGTCATGATTTTGTAAGGTCACAACACCACCTACTCCACTTCTCTAGTCACGTCCATTGTTCACCCTATTGATCCATCCCTTAGGCTATGATTGCATGCTTAATAATGATGATGATGTTAAAGAAATGACAGGAGATAAAGGATATTATACACATATATATATATATATATAAAGTGCATGTGTATATATATGTTATAATTTGAACCATGACTTGTCATATCACTATCTAAACTTATTTAACATAAGATAATCTATAATTAAGTGTTTTATTATATTGTTAATTATCTATTATTTATGTGTACATACGGTGCACAAAGGTAAACAACGTTCCCGACAAATTTCCGGCGTCGAAAAGTCGAAATTCCGGAAAACGTTCTTCGGTCACATTTTATATTTTTCTACGAACTATCTATTTTAGTAAAAATAAATTAAAAACTATTTACCATCATTATTAAATAATTAAAATAGGTTTATTCGTAAATGAAAACCCATTTATTTAATATTTAAACTTAACTTGAATTTCCGAAGGGATATATAAAGCCGATGATATCAACTGTCGATATCATAAATACATTTATTTTCAAAAAAATATATTTAATTCATAATCTTGTTTGAGTACATATAATTTATTGTATGTATCCAGAGCCGTGCACGATTCTTATTATTTAAAAGCAATTTTTTCGATAAAACGATTTCCGGTTGTTTTATTGATATTTTACCTAGGACGATATTTAGAAATTTTCAATATTTTACCTAGGTAATTCGTTCATAAATACTTTTGCCAAACAAAATAACTATTATTATTTACCACTTAAAACATGATTATTTCTTACTTTTAAACCCATATCTAAATATTTTAAAAATAAATATAATTTATCCAAGTGATAAATTTGCGGGTCGTTACATTCTTCCCCGCTTAAAAGAATTTCGTTTCCTAAATTATACCACAACCCTATTCTCAGAAATACTTAAAATTATTCAACAATCTGTATGATGTACATAGATCATTCCTATGTAAAAATCTGGTTCGATCACTCGCTTGAACACATAACTTTCCTTCCGAACTAGTATTGCTCACTCGACTTTCTAGTGCAGACTTTGATCAGGCTTCTTAATTAGAAACATCTGTTCTCCTTGCATAGCCATAAATTATGATAGGCAACCTTTGGTTCCATATAAGAACCCTCATTAATGCTTGCCATCAAAAATCGGGCGATAAATCCCTATTTGGAATGGTGTGCAACACCTCAAGTCATGTACTCGAATCTTGGATCGAGAACTATGTGAAAAGGAGAAATGATCTACGTACTAATCCCACTGGTTCCTACTTCCCAAGACTATAATTACCCTTTTTAAAGAAACACCATTTTACTTAAGAACATTACTTAAGTTTATTAACATTCTATAACCCAAATTCATTTTAGTATGATACTCTTCTATATCCAAAAGAGTATATACAATTTCAAATCTTAACATGCTCTTAATCAAGACATCGTTTTATTTTGAAAACTCTATTCTTCTAAGGGATTCAAGAACACAATATCCGGATTTTATTTCAAAAACCTTTCAAAAGCAACATATAGCCCGAGTAACTCAAAAATGATGCCAAGGAACTGGGTACTACCAAATAGTATTATATATCCCTTTTACCAAGTAGGGAAATTGTAACGACCCAGAATTTTTATCGTCTTAAGTTTGAAAATTAATTTTTAATATTCAATAATACGGTATTTTAATCAAGATAAAATCCCTGTTAAATAACAATTAGTAATAATATATCGTTTTAAAACCAAGATAATATTTTAAATTTCCAGATTTTATTTATAAAATAGGAAATTGATTTAATTAGAATTTCTTATATATAAAAATATATTCAAAACAACGGAATTTATTTATATATAATTTGGAAACAAATTAATAGAAAATAAATGTAGATGAATAAGAAAATATTACAAATAGAAACGATTATGGCTTATGAACAATATAGTGTATTATAATTGGAAAGAGTTTAAAATTGGATTTTCTTATATATATATATATATATATATACATATTAGTTAAGAAGAATGTACATATAAGTTCAAAAAGGAAATCATAGTATTTATAAACAAATAAAGGTAGTATATTAAAAATAATATATATTTATATATATTGAAAAATGAAAGAAGATATATATATATATATATATATATATATATATATATATATGAAAATAGATGATGATAGAAATGAGAAAATTTATAAAGTCATTTTTAATAAGAAATCTTTTACAAAAATAATGTTTTGACAAAAATGTTATTTTTATAAAGATAGTATAGCAAAATTTTCATTTGCTTTGAAATATACTTTTTTTTAAATATAAAAGAAATGTAAAACATAAATGTTATTTTATTAAAAATAGAATGACAAGACTTATAATGCCTTGAGTTATATATTTATATATATATATAAGCATGATTAAAATCAAATGAAAGTAAAAGTAATAAAAGGGATAAAGGATCAAAGTAAATCAAGTAGAAAAGTAAAACATACATATGCATTGCCAAGTCCAAGTAAAAACAAAAGAAAATATACAACAAAAGGTAAAACAAGTAAAATGGGTAAAAACATAAATATATATACTTTTGCATGTCTGGTTCAAGAAAGGAAAGATTAAAAGCATTCATTTAACTTCATTTCAATCTTAAACCTCAAGTCACCAACTTTTCATCTCAATCCATCACTGTACAAAACATTGTACAGCAGCCAAAACTTTTCTTGAGCCAAAACTTTGCATGTATACATCATCATTCTCCTTGGCAAAAACATGTATATATATAAGCTGGTGTGCTTCAATGTTTAAGCCTGTAAAGCAAAAATAAAAACTCTGTAAAACAAAAAAAACAAAGCACGATAAGAAGAAAATAAAAACATCCCTGTTCTCTCAAAATCCAAAGCAAGCTAGGTTATCAAAGATTTCAGATCATAAGTTGAATTCAAATTGAAGTTTTGAAGAAAATAACGCATGTTATGGTGAGGGTTTAAATTGAGATGCGTGGAAATGTTTTAAAAATTTACTCTGTCATGTTAACAGAGTTGAGATTTCTTATACGCCCTGCTTTCAAAAATCTTTATCTTTCTATCCGATTTGAATTTGCGAATGATGTAAATAGATGAAATATTTGTTTTCAAGTATAGATTACGTTAAAAATAGTTTGAGGTTGATTCATGCTATATATTGTATGAAATGTTGAATCTACAGTAAGAAATCAATATTTTGGCAAATTTCAATATCCATAAACCATTGATTCATGTATATACTTGTAATCGTCATACGAAAATAGGAATTTTAGCGAATTAATCATAATTTCTAATGGCCTAGGTTATGTCGAATCTTGAGATGATCAAAAATTAATTTTGGCCGATATCATCGTCGAGGGAAGGAGCGGTTTGGTCGTGGTGAAGCTGGCAACATGGTCGAGGGTTTCACCATGGCAAAATTTTGATTTTTTGCTTTGATTTGAGGTCGAGTGGAGTTTTAGGGTTTTTGGAGATGGTTTTGGGTGAGGCTGGAACGCAATCGAATTTGGAAGGAGAAAGGGACCGAACGACTGGGAATTTGGCAGGGAAAAGGCGACGTGGACTATGCTTCGAATGGTGGCGGTGGCATAGGTTCTGGTGGTGGGAGCAGGCGGGATGAAGTGGATTTATGGTAGGTGGTTGAAGCCTGGGTTGAGTGTTAGTCTCATACGTGTTCGATTTTTGGACAGAAGGGGACCGGAAGTGGAGCTGTGGGATGGAGGTGGTCGAGACTGGGTGGAACGTTCGCGCGTGGTCTCGGTGGGTTGAACGCCGGCGAGTTTTTGCTGTGCACGTGCACACATACGCGTGAACACGCGAGTTGGGTTCCAAGAGAAGGAAGATGATTGTATTTCTAGGTAATGAAGCTTGGGTTGTTGGTTTTGGTCGTTGTTGAGTCGAGTAGTTTCAGTTTGGGTTTGATGGAGTAAGAATGTGGGTTTTGGATTTTGTTTTGGGTTTGGCTAAGGAATTGAAAACTGGAGGAAAAAGGGAAAAGGAAGGAGGAAGGATAAGGGGAACGGGTTTTTGGGTAGTGGGCTTGGCTTCGGCCCAATTTCATGAGGGTGGGATTTAATTCAATTTGATTTAATTTATTTATATATATTTATAGTTAAAAAACTTAGATTGCTATAACTCGTTCATATGAAACCCAATCAAACCGATTCTTTTTGCGACGGGATCGTAACATCGGGTACTTCATTTTCATGAAGCCTGTCGTCGGTTTTAACCAAGCGATAATTTATGGCATTTTAAAATGGTCAAGTTTTAAATATAATATGTTAAATTATATATATTTTGTAAAATTTAAAATGTCATAACTAATGCATACGAATTCCGATTGAAGCGAAATTCATTGCGATGGGTTCGTATCGACAAACCCTATGTCGTCATGCAAATTGTTATCGAGTTTGAATAAGTAAAAAAAATTATGGTATATTTAAACGGATAGAAATTTAATCACCCGATTTAAAACAAATATCGTCGTTTAAATTCATATGACCTATCTATTGAAGTAATTTGCCTAGATAAAATAGTGATGAGTTAATTTTAATTGTTTACGATGTTTTGACATCTATTTTAGCGGAATAAAACACCATTCCGCTAATTGTACTAAATTGGACCCCTATTGGCAGAATAAATCACCGTTCTGGCATTATTACTGAATATATGTGTTTTTGGACTTTGACTAGCAGAAAATAAACCCTGTTCTGCTATTTTATTAATATGACATCTATTTACTATCCTGATAATTATATTGGGCAATATGATATTGAATTAATTGTTAAAAATAGATTGATGTGGATATTTGTATTTGTTATTCTGGATTGTTATGGAATTAATTGTAATTTGATTAAGTACCATTGGAATTAATAAATCTCTTTCCAATATGGAAGTTGATTTTTGAATCAAGTTATTAAAAGGATAATTATTTCTTTATTTATGATATTTTAAAGTTAATTAATAAATATTTTGTAATGATTTAAAGTTAATTATTTTATTATTCTTAAAAATTATTTAAGTATTTAATTATCGTTTCAAAACTATTTAACTGTTTAAAGTATAATTAATTATTAATTAAAGTTATTTATAATGATTTGATTAAGGTTAATTATTACTTAAGGATTAATTAATATTAAGATATTATTATAATTCCAAAGACAATTTGTTTAAATATTAATTATGTTTTAAAAATAATATATTACATAGAAACCTTTTATAAAAGAGTAATTTTCCTAAATTAAACTTGGAAAACTTATATTGAAAACTTTATAAGTATTATTTTGAGATAATTATTAAATAAAGATTTCGGAAGTAATGGTATACTCTCATGGCGTAATCGGGAGGCAGAGATTGCCTATAGTTAAGTTTGGATTTCTCTGGGATAGATACGTAATCATCGAGCTGCAAATCCACGGTTGATCCCACCCTGAGACCCACATCAACAAAGAGTATTACTGGGTAATACTGTCTGCTAATGCAGAGAATAGGGCTAGTTAGGAGCGACCATTTATAGTCTTGTCTTAAATATCTATTGAATACGTCGATCAGTGCTCTATATTTTTTTCTTTGATATCTCAAGTGGATCGATATATCCAATAAATGCTTAATACAAAACCATAGGTGGCTATAGGATCTATCAGAACAAAATACAACAACTCAAATGCATAACACATCACAGAACAGTAAACAGATATATATACACATATATACTGATACATCCTAATACAATACAAATAATATGATGCATAGGGAACAAGGTAGAGTATCCTCTCAAATGAGAAGAACCATAATAAGAGTATGACATAACTTCACATAAGGAAAAGGATGATTATTCTTCTCAAATAAGAAGAAATAATAAGAAGATCATGTCCATAACTCAAGTGAACCAAAATCACTTAAGTGTATGAAACCTCAAAAGAAGTAAACTCGATGATAAAACTCAACTAAAAATCATACTCGCCTGAAAACCGTCTTGGGTCCAACTTACAGGCCCAAAACAGAGGACCAAACGACCACATATTGAGCTGAAAATCGGTGTGCACATACTACAAAACTTCATCAAAACTGGGCATGCCTATTGACAGGCATTATAGCCCTCAAAACAATTCAGATATATCAAAGAAAAAAATATAGAGCACTGATCAACGTATTCAATAGATATTTAAGACAAGACTATAGATGGTCGCTCCTAACCAGCCCTATTCTCCGCATTAGCAGACAGTATTACCCAGCAATACTCTTTGTTGATGTGGGTCTCAGGGTGGAACGTCACAGCTTGGTATCACAAAGCATGAGCACAATCTCAAAAGAGGTGAACTCTAAAAACAATCCCCAACAAAAGTGCGCCTCATATGATCGGCGTTTCTCAAAACATGAAATATGGTTTAGGGGTAAATCCCAAACTTGCCATATTGGAAACTCAAAAACAATGCTTCAAAATGCAAAAACTGCTCTGATACCAAACTATGGCGCCCCACCCCGAGACCCACATTAACAAAGAGTATTACTGAGTAATATTGTATGCTGATGCGGAGAATATGGCTGGTTAGAAGCGACCATCTATAGCCTTGTCTTAAATATCTATTGAATACGTCGATAAATGCTCTACTATTTTTTTCTAACTCAAGTGGATCGACATATTCAATAAATACTTAATACAAAACTATAGGTGGCTAACGGATCTATCATAACAAAATACAATAATTAAATAAATACACATCACAGAACAGCTACACACACACATACATCGATACATCTTAAATAATTATTAAATGATATTTTCAAAGTATTTTCTAGTTATAAAATCTATTTATTCTCTATAATAAGAGAATTTCAAATATTGTCATTTGAGTGTTCAAAACTTTGCTGCAAAATCAACAAAACCCAGATTTTTGCCTTGGCAAATTTTATTTCTGAGTTGCTGCAAACATGGCCTGAGTCCATGTTTGAGACAACATAACTCTTTCATTTCTTACTGGAATTCATCAAATTCTAATTGTTGCTTTGGGTTGTTCCTTGTAGTTTACCTCCGAAGCAAGAACTCTCAAAGGATGTTGCACATAAGATAGATCAGGAGAGACCTCCAACTTCTCTAAAGCACAAGTATCAAGCACATAATCTGAATCTCGTAGACACTTCCTTAACTGAGAAACGTGGAATACATCGTGAACTCCAGAAAACTGACTGGGAAATTGGCACCATGCCATATTGGGATATTTCCTATTACAGAGCATATCGGTCCGGTTGCTTATCGTGGACCCAAAATGTAACTTTGGAAATATATAGTAGAAACATGGGAATTATAGGGTATAGTTAACGTTCGAGGTGCTATACTGTACGTATAAATTCGTTTCGTTCTTCTAGAACGATTATAAGAAAATCCATCCAGTAACGGTTAGGAGATGATCTCCGATCTTATTTTCGTCTGTTTATTTCCTAAAGAACCGAAATTGAGTTTACTGGAAATATCGAACGTTGTTTCGAAGAAACCGGGATCGGATAAATTATCCGAACACCACTTTGATCCAACGAATACGTTTTCGAAATGAAGACAAGAGCACAAAATCGAAGATGGAGCATTGAAGTGTGAGGGCTAATCGCTACTAATCTTGAGGATGATTCCAAACGGATGTAGTTGGAATAATGCCTTCGGTTTCGTTCAGACCCAGAACGGACTTGTATGGATGAATGCTATCAGTACATTGTCATTGGAGGACAATGAGCATTCCAAGTGTAAATACCTTAAAAGGTAATCGTAGCCTTAAGCCTCATCAACCGGAATGACTGAAAATCAGGGGAGATGCAGTAAGGCTAAGTGGGTCGCACCCAATTAGGGTATGTTTATCACCATTATAGATACCCTTGGATATTGTTACTACATTGCATGGGAAGAACTCGGTAAGGGTGGGAACACCCGGGGTAATAGGATATCCGGTTCTATCCAGGTGAGGGGTAGAACCGGTCTTGTGTTGTAGGGGATCCCGGCGAGGTCCTCGATACATATTTCTAGACGTGTATAGTGATAGGTGGTACCCAGTGGCTAGTCATTGTATGGAATCCATTCTCCAATAAGCGCCGTACGGTTTTGATTATGCCCAACTGTGATGACCGCCCATGACCCTGCACTGAACATGGAGAATAGTGCATTGTAAAGTGTGCCAGGCAGCCATGGACGATTGCCAATGTAAAGTTAAAACAGCAGAATCTATCGTATAACTCACAGCGCATGGATAAAATACAATAGAAAGTATATATAGTGAAGCTTTACAGAACAGAATCTCTATTAAACCTCATAATAGTTTGGTACAACATCAGAATAGTCAATACATCAAGCCTCACTACATATCACTCAGAGAATATACAAGCAGCGGAACATCCAGTACATATAGTAAGAAACTAATACGCGAGCCTCCAGCTCGTCTTCGTCATCAGCATCGTTGGTCACTAAGAATCAGCACTTGTCACCTGCTACCTAGTCTGCCCATCCCAAAATGGATGAACAGCCCAAGGTAATAAGAGTTGAACATAAAACCTTGAGTCAGACAACAGTCTTAGTGAGCGGTAAATTAACTAACAACATACCAAAAGAGCATAAAGGTAAAAGGAATAGGAATCCAACCCTCCCACTCCACCTCTTTCTACAGTGATAGCCCCAGACACACTTAGCAGAAATAAACATAGCAAAGCAGACATTTTAAAGTAAAGCAATTATCACTCGAGTCAAGGTCGATGTTTTCCAAGCACAAACCCCCAAGGCCTAAACCAAGATCAGATAAGCACCCAGAAAATATCGCTCTTGAGACCGAATGACGATACAACCAAACATCCATGACTTTTGCTATCACTGTTATCTTTGCTTCGATACCACCATTAATTGAATGACCGGCACATTCTTTCAGCCGTCCGTCAAGGGTTAATGGCAACCCTGGTTCTAGACAGAACTCCGCACGTCATCGCGGCCCGTGCCTAGGACTATCGAATCTGCCCAGAGTACTCGACTACAATCATAGTCTTTAGGGACTATCGAATCTGCCCAGTGTACTCTTGCTTTGAGCCTGCTAGAACCTTCAACAACGATGAAATCTCAGCCTTCTAGTCATCCTCCTCGCCGATTATTCTCATACTAGCTCAAGCGCCTCTCGAGCCAACCATTATCCTCAAACTCGAACCCTTTCACCGAGTTATCAACATGCTTGGAATGATCCCGTCTGGATTAACCCAAGGCTATCTCACATCATGCCTCGCTTCATCTCATCATAGCAAAGCCTCATCTCAACATCATCATCAAATCTACCCATATGAGCTTCATCATCCACCACATATGCCACGAGCAGCTTTTTCAATTCAAGAGCCTTTCCCTTAGCCTTTGAATCATCTTCGACCATCTTGTCTAAATTCAAATCATCAATCATCTAATTTATAACAATCAATCAAGTCAAACATTAATCCAAGTAATCAAGCATTCAAACATGATCTAATAAACAATTATAACAATGATGGCAATCTTGTAAATAAAGAGTCTAAATCTAACAAGCATGAATCATGAGCAATATCTCTACAACTTGATGAATGAACTTGCATAGGTTAACATGTAGTAAAATGGATGTCAAATCATCATGAACAATAGATCTATACTTAAGTTTATGAAAATGCATGGAAATCACTATTTAACACAAAATTAAGCCATCAATCCGATATACTCCTTTGGATCCGTGTGAGAGGTAACTACCACTCACCAAATCACCTAAACACCTCAAAAGCAACACACTTCAGATCTGGACAGCGAAGGATCTAACTCGATTCTCCAAAATTCCGCTTCAAACGATGAAATCTCTCCTCGATGGTTGAAGATCTTCAATCTAAGCTCTTGGATCTTCGATTTGGACGGAAGGAATCACAAGATTAGAGTGGAGAAAAGAAGTGAAGAAGTGCAGCACTCGAGCTCTCAAAATGGCAGGACTTCGTCGCTTCAAAATCCGGATCCCAAAAAGTGAAGTAGAACCGTGATATATAGGCAGAATCCATGAGTCGTCCGCCTCCTTAAGTCGTCCACGACTCATGAAACCCCACGACTTATGACTCACGACTCAGCCAACTCTACGACCTAGCACTTGCGCGACTTACGACCTAACCTTACACACATGCGCACGACCTAGTGACTTAACAACATAAGTCTTTACGCGTTCTACGACTTACGACTTAGCAGACCCTACGACTTAAGTCCTTACGTGACTTAACACATATGCGCGACCTAACGACTTATCAACAGTCGCGACCTAACACACATGCGCGTTCCTCCTTAAGTCGTTTAGACGACTTAACATCTTACGACTCAACGACTTAACACCTTTAGGTCGCCTAACGACCTAACTACAACCACTTAACTATCTCCCTTAAGTCGCTCGAACGACCTACTTCCCTTAGGTCGTTAACCCGCTTAGTTCCTTAGGTCATTAACTCACTAACTCCTATATCCTTAAGCCGCTAACTAACTTAACTCGTTAACCCCTAAGTTGCCAACTTCCCTAGGTTGGTCAAATCCTATAGGTCGCTAAACCCCTTAAGTCGTCTACTCTTTAGGTCGCCAATTCCTGTAGGTTGCTCCAATCCTTAAGCCGTTTACTCGACCTAACCCACTACCCGACCTAAGCCACCACACGACTCATCTCCCAAACGACCTAAGCTACACACGGCTTAACGACCTAACAACAATAGTTACAAACATTCGATCCGTAAAAATACGGGTCGTTACATTCTCTCCCCCTTAGGAATTTCGCCCCCAAAATTCCAAACAAACAAGAGCAATCAAAAACTATTCCGCATGCCTACCATCCATAGCAATCAACAAACCATGCATCCAATTCTAGCCTAGCATGCAGAATTCTAAAACTGGACAAGTTACAATGTCGTGAGATGACACAACACCTTATGGCCATACCTTGAAGAGTTCAGGATGAGCTGCCTTCATCCTCTCTTCTACCTCCCATGTACAGTCATTAACATCATCACTCCATTGTACCTTGAGCAACCTAACTACCTTCCTCCTAAGCTATTTTGTGTCAGTTTCCACAACACGAAGCGGCTTACGAGGTCTCTTATCGACTGGATAAATCTCAAAATCTTCACAGCTATCTGCAGAAACTACTGTATTCGAGTCATGCACATACTTCCGTAGATACGATACATGAAAAACATTGTGCACACTCGACATCTTTTCTGGTAACTCCAATTTGTAGGCGAGCTTTCCAATTCGCTCGATGATCGGGAATGGTCCAACAAATCTCGGAGTCAACTTTCCTTTCCTCCTGAATCGAATAACATTCTTCAGTGGAGAAATCTTCACAAAAACCATATCACCTACGTCGAATTCCAAATCCTTACGACGCTTATCGGCATAACTTTTTTGACGGTCTTGGGCTGCCTTCATTCGTCGTCGAATGATCTCTATGCAATCCGAAGTCTGTCGAATCATTTCTGGCCCAAGTATCAGCTTTTCCCCTATTTCCAACCAACATGTCGGAGAGTTACACGGTCTTCCATACAATGCTTCATACGGTGCCATACCAATGCTTGACTGGTAACTGTTATTATACGAAAATTCCACCAAATGAAGGTGATCTTCCCATGATCCTCCGAAATCTAAAACACGTGCTCTAAGGAGATCTTCCAAAACTCCGTTGACTCTCTCGGCCTGACCATCTGTTTGGGGATGATAAGCTGTACTCAAACACAACTCGGTTCCCAAAACTTCCTGAAAGCTCTTCCAAAATCCACTAGTGAACAATGGGTCTCGATCGCTTACTATACTCTTCGGAATAACATGGAATCGAACTATCCACTTAACATACAGCTCAGCCAACTTCGATGCAGTCCTAGTTGATCGAACAGGAATGAATCTTGCACTCTTAGTCAAACGATCTACGATGACCCAAATCCCCTCATTTCCCACTCTTGTTCTAGGTAGCCCATCAATAAAATCCATCGATATTTGCTCCCACTTCCATGTAGGAACTTCTAATGGCTGAAGCAATTCACTGGGCTTCTTCTGCTCGGCTTTAACCAACTGGCAGTTCATGCACTTGGAAATAAAATTTCCAACATCCTTCTTCATACCTTCCCAGAAATAGGTTCTCTTCATATCCCGATACATCTTATTTCCACCTGGATGAATTGTCAACTTTGAGTGATGACTTTCCTTCAGAACTTCATTTCTCAATTCATCCATATCGGGAATAACTAGTCGTCCTTGCTTCCGAAGCCAACCCTCTCGATCGACCTCGAATCCTTTATCCTTTTCTGGGTCCAATCCAGATTCCAAATCACGGATAATCTTGACAAGCTTATCGTCTCGCTTTTGGCTCTCGCCAATCCTTTCCACAAGAGTCGGACTTATCGATAAGTTTGCCAACATCTCAGGTTCCAATTCACATCTAGGCCTGAAGTCAAATCCAACTAAATACTCGAGATTCTTCCATTCTAAAAACATGGCTCCCAATCCTTCATGTCTTCGACTTAACGCATCTGCCACTGCGTTACCCTTTCCCGGAGTATAGGCTATACCAAAATCATATGATGCCAAAAACTCTAGCCATCATTGCTGCCGAAGATTCAAATCCTTTTGGGAGAAAAGATACTTCAACGACTTATGATCTGTAAACAACTCGAATCGAACTCCCAATAGATAATGTCTCCACATCTTCAGAGCAAATACAATCGCCGCCAACTCCAAATCATGAGTCGGATAATTCCTTTCATGCGGCTTCAGTTTTCGACTTGCATACACAACAACTTTACCCTTCTGCATCAGCACTGCTCCAAGTCCAGTACCACATGCGTCGGTGTAAACCACCATCTCATCATTTCCACTTGGAATAGTCAAAACAGGAGCACTTGTCAGTCGCTCTTTCAGGGTTCCGAAAGCTTGCTCACACTTAGCATCCCATCTGAATACTTGATTCTTTTTCGTCAATCCTATTAATGGTGCAGCTACCTTGGAAAAGTCTTTGATAAATCGACGATAGTATCCTGCTAATCTAAGAAAACTTCTCACATCAGATGCATTCTTAGGTCTAACCCAATCCTGGATTGCTGCCACCTTAGCGGGATCAACCGCTATTCCATTACCAGAGATAATATGGCCTAAGAACCTCACTTCACTCTTCCAGAAGTGACACTTCGAAAACTTAGCCTTCAGCTGATGTTTCCGTAAGATTTCCAAAACAATACGCAAGTGCGTCTTGTGTTCTTCTTCAGTTCTGGAATAAATCAAAATATCATCCACGAACACTAGTACGAACTTGTTCAACTGATCTCTGAACACTCTATTCATAAGATCCACAAAATATGCCGGTGCATTGGTCAATCCAAACGGCATTACCAGCCACTCAAAGAAACCAGATGGTGTCCTGAAAGCAGTCTTCTGCACACTATCTTTAGCCACTCTTAACTGGTGAAATCCCGTTGCCAAATCCATCTGAGAAAACACCTTTGCTTCGTGAAACTGATCAAACAAGTCATCTATTCTCGGCAATGGATACTTGTTCTTCTTAGTCACTTTATTCAGCTCACGATAATCCACACACAATCTCAGCGATCCATCCGCTTTGGTTACAAACACAACTGGTGCACCCCATTCGGACACACTACGCCGAATGAATCCTTTCTGTAAAAGATCATCAACCTGCACCCTCAACTCTTGCTATTCTCTAGGCGCCATCCGCCTAAGAGGCCTCACAACAGGTCTGGCTCCTTCAACTAAATTGATACAAAATTCGATCTCTCTATGCGGCGGTAACCATTTGACCTCATCAAAGACATCCTCAAATCCATTAGCGATTGGCACCGATGACAGTCCATCCCGTGGAACAACCAGCGAATACATGAAGCTCATGAAGACGCCTTCCTCATGCTTACATCGTATCACAACCTTTCGCCCCTCCACATTCTCGACTGTCACCTCCAACCTTTCACAATCAACCTTTGCCGCATACTTCCTAAGCCAGTCCATCCCCAAAATAATTCCGAACCCCGCAAAGTTCAGAACAAAACAATCACAAACAAAAGAGCAATCATGACTCGATACAATCAGACCACGGCATAGCATACACAGACAAGACGAACCCCCAACTGGATTAGTCACAACCAATGGCCTATCAACAATATCCGGTTCTAAACCCAACCGACCTACGAGTTCATTACAAACAAAAGAATGCGACGCCCCAGTATCGAATAACACTCTAACTGGAACACCACATATGGAAAGAGTACCTTGAACCACCACACTCTTTCCTTTCTCTTCAACGGTAGGAGCTTTTGAAGATGATGGAACATCCCCCAAAGCATAAGCTTGCACAATCTTCTTGTCCTTCCGCGGTTCTGGACAATTCCTCTTAATATGCCCCGGCTTGTCACAGTTGTGGCATTTCATCGGTACCTTCGGATTCTTGCAATCTCTGGAGAAATGGCCCTTCTGTTGACAGTTGTAGCAGGTCACTTCGCCTTTCTGCTTCTTATGTCCATCCTTACCCTTTTGCTGCTGCTGCTTCCTCTTCTTGTTTCCACCCCGCTGTGGTTTAGACTCTTCTTTGGCCATAGCAACAACAGATCCTTCTTTAGGAAACAGATTCTCGTGCCTGAGAGCTTTCTCTACAAGCTTCTCAAATGAATCTTCTAAATGATCCACCAACTGCCTCCCAAGATAACTGTCCAAGCCTGTCACAAACTTCTCGTTCTTCTGATATGAAGATTCAATATACGGCCGAGCATACTTGGACAAAGCTTCAAACTCCGAAACATACTCAAGAACTGGTCTCCCACCTTGCTTGAGCTCCACAAACTTCTTGAACAGAACAGATTTCTGAGCTGTAGAAATGAACTTAGCTTCAAATCTGGCTTGGAATTGCACCCAAGTAATTTCTTCCTCCGGAGTATCAATGGTGATAGAGTTCCACCAATCAGAAGCTCTTCCCTGAAGCTGTCTTGATGCAAGCTTCCTTTTAGTTGCATCCTCGATTCCCAAATTACCAAAGATCCTTCTACAAGCATCTATCCATCTCTGGACTTCAATGGTTGACTCTGTCCCCAAGGAAATCTTACCTCCAAGAGCAGTATAGTCTTTACACATCTTAGCAAAATCCACCGGTCTTGGAGTTTGAACTAGAACTCCAACATCTACTGATGGCCCCGGAGCTGGCATCCTTCTCATGATCGAAGTCATCATAGCATCGAACATAGCAGCACAATCAGCAGCCCCCTCAGTAGCACGGCCTTCCCGAGCAGCTGGTCTCCCTCTTCGACTCATCCTTAATATCTATAAAAAGGAATGATTAATACACCTTGAGAAACAACTGCATAAAGGGCTCAAATCCTTCTAAGCTACTATATTATATATAGTAATCATCCATCAAAATACAATTACGTCTCTCATACGTAGTTACGTCAGCGAGCGTTGGGTAAAATCGATTAACCAAAGCTTTGATACCAAATGTGACGACCGCCCATGACTCCTGCACTGAACATGGAGAATAGTGCGCTGTAAAGTGTGCCAGGCAGCCATGGACGATTGCCAAGGTAAAGTTAAAACAGCAGAATCTATCGTATAACTCACAGCGCATGGATAAAATACAATAGAAAGTATATATAGTGAAGCTTTACAGAACAGAATCTCTATTAAACCTCATAATAGTTTGGTACAACATCTGAATAGTCAATACATCAAGCCTCACTACATATCACTCAGAGAATATACAAGCAGCGGAACATCTAGTACATATAGTAAGAAACTAATACGCGAGCCTCCAGCTCGTCTTCGTCATCAGCATCGTTGGTCACTAAGAATCAGCACCTGTCACCTGCTACCTAGTCTGCCCATCCCAAAATGGATGAACAGCCCAAGGTAATAAGAGTTGAACATAAAACCTTGAGTCAGACAACAGTCTTAGTGAGCGGTAAATTAACTAACAACATACCAAAAGAGCATAAAGGTAAAAGGAATAGGAATCCAACCCTCCCACTCCACCTCTTTCTACAGTGATAGCCCCCAGACATACTAAGCAGAAATAAACATAGCAAAGCAGACATTTTAAAGTAAAGCAATTATCACTCGAGTCAAGGTCGATGTTTTCCAAGCACAAACCCCCAAGGCCTAAACCAAGATCAGATAAGCACCCAGAAAATATCGCTCTTGAGACCGAATGACGATACAACCAAACATCCATGACTCTGGCTATCACTGTTATCTTTGCTTCGATACCACCGTTAATTGAATGACCGGCACATTCTTTCAGCCGTCCGTCAAGGGTTAATGGCAACCCCGGTTCTAGACAGAACTCCGCACGTCGTCGCAGCCCGTGCCTAGGACTATCGAATCTGCCCAGAGTACTCGACTACAATCATAGTCTTTAGGGACTATCGAATCTGCCCAGCGTACTCTTGCTTTGAGCCTGCTAGAACCTTCAACAACGATGAAATCTCGGCCTTCTAGTCATCCTCCTCGACGACTATTCTCATACTAGCTCAAGCGCCTCTCGAGCCAACCATTATCCTCAAACTCGAACCCTTTCACCGAGTTATCAACATGCTTGGAATGATCCCGTCTGGATTAACCCAAGGCTATCTCACATCATGCCTCGCTTCATCTCATCATAGCAAAGCCTCATCTCAACATCATCATCAAATCTACCCATATGAGCTTCATCATCTGCCACATATGCCACGAGCATCTTTTTCAATTCAAGAGCCTTTCCCTTAGCCTTTGAATCATCTTCGACCATCTTGTCTAAATTCAAACCATCAATCATCTAATTTATAACAATCAATCAAGTCAAACATTAATCCAAGTAATCAAGCATTCAAACATGATCTAATAAACAATTATAACAATGATGACAATCTTGTAAATAAAGAGTCTAAATCTAACAAGCATGAATCATGAGCAATATCTCTACAACTTGATGAATGAACTTGCATAGGTTAACATGTAGTAAAATGGATGTCAAATCATCATGAACAATAGATCTATACTTAAGTTTATGAAAATGCATGGAAATCACTATTTAACACAAAATCAAGCCATCAATCCGGTATACTCCTTTGGATCCGTGTGAGAGGTAACTACCACTCACCAAATCACCTAAACACCTCAAAAGCAACACACTTCAGATCTGGACAGCGAAGGATCTAACTCGATTCTCCAAAATTCCGCTTCAAACGATGAAATCTCTCCTCGATGGTTGAAGATCTTCAATCTAAGCTCTTGGATCTTCGATTTGGACGGAAGGAATCACAAGATTAGAGTGGAGAAAAGAAGTGAAGAAGTGCAGCACTCGAGCTCTCAAAATGGCAGGACTTCGTCGCTTCAAAATCCGGATCCCAAAAAGTGAAGTAGAACCGTGAATTTATAGGCAGAATCCATGAGTCGTCCGCCTCCTTAAGTCGTCCACGACTCATGAAACCCCATGACTTATGACTCACGACTCAGCCAACTCTACGACCTAGCACTTGCGCGACTTACGACCTAACCTTACACACATGCGCACGACCTAGTGACTTAACAACATAAGTCTTTACGCGTTCTACGACTTACGACTTAGCAGACCCTACGACTTAAGTCCTTACGTGACTTAACACATATGCGCGACCTAACGACTTATCAACAGTCGCGACCTAACACACATGCGCGTTCCTCCTTAAGTCGTTTAGACGACTTAACATCTTACGACTCAACGACTTAACACCTTTAGGTCGCCTAACGACCTAACTACAACCACTTAACTATCTCCCTTAAGTCGCTCGAACGACCTACTTCCCTTAGGTCGTTAACCCGCTTAGTTCCTTAGGTCGTTAACTCACTAACTCCTATATCCTTAAGCCGCTAACTAACTTAACTCGTTAACCCCTAAGTTGCCAACTTCCCTAGGTTGGTCAAATCCTATAGGTCGCTAAACCCCTTAAGTCGTCTACTCTTTAGGTCGCCAATTCCTGTAGGTTGCTCCAATCCTTAAGCCGTTTACTCGACCTAACCCACTACCCGACCTAAGCCACCACACGACTCATCTCCCAAACGACCTAAGCTACACACGGCTTAATGACCTAACAACAATAGTTACAAACATTCGATCCGTAAAAATACGGGTCATTACACCAACTATGTTGAAATGTGAGATGCAAACATTTCTGCTATTTCTATATTTTACTTTGACCTCTAGACACTATTATAATATCACTGGATTTTCTATAAAAAGGGTTTTGGTTACCATAAGGGGAAAACCCATCGTGTTTATGTGTGACGTGGTCTTACGAGATACCTTTGATTTTAAAAGGATTTTGAATGTTAAAATGAATAAAATTCATTGTGATTTAAATTATCACGCTGGTTTTACAAGACTGACCTGGGCGTGGTTTTTCCTATATGCTTGGGTCAGACCAAGCATATTTCCCGGTTTAGCTGGAAGGATTGGAGCTTCGGGAGAGGAGCCGGAGGCCTAGAGATGTATTCACGTAGATGATTATATTTCGTTTTATTTTAGTTGTGTTATCAGCAGTTGTAAGGATAGGGTGTTATAACTGTCCGTGTTGTATAGGTTGGTGTACTCTGTTTATTATCTGTTATGTAAATATTACAATTTTTTTATGTAAAGGTTTGTTCTAAATAGTTTTAAAAGCTTGTTTTCTATAATAAATTATTTTCTATATAATAATACATGTTTTTCACTTTTCGGACATATGAGAAAAAGAATTAAACGGTTTAGTAAAACACGTAGTATGGGACACGTGAGTTTACTTTTTCGGTTAATTCCGGACTTGTACGATCGAAACCTCTTGAGTATTGTATTTTGAGTTGATATTTGAGATTTAAAATTCCTATTATAGGAATTATCTGAGTTGGCCAGTATTTGGCGAGTTGAGACGTTCGTGATCTCCTATTATAGGAGTAATAATTGATGAGAACCACTTATAGATGATGTTTTACTTGCCGATGAGACGAGGCGAGCCTTGAAATGAGATTTCCCTTTTTAGGAATTATGGTTTATGAGAAACCATTATGAGATTTATTTGCACTTGCCGATGATACGAGACAAGATGAGTATTCTGAGATTTCTAAGATTTGAGATTTTATTTTTATGATGTGGAGTTAACTAGCGGTTAGTAAACCATTTAGTGCAAACGTGCGGTATGGGACGCACGTTAACACTTTTCGTGTTCCTTTCCGAGAGTTTGTGACACATCCACGAGTATGCCAGTGCTATAGACCTTCGGGTCATCTGAGTTATTTGACTTCGGTCACCATGAGTTATGTGACTTCGGTTACCACGAGTTATGCGACTTCGGTCACCACGAGTATGACCTTCGGGTCCACGAGTTAGGTACCTAAATTATAAACAACACTGGACAAGAGTTTAGCACGTGCAGCATTGCTTCAGCTTTGCAATCAGGGATCTGGCCAATCCGGGTTTTCTGAGTTTTCTGAGTTTTATACGATTTCACCATTTTGAGATATTTTTGTTACATCGATAGCCTAGTGCTACATGAAATGTTATATAGGGTGATTTCGTTTTTATGAGATTTGAACTCTATCTTAGGTTCCATGAGATTCATATTGGAATTTTGATGAGTTTCTCTTATGACTTTTGTATGATTCCTTGCATTTGAGTTGAATGCCATTAAGTATGGATTTCTTATGCTGAATTAAACCAACTCATGCGACAACCCTTGGTGAACATATACCATGCATTGAGATTATACTATACTTGTGCCCTTCCTTTATGGTTAAAGGAAGAATTTCCTTATGCACTTATATTCCTCTTATCTTATACTAATATCAAGTTCTAGCTAGCCTGACCCGCGTATTTATTACTCGGGTCAGACCGAGTTGCAGGTTAGGTAGTTGGACTCTTAGCTTGCTTTACCTTTTGGACTTCACCATCGACTTGGGATATGCATAGTTTTTGTGCAGTAAACTTTCTGTTGGGAACTTGTGATGTATATATTCTTTTATGGGGCGTCAGAGTTGGCGGCAAGCTATAAATCATGGGTAGCGTACCGAACCTCGTTCGGACGTAACTGCCTTGAAGCGTAGGCAACTACCCTATCCTTCTGCATAAGAACAACACCGAGGCCACTATGACTGGCATCGGTATAGACAATAAGATACTGATTCCCTTCGGGAACCATAAGAACAGGAGTTCTTCAATCTCTGAAAGGAAGCCTCACACTTATCTGACCATATATAGCGAACGCCTTTCTTCATAAGGCTAGTCAATGGAAGCACAATATGGGAAAAGTCTTTGATGAAGCAGTAGTAATAACCCGCCAAGCCCAGAAAGCTACGAATATCAAGCATGGAATCTGAATTTCATAGACACTTCCTTAACTGAGAAACGTGGAATACGTCGTGAACTCCAGAAAACTGATCGGGAAGTGCTACACGATAAGCAACCAGACCGATACGCTTTGTAATAGGAAATGACCCAATATAGCGTGGTGCCAATTTCCCGGTCTGGCTAAAGCGTACCACTCCTTTCAGAGGAGATTCTTGAATATAAACAAGGTTGCCCACTGAGAATTCAAGAGGCCTCCTACGGTTGTCCACGTAGGATTTTTTCAAATACTTCTTAAGTCCATGTACGAACTTAAGATTCTTCTTGTATGGGGTGCTGATGAACTCAATCCCATACTTAGAGAGAGACTCGAAGGATGAAACATAATCAGATATGGAGGATTTTCCCTGCTTCAAATCAAGGAAGCGACGGGAAAGAAAATCCTTCTGGGATTCAAGGGAGAATAGAGAAGCTGCGGAATCACCATCGACGTCCCGAAGTACAAGAGACAACTGAAGAGGATAGTCAGGATGTCGAAGATATAAGACTCTCTCAGAACATAGAATCCTGGCACAGAGTACTTTCCATATTTATTTAAAAAGGTTTTCAAATATTATTGAAGAAAACGGTTTGTGAATATACTTATTTCTATGAGATAAGTATACACCTTTGATTTAGAGATTTAATTTAATGAATTTAAATTAATTAAGGCTTAGTGATTTTCAGTAGGAAAATGAAACCTTTAATTAAATGATTGTTATTTGATAGTTAAACAACCGACTAACAAATCTGGACCCAAAATGTAACTTTGGAAATATCTAGTAGAAACACAGGAATTATAAGGTACAGTTAACGTTCGAGGTGCTATACTGTACGTATAAACTCGTTTCGTTCTTCTAGGATGATTATAAGAAAATCCATCCACTGACGATTAGGAGATGATCTCCGATCTTATTTTCGTCTGTTTATTTCCTAACGAACCGAAATTGAGTTTACTGGAAATATCGAACGTTGTTTCGAAGAAACCGGGATCGGATAAATTATCCGAACACCAATTCGATCCAACGAATACATTTTCGAAATGAAGACAAGAGCACAAAATCAAAGATGGAGCATTAAAGTGCGCGGGCTAATCGCTACTAATCTTGAGGATGATTCCAAATGGATGTAGTTGGAATAGTGCCTTCGGTTTCGTTCAGACCCAGAACGGACTTGTATGGATGAATGCTATCAATACATTGTCATTGAAGGACAATGAGCATTCCAAGTGTAAATTCCTTAAAAGGTAATCGTAGCCTTAAGCCTCATCAACCAGAATGACTAAAAATCAGGGGAGATGCAGCAAGGCTAAGTGGGTCGCACCCAATTAGGGTATGTTTATCACCTTTCTAGATACCCTTGGATATTGTTACTACATTGCATGGGAAGAACTCGGTAAGGGTGGGAACACCCGGGGTGATATCATATCCTGTTCTATCCAGGTTAGGGGTAGAACCGGTCTTGTGTTGTAGGGGATCCCAACGAGGTCCTCGATACATTTTTCTAGACGTGTATAGTGATAGGTGTTACCCAGTGCTTAGTCATTGTATGGAATCCATTCTCCGATAAGCGTCGTACGATTTTGATTGTGCCCAACTATGTTGAAATGTGAGATGCAAGCATTTCTGCTATTTCTATATTTTACTTTGACCTCTAGACACTATTATAATATCACTGGATTTTCTATAAAAAGGGTTTTGGTTACCATAAGGGGAAAACCCGTCGTGTTTATGTGTGACGTGGTCTTACGAGATACCTTTGATTTTAAAAGGATTTTGAATGTTAAAATGAATAAAAATCCTTGTGATTTAAATTCTCACGCTGGTTTTACAAGACTGACCTGGGCGTGGTTTTTCCCATATGCTCGGGTTAGACCAAGCATATTTCCCGGTTTAGCTGGAAGGATTGGAGCTTCAGGAGAGGAGCCGGAGGCCCAGAGATGTATTCACGTAGATGATTATATTTCGTTGCATTTTAGTTGTATTATCAGCAGTTGTAAGGACATGGTGTTATAACTGTCCGTGTTGTATAGGTTGGTGTACTTTGTTTATTATCTGTTATGTAAATATTACAGTTTTGTTTTATGTAAAGATTTGTTCTATATTATATATTATTCATTTCCGCTGCGAGATTAATATAATTAATCAACTTCAACAATATTAATATAATATATTATTTTTAAAAACAATACTAATATTTGAACAATTTATCTTGAAATAATAATATTATAATACTAATTAACTCTTAAATTATTATTAACTTTTAAATCCAATTACTACAAATTAACCTTAAATAAATAATTAATATATAATTTTAACATTTTAAATAATTAAATAATTTTGAACACTAATTAAATAATATTAAATAACTTTTAAGAATCATAAAATAATTAACTTTTAAATCATCATTAAATAATTATTAATTATCTTTAACACATCATTAATAAATAATAATTATGCTTAAAAACCTCAATAATAAATAATAGTTATCCTTACAATAACTTTAATTCAAAAATCAACTTCAAAATCTGGAAAGAGGCTTAGTAACTCCAATGTTACTTAATCAAGTCACCATTTATTCCATTAACTATCCAAGTTATAATTCAGATATTTACATAACGTCCAATATGTAAATTAAGTTCAAAATTAACAAGCAATTGTTAATATACCACTTGTCCCATATAATCAATTGGATTGTAATCTAATGTCAATACTAACGTAATAGCAGAACGGGTTTTGATTCTGCTAATTAAACGTCCAACTTCAACTTATTCAATTAACAATAACAGAATGATGATTTATTCTGCTAATTTGTGTCCAATTAAATCAATTAGCGGAACGGTGTTTTGTTCCGCTAAACGGATGTCCAATTACCACATTCAATTCAGTTAAACTCAACAGTATTTATTTGTCCAAATAAATATAAAAATTAACGTATATGAATTTAAACGACGTTATTATTTAAAATAACATAATTAAAATTCGGTCGTTCTCGTATGTCATAAATTTATATATGGTCAAAACTACTATCAAGTTATACTGAGACGTTGTACTTGTCAACACGGATACAAAGCAGCAATCCATTCGTCAATCGGTTTTAAAACAAGTAAGATATTATATTTACAAGTTGCACATATATTTATTCAAATCAAAAATATTTTAAATTTAAATATTTCTCACCGATGGCCCGGCCCAGTTGCTCTCAACCCGAAACCAAACCAACCGCCCGCCAATAACTTCCTACCCAATCATTTTGGACTTTTTTGCCAATCCTAGTTGTATAAACAGTTCTCCACCTTCCTTAATTTCACATGCTCCAGGCTTTGACAAAAGATTGCTGCCTTCGCCAAAACAAACCCACAAAACATGTGACCCATCCTTTTCCTGGCTCCACCACCTCGGCCACCACGCAAGGCCGCCGACATGCCACGCAGGCAACACCTTCTACCCGAGCTCCTTCCTTATGCCACACGCCTGCCACATCACTACATTTCTCGTGCCTGCTACTTCATGATTTCCTACATCCTACCTTTGCATGCATATATGCATACATTAAAGCAAACGTCGCTCCTTTTTTTTTTCTTGCGAACCTGCTCACGTACATATATTCATGGCCACCATGCCCAAGTCTTCAACTCTACATGCGTGTTCCCCCCTACAGCCAAGACCCAATAACACTATTTCATATATATATTTCCATGCAAGCAAGGCTGCCTACCCTCCTATCTTCCTCTACACTCCGCTATATTGAGTGCAACTTGAACGGGAAATATAGCTCCCATCATCCTCTATAACTTCCGTGTTGGTTGCTTTGTCTAATACTTTGAATACGAGGAGTTGTTGGATAAATTAAATGAGGGGTGGAAGTGAAAATATGTTGCCAGAGAAAGAAATGGAATATGTGTTCTATGCGTGCTGCTGTGTATTCATTTTGCAAAAAAATAAAAGAAATATGTTCAAGTCTATATATGCAAAGTTTACATGCGTGAAAGACTTTAAAATGAGAAGTAAAAGAAGAAAATAGCGGGGGCAAGGAAGCATGACAGAGAAACAGAAAATGTGAAAAGTGAAATGTGTTTGTGTAGTTATATGAATATATATAGAGTTTCAAAGCTTCAAAGCTAAGGAATGTACGTGCAACCATTTAATGCAAACATTTAATGTAAAGTCACCAATTTTCTTAGCAAAGGAGAGGCAAGATTTGAACGAACTAAAAGAAAATAATCTGACTTAGATTTATAATTTATTTTAAAAGTTTTAGGGTACGACGGTACACCCTATTCCGTTCGCGTATGGACCGCGAACGACCGAAATAAAATTACGATCTTGCTTAACAGCGCAAGACGATCATAAAACAGTAATAAAAGAGACAAGTTAACTTATTCTCTAAAATTTCAAAAGTACCGACGTTTGGCGCAGAAAGTGTTAAACAAAAATTTATTTATTTTTCAAATTAAAAATTATGAAAAAATTCTATAAAATAAATTCAAAATACGTCATCGAAAATCAAGTCTAAATTTGAAACAGTTAATTTATCACAATTAAATTCAAATCCGAATATTTAAAATAATTAAATATTCAAATTTGAAGGCCTAAAAATACGGGTCGTTACATCTCCTCTCTTCATTTATAACAAAAAATAAATTCAAATTAAATATAGTTAAAAGGTGCGGTGATCTCTTAAGTTAGCTGCATTTCTTGAAGAGTAAGGATTCGATTCAAGGAGATTTGGATTCAGCATTCAAGGTTTATATTCAAGGCCACCCTATTGGTAACATCTAATTTATATATTCTATTACATTAATACTTATTTATGTTAGCCTATATGTATATTAGAATTTTACCTTCTCACGATAAAAGCCTTTTCTAGTAGTGATCACTAATACACACACATAATATATATATAATCCACATTTACATTTCTAAATTAAAAAAAAACCTATTTCACATATACATAATTTACAAAAGTATTTTTGGCAATTTAAATAATATATATACAATTCTTGAAAATTAAAAAATGTTATAGAATAATTTTTAAACAAAAAATTGAATTTTATAATTAGTAAATTTTATATATATATATATATATATATATATATATATATTAAATACTTATTAATTTGCCAATTTTAGTCATACAAATATACATGTGTGCTTATAAAATTGTACATATAATATTATATATCTGAAACAAATTTACTATATATAAATATATTTTAAATTTCTTGAAATTTACATATATTAATACATACACACATACACATATATGTGTGTGGGGGGGGGGGGGGATGTGCATATGCTGCGTGTTTATATATAAATATATTTCATACGTAAATTATAGTTTGAAAAAAAGATTTTTTTTGTATAAAATCCATATGGATTTCGTTTAAAAAAATTGATTTTTTAATTCGCACGAATTAAAAAACATGAAAATGGTTTCAACTGAAGTGAAATATATAATGTTGTTAAGCATATCAAAAGTTTATGTTTATTAATTAATGTTTTATAAATAATATATATATATATTATAAATATTATTTTAATTATTAAAACAAATTATCAAATAAATATGTAATTATACACATTTACAATAAAATATATTATCATTTGAAATTTGAATTCCAAATTTAAAACAAATTTTATTCTAGATCAAGTTCTGATTTAAATTTAAATAAACGTAAATTATTTTTAAATATTAATTTGAATTATTTGATATAATCAATATATTCAATTTAATTTTATATGTAAATGTCTTTTATATATAGTAGTGTGTACATACATACATATATATACATACATACATACATATATTTATATATATATATATTAATAAAGTAATAATAGTGTAACGACCGAGGTTTTCGACCCTTGAAAATCGATTGTCGGAAAACCCGATTGTTAGGGGAAAGAAGAAGAAGGAAAGATAAGAAGAAAACTAATCAACAACATAAAATCTCTCAATCACAACGGAACAATATATAATAGATAATAGCATATCTCTAAACAAAAAGAACTAAAACTGTTATTATACATACCATCATCAGTGTATAACAAATCAACAAATAAATTCTGGACAATTATAATAACTAGTCCTCACAAGTGCTGAATATACAGCCTACACCCACAGCGGAATATAATCAAGTATGTGGAATACGCCTGAGAATCCTCCAGCACATCTACTATGCTCTATAGCATCCTAACCTGAATCTGTAATACTCGGTCTGGCCGGAGCATTATAATAAAATAACACCCAAGTCAGTTTGAAAAACCAGCGTGAGAAAACACACTCAATTTGAATTATTACTGTTATCAAAATCCTTTAAAAACAAAGGTATCTCGTAAGACCACGCCACACATAAATACGACGGGTTTTTACCTTACGATAACCAAAAACATTTATATCAAAATTATCCGATATTATAATAGTGTCTATAGAAAGTAAACTATAAAATAACTGAAAATGCTTGCATCTCACGTTTCAGCATATTGGTATACAACTAAAACCGTACATGCTCGTAGTGGATATTTGATTCCATACAATGATAGGGCTACTTAGGTACCGCCCGTCACAATACATCTCTAGAAAAATGTACCAAGATCGTACTTGACGATCCCTGGCAACATAGAATCGGCCCACCCCTTGCTGGACAGTACTGAATATGTTATCACCCTGGGTGCTCCCACCTTATCGAGCGCTCTCCTTTCCATGCACACCCATATCCATAATTATAATATATCCAAGGGTATCTAGAAAAGTAATAACATACACCACTTGGATGCGACCCACTTAGCTCTGCTGCATCACCCATGTTTTAGTCATTCCCGGTTGATGAGGCTTGAGGCTACATTTTAACTTTAGAATACCATTCATACTTGGAATGCAAACACTGCCTTCCAGACCACAATGCAAATGATAGCATTCGTCCATACAAGTTGTTCTGGGTCTGAACAAACCGAATCTCCAAAATCACCGTCTTCATTATCTTCATGATATCATAATTCGTATTGTACAAATCGGATCGAAGTGGTTTTCGGATAATTAAATCTGATCCTGGTCTCTTCGAAATGATCAACGAATTTGGCTAGATTTGATAGTCGGTTATTTAACTATCAAATTACACACATAAGCAGTCACTAGGCCTTATTATAAATCTTCCAAAACATTTATTTCAAATATCTTTACAAAGATATATATTCAAATCTCTTCTAGTATTTCAATATTGAAAGTGATTTCAAATGCTTAAATCCATAACAGGATATTTCAACCCATAACAACACTTAGAAATATCCCAAATTCAAATTATAATTCAATACTTAGGAACATTTCTAGATAAATCATTTCATTGTTAAAATATTTTCAAAAACTTTCATTTCAATACTTAGGAAATATTATAAGCAAATTTCCAAAACCCATTTATAATTTCAATACATAGAAATATTTCAAATTTTCAATTTCCATTTATAATTCAACACTTTGAAAATATTTCTATGATAATAATCTCGCAGTTAAAATATTTCAAACCCTTCCAATCCAATACTTATGAAATATTTATAGGTATTTTTTTCCTAAAATCATTTTATTTCCAATACTTAGGAATGATTCCATTTATTTCCTATTTCTCAAAATCCTTTACAATTTATTTGTAAATTCCTTAACTCGTTTATAATGAATTCTATAAGTTTCTGGAATTCATTAATTAATTTCTTTTAAAACTTCCAAAATCGATTACACTTGTCTATAATCCCAACTATCCATTTTTAACTTCTTTTATGAACTCTAATTCATTTTCGAAGTTCTTGTTTTTAAACCTTTGGAAATTTTCTTAAGTTTCCAGAATTCCATTATAGATTTTCCCTTGTAAAATCATATTCATTAATTAAAACCCGGTTTACAAATCTCGAGAGCATTTATAAATAAATCGCAATCACTTATTTTTGACTCCATATATATATATATATATATATATATAATATAATAATAAGTATTTTTAAAGAATAAAAATTATTTTTCAAAATGCTTTAAGTAATTATTATTCAAAATATCAAAACACTTTTTAAATAAACAAATGGAACTGATTCCCAATCCATTTTAAATAAAACTAATCAATTTACCAAGCTTATTATAAAAATTCAAGTTCTTTTCAACCAATATTAAATATTTAAATAACCAACTTTATGAAATATTTCAATACTAAAATACTTGTAAAACCTTTTTCAAAACGATATGGAAAGTATCACCCCCCTTTTCCTTCTTTACCACCATGGATCGCAGTTAACACAATGATTGCATCGCCATCCCGGCGAAATCATAAGTAAACTATAGGCATCAACATCCCTCAACTTACGCCATGGGAACACGATAGACCACATTTACACAAAGGTTGCGTTGCTATCACAGCAAAACCGTAAGTAGTCTTTAGGCAATCTCTGCCCCCCCTCCCGAATTACGCTATCAAAGCAAAACCACATAGATCGCAACTACACAAAGGTTGCATCACTATTCCAGTGAAACCAAACGTAGACTGTAGGCAATCTCTGCCTCCTGAATTACGTTATGGAACCAAACCACATAGATCACAATCTACCGATGTTACGTCGCTTTCCCAGCGAAATCAAACGTAGATTGTAGGCAATCGCTGCCTCCCGAATTACACTATGGAACCAAGATAGATCGCAGTTACACAAAGGTTAGGTTGCTATCATAGCAAAACCAAACGTAACTGTAGGTATAATACCCCTCGATATATGCTATGCAAACAGATGATCACCAGGAACTCATGAGCTTTTGTCCGGACGTCCTCTAAGATCCCAATTCTCATTGAATACACCGTGTGGATTCCAAGATAGAACCACCCAGTGGATCTCCTACTCCAAATTTCAACTTTCGTGGAGGTGCCTTTCCATACTTTTAGTTTCAAAACATATCATACTATAAATATACAATATCGTTCAAATCATACACTTCATATGCATCACATATAAATTTTATCTATATAAAATTGATATCTCCTAAACCGATAGTTTTTAAATTCGGTTTACCCAATTTCCCAAATCGACTATTTTCCAAAATCAATGCCTTTAAAAATAATAGGTTCCAAAACTATTTCAATTTCATTCTCATATACAAATAAGATCATTCTTTCCAACTCAAATAATTTAAGGATCAATAATTTTTGAGTCTGCTTTATACTTATATAAACTCCAATTAGTATTTCCAAATACCTTTCAAAGACCATTTCCTTCTAGTTATAAATTCAACAAGGGGAGTTTGAATATATAACTAATATATATAATCTTATTTATGCCAAATCAAAAATTTCCCAGTTCGATTACTTTACAAAGTTATTGGTAACCTTTCTTACTTTTTATAAAGTAAGTTTCAGTTATAATAACTATTCAATCTTCATTCTACTAAATTTCTACATTAGTAATCATAAATTTACTTTCAAATCAATATAAAAAGTGATTTCATATAAGATCGTATTTCTACAAAATATTTTACAACACCGATAGACTATGACACTAATAAATTAAAAATTACATCCATTCATCCATATAAAAGTCTTACAAAAGGTCATAAATCTTGACGCATTAACACCACCTAGGAATTTAGGAAAGAACAGAGTCCTACTTAACGAACACTACTGGCCATCTCTCACCACTCCGCATCTTCTAAAGAAAACTTTCTTAAGTATATCCTGACATCTCGTCAAAACCATCTGTGTAATCCGTAACAGGGTGTCCCCACTTCTTGCATTTGTTACAAAAGAACTCTACACTTCCATCTTTGATGATTTTCACACATTCCCCGCGGCTTTCCATAACTTGCTCTTTATTCCGTCTCTTGGGACAATCCCTAGCGATGTGTCTCGTCATTTTACAATGGAAGCAAATGGTTGATCTGTCGACTGGTACTATGAGTTTATGTTTCATCTTCCTCACCTTAGGGCAATGGTTTAGAAAATGTCCTTTCTCACGACACTTAAAGCATAAAACCTCAGAGCGAAACCGTTTGACTTCCTTATTCTTTTCCTTTCTTGGTTTACTGCACTTAGCTGTGTAATGTACTTTATTGTGACATCTATAACATATGATATTATCATAAGGACCTGGTCCAGCCCTTTCACTAATCTGTTTCTCTATTTCCGTTCTAACTTCTTCCCGTTCCTTATGTGAAGCTGCTCTCCGCTCCCTACGCCTTGCCCTCCATTCTTCTCCTTTTGCCATCTTTTACAACTTGGACTAGATTCTAGTAGGAATTCCTAACCTATAATTAAAACCTCAATTAGTCGAATTTTCAGCTTTTGTTCTTATTTCTAAATATCCTTTTACTTGTTCTCAATCATTTTTATTTACTACAAATAAATTCCATTTCCTTCGACTTCCTTGTTCACTTAGCATAAGTTAAATTTTCCATATCCAAGATTAAATTTTATAATTTAATCCCCTAATTTGATAATCTAGTTCATCAAAAAAATTTAGAATTCGAAACCCGTTTTGTTTCAAAAATCATTTGAAATCGTTTATACATACATAACTCCTTTTTCAACCTTTTATCAGATCTATACTTTTCTTTTTACAATTTAATTTTATTTAACTTCCGTAAATTAAATTTTAATTTTATCCTGAAATTTCAAATTTCAGGTTATAAATTCAAAACTTACCCTGAGTTAATTTCCAATTCATTAAATCCATTTAAACTTACTCAATTTAAACTTTTACATTTCAAAATTTCAATTTCCACACTTCTTTTCTCATTAACATCATTTCCCACTCATAAGTACAAAAACTTATTTCCCTTTGGTTCTACTTTTCATTTTAATGGAATCCCAAAATTCAAAAACTGGTATTTTTTTATCAAATCACCTTGAAATCATATATATATATATACATATATCCCATTATATACCAAATCACACCATTTAAATTTAAACCACCTTGGTTTTTCCCAAAACAAATTCTTCGGAATTTCCAATACAACCATAGTTTTCAAAACAAAAATTTCCATATCAAAAATATTCTAAATAATATTACTTATTATTTCCTCAAACACTTTGAAACACATTTTAAAAATTTCGGGTCTTAGATTAAAAACTTCTCAATTTAAATCCACTTTAATTTATAAGTCACATTTATAAACTATGCTTATATAATCCTACTTTCTTAAAACATTTCACAATGTTTTATCATTGTTTATTTTGTAATAACCATCTTTTATCTAGGCAAAATTGATAATAATCAATATTTACATATCGAGAAACCAAACACACCATATTTTCCATAAATTTTCCGAAAAATTATTTCTATATATATAAAAATATAATCAGGGTAAAATTATTTCATTTCAAAAAACTTTGAAAAACTCTTTCGAAATTTCCGGAATTTAAACTCTGGTTTGAATCTATTTTCAGCTTAACTTATTTATATAGTTCATTCTTATCTAATTTCTATTTGGTTATATATATATATATATATATATATAACCTCTTAAATTTTATAATTTTTATTTGATTATAATAATAACAACCAATCTCCTCACCATACTATAATAATTTCAGGAAAATTATTTCTTTTTATATCAAAATATAATCTTATATAAAAATTATTTTAAAATCATTTATCCTTTAAAATTACTATATAAGAAAATAACAAGTACGCTCTCATATCTAATACACTTAACTCATTCTATGGTACTACTGACCCTATTTCTAATGAGTAATTCCCACCAGAGCTAAGGTTCTCGCTTAACCTTCAGCTCTGATACCAAGTGTAACGACCGGGCGATTTTCGACCCTCGAAAAATCGACACTAATACGTTCACTGTATAGAGCACCGAGCAATCGATTGCCGAAAATACCAGATTGTTAGGGTTTATGAAGAAAAGAGATAGAAGAGGAAAAAGAAATAACAACAACACAGAATCTCACAATAGCAGCAAAACAAAATATAATATACAATAACAGCTCTTTATACAAAAGAAAAACTGTAACTGTTAATATACATACAAATTATCAAAGTACAATCATCAACATATAAATCTGGACAGTTATAATAACTTGTCCTCAAGAAAATGCCGAATATATAACCTACAATACACAACGGAATATAATCAAATACGTGCAATACGTCTCTACCATCCAGCTCGTCTCCGGAGCTCCAAAAGCATCGTAACCTGAATTTGTAATACTCGGTCTGACCCGAGCATTACAATAAAGTAACACCCAAGTCAGGTTGGAAATCAGCGTGAGTAAAACACACTTGATTTGAAATAATTAAGTTATCAAAATCCTTCGAAAAGCCAAGGCAACTCGAAAGACCACGTCACACATAACATGACGAGTTTTTATCTTACGATGACCAAAAGAACTTTTATAGGAAATCCAGTGATATTATAATAGTGTCCAATAATAAATACTTGTTAAAATAGTTGAATTTGTTACATTAATTAAAATCTAGCATATTAGACTCCATAATCAAACCGTAAAGGTTCGTGGTGGTTATTGGATCGAAGTGGTTTCGGATAATGTTGATATTCGACCCCAGTCTCTTCGAACTCAAACGATAAATTTGAAAAGGCCAAGTTGTTTAAATAACAATTTCACAATCATGGGGTTAACATTCACATATGGAAATTCATTCCATATGTTTACTTTATCATGACCGACCTATCGACATTAATTTACTTGTAATCATTACCTGTTAATCAAAGAACTTAAATAAAATAATTTATTCTTAATTAATTAAAATTAAACAGATCATTTAATAATTTATTAATTAACATATAGTTAACTAAATTATTAATTACTTATTTACCTACTCTAAATATTATAATCATTACATTTCAAATTTTTGTAAATCTCTACGATATTAGTTCAGACGAAATTATCCTACGATAGGCTCTCGATGCAAAAACCCGGCCCAATCTCCTACCCCTTCCCTTCTTCTTCCTGCTTTCCTTTTCTCTCCTCTTTTATATTCCAAGACAGGGATACGTGCATGAAGATGTAGCGACCCGCAGTTCCGTACCCCTTGAGTTGGTAATAATTCTTCCCCGCTCAACCTAAAGTGTACGAAAGAGCGAATAACTAGGGTAAAGAAGAAGAAAGAGATAGAAAAAATAATTAACAACCACATAGCATCTCATAATCGCAGCGGAACAAAATATAATATATAATAACAGATTTTTAAACAAAAGAATCTGGAACTGTTTTATACTTACAATCGGAGTACAATATACAACAATCAATCTGGACAGTTTAATAACTTGTCCTCACATAGCGGAAATACAAAATCTACGGGAATACGTCTTGTCATCCAACTCGTTTCCTGAGCTCCATAGCATCCTATCCTGAATCTGTAATACTCGGTCTGACCCGAGCATTATAATAAAATAACACCGGAGTCAGTGTGGAAAACCAGCATGAGAAAAACACACTCAATTTGAATTATTAGAGTTATCAAAATCCTTTGAAAAACAAAGGTATCTCGTAAGGACGCGTCACACATAAACACGACGGGTTTTTACCTTATGATAACCAAACAATTTTTTTATATCAAAATCATCTGATATTATAATAATGTCTAAGTACAAATACTTATTCAAATAGCCGAAATTGTTACATTAATTAAATTCCAGCATACTAGGCTCTACAAACAAAACCGTAAGCTCGTATTAGCGAATGGATTCCATACGAATGACTGAGTCACTGGGGTACCGCCCATCACAGTACATCGCTAGAACAATGTACCGAGGACCATCGCTGGGATCCCCTGCTACACAAGACCGGCCTACCCCTAACCTGGATAGACCGAATATGTTATCACCCCGGGTGTTCCCACCCTTACTATCGAGCGCTCATTTCATGCACAACCATAACCATAATATAAAGGTTTCCAAGGACATCTAGAAGAGTGATAACACACCCTAATTGGGTGCGACCCACTTAGCCTTGTTGCATCTCCCCTGTTTTACTCATTCTCGGTTGATGAGGTTTGAGGCTAAGCGTTACCTTCCAAGAAACAATTCCACTTAGAATGCTCATCATCCTCCAATGACGATGTTCTGATAGCATTTGTCCATACAAGTTGTCCAGGGTTTGAACAAAGCGAATCACCGTCTTCATCATCTTCACGGTATTCATTCGTTACATTCAAACCGGATCGAAGTGGATTTTGGATAATTAAATCTGATCTCGGTCTCTTCGAAACGATTAACGAAATTGGCCAATATTAATAGTCGGTTATTTAACTATCAATAAAACATCCATAAGCAGTCACTAGGCCTTATTTTATAAATTTCCAAAGTATTTATTTTTCAAGATATCTTTACTAATATATATATATATTCAATTTTCTTCCCATATTCTAGTATTTGGAAACAATTTCAACACTTAATCCATAACCGGATATTCCACCATACCGAACTTAGAAGTATTTCCAATTACCATTTTATAAAACTTAGGAAAAATATTCCTATCCCAATCATTTCCCCTTAAAATATCTCCAAAACCTCCCTTTCAACACTTAGGAGATTATTTATATGTATAGTTCCCAAAATCATTTTTATATTAAACTTGGAAATAATTTATAACTCATCTCATAAATCTCTGGAATTATTAATAAATTTCTTCTTACAATTTCCAAATCGATTATACTTATTTATAATCCCAACCAACCACTTATGAATTCAAATTCTTTTCCAAGATTATCGCATCTAAACATTTGGAAATTTCCTTAAGTCTCTAAAATTTCATTTATAAGATTCCTCTTATAAGATCTCATCCTTAAATTAAAACATGTTTACACATCTCAAGAGAATTTTATAAATAAACTTTCAAACATTTCAAAATGCTATATATATATAATAAGTATTTAAAAGATTTATAATTTATTTTATTTTTTTTAAAACCTGTTCAATTAATTATTAAAAATATCGAAAACACTTTTATAACATTAATAACTCATCTTAGATAAACATATAAATTTTCAAAGCTGATTTTAAAAGTTAGAATTTTACTAAAATAAATATTAATATTCAAAAATCTGCTTACCGAAGTTTTCAATCTTAACTAGTTTTAAATTTCATAGTTTAAATAATAGAATTTTCCTATCAAAAACAAACTTACTACTTAAAATAAAAATATATTTTCAAATCTCAATAACCAATTCAACTTAGGCAAGTTCCTCTCGATTTCCATCACGTCACTTCCATTCCGATTCCCTTAACCATTTTCACTTTCAAAATAGTATCTACTATTTTTCTCATCCCCGTTTCCATATTCTTTCTTAATAATCATCTGATATCGAATTCCTTTATTTATAAACATCATTTATAAATTTTATAACCCTTTTGGTTTTACCTATTTATAAACAAATCTTATTTATAAAATTCCACTATATAGATTTATTTCTTATAAATTCTATTTATACCTCCAATCTATTTTTAATATTGATTTTAACTCCTTTTTATATTTCCAGAATATCATTTATAAATCCTCTTATATAATTCATTCTTAAAATCTCCATTTAATAATTTACAATAGTTAGGTATAACCAAAAATCAAATATATTTTTCTAATTCAATTTCTTTTAAATAAACCCCATTCCAAAAAATATATATTTATATCAATAATTCCTTTTTATTCCTTCCTTTTCAATAATATATATTTATGGTATTTAAAATATCGAAATTCACGACAATGCTACAATACATCCAATAATTTCAATCACTACAATAATCTATACTAGATTATTCTACACAATCCATATATCACAATATATGAGATTAATTCCAATATTTTTGAGGAATCTAGTTGGATCCCACCAACCTGTTTCCCTACATCCACAGATGTTAATAAAACATAAAAATACCAACCAAACTTCGAGGGGGATATCGCGGTATATAGGGTCATCCACTATTATGCGGGGCGCATAGGATCTCATCCGCTATAATATGCGGGAATATCACTCCAAATACTGATATATATATACTACCATATATATTTAACATTCAACAGATAATAATTTATAAAGTCAACCAACAACCAATAATTTAAATTCATCAATTTTAAATTATACTAGCTATCCAATTGAGTGAGATTTTACTCACCTTGATTTTTATTAAATCGAACAACGTCCGATTTTTATCTAAAATCCTAGCTTGTAGCCTATCGCCTTGCGAACCTGCCCGCTTCATGCAATTTTGACCTCGTATAAATTTATAATAGCATTTATGAGATTTACGAATTTAATTAAATTTTAATCTCACTAATCCCTCATTTGTTGGTTAATTTCCTTGATTAAATGTAATTAAACAAATGACTTATACCTTACTGCCATTCTCTATCGACAATTTCCCTAACTCCGCTGAACCTGCCAGTGCCAGCACCTCCTTCTAGAACTTCACCTCCGACCAGAAAATCCACCAACCCGAAACCCATATGCCTTCCGATCATTTCATACTTCGACCACCACATCTAGCGAGCGACAACAACATCAGACCCACAAAACTGCCGTGACCCCCTTCCTGCAACTACCATTCATCGACTCGAGACACCATCCCATGACCGGTGTCTCTGCCCAAACACCTCACCATCGAGCGTGACCTTGATCCAACCCGCGTCCTTCCCAGCTCGTGCCATCATCGAACTAGACCGGAACCTTAACTGCGCCTGCCCTTGTCGCTACAGGAGCCTCGCACGCCACTCCACGCCGCAGCCTACAACTCGAGACGCGTACATCAATCAACATCGTTCCCCCTTAGTTTGCGGCCTGCAGCCCCCTTGAACGCCGCCAAATCCCTAGCGCTCCTCAGAACAGTCACACACCCACCAGCGAACGCCACCGCCACTCCTTCCTTTGCTTTGAATGCTTCGGCCCAGGCGCGACATTGTTTTGCCCATTATTATTATTATTATTATTATTATTATTTTCATTCGATTTCTCAGAGACGAACAACAAGGAAGAGAGGAAAGGGTATGCGAATTTGAAATCATTTTCTCTTTTTTTTTCAAACGAATTCGATTCGATATATTTTTTCTCTAGGAAAAGAAAAGGCACTCGTGAATGTTGATTTGAGGTGAACGAGATAGGGACGTGATTTAAAGGTAAATGGTTAGCGTATTTCAGAAGGTAAGGTGACTAATTTGACCATATATATTTTTATTTTATAATTCAATTATCTTACTGAAGTGACCCAATTTTTCTTCACCTATATTTTAATGATTTTTAGTTGAGTTTTTTTTAAAACAAGGGATCACTTCTTTTCTGGCCTCTTTTATTTCTTTTAATTAATTTCCCAAGATCTAGAATTTACTAATATAAAAATATCAGTATTTAAATCAAGTCATATCATTTATATATGTGAAGATATATAAATGTTTCTTTGCCTATCAGAGTGTTAAAGTAGCAAAGAAATTTAATCACACAATATTTTCCATAATTGAAAGGTTTTGTGTCACATAGCTATTTCTACTCTTTAATCTTTTATTTGGCTCAAGATTGACTAATACATGATTCAAGTGTTACCACCTTAAAATGACTCAGGATTAACTAATACATTTTCAGGTATTTTCATCTTGGAATGCCTCAAGATTGACTAATACATTTTCAAGTATTAGCATCTATTATCTCTTCTTCATTTTCCAGATTATTCTATAAACCAGATTGATTAATTTGTGGATTTATAACCCATGTATTTGATCTTTGGGATTCAGGAATTCATACATGTTGTTTTGGAATGATAAAACATATTAAACTTGGTTTGATCTATGAATCACTGATTAGTCTAGCCCAGATTCAGGATTCAAACATAAACATACACAAAACATGCACAAACCTGCACAAGCAATTCAGGTCAGCAAAATGCACATATCCAGGTTCATAAAGCATGTAATGATCATGTGAGTAATAGAGTTGTAAACTAATTTAAAGGTCATACAGATTCTGATGCTTAGATTGGAAATAGTGTTGAATATGATTTTAGAAACATCTTTGCTTATTTATGGCTAAAAGCATATAAAGTGTGATGTTCTGGATTTTAAACACTTAGCAAAATTACTCTACATTCTTGTTTGAATCTATATTGTCTATCCCTACTTCTGGCTTGCTACTTCAGTTCCATATTGAAGTCAGTTCCAGATTGTACCAATTCCAATTCCTAAATCCTTATATACTTATGATTTTTAGGTTCAATGGTATCATAATCCTACTCTGGTTCTAGACATATCATAGGATTTTAGTTGCACTTCAAATTATCTTACACTATGGTCTTGTTTGCTTTAGGAATCTGCAGACTATGACTTCAAGCTTTTGCATGTACTTGTATCAATTACAAGACATGTACAAGCCATACTGGTTAGCCAAGACCATGTTCAATCCATCTACATAATACTTTGGCACATATTTATTCGAAAACAACTTTAACTTTATAACTGAAATATAACAAACATGCCAAGGAGAATATATCCACATATCAGATTATATGGCATGTTCTCCTTCATTATAATCCCCTGGATTATTTCCAGAGTCTGCTACTTAAATCAACAACTCACAAACACATATAATACTTAAGTTTTCTTTACATGTTCTTTTCAAGGAAACAAAGCAAGTTTCAATCCTGGAAGTACACAAGACATAAGATAGTTTGCCTAGATTATTTATTACAATTAAACTTCTACTTCTCTAAAGCATTTTAAAACCAGCAAGTTCTTCAAACATCCATACAAGCAAGCTACTCAAGCATCTTTCCCTGCAGCAACACTTTGAACTGCCTCAATGAAATGAGACACCCCAAAGATTGCAAAGGCAACAAATAGGGTCAGAAAATATATTCTGGTGTGAGTGAAATCATAGATTATAAATAACTTGTAATTACTAAATACTGTGAAGAGATTCATATGTTTGATGCTTATTTAAATTCATACTAATATTTGAGTATATATATATACATATATAAGCTCTTACTAACATACATGCACACAAGCATTCATTCATCAACACAATTCAGTTATATGTACATATACTCCTATGGATTAACTCCCTTAATTTTCATAACTCAATTTATCAATCCCCATTTATCATTTATTTGGTCTTAACTCTTGCCATTGAACACCATGTGTGCATTGCAAAGGGGCTCAATTCTGTTAACCCTTTACACAGAGGCCTACAGGACTTAAACAAGTCATGCACATACCCATCATCCACCTAATGATGAATAGATCAAGGCACTACTCCTAGATTAGCTTTATAATCTAGAGACCATTCTCATTTTCTTTCAGGAGAATTTATTAATTCTTGAAATGCTTTATATTCTTTTCTTCCTTTCATAAATCAAAGAGTATTAAACTCACTCAGGGATTTCAGCCAGACATACAAAGCATTCATGCAAAACACCACATCCCATTTTAAGGTCATTTTTATTCAATCATATTTTCTCAAACTTGCATATATTTATTTTTAGAAATATTCCCATTTCTTACATAAATCTGGTGAAGTCGTATAAAACATTACATTCATTTTACTGTGAACATAGGGTAAGGTTTTTGAGAAAAACCCATAAAAACATGTTAACTTGTGATTCGAACAAATCAACACATATATATGTAATATTGCATTGTTCATATAATTTTTAAAATGAACTAGACATAAGCATGAATCCCCTTATTCACACTGCCTACTTCATTCTTCATAAATACCCTATTTCTCAGTAAAAATATTTAACTCATCTCTATATAAAAGCTGGATTATGAGTTACAGAATTCATTTCTGTGATCAAGGTGTTTGTCTTTTTAATGCATTAATAAAAAACAGATCAAAACATCAACCAAAGATTCAGCCAAAACACCAACCATGATCCACATTTATTTATTCAGAGAATAAAATTAAACAAAAACATGATATAGTTTTATAAAAGTAATATGGCTGCCCTTAACTTGGGTCTTAATGCCTTAAATCTCAAAAGATGATTAATCACTCACCTTCCTTCTTCTTTCCCCGAGAATGCTCTAACTTGAAAACAGTGTGAGTTTGCTCTTCTTTTTATTTTCTAAAATATCTTTCTGTTTTTCAAAAATAAACTACTGCTTATCCTTTGATTTTTAAAACATTTAGCTAGGGTTTTAGTGGAGTGAAAAACCCATTTTATCCCCTCACAAATAAGAGAATTTTGTATATGTGTTTATGGCTAAATATGCCATTTTTCTTTTGATTCCATTTCGGGTATTACAGTTGCTTTTCTTCTTTTTCTGTGTACATGCCATTTTAATGTTTCACCTACACACTATTTTCATGTGACTTATCTACATTATTTATTTTCTTAAGACAAATCTGAAATGTTCACCTATATATCTTTTTATCAATTAATTCCTTGCTAATGTTTCAAGCCATTTGTTTTCTCTTGATTTTAAAATGTATTTATACCTATATAATACTAATCTGGTTTCATATATTTTAATCATCATAAGAGTTTATTTTATCACTCTACACTCCTCTGGCTACTTATTTATATATATGAGATATGTGAATATAAAACTCATTCATACTTAGTTATTTTCTTCTCATTATTATTTACTGAAAACAACTATCCTCTTCCTTATTTATTTCACTCATTCTTGATATTTATTTTCAAACTATTTTATTCTTTGAATATTTTCCATTAACTGATTTTTATAAAATTATTTTCATCTCAATAATTTGGGTCTTCACATACTCTCCTCCTAAAAGGAATTGTGTCCCACATTTATTTTTCTCATACATTTCCATCCAAATGTATACAAAGCATAATTTCATTTCAAAAATTTTAGAAACCCATGCATTCAAAACCAATCAAACATACATAAGTAATGTTTAAGTTTATCATAATTTTAGGCATACCTTTAAGCAGAAAATAGATTAGGATATTTATCTTTCATCCTATCTTCAGTCTCCCATGTACAATCATTCTCATCTAAACTCCACTGGATTTTAACCAATTTAATTATTTTATTCCTCAATTTCTTTTCTTCTTTAGCTACAATACCCACTGGTTCCTTCTTATAAACCAGATTTTCTTGAATTTCAACTGGTGTAGCAGATTTCAGAATGGTCTCCTTATCATGCACCTATTTTCTTAATTGAGATACATGAAATACATCATGTATATTATTCAATTCCTCTGGCAATTTCAACTTATAAGCCAAAGTTCCTACTCTTTGAATAATTTCATATGGCCCTATATATCTTGGTGACGATTTCCCTGTCTTGCCAAACCTCAATATTTTTCTCATTGGTGAAACTTTGAGAAATACATAATTTCCCACTTCAAATTCCACTGGCCTTCTCCCTTTATCTGCATAGGCTTTTTGTCTCTCTTGTGCTGCTCTCATTCTATACCTTACAAGTTCAATCCTTGCAGAGGTCTCTTTCACATGTTCTGGTCCAAGCAACACTCTTTCACCTGCCTCCATCCAGCATGCAGGAGATACACAAGGCTTCCCATACAAAGCCTCAAATGGAGCCATACCTATAGTGGACTGATAGCTATTGTTATAAGAAAATTCAGCTAAATAGAGATGATCTTCCCAGTTGCCTCCAAAATCAAGTATACATGCTCTAAGCAAATCCTCTAAAATCTTGTTAACAATCTCAGTTTGCCCATCTATTTGTGGGTGGTAAGCTGTGCTCAAGCTTAATTCTGTCCCCATAGACTCTTGAAAGCTACCCCAGAACCTTGAGGTTAATAAGGTATCTCTATCACTAATGATAGTCTTGGGGATTCCATGTAATCTCACTATCTCCTTCACAAATAATTGAGCTAATTTGTGAGCATTTCTATTTGAATTTACTGGAATGAAGTGAGCTGTTTTTGTGAGTCTATCAACCACAACCCAAATACTATCATTGCCTCTTCTTGTTCTTGGTAAACCATCCAAAAAATCCATTGAAATGCTTTCCCATTTCCAGGTAGGCACTTCCAGAGGTTGTAGTAGGCCTGAAGGTCTTTGATAATCTGCCTTGACTTGTTGACATGTTAAACACTTTGCCACATATCTTGCCACTGCCCCTTTCATTCCTGGCCACCAATAGTTTCTTTTAAGATCATGGTACATTTTTGTACCACCTGGATGTATAGTGTACTTTGTCTGGTGATGCTCATCCATAACCTCTTGCTTCAGTTCTTCTATATTGGGTATGCAGAGTTTCCCTTTCTTTCTTAAGTAGCCTCTATCATCAACTTCATAATTTTCCACTGACATGCCTTGTGATATCATGTCCTTCTTTTCTTTTAAATTAGTGACTTGATTCTGCATATTTCCTATTTTATCAACCAGGGTTGATCTTAAGGAGATGAGACTTAATTTTCCATATTCAATCATGTCACTATGTACATTGTCTGATGCACCAATTTCTTCCTTCATTTCTACTTCACTAAGTATTGTTAAATCCTTGAATTCAGTCATCATTAAGCTTGCCAATCTTGCTTGATGTCTACTCAAAGCATCTGCTACCTTGTTAGCTTTTCCAGGAGTATATAATATATCAAGATCATAGGCAGCTAAAAACTCTACCCACCTATGTTGTCTCATATTCAAGTCTTTTTGAGAAAATAAATACTTAAGTGATTTATGGTCTGTAAACAATTCAAATTTAGTACCTAACAAGTAGTGTCTCCATAGCTTCAATGCACAAACAATGGCAGCAAGCTCTAAATCATGAGTGGCATATCTGGTTTCATTTGGCTTGGTTGCCATGATGCATATGCTATGACTCTTCCATGTTGCATGTGTACTGCCCCTAACCCAGACCTACTAGCATCAGTATAAACCACTAATCCTTCATTTCCCTCTGGAACTTGCAAGATTGGAGCTTCCATCAATGCCTTCTTCAATGATTCAAAATCTTGTTCACATTTTTCTGTCCACACATATGGTTGCTCTTTTCTGGTTAGCTTGGTTAGTGGAATGGCTATCCTTGCAAAGTCTTTTATAAACCTTCTATAGTAGCCTGCCATTCCTAAAAATGACCTCACCTCAGTCACTGATTTGGGTATACTCCATGATTGCACTGCCATGACTTTGTTTGGGTCTACACAAATCCCTTGTTGAGATATAATGTGTTCCAAAAATTTGACCTCATTCTGCCAAAATGTACACTTAGTAAATTTTGCCTTTAAATCATGTGCTCTTAATCTTGACAAAACCAGATGCAAGTGCTTTGCATACTCCTCTTCTGATTTTGAATACACCAATATATCATCAATGAAAACAACTACAAATTTATCTAGAAAAATCTCTGAATGTCCTATTCATTAAATCTACAAAATAGGATGGTGCATTTGTCAATCCAAAAGGCATTACTAAAAATTCATATAGCCCATACCTTGTGTTGAATGCAGTGTATTTAATACTCTCCTCCTCAACCTTCATTTGATGGAATCCAGAGGCTAAGTCTAGCCTTGAAAAGATTCTTGCTCCATTTAATTGATCAAATAAATCATCAATTCTGGGGAGTGGATATTTATTCTTGATGGTAACTTTGTTTAATTCCCTGTAATCAATACACATCCTCATTGTACCATCATGTTTCTTTACAAATACCACTGGGGAACCCCAGTTTGAACTACTAGGCCTTATGAAGCCTTTCTGCTCCAATTCTTCCAATTGTTGTTTCAATTCCACTAATTCTTTAGGACCCATTATGGTAGGCTTCTTGATGATAGGACTTGCTCCTGGGATTAATCTTGACAAAATTCGAAGATTGAAGTTTAATTTGAAATCGGTGATTTAAATCAATATTCTGAAATCGAACTCGACTTTATATGAATCGAAATGGTTTAAAATTTAGAATTGAACTGAAATTAATTCAAATTTGAATTGAAATTAATTGGAATTGAAATCGAAATTGAATTAATGTGAAATCGAAGTCGATTTGAATTAAAATTGGAATCAAAGTTAATTTGGATTGAAATCGGAATTGAATCGATTTAAATTGAAATGGAAATTGAAATTGATTTGAATTGGAAGGTTTGAAATTGAATCAGTTAGACTTTGAAACTATTTTCAAATAAATTATTTTAATATGAGCTGTTTGAAATCTATCTTCTTAAATAGTTATATTATTTTGATTTTCCAAGTTATTTTATTATATAAACCATTTTCAATACTCAAACTATTTTATATTAAACTATTTTTACTTTTAAACTATTTAAAAAATTTCAAACTATTTTCAAAAATTCAAACTGGTCAGAGTGGGAATCGTTTATATTTAAACCATGGATTTAAATACGAATTGGGTTAAAATGAAGTTATAACCTAAATTGTATTTCGAATTGAATTTTGAAGTGAGATTGACACATCGAACTAAATTGATATATTTTGAAGTAAATATGATGATTTCGGAATGAAATTAATTTGAAGCGAATACGATATTTAGATTCAAGTATGAATTATTTTCGAAATGTAAAAGAACCAACCGGTGTGTAAAATAACGTTTGGTCGTTAAAGAGACCAGGGCCTCTTATTGGCATACCTCTGTCAATGTTGGAACCACTTTAACAACTGCGTACGCGGAGGAGACTCCAGAACGAAGTGGTTGGATTTGGCGTCGTTTGCTGGATTTGAAGAAAGAGAACGATGATGGATTGACACCGACACTTGTGCCAATTTGAAATGACTAAAGCAGGACAGCTTGACAGGGCCAAGCTGGCTAGCTACCCCTAGCGGACATCTGTTCTTCGATTTTCTTGGACTTGTCAATATTATTACTCTTGTTGTTGGTTTCGATTGGTGCACCTTGATTTGGGATAGCCTCCCATTGACTCGATATGGGATGGTGGTGTAATAACCCGAATTTCAGTGGGTCCGAATTTGTTGCAAAAATGCTAGAATCCAAGCCCACTGAAGCGCGAGTTAGGTTTCTGGTATCCTGGAAATGGCAAAGACAAATATATCAGAGCTCAGAAAAACATCTCACAGAGGAACTAACTAAAATATAATAGTAAGTAAATACTCACCAAAATAATTACACTTTCTAAACAAATGTCTCAAAGCTGAAAAATCTCTGCCATCTACCTAACATGTAGGATGTTATGAGGAGGGGGTCAGAACTAAAGTTCTGGTGAATGGACAAATTATATACTTCTAAGTTTAATTCTACATATACCATTTTATTTCCATTTTTTGTTATATTAGGTTTATTGGGTTTATAATACTCTCGCCTCTATGTGTGAATCGTACCCATCTACTCCCTAGTGGATTAAAACATAATAACTAATATATGTAGCTATATGCCCAATTATCGTATCAGTCCTAGGAACTACCCTTAGTACCTTCTGTTTCCTCCTCGAAAAGGACTCCATCATCTCGCTGCTAGGGCGTGCTATGACTACATCTGTAAAGGACTGCCTCGTAAGGCCTACATACAGATGTTCCGTCGTCTGCTCTGAAAACGTAAAACTGCGTCCGCACTAGCCTATACTAATGCTCGGACATCCACAATGTACCACCCAGTGCGTACCTTGAGGACTGTACGTAATCGTTCTGTCTACTGCCTGAATCCCGCTAAACAAGGTCTACCTTGTACGGAACTCGGTCGAGGATTTTCTATATCGGTAAAGGACTGTCTTGTTATGCCTACAATATAGATATTCTACTTGGTCCGTCCCTTTTCTTATCGTGGCTATGGCCCCACGTAGCCACCCCTCAACTAATTGAAAGAACTCTAAAGAGCTAAGTGGTTGTGCCATACTGCAAACAATCTAAACATCCAATTGGCTGCGCCCCTCATCAATTGTGTCGATAGTGAAAGGTTCATCGGACGTTGGTTTAACTCCAGTCTTTCTCGAACTCGCTTCTTGGTTTTAATGCTGGCCCGATATCCGCATGCGACTATCCTTTCGGGTCCTGTCCACTAAAACTTACTTGCAAGTACTGGTACATACAAATATCCTACTCCAAACATCAACTCCTTTTGACTGCCTACAATGATCCTGCCATGCAAAAAGCAGTCAAGGTATACTCTTTTGATGGAACACCTATAGACCTGCCTTTGGAGGACTGCTCCACTATGCCTCCCCCAGAGGGCCATCTTAGAGTACCTTCACGTCCCATTGAAGTCTTGTACTTCCTTCTAACCTAAAATAACTAAGTTGGACGTGCTCCTTCTATGCTGAAATCTGTGACGAACTACTTCGTTAGGCTCTTCATCCTTTGGGCTGCTTCAAACGCATCTCACTCTTTTATTAGACCCTAGGTCTAATCTTTTATTTTGCATTTAGTTTACTTTTCTTATTATGTTGGTTACTTATTTATCCTAATTAGCATAATCTTGTCCCAGCCTCACCTAACTATTGTGAGACCATCAGTTCCTGACTGAAAGGGAATGTTGTTGGTATGGGACACTTCTATTATCTAGCTTATTAACTTAATTTAAGTCTAAAGCTTATTAAAATAAGCTTCTTCTATTATTTCTCCTCTATTTGCTTATCAACTTAATTTAAGTCTTAAATAATCCTTTTTGTTCTTTCTACTTTATTATAACCTATGTTATAATTTTACTTGTAATTGTCACTTTTATTTTCTTTTATAATCTGTACATTATAAATATAATTAAAGCGTCTCTTTTCTATTCTAGTCTGTCTTCTTTTATTATGATATTGAATTCTCTTTAATTCTCTAATATTATATGACAATCTTGGTTTGGGACTACATCCGATTTTCACAAATTTACTTATCATAATAACTGCTTTACTTTTATTCTATTATCTACGTAGTAAATGCATACCTAGATACATTTCTGTTAATTGCTTCTAGTCTTGTCTTAATTATTAACTTGATTTCTTCTTTACTTCCTTTAATTCTTCACTTTATTTTCTTATATTCTAGGAAGTAGTTCTATTCTATTTGGTTGGTTACGAAAACTATGCTAAAATTCCATTTCCATGTTTTAATACTAAAACAATGCTATAACTTGTCTATTTTGAATTTCACATGTGACCAATTAATGCAAATTAATTTCTTCTAGCTTTAACTTGTCTATTTTGAATTTCACATGTGACCAATTAATGTAAATTAATTTATTCTAATAGCTGATTTGATTACATTGCCTGCTAATGTTAATTAATTGTCTTTAATTACTGATATCAATTAATTTCCTTTATGATGACAATGTTAATTAATTACCTTTATGGCGCGCGTCTATTTTAAAATTCAAATGCGCGTTATTTATGGAATTTCATACGCACATATATTTATTTATAACAAATATATTTACGTATATTTACACGTATAATTATTTCTCAATACAAAACTTCGAACGTCAATAACTTTTTCATACGAACTCCGTTCGAGACTTATTATATATGTAAATTGATCAGAAAATCGCCACGAACACAATGTAATAAGTTTCAATGCCAAATTCTGAAAATTCAAAAAATGCTTATTTTCACTGTTTGTAATTATTTGATTATTTAATTATGTAAACATACGGGGTGTTACATTCTCCCACCCTTAAGGAAATTTCATCCCCAAAATTTGGCAAGGGTAAAACTATGTGATTCCCCGCATTAATTACACCCATTTTGTGTACATCTAATTTTTCAACCATCCGTGTCATTGTGCAAAGTGCAATACATCATAAAATATATGCATGGACAAGAATTTCTAAGCGATACCTCCTATAAGAATTCTTTTACTTTTAGAAATTCCTTTTAAAACACGATGGAGACATTCTAAATATACTTGCAATTTCTATATGAATGCAATCTTTTGAAAACTCAAAATATTTTTCATCCAATTTTTCCCACACTCCTACTGAATAGGAGCATACTTCAACAAATTTGTCATCCAAATCCTACCACACAACTTTTAATATTCGAATTTCAGAAAAATCTAATTTTCCGAACTCGATTTCTTATGTCAGAAAGGAGGTAGAAAATGGAAAAACTTCGCATTTCTCCGTTTTACTTTTTCATGCCTCTCTCTCCGTACTTGTAACTTGTGCCGCTATCCTATAAAATCTCTATTTTTTCCCAAGCACGGTTTACATAATAAATATTTTTCTTTTTCAAACTTTTTCCCAAGCTTAATTTATGGGAAAGATGTATTTTTCTTCTGCAGTTCTCATTTATTTCTATTGACGTCTCTGTTGCTTTCTTTAGATCTTACTGTTTTTCTTTTAGTTACCCTTTTTAACTGCTTTTACTCTTCTTTCAATATAGCAACTAAACACAGCTATCATCTAGGGCATGGAGGTCTAGGACCATTTCCACTCTGACCCAGAAATGTCCTACTTTAGGAATCAAGTAACTCATATGCTCCTCCTACTGCCTATTACTTGTTACTAACTTACGCTGTGTTAATCATGACGAATAAGCTCTATTCATCTCTTCTATTCCATGCTCAAAAAGGAATAACCAAGTCTCATTTACTGCAATGGATAAGGGTTTCAATCTATGCAGCCTCTATCTAAAAAGGCAACTAAGCTTGGGGAAATTTTCTCTTTATCTTTCATTTTTCCCCAACTAAGGTCTACTTTTCCCAACCATGTGTGTCTTACTGTCTTACTAATACCACTTTACTATTCTTCTATAGTCTACACACATGAAGCAACATTCCTAGGTTTTCACTAGTGTCATATACACCTTACGGGAACTTTTATAATTACTACTAGGAGTGATTACCGCCATAGCCATACACTTTTCCCGTTACACCTAGGAAATGGTTCCTATTTACTCCATATTTTAAAAGTTTGGTTTGGTTTGGTATTTATCATTTTACTTCAAAAATTAAAGCTTCTAAATTTTTGAAACATCAAATCTCAAAATTCTTTCCTTTGAAAGTGTTATTTTGAAGTTTTCTATTAAATTCAAAGGTACTTGGTTACTTAAAATTTTATCTTTCCAAAAACTTACTTACTTTTTCACCAGACCATTTTTCATTAAAACATGTCTTGCCTGTTCTTAAAACATTTTTTTTCTTGACTAAAAAAAATGTCCTCACATGTCTTCACAATATCTTCTTTTCATAGATTTTCAAATTTACTAAAACTGGAGTAGATAAGAACGGTTATTTTATCAAAAATCTCCTAACTTTTCTACTCTTCCAATTACTTAACCTCGGAGGAGTTTCTAACTTACTACACTTAATGGTTTTATACCTTAATGTATTAGAATTACTTTCTCTTATGAGAAACCGTTAATGCTAAAACCTTCTATGAATCCTTTAAAGGAGGATTTCATGTTTATGTGAAATTACAATGAACTTTTTTTTCTTCGAATCAGGCTATACAAAATATGGTGCTTTCCATACCTTGTACATCTCTTTCACGTATTCCCCTATAACTTGCACAAAACATCTTTATTTGTGATACATTGAAAATTTTATCATTATTCATTTCATTCCAATAGATTAAAGTACGTTTAATCTATATTCACTTATATTAGATATTTCCTACTAAATTTATTAATTTAACTTACATCCTTTTTCAAAAGAATTCATTTTCAAAACTTTTTTAATATCTTCATAACTAGAAAACATTTTCATATACTTGTTTATATAATAAGTGTACTTACAAATCACTTTATTTCTATACTTAGAAATATCTTCAAAACACATTTTTATTTGGGTCAAAACAGATGTTGCATAAAACATCGGTACTACAACCCAAAAATACTAGTTTATGGATTTAATCAAAATTAATAATATATATTTTTAAAACTGCAAAGTTCTCTATATATTTCCTATTTTAAAACCATAACTTTTCTTTTTTCCTCAAACTACCTTTTCTTTTTCAAAACCAAATATGTATCTTTCAAATATGTTACTTACATGTTTTTCAATTTTTCAAATCTAAAAAATGTCTCTTTTTCTTTCAAAAATTGTTTTCACACAATTTTCCATGTTTAAACAAGTACATATTTAAAAATGTAAACTTTTAAGTTTAAAACTTGAAAACTCTCTAAATCTTCTTTTTCAAATTCTTAAAAGTTTAATTATTGGGCTAGACTCAAAGTAGGATCTTAGCTTTCTTATACTTTTCCAAGTATTTCCACGAAGTCATTCTTCTCAATCCAATTATATATGTTCCTAATCCATTTCCTCTCTTATGCTTCTTTTTATTCTAAGGCCTTACCGCCAAATCCGCTTTTCTGTAACAATTAAGAATCAACAATTATTTTCATGAGGCTACCCCTTTCTATACTGAATCTATTGTATATCGAAAATCTTTTCACTTCTAGGGCTTTTAGCTCTTTTGATTTCTACAATCCAAACTTTGATATACAAAATTGTTTCCCAAACTCTTTCCAAATGTGGATTTTCTCAAAAGAATAGATTTCTCTTTGGGTCTAGGGATATATATATATATATATATATATTAAAAATACAAATATGTTCACTCACTATCTACCTAGGAATCCTAAACCTAGGCTCTGATACCAAATGTAACAACCCGAATTTCAGGGGTCCGGATTTTTCGCAAAAATGCTAAAATCCAAGCCCACTGAAGCCCGAGTTGGGTTTCTGGTATCTTGCAAATGGGAAAAGACAAATATATTAGAGCTCAGATAAACATCTCACTGCGAAACTAAATAAAATATAATAGTAAGTAAATACTCACCAAAATAATTACACTTTCTAAACAAGTATCTCAAAGCTGGAAAGTCTCTGCCATCTACCTAACCTATAGGATGTTATGAGGAGGGGGTCAAAACTAAAGTTCTAGTGAATGGACAAATTATATAGTTCTAAGTTTAATTCTACATTTATCGTTTTATTTCCATTTTCTGTTATATTAGGTTTATTGGGTTTATAATACTCTCGCCTCTATGCGTGAATCGTACCCATCTACTCCCTTATAGATCAAAACCTAATAACTAATATATGTAGCTATATGCCCAATAACCGTATCGATCCTAGGCACTACCCTTAGTACCTTCCATATCCTCCTAGAAAAGGACTCCATCGTCTCGCTGCTAGGGCGTGCTGTGATTACATTTGTAAAGGACTACCTCGTAAGGCCTACAAACAGAAGTTCCATCGTCTGCTCTGAAAACATAAAACTGCGTCCGCACTAGCCTATACTAACGCTCGAACATCCACAATGTACCACCCAGTGCGTACCTTGAGGACTATACGTAATCGTTCTGTCTACTCCCTGAATCCCGCTAAACAAGGTCTACCTTGTAGGGAACTTAGTCGGGGATTTTCTATATCTGTAAAGAACTGCCTCGTTTGGCCTATAATACAGATATTCTACTTAGTCCGTCCCTTTTCTTATCGTGGCTATGGCCCCACGCAGCCACCCCTCAACTAATCAAAAGACCTCAAAAGAGCTAAGTGTATGTGCCTTACTGCAAACAATCTAAACATCTAATTGGTTGCGCCCCTCATTCAATGTCTCGATAGTGAAAGGTTCATTGGACTAACTCTAGTCTTTCCCGAACTTGCTTCTTAGTTTTGATGCTGGCCTGATATCCGCATGCGACTGTCCTTTTGGGTCCTGCCTACCAAAAATTACTTGCAAGTACTGGGACATACGAATATCCTACTCGAAATATCAACCCCTTTTGACTGCCTACAATGGTCCTGCCATGCAAAAAGCAATCAAGGCATACACTTTTGATGGAACACCTACATACCTGCCTCTGGAGGACTACTTCGCTGCGCCTACCCTAGAGGGCCATCCTAGAGTACCCTCACGTCCCGTTGAAGTCTAGTACTTCCTTCTAGCCCAAAATAACTAAGTTGGACGTGCTTTTCCTGTGCTAAAATCTGTAATGAACTGCTTCGTTAGGATCTTCAACCTTTGGGCTGATTCGAACGCATCTCACTCTTTTATTAGACCCTAAGTGTGATATCCCGGAATTTTGGGTAATATCAATTTAATAATCTGTATTAAAAATTAAATTGATTTGATAATTTTGTAAATAAATTTGAATTGATTTAATAATCCTCTTTAATAAATATTTAATTAGTGAATTTATCTTTTAAAGCTAATAAGAATATATTCTATTTATAATGTATATTAACATATACATATGTGTTTGCACCAAAAATGGTCACAAACCCCAAGTGTAGTGAAAGCACCAGCGTATGAATACAAATCAACAGTATTCACACACAAATCACAGATCTAAGCAAGTAACAAGCAGCAATCAAGGAATAATGAACAGTGACACACAATTTATAGTGGTTCGGCTATCTCCGGCCTACGTCCACTTCAAGGTTTTTATGATTTTATTGCTCGATGCTTGAAGATTACAATTTCGTATGCTGTATTACAACTGATTTGCTGAACTAAGTCTGAATCTAAGGCAGCAATGGTGATCTGGAGTAAATCTGGCAGAATCTGGGCGCTCTTTAGCTCTCAAAATTGTCCGACCACTTTTCTGAATGACCAGGGGCACTATTTATAGGTGTAGAAGGCTGATATTTCGCCTAAAATGAAGGGAGACCAGTTCTGGTACGTCAGGGGGCCCACATGCCCGCTTTATGGAAATCCGGGCCCACTTTGGGATCGATTCGACCCCTGGTTCGAATCGATCAAGAAAGTGTCCAATCGAGCTGAAACTTGGTGTGAACATTCTTCAACGTGTGCTCAAGCTTCTGTGAAAATTTCATAGCATTTGGATGTGTAGATCTCAAGTTATTATCGATTCAAGGTTGCATTTCTGGTTGACTAGCCTGGTTCGAATCGATCTAGTTCGAATCGATTCGTTCGAATCGATACAGCGCGCGCTTTTGTGATGACGTGGAGCACCTTCTTCGTATCGATCCGACTTCTATGCCGAGTTGACTGGGTCGACTCCGTGGTTTCAGCTGTTATAACTTGGTGGATTCGATGTAATGGATTCGAAGGTATGACTTCATCGAATCGATTGGATGAACGTTCTCTTCGAATCGATCAAGGTAGGTTTCAGTTAATCAATACGAAGGCTTCTTGCTTGAATAGACTCGAAGATGCTCGCGAGATGGAGTCGAAGCTCTTTAACTTTATGGACTCGAAGAGTTTCTCATTAACGGATTCGAAGGTAGGAATGTGAGGGTGGACTCGAACTATCGGAGTCGAACTAATGCTTGCTCAATGGAGTCGAAGCAAGGCGTATTCCGATGGGTTTGAGGCAAGGCTCGTCGTGATCGATTCGAGGCAAAGGCTTGATCGATGGATTCGAAGTAAGCTGACTTCTCATGGATTCGAGGCAACGTATGTTTGATGGATTCGACCTTATACCACCTTATCCATCTTCTTTTGGTGATATCTTGAGCATACGAACTTGGATTGACTCGAAACTTGGAACGTTGTTTCATCTGGCCTTGCTTGACATGTCTTATCAATTGCAGCCCGATCCGGACTCGGACAAAATTCATTGATATCCATGGTGAACCTGCGATGCACAATCGATGTTCATGACTAATAATCATTGATTTTCAGTTAATCTTTGGGTATCTCGGCTTAGCCAAAAGTTGGGATAACATTTTGCCCCTCAAAATATGCCTTTTGTTAAAAGGTGTGTTTTGATCAGTCTCAAGTTAAATGCAGTGAGTTCATGTTTTACTCATAGCTTATAGCATTTTCAATCAAGTCCATGGCTGTTCGAAGCCGAATTATTATCAATTTTTCCCAGTGGAAGTTAAGAATGAAATTCTACGGTCTCTCCGTACTATTGATGGTCACTCCGGGCCCCTGTCAAACCCATTCTAGATTTAGCGATTGAATAGAAAGATCCTATTGCACTCCGGCGTTGCTTTCTATCCCTTGCACTCTGGCCCCAGCTAGGGCGTATAGCGATGTCTTGGTCGTTCTCGACCGATCATAGCCTCTCCGGGCTCATGCTGGATCCCATCCTGTCACTCTCCGGTGAATGGGAAACAACGTTAAGTGAGTCAATCCTGTCGCTCTCCGGCGAAGCGACTCACCTCCTGCACTCCGGTTTAGTGTATCTGAACATTAAGCGATGTCATGGCCTAAATCATGGGCCGATCATAGCCTCTCCGGGCTCTTATCGAATCCTGATCCAATCACTCTCTAGTGAATAGGAAACGATGCTTAAGTGAGTTGATCCTGTCGCTCTCCGGCGAAGCAACTCACTTCTTGCACTCCGGATCCTACCTCTCCGGGTAGGATCATAAAGCGATCATGTTTACATTGATATTTAATGTTTATCCTTTAACTCTCCGGTCAAAGGTTTATTTTAATAAGTGTTTCTTTATTAAATTCAAATCCTAGATGTTCAATCTCAAACACCAGGAAAAACAAGATAATGCCTCTCCGGGCGGAGCAGTCTATTTCCATCTCAGAGCATGCCTAGGGATCTCTCCGGTTCCCGTACATGAGTAAGTGGGATAGCCGTTTTATTTTGGAAATCAAATCTAAGAAAACTAATCGACCAGAGACCAAATCTTGGACTTGGCCCTTGCCATCATAATCAGTTGATGACGAGTCGTGATCCCGATCCGGGATCATTCCTGTTTGGTTGATGCGGTTGTTGTTCGGGTCTAACCGCCGTCGTACGTTCTCCGACATATTGTGGCAATCTACCACTCCTGGCATGTTCTTCCACCTCATCCTTCAGGTGGCGGCATTCATCGGTAGTGTGCCCATCTAACTCATGGAATAGGCAATATTTTCCGGTTCTACGTTCCCGCTCTGTGGGATCTCTCCTTGGTGGCTTTCGATACGGGAGTTGCCCCTGAGTTTCGGTGTAAATTCGTTCAAGTCCTGCCACCAAGTCTGTGTACTATCTGAATCTAGGCTCTCGGAATTTCTTCCGTTTGTCAGGACCATCAGGTGCGTCATCCTGCTTTCTCTTTCCTTTGTCTGCCCTGGACTGTTCCCTGGCGGTTCCTTCGCCTTGTGCAACATTTATTTCCTGCCTCTCAGCTCGTGATTCCTCTAATCGAATGAATTTTTCAGCTTCATGGAAAAACTCTCCAAGATCTTGCGGTGGATCTTTAGTCAAAGAGTCTTTGAATTCGGTGCCTTCTCCAACTCCTGCCACTGCCGCCATCAAAATCATCGATGGGTCCGGGCGATCTACAGAAGTCACTGTCGCATTAAATCGTAACAAAAAATCTTTTATGGACTCTCCGGTCCTTTGTTTTATTGACGCCAAAGTCATCACGCTCTTAGGTCGCGTCACGTGAACCCTAAACTACTTCATGAAGCAATCCACAAGCTCGCCCCATGTCCTGATTGATCCGGTTTCTAGCTGCCTAAACCAAAGCGCAGCCAAATCTGATAAGAATAAGGGGAAACATCGTGCCATCACTTCCTCGGATGCTCCCAGCACTTCCATGTGTCTGATATATCTGGTGATATGCATGATCGGGTCTGATTTTCCGTCATAAGGATCCAGCGTTGGTAGTTTGAACTTCGGAGGGTTCCTTGCATTCCTGATATTCGGAGCGAACGGACTCCGACTAACTTCTTCTAATCCTCCTCCTGAAAACCCTCCTCTCATGAGTCGTCTCACTAGGCCGATCATTCTTTCATCTCTATCTAGGGGTTGCCCCCTTGTCATGTCTCTGTCTTGCCCTCCGAGTCTTGTAGGGAATTCTGGTACGTACTCTTCGGGTGGCTCGTTAGCATTTGTGTTGGCCCTAGCCGGTTGAGCTCCTTCCAAAGGTCCTTCTGCGTTGGATCCTGTGGGCCTGCCCCCAAGCCCTTGTTGATTGCCTTCTGGTTCTGTATTCTGTCCTCCGTTGGGTTCCATAGCCCTAGCTCCTTGTTCCACATTCACAGCCGCTGTAGTTGGTCCAAGGTTCTGTGTCCCTGCAGCTCTCATCTGCTCGAAGAAATTCTGCAGCATCTCTTGTTGGCTTTTCATCATTCTTTCCTGCATTAAGTTATTCATCGCTTCCATCTCATCTCTAGTAATGTAGATCGAAGCTTGTCCTTCTCCAGCGCCAGAGGACGCCTCTTGACTTCCTGCCTGTTGGTTCCTCTCAGTTCTTTGTCTAGTTTGTCGAGTCATTGTAGAGTCAGATCTGAATCCTTAAAATTCCAAATCTTAATTTTGAATTTGGTGTAGCGGGTGCTAGTTCTTCTCAGTGAAAGCACCAAAGTGTTTGCACCAAAAATGGTCACAAACCCCAAGTGTAGTGAAAGCACCAGCGTATGAATACAAATCAACAATATTCACACACAAATCACAGATCTAAGCAAGTAACAAGCAGCAATCAAGGAATAATGAACAGTGACACACAATTTATAGTGGTTCGGCTATCTCCGGCCTACGTCCACTTCAAGGTTTTTATGATTTTATTGCTCGATGCTTGAATATTACAATTTCGTATGCTGTATTACAACTGATTTGCTGAACTAAGTCTGAATCTAAGGCAGCAATGGTGATCTGGAGTAAATCTGGCAGAATCTGGGCGCTCTTTAGCTCTCAAAATTGTCCGACCACTTTTTTGAATGACCAGGGGCACTATTTATAGGTGTAGAAGGCTGATATTTCGCCTAAAATGAAGGGAGACCAGTTCTGGTACGTCAGGGGGCCCACATGCCCGCTTTATGGAAATCCGGGCCCACTTTGGGATCGATTCGACCCCTGGTTCGAATCGATCAAGAAAGTGTCCAATCGAGCTGAAACTTGGTGTGAACATTCTTCAACGTGTGCTCAAGCTTCTGTGAAAATTTCATAGCATTTGGATGTGTAGATCTCAAGTTATGATCGATTCAAGGTTGCATTTCTGGTTGACTAGCCTGGTTCGAATCGATCTAGTTCGAATCGATTCGTTCGAATCGATACAGCACGCGATTTTGTGATGACGTGGAGCACCTTCTTCGTATCGATCCGACTTCTATGCCGAGTTGACTGGGTCGACTCCGTGGTTTCAGCTGTTATAACTTGGTGGATTCGATGTAATGGATTCGAAGGTATGACTTCATCGAATCGATTGGATGAACGTTCTCTTCGAATCGATCAAGGTAGGTTTCAGTTAATCGATACGAAGGCTTCTTGCTTTAATAGACTCGAAGATGCTCGCGGGATGGAGTCGAAGCTCTTTAACTTTATGGACTCGAAGAGTTTCTCATTAACGGATTCGAAGGTGGGAATGTGAGGGTGGACTCGAACTATCGGAGTCGAACTAATGCTTGCTCAATGGAGTCGAAGCAAGGCGTATTCCGATGGGTTTGAGGCAAGGCTCGTCGTGATCGATTCGAGGCAAAGGCTTGATCGATGGATTCGAAGTAAGCTGACTTCTCATGGATTCGAGGCAACGTATGTTTGATGGATTCGACCTTATACCACCTTATCCATCTTCTTTTGGTGATATCTTGAGCATATGAACTTGGATTGACTCGAAACTTGGAACGCTATTTCATCTGGCCTTGCTTGACATGTCTTATCAATTGCAGCCCGATCCGGACTCGGACAAAATTCATCGATATCCATGGTGAACCTGCGATGCACAATCGATGTTCATGACTAATAATCATTGATTTTCAGTTAATCTTTGGGTATCTCGGCTTTGCCAAAAGTTGGGATAACAATATGTTGTAAATAGGAAGTTTTGGTATTAATTTAATTTGAAATATGTTTTCAAATTTATAATATAATATGTATGTATATATGGTGATTTGGAAGATAATGAATTTAATACAATACTTTTCGATTTGTTATTTAAAATAAAATTCTATATTATCAACACATAAGGAAAATATTTATTTTTAAAATATAATAGCTTAAACAAATTTAATAAAATTTCTATTGTGATTTCTTTTAAAAGTTCTTAAACTAAAAAAGTTTATAAAATATATATAGATTTAATTTATTCTTTCTTTAAAACATCTCATGAATTAAGTACTATTTTATATGTATACATTTAAAACATAGTTTGTAAGTATATAAGATTTTTGAGATATATGTATAAAAGTTGTATATATATATATTTTAAATTATAAAACATAAAGATATAAGCACATTTCATAATTTATATAAAACATAAGTATTAAGGAAACTATTTAATAAAGATTTAAATCATTTGTAAACATAAGAAATTTATTTAAAATGAGAAATTAAACACTTGTTATTCATGCAATATTGTTTAGGGACATGTGTAAGCTTATCACAACTTAAATTAACAAATGGCAACTTAGGTTCTTTTAAAATTTAATTACATAACTAAATTTTTAAAAGGGAAAGCCTGTTTATTTTCTTCAGATCAATCTTCTTCAGTACTTCCTTTCTTTCCTTCTTCTTAAAAATAAAACTGAAAAAAAACCAAAAGAAATTCAAAGCTATTCAACAGCAGTTTTAAAAATTCAACAGCAAAGGTTTTAAATTTCAACTTAAATCATGCCAACTCAACATCAAGTTTTCAAAGTTCCAAATCTGAGATCAAGCTAGCAGATTTCAGTTTCAATTCAACTTAATGCAAGCAAATTCAACTCAAACAACATATTCAAAATGCCAGTTCAAATTCAAAGTTTTTGGAAACAAATACAACAGAGCTGTTCTCTGCTTCTAAAATTCCAGTGAGTAAATTTCTTTTAAAAAAAACAGATTAAACCTGATCTTATGCTTGATGCTTGTTGAAGTAATATAGTATATTATGTCTATATAAATGCATAGATGTGAATGTATATGTATATAGTGTGATGCATGTGAAATATTTGAAATCTATACAGACATGTTCTCTGTTTTATAACCTGGTGAGCAAACTACCATTTTAAAATTGAATCTGCCGTGAATCTCTGATGATATATACTTGAAGTTATTGTGAGATATAAGATGCCTGCATGTTTGTGTGTATATATCTATATAATATTGAATGCATTCCTGTATATAGAAACCATTCCTCTGTTCATAGTTTACAGGTTTCAAAACCTGTTCATAAATCCATATCTCCTCATGCAATAAGATTTAGGTGATGATCTTTAAATGAAATATGTTTATATAATCAAGATCTAAGTTTTAAAAATAATTTCAAGTGTTAAAGTTGAATATTTATTTCAAAAATGGTAAATTACAGTGAAAATCATTTAAAATCAGAAAATCAAGTAGCAAGATTTCATGTTTAAATTATATAAACAGATTCGTGGCGAAGAATAATGATTTTTGATGTTAAAATCACGAATTTTAAATTTGGGAATGATGGGAATTTTCGAGATGAACGGAAAATACATTTTGGTCAAATTTCGGCGATCGTGTAGGTCGGGGGCATCGGGATTGTGGCCAGAGGAAGATCATGGGCTGGAGATCAACAGAAAAATATAGGATTAATTTCTCGAACGCCATGGTGGCCGCGCGATGTCGAATTAGGGTTTAAGGACCAGTTAGGGTCGTCGATGTTCTCAGGGCATTTTCATCGTTAAGGCTTAATCGGAGATGACCGGTGGTAGGGGGATGAGAGCGTGGTTATACGGTGATGCTATGATTTGAATTTCAGACCTTCTAGTAGCCGGAGGTGGTTACATGAGCCGGATTTGGGTGACTAGGTTAGGTTCCAGGAAGTTGCTCGATCGCTCGATTTTGAGTTCTGGCGATGTTGTGGGTTCTGGGTAGTCGATTGGGTAGAGATGGTCGACAATGACTTATCGAAGGCGGCAGGGTTGATCGGAGGGGCGGCAAGCTTGCGTGCACGTGTATGTGTGCACGGTGATGTCTGGGTTCGTTCGCTGGTTGGAGAAGAAGATGTGTACTCGGGTTTTGTCTCGAGGATAGTGTGTGTTCGACTCGAAGTTACGAGGGTCTCGGGGTTTCTCGTGTTTCACTCGGGAAAAATTGTATGTTGGCACGGGTTAGTTTGATTTGAGCAGGTTTCAAATTTTAAAGGAAAATCAAGTTTTGTTAGTAAAGAAAATGTTTAACTAAGTTTTAAAGTAAATTTAAAGTGAAATGTTTTTAAAGGAATGTTTATTTAAGTTTTAAAATTTTAATGTTTAAATTGTTTTGGGTTAAAGAAAATTATATAATTTCAATTATATAATTGATTTACAAAATGTTTTCAAATCTTTCAATTATAAAATAAATTTGCAAAATGTTTTCAAATGGAAATTTAATGATGTAATTAAGAATTTAATAAAGATAAAGAATTTATCTTTAAAAATTTGTTAAAGTTGTGATAATTAATTAGTGAATTAATTAAAAGAATTATCACCTAATAAAATTTATTGGTATAATTAATTAATGATGAGATTAATTAAAGATAATTACTTAGGGTAAGTAATTAATGGGAAGTTAATGGGTAGTTAATGATGGGATCATTAACTAGTGATTAGAAATAATTAATTATTGTAATTAAATTAAGATAATTAATTAATTGATTAATTAATCAAAGATAAACTTTGAATTGGATTAATTACTTATATAATTAATTAAGTAAATTTCTTAGTGTAAGTAATTAATTTGTAATTACTAAATGTAATTAATTAAAAAGGATAATTACTTTATGGAAGTAATTAATGAAAGGTAATTAAGGATTAATTACATTGATAATTAATTAATGTGATTAATTAAAGTTAATTAATAAATATGATTAATTAAGACTAATTAATTAATGTGATTAATTAATGGACTGTAATTACTTAGTAAAGTAATTAATGGTAATTACTGGATGCAATTAATGGAAGATGATTTAAGAATGGAAGTAATTTGAGTTTAATTACTTTTTGTAATTAATCAAGGGATTAATTAAATTAATTAAAGAGTAATTAATTTATGTAATGAAGTAATTAAGGGAAGTTAATTATTGGATGAGATTAATCAAAGGTGATTAATATATGTGGTTTAATTAAATATTAATTACTTAATGTAATTAATTTAAATAGGATAATTAATTAAAGAAATAATTAAGAAATCATTAATTAAATATAGTTAATGATGTAATTAAGGGTTGATTAATTAAAACTAATTAATTAATAATAAGTGATTAAAGAGTAATTAATTAAGGATTAAGGTAATAAATTATAGTTAATTAATTTATAAAGTAATTAAAGGTTAATTACTATAATGGTTAAGAATAATTAATTTATATAATTAATTAAGGATTAATTACTTAAAGTAATTAAAAGATAATTAATCAAGGATGATTAATTGAAATGAATAATTAAAGGATAATTAATTAATTTATTTATAATTAATTAATGGTTAAGTAAGCAGGATTTATAGAATGAAGTAATTAATTTATTTTATTTTAAATTAATTAGAGATGGTATAAATCATTACTTATGGATGGTTGAATAATATTGAATGCTTTGCATTGTCTGATATCTCTGATGAGATATGTGCTGATCTGTGATATGGATGTTTTGGTTGAATTGTGATGATAATGTAGATTATCTATTGTGATATTATGAATTATCTATCTGTGTGTAAATAGATAATAGAATTGAATTGTTTTAACTTTAAAACAACTTGGCCTTAAAAGATACGTTTTGGATTTCGATGAAACCGGGATCGGGTTTCTAGATTTGGATATCCGAATACCACATCGATCCAAATTAATGATAGGTCGTGAATCTCAAGTGAAGATGAAGATTCAGAGTGCAAGGGTTATTGTTGTTAACTCTGAGGGTGATTCCAAAATGAGTGTAATGGGATAATGCCTTCGGTTTCGTTCGAACCCGGAACGAACTTGTATGGATTGAATGCTTTCAGCACATCGTCAGGTGGACGATGAGCATTCTTAGTGATGTGTTCTGATTAAAGGTAATCGTAGCCTCAAGCCTCATCAACCGGGAATGGCTAAAACAGGGGAGGTGCAGCAAGGCTTCGTGGGTAGCGCCCACTGAGAGTAAGGTCATCCCTGTCTAGATGTCCCTTTTTATTTCGGCTTAGTGGTAAGGTTGCAGATCACAACCGTGGGGTGATTTTATTCGGAATTATCCAGTAAAGGATGGTTCCGGCTTTGTGTTGCAGGGGATTGGGCGTGATCCTCGGTACGCTGATCTAGGCCAGGTACTGTGACGGGCGGTACCCCAGTCGCCCTGCCATTGTATGGAAATCCAACTTCCAATAAGTGATCTCGGACTTGATTGTATACCTATGTATGCTGGAATTTAATGAATGTAACAATTTCGGCTATGTGAATATTTATTTGAGAATCCTAGACCCTATTATAATATAACTGGATTTCCTATCAATGTTTTGGTTAGCGTAAGGTAAATACTTTTCCATGTTTATGTGTGGGAAGTCTTACGTGAGACCTTTGTTTTCAAAGGGTTTTGAAGTTAAGCAAGTTTAAACTGTTTACTCACACCAGACCCATGTCTGACTCAAGTGTTTATTTTCTGTTTTATTAAACTCTTGGGTACTCAAATTTTTACGAGTAGCCAAGGGATTCAGGTTAGCTTTAACGAATCTATGGAGGAGATATGGAGCAGGAGGCTTCAGCATTCGTAGATATATAGTGTTCCGCTGTGTTGTATCTTGTGTTGTATGATAGACAGGTTTTATAACTGTCTAATGTATTTTGTTGTTTAAGCTGTGTAACTCTGATTATGTAAAGACTATGTAATAGTTATGTGATATATTATATTTTGTTCCGTTTCCGCTGTGAGATTCTGATATTGTTTAGTTCTTTCTTCTCTTCTTTTCTCTTTTCTATCCCTTTCTTTCTTATTAATGATACGTCATTCTATGGAATGAATGGCGGGTCGTTACAGTGGTATCAGAGCTTTAGTTGAGAAATACCTAGGCTCTGGAGTGGTGTCTATCTTAAGAGAGCGTATTTGTAATTTTTATATAACTATATATATTTATTTCTACCTATTTGTTGGGTTACCTGTTCGGGTTTTCCAATATGAGTTATAAAGGTAGATAGGGTGGTGGTGTGTGTAACACGACTACCAATGGTTGGAGTCTGAAGTGTTTAAGGTTGGAAGAGTATCTATCGAGACCGTAGACATAATACCGTCTCGAGTAAGCTTTGCAGTGGTGTGGGGATTTCATCGATCTCTGAAGGAAAACTGTTAAGGTTCGGAGTCCATCTTTGAAGTTGGATGAGAAGAGTTTGGATCTGTTGGTTAAGCAGAAGCGAGTGATGATATCTTGGCAACCTCAGGAAGAAGTAGCTGCGTGATGAGATGTAGTGACTATGGATGTCTCCGAAGATGTTTTCTTTTGGAACAAGTTTAAGGAAGTGTGTCTGCTTCGGTGTTGTGGCTGAGTTCAGCATGGTGTTTCTGTTTGATTTGAGGTTTGAGTTTCTCAAAGATTTTTGGTTAGGAAGTCTTTGGCATCTGTGGCAGCAGTGCAGCTCGGAGTGTTCTGTGTGTTGGCAGGAAGTTTTCTGGCTGAGCAGTTTTCTAGAGGTGGAGTTCAGAAGCAGCAGAGTGGATCCATTTCTTCGATGGATTGGATAGATAAGTGTAAGCTGTCTGATTGGTAAAGGGAGAACAGTCTGTTTGGAATTAGGCTGGGTTGATCACAAAAGTGACTTGCGATTGCTGAGTGTTCTCTCGGGTTATCAGAATTTTTTTGGATGTCTTCAGGGAAGTCAGAGGTTTGTCCGCATCTGGAGATTGAGTTTTCTTATCGACTTGGATTCCTGGAATGATACCGGTGGTTCAGCTTGTAGAAGAATGGTTCCTTGAGATAGAGTTTGGTGAAGCAGCTCAGGTTTTGATGGAGTATCTGAGTTTTCTTTATGGATCTGTTGAACCATATTTCCGGGATATGCTATCCAGTTTGTGCTCGTGTTCTTCATCAGCATTTTCTTCTACTTCGGATCAGAGTTGTGCAGCGGAAGCAGTTTGGGAGTGCTCCTGTTTGTCCTTTCTGGATTGAAGGAGTAAATTTAGTCTTCTGATGTTTGAGGAGTAGAGTTGATGTTCTTGATCTTGGTTGATCTTGAGAGGATCATTTTGTTGGGTTGTTTTTGGTCCAGTTTGTTTCTTGAGACATCAGCAGAGGATGAGCTGATCAGGAAGGATGTAGGCAGCCCAGGATCGTCAGAAGAGTTTTGTGGATAAGAGACGTAGGAATTTGGATTTTGTAGTCGGAGATTTGATTTTGGATAAGTGTTTGGTCTTCAGGATTGAATTGCCAGTTTGGATAACTGGGATTCATTGTGTTTCCCGTATCTTTGAGGGAGTACGTGTTTGATCTATCTCTGGTTTTGGAACCAGCAGTTCAGGAGGTTTGGTTGTGAGTCAAACTCGTCTGTAGTCTGATATCCACTTTAGTTTTGTAGATCTAGATGAGTAGGAGCTCTGTAGCTTAGTAGTATTGATTGTTTGGATTCTGTAGAGCGAGTATCCTGATATTTATACCTGGAAAACTCTAGGAAATTCTATCCAGAATTTTGTCTGGATAGTTAGATTTGTCTGTTTGGATGAATTGATTGCTATGGTTGTTAGCATATGATTGACATATGCTTGTGTTTTAAAATTAAATCTTAAATAGATTATTAAATTACCTTTGTTATAAATTTCGAGGACGAAATTCTTTTAAGGGGGGAGGAATGTGATATCCCGGAATTTTGGGTAATATGAATTTAATAATCTGTATTAAAAATTAAATTGATTTGATAATTTTGTAAATAAATTTGAATTGATTTAATAATCTTCTTTAATAAATATTTAATTAGTGAATTTATCTTTTAAAGCTAATAAGAATATATTCTATTTATAATGTATATTAACATATACATATGTTGTAAATAGGAAGTTTTGGTATTAATTTAATTTGAAATATGTTTTCAAATTTATAATATAATATGTATGTATATATGGTGATTTGGAAGATAATGAATTTAATACAATACTTTTCGATTTGTTATTTAAAATAAAATTCTATATTATTAACACATAAGAAAATATTTATTTTTAAAATATAATAGCTTAAACAAATTTAATAAAATTTCTATTGTGATTTCTTTTAAAAGTTCTTAAACCAAAATAGTTTATAAAATATATATAGATTTAATTTATTCTTTCTTTAAAACATCTCATGAATTAAGTACTATTTTATATGTATACATTTAAAACATAGTTTGTAAGTATATAAGATTTTTGAGATATATATGTATAAAAGTTGTATATATGTATATTTTAAATTATAAAACATAAAAATATAAGCACATTTCATAATTTATATAAAACATAAGTATTAAGGAAACTAAACTATTTAATAAAGATTTAAATCATTTGTAAACATAAGAAATTTATTTAAAATGAGAAATTAAACACTTGTTATTCATGCAATATTGTTTAGGGACATGTGTAAGCTTATCACAACTTAAATTAACAAATGGCAACTGAGGTTCTTTTAAAATTTAATTACATAACTAAATGTTTAAAAGGGAAAGCCTGTTTATTTTCTTCAGATCAATCTTCTTCAGTACTTCCTTTCTTTCCTTCTTCTTAAAAAAAAACTGAAAAAAAAACCAAAAGAAATTCAAAGCTATTCAACAGCAGTTTTAAAAATTCAACAGCAAAGGTTTTAAATTTCAACTTAAATCAAGCCAACTCAACATCAAGTTTTCAAAGTTCCAAATCTGAGATCAAGCTAGGAGATTTCAGTTTCAATTCAACTTAATGCAAGCAAATTCAACTCAAACAACAGATTCAAAATGCCAGTTCAAATTCAAAGTTTTTGGAAACAAAATACAACAGAGCTGTTCTCTGCTTCTAAAATTCCGGTGAGTAAATTTCTTTTAAAAAAAATAGATTAAACCTGATCTTATGCTTGATGCTTGTTGAAGTAATATAGTATATTATGTCTATATAAATGCATAGATGTAAATGTATATGTATATAGTGTGATGCATGTGAAATATTTGAAATCTATACAGACATGTTCTCTGTTTTATAACCTGGTGAGCAAACTACCATTTTAAAATTGAATCTACTGTGAATCTCTGATGATATATACTTGAAGTTATTGTGAGATATAAGATGCCTGCATGTTTGTGTGTATATATCTATATAATATTGAATGCATGCCTGTATATAGAAACCATTCCTCTGTTCATAGTTTACAGGTTTCAAAACCTGTTCATAAATCCATATCTCCTCATGCAATAAGATTTAGGTGATGATCTTTAAATGAAATATGTTTATATAATCAAGATCTAAGTTTTAAAAATAATTTCAAGTGTTAAAGTTGAATATTTATTTCAAAAATGGGAAATTACAGTGAAAATCATTTAAAATCAGAAAATCAAGTAGCAAGATTTCATGTTTAATTTATATAAACAGATTCGTGGCGAAGAATAATGATTTTTGATGTTAAAATCACGATTTTTAAATTTGGGAATGATGGGAATTTTTGAGATGAACGAAAAATACATTTTGGTCAAATTTCGGCGATCGTGTAGGTCGGGGGCATCGGGATTGTGGCCAGAGGAAGATCGTGGGCTGGAGATCATTAGAAAAATATAGGATTAATTTCTCGAACGCCATGGTGGCCGCGCAATGTCGAATTAGGGTTTAAGGACCAGTTAGGGTCGTCGATGTTCTCAGGGCATTTTCATCGTTAAGGCTTAATCGGAGATGACCGGTGGTAGGGGGATGAGAGTGTGGTTATACGGCGATGCTATGGTCTGAATTTCAGACCTTCTGGTGGCCGGAGGTGGTTGCATGAGCCGGATTTGGGTAACTAGGTTGGGTTCTAGGAAGTTGCTCGATCGCTCGATTTTGATTTCTGGCGATGTTGTGGGTTCTGGGTAGTCGATTGGGTAGAGATGGTCGACGATGACTTGTCGAAGGCGGCAGGGTTGATCGGAGGGGCGGCAAGCTTGCGTGCACGTGCACGTGTGCACGGTGATGTCTGGGTTCGTTCGCTAGTTGGAGAAGAAGATGTGTACTCGGGTTTTGTCTCGAGGATAGTGTGTGTTCGACTCGAAGTTACGAAGGTCTCGCGGTTTCTCTTGTTTCACTCGGGAAAAATTGTATGTTGGCTCGGGTTGGTTTGATTTGAGTAGATTTCAAATTTTAAAGGAAAATCAAGTTTTGTTAGTAAAGAAAATGTTTAACTAAGTTTTAAAGTAAATTTAAAGTGAAATGTTTTTAAAGGAATGTTTATTTAAGTTTTAAAAATTTAATGTTTAAATTGTTTTGGGTTAAAGAAAATTATATAATTTCAATTATATAATTGATTTACAAAATGTTTTCAAATCTTTTAATTATAAAATAAATTTGCAAAATGTTTTCAAATGGAAATTTAATGATGTAATTAAGAATTTAATAAAGATAAAGAATTTATCTTTAAAAATTTGTTAAAGTTGTGATAATTAATTAGTGAATTAATTAAAAGAATTATCACCTAATAAAATTTATTGGTATAATTAATTAATGATGAGATTAATTAAAGATAATTACTTAGGGTAAGTAATTAATGGGTAGTTAATGATGGGATCATTAACTAGTGATTAGAAATAATTAATTATTGTAATTAAATTAAGATAATTAATTTATTGATTAATTAATCAAGGATAAACTTTGAATTGGATTAATTACTTAATATATTTAATTAAGTAAATTTCTTAGTGTAAGTAATTAAATTGTAATTACTAAATGTAATTAATTAAAAAGGATAATTACTTTATGGAAGTAATTAATGAAAGGTAATTAAGGATTAATTACATAGATAATTAATTAATGTGATTAATTAAAGTTAATTATTAAATATGATTAATTAAGACTAATTAATTAATGTGATTAATTAATGGACTGTAATTACTTAGTAAAGTAATTAATGGTAATTACTGGATGCAATTAATGGAAGATGATTTAAGAATGGAAGTAATTTGAGTTTAATTACTTTTTGTAATTAATCAAGGGATTAATTAAATTAATTAAAGAGTAATTAATTTATGTAATGAAGTAATTAAGGGAAGTTAATTACTGGATGAGATTAATCAAAGGTGATTTAATATATGTGGTTTAATTAAAGATTAATTACTTAATGTAATTAATTTAAATAGGATAATTAATTAAAGAAATAATTAAGAAATAATTAATTAAATATAGTTAATGATGTAATTAAGGGTTGATTAATTAAAACTAATTATTCAATAATAAGTGATTAAAGAGTAATTAATTAAGGATTAAGGTAATAAATTATAGTTAATTAATTTATAAAGTAATTAAAGGTTAATTACTATAATGGTTAAGAATAATTAATTTATATAATTAATTAAGGATTAATTACTTAAAGTAATTAAAAGATAATTAATCAAGGATGATTAATTGAAATGAATAATTAAAGGATGGTTAAGTAAGCAGTATTTATAGAATGAAGTAATTAATTTAATTTAAATTAATTAGAGATGGTATAAATCATTACTTATGGATGGTTGAATAATATTGAATGCTTTGCATTGTCTGATATCTCTGATGAGATATGTGCTGATCTGTGATATGGATGTTTTGGTTGAATTGTGATGATAATGTAGATTATCTATTGTGATATTATGAATTATCTATCTGTGTGTAAATAGATAATAGAATTGAATTGTTTTAACTTTAAAACAACTTGGCCTTAAAAGATACGTTTTGTATTTCGATGAGACCGGGATCGAGTTTCCAGATTTGGATATCCGAATACCACATCGATCCAAATTAACGATAGGTCGTGAATCTCAAGTGAAGATGAAGATTCAGAGTGCAAGGGTTATTGTCGTTAACTCTGAGGGTGATTCCAAAATGAGTGTAACGAGATAATGCCTTCGGTTTCGTTCGAACCCGGAGCGAACTTGTATGGATTGAATGCTTTCAGCACATCGTCAGGTGGACGATGAGCATTCTAAGTGTTGTGTTCTGATTAAAGGTAATCGTAGCCTCAAGCCTCATCAACCGGGAATGGCTAAAACAGGGGAGGTGCAGCAAGGCTTCGTGGGTAGCGCCCACTGAGAGTAAGGTCATCCCTGTCTAGATGTCCCTTTTTATTTCGACTTATTGGTACGGTTGCAGATCACAACCGTGGGGTGATTTTATTCGGAATTATCCAGTAAGGGATGGTTCCGGCTTTGTGTTGCAGGGGATTGGGCGTGATCCTCGGTACGCTGATCTAGGCCAGGTACTGTGACGGGCGGTACCCCAGTAGCCCTGTCATTGTACGGAAATCCAACTTCCAATAAGTGATCTCGGACTTGATTGTATACCTATGTATGCTGGAATTTAATGAATGTAACAATTTCGGCTATGTGAATATTTATTTGAGAATCCTAGACCCTATTATAATATAACTGGATTTCCTATCAATGTTTTGGTTAGCGTAAGGTAAAAACTATTCCATGTTTATGTGTGGGAAGTCTTACGTGAGACCTTTGTTTTCAAAGGGTTTTGAAGTTAAGCAAGTTTAAACCGTTTACTCACACCAGACCCATGTCTGACCCAAGTGTTTATTTTCTGTTTTATTAAACTCTTAGGTACTCAAATTTTTACGAGTAGCCAAGGGATTCAGGTTAGCTTTGACAAATCTATGGAGAAGATATGGAGCAGGAGGCTTCAACATTCGTAGATATATAGTGTTCCGCTGTGTTGTATCTTGTGTTGTATGATAGACAGGTTTTATAACTGTATAATGTATTGTGTTGTTTAAGCTGTGTAACTCTGATTATATAAAGACTATGTAATAGTTATGTGATATATTATATTTTGTTCCGTTTCCGCTGTGAGATTCTGATATTGTTTAGTTCTTTCTTCTCTTCTTTTCTCTTTTCTATCCCTTTCTTTATTATTAATGATACGTCATTCTGTGGAATGAATGGCGGGTCGTTACACTAAGTCCAATCTTTTATTTTGCGTTTATTTTACTTTTCTTATTCTATTGGTTACTTATTTACCCTAATTAGCATAATCTTGTCCCAGCCTCACCTAACTATTGTGAGACCATCAATTCCTGACTGAAAGGGAATGCTATTGGTATGAGCCACTTCTATTATCTTGCTTATTAACTTAATTTAAGTCTTAAGTTTATTAAAATAAGCTTCTTCTATTATTTCTGCTTTATTTGCTTATCAACTTAATTTAAGTCTTAAATAAGCCTTTTTTGTTCTTTCTACTTAATTATAACCTATATTGTAATTTTACTTGTAATTGTCACTTTTATTTCTTTTATAATCTGTACATTATAAATATAATTACAAGCGTCTCTTTTCTATTCTAGTCGTTCTTCTTTTATTATGATATTGAATTCTCTTTAATTCTCTTATATATATAACAATCTTGGCTTGGGACTACGTCTGATTGTCATAAATTTACTTATCATAATAACTGCTTTACTTTTATTCTATTATCTGCGCAGTAAATGCAGACCTAGATGCATTTCTGTTAATTTCTTTTAGTATTGTCTTAATTGTTAACTTGATTTCTTCTTTACTTCCTTTAATTCTTCACTTTATTTTCTTATATTCTAGGAAGTAGTTCTATTCTATTTGGTTGGTTACGAAACCTGTTCTAAAATTCCATTTCCATGTTTTAATACTAAACAATCTATAAACAATAATCTGTAACGGTAAGATATTTCTTTTATTATTTCTTTTACTTTTTGGATAGTGCAAAATACATTAGTTTCTCTATTTTACATTAATTCCTTTTTTCTTTCTTTTATTCTTGCAATTACGTTTATCATTATCTTTTAAATATTAAACTATGGAAATGTATTCTCTTTCCAAACCAACCAATTAATCTATTACTTACTTCAAAATCAAGTTATTAGATTTTCCCTTTTAATTTATTTTTCCCCGTTATAGCATAATTTACTGCAAAATTCTATTTTGCTCTTTTTATTTCAACTTTTCTTATTTTACATCTAATTAACAGAATTAATTACTGAAATAAATACTGAATAAAATTATTTAACGGGAATCTAACAATAATATATCATAAACGTAAAAGATATATAATTAAGTCCACTCACCTGGAAAGAAAACACTCCAAGTTCCAATTTGATTTTTTAACCTAGTTCTATTATTCATAGCCTTCCCTATTGCCACACTATTTGGATCCAAAAATTGAGATTTATATGGATTTAGAAATCCGGATCTAATTGAAGAAAAATAAAATATATAAATTAGAGGACCAGAATTGAGAACTTTACCTCATTCAGACGACTTTATTTAAACATCTCTATTTTAGACCTATAATTTCTACCTCCAACTTATAAATCAAAAGGCGTAAATCCAAAATAGCAAATTTATGATGAATTGGAGTAGAAAGAAGAGTGGTAGGGTTTTCGCACCCATTTAGAAAAATATGAGTTTGAAGGCTAGCCATGCCTCTTTATTTATGGAGAATCAAAACAGTATCGTCCGTCCACTTAAAACGATGCAAATCAGGCTGTTCAAAAGGGTGCATAATGAGCGCACCTGATTTATTTTTAAACGTTTTATTTATTAAACGTTTAACGTTTAAACTTTTCCTATTAATTATAATTAACTCTCATTAATTCTCTGATTTAATGCGCTTTATAACGCACGTCTATTTTGGATTTTAAACGTGCCTTATCTATTTTATTAAATGTTATTTACAAACGTTAACTTTTAAACATTATAAATTATAAACGTTTAATCCTTTATTTTATGTTGCTTGTTTATTCTAATTAATCACCATCAATTGCTTGATTAATTTCCCAATATAAAACTTGTCTATTTTGAATTTCACATGTGACCAATTAATGTGAATTAATTTCCTCCAATAGCTGATTTGATTACATTGTCTACTAATGTTAATTAATTGTCTTTAATTATTGATATCGATTAATTTCTTTTATGATGGCAATGTTAATTAATTACCTTTATGATGCACGTCTATTTTAAAATTCAAATGCACGTTATTTCTGGAATTTCATACGCACATATATTTATTTATAACAAATATATTTACGTACATTTACATGTATAATTATTTCTCGATACAAAACTTCGAACGTCAATAATTTTTCATACGAACTCCATTCGAGACATATTATATATGTAAATTGATCAGAAAATCACCACGAACACAATGTAATAAGTTTCAAGGCCAAATTCTGACAATTCCAAAAATTCTTATTTTCACTGTTCATAATTATTTGATTATTTATTTATGTAAAAATACAGGGTGTTACAGGCGGACGCTGTGGGCGGTTGTGGCTACGATGCGCTACCACCAGCCCTGCGACCCGAATTGGTAGTATCCTACCTTGGGTATTGCCTCATGTGCCTTGTCATACTATTATCCCTATACGAGACCGCTACGATTTTGGTTTAGTGTTGTCGCATCACGGCGCATCCCTATCCCCCGACGTGCTACTAGGGCGTTATATGCAAACTGTACGATAATGCTTAAAAACATGTTAAGGGGGATTAATGGAAAGCCTTAACGCTAAGAAAAATATTTATTTTACTGATTAGACATTATATATGTAGCGTATGCTACTATATATAAATATTTTGACGGATCCTTAAGAGATGGAAAATCCTGTAACATCTCTTGAGTTATTGCACTCACGTTATACACTGGATAGGAGATGTTAAACCCCATAAACATCTCTGACACCATTACACTCATGTTATATGTGATATCAATTTGACTCAATAAGGATATTTTAGTCCTGATTCGAGTGTTTTGTCTTTTCATTACGCTCGGGTCAACCCTGAGTTTTCAACGCATTAAAGATCATTTTCTGGAGGACGAAGACGAAGATTTGATATATTATTACTATCATTATTCCTGCATCATGTTGTCTGCTGCATTATTTAATTTATCCCTGTTGTACATGTAACTCTAATAAATGTTGTATAAATTATAATCAAATGTATAATATAAATAGCTTCATGAACTGTTTATTTGATTATTATATTTTGTCATTCCGTTGTGAGATTCTGTGTTTGTTTCTTCTTCTTTTCTAATTTTCTTAATTAGTCACGTTGATTATCTATGTTCCGGATTGTTTAAGTTGGACATGTGTGGATTATTATCGATTTAAACCTTCCGAAATATGGGTCGTCACAGTTGGTATCAGAGCTTTGGTTTAGCGATAACCTTAGCTTTGTTAGTGTTATAAAATGTTTTATATTGTGTTTACTTATCAGTTGTTTATGAATTCTGGTCGGTGCGTGGGACACTATGATATCAATAGGAGTATATAAGTACTTAAATGAGAAAAGTCGACATAATATTGTTAAAATCAGATAAATGAAATAATTTTACCTACATTATAATTTATATATAAAACTATAACTTTCGTAAGCCTATATAATTATTAATGAAGTTGTTGTTATGAGATGATAATATTTAGTTATCATTGATTATTGGTTGAATTAAAATAAAACGAATACTCTGTAAATTCTATTTCACGAAGCATCGATAATTAAATTGAATTGAAATCTAATTACAATAAGAAATTGTTAGAAATAACCAAGTTGTAAATTTACGAAATGTCTTCATAATAAGGTAATGAAATTGTATAAGCTATATTATAAATAGAAGGATTTAAAAATTGAGAATTTTAGAATTTAAATCCCTTGCTTTCTAAAAAAATTTATTGTTTTCAAAGCCTTCAAAATTAATAATAATATTATTTGAAAGTGTTTTGAGTAGAAATATATTTTGAAAGGATTTTTGAAAGAAATAAAGCATTGAACTCGCTTTGGTCGTTGGAAAATAATTATGGGGATGACTGCAGCATCGCCAGCATTTATTTTCGAGTTTCTGAGTGAGAATTGCTACCAAAAGAAATTTAATTTCGATCAAAACAAGTATTTATTATGAAAAATATTCCAAGTATGATTTAATAAATATATGAAAATAGTTTTGAACTTATAATTGAAAATAGTATAGATAAAAATAAGTTTATAACTTATAGATTTGAACAGAAAAGTAAAATTAAATTTTAAAACTATTGAATATTTTGGTTAAGCAAACAAAAGAAGATTCGAATTTGAGATATGAAATAAAAGAATTAACCTAAGAAATGTTAAATAAATTGAGTTAGTGAAACGAAGTAAATAAAATGAAGTCTAACACAAGAAAGCTTAAATAAAAATGAATTGTATTTGAAATGAATTAGATAAAATAATAAAATGAAATTTTAAGTGAATAAGTTTGTATAACTTATAAATTTGAGAAATATTAAGCTAAAAACAAATTTTGAATTTGTTGAATGTGAATGATAGAAAAAAGTTTTAACTTAAATAAAGTTGAATAAACCGAGAAATGAATCAAATGAAATAAAGTTTAATTTAATAAAGATTAAATGAATTGAATTAGATTTGAATATAACTAGATAAATTTGCAAAGTGAATTAATTCCACTTAAGCTATATTATGAATTAATTAAATGAATACAACTTGAATTATAAAATGAAATGTAATTTGAATTGTGAGAGAAATTGAATAAAAATAAATGAATGTAAGTAAAATTTATATGATTAATTTAATTTGATTTAAATTGGATGTCAATAAATCAAATGCAAGTGGAGTGAGTTCAAAAAATTGAATGTTAACTAATTTAATATGGAATAAGTTAACAAAATGAATTATAAGATGAAGTTAACTTAATAAGTTGAATGAAATTGATTGTGAGAAAAGAGAAATTTATTAATATGAATTTGAGTAATAAAATAAAATTTACTTAAGTTAATGATATGAATAAATGAAATAAACCAATGAAGTGAATCAAATAATTAATATTGAACTTAAGTTATGAAGAAAAATAAATAAACATGAGCTGCATTTTATTATAATAAACTCAATGGTTTATAAAATGATTTATAAATGATATTAGTATTAAATAGAATATATTAAGTGGTAATAAAATAAAATTTAACTTAAACAAAGTTAGATGGGATAATTTTATAAATGGTTCATAAATGAATTTATGTGAATTATGTTAAACAAAAAGTGAAATAGTTGGAATTTAACAAATTGAATTGAATAAATTGAATGTAAATAAAATAGATGTGAATAAATTGGAAGTAAACCAATTAATGTTAATAAAAATTAAATGTTAATAAGAAATGAAGTATATAATTAAATATTGACATTGGATAATGTAAATTCACATGGTTATGGATTAATTGGATTTATTGGATGAATATTGATGATTGAATGGTTTCTTTTATTGTAAATCAATGTTTTAACTGTTTTGATTGCATATGATTGTTATAGTTATGTATTCATGCTCGTGTTTGTGATTTGGATTCAAAGTTCATGTTATATGGTTATATTAAACTCATATATGTTTCTATATTCTTTTATAAGTGACTAATATTCTAACTTGAGTTGAGATAGGTACATACGAAGACCATTTGGCCGTATACGCGGGTTTTTATATGCTTTTGCTTGCTTAATACGAGCGAACTCGCTCGTATTAATAATAATAAGGTACATATCTCAGATTACATACCGCACTTTTATATTTTTCCCTACGGGATGCCTTATCATTGAAATGAGATGTATATTTGATATATTTGGTATATATTTGTGTTATATATTCTATTGTTAAAAATTTCCGATTGAGCCACGCAAAGGAGACTCTATCAAAATTTTCCGTAAATCCGGGTGTTAGAAAAATTTTAAGGTTTTAAAATTTTGTAACTTGTTTTTACAACTAAATTGTAATTTTCGTAAAAGCAACATCGGGCGGGCGTAGCGAGAGCGTAGTAAAGGTTTTGTAAATAAGATGTTTATGTCGATATGTTGATTATTTTGAATAAAATATATCGTATATTAAATTCTCTACATAACCTCTTTTCGAGGATGAATAGTTTTGAGTGGGGGAGAATGTAATGACCCGTATTTTAACTATTTTAAATTATTAAATTTAATATGATGATTGAATAATAATGGTTAGAAATAAAAACTTTTAATGTTTATGTATGTAATTTATTAAAATTGAATTTGGAATTTTTTTTGAAATAACTAATTTCAATGATTTGGGCAATAACCAATATTGAAATGGAATTCTATATATTGAATAGGTTATAATCAATAGATGGAATTGGAAAATGAATATTGAATGACTTTAAAATGAAAGTAGTTGTTTTATTATTTGAATTCGTTTTAAAATTAAATTTAATAAGTTAAATAACTTATATTGAAATATGGTGATTCATTGGGTAATTAAATTGTTTAAATTTAACATTGTAATTATTTAAATAATTGAATTCTGGATTTTATGTGAATGAAAATGATGTCAAAAGTTGATTTAAATTTTATTTAAACAACGATGAAGATTGTTAAACTTAAAAATTGAATTTAAAGTGATTAAATTAATTTCTGGAAATTACTTGTTTTAATTAACGAGTAAAAATAGTCATTTTGGCCACTGTCTCGGATTTCGACGAAACTAGTTTCATCGGATCCGTAATAGTGAATTATTGTAGGATTTCAAGTTTCGCAGTGATCGGACTTGTCTTTTGGCCATGCGAGCTTGAAACGCGTAGAAATCAATTTAAGGAATTCGATTAAAGTTAATTGATTTTGAAAAGCTATCTTCTACATACGATCGAATCAGACTTAGTGTAACGACCCAGATTTTCTGATAATTAAAATTCGAAGATTTAATTTATTTTAAATATTAATAAATGAATTTAATAAGTCAAATAATTTATTTAAAGGATATTGGATTTAATTTGGTCAATTAAATCGATAATTTAATAGTTAAATTCCAGAATTAATTGAAATCTGGATTGAATATGATTTTAAATGATTTTGAAAATTTTATTTAATCATACTGGAGTTATAGAAAGGTTATAGAACTTCTAAAACTGAATTTGGAGTTAAATTGTGAAAATCGATATTTTAATATTTAATTATCGACTGTAAAAATAGCCAATTTTCGGACAGTCTCAGAATTGAACGAGACCAGTTCCATTGGATCCGTAATAGTTAGTTATTATCGGATTTCAATTTTCGTAGAAATCGAAGTTATCGTTTGACCGTGGCAGCTCGAAACGCATCGATATCGTTTTAATTTTAATTCGGCGAGTTAAAATAGTCATTTTTCAAACGGTCTCGGATTTCGACGAAACCAGCTTCATCGGATCCGTAATGTGATATTATTGTAAGATTTCAAATTTCGTAATTTTTGGATTTACCGTTTGTCCGGTACGAATTAAAACGCCTCGAAATCGATTTAAATCGGTTTAATTTAAATTGATCGTTTTTTGTCATATCTCACACAGACGACCGAATTAGCTCCCGAAACCTGTTCCATTGCGTTCGGAACGCGGGGTAAACCCCAGGAACGCCTGTCACCGCGCGTAAATCGGAGTTTGGGAAAACCGGATGAATAGTGTTCGATATTTGCTATAAATAGACGATTTATCACAAAAATAAAAGAAAAAAAATTAAATAGCCTAGGGTTTTATTCTTCAGCCGCCACCCTATAAACTGATGGCCGAAAATTGTCCATCATTCTCCCTCAATTCCTCCAAATCCGCCAATCGAATCGAAAAACGTTAAACGTGAAAGTCGTAAAGCATGACGAGCTCTTCGAATTTATATGGAGTTGATGGGATAAGGTGCGACGATGGTGGAGCTACAGGCCCGCGTTCGCGTGCGTTTGGGCACGACTTTCGAAGCGAAATGGGGGACCGAGCTGGCCATGGGGGTAGGCGGGGGTTCGTGTGGTGATGCTCTTCGAGGTGGTGTATTTTGATCGAGGTGGAGATGGCCGGAGTTGAGTGCGACATTAGGGTTTAGTGGCGGCTTTGTTGGGTTTCGTACGTGGTGGCCTGGGTGTTTTCGCGTGTGGGAGGGAAGAAGGCTTCAACGGCCTGATGTTGAAGTTTGAAATCTCACGGTCCAGATTTGCTAGGTTTAGAATTTTAAAAGAAAAATGTAAATTTAATTTTATTATAATCGTATAAACTTTGTAATAACATAACTTTTTGCTGCGAGGTTGGAATGGAACGAAACGAAAAGCGTTGGCTTCGTTTTGTCGAGCACTTCGCGATGCAACTGATTTGGGTACGATCGGAGTCAGTGAAAATTTTGGATAAAATTAAACGGCTGTTTAATTTTATTCGAAACAAAACGCTAGAACTGAATTTAAAGCTAAGGTGAGATTTTCTCACTTGAAGGAAAATTTTGATTTGCAGTTATTGATTGATTATTTGACTGTTTGGATTGTTGATATTAGATATAGTAGGATATATCTATATATATAGCAATATATACATATTGGCATATGTATATATTGAATTTATTGATTTCCCGCCTCGTATAGCGGATGAGACCCTATTGCGCCGTTAGTAAGCGGATTTATAAAAACCTATATACCGCGATAATTCCGTACTAGAGCGGAATTGGTATTGTGCTAACATCTGTGGATGCAGGGAAACAGGTTGGAGGGATCCAACTGGATTCCTCACCGTATTGATTATTTACAGATATGTTGATATATTCTGTTATCATATTGATATATGATTTTGACTGTTGTGATGGACTAATTGATGCTGTTGCATCATCGGATTCAGTTTTGAAAAGTAAAAATAACGACTTTTACTTTAAAAAGAATTTTTAAAGTGATCTTTGAAATTATATGTTCTATTGAATTGTTGAATTGATTTATTTTTAATAAATAAACGTTTAAAATTTTGAAGTTATAAAAGTTAAGATTTTTGTGAATTATGACCGTAAGGTGATTTTTGAAATAAAAGTCGATTTATTTATAAAATGGGTTAAGTTGGGATTTTTGAATAACTATAAACGATTTGTATAAAAAGATTTATAAAATTGATATTTTATAAATCGAAATATTGGACTTATAAAACGAATTTTTATAAGTGTTAAAAAGAAGTATAAAAAGGATTTCATAAGTGAATGAAATGAATAGATTTATAACGTGAAGTTATAAAGTGAATAGATGTTGTAGAATAAACGATTTATAAGTAATTTACTTATAAATTTGACTTTTGCACTTAGATGGGATATAAATAGAAATTGCAAAATGAAATGATTTTGTAAGTTGAAATCATTATAAAGTACAAAATGTGATTTATAAACGTTGTTTTATAAATCCGAAATCACTTATTCTTATAAGTGAATTTTTGAAGATTAATAAAATGAGATTATAAACCGGAGTTGTTATAGAAAATAGAAAATGGAATTTATAAACGTTGTTTTATAAATTCGGAAACCAATCGATTGAATTTGATAAATTAAATATAGAAGATTATCAAAGGAGATATATTCGCGATTTTGGATAGCGAATTATTATTGAAATAAAACGTGTAGAAAATAGTGAAATGTAAATAGTAAAGTATATTCACGATTTTGGATAGTGAATATATTGTTAAGTAAAATGAACTTGTTTTGGGAAAGCGATATTACAGAAATGAAGTAATTGTTTTAAAAGATGTTTTAAAACGTGATAAGTATCGAATACATAGATTTCAACATTTATTGTTGAAATAGACGTTTTCGAGGAATAAGGAAATGATGGACTATAACACTGTTGTTATAGTAAATGATTTCCGAAAGGAAATGTTTTTATGTAGTATTGGGATTTATATATCTATCTAAATTCGAATCCCTATACTAGTGATTTTGAGTCGTCGTAACGATGTTTTACGCAACATTCGTTTTGACTCAAATAGTGTTAAAATTTATGATTTCCTTAAAGAATGAAATGTATACTTAATATTGATTTAAGTATATCGAATATTTTCAAATGTTGAAAATAAATGATTTGTGAAATACTTATTTTTAAAATAGTATGGAATTGCTTTTCCAATATGAAATGAACTGTTTTGAGATTTTATCTTTTAAAGATAAATTGAAATGTGGAAATTTATTTGAATTGTTTTCAAACGGTTAAGTGTGGAAATTATATATCTAGTAAAGATATTTTTGGAAGATGAAATAATTTAGAAAATTATTTGGAATCTGATGATGTTGCGCATCTTTATTGATAGTTAAATAACCGACTATCAATAATTACCTTTAGATAGGTATTTGTTGTGAATTGGATGAATTTGAATGCCACACTTATTTTTGAATTAACGCTCACTATTCGGGTTAACCGGGAAAGGACCATGGGGTCGTATAACCCATTCCGAATATGTGATACGTCGTTATGAATTGCATTTGAAGACCGGTGTTGAAGACCGGATATTTTTGAAAACGGAAGGATTACCGTCGAGTTACTCTACACCGACTGATCTTCGGTTTAGAGGTTTTATCACCCTTAGTGACGGGAAGTCCTGACGTGATTGAAAATTATCCGGAAATGCAAGGGCTTCGTGAGAAGTGCCTTCGGTTCTGTTCGATCCCGGAACAGACTTTTATGGATTGTGTGTCTGACGTTACAATTTGAGATGTAAAGCTGATTTCTTTCAAATACATTTCTGTTGGTGGCGGAGAATTTATTCTCTTAGCTTAACACCCTTCTCTGAGACGTACGAGCTCAGAGGTTATGTAGTTGAAATTTATCAGCGATATATCCCAATTTGGTAACGTGGCATACTGAGTGTTGCTGTGAAATGATCAGTGTTTGATCATTTGTGATATGATCATTTGTTTGATCTTATATCTTTGTGATCATAGGTTGATCATTTTGTTTGACCCGAAGCAGGGCTTTTTGAGAAAGCGTAGCTTTGTGGACGAGACTTCGTCGAGCCTCACACCCCGGAAATGGTCGAAACAGGAAGGATGCAGCAAGGTTCTAGGGAGTAGCGCCCCTTAGTGTATGTCATTCCTTCTGGATAAAGGTGGTATCATGGTATGGAGCCCAGATACTTAACCTCTGTGGTTACTGCATTATTATTTCTATGTGGTTTGTTGCGAATCGGGGATCCTCGGGAAGATCGGTGACGATCGGGGGATGGCATACGCGTGTCAGTAGTTACCTATTTTTGCAGAGGTAACCCGGCCTTGTGTTGGCAGAGATCTAACCGTAATGTTAGGTTATTTCTCGGGTCGTCTATTCCAGGGACGTACCCATCGTGGATAGGAAGTTCCTTAGCCTGACCATTTGTTGGAAATCCAAAGAAACAATACGTGACGTGTACGGTTTTAGTTGTATTACCTGCTATGGAATGTGGCGGTAACCTGCTATTGAACATAGTAGCTATAGTAGGCATACGATACTGGTCGTATGTTGGCTAAGATTAATATTATACTTTCGAAATGATTTCTACACTATGCACTAATAATAATATCAAAAAGAATTTGATTTCTGCGTAGTAAGCATCTTTAACTATCATAAGAAGAAATCTCCTCCAAGTCTGCGTTTGCATTGTGTGTGTGGCGGGAGGTCTTATGGTAGTTTCATTTTCCAAAAGCATTTTCGAATTGACTTTAAAGTTATCCTGTTGTCTATTTTAAAGATAAAATAACTGTTTTATGATCTCACACCAGTCACCATGACTGACTCGGAGTTTATTGTTCCCTTCTAAACTCTGGGTGCCCACCAATTTCCACACGGGCAGCCTAGAGTTATGTTATCAGGATATTCTGGATATTCTGGAGCTTTGGAGATAAGCTGGAGGACGAGACGTAGTATTTGTATCTGATAGTATTTATTCCGCTGTGTATTCTGTATGAGGACAGGTTATATAACTGTCCATTGTTGTATATTGACTCTGATGACTGATGTATGTATAAACTGATAAAATTCTTTGTTTTAAAGATTATTCATTCATCTATTATATATTGTTCCGCTGCGATATGTGAGATTCTGATATTGTCTCTGTTCTGTATCTGTTGTTGTTTTGTTGTTCTTCTTCTCTTTTTCCTCTATCTTCTTCTTCTACCTTTTTCTTCTTTCTTAAAACCATAACTTTTCGGGTTTCCGGCATTCGATGGCTCAGCAGTCGATAAAGTGAGTATCGATGTTGAATTTTCGAAAGTCGAAAATTTTCGGGACGTTACAAGTGGTATCAGAGCATATGGTTAAGCGACAACCCTGCTCTGTTGGGTGTTACTCATTAGAGATAGAGTCAGCAGTACTCTAGAATGAGTTGAGTGTAATAATAGATATGAGCGCGTATTTGTTAGTGAATATAAAATTGTTTTATATTGTGATGATTGGTTTGTTGAGTGGTATATGGATTCTGGTCGGTATTGTCCGTACAACTCTATCGATAGGGATCTCTAAACACTTGTATAGAACAATTCGGCACAGTATTGTTTTAAATAGGGTAAATGAGATAATTTTGCCCAAAACTATTTTTGTATATAAAGAAATAATTTTTCAGAATTATTAAAGTGTATATGAATTGATTGTTAAGTTGTTTGAATAAGTTGAATTAAAACAACAATTGTGAAAGAGTAAATTGTATAAACCAATGAATTATAAAAGATGAAGTATAATTAATATGATTTACGATTGTGGAATAATCTTATATATATAAAGTGAAGTTATATAAGTAAAAGATTTGTAATTGTGATTTATAATCTGAAATAAAATTCCAGAGAAGTTTTTGGAAATGTTTGAAAAGAATTTGAAAATTTTGGAGATTTGGAAAGTTTAAATCTTTTTGATTTGAAAATGAATTTCAAAGGTTTTGAAAAGTATTTTAAAGAGTTGAAAGCTCTAAACTCTTTTCGGTCGCTGGAAAATAACTTCGAGGATGACCGCGGCATCATTGATGTTCATTTTCGGGTTTCCAAAAGAGGAATTGCTGCCAAATTGTTTTAAATGGAAGTTGTTTGAAAAATTTGGGTTTTTGTTTTAGAAAAATTCAAAGGATAAATTGAATTGATTTCAAAATGGTTTTTGAAAAAGTTGAAAAGACTCTGGAATATAAAGATATCTATGAAATATTATGAGATTGATAACTTATAAAATATTGAAATCTGATTGGAATAAAATTCAAATTGTAAATGAATTTATAACTTGGAATAGAATTCAAGAAGGTAATTGAAAATTTAAAATTCAATAATGAAATGAAATTGTGAATATGAATTTATAATTGAAAATAGAATTCTAATGGAATGAAATTAGTAAGGTGAATGTACAAATGACTTTATAAATCAAAATGTAAGTAAGTCAAAGACTTATAAAATATTTGGAATTTGATAGAAATGAGATTCAAATTGAAAATGAAAGAATTTGTGAATGAGTAAATAAATTTGAATAAATGAAGTGAATAAGATTAAAACTGAACATTGAAAACAAATTTGAATAAGTAGATTAGAATTTGTAATGAATTAGTAATTGAAACTAATTTAAAATAAGCAGTTGTGAATGAAAGCTAATCAATAAAATTCAATATTCAGAAATTGAACTGAATCCAATTAAATGTTGGAATTGAATTCAAATGGAATTGAAATGTAAAGATTGAACGAAATTGAATATGCAACCTCAATAGTAAGCTAAAAAGGTATAAGTAGTTTATATTGAAATTTTTGTAATAGAATTTACAAAATGGTTTGAATATATGCAACTAGATATTATGGCTAGTAGGATATACAGGTGTATAAAGGGATTGGAAAATTTATTTCACAGATAAATTTGAATTGCTCGAAAAAGGTACGTATTTGAGTTTTAATATGAGTTTTTGATGATTTTTCTCTAGCCGCTTGGCTTTTTCTTTTCTTTTTGAAATCTGAGAGTCCGTAGGGACGTTTTGTAGTCGTACCGTATTAGCCGCGCAAAGGAGACGCTGGCGAAATTTTTCGAAAATTTCGAGTGTTAGAAAATTTTTGAGAAAATTTTGAAGTTTAAAATTTGAATTTAAACTCGAATTTGAATTGAGAAGTTAAACGATGTTGTTTAGAACTTATAATTGAAGTTGGAAAACGAGTTGAATGATAACGAATCTTTATTAGGAAGATTTGTTTTGAAAATTTGATAAAACTATTTGAAGTTGAGAAAATAGTAGACGAGTTAAGGACCTTTCTTCCTAACTTGTAATTTCGAGGACGAAATTCTTTTAAGGGGGGAAGTTTGTAACGACCCAGATTTTCTGATAATTAAAATTCGAAGATTTAATTTATTTTAAATATTAATAAATGAATTTAATAAGTCAAATAATTTATTTAAAGGATATTGGATTTAATTTGGTCAATTAAATCGATAATTTAATAGTTAAATTCCAGAATTAATTGAAATCTGGATTGAATATGATTTTAAATGATTTTGAAAATTTTATTTAATCATACTGGAGTTATAGAAAGGTTATAGAACTTCTAAAACTGAATTTGGAGTTAAATTGTGAAAATCGATATTTTAATATTTAATTATCGACTGTAAAAATAGCCAATTTTCGGACAGTCTCAGAATTGAACGAGACCAGTTCCATTGGATCCGTAATAGTTAGTTATTATCGGATTTCAATTTTCGTAGAAATCGAAGTTATCGTTTGACCGTGGCAGCTCGAAACGCATCGATATCGTTTTAATTTTAATTCGGCGAGTTAAAATAGTCATTTTTCAAACGGTCTCGGATTTCGACGAAACCAGCTTCATCGGATCCGTAATGTGATATTATTGTAAGATTTCAAATTTCGTAATTTTTGGATTTACCGTTTGTCCGGTACGAATTAAAACGCCTCGAAATCGATTTAAATCGGTTTAATTTAAATTGATCGTTTTTTGTCATATCTCACACAGACGACCGAATTAGCTTCCGAAACCTGTTCCATTGCGTTCGGAACGCGGGGTAAACCCCAGGAACGCCTGTCACCGCGCGTAAATCGGAGTTTGGGAAAACCGGATGAATAGTGTTCGATATTTGCTATAAATAGACGATTTATCACAAAAATAAAAGAAAAAAAATTAAATAGCCTAGGGTTTTATTCTTCAGCCGCCACCCTATAAACTGATGGTCGAAAATTGTCCATCATTCTCCCTCAATTCCTCCAAATCCGCCAATCGAATCGAAAAACGTTAAACGTGAAAGTCGTAAAGCATGACGAGCTCTTCGAATTTATATGGAGTTGATGGGATAAGGTGCGACGATGGTGGAGCTACAGGCCCGCGTTCGCGTGCGTTTGGGCACGACTTTCGAAGCGAAATGGGGGACCGAGCTGGCCATGGGGGTAGGCGGGGGTTCGTGTGGTGATGCTCTTCGAGGTGGTGTATTTTGATCGAGGTGGAGATGGCCGGAGTTGAGTGCGACATTAGGGTTTAGTGGCGGCTTTGTTGGGTTTCGTACGTGGTGGCCTGGGTGTTTTCGCGTGTGGGAGGGAAGAAGGCTTCAACGGCCTGATGTTGAAGTTTGAAATCTCACGGTCCAGATTTGCTAGGTTTAGAATTTTAAAAGAAAAATGTAAATTTAATTTTATTATAATCGTATAAACTTTGTAATAACATAACTTTTTGCTGCGAGGTTGGAATGGAACGAAACGAAAAGCGTTGGCTTCGTTTTGTCGAGCACTTCGCGATGCAACTGATTTGGGTACGATCGGAGTCAGTGAAAATTTTGGATAAAATTAAACGGCTGTTTAATTTTATTCGAAACAAAACGCTGGAACTGAATTTAAAGCTAAGGTGAGATTTTCTCACTCGAAGGAAAATTTTGATTTGCAGTTATTGATTGATTATTTGACTGTTTGGATTGTTGATATTAGATATAGTAGGATATATCTATATATATAGCAATATATACATATTGGCATATGTATATATTGGATTTATTGATTTCCCGCCTCGTATAGCGGATGAGACCCTATTGCGCCGTTAGTAAGCGGATTTATAAAAACCTATATACCGCGATAATTCCGTACTGGAGCGGAATTGGTATTGTGCTAACATCTGTGGATGCAGGGAAACAGGTTGGAGGGATCCAACTGGATTCCTCACCGTATTGATTATTTACAGATATGTTGATATATTCTGTTATCATATTGATATATGATTTTGACTGTTGTGATGGACTAATTGATGCTGTTGCATCATCGGATTCAGTTTTGAAAAGTAAAAATAACGACTTTTACTTTAAAAAGAATTTTTAAAGTGATCTTTGAAATTATATGTTCTATTGAATTGTTGAATTGATTTATTTTTAATAAATAAACGTTTAAAATTTTGAAGTTATAAAAGTTAAGATTTTTGTGAATTATGACCGTAAGGTGATTTTTGAAATAAAAGTCGATTTATTTATAAAATGGGTTAAGTTGGGATTTTTGAATAACTATAAACGATTTGTATAAAAAGATTTATAAAATTGATATTTTATAAATCGAAATATTGGACTTATAAAACGAATTTTTATAAGTGTTAAAAAGAAGTATAAAAAGGATTTCATAAGTGAATGAAATGAATAGATTTATAACGTGAAGTTATAAAGTGAATAGATGTTGTAGAATAAACGATTTATAAGTAATTTACTTATAAATTTGACTTTTGCACTTAGATGGGATATAAATAGAAATTGCAAAATGAAATGATTTTGTAAGTTGAAATCATTATAAAGTACAAAATGTGATTTATAAACGTTGTTTTATAAATCCGAAATCACTTATTCTTATAAGTGAATTTTTGAAGATTAATAAAATGAGATTATAAACCGGAGTTGTTATAGAAAATAGAAAATGGAATTTATAAACGTTGTTTTATAAATTCGGAAACCAATCGATTGAATTTGATAAATTAAATATAGAAGATTATCAAAGGAGATATATTCGCGATTTTGGATAGCGAATTATTATTGAAATAAAACGTGTAGAAAATAGTGAAATGTAAATAGTAAAGTATATTCACGATTTTGGATAGTGAATATATTGTTAAGTAAAATGAACTTGTTTTGGGAAAGCGATATTACAGAAATGAAGTAATTGTTTTAAAAGATGTTTTAAAACGTGATAAGTATCGAATACATAGATTTCAACATTTATTGTTGAAATAGACGTTTTCGAGGAATAAGGAAATGATGGACTATAACACTGTTGTTATAGTAAATGATTTCCGAAAGGAAATGTTTTTATGTAGTATTGGGATTTATATATCTATCTAAATTCGAATCCCTATACTAGTGATTTTGAGTCGTCGTAACGATGTTTTACGCAACATTCGTTTTGACTCAAATAGTGTTAAAATTTATGATTTCCTTAAAGAATGAAATGTATACTTAATATTGATTTAAGTATATCGAATATTTTCAAATGTTGAAAATAAATGATTTGTGAAATACTTATTTTTAAAATAGTATGGAATTGCTTTTCCAATATGAAATGAACTGTTTTGAGATTTTATCTTTTAAAGATAAATTGAAATGTGGAAATTTATTTGAATTGTTTTCAAACGGTTAAGTGTGGAAATTATATATCTAGTAAAGATATTTTTGGAAGATGAAATAATTTAGAAAATTATTTGGAATCTGATGATGTTGCGCATCTTTATTGATAGTTAAATAACCGACTATCAATAATTACCTTTAGATAGGTATTTGTTGTGAATTGGATGAATTTGAATGCCACACTTATTTTTGAATTAACGCTCACTATTCGGGTTAACCGGGAAAGGACCATGGGGTCGTATAACCCATTCCGAATATGTGATACGTCGTTATGAATTGCATTTGAAGACCGGTGTTGAAGACCGGATATTTTTGAAAACGGAAGGATTACCGTCGAGTTACTCTACACCGACTGATCTTCGGTTTAGAGGTTTTATCACCCTTAGTGACGGGAAGTCCTGACGTGATTGAAAATTATCCGGAAATGCAAGGGCTTCGTGAGAAGTGCCTTCGGTTCTGTTCGATCCCGGAACAGACTTTTATGGATTGTGTGTCTGACGTTACAATTTGAGATGTAAAGCTGATTTCTTTCAAATACATTTCTGTTGGTGGCGGAGAATTTATTCTCTTAGCTTAACACCCTTCTCTGAGACGTACGAGCTCAGAGGTTATGTAGTTGAAATTTATCAGCGATATATCCCAATTTGGTAACGTGGCATACTGAGTGTTGCTGTGAAATGATCAGTGTTTGATCATTTGTGATATGATCATTTGTTTGATCTTATATCTTTGTGATCATAGGTTGATCATTTTGTTTGACCCGAAGCAGGGCTTTTTGAGAAAGCGTAGCTTTGTGGACGAGACTTCGTCGAGCCTCACACCCCGGAAATGGTCGAAACAGGAAGGATGCAGCAAGGTTCTAGGGAGTAGCGCCCCTTAGTGTATGTCATTCCTTCTGGATAAAGGTGGTATCATGGTATGGAGCCCAGATACTTAACCTCTGTGGTTACTGCATTATTATTTCTATGTGGTTTGTTGCGAATCGGGGATCCTCGGGAAGATCGGTGACGATCGGGGGATGGCATACGCGTGTCAGTAGTTACCTATTTTTGCAGAGGTAACCCGGCCTTGTGTTGGCAGAGATCTAACCGTAATGTTAGGTTATTTCTCGGGTCGTCTATTCCAGGGACGTACCCATCGTGGATAGGAAGTTCCTTAGCCTGACCATTTGTTGGAAATCCAAAGAAACAATACGTGACGTGTACGGTTTTAGTTGTATTACCTGCTATGGAATGTGGCGGTAACCTGCTATTGAACATAGTAGCTATAGTAGGCATACGATACTGGTCGTATGTTGGCTAAGATTAATATTATACTTTCGAAATGATTTCTACACTATGCACTAATAATAATATCAAAAAGAATTTGATTTCTGCGTAGTAAGCATCTTTAACTATCATAAGAAGAAATCTCCTCCAAGTCTGCGTTTGCATTGTGTGTGTGGCGGGAGGTCTTATGGTAGTTTCATTTTCCAAAAGCATTTTCGAATTGACTTTAAAGTTATCCTGTTGTCTATTTTAAAGATAAAATAACTGTTTTATGATCTCACACCAGTCACCATGACTGACTCGGAGTTTATTGTTCCCTTCTAAACTCTGGGTGCCCACCAATTTCCACACGGGCAGCCTAGAGTTATGTTATCAGGATATTCTGGATATTCTGGAGCTTTGGAGATAAGCTGGAGGACGAGACGTAGTATTTGTATCTGATAGTATTTATTCCGCTGTGTATTCTGTATGAGGACAGGTTATATAACTGTCCATTGTTGTATATTGACTCTGATGATTGATGTATGTATAAACTGATAAAATTCTTTGTTTTAAAGATTATTCATTCATCTATTATATATTGTTCCGCTGCGATATGTGAGATTCTGATATTGTCTCTGTTCTGTATCTGTTGTTGTTTTGTTGTTCTTCTTCTCTTTTTCCTCTATCTTCTTCTTCTACCTTTTTCTTCTTTCTTAAAACCATAACTTTTCGGGTTTCCGGCATTCGATGGCTCAGCAGTCGATAAAGTGAGTATCGATGTTGAATTTTCGAAAGTCGAAAATTTTCGGGACGTTACACTTAGGGACTAGTTCCACTGTGTTCGGAATGGGGGTAAAACATATGGAACGCCAGACGGTATGTTTCGTTTGGAGTTCGGAAAATTTAGGTGTGTATTGGATCGGAAACTTATATTACAAGTTGTCCATTCCGTTCCAAAACCCTAGAGAGATTCACATCGCTCGTTCAAAACATTTAATGGCCGAAATCGAATTTCCTTTCTTCCTCGATATCTCAAAATCCGTTCATCGAAATCGAAAACTTCTAAAAGGGAAAATGTAGATCTCGATGAGATCTACACATCCTACGGTTGGTTCATGCTGAAGCGACACGAAACCGCTAGAATCGACAGTGGAAAGTTGCACATTTTATGGGTTTTTGTGGGCGAACGATGGCGGCGCGGTCAACAGGGTTCTGGTGTTGGTGGAGTGAAGCTAGGCACACGTTATGGAGGTCTCTGATAATGGTCCGGATGTTATCTGTGTGGCGCTTATGTGAGGAATTGGTTGCGTGTGTTGGGTTGTCGCGCATTGCCTGTAGTTGAGAGGAAGAAAGTTGTTTTATTTATTTTTAGTTTTTTTACTTAATTAAATATTTATTATATCGTTAACGCTAATAAAATCGTAACTTTTACTTACGAGGTCTGTTTCGGACGAAACGAATCGCATTGGAATCATATCAATGAAGGCTACGTCGCGGAGTTAGTTTGGAATTTGTTTGAAGCTGGAAATTTTTTCAATTTCAAATAAAGATGAGTGTTTTATAACGCTCACGACATATTAAAATATTTTTATGTTAGTTAAATTTATATCATGAGGTAATTTAATTTCCGCCTGTTGGTTGGTAAATTTAACTGACATTTAAATTGATAGGAATTAAAATGATAGAAATTTGAATTGACAGTTCAAATTTTAAATGAAAATTAAATTGCTAGTTAAATTCCAGATTTTTGATAACTAGTAAATTGTTATGATATTTTGACAGATTTGGATATTGATTGTGATGGTTGCTATAAATTGATATTTTGGATGATCTGGATGTTTATTTATTTTGATATATCCTGTTATCATCCTGTATATTATTTATAGGATACAAAACTGTAAGAATTATTTTGAATAAATTAAGAAATAGGTTGAAATGATAAATACCTATGACATTTATTTTGGATTGAAATGATATATATCCATCCCTGAATTAAATTGAAATAACCGATTCACTTGGCCATAGGATATAAAATTATATACGGACACTGGATTGGTTAAATTAAATAATTTCAGAAATTTTATTTAAAATTATTTAAATGATTTTGAATTAAAGAAGTAAAAATCGAATTTATGGAAATAAAATTATTTTCGGAATTGAGCTCAAAATATTGGAATCAGAATTTGTTAAACGAAATTGTTCAAAAATGAAATTTGAGATTTTAAAGTTATAATCGAAATATGATTTGAATTCCAAAAATTGATTTGTTTAAAAAGATTTGAACTTTCATTCGAACTTGAATTATTGCTAAGTAAAAGTAATATAATTGGATATATAAAATTTGGACTTGAGAATGGATTTTACTTTAAGATTTGAATCTAAATTCGAAGATTGAAATTTAATTTGAATTTGGTGATTTAAATCGATATTCCGAAATTGAACTTGAATTTATATGAATCGAAATGGTTTAAAATTGAGAATTGAATTGAAATTAATTCAAATTGGAATTGAAATCGAAATTGAATTAATGTGAAATCGAAATCGATTTGAATTAAAATTGGAATCGAAGTTAATTCGGATTGAAATCGGAATTGAATCGATTTAAATTGAAATGGAAGTTGAATTTGATTTGAATTAGAAGGTTTGGAATTGAATCAGTTTGACTTTGAAACTATTTTCAAATAAATTATTTTAATATGAACTGTTTAAAATCTATCTTCTTAAATATTTAAATTATTTTGATTTTCCAAGTTATTTTATTATATAAACCATTTTCAATACTCAAACTATTTTATATTAAACTATTTTAACTTTTAAACTATTTAAAAAATTTCAAACTATTTTCAAAAATTCAAACCGGTTAGAGTGGGAATCGTTTATATTTAAATCATGGATTTAAATACGAATTGGGTTAAAATGAAGTTATAACCTAAATTGTAATTCGAATTGAATTTTGAAGTGAAATTGACACATCGAACTAAATTGATATATTTTGAAGTAAATATGATGATTCAGAATTAAAATTGATTTTGAAGCGTATATGATATTTTGATATCAAGTATGAATTGTTTTCGAAATGTAAAAGAACCAACCGGTATGTAAAATGACGTTTGGTTGTTAAAGAGACCGGGGCCTCTTATTGGCATACTCTCTGTCAATATTGGAACCACTTTAACAACTGTGTAGGTAGGGGAGACTCCAGAACGAAGTGGTTGGATTTGGCGTCGTTTGCTGGATTTGAAGAAAGAGAACGATACTGTACGGAGGATGAGCAAGTGGCTAGCGCTTTCATATTCTATACTTTATAGCTATTATTGTTATTCCATTATGCAATACTGTTGAGCTATTATTAGTATTTTTATTTATTAGAGACGAAAACTTTCTATTTAGAGTTTATTTGATCTAATGTATAATTTCTATAACCGTAATGGACTGATATGCTCTGATTTATCTTGGTTCATTTTGCTATACTGCTATCTTGCATATTTTATACCTCCATTGATTATTATATTTAATCCTATGCATTGTGAGATATATGAAAAGTTCTATTTTGGACTGTTTTAATTTACCCTTGACTGCCACTCTACATATGCCAGATACTGTTGCAACGCATTATTATTGTGTTTGGGTATAGGATGTGTAGGGTGATTGTCACAATGCAAGTGAGGTTTATTTACTTTTTTGAACAAGATTCAAATGCCTTCATTAAAAACCAAAAAGAAAACAAACCCAACAATATACAACCACCAAACAAAAACAACCAACCCAACCCAAATACAGCCCAAACATGCCATAACACAAACCAACAATCTAGACCTAATAGTAAGCCCAAAGAACTAAACTCTTTTACAGACTATACCAAAAATAATTAGTAGTATCAAATCTCAGTTGGCCTCAATGTCAAGACCCGCAAATCCGTACTCCTTGAATAAACACTAATCTCCATTGATTAACTCAAGAGTCATGGAAATACGAACCCTGAGGGTTTTAAAAACAAGAAAAAGGTAGAAGAAGAAGAAAACAAAAGAAAAGAAAGAAGATAGAAGAGAAAGAAAGAATAACAACAGAACAATATCAGAAACAGAAAACAATATCAGAATCTCACATTCGCAGCGGAACAACATATAATAGATAAATGAATAATCTTAAAATCAAAGAACTATATCATTTTATACATTACATCATCATCATCAGAGTTTACAACAAAAATACAACACTGGACAGTTATATAAACTTGTCCTCATACAGAATACACAGCGGAATAAATAATATCAGATACAAATACTACGTCTCGCCATCCAGCTTGCTTCCAAAGCTCCAGAATATCCAGAATATCCTGATAACATAACTCTAGACTGCCCATGTGGAAATTGGTGGGCACCCAGAGTTTAGAAGGGAAACAATAAACTCCGAGTCAGTCATGGTGACTGGTGTGAGAACTTAAAACAGTTTATCTTTAAAACAAATAACAGGAAAATTTTAAAGTCAATTTCGCAATGCTTTTGGAAAATAAGACTACCATAAGGCCTCCCGCACACACACACAATGCAAACGCAGAATCGGAGGAGATTTCTCCTTATGATAGTCAAAGATGCTTGATACGCAAAATCAAATCATTTTTGGATATTATTATTAGTGCATAGTGTAGAAAACTTTCGAAAGTATAATATAAATCTTAGCCAGCATAGGCATTCCACACTTATACCTACTATAGCTACCATCCAAACAGTGGTGACCACCATAAGTGAATGATAGGTTCTACAACTAAAACCGTACAAGTCTCGTATTGTTTCTTTGGATTTCCAACAAATGGTCAGGCTAAGGAACTTCCTATTCCACGAACAGAACGCCTCTGGAATGACGTCCCGAGAAATAACCTAACATTACGGTTAGATCTCTGCCAACACAAGGCCGGGTTACCTCTGCAAAAATAGGTAACTACTGACACGCGTATGCCATCCCCCGATCATCACCGATCTTCCCGAGGATCCTCGATTTCCAACAACCACAAAATAATAAATTTGCAGCAACCACAGAGGTTAAGTATCTGGGCTCCATACCATGATACCACCTTTATCCAGAAGGAATGACATACACTAAGGGGCGCTACTCCCTAGAACCTTGCTGCATCCTTCCTGTTTTGACCATTTCCGGGGTGTGAGGTCCGACGAAGTCTCGTCCACAAAGCTACGCTTTGTTCACAAAGCCATGCCTTGGGTCAACAAATGATCAACCTATGATCACAAAGATAAATGATCAAACAAATGATCATATCACAAATTATCAAACACTGATCATCACAGCAACACTCAGCATGTCACATTACCAAATTGGGAGTATATCACTAGTAAATTTCAACTACATAACCTCTGAGCTCGTACGTCTCAGAGAAGGGTGTTAAGCTAAGAGAATAAATTCTCCGCCACCAACAGAAATGTATTTGAAAGAAATCAGCTTTATATCTCAATTTGTAACGTCAGACATACTATCCATACAAGTCTGTTCCGGGATCGAACAGAACCGAAGGCACTTCTCACGAAGCCCTTGCAATTCCGGATAATTTTCAATCACGTCCGGACTTCCCGTCACTAAGGGTGATAAAACCTCTAAATCGGAGATCAGCCGATGTAGAGTAACTCGATGGTAATCCTTCCGTTTTCAAAAACATCCGGTCTTCAACACCGGTCATCAAATGCAATTCATAACGACATATCACATATTCGGAATGGGTTATACGACCCCATGGTCCTTTCCTGGCTAACCCGAATAGTGAGCGCTTATTCAAAAATAAGTGTGGCGTTTAAATTCATCCAATTCACAACAAATACCCATTCAAGGTAATTATTGATAGTCGGTTATTTAACTATCAATAGAGATGCGCAACATCATCAGATTCCAAATAATTTTCCCAAATTATTTAATTTCCAAAAATATCTTTACAAGATATATAATTTTCCACACTTAACCATTTGAAACTAATTTCAAATATTCACTTTTCAATTTATCTTTAAAAGATAAAATTTCAAACCTTTCATTTCATAATGGAAAAGCATTTCCATACTTATTTAAAAATAAGTATTTCACAAATCTATTTATTTTCAACATTTGAAAATATTCAATATACTTAAATCAAAATTAAGTATATCTCTCATTCTTTAAGGAAATCATTCTTTAAACACATTTTATTTGAGTCAAAACGAATGTTACGTAAAACATCGTTACGACGACACAAAATCACTAGTATAGGGATTTGAAATTTAGATAGATATATAAATCCCAATACTATATAAAACATTTCCTTTCGGAAACCATTTACTATAACAACAGTGTTATAGTCCACCATTTCCTTATTTCTCGAAACGTCTATTTCAACAATAAATGTTGAAATCTATGTATTCGATACTTAACACGTTTTAAAACATCTTTTAAAACAATTACTTCATTTCGTAATATCACTTCTCCAAAACATCTTCGTTTTATTTAATAATATATTCACTGTCCAAAATCGTGAATATGATTCGTAACAAAGTTAACGTTTCTACACATTTTATTTAAAGAATTATCCACTATACAAAATCGTGAATTAAAATTCCCAACCAAACTCTTATTATTACATCGTTAAATTTTAAGGATAATTCGCTATCCAAAATCACGAATATATCTCCTTTATTAAACTTCTATGTTTAATTTATCAAATTCAATTGTTTTTGGATTTATAAAACAATGTTTATGAATCCCATTTTTATTTATAAAACTTCAACTTATAAATCTCATTATTAACAAATTCCATTCATATCTCATTTAAATGCAAAAATCCGATTTATAAGATAATTACTTATAAATCTTTTATTTTACACAATCTATTCATTTTGTAACTTCACATCATAAACCTATAAATATTACTTACTTATAAAATCCGTTTATAAGTTCATTTTAACATTTATAGAACCCCTAAAAAATCTCCTTATTTTCATTTATAAAATAACAATTTTATACATCTTCTATAAATAAAATCCATTTATAATAAGTCGAAAATTTTCAATTTAAACCAATTAAAATTTAATCAACTTATATTTCAAAAACCACATTCTTATTTTATTTTCACAAATATCCTAATTTTAATTACATAAAAATTATAACGCTTATTTATTTAGAATGAATCAATTAAAAAATTTAATAAAACGTATACTTTCAAAAAAAATCACTATAAAATCCTTTGTAAATTAGAAATCGTTATTTTTAAACTTCAAAAATGGATCCGATGATGAAACAGCACCCAATAATCAATCACGGTAATCAAACATCATATATCATCATATGATAACAGAATATATAACAATATCTGTAAATAAATCAATACAGTTAAGGAATCCAGTTGGATCCCTCCAACCTGTCCCCCTGCATCCAAAGATGTTAGCACAATACCAATTCCGCTCCAGTACGGAATATCGCAGTATATGGGTTCAATAAATATTATTCGCTATTATGCGGCGCAATAGGGTCTCATCCGCTACAAAAAATGCGGGAAAATCAACAACTCCAATATATACATATGCCTATATGTATATATTGCTACATACGTATATAATACCAATTCCACACAAAGGTGAAATTATCGCGGTATATGTTTTTAATAATTAACATCCGCTTAATAACGGCGTATAATGTCTATTTTAGTCAATAACAGATAACAATCATCATTCAGACATACAATCAACAATTTTAAATCTAACTGTTTAAAATTAACATCGAACAATTTCGATTGAGTGAGAAGTTCTCACCTTGATTTTACGATAACAATTTGTAGCGTTTTATTTCGAACAAAATTAAACGGACGTTTAATTTTACCCGAAATTTTCACTGACTCCAATCAACTCCAATCCAATTCCATTTCGTAGTGCTCGTCGAAACGATGCCAATGCCGCTTGTTTCGTCAATTTTCGATCTCGTATGAAAGAGATATGTATTTTTAAAGTTACACGAATTATAATGTAATTAATTAACAAATTATATTTTAAATTGCAACCCTAGCTAATCGCAACCGTTGATTTCCTCCCTAGCAGATCTGGCCCGTGCACGCTTTTCTTCCACCCAGGTAAAACGCGAACCAACTCAACCCATTGCCGATCAAAAACCCAAATCACCGCGACCGATGCGTACGCCTTCACGTTGATCAACAAGTGCCACTCCGACCCCTTACGCGAGCCCCACCCACGGCCAGCGACCGGTTGCGCGTGACCCCCCCTTTGGCTCGAAAATCATGAATGAACAGCAGCCGCACGCGGCCCTTTATCTCCCACCTCGTCGCGAATTAATCAATCTCCACCGTTGATAACGAAGAGCTCGGCGCGCTCTTCGACTTCCCTGTTGATGCCGAGTTGCGAAACTAAGCGGATATGGAGATAGTCGAGGAGGAAGGATCGACATTTCTGGCCGTTAGTTGAATAAGAGGCGGCTGCAGTTTACAAACCCTAGCTTTTAATTCCTTTTTATTTTTTGAATAAAATGGCCTATTTATAGAAAAAACGACGAACACTATTCATTTTGGAATTTCCGAACTCCGATTTACGTGCGGTAACTGGTGTTTCTGGGGTTTATCCCGCGTTCCGAACGCAATGGAACAAGTTTCGGAAGCTAATTCGATCATCTGTGCGAGATATGGCAACAAACGATCAATTTAAATTAAACCGATTTAAATCGATTTCGAGGCGTTTTGGCTTGCCCCGGACAAACGGTACATCCGATTGACTTGAAATTTGAAACCATACAATAATTCAACATTACGGATCCGATGAAAAAGGTTTCGTCGAAATCCAAGATTATTTGAAAAATGACTATTTTAACTCGCCGAATTAAAATTAAAATAATTTCGATGCGTTTCGAGCTGCCACGGTCAAACGACAACTCCGCTTGCTACGAAAATTGAAATCCGATAATAACAAACTATTATGGATCCAATGGAACTGGTCTCGTTCAATTCTGAGACTGTTCGAAAATTGGCTATTTTTACTAATCGATTAAATATTAAAATATTCAATTTTCACAAATTAACTCTTAATTCAATTTCAAAAGTTCTATAACATTTTTATAACTCCAGTATGATTAAATAAAATTTTACAAATTATTTTTAAATCACATTTAATCCAGATTTCAATTAAGTCTGGAATTTCACTATTAATTGTCGATTTAATTATCCAATTAAATTCAATATTCGAAAAATAAATTATTCAACTCATTAATTTCACTTATTAATATTTAAAATCAATTAAATATTCAAATTTTAATTAATATAAATTTTGGGTCGTTACAAACTTCCCCCCTTAAAAGAATTTCGTCCTCGAAATTACCAAGTAAGAAGAAGATACAAAATCTATTAACTTTCCAAAACAAACCGTTCAAATTAGATTTACAAATCTCTTAAGTGTTTTAACTTTTCCAAAATTCATAGTTAAACTTTTTACAACATCTTTACTAAGTTTTCCCAATCATACTTAGTTTTCAAAATTTTCAAATTTCTCAAAAATATTCTAACGCCTTAAATTTTCGGAAAATTTCGCCATAGCCTACTTTGCGCGGCTCGATCCGAAAAAAAATGACAGTGTATATATATCACAAATATACATCTCATCAAGTGATGAGGCATCCCGTAGGGAAAAAGTGTAAAAGTACGATATTTAATCCGAGATATGTACCTTATATATTATTAGCGAGCATATACGGCTAATATAGCGCGAAAGCGAGCTCCGAATGCGAAGCAAACGCCATCCGCACCTAGTAAACACTCAACAACAACATGAGAATCATGTATATAGAAAATAATTTGATATACAATATATAGCAACATAACAACTACATATGTGTCAATATAGCAAATGCAACAAACAACAAATGCAACCATCATCCAATAAACTCACTTCTCATTAATATTCAATGGATTGGTTTTCAATTTTAAATCATATTTGATTCATTAACGTTGGATTTTATCAACATTCTTTTTCAATTCAATTAGTTTACATTCACTAATTCACATTTGTTCACTTTCAATTTGAATTCAATCACTTAGCTTCCAATTTCGCTAATTCAATTTCATTAACACTAAATGAATTATATACAATCAACTAACATTCATATAACAACCAATGTACATTCATTACAACCAAATTTATTCAATTTACATTTCTTTACATTCAATTTGGTTCAACACTTTTAATTTCAATTGGTTGATATTAAATTGACTTCCATTCAATTTTCCAATTTATCAGCTTCTAATGAATTAACACTTATATTCATTATTTCATATCAATTATTTACCTTCAATTGATTAACATCCAATCATTTATTCAATTCAATTGCTACTTCATTTTACAAATAAAATTGAATTTCATTTATATAACTCAAGTTCATATTCATCACTTCACTTATTTATAACAATTTCAACTTCATCACTTAAGTTATATTCCAGTTAAACATCTTTTGTTCAAATTAACTTAAGTTTCCACTTATAAATTAAATTTAGATTCTCATTCTAAATAAATTCTATTCAACTTTTACCAAAGTCAAATTTTATTTCATATTCAATTTTATATCACATTTTGCTTAACAAAATTGTTTAACCATTTTTAACAATCTGTTTTACTTACATTTTCTCACTTTTAATAAGTTATACAACTTATATATTTAAACTTCCAAATCTGATTTAATCTATTTAACTTTCTTTTAGTTAAATTTCACATCATATTTCATTATGCTACTCAAATTCATTAACTTTACCAAAGTTAAATCTATTATCTCATATCATAAGTATAAATCTTATTTCACTTATATTTATCACTTTACAACTTGGATTATAAATCAAATTTGTTTATCACAACAAAACTTCAATTTCAATTTACTATGGGTAGAAAATCAATCACACATAAACTCGAAAATGATACTGATGATGCTGCAGTCATCACCGTACTATTTCCCAGCAACAATAGTGAATTCAGTACTTTAAATTCTTTCAAAAATCTCATTTATTTATAAATCACATTACAAATATTTTACTTATAAATTTCACTATTAATATATAAGATTATTTTACCATTGTAAATCATATTAATTATAACTTCATACTTATAATTCATTTACTTATACAATTTATTCTTTCACAATTGTTGTTTTATTTAACTTATTCAAACAACTTAACAATCAATTCATATATACTTTAATAATTTCTGAAAAATTATTTCTCTTTATATACAAAATATAATCGAGGTAAAATTATTTCATTTACCCAATTTAAAACAATATCGTGTCGAATTGTTCTATACAAGTGTTTAGAGATCCCTATCGATAAAGTTGTTCCGACAATACCGACCAGCATCCATATACCACTCAACAAATCAATCATCACAATATAAAACAATTTTATATTAACTAACAAATACGCGCTCGTATCTATTATTACACTCAAACTCATTCTAGAGTACTACTGACTCTATCTCTAATGAGTAACACCCAACAGAGCAGGGTTGTCGCTTAACCATATGCTCTGATACCAGCTGTCAAGACCCGCAAATCCGTACTCCTTGAATAAACACTAATCTCCATTGATTAACTCAAGAGGCATGGAAATACGAACCCTGAGGGTTTTAAAAACAAGAAAAAGGTAGAAGAAGAAGAAAACAGAAGAAAAGAAAGAAGATAGAAGAGAAAGAAAGAATAACAACAGAACAATATCAGAAACAGAAAACAATATCAGAATCTCACATTCGAAGTGGAACAACATATAATAGATAAATGAATAATCTTAAAATCAAAGAACTATATCATTTTATACATTACATCATCATCATCAGAGTTTACAACAAAAATACAACACTGGACAGTTATATAAACTTGTCCTCATACAGAATACACAGCGGAATAAATAATATCAGATACAAATACTACGTCTCGCCATCCAGCTTACTTCCAAAGCTCCAGAATATCCAGAATATCCTGATAACATAACTCTAGACTGCCCTTGTGGAAATTGGTAGGCACCCAGAGTTTAGAAGGGAAACAATAAACTCCGAGTCAGTCATGGTGACCGGTGTGAGAACTTAAAACAGTTTATCTTTAAAACAAATAACAGGAAAATTTTAAAGTCAATTTCGCAATGCTTTTGGAAAATGAGACTACCATAAGGCCTCCCGCACAAACACACAATGCAAACGCAGAATCGGAGGAGATTTCTCCTTATGATAGTCAAAGATGCTTGATACGCAAAATCAAATCATTTTTGGATATTATTATTAGTGCATAGTGTAGAAAACTTTCGAAAGTATAATATAAATCTTAGCCAGCATAGGCATTCCGCACTTATGCCTACTATAGCTACCATCCAAACAGTGGTGACCACCATAAGTGAATGATAGGTTCTACAACTAAAACCGTACAAGTCTCGTATTGTTTCTTTGGATTTCCAACAAATGGTCAGGCTAAGGAACTTCCTATTCCACGAACAGAACGCCTCTGGAATGACGTCCCGAGAAATAACCTAACATTACGGTTAGATCTCTGCCAACACAAGGCCGGGTTACCTCTGCAAAAATAGGTAACTACTGACACGCGTATGCCATCCCCCGATCGTCACCGATCTTCCCGAGGATCCTCGATTTCCAACAACCACAAAATAATAAATTTGCAGCAACCACAAAGGTTAAGTATCTGGGCTCCATACCATGATACCACCTTTATCCAGAAGGAATGACATACACTAAGGGGCGCTACTCCCTAGAACCTTGCTGCATCCTTCTTGTTTTGACCATTTCCGGGGTGTGAGGTCCGACGAAGTCTCGTCCACAAAGCTACGCTTTGTTCACAAAGCCATGCCTTGGGTCAACAAATGATCAACCTATGATCACAAAGATAAATGATCAAACAAATGATCATATCACAAATGATCAAACACTGATCATCACAGCAACACTCAGCATGTCACATTACCAAATTGGGAGTATATCACTAGTAAATTTCAACTACATAACCTCTGAGCTCGTACGTCTCAGAGAAGGGTGTTAAGCTAAGAGAATAAATTCTCCGCCACCAACAGAAATGTATTTGAAAGAAATCAGCTTTATATCTCAATTTGTAACGTCAGACATACTATCCATACAAGTCTGTTCCGGGATCGAACAGAACCGAAGGCACTTCTCACGAAGCCCTTGCAATTCCGGATAATTTTCAATCACGTCCGGACTTCCCGTCACTAAGGGTGATAAAACCTCTAAATCGGAGATCATCCGATGTAGAGTAACTCGATGGTAATCCTTCCGTTTTCAAAAACATCCGATCTTCAACATCGATCATCAAATGCAATTCATAACGACATATCACATATTCGGAATGGGTTATACGACCCCATGGTCCTTTCCCGGCTAACCCGAATAGTGAGCGCTTATTCAAAAATAAGTGTGGCGTTTAAATTCATCCAATTCACAACAAATACCCATTCAAGGTAATTATTGATAGTCGGTTATTTAACTATCAATAGAGATGCGCAACATCATCAGATTCCAAATAATTTTCCCAAATTATTTAATTTCCAAAAATATCTTTACAAGATATATAATTTTCCACACTTAACCATTTGAAACTAATTTCAAATATTCACTTTTCAATTTATCTTTAAAAGATAAAATTTCAAACCTTTCATTTCATAATGGAAAAGCATTTCCATACTTATTTAAAAATAAGTATTTCACAAATCTATTTATTTTCAACATTTGAAAATATTCAATATACTTAAATCAAAATTAAGTATATCTCTCATTCTTTAAGGAAATCATTCTTTAAACACATTTTATTTGAGTCAAAACGAATGTTACGTAAAACATCGTTACGACGACACAAAATCACTAGTATAGGGATTTGAAATTTAGATAGATATATAAATCCCAATACTATATAAAACATTTCCTTTCGGAAACCATTTACTATAACAACAGTGTTATAGTCCACCATTTCCTTATTTCTCGAAACGTCTATTTCAACAATAAATGTTGAAATCTATGTATTCGATACTTAACACGTTTTAAAACATCTTTTAAAACAATTACTTCATTTCGTAATATCACTTCTCTAAAACATCTTCGTTTTATTTAATAATATATTCACTGTCCAAAATCGTGAATATGATTCGTAACAAAGTTAACGTTTCTACACATTTTATTTAAAGAATTATCCACTATCCAAAATCGTGAATTAAAATTCCCAACCAAACTCTTATTATTACATCGTTAAATTTTAAGGATAATTCGCTATCCAAAATCACGAATATATCTCCTTTATTAAACTTCTATGTTTAATTTATCAAATTCAATTGTTTTTGGATTTATAAAACAATGTTTATGAATCCCATTTTTATTTATAAAACTTCAACTTATAAATCTCATTATTAACAAATTCCATTCATATCTCATTTAAATGCAAAAATCCGATTTATAAGATAATTACTTATAAATCTTTTATTTTACACAATCTATTCATTTTGTAACTTCACATCATAAACCTATAAATATTACTTACTTATAAAATCCGTTTATAAGTTCATTTTAACATTTATAGAACCCCTAAAAAATCTCCTTATTTTCATTTATAAAATAACAATTTTATACATCTTCTATAAATAAAATCCATTTATAATAAGTTGAAAATTTTCAATTTAAACCAATTAAAATTTAATCAACTTATATTTCAAAAACCACATTCTTATTTTATTTTCACAAATATCCTAATTTTAATTACATAAAATTATAACGTTTATTTATTTAGAATGAATCAATTTAAAAATTTAATAAAACGTATACTTTCAAAAAAAATCACTATAAAATCCTTTGTAAATTAGAAATCGTTATTTTTAAACTTCAAAAATGGATCCGATGATGAAACAGCACCCAATAATCAATCACGGCAATCAAACATCATATATCATCATATGATAACAGAATATATAACAATATCTGTAAATAAATCAATACAGTTGAGGAATCCAGTTGGATCCCTCCAACTTGTCCCCCTGCATCCAAAGATGTTAGCACAATACCAATTCCGCTCCAGTACGGAATATCGCGGTATATGGGTTCAATAAATATTATTCGCTATTATGCGGCGCAATAGGGTCTCATCCGCTACAAAAAATGCGGGAAAATCAACAACTCCAATATATACATACGCCAATATGTATATATTGCTACATACGTATATAATACCAATTCCACACAAAGGTGAAATTATCGCGGTATATGTTTTTAATAATTAACATCCGCTTAATAACGGCGTATAATGTCTATTTTAGTCAATAACAGATAACAATCATCATTCAGACATACAATCAACAATTTTAAATCTAACTGTTTAAAATTAACATCGAACAATTTCGATTGAGTGAGAAGTTCTCACCTTGATTTTACGATAACAATTTGTAGCGTTTTATTTCGAACAAAATTAAACGGACGTTTAATTTTACCCGAAATTTTCACTGACTCCAATCAACTCCAATCCAATTCCATTTCGTAGTGCTCGTCGAAACGATGCCAACGCCGCTTGTTTCGTCAATTTTCGATCTCGTATGAAAGAGATATGTATTTTTAAAGTTACACGAATTATAATGTAATTAATTAACAAATTATATTTTAAATTGCAACCCTAGCTAATCACAACCGTTGATTTACTCCCTAGCAGATCTGGCCCGTGCACGCTTTTCTTCCACCCAGGTAAAACGCGAACCAACTCAACCCATTGCCGATCAAAAACCCAAATCACCGCGACCGATGCGTACGCCTTCACGTTGATCAACAAGTGCCACTCCGACCCCTTACGCGAGCCCCACCCACGGCCAACGACCGGTTGCGCGCGGCCCCCACTTTGGCTCGAAAATGATGAATGAACAGCAGCCGCACGCGGCCCTTTATCTCCCACCTCGTCGCGAATTAATCAATCTCCACCGTTGATAACGAAGAGCTCGGCGTGCTCTTCGACTTCCCTGTTGATGCCGAGTTGCGAAACTAAGCGGATATGGAGATAGTCGAGGAGGAAGGATCGACATTTCTGGCCGTTAGTTGAATAAGAGGCGGCTGCAGTTTACAAACCCTAGCTTTTAATTCCTTTTTATTTTTGTGAATAAAATGGCCTATTTATAGAAAAAACGACGAACACTATTCATTTTGGAATTTCCGAACTCCGATTTACGTGCGGTAACTGGCATTATTGGGGTTTATCCCATGTTCCGAACGCAATGGAATAGGTTTCGGAAGCTAATTCGATCATCTGTGCGAGATATGGCAACAAACGATCAATTTAAATTAAACCGATTTAAATCGATTTCGAGGCGTTTTGGCTTGCCATGGACAAACGGTACATCCGATTGACTTGAAATTTGAAACCATACAATAATTCAACATTACAGATCCGATGAAACTAGTTTCGTTGAAATCCGAGATTATTTGAAAAATGACTATTTTAACTCGCCGAATTAAAATTAAAATAATTTCGATGCGTTTCGAGCTGCCACGGTCAAACGACAACTCCGATTGCTACGAAAATTGAAATCCGATAATAACAAACTATTACGGATCCAATGGAACTGGTCTCGTTCAATTCTGAGACAGTTCGAAAATTGGCTATTTTTACTAATCGATTAATATTAAAATATTCAATTTTCACAAATTAACTCTTAATTCAATTTCAAAAGTTCTATAACATTTTTATAACTCCAGTATGATTAAATAAAATTTTACAAATCATTTTCAAATCACATTTAATCCAGATTTCAATTAAGTCTGGAATTTCACTATTAATTGTCGATTTAATTATCCATTTAAATTCAATATTCGAAAAATAAATTATTCGACTCATTAATTTCACTTATTAATATTTAAAATCAATTAAATATTCAAATTTTAATTAATATAAATTCTGGGTCGTTACACTCAATTACATTCATGATCATAATGAGAAATATTCTCGCAGAAACTCTATAAAACAAGGGCTAGAATCACTGCTCCCTACCTTCTCATCCAAAGTAGGCAAGCACGACACTATAAGATCCTCCTATGCTTATTCCAGCTATCACGTCTAAATATTCTACGATTCTTGCATCATCAAAAATTTAGGTAGTGTTTGGTTTAAAAACGAATTTTGTGTTTTTGGATTTCAATATGTATGTCAAATATGAGAAGAACAGAGAAACGGCGGAGGGGATGAAAGAAAGACAGAGGGAAGGATGAAGGGGATAGAGGGATGATGGAAGAATGGATTGTTTCACGTGCTTGTGTTATTTCCCAAAATACGAAAACTAAAAAAAGTTGTTTTTTATTTTGTATGTTAACTTCGTTTTCTAAATTGGTCATTTTCAGCAATATACATGCGTCGTATGTATTTTTGTATGTACGAAAACCCAAAACTAAAAATAAAAAACCAAACACTACCTTAGTATCTCCAACCAACTCCTGCACTTACGTACTCAGAAATCCTCCATAATATTTAGGCCCCTTGAACACTATATGTATCATAGCTAGCAATTTATACTATAACTTCACAAGCATAAGGAACCAAGACTACTGACACAAGATTGTTGCGATGCAAACCCATTTAAAGCTGGACAAATGCTGCACAAGAGAAATTTTTTTATTATTGCCATGATAAGAGAAAACCAGAACTATTGAAGCATAAATCGGTAGTTCCAAATGAAATGCAAAAACCAACTCTCAAAAAATTCTACAAACTAATCAGCATTTGCATTGTACAAATATCCAAAACAAATGTAGACTTAATCAACTCTTTCCAACGATTCCACCAGATTCCAGATACAAGCAGTTTAGCCTCTCTACAATCACTATTACTACACCTGCAATCGTAATCCTACCATAATGCAAAAACACCCACTCTACTTATCATTGAGCTTTACAAAGGAACCAGCACAACAGCTGCAAAGAACAAGATTGGCATGCCATATAAACCATGCATCTTTCAAGCACTGAGCATATCATGCAACTCCTCACTGAGCATATACATTCAAAAAAATGGAATATACCAACTCAACTATTCATTGAACTTACCAAGCGTATCAAATGCTGAACAACTACTCTAAGAGTCCTATGAGATTATCTATGTGCACGATGAACTTATGACCAATCACTCCATCAAGCAGTTCACACTATTTCTTTTGAAAGTGGCTTCTAAGAATTTTACCCGACAAGGCCTTAGCTTTCTCAATCATATCATTAGTGTCCAAATAATCAAACTTAGGGTTTTCTATTACCATTTTATCTAGTTCAATCTTATCAAATCTATTGGCCTTAATGGGCTAATTATAGCATCCCTCTGGACTCTTTCCCACCACTATTGACATCTTACCTAGAGACGACACCAAAATCTCATCCCTTACCGAAGGTGATTGAAGACACTACAAAACATGATTATTATGAGAAGGCATGACTCCTTTATCCATTAAGTCAATTTGGTCTACCTTACATGAACAATTCTCTTTCTTAAATTCTGATGTTCCATGATGATCAGAAATCTGCTCTCCTTCCATTTCCAATGATGAGTGACGCTGTAGAATGACAATTGGAGAAAAGGTGACATAATGTTACGCTGCTTCTCTAGAATAGCTTCCTTTGCCTGATTGAGTTGATCAATAATCTCATCAATATGATCTATTTCTTTGGTGTCTGAAAAAGAATCATGATGAATTTCCTCCTAAGAAGAGTCAACCTTCTCCTCAGTCGGATAACCATCCTCTACCTCATCAGTAATCTTAACCTCATCAAGTTTGTCTCGGACTTACCCCTTCACGTCAATAGTATTATAAGAATCTCGACTCTTTTGACCATTTTTGTAACAATGTGAAGTAGACTCTATGTTGTCCTCCAAATCCCGATTAACTTTGACCTGGTCTTGCATAGACATCTCATTCTTTTTCTTGTCAGACAAGTTAACTTCACCATCCATGACTAGAATGCTACCCTCTGCCACTTGCTCTTCCTTTTTTGGTGTTGGCTTCAGATTCTCTTTCGAAATCCAGGTTTTGCTCATTGTACATTGTAACTTTACATGTCCAAAACATTGACAATATTCACACAAAGTAGGAGGGTTTCCATTAAATTTCTCTTAAGAATAACAATTCCCATTTTCATCGATTGCTTCAATTTTGTTGGGGAAACCGAACGCCGCCTTTACCTCCACAAAGTCTCTCGCAAACCAAATTTTTGTTCTATTCTTAGTAGCCTCATTCATTCTAATATGCTTACCTATAGCACTAACTAATGCATTAATCGCACGAGGTCCCCATAGTTTAAAACTTAAACTCGGAAGTCTACCCCCACATAGGCATGGTAGTTAAGAGGTCTCTATGCATAGTCATAGAGGGAGTAAGTTTTTTCATAATAATAAGTCTATGATATAAAAAAACCACGAACCTCCTCCTATATATTATCGCAATCTATAGCCAACTCAAATCTAATAACCAAAAAACATCATTCTTAGGTTAGACTCCAAAAGCTTTTCCATTTTCAACGTTCTCCTAGCATAAGCGTCAAACGCTTTGAAAAACAGTCGATTACCAACCACACAACAAATTAAACAGTTTTGCCAACTCCCTTCTGTTGGAATATAAACTTGATTTATTGAATTACAAAAGCGTTTCTAGAATTACGTTTCCTTTGTAATCAAGTAAAAGCGTTTCTAGAATTACGTTTCCTTTGTAATCAAGTAAAAGCGTTTCTAGAATTACATTTCCTTTATAATCAAGTAAAGGCGTTTCTAGAATTACGTTTCCTTTGTAATCAAGTAAAGGCGTTTCTAGAATTACGTTTCCTTTGTAATCAAGTAAAGGCGTTTCTAGAATTACGTTTTCTTTGTAATCAAGTAAAAGTAATTCTAGAATGATCTATTAGGGACTATAAATAGAGGAGCTCTCCCCTCACTTGTAATTGTAGCAATTAGACAAATCAAGTAATCAAGCAAAGAAAAAATAATAATAAAGTATTATTTGTGAGAACAAGTTTCTTCTCTTTGTGTGTGAGTTGTGTGGATTAGTGAGAACAAGTTTCTTCTCTCTAGTCCTCAACCTTTTTTTTAATATACTTACTTTCTACAAAGTGGCATCAGAGCAAGGTTTAGGGATGACTTCCAACAATATGTTGCAACCTCAACTTCCTCGTTTGACGGGAAAGAATTACAATCAATGGAGCATTCAAATAAAGGTCTTGTATGGCACTCAAGATCTTTGGGAGATTGTTGAAAGTGGATATGAAGAACCGGAGAATCAAGAAAAACTTTCAACACAACAATTGAATACTTTGAAAGAGTTTTGAAAGAAGGACAAGAAGGCTCTTTATTTTATCTATCAAGCGGTGGATGAAGCAATTTTTGAAAGGATCTCTTCGGCATCAACATCAAAGGATGCTTGGGACATCCTCAACAAGGCGTACAAAGGTGAAGAAAAGGTAAAGATGGTAAGACTTCAAGCTCTAAGAGGTGAGTTTAATTTACTCAAAATGAAAGAAAGTGAATCGGTGGAGGAATTTTATAATAGAACTATTTCTATTGCTAATCAACTTCGAGTCAATGGTGAAGAAATTTTGAATAAAAGAATTATTGAAAAAATTCTTCAAAGTATGACAAGGAAATTTGAGCATGTTATTGTTGCTATTGAAGAATCAAAAGATTTGAATACTTTCTCTCTTGAAGAATTGTTGGGCTCACTACAATCTCATGAGCTTCGCATCAATCAATTTGATTCCTCTCTTTCCGAGAAGGCTTTTCAAATTCGAGACACCAACCATGGTGGTTTTAGAGGAAGAGGTAGAAGATCAGCCCGTGGTAGAGGACAAGGATGAGGCCAAATTCAAAGTGAAAATTCAAGCTCATCTCAAGGAGGAAGAGGAAGAGGTCGTGGAGAATACAGTGGAAGAGGAAGAGGTAACTCTTATAATATTCAATGTCATTATTGTCATAAATATGAGCATATGATAAAGGATTGTTTTAAAAGAATTAATGATGAAAAGGATAATTCTAATTTTCTACATGAGAATTTGGAGACACAAGATGAAAGTATGCTTCTTGCTTGTAATGTTCAAGAAGCTTCTTTTTATGATATATGGTATATTGATAGTGGTTGTAGTAACCACATGACCGGAAATAAAAGTTGCTTTGTGAATTTTGATGAAAGTGTCCAACGAGAAGTCAAGACAGGTGATAACAAAAGGCTCATTTTCAAAGGTAGTGGTGATATTTCGATATGGACAAAGCAAGGTACAAATTATATTTCTAATGTTTATTATGTTCCCGATCTTAAACACAATCTTTTGAGTGTTGGGCAACTTTTAAAGAAGGGACATAATGTGAATTTCAAAAATGATTTATGTGAGATCAAAGACAAAACTGGTGTTCTTATTGCAAAAGTGAAGATGACACCAACAAAAATGTTTCCGTTGCAAATTAAAAATGAAGCATTTCCATGTTTTGCTAATATTGTTAATGACAAGTCATGGCTTTGGCATCTTCGTTATAATCACTTGAGTTTTAGCACTCTATCCAAGATTTGCAAAGATCATATGGTGAGAGGCATTCCAAATATTAGCAAACAAGATCAAGTATGTGAAAGATGTGTTTTTGGCAAGCACCATTGAGATCCATTTCCAAAAGAAAAGGCATGGTGAGCAAAGAATCCTTTGGAGCTAGTGCATTCGGATTTATGTCGACCTATGCGCACAAACTCTCTTGGAGGTAATCGGTATTTTCTCACTTTTATTGATGACTATAGTCGCAAGATGTGGATTTACTTTCTCAAAGAAAAATCTCAAGTATTTGAAGTGTTCAAGAATTTTAAAGCACTTATGGAGAAGCAAAGTGGTTTTTCTATAAAGACACTCCGATCCGATCGTGGTGGAGAATATATATTTCGGAAGAATTCGAAAATTTCTTAAAGGATCATGGAATTCATCATCAACTAACGGTCCGCTCAACCCCTCAACAAAATGGGGTGGCCGAAAGAAAGAACCGTATCATCATGGAACTTGTTTGAAGTATGTTGAAGACAAAAGGATTGCCTAAAACATTTTGGGCCGAAGCTGTAGCATGTGCATGCTATGTTCTCAACCGTGCGGCAACTAAAAGTGTTCAAGGAAAGACTCCACAAGAAGCATGGAGTGGTCACAAGCCATGTGTCTCCCACTTCCGAATTTTTGGAAGCATTTGTTACTCTCATGTGCTGGATGAAAAGAGAGGAAAACTTGATGACAAATCTGAAAAGTGCATCTTTGTTGACTATAGTGAAAGATCCAAGGCATATAAATTATATAACCCCATCACAAAGAAGACTATTATTAGTCGTGATGTAATTTTCAATGAGGAAGAAGCATGGGAATGGAAAAATGAGAAAAAGAGTACAAGTATCTTGCTTGATAAAGATGCATTTGAGCCAATTGAAGAAGAAGAATCGACTCCACCTACTCCACCATCTAATACTCCTCCGACCTCATCATCTTCAAGTTCTGAATCAACACCTAGAAGGAGAAGACCTCTTGCGGAGATTTATGGAGAAACAAGAAGAATTTTAGAAGATGAATTTGTTGATTTTTCTTTATATGCAACTGCGGATCCAGTTGATTTTGAAGAAGCCGCCAAGGAAGAAAATTGGAGACAAGCCATGGATCAAGAAATTGATGCAATTGAAAGGAACCAAACATGGGAGTTGGTTGAAGTACCTGAAGGGAAGAAACCCATTGGAGTCAAATGGGTTTACAAGACAAAGTTGGAGATTCTCAAGGAGTTAAAGAAAAAACTTGGTATGCGTAATAAGTTTAGCTCAAAGTGAGGCAAATCAAGTTTAAAGGGGGGTGTTGGAATATAAACTTGATTTATTGAATTACAAAAGCGTTTCTAGAATTACGTTTCCTTTGTAATCAAGTAAAAGCGTTTCTAGAATTACGTTTCCTTTGTAATCAAGTAAAAGCGTTTCTAGAATTACGTTTCCTTTGTAATCAAATAAAGGCATTTCTAGAATTACGTTTCCTTTGTAATCAAGTAAAGGCGTTTCTAGAATTACGTTTTCTTTGTAATCAAGTAAAAGTAATTCTAAAATGATCTATTAAGGACTATAAATAGAGGAGCTCTCCCCTCACTTGTAATTGTAGCAATTAGACAAATCAAGTAATCAAGCAAAGAAAAAATAATAATAAAGTATTATTTGTGAGAACAAGTTTCTTCTCTGTGTGTGAGTTGTGTGGATTAGTGAGAACAAGTTTCTTCTCTCTAGTCCTCAACCTTTTTTTTAATATACTTACTTTCTACACCTTCCACCTCTTTAATTAACTCTCCCGAAATATGCCCTTTTTCTTCCCATCCATAACACATGGTTCCACATACTCAAGATACGTAGACTGAGATAGCAAATCACCTTGAACCACTTCACAGTAAGATAATTTCTTGACATCCTTTGCCACAGTAAATCTGTTTTTATTGGTATTAGGCTTCAAAAATTGATTCTTTACCCTAACACTAAATCGATTTTGCTCCTTTCTCATCGCCTCTCCTCCCAAGTTGCTCGTTCCTACCATATCTTTCACTAGATTTTTCCCTATCTGTCGCCTAGTAACCTCCCAACCATCCTCATCCTCCCTATTCTGAGATGCATCCATTTGGATCAGAGTGAAACAAGAGAAATAAAAGTGAAGAAAACAAAGGTAACAAAATTAAGAGGAGGAAGTCGAAGTAAAAAGATTAGGAAACATGTTGTAAGGCCCGAAAGAAAACAGTACGGAAGGAGGCAGAATTCAGGAGGGCTGTAGATATATTGTAGTGTATTTAAATCCAACCATTTATCTCCTTTTGGGTTCATTTTCATACTTAAAAGCGTGCCTTTTAGCATTGCTGAAAGAGTAGTCGCACTATAACTTAAGGTTTCAGCCATTAGCGTGAGCAACGTTCAAATCTTGAATGTTTGATTTCCATGTAAATTATTTTAACAAGCGTTACGGCACGCACTTTGCGCATGATGTAAACACCTGAATTGTTTTTCTTCAAATTGTATTTATTTAATACGTTCAAAAGAAAATGATTTTCATAAATATTTAGCTATATTTTTGTGTTGAATCATACATAGTTAATTTGAATTTTTATTTTTAAGTTGCAATTCTATTTTTTTAGTTTCAATTTTTATTTATATTATTAATAATATAAAAAAGAACTTGTAAAGTAATTTATTTGTTAGATCCCATTTTTAAGTAATATTAAGACTTGGTAATATTTGTAGAGGAAATTTTGAATTTGTAGAGTAAGCTTAATTGTCAGATCCTATTCTTAAGTGATGCTAATCTTAATAATAATATCTGTAGAGAGACATTTTTGGTATTTCATGCTGACATCAAAAGAGTGCGACGACCAATATATTACAACTATTAATAAAGAAATACATATAAGGGTATTTTTGGAACTTCGCGGTCGGACCAAAAAATTGAGCTTTATGCATGAATTGTTTTTCTATAAAGTGAATATGTTTAACATATTCAAAAAATTTATTTGTTGTTGGTTTGAATTTTTATTCTTTTGATCCTATTTTAGTTGCAACATCTACATTGGTGGTAGTTTGAATTTTTATTTCTATTAATTTGTAAAAGAAGTTAATTTGTTAATCTTATTTTAAGTGGTATTAAGATTTGGTAATATTTGTAAGAGAAGTTTTGAATTTGTAAAGAAAATTGATTTGTTGCATACTATATTTAAGCAACACTCGGATTTAGTAATATTTATGTCGATTTATTTATTAGATCCTATATTTAAGGGATATTAAGATTTAGTAATATTTATAGAGGGAAATTTTGACTTTATAAAAGAATTTGGATCCAATTTTTAAGTGATATTAAGATAAAGGAGCTTTTTTTGTAGTTTACGCTGATACCAAAAAAAGTGACATCAAAGGTATTATTACTATCATTAAAGATGTGTTGAATTATCTAGAAGAATCTTTTATTATCTAGATGTGTGTATTTGACCTGTTCTATTTTAGTGAATAGACAAACCTAGAAATATATTCATTGAAATGTTAAAGTTTTAACTTGGTTAGAATTGTTACAGTCCAGCGTAGAAATAATAGGTTAGAAGTAACATAAATTATTTTTTATTTTAGGTGCTTGTAAAGGGAATGATATAGATAATACTTGAATTATATATGAGTGAAGGGTATTTTGGGAAGTTCATGGTTGGACCAAAATATTACGCTTCCAAGCCAACTATTAATAAAGATTTGTGTACTTTTAGGTTTATTTACTTTTTATATAATCTTAATTATGCTTTTAATCCATTATTATAGTATATGATAGGATAATGGTCAGATTTCATAGAATATATATGTTGTTACATAATTAATTTGGGATATAAATGCTGAGCATTGGATTAAATTGGATAATTGACCATTAAAGAGAAGTAATACACTAAACTATGAATTAGGGAAGAAGATGGTTAGAAAAGACTAATGTATATATGTGAACTATAGGTTAGTTAATATTATAAATTATAAGATGGGGAATATGGGTAATTTAAATAGCATAAATATGAAAACCAATATAACAAAACCATTTCATATAGATGGACGATATAACAATGGTATTAAATGATAAAAGAAGTATCACACAAGTTATGTATAATTATAATAAAATACATTAAAAACATGGTAAACTAGCAAAGACGGCCTTAATAATGATAAAAGATGTTAAGATAACCCATAACAAGTGACTCTTAATGAAGTTTAATGTATAAAACAAGTAGAAAACTCGTTAAAACAGTGGAAATTTTCTAACAAAAGACGAGTCGACCAACCGTACTCAAACGCTGGACTAAATTTTTACAGTACAACCTGAGAAGAAACAGTGTAAAGTAAGGGTTGAACATTCAACTAAATTAGAACATCAATCGACTGAACTATGGAGAACAGTCAACTGTACCCTGGTGTTAGCTGACTAATTAGCTAAAGAAAAGAATTTTTTAGCCTCAAGCAAACGATCAATTGAATGCATGGAACCAACATAACTTGAACCTGGATTTCGTTAGGGCCAATACAAATGATTGGTACCATCTTACGTTGTTTAAATAACAACTTTAAGATGTCAAGAGATAAATATTTGTAGAATATGAAACAACATCATGAAATGATGATTGGTAGGGGTACTCTTATTGATGTTTGTAAGCTAATAATAAATGAATGTTGATATAGTTTGCAAACAACAAATAAATTAAAAACATAGTTATGACTGATAAGAAATATTGGTTACAAGATGTGGTTAGGCCTATCACATGTAGTGCATAGGCCGGGGAGATTGAGATGGCTATCGAATTCACTCGGTGACTATACCAGAATTTAAATTTTCATAGGTCAGCTATAGTAAGGAAAAGATACGGCATAATGTCGATACTTCTTATATAGCACATGGTACCCAGAAAGACAAAAGATGCTAGGGTATGTTAAATAAATTATAAAGCATATCAGCGAGGAGGTGTAATCAAATTTTGTTCATCACCTCAACGATCGGTACGGAGATGTTAATTGATCATATAGTCATCCCGATTGTTGCTAGTTGTCGTAGATATGTGATGCAGTCAAAGAAATGGTTAGACCTGAAATGTTATGAAAGATTGGCTAAATTAACGGGACAGGTAACTTTGAAATGACAAAAATAGTATTAGCCCACAATGATATTTTATTTGCATGATTAGTATTGTATACTTAGAAATATTTTCTCACTTATTAGACATATGTTTGACCTCCTATATATTTCCATTTTACCATGATAGTTTGATAGGCTTAGGGAATACTAGACGTGAGATAGAGACGGTGGAGTTAAATAATTTATTTCAGTTTATTTGAAATCTACTATTTTACCACTCTGTGTTATGTTATGTTGAACCACATATTTTAAATTGTTATTTAAATTGATGTAATAATACCCATGTTTGTTTCTAGTTTTTCTTCGTATATTTATGTTATATCCACTATTATATTTTATTTTTTTCACTGTGAGTTTAGAAAGTGTAGCTAAAGCAAGTAGCTCTATGCATTGTTTATATCGCATATCCCCTTAATAATCTATCTTGGAATTTGAGCGTCGATTGGAGACAGAATCAGAAGTCCATAAATGACATGTTGTTACATTTCCTTAAGAAGTCGTTTATGCATTCATTAATATTTTCTCTTTTCATTGAAATATGGCACAGAATTCATCCCTCATTTCATCCGTCTTTCTTTTAGTTTGTTACAACTAATTGAAAGGAACTTTTTATTTAATGGTGTCATGCATGACTTATATAATCCGGCTAATAGATAAATATCATTTAAACCATTTATAATTGTAGAGTAGTTTTCAAAGACCAACGATAAGTAATAAACTTGTAATGATTTAAGAATAATGTTGTTGACCATGAAGAAGACAAAGTTTTGGTTCGAACATTCATATTGACATTTCCATATGACCTAAGTGAAGCACGTCATATAAAATAGAATACATAAACTCAAATATGATAATTGTTATGAGCACTAATTTCTATTTTATTCGACGTGCTTCACCTATGTAAGATGGTAGCAAATTCTGGGTATGATACCGGTGGTGGTTATAATTGACCAAAAAGAGATGTTAACGAGTTATGTGAAAATAGTGGAGGCAGAAGAGATTGGACCCATCCAGTTGATTTATTTCCTATGTGTCCCTTCAACATGTGGCTATTTTCTAATCTAACTACAGCAATTATGAGTTGGATTAAGCATTTTAATGTGATTCTTGAAAAGAATGTTATTACCGAGGGCTTTTATGATTATGTATTAGGGGGAATTAATTTAAAGGACAAAAATTTGTATATTTTTAGCCTCAAGGATACGACCTCAATATTTTAACCACAAGGACAAACATTCTCTTAAAAATTAATCATAATGACAAACATTCTTTCAAAATTATTCATAAGGACAAACATTTTTTCAAAACTGCTACTGAACTAAAAACTGATACCTAAAAACTGCTACCGATAACTACAAACTGATACCTAAAAACTGGTATCAATAACTAAAAATTGATACCTAAAGAAAGTTGTCCTTTAGGCAAAAATACTGAAGGTCTGTCATTGAGGCTAAAATGCTGAGAAATTTTGTCCTTGACAATAATTTCCTGTATGTATTATACAAATTCAATTAACATAATGGTATCACTTCTAGTCCCACTCATCACTCGTACTGGCATGCACGGTAATGAAGAGTTTAGCATCACTCATGTCCAATTGATGAGAAATAAAAGGATGATATTCCTTAAGACGATTAAATACTCTCACCTGCTGTAACGACCAGTAAATTTTAACGGTTTTTATAACGTAATTAACTGAATTTTTCTTGAAATTAAAACAATTAAATTTGTTAATGAAAATTTGATATTTGGTATGCGTCTATTCAAACGTATCAAATGTCAGATTTTCATCTGAAAATATGAAAGTAAGTTCTGTTGTGCAATTTTTAATTTCATTTAAAATCAGTTAAATTGATGAAAATAAAATATTTTTGAAACATAAATATTTTTATATAATAAAAATGTAAATCATATTCCGAGTGAGATGACGTATTTCGTTTCGTCAAATTTGGATTTCTCTAGCCCCGTTTATCTTATTTTCGGCGAATTTACAGCAGTTTGATAGTGAAATATCGACTTTTGATAGGATGATCCTATCACTCATATATGTATATCATTCTGTTCGTCTCGTCGTGCTGATCTCCGTACTATATTCACTTTTGTGTTTCGGCATCCGGTGCACGATAAAATCTGCATAACGGGTTGCCGTATCGGTACCCATTTCTGGAGACTTTTGGTTTCTGTGTCTTTCTATCCTATCCATCTTATGATACGAATAGACATCAGCTTTTATTCTTCCCAGTGATCAATGACTAACTTTTGATATTCTTACCATTTTAATATATGGGTTGTTTCATTTTTCCTTTGCTAGTTCATTCCCATTTCTAGTTCGCCTATCACTTTCTCTCTTTCCTACTCTTTTCGTTTTCGTTCTTTGTTCTTGCTTCTGAGAAAATATAATAAATAAATAAAAGTACAAACTTATATATACTAACTTGTATAATGAGATCTTCTCGTCTCTTTCTCTTCCCTTGGCTTCTCAACCGTACAACCACGTCTCCTTCGTGAAGAACCACCCCCTTTTGACCTTCATGTCCGCTCTCCTCTTCTCATTAGCACACAGCAACTGCTACCGAACCTACCCTCTCTCTCTCTATCGGCCTTACTTCACCACCTCTTGTCTGAACAACCCACGCCTAAAGCCCGAGCACAGCCTCCCTCCTCCCCCTGATCGACCTTCCTCCACAACCGCAGCCATCCCCACGTCCACACCCCACATGGCCATGTCCTCTGTAACAATCCTGTATTTTATAATTATTTAAATTGAATTTCCTGATTTAAAAACTTTATTTTATTTATTAAAATGGATAAATTTTGTTATTTAAATATAAATTATGATTTGTATGTGGATTATAATTCCAAACATGAATAAATAGAATATTTTTCAGAAATGTGGATTTTGGTCAATATGGTCAAACTTTGACTTTTAATTTAAAAGTTTGAATTTTTGAATTTCATCTTTTATTATGAAAGTAAATAAAATTTCAAGTATACTGCTTTTCGTTTCGTTGAAATCTGATTAATATTGTGAAAGTTATGCTTTTACACTATTGTATGTAAATTGTTTTATTTAACAAAATTGTTTATTTTAATATATATAAATAATATTTTGTTTGTCATGTCATGTTATAATTTATGTTTACATGTGTAACATGATGTTATGTATATATATTTTTTAGTTTTAAAACATTTTAAAAAGTGTAATTGAAATTTTCTAATGTTAGTTGTATTTTGTTTACAATTTTTAATTTCTAGTTTCAATTAATTAAAGTAATTCTTTATTTAATTTTCTATTTTCTTAAAACCTTATTTTATTTTCATTTCCACTTTATTTTGTTCAGAATTTATTTTATTTACTTGACTTTTTATTTGTTTAGAAGGGTTGTTATAATTTTCCAAAGTTAATTGCATTTTTGTTTGAAATTTAAAGTCTAGTTTCAGTATATATACGTTTTTGATTTTAAAGGCATATCTTTAAAAGGTATTTATTTAACGTTATTGTATTTATTGGTTTGTGAAAGCTTCTTGTATACACCTTTCTTTAATATATAGGTAACACATCAATTATGATACGTTATCTATTTTTAAGTGGAGGCATACGTTACGTTTTGATTTATTACCTCTTTAGCTTTCCATCCATTGATTTCCTACCATAACTTCATTGTTTTGGCCGTTCCTTATTCATTGATTAGCCATGACTTTTTATTGATTTTTACGTGAAAAACTTCTCACTTTATCACAAAGTTTCGGCCATTTTCAGATCTGAAAGAAAATATGTAATGTTCTCTTCTCCTTTTCACTTTTCTTCTTCTTTTTCCTATTGTTTTTCCATGTTTTTGCCTTGATTCCCTCTTGCTTTGCTCGGCCACATACCTCCACCATCTCTTCCACTGACCACCACCACTTTTTCCCACATCATCCACGACCTAACCCTCCACCACCTCTGTCCATTTCAGGCCATGACCATCCCTTGATCCAAACATCACAAAACAATGTCCAAAACTCCAAAAAAAAGTGTTCTAGCCGAGCCTAGTTCAACTCTACCCTTCATATCTTGCCTTGGCCATCCCCTATTGCTCCACCACCACCTAGATACCTCCACTACCCATCACTTTAGCCTCTGTCCAGATCTGACCTGACCTGTACAAGCCATGACCGAGCCATAGATCCATGTAGCCAAGCCCAAAAAGTTCACCAAAACTCCACCTTAGTGCCTTAACTCCTTGTATTCATGTTATGTAACCTCTACCACTTCCTATTCCTTATAGCCCATGACTTTTGTGATCCAAACCTGACCCATTACAACCTGAAATCAGGTGTGGCAAAACCTATATAGTGTTGTGGTCGAGCAAAGTTGGGTAGAGATCAAGCAAAACTTGTTCGAAAGCTTGGTGATGTTCTTGTCTACTTTATTTCCAATCTTGTTTCAATTAATCTTTGTATTAATCTATATTTTATTTTGGCTTTGTTTTGTGTTGAATACAAGATTTATATCTTGGCACTCTCTCCACTTGAATCTAGAGTCGTATCGTGCTTTCCGGAATTTTTCTGTATATCTTGATTCGCAAACTCCAGCTTGAAAAGGTGAGTAATCACACCTGACATTTATACTTATGAAAATGTGAAGTGACAACAACTGAATGTGTAGAAACTATTATATTATGTTATACCTGCCTGTGATTGTATATTTATGATGTTAAACCCTGTTATTAACTTGTCACATCATCTGTTATGTTTTATTTTATTTTACTGTTTATTCTATTCTGTTTATCACACTGCAAGTTCCCTATAGAATAGAATCACTACGGGTTAAAATGATACATACCCGAACAGACTTTAGAATAGGGAAAGATCGTTATGGGCTGAAATGATAAGCCTGAGCGATTTTTATTTATTTTATTTAACTTGGGATTGCGGGTTTGAATGATAGAACTCGGATTTTTCTTTGTAAATTATGGATTGAAATGATATATTATCTGTATCACTTGACCTAGGTTAGAAAATATTATACAGACCCATGGTTATTTTATATATATTTTTGGAAGTTTTAAGTATTTTAAGAAAATGTATATTTTGATATTTTGATTTAAATTTGGTTTTTAAAATGATTTAATAAAGTGAAAATGATTTTTCTATGTGTTAAATATGTTAAATAAATGAATGGAAAAATTGTGATTTTCAACATAACTTAATTTGGAGATTTGTGATTTGATTTTTAATGAAAGTTTAAGTTAATTAAATAAAAATGGAAATTAAGTTTTATTTATGAAATGAAATTTAAATTTAAGTGTAAAGAGAAATTGTTAAAAATGAAAAGAATAAGAAAATGGTACACTTGAATTAATTTTTGTAAAATTGGACATTATTGTAAAAATTCACTTTATAATAATCATAAGTTAAAGGTATTTAAATGAACATTTTGATGTGGAAAAATATGATTTTTATAAGTTTAAATTGTTTAAATTGAAGTTTAATTGTTGCTGAAATTTTCTTTTAAATCTGGAAATTCTTTTAGTAGCACTTCAGAAATGCTATCGTTTCTGAATAATAACTAAAATCTAAACTAAATGAATAAGTTGCACTTTGTAAATGCTGTAGTTGCAGAAGTGAACTAAAAGGCTAAAATTGACTAAGGGCTACTACAACAGTTCTGTGAATGCTGTAGTTGCAGAATTGAACTAAACTTGAAATTTAAACCTGAACTATTACAGCAGTTTTGTAAATGTTGTCTTTTCTGAATTGAACTATTTTTCAACTAAAACTGAACTATTACAGCAGTTTTTAAATGTTGTCTTTGCTGAAATGAATTGTTTTCAAATATAACTTACCGCAGCATTTTCTAAGTGCTGGGAAAGCTAAAAAATAAATGTTTTAAAGTTTTAACTGAATAAATGAGCTCAGAAAAGGCTAAAATTTTGGGAATTGAATATTTGATCTGTAAGTATAATGACTTCATATTTAAATGGTGTAAATGAATTATTTTGATTTGAGTATAAACCACTTTGAAATTTATGAGTTAATACAATGTTTGAAATTGGTATAATTGAATGAATGAACTTAAGTGTTATAACTTTGGTAATGAATATTAATTTAGAAGTATTATGATTTTTCTAAGTATTATGAGGTCCTAATGACAATACTTCAAGTGTTATGATCCAAGTATTTTGGTTTCAAAAAGTTTGGTTTCAGAATTGTTATGACTTTGAAAGTACTATGGTTTGGAAATGAAATTAATTGGAATTGTATTTAATTAAGAATTGTCTTTAAATATATATTAATTTGAAACTTGTTGATATTAAAGATTTAAGGATATGACTTTGTAAGGTGGTTTGACTTAAGATGATTTAAAAGAATATTTCAAGTTTAATAAATTGAAAGAAACTTTCAGTGATTTGGAAATTTGGGTTGAAATATAAATGATATATTGATTTGGTACTGGAATTGTAATAGCCCGCTTTTCCGTACCCCTTGAATAGACACTAATCTCCATCTATTTACTCAAGGTGAACGAAAAACCGAACCATTAGGGTTTTAAAAGAAGAGGTAGAAGAAAAGATAGAAGAAAAGAGAAAGAAGAAACAAAAGAACAACATCAGAAACAGAAACAATATCAGAATCTCACATATCGCAGCGGAACAATATATAATAAATAAACACTACTCTTTTAAAACAAAGAACTATATCAGTTTATACATACATCAATCATCAGAGTCAATATACAACTCGATACAATAATGGACAGTTACATAAACTTGTCCTCATACAGAATACACAGCGGAATAAATAATATCAGATACAAATACTACGTCTCGTCATCCAGCTTATCTCCAAAGCTCCAGAATATCCAGAATAACCTGATAACATAACTCTAGGTTGCCCGTGTGGAAATTGGTGGGCACCCAGAGTTTAGAAGGGAACAATAAACTCCGAGTCAGTCATGGTGACTGGTGTGAGATCGTAAAACAGTTATTTTTCACAAAGAAAATAAAACAAATTCGCAATGCTTTTGGAAAATGAAACTACCATAAGACCTCCCACCACACACACAATGCAAACGCAGAATTGGAGGAGATTTCTTCTTATGATAGTCAAAGATGCTTACTACACCAATCATTGGATATTATTATTAATGTCTAGTGTGAAAAACATTTCGAAAGTATAATATTAATCTTAGCCAGCATAGACATTTCGAACTATGCCTACTATAGCTACCATCTAAACAGTGGGGCGCCACCATAAGTAAATGGCAGGTTCTACAACTAATACCGTACAAAGTTCGTATTGGGAAATGGATTTCCAACAAATGGTCAGGCTAAGGAACTTCCTTTCCTCCTGCCGAATAGGATCGCCTCTGGCTGGACGTCCCGAGAGACAAACTGCTCTCTGCCAAACAAGGCCGGGTTACCCCTGTAACAGGTAACTCACGAATATGTCATCACCCGGTCCTTTGGGACCTTTATCCGAGCGCTCGATATCCAACATCACACATCATAAAGAAAGTGTATCCACATGAGTAAGTATCTGGGCTCCATACCATGATACCACCCCTTTCCAGAAGGAAATGACATACCCTAAAGGGCGCGACCCTCATAACCTTGCCGCAACATTCCTGTTTCGACCATTTCCGGGGTGTGAGGCTCGACGAAGTCTCGTCCACAAAGCTACGCTTTCTCAAAAAGCCCTGCTTCGGGTCAAACAAAATGATCAACCTATGATCATTAAGATATAAGATCAAACAAATGATCATATCACAAATGATCAAACACTGATCATTTCACAGCAACACTCAGTATGCCACGTTACCAAATTGGGATATATCGCTGATAAATTTCAACTACATAACCTCTGAGCTCGTACGTCTCAGAGAAGGGTGTTAAGCTAAGAGAATAAATTCTCCGCCACCAACAGAAATGTATTTGAAAGAAATCAGCTTTATATCTCAAATTGTAACGTCAGACACACAATCCATACAAGTCTGTTCCGGGATCGAACAGAACCGAAGGCACTTCTCACGAAGCCCTTGCAAATCCGGATAATTTTCAATCACGTCAGGACTTCCCGTCACTAAGGGTGATAAAACCTCTAAATCGAAGATCAGTCGATGTAGAGTAACTCGACGGTAATCCTTCCGTTTTCAAAAATATCCGGTCTTCAACACCGGTCTTCGAATGCAATTCATAACGACGTATCACATATTCGGAATGGGTTATTCGACCCCATGGTCCTTTCCCGGCTAACCCGAATAGTGAGCGCTTATTTAAAAATAAGTGTGGCATTCAATTCCATCCAATTCACAACAAATACCTATCTAAAGGTAATTATTGATAGTCGGTTATTTAACTATCAATAAAGATGCGCAACATCATCAGATTCCAAATAATTTTCCCAAATTATTTTATCTTCCAAAATATCTTTTACTAGATATATTATTTTCACACTTAACCATTCGAAAACAATTTCAAATCAATTTCCACATTTCATTTTATCTTTGAAGATAAAATCTCAAAACGGTTCATTTCATATTGGAAAAGCATTTCCATACTTATTTAAAAATAAGTATTTCACAAATCTATTTATTTTCAACATTTGAAAATATTCGATATACTTAAATCAAATTAAGTATATATTTCATTCTTTAAGGAAATCATTTACTATAACAACATTTATTTGAGTCAAAACGAATGTTACGTAAAACATCGTTACGACGACTCAAAATCACTAGTATAGGGATTCGGATTTTAATAGATATATAGATCCCAATACTACATCAAAACATTTCCTTTCGGAAATCATTTACTATAACAACAGTGTTATAGTCCATCATTTCCTTATTTTTCGAAAACGTCTATTTCAACAATAAATGTTGAAATCTATGATTTCGATAGTTCACACGTTTTAAAACATCTTTTAAAACAATTAACTTCATTTCAAATATCACTTTCCAAAACTATCCATTTTACTTAACGATATATTCACTATCCAAAATCGTGAATATACTTTACTATTTACATTTCACTATCTTCTACACGTTTTATTTCAATAATAATTCGCTATCCAAAATCGCGAATATATCTCCTTTGATAATCTTCTATATTTAATTTATCAAATTCAATCGATTGGTTTCCGAATTTATAAAACAACGTTTATAAATTCCATTTTCTATTTTCTATAACAACTCCGGTTTATAAATCTCATTTTAATAACTTCAAAAATTCACTTATAAGAATAAGTGATTTCGGATTTATAAAACAACGTTTATAAATCACATTTGTACTTTATAACGATTTCAACTTATAAAAATCATTTCATTTTGCAATTTCTATTTATATCCCATCTAAGTGCAAAAGTCGAATTTATAAGCAAATTTCTTATAAATCTTTTATTCTACAATATCTATTTACTTTATAACTTCACGTTATAAATCTATTAATTTCATTCACTTATTGAAATCCATTTATACTTCTTTCTAACACTTATAAAAAATTCGTTTTATAAGTCCAATATTTTTTATTTACAAAAAATATCAATTTTTATAAATATTTCTATACAAATCGTTTATAGTTATTCAAAAATCCCAACTTAACCCATTTTATAAATAAATCGACTTTTATTTCAAAAACGACACTTCGGTTATATTTCACTAAAAATTATAACTTTTATAACTTTAAAATTTTACGTTTATAATCGATTCAAAAATCCCATAAAACGTATATTTTCAAAAATCACTTTAAAACCCCTTTTAAATTAAAAGTCGTCATTTTTAAAGTTCAAAACTGAATCCGATGATGCAACAACACCAATCAGTCCATCACAACAGTCAAATACCATATATCATCATATGATAACAGAATATATCAAAATATCTGTAAATAATCAATACGGTGAGGAATCCAGTCGGATCCCTCCAACCTGTTTCCCTGCATCCACAGATGTTAGCACAATACCAATTCCGCTCCAGTACGGAATTATCGCGGTATATGGGTTTTATAAAAATCCGCTTACTAACGGCGCAATAGGGTCTCATCCGCTATACGAGGCGGGAAATCATCAATCCAATATATACATATGCCAATATGTATATATTGCTATATATAGATATATATCCTACTATATCTAATATCACATCCAAACAGTCAATCATCAATCAATAACTGTAAAAATTCCACATTCAATTTGAGTGAGAAGATCTCACCTTGATTTTAAATTCCGTTCCAGCGTTTATTTCGAATAAAATTAAACGGCCGTTTAATTTCACTCAAAATTTTCACTGACCCCGATCGCTTCCAATCCAGTTGCATCGCGTAGTATTCGACGATACGAAGCCAACGCTTTTCGTTTCGTAATTTTCCAACCTTGCAGCAAAGAGTTATCACATTTCAAAGTTTACTCGATTTTTTAAATACAAATAATAATTACAATTTCATTTTAAATTTTAACCTAATTTTTATCACAACCCTCCATTTTGAAACCAGCAGATCCAGGCCGCATGTGATGTTCTTCCCTCCCATGCGAAACAACTCCCTTCCAGGTTCGTTCGAACCCAATCGCATTCGAATCCCTCCATTGCCGCACCCACCCAAACTGCTCGAAACCCCATCACCTCACCTTCATTCGAACGCCACCAGTCTAAGCTACCCACGGCCAGAGGCCGCACCCCCATAGCGCCGCCGTCACCTCGTATTTCGTGCTCAAAGTCCAGTCGAACGCGACTACGTAGCGGCTAATCCACTTCGCAAAATTCGATCTTAACCGTTGATATTAAAGCTCTCGTGATGCTCTCCATTTTTGTAGTTGAAACTTTCATTAATTGATCGATGGATTGCAAGAGAATTGAGGAAGAAGAAAATTGTTTCTCAGCCGTTCATTGTATAAGAGGCGGCGGCTGATGAAACCCTAGCTTATTTTATTTTGATTTCTTTTGTGAGAAAATGGGTCTATTTATATAAGTTTTGTCGAACACTATTCATCCGGAATTTCCAAACTCCGATTTACGCATCGAAACTGGCGTTTCTGGGGTTTACCCCGCATTCCGGACACAATGGAACAGGTTTCGAAAGCTAATTCGGTCGTCTGTGTGAGATATGGCAATAAACGATCAATTTAAATTAAACCGATTTAAATCGATTTCGAGGCGTTTTAATTCGTACCGGACAAATGGTAAATCCAAAAATTACGAAATTTGAAACCATGCAATAATATCACATTACGGATCCGATGAAACTGGTTTCGTCGAAATCCGAGACCGTTTGAAAAACGACTATTTTAACTCGCCGAATTAAATTAAAATAATTTCGACGCGTTTCGAGCTGCCACAGTCAAACGATAACTCCGATTGATACGAAAATTGAAATCCGATAATAACTAACTATTACGGATCCAATGGGACTGGTCTCGTTCAATTCTGAGACTGTTCAAAAATTGGCTATTTTTACAGTCGATAATTAAATATTAAAATATTCAATTTTCACAGATTAACTCAAATTCAATTTTAAAAGTTCTATAACCTTTCTATAACTCCAGTATGATTAAATAAAATTTCCCAAATCATTTTCAATCATTTTAAACTCGATTTTCAATTATTTCTGGAATTTAACTATTATTAATTTATCGATTTAATTATCAAATTAAATCCAATATTCGAAAAATAAATCATTCGACTTCTAAATTCCATTTATTAATATTTAAAATTAATTAAATATTCGAATTTTAATTATCAAAAATTCTGGGTCGTTACAGACTTCCCCCCTTAAAAGAATTTCGTCCTCGAAATTACAAGTTAGGAAAAAGATACAAAATCCGTTAACTTTCCAAAACAAACCGTTCAAATTAGATTTTCAAATCTGTTAAGTGTTTAACTTCTCCAAAATTCATAGTTAACTTCTCACAAAATCTTTACTAAGTTTTCAAATCATAACTTAGTTTTCAAAATTTTCAAATTTCTCTAAAATATTCTAACGCCTTAAATTTTCAGAAAATTTCGCCAGCGTCTCCTTTGCGCGGCTCGATCCGAAAAAAAAATGACAGTGTATATATATCACAAATATACATCCCATCAAGTGATGAGGCATCCCGTAGGGAAAAAAGTGTAAAAGTACGATATTTAATCCGAGATATGTACCTTATTATTTATTTAGCGAGCGTATACGGCTAATATAGCGCGAAAGCGAGCTCCAAATGCGAAGCAACGCCATCCGCACCTACTAAACACTCAACAAACCATATGAGAACATGTAGATATGAAAATATAGTCAATATACATCATATAGCAACATAATACTACATATGTCAACATAGCAAATGCAACAAACAACAAATGCATTCAGAAGCAACAATGCAACCATCAAACCATCATCATCCAATAAACATCCAACAAATTCATACCGAATCAATATTCATTCATTTCTCATTAATATTCATTGAATTGGTTTTCAATTTACTCACATTTGATTTGCTAATATTGGATTTAACTAACATTCATTCATTTGTTTCCAATTAGTTTACACTCACTAATTTACATTCATGTTGGTTCATTTTCAATTTGAATCCAATTCATTTCTATTCAAATTTACATATTATCAATTTGAATTTAATCATTTTGCTTCCAATTTGTCGATTCAATTTCATTAACCCTTAATGAATTACACGAAATCAACTAACAATCAATCTAACAACCAATGTATAACCAATCATAACCAAATTTATTCAATTTACATTTCTTTACATTCAATTTGGTTCAACACTTTAAGTTTCAATTTGTTGATATTAAATTGATTTCCATTCAATTATTCAATTCCTTTAGCTTCTAATGAATTAACACTTATATTCATTGCTTCATATCAATTATTTATATTCAATTGATTGACATTCAATCCATTTATTAATTCAATTGCTAATTCATTTTAACAAATAAAATTGAATTTTATATAACTCAAGTTCACATTCATTTAATAAATTCACTTTATTAATTTCTTTGATATCAAAATAAACTTCACTTCAACATCACTTAAGTTATTTTCCATTTCAAACATCATTTGTTCAACTTAACTTAAGTTTCCACTTATAAATCCAATTCAGACTTTGTTTTTCTTAACAAAATTCATTTAACCTTTTACCAAAATCAAATTTCATCAATCATTCAAATTTATATCACATTTGACTTTCTTTTAGTTAAATTTCACATCATATTTCATTATGCTACTCAAATTCATTAACTTTACCAAAGTTAAATCTATTATCTCATATCATAAGTATAAATCTTATTTCACTTATATTTACCATATTTAAATTTGGACTTAAATTTTCAAATTTGTTTATCACAACAAAACCTCAATTTCCAATTTACTATGGTAGCAAATCAATCACACAGAAACTCGAAAATGATACCGATGATGCTGCAGTCATCACCGTACTATTTCCCAGCAACATAGTGAATTTAGTGCTTTAAATTCTTTTCAAAAATTTCCTTGATTTATAAATCTCATTACAAATATTTTACTTTTGTAATTTCACTATTTATATATAAGATTATTTTATCATTGTAAATCATATCAATTATAACTTCACCCTTTATAATTCATTCTTTTATACAATTTACTCTTTCACAATTGTTGTTTTCATTTACTTATTCAAACAATCTTAACAATCAATTCATATACACTTTAATAATTCTTAAAAAATCATTTTTTTATATACAAAATATAATCAAGGTAAAATTATTTCATTTACCCAATTTAAAACAATACTGTGCCGAATTGTTCTATATAAGTGTTTAGAGATCCCTATCGATAGAGTTGTACAGACAATACCGACCAGAATCCATATACCACTCAACAAACCAATCATCACAATATAAAACAATTTTATATTAACTAACAAATACGCACTCATATCTATTATTACACTCAACTCATTCTAGAGTACTACTGACTCTATCTCTAATGAGTAACACCCAACAGAGCAGGGTTGTCGCTTAACCATATGCTCTGATACCAAATGTAATAGCCCGCTTTTCCGTACCCCTTGAATAGACACTAATCTCCATCTATTTACTCAAGGTGAACGAAAAACCGAACCATTAGGGTTTTAAAAGAAGAGGTAGAAGAAAAGATAGAAGAAAAGAGAAAGAAGAAACAAAAGAACAACATCAGAAACAGAAACAATATCAGAATCTCACATATCGCAGCGGAACAATATATAATAAATAAACACTAGTCTTTTAAAACAAAGAACTATATCAGTTTATACATACATCAATCATCAGAGTCAATATACAACTCGATACAATAATGGACAGTTACATAAACTTGTCCTCATACAGAATACACAGCGGAATAAATAATATCAGATACAAATACTACGTCTCGTCATCCAGCTTATCTCCAAAGCTCCAGAATATCCAGAATAACCTGATAACATAACTCTAGGCTGCCCGTGTGGAAATTGGTGGGCACCCAGAGTTTAGAAGGGAACAATAAACTCCGAGTCAGTCATGGTGACTGGTGTGAGATCGTAAAACAGTTATTTTTCACAAAGAAAATAAAACAAATTCGCAATGCTTTTGGAAAATGAAACTACCATAAGACCTCCCACCACACACACAATGCAAACGCAGAATTGGAGGAGATTTCTTCTTATGATAGTCAAAGATGCTTACTACACCAATCATTGGATATTATTATTAATGTCTAGTGTGAAAAACATTTCGAAAGTATAATATTAATCTTAGCCAGCATAGACATTTCGAACTATGCCTACTATAGCTACCATCTAAACAGTGGGGCGCCACCATAAGTAAATGGCAGGTTCTACAACTAATACCGTACAAAGTTCGTATTGGGAAATGGATTTCCAACAAATGGTCAGGCTAAGGAACTTCCTTTCCTCCTGCCGAATAGGATCGCCTCTGGCTGGACGTCCCGAGAGACAAACTGCTCTCTGCCAAACAAGGCCGGGTTACCCCTGTAACAGGTAACTCACGAATATGTCATCACCCGGTCCTTTGGGACCTTTATCCGAGCGCTCGATATCCAACATCACACATCATAAAGAAAGTGTATCCACATGAGTAAGTATCTGGGCTCCATACCATGATACCACCCCTTTCCAGAAGGAAATGACATACCCTAAAGGGCGCGACCCTCATAACCTTGCCGCAACATTCCTGTTTCGACCATTTCCGGGGTGTGAGGCTCGACGAAGTCTCGTCCACAAAGCTACGCTTTCTCAAAAAGCCCTGCTTCGGGTCAAACAAAATGATCAACCTATGATCATTAAGATATAAGATCAAACAAATGATCATATCACAAATGATCAAACACTGATCATTTCACAGCAACACTCAGTATGCCACGTTACCAAATTGGGATATATCGCTGATAAATTTCAACTACATAACCTCTGAGCTCGTACGTCTCAGAGAAGGGTGTTAAGCTAAGAGAATAAATTCTCCGCCACCAACAGAAATGTATTTGAAAGAAATCAGCTTTATATCTCAAATTGTAACGTCAGACACACAATCCATACAAGTCTGTTCCGGGATCGAACAGAACCGAAGGCACTTCTCACGAAGCCCTTGCAAATCCGGATAATTTTCAATCACGTCAGGACTTCCCGTCACTAAGGGTGATAAAACCTCTAAATCGAAGATCAGTCGATGTAGAGTAACTCGACGGTAATCCTTCCGTTTTCAAAAATATCCGGTCTTCAACACCGGTCTTCGAATGCAATTCATAACGACGTATCACATATTCGGAATGGGTTATTCGACCCCATGGTCCTTTCCCGGCTAACCCGAATAGTGAGCGCTTATTTAAAAATAAGTGTGGCATTCAATTCCATCCAATTCACAACAAATACCTATCTAAAGGTAATTATTGATAGTCGGTTATTTAACTATCAATAAAGATGCGCAACATCATCAGATTCCAAATAATTTTCCCAAATTATTTTATCTTCCAAAATATCTTTTACTAGATATATTATTTTCACACTTAACCATTCGAAAACAATTTCAAATCAATTTCCACATTTCATTTTATCTTTGAAGATAAAATCTCAAAACGGTTCATTTCATATTGGAAAAGCATTTCCATACTTATTTAAAAATAAGTATTTCACAAATCTATTTATTTTCAACATTTGAAAATATTCGATATACTTAAATCAAATTAAGTATATATTTCATTCTTTAAGGAAATCATTTACTATAACAACATTTATTTGAGTCAAAACGAATGTTACGTAAAACATCGTTACGACGACTCAAAATCACTAGTATAGGGATTCGGATTTTAATAGATATATAGATCCCAATACTACATCAAAACATTTCCTTTCGGAAATCATTTACTATAACAACAGTGTTATAGTCCATCATTTCCTTATTTTTCGAAAACGTCTATTTCAACAATAAATGTTGAAATCTATGATTTCGATAGTTCACACGTTTTAAAACATCTTTTAAAACAATTAACTTCATTTCAAATATCACTTTCCAAAACTATCCATTTTACTTAACGATATATTCACTATCCAAAATCGTGAATATACTTTACTATTTACATTTCACTATCTTCTACACGTTTTATTTCAATAATAATTCGCTATCCAAAATCGCGAATATATCTCCTTTGATAATCTTCTATATTTAATTTATCAAATTCAATCGATTGGTTTCCGAATTTATAAAACAACGTTTATAAATTCCATTTTCTATTTTCTATAACAACTCCGGTTTATAAATCTCATTTTAATTACTTCAAAAATTCACTTATAAGAATAAGTGATTTCGGATTTATAAAACAACGTTTATAAATCACATTTGTACTTTATAACGATTTCAACTTATAAAAATCATTTCATTTTGCAATTTCTATTTATATCCCATCTAAGTGCAAAAGTCGAATTTATAAGCAAATTTCTTATAAATCTTTTATTCTACAATATCTATTTACTTTATAACTTCACGTTATAAATCTATTAATTTCATTCACTTATTGAAATCCATTTATACTTCTTTCTAACACTTATAAAAAATTCGTTTTATAAGTCCAATATTTTTGATTTACAAAAAATATCAATTTTTATAAATATTTCTATACAAATCGTTTATAGTTATTCAAAAATCCCAACTTAACCCATTTTATAAATAAATCGACTTTTATTTCAAAAACGACACTTCGGTTATATTTCACTAAAAATTATAACTTTTATAACTTTAAAATTTTACGTTTATAATCGATTCAAAAATCCCATAAAACGTATATTTTCAAAAATCACTTTAAAACCCCTTTTAAATTAAAAGTCGTCATTTTTAAAGTTCAAAACTGAATCCGATGATGCAACAACACCAATCAGTCCATCACAACAGTCAAATACCATATATCATCATATGATAACAGAATATATCAAAATATCTGTAAATAATCAATACGGTGAGGAATCCAGTCGGATCCCTCCAACCTGTTTCCCTGCATCCACAGATGTTAGCACAATACCAATTCCACTCCAGTACGGAATTATCGCGGTATATGGGTTTTATAAAAATCCGCTTACTAACGGCGCAATAGGGTCTCATCCGCTATACGAGGCGGGAAATCATCAATCCAATATATACATATGCCAATATGTATATATTGCTATATATAGATATATATCCTACTATATCTAATATCACATCCAAACAGTCAATCATCAATCAATAACTGTAAAAATTCCACATTCAATTTGAGTGAGAAGATCTCACCTTGATTTTAAATTCCGTTCCAGCGTTTATTTCGAATAAAATTAAACGGCCGTTTAATTTCACTCAAAATTTTCACTGACCCCGATCGCTTCCAATCCAGTTGCATCGCGTAGTATTCGACGATACGAAGCCAACGCTTTTCGTTTCGTAATTTTCCAACCTTGCAGCAAAGAGTTATCACATTTCAAAGTTTACTCGATTTTTTAAATACAAATAATAATTACAATTTCATTTTAAATTTTAACCTAATTTTTATCACAACCCTCCATTTTGAAACCAGCAGATCCAGGCCGCATGTGATGTTCTTCCCTCCCATGCGAAACAACTCCCTTCCAGGTTCGTTCGAACCCAATCGCATTCGAATCCCTCCATTGCCGCACCCACCCAAACTGCTCGAAACCCCATCACCTCACCTTCATTCGAACGCCACCAGTCTAAGCTACCCACGGCCAGAGGCCGCACCCCCATAGCGCCGCCGTCACCTCGTATTTCGTGCTCAAAGTCCAGTCGAACGCGACTACGTAGCGGCTAATCCACTTCGCAAAATTCGATCTTAACCGTTGATATTAAAGCTCTCGTGATGCTCTCCATTTTTGTAGTTGAAACTTTCATTAATTGATCGATGGATTGCAAGAGAATTGAGGAAGAAGAAAATTGTTTCTCAGCCGTTCATTGTATAAGAGGCGGCGGCTGATGAAACCCTAGCTTATTTTATTTTGATTTCTTTTGTGAGAAAATGGGTCTATTTATATAAGTTTTGTCGAACACTATTCATCCGGAATTTCCAAACTCCGATTTACGCGTCGAAACTGGCGTTTCTGGGGTTTACCCCGCATTCCGGACACAATGGAACAGGTTTCGAAAGCTAATTCGGTCGTCTGTGTGAGATATGGCAATAAACGATCAATTTAAATTAAACCGATTTAAATCGATTTCGAGGCGTTTTAATTCGTACCGGACAAATGGTAAATCCAAAAATTACGAAATTTGAAACCATGCAATAATATCACATTACGGATCCGATGAAACTGGTTTCGTCGAAATCCGAGACCGTTTTAAAAACGACTATTTTAACTCGCCGAATTAAATTAAAATAATTTCGACGCGTTTCGAGCTGCTACGGTCAAACGATAACTCCGATTGATACGAAAATTGAAATCCGATAATAACTAACTATTACGGATCCAATGGGACTGGTCTCGTTCAATTCTGAGACTGTTCAAAAATTGGCTATTTTTACAGTCGATAATTAAATATTAAAATATTCAATTTTCACAGATTAACTCAAATTCAATTTTAAAAGTTCTATAACCTTTCTATAACTCCAGTATGATTAAATAAAATTTCCCAAATCATTTTCAATCATTTTAAACTCGATTTTCAATTATTTCTGGAATTTAACTATTATTAATTTATCGATTTAATTATCAAATTAAATCCAATATTCGAAAAATAAATCATTCGACTTCTAAATTCCATTTATTAATATTTAAAATTAATTAAATATTCGAATTTTAATTATCAAAAATTCTGGGTCGTTACAGGAATTTAAATGATATATTATTGCTTTGATTTTTTTTAAATATAGATGATATATTGATTTGGTTTTGGAATTTAAATGAGATATTATTACTTTGATTTTTGAAATGGAAATGATATATTATTGAATTGGTTTTGAAATGGAAATGATATATTTTTCAATTGGTTTTGAAATGGATATGTTTTGGGTTTGAAAGTATGTATTATTTTGAAATAAATGATATGATTTTGAAATGGTTTAAAGGATGTATTTTTATTTGAAACATAAACTATTTTGAAATTTATAACCACGGGTTATAATAACGATTGGTTGTTAAAGAGACCGGGATCGGATATGGACATACTCTCTGTCGATACCGAAAACCACTTTAACAACTGTGTACGCGGTGGAGTTTCCAGAATGAAGTAGGATGGTGGCGACGATCCTAAGGTATATGCGTGGACCCAACTCCCATGAGTTGGCATAAGGTGGCTAAAACAGGAGCGATCGACGGGCCAATGAGGTAGCACCTCTGATCGGACACACTTCTTCGATACCATTATATTACTTTGTGATTGATTGGGTGCACCCCTTGATTTGGGAGTGATGTTCGAGGTGGGCGGTAGTGGCTGCTATGCGTCACCACCAGTCCGGATGCGTAATTGGTATATCTACCCTGGCATTGCCTTGTTTGTCGTGTCACCTACCATATCGAACTTTACTACGAGTTGTGATTTCTCCCGTAGCCTGTGGAGTATCGAGGGTAGCCCCCATTTTGGGAGTATGCTAAACTGGATAGACTACTGGGACTATTACGTGTTAAGGTGGAAAATGTAAAGCCTTAATGTTATTTAAAAGTATGTTTATTTTATATTAGACATTATTATAATAGCGAATATTACTACATAGTAGATAGTTTAACGGATCCTTGAAGAATGGGCGATCCCAAGCATTCTTTGAGTTACTTGTACCTTTATTACAGTTCACTTGAGTTGGTTTACATTGTATAAGTATGTATGTCCTGACTCGAGTGTTTTGTGTTTTTCTTTACGCTCGGGTCAGACTGAGTGATACATCATTTGAGACTCACCTTTGGAGCTGGAGTTTTGCTTTGAAGGTCCAGATATCTATTCATTTTGTTATCCAGTTGATTCCAGTTGTACCTGATTATCATACTGTTACTCCTGTTGTATCTTGGTATTCCTATTGTATCTTACTTAACTCTGATGTATTTATATAGTAGCTTCATGAACTACTATTTCTTTGTTTCCGCTGCATTATATTAATCTGTGTCTGTGATATGTGATTATTTATTTACTGTATATTCTGATTTTGCCAAATTTTAATTTACAACGCGGTATTTTGAGCAATTCAAATCCGACATGTGCGGATGCAATGGTTGAAAATATCGGGTCGTTACATCCTCCCCTCTCTAGCCTAAAGCTACTTTTGATAAAAACAATTTAAAAGTTGCTGAACCCATGCAGTGACCTTCCCATCACCGGCCAGATTTCCGCCACACAAACTCACTCAAGCACCCACAGCCTTATGACCTGACCCGCCACGCACACAGTTCGCCAGCCTCCACACTCGACTGCTCCCACTTCTCCTTGCATCCGAAGCCACGGCAGCCCTTGCTCCACCCCGTATCACCTTCGCCACCTTTCTATTTACTTAAAGCCTAAAATCGTGCAGCCGTGATCCACATCAAAGCCAACCATAGTTCAGCCATCGCCCCACCTAGTCCTCCCTGATGCGCCACCATCACCCCACGCCAACCCGTCCTCTGCCGACCGCAGACCTCTCCACTTCATTTGCGGCAGTAGCCCTTCATCCCTAGCCTTATCTCCTCTTCTTCTTCAAAAAAAAAGAAGTGAGAAAAAAGTTTATATATATATAATATATGTTGCATTTGTGCATTGATCCTGCTCTTCATATTTCTGGTCGAGACCCACGCAACCAGGCAGCAGCGCTTAGGCTTCTTTCATAAGTTAGCAGCCTTCTGTTTTGATTTTTATTTAAATATTTTTTTTAAAATATAATATATATATATTGATTTTAAAATATATGTGTTTTAAATTTAGTATTGATTTTTTTAATATAAAGATTTATTTTAATATGTATTTTAAATTTGAACATTGATTTTTAAGAAAGAAAATGACATATATCTCTTTGATTTCCATCGAATCCAGTTCATCATGCTCTACTTTTTTTTCGTCGCTGTCCAGAATTAGTCGCAACAACCCCTAGCTTGTTTGTATGTATCCGTGTCCATGCATCTCATTCTTGTTATCCCTCTAGCCTCGAAAGGTGGGCAATCACACACGATTAACATTCTTACATTTAGTAAATTTAATTCACATGAAATGACGATTGAAATATGCTGTTAAATTTAAATTGTTAAGTTATTTATTGTTAATATGATATGCCATTATCTGCAATTGTTCACCTATGACATGTGACACCATAACATGTTGTATATATTATATTTAAATTATTACTGATGATATATGCCTGTTGTTGATATATTATATTATTATCATATTTGTTCTCACTCTGCAAGTTCCCTGTTAGTTTATGTTAGTCCTTGAGATGATGGTTTTAATGACAACAACCTTAGAATATATTATAAAATATAAATACTAACATTACAAGTTTAGATATATATGTATTTGCAGGATCTAACCATGCAGGTATCAAGAATGAAGACTGTACAGTATAGAGATTCAAGATACAGAGATAGAAGACTCATGAGTATCAAGATTATTAAGAGTTCAAGGTTAAGTCTGTTTTATTAGGAATATTTGTTAAAACTCGTAGAAAAGCACTGGCATCTAAATATCCAATTTAGTCGTGGAATGGAATCCACTTCGAGCCCGTTAAAGGGATGGAACCCTAAGTAGGATGGAACCTACGAAAAACTAGTGGGACATTGTTTTGTATCCACTAATTTTAATTCAAATTATTTTACAAAATTATCTTGTTTTCAAAATGATTTCAAAACTTTCCTTTTAAAAGATTCAAAACTCTCTATCCTGATTTTAAATAATTTTAGCCTCAAAACATCTTTAATTTCAAAGTTAAAATACTCCTGATTTTAAATGTCTTTTCAAATAATATATTTAACTTTTAATATTTATACTTAGATTTAAATATAAAATTATAGTTAAATTATGTATTTATTGTTCTTTATATTTACTTATGAATTTCAACTATATTCAAGTATATTTATAAAGTTTTAAATAGTTTTTATATAAGATAAATATTGTTTTTATAGAAATTCACATTATCATTTTTGGCTGAGGGATGTCGACATGCCCCTAGGTAGTATGTCGACATAGTGACAGTTGAAGTTCAAATTCAAATTTCAAAAGAAGTGTCTATTCGCCATAACTCTTCATGAATGGTCATAACTGTTGGTTTTCTATAAATAGGGGTCAGTTTCAACGAATTTTCAATCATATTTTTCTGATTTTCACTCATCTTCATCTTCCACATTTCTTATTACAAAATCATACCATTACTCTGCCGAAATCAACATCGAATCACACTCGATTACTTCTGTTTGATTCTACATCACTACCTCTACAAGGTTCTCAGTGCTATTCAGAGTTATAGATTTATTTGTAATATATTAGCGAGAAAAGGTGTGATTGTAGCCTTGGAAATCAATCAAGCGAGAAAAGGTGTGATTGTAGCCTTGGAAATCAATCAAGCGAGAAAAGGTGTGATTGTAGCCTTGGAAATCAATTGGGTGAACTTTTTGCCGCGGAAATCAAGTATCTCTACCCAGAGGATTGTTATTCTGGAGGGTGTACCTCGTAGCCTTGAAATCGAGGGTTGTACTTGTTGAATTGCTTTTGAAAGGAAATCTGTACTTAGTTGTACGGGACTGGATGTAAGGTAACCCCGAACCAGTATAAAATCCGGTGTGTTCTTTCCTTTACTGCTTTTACTTTATATTTGCATCTGTGTTTGATTCTGTGTTCATATCTGTGTCTAATTAGTGTATACATTGTTAATAAAGTTAGATAAACTCAAAAAGATTAACAAATTTCTTAAAACACTATTTACCCCCCCCCCTCTAGTGTTAATTCTAGCCTTAAGATCCTTAATCCGCATTTCTCACAGTTTAGAAATTCCTTATGGGTTGAAAATGATACATATCCCAATGATTTTATAGATTAGGAGAAAATCGTTATGGGTTGAAATGATAAACCCAAGCGATTTTCATTGATTTTGAAATTTTGGGATTGCGGGTTGAAATGTTATATACCCGTAAATATTAAATTTAAATTGCGAATTGAAATGATAAATATCTGTATCACTTGCTCATAAGATAGAAAATTATATACGGACACCGTTGTTCTATTTTTGAAAATGATTTACATGGTTTTGAAAGGAAATATATGGATTTTAATAAATATTGACATTTAAAATATAACGTATAAATTTTATTTTTTTATATACGTGTAAGTTTAGATTTTTAAAATTATATATTTGAAAATTTTAAGTTTATAAGTTAGTTTTGAAAAATATAAATTTTAAGATTTTACTTATAATTTTATTATTTTTAGATATATAAAATAAGATTTAATATAAAATATATTTAAAAATAAGATTTAATTTAATAATAATTAATATAATAATATTTAATAAGATTTTAATTTAACTAATATATGTATGTAAATTATGTTTTAAGTATTTATTTAAATTTATATTAATATTTTGAAATGGATTTTGTAATAACTTTAATAAATTAAGGTTGGAAAGATGAATTGAAATTGATTTGTAAATTTAATTTGTTAAGAGTTGGACTTAAATAAGAATGGATTTGTAAATTTAATTTGTTAAGAATTGAATTAAATAAGAATTGATTTATAGTTAAATTTGTTTAGAATTGAATTTAAATAAGGTTTGAATTGAATTTATTGATTTTGAGATTTGAAAGGTATGATCTTATAACTTGATTTGATAAAAGCGATTAAATGAATAAATTGCGACTTTAAATAAAATTTGAAATTGAGTATTTAATATTAAATTAAATTGTAATAAGATTTTTTATTTAAATGTCATTTAAGATGATTAAGTGAATATTTTGAAATTTTAAATAAATCTAAAGTTGTATTTTTAAAATATAAATGAAATTTATCAAATTGAGTTATTATAAATTGTTTGAATATTTAAACTCTAAAACCTATTGAATTGGAAGTGGTTTAAATTGGTAGTTCAAACCTGGATTTGAAATTGAAACAAATTAAAATGGTTTAACGAGAATTTGAATTGAAATTGATGAACTGAGATTGGTTTAAATTGAATTTTGGAACTAAAGTTGATTTGAATTGATTTGTGGAACTAGACGAAACAATGCTAATTTGAAACTATTTCAATATAAACTCTTTTAAATTTATATATAAACTATTTTAATATATAAACTATTTTAATATATAAACTATTTTAATTTATAACTGTTTTAATATATATATATATACACTATTTTAATATATATATACTATTTTTAATATTTAAACTGTTTAAGTTTGAACTTTTATAATTTAGATTTAATGGATTTAAATACGAATATTTTGATATGATGGTTTAAACTATTTTGTGGATATGATTTTGAAAGTAAATAATGGTTTCGAAAATGACATGATTTTGAAATGACTATGATACTTTGATATGTAGTATGAATTGTTTTGGAATAAAACAACCACGGTGTGAAATAAGCGTTTGGTTGTTAAATAAAAGGGATCGGATATTGTCATACTCTCTGCCAATACCGAAAACCACTTTAACAACTGTGTACGTGGTGAAGTTTCCAGAACGAAGTAGGATGGTTTGACGACAATTCTATATGAGGTATTAGCGCAGCCTTGACTCCCGTGAGTCAGCTTGATGTGGCTAAAATAGGAGCTATACCGGGCCAAGTAGGGTCGCTCCCCCTATCGGGCACATTTCTTCGATACCATTCTATTGCTTTTGTGATTCGATTGGGTGTACCTTTGATTTGGGAGTGTGTCTCGAGGTGGGCGGTAGTAGCTGCTATGCGTTACTACCAGTCCGGGAGTGCAAACGGTATTTCTATCCTGGCATTGCCTCGCGTGCCTTGTCACATGCCTTATCGCGCCTTCTACGAGTTTGGTTTGTACCGTACCAATGGAGTGCCCTCTGAGTAAACCACCAGTTTGGTGGAGCTTATGGTACTGTATAGACTACGGGAATATATAAAATGTGTAAAGGGGGATATGGGTAACGCCATAACGCTATTTTAATACTTTACTTTACTAGTAGACATATTATAATAGCGTATATTACTACATAGTAGATAGTTCCATGGATCCTTAGAGGATGGAAATCCCAAACATCCTTTAAGTTACTTGTATTTCAATTGACATTTTACTTGAGTTGAATTTACTATTATAGGAATGTTAAACCTGACTCGAGTGTTTTGTGTTTTGCTTTATGCTCGGGTCAGACTGAGTATCACAGCATTGAGACTCACCTTTGGAGATTAGAGCTTTGTTTTAAGATTTATCTATCCAGCTTTCAGTTATTTCAGTTATTTCTAGTCATTTATTGGTGCAGCAGCGGAAATAAAAAATCCGATAAAACGATGAAAGTAGCGATCGATGGATTGAAGATGCTGAATTGCCCAAATTCGTTGATCCGAAGATACCGAATTCTAGCTATCTCAAACACGTTGATAGCGCACTATTCCGTGTTTAAAGATCTGCGATTCTTCGCACGTTGATCTAGCGCACTAGATTCCGTGAATCGGCTTCTACGATCGTTGAATCGAGCGCACTCGATTAACCGAAAGAGGAGATAGGAGATCACACTCAACTACCAATTTGGTGAAAGCACAAAGCTAACAAACAAGAGTTTTTATTCAAATCAACTAAACTATTACAAATGGCACCACCGGCCTATTTATAGAAGTTACAAATCACAACACAAATTTGAACAACTCTTAAGTCGTTTCCGACCTAACAACTACGACTTACGACCTAACTAAGGTCGGCAACGACCTAACCATACAAACGACTTAACAGCATTACAAGATAACAACTACAACGTACAAGCGACCTAAAACAGACAGTGTAACGACCTATAATACAAACGACTTACGACTTATAAACGATGCGACCTACGACTTAGTATAAGTCGGTAACGACTTATCAGCAGCTTCGTCCTACGACTTAACCAGTACATGCGACTCAAAAAACAGCAGCAGTGAACGGTCTAAGAAATCAACGGCAGGAATTAAGTCGGCAGAAAAGATCCACGGCCTCTATGTTCAACGACTTATCTCTTGACTCGTTAGGTCGTTCACGACCTAACACTTCACCAATTTACTCTGCCTTTTCACTGCGTGACTCGATAGGTCGTTCAGGCGACTTAAGGGACTCGTTAACTCGCAAGTCTCCACTAAGTCGTTGCCGAGTTACACTAGGTCGTTGATGCGACTTAAAGGACCCGTTAGGTCGTGTACGACCTATCACTTCACCAGTTGGGATGACATTTTCGCTGCATAACTCGGTAAGCTTTTGCTTGTTAACTCGCAGGTCTTCATTAAGTCGTTGGGGTGACTTAAAAGCTTCGTTAGGTCGGTCCCGAGTTACGAGCTCGTTAAGTCGGTCACGACTTAGTACTTGGCCTGCATCATCCTCCCCTGGTTGAGAAAAATTCGTCCTCGAATTTGCGCCATCCTCTTCCACCATAAGTTCATCCCCACGTTATGGTATGAGATGTTTAACATTGAACACATCCGAAGTATACACATCCTCTGGCAGCCTCAATTTATAAGCGTTTTCATTGATCTTCTTCAAAATTTTTACTGGACCAATTTTCCATGCTTTCAATTTATTGTATGATCCCACCGGAAAACGGTCCTTTGTTAACACTGCATAAACCCAATCACCTTCATTAAATTCAACACTCCTTCGCTTCAAATCTGCAGATCGTTTGTACTTCTCATTTGCTTTTTCCAATCATTCTTGAACGATTCTATGACATTCAGTCAACTCATCAACAAATTCAGCAGCCTTTTTAACCATCTTCTTTGATTGTGGCACTACTGTTAAATCCAACGGTCCCTTCGGTAAGCTTGAATACACTATCTGAAATGGATTGAAACCCGTACTACGGTTTACAGCATGATTATGAGCAAATTCTGCTTGACATAGTTTTATATCCCAACTCTTCAGATTATCTTGCACAAGACACCTCAACAAATTTCCCAACGATCTGTTCACGACCTCAGTCTGTCCATCCGTTTGCGGATGATAAGCGCTGCTAAAGTTCAACTTCGTTCCCACCATCTTCCACAAACTTAGCCAAAAATGACTCAGAAAACGAGTATCCCTATCCGACACAATAGATTCTGGCAATCCATGAAGTCGATAGATTTCTTTGAAAAATAATTGAGCAACATGAACAGCATCCGCCGTCTTCTTACAAGCAATAAAATGTGTCATTTTCGAAAATTGGTCAACCACCACATAAATGGAATCATTACCACGCTGCGTTCTCGGCAACCCCAACACAAAGTCCATACTCACATCAATCCATGGTTTAGTTGATACAGGTAACGGCATATATAATCCAGCATTAGTCGCAGTTCCTTTCGAAACCTGATAGATATGACATCGTTCCACAAACCTTTCCACTTCTTTCCTCATTGATGGCCAAAAGTAAGACTGTGAGATCAACTGTAATGTACGATCTCTCCCAACATGTCCTTCTTCATGTAGCTCTTTTACAATCTTCATTCTCAAACTACAATCAGGTATGCACAATCGATTTCCTTTGAACAGAAACCCATCTATCATCATAAACTCATCCGTCTCTCCCTCCTTTACTTTATTCACAAACTTTGCAAAGTAAGGATCATCGTCAAATAATTCTGGCAACACATCAAACCCTGTTACTTCAACCTTCATTGTTGTTAACAAATGATTCTTTCGACTCAATGCATCTGCAACTCGATTTGTAATTCCCGATTTATGCTTCACCACAAATGTAAATTGCTGTAAGTATGCGATCCACGAAGCATGCCTTGCTGCAATCTTGTCCTGTCCCTGCATATGCTTCAATGCCTCATGATCAGTATATAAAACAAATTCTTTATGAAACAAATAATGTCTCCAATGTTTCACGGCTTGCACGATAGCATAAAACTCCATATCATATGTACTATATCTCATCTTTGCTCCTGAAAGCTTCTCACTGAAATATGCAATAGGACGTCCTTTCTGACTCAACACCCCTCCAATTCCAACCTTCGATGCATCAGTATGTAATTCAAACAACAACTGAAAATCCGGCAACACTAGAATTGGAACTGTCGTCAAAAAGTTCCTTGATTCTCTCAAAAGCAAATCCTGCTTCCTCCGTCCATAAAAATTGCTTCCCCTTCATACAATCAGTAACTGGTGCCATCACGCTACTGAAGTGTGGAATAAACCTTCGGTAGAATGATGCCAAACCATGAAAACTTCTAACATCGGTTATCGTTCTGGGTTGTGGCCAATTTCTGACTGCCTCAACTTTATTATGATCAACCTGTATTCCTCCTCCCGAAATAACATATCCCAAGAATAAAACACTATGCGTCATGAACATGCAATTCTTTGTCGCAGCATAAAATTGTTCTTGTCGCAATACCATCAACACTTCCTTCAGATGTTGCAAATGTTCTTCTGAGCTTCTACTATATATCAGTATATCATCAAAATACACTACTACAAACTTCCCAATAAAAGGTCTAAAGATTTGATTCATCATCCACATGAATGTACTAGGTGCATTCGAAAGACCAAACGGCATAACAAGCCATTCGTACAACCCCTCACGTGTCTTGAACGCTGTTTTCCATTCTTCCCCTGGTCTGATTCGAATTTGATGATAACCACTCTTTAAATCAATCTTCGAAAATATGGTAGCCCCGCTCAACTGATCCAACAAATCATCAAGCCTCGGCATTGGGAATCTGTATCTCACAGTAATCTTATTCAGTGCTCGACTATCAGTGCACATCCTCCACGTTCCATCCTTTTTGGGTACCAATAAAGCTGGTACAGCACAAGGACTTAAACTCTCCTGCACACGCCCCTGTTCAAGCAATTCTTCCACTTGCCTTCGCAACTCTTCATGCTCTTTCGAACTCATTCTGTAGTGTGGTCTATGAGGTAACACAGCTCCTGGAACAAGATCAATTTGATGTTGAATGTCCCTCAACGGCGGTAACTCCGTTGGCAACTCCTCTGGAAATACATCGTCAAACTCTTCCAGTACTGGTTTTACTTCTTCTGGTATTTCCACCACTTCACTGCTCTCACGCCCAATTAACAAAAACACTTCCGGTTCCTCTTCAACCTCCTTAACAAACTCCTTCACGGATAATAAAGTTTTCAGTTCTTCAATTTCCTCCAGTTTGTTTTCTTCTTGTTGTCGCTTCTTTGGAACTAGAGTAATCTTCGTGCCTTCAAACATGAAACTGTAACTGTTGGTACGCCCATCATGTTGCACCGCCCTATCATACTGCCACGGTCTTCCCAGCAACAAATGACAGACATCCATATCTACCACGTCACACCAAATTTCATCCTTGTATTTCTTCCCAATTGAAAAATTCACACAAGCCCTTCGACTAACTTTCACCTCCCCACCTTTCCTCAACCAAGCTAACTTGTAAGGTTTCGGATGCTTCTCTGTCTTCAATGATAACTTCTTCACAGCTTCTGTAGAGATAATATTATCACAGCTCCCCGCATCAATGACGAACTTGCAAACCCTTCCCAAGATAGTGCATGTTGATTGAAAGATGTTACTCCTCAACCAGCTAGTCTCTTCCTCCTGCTTCGGTGTTAAGCAATTCCTCCTCATCATTAAAGTATATCCATCGTCTCCCGACAACAACTCTTCCTCCTCAACTGGTAATGAATTAGAACAATCAGCCTCCTCATCCTCATCCTCAACCTCAGCTATCATCGCTCGCCTCTTTGGCTTTGGACATTCATTGCTCTTGTGACCAACTTCCTGACAATTGAAACATTTGATACCACTGTTGATCCTGGTCTTAGCAACTTCGTTAACAACTAGTTTTGCAACAGCCTTTGAAACATTCACATTACTACTAGCCCCTTTCATTGGATTGTTAGTATTTGTAAACACACCACCTCCTCTTCTTCCCTGTTTCTCCCAAGCTAACGCTTTCTGATGTGCTTCAGCAACAGATCTGGGATCAAACATATTCACCATATCCTCTATCTGCATTCCCAACCCTCCAACAAATCTAGCTGTCAGCTGTTCTTCTATTTCCATAATATCATTCCTCGCAATAAGCTGATAAAACTCATCTGCGTAATCATTAACAGTCTTTGTGCCCTGCCTCAAGTTCTGCAAACGTTGATACATTAGAGATTGATAATTGTAAGGTAAGAATGTTGCTTTCATCAATTTCTTCATCTTCTCCCATGATTCAACCTTTGACTTCCCCATTCGTTCACGTGTAAGTTTGGTTTGCTGCCACCATGCCAAAGCTCTACCCCTCAACCTTGTAGCAACCAACTTCACTCTACGATGTTCCGGAACTTCCTTGAAGTCAAAAATTTCTTCAACATTAGCTACCCAATCCAAAAACTCCTCAGCTTGCATACCACCCTTGAATTCAGGAATTTCAGTTTTCATCCCCGATTCCCACTTGTAATCATACTCAGAGTAATTTCTTCCTTGACCTCGTCCTTGTCCTCGAACACTACCACCATCATACTCCTCTTCAAAATTAGATGTATATCGATGTCGATCCTGACCACCAACATCTCTACTTCCTCCATTCCTCCGATCACGATCATTCACATTCCGATCACGATTCCGATCTTCACTTCTATGATTTCTATTAACACTTCTCTCTCGATTGGAATGTGGCGAGACTCTACTTCCCCCATGGTTAGATTCAGGTGAAGCTCTTCTCCGATTTTGATTCATTTCTAACATCATCTTCTTTAATCGACCAATTCCTTCGTTAAGCTTTTCACTAAAGTTTTCATTGATTCTTTGCTCCATCTCATCAGCTTCTTCTCTTCGATACAATGCTTCAACGTTTTGATGTCGATTAGCTCTCCTCGGCGGCATACTTGAAAATTTCACAAACACTTCAAAATTCAAACACAATTCGAACTTAGATCCAAAATGCTATGGATCGAAAACTCCAAACTTGTTGCCACTTCGCGATGAACACGATGAACACAACTTCTCCAAAAGATATAGATCCGATCTCCAAACTTCAATACAAAGTCGAACAACTTCACTCTTTTCTCTCGGCCTTGATCAAATGGCACGATCCAACACTTCGACTTCAAATTCTTCAAGATGATTGGCTCCACGACTCGATTTAGCTATGATTGGCTAAAACAAGCTCTGATACCAAAAATGGTGCAGCAGCGGAAATAACAAATCTGATAAAACGATGAAAGTAGCGATCGATGGATTGAAGATGCTGAATTGCCCAAATTTGTTGATCCGAAGATACCGAATTCTAGCTATCTCAAACACGTTGATAGCGCACTATTCCGTGTTTAAAGATCTGCGATTCTTCCCACGTTGATCTAGCGCACTAGATTCCATGAATCGGCTTCTACGATCGTTGAATCGAGCGCACTCGATTAACCGAAAGAGGAGATAGGAGATCACACTCAACTACCAATTTGGTGAAAGCACAAAGCTAACAAACAAGAGTTTTTATTCAAATCAACTAAACTATTACAAATGGCACCACCGGCCTATTTATAGAAGTTACAAATCACAACACAAATCTAACAACTCTTAAGTCGTTTCCGACCTAACAACTACGACTTACGACCTAACTAAGGTCGGCAACGACCTAACCATACAAACGACTTAACAGCATTACAAGATAACAACTACAACGTACAAGCGACCTAAAACAGACAGTGTAACGACCTATAATACAAACGACTTACGACTTATAAACGATGCGACCTACGACTTAGTATAAGTCGGTAAAGACTTAGTATAAGTCGGTAACGACTTATCAGCAGCTTCGTCCTACGACTTAACCAGTACATGCGACTCAAAAAACAGCAGCAGTGAACGGTCTAAGAAATCAACGGCAGGAATTAAGTCGGCAGAAAAGATCCACGGCCTCTATCTTCAACGACTTATCTCTTGACTCGTTAGGTCGTTCACGACCTAACACTTCACCAATTTGCTCTGCCTTTTCACTGCGTGACTCGATAGGTCGTTCAGGCGACTTAAGGGACTCGTTAACTCGCAAGTCTCCACTAAGTCGTTGCCGAGTTACACTAGGTCGTTGATGCGACTTAAAGGACCCGTTAGGTCGTGTACGACCTATCACTTCACCAGTTGGGACGACATTTTCGCTGCATAACTCGGTAAGCTTTTGCTTGTTAACTCGCAGGTCTTCATTAAGTCATTGGGGTGACTTAAAAGCTTCGTTAGATCGGTCCCGAGTTACGAGCTCGTTAAGTCGGTCACGACTTATTACTTGGCCTGCATCATTTATGTTCAGACTTGTCAGTTGCTTATGTATTAGAGATTCATTTGTATTTGAGATGCTGTTGTATTTTGTTTCAGACTCTGATGTTTTATAGTAGCTTCATGAACTACTATTTACCTATTCCACTGCTTATTGTTGTATTACTCTGTATTTGTGATTCTATGATTGATTTATTTATTGTATATGCTTAGTTTTGCTGAATATAAATGAAATCTATTGTTTGAGCAATTCAAGTCTGACATGAGTGGTTGATTGTCGATTTGAACGGTTCAAAATACCAGGTCATTACATGTGGTATCAAAGCCCTGGTTTAGGAAAAACTTAGCATATGGAATAAAAACTCATTAGAGATCGGGTAGTGATACCCTAGAATGAGTAGAATCAATTATAGAATCATATTCGTTCAAGCTTGAAATTCTTCGTTAGGTTCCTCCTAGATTAGGATTTCTTTCGGATTTTGGAACTTTCCCTTTGTTCTGGAATCCATTCGTGTCCTTTCCTATTCATGTTCTTTTGATACTAGAGCATCTCATAGCTTCATTTCTATTGATCTCTGCAATGAATTTGAGCCCATCTTGCAATATCAATTTGCAACTTCGTTCTTTTGTGTGACTCATTCCATCGGCGGTCCCGCCAATTTTGGTATGTTTTGTAAAGGGGTGAAACTCCTTTACAACAGGCGTCGATTCACTGGAGATCTCTACGTCCTCGGTTTTGATGCTGTTATTTATTGCAAAGCCTGAACCGTTTCTCTAATAGACGACTAGGGTAATTCTCTTGTAATCGAATGTCAATGGCCTCAAGATTTTGTAGGCAGTTCTATCTATTCGCTTGATTCTCACCCTAGTGATCTCGACTCCACCTTTGTTGTCCAACTATTTCCGGATGTCTTTGGTGAAGTCACTTCTCTTCCTCCCAAGTTGGAAATTGAATTCTGCATCGGTCTTATTCCTAGAGCTCGACATGTTGTCCTCCCTTCCGGACGAATGGTTTCTAAATGGTTAGTCATCCCTTTTGGATTAACCGATGCTCCTGCTTTCTTCGTCGATCCTATGAATCGCGTTTTCCACAATGTTCTCAACAGGGTTTCCCCACTTTCGTTAATGATATTCTCGATTGTTCTAAGTCTCGGTTGACCTGGTCAAGCTCACCCGCGATTAAAATGAGTCTATCCATCGTGCCTCTTTTGTAATTTGATTATTTTATCTTTTAATTAGAATTCTCGTCGATTAGGGCCCCTCTAAATTTGAATCTCTATCCTTGTTCTAAGGTTCATTCTTGAATCATCCTATGAGGGAGCGTATTTGTAATTGATATAAAATTGTTTTATATTGTGTTGTTTGATTTGTTAAGTTTGATTTGGGGTTTCGATCGATTCGTCTGGCCAACGCTATCGATGGGAATTCCAAAGCACTTGAACAGAGCAAACTGACACAATATTGTTTTCGAAATTGGTAAATGAAATAATTTTGTGTATAATTATATTTTATATATAAGAGTATAATTTTCTGAAATTTGATGATTAAATGAATTGGGTATTAGAAATGATAATGCTAGATTATCATTTATTGTTTTGTTAACATTTCTAAACCATTAACTATTGTTGTATAAGAAGTTGAAATTTTAAAGTATGGTTTATAAATTTGATTTGTTAATGAAATGAATTTAAATTAAAGATTTGAGGATTTAATTTTCGGTGCTTTCAAAATTTGGTTTTCAAAGTTTTGAGAAAATATATTATTTGAAAGTATTTTCAAATGGAAATTGTTTCCAAAGAATTTTAACGGAAGTAAATCAGTGCTCTCCTATTCTGTCGCTGTAAAATAATTTCGGTGATGACTGCAGCATCATCGACATTCATTTTCGAGTCTCAAAGTGGCGAGACCACTTAGTAGCTTTGCTACACTTTTGGTTTGGAAATGGATTTGATTTGAATTTCTTGAGTATGATTTGATGTATAATATATATATATATATATATATATCAAAATTGTTTGAAGTGAAACCAGAAATTTAACTCTTAAGTTTTATAATGGTTTTCAATTATTGAAATGAAGAAAATTTGTGGAATAATGGGAGTGTTTAAAAGGAGGAATGAAATTGAAACAACTCGAATAGTTGAACTAGGATAAATTCATTTGTATAATACTCAATTGCATTCTAAAACATATATAACTTACCTGAAATATTCCAAAAGTTAAAATGTAATGTGAATATGTAATTGAATAGTATACAATATAAAATGTAATAAGATGTCCAAAAAAATTTAAATTTTGTTAAGGGAAATTATAAATAAAAATTTGGAAGTATAATAAATGTTTATCCATTTAATTTATGTTATAAGAAATGTAAGTGAAATAAATTGAGAAAAAGAAAAAGAAAATGTCGTCTAAGTAAATGATTATGAACTTAAGAAACTAAATGGGTAACAAATAAATTTATATATTGAAGCTGTTTGTAAACAAATGGCAAATTTCAAGAATGGTTGAAATTGAATTATAAATGGAAGTAACTTAAGTGAATCTAAATGGATAAAATAAATGAGTTGAATAAAATAATTTTTTTTTGAAAGAAATTCTTGTAACAAATGGTAATAAATTGAAAGCAAATCAATTGATTGAAATACATTGAATTGAAATCAATCAAATATGAATACAATGAATATTTATTGATAGAATGAGATGATTTGAAAGCAAATTTGTTGAATATTAATCAATTTAAAAAAAACTAATGGGAATTTATAGGGTTTTGAATCAATTGTTGTATCTGATACTATGTATTTCAAATATATCTTTCCTTTTTATTACCTCTATTCTCCTATCTCATTCCTTTTCGAGGACAAAATGTTTTGAGTGGGGGAGAGTGTAACAACCCGTAAATTTTAACGATTTTTATAATGTAATTAATTGAATTTTTCTTAAAAATAAAACAATTAAATTTGTTAATGAAAATTTGATATTTGGTATGCGTCTATTTAAACGTAGCAAATGTCAGATTTTCATCTGAAAATATGAAAGTTAGTTATGTTGTGTAATTTTTAATTTCAATTTAAAATCAGTTAAATTGTTGAAAATAAAATATTTTTGAAACCTGAATATTTTTATATAATAAAAATGTAAATCATTTTCTGAGTGAGGCGTCGTATTTCGTTTTGCCAAATTTGGATTTCTCTAGCCCCGTTTATCTTATTTTCGGCGAATTTGCAGCAATTTGGCAGCGAAATATCAACTTTTGATAGGATGGTCGTATCACTCATATCTATGTACCATTCTGTTCGTCTCGTCGTGCTAATCTCCGCATTATATTCATTGTGTATTTCGACGTCCGGTGCACGATGAAATCTACATAACGGGTTGCCGTATTGGTACCCATTTCTGGACACTTTTGGTTTCTTTATGTCTTTCTATGTTATCCACCGTACAATACGAATAGCCATCAGCTTTTATTCTTCCCAGTAATCAATGTCTAACTTGTGATATTCTTACCATTTTAATATATGTGTTTTTCCATTTCCTTTGTTGGTTCATTCCCATTTCTAGTTCGCCTATTCACTTTCTCTTTCTCTCCTGCTCTTTTTGTTTCCATTCTTTGTTCTTGCTTCTGGGAAAATATAATAAATAACTAAAAATACAAACTTATATATATTACCTTGTATAATGAGATCTGCTCATCTCTCTCTCTCTCTCTCTTCCCTTGGCTTCTCAACCGTACGACTACGTCCCCTTCGTGCCGAACCACCCCCCTTTTGACTTTCACATCCGCCCTCCTCTTCTCATTAGCACACATCATCTGCTCTTGAACCCACCCTCTCTCTCTCTCTATCGGCCATACTTCACCGCTTCTTATTCGAACAACCCACGCCTGAAGCCCGAGCACAGCCTCCCTCCGCCCCCTGATCGACCTTCCTCCACAACCGCATCCATCCCCACGTCCACAGCCTGCATGGCCATGTCCTCCCCTCTCTTGCCTAAAACTTCTTTTAATAAAAAAAATTGAAAGTTGCGAAACCCATGTATTGACCTTCCCATCACCGGCCAGATTTCCGCCACACAAACTCACGCAAGCACCCACGGCCTTGCTGACCTGACACACCATGTGCACAGTTCGCCAGCCTCCACACTCGACTACTCCCACTTCTCCTTGCATCCGAAGCCACAGCAGCCCTTGCTCTGCCTCGTATCACCTTTCTATTTGCTTGAAGCCTAAAACCATGCAGCCGTGATCCACCTCAAAGCTGACCATAGTTCAGCCGTCGCCCCACCTAGTCCTTCGTGATGCGCCACCATCACCGCACATTAACACGTCCTCTTCAGAACGCAGACCTCTCCACTTCATTTGCACCAGTAGCCCTTCATCCCTAGCCTCGTCTCCTCTTCTTCAAGAAAAAGAGAGAGAAAAGAAGTGAGAAAAAAGCGTATATATATAATATCTGTTGCATTTGTGCATTGGTCCTGCTCTTCATATTTCTGGTCGAGACCCACGCAACCAGGCAGCAGCTCTTAGGCTTCTTTCTTAATATATATATATATATATATATAGAAACACATATATTTATGATACAAAGCTTATGTAATTCAAGTTTGCATTCATAAGTTAGCAGCCTTCTGTTTTGATTTTTATTTAAATATTGTTTTATAAATATTATTTTAAAATTATAATATATATATATATAGATATTTTGATTTTAAAATATATGTGTTCTAAATTTAATATTGATTTTTTTAATATAAAGATTTATTTTAATATGTATTTTAAATTTGAACATCGATTTTTAAGAAAGAAAATGACATATATCTCTTTGATTTCCATCGAATCCAGTTCATCGTGCTATGCTTTTGTTTCGCCGGTGTCCAAAATTAGTCACAGCAACCCCTAGCTTGTCTGTGCGTATCCGTGTCCATGCATCTCATTCTTGTTATCCCTCTAGCCTCGAAAGGTGGGCAATCACACACGATTAACATTCTTACATTTAGTAAATTTAATTCACATGAAATAACGATTGAAATATGCTGTTAAATTTAAATTGTTAAGTTATTTAATTGTTAATATGATATGCCATTATCTGCAATTGTTCACCTATGACATATGACACCATAACCTGTTGTATATATTATATTTAAATTGTTACTGATGATATATGCCTGTTGTTGATATGTTATATTATTATCATATTTGTTCTCACTTTGCAAGTTCCCTGTTAGTTTAGAAATTCCCTATGGGTTGAAATGAAACATACTCGAATGATTTTATAGATTAGGAGAAAATCGTTATGAGTTGAAATGATAAACCCAAGCGATTTTCATTGATTTTAAAATTTTGGGATTACGGGTTGAAATGAGGTATACCCGTAAATATTAAATTTAAATTTTGGATTGAAATAATAAATATTCGTATCACTTACCCATAGGATAGAAAATTATATACGGACACCGTTTTTCTATTTTTGAAAATGATTTCCATGGTTTTGAAAGGAAATATATGGATTTTAATAAATATTGACTTTTAAAATATAACATATAAATAAATATATATATATATGTGTGTGTGTGTGTAAGTTTAGATTTTTAAAATTATATATTTGAAAATTTTAAGTTTATAAGTTAGTTTTGAAAAATATGAATTTTAAGATTTTTCTTATAATTTTATTATATTTAAATATATAAAATAAGATTTAATATAAAATATATTTAAAAATAAGATTTAATTTAATAATAATTAAGATAATAAGAGTTAATAAGATTTTAATTTAACTAATATATGTATGTAAATTATGTTTGAAGTATTTATTTAAATTTATATTAATATTTTGAAATAGATTTTGTAATAACTTTAATAAATTAAGGTTGGAAAGATGAACTAAAATTGATTTGTAAATTTAATTTGTTATGAATTGGACTTAAATAAGAATTGATTTGTAAATTTAATTTGTTAAAAATTGAATTAAATAAGAATTGATTTATAATTAAATTTGTTTAGAATTGAATTTAAATAAGGTTTGAATTGAATTTATTAATTTTGAGATTTGAAAGGTATGATCTTATAACTTGATTTGGTAAAAGCGATTAAATGAATAATTGCAACTTTAAATATAATTTGAAATTGAGTATTTAATATTAAATTAAATTGTAATAAGTATTTAATTGTCATTTAAGACGATTAAGTGAATATTTTGAAATTTTAAATAAATCTAAAGTTGTATTTTTAAAATATAAATGAAATTTATCAACTTGAGTTATTATAAATTTTTTGAATATTTAAACTCTGAAACCTATTGAATTGGAAGTGGTTTAAATTGGTAGTTCAAACCTGGATTTGAAATCGATACAAATTAAAATGGTTTAACGAGAATTTGAATTGAAATTGATGAACTGAGATTGGTTAAATTGAATTTTGGAACTAAAGTTAATTTGAATTGATTTGTGGAGCTGGATGAAACAATGCTAATTTGAAACTATTTCAATATAAAATCTTTTAAATTTATATAAAAACTATTTTAATTTATAACTATTTTATTATGTATATATACACTATTTTAATATATATATATATACTATTTTCAATATTTAATTTGGAACTGTTATGATTTAGATTTAATGGATTTAAATACGAATATTTTGATATGATGGCTTAAACTATTTTGTGGATATGATTTTGGAAGTAAATAATGGTTTCGAAAGTGATATGATTTTGAAATGACTATGATATTTTGATATGAAGTTTTAACTATTTTGAAATAAAATGACCACGGTGTGAAATAAGCGTTTGGTTGTTAAAGAGACCGGGATCGGATATTGTCATACTCTCTGCCAATACCGAAAACCACTTTAACAATTATGTACGTGATGAAGATTCCAGAACGAAGTAGAATGGTTTGGCGACGATTCTATATGAGGTATTAGCGCAGCCCTGACTCCCGTGAGTCAGCTTGTTGTGGCTAAAACGGGAGCTATACCGGGCCAAGTGGGGTCGCTCCCCCTATCAGGCACATTTCTTCGATACCATTCTATTGCTTTTTTTATTCGATTATGTGCACCTTTGATTTGGGAGTGTGTCTCAAGGTGGGCGGTAGTAGCTGCTATGTGTTACCACCAGTCCGGGAGTGCAAACGGTATTTCTATCCTGGCATTGCCTTGCGTGCCTTGTCACATGTCTTATCGCGCCTTCTACGAGTTTGGTTTGTATCGTACCTATGGAGTGCCCTCTGAGTAAACCACCGATCTGGTGGAGCTTACGGTACTGTATAGACTACGGGAATATATAAAATGTGTTAAGGTGGATATGGGTAACGCCTTAACGCTATTTTAATACTTTACTTTACTGATAGACATATTATAATAGCATATATTACTACATAGTAGATAGTTCCACGGATCCTTAGAGGATGGAAATCCCAAACATCCTTTAAGTTACTTGTATTTCAGTTGACGTTTCACTTGAGTTGAATTTACTGTTATAGGAATGTTAATCCCGACTCGAGTGTTTTGTGTTTTTCTTTATGCGCGGGTCAGACTGAGTGTCACAGCATTTGAGACTCAGCTTTGGAGATTGGAGCTTTGTTTGAAAATTTATCTATCCAGCTTTCAGTTATTTAAGTTTATTCCATCATTTATGTTCAGAATTGTCAGTTGCTTATGTATTAGAGATTCATTTCTATTTGAGATTCTGTTGTATTTTGTTTCAGACTCTGATGTTTTATAGTAGCTTCATGAACTACTATTTATCTATTCCGCTGCTTATTGTAGTATTACTCTGTATTTATGATTCTGTGATTGATTTATTTATTGTATATGCTAAGTTTTCCCAAATATAAATTAACAATCTGTTGTTTGAGCAATTCAAGTCTAACATGAGTGGATGATTGTCGATTTGAACGGTTCAAAATAGCATGTCGTTACACTTGCCTTGGTGTGGATGATTTTCTTTCTACTGATAGGATATGCAAATCCGCTCATTTGTAGTGGACAATTGACCCACTATTGTTATACATATTGTTTCTCAATTAAGCGAGAAAATTGTTTATTGTGCTCTTTAAAGGATTTCTTCGAATGCTTAAGGAAATTTGGAATGTCTAAGTTTGAATGGATGCTGGAAGACTAAATATTATGGACTTAGGAATGCTTTGGAGAGTAACCCTAAGCTCTAGAAGCTAATTATAGCTCGCTATGTTAAATTAAGTTTGAATGAACTAGTTGACAATCTTAAGGATTTTAAAACCATAAGTGTTACTGATCTCACATAAACTTCTTGGGTTTCATCATGATCGACTTCTAAGCTCTAATACGTTTGGTTTCACATGACTATGTTGGGTGCTGCTCTACTCACATAGAAGTTTGCCTCATTGCACCCATTAGATAACTGTATCGAGTGTCTTTCATAATCGATTTACATACATAATCCGCATGACCATTAGATACCCATTCGAAACTTAGTATCGCTTAAAAATGTGCTCAGTTGATCAAATTTGATTGATTGGGTTATAATTCTTTGTTTATGAACAATTTGATTAAGTTGTAACGAACCAATAACACTATGATTTTGCATGGTTATTTTTGTTTATTCATAATCCAAATAAACAAAAATAACCATGCAATATCATAGTGTAATTGGTTCGTTACAACTTAATCAAATTGTTCATAAAAAAATAATTATAACCCAATAAATCAATTTAATTAACTGAGCACATTTTTAAGCGATACTAATTTTCGAGATGTCTCCCTGGTTCACATCCAATCTACTCAAGCTTGCCTTTACAAAATCTAAACCACCATTTCCTTTGTCACCCATCATTCGAGCGACTTCATCCACCACTTAGAGAAATCAATTCCCTAACACCTTCAATGCATACACTCAGGCCCAATCCTAAGTGCCTAACTTTAAGTAGCACCCTATCAGTAGGATCACTAGTCAAACCGACCACTTAGATAGGTGTGCACATACACTTGTGCTCCACCTACTTATAAATCCAATGAAACATGCTTGCACTCCCCATCTAAATTTGAGCACAACACTCCCATCACACAACAGTCCCATCGCTCGGCATTTTCTAGGGTTGCCATCCCCGATCGCACCAACTTCGAGTGGCACATACCCGATTGCCCAATCCTCCAAGAGCGTAAATTAATAATTGCCTTTCGCTCACCCATCTTTAGCCACGATTTCCACAAGTACTGAGTACCTCTCACCTTTGAGTGTTTCACTCGAGCTACAATCCTTGGTCAGCTCCAATTAGTAGCTGGTGTGCACTGATCAGTTGTTGTTGCTTCTCCCTTATAGATGATCTATATCTCACTGATCATCAACTTCCAATGTTCATATCATCTGTGCAACAATCCCAGACAACATCACATGATATTGTGTTACTACCCTCAAGCATCAAACCAAACACCAAAACACTATTTTGTATGAGTCAAACGGATCAAAGTGATTCAAATAAAATATTTAATAAATAAAATATACTTCCCACATCGTCGATTTACCCATTCACATTCAAATCTACAGCTTTTATGTTGATTAACAACAAATATTATAGGAATTCACTCATTTTTAAATTGCCAAAATGGAAACCATTACTTTGGCAGGGATGGTTGTGCTTATGACCGTAGGGAGATTGGGTTTTGGATTGTAATCTGATACAAAATTGTGCATGATACACCAACTGTACCTAGTGCTGATCTATGATGTACGAAGGGTTATCAAAATGGACTTTTCACATCTTGGAGGTTTACAAGCAAAATAACTAAATTGATTCCCAATGATTCCAATTGTTACAAGCATCAAATCCATGTGGCCTAAAAACTCATTTCGCCCAATTGGTTTGTTTCTTTGTTCAAAATTTTCGTCTTCTAAATGCATCAAACCATACGATTACCACTATCAAATGGACTTGGCACCACCAATCATTTGATGATTTCATGCATTTTAGGTTGACTGTGCACCTCCAACCTATTTCTCTCTCACTTGACTCGATTAATTAAGTCTTAGTTTAATTGATTTAATTAATCAGGAAATAAGGATTTACTTCAATTGAGGCTTGGAATTAATGAAACGAAGGGTTACAACGACTCTGATTGTGTAATTTATTGATGGATTAGTGCTAATGGGTTACTAGGTCCACAGTCCACTAACCCAGCTCATCCTATAAACTACTAAACATATTACATAATCAATTTGGCAATTGTTTAGTGTATTCTTATATTCGCTCACAAACTATACACCAAGGTATTAGGTTTTGGCTGAAATCATAGGATTCTGGTCATCCCATCTCGATTCAAACAAAAACCGAGATCGAATCTAACTTGAACTTCGATTCTAGTCATTAATCACAATAAAAGTGCATAAAGGAAAATCAAAACAAAACAGAAGTTAAATTAAAAATCACTGAAATGAAACACTCACCTCCGAATCATTACAAAAGAACCAAATTTAAAACCCTAGTTTCGATAGAAACACTATCCATATGCATCAACGCACAAATCTCTCCATTATTCTATAACGACATTACATTGAAAAAAAATCTGGTTCATTTCAGGGATTGTGCCTTATTTTTTATTTGTTTCATTCAATGTATGTTAAGGAGAGGGAAACAATAGCTTTTAGAATTTAGAATAAAATTGTTTGGGTAGTTAGTTATTTAGGTTGAGTGTAATAACAAGTTTAATTATGTTATCATTTCAATCCGCAATAATTTAATTTTATAGGTATATATCATTTCAACCCGCAATCCCAAAATTAAAAAATCAATAAAATCACTTGGGTTTATCATTTCAACCCATAACGATTTTCCCTAATTTATAAGATCGTTCGGGTATGTATCATTTCAACCCATAGGGATTTCCTAAACTAATAGGGAACTTGCAGAGTGAGAACATTAAAATAATAGCATAAAATGACATAGCATATCAATGGCAAATATGATCATAATTAACCATTTAAATATAATATAGATACAACAGGTTATGGTTATCATATATCAATTAACATAGGTAGACAATTTAAACAATAATATATCATATTCAACAATTTCATTTCTAACAAATTAAATTTAACAACATATTTCAACCGTCATTTCATGTGAAATCAATTTACTAAACACAAGAATGTTAATCGTGAGTGATCGCTCATCTTTTGAGGCTAGAGAAATTAGACACACAACAAGCTACGAATCCAAGCACAAATTCCAAAGCACAACACGATGAACATGAATCGATGAAACAATATATATAAATTTTAAAAATCTAAATTTTTTTCACATATTTAAAATAAAATCTTTATATTATATTTTTATAAATCAATACTCAATTTAAAGCACATATTAAAATAAAATATCTATATATTATATTTTTAAAAATCAATATTTATTAAAACCCATATTTTTTCAAAATTCTTCAAATAAATATTTAAACATAATATATATACATTAAAGTTATTACAAAAATCTATTTTAAAATATTAACATAACTTGAAATAAATACTTTAATCATGTTATATATATACCTTAGTTTTTTATCATATTATAAATTGAAATACTTATTATATTTAAACATTTTATATAAATACTTTAAACATAAATTGAAATTGAAGTAATATATAAATACATTTAACATTCAAATTGAAATACTTTAAACATATTACATAAATACCTTAAATATAAATTGAAGAAGGTTACAGGCTGCCTAAATCGAGTTGAAACAAACAAGGTCGGATCTGGTAGATGGTCGGTGGCTGCAAAGGTGGTAAGCGGGCTGGAAGGTTGCGCTGTATGAATGGAAGGGTGATGTGGCATGATGGGTTCGGTGGAAGGTGGTAAGAGCTTGGACAAGGCGAAGACTGGAAGGGGAATGGTGGTCTGCAACCGGAGTACGGCGTGGTGAGAGAGAGAGGCGAAGGAGGAGGGTTTCTCTGGCGTGCGGTTGTGCTACTATTGGGTGTGAGGAGTTCAAGTGGTGGGTTCATTCGGCGGGCTGTGTTGCCCTGGTTGTGGCGGATATGGAGTGCACCGGGGAGGTTCGGTCAGGGCGCTTAGGGTGGCTGTCGAGTTTGGTGCGGGTCAATGGTGGAAGGGTAGCGACGCATGGCCGGAGCAGCTGGAAGGTGAGGTGGTGTTTCGGTCAGAGCAGGTGGGTAAGTGGAGGTGATGAAATGAACAATGGTGGACGAGTAGGATAATATATAAGAAAAATTTATACTTAAATTATTATCTATTGTAGGAAACAGAACAAAAGATGAAGGGGAAAGAGAATGGAAGAAAATGAATGAACCAATATATTATAAGTTGAAACCATAGGAATAAGGAATGGCAAAATTAAATTCAGAGATATATTAAATGCTAATGGCTGTTAGATTTTACTAAGTCAAACGAATAGACATAGGGAAACCCAAAGGCCCAAAATGGGTACTGATACGGCTAATCGTTTTGCAAATTCCGCCACGTACTGGACGCCGAAATGCACAAATGAATATACAGCAGAGATTAACACAACGAGACGAACAGAATGGTACATAGAAATGAGACACGACCTTCCTATCAAAACTTGATATTCGTTGCTGAAAATGCTGCTAAAACACCGAAAATAAAATAAACGGAGCTAGAGCAGTCCAAATTTGGCGAAACGAAATATGTCTCTCACTCAGAAAATGATTTACATTTTTCTTATGTAAAAAAATTCAGTTTTCAAAAATATTTTATTTCCAACAATTTAACTGATTTAAATTGAAATTTGAAATTTCACAACCAAACAAACTTCTATATTTTCAAATGAAAATCTGCCACTTGCTATGCAAAAATAGTTGCATACCAAATATCAAATTTTCATTACTAAAATTTAATCATTTAATTTCAAGAAAAATTTAGTTAATTACGTTATTTAAAATCTTTAAAATTTCTGGGTCGTTACACTCTCCCCCACTCAAAACTTTTCGTCCCCGAAAGGGAACGAGATAGAAGAATAGAAACAACAGAATGGAAAGGCAGATTTGAAATACATAGCACTAGAAACAACAATTTATTCAAAACCATATAAATTTTATTTTTGGACATCTTATTACTTATATTTTATATTGTATACTGTTCAATTACATTCAAACTTTTTCCCATATAAGTTTTATAAATGTTTCTAAGTGTAGTTGAGCACTATAAATTTACCATTTATTTAAAACACTTCTGTTAAGCAAAATTTAGTTTGAACATTTTTTATTACTTAAGTTTCTCCTGTATAACCTTCAATTACATATTCACATTAACATTCTAACTTTTTGAATATTTTAGGTAAGTTATATATATGTTTTAGAAAGTAATTGAGTATTATACAAATAAATTTTATCCTAGTTCAACTATTTCAAGTTGTTTCAATTCCATTTCTCATTTTAGACTCTTTAATTATTCAAAAAATTTGCTTCATTTTAATAATTGAAAACCATAACTTAACATAAAACTTGAGAGTTAAATTTTCGGTTTCACTTTAAACCATTTTGAAATAAATATATACGAATATATACATATATATATATATTGTACATCAAATCATACTCAAGAAATTCAAATCAAATCTATTTTCCAAAACAAAAGTGTAGCAAAGCTACTAAGTGGTATCCCCACCTTGAGACTCGAAAATGAATGTCGATGATGTTGCAGTCATTATCGAAATTATTTTCCAGCGACAAAAGAGGAGAGCACCGACTTACTTCTTTTAAAATTCTTTGAAGCAATTTGCATTCGAAAATACTTTCAAATAATATGTTTTTCAAAACATTAAAAACCATATTTTGAAAAGCACCAGAAATTTAATTCTCAAATCCTTAATTTAAATTCATTTCAGTTACAAATCAAATTTATAAACCATGGTTTAAAATTTTCATCTCCTTACAACATACAATAATAGTTAATGGTTTAGGAATGTTGACAAAACAATAAATGATAACCTAGTATTATCATTTCTAATAACCAATTCATTTAACCATCTAATTTCAAAAAATTATACTCTTATATATATAAAATATAATCATACATAAAATTATTTCATTTATCAATTTCGAAAACAGTATTGTATCAATTTGCTCTGTTCAGGTGTTTTGGAATTCCTCTCGATAGCTTTGGCTAGACAAATCGATCGAAACCCAAAATTCAAACTTAATAACTCAAACAACACAATATAAAACATTTTTATATTAATTATAAATATGCTCCCTCATAGGATGATTCAAGAATGGATTCTAGAACAAGGATAGAGATTCAAATTTAGAGGGACCCTAAACAAAGAGAATTCTAACTAAGAAGATAGGCTCGAAAAGAAGATAAGATGATTAAATTACAAAAGAGAAAAGTTGGATAGGCTTATATTAATCGCGGCTACCTTAACCGGTCAACCAAGACTCCATTTTCAGAGAGAATATGCCCAAGGAATCAGACTTCATCCCTTCAGAAATGGCATTTAGAAAATTTGGCTTTCAACTTATGACTCCTAAGAGTTTCTAGCACATAGCCCAAATGAAATTCATGCTCCTTCTCTGACTTAGAAAAGATGAGAAAATCATCAACGAAAATAGGGACAACTAGTTGAGAACATCGTGGAAAATGCGATTCATGAGATCGACGAAGAAGGCAGGAGAATTGGTTAATCCAAAGAGCATGACTAACCATTCATAGAAACCATTCTCCATTCGAAAAGCTGTCTTGGGAATGCTCTCCTTGGCTACACGAAGCTGGTGAAAACTGGTAGCAAGATCGAGCTCCAGGAATAAGATCGATGTGAAATTCAATTTCTCGCTTGACAGATAGAGAAGTGACTTCACCAAAAACGTCAGGATAATCCCTAACTATCGGGATGGAGTCAAGGTCACTAGGCTGAGAATCAAGCGGAAAGATAAAAATGCCTACATAATCCTGAGGCATTCGACATTCGATCACAAGAGAATTACCTGGGTCATCTACTAAAGAAACGGTTCGGGCTTTGCAAGAGATACCAGCATCAAAACCGAGGACAGAGAAATCTTCGATGAATTGACGCCTGTTGTAAAGGAGTTTCACCCCTTTACAAATCATACCAAGGTTGGCGGGACCGCCGATGGGATTAGTCACACATAAGGATGAGGTTGCCAATTGAAGTTGCAAGATGTGCTCAAATTATTATAGAGATCAACAAAAATAGAGCTATGGGATGCTCCAGTATCAAAAGAACACGAACAGGAAAAGGCGAGAATGGATTTTAGAACAAAAGGAAAGTTCCAAAATTCAAGAGAAATCCTAATCCAGGGGATCCTAATGAAGGATTTTCAATCTCGAACGAATATGATTCTATAATCAATTCCACTCATTCTAGGGTATTACTACCCTATCTTTAATGAGTTTTTACTCCATATGATAAGTTTTGCCTAAACCAGAGCTCTGATACCACTTGTAACGAACTGACATTTCGAACCATTCAAATCGACAATAATCCACACATGTCAGACTTGAATTGCTCAAAACAACAAATTGTTAATTTATATTTGGCAAAACTTAGCATATACAGTAAATAAATCAATCATAGAATCACAGGCACAGAGTAATATAACAATAAGTAGTTCATGAAGCCACTACAGAACATCAGAGTTTCAATACATAAGTAAATGACAAGTCTGAACATAAACAACTGGAAATAACTGAAATAACTGAAAGCTGAACAGATAGAAGATAGATCTCCAAGCAAAGCTCCAAGCTCCAAAGGTGAGTCTCAAATGCTGCGACACTCAGTATGACCCGAGCATAAAGCAAAACACAAAATACTCGAGTTAGGATTAACATTCTTATGCAAGTAAATCAACTCAAGTGAAATGCAATATAACTTAAAGGATGTTTGGGATTCCCATCCTTTAAGGATCCGTTAAACTATCTACATACATAGCACAATACGCTACATAGATAATGTCTATAGTAAAGTAAACTATTAAAATAGCGTTAAGGCGTTACCCATATCCCCTTTAACACATTTTTATACAAATATCGTAGTCTATACAGTACTGTATCTCTACCAAACCGGTAGGCTATCAGGGAGCACTCCATAGGTATGACATAAACCAAACTCGTAATGGGTGCGATAAGGCATGTGACAAGGCACGCGAGGCAATGCCTAGGGTAGAATTCTACCGTTTTGCAGAACCGGGCTGGTGGTAACGCATAGCAGCTACTACCGCCCACCTCGAGACACACTCCCAAAATAAAAGACACACACCCTATAACGACCCAGAATTTTGGTTATTTGAAATTGGAATATTTAATTGATTTAAAATATTTAAAAGTTAATTTTTAACTTAAAATTTCAAATATAATGATTTATTGGATAATTTAATTTTTGAAATTAATAATTGAATATTGGGTAAATTATTGAACCTTGAGTTTTAAGCTTGATAAAAATAATTTAAAGGCTTACAAAATTTATATTAATAATAATGAAGATAATAAAACTTTTTAAAATGAATTGAAAAGTGATTTGTTCGATTTTAAAAATAACTTGTTTGAACTAACGTATAAAAATAGCCTTCTGAGGCACAATCTCGAATTTTGACGAAACTAATTTCATCAGATCCGTAATAATGTATTATTATCGGGTTTGAAATTTTGTAGCGTTTGGAGTCATCGTTTGGCCATACGGGATGGAAACGCGTTGAAATTAATATCGAAAAATTCAATATAATAATTAGGTCCAAAATGCTATCTTCTCCATACGATTAAATTAGGTCGAAACCTTTTCCATTGCGTTCAGGATAGGGGTATAAAATTATGAACGCCTAGCGACACGCCTCGATAGGGGTTCAGGATTTTAAGTTACGTAAAACGAGACATTTGGAAATTTAATTAATATATTGTCTAATCAAAATTATTCACATCAGCTTTTTTCTTCTTTTCAAATCACTGTACTTGACCTTTTCAAACATGCTTCCCTTCTTTAAATCACGTCCTTTTTCATTTTATCATCACGCAAGCTACAGTTCACAAAAAAATGGCCGAACCATATAAAAGAAAATTTCAAAAAAAAAATTATATCTCATAATCCACTCAATTAAAAAATCTCAAATCGATTCCTAAATTCATATTTCTCTAATCTCTTCGATCTGATATGTATATTGGATGGTGCGGTGATGATTTTGGTTGATCGACTTTAATGTCGTGGTGAGTGGAGAACTAGGGTTACCGTTTTAAGGAGTTATGGTCGTCGACTCGGGGTTTTAAGCTCGTTTTCGATCTCGTGAGGGAAAATAGCATCTATGGGTGAAGTTTTGACGGGTGTGATCCTTGTTTGGGAAGTGCGATGTCACGTGAATAGTACATGTCAAAGGGGATTTGGCTTCGTCGTGTTTCGACCAGGGCAGTGGAACCGTAATGGTGGAGTGGAGCGGAGAGAGGGGGAGAAGAGTAACATGGTGGCAAGGTTTAATTGTGGTTTCATGTGGTCGATGGCGTGTACATATGTACGCATGCATGAGTTTGGGGAGATACAGGCGAGTGAAGAAGGAAAGAGGGAGGAAGAAGAAGGTTGAGGTGGGCTGGTTTGTTCTTGGGCCGGGTTATACAAAAAAGAAAAAGAAAAAAAGAACTACAGAGGAATGGAAAAAAACATAAGAAAGGGGGAAGAAGCTTGGAACAGTTCAGGCCGGGTTTCAAACATTGGTATGGGTTTTGATTTAATTAAAAATTTAAGTTAGTATTTAAGTTAATCGTATTATCGACGAACTTAAAAAAATTTAACTCCTGCATGCGAGGTCGAAATTGGACGAAACTTTTTGCGTTGCGATCATGGTGACGAGAGCTTCGAAATGAAACTAGTTTGGTTGGATTTGAAGACAGTCAAAAATCGGGCGTCGTCCGGTTTTAGTTCCAAAACGGAACGTCTCGGCGACAACTGAAAATCAAGGTGAGTAAATCTCACACATTTTTGGATTGCTAGTATAATTTAAATTGTTGAAAATTTAAATTATTGGTTGATTGGATGATTTGATGATTATTATTATGAGTTGGATATTATAATATATATATATATAGTCGTATATATTAGTAGTTGAATTGTTGTTCCCGCATATTTTAGCGGATGAGACACTATGCGCCAGCATAATAGTGGATGACCCTATATACAGCGATATCCCCCTCGAAGTGGGATTGGTATATTTATACTGTATTAACATATGTGGATGCAGGGAAACAGGTTGGAGGGATCCAACTAGATTCCTCAAAAATGTTGAATTTAATTTTCATATATAGTGATATATGATCTGTTTAATAATTTGTGATAGATTATTGTTATCCCGCCTTTTGGCAAGGTCGTGACACCAAAAAAGTCGACTTTTAACTAAGGACAGTTTGTCTCAGAGAATGGTCATACACTGCTTTGCTATGGATATCGATGAACTTTTTCCAAGCCCGGATCAGGCCACAATTGGTAGAACACAGCGAGCAAAGTCATGGGAACCAGCGTTCTAAATTTCAGGTCAATCGGAGTTCGTATGAATGAGGTATGATCGATATGAGTTAGGGAAGACGTGATGTTCGAATCGATCGGAGAACCACGGTTCGAACCCATCGGCTTCGTAACGATCCATGTGCACCATTCGAATCCATCCATTCGTATCCATCACCAAACCTTGGTTTGTATCCGTTGGCTTCGTATCGATCGGAATGGCCAGACCTTCGTATCCATGAACTTCGTATCGGTTGACCAATGATTAGTTCGAATCGATGAACGAGGCGTTCATTTGAATCCATCAGGCAGCTTCAGTTCATATCCATCACAATCGTATCCATTGAATGGAGACATCACCATCGATACGAGCTAAGCTGCCTATCTCGATTCGAACTAGACGTTGAAAGCTGATACGAGATGCATGAAGTTGATTGATTCAAACTGGATAACAGTACTCGATACAAACGAGGCGAAGTTTGTGGATACGAATCGGTCAATGCGCCACTAAAATCGGATCGATCCAGGCAACTCGCTCCACGTCACCACGCGCACGCGCTTCCGATCGATGCGAAAGCCATCGATACGAAACCATGGATTTGAACAGGGCAGCGCACGCGGAACTTTAACCTCGTATCGATCATATCTCACAAATCCCTGATCCAAACGCTACGAAATTTTCACAGAAGCTTGAGCACAAGGTAAAGAATGTTCCTGCCAAGTTTCAGCTCGATTGGACTAATTCTTGATGGATACGAAATCAATTTGTATCGATCACAGATCGAGTCGAAACTTGGTGGGACCGGTCGCATGGGCCCACTCACGTGCCAGAAGAAGTCTCCCAAAGTTTGAGCGCGATCCCAGCCTCTCACGCCTATAAATAGCCTCCTGAAGCCTACAGAAAGGGGATCTTTTTGGTAATTCAACGTCCAGACTCTGGCGGATTCAATTCTACATCTTATGATCACTATGGTATTCAAATTTCAGAGCTAACATCAATTGTAATCTGCTGTAATAGATTGAAGTTATCAAGTGAATCAATAAAATCATAAGCTTCAGAGTGGACGTAGGCAAGATCGCTGAACCACTATAAAATCTGTGTCGTTTACTGCTGTTCTTTTCAATTTTCTGAGTGTTCTTCATTTTTGTTTCGCTACATATTTGTTATCTGAGAATTGTGATTACGTACTGGTGCTTTCAACGACTATCGGGTGTTTGTGACCAATTTTGGTGCAAACAATTATAGTGTCACAATTTGTGATATACGAACTTAAAAATTTTATAACTGCTGTATGCGAGGTCGAAATTGGACGAAACTTTTTGTGTTGCGATCGTGGTGATGAGAGCTTCGAAATGAAACTAGTTTGGATGGATTTGGAGACAGTCGGAAATTGGGATAAAATCGGGCGTCGTCCGGTTTTAGTTCCAAAACGGAATGTCTCGCTGACAACTGAAAATCAAGGTGAGTAAATCTCACTAATTTTTGGATTGCTAGTTTAAATTAAATTGTTGAAAAATTAAATTATTGGTTGATTGGATGATTTGATAATTATTATTATCAGTTGTATGTTGTAATATATATATATAGTAGTATATATTAGTAGTTAGATTGTTGTTCTCGCATATTTTAGCGGATAAGACCCAATGCACCCGAATAATAGCGGATGATGTGGGATTGGTATTTTTATGTTGTACTAACACCTGTGGATGTAGGGAAACAGGTTAGAGGGATCCAACTGGATTCCTCAAAAATGTTGAATTTAATTTTCATATATAGTGATATAAATCGATTAGAATTTTATTAATAAATCAAAATTAATTATTGTTCCAAAATTATGTGATTATTTGAAATTGTTTAAAGTATATTAAATTATTAATTAAGTTAGCTATAATAAGTTGATATTAAGTTAATTATTATTAAGGATTAATTAGAGTTATTATTTTAAAGGATAAATTATTCAATATTAATATAGTTTATATAATAACTTTTATTTAAGTGTATTTGACTAAAAATTAAACTTAGAAAAATTATTATAGAAACTTAATAAACATTATTTTGAGATAATTATTAAATAAATTTTTCGGAAAGTAATGGTATACTTTCATGGCGAAATCGGAGGCAGAGATTGCATGCAGTTAAGTTTTGGATTTCTCTGGGATAGAGACGTAATCATTGAGCTGTGAATCCATGGTGGATACCGCGTGGTGCTTTCCATATTTATTTTAAAAAGGGTTTTTCAAATATTTTTGAAAAGAATGATTAGTGAACTTACTTAATTCGATAAGATAAGTACATACATTTTTATAAAGAGATTTAATTTATTTAAAATTAAATAAAATAAGACTTAGTGTTTTTCAGTTGAAATTGAACTCTTTGGTTGAATGATTGTTTATTTGATAGTTAAATAACTGACTATCAAATCTGGACCAAAAATATAACTTTGGGAATATCTAGTAGAAACACGGGAATTATATGGTACAGTTACCGTCGGAAGGTGCTATACTGTACATATAAACTCGTTTCGTTCTTCTAGGACGATGATAAGAAAACTCATCGACTAACGGTTAGGAGATGATCTTCGATCTTATTTTCGTCTGTTTATTTCCTAAAGAACCAGAGTTGAGTTTACCAGAAATATCGAATGTTGTTTCGAAGAGACCGTGATCGGATAAGTTATCCGAAAACCACTTTGATTCAATGAATACGTTTTCGAAGTTAAGACAAGAGCATGGAATCGAAGATGGAGCAGTGAAGTGCAAGGGCTAATCGCTACTAATACCGAGGATGATTCCAAAATGGATGTAGTAGGAATAGTGCCTTTGGTTTCGTTCAGACCCAGAATAGACTCGTATGGATGAATGCAATCAGTACACTGTCATTGGAGGACAATGAGAATTCCAAGTATAAACTCCTTAAAAGGTAATCGTAGCCACAAGCCTCATCAACCGGGAATGACTGAAAATCAGGGGAGATGCAGCAAGGCTAAGTGGGTCGCACCCAATTAGGGTATGTTTATCACCTTTCTAGATACCCTTGGATATTATTACAATGGTGCGCGGAAGAACTCGGAAAGGGTGGGAACACCAGGGGTGATAGCATATTCGGTCTATCCAGGTTAGGGGTAGTCCGGTCTTGAGTTGCAGGGGATCCCGGCGTGGTCCTCGGTACATTTTTCTAGATGTGTACTATGACAGGTGGTACCCCGGTGCCTAGTCATTCGTATGGAATCCGTTCTCTAATACGTGCCTTTACGGATTTGGTTGTAGAGCCTAGTATGTTGGAATTTAATTAATGTAACAATTTTGGCTATTTGAATAAGTATTTGTACCTAGACAATATTATAATATCAGATGATTTTGATATAAAATGTTTTGGTTATCGTAAGGTAAAAACCCGTCGTGTTTATGTGTGGCGTGGTCTTACGAGATACCTTTGTTTTTCAAAGGATTTTGATAACTTTAATAATTCAAATTGAGGGTGTTTTCTCACGTTGGTTTTCCAGACTGACCCGGGTGTTTTTTTATTATAATGCTCGGGTCAGACCGAGTATTACAGATACAGGATAGGATGCTATGGAGCTCAAGAGACGAGCTAGATGACGAAGACGTATTACACGTATTTGATTTTATTCCGCTTTGTATTGTATGTTTTATATTCAGCACTTGTGAGGACAAGTTATTATAACTGTCCAGTATTGAGTTGTTAATTTGTTGTACTCTGATGATGTTATGTATAAATGACAGTTATAGTTCTTTTGTATAAAGACATGTTATTATCTATTATATATTGTTCCGCTGCGATTGTGAGATTATGTATAAAGACATGTTATGTATAAAGACAAATACTTATGACAATATCTGATCCTGGTCTCTTTAACAACCAAACGCTTATTTCACACCGTGGTCATTTTCATTTCAAACAGTTCATAATTCATATCAAAATATCATATTCATTTCAAAATCATATCACTTTCAAAATCATATACACTTCAAAATCATAACCACAAATTAGATTAAACCATCATATCAAAGTATTCATACTTAAATCCATTAAATCTCAATCATAACAGTTCCAACTTAAACGGTTTGAATATTGAAAATAGTTTATATATATTGAAATAGTTATAAATTAAAATTAGATTATATTTAAAAATAGGTTATAGATTAAAATAGTTCATATATTAAAAATAGTTTATATCGAAAATAGTTCCAAATTTTCACCAATCAATTCAAATCAACTTTAATTCCAAAGAATCAATTTTAATCAATCTCAGTTCAACAATTTCAATTAAAAAGGTTAAAGGTTCAATTTAAATTCTCATTAAAACCATTTATATTTATATCAATTTCAAATCCAGGTTTGAACAACAAATTTAAACCACTTCTAATTCAATAGGTTTCAAAGTTTAAATATTCAAACATTTACATAACCCAATTTGACAAATTTCATTTATATTTCAAATATTAACTTTAAATTTATTTAAATTTGAAAACATTCACTTAATCATTTTTTTATATTATAACATTTAAATAAAATCTCAAATAACAAATTTAAATAAAATCAATAATTAAATATCCAACTTCAGTTATATCTAATTCTAAAATATTCACCCAATCACTTTTTATAAGAATTTAAATAAAATCTAAAATTACAAATTTAAATCAAAATTAAATATTCAATTTTATTTAAATTTGTAAATATTCATTTAATCAACTTTAATTAAATCAAGTTATAAAATCATACCTTACAAAATCTCAAATCAATAAGTTTCCAATCAATTCTTATTTATATTCAATTCTCAAACAAATTAAATTACAAATTAACTTAATTTATCTTCCCAACCTTTATTTTATTAAAATTATTACAAAATCTATTTTCAAAATATTAATATTATATATTTGGCAAAGCCAACCGACTTTATAGTGGGTCGTGCCACTGTATATAAAGGAAGAAAAGGTGTTCTACACATGCACAAAAACAACTATATATGGTTTTATAATGGTCATTCCACTAAGAGACAGAACATGTGAGAAGCAAAAGAGCTTCTGCAGCTATAAAAATGTCCTATGGAAAATAAAAAGAAAATAGGGACAAGACTAGGCTACAAAGCAAGAGGCCATCTATCCCGCAGAAACATGACTGACCACAACGTCAGACGTGGGACCTAGAGCATGAAGAAACGGACGGAACAGCGCTGCAAGAGAAGGTACAAAAGACCGTGACATGGTAAAGAAAAGATAATTCCGATCCCAAGAAGAGTCCAAAAATAAAAGCCAATTGTGTAGTCCAAAATCACTACGAGTATGTAATGGCAGGCTATCACCATCCACGCGATAAAATAACATCCTCCATTCCCCGTCTTCACCCATATACAAATAATAGCTATTCTAATCGGATCATATCTCATCTCTGAATCATAGTGAACCCAAGTACGCTCTTCCCGAAACCATGAAATGGTATCTAAATCAGGAGGTGTTGATGCGATGGATATACTATCTGGGATCGCATGTGCCCTATCAATAGTGTCACTAGGGGGAAGGGATAGGAATAGGTGGAGTCGGAACCTTAGGGACCCACTTTAAAACAGGCTGAGGAAGTGGAATCTTTGCAGGAGGAGGAAGGGTAGCAAGCCCGAACAAGCACGCATCAATAGAATGGCCAAATGACTTACAACATGAGCAAATTTCCAGTTTCCACTTGTACTGCACGTCCACTATCACATCATGGCCATTAGCAAGTCTCATTGAAAGCGATGACGGCAAAGGTTTTGTAGGCTTAATCTCAATCAAAGCCCGAGCATAGTGTAAAGATTTGTGGGCTTCGGTATTAGAATCAAAACACTTAAGATCACCGATGAGACTGGCAAGCCAGTTGAGACCTAACAGAGGTTGGAGCGCAGACGGAATATGCGTGAAAGTAGTCCAAACAGGGATAGAAAGAACTTGCTCCCTAGCTTTGTCAATAGTAATGCTTCATGGTGTAACAATAAACAGTTTTCCCTTTATGATAAGAGGACTGGTCTCAAGAGCTCACAACTTTTCATTTTTATTAGAGAATTTGAAATAGAACATAGTGTTGAAAAAATGGACATGGAGACTACCTTTCAAATTCCAAATCCGTTTGCAGTGGTCACGAAGCTCCCTGTACGGAGCGGAAGAATCCATAAAAAATCCAACCAAATATTCAGACCAATAGTTAACTCCTTCTTAGACGACCTCAATTGGCAGAACATTGAAGCTATCGATAACAACCGTATCAAATGTTCTAGGAGAGAAAGATCTCGCATTCCTGGGCAAGGCTTTGAAGAGAGAAGACCATTTCGGCAGCACATCCACCTGAATAGTAGCAGAAGGCGATGATATAGTATACGTGGACTGTATTGCTTCAGAGTTCAAATGGGCATTTCTACAAGAAGATGGAGTGCATATACCAGAAGTCGGATCTGCAGACAATAGATCATGTTCCAACTAAACGTCGACATTTGACACTTTCCCTACTGATAGATCAACAACATTTTCATTAACATAGATCGAACCCAAGGTATAATCATTGGTAACACAAGTAGCAGGATTAACATATTGGGCATGACCACAACCATTTGCAGCATAACTAACAGGAACTATGACTGATTCATTAATAGGCGCAGAGACCTTATGAAATAGAGAAGCATCAATGTAGTCAAAAGCTAAAGTCGGCAGGCGACCGACATCTGGAATAGCAGCTTCGGCCTTAAAAGTGGTGGACGTAACCTCACCACCCAACAGAGCAGTAGCATCAGATTGGGAATCGACAGTGCCAACCACACTCCTCCAATTACCAACAGTCGTGATCATATGCATAATAACAGAAGGGTTGACATTGACTATACCAGGTAGTGGAAAAGCACCAATTGGTGGAGTGTCAGAGAGAGTAGAGAGGGATGGCATAGGGTCAGGGGTGCAAGCGGTAGACGGAGATGAAAGTGGCTCGCAGACAAGTGACGAATCAAAAACAAACGACGTTGAACTCGAGAACGATCGACGAGATCTGGTTAGTGAAGAAGTGCCAATAGAAGCAGCGAGCCTTGGTTTGCTTTTATGATTCTTGGCCATGAGAAGACCCGGGGAAAAATGAAGAGGAAGACGAGGCGGGGGGGGTTAAGAGGGGGAAGGCGAAGTGGAAAGAGGGAGGACAAAGAATCGTAAGGAAGTTGCCATTATCTTGGTTTAACTTATTGATTATTTAATTGAAACATATTATATATATACGAGTACTTTAGCACGTGCGATGCACGTGAAAAAGGAAATTAGGTACTAAAAAACACCGTTTATTAAAGAAAATTGACCATACAACAGGACTTTGAAGTTTACGTAATTGTATATTCCTTTTTGTATATGAAGGTATAACCAACTATTCGCTGAAATGCGAGTGAGAGAAAGTCAATTTAAGGAAATAATATAACAATGCATGCAAAGAAAGTAATCGACAAATATATCAATATCTCAAGAAATGTGACAAACTTAAAAATAATCACTTCTTGTAATTTGGAATCTGGAAACCTTGCATCATTTCGCTTTAAAAAATTAATCGACTACTTTATCAATGTCTTGGGAGTTGTTTTTATTCTCAATAGTGATCGCGTTTCCTATGATACTCTCTCTTCCTCACAGATACTCAATAATTAAAAAAGCATAAAACAGCCTGACGTTAGTAGCTTCCAAATTTGGTCCCATAAAGAAACCCGTCATTTCAATCTATGCATTTAGGGATTTAAACACCAACATTTTCTCCTTGTTTTTTAAGTAAGTTCCAAAGTTAATTTCCTTTTATCCGCACACTTTAAGATTAGTCATTTGTCATACATTAATGATTTTTAATAATCTATTTGGCTTATAGTATTTTCTAAAACGAAATAAATTTGTTGAACATTGGTAGAATTTAATTTAGGTAAGAAATGTGGTAATGAAGAAGTTGGAGTTAATAGGAAAGAAGTACGTAATGCGATTGATAATTATTAAATTACTACAGTAGGTAATAAATGTTTTTTTAAGTGTTAGTGGTGCTATTGATATATGGAATAACGTTATTGCAAAATTTAATGTAGGTAATAAATGTTACCCATAATTATATTTGTAATGAGATATTTACAAAAGATGTTGCAATTTTTGTGTAAAATAAATGACCTGTTCAGTAGCAGCTATTTAAGGGAAGACTGGTCGATAACATCCAATCTCGTTGACTTTCTTTTTAGTCCGTGAGTTGGATAACCATGCTTCTTTACCTTTTATATCCTTATAAATTTGTAACAATTATGGAATATAAATTTAAAACAACAAATCGCTTATTATTTACTATATATACGATAATTATGTTGTCAAATAATAAAGAATCTACCATATTTGTCACACATGACTACAATTATGCACGTAATCATGTTGGTTTTCTTAATTCAGTCAATAAAGGACTTTACAGTTATCAATTTTAACCATTATCAGGTTTAGAACATACATTAGGAACTTTGGGCTTATTATGCTTGCAATTTATTCTTTGTCTATTTACATGTTTTACCAACACTTGCATGGTGTATATAAACTTTTAGATCATTTTGTCCATTACCCAAGCGACACTTCTTTCTTTCCATTGTCAAGAATTGTACATGCTGAAGCAATAAAATGGCCATTGACCGACGGCTTATTCTGAGTGACTTTGGTCATACATGCATTCTTATTCTGAATTGCAATGAGCAGCTGATCCTTAGAAAAAAGGAAAATAACCAAAGGTGACAGAACAAAAATTTGTGGTGAGGACGTTTGGAAGGTGAGAGAATAGTTGGGTGGTCACCATATCCTATTGCATATTGTTTCCATTTCATTGAAGCCTCATTCTGTCTACAATAGTTAGAAAAAACAGTTAATATCAAAATAAATGTGGTAAGGGTTTAGTCAGTTAACTAATATGTAGATTTTACTTTCAACCATTGATTCCTCTAAGCTACTTTGTATTATGCATCGCATGAAAAAGAAAACGATGGCACAATTCTCCTTATCTACTTCTCCAACTGTGCGTCTGGGTGGTAAGATGAATAGTCCTATCAAGTAAAAGGATGAACAAATAAAAACTTCATATAGACACATGAAACCTAAAACTTACGTTTAAATACATCTATCAAAATCTATCATCAAAACTGTAACATACAACAAATTTATTACACAGCAGTGGGATTAAATACAGGTAAAGTTGAATCGGAATAACAGTTAAAGTGCTGTGAACTCATATTAAAAATATATGTACTATTAAACATTTCCAGGTAGGTTGAATGGCATTGTAGGTTGCTGAATGTAGTCGGATTACAATGATTACATTCTGTGTTAGACATGTAGTTTTTATAATTAGCGCCATTCGTAGTTTTTAATAATTAGTTTCCAATAAGTGTTCCTATCAGATTATTGGATATGTAGATTTAAATAGTGTTGGCATACACAGTTGCGTACACAGTCAAAAAGCAGTTCATACAAATGCATTGAATTGTTTACAGTAGGAAATAGATGTAACATATATAGTGGTTGACATAATTTGAACTACATGTCTAATATACAGATTCTAAAACATAATTATAAGTTATGTATCTTTTGTAGGGCATAAAAGAATACCTGGTAATGAAAGATTTAGGTCGATAGTAACTGTTTTTATTGTCAAACAGTTCATATGCATCAAGCATAGCAGCAGCATGGGTTAAACAAAGCAAGCCTGGAAACATAAATTTATCGTCGCACACAAATCCCAAAATACAACAATTTCTAATCCATCAAAAACGTACTTACGCATATAATAGAAGAGTAATGATTATAATTTTAATTGTAAAGCATTGCAAAAGTGTACCATTTATGATAAATTGGAAGTAATTGTTTTAATGTTTTCCATTTAATGTGTAAAACTTACCTCAACTGCTCATGACGCTCATCGGCAACCAACTGTCTTTGTGTGGTTCTGGAGGGCATTGCACATCACAACATCCATCTCGACCATTGCCCAGCCACCTCGGATGAAATCCCTGAAGGGCTACATTCCTATGGTACGCAGTTCTTCGTAGTTGGAAAATCTTCTTGATTTTGGATTTTAGTTCCAATCGAATAGGGAGCGGTGATTGGTAGAGCGAAAACTGAGAAGTGAGTCGGTTATTGTAAAAGAGGGTTTGATGTGAACATCATCAAAAAAAGGGGTGGATGTGGTTATTGAACGTGTACAGAATCAGGTTACCATTTTGTCCACTTATAAAAATTTGCAGGACATGTTGACATGGGGCATTTTAGGCATCTCGAAAAAGGCTTCACTTTGACCCTTTGATCAAGGGTTTTGCTTTATAATATAAGATACTAACTAAATTAAATCTTATTATTAAATCTATTTTAAATCTTATTTGATATATTTTAAAAATAATAAAAATATAAGTAAAATCTTAAAATTTACATTTTCACAACTTAACTTATAATTTTAAAATTTCCAAAACATATAATTTAAAACCCAAATTTTATACATATTAAAATAAAATCTTTATATTAAATTTTAAAGATCAATTTTTATTAAAATCCATATATTTCCTTTCAAAACTTTGGAAATCATTTTTCAAAAAAATAGACCAACGGTGTCTGTATATAATTTTCTATCCTATGGTCAAGTGATATAGATATTTATCATATCAATCTGCAATAATTTAAATTTACGGGTATATATCATTTCAACCCGCAATCCCAAAATTCAAAAATTAATAAAATCACTTGGGTTTATCATTTCAAACCATAACGATTTTCCCAAATCTATAAGATCGTTCGGGTATGTATCATTTCAACCCATAGAGATTTCCTAAACTAACAGGGAACTTGTAGAGTGAGAACAATAAAATAATAGCATAAAATGACATAGCATATCAATGTCAAATATGGTCATAATTAACCATTTAAATATAATATAGATACAACATGTTATGGTTATCATATATCAATTAACATAGGTAGATATTAAACAATAATATATCATGTTCAACAATTTCATTTCTAAAAAATTAAATTTAATATATTTCAATCGTCATTTCATGTGAAATCAATTTACTAAACACAAGAATGTTATTCATGAGTGATCGCTCACCTTTCGAGGCTAGAGAAATAGACACACAACAAGCTACGAATCCAAGCACAAATTCCAAAGCATGGCACGATGAACACGAATCGATGAAACAATATATATATATATTTTAAAAAGTGGAAATTAGCCACAAGGGCCTCTTTAGCAAGTGGAATTAGTTTCTAGGACACGCAACTGAAATAATTACTTGCGAGGACAAAACGTAAAATAATTAGTTTCTAAGGCCTAAAAACCTATGAAATTATGTTCTTGAAAGTAATTGGACTGCTGACTTTGTCCTTGAAAGTAATTATTCTGCTGATTTTGGCCTTGAAAGTAATTTTTTTGAATGTGTGTCCTAGAAACTAATTGGACTGCAAAGTTTGTCCTTCTGGTGAAATGCCCCTTTTAAAAATCTAAAATTTTCTTACATATTTAAAATAAAATCTTTATATTATATTTTTAAAAATCAATATTCAATTTAATACACATATTACAATAAAATATTTATATATTATATATTTAAAAATCAATATTTATTAAAAACCCATATTTTTTTCAAAATTCTTCAAATAAATATTTAAACATAATATATATACACACACATATTAAAGTTATTACAAAAATCTATTTTAAAATATTAACATAAATTAAAATAAATACTTTAAACATATTATATATACCTTAGTTTTTTTTCATATTATAAATTGAAATACTTATTATATTTAAATATTTTATGTAAATACTTTAAACATTAAAATTAAAATACTTTAAACATATTACATAAATACTTTAAACATAAATTAAAGAAGGTTACAGGCTGCCTGGATCGAGTTGGAGCAAACAAGGTCGAATCTGGTAGGTGGTCGGTGGCTGCAAAGGTGGCAAGCGGGCTGGAAGGTTGCACTGCGTGAATGGAAGGGTAATGTGGCATGATGGGTTCGGTGGCAGGTGGTAGGAGCTTGGACAAGGCGAAGACTGGAAGGGGAATGGTGGTCTGCAACCGGAGTACGACGTGGTGAGAGAGAGAGGCGAAGGCGGAGGGTTTCTCTGGCATGCAGTTGTGCTACTATTGGGTGTGAGGAGTTCAAGTGGTGGGTTTGTCCGGTGGGCTGAGTTGCCCTGGTTGTGGCGGATCAGGAGTGCACAAGGGAGGTTCGGTCAAGGCTCTTAGGGTGGCTGTCGAGTTTGGTGTGGGTCAATGGTGGAAGGGCAAGGACGCGTGGCCGGAGCAGCTGGAAGGTGAGGTGGTGTTTCGATCAGAGCAGGTGGGTAAGTGGAGGTGATGAAATGAGCAGTGGTGGACGAGTAGGATAATATGTAAGAATAACTTTATACTTAAATATATTGTCTATTGCAGGAAACAAAATAAAAGATGAAGGGGAAAGAGAATGGAAGAAAATGAACGAACCAATATATTATAAGTTGAAACCATAGGAATAAGGAAAGTCAAAATTAAATTCAGAGATATATTAAATGCTAATGGCTGTTAGATTCTACCGAGTCAAACGAATAGACATAGGGAAACCCAAAGGCCCAAATGGGTACTGATATTGCTAATCGTTTTGCAGATTCTGCCACGTACCAGATGCTGAAATGCACAAATGAATATACTGCGGAGATCAGTACGACGAGACGAATAGAACGGTACATAGAAATGAGAGACACGACCTTCCTATCAAAACTCGATATTCGCTGCTGAAAATGCTGCTAAAACGCTGAAAATAATATAAACAGAGCTAGAGTAGTCCAAATTTGGCGAAATGAAATATGACGTCTCACTTAGAAAATGATTTACATTTTTCTTATGTAAAAATATTCAGTTTTCGAAAATATTTTATTTCCAACAATTTAACTGATTTAAATTTAAATTTGAAATTTCACAACCAAACAAACTTCCATATTTCCAGATGAAAATCCACCACTTGCTATGCAAAAATAGACGTTTACCAAATATCAAATTTTCATTACTAAAATTTAATTGTTTAATTTCAAGAAAAATTTAGTTAATTACGTTATTTAAAATCGTTAAAATTTTCGGGTCGTTACACTCACAAACTCAATATCGCCCCCACAGACTTTGAGACATTTTTGGTTAATATATGTAAATAGCTTACTCTAAATCGTTATTTAGGAATTTTCTATTTCAATACATATGTACCAAAACACTAAGTCTTATCAAGCGATAATTTTGTGAGTAAATCCGAATTAACTTAAGTATGTTGAATACCGAATCTATCATGCTAATTTCAGCAATTGAAATTTGCAATATTATTCTTACCAACATTGCTCATTTAATTCCAACTGCATTAGTCTTTCTCAAAAAGACACAATCTCTGCCGATGGATCACATCCCTTCGGTTATGACCTCCAAAATCATATTTTGATAGCGTACTTGGAATTCTTTCGGATTTGTGCATCATACCTTATAGAGTCAACACTCTTAATGGTTTAATTAAACAACCGAGGATTATATAATTCCGAGATTAATAAGAAACTCATAGTTTCTCTTCGATGTACGAGAATACTTATTAGACATTGTAATGCTATGTGTTCATTTGTGTTAGTTAATTTCATTTCATCTCATGTAATTTGTTTTATCTATGGATCGTATCCAATTCTATTTTACTACCAACAATTCCTCAAAGAAATTCCTTCACAATGAAGCTGGAATATCTTGAAACAACAATTGTTTCTCAGTGTAAATAGGATAGGTATTCATAAACGCTTTATGAATTTCTTTATTTATAAAACTGATTTGGTTTTAGTTTACAAAAATTATGTTCAAAACATAAATATGTCATTCAATGACAGTCCTTTCCAAAATCCTTTTTGGGAGATTCATACAAGATCCCTCATAAACAATTATTACATGCAATCTTTCGACTCGCACCAACTCCTTGGACTAGGATATGTTGGAGTTTCTAATAAACCCTTATATTGTAAGATTTTGTACACTATTATTTAGAAGAAATAATATTAACCTTATGTACTACTCTTAAGTACATTACCTTATAGAAAGAAACTAACTCAATTTTACTCACAATTAATCGTACATTGTCCAACAAAGTTCGATTACTCCATATCGATACATCATTATGTATCACGTGTAGGAGTTATTTTGAGATTGAATCTTTATGCATTTTAGATACATTTGGAACCTTTTCAAACATACTCACTCATTTGATCAAATCAAATCATTTCTATCGCATGTTATTTTTACTTCTGTTTTATGTTCAATGAGTTTACCATAGACATACTACATGTGTATCAAATACACATGTCCATGTCGATGATGATTCATCAGTGAATATGAAGAAGTATGTGGAACCATTTGGTATTTATAGAATTACGATTGCATACATCTATATGTATCAATCTGAAGAGTTCATCAACTCTTATGATGCTCCCACTAAATGGGTGCATAGCACTTTATTGTTTGAGATATAATTAAAAGGTATCATATGATTCAAAATCATATAATAAAATTATTTTCTCAAAACTATGGCTTAGTTTATAATTTTAGAATAACTGTAAATAATATTAGATACTTTTGTATTTTCCAATGCATCACTTTTGTCATGAAAACAAATACCACATTATAGTTTTATTTCATAACGAATATTCATAATTTGTAGAAATATAGTCGTATCTATTTTTTCAATTGATAACCAAAAATAGTCATTATTTCGTAAATAATGTTTGGTACGTTTTACGAAAAGAATTTTTGTAATTTGATGTAATCAATAAGTGCTATATGACATGCTCCTACTATTTTCGTCATTACTATAATAGTGTACTAAATTCAAAGGTCCATCATTCACTTAATATAGATTTGTTTATTTCATATACTGCACCTAGTTTACCATGGAGAGTTCTTTGATCAAATACCTTGAACTCCAAGAAACAAATCTCGTAGAAAACAATTATCTATATGAAAATACATTTCAGAATAGAAATCATATTTCTCATTCCAATGTTAAGTATCAATCATTATTATTACAGTTCACGTTTCCGTTGTTTCTTTATGAAGAAGAAATAACTATTCAATCTCTCCATCCCAACTATATCTTAAATCATATTTACTCTTATACATTCATTTTCTTTTCCAAATGGACAAATTATTCAAAAGAAAACCCTTATTACAATATCATAACGAACTCTTTACAAAAACGCATTTTATTATCCTTAACATTTAAGGACATCAAATATGTTGCTCTTCGCATAAACTAATTAAACTAACATTTCAGCGATCGAGTTCTTAGATCTGTCTTGTAGTTTTGGTTTTGTGCTACAATTAACACAATATGATCTTTTATGTAATCAATCAAATTGAATACTCGATCATATAGTATAGTTTATTAGCTTATTTCAAATGAACTATATTCATTGAAGTATCGTACATTACAAACTGTGATCGTTCACCATATAAAATTTATATGTGATAGTATATGGATCAAATATCCATCCATAGTCTTGTATCGCTTTTAGAGTTTTAAACTCATAAAGTGCAATACACGGTCCAAACCAAATAAACACGTAAGTGATCATTTTACGATTGTATTATGTAGTTGTAAAAATTAGGCACTTGAATGGGTATAGAAAACATTAACATGCAATAGGCATTTAATAATGGGTATTATATTTCCATTTGTTAACTTTCAATTTAGTTCATTTGTATATGTTAATTGATAAATGTTTTATCAATCATATTAAATGCAAATATTTATCATTGTAGATAATTATAACATTATTTAGCATATGTTCTTACAATATTAGAAAGGTTAAATGTTAACATTTCATTTTTCTAATAAGGCTCCCAGTAGTATGTTATGTTTCACCAAACCCTAAGTGAAACATAAAAGTCTTTCAACTTCAGTAATGGGTGTTAGGACTCATATGCCTTGGGATTCTGCCCTTATGGAAAGCTCAATAAATCATAGGCCTGCATACGATGGATAACTCTTTATCGGTTGTATCACATACAACTCCTAATCTTTGGTACCTTGTCCTAATCCCGCCTTTACCTTGAGGAAAGCTCAACAAGTAAAGTAGATTCACTCGGACCTATCATTTCATGACGGCCTAAGTATAATGCACGTACCTTGAAGAAAGCTCAACAAATACGTGTGGTTATCTTACCTCGTCTATTCAATATATTAATAGTACAACACATAACATCCCTAGATTGAGAAAAGCTCAACAACTAAGAAGAATGCAAGTAATCTATTAATATATAAATGATAGATGACAACTTTATATTAAAGATTCATAATCTTCAATATATTATATCGAGTGATATCAACTTATGGAATAATGTATTTCTTATGAAATACTCTCATGATTCAAGTGTCGGACACATTAGGAATCATGGTATACATACATTTACATATGTATTTATATCTTAAGTCTATTTAGGGTTTCTTTAAAGTTCCACCTTTTGTTATACGTTCATATTACATAAGCTGAATTATTATATAACTCTTATAACTTAATTAACTTATATATAGTCATATGTATAATATTGTATTAATTAAATCTTATTTAATTAATTTTAACTAATTAACTATTTAATTAATTTTAATTAATTAATTAACTCTTTGATTTTTTATATTATAATTCCAATACAACATTTATATTGGACATATACTATAACCTTTATAGTATAATACACATATATATCTTATATATTTGTGTTTTATTTAATTAATTAACCTTTAATTAATTTATTCAATTAAACAATTTTGATTAAATTTTACTAATTTCAAAATTTATCTTACATACATTCATGTAAACTTATGTTATCCTAAACATTTTAAAATAACATAACATATATCAACATATATAATGTATGCATATTTGTATTAATTAATTAACATATTTAATTAATTCATTTCTTATTAATAAATTTTGAATTTTGAAACTAGTATATAAATATTTTCAAACATTTTTGAAAATATTGTTATCCTTTTAAACATTTTGAAAACTTATGTTATATTATGACTTTTATAATAAACATGTTTTTATTTTAATTTTCAAAACAATTTTGAAAACTAGCCCAAAGCCCAATTCAAATTTTGAAAACTAAGTAGGACAGCGTACTTAATTGCCCAATTCCAAGCCTACACATTACCATTCTAGACACCGTACTTAATGGGCAAGTTAAATTAGTTACCCATAACATGACTAATTTAGACCGCATAGGCTATTGGGCTCCGATAACATTGAAGAAACCGGGCCAGCCCGCAGTGGAAGAATGTGTGAATTTTAAAAAATTTTACCATTTTGGATCTTTAATGGGCCTACGAAGTCTAAATTTTATTTAGAACATTTCTGAATTTGGTTTAAATAAAATATTGTATTCTATTTAAAATAGTTAAATGGAAGTTTAAATAAATTTAATTTCAAATGCATAGTGTATCAAATATACTTAACATTTATTTATAAGTATAAATGTATAGGGAATGAAACCTTTCATTTCTTTCCCTAAAACAAGAATTATTTGAGCGCATTAATTGTATTAATGGAGAGAGAAACCTTTTATTTTCTCTCTTTAATTTGAATTAATTGATTCATTAAATGTCATTATTAATAATTTATTCATGGCACTATTTATTACTATGTCTATATGTATTCTATATGTACAATCTGTAGTTTGAGATTTATTTAATTTAATTTAATTTATTTATACAAGTATACATTACATACATATATATATATATATATATATATCATATGCATATATACACATATATATGTGTGCATGTGTAACATCATAATTCGTGAAGGGTATAATGTGCCAGTATATAAATGTTGGGATTTACATTGCAATGGACACATTAGCTCATTTTATGTGTACTATAATTTGTCCAAATATATACTTGTATAATATGTCAAAAAATTACTAATATATGTATGTGTGTGTAGTTCATTGAATAAAAAAGTTTCTGCCATAACAAATTAGTGTAAAATAATTATATGATAATAATAAAAGTTCTTAAAATTTTAGAAAATCTGAAAACACATTTGGGCTTAAGATTAATTTATGGAATTTTTTACAATTAAAATAATATTTATTATTAAATAATTGATAATAGCCCGTAATCAAATTAATTCTCAAAAATAGGAAATTAAGTTGAAAAATTCTATAAAAAAATTCGAAAGGTATCTGAGACATATTTTGGGCTTAGAAAAAACTTCTGGAATTTTCTCAATTGGAATTATATTTTTAATTAAATAATTAATTGCTTTTTGAAAATAAATTAATTCAAAAATTAATAAACTAAGTTAAAATAATACGAAACTTTTTTGCAGATTTTGGAAATATATTTTAGCCTTAGAAAAATTTCTAGAATTTTCTCAATTGAAATTATATTTTTAATTAAATAACTGATTGTAGGACGAAAGTAAATTAGTTACTAAAAATAATAAATCAGGTTTAAAAAATCTGAATATTTTACTGTAATCTTATTACATGGTGTAAAATATAAAATTGAAGTTTTGAACCATTAATTATTTTATTCATAATAAACAATTCACAAAATCTTTAAATAATAATAAAATATGTATATACATATTTAATAAAATATTTTTATATTTTATGATTCATAATACGTACAAATAATCATAATAAAATTTTAAGATTAAATATACATGATATATAAACACATAAACAATTGTACATATTCATAATTTGTAGATCTGTATAGATTTAATATATATATATATATATAAATCAAAATTAAAACCTTTTTTGTAGGAAATTAATTTAACAATAAATCAATAAAAAAATATTATAACAAGCACATAACCAATCTAATTGTAATAAACACATGTATCCATAAAAATCTCACCTAATCTAAACAATAAACAGATTTGAATACAAACAAAGGATTTGGATGTAAATTAACTTTTATATGATAAAATTAAACCAAAACAATGATAATAAATAAAACTGCACCTCCTAATGAAGCCTTTGAGTCCACGTTGAACAATGATTTCTCTTCTAAGAACAATTCACAATCCGTCGGGTTGCTAATCCAGGATTGGAGACCTTCTACTACAAATTAGTATTTTAATTTTAAATTGGATTTGAGAAGTTTAAGGATGATTTTAGAGGAAAGTTGCTGCCATTAAAATGAGGAAGAGGAAGAAGAAATTAGCGGCTCAAAAATGAATTTTCTTGTAATTAGGGTTTTGAGATTGGATTTTATATGGATAGGACAAGAGAGCAAACATTGATCTCAACGACACATCTCAAAATCTAATCACACATGTTGTAGCCACCTCCTATATTTCTCTAGACCAACACCTATCCTCTCCAAATCTCACGGGTTGTGAGCCTATTTAACCCAAATTAAATATGTACAATCATATTTAACATATTTTGTTATCGATATCTCATATCGATCAATATATTCATAACTTTTATAAATATATGCAACAATTTTATTTCTCAAATCACATTCAAAATTCATAATTAATATTTCATAAATATTAATTAATTTAATTAATTTATAACAATTATAAACTAATTAAATTGTTTGGTCTAAAGAGAATTCATCGTTTCGGTTGTGTGACCCTTGGGTGTAAATTCGATCAGCGATTAACGTCGACTATTCGAATGTTAACGTTCACATTTCACTTAGCAGATGGTGTGATATTATGGCCAAATTTATTACTTACTCATTTTTGGAAAAATCTCATTTTAATTTAATAAACGTTACCCAGTTGTGATAATTCCAACATTATCCACATTCAACTCTATAGTCCAAACACAATGTCCTTGGTTCAATAATAAAAATTATTATCAACCAAACTACTCTGCCCAAAGATTTTGACTTTGGGTTGACTTGAGTTCACCATGATACAAACCCATATATCTGAGGAGACAAATCCTCTTTTGAATAGTGCTGCACTTCCAATACTTTCACTCGACCCAACTATAGTCACTCGATGGACGCTATGCCATGAGTTGACTATAATCAAAGTGGAGCTTTCATATTGAAGATTCACAGTATTCTTAAGTTGAAAGAACTATGTAAATTAGTCACATCGATATTTTCTGTTTGACCTTAGTTATATTAACCAACATAAAACTCTCGAGTGAGTCGTTCCATAGTTATCCAATAACTATTAGTACGTAACCCCAAGGTGCCCCAGCGGTCACGAGTAATACACTGCTCAACATTCGGAGAGCGTTACATACTCTAGTATCAATGGATACATCGATATGCATATTTAAAATGATATATTTGTTTCATTGTGATAAATTACTCACGGTTACAACACTTTGTAACTACTATCACAAAACATATCATTTATGGATTTTCTATTAAATATACTTTTAATTAAATTAATTCATTAATATAACCACATTATATCAAGTATATAATATAAAGAAAACACCTTTACTTCCGAATAGATTGGTCAACGAGTTAGATATATCTACCAAATTACATAATTGCCCCCAGGAAATATTCCTAACTCTATCATATCTACCACGACCCGAATACTTTCATTTCCTCTATTTTACCTTCGCAATCCTTCTATAAAATCCACAGATATAGAATCTCATTTTCATATTGATATATCTGAAGACTGAAGCAATCCACTAGGCTTCTGATGCTTGGCTTTTACTTGCAGACAATTCAAGCATTGTTTTACCCATAAGCATATATCCCTTTTCATATAATGACCCGTCCGGTTACTTTACGAACACCACAGCCGCTTCCCAAGGTGAAATTCTTGGTCTAATAAAACTTTTTCTTCTAAGTCCACTGGCTGCACCTTTATCTCTTTTATCTCGATAGGTGTCATTATGTTAGGCGGGCTACTAACAGGTTCAGCTCCAAGTACAAGGTCTATTCGAAAGTCAATAGCTCATTTTCGCAGTAGTCCTGTAACTGGCTAAAAGATATTTGCAAATTATCTTACTATGAAAACCTGATTCAACTCATCTTCTTCCTCCATTACACCGACAAAGCGCTCACGTCAAAATTTGAATCCTCCATTAAGTATATAATTCGGTCTTTCATATTATGGTGTCTTAGTGATATGTCTCTATCTTGGAAAAATAGCCTAGCATTGTATTTGCTTAACCAATCAATACCCAATATAATCCAAAAGTCCACGGAATCAAACACATGCAAACAATAGGCAAATACATGATCTAATAATTTAAACTCTAACTGGTCACATTTCATCCCAAGAGTTGCATACCCTCCTATCGAATTCACAACCCTTAAGGAAGTAATAAGGTGTAGCGGTTCTTAACTTAGCTTAACTATCAAGCAATGAGATATAAATAAATGTGATGCACTAGTATCAAATAATACTCTAACAGGTATACCATGAATCAAAAGCGTACCTCCCATCACAGCTTTTCCTTTCACCTCAGCTGTTGGTCTCGAGGTAGCTAGTTCCAAGGCAAATACTCTTCCTTTTCCTGCATTGGCCACTTTAAATATTTGTTCTTGTAATGTCCCACTTGGTAGCAGTTAAAGCACTTAATGTTCTTCTTTCCAAAGACTTACTTTCCTTTACCAATTCAGCACTCATAAGCATAATGTCCCTTCATGTCACACTTGTAACTCGCAACCTCAGACTTCCCTTTCTTGGCAGCTCCACCCTTCCGAGCTTCTTTCTTTGAATAAACTTTCTTTTCTGATTCTATCCACTAGTTTTCTGCTAGCTTATTATCACTAAACAATGCCAGCATCTCTTCATTTCTCAAAGCCATCTCCATGACTACATCAAAATGGATCCCTGAGATGTGGTAAAGTTTCCCTAGCATTCTCAGGTCTCAGTCCATGGATGAACTTCTCATTCCTTTTAATCAGGATAGCTCCTCAAATCTAGTTGCGTACTCAAGCACCGTCATATCACCTTGCACCAACTCAACAAACTTCCTTAATAGAGTTGACATAGCGATCTCAAACATAAACCTTTCTTCAAACCTCCTCCTGAATTCATCCCAAGTCAAAGTTTCCTCTGCTACCCCAACGATCACACTATTTCACCAGTACAACGCAGCTCCTTGCAGTTGCCTGTACGCTAATCTCATATTTTTCTCATCGTTCAAACCAAGATCAGTGAAGATCTTTTCACAATGAAGTAACCAATTCTCCACTTCGATGACATCCTCAGTTCCGATGAATGGCTTACCTCCAAGTCTCGCATAGTCCTAACTCAAAATAGCATAATTGTTGACAAATGGAACTTCTTGATTTGCTCCCCCGACATTTCCACCACCTAATCCAGCTACAACTCCTGCATCATGTTGATGAAGAACTCATACATAGCTCCCATATCCACCTGCTCTATTCCAGCACCTACATTAGCAACTGTTTGTCGACCCGAATTCCTCCTAGTGTTGGGCCTGACATTTCCATTAGTTGTGCTGCTTCCTCCACCGAGATTAACTCTTTCGTTTCCTGTCCCCATATCTTACTTCCTTAAATCTACATTCGAACCTTAGTAAGATATGGAAGAACAGTCCAAGAGAGAGGGAGAATAAAGATAAAGCGTATACATATATATAACAAATACAAGTACGATACTATAGCGTTATCCCACACCCCAATATTATTCTTTGATTCATATAGATTATGTTTTCAAAACTCCTTTAAGTTCAAAAATTCTTTTAGTTTTACATAAACCTATGCTCTGATACCAAGTTGTAGCACTCCCCATTTTATAGCCCAAAACTAAGCGCTACAAATATTGCAGTCATCTATAGTATTAATTTCTGATGACAAAATACGGTAATGTTAATTGTATCAATAACATCGGAAGCGTAAGAATGTGAAAATTTTCTTAACACAATTTCGAAAAAAACTTTGACAATTCATTTCAAAGATAATATTTCATATTCATTACATAATCCCAAACGTTGCATAGTTCAGATAAAATATAATTATTATAAAATACTACAAGAGCGACACATGAAGATATCCTCTTGGTTGATCGGAGTTTACTACTAAGCAGTCATAACATTTTCCATTACATACAATACAACAAAATGACATTTAAACAAGCGGATAATATATATATGCTCTTACATAGCTGGATCTGCCTCATGCATGTCTCCGAAAGATTTATTCATCCAAAACCTACTAAACATGAAAACCTTACTCTCGATCTACTTAACCGAGTACCCGAGAGTTAAAGGGAAAAATAAAAAATTTGGGTTAGATAATAAGTCTGGTGTGAATAATAATATGCCATCTCAGTTAATTGATATCTAGTGAGACCTTGCCGCTGAGCGGAACGGGTTTTTCCCTCACTAGTATCCTCCAATTATGTGTCAATTATAATATTGGTCCTACAATCACAACAGTTAAACAATAACAGTGTAAACATATGCATGCATGCTACGTGGTTAATCATAACTAATCTGTCAAATCAGTGGACTATCTGTTCCAATGTTTAGTTTTCATAGGGTAACTACATACCTATATGGCTGAATCGGGCCTACCAAATATACCAACTTTCCTAACTGAATGTTAGAAGAAAAATGGATGGTCTGTCCAAGTACATTATCTTAGTATTTACCTGACTTTTTGTCAATCTCATAGTTTTGCTAGGCTTACTATGAACCTAAAGGTTTTGCAGACAACCTATAACCCATCTTATCTTTATGTATTCATTTCTGTGCGTAACCCTACTTTAGTCTTACCCTTGAAAAAGCCTTGCACATTGGAATTCTAGACTTATATCAAAAGGGGCTAACAGCTGAAATACAAGGCACTACCCTATACCAGTCTCATCTAGTTTTCTAATCTCTAGGTCAAATTTATCTTATCACTATCTATCCAAAACCGATAAGAGTAATAATTCTTTATTAAAATTCTGGGCTAAATACCCTTTTCTATTTCCTTGAAAATACTTTCTTTATAAATGATTTAACCCTTGAAATCATATTTAAAACAAGGAAAATTACAGCCATTTACTTTATCCAAAATATTATATCAAGATATATATGCTTTTATAAAATAACTTTGATGAATTTTGAAATCGCTTAGAGGTTATCTTATCTCGAAACCATATGCTATATAGCCAAATTTAATTAAACTATTAAATTGTTAAAGTTGGCATCAATATCGCTACTAGGGTCATCGCCCCTCTTCAATACAAAAATATGTTAAAGTCTTTTATTTATAAAATATAAGGCCATAGGGTCGACATTATATGTTGCACTTCATAGAGTGTTGACGTCATAGGGTATAAAACTTGGTTTGCATCAACATAGATTTTATTTCTTATCAAAGTCAACATTGATTACATTCTACGTCATTAAGGCTGCAATGAAAATAAGCGACATTATAGCCTTCTTCGAAAATAGGTTACAAGGATTAAGGTCGGCAATAGTTAAAGTAGAAGTGATAAAACATAGTGTCATTATAGCTGATAATAAACAGTGGCGTTATCGCCCTTATAGAAAAACACAATCTCAATAGGGTCGAAGAAGATAAAACACAGTATCATTGCCTTATGGAATTGGTGTCAAGATTGATAAAACACAACACTATTATAGTCGGTGACGTTATATAAATAGGCGGTGTCAAAATGCTTAAGGGAAATAAGCGGCATTATTCACGTCGAAGCGTGGATAGTATCTCTGCCGACGTCGACTCCAACCCTCCTAAATTCTTTTCATATCATCTAGGATCATATCGTATGTTTCATTAAGGCTGTCAACGTATAATAGTGGCATCATGGACTTCGACGATAATGACGATAAAGTAATTTCTTTTCACCAACTCCTTTTATTTGTCAAAATCCCAATGAGTAACAACTTACTTTATCAAAATATTTTCTAAAAAACTAATATAGTGTAGGTTTACCATTTCCAAAATATTTGCAAACCCTTAATCTTGTATTAATATCTTAATATAATAGTTAAGCCCTTCTAGCTTAATAATTTTATAACCATTCATAAACACTTGGGGACAAATCCCCAAAAATCATAACAAATCTAATTTATTATATCCTTTTTCACATAAAAATTTTGGGATCAAAAAAATAATTTAATTATTTTAAATAATTAAAACTCGAAATATCTCATTTTCTAGCCTTGGAAAATTCACCAAATTTTCTCAATAAATCGGAGAATTATGAAATTAAAAACCCATTTCCAAAATAATATTTCCAATATCATATTAAAATTTCAAGTCATTTGGGTTTAATATGATAGGTTTTATAACTCAAACATATCACTTAATTTCATAAATGAATTCTATAAATTCATTAGTAAGCGTATAATCATCCAAACAATCAAACATGGCATAATAATCATCAAACACTTCGGTTTTAATCATAAAACTGAAATGAACAAACATACTAAAAGATGGTTATTATTATTCACCTTTAATGGTTAAAGATGGTTAAGATTTGTATTTTGATTCGATTCCCCTAAGGTTCGATTTTTCTTCCTAGCTTATCTTCTCTTGAGTACCTTGTTAATGACCAGTCTTGATCCTTTAATTTTGTTTGTAAAAATGAAGTGAGGAAGGAATCGAGAATGGGAAGCGTTATATTTAGGAATTATACTCTTTTCATATTTTGCCTTCCTCATATATCCTCCTTCTTATTAATATTCTAATTAATTCCATCAATTCATTAATTAAGGCTCGACCCATTTTAATTACCAAATCTCAATCTCCTTATCAACCCACTTTATTTTATTTTATTTATCTAATTAAATATTCTAAATAATGTTAATCAAAATTAGGGGTGTTATATTTTCGGACCCTAATTTGGCTGTTATCAAATGTTATAGCCCTTACAAGTTTTCAGGGTCAAAATTGTCAATTCTAGGGGTCAAATTGTCAATACTCAACATTCCCCAAAGTTATAGCAACATATGACCTAATTTAGATCTAAAAATAATATTTTACGATACTTCGATATGCAAAATATGAGTCCTTATACTCTCCACTCCTCTTAGGAATTTCACCTTTGAAATCCCATCCTATAAGTTGAAGTCAAACATCATAGTTACCCTGCAATGCCAAACAACCATAAGTAAACACATTAAACATTGAACAAGCACACATAAAAATACATCTATGCCTATTCTAGCATGCAAAGTACTAAACTAGTCTATATGATATCAAAAGTGAAAGTAAATGTGATAAACTGAAAATCTTACAAAGTAAAGAGCTCCAAATAAGCGGTCCTCATGCTCTCACGGTCTTCCAAGTGCGATCGCTCTCCCTTTCACTCCATTGAAACTTCACCAACTCCACCATCTACCTTCTATGTTGCTTTGTATTACGTCCAAAGATATGAAAAGGCTTACGAGGTCTCAAAGCTTCTGATTCAATCTCGATATCATCTAGTTGATCCATTGTAATAATCACGCCTGATCCATGCACAAACTTCCTTAAATGAGAAACGTGGAACACATTGTGCACACCCACCATCCTCTGAGGTAAGTCGACTTTCTCAGCTAAGTTCCCATTCCTTTCAAGTATCGAAAAATGACCTACAAACCTCGATGCCAACTTCCTCTTATTGTCAAATCAAACCACATTCTTCAACGAAGAGATCTTGATAAATACCATATCGCCAAAAGAGAACTCCAAATCATGTCTTCTCATATCATCTTAGCTTTTCTGTCTAACTTGAGCAGCATTCATTTGTTGCTAAATGATCTCGATCTTCTTCGAAGTCTCTCTTATCGTATATGGCCCTGTATCAGTTTGTCCCCTTCTTTCCACCAACATAAAGGACTGTTATATGATCGTCCATATAATACCTCAAATGGTGCCATATTGATGCTAAACTGATAATTGTGTTGTATGCAAACTCAACAAGTTGTAAATAATCATCCCACAGGCTCCAAAGTGGAGTATGCATGGTCACAAGAGATCCTATAATATATGATACACTCTCGCGGTCTGTCCATCAGTTTGTTGGTGATAAGTTGTACGTAGATATAGCTCCATCCACGATGCCTCCTTTAAGCTCTACCAATATATGCTAGTGAATAATGGGTATCGATAACTTAAATGCTCTTCGGTGCACCGTGGAATCTTACAATCCACTTCGCATACAACTATGCCAATTTGGATGTTGTCCTACTAGACTTTATGGGTATGAATTGAGCACTCTTTCTAAATCTATCTATTATGACCCAGATGCTATCATACCTTCCTTTGTTCATCGGCAATTAACCGAAGAAGTCCATCGATATTCATTTCCACTTCCAGTCAGGAACTTCAAGCGGCTATAGTAAACCGCTTGCATCTTATGTTTATCCTTCACTAGTTGACTTTCAAACACTTTGAGATGAATGTCCAGACGTTCTCCTTCATCCCTTCCTAATAAAATGTCTACTTCATATCATGGTGCAATTTACTGCCTTTGGTATGTATAGTCTATCTCGAATGATGGCATTTATGCAGCAACTCATCCCTCAACCCATCGACATCAAGTACAAACAGTCTCCCATCCTTATGGAGCCGACCATCGCGGTCGAGTCTATATTGCTTCATATCTCTAAGCTCTAGTCCCATCTTAATATTAGCTATAATCTCCATTAGTCTAGAATCATGTCTCTAATTATACCTGTTTGCTCAATTAGAGTGGGTCTAATAATCAAACCAGCCACAAATACTGGCTCTAGCTCACATCGAGGTCTGAAGTCAAAACCAATAGTATACTCAAGATGCTTCCAATCTAGGAATATCGCTCCCAAACTGGCATGTCTTCTACTTAGAGCATCAGCAGTTGCATTTCCCTTACTAAACATATAGGATATGTCAAAGTTGTAGGAGGCCATGAATTACAACCATCGATGTTGATGAAGGTTGAGATCCTTGTGGGAGAAGAGATATTTCAACAATTTAACGTCAGTGATTAACTCAAACCTCTCTCCTAATTGATAGTGCCTCCAAATTGTCAAAGCGAACACTATCACCGCTACTCCAAATCATGGGTCAGGTATTTTCTCTTATGCGGTTTTAGTAGTTGACTAGTATATGCAACAACCTTACCCCTCTACATTAATATCGTCCCCAATCTGGTACCACGAGCATCTATGTATACCATCAATTCCTTATTCTCACTTGGAATGACTAACACTGGTGCACTCATCAACCTCTCTTTCAGACCCATAAACACATTCTCATACCTCATGTCCTAAGCGAAAGTCTGATTATTCTTTGTCAAATTGGTTAATGGTGTTGCGACCTTAGAGAAGTCCATTATGAATTTTCTATAGTATCCCACTAATCCAAGGAAATTCCTCACATCTATAGCATTCATGGGCCTATCCCAATCCCAGACTACTACAACTTTTATAGGATCTTTCACAATGCCCTATTCAGAAACAATGTGACGCAAAAATTGTACTTTCCTCCTCCATAAGCAAGGATGAGCATTTGATCGGTTCGGTTGATTTTGAGGTTGAAAATGTCAAACCGAATTAAAATCGAAAAAATCCAATACCAAACCAAACTCAACAGAATTAATTTCGGTTAATTCGATCAGTAACTGATTTAACCGAGCTAGAAATTTATGTTATTATTCAAAAGGTTCATTTACTCAATGTAAAACATACATTTATGTTCGAATAGATTTTATTGAGTGCTTTTTATGTTTATGATAAAGTCTGACATTTTTTCAACAGGTAATCTTTGTATTTTATCACTAAACCAATCATTGGATGTACAGTATCATAAATTAGACAATATAATAAAAGTTCAATCAATTCCGTTAAACTGATAAGCAAAAAAAAATTAATTTTCAAACCGAATTAGTTTCAAAACTGAATCGAACCGACCAAAATGAACTGGTTCATTCGATTGGTTCAATTCTAATCAAATACTTCTCATCGCTATCCAGAAGTGACAGTTCAAAAGCTTCACCTTCAATCGGTGCTTTCTCAACACCTCAAGCACAAATATAACTTGTGTTCCTCTTCTATCTGTTAACAAACGAGAATATAATCAACAATCGCTAGCACAAAACTTATTTAGATGATCCCTTAAGACACGATTCATGAGATCAAAAGTATGCTGGGGCTTTGGTTATTTGGAAGGGCATAACCAACCCCTCATGGAATCCAAATGACATATAAAACACTATAATTGGAACACTCTCCCTTGCCACTCTCAGTTGATGAAACCACATTGTAAGGTCCAACTGAGAGACCACCTTAGCACCATGGAGCTGATCGAATAAGTCATTAATACGTGGAATTGGATACTAGTTCTTCTTTATCACATTGTTCAACTCGTAATATTCAGCACATAAGCTCAAATAGTCATATGCCTTACTAGTGAATACTACAAGTGCTCCCTACTAAGATATACTCATATGAATGAACCCTCTTCTCAACAGGTCATTCACTTGCGCCTCTAGTTCTCTATGCTCTTTAGGTGCCATACACCTCAATGGAATAACTACTAGTCTGGCATCCTTCACCAATCCATAAGGAATTCTATCTCCCTATGTGGCAAAAATTCAATTACCTCCTCAAATATGTCCTAATACTCCCTAGTTATAGGCATTGATGATAACTCATTATGCGGGATATCAAGCAAATATAGAATGCTAATCATCTCCTCATCATTTGGTAGGCATTTTAACTCTACCCTCTGCCCTTCATCAATCCTATCGTCACCAATGAGCACTCACAGTCCACAAATAATCCATACTACTGATAATGTTAGGAGTATGCCTTAGGGATAATTATATAATTTATTACATATATCTAACTCTGTGACAAATCTTGCTCAAAATAAAGGCATTTTTCTTTCTAGTATATACTTGTTAAATGGAGATATAAATAATTAGGTAATTAATTTAAAGCATATAGATGGAAAATCCTTAAATGATATGCTATGTAATAGCAATTACAAATTGTTGTAATCATGAGAATTTTATCACAACGAAAATAACATATTATTTTAAATACTAGTCAAGATGTTTTAAGAAAGGATATCTATTAATCCGTTGAGACTAGAATGTAACGCTCTTCAAATGTTGAGTATTCAATTTCTCATGACTATTAGGGGGAATTAAGGGGTTACATACAGATAGTCATTGGACAAGTATGGAATGACTCACTTGAGAGTTCTCTATTGGTTAATATAAGGTCAAAACTCGAAGTGACGATGTTACACAATTCCCTCGACTTGGGAATACTATGTAACTTCATAGTGTCCACTTTGGTCAAAGTTAAATCATGGCATTGTGCCCATCGAACGACTATAGTTAGGTTTGAAGCATTGGAACTAAAATACTACTCAATAAAGAAATTGTCTCCTCGGTTATATGAGTATGAGGTTAATACCACAATCAACTATAATCAACTCAAAATCAAAGGGTATAGCCAGAGCAGTAGGGTTAATAATAATTTTTATTATTAAACCAAATATTTTGTGTTTTGAATTAAAAAGTTGAATGTGGACGATGTTGGAGTTTTGACCAAAATCAAATTCAATTAGTCCTAATGTGATATAGTATTGACGAAGAGAATTAGTGTAAATAATCGTTACTACCTGGTACAGCTTATAATGGTAAAATTTGATTTTTACCAAAAAGATGTGTAAGTGATAAATTTAGCAAAAATGTCATACCACTAGCTAATGTGACGTGTGAACGTTATATTCGTCGATGTTAATTGTTGACTAAATTTACACCTTTGAGCCACACAACTGCAATGATGAATTCTCCGAAAAATCACCTGATTTAATTAATTTACAAATATTACAAATTATTCATATTTAAAAAATATTAATTATTATTTATTTATTTGATGTTTGAGAGTTGTTGTAATTATTTGAATACACATATAAAAGTTATATTTGCATGCATTGATATACGATATCGATGTATTTTTAAAATATGTTTATATAAAAGATAGTTGCATGAAGAAATTTATGGAAATCTTATGCAATTTGATGGCAAGTAATTTTGGCCTTACCATGTGAAGAGAGAGGAGTAGGAAGAGGGCGGGAGAGAGAGAGAATTAATGGAAATAATTATGGCAGTTTAATTAAAAGAATAGGAAATGTTTCATTCTTTCAATTAAAACATATCCACTAGTTCATTTTCTGGAAAAATTCATTCTTCCTGAAAAATTCCTTCTAGACCTCATAGGCCCAATAGATCCAAATAGGATTCTTTTTATTCACCTTTTTCACCCGCTTCTAACTACCCCAGTTCTTCAATGGAATCAGAGCCCACATAGTCTATGCGGTCTAAATCATGTTTGGGCCAACTAAGTAAGCTTACACATTTAGTAAGGCGTCTAGAAAAGTAGTGTCTAAGCTAGGTTTGAGTAATCAAGTACCCCGCTTTACCTGGCTACCAGCTTGACCCAAAAAGTGAAGTGAGCCCAAAGGTTATCCTTAGGGAAAATGACCAATTTGACTTTAGATCTTGGGGTAATTTTCAAAATTTTATTGAAAATTTATAAGATATTTTGAATTTAAAAGTTAAGTTCAAAATATAAAAGTGAAATTTTATAAAAGTTATAAAATACATTCAATTTTTCAAAATTGTTCAAAGAAACAAAATAATTATTTATAAAATTTTAAAACTTAAAGTTTAATTAATTAGATTAATTAAATTAAGTAAAATAACCAATTAAAATTAATGGACTAAAATAAATGTATTGATATATGTGTATAACTATAATTATTATGGTTATTTGTTTATCTCAAAAGTTTGTGATAAACTTAATTAAAATATCAAATTAATTAAAACATTTAATGAAATAAAATATAATAAATGAAATTAATTAAAAGTTAGTTAATTAAATGTATACATATATTGATATGTAAAAATAAACAAACTATAAAAGTTATAATTGATTAACTGTCTTAAATTGTTTAAGATGAGTAATGTAAAATTTTAGAAATTTTATATAAAATGAATTAAATTTAAATATCATTTAATTAATAATAGTTAAAATTAATTAAATAAGCTTTAAATAATAGTACATAATAATATTATATAAGTTAATCAATTTATAAAAGGTTATAAAAATTTAAACTTGTATAATATAAGTGGAACAAAAAAGAAACCCAAGTTAGGTTTAAGGAATAAATAAATACGTATAGTATATATACAGTAATTTCTGATGTGTCCAACACTTGAATCACGGGGGTATTTCAAAAGTAATACATTATTCCCCAAATCGATATCACTCAATATATAACAGGTATCCTCTACCATTTATATATTGATAAATTACTTGCATACTTTCTAGTTGTTGAGAAAACTTAAGCTAGGGATGTTATGTGTAATATTTTTAATATATTATTAGACCATGCAAGGTACATGTATGTATTTGTTGAGCAAAATCAAGGTACGTGCATCTATATTTAGGCTGTCGCGAAATAGTAGGTATGATTGAATAATATCTTTCGATTCGTAGAGCAAACTCAAGGTCGAAATAGGATTAGGAAAAAGACCATGGTTAGGAGTTATATATGATACAACTGATAAAGTGTTATCCGTCGCTTGCAGGCATTTGATTTGTTGAGCAAACTCAAGTTCAGAATCCCAAGGCAAGCGAGTCTGTAACGACCCAATATTTAATCACTCTAAATTTGGATATTTAAATAAATAATTGATTTATGGATTTTATGACATAAAATAAAACGCTTTTAAATAATAATTAATGATGGGAAAATAGTTTTCAAAAATTTTTCACAAAAATATTTAGTTCAAAGAAAAATAGAAAATGTGACCGAAAATCATTTTTCAAATTTTTGACTTTTCGATGTCTAAAAGTTGTCAGAAAACGTTGTGCACATTTGATTCAATATATATACACATTAAAATAAATTAGGATATATTTTTGATATATAAATACACACTTAAGTTAATAAAATTTTAATATCACATTTTATGAAAATTTAATTAAGTTTAAAAAAGTAAAATGGAAATTTTCATAACATGTCATGTCAATAGCAAACAAAAAGTACACTAGCTATAAATGAATGTTGGAACTAAAGAAAAGAAGAGGGGGAAAATCTAAGTTTTGAAATTTGGAGAGGGGGGATAAGGGTTGTGAAGTGGCATTCATGTAATGGAGGTTATATAAGGCAAGGGTATTTTGGTAATTTGATTTTTGCAACTTATTTAAAAGCAATTTCTTAATTTCCTTTCATTTCTGTTCTCATTTCTAACACTTTCAAAAATCTTACCTCTATCTTGCTTAAGTTTTTAAAGAAGCTTTCTTGGCATCCATAGTTTTTTAAAAGTCAAAAACCGTAGTTCATTCACTTTTTAAAACTCCAAAACCTTGTTTAATCACTTTACTTCCTTTCTTCACCTTTCTCCTTCCAAAAACAAAGCTACACCACCATCTACATGTCATGGCCGAATCGAAAGGACTCTAGGACGAGCCACCTTGTCCATAATGACCACAAAAACTTGATTTTTCCAAAGATAAGCAAAGATCTAGGCCACGGGCAAGCTGTAGGGAAAGTTTGGTTCGTTTCGTAAATTTTTGGCGAGTAAAAGCTCACCATTTAAAAACAGATTTAAACTTATTTAATGATGTATGTTGGTTGTTTATAGTTGTGTGTTTTGGATGAATATGATATTGGTTTGGATATATACATGTATGTTTGTATGTGATGTGGAATTAGACAAAGGAATCTAAGTCTAAATGTTATGAATAATGGAAGGATATGACTTTGCTTTTGGTTTGATATTACAACATGTAAATGTATGATATGATCTTGGGTGCATGTTGTTCATACTAAGAAAGTTAACATTTTGACTTATTCAAGCGACATAGGATCCCTTATTTTAAAATTTGGTTTTACTTAAGAGTTTTACTAAAAAGCTTTTATAAAGTTTTCAAAAATATTGTTTTTAGTTTTCAAAACTTGTTATAAGGTTAGAAAGGGGTTTTAAGTAAAAAGGTAAGTTTTAAAACTATTTGATTCATAAAAACAAGATTTGAAATTACGGGTCGTATAGCGATAGTTGTTATAAGTGCAGTTTGTGAAAACGAACTCATTTCGAAATCTAAAATTGTTTTCACTTAGGAATATTTTTGGGAAATGTTTTCAAACATAATTTAATTTATAAAATAGAAATTAATTAATTGTTAATTATTTATTTAATTAATGATTATTTAATTATTTTATTAAGAAAGGTAATTAGTACTTAATCTTTAATTAACAAAAGTAATTAGTACTTAAGTGTTAATTGAGTAAGTTAATTATAATTCATTAACAAATTTAAAGGTTATTTATTATTTAACTATTAATTAAGGATTAATTATTTATTTAATATTTATCTAATATTTATTTATTAATTAATCATAAAAGAGTTTGATTATTAATTAATATCTTATTAGGTTAAATTTAATTTAAATTTAATTAAGACTCTATTAAGTTTTAAATTTTTTATTTAATAAAGGTCTAAATTATTATTTAATTATTAATTATGGTTTAATTATTTATTAAAGGATTAACTATATTTAATTAGTTATTTAAAGGATAATTATTACTTAATCATATATTTAAAAGTTAATTATTGTTTAATTAATAATTAAAGGTTTAATTATTATTAAATAAGAAGTTAAATGTTATTTAATTATTGAATATGGTTTTAAATTTTAAAATCGTTTATTTTTAAAATATCAATTTTGCTTTAAAGCAGTTTTTTTACAAAAGTATTTCGACCCAAAGGATTTCTTTGTCGATTGCCCTTAAGTAACCCCAAATGATTATGAAACCAAATGACATCTATTTAGCAGAACAAATCTTTGTCTGTTATTATTATAACTGGGACATTTACCTGTATGATTGTTGATTATTGTTTGTTGCTCCCTTTTTCATATCCGCTTTTTATGAAAATACCCCTATTATAACTTAGAAAGTTTAACGGAAACTGAATAAACCATTGTGGTCGTTATCGGTAAATAATCTCAAAAATTGTTGTTGTTTGATTATCTGATAGTTAAATAACCAACTGTCAAATCTTTACCTGTTTTGACTTAGGAAGTATGATTGTATATGCGAGTTCCCTAGTGATGACTCGAGTACTTGTTGTATACTTCCAAAAGAACTAGGAATGAGTCAACCATAAATTATCGTTGCTGGTTTGGAGAGACCAGGATCGGATATGTTATTTGAAAACCACTCCGAACCAACATATTCATTCACATGGAAGACATTTTGAAGACGATTGAAGAGGATGCTCCTTGAAGAGCCTTTGGTTTCGTTCAGACCCGAAACGAAATTGTATGGATGAATGCTAGCATTGCATTATTCCTGGAGGACAGTGTTAGCATTTCAAGATGTATTGCTAAATGTTAAGAGCGTAACCTCTCAAATCTGACATCCCGGTAATGGTTAAAACATGGTAGATGCACCAGGGTTATATGGGTCGCGCCCATTAAGGTATAATCATCCTAAGATCTAGTGTCAACATCTCTATGTATGCTTTAGATCCATTATTAGTCGTTGATCACAACCAAGGGGTGATCATATTCTGTGCTGCCCAGTTAAGAGGTAGGCTGGTCCTTTGTTGGTAGAGGTCGAAAGGTTTTTGATCTTACTGTACATTTTATCTAGAGGTGTACAAATTTTCGGAAGGTAGACCCTTACCTTGCCATTTGATGGAAATCCATTTTCCAATAAGTGCCTTTGGTTTTTGATTGTATACCTATTATTGTTGTCATGTACATGCATCACAGCTACTTGGTTATTTAATACTTTAACCCCATAGACATTATTAAAATATCACTGGATTTTTGTAATAAAAATGATTTGGCTACCGTAAGGTAAAAATCTGCCTGTGTTTATGTGCGGTGTGGTCTTACGAGAAACCTTTTACTTCGAAAAAGTTTTTCAAATATAAAAATCCATATGTTTTGGTTCGAGTTTTACTCATGTTGGTTTACCAGACTGGCTCGAGCATTATTTCTCTTATAATGCTCGGGTCATCCCGATCATATTTTTCAAAGTTAGCTGGATCCTTTGGAGCTTTTAGGAGACGAGCTAGATTCTCCAAGACGTAGCCACGTATCTTATATTCTTCCGTTGTCTTTGTCTTGTATTATAGTGGCTTTATTTATCAGCATTTGTAAGTACAGGTTGTTATAATTGTCCAGGTTGATAATAAAATAGTGTACTTTGATGTTGTGTATAATGGAAGTGATTTCTTTTTGTAAGGACTTGTTTATATTATACGTTTTTAGTCACGATATAAGATTTTGTTTCGTCTTTTTCTTTCTTCAGCCAAAATGACCTCTTTTTCGGATACTTAAATGATCAACACATGAATACCAAGGATGTATTAAGTGTCGTGTGTAAGAATGACAATTTGTTGCAGTTGGTATCAGAGCCAGATTGAGTGAACACCTAGGCCTTGGTGGGGTAAAATCATTATAGATAGAGTTATAGAATGAGTAACTCATTATAGATAGGACTAGTAATATCCTAAAATGAGCTTGAGTGTAATATATATATATATGAGCACGTATTTGTTAGTGCTATAAAACGTTATATACTGTGTGGGTTTTTCTCTTGAGTGGCTTATGAATTCTGGTCAATGCGACCGATCAATGTTGTCGATAGAGGTTCCTAAACACTTAAACAAGGCAAACAGACATAGTATAGGTTTAAAATTGGTAAATGAAATAATTTACTTAGTTATATTTCTTATATAAAGGAAATTTTCAAAATTCATATAATTGTTTGGTGTGGGTGTTGGTTGGAGGAATGAAGATGTTTATTTAATATCATTTATAGACATTACCTTTCCCAATAAAAGTCTAGCCTGGAAGTGTATTCTGAGGATATCTTATTTTAATCAGGTAATTAGAGATGAACACTATAAGAAGACGAGGAGGGGAAAATGGCAGTACTCCAATCAACGAGGGTTGAGCCTCGACTGCTAGAAGTATAGGATCGTTAGAAGTAGTAGCACCTATACAACCCCATGTAGACTTCACATCTTTGTGCAAAGATTTTTCTAATCTAGGAGGAAAGCCATTTAAGGGCACGAAATCCGTTATTGAAGTCCAAGCTTAGCTTCGGTCTTGCGAGAAGATTTTCAAAGGAATGGATGTTTCATATGAGAAGAGCACTCCTTAGCGTCTTGGTAGTTATAAAATGGAGCGGCGGCATGGTGGGATTCCTTTACAGCTAATGATCTGAAAGAAGATTTTTCTTGGATTAGGTTTAAGGAAGTGTTTGAAGGTTAGTTCCTTCCTTCAGCAGAGAAGACCCGTTTACATAGGATTTTCTTGGACCATAAGCAAGGAGATTGGTCTATAACGGAATATGGAACCAAGTTCAACGAGTTATTGCATTTTGGACCGGAACTCATTATTACACCCCTTAAGAAGAATGAGATGTTCGTGAAGGGGACGAGGGAGGAGTTTCAAGAGAAAATGACTGCTCATCTAAAGGGATCTTTTGTAGACCTTATAGATATGGCTATGCGTTATAAAGACCTCAAGAAAAAGAGACCGTTAGAAGTCCCAAGTTGTGATGACAATAAACCGAACAAAAGAAAGTTCAACCCACGAAGGAAAAAGAAGTGGAAAGGAAAATCAGAAGGAGGAGATCAAGAGAACAAGTTCAAGAATTATAAGTGTAATGTTTGTAAGTAGAAGGGCCACATTTCAAAGTTCTGTAAGAATTCTTGAGCACTGAATCAGCAAATATGGCTTATTTATTTAATGGCCCAAAAGATACCTTGCTTTAATTAGCACTAACTCAGACATATGGAAAGGGACTGTCTACTAGTGTAAGAAAGTGAGCAAGCTAAGGTTTACGCTATTAAGGATGAACCGTCAACTTCAAAGGAAGATAAGGGGAAGGGGGTTCTGGAAAGTATTTTATTCGTGAATGGTATTTTGGTTCGGGTTCTATTTGATATCGGAGCCTCCCATAGCTTTATTTCTAAAGAATTGGTTGATAGATTAGGACTTACCCCAAAATTTAAAGAAACCCATGTTTGTGTGACCAACCCTGTAGGGGTATGACTAATCTATGCTTGATATGTGAAAATGTACGAGTTTCATACCTAACCAATCGCTTCTCATATGACATGTTTATCCTAGATTTTAAAGGGTTCGATGTTTTACTCGGTATGGATTTTCTAACAAAGAATGAAGCTATCCTAGATTGTGTCGGAAGGACGGTTTTAAAAAAAACTAAATTAGGGAAGTTTATTAAGGTATTGTGTGATGAGCCAAATAAGTTAATGGGTAGTTTCCTTTATGCACTAGATTTGCCCTAGGAAAAGTTGGAATCGTTATTGGTTGTTAGAGATTTCCCAAACATCTTTAAAGATGTTAATAGCCTACCCCCACCTTAGGAGATTAAACTCAGTATAACCTTGACCCCTAGATGGAAACCTTTTATGCAACCTAGGCGTAAGATGGCTCCAAAGAAAAGAAGAGAGTTAGTAAATCAGATAGAGGAATTGTTAAATAAGGGTCTGATTAGACCAAGTTACTCGTATTGGGGAGCAACCATGGGTTTCACTGCTAAGTCTGATGGTTCACCAAGGTTTTGCGTAGACTACCGTGAGTTGAATAAGAAAATGTATAAGAACATGCATCCCTTACCCAGCATGGATGGTATGTTCAAACATTTGAAGGATGCTCGAGTATTCTCGCATATAGATTTAGACACGGGATTTCTCCAACTAAGGATATCTGAATATGATACACCCCTGACAACTTTTAGGGGACCAAATGGTTTTTTGAGTGGTTGGTTATTCCTTATGGGCTAACCAACTCATTCGCTCATTTTGTAGTCATCATGGATCGAGTTTTTAGAGATATACTTAATAAATTTGTGTTAGTCTCGGTAGATGGTATCCTTCTTTATTCTGAAACCGAGGAGGATCACAAGCTTCACTTAGAGACCGTATTGGAATGATTAAGGAAGCACGATGTGATAACCCTGATTTTTGTGAGTAATTTCATGATTTAATTTAGTTTGTATTTGTTTGAAATTGCATTGAAAAAAATAGGAATAGGAAATTGATTTGCAGATACCAAGTATAAAACATGCACATGTGCACAAGGCAGTGCACAAACATGTACACAGTTTTCTGTGTGATAAAATAAGCAACAAGCAATGGAAATAATAGGATATATGAATTACAAGTATATATACATGTAGGCAGAAATCATCAAGCCTTAAAAAAAAGGGACTTAGGCCAGGGTAGGCATACATGTATTATACATGTGCACTAAATAATACTTGCAGAAATAAAAAGAAAAATTAACATTTGCATGAAAATGGTATGAGCTCTTGGACAAGCACTTTATCCATTTTTAGCAATTCCTTTTTACTTTAAAAAAAACAGAAAACAGAAATCATGCAAATAACATGACCGGGGCAATGAGGTATATTTTCTGGAAAATATACCAGGACCATTTACCCATTTTCTCTAAAAATGTTAGAATAAGAGGCAGATCATAGTTGGTAGGGTAAAATTGGCATTTGGTAATTTCCTTAAACCCTAGTAGCAGCCAGAGTTCATATAAGAAGACCTGGTGTGGTAAGGTTTTATGATTGCTCTACCTCTTAAAAAGAAAAATATACAAGGCATAAACCAGAGAAAATAGGAGAAGGCAGAAGACTAAAAAGGGGTTCATAAGGCATAGGAAGAAGAAGGATTAATGTGAGTAATCTCACTGAAAACTTTGGCATTAAGACCTGAATATTGAGGCAGCCAGTTTGAACTAATTTTCTTTTACAAGTTATGTTTTATGATTGGATGACTTTGGCTTGTTAATGATTTGTTTAAGGGTAAAACCTCTATCTGATTTACCCAGAAAAATAAGAGTCATGGATTCATGAACTAAAATGTTTGTCTGAGATATGGGTTAACTTTGAGATTGGGTGTTTTCTTTTATAAGTTTTCTTTGTAAGTTGTTTGTAAAATCCCCGGATTCAAGTAGTGGGTATATGGTCTGAAGGTAGAAAGAAATATGGGCTGTGACATTGTGTTGTTGCTTATGTCTCATATTAGTTAAAACAAAAGAAAATGTAGAAGTGCAATGTTGTACATGTGCTGAGCTTCTATGTTTTATGAAATACCCAAATCAAATATACTTGTGGTTTAGCCAGATCATGAATCTGATTGAACCAGAGGTAAGGAAGAATATATATATATATATCTGGCAAATTACTCAGGACCATATGCTTACATCTTGATCCAGTGAAACCCATAGGCAAAATAATGTGCTAAGAAGTCACCTCACTCTTTTATGATAAAATGGTTGCTTCTGAGAATTTAACTTACCAAACCCTGGATGAATATATGTTGCTTGCATCATTTATGTTTCTCTGATTAAGAAGTGAGATGCAGAAGGGATTAGCACTGCTATGAAAAATATTAAAACACTTAGTAATTTAACTAAGGACTTGGGATCTTAGGGCTACCAAAGTATAGCTTGGCAATGGGAATATTGCAAGTTCACACATGGTATATTTATACCCAGGGGCCTGAGTGTGCTGGGTTAACAGAGAAAGGTCCCAGGCAGTGTGTGTTTAAAAAGAAGAAAGTAGCTAAAGACCCTGTTATATTTGATAATGAATTCTAGGAATAGATTCAGGAGAGGTCTGGGCAAAAATCCCTGATGGCCAGTAAAGTTGAAAAGGAGATGATGACTGAATTGATGTTTGCATTTGGTTGTTTTGGTGCTTATTGGTGAATCTTGTGGTTGTTTTCTATGAACTAAATCATTGTGATCATATATAATCTGTTTGGCACTAATATGAATGCACATGCTTCACAAAAACATGCACATAGAAGACATTGAGTTTCTTATTCTTGCAAAGTACTAGAATATAAATAGAATTGAAATAAATCATGTTTTCAGTTAGATTATTCACACCAGACAAATAGTCTGACCCTTTTGTGTTTATGCACCATTGGGTGTCTCATATTTATATGGGGCAGTTCATGGTGATTTTGCAGGGAAATAGGGGTTGCTTTGATCAGGCTTTGGATGTTAAACTGCTTAAGATTTGGATGCTATGTTTTTAAAAGTCTTTGCTGAAGCTAAATTAAATATTCATGTTGAACTATGCTAAGATATTTGTTTAAGTTGCCTAGAAAAACCAATGTATTATCATTCACTGTTTTGTAAGTGTTGAACTTACATGTAATAGCTGAACTATGTGCTTTGTTTTGTTAAATGCTTTGCTAAGAAAAATGAATTTCAAGCTTCAAGAACAGTTAGGCTATAATGGTAGAAAATCTGAGTTTGAAAGAATTTGTGGTTTGCAAGTATATCTATAGAACTGGCATAGGAAAATCCACGTTCAAGTCAAAATTAAATCTGATAGGAAGAGTTTGAGTTGCTTTGAAAAGGAAATAATATAACAGGTATTTGGTAGCTAAGTAGTGCAAACCAAAAAAAGGGCTAACATAGCCATTTTCTTGAGCCTGGGTTAAGACAGCACCCAAGTGTTTTTAATTAAGTTTTAGATCTGTTTCATAGCCAAATACAGGGTAGACTCAGGCAAATATGTAAACAGGGGAAAAATAAAAAGAAAAAAAAACAAAAATTGGGTTGAACCGACCAGCATAGCACTCGAACTTGTGACCTCTCATGTATAAGTTAGGCGCGTTTCCATTACGCCTAGATGTTGCTTGTGTTCACTTAGGATCCACTTTCTTATAGCCTGAGTTTGAACACACATGCACAGAAACATGCACACACACATGCACAAGTAAAAGCATAGTTACCCAGTAAGAAAATCAGAAGAATTTATGTAAAATAAGGAGCCTTGAGATATAAAATCAATAGTAATGCATTAACCCAAGTCATTTGAAAAAAAAGAAACCTAATTTTGAAAAGAACACCATTGCTATGTAGAGAGTATTTCTTTAAGCAATACTCAAACAGGTTTCTACCTTCAAAATTTCTATACTCTGATTTAGGTAGAAGATGACTTATATATCTTCATATATATAAGTTCAAGATAAAATGATTAAACCAATATTTATTGGCAGAAAGGTCCTGGATAGAAGAAAAATTGAATTAAATATTTTTCTTGATTAAATGGCCACTGAATGTATGTTAAAAAAAAAAAATTTAAGTGGGTCATTTCACACGACTTGAAGGCCAAATTATCTAAATGTCGCTTATGGCAATCTAAAGTAAGGCTCTCTCTCTCTGTCCGCAAGTAGTGGTGCAGTGGTAAGATACTCGCTTCTTGGTAAGCAAGTCGCAGGTTCGATTCCCGATTGACCTACTCCCATTTCAAGGCGCAAAGGTGGGTCCCCATAAAACCACATAACATGGTTGGGGGCATCAAATCTCTGTGCTGGGCTAGCTGAAAACCCTCCTGTCTATGGTCGGACCAGGCTAGGGGGGAGCTTACCTCATCCCTTAGATTTCATCAGGGCTCTGGGTTCATTTTTTTTTAAAAAAAAAGATAAGGCTCTCCGGACATGTAGTGTCGGAGGATAGTATAAGAGGGGCTTTCCATATGTTGTAGTTAAATGAGTAGATTATGTGTATTGTATGGTGTATGTACTGTTTACTATGGTTGCTTAATGTATGACTTTTGTATTAGTTTAATGATATATAATATAAGGCTTTATTAGTCATTTTGAGTTAACCCTTTGTTTACGGATTTTGAGATGAAATTCTTTTAAAGAGGGAGAGTGTAACGACCCAGTATTTAATTACTTAAAATTTGGATATTTAAACAAATAATTGATTTATGGATTTTATAACATAAAATAAAATGCTTTTAAATAATAATTAATGATGGTAAAATAGTTTTCAAAATTTGTTTACAAAAATAATTTGTTCAAAGAAAAATAGAAAATGTGACCGAAAACCGTTTTCGAATTTTCGACCTTTCGATGTCTAAAAGTTGTCAGAAAACGTTGTGCACATTTGAGTAATATACACACACATTTACAAATAAATTTGGATATAGTTTGATATATAAATACATACTTAAGTTTATTAAAATTTTGATATGACATTTTATGAAAATTTAATTAAGTTTAAGAACGTAAAATGGAAACTTTCATAACATGTCATGTCATTAGCAAACAAAAATTACACTAGCCATAAATGAATGTTGAAACTAAAGAAAATAAGAGGGGGACAAGGTAATTTTTGAAATTTGGAGAAGGGGAACAAGGGTTGTTATGTGGCATTCATGTAATGGAGGTTATGTAAGGTAAGAGTATTTTGGTATTTTGATTTTTGCAATTTATATGAAAGCAATTTATAAATTTCCTTTCATTTCTATTCTCATTTCTAACTCTTTCAAAAATCTTACCTTCATCTTGCTTAAGTTTTTCAAGAAGCTTTCGTGGCTTCCATAGTTTTTTAAAAATCAAAAACCTTAGTTCATTCACCTTTTAAAACTCCAAAACCTTGTTTAATCACCTTGCTTCCTTCCTACACCCCCTCCTTCCAAAAACAAAGCTACACCACCCTAGATATGTCATGATAAAACCAAAAGGACTCTAGGCTGAGCTACCTTGTCCACTAAAGGCCATAAAAACTTGACATTTCCAAAAGCTAAGCAAAGATCTAGGCCGCGGGCAAGCTATAGGGAAAGTTCGGTTCGTTCCGTAAATTTTTGTTAGTAAAAGCTCACCCTTTAAACAATGACTTAAAATTATTTAATGATGTATATTGTTTGTTTATAGTTGTGTGTTTTGGATAAATATGATGTTGGTTAGGATATATACATGTATGTTTGTATGTGATGTGGAATTAGACAAAGGAATCTAAGTCTAAATGTTATGAATAATGGAAGGATATGACTTTGCTATTGGTTTGATATTACACTATGTAAATGTATGATATGATCTTAGGTGTATGTTGTTCATACTAAGAAAGTTAACACTTTGACTTGTTTAAGCGACATAGGATCCCTTGTTTTAAAATTTGGTTTTACTTAATAGTTTTACTAAAAAGCTTTTATGAAGTTTTCAAAAATATTACTTTTTATTTTTCAAAACATTTTCTAAAGTTATAAAGGGGGTTTAAGTAAAAAGGTAAGTTTTTAAAACTATTTGATGCATACAAACAAGATTTGAAATTACGGGTCGTATAGCGGTAGTCGCTATAAGTGCAGTTTGTGAAAACGAACTCATTTCGAAACCTAAGTGTTTTTACATAGGAATATATTTGGGAAATGTTTTCAAACATAATTTAAGTTAAAAAATAAACTAATTATTAATTATTTATTTATTAATTATTTATTAATTAATTATTTAATTATTTAATTAAGAAAGGTAATTAGTACTTAATCATTAATTAACAAAAGTAATTAGTCTTAAGTGTTAATTGAGTAAGTTAATTAGAATTTGTTGACTAATTTAAAGTTTGATTATTATTTAATTATTAATTAAGGATTAATTATTATTTATTTATTTAATATTTATTTATTAATTAATCATAAAAGGGTTTGATTATTAATTAATATCTAATTAGGTTAAACTAAATTAAGATTTAATTAAGACTCAATTAAGTTTTAAATTTATTATGAATAAAGATTTAATTTATTATTTAATTATTAATTAGATATTAATTATGGTTTAATTATTTATTAAAGGATTAACTATTATTTAATTAGTTATTTAAAGGATAATTATTACTTAATCATTTATTTAAAAATTAATTATTTTTTAATTAATAATGAAAGGTTTAATTGTTATTAAATAAGAATTTAAATGTTATTTAATTATTGGATATGGTTTTAAATTTTAAAATCTTTTATTTTTAAAATATCGGTTTTGTTTTAAAGCAGTTTTCTTTTGCAAAAGTATTTCAACCTAAGGTATTTCTTTGTCGGTTACCCTCAAGTAACCCCAAAAGATTATGAAACCAAATGACATCTATTTAGCAAAAAAAATCCCTGTTTGTTATTATTATAACTAGGACACTTACCTATATGAGTGTTGATTATTGTTTGTCGCTCCCTTTTACATATCCGCTTGTTATGAAAATGCCCTTGTTATAACTTAGAAAGTTTAGCTGAAACTAAATAAACCATTATGGTCGCTAAGCCTCTTCTGAATTTGTGTAATCATTCTTTTAAATTTTTATTTCTTTTTAGAAAGGGGTTTAAAGATTAATTAAATGAGGAATGTTTTAAATAGTAATTTGTTTATTTTAAAAGTGTTTTATATATTTGATTGTTTATCAAAGGAACTTTATTGATTAAGGTTTTATTTATGAAGTTTTGTTTTAAATCTGAAAGAGATTTTGAATTTTAGAAAGAAGTTGTATAAATGATTTTTAATATTTAATAAGTTTTATATAAATGGTTTTGATATTTATAAAACAGTTTTGTAAATGACCTTGGAGATCTATAAAGTGTTTTACAATGGATTAGAAATTAAGTAAAGGAGATTTCATAAATGGAAGAGAATTATTAAAAGGGTTTATTGAATAAATTTATAAAAAGAATTTGAGATTTGGATTTCCTTTAACCGACCTTCTTAATTTTTGGTGGCATGGACATTCGCTCCACACTTAAACTGAAGGAATAGTGTTTGAGGTTATCTTTATCTCCAATTTAAATAATATTTGTTTGATCCTTTTAATATGATTTTGTAATCAGAAATCTTTCATAAATGTTTTGTGAATATACCTATATCGGTGAGATAAGTATATGAATGTTTTGATAAACGTTTTGGAAAGAGATTTAAAATAAATGAAAGACTTATTTTGAGGCTTAGTAGTTGCTATAGGTAAATAATCTTCGAAATTGTTGTTGTTTGATTATTTGATAGTTAAATAACCAACTATCAAATCTTGACCTGTTTTGACTTAGGAAGTATGATTGTATATGAGAGCTCCCCAGTAATGACTCGAATACTTGTTGTATACTTCCAAAAGAACTGGGGATGAGTCAACTAGAAATTATCGTTGCCGGTTTGCAGAGACTAGGATCGGATATGTTATCCGAAAACCACTCTGAACTAACATATGCATTCGCATGGAAGACATCTTAAAGACGATTGAAGAGGATGCTCCTTGAAGAGCCTTTGGTTTCGTTCAGACCCAGAATGAACTTATATGGATGAATGTTAGTATTGCATTTCTACCTGGAGGACGGTGTTAGGATTTCAAGATGGATTGCTAAATGTTAAGAGCATAGCCTCTTAAATCTCACATCCCGGTAATGGTTAAAACAGGGTAGATGCGGCAGGATTAGGTGGGTCGCACCCATTAAATATGATCATCCCAAGATCTAGTGTCGTTATCTCTATTTATGCTTCGAGCCCATTTTCGGTTGTTGATCACATCCAAGGGGTAATCATATTTGGTACCACGTAGTTCAAGGGTAGGCTGGTCCTGTGTTGGCAGAGGTAAAAGTTTTTGATCTAACTGTACATTTTATCTAGAGATGTACATATTTTCGGAAGGTAGTCCCTTATTTTGCCATTTGATGGAAATCCATTCTCTAATAAGTGCCATCGGTTTTTGATTGTATACCTATTATTTCTATAATGTACTCGCATCACAGTTAATTGATTATCAAATACTTTAAACCCATAGACATTATTATAATATCACTGGATTTTTGTAATAAAAATGATTTGGTCATCATAAGGTAAAAACCCGTCCGTGTTTTTGTGTGGTGCGGTCTTAAGAAATCCATATGTTTTGATTCAAGTTTTACTCACGCTGGTTTACCAAACCGACTTGGGCATTATTTCTCTTATAATGCTCGGGTCAGCCCGAGCATATTTTCTAAATTTAGCTAGATCCTTTGAAGCTTTCAGGAGACGAGTTGGATTCTCCAAGACGTAGCCATGTATCTTATATTCTTCTGTTGTCTTTGTCTTGTATTATAGTGGCTTTACTTATCAGCATTTGTATGGATGGGTTGTTATAATTGTCCAGGTTTATAATAGAATAGTGTATTCTAATGTTGTGTATAATAAAAGTGATTTCTTTTTGTAAAGACATGTGTATATTATATGTTTTTCGTCATGATGTGAGATTTTGTTCAATCTTTTTTTTTCTTCACTCCGAATGACCTGTTTTTCAGACACTTAAATGATCAGCACATGAATACCGATGATATATTAATTGTCATCTTTTGGGGTAAGAAAGGAAGATCGTCATAGGGTCCTAACTTCCGCTAGAGAAATCGAAAGATTTCTATGTTTTTTCTTAGGGTTTTAAGAAATATAAAAATCTAGTAGGTGCTTTATTGAAAATTAAATGGTAACATTTAACATTTCTAATATTGTATGAACATTTGCTAGATAAAGTTTAAATAACCTACATCGATAAATTTATGCAACTAATATAATTAATAAAATGTTTATTAGTTGAAATATACAACTGAGCAAAATTAAGATTGACAAGAAATTTAAAATATAGTCACCTTTAAATCCTTTGGCATGTTTACACTTCAAAACCTATACAAGTGCCAATTTACAAAACAATTAAATCATTCATGCCTCAATCGCTTAAGAATTTATTTATCAAAGACTGCGTATTTTCTATTAAGATTTTTGAATTTTAAGAAGTACAAGAATATGGATATTTGATCCATATTCAATTACATATAAATGTTATATGGTGAACTGTCGTAATTCATAATATATGTAACTTTATTGAAATTTGTTCGTTAGAAATAAGCAAATAAACTATTATGAGAAGTCATAGATTCAATATGATTGATTACAATAAGGATTTTCTTTAAATAGTCTAACCATTTTGGAAAGAAATATGAATGTTCAAGAATGGGTTCAACTTGGGCATAGTTTGGATGAATAGAGTGAGCTATCACTTCTACTTCATAAAGGACATTAGAAATGAGAATTGTTTAAAGTACTAAAAGATACTTAATATGGAATAATAAATGTGATTTCTATTCCAAATAGTGTTATAATATAGAATATTATTTTCTATGAAAGTCTTTTCTATGAAAGTAATTTCTACAAGTTCATGATATTTGATCAAAACAATTTGACTATAAACTAGTTAAAGTAAAAGAAATTAATAGCTCATAATAAGTAGTCAAATGAAGCTTCATATTTCATAAGCTATTATAGTAATGGTGGAAATAGTGGGAGCGTGCCAAATAATGCTTATCTGTGGTTGCATCAAGACACGATAATTTGTTTTCATAAATATACCAAATATGATTAATGAAATAATAACTATTTTCAGTATTGATTGAAAATAAATATAGTTTTATTTTATTATGAATACTTTGGATATTCGTTACAAAATAAATCTATTGGAATAATGGTATTTTTTACATTAGCTACATAGCATAGAAGGATATAAAATTTTAACGATTAATTTTGGAATTATATACCAAGCCACATTTTTGAGGAATAATTCTTTAAACATATGATTATGAACTATATGGTACCGATGAATTATATATCAGAAGATTAATGGCGAAGCACCCATTCAGTGGGAGTCACAAAAGAGTTGGTGAACTCTCCGAATACACACACACACATATGTATGTATGTATATGTATATGTATATGTATATGTATATGTATATGTATATGTATATCATTCAAAGTCTAATAATACCAAAATGGTTCCACATAGTTCGTTTAAATTCATCGATGAATAAAATGAACATGTGTATTTGATATGCAAGTCATGTATTTATGGTAAGTTTATTGAATATAAAATGGAAGTATAAAACGTGTCATGCAACTGAAATAAGAAAATTTGATTTGGTCGAATACATAAGTATATAGAAAAACGGTTCCAAAAGTACCTAAAAATGAATAAAGATTCAATATCAAAACTCACGTCTTCCTATTATATGTTATAATGTATAGATAAGGAGTAATTACACTTTATTGGACAAAGTACGACTGATAATGAGTAAAGTTGAGTTAACATCTTTCTATAAGTTTGAGTACTAAGAAGTAATTAAATTAATTAATATTTGAGAAATTTTAACTACTATTTGATTTATTTGACATTTAGGAGCTGTTCGTAATTATTTGAATACATATGTAAAGGTTATATACGCGTGCATCGATATACGATATCGGTATACTTTAAAATGAGTTTAAATAAAAGAGAGTTGCACGAAGAAATTTATGGAAATCTTATGTCATTTGATGGTAAGTAATTTTGGCCTTGTTATATAAAGAGACAAAAGTGGAGGGAGAAAGAGAATTAAGGGAATTAATTAAGGTAGTTTTAATTAAAAGAATGTGAAAGGTTTCATTCTTTTGATTAAAACATATCCACTAATTCATTTCCTAGAAATATTCATTTTTCCTGAAAAAAATTCCCTTTAGACTTCATAGGCCCATTAGATCCAAAATAGGAATTTTTATGAAATCTACCTTTTTTACAAGCTTCTGATTAGCCCAGTTCCTTCAATGGTATCAAAGCCCATATTGTCTATGCTATCTAAATTATTCATGTTTGAGCCAACTAATTAAGATTACCCATTTAGTAAGGTGTCTATAAAGGTAGTGTCTAGGCTGAGTTTGAGTAATCAAGTACCCTACCATATCTGGCTATCGGCTTGACCCGAAAAATGAAGTGAGCCTAAAGATTGTCTTTAATGAAGAATTTGGCTCTTGGGCAAAATTTCAAAATTTCTTTGAAAATTCAAAAGATATATTAATTTAAAATTTTAGTTTAAAATATAAAAGTGAAATTTTATAAAAGTTACAAAATACATTCAAATTTTTCAAAATTTCTATGAGAAATGAAATAATTAATTATGAAATTTTAAAACATAAATTTTAATTAATAAGATTAATTAAATTAAGTAAAATAATCAATTAAAAATTAATTGATTAACACATATATTGATATATGTATATAACTATAATTGTTGTAGTTATTTGTTTATCTTAAAACTTTATAATAAACTAAATTAAAATTTCAAATTAATTAAAATATTTCATTAAATAAAATATATTAAATGAAATTAATTAAATGTATACATATTTTGATATGTAAAAATAAACAAACAATAATATTTATAGTTGATTAACTATCTTAAATTGTTTAAGATGAGTAACGTAAAATTTTAGAAATTTTATATAAAATGAATTAAATTATTTAGACACAATTTAATTAACAATAAGTAAAATTAAATAAATAAGATTTAGTTAATAATATATATATATAAGAATTGTTACCCCGCCTTTTGGACATGGCCGGGATATCAACAAATTTGCTAAAAAGGATGGATATCAGGATTGGAGATCGATTGGAAATAAGGCTATGATCGGTATCGACAAAATTGGACCGAGCTCTAATCGAGGTGGGATCGATTGGGAATGATGAACGAGGCTTGGAGAAGCTATGTTTCAAATTTCAGGTCATACGGAGTTCGTGTGATCGAGATATGGATGGATCAATATTCATGGAAAGTAGGTTCGTATCGATACTCTCGTATCGATCAGGGTGGATTTCATATCGTTGCAAGGCGCATCGATTGGATGGGTATGAGTTTCGTATCGATACGCATGTATCGATTGGATGGCAGAATGTGACAGTGTACTTTGTATCGATCAGGGCTAGGATCGATACGATGAGCGAGGCAATAGTTAAGGGGTTTGGAAAACATTTTGTATCGATAATAGTTGGAATCGATGCGGACCGATGGACACGAAGAAGGTGTTAGTCCTTGAAAAGAATGGTTTTGATGACAACAACCTTAGGACTTGTTATAAAATATAAATACTAACATAATAGTTTAGATATATATGTATATGCAGGATATAAACATGCAGGTACTGAGAATGAAGACTGTACAGTATAGAGACTCAAGATCGAAGACATCAAGATTCAAGACTCATGAGTATCAAGATATCAAGAGTTCAAGATTTCAATAGTACAAGACAAGTATCGAGTCTAGAATTATGTTAAAACTCCTAGAAAAGCACTGACATCTTAAAATCCATTTTATTCGTAGAAGTGAATCCACTTCGAGCCTGTTAAAGGGATGGAACCCTAAGTAGGATGGAACCTACGAAAAATCTAGTGGAACATCTTTTTGTATCCACTAACTTTTATTCAAATGTTTTACAAAATTATATCTTATTTTCAAAATGATTTCAAAATCTTTCTTTTTAAATCAAAAACATCTATCCTGGTTTTAAATACTTTTAGCCTCAAAATAATCTTTATTTTCAATATCAAAATTATCCTTGGTTTTAAACTATCTTTAATTATAATGTACTTAACTTTTAATATTTATATTTAAGATTTAAATATAAAATTATAGTAAAATTTTATATATACCAAAATATTATTCTCTATACTTATTTATGTATTTTAACTATAGTATATTTATAAAGTTTAAAATAGTTTTAATATAAGATAGAAGTTATTTTCAAATGAAAAACAAATTATCAAAAATACCTTAGGCATGTTGACAACCCCTAGGTACCCATGTCGACATGATGGCAGTTGATTCCAAAAGTTTGAATTTCAAAGGAAGTGTCTATTCGTCATATCCTTTCCCGAATGGACATGTCTGTTGTTCTACTATAAATAGGGGATGTTTTAAACGAATTTACATTTATAATTTTATGATTTCACTCCTCTTCTTCCACATTTCTTTATATACATTTTTACTGTTACTCTGCCGAAATCACCATTGAATCTAACTAGATCATCTCTGGTTTGATTCTCTATCACTATCTCAACAAGATCCCAGTGCTATTCAGAGTTATAGGCTTCTTTGTAATCAATCGAGCGAGAAAAGGTGTGATTGTTGCATGGAAAATCAATCAAGTGAGAGAAGGTGTGATTGTAGCCTAGGAAATCAATTGGGTGAACTTGTTGCCCGTAAAATCAAGTATCTCTACCTAGAGGATTGTGAATCTGGAGTGGTGTACATTGTGGCCTTGAAATAGAGGGTGTAATTGTAAGAATTGATTTTGAAAGGAAATCTATACTTGTGTTGCGGGACTGGATGTAGGGTAACTCTGAACCAATATAAAATCCGGTGTGTTCTTTCCTTTACTGCTTTTACTCTATATTTGCATCTGTGTTTGATTCTGTGATTATATTTGTGTCTGAATATTGCATACATTTGTGTTCAAATTAATATAACCTAAAAAGAGATAGTAAATTCTTAAAACACTATTCACCCCCCTCCCTCTAGTGTTTATTCTAGCCTTAAGATCCGTAATCCGCATTTCTCACATTTGGTATCAGAGCAAGGATTTCAAAGTTTCAAAATCTGAATTTTGAAAATTTTCAAAATGGCTACCAACACTGGTACTGCTGTTACTACCAACACTAGTTCATTTATAGAAGGTCAGTCTACTGTCAGACCACCACTTTTTAATGGCAGTAACTATGCGTATTGGGCATGTAGGATGAAAATATATTTACAATCAATAGGACTAGACACTTGGAATATCACACTGACTGAATATTTTGAACCCACTAATGAGTTTGCACAGTGGACTGCCGAGCAAAAGACAGTCGCACAAAATAACTCTAAAGCTATGAATATTCTGTTTTGTTCACTTGATAGGAATTAATTTAATAGAGTGTCAGTTTGTAAGTCTACATATGAAATCTGGAAAACATTGCAAGTTACTCACGAAGGAACGAGCAAAGTTAAACAGACCAAAATTTTCATGCTCACAAATCAGTTTCAATTATTTAAAATGATTCCTAATGAGTCTATTTCAGATATGTATAGTAGGTTTCATGATATTGTACATTCTCTCATATCTTTAGGAAAGGTATTTTCGGAAGAAGATCAAGTCAGAAAAATCTTAAATTCTCTTACTCCAGAATGGGATCAAAAGACACTTGCAATCGAAGAGGCAAATGACATCAGTACCTTAAAGATAGAAGAATTAATTGGAAATCTAATGTCGTTTGAAGTCCAAATGATTGGGAGAAGAGAAATCAAAGCATCTGAAAAGAAATCAATTGCATTCAATGCATTGACCGATGGATCAGACTCAAACAGCGATAATGATGAAGAGATAGCCTTTATGACCAAGAACTTTCGGAAATTCCTGAAATACAGAAAGATGAATAATCTCAAGAGAAACAACTATAAGAACTCTGGTAATCAGAATATAGTGCCAAACTATATCAAATGTTTAACTGTGATAAACCAGGTCATATCAAAAGAGACTGTCCGCATCCAGATAAGCAAAATCTTCCTATAAACAATGAATCCGCAAAGAAACAAAAACGTGCATTTACCGCCACTCTAGATGACTCAGACTCATCCTCGAGCGATGATGATTAGAAGACAGATAATTCAAATATGTGTTTCACGGCAGTTCACGACTCCGATGAATTCAGGAAAAACGGACTCAGAAAAAGGTACACGTTTACAATACATTGGTTGAAATTGCATGCTTAGGATTGAATGATTGATTGATTGATTTTGAATTGGTGTGTCGTTTGAATTTTAATTTTTTATTATTATTTTATTATATTTATTATTATTTTATTATTTTAATTTTTAAAAAAAAGTATCATAATATTTTATGCAATATATTATAATTTCAGATATATATATATTTTTAGTCATTAAAAATAATAAATATATATATTAGAATACTTAAAAGAAATAAATCATGAAAATTCAGAGACACCTGTCGACATGGTCCCCCCACGTTGTCGACAAGGGTACAGAAATTAGAAATTCAAATTTAAATTCATATGTTTGAATATCCCTCCATCTTTTCACTTCATTCAAGACTCTGAAAAGTCATCTTTTGACCAGAGAACCTGTCCTTTGAGAATCTATTTATTTACTATCTCATATCACAACTTTTCACTTTCATTTTCAAATTCAAACTCTTATTTAAAAATTTCAAGCTCTCTACTCTCTGCTCTAATGGCTTTTTCAAGCAACCCCTCCACAATGAGACTTTCCAGAAACATGAAAGAGCAACTCTTCAATGATCCGGAGGCTATAAAAGCATATATCAACTATGCTAACTATGGAAAAGTCCATCCCGGAAAGTTTGCTATATTTCAAGATTTCTCTTCTTATGAAACCGATTCTCTTTTTGCAAACAACCAAATTCTTAGTCTTGTTGATGCTTCACAAAATGATTTTGTTTGTTATCCAAATCTTGTTAAAATTTTCTATGCAAATCCCAACCGTAGATTTTTTAATGGAAATGATGATGAAATTTGGAGTAGTGTCAAAGGCACTAGAATCATTTTAAATTGTGATATTTTGGGTACCATTCTCAATTGCAAAAGCACGGGAATGGATCTTTCTAGTTTTAAAATTGATGAAAATGATCGTGAGACATTTCATCACATTTTTGAAACAGATGAAACCTTTGAATTCAAAAATCGAAATTTTCGACCAAAAGCAAGAATTGTTAATCTTCTTTTACAACATACTTTGACCCCGAGATCGAGAAGTTTTAACAATCCAACTTCAAAAGTTTGCAAAGCACTTTTTGCTACTTTTGGAAATTATGATATTAATTGGGCACAAGTTATTTTGGATGAACTTCGTCCCAAAAATCTTGAAATGGGTGAAAATACTTTATATCATGGAATCTATCTCACTCGGATTTTTAATTATTTTGAAATAGATTTCAAAGGAGAAGAATTTGTTTCAAGAAAAATTTTTAATCACTCAAACATTTCTCTTATGAAAATTCCATATGTTTTTCAACCATATGAGACTCTTGCCGAAAAGGAAGAGCGTTTGGCTCATGAAGAGATGGAAGAGGAGGAAGAAGAAGAAGAAGGGGATGAAATGAAAATAAAAGAAGAAGAAGGTGAAACATCGTTGGAAAGTATTGATTATCCCTCTAATCCAACCAACAAAACCTTACTCAAAAATCAAAAGACTATTGTTGAAAATCAATGGATTCTTAAACGGTCCGTTAGTAAGAAATTGGATAAAATGTCATCCAAGATGAACAAGTTTTTCTCCAAAGTTAGCAAGAAACTTGGATTATCTTCATCTTCGTCATCATCTAACTAGCTCTACCTTTTCATAACATGTTTTATTGTTTTAGTATGATTTGATTTGAATGTTCGTGTAGTTCTTAATGTTTAATCGTTGTATCATTCTATTATGAAATGAAATTGAATTACTTTTCTGTTATCTAGCTTATCTTATCTCCAAAATAAATGTTAGTATATTATATAAATATATACATATACACAATTATTCACAAAATCAAAATGAGTCATCAAAATGAACTGACCCCTATCGACAACTCCCCACACACCATGTCGACAAGTACTGGTCAGAAATGACTTCTCATTTTAAATTTTAAATTTGAATAACTACCTTGTGTCTATTCATTTCAAACGAATTCCTACATCTATAAATACATATTTCTTCCAGAATTCATCACTCAAAATCATTTCTTATCTACTCTTTCTATATTTCTTCTCACAAATTCAAAAATGGCCAATCCAATTCATAATTTGACTGAGAATCTTGAAGAAACCCTTAATTCTTTCAAGAATATTCTTTCTTTCATTCTCCGTAATCGGCGACACTTAGAGTTAAGTCAAATGCAGATGATCAAGGAACAAGAAAATCATTTCGATGCGATTCGATGGATGATTTCCTCCCTGCACAAAGATGATAATGAAGCACATCCTTCAGTCTCTCTCACCAATGACAATGAAAATTGGGATGCCATTAAAGCAGATCCAATATTTGGAGAAGAAGGATGGGTGGAAGTTCCTCGTAACATTTGATTTTATTTGATTGTTTTATTTGATTTGAATTGATTGCTTGGATTGATTTGACTTGATTTGATTTGATTTGATGGATTGATAATTGGTGTGCAAAACATAATATGTATAAATATATATACATTGATATTTATATGATCTTTGATTAGTTATCATGTCTATCAGTATAATTATATCTTAATTTATCTATTATATACTCCATTGTATATTTTAATGCAGGTACTTTAGTACAAGAATAAGGGGGAGTTATATAGTTTGGAGTTAGTTTGTTTTTGTTGATGACAAAGGGGGAGAAGTATAAAATAGGATAGTTAGGCATAGATTAAGGGGGGGTTATTAGTTTTAGAGGGAGTTATTAGGATAGAAGTAATATTTTATAAAAAAAGGTTGTCATCATCAAAAGGGGGAGATTGTTAGTCCTTGAAAAGAATGGTTTTGATGACAACAACCTTAGGACTTGTTATAAAATATAAATACTAACATTATAGTTTAGATATATATGTATATGCAGGTACTGAGAATGATGACTATACAGTATAGAGACTCAAGAACGAAGACATCAAGATTCAAGACTCATGAGTATCAAGATATCAAGAGTTTAAGATTTCAATAGTACAAGACAAGTATTGAGTCTAGAATTATGTTAAAACTCCTAGAAAAGCACTGAACTCTTAAAATCCATTTTATTCATAGAATGGAATCCACTTCGAGCCTGTTAAAGGGATGGAACCCTAAGTAGGATGGAACCTACGAAAAATCTAGTGGAACATCGTTTTGTATCCACTAACTTTTAATCAAATGTTTTACAAAATTATATCTTATTTTCAAAATGATTTCAAAATCTTCCGTTTTAAATAAAAAACATCTATCCTGGTTTTAAATACTTTTAGCCTCAAAATAATCTTTATTTTCAATATCAAAATTATCCTTGGTTTTAAACTATCTTTAATTATAATGTACTTAACTTTTAATATTTATATTTAAGATTTAAATATGAAATTATAGTAAAATTTTATATATACCAAAATATTATTCTCTATACATATTTATGTATTTTAACTATAGTATATTTATAAAGTTTAAAATAGTTTTAATATAAGATAGAAGTTATTTTCAAAAGAAAAACAAATTATCAAAAATACCTTAGGCATGTCGACAACCCCCAGGTACCCATGTCGACATGATGGCAGTTGATTCCAAAAGTTTGAATTTCAAAGGAAGTGTCTATTCATCATATCCTTTCCCGAATGAACATGGCTGTTGTTCTACTATAAATAGGGGATGTTTTAAACGAATTTACATTCATAATTTTCTGATTTCACTCCCCTTCTTCATCCACATTTCTTTATATACATTTTTAATGTTACTCTACCGAAATCACCATTGAATCTAACTAGATCATCTCTTGTTCGATTCTCTATCATTATCTCAATAAGATCCCAGTGCTATTCAGAGTTATAGGCTTCTTTGTAATCAAAAGGTGTGATTGTAGCCTGGAAAATAAATCAAGTGAGAGAAGGTGTGATTGTAGCCTAGGAAATCAATTGGGTGAACTTGTTGCCCGTAAAATCAAGTATCTCTACCCAGAGGATTGTGAATCTGGAGTGGTGTACCTCGTGGCCTTGAAATCGAGGGTGTAATTGTAAGAATTGATTTTGAAAGGAAATCCGTACTTGTGTTGAGGGACTGGATGTAGGGTAACTTCGAACCAATATAAAATCCGGTGTGTTCTTTCCTTTACTGCTTTTACTTTATATTTGCATCTATGTTTGATTCTGTGATTATATGTGTGTCTGAATATTGCATACATTTGTGTTCAAATTAATATAAACTCAAAAAGAATTAGTAAATTCTTAAAACACTATTCACCCCCCCTCTAGTGTTTATTCTAGCCTTAAGATCTGTAATCCGCATTTCTCACAAAAGGCAGCAGGCAAGGGATCGATACGAAGAAGGCGTTCACAGGATGGATACGAAAGGAAGAGCAGGAGATCAATACGGACAAGGCAGTGGTTGATCGATACAAAGTAGGAGATGGACCAATGGATACGAATGGGTTGATGGATGTGTTGATGAATACGAACTATTTATGGATCCGAAGCTTCCAGCCTACTTGCAAACCAAACTTGGATCGATCATAACTCTAGAACCATAAATCCAAATGCTATGAAATTTTCGTGGAAGCTTTCCTATTCACCCAGGAACGTGCATGATCGATCTCGGCTTCATTGGGCCATTTTTGGATCGATACGAAATGTACTTGGATCGATCAAGATCGATCCCAAACGACCCCGGATCGATTTGCTGGGCCCACCTGCGCATGAGAAGTGGTATTCCAGGTTTTGGGGCAGATATTTTTAGATCTTCACCTATAAATAGCAGTTCTATGGCAACTAAAAAGGGATCTTCTTCTACTTTTCTAGGCGAAACTCTGTCATTTATGTTTACTGATTTCTAAGGCTTGCAATTGTAATCTCAATATAAAAGGAATAAAAAGGATCAATTCAAAGTGGACGTAGGCCGGAGATAGCCGAACCACTATAAACCATGTGTTCTTTTCTTTCTCGCTCATTTTAGTTTAGCTACTTTCTTCGTTTTTATTCTCTACTTTAACTAGATCTGAGATCTGTGCTTGGATATTATGGATCTGTGTGTAAATACTAGTGCTTCTACTTCTGGGGTTTGTGACCAATTTTGGTGCAAACCCTTTGGTGCTTTCACTGAGAAGGACTAACACCCGCTACACCAGACTTGCAATCCAAATTTGGAAAGTTAAAGGATCAGATCTAGAAGGAACCATGGCCAAGCAATCAACATGGAGACAGAGCTAATCAGGCTTCAATTTTAATCACCAGAGACGAGATGGAGACGATGATGGATGCTACACAGGAAGGGATGCTAAAAACATAGGAGGAGATGATGTAGAACCTACTCTAGCAGATTCGACAAGCTAGAGTGCATAATCAAGAGAACGCAACTGTAGGAAGTGCTGGAAATAGGGATCAGGAGCATGGAGCAACCAGGATTCAGAATAGAGCGAGACCAACAAGAGCAGCCTCTAAGCTAGGGGGCACGCTCTCGGAGCATGTTGATCCAATCCTAGCAGGATAACAGACATACTGTGCAACATGGCGTTAGTAGAGGAATGGATGCTCGTCTAGGAGAGCAGATTCCAGGATTACCTCGAGAACTCGGGGGAGGGGCAGATCGGAGGCAACAGACAAGGACCACTACTTGATGACAGTGATAGATTGGCAGAAATGGTCAGACGAGCAATGAGAGGCGAATTAGTGAATAGAGATCTGGAAGATGTGAATAGGAGCCCCTTTACTCCTATGATCAGGCAAGCTAGGAATCCACTGGACTTCAAACTACCGATGATGGAGATGTATGATGGGATAATGGATCCCGTTGTTCACTTGACAAGGTATATGAGACACATGAAAGTGCTAGGGGCATCGGAGGAAGTTATGGTGCAGTGCTTCCCTTTATATCTGATGGATATAGCAACACTATGGTTCAGACAACTAGAAAGCGGCTCTATTGGCACATGGACAGAGTTGATTGAGAGGTTTATGAGGCAATTTTCGGTCCACATAGTTGTTGAATATGCAAGTATATGATTTTTGTTTGATGATAATAAACATATATATATTCAATTAAATGTATTTGTTAATGTACTATTTTATTTTTCACATAATTAAATAAATAATTGCTGAATAAAATAAATAACACAGAATTTAAATTCAAACAAATATTTTATTCAAATAAATATTTTATTACAATTTTGAATGGTACAAATCTGAGCTCTGACTATATATATACAATTTTCAATTACAATACAAATTTGACTACATCATAATTTTCAATTTATATTTGCACCTCACTACATATCACTCATTTACTCGTTTTTATCTTCAACTCTATTTGAATGCAGCACCTGAATTATCTGCAAAGAAAACACTAACGTAGTAAAATTGAAAAAGAAATATTTTTGCAGTGTAAAATAAAATGTACGTTGAAAATATTATTTGCCTCAGTTATTTTGGTTGTTCATCACCATTTAAATTTGAATTCATCATACACGAACAGCTTGTGACATGCACAGTGTATCACTGTACATGCCACAAGGCCGTGCACACCGATATACACTTGATAAAATTACAGGGACAGGTGAGCACAAAAGCCAGGTTCAACTCAAGTGAAATACAAATAAAGTCACGATATTAGCACAAGGTCAAACGCGAGCTATAAGCTGGATTCAACACAAGTGCAGACCAAATTCAAGTGCCAACAGACCACCACTGACCATATACAAGTCAAAGAAACAATGCTATAGAGACCAGAGAACCAAGACAATATGTGCTTACAACACAACATCAATGTAACATGTTCATTGAAATGGTCAGAGCAACCACATACCAGAACTGGAAACAAGTTGAGGCAAACAACATGAATGATCAAACAGTGATGAACCAACAGACCCAAAGCCATATGCAATGACCAAAGGCAGTAGACAGTGCAAAGTGGTGAATGCAAATATAGCATACCAAGTGAAACTACACATGACTCAAACCAGACTAAAATGGCACCAAGACAACAGCTCAACTTGCAATAGAAAGTGGTGCACATGTAACCAGAACCAAGGCAGGAGAACCAGACCAACATAAACCAAGTACATACATAAATGTACACATGGAAGGGATGCAACCTATACCAAAATACAAAGAGACAAGGCTACGACTTCAAGTACAGATGCACATCAAACACAACACAAGATGACAAAACAATGTATCAAGACTTCAGGCATGCATACAACTCAACAGTAAGTACAACAAGATATATATATAGAGAGAGAGAGAGCTCAAGTCCAAAATCACATTCGAGTAAAGACTACAATGAAATCAGGCCAGAAGATCAAGTGAAGTATACAAGCAAATGCATACAACAGGAAGTTCAATGCAATGGTCACGACACTCAGACTCATGAAGACTACAATATCAATGCAACCGGACAATAAACCGGATCCAGTTCAGAGAATCATACACACACATAAAAGCAGTAGTTTTTATTTCACAAAATTGATCAAGCCGAAGAAGTCAGAGAGTAATACAGGTGAACAATGCATTCAAGCATCAGGTTGAAAATGTTACCAGCATGAACACACAAGAAATACATATATGCAACAGTTCAAATGTCGCAGGAAGGTCAAGTTTAAATGCCAGAAAAGAATCGAACGTCTATCTGACATTATCAAATATACACGTGAAATCAAGTTTGCAGTTTCAAACCAAGTCAAAGACAACTGCAGTTCAAATCAAAGTTGCCGAAGTCCAGATTATTAAAAATTCCAAAATGGCCGAGCATCGAAAATGATACAGAACATTTAACAGTTTTAACAAAGTCAAGGCATGGTGAAAATAGCAAACTACAGACTTAAAATCATGGAAAAATAGTTACAAAAATAAGGTACAAGTCGAACAAGTCAACAATGAAAAGAACGAAATTAAATTCCAAAGCAAATCAAAGCCGTGTTAATCAAGCTAATAAAAATATACGAATTTAAGAAGTCAGACATCATCTCAAGCTAACAAGCATAATCAAGTGGCCGAGAAAAATCAATTGATGAATTCAAGTAATATATTCGAAAGAAATTATAGGAATTCGAATCCTATATTAATGATTAACTTCATCGGCCTAAAGTATTGAGTTCAAGCAAGCTAACTAGCAAAACAAAAGGAATAAATCACCTACCATTTTAGTCGAACTCGATCAAATTGAAGCAGCCGTGTGAGAATCGAAGAAATGGTCGATTGCCGAAGCAAAGCAGAGCAATAGCCATTGTAATTGACCAACAATCAGTCGGCGGCTTCAAGTTTCACAAAGCCCTAGTTTTCGCACAGAGGAACGAACGAGCAAAGGAAGAAGAAGACATTACTTTCACGGACCAAAACGGGCCGAAGAAATAAAGAAAAGGAAGACCGGAGAATTATAATTTCTCTTTTTGTAGGGGCTGGCTTCTATAAATTTTAATTTGGGCTTCATATTTTTAATTAGGGTTTTGTGTGTTTTAGTTGTTTTTATTTTGTATTAATTAAACATTTGTAATTTTCTAGTCGTGTGACTAGGGGACAAACTACGGTGGTGTAGTTCGATAATTCGCAACTCAGTGGCTGAGTTGTGGCAGGGTTTTGAGCGTAGAGTTAGGTTAGTCGATAGCGGGTGTCGCGAGTTTACGTGTGTAAGCGTCTGACTACTTAATTTCTAGTAGAAACCTTGAGGCAGCACGTAGGTAGGGTTTTGCCAAAGCTGGGTAAATCTATGTTGTTCTATTTTTGCTTTTTATTCTGCTATATCTATGTTGAAATTATTTTATATACTTCCGCATTAAATTTTTATAATTACTAGTATCACCCTATTCACTCCCCCCCTCTAGAGTGAAAATGATCCTACAAGCGGTAGCAGAGCTAGGAACAAAAGCCATTTTTGTTTTAAAAATTTGATTTTTCAAAACCCAATTTTTGTTTTTACAAATTTAAAATTTTAAAATGGCTTTTTTTAATAATGTTTTTGCTGAGGTTCAGTCCATAGTTAGGCCACCAATGTTCAATGGTGAATATGCTTACTGGAAAAATAGAATGAAAATTTTTCTGAAAACCATTGATGCTTGGAATATAGTTGAGATAAGAAATAGGACACCAACCATAGTGGTAAATAATCAGATGATAGAAAAACCGATGGATCAATGGACAGATCTTGAAAATAAACTACAAAATACTAATGCTAAAGCTATGAATTCTATTATCTGTTCATTAGATCAAATTGAATTTAATCGTGTCTCACATTGTCTAACTGTGCAGGAAATCTGGCACACACTACAAGTGACTCACGAAGGAACATCTCAAGTCAAGGAATCTCGCCTTGCCATGCTGAGTAGCAAATACGAGAATTTCACAATGGCTAAGGAAGAAAATGTCAAAGAGATGTTCGAATGACTTTCAAATAACGTATACAAATCAAAAGCACTCAGAAAATCATACACAGAGTTGAAAATAGTCCGAAAAATCCTCAAAGTCCTTCCACGGAATTTTGAAGCGAAAGTTACAGCCATTCAAGAATAAAAAATTTGAAACAAATCAAAGTTGAAGAACTCATCGGAAATCTCACCACTTATGAGCTAGAAATGAAATTCAAGGAAGAGCATGAAGGAGGTGATACTCGAAAGAAATCAATAGCTCTCAAAGGAACAACCGAAAGTGAAGAAGACAATGATGATGATGGTGCAGCAGAACTGGCGCTGTTAATGAAGAAATTCAAAAAGTGGAATTGAAGATATGGAAATCCAGCTCTAAATCAACAATTGAAAAGAAGAATAGCCAAAGCACTAGACCACTCAGACGAGCAAGAGATCTTTTGCCACAAGTGCAATAAACCTGGCCATATTAAGCCCAATTGTCCTCAGAATCAACACGGCCAAGAAAAGAAATAAAAAAGGAGAAGCTTTGCAGCCATGTGGAATAAAAGTGATGATGATTAGCAGTGAGAGTGAAAAAGCAGATCTGTGCCTTCGAGGTGATATAACTGATAGCGATGATGATGAGCCAAGCGAGGTATCAAAACTCACTCACTCAGAATTACTTATATATTTCCACGAAGTAAATGGTTGTTTTGAATGACTTAGGGAGAAATACGCTAAAATTGAATCACAAAGAGATACCTTGATAGATTTAAATAAACCGCTTGATCAATTGGTTAAAAACAATCAAAGCAAGAGCCCTAAGTGTGATAAGTGTCCATCATTTGAAGAAGAAATTAAAAAAATAAGAAATTAAAATCAAATCACTTGAAAATGAAATTCTGATTTTGAAAGAAAGTGAAAATACTAGGAGAGAGAATTCTATTAAAAAGTGCACCCAATTATTGAAGGAAAATGAATCGCTCAAAACACAAGTCCAACAACTGTCGACGACGTTAGGAAAATTTTCAAAAAGTGAAAGATCGTTAAATATGCTACTAGAAAAACAAACCGTTAATACAGTTAGACAAGGACTTAGGTATAATCACTCTGAACGTATTAGAAGTGAAATTAAACAAGTCAATTCCATGTGCACAATTTGTAGAAAATTTGGACACAATCAAAATAATTATTGGTATAGACCCAAACACGTGAAAACCATTCCAATTTGGGTTCCAAAAGGAACGAATATAAAATCCTTCAAAGTCAAACAAATTTGGGTGCCGAAAGGAATATATATAAATAGTTTTGGGTCTCCATAAACATATTTTTCAAAATCATTTGCCACTAACAACCACGGACCTATAAAAACAAATAGGTCACAAAAATCTTTTCTCGTGTAGGTGTGGTGGCAGGCTAAGGAACAACAACAGTGTTACCTGGATTCTGGCTATTCCAGGCACACAACGGGTGACAAATCAAAGTTCCTTAGCCTCATCTTGAATGATATATTAAATGTGATAACCTGCACCATAATCTGAATTTAAATCAGCCAGTTATGTTATAAAGAAATGAATGTTGATTTTGATTCTGACTTTTTCAAAATTGTTAGCCAATTATATTATTTTTATGCCGAGAACACTTTAAAAATCTCTAGAGTCTTTGAACTACTTCATATAGATTTGTTTGGATTAATGATGGTGTTTTATTAGTTGATGATTACTCAAGATACTCGTGGATATATTTGGTTATTTTACTGTTGACACAATGTTCATTGTTTATTTATTTGCACGGTTTCAATTCAAATGCAAAAGAATTTCATTTAAATGCTGTAAAAATGATTTTAAGGAAATTTGTTGCAACTTCATGGTCTGGTCTATAACATTCAACTAATGATTATCTTGAGTCTAAGAGAAATTCAGATGCAGATTACACTGGTAATCTAGTTGATAGAAAAAATTACTAGTGGAATGTGATTTATGTTGAGACATTCAGTAGCTGCATCATTTTCAAAGAAAATATCTGCATATTTTTCATCCAAATAATTTTCAATTAGCAGATATTTTTTTTATAAAACCCCTTCCAGAAAATAGTTTTTGTTGACCTTATTTCAGATTAGTCATTTTAGAAAATATGATTTTATAATTATTTTTGGATTTGATCTTAAATGGCTACATTAACTAGTCTGACTCCCTACTAATTATCGAAAAGATAAATAGTGATTGTAAAAGTGATGAGTGTTGATATTAATCATATATTATAACTTGAGACAGTATAATTAGTAAATTTCTTTAGAAATTTAAACAGGAGTTGTAAAAACTTTTTTGTTGGTAAAAATTTCCATGACCATTTCTATTTCTATCATATTTCTATCGACCATCACTCATCAAAATCCAATATAGTATGTCAATATGTGGTATTTTAAATAGGAAATTATGTGCTTTCATTTCATTATATTTTTAGCAATAAAACATCTAAAGTATTCACTCTCATTTAAAAGTCCTCACGGTTATGCATGGGTGAATTACTTAGAATTTTTGATTATGTGCTTTCATGCTCATTTAAAAGTCCTCACGGTTAAGCATGTATGGAACGCATATCAAAATTGATTGAGTAAACAGACAAGTTGATTCTAATCTCATTTAAAAGTCCTCATAGTTATGCGTGGTTAGAAGATACTTGAATTCATTTTAAAAAAAATGAAATACTACTAATCTCATTTAAAAGTCCTAACGGTTATGCATGGTTAGTAGATACAAATTCCTGATATAAATATACCACAAATAGACACAACTATATGGTTTTGTATCATTCTAAATTGGAATATGCGCCTAATAGAATATTTATGATTTTTGTTTGATTTTTTATTGAAATTTAATATTTATACTCAATTGAGTATTAATATTGTATTAATATCTATCACTATATCTTTACTTTTCTAACACTATTACTCTTTTGCTGATAACAGAAGGGAGAGAAAAGTTAAGATTTTGGCAAATAAAGGTCAAATATTTTATTTTGTATCTTCTATTTGCATTTAGGCTCATTTGCATATTTTTATTTATTTTCATGCATATATGAAGGGGGAGCTTTGTGTAGAGAGGGAGCATTCAAATAGGGGGAGCAAATTGAATGATCAAATACATTTAATAAATTCAAAATCTTAAATATATGTTTGTTATTATCAAAAGGGGGAGATTGTTGAATATGCAAGTATATGATTTTTGTTTGATGATAATAAACACATATATATTCAATTAAATGTATTTGTTAATGTACTATTTTATTTTTCACATAATTAAATAAATATTTGCTGAATAAAATAAATAGCATAGAATTTAAATTCAAACGGGTATTTTATTCAAACAAATATTTTATTACAATTCTGAATAGTACAAATCTAAGCTCATACTATATATATACAATTTTCAATTACAATACAAATTTGACTACATCACAATTTTCAATTTACATTTGTACCTCACTACATATCACTCATTCACTCGTTTTTATCTTCAACTCTATTCCAGATTGAATCCAGCATCTGAATTATCTGCAAAGAAAACACTGATGCAGTACAATTGAAAAAGAATATTTTTGCAGTGTAAAATAAAATGTATGTTGAAAATATTATTTCCCTCAGTTATTTTGGTTGTTCGTCACCATTTAAATTTGAATTCATCATACAAGAATAGCTTGTGACATGCACAGTGTATCACTGTACATGCCACAAGGCCGTGCACAACGATATACACTTGATAAAATTACAAGGACAGGTGAGCATAAGGTCAAACCCAATCAAAAGCCGGGTTCAACTCAAGTGAAATACAAATAAAGTCACGACACTAGCACAAGGTCAAACCCGAGCTATAAGCTGGATTCAACACAAGTGCAGACCAAATTCAAGTGCCAACAGACCACCACTGACCACATACAAGTCAAAGAAACAATGCTACAAAGACCAAAGAACCAAGCACATATGCGCTTACAACACAACATCAATGAAACATGTTCATTGAACTGGTCAGAGCAACCACATACCAGAACTGGAAACAAGCCGAGGCAAACAACATGAATGATCACACAGTGATGAACCAACAGACTCAAAACCATATGCAATGACCAGAGGCAGTAGATAGTGCAAAGTGGTGAATGCAAATACAGCATACCAAGTGAAACTACACATGACTCAAACCAAACTAAAATGGCACCAAGACAACAGTTCAACTTGCAACAAAAAGTGGTGCACATGTAACCAGAAGCAAGGCAGGAGAACCAGACCAAGAGAAACCAAGTACACACACAAATGTACACATTGAAGGGATGCAACCTATACCAAACTACAAAGAGACAAGGCTACGACTTCAAGTACAGATGCACATCAAACACAACACCAGATGACAAAACAATGTATCAAGACTTCAAGCATGCATACAACTCAACAGTAAATACAACAAGATATATATTTATAGAGCTCAAGTGCAAAATCACATTCGAGTGAAGACTATAATGAAATCAGGCCAGAGGATCAAGTGAAGTATACAAGAAAATGCAGACAACATGAAGTTCAATGCAATGGTCATGACATCCAGACTCATGAAGACTACAATATCAATGCAACCAGACACAAACCGATCCAGTTCAGAGAATCATACACACACATAAAAGCAGTGGTTTTTGTTTCACAAAATTGATCAAACCGAAGAAGTCAGAGAGTAATACGGGTAAACAATGCATTCAAGCATCAGGTTGAAAACGTTACAGGTATGAACACACAAGAAATACATATATGCAGCAGTTCAAATGTCGTGGGAAGGTCAAGTTTAAATGCCAGAAAAGAATCGAACTTCTATCTGACATTATCAACTATACACGTGAAATCAAGTTTGCAGTTTCAAACCAAGTCAAAGACAACTGCAGTTCAAATCAAAGTTGCCGAAGTCCAGATTATTAAAAATTCCAAAATGGCCGAGCATCGAAAATGCTACAGAACATTTAACAGTTTTAACAAAGTCAAGGCATGGTGAAAATAGCAAACTACAGACTTAAAATCATGGAACAACAGTTACAAAAATAAGGTACAAGTCGAAAAAGTCAACAGATAAAAGAAAGGAATTAAATTCCAAAGCAAATCAAAGCCGTGTTAATAAAGTCAACAAAATTATACGAATTGAAGAAGTCAGACATCATCTCAAGCATTCAAGCATAATCAAGGGGCCGAGAAAAATCAATTGATGAATTCAAGTAAATATATTCAAAAGAAATTACAGGAATTCGAATCTATATTAACGATTAACATCATCGGCCTAAAGTATCGAGTTCAAGCAAGCTAACCAGCAAAGCAAAAGGAATAAATCACATACCATTTTAGTCGAACTCGATCAAATTGAAGCAGCCGTGTGAGAATTGAAGAAACGGTCAATTGCCGAAGCAAAGCATAGCAATAGCCATTGTAATCGACCAACAATCAGTCGGCGGCTTCAAGTTTCACAAAGCCCTAGTTTTCGCACAGAGGAACGAACGAGCAAAGGAAGAAGAAGACATTACTTTCACGGAGCAAAATGGGCTGAAGAAATAAAGAAAAGGAAGACCAGAGAATTATAATTTCTCTTTTTGTAGGGCCCGGCTTCCATAAATTTTAATTTGGGCTTCATATTTTTAATTAGTGTTTTGTGTGTTTTAGTTGTTTTTATTTTGTATTTTATTTAAACGTTTGTAATTTTCTAGTCGTGTGACTAGGTGACGAACTACGGTGGTGTAGTTCGAGAATTCACAACTCAATGGTTGAGTTGTGGTAGGGTTTTGAGCGTAGAGTTAGGTTAGTCGATAGCGGGTGTCGTGATTTTACGTGTGTAAGCGTCTGACTACTTAATTTCTAGTAGAAACCTTGGGGGCAGCACGTAGGCAGGGTTTTGCCGAAGCTGGGTAAATCTGTGTTGTTCTATTTCTGCTTTTTATTCTGCTATTATCGGTGCTGCTATTATTCTACTATATCTATGTTGAAATTATTTTATATACTTCCGCATTAAATTTTTATAATTAATAGTATCACCCTATTCAACCTCCCTCTAGGGTGAAAACGATCCTACAATAGTCAGGCCCAAGAATGTGATCACTTTGACATCGATGAAACAATGGAAGGGAGAATCACTTAGGGATTTCTTAACCAGATTCAATGTGCAATAGCCAAGGTAGATCGACCCGATCCATCGACGGTTTTGATGGCAGCAGTTTCAGGAATTGCGGATGATTCAGATTTTAAGATATCGTTGGAACGGGATCCACCGATGGATCTTGGGGAATTTTATCATGAAGCGGAAAGGTTTTTGTGACAGGAGAATGCAAAAGCTGAAAGAGAAGGGAGAGAGGCTAAAGTTTATGCGGTAAAAGGTAGAGGTCCACCCAGGGAGGATTCAAACAAGGATGATAGAGGCAAAAGGAAAATGAATGACAACGACAACACTTCAAAAAGGCAATGAAAGGAATCAAAATTTTCTTCTTACACGGATTTAAATGAAACTCTGGAAAGGATTTACATGGATACTCGAGGGCGCCTCTAGTATCGAATGTTAGGAAATCTTCATGGTTTTAATGACAACAACTATACAATGAAAATCAAATGTACATATATATGTATATATACATGAACAAGGCTCAAAGAACGTTACAAAAGACTACAAGTCGATAGAATTAGAAAAGGAATTGCATAGACACAGATACAGCAACATGCACACATTCAGACAGACGTCTGGTTAATATATCAGACGTCCGGAGAAACTCTCTGGTTCACAACTTAGAAGAAAACAGACGTCTGATCCTGAACTCAGACGTCTGAAAGACATCTAGACATAAAACAGAAATGAAGACCAGACGTCTGGATAATAAACACAGACGTCTGAAATGCTACCAGACACAAAAGATATATGAAGACCAGACGTCTGAGGTCACTTTCCAGACGTCTGATTATAGGCTCGACTGTGTATTTTCAAAGTTCAACTATCACATCCGAAAAGACACATCCGCTCCTCTTCACTGTAACTCTTCATCATCAACAGGAGCAACTATACAACGATTGTTAATAGAGGCAACTACACATAGAAACTCTTCACCACTATAAATAGCATCGGGAATTCAGGAGAAAGATTAACCTTACTCACTTACGCTCTTATCTCTTATACTCTGATTTATACCTGATCTCTAAGCAATCAACTACCTGTATTTAACTCTTCCATATATATAGAACTCCTCATTCAAATATTCTCTAGATATATATATATATATATATATATATATATATTGGAAGCATTTGTACTCAATAGTCAACGTCCGTGTTATAGAACACATTCTTAACAAAGAAACTCTGTTATTGTAAACCTGTTCCTCTGGGTCAAGTGAGGGTTAGTTGAAAGGAAATTCCGAAGAGGAGATTCGGGACTGGACGTAGGACGGGAGGTCCGAACTAATATAAAATCCTGGTGTGATTATTTTCATTTACTTTGCTACTATCATTTATCAAGTTATATTATATAGTTAGCTGTTTATACTTGCATATACACTACACGATCCACCCCATATAGACTTTCAATTGGTATCGGAGCCTGGGATTCTAGAGATCGTAACAACATCCTAGAATAAATGGCTATAAAGAGATCTACTGAAGGCAATAGGAAGAGGAAGATCAATAAAGAAGAATCAAAGGAGAAAACAAACAATTGCTTCATGGCTAAACTCAGATCACAATCGGTATGCTTAGATTCTTTATATAAAGATCTTCTGTTAGCACATGATGAATTATTAAAAGATTGTAAAACCTTGAATAAAGTTAATAGAATTGCTTTAGAAAAGTTAAAAGATTGTGAGCAAGAAATTTCCAGTTTAAAAGAGGAAAATAATTTTTTGATAAAACAAACTAAATGTTTTGAAAATACCGTAGAAGAACTTGTTTCACAAAAAGGTTTCCTACAAAAAGAAAATGAGCAGTTAGAAGATAAAAACAATGATCTTTTGGAGGAAATCAATGTTTTGGAAAATAAAAATACTATCTTTGATAAAGAAAAGGAAACTTTTTCAAAATAAATTACGGATTTGAAAAGACAAAATGATTTATTACAATCATCTTTAGATAATTCAAAATCTCGATTTTTTCTTCTCGAAAATGAGAATTGTACGATAAAAAGGGAGAATTTTGAATTAAACAAGCAAATTGATATTTTGAAAGACAGTAATATTTCTTTTGAAGATAATAATTTTGACTTCAAAGCTAAATTTGATAAACTTAACACCGAAGTCATAAAATTTAATAAAGGTCAAAACGATTTAAGCATGATTTTATCTAGTTCTAGACCTTTACATGACAAAAGTGGTTTAGGATATAATAAAACTGATCGTAGAAATAGTACTAGATACGCTTTCATGTATAGAAAAAATGTTTGTGCTAGTACTAAATTTCGAGTAAAGTCCAAATCAAATTCTTATAGAAATTCAAATACTGCTATGGCCAATAATATTTATAATTTCTCTAGAAGTACAAAATCATTGAACGGAAATATGAATAAAGATTATCTATGTATTTGGGTTCCTGTTAATTGGAAAAATAGAGAAAAATACATTGATGATTATTTTGATATGGTAGTTAATAATGAAAATTATATTTATAAAGGTTCAACCACACCCAAATGGGTATGGTTTCCAAAGATCTAACCCCCCGGACCCTAACATAGTAAGTGGGTACCAAAAAATGATTTTTATTTATTGCAGGTACTCAGAGAAACAAAATGAAAGATTTTGGAATTTACAAATATGATTCCCACATTATTTTTTGATAATGACAAAGGGGGAGAGATAATGGAAAGCACATATTCAATGGGAGATTTATAAAAATTACATATAAGTACATTGTATAGTTGTCATCATCAAAAAGGGGGAGACTGTTAGGAAATCAAATTCATGGTTTTAATGACAACAACTATACAATGAAAATCAAATGTACATATATATGTATATATACATGAACAAGGCTCAAAGAACGTTACAAAAGACTACAAGTCGATAGAATTAGAAAAGGAATTGCACAGACACAGATACAGCAACATGCACACATTCAGACAGACGTCTGGTTAATATATCAGACGTCTGGAGAAAGTCTCTGGTTCACAACTCAGAAGAAAACAGACGTCTGATCCTGAACTCAGACGTCTGAAAGACATCCAGACATAAAAAATAAATGAAGACCAGACGTCTGGATAATAAACACAGACGTCTGAAATGCTACCAGACACAAAAAATATATGAAGACCAGACGTCTGAGGTCACTTTCCAGACGTCTGATTATAGGCTCGACTGTGTATTTTCAAAGTTCAACTGTCACATCCGAAAAGACACATCCGCTCCTCTTCACTGCAACTCTTCATCACCAACAGGAGCAACTATACAACGATTGTTAATAGAGGCAACTACACATAGAAACTCTTCACCACTATAAATAGCATCGGGAATTCAGGAGAAAGATTAACCTTACTCACTTACGCTCTTATCTCCTATACTCTGATTTATACCTGATCTCTAAGAAATCAACTACCTGTATTTAACTCTTCCATATATATAGAACTCCTCATTCAAATATTCTCTAGATAGATATATATATTGGAAGCATTTGTACTCAATAGTCAACATCCGTGTTATAGAACACATTCTTGACAAAGAAACTCTGTTATTGTAAACCTGTTCCTCCGGGTCAAGTGAGGGTTAGTTGAAAGGAAATTTCGAAGAGGAGCTTCGGGACTGGACGTTGGGCAGGAGGTCCGAACCAGTATAAAATCCTGGTGTGATTATTTTCATTTACTTTGCTAATATCATTTATCAAGTTATATTATATAGTTAGCTGTTTATACTTGCATATACACTACATGATCCACCCCGTATAGACTTTCATCGAAGGCCGGTAAAAAGGGAACCCTTTGAATATGAGCAGGCATCGGGAAAGCATTGCCTATTCCATGAGCTGGACGGGCACATCACGAACGACTGTAGGAATTTGAAGGATATCATTCAGGAGCACGTGAGGAATGTTCATTTGCAGCAATATATAAGGAATCAAGTCATGGCAATGGAATAGGAGCAACCATCGCCCACCTCGAACGAAGATGGCGCTGGATCTAGGCATCGTCATCAGCTTATTATCAACTGAATGGATTTGTGGCATGGAATAAGTAATAGACCTCGAAGTAATACGGCTAAGTCACTTATACATGTACGGGATCAAGGACGGTCCCTAGGCATGCTCTGAGATGATGATGAACCATGATGCTCGGGTCTATGAAATCTTATTTTCTTTCTTTGTTTCTGCAAACTTTGGTTTCTTCCTTAGTTGTACGGACTTTTATTTAGTTTTTCCTGGTTGTACAGACTTTTATTTTGTCAATTGGACTTTGTGATGATTGGATTTGGATTAATGTAATAAAAAATACAAGTCGCGCAATTATGGTCCCGGCCGGAGAGACGGGGTAGTAGTCGCAAGTTACGAGTCCCTTCACCGAAGAGTGATGGAATGGATTTGAACACAATATAAAAGTCCTCGATCGAAGAGTCGAGGCTGGAGAATATAAAAGTCCTCGACCGGAGAGTCGAGGCCCGAGAATATAAGTCGTTGACCGGAGAGTCGAGGCCGAAGTAGGATAAAATGACCCAGCAAGGTCTATAGATTTGAATTTAGACCCGAAGAGGTCATGGATTCGGATTTTGACTTTGGATGGCCAAGGATTGGCAATGGACTTGGAGAGGTCCCGGATTCAAATAAGGGCCTGGAGCGGTCCCGGATTTGGATACGACCCGGAGATGTCATGGATCTGGTTATTGGTTATTGGAAATGGATGGGTTAAAACTCGGTTGACGGGTTCAGATGGATATGGAATTGGCTAAGGATTTGGTTGCTGGATTCGGAATCGTATATCGACTCGGAGCAGTCGTGGATTTGGATAATGATATGGCTACGACACTTGGATATTATGGCTTGGTAGTGGATTGGATTATGGATCAGATGATATGGCTACAGATGGAACATGGACTTTAGATGTCGGATTTAAAGCTATTCAAAACACGCCTTCCTAATGCAAGGCATGTTTTGGGGGGCTAATGTTCCCATGCCTTTTGAACAAGACCGGGATATCAACAAATTGGCTAAAAATGATGGATATCAGGATTGGAGATCGATTGGAAACAAGGCTATGATCGGTACCGACAACATTGGACCGAGCTCTAATCGAGGTGGGATCGATTGGGATTGATGAACGAGGCTTGGAGAAGCTACGTTTCAAATTTCAGGTTAAACGGAGTTCGTGTAATCGAGATATGGATGGATCAATATTCATGGAAAGCAGGTTCGTATCGATACTCTCATATCGATCAGGGTGGATTTCATATCGATGCAAGAAGCATCGATTGGATGGGTATGAGTTTCATATCGATACGCATGTATCGATTGGATGGCAAAACGTGACAATGTACTTCGTATCGATTAGGGCTGGGATCGATACGATGAGTGAGCAATAGTTAAGGGGTTTGGAAAACATTTCGTATCGATCATAGTTGGAATCGATGCGGACCGATGGACACGAAGAAGGAAGCAGGCAAGGGATCGATACAAAGAAGGCGTTCACAGGATGGATACGAAAGGAAGAGCAGGGGATCGATACGGACAAGGCAGCTGTTAATCGATATGAAGTAGGAGATGGATCGATGGATACGAAGGGGTTGATGGATGTGTTGATGGATACGAACTATTTATGGATCTGAAGCTTCCAGCCTACTTTCAAACTAAACTTGGATCGATCATAACTCTCGAACCATAAATCCAAATGCTATGAACTTTTCAGGGAAGCTTTCCTATTCACCCAGGAACGTGCATGATCGATCTCGGCTTTATTGGGATATTTTTGGATCGATACAAATTGTACTTGGATCGATCAGGATGGATCCCAAACGACTCCGGATCGATCTGGTGGCCCACCTGCACATGAGAAGTGGTATTCCAGGTTTTGGGGTGGATATTTTCAGATCTTCACCTATAAATAGCAGCTCTATGGCAACTAAAAAGGGATCTTCTTCTGCTTTTCTAGGATAAACTCTGCCATTTTTATTTACTGATTTCCCAGGCTTGTAATTGTAATCTCAATATAAAAGGAATAAAAAGGATCAATTCAAAGTGGATGTAGGCTAGAGATAGCCGAACCACTTTAAACCATGTGTTCTTTTCTTTCTCGCTCATTTTAATTTAGCTACTTTCTTCATTTTTATTCTCTACTTTATCTGGATCTGAGATTGTGCTTGGATATGCGAATCTATGTGTAAATACTGGTGCTTCTACTTTTGGGATTTGTGACCAATTTTGGTGCAAACTAGAATATTATACAGGTTAATTAAATTATAAAAGGTTATAAGCAATTAAACTTGTACAATATAAGTGGAACTTAAAATAATCCCAAATTCGATTTAAGAAATAAATACATACGCATAACATATATACCATGGTTTCAAATGTGTTCGACACTTGAATCATGAGGGTATTTCAAAAGAAACACATTATTCCCTAAATTGATATCACTAAATTAAATATATTAAAGATTACGAATCTATAATATAACGGTTGTCCTCTACCATTTCTATATTAATAAATTACTTGCGTACTCTTTAGTTGTTGAGAAAACTCAAGCTAGTAATGTTATGTATAGTATTATTAATATATTGTTAGACCGGGTAAGGTACACATACGTATTTGTTAAACAAACTCAAGGTACATACATCTATACTTAGGCCGTCACAAAATGGTAGGTATGAGTGAGTAATCTCTTTCGATTTGTTGAGCAAACTCAAGATCAAATAAGATTAGGACAAAGACCATGGGTTAAGAGATGTATATGATACAACTGATAAAGTGTTATCTATCGCATGTGAGCCTATGATTTGTAGAGCAAACTCAAGTTCAAAATTCCAAGGCAAGCGAGTCGTAATGCCCACTAGTGAAATCGAAAGATTTGTATGTTTTTCTTAGGGTTTTGAGAAACATAAAAATCTAGTGGGAGCCTTATTAGAAAAATAAAATGGTAACATTTAACCTTTCTAATATTGTCTATACAGAGTTAAAATAACGTACATCGATAAATTTATGCAACTAATATAATTGATAAAATGTTTATCCGGTGAAATTTACAGTTGAACTGAATTAAGATTGACAAGGGATTTAAAATATAGTCATCTTTAAATCCTTTGGCATGTTTTCACTGTAAAGCCCATGCAAGTGCCAATTTACAAAACCATAAACATTCATGCCTTAATCGCTTAAGAATTTATTTGTCCACGACTACATATTTTCTGTTATGAGTTTTTAACTTTAAGAAATACAAGAATATGGATATATGATCCATATTCAATCACATATAAATGTTATATAGTGAACGATCGTAGTTCGTAATGTACGAAACTTTATTAAAATAAGTACATGGGTTTAAATAAAAGATATTTGCATGAAGGAATTTATGGAAATCATATGCCATTTGATGGCAAGTAATTTTGGCCTTACCATGTGAAGAAAAAGGAGTGGAGAGAGAGAGAATTAACGGAATTTATTAGGGTAGTTTTATTTAAAAGAATGGAGAAGGTTTTTGTTGAGTAGTTTTTTATAGCTAACCTCGGAATGGTACTAGTGCATTATGAAAAGAAGAGATAACTTACTTATCACTAAGCTTAAAAAAGAAAAGAGAAGAGGAGTTAACTACACGGATGAAAGGTATATAATACAAGATGTAAAGTGGTTTAACAACGCTGCCTACCTCTATTGTGAAGTTTTCTTACTGTATACTCTTGCAACTGCAGGGAATTACAAAAGAATAATAAGAAAAAACGGAGGACTCAAGACTAATAAACCTATGTAATCTCAAGTACTGTTGTGGTAATAAAAGCCTTGAATTGTGCATAGTATATATGATTCTTGAATTGTTCAACCAGAGCTCAACCCTTTGAAGTTGCAAAGTTGGGGTTATTTATAGTAACTGAAGTGGGTGGTGGACGGTTGAGATCACGATGTAGAGCTGGTGGGAAAAGCGCTTTACTGTTGATCTAACTGTAGAAGTGGATGATCGATAGTTGTAAGGTGTGCCGAAGGATGGGACGTGGATGAGAAAGTACTCGTTGCCACTTTGTACCATATGTGGGATTGCATTAAACGCGCATTTAATACTGATGGTAAGCTATATCAGACTAGCCACCCAACTACGATGCTCTAAATGGATACATGAATAGCTTTGTCATTCACTTGAGTACCCACATGCTTTAGTAGGCAGACCGGCTATCGACAGCATGGAAGAGACTTGGAATTTTGTTAAGGATCATGTAAGGAAGATGGGAAAATGACCGAGCACGAGGCCTCTGGGATGAAGGCCTGATGTAGGTTGGATTTGGTTGTACTGAAGCCATGCTGAGAGACGGGCTATGTTTAGGCCATTCTTGCCGGATGTGCTGCTTGTTAAGGCATGTCGGGTAGGAGCCTATTGCCAGCTAATGTGTTGCCGAGCGAATTGTGTTGCTCTTTAGCTACTGTTGGAGGATTGATATAGAGGAGCCGATTGGGACCGAGCCTATCTTGGTGTAGGTTTTGTTTAAGTGTGAAGGTTGCTTCGAGATAAAATGGTTGGGCCTTATCGTGAAGCCATACTGAGTAGAAAGTTTGGTTTGAGACCATGGGCTTGGACCGGCCTTTTCAAGCTAGTGGCAGATCAATTGGGCAGGTTTTGATTGGTCTAGATAGCCTTTAATTGGCCTGCTAGCTACATGCAAAAAAATTAGCAACATTTTTCCCCTATGTACGTATCCGCTTGTGGATGCGGGCTTGAATATAGGATCATACCAATCTTATTGATTGATGGCTCTATAATGCATTTAATGTGCTTTCCAAATGGCTCTATGTAATTGGCTGTGACGGTTTGCTTTTCCAAACATTGTAGGAGATAATTCTTCTTTTGGGCGTGGTGAAATGACAGTTACATTCATTACACCTTGACGGTTGAGATTTGAGTACGATTCAAATCCCATGGCAGAGATTAGTGAGGGATGGTTAATAAAATCCTTCCATCTCCTTCATTTTCATTCCTTACAAAAATTTCGAACGTCATCATAAAAATTGAGCACTCCTTAAACCTTAAGTTCTTTAGATCTTCGTTTTTGTCCTTTTTCTTTCTATTTTTCATGCTCTTTTTTTAAAAGCATCTTTGTGGTTGTAAATGCTATAGGATCATAATGCATAGGTTCTCTTCGAATAATGGTTTAGAAATCACCCTTCTGGGTTCCTTTTGACATCGATCAACCATCGCTATCTTACCAGTGGTGGCCAATCGTTGTTAATGGCCTTGCATTGGCCTGTAAGTGAACTAATGATTATATATGTATCGTTTCTTCTATTAGTGGGCCATGAGTCGAATATCGGTCTTAGGAAGGAAGAGGGATGCCAGCTTGCATGGGGCATCAAGTATGGGTGTGCTATGTGAACGATTGTCATGAGATCATAGCCTTCCGAGGATTATTCCAATGGGTACTGCTGGGTTTTTGATCATTGTGTTTTTATAACTTAGTTACTTTTATTTCAGATGGATGCTTTGGTCTCCATTTCTGTCAATCGATCTTCCTCATTGGTGTACACCACCCTTCGGGCTTTCGATTCATTGCTATATAATTTTGACTTAGCTAAATTGTTGGTCTGCCATGGGGTAAATATAGGGCCAGTGTGTTAAGCCAATCTAGACGAATGTCCCTATTTCCCTTTGGTGGGTTACTTTGCATTCCCAGTCGGTTATCTTAAGGTAGGGGCTACACTTTCCCTTCACCCTTTTCTTGTCTCCATACTTAAAACATACCGACTTATGCCTGGCATGTTGACGTCAAATAGCTATCGGTTTCTGTTGGGTATCTATGTTGCTTGTGCCTCTCTAGGTCTCCCAAATCCCAATGGTAACCTTGTTTAGTTGGCCTTCAAATTGCATAAGGAGGCCAACTATCCTACTGGCACCTTTTACCATTTTTAGGCCACCACTAGTTCTATGATTTTATTGGGCGTTTTTAGCAAGGCAGCGCCCGGTTGGTCGACGAACTACTTCTTTGTGGCCCATGGGGTTAATCCCAATTTGGAGAATACCACCTTCCGCTCTCCCTCGTAAGTCTACGCCTTTATTCATTTTTTATTTTCTCTTTTTGTTGCTTTCCTTTTCTTACCAAGTTTATTAATGGGAAATGCCAATTATCTTGTCGTCGGAATCTCCACCTTGACCTTAAGATTAGGACGATTGAATAAGGCTGGCCTACAGCGCTTTGACTTGAGATTGCTTTTGACAAACGACAATGTTCAATGGGTCGGGATGCTAAGGCAAGGCCAGATAATTGCCAGGGAGCCACAAAGGAGGAAGCAATCAAGGAAAGTAGTTGAGAGGGGAAATCAACCAAGCCGAAGATGGACTAGTCCCATATCAGGTTCAATAATCCTGACTCGAGGCAGATAACTAATGCCAACCTTGGTACGACAATCTGGATATGGGAGATGAGACAAAGGAGTGGACACATGTAAATCTTGATAAGTTAGTCGATGTTATGTCGGGTCAGTAGGAGGAATTGGACCCTTAGCAACTAGTAGACATCCCTATCTTTCGTCGTCAGATGACACCTTTTCATTGGGACATAGAGTTTATTTCTGGCGAGAGTGGTTCTAAGTAGGAACAAAGGTCAAGTTTTGGCATGGATATCGACCCTTCACTTAAGCCAGTTCATGAGTACGACCTCTCGCACACCGGATGCAAAGGGAGGCTGCGGGTGAACACTTGACGGGGATGGAAAGGGGCTTTGGCCTAATCATGGCCTCCCATTATAAAAAATAAGGGTCGAGTCGGTAGAGATGGCAGTTTTATTTGCATTCTAACCTATTTTTCCTTTGAATTGTGGCTTAACCTTTCCTCCTTTGTTGATGCAGAGGCTAGGAGATTTAAATTTGGTGCCTTTGATCCATATTACATGCCCATGAGGCCATCATGACTGCCATTCCCCTGGAGGACAGAGGGAAGGAAAGGGGGGGAAGAGGGGGAGGTCGTCATGGTTTCTTCGAGCAGGGAGAAAAGTCCCTTGGGGGAGGGGTCCAAGAGGAGGAACAGGGCCAAGGAATCCAAGCGCTAGGGGCCCCTTGCCCCCTTTGCCAGGCATGCGCCTGTTTATAGTGTAGAGGGGTTCTATAGGGGAGAGGGAAGCGGTAGTGTGTGTCGTTGGAGCTTTATGCTGCCGAGATCATGGTGACTTAGATCGCCTTTTGCAGTTGTTTCAGGAGATGTCAGCAAAGCTTTTGGGGTCTTCTTATCATGTTCGATTTGGGTGGGTTTTCCATAATGGAAAGGACGTCGTGGACATTCATACCTAGGAAGCTTTGTCTTTAAAATTTCCCATATTTTCTCTTCGAGCCCTTTACATTACAAGGAATTTTCTAACAGGTTTATTCTTATAGACTGCCTATCGCTATGTCCGCCTTTGGATGACTCTAAGGTGCTTAAGAATAAGGTTGATGTATGCAAGAAGGATTAGGTGTCAGTTGAACATACGACTGAGGAGGCTAAAGAAGTTGTAAGAGTGACGGTTGATGCTACAGAACGGGTTAAGAGGGAGGTGGCAAGCCTCAAGGAGAGGCTGAGCTAGCTTGAGGCAGACCTTGCCCGTTATACTACATAATGCATACCCAATGCCGAAGGAGGAGAAGGACCAATGGTATAATTGACCGACTAGCATGATCAAAGCCTTATTTAGGGAGAACTATGATCTGCTAATTACCATGAGTCACTTGAATGTCGACTTTCTCAAGATGACATTAAAGGAGGTTGTAGATGAGGCGGCGGTTGCTAGGGCGGTTGTGCCGGTTATTTTGACTAGGGAGCAAATTGACTCCTTATATCGGCAATTGAGGATCCATCCTCGTAGATATGTGTATCCCCTTTGTGAGCTTATTGGGGCGACCTATGTGTCGTAATACTTTGTATATGAAAATATTTACCTTTGTCAAAATTTTCAGTGTTGAATATCTTCATTTGTTTAGCTGGTTGGGTTATATCGAGCAATTTGGTTTCTTCATCTGAAATTGTATTTCTGATGGCTGATACCAACTTAAGTGAATATAGATACCAGTCGCGACCTGCTCATATATTTTTTATCGGATCACCCATCTTATCGATGAGGCACTATGGCTGGTGTTTGAGCACCTAGATTAATTTTGTGATCCTGGAACAAACTAAGATTTTCTTGAAGGTTCCTCGGATGCAGTAAGAATGATGGTTCCCAATAAGGAAATGAATGCATGGTAATTTACCTTCATGGATAGCCATCCGTCAAGTGTGGAGCATGGCTCACTACGCACTTCGCAGCATGGGTCGACGATCCCCAATAAGGCAAATGAGCACATAAAATCTCATCATTTATTGGATAGCCTGACGGCGATCCAGAGGCATGGCTTGATATGCACCTTGCGACAGAGGTCGGCAGTCCTCAATAAGGAAATGAATGCATGGTGATTAACCCTTATGGATAGCCAGTTGACAAGTGGGGAGCATGGCGCACTATGCTTGGCAAAATGGATCGGTGGTCCCAACAAGGCAAACAAGTACATAAAAACTCATCCTTTATTGGATGGCCTGGTGGAAGGAGGGGAGCATTGCTCACTATGCACCTTACGACAGAGGTCGGCAGTCCCCAACAAGGAAAAGAATGCATGATAATTCACCCTCGTCGATAGCCGGTAGGCAAGCAGGGAACATAGCTCGCTATGCACTTGGTGGTATAGCCTGACTTTCCCTAATAAGGAAAATGAACACATAAATACTCATCCTTCATTGGATAGCCTGGATACAGGTGGGAGCATGGCTCGCTACACACCTTGCAGTAGAGATCGACATTCCCCAACAAGGAAATGAATGCACGATAATTCATCCTCATGGATAGTCGGTCGACAAGCAAGGAGCACGGTTTGCTACGCATTTGGAGGCGTGGGTCGATGATCCCTAGCCAGGCAAATGTGCCTATAAAAAATCATCCTTTATTGGATATTCCGATGGCAGGTGGGGAACATGGCTCGCTACGCACCTTGTGATAGAGGTTGATGGCCTCGAACAAGGAAATGAATGTTTGGTAATTTACCCTTGTGGATAGTCGATCGAGTGCTGAATGATGATCTTCTATAATATTAATGTATTTGTAAAAATCAAGGGTTACATAGCCTTATAGTCATGGCCGAGTCTCATATGTGGTAGGTGAAACTAAAAGGTCTACAGTATAAAAGAGCCTAACTTATATGTTGTGGAATAGGATCTCTAATATGGCTAAGTAATAACAATTAATTTTAATAAATAGCAGATATGAATATATAATGCAATAAATAAAATAATAGAGTGCACTGAGATTTATCTTGGTTTGGATAACCCGTCCTATGTCCAGTCCCAGACTATCTTTTGGATTTTCTCTAACAACACCTCACTTAACCCGGAGGAATAGGTTTACTACTTCCACCTGATGAACAACACCAGCAAGACTTCAATACCGCCTGATGAACAACACTGATAGGACTTAGACTTCTTTGAAAAAATATAAACTTCGGCAAGTATGTATCTTCAAATATGAATATTGCAATCATGCTTTGCAAATCCTTATACCACTTTAAACGATCGACTGTAATGAAGTGTAGGAATTAAGGATTGGATTTCAACAAATAATGTAGAGTTATATACTTAGAAGTTTACTGTTAGGGCTTTGGAAAGTAAGCATCGAAAATCACAATAGAGAATAGGAAATTGAGAGAGAAAACGGTAATTTTTGTGATTATAAGACCCTAGGTTTATATATGGAAGAATGGGAATCATCTCGAGAAGCTTTTGAGGGGTTAGGAACCATTGATGAAGAGTTTTGAGGTATGGATGTTAAAGGGACTAGAAAAAAATAGAAAGAGATAGGCTTTAGTTCTCAAACTTACTGGACCTGCAGATTGACAACCGGTCGACCAGTGGCCTGCAATCGGTCCATTGGTTGCTTGTTCTTAGGCATAGTAAACCTAAGGCATAAATGCCTTTGTTTTCGATCTTTGATGCTTTTGAAAATTCTAAGATAATTCATGGACCTTAATGGATATATAATAGAGGTTATGGTCAAATTTCAGGGTTTTTGGAGATTGTTTAAGTGGTTTAACAAATAATCTATGTATATGACACAAAAAACGACACATACTACACTTTAGCATACTTTTATCTGATCTTTGTTGACACCATCTTAATTTTCTAAGTATTATCTCCAAGCTATGAAGTAATATTAGCACTATCTTTATATGTTATGTCGCCTTTACCAATTCAATTGTTTCTGTATTTTGCTAAATTGCGTGAAATAACTCATAAAAAATATTAGTAGCATTTGTTTTACAGTTGCGATCATCAAAACACGTAATTGTGGTTCTAACATTCTCTCTGTTTTTTATGATGACAACTACACAACTTTATATAAAATAAAATGAATGAAAAACATAATTGGCTGCCCCTAAGTTTATGATATACAGTATAAGTTAGTTTTTCTCCCCTTTAATGAAATAATATAAGTTTTCATTTTTGTAAGTTTTTCTCCCCCTTTGTCATCACAAAAAGGAGATAAAAACAAATATATATTTAAAATATACTCCCCTCAATATGTGTTATATATCTATCAACATACACCCTTAAGTATAGATTTTTTTAGTTTCCTACCCTTTTTCATTAATAAAAAAAGATAAAAATCATGGTATATATAGATAAATCATAGCTCCCCCTTAATTTTATAACATATGACATTCTTTCTCTAAAATTTTTAAATTAGGTTACTTTTTAATGTAAATCATTTTGAAATACTTTGGAAAAAATGTTATATTGTCTTAATAAAATATATTTCTTATGTATTCCTTTTATTTAAAAGCTTTTTTATTCCAAAGATAAAAAACTCTTAGGAAATACATAGTATTTAGACATTAGTTTTTATAATGAAACAATGAATACCTTTTATTGACTTATATACATTGGCAAGATTGTGTTTATATAAATATGAATGCTCTTTCATAAAAGTTCCCATAAAAATATTTTTCAAAGTATAAACACATTCCCATTTAATATGAATGTTAAAAACCCTATAAAAACATTCATTTATATATTTATCATCAAAGCATTTATAATGAAAATAAATGTTTTAAAGAACTTATACCTGTTAATATAGTTTTCTTATAAAATAAATATTTCATTTTTGTCAAGTGCTTATGGGTATAAAATAATATAAGATATCTCAACTTTTTATCAAATTAGCCACATTATCATTTATAACTTTTCTAATTTTTTGTTAATAATAAGTGATAACTTGTTTAAAACAACATTTTTGTTATAAAACCATATTACAAACTTAAATATAAAATTACTAAATTTTACAGATTTTTCTCGATTTGTAGCTCATTTTCACATGCATAAGTAAATTCAGAATCAATCTTCCATTCAATATGCGGCGTACTTACAAAAATTGAAAAAATACTCTATTACTCCCTTCCTACGTTAGGGTCCAAGGGTTAATTAAAAGGTAGCCTTACCCATGTGGGTTTGAGACCTTTAAAAATGAATTTACTATTTTTATGTACTTCGACCATAAATTTTTCTATATACTAATTTCTAATTAAAGTATTATTTTTTTAGGAACCCGTATTTTTATAGTCTTATTTTTATTCTTATTAAAACCTAATTCATTCTTATTAAAAGCCAGTTTGTAAATATTAATTAAATTTGTCAAACTCTCTTGGCCTTTGTTAAATTTAGAAACATTGTTAGATAAAATTTCTAATTTAATTTCTAACTCATGTTTCTTCGATTTCATAATTTCAAATGATGATTTTAAATCATAATTTTCTTTACATAATATTATATTCTCACCTCGATATATCTTAATTTCATTAATTTTCCCTTGAGATTGAGTATGTAAATTATCATAAGAATTTTGAGAATTTTCTAATTCTTCTTCAAGAATTATTTTCTCATCCTTTAACATACTTACTTCAAATTCTAACCTATTAATTTTAGCCTCTACTTCTTTTCTATGGTGTTTCTCATTTTTATATTTGTCATCTAAGGCATTTACGATACTAAAATTCTAATTTGCTAATATCATCGCATACCTCATTATCGGTAGGCATGAAATCAACATTTCCATGTTCTAATTCACTATCACTTGCAAATGTTGAAGATTATGAATCATCCCATGGGACTTGGAAAGTCTGCCTTTTCTGTGGTTTTTCTTCTATAAATTTTTAGTTCTCCTTAAGCCATAGGCGGTATTTCTTCATGCGATCATTCTCTCCACATTCATAACATTTTGTAGAAGAAGACTTACTAAAATTGCTATTTTTCCATGACTTGAATTTTTTTGATCCCTTTAGTCAAGCATGCAAGATCATCATCATTGAAATTGTCGTTATCTTCGGCTTGAAAAGATATAGACTTTTCTCTTGTGCTTGTTCTTTCTTAAACTGCAAATCATACTCAAATGACATTATATCTCCAACAAGCTCTTCAATCTTCAGTGTAGAAATATCATTTGCTTCCTCAATGGTAAGACTTTTCTTTCCCACTCATCAGTTAAAGAGTTTAAAATACTAGAAACTATATCAGATTTAGAAATTGTGACTCCTAATCCTTTTAGTGCATGTGTAATATTTTAAAGTCGTTCATACATGTCAGAAATAGTTACCTTATATAGCATTTTAAATAATTAGAACTGGTTAGTTAACATGGAAATTTTACTTTGCTTTACTTTATTAGTTTCGTCGTATGTAACTTGCAAAAAATGCCATATTTCATGAGCAGATTTACATATGCTAACCCTATTAAACCTATTCTTATCTAATGCATAGTATAAAATATCCATTGCCTAAGAGTTATATTCTGCTTTGGCTTTTTAGTCAGTTGTCCATGACTCAAAATCAGTTGTAGGTTTAGTAGATTTAGTTTGAGTCATTTTTGAAATAAAATAGCTATTAGCTTGCATATATATTATCATCCTAGTAGGCCAATTATTATAGTTAGTGCAAGTAAATAGAGGAGATTTAGCAGTAGACTAGTCTTCTTGAAAAATTGTAATAGCCCGACTTTCTACGTTGTATAAATAAATAATTTTTATTAATATTAGAAGCATTTGAAATCAAATAAATTATTTTAATTGAATATGAAATATTTTAAGGTGTAAATAATTTTAAATATGTTGAAGTAGTTGGAAAATAAATATATTTTGTAATAGAATGATGGATAATGAAACAAAAATAAGTGAGCGTTGAATTAAATAGAATGTCCAATTATCAAATAATAATTTTTAAAATGAGATGTAAATAAATCAATTAATATTATATTGAAATTTATTTTGAGGACTAAAATTCAAACTTAAATGCATTGGAAATTAACAACAAAAATTAAATTGAATTAAAGTGTGGCCAAAAATTATACCATCCCAAACCCATCTCTAATATATTTTCCTCCCGTTCTCTGGAAAACTTTCCCCACTACATGACTTAAGCCCAAACTCGTATATTTTTCCTATTTTCCATTTTATGCCCTAATTTGTCAAATTCCAGAATTCACATCACTTAAAAAAAGAAATGCGATCTTGGAGGTGATGTGATGGTGTTACGATCATGGTGATGGGAAGGCGACTATCGCGATGGGAGTTTGGTGATGCAAGGATGATGGGGGTATGAAGATTGGACGAGGTCGAGCACGACCTGGTGGAATTTGATCGAAGGCGGCCTGGGGGATTGGGCGAGCGTGTTGGCAACATTGTTGTCGATAGGGAGGAGGTCAGTGAACAATGTAGTGCGAACTGGTAGCCAGCGTGGTTGATGAAGGTGGCTCTAAGGGGTGCGTGCATGTCAGGGTGTCGAGTGGAGGAAGTTGATAAAGGGCAGAGATGCGGTTATGGAACAATGATGGTTTCTTGTGAGTGACGAATGTGAGCGGGCCTGGGTTCATGATCGAAGATGGCGAGCAGCTTTGGGAAGTTGGATGCGGTGATGTCGAAGGCTATAGGGATTTGGGTGAAGACGAAGACTGGCTTAGCAAGTTTCAGGCACTGCAACTTGGTGGCTGAAAGCAGTCTGGACGTCGATGACTCATAGCGAAGGTTGATCATTGGTTGGTTGGAACTTGAGCTTCGTTTCGATGAGTTAATCTCATTCACAACTATGTCTATTTATTTTAATTGATGCGTTTTCCAATTGTTTGACTTGTTTGATTGGATGGATTGTTGATTATTAGATGGAATTGGATGTATATTGATGATTGAATGTTGATGTTGCTTGAACTGGATGGAATGGTGTTGAGAATTATGATTATTTATTCTTACGACGATTATAGTTTGATGGTTGTTTTTATTGAGTAGTATTTGATGATTGCAAATTATTGAATGATATTTGAAATTGTTTAGAAAAGCGGTAAATAAATTAAAAAATGTAAGTTTGAAATAAAAAAATTATTTTGGAGATAGTTAGTGAATTTTAGAATGATTTCTTATTTAATGGAAGATGTTTAAATAAATTTGAAAAAGGAATGATTTGAAAATATATAAGTGTAATGATTTTGAAGATTGTGTGAATTTAAATTCATTTGGTAAATGACGAATTTTGAAATAAAACAAATGAAATTTGAATAATTATATTTATTATAAAAAAAATAAAGGCAGGGTATTTATGAGTGATATTTGGAAAATATTTTTTAAAGTAATGAGTTATTTAAATTTAATAGATGAGAAGTATATAAAATGGTAATTTGAAGTGATTGCAAAGTGAATGAAAATTATTTTATTTGAGAATTTTCGCTTTTGGGGATTTAATATATATATAATGTGAAGTGAGTTTTGGAAGAATATATATTATTTTTGAAGTAGAATTTTAGTTCGTTGGATTAATAGCTTTAAAAGAAATGGTTGAATATAAATGAGGATTTAAATAATAATTTCAAAATGGTATATTTAGGATTTGCAAATATTTTGAATTTAGAATATTTGGGACTTGATGTTTGAAAGATATTTCGAGAATATAAATTTCTTTGATGTATTTCTATATTATTAAAGAGGAAATTTGAAGTGAAAGTATTTTAAGGTTTTAAAATTTATTAAAGGGTTAGAATGAAGATTTCTGTCAAACGAAACAAGTTGTTTTGAAAATTAGATGAGAGAAACAATAATTATTATTTTAAAAGAGAAGGATAAAAAAGATGTTTTGTGATTAAATTTAAATGAATTTATTTTTATAATAAGAGGGAAACAAAAATGAAGTGAAAATACTAAAATAAAAATCTTTATCTCGTTAAATATCAATTAAATAAATAATACGTTTATGTCAGTGGATGATTGTTGATTTGTCTTCTATGAACCAGTTGAAGTAAAATTAACTGTTGTGCTGAATAATAAAATAATAAAATTAAAGAATAATGAATATAAAAGTGATTTAAGCGAGAGTGATTTAATAAGCGAAGCGAAAATTTGTTTAGTATTGATTAATTGAGGGTGTTGTGTATATAATTATATTCACCGGGCGCTATGGGACGTCCGTGTAGAGTGTATTTATTTATTCAACACAGGTATAATGTCGAATAATTCATTGAGGATCGAGTATTAGATATTTGGATGTCGGTGGATTATTCTATATTATACACCCATATTGAGTGATATTATTTAGATTTCTGACTTGACGTGTGAGGTAAATTATATTATTACTTATTTTAATTTAAAGCGGGAATATGATTATCTTTGCTTTTGAGTGAAACGAGGAGTACGAAGTCCCAATGAGGATATGACGGGCAAAAGTATTTTGCTAGCCCTATCCAAGCTTAACCGACCATAGGGTCGCTCTCCAATAGTTGCGGCGACATGGCCCCCTCGTCGCATGGTCATAGTTTGCTGCATGGGCCAACGAGATGAATTTAGAACAAGGTATAGAGGTTGATGGGAGTGAGGAGTGAGGAAGCGACGTGCGCTTATTGTGCAGCTAAAGACTAGTGTGGATGCTCACAAAAATATTACGAGTTGGGTCTCCCTTTGCACTTAAGAAGCATTGAGGCTCAGGTGTAGACTCGGCTTCTGGCAGTAGCAATAATAACAACACATAAAATGACAGCAAAGATAGTAAAATTGAAGAACAAAACGAATAAATTTAATACTATTACATAAATATGAATAATTGATGTTTGTGGTGTGCTATTTGTGATGTATATTGTGTGTGATTTGTGCAATGTGCGATGTGTTCGATGGATGTTTGACGGTTGATGGATGTTTTAATGTTTGGCGGGTTATGGATGTTGTTTGATGTATAGTGGATGTTTCATTATTCCTTTGGATCAATTTCTTATTATGTTGTGGATATTTTTCCTTGAGATATCATACATATTCTCACCATTGAATCTAGACATAGTCTAGCCCATTTATAATTTATATAATACTCGGGTCGGTCCGAGACATTTCAGGTTCGGGAACGATGAGACCAGATCTGCTTATTGGGCTTAGTTGGAGGTTGTATTACTAGATGTCTTATATGCTGTGTATTTGGACTCGTGTATGTATATGATGTTGGGTTAGATGTATTGGATTTATCATGTATATAATTGAGATTTAATGGGATTTGACTTTTTTGAATCCCACTCAGGTTTATGTGATGTATTATATTTTCATCGCTATGTTGATGACTCTGTGTTCTCTGTGATTAATTTTTTATTGTGTATTGTTCTATCCTCAGGCACCAAACGTGTTTATTACTTTGTACCGAGACTGTTTACATCGAGATGAGTGATTTTTATATTATGAGATGTATTCTGTGTTGGTCTAAGGGAACATTCAAATGTGCTTCACCTACATCGCCTCATTCTCCGTGTTACTTGACAGTATTACTCAGTAATGCTCCTTGGTATATGGGTATATAGGTGGGGTATTACATTGTTGGTATCAGAGCAGGTTTAGAACAATATAGAGTATAAGAGACAAGAATATTGACCTTAGACGAGACTTAGAGTCCCTGTCCAATGGGTGTCTCGTAGATAATTGTTTATACTTAATTGATAGTAAGAGTATACGATGATTATTGGGGAAAAAATCTGGGGACGTACTTGTATTATTTTATTATATAGTATATTTTTCTACCTTTTATCGAGTGTAAATCTCTATATGAACCATGGAGGAATAGATGGAGGTTGAAGAGGTAGAAGAAGTTGGTTTGACCAGTAGTGTCGGTACTGAAGGTGAATGTTAGGACTTAGTGTGGCTTAGAAGTGAGAATGAAGTTGTTGGAAGGGAAGCTGTAAAAGACTCTAATTCGAATTTAGTATTGAATACTTCACGATTTTAAATTGTGATGAGACGAGGTGAGAAGATCCAGTAGTGATCAGAGTTGTGCAGCGGAAGTATATAGACTGCTTTTAGCTAAGTATATTGATTATTTGGTTGTTTTAATTTAATGATTGATGTTTGGATGTCTATGAATGGTTGAATTGATTTATGATGTTTAGTTTAAAGGATTCATCTTGAGTGTGGTATCTGATTGGAACTATCACTCAAATTAGTATCCCATATGAATTTGGATAAATTTGAATCTGGCAGTGTCTTCGGTTGCGAAATTACCGCAAGAGATAATGAAAAATATTTTATATAAAATAAAAAAAGTTTATTTTTTTACCAAACTCTAATACCAAATAAAAGTAAAAGGTCTACAGTATATAATATCCTAACTTATATGTTACGGAATAGGTTCTCTAATATAGCTAAGTAATAATAACTAATATTAATAACTAGCAAATATGATTATATAATGCAGTAAATAAAGTAATAGTGTGCACCGAGATTTATCCTGGTTTGAACAACCCATCCTACATCCATTCCTAGACTATCTTCTGCCATTTTCTCTAACAACACCTCACTTAACCTAGATGAATAAGTTTACAACTTCCGCCTGATGAACAACACCAACAAAACTTCAATACCGCTTGATGAACAAAACCAATAGGACTTCGACTTCTTTAGAAAAAAGATAAACTTCAGCAAGTATCTATCCTCAAATACGAATATTGCAAGTGACACTTTATAGATCCTCATACCACTTTAAAAGATCGATTGTAATGAAGTGCAGGGTTAAAGGATGGTTTTCAGTAAATAATATAGGGTTATATGCTCGGAAATTTATTGCTAGGGCTTTGGAAAGTAAGCACAGAAAATCACAATAGTGATTTAGAAATCAAGAAAGCAAGAAGTGATTTTTGTGATTGTAAGACCGTAGATTTATATAGGGATAAAGGGAATCGTCTAAGGATGCTTCTGAGGGGTTAGGAACCATTGATGAAGAGCTTTGAGGCTTAGATGTCAAAGGTTGTGACTGGAAAAAAGAAAGGAAAAGAAATAGGCTTTTACTCTCGGATTTACCAGGACTGTAGATCGACAACCAATCGACCAATGGCCTGCATCCAGTCCACTGGTTTCCCATTCTCAAGCATAGTAAACCTGAATGTAAATGCCTTTGTTTTTGGTCTTTGATGCTTCTGCAAATTCTGAGAAAATTCACCGACCTTCATGGATATACGGTAGAGGTTATGGTCAAGTTTCAAGATTTTTGGAGATCGTTTAAGTGGTTTAACAAATAATTCTAAGTATGTGACACTAAAAATGACACATATAGTACTTTAGCATAATTTTTCTCTAAAGCACATGTTCAAGTATTTTCTATGATTTTGTTTGATATTTGTTAACGCCATCTTGACTTTCTAAGTATCATCTCCAAGCTTTGAAGTAATATTAGCTCCATCTTTATATCTTATGTCACCTTTGTTAATCCCTTTATTTTTCTATATTTTGCTAAATTTTCCAAGTAACTCATATAAAATATTGGTAGCATTTATTGTATAGTTATGATTATAAAAACACGTAATCATGGTACTAATAGTAGGCTCAGAGGTGAACAGGGTTCCAAGAGCGGGAGATGGCTTTTCCGTCCTGTTGTAAGAGACGGTATGCCCCGGTTCTTAGCACCTCTCAAATGATGTAAGGTCCTTCCTAATTCGGACCAAGGACCCCTTCGGTTGAGTCTTTTATATTAGCGAATACCCAACGTACAACCAAGTTGCCAATAACAAAATGATGAAGTTTTACCCTTTATTTATAGTGTTTACCGATCTTCCCCTTGTATGCATCAGTGCAGATTTTAGCCTTAGCCCTTCATTCTTCTATAGTGTTGAGTCCAAGCTCGAGTAACTCGTTGTTTTGCTCAGTCCCTAAGGTTTGGCTCCAAGGTGATGGGACATCAACCTCAATACGTAACATGGCTTCATACCCATATGATAGAGAGAAGAGAGTATGGCCTGTTGACGTGTGGCTAGAAGTAAAATAGGACCAAATAACCGATGGTAGTTCTTCGACCCAATTCCCTTTAGCTTTCGTGAGATGCTTTTTAGAGTGGTGTTGATGGTTTCGTTGATGTCTTACACCAGTCCATTGGCTTTGGGATGGGTGATGGAAGAGAAGCATTTCTCGATTCCATTTCTTGCGCAAAAGTCTTGGAAGAGACCGCTTTCAAATTGAGTTATGTTATCGGTGATGATCTTCTTGGATAGGCCAGAACAGCAGACGATATTCTAGGAGTTCATTATTTTGAGTGCAGTTACCCTGGTTAAGGGTTCAGCATTGACCCACTTGGTGATGTAATTGATGTAAACTATATCGTGGTTGTAACCTCCTTTAGCATTCGATAATTTTCCTATTAGGTCAATTCCCCAAGCATCGAATGACCACAGGGAGATTATCAAGGTGAGGTTGGTAGGCGAGGCTCAGGGGATCTTGATGAACCGTTGGCATCAGTTGCATTTCTTTACATGCTCCATGAAATCTTTGATCATAGTAGGCTAGTGGTAGCCTTACTGAGCAGCCTTCTTTGCTAGTCTTTGCCTCCCGGCATGGTCTCCACATAATCCTTCATGTGGTTCCTCTAGGATCCAGACGAATTCGCTTGCAAACGTGCACCGTTGGAGTGGCATGGAATGCCCATACTTATAGAGCTTTTCATCCACGATCGTGTAGTTGAGAGCTCGGTAGAGAATCTTCTTGGCTTCCTTGCGATTAGCAAGAAGTTCTTCATATATTAAATGTCTGACCAAGGGGATCTTCCATTCGTGCGTAGGGGGTGCATCTATTTCCATCAATGTTGCCCTCGGCTCATGGCCTAGGTTGTTATGGATTCTAGTGGGACCCAAGGAGTGATACCTTCTTCGGGGTTGCTTGCTGCTTTGGAAAATTGGCCGGCCTTGGCATTTTGATCTCTCGGTATTTTCTCTAATTTGAATTTTGTGAAGGTACCAATGATCCTTTTGGCCTCGACAACATACAAGACAAGTGTTTCATTTTTTTACTTGGAAGCGCTCACCAATTTGGTTGACAACCAAGGATGAGTCGTTGAAAACATGCACAGATTCGACATGTAGCTCCCTTGCCATATGAGACCAACGAGGATAGCTTCAACTTGGCTTTGTTATTAGTCGCCTTCAAGGTGAGGTGGACCGTAAAACATGATTCTTTCCCCTCGGACATGATGAGGACCATACCGGCCTCTACCGTAGCTCCTTTCTCGTTTGATGCTCCATCAACGTATAGCTGCCAAACTGGCCTATTGGTGGTGGCTTCTTCTTCAGAGCCTTTTGGTCTTGAACACTCAGCAATGAAATTGGCTACAGCCTTATCTTTGATGGAGTGTGAGGTTGGAACGAGATGTGATGATGTCTAAGCTTGACGGACCATTTTAATAATCGGCCAGCTGTGTCAGGCTGGCAGAGGATCTGCTTTAGACGTTTATTTGTCTGAACTTTGATAGGGTGAGCCTAAAACAATGGTTAAAGATTATGAGCCCCCATGAGTAGGTAGAATGCGAGCTTCTCTAGTAGGGAATACCTAATTTCTAAACCGATCAATCTCTCGCTAACATAAAAGACCAATCATCGAACCTTTTCGTCTTCTTCGATTAGGGTGGCGCTAATCGAGTGACTAGACACAATTAAGTATAGATAAAGATCATCACCATCGATGGGTTTGAATAGCATGGGGGAGTGGCCAGATGCTACTTTAATTCTTCAAATGCCTTGGCGCATTCCTCAGTCTGAGTGAAATTTTCAATTTCTTAATGAAATCGAAGAAAGGTAGATAGTGATCGGTTGATTTTACACAAACCGGCTTAATGCTGCAACCATTCTATTTAAGATTTGTACTTGCTTCATAGTTTTGGGAACCTGCATGTCTTTGGTGGCTTGGATCTTATTACGGTTGGCCTCAATCCCTTTGACGCTCACAACATAGCCAAGGAATTTAACAAACCTTACAGCAAAATAGCATATTTTGGGATTCAATTTCATGTTGTATTGACGAAGGATGTCAAAAGTCCTAGCTATATTTTGCACATGCCCTCTACCCTATCATCCATACAAACTTTCATAGACCAACCAATCTATTCTGAGAAGAAGCAATTGACAAGCCATTGGTACGTTGTGCCCGCGTTTTGCAAACCAAAAGGCATGGCACGATAACAGTACAAGTTGATGTTAGTTATAAAGGAGACGTGTTCTTGGTTTGGTCTGTACATATAATTTGGTTATACCTTGAATAGGCATCCATGAAGTTGTAGAGCTCATGTCCGCGAGTTGGATCTACCAACTGATCGATGCGAGGCAACATACAACTGTCTTTTTGGATTTTTTACCAGTATATGCGAGCCTTAGTAAGATCGGAGAAGTCAATGCACGTTCTCCACCTCCTTTTTGGATTTTTTACCAGTATATGTTTGCCACCCATATGGGATAGTCTATCTCCCAGATGAAGTTGTTGGCCAACAGCTTTTCCACCTTTTCTTTGAGAGATCGATACTACTCCGGGTCGAGCGGTCGACATTTTTGATGGACGAGGGTGGTCGAGGGATCGATGTTGAATGCGTGACAAATGATCCTAGGGTCGATGCCAATCATGTTAGCGTGTTCCCAAGTGAAGATGTCTTGGCTCCATCGAAGGAACCTAATTAGATCCTTTCTAACTTCCGAGCAGAGCTCGATGCTGATTTGGACAATCTTGCTAGGGTCGGAGCTGTCTATGGTGATGGACTTCGATCAGGAGGCTGGTCCATGTTCAATGCCCGAGTCACCCATGTGGGGATCCAATGGGTCATCTTCTGGGTCTAAGTGTATATCATATGTGTGGATCCGCACGTATATCATATGCGCGGATCCGCACGTATATCATATGCTCTATGACATCTTCGGTCAAAACAGATGTCCATGTGGAGGTTTGGGAATGATGCCTTAAGTTCCCAAAGACGAGTTGGCGTTAACGAGAGGGTAAGAGCAATTGTGTTTGACAATCCCTCCTTCCAATGGGGAGCGGATTACTTATTCCATGTTAGTATGGATTTTATTGTGTAGCATAAGTGGTAGTAAAATAAAATACGGCTAGAGATAAGGAAGTTGTTTTAGCAAGGGAATCTTTTCCAATATACCATGTCGTTAGGCGAACAAAAAAGATGATTTTTGAAATAAACCTTGTTTTAAAAACTTAAAAAGGAATTAACTTATGCGAACTATACTTGAAAAAGTTGGAGAAAAATTTGAGGGCAAAAGAGAAAGTTCCAAAGTACAGTGGGAAGTTTAGTACCCAAGGGAAAAAGGATGGAAATATGGAATTTTCCATCTAAACCCTTTTCCCAACATAAAGAAAATAGGTTTAGAAAACTGGATTTTTCTAAATTTGAATGTTAGCAACGGTGTGCTAGAATTTTGGATGGTAGATATTGGATGCGAAATTGGTTAAACTATACTTTTATTCATGGAAGTGTAGGAAAAATTAAATGTGAAAACAAGTTTTTGATTGTCAAAAGTAGCATACACATAGAACTGCCAGTATATTTAGGATGTTTGCATCATATTTTTGAAATTGATTTTAAAGAAAGCATTCATACATGAGGTGCCGATTAGAATCATTCTGCATACATATCATATGTATTATGATACACCATGCACTTGTACATGATTGATTGTACATTATGTTGCATTGTTCAATCCTTGAGGAATTTAGGGAGCGAAATTTCTTTAAGGAGGGGAGAATGTAACACCCAGTAATTTTAAGGCTAATTAATAAAAAAGAATTTAATGCATAAGTAATAATCCTGAAAAATAGAACATTGCAAACCATAGAATTTGGCTACAAAACTTATACCATTTGATTCGTGGCAATTTAAATTTTCATATATAAAGTTTTTCGATTGGAGTTCAAATAAAAATATTATTAGAATTTGAAGTTTTTGAATCAAAAATAATTATATTTGTAACTATGTTAATAAAAGTTAATTAATGCTAATTAGTAAAGTTAATAGAAACTTAGACGTTAAGAAAAGTTAGTGTTAAAACAAATCTCTGAAACTTTATAACTAGGAAATAAAAGATAACGATTGTTTAAACAAAGATGAAAATTAACAAAAATCAAACCACGCTAATTAATCGACGCTGAAACACCAATAGGTCGACCACAGAGGCACCAAGGTCGATCGGTAGTAGTCGACCATAGGCCGTATGCGGTCGACCGTTGCTGGTGTTAAAGTGTAATTTTAACACGATGAATGGACGATCCTTATGCGCTCTAATATTATACTTCTGCACAAAGTAATTAAGGGGTGTTCAGGATAAAATTAAAGATTCTCTAGGATAAATCTAACGACTGGCATTGATTTAAACCTCTATAAATGTAAACCTAATCCCTCTTTCTAAACTCATATTTTCTATTGGTCTGCCATTTTCTCTCTTCCTCCAAACTCTTAATTTCATAGAAATAGTTTCATTTATACGTATACACAATTGGAGAATTGTAGAAGATGATTGAGGAAGGGAATAGGTTCAAATCAAATTGCCAAAGCCAAGGTAAATTGTAAATTCAAATCTAAAATACAAGTTAAATTTCAAATCTCTTCTCTAATCTAGATCTTTGATAAATATATATACGTTTGCGATGTATAAATCCAAATAGGGAGAAAAAGGAGTCAAACTGAATTAACAAGGATTAGATCTAGAGATTTGAAAAGCTAAAAAAATGAGTGGGAATATTATATGCTTTTGTGTAATATTAGATTTGTATCATTGTAGATCTATTCTTATATGCATGACATGTTAAATTTGAGTTGTAGACTAAATCTATTATATGAAATGAAATTTTGAAGCCTGCTTACATATTCTATAATGGTTAACCTGAATTAGATATATATTATATTAATGCAATTTGGAGAATGTTTGGAAAATTAGCAGTCCTTAAATTTGTTGTTGAAAGATAGTAAACCATGATGAGAAATTATGTAAAAATTCCATATTTATATTCTAAATGGATATTGGAAAATGAGAATGTAACATAAAGGAATCATAATAAGATTTTAGGGGTTTAAGTGCTATTTAAATCCGGTAGAATATGAAATATTGTAATGTGAATTTCTATACATTATGAAGTTTAAAATAAATAAAAGTGCGTCGTTTGAAATGACAAGAAATACACCCAAGAAAGAAACAGATGTATAAAATAAGGATGCTGACCGTATTTTATACTGTCTATTTCATTACTACAAAAATATAATTCTTTATAATTCCAAACGCAATTCCAATCTTCCTTTTGGTTAAGATATTGAAATTTTAAGTGTAAATCTTTCCATTGGGAGAGACACAATTCCAATGAATTGAAATGTAGAGAATCCCTAAGTGCTAAATAAGAGATGTAAATGTGATAAGAACATTTTAAGAGAACAAATGCACGATACAATTAAAGATGGATCTTAAATAAAGAAAAGAAATTGAAAAGTGGGCAAAGGTAAATTAAAGGTTAAAAAGGGAATAAAATTAGGAAATAAGAAAAAGGTGAAAGAACATTGTAAATCTTTTAAAACGGAAGCGGTAAATAGTCTTAAATCAAGTAAGATATAAACGCATATAGAAGTGAAGAATTATGGTTAAAAGTAAAATATAGATGCAAATAATTAAGTAAGAATGAACGAACATATATATAAGTAAGATATATATGTGTGTGTGTTTTTGTATGCATAGCCTCAAGTATGTATTTATGACGAGTGTGAACTGTTATAGTTAATAAATGATTAGAATGACATTAGCGATTAGTATTGGTTGGAATGCTAGGTCAATAGTGTTCCACAATAGAAGTCTGTCCACCGCAAGTGGCTACCAGTAGTTGTGTAATATTATACTAATCTTAGACATATCCAACCATAGGACTCGTGGCATATGGATGAAGGAATACCCCAATAAATAGAGGAGTGTGCTTCAAAAATTAGAAAGAGGGGTGTATTACCTTGATTGCAATAGGCAATCTAAATGGGATGGTGAGCGGGATCAAGCACTATGCAGCATGTATTGGTACCAAAATCAAGGGTAGGGCTGCCATAGGGTCGGAACGTCATCAGTCCTTTATGGTCAACGGGAAGACAGGGTTATGCCTAATTGGTCTTCGCGTCCTACAAGGGTAGGCCAAGTTGGGTAATGCATCGCAATAGTTGTTTTCTAGTTTGTTTGTTAGGGGAGACTAGTAGCCCATAAATAGATCTTTTAAAACAGATGGAGTGGTCCATGGAGCCTAGTCCACAATAGAAAGCAGACAAAGTAATCAATACCTAAAGCAAGATAGAGTACAATAAAATATTTGAAAAGTTATCATTAGGCACTACGGGAGTCCCTCGATATGCACAGCGATTAGATCGTGATATAAAGAGGGCGATGGATCCTGACGGGGGTCGATAGAGAGTTATTAGCGGGGACAATATCTAGGTCTAATGGTGGACCATGGTACTTATATATATGTATGTAGCTATAACCCACAACGGGTAGATGGGACGTATTGTATGTGGACATGGAGTCAAGACGACTAATTAAATATTAAAAGACATAAAATGAGATAGAGAACAATCGCCATAAGATAGTGTTATATACATAGTGTATAATTTGCCAGTCATAGAATATTGTACCGACCCCCTCCTCAATACAACCCACAAGATATCTTGAAGGATAGGTACTAGTACTTGGTGTATTCGGTGCTAACAAGGACATTAGACTTGGAAGTGTCAAATCTTAGTTAGTAGTTATGTGACTTATTATACTTTATTTATTTCGCTGTAACTTATATCGTTAGTGCTTTGATATGCATTCATTGCTTTATTTGCAGGATACCAAACAAACGATCTATTTTTTAGTGGACTTGGTTTTCCGATTTAGTGGAAATCAGGACCACTAGGGTGCAGGTTTTTACATTTGGTATTAAAGTGAGGTTAGTCAATCTTGAAAACTTTGGAAATGCTGAGTGAACATATTTGTATTTTGCCTAAATATAAATATATCCTAAGAATTCCAACTATAGAGTAGTTGCATATGGAAGGTCCCCAAAGCTGGAGAGTCATGACTCCCTAGTTGGGCCCGGATAGCCCAATAATTGTAAATCCTTACATGATAGTCCATTGATGATATACAGTAGGTCCAGATAAGGGGAAAGTAAGAATCCATGTGTTGTAAATATCTGGAAGTAGTTAGTTTCCCGATGGATGGTGTGAAGTAGTCACTCAAGTTACCAATCGGATTTCTAATATTGAAAAGAAGATAAGTCAGTAAGTTAAGGAGTAGAAGTTCTAGAGAAAGAACTAATAAAAATCCACTTTGAGTCCAACCCAATAGAAAATAGTTTTAAAAGTTAATAAAAATGTATAATTAAATATTTGGAAAAGTAAGCAAATATTGGATTTTAAAATGTATATATGAATATAAATATTTTTTTAAATTGACTATTTTTCGTAAATGGGTTTTACAATAGCCAATGGTTGAAAAATTATAAAGCGTATATAGCTCGTTAGTTTCTTTGTAAAGAAAGAAAAGTGTAAATATAAAGTTCTAATAGAAATTAAAATTTGTTAAAATCCAAAATTTCAGTAAGGGAAATTTCATAAAAAGCTATTTCTTTTGAAAGGAAAAAAAATGGTAGAGCTATATAGCTCGGGGGTTTCTATGTAATGAAAATTTTTAAGATGTGAAAATATTTTTAGGGGTGGACAATAGGAAGCGATACCAGTTTGAAATAGGGTAAATAGTACAGGAAAGAAGATTTAAAATCCTAAAATAAAACTATAAGCGAATGCATTACAATGGTTAATTAAGATGATGGTAAATTGTGAGAATAGTAATTGGTATAAAGGGCAATTTAGGTAGAGGAAAGTGGAATAGTGTAGTATTGCAAAATATAAAAAACAATATTAGTAATTTATATCAAATAATGTTAGTAATTAAAAATAACGTTACGAGGTTATATTAAAAATAATGCCAGTAATCTAATATAGAAATTAAAAAGAAAAAATTGATAGTTTTCATAGTAAGTGCAATAATGACATATATTTTAGAAGTCCCCCTAATATGCTAATAGAACCTCCGCTAGGGTTGAAAGTAGAGATAGCGAGAGTGATAAGAAAATTTTAGAATGAGAGTTGTCCTTGTCTACTCAAGTTTTGTTGTTAAAAAATTATAAAAAGATGTTTTAAACACACTGTAAAGTATATTTTTGAAAAATATGATTTGGTGTAACAGATAAGTTTTTGAAACTAAAAATCCCAATTTTTAAGAAGTAATAGTTGAAATGGTCTTTAAAAGAAAAGGTTGATTTGAAGAAAAATGAAAGAAATTTTTTAAAATTAGATTTGCTAACAATTTCTTTTAGATTAATGAATAAGCTAAATTCAAAAATTCTAAATTATAGGTTTTAAAAGTTCAGACACCAAGTATTTTTGAATTTAATAAAAGGTTTCTTGGTTGCACTTTTAAAGATGTAGGTATTAGGATTGAGAATTTCAAAAAAATTGAAGTTTTTAATTTTTGAAAAATGGCGAAGACCAAACCAAACTTTTAAATATGGAGTAGATAGGAATGAGTGCGTAGGTAAGACGAGGTAAAGGGTAAGGCTATAAAGAAGGTAGCAATAATTACTCATGGAATAGTAATAAGAAATCCCCATAGGGTGTAAAGAATAATGGTGAGAACCTAGGAATATTTTGTTAGACATGTGTGCAAGCTATAAGAAGAACCCATAAAGGGATGATAAATGGAATTAAAGTATGCTTCTACGAGTTCTAGGATATGCTCGTATGAAGGGTCAAAGATAAAAGAAATACCAAGATTTGAGAATAATATCAAGGGATTTGGATTAAATGAAGATGGCAACAGAAGATTATGAGGCGGCAACCACATATAGAGGATATTGGTAGACTCAAAATTATGGAAGGCAAGATAGGGATTGGAGTTTTTATTCGGTCGAGCCAGTTGCTAATGAGTTATTCAAGATGTGCATAGTTTGAATTTGCTATCCACTACAGTGTGAGGATGCACGGTTTATTCCATGATCGGGTGTAGTGATGGAAATTATTAATAGACCTTATTCATCAGAAGCCATAAAGGAAAAGTTAAGATATGAGGATTACAGAAGGATGACATATTGAAAAGGTCCATTCAAGTCAGAAGTGATAGAGCCACAACATCGTTAGTGTTAGTTGATGTGGAAGGGCAGCTGCCAACAGTTGTTCTTTTTAGGTTGGATTGTAAGCATTAATTGTCTTTATTGGGATGTAAAATTGCGTATAATATTATATGAAATGTTCGTTTTTACGAGTTTTTGATGTGGACCGCAATTTTATGGGAAAACAATACGGCAAACAAACTTCAGGAAAGACGGTCAACTAATGCAAAAGAAAAGAAAATAGTAGAGACTGGAAGCTAAGAAATAAATTAAGAAAATTTATTTAACTGGCTACTAATAATGAAATGAAATAAGATTGTAAGTCCCAAAAAGTTCGTAAAATAAATTTCAATGAGCGGAGGATACCGAAAGGATGTTATGTAGCCACGGTCAATGTCCATGTACCTTAAAACCTGAAATTTATAATTGAACTTGTGTGCTGGTTACTATTGTAAATAAAAGACAAGTTTTGTAATTTAAAATTTATCGCGTAAATAGGCGAAGTCCACAATGGACGTTAGACTGTTGAATAACCCTGATTTTATGAGGTGTGGCATAAATCATTTTGAAGAAAATACATAAAGTACACTTTTAAAAAAAATTGTTCAAAATTCTTGGTTTTAGAAAATAAAATATTTTTGTAGGAACTTTTGGAAATTTTGTGGTGAAAATTTTAAAAGTCTAAAAATTTTACCGAACTTTGGAAAAGTGATATAAAAATATTTTTAGGCAGAAAAGAAGAAATTAAGAAGTGCCACATACTTGGTATGAGGGAATATTTGACAGGTTAGCTGGTATAGATTTTATTGTGCAACGGAAGTGGCAGTAAAATAAAATATAGTTAGAGACAAGGAAGTTGTTTTAGCACAGGAATCTTTTCCTCTAACCTTGTCTATAGGCGAACAAAAAAGATGATTTCTGAAATAAACCCAGTTTTAAAAACTTAAAAAGGAATTGACTTATGCGAACTGTACTTGGAAAACTGGAGAAGTATTTGGGGGCAAAAGAGAAAGTTCGAAAGTACAGTGGGAAGTTGGGTGCCCAAGTGAAAAAGGTTGAAATATGGAATTTTTCATCTAAACTTTTTTCCCAACATAAAGAAAATAAGTTTAGAAAACTGAATTTTTCTACATTTGGATGTTAGCAACGGTGTGCTAGGATTTTGGATGGTAGGTATTGGATGCGAAATTGGTTGAACTGTACTTTTACTCATGGAAGTGTGGGAAAAATTAGATGTGAAAACAAGTTTTTGATTTCAAAAGTTGCATACGTATAGAACTGCTGGTATTTTTAGGATGTTTGCATCATATTTTTTAAATTGATTTAAAGAAAAGCATTCATATAGGAGGCACCGATTAGAATCACTGTGGGCATCGCTACACCTAAAAATCCCCTCAATCGCCGGGTGGCTCACCGCACTGATTGTGCTCCTTAATCGTCGGGCGGCTTATAACATATTCTTAGATTGCGAAGCCTCGCTCTACATAGGCCCCCTCAATCGCCGGGTAGCTCACTTCCCTTAGCAGCTTCACATCTATTAAACTTTATCAGAGATTAGAGTGATAATCTGGCCCCAGCCGACTAGGCCAGGGCTTCGCTCATCACTCCTAAACTAACTTTAAAGAGTTTGCATGCATATCACATGTATTGTGATACTCCGTGCACTTGTACATGATTGATTACAAAATTGTTTGTACACTAATTGATTTGTTAGTTTAGAATGGTTATACGTTATGTTGCATTGTTCAATCCTTGAAGAATTTCGAGTATGAAATTCTTTTAAGGAGGGGAGAATGTAACACCCCGTAATTTTAACACTAATTGATTAAAAAGACTTTAATAAATAAGTAATAATCCTAAAAAAATAGAACGTTTGCAAACCTCAAAATTTGGCTATAAAACTTATACCATTGGATTCGTGGCAATTTTTGATCAATTTTCATATATAAAGTTTTCCAATTGGAGTTCAAATGAAAATGATATTAGCATTTGAAGTTTTTGAAATGGAAATAATTATATTTATAACTATGTTAATAAAAATGAATTAATGCTAATTAGTAACGTTAATGGAAACTTAGACGTTAAGAAAAGTTAACGTTAAAACAAATCTTTGAAAATTTATAAACTGGGAAATAAATGATAACGATTGTTTAAACAAAGAAGAAAATAAACAAAAATCAAACCACGCTAATTAATTAACGCTGAAACAAAAATAGGTTGACCATAGAGGCACTAAGGTCGGTCGTTAACGGTCGACCATAGGCCATAAGCGGTCGACCGTTGCTACTGTTAAAGCGTAATTTTAAAACGACGAATGGACGATCCTAATGCGTTCTAATATTTTACTTGCACACAAAGTAATTAAGGGGTGTTCAGGTTGAAATTAAAGATTCTCTAGGATAAATTTAATGACTGCATTGATTTAAACCCCTATAAATGTAGACCTAAACCCTCTTTCTAAACTCATATTTTCTATTGTTCTGCTATTTTCTCTTCTCCTCCAAACTTTAAATTTCTGAAAAATAGTTTAGTTTATATGTGTACACAATTGGAGAATTTTAGAAGATGATAAAGGGAATAGGTTCAAATCAAATCGCCAAAGTTAAGGTAAATTGTAAATCGGAATCTAAAAATCAAGTTAAATTCCAAATCTCTTCTCTAACCTAGATCTTTGATAAATCTATATACACTTGTGATGTATAAATCGAAATAGAGAGAAAAGGGAGTCAAACTGGATTAACAGAGATTAGATCTGGAGATTTGAAAAGCTAAAAAGGTGAGTGAGAATATTATATGCTTTTATATAATATTAGATTTGTATCATTATAGATCTATTCTTATATGCCTGAAATGTTAAATTTGAGTTGTAGGCTAAATCTATTATATGAAATGAAGTTGTGAAGCCTACCTACATATTCTGTAATAGTTAACCTGAATTAGATATATGTTGTATTAATACAATTTGGAGAATTTTTGGGATATTAGCAGTCATTAAATTTGTTATTGAAAGATAATAAACCATGAAGTAGAAATTATGTAAAAATTCCAGATTTATATTTTAAATGGATATTGGAAAATAAGAATGTAATATAAAGGAATCACAATAAGATTTTAGTGGTTTAAGTAGTATTTAAATCCGTTAGAATATGAAATATTGCGATGTGAATTTCTATACATTATCAACTTTAAAATAAATAAAAGTGCGTCATTTGAAATGATAAGGAATACACCCAGAAAAGAAAGAGATGTATAAAATAGGGATGTTTATTGTATTTTATACTGTCTATTTTAATAACTACAAAAAGATAATTCCTTGTAATTCCAAACGCAACACAAATCTTCCTTTTGGGTAAGATATAGAAATTTACAGTGTAAATCATTCCGGTAGGAGAGACGCAATTCCAATGTATTAAAATGTAAAAAATCACTAAGTGTTAGATGAGAGATATAATGTGATAAGAACATTTTAAGAGAATAAATGTGTGATACAAGTAAAGATGGAAATTAAATAAAGAAAAGAAATTGAAATGTAGGTAGGATAAATTAAAGGTTAAAAAGGGAATAGAAGCAGGAAATAAGAAAATTTTGAAAGAATGGAAATGACATTGTATATCTTTAAAAAGGAAGTGGTGAATAGTCTTAAATCAAGTAAGGTATAAACGCATAAAGAAGTGAAAAATTATGGTAAACAGTAAATTGCAGAGGCAAATAATTAAGTAAGAATGAATGAATACACATACGTAGCCTCGAGTATGCATTTATGACGTGTGTGAACTGTTATAGTTAATAAATAATTAAATGATTAGAATGACATTAGTATTAGTATAGATTGGAATGCGAGGTCAGTAGTGTTACACGGTAGAAGTCTGCTTACCGTAAGGGGCAACCAGTAGTAGTTTAACATTATACTAATCTTGGACATATACAACCATATGACCTGTGGAGTTTTCATAGATGAAAGAATACCCCCAATAGATAGAGGAGTCTACTTCAAAGTGTATAATTGAGAGATATTAGTGAGGATAGTATCTAGGTTCAATGAGGGACCATTGTACTTATATATATATATATAGCAATAACCCACATCGGGTAGATGTGACGTATCGTACACGGACGTGGAGTCAAGACAACTAATTAAATATTAAAAGACATAACATGAGATAGAGAATAATTGACATAAGCTAGTGTTATATACAAAGTGTATAATTTGCCAATCACCAGAACGTTGTTTTGACCCCCTCCTTATTACAACCCACATGATATCTTGAAGGACAGATGCTGGTGCTATGCGTATTCGGTGCTGACAAGGACACTAGACCTTAGAAATGTCAAATCTTGGTCAGTAGTTATGTGACTTATTATATTTTATTTTATTCCGTTGAGACTTATACCATTGGTGCTCTTATATACGTTCATTGCTTTATTTGCAGGATACCAAACAAACGATCCATATTTTGTTGGACTTGAGTTTCTGATTTAGCAGAAATTTAGGCCCACTAGAGTGCGGGTTGTTGCATGCACCTGCATTTGATGACCACTATCCCTACAATTCCTCTTTGGGTGACTTGCATTACGTTTATCATCATCTGAATAAACATTGCCTGCATCTTCTAGTCATTTGCTTCCCGATGCCCCTTCTAGCCTAGATTTGGTTGCAAAGTTCCTGATACACATTTCCATCCTTATATATTGTAGTAATAATGATCAGTTTCTCATAAACAAAAAACTGCATAAGTGGATGCTCATTTATTATAACAACTCGGAATTTTACCACTTTGATTTGAAAATATATAACTAATTTTAAATATCTATTCATGGTTTTTAATGGCCAAATAACCCTCTTTTAATTAATAAGTAATGTTGGTGAACTCATTTTAAAAATTGGTTTACAAAAATAAATAGTTCGATGAAATATTGAAAATATGACTGAAAATTGTTTTTTCAGATTTTCGACTTTTCATCGATAAAAAATTGTTGGAAATGTTGTGTACACTAGTGTGCACATATGCAAATAACAAAACAACTTTTACCAATTAAACTTCTTAAATAAAAACAAGTTTAAAATGGTACTTAAGCAATTAAGTGGAAAGTGGACTTTTCTTTTTATTTTAAAAATGTTAGTATAAAAGGGTAATTATAAAAGGACATTAAAAAGGAGATGTGATGGCTTAAGTGACATGAAGGTACCATGGCATGTGAAGAGGTGTGTGTTGTCAAATTTTTAAGGAGAGTATTAGCTTAGGATAGTTTGGTAACTAGCCACTTTCCAATTTCTATAAAAGGATACACACTCCTTACTTTTTCCATTTCCACTTCTGTTCCTTTCATTTTCTTTTCTACTTCTCCATTTTACTTCACCTTCCATTCTTTTTCTCAAATGTCCATGAAAGAAAATCATTTCAAAATCACTCATTCTCTTCGCCAATTACTTAAATAAGCCTCTAGAAACATAGATAATCTTCTCTACATCACAAAAGTCCAAACTTTAGCACCCAAAACCCCCAAACCATTCATGGCCGAGAGCAAGGGGAGGTCCTACGGCCTTGTGCGTAAGCTTCTAGAAAGGGAGAAGGTTGGTGCGTGAGCAAGAGGAAAAGAAGGGAAGTGCTAGGAGACTTGGACGTGAAGGAAGGTGGTGGCTTTGTGTTTGGTTGAATTAAAGTGAGATTTCTCACTTTGGTTTGAAATGAAAATTGTTGCAATAATTTAGTGCTAGCCAATAGTATTGTATGTTTGTATTTGTGATGTATATATATTGTTGTTGTTGATTCACGCTTGAAAGAGGATGACATAAATAACCATATTATTGCAGGGACAAAGCATTGAATAGAAGTCGAAGTGTCTTCGTAGCGAATAAGTCGCCATGGAAGCACTATGATGAATAGAAATGTGTAGAGGGATTCAAAAGAATTCCTCACCCGTTAGTTTACATTTCATTTATATATGTGTATATGAAATGTTTACATGATATGTTTTGGTAATGCTGAATATAACTTGAAAAGCTGAACTCTTTCGAGAATAAAAACAAATGGTAGCATGCTTAAGTACTATAGCGGTCGCAAAGTCTCTTTCCGAATTTGAAAAGTTATGGTTTTAAAATGACTTCGACTTTTGGATATTTCAAAGTAAATTTTTTCTATATATAAAATGGTTCAAAAAATAGAAAGAAAATGGAATTTAAAAGCTATTTGATTTACAAAACAAAGTGGTAAAATTGTGGGTCCATATAGCGATAGTCGCAATGGATGCACTTTGAAAACCTGAGATTTTAGTAAAGTAAAAGAGGTTATTCACTTAGATATGTTTGAAAGGTCTTTTCAAATGTGTATAAAGTTTATATAAGTAAATTTAAAATGATTTTGAAGTTTTTAAAATAATTTTGACCAAGTGGTTTATTTTAAGAAAATTCCTTTATTATTTTCAAAGTCGAATTCTTTTTAAAAGTGATGGTTTTTAAGTTATGTTTCGAAAAGAAGTTTAAATTTTGTTTAAAGTGTTTTAAAGGGGACTTGAAATTTATGTAAGTATTTTAAAGGATTATTTGATATAATAAACAAGTAGTATTTTTATAAAAGGAATCTTGGTTTCCAAATCAACTTTTTTATATATAAAGGTTATGTGGCACTAAGCCATATAGCCGTAGGATGCATAAATAGTAACATAGTCTGACCAACAAAGCCTGGTCGGTGGCTATAGAAGTTCGTCATGAAGTTTAATATGTATATACATCAGCCAGTAGCAAAGCAAATACAGTAGCACATATCCCACAAAAACCTAAACAAGCAAAGGATACATAGCAATGTACAAAAGCAACCATCAATCTCCCTACATGTAGACCACAGTGCACCCTACCTCCCTCCCTGGTTGGTGCTTCCCACCAAGTCGGCTCCTTGAATGAAAAACTGGATGTTCTCCGATGAGCACCTGCCTAAGCATTAAATATGTATAAATTTTTGTAAGATACTGTCAAATACCCATGAGAAAAAGAGTTGAAGCAATGGACATTTCGCTTCGTCCATACTGCTCCGATGAAAGCCAAGGCAAGTAAGGCCTCGGAGGAAGAGGGAGAGCAAGTCTCCAAGCATCTCTAAATATTATTTCTGGATAAGAAAGTTCAAATGCACAGGTTAGAGGTGCAAGTCGCCCAAACCTGGAAAGTAAAGTAACATTCATAGAAGATGTGTCTACAGGAATCAGTGTGTCTCAAGCAAAGGAAACAACATTGGGTATATACAGGTTTTTCCCTACAAGGCATTGCATTGGGTTAAGCATGTCAAGCAAGACAAGCCATGCATGTATCTTAAATTTCGAAGGAGCCCTGATTTTCCATAGGTGGCCAAAATTCAGAATCATACTAGAGTGGGCGTAAAGGCCATACATTGATTTCACCGTGAATCGTCCAGAGCCGATTAAGGCCTAGGTAAATTGATCATTTCTGTCAATTAGCAAAGGTTTCCACATCAACTTTGGTTTAAACAAAGATTTCAAGCAAAATTTATATGGAGGGATTAAACTTTGTTTAAAGAAGTTTTTAAAAAGTATTTTTAAAAGAGGATGAAGTCATGAATTACAACATTCTTCTTGTAATAAACGGTTTCGAGAAAAAAGAAGAGGTTATGAACTACAACATTTTTGTTATAGTAAATGATTTCGGAAAGGATGAAAGGAAGTCTTGTTTTATAATAATTTGTTTATTATAAATAATATATAGAATTTATGAATCTTATACTCGATATTAAACTTCGAGGTAGGTAGACTTCAACCTATCTTGAAAGTTAAGAATGTTGTCAAGTAAGGTTTGAGAGGGAGTTGTACTCCAACTTGAACGACTTCATTGTTAACCAACGGATAGTTTAAGTTTGAAATTAAAAATTGATGCTAAGTATACGAAGTATTATTTCTATATTCGACTTTGGTTTCCATATCTGATCTTTTTAACTTATGATGGTATGTAAAATATCCTTTTCTTACTTAACACCAAATTTTAAGGTATGGAAACTCGTGTTTATCATGAGAATTAAGAATGTATGTCAAGACAAGGATAATTTTCTAACTTGTCCAATTTCATTATTAATTGAGGGATAGTACAGTTTGAAATCGAAAAGTGGTGGTATGTATTTTTGGTCTAATTTCTATACGATCCATTCACTTACACAAAAAATAAAAGTGGTTTGGGTTTACAGTAAATAATATTTTTAAATGACAGTTGTTTTTGATCCAATTTAACATGGTTGGAAAAATATATGAAATCTTCCTTAAGATTTGAGAATATACTTATACCGTTGAGATAAGTATATGAATACAATTTATAAGTATTAAAAGTGTAGTGTTTTGTGAATATACTTATACTATTGAAATAAGAATATGGATATTTTTCCAAGTATTGAAAAAGTATAGATGAAAAATAAATGAGTAGTACTTATGTATATCTTTTGTAAAAGGGTATTTTAATACAAGTGTTTACAAATTTATTTTAATAAAGGGATTAATTAAAGAGGCTTAATGGTTGCTTATGTGCTCAATCGTGCTCGGTTTTCCATATGAAAATAAATCTCCGATTTGATTTTTGTTTATTTGAGAGTTAAATAACCGACTATCAAATCTTGACCAAATATAGCTCTGGAAATATCTAGACGAAACACGGAAACTATATGGTACAGTTATCTTCGGTGATGTTACATTGTACGTATAAACTCATTTTGCTCTTCTAGGACAAATGATAAGGAAATCTGATCCCAATCGTTTAGGAGGTGATCTCCGCTCTTATGTATTGTTTGTTTGTTTCCAAAAGAGCCGAAGTTGAGTTTACCAGAAATCTATCGGTTGTTGGTTCGAAGAGACCGGGATCGGATATGCATGAGTTATCTGAATACCACTTCGAACCGACATAAAATTCGAATTGAAGACATCTTGAAGGTGTTGGAGATTGAAGACGGAGTTTTTTGAAGTGTAAGGGCTACTTTTTACTAATCCTAGGAATGATTCCAAAATGGATGTAGTAGAAGTACTACCTTCAATTTCTTCAGTCCTAAAACAACTTGTATGCATGAATGCTGACATTGCATTATTTCATGAAGGGTGGTGATAGGATTCCAAGGGGGATTTGCTAAAAGGTAAAACGTAGGTTCAAACCTCACAAACGAAAATGACTAAAACATGGGAGATGTAGCATGGCTATGTGGTTCTATACCATTAGGGTATGGTCATCAGTTGTATCTAGATCGATATTTATGGATTATGTATGTTTGTGGCCAAGGAAACAGTTTGTCAGGTTGATAGTTGGGGTGATGATCATATTCGGTACTATACAGGAAGAGGTAGGACGGTTCTATGTTGGTAGAGGTACAGTTTTTGTAGCCTCGGTATATTTTATCCAGAGATGTATTGTACGGAAGGTGGTCCCTTACCTTGTCATTGTTGGAATCCATTTTCCAATACGTGCATTACGGACTTAGTTGTATACTAAATATGTTGTTGAATGTAATTAATGAAACCATTCCGGCTATGATTCAATATTAAACCCTTGACATTATTATAATATCACCAGATTTTATATTTAAAATGGTTTGGTTATCGTAAGGTTAAAAACTCGTCCCTGTTTATGTGCAGCATGGTCTTACGGGGTACTTTTATTTTGAAAGGGTTTTATAAATATAACAATCAATATGATTTGCGTTTTCTCACACTGGTTTACCAGACTGATCCGAGTGTTATTTTCGTATAATACTCGGGTCAGACCCTGAGTATTTTTCTAGAGTTAGCTTTGAACGCTTTGGAGCTTCAACAAACGAGCTGGATGCTTCCAAGATGTATTCACGTATTTCATTTCCGTTCTATTTTCTTGTTTGTAGTTATCAGTAATTATAAGGGCAGACTGTTATAACTGTCCAAGCTAATGATAGGTTAGTTACTTTGATTGGTGTATGTATATTAAAAAATTTCTATTGTATGTTATCTATATATTACTCATCATGAGGAGAGATTCTGTTATGTCTTTTCTTTTCTTTTACCGCAACAATCTATCTTTCGGCACTCGGATGCTCAGCACATGAATACCATGGATGTATTAGTGTCGACTTTTAAGGGTCGAAAAGGCGGGTCAATACATTTATGCAATGTGACTTATATTATATATACAACTCTATAGTTTTGAAAACCTAAATGTATAAACACTACGCCATAAATGGCCTTCTGCAATAAAAAAAAATGTTGGGTCAGGCCCAAAAAATGTTGCCATAGGTCTATGGCAACACTTTTCGGGTGATGTAATTTTTGCCGTTGCCTTAGACCTCAAAGGCAACATTTTGACTATCTAAGGCAACATAAGTAATATTGTTGCAATAGAACCCTATTTGTGTCTATAGCAACACCCATAAGTATCTGTAGCAACATTCCAAAATGTTGCTATAGATATTAACTTTCTGAATTTGTGGGGCCCACAATGTAGAGCATATTTGATTTTTTAATAAAAATAAATATTTATTTAATAAAATGCTATTGCACAGAATTTGATATTTAAACAGTAATTTATTTAAATAAATATTTTATTTCAACATTTGAAATAGTACAAATTCCTGACTCCACTATTTTACAATTCAATGATATATAACACTGATATTCACATATACAGATATTCCTCACAACATCACTCAGTTCACTCATTACATATGCAGTTTCAATTTATACAGACACCGACACTGACAAATATATGACGAGCCGAGTGTCAAGCCGAAGGCGAGCCGTGTAGCGGGTCCGGGCGCAGTGCCGGCGGGGGTCTGATGGGCCATTACTTTGTTGAAGTTTCTGGTATATCCTACGTAAAACTTTCACCATCAACAATAGCCATGTCTTGAATGATTACATATTGTCTGTATGATATCAACACTTCCAAAATAACTTTCAATCTGTTACACAATACCTTACTAATATATTACATTTAAACAGGCAATGGGTCTAACACAAAATTGCAGTATAGATTCAGCCCTGTGTATTTGTGGTTCTTATAAGGAATAAAGAATAATAATCTATGAGATATCAATAACTTAATACAAACCAAGGAGGCCGGTATAAGCTACTTAAGATACAAGCCACATGAAAAGGGTAGACCACAAAGTCAGCGAAACAGAAGCCAAGGCATACGTTCATAGTAATATAACTGAGCACTCACTTTCTCCAACTCCAAATAACTGTGTAATGGTACCTGCCATTATCAAAAAAATTGATTATAAATCACTGTTATATCTCGGGAAATATGACTAATATATGTATAAATCTTAAGCATTACTTATGTTCATTGCAGGTGATAAACATTACTGCAGCAGTAGGATAAACTGATACAATGGATCAGCATGCACAAGTCCTATATGCACTGCTCCCTTGACTATAACTATGCCGAATAAAGGCAGCAAAATATAACGAACAGCTAGAACTCCAAATATGAGCGATAAGCAAAGGTTTGATCCCCTTAAACCTAAAAATCATATTATTAAAAACATAATTTTTATCACATCATTTTCTATAAAAAAGAAACATTGCTTGACTAATAAAAACTTCACCTTTGATAGGGTTTCCTCCCATTATCAGAGTGGTAGCAGGAATTGCTCCATCACTGCATTGAATAATTTGGAAAATAATCAACACCAGCTAAGTTTTAGAATAATAATCAGCATTTACTTTGGGTTAAATCAGTAGAAAATGCCTTAATAATGAAGCAGAGTCTTGAATTACACGAACAGGAGCACCTTCACCAATCAATGTCTTTCTGATTTGAGGTATTAGTCCAATGACAAAACCAACAATCTATAAGAAGACAGTGTGATCAGACATATTGAATATCATACAATAAACCAGCACTGCCTTCATACATCACCATTCAACACTTCCTTCATCCCACCTGAAACTACCCAAACCCTCAAACCACCTCACAGCATTCACGACACCTACATTCACAGTCTACCACCACAACAGCCTTCACTCTGTCTACATCGACCATCTTCTCAACAATCCCGACCACTAATTCAAAAAGAACAAAAAAAACACAAAAAATCCAAACGACCTGAACCGTATTCCATTAGCGACTTCATTCAAACCACAAATCATCAAGCCACAAATCGCCGATTGCATTCGCGACCAGACCCAATTCACGATCTCCAAATCTAAAACCACCTCCGTGCCCCCTCTAATTCTAGAAACTCTTAAACCGCAACCTCAAATTCTTCGAACCTTAAACCTTAAATCACCTAAGTCGCCTGAATCAAACAATTTTATTTTGATTGAGAATTTTGTCTGGGTTCGAACAAGTTTGGATTGAGTGTTTTTAATTTTGATTTGAGAAATACACGTTCTTTTCGCGCTTTGTCATTTTAACAAGTTTGGAAGGAAGGCGAATCTGGTGGCGGAAGAAGAGGGTGTTGAAAGAGGAGAGGGCTACAGATTCCATGATTTGAACGGTGATGTTTGCGATTCAAATCGATGAACATAGTGCGAGTAATCATTTTAGGATTTTCAAAATTCCATTGAAGTATTCTATTTGCTTTTTGATTTGAGAAATGAAAACCGAAAGGGATCTACTGGAGTTCAGGCGGGAAAACGAAAATTTGGGGCAAATTGTAGCGGTGATCCATTTTAACAATCAAATTAAATATAGATCGCTGGATCATATTCACGCGGATTGCTAATTTTATTAATTTTTTAATTTGAATACATCTATAGCAACACTATATAAAAATGTTGCATCGTGTTACACTTGTTTAGCTAGAGCAACACATTTTTATGGCTAAGGTAACACCAAAAATACAACGTTGTAGTAGGACCAAAATTTTATATCTATTGCAACATTTTAGCTGGCAACACCTTGCAAAAATGTTGCAGAAGGTCATCTATGGCGTAGTGAAAGTACCCTCTCTCATAATCTCACAATCCATTCAAAGGTGATAAGCCCTCCTTATCTCTAATAGATCTCGGTATCCCTCGGGTTAACTATGCAACCTAAGCTTTGATACCAAATGTGATGAGCACTCTACACTTTCGGTATCTAATATAACCTATAGAGTGCGCTGCAGTGGTACCCGATCGATGAAGGATGATTGTTAAGGGGTATAGTAAAGTAAAATCTCTAAATCATCCAGACACTAAACTTGTCGTAATTCTCACAACGCAAGGATAAAATATAATAATCAACACAGATATATAATAGGTGACACAATAATAACTAAGATGAACCACATAACTAGATTGCAAAAGGTCCATAATAGCTATACAACAAAGATAACATAGTTTATATATCAAATAATAACTCAAATGATAAACTATCTCTAATAAAAAGTAAAGTGCTGATAAAGCTCCATAGTATTGCACGACGGAATATAAGCAATAGAAAGCCTAAATATAAGTATATGTCAAAGTGTAGGCTCTGCTAGTCCATCTGCACAACGCCATCTCTTATCTCATACCTGCTATCCAGTCTACCTATTTAAGAGTACCCGAGATAATAAGAAGCAAAGCGAAAAACCTCGAGTCAGAAATTAGTTCGGTATGAGCGATCTACAATATCAAAAAACTATAAAATTCGATATGGTAAAATATAGGACACAGGGTATGGAGAATCATGCCTGACATGTCTATGGATCCAAAGAGTTAGGACATAACAGTATATGCTAATCTACTATCATCATCATATGGGTATACTAAAAGTCAAAGTACAGTGTCACGTGTCTAGGCATCTATGTCAACAATACCTACATCATGTGACATCCCTATAGTGGTAAAGCAAACATAGCATCCTTCAAAAAATCCTCACATCACTCAGGTGCATTAGATATATGATAGCCATTATGGCCATATCCTCTGCCAAGACTAATCAAAAAATCAGTTTCTCGATGCTCGAATCCACGCCACTTCGTAAGGCCATGATATAGACCCACGTATCCTCATAGTCCAAGGTAAGACAAATCTGAAGTCAAAGATTTGGGATAAAGTCAAATCTAAGTGGGCGGCCAATATTAGAAAACGATCGTCACTTTGTTAAATTTATTTCCATAGTAGAACATGTCATCATTCCACCCACAAGTTTCCCTCATCGAACTTGTCCTTATGGATCATCATCACAACTCCAACCATCAAGTCGTCATCATTCGAAATAGCCCTAGACTTCCATCCAAAATCGTAGAGTCCCCTCATCGAAGATTAAAAGTCATTAAGTCAAAGCATCGTGTCATTGCTTTGCTAGTCAAAACCGCTCATCGTAGAGCCATAACTTCCAAACCGAACATCGAACGAACACATGAATAGTTGCATCATGCCCCTTAAGTCCACCCCTTGATTCCTTAAAACTCAACATGGTATGGACCAACCATAAATGGTCGTCATCGACCATGTGAGTCCGGCCAAAACTTAGCTAAAATGGCTAAGTGTCGAGGTCAAAACTTCTTGGCACTTCCTTAAAACCCCAAAATAACCCAAGCACATGCCTAGAGTTTCCATGCCATTGTCGTAAAGTTAACTTCCACACCCCTAAAACCTCTCAGTGCTGACCTCTTTTCCTTTTCCAAAATTCCCTTGTCCAAAAATCCTTTCGGAACTCATCCATTTCCTGAAGCTCCCTGTACCAAGCCCAAAGTTCTTGCTTCAAAATCCCGAAGTGCTTCTACCATCGATCACTCCTAGGCTATTATCACCGACCACTCTTCAAGCTTGCCAACACTTCATGTTCCTAACTCCAAATCACTTGCGATCAAAACTACGACATCCATAGGCCTTCACGGACACCCAAAATTGATCGCATCATATTTTGACTTCATTTGCCACTCGATTCGGTCAATGACGCCCGTTCACTCAATATACAAAAACGAATCAAAACATAACCAAACGACTATATACAAGCATCATACAACATTCAACCATCATTTTCAGGCAAAACAAACAATATCCAAACATTTATAACATCGTAGATCTACCAAAATAGAGAATGACGACTAGTATAGTCAAACACCCAAAACGAATCAAAATCTTATCTTTTTAATCCATTTTAAAGCTGAAGTTAAGTTTAGATCTGTGTTAGAAATCATTTTATCATTTGAAAATCATTTAAAACATCATTTTAGCTATATGGACTAGCATAGTATAGTGAGAAAGATAAACCATTCAACTAATACCAAATTTGCATAAAAACCAAGGTGAATCAAGCCCGATCAATCAGGCACGAAATCCAAGGTGCGGTTTTTGAGATCCCCTAATGCCACTTTGCCAATCTCCTTGCTAATTACCCTTTATACCTTGTTTTAGCTTAGAAAAGTAAGTTTTTTAGTCTCTTTTTGGCTAAGTAGATGATTAATGGAGTTAGAATGTTTTGGGAAGATGAGAAATGGTTAGTGGTTGTCCCATCAGGTCGGTTAGGATCAAATTTCGAAATGGGTTAAACGAGACTAATCCGAGTTAAGCTAATTACCCACTGATCAGTTTAAAAAATAGCTAACTTCAGATGGCCATATCTCATAAACGGTAAAGTAAAAATAATTATAACCATTCGATGGAAAAGGAAACCATTATATTTTTTAAATGGAAGTGGTCTCGGACCCTAATTTAGGTGCTACCAAAATTTATAGCCCTTAAAAGTTTTCTAGATTAATATCGTCTGATAAAATTGCTTGGGGTCAAAAATGTCAATACTCCACATTCTTCAATTTTATAATATCATATGACCAAATTTGAATTTAAAGATAATATTTTATAATATGTAAAATATGGGTCGTTATAAAGTGATTTTGACAACTATTTGGTAGTATACCGAAGTAAATGATAGTTACACAGAAACACAACATGACTATAGTGGAAGATTGAATATACATCAGAGTACATAACAGTGAATATAACATGAATCAGACTATATAAAACATGAATAATAGTGAATATAACATGAATTGAAGTACATAAAACACGAATAACAATGAAATAATATGAATCAGGGTACATAAAATACGAACGAGAGTAAAAAAATACATTGTCTTTAATAATATTGTGGATGCCTAAATGTTAAATTAAATAACATGTTAATCTAACCAAACTATAATGAATTTGGAAACTATTTTTTTAAGTTAAGGAATAAATAAATTACCTAAAAAATGATGAAATCCAAGCTCATGCAGAAACCCTACTACCCTAGGATGTTTACCAAGCGCTTGTGAAAATATTTCAAAGTGGTAATTAATAGACCCCCAGAACGAATATTACATGATTGTTTTAATTAAACGAGACCTTAAATATATGTAATAACAGGATAATGTACTGTAAATGTATTTAACAAAAAAAAAATACTCAGAGACAAATTGGTCTGCTTGCTAACATGCACTTCACCTTTTGGTAGTATCTGAAAATAAGTAAGAATCTTCTACACACTCAGATTCGGATCCTCACAATTGATCAGCTCGGCAACTATACTAGAAGCCTGTGCCGCTCCCCCGCGACACCTGCCTGCCCAACCACCTTAACGACCTCCACGACCCCTTCGACATTTGCGGCAGCCTTCGCTCTCTTCACTGTCCTCTCCTTCGTTCATTTCGACTGAAGCAACTTCAAACAACTCTTCTATCCCATTCTAGTATGCAACCGGAACAATCACATTCTCTACGCCACAACCACCACTGCTACTTTTCCCATTCATGAACTTTTTTGATTTTTTTTAACAATTTAGACATTTCGAGACATGTAGATCGCAAAATCAACGTCTATTTTATTTAATTTTGATTCGATTTAAAGATTATGCGTGTAAAAATGGTGACAACGAGGTTGAAATGGGTTTGAGTTCGGATTTGAGAGAGGAATGAAGGAAAAAGCAGATTGATTTATTGTTTTGGGGAGGGGATAAAACAGCGAAGTCTTCACCGTTTTAAATTTTAAATGACGACGACTTCACCGTTTAAATTTTAAAAAGGCGAAAAGTTTCATGTTTTATTAAAACAACTAACACTTTGCAGTTTTATTTTTGTTCAAATCATATTAAAACAGCTAACACTTTGCAGTTTTATTTTTGTTCAAATCATTTGTTAAACTGGTCTGGTGGCCAATTTTACTTCTTCTGTACGCATAACTCGTTTGTTCAGCGTAAAGTAAGAGAAAATGAATAAGTGACTTGATCTAATGATAAGTTTTCCTTTTTTAGGATGCACAACTCAATTCATTCGGTGTAAAAAGTAAGAGTGAAATTGTAAGTGAATTTGTATGTTTTTGGTAATGGTAAGCAAGCATGTATTCAATATTGTATGATCTTAATTACAAAAACAGTAAATAACAGCGAGAGCCAATGCACAAAAATGCATAGATTTCATGCACATGGATGCACAAACACTACACAAGAGTGCAGCGATAACAATGCAGTAAAAAGGAGAGGATGAATTAAAAAACAAAGAACAAAATATAATGCAGAATCAGTAAAATATAACAATCTAACCGAGATTAGAAGGAAATTTCGTTTGATACTTGTCGTAACAATTTTCTTAAGACTTAGTATATACAGAACATATAGCAGCACTTGTTTAACAAATTTCCTAGATAAGAAGTCTCCATAGATAGGAAATTTCTACATAAATAAGATAAGTCTTCAAAGATACAACAGATAATGATTTGCTCGAGATTGTGATGAGTATAACTGCTCTGTGATATGAGACTGCTGAGATTTGAGAACAGAACGAAGAGGAAAAAAATAGAAAAAGGAGTAGGAATGTGATCAGTATTCCTCTCCTTTTAAGCCTTCAACGGTCACGTTCGTTGAATCAAGTCAGTTGGCAACGGTCATGTCCATTGGTAAAAGGTTGGTAAATTTAAATAGCCAAAAAACTGTTTATTTCGTTCAGTAAAAATAAAACACGGTTTAGTCTTACTGGATCCACAACTAATTCGATACGGGTCGGGCGGATGGTGCGTGCGTATAAAACACGGTTTAGTCTTACTGGATCCGCAACCAATTCGATACGGGTCGGGCGGATGGTGCGTAAATTGATGGAAAAGAGTATACAAACATGAAAACTTCTTTATTTTTGACGATGTGGACTATATCTTCATTCACTTCTTCTATTCTATGCAAGGATCTCTAACAGGTATATAATCATATTTGCCTTAATCTTAAACAACTGCGGTCGACCACGTTAATTCTCATTTTACATAATTTCTAGGTAGAATCGTATCCTTATGTAAATTTTGGTTGAAGACTTAGTATATACAAAACATATATCAGCAGGCAGCATCCATGGAATTCAGCTTTTTTTTGTTCAAAAATAAATTTAAGAGGTTGTTGTTTCTTACATTGGTTTAGAGTTGTAACCGTATTATGTTGTAGCTTGGATAGTTCATCACCGGCTTGACACAAAGATGAATATATTTGGCAATGATAAATCTTTTCTGTACTTCTTTTTCATTTTGTTTCTGTTGAATCACCGTGAACTCAGTTTCTTGCTCAATTGTTACAACTAGTGTGTAACCCGTGCGTTGCACACGATATGTTATTGAAAAATAATATTATAACTATATTTGAAGAATATAATTTATAAAGCAATATCTGATAAATTTTATTAGGATAAATGAGTTATAAATTAAAATTACTATATTTATAACCGTGTATTTTTGTTATGAGATTCGTTTATTTTTATATTTGAATAAAAATAAAATTACCATTTTTGTTGATAAAAATGAGTTATATCGGTTTATTATTTTTTAGAATTCATTATTTGATAATTAAATAAATGAAAACAAACATTCTTAATAAATTTTGAAATTAATATTTTATAGAATTTCATAAATAATATCATGTACATATATTCTAAAATTGACATTTAGGTTTTGATACATTTGACTAAAAGATAAATGATGTATACATTAAATTTCAAATATTACTTGAGAGAACGAGATAAATACCTAAAAATAAAAGTGTAATACCAAACACTCAATACATTAGTATGCATTTATAGTTCTCACAGGACATATTTATCAAAATAATTATATGATATTATCACATAAAAATGATTTGTAACGTTTCAGGTCTTATTTTCACTTCATATTTCTATAGTAAGGTATGAAACGTTACAAATCATATTGTCATTTTAATTATGTAAAAAAATGATTTTTAATCCATTGTTTCATACCTTACTATTTTTATTTTATAATAAAATTTTCAAAAAATACTTAACATTTATGTAAAAAAGATAATAAAGTATGAAAGAAAAATATTTCTAAACAAAATATGGTATAATTTTTGTCCATTTGGTTAACTCAGATTACAAATATAACTAATTAAAATGTAACATTTTGTACAAAAATGTACTGATTGAGAATATTTATTCTTTATTCAATATTATAGAATACAAACATTCATCACTTATCATTAAATGTAATGTTATTCTTCACAAAATATGATTTAATAATGATAAAGAGTCCATTTGACGTACCAATTTTATAAAGAAAAAACGTTATTTATGTTTGTGATGATGTACCGATTTTGAAAACAAATTTTTTGTATATACTTGTTTGTAATGAAGTACCACTTTTAGAAAGAAAAAATTATGTACATATTTCTTTGTATTAAATAAATAATTTTATGAAGAAAGAATTTTTATGAACTTAAACGTAGAAAAATGTAATAGTATCAAAGATAATTTTGTATATAATTGTGAAAATATTAAATTATATGAACTTGAATGAAAATATAGTTTTACCATTTATGTCAGTACAAATACGGTATACAAATTGAATTATCATTTTTTCTAATTTATTAGATCAATTAATACATATTTGTTAATTGAATTTAGTTAAAAAATTAAATTCAAGATCAATTAATAAATTCAAATATATGGACTTGAATGTCAAATAATATAAGAAAACTTAGCAGAAATCCGTAAATAATTGTAAAGATTATTGAATGTTGGTATTTAAATGCAAAATGATAAGAGAGAATATTAGCATGACATTGTAATAGTTTGCACATAATTGTGGAAATTTAAAATTATCTGGACTTGAATGAAAATTTAATTTTACCATTTTTGTCAATATGAATGCGGTACACATATTGAATTGTTATTTTTTAAAATTTATTAGATCAATTAATGGCTACTCGTTTATTGTATTTATTTAAAAAACTTAAATTTAAGATCACCTAACTAAATTTGATATATATGGACTTAAATGCAAAATACCAGAGAAAACTTGAAAGAAACCTATAAATAATTGTTAAAATTAGTTTTAAATTCTAATAATAGAAGAGAGAACCTGTAGAAACATTGTAATAATTATAATAATAAATTATAAGGATGTGAAAATAAAATATCTTGAGAGAATTAAGGAGAGAAGAGGAAATTCCTAGATTTAATAACAGAGCTTTAAATTCTTCTGCTTTACTATTATTTAATAGATATACTGATACTATGGTCCTGGAATGCCTGCATACATAGATGATGTTTATGTGCAACTTTTTATGTCGTCTGCGTGGATGGGGTGAATATTAGTCATGCATCCCTAAAACCAAAGTTAATTCAAACGACATCCTCCCTAAAAAAAGTTGTAAAGCGGGTATCTATAATTACTTTACCGTAGTAGCATTTATTTTTCGTGTTTTTTTGCGCAAGTGCTTAAAAAAAATTATAAATATTATAACTAATTAAATTTCTGTCCAAAAAAAAAAGAATTGCAGACATGCAATTATTCAGTGAATAATTGCATTCGATAAACATATAAATAATTACATATAAGTATGCAATTATTTCATGTCTGCAATTATTCACTGAATAATTGCGTTGAATAAAAATCTATATATTTGCAGACATGTCTGCAATTATTTCATATATTGCACACATGTACGCAATTATTCACTGAATAACAGCACCTTGATTTAACAATCAGGATATTTACATAAATATTTTCACTTATTCCTTAAAATTGCAGACATATCTGCAATTTTTAGTTATGAAGGCATGCTATCCAGAATAAGTGCAGACATGTTTGCAATTATTCTCTAAAATTACATGCATATCTGCAAGTATTCCTGAAACATACTGTGTGTCATTTTTTTTCCACTTTTCATCATTGTTTTTTGATTTTTTTGACATGAATACGAAGATAAATATTAATTGAAATAAGTTTTAAATTTTGGAGGTTTTTTTGTTTTTGTTTTTTTATATGTTTTTTGATGATTTTTGAAAAATAAAGACATAATTTACATATTTTTTTCCACTGAGGTTTTTGTGAATTTTGAAACATAACAAGGACTACCATAATTTGTTCCCTAAATGTTTTACATGGATAAATGGTTATATATAGTACAGCTCCTAAAGCAAAAGCGAGATATGCTTGAAGATTTTTTTGTTTTTTCCTGTGAAATAATAAATGCTTATGAAGAATTTAGAAAGAGACAAAGAAGGAATACCTGCAATCATATGCAAGGTGGAGAGTCACACCATGGAACTTTGAGTTGACAACGCAATTCATGCTTTTATCGTTTTAAATAAGTTTTGCAAGTTTTATTTAGGATTGGTTAAAGAAACAGTTCTGAACATAAAGCTTGTATATCAGTAGCTACAAAACAATGTGGTTAAATCCAACAGTTCATATCGCTACAAAACAATGAGGTTGCAATTGCATAATCCAACAAGCACCACATAAAAATAAATAAATAAATAATAAAAAATAATTTCCAATTAGGAACAAATGCCAAGTAGAAAAGGCTTATAATTTTTATATATACGTCTGTAGATACTTAGCTACATGGATTGAATATGGCACTACAAGTTCACTTTACAAAAGAATCCATAGACGATTAAAACAAAAACAGCAATGGCTGAAACAATACAAGTTCTCGTGTAAACGACAAAGAATCAACAACGTTCCAAGATGACATCTTCAGAGCAATAAATCCAAATATAGTAACGCTATCCAACTACCCAACTCTTTATTTCTCTTCTTAATCTACTTCCCTTTCACAATATATGTGTATATATAACCCAAGGCAGACTTGAATATCATATCAATGAAGATACAGTTCATATTTCCTAATCCATAGCAGGTTTGTTCCTTTTAACGCTAACTGGCTTAGGCAACCCATCAAAAATAGGCCTGGAAATACCATCTGCCTTTAAAGACCACTTACTCGTAGGCCATGCAAAAGAGGAACCGTTCTCCGACTCTTGCAGATTAGAAGTACTAGACGACTTTCTCATGGCAACAAATACATCGTTAAAGAAGTCACCTATAGACGAACTTGTACCATTCTTGCATGTACCATCGACCAAATCGGTTTTTCCTACTTTAGGTCTTAATGCAAGACCTTTCCCTATTCTCCCAAAAAAGCCTCGTTCATTACTTTCATCCTTGATTAATATTTCTGGTGCTGACGAATCAAAACCGTTGTCGCATTTTTGACGTCTCCTTACGGAGTTTTCATTCTCGTTAGCGTCTCCGTTTTCTTGGGCATTTTCTAGTGAGACTAAACTTCTTGATTTGCGGTGTTTGCTTAGAGCTGGTTCTGAAAAGGATGATGAATCTTTGATGTCATCTAAGCAGAGGACTCTATTTGTTCTGTATGTAGACATTTCGGTTTCTCCGGTAAAGTGGGAGGTCATGGGTTTTGACGGAGTTTTAAGGTTGTAGTATCCCTGTAAAGTGCACATAGCGGGAGATGCACTACGTGGTGGTTTCAGTTTTAGAGATTGGAGTGAATCTAATACATCACTTTGTGGTCGTCTAGGTGGTGTTTGATATTCTCTGCAATAATAATGAGCATGAAAGAATAAGAAATTACAACTAAGAAATACTCATAATGTATTCAAATAATCTGTTATAAAAGAAATTCAGCAGAATATATGGTACAAAATACATTATGATATGATGATGCAGTATAATGTGTAATTCTTCTCTGGAGACCATATAGTTAGAGTTAGGCCACTTTATATCAAAAACCAATGCAACCAGGTAACACATATTTAACAATATCTATCTAATAAGCTAATAATGTAATTTAAATAGAAAATAATATAACAACAAGTTATTTAGATGCCTGAACCTTTTAATGTACTAGGTAATTGCTCATTGATCCCTTGTTGACTAAAGAGAGGCACTCCTGAAGCCAGGAAGAAGTATGCTCCTATTTGCGTCACCATGCCCACTGCTCGCGTTTGTAACAAGGTTGCTTGAGTTGAGCGTCGTTTTTCTTTATTTATGATGATTGCTGTTTAATTGTATAATGTAATGTGATGTATATTTTAATTTTGATGCGTGTCTCATTTATCGTATATTTGATCTTAATTTTCAGTTGTTTCTCCAGTTTTTCTTCTACTGTCTTGCTTGATGCGTTAGAGATGCTAGCTAGCCGTTGTATACATAAGCAGTCGTTCTGTCCATCGGACCATCACACATATTTGAAATTTACTGTAAGCTGAAACACATGGGAAGATAAAGTTCTAGTGTAAATATACATATAAAATTCTTAAAATGACCAGAATGTTTGAATCTAATTCCTGTAAAAATCATGACGCATTTCAAAACATGGTTGATTTTATGTTCCTAGACGATTGTTGCATCACTGAAAGGTTTCAAAACGACTGTTCGGATTCACAGTTTAACATGCATGCAATGTGCAATGCATTGTGCTACAGGCAATACCTCACTCGACTAATTTTGGGCAAGTCTAAACGATACGAAGACAGAAGTATTGAAAAGGTAGAATTAGTTGATAGATTGCAAAATTGCTAAAAATGGCTTTGAAGTATCACAATTTACGGATCAACCTGACTAGATAAAGACAAGCCACCTCTTTAGTCAACAAAGCCTATGGGTACCTAGTACATTAAAAGGTTACTTGATAATTCTATTCATGCTAACCTAGCTATGAGTAAGTTACATGTACAAATACAATCCATTTTGTTCGTACCTGTAAACAAGTTATATAACTTTTAGTTTTAAGATTATGAGTGTCATGGAGTCTATCCTTTTCCTACCTATTATCCAATGAATTCACTAAAAAATATGCATGTGTGTGACCATGCATGTTCTAGAAAAACACCAAGAGAACTCAATATGTCATTGCTAGTTTGGTTTGAAAATTTACTTTAATTCACATTTTTAATGTGTTTATTTTTGTCTTATTTTAAAAGCATAAACTTTTTAAATAAGTAAAAATTGGCAGATTGTTTTATTGCTATTACTAAATAAATAATATGTATTCATATAGCATCATTAGAAGACCACAAAGCAAACCAAATTCCAAATGATAAATGGATAATGAAGAAAGATGGAGTTTCATCGGAGTAGGTAAATACTAGAAAGGGGATGAGACTATCATGGATATGATACCTCCATTGTTATTTTTTCTTCTTTCCCGGATCTTCAAACTTCTTCACTGTTCTTTCACTGTTTCTACATTGCAGAATAGGGCATAACTCTTCCCCTTTTACCTAACTTTTAGACAAAATTTTCTCACTGTGCAATTTCTTAATCTTTGCCTCTGGTTGTCGTACTGCTAACAATATTATTCGGCAAATTTCTGACCCCTTTTGCTTTTTGCATATTTATACTACACATCAGGTTTTTATCAATTCTGGTAGTTCATCTTCATTCGTGCGGTTGTAGGCATGTGCATGAATGCATGTGTGCTCAAGTGTGTGTGCACGCGCACGCTATTACACAAATATTTAAAATAAAAAAACAGTAATTGGGGGTAGAGAAAAATGAAATTTTCCCTTCTGTTGTACAAAAACAGAATAGCATAATAGATAATATAAGACATGCATGATAGGGTTGTCAATGGATACCCGAAAAATCCGAAATCTGTCTGCATCCGCATCCGAAAAATCGATAAATATCCGATATCCGAAAAAACGGATGCGGATGCAGATATGAAGACATCCACATTCGAAAATTATCCGTACGGTTCTTGTCAAAATTATAGTTCAAATTATGTGCATTTTGGTGCAGTGAAAGATATTCCTTTATTATTTTGTTAAGTTAGTAGTTTATATTATATGCGCTTAAGGCTTATTTACTGCTTGAAACTATTTATTATCATCATATTTGTTAATTTTGAACACTTTTATAATCAATGGGATTGAAAAATATTTATGTTAAACTAAAAATTTTCTTTTACAATTCTTGATTTACTGGTCGTTAGCGGATAGGATAATTATCCGATATCCGTCCATATCTGCGGATGCGGATATCCGATATCCGAAAATGATTTCGGATGCGAATATGACACTATCCGCATCCGAAAGCATCCGTTGACAGGCCTAATCCAGGATGAGTTCATTAAGGCATCCTTTTTTGTGTTTTTACAAGTTGACTTTAGTTTTCACATTTAAAGCTATTTCTTTTTTAGAAGTATTTCAAATACCAACATCCTTACTTGAATCTGCAACAATGTCTATAACAGGAAAGATATTCTGATAACAATAGCATTCAACTTGTCAAATAAGCTATTCCAGACAACCTTATTTAAGCGAGTAGAATTATTTCACAGTTTTTTGGATTCACAGACAAAATTTCTATTTCATAACAGTGACATTTAATAAAAGGCGAGCTTGAATAATTTCACACTGAACCATAATTAAAAGGAAATAAGAAATTACCCATTATTAGACGTCCCATTTGACATTACAGGAGATGGAAGATGCCTCCCCGGCGGAATGCGCAGTATTTCAAGTGCAAACATTTGAAGATCTGTGACCAATCCATTCATTCGTCTTATGTCTGCTACCTATAACATATTATCACAGGAGAAGAAAAATCAAAATCGAAACAGTATCATATTAGAAGCAAAGTTTATATTTTCTCCTCAATACACTCAGTAAAATCCATCTAAAATTACATATTGTCAAACTTGGATGAATCGCTACATAAATGTATCAAACAATCACGTCTTCTAGCTGTTACCAGAGGCATTAATCGGTATGTTGATAAATACAATAGAAAGAGATAAAGTTTTGTCATATTCCCAAAATAAAATAAAATAAAATAAAGAAAGAGAAAATCATCTTCATTAACTTGGTATCCAAATGACAGACACATCACTGAATATAACACCAGTAGCAATTCAAATCTGTCTTCTATTTTTTGAGCTCAAATATCGTTGGATAAAATTCAATTACGACAAGTCAGCCAGAGAGCAAATAATTGTTACAGTAAAAAAGATAAACCCAATTTAACAGTCAGATGACTAAATCAGACAGTGAACAGATTTTAAGAAAAAAGAAAGAAAAAAAGTCACTAAATTGAATAAAATAAGAAATTACTTCGACTCCGTATTTTATAGCGACTCCAGCAAGCGTATCCATTTTTGACACCCGATGCTCAATATAATTCAATCCATAACAGGAAGAAGAAGAAGGCGAACAATTTGCATTCAAAGGTGACGAACTAATTCCCGAAGACGACGCTGCAATGGTTGCATAACCGTTACCATTCAAGCCCTTACTATATCCATTCGAATAATTCTCCGCGGAATCCAAATAGTTATCGTAAATGTCTCCGTTCATCATTTTGGTAATCAATTCACCTCAAACGAATCCCTAAAATTTTAATCTTCAATAAACCAACCCATATCTTGATACGGAAAATACATCGATTGATAGATCTCAGCCTCCAGAGCAGAAATATAAAACAAATACAAGCTGATTTATAAATAATTTCACGAATTGGCTAGTCGCAGATTTGCAGGGAATTCCCCTCAAAATATTTAACTTGAAATTAAATAAATTGGGTTATGCTTGCGAAGGCAAGCGTTCATTTAATTTGACGCGATTCTAGCATCTCACGCCACGTTGGCATAATATATATTCAATTAACGAAAATCCCCTCATGAGAAATAAAAACAACGTGACTAAAATGACCCTAGAGATGTTCCAAGGCACCGACGCTCCAGGACAGGCTGTTTCTCAAATTATCCTCGTCGGTAAAGCTGTAAATAAACGAGAATGTGAGGAGTTTTGAGTGAGTGTAAAGATGTGTTAGGTATTTCTAGTTTCGTATGAGAAATCTAAGTAGTGAAATTTATGGGGTCGGATGGTCGGTACTAGTTGACCTTTTGTTTGGCAAGTTCCGTTAATTTCGGTTACTCCTTTCACATTTGTTTTTGATTTTATTTGCCAAATTTTATTGTATACTATTTGATATGCAAACAATATATTCCACATGATAATTAACAAAAAATGTGCATGAATTGTATCATTAATGAATTGCTTAATTCTTTTTCATGTATAAAATTGTTCAAGCGTTTATGTTCTAAAAATAAAATGAATCGAAGGTTGATGATGTTAGAATTAATTTGACAGTTTTGAGTTAAACTCAAATCAATTGAAAAACATATTTGATGATATCAAGATATAAATTTAGGCTGAAACAGTATCAAAATTACGAATTGAAAGCTACGAAAGTTGCGACTGCAACAATAAGGATTCAACTTTCGTTTTCTACTCATGAAATGACTTTAAGTATGTAGCTCATAACATAGCAAAACAATGTGCGGGAGCAAGTGCCTTGAAGGACAAAATAAAGTACTAGACAACAAAGACTCGTCAAATGCATCAGAATCGGACCGTGAAAACGGTCCGGTAGGTCATCTTCAGACCATGTGGACAGTCCGGTAAGCACGTATCAAAGAATGTAAACATCTGGTAGGCTTCTGATGGTACCGACAATACTGGTATCGACCATAACATTCCTCACTTATGACTAGGTCCAAATAGACTTAACCTTCCTCTTGGGCTCAAGGCTTGAATCTGGATGACTTTCGTACGACCTTTGAGCCTTCTAGCCTTAACAACACGGTAATAAATACCCCTTAACATCACCATTTGAGATGAAGAATACAAGAGCACCTAAATTCCAAAGAATAAGGAGATAAACTTTTGGAACACTTTTGGACAATGAGAAACATCTAAAAACACCACTACGGATATAAACCAATCAGATCCAACATTCATCGACAACACTAAAAATTGAATTGTTCTCTTTCAAGATCTGAATAAGCCGTGGTCTTGTCCACCTAAGAAAGGAGTCGACTATTTGCAATTACTGTACTCGATCTAAAGAGATTTAAGAAGCATTGTAAAAATTGTAAATCAAAAACTAGTAATAAAAAATATAAAAAGGATATAGTTAGATATTATCGAACCGCTATAAAATTTTTGAATGTGATTGTTTGTTTATATACTTTATCATTTGGTTTTCAGTTTATCTGTCTATGATTTTTTGATTTGAATTAGAGTAACAGTTTAACATATTTAATGGACTGAGATTTCACCTCCTATAAGCAGACATTTTACTCACACATAGGATCAAATACAAATTTTTCGTTCTATTGTGTTTGCCCATTTTGACATGTCCTTGGAAAAGGACTATTTCTAACGAAAGAAAAAAAGTTATAAGAAATAGTAGGTGAACATTTGCATGTGAATAATCGCAATAATTCAGCCACATTATTACAACTTCTCCCAATCAATTTCATCATTAGTTAGCATCTACTTTATTATCCCTTTAAATTTAGTACATTCCTTTGTACAATTGCAAATATAAACTACATGGAATAAGTAAACCCCACACGTTTCCAACTTTCGAAGCATATATTACCTATGATCACTGAATAAAAGTAGGTGGAATGCGTGCTATAATAGACATGTTATGTGTCAGAATGCCAGTAGTGTGACTGGAATCTATATACGGAGACAGATTTGTCCGTTCACGTTCAGGACATATGGAGAGCACGAGATGATACTTCTGTCTGTAATTGACATTACTCGCTCCTTTGACTTCCAACTAAACAATCATACCTGTAGCGATTAAAGAAACAATTGTTTGTAATTGTATTATAATAACAAGAAAAGAGTCACAAGTCCCTGTTTTTGATGTTGTTATACAAAAAGTCCCTGTAGAAATGAATATGTAAATTTGGTCCCTATTTTTCAAAAATAAAAAAAGAAAAGTATCTTGCACTTTTCTGACAGAAAATGCAAGATAACTTGCACTTTTCTAATTTTGAAATACTTTTCGAAATTTTCGAAAATTTTGAAAAGCGCAAGTTAACTTGCACTTTCTATCAGAAAAGCGCAAGCTAGTTTGCGCTTTTTAATTTTGAAATTTTTTTGAAAATTTTGAAATTTTTGAAAAGCGCAAGGTAACTTGCGCTTTCTATAAAAAAAAGCGCAAGATAGTTTGCGCTTTCTAATTTTGAAATTTTTTGAATTTTTCTGAAAATTTTAAATTTTTTTAAATTTTTGAAAAGCGAAAGGTAACTTGCGCTTTCTATCAGGAAAGCGCAAGCTAGTTTGCGCTTTCTAATTTTGAAATTTTTTTGAAAATTTTAAAATTTTAAAATTTTTGAAAAGCGCAAGGTATCTTGCGCTTTCTATATGGAAAGCGCAAGCTAGTTTGCGCTTTCTAATTTTGAAAATTTTTTGAAAATTTTTAAAATTTTTGAAAAGCGCAAGGTAACTTGCACTTTCTATCAGGAAAGCGCAAGCTAGTTTGCGCTTTCTGATTTTGAAAATTTTGAAATTTTAAAAAGCGCAAGCTAACTTGCGTTTTCTTATTTAAAAAAACAGGGACTTAATTTACATACTTATTTCTACAGGGACTTTTCTTGTAACACCATCAGAAATAGGGACCTTTCGTGCAAAGCCCCATAAAATAATCATAGCTAACGGTAATTAATTATTGCCAATGCTGATTAGTTGGCAATTAAGAAGTATTACACATGATTAGGCAATCCAACAATAAAAACTAATTAACATTTTATAATAAAAATCAATGGAACAAATATGTTGACTAATAAATTGGTCAACTTCGAAATTAGACTAATGCGTCTTTAAAAACAAATGCTACTTGTTAACACCGGACTTAAAAAAATATAAAATGAGAAGAAAAATAAGCATATTAAAGTAAATTACACAAAGATATAGAATCATTCGGCTAAGCTTGTATGCATTCACTATGAAGATTTCTTACATAATTCTCTCAAATCTTTTTAATTCTGATTTACTTAACAAATGAAATTTTCCATCTATCATTTTTTAAAACGTTGATAAACTTGGCGGATATGTAAAATGATTTTTTTTCTTTGTTAGAACATATATAAAAAATATATTATGTCACTTCATTTCGTATAGCATTCAATTACAATGAATTAGAGAATAAAAAACAAAAAAACTTAAGACTAAAAAATTGCTAATCTTAAGAACTTAGGCTTTTAGTTTGTTGTGGGGGTATTTTTGTATTGTGAGAGAATATCAAGAAATCAACCCCTTTGAAGCTGTATAGCATGGAATATTTATAGTAGTTGAAATTGATGATGGATGACTGAGATTGCGCATTAAAATAAGCGGAAAGTGTGTCTGGCCGTCGATCTGGTCGCATGGGCTAATGGAAAACAGCTGTAATAATGGCATGAAATGTGTGGTTGTGATGTATGTCGATTGGCACCCCGTACAAGACGCGGGCTTTACGTTTAATACACATTTAATGTTGGCAGCGTGCTATTGGAGTAGGCATATTTTTGGCAAATTTTCTACAGTACCTGGTACTACTTGTTAGTTACTTTTGCATGTCCAGGTGAAGGCGGATTGGTAGCTTCTTCCGGGCTGTGTTGGCCGATTGCTTATTGCCAATGCTTGCTGAGGAAAACTGAGTATTGTTAAAGACCGAGTCGTAAAGAATATCCTAGGCCGACTAAGGGATAACGAGACGGGCTTATGAGGACGATCGAAGGCGGGCTGTGATGAAATTTGGCCAAAGACGGGTCGCGTTTGAGCCGACTGATCATAAACCTAGAGTGTTGCTAAGTAAATGGGCTGGCTTGGGGCCAGGTTGAGTGCAGGTCGGCATGAAAAAGTTCTGGATTAGATGTGCTGGGCCTATCTGAATTGGGTCGGGCTGTGTCGAACTGGCTTGCTGATTATACTTACGAGAAATTGAAGCAACATTTTGCCCTCCGAGATCGTTTCTATGAGCAGGTGCATGCTTGTTAAATACATGAAGATCCTACATATCGGTTCATCTACTATGCATTTAATGTGTGCTACATGTGGTGCTTTGTCAACGGCTGAGACGGTTCATGCAACGATCCGGAATTTCGGACACTTCATATTTAAATATCTAAATTATTTAAATATTTGAATCTTGGATTGAATGTTATTAAAATGTTTTAATGAGCTTTTTAATCCATTTTTAAATCATAAATAATGATGGTAAACTTATTTTGGAAAAAAATTTACAAAATATACTTTGAAAAAATATTGATAATGTGACCAAAAATCATTTTATCGATAAACAGTTTTTCAACCGTCAGAAGTTGTTTAGATTTTTTTTACACACACTTATTTGCTTAGAAATTAAAGAAAATGAAATAAAAATATTTTTTTATTTATGGAAATAAACTTTATGGATGATGTCAGGCATGAGGTAAGGGAAGATATTTAGGAAATGACATTTTATGGTAATACTTAATTTTTAAGCAAAATAAGAAACATGTAAAGTTAACTTGTGTAAAGAATGCTCCTTTATAACCTTTCGTGGAAGGTAAGAGGTGGTTTTGACCTCTTGTAAAATCCTATATAAGGAGAGACAATCCTTAGGAAATAATCACAAAATTTTGTAAGCTTGAAATGAAATAGGAAGGTTGAAAATTGGAGAAGTGCTTAAGCATTAATCCATTTATTACTCTCTAACTTTTTCAAAAGTTAATCAAATCTTCTCAAATCTCTTTCAAACTTTGGCTTTGAGCCTAAGACATCATGAGAAGCATGATTAGCAAGTAAGAAGAGGGAGGAGGTGAGAGGAAGAGCTGGAGCTTGGATGGGCCATGAGCTTGGGAAAAGGAGGAAGAAGGTGGGGGTTTTTAGTTTGAAAGTGCTAAAGTTGGATCTCTAGGCTTGTGGTGATGGCAGGAGGTGGTACTTTGGTTCTTACGGCTTTATTCTTGGGTTAGGCATGGATCTAAATGAGTTATCTCACTATCTCTCAGGTATATATTGTGTATATATGTTATGTGCAAAGTATAAATTAAAGTAACATTAACAAAGCAAAGTTATAAACTTTGGACCCCTCTTGCTTTTGAAAGCAAAATGATAACTTTATATTGTATAACATCACTACTATTACCCTCCTAAACATGTGGCGTGACCTTGACTTAATGTTTAAATGGTAGTTTAATCTGTATGTTAAATTGAAGAAAGTTTGAAAGTGTTTGAAGTGAGAATAGTCGTTATAAGTGCACTTCGGAATCTCTTGTTTTTGAGAATTTTTATAAATAAATGGAAAGATATTCTCAGGGATTTCCGTCCATGGTTCTTAAGTACCCTAAGGGTGTAGGATCGTTTTCACCCTAGGGGGGTGAATAGGGCGTACTAAAAATTAATGCGAAAATAAAAATAAAAGCAGAAAGTAATGCAATAAAGATCACACACAGAATTACCCAGCTTCGGTAAAAACCTGCCTATGTGCTGCCCCCAAGGTTTGTACTAGAAATTAATTAGTCAGACGCTTACAAACACACGTAAACTTGCGACACCCGCTAACTTGACTAACCTAACTCTAAACTCAAAACTCTGCCACAACTCAACCACTGAGTTGCAAATCCTCAAACTATGCCCCGTGGTTTGTATCTAGTTACACAACTAGAAAGTTACACAATTTAAAATAGAAAATTACAAATGACAATAAAACTAAAACAATAACTAAACAAAAAAAACCCTATATAAAAATGAAGCCCAATCAAAATAAATGAAGCCGACCCAAGTATGTAATTAAAATGAAGTTAGTCTTCCTCTCGTTCGTATAATTTTGGTTTGAATTTTTCAGTTGATTTGCTTGGTCGTTTGATTATTACTTGAATGCTTGTGATGAATCTGACTTGTTCATTGTTGAATTTGCTTGAATTTCTTTGGGTCGGTTCCGTTCTGTGCTCATATGACTTTGGCATTTTGAATTGGAGATAATATTTTGACTGCGACTTTATTCAAACTGCTTCCTTATTCAAGACCCACGGCTTCATGTAAACTGCTGACCATTTCTTTTCGAACCATGACTTTGTTTGAACTGCTAAATGCTCTGTTACTTCTTTTTGAAATAGTTCCTTGACTTTGTTCAAACTTTTACTGATACTTACCCACTGCTTAATTTCTCCACTGTGCTCATTGCTGTTGCATATGCTTGTTTGTCCACTTCATGTTGTATGTCATTGAACTAGGTTGCCTTGGTCTGGTTCCACATGCTCTGATCTGGTCTGGATTCTTGTCTTTGTGTTCACTGTTGCATAAGTGTGTGTACTTTGCATTGAAGTCTGTTCTTGTAGTGTCTTGCATTTTCTTCGAGTCCATGTCTGAAATGATTCATGTGTGTGTCTGCATTTGCTCATTTATGTTAATTGACATCCACACTGTGTTGATTTAAACTGAACTTGTATTTGAACCGCTGTGTTCATTCATGTATACATATCCTTGTTTGCACTTCATGTTGACCCATTTGTGCATGTTGTATGCATGTACACTGGTTCCTCTTGGAGTCTGGTTGTATTTTTTGTTTCATTGATCTGGTTCCATTTGAACATTTTGTTGCATTTGGTGTTTTCATGTGCTCACTTGTCCTTGTGCACTTGTATTCTGAACTGTTGTTGCCGTTTTGTTTTGCTCGAGTCATACTTGATTTATCCTTGTGCATGTCTGGTGTATTATGTTGTCATTGCATTTGAAGTTTGGTCTGGTTTTGTCTGAGTCTGGTCTGTGTGCATTGTTTTCATGTTTTGTTTCTGAGCTGGTCTGCATTCATGTTGTCTTGTTCTTGCCTTTGTACATTTGCAGTCTGGTTTGGTGCACTTTGTTATTTGAATTTGTGAGCAAGTCATGTTGATGCTCTCTCTGTTCTTGGCCCTTGTGCGGTTTCATGTGATGTTTGAACTGGTGTTTTGCATATTGAACTTGAGTTGAATCCAGTTTTTTTTGCTTGGGTTTGACCTTGTGCTCACCTGTCCCTGTAGTTTTAACAAGCAAGTGTATATCGGTGTGCAAGGCCTTGTGGCATGTACAGTGATACACTGTGCATGTCACAAGCTGTTCGTGTAAGATGAATTGAAAGAAAATAATGATGAACAACCCAAATAACCGAGGCAAACAATATTTTCAGACACACACTTCATTTTGTACTACAAAATATTTCTTTTTCAATTTTACCGTGTTAGTGTTTATTTTGCAAATAGTTCAAATGCCGAATACAGGCTGGAACAGAGTTGAAGATCAAAATACGAGTGAAGAGTGAATATGTAGTGAGGTGAAATTTGTGTTGTATAATGAGACTTGTATTGTAATTGAAAATGTGTAAATGTAGCGAGAGCTCAATTTTGTACTATTTGAATTTGTAATAAAATATTTGTTTGAATAAAATATTTGTTTAAATATGAATTCTGAGTTATTTATTTTATTCAACAAATATTTATTTAATTATGTTGAAAAATGAAATAGTACAATAACAAATACATTTAAACGAACATATATATGTTTATTATCATCAAACAAAAATCATAGGCTATTGTATTCTATAAAGGGTAGTACTTACTGTAAAAATTTCAAGTTTTAAATCATCTGTTTTAAGTGGTTAAAACTAGTCACAAAGGTTGTGCATTTCAATGTTGTATTAACAAGGACTTTTAATAGCATTTATAAATGTTGTAGTAAGTCGCTTATTGTTTTAAGTTTTTAAAATACGACATTTTGACTAGTTTTTCGTTATTTAAATGGTTTCTAAATTATTTTCTTTATAAATATTTTTATGGAAGTTCTTATAAAATGTATTTGAGTAGGAAAAAAAGAATAGAAGTTTAAATATAATTTTAATGATTATTTACGAATTTTGAAACTAAAGTGCTGCAAAATGTAAAACATGTTTTAAATCAAACTTCTAAATTAGTTATTTTCAAGTAATTTTACATAGATATTTAAAACATATTTATAAGTATTTCAAAAGTATTATTTTATATATATAAGTTTTGACAAAGGTAATTGACTAGGCTTAACACTAAAAGCTAACGAGTAAACTTGTCTGTTTGTGAGATTCAAGAATGAAAGTGTCTAGGCGAGACTTCGATGCAACGAGTGCTCTAACTTACCTGGCTTCACTCTTGGATTACGAAAAATATAAGTTGAAACGTTGAAAACATGTTAATCTTGTTATTTACTTACTTGTTTAAAAAGGTAATTAACTTTGCTTAACTCTAAAAGCCGACGAAGTAGGTTTATTTATTTATGAGAGTTAAAGATTGATGTCGAGTAGTGACGGAGCAATAGAGCTCTAACCTATCGGTTTCCCTCTTAACGAGGAATAGTTAAGTCGGGAATGTTGGAAATGAGTTAAGTATACAAACATTGATTTGTATAAATAATTGTTTTAACTAGATAATCGATTAGTCGATTTTCGAGCTTAACTTATTATTAAACTTAGATTTTTGAAAAGGATGTTTTAAAGATAATATAAGTATGGAAAGGTTTAGGGTTTGTTGTGACAATGTGTTAATTACATTTGTTTTTAACCATTTTTATTATACTTATAAATGTAAATAGATCTTTAAAAGAATGTTTTAAAGATAAGCATAAGTGAAATGGTTTTGGGTTTATAGTGATAATGTTTATGTAACATTAGTCTTAAAGCTTAATGGATTTGTGAAAGTACTTAGATCCATAAAATGGTTATTTTGAAGGAAATTATAAGTAAGAAATCTTTTAGAAAAAATAAAAAGGTTAAAGGTTTAAAGTAAGAATATGATCTGTGAATATACTTATACCATTTGAGATAAGTATATGAATACTTTATGAAGTATTGAAAAACATAAAAATGAATAGTAAAAATTGATAAACAATGTTTTATTAGATAAAAGAAGTTTTACTAATAAAAGAGGTTTTAATTAATAAAAAATTAATTAAACAAAAAGGAGATTAGAAGTCGCTTATGTGACTTGATCGTGCTTTGTATGTTTACTCGTTTATGGAAAACATTTAGTCATATACTTAGCACTAAAAGCCGATGAGGTAGGCCTGTCTATATGTGGGGATTAAAGACTAATGTTCGAGTAGGGACGGAGCAATAGATTTCTAACCTACCGGTTTCACTCTTGATCAAGGGATAGTGTGAGATAAAAATATCAGAAATGTGACAAGTATACGAGACTTGGTTTCCATACGCGATCGCTATCATTGTCATTGATATAACCAAATCCGTCAATTTAGTCTTAGAGAGACCGAGATCTGTAAGGTTTTACTTACCAAAAACCACTTCAAGGCTGAGATACGTGTTCTATCTCTTGGAAGTGGATCTATTTGAGATGCGGGAATCTATGTGGAGGTTCGAGATCTGTTTAAGATGCTCGAACACATGTAGTTGTTCGCGATCTATTCAGGATGTGGGAATCCATGTGCAATTCCGAGATCTATTAAGATACGGGAATCCGTGTGTGATTTCGAGATCTATTCGAAATGTGAGAATCCAATTTGGGATTCATGTTCTGTTTGTAACATCCTCCTACTTGGACGTCCAAAACTAACGGCTACGAATGCTGCAGTCATCCATAGTTATTAATCCTCGACGATCAAATACGACGGTGTTAGATTCATTGATACACAGAAACACATGAATATGGAAAAAATTTAAAACATCAAACAGGTCATATTCCATTTCAAAACTTTTCCAATTCATTACATAATCCCACAATCGTTAACCACGTTTAGAAAAATATATTTATTACAAAATATGCCAAGAGCGACGTATGAAGATGCCCCCTTGGATGATCAGAGTATATACAGGCAATGTAACAACTTTGTTATTACAAAAAATATAGAAGAATCAAAACAAAAGAGAACTCCAGATAGCTATCATGCCTCCTGCACGTCTCCGGACGCTTATTCGTCTAAGGAGGTACCTGAAAACCTCAACTCTCAAACTGCTCTAAATCAATTGAGTACCCGAGAGTTTAAGAGGAAACATAAACTTTGAGTCAAACACAAAGCCTGATATGAATAATAATCTACCATCTCAAATCATTTAGATATCTAGTGTGACCATGCTGCTTAGCGGAATGGGTTTACCCTCACTAGTGTCCTAAAACCTTTATAAAACCATATACTGTGCTTCTACATCACAATGGTTAAAAACATAGCCATTTCAAAATATTATGATGATATGCAAACAAGTTAAAACATATTGGGTTTCCCATCATCTGTTTAATTGACTCCTTGTCATATTTATAATTTCTAGGATCACTATTAACCTATTAGTTTTCGTAGGCTTACTAATAACCTTTATATAATATATGGACTCCCTGCCCTATTTCATAGTTTTCATGGGTGCACTATGAACCTATTGGACCCTGCCAATTAACTTAATTAATTCATGGGTTCTACTGAACCTATTGGTGACTCCAATAACTTCTCACTTATCCTAGTTTTCATGGGTTGACTAGGAACCTATTGGCTCCTGCCAATATCTTTTCTTCTTATCCTAGTTTTCCTGGGTCGACTAGGAACCTATTGACATCTGTCAATAACTTAATTTGGATATAGTTTTCATGGGATCACTACAAACCAGTTGGCCCCTGCCAACCACTCTGTATAACATAGTTTTCATGGGATCACTATGAACCTATTGATAACTCCAATAACTTCCTAATCATAGTTTTCATGGGTGCACTATGAACCTGTCTCCCTGACAACTTCCATATTTAGGCATCCTATATTCTAGTTTCCCTGACCACTTAGATGCAATTCTACTCATCCAGGAGTTTAATCAATTTATATTCACTATTGGGTCAAACTAGCTGGTTCTTCTGCCCTTTATCCCCAAAATGGAGTTATGGGTCCATTATAATATGAATATATTTATATCTAAAGAAGCACACATAATTACAAAACAATACTACTCTTGTGGGTTTTAATGTCTTTGAAATACTTTTTATATAAAACATGGTTAATCCCTTTTAACCTATAATTTTTATCAAGGAAAGCTTCTTCTTAAATTCATTTCAAAGCTCCTTTAATTTAGCCATGGGTTTTTCCTTTAAAAATGAGTTTGGGGTTTCGAAATCTTGCTTTTGACACCTTCGAAACCTTGCTTTCAACTTCATTGGATGACCTCCTTCTAAAGCATTAAAATTTACCTTCAAACTATTAGGCTCCTGCCTTTCGAATACTTTAAAACCTTTCTTTCGAAACCTTTCGAATGTATTAAAGCACCAACATTTAACTTTAGAAGTGTAGCTTCGAAACCAATTGAAAGCACCCTTTTCGAAACCATTGGAAGTAACCCTTTCGAAATCATTGGGCTTATACTTAAAATATTATTTAGGTCAAAGTGAATATAGGCGAAAGTATCTCTTTCGAAACCTCCTTTATCATATAAAAATATTGGGGAAAACATGATGGCGTCGACACCATCTCTTTCGAAAGCTTTAAATCATTCAAACAAAACATTGAAGGATAGCGTCGAAACCCCTTTCAAAGCCATTGCCTTTGGAACCCTTGGACCCTTTCGAAAGCATTTAGAAAGAGGCTTAAAACATCTTTAAGGCAAACACTACCTTTCGAAAGCATTGATGATTTCAACACCATCGAAAGGCTAAAGAATAGCAGTAGGGCTTCGACTAAGTCGGACCCCTTCTTTCAAAAGAATTATTTCATAAGTAAAGGAACCCATTCGAAAGCAATCTTAAGTTGATGGCAATCCGTTCGAAAGCATTTAAAACCTCTTTTGAAAACATATGCTTTGACTCCTTCGAAGGCTTAAATAAAACAAACGCATGCGCTTCTCTTTCTTAAACAAACAAAGGTATCGACCCCTTCGGAAGCCATGATTTTGGCACATAACCTTCCGCCTTTTTCTAATCCACTACGTACCATATTTGTGATATCTTGTGTATTGGGTTTGTCTTAGTAGGTTTCGACCGGGTTAAAGGCGAAAGCTCTGAGTCGAAAGGTACTTCTAAAGAAAGCGAAACCAGCTTTTCTGGATAAACATGTTTTAATACTAACTAAAGCAAACCTTTTTCTAACTAACCTGCCACGTGTAGATACAAGATTGGTTGCCTTTAACTTTTCAAATTCTTTACTAAAATAACTGCCGCTAAATTCATATCTAAACCATGGTTAAGTTAATCAAATGAGCCCTTCCATTAAGCAAAAACCAATATTGCAAAGAAGTCCCTCTTCTAAAATAAAGTAATTTGCATAGCAAATCACTTTGGAAAAATTCCCAAAAATTCCAGAAATTCACTTTAAACATGTTATCTAACATATCAAAATTTCAGACCCAAATTCTCAATATATTTTCCGAAATAAATTTATAAACCCAGATAACCATATTTTCCTTTGAAAATTCATAGTAATCTTTCCATAGCTTGGAAAATTATAAAAATTAAAACCCAGCTCCAAAATTATGTTTTACATCACATAAAATTTTCCCATGGTATTTAAACATCAATATAAATCGGTTTTACCCTAAACCGTGTATAACTCCATTTAAACAATCTAGTTTAAATTAAACAAATTAATATTCAAGCATATCATCATCCAATTCATCATAAAAATGAATTTACCCTTAAATTCGAAAACATATGATCCAAAAAATAGAGATGGAATTATTATTCACCTTGTTAAGATAAGGAGATTTGATATAGATTGACTTCCCTTAAGTTTGAATCTCTAGCTTTTAATTGAATTCCTCTTCTCTTTGATTATAGCCCTGTGTAGTTAATGCCCCGCTATTACCCCGCTATAACCCCACTATACCTCATAGCGGATTTCTACCACTACGATTTTTCCATATAACCCCAAAATATAGCCTTTCCGCTTTAAGCCCCGCTATTTCCGCTATATCCCATTATTCCCGCTATATTCCGCTATTTCTGCTATATCTTCTTTAATAAAATGAATTGAAAAATTGCATTTATACATTAAAATTATGAAACTAGTTTATTTGATTTAATTTTTAATATATTTTTAGAAATGAAAATACTCTAATATTCTACAAAATTCAATTACGTTATATAACAGTTTTATGTTTATTTAAAGTATATTCGCACATGTTTTTATTTAAAATTATTTATGTATTAATTATAATTCAATTGAATGACATTTTTCATTTAATTACCATTTATATATTTGAAAAAACATTAAGTACGAGTTTTATATGCTATTTTAGAGCCATCCGCTATATCCCGCTATATCCTCGCTGTATCCCCGCTATGTCTTTTTGCACCTCCACCGCTTTGAATCCGCCAAGCGCTTTAACTGCACAGTTATAGCCGGCTCCTTTTAATATTTTGCTTTTGCGTTTTCAAAATGACATGAATGGGAATGAAATGGTAGGAACGAAAATATATAGGGGTTAAGGGTTATGTGCGGCAAATACCCAATATGCCCTTATGTAAATTAATTAACTTATAACTCATTCTTAAGCCCATTTAATTATTTTATTAAGCACGGCCTTGATTTGATTTGTTCAAAACTCAACCCCCTTATCACCTAACATTTACATTATTCTGTTTAATTTATCTAATTAAATCTATTGAATAATGTTATCAAAAATTAGGGGTGTTACACTGTCGAGTGATGAAGACTCATATGAAAGATGTTGAATGTAACCTTGACATGGGAAATGACAGAAAACAGAGTAGGGGCGTAGCTTTGGGATTGGCTAACCCATGACAGGATATTATCACTCCATATCTAGAGTATGCTTATCGATGTTGCACATGGGAGGTGATGGTATTTGGGATCACGTGTTAGGGCGTGGACCAGTTATGTTTTCTTAATGGTATATTCTATCTAGAGATATACGGGGCTATACGGGGCTCGAAGGTAGTTTCTAACCCTTGTGTAGGAGATTGGATCTGGCTCCACCAGAGAGATCTCCATGGAAAATCCATTATGCGAACGTCCCTTATCAGTTCTGATTGTACCCTAAATATGCTAATGAATGTAACCAATGTAACCATTTCAGCTATGTTATTATATTTATATTCTACACCCTAAACATTATCTATTATATGAATTTATGTACTTATTAGATGAGGGTTCTTTTGAGGGGATAATCGTTATGGCATTCCATGCAGTCTCAAATGTATTATTATATGTTGTATATATATTTCTTGAGTATTTCATACCAGACTTATATCTGATGCTTGGTTTTTGTTTCCCTAAATTCCTTGCGTGCTCTTTCAAGTAGTCCGAGAAAGGCAAGTTTTCGTTGATGTTCATTGGAGCTCGAGAAGGCGAGCTGGATGTTTCACCTACCGTAGTATTCCTATTTCCGCTATAGTACTATATTGTACATATCACCATTTGTGAGGACATGTTGTTATAACTATCCAGGCCGATGATAGTACTTAGGTATTGTAACTCTGAGATTTCTGTATCGGAATAACCCTTTGTACTATTCATTTGATATTATATACTACTGTTCCGCTAGTGAGATTCTGATGTTGTGTTCTCTTCTTTCTTGTTCTATTTCTTTTTCTTTTTATTTTACCCTAACTTTTCAACTTTTCGGCACGTGTGTTGCTCGGCACACAAATACTGTGGATGTATTAGTAGCGACGGTCGAGGGTCGAAAAGTCGATTCATTAAGGTGAAATAAACAGAAGAAGAAATAGAACAAGGAAGAATGAACATAATATCAAAATCTCACAATGGAATGATAATATATAATATCAAAGGAACAGTATAAAGGATTACTCTGATATAGAAATTTTGGAGTTACAAAACCTAAGTACCATCATCAGTTTGGACAGTTATAACAACCTGTCCTCACAAATACCGATATATACAATATCATAATGCGGTGGAAATAAGAATACTACTGTAGGTGAAACATCTAGCTCATCTTCTCGAGTTCCAAAGAACATCAACGAAAAACATGCCTTTCTTAAACAACTCGAAAGAGCACATAAGGAATTAAGGAAAACAAAAACCAAGCGTCAGACATAAATCTGGTATGAGAAACTCAAGAAATATGTGTACAACATATAATGGTACTTTTGTCGCATGGAATACCATAATGATTACCCCTTTAAAAGAACCACCATCTAATAAGTATATAAGGTAATATAATAGATAATCTCTAGGTGTAGAACATAAATATTATAACATAGCTAGAATGGTTACATTGGTTACATTCAACAATATATTTAGGTACAATTAGAATTGATAAAGGACATTCGCATAATGGATTTTCCATGGAGATCTCTCCGGTGGAGCCGAATCCAATCTCCTACAAAAGAGTCAAAAACTACTTCCGAGCGTCGTATATCTCTAGATAAAATATACCATTAAGGAAAACATAACCTGTCCACGCCCTAACACGTGATCCCAAATACCATCACTCACACGCCAAATAGCGACAACCATACTCTAGGTATAGAGTGATAATATCATGTCATGGGTCAGTCAAACTCCATGTTATGCCCCTATCTATTTTTTGTCATTTACGATGTCGAGGTTACGTTCGGCATCTTTCACATGAGTCTTCATCACTCGAACAGAACATGAATCCCAAATTAGATTCCCACATCTCGAATAGATCTCAAAACTAGACTCCCGTATCTTAATAGATCTCGGAATTGCACATGGATTCCCACATTTTGAATAGATCGCGAACAACTACATGTGTTCGAGCATCTTAAATAGATCTCAAACCTCCATATAGATTCCCGCATCTCAAATAGATCCACTTCCAAGAGATAGAACACATATCCTAGCCTTGAAGTGGTTTTCGGTAAGTAAAACACTTACCGATCCTAGTCTCTCCAAGACTGAATCGACGAATTTGGTCATGTCAATGATGATGAGATTGATCGCATATGGAAACTAAGTCTCGTATGCTTATCACGTTTTGATATTTTCATCTCACACTATCCCTTGATCAAGAGTGAAACTGGTAGGTTAGAGCTCTATTGCTTCGTCCCTACTCGAACATCGGTCTTTAATTCCCATAGATGGACAGGCATACTTCATTGGGCTTTAGTGCTAATTATACGACTAAATTTTGTCCATAAATGAGTAAACATACAAAGCACGATCAAGTGACACAAAGCACTATCAAGTCACATAAACGACTTCTAATCCCATTTTTGTTTAATTAATCTTTTATTAATTAAAACCTCTTTTATTAGTAAAACTTCTTTTATCTAATAAAACATTATTTATTGATTTCTACTATTCATTTGTATGCTTTTCAATACTTCACAAAGTATTCATATACTTATCTCTAATGGTATAAGTATATACACAAATCAGTAACAGGATTGCTTCCTTTAAGCCTTTATTCTTTTTATATTTTTTCCAAAATATTCCTTACTTATAATTTCTTTCATAATATCCATTTCAATGATCTAAGTATTTTCACAAATCCGTTCAGAAAGGTTTAAGACTAATGTTACTTAAACATTGTCACTACAAACTCAAAACCATTTCACTTATGCTTAAAGACCTATTTATATTCATAAGTATAATCAAAAAGGGTTAAAGACAAATGTAATTAACATATTTTCACAACAAACCCAAAAACATTCCATACTAATATTATCTTTAAAACATCCTTTCTATAGATCTAAGTTTAATAATAAGTTAAGCTCTATAGTCAACTAATCGATTATCTAGTTAAAATAGTAGTTTATACAAATCAATGTTCGTATACTTAATTCATTTCTGACATTCCCGACTTAACTATTCCGACACAGCTTCTATGTAATGACCTGGTCACATGTGTGTTCCAACACAGCTTCTTCCGGGCCGTGTTTGTGGGTCGCTTATTGCTGATGCTTGTTGTGGAAAGCTTAGTATTGTTAAGGATCGAGTCATAAGGGATATCCTTGGCTGACTAAGGGATGATGAGATGGGCTTCCTAGGGCCGGTCGAAGGTGGACTGTGATGAATCTAGGTCAAATACAGGTCGCGCTTGAGCCAACCGGTCATAGATCTAGAGTGTTGCTAAGTAAATTGGCTAGCTTGGGCTAGGTTGAGTGTAGGTCGGCGTGAAAATGGTCAAGATATATGTGCTGGGCCGATCTGAATTGGGTCAGGCTGTGTTGAACTGGCTTGTTGATTATACTTACAAGAAATTTAAGAAACAATTTGCCCCGCGAGACCATCTCTATAAGCAGGGGCAGGCTGGTCAAATCATTAAGCTCCTACCGATTAGTTCATCTACTATGCATTTAATGCGTGCTACATGTGGTGCTTTGTCATTGGCTGAGACGGTTCACTTTTTCCTAATGTGGCATGGGTGCTCATGTTTTCAACACCGGTGACATGACAAAGGCATTGATTGTACCTAGACGATCGAGATCTGATGACTCTTCGAATCCAACAGCTATGATGAAGGGGTAGGTATTAAAGTAGCCTTCATCTTCCTCTCTTCCATTCTTTACCAAAGCAAACAAAAAATTACAACCGTTTAAAACTTTCAAACACCTTAAATAACCCTTTGGCTTTTAAGTTTTCTTTGAGAAAAAGTAAGCCTTCCACTTCCTCATTCTTCTTTGCATCTAGGAAATCTATAGCCATTGAAAAGCTCTAAGCTTTTGCGGTTATTTGTTTTTTCGCCATTTTTTGTTTTGTTTTTGCTGTTGTGTTTTTGCAATGCTTGATATTGGTGTTGCTTTTGCTTTAGTTGTAATCGCATTTTTCTAACCATTTTTGGACGTCGATCAGACCATCGCTACTATGCCATGGGTGGTTATTCCATGTTGGCGATTAGTGTGCCTGCAATTTTTAGTGGTGACAATGCTAATAACAATTGTAATAGGCTGTAGACTAGGACCAGTTCTATAGTCATCGGCTTTTAACTAAAATATAAAGTACTATATAGGGACCATAAAGTCTGTTACTTAGCTTAGGAGTTTAAGTCATGAGGGGTATTCAGTCTAGGCATGCCATGAAGATGGTCTCCAACTTCCACCTTGGGATGTTGCCCCCTGGTCTAGCATGACAAAGATGCTGAGGACTTATCTAACTTAGGCTTATGTTTTAGATGGCCACCTCTAGATCAACGTCTAGCATTTCTGATTTTCTTAACAAATGAAAGTTTTACTCTATCATTTCTAAAAAGATTAATAAACTTGGCAGATACATAAAAGAGATTATATATTTTATTTTGTTTGGGCATATTTTTATTATGTCATTTCATTTCTCATAGCATTCAATTACAAGGAATTACAAAAGGATAATAAAAAATAAACACTTAAGACTAAAAAGTTGTTAATCTTAAGAACTTTGGATTTAGTTTGTTGTGGATATTTCTGTGTTATCATAAAACATCAACAAATCAACCCCTTTGAAGTTGTATAACATGTGGTATTTATAGTAGTTGAAATAGATGATGGATGACTGAGATTGCGCATTAAAACATGCGGAAAGCATGCCTGGCCATCGATTTGGTCGCATGGGCTGATCAAAGATAGTTGTAAAGATGGCATGAAATGTGTGGCTGAGATGTACACCAATTGGCACTCCGTACAAGGCATGGGCTTTGCATTTATTGCATATTTAAATTTGGCGGCATGTCATTTGAGTAGGCATGTTTTTGGCAGATTTGGTACAGTACCTAGTACAACTTGTTGTATGACCTATTGTTTACTTTTGCATGTCTAGGTGGCAAGGTAGATTAGTAGCTTCTTATGGGCTATGTTGGTCGTTATTGTTGATGCTTGCTAAGGAAAGCCGAGTATTGCTAAGGACCAAGTCTAAAGGATGTCCCGGGCTGGCTAAGGGATGACAATACAGGCTGCCTAAAACCGTTCGAAGGAAAACTGTGATGAATCTAGGTCAAAGATGGATCACACTTGAGCCGGCCGGTCATAGACCTGGAATGTTATTGAGTAAATGGATTGGCTTAGGGCCAGGTTGAGCGCAGGCCGGTGTGAAAAGGGTTGGGTTTAGATGTGCTGGGCCGATCTGAATTGGGTTGGGTTGTGTTGAACTAGCCCTATGATTAAACTTACGAGAAAGTTAAACAACGTATTTACCACGGAGACCATCTCTGTGGGCAGGGGCAGGCTTATCAAATCATGAAGATCCTGCTGACTGATTCATCTACTATGCATTTAATGCATGCTACACATGATGGTCATTGGCTGAGAAGGTTCACTTATTTCCAGACGCAGCAGGGGCGCTCATGTTTTCAACGTGGACGAAGTGACAATGGTATTGATTAGACCAAGATAGGCGAGATATGATGACTCTTCGAATCCAATGGTTGTGATGAAGGGGGTAGGTATTATAAGTAGCCTTTATCTTCCTCTCTTCTATTCTTTACCGAAGCAAACAAAATTTTCAACCATTTAAAAATTCTATGCACCTTAAATAACCCTTCGACTTTTCAAGTTTTCTTTGAGAAAAAGTAATCCTTCCTCCTCCTTCTTCTTCTTCTTTGCTTCTAGGAAAGCTATGGACATTAAAAAGCTCTGAGTGTTTGTGGTTATCTATTTTTTTTCATTTTTTGTTTTGTTTTTGCTGCTATGTTTTTGCAATGCTTGATAGTAATGTTGCTTTTGTGTGATGTTTTGGTTGGAATCGTATTTTTATGGCCATCTCTAGATGTCAATCGACCATCACTACTATGTCAGAGGTGGTCAGTTGACATTGGCGAACTCCTTAGAAGGTCTGCAATTTTTAGTAGTGACATTAGTAATAACATTAGTAGTGGGCTATAGACTAGGACCAATTCTATAGTCATGGGCTTTTAAGTGAAATATAGAGTAATAGGTAGGGGTCATAAGACCTGTTACTTAGCTTAGAAGTTTAAGTCATGAGGGGTACTCAGTCTGGGCACTCCATGAAGATGGTTGTCCAGCTTCCATCTCGAGATGTTGCCCCCAGGTCTTGCTGGACAAAGATGTCGGGGACTTATCTAACTTAGGCTTATGTTTTAAATGGCCATCTTTGGATCGACCTCTGTTGGGATATCAACCTCTACTGGCATTGCTAGCCTCAAAGCCACTGAGCTGGCAGACGGGAAAATTAACTTGGCCAAGAGTCTGGTTGGCCATGAATGCAATATCAAGATGGTTAGATATCCACAGCTGTCGACCATCTTGACCACCCTCTCCCCGACTTCTTTGCATTCTCTTTGGGCTAATTCACGCTGGGAATCATGCTACCTCTCCATCCCTACTTCATCTCCATTCTCAATGCTTTCGAGCTTGTACCGATCAACTTACTCCAAATAGCTATTGGTTCCTCTATGGGCTATATGTCGCTTGCACCAATCTCAACCTTTATGAGCAAACTGCTCCATTAGTCAACAAGCTTTTCTGTTGCAGAAGGAATTGGATACCTGATCAACACATACTTTCATTTCCATGCTAACACCAAGCCAGTTGTTTTCACGGATGTTCGTAGTAAAGTCGCCTCGGGCTGGATAGGAAACTACATCTATGTTCCTCATGGAGTCAACCCTTAGCTTCAACATATCGAGTTCTAAACCCCCAGTAAGTCTTCATTGCCTTTCCACTTCATCTATGTTCTTTCTCTTAACTTTCCCATTGATGGTAGCTTCTATTGACGCTTCCAGAGTCGACTATAGGACATTAAGCAATTAAGTTGATTGGCTAAAGATGGCCGGCTGCCACATCTGGGACCATGGTCAGACTAATGGAGGGAAGCCAAAAAATGGTTTTAGATCTGACCATCCCATTGGAGAAACCGACAAAGAAAGTAGCCAAGGAAAAGTGGGACTATTCCTACGTCAAGTTCCTGGACCACATGGTTGGGCCGATCATTGAGGCGGAAAGAGGATATGATGACATCCTTACGGGTGAGGAGCCTTAGGAGTGGCAACAAGCAAACCTTGATAAACTAAGTGATGTTGTACCATTGCCTAAGTGGGAAGAATACAACCTACAATAGTTGGTTGACGTCACAACCCCTCATTGTGGGTCTTCAGTCATTTCTTGTGATATTAGGGAGGGTTCTGGGGAAAGAAGTGTAGGGGGAGGGTTAATTGAGCGGGCGTCTGTAAGGATGCAGGTCCCTTTTCTAATCCAAATCATACGTATGACCCATTATATCCTGGATACGATTTTGTAACTCGAAGTGAGTCTCAAGCTAGGACTGATTAATTAGGCAGTTCGGTCTCATCATGCCTGCCCCTTGCTAGAAGGCGAGGTCTGGTCAAAACAAATGGTAGGTTACTTGCAGTTATTTTCTTTTTTACTTCACATTTTGGCTAACTCTTATTCTTTATTTTATTGTAGTGGCCACTAAGCTAAGTTTTGATGCTCTTGACGACATTGAGGACGTTGTTCAGACCAAGATGTGCACCCATGGTGCCCACTGTGCCCAATGCACTAGAGGCATCTGAAGCCATCCAGTAAATCATCGATGTGGCCTCCAGCCTCTTGCAGTCACTCCATCATTACATCAAAAGAATGAAAAGGAAGAGAGATATGGTTGGCCCATCCTCGACTACTGAGATCGCCACTCCTTACTCCATGTTACTTCTCATTTACGACATTATGGGGCTGACTGCCGAGGAGGAGGTGGTGCCGCTAAGGCAGGTATCTTTGGACATCTCCTACAGTAAGGATACTAAGGAACTGGAACACCTATTGATGGCTTTCTAAATCAGGTCCATGGAGACCATCTCATACCCCCATCGAGCTCGGATTGGCCAGAGCCGACATTCCCTGGTGTCTAGGATGAATGCACAGACTTGGGACACCTTTCTAGTAAGTCACCAACCTTGAATTTCCTTGTTTGTCACTTTATTATTATTATAACATTGGTTGTTCAGCCTGGATACTATTGCATCCACATCTCGGATGAGGCGGAGAAACTCTAAAAGCACCTTTAGGCCATGGGACGTGCATTAGTTGTAGCCGAGGTCGTCTAGGGAAATGAGGCAATGGACATGGTTGAAAAGGCAACGAGGGAGGCTATTGAGGCCAACTAGAAGGCAAATGAAATGAGGGATAGGGTGGAGAAGACCGTAATGGACCTCAGGGAGAGCCTGGATAATGTGGGGAAGGAGGCCGACCAGCTATGGGCTGACTTGGGCAAGCACATAGATGGATGTCGAATTGATGTAGATACAAAGGTCACTATGAAAGCGGAGGATAACAGGTGGGCCAACCGACTGACGAACTTGTTGAAGACCTTGCTCTATGAAAATTATGCTTTTCGATTTCTATCAGCAAGTTCAACATCGAGGCCTCTGCCCAAGCCTGGGAGGAGATAGTTGTCAATATATGGGAGGATAGGGTGGCCATGATGGCCGTCTTCACACTGGACCAATTGAACTCCTTGGCCCGGTCTCTCGAGGAGTCGGCTATGTAAATACCTTTTCTTTTTACCTTTTGTATGCTTAATGAGGTGGGATGTGTGCCTTGTATTTTGTAGATGAATGAAATTCTTTTTGTTGTGAAATTTATTCAAGTATTTTACTACTTTATTTGTTCTTGTCTGTCTATGCATAGTTTATAGGGTAGCATACTTTGAGTAGTCGATATTGTCACTATGTATCTACACTTGTATAATTTCACCAGGTAGATAGAATAACAAAGTAAGGTAAGGGATGAGAGGTCAGTGTAGCCCATTCTCACAAATTTTGTATATAATTGGTTAAGTAAACTCATCTTTATTGATAGGTCGTGTCGGCTAATGGACACGGACACGAGCATTGTCTATGCAATGTGGTTGGTGTCAAACACTGAGCCCGGTATATGATAGTTTGGCCTCTCTATATCATTTTTTATTATGGGATCCTAGAACAAACCAGAGCGCTTAGTGACTCGATGGTTCTCTTAGGTGCAATGTGGAAAGATTGAGTGGCAGGCAATCCTGATGTGAACCTGAGCATTGAGTGGCTCGAAGGTTCTCCCGAGTGATGTGAGACAAGTTTTGAGTGGCAAGCAGCCCCAATGCAAACCTCAGCATTGAGTGGCTCAAAGGTTCTTTTGGGTGACATGGATTGAGTGGTAGTAGTCCCGGCATGAAACTAAGCGTTGAGTAGCATGAAGGTTCTCCTAGTGACACGCGTCCGGTTGATACTAAGCTAGACTTTTTTTATGTGGGCGACATCAAGGGCTTGGGATGTGGGACCATTGCGGTTGTGTCTCCAGTCGTCAATGAACCCCAACAAGAAAGGGGGGATGTCTCACCCAAACTAATAGGCAGGTGCACAATCCCCAAGCAAGGAAGTGAATGCATGGTGATTCAATCTTGATTGATAGCTTGATAGTCCCCAAATAAGGAAATAAAATGCACGTTAATTCACTCTCGTAGATAGCCAGTTGACAAAGAAGGGAACTGAGGCTCGTGACATCCTTGGCAGCAAAGGTAGGCAGTCCTAAACAAGGTAATGAGCACATAATAACTCATCCTCATCAGATAGCCAATAGAGGTAGCCGGCGGTTCCGGGAGGAACCTAAGTGTAGGCTCGAAGGTTCTCTCTGGTGACATGCAATGGGTTTGGCATTCCTCAATTAAGGAAGTGAATGCATGCTATTTCACCCTTGCTAGATAGCCATCAAACATGGAGGGGAGCATTGAATGGCTCATGCAGTCCTTGGTGGCATAGGTAGGCAGTCCTTAAGCATGGAAGTGAGCACACGATAACTCACCTTCACTGGATAGCCTTGGTGATGTGTTAAACAAAGTTGGCTTTAAAGTCTTTGATGTATTCTTAGAAAAAGATGTATTATTTAGCCTCATAATTGCGGCTAATCCTCCTATATAATAGGCTGAGAGATGCGTGGTGTTCCAAATGCGGGGAATGTAGGCTATGTCCAGGTAAGAAAGGCGGTAAGCATCATTTGTCAAGCGGCGCTTGTAACATACAACCCCTCCCAGTTCGAGTAGAGTACTCCTTTAGCTAGATTCCTTATATTTGTGAACACCCAGCGTAGAACTAGGTCATCGACAATGAATTTCCAAAAATTTACTCTTATGTTGTAGTGCTTGGCTGTCTTTCTCCTATAGGCTTCAGTACGGAGTTCGGCTTCGTCTCTTCATTTTTCAACCGTGTCGCGCCCAAGCTTAAGTAGCTCATCATTTTCTCAGGCTCTTAGGTAAGGCATCGATGTAATGGAATGTCTACCTCGATGTATAGCATGGCCTCGTACACATAGGAAAGCGAGATAGGAGTATAGCCAAATAAAGTGTGGTTGGACGTGTGAAAGGACCAAAGAACGAGTGGCGGTTCTTCGGCCCAGTTTCCTTTGGCTTTCAGAGGCGTTTCTTGAGTGTTGATTTGATGGTTTTGTTAGTGACCTCAACTCATCCATTTGCTTGAGAATGGACAATGGAAGAGAAGCATTTCTTAATTATATTCCTTGTGTAGAAGTTTTGAAAGAGACTTCTCTCAATTTGAGTGCTGCTATTGGTAATAATCTTCTTTAGAAGGTTGAAATGGAAGATAATGTTCTTTATGCGAAGTTCAAGATTTTGGGGCAGTGATTCCAGTAAGGGGCTCGGCCTCGATCCATTTGGTGAAGTAGTCAATGTCGACTATGGTGTGATTATACCGTCCCTTGGCATTAGGCAGCTTTCCTATCAATTCAATTCCTCATGTATTGAGTGACCATGGGGAAGTTATATGGGTAAGGAGGGTAGGAGAGGCTCAGAGGATCTTGGTGAACCGTTGACGCCGAACGCATTTCTTGACATAGTCTATAGAATCTTTTATTATAGTAGGCCAATAGTAACCTTGTTGGGCGACCTTTTTTGCTAAGCTTTCCCCTTTCATATTCCCCACAAAAACCTTTATGCAACTCTTCCAGGTTCTAGTCAACTTCGTTTTCGAACACGCACCTTTGAAGTGGTGTGGAGTAACCTTGTTTGTAGAGCTTCCCATCTACGATCGTGTAGTGACGAGCTCGGTAAAGAATCTTCCTGGCTTCCTTTCAATCGTTTAGGAATTTACTCACTCATTAAGTATTTGATAAGGGGTGTCATCCAATTGTCCGTGAATGACGCGTCGATCCCCATTATTGTTGCCCCTGACTCGTAGCAAGGCAGGGGTGATTTGAATCTCTAAGGGGACTCAAGGAGTGATTTCTTCTGGGTTGGTTTGTTCCTTGACCAGTTAATCTGCCTTGGTGTTCTACTCCTGGGGTATATGCTCTAGCTTGAACTTGGGGAACATGTTGATTATCTTCTTGGCCTTGGCAACAGACAAGGCCGATGTCATGCCCTTGACTTGAAAGCGCTCATAAATTTGATTGATAACTAGTATTGAGTCGCTAAATACATAGATGGAATCCACATGTAACTCCTTTGCTATCCTGAGATCGGCCAAGACAGCTTCATATATGGCTTCATTAATGTTCACCTAGAAAGTGAGGCGGACCGCAAAACACAGTTCTCTTCCGTCGGGAGTGACGGAAACCATGACGGCCTATGTCCCCTTCACATTTGACGCCCAGTCACATACATGTGCTAAACTTGCTGACTTGTGATGGTCTCCTCTTCGCTGCTATCCGAGCTTGAGCACTCGGCAGTGAAATCTATGATGGCCTAGCCCTTGGTGAAAGTGCGAGGCTGAAATGAGATATGATGCTGCCCAAGCTCGACAAACCACTTTAATAGTCGGCATGTTGTGTTGGGTTGGCTAAGAACTTGCTTTAAAGGTTGATTAATTAGGACTGTGATAGGATGAGCTTGAAAGTACGACTGGAGTTTCTGAGCTACCATGAGTAGGAAGAAGGCAAACTCCTCCAGATTTATGTATCTTGTTTCTAGGCCTGACAACCTTTTGTAGACATAATAGATCGACCATTGGATCTTATTATAACATCCCACTATTCGATTAATAATTAAACATATTTTGGAAGTAAAAACAATTATTTTATATAATTGTTGACGATAGAAAAGTAATATTTTTCAAAATGAAAAATCGTTATAAGAATAGAATAAAATTTGGATAAAACGTCTTGAGTGGATTTTTAAACGGATGTAAAATATTAATTTAAAGACGGTTCGAGTTATAAGGCAGTTAGGGATACCGATTTATTTATGAATAAAAACAAAAACTAATTTTTTTTCTCTACTCTCTTATTAGACCACATTTATCCTTATCTATATAATAATTATGTTTTAACTTATAAGAAGAAAAATTGAAAATTTCTACTCTCATGTTGGACCATATTTTTATCCTTATCTATACAATAATTATATTTTAACTTATAAGGAAAAAAGGTTAAAATTTTCTAATCTTTGATTGGACCACGCTTTTTAAACTTATCCTTATAATCATTCTATTTTAACTTCAACCTATTTTAAAACTGTTACAACCTGACTTTTCGCAGCCATATGATCGAGTCATATGTGCCGTAAAATGGAAAGCTTGATTGTTTTAGACATAATAATATAAAGAGAGCTAAGCTAACTAACTGTATCTTTCAAAACTCATAGCGAAATGGATCGAAATATAATAGAGACAAAATAAAAAAATTTCCATCTATATACATCATAAGTCATACATAGTCTTTATACGTACATTGTCACATCATATGTACAAACAAATGGATAACATATGTAAACACCTTCATTGTCTTCATCTTAAAACACGATACATGTCAAAGCTACTCTGTTAACTATAGTGTATAAGGAGGGGGTCAGACATATATGCCCGGTGAGTAGAAATATTACCAAGTATATGCTGCTAACATGATTTATAAACTTCATATGAGAGCTAATACTTACTTTACCTCAACCTGACTCGCCTGCATCTACAGAGTTACTCCATCATAGACATAATTTGGAGAGCATTATCATTTACTAAACAACATTAAATGTAGGATAGAGTTAGTTAAACATAGACTAACTCGTCTACATACAAGAGAGAGAAAGAGTTAGTTAAACATATACTAACCCGATGATACATACATGAGTTAGCTAAATAGAGATTAACCCTAGAATATACTTAAGCGTAGTCCAATCCATAAACGTAGACAAGAGCATGAGTTGGATAAACATAAGCAAACTTGCATACACATAAAGGATTGGTAAACACAGCCTAACTCCTTTAACAAATGACCTTACACAATCGTCACAATGCATCATCGAAGCACGTTTCTTAACGTTAAACACTTCCCGATGTCATTGAGAAACCAATACTTCGCTCACTTTCATTTCGTATAAGCCTGGCTAAATTAAAAATGCTTCAGCTCTGGTCCAAGTTCAGTAATCTAAACAATGCACCGGTAGACTGGTGCAAATAACACCGATGGACCAGCGTACAACCGAGTACCAAAAACTAAAATTCTAAAACTGTTTTCTTCCCTATTTTGTTTCTACTCCATTGTTTACTACTTTGGTTCTTTTCTACTCTTTTTAGACATCATTTTATACTATTCTAACCTTCCATATATCACATATCATCTATATATCCAATATCAAGCTGTAATCATCATAAAATCAACAATTTAATGCTGATTCCATGTAATATACAATCTAATCCTAATAGGGCCCTAAATCAAATGTCATTAATCTTATTTAATTATGTAATCACACCTATATTAGATCTCAAACTTCAATTAATCTAATTATTACATCTATTTACCCTAAATAGCAATTAAATAATGCAAACTACTTCCATGTGAGTAGTATATAAGCCAATAATTATTCTCATTCACCAATCTATGTCGCCAAGCCTTAGAAATCACCTAATTGCTCTCTAATTCCTCACTGGCTAGAACTATAGTTCCCCAGAGTTCACCAATTCTACCAATAATGAGTATCTTATTGTAGTCCTCTTTGCGCTCGTTGATCTGATACACACATACACACGAGGGGTTTTGTTTAGATTTGAAAGAGAGAGGGCGATGGTAGAGAGGAGGATGAAGAAGAAGGAATTGAAACTAAAAACGTATGTAAATGAAAATTCAAAACTACTCAGCTCATTATATAAATTTCTGAACCCTTGCTTCATACAAAATAGGCTTTGACCCATTTAAACAAATCCAAACCCATAACTTAAAATACACATAACTCCTTCATACGAACTCTGATCTGAACAAACTAATATACCATCTCAACCATAAAAATAAGCTCTACACGATGGTATAGTTTTCATTGCCTAATTCTAATATTTATAAAACTACCATTTTCCCTTACCATTTTCATAGGGTATTACAAAAACTTATCCCAACTTAAGAAAATCATCATGCTATTATAACTTATGCTCCTGCCTAATCCCTAAGCTTCCTAACCCTTTGTCTATAAATACCCTTGCATATACCTTATTTTCTTCATTTAGAAAGCCAAAGCAAAACAACATAGTTTATTTCATCTTCATCACCAAAGGCTAGGTATTCAAAGTCTTCGGCAAAGCAAATAGGAAGTGAATATAATTTATTTGTTTTATAGTAAGCAAATTGTTCTTTTGATTTAATGGAATTAATTTATAGATTCAAATTACTTTAATTGATTATATATATTGATTTCTGAAGGCTTTGGTAGTCTGATATGATTCGAGTATTATGTACATGTGTAGATTTTATGGTTTATTGAGATAATATAGTAGTTGATATTGTCTCCTCATGATGCTATTTGAATAATACACCATCTATAGACTTGGATTTTGATGTCAATTTAAAGAGTTTTGATCCTTAATTTGATGCAAGTAATTGAATATTTATTTCACCCGTGCTATGAAAGTACAATCATGTTATGTTAAGTGATTAAAACTTACTTGATTGAATTTGAATAGATTGAATTTTACTTGGCTATGATTGACAGGTGAAGTATACTAAGTATATATTAAATTGCCAAGTATACTATGAATTTAATGTGAGTTAAATGGACGAAATGAATGCTTTGAATGAATATGGTTGATTTTAAATACTTACTTGATTTTGAAAATACAAGTATATGATTATGATGTGTGCTTCACCTATGATATGTTTATGTAATTTAAATTATATCCCATGATTATATTATGTGTTTTCTCGCGTTTAACTGATAAGATTTAGGCATTGATATTTTGTTATGATGATGTGCACATACACGACATTTATTTGGGTTATAAAATCATTTTGGGAAATAATGATGTATTGGGTATCCCAATATTTTTGGATGATGAAATTTAACATTTGATGAGAATGATACAGGGTATTAACTACTAGATCGCTAGAATCCATAGTAACGAACTAATTTAAGGATCGCAATCTGAATTGTGAAGACATTGTCCATTGTCACAAATTCCAATAATCCGTTACACTTACAATATGATGAATAGTAAGGTATTAGAGATGTAGTGCCGTGGCAGATAACACCTCAAGATGGAATTTGGCAGGTGACTACAACACATAAAATGTATGCATCTTCAGAAGCCATATGTGCAGTGCAACTAATTGTTCGTGTAAAGTTCACTCATAACTTGTAGTAAGAAGTGGGTGAAAAAGACCGCACAGGCCTGTCAAGGCAGTTAGTCCATGTAGAGGGTGAACCTAGATGGGGTTACCAACGAGTATTCTTATTAGGAACTCAAGGAAGAGAGTTAAGATATGACTCTCCTTTATGTATACTGACCTCTTAAAAATATATGTAAATTGTTTAGATATACGGTTGAAAAAACCATACTATAGTAAATAATAAATATATGCAATTATTAATTGTTTAGAGATGTGGTTGAAAAAGACCGTACTATGGTAAACAACAAAATCATACTTCGAAGATCTAAAAATGATATAATTAAATTTAAATACAAAGTGGCACAACACACCCAAAAGTATATTAAATAGAGATTTAGCAAAATAAAGCATGAAACACGAGAAATTTTTATAGTGATTCGACAAATCTGAGGCCTGCATCCACTTTAATGTTATTACTTAGAGATTTTATCATAAGTACAAGGGTTTTACTAATCTAGCAGCCTAAAACAACATAAAGTAGCTTCCTTTATGACAAGATCGTGTAGAGAAAGATAGTGAAGAAGATGAAGTGCCAAAAGTATTTTCTGAATTGCTGTATGCTTGCTATTTATAGATAAATCACCTAATGAAATCGTCGGATATTAAAATACCAAGTTGAACTTTAGATTCGAGAATATAGGAGGGTAGACGTAGTCCTTTGGCCGGTAAAATCATCTCAGTATCGATCAGAAGTGATCAGTACCGACCTAATTTTATGATAATAGGTCACACCACTTCCTTTACTTGGTCTTCTACCTTTGGTCCGTGAAGCTCCAAGCACTTTACTTATAAATCAAGTCATTGCCTAGAGGTTCTCACAACTTCAATACTTATCCATTTCTTCAAAGCTACCTTGGAGTTGTTTACCTTCAGAAATGGGCCTCAGATGATCACTCTACCTTGCTATCTATTGACCAAGGATCAAAGCGCCTTGGAGTGCTCAAAAAGAGCTCAGTGCAGACCTAAGAAGAGGTCAGTACTAACCTATATTCTTGGCTCCTTTTGCACTCCAAACAACTTTAAACAACTTTGTCTTCCTTTCGATTATGCTCCTAAGTCACTAAGCAATTTTGTCTTCATCTCGACGTCCAGATTCGTGTGAAAGCCACTTGGTGTAAAAGCTGGATTACACTTGTCCCCTAGAGTACACTTCTATTGGAAATAAAGCATGCTCTGGAACAAGACAAGCGTATAACATTATCCATACAACTCTATTGGTTATCTAAGAGTTGATTTAAAGTGCCGTCTCAATTTCAAGGGCATCCGTTCCAGTGCTGTAAATAGTAGTAGTTCCATTCTTCATGCTAAGGTCAAGGTCTACACTTCGGAGATCGTTCCATGCCTTAGCTAGGTATGTACTACCTTCTTTTCCCTTTCCTTTCCTTTTTTTTTGATTTTGGGTCAAAAATTCTTGTCGGTACTAACCACTTTTGGTCGATACCGAGATGAAATGATGAGTCATCTCATCTCCTTTATAAATTAGCACTTAGAGAAAAACTAGCATGCTTTCTTATTTCATTTTCTTGTTTCCTTAGTTCACGGTGCTGACCCCTTGCGACCTAACTCCCTACGCCAAAAGTGCTCGCCGTTGACCAAACTAAACCACCGCTATCTCCTTCAAGCCGCCGTCACTACAAGATTTCTGTTTCAATGACCGCTGCACCAACCAAGTATCTCGACCCCGACCTCATCAAACCCTAGATCTAGATCCACAATCCAAAGGTGGTTTCCTGTTCTCTATCGCCAATGTGATAGGCGTGGATCATTGTTGGCATCGTAGAGTTTACTTGCATCGATGGGTGGTCGGTGAACTCCAACCCATGATCATGGCATATCCTTGCTTGAGCCATTGCATACACATTGATTTTCTTGAGCCAACCCCGAGCATGACCCAAAGTTAACACTGCAATCTCCTAGGTCGTTGTGGCTTCATTTTCCCTTAGTATTAGCTTCAAGTTCCCGAGGGCTTTGCTTCAAGTCAACCTTAATGTAGTTCCATGCTTTTCTTTTTGATTTGATTTTGAGCACAAGCCTGGTTTAAATGAACAAAAGCATTCTCTGAACATCTCGTTGATCACAAGTTGGAATTTCAACTCTAGTGGGAAGGTTCTTTTCCATAGAACGACCGCGTTGAATGCTATCTGACAACTGAACAATTCCATTGCACAACATTTCCAATTATGATTCTTCTTATGTTCTTGTAAAAGAATGCTCCATGTTGCTCTAGACAGTGGTTCGGTCGTCGATTATCCGACGATAATGAATAAGATCTAACACACAGTTCCATCGTGTGACGGGGCTTGTTTTCCAGCACAAGCAGGATATCTATACAGAATGGTCCGTTCATCGTGTGTGGGACACATGACTTATACTATATAGACTGACACTTACGATTGCCCCGATCGACGTTCATAATCCGATAGGGCAATACATATCAACATCCCTTGGATTCTAAGCATCGATCACTTGGGTTTATATTTAAAATAGAATTCGAAATAAATAATACATGACCGTGTTCAATATTGAATTTTCCTATCCACAATGGCACCCCATTCTCCACGATTCAATGTTGGCATTGGGCTGTCAACTCCTCCCAAAGCCGAGTCTACCATAGCTCAGGCCTCAACCTCTACACCTTCCGGACCTACGCGCTCGAACATTGTTGAGTTATAGAGGAAGATAGTACAAGCAGAACCAATCCAAGACAAATTTCCTTCCCTAAATGAGCAAATTGGCTAAAGAGTTTTATATGATCCTTTAGAACAAATGCTGATGATTCTAACTACCGAGTCACTCTGGGCAAGATGGAATACTAAAAGGTGATGTATTGCTTCCTACACCTAAACGAAGGGTGCATAATCCTCCAATGGGCTATATAGCCTGCAACAAGCACATGTGCCTAGGTGGCACTATGCCGCCCTTCAATCCATTTCTTCGAATGTTGCCCTAGGAGCTTAGGCTTTCTCCTACTCAAGTCCACCCGAATGGTTATGCCTTGTTGAGCTCCTTGTATGTCCTATTCATGAACCAATTTCAGTGACCTCCAACTTTTGGGGAACTCACACATGTCCCGAGCTTCAAACAACGGAGCGAGTCTCCTTCTCTCAATATCATCGAGGTCTGGAGTAAGCGTATGGTTATCGAAGCGCTCAAGAACAAACGTTCATACATTAAGAACGAATATTTCTTTACTCAATGCCTATACGGCTTCAACAGGCTCTGGCTTTCCAGAAGTAAGACGTCTTCCTTTCCATTCTTTCGTATATTTAGATGATCATCGCTCGGGTGTTTAACTTGTTATCCGCTTTCTTTATAGATATCCTTACTCAAGATACGAGCAAAGAGCACTCTGAGACTTTACAAACCCTTAAGAGAATCAATATTTGATTCTGTACCACTACCTATTTGTTGATGAATGAGAATCTTCGTCGATGCAATTTTCTTCATCCTGAATGCTTCACCATTCTCGTCAAAGTTCTATCACAAAGTTCTACAAAGCCAACCAGCTTTTCTGCCCTCATTCGCAGCTTCAGTATAGATATCCAAGGGGGCGTTGGAGGCCCATCCGATAAGACAAACATTGATGAATCCATCGATAAAGAAACAGAAGTAAAGGTTGTTAGTGAAGTGTAAAGGGAAGAAAGAGTTGAAATGGAAATGATCCATAAGAGAGGAGAAGGAGAGAAGAAGGAGGAAAGAAAGAAGAGAAAGAAGGCAACGGTGATGATGACTTCAATCAAGAAGAAGACGAGTCATATGGAGAGACGTCTCTAGAGGGTGCTAAAATTCCTGTCATGCCACTACTAAAGAGAATTATGGTCAAGACCTCTCAGTAATCTGTAGAGCCGAGCATGATGCCAATAACTGATGCTACTCCTTCAGCCAGTCAATCAGAAAATATCTTCGACTCACTGAGTGATCTAAACATTCCTATCAATGATCTTCTAAGGAGTTCTATCCTAGTTTCAACTTCCGATCTGTAGACATCCTAGCTAAAGGAGGCGAGATTCCATCTTTACTACCTTTTGAACATGGTTCCTAGAGTACTTAAAGGGACCCTAGCACTCCACACACTTATAGCATCATGAACATATATTTCTTGCATTTGTTCGCATTCCATTATTCCAAAACTGATACATCCTCTCTTTTATCTCAAGTACAATGGGCAGATACCGATTTGGCTATCTTCACCGTGGCATTTCCGAGCATAGGAAGCTAAACCCCTGAGCCATATTCTCCCCGCTCCAGCTTTTATAGGGAACAAGAGACAGATAAAGAGAGAGCTCGAAGAAAGGAAAGAGAACACGATGCGAAAAGTGACCGCTAATCGGAAAGGGATAGGAAGAAAAGGAAAGCGGAGGGAAGAGAATCTTATGACCATGGAAAAAGACACAAAGATTTGCGTGACCGTCGTGGTTCCACTTCCCTTGCTTTGATCTCAACCACATCTCCCTCCACAGCAACAAACTCCAACATCACTTTTTCTAACTACAATAGTTCCTTTACCTCGATAGTGCAAAGGTGGTTCTATTTGTCCAACTCCTACCCCATTGAGCTGGATGCAAGCTTCTTTCCTAAACCTTTGCTTGACCAGGGTTATATTCGACTGTGTTCTCCAACACATTCCTAGGGAAGAGGAAAACCGTAGGGTGAGAGGGATCCAAGAGCTTATAGACCAGAGGTATGAATGAAGAAACTTTGCTTTCCCCTTTCTGATGTCAATTGAATTCATCAAACTGATATCCGATCATTTGAGTCAAAGAAGAAAAGGTATGACAAAATTATAAAGGAGTATAAAAAGGATTTGTCCAAGGCTGAAAAAGGAAAGAGATGCGGTTTAGACATCAAAGAAGAAGGCCAAAGACTTAGTCGATGAGATGGAAATGGTCACAATTAGGCTAATATTGTGATGAAAAACCCTGTAAAAAATGCTCACAAAGATAATGTCGCTCTTAAAACATAGCTCGCAATCAAGGACCTGACCTTCCTAGAGAGAGACAAGGTTCTTAAGTACATGGAAGCCGATATTCAGGGACTTCGTACCTAGACAAGGATAAGTTTGAATCCGACTTGCTTCAGACAAAAAAAGAGAAACTGGAGGCCCATATTGACCATGCTACAACCATATACAAGCTAATTGAGCTGAAGGAAAAGACGACCAAAGAAAAAGAAGACCCAAACCCTTCAACATTTCTTTGCCAACGTTATGCAATATAAGAACTTAAAGTGGCTAAGAAGCACTTATGCCATCACTCTTGCCGATACCTAGGAAGAGGTACCACATCATATAGAAGCGGTCGGTGAAGGCCTCATCGAAGATGAATTGAAAGCTAGTATATTGATGCCGACGACATTGAAAAAATTGAAGAGGGAAAAGCAATCCTAGCTGTCGAAGATGCCGCTACTACTAAAGCTGCCACTAAACTTCCTGGTTGTCCAAGTGCATAGGGCTACATAGAATCATCATCCTCTTAGGTCCAAGGACCCATAGTGAAGATTCAACCATTAGAGGGGGGCAATTTCCGAGGCTACCTAAATTATTCCAGCCTCTCCAGCAATCACCTCCATCAAACCTTACATTATCCTCTTCATCGATCAACCAATGCAGCCCGTACTTGAAGAAGGGGAGATTACTAATCTCATATCCAACAATCTAGTCCCAATAAAGGTATTTCTTTGATCTCTACAGTGTTCAAGGTCCTTCTGTTCTTGCCTGAGACTGTTACTAATCTTTACTTCTCCGTTTGTGAACTTATAGGTTACTCGTTGCCTCCTCCTTCACCACTAATCATATAGGGCTTGGGTCCTGTTGCTATTGCTATCGAGTCAACCTCTATTACCATAGGACTAGTCGTTCCAAGTCTTCCCTCCTGCTCCATTCCTGGTCCTGATTCAGAGATTACACAGCTCTGGAGGGATTAGACGACAGTTCACAACCCTTGGGGGGAAGACATCATCGTTACTAATGCTTCGAGCCCAACTGGTCCTATTTCAATGGCGCAGAGACTGAAGATTGACATTTCCAAAGTTAAAATCAAGACCGAGCATAGACTTGAAAAACCTGCTGGGTACTGAGAAGCCAAAGTTTTCTGCAAGAATATTTTCTATTACCATCAAGCCTCCGAGGGCAGCAACACTGGCGCCACTATAGAGACATCTTAGCCCCCTGTTGACTAACCCAAAGATCTTGCCATCACTATCATCGAAGGTGACACCACTCCCTCCAAAAGCAATGCACCCAAGGGTGAGAAGGGCCAGAAGAGACCTCGCGATGGTTCGGGCAGCAAGGGTAGCAAGAAGAAGAAGACACATAAAAAGTAGGCTTTCCTCTTGGCTGTTGTGGAGACGATTTCTTTTTCTCCCCTTTTGCTTGTACCTTTTATTTTCCTTTTGTATATAGGCTGTGCTTGTGTGAGACCGGTCCCAACGTCCATTGTATGTAAAGATTGAATGTAATAGTATATTTTTTTTCTATTTCAATCTTTGTTTCATTTACATCTCCGCACTTTATTTTTTTTCCCTTTCTATATTCAACTGCATACATACAATACAACTACTTTACTATAATATATCCATATTATACAAGTTTATATCTGTGTAATGCTTTTACTTACTGTAACTCTGTACATATAAGTAAAATTTCTATAATTGCTTTTACTATATTCCATTATTTAGTTCTATTTATTGCTACCAAAATGTTCCTATTTCGCTAAACAAAACCAATATTTATTCAACTCTGTGGTTATTCCAGTTTACCTTTGGTCGAGTCTCCTCCGACCATTCACAAGTTATAAATAAACTGAGTTCTGTACCACTCTTTATTTCCGAGGAACAATGGTCTACACATTTATACCCTGATGTCCTCGATGTAACCAATAATCGGATGTGATTGATATTATTCATTGATTCTCGCCAATCAACCTTGACCAAGCATGTCTTGTTGGGCTACGAGTGGGATCATACTTCTTGTAATTTCACCACATATTGAGTCATACTTCCAAGACTTAGCATTTCACAAGCCAACGGCCAAGCATCTTTCCTTGACTTGACCTAACGTCGAGCATCGGTCGAGTGTTAATAACATATGGCGAATATCCGATTACCTCCTGTCCGATTATACTCTCCCAGTCCTAATCCTGAACCGAAGGAATCTCATAGTACCTATTTTCGGGTACTCATTTCGAATCTCACATATCCCCAGGAATTGATCGAAAGACTCAAAGACCATCCTCGCTTATCCTCGACCGATCATGTCCTACTGGGTCGTAAGCACGATCGTGGAAATCCTAGCACTACAAGAAATTTGATTTTTAGTGGCGCACAAAAAACGCTACAAAAAGTTTTGGTGGCGTTTTGATAAACGCTGCTAGAAAACATGCGACTAAAAATCCATGATTTTTTGTTGCATTTATTTTAACGCCACTATAAATGAATTTTTGGCAGCGTTTTTTAAACGTTACTAAAGATCTTTTTTACAGCGTTTAAGAAACGCCACCGAAAAGGTGCCGTTTACTATCTTATTTTTTTGTTGCACTTATTATTATTTTTTGCAGCATTTTTTGAACGCCACGGAGATTATTTGAGTTACTATAATTGCTTAGTTACTATTTTTGGTGGCGTTTTTTCTCCGCCACCGTATGTTTCGATTTTATTGCCTGCTGTTCCACGACTGCATCTGATTTCGCCTCCAATTCAATTACTTCAAAACTTATACAATAACGTAATATATAAACACATACACATTCAAAAATAACACATTCAATGAACCACAATAACACAAACAAAAGCAATTACATAATCACCACTATATCATAACATTAGTGTCAAGACAAAAGGTTAAACATACATTTACACAACCAAACTACCATAAACAGTTTCATAATAGTCATGCAGCTAAAGTAGTGCTGCTACCATACATACTAGTTTCATAACAGTTTTAATCAACCTAACTACATACATGTGCTGCTACCATACCAAAAACCAGTGCTGCTGCTTGAATTCTTCACAAACGTTTGTCTACCTGTAAATAATAATAATCATGTTACTAAATATTTGTGAGGTGAAGGTATCAAAGATCAAAAATGGACAAATATAGAAGTCCTTAGACTATAATACTTCAAACAAATATGCCTCTACGTATTAACCACTGATGTGAGCACATTGTAATCGTCCAACAACTTTTACATCATATTTGTGAAGTCAGTGCACTAGACTTGCACATTAGCAGATGAACTTATGACAAAGATAAATGTCTTTATCATGTGGCAGATTGTGACCATTCAGTGCTTAAGTGTAGAATGATATTTAACTAACTACTAGGGGTTTAGATATGTTAAAGAATGAACGTGTGTTCGCCTTAGTTGTAGCGAGCAACGCGACCCTGTTGGCTCATAACACCTAAAGTTGGGGCAACGCAGTTTCACTGTGTTGGTGGATGTTGAATACAAGCTGGTAGTTAATTTACCAAAGTATTGCATTATTGCTAGAACAATATGTTGTTGATAATGTGATAGCTTATCAGGCTACGCAGTGAGTACACTGAAGGTTTTAAAACTGGTTCTGTTACATTACCTAGGGATATACTTTTCTATCAAAGTTGTACCAGGCTCTAGTAACCTTTATTAGTACACGACGAATGTGTTAAAATTGGTTATATAAATTCAACACTTCAGCCACACAAACTCTGTTCCATCCAATATCAACAGCCACACAAACTCTAGCTCTACACCAATATTTATTGAGTAATATAACTAATTTTTATAGTCGATTATCTAGGAATATTGTCAGGGTATTAGAATCAAAGTTTGAAAACATTTATGATGAACAAGTTATATACCTTTCAGTTTGTTTTCAGAATGACTTTTTCCGTTGGCCAAGCTGTGGGAACGCCAAGTGCATCTTCCATGCACGTCAACGCAGATGTTGGTCTCCATAGTTCTGCATTTGCATCTCTCACAATATAAAACCAAACTTTTACAGCATTAAGTCCCAATATACGACTATGGACCATCGTTATCGGATCAGTTGATGCAACAGTTCCTTCAGCCACTACGTTTGTTCCACCCAAATCGATCAACTGGCATTTGCTATCTTTTGTCAACTTTGCAATTGGCTGGAAAAAAAAGAGATTATTATGCAGAATATATACATACACATAATAAATAAACTTTCATACACATGTAATTTCTTCAATTTTGAAAATTAATACTTACATGCTCTGATTTCTTCATGACCAAGGGTGTAGATTTCATGGGAGAAGTCGCACAATTTAAACTGTCATTTCCATTTTATTTATCAACTTCAACTTTTGATTTTGGCCATGCTACTTTCCTACCAACTGTATCTCCAATGCACGACATATCACATGTGGGTCGCCACAAATAAGCATCTTTATTTATTACTTTGTCGACCGAATCACAACGGCAGACGAACCGAGCGGAATACCATTAACAACATATTATGGCTCTCTGGAGTAGACTCTTCCTTCGGCAACTACCCCTTCACCCTCATTCCAACCATAAATCTTGCATTTGTCATCTTGGACAGTGCTGTTACTCTAAAAATGAGAAGTGTAATTTTAACAAACAAATAAATATAAAGATGGTTTATTTTAACAAACAAATAAATTTCTACTTAGCAAATCATTCACGGGTTATAAAATGAGAAGTGTAATTTTAACAGACAAATAAATATAAAGATGGTTTATTTTAACAAACAAACAAATTTCTACTTAGCAAATTACTTAGCAATTCATTCACAGGTTATAAAATGAGAAGTGTAATTCCAACCATAATATTGTGGACAATGCTGTTAATATAAAAAAATTATTCAAATTTTTATTAAGATTTTAACAAACAAATAAATATACAAATGGATTAATTTGGGGTACTAATATCTAAAAACTAAAACTAAAACTTTAGTATGTTTCAATGAGAAGTGTAATTCAACAGTTTAGTATGAGAAGTGTAAAATTTACCGTATTGACGTCGTTCAAATTTACTCGCAGCGCCATCTTAATGCAAGTTGATGGCCAAGCTACTACCTTATTCACAACGTCTGCTAATACTGTCATTTTAGGTGTAGGCCTCCATAAATAAGTATTTGGTTTGTCCACGATATCTACAATAACGCTCACGGCATTTGGGCCAAGAAGAATGCCATTGACAACCGCAGTTGGGTCCCTGGACAACACCCTCCCATTGGCAACAACTTCATAGTTTCCATCCCAATTCAACATCGAACATACATCGTCATTGCTCTGTATTTATTCAACCAAAAATTATAGCAATCACTAGATCAAAATTTGAAATCTAAATGTTATTTCTTGAGTAATATAATTATTATTTTTACCAATTCAGATGTGCTCCTTTTCGAACTTTCTACACCCTGCAGCAAAGCTCTAATATCAGGATATTTTAATCTTAAAAGCACTCAATTAAATGTAATGTAGGCGTTTAATTGACTATCGAAAACTACTAAATGGACTTTGATCAGTTAATGTAATAAGTTTTCAAAAATTAAAATGACCATACTAAAAATGGCAGAGAACATATAATAAGTTTGTGAGAGAGAATAAATTTGTTCTTTTTAGTATTTTAAATTATATGGCGCTTTGAATTTTTTATTTTACATATATAAATTACTTTTAATAGTTTACCTTCTAGTTCATCAGAACCTGCAGCATACTCTTCATTTCTGCTATTTCCTCTCGACACTACGATACTCGTTTATCTTTGGCCTGGGCCACAGCTAGCTTGGTTAAAGTGCAACCCCTTCCCAATGCCCTTAACCGTCCTGGTTTATCTTATCCGAGTACATGTACAAGAGCATCTCCACTGACATTCTGTGATGAACCGGAATTTGATAGGCTACCAAATTTTTTAATCTCCTCCTACATAAATAAAAGAAGTCGTAGAGAAAATAAGTAAATGTACAAGGAGAAGGGAATCATTCTTGAATGTGATTCTAAATGTTAGAATGATGTGAAAAGGAGACTTGAGATGGAATGAACAAATTTAATGATGCATGCTAGAGTAGAACTGAAGATCCTCAATCAGAAGCTTACCATACATCTTCAAATGACATATATGTAAGGTTTAATGCTAGGTTTTGATTCTTGAGTAGTAGATAGAACAAAGGTGGTAAATGTCAAAGCTGTCATGAAACAAGGAAAAGAAACTACTTGATTGTAATACATTTTTCAAATGATAGTACAACAAATTTTATAATCTACTCAAGTAGAACATATAATCTACTCAAGTATGCCTTCGCAATCCTCTCTAACATAACTAACATCTTCATCATCCATTTCTGTTATTTCATTATCTTCAATGACTTGGATATCTTCCTCGATGCAATCGTGATCCTCTAAATCATTAAAACTTCTTGATGGTGCTTTCATTACAACATACTAATTAGAAACATCATTCTCTCTTGAATAAAATACTTGTCTTGCTTGAGATGCAAGTATGTATGGATCTCGTGAAAATGATGCTTGCAGTAAATTAACAAGAGTGAACCCATCATCATCAACTTTTACTCCATTTCCTTTATACGCCCAACGACACTTAAAAACTGGAATATAAAACGTATGATAATCTAATAAAATTATATCTGTCAATATTCCATAGTAAGTGACCACATCAACCACTTGGGACATATCTTTTGCACTTGCTCTACACATAGTAGTCGCATCAAAAGTCACCCCACAATTCTGAGTTTCTCTCCCTACATCTTTTATATGAAAACGTTGCTCATTGATGATATATCCATTGTACGACATGGCATCATCCTTTGGACCAAAAGCAATCCATCTTAACATGTCATCATGATCCTTGGAGGTAATAGGTATCTACAACAAATTTTATTTAGCATGTATATTTTATAGTAAGATTAATAGTCAAAAGAGAATATATTTGAAATCTAACTAACCTTTCTTTTAATCCAATCGGCAAATTTTTTTGTATGTGTTTCCTAAAGTAAGGTCGCATTTTTTGTCATGCGTGGGTCTGACTTTTCTAATTCCTCCAAATGCAAACTAGTATTGAATATTGATTATAAGTTATATATAGCATTACGAACACATCAAAATAATTAAAACAATATAACATACACTTACTCTATAAATGGTTCCACCACAGCCATATTCATTAACACGGCTAAATGAGAGCACTTTCTTTGTCATTAACTGACAGTTTAACTGTCTTGGATATTGAAATCGGACGTCCCTCGAGTATTACACTGCTTTCATAATCTTCTTTTCGAGCTTCTTTCTCCTCTATATGTCCTAATTTTTTCAAAAATTCATCGAAAAACATCATGGATTCTTTTGCAAGATAGGATTCTGCAATACATCCCTCTGGTCGTGCATAGTTTTTGACATAGTCTTTAAGTGTCTTCATGTATCTTTCGAATGGGTACATCCAACGAAAATGAACCGGTCCATACATTAGTGCTTCTTTTCCAAGATGAATGGATAAATGTACCATTATATCAAAAAAAGATGGTGGGAAATATTTTTCAAGCTCACATAAAACTTCAATAATCTCAACATTGATTTGTTCTACCTTCTCTCTATCAAGAACACGTTAACATAATTTGTTGAAAAAAGAACATAAGCGAATTATTATTTTTCTTGCCTTCTTTGCCATTAATCCTCTCGATGCTATTGGCAATAACTGTTGCATTAATACATGGTAATCATGTGACTTCAATCCGCTAATTTTGCAATCCTGCAATGAAATCCGATTTTTCAAATTTGAACAGTACCCATCTGGTCCTTTGAAATCGTACAATCTTTTGCAAAATATTTTTCTCTCGGATTTTGACAACATGTATGGAGCCGGTGGAAGATATGTTTTATTCCCACGAGGTTGTGCATGAAGCTCACTTCGAATTCCCCAATCGTCTAAATCCTTTCTACAGTTGGTTCCATCTTTTAATTTATTACCATGAAACATCGTGCCCAATAGGCTTTCACCAATGTTTTCTCCACATGCATCACATCTATATTGTGACGTAATGGAAGCTCCTGCGAAAACCAAAACTATAACGCATTATTGGGTTTTTCTTCTATTAAAAAAATGAAAAATAAATAAACTAACCACTAACCTTCCAATAAGGCAAATCAAATAAAATTGATCTTTTTTTCCACCTCGATAGCTCCATTTTTGTAGAATCGTTAGTATTATCATCTTCATCTTCTGTATCATAAACACACTTTCTCTTCTTACTTTTCTCTTCTTTTTCTTTTCCAAAATCATTTGGATAATCCTTCAACAATGCATGAATGTTTCTCCCAGTTAGTATTCTAGGAGCACTACCTTTCTCTATGGTGTTATCAAACAATGCCTTTTGTTTCCTCCGTGAATCTGAAGAAGGTAGAAATCTTCTATGACCCATGTAGACGCTCTTTCGACTATGATTCAACCAACGAGAATGGGTATTGACACCACATAATGGGCAAGCTTTTCCCCCTTTCACACGACATCCAGCAAGATTTCCATAAGCCAGAAAATCGTTAATCGTCCATATCAAAATTGCATTAGTTTAAACAAAGTTTTACTAAATGCATCATAAGCATCAACTCCATTACACCACAAATGATGCAAGTCTTCCACCAAAGGCGCCAAATATACATCAATATCATTCCCAGGTTGCTTTGGGCCTGGAATAAGTAAAGTTAACATAATATTTTCCTTCTTCATACACAACATAGGCGAGAGATTGTATGTCACAAGCATCACCGGCCAGCAACTATATTTCGAACTCAACATGGAAAATGGATTGAATCCATCTGTAGCAAGACCAAGCCTAAGATTGCATGGATCAGATGAAAAAGATTTATACTTTTCATCCACCATTTTCCATGTCGTAGAATCCACGGGATGACGCATTTTTCCATCGTTGCTTGTATTATTAAAATGCCATCTTAAATCTTCTACCATCTTTTGAGATCTATACATTCTTCTAAATCTCGGAATTATTGGAAAGTATCTCAATACTTTAACTGGAATACCTTGTATAACCTCTTCAGTATCTTGATTTTTCTTCCATCTTGAAGAACCACATTTTGGACAACTTTCTAAATCTTTGTATTCTTTTCTGTAAAGGCAACAGTCATTCTCACAAGCATGTATCTTTTCAAAACCTATGTCGAATGCTCTAAGAAATTTCTTTACTTCATATAAGTTTTTGGGAAGCACGTTATCCTTCGGAAGAAATAAATGTTGCACAGTTAAAAGCTTATCAAACCCACTATCAGACAAACCAGTCTCATATTTAAGATTATACAAGACGGTGATAGCAGATAATTTTGTGTGATTTATGCAACCAGGATATAATAGAGTTTCTGCATCTTCCAAGTTCTTGAGTAACTCATCCTCTTTTCTTTGAGAATTAACATTATCTTTATCATCATCAAAAAAATCTTGATTCAAAAAATCTTCATCTTCATAGCGAATCATCTTGAATAGATCATATACATCAAACGTATTTGTTTTCTTCTCTACATTTATCTCTTCACCATGGTTAAACCATACACCACCCATGTATTTAGGATCCATTACTTTTATAATTAAATGTTCAACGATGATTTGTTCATCATGACGACTAAGATTCCGACAATCCTTGCAAGGGCATAAAATTTTTTCTACACTTCTTGCATTCCTCTTTGCAGCATTCACAAAATTCATTGCTCCTTGTCGGTACTCTATACTAGTTCTATGAAAAAAGTAAAACAAATAAAAAAATTGAGCTTTAATATTAGATTATATGTTATAATTCTCAAAATACATATTAAGTTAATCATGGTTTTATCACCTGCTTAAAAAAACCCAGTCTTTTTCCATTTTCGACATATGAAGGCAAATAAGTTTCCAATCTTTGACGTATAAATTGGTTATCTGTTGTAATCAAAAAAATAACTAGACGTTGAAGTTATTACCCAAAAAAAATCCAAGCATCTTATAAATAATGCACTATCTGGAACATTGGTAACACGCCCATAGTAAGGATAATAAACTACAATAAACCACATAAAATGAATAATAACAGAGATAGCATGTGCTGCAGTGAATGAAATAACAGAGATAGTTTTTATTTTTAGGATAGTGCACACATGAATCAAACCCCATTCACAAGGTTACATAGATTTGTTTTTCTTCATTTGGTGACTGAAATTATGATGCATTTGCTGAAAATATAATGCATATAGATATGTATCGATGAGATAACTCCATGTGACCATGTAAACGCATCTGCCAGAAAATTATTTATATTGTGAACGCACAAAAATGTAAAGCCATTCAGCAAATGGTAATTAAAATTGCATATAAAAAGAACATATTAAACATGAGTAATCCATACATTTGCGAATGCGGGTGTGGATCTTCCATACTGCCTTAAATGAAGTCGTACTGGTTGGAAAATATACGAATGCTTAAAAATCAAAATATTATCTTTCAAATTTCTAGTCTGAAACTAAGAAAATATTTCAAGCTCGTGAAAATAATAATGAAATAGTAGAATATCACATCAGCAAGTGTATTTTATAATTCGGTAATACATTTTTCATCAGCAAGTATAGTGTAGATTAGCACTTGATAGGCAAGCAAATTATTTTTGTTGCAAAATAAATGTTAATTTTGGATGAAATGCGCTTGTACAGGAACAAATGCAATGAATAAAAGCAGTTTGAACAATCTAGATATTTCAAGCAGCCTACGGCAACAACAATTTGAATACTTAACAAATTTGTGTAAGAATGATACCAAACTAAAGTTGATTAAAATTACTGAGAGTTTGCTGTTACTGCAAAATATATATGGACACATCCTTTATTTTTATTTCAAAAATACCAAAGATGTTAGTATAATTTTATAAGTGTGTGTTAACATTGGTTGCTTGTATTATTAGTTGTTGCATCCATATAGCTCTACTTGTCCATCACTAAGGTCCACATTACAAAGACAACCACTACTAAGGTCTACTTGACAGTATCATTTTATTTCTTTTTGCATTAAAAATTGTTCTCCTAGCCATGTTGAACGATTTATTTTAAGAACTAAGCAAGAAAAGCTTTCATGAGTGAAAGTAAATCTTGGCATTGAAGTTTATGAAAGTGCCTATAACTTTTGAGGAACAGAAATGGTGTACAAGGTCCAAACTGTGAATGAATATATGGTAATACATATTTGTATTTGTTATTTCCTTGTAAAATAAAAGGCAGACAAAATTTCTTTCTTTATTAAGTAGTGTTGTATCATTTCTATCAAATTTTACTATTTGTAGAACCAGAAAAACACATGTTTCCAACCAGTAATAGATTGCTCATCCGGTTTCATTAACTAATAAATCATAATGCAAACTGAGCTACCCTTGCAGTAATGACGTCAGTAATCACAAAATAACTGAGATACCCTTGGAGTAATTACAATGCAAACAATCACAAAATTTCTTTAACACAGCAGTAAAAATTCTATTTTTTATTGAAAATATCAAAACAATAAACTGTACAATTACATTCTAAGATGTAATCACAAACAATCACAAAATAAAACCTACAGTAATCACAAACAATCACAAAATAACTTGCAATATAATCTATAATAACTTGCAGCATCAATAGATTAGTAAACCTAACGAACAATCAGAAAAATTCACAAACAATTTTATGCGCAAGCTTTAATCACAATCAGAAAATCAATTTATAAAGATCAACCTAAATATACCTATTTAGGGCACCACGAGGAGAAAAACATGTTGGAGAGCTACCACGATGATGTGGAGAGGAGTAGATGCAACGATGAAAATAAACAACGATGTGGAGATGAGTGATGTGGAGAGGAATGGTTGAATCAAAAAGCGATTTGGGAAATTATTTTGATGCGATTTGGGAAATTTTGTTCCTTATGTTTAGAAATTTTATAAGTGTTAGATAATTTAATGATAGGGAATGTACTGGTTACGTTTATTAGACTTAGGCGGAAAGATTTTGGTAAGGCGCGAAAGGTAAAATAATTTTTGCCGTGTTTTGACTATAGGGTGAAATGTTTTTAGTTGCATTCACAAATAAATGCCACCAATTTATGCAACCAAAGGCTAGTTTTCTTGTAGTGTGGCCACACACCAGTTCCTATCTCCGAGAATCGGTGCTTTGGACGTCTATCCCTGGGCATCCGCCCTCAGTCTCACCTATATTTGGGTCTCGATCAAAAGTATACTCTAATTATCCTTACTTATCCTCCGCCAAGCATGTCCTGCCGAGCCATAAGCGTGGTCATTAAAATTTCAGTTGTGCACAAGTTTCTATTTTTGGAAATTAGCGCTTTTGGCTGCCTGATTACGGATATTCCTTATTGACCTTAGTTATTTTCAAGCAATAGTCAATACCGGGAGTAGGGTCGAATTATCTGATCAACCCTTGTGGTTGTACTCCTTTGTCCCGATCCTTGACCAAAGGAGTCGGTACCTATCTCTGGGTACCTAATTGTAATGCTAATCACACAGATAGGGTTTTTCTTACAAGAGCATGGTAATGTTGGTTCAAGAAGTTAACTTTATTAATAAACAAAAAACATGGCAAGTTCTGCCTTATTACATTTCCCTAATACTCTTGGGTGGCTTATTTGCTTAAAATAAACTACATAAATCTAAGTAAAATAGCATCGCAATAGGTCGCTATTCCATGCCCATGGAATCAATATTCCATGAACAGTAGCCAGCTTGAAAGTTCCATCTCCAAGCTTATGTTCGATGGTATAAGACCATCCCAGTTTGAACCAAGTGCCTCATACTTGAGAGAACTCGTTTCATAATGAGATCTCCTACCTCGAAGGTACGGTTTTGGACCTTGGTGTTGAAATATTGTGCTACTCTTTTTCAGTGAGTAATTACTCTTAATTCAGCCTCTTCTCGCTTTTTTGTTAGTCAAATCGAGGGTCTCAAGCGAAAGTTCCTCACTGATATTAGGGTCGTAGTACTTTTTTCTATGAGAAGGGACTTCCCGTTCAATCAAAATCATGGCGTCTGATCCATAGGCCAAAAAGAATGGTGTATGTCCAGTCGTGCACTTGTAAGTTGTCATATAATCCCACAATGTAAGTGGTAGCTCATCGACCCAACTGCCTTTGCCTTTAGTTAAGCGTTTCTTCAAGATGGACTTGATGATTTTAATAGCCATCTCTACCTGTTCATTCGCCTGAGGATGTGCTACCGCCAAAAAGCTTTCTCAATCTTGTACCAGTCGTAGAAATCCTTGAACTCGGTACTTTCAAACTAAATTCCATTATCTGCTATAATTTTCTAAGGAACTCCAAATCTTGAGTCAATATTCTTCGTCACAAAGTTGATCACTTTCTTTGTTGTGATCATGGCAAGTGATTCCGCTTCAGTCTACTTTATGAAGTAATCCATAGTAATAATAGCGTATTTAGCTCCTCCTTTCAATATTGGTAGCACACTGATTATATCAATCCCCAAACAGCAAATGGTCACGGGCTAACCTTTTCATAAGCTTTGTAGATGAGGCTCTTGGAATTCTAGAAAACCTTTAGCATTGGTCACACCATTTGGTATAATCAGCAAGATTACAATTTACTGTTGGCCATAAGTTTCCATAGCGAAGTATCTTCTTTGCTAATGTCCGCCCCCTGGTGTGATCACCACAGGTACCCTCATGGAAATCCATGAAGATTTTCCTAGCCTTATCCTTGGTTATAAACCAAAGCAAGGGGGTAGAGAAACCTCTCCTATACAATACTCCTCCTTGCACTATGAATCGTGGCACTTTACGAAGGAGCTTCCATCATTCATTGTTTTCTCTCGGGAGAGTTCCCTTGAGTAAATAGCCTTTGATTGGAGTCATCCATGACTCCTTCTTCTCTTCGGCCTCCAAAATCCAATCGACGTCCATTTAGTCGATACTTAGAGCCGATAAAACCTCCACTAGAACCAATCCCAATAGTTTCGCATCTCCAAAACTAGCTAACTTGGTCAGTGAATCGGCCTGTGCATTCTCCTCTCCGGGGATGTGCATAATTGTGTAATGCTCTATATTGTTCAATAGTTCTAATGCTTTCGTTGGGTAAGGGGAAAGTCTCATAGCCTTAGCCTAGAATTCCTTCTTCATTTGGCAGACCACTAACTAAGAATCACTGAAAATATGTAGCATCTTTACACCCAGTTCCTTCGCTATCCTAAGTCCCACTATCAATGCTTCGTACTCATCCTTATGGTTTATCGCGGGGAACTCTAGCTTCATTACATAGCAAATCGATAGTTCTTCTAGAATCACGAATATCGCTCCTGCTTTAGAATTGTGTTCTTTAGAAGCTTTATCTACTAAAAGCTTCCATTGAGAAAGCATGACCATTTCGTCTTCCTTTTCACCATCTCATGCGGTAAATTCAACGATGAAATCCGCCAATGCATGTTCAATTATTTCCCTTCTTGGATGGTAAGTGATGTCGCACTAGCTCAGTTCAACATTCCACTTCAGTAACCTTCCCGGTGTCTTGGGTTGGTACAGTACCTGCTTCAAAGGTTGATCCGTTAGCATCTTAATCGGATGAGCCTAGAAATACAATCGCAGTTTCCTTGACGCAATCAGCAAGCAATAAGCGAGTTTCTCAACCTTCAGATAGTTCTTTTCATCTTCATTAAACTGCTTGCTGATGTAGTAAAATGGCCTCTGAATCCTTGCCTCCTCACATGCAAATGATGCACTTAGTGTGTGAGAAGACATTGCCATATAGATGAACAAATCTCCCCCATCTAAAGATTTGAATAGAACCGGTGGTGTTTCCATATGCCTTAGTACTTCCTCGAATGCATTCTGACATTCCTTTGTGCACTTGTAATTTCCTTTCCCTTTTTGAGGGCATCAAAGAACGGTATAAACTTATCAGTTGCCTTTAAGATGAACCAACTCAACGTGACAACCTTTCCATTCAAGCTTTGCAACTCCTTCGTGGTTGGTGCAGTTACATTCCTCAAGGTATTATTCTGCTCTGGATTAGCCTCAATGCCCCTAGAATTCACAATAAATCATAGAAATTTCCCCGATGCAACCCCGAAAGAACACTTCAATAGATTTAACTTCATTCCGTACTTTCATAGTACTTCGAGCATTTTTAAAAGGTAATTCATTTGTAGCCATGACCTCATGATCATATCATCCGCATACACTTCTTTCATCTCATTCTTCAACATAAAGTTCACCAATCTCTGGTAAGCAGCTCTGACATTCTTCATGTCGAACGACATCAATCGGTAATTGTATAACCTAAATCCGTTATAAAACTCATGTGCTCCTGATCTGGAACATGCATTGGTATCTAATTATAGCTAGAATAGGCATCCATAAAAGGAAGTAACTTATGTCCAGCGGTCCCATCTACCGGCTGGTCAATCCTGAGTTCAAAGCCACTTTCCATTTGCTTCCTTGACCAACACAGGGTTTGATACTCATTCAGGGTACAAAGCATCACGGATAAAGCCATTTGCCTTCAGCTTATCCGCTTTCTCTTTCAATGCAGCGGATTGCTATAGACCCAGGCTACGTCTCTTTTGTTTCATAAGTAGATATTTCAAGTCTACATTCAGTGCGTGACACATTATCTTCGAGGATATCCTGCACGTATCCGAATCTATCCAAGAAAATACATTCAAGTTTGCTCGAACAAAACTGACCGATTCCTTCCTCAATCTTATGCTGAGCTGAGATCTGATCTTAAGAACTTGTGTAGGATCATCTATATCGACCGGTACGTTAACCGTTAGCTTAGCCGGTGCTTCCCGCACTTCCTCTGCCTTCTTCCTAAGATCCATAGACTTATAGAACCAGCTATGGTTCTCGAGCTAGGGTTAGGGCTTTAGTTGCGATGCATCTGTTTTTTTGATGCCCAGAGTTTTCTCTACATCTTTATCCCTTCTCTTTGCCTCTTTGAGCGTGACAACATAGCATTCTTGATCGGTGCTTTGGTCTCCTCTAATCGATCCAACCCCATTTCTATGGGGACTTTACTATTAGGCACCGAGGATCTAGTGCTATTCTAAAATCAACAAGGGTCGGCCTAAAAAGGAGTATTACATCGAATACTTATCTATAATTACAAACTTCTTAACCCGCACAATCTTGCGTTCTCCATCTCCCAATTCTATAGACAAATCAATTGTCCCAATAGGTTGCTTTGCCTTACCGGTAAATCCTTAAATCTTGGATTTACATGGCTTAACATTCTTCATACTTATTCTCATCTAATCAAATGTCCTCTTAAACAGAATATTCACCAAGCCTTTTCTATCCACCAAGACACAGTGCACCATAGTAGGGCCTGTAACAACAGTAATCACCATAGGATTGAAGGTTCATGCTTCGACCCTATTAAAAACACTATTATGAAACATGATATTGTTAGTCATCAACTATTGTTGCTTTGTCAGAGATCCCTCCTTAATGGTAAAGCAGCTCTCTTGTAGTACATGCCTCAACGAACTTGCATAGCATTCCATCTCATTCTAGCTTTTCTCCAAAGGATAAGGTCCTCCAATTGTGGTGTTAATAACTGTCCTTCCATTTGACTACCTGGGTCCCTCTCCACTAGGTCCAGTTTGTTCTTTTGGGCATTCGGCCTTTGTGATCGAACACCTTTTCCACCATCCCATGGCTTTCTTACATACTACTGAAATTTCTTCTTTCTTATCAACTTTTCAGGTAAATCTCTAAGATGCCTACACTCGGTCGTATTGTGCTCATGAGTTTAATGGAAGCGACTATACTTGCTAAAGCATCTTTCATCCTCAGTTGTCCTCCTCCTAGGTGATTTCTTATACCTTTCCATGCTTTATGTAGCAAGGTATAAATTTTTTGGCGTATCGTTTAGTGGCATGTATTCATCTGGCCTAATTTTCCTTGGGCGCGTGTTGGCATCATTTCGCCTGCCCCCAACACCCTAATTTCTCTTCCTTTGATTACTAGAATACCAAGATTCACTGTCATATCACCCAAGCTCTCATTGGTCAGTTTAAATTCTAAATTACTTTGAGTCACTTCCTATGACTGTCTACTACTAGTCTTCTCAGCAACCTGACTTGCTTTTTACAAATGTAAGAATTGGTTAGCTTTCCGGTGGAACTCCTCTATAGTTGTCTGCTACTTCATCCTCGACCATTTCCCAAAGTACATATCCGGATGTATGCCTCGGATCAATGCCATCAACACCATACTCTCATTTGGATTATTAACTTCAGTTATCACAATGTTGAACCTATTCAAGAACCTCTTCAATGACTCCTTAAGTCCCCAAGAAAGGCTCAACAAGAACATCATGTCCTCAGACCGAGCGATGTAGAGCCTGAACTGTTCAAAGAACTTCTTTGCTAACTTATCAAAAGTCAAGATGGATTTTGACACGAATCGAGTAAACCACATCGACGCAACCTCATCTAGAAAAATAAGGAAATACTTACATCGAACTGCATCCATTGCTCTAGCACCATCCATGTGCCACTTATACTTAAACAAATGTTACTTGGGATCAGCATTCATATTATATGATGACAATGTAGACATCGTAAACTTCCTGAGATACTCTTCCCTTAAGAAATTCTCCATGAATGGAGTTCTACTAGGTGCAAAACTCTAGTCTTCATTCGTCCTCCATTTATTTCCCTCCAACAACCAATTAATCAGGTGTGCTATAAGCTCCTCACTAGTCCGATGCTCCATAGGACAACTATCAAGAGTTGTGCCGAATGTTTGACTCCACAAACAATCTTGATTTTCCAATTGACATCTAAGTTCTCCAGTCTCCGAGAAAACCACTCCTTCAGTTATCCTTTGACATCTGATTGGCTGCATAACGACTGTTTGAGCACCAACATCTTGAGCTTCAACATCTTGTCCATCCTCATCCCCAGCATGTTGCAAATCATCCTTGTAATCAGATAAGTAGACGACCTCGACTCCCTGCCTCTCTAAGGGCCTCAAATTCAGGTCGGTACCAATTTGATTCTGATATATACTGATATGAAATCCCTTAGCATGAGCTCTTCCAGTTCCTATAACACTCATCCCTGCTAGTCCAGTAGTGGATTCCTTCTGCTTTTACCTTCCATACCTTATGTTACAACCAAAAGCAAACGAGTTCTCCTCTTCAGATCTAGTAGGTGATGATTCTCTCTTGCTCATGTCGTTCCTTTATGACTGTTGGGTCAGCAAGGCTCTATTAGCATCCATCTTTTCTAGTAAAGCCTTCCAACTATCTGCTATCTTTTGATTCAACTCCGCCACCATCTTATCAAATTCCACTCTTGTGACCATCTCCTGAGGTGTAGTTGTCCTGGCAATGCTGTTATTGACTGATTAGTTGCCTCATCATGATGAGAATCTCCTTTATCTGCACCAGCGATTGCTCCTGATCTACCAGACTTCCTTGTTTGTGCCATTGATTCTAATATGAATTTTCTTCAAATCTTTTGATGAAAACCTTCTAGATCTAACTCTGGATGGTCTAATCCATAATAGATATCTAGATCTATTCCTAAGAAACACCATTCTCAGTGAAAGCACCAAAAATATTTGGCTGAAAAGTGGCATAACACCCCCAAAATGAAATTAAATAGAGAGATCTAGCAAAATAAAGTAAGAAACATGAGAAATTTTTACGGTGGTTCGGAAAAACTGAGGCCTACATCTACTTCAATATCATTACTTATAATTCCATAGCTACAATGGTTTTTACTGATCTAATAGCATAGAACAGTAAAAAGTAGCTTCCTTTGTGTTAAGGGCATGCGAGAAAACAGTGAAGAAGATAAGTGTTAAAAGTCCTTTCTGAGTTGCCAAATCCTTGATAACTATAGAGAAATACCCCAACGAAATCATCGAATCTTTAAGTACCAATCTAACTTCAGATTTGAGAATTTAGAAGGGGAAACAAAGTCTCATGGCTAGTAAAAGCATCTTGGTACCGATCAAAAGTGATCAATACCGACTTTATTTTAGGTCGGCGAGTCCTTCCATCTTCCTCAACTTGGTCTTCTACCTACACTCTGAAGCTTCGAGCACTTTTTCCTTATAAATCAAGTCGCTGCCAAGAGGTTCTACCATCTTCAGTACTTATCCTTTTCTTTAGAGTTTCCTTAGAGTTGTTCACCTACTCCTCTAGAAATGGACCTTAAGACGATCACTCTAACCAACTATCCATTGACCAAGGCTTCAGAGCTCCTCAGAGTGCTTAAAAAGAGCTAAAATTGGTTGGTACTAACTTATTTTCTTGGCTCCTTTTGCACTCCAAACTCTTGAAGCCACTTGCATCTTCCTTCCAAGTTTTCTCTTAAGTCTTGAATCATTTTGTCTTCATATTGACATCTAGATTCATTTGAAAGCCGCTTAGTATAAAAGTCAGATAACACAACCCATATATTATGATATCCTAATTGATTAGAGTTATAACTGCGAGCCACGACGATTAGAGCCGCGACACTTGTGTTAAAACTATTTTTGATAAACCGTGGGTGGGATTTTGTTTGGTGTGAATGACATCATTGTGTTTGACTAATATGTCACGTGTTTATACCCGACACCGCACTCATATTTTATTAATATGCATTGTAATACCCATAGCTAGATTTCTGATCTTATTCAAGGTTTGTTATATACATGATAATGCCTCGGGTCAGACTGAGGCGTTATGTTTTCAGGATTGATGCCTATTGGACGTCGTATTATTTTTTTTATTGAGCATTTCATAGGCTATGTATATTATATTAGAGAACTACTAAGTCTGAGTCTAACAACCATTCTTGGGAAATTAAGATCTGTAACGCCATTCAGTTTATTCAAAGATAAGACAAAGATGAGTCTATTCAAGGTGTTGTGGACATATTTGAAGATCGTTGCAAAAAGAGTCATTACATGGATGTTTAAGCAGTTATGGATTGTACATAGCCTACTGAGTTTAAGTGATGTATTTTGACTAGTCCATGTATCAGACATATTTTGAGACACACATACACAAATATACATACATATACATATATATATATGTGTATGTATGTATATATGTATATGTATATGTATATGTATATGTATTACCAATTTTCACTGTGATATCGATACATATGTCATCATATACTTATATGTGTTCATGATATGCGAGTTATTCAATTCTTGAACTCGTTTACATTGCTTTGCTCGAGATGAGATATGTAATATTTCAGATGTATTCATATATTAAAACGTATCTGTATCGACCCAAATTAGTATATATGAGAGATCTCTCCTTTCGTATCCATTGATTCGAGCTGTCAAATAATAAAATTTCTCTGATATTTTCGGTTAAGAGAGCCGAGACATTACACTTATCATCTTCTTTAATCATGGTAGTGTTGATCGTATGGTCGACCACTGCCAAATATAAGTACAAATCCTCCCTTTTAATGGGCTTGGACAGTATCGGAAGAGTGGCCTAATACTGCTTCAGCTTCTCGAATGCCTTAATGCATTCATCATTCTAAGTGAATGAATTTCCCTCATTGATGTGGTTTAAGAAAGGGAGGCACCGGTCAGTTGCCTTTGACACAAACTGGCTTAATGCTGCTGTTTGTGCCAAAATTGGTCACAAACCCCAAAAGCCGTGAAAGCATCAGTGTATATACACAGATTCACAATATTCCAACACAGATCTCAGATCCAGATAACATAGAGAATAAAAATGAAGAAACATTAAAGTTCAAATGGAAGAAAACAAGAAAGAACACAAGGTTTATAGTGGTTCGGCAATCCGGCCTACGTCCACTTTGAATCAATCCTTTTTATTTCCTTTTTACTGTAGTTACAATTACAAGCCTTTAGTATCAATTCAAAAATGGCAAAGCTTCCGCGTCAGAGAAAGAGATCCTCCTTTTTAGTTGCCATATAACTCCTATTTATAGGTGTAGAACTGAAAATATCCGCCTCGAAACCTGGAACACCTTTTCTCTTGTGCATGTGGGCCCACCAGACCGATCCAGAGCGATTTGGGATCGATGCGTGTTCAGTTCATATCAACCCAAAAGTGGTCCAATCGAGCTGAAATCAATCATGAAGGTTCTCAAGTGCATCAGGAAGCTCCTGTCCAAATTTCATCACATTTGTACTTGTAGATTGTGAATTATGATCGATGCAAGTTGGTGTTCACCGATTGGCCATCGCGTTCGTATTGATCCCCGACTCTTATTTGTATCCACACTCATTCAATTATCCACCGGTCCCCATATCAATAGCCGTAGCCTTCGAATCGATCTGATCTTCACGCGCTCTGATCCACAACCTTCGCTCCATCTCGACTGCTTCCTTAGCATCCATCGATACAAAGTATATAACCTTCGTATCCATCTACCAGTGCCTGTTGGCTTGTTCGTATCCATCAACTGTACTTCTGTTCGCATCCATCGATCCAAGTCCATAGCCTTCATATCGATCAAAGCTTTACTTCTTCGTATCGATCAGTCGCCGCAGCCCTCGTGTCGATCCAGCACCTTGTACTTCGTATTGATCCCATGCTTCGATCGACACGAAATGCATCGAGAAGAAGACTGACCGATCCAGACCAAATGCCAAGCCCACGCTTTAGTCCAAACCCGTATCCATCCTGATTGATACGAAAGCAGCGATTCCAAGTGGGCAGCCGAGCCTAGGTCGATCGATACGAAGTGCATCGATTCGAAGTATGCCGCCATTCCAATCTCGACCGCTGCAAAATCATCGATGCTACGTCCATCCCTGATTGATAACTTCTATCGGTCCAAACCCCATGAGTGCTATCCATACTACCACATGATCGATACGAACAGTATTGATACAAACCAATCTCAATGAATCTTGATCCATCCATATCTCGAGCATATGAACTCCGATTGATCTAAAATTTGAAACATAGCCCCTCCTAGCCTTGTTCATCATTCCCAATCGATCCCGTCTTGGTTGGAGATCGGCCAAATTTTGACAACATCGATCACAGCCTTGTTTCCAATCGATCTCCAATCCTTATATCCATCCTTTCCAACCAATTTGTTGATATCCCGGCCTTGTCCAAAAGGCGGGGTAAAATTTGCCCCCCAAAACATGCCTTGTGGTAAGAAGGCGTGTTTTGAATAGCTCCAAATCCGACATTTGAAATCCATATTCCATCCATAGCCATACCATCCAATCCATTACCAAGCCATCCTATCCAAGTACCATAGCCATAGCCAAGTCCGCGACTGCTCCGAAGCGATGTCTAATTCGAAGTCCTATAACCACAACCCTAGCCAACTTCGCAGCTATCCAGATCCGTCAACCGAGCTTTAATCCATTCATATTCAATAACTAATAACCAATTCCATGACCACTCCGGGTCGATATCCTGTTCCGACCTCGACTCTCCGGTCAAGGGCTTTTATGTTCTCCAACCTCGACTCTCCGGCCAGGGACTTTTTTATATTCTCCGGCCTCGGCTCTCCAGCCAAGGACTTTTTATATTCTCCGGCCAAGGACTTTTATATTCTTCAGCCTTGGCTCTCCGACCAAGGACTTTTTATATTCTCCGGCCTCGGCTCTCCGGCCAAGGACTTTTTATATTCTCCGGCCTCGGCTCTCCGGCCAAGGGCTTTTATGTTCTCCGGCATCGGCTCTTCGGCATGGCTTTTTTATATTCTCCGACCTCATCTCTCTGGCCAAGGACTTTTTATATTCTCCAGCCTCGGCTCTTTGCAATTACGGCCCCGTCTCTCCGGTCGGGACCGTAATCGCGAGACTTGTATTATTTATTATATTAATCCAAATCCACTTGTTACAGAATCCAGTTAACAAATTGAAAGTCCAAACAAACAGGGAAAACTAAACAAATGTCCGTGCAACCAAAGAAAGAACCAAAGTTTGTAGGAAAATAGAAATAAAACAGGATTTCATAGAATCACGCAGTATGGTTTGTCATCGTCTCGGGGCAATACTAGGGACCTTCCTCGATCCCATACATGTGTAAGCGACTTAGCCATATTACTTCGAGCACTATCACTTATTCAGCGCCACAAATTTATTCAGTTGATAACAAGCTGACGTTACCTAGATCCAGCGCCATCTTCATTTGAGGCGGGCGGCGGCCGCTCCTGTTCCACTGCCACAGCTCGATTCCTTACATATTCTTGTAGATAACCATTCCTTACATGCTCCTGAATGATATCCTTTAAATGCCTGTAGTCGTTCGTGTTGTGCTCATCCATCTCATGGAATAGGCAATGCCTTCCCGATGCCCGCTCGTAATCAGAAGGTTCCCTTCTTGCCGGCCATTCGATACTGGAGGCGCCCTCGAGTATCTAAGTAAATTCTTTCCAGAGTTTCAGTTAGATCCATGTAAGAAGAAAACTTTGTCTCCCTCCGTGGCCTATTTGAAATGCTACCGTTGTCATTCATTTTCCTTTATCATCTTTGACCGGGTCCTCCCTGGGTGGACCTCCGCCCCTTACTGCATAAGCTTCAGCCTCTCTCTCCTCTCTCTCAGCCTGTGCATCTTCTTGCCTTAGAAACCTTTTCGCCTCATGGTAGAACTCCCCAAGATCCCTCGGTGGGTCTCGTTCCAATGATATCTTGAAATCCGAATTATCTGCAATTCCCAAAATTGATGCCATCAAAACCATCGATGGATCAGGTCTATCCACCGAAGCCACTGCCGCATTGAATCTGGTCAAGAAATCTCTAAGCGATTCTCCCTTCCACTGTTTCATCGATGTCAGAGTCATCACATTCTTGGGTCTGACAATGTGGACCCGAAACTGCCTCATAAACCTTTCAATCAACTCAGTCCACGTGCCAATAGAGCCACTTTCCAGCTGTCTGAACCATAATGCTGCTATATCCACCAAATACAAAGGGAAGCATCGCGCCATGACCTCCCCTGATGCCCCTAGTACTTCCATATGCCTCATGTATCTCGTCAAGTGAACAGTGGGATCCGTTCTCCCGTTATGCATCTCCAGTGTTGGTAATTTGAAATCATGCGGGTTCCTAGCTTGCTTGATTGCAGGAGCAAAGGGACTCCTATTCACATCCTCCAAGTCTCTATTCACCAATCCACCTCCCATGGATCACCTAACCATATCCGCCCATCTGTCGTTGTCGCCAAGGTGAAGTCCTTGTCCGTTGCCTCCAACCTGCCCCCCGAGTTCATGAGGGAGTTCTGGAATCTATTCCCTTGAACGAGCATCCATTCCCCTATCGATGCCGTGTTGCATAGCTCCACCCGGTACTCTACCCGGGATTGGATCAACACGCTTCGGGTGAGTGCGCCCTAGATCTGGTGCTGCTCCTGATGGTCCTGCTCTATTCTGAATTCTGGTTGCTCCGTGCTCCTGACTTCTATCTCCATCCTCTCCCGCAGTTGCGTTCCCTTGACTCTGCATTCCAGTTTGTCCAGCTTGTCGAAGAAGATTCTGCATCATCTCCTCTTGTCTTTTTAGAAGTTCTTCATGCATGGCTCCTATCATCATCTCCATCTCGTTCCGGGTGATGAAGACCGAGGCCTGATTCACTCCTGAGGAAGCCTCCTGACTCCCTTCACGTCGACTCCTTTCAGTCCTCTGTCTTCTTGCCGATTGCCTTGCCATTGTTTTCCAGATCCAAGTCTTTAAATCTTCAAATCCAAAGTTCAAGCTGCAGAATCCCTGAGTTTAGTTCTTAGTGAAATCACTAAAGTGTTTGTGCCAAAATTGGTCACAAACCCAAAATGCCGTCAAAGCACCAGTGTATATACACAGATTCACCATATTCCAGCACAGATCTCAGATCCAGATAACGTAGAGAATAAAAATGAAGAAACATTAAAGTTCAAATGGAAGAAAGCAAGAAAGAACATAAGGTTTATAGTGGTTCGGCAATCCGGCCTACGTCCACTTTGAATCAATCCTTTTTATTTCCTTTTTACTGTAGTTACAATTACAAGCCTTTAGTATCAATTCAAAAATGGCAAAGCTTCCACGTCAGAGAAAGAGATCCCCCTTTTTAGTTGCCATATAACTCCTATTTATAAGTGTAGATATGAAAATATCCGCCTCGAAACCTGGAACACCTTTTCTCTTGCGCATGTGGGCCCACCAGACCGATCTAGAGCGATTTGGGATCGATGCGTGTTTAGTTCGTATCGACCCAAGAGTGGTCCAATCAAGCTAAAATCAATCATGAAGGTTCTCGAGTGCATCAAGAAGCTCCTCTCCAAATTTCATCGCATTTGGACTTGTAGATTATGAATTATGATCAATGCAAGTTGGTGTTCACCGGTTGGCCATCGCGTTCGTATCGATCCCCCGCTCCTGTTCGTATCCATACTCTATCAATTATCCACCGGTCCCCATATCAATCGACGTAGCCTTCGAATCGATTCGATCTTCACGCGCTTTGATCCATAACCTTCGCTCCATCTCGACTGCTTCCTTAGCATCCATTGATACGAAGTATAGAACCTTCGTATCCATCTACCAGTGCATGTTGGATTGTTCGTATCCATCAATTGTACTTCTGTTTGCATCCATCGATCCAAGTCCATAGCCTTCGTATCGATCAAAGCTTTACTTCTTTGTATCGATCATTCGCCGCAGCCCTCATGTCGATCCAGCACCCTGTACTTCGTATCGATCCCATGCTTCGATCGACACGAAATGCATCGAGATAAAGACTGACTGATCCAGACCAAATGCCAAGCGCACACGTTAGTCCAAACCCGTATCCATCCTGGTTGATACAAAAGCAGCGATTCGAAGTGGGCAGCCGAGCCTAGGTCGATCAATACGAAGTGCATTGATTCAAAGTATGCCGCCATTCCAATCTCAACCGATGCAAAATCATCGATGCTGCATCCATCCCTGATCGATACGAACTTCTACCGGTCCAAACCCCATGAGTGCTATCCATACTGCCACGTGATCGATACGAACAGTATTGATATGAACCAATCTCCATGAATCTTGATCCATCCATATCTCGAGCATATGAACTCCGATTGATCTGAAATTTGAAACGTAGCCCCCCTAGCCTTGTTCATCATTCCCAATCTATATCGTCTTGGTTGGAGCTTGGCCAAATTTTGACGACATTGATCACAGCCTTATTTCCAATCGATCTCCAATCCTGATATCCATCCTTTCCAACGAATTTGTTGATATCGTGGCCTTGTCCAAAAGGCGTGGTAATAGTTGCTACCACCCATTCGATAATTGCACTTGTTTCACAGTTCTGGGGACTTGCATGTCTTGGATGGCTTGGATTTTGTCGAAATTAGCTTTAGTATAATTGGTTCTTACAACGTAACCAAGGAATTTGCCGAACCGCACACAAAAGGAGCATTTCTTTGGGTTCAGCTTCATGTTATACTAGCGTAGTATGTTGAAAGTTTCGGTCAAGTTCTGTGCATGCCTTCTGATTATTCAAACTTTACTAGCATGTTATCCACAGTCACTTCCATGGACAGACCAATCTATTCAGAGAACATATGGGAACGAGATGCTGATAGGTAGTGCCCACATTTCACAAAAACAAACGACATGGCACAATAATAATACAAGTTGGCATTTATGATGAAGGAAGTGTGCTCTTGGTCATGGCCGTACAAAGTAATCTGATTATATCTAGAATAGACATCCATGAAATTGAGGAGCTCATGTTCACTGCTCACATTTACTAGTTGATCAATGAGAGGCAATGGAAAGCTATCTTTAGGGTAGGCTTTGTTGAGGTTGGAGAAGTCAATGCAAGTTCACCAAGGCCCACTAGGCTTTCTAACCGGTACTGGGTCAGCGACCCGAACCAGATATTCCACCTTCCGAATAAAGCCATTGGCTAATAGCTTATCTACCTCTTCTTTAAGAGCTCGGTACCTTTCTGGGTTAGCGGTCAACGCATTTGATGGATGGAGGTAGCTTTGGGATCAATGTTGAGTGCATGACAAATGATCCTGGGATCAATTTTGTCATGTCAACGTGCCCCCATATGAAGACATCTTTGCTTTGCTATAGGAATTTGATCGGCTCATCTCTTACTTTTAGGCTAAGCTTGGTGCTGATTTGAACAACATTGCTAGGGTCGACAATGTCTACAAATATCATCTACAACAGAGTAGTCTGCCCGCCCTCAATATTTGAATCCCCCATGTGAGGTTTGATATGGTCGTTGTCAAGATCTGGGTTTGCTTCCTAGTTGCATCGGTCTAGCACATAAATAATGTGCTCTATGAAATCCTCAGTCTAGATAGACATCCATGCTCGAGGCGGGGTATAGATTTTATTCTCGACTTTCACAAACGAGTCTGCTGGTATTGAGAGGCTAGGAGTTGCCGTATGGGATATCCCCACTTGACAACGGGGAGCGGCTTGCTCATTCCATGTTGTGATGGGCTTTTTGTTCTTTAGGGATTGGCTAAGGAGATAGGCTCACTAGCATTCCAATCTTCATTATAGCATGTTGTCCTAGCATGACATTGTGCCTTGATGGGCTTGAGGGCACTCTCATGTGACACATAGCAAGTTGATGCAGCTTCATGGCTTAGGGTGGTCCCGACATGACCCTGAGCGTTGCTAGGCTCAAGGGTACTATTGGTAGAAACACCATCAGCATTTGTGGCAAGGGCGGTCCCGACATGACTATCGATCACTCTACTGGGCGACAAGTCATTGATTACCACAACCTGTTCAGGTAAGACATTTTTTGCAGGAGAAGTCATTGATGTTGATGCTTCAGATTAGGAAGTAGTCTCAGCACGAACCAGAGTGCTGATGGACTCGATGGTTCTCTCGAGTGACTCAACACTGATTATTGCGAGTTCTTATTGAAGCATGGGAATGCCCTTCTTTGCTTGTTTAAGGGAGGTTCCATAACACTCCATAGCCTTCTGCTAATTGCATCGGATCATGCTGACCCTGCCTTAGATAGGGATTTTCATAACGAGTTGATTAAAGGAGACGATGATGTCCAGTTCAGCAAGTATCGGTTGTCCTATCAGAAGATTATAAAAAGAAGGGCAATCAACTACTACATAGTTTAGCTGAATCTTTACAACAATGGGTTTTGGGCCGAAAGTCATCAGAAGCGAGGTGATACCCATCGGAACAGTATCTACACCCCTAAATCCATAAATTAGCAAGGCATAGAGGGTGAGGCTAGAGGAAGAAAGCTTGAGAACCTCAAGACATGCTTGAAAATGGCTTTGATTGTGTTGTCCCTATCCACGAAGGCCTATTGTACATTGAGTTGGCTCTCGCAAGAGTGACAACCATAGGATCATGATAGAGATAAGAGACCATTTCCCCATCCTTGATAGTGAAAGTGATCGACTGATCTGACTCCAACTTGGGTGCTTTGGAAGCTCGGTGGTCCAAGGAATAGACCTGGTCGGCTGAACGCACTTCTCTCTAATACTAAGAGTGCGTACCCCGACAAATTTTGACCACATGTGGGCCTCGGCATATGGTCAATTTGTCGATTATTTCAACAACATTATTGTTGGGTTGTTGGGGTAGAGCCGATTGGTTGTTGCAGTTTGTCCTTTGTTCCACTTGATGTCGAACAAACTCTAAAAGTATCCCTTCTCAGATAAGTCTTTCAATCTTTTCTTTAAGCACCCAATACTCTTTTGTTGAAGTGGATATTAATTTGATGGAACTCATAGTATTTTTTGTTGCTACGAGGTTCCTCCCTTCTTCTGCCTGTGGTGGCGTTCGGTCTTTGGAATTGCATCCGGCTCAGGTGGTGAGTTATATTGTCTCCATATCCTTGTTCAAATTAGCATAGTTAGCATACCTAGACCAGTATTACGTGGCAATCTCTGCTTTTATCTTGGCATTATTTTGTCGACCATTGCCTCATCATTTAGCATTATCACAAGGACCAACTTGAGTGGTAAGTTAGGTTTCATTATAGCTATTTGAAAGGTCAAAATCCTTCATCCTCTTTATATCTTTCATCTGCTAATAGACTCAATCAGGGATGTAGCCAGGTGCTTTTGAAGCTCCTTCCTCATTCACGACTTATACTTGACCCCAAAGCAATAAGCTACAATATGGCTATTCATGTCAAAACACCTTGCTAGGGTGGATTCCTTGTTGAAGCCATTGGTATATGACCATAGGCTCTCGATCGGCCCCTGTTTGATGTTACTTAGCTAGCCAGCTATCATAACATGGGTCTTTGAAGTGAAGAACCCGGTCTTGAAATCTACATACAGCTGGGCTCAAGAATGGATGCTTCCTGATTACAAATGTAGGAACCAGTGGGAGGCCGATCCTTTGAGAGTGGAGGGAGCTGGAAAGCCGGCCGGCACAGGTGATGGAGTTGAAGGCAATAATGTAATCTGATGGGTCAGCACTTCCATCGTACTTTTCAATGGGTGGTAAAGCTTACCGCTTGTGAACGTATGTATTCAAGTTTTCCTCGAAAAATGGCTCGGCTTTCTTGTCATCAGAAAAAGATTCCCCTCTAGCATTTTGGATTTTCATTCTGTTGAGTTGCTGGCGAAAGATGTTCATTTCCTCTTGGAGGCCAACATCGTCCTACTGTGGGATTGTCAGGCCAAAGGTCGACTTTGGACTCAACCGTTGTCTTGGCAGAGTAGGAGATCGATTAGGAGAGGGATAGTGAGGACGATGACGATAAGTTAGAGAGGCAAACCTCCTCTCCAAATGCACAGAGGGCATCCGTAAATGTCTGGCCTGCCCCTCTCTTGATCTGGGCCTAGCCACATTCCTATAAGATCCGAAGTGTTCTAATAGGGCCCCATTCTCTTTGTCAGTGGCATGAGCACTACCGCTAAGTTGCTCAAAACTTAAATCTTGATTTCCATCTACTGCCTATAGATGTTCAAAAGTAGATGGCCATTTCGCTGAAGGGGAACGATGATGTCTTGGTTCTCTAGATGCATCCAAATCTAGGGCAATGTTAATAACTTGACTTAGCCAATGTGCAAAGTATCTCCTAAGATAAGCATGAACGTCCATGAGTGGGATTTTAGGCACCACTCTACAGTTTTCATGAGGTTGTAAGCACTGGGAAGAGCAGATTGGAGAGGAGTCACGTCGACTGCGAATGAGTCGGTAGAACAAAGTCCACTATCGTCTTATCGTTCAACCTGGACCTCAGATTATTTATCTCGTGGGCTAGAGTAATCCTATTAGCACACTTCAACACATATCATTACCGAGCCCATCATGGGGCAGATAACACTAATGATGGTGTTTCCATTTGTTTCATGTTTAATGGAGTTATTACCTTTTTTCAGTAGATGGATCCATTGTAGCCACCTAGAACAGATTTTCTAGAGAATGAAACAGATGAAAGGTGAGAGCTTTAAAGGGAGACCCTCCTTCTAGCACCAAAATGTTGACTAATAAATTAGCCAACCTCAGAATTAGAATAACGCATCTGTGAAAGCAAAGGTTAGTTACTAACACTAGGCTTAAAAATGTAAAATAAGGAAAAAAAAAGCAAATTAAAATAAATGATACAAAGATATAGAATGGTTAAACTAAGCTTGCATATGTCCACTATGAAGATCTCTTATCATGTTTCTCTCTTACAATCATAAGGAATTACAAGAAAATAATACGAAATAAACACTTAAGACTAAAATGTTGCTAATCTTAAGAGCTTAGGGCTTTAGTTTATTGTGAGAGTATTTCTATATTGTGAGAGAATAGCAATAAATCAGCCCTTTTGAAGTTGTATATTATAGGGTATTTATAGTAGCTGAAATGAATGATGGATGGCTAGGACTGTATGGTAAAATAGGCGGCACGCATGCCTGGTCATCGATCTGGCGGCATGGGATAATGGAAGACAACTGTAAAAGTGGTGTGAAATGTGTGTATAAGATGTTTGCCAACTGGCACTTCATACCAGGCGCGAGCTTTGCATTTAATATTGGAGGCATACTACTAAGGTAGACATGCTTTTGACATATTTGCTACAATACCTAGTATAACTTGTTGTACAACTTGCCGTTTACTTTTGCATGACTTGGCGGCAAGGCGGATGAGTACCTTCTTTTAGGCTATGTAGCCAGTCGTTGGTTGCCGACGCTTGCTGGGGAAAGTTGCATATAGCTAAGGACCAAGTCATAAAGGATATGCTAGGTCGGCTAAGGGATGATGAGACCAGTCAAAGGCGGGCTGTGATGAAGTCGAGCAAAAGACGGGTCATGTTTGAGCCAACTGGTCATGGACCTGGAGTGTTGCTAAGTAGATGGGATGACCTTGGGCAAGTTTGAGTGCAGGCCGGTGTAAACGGGGCCTGTTTGAATCAGGCCAAGCTATGTCAAACTAGATTGCTGATTATACTTGCAAGAAATTTAAGCAACATAATACAACAATACAGAAACATAAATATACATTTATAGATGCGATAATTCAAAATAGAAAATATAGCAAAGTCGTGTAACAATTATTTCATTCCTTCTACTATCTCAAACCAACGCCGTATTATTTTCGACACTTCTTTCGATTAATTCATTTTCTTTTTCTCTTATCGTTGGAGTATTGTAGTACTCTTCAAGGTATTCATTTGGAGTAAGATCGGGATTATCATCATATGGCATAAATTCTGCATCCTCGTTCTGTATTTTAGTATGAAATTATGAACATTCGTTGTAGCAATACTATTTAAACTTGAACCGAAAATTGGTAAGTCTACATGTAAAGTTTGCAAAATTTCTCTTTTATTTCTTTCGATTATGTAAATTGATGGTAGAATTTAAAATTTTCATTATCGTATTTGGTTCAATCTGAGTTTCAAGAAAATCGATTTATATATCATATTTTGATATGGCGGCATATAACCATCTATTAACGGATATTCCGAGTCAACTTAATAATACTGATTCGGTGGAGAATGTGGAAAGCATGAGTTTCGATCGTTTATTATAGAATTGAATACTCTACTATCATGTGTAGTTCTTTCTCAACCTGTCATGGCATATGTAAAGTCATATTAAATTAACACACGAACATAACATTTCAATATGGAGACGTGTAACCATCTATTAACGGATATGGTTGTTCACTTGTAACATGTCGTATCTGGAGGCCAAAAGCTAAGCGCTATGGATGTTGCAATCATCCACAGTATTAACTTCTGGTGACGAAATACGGCGGTGTTAATGGTATCAATAATATCAGAAGCACTTGAATATGAACAAAATCACAGATTTCCAAAAACAATAATTTCAGTGATTACATTTCAAATAAATCATACCCAAGTTACAAAAATCCCAAACGTAATCCCAGGCATTGATCGAATATAATTTACAACAATACACCAAAAGCGATATATGAAGATGCCCCCTTGGATGATCAAAGCAATATAGACATAACTGCCTTTATACATAGCGGAAACAATTTTAAAATAGAATTCCTTAATTAGCTATTCGTCAGCCACATGCTCGCCTTCGGATGCTTTAATCGCCAAAATATGCTAAAACCTGAAATCCTAAACCCTCAGCTTACTTAAATCAAATTTTGAGCACCCGAGAGTTTAAGGGGAAACAAAATCTTCAAGTCAGACTTAAAGCCTAGTAAATAATATATGTTACATCTCAGTTTACTGATAAATAGCGATACCACGCCACTTAGCGAAACCGGTTTCCCCTCACTATTATATCTTTTCAAACCATATATTTTGCAAATCCTTTCCTGCATCCAAACTGGTTAATCAACATATTTTAATAATATAGCAATATCCATTATGCTAAAAACATGAAATAAAATAGACCATCTGTCTAAATCTGAACTATCCATTCTTTACTGGACTATCTGTCCTAAATTCTGAGCTAACTACTTTTTCTGAACTAATTATCCTAAAACTGGTTATACCAAAATAGCAGTATCTTTTATGCTAGATAATGGGCTATCTTCCCAAAAACTGGTAAAATGGGTGGACTAACTGTCCTTAAAATTTTAGCAAAATCCGTTATGCTAATAAATGAACTATCTATTCTTATCAGAGCTGACTGCTCTTTCTGGACTAACTGCCCTGGACTAACTATCCTCTGGGCTGACTGCCTCAAAATGGACTAACTGTCCGAATTTAAAATGAGCTGACTACCCAAATTTCTTTTGGGTTAACTACCCTTGAAAATATCTGAGCTAACTGCTCTACAGTATCTGAGCTAACTGCTCTTTAAATTTTCCTTAAAACCTTTATAAAATGATGTAGTCCGTCAAATCATATATATACCAGGAAAATATATCTTTAGCTTTACTCTAAGCTATTTTTTCTATGTTATATATACTTTACTCAAAATAATGTTGATGATGTTCAATAAGGATTGTCTATCCTTTTAAAATAAGTTAAAGTCCTTTATAACTTAAAACACTTAGGCTATCTGCCTAGTTCTTATATTCAAAACCTTTGTTTAAAACCTTTAAACAACCTTTCAAAAACATAGAAGGTAACTCCTTCAAAACCATTCATAAAACCCTTCAAAAGTATTGAATGTAACTCCTTCATATCTTTGATAAACCTTTCGAAAACAATGAAGGTAACTTCTTCAAAACCTTTTAAAAAGCCTTCCTTTTACAAGCTTTAAAACATATGACATCCGCCTTTTAAATCCTTTAAACCTTAGCCTTTCGAAAACATTGTAAAACCATACCCATTGACCTTGTCTAATGGTCTCACCTTTTGACCTTGTCGGAAGGTTTCTTTTTGACCTAGTTGAAAGTTTTCACCTTTCGACTTTGTCGAAAGCCTGGGGTACCTCCCCTATAATATCATTTATAAACCTTTCGAAAGCAATGAAACTCAAAACCTTTCGAAGACATGGGGTTCAATTTAAAAACAGTGGAAACCTTTCGAAACCCTTCAAAGTTAACTACTTTGAAACCTTTAAAACGTTTTGACTTAAAACATTTGGATTATGCAAAAGGATCAAAAAAACATTGGAATCGAAAGCAACTGCTTCGAAACCTTTATAAAACCTTTCGAAACCATTCAAAAACAATGATGTGTTGGTGTTGGAACCAACACTTTAAAATCAATGGAGAGAGGAAGCAAGTTTTAGAAAACAAAAGATAACCTTTGACTCCATCTGTATCGAAAGGTTAGGAAGCGACAACTATGCTTTCGGCCTTGTCAAAAGCTATACCTTTCGACTTTGTCGAAAGGTTTCATTTATAACAAAAAAGCAAACCAATCAAAATCTTTTTCTTTTAAACCTTTTAACAATTTCGAAAGCTCTTTGTCGAAAGCCAGCAGGCATATTTTCTTTAAACCAAAACAAAACTTCATCTCTTTCGAAAGCTATAACCTTTCGTCAATAAACCTTTTGACTTCATCCAATTCACTACGTACTAGTTGCCTGATACCACGTGCATTAGTATTTGACCTAGCCGAAAGGTTTGATACCTTTCGACCTTGTCGGAAGGTTTGGAATGAAGGCGGAAGCTCTGCCGAAAGGGTTGAAAATAGAAGAAAGACTATTTATTTCTACTTTAAAACAGTTCTTTCGTACCCCACCTACCTTGTTTGTCTAAATTTGATTGGTTGCTAGAATTTTATATTCAAAAGTGCTGCCGACTTTCCTTATTTGGAAGTTTGAATAATTTTGAAAAATCCCCTTTCTCCTTTATAATTATATAAAACATTTAAGTCTCATACCTTAAATAATTTTATATAACTATTAAAACACCTTTAAAATTATGGAAAAATTCCAGAAAATCAAATAATATGTTCTTTTTGACATATAAAATTTTCGAATCCAAACTATAATTATCTTTCCCGTAAATAATTTTATAATCCAAATTAATTTTTTCTTCCTTAGAAAATTCATAACAATTCCATAAAATTTATGAAAATTCTGAAAACCAAAACCCATCTCTAAAATAACTTTTTAGATCATCATAAAAATTCGGAAGGCTAATGGATGTCATTTAATAGGGTTTTATCTCAAAACATGTCATAAAATCTATATGAACCTATATAAATCATCAACATGTATATATAATCTTTTTATCATTCAAACACATGGAAAATCTTTGCAAAATCATTCCGAATTAACCTTAAAACTGAAACCAAAATTATTTAGAGATGTATGCATTATTCACCTTTTTCTTTAATGATTAAGGAGCTTGAGATTTGAATGAGTTTGATTTGAATTTGTTTTCCTTAGGCTTTTCTTTAGTTTCCCCTTCTTCTTCCTACGTTAATGGTGGTCGGCCAAGCTTTTAATTTTTAGAAAATGAGAGTGAACATGTGTTTTGAAATACACGGCCTAAGGAAGATGATATAGAAATGGCCTCTTTCCTATAATACCCCTCCACTAATTCATTTTTAAACCCTTTATTTATTTCATTAGTTAAAAGGCACGACTACCTTAATTAAATCAAATCTCAATCCCCTTACCGACACATTATTTTATTTAGTTTATCTAACAAAATCTCCTAAATAATGTTATCAAAAATCTGGGGTGTTACAGACTTCCCTCTTTAAAGAATTTCATCCTCGAAATTACAATAAGTCTTAAAAGAAACAAGAAGGTAAAACATACCATCAAAACAAGTCAGGATAAGTATCTCTAATCTTGCTTTCCACTTCCCAAGTACAGTCTCTGTCATCGTCACCCCACTGGACTTTGACTAATATGACCGTCTTGGTTCTATGCATCTTCTCATCTTTCGCAACAATGCGAACTGGCTTCCTCACTATGGTCAAGTCCGGTTCTACCGCTAAATCATCTAGCATTGTCGGTGCAATAGCAGTCTTCGGGTCTCTAACACACTTTCTGAGATGTGAAATATGAAAAACATCATGGACACCTGCCAAACTGCTCGGTAACTCAAGTCTATATGTGAGCTTCCCGATCCTCTCAAGAATAGGAAAAGGTCCTATGAACCTAGAGATAACTTCCTCCACTTCCCAAACCTAAGCAAACCTTTCATCGGTGATACTTTGACAAAAGACTGGTCCCCAACTGAGAACTCCAAATCTTTCCATCTCTTATCTGCATAACTTTTCTGCCTAGACCGAGCCTCCTTCATCCTATCTCGAATGACCTCAATCTTTTCTGCAGCTTCTCTAACCAAATCTGGACCAAGAATCAACCTATCCCCGGTCTCCAACCAACAAGCAGGATATTTGCATGGCCTTCCATACAAAGCTTCAAATGGTGCCTTCCCAATACTAGTCTGATAACTGTTGTTATACGAAAACTCGACTAGATACAGATGGTCCTCCTATGATCCCCCAAAGTCTATAACACAAGCTCTCAACAGATCTTCCGAGATCTTGTTAACTCTTTCTGTTTGCCCATTTGTCTGCGGGTGGTAAGCGGTACTCATTGTAAGCTTGGTTCCTAAAACTTCCTGCAGACTCTTCCAAAACTCGCTAGTGAACAAGGAATCTCTATCACTAACTATGTTGCAAGGAAGTCCATGCCGTCTAATCACATTCTTCATGAACAACCTTGCTAAAACAGGTGTCGTCCTGGTTGACTTAACTGGAATGAAATAGGCACTCTTGGTCAATTTGTCAACTATAACCCATATGCTTTCATTCCCCCTATTCAACCTTGGCAACCCGTCTATGAAGTCCATAAAAATAGAATCTCACTTCCACACTGGAATATCTAACGGTCGAAGCAAACCACTCGATTTCTGGTGTTCGGCCTTTGCCTGCTGGCAATTAAAGCACTGCCTTACACACAAACCAATATCCCGCTTCATTCCTTCCCAAAAGAAACTTCTCCTCATATCCTGATACATCTTGGTACCTCCGGGATGTATAGTGAACTTGGAACGATGGAATTCATCTAAGACTTCCTTTCTTATGTTTCCTACACTCGGAACACATAATCTTCCTTTCTTTCTCAACCACCCATTTTGGTCGAGACAGGAATCTTTCAAGTCATCGCTCTTAATTCCTACCTTTAGCTTACTGATCTGTTTAGCTAACAATGGATCCTCTATCTGCTTAGAAGCAATCCGTTCGATCAAAATCGGTCGAACTTCCAAACAAGATAATACAACTGTATCACCACTAGACCCTGCCTCGGATCTCCACTGCACTCTACAATCTGCTATTACCTTTAAATATTTCCTCTCAGCCATCATTGCCAACACTGCATTCTGATGTTTCCTGCTAAGTGCATCTGCAACCCGGTTGCCTTTCCTTGGTGTGTACTCAATCCCAAAATCATAAGCGGCTATGAATTCTAACCATCTCTGCTGTCTCATGTCAGCTCCTTCTAAGAGAACAAACACTTCAACGACTTATGATCTGTAAACAGCTCAAACCTTCCTTCCAAAAGGTAATGTCTCCACACCTTCAAAGCAAAAATCACAGCAGCCAACTCTAAATAATGCGTTGGATATTTGACCTCATGTGGTCTAAGCCGTCTAGAAGCATAGGCAGTCACTTTACCTCTCAGCATCAGTACAGCTCCTAATCCTGTTCCACACGCATCGGTATAGACTACCAAGTCCCGATTCCCCTCTGGAACTACTAACACAGGTGCATGGGTCAATAAGCGTTTCAAACTCTGGAATGCTTCATCACACTTATCGGTCCATACAAACCTCACATCCTTCCTCGTCCGCCTGGTCATCGGTGCTGCTATCTGTGAGAAATCCTTAATGAATCTCCGATAATAACCAACCAACCCAAGGAAACTCTTAATCTCGGTTACTGTCTTGGGTCTCTACCAAATATTCACTGCCTCGATCTTAATCGGATCTACTGATAACCCTTCCTCTAAGACGACACAACCAAGAAACCTCACCTCCTTCTTCCAGAAGTGACACTTCGAAAATTCGCTTTCAGCTGATGCTAGCTCAGCGTATCAAGCACTATTCTAAGATGAACTTCATGCTCTCTCTTATCTTTAGAGTAAATCAAGATATCATCTATGAAAACTAGAATGAACCTATCCAAGTGCTCTCAGAAAATTCGATTCATCAAATGCACAAAGAAAGCTAGAGCATTCGTCAGTCCAAACGGCATGACTAACCATTCGTACGATCCATATCTGGTCCAAAATGCTGTCAAAGGTATACTATCCTCTGCTACTCCGAGCTAATGGAAACTCGTTGCCAAATACAACTGAGAAAATACCTTTGCTCCACTTAGCTGGTCGAACAAATCGTCAATCCCGGGCAATGGATATCGATTCTTTATCGTCCTCTCATTTAACTTACGATAGTCAATACATAGCCTCAACGATCCGTTCGACTTCTTAGCAAACACCACCCTTGCACCCCACGGCGAACTGCTTGGCCTGACAAAACCCTTGCCCTCTAAGTCCACCAACTACACCTTCAACTCCCTCATCTCTGAAGGGGTCATACTGCTTGGCGGTCTACTCACCGGTTCTGCTCCCGAAACCAAATCTATCCGAAACTCAATGACTCGTTTCGACGGCAATCCAATTACACGCTCAAACACATCTGCGAATTCTCTAACCACGAAATCTCGGCTCAACTCATCATCTGAATCTAATGCACCCAACAAAGCAAACACTGCACCACTAGAACCTCCTATGGTGAAAACAACCCGATCGCTATAATCCGGGTGACTAGGAGATATCTTCTTACCCTGGAAAATATCTTAGCACCGTACTCAATTAACCAATCCATACGTAGGATGATCCCAAACCCCACAAAATCAAACACATGCAAACTGCACTCCAAAGTATGACCTAATAGGTCAAACTCAAATTGGTCACACCTCAACCTTGAGTTGCATAGCCTCTTATTTGATTCTCAACCCGTAAGGAAGTAACTAAATATATGGGTTCAAGGTTAAGCTTATCTATCAAACATATAGATATAAAAGAATGCGATGCACCAGTATCAAATAAAATTCTAATAGACATACCATGAATCTGAAGCATTCCCCTAAGAACTGACTTTCCCTTCTCCTGGGCTGTTGGCTTGGAAGCGGCAAGCTCCAATGCATACACCTTGCCCTTACCATCTCTAATGGGATCCTTGCACTGGTTCTTATAATGGCCTATCTGGTCACAGTTAAAACACCTAAAATTCTTCCCCTTAGCCACATCCTTCGCTTTCCCTGAGCGACACTCATTAGCAAAGTGCCCTTTCTTGTCGCATTTATAGCAAACAACTTCATACTTCGCTCTCTTGGCTGCTACACCCTTCTGAGCATCTTTCTTGGGAAAGAACTTCCTCTTCCGGCTCTGCCCAACCTGGACCAATTTTGCCTTTGCCCTTCTCCAAAGACTCAAGGACTTCTTCCTGCCTCAAAGCTATCTTTATAACAATATCAGAAGGATCTTTAAGATGAGACAAAGTAGCACTAGCCAATTCTGGCTTCAATCCTCTGATAAACTTCTCATTCCGCTTTAACACAGTATCCACAAAAGCATACCTATACCGGGCCAACTCTTCGAAATTCGTGGCATACTCAGCAACATACATCTTGCCCTACACCAGCTCGGTAAACTGCCTAATCAAAGCTGACTGTGCCATAATAGACATAAAACTCTTCTAAAATCTCCTCTTGAAATCCTCCCAGGTTATAGTCACCTCATCAACTGTTGCCGATACACTATTCTACCAGAACAATGCGGTCCCCTGAAATTGGCTGGACGCCAACCTCCTCTTCTGCTCGTCATTGAGCCCTCAATATGAAAAAAATCCTTTCGCAGTGCAACAACCAATTCTCCACTTCAATGGCATCCTCCGCTCCCATAAACGGATTCCCTTCTAGCTTCACATAATCACCACTCATCTTAGCGAAAAGATTAACTATTCGAACTTCTGGAACCCCTGCTCCTGCGGCATTTCCTCCTACCACTCCAGCTGCAACTCCTGCCAGCATCATATTCCTGAAAAACTGGTACATGGCTTCCATTCCAACTTGCGGGACTTCAGCACCAACATTCTCTGCCTGACCTAGGCCTCTCCCTACATTAGGTCCGGCGTTCCTTTCAGTGCTTCCCCCTTCTTAGTTAACTCTGCTTCTTCTACCATCTATATCTGTATTCAAACCTCATGAGATACAGAAAGATAACCTAATCAAAGATAGATGAATGGAGATAAAGTGCACACTTATATATAGCAAATACAAGTATGTTACTATAGCGTTAACCCAACCCTAAATTTTACTCTAATTTCCTCGGATTTTTGTTTTCAAAACTAATTTGTAGTTAATTTTTTTTCATAAACCTATACACTAATACCAAGTTGTAACATCCTATATCTAGAGGTCAAAAGCTAAGCGCTATGGATGCTGCAGTCATCCACAGTATTAACTTCCGATGACGAAATACGGCGGTGTTAATGGTATCAATAATATCAGAAGCACTTGAATATGAACAAAATCACAGATTTCCAAAAACAATAATTTCAGTGATTACATTTCAAATAAATCATATCCAAGTTACAAAAATCCCAAACGTAATCCCAGGTATTGATCAAATATAATTTACAATAATATGCCAAGAGCGACATATGAAGATGCCCCCTTAGATGATCAACGCAATATAGACATAACTGTTTTAATATACAGCAGAAATAATTTTAAAATAGAATTTCTTAATTAGCTATCTGTCAGCCACCTGCTCGTCTTCGGATGCTTTAATCGCCAAAATCTGCTAAAACCTGAAAACCTAAACCCTCAGCCCACTTAAATAAAATTTTGAGCACCCGAGAGTTTAAGGGAAAACAAAAACTTCGAGTCAGTCTTAAAGCCTGGTATGAATAATATCTGTTACATCCCAGTTTACTGATAAATAGCGAGACCACGCCGCTTAGCGGAACGGGTTTCCCCTCACTAATATCTCTTTTCAAAACATATATCTTGAAAATCCTTTCCTGCAACCAAACTGGTTAATCAACAGATTTTAATAATATAGCAATATCCATTATGCTAAAAACAGGAAATAAAATAGACTATCTGTCTAAATCTGGACTACCTGTTCTTTACTGGACTATCTGTCCTAAATTCTGAGCAAACTTCTCTTTTCTGGACTATATATCCTAAAACTGGTTATACCAAAATAGCAGTATCTTTTATGCTAGATATGGGGTATATGCCCAAAAACAGGTAAAAAGGGTGGACTAACTATTTAATGACCTGCATCTCCATACCTTTTGAATCGACAATAATCACACATGTCTAACTCAAATTGAACGAAAATACGAATCATTAGGGGTGAAGAAGAAAAGGTAGAAGAAGAAACAGAAAAAAACACAGAATCTCACAATCGCAGCGGAACAAAATATAATATATAATAACAGATTTTTATACAAAAGAATCTGTAACTGTTTATACTAACAATCATCGGAGTACAACAATCAGATATCAATCTGGACAGTTATAATTACTTATCCTCACACAGCGGAATATAAATCAAGTACGGAAATACGTCTTTGTTATCCAGCTCGTCTCCTGAGCTCCATAGCATCATATCTTGAATTTGTAATACTCGGTCTGACTCAAGCATTATAATAAAATAACAACCGAGTCAGTCTGGAAAACCAGCGTGAGAAAAACACGCTCAATTTGAATTATTAACTTTTATCAAAATCCTTTGAAAACAAAGGTATCCCGTAAGACCGCGTCACACATAAACACGACGGGTTTTTCCTTTACGATAACCAAAACATTTTTATCAAAATCGTCCGATATTATAATAATGTCTAAACAAAGTAAATAGAAAATAGCCGAAATGCTTGCATCTCACGTTTCAGCATAGTTGGGCACAATCAAAACCGTACGACGCTTATTGGAGAATGGATTCCATACAATGACTAAGCACTGGGGTACCACCTATCACAATACACATCTAGAAAAATGTACCGAGGACCTTGCCGGGATCCCCTACAACACAAGACCGGCCCTATCCCTAACCTGGATAAACCCGAATATGTTATCACTCCGGGTGTTCCCACCCTTATTGAGAGCTCTTTTTCCATGCACCACCGTATCCATAATTTATAATATATCTGAGGGTATCTACAAAGGTGATAACATACCCTAATTGGGTGCGACCCACTTAGCCTTGCTGCATCTCCCCTGATTTTCAGTCATTTCGGTTGATGAGGCTTGAGGCTACGATTACCTTTCAAGAACAATTTCACTTAGAATGTTCATCGTCCTCCAATGACGATGTTCTGATAGCATTCGTCCATACAAGTTGTCCTAGGTCTGGACAAACCGAATCATCGTCTTGACTATCTTCACGATATTCATTCGTAACGCTCAAATCAGATCGAAGTGGTTTTCGGATAATTAAATCTGATCTCGGTCTCTTCGAAATAATAAACGAAATTAACCAATATTGATAGTCGGTTATTTAACTATCAAATAACATCCATTAGCAATCACTAGGCCATTGTTTATAATTCTCTAAAACATTCATTTCAAAATATCTTTACAAAGATATATATTCAAATCTCTTTCAAATTTATCAATATTTGAAAACATTCTGAATACTTATTTCCATAACAGGATATCTCCACCCGTACCTCACTTCAACACTTAGTGAAATATTTTCAACTTCGATTTATAATCCATTACTTAGAAAATATCTCGATACAAATCCCTCGTGATTAACTACGCGTCGATTTCATTTCCGTTCCCTTAACCATTCTCACATTTCAAAAAAAAATAGAAACCACTATTTTTCCTCAAACCGATTTCCATATTTTGATATAAATTCACCCTATGAATTTATATTCCAAATTTATCAACTGATATCGTTTCACCCTTATTTATAAACATCGCTATGAATTTATAAACTCCTTTGAGTTCCCACTTGTTTATAAAACTAATTTCATTTATAAAATCCCACTTTATAAATCCATTTCTTAATAAATTTCATTTATTCCATAAATCTATTTTTAATATCGATTTCAACCCCTCGTCATATTTTTCAGAAATATCATTTAAAAATCCATCGTTTAAAAAAATCTTCTATATAAATTATTTTTAAATCTCTATTTAAACTATATTTCCCGAATAGTTAAGTACAACCCAAAAAATCAATTTATCATTTTATCCAAATTTGTTTCTTTTAAAATAATCCAAACTTCGATATAAATATTTTTATATCCAAAATCTCCCTTTAAATTCCTTCGAATTCCAAGAACGATATTATGGTATTTAAAATACCAAAATTCAGGCCAGTGCTACTTTAACATCCAATTATTCAATCACAACAATAATCTATAACAGATTATTCTAACACATCATATATCATTATATATGAAATTTAAAATCAACATTTTTGAGGAATCCAATTGGATCCTCCAACCTGTTTTCCCTGCATCCACAGATGTTAATACAACAAAAAATACCAATCCCACTGTGAGGGGGATATCGCGGTATATATGGTAATTCGCTATTATGTGGGGCGCATTGGGTCTCATCTGCTAAAATATGCGGGAATATCAATTCAACTACTAATATATATACTACTATATATATTATAACATCCAAACTGATAATAATTATTAAATTCAACTAGGCACCCAATAGTTAATTTGGTAATCCAAATGAGTGAGAATTTCTCACCTTGATTTTTTTTGTTGTCGATTCCGCGTTCGAATTTAACTAAAAATTCTAGAAGCTCAAATCTTAACCATTCCAATTACATTTTATAGTTCACGTCAATATGATCCCATCCAATGCAAAGCCCAACAGCCTAACCTGCAAAGAACAGTTCTCATCTTCCCAAATAAACTTCTGCTTCCCTCCAGTAAGTGAACTCCTCTATGGCCTATTTCCCACTGAGCCTCCCTTCTCCTCTGCTTCATGAAAACCCAAAACGTCAACGCCAATGAACTTCTCATCGGAAACTCCATCACCCCGCACCACAACTACCCTTCCCAAACATCTATCCCAAATGCGACATTCCCCCCTTCACTGTCGTTCGCGACATTGCACACAGCCACTCAAGTCCCACCCTTCCAAACTCTGCCTCGACTTCCCGTCCATTCTCAGCCACGAACGCCATGGCCTCCAAACTCCTCGTGCGCGCAACCAGAGCGAACCAAAAACTCCACGACACTCGACTCCGTAGTAGCCTCTTGCGCCCACTTCCCTCCATCGTTGCCACAATCGCTCGAGACCTTCCCTTTTTTTTCTTTCGATTTTTATTTCATGCGAATTAATTTCGATTTGCCACTTTTTTCGATTCGATTTCGTGAGGGCTCATGATTTTTACCGAAGAAGGAAAGGAGAGAGGAGGAGGCTCACGTTTTATATTATTTTTTTCGAATGAGTTGATTTCGATTTGAATGAGTGAAAGGGGAGGGACGTGATTTTTAAAAAGAGGAAACATCTCAAACATGGTAGGGCCGGAAAGGATGGAAATGACATGTAGGATTGACTTTGATTATATATATTTTATTTTTATTCCAATATCTCACATTACATATCTTGAAATTTTGAACCCCTATGGAGGCGTGCTGCCAAGCGTTCCTAATGTTATAACGCTATTCCAGACTCAATGGAACAAGTCCCGAGTCCCAATTCGATTATATGGAAAATATAGATCCTTAGATCGACTATTTAAATTAAATTCAATTAAATTATCCTAGGCGTTTTTAGATCGTACGACCACAAAGTAAATCCAAATGCTATAAAATTTGAAATCCGATAATAATACTCTATTACGGATCCAATGGAACTGGTTTCATCGAAATCTGAGATGGTACCCTGGATCGCAATTTTAACGCGTCGATTAAATCGATGATTTCCAGAATTTACAAAATCGCTTGAAATTTCAGTTTTTAAAATCTTACTAAATTATAATTCCAAATCCAATATTTGAAACCATTTAAATTTTCCAAATTAAACATCGAAAAGTCCGGGTCGTTACATTCCTCCTCCTTTAAAAGAATTTCATCCTCGAAATTGCTAAGGTAGAACGAATGATCCAAACTCATTACTTTTAAAAAACCACTTAGTTAAAGCTCGATATTCCACCTTTCTAAATCTTTTAATTCCAACCAAAACAATTAGTTTTCGTCTTCTAATTAAAAATCCTTTATTTTCATTACAATTTAAAAATCAACCTTTTTAAGTAAATTTTCAAAAAAAAATTCAAAATTTTTCTAACACTCTAAATTTCTGAAATTTTTTGGCAGTCTCCTTTGTACGGAGAGCCTTTTGCATTATGACAAGAGAGATAAAAATATATACATCGACCCACACGGTCAAAAAATAAAATATATATCAACATTTATATTTTTTCTATATTTAATCCGAAAACGTACCTTTATTTTAGCATTTTTAAGCGAGGGCTTATTTAATATGCAATTACGCAACCCAAATTTAGCCCAATAGCCTCCGGGTACCTGTACTTACTCAATTTAAACACGCAAGTACCAAAATATGAAATTCACTAACATTTCATTCAGTTGACTAATTAAGCACATGAATTCCATAAAACATATGCCAAACATATATTTATAAGCAATTATAAGGTTCTGATACTAATTTAATTACTTCCAATCGATCCATATACCATTTCATTCAATTCGAATCATTTACAACCCAATTCACTTGCATTCAATTCATATTTATACCAAACAAACTCATATCCATTCCAAATTGATTAAAAAGATCAATTTATTCACTTTTTATTAATTCATAGAATTTTATTTACTTCCGTTTATGTCAAACAACAATTTTTCTATGCAAATTCGGCGATATTTATTTAATAAAATAACCATTTCAGTTTATAGCTATTTTAAATTGATTCCAAATCAATTTATATTTAATTCTATTTCATTTCAAATCTATTCACAATCTATTCATTAACATTCCATCCATATCCACATTCATTATATTCAATTCCATTTTATTTAAATTGATTCCTATTTAATCAAATTCCATTCCATTTACTAATAAATTTAATTGGTTCATTCACTTAATCCACTTCAAATTTTGATTCCCATACTCAAATTTTTTCTCGAATTCATTAAAATGATATCCAAGGCCATATCCAACTTATTTACACTTAAATTGAATTTATTTATAACTCAAGTCATTGCTATTTCAATCCAATTCCATTTTATTTGACCACATTTCCAAATATATTTAATTCGCTTATAATTAAGTCGAATTTTATTTACAACTCAAATTCCATATTCAATTTCAATTTCCATCCGCAATTCAATTTACATAACCAAGTTAAGTTCCATTCCTATATTCAATTAACTATTAATTTATCTAGTTAGTTCACTTCCATTTTATACTTCAAAATCCGATTTTCCTTTCAAAAATCACTTTATTCAATTTACTTGAGTTCAAATTCCTTTTATAATTCAAGTTCGGATTTTTATTCCTTCAACAAAATATCAAACCATTTTTATTTTGGTTTTCTATTTCACTTTTTAATTTTATAAGTTACCCAATTTATTTTCTTCACAATTCCATAATTTTCCACTTTATATTTTATTCCATCAAAATCTTATAACTTATAGTTATATAATCGCTTTACAATCCAAGTTATATATACAATTCCACTCGATATCATTTCTAATTCAAATTAAATTTTTATTTAACTTAACTTAAGTTAAATTTCCATTCCAAACTTCAATGCTCCACACTTTCCTTTCTTATATTTATTTGTTCCATTTACTTATTCATTTTCAATTCAATTTATTTAATTAGTTCACTTCACCAATTTATTTCATTTTACTTTGCTTGAGTTAACTCACCATTTCATTAATTTATCCCATTAAATTCATTCAAATCACCATCAATTAAATTCTAAAACTTTATTCATTCAACTTAACTTAAGTTGAATTCCATTTAATTTTATATCTCAATCCCAATCGATACCATTTCCAACACAATTTTATTTAACTTAGCTCATGTCAAATTTTACTCATTTTAACTTACTCAAGTTAGAATTTATTTCCAAAATTCAATTTCCATACTTTTCTTTAAAATCATTCACCATTTATAAGTTCATAACTTATTTTCTGATATTTCTAGAACATTTAATAAGGATTTCAAAAATTTTAAATGCCTGGTATTTATTTTAAATCACTTTGAAATCAAATATATATAGCTCCTTTGGTTTAATAAACCATTTCATTGGAATTTTCAAAATCCACTCGGTTTTATTCAAAACAAATTCCCTTCAAAATTCCCAAAACAACACTTATTTACCCACCAAAAATCTCCATATCAAATTACTATGGTGGCAAATCCATCACTTAGAAACTCGAAAATGAACACCGATGATATCACGATCATCATTGGAATTATTTTCCAGCGACTGTAGTGAGGTCAATGCTATATCACTTCCAAAATCCATTTTTAAAACATTTTCTACTTAAAAACATTCCACAATAATATCACCATTTTTTATTTCCAAATGCCTTAGAATACTTTTTTCAAAAATCTCTGGGATTTAAATTTCAAATTCCGGCTTGAATCTAATTTAATTATAATATATTTGCATAAATTATTCTTATACAATCCCCATTTGGTTATATATAACCATTTCAATTTTTATAATCTTGTTTCGATTATAATAAAACCAAACATACCAATTATACTAAATAATTTCTAAAAGATTATTTCTGTTATATAAAAATGTAATTTGGGTAAAATTATTTCATTTACCCACTTTTTAAAACAATATTGTGTCGGTTTATCGTGTTTAAGTGTTTAGAAACTCCTATCACTTTAGTGGCGTCCCGCTACTCGACCAGAATTTATATGCCACTAAACAGATAAATTAACACAATATAAAACATTTTATATTCACTAACAAATACACGCTCATATTTATTGATACACTCAAACTCATTCTAGGGCACTACCGACCCTATCTCTAATGAGCAATATCCACTGAAGCCAAGATTCTCGCTTAACCTTCAGCTCTGATACCAAGTGTAATGACCCACATCTCCATACCTTTTGAATCGACAATAATCCCACATGTCTAACTCAAATTGAACGGAAATACGAATCTTTAGGGGTGAAGAAGAAAGGTAGAAAAAGAAATAGAAAAAAACAATAACATAGAATCTCACAATCGCAGCGGAACAAAATATAATATATAATAACATATTTTTATACAAAAGAATCTGTAGCTGTTTTATACTTGCAATCATCGGAGTACAACAATCATAAATCAATCTGGACAGTTATAATAACTTATCCTCACATAGCGAAATATAAATCATGTACGGAAATACGTCTTTGTCATCCAGCTCGTCTCCTGAGCTCCATAGCATCCTATCATGAACCTGTAATACTCGGTCTGACCCGAGCATTATAATAAAATAACACCCGAGTCAGTCTAGAAAACCAACGTGAGAAAAACACACTCAATTTGAATTATTAACTTTTATCAAAATCCTTTGAAAACAAAGGCATCCTGTAAGACCGCGTCACACATAAACACGACGGGTTTTTCCTTTACGATAACCAAAACATTTTTATCAAAATCGTCTGATATTATAATAGTGTCTAAACAAAGTAAATAGAAAATAGTCGAAATGCTTGCATCTTACGTTTCAGCATAGTTGGGCACAATCAAATTGGGTGCGACCCACTTAGCCTTGCTGCATCTCCCCTGATTTTCAGTCATTTCGATTGATGAGGCTTAAGGCTACGATTACCTTTCAAGAACAATTTCACTTAGAATGCTCATCGTCCTCCAATGACGATGTTCTGATAGCATTCGTCCATACAAGTTGTCCTAGGTCTGGACAAACCGAATCATCGTCTTGACTATCTTCATGATATTCATTTGTAACGCTTAAATCAGATCGAAGTGGGTTTCAGATAATTAAATCTGATCTCGGTCTCTTCGAAACGATCAACGAAATTAGCCAATATTGATAGCCAGTTATTTAACTATCAAATAACATCGATAAGCAGTCACTAGGCCATTGTTTATAATTCTCTAAAACATTCATTTCAAAATATCTTTACAAAGATATATATTCAAATCTCTTTCAAATTTATCAATATTTGAAAACATTCTGAATACTTATTTCCATAACAGGATATCTCCACCCGTACCTCACTTCAACACTTAGTGAAATATTTTCAACTTCGATTTGTAATCCATTACTTAGAAAATATTTCGATACAAATCCTTCGTCTCTAAATATTTTCAAAAACCATCATTTTCTCACTTAGGAAAATATCATAATCCATTTTTCAGAAATCATTTCTAACATCAATACTTAAGAGTTTTTCTTATCTTATCTCCTTACATTTCTGGAATTTATATTAATTCATTTACATTTTCCAAAGTCGATTATACTCACTTATAATCTTGCCTATCCATTTACAACTTCTAAAAATCATATTTGTTTTCACATCTCGGGAGAGTTTATAAATAAACTCAAATCATTTTCAAAACTCTATATATGTATAATAAGTATTTTTAAAGAATGATAATTTATTTTTAAAAACACGTTTAAGTAATTATTTAAAATTTAAAATTACTTAAATAAACACTGATACTTCATTCCCTATTTCATTTTCAAGTAACAAATTGATTTTACGAAGCCTATTATAAAAATTAGAAATTTATTTCAATTAATTAAATATTTGAAAAATCCACTTCCGAGGTATTTTATTACTAAAGCAGCTTTAAATTACATAGTTTGAATATATAAAAAATTCTCTTTTGAAACAATTTAACTTCTCAATAAAAATATATTTTTAAAATTCCAATGTCCAATTTCAATTTATAAATCCCTCTTGATTCACCACACGTCGATTTTATTTATGTTCCCTTAACTATTCTCACATTTCAAAAATAGAAACCACTATTTTTCCTCAAACCAATTTCCATATTCTGATATAAATTCACCCTATGAATTTATATTCCCAACTTATCAACTGATATTGTTTCACCCTTATTTATAAACATCGTAATAAATTTATAAACTCCTTTGAGTTCCCACTTGTTTATAAAACTAATTTCATTTATAAAATCCCATTTTATAAATCCATTTCTAAATAAATTTCATTTATTCCACAAATCTATTTTTAATATCGATTTCAACCCCTCTTCATATTTTTCAGAAATATCATTTAAAAATCCATCGTTTAAAAAATTCTTTTATATAAATTATTTTTAAATCTCTATTTAAAATATATTTCCTGAATAGTTAAGTACAACCCAAAAAATCAATTTATCATTTTATCCAAATCAGTTTTTTTAAAAATAATCTAAACTTCGATATAAATATTTTTATATCCAAAATCTCCCTTTAAATTCCTTCGAATTCCAAGAACAATATTATGGTATTTAAAATACCAAAATTCAGGCCAGTGCTACTTTAACATCTAATTATTCAATCATAACAATAATCTATAACAGATTATTCTAAAACATCATATATCATTATATATGAAATTTAAAATCAACATTTTTGAGGAATCCAGTTGGATCCCTTCAACCGTTTTCCCTGCATCCATAGATGTTAATACAACAAAAAATACCAATCCCACTTCGAGGGGGATATCACGGTATATAGGGTCATCCGCTATTATGCAGGGCGTGTAGGGTCTCATTCGCTAAAATATGCAGGAATATCAATCCAACTACTAATATATATACTACTATATATATTATAACATCCAAACTGATAATAATTATTAAATTCAACCAGGCACCCAATAATTAATTTTAACTATTTAAAAATTAATTTGGTAATCCAAATGAGTGAGAATTTCTCACCTTGATTTTTTGTTGTTGCTTCCGCGTTCGAATTTAACTAAAAATTCTAGAAGCTCAAATCTTAACCCTTCTAATTCCATTTTATAGTTCACGTCAATACGATCACATCCAACGCAAAGCCTAACAGCCTAACCCACAAAGAACAGTACTCATCTTCCCAAATAAACTTTTGCTTCCCTCTAGTAAGCGAACTCCTCTATGACCGATTTCCCACTGTGCCTCCTATCTCCTCCGCTTCATGAAACCCAAAACGTCGACACCGATGAACTTTTCATCGGAAACTCCATCACCCCGTACCACAACTACCCTTCCCGAACGTCTATCCCAAATGCGACATTCTCTCCCCCCTTTCACTGCCATTCGTGACATCGCACATAGCCACTCAAGTCGCACCCTTCCAAACTCCGCCTCGACTTCCCCTCCATCCTCAGCCACGAACGTCGCGGCCTCCAAACCCCTTGCGCGTGCAACTAGAGCGAACCAAAAACTCCACAACACTCGACCCCGCAGTAGCCTGTCGCGCCCACTTCCCTCCATCGTTGCCGCAATCGCCCGAGCCCTTCCCAATTTTTTTCTTTCGATTTTTATTTCATGCGAATTGATTTCGATTTGCCCCTTTTTTCGATTTGAGTTTGTGAGGGCTCATGATTTTTACTGAAGAAGGAAAGGAGAGAGGAGGAGGCTCGCGTTTTTTTCTTTTTTTTGAATGAGTTGATTTCGATTTAAATGAGTGAAAGGGGAGGGACATGATTTTTAAAAAGTGGAAACGTCTCAAACACGGTTGGGCTAGAAAGGATGGAAACGACGTGTAGGATTGACTTTGATTTGATTATATATATTTTTTATTTTTATTCCAATATTTCACATTACATATCTCAAAATTTTGAACCCTAATGGAGGTGTGCCGCCAGGTGTTCCTAATGTTATAACGCTATTCCGAACTTAATGGAACAAGTCCCGAGTCTCAATTCGATTGTATGGAAAAGATAGCTTTTTATATCGACTATTTAAATTAAATTCAATTAAATTATCCTAGGTGTTTTCAGATCGTATGACCACACGGTAAATCCAAACGCTACGAAATTTGAAATCTGATAATAACACTCTATTACGGATCTAATGAAACTGGCTTTGTCGAAATCCAAGACGGTGCCTCGGATCGCTATTTTATCGCGTCGATTAAATCGACGATTTTCGAAATTTACGAAATCGCTTAAAATTTCAGTTTTTAAATCTTACTAAATTATAATTCCAAATCCAATATTTAAAACCATTTAAATATTTCAAATTAAACATTGAAAAGTCCGGGTCATTAAAAACTGTCCTTAAAATTTTAGCAAAATCTGTTATGCTAATAAATGAACTATCTGTTCAAATCAGAGCCGACTGCTCTTTCTGGACTAACTGTTCCGACTAACTGTCCTCTGGGATGACTACCTCCAAATGGACTAACTGTCCAAATTTAAAATGAGCTAACTATCCGAATTTTCTTTTGGGTTAACTACCATTTAAAATATATGAGCTAACTGCTCTATAATATCTGAGCTAACTGCTCTTTAAATTTTTCTTGAAACCTTTTCAAAATGATTTAATCCATCAAATCATATATATACAAGGAAAATATATCTTTAGCTTTACTCTAAGCTATTTTTCCATGTTATATATACTTTATTAAAAATAATATTGATGATGTTCAATAAGGATTGTCTATCCTTTTAAAATAAGTTAAAGTTCTTTATAACTTAAAACACTTAGGCTATTTTCCTAGTTCTTATATTCAACACCTTTGTTTAAAACCTTTAAACGACCTTTTGAAAACATAGAAGGTAACTCCTTCAGAACCATCCATAAAACCCTTCAAAATTATTGAAGGTAACTCCTTCATATCTTTTGATAAACCTTTCGAAAACAATGAAGATAACTCCTTCAAAACCTTTTAAAAAGCCTTCCTTTTACAAGCCTTAAAAAAATATGACATCCGCCTTTTAAATCTTTAAATCTTAGCCTTTCGAAAAAATTGCAAAACCATACCCTTCGACCTTGTCGGAAGGTTTCTTTTCGACTTTGTCGAAAGCCTAGGGTACCTCCCCTATAAAAACATTTATAAACCTTTCGAAAGCAATGAAACTCAAAATCTTTCGAAGACATGGGGTTCAATTTAAAAATGGTGGAAACCTTTCGAAACCCTTCAAAGTTAACTACTTTGAAACCTTTAAAACGTTTCGAGTTAAAACATTTGGATTATGCAAAAGGATCAGAAAAACATTGGAGTCGAAAGCAACTGCTTCAAAAACTTTATAAAACCTTTCGAAACCATTTGAAAACAATGAAGTGTTGGTGTTGGAACCAACCCTTCGAAATCAATGGAGAGAGGTGGCAAGTTTTAGAAAACAAAGATAACCTTTGACTCCATCTGCGTCAAAAGGTTAGGAAGCGACAACTGTGCTTTCGACCCTGTCGAAAGCTATACCTTTCGACTTTGTCGGAAGGTTTCATTTAAAACAAGAAAGCAAACCAATCGAAACCTTTTTCTTTCAAACCTTCTGACAATTTTGAAAGCTCTTTTCGAAATCCAGCAGGCGTATTTTCTTTAAACAAAAAAAACTTCATCTCTTTCGAAAGCTATAACATTTCGTCTCTAAACCTTTCGACTCCATCCAATTCACTACGTACCAGTTGCCTGATACCATGATCATTGGTATTTGACCTAGCTAAAAGGTTTGATACCTTTCGACCTTGTCGAAAAGTCTGGAAGGAAGGCGGAAGCTCTACCGAAAGGGTTGAAAATAGAAGGACTATTTATTTGTACTTTAAAACAGTTCTTTTTTACCCCACCAGCCTTGTTTGTCTAAATTTAATTGGTTTTCAGAATTTTATATTCAAAAGTGCTGCCGACTTTCCTTATTTAGAAGTTTGAATAATTTTGAAAAAGCCCCTTTCTCCTTTATAATTATATAAAACATTTAAATCTCATACCTTAAATAATTAATAATAACTATTAAAACACCTTCAAAAATTCTAGAAATATTCCAGAAAATCAAATAATATGTTATCTTCAACATATAAATTTTCGATCCAAACTATAGTTATTTTTCCCGTAAATAATTTTATAATCCAAATTAAAAAATTTCTTCCTTATAAAATTCATAACAATTCCACAAAAATTCAGAAAATTCTAAAAATCAAAACCCATATATAAAATAACTTTTTAGATCATCATAAAAATTCGCAAGGCTAACGGATGTAATTTAATAGGGTTTTATCTCAAAACATGTCATAAAATCTATGTGAACCTATATAAATCATCAGCATGTATATATAATATTTTTATCATTCAAACACATGGAAAATCTTTGCAAAATCATTTGGAATTAACCATAAACCTGAAACCAAAATTATTTAGAGATGTAAGCATTATTCACCTTTTGCTTTAATGATTAAGGAGCTTGAGATTTGAATGAGTTTGATTTGAATTTTCTTTCCTTAAGCTTTTCTTTTATTTCCTCTTCTTCTTCCTACGTTGATGGTGGTCGTCCAAGCTTTTAATTTTTAGAAAATGAGAGTGAACGTGTGTTTTGAAATACACGGCCTAAGGAAGATGATATAGGAATGGCCTCTTTCCCATAATACCCCTCCTCTAATTCATTTTTAAACCCTTCATTTAATTCATTAGTTAAAAGGCACGACTACCTTAATTAAATCAAATCTCAATCCCCTTATCAAAACATTATTTTATTTATTTTATATAACTAAATCTCCTAAATAATGTTATCAAAAATCTAGGGTGTTACATCGCTGCTACCGGATAAGTGTAAAGCTATGTGTGTATCGTCTATTGCTCTGATACAACTTTTAAAAATGGTAATATTGGTTAGAATTTTTAATTTTTTGGTACATTATTAAATTGTGGATCATCCGATTTAATTATATCTTTTGACATTAACATAACAACTTTTAGAACAATATGAAAATAAACAAAAGTAACGCTACTTGATCTTTGAAACCTTTCCGCCGTCTGATGTGTTAAAAGAGACAAGCGACGATGTACAAAAATATTGCAATCATTTTTCTATCCCAAATTTCCTCTGTGACATGCAGACTTTAAAGTTTTAAACGATAACATAATGTGATGCAGCATACTCTTTTCATATAAAAGTTTTGTTGATAACGATCTAGATGTTCGGAAAAGATATCGAAAACTCAATGCAGGTCCATGTAAGTCGAAGTGTGAATTAGTGTATTTCTATTTTTCTTCCATTTAAAAATTTGTTTATTGCAATTAAGTACTTAATATCATCGTGGTCGGAATCACTATTTTCGATTGATTTATAAGAAGTGTAGGGGAGAGTGTAAGAAGATGAAAAAGTGAATTGTATTTAAGGTAGTGAATGAGATTAGATCATATAAGGGAAGAAAAATAAACCTTTTGAGCTTGATGAAATAGACCGTTTGAGCTTGATGCGTCCAACGCATTAGAAGCGTCAAGCTCAAAAGTCTAATTTTCTCACACTCCATCAACTGGTCCAATGAGTTCTGGTCACATTCAAAATTTTCGATGCGTCCGACACGTTAATTTTGAACTATGATGTTGTTGTCTGTTAACACACCCTAACTATTAGTTAGTAAATTTTATCTAAAAGAGAGAAACTAACATGTAGTATCCACATGCATTATAGGTTATATTAATCTTTTGTAGGTTTATAGCAAGTAACAAAATAGAAACATTTGTAGATGTGGTCTATGACAAATATAGGTAATGAAAAGTGGCAAGTAAACATGTAATTAACATTATATCAGGTGCATCGAGCAGCAGGGTAAAATAGGCAAATTTCAAAAATTTCTTTTCATTCATTATGCACTAGAACTTTTATAGTATTAACATGAATAATTTTATTAACATTCAATCATATGTAAAGTTTTATCGAATGAATTTGATTTGAATTTAAAGTTATATTATATTATCAATATCAATATAATGATAGTATTAATTTGATCTGCAATGTCATTATTTAGTCAAAACATTTAACAACGTGTTTATTATTAAGTTAAATAATTTTACTCAATGGTAAATTTCATAATAAAGTAATTTTCATATATGATATAATATGTACAATTTTAGTTTGAACAAGTACTATCTAATTGGTAGTAACTAATAAAGTAATTTAATACAAATTCGAATAACACATATTCAAATTTAATAGTTCATAGACTATTGAGTTTAAATGATTATGATTCATCTTAATTCAAACATTACATATTTGAATCAGATAAATAATGTCATAATATATTAGTTTTGACTTATGGTGTTCATATGTAAATATTCAATGATAATATTAAAATTATAATGTTTTAATTTACACTATAAAAAACAAGTGTATAATTTACTATTAGATGATGTCAATGCATTTATAATTACAACACAAAGCCAATAGCACAAGTTGCGTGCAAAACTAAGCTTGCATCTGTAAGTTATGAGGCTGAAAGTTACATGGGTATGTATAAATAATTAAACTATAGGAGGATCCTTACAACTTTGATATTAAAAGGGCTTTAAAGTAAAATTACTGGAAACCTAACATCGCTAAATTCATCTTTTTCTCCTAATTACCTAAGCCATCGAAAATGAGCAAACCGACTTCGATGTTCCTACCTTTCTCCCTTTGACGAGCACTATCCATTTGTACTCTATCATAGATTCTGATGTCATCAATCTAAAATCCTAATTCGATCAATGCAGTCTACTATAGAAAGTAGGGGCAATCGCTGTTGATTTTAGCTTGTTTTAATCGACATTGAGTAAGGTTGATGAACTCATGGTTGATCAACGTCAATAACAAATTTTGTTTCTCCCATCTAATTGTCTTTCCATCGATGATGTATGAAGGGAAAGAGATGTGCACGAGAAGTGCATGAGTTTATGTGTGTGTAATGCGTTGTAATTTTTTTTATAAAACTTATAAAATTGATTTAGAAAAATTATGAATCGATTTAGAAAAATTATTTGAAATATTTTCTCTGATAATCTTGTCGATCGAATGCACCTTGAATGTCAGCTTCACCTTCAAAAGATCCTTACTCTAACACAATGGTTGAGTTGCAAAGTCCACCATCAAGATATATTTATTTTGATAGAGGGAATAAAATTCTATCTCTCTAAATGGAGGCTATGCGGATGTATTAATAACATCAAATGCTAAAATATATTCTTAATTTATTTCCACTAGATCTAACTTTACTTATTAATTACGTTTAGTAACTCTATTAAATGATATGCCATTTAGCTATTATCAATATGGCCAATCCTCTAATTATAAATAAATATTAATAATACTACCATGAAGTATTTATTATTTAAGAAATATTATTTCGGCCCATGTAAATAATTAAGTAAATATATAACAGTTGTATATTTTATTGATTACTTTTTCAACCCTCTAACAGTATTACCATAATAATTAATTCATATAATTTTTTTTATTAATTTCTCTGCAATAATAGTTTAGAATTTTTGTAAATTATTTTAATAACTATTTTTGATTGAAAGCTGAGAGTTGTAGTTGTGTAACTCTCAGGTGTGAACTCAGCCCTCGGTATTATTTAAGCAGTTTAAATATTAAAGCATATACATACATTGCTAGAGCTTTATAGGGATACAAGTTCAGTTGCTTACAAATTATCTTGATGAACCAATTTCTTACCTTTTAAAGCAACATCCTCGAGCAACAATATATTGTTCACATTTTCTCTTCGACATCACTATATCACTAAGATACCTAGAGCTTGGCCAGTGGTCAAAACCATATTAGCGTCCTTAGTTAATTGTGAATTCCAATATTAAAATCCATGATTTTGTCTGATAATAGTTATTGATCAACCGATTTATTTTGGCAAAAGACATCCACTTTATGTTAGTTACCAATTATGGTTATACTAATCCTTTATTTGACGAAGATGAACCCTCTCTTGAATAATGTTTCACTTCAAGTGGTTTAATTTATACCCAACTATGACCTTAACATGATCATCATTATCATGTGACTGAACATAATAAAAGTAAATTTTGCACATTTAGGATTCACAGTATTCCCAAGTCAAAAGACAATTGCACATCGTCATATGAGGTCTTTTATTTGGCATTTAACCTTAGAAGTCTCTCTGTGAATCTTCTATAATTACTCTAAACGACTACACATACATAAACACTTGGTTCCCCTAATAACCATTAGTAATTTACCATTCATCGTATGGAAAACATTACGTACACTAATCTTAATAGATATATCGATATCTCGTTCTCGATATATCTTGATAAGGAATACATTCATAATTTAAATATTTTTTCCAAGTATTTTCTATTTGTCTATATTTCTTTTATTTTCTATTCATCTAATTCACCAACTATATTCGAATATTCAAAAAGTCGTTTACTTTTTGTTTTTTCATGGTGACCATCCCTCCCACCTTACCCTCCCTTCCCTCTCCTATTCCTCCGCCCTCTCTTTGACAACCTCATTCCTTGTTCCTACTCTGTCCATCCCCTCCCGGCCATCCCGCCACCTTCTCTGGCTATTCCTCCTCTCCCTCCCAATCCTTATATTGATCCTTTCCCTCCTCTCATTCCCTCTTCTCCTCCTAGCTCTTCACTCCTACAACCAACCTCTACCCCACCCTCAGTTCCTCCTAGCTCCTCCTGGTCTTCCCTTTTCAATTCCAAACCTAGAAATGTTGGTTCCTATAACCCTATTCATTTTGATGTTTATTACTCTGGCTCACCTCAAGAACCACCTCAGGAAATGGTTGATGAAGGCATTAAAGCTTGGTTTGGATGACTGGTGGGATTTTTCTTGGCAGGCACTGCTAACTATATGGCAGTAAAGTTACACTTGGAAAAAGCTTGGAAGCTTAAAGGTTCATATGAAATTTTCTTTGATAAACAAAACTATTATTTCAGGTTCTCTAATGAGGAAGACAAGATGAATATTCTTATGAAAGATCCTATATTTATAAGAGGCTGGATGTTTATTATATCAAAATGGAACCCTTCCTTTTCATCTGTTCATGCTTCTATTCGCTTGGTTCCAATATGGGTCCATTTCTACAGAATTCCTATTCTGACATGGTCACTGTTGGGCATTAATTGGCTGGCATGCCACCTTGGTAGGCTGATTTTCTTTGATGAAAACACTGAAAAATTGAAAAGATTTGAATATGCAAAGTGTTTAATTGAAATCTCACCAGATCGTGAATTGGTTGAATATTTGGCTATTGGTGATGAAACATGTCCAAATATATTACTTGAATATTCATGGAAACCTTTAATTTGTACTCATTGTAAGATATTTGGTCATGATTCTGATCATTGTGAAAGGATGAAGGAGATTAAGAATGATTTGAAAGTTAATAATATGACTGACATGGAAAAAGATGAAGTGAATGTGAACACAGTTCCTGATGTAGTAGGTAAAGCTTTAGAAATAAAAGAGGGATATTTTCAAAAAAAGAAAAATTACCAACTTGCCAAAGAAAACAGAAAAAAGAAATCCATTAGGAAAACCTAGAGGAAAATTAATAAGGTTGATAGTACCAATATGGTGGTTTCTGCTAATGAAGCTGTTGGTTATGTTAATGGAGAAGCTGTTGGTGATGTTAATGGAGATGTTGTTGGTGATGATGTTGGTGATACTCAATTTGAAACTGAAGGAAATGATCAGGTGAATAAGGTTATAAGTATTGAAACAGAAACAACTGCTGAAAATATTGTGCTTACAACTTATGTTGGGGTTACCACTAGTATAAATGCAAATTGTCAGGAAGTTGAACCAGATCCCGTAGTAACTCACAACCCATTCTCTATTCTTCAGCAATTAAGTGATGATTCAGAAGAATTTGAACATGTTATTCCAATTCAAATTCCCCCAGCCATTAATAACTGTTGCTTGAATATTCCTGGCCATACCTCTCACAATGATACATGTGAGGACATCCACACTGATATGCACAGCAACATGCACCAAACTACCCCTATCCTATCTCCCTCCTATCCTATTATTTCTTCACCACATATCCTCCAGCAAACATCTCCAAAATCACCTTATTCATTCATAACTCATCCAAATCAAATTTTCAATGATCTGCAACCTTCTATTCCATCCATTGTTCCTTCCCTTGATGAATCTGGCACTAATATATCTTCAGACAATTATACCATTCCAGTTTCATCTTCCAAGAAGAATAGAGCAAGACCCAAAAAAGTAATAGACATACAATCTTTCCTTGATTTAGATAAAGGGGTTCAATATTCTATGGAGCAAATTCTAATGGTCCCCTTTACAAATACCTCTTCTTCGACCACCTCTGGGTTTAAAACCAGGGCATCCTCAAACATTAATCATGTTGATTGATGACATTAGCTTTTGGAATATTAGGGGAGCTAATTCATTAGCCAAGCAACTTGAAATCAAAAATTTAATCTCCTCATATAAAATTCAATTAATGGCAGTTGTAGAAACTAAACTTAACCATGTCAACACTATCAAAGCAGCATCAACTATTAACCACCACTGGAATTACATACATAACCTTGCTTAAGCCCCTTTTGGTTGGATTCTCATGATTTGGAATCCTGATATTTTTACATTAACCTCTTTATGTGTTCAAAGGCAATACATCCATTCTGAAATCCTCCATATTCCCTCTTCTACTTCTTTTTTCCCGACAACTGTATATGCTGAAAACAGCTCTGTGCATAGACAACTTTTCCTTGATAAACTCGCTTCTCTTCAATCCCACAACTCCCCATGGATTTGCATTGGAGATTGGAATTGTATGCAAAGCTCTACCGACAAAAGTGGTGGTGTTCCCTTATCTATTCAGTAAGTTAGACCCCTCAATAATGCAATATATGACTCTAGTCTCCTCCCTATATCTGCTAATGGTTGCTATTATACATGGAATAATTCCAACAGAGCGGGAAAAATGACATACTACAAACTTGATAGATCATACCAGAACTATTCTTCTGTTTTGAACTGGCCCTCCCTTTAAACCATAATTCCACCTCCATCCCTATCTGACCACTCTCCTTTGATATTGGACTGTGACATGGTCACTGTGAGAAGACTATCCTCCTTTTCATTTTTTAATATTTGGTCTGAACACCCTGAATTCCTTAATATTGTTAATGACTATTGGAAGACTCATATTTTTGGCAACCCTATGTTTGTTTTGCAGGCTAAGCTAAGGCATCTAAAAGGAATCCTTAGAAAGTGAGCTCTTGCTGCATTTGGTAATGGCTACAGCTTTTCTTCTTTTGTTGGACAAAAACTTCTTCAGGTGCAGAAGGACATACAACAATGCACTGATATTATTACTCTGGCTAGTCTTGCTGATCAAGAATCTTCTCTCAGTCAGAACCGTGCTAAAGCTTTGATGAATGAAAATAAGATGGACAAACAGAAGACTAAGCTTAAATGGCTTGCTCATGGTGACAAAAATACTGCTACTTTCCATGCCTCCCTCAAAATTCAGCAGGCTAGTGCTAATATTACAAGTATTCAAGGTAAAAATGACAATTTATGTTCATCTCATGATGCCATTCAATCTGCATTTTTGGATTACTTTCAAGACATTCTTGCTTCTAAAGACATTCCTTATATGAACATGCATTATTTTGCTCAGCCAACCCTCCCTATCATTTCTGATGTTAACAAGGAAAACCTGTTGAAGAAGTTAACTGTGGATGAAGTTAAGAATTCCATTTTTGGTATGAAATCCTCCAGTTCTCCGAGGCCAGATGGTTATAATGCCCATTTTTTAAGGTAATATGGCATATTATAGGTGATGACGTAGTCAAAGCTATCAATTTTTTTTTTCAAACATAACAAACTGTTAGCTGGCATTAATGCCACTAGGATTGCTCTGGTTCCTAAATCACAACAGCCTATTCTGTCAAGCCTGAATGTAATTTACAAAACATTTCAAGAATCTTGGCTGAAAGAATGAAAACTGTTCTTGTTGACGTGATCTCTCTTAATCAGAGTGCTTTCATCCCCTCTAGATATATTACTGATAACATTATGCTTTCGAATGAACTCTTGAGAGGATACAACAGAAAGAACATCTCTCAAAGGTGTCTTCTGAAGCTTGATATCCAGAAAGCTTATGACACTATTCAGTGGAAGTCTATAATATATATTTTGTATAAAATGAATTTTCCCATCCTTTCTTGGCCTGGATTTACACATGTATTTCAACCGTTAATTATTCTCTCGGTTTGAATGGTAATACTTTTGGATATTTTCATGCTTCCCAGGGTATTAGACAAGGTGATCCTATGTCACCTTATCTGTTTGTATGTGTTATGGAACTATTCACTTTCTTAACAAAGAATGAAGTGTCCTCTAAAAAGCTGGAATATCATCCTTACTGTAAGATCAATGGTATTACATCTTTATTATTTGCAGATGATCTTATGTTATTCGCTAAGCCTACTGCTAAATCTATTAATGGTGTTTTGGATGTCTTGTTACATTTTAAACTAAAGACTGGTTTGTCTACCAATAGATACAAATCCAAAATTAAGATTGCTGGTTTATCTGACATTGATATGAATGGCATATACGCTCTCTCTGGTCTAAATCCATTTAATGATACTAAAGATTACCTGGGTGCTCCCTTATGTTTTTCCAGAATTAGAACAGGTCAATGCCTTCAACTATATGAGAAGATTACTACCAAGATTTCCTCCTGGCCTTGCTTTAAACTATCCATGGCAGGTAGACTTGTCATTATCAAGGCCATTGCCACCTCCATGTGTCTTTACTATGCTAGAATCTTCATCCTACCCTGCAAACTCATTAATAATTCTGCTTTGACCCACTTTCTATGGCATGGTAATCCCTATTCCAGAAAGCTTGTTCTTATTTCCTTAAAACTTTATGTTGCCCTTATCAAAATGGAGGACTTGGTATTATGAACATCAAGATATGGAACCATGCTGCTCTCTCCTCTTGTATTGAAAAAATCTTCAGGTATGACTCAAATTTATTGGCTGCATGGACTGGAGTCATTTAATCAAATGCAACAACTTCTGGAAAATGAGCATTCCTCCAGACTGTAGCTCGTCTTGGAGGAATATTCTACGCGATAGATATGCTTTTATTCCTTTTTTCCAAAGTTGTATGAAGATTAGAAAGGAAATCTCCTTTTGGTTCGACCCTTGGCCAAAACAAGGAGTGATTCTTGCTGATTTGATTAATTACAATTTAAGACATATGACGAGTATAGCGAGAAGGCTTCAGTGGATTATTTTTGGACTGATGGATTAATTACTCTGCCTTATTCTAGCTCATACCTTGTTAGAAATGTTTGGAACATTATTCAGACCAATACCTATAACACTACTGATATCCATGCACTGTGGAATGGTAAGGATCATGCAGTTGGGACTGTATACAAACTCCTGCTTCATAATACCCCTCTGCATAATTTTCCATGGAACTCCAGAGTTTGGACATCATTAAACCCCCCCAAAAGAGAATATATTAATGTGGAAGGTGCTTAGAAATGGATTACATACTCTTGACAAGCATATGGATAAGGGTCTGATTCAATCATCTATTTGTTTGTTTTGTGGTAGAGAGAAAGAAAATGTCTCACATCTGTTTTTTGACTGTGATTATTCAAACTTTGTATGGGAGAAAGTTTTCAATGTGTTACACTTGCATAAACCAAAAAGAAATGCTTCTCTGGAATGGTACTGTATATTTTAAGCTACGAGATGGAAGAACTCAAGATCTAAACAATTGCTTTCTGTGCTCAAGGCTATCATTTATATTTTTGAAGGAAGAGAAACAATAGGGTGTTTAGTGGTAAGAGGGTTGCTAAACATGTACCGGTTCTCTCCATCCCCAAACAGTTTAGTCCTTAGACTATTATCTTACTTGATTGCTTTGACATGCTTGTAATTCTATATTCCATTTCTGGTGATATGCTTGGTATCAGAGTTGTGCTGCTTCGGGCCTTGCTTGTTGTCTGATGTATATTGTTTCGGGTCTTTTGTTCTATTGTTGGACTGGGATCTGCTTGGCGTTTTTTGCAGCTTGCTTGGTGTCTTCTATCTGATGCCTGGTCCTTATGTTGTATGAATTGTTAAGTGGTTATTTTCTATGTTTTCTTTTCTCTGTACCCCTCTATAATTCTTTATTTATACTTGTATTTTGCATGGTATAAATAAAAGGTAGGGGCCCTTTTAACCCCACTGGCTTTGCCAAAAAAATATACAATAGAAAATAAAATCAAAGCTTACTTTATTTCAAACAAGTTTCGTGATAAGAGTTAAGTTATATAATTGAATTACACAATTGCCCCTAGTGCATACCATTATTTTTTTCAATCTCTCACTTGCACTTGGGGACAATTATAGTGACTCACAACCATGCTTTCGAATAATTTTCCAAGACAGCAACGAGAAAGGAATTTAGTTAGTGGATCTATAATATTATTATTTCGTATCTACTTTTCGATAATACTTATCCATCATTGATAAATTGTTTTATCTTAAGGTAATTGCTAGAACTGTCCCGGTCTGTAGTGTGTAAATCGGGTGAATTCAAAAAAAACTATTTGGATCATAGTGGACCTATGAAGTCTGATGAGTTTAACTAGATACAGTCCAGTTAATTGAAATAAAATCAAATTTTATTTAATTCCTTGATTTGATTTATCATTCTTTAATTCATTTAATTTTTTATATAGATTAGAGTATATCAATGTATACTCTTATCTCTACTATTAATAAAGATAATTCAATGACTAGATTTTCACGGTGTCTTTTTGAAATTTCGAAAATACCCTACATCCAGCAACATGATATTACCATCGTTTGCAACCTCCACTACCATCCACTTTCCTACCACTCATGACCGGAATTCACTATGACTTTGCTTGAAATAAAAAGGATGTGACCACCAAAGTTTTTGCACTTATAGCACACATCCATACATAAAAATTTTAATTAAATAAAAAGTAAATATTTTTAGATATTAGATGCACATACGTGCGATTTACACTAGTGTACATAATGTGCATGTGCAATATAGCAATGTGTATATATTAATGTATATGTATACATATGTTAGGGTTTACATCTACAACGCACACACTCTATTTGTATGTCCATTGGTTGTCTCAAAGCATTAATTAAATATACATATATATTTATTAAAAAATGTAAAATTTATCGACACATTGATTAAAATAAAATTTAAAATATCTAAATTGGTTTTGACCAAGTCAATAAAATTCAAATTTAAATTTAATATATGAAATATCTAATTTTGACTTGGTAAAATATTTGAAAATTCAAATTTGGTATAAAATCATTTAAAATACTTTTAAATTATCTAAAATAACTATATTTATATTATACAAAGTTACTTTAGTGCCGAAAATAATAATAAAATATTTTTTAAATGCGTATATGTTTTAAAAATTGCATAAAAGAATTCATGTTTGTATTTTGTAATAAAATAAATATTAAAATAATATCCATAGTTATTTTCTTTTCAGCCTTGTTAATTTTACTTATACTAAAATCCAAAACTTTTTCAATCATTGTTTTTAATAACTATATATATCCATACATACATATATATTATTATAAATATTGTTTTAATAATTTAAAAATATAAATATATTATATTAAAATATGTTCGGCCTAAATTATTTTTTTAAGCCCAAACATAATCATATTTATATTTTTTTGTAAACATATTACATACATAATATATATATATATCTAATTTAATAGTTGTAAATAACATTTTAATATATTAAAAATAATAATTTAATATTTAGAAAAATAATAAATAAAATGCACCGTAGATGGCTGAATTATTTTTTTATTTGATTTTATACATATATGAAATAACTAATGTCAATCAATAAAGATAATTCAATATGATTTGAATTCAGATAATTTAGGGAGACAACAAATGCACATAAAAAATCATTTGACAAGGATCATATGACATGTCGGATATAAATTATAAAATGAAAATATACACCTTAGAATAGATGGTCTATAAGTGCACCTTGTTTGAAGAGATATCTTAGTTTCTGAAAGAATTTATCCACCAGACTTTGCAATGATCTTGAGTACCACTTGTATTAATATGCTTTGATGTGTTTTAGGATATTAGGATGCTCGGTTATAGAGGAGGGGCTGGGGGTTCAATTCAGCCAAAGGTAGAAGAGAGAGCCAGAAGAGAATGAAAATGAGCGGGTTAGCATGGTTTAAATGTAGAAGGAGTAGGAGAAAACTTCTCCTCCTTTTAATTCTTCTCTTCTTACCATTTCTTAGATCCAGATCTGAATTCAAATACCCCTCCCCTCTCATCATATGGCCGGCCATACCATACGCCTATTTGGGACAATGAAAAATCAAACCCGATTAACAAATAATGTTTATTAAATGCATATCGATATCGTATATTGATATGTACATATATAGCTTCTATATACATACCCAATAAATTAGTAATGGCACCTAGAAAATACTAATAGCTCATAATACATCAAATAAATAACTTATATTTCATAAATATTGATTAATTAGTTAACTTAATTAATTTATAACGATAGTAAATCAATTAAATTGTGTGGTATTTCTGAGAAATCAACAATCCGGTTTTGCAACTCATGGGTGCAAATTCATTCGGCGAATAATATCAAACAATTTGAATACTAACTTTCTTACATCACCTTCACTAACGGTGTGATAGTTTGGCTGAATTTGTCACCTATAAATTTTTATCGGTAAAATCCAATTTTACAATTTAAGCAGTACCTTTAGTAACAGTTATTTATACATATTCTCTTAGTCAATGCTATATCATTATAAGATATGGAACTTGGTTTGGTCAAAATTCCAATATAATCCACATTTAACTCGGTTAGTCCATAAATTAAGTCTTGGGTTTACTAATAACATTTATTATTTACCGTACTACTCCAGCTTGAGATTTTCATTTTGTTGACTACAATCGACCGTAATACTAACCTTATACAACTGAGGAGACTAATTCTCTATTTAACACTGTTTCACTTCCAATGCTTCAATTCAGACCTAACTAGTCGTTCGATTGTCACCATGTCATGATTTACCTATAATCAAAATGGAGTATCCATATAGAAGCTCAATAGTATTTTCCAGTCTAGAGAATTATTAACATCGTCGCTTTGAGATTTCCTGTTTGACCTAGTTATTGTTAACCAACAAGAAACTCTTGGGATGGGTCATTACATAGTTATCCAATAACTATGAATACACAAGTACCCCAACAACCATGAGTAGTACGCTACCCAAAATTTGGAGCACTTTACGTACTTTTGTCTTAATTGGAATTATTATCACATAGTATGTCAATTAACAATTTTCAATTTAATATACTTAAATTAATTACTTAACTAATAATATCATAATATAACAAGTACATAGTAAAAAACAAACACCTTTAACTTCAAACAAGATGTTATTATAGAGTTAATAATTTACAATAAATTACAGAATGAAGGAAATGAGCAAGGTAACAATGGGCTAAATGGGTGAATTTCATATTTTTTTAACCATTTTGGATGTTTGTTGAGCCAATAGAGTCTAATTGATTTTAGATCAAATCAAAAATATTGTAAAATCTTATTTTTATTAATTTTTTGATAAATGGTTTAATTCAATTAAAATGTAATTGTAATATTATTAGTGTGTCAAATATACTTGTATGTGTAAAATGTACGTGCATTATATAAATAACGTACATGGTTAATGTGTACATTTATAGGTGCTAGGATTTACACTACAATGGAAACATTAGTCCCTTTATTATCCATACTTTGATTTCAATACATGCACATACACACACATATGTATATATGAAATTATATATAATTTTTTTGAACGAGATTCAAAGCATTTCATTACCAAGAAAAACTAAGTTTATGTACAAAGTCTATGTACTTAAGTGCAACAAAACAAATTAGAAAAAACCAAGGCCTAAACAATTAATCAGGACTAAAATCCAAAGACCCAATAACACGTGAAAAACACATATGGCATTAAAACTAACGCATAAGAATTACCCACGTCATAAACAACCAGCTCAGAGCAAACTGCACATACCAAAAAAACGTAGAAAAAAAAATGAGCAAACTCCATTGCCCTTCCGATGTCAACAGAATAAACTAATGTCCTCCCAAATCGATAAAAAGCAACCAACAACATCAGAGGAGAACAGATCTGACTTCAAAGAACCAAAACGTATAGCCATGAACTCTGAAATAAGCTTGTAGAAGATGAGAATAGTAGATAATCTCTTCCTTCCAAAAGAAACCAAAACCAATAACTAAAATCACTAGGCTCCTAAAAAACACATCTTGAATTTCTTTCAGGTTCAAAAGCATGCCGCTTCGACACACAGAAGGATAAAAAGGACAAAAATGTAGCACGCGACAAGGAAAGAACACCCTCCAGTAAAAATGAAAAGAAGATAGAAGCATCTCTGAGCACCAAGAAATAGTTGCAGGGAGAACAGCCGGGAAAAAGCAATCTCATCAATAGAAGCTTACTTGATTTAACTGATTCAATATAAATTAATTTTAATACTATAAAACAATCATGACTATATAAGTATATTTGAAAATAATTTTAACTAATTTAGTATATATATATATATATTAAATGAAATTAATATCTTAAAATTCAAATTTTGACTTAAAATATTTCAAATAAGCAAAAAAATTAAATAAAATATATATTTTAAAATTTAAACTAAAGAAAAAAAATATATAATTTTAAATTTATTATATATATTATATAAAATTAAATTTTATTTATAAATTATATAAAAATATAACATATTAAAATATATTAAATATACATTGTTAAACCAAAAGTTGGCTCAACGCCCAAGATGTTGTATAGAGTGGTACTATTTAAAAATGTTCCAGTTATACCCCTTGGTTTTGTTTAAAAGTTCAAGTCACATGTTCAAGGGTAAAATAGGTGAATCATATAAATTTGCAATAGTTCTTCATTCGTATGTGCATAGGTAAAATAGGCAATTCTCATATGTTATAGTTCCTTTTTCATATATCAATGAGCATAATATGCGATATGCAAGACAAGCTTCAATTTAAACAAGGGCTTAAGTGGCCTTCGAATTCAATTCTAAGGCCAAAGATAAAGTCATATGCATGTCCATCATTTAATAATAGTCAACGATACACATTCGAGGGAATTATGCTATGCAAAGTTTATTGTCTAAGTCCTTATATGCAAAAAGTTACAAAAGTTAAAATCGGTTCTAAAAATCCATAAATTGATTTAGTGTTTTCAACTTTAATTCGAGAAATGGGGAGAGAAAATGATTCGCCCCATTCTAAATGGCGGTGGGGGTTTGTTTATAGGAGTGCCAATAACGCAGGATGATTGACATGTGTCATAGCTTTGAATCCAAGGGCTCTGGTAGCACCATCCTGGTGAATTTGTAGAGACTCGATATCATTTACTATAGAAGTTCAACAACACTGTCTCCCATGCAGAAACTCAATAACCTTTATGATGGTAGATACTCGATAACCTTCATGATTATAGATGCTCGACAACCTTCACTACGGTAGACACTCAATAACCTTCACGCCTTTTGAGGTTCGGTATCCCTCGTTGCTTGTAAAAGCTCGAAATCCTTTACTAGTGTCGAAGCTCGTCATTACTTTAAATTCATTATCCCTTCTTTATGGTTAGATGCTCAACATTCCCTTTTTTGTAGATGCTCGATTATATTCACTATTGTTGAGGCTTGATATCCTTTGGAGATTCCGCATCTCTTCATTCTTTGTTGGGGCATGCTAGTTACTTGGATGCTCGACATCCCTTTGCATTTATAGGCTTGGCATCTTTAGGTTGACCATAAAGGTTTGAAACCTTAGTGAAACATCACCGTTTGATAGTCTTTCTTACTTTTAGAAGCATGACTCATGCATGGTAATTCCAAGCTCCTACGCACTAGATACCCCCATCTAGTAGATGTTAGGTAACCTTACTGTTTGCTAATTCTCCATAGTTTCTTGCTATAGAAGCCATATAACACCATGTTGTTAGTTTAATGTTCAATACTCTACTCCTAAACTTTATAGCTTGTTGTCTAATCGGTATGTTCTATGTACTTGAAAGCATGGTTGATGTCAGACAACCATACTTATATTTTAGTAATTCTATAGCTCCTATTCTTTCCTTAATTCACCAACCTTTTACTGGTCGTTACTCGATATCCTTCTTAGTAGCCCAATAACTTAGCATCTTGATATCACTATGCATTTATAGTCTCGATACCACCTTTTCTTTATATGCTCGATACTACCTTCGGATATAAGCTCGTCATCTCCATGCTCAAAACGTCCATTACTTATATGTTCGACATGTCTTCTATTTACAAGTTTGACATCATTTAAAGATCATGATACTTTCCCTTAAATGCTCGATATCGTTTCTTACACGTGCTTAGTACTGTTATTTATACTTGACATCTTAATTTGTTTACAAGTTCGACATCTTCAAAGCGCTATAGACTCGTTATCTTTATTGTCACATATAAGCTCGATACCTATCTTTCAATGCTTCTATATCCTCTTATTGACTTATTTGCTTCTTTTTCCCTTGATTATTGTTCTAGCATAGTAGTCAAAAAATATGTGGATAACATTTGCCCTCCTTGTTTAAGAGAATCTTTTTATACTATAGCATAAAACCAAGTATCCTCTCAACTTTTCAGCTCTCACTTTCCATGAGATTCTCTTTAAATCCCGTTCTCCTAAAAAATATGTTGTGAATGATGATGACTTCCACGATTTCAAGATATTATTTCTTTTCCAAATTGATTACTTTGCTTTGTAAATGGCAAAAAAATTTGTCAAAAATTTTCCTTGTTGATCTTCGAAACTTTGAAAACTTGGTTTTGAAATTCATTTTTTGGAATAATTATTGGATCAGTAGAATTTTAGACGAATCCTTTCAAATTTGGTAAAGACATGGATCAATTTGCTTTCTTCCTTATATAAAAGCAGCGTTTTACACTTTAGTGTAAAACTAAGTTTAACACCTAAAACGGATCGATTCAATTGGAGTGATTGGAGATATCTTCAACCTATGGAGTTATATCAATTGCCATGTCGGGGATGATGAGCTTGGGACCGCAAGAGTCAAATCTTCCAGAAATCCAAAGAAAAATCGTTGCCATATAGAGGAGAATCTGAATTCGTGCCTTGAGATTGAGAACTAAGCAATAAAAGAAGGAATTCCACAAACTCCATTTTGAGGGTAAGGTTTATAATCTAGAAACCCGCTGGTAAGAAGACCAGAAACCCGTTTGGTAAGAAATCCAGAAATTCATTTGCTAAGAAAACCAAAAATCTAACTAATAAGAAGACCGGAAATCCTCCAATAGGATGATGTGCACGTAAATGTGCATATATTGACGTCCATATTTTATCTATTTTTATTTAAATAAATGTCATATTTGGGTATTTTAACATGTTTAAAACCAAAATTCAATTATTTTCAAATCATCGTATATTCATCTACATGCAGGGGCAAAATAGTCATTTTTGTGCATGTGTTAATTTGGGACTTTTTACTTGGACATTTTTCATAATTTTTATAGGAATTTGGATGCATATGGAAGAGGGTTTCATGAATATATATGCATGCAGAAGGAAATACAAAGGAATGAAGAGGAAATAATTCAAGCTCATGATCATGGAGGACCCCACCCACTTACCTATATCTACAATTAGAAGCTAATGGACAACTAAGTGGACGTTAAAGCTTCATGCACATTTAATGATGGATTAATTAGTAGCTAATGGTTACTTGATGGCCACTCTTCCTTAAGGGAATTTTGGGAAGCACCCTAAAAATTGAATTAGGGTTTTATGCACATATAAATAGTCCTCTTATGTACATGTAAATATCTTTCTACTCTCTTATTTTACTTAGGAAAATTAGCAAGCAAGTTGTAAACACAATGTTTCATGAAATAAAAATGGCTTCCAAGCCTCTTTCTCTTTTCTTTTCTAAATGCTTTTATTTTCTTCTATGTTAATGTTTATTTCTATGCTTTCTTTCATTTCATGTTTATAGCTTAGATTTACATTCATGCGAGTAGTGTAGCTTTAATTTTTATGCAAATAGTTAGTAGTTAATCTCTTTTTCATCCTTTGCTTAGTTTCTATTTCTTTACTTTTTAATGTTGAAATTTGCAAATGTTGAATTGATAACATAAATACGTAGCTAAATCTCTTCAATTTAGGGGTAATGAAGCTCTCTAACTTTATGTAATTTCAACATTTTTATGATTTATGATCTCTTTTATTTGTGCTTCATGAAAGTGAATTTTGATGTAAGTTTATACAAGTGGGTTTGATAACTTATGTTGCATATGCAAATAAGCTATTCTTATTCAACATAAACACAAATTATATCAATATTTGATAATTAGTTTTTTATTTTGAAATGAAAGTAAAAAAAAAATTGATGATCTATATTACTAATTACAATAGTAAATAGATCATATTTAAAATAGCTTTTGCTTTGGCTTCATTTTCACGAGAATTGATAAGTGGTTTATTTGTTGTATTATAGTTTAATGGTTTAAGTTATGTTAATTAATAACATAAATAAACCATACTTATGATAAATACAACAATTAGATCACTTAATACCAAAAATAGAGATCATGGATTGTTTGTTTGTTGATTTACAAAAATATTAGAGTGGATTTGCCTCTAAATTGTTCTCTAATCTCATAGTTTTTAATCTCACTTTTATTCTAAGTTTTAGCTCCATTTTGTTTGTAGTTAACAATCTTCTCTCATTTTGGTCTAATTTGATTTAGTAGAAAATTTTAAAATCTTAAAAATTCCCTGCGGATCGACCTGTACTCGCCATGTACTAACTTTTGTACGCCGTGCGCTTGCGGTTAAATTTAATTTGAAATTTATTGGCGATTTTTTAATCCGATAGAAATTATCGTTAAACAAGTTTTTGGCGCCGTTGCCGAGGAATTGCTTTGATTTTAGTTTTCTATTCTTCGGATTAGTTGTTGCTTGATTTTTGAGTGCTTTTATTTTGTGTGTATTGTTGTTTAAAATAAAATTTGTGTGTTCGTGTGATTTTAGATTGCATTTTGGTTTTGTGTGTGTTGTTTGCTAGTTGTTTTTGCATTTGAATTTGCATTTTAAAAAAAATACACAATTTCATTTGACAAAGAAAAAGAAAACAAAATTTCATTTCGTTTTCTTTTTACAGCATTGTTACAAAATTTTCACAGATCATATAACATCCACTCCTCACTGTATCCACCAAAACACTGATCATCACAGAACAACCAGCCATTAACTGCTAATATCCATCAAAACTGCACATCCCTTCAACTCTGTCACCTTACCACCATACACACCATTCCCCAATATAAACTGCCAACACCTTCATCACTTCATCACAAACTCAACTACCAGTGCATTGTCTCTGTTCCAGATCACTTTGCAACTTCACCATATAGCCTACACTGACCCGCCACCATCTCCACAGTTACCATTACAACCACCTGCCTTCCCCTCCATCTACTGCCACAACCCAAGAAAGCTACCACTCACTGACCACTTGCCTTAACACCTTATCACCTTCATACAACTGCATATCACAACCCTATGCACATACCTCTCTATTCATATCAGAGCACAATCCTGCATCAAACATCCACTGATCCCTGACCAACCCCTGCTTTCCACTACATACAACATACACATTTCAGACCCATACCACCATCCTGTCAACATTGCCAAAACTTCCTCAACCACAACCAAACATCCTCCAACATCTAACCATCTTCCTTAACATAGCAAGACTGCCGTTGCTCTGTCCATCACCAATCATTACCTTTTACTTGCGTTCCTGCTACTGTCAAACCATACAAACCCACCAACCACCTACTTCAATTGGTCACTCCACCTGAAAACATAGACCACAAAACAATCCACTTCATCATACACTAGTGCTCATCGACTTTTTCCATCCACTTTACTGCCACATCCAGCACTTGCTGTCATTGCTCAAACCATCCAATTCTACATCATAACAAACTGTTGCTTGTTGCCAAAACACCATCTCCTTTACCACTGCCATCCCACATACAACGACCAGAGAACCACATCCTTTATCTCATCATCTCATTCACCTTGTCAACACACATCCTCACCTCTGTCTGCCTGAATCACATATCCATTACTGCAGCCATATCCATAGCCAAACTTTCTCTGATCTACAACATCCCACATCCATACTCCTAAAAACTGCCTACTGCTTAAACAAGCTCTCTGCCATCCCATTGCCATACAAAACCACACCTCCTAACCAACCATTGCTACCTCCGAACAACCTCATCCCATTCGCAATTCACATACGAACCTCCAAGTTCAACTCGTGAACAACCACCACCACCTCATACCCTCTGCACACCAAGCCTCACTAAACCATTATGAAATCCCTAAATCCACACCCACGGTGCAATCTGCAATCGAGCGCAACCACAGTCCTCCTCCGAAAGCCCCAAATCTCCATCACTAACAAAATCCCCAAATCACTAAAATCATTGTAGCCAATCTCTGATCCCAAATCGCCTCACCTCAAAACGTAGACAATTGCAACAGTGAATTCGTTGATTCGAGTTGGTTTTGTGATTGTTGAATTTTCGTGAATTCGAGTGGTTTTGTGAAGTAGAATTGCATCGCGATTTTAAGCTCTGATATATATATATATATATATATACTGTGGTTCCGTTGCCTCTTTTAAACTATGAACTGTGGATTATTTTGGACCAGTGGGCTTGTTTGCCTCTTTTAAAAAAGTCTTTGTTTAAAAAAGAAAAAGAAAACACAAATAACAGGGGTTATAGGGGTTTGATTTGATTTCTTTTGTTTGAAAGAATTTTTAGTTTGTTTATTTTCCATTGTTTTAGTTACTTCTTTGATATTTAAAAAAAACTGTATATATTTTGTGTTTAATTTCTTTTCAGGTTGTCAAAGCAGATAAAATCAAGAGAAATTGCTTGCTTTGCTAAAAACCACCGCTAAAAAAAATAAAAAATAAATTGCTAATAATTCTGCACGCTCTAGTATCGTGCCATTTTCCCTTGTTCTTATTTGAATTGCATTGTTGGTTGCTTGCATTTGCATTTATATATAAAAAAAATTCAAAATCCAAAAACAAAAACAAACTTCATTTTAGTTGCATTGTAAATTCACGTTTAATTTTTGCTTTGCATTCATCTCATCTTATTTTCTTTTTTAAGGGCAATACACCAATTCACATTAGGTGAGGGATTTCATCACCCTTTCCTTAGCCCACAAATCACATTTCCTCGTAGAATTTGACTAATAATAAAGGTTAGACATTCGACTTAAGGGTGTCACGAGCTCATTAGGGCTTAATTGTATCTTCATAATTGTTTTCTTTGAACAATTTATTTCTTGGTATCTAGGCTATGACAGAGTAATAACCATTTATAAATATTACGGTGATTCATAAATATTATAGTGGTTGTTCCTTTGAAGGTACTTAAACCTTCGGTTGCATTGCTACGGTGATTCATGGTGCATCGATAACCCCTGCCCGTTACCTGGCTAAGAAATATTTTTGTTGATTTAAGACAAAGTGTGATTATACAATTTTGGGTTAGGAGCTACTAAGGATAGAAAATTGTAATTAACTCTTTTGCATTCATTTAGTTGCATTAGCTCATGCGTATTTAAAAAAAACCAAAAACCAAAAATCCAAAATCCAAAAAAAAATTTGTAAATTTTACTTAACTTAGTTTTTAATCCAAAAAAAATCCTTTCCTTTCATTTGAAAATTTTCAATCAAAAAGAAAAAAATCCAAAAAATAAAATAAAATCTTTTCACAAAAAAAATTTGAAAATTCAAATTCAAAAACAAAAATCAAACTCCCATTTCTAAAAAAAATTCTTTTAGTAAATATTTGAAAGTTTGAAAATTCAAAAATACAAAAAAATACAAAAAAACATATAAAAAAAATTTGAAAAGAAAAAAACAAAACAAAAATCAAACTTCTCTTTTGAAAATAAATTTCACTTGGTAAATATTTTTCTTCCTTAAAAAAACAAAAACAAAAACATTTTTTCACTTCATTTTCCAAATGTTGTTTCATTCTCTAAACTCGTTTCAAACTTCTTTCTCTTCTCGACTTTCACTTGTGCATGAGTATTTGGACTCGTGACACAACAACAAATCATTGGACTCGTGACTCAATAACTAATCATTTAACTCGAACAGACGATCCTCCCAAAATGGCGAATGAGAACGCCCCTCGAACTCTTATGGATAGAATCTTTCCCGATAGAGTTTCTATTCCATCTTGCATCACGTTACCTGCCCCTACGGGTAACCATTTTGAAATTCACTCGAATCATATTACCACGCTTCCAAAATTTTGCAATTTCGAGCACGATGACCCCTACATTTTCTTGACTAAATTCGAACAAGTTTGCACAACCATTAAACTCCAACAACTTTTCGTTGATGGAATCAAATTTCGATTAATCCCATTCGCTCTTACAGATTACGCTGAAAAATGGTTGTACATATTACCATCGAACTCAATTAAAACTTGGGAAGAATTTGTAAAAGCTTTCTTAAAAAAGTTCTACCACTTGGAAAAAAACGAGTAGAATCCGAAACGAAATTGTAAATTTTCATTAATTCAAGGGAGAACCATTCGGAAAATATTTTGAAAGATTCAAAGAGCTTTTGATAAAATGTCCACACCATAACTTCAAAAAATGGACGATTTGCCAAATATTATACGATGGACTCGAAAACAGCTCACGAACCATGCTCGAATGAATGTGCCAAGGCAACTTTCTTGCCCAACATCACGACGATGCTTGGCAATTTCTTGAAAACCTCATCGAAAAGTCATCCCAATAGGAACGTTCGAATGAAAAATCAATTTACTCACGATTGAGTGCACAATCGATAGGATCTTATTTTGCTTTGGAAGCTAAGATCGACGCAATGATTAAAAAATTCGATAACCTTTTCTCATCGAATCAAACGAACGAAGCTTCCCAACCGATGTGTTATAAATGCAACGATCCTAATCATATAGCCGATCGGTGTCCTAATTCTGTCGAACAAATCAATGCTTTCAATAAAGCCAAAAACTACCCGTTTTCTCCAACGTACAATCCTAGTTGGAGAAATCATCCGAATTTTTCTTGGAACCAAAACAATCCCAACACGAATACGATTCGTCCCAATTTTCAAGCATTTTCGAATAATGCTTCGAATCCTCCCTTTCAGCCCAACCATTTTCAACCAAACTTTACGGGTCCGTCTCATAATCAACCGCAACAATCAAATTTTCAACCAAATGCTGCTCACCCTCCCCAAGATGATAAAGGTTTAACTTCTCTTGTGAAAACTCTTAAAACGTTGGCTAAAGCAACTACTCAAAGTCTACAATCAAACAGCAATTTGCAAAATTTATTAACCTCATATATGCAAAACACAAACCAATTGATTGCAAAACTTAGAATGCAAATGAGCCAATTAGCCACGTCTGTAAGTGAATGCGAACGAGGAACATTCCCAAGCCAGCCCCTTCCAAATCCCAAAAATCAAAACGCAAATTCAAATCAAGCCCATGTTGTTCAAGATAGCAACGTCACCTAATTGAATGCTATCACAACTCTACGTTCCGGTAAACAAATCGATAATCAAGTCGCTAATCCAAACGATTTATCGAAAACCACTCTCGACACTTCTAAAGCAACTAACGACTCTGAACGGAACGGGGAGCCAATCGTCGAATCGAATGCCAATCAAAATTCTTCTTCTTCTACTCAAGTAGACCCGCATACTGAGTATCGCATCCCATTTCCACACCGTATTCGCACTAGAAACATTCAGACCAAATGGAAAAGATGTTGGAAATTTTTAAACAAGTGAAAGTTAACATCCCGCTTCCTAACATCGTTCAGCAAGTTCCCACGTACGCGAAATTTCTTAAGGACTTGTGCACCCAAAAGCGACACACTCAAGTGCCCAAAAAAGTCTTCTTAGCCGCCAGTTTAAGTGAAGTCTTGTCCCAATCCATGCCCGTTAAATACAAAGATCCTGGCCGCCCTATAATTTCGTGTACAATTGGAGACAAGACGATTAACAAATGTTTGATAGACTTAGGCGCGAGTGTCAATTTAATTCCATACTCTGTGTACGAACAATTAGGCTTAGGGGAGCTCAAACCCACAAAAGTCACGCTTCAATTCGTTGATCGCTCCATTAAGAAGCTCGTGGGAGAAATTGAGGGCGTGCTTATTAGAGTAGAACAATTTATATTCCCGACTTTATTGTTCTCGAAACACAACCAGTGACAAACCCTGCGAGTCAAATTCCATTGATTTTAGGCCGACCATTCTTAGCCACCTCAAATGCCTTAATCATTGTCGAAACGGTTTGATGAAAATCCTTTTGGAAACATGACTTTGGATCTTAATATTTTCAATCTTGAAAGCCAATCGAACGAACCTCATGACCAAACGTTGGAAGTTAGTACCATTCACGAAAACTTCGAAAATGAGAAACTTGACCTTAACGACGAACGCGAAACCATGTATGAAAAATTGTTTCACGAAATTGAATACACTCTTCCCTTTGAATCGCTTCCAGTTGAGTCTGAATCTCAACCCAATTCTTTAATCGAGCAACTCCCGAAGTTGGACCTCAAACCACTTCCCGATCACCTTAAGTACGCATACTTAGGTGATAATGAAACATTTCCCGTCATAATTTCTGCGACTCTCTCTCTCGATCAAGGAACTTCTTTACTTTCAATCCTGTCTAAAAACAAGGAAGCGATGGGATGGTCGATCTCCGATATAAAGGGAATTAGTCCCGCGCTGGTTCAACATCACATCCATTTAATCGACGATGCCAAGCCTGCTCGTGACGCGCAACGAAGGTTTAATCAGAAATGAAAGATGCGGTGCATGATGAAATTCTTAAACTTCTCAACAACGGAATCATTTACCCAATCTCTGATAGTTCATGGGTTATACCAATTCACATTGTACCGAAAAAATCTCGTCTAACCATTGTCAAGAACGATTCAAACGAACTTATTTCAACTCGCACTCAAACGGGTTGGCGTGTTTGCATTTACTATCAAAAACTAAATGTCGCAACACGTAAGGATCACTTCCCTCTTCCATTTATCGACCAAATGCTCGAACGTTTAGCCGGCCACGAATTCTACTGCTTCCTTGATGGTTATTCTGGCTATAACCAAATTCCAATCGCTCCCGAAGATCAAGAGAAAATGACTTTCACGTGTCCATTCGGTACCTTTGCTTATCGACGTATGCCATACGAACTTTGTAACGCTCCTGCTACTTTCCAACGATGCATGGTTGGCATTTTTCCCGAAATGATTGAACGCTTTCTAGAAGTTTTTATGGACGATTCTCTATCTTTGGTGATTCTTTTTCCCAATGTTACATCATCTCGAATTGGTTCTAAATCGATGTAAAGAAAAACATTTGACTTTGAATTGGGAAAAATGCCACTTTATGGTCAAACAAGGCATAGTCCTTGGACATATCATCTCAATTAAAGGCATTGAGGTAGATAAAGCGAAAGTCGATGTAATTGCAAACCTACCCATTCCCAAATCTGTTAAGGACATTCGATCATTTCTAGGACACTTTGGCTTTTACCGACGCTTTATGAAAGACTTTAGCAAAATCACTCGTCCTTTGACGACTCTACTCGGAAAAGACGTTCCATTCAATTTCAACTGTGAGTGTATCTCTTCTTTTGAACGTCTTAAAAAAGAACTCATTTCAGCCCCAATCATTTGCGCACCCAATTGGGATCTCCCAATTGAAACAATATGTGATGCTTCGAACTTTGCAGTTGGTGCTGTCTTAGGACAATGCATCAACAAAATCCTTCATGTTATCTACTACGCTAGCATGACTCTGAACGACGCTCAACTTAACTACATAACCACTGAAAAAGAGCTTCCAGTGGTAGTTTTTGCTCTCGAAAAATTCCGACAATATTTGATCGGGTCACACATTATTGTATACACGGACCATTCTGCGCTTCGGCATCACTTTGCAAAAAAGGATGCTAAATCCCGTTTGATTCGATGGATCCTTTTACTTCAAGAATTTGACCTTATAATCAAAGACAAAAAAGGATCCGATAATGTCATAGCCGATCACTTATCTCGTCTTCCGAACGCACCATCTTCTTTGCCAATCAATGAAAACTTCCCCGATGAACAACTTCTTTCAATTTCTATCGATCCATGGTACCCTGATATAGTGAACTACTTAGTCACTAAAGAAACTCCCTCATCTTGGTACAAACAGGACAAATACAAATTCATGTCCCAAGTGAAATATTTATATTGGGATGATCCATACTTATTCAAATATTTCCCCAACCAAATCATCTGGCGTTGCATTTCGGATAATGAGATGAGGAGTGTTCTTTCATTTTGCCACGATCCAACGTGCGGTGGACATTTCGGTCCCCGAAAAACTGCGGAAAAAGTGCTTTAGTGCGGTTTCTATTGGTCTTCTCTTTTCAAAGACTCATTTGAATTTTGTAAAGCTTGCGATCGATGTCAAATGCTTGGATGAATTTCTTGACAAGATATGATGCCTCTAAACCCCATTCTTACAATCGAAATTTTTGATGTTTCGGGTATCGACTTTATGGGACCTTTTCCCAATTCTTTTGGAAACTTGTATATCCTTCACGCTGTCGATTACGTCTTAAAATGGGTCGAACCGTTCCTTGGAAAACCAACGACCATAGATTGTTGTGAAATTTCTCAAAGAAAACATCTTTTCGAGGTTCGGCACACCTCGCATAATAATCAGTGATAATGGGACCCATTTTTGCAACCGTTCTTTTGAAACTTTAATGAAATAATACTCGATAACCCACAAGTTATCCACTCCGTATCATCCTTAGACTTGTGGCCAAGTTGAAGTTTCAAATCGATAAATAAAACAAGTCTTGGAGAAAACTGTTAACAAAAATCGAAAAGATTGGTCTCAGAATTGACCGACGTGCTTTGGGCTTACCCTACTACTTTTAAAACTAACCTTGGGATGTCCCCATTTCGTTTAGTTTACGATAAAGCTTTCCATTTACCCGTTGAAATCGAACACAAAGCGTGGTGGGCAATAAAGAACTTAAACTTTGATCTTGAGAAAGCTGGCAAAAAATGAAAACTACAACTCAACGAACTAGAAGAACTTAGGAACGACGCGTATGAAAATGAGAAAGTTTACAAAGAAAGAACAAAAGTTTTCATGACAAATCAATCCTAAGGAAAACGTTTTCTCCTAACCAGAAAGTTCTTTTATATGACTCAAGACTTCATTTATTCCCTGGGAAACTTAAATCGAGATGGACCGGACCATTTGTGGTACGAACTGTTTTTCCACATGGTGCCGTAGAAATAGAAAACCCCAGGGATGGATCGATTTTCAAAGTCAATGGTCATCGTTTGAAACCTTTCTTGGAATTGCCAAATAACCAAGAGGAGGAGCTAATGATTCTTCATGAGCCAAGCTACGTCTAGTAAGAATGTTAACCCTCTTTTGTAAATATGTACATATTTTCCCCATTACACTCATTATATCGTGCAATGACTGTGGGGACACAGTCAAAAAAAAATTAAGTGTGGGGGGAGTCTCATTTTCATCTTTTTTAAGTTTCATGACATTTTTTTATTTTTTTTGAATTTTCATTTTCTTTTAACTTAAAAAAATCTCAAAATTTCTAAATCTCAAAAACATTTTCTTTTTAGCATTTTGATTTATTTTTGAAGAAACACTATAGGATATGTATAAGATTTGGTTAATAAATTGAAAATTTTAAAATTTATTTGTCTGAACAAAAATAAAAATGAAGTTTGATTACAAATAACAATGGTTTAACTAGTATATAGGAAGGTTCATATGTGTTAATTATGAAGTATATTCTAATTGAAAATCTTTGTTTAAAAAAGTGGTAAATTTAAAGTAAAGGATATAACACTATTATCTTCTAAGTTAAATGGTGCTAAGATGGTTTTGCAAAACTCTCTCTTTCTAAAAAAAATAGAAAAGAAAAAAAATCAAAAAAAGATATAAGTTAAAAATAATAAAAAACATTTGTATATATGTATATATCTTTAACACCTAGAGTCATGTGTTCACACTTGTGTGTTCACTCGCCATGCTCTGCACCCTTCTCACGTAAACCCGAAAGGGAGTGCACGATCGGTATATTTGGCCTCAATTTATCTGAGTTAGGTGTATGAAAGTTAGGTATATGTATATAAAAATTCTTTTTAATAACGCCTACAGTCGATAAGTGTTCACTCGCCACGCTCTGTATTCCCCTCACATCAGTCCGCAAGGCAGTGCACGGGTAATATATCTGGCCTCTGTTTACCTGAGTTGGACATATGTAAATATTGTTAATATCAATAAAATTTTCAAATAAGAGAGAGTAAGAAATTGAAATCCAAGCACCATCTTAACTTGTTTAATTTGACTTGTTATTGGAAAGAAATGAAAATACCACTTTGATAAACTACTATAATCAACTAAGGATCCATTTCATAGTTACACTATATTATCGACCGAAACAACGAGTTAAACTATAGCCCATTTGTTATGATAACTTCGTTTTTATTGAAAAGTTTGACGAGTAAATGACTTAAATTTCAAGATAATGACCAAAACCTATATTTAACTTATTTGTGTCAATTTAAAAGTAAATCCTTCATTGTAAATATTTTTAAATACTCGCATTCATCTCTTTGTAAATAAATCTAGCATTTTGTAAATATTTTCACTTTTCATTTGGATTTTGTTGGTAGTATCCGTTGTAACATGAGACAACACTCGTCCTACTGGGGACACCCAGAGGTTTAACGGCTTGTTGCATACGCTCAATGCAATCGTGCTCCTTACAAAAACAGATTTATCTTAGTTTTTCTTTATTCGAGGATGAATAAAAAGATAAGTGTGGGGGTATTTGATGTGCACGTAAATGTGCACATATATCTACGTCCATATTTTGTTTATTTATATTTAAATAAACGTCATATTTGGGTATTTTAACACGTTTAAAACCAAAATTCAATTATTTTCAAATCATCGTATATTCATCTACATGCAAGGGCAAAATAGTCATTTTTGTGCATGTGTTAATTTGGGACTTTTTACTTGGACAATTTTCATAATTTTTATACAAATTTGGATGCATATGGAAGAGGGTTTCATGAAGATATATGCATGCACAAGGGACTACAAAGGAATGAAGAGGAAATAATTCAAGCTCATGATCATGGAGGACCCCACCCACTTACCTAAATCTACAATTAGAAGCTAATGGACAACTAAGTGGAGGTTAAAGCTTCATGCACATTTAATGACGGATTAATTAGCGGCTAATGGTTACTTGGTGGCCACACTTCCTTAAGGGCATTTTGGGAAGCACCCTAAAAATTGAATTAGGGTTTATGCATGTATAAATAGCCCTCTTATGTATATGTAAATATCTTTCTACTCTCTTATTTTACTTAGGAAAATTAGCAAGCAAGTTGTAAACACAATGTTTCATGAAATAAAAATGGCTTCCAAGCCTCTTTCTCTTTTCTTTTCTAAATGCTTTTATTTGCTTCTATGTTAATGTTTATTTATATGCTTTCTTTCATTTTATGTTTATAGCTTAGATTTACATTCATGCAAGTAGTGTAGCTTTAATTTTTATGCAAATAGTTAGTAGTTAATCTCATTTTCATCCTTTACTTAGTTTCTATTTCTTTACTTTTTAATGTTGAAATTTACAAGTGTTGAATTGATAACACAAATAAGTAGCTAAACCCCTTCAATTTAGGGGTAATGAAGCTCTCTAACTTTATGTAATTTCAACATTTTTATGATTTATGATCTCTTTTATTTGTGCTTCATGAAAGTGAATTTTGATGTAAGTTTCTACAAGTGGGTTTGATAGCTTATGTTGCATATGCAAATAAGCTATTCTTAGTCAACATAAACACAAATTACATCAATATTTGCTAATTAGTTTATTATTTTGAAATGAAAGTAAAAACAAAATTTGATGATCTATATTACTAATTACAATAGTAAATAGATCATACTTAATATAGCCTTTGCTTTGGCTTCATTTTCACGAGAATTGATAAGTGGTTTATTTGTTGTATTATAGTTTAATGGTTTAAGTTATGTTAATTAATAACATAAATAAACCATACTTATGATAAATACAACAATTATTTCACTTAATACCAAAAATAGAGATCATAGATTGTTTGTTGATTTACAAAAATATGAGAGTGGATTTGCCTCTAAATTGTTCTCTAATCTCATAGTTTTTTATCTCACCTTTATTCTAAGTTTTAGCTTCATTTTTTTGTAGTTAACAATCTTCTCTCATTTTCGTCTAATTTGATTGAGTAGAAAATTTTAAAATATTAAAAATTCCCTGCGGATCGACCCGTACTCGCCACGTACTAACTTTTGTACGCCGTGCGCTTGCGGTTAATTTAATTTGAAATTTATCGGTGATTTTCTAATCCGATAGAAAAATTGTCATTAAACATAGGAAGACCACAAATTTCTATGTTAATGGTAAAATCCTCATTTGATCAATAATGGAGATTCCCGTTATTTGATAGAAAATTTGAATTCCATTCCAGAAATAAAAGATTTGAGAGCTAATTTGCTTCAGAGAATAAAACCTCGGGCTCAAATAATAATTTATGCCTTGACAAGGAAAATTCAGAATTTCCTTCGTGACTATTGCCTTTAAAAATATTTTTTCGCAGTAGCGACCTAACCTTTCCTTTGAAGGTTTCTTTGACTTTTCCTTAGGGCAAGATTGATCGTGTTTGATTGCTCTTCCTCTAGAAGATTGCTTTGGCCCATATCTAAGATGCAATTAGACTCATCTGATTTATCTCTTCATATAAGGTTACCCCTTCTATACCTTTTAGGAAAGGATTTAGGTTAGTCAGTGCTCTGGTCGGCCATCTTAGGTTGAGCCAAAGTCTTACCCGTCCTCCCTCTAGGGAAGTGCTCCGACCAGGCCTTATAGGTGGAACTGAAGGCTGTTGGTCAGTGCTTTGGCCATACATCTTTGGAAGAACCAAAGTCTTGCCCATCCTTCCTCTAGGAGGCACTTCGGTAAGGACTAATAGGCGGAACCGAAGGTTGTTCGATGCTTTGGCCAGACCACCTTAGGCGAGACCAAAGGCTACTCCATCCTCCCTCTTGGAGGCGCTCCGGTCAGGCCATGCAGACAGGACCAAAGGCTTGTGATGCTCTGGCCAGGACTTATAGGTGGGACCAGAGGTTTACTCAGATCTCCCTCTAGGACTTATAGTTAGGACCGAAGGCTTATAATGTTTTTACCAGGCCCTTGTGGTGGGATCAAAGGCTTTTCCATTATTTTATGAGTTGCTTTCTCTCCATCGGTTATTGATTCCATAGATATACTTGTCTCAATCTCTTTATTTATCCATCGTAGAAAAATAAGGCATTAGATGCACAACATTCCAAGTTCTTGCTATTACATTACCACCAGGTCTGCTTAGACAATAAGTTCCTAGTGGGATTACTTCATGGACAACATGGGGTCCTTCCCAATTTGGTCCAAGTGGTCCATCTTCTAGATTTTTGGTGTTTGCCATGACTTTTGGAGCATTAAAACTCCTTTTTGAAATGATCCCCCTTTGACTTTGGAGTTGTAGCATCTTGATATCCTTTGTCGGTATTCAGTCATTCATATGGTTGCCTCATCTCTTAGTTCATTGATCAAATCTAGGGATTCTTTTCTTAGCTCTTGATTGGGGTCAAAAGCATATGCAATCCTTTGTTGGGATGGTATCTCAACTTTGACCGGAAGCATTGCTTCATATCCATATGTCAAAGAAAATGGAGTATAACATGTTGTAATCTTAGTAGAAGTTCGATATGCCTAGAGCACAAGTGGTAGCTTTTCTACCCAATTTATTTTTGTTTTGTCTAGTCGTTTCTTAAGGATAGCCTTAATGGTTTTGTTGGTGGCTTCAATGGCTCAATTAGCCTTAGGATGAGATACTAATGAAAAACTTTTGATTATCCCATTCTTATCACGGAATCTTGTGAATTCTTCACTTTCAAATTGGGCCCCATTGTGGGAGATTATCTTATCAGGTATTCCAAACCGGGTGACTATGTTCTTGATCACAAACCTAAGAACTTCACTTGAAGTTATATTTGGCAATGGTTCTACCTCCACCCATTTGGTAAAGTAGTCAATGGCTACTACTGCAAACTCGTCTATGCCTTTTTATATAGGCAATAGTCCTATCAAGTCAATTTCCAACACATCAATGGGCCATGGACTTGAGATCGGGATTAACTCATTTGGCGACATATGTGAGATTGTTGAAAACCTCTGACATTTTTCATATCTCTTTACATAATTCACAACGTCGTTACTCATATAGGGCCAATAAAATCCTTGTCTCATGACCTTTTTGACCAACTTCATGCCATTAGAATGATCCTAGTAGAACCTTTCATGGGCTTCTCTTAACAGCTTTGAGCCATATTATGGACTAACACACCATAACTAAGGGAGCGAATATCGTTTCTATAAAGTTGGAGCTTGGTGCATTATCCTTCTAGCTTCTCTTTATCATTTGGTAGTTTCCCTTCCATCAAATATTCAACAATGTGTGTTATCTAATTGTTCTTATATTGATCATTTATTTTTGTATGAATGGTTCCATCCTGGTTTTCATCATTACCACTTCCTAGTTCATTTTCTTTTTCCGCATGTATAAGAGCTTGGGATCTAGTCAATATCATGGTCTCATTTTTTGGTTTGGGGGCTTTCTTTTCAATACTGGGATTTGTTAGAAACCTACCCACACAATTCAGATTTTTGGTGCTCCTCGCGAGCTAGCTAATTTGTCTAAAGAGTCGGCTTGAGAATTCCTCCCTCTGGATACTTGATGTATCGAAAAATCCTCAAACTAGGCTAACATTTTCAATATCATCTTAACATAAAGGATCAATCTTGCATCCTTCGTTTGGTAAATTTGATTCAGCTGATTAACCATCAATTGGGAATCACTAAAAATTTTGATCCTTAGAATTTTTAACTGAAGTGTTAAGGTTAGTCCTGCTATCATTGATTCATATTTAGTCACGTTATTGGTAGCAGGGAAAGCTAACCATGTTGCATAATGCAATCAGTGTCGATCAGGGGTAATGGTTACATATCTCGCACCAGCCCCTTGCTCGTTCGAGGCTCCATAAACGAATAGTTGCCATTTAGGTTTCAGATCTTTTTCCTCTCTTGATTGTTCTTCAATAAATCATGTACATTCATTAACAAAATCAGCCAGAGCTTTGCCACTCAGGGCTGGAACTCAATATCATACTGACTCAACTCTATTCCCCATTTTACCAGCCTTCCTAACGTTTCAGGTTTACTGAAGATTTGCTTAAGTGGAAAATTAGTTAAGACCCTTATTGGGTGCATTTGAAAGTAGGCTTTTAGTTTTCGAGTAGTGAGAATTAAGCAGTATGCCAACTTACCTATAACTAGATATCCACCTTTTACCTCTTTAAGCCTTTTACTAAGATAGTACATCGAAAGTTGAGCTTTATTTTCTTCTCTTACTAGAACCAAACTTATCGCATGCTCAGAGACTTCCATGTAAAGGTATGAATCCTCTTCTTCTATGGGACAAGATAAGATTGGAGGTTATTCAAGATGGTTTTTTAATTCTCCAAAAGCTTTTTGGCAATCTTCTCCCCACTCAACGTTCTTCTTTCTTTTAATCACATTAAAGAAAGGTATACACTTATCAGTGGCCTTAGAGATAAATCAGTTTAAAGTTGCTACCCTTCCAATTGGACTCATAATATCTTTACTTGTTTTTGGTTCTATTTATCCTTATTGTCTTTGATTTGATCAGGATCGGCCTCGATTCCTCAACACTGATGATATATCCTAGAAATTTCATAGATTGTATTTCGAAGGACACTTTTTGCGAATTCAACTTCATTTGGTATTTCCTTAGTACTTCAAACATTTCCTCAAGATCTTTCAAGTGGTTAGTTTCCTCTTGGACTTAACTAGCATATCATCTACATATACTTTCATGTTTTGTCTGATTTGTTCTTTAAAAATTTTGTTTACTAACCTTTGGTATGTGCCCCTGCATTCTTCAGCCCAAAAGACATAAATTTGTAGCAGTCAGTTCCCCATTCCGTTATAAAACTTGTGTTTTTTTCATCTAGTTCGAACAAGGGTATTTGATTATATCCCGAGTATGCGTCCATAAAAGACAATAGCTTATATCCACTGGTGGTATCAACCAATTGGTCTATTCTAAGCAATGGATAACAATCTTTGAAGCATACCTTATTCAGATCGGTATAATCAATATACGTTCTCCATTTTTCCATAGGACTTTTTAACTAGTATAGGATTAACCAACCATTCGGGGTAGAGTACTTCTCTAATAAACCCATTCTCAAGCAATCTTTTAACTTCTTCCTTTAATGCATTAGCTCGAATATTATCAAACTGCCTTTTCTTTTATCCAACAAAACAAATTTTGGATCTATATTTAGAGCGTGGCTCATAATTGCTGGATCTATCTCGACCATGTCTGAGTGGGTCCAGGCAAACACATCTTTGCTAGATTGGAGGAATCAGATAAGCTCTCTTCTAAGATTGTCGCCTAGTTCTTTTCTAATTTTTACTTTTTGGTTGGTTCAAGCAAATCTTGGCTCACCTCTTCTAGTTCTTCAACAGATTTCACTCTTTTTTGTTCATTTCTACAATCTAATTTAGTAATAATTTCCTCACCCTCTATTTCTTTTCTAATGACCTAGAATTTTAGTTATTTGAATTTGAAATATTTAATTGATTTTAAATATTGGAAAGTTAATTTTATAAGTTATATAACTTGAATTTCAAATATAAAGATTTACTTGATTATTAAATTGATTAAATAATCGAATCTTGAATTTAATATGAATGAAAACGATTTCAAAAGTTGAATTAATTTCTATTTGAACAAGAATGAAGATAGTAAAATTTTATATTGGATTTAAAAATGATTTAACTAATTTTGGAATTACTCGTTTTAATTAACGTGTAAAAATAGTCTTTTAAGGCACTGTCTCGGATTTCAATGAAACTAGTTTCATCGGATCCGTAATAGTGAATTATTATATGCTGTCGATTTTCATGACGATCGGACGTATCGTTTGGACGTCCGAGATCGAAACGCTTATAAACTAATTTTAGAAATTTATATAAATAATTGGGTTTGAAAAGTTATCTTCTGCAAATGAACGAATTAGATCTCGAAACAAGTTTCATTGCGTTTGGAGTAGGGGTATAACATATAAAATGCCAGATGGCATGTCTCGATAGGAGTTCGAAATTTTTGACATTTTGAAATTCGATATTTTCAAATTAAAAATATATGTGTATATATTATTATATAGCCATGACCTTGCCCATACCCATACTTCTGCACGTTCCAGACTATACCCACCCATGTACTAAAGCCCATACTTCATGTTCCTCCACTTTTATATCTTCCATACCAGTAAACAACTACCAGAAGAAAGAAAATGGCAAATTCTCAATCCTAGAAATATTCAAAAATTCATAGCTTGTAATTTATTCTTCTAAAATTTCCAAAACAAATATATTTAGATCCCCTTTGAATATTTCTTCATTTTGATGCACATTTGGAGGTGTATGGCCATGATAGGTAATGCTCGAACATGTCCAGTTAGAAGCTAAAAAACTAGGGCTTTGGTTTTCTTGAATTTGAAGGTGAATTAGTGATAGTGGAGTTCGAATTCAAGTTCGTAAGGTGAAATAACACCTTGGCACAAAGTTTCAGGTTGTGCAGTGCTCTGAGTGTCATCGCGACCTGTACGGTCGAAGGGGGGAGGCTGAGGTCGCATTCCATTTGGGTGTGGCGAATTCGATGAAATTGGCATGGGCAGGTGGAGATTCGGAAGGGAAGCTCCATGCAATCATTGGATTTTCAAATCGTATTGTGGAGCTCCGTATCACTGAAGGGGCGTGCACGGCTATGTCACTATGTGCACAGGGAGATGTTTGATTTGGGAAGATGAAACAGAGGGTAGAGCTATAATTAATGAATCTTGTAATTAGTTTATTTATATTATTATTAATTTAAATATCGATGACTTAAAATTTTAATAACTTCTTCATACGAGGTCGGATTCGGACGCCGTTTGTTACGTTGCACTCATATGGAAGCTAGCTTCACGATGAAACTAGTTTGGACGGATTTGGAGATAGTTGAAATTTGGGTTAAAATTGGACGTCGTTCGATTTTAATTCCAAACCGGAATGCCTCGGCGACGACAGAAAATATCGGTGAGTTAATCTCACCTTTTTGGTTAACCAAAATATTTTTAGTTGATAAAAATTATATATTAGATGTTTGGATATTTATTATTGATAGTTATTGATCGTTTGGATAATTTACTATAATTATTAGTTGGTTTAGATATATTCCCGTCGTAGAGTGGATGAGACCACATTACGTTCCCGTATAAGAGTGGATGACACTTTGTATATGAATCTCGCCTCAAAGTAGTTGATTTAGATTTTATGATTATATACTATTATGATGCAGGGGGATAGGTTGGAGGGATCCAACAGGATTTGTTACCAATGTTGATTTTATTTACATATATATATGTGCGGATATATATGAGTTGTGATGTAGGGGGACAGGTTGAAGGGATCCAACGGTATTCCTCGCTATTGTTGAATTGGTTTCAACAATATTCCAGTTATATGAATTATTGGACAGTAAACCTGATTTGTTAGAAATATGGGTTATGACATCGATATATGTTAAAACTGAATACCCGTAGTGATAGAAAATCAATATCGTTATTGGTTAAGCGATTGGTGGCTATTTGCCTTAAATTAGTATTTTGAAATACTATAAATTTCCGTTTGAGTTGGAATTTGTTTTGAGAAGGGAAATGATTTTAAATTTGAAATTGGGTTTTAGAAATATTCTGTTTAAAGGAGTATCGATTTATGTTAATATTGCTTTAAACTTATTTGATTATATTAGTGTTTTAAAGTTATTTTCTTATAGTTAATATTGTTTTAAGTATTTATCAAAATGTTAATATTTTGAAAGGTTAATTATTTTAAGAATAATTATGGTTTGAAATTAATAATAAGGATTTATTAATAAGGTTTTGGAAAAATAAATTATTATTATAATGGAAAAGATTAATTATTTTTGTTATTTGATAATGATTTGAAAACATTAATTATTATTTTTAAGATGTTTTAAATTTAATAATTTTTCATTTAATTATAATGTTTATTGTTAATAGTTATAAATATATAATGGTGTTTTAAAGCAAATGACTTTTAATTATTTATGAATGTCTCCGAAAGGCATAGATAGAGTTTTATAAACGGACTTGGATTTTATAAGGAAAGTTTATAAAATGGTTTTAAGACTTAAGGAAAGATTATTACAAGGTGAAAAAGTTTTATAAATGGTTAGATATTTATAAACGAGTTTGAGAAATAGGTTATAGATTTATAAAAAGGAGTTTTATAAATGGTTTTATGGATTTATAAAGGACTTATAAATGATTTTGGAATATACAAAAAGAAATTTACAAGTGATTAAAGTTTATAAAAGGGATTATAAATGAATTTCGAAGATTTATAAAATGGTTTATAAATAGTTTTAGAGATTATAAAGAGTTTATAAATGATTTTAGAACCGAATAAAAAGAAATCTTTCACAAATTTGTAAATAAACTTATACCGTAGAGATAAGTATATGAGTGCATTTTCTAAGATGTGAAGTGTAATGTGTGTGAATATACTTATACCATTGAGATGAGTATATGAATATTTTCTAGTATTGAAAATATAGGGAATGTTGGATGTACCTTTGTAAAAGTATTTATTATAACAAATTTACAAAGTGATATACTTAATGAAAGATTAATTAAGGAGGCTAGTGGTTGCTTATGTGCTTAACCAATGTTGGTTTTCCCTTTGGAAATGAATCCCGATTTGAATGTGTGTTTGTTGATAGTGAAATAACCGATTATCAAATGTGGGCCCAAACGTAACTTTGGAAATATCAAGGAGAAATACGTAAGTTATATGACACAATCATCTACGATGATGTTGTACTGTGTGTGTAAATCTTGTTTCATTCTTCTAGGACAAATGATAAGGAAATATGTCCACTAACGGTTAGGAGGTGATCTCCGATCTTATATTTGACTGTTTATTTCCTAAAGAACCGGAGTTGAGTTTATCGGAAATTATCGAATGTTGTTTCGAAGAGACCAGGATCAGATATGTTATCCGAAAACCACTTTGATCCAACTTAAGTGTTTTGAAGTGGAGACATCTTAAAGATAATGGGATTTGTAGACGGTGTTCTCAAGTGTTTCGTTCAGTCCCAGAATGAACTTGTATGAATGAATGCTAGTATTGCATTGGTTGCCTGGAGGGCAATATTAGCATTTCAAGATGGTTTACTAGGAGAAATGGTAAGAGTGTGGCCTCCTCGAACCTCACACTCGAAAATGGATAAAGCAGGGACATGCGGTAGAGCTAAGTGGATCGCACCCAAGTAGGGTATGATCATCCCAAATCTAGAGCGATATTCATGTATGCTTCAGGATCCCATTGTGTGGTTGTTGATTCCAACTGAGGGGTGATCATATTCGGTGCCACTCGAGAAGGGGGTAGTGTCGGTCCTGAGTAGTAGAGGTGAAATGTGTTGTAGCCTCCCGTACATTTTATGTAGAGATGTACAGATTCGGTGGGTAGACCCTTACCCTTTAATAGTGGAATCCATTATCGACTATGAGCCTTCGGTTTTGATTGTAGAACCTAGTATGCTGGAATTTAATTTATGTAACAATTTCGGCTGTGATTAATAAGTACTTGTATATTAGACACTATTATAATATCAGAGGAATTCATATGAAATGTTTTGGTTATCGTAAGGTAAAACACGTCCGTGTTTATGTGCGACGTGGTCTTACGAGGTATCTTTATCTTCAAAAGGTTTCTTATAACTTTAAAAATCAAATTGGTGTGTTTTTCTCACGCTGGTTTTCCAAACTGACTCGGGTGTTATTTTATTATAATGCTCGGGTTAGACCGAGCATATTTACAGATTGCTTTGGAGGCATTGGATCTCAGGAGACAGGTTGGAGGTCTTCAAGCTGTATTCACGTATATGTTTATTTTTCGCTATTTTGTATTGAAATCATCAGCATTTGTGAGAACATGTTTGTTATAACTGTCCAGGTTGATGATTGTGATTATTCTACTCTGATGGGTGTATGTATATAACAATTCCCTTTTCTTAAAGACCATTGATATTATATTATATATTGGTCCGCAGTGATTGCGAGATTCTGTGTTGTTTAGTTTCTTTTCTCTTCTTCTCCTCCTTCTTATCTTCTTCCTCTTTATTTTCCCCCTAACTTTCGGCTTTTCCGGCATTCGATTGCTCGGCACGCAATATAGTGGGTGTATTAGTGTCGATTCTCGAGGGTCGAAGATCCTGGTCGTTACATCATTGGTCATCTAGTTTACTTCGTTTCGCTTTCTTTTCTCTCGGAGAAGTTGAATCATTTTAGCACATTATAAGGCTTTTCAGCTACCTTTGCTTGTTTATTTTCCTTGAATAGTAGGCTTGAAAAGCTATCATTTGAGGGCTTCTCAATTTTAGTTTGATTCAATTTACTTTTCTCCGAGTCGTAACAAGAAGTTCCATTGTTATTAAATTGCTCATGTGTAGCAAACTATAGTTCTCGAAAGCTAAACTACTCCCCCTTTATGGTTCCCCAGCCATTTTTAGTGAAGAACTTCACCATTAGATGTTTAGGTGAGATAAATGCATCCACTTCATCTAGAGCAGGCCTACCAAAGAAATCATTATAATAGGAGGGTTGGTCCATGATTACGAAAAGAGTTTCAAAAGTTTTGGAGTATGAAGGAATTCCCATCTATACAAAGAGCTTTATCTGCCCCGTTGGAGTTGATCCTTTATTATTGAACCCAAATATAGGCTCAAGGCTTGGTTCCAACTTTCCTTCCGGAATATTCATCTAGTCAAATGCATATTGGAAAATGACAGTTACTGCACTTCCAGTGTCTACCAAGATCTTTGTCACCATAGAGAGTCCAATCCGAGTAGTTATCATTAGTGGGTCATTATTTGGATGATGGACTCCCCTTTGCTCTTGTTGAGTTATTGTCAAGTTAGGCATTTGAAGTTGGAACCTACAATTCTTGAATGGTGGTTCCTCCAAGATGGAGAAGGTTTCATACTTTGCTTCTCTTATATACTACTCTTTTTCTATTCCTGGCAATGTGGGGGCCTCCATGAATGACATCTATGCAATTAACTAGAGGAATAAAGTCTTGTTAGGAATAATTCTCTTCAACATTAGTAGTGTTTCTCAAAGGTCTATTATTATTCTCTTTGGGATGGGAATGCTTATGAGTTTCCTTAATGAACTCCTTAAGAGATCCTTACCCGATCATGTTCTAAATTATACCTACCAAGACACAACACTCATCAGTCTTATACCCATTTGCTTTGTGATAGGCATAATAATCTCCCCCTCCCTTGGGTTTAGGATGGTTCCTTGATTTATAGGAAGCGGGAAAATTTCCACTGTCTTTGGCCATAACAAAAATATAAGAGATGGGTTTATTCAAGTCTACATAATTGGATTTAGGGATCTCCTCCCACCTTCCTCTTATACTTTCATCCCGTTTTGGCTTTTTGATGGGGTGATCGGAACCAAACTTTCCTCATTCTTTCTTTTGGTTGAGACTTCTCCAGGTATGGTACATTTCGTCCATGTGGATGAACTTATCGGCTTGGAAATGGAAGTCTTGTATATCTCTATGTCCATGAACGTAGAGTTCTTTCCAAAAAGGAGTCTGCTCAACTAACCCCGAACACACTGCCAGCAGCTTCTTCCTATTGGTCTTATTTTCTGCTTTGAATGCTTCTGTATTAAATATCCTTCGATATTCACTAAGAAATTCCTTTATCCTTTGCTTGACATTAGCTAGCACACTGGAATCTATGGTAGTGTCTTTGCATATGCAAAACTATGCTAAAAATTAATAAGAAAATTGCCTCAAGAGTAGATGGTCTTTTCTCGCTAGTGCCTATACCATTTGGCAACTGCTCCATGGAAAGTTGTAGGGAAGGGCCTGCAACAAACTGCCCTAGAGGCATTATGCAAGTCCATTTGAATTTCAAAAGCTAAAAGATGATCATCAGCATCAGTGGTTTCATTATACTTCAGCGAAAGGATTTTAATGTGGAACAGGATCCAGACGGTCATTATCTCCTCTATAAAGGGAGCTTCTCACAAATTATTATTAACCTTTGGGTTAAGGGTCCTCTTTCCCTTTGGGTCAAGCATATCTTTCACTATTTTGTTGGCCATGTTCCTCAAGCAGTTTTTATCATTACGATAGTCTCCTCTATATGACATATTCTTTGTATGAGAACTAGCTATCTAACTGCTCGACAGATCTTCCTGCTAGCCTTTCTTGGTTCTCCTGGAGAATTCATTGATGGCCTTCACTTTGAGCTTCTCTCTTTCTTTGTGGGCCTATGATGCTTTTGCCCTTATATTTTACTTTTAAGCATTGAGGTGTCTAGATTTCTTACATGAGACTCCACTTCGTCTTCTTCTTCGGTAGGCTTTGTCTTAGAGGAATTTTGAGAAAAACTTTCTTAAGAAGCTCTTGCATAACTGCAAGTTGTTGCATTAGGTCTTGAATTTTTGCTTTACTGCCTATGGACTTTTTTGGGATTGAAGGATGTCCAATCTATATATTCTCCAAATTGATGTTTGGTATGACATTATCTTCCAAGGCAACTGTTGTAAAAGTTCCTCCTTTTGAACACTAACTCTCCTGGTCGTCACCATTTTCCTTGAAATTTTTTACTTAATTAGTTTCAAATAAAAGAAATGACAGAACGAAGATAAGAGCCGTCCTTCTAGCTCCAAAATGTTAAACCAAAATTTCACTCAACACCCAAGATGTTGTACAAAGTGGTATTATTCAAAAATGTTCCAATAATACTTATAACAGCATGCACCCCAGTAGGCTTGAAATTTCGCTAAATTGAAAACCTAAGTCCACCAAAGTACGAATCATAGGTTTGTATCCTGCAAATAAAGAAAAAGAACGCATATAAGAGCTCTAACGATATATCTTACAGTGGAACAATAAATATAATAACATACATAATTTATTGACCAAGTTTTGACACTTCCAAAGTCAAGTGTCCTTGTCAGCACCGAACACGCCAAGCACCAGTACCTATCCTTCTTACTATCTTGTGGGTTGTAATGAGGAGGGGATCAGAATAACGTTCTGGTAACTGGTAAAATTATACATTTTGTATATAACACTAGTTTATGCCGATTATCTTCAATGTCATGTTATGTCTATTTACCTTTTATTAGTCGTTTCGACTCCACGTCCGCATACGAACCGTTCCCATCTACCCTTTAGAGAATCATAACAATGTATATATAAATATATATCCTATGGTTCCCAATTGAACCTAGATACTATCCATACTAGTATCTTTCTATTTGCACCCCGTCGGGATCCCTTGCTCTCGTCGTATCACAGTCTCAACCTTGCGCATATCGAAGGACTCCCATAGTGCCTAAGGATGGCTTTTCATACATTTTGTCATATCCAATCTCGCTTTGGGATTTACTACTTTGTCTTCTTCCTATTGTGGACCCAGCTCCATGGACCACCTCAACTATCTTGATGGAACTCTTTTATGGGTTAACTAGCCTTGTCTTATTCAAACAAATTAGCAAACAACTATGGTGATGCATGACCCAACATAATCTTCCCTGGTAGGCAGACAAAGACCAATCTAGATGTAACCTTGTCCTTCACATTGACCACTATGGATTGATGACGTTCTAGACCTATGGTAGCCCTACCTATTAACCTTGGTCTCACATTTTCCAGATAGTGTCTGATCCCGCTCACAAAATCCTTGGTTCATATTGAACTTGGTTAGTCCTAACACAAAATCATTAGTTCAGCAATAGCAATTATCATTAACCATACTGCTCTGGCTATAGACTTTGACTTTGAGTTAACTACCGTTGACCGTGATACCGATTTCATAAAACAGAGGAGATGAATTCTCTATTGAATAGTGTTTCACTCCCATTGCTTCAACATAAACCCAACTATAGTCGTTCGATGGACACCATACCATGATTTAACTATGAAAAAAGTGAAGAATCCATATTGAAGTTCAACTGTATTCTCAAGTCAAGAGAATTGTGTAATATTGTCACTTCGAGATTCTCTATTTGATCTTAATTATATTAACCAATAGAAAACATTCGATTGAGTCATTCCATAGTTATCCAATAACCATTAGTACATAACCTCTTAGTACTCTCAACGGCCATGAGTAATACACTTCCCAAATTTGGAGAGTGCTACGAAACTCTAGTCTTAATAGATGTATCGATATTTTGTTTCAAAACATCATGACTATGAATATTTAAAACAATATGTTGTTTTTAATGTGACAAATTTCTCAAGATCATAACACATTGTAACTACTATCACATAACATATCATTTAAGGATTTTCAATTTGATATATTTAAATTATCTAATTAATTAACATATCACAATATGACAAGTATACAATAGAACAAAAAACACCTTTTATTTCGAATGAAGTTTTATTACAGAGTTAATAGTTTATAATATTTACATAAATGCCTCTAGGGCATATCCTTGACTGTATCAATTTCCCACTTGCACTAGTATTCAATTATGGAATCGCAATCTCATCCCTTTGATCGATTTGCTTAGAATCGTCGAATTAGTCCCTTCGTCAATGGATATGCTATGTTATTTTAAACATCTACTCAATCAACTTTCTTTGATGCCGATAAACTGTCTTTATCATATAAAACTTTTTGGAGTATGTTTCTCGACTTCTAGTGAGCTTTAAGTACTTTCGTTATTTGTACCATGACACTGTTGTCATATAAAAATAACATCGATTCTCAACATTTGGAATCACCCCTAGCTCGGTAATATATTAGTGCATACACATACATACACACACATTTCTTTTATTATGACGCTTTCAAGACGATGTACTTAGCCTTTTGGTTGAATCAGCCACAACCTTTTCATTTGGGATATTTCCAACTTAAATTCCTTAACTAAGGTTTATTATGAATTTAGGATTGGCATACTACTCAATATAACTTGTAGAGTTCAAGTACGAATACTTCATCATAAGAAGCTCATTGCTTCTATAAACAATTTTCTAGTATTCTGCAAAATTCAATAACACACTTGACTATCAATTAGTGATATTAATTTAGATTTAATACTTGCTTTATGTATCAAATACATAAGCGAAGTATGATAATATAGACAATACATCATGTATGATAATTCCTATTTCCAATGCATAAGGGATTCATCTTACATGCTCCATATTAAACATTTTAATATATTGTCTGTCTATATCAATTAGGACATTCCCAACATTCTTTTATACTACTTAAAAAAGATGTATTTTCAAATCCTATATTGAGAATTAAACAACCAAACTAGAATTGATTTTAATATAGGTATAATTAACAATATGTTGTTTACTTATAGTTTAAAAATATTTAAGTACCTATTAATGTTCTTTCTTATAGGTACATGATTCTCTGCATTTTGATTGGAAATCAAACTATTTGATATTTCTATCAAAATACTTGTTCAACTCTTATGCTTATTGAACAATACTTAATATCGGTTCTGGGATCATACCACAAACTCAGTGTCGCTCCGACTATCTTTGAGACACTTTGTTTATTATGTGCAAACAGTCTATTCAAGATAATTATTTTGAATTTCCTATCTCAACATATAAGTACAAAAACTCAAAATTATATTGGCGATGAATTTATAAGCAAATTCCAAATTAACTTAAATACATTGGACAATGAATCTGTTACATTAATTTAATAATTAAAATTTATGATGTTATTATTATCAATGTTGCTTAATATATACCCAACTGCATTGATGTTCTTCTCAAAGACACATTTGCAGCCGGCGAATAATGTCTCTTTATATATAATTACCAAAATCATATTTTGGTAATGTACTTGGAAACCATTCTGGATTTGTGCCTCATGCCATATGGCGGAGTCAATACTCTTAATGGTTTATTGATAACTTAGGAAGCTCTTTTCATGACATTGGTATGAAACTCATAGTTTCTCTTTAATGTGCGAGAATACTTGTTAGACATTCTAATATGTTGTGTTTGATTAGGTTTAGTTAATTTCATTTCATCCCTCGTAATTAGTTTTATCTTAAGATTGTATCCAAATCCATTTTAATACCAATAATTTCTAAAAGAAATTCCTTCATTGTAAAGTTGACATTTCTCGATACAGCAATTGTTTCTCAGTGCAACAGAATAAGCATTCATAAACATTTAATGAACTACCTTATATACATATAAAACTGACTTAGTTTTGAGTTTGCAAAACTTACGTTCATAACATAAATTAGTCAATCAATATTGATTGGTCCCAAACTCCTTTGAGGTAGTCTACACAAGATCCCTCGTAAACAATTATTATGTGTAATCTTTTGATTCTCACAACTTGTTAACTCCTTAACCTAGGAAATATGTGGATTTCTCGTAAACTCTTATCTTGTATGATCTCGTAAATTATGCTTTAGATGAAATTAATTTTAAACTTATGTACTTACACTTAAGTACATACCTTGTAGAAAGAAGTTAACTCAACTTCACTCATTATTATGATACTTTGTTTAACAATGTCTGATTTCTCCTTATCGAAGCATCAGTATGTATCATAGTGTGGAATGACATTTGAGATTACATTTTTATTCATTTTTTGATACATTTAGAACTCTTTTCCAACATACTCACTTATTCTGTCAAATTGAAGTGTTTTATTTCCTTTTGAGTGTTACATCATTCACTTTCGTTTTATATTATATGAACTTATTATAGACATACTACAATGTATATCAAATACACATGTTCATTCCTATAATAATTCATTGGTGAATTTTAACCAAGTATGTAGAATCGTTTTAGTATCATAAGACTTATGACTACATACATCTATTTGTATCAATCCAAATTCACTAACTCTTATGTTGCACCCACTACGAGGGTGCCTTTCCTTAATCATTTGAGATACAATTCGCTAGTATCATATGATTCACAATCATATGTTTAAAAATTATTTCTCAAAACTATATCTTAGTCCATGATTCTAAAATAATTATATAATTTTAGATACTTCTATATTTTATAATGAATTATTTTATTATGAAAATAAATATCCTAATTATAGTTTTGTCTTGCAGCGTATATCCATATTGAAATAAAACTATGTCTATTTTCAGTCAATACTGAAAATAGTTATTATTTCATAAACAATATTTTATGTATGCATGAAAATGATTTTTCCATAACTTGATGTGACCACTAAGAAGTGTTATATGGTATGCTCCCACTATTTTCGCCATTAATATAATAGCGTACGAAATAAGAACCTTCATTCAACCACGTGTTACGGGATTTTATTTCATTAACTGTAACTAGTTTATAGTTGAGAGTTTTATATTAAATATCTTAAACTCGATGAAATAACTTTTATACAAAACAATTTTCTATACGAAAATATATTTTGAATGGAAATCATATTTCTCATTCCATATTATGTATCTTTTAGTATTTTATACAATTCTCGTTTTCAATGTTTCTTCATAAAGCAGAAGTGACCACTCGCTCTCTTCATCTTAACCGTTCTTAAGTTACATCCACTCTCATACATTTTCTTTCGTTTCTAAATGGTTAAATCGTTCAAAAGGATACTCTTATTATAAGACCATAACGGACTCTTTACAGAATGCATTTAGGCACCGTTAACATTTAAGGATAACAAATAAGTTGCAAGCCGATCAAATTGAAATTTTAGTGATTGAACTCCTAGGTACATATTATAGCACTTGGTCTAGTGCTACATCTAACACCATAAGATTGTCATTGTAATAAGTCATTTTGAATACACAAGATTTCATCATGGTTTGCTTGCTTAGTTCGAATGAACAAATTTCATCGAAGTTTCTTATATTACGAATTACGGCCGTTCACCATTTAACATTTAAACGTGAATGAATATGGATCAAATATTCGTATTCTTGTATTGTTTTAGAGTTCAAAATTCATAAAAATAATACAATCAGTCTTACGAAAATAAACACGTCAGTGATAAAGCGACGAACGTATTTTTTAGTTGTATAATTAGGCGCTTGCATAGGTTTTGCATTGACAACATGCAAAAATTTATTGGTAAGTAAATTTTATATTTCTATTTGTCATTATTAATTCAATTCATTAGAATATTTTAATTGATAAACATTTTATCAATTATATTAATTACAAAAATTTATCAAAGTAGATAGTATAATTTACACATAGTAGATTTTCTTATATTATTAGTAACGTTAAATATGTTTATTTTATTTTGCTAATATGCTCCAACTAGACTTTTATATTTCTCAAAACTATAAGAGGAAACATAGATATCTTTCGATTTCTACAGTTTGTATTAGGACTCGCTTGCCTTGATATTTGACCTTGTGGAATATCGACAAATCATAGGCTAGCTTGTGATGGGTAACACCTTATCGGTAGTATCAAATACAATTCCTAACATGTGGTCTTTGTCCAAATCTCATCTCGACTGTGAGGAATATCAAAAAATCAAAAAAAAGTTATTCACTTATATCTACAATTTCGTAACGACATAAGTATAAATGCATGTAACTTGAGGAATATCAATAAATACGTGCATGTTTCTTACCTCGTCTACTCAATATGTCAATAGTACTATACATAATATCTCTAGCTTGAGGAATATTAACAACTACTGAGTATGTAGGTAACCTATTGATATATAAATGGTAGAGGATAAATTCTATTAAAGATTTACAATTATTACTATACATATATGTATGTATATATGTATTGAGTGATAGTGGTTTGGGGAAAAATGTACTTCTTATAAAATACCCTCATGATTCAAGTGTAAAACATATCTAAAATAATGGTGTTACTACAAATGTATGTGTTATCCAGCTTTATAACCAAGACATGTTCAGGCAAATCAGTTCGATCAAACAAAAGAATAACCGAGCAGGAATCGAGAATGATAACTGCCAAACTCAGATATCAAACATGATCAAGAGATGGAGTCACCAACTTACTAAATGCCCCTTCACTTGCTTACATGCTAAGTCAACAAAAGAATCAGAGCCAATGATCAAAAACTCAAGGCAAAGCCATGGATCGGTAACGATCCATGGCTATGGATCGGTGCTGACCCATAATTTTGGCCCCAATTAATCAATGATACATGCTGCATGAGGTTATAGTGCTTGTAAGTTGGTACATGCCATATGAGTTAGTTCGTTAGCTATTCATAACCTAAATGATCGATTGATAAACCAAGTACTTTCATCCAACATCCGAACCGTGGATTTAACCCAAGTACAAGCTGATATCAATGCATCCAAGTTTTGTAGATGAAGATACAAGTCAACCAAGCAACTTTGAAGGATCAAAGAAATCCTTAAAGCTCATCTTATAGATCGATACCGATCCATAGGGCATGGATCGGTACCGATCCTTAAAGTTAGTTAAGTTGGCCTTGATCTTTTTTAGAGCGGCTCCTTTAGATCATGGAGAATGTGGGGAATAACGTGGTTAAGAGAATTTTGTCGATCTTTAACTATAAATAAAAGGTGATGGGCATGGTTGTGGAGACCTCCTTTTTTGGCTTGCATTCTAATTTTCTGTACTTATGTAGTAATTTGGAAGTCCATACCAATTCATAGACTATCAATCCATAAAATTACTACATAAGTACAAATTCATAGACTATAAATAACGTGTTGTTTTCTCTCGTTTTTTATTTAATTTCTTGACTTTATTCTCTTCTATAATCTTGTGGGTGTTTGTACCAACATTTGGCGTAAACATTTTTGTACTTCCACTAAGAGTTGAACTCAAGATTTGACGACTTGAAACGTGAAACTGGAGAAGATAAGGAGACCATCAACCATGAGAACTGCTATTGGAGAAAGCCAACAAGGGCATAGAGGCAGCCAAGTGGTATCCTCAGGATCTATCCCCTTCTATCTACATAATTAGAGATGAAATGGAGACGATAATGACAGAAATGTAGTATAGAATGATAACCCTCCATGAATAGATGATGAAGGGGTTCTTTAGAAGGATGGAACAATTAAGAACAACTGGAGTTGTTGCAGACTAGAACCAAAGGCTAGAACAAACATACCTGAGAAAAGAATGGAACACATGGGAGCAACCCCTAAAAGGCGCCACAACTCTGTACCAATCCCTGAGCACAAGTCAACACCGATCTAAGAGGACTTGGAGGCGTGATGAAATTGAACTTCGATGGAGATGGGACACACCTTAGAAATGATGTTGAACACCAGAATGTGAATCAGGATGGAAACATGCAAACATAGGAGTACATGCCAGAATTTCCCCATAGGAATGAGGGGTAGAATGAAAACATAGAATAGAGACTTTCGTTAGATTATAGTTATAGAATTGCTAAAATAGTTAGACGAGTGATGAGAGGTGGACCACCGGAATATATTTTGGAGGATATGAACAAAAATCCATTCACTCCTAAAATTCGATACGCGAGGAATCCAATTGATTTCAAGCTGTCGACGTTAGAAATGTACGATGGAAAGACAGATCCAACAGTTCATCTAACAAGATACATCTGACATATGGAGGTGTTAGGTGTGTCTGAAGAAGTGATCGAATGGTGTTTCCCCATGTACTTGATAGACTTAACAAAGATGTGGTTCAGACAGCTGGAAAAAAAATCCATCAGCACATGGGCTGAATTGATGGATAGATTTATGAGACAGTTCAGGGTTCATATTTCACAACCAAAGAATGCGATGACTTTATCTAGCATGAAGCAAAGGGCCGGGAGACCCTAATGAGTTATATGACTAGGTTTAACATGGTAGCCGCTGCAGTTCATAAGCCGGATCCATCGGTAGTTCTGATGGCGGCGGTTTCAAGAGTTGCTAGTAAAATGGATTTTAAGATTGGTTTGGAAAGGGATTGACTAGCGAATCTCATGGAGTTTTACCATAAGGCTGAGAGTTACTTGCGTTAAGAGGACACTGAAGCGGAGATGGCAGAGGTTAATGTTGTAGATGACGGAGAACCATTCAGAGCAGGAATCGGTAAAGACGGAGGAAGGCGAAAGGTGGATGATGGCTTTGGAAGACCGAAGTGGTAGAGAAGGGAACTGAAATTCTCTTCTTACATAGAGTTGAACGAAATCCCAGAGAGGATTGACCTTGATACCAAGGGCCAAATTCCCTATTGGAAACCGGTGAAGATAGAACCCACAGATCGGGAAAATAGATCGGGAATGTGTTGCCTATTCTATGAGCTGGATGGTTATGAAACAAATGGTTGTAGGCACCTTCATAACCTGATTGAGGAACAGGTCAGGAACAACCCGCTGCAGCAGTATGTGAGAAACCACGCTGCAATGATCCAGCAGGAGCAACCCTCTTTTACATTGAATGGAAGAGGCCTTAGATCTAGGTCGAGGATATTTATCTCACAATCGAGACGGCGAGGAGTCAAGTTCGATTTTCAAACTTTGCCTTTATTTTCAATAAATGATGCAGTATTACAGCCAAGTTGCTTCCTTTTTTATGGGACCTCGATTAGTCTCCAGGCATGCTCTAAGTTGGATGCCTGGCTGTAGTGCATGATAGGGTGGAGGTTGTGATGTATGTTGGATGTATGAATTAGAATACTGTGAATGAATGCTTAACTTTAAAACTCACTCGAACGTGATAACTGATATTGATTTTGAAACACCAAAAAAAGTTAGTTACCCCCTAATATTGATTTATGAGCTGATTGAACACGGTTCTCTAGACTGGAGAGATGAGGTGACAAATCGTAAGGTGTAGGTCCCCTTGCCGAAGAGCGAATGGGTTGGACTTGGATAGGATAGAGAGTTCCTTCATCGAAGAATGAGCGGATGAACTCACTCGGTCGTTGGGTTACCTTACCGGAGAGCGAGTGGATTGGACTCAACATGAACAAATGATTCGAAGAGAATGATGATTAAACTAACGATCCAAAGAGATTGAGGATTAAACTTATGATCAGGGGAGATTGGGAATTGAATTGATCATTGATTACACTACCCAAAGAGGTCAGAAACTAACCTGGATGTTGATAATGCGAGCCGGAGAGATCGAAGACTACACCTTAGATTTGAATGTCACTTGATATTGAAACAACTCGATGGTGATTATCAAACTAAGTCACAACTTTAATTTGGTTTAGCGTTCTTATAATGGAATATTATGCGGCATTAGGTAATTTATAAATTACATTCCAACCGACGGCAATGAGCATCCATGATTGGTGACCTTTGATTACTCGAAATATAGTTTGTATGTCATAACTTAGATCATAGATGAACACAGGATGACTTTGATTTTGATATATGATTGTCAACTCCTGATGAGCATGGGATGATTCTGATTTATGATATAATGATTCTAAAAGAACATGGAATGATAATTATTTGCAACCAACACTCAAACAAGGACTCGAATCCTTAGCTATAATGTTTTGGAGTGATCTCTGATTTACAGGTAAGTTTGAAGGAATCAGACGATTTGCCATGTTTTAATCAGTCAATAGCAAGAGAAATCGACTACTAGTGATTCATCGACTTTGACTTTTGTTCTTGAGAAAAGCACGCCTTCTATTTACAAGGCGGGCTTTGGAGGCAATTATTATCCAGCTTTATAACCAAGCCAGGCAAATTAGATCGATTGAACAAGAGAATAACTGAACAGGAATCGAGAATGATAAATGCCAAACTCAGATATCAAACAAGGTCAAAAGATGGAGTCACCAATTTTCCAAAGACCCCCTCACTTGCCTACATACTAAGTTGACAAAAGAATCGAGGCCAATGATCAAAAATCCATGGCAAAGTCATGGATTGGTGCCGATCCAAGGCCAAGGATCGGGGTAGACCCATAATTTTGGCCCTAATTCATCAATAAATTCACATTGCATGAGGTCAGAGTGCCTAAGTTAGTATATGCCATATGAGATGGATCGATAGCTAATCATAACCCAATTGATCGATGGATAAATCAAGTACTTTCATCCAACATCCGAACCATGGATTTTACCAAAGTACAAGTTGATATCAATGCATCTAAGTTTTGTAGATAAAGATGCAAGTCAACCAATCAAGCTCGAAGGACCAAAGAAAGACTTATAGCCCATATTATGGATCGTATCGATCCATAGGGCATGGATCGGTATCGATCCGTGAGATTTGTTGAGTTAGCCATGATCTTCATGAGATCGGCTCCTTCAGGTCGTGGGGGACGTGGGGAATAATGTGGTTGAGAGAATTCTGTCGACCTTTAGCTGTAAATAGAGGGTGATAGGCATGGTTTTAAAGACCCCCTTTTTTGGCTTACATTCTAATTTTCAATACCTCTGTAGTAATCTTGTGAATCTATATCGATCCATAGACCACTGATCTACAAGATCACCTTTGTAAAAACTTTGTAGAATCGTAAAAAAAAGTTCAAATGGACATAAGCCAGTGATTAGCCGAACCACTATTCATGTTATGTGTTGTTTTCTCTCATTTTTTATTTAGTTTATTCGTTTTATTCTCCTCTATAATCTTTTGGATGTTTGTGCTGACTTTTGGCGTAAACAATATGGTTTATTCCTTAAACCTAAATTGGGTTTATTAGGTTCCACTTTAGTTTTATACATTTATATTATATAAGTTTAGTTTATTTATAACTCTTTATAATCAATTAACTTATATAATATTCTAACGTATATATTATTAATTAAATCATATTTAATTAATTTTAATTTATTATTTAATTAACGAATTAATGAAATTATTTAAAATTCAAAATTTTATTTTATTCATCCTAAGCTATTTAAGAAGGATATTAACCATACTGTTTGTAATTTTTAATACACACACATATAATTATATATATTTATCAAAATAATACTAATTTAATCGAAACATTTTAATTAAATAATTTTCAAAATTTAATATAATATTTACCTTAAAAATGTTAAGATATACATACCAACATATATATGTTTATGTTAATTAATTAACTATTAATCAATTATTCATGTAATTAATCCAATTAATTAAATAATAAATTATTTTTAGAACATATTAGTTTATTTTCGAAACAATGTTGAAAAGTAATTTATATTTTTTATAAAATTTATTTTATACTTTAAATCTAACTATTAATTCAAAATATAATTTTAAATCTAAGTCCCAAATTCAATTCTGGCTTTTATATCGAGGATAACTTTTGGGCTTACTTCATCCTTCAGACTAGACCAGTAGCCAGGTATGGCAGATTGATTTCCAAATCACAACCTTAGACACTGCCTTTCTAAACACCCTACTAAATATATAGGTTTTAATAAGTTAGCCTTAAGACTGCTAATTTATACGACATGTGCTATTAGGGTTATATACCATTGGAGTAACTGAGTAAGTCCCAAAGGGTTAAATAGGTGAATTTCAATTCTTTTACCATTTTGAATCTTTATTGGGCCCATGAAGTCTAAGTGTATTTGGATCTAATCTAAAATATTATAAATAAAATCTTATTTATTAATTTGTTCGTAAAAGGTTTAATTTAATTTAAATTTATTTATAACATTATAAGTGTATCAAATACACTTATATGTGTAAAGTGCACATGCAATACATAAATAGTATACTTAGTTAATATGTATGTTTATAGGTGCTGGGATTTACACCACAATAGATGCATTTATCCCCTTATATATTTTTTTGTCTATAGTTTTATTTAAATAAATATATAGACACACACACATATACTTATATATGAAATTATAAATCAATTTTGATATTATAAATTAATAATGACTATATAAATATAAATAAAATTAATTTTAGCTCACTCAAATTTCACACACACACTCATATATATATATATATATATATATATATATTAAAATGAAATTAATATCTTAAAATCTAATTTTGACATAGAATATTTCAAATAAGATCTCTAATTTTAAATAAAATATCCATTTAAAATTTGAACTAAAGCTAAATATAATATATAAAAGTTTTTAAATTTTTTAACTTAAATATATATATATATATTTATGAAATTAAATTTTATTTATAAATTATACAAAAACATAAAACATAAAAATATATTAAACATATATTACCTTCGGCCGAAAAGAAAATATTTTTTAATATCACATCCGTATGGATTTGTTTAAAATATATTTTTTATTAATAAATGCATGTGTATATTCATATATTAAAACATTTTATAATATTTATTTAATTAATAACTTATGAAAATAAAATAACAAAAAAATTGTTTTTAATTTTATTTTTATAGCTGAAAGCATATATAAATTTAAAATAATTTTAGACATATTTATCTTACATTTAATATATATATATGTGCATATATATATATAATTGTCGTAAAGTTATTTTAAGTAATAAATTAATTTAAAATTCAAAAAAAATCACATAGAAAATTAACTTTCACATGTTACCTTAGCTAGTGATGTGACAGTTTGACCTGATTTATCACTTACACATCATTTTAGTAAAATCCAATTTTACCATTCTAACCATTACCTAGTAATAATGATTATTTACACCAATTCTCTTCGTCAAAACTATATCACTTTACGACTTATGGAATTTGGTTTTGGTCAATTCCAACATCATCCACATTCAAATTGCTTGGTCCTAACACAAAGTTCTTGGTTTAATAATAACAATTATTATTAACCGTACTGCACCGACCAAAGACTTTGACTTTGAGTTGACTACAGTTGACTGTAAAACTGATCTTATATAACCGAGGTGACGAATCCTCTATTGAATATTGTTCCACTCCAAATGCTCCAACTTAGATCCCACTATAGCCGTTCAATGGACGCCACGCTATGATTTAACTATAATCAATGTGGAATATCTACATTGAAGTTTGACAGTATTCTCATGTCGAGAGAACTGTGTATTATCGTCACTTCAAAAATCTATGTTTGACCTTAATTATATTAATCAACAGAAAAAACTCGTGATTCACTCTATGGCTATCCAATAACTACATGTATGTAATCTCTTGGTCCCCTAACAACCATGAGGAATACACTGCCTAACATTTGGAGAGTGTTAGTACTTTAGTATTAACAGATGTATCAATATCCTATCTCGAAACATCGTGACTAGGAATATTCAAAATAATATGCTTTTTAATATGATAAATTTCTTATGATTACAACACATTGTAACTACTATTACATGACATATCATTTGAGGATTTCCTATTTGATATAGTTAAATTATATAATTAATTAACATATCACAATATGACAAGTATACAATAAAAAGAAAAACACATTTGATTTCGAATTAATTAACATATCACAATATGACAAGTATACAATATGACAGGTATCACTAATGATTTATGATAAATTACAGAATTTTCCCAATGGCATATAATTAACTTTATCATGGAATTGCCTCTAGGGCATACCCCTAACTCTCTTGATCTCCCACTTACACTAGGGGCAATTATAGAATCTCATCCATTTGACCAGTTGCTTAGAACCGATCAAGTTAGTACATTCGTCAATGGATCTACTATGTTATCCTTAGTATCTACTCTTTCAATCACATCTTCTTTTTTACTGATAAACTCCTTTATCAGGTGGAACTTTTAAATAATATGTCTTAGCTCCTTATGAGGACTTTGTTCTTTCACAATCTACATCGCAACATTGTCATCACATAATAATAATATAGGATTCCCAACATTTGAAATCACCCCCAGCTCAGACATAAACTTGCACATCCAGAACACTTTAACTATTTCATTAAGGGCAATGTACTCGATCTCCATTGTTGAATCAACTACTATTTCCTGCTTGGAACTTTTTTGATTGACCGCTCCACTGTCTAATGTAAATACATAATCAGACATTGATTTGTTGTCATCAGTATCACTGTAAAAGCTGGAATTTGTCTGCGCCTTCATAAGGAGATCTTTTCACTCCCATATATAGGAAGTAAGTCTTTAGTATTTCTTAAATACTTAAGAATACACTCCACTGATGTCCAATAGTTTTCTCCGAAATTAGAGTGATATCGGCTTACATATCCTAATGATAAGCCGCATTTGATCTAGCACATAGCACATCATACATGATGGAACACATTGCGGACACAGAAAATATCCTCTTTATACAATCCTTCTCCTCATCAATTTAGCATCCTTCTTAGAAAGGACAATTCCAGATTGCGTCAGAATATTTCCACTTTGGAATTCTCCATACCATACCTCATTGGTATGGTACCTATGTATAGGGTTTGGGAAATCCCAACAACCTTTTGGATCTTTCTATATAGATCTTAATGCTAAGTATATAAGTTGCCTCTCCAAAATCCTTTATGGATAAGTTCTTAAAAACCATGCTTTATTGACTACAACAATGCAATGTCATTGCCAATCATGAGAAAAACGTCGACATATAAGACTACAAGCATTATAGCACTTCCCCATTATTCTGGTATATGAACGCTTCCTCGATATTTTGATAAAAACCATACCATTGGATAACTTTATCAAAACACTTATTCCAACTCTTTGAAGCTTGTTTAAGACCATATATTGATCTTGTGACGACTGCCATATACCACTGATGCAAATAGTATATAAATAGTGCACTGCTATCATGCCCAGCTGATATAGGATGATCATCAAGGTTGAAATAAATCAATATAGCATAAAACTAGTCATATATCATAGCACATGGATTAAACATAATATCGCAGATATAACAGAAGAGACAGTAGTAACTAAGTGAACAAATCATCATCAGAGCAATAGATCCACAAAGTTATACATCAAATGTAGTATAGTTTATACAACATAAGTAAACTCAAATAAACCGTTTTAGTAAATACAAATAAGTAAGTACTACCATGGGCTCCACAGTGTTGCTCAGTAGAAAGGCATAGTAATCCATGTATCTATATAATATGAGATAGCTCCCTCCAGCTTGTCCTCCGAATGACAACTGCGTCACCTAGACCTATTATCTACTCCACACATTTAAGAGTACCCGAGATAATAAGAAGCAAACCATAAAACCTCAAGTTAGATAACAGTCTGGTGTGAGTGCTAAATGAGTCTTAAAATACCGTATAGTTAAATATGGGAAGGAACAAGAGTACACGAACCATACCTTACCTATGCATGCAACCAAAGAGTTAGCATATAACACTATAATACGCTACTCTACAATATCATACAGGTATACCACAAACCAAATAAAGGATATCACTCTTCTAGGTATTCCTATCTCCATTAACTACTTCCCATGATAACTATGAGTGATAGCCTACTAAAGAAAATAACAAAAGCATCCATAGCATCCATCAACAGTCATAACTATTACTCCTTGTACCCTGAATATATGATAACACGTATGGCCCCCAAGCCGGGGACTAATGGAAATCCTGATTCTCTACAGTACTCTCATATCTCACAGATCAAAGCTGGATACATGTCTCGAAGCCCAAAGCCAGACACTAGACCCAAAGCTACAGGTGCATGGTATACAGTTCCCCCAATTAACCTATGGGCATTTTAACTTACAATACCCCTGCTTCGAGTATAACTGAAAACTCTTCGAGCAACAATGATTCCTTAGAACATATATCAGAGCACACCTTTGCTCCATTTGGATACTGAGCCCTTATTACTCAATCTAGTTTCTATTATTCATGAGGAACCCATCCACATTCCCTGATCATATGGCTCCCTCCTTTACGAGCCGCCATCTTCAGAACCTACTCCCAACATGAGCCAACTTTCAAAGACCATAGCTTTTCATTATGTTGTTATAACATCATCCAACCTGATATGAATGAGCCAACACCTCCTGCACCATCTATAGAACCTCAACAATAGTCCCAAGAAGTTCTAACTCCATATCATGTACCATGATAACTCGGTACCGAGTTATAGGTATAACTCGGTGCTAAGTTATACACTTAGCCAACTAATGGCTAATTCCTCTTTCATGTCTCTAGCATTCCCCTTCTAGTGCCTTGGACCCCAACTCATCCCTCCTTGATAACTCGTCATTCAATCTAAAGCTTTTCTTCTAGTTCCAAAGATAACTTGGCGGTACACTCAACCCTTAGCCAAATCTCTTGCATCTTTGATATATAACACCTCACCTAGTCATGCTCTATCTATTTATATTGACCACCAACCCATAGCCTCCTTCCCCATAACTCGATACCGAGTTATGGGCATAACTCGGTGTCGAGTTATGTACTTAGCCCCATGAGTTGCGACTCATCATGTGTCTTCCCACCATACTCCATAGCTGTGTAGTTAAAGCGCTCGGCAGATTCAATGAGGCGGAGGTGTAAAAAGTCATAGTAGAGATACAGCAAGGATATAGCGGGATATAGCAGATGACTCTAAAATAGCATATAAAACTCATACTTAATGTTTTAAAAAATATGTAAATGGTAATTAAATGAAAAATTACCATTCAATTGAATTATAATTAATACATAAATAATTTTAAATAAAAACATGTGTGAATATACTGTAAATAAACATAAAACTATTATATAATATAATTGAATTTAGTAGAATATTAGAGTCTTTTCATTTCTAAAAATATATTAAAAATTCAATTAAATAAATTAATTTCGTAATTTTTATAATGTATAAATGTCATTTCTTTTAATGAAGATATAGCAAAAATAGCAGAATATAGCGGGAATAATGGGATATAGCGGAAATAGCGGAGCTTAAAGCGGAAAGGCTATATTTGGGGTTATATGGAAAAATCGTAGCAGTAGAAATCTGCTATGAGATATAGCAGAGTTATAGCGGGGTAATAGTGGGGCACTAACTGCATGGGTCCAGAGAACGTCTACTAAATTTCATCCAATTCCTACCAACTTAGCTTCTGATGTGCTCAATTCTCCAACCTATCTTTCAATGCATGCACAACACTAATAAACATTGTCAAATCACAACATATAAACATGACATAACAAGCAATTTCATCCATTCTAACATGCAATTCATCGGAATAAGATAAACAAGTCAATTTCTAACATAGATCTACATATAGCATGAATATATGAACATAAATCAAGGTAATTTCTAATCAACCTATATCTTATGCATGGATTAACATGTCATTAAAGTTAGGAAAGGTTTTATAGCTAAAAATCAATTTAAAACATGTTAAATCCGATAATTCTACCATATAAATATGTATAATATAGTGAGAAGGCATAACCACTCACCAATTATCAAATCCAATCGATTTATGTGTAGATCTAATTCGAAAAGCGAAGAAAAGCACTCAAAATCAAGCAATTTGATGATCCCTAGCTTCTAATTAAGGATCTAATCTCTAATCAGGAATCTAGTTTGATTTAGAGAGCAATTTGGACGATTTTTGATGAAATTAGGATGGGTCTAAGGATAATTAGGGTTTAGACCTGATTTAGAATGAGAGGGAAAAGTTTTAATTCGATTCTCCAGCCTTCGATTTATAGTTTTCTCTAATTAGACTAACGGGCTCACTAATGGGCTTAATTAATTACACACAAATCCTGACCAACCATTTTAAAAACTTAAAATGGGTATAGCTTTCTAACTGTAAGTCCATTTTTCTGTCATGACCACTCTAAAGAATGGGAAACTAAGCAATGGAACTAGTTGAAGACCCTAATTCAACTCCTATCAAAAGTTATTGCACAAACAAGATTTTCAGGGTTAAAATGGTCACATAGAAATTAGAAAAAAATCATAGTTGTGTAAAATGTCCCTAAGAGTCATATCCCAAATTATAGAATCATACGATCTTATACGAATTAAATAAAAATATTTTATGATCCTCCGAGCCATAAAATATGGGTTGTTACATTCTTCCTCCTTTAGGAATTTCGCTCCCAAAATCTCCAAACATGCCAAAACATAAGCAGCTGTAGTTATCCCTCATGCCTACTAACCACAAGCAGCCAACATATCTCAAAAAAGCAACCACGCAATCAATAGTGCAGGTGGACTTATCCTAGCATGTAGAATACTAATCTATCAACATAATATACAATGGTGAAAGTAGATACGATAAACGTTGGGTCTTACCATTCAAAGAGCTCTGGACACCTAGTCCTCATGCTCTCCTCCATCCCCTACATACAATCGTCATCACTTTCGCTCCACAGTACTTTTACTAGCTTCACCTTCTTACTCTTAAGTTATTTCGTATCGTACCCAACAATTCAAAGTGGTCTACGAGATCCAAAAACTTCTAGTTTTACCTCTACATATTCTAGTTGATCCGGTGTAATCACCATGCCTGAGTCATGCAAAAACTTCTGAAGATAGGCGACATGAAAGACGTTGTGCACGCGCACCATCTTCTAAGGTAAGTCAACCTTATATGCTAGCTTTCCAATCCTCTCAACTATCGGAAAAGGACTACGAATCTCGGCGCCAACTTCCCTTTTCTACCAAATCGAAGTACATTTTTAGAGGAGAAACCTTCACAAACACCATATCTTCGACTGAAAAATCTAAATCTATTCGTCTCTTATCCACATAGCTTTTCTATCGATCCTGAGCAGTTTACGTTCGTTGCCGAATGACCTCAATCTTCTATGAAGTCTCTGTAATCATATTTGGCCCATGTATTAATTTCTCGCCCGCTTCCTACCAAAATGAAGGAGCATTACAAAGTCGACCATACGATGCTTCATACGGAGCCATACCAATACTCAACTAATAATTATTATGTATGCAAACTCCACCAATTGCAAATGATCATTCTATGACCCACCAAAGTCTATAATGAATGCTCGCAAAAGATCTTCTAATATATGATTTACTCTTTTGGTACGTTTATCCGTTTGCGGGTGATACGTTGTACTAAGATGCAGCTTTGCTCCTAACGCCTCCTGTAAGCTCTTCTAAAACCCATACTCAACAAGTTTTACTTACTTTAAAATATAATCAAAGATATTAAAACAACTACCACCAGAACATTATTAAAATGAACTTCCCTTTTTTATAACATGATAATTATAATATTTTCTATCTTTTTATAAAAGACTCTAATTCTTGTTATTATCTTTAAAATCCCATTATTAAAGATCTAAATATACCAATAAGATTTCTTCCAAAGTATTATTCAACAGTTTAAAAACAAATGTTGTTAAAACAATCGTTTACTACAAACACAAAATCCTTCGTTATTAACTTTAAATATCTATTTTAGAGATCAAAGCATACCCTACTTATTAATTAAGATAATATACTTTGATAAAAATTGACAACCATTAATTTGTCAATTACTGCTTCATGTTATTCCTTTTAACTTTAGAAGATTATATTGACCGAGTAACTCAAAAATGATACCAAGGAATTGGGTACTTCCAATAGTATCGCATATTTCCTTAACAAGAAGGGAATACTTAAGAGAAGCGTTTACCATCCGAACACATCTCCTCCCCATTTTTATTTACTTTCGAGCCACTCGAATTAATTAAGCATAAGATACTTTTTTTTCATTTTCAAAATCACATGTTTTATAGAAGTAAAACTATTATTATTCCTTTTTAAAAATCATTTGAAATTCTATTCGAAAATACCGAAATTTAAATTCTCTTAAATATCTTTATAAAGCATGTTTTATAAATCCAGTTTATAAAATTACGTATATAAAATGTATTCATAAGATTTATTTGTCTTAAATAAATTCCTTTAATAAAAATTTATTATTTATTGAATACATCATAGTCAAATTGTGAAATTAAATTCACGAGGTGTTTGTGCTTAAAATTTTTAGTTAAACAACCGATCAATTTATGATAATAACTTAATATTATCCTTTTCCTAATCAAATAACTATATTACTTGAAAAATATTCTTTATATTCAAAATATAATCGTTGGTAAAATTATTTCATTTACCCATTTTTTCAAAGCCAAAATCATTTGGATCTTATGGGGATAATCTTCCTCGATCGAAAACCACCATTTTTAGGTGGATATTCTGGCTGCTCCTCTTCGTCGCTAAAGAGAACTATGAGGCTATCCTTCTCGCCCCAATTTGCTATAGTAGACTCCTATTTCGTGTAACTCCCCCATATGGTTTATACAAGGCAAATAATCAATCTTTTAGGCACGAGTAGTAGGTAATTTCAAGCATATTCTTAGGTAGAGAGGTTTGGTCAGTGCTTAGAAATTGTTTCGAGGTTTCTAAAGATAGCTTTTAAAATTCTTTTTACAATGTTTATTTATTTCGAAAACTCTTTGAAAATTTTACCAAAATATTCTTTTCTTTTCAAATATATATATATATTCTTTTGGTAAAAATGATTTCATATAAAACCAAATTCATTTGTATATTTTACTAACAAATACGCGCTCATATATAATACTCTCAAACTCATTCTAGGATGTTACTAACCCTATCTCTAATGAGTTACTCATCCTAGGGCATTACTATCCCTATATTTGATGAGTCTTTTACCCCTATCAGGCTCAGGTGTTCGCTCAACCTAAGCTCTGATACCAAATGTAATGGTCCGTTTCTTCGACTCCTAGAAATCGACACTAATACATCCTCGGTATTCATGTGCCGTAGATCCAAGTGCTGGAGGAGCGGATCATTAAGGGTAAGAAGGAAAAATAAAGACAGAACAGAATCTCATATATGTTATTTCAACAAATAATATTTACAGTGGAAAATAAAAATACATTTATCAGAGTTAAACATGGACAGTTATAATTCCTGTCCTTAGAAATCTGCTGAATACTATAGTACAAGAGTGTGGTGGAAATCTTCAGAAAATCTTCAAACTCCATGCTTCGAGCTCTATCCAGCTTTCTTCTAAACTAAACCTGACTACTAGGCTGCCTGGGGAAAATTAAGGCACACAAAGTTTAAGGATAAGGAAAATAAAATCCGGGTCAGTCACGGGACTGATGTGAGAACTCAAAATACGCGTTTTCTAAACAAAAAGGTATCTCATAAGACCACGCCGCACATACACACGGAACGGGTTTTTACCTTATGATAACCAAAACATTTTACGTCAAAATACTTAATATTATTTTTAATGACATATCTTTGAAAGCATTTGCAAGTAAACTTATTAATCTTAGCCGAAATTGTTACCATTATTAAATTCCATCATACTAGGCTCTACAAACAAAATGGAAGACACTTATTGGAGAATGGACTCCATACAAATGACCAGGACCAGGTGAAGTCCTTCCAGCAGTACATCTCTATAAGAATGTACTCGAGGGCCACAGAACATCTGCTCCCCTACCAACATAAGACCGGCCTACCTCTCCTTGGATAGTACCGAATATGTCATCATCCCGGTCATTACCGACCTATCCGAGAGCACTCTAGCATACATCCATGTTAATTTACATCCTGAACGTCATAGCGGGAAGAAATATATCTAGAAGGGAATGATCATACCATAATGGATGCGAACCACATAGCCTTGCTGCATCCAACCCTGTTTTGGTCATTTTCGGGTATGAGGCTTAAGGTAACGATTACCTTTTCACATAGCATTTCATCTTCCTTTGAATGCCACACTACCATTCTATCGATCACTTGTTGACTTCCACAAACATACAACCTCCGAGCTCATACGTCTAAGAGAAGGGTGTTAAGCTAAGAAAAGTTGCCTTCTCTACCACCAAATAGATGTACGTTTATAAAAGTTAATGACGATAATCTCAAGAATGCAATGTCATACATCCATCCATGCAAGTTCGTTCTGGGATTAAACGAAACCGAAGGCACTCTCATACTACATCCTGTCGGGAATTAATCTTAGGATTAGTAGCGAGAAGTCCTTGCGACCTAAATAATTTCAGAAATGAAAAGACCACTGCTACTTAGTATTTAGGAGCTAACCAGAATTATCAACAAGCAGTCCTATCATCCCGAAAATCCCTGGTCTTCATCCTTCATTCTCTCTATCATATCTTTATTTTTCGAACACATACATTGGTTCGAAGTGGTTTTTGGATTGGGATTTCCCTAGATCCGACCCCGGTTCCTTCGAATCCAATCATCAATAAAAAGAGGTTTTGTGAATAGGGAATTATTCTTTAATTGATTAAGTTCATTTTATCAAAATCTCCCTCAGAGATATATATATTTCAAAAACATTCTTTCCGGTATATACGGAATTATCAAACCTCTCTTATTAAATCTTTGATTACTTAAAACCCTTTTTAAATTCCAAATCATTTCATCTTTTCTTAGGAAAATATTCAAATCATTTATTTAAATCTTAACAATGATTTCCAAATAGTAACTTTTAACGTGGATCAAAAACAATGTTATTCAAGACATCGTTTACTATAAATCCAAACCAACAAATTTTAAATACAGGAATTTAAATTAATTCCAAATCATCTCATTTAAATCTTGACAAAGATTTCTTAATTCAAAACGCTCAATTTCGATTGAGTTAAAAACATGTTATCTAGGATATTAATCCAAAACCAATAAATATTAAGTGAGCAGAATCTATAGAAATCATCTAATTCTACTCAATATCAATCCTTGTATTCAAAAAATACTATGTGTGGAATAATGGTGAAATTACTTTTTAAATTCCACGAATAGTACGAGTTCCCCCTTGGGTTTTAACACCGAGTACTAGAAGATCGTCTCCATAAAATCCAAGTTGTTTAAATCTTGAAAAACCTTATTCCTTATTTTTTAGAAAATTTTGATCTGAATAAATCAAATTACTATACCATCCATCTGGCCAGTCCAGATAGCCAGGGAGAGCAGGAAACTGGTTTTCCAAACTCAAGCCTAGACATTATCTCTCTAACACCCATAAGGCGGTCAAGTTATTTGATCGACTCTAAATCATTAAAACATTTTAATCATTTCATAAATCCTTCAAATTACCTTTAAAACACTTTATTAATCGTTTTTAAAAGATTTGGATCAGAATCTATAAGGTTAAAACTATATTTCCAAAGTAATAGAAAAGTGCTGCGGAAAGTCTTTTTAAGCTATATTGATCGAAACGACTTTTTATTAGTTGAAAATTCATTATTATTACTCAAATCACTTTTAAAAAGATTTATAAGATTTATTTCATATTTTTAAACAATTTTAAAACAACATTTTCAAACAATTCCATACACACCATTCAATTAATTCAAGGAAAGTGATTTCCTTTGTGCTTATCGACGTGTATATTCGTGGCTTGCATATATATATATATTCAACATTCATATTTAAACAACCAAACATTATGTTCAAACATTTATTAAACATCCATTGCAAACATTAGATCATAATTCAAAACATAATATAGTAGTTTAGGAGTTCTCACTATAACCAAACCAAACTTCTTACCAACATTCAAATCACCACAACACTTCATTTAAATCATTACTAAACTTCACTAACTCGCGATCCAAGCTCACGAAATCCAATACCTTGCCTCCTAGTGTACTCGTCCATTCCACGCCAAAAGTGGTGCTTGACCAAGCGTGGAAAACGAGGTGTAGGACTTTGGGTTATCATCGAATTTACCAAAAACTAGACCTAAAAATAGGTCATTTTATATTGGGTTTTGGGATACACTACACTCTGAATTCCAAATTATGGTCAACATGAAAATTGTAGGAAATTATTTTCTCAATAGTTTCATAGAAAGAATCATATAATTTGGATTATTTATGAGGAATTTATGGCCAAGAGAAGAAGAGGTAGTCTCGGATTCGTCAAAACAGAGCCCGAAAATGCACTGTGAAAAAGTGGAATTTTGACATAGCTTGACTCAAAATTCGCAGAAATGCTCAACATGAAAGTTGTAGCCACTGGAATTTCACAAGATTTGAAAAAATAATTACCTCATTTGGATTTGTTTTGTAGGAGTGATACTCGAATGAAAAAGAGGTATTTTCAGCCATTAAAACTGGGCTTGAAAATGCTTTGGAGAAAATGGAGTTTTGAGCATAGTTAACTTGGAAATGGGAAGAAGTGATCGACTAGAAAATTGTATCCACTGAAATTTTGAAGGGTTTCAAGAAAAGTAATTCCTCATTTTGGTCAGATATGAGGAAGTTAGGCTAAAATGAAAAATGTGAAAAAGTGTAATGAGAGGGTGAGTTGTTTATAGCCAAAGGAAGCCATACACTACATCACCACTTCATGGCTTCTCCAACACACCTTCCTCCTCACTAGGCCAGAAAAATACATCCCCTTATGTGCCCATCACTTCCATTCACTTCATGTATGCATAAGTTGACTTATGAAAGCTTAAGGAAGAAGCTTTACTTAAAATATCTTATATATTTTATAATATATATATGTTTAAGTGTAAATGTGTACATGTATATGTTTATGTGTATGTTAGGGTATGCATTTATGTGTTATATATGTGTACATGATATATAACCAATGTTGCATTGATCCCAAACAACTTTCGTTCGATAAATCGTTGCCGATCGGAGAACCGATTACCGGTCACATTTCCACTTATACTTTAACGTACATATATTTGTAAACAAAATTTTAAACTAAATTTATTATCATTTTAAATGAATTAAAATGATCGCATTTCATTTATAAAACCATATAAATTTATATTAACAATTATTTACAAAAATCGCTATTATACTGATAAAGCGATATCAATTTTTCCTTATATTTCAAATTAAATATATATCTTTATAAAACTATTGTAAATGATTTATTATCACTTTATAACTATTCAAAATGAATTATAACCTTTTTAAAATAATTATTTGAATAATTATGGTAATTATTTAATCATTATATCTCAACTTCATTTAATAAATCAATTATCATATTTAATGGCACTATTAACAAAGCTTTGATTGAAATAACTCATGCCAAGCCTTTGCCTTTGGAATTGAAAGTCAGACTTGATGAGGGCCACTTTGCTATGGTCAGGGTTCGTTGTAGTTGGAAACCGAACATATGTTAGTCTTGTCAATCCTTCGGGCATTTGTCGGATGCGCGTTCTTGTCTGGCCTCTGTTGTCCCTGTTCCTTTATCTGATCGGATTCCACTACCTCGTCCTCCAGTCAGAAAGTGGGTCTCTAAGGTTGCTTCTTCCCTCCCCCCCCCCGGGTCTGTTGATCCTATCCCTTACGCTATTGCTACACCTTCTGCTGACCATGTCCTCTCTGTTGTTCTTTCTCCTTCTGCTGATCATGTCCCTTCTGTTATCATTTCTGTTGGAGCTGCTCCGATTGTTGTTGCTCCTATTGGTGAGGTCCAGATTGAGAGTGCATCTTCTGATCTGTCCGATTCTATTATTTGGAACTCTGAGGAGAGATCATGGCTTCATGTTCCATCTGTCATGCGTTATTCGCTGGAGAATGACACCTTTTACTCTTTTATCAGTGATCTTGAAGGTGTGAGCCGATTTCTTATATATCACATTGACGGCAAGGGTCTGTCCCTAACTTGGGAAGGTGAGATTGGTGAGGAGAATAAAAGTAAGTTTTATGACGTTTTTTGGGATAGGAAATTTATCTACTCTCCTTCTTCTGAAGGTTATGATCCGCATCTGGCTGCACTTTTCTCTAGGTATGCTCATGTTATATGCCCGACGTCTGTTGTTGGTAGTGGGCGTTCTTCTCCGAAAGGCGCATAGTCTTAGTTGTTTAGTAGTTTAGGCTTCTTTTTCCTAGAACCTGTTCTTTATTTTCTCTTTTTTCTGAGCTCTTTGAGCCGGATTAGTTATTCTGTGCATGTGTAGAACACCTGTTTTTCCCAATATTTACATAGTGGAACGGCCCACTTTAAAGCCAGCTAGCTTTGCTAAAAAAACAATGTCAAAAACACATTTTATTTTCAAAAACAAATCAATTGATTTTGTTTCATATTCTTGTTTAATTATAAAAAATAAGCGTATGTATCCAGCTCCGTGCATGACGTTTTACAATTATAGAGTTGTTTACTGATAAAACAGTTTTCGGTCATTTTATCGATTTAGATTTCGAGGAAAATATTTTTGTAAATGCTTATTCAAAATAAGATTTCTATTACTTATTATTACTCAAAACAATATTATTTATATTATCAACTTTTTATTTAAATAAATTTAAAAATAAATATAATTTATCAAAGTGATAAATTGGCGGGTCGTTACAGACTTCTCCCTTAAAAGAATTTCGTCCCCGAAATTACCCAAACAAAACCAAAAGGTTTGCCCAAAATATTTATTTTTAACTTACATCCATATGATGTACACAGATCATCCGTACACAATATCTGGTTCGATCTACTATTCAAATCCACAACTTAACTTCCGAACTAGTATTGATCCCCCAATCCTTTTGTGCGGACTCTGACCAAGCTTTCTGATCAGAATTTTAGTTCTCCTTGCGTAGCTCTCAACTATGATAGAAAACTCAAGCATCCTACCACAAACCCTTATCGTCATCAAGAATCGAGTGATAAATCCTCTTTCAGATGAGTTTCAAACATGTCAAAGTCCTGTACTCGAATCTTAGATTAAATCGTGCGACGAAATAATCCATATACTTCATATGTATTTATTAACCTTCCTAAAATTCTTATGAAAATACTTCATAAAACTTTCATCTTTATTCAAACTTTTATAAAGATACTTTATTATAAATAACCATTTTACATTTTTATTCCCAAATATTTATTCACCAAAATATTTCTATCTTTTTTCCAAAAGAAATCGATTATCCTTTATTTGGAGTAATACCATTATAATTCTTATTTCAAAATTTCTTTGAAATTTCTTTGTTAATAAATATCCTTATAAATTTACTTCCAAACTTATTTTATATTACATAACTTTCCCTTTTATACTTTTTCAAACATTAGGATATCCATCTTTCTCAATATCATTTTATTTTTGCTAATCACACTTTCTTTTATAAAATATACTTTTATAAAATATATTCTTAAATAATTTATTAATTTAAACACTTTATAAAGACAATTCTGTATAATCTTTATATTACCATAGATTTCTAAATTTATCTTTCTTAAAAACTCGTTTTCAAAATAATTAATTAAATTGATAAATCACCATAAACTTTCTTTAGCTAATACCAAATGTGAATACCCTTTTTTTATTAGTTAAAAATTTCTTTATCAATTAACACTCCTTTATAGATTAAAACTTCCTTTATATATATATATTCTCTTTTTACTTACAATACTAAAAAGTATTCATATGCTTATTCAGTTGCTTTAAGTATATTCATAATTTACTCAATAAGTTTTACTTACTTTAAAATATAATCGAAGATATTAAAACAACTACCACCAGAACATTATTAAAATGAACTTCCCTTTTTTATAACATGATAATTATAATATTTTCTATCTTTTTTATAAAAGACTCTAATTCTTGTTATTATCTTTAAAATCCCATTATTAAAGATCTAAATATACCAATAAGATTTCTTCCAAAGTATTATTCAAGGGTTTAAAAACTAATGTTGTTAAAACATTGTTTACTACAAACACAAAATCATTCGTTATTAACTTTAAATATATATTTTAGAGATCAAAGCATACCCATACTTATTAATTAAGATAATATACTTTGATAAAAATTAACAACCATTAATTTGTCAATTACTTCTTCACGTTATTCCTTTTAACTTTAGAAGATTATTGTGACGACCCAACTTTCTACTACCAGAAAATCGCATCATCTTTAAGAAAGAAAGGGGTGAGAAAATAGAAAAGATAGAGAAGAAGAAGAAACAAACATAGAATCTCAACAGCGGAACGAATAAAATATAATATATCACATAAAACAATAAATAGTATCATATACATCAGAGTCACACAGATAATACAACACATACTAGACAGTTATAAACACCTGTCTAGTTAATACAACTCACAAATCACAGAGATACAACACAGCGGAAATACAGATAAACACTAACACAGCGGAACCAATATATATATCTATACGCTGAAGCCTCCTGCTCCATTGCTCCTCCAGAATTCGTCAAAGCTAACCTGAATCCCTTGGCTACCCGTAAAAATTTGGGTACCCGAGAGTTTATGAAAAACAGAAATAAACTTCGGGTCAGACATGGGTCTGGTATGAGTAAACGGTTAAAGTTGCTTAACTTTGAAAATCCTTTGAAAACAAAAGGTATCACGTAAGACATCCCACACATAAACATGGAAATGTTTTTACCTTACGCTAACCAAACAGTTTAATAGGAAATCCGGTGATATTATAATAGTGTCTAGGGTTTTCAAGTAAATAGAAAATAGCTGAAATTGTTACATCTATTAAATTCCAGCATACTAGCCACAATGTGGGTAATACAATCAAAACCGTAGGATCTCGTAGGGAAAATGGGTTTCCATCAATGGCTGGGCTACTGGGGTACCGCCCGTCACAGTACGTGGCCTAGATCACCGTACCGAGGAGTACGCCCGCTCCCCTGCAACACAAGGCCGGAACCATTCCTTACTGAACAGTTCCAAACGAAACAACCCCAGCAGTTGTCGCGAATCAACTGCCCACAAACCGAATAAAAAGGGACCTCTAGACAGGGGTATATCTCGCTCTCAAGTGGGAGCTACCCACGAAGCCTTGCTGCACCTCCCCTGTTTTAGCCATTCCCGGTTGATGAGGCTTGAGGTCACGATTAACTTTACAGATCTCATCACTTAGAATGCTCATCGTCCGCCTGACGATGTGCTGAAAGCATTCAATCCATACAAGTTCGTTTCGGGTTCGAACGAAACCGAAGGCATTATCTCGTTACACTCATTTTGGAATCACCCTCAGAGTTAACGACAATAACCCTTGCACTCTGAATCACCATCTCGAGCCTATAAGTACTATCTCCGTCAAACTCATTACGGAATCACCCACAGAGTTATACTGACGAATAGTTCTTATACCTCGAGTCTTCACTTGCTCCAATTGAATTTCACGACCTAACGTTAATTTGGATCGATGTGGTTTTCGGGTCTCCAGACCTGGAATCCCGGTATACGGAAACCCGATCCCGGTCTCATCGAAATCCAAAACGTGTCTTTTAAGGCCAAGTTGTTTTAAAGTTAAAACAGTTTAATTCAATCATCTATATACCACATATAGATAAATCACAATATAACAATGGATAATCACATCATCAGAAAACCCATATCATCATCTCAACAGTTAATTAACATTATCATACTTTAAAACAAACATCCATAATAGACATCACTCATCTCATATCTGAGATCACCATCAATCAAGGAAATCAATATCATCCATCATATATAAACAAGGATTAATAATCACACCATTTATAATTAATTTAAAATGAATTAAATTAATTATAAATCCCTAATTAATTTAAAGTTAATTAAATTAATCACTTCATCAATATTAATCTTGCTTATATAACCATTGACTAATTACAAGCCAATTAATTAATCATTCTCTATTCCCATCTTAATTTATCATCTTGATTAATTATCTTTTTAATTACATTTAAGTAATTATCCTTTAATTGTTTTATAAATTAATTACCTTATACCAAATATAAGAAATAACCTTTAAATTGCTAAAATCAATTACAGTACTTATTAATTAATTACATTAATGAATTCCTCCCTTTATTAATTTCAAATTAAATCCATCTTAACTTGCATCATTAATTATAAAAATTAATGATCTCTAACTACAATTATTACATTTAGTAATTTTTCATCAATTAAACCCAATCTGTTAATCCCCTTGATTAACTCCATTCAGTAATTAACTACTTTAATTATTTCAATAAATAATTTAATTACTCTACAATTAATTATTTTCTAATTAATCCTTTGATTAATTCATACAAAGTAATTATACCCAAATTACTTTTTTTTTAAATCATCCACAATTAATTACTTCCTTAAGTAATTATACTCATCATATTATCAAATGGATATTTAAATTATTAAACTAAGTTAATTAATTTAAACAATTCATTTTGAACTTAATTTATTTAAGATGAGAAATAAATTTCTTAATTACTTCATAAGTAATCATACTTAAATAATCTCACGATTGATTATCTTAGATTAATAAATCTAATTCATTATCAAATTGATCAAGTTAGTCCATTATTTTATAATACAAATTAGAAATCTCATAAATTATTATCACTTCCTTAATTACTTTTCCCAAAGTAATTTATTAAGATTTATTTTTAATTACAACAAGTTTCATCTTTAATAACTCATCAATTCATTAAAATTTAAATATTATTTAATTAATTCTAATTATTCCTTTATAAACCTTAAATAAATTATCTTACCTTAATTAACTAATTTAATCTTAATAATTACAAGATTAATTAATTCAACCATTAATTAACTAAATTAGTTAATTATTTATTTTTAATTAACCTAGAAATTTCAAATCCTTAATATTACCTTTATTTAAGAATAAAACTTTTCTTATTTATAAACATATTCTCGTTTCAAACACTAGATTCAAATAAATATAAGTTTTCAATTTGAACACACTTAAAAATATACTTTAACATTTTTAAAGTTATTAAAACATTAATTTTATAAACTTATATTTGTTTTAAACTATGGAAACAAAATTTAATTTGAATTCACTTTTCAATTTTTGTTTTAACTCCATTAAGATCCTGCTTTAAAATTTAAACTTAGGCTAGACAGTTTTCGAAACTATCAATATCTCCAAGACCCGAGGGCACCAAGACTTGCTCCGAGAAATCTGCCCCTTTGCTTCGAGTAATTCCATAAAAACCCCGAGCTTTTAAATATAAAACTTCAAACTCCGCCAGGTTTTAAAAAAACAGGGATCACATTTATGACCCGAGACTACACAGGCTTTGCTTCGAGAAATTCACGTAAAAAACTCGGGCTATTCTTCCATTTACTCGTGAAACTCGAGTACCATTCCCAGCTACCCAGACTATCACCGTGCACATGCACGCTGGACCAGATCAACAGCGACCACCACCTCGACGCCTCACAAGTTGCCCCTGACCCCACCGACCATCTCGATCACCCTGATCATCGCTAACGCCAAAGTATCGAAATCGAGCACCCTACCCAAAGCCTGGAACTAACCAGACATCACCATCGCAACTGAAATCACCTCGTCCTCCAAACTTCGACCACCGGAGTTCACGAGATTCTGGCCATGGCTTCACCTACCACCTCGCTACCATCCTCCAGAGTGCGGTCGCACTCGATCCATCAAAGGGAACGAATGAATCCAAGCAAGTACCCTCGTCAAAACTAGGGTAAAATTTTTAATTCGATCACCATCCTCACCCCAATGCTCTGATTAACCACCTGACATTTTTCTTGTCATCGTCGATCATCCCTCTTCCACCAGAAAGAACCCCGATCGTCAAAATACTCGAGATCATCAAAAAAATCACAAAAACACATTTTCCAGACATCACTAAATATCACCTTCACTACTTCATTAAAAATTTTGAATTTGATTCTAAAAATCCTATCTTTCATAGTCGATTTCAGATATATAATTATATCAACAATTTACAAGATTTGATTTTCGACAAATTCCAAGATTGCTCTGTGTTTTCTTCTACCAGACAATGTTTCCTATTTAAAATTTTTGCAAATATTTTTAAAGCCTAGTTAAGTTTAAAACAACAAACTTTGGTTTAACAACTTAAACCTAAAGAAGATTTAGGAAAGAAGAATTTAAAGATGAACTCAGTTTTAAATTCCTGGAACACTAAACAGAGGTGGTCACAAGCCTTAACTAACATACTCACAAGTTTCAGAGGCTTAAAACCCATCATCCAAGCATATATACAAGCATACATCACATGTTTACTTCAAAAATAAGTCATATATATATCAAACAAAAAGATATCTCATATTAACCGTTTTAAAGGCAGAGGCTTATCTAAGATCAGAGATGTTTTTAGTAGCATCAGATATGCACACACATACATAAGTTCACAAAGCATTGCATATACACCTTCATATAGCCAAACATAATCACAGAAATTATCAGAGTATTTAAGTTTTAGTTTTTAAAAGTTTGCTCACATTTAAAGTTCAAGTCAAAGATTGGAACTGAGATCAGGGAGGTTTTAAAATCTACAAACATGCACGCTACATAAAGTCACAACATTTGCACATAAACATACACATAAACAAACTTCATCACAGAACTCATATGCAACAGGAGATTAGCTATTTAAGTTTTAATTTAAAAATGTTTACTCACCAGGCTTTGAAATAGAAAGCTTGCTCTTTTCTTGCTTGAAACAGGAAGCTTGAAAACTGGCCTTAGAAACTTGCATATATTTAGTTTTGATTTCTAAAACTTTGAACATGCTTGAAACATTAACCATGAGTTGCTGGAAAGCTTGCTTGTTGTAGTTGAGATGCTTAAATTTTGAATTGAAACTGAAGGCTTGCTTTTCTCATTTGATTTCAGTTTATATTTGTTTTGAGACTTTGCTTTGTTTTTAAAACTTTTAGAAACTGGGTTGCTCAGCCCTTTGTATACGAAATGAAATGAGGTAGGGTTGCTAAATACATAAGTATACAATAGTTTATTATCCTAGTACACGAGAAATCGGAGATTTTTATCTCTTTGGGGCTGAAAGCATACTTCGAACAGGCTTTATTGGGTTAAGGTGGAAAACATTAAATGCTATGTACTTTCTTATATACAAGCTTCTCCTACAATCCACTTTCGTATGTACTTACAACCTTACCTATGTTTATATTTGTTTGACTTTAAACTTAGCATACTTATCCAGCCACATTCGTATGTATTGAAATGATTTTTTTCTTTTTCTTACCTGCATGCTTTTTCTTCCAAGTTATAAATATTATTTGTTGTCTGACTTGCTTTAGCTACTTACAGGTTTCAACATACTCTATTTTTGCCTAGCCTATTTCTATTATAAACACTTGCTTAACAACATATTATATTTAAAACTACAACTATACAAGGTCTAGTATATCTCCATTTTGTTGTATGAGCATATTTTAGTTAACTTATATATTTTGCCTAGCTTATATTTGTTTATAAAGTTTCAACTCAAGTATAAACACAATTTTATACTTAACAAAATTTTAAAAATCTTGCCTTTACTTTCTTTTAAAACTTATATTATTAAATGCTTAATTTATTTAAAATTACTTCAAACCTATGTAAATTTTTATAAGATTCATTTTATATTTTAAATCATAGTTTACCAAAGCATGTGTATAAGTATAAACATAAGTTTAAAATAACAATTTCTATTTATTAAAAATCCATTGTAAAGATATTACAAAAAATTTATATTGTCTAACTATAACTCATTCTAAAGATATTTTATTTAATATTAAAATAAATCAAATTCCAAATTACCAGAAAGATTAGAGTTTGAAAACATATCCTTATTTATTAAAATTTAAAACAGACTTTAACTATTTACAATATATACAAATATATATATAAATAAATAGAAAACAATTTATTAGTCTTAAAAGATAATTTATCAGTTAAATATTTATTTAAAAGACAATTATTAATTCAATTCATACCTTATTAACAATTATATATCAAATCAATTTAATATTTAATATAGATTATTAAATTAATATTGCTCAAAATTCTGGGATGTCACATTCCTCCCCTCTTAAAAGAATTTCGTCCCCGAAATTTAAAGCAAAGGTAATTTAATAATCTCATTAAAGATTTAAATTTTAAACACAAGCATATATCATCAATATATACTAACACCCATAGCAATCAATCATCTAATCAAACAAATCTAACTATCCAAACAAAATACTTGATAGAATTTCCTCGAGTTTCCCCGGGTATAAATACCGGGTTACTCGCTCTATAGAATCCAAACAATCAATACTACTAAGCTACACACAACTAGATCTACAAACAAGATAGGATATCACACTATAGACAAGTCTGACTCAACCTCCAAACTCCCTGAACTGCTGGCTCTACAACCAGAGATAACTCATACACGTACTCCCTCAGAGATACGTGAAATACATCGAATCCCAGTTATCCAAACTGGCAATTCAATCCTGAAGATCAAACACTTATCTAAAATCAAATCTCCGATTCTGGAATCCAAATTCCTCCGTCTCAAATCCACAAAATTCCTCGGACGATCCTAGGTCGCCTACATCCTTACTGATCAGCTTATCCTTCGCTGATGCCCTCGAAACAACCTGAACCAAAACAATCCAACAAAATGATCTTTCCAAGATCAACCAAAACTCAGAACTCCATTCTACTCCAGAATTAGGAAACAGATCTCACTACTCACATCCCGGAAGAGATAAAACAGGTGCACTTGCCAAACTGGCCTCGGATCCTGAAAAATTTCCTATAGAAACTCTCTAATCCCAAAACATTGCAATTTCCAGTTGCTTCCACTCTTAAACAACTGCCACCATGCTTCCACTGCGCAACTCTGATCCGAGCAGATGAAAATGCTGATGACGAACACAAGCAAAGACTGGGAAACCACTTTCCAAAAATATGGTTCAACAGATCTAAAAATAAAACTCAGCAGATCCTCCAAACCCTGAGCTTCTTCACTAAGATCTTCCTCCAGAAACCATCCTACTACTAAGCGGAACCATCGGTACCACTCCTGGAATCCAGTCGATACCAAACTCAAACTCCAGATGCTAACAAAACTCTGACTTCCTGAAGATATCCAGAAAAATCACTGACAACCCAAGAGAATGCTGACTATCGCAAGTCACTTTTGCGATCAACTCAACCTAATTCCAAAGAAAAACTGTTCTCCCTTTATCAAGCAGAACAGCTTACACTTAACTTGCCAATCCAATGAAGAAATGGAACCACTCTGTTGCTTCTGAACTCCACTGCTAAGCTAGAAAGCTTCCTTGCCAACATACAGGACACTCCGAGCTACACTGCTGACACCAATGCCCAACGACTACAAATCCAAAAGCTCTTCGAGAAACTCGAACCTCAAACCAAATAGAAACACCCTGCTGTACTCAGTCACACCACCGAAGCAGACACACTTCTTTAAAACTTGTTCCAAAGAAACATCTTCGGAAACATCCATAATCACTGCGTCTCATCACACAGCTACTAATCCCTGAAGTATCAAGATATCATCACTTGCTTCTGTCCAACCGACAGATCCAACTCTACTCAAAATGGACTCCGAACCTTTACAGGTTTCCTTCAGAGATCGATGAAATCCTTACATCAACAAAGCTCACTCGAGATGGAATTAGATCTACAGTCTCGACAGATACACTTCCAACCATTGGTAGTCGTGTTACACACACCACTACCCTATCTACCTTTATAATTTATATTGGGAAAACCCGAACAGGTAACCCAACAGATAGATAGAAATAGATAAATATATATATATATATATATAAATTACAAGTACGCTCTCTTAGGATAGACGCCACTCCAGAGCCTAGGTATTCACTCAACCTAATGCTCTGATACCAACTGTGACGACCCAACTTTCTACTACCAGAAAATCGCATCATCTTTAAGAAAGAAAGGGGTGAGAAAATAGAAAAGATAGAGAAGAAGAAGAAACAAACATAGAATCTCAACAGCGGAACGAATAAAATATAATATATCACATAAAACAATAAATAGTATCATATACATCAGAGTCACACAGATAATACAACACATACTAGACAGTTATAAACACCTGTCTAGTTAATACAACTCACAAATCACAGAGATACAACACAGCGGAAATACAGATAAACACTAACACAGCGGAACCAATATATATCTATACGCTGAAGCCTCCTGCTCCATTGCTCCTCCAGAATTCGTCAAAGCTAACCTGAATCCCTTGGCTACCCGTAAAAATTTGGGTACCCGAGAGTTTATGAAAAACAGAAATAAACTTCGGGTCAGACATGGGTCTGGTATGAGTAAACGGTTAAAGTTGCTTAACTTTGAAAATCCTTTGAAAACAAAAGGTATCACGTAAGACATCCCACACATAAACATGGAAATGTTTTTACCTTACGCTAACCAAACAGTTTAATAGGAAATCCGGTGATATTATAATAGTGTCTAGGGTTTTCAAGTAAATAGAAAATAGCTGAAATTGTTACATCTATTAAATTCCAGCATACTAGCCACAATGTGGGTAATACAATCAAAACCGTAGGATCTCGTAGGGAAAATGGGTTTCCATCAATGGCTGGGCTACTGGGGTACCGCCCGTCACAGTACGTGGCCTAGATCACCGTACCGAGGAGTACGCCCGCTCCCCTGCAACACAAGGCCGGAACCATTCCTTACTGAACAGTTCCAAACGAAACAACCCCAGCAGTTGTCGCGAATCAACTGCCCACAAACCGAATAAAAAGGGACCTCTAGACAGGGGTATATCTCGCTCTCAAGTGGGAGCTACCCACGAAGCCTTGCTGCACCTCCCCTGTTTTAGCCATTCCCGGTTGATGAGGCTTGAGGTCACGATTACCTTTACAGATCTCATCACTTAGAATGCTCATCGTCCGCCTGACGATGTGCTGAAAGCATTCAATCCATACAAGTTCGTTTCGGGTTCGAACGAAACCGAAGGCATTATCTCGTTACACTCATTTTGGAATCACCCTCAGAGTTAACGACAATAACCCTTGCACTCTGAATCACCATCTCGAGCCTATAAGTACTATCTCCGTCAAACTCATTACGGAATCACCCACAGAGTTATACTGACGAATAGTTCTTATACCTCGAGTCTTCACTTGCTCCAATTGAATTTCACGACCTAACGTTAATTTGGATCGATGTGGTTTTCGGGTCTCCAGACCTGGAATCCCGGTATACGGAAACCCGATCCCGGTCTCATCGAAATCCAAAACGTGTCTTTTAAGGCCAAGTTGTTTTAAAGTTAAAACAGTTTAATTCAATCATCTATATACCACATATAGATAAATCACAATATAACAATGGATAATCACATCATCAGAAAACCCATATCATCATCTCAACAGTTAATTAACATTATCATACTTTAAAACAAACATCCATAATAGACATCACTCATCTCATATCTGAGATCACCATCAATCAAGGAAATCAATATCATCCATCATATATAAACAAGGATTAATAATCACACCATTTATAATTAATTTAAAATGAATTAAATTAATTATAAATCCCTAATTAATTTAAAGTTAATTAAATTAATCACTTCATCAATATTAATCTTGCTTATATAACCATTGACTAATTACAAGCCAATTAATTAATCATTCTCTATTCCCATCTTAATTTATCATCTTGATTAATTATCTTTTTAATTACATTTAAGTAATTATCCTTTAATTGTTTTATAAATTAATTACCTTATACCAAATATAAGAAATAACCTTTAAATTGCTAAAATCAATTACAGTACTTATTAATTAATTACATTAATGAATTCCTCCCTTTATTAATTTCAAATTAAATCCATCTTAACTTGCATCATTAATTATAAAAATTAATGATCTCTAACTACAATTATTACATTTAGTAATTTTTCATCAATTAAACCCAATCTGTTAATCCCCTTGATTAACTCCATTCAGTAATTAACTACTTTAATTATTTCAATAAATAATTTAATTACTCTACAATTAATTATTTTCTAATTAATCCTTTGATTAATTCATACAAAGTAATTATACCCAAATTACTTTTTTTTTTAAATCATCCACAATTAATTACTTCCTTAAGTAATTATACTCATCATATTATCAAATGGATATTTAAATTATTAAACTAAGTTAATTAATTTAAACAATTCATTTTGAACTTAATTTATTTAAGATGAGAAATAAATTTCTTAATTACTTCATAAGTAATCATACTTAAATAATCTCACGATTGATTATCTTAGATTAATAAATCTAATTCATTATCAAATTGATCAAGTTAGTCCATTATTTTATAATACAAATTAGAAATCTCATAAATTATTATCACTTCCTTAATTACTTTTCCCAAAGTAATTTATTAAGATTTATTTTTAATTACAACAAGTTTCATCTTTAATAACTCATCAATTCATTAAAATTTAAATATTATTTAATTAATTCTAATTATTCCTTTATAAACCTTAAATAAATTATCTTACCTTAATTAACTAATTTAATCTTAATAATTACAAGATTAATTAATTCAACCATTAATTAACTAAATTAGTTAATTATTTATTTTTAATTAACCTAGAAATTTCAAATCCTTAATATTACCTTTATTTAAGAATAAAACTTTTCTTATTTATAAACATATTCTCGTTTCAAACACTAGATTCAAATAAATATAAGTTTTCAATTTGAACACACTTAAAATATACTTTAACATTTTTAAAGTTATTAAAACATTAATTTTATAAACTTATATTTGTTTTAAACTATGGAAACAAAATTTAATTTGAATTCACTTTTCAATTTTTGTTTTAACTCCATTAAGATCCTGCTTTAAAATTTAAACTTAGGCTAGACAGTTTTCGAAACTATCAATATCTCCAAGACCCGAGGGCACCAAGACTTGCTCCGAGAAATCTGCCCCTTTGCTTCGAGTAATTCCACAAAAACCCCGAGCTTTTAAATATAAAACTTCAAACTCCGCCAGGTTTTAAAAAAACAGGGATCACATTTATGACCCGAGACTACACAGGCTTTGCTTCGAGAAATTCACGTAAAAAACTCGGGCCATTCTTCCATTTACTCGTGAAACTCGAGTACCATTCCCAGCTACCCAGACTATCACCGTGCACATGCACGCTGGACCAGATCAACAGCGACCACCACCTCGACGCCTCACAAGTTGCCCCTGACCCCACCGACCATCTCGATCACCCTGATCATCGCTAACGCCAAAGTATCGGAATCGAGCACCCTACCCAAAGCCTGGAACTAACCAGACATCACCATCGCAACTGAAATCACCTCGTCCTCCAAACTTCGACCACCGGAGTTCACGAGATTCTGGCCATGGCTTCACCTACCACCTCGCTACCATCCTCCAGAGTGCGGTCGCACTCGATCCATCAAAGGGAACGAATGAATCCAAGCAAGTACCCTCGTCAAAACTAGGGTAAAATTTTTAATTCGATCACCATCCTCACCCCAATGCTCTGATTAACCACCTGACATTTTTCTTGTCATCGTCGATCATCCCTCTTCCACCAGAAAGAACCCCGATCGTCAAAATACTCGAGATCATCAAAAAAATCACAAAAACACATTTTCCAGACATCACTAAATATCACCTTCACTACTTCATTAAAAATTTTGAATTTGATTCTAAAAATCCTATCTTTCATAGTCGATTTCAGATATATAATTATATCAACAATTTACAAGATTTGATTTTCGACAAATTCCAAGATTGCTCTGTGTTTTCTTCTACCAGACAATGTTTCCTATTTAAAATTTTTGCAAATATTTTTAAAGCCTAGTTAAGTTTAAAACAACAAACTTTGGTTTAACAACTTAAACCTAAAGAAGATTTAGGAAAGAAGAATTTAAAGATGAACTCAGTTTTAAATTCCTGGAACACTAAACAGAGGTGGTCACAAGCCTTAACTAACATACTCACAAGTTTCAGAGGCTTAAAACCCATCATCCAAGCATATATACAAGCATACATCACATGTTTACTTCAAAAATAAGTCATATATATATCAAACAAAAAGATATCTCATATTAACAGTTTTAAAGGCAGAGGCTTATCTAAGATCAGAGATGTTTTTAGTAGCATCAGATATGCACACACATACATAAGTTCACAAAGCATTGCATATACACCTTCATATAGCCAAACATAATCACAGAAATTATCAGAGTATTTAAGTTTTAGTTTTTAAAAGTTTGCTCACATTTAAAGTTCAAGTCAAAGATTGGAACTGAGATCAGGGAGGTTTTAAAATCTACAGACATGCACGCTACATAAAGTCACAACATTTGCACATAAACATACACATAAACAAACTTCATCACAGAACTCATATGCAACAGGAGATTAGCTATTTAAGTTTTAATTTAAAAATGTTTACTCACCAGGCTTTGAAATAGAAAGCTTGCTCTTTTCTTGCTTGAAACAGGAAGCTTGAAAACTGGCCTTAGAAACTTGCATATATTTAGTTTTGATTTCTAAAACTTTGAACATGCTTGAAACATTAACCATGAGTTGCTGGAAAGCTTGCTTGTTGTAGTTGAGATGCTTAAATTTTGAATTGAAACTGAAGGCTTGCTTTTCTCATTTGATTTCAGTTTATATTTGTTTTGAGACTTTGCTTTGTTTTTAAAACTTTTAGAAACTGGGTTGCTCAGCCCTTTGTATACGAAATGAAATGAGGTAGGGTTGCTAAATACATAAGTATACAATAGTTTATTATCCTAGTACACGAGAAATCAGAGATTTTTATCTCTTTGGGGCTGAAAGCATACTTCGAACAGGCTTTATTGGGTTAAGGTGGAAAACATTAAATGCTATGTACTTTCTTGTATACAAGCTTCTCCTACAATCCACTTTCGTATGTACTTACAACCTTACCTATGTTTATATTTGTTTGACTTTAAACTTAGCATACTTATCCAGCCACATTCGTATGTATTGAAATGATTTTTTTCTTTTTCTTACCTGCATGCTTTTTCTTCCAAGTTATAAATATTATTTGTTGTCTGACTTGCTTTAGCTACTTACAGGTTTCAACATACTCTATTTTTGCCTAGCCTATTTCTATTATAAACACTTGCTTAACAACATATTATATTTAAAACTACAACTATACAAGGTCTAGTATATCTCCATTTTGTTGTATGAGCATATTTTAGTTAACTTATATATTTTGCCTAGCTTATATTTGTTTATAAAGTTTCAACTCAAGTATAAACACAATTTTATACTTAACAAAATTTTAAAAATCTTGCCTTTACTTTCTTTTAAAACTTATATTATTAAATGCTTAATTTATTTAAAATTACTTCAAACCTATGTAAATTTTTATAAGATTCATTTTATATTTTAAATCATAGTTTACCAAAGCATGTGTATAAGTATAAACATAAGTTTAAAATAACAATTTCTATTTATTAAAAATCCATTGTAAAGATATTACAAAAAATTTATATTGTCTAACTATAACTCATTCTAAAGATATTTTATTTAATATTAAAATAAATCAAATTCCAAATTACCAGAAAGATTAGAGTTTGAAAACATATCCTTATTTATTAAAATTTAAAACAGACTTTAACTATTTACAATATATACAAATATATATATAAATAAATAGAAAACAATTTATTAGTCTTAAAAGATAATTTATCAGTTAAATATTTATTTAAAAGACAATTATTAATTCAATTCATACCTTATTAACAATTATATATCAAATCAATTTAATATTTAATATAGATTATTAAATTAATATTGCTCAAAATTCTGGGATGTCACAATTATATTGACCGAGTAACTCAAAAATGATACCAAGGAACTGGGTACTACCAATAGTATTGCATATTTCCTTAACAAGAAGGGGAATACTTAAGAGAAGCGTTTACCATCCAAACACATCTCCTGCCCATTTTATTTACTTTCGAGCCACTCGAATTAATTAAGCATAAGATACTTTTTTTTCATTTTCAAAATCCCATGTTGTATAGAAGTAAAACTATTATTATTCCTTTTTAAAAATCATTTGAAATTCTATTCGAAAATACCGAAATTTAAATTCTCTTAAATATCATTATAAAGCATGTTTTATAAATCCAGTTTATAAAATTACGTATATAAAATGTATTCATAAGATTTATTTGTCTTAAATAAATTCCTTTAATAAAAATTTATTATTTATTGAATACCTCATAGTAAAATTGTGAAATTAAATTCACGAGGAGTTCGTGCTTAAAATTTTTAGTTAAACAACTGATCAATTTATGATAATAACTTAATATTATCCTTTCCCTAATCAAATAACTATATTACTTGAAAAATATTCTTTATATTCAAAATATAATCGTTGGTAAAATTATTTCATTTACCCATTTTTTCAAAGCCAAAATCATTTGGATCTTATGGGGATAATCTTCCTCGATCGGAAATCCACCATTTTTAGGTAGATATTCTGGCTGTTCCTCTTCGTCGCTAAAGAGAACTATGAGGCTATCCTTCTCGCCCGAATTTGCTCTAGTAGACTCCTATTTCGTGTAACTCCCCCATATGGTTTATACTAATCAATCTTTTAGGCACGAGTAGTAGGTAATTTCAAGCGTATTCTTAGGTCGAGAGGTTTGGTCAGTGCTTAGAAATTGTTTTGAGGTTTCTAAAGATTGCTTTTAAAATTCTTTTTACAATGGTTATTTATTTCGAAAACTCTTTGAAAATTTTACCAAAATATTCTTTTCTTTTCAAATAAATAAATATATATACAGTGGAAATTAGCCACAAGGGCCTCTTTAGCAAGTGCAATTAGTTTCTAGGACGCACAACTGAAATAATTACTTTTAAGGACAAAATGCAAAATAATTAGTTTCTAAGGCCTAAAAACCTATGAAATTATGTCCTTGAAAGTAATTGGACTGCTGACTTTGTCCTTAAAAATAATTATTCTGCTGACATTGGCCTTGAAATTGATTTCTGTGGATGTGTGTCCTAGAAACTAATTGGACTGCAAAGTTTGTCCTTCTAGTGAAATGCCCCATATATATATATATATATATATATATATATTCTTTAGGTAAAAATGATTTCATATAAAACCAAATTCATTTGTATATTTTACTAACAAATACGCGCTCATATATAATACTCTCAAACTCATTCTAGGATGTTACTAACCCTATCTCTAATGAGTTACTCATCCTAGGGCATTACTATCCCTATCTCTGATGAGTCTTTTACCCCTATCAGGCTCAGGTGTTCGCTCAACCTAAGCTCTGATACCAAATGTAATGGTCCGTTTCTTCGACTCCTAGAAATCAACACTAATACATCCTCGGTATTCACGTGCCGTAGATCCAAGTGCCAGAGAAGCGGATCATTAAGGGTAAGAAGGAAAAATAAAGACAGAACAGAATCTCATATATGTTATTTCAACAAATAATATTTACAGTGGAAAATAAAAATACATTTATCAGAGTTAAACATGGACAGTTATTTCAATAAATAATCTTTACAGCGGAAATTAAAAATACATTTATCAGAGTTAAACATGGGCAGTTATAATTCTTGTCCTTAGAAATTTGCCGAATACTATAGTACAAGAGTGTGGTGGAAATAGATAAAATCTTCAGAAATTCTTCTGGCTCCATGTTCGAGCTCTATCCAGCTTTCTTCTAAACTAAACCTGACTACTAGGCAGCCCAGGTGGGCACAAAGAGTTTAAGGATAAGGAAAATAAACTCCGGATCAGTCATGGGACTGATGTGAGAACTCAAAATACGCGTTTTCTAAACAAAAAGGTATCTCATAAGACCACGCCGCACATAAACACGTAACGGGTTTTTACCTTATGATAACCAAAACATTTTACGTCAAAATACTTGATATTATTTTTAGTGACATATCTTTGAAAGCATTTGCAAGTAAACTTATTAATCTTAGCCAAAATTATTACCATTATTAAATTCCAGCATAGTAGGCTCTACAAACAAAATGGCAGACACTTATTGGAGAATGGACTCCGTACAAATGACCAGGTGAAGTCCTTCCAGCAGTACATCTCTATAGGAATGTACCCAAGGGCCACATAACATCCGCTCCCCTACCAACACAAGACTGGCCTACCTCTCCTTGGATAGTACCGAATATGTCATTACCCCGGTCGTTACCGACCTATCCGAGCGCACTCTAGCATACATCCACATTAATTTACATCTCGAACGTCATAGTGGGAAGAAATATATCTAGAAGGGAATGATCATACCGTAATGGTTGAGAACCACATAGCCTTGCTGCATCCAACCCTATTTTGGTCATTTCCGGGTATGAGGCTTGAGGTAACGATTACCTTTTCACATAGCATTTCATCTTCCCTTGAATGCCACACTACCATTCAATCGATCACTTGTTGACTTCCACAAACATACAACCTCCGAGCTCATACGTCTAAGAGAAGGGTGTTAAGCTAAGAGAAGTTGCCTTCTCTACCACCAAATAGATGTACGTTTATAAAAGTCAATGATGATAATCTCAAGAATGCAATGTCATACATCCATCCATGCAAGTTCGTTCTGGGATTAAACGAAACCGAAGGCACTCTCATACCACATCATGTCGGGAATTAATCTTAGGATTAGTAGCGAGAAGTCCTTGCGACCTAAAGAATTTCAGAAATGAAAAGACCACTGCTACATAGTATTTAGGAGCTAACCAGAATTATCAACAAGCAGTCCTATCATCCCGAAAATCCCTGGTCTTCATCCTTCATTCTCTCTATCAGATCTTTATTTTTCGAACACATACATTGGTTCGAAGTGGTTTTTGGATTGGGATTTCCCTAGATTCGACCCCGGTTCCTTCGAATCCAATCATCGATAAAAAGGGGTTTTGTGAATAGGGAATCATTCTTTAATTGATTAAGTTCATTTTATCAAAATCTCCCTCAGAGATACATATATTTCAAAAACATTCATTCTGGTATATACGAAATTATCAAACCTCTCTTATTAAATCTTTGATTACTTAAAACCCTTTTTAAATTCCAAATCATTTCATCTTTTCTTAGGAAAATATTCAAATCATTTATTTAAATCTTAACAATGATTTCCAAATCATAACTTTTAACGTGGATCAAAAACAATGTTATTCAAGACATCGTTTACTATAAATCCAAACCAAAATTTTTTAAATATAGGAATTTAAATTAATTCCAAATCATCTCATTTAAATCTTGACAAAGATTTCTTAATTCAAAATGCTCAATTTCGATTGAGTTAAAAACATGTTATCTAGGATATTAATCCAAAACCAGTAAAAATTTAGTGAGCAGAATCTATAGAAATCATCTAATTTTACTCAATATCAATCCTTGTATTCAAAAAATACCATGTGTGGAATAACGGTGAAATTACTTTTTAAATTCCATAAATAGTACGAGTTCCCCCTTGGGTTTTAACACCGAGTACTAGAAGATCGTCTCCATAAAATCCAAGTTGTTTAAATCTTGAAAAACCTTATTCCTTATTTTTTAGAAAATTTTGATCTGAATAAATCAAATTACTATACCATCCATCTGGCCAGTCCGGATAGCCAGGGAGAGCAGGAAATTGGTTTTCCAAACTCAAGCCTAGACACTATCTCTCTAACACCCATAAGGCGGTTGTAACAACCCTAGATTTTGCCTATATTTTAAATTGTGACTTTATTTTATTTTGAAATTATTTTAAACTTGTTTGATTTCAAACATTTCATTTTTAAAAATAAATGTTAATTATTATGTGATTTATAGTTCAAACTAGTATAAATTGGATATTTCACTGAAAAGTGAATTTCTATTCAAACTGGTCAAACTTTGACTTTTGAACTTTAAATTTATATATTTCAAATTCTTAAATTTTATCTTTTATTATGAAAATAGATTTAATAACTTGAATACAGCTTTTCGTTTCGTTGGAAACGGAGTTAAATTGTGAAAGTTATGTATATTTCAATATTGTGTGTAAACTGATGTATTTAGCAATATTGTCTATTTTAAATTATATTTTATTTGTCATATTTTGTTCTAATATGTGTTAATATGTTATTTTATGTATATTTTTGTCTTTTGATATTTTTAAAATGATTAAATAATTTTTCCAAAGCTTGTTGAATTTATTTTCTAATTTTAAAGCGTAGTTTCTATTTTCTTTGCTATTTTCTTAATTTAATTATATATAATTAAAAATTATTTATTTGTTTTATACATGCACTTTTATTTGCTGTTTTTTACTTTATTTATTTTCATTTTACATGTATTTAAATCAAAATAGATTTTTTTCCAAAGTTTATAGAAGTTACTTCTAATTTTTAAAGCCTAGTTTTCATTTTGTGCTATTTTCTTATTTTAGTCATATCTAATTAATATTTAATTTTTAATATTTTATTTATCTGTTATATTTTCGAAATTTTAACTGAAATTATAAGTATTTTCAGTTATTTAAATGTATATAAATATATATGAGAAATTTGAAAGGGTTTATGACTTTTAGTTTTCCTATGGCCTTTTATCTTCTAACCTTTTCATATTTGTAACCTAATTTTCCATTCAATTGGCCACATCTCCTCATTTCTTCAGCCGCCTTTTTTTTTCCCATTCACGTAAAACATTTTCCTTCCTATCTGAAAAAAATTTCGGCCTCCATCATCTCCAAGTGTTGGGTAAATTTTATTTCTTTTTTTCCATTGTTTTTCTCTTGTTTTTCTACTTGTTTATGTTGATTTTTGCACTTGCTCTTTTCTTCTAGGCTTGGCTCCTCCTCAACCAGATCTGGTCCGACCTCCACCACCCTCTTTCTCTGATCATTACCCACCCTACTACACCACCAAGGCAGGCCAAGCACATCCATGGCAAGGAGCACCACCAAAATCAACAAAAACCACCACATATTACACTAGCCGAGCCTAGATTGTTAGCACCACCTTCTACCACCATTTGCCGCCACTACCACCACCACCACCACCTCTGACCTGACCTCCACCCTCTGCCACATCATCCACCATCACCAGCAACCACTGGCCCTGACCCATGACCTATGGTCGAACCTATTTGTGCCAAAGATGTGAGGTTATGTTGCATTGTTTAGCCTTGAACACCTAGTTTTTGCACCTAGACTTCACCACTTTGTTAACACATGCAAGGCCAACCTTTAGGAACCCAAACCAGATCCAAACCATGCTATTAGCCATTCCATTTCAAATCCGGAGCTGAAGCATAGATGGTAGAAAGCAAGTGCAAACACTTTGGCTTTGTTTCATGCATTCATTTCTAACATTGTTTTATTGAATTTTTGGGTTGAAAACTCACGTTGTCTATATTTGTTTTGTTTGAATGTGACAAGGCAATTAGTTTTGGCTCTTCCAATCTCAAATCAATGTCGTGCTTTCGTGCCTCTGGAAATCCTTGTTGTGTGTTCGTGGTCGTCATCTCCAGCTTATACAAGTGAGTAATTCTCACCAGACAATGTGTACTTATATAACTAGTAAACTAACACCATTTGAATCTGTAAAATTATATCATCCTGTTATAACTGTTATATTATGATCATATAATGTTTACCCTTGTTATTACATATGTTATATCATCCATTATTGTTATATGATGTTATTCTGTTCTTTTTATCAGTTTATCACACTGCAAGTTCCCTGTAGATTAGAATCACTATGGGTTGAAATGATACACACCCGAACAGACTTTAGAATAAGGAAAAATCGTTATGGGTTGAAACGATAGGCCTGAACGATTTTTATTTATTTATTATATTACTTGGGATTGCGGGTTTGAAATGATAAAACCTGGGTTTTCTTTGTAAACTGCGGATTGAAATGATACATATCCGTATCACTTGACCTAGGCTAGAAAATTATATACAGACCCGTGGTTTATATATTTTTTTGAAATTTTTAAATTATTTTAAAAATGTAAATATTATGATATTTTGATTTAAATTTTATTAAAATGATTTCTATAAAATATTTGTGATTTTCTACAAATTAAATAAGTGAATTAAGTAAATGGTGAAGTAGAATTTGAAATATAAGTTAATTTTGGAATTTATGATTTTGTTTATAAATGGAATTTATGTAAAGTAAGGAAATATGACAAATTTGATTTAAAAGATGAATTTAATGATCTTTATTAAGTAATAATAATTTTTAAAAGTGTTAATGATTTTGTATAAATTAAAATATGAAATAAATGAATATTTAAGCTGAATTTTTGAAATATAACTTAAATTGGAAATTTGTGAATTTTGTTAAAAGTGAAATTTTAATTAAGTAAAATAAATGGAAATAAGTTATATTTTGTAAATTTAAACTTAGTTGTTAAGTTAAGAATTTAATTAAAGAAATGAAAATTAAATTGTTATTTAATTTGATTTTTTGTATGGAAGACTTTATAAAATCTTAGAAATAAAGGTATTTAAATGATTGTTTTTAAATGTGAAAATATATGATTTTATAAGTTAAAATGATTTATATTAAAAGTTAATTATGTGTGAAATGGTAAATAAAACTCTGAATTTGATTTGACATCATTTTTGAAATGTAATGTAAAGATATTACATCATTGGAAAATGTTGTAGTTGTTTTAAATGAACCAAATAGCAAATTTGAACTAAAGGTTATTATAGCACTTTGTTAGTGCTATAGTTGTTAAATTTAACTAAAATTTTAATTGAAACTAAATTAAGATATTACAGCATTTTAAATACCATCTTTTGTTAATGAATTGTTTTAATCATAACATTTCGTAGCATTTTCTAAGTGCTGCGAAAGTTGAATTTTCTTTGGTTAATAAATATAAATGAATAAATGATCTTTGAAAAATATTAAATTTTGGAAATTAAATATTTAATTATTAAATATAATGAATTGACTTTAAATGATTTAAATGGAATAGTTGACTTGGGAAATACAACTATTTTTGAAATGTGACTAAATGGTATTTAAATTTAAATTAAATAAATGATGTTTTGAAATGATATTTTAATATTTTGAAATTAATTTGAGATGATATTAAATCTTGGAATGAATAATTGAAGTTTATATTAGTATGAAAAACATTTGGTTTACTTGTAATTTGAATCTATTTAAAAGATATTAGACTTGTGAAATATAGATAATAAAGCTTGGAATTATTTTATAAATTGGAATAGTTATTTTGTGGATTAAATCTATATTTGAAATTGATAAGATTTGGAATGGTCTATGGAAATTTAATTGAAATAAATGATTGAATTAAATTGAAACTTTGGAAATTTAATACTTGATTTGAAAGTATAATAATTACACTTTTAAATGAATTATTTTAATTGAAATATAAACTATTTAAAAAGGTGACTTGAAATGATAATAAATGAAGGATATCTTTGAAGAAAAAAAATATTTAAAGTTGAATATTTAGATTTGTACACAAATGATATTTTGGTATATTAAAATGATTTGAAATGAAGTTTGAAGGGATATGATATTTTGATATATTAAATGATTTGAAATGAAGTTTTGGAAAGATATGATATTTTGATATATTGAAATGATTTGAAAAGAAGTTTTGAAATGATATGATATTTTAAATATATTGAAATGGTTTGGAATTGATTTAATCTTTATATTGATAAAGATTTGGATTTGAAATGATATTCTATTTTGAAGTATAAACCATTTTTAAATTATAACCACGGGTTATAATAACGATTGGTTGTTAAAGAGACGGGGATCGGATATGGACATACTCTCCGTCGATACCGAAAACCACTTTGACAACTGTGTATGCGGTGGAGTTTCCAGAATGATGTAGGATGGTGACGACGATCCTAAGGTATATACGTGGACCCAACTCCCGTGAGTTGGCATAAGGTGGCTAAAACAGGAGCGATCGACGGGCCAAGGAGGTAGCGCCTCTTGTCGGACACACTTCTTCGATACCATTCTATTACTTGTGATTGATTTGGTGCGCACCCTTGATTTGGGAGTGTTGTTCGAGGTGGGCGGTAGTGGCTGCTATGCGTCACCACCAGTCCGGATGCGTAATTGGTATATCTACCCTGGCATTGCCTTGTGTGCCGTGTCACCTACCATATCGAGCCCTCTACGATTTTGGTTTAAAGATCCGACTGCGTTAAGGTTCACCATCCCCTTAACGCTATTTTCTATATGATTATACTTTACTGATTAGACACTACTGTATATAGCGTATATTACTATATAGTAAATAGTTTAACGGATCCTTAGAGGATGGGCGATCCCAAGCATCTTCTAAGTTACTTGTACCTTTATTACAGTTCACTTGAGTTGGTTTATATTGTATAAGTATGTATGTCCTGACTCGAGTGTTTGTATTTTTATTTACGCTCGGGTCAGCCTGAGTATTCACAGATTTGGATTCCACTTTCTGGAGATTGGAATCGCTGGAGATTATCTGCTTATCTAGTTTTATCTATCTCAGTTCTGTTGTTCTATTCAGCTTGTACTTGGTTATCATATTGAGACTTCTGTTGTACTTTATTTCTTCTGTTGTATCTTATTTAACTCTGATATATTTACATAGTAGCTTCATGAACTACTATTTCTTTTACTTCCGCTGCATTATTTTACTCTGTGTTTGTGATCTGTGATTATATTTATTTATTGTATATTCTGAGATTTGCCAAATTTTATTTACAACGCGGTATTTTGAGCAATTCAATTCCGGCATGAGTGTCTACCTATACACTTATAATGGATGCGAATGGTTGAAAATATCGGGTCGTTACAGTTGGTATCAGAGCTTTGGCTTTAAGGCAAAACTCAGCATATGGAGTAGATTTATTTACAGAATCACTTTCGTTCGAGTTTGAATCTTTTCCCCTTGATTCAAATTTCCTTTGAATTTTTGGAACGTTCCCTACTGTTCCAAATTTCATTCTTGTCCCTCATTATTCATCTTCTTTTGATTTTGGAGTATCACATAACTCCACTTCGAATGAGCTTTATAGTGAATTGGCGGTCTCGCCAATACTCTAATGACTTGTAAAGGGGGAAACTCCTTTACAAATTAGCATTGATTCACCAGAGATTTATATTTATCCTTGGTTTAGATGCTAATATCTTTTATTATTCCAAACTCTGTCTCTTGAGATCGAATGTAGATTTACCCCAGAAAATCCACATTGAACTTATTCTTTAAGTCACGGTTGACCCGGTTAAGGTTGACCGTGGTTTATTTAAACTTATCCATCTTCCTATTTTGTTATTAAATCATCTTGTCTTTTGTTTCCAACCTATCTTCAAACATTTTTGAATTGTACTTGTAAATCTATGTTTGTTTTATATATTGTGTTGTTTGAGTTGTTGATGTTGATTTGGGCTTTCGATCGATTCGTTTGATCAACGCTATCGATAGGATTTCTAAAACACTTTGACAGAACAAACTGACACAATATTATTTTAAAATTTGGTTAATGAAATAAATTTTGATATAAGTAAATATTATGGAACTTAATAAATTGATTTAAATTGATTATTTGAAATGATAATACTTGATTTATCATTTATTGTTCTACGAATGAATTTATAAATAGTTGTTCATAAATTGATTTGGGAACTGAAATGAATTTAAATCAAGAATTTGAGAATTTAATTTTTGATGGTTTCAAACCTTGTGTTTAAAGTTTTAAAAGGGATATATTATTTAAAGTATTTTCGAATAGAAATTTGTTTCCAAAGAATTTTAAAGTTTTAAAATTTTAGTGCTCTTCTCTTTGTCACTAGAAAATAATTTCGGTGATGACCGTGGCATCATCGACTTTCATTTTCGAGTTTCGAAGTGAAGAAACCATTTTGTAGTTTTGCTACAGCTTTGTTTTGGGAAATCTAATTGATTTGAATTTCTAAAAGATGATTTGATTTATAATATATATAGATATATGATTTAAAATTTGATTTGACAAATTTTGTGCATACATTTATTTATCTCTAAATGGTTTGAAAAAAATCGGAAATTTTATTCTTAAATTCTATTTTAAATAATAACTTCAAGTATAAAAAGAAAATCAAAATTTTGAATAAATATTCAAGCTTGAAATGATTGAATTAGAATGTTTATAGTGTATATTAATTTTAGAAAGTTTATTTGTATAATTCTCAATTGCATTCCAATATAACTTACCTTAAATTTTTAGAAGTTAACAATGTAATTGGATAATATACAATATAAAAAGATTTTAAAATAAAATTTGAGTGGTTATAATAAATGTTATACACTTAAATTTTAGTTATAAAAAGATTAACAGAGGTAAATAGAGTAAAGGAGTAATGGAATAATTTACACAACAAAATGATGTTAAGGGAATTAGGAATAAATTAAAACAGTTATAATAAGTGTAAGTATATTTAACATAGATGATAAAATATATTGAGAGGAATAAATTTAACTTTAATCAGGAATAAAGAGGAATTAAATTTATTAAGTACATTATGAGTATAATAATGATTTTTCCAATCCATGGTTTCTGAAATTGTTAGTTTAAGCAAATTGGATGATAAGATAATGTAATTAGAGGTAGTTAAGATTTATATAACTTGTGTAAAATTAATTATCAGTTTAAGCTGAAACAATAGAAATTTCAAACCTATTATCTTATTTTGGTTTTCAAACTTATTATCTTATTTTGTTTTCAAACTGTCTTTTGGTTGTCCTTATTTTCCTCATCTTGCTACAGACTGGTATAGGCATCTTTTTATAATCTTTCTGTTTAGAAATCTTTCTATAATCTTTAATATTCTTTGGTACACATTTTTGAATCTGAGCACTGCTTTCCATCCACAAACCGTTGGTCAAGCGGAAAGAGTGAATTAGATTCTAGAGGATCTTTTCGTGCTTGTGTTCCTGATTCTGGAGAATCTTGGAAAGATCACCACCACCTTGTTAAACTTACCTATAACAACAGTTATCAGGTATAACTCTAATCTTCTTGTCATCTTGTCTTAATCTTATTTCACTCTATCTTTTTCTTGTGCTTTCCCGTACCTCATTCCTTTTCGAGGATGAAAAGTTTTGAGTGGGGAAGAGTGTAACAACCCTAGATTTTGCCTATATTTTAAATTTTGAATTTATTTTATTTTGAAACTATTTTAAACTTGTTTGATTTCAAACATTTCATTTTTAAACATAAATGTTAATTATTATGTGATTTATAGTTCAAACTAGTATAAATTGGATATTTCACTGAAAAGTGAATTTCTATTCAAACTGGTCAAACTTTGACTTTTGAACTTTAAATTTAAATATTTCAAATTCTTAAATTTTATCTTTTATTATGAAAATAGATTTAATAACTTGAATACAACTTTTCGTTTCGTTGGAAACGGAGTTAAATTGTGAAAGTTATGTATATTTCAATATTGTGTGTAAACTGATGTATTTAGCAATATTGTCTATTTTAAATTATATTTTATTTGTCATATTTTGTTCTAATATGTGTTAATATGTTATTTTATGTATATTTTTGTCTTTTGATATTTTTAAAGTGATTAAATAATTTTTCCAAAGCTTGTTGAATTTATTTTCTAATTTTAAAGCGTAGTTTCTATTTTCTTTGCTATTTTCTTAATTTAATTATATATAATTAAAAATTATTTATTTATTTTATACATGCACTTTTATTTGCTGTGTTTTACTTTATTTATGTTCATTTTACATGTATTTAAATCAAAATAGATTTTTTCCAAAGTTTATAGAAGTTACTTCTAATTTTTAAAGCCTAGTTTTCATTTTGTGCTATTTTCTTATTTTAGTCATATCTAATTAATATTTAATTTTTAATATTTTGTTTATCTGTTATATTTTCGAAATTTTAACTGAAATTATAAGTATTTTCAGTTATTTAAATGTATATAAATATATATGAGAAATTTGAAAGGGTTTATGACTTTTAGTTTTCCTATGGCCTTTTATCTTCTAACCTTTTCATATTTGTAACCTAATTTTTCATTCAATTGGCCACATCTCCTCATTTCTTCAGCCGCCTTTTTTTTTCTCATTCACTCACGTAAAACATTTTCCTTCCTATCTGAAAAAAATTTCGGACTCCATCATCTCCAAGTGTTGGCTAAATTTTATTTCTTTTTTTCCATTGTTTTTCTCTTGTTTTTCTACTTGTTTATGTTGATTTTTGCACTTGCTCTCTTCTTCTAGGCTTGGCTCCTCCTCAACCAGATCTGGTCCAACCTCCACCACCCTCTTTCTCTGATCATTACCCACCCTACTACACCACCAAGGCAGGCCAAGCACATCCATGGCAAGGAGCACCACCAAAATCAACAAAAACCACCACATATTACACTAGCCGAGCCTAGATTGTTAGCACCACCTTCTACCACCATTTGCCGCCACTACCACCACCACCACCTCTGACCTGACCACCACCGTCTTCCACATCATCCACCATCACCAACACCCACTGGCCCTGACCCATGACCTCTGGTCGAACCTATTTGTGCCAAAGATGTGAGGTTATGTTGCATTGTTTAGCCTTGAACACCTAGTTTTTGCACCTAGACTTCACCACTTTGTTAGCCAACCTTTAGGAACCCAAACCAGATCCAAACCATGCTATTAGCCATGCCATTTCAGATCTGGAGCTGAAGCATAGATGGTAGAAAGCAAGTGCAAACACTTTGGCTTTGTTTCATGCATTCATTTCTAACATTGTTTTATTGAATTTTTGGGTTGAAAACTCACGTTGTCTATATTTGTTTTGTTTGAATGTGACAAGGCAATTAGTTTTGGCTCTTCCAATCTCAAATCATTGTCGTGCTTTCGTGCCTCTGGAAATCCTTGTTGTGTGTTCGTGGTCGTCATCTCCAGCTTATACAAGTGAGTAATTCTCACCAGATAATGTGTACTTATATAACTAGTAAACTGACACCATTTGAATCTGTAAAATTATATCATCCTGTTATAACTGTTATATTATGATCATATAATGTTTACCCTTGTTATTACATATGTTATATCATCCATTATTGTTATATGATGTTATTCTGTTCTTTTTATCAGTTTATCACACTGCAAGTTCCCTGTAGATTAGAATCACTATGGGTTGAAATGATACATACCCGAACAGACTTTAGAATAAGGAAAAATCGTTATGGGCTGAAATGATAGGCCTGAACGGTTTTTATTTATTTATTATATTACTTGGGATTGCGGGTTTGAAATGATAAAACCTGGGTTTTCTTTGTAAACTGCGGATTGAAATGATACATATCCGTATCACTTGACCTAGGCTAGAAAATTATATGCAGACCCGTGGTTTATATATTTTTCTGAAATTTTTAAATTATTTTAAAAATGTAAATATTATGATATTTTGATTTAAATTTTATTAAAATGATTTCTATAAAATATTTGTGATTTTCTACAAATTAAATAAGTGAATTAAGTAAATGGTGAAGTAGAATTTGAAATATAAGTTAATTTTGGAATTTATGATTTTGTTTATAAATGGAATTTATGTAAAGTAAGGAAATATGACAAATTTGATTTAAAAGATGAATTTAATGATCTTTATTAAGTAATAATAATTTTTAAAAGTGTTAATGATTTTGTATAAATTAAAATATGAAATAAATGAATATTTAAGCTGAATTTTTGAAATATAACTTAAATTGGAAATTTGTGAATTTTGTTAAAAGTGAAATTTTAATTAAGTAAAATAAATGGAAATAAGTTATATTTTGTAAATTTAAAATTAGTTGTTAAGTTAAGAATTTAATTAAAGAAATGAAAATTAAATTGTTATTTAATTTGATTTTTTGTATGGAAGACTTTATAAAATCTTAGAAATAAAGGTATTTAAATGATTGTTTTTAAATGTGAAAATATATGATTTTATAAGTTAAAATGATTTATATTAAAAGTTAATTATGTGTGAAATGGTAAATAAAACTCTGAATTTGATTTGACATCATTTTTGAAATGTAATGTAAAGATATTACATCATTGGAAAATGTTGTAGTTGTTTTAAATGAACCAAATAGCAAATTTGAACTAAAGGTTATTATAGCACTTTGTTAGTGCTATAGTTGTTAAATTTAACTAAAATTTTAATTGAAACTAAATTAAGATATTACAGCATTTTAAATACCATCTTTTGTTAATGAATTGTTTTAATCATAACATTTCGTAGCATTTTCTAAGTGCTGCGAAAGTTGAATTTTCTTTGGTTAATAAATATAAATGAATAAATGATCTTTGAAAAATATTAAATTTTGGAAATTAAATATTTAATTATTAAATATAATGAAATGACTTTAAATGATTTAAATGGAATAGTTGACTTGGGAAATACAACTATTTTTGAAATGTGACTAAATGGTATTTAAATTTAAATTAAATAAATGATGTTTTGAAATGATATTTTAATATTTTGAAATTAATTTGAGATGATATTAAATCTTGGAATGAATAATTGAAGTTTATATTAGTATGAAAAACATTTGGTTTACTTGTAATTTGAATCTATTTAAAAGATATTAGACTTGTGAAATATAGATAATAAAGCTTGGAATTATTTTATAAATTGGAATAGTTATTTTGTGGATTAAATCTATATTTGAAATTGATAAGATTTGGAATGGTCTATGGAAATTTAATTGAAATAAATGATTGAATTAAATTGAAACTTTGGAAATTTAATACTTGATTTGAAAGTATAATAATTACACTTTTAAATGAATTATTTTAATTGAAATATAAACTATTTAAAAAGGTGACTTGAAATGATAATAAATGAAGGATATCTTTGGGAAAAAAATATTTAAAGTTGAATATTTAGATTTGTACACAAATGATATTTTGGTATATTAAAATGATTTGAAATGAAGTTTGAAGGGATATGATATTTTGATATATTAAATGATTTGAAATGAAGTTTTGTAAAGATATGATATTTTGATATATTGAAATGATTTGAAAAGAAGTTTTGAAATGATATGATATTTTAAATATATTGAAATGGTTTGGAATTGATTTAATCTTTATTTTGATAAAGATTTGGATTTGAAATGATATTCTATTTTGAAGTATAAACTGTTTTTAAATTATAACCACGGGTTATAATAACGATTGGTTGTTAAAGAGACCGGGATCGGATATGGACATACTCTCCGTCGATACAGAAAACCACTTTGACAACTGTGTACGCGGTGGATTTTCCAGAATGATGTAGGATGGTGACGACGATCCTAAGGTATATACGTGGACCCAACTCCCGTGAGTTGGCATAAGGTGGCTAAAACAGGAGCGATCGACGGGCCAAGGAGGTAGCACCTCTTATCGGACACACTTCTTCGATACCATTCTATTACTTGTGATTGATTTGGTGCGCACCCTTGATTTGGGAGTGTTGTTCGAGGTGGGCGGTAGTGGCTGCTATGCGTCACCACCAGTCCGGATGCGTAATTGGTATATCTACCCTGGCATTGCCTTGTGTGCCGTGTCACCTACCATATCGAGCCCTCTACGATTTTGGTTTAAAGATCCGACCGCGTTAAGGTTCACCATCCCCTTAACGCTATTTTCTATATGATTATACTTTACTGATTAGACACTACTGTATATAGCGTATATTACTATATAGTAAATAGTTTAATGGATCCTTAGAGGATGGGCGGTCCCAAGCATCTTCTAAGTTACTTGTACCTTTATTACAGTTCACTTGAGTTGGTTTATATTGTATAAGTATGTATGTCCTGACTCGAGTGTTTGTATTTTTATTTACGCTCGGGTCAGCCTGAGTATTCATAGATTTGGGTTCCACTTTCTGGAGATTGGAATCACTGGAGATTATCTGCTTATCTAGTTTTATCTATCTCAGTTCTGTTGTTCTATTCAGCTTGTACTTGGTTATCATATTGAGACTTCTGTTGTACTTTATTTCTTCTGTTGTATCTTATTTAACTCTGATATATTTACATAGTAGCTTCATGAACTACTATTTCTTTTACTTCCGCTGTATTATTTTACTCTATGTCTGTGATCTGTGATTATATTTATTTATTGTATATTCTGAGATTTGCCAAATTTTATTTACAACGCGGTATTTTGAGCAATTCAATTCCGGCATGAGTGTCTACCTATACACTTATAATGGATGCGAATGGTTGAAAATATCGAGTCGTTACAGCGATCAAGTTATTTGATCGACTCTAAATCATTAAAACATTTTAATCATTTCATAAATCCTTCAAATTACCTTTAAAACACTTTATTAATCGTTTTTAAATGATTTGGATAAGAATCGATAAGTTTAAAACTATATTTCCAAAGTTATAGAAAAGTGCTGTGGAAAGTCTTTTTTAAGCTATATTGATCAAAACGACTTTTTATTAGTTGAAAATTCATTATTATTACTCAAATCACTTTTAAAAAAAATTATAAGATTTATTTCATATTTTTAAACAATTTTAAAACATCATTTTCAAAGAAATCCAGTTTTGGATTTCGAACTGCAAATTCAGTAATTTTCAAAAACTTGTTTTACTCTTATTTCAAAATATACTTATCGAAATCTCAATTTTCTTTCTTCGTTGGAAGACTACGGATATAATAATTTGTAAATATCTTATATTGATGAATTCCGAGCTATAGTCGAACTTTTATAATTGTTTGACTTTTATAGCGCGAAATCGCGGACTGCCGATACGCGACGCGCTTATTTTAAATTAAAATTTCCATTTCTTTTCAAACTTCACCAAAACACTTTTAAGTGTTCATAAAACATTTCAAATACATTTTAAACCATTTTTAGGAGGTTTAACAATTCGATACACACCATTCAATTAATTCAAGGAAAGTGATTTCATTTGTGCTTATCGACGTGTATATTCGTGACTTGCATATATATTCAACATTCATATTTAAACAACCAAACATTATGATCAAAGAATTATTAAACATCCGTTTTAAACATCATATCATCATTCAAAATATAATATAGTAGTTTAGGAGTTCTTACTATAACCAAACCAAACTTCCTACCAACATTCAAATCACCACAACACTTCATCTAAATCACTACTAAACTTCACTAACTTGCGATCCAAGCTCACGAACTCCAACACCTTGCCTCCTAGTGTGCTCGGCTATTCCACGCCAAAAGTGGTGCTCGGCCAAGCATGGAAAACGAGGTGTAGGACTTTGGATTATCATCGAATTTACCAAAAATTAGACCTAAAAATAGGTCATTTTATATCGGGTTTTTGGATACACTACACTCTGAATTCCAAATTATGGTCAACATGAAAATTGTAGGAAATTATTTTCTCTATAGTTTCTTAGAAAGAATCATTTAATTTGGATTAGTTATGAGGAATTTATGGCCAAGTGAAGAAGAGGTAGTCTCGGATTCATCAAAATAGAGCCCGAAAATGCACTGTGAAAAAGTGAAATTTTGACATAGCTAGACTCAAAATTCGTAGAAGTGCTCAACGTAAAATTTTAGCCACTGGAATTTCACACAATTTGATAAAAGAATTACCTCATTTGGGTCTGTTTTGAAGGAGTTATAGTCGAATGAAAAAGATATATTTTCGGCCATAAAAACTGGGCTTGAAAATGCTTTGGAGAAAATGGAGTTTTGAGCATAATTTACTTGGAAATGGGAAAAAGTGATCAACTATAAAGTTGTAGCCACTAAAATTTTGAAGGGTTTCAAGAAAACAAATTCCTCATTTCGGTCAGATATGAGGAAGTTAGGCTAGAATGAAAAAGGTGAAAAAGTGTGATGAGAGGGTGAGCTATATATAGCCAAAGGAAGTGTGCAAAGGAAGCCATACACCACATCATCACTTCATGGCTTCTCCAACACACCTTCCTCCTCCCTAGGCCAGCAAAAGCCTTCTCCCCATGTGCCCATCACTTCCATCCATTTCATGTATGCATAAGGTGATTTATGAAAGCTTAAGGAAGAAGCTTTACTTAAAATATCTTATATATTTTATAATATATATATGTGTGTGTGTGTGTGTTTAAGTGTAAATGTATACATATATATGTTTATATGTATGTTAGGGTATGCATTTATGTGTTATATATAAATAACGTTGCATTGATTCCGAACAACTTTCGTTCGATAAATCGTTGCCGATCGGAGAACCGATTCCCGGTCACATTTTCACTTATATTTTAATGTACATATATTTGTAAACAAAATTTTAAAACAAATTTCTTATCATTTTAAATGAATTAAAATGATCACATTTCATTTATAAAACCATATAAATTTATATTAACAATTATTTATAAAAATTGTTATTATACCGATAATGCAATATCGATTTTTCCTTATATTTTCCAATCAAATATATCTCTTTATAAAACTATTATAAATGATTTATAATCACTTTATAACTATTCAAAATGAATTACAACCTTTTTAAAATCATTAGTTGGATAATTATGATAATTATTTAATCATCATATCTCAATTTAATTTAATAAATCAATTATCATATTTAAGGGACTTATCAACAATGTCAAAAACACATTTTATTTTCAAAAACAAATCAATTGATTTTATTTCGTATACTTGTTTAATTATAAAAATAAGTGTATGTATCCAGCTTCGTGCACAACGTTTTACAATTATAGATCTGTTTACTGATAAAACAATTTTCGGTCATTTTATCGATTTAAATTTCGAGAAAAATATTTTTGTAAATACTTATTCAAAAAAAGATTAATATTACTTATTATTACTCAAAATAATATTATTTATATTATCAACTTTTTATTCAAATAAATTTAAATATAAATATAATTTATCAAAGTGATAAATTGGTGTGTCGTTACATAAATAGATCCACTTTAACATATATACATGTGTTTCATTTTGATCTTATATATAAAAACAACATTGGTATATGTATGTGATATAACCATATTGCAATATAATTATAAATTAAAAATACATGTATGTATGCATGAATATAAATAATAATTCAAAATAGTTGACAAAACATATTTCAAATTTATTTCTTTTACAAAGTTAACATCAAAAAAATCAATTTTAGATACCCATGAATATACATGTTTAACTATAACCAAAATAAGTTATTAATATTATATATATATATATATGATTCAATGTAGGATGCAATACATTTAAAAATGATTGATTCACGTAAACATAAGATAATTATAAACCGATCAAATTTTATTGTTGTTTTGTTTGAATTTTATTTATAAACAATATATATAGCAAATCCAATTTCTATAATTTACAATAGAAATTTATACATATACAAATTACGGTCGGGCGTGAACATGAATGATTTAAAAAATGAATACGAATTTGCCGTTGCAGATCTAACCCTTCGTGACACCTTGATTTATGAATCAACTCTCAGATTCCTTGAATCACCACCCGATCTTATTAGAATCGAATAAACTACCTTTCTTCATTTTATTTTATTTTAGTGGAATTTCTGGCTATTAGAGAGCGGAGGATGCCATGGATAAACGAGAAGGAATAAAAGAGAATTAAAGATTGAGTACAAAAAAAAATGAGTGAGAGGATTCGTTATAATGAGAGAACAAAAACCTTTCTTATTCTATCTTTAAAACTTTTACTTTTAATTATCGATTAATGTTGAATCAAATCTCATCCATATCTCTTTAACATGGTAAGCTACATCATTCCATTACATAGATAATTATTTTCAAAAGCTTGTTGAGTAATTAACTATATTTAAAACTCATTTAATTATATACCGATATCGTATATCGATACGTTCATATATAACTTTGATATATACATCCAAATAATTACTTACAACAAAAACATCAAATAAATTAATTATTAATCAAATATTAATTAATTTCCAACATTTAATAAATTAATTAAATCATGAAGTTTTTTGAGAATTCACAACTGTTATTATGTATCTTAGAGGTGTGAATTTAGTCAACAATTAATATTCAACAATTCAAATATTAAAGTTCACATATCACCTTAGCTAGTGGTGTGATAGTTTGGCCAAATTTATCGCTTACGGACCATTCCAATAAAATCACCTTTTATAATATCTTAAGCGTTTTCAATTAGTAACAAATATTTGCACCAATTTTCTTCATTAACACTATAACATATTAGGACTTATGAAATTTGGTTTGGTCAAAATTCTAATATTATCCGCATTTAACTTGATTAGTTTATAAACAAAGTCCTTGGTTTAATAATAACATTTATTATTAACTGTACTACTTTGGCCTGAGATTTTGATTTTGAGTTGACTATAGTTGACTATGATACAAAGCTCATATAACCGAGGAGATAATTCTCTATTGAATAGTGTTTCACTTCAAATTCTTTAAATTAGACCCAATTATACTCATTCAATAGTTGTCATGCCAAGATTTAACTACAATCAAAGAGTGTCCACATTGAAGTTCAACAGTATTCATAAGTCGAGAGAACTATGTAATAACGTCATTTCGATATTTCATGTTTGACTGTAGTCTTTACTAGCTAACAGGAAACTCTCGAATGAATCATTCCATAGCTATACAATAACTATCAATAAGTAACCCTAAGTACCACTACACCCAAACTACCATTTTTCAATGTCTTTGGCTGTTGCTAAAGCATTTCGCAACGGCCTAAAATCGTTGCAAAATGGGCAGTGGCAAAAAATTCACAATGACTCCAAGTCGTTGCAAAAGTAGATTTAGCAATGGCTTAGAGCCACTGCGAAACCTAATTTCACAAAGGCTCGGAGCCGTTGTGAATTTATAGTTTGCAACGGCACAGAGCCATTGCGAATTTATAGTTTGCAACATCTCAAAGATGTTGCCAAATCAGATTTCAAACTCATAATGGGCAGTGATAATCAATGTATCTTACGCTAAAAACACATAGCAAAGTCATCGAAGTCCTGATAAGATTACGTATAGTGGAAATAATCCTAGGAATAACATTTGTCATAATGAATGGCGTAAAAATATATTCCAAAACTATGGCGTTAGATGGGAACTAACGTAATTTTATTCTACCATCATTTACACATAGTGGAGCTTACAATGTACATAACAATTACTAAAGGCCTTTGATACATCTATTTATATAAATGTAATTATGATAATACATATCTATGTATAATATTCTAATAAAAAAGTCATTAAGCCTTTCTCACCATTTATTTATTGCGTTTCTTGTTAGCATATGTAGCCTCTTCCTTTTCACCTTCTCCTTTTATTTTTCTTGCATCCTGGGTTAGATGAGTAGATATGGTAAGTATGTTTACCGAGTGATAACTAAAAAATATTTATTGTAACTATAAACTGATTTCGTAAAGTAGTGAGACACAAACTCTATAGTCATAAGATCGATGGTGCATTCCATGTACAAAATGTATTCATTGTACCTCATAACTTAACCGAGCAGTGAAATAAAATCAAACTTTAACAAAATAAATTGTTTACTTGTAAGAATTATGAGATATATCAAATTTAACGATATAAACAAAGATAGCCATTTTGTATATACATCAACCTTCTTCGGTATTAAGAAACTGGCTATCTTTGCTTACTGAAGAATACAAGATAAAACACATCGTGATGTTAGTAAATAGAAAAGTACTAAAAGCTGAAGGTAAAGATTCAATTTTTCCATGTCTTGCTCAATGTAACTAATAAAAATCTATGTCGCTAACCTCATTTAGTCCACTTAACAGTTGAACCTTTTCTTTTGAATACTCATCAAAAGTATTTAGGATAAAATATAATTTGTTCAACGTAATTATAAGGCAATTTTGAGATGAAAATTTAGGCTATAAACACCATCTAAATCTAATCAAACACTCCAAAATCATAGAAAAACAAATGAATACATATCAAAAATATAAGTGATATGATACCTGGCTTCGAACATCGTCTCTTTAGAAATTCCTCCTTCTCCTTTTTTGGTAATGTCTCTCTAATCCCATACTCTGCTTTCACCGAAGCTGATGTTTCATGAATTGGAAATTCCAACTGCAAATTATAGATTTAGTTGATTGTTTTATCAATAAAAGTTGTTCGCCATTAACATCAATTATATTCATTTGAAAATAAATGAGGTAGATTGATTTCCTTGTTCGTGATGATAGATAAGAGATGATACCGTAGTTTTAACTATGGCCTCCAACTAATTTATCTATTTGGAAGGTAGAAATAACCCTATATTAAAAGTTATAGGATTACATTATCATGGACATTTTCTGCACTTCAAATAGGCTTTACTCAAATGATTAAACGATGATAATAATAATATCAGTACTGATTTTTATTTACATAAAAGGGGTGGCACTAACCACTTTGCAAAATGTCCCAAAATATCCCATCTTATTTGTAATATTCAGCCGTTCTTGAGGCTAACCACCTATCCTTGGCACTGTAATTCATTATTTTATCCCGATAGTTGTACTAAATCCTAAATGAGAAGCAACAATGGCATGAATTAGTATTTTTTAGTGGCTTGACAATGTGACAACAAATGGTTTATATTAGCTATAGTAGCAATACAGTTGAGTTGTAATGTGCCAAGAAAATATTATATTATGTGTCTAGTAACTTGCTTATAACTAACACATACTAAATGCTCAACTAACTCAAAATTTCCCTCATTCTAAAATACTAGTCATGTACTAACAATTAAGCTTCTATGACATGTTTATTCATGTGCAATAATTTTTGCAAGTAACAATATAAATGATCTATATAATATGTTGCATTAAGACTTGCACTCTATTTATAAATCTTGGACCATGTCAGCATAAAATACCGTATTCACTTACTTATCTCTATAACTCTCTAACAGTCTATTATAACCACCTCTGTCATATTTTCTTTTATTTTCCTTCTTTCACCTTTGTCGCTTGCTCTATTTATTCCTTTTAATTTAGAAATTAGTTGTTGTAATTCAATAATGTGTGTACATCACCATATATCAAAATCTTAATCTTAAACCCTAGCCTAACAACTTCATCTGATTTACTCCACAAATGCAGTGGAAGGTTGACTACTTGCAATTCAATCAGGCGGAGAATAATAGGTTTCAGTAAATAGATTTATTAGAAAAGAACAAAAAATCACATGCACGCTAAACATGATAATTGATAGAGAATAATAGCTGAAGAGGAAAATTGTTTTAAGAAGTGATAAACATCAATTTATACCGATGAATATTTATATATTGAAAAGATAATACATCGCTTCAAAAATAGCTTCTATGGTTGCACGTTCTTGACAACCGAGAGCACCACATGGGACATCTGGATTCCTGGCAACCAAAAATTATAGACTGAATTGTTTGTGTTACTTGAACCAAGACCAAGTATTTTCTTATATGTAAAATGCTAAACCTGTCTATTAGTAATAACGACTAAAACATGATATTACCCTTTATTCCTAGAAACAAATATCAATTGAAGCATGAATTACTGAGGCAAACGAAGTAGGACCTGACAAAGAGTGGATAGAAGAATTTCAATAACATCGATGGTTCATAAATAACAAGCGTGTTGCATGTTAGTAAGAAGTGATAGCAGGGAATGCGTGAATGAACTAGAAATAAATTACGTTAGAAAATAATTAAAAATGAAATGCTAAGTTTTAAGATGTTTCTATACTATCATGCAGATTGGACTGATCAATGGTAAAGAATCAAACACATCAATGTGAAGATACAACATGATTTGAAGTTAGAGAATCTAACAAAATAAAATAATAACCACCAATAATAGACTATGTTAGAGGGCATCCAAAAGAATACCTAGCTTAGGAAAATAATCAGTATTTTGGCAACAAGTATGATATGAAACATGAAATTCATCACTATATAAAAAAATGCAATTTCATGTGATGTATAAAGCCTTAGATAATTAGAAAAGTTTTTGGAAGAAAGTTGTGTACCTGAAAGATTCAGATGAGGAATAATATATATGTAATGTGAAAGAAATATTATCAAAATATTTGGAAATAATAGGCCAAAAGAAATCAAAGCAACAAACACATTATAGAGGCCTTAAGTATCCATTGAACAATAAATAAACAAGAAATAATCTCCCAAAATTTCGAGTTCAAGCTACATAATTTGACAAACTGCATGAAAAGGAAAACATTGTCGGGTGTTTTTACAGTTCGCTTTGTCTTCATACTTCTTGAACAACCAAGCCTACATAAACAGAAACCAAATTAGTGATTACCAACACTAAGCACAAGTTTAAATCAGGATTATAATCAAGTAAAATGATAATATGAAATATGCACCAAATTACATGAATAAGGAAGAAGATAATAGGTTGCTTCTAAAAACTCAAGACAAATACTATTTAATTGATGACACCATCCATGTAAATCTGTGTGAGATCTATGTGCCCTATCTGAACCCAAAAACCCCACAAATCTCCATCATCGACACCTCCATTTCTGATTTCACCATGTCCGACCCTAACTTGACCGCCCATACCAAAATCACCATTGATCTGAACATCATGAACCCAAACACCAAGGTGGAGCTAGCCATGAAAGGGTTCTCCACAATGAAGCGGAACTATAAGAACATAGAGATTTGCAATAGCTCGGTGCCGGCATTCCAAGAGGAGGTTGCAAATTTATTTTTATTGGAGGTAAATATTCGATTTTGGGGACGGTGTATTATTTTCTAAGAGCGTATTATTTTGGATAAAAGGGGTATGTACGCAGTTTTAAGTAAAATCAGGAAGGTTTGCCATGGCTCAGGGCCGTTGCAAAATTGTAATGGCCAATAACTATTGCGACACATTTTGCAATGGTTTATGGCCGTTTCTATATAAAGGCCGTTGCAGATTTTTCGTAATGTGGTGTTGCAAAATGGCATTTTTGATTTAGTGTGCCTTTAGCAACCAAGAGTAATACATTATCCAACATTTGAAGAGCGTTACATACTCTTGTCTCAACGGACGTATCGATATCCTTTCTCGAAGCATCTCAACTAGGAATATCGTAATCAAAATATTAATTTATGTTGTGATTAATTACTTATGATTGCAACTATATGCACCTACATTCACATAATATTTCATGTAAGGATTTTCTTATTTATATACGTTATAATAATTACTTCCTTAATTATATCAGTATATAACAAAGTAGATAATTGAAATCAAATATGTTAGTATGAATAAGATCGGTCACAAAGTTAGATATATGTAAACACTAGGACACATCCCAAACTTTATCAATCGCCCATTTGCACTTGGGGTTAATTATGGAATCCTATTCTCATTTCTTTGATTAGTTTTCTTAAAACTAATTGAGTTACTCCCTTAGTGAACAGATATGTTATATTGTCCATCAATGAACTCTCTTTAACGCCGACTGCTGCCTTTATCATGTGGAAATCTTCAAAGTATGCTTCTCGTCTTCTAGCGAGTTTTAGGTTCTTTCGCAATCTGTAGAGCGGTAATATTATCGCATAACAATTTTAAGGGATTCTCAACATTTGGAATCACCCTCATCTCAGTTATAAATTTGTGCATTATACAACTTTTGTTGCAGTGCTATTCCAGCGATGTACTTAGCCTTTGGGTCGGCCACGACATTTGGTTTGGAACAATTTCTTCTTAAAACTCCTTAACTAAGATTAATTTTGAATTTAGGATTGATGTACTATACTCGATATCACTTATGATGCTGGAGTCTGAATACTCCTTCATAAGGATTTCATTATATCTCTAAAAAATTCTTTTGTATTCCGTAAAAACTCGAGAACACTCTGAATTATCGTCTAATGATCTTAATTCGAATTTGATACTTGCTTTATGTATCAACTACACAAGTGAAATGAGATATTGTAGACAACACAATATGTATGATAGTTCCTATTGTTAATGCATATAGAATTCTTCTTACATGCTCCATATTAAACATTTTAATATGGTGTCATGCATATCATTTGGGACATTCCAAACATCCTTTTATACTAATTATAAAGGATATCCTTTCAAATCCATTATTGAGAATTAAACAGTCAAATTATAATGATTTTAACGTGGGTACATCGTTAACAATCAGAAGCTTGTTTTTTATTTATAGTTTTAGAAATATTCTAGTACCTTTATAGTTTTTCTTATAGACACATTCTTCCTTTACATGTGAACTGAAATCAAACTATTTTTTTATCAAAATGTTTGCTCCACTCCGATGCTTGTTGAATGATACTTTCGTATTTGTTCTTGGATCCTATCAGAAACCCACAAACTCTGTATTGCTTCCACTGACTTTGAGACACTTTGGTTGTTATCTGCAAATAGATGATTCTAGATCATTATTTATAATTTTCGTTCCAACTTATACGTACCAAAACTCAAAATCATGCCGAGTGATAATTTTACGAGTAAAATCCAAATTAACTTAAGCACGTTGAATAATGAATTAGTTACGTTAATTTTGACAATTGAAATTTGCACTATTATTCTTACCAATGTAGCTTACTATATTCCAACTACATTGGTCTTTTTCTCAAAAACACTTCTTCTATCGACGGATCAAACCCTTTCTAGTACCAATATCGAAATCATATTTTGATAATGTACTAGGAATTCATTCCAGATTTACGCATTATGCCATATAACAGAGTCAATAATCTTAATGGCTTATTTAACAATTAAGGAAATCCTTTTCTCGATAGTGATATGGAACTCATAGTTTCTCTTTAATGTGCAAGAGTTCTAATTAGACATTCTAATGATTCGTGTTTATTTCGATTTGGTTAATTTCATTTCATTCTTCATAATCAGGTTTTCTTTTGATCATATCCAAATCCATTTTATTACCAATAAAATTTAAAAGAAATTCCTTCATCATGTAGTTGGCGATTCTTGAAACAATATTTGTTTCTTAATATAACGGAACAAGCATTCAAAAACAATTTTTAAACAGCCTTTGTGTACACACGCACACACATACACACACAGAGAGATTTATATATATATATATATATATAATTCAGTTCTAAGTTAACAAAAAATTATGTTCATAACGTAAGTCACTTAATCAATATTGACCTCCTCCAATCTTCTTTGGGGCAATCCACTCAAGATCCCTTATGAATAAATATTACATGCAACCTCTCGATTCACACAACATATCAATTCCTTAATCTAGGATATGTAGAAGTTTCTTATAAACTTTTATCCTATATGATCTCGTAAACTATGCATTGGGTGAAATTAACTTTAACCCATTTACTTACTCATAAATACACATCTTAACAGAAAGAAGGTAACTCGACTTCACTCATTAATAATCGTTGTTTGTCCAATAAAGTTCGATTACTCCTTATCGATACCTCATTATGTATCATAGGAAGGAGTGACTTTTGAGATTGAATCTTAATCGTTTTAGGTACTTTTGGTACCCTTTCTAGTACACTCACATATTTAATCAAATGAATATTCGTTTTCATTGCATGTTAGGTTTTCTACTTCTGTTTTATATTAAATAAACTTATCATAAATACACTACTTTTGTACCAAGTACACATGTTCATTTCTATGGTAATTCATATATGAATTTATCGAAGTAATTGGATCTATTTTGGTACCAATGGACTTTGAAAAACATACATCTATATATACCAATTCGAAGAGTTCGTTAACTCTATTGTTGCTCTCATTGAATCAGTGCTAGGCTCTTAATCTTTAAAGATACAATTCAATATTACCATATGATTCATATTCATATGATTATTGAATTATGTCTTAAAACTATGATAGTCCATAATTCCAAAATAATTGCAAAAATTTCTGATACTTCTATATTTTATAATGCATCACTTTTATCATAAGTACCATTATTATAGATCTATTTTATAATGAATATTCACACTATTCTTGTCAAGATAAAACTATATCTATTTTTAGTCAATAATAAAAAATTGTTATTTTGTAAATAATATTTTGTATATTTACAAAACCAAATTTTGCAACTTGATGCTTCTATTAAGAATTGTTATATGGTATGCCCCCATTATTTCTACCACTACTGTAGTAATGTATGAAATATGAAGCTCCATTCAATCCATTATTATGAGTTTTTATTTCATGCACTATAATTAGTTTACAGGTGAGAGTTTTAGATTAGATATCTTGAACTTGAGGAGATAACTCTCATTGAAAATAATTTCTACATGAAAATACATTTGGAATAGAAATCATATTTATAATTCCATATTATCTTTCGGTATTTTATACCATTATCACTTCCAATGACTCTTAATGAAGCAAAGGTGGCCATTCACTCTTTTCATCCTAACCATGCCTAAGCTACATCCACTTTCGTACATTCTTTTACCTTTTCAAATGGACAAACCACGCAAAAAGGAAACCTTACTACTAGACCTTAATGAACTCTTTACAAAAATGCATTTGGTCATCCTTAATATTTAAGGAAATCGTATAAGTTTCACTTTCCTAAAAGGATCAAACCAACATTTCAGTGGTCGAATTACTAGGTACATATTGTTGCTCAGGTTTAGTGCTACATTTAACGCAACAACAATCTTACTGTTATCAATTGTATTGAATACATGATTTCACATCAGGGTTACTTGCTTATTTCGAATGAAATAATTTCATTGATATTCCATATGAAGTGACTGTTTACCATATAAAATTTATATGTGTTTGAATATAAATCACATATAGATATTCTTGTATTTCTTTAGAGTTCAAAACTCATAAAAGACAGTAAACAGTCTCATGCAAAAAACATCTAAGTAACTAAGGTATGGTTTTTAGTATTTATATATGCATGGGTCTAGAAGTTACAATCTGCCAAAAGATTTATTGATGTTATCCATTATTTTGATCAAACCATATTCGAACGAATTGAATTGATCGAGCAAGAATCCAGAGCGATAACTGCCAAACTCGAATAACGAGTAGAACTAATAGCTGAAGCCATAAAGCTTGCCAAAGGCTTCTAAAATAGCCAATATACTAAGCAAATACAAGTGCAAAGTCCAATGCCTGAATATTAATCGAAGTTATGGAACGATACCGATCCATGACCATGGATCGAAATCGATACCAATCCATGGTAGTTTCCCCAAACTACTTCGATTATTATGGCGTGTAATGCTAAGACATTTATCAACCAAACATGCGATTAGATGATGGTTCACTGAACATAAGCAACCCAAACACTAGATAGAGAAATCAAGTGTTGACAACCGATATTCAAACCAATGGTTCGATCAAGTTCAAGTTTATGCTCATGCAACAAGATGCCAAGGACCAAGATATAAGTCAATCAAGCATTCGTAAGAAGGAAGTCAAGATCCAAGAGAGAAGTTCCTGGATCGGTACCGATCCATTGAAATTGATAACGTGGCCATATCCTTCTTCGAACAACTTCCTCTGATAGTGGGGACCGTGGGTGTGATTATGGATGAGCAAGTTTCGAGGACCTTCAGCTATAAATAGGCATGGAGGGGCATCATTTGAAGGATCCTTTGGCTCTCTAACAATTTTCTATATAATCCCTTGTAATCCCGAGGATCCACACCGATCCATAATAATAAAAGTTGTAAATAATGACTAAATCAATATGAAAGCGAAGTGGATGTAGGCAACGATTAACTGAACCACTATAAAACTTTTGTGTCTTGTTCTTTCTTGTTTTTTGTTTACTTTTTTCAGTTTTTTCTCTATTATACTCATTTGAGTGTTTGTGCCATATTTTGGTGCAAACATTTTGGTGCTTTCGAATTCGATGACTTGAGACTTGGAAAAATTTAAGATGATGAGACAATTAACTAGGAAAGCTGCTGCTGGAGGAAATCAACAGGGGGTAAGCCAAGTGGTGTCCTTAGGATCTAAGCTGAAGGTGTGTATGCTGTGTGGCTAGTTAACACTTAGGATCGTGTAATATAGAATATTATATTAGTGTGGAAATATAAACTAGATAATAGATAATAGTAATAAAGAAAATGAAATAAGCACACCAGGACTTTTTATACTGGTTTGAACTTCCCGTTCAACGTTCAGTCCTAGACTACACTCTGGATTTAAACTCTATAAACCCCTCTCTTAACTCGGAGGAATAGGTATACAACACCTGAGCAGTCGAACAGGATTTTTCCGCCTCAAACAGCCGAAGAGGACTTTTACCGCCTGAACAACCGAACAAGACATCTACTTATACAAGTAAATAGTTGATGCTTGTGTTCTGAATAACACGGATATGTCTTTAATAGTACACCCTTTCTATAATCAAATCCTCAAGTATATATAGTGTGTGTGAAGATATGAAAGGAAGATATTGCTTAGAATCGAAGAATATGTTAATTAATTCGGAGATTCAAGCAATATATAAATTGTGTTTGCTTTTAGATTGCAGAGATAGATGGTAGAGAATATAGCAAGAAATCAAAATAAAATTCAGTTGTTTAAGAAATGATTCTAACGTGTTTATTTAGTGAACAAATAGTTACAGTTATTCACAAAAAGTTTCAATCAAAAGGTGCAGCCATATCTCTTCAATTTGGATCGAAACTCTTCCTAATTAAAAGTGACTCTTCAGAAAAAATAGCCGTTAGAGTCGGTCAGTCGACTGAGCAAAATCGACCGGTCAACTGAATATTCAAAAACAGTGTAAAATGGTGCATTTCTGTGTACTGAACAGATTCAATCGACTTGTTGTTTTCGGTCAGTCGACTGACCTGGTCCTCAGTGCACAGTTTGCACATATTTTAAAAAAAATTGAACTTTAAAACTACTTTGAGTATGTGCAAACTACTTGAGGATAGATTTTAACAATTATAAACCATATCTAAGACTAAAACTTCAGAAAATAATCATACTATACTTAGATTTGTAGTCTCATCTCCTTTGTAGTTTAATTAGCTTGCATATCTCATTCTCTTTTTGTCGCTTGATCGTATAGTCTCATCACTGATCGTTTAAGCTTATTGTCATGAATCAAAACTCATGATTCAACATTCTCCCCCTTTTTGATTGATGACAATCTATTTTTGACGATGCTATATATTAAGAATTATATACCAGAAGTTATATATTTCTCCCCCTGAATATGTGGCGACATATCTAATCCTTCAAAAATTGGTTAGTCATACAAATTTCTCCCCCTTTGTCATCGACAAAAAGGAAATAAACAACCATATAATATGTTATCACATAAGCATTGTGAACTAACAGCATATTAAACAACAATCGCAAACAAACATATATTTTTTTAAATTCTACCGGGCTATTTATACAAGCCCATCAACATCAAAGAAATTAAACGATACTAGAATGTTTTTAATTAAAAAGAAAGTAACTTACTACCACCATCATGAATTACCGTCATCACTCATCAGAGTCTGAATCTGTTTCTTCTTCCTCTTCTTCTTATGCTGGTTCTTTGCCTCGTGAAGAGCTTTCCACATATTGTCTGCCACCACCATTTCCACTAGTGTCAGAACTTGTATGTTCTTCGGATGTAGACCAAGTAAAATGAGGTGGCGGGCGTTTTCCCGGATCATGATGTGAAGGTTCTGCAGTGGTCAAGGAAGAACAAGAGATTGCATCCCATAGAATCCCGAAAAAGCTTTTGATCTTTTCAAACTTCCTGTCAATATTCTTGTCGAGATTCTTAATGCGAGAATCCAAAATTACTTAATTACGTGCAATGAGATCAATGGACTCTCAGGTGCTTTGGGATGAGGTGGTGGTGCGTATTTCATCTCGTTGTTGTGGAGTAGCAACTTATTGGCGAGGCCTTGATTGCCAATCTTGGAATGACATGATAGTGAGCAGTTTTGGAGGCAATTTCATCAAACTAATTGTGCGGCTATTTAGTGTTTTAACTGTGGAGGTGTCGGATTCTGGAACCGGAACGTGTAGATTCATTAGGAGCCGCATAATATACTTGCCATAGTAAATGATGTTCATATGTCCTTGGTTTAAGGCTAGGAATTCGTCAAGTATAAGCTTAGGCCAATTAATTTGAACATCACCCCAAATTGCATATAAAGCTCTATAATTCTCTAGGTAGACAAGTTCGTAAGACCCGGTACAAGGAAGGATTGTGCGCATTAAGGCTCGATGCATAATTCGAGTTGTAGGACGTAGGCGGTAGATTTTAATTCTGTTATGTCGTCCTCCAAAAATCTATGACTCACTTCATCTCTTTCTCCTAAAACAACATTCAAATCTTCTAGTGGAATACCATTTGTTGGTGTTTGAAGGATGTGTCCAATTCTATCTAACGACAAGAAGAATTGTTGACCACAAACTAAACTCCATACGCAGTTGTTACGGTTTCTTGGATTTTGATGACCCAAATTCAAGTTAGCGTAAAAGAGTTTTACCATTGTGTGATTTATCTTGAGATTGTTCTGGTTGTAGTCAAGGAGAGATTCTAGATGACTTCTTTTAGCAAGATCTTGAATTATATATGCTGTGAAGTCAGGAAATACAACAAATGATCCTTCTAGAAAGCGAGCTTACTTTATCTTGTTCCATCTTTGGATAACGGTGGCGTCATAAAGCCATTGAGCTGTTTGGGTGTCTATAGGTTCAAAGGCTGAGGATGAAGTATTTTTAGAGCGTTTTGGTTGTCTTGGAGCCATTTGAAAATTTAGAGGGCTAGGGTTTTGAAATTTTGATGGTAGAAAGTAAAAGTGAGGAGTAAAAGTGAAGAAGATAGATTATATGGGTAAAAAGTGGGTGAAACAGGAGTTAATAGGCCCAGATAAGCCGGTCAGTCGACTGATAAATTTTCCGAAACATTCTGTTTCCAGATTCAGTCGACTGGCCAAAATTCGTCAGTCGACTGAATGCTCTTTTTCAGCATTATCAGTCTTTCTGCTTAAAAAATTAAAAATATATATATTAAACGTAGAATGCATACAAATTAGATTGAAATAAGAGAAAAGATAAATAAAAATTATTTAGATGAAGAAGAAGTGGATGAATGCGGAGTCTTGCAATCTTCCGGTTCAACATTAGTCTTCTCTTTGCATGGTTTCAATGGAGACCGGTGATTTCCACGTTCCCATGAATTTGGAGACATGGGAGGAGGTTGTAGTGACTGATCCCATGGATACCGATAGGAAGACGTTGTGAGTTGATGAACGTTGGATGTAGATGTCCCGTAGAATTTCCTGCCAAGTTGCTCTAGAAAGCTAAGTCGTTTTAAATTAACCTTTTGTTCATAGTACATTTCTCATTGTATTTCTATTGATCCCCGTTGATAATGATGTATATCATCAATCTTTTTTTTGTTGATGGAGAACCAAAGAACAAGAAACGACGTGCCTTCTTCTTATCTGGAGTATAACTAGTATGATAGTTGGATGGTCTGGCAGGTTCATAACATGGAGTGGGTGTAGGTAAACTAGAAGAATCAGAGGATGGTGTGGAAAAATCTAAAGAAGAGTAAGCAGAGTCATTCTGGGAGTTGTATTGGGAAGACATTGTTGCAAGGAATAATCAATATTTGAATCAAACAATCAAGGTGGAGAGAAAATAAACAAACAAACCTCAAATTTATATAAAATAGGTATTGTAAAAATAGAGTAAATGATTGGTTAAACATGAGATAACCGATAAATAATGGAAGGAGTAGAATAAACAGAATTTTGCATGGTTTTTTTTAGAAAAATAAGTGTATTATAGAAATAGTTGTGAAATAACAAATAGAGAAATGGTAAAGACATAGGACTTCAAATCTAGAGGTGCTGAGTTCCAAGTGGCAAAAAAAATTATTTTCATTTTATTTTTTATTTTTATAGAATTTTAATTATTGTAATTCTTTAAAAGAAATTATACCTAGTTCTCTTCTTAGTTTTACAAAAATATTTTCATTGAGTGGTTTAGTGAAAATATCAGCTAATTGATTTTCAGAATTTACAACTTCTAAATTTACTATATCCTTTTCAATATTATCACGAAGAAAATGATGATGAATATCAATATATTTAGTTCGTGAGTGATTGACGGGATTTTTAGATAAATTAATTGCACTTGTGTTATCACAGTATATTATAGATTTATTTAATTTTATATCAAAATCTTGTGGTGTTTGTTGCATGTACATGACTTGAGCACATGCTAAAGCTGCAGATATATATTCTGCTTCACATGTCGATAGTGAAACGCGGTTTTGTTTCTTGCTAAACCAAGATACTAAGGACCGTCTGATGAAATGACAAGTTCCACTTGTACTTTTTCTATCTGTCCGACTTCCTCCAAAATCAGCATCGCTATAGGATACTAATTCGAAAGGACATTCTTTCGGATAAAATAGTCCGAAATCCTTGGTCTTGCTAAGATAACGAATTATTCATTTTACTGCTCGCATATGTGATTCTTTAGGATTTTCTTGAAATTGAGCACATAAACAAACACTCATCATTATATCAAGTCAACTAGCAGTTAAGTAAAGCAATGATCCAATCATACTACGATATGGTTTCTGGTCGACACTCTTACTATCTTCATCTCTGTTGAGATGTATAGTTGTACTCATAGGAGTTGGTTTGGCAGAAGTGTTTTTCATACCAAATTGTTTAATTAGATTATTATAATATTTTTCTTGATTAATAAAAATACCATTTTGTAATTGTTTAATTTGTAATCCAAGAAAATACGATAGTTCTCCCATATGTGACATTTCAAATTCATTTGTCATGATAGTCGAAAATTCCTGACATAATTTTTCATTAGTTGAACCAAATATAATATCATCAACATATATTTGTATAATTAAAATATCTTGTTTAGTTTTCTTAATAAATAAAGTTTGATCAACCTTCCCAATTTCAAAACCAGAGTCTATTAGATAGCTCTTAAGTCGGTCGTACCAAGCACGGGGTGCCTGTTTCAAACCGTATAAGGCTTTCTTAAGTTTATAAACATGGTCTGGAAATTTTTCATGAGCGAAAAGAGGAGTTTGTTCAACATAAACATTTTCTTTTATATATCCATTTGAAAAAGCACTTTTAACATCCATTTGATATAATTTGAAGTTATGAAAACATGCAAAGGCCAGTAGAATACGTATAGCTTCTAATCTTGCGACAGGAGCAAACGTTTCTTCATAGTCTATTCCCTCTTCTTGATTATATTCTTATGCTACTAATCTAGCTTTATTTCTAATTATATTACCTAGTTCATCAGCTTTGTTTTTGAAAACCCATTTTGTACCAATGACCGATTGATCACTTAGTCTAGGAACTAATTCCCAAACTTCGTTTCTTTCAAATTGGCTTAGCTCTTCTTGCATAGCTATAATCCAATAGTCATCAGTGGAGGCTTCCTTAATATTTTTAGGTTCTATATTAGAGAGAAAACCTACATGGCCCATTTGATTTAATTGATGTATTGTTCTTACATTTGAAGTTACTTCTCCAATTATATTTTGAACAGGGTGATCTCTAAGAATTCTTGCAGGAGATCTTACAATATTTCCATTACGAACAATGTTTTCATCTTCTCTAGTATTATGAACAATGTTTTCATCTTCTCTAGTATTATTAATGTTATTATCTTAATAAATAATATCATCATCTTCTGAAATATTTGTTACGATTTTATTAGAATTATTTTCAAAGTTTGTAATATTAGAAGAAATTTTGAAATTTTCATCGAATGAAATATGAAGAGTTTCTTCGATTACTTTAGTTCTTTTATTAAAAACTCGATAAGCTTTGCTTCTCTCCGAATATCCTATGAATATTCCTCATCGGATTTTGGATAGAATTTGCCAAGCTGATCTTTAGTGTTAAGCATAAAACATTTTGAACCAAATACTTTGGAATAAGATATATTAGGTTTTCTACCATTTAAAAGTTCATATTGGGTGTGTTTTGTAAATGGTCGAATAGAAACACGATTCAAAACATAACAAGCAGTTGCAACAGCTTCTTCCTAGAAATCTTTTGGTAGAGTGCTTCCATTTAATAAAGTTCTTGCACATTCTTGTAATGTTCTGTTTTTCCTTTCTACAACTTCGTTTTGTTGTGGTGTTCGAGGAAAAGAAAAATTATGATTAATTCCTTTCTTGTTACAAAAATGTTCAAAAACTGCATTTTCAAATTCACCTCCATGATCACTTTTAATATTTTTAACTTTTAAACTCTTTATATTTTGAATTCTTTGAACAAAAATTTTAAAATTTTCAAAAGTATCACTTTTATGTTTCATGAAAATAGTCCATGTATATCTTAAAAATCATCTACAATAACAAACACATATCTATTGTGATTAATAGATTGAACTTGAGTAGGTCCAAAGAGGTCCATATGTAGTAGTTTAAGTGGTTGTGTTGTAGATATGATTTTCTTAGATTTAAAAGAAGATTTTGTTAATTTTCCTAACTGACATGCATCACAAATATTATCAATTTTGAATTTCATATCAGGTAGTCCTTTAACAAGTTTATTTTTAGCTATTTTATTAATAGTACTAATATTTATATGACAAAATCTATTGTGCCATAGCGAAGAATCATTTTATGTATCTACTAAACACATGTTTGTGTTATTCATATTTAAAATATAAATATTTCTATCTTTTATACCTTCAAAAATTAAATTATGATTTTTATCAGAAATATTGCATTTATTTTCTGAAAAAAAAATATTAAAACCTTTATCACATAATTGACTTATGCTCAATAAATTATGTTTTAAGTTTTTAACTAATAAAACATCAGAAATGAGAGGTAAGTTAGAGATACCGTTATTGCTCACATCACCTTTGCCGATGATATAACCTTTTGAATTATCTCCAAAAGTGACCGATCCTCCATTTGAGTAGACAATGTTAGTTAACATGTCCTTATTACCAGTCATGTGTTTTGAGCAACCGCTGTCTAAGATCCATTTTCCTCTCTTTTTAAGTGGTACCTGCAAAAAATATAGATTAAGTTGGTACCCACTTTTCTTTTAGGGTCCTAAGAGTTAGGTCTTAGGAAACCAAACCCAAGCGGGTTCAGAATTCCCTTTATAAATATAATTCTTATTTTTATGAACAGTTTCCATAAATGTTTTGATATGTCTATGCCTAATTAAATTGTTATTTGTTTTAGGAATCCATATCTTAATAGTTTTAATATCTTTAGAAACTGTCTTCTTAATATCTTTCTTAATTTTGTTTTTAATCTTATTTTTAACCTTTCCAGATTTCTTTGGATTTTCAATTTCCTTATATCCTAGTTCCATTTTATTTGAAGTAGACTGAGAATTTTCTATTATTGTAGAAAGATTCTCTCGTCCTTTATTGAAGTTAGAAATATTTTTATTAATATCTTCTAACTTGGTTTTGAGACTAGAATTTTCTAACTCTAATACTTTAGTGTTAGATTTTAAATCATTAATCTCTACTGATAAATCATCATTTTTATTTTTCTGAATTTCTAGTTCCTAAGTTGTCATAGAAAGTTGAGATGTTAAATTAGAATTAGATTCTTGAGTCATTTCAAGTTCTTCTTCTAGAATTTTCTTTTCATCTCTTAGCATACTAACTTCTAATTCAGATCTATTCAGTTTTCCTTGTAACTCTTTATTTTGCTTTTTAATTTGTTTTACTAAGTCTACTGGTTCTAAATTAATTTCAACCAGATCGTCAAAACTTAATTCACTCACATCATCACTTGTAGCCATGAAGCATACATTTGCTTGCTCTGTGTCACTGTCGCTGTCACTATCTGATGATGATGAAGAATCTGAATCATCCCATGTTACTGAAAATGCTTTCTTCTTGAATTTGTCCTTCTTGAGTTTGTTTTTCTTTTTATCGGGACAATCTTTCTTCATATGACCCTTTTTATGACATTCATAACATTCCATGATAGAGGATGATGGTTTACTGTTATTATTGTTGTTGTTGGAGTTATTTTTGTAACTCCTGAATTTGTTATTCTATTTGAATTTCAAAAAAAAATTGAAATTTTTTGCAATAAGTGCCATATCCTCTTCATCTGAATCTGAATCATCTTTTTCTCCTTGAAATGCTAGATTCTTCTTGTCTTGTGCCTGTATTTCTTTGCCTGCAAATTCACTTTATATGACATTAGATTTCCTATCAATTCTTTCGGTTTCATGGTGGATAAATCATTAGCTTCTTCAATTGCTAAGACTTTTCGTTCCCAATTGTCCATTAAAGAATTGAGGATTTTTGTAACAATATCAAAATCAAAAATTTGTGTTCTAGTGCCAATAGTGAGTGATATATATCTTGAAATCTAGAGTACATGTCATTTATAGTTTCGTTTGATTTCATTTTGAAATTCTGGAACTGATTTTTCAACATAGAGATTTTATTTGTTTGACTTTGTTAGTTCCTTCATGAGTTACTTTTAGAGTTCTCCATATATCATAAGCAGTTGTACACATACTGACCCTATTAAACTCTTATCCGATGCACAGAATAACATGTTCATAGCTTTAGCATTTGAAGTAGCATCAGTTTTTTGTGCAGCAGTCCAAGTTAAAAAGTCTTCTGTTGGCATGGTATATTCTTTTTGGGTAATATTCCAGGTTTCAAAACCATTAGCTTGCACATATATTCTCATTCTAGTAGACTAGTAATTATAATTAAGACCATTAAATAGTGGTGGTCGTGCAGTTGACTGTCCTTCAGTGAAACTAGTGTTAATGTTAATGCTAGAGTTGGTGTTACTTTCCATATTACTAAATATATCAAATAACTGTGTTACAGTTATAGGATGTCCTTGCTCCGATACTAAATGAAGGTGTGTATGTTGTGTGGCTAGTTAACACTTAGGATCGTGTAATATGGAATATTATATTAGTGTGGAAATATAAACTAGATAATAGATAATAGTAATAAAGAAAATGAAATAAGCACACCAGGACTTTTTATACTGGTTTGAACTTCCCGTTCTACATCCAGTCCCAGACTACACTCTATATTTAAACTCTATAAACCCCTCTCTTAACCCGGAGGAATAGGTATACAACACCTGAGCAGCCGAATAGGATTTTTCCGCCTCAAATAGCTTAAGAGGACTTTTACCGCCTGAACAACCGAACAGGACTTCTACTGATACAAGTAAATAGTTGACTCTTATGTTCTGAATAACACAGATATGTCATTAATAGTACACCCTTCCTATAATCAAATCCTCAAGTATATATTGTCTGTGTGAAGATATGAAAGGAAGATATTGCTTAGAATCAAATAATATGTTAACTAATTCGGAGATTCAAGCAATATATAGATTGTGATTGCTTTTAGATTGCAGAGATAGATAGTAGAGAATATAGCAAGAAATCAAAATAAAATTTAGTTGTTTGAGAAGTGATTCTAACGTGTTTATATAGTGAACAAATAGTTACAACTATTCACAAAAAGTTTCAATCAAAAGGTGCGGCCATATCTCTTCAATTTGGATCGAAACTCTTCGTAATTAGAAGTGACTCTTCAGAAAAAATAGCCGTTAGAGTCGGTCAGTCGACTGAGCAAAATCGACCAGTCAACTGAATATTCAAAAACAATGTAAAATGGTGCATTTCTATGTACTGAACAGATTCAGTCGACTGGTTGTTTTCGGTTAGTCGACTGATCTGGTCGTCAATGCACAGTTTGCACATATTTTAAAATTTTTGAACTTTAAAACTACTTTGAGTATGTGCAAACTACTTGAGGATAGATTTTAACAATTATAAACCATATCTAAGACTAAAACTTCAGTAAATAATCATACTATACTTAGAATTGTAGTCTCATCTCATTTGTAGTTTAATTAGCTTGCATATCTCATTCTCTTTTTGTCGCTTGATCGTATAGTCTCATCATTGATCGTTTAAGCTTTTTGTCATGAATCAAAACTCATGATTCAACATAAGCCTCCATCCATCTATGTAACCAAGTGTGAGATGATGATGAAAGTGCATTAAAGGATGATATACCGCTAGGAAGAAATAATGGAAGGATTATTTTAGGAGAATGGGAAAGGTAGGAATAGTTGGAGTAGCTGCAAACGAAAACCAAAGGCCTGAAGATGGAGAAATGCACTTGGGAGCAGAGTGGAGCAAACTAGAACAACCCCCGAGGAAGTTGTACGGAACGATACCAATCCCCGAGCATTGATCAGTTTTGAACCCCAAGAACATAGGAGCATGACAAATATTAACTTGGATGGAAATGGAGTGCTTCCAGGGAAAATGCTGAGAATTTGAACGTAAATCAGAATGTAGATGCACGACAGATGAGTACGTGCCAGAATTCTCTCGTGGTAACGGCGGGCAAGCCAAAAATGCAATTGAGAGTTACCTTAGATGATAATGACCAACTTAATGAGATGGTGAGACGAGCAATGAGGAATGGCCTACTTAACCGAAGCCTGGAGGATGTGAACAGGAGTCCATTTTCTCCAAACATTCGGTACGCTAGGAATCCGCCTGATTTCAAGCTACCGACTTTGGAGACGTATGATGGAAAGAAGGATCTAACAGTTCATTTGATGAGGTATATTCAGCATATGGAAGTGCTGGGTGCGTTTGAAGAAGTGATGGGATAGTGTTTCCCTTTATATCTCACAGATTTAATGACATTATGGTTTAGACATTTGGAGAACGGTTCCATCAACACATGGGCCGAATTGGTAGATAAATTCATGAAATAATTCCGAGTTCATATTTCATGACCCAAAAATGTAATCACACTATCAAGTGTGAAGAAGAGGGTCAGAGAGACCCTTGGGAGTTTTTTGATGAGGTTCAATGTGGAGGCTGCCGCAGTTGATAAGCCGGACCCATTAATGGTTCTGATGGTGGTGGTTTCCGGAGTAGCTAGTAAGACAGATCTCAAGGTTGCTTTGGAATGGGATCCTCCAATGGATCTTGCAAATTTTATCATGATGCCGAGAGATACATGCGTCAGGAGGATGTTGAGAGGAGAGAAGTCAATGTTATGGATAGTAAAGGACCGTCAGGGGTAGGATCAAGCAAGGCTAGAGGTAAGCGAAAAGCCAGCTATGGCTTTGGAGGACTAAAGCGATAAAGGAGGGAACATAATTCTCTTTTACACAGAACTAAACGAAACCTTGGAGAGGATTTATCTTGATATCATGAAGCAGATTCCCTATCGAATGTCGACAAAGAGAGAGCCTACAGATCAGTAGAGAAGATTGGGAAAGTATTGCCTATTCCATGAGCTGGATGGGCATAACACAAATGATTGCAGGCACTTGCGTGATCTGATGGAGGACCAAGTTAGGAAACCAATTGCAGCAATATTCAAAAAACCGAGCTATAGTGATGAAATAAAAGCAGCCGTCATTTGCGGTGATTGGTAACGACCTTGGATCAAGGTCGAGGATAGTTATCTCTTAATTGTAATGGTAGGAAATCAGGTTCGGTTCTTGCACTTTATCTTCACTTTCAATAAACTATGCAATATTATAGTCAAGCCACTTACTCATGTATGGGACCTCGATCTGTCTCCAGGCACGCTCTTAGCTAGACGCTAGGCTGTAACATCCGATATGGCAGTTATCATGATGTTTGACTTAATGTTTGTTAATGTTTGAATTCGAATCCAATAGATGGATCCTTGATTATTGAAATCCACTTGAGTGTGATGACTGATATTGATCGTAATAGTCCTGTCCGGAGAGACATGGCAATAACTACAAGGTGCAAGTCCCTTTGCTAAAGAGTAAGTGGATTGGGCTTGTGCGAAAAGTAAGTCCCCTCGCTAGAGAGAGAATGGATGGGTCTTCCTTGGCCATTAAGCTCTCTTGCTGGAGAGTGAGAAGATTGAGCTCAACAAGGGTTTGGAGAGACCAAAGGCGAGTCCCCTCACTGGATAGTGAGTGGATTGGACTTTCTTGGATGCTGAGTTTCCTTTTTGGAGAACAAGTGGATTGGACTCAGTAAGGATCCGAAGAGATCGAATCCTAGATTGGATGTAAAATGGTTCGTTGAGATCAAGAAATGACCTAGATGGGTCGAACCCTAGTTTGAATGTTATATGGTCTGACGAGATAGAGATGATTTCGGGAGAGGTCAATGATGAGATGAACGATCTAGAAGGATCAATGACCGAACCGATGATCCAGAAAGATAAAGTTTTACTATCTTCCAATAAAGGCCAAGGATTCAATTGACGATTCAAAGAGATCATGGACTTAACTGACATCCCCAAAAGGCTGCATATTCTGCTAATGATCCAGAGAGATAGAGATTTCAACTAATGATCCGGAGTGATCAAAAATTGAATTTTTCAATGAATGCATGACCCTAAGAAATTGAAGTTTAGGATTTTTTGAATGCCATTTGCCCCTGAAATGGTTTGTTATCGATTATCGAATCGAGCAATTGATTTCAACACGTGATTGCTAACTTTCGGACAGAAACACGGTGATCTTGATTCATGATACAATGTAGAAGATAAAGATTCCAGGATAACATGGAATGATTGTTTGTGACTAGCACTCAAGCAAGGACTCGAGTCCTTAGCTATTATAGTCTGGAATGATTTTTGACTTACAAGTGGATCTGATGGAACCAGATGATTCATCGCGACTTGGTCAATTGATGGTCAGAAAAGCCTAGCTACTAGTGTTTCATTAGCTTTTTTTCTCGATTCAAAGCACATCTTATTAAAACAAGAATGCTTTGGGGGGGAAATGTTATCCAGCCTTTTGACCAAACCATATTTGGATGTATCGAATCGATCGAGTAGGAATCCTGAGCGATAACTGCCAAACTCGAATAATGCGTAGAACCAACAGCTAAAGTCATAAAGCTTTCCAAAGGCGCCCGAAATAGCCAGTACACCATGCAAATACAAGTGCAAAGTCCAATGCCCAAATATAAATCGAAGTCATGGATTGGTACCAACCCACAGTAATTGGCCTAAACTACTTCGATTGTTATGGCATGCAATGCTAAGACATTTATCAACTCAAATATATGATTAGATGATGGTTCGCTGGCCATAAACAACCCAAACACTCGATGGACAAATCAAGTGTTGACAACAAAAATTCAAACCAAGGGATTCAATCAAGCTCATGCTCTTGCAACTGGATGCCAAGGACTAAGATCCAAGTCAATCAGGCATTCGTAAGATGGAAGCCAAGATCTAGGAGACAAGTTCCTGGATCGGTAACGACCCATGGAAATTAATGACGTGACCACGCCCTTCTTTGAACAACTTCCTCTGATTGTGGGAACCTTAGTGTAATCGTGAATGAGAAAGTTTCGATGACCTTCATCTATAAATAGGCACGGAGCGGCATCATTTGGAGGATCTTTTGGCTCTCTTAACAATTCTCTTTGTAATCCCTTGTAATCCTGAGGATGCACACCGATCCACAAGAACAGAAGTTGTAAACAATGACCAAATTAGCAACAAAGTAAAGTGGACGTAGGCAATGATCAGCCGAACCACTATAAAACTTTTGTGTCTTGTTCTTTCTTATTTTTTGTTTACCTTATTTTACTTTTTTCTCTACTATACTCATTTGGGTGTTTGTGCCACATTTTGGTGCTTTCACTAAGAAATACTTGAATTCGGTGACTTGAGACTTGGAAAAGTTTAAGATGATGAGACAATCAACTAGGAAAGCTGCTACTGGAGGAAATCAACAAGGGAGTAGCCAAGTGGCATCCTCGAGATCTAACCCCATATCCGTCTACATAAACAGAGATGAGATGTAGACTATGATGATGGAAATGCAAGAAAGGATGATATACTGCCAGTAAGAAACGATGGAAGGATTTTTCAGGAGAATAGGACAGATAGGAACAGCCGAAATTGCAAACTAGAATCAAAGGCCTGAAAATGGAGTAAATGCACCTAGGAGCAGAGTGGAGCAAACTAGAACAACCCCCAAAGGAGTTATACAGATCAATATTGATCCCCAAGCATCGATTAGTAACGAACGCCAAGAACATAGGAGCATAACCAATATTAACTTGGGTGGAAATGGAGCATATCCAGGGAACAATGCTGAGCATCTAAATGTAAATCAGAATGTAGATGCACGATCAAAGGAGTACGTGCCAGAATTCTCTCGTGGGAACAGGGAGGCATGCCGAAAATGCAAACTTGAGAGTTCTTTTAAATGATAATGATAGACTTGATGAAATGGTGAGATGAGCAATAAGGGACGGACTACTTAACCGAAGCCTTAAGGATGTGAACAGGACTCCATTTGATCCGACCATTCTGTACGCTAGGAATTTGCTTGATTTTAAGCTACCGACATTGGAGACGTATGATGGAAAGAAGGATCCAACGGTTCAATTAATGAGGTACATCCGGCATATGAAAGTGTTGTGTGCGTCTGAAGAAGTGATAGGATGGTGTTTCCCTTTGTTTCTGATAGATTTAGCAGCATTGTGGTTTAGATAGTTGGAGAACGGTTCCATCTGCACATGGGCCGAATTGGTAAATAAATTCATGAAACAGTTCCGGGTTCATATTTCATGACCCAAGAATGTAATGATACCATCGAGTGTGAAGCAGAGGGACGGAGAGACCCTTGGGAGTTTTTTTGACAAGGTTCAATGCGACGGCTGCCGCGATTGATAAGCCGGACCCATCAGTGGTTCTGATGGCAGTGATTTTAGGAGTAACCAGTAAGATGGATTTCAAGGTTGTTTTGGAACGGGATCCTCCAATGGATCTTACAAATTTTATCATGAGGCCGAGAGATACCTGCGTTAGGAGGACGTTGAGGCTAAGAGGACAGAAGTCAATGTTATGGATGGTAGAGGACCATCAGGGGTAGGATCAAGCAAAGCTAAAGGTAAGCGAAAAGCCAATGATGGCTTTGGAGGACCAAAGCGATAGAGGAGGGAACATAAATTTTCTTCATAAATAGAACAAAACGAAACCCCTGAGAGGATTTATCTTGATACCATAAAGTAGATTCCCTATTGAAAGCCAATGAAGAGAGAGAGCCTACCGATTAGAAGAGAAGATTGCGAATGTATTGCCTATTCCATGAGCTGGATGGCCATAACACAAATGATTGCAGACACTTGCATGATCTGATGGAGGAACAGGTCAGGAATAACTAATTGTAGCAATATATGAGAAACTAAGCTACAGTGATGGAATAGAAGCAACCGTCATTTGCGGTGATTGGAAACGACCTTGAATCAAGGTCGAGGATGGTCATCTCTTGATTAGGATGGTAGAGAATCAGGTCTGGTTCTTGCACTTTATCTTCACTTTCAATAAACTATGCAACATTATAGTCGAGCTACTTACTCGTGTATGAGACCTCGATCCATCTCTAGGTATGCTCTGAGTTGGACGCTAGGCTATAACACCCAGTGAGGCAGTTATCATGATGTTTGACTTAATGTTTGTTAATGTTGGACTTAATGTTTGTTAATGTTTGAATTCGAATACAATAGATGGATCCTTGATTATTGAAATCCACTTGAGTTGATGACAGATATTGATCGTAATAGTCTTATTCGGAGAGATAGGGCGATAACTACAAGGTGCAAGTCCCTTTGCTAAAGAGCGAGTGGGTTGGGCTTGTGCGAAAAGTAAGTCCCCTCACTAGAGAGTGAGTAGAATGGGCTTTCTTAGTCGTTGAGTTTCCTCACCGAAGAGCGAGCGAATTGATCTCAGCAAGGATTCGAAGAGACCAAAGGTGAGTCCCCTCACCGGATAGTGAGTGGATTGGACTTGCTTGGACGCTGAGTTCCCTTTTCGAAGAACAAGTGGATCGGACTTGGTAAGGAACCAGAGAGATCTAATTCTAGATTGGATGCAAAATGGTTCGATAAGGTCAAAAAATGACCTAGATGAGTTGAACCCTAGATTGGATGTTATACGGTCCGGTGAGATCAAGATGTTATCCGGAGAGACCAATGATGAAATGATTGATCTAGAAGGATCGATGACCGAACTGATGATCCGAAAAGATCAAGATTTTACTATCTTCCCAGAAAGGCCACAGATTCAATTGACAATCTGAATAGATCGTGGACTTAACTAACAGAACGAAAATGTTGCAGATTTCGCTAACGATATGAAGAGATAGAGATTTCAACTAATGATCCGGAGCGATCGAAAATTGAAGTGGTCAATGAGTGCATGACCCGAAGAAATAGAAGTTTAGACTTTGTTTCTGAATGCCATTTTCCCTTGAAACGGTTCGTTATCGATTATCGAATCGAGCCATTAATTTCAACACGTGATTGCTAACTCCCAAATGGGCATGGGGTGATCCTGATTCATGATACAATGCACAAGATAATAATTCTAGGAGAATGCAAAATGATTGTTTACGACTAGAACTCAAGCAAGGACTCGAGTCCTTGGCTATTATGGTTTAGAACGATTTTTGACTTACAAGTGGATCTGAAAGAATCGGATGATTCACCGTGACTTGGTCGATTAATGGCCAGAAAAGCCTAGCTACTAGTTGTTGGCATCAAAATTGACCACCAACACCCAATTATACGTGAAAGCACCAATATCCAGTTACAGGTCACAGATAGTATATAATGTAGAGAATATAATATGAAGAATAATTAAATTAAAATGAAAGCAAGTAAAAGAGACAAGATTAATAGTGGTTCGGCTAACTCCGGCCTACGTCCACTCCAGAACAATCCTTTTTATTATACTGAAATTTGATTACAGTTACAATCCAAAATTCCAAAATAAAAATGGCAGAGTATCCCTTAGGAAGAAGATGAAGAGGAATAGAATGAAGGTCCCTTTTTTTGAAGCCAAGCTTGTTGTATTTATCGGTGAAACTTCGGCTATACGGTCTTCTCACCCACATGGGGCCGCCATAACAATCGGCAAGTCCAATTCGTCCATAAATAATGATCGGCCTAGACTACCAATCGTTATTCCTTCATTCGAGTCAATGCCGATCCCTCCCTTTCCATGTTCCTATGCCGACCCATCTTCCTCCAATACCCTCATGCCGATCCATTTTCCATGAAGACATGCCGATCCATATTATTTAACTCAACATGTCAATCCCTTTAGCGCCAGAGTTGTATGCTGATCCTTCCATACCTTGAATGCTATACCGATCCTTCCCATGTCGATCCCTACTCCTTCATGGAAAATGCCGATCCATCCTCCTTCATGCAAAATGCCGATACCTCTTTTTCCATGAAGCCATGCTGATCCTTTCTCTTTCTGAGGATGTTGATCCTTTCTCTTCTTGAGGATGCCGATCCTTTCTCTTCCTGAGAATGTCGACCCATATGATATTAGTCCAGGCTTTGTCGATCCCTCATGTTTAGAATGCTATGTCGAGCCTTCCCTATGCCGACCCATCACTATGCTGAACCCTCCTATGTCGATCCATATTACACCAAACCCTCTTATACCGATCCTTCCTTATTCAAGCTAATATCCACCTTACAAGCACCCTGCATCGTTTATCCACCGACTATGTTTAATCTTGGCTTTATATTATTATCCATAGTTGATTATCCACCCCTCCATTTGAGCCAAATCCATGATATCCCAGCCTTGATAACCATGAAGTTTATTGGGTTAAATCCATCTACGTATGGCCTTGCCAAAAGGCAGGTTAACATTTTGCCCCCCCTAAAACATGCCTTGCGATAGGAAGTCGTGTTTTGAATTGCCATAAGTCCAAAATCCAAAGTCCATAATCCTTTGATCGTTATATTATCCAACCTAGAATCCAATCTGTTGCCAATCCATGTCCTTGATCTTTCCGGATCCTTAGCGAAATCCATGACTGCTCCGAGTCGATATCCAATTCCAAATCTATTAACCAAATCCACGATCTCTCCGAATTGTTTTATCCAAATTCAGGACCACTCCAGGTCCATATCCAAATCCATAGACCTCTGTGGGTCGCATTATCCAAATCTAAGACCACTTCGGTGTTGATTCATGAGTTTTGATTCATGACACAAGCTTCAGAGATCTTACGACGAGAATACTATACAAAAGCGACAAAAAGGAGAATAACCATATATTGCACACTACAAAGGAGACAAGACTACATTCCAGATATTAGTATGAATATTTTATTTTATTGAGTCTTAGAATATTGTTAAAATCATTCCTCAAGTAGTCACACACACACACAATTTGAGTTATATATAAATTAGTGTGCACTGTGCAAATAACAGCAGGTCGGCCGACCGACCAGAAACTTCGGTCGACCGACTCTATGTCAAGTGCACAGATATGCACTGTTTTATTCACGACTATAAATTCAGCTGACCGGCCCAGGTTTCTCGGTCAACCGACCAGAACATAACGGCTAGTTTTTTGAAGAGGTGCAATTGTTCATGAAGAGGAATGTCCTTTAATCCAAGAGATACGGACACAACTTTTGATTGAAACTCTTCATGAAAGATTGCAACTATTCTATAACTATATAAACATGTTCAATTCACTTCTACAATAACCGATTCTTGTTTATAATTCTGAATTCTATTCTCTATCTATTTCTGCAAATAAAATCATTTATTCTTATTCAATATCACTAGAATCCTTGAATTAATTTATATACTTCGATTCTACGTGATTATCTTCCTTCTAAATCTTCACACACATATATACTCTTGAGGATTTGATTATAGGAAAATTTTACTATCAAAAGACAATCAGTGTTATTCAGAACACATTCGTTAACAAACTATTTGTATTAAGTTGAAGTCCTCTTCGGCTGTTGAGGCGGAAAAATTCCTGTTCGGCTGCTCAGGTGTCGTATACCTATTCCTCCGGGTTAAGTGAGGGGTTTAGTTTAAATCCAGAGGGTATTCTGGGACTGGACGTAGAACGGGAAGTTCGAACCAGTATAAAAATTCCTGGTGTGCTTACTTTAATTTTTATTTTACTGCTATTATCAACTTCCGCACTTATATACCATATTACACGATCCTTAGTACTACACGTACACTTTCATTCGGGTCCATATCCAAATCCTTAGACCTCTCCGGGTCATTTTATCCAAATCGGGACCACTTCGGGTCCATATCCAAAGCCTTAGACCTCTCTAGGTCGTTTTATCCAAATCCGGGACCGCTTCGGGTCCATATCCAAATCCTTAAACCTCTCTGGGTCGTATTATCCAAATTCGGGACCACTCCGGGTCCAAATCCTTAGACCTCTTCAGGTTGTTTTATCCAATTCCGAGACCGCTCCTGGTCCACATCCAAATCCTTAGACCTCTCTGGGTCGTTTTATCCAAATATGGGACCACTCCGGGTCCATATCAAATCCTTGGATCTCTCTTGGTCCTTGTCGAGCACAATCAGTACTCGACGACCTGAGTAGGCCAATCATGTCGCTCTCCGGCGAAGCGGCCTACCCTTTACCAGGCATAGTCCATACCCAGCGATCCATTGTGTTCTATTCTCCGGCCTCGACTCTCCGGTCGAGGGCATAATCTATGGGGTATCCTACTCCGGCCTCGATCCCCAATCGAGGACTTATCCATAGTCAAGTTCATCCTGTCGCTCTCCAACGAAGGGACTCGTAACTTGCGGTTATTGCCTCGTCTCTTTGGTCGGGGCCATAACCGTGCCCTGTGTTATTTATTACATTAATCCAGACTTAATCATTCCAAAGTCCAGTTGATAAAATATAAAATAAAAGCCCGTAAACCGAAAAAACTAAATAGTCATAGTACCAAAAAAACATGAATTCACAGTAAATGGAAAAAACAAAATTTCATAACCCGAGCACCACGGTTCATCATCATCTCAGAGAATGCCTAGGGACTGTCCTCGATCTCGTACATGTGTAAGTGACTTAGCCGTTTTACCGCGGGGTTTATTACTTATTCCTTCCATAAATCCAATCAACTAATGATAAGTTGACGATGATTCCTTGATCCAGTGCCATCTTCATTCGAGGTGGGCAGTGGCTGCTCCTGTTCCACCGCTGCAGTCTGAGTCCTTATATATTGTTGTAACTGACCACTCCTCACGTGTTCCTTGATGATATCCTTCAAATGTCTGCAGTCATTTGTATTGTACCCATCTAACTTGTGGAATAGGCAATGCTTTCCTGATGCCCGCTCGTATCCAAAGGGTTCCCTTTTCGCCAGCCTTCGATACTGAAGGCGTCCTCGAGTGTCCAAATAAGTCCTTTCTAAAGGTTCGATCAAATCCGTGTAAGAAGAGAATTTCAGTTCTCACCATTGCCTTTACGACATATTACTGCCATCATTCATTTTCTGTTTGCTTTTATCATTCTTGTCTAAATCTCTTGATGACCCTCCACTTTTCAAAGCATTCACCTTCGGTTTGTTCGCTCATTCGTCTTCTTGTCACAGGAACCTCTCTGCTTCATGGTAAAATTCCCTTAGATCCATGGGTGGATCCCGTGCTAGTGAATCCTTGAACTTCGTGCCATCAGCAATGCCAGATACAGCTGCCATCAAAACAATGGATGGATCTGGACGATCCATCGATGCCACCGCAGCATTAAACCGTGTTAGAAACCTCCTCAGGGACTCTCCGGTCCTCTGTTTCAGTGTTGCCAAACTCATCACATTTTTGGGTCTCGAGATATGAACTCTAAACTGCCTCATAAACCTGTCCATCAATTTTGTCCATGTGCCAATAGAGTTGCTTTCCAACTGCCTAAACCATAGTGCTACTATATCTGTCAAATACAAAGGGAAGCACCATGCCATGACCTCCTCCGATGCCCCTAGTACTTCCATATGCCTCATGTACCTTGTTCGATGAACAATGGGATCCGTTCTTCCATCATATGTCTCCAGCGTTGGTAGTTTGAATTTCGGTGAATTCCTGGCTTGCCTAATCGTAGGAGTGAAGGGGCTTCTATTCACATCTTCCAAATCTCTATTTACCAATCATCCTCTCATGGCCCGTCTGATCATTTCCGCCAACCTATCATTGTCATCAAGTGGCAGTCTTTGTCCGTTGTCTCCAACCTGCCCCCCGAGTCTACAAGGGAATCCTGAAATCTACTCTTCTGGACGAGCACCCATATCCCGATCAATGCCAAACTGTACAGCACTCCCCGGTATCCTGCCTGGAGTAGAACCAATATGACCCGGGGGCATACCCTCGAGTGTGGAACGATCGGTACCGATCGTTCTATAACGATCGGCTATGGTATGGCCGATCATTCCTAGTTGGTCAAGAGCTGCTTCTAGTGATTCAACTCTATCCTGCATCCTGTTTGCTTCATTTCCTTGGTTCTGATTCTGGACTTCCTCAGACCTGCTGCTCCAACTTTATGATCCACGTTTCCAGAGTTTCCTGCTACTTTATTCCCTTGGTCTTGCACTATAGCTCGTCTAATTTGTCAGAGTAGATTCTACATCATTTCCTCCTGTCTCTTCAGCATCCTTTCCTGCATAGCATCCATTATTGTTTCCATCTCGTCTCTGGCAATGAAGAATAAGGTCTGATTAGTTCCTAAGGAAGCCTCCTGACTTCCTTCATGATGGCCCCTATATGTTCTCTGTCTCCTTGTTGATTGCCTAGCCATTACTTCCTAAATCCAAGTTCCCAAGCTTTCAAATCCAAGATCCTAACTTCCAAATCCCTGAGTTCAAGCTTTCTCAGTGAAAAAAACCAAAATGTTGGTGTCAAAATTGACCACCAACACCCAATTATAAGTGAAAGCACCAATATGTAGTAATAGATCACAGATAGTATATGATGTAGAGAATATAATATGAATAATAATTAAATTAAAATGAAAGCAAGTAAAAGAGACAAGATTTATAGTGGTTCGGCTAACGCCGGCCTACGTTCACTCTAGAAAAATCATTTTTATTATACTAAAATATGATTACATTTACAATCCAAAATTCCAGAATAAAAATGGTAGAGTATCCCTTAGGAAGAAGATAAAGAGGAACAGAATGAAGGTCCCTTTTTTCGATGCCAAGCCTGCTGTATCTATAGGTGAAACTTCGACTACGGGGTCTTCTCACCTACATGGGCCCGCCATAACGATCGGCAAGCCCAATTCGTCAATAAAAAACAATCGGTCTAGAGTACCGATCGTTATTCCTTCATTCGAGTCAATGCCAATCCCTCCCTTTCCATGTTCCTATGCCGACCCATCTTCCTCCAATACCCTCATTCCGATCCATTTTCCACAAAGACGTGTCGATCCATATTATTTAACTCAACATGTTGATCCCTTTAGCGCCATAGATGTATGCCGATCCATCCATACCCTGAATGCTATATCGATCCTTCCCATTCCAATCCCAACTCCTTCATGCAAAATGCCATCCATCCTCCTTCATGTAAAATGTCGATCCTTCTTTTTTGCGGAGCTGTGCCGATCCTTTCTCTTCCCGAGGATGCTGATCCTTTCTCTTCCTGAGGATGCCAACCCATATGATACCAGTCCGGGCTTTGCCAATCCCTCACGCTTAGAATGCTATGCCAAGCCATCCCTATGTCGACCCATCACTATGTCGAACCCTCCTATGCCGAACCCTCCTATGCCGATCCATATTACACCAAACCCTCTTATGACGATCCTTTCTTATTCAAGCCAATATCCATCTTTCAAGCACCCTACATCATTTATCCATCGACTATGTTTAATCCTGGCTTCATATTATTATTCATAGTTGATTACCAACCCATCCATTTGAGCCAAATCCATGATATCCCAGCCTTGATAACCGTGAAGTTTATTGGGTTAAATCCGCCTGCGTACGGCCTTGCCAAAAGGGGGGTTAACACTAGTGTTTCATTAGCTTAGCTTTTTGTTCTCGATTCAAACACATCTTTTTAAAACAAGACATGCTTTGGGGGCAAATTTTATTTAGCCTTTTGACCAAACTATATTCGAACAAATCGAATCGATCGAGTAGGAATCTGGAGCGATAATTGCCAAACTCGGATAACGAGTAAAACCAACAGTTGAAGTCATAAAGATTGCCAATGGCTCCCGAAATAGCCAATAGACCAAGCAAACACAAGTGCAAAGTCCAATGCCCGAATATCAATCGAAGTCATAGATCGGTACCGATCTATGGTAATTGGCCAAAACTACTTCGATTGTTATGGCGTGCAATGCTAAGACATTTATCAACTCAAACATACGATTAGATGATGGTTCGCTAGCCATAAACAACCCAAACATTCGATGGACAAATCAAGTGCTGACAACCAACATTCAAACCAAGGGATTCATACTCATGCAACTAGATGCCAAGGACCAAGATACAAGTCAATCGAGCATTTGTAAGATGGAAACCAAGATCTAGGAGACAAGTTCCTAGATCAGTACCGATCCATATCCATGGAAAGGTAACGACCCATGGAAATTGATGACGTGACTACGTCCTTCTTTGAACAACTTCCTCTGATAGTGGGGAACGTGAGTGTGATCGTGGATGAACAAGTTTCGGTGACCTTCAGCTGTAAATAGGCATGGAAGGGCATCATTTGGAGGATCTTTTGGCTCACTTAACAATTTTCTCTACAATCCCTTGTAATCTCGAGGATCCACACTGATTCATAGGAACAAAAGTTGTAAACAACGACCAAATCAGCAACAAAGCTAAATGGATGTAGGTAACGATTAGCTGAACCACTATAAAACTTTTGTGTCTTGTCCTTTCTTGTTTTTTGCTTAATTTTTTCTCTGCTATTCTCATTTGGGTGTTTGTGTGCAAACAATTGGTATATATATTTAACATTTCTATGTCAATTCTTAATTCAGTTCACTTGTATTTGTTAACCTACTTTTTGACTGATTGGATTTTAATTTGAATTAGATCAAGATGAAGACGAAATAACTCAAGAACTTGGAAACATGCTCAAGAGGATCAGAAGATGGAATTTAACATGTTTCAAGCAAAATGGGGCTAAGTGAACCTCTCGATATCGAGAGGTATTTCTTCAACTTAGCACCCCCCAAACTCCTGATACTTGGTGCACAACCTCTAGCAATCGTAGCAAGTGCTTTTCTCAGAGAATAGATAAGCAATTCAAAGGATTAATGAGAGGAAGGCGAAGAAAGTAGGATAAGACAACCAGAATCAAGGAAATCATCGAAAACGACTCAACTTCTATGGAAAAGAGGTTAAAATACATTGAATCAGATTTAGGAGAGCAAAGTAAATAAGAAGGAGAAGTTCTCACCAATACAAACCTCTCGGCATCGAGAGAAACCTCTTGGTACCGAGAGGTCCATATTGGCAATTAGGCCAGCGAGCTTTATCCTCCACCGGTAGGCTTGCATCTGTACCTTGTACAACTAAACCCTGTAGACCTGCAGAGCAATCTCCTTTATAAATACCAACCTTGTAGCAAACAAGAAAGGACTTTTGGCACTTCTTGTTCTCTATCCCCTAACTCTCTTCACAAGAGTCAACAAGGCAGACACTATTGGCAGTTCTAGGCTTAAGAACCTATCAATTCCTTGTACCTGTGACTTCAATCTCTCTCAAATCCGTAATAAATAAAATATAAAGTGGACATAGACCCGAGATTGCTGAACCACTATAAAAATTCTAGCGTATCTTTACTTTTTGCATACATTTTCTGCTATATCTCTACATTTCTATATATTTTTGGTGTTGTTCCATTTTTGGTGCTTTCACTATAAAACAAGCTTAGATCTGAAATTTGGAGAAGATGAAGCGGCCTAACACCAAATCTAGGATCAGAGGAAGTCAACTAGAGCATGGGGTAGTTAGGAGGCATCCTCAATTTCTAACCATTCCATCTACATGACTAAAGATGGAGAGAATGGTGAAAGAAATGCAAGTTGGAATAATGGCTCGACAACAAGAGATGTTGATGGATTTTTTCAAAGGTTAGGATAGCAATGAATAGTTGGTGCTGTTGGAAATCAGAATCAAGGACCATGAACTAATGCAGGAGCATCAGGTGTTGGTGCGAAGCAAACTGGAACGTTGTCCCCACAACCAGAACTAGTCAGTACTGACCTCAATCCTCTCGGTGCCGAGAGGAATCAACTTGGGGTAATATTGATTAGGGCTTAAGGCGAGCTGAGATGCCAAGAACAGAGAATGTTGGGTCCAGAAATGCAAGGTAGAATGCAAATGCACAACAACCAAAGGAGTATGTACTAGAGTTTTCTTGTAAGAACAGGGAGCAGAATGAAACCAAAGGTGTGGATTAGAATGCAAGCTTGCTGCCAAAGGAGTATGCGTCGGAGTTCCCCCATAGCAGGGGCAGAATGCAGCTATTGACCAAAGACCTCCATTGGAAAGCAATCACTAAATAACTGAGTTAGTCAAAAGGATAGTGAGGGATGGACTACCAAAATAGAGTTTGGAGGATGTAAACAGGAATCCATTTACCCCCAACATCTGGTATGCAAGGAATCCTCCTGATTTCAAGCTTTCGATGTTGGAAATGTACGATGGAAAGATAGATCCAACAGTTCATATAATTAGATACTTTCGATACATTAAGGTGTTGGGTTCTTCTAAGGAGGTGATGAGGCGGTGCTTCCCATTATACCTAATAGATTTAGCAGCAATATGGTTCAGACAGTTGGAGAATAGGTCCATAAGCACGTAGATCGAGCTAGTAAGCAGGTTTATGAGATAGTTCAAGGTTAACATTTCACATCCAAAGAACGTAATAATTCTATCAAGCATGAAGCAAAGAGCCAGTGAAACCCGAAGGAGTTACTTGACCAAGTTTAATGTGGTAGCCGATTTAGTTGACAAGCCGGGTCCATCGGTGATTCTGGTGGCGGTAGTTTCAAGAATTACGAATAAAACGAACTACAAGATTGCTTTGGGAAGGAATCCACCAATGGATCTTATGAAATTCTATGATGAGGCAGAGACATACCTACATCAAGAAGACGTTGGAGTTGAGAATGCTGAAGTTAATGTACTGGAAAACAAAGGACCGTCCAAATAAGGATATAGTCGAGACAAAGGAAAGTGGAAAGCTGAAGAGAACTTCGAAGAACCAAAGCGACTAAGGAGAGAATCAAAATTCTCTTCTTACACCGACCTAACCAAACCTCGGAGAGGATATAACTAGATACTAGGGGCATATCCCCTATCATAAGCTAGCTAAGAGGGAACCCACGAATCAGGAGAAAAGGTCTACAAAGTTTACCTATTCCATGAGCTAGATGGGCATGAAACGAACAAGTGCAAACACCTTCACGACTTGATAGAAGAGCTGGTTTGGAATAGCCAGCTACTACAGTATATTAGGAACTGAACTGCGATGGTACAGCCGAAGTAGCCACTATCTGCAGCGAATGCATCAAGATACGACCAGGGATCTAGCTCGAGATCGGTAATCCCATGACTGGGATGGAGTGGATAAAGATTTGTTTCCCATGCTTTGCTTTCCGTTTTGAATAGTTCAAGACAATAATAAGCTCAGATTGCTTACACGTGTACGAGACCTTGATTGGTCTCTTGGCACTCTCTGAGTCGGATGTCTAAGACAAATATTTAGGATGTTTACCTGCTTGCTTTGATTTAAATATTTGATTTCTGAAATCCACTTGAACGTGATGACTAATATTGATCATGGTGGTCCCGTCCAGAGAGACGGGGCAGTGACCGTAAGAAGTAAGTTCCCTTATCAGAGAGTAAGTGGATGGACTAGCTTATCGTTGAGTCCCCTCGTTGGAGAGTGAGTAGATTGGGCTCGGCAAGGATCTAGAAAGATCAAAAGAAATTCCCCTTATCGGAGAGTGAGTGGATGGACTTGCTTGGTCGTTGAGTCCCCTTGCCGGAGAGCAAGTGGATTGGACTCAGCAAGGATCCAGAGAGATTGAACCTGAGATTGGATGATGAGTAGTCAGGAGAAATCGAACCCCGGATTGGATGATGAGCAGTCAGGAGAAATCGAACCCCGGATTGGATGATGAACGATCCGGAGAGATAGAACCCTAGATTTGATGATGAACAATCCGGAGAGATCAAATCCTAGATTGGATAATGAACGAACCGGAGAGATCGAACCCTAGATGGATAACAAACGATCAAGAGAGATCGAACCATGGATTGGATGACACACGATCAGGAGAGATCGAACCACGAAATTGAATGCTAAACGATCTGGAGAGATCGAACCCCAGGGTAGATGTTGACTTGACCTCGATATTTGAATGCCTTGTAATCGGATTAAAATAACTAAACCCAGGGCGGAAAGGAGATGATTTTGATATATGATGTAATAGCGTCGGATAAAAACGGACTGATTATGATTTAAAACTAACACTTAAGCAAGGACAATAGTCCTTAGCTATGACGGTCTAGAATGACCATGGGTTTGCAGGAGAATCCAAAGGAACTAGATGATTCACAACAACTTGAATCGATGGATAGCTGGAAAGCTCTACCGCCAAAGATCGACTACTACTAAAACTTGTTCTTGAGTAAAGCGCACCTTATATTCATGAGGTGTACTTTGGAGGGCAAGTGTAAACCCGCTTTTTGATCAAGCGGATTTCAATTGGAATTAAAACGTCAAGACCAAGACGAAAAAACTCCAGAACTTGGAAACATGCTAGGGAGGATCTGAAGATGGAATTTAGAAAATTCAAGCAAAATGGGACTAATTGGACCTCTCGGTACAGAGAGGTATTTTCTCTAGTTAGCACCACCCAAACTCTTGATGCTTTATGCACAACCTCTAGCAATCATGGTAAAGTGCTTTTCTCGGAGAATAGGAGCAATTCAAAGGAATGATAAAAGGAAGGCGAAGAAAGTAGAATAAGACAACCGGAATCAAGAAATCGTCAGAAACGATTCAACTTGTATGGAAAAGAGGTTGGAATACATCAAACAGAGATAAGAGGGCAAAGCAAGTAAAAAGAAGAAGTTATCACCAATACAAACCTCTCGGCACCAAGAGAAATCTCTTGGTACAGAGATGTCCATATTGGCAGTTGGGTCAGCGTGCTCTTTCCTCTACCGATGGGCTTGATGTGCACGTAAAAATGTATATTTTTACTCTCATAATTAGTCGCCTTTTATTTAAATAAATGGCATATTAGGGTATATTTACATGTTTTAAACCAAAATACAAAAATATTTTCAAGTCATCATTCACTCATCCACATATGGGCAAAACAGTCATTCTGTGTATGTATTAATTTTTGAGAAAATTTACTTGCACAGTCTAATATTGTTTTGTAGAAATTTGAGTGCATATTGGAAGTGGCTTCTTTGAAGTATGCGTGCACAAGTGTTCAAAGCCAAATAAAGAAGGAAATAAAAGAATTCATGCAAATGGGGGAGCCTACTTATCCACTAACTAATGGACCATAATTAAAAGCAAATGCACATGCTAGTGAAGAGTAAAAGCAAAAGAACATGTTAGTGGAGAATTAGTTAAATGCTAATGATGACTTGGAGGCTACACAATCTCAAGGACATTTTAGGTAGACCCCTAAAAAGTGGATTATGGTTTTAGGCATGTATAAATACCCCCTTATGTTTCATGTAATGAATCTCTTCTTCTCTTTTTAATGCATAGAGTTGTAATCCAAAATTAGAAATAAAAGCTTCCCTTTAATGGCTTCTTAGCCATCTTTTTTTATGCAACTTTCTTTCTATATTTTTTATTTCATGCTCTTTTCTGTTATGTTGGTAGATTAGATTTATCTTCATGCAAGTAGCTTAGTTTTATTTTATGCAAGTTAGTTAGCTCTTGTTCTCTTTACTTAATTTTCCTTTTTTGTTTATGTTGGAATTAATTTATGTTAATATGTATTCAAAAATGAAAAGCTAAACCCCTTCAATTTAGGGGTAATGAAGCTCTTGTGAATCATATAAAATGACATAATGATTTCATTTATGATCTCTTGTTTTGTGCTTAATGGAAATTTTGATGTTAATGGAATTTTGTTGTTAATTAGTGAATTTGATAGCATATTTTGTTCATAACAAATAGGCTATGCTTAATCAAATAGAAACACAAGCTACCATTTCATCTAAATATGATTTCGGTAATGAAAAACTAGAATCAAAAATTTGATGCTCTATGTTACTAATTCATAATAAATAGATCATGCTTAAAATAGATATTATTTCTTATTTCATGGTCATTTTCATTAGATTGGACAAGTGGATTTAGTGGTTTTATTAAAGTTTAATAGTTTAAGTTGTGTTAGTCAATAACACAAATATATAATACTTATAATAAATACATCAACTAATTCTACTAGTGGTTAAAAAGAGAGATCATAAATTTAAGTTGTGTTGATTTATGTGAATATGAAAGTAGATTTGCCTCTAAATTGCCTTCTAATTTCATAGTTTAATTCCAAATTTTCTCTAGTTTTTAACAATTTTTATTTAAACACGTTTTCAAAATCTTTGGTATAATTTGATTGAGTGATTTTAAATTTTTGCTTTCCCTATGGATCGGTCCGTACTCGCATACGTACTATGATTATACGTCGTGCGCTTGCGGTTACTATTACATTATAATGGTTTTCTAACCGATAAAATATCTGTTTGAACAAGTTTTTGACGCTGTTGTCGGGAAAAGAAATTTAATTTTAATTTTAATCTTTGAATTATTTTTACTTTTGTTTTAATTTATTTTGAGTTATTTTTCAAAAAAAATTCACATTGCATTTCATACTTTGTTATTTTATGCTTTTGTGCATTTCTGTTCTATTCCCACTTGTCCACTTTGCATTGCATTTGATTAAAACAAAAGATCTGCTTTGCATTTATTTGCAAAGTTTCTGATACATTGCATTAAAAAAATTGTTGTTTCTTCATTTGTGCATTCTCTGTGCATTTCAAATTCTCTGTGCCTTTATCACCATCCTCACTTTGTTTCACCAAGTTTTCTTTTCATTTTGTTTAGTAAGTTTTCGCTCCTGTTTTCACCAAGTTTCTAACATTATTCTCTTCATTACTGTTTTAACTTGGTATCACTGCACATTTCTGTTTTCATTTGGCAACAAAAAATTCCAAATTGTTTGCATTTCAACTCAAAACGATTTTCATTTCATTTTGCAACAAGAATAGTACTACTATTGTTCTCTATTTCCATTGCATTTGGTTATTGTATTACACAGCAACTTCATTTCATTTGATACTTTGAATTTCACAACTATTCTTCTTTATAAAATTAAAAAAAAATTACCACATTGCATTTGACACTTTGCTGGTTTCTTAGTTTCTGTTTATGTGCACCTCTTAGACTCATTGTGCACGAGACAATCCATTTACTCTCACAAAACCACCACCATCTACACTTCAATAACCATTCCTCCCTCCATTCACCTTATTGGCGTCACATCTTCCTCCTACAACTACTGCAGTTCACTGCTGGACCGCCAACGTACCACAAAATAATCACCTTCACCTTGTTTCCTTCTTCCATTATGCAACCACTCCATACAAAACCAACCTACAACTGCTCCTATATCATCTTCATTCTCTGCCTCACCCACTTCCAATTCCACTCACCTGAAACCAAACAACATCTCCTCATGCCACCCCTCATCACCAGAAATCATCTCCATCCAACCAACTCGCACCCTCTACCTTCAACTACAAACTTCACCTCACCCCTTTAACTGCAAACTACAAACTCCCCCACCTCAATCCCAACTCCTCCACCACGCAAACTTCTACACTAATCTCCTTCAAATCCCACAAAACTGCAGTAACTCCTCAATTCCGACAATTCCATCACCTCCTCCATCCAATATCATCCCTCTTCTATACAACCTGCACTCTCCAACCATCTCAAAAATCATAAATAAAACCTATAGCCACTGCCACAAACCCATTACCCTTTAACTACTTTTTTCCGTTGATAAATATAGTTTTAAACATTCACATAAATACTTTTTTGCAACATTTCCTTTTTGGCAAATTCTATTTCAACACGATTTTTTACTTTGTAGCCCCCTGAAATTTACTAAACCCAGTATACCCACAAAATGACTTTGTAGCCCCCACTCTTTCCAAAACTACCCTTTCAGCTTTCACGTAAAAAACCTAAACCTTTCCAAACGCGTATCTTCCTCCCAGAGCTACAGTTCGACGGCATCATCTTCCTCTTCCAGTGATTAAGATCGAGCGGCATCATCTTCTTCTTCCTCTTCCAGCATCTTCTTTCGCTTCCAGCGATCGAACCTCCATCGATGTAAGTATTTCGGCCTGTTCAATCGATTTACTACTGATTAGTAAGTAATGCAGTGATAATTGAAATGTTTAAGGGGTTTTAAATGGTACTGAATCGAGTTTTAAATGTTTAAGTGATTACTGAATCGAGCATTGAAACGATTGATTTCTAAATCGAGCGTTTAATTGGTTTCAGCAAAAGAAGATTTTTTTTTGGGAAAAATTCCAAACCTCGTAGGGAAACTGTGGGGAAAAAATTGTTTCCACGCAAGATCTCTACGTGGAAATATTAGTAACCACGTAAGGTCTTTGCGTGGTTATTATTTTTTTCACGTAGAGATCTTGCGTGTTTGTTATTTTTTCCACGCACATATCCTGCGTGGTTTTTCTATTTTTCACGTAGTGACAGTGCGTGGCAGCCTGGAGCTTTAAAAAAAAAGATTTACCATTCGCTTCTTGGCCTTTTAATTCATGACGAGTAATTTTTTTTTGTCGTGCTTAGTTACAGATGCGTCGAGTACGGATGACGGCTTCAGAAAGAAAACAAAGAACTGGGAAAGGAGCCGAAGGTACAAGTGCAGACAAGAACGATAATAGAGCTGAGGGTGACACAACCGAGTATGAGATTGATACAAGGCAAGGTGAAGAGCAGCAAGAAGAAGAAGATGTTGGAGATGAGGAACATGGAGATGGTTCGGATTCATCGGGAGAAGATGAAGATGAAGATGACACAGGGGCCGAGACAGAGACAGGTCAAGATGATGAGGAAGAAGCTGAAGATGAAGAAGCTGTAAACGAGAAAGGTGGTCCTAAAAGCACTGATGTGATTAGAGAGTTTGATACTCATGTTGCTTATTTGATATGGACTGGGCAGGTATGTGGCTATTATTTAAACGATCAATTTATTACTTCTTTTATTAAATATAAATTTTATTTGTGTAGGAACGACCACTGCTCACTTGTGTCAACCATGCACAAAAGGTATCGGAGTGGAGGATTCCGGATAATGCTACTAGATTCAAAGCCATCACTGACTTGTCTGGCTTATCTTCTATTGTTAGCACGTGCTACAAGAGTGTTAACAGGAATCTGATATCAGCCTTCGTAGAACGATGGTATCCTAAGACTAATACCTTCCATTTACCATTCGGTGAGATGACTATTACTTTTGACGACGTAGCTTCTTTATTACACATACCAGTCGAAGGTAAACCTATACAGAGTAATTCATATGAAATGGAACAAGCGGTTAGTATTGTTTCTAAGTACCTTGGTCTTTCTAAAGCACAAGCTAGGTTGGAAATGAATGAGAGGGTTGGATATAAACTAAGTTTGTCTACGTTACATGGTATATTTGAAGATGTGAGCGATGAGTGGACTGATCGGGCAATTAGGCGTGCCGCTCGTGCTTATCTTTTATTTTTGGTTGGCAACACACTGTTTGCTGACAAAAGCAAGTCTCATGTGCACATATCGCTACTGGATCCACTAAAAAATTTGGACATTGTCAACACTTACTCTTGGGGTTCAGCAACACTTGCTTTTCTCTACAGGCAGCTTGGATTAGCGACTCGTATGGGTGTGAAACAGATTGCAGGATTTCTTTGTTTACTTGAGTCTTGGATATTTGAGCACTTTCCATGCTTTCATCCTTCCACCAATCTGTACTACGAGAGTTTACCCCGTGCTGCTCGATGGAATCCATCTACAGATTGTGGTGCATCAGTAATCGATCTTCGTATATTCCTTGATACTATTCAAATTGAACAGGTTATTTTGTATCCTTACGTCTTTGCACGACACTATCATCCATTTCACGCTATATCTTGGTATAGTGGTTGCATTCTCTTCCTAAATGTCGTGGAGCCATATCATCCTGATAGAGTACTTAGACAGTTTGGTAGAGTTCAGAACATTCCCACGGCTCCTATTCCTCCCGTAGCAACAACTGCACGTCGAGGTTCAACTTCGACTACATACACTCGGGTGCGTTATCAATTTTTGGAAAGTATATGGGACAATTGGTATAACCATGTTATTGCAGAAGGGCGTAGATCAATACCACTCAATCAGTCTATGTTGAGTTGCACAGATGATTATACGGAGTGGTATAGGGATCATAGTGTCTTACGGGTTCACAATCCTGTATACTTACCTGCTGATGTAAGGGTTGGAGCTTCACATTTTCAACCTACCTATAACCAACTGTACTCGGTATGTTTCACTTTGCTTCACTATATAATTTCAGTTTATAATATGCTCCATTTAACTTTATTTTTTTTCAGACTCTTCATGATGTGCATGGCCTTTTGAATGAAGCTAATCCTCAACTTGATAGTGTCCGAGCTGCTGTTGTACGCTACATCCGACATCAAGTTTAGTGCCCAAGTTTAGATTGTTTTGTATTTTGGTTGTTGTATGTAGTGAAATGAATATGGTATTTTAATTTGTAGTTGAAGATACACGGTTATGATATGTACTGATTATTCGAAGCTAATGGTATATTTTGCTGGTATTTGGACTTAATTTACGCTGTGTATTTGACTGTTAATGGTTATGGTATATTCATGATGTGTATTTGTTGTTTAAATTGTTATAAGCTGTTGTTTAATGGATCAAATATTTTTTTTGGTTTTCTGTTAGCACCACGCACTGACAAGACGTGGTTTGTAAACAAACCACGCACTGACAAGACGTGGTTAGTTATGAAACCACGCAGATTTGTTTTGAAGAATTTTTTTTGAGTTTCTGTTTTTCAACGCGCACTGACAAGACGTAGTTTGTATATAGACCACGTTGATGTACTTGGTGGATTATTCAGTAACCACGTATATATTCTTCATGGTTTTCTTCTTTTCCTCGTGAATTCTGTACGCTGTTTATCTTCTAACCACGTTATGTCCTTGCGTTATTGTAACAGAAAGTCAAAAAAAAATTACCAACCAAACATTCGATAACTTTCCAAACAAACTACATTCAATAACATTCCAAACAAAGTATATTCACTTAATTTTCAAACAACGTTTTGCAAACAAACTACAAACTACATTCACTAACTTTCCAGACAAAGTACATTCACTTCATTTCCAATTTGCAAATGCATTTCTTTCATCCCAAGCTTGTCTTCTATCGTTGTAAATATACTCCCGTTTACTGGCATCCGTATCACGAACTGTGTACCATTTTGAATAAATGGGAGGAACCGGGTGTTTGGGCTCTAGTTTTACCTACAAGACATGAGTCATGAGCCATGAGGTATGAAAATAAATGAAATTATTTTGAATTTTATTAATCTATAAGTTGTTTACCTGAACAAAATGATCTTGGTTAACGAAAGCTATTGCAATTTCCATACGCTGTATTGGTTGTGGCACTTTTCCTTTCAATGGAGGTATTGTCAATACAAGTCTTTCGCTAATGGTGAATACTACAACGTTATACCTAGTTGCAATAATATAACCAACATCGGGCATAGACATCCACTTTTCCACCGGCGCAAACCCTTCATCTTCATGCTTAAGGCTACTGAGAAGATTTGTACTTCTACCATTTTCTATGAAAACACGATCGTATAAACTCTGATTTTCATATAATTCTTCATATAACTCTCTCCTTATTTGGCTCCAACTTGATTCCCCCAAACCAAGCAAAGCAGCCACACATCGATACCCACAGTTACCGTCCGCTCTAACGTCTATAATATCAGTGACAAAAGCCTTCAACTCCAATGGTATCTGATGCACATAAGTTCTCATGCCTTCAGTTAGTTCTTCCAACTGAAAAAAAATGTTATCGTAAATAAGTACATAAGTTATATTCAAATGCATGTTCAAATAAAATGTATTAAACATACCTTTTTCGGCTTACGAATAGGATCATTTGTTTTAATGGTGTGTAAATTTCTTTTGTACGATTAAACATAAGTTAGTACGATTTGATCATTTCTTTTAATGGTGTGTAATATTTCTTTTGCTTTTACCATGTTTTTGTGCATCTCAACAACTAATTTGGTCTCATCTTCATTTAGTCGACCAATATACGAATGGCCTTCCTCATTTTTTAACTCTGAATGATTGTGAACACCATTCACAACATGCAATCTCCAATCATCTAAAGTATGGAGTTTCTCACCTTTAAGTCTAAACGGACAATTGCATTTTTTTGTACCAGTCATTCGGAGGTTCTTCGGGCTTATCTCTTTTCGCTTCTTATACACACCGCTTCGTTCACAAGCAAACATAATTCTTGGTTTTTTGCTTGAAGCACCAGTATCCAATTTCAATATTATGATAACGAAACCAAGTCGTTTTCCAGTATCACGAACCCAATCAATCAACTTTTGTCGAGAAGGAAATATCTGCATTAACAATGTTAAATAAAATGTAGGTAATATAGATTTAATCAAAAGAAATGCAATTTAAACTTACGTCATAAGTCGTAAACTCGTTAGAATAATCAAGCACTATTTCTTCACTTATTTCTTCATTACTGGAATATGGTATAATCTGCATAAACCAAGTGTCGAACGATGAAAAAGGAAAAACAGAAAGAAAAAAAATCAATCTACCACGCAATACAACTACGTGGTTATATAACTAAACACGGTTAAACACTGCGTGGATACCGAACAAACCACGTAATTATTGTACGTGGTATTCAGATAAACCACGTAAGGTCTCTCCGTGGTTATATATTGATCCTAGTAAGGTTTCTACGTGAATTTGTTACATTCCACAAAATCGAGGGTTTACGATTTGCTTTTAAAAAAATTGCTACCTTTTCAAAAAAAAACCCCAATTACCTGCTGTGATTGCGATAACGATTGATTATCTTCTTCAATCTCCATTCCCTAGTACTGAAATATGAATAATTTTTTTATATTAATTTGTTAATTAGGGTTTTTGAATTAACTGGTTTGAACTGAGAAAGGTGACTGAGAGAAGAAAGAAAAGAACGTACGTAGTTGATTAAGGGTATTTTTGTCTTTTTAATTTTATTAAAATTAAGGGGGGTTACTAATCAATTTAGTGGGTTGCAATAGAATTTGCCTTCCTTTTTTTAGATTTAAATTGTGCAAAGTATAGTTAAAAAGCCATCATAATAAAATCACCTGAAATCAACAAATAGAGGTAACTACGCTTTAATTCATCTTTATTTGTCAATCATTGTAGTTCTCTAGTTTGTGGCAGTGTTTTTACGATGTTCAGTAAAAGAAGTAGTTCGGTGTACATGCTGAGAGAATACATGCCAATTTCTATTTTAAAACAGACAAAGTTGGATATAATTATCGCTTTTTAGTCTATGATAAGATAAGAAGGGAAATAGTTGGAACTTTGTAAAAATAGTCTCTGTTAATCAGACAACTAACATACAACCTTCTCCTAGATAATGTAAATGAACTAATAAACGTACCTCTTACACCACCGAATTTTTCCTAAGAAATCATACACACACCTCTCGTCCACCAAGATGGAAAACCCCCAACATCACTGTATCCTCAATAGATACGTGACTTTAGTATCTGATTGAGGAATATCAACCATTTTTGGTCTTCATCTGCAACTCGAAGCAAACTTACAATCTGCAATTCATTATTTACATGTCATATATTCATATCTTGAGGTTCAGGACATAAAAGTACAACCATGTTCCATACCAGTTCAGTTGATTATAATGTATTCATCCAGCTTCTCGACGAAAAGCCATCTATTTGGAGCTGCTTCTCTGAAACTATCATCTAACTGCAAATGATGGTTATATTTTTGGTTGGAAGAAAATATGATATGAAATTTCATTGGTAAAAACATGCAAGATTATGTACACTTACGTCATCCATTGGTTCTTTTGAAGTTTGATTTGCATACAAAATTGCTTTACGTTCCATTCAAAATATATCTAGAAATTGAATCTAGTTACAGCTAATTACCAATTTTACAATCAACAAAAACTAATAAGCCCTATATAAAATTCAAATTTGCACACGTATGGTGGTATTCGCTTCCATCGTTGATCAACTTTTTTCTACTGATCATGCATGATATTCTGACATATAAAGGCATTCATTAATCAGTAATTCTAGTTGTCCAAAACGAAAACTTATTTCCTTAATGAATAACTAAAACCGCTTGACAAAATTAATGAATTTGATTAAAAAAATCTGAATAGGAAAACGTTATCATATTGCCTATTACAACTTACTTATCTGTAGTATGCAGTAATATACCCATTATGGAAGAATTTGATAATCCGACGCCTCTCAACCTGAGTTGGATTTCAAAATTTTAATATGTAAAACAATAGTAATAAAAAATACTATGTCTACTATTCGGTATTATAAATTTTATATAAAAGTTGCAACATAGGATCGAAATAGTTAGAATAAAAATTAAATAAAATAAATTTGCAATTTTCACAATTACAGTACCTGACATTAATTCCTGTCTCGGTTCCCAATTAAATCCTTCCTGATTTTCTAGGTTTTTGATGTCGTAGTTAAAGATTTTCGACCACGCTTTATTCATGCAACACAATTGTTAGCGGTTGAAAAATCCTTACAAGCAGTAAGTATGGAACAAAATCCGCGTGGAAACAAAGATCTATCATTGAATTTGTAAAAAATCAATTACATAGAACTGTATTACCGTTCGTCTGAGCAGAAGTATTGTTCTGGAGAGTACAACAACCATGAAGAACTTGGTAAAAGACGCCATTTTGAGTAGAAGCTAATAGACACCATGAATTGCAGAAGTTTAAATGTATTGAGGGGCGGCATGGAAAGCGGTTGTTTTTTTCGAGCGATTTAGGGGCGAAAATGTAGTGAAATGAGCAAGGATACAATTAGGTGAACCGTTATTTGCGAGATTAGAAATAAAAGTTGCAATTAGTTTGTTTGGGAAAGGGGATGTGCAGTGGGGAGTATTTGATAGAGAGGAGATACAGTGAGGGAGAGGAAGAAGTGATAGAGCGGAAGAGGGAGGAGGCACAGAGTGACGGAATTGCAGTAACGGGGGGTAATTGAGAGCAATTGTTGAACGGGAAAGAGAGAAGGTGGGTGGGCAACAACGTTGGGAAAGAGAAGGAAGATGAGGTAATGGTCACGTGCTGTAGCAGTTTGAGGGAAGTTAAAAAAATGTGGAAGTGATAAGGACGCGTTATTTTGAAATGAGAAAGGCATAGTAGTCCACGTCAGTTTGTTCCTGCTTTAATATAAAGTAATAGATAATAGATAGATAGATAGATTCTCTGCCTCACCCACTTCCAATTCCACTCCTGAAACCAAACAACATCTCCTCATGCCACCCCTCATCACCAGAAATCATCTCCATCCAACCAACTCGCACCCTCTACCTTCAACTACAAACTTCACCTCATCCCTTTAACCACAAACTACAAACTCCCCTGCCTCAATCCTAACTCCTCCACCACGCAAACTTCAACACCAATCTCCTTCAAAGCCCACAAAACTGCAGTAACTCCTCAATTCCGACCATTCCATCACCTCCTCCATCCAATATCATCCCTCTTCTATACAACCTACACTCTCCAACCATCTCAAAAATCATAAATAAAACCTACAGCCACTGCCACAAACCCATTACCCTCTAACTACAACCTCCCACTACTTCATTGCCCCATCCCTACAAGTTCAAAACTGTCCTTGCAATCACCATCAAACCACCAACACCTTCAAGCAAACAACATTGACTTCCTCTACCAAACACTCTGCCACGATAACCTTCTCCTTCCTCGCCTTCAAACTCCTCCATTCAAACAACAAAACCTTCTTCACATTCCATCACCTGTAATCGAACCAAACTCCTCCAACTGCATCAACCATCATTCACCATCAAAACACTGTCAAAGTTTCCTCCCTAACCCAAACCGCTTACATCACCTACCCTTCAACTTGCAAAATTCCAACCCTCACTCAATCATCACAAAGCAGCACTACTTCACCATTCAACTCCACAAGCAGCCATCTCCTCCATCCCCAATCTGCACAACTAATTTGTTACGACCAGTTCTGTTTGATTGACTTCGAGTATTTGCCATGGGGTTCCAAGGTGAAAGTAGAATTGCAGCGGAGTTAATGATTTGAACAATGGTTGAGGAGGGTTAGGAATAGATTGGGTTAGGGAAGAAGATGATTAGGAGAAGATTGAAACAAGATTTAACAAGAACAGTTGTACAGAAAATCAAGAGAATAAAAGAAGAATATAACTGATTTTTATTCAAAACATAACATAATTCACTGTCTCAATTACAATTTATAATATTTCCAGTTAACCCGAGTACAACCAGGTAAGACACACAAATAACTCGAGTAAAACACACAAATAACTCGAGTAAACTCAGCACTCTGATTCCCTTCAACATAGCAGGTGTGCACGTGCACACTGTGCACCATGCACATAATTTCCTTAAGCCTTTCCTTGCGTCGCCGCTTCCAGTCCTCCTTGTTGTCTTCCTTCATACTGCCGATCAACCTCAGTAGCGTTTCCTGATGAACTGACCGAAGCATCGCCTTCTTCCAATCTTACATGAGGAAGCAGTTTAAGGCCATGACATCTCCCCCTCCCATAAAAGAGGGATCTTGTCTCAAGATCTAAGGCAGGGAACTTATCAACCACCTCCCAATAGTCCTCCCAAGTAGCTTCCTCTTCTGATTGACCTTTCCACTTCACCAGAATTTGAACCACAGGCTTGTTATTTTTAGGTACTATCCTTCTATCCACAATTCTCTCTGGTTCCTTTACCATTTCCTCAGTAAATGTAGGAAAATCATCCTGTACAATCACCCTTCGACCCACCTTCTTTTTTAACTGAGACACATGAAAGATGGGATGTATCTTAGACTGGGCAGGCAACTTCAATTTATAGGCAACTTCTCCAATCCTCTCTTCAACTTCATATGGACCATAATATTTAGGTGAGAGTTTGTGTGTTTTACAGTTTCTAACGGTGATTTGTCTATATGGCTGCAACCTTAAATACACCCAATCCCCTACATTAAAGCTTCTATCAGTCCTCTTGAGATCAGCAAATTTTTTCATTCTGTCTCTGGCAAGTTTCGAACTATCCTTCAACATTTGCACCACCACATCTCGGGAAAACAATTCCTCTTCCACCTGCTGCACCTTAGCAGTGTTAGGAATATATGTCATCAAGGTCGGTGGAGAAATTCCATACACTGTCTGGAATGGTGTGGTGTTTGTAGAAGTCTTCCATGTAGTATTATACCAATACTCAGCAAGTGTGAGCCATTTAGTCCATTCTTGAGGCTTGTGTGAAATGAAACACCTCAGATACCCCTTTAAAATTTTATTAACTACCTCAGTCTGCCCATCTGTTTGGGGATGATAGGCAGAACTGAGCTTCAATGAGCACCCTTTCATTTTAAATAGCTCTTGCCAAAATGAACTTGTAAACAACGTGTCTCTATCACTAACGATTGTAGTGGGAAGGCCATGTAATTTAAAAACACCATTGAAAAATACTTGTGCTACTTCCTTAGCTGTATAAGGGTGGATTAATGGAAAGAAATGTGCATATTTGGATAACCTGTCAACTACAACGTAGATAACTGTATGTTTCTGACTTTTTGGTAACCCAATAATGAAATCCATGCTTATTTCTTCCCATATTCTCTCTGGTATAGGTAAGGGCTGTAATAGTCCAGGAATGTTAATGTTCTCGACCTTGTTTCTTTGGCATGCATCACACTCTTTCACATATTCTTCCACATGTCTCTTCATTTTTTTCCAAAAGAAAACTGGTTTGATTCTTTTTAATGTACCCTTAATTCCAGAGTGTCCTCCCAAAGGTGTGGAATGGAACTCATGCAATAAGATTTGAATGAGAGTGTTGTTATGGTGGTCTATGAGTATTCTTCCTTTGTGAAATACCAACCCATCCACTATTTTGTATTTACTGGCTGGTTTTCTTCCATCTTCAATTTGCTTAATAATCTTTTCATAAAAAGGAGACTGAGTTAAGGTTCTTTTTAATTCTAACAACCAATCAGGTTGTACTTAAGAAATTGCCAAACAGTTAGTGTTAATGGGTTCAACCTCTTCATTTCTTCGAGACAATGCATCAGCCACTACATTCTCCCTTCCACTTTTATATTCAGCTTGATAGTCAAAACCATGCAATTTAGCCAACCACTTAGCTTGTACTCTTGTATGCAACTTCTGAGTTAACAAGTGTCTAAGGCTCTGATGGTCAGTCCTAATGATGAACTGTCTTCCTAGTAGATATTGTGACCACTTTCTTGTAGCCAAAATTAATGCTAACAACTCCTTCTCATATGTGGACCAATTAAGTGTTCTGCCTTGTAGTGCCTTGCTCAAAAATGCCAAGGGTTTGTTGTCTTGAAGGAGGACGGCACCAATTCCAACACCACTAGCATCACATTCCACTATGAATTTTTTATTAAAATCTGGCATTGATAATATGAGAGGATTGCTGAGATATTGCTTCAACTGTTCCATAGCCTGAGCTGCCTTCTCACTCCATTTGAATGCATCTTTTTTAAGTAAATCAGTAAGAGGCTTGGTAATCACTCCATAGTTTCTTATAAATTTCCTGTAATATCCTGCCAGTCCCAAGAATCCCCTCAATGCTCTCAGATTTGCAGGTTGTGGCCATGTTTTGATTGCCTCGATCTTGTCAGGATCTGCTGCTATGCCTTCTCTTGATATAATATGACCCAAGTATTCAAGAGATTCCTTAGAAAAGGTACATTTGGACAACTTGATGATGAGTGAGTTGTCCTTCAGCACCTGCAAGACCAATTTAATATGCTCCATGTGCTCAGGTATTGCCTGGCTATAAATTAGTATATCATCAAAAAATACTAGCACAAATTTCCTCAGATAAGGTTTGAATATAGTGTTCATCACCGATTGGAAGGTAGAAGGTGCATTTGCCAAGCCAAAAGGCATGACAGTGAATTCGTAGTGGCCTTCATGAGTTCTGAAGGCAGTTTTGTGGATATCACCTTCATCCATCCTAATTTGATAGTACCCAGATTTTAAGTCTAGCTTGGTAAAGTATTTGGAACCATGCAGTTCATCAAACAAGTCTTCCACCAATGGTATTGGAAATCTGTCTTTAATAGTGATATTATTCAAGCTTCTATAATCAACACACAATCGCCAAGTTCCATCCTTCTTTCTGACCATAACTACTGGGGATGAATAAGCACCGCAACTTGGCCTGATTACTCCACTATCCAACATTTCTTGTATAATTTTTTCTAACTCATTTTTTATGAGATGAGAATGTCTGTAGGGTTTAAGGCAAACAGGTTTGGAGCCATGTAGTAGGGATATTTTGTGATATTGAGGTCTTTTTGGAGGTAACTTGGATAAGGACTTGGTAACTTCTGGATATTGGTGAAGTATGGTAGCAATTTCTTCTGGTATAGAATTGGTTGTTTGGATTTCCGGTTTCATTTCCTTGGTACACAATAACATAGTCAACTGTCCTCTAACACAATCCTTACTAATCTCCTTCTGATTAACAACTTGGATAGGAGCTGGTTGTATGCCTTTCCATATATACTCCTTGCCCATATAGTTAAATTTAACTTGCAGTTTACTCAAATTCAATGTGATATCACCCAGTGTTTTCATCCACTGTGCTCCCAACACTACTTGACAGCCTTCCAATGGCAGTAATAAAAGGTCTATTGGCATGCTACAGCCTTGGCATTTAAGTAAAATATGTTTACATATACCTGCCCCTTGAAGCCTTTCTCCATTAGCCACCATTACTTCATACCTTCTTGATTCATCTACAGGCAGCCTTAACCTTCTGGCCAGTGCATCATCAATGAAACTATGAGTGGAGCCTGAATCTATTAAGACTTGAACCTATTTCCCTTGTATGATTCCAGCAATGATTATTGTATGTAGTGAAGGTATTCCACACATAGCATGGAAGGTAATGGCTGGACTCTCCTCCTTAACTTCATTTTCACATGCTTCATCATCATGAGCACTACCATCCTCTGTACGCAATTCTTCATCTTCCAAATTCATGACTCCTTCAAGAACATAGATTCGTTTATTTTTACATTGGTGGCCAATGTGCCATCTTTCGTTACAACCATAACATAGATTTTTTCTTCTTTTATCAATTAGCTCTTCAAAAGTTATTCCTCTACTTTTGGCAAGATCCTCAATAGAGCTTCTGGTGGGGGTGGAGTGAGTTTGAGGAATGGAGTTAATAGGTTTAGATGGTATGGTTCGAGTGTGGGGGTTGGTCTGGGTGTAATGATTTGGCTTGTTGGGTTTCTTGGTGCTGTTATATTTGCTCTCAAGTACTTTTGCCATAGCTACCGCTTCCTTGAAACTTGTTGGCTCGGAAGCCTCGACATCATACCGTATCTCCTCCTTGAGACCATCCATGAATTTATCAAATACATAATCTGGATGTAAATGATCAAGAAGGCCTTGGAGTTGCTCGAATTTGGTAAGGTAGGCTTGCACCGTAGTTAGCTGTTTTAAATTAGCAAAGGCTCCGAATGGTTTCTTTAATTCAGGAGGGGCAAACCTAATGATAATCTCTTCTCTGAATACCTTCCAGAGCATATAATTCTTGACATTTCTTCTCAGCCATTTAAACCATTTTTGGGCATCTTGTTTGAGATGGAAGGAGCATGTTTGAACCCATTCATTCTTTGGCGCCTGATGATATCTAAAAAGTTCTTCGACTTGTTCAATCCATTCGACGACAGTGTGATCACCAGAGTAGGTAGGGAATTCTAATTTTATGGTGGTATGTTGTAATAATTTGTGGTTGGATAATATTCCTGGGGAATGATCTGGGTTTGGTAAGGCATTAGTTAAGGTTCTTGGAAGGTTTCTTTGGGAAGGTGGTACGTATGGTAAGGGTCTTGTCTGATGCGAAGATGGAATTGGGCTACCTTTGAGTCCTTGCAAGACTGTATTTAAAGTTTCAGAGAGTTGATCGATCTTGAGATTTATCTCATTTGATTTCTCGTCTAGGCTCTGGTGCAATTCTTGATGAGAGTTATGCAGTTCTTGCTGTGCTTCTTGCAACTGATATAAGGTAGTGTTGGTTCGATCATTTCTTGTCTTCGCCAAAGTTCATCTTCTTCAATCAGATTTGGCATGGATACATTGCTTTCATTTCGATTATCATTATCTGGATCGGTGGAATGATGAGGAGAAGTTTCTGAATCATCAATTTGCTCTGATACCACTTTGTTACGACCAGTTCTGTTTGATTGACTTCGAGTATTTTCCATGGGGTTCCAAGGTGAAAGTAGAATTGCAGCGGAGTTAATGATTTGAACAATGGTTGAGGAGGGTTAGGAATAGATTGGGTTAGGGAAGAAGATGATTAGGAGAAGATTGAAACAAGATTTAACAAGAACAGTTGTACGGAAAATCAAGAGAATAAAAGAAGAATATAACTGATTTTTATTCAAAACATAACATAATTCACTGTCTCAATTACAATTTATAATATTGCCAGTTAACCCGAGTACAACCAGGTAAGACACACAGATAACTCGAGTAAAACACATAAATAACTCGAGAAAACTCAGCACTTTGATTCCCTTCAACACAACAGGTGTGCACGTGCACACTGTGCACCATGCACATAATTTCCTTAAGCCTTTCCTTGCGCCGCCGCTTCCAGTCCTCCTTGCTATCTTCCTTCATACTGCCGATCAACCTCAGTAGTGTTTCCTGATGAACTGACCGAAGCGTCGCCTTCTTCCAATCTTACATGAGGAAGCAGTTTAAGGCCATGACATAATTCCAAAATCAAACACTTCAATCACCTAATTCCAAAACCATCACCTCAACCAAAGCCTCACCCCTCAGCAATTCAATCACAACTACAACCTGAATCGCCATCAGCAACCTATGAACGTTAGTTCGAACTCCAATCCACGGTCACCCGAAGCCCCACTTTCTTCGACAATCGCAATCGACCTTAAATCCACCCCAACCCAAAACGTGATTTCCTGTTCTCTTTTCTCTTATGATATATTTTCTCTTTTGATTTCATTTCTCTTTTAGTTTTGTGATTTCCTGTTCGTGTTCTTTTTGTTTAATTTTAAGTTGAATTTCTTATTTTTTTTACAGAAGAGAAGAGGGACGGGGTAAGTTATTAGTAGGGTTAGGTATTGGACTTGCGTGTGCTTGTGGGTCGTTTGTCTTGTTCTACCCTTTTAAAAAAAATTCATCTGCCTTTGTTTTGTCCTCATTTAGTTTTAAAAAAAAGAAAAAAAATTGGTTTGGTTTGGTTCAACTATTTTTAAAGTTGAGTTCAGTTTTATTTTAAGCTTTATTTTGTTTGGCTTTGTGTAAACACTTTTGATCTTAAAGAAAAATCCAAAAAAAAAAGCCTTTACAAAAAAGGAAAAAAAAACTTTACAAATATCTTTAGTGTAAATTCATTTTGCTTTGTTTTCGTTCTATCCTTAAAGAAAAAAAAACTAAAAAAAGTTGTGTTCCGTTTTAAAAAAAATCATTTGCCTATGAAAAAAACAAAAAAAATACAACACTTTTCAGGTTGCCAAAGCAGAAAATGGAAGAATTGTTTGCTAAATAATTGCTCTCCTTTGCTTGTCAAAATAAATTACTTGTTACAAAATCGCTGCTTTAAAAATATGCTAATAATTCTATATGCTCTAGTATTGTGTTCTTATCTTCTGTTTTATTTTCTTGCATTGTTGGTTTGCTTGCATTTATAAAAAAAATCATTTGTAGTTGTATTGTTAATTCACGTTTAATTTACATTTCGCATCATTCTACTTGTTTGATTTTTCAAAGGGCAACACCCAACTTCATAAAAAGTAGGGATTTCATCGTCTTTTCCTTAGCCCACAAATTGCATTTCATTTTAGAAAAGTCGATTAAATAATAAAGGTTAGACATTAGACTTAAGGGTGTCGTGAGCTCATCTAGGGCAAATTTGTATTTTGACAAGTTAATTGTTTCTCTGAAGGTACTTAAACCTACAACTGCATTGCTATGGTGATTCGTGATGCACTGATAATCCCTATCTGTTACCTGGCTAAGATCTATTTTATTGAATTAAGTCAAAGTGTGACCATACAATTTTGAGTTAGAAGCTATTAAGGACAGAAAATTTATGCTTAAGTCCTTCAATTCATTTAGTTGCATTAGATTCATGCATTTATAAAAAAATCAAAACAAAATAAGAATCCAAAAATGAATAAACATTTTCCTTTTTTTGGAAAAGGAAAAAACGATTTTCTTACCTTTTCTCTTAAAAACAAACAATTTCTTTTTAGGTAAAAAAAAAACTTACTCCATTCTTACTCTCTTATCCTTTTTTTCACCTCATTCTCTCCTTAACCTTTTCTAACTAGTGCATGAGTGTTTGGACTTGTGACATTTCTACGAATCGTTTAACTCGAATAAACGATCCTTTAATCATGGCGAACGAAAATCAACCTCTTACTCTCATGGATATAATCTTCCCCGATCGAGTTTTGTCCCTTCTTGCATCACATTACCTGCCCCAATGGGGAATCACTTTGAAATCTATTCAAGTCACATTAACACACTTCCATAATTTGGCAATTTTGAACACGACGATCCTTATATCTTTTTAACAAAATTTGAACAAGTTTGTGCAACTATTAAACTCCAACAATTATGCAACGATGGAATAAACTTAGGCTAATCCCATTTGCACTTCTAATTATACCGAGAAATAGTTGTATAACTTGCCTTCGAATTCTATTAGAACTTGGAATGGATTTGTAAAACATTTCTTAAAGAAATTTTAATTCGAAATGAAATTGTAAATTTTCATCAATTTGGGGGTGAATCTTTTGTAAAATATTTTGAAAGATTTAAGGAACTTTTGATAAAATGACCACATCATAATTTCAAAAAATGGACTCTTTGCCAAATTTTATACGATGGACTTGAAAATAGCTCTCGAACGATGCTTGAATCAATGTGCCAAGGGAACATTTTAGCACAACATCACGATGTCGCTAGGAAATTTCTTGAAAATCTAGCCGAAAAATCATCTCAATGGGAATGATCTAACGAGAAATCAATCTATTCAAGATTAAACGCACCTTCAATAGGATCTAGCTTTAGAAGCGAAAATCGATGCGATGATTAGCAAATTTGATAACGTTCTTTCATGTAATCAAATGAACCGAGCTTCTCAAGTCTCGTGTTATAAATGTAATGATCCAAACCACACCACCGATCAATGTCCTCACTCGTTAGAATAAATAAACGCTTTTAACAAAGTTAGGAATGATCCGTTCTCTCCAACGTATAATCCCGGCTGGAGAAATCATCCTAACTTTGCTTGGAACCAAAACAATTCAAACACGAATTTGGTTCGACCATCTTTTCAAGCATTTCCGAACAATGCTTCAAATCCTTCTTTTCAACCAAATTAATTTCAACAAAACTTTGTGTTATCTTCTCAATACCAAGCGCAACAATCTTTTGTTCCCCAAGATGACAAACGAATGACTTCACTTGAAAAAAGTTTGGAAACTTTGGCTAAAGTGACCACTCTAAATCTTCAATCGAATAACAATTTGCAAAATTTGTTAACTTCGTATATGCAAAACACGAGTCAATCTCGTTAAACTCGAAATGCAAAAGAGTCTATTAGCCACCTCTGTGAGCGAATGGGAAAGAGGCATGTTCCCAAGTCAACCAATTCCAAACCCCAGGAACCAAAACACTAGCTCAAACCTAGCTCGTGTCATTCAAGATAGCAATTTGAATCAAATGAATGCTACCACCACTTTACGATCTTGTAAGAAAATCGATAACCAAATTGTCAATCCTAATGACTTACCAGAAATTTCTTTCAAATCATCAATGCCCTGGATTGAGTCCAACCTGAACATTGAATTGAATTCTGAATCTCATCCTTCACCTATTCAAGTAGACCGATCTACTGAATTGCGGGCTTCATTTCCCCATAGACTTCGTGCTAAGAAACATTCAAAACAAATAGGAAAAGGTATTAGAAATTTTTAAGCAAGTTAAGGTCAATGTTCCGCTTTTAGACATAATTCAACAAGTCCCGACATTTGCAAAAAATTTAAAGGACTTGTGCACTGAAAAATGACACACTCAAATACCTAAAAAGTCTTCTTAGCAGCCGGTCTAAGTGAAGTCTTGTCTCAATATATTCCTGTGAAATATAAAGGTCAAGGCTGCCCCCACAATCTCGTGTACGATAGGAGACAAGAAAATCAATAAATTTCTTTTGGATCTAGGTGCTAGCGTAAACTTGCTCCTATATTCATTTTACCAGTAACTAGGTCTAGGTGAGCTTATACCGACGAAAGTCACCCTTTAATTGGTCGATCGTTCTGTAAAGAAACCAATAGGAGAAATCTAGGACGTACTCGTTAAAGTAGGGGAATACATATTTCTAGTTGATTTCACCATCCTTGAAACATAACCTGTAAACAATCTTATGAGACAAATTTTTCTTTGATTTTAGGATGACCCTTCTTGGCCACATCGAATGCTTTAATCAATTGTCGAAATGGTTCAGTGAAAATTCCTTTTGGTAACATGACCATAGATCTCAACATCTTCAATTTAGAAAGTCAATCAAACAAAAAATTTGACCGAACTTTGGAAGTTATTGCTATTCACAAAAACTTTGAAAACAAGACAATTGACCTTAATAATGAACACGATGCAGAATTCAAACAATTGTTTCAAGATGTTCCTAGTGAGATCGAAGACGTTTCCCTTCAAACCTCTCACGGTTGAGTTGGAAACTCAACTGATTTCTTTGATTGAGCAACCTCCTAGGTTAGAGCTCAAACCTGTTCCTTCTCACCTTAAGTACGCATACTTAAGTGAAAACGACACTCTTCCCATCATTATTTCTACCGAGTTTTCTCTTGACCAAGAAGCGTCTCTTCTTTCAATTCGTTCGAAAAAACAAAGAAGCGATTGGGTGGTCCGTTACCACCATTAAGGGAATTAGCCCTGTAATTATTCAACATCGCATCCAATTAATCGACGAAGCCAAACCCACTCATGATGCGCAACGAAAGCTTAACCCCAAAATGAAAGATTCAGTTCGAGAAGAAATTCGTAAGCTCCTTGATAACTGTATCTATATTCCATCTTCGATAGTTCGTGGGTTAGCCCAATCCATGTCGTACCTAAAAAGTTCGGTATCACCGTTATCACAAATGATGCTAGCGAACTCATTCCAACTCGTACTCAAATAGGTTAGCGTGTTTACATTGATTGTCGAAAATTAAATGCTACAATACGTGAAGATCATTTCCCTCTTCCTTTCATTGACCAAATGCTTGAACGTTTAGCCGGCCATGAATTCTATTGTTTTCTTGATGGTTATTCCGGTTATAACCAAGTTCCAATCGCTCCAGAGGATCAAGAAAAAATGACTCGCACGTGCCCTTTCGGAACCTTTGCTTACCGACGTATGCCATTCGGTCTTTTGTAATGCCCCTGCGACTTTCCAACGATGCATGGTTGGCATCTTTTCTGACATGATCGAACGCTTTTTAGAAGTTTCTATGGATGATTTCTCTATCTTTGGAGATTCTTTTTTCGAGTGCTTACATCATCTTGAGTTGGTTCTAAATCGTTGTATAGAGAAATATTTAACTTTGAATTGAGAAAAATGCCACTTTATGGTCAAACAGAGCATAGTCCTTGGACATGTCATTTCAAATAAGGGTAATGAGGCAGATAAAGAAAAAGTCGATGTTATTTCAAATCTATCCATTCCCAAATCCGTTAAGGACATTCAATTAATCCTAGGACATGCTGGCTTTTACCGATGCTTTGTAAAAGACTTTAGCAAAATCGCTCGACCTTTGAGTACTCTTTTGGGAAAAGACGTTCCTTTTGATTTCAATTCTGATTCTGTCTCTTCTTTTGAATGTCTTTAAAATGAATTTATTTCTACTCCAATCATTCGCTTGTCCAATTGGGATCTTCCTTTTGAAATAATATGTGATGCTTCTAACTTTGCAGTTGGCACTGTCCTAGGACAACGCATCAATAAAATCCTTCACGTTATCTACTACGCTAGTATGACTTTAAACGACGCTCAACTCAACTACACAACAGCCGAAAAAGAGCTTCTAGCCGTAGTTTTTGCACTAGAAAGTTTTGACCTTATTTGATAGGCTCACACATTACGATTTACACTGACCATTCTACTCTTAGGTACCTTTTTGCTAAAAATGATGCTAAGTCTCATTTGATTCGTTGGATCCTTTTACTCCAGGAATTTGATCTTACAATCAAAGACAAAAAAGGATCAGATAATGTCATAGCCGATCACTTGTCTCGTCGTCCAAACACACCATCTTCTTTGCCCATCAATGAGAACTTTTTCGACGAACAACTCTTTTCAGCTTTCATCGATCTGTGCTTTACCGATATAGTGAACTATTTAGTCACTAAGGAAACTCCTTCATTTTGGTCTAAACAAGATAAAAACAAATTTCTATCCCAAGTGAAATATTTCTATTGGGATGATCCATACTTGTTTAAGTATAATTCTGATCAAATCATTCGACGATGCATCCTAGATAGCGAAATCAGGAGTGTTCTTTCGTTCTGTCATGACCAAGCATGTGGTGGACATTTTAGTCCTAAGAAAACTGCAGAAAAAGTGCTCCAATGTGGTTTTATTAGCCTACACTTTTCAAGGACATGTTCGAGCTTTGTAAAGCGTGTGATCATTGTCAAATATTAGGAAAAATCTCTCGACGAAACATGATGCCTATGACCCATATCCTTACGATCGAAATCTTTGACGTTAAAGGAATTGACTTTATGGGATGTTTCCTAACTCTTTCAGAAATCCTTATATTCTTCTTACCATTGATTACATTTCTAAACGGGTTGAAGTCATTCCGTGTAGAACAAATGACCACAAAGTTGTTGTAAAATTTATAAAAGAAAACATCTTTTCGAGGTTCGGAACACCTCGCACAATAATAAGTGATAATGGAACACACTTTTGTAATCGATCATTTGAAACTTTGATGAAGAAATATTCGATAACCCACAAGTTATCCACTCCTTATCATCTCCAAACTTATAGTCAAGCTGAAGTTCCAAATTGTCAAATCAAACAAATTTTGGAGAAAAATGTTAATAAAATTGGAAAGATTGGTCTCAAAAATTGACAGATGCGCTTTAGGCTTATAGAACTGCTTTTAAAACTAATCTTAGAATGTCCCCTTTCCGATTAGTATATGGTAAAGCATGTCACTTACCAGTCGAACTTGAACATAAAGCGTTATGGGCAATAAAGAATATAAACTTCAATCTTGAAAAGGCTGGCGAAAATAGAAAATTGCAACTCAATGAATTATTATGAGATTAGGTACGACGCGTATGAATTCGAAATTTTACAAGGAAAAAACCAAAGTTTTTCATGATAAGTCAATCCTAAGAAAAACGTTTTCGCCAAATCAAAAGGTACTTTTGTATGACTCCCGACTTCATTTATTCCCTAGAAAATTAAAACTAAGATGGACCGGACCATACGTGGTACGTACTATTTTTCCATACGGTGCCATAGAAATAAACAACCATAGGGATGGATCGATTTTTAAAGTCAATGGTCATCGTTTAAAACCATACTTGGAATTGGCAAGTAATCGAGAGGAGGAGCTCACGATTCTTCATGAGTCACACTACGTCTAGTAAGAAATTTTAACCGTCTCTTGTAAATATGTATATATTTTTCTCCTTTACACTCATTATATCACGTATTGACTGTAGGGACACAGTAAAAATCAAGTATGGGGGAAGTCTCATGTTTATTTTGATTTTACATAGTTCGATTTTTTTGCATTTTCTTTCCCTTTCTTTCAAAACAAAAAAAACAAAAAAATACAATTTTCTTTTTTGCATATTAATTTACCTTTGAATAGGCATGATAAAGTAATCATACTGTTTTGGTCATTAGATTGAAATTTTTGGAAAAATACTCATCTCAACGAATAATAAAAAGAAAATTTGGAATTACAAGCAACTGTGGTATAACTAGTATGTAGGGAGATTCATAGGTGATGGTTATGAAGTTATTCTCAATTGTAGTCTTGGTCTAAAAAGTGGTTGATTTAAAGTACATGCGTTAACATTTTTAATCTTTAAAGTTAAATGGTGCTAAGATGATTTTGCATAACTCTTTCTTCTCCTTTTCCAAAAAAAAAATTAAAAAAAAATGAAACACCTAGAGTCATGTGTCCACACATAAGTGTGTACACTTATCATGCTCTGTACTCTTCTCACGTAAGCCTACAAGGTGGTGCATGAATGGTATATCTGGCCTCAGTTTTCTGAGTTAGGTGTATGTATATAAAAATTAAAATAATAAACACTTAGAGTCAAGTGTACATACCTAGGTTTGGAAATTCACCATGCTCTGTATTCTTCTTACATAAGCCAGCAAGGCAGTGCATGAATGGTACATCCGGCCTCAATTTTCTGAGTTAGGTGTATGTAACTAATAATAATGTTAATATTTTTTTCCAAATAAAGAGAAAGTAAGCATTGAAATCGAAGCATTGTCCCGACTTTACTGATTTGACTTATTATACAAATAGAAATAAAGATACCACTTTGCAAACTCCGACAACAATTTAAAAAATTATTTCATAGTTGCACTATGTTATCAACCGAAATAACTAGCTAAACTAGAGTTGAAATGTAATAAAAGCTTAATTTTTATTGGAAGTTTTAATTAGTAAAAGACTAAAATTTCTTGATGATGACCAAGACTTATAATACTATTTCATGTCAATTCAGAAGTAAATTCTTCATTTTTAAATAAAAAAGTGCATTCATATCTTTGTAAAACCTTGCATTAGGAACTTTGCATATCGCATTTGGATTTTATGCGTAGTATCCACTGAAAACCCTCACGAGACAACACTCGTTCTAATAGGGATACTTAGAACTTTAACGGCTTCTTGCATACGCTCAATGCAATCGTGCTTCCTACGAAAATGGATTTATCTTGGTTTTAGTTTATTCGAGGACGAATAAAAAAAATAAGTATGAGGGTATTTGATGTGCATATAAAAATGTATATTTTTACTTTCATATTTAATCTTCTTTTATTTAAACAAATGATATATTAGGGTATATTTACATGTTTTAAGCCAAAATACAAAAATATTTTCAAATCATCATTCACTCATCTACATATGGACAAATCAGTCATTTTGTGTGTATTAATTTTTGAAAAAATTCACTTGCACATTTCAATGTTATTTTGTAGGAATTTGAGTGCATATTGGAAGTGGCTTCATTGATGTATGCATGCACAAGTGTTCAAAGCCAAAGAAAGAAGGAAATAAAAGAATTCGTGCGAATGGAGGAGCCCACCTACCCACTAACTAATGGACCGCAATTAAAATCAAATGCACATGTTAGTGGAGATTAAAAGCAAAAACACATGTTAGCGGAGGATTAATTAAGTGCTAATGATGACTTGCAGGCTACATAATCTCAAGGACATTTTTGGTAGTCCCCTAAAAAGTGAATTGAGGTTTTAGACATGTATAAATACCTCTTATGTTTCATGTAATGAATCTTTTCTTCTTTTTTTAATGCACAGAGTTGTAATAAAAAATTAGAGATAAAAGCTTCTCTTTAATGGCTTCTTAGTCATTTTTTATGCAAATTTCTTTATATTTTTTTTATTTCATGCTCTTTTCTTTTATGTTAGTAGATCATATTTATCTTCATACAAGTAGCTTAGTTTTATTTTATGCAAATTAGTTGGCTCTTGTTCCCTTACTTAATTTTCCTTTCTTTTTTTGTTTATGTTGGAATTAATTTATGCTAATATGTATTCAAAAATGAGAAGCTAAACCCCTTCAATTTAGGAGTAATAAAGCTCTCATGAAACATATAAAAATCACATAATGATTTCATTTATGATCTCTTGTTATGTGTTTAATGGAAATTTTGATGTTAATGGAATTTTGTTGTTTATTAGTGAATTTGATGGCCTGTGTTGTTCATAATAAATAGACTATGCTTAACTAAATAGAAACACAAGTTACCATTTCATCTAATATGATTTTGGTAATGAAAGTGAAACAAGAATCAAAATTTGATGCTCTATGTTGCTAATTCATAGTAAATAGGTAATGCTTCAAATAGGTTTTATTTTTAATTTCATGATCATTTTCATTAGATTGGACAAGTGGATTTAGAGGTCGTATTAAAGTTTGATGGTTTAAGTAGTGCTAGTCGATAACATAAATAGATCATACTTATGATAAATACATCAACTAATTCCATTGGTGGTTAAAAAGATAGATCATAAATTTAATTTGTGTTCACTTATATGAATACGAAAGTGGATTTGCCTCTAAATTGCCTTTTAATCTTATAGTTTAATTCCAATTTTTCTCTAGTTTTTAACAATTTTTAGTCAAACGCATTTTCAAAATCTTTGGTATAATTTGATTGAGTGATTCTAAATTTTTGTTTTCCCTGCGGATCGATCCGTACTCGCATATGTACTACAATTGTACGTCGTGCGCTTGCGGTTATTATTACATTTCGACGGTTTTCTAACTGATAGAATATCCATCCGAACAGGGCTTGCATTCAGACCTTGTACAACCCGACCCTGTAGACCTGCAGAGCGATTTCCTCTATAAATACCAACCCTATAGCAACAATAAGAGGACTTTTGGCACTTCTTCTTCTTCATCGCCCCAACTCTCTTTACAAGACTCACCAAGCCAAACATTGTTAGCGGTTCTAGGCTTAAGACCCTGTCAATTACTTGTATTTATGACTTCAATCTATCTCAAATCTGTAATAAATAAAATATAAAGTGGATGTAGGCCAGAGATTGCCGAGCCACTATAAAAATTTCTTGTATCTCTTTACTTTTTGCATACATTTTCCGTTAGATCTCAATGTTTCTATAGGTTTTTGGGCGTTGTGCCATTTTTGGTGTCAACATATATTTTAACTGATAAACAATGCATAAGTTTTATTAACTGCGTAAGTTTATCGATGTAGATTATTATAACTCTATATGGCAAATGTTCTTACAATATTATAGAAAGGTTAAATGTTATCATTGTATTTTTCTAATAAGACTCTCACTGGACTTTTATGTACTCAAAACCCAAAGAGAAAACATAGAAATCCATCTATTTCCCTAGTGGGTGTTAGGACTTGCTTGCCTTTGGATTCTGACCTTAGGGATGGTCAATAAGCAAAGGCCCGCAAGCGATGGAACACTTTATTGATTGTATCATATCCAACTCTCAATATATGGTCTTTGTTCTAATCTCATGTCGACCTTGAGGATGGTTAACAAATCAAGAAAGATTTCATTCATACCCACAATTTCGCGATGGCTTAAGTATAATGCATGGACATAGAGAAAGATCAACAATATGTGCATGTATTTTACCTTGTCTAGTCAATGTATTAATAGTACCATGCATAACACCCTATAAAAATCCTACTTTCTACACCGTCAAAATAAGTAAATTTAATTAAAATACAATTTTCGAATTCAATTTTGGATAAATCTTCATTTTTGAAAATATAATTTTGTAAGTTAAAGATTAATCAATAAAAGAATTTATTTCAATAAATTGAATTGATTAATAAAAAATTTCCAGAAAATATATTGAACTAGAATAAAATATTTACAATGAAAATAAATTATTTTTACTTGTAAATAATTTTTATATGAATTGAAATATATGGAGGAAAAGGTATTTTGATAATAATGAAGTTGATGTATCAACGAAATTGAACGACTGCTAAATCTAAATTTTTAGAAATAAATTTGTAAAGAGATGATGGGATTATTTATATGTGAATTAAGAAATTGTAACTATAATTAAGAAAGGTGAATCTATAAATTTAGTTTTCATAAGGGCTTAAATGTAAAAAGAAGAAGCAATAAGAGTAATGAAGAAATTTATCTCTTAGTCCAAACCCAAATATCATTCCTTTGTTGCCTTATCACAAGCCATAAGCTCTAAATCAGATTTACGGAAGAAGAAAAAAAGCGAAGGGGCATGGGACTTTTTAATGCGGAAATTGTGATAAGGGGAGGAGGCGCAGAAAACTTGGATGGTGACGTCGACATAAGATGCCATAAGGTTGTCGGTTGGCAGCGGCGATGTAATTTTTTGGTGGAGATGCAATTGGGAAGGAGCAACGTCATCTCAACTAGACTGGGAGCGAGGTGGAGGTGGCTTGTCGGTGCAGTTGTGTTCAAGTAGCGATGGGGAGTAGGGGAACCGCAACTTGGCGAAGGCGGCAATGGCTTCAGGCGTGCAACATTTTTTGCGCATGTGTTTGAGTTGTGCGTGCTTCGATGTCAAGAGCAATAAGGCTTGGGCTAAGTATGATTGTCCTTTATTCATCATTTCAGTTAGTTGTTAAATTCACAACCTTATCTAATTTCATTTACATGCTATGATTTTCATGATTCCTTGATTGAATTGGTCGTTTTCTGAAAAGCGATTTATTACATCGTTGGAAGTCTCAAATTGCAAACGGATCTATGTCTGATTGCAAATTGAACTTTATGTTATTATTTGTGGTTACATGCATATTATTTGGATGATCGGAGTTCATCAGAAAGGAACTTGGATCATTAGAAATTCCCTATGGTTGGATAATACTTTTTAGAGTGATTTTGCTTTATGGTTTGCATGTTGGTTGTTTTATTGGTTTAACTATTTTTTTAAATACTATAAAAAAATTCTCAAAGATTTGTTTTATAATTTTTTTAGTCATATTAAAAATTATTGTTGGAAGGTAATATTAAATTCTATTCATTATTAACTCATTTTCTTATTAAAATATATTACTCCAGATTTCTAAATAAATTTTTGTATATTTTAAAATGAACATTTTTAGGATTTTTTGAAAAGAAATCAATTTTTAAAAGTTGAAATTACGGTAGTTATTTTATAAGTTGATATTTAAATAGATGTTTTATTTATCTATGTTTATAAAAACACATGATGGATTTTTAGAAGAAGATAAAATTTATTTTCCCAAAATGTTGAGATTATTTTTATGGTATTTGAATAAATGAGAAGTGTTGAAAAATAATATTTTGAAGAAAAATAATAAATTTCATATATGATTTAATGTTTAGAAAATATTATTAAATAGATTTATTTTGAGAAGAAACAAAGAACTAAATTTGATATTAAGATGAATCCCCAATTTGATAAATCATATTATTTCTTTTCATTAAAGTAAGGAAATGGAATTTGAAATTTCTTAAATTATTAATATATGGTGGTTTAATGGATTTTGAAGTGCATAAGAAATTTAAATATCGGTCTTAGAAATTAAATATTTGGGTTTTGTGAAATGGTTTGAAAGTGAAAATCATATTTTGAGAAAAAGATAATTTATTATAGATTTGATGTTTAAAAAGATTCTTGATTTATAAACTCCTTATTGGTACTTTAAATGGTTTAAAGAGGAATTTCAAAGTGTGAATTATTTCCAAAGGAGATTATCGGGTTTGAAATTAAAGGAAGATTTGAGATTATTTAAATCGGAACATGTAGTTGAACTTAAGGGAGTATTGAGGTGTAGCCAAAATGAGATTCAGTCGATCTTGCCATATATATATATGTATGTATGTATTCAGGAATATATAATCATGTCTACATTGTTTTTATATATAATGCAAATACAATAAGTTTATGTTATGACATGAATGAGGGATGCATCTATAGGTGGTGCTTGTTATTATTGTGGGTATGGTTATATATTTCACTATGCTTGGATTATTGCCAAATCACCTTTTTATTGCTTATGCATGCCATGTTTTATGTCATATAAGATATAGTACATTATGTGATGAGGATTGTTTGCTTGATCTTATCTATGTTTCATGTTCACTTATATATAAAATGTTAAGTAAATCATTAGTAACTCCGGGTTAAATGACGGTTAGGCGTATTACTATCGTAAATATGAACATGTAAAATGAATAAATAAAATTTTACCGAAGCAATATAAGACATCGGATGGGCTAGATATCCCTCCTAGTTGATTGCTACGTGCAGCGTGGTAGAGGGTTCTCGCTTTGTTATGGAGCAGAGGACGACAATAATGAGATATATATATATATATATATATATATATATATTGTACTTAATGATATTGATATATGGTGATGTCATGTATATATTGTGATGTACTTATATGGATGATGTGACGATCCACCCTTCTTACTCCGAAAGACGAGTCGTAATAGAGAAAGAAATAGGTAGAAAGAAATAGATAGAAAGAAAGAACTAAACAAATCACAGAATCTCACAGCGGAACGGATAATATATATTACATAACATATATCACATAGTCACTAGTACAATGCATCAGAGTCACAATTATACATACATCAAACCCAAACAGTCGTAGTGACCTGTCTATTCATTACAAGCCAAAATACAGACATAGATACCAATACAGTGGAATATAGATATAGCTAAGTACGTTAAAGCCACTTGCTCCAACTCCTCCTCCCAAAATACGTCGAAAGCAAACCTGGAATCACTTGGCTACTCATAAAAATTTGAGTACCCAAGAGTTTAGAAAAAACAAAAAAATAAACTCTAGGTCAGACATGGGTCTGGTGTGAGTAAAACGGCTAAATTACTTTAAATTGAAAACCATTTGAAATCAAGGGTATCTCGTAAGACTCGCCGCACATAAACACGGATGGGTTTTTCCCTTACGATAACCAAAACACTTTCATAGAAAATCCAGTGATATTATAATAATGTCTAGAATTTTCCAAATAAATAGAAGATAGCTGGAATGCTTGCATCTCACATTCCAACATATTTGGCCATGATCAAAAACGTACGGCACTTATTGGAGATTGGGTTCCATACAATGACAAGGCCACTGGGGTACCGCCCGTCATAGTGCATCTCTAGAAAAATAACACTGAGGACCACGCCGGGATCCCCTGCTACACAAGACCGGACTACCCCTAACTTGGATAGTCCGAATAAGATTACCCCGCGGTTGGGATCAGCAACCGCACTACACAGACAGAAGTAAAAGGGACTGTAGATAGGGGTAACCTTACCCTACTTGGGTGCGACCCACTTAGCCTTGCTGCATCTCCCCTGTTTTAGTCATTCCTGGTTGATGAGGCTTGAGACTATGATTACCTTTAAGAACACATTCGCTTGGAATGCTCATCGTCCTCCAATGACGATGTTTTGATAGCATTCGTCCATACAAGTCCGTTTCGGGTCCGAACGGAACCGAAGCCACTATTTCCACTACACCCATATTGGAATCACCCTCAGAGTTAGCGACAAATAGCCCTTGCACTCTGAAATCTTCATTCCGGATCTTCATTGGAATCTTTCCGACCTAATCGTTTATTTTGGATCGATGTGGTTTTCGGATAATACTGATATCCGATCCCGGTCTCATCGAATCCAAACGACAGATTTTTAAAGGCCAAGTTGTTTAAACAAAACAATTCAATTTCAGGGTGTCAACATTCATATGGAAATTTCACTACATATGTTTATTTCCAACAAAACGTCTCAACGTTTCCATTCCAATCATTCAATTCATTTGGTCACTTAATATCATAAGCACAAAACAACTTGAAATGAATTCACAAGAGAAATCAAGTCAAACCACATATCCTGAACTATTTAAACGATTGTAGCCAATATTAACTAATCACAACCATCATTTAGTAAATTTAAATAATCTAAAATTAATTATATTTTAACTCTGCTTATTTAAAATTAAATAATTTATAAAACTATTTATTTTTAATTTAAATAAATTTAGAAATTCATTAATAATTATCTTATAATAATTAACTTAGGATTTTATCAATTTAAAGTTTTAATTTGTTTATTAACTTTAATTATTAAAATTTATTTAATTGTATAATTTTTTTCTAAAACTTAACTAAGTGTATTAGGCAAAAAGGTTTAGGTGATAGGATAATTACAAGTCCCTATATTGTTCAGATTAAAGAAAATAATTATTTAAAGGGTTAATAGGTTTTAAAAATGGAATCACTTTGAATTTTTTTTTAAAAAAACATGAACCCGGCCCATTGGCCCAACCACAAAAGAAAACAACCCGCCTCTTCTTCTCTTTTATTTCCACTGCCTTTCCTTCTTCATCTTCCGCCTTTTCTTTTTGACCTGCACGCAACCTTGCCATGCACGTGCACACGCCGGCGACCCCTCGCCATCCACCTCTGGTCATCCCCATATGTCACCTCCGACCTCGCAAACTCACTGGCCACCCAAATTTTCACGACACGCCATAATTTGAGAGAATCGAACTTGAACCCACTTTCAGGAATAAACTTATAACAACCCGCATATTTTACGATTGTATATTTAAATATTTTATTTAAATATAACATCGTTAATCGGATTAAGGTCCGAAATGTTACTTTTTGCAAACGGTCGAATTGGGACTCGAGACCACTTCCATTGAGTCCAAAATGGCGTTTGCGACTTTTTTTAGTATAAGCTTCGATATGTTTGGAGTGAGTTGAATTTGGTTATTTTCTGTTGGGCTTTTTGGGTTTGGGTTTCAGCCCACTAACGCTACTTATTACTCTAACTCTTTAACTCTTCATCCATTCACTCTCCAAACACTTTAGCTCAGCTAAAAATGGGGGAAAAGAAAAGGAATTAGAAATTCCAAGCCCTAGATTCATTAGCAAACTCCATTTCTTGCTCCAAAATCAAGGAGAAGCTTAGGTAAGCTCCATATTCATCTTCTCATCTCATTTCCTCTTCAATTTCAGAAATTCCTACACCCTAATTTAGGAAATACTTGTTTGATCTTAGATTGAAGCTTGTAGAGTAGAAGTGAAGAGTGGTTGATCTTTTCTTTGCATTTGAGCCTCTTATCTTTGTTTTGAGTTAAAAAGGTGAGTTTTGAACTCACATCTAGTTCTCTTGATGTCATTGATGTTAGGTATGAATTCCTAACACTTATTCATGTTCATTTGCTTTTGGTTTGAATTGATTTGGTGAACATTTCAATTTTTGGTGTTTTGAAGTCAAAAACTTTAAAAATCCTAGCTTTGATTTGTGAACATGTTGTTTGGGGTGTATCGAAGAGCCTATAAGGCTGGGTTGTCGTTAGGCATAAATCCCTAGTCGTCGTTGTTCGATCGATCGCTCCCGAATCGTTTTGGCCATCATGGCCTAGGCAAAGTATTGCACAGACCAGGTTTTCAGACGTCTGAAATGCAAGTTCAGACGTTTGGTTTTGAACCTGAAACAAAAGTATATTCGGTAGAGATTTATAAAAATGGCAGAAAACAGAGTCAGACGTCTGAAACACCCTTTCAGACGTCTGAAACACCTTGGCAGACGTCTGAAACACTCTTTCAGACGTCTAAACCAACATGTCAGACGTCTGAAGCCACCCTCCAGACGTCTGAATGGTTTTTGAATTTCCAGAACCTAAATCCAGACGTCTGGATTAACCCCGAGACGTCTGGAATTGCCTATTTTTGCCTATTTGCCTATTTTTGATTGAATTTCCATTGTTTAATCGATTCATGTTGATCCAATTAATTGTTATTGCATTCTTTGACTTTGATGATTCTTCGTACACGGGTTTTTATAAAAATGATCTTTTTAAAGTGTATTAAAAGCTCGTTCCACCAATTTATAATTTCTATTCAAAACACACTCACAACTTTGCACTTCGAGCGAAGAGGGAAGTGAATTAAATGATTAAATAAAACGCGTGCAATGAACACGTGCGTTTATCTTTTTAGTTAATTCCTAATCTATTCGTTTGACCGTTTTGACCTTTGGGTCTGGTTTACCGATGAGATGAGGTGAACTTTGTACTGCTTTGAGTGTGAAATTGACCAACGGTTAGTAAACCGTTTAGTGCAAACGTGGGGTATGGGACTCACGTTAACATTTTTTGGGTTCCTCTCCAAGAGTTTATGACACATTAGCTTCGGCAGCCGGTACTGGACCTATGTGGGTCATTGATTGTCTATGTGGACAATTACTCCTATGTGGGAGTATTATATTGGCTTTATCTATGTGGACAACTGCTCCTATGTGGGAGTAGAGCCTTCGTGTGTATCGCCCCTGGGCGTATGATACCACTAAATTAACAGTACTTGGCATAAAGACTCTGGTCTTAGCACGTGCGACTTTCTGATGTTTTATTATTATATTTCCCTTGAGTAGCGCCTTTCGGCGATGGTTACATGGAACCACACGATATGAGTGCGACTACCCAGTGGAAATTTATATTGCTTACGTGGGCACTATTCTTTGCTATGTTGCATTGATTTTTGGATATGTTTCCACTAATGCTTATGGTTGCCGATATGGCGGGTTTTGGAATATCCCCTAAGTGTGAGTAATATTGTTCCTGGTTTTGGGATATGATATCCTTTGTTTATTTGAATCGTCGATGATATGTGGCTTGTTTTGATTCATCTTTGGTTAGATGATTTGGCTATCTCTTTTGGAGAAATTTGTGGTACTTTATGATCTTGTATGTTCATTATCATTTAGTTTATCTGATTGATTTGTTCAGCTAGACTGACCCGTGTATTTTATACTCCGGTTAGACCGAGATGTTTCAGGTTATATAAATATATTCTTTATTATTATTATTATTATTTTCTTATAGAACTTATCATATCTAGAGATTTCATAATTCAATATTTATTATAGTTTCAAATCATTTTATATATTCAGGTATTTTAATTATCAGAGATTTAGTTGTTTGACTAATTAAAGTTAATATTCCAATAATCACATCGGTTAATCACTCACTATTAGATGGCCCAAAAATCCGGGTCGTCACAACACGTGCGTTTATCTTTTCAGTTAATTCCTAATCTATTCGTTTGACCGTTTTGACCTTTGGGTCTGGTTTACCGATGAGATAAGGTGAACTTTGTACTGCTTTGAGTGTAAAATTGACTAACGGTTAGTAAACCATTTAGTGCGAACGTGGGGTATGGGGCTCACGTTAACATTTTTTTGGTTCCTCTCCAAGAGTTTATGACACATTAGCTTCGGCGGCCAGTACTAGACCTTTGTGGGTCATTGATTGTCTATGTGGACAATTACTCCTACGTGGGAGTATTATATTGGCTTTGTCTATGTGGACAACTGCTCTTATGTGGGAGTAAAGCCTTCGTGTGTATCGCCTCTGGGCGTATGATACCACTAAATTAACAGTACTTGGCATAAAGACTCTGGTCTTAGCACGTGCGACTTTCTGATGTTTTATTATTATATTTCCCTTGAGTAGCGCCTTTCGGCGATGGTTACATGGAACCACACGATATGAGTGCGACTACCCAGTGGAAATTTATATTGCTTACGTGGGCACTATTCTTTGCTATGTTGCATTGATTTTTGGATATGTTTCCACTAATGCTTATGGTTGCCGATATAGCGGGTTTTGGAATATCCTCTAAGTGGGAGTAATATTGTTCCTTGTTTTGGGATATGATATCCTTTGTTTATTTGAATCGCCGATGATATGCGGCTTGTTTTGATTCATCTTTGGTTAGATGATTTGGCTATCTCTTTTGGAGAAATTTGTGGTACTTTATGATCTTGTATGTTCATTATCATTTAGTTTATCTGATTGATTTCTTCAGCTAGACTGACCCGTGTATTTTATACTCGGGTTAGACCGAGATGTTTCAGGTTAGGTACATTAGACTTAGCCTCTTTTGCTTCCGCATGGACTATTCCGCTAGCTCCTTTTTGCTATAGCTTTTTTTGTGTAGTCCTTTTTGGCTGTAACTCTGATATATATATTCTTTTGACTCGTATGTATATTATGGTTTACTTTACTACTTGACATGTATCATTTTGTATACTCTGTATTGTATCTGAATATGTGTAAATGTATGCGATGATTAACTGTTCTGTGATGTGTATTACATTTGAGTTGTCATATTTGTTATGATAGATTCTTCAGCCACCTATGACTTTGTGTTAAGTATTTATTGGATATGTCGATACACTTGAGAAAAATATAGATATATGCTACCTTGTCGACGTATTCAGTAGATAATTAAGGCAAGGCTATAAATGGTTGCTCCTAACCAGCTCTATTCTCCGCATTAGCAGACGGTGTTGCCTTATAATACTCTTTGCTAATGTGGGTCTCAGAGTGGGGCGTCATAGCTTGGTATCAGAGCTGAGTTCAGAACAAAATATGATAAACATAGAACAGAGACACATATTATGGTACATCAAAGGGTAGTACGAATGTTACGAATCCTTGAATCATTGTGCCTTTATTCTTTCCGTTCCTTTGGTGTAGATAGAATTTTTGGGAATACATCTAGGAATGTATTTTATTCGTAGTATTCCACATTTGAATTAATGATATCTACCTTGTGAGTAATCTTTATCTTATCTTAACTTTCAGCTAATGGCTGGAAGAGGCAGAGGACAACGCACGGATGCTGGGCAATCCAGTGGCTCGCATTCGGACGGCGTTTATATGTCTGCCAATCAGTTTTTGGGGTTATTTAGGAGCACTCAGCCTCCAGCTCCTATTCGTGCATCTCCTCCACGCAAGTCTGCCTTTGCATGCCTGTGTAGTGATTTCTCTCATCTTGGAGGAAAGCCATTCAAAGGCTCTGAGTCCGTTCTTGAGGTCCAAGCTTGGATTCGCACATGCGAGCATATCTTCTCTCGTAGGATCTTTCTGACCATGATCGAGTTCTTGTAACTTCTAGCTTATTGCAAGAGCGTGCCCTTGATTGGTATGAGCTTCTTATTGCCGAACTTGATGAGTCTGTTCTTTCTTGGACTCAGTTTCGGGAGCGATTCGAACTCAAATTCGTTCCTGAATCTGAGAAAGTTTTATTAGCCCGTCGCTTCCTTGAGTTGAAGCAAGGGAAGTCCTCCGTTTCCGATTATGTTGCATCATTCGAGGCCTTATCTAAGTATGGTCTTGAATTCATTAGCACTTCTTATAAGAAGAATATGAAGTTTGTCTCTGGTCTTAAGAAATATCTTAAGAAGTCTTTAATGCTTCAGCTTAAGCTTTCTTTTGAGGAGTTGGTTGATTCAGCACTTCATCTCGAGGCCATCGAGAAGGAGTGTGATAGTGGTGATGATGTTGAGGTTCGCAAGAACCCCAATAAGAAGAAGTTTCCATTTCATAAGCGGGAATCTTTCCCTTCCAAGAAGAAAAAGCCTATTGAATCTGGTTCTAACTCTCAATCTGTTGGAATGCCTTCCGTTCGGAAGTGTTTCAATTGTGGTTCTCCTGACCATATGATCCGAGATTGTCCTAAGCCTCCCTTCTGCCGCCATTGCAAGAAGGAAGGTCATCGTATTTCGACTTGCCCTACTGCTCCTGCTAGTGCCAAGTCCGGCAAGCTTTATGTTACTAAGGCTTCTGGAGGTTCTTCTCAGCCCAGAGGTATATCTCCATCTATTTTGGAAGGTTCTATTTTATTTCATGACCGTAGTATTCGAGTTCTTTTCGATACGGGTGCTTCGCATTCATTCGTATCGAAGAAGCTCGTCGATGATTTGTCTTTGGATGTTTCTTGTATGGTTACTTCATTGAGGATTGCAAATCCTATTGGAGGATCCGCAACCCTTAGCATGCTTTGTGATGATGTTGAAATTGTTTTATGTGGCTTTTCTTTTCGTGCGAATCTGCATGTTATTTCTTATTTGGGATTTGATATGATTTTGGGTATGGACTGGCTAGTGAGATATGATCCCAGGATTATTTGTTCTGAAAGAATTTTATATCTCTGACATCCGGATTCATCTACTCAACTATCACTGGTTCTTTGGAATGTGGATAATTCTGAAATGGCTTTATATTCTCTTGACTCATGAGATGATGATGATATATCTCGTATACCTATTGTTTGTGACTTCTTTGATGTTTTCGAGCCGGTTTCGGGTTTGCCACCCAAGCGGGTGATCGAGTTCCGCATTGATCTCATTCCAAGCGCGCAGCCAGTTGGGCATCCTCCCACGAGGATGTCTACAAAGGAAAACGAGGAACTCAAGAAGCAGCTTTTAGAGCTTGAGTCCAAGCAGTTGATTCAGTCCAGTTTTTCACCGTGGGGTACCGCGGTCGTCTTCGTGAAGAAGTCCGATGGAACTCTTAGGCTCTGCATCGACTATCACAAGCTTAACGAGTTGACCATCAGGAATAGGTATCCATTTGCTTGGATCGATGATATGTTCGATCTGTTGAGTGGCGCTAAGGTCTTCTCTCAGCTCGACCTTGCTACTGGTTTTCACCAGCTCCGAGTTGCGGAAGATAGCATACCTCTCACAGCTTTCCACACTCGATATGGTTCTTTCGAGTGGATCGTTATGCCGTTCGGTTTGACGAATGCTCCTGCTTTCTTTGTTGATCTTATGAATCGAGTATTCCGGGAATATCTCGATAAGTTCGTCCTTATGTTCATTGATGACATTCTTGTTTATTCTAAGTCTGAAGCCGAGCATGCTAATCACTTGAGAATTGTCTTGAGTACTCTTTGTCACCATCAGCTTAAAGCCAAATTCTCCAAGTGCCATTTTTGGGAGAATAAGGTTAAGTTTTTAGGCCATGTTGTATCTTCCGATGGCATTTCTGTCGATCCCTCAAAGATCAAAGCTATCCAAAATTGGAAGAGGCCTGAGAATGTTCATGAGATTCGTAGTTTCCTTAGATTGGCGGGTTATTACCGTCGGTTCATTAAGGATTTTTCTCGTGTTGTGCTTCCTCTCACCAGTCTTACTCGGAAAGGCATTCGTTATGTTTGGTCCGATAAGTGTGAAGCTTCCTTTCAGACATATAGGAACTTCTCACTAATGCTCCTATTCTTGTGGTTCCCGAGGGGAATCATGATCTTGTTGTCTACACCGATGCTTGTGGTAGTGGTCACGGTGCCGTGCTTATGCAGAAAGATTGGGTAGTTGCTTATGCTTCTAGGAAACTGCGTCCAAATGAAGTTCGCTATGCCACTCATGATCTTGAGTAAACCGCCATTGTCTTCGCCTTGAAAATTTGGCGACACTATTTATTAGGCGAGCGCTTCATTCTCTATACCGATCATAAATCCTTGAAGTATTTGTTCACTCAGAAGGAACTCAATATGAGGCAACAGCGTTGGCTCGAGTTTCTTGCCTCCTATGACTTTGATATCCAATATACCCCTGGTAAGGGTAATCGTGTTGCTGATGCGCTTAATCGCAGACATTCGGCTATTGTTTCTTTAATGCTTACCGAATGGGATATTCTTGAGACTCTATCTTTTTGTGATATTCGTGATCGAACTCCATCCTCTGATTCTCCGATAGCATTATTCAGTTTGGAAGCTCGACCCTCTTTATTGGATTGTATTGCCGAAGCTCAGCGGCATGATTCTGATCTTATGCATCTTCTTCAGCTTTGTGAGACTGAATCCCGTGATGAGGCGTTGTGGGATTTCAGCATTGATCTTCATGGGTGTCTTCGCAAGAAGAACCGTCTTGTTGTGCCTCCTGATTCTGCACTTAGGCATGACATTCTTGATGATTGTCATCGTTCTAAGTATACCATTCATCCTGGCAGTAGTAAGATGTATGCCGATATGCATCGCCTTTATTATTGGGAAGGCATGAAGCGCGATGTAGCAAGTCATGTGAGTAATTGCATGACTTGTCAACGTATTAAAGCCGAACATCAGCGCCCTTCTGGTTTCCTTCGGCCTCTGGAGATTCCATTGTGGAAATGGGATCAGATTTCGATGGATTTCATTGATGGCCTACCTCGTACGAGATCGGGCCATTCTAGCATTTGGGTTATTGTTGATCGCTTCACTAAGTCTGCTCATTTTATTCCTGTTAAATCTAAAAGGGCTGCTTCTCTTTTGGCTAAGTTATTTATCAAGGAAATCGTGAGACTTCACGGTGTTCCTAGTTCGATTGTGAGTGACCGCGATCCTTTATTCACCAGTCATTTCTAGCAGAGTCTTCAGCAAGCTTTGGGAACAAAGCTTAACTTCAGCATAGCCTATCATCCACAGTCTGATGGACAGACTGAACGGGTGAATCGTATCTTAGAGGATCTTCTCCGTATTTGTATTCTTGACTTTGGAGGTAGTTGGGAGGATCATCTACCCCTTGTAGAGTTCTCCTACAACAATAGTTTTCAGTCCAGTATCGGTATGGCTCCTTTCGAAGCCTTATATGGAAGGCCATGTCGATCACCTTCTTGTTAGTTGGAATCTTGGGAGAAGCTTATTCTTGGCCCAGAGTTTGTTCATGATTCTTCTGAGAAGATTGTTCTTATTCGTTAGAGAATGAAAGAGGCACAGAGCCGCCAGAAATCCTATGCGGACAACCGTAGGAAGCCTCCCGAGTTCTCGGTTGGTGATCTCGTCTTTATTCGTGTTTCTCCTTTGAAAGGGGTTATGCGCTTCAGTGTGACAGGGAATTGGCTCCTCGCTTTGTAGGACCATTTCCTATACCTGAACGTATTGGCCCTGTGGCTTATAGAGTTTCACTTCCAGCTCATCTATCCGGAGTTCACAACGTGTTTCACGTCTCTCAGTGTAACGACCCGGGATTTTGGACCATTCGCATCCATTATAAGTGTATAGGTAGACACTCATGCCGGAATTGAATTGCTCAAAATACCGCGTTGTTAATTTAAATTTGGCAAAACTGAACATATACAGTAAATAAAAAATCACAGATCACAGACACAGAGTAATAAATGCAGCGGAAATAAAAGAGATAGTAGTTCATGAAGCTACTATATAAATATATAAAATACATCAGAGTTTACAACAGAAGAGTAATACGATACAAATCAGAATACAAATCCGAATACTTCGCTGGAATTATCGAATACTGAAGCAGAATAGATGGCTGGATCTTCAAGCAAAGCTCCAACTTCAAAAGGTGAGTCTCGAATACTGGTACACTCAGTCTGACCCGAGCGTAAAGCAAAACACAAGACACTCGAGTCAGGATTAACATTCTTATATTAATAAATCCAACTCAAGTGAAATAGCAATTGAAATACAAGTAACTCAAAGGATGTTTGGAATAACCATCCTTAAGGATCCGTTAAACTATCTACTATGTAGTAATATACGCTAAGTAGATAATGTCTATCAGTAATATAAGAAGATATCAAAATAGCGTTAAGTCATGGCCCATTCCACCCTTAACACATTTTTATTCCCACAAGCATATACAAGACCGTAGTTTCCCCAAAACCGGAAGTCACCAGAGGGCAATCCATATACTCAAGGTACAAAACAAATTCGTAGTGGTCGCGCATAAATGGAATACAAGTATGACAAGGCACATGAGGCAATACCCAAGGTAGTGATACTACCGTTCGCCTGATCCGGACTGGTGAGAACGCAACGCCGCAGCGCCCGCAACACCGTGAGACAACACTCCCAAAATCAAGGGTGCACCAATCGACAATAAGTATAAGTAGTTCGAAGAAGTGTGTCCACTTGAGGTATCAATCCTCCATTGGCCCGGCACAGCTCCTGTTTTAGTCATTTCCAATTTGACACAAGTGTCAAGGCTATCCATTATCGTTCTCTTTCTTCAGTCATCACGAACACCATTCCAACCACTTCATTCTGGATCATCACTCCGCGTATAGTTATTAAAGTGGTTTTCGGTTTAGATAGAGAGTATATCCATAACCGAATTCCGGTCTCTTTAATAACTTTCGTAATTATTACACCGATTGGTCGTTTATTTATTTCAAAACCAAATCAATTCAATTTCAAATAGAATTCGTAAACCAACAATTTATTTGTCTTTCAAAACCAATTTCCAATAATTTACGTTTCAAAACTTTCCAATTTCAATTACAACATTTCTATATTCAATTTCAAAGTTTCAATTAAAACAATCCAAATATTCGTTGCATTTCGTATATAAGTTTCATTCCGAAATCATTTAAATAAATTTAATTTAACTTTCACATCAATTTAAACTCATTTATCGATTTTATTCAATATTCGTTAAATTACTTTATCATTCAAAACAATTTCAATTAAAATTTTCAATTCATTAAATCAATTCTTAAGTTCAACTTCATTAAATCAAAATCTACAATTTTGAATTAAATTAAATTCGTCAAATCAAATTCTTTCAATTATAAGTCTTACATTAATTCCAAAATTTATCGCATTTTCATTTCTTGTTAAAGAAATTCAATTTCAACAATTTACTTACTTAAATAATTTTCCAAAACTTAATTCATAAAGAACTCAATTTCATTTATTTACGAAGTAAAAATTCACTTATTCAAAAGTTCAATTTTCTTATTAAAGAATTTCAATTCAATTTAATCATTAAATAATTCAATCTTATTTAATTATTAAATAATTCAAACTTCATTATTACATAATTTGAAAGTTTAATAATTTCAACTTAATTATAATTATTAAATAATTTCAAACTTAATTATGATTATTAAATCATTTCAAATAATTTCAAACTGTATTATTAAATCATTTCAAATTTTAATTCAATCATTTCTCAAATTTAACAACATTCTTCCATCAATTTCATTGTTAATAATTTGTTTCAGATTATTATATATTAGCATTTTCTTTTCATAAAATTCCAATTTCAAATTCATTTCAAAACAATATTATTTCTTCAAATAAAATCTTCGTTTTATTTTTAAATCAAATTATTTGATCAATCGGGTTTTATTTAATTTCCTATCCTAGGTCAAAATTCAATTTTGGGTATTTATCATTTCAACCCGATTCCAATTCAATTCAAAATCAAAGAATAACAAAGGGGAACTTGCAGTGTGATAACTAGGATGGTGTCAAAGTAAATAAACAAGCAATAACAACAATCAATATCAATCCAATAATCAATTCAAATAATCCCGAAATAACCGTATTAATTCGCATTGTTATTTGTACGAATTAATATAATTTTTTCTAGAATCTACACTATCATTTCATGTAGATTAAAGATTATTACATTACGGTTTCCACTTGTCATCTATTTACAATTTCATACATCATCAGTTTAAACAACATACAATTGATGGTTCAAGGTGTAGTTAACAATCCTACGTGTCAATAAATTTAACAGTTAAAGGGGTCATATTATACAAATGTCAGTTAATCAAATTTAACATTTAATTATCCTATATCAAGTTCAATTTCATACTGTTTATCATTTTAACATTAACAATTTAACGTCCAATATAAACATCAACAATCAATCAGTTAACAACCAAACTGGATTATCATTTCATATATATAACAGATAATGGTGTCAGATGTCACAGGTGAACTGATACAGGTAATAACAGTGTAAATATCTAACAGTAGTATATTTCAATTGTCGTTTCAATTGAAATCAAATTTAATAAATAAAAGAACGTTAATCGTGAGTGAGTGCTCACCTTTCGAGGCTAGAGATATGAACGAGAGTAGAAGCGAATTATGAATTCAAGCACGAATTCCAACGCAAAGCTAGATTGACAGGAATCGATGACAAAGCTGATAGTTTGAATTGACGAGAACGAATCATCTAGATAGAAACAGAATATATACTATTATTATTTTCCATGAAATCAATATCAAATTTAAGGCGAATATAAAATAAAATATATATAATTAAGATCGTTGTTTCCATTTAAAACACGTATATAAAATAAGACCTCCTTATATACTTGAAACCAACCCATGTACTTATAATTATATCCAACAAATATGTATAAACCTTTATAATCTAATATACTCTATTTGACTTATATACGTAACAGGCTTAATACAACTTAACATATATAAACAATACACTATAGATATCATGTATTTATTTTTCAACTATCAACTTTATAACTCAGACAATACATACTCGGTTCTACTAGAAATCAACAAAGTACCTTTCGAGACATTTTTTTTTTTATATTTACTAATAATATACATATACACATGTACTTGAAACTTTATAATATTTATAAAACACATACATGCAAGCTTCAAATACACTTGGATTTTCAAAAACAGTACCATACCAAAAGTGTTTTTTTCCAATACACTTGGATCCTTAGGAAACTGTAAAATAAAAGTATAGAAAAAGGAAACTGTAAACTTACTTTGGAAAAGAAGAACCAAACCCCAAATTTTCTTTTTATATACGTTATAAACATTGTATACAATATATTATAACATCTTAACCTATAAACCAACTTACGTATAAAGTATATAAACAATGCATAACTTCACATATATAAAGTATATACAAACCCTTCAAATCAGAAGTTATAAACCCAGATTATAAAATATACACCTTAAGATAAATACTTACCTATACATAAAATTTTATGTATCATAGATCTAAAAGCTAGGGAACAAAAATCAAAGTATAATCGTCAAAAGATGAATAAGTTTACCAAGCTCGAGAACTATGACTGGAGGCAGGTGATAGGTCAACGCTGGAGGATGGATGTGATGCCGTGGGTTGCTGCTGTTTGGGCATGGGCGAGGTGGAGCAGTGGTTGGAGGCGCTTGGTGGAGATGGGTGGTAGGTCGTGTGCTCGGGTGATGGTTGCGTGAAGGCTAGGGGAAAGGCGGAGGGGCTGAGGTGTGAACGTGGGCGAGGTAAGCATGAAAGCAGGAGGGTCGTTTGGATGCTACTGGCGTGGGCTGCTCGGCTAACTGTTTGGATGGAGGTGGTTTCGGTAGGCCACGGAACAACAGGAAGGAGGCGGAGGGAGGAAAGGCGGAAGATGAAGAGGAGGGGATGGTCTCGGTGAGGGGATGTGGGGCCAAGGGGACGTTGAGGCGGTTGCTGGCCTCGGCGGCGGTGAAGGAACGGGGAAGGCGGATGGTGATGGTTGCTAGCGGTCGGAGAGGGAATAAGAAGAGAACCAGGGAAGAGTTGGATAGATGAGCATGTTTTCTAAAGGACATCACTAAGAAAAGTGTACAGGCAACAGTTAGATATAAATGAAAATGCTTGTACGTATGCTCTTGAAGTAATGGACATTTATTTCTAAATTTATTAATAGCTAGAATTTGGAAAGTTTGAACGTGAATTCGGGAAAAATAATAATAGCAAAACGACTATTGAGTTTTACCAAGAAAAGTTGAATGAACAATGAATTCAAATGTCACAAAACCAAACGTCCCAAAACCGATACCGATACGGTAATTGTTCCGCAGATTTCATCGTTCCCCGGACGTCGAAAAAAACAAACGAATATACCGCAGAGATCAGCACGATGAGACGATCAAAACGGTATACAGCCATCAGTGGTACGATCATCCGATAAAAATCGATATCGGTACCAGAATACTGCTTTTTTGCAGAAAATAAGAACGACGGAGCCAAAGATGTCCGAATTTGGAAAAACGACAAACTGATATCTTGCTCAGAAGATGGTTTAAAATTTTTCTATGTAAAAATATTTAGGTTTCGGAAACATTTTATTTTCATTGCTTTTTAACTGATTAAATTGAAGTGAATTTACGTGCGAAATAAACTTTCGTATTTTCGGACGAAAATTTACCAGTTGCTATGTTTAACTAGACGTATTCCAAATATAAAATTTTTATTTCAAAATTTTATCGTTTAAAATTTCACAAAATTTCAACTAATTACGTTATCAACAGTTGAAATTTTACGGGTCGTTACACTCAGCTTCAGAAGTGTCTTCAAGAATCGGAGTCTGTTATTGACTCTCCTGATTTGCAAGGGATTGAGATCTCACCAGATTTATCTATTGTACAGCAGCCTATTCGCGTACTTGCCACGGAGGTGAGACACCTTCGAAACAAGGACGTGCCGCTCATTAAAGTTCAATGGTCCGCTAATCCCAATGACTATACTTGGGAAACCAGAGAGTTTATCGAGCGATCCTATCCGGGTTTTCTATCTTTGCTTAGCAATGGTGAGTATATCTTTTTTATCTCAAGCTTATTTCTTTTCTTTTAGGTGTTGTAAGTATGTAGTTGTTACAAATTCTTATATAGGAATTGCAAGGATGCAATTTCTTTAAGGATGGGAGTCTGTAACAACCCGCATATTTTACGATTGTATATTTAAATATTTTATTTAAATATAACATCGTTAATCAGATTAAGGTCCGAAATGTTACTTTTTGCAAACGACCGAATTGGGACTCGAGACCACTTCCATTGAGTCCAAAATGATGTTTGCGACTTTTTTTAGTATAAGCTTCAATATGTTTGGAGTGAGTTGAATTTTGCTATTTTCTGTTGGGCTTTTTGGGTTTGGGTTTCAGCCCACTAACCCTACTTATTACTCTAACTCTTTAACTCTTCATCCATTCACTCTCCAAACACTTTAGCTTAGCTAAAAATGGGGGAAAAGAAAAAGAATTAGAAATTCCAAGCCCTAGATTCATTAGCAAACTCCATTTCTTGCTCCAAAATCAAGGAGAAGCTTAGGTAAGCTCCATCTTCATCTTCTCCGTCTCATTTCCTCTTCAATTTCAGAAATTCCTAAACCCTAATTTAGGAAATACTTGTTTTGATCTTAGATTGAAGCTTGTAGAGTAGAAGTGAAGAGTGGTTGATCTTTTCTTTGCATTTGAGCCTCTTATCTTTGTTTTGAGTTAAAAGGTGAGTTTTGAACTCACATCTACTTCTCTTGATGTTATTGATGTTAGGTATGAATTTCTAACACTTATTCATGTTCATTTGCTTTTGGTTTGAATTGATTTAGTGAACATTTCAATTTTTGGTGTTTTGAAGTCAAAAACTTTAAAAATCCTAGCTTTGATTTGTGAACATGTTGTTTGGGGTGTATCGAAGAGCCTATAAGGCTGGGTTGTCGTTAGGCATAAATCCCTAGTCGTCGTTGTTCGATCGATCGCTCCCGAATCGTTTTGGCCATCATGGCCTAGGCAAAGTATTGCCCAGACCAGGTTTTCAGATGTCTGAAATGCAAGTTCAGACGTCTGGTTTTGAACCTGGAACAAAAGTATATTCGGCAGGGATTTATAAAAATGGCAGAAAACAGAGTCAGACGTCTGAAACACCCTTTCAGACGTCTGAAACACCTTGGCAGATGTCTGAAACACCCTTTCAGACGTCTGAACCAACATGACGTCTAAAGCCACCCTCCAGACGTCTGAATGGTTTCTGAATTTCCAGAACCTAAATCCAAACGTCTGGATTGACCCCAGACGTCTGGAATTACGTATTTTTTCCTATTTGCCTATATTTGATTGAATTTCCATTGTTTAATCGATTCATGTTGATCCAATTAGTTGTTATTGCATTCTTTGACTTTGATGATTCTTCGTACATGGGTTTTTATAAAAATGATCTTTTTAAAGTGTATTAAAAGCTCGTTCCTCTAATTTATAATTTCTATTCAAAACACACTCACAACTTTGCACTTCGAGCGAAGAGGGAGGAGAATTAAATGATTAAATAAAACACGTGAAATGAACACGTGTAATGACCCGAAATTTTTGATCTCGAAAATTCCAGATAGTTAGGAAAAGAAGAAAAGAGATAGAAGAAGAAACATGAAACAAGTCACAGAATCTCACATTCGCAGCGGATGAAATATAATATCAAATAATAATAGTTATACAAAAGAATACTATATCTGTCAATTACATTTTAATACATCAGAGTTACACACATACACTGGACATATACAAATCAACATGTCCCGGATAAACAGAAATATATCACAGTGGAAACACTCTATACGTTCCTGCCATCCAACTCGCCTCTTGAGCTCCAGAACGTCCTTACCTGAAAATCTGTAATACTCGGTCTGACCCGAGCATTACATCAAAGTAATACCCGGGTCAGGCTGGAAACCAGCATGAGTAAACCCATATAATTTGAAACTCTAAGGTTGTAAAACTTCTTTGAAACCAGGGTAACTCATACCTCACTACGACTTCTTATCTTATTATAATCAAACAATTTATTTCACAAAATAATACCTATGTACCGTTACTTAGTTTCAAAGATCTAGTTTACTTGATTTATTCCATTCCAGCCTATTTGATTTACAAATCAAATCTATAAAGAATTATAGATTTCAAATCGAAGTGGTTTAGGGTATTTGTTGATACCCGACCCCGGTCTCTTCGAATCCAATGTCATCTTAAAAACAAAGCTGTTTAAGTTTAAACAATTCCATTTATATCCAGAATTACATATTTACATAGAAATTCATCACAGATAGACACACCATATTATCACAGTTCAACCCAAACATATCATATCACATAACATTACAATCGCATATCAGAGATATCAAATGATCCAAGGCATTCAATTATAATTAATCATCCATAAGTAAGATTAATTGGTTGTTCAATTTCTAATTAATTCAATTTAATCTCCAAATAAATTAAATTAATTATCTTTAAATCCTGCTTAATTAACATTAATTAATTTTAAACCCTTTTATCAGAACTTTAATTAATTAATGCAATTAACTCATCAACCTTTAGTTATTATCATTAATTAATTATACTAAAATTAATTAACCTTCAATTACTCTCATAAATCAATTATACCCTATTTAAACCACATTCAAGTAATTACCTTTTAATTAATTTACATTAAGTAATTAACTATCCTTTAATTAATCACATTAATTAATTAATCATTTAATTAATTACATTAATTAATTAATTCTTTTAATTACTTCCATTAAGTAAATACCCTTAATTACTTTTATTAATCCAATCATTCATTATACTTTAATTACATTAAGTAATTATGCTTTAATTACTAAGACCTTAATTAATTAAGATAAATCATTTACCTTAATTAATCACTTAGTTACAACATTGAATTACATTTGAAATCGCTTAGAGATTTAGTTAATAATTTAAATCAAATGATTTTTTTTTAAAATCAAACAATTAGATTCAAAGACATTTGGCTTTGAAATTTAAATTTAGAATCTTGTTTATAAACTTGATCAATACTTTTATTTGAAAACTTGTTCAATCTTTTCTTCGAAAATGTTTGCTTCGAAACCTTGTTTTCAATTTTTGCTTTGCTTTGCTTTAAAAAAACTTGTAATTTCTTATTTCATATTTAAACTGGTTAATAATAAAGCAAAACCCGAGCCAAGGACCACAATTCCTCGAGCCAAATTCTCATTTACTCGCGCCCGACCCCGAACCTGTCCCAAAGCGTCCTTCTTCTCCGATCCCTTCTCTCTCAATCCTCTACTCTACTCATAGCTAACAACTCGTGACCATCTCGAATCATAACCCGAGTCATACCCGGACTTTCCCGAGCACCACAAAACCAGCTACACCAGATACGCGAAGACACATGTGCACGTGTCCACCAATTCTGGTCACCTCCGACTAGAGCCACGACCACCCACACATCGACAACAACCTCGTCGATCATCCCTACCACCCAGACTTCACCACTTCGCCTTGGAATCAAAAATGAGCTACTAAGGATCTTCCTGAACCCAACACTATCGACAAAACTCGCTCGCCACGCCACCTCCGATCATCAGATCATGGGCCACCAAGTCCAAAGCTTCGCTAATCATTCCTCTACCTTTTCCCCCACCTCCGGTCCACCTCGACGCCCTCACGACGTCGCGAACACCCAGAAAACAACTCCGACCAAAACACTGCATAAAACCCTAAAACCCATCACATCATCAACAACGACGCCCGGAAAAATATAATTCCATTTTTCCTGCGATCCCCGGCCTACAACCTTGCCCCAGCCAAAACCCCGACCCTCCACCTTACACCGATCGCCAGAAATTGAACAAATACTCGATTCTATTCAACCCAAAAATTCTCACGATTTACACACCTAAAAAATCTGATTTTACTTTTAAAAATCCTAATTTTCAATTATGAATCAGATAATATAAGCAAGAATCCAGATTTAAACGACTAATTTTCTGACATTGTTTGATCTTCTCTGCTCCTCCCATATCCAGTGATATTTTTGCTATTTATACTTTTTATAATATTTTTAAAAGTTATATTAGGTAAAAACAAACAAATTTCATTTAAAGATCAGAACATGAAACTGTTTAAAAAGTAAGACATGAATTTTCTTTGAGTGTTGTTGAGCCTGAGATACAAACAGAAGTATGTACATACATATTCTCAACATGCACATATATTCCATTTTTTTTATACATGCAACAAATCATTCATTCATGAAATTATTTCTACAATCTTTACTTCAAGCATGCTTCAAAATATAGTGCTGATAAATTTTAGAAAAGAAGTTTACTCATAGTTTTTTTTTGAAGAAACAGAGAACGGTTTTGGTCTGGAACTTGATTTCCAGAGTTTGATCTGAAGCCCGATCCCCTTTTTTTTCTTCTCTTGTTTATTTGGTTGAGATGTTATTTAAGCTTGTAAGATGTCAATGCTTACTTATTCTCTGGTATCCTTGATTGAACGAAAATGGGACAATATAGAGAGAAAAGGTGTTTACAGGGGAGCTATTTACTGGTGCAAATTTTTTTCTTTCTAATCCTTTGGTCAGAGATTTTATTTTGTGGAGGCTGATTTGATTTTATATAAAAGCTTTGATGTTAAGTTTTGTAGGCTAGGATTAAATGCTTGTCCCTTTGTATGTTTACATACATATATATTTTCTTTTATATATATATATATATATTACCACTTAGACCATATGCAAAGTTTCTACACATATATACACATATTCACCACACATACTTTTATAAACATATACATATATCTATTCATATATGTTGTTATTATTATATATGTATATGCTTACATTTTCACTATTTAAATATATGTATACATACATTTCCTGTAGTTGTCACAACATTACACACATTTATACATTTTCTCATATACATTGCTTATGTCTATTTTTTTTTATATTATATATATGTATATATTCACAATTATACAAACTTTTCTCTATTTTATTTCATATGGGCATATATACACATATGTATGCATTTATATACTTATATATATGTTAAACATCATAAGCTTGTATATATTTTATTTGTATATTTATGGATATTTCGTCTTAATTCAAATGGTGGAGTTTATATAAATATATTCTTTATTATTATTATTATTATTTTCTTATAGAACTTATCATATCTAGAGATTTCATAATTCAATATTTATTATAGTTTCAAATCAATTTATATATTCAGGTATTTTAATTATCAGAGATTTAGTTATTTGACTAATTAAAGTTAATATTCCAATAATCATATCGGTTAATCACTCACTATTAGATGGCCCAAAAATCCGGGTCGTCACAACACGTGCGTTTATCTTTTCAGTTAATTCCTAATCTATTCGTTTGACCGTTTTGACCTTTGGGTCTGGTTTACCGATGAGATAAGGTGAACTTTGTACTGCTTTGAGTGTGAAATTGACTAACGGTTAGTAAACCATTTAGTGCGAACGTGGGGTATGGGGCTCACGTTAACATTTTTCGGGTTCCTCTCCAAGAGTTTATGACACATTAGCTTCGGCGGCCAGTACTAGACCTATGTGGGTCATTGATTGTCTATGTGGACAATTACTCCTACGTGGGAGTATTATATTGGCTTTGTCTATGTGGACAACTGCTCTTATGTGGGAGTAGAGCCTTCGTGTGTATCGCCTCTGGTTGTATGATACCACTAAATTAACAGTACTTGGCATAAAGACTCTGGTCTTAGCACGTGCGACTTTCTGATGTTTTATTATTATATTTCCCTTGAGTAGCGCCTTTTGGCGATGGTTACATGGAACCACACGATATGAGTGCGACTACGCCGTGGAAATTTATATTGCCTATGTGGGCACTATTCTTTGCTATGTTGCATTGCTTTTTGGATATGTTTCCACTAATGCTTATGGTTGCCGATATGGTGGGTTTTGGAATATCCCCTAAGTGGGAGTAATATTGTTCCTTGTTTTGGGATATGATATCCTTTGTTTATTTGAATCGCCGATGATATGCGGCTTGTTTTGATTCATCTTTGGTTAGATGATTTGGCTATCTCTTTTAGAGAAATTTGTGGTACTTTATGATCTTGTATGTTCATTATCATTTAGTTTATCTGACTGATTAGTTCAGCTAGACTGACCTGTGTATTTTATACTCGGGTCAGACCGAGATGTTTCAAGTTAGGTACATTGGACTTAGCTTCTTTTGCTTCCGCATGGACTATTCCGCTAGCTCCTTTTTGTTATAGCTTTTTTTGTGTAGTCCTTTTTGGCTGTAACTCTGATATATATATTCTTTTGACTCGTCTGTATATTATGGTTTACTTTACCACTTGACATGTATCATTTTGTATACTCTGTATTGTATCTGAATATGTGTAAATGTATGCGATGATTAACTGTTTTGTGATGTGTATTACATTTGAGTTGTCATATTTGTTCTGATAGATCCTTCAGCCACCTATGGCTTTGTGTTAAGTATTTATTGGATATGTCGATCCACTTGAGAAAAATATAGATATATGCTACCTTGTTGACGTATTCAGTAGATAATTAAGGCAAGGCTATAGATGGTCGTCCTAACCAGCTCTATTCTCCGCATTAGCAGACGGTGTTGCCTTGTAATACTCTTTGCTAATGTGGGTCTCGGAGTGGGGCGTCACAAAACCCATCCCCCTATCTCCACCTCGTCCGGCCATCTTCGACCATCGGCACCCACCAAACTCCACCACTAGGACCGCCGTGACCTCATATCCCTTTCCCCCCCATACCGCAACCCTGTAACTCCTCCACGACGCCACCATTGACTCAAAACCGACCATGGCCTAGCTCCACCTTCTAAAACTACTTTCCCTCCGACCAACCACCACGCCAATAAAAAAATCTCACCATTTTTCCAGAGTTCCCCTTCCACCCAGCTTCCTTCTGACCAAATCCCGACCCCTACCATCGACTGGTTCGCCGTAATTTAGCCAAAGACCAAATTAAGTTCAACTCCACTTTCCCTACTTGAAACCTCACTAAAAATTCTGAAACCACCTTCAAAAATCATCATTCCGTATGGCGATCACGTTTATACAAGCAAAAGAGTAAAACATGATATTCGAATTTTTCTCGTTTTGGGTTAACTTACTGTAAAATGCACTTTTCAACCTCTATGCTCAATAATATTCAACAAAACCAATTTTAAAACAAAGTACAATAAAAAACAAACAAGTTTGCCTTTTAAACCGTAACCTAAAACTAATTAAGTTGAGAGATAGAGATTTTTGAAGCTAGGCATGACATTTTTTATAAAAAATATATACAGAGCAGAGGTAAAAGGGAAATGATGTACATGCCTGGGTTCTCTGGTTTTAACACTCAACATACATTCATATATGTGTGTGTGTATTCCTGTGCAAAACATACTTATCAACAACACTACTATTCCCATATCTAAGCATGTAACACAAATTACAGTATATAAGAAGTTAAGTTCTACTCACTGTTTATTTTTCTTTTGAGAAAATGAAGGTTTTCTTCTCTATTTTGGTTTGATCCTTTCTGTACTTGAATGTTTTTTATTTTCTTTAAGTTTTAATGGCAGCTTGTGTTATATTTTATTATCTTGTTCGAATGCAAGAATATGAAACAGGTAGTGGTATTTATAAACAGAGAATAGGATGTAGCTTTTCATGTAAAGTAAGTTCATTTTCTTTTTTATTTATTTACTTTGATTTACTTTGATTTACCTTGATTTTGAATTGACCTGATAGAATATAGGCGATTTGATTATTTTAAAGGAGGATTTGATGTATTATATGCTTGAGAGGATGTGCATTAATTGCCATGTCCCCTTATGTGTTTACATGTATATATACATCCTTGAAATACACATATACTTCATATGTATACACACATAGCTTTGTCTTATTTTACCTTATACAAATATATGTATTCATATGCCTAGCCTTGTGTTATTTATATAAATTTTATTTATACCCTATAACTAACAACAATATAATTAGCCACTTATATGTATTTATTCCTATTTTTATACATATATTTTATTTTAAATTTTATATCAAAGTTAAGCATACACACTCACACATATATATAAATTATATCCCGTGATAGAAAGGTGGAGTTTTTATTCAAATATTTTTTAGAGTTAAATTTTAGATTTTTAAATCATATCTTCCAGAATATATGTGTGTATATATATATATATATATATATATATATATATATATATATATATATAAAGACCAGAATTTATTATTTGACTGGTAAAAATTTATATTATCAACAATTCAAATCACTAAAATATTCCAAAAATAAGTGTCCCACTACAACAAAAATACCCTATTACAACGTCCTTTTTACAATGGGCATATATTGCCCGTTGTAATAAATAGATATTACAACGGTCGTCTTATGACCGTTGTAATAGATGCTATGTCCAACGTCCTTCTTACAACTTGCATCATTTGCCCGTTGTAATAGAGCAATATTACAACGGTCAGCTTCTGCCCGTTGTAATAGATGTATATTTTACAACATTCTCCCATGGCCGTTGTAATAAATGGAGTACGAAATCTGGTTTATCACGTGTTTATTGACAACGTGATTAGGGCACTAGCTTCTCTCCCCAGACTCAAATTTTTATTGAGATAAAAACACCATTGTATTTCGTTTGCCTACGCTGAAGGTAGGGTTTTCGATTTGGGAATTCAAGTGATTCGCAACTGAGAAAACCGGTTTCTTCTATTCGATTGTTATTTCATATGCTGCCGCCCAGAAACAAAAAGCCCTGATGCAACGTCTAGACATCGAAATCTCTAATATTGTTGATAACTTCATTCACCTTGTTTCCGTTTATAAGGTATGTTACTTTTTCCATCACTTTGTTATCTTTGCTGAAACCCTTCAAAGTCTATGACTTCCTGATGATTTGATAGATAGGTTAGTGAACCCTCAGTTCGTAACTCTCAGGATTCATTTCAGATGGAAGTTCGTGCAGCCAGAATGGTTAGTAAAGAGATTGGTTTTTTGTCGGTATTTACAAAAATGCCCCTGTTTATTTTTGATCCCAACAAGGAAAAATTGCTACATTCATTCGCCGTTAGAAAAAGTAATGGAAAATATTGGAAACTCTTACTGTAATATGATTTGTTAGGTATAAACTAAAAATATATGAAAAAGATGTATCAAAAATTCCACTTTTATGCAGACACAGGCAGCGGATCTGCTGTTGAAGTTGGTTTCTGAACTGAAACAGACTGCAATGTTTTCTTGATTTGCTGCTTTGAACGAGAACATGGCGCAGAGAATTGCTATGTTTGATAAGGAAGCAGAGACTGCTGAGAGATTGTTGGAGAGGATTGGGGAGGAAGCAGCTGCTAGTTTAAAAGAATTGGAAACACGTTATTATTCTTCAGCCATGAACAAGTTGCAAGATGAAGAATGATGTAATTGGTAAGAAATTTGCTGGCATTATGAAGTAAATATATTTTCTATAGACTTGATTTGTTTTACAAAGTTGTTATATGATAAAACAGATGAACTGTAGTTATGGTATAGAAAGGTTGAACTTGCCTATGATAAATTATTGGAGTGAATTTGGGAAAATGTTAGTCTGTTAAGTAGCATATGGTAGGCTATTTTTATTATTTAGATAGTTTCTAGAAAAATGAGATATTTTCAAAATTTTAAATCCATCAAAACAATGTTTTATGGTTGATGTAACTTTCGTTTTGAGGAGTTTGTAAATGATTTTCTTTTTTTTTCTTTTTTTTTGAAAATAATCAAAATTATAAAAGTAACATGTATTTAAAATATAGCAAAATTATGAATTGTATCGGTACAAAGCTTCTATAATGGACTAATGTGTTTGCTCCTAAGAGTAAGTGAACACTAATAATATATCGATATATTTTGAATTGTTCGGGAAGATAAAAAAAACATACCCATAATATACCAGCGTATTTTGAATTGTGTTACGAATTTAAATATTGGAGGATTGCGTTTGCTCTGTTCAGTAAACTGAACATCAATAATTTCCTGATTTCATTGTTTGATTGTTTTGTTACATCCATTGCTTGATTCTTGAGTGCTATTGCGGCAACTATTATATGATTATTGTATCATTGAAGTATACATGTGTACTAATACTAGTTTTATAGCTAGCAGTCTAACCGTGAATGGTTGATGTTTATTCTTTTGAAATATCCACTGCTAATGCACGTGATCAAACTAGGACATTAACCAGGTTAAACCATATTCAATGAATTTCATTCATTAACATTTCCATGAGGATCCATTCATCTTATATTTATCAATCTTTGCAACAAATACTTTTTTGTCTGGAGATGTATTTTAGTGGTGAAACTTTATAAATTATAGTGTGAATTAGTATGGTAGTCAACCTTCATGTCACCTTTTTCAGTCATCTTCTTCAGTTTGAGAACATCTCATTGTGGCCATTTTCTCGACATTATGACAAAAATAATGCTGGAAAAGGCAACCATCTAGCAGTGGTCATAGGGTCATCAGTTTACTTACTGGAAGTATTGAATGTTTTTTTATTTTCTTTTGCTATAGGCGCTTAAAAGATAAAACCTGTCTGCACTCTACAGTCTGATGCTACCATCATCAAAGATCATTCAGCAGTTAAGAACAAAAACTTGATATGTTTCTACTAGATAGAAAACAAAATCAACGCATTTATTAAAACTTATTTAACCTAACTATTCTAGTGACTGACATTCATTGTGCACTCTCTTCTTGCTATGAATACGCACTCCAAACAATTTCACTGCATTATCCGATTCTTCCATCAACTTCAACGACACATTATTTGAAATTGTTATATTGCTCTGAAGAAACTAGTCTATTAGGCGCCACAGGATTAACGTGGTTCTGTAAGAAATATATAATATCATTATATAGTTTCTTCATATGTGTTAGTTCAGATAAAAGCAATGAGTTTCTTCTCCTTAGCCTTTGGTTGTCTTCGGATAAAGCTGACATGAAATCACCGTTGTTGTGATGGTCATTGTTACTGTTATTTGAAGGCAAGGGCGAGTCAACCCAAGTCGATATTTCATGCTCTTGATTGATATTATAGAAATTCAATGGTTGTTCTTGTGTCTGCTGTTGTTGGTAGTAGTATTGTTGAGGAGTGTGAGCCGTCTTTCTTCTGTGGATTTCAGTTAGCAAGTGTTTTTCGCCTTTCTTGAAAAACTCGTTTGCGAACTCCCATCTGTCTACTACTATCTTTCTAAACCCCTATAAGAAAAATAATAGTTTATGCACGATCATCTCTTAAAAGGTGACATTTGACATCGTTAAGTCAGAAGTCTTCTCCATCAGCACTTAGCTGATGCATCAAACTGCAATGAAAGTAATATAGAAATATGCAAGATATCATCATTAATAGTATGAATATGAAAGATGTGAGGCCCAGTTCATAGTCAAGTCATGCAACTGGAGAAAATTAAAAGTGAATTAGGTAGCAAGTAGTATTCATATAATTAGTACGGACGGATAGTTGGATTCATCCCTGTATGATTATTTTCCATAATTTCATGCCCTAACTTTATATATGATTATACAATTATTAGTTTGTTTCAACTGAAATGGAAAATAAAGATAGGAAGTGAACATGACTAAGCAATATAAATTTCTAATTCATTAGGCAAACGTTGTCAAACAATATTGTCAGTACTTCCAAACCACGAAATAAATTTTTTGAATAAACAATATTTACTTGAATTGTGAACAAATAAAATAAACTCAACCGAAATGATTTACTGTTCCTGTATTTTGCTTTTATTTCATCAATACATACTGATAAAAATTCAGAATTTAAAAAAGAGCATTGTACAAATGATTACTGATAGTTTAGAGACACCACAAAAACAATTCTGGTCTTGCCAATAAAATTAAAACAGCCATCGCATGCTCATCTAACTACTTTGATATTGAGTTTCTACAGAGGTGTTGAGTGCTTGACAGTAATGGAAGAGTGGCACTTAACATGTAGGTTATTATCATTTCAATACATTTTAGTACTAAGAATCTAAAAGTAATAAACCTAGAGCGTGTTCAATATGACAGACTGGATGAAAATTATGTTATTTCTAAAAAACAAACTGCACACCTTTCTAATTAAAACCTTTTTTTTTGAAACTTTGTTCATACAAGGCCCAAGCCCCAAAGAAGGTAAAAATAAAATCGGGTATATAGGGTACTCAACCCTGTACTATCTTTCTAAACCCCTATAAATTTTTTTTTACAATAAAAAATGGATAACGGGGTTATTGCGTATTATATTATTTATGTAAACTTGCAACCTCTTAATTGAAAATTATGTACTATACAATGCTTCACGTTAGTTCATCTATGTTGTGAAAATATTGTTGTACTGTTGCTGTATTGGTTTGCTTACTTTATTCCAAAGACTCTAACCTTGGTGTCTTGCAGCCATCTGAGTGCATTTACTACATTGGTGTGATTTTGCATATGATCGACAGTGCTACTGAGCCTTATATTAATACGACAGCACAAAGATGTTTAAAGTTCCCAATGTGATACTGAATACACCAGATCTGGGTGGTTGGTAAGTTGCAGTACTCCTATTCTCTACAAATTTTCTCTTCCTGCATGTTTGCATAGCTAGTATGTTTAGATTTGCTAATTCTTATTCTGAATATGCTTGCGATCTGATTACATAAGTCAAGTTTTAATTTTGATGTGTTTTCAAATATTTTTTTTTACTTCTTTCCAAATAACCTAAATACAAGTTAAAAACACGATCTTTTCACATCCCCACTTTTGGAATTACTTCTGAATCTCAAAGTGGTGTTTTCCACTTGACTGTGCAATTTTATAGGTTCATTATGTGCTACTGGCTATTTCAGCCTTGTTCTGCACCATTCCCATATGTTGTCTGTGTACCTGCACTAAAAGTATAAATGATCTGCGTCTTCCTCATGTTGATTACATAGTACGCATGATGTTTCAATGTTTAGACCCCTTTGTTTTAATCTAATTCCAGTGGATAGATAGTTGTTGATGCATTTGTACATGCAAATAGTCATTTTGGGTATGTGGATTTTTTGCCAAATAAAGTTTTCCCATTTAACATGATTATATATTGTGCGAATAGTTTACTGTTTTCTTCTTTTGATTTATCCATCTTTTATTCATGGCTTGAAACGTTTTTGGGCTTTGCTTTAGGTTTACTGGTAGGTGTTGACTTCCGAGATGGTAACTTTGCCGGTGATTTTTTAATGGTAACTTCACCTGATCATGAGTATCATATTCACTAAAGTCAATTTTTTTTTCTTGCAGTCACACCGCGATAGCAACAATACGCAGCAGGTTCAAGATCAGCAAGAACGAGTAATTGTGGATCAACCGTCGCATGGCACAAAGACTTTATATCCTTAGTCTAGTATGATTGTACTTAGAACTTGATATTTATAGCCGACTGTTATGTATTAATGCTTTATGAATTTGGGAGATAAACTTATCTGACTTTTTGGAGTGTTGGAATTTTATGACTATCTTTTAGTCTTTTCGCATGTGATTTTGGTTGTTTGTGCGTAATATTTATTACCGTTAAATTATTCATTATTTGTATGGATGTGCTATCTATACGTTGCTGTAAATTTTTTTTTAATTTGCATTTTTTCTGCAACGGTCAAAGCGCGTTGTATTATACTCTATTACAACGGTCAATAACCGTTGTCAAAATGTTTTTTACAACGGTCGAAAACCGTTGTCAAAATGTTTTTTTACAACGGTCAGGGAATGTTGTAAAACATGCTATCCATCTTGTATGATAGTATTTTGCAACGGGCAAAGAAGCTTGTATTACAGTCTATTACAACGGTCGGCAAACGTTGTAAAAAAGTTTACTACAACGGTCTTTATAACATTAACTGCCCGTTGTAAAATATGGGTGACTTATTACAACATCGTCTATTACAACGGTCCACTGTCCGTTGTACTCATAATAAGTACAAATATTTGATGTATCATACGAGGTAAGAATATATACCGGTGTTAGCCTAAGGGAATATTTGCATGTGGCCACACCTATAAAACCTTATTCTTCGTATTACAGATAGTATTTCTATGTAATATTATTTGGTAATATGAGTATAGAGGTGGAGCATTACAATTGGTATCAGAGCCGATTTAGAACAATATAGAACATATAAGACATAATACTTGGCCTTGGCGAGACTTAGATCCCCGTTTCCCTTTGGGTGTGTAGTAGTACCCTATATTAAAGGGATGGTAGGAGTATATGATGATTACAAGGGCAATCATATAGGGACGTACTTGTTATTTTTCCTATCTTATTTTATCCTTATTCACACCTCTTTCTTGTGTTTGTCTCCATGTGAAATGGAAGTTTTTGATGAAGGTAGCGAAGCAAGGAGTTGTTGGCTAGACTAGTAATGTTGGCATTGGTGATGTTGAATAAACCTCTGTATGGCTTAGAAATAGGAATGAAGTAGCTTGTTTAGGGAAGCTGCAAAACACCCTAATCTGAATCTCGCATTATGAATACATCACAACTAAAATTCGTGATGAAGCAAGTTTGAGTAGAAGGATCCTCTAGCGATCGGAGTTGCGCAGCGGAAGTTGTAAGTTGGTTTTCTAACCGAAGGTGGTTGTTTGCTTGTTTGATTGATATTTATATTGATGGATTAATATTTGTTTTTATTTGGGCTTAGTCTAGAATGTGTGAATTGAGTAGGAATTATCGCTCAAAAATTATGAACCCACTTGAATCTCGATGATGCCAAATGTTAGTAGAAACCAGTGGTTTCTCCTAAATGAACGCCTATCGATAAATTAAACTATCTAAGAAAATAATGATAATAATATATATTAACCGTGGGATGAAAAAAAAATGAAGTAAAAATATAATTAATTGAATGTTTGCTTGCTTCTGGGAATAGATGAATGAGGCGCATTGCTTTGTTGCTTATAGTTTATACATGGATGTATATATATATACACACACATCAAATAATAAATATTTTCGTGTAAGCAGCCATATGATTTTGATAAATCATGAATATCATTTGTAAATGACTGAAAAGATTTTGAATGGTTCAATTTGTGTTAATTGGTCCGTAAGTGGTTTATGAATTTTGATCGATACAAGTACTAAACGTATCGATAGGAATTTCAAAACATTTGAATGAGACAAAATTGATATAATATTTTGAAAATGATAAAAGTAATGTTTTCCTTAGAATTGCATATTGTTTTATGAAGTAATATATATATATATATATATATATATATATATATATAATTTTAGAAAGCAAATATATTAATTTCCTTGATTTAAATATTTGAAACAACGTATGCATCTATTGGGTATTAGTGCGAAGTTGAGATCAACGACGAGGCAATGTTGATATGTAACTCTAAGCGGTCAACATTGCGGCTAATTGGAGAAACAAATCGCTAAAACTTGTTATATGTGAACGTCATATATTTTTAATATAAATTAACTTATGCATTATTATAACTAAAGATAAATTTGTTTGTGTTTGAATCAAAAGAATTTTCTAGTGAATAAATAAATTAATATGTATAATGGATTTGTTTCAAGTCGAAGGGAAATTTTTCTAAAGAGAAAAATAAAATAGAAATAAATACATTACTTACTTTATTAGTGAAGATTTGCCAAGGAAGTTTTCTTGAAAATAAAATAAAATTATCAATTAAAAGGTACGTTTCTCAGATATGAAGTTACAAGGGAAATAAAAGTTTATTAATGAATTTAGAACTTATTTAATCTCTTTGAAAATACTGTAATAGATTTGAAAAAAGATGGTGTTTATAATTTGGTAAAAGGAAGGTATTTGGAAAAATAAAAAGGGTAATGAATTAAAGTTGGTGTTAAAAATTTTAAGAGTGAATTTATGCGTCAAGAAAAGTTTTCGAATGATTGAAAATAGTATTTCAAACAATGTTTGATAAATTGAAATGTATTTGCCATTTTTGAATTTAATGTGGAAAATTTTACTCTTGATAGAAAATTTAATCCGCAAGTTGTTTTGGAAAGAAGAAAAAATATATAAGTGGAGATAAATAAAGAATTTGATATTGTGGTATAAAGAATTTTAAAGAAAGTTTATATCAAAGATTTTTGGTGGATTTTGATAAAAAATTTGAAGGCAAATTTTTACAAGAAAGAAATGATGCCTTATTTTTGGAAAAAATATTCTATATAATGAAAGTGTGGAAAAGTAAATAATTAATTGGAAAAAAATGTTCTTTAACTATAAATTTTTTGTGAAAAAAATAAAAAATAAAGATTTAATTTGGAGTTTAGAAAATTAAATTTTAATGAAAAGGAATATGGAGTTTGAGAGTTTTATGGAAACAACTTTGGGTGTTATGGAGTCTACAAATATAGCCACAACTTCTGATTTTGAGGTGAGATTTTAATTATTTTTCTTTCAACAAAAAGGCAATTCTATTAGAAATAACTTTCATGCTGGCCACTTTTTTGAAAATTTGAAGTTTACTGTCGCTAAAGGCTGTTTTAAGTGGTGGTAAAGTTTTAGACAAGGCAAGGAAATTTCAGAGCTAAAACAATAGATTTCTATTTTTAACAATTCTGTATTCGTTGTAAGGGTGTGACATTGTAGAAAAACTTTTGTTTTTAACTGTAATATAAGATTATGAGTTTTATTTCTGTTAAAACCGATTTAAATAGAATTAAATCGTTGTCCAAAATTTAAAAATCCAAGTTGAAACAAAATTTTGTTTTGTCCGTAACTTTCAAACTCTTTATCCGATTTCATGATCTTGTACTTTCTGAAAAGCTAAAAAGATAAGGAACAATTTTTGTTAGTAAGAGTTTCGTGAAATTTTGACGTTTTCTAGGCTAAAACTGCATATATTAAATGTAGGCCAACGAATTTATTGCACTTTCAAATTTTACATTGTTTAGTATAAACCCCATAACTCATATGGTGCTTCATATTTCATAATTCAGAAGTTGTTTTGGGAAGCCAATGCACCATGCAATAACTCAACCTTTGAAATCATGTTTGATTTTATGTTTTTGACCCTTAAAATTTTGTCGATGTCCCTTGGAAAATTCCCCTTCCAAAAGTCATGAAGCATGTTTGGGTTCCCAAACACACAATCCCTCCTCTCCATGATGGTACAGTTGCTCCTTCTGACCCGCCTAGCTCTAGCTCTAGCTCTATAGCCGCCCAATTTAATTAGTACTTTGAAGAGAAGACATGGGTCCATGATCCGTGCAGATTCAACATTCTCCATAGACTGAAAGATACTTTAAGTTCGTCTCTGATCTGGAGGGCGAGCATATGTCCTTGTTTTATTACATTTTCGGTGATTCTCTTATCCTTTATATGGACGGAAAATATAGTGAACATAATAGTCAATTTTAAAGGACGAAACTTGGGACATACGTTTCATTTTCGATAGGGTTTCTGAGGTGTACAACCTTAAAATTGCATTACTATTTAGTGATTATGTTATTGTTATTGGTACCGACTCGTCTGAGGATGAGTATGAATCCTCCTCTTTGAATGAGGATTAGTTTTTGTATTTGCTTAGTAGTTTAGGCATGTTGCCTAAATCCTATGCTGTAATTAATTCTCTCACTAGTTGCTGAGGTGTTTTTGCCTCAAACCTGTTTTGTATTTGTAAAGTGGTACGACCACTATAAAACTAGCTTGCTCATGCAAAATAACAATACTTTGTTTTGCTTGTAAAATTTTTGTCGAAATGCAGGCTAAACAAGAATGCTCTATTGCTTTTATGTCAAATGAATGCATACTTACTAAATCTTCTTATTTAAGGCTAATGTTTTAACCCGAGTTGAGAATAAGAACTCAAGAAGCATATTTGAATTAATTTGCGGTGCTAGCTCGCTTTTGCTTGCATAAATAATAAGACGGCTCGCTTAAAAATGCTAATAAAAAGGTATGTTTTTAATGCTATAACGAGATATTTGTGATATTATAATGTTATCGGATGCCCCATTGTTAGGATGAATGATATATTATGTGATTTTTATATGTTGTAATTTTCGAAACGCTTTCTATATAAAGGAGACTGTCAAAGTTTTCTAAAAATTTAGACACCTAGAAATTTTTTCACATGATTATATTGTATGCGAAAATGAAAAGCTGTTAAATGAATATATTAAAAATTATAACATACGATAATTTAGTGAAGTGAAGATTTAGTTTTTATTTGAGAAAAGCCACATAAGGGATCGAGTAACTCTAAATTTGATTGGAGACCGTGGATATATGAAGAAAGTTAAGGGTATAAGTTGTGTTTGATGTCTTCCATGTAGGAAATTATGAGAATGCACTTTTCATAAATGTGAAGTCTGTAACAACTCTACTTTCTGCACCGTTAAAATAAATAAATTTAATTAAAATACAACGTTCGAATTCACTTTTAGATACATCTTTATTTTGAAAATATAATTTATCGAGTTCAAGATTAATTAACAAAAGAAATTAATGTAATAAATTGAACTAATAAATAAATTCTTTTTAGAAAATATATTGAACTCGAATAAAATATAAACGATGAAAATAAAGTATCTTTATTTGTAAATAATTTTTATATGAATTGAAATAAATGGAAGAAAAAGCATTTAATAATAAAGTTGACGAATCAACAAAGTTAAACGATCGCTAAATTTAAATGCTTGGTATAAATTATTGAAATATATTTATAAATAAACAATTGAATTATTTGTATGTGAATAAAGAAATTGTAATTTATAATTAAAAGAGGTGAAATTGTAAGTTTACTTTTCACAGGGTTTAAATGGTAAAAAGAAAGAAAAAGAAATCTATTAAATAATAGTAAAGCAGAAGAATTTGTAGCTCTCATATTAATTCTAGCATTTTTCTCAACTCTCCTTAATTTTCTCTAGATATTTATCAATATATTATTTCAAAAAATCAATACAATTTATTATTTTTGCAATTGTTTACAATATTTATACTATCGTTTTACATTCAAAAGGCTACACTTTTTTATTTCTACTATTGTTTTGAAAGTTCTCAATTTTCACGCATAATTTACATTTAAGGCTGTATACTTATTATATTAATTAAATAATTTAACTATAAGATGTTTAGATAAATTTAATTAACTTATTTATTGATTTGTCTAATAAATAATAAAGATAACAATGTCAATAAGTATACCATGCTCATTGTTACAAAATGGTATAAACTAGATTTCATTCGCATCTAAAAATATATGGAACACATAAAAAACAATATTAACAACCTTAATGTATAATTATTTATTTTAATAAATTTTCAGTTAAATAATACGATTCAAAAATTACGAACCATCTCGGTAATAATAAAAATTTCATCCCACTTCTTAATTCTCTTTGATTTTTTTTGAATCCATGTGAATTATCATTTTATAGTTATCCAAAGCGTTGTGTCAATTTTTCCATTAAGTTATATCCATATACCTAGATTTTATAATTTCTACAGTTATTTAAAAAGTTTTCATCAATTTTCTCTTATTATTTTACATTAAATCCATGTATTTAAATTAACCAAACATTGTAAATACATACTATTTAAATAAATTCAAGTAATTAATATTCATTAATTTCTCTAATAATTTATAAAAATGTCGGTTTCAATTTATATTCAGAATTCGTATTAATGGAACAGTAACATAGACTTTTCTTTCAAATATAAAAATCACTTAACACAAATTATATGCATAAACAATAATAAAAAAAATTAATTTATGATTGATGTATCGAACATTGCATAGCAAAATTTTATTTTAAAAATATTTAAAGTATGAATACTATGTTTTTACAACATCACCGTGTGTAATGTATAGGATACACACTATTACTTTATTATTATTATCCATAATTTTATTAAATAAAAAGATTACTTTTTTCCTTAATTCTCTTATGTTACATTTAAATTTCTTATCAATACTGATTTTGTAATTTAACAGCTAAAACTCATCATCATGTACATGGGTGGATGCGCATGCGCTAAAACGCACAACATCATGAACTTTCTTAATATTATTACAAAAAAGAAAATATTACTTCAATATTTATCTTTGAAATTTATTACCTTAATAAATACTTACAATTGTTTCCCATATATAGGTTTATTAGTCAAATATTATATTTAACGTATAATTTCTTAAATTTCAAAATATAAATTGAACTTAATTTAAAATAAAAAACTAATATTTTAAAGCATAAATTTCTGGAAATAACAATAATATATCTCTATAAATTTACTTACATTTTTTGGAAATGTATGAATTAATAAAATAACATGTTTAACATATAGTTTTCTTAAAATTTTGAAATATTATTATAAAACTAATTTGATACGAAATATATCATTTTAATTAGTTAGACTATGAAAATAATAAAATATGTGATTATTTTTAACTATTCAAAAATACTATTTTAATATATTTTATTACAAAAATCATAACATTTTAAAATACTGAAATTCAAAAATAATAAAAATAATTTTCTATAACTTTATATATATTTATTTAACAATATAAATTGGTGAAATATTATACTTAATGTTATAAATTTCAAAATTATTTTGTTATCTAAATATATTGTTTTAGATATTTACAATCTAAAAAAATATAAGTACTTATTATATTACTATGTTAAATAATTAATATATATGTTTATTTAAGCATTGGTCTGTTACATAATAGTAAAATAGAAGAAAATATATTTTTCTCATTAATTCACTCTTATTAAGTTTTCTTCTTTGTTCTCGATATTGATTTGTCGACGTTAAGCTTCCCATGATTTCATTAAGTCAAAAATAAAATAGTATCATCCTTGGTTATCGTTTATTATTTTATATATGTCTATTACAATTTGATACTCTAATCAAATTTTTTTACTGAAACTTTAAAAAATAATGTTATTTCAAACTAAGTTAAAACTATATATTTCATTTTGAATATAAAAAGAATAGCGGTATTTACAACTATTTGTAGCTATTTAAACATATAAATTATTTAAGTATGATATTTAAAACGTAATTCATTTAATTTGAAAATTATTATTTTACAACAACAAAAATATTATGTAACACATAAAAATTTGAAAATAACAACATATATTTGCTGCTAATTCATTTGTATACTCATTGATTTTGGGTATAAATTCTACCATTGTCTGATTAACTTCAACTATTTTACGTTCAAGTGTGTATTATTGTTTTCTTCTTTAAATGATATTTAGTAATAGAAAACATATATATAATAATCAGGCTCTATTTAGTTCTCCTTACTACTTTATATTGAAGTACAATTGGTAAATTGTTTGGAAGGTTCTCTTTAGTTCCATTCAACTAAGCTACATCAAGTTTATGTTATTAGCTTTTCAAGAAATTGATATTTTATCACGGACTAACACATAGACAATAATTGAAACACATGACTTACAAAAATATATGCTTAACATTAGCATATTAAATATTATGTCAATTATTTAATAAAGTATATTAAATAAGAGTAATGGAGAAAGCTTTCTCAACTCCATGTCATCTTAGTCCAAACCTAAAACCCGTTCCTCTATTTCTCTTATCTCAAGCCCTAACTCCCAAAATAGATTTACGAAAAAAAAAGGCGAAGGTGCGTGCAACTTTTCAATTTGAAAACCATGATGAGGCAGAGGAGGCGCGCGAAACTTGGATGGCCATGTCGGCAGAGGATGCCGTGAGGACGCCGGCTGGCAGCGGCGACACAATTTTTGGGCAGTGCCGCAATTGGGAAGGCACGACGTCAGCTCAACTCGGCTGGAAGCGAGGTGGAGGCGGCTTGTCGGCACGGTTGTGTTCAGGCAGTGACGGTGGGTAAGGGAACCGCAACTTGGCGGAGGCGGCAATGGCATCAGGTGTGCGACATTTTCTAGGCATGTGTTTCTGAGTTGTGTGTGCTGCGATGTTAAGAGCAGTAAGGCTTGGGCTAAGTATGATTGTCCATTATTCTTCATTTTAGTGAGTTGTTAAATTCAAAACCTTATCTAATTTCATTTGCAGGCTATGATTTTCGTGATTCCTTGTTTTAATTGGTTGAAATTACAAATTCTATTTCAACCTGAGTATTTACTTAGAAGCCCCAAAAAATTAAAAAGGCCGTAAACCCAAAAAATAATTTAGTAGTCCCCTACCATTTCCAGAACTACTATTCCCATCAAACGCTGAAAAGTTCAAACAGAAAAAAAAAATGAACTATCACGCAAGGTGACTCCATGTTTCGTGTCAATACCACGTCGGCTTTTTGCGCGGATGTGTAAAAATTCACACAATTAAGCAAGAAACCTAGTATACCTCCTGCGTGAATTATCACCAATCCCTGTAATCGACAGCCTACGATTATATTTGCAAAAAGTTAAAAACTTTTCAATTTTTTTTTGTTGAATTACCTGTTGTGATTGCATTAACAATTCATTCTCCTCTTCAAAATCCATCAGCTAGCAGTGAAAAATTGATTTTTTTCTTCACTGATTTAGAAACTAGGGTTTTGAAGAAGCGGTGGTTTAGACAGTAACAAACTGACGTAAGAAGATAATGGAATTGAGAAGAAAGAAAGTACACAGCTTTTAAGGGTATTTTAGTCTTTAAAATTTTATTTATTTTAGGGAGGCTACTAAGTAATTATCTATTTTGAAATAGAATTTTCCGGTTGAAATTGGTTGTTTATTTGGGAAGTGATTTATTACATTATCAGAAGTGTTAAATTGCAAATGGATCCATGTCCAATTGCAAATTGAACTTTATGTTATTGTTGTTGCATGCATATTTTAGTTTGGATGACTAAAGTTCATTGAAATACAACTCGGATCGTTAGAAATTCCCTAGGGTTGGATAATTTCTGGAGCGATTCTGCTCTTGCATGTTGGTTCTTTTATTGGTTTAATTATTTTTGAAATAATTTAAAAAATTCTCAAAAAATTGTTTTATGATTTTTTTAATCGTATTAAAAATTATTGTTGGAAGGTATTATTAAATTCTATTCATTTTTGACTCATTTTCTTATTCAAATATATTACTCCAGATTTCCAAATATGATTTTGTATATTTTAAAATGAGCATTTTTAGAATTTTTTGAAACGAAATTAATATTTTAAAGTTGAAATTACGGTATTTTTTTAATGTCGATTTTTGGATAGATATTTTTCTATGTTTACAACAACACATGATGGATTTTTATAAAGAGGATTTAAAATTTATTTTTCCAAAATGATGAGATTATTTTTATGGTATTTGAATTAATGAGAAATTAAAAAAATTGGGAAAAAATAATAAATTTATTTAATGTTTGAAAAATATTATTAAGAAATGAAATTTTAAATTTGATATTTGTGCTACTATTGGCATTAGATTTTTTTCTTCTGACCACAATTACAATTTTACTAGACCTCAATATTTTTTATGTACTTCCGGCCATCATATTTTATTCTTTCACTCAGCCATACACAACCGTATCTTTCAGCGCTTCTCAACATATTGTATGCACTTCTCAAAATTCCAAACCCTAAACCCTTAAAAAACTCTCATTTTGTCTAATACATGATGAAATGTGTTCATCTTTGTCGACTTTAGTTGAGACGATATAGGATTTCATGAGATAAATTACAATCTAGGGTTTTGAAAAAAAAAGTGAAACAAGCCATTGATGGAAAACTTACTGGACTAAGTAGTTTGTTGAGACGATCGTCATGACTTCTTCGTTGCAGCGGCGGTTGATCAAGAGGGGGAAAGAGGGAAAAACCACGTTTAAATTTATTTTTGGGTGCTGCTTTTAGCTTTAGAAAACAACGATGGTGATATGAAGAGGGTAAGCAAAATTTTAAAGGTGGACTTTAGTTTTGGTGGCCGAAAAAAAATCTGGATGCCAATAGTAGCACACATTTGATATTAGGATGAATCCTCGATTTGATAAATCTTATTATTTTTTTAAAGTAAAGAAATGGAATTTGAAATTGTTAAATTACTATTACAAGGCGATTTAATGGATTTTGAAGCGAATAAGGAATTTTAATATTGTTCTTAAAATTAAATATATGGGTATAAGAAATGGTTTGAAATTGAAAATCATATTTAGGAAGAAAAAGGAGTGCATTATAGATTTGATGTCTAAAAAGATTCTTGATTTATAATGGTAGTTTAAAGGTTTTAAAGAGGAATTTCCAAATGAATTATTTTCAAAGGAGTTTACCGAGTTTGAAATTGAAAGAAGATATATTCCATTATGCTTAGGTTATTGCCAACTCACCTTTCTATTACTTATGTATCCCATTTATATGCCATATGAGATATAGCACATCATGTGGCTATGTGGATTATTTGCTTGATGTTCACTATGTTTCATGTTCATCCATATATAAAATGTTAAGTAAACCCTTATTGACATCGGGTTAAACGGCGGGTAGGTGGTTTACCATCGTAAATATGAACATGTAAAATAAATAAATAAAATTTGATCAAAGCGATGTAAGACACCAGATGGGCTAGATATCCATTCTAGCTGGATCGACTATGGGGTAGAGCCTTGAGTCATGACAATTTGGTTCCATTGTCACATGTCCAACAATCTACTGCACGGACACAACAAGTGAGGATTGATGAATATGATATTATTGATGGATGGTGAGGATAATCAATGAGGTTCAGAGAGGTGTTTAGTGTAGTAAATAGATTGTGTTGGAGCATCCACAAGGATGTCGCACCCCAGGAGGCATCTCTTCTTGTCGACTCAGCTTCTGGTGGAGAGAAAATGACTAAGGAGTGCTAGTTATTTATATATGAATACTTTCAGTCAGTCTTAAAACGATGTGCGCTTAATAATAAATGTGACCGTAAATAATCGCAATATGAGTGAATTATAGTTGAGTAGATATGCGATTGTGAGTCATATTATTATAGAGAAATAATACGGGTGTTATGATATTGTGTGCTTGAGATGCGGAATGGGTAGTTATCGAGTGTGTGACGTTTACCCATATTTACATATGTTATCTTCCTGCTATTGTATTACACACTAATATACTCACGTGTGAACATGGAGGAACCGGGCTAATTTAATCTTTTTATTGTGGTCTTATGTATATGTGCAAATAAAAACATGTGTTACTCCCCCTATTTGGTCAGGTCGGTAGCCAAAAAGAGAAGAATACTTGATTATTCAACCCCAAGTCTAGACATAACTTTTCCAAACACCCAACGGATATGTGTTTAATTAGTTAGCCATAAAGTTGCTAATCATGCCATATAGACCATTTGAGCTTTGATACCATTGAAGGAACCATGCCGATGTACATCAGATGAAATAGGTAGATTTCAAATTTTCCATATTTGGATTTGAATGGGCCTATGAAGTCTATTAACTAGCATTAGATCAAATCTGTCTATTTAAATAAAATCGTATTTTATTTAAATTTATTTTTTTATTTAATGACATTAATTAATTTAATTGAATGTTTATTTGGATGTATCACACACACATTCATAACATCACATAATAACATATAAGTATAACAATATATAAATATAGATATTGAGGTTCGCATATGTTGTACACACACATGTACGTGTGTATTTACATATGCATGCTGACAAATTCATATGTATATCAAGAATATGTGTTTATTTACATATGCATGCGACAAATTCATATGCATATCAAGAATATAAATGCCTAAGTATATACATATGTTTAAACATACTAACAATATATGTATATGCTTTGTAATACATTTAATAGTACCATATATATGATTTAGAAATATATGTGTGTGTAACATATAAATATTGCCATATAAATTAAATTTATAGAAATAACAATCTAAGAATAATTACTGAAACAAATTTCAAATTATCTACTGTATTAGGAAAATATTAAATAGTAATAAAGGTGAAAACGAAAAGGTCGTCTACCTTCCTCTATTACAAACTCCTAATTAATATCTAGATCTAAATCATATTTTGTAATTTGCATATTCCAAATTTAATCATAGCATAAAATAAGTGATCAAATATTTAATATTACAAAATTTGTAACTTGCATAAAATTACTAACAAATATATACATAACCAAGGTAAATAGATTACAACATTAGCATATAAATATATATTTAATTTTGATTATATATATAAAAACAACATTTGTATATGTATGTGATATAGACTTACTGCCATATAATTATAAATTAAGTATCAAATTTTATTGTTGTTTTGTTTGAATTCAACATATTTAACAAATCAAATTTCAATAACTTATAATAACAACTTGAATATATATTATATATACAGATTAGGGTCAGGTATGAACATGAATGGTCGAAAAAATAAATACTAAGATCTAGCCCTTCTTAATGCCTTGATTTGTGAATCAACTCCTAGATTTCTTAAATCACAACTCGATTCTACTAGAATCAAATGAAGCATCTTTATTTTATTTTATTTTGGGTGAGAAGTTCGATCGTGAGAGGCTGGAGGAGGCCATGAAGGAATGAGAAGAAGAAAACACTACAAGAAAACAAACTTGTTATAGCATTGGTAGCTAGCGTTTCCATTGTTATCGCTATTAAAAAAGTATTCAAAAAAATAAAGTTAATTCTATTTAAACACATAAAGCTACCGAGTAGCCCCACACAAAACTGAAAAAACAATTATATCCATGTTTTTGCTGAGTATACCCATCTTATAGTTAGATTTTCCCTTTATACCCTTGCCCATTAAAAACTGTCCGTTAAAAAATGTCATCGCACGAAAATCCTTCTCAGTCGCAAGAAAATTTTCTGATCCACGCATCCCAACTACATGTTTGTTCTATATATCATGCATTTCTACTGTGTGATTTCCACTCAATCACTTAGTCAATCTTCAACAAACTGTGCATTTTCAAATAAAAAAATCAAAAAACATAAAATTCAAGTTTTACCTCCTCTATTTCCATTAGATTTGTATTATCATCACCATCTATCGATTCAACCGCAACATTTGAAAATTACCTAAAATCATATTATTATGGTTTAGTGGACAATATGAATAAAACAAGGAAAATAAAATGAGAGGTAAGAAGATGGATGAATGAGATACCGGTAATTTTGTCTTAATTTTTTTTAATATTTTGTAGGAGCTACTCAGCAGCTTTAAAATTTAGATAGAATTTGCCAAAAAATAAAGAAAAATGTTAACATGTGCCCTAAGGGCACATGTTAAGGTTATTAAATTACCAATGCAATCCTCCTGAATTCCACATTTTTAAAATTATATAAGGATAAAGTAGGAATTTGAAATAATTTTTTTTGTCCTTTAGCTAATAACTATCATTCTTAACATGTGCCCTTAGGACACACATTAACAAAATCAAAAAATAAATATAAAAAATAGAAAACGCTATATCTATCCAAAATGTTTACCGGCTTCAATTTAATATATATTTTTCCACTACGTGGGTACTTGCCGCTTACTTTTCTTTCTTTTCATCTCTCCTCGCTTTCTTTTCTAGTTTTCAGTCTCTCTCCATGTAAAAGAAGAAAACAGTAAAACTCTAAATCCTCCCTTAAAATTACTTCAATTCCGATAGAAACCCAAAATCTACTAGAAATCTCGATCATACCCTGATTTCGCCCCAAATTTCCATTCACTTGGACTCTGAATCCCATTAAATCCGTCCATGGCAAACAGCAGATGTCAAATCCTATTTTTAGTTCACTCAACAATTAAAAGCATGCATTTAAGAACTCTTGATCGATTTTCTTTGAAATTCCGATTTTAGGCAATTTCTATTATCTATACCACGATGCGACATTTAAATTACTATTCTATGTTCTTCCTGATGTCTAGTTTATATTCTGCTACGTTGATTAGTTACCTGTTTTCTTATTATTATGATGCATACTATTTCAAGTTAGGTTTACACAATCTACAAAAAGAAATTTTTTTGGTCTGTTAATGTTTTTTATCAGTTGTTTTTTGTTGGTACTTTCTATTAAATATATATTTACTAATATGGTAACTGTGTGTGTACGAGGAGCGTTTAGTGGCATCCAAATAGTGTCGCACCTTTGTAGTCCCATGATTTCCACCGTATAATCCAAATAGTGTCGCACCTTTGTAGTCATATTATTTAATTCAGATTGTGTGGTGGAAAACAGGGGGCTACAGGAGTGACATTGAGCGCTCCTCTATGTGTGTGTATATCATCTATTTGGAGCTGATCTAAAATAGAATTTGAATTATTTTTTTTCCCTTTTTGAAAATGGTGGAATTTGAAGTCTTAGATAATAATTTTTTTAATAAGGTGCAGTGCTTTAGGAATATAGTAATTGTGTCATCATAATATAGGAGAATATTAAGTTAAGATTGTCATTTTCACCTCTGTATCCCAGCCCTGGTATAATTTTGTTGAGTTTTTCTGTAATTTTAACCCTTAGAAAATCTTTGTGCTATATGTCTATTAGCTCCTATGGAAAATTATACATAGCAACAAATGATATATTGGATTGGTTGCAAAGTAAACTTAGCAACAAATGATTGCTGTATTGGTTGCAAAATAAACATAGCAGCAAGCGATATGCTCAACTGCTTTTGTGCATAATCATCTCAAATGTCCTTGGTTTCTCTTGGTCAATTGTATGTTAACCTGTAGATATTAGTGATATGCCTCAGTAATATGAAAATCATTAATTTCTATATCTATCATATATATAATCTCATAATTTGAATTCCAGTATTCAATTTTTACCCATTTGGATAGGCAAAATATCTGGTGCCTTGCTAATTGCCTAGAATTAATACATTCATATAGCTTCATTAATTATGTTATTGATTAGGATATTTCAATATTTTTTATATGAAAATTGAGCACTGAGACTAATTGTTTTGATTTAATTGGAAGTTGATAACTGCAATCTTAGTACATGAAGAGAGCGCTAGTTTAAAACCTAAACTTGTGATGAACTTAAGAGATTTTTTATATCATGATTCATTTGGTCTGTTTAATTGGAAAACATGTTCAACTAGAATTAATCATTTTCCAAAAGTTAATTTGGTAAGGTATTATTTCAAACATGTTATTTGCGTGTGTGGTTTTTAGTTTATATATACGAGTGGGTGAGGCGTGCGAGTGTGGTTTCTAGTTCATCAAGCATACAATCTGTATAATATAACCTAGTATTACTTAACTACCTTCCTTATATAATAATTATTATCTATTTTTATGCACTTACCTCGGAACCAGTGTCCATCCATGTGTTTATACGCAGTAAATTAATAAATCTGGTTTTCTTTTTTCATATTTTTGTTGCTTGTTAGCTGAATGTTAAGATGCATGTTTCAAAATTATACATCACTTTTGTTGCAAAGGTGAAATATTTGTATTTCACCTTTATCGGTAAGAAACTCAAATACACAAATTCATGTAAATTAAATTATTTAGAAGAAATATTTCAGTACAAAAGTTGTGTTGCAAATAATTATTTTTTGATGTTAAGAATAATAACAAACTATCGGGTCGATAAGCATAATTTATTATCTATTTATTTAGTTTTATGTGTGTTAGTTTTGTTTCCCAAACAGAGTGCAGAAATTTGTTTAATTTAGTCCGCATTACAAAGGTAGCGTAGTTTTTTTTTGATATAGCATAAACCGCACGTACGTGCATCTAATGGCTAGAGATATTTACATTTTACTTAACTAAAAAACTGAGTGGACAAATGTGTGTTGTAAGTGTAAATGTTTTGTAATCACAACACTTTTACTTCAAGTTGTTTTGTTAGTAGTGTCAGTGACAAATTGGTAGTAAAATTCCGTTGATAGGTAATTTGGAAGAAGAGATAGTGGAAGTTGCAAACTGGTGGTGAAATTCCGTTGATGGACGAGGGATATTTTCGAAATTTTAAAAGGACACCATGAAATCCTGTTCATTGAATTCTCATCATTAATGGTAGAGATTATGTTGCTGATGGTGATTATTACTTATTTCATTGGGAGAATGGTATGCGTAATCACAGGGTGGCCTTTGGTAAAGCGTAAAAAGTAGGGCTGTCAGTGGATACCCAAAAAATCCAAAATCCGTCTGCATCCGTATCCGAAATGCAGATGAATATCCAATATTCGGAAAAACGGATGCGGATACTAAGACATCCGCGTCCGAAATGCGTTCGATTTTTTTTCAAGATTATAGTTTAAATTATGTGTATTTTAGTACAAAACAAGATATTTATTTATTGTTTTATTATGTTAGAAGTTTATATTATAAGCACTAGATGCATATTAATTGCTCAAAACTATTTATTATTATTATATTTGTTTAATTTTAACACTTTAATAATTGATGAGATTGGAAAAAGTTTATGTTAAACTAAAATTTTTCATTTATGTTTATTGATTTATCGGTCGTTGGCAGATATGATAATTATTCGGTATCCGTCCGTATAGACGGATGCGGATATCCGATATCCGAAAATGATTTTGGATGCGGATACAAATATGACACTATTCGCATTCGAAAGTATCCGTTGACAGTCCTAGGAAAAAGCAAAGGCTTTAGATGGCATAAAATTTTAGGACACCGTTGAGCTATCTGTCACAAAAACACAGCAGCAAAAAAGAAAAATATGCTGCGATTCAGATTCCTGATTCAGGAGGCGACGACACTACGGCAGGCAGTACAACAGGCGACGTGACTCCAGATTTTATCTTCATCGGACGACGGTGAATCCGACGGCGACTCCCACTCCAATCAGACGATAATTTACGTTCAGGCAGTCGAACAATTGATCTTCCTTGTTCAAAACGTGCTAATTTCTGATTTGGCATGTTCTGATTTTAACTTGGCATAGTTAGTTTCAGAATTATTAACCCATAGGTTGGGCGAGTCGATTACTTTAATACAGTAATCCTTGAAAAGCCTAGAAGGATCTTGGGAGTTACAGTTATAAAAGCATGATTAAATTTTTTTAATGATTTTCCCAGTCACAATTATATTTTGCCTTGCTTCTATGATGTCTTTTGAGCGTTTCCCAATGAAATCATACAAGCAATCATTAAAACCATTTGGTTCTAGGGAGGATCTGCTACACTAACCATCCCCTCTTTAACTTCAATTTTATGTGATTTGGCTGTTCATGAAGTTATTTTCACAATCTGGCAACTTCTTTTTGCATGTAATTTTTGGATAATAATCATTCTGATGATCAGCATCATATAGTTTTTCTAAAAAGATCGAACTGCTTCTTTAGCAATTTCCTCCCAAGTTTACTGAATAAGCCCTTTTTCAGTGATCACATTGTGCAGGTTGTTAAAGAATTTGCTGGAGCTCCTTTTTGCATGAATTTTTTTTTGTTCTCATTGCCAAACTTTAGCCACTCAACCTTAGCCTTCTTTCCCATTTCAAGTACTATTTATATATATATATATAGCACAAACCTTATTCTGTGCATCGAATAATTTAATTGTTGTTTTACCGTCATTTGTTGCATCAATTTTTTTTTTCCATTAACACTACGTTTCTCTCTTCATCATCATTTCATAATGGGAATATTTAGTATCAAAATTTTTTTTCCCCACCTTTTGATGGAAAGCCTGATCCACTTCTGCCTATCCAAAAGATTAAACATATTAAAGTTGTCCACGGGAAGTTGTAAATGCTCACAGACCATAGCCATGTATTCATTTTCCATAATGCATTGCTTTTGAATATAAAAGGCTTAGGAAATGTGGATGTTCGGATTGAGGAAATATGGTGCAGTATAGGAGTATGGTCACTAGTTTCAACTGAGAGACATTTTGCATTTGAGTTGGAAAAAATTTGCAACAGTTCAGAATACATGATATATCACTTTTATAGATATGTTCTTTAGTGGACCTCGTCTCCATGAATATTTTAACCTCCAAATGTTAATTTTAGACAACCAACATTTCATACATTACTCAATCAAAGTACACCATTAGATCATAATCAACAATGGCTTGTTAAATGAAAAAAACTCAATTAAACTAACCACAACGCAACCATGTATGGTTTGTTAATTTGTCCGTTGCAGGTTCAATTTGATTCTGTGGTTAATGAACTAAATAGAAGATTGCTTGATAAAACGGTAAAGAGTTTGCCCTTTTTTGTTCCTCTTTTCATTATTTGTGAATGAATTACATAAATTATTTTGATGATTTAATATCGGATAATCACACTCGTTTTGCACATGGGCCTTGTTTTACAATTGGCTTTAGATACCGAAACTTCTAAGACCGGCCCTGCGTAATCATTGTCTACAAGAAACCTATAAGAGTACCAAAACTAGATTATAAACAACATTAAAACCTATAGGAATATTTCTTTAAAACCAAGAATTTAATGAATACAATCAATTTAATATTTGTATATGAAATGAAGATAAATTACCTTGATTATGAGTGGGAGTTATTCCTCTTTCCCCATTTTACCTATCCCCATGTGCTCACGAGTCACTACACATTAGCCATTTCATCATTCATCATCGCCGTCTATTTTAATATGGTGGGCCTCACATACAAATTAAATAGTTGAAATAAATGGTTGAGCTCAATGAGGCATATGGGGACACGGAACGGGACAGAGGAATTGAGTAGATTTTAAGCTATTTAAAAAAACCGAAATTAATGAAGCAAATTAAAATTCCAAATAAATATGCGAAGTTCATAATTTGATTTGAACTAATGTTATGCGAATTTCGTATGATTTTTATGTTGTGTATAGTTTTTATTTTTAATGCATTTGTTACTTGGTATGAAAGGTGAATTTATTAATGAAAATTCATTTGTATTAAGTTTATAAAAACTAAATAAATTTATAAAAATTTAACTAAGTTAACTAATTTGTATAAAAATTAAATAAGTTTATTTTAAAAATTAACCAAGTTTTGTAGAAATTTAACTAAGTTAACTAAGTTTTATAAAAAATATTTAAATTTAATAAAAGTTTAACTAAGGACGTTTGACATACTCTAAATATGTAAAGCACTTTCTTGATCATTCGTATGTTTCCTTTTAACATAGGTTTGAAGGCTCTCGAGTTACTGTTTGTAATGTCACTGGTCGTAGAAAGTTTTTTTCTCTCCATTTGATAGTACTTGATCGTGACATATTTCTATGGCAAGGTGTATGCTAGAGCACATGACCGAAGATTGTTTGGATTTTGGAGGTCCCGCTGCACTGAAAAGAAGAGTGAAGGTACAACTAATTGTTTGCACCGTTTGAGGATCATCTTTTATCTTGACATCATTGCTTAAATGTTTTGAATTATTGGTAGAAATTTTAGAATTATTATAGTATCGGAAATGTTATGAGATAGACTGTCTTGTATGTATTTTTATACATTATATATGTACGAAGAAATATTGTTATGTTAACTATTTGATAATTGTTCAATTCTTAATTGTGATCTGAGCGTCCATGTTCGAGTTCCGGAAACAGCCTCTTCGCGATGCGAGGGAAAAGCTGCGTACATTATCGACCTCCCCAGAGCCCACTATCGTGCATGAGCCTCGTGCACTGAGTTCCACCTTTAATATATCTGAAATGTTATATGCGACTGAAGTTGAGGTGGATAATTTAAAAAATGCATAAAACAACAATAGCATTTTAAAAAGCTATAAGAGGTAATAATACGTGTCAAAAATGCTACTAAAAAGATTTACATAGTTGTTATTAAGTGCCACAAAAATGTGACATCTTTTGTTGACCATAGTGTTTTATTAAATCGGTTTTGGGGGATCGGTGTAGTCTTTGAATTTTGTCGTTGTCTTAAAATCTCTAAACGTAATACCTTTTGGCCTTATTATTCTTTGCTTCCTCTTCTTGTAGTCCAACTTTTAATGTGAGAGCAGCCCTTTTGGTTTGGTGCTTGCATCATTCTGCCTTTAAAAGGGCTTAGGAAATACGGGTGTAACACCTTCATAGTAAAGCATAGAGGAGCATTGGAGAGTGTGGAGTTGTTTATTTGGTTGCTGGAGGGTAACGATTCGCCTTTTCGACCGTCGAAAGTTGGCACTTGATACATCCACGGTAGACCTATCAAATGGGTTGGGTCGAGTTTGATCCAACCCATTTATGATCCAAATTATTTATGATCCAACCCATTTAATAAGCGGATTATCCATTTAACTCATTTAAAGATTTAAATTTGATTTGACTAATAAAAAACAAATGGATATAAAATAATTCTTAATTTTACATTGAATTTCGATAAATATAAAAATTCAAATTTTAAAATTTAAAATTTTAATTCTAATTTTCATCAAAATTCAAATATGGGAATGCAGCCTGTTATTTACTAAGTGCAACCGTCAGTCACCATGGAGAACTACAGTATGCGTTTATAAAATAAAGTATTCGAGTGTTCATTCTTGTCCGTAATTTAGGTGAGATTTCATTGGTCGAAGTCTTGCCTAATTCCGAGTTAGTATGAGGAAGTTATTGCAGTTTGAACAAAAAAATAGCGGTTTCTGCCTAGACGGAGTTCAAATATAAAAATGTAGTAGTCTATTATTTTGTAAGCAACTGTTAGTCACTATGAAGAACTACAGTGTACGTTTACAAGATGAAGTATCTGAGTGTTTCATATTGTCCGCAATTTAGGTGGGAGTTCATCGGTCAAAGTCTCGCCTGATTCCGAGTTAGTATGAGGAAGTTATTGCAGTTTAAACAAAAAAATAGCAGCTTCTGCCTAGACGGAGTTCAAATATGGGGATGTAGTAGCCTGTAATTTTTTAAGTACAACCGTTAGTCACCATGGAGAACTACAATGTGCGTTCACAAGATGAAGTATCCGAATGTTTCATATTGTCCGTAATTTAGGTGGGAGTTCATCGGTCATAGTCTCGCCCGATTCCGAGTTAGTATGAGGAAATTATTGCAGTCTGAACAAAAAATAGTGGCTTCTGCCTAGATGGAGTTTAAAAATTGTGATGTAATAGCCTGTTATTTTCTAAGTACAACTGTTAGTCACCATGGAGAACTACAACGCGTGGTCAAAATTCTTATTTTCAAAATTTAAGGCAGTGTTTGGTTTGTCATTTTTAGTTTTGAGTTTTCGTTCATACAAAATTGCGCAAGACGCATGTATATTATTGAAAACGATCAATTTAGAAAACGAAATTAACATACAAAATAGAAAACAACTTTATTTTATTTTTCGTGTTTTGAAAAATAATAGAAGCACGAGAAACAATCCATCGTTCCGTCGTCCTTCCATCTCCTCGTTCGTCCCTACATTTTCCTTCCACCACTTCCGTCGTCACTTCACTCCTCTCATATTTGACATACATATTTGAAAACAGAAATTCCAAAATTTGTTTTTAAACCAAACACAACCTAAGTTTTTAATGAGTAAATGAGTTATCCATTTATAACCCTTTTAAAAGGGTCAAACCAACCCATAGCCCATTTAATAAAATTCATAAATAGGTTGACCCAACCCATTTATAAGTAGGGTAAATGGGTTGGGTCATATTTTGACAGGTCTAAACCACGGTATCCAAATGCCGAGCATCCAAGTGTTGAATATGCAGATTGTTAGAGTAAATAAAAAAAAAAAGGACAGAGGTAAATAGAATCACACAGCGGAACGGTCACATATATAATATAACAAAGATAACAAACTGTCACTCTAAGATACATAGTATATCAAAGCTGAAAAGAAACATCATCGGCTTGGACAGTTATAACTTCGCGATCTTACAATTGTTAATGGGTACATCTAATAGTACAACGGAAAATAAAAATATTACAACAGGTGAACGTCCAACTCTACTCCATGAGCTCCATGTTCCATCAATGACAACTAGGAAAAACTCGGTCTGACCCGAGCATTATAATAAAATAACATCCGGATTAGTTTGTAAAACCAGTGTGAAAACTTAAAAGATATGGTGAACATATAAAAATATGTGAGATCATGCCGTTAAACACTGAACGGGTTTTACCTCACAAGAACAATATCCATAGATGAAAGAATGGAACAAGTTGGAATAAAACAAAACTTAAAAGAATGGGTACAATTATGATAAAAGTCCGAACTTAAAGAATGGACAAAAATAATTAAATATAGAGGAGAGCACAAGACACTTCTCGATACAATTAAGAAAAAATTAATTTCAAGTTTCGAATCGAAATAAGGAGAATGAATTTATCCAACACGACTAGAATGATGTGTCCCTCTGCACCAAAAGTATATCTCTAGATAATATATACTTGAAAGCCCACGTCAAACATACAACACTCCCGAGAACTTCCAAATTGGACCCCATTAAACTTTTGCGGACATCCGAATATACTCACATTACCGCATGCATGCTACCAACAAATCTCTGAATATCCTTAATGGGTGCAATCCACATGGCTTGGCTCCCACTCGTTCTTTGGTTTTATTTATCTACAGTTTTGGATGCCAATGCTCAAAACGAGCTACAAATTTTAGATTGACGAAGCACAAAGAAGGATATCAAAATCGATTGTCGATGAATCAATTATCGGAAACAAACTAGTACTACCCGAGAAAAACAATGAAATCGGACAAGTTAGGGCAGTGTTGCTTCCTATTTTGACTCGATGAATTTTTAACTTTAAGAATAACAAGAGTTTAAATGCACCAAACGAGCAACAAAATCGTCTTGAATCGACGAACACAAAGAAGATAACATGATCGATAGTCAATAAGTCAACTATCGGGAATAACAAAATGATTGTATATGAAAATTAAATCTCTTATGCTTATCACAATTCGTCGATTTCAAACTAGCACTACCCCAGGGAAAACAATAAAGACAGACAAGTTAGGACAGTGTTGCTTCATATCTTGTCACAGCAACATTCCTAACTTTAAGAATAGCAGGAGTTCCTTCAACGTTTAGTGCTAAGTGTAAGACTAAATATTTACAATAAATGAATCAAACTTTTTTAAACATTTGATCCACACTTTTGCTTGATTGTCACATCACAAATATTTGTAAAACACTTGAAAATACTTTTTAAAATATTCTTTTTAAAGAACAAATTATATTTCTAAGTGTATTAAAAAAAGGGTAAAAAACAAATGTCATTAAAACATAGTTTACTATAAATTCAAAACAATTTACACTTAGCTTTATTTTTAAACATTTCTTTTTTATGATTTTCTTATTTATAAACTATCATTTATAACTTTTGTGACGCCCCACCTCTATGCTTACAATAACAAAGAGTATTAAAAGAAATACTGTCTGTTATTACGAAGAATAAGGCTGGATAAGAGCGGCCATCCGTAGTTGGGCCTTACATTAGTTTTGGTTACCTCGATAGGAGTGGTATATATTTTTATTTTTCATCTCTTATTTATTTACTCCCATCGACATACCCAATTCCAGTATAAAACGAACTACGATGGTTCATAATAGTTTAGGACAATATATAATAATAACACAGATAAGCTAAATGCGGAACACAGATAATAAAAGTCTCATATATATATAACCGATGTCAGTTACAATACATGTGATACAATACATATGATACAACTACAACTGTCGACACTGGAAGTTACTTATACAAGTACATTATTGACAATAATATACATGAATACATATCATCCTATACTATGACACGACTACTCCAAAAGATATGAAGTGACTTCATAGCTCAAGCAGCAACCCAAAGCAAGATATCAACAACCTGAAATAACTCGGTCTGATCCGAGTATTAAATTCAAAAGAAAATAATACACAGGTCAGTCTAATTCAAACTCAGTTATTAATGCACAGAAGCAATAATAATTAAATAGCAAATAGACGACAGTCACAATAAATCTCGTCTATCCAATCCTTTAATAAGAAATCAGATAACGGTAAATATAACCTCGGTAAATATAACACTTAACAGTGTTAAACAACAAATCAGCAATTTCAAATTATCAACGAAGATAAATGAAAGGATTATCAATGAAGATAATTTAGAAAACAACAGGATTGCCTAAACGGCAATTATCAACAAAAATCCGATTATTAAATAATTAATTAGAAACTCATAATCTAATGCATCAAATAGCAAATGCCACTGTGAATTCAACATCAAACCAACAATAAATGCAATGCATCACTGAGACATAATCTCAAGGCTAATAATGCAACTGTATGCAAACTGGATCAAGCAAAGCATGGATGAGCACTAATACACATGAGCACGAATTCACCAACAACAACTGATGCAACAGACATGTGTGCATAACACATTGGAATCAAACTCAAGGATGAATGAAACTGCAATGTTGTTTATGAAAACAATGTCACCAGTGAAACCACTATTATATACACATATGTACTCGAGAAAATCAATTTACTTCAGACTGCAACTCAAAAGGAGCAACAATGATAAGACTTAAAGCATGCACGAGCACTTGTATACAAAACTGCAAACACATGTGATCAGACTTACAAATACAGTGATGAATAAGATCAAGTCGTGCACATGTATCAAAACCAGGTACATATTCAAGTGAAAACAGAATGGTACAGATGCAAGCTTGAACAAGACTCGAGTGCTATCAGACTTCAAGTCAGTGAACACATTAGGTATGCAGACCAAAGAGCAGAAGTAATCTGGATCAAATGTCACCAGCTCAGAGACTCAGTACACACTCGAATGCAAATGTCAAAGCTTCAAGTGGTACACATGAAAACAAAAACTAGATTGTTTAACCACGATAAACTCAATAAATGCCAAAACCATGAAACAACAATTTAGTTCAAGCAAAACAGGAACAAGACTCAAATGTCACCAGAGCTCAATGCAGACTCGATGCAACCGACTAAATCAACAACAAGTGTACAGATGCGACTTCATATAGAATCAGAACAATGCGCATAGCCACTAGCCCATATATTTGCAGTGCAAACTCGAAGATATATGTACAATTATAAAGTAATCAAGTGTACAACTACACCAGACCAAATGCCATCAAGTAAACAAGACTCAAGACAGTGCACACCATATCAAGATACATGAAGTGGAAGTGAAACAGTGTCAACTAAATGAAACTGGAAAATGCAAACAACAAATGTATAGCCACCGAATACAGATGCAACTCATAGACTACAAAGAGACGAGGCCATGTACTACTTGAAGTGTGTCGACCTGTTCACAATGAGTACATGTATATGCAACAGAGCATCAGAGTCGAAGCACACAGGAACCATAATCAAGCGACAACACTAAGTACAGGCAAAGTAAAACATGCTAGAGAATTCAAAGTAGTAGTCTTGGCCAAAGTCAAAGCAAGGTGTAACCAAAGTCACAGTGAAATCAACATCGTCAGAAATCGTCAAAGCCGTGGGTCATCAAAGAAAAGTTCGAACAAAAGGAAATTCATATAGCAGTTGGTTTTCTTTTCCAAAAATCCAATCAGTAATTTATCAAAACAAATTAGCAAGTCAAATGCCCGAAATTCAACACCGTGATGACCAGGGAAACCAGAATCAACCAAGTCAGAAATATCGCAAGTTCAAAATCAATGACGTGGGAACCAAGTCGCAAAATATACGAAATTGACAAAGTCAGGAATCATCTCAAACATTAAGACAAATCGAATGGCCAAGATAAATCAAGTGACGAATTCAAACAAATGGAAATCAAGGATCTCGACTCATAAATAAACAGCAGCTTGAATTAGAAGTGAGCGAAGATCACTCACCTTTGTCGAAGAACCCAGAAACAGCCGAGCGAAACTCAAGAATTCTAGCGATCGACAACGCCAAGCTCACAATACCCATTCGATCGATCAACTGAGGCGTGACTTCGATATTAATCACAAGCCCTAATTTCGCAAAGAGGACGAACGAGTCGCCATTTTTCTTTTTCGTTTGTTTAGGGTTTTCGAATCAAATAATCGAGTGGAGGAACGGGTATTGCTCGAAATAACACGACACCAAAAATAAACATGGGCTAGAATAAATTTTAAAGCCCGCATAACAATCAATGACTTTACAAAAGAATTTCACTCGATTATAATTCCAATAGCAATTAACAAACAATTTAATCGTCATTTGACGATAATTAATTGTTACTAAACTCCGGGTTGTTACAGACTCCCCTCCTTATAAAAATTGCGTCCTCGCAATTTTCATAACTAAGGTCGTCAATAACAATTATTTTTCTAACATAAACCGGTTAAGCTAGAAAAATAAAGGTCAAGAACACCAACTCCAAAGAAATCTTTTAATTTCATAAAAGAAATTCACAAATCCTCAACAAAATCTAACTATCAAATAGATAATCAGAAAACAACAAAACTGAATAAATGCAATTATCAGCAATATTCAATTATCAATTAGATAATTAGAATACAGAAATCACAAAACAACAATATCTAATTATCGATACGATAATTAGAAAACAACAAAATTAGCAAATATCCAATTATCAAAAACGATAATCAGAAAACATCAAATATCTAATTATCAAAAACGATACTCAGAAACAACAAATATCCGAGTATCAAAAACGATAATCAGAAACAACAAATATCCGATTATCAAAAACGATAATCAGAAACAACAAATATCCGATTATCAAAAACGATAATCAGAAACAACCAATATCCGATTATCAAAAACGATACTAAAAAACAACAAATATCTAATTATCGATACGATAATTAAATCTCATAACAACAAATATCTAATTATCGATACGATAATTAAATCTCATAACAGCAAATATCTAATTATCGATACAATAATTAAATCTCATAACATCAAATATCTAATTACCTGCAGATAATTAGAAACAACAAATATCTAGAAATCAATTAAGATAATCTAGAAAATCAACATAAAAGGTGGATCGATCTCATCAGATGGCGAGTTTTAGCTACGCCGCACGTGCAACAACATATGGCCGAAGCCTACCAAGTACTTATAAATTTTGGCGCCCATCAGATGACCCGAAGGTCCGCAGAGTGACCCGAATGTCTAGTACTGGTATTTGACCCGAAGGTCCATCATATGACCCGAAGGTCCAACATATGACCCGAAAGTCCATCATATGACCCGAAGGTCCAACATAGTGGCTCGAAAGCACACAAAATCATCAGAATCATCAAACAACAGATGTTTCAATTAACGAGTCCGGAATTAACCGAAATAACAAACGCACATGTTCCATACCATGTGTTTTACTAAATCGTTTGATTTTCATCATCGTTTCCTTGAAAGTGCAAAATTGTGTATTTTAAATAACAACATTTTACGTTCTCAAACGGACAAGTCCGGAATTAAGCGAAATAATAAAAGTGAGGGTTCATAGTCCTCAATTTTGCTGAATCGTTTAAATCGCTTCCTCATTCTTTTGAAAGCGCAAACTGTAGAAATTTTGAAAACAATTTTATTTTAAAACCGATTTTTCAAATACGTGATTAAAGTAGCAACATCAGTAGCAATTTCGAAAAGGAAATTGCACTTCCCAAAACATCGTAAAAACGAATCTCAACATCAGCATTGCGGGCTAACCGCTTGAAAATCCACTTTTAAAATTGGACGGTTACTGAAGTCAAAGCGACAGTAATTTTTATACGTCAAAATCTCCTCAAAGTAATTCACATCAAAATATAATACCAGTGAATTTTCATTCATTAAAAATGTTAACAAAACACTGCTTCAAAAATATGGCGCCGGTGTAGAAATTCCGTTATAAATAACGGCAACTAAATACGTTCAAACCAAACATCGGTTCAACGTAAAATCAATGCAGTAATGTGCAACTCATATTTGCACGTACACTAATAAATGAACAAAGAAATCACTAGATTATATCTTCAATGAAGAGTTTAAAACAATAAAATCTCAACAAAATCACATAACAGCAATCGCTTCGGATCCTCAAATCGGATTCGAAATTTTCAAAGAAACAAAATAAACACATCCATGTGACAATGCAATGAAATTTTATTTCACTTTCATATTTTGATTTTTAAATCAAAAAGGTTATCAGCTGTACTCAGCGAAGACAGTGTCACTGCTTCCGCTGTGCACTCTGATAAACAGAACACAAATTACCCGATTATCAAAACACAGTTTCACTTTTATTTTTAAATAAAGATATTTAAAAATTTCATCATAATTTCAAAACTTTAGTTTTGACTCAAAGCACAACTAAAATCATCGACAAATAGTTGTAACACATGTTCCATCTAAGTTATGCTTTATATTATGTCCATAAACCCCTCGCTTTGATACCAACTGTGACGCCCCACCTCTATGCTCACAATAACAAAGAGTGTTAAAAGAAATACTGTCTGTTATTACGAAGAATAAGGCTGGATAGGAGCGGTCATCCGTAGTTGGGCCTTACACTAGTTTTGGTTACCTCGATAGAAGTGGTATATGTTTTTATTTTTCATCTTTTATTTATTTACTCCCATCGACATACCCAATTCCAGTATAAAACGAACTACGATGGTTCATAATAGTTTAGGACAATATATATAATAATAACACAGATAAGCTAAATGCGGAACACAGATAATAAAAGTCTTACATATATATAACTGATGTCAGTTACAATACATGTGATACAATACATATGATACAACTACAACTGTCGACACTGGAAGTTACATATACAAGTACATTATTGACAATAATATACATGAATACATATCATCCTATACTATGATACGACTACTCTAAAAGATATGAAGTGACTTCATAGCTCAAGCAGCAACCCAAAGTAAGATATCAACAACCTGAAATAACTCGGTCTGATCCGAGTATTAAATTCAAAAGAAAATAATACACGGGTCAGTCTAATTCAAACTCAGTTATTAATGCACAGAAGCAATAATAATTAAATAGCAAATAGACGACAGTCACAATAAATCTCGTCTATCCAATCCTTTAATAAAAAATCGGATAACGGTAAATATAACCCCGGTAAATATAACACTTAACAGTGTTAAACAACAAATCAGCAATTTCAAATTATCAACGAAGATAAATGAAAGGATTATCAATGAAGATAATTTAGAAAACAACAGGATTGCCTAAACGGCAATTATCAACAAAAATCTGATTATCAAATAATTAATTAGAAACTCATAATCTAATTATCAAATAGATAATTAGACAATCTCAAAATGATCACATCAAACCAAATTTCTGTGTGGCTGCAGTACACGCACGCGTGCACTGCCTCGCCACTACAGCATATGAAATCATCACAACACCAATTGCTAACCGTAAATCAAAACTGCAGAGGTCAAGTCACGACTATCGTGACTCAACACAACTACAAACAAAATGAATCAGAAATTACAACCCAAAGGTTAACAGTTCAAAGAAATGCATATAATCATGCAACAACGAAATGAAACAGTGCAGTGATATGCACAATGCACAACAGCTACACAGTGACAATAGAACAGGTCAAAATCGACCCATGAACAAAACTCAAGGACAGTTCAGAACATACATACATACACGTATGTGCACAAGGGGATAAATACATATGCATCAAATAGCAAATGCCACTGTGAATTCAACATCAAACCAACAATAAATGCAATGCATCACTGAGACATAATCTCAAGGCTAATAATGCAACTGTATGCAAACTGGATCAAGCAAAGCATGGATGAGCACTAATACACATGAGCACGAATTCACCAACAACAACTGATGCAACAGACATGTGTGCATAACACATTGGAATCAAACTCAAGGATGAATGAAACTGCAATGTTGTTTATGAAAACAATGTCACCAGTGAAACCACTATTATATACACATATGTACTCGAGAAAATCAATTTACTTCAGACTGCAACTCAAAAGGAGCAACAATGATAAGACTTAAAGCATGCACGAGCACTTGTATACAAAACTGCAAACACATGTGATCAGACTTACAAATACAGTGATGAATAAGATCAAGTCGTGCACATGTATCAAAACCAGGTACATATTCAAGTGAAAACAGAATGGTACAGATGCAAGCTTGAACAAGACTCGAGTGCTATCAGACTTCAAGTCAGTGAACACATTAGGTATGCAGACCAAAGAGCAGAAGTAATCTGGATCAAATGTCACCAGCTCAGAGACCCAGTACACACTCGAATGCAAATGTCAAAGCTTCAAGTGGTACACATGAAAACAAAAACTAGATAGTTTAACCACGATAAACTCAATAAATGCCAAAACCATGAAACAACAATTTAGTTCAAGCAAAACAGGAACACGACTCAAATGTCACCAGAGCTCAATGCAGACTCGATGCAACCGACTAAATCAACAAGTGTACAGATGCGACTTCATATAGAATCAGAACAATGCGCATAGCCACTAGCCCATATATTTGCAGTGCAAACTCGAAGATATATGTACAATTATAAAGTAATCAAGTGTACAACTACACCAGACCAAATGCCATCAAGTAAACAAGACTCAAGACAGTGCACACCATATCAAGATACATGAAGTGGAAGTGAAACAGTGTCAACTAAATGAAACTGGAAAATGCAAACAACAAATGTATAGCCACCGAATACAGATGCAACTCATAGACTACAAAGAGACGAGGCCATGTACTACTTGAAGTGTGTCGACCTGTTCACAATGAGTACATGTATATGCAACAGAGCATCAGAGTCGAAGCACATAGGAACCAGAATCAAGCGACAACACTGAGTACAGGCAAAGTAAAACATGCTAGAGAATTCAAAGTAGTAGTCTTGGCCAAAGTCAAAGCAAGGTGTAACCAAAGTCACAGTGAAATCAACATCGTCAGAAATCGTCAAAGCCGTGGGCCATCAAAGAAAAGTTCGAACAAAAGGAAATTCATATAGCAGTTGGTTTTCTTTTCCAAAAATCCAATCAGTAATTTATCAAAACAAATTAGCAAGTCAAATGCCCGAAATTCAACACCGTGATGACCAGGGAAACCAGAATCAACCAAGTCAGAAATATCGCAAGTTCAAAATCAATGACGTAGGAACCAAGTCGCAAAATATACGAAATTGACAAAGTCAGGAATCATCTCAAACATTAAGCCAAATCGAATGGCCAAGATAAATCAAGTGACGAATTCAAACAAATGGAAATCAAGGATCTCGACTCATAAATAAACAGCAGCTTGAATTAGAAGTGAGCGAAGATCACTCACCATTGTCGAAGAACCCAGAAACAGCCGAGCGGAACTCAAGAATTCAAGCGATCGACAACGCCAAGCTCGCAATACCCATTCGATCGATCAACTGAGGCGTGACTTCGATATTAATCACAAGCCCTAATTTCGCAAAAAGGACGAACGAGTCGCCATTTTTCTTTTTCGTTTGTTTAGGGTTTTCGAATCAAATAATCGAGTGGAGGAACGGGTATTGCTCGAAATAACACGGCACCAAAAATAAACATGGGCTAGAATAAATTTTAAAGCCCGCATAACAATCAATGACTTTACAAAAGAATTTCACTCGATTATAATTCCAATAGCAATTAACAAACAATTTAATCGTCATTTGACGATAATTAATTGTTACTAAACTCCGGGTTGTTACCACTTTAAAACGACATTTGTTATCTCGGAAGATGATAAATCAATTTAAATTACTTTTATAAATTTAAAACAATGTTAATCATCCAGAAAGATAATTGATGTAACTCTTTTATAAATTAAAACCATATTAATTATCTCGAAAGATAATCAATCAAATTTATAATCTTTTTATATATTTAAAATAAGATAAATTATCACGAAGGAGGATTAATCAAATTTATAATCTTTTTATAAATTTAAAACAACATTAGTTATTACGAAGGATGATTAACTAAATTTTCAACATATTTTATAAATTTTAAATAACACCTATCTTTTTTTCATAATTCTCAAAAATACTTGAAAATATAGTTTAAATAATTTTCAAAGTGCAAAAACGCGTCCACACATTCATTTATAAAAATACAAGCACAAGTTCGACACACATGCACAAATTTAAGAAGATGATATTTCATAAGTGTCCGTATAGCGATAATTGCTATAATGACACTTACACAAATTAAGCAGTATGTCACAAATATTTCAAGAAACATCAATATAAGTAACGTAAGAATATAAGTAAATCAATATTGGCGAGAAACCCCTTAGGGTCTCTCTACAAAAGGCTCATGTAAATCACACATACGTATGTGCATTTCGAAGTGTTCAGTAGAGAACTATTCGCTACGTATACACTTCGACTTCCTCTTGTTTTGTTCCTTGCAACACATTTGTTATTTATGTCATCCGCTTCCAAACGAGAATCAAATCCAAACAAACAGTCAAACAATAATATATAAACTACCATCTAAGCATTCAACAATAATCTATAGCAACACATATATCATATAGTTTATTAGATGTGAGTAAACTCACCAAAATTTCAGTTGATGCTTTCGCGTTTCGGTTTGATCTAAAATCGAACGACATTTGATTTTAACTCAAAATTCTACTAGCTTCAAATTCGACGAATCCAACTCCAAAGCGTAGCTAACATCGATACGAGTCCAATATAAAAGACCACATCCAAATTCGACCTCGCATGCAATAGTTATTGAATTTATAAGATTTTGGACTTAAATAATTAAATTAATCCACTTAACCACTCAGTTTACTTTTAACTACCTTATATAATTATCTTCCCTAATTCAAATCACTGTGTACAAGATATGCACACATAAACCCAATGTCGCATACTTCTCTCTTCCCTCTCTTCCTCCACGCTTCACGATTTGACGAACGGACTCTTCCAGCGCGTTTCACTTCCCGACCTCTACATGACACACCCCACCACCTAAAACTCGACGGTCCAGATCAAATTGCGACCTGACACATCCTCCGTCCTATAGTGCAAAAGTCGGACCTCCCCATAGGCGATCAAACCTCCAAGGAACGATGTTTTCGGTTATGTCTTGTCAAGAGAAGTTCATCCATGCCATCCACTTCGCCTAACTCCCTCTCCACCACCTACCAACCAAAACCCTAGTTCGCAATCTACCGGTGATCTTCATCAAACATGAACGCACACTTCAACACGCACGATTAGAAGATCTCATCAATACGAACTCAACGGAACTAATTTCGTATTCTTGGTTTTGATTTTTAAAGAGGGAAGTTTGCTTTCTTTCTTTTTTCTTTTTGTTTACTAGGAGGGAAAACGAGGAAAAGAAGAAAGTAAGAGGGAAAGTGGAAAAATTGAAAATAGTCTTAGTGTTTTAGTTTGTTATTCTTTAGTTTTCGGCACTTCGCTAGACAGAATTTGTTCGGGTACGGACCGCAATCGATCATAATAAAAATACGATTGCGCACAATAATGCGGCACGATTCCAAAACAAAAATAAAATATACTAGTTATCTTATTCTGTGAAATTGTAAAAGTACTATCGTTTGCCGAAATATACGTCAAACGAAAATTTAAATATTTTTCAATTTAAAAATTATGGAAAAATCATATAAATTCATTTAAAAACACGTCATTAAAAATCAAGTCATTTTATTAATAATTGATTTTCTTGTTATTTATTCGAACTATTTATTATTTTAATAAATTTACAAAATGAGTTTATCATTTTTATATATTAATTAAAATGAGTTAAATAAGGCTATTAAATCCATTTGATTAATATTTAATTCATAATTCAAATATTTAGATAAGAGAGAATTATGGAAAATAACAAACTTTGAAAAAAAAATTAGGCTGAAGGACACCAAGTTTCAATTTTAGGCTAAAGGACAAAGGCTAGTTATTATTAGCGTTAAATTCAACTTTTACACTATACAAAATGCTAGTTATATCTAGCATTATATTTAGTTTTACACTACAAAATGCTAGTTATAACTAGCATTGTCCTTCAGCCTAAAAAACAAACATGTTGTCTTTCAGCTTAATTTTTTTTTTCTAAGTTTGTCATTATGTCTATTTTTCTGTTTAAATAACCCCTATATTTGAATATAAATTATTTATATTTTTCCAGGATACTGCATGGAGGGTTAAGAAAACTTCAGAAACGCTGTGACTCATGTGCACAATACTGCACATGATCTGGGCGTTTACTTCCTAGGAAATAGAAGCATCGTTCGGTCATTAGGGTATCCAGCGGTCGATCGATGAATATACAAAATGCCTTCACACGTCTATGCACAGGGCAACGGACATGTTTCCACTGTTGTTGTTGATGTAGGCTGATGTCGACATGACCAACAGGCGTGTTACCATTATCATCGACATTAGTTAGTTATGTTATTATGTCTCACATATGATACTCCAATTGTTCTTCACATGTATATATTGATATATTATGTTTCACCGTTGCCATGTGATATGTGATGTACATAAAAATTTATGATAGATTTCTCTGTTCTACTGAAAATATTATCATTAAGGCCTTCTTCTACTATGGTACTCGTGGGTCGATTGTCGTTTTGTACATCGGTTTCGAGTACTATGAATGGACAGTCTTTACAGTTCTATCTCTTTGGTCTTTGTTCGGTTAATGTACCTTTCCATCTTTCCCTCCCATAGGATCCGACATATATATGAAAATAATGAAATCCTGTAAAACTTTCCAGCTCTATCACTAGGTCGATCCCTTCTAGCAGTCAGAACATAAGGTTACTTTTTCGTCCTCTACTTGTAACTGTTCCTCCTCCTCAGCCCCTGCTTTTTATATTGTCTAATATTGCTCCCATCCCAACTACTACTATGCAAGCTGTAGCTCCTTCGAGAATTGTCATTGGGGTTACTCTTACCTCCGTCTGTTTTCATGTTACAATCTCATGCCCCTGGACACTACTCCTCTTGTTGTTACTCACGCTTATCTTGCTTCTCTTCTTTGTGTTTCCAATGGTCCAATTGCCCAAGATGCGGTTATTGGCTTTGTTATGGTCCTAACTGTTATTGTCCGTTCTTCAGCTTCATTGCCTACTACCATTATTTCCATGGTTGAAGACTATCCTTATGATTAAAATGCTTGGATTTATCTGGGAAATTCTTGGATGCATTACGTGATTTTTTATGCTATTCTTCTATTCATAATTGCTAGTTGCTACTATAAGTTTGCTATGGAATTAGATGATTATCGTCTTATGCTCTATTATTCCCCTCTTGATGATTCAATTTCTCTTTGTAGTAGTGCACTATGGATCCGTTAGGAGATATCCGCAAGAAACTTCTAGTATATGATGATTGAGACCGTATTTTCTTCCATTTGGCATAGCCGCTTGATTTTTCTCCCGATGTGTTTAGGCGATTTTGTGATAACGCTGAGCACGATGGACTTTTAGCTAGATGTTTTCTTTGCTCTGCTCTTTGTTAGGTTATTTACTATTGCATTGGTTACTTTTTCATGTAGTTATGTGGTTTGTTTTTCCTTTGTTAGTACATGGAGGAATACCATATTTAGTTATGTGCTTATTTACTTATTATTCTTGTGAATAAAATGGAAGGAAATTATTCAATCTGGTCATCTTGCAAAAATGAACGAGTTGATTATGATAATTTAAATTAATTGAACTCTAAATGGACCTCTCTAATAGAACATGACCTAATATCATTCTGGCTCAACGTGATGTCATTGTTCAAGTGGCTTTGATATGATGATTGTAGTTCCAACGATGTATTGACTTAAATCGATGTTATCATTATTTTTAAATCGTTAAAATTCATTATTAATCATTATTGCTGCATTTCATGCATTGATATTTGATAGTGCGATTAACAAACCAGGATTTCAATAAGAAATAAATTAACAAATGTCCTAAGAGCATGTATTAAAAATCTTAAATTACATAAATAATCCCTTTAAAATCAACATAATTTTTATGGTGCATTTTATCATGCTAGAATAAGATATTTTTTCTAAAATAAACTTTTGTATTTTAATATATAATTATCATTCTTAACATGTAACAATACCCTTTCAATAATAGTACTGTGTGCCACATGAATGTTAGTGAAGTAAGGAAATGGACTCTATCAGAGCATAACCAAGAATGACTTGTTCAGTTAAAAAATTGAACTGGACTAATCACAACGCAACCAGTTATAGCTTGTTCAGTTGTCCGTGGTTAATTAAATTCAATTATGTGGCTAGTGAAACAGCAAAACGTTTGTCATTTTATTGCAAAAGCGCATTAAAACGACAAAGTCTTTTGTAATAAAACGATAAACTCTATGCCGTTTTATTCAATTTTTGCAATAAAGAAGTAATTTTATTTACCATTTTATTTAGTTGTGATTTTTTCTAGAAATTGGTTTCGTGGTAGTTTTCCCCTCTTTTAAGTGCACTGCTCGTTTGTTTAGTAAACGTGGAGAAAAGAGAATAAGTGAACATGTTTATTGTGATATTAGGACATTACTACGCTGGAGCCCATATCAAAGGCCCAATCCGCCTATAACTAATCCATTTGTGGATGGTCTAAAAACTAAAATGGTAAACAAAATCGCAACTTAAACACTATACTGTCAAACAACATTTGAGAGCAGAATGCTTTGCAGCAGTATTTATGATCAACGCATAATTAAGCTCTTTCCATGATATTCATATGTTTATAAGAAAGTCTTTTATCATCTTTTACAAGCATACATATGAAAGTTAATCGCTGTTAGATAAGGATTGTTCCGTTTTAATTCTTAGTGTGTTGTATTTCCATAATGGTAAGTATACTGAAAAACGATCGTAAATGTTAAAGAATAGACATCAGATATTTTTGAAAACATATGTAGTGGATTCTGTCGTTCCAAAAAACTACGGATACAAGAGCCAGTACCCACCTCAATGTTATGCTAAATCGCTTTGCACCCACTTCAATTCTAGTGTAGCTATTAAACCAAATGTTATTGTTTCTCTTATATAATCCTTTCAGTTGGAGCAAAAAGCTTAAACGTCATTACAACAAAACCAAAACATCATCATCATTGCTTGACTTGATGAAACATTTCACTCCATTACAAGTAAAATACCGAATTCTTAGCAAGCATATGCACGCTTATTTGAATTAAAATTAAACTTAAATTTTCAGCAACTGGTTACTTTCAAGGTTTGGACTTGTAACCAAATGGATTTTTGCTTGCCCATTTCCATTGATCTCTGCACATCTCCTCTATTCCATACTTTGCTCTATGATTATAACGATGGTATTATAAAACTTATTATTTAAATTACAATATGTAACAGAAAATATATCAAATAATATAAATTTGAAACTTACTTCCAGCCAAGTTCTTTAAGAGCTTTGTCAGTTGAAGCATAAACAGAAGTAGCATCACCTGGCCTCCTTGGACACAACTTGATTGGTATTTTCTGCAGTAGCATTAAAGTATGAACATTGTTGTGAATTATGAAAATATCTATTTACTTTCAACTTATAATGAACTCACTTTGCCAGCTGCTTTTTCAAATGCAGCAACCATTTCAAGAACAGAAGTACCGCATCCAGTTCCCAGGTTATAGGCAACGCAACCTGGAATGATATAGCAAATTGTCAAAACATATTTAATTTTATAAACTTCGAATTCAATATCTAGAAGGCAGTTAGATACCAATATCTTCAGCGGTGAAAATCTTTCTAAGTGCTGCAATATGACCATCAGCCAAGTCCATTACGTGAATATAATCTCGAACCTGTATCTCAAAACATAGTGAAACCAACATGATTTGTATAGCCTAAAGTATATATAAGGGATTTAACATATACATGATAATTCTTACCGCAGTGCCATCTTTTGTTGGATAGTCAAAACCATATACATTCAATTCAGGCAATCTTCCAACAGCTACTTGTTGAATATAAGGCATTAGATTATTAGGAATTCCTTTAGGATCTTCTCCAATGTGTCCACTTTCATGAGCTCCTACTGGATTGAAGTATCTTAGTAGTATGATGCTCCATTCTGGATCAGCTTTTTGTATATCTCGAGCTATCTCTTCCAACCACAGCTAACAAAAAATTAAAATGCAATGTTTAATAATTGTCAAGGTTGATCTTTCTTCCTTTTCAAAGATATAGTTTATACTTGGACCAAATAAAAAAATATTTACAAAGACGTCATTCATGCAAGTGGTAAAATGTGACGTTTTGTATAAAAAAGTTTGCAGTGATGTCCTAAACAACCTCAGTACAATTATCATTGTGTCTTCCATGTGGTCTGTTTATTTTCAATAGTTATGGAAGTAGTTTAAATGTTTAATTTGTTTTTTTAAAAGTAGCTTAAGTGGGTAAAAATTCTTAAAGAAACTGATGTACCTTAGTTCGACCATAGGGATTCATGGCTTTGAGCTCAAAGTCCTCGACACAAGGGATTTTTTCTGGTTGGCCATACACAGTTGCAGAAGAGGAAAACACCATCTACATATATTATTGACACATAGATAAGAAAAAATTACATAAAATCCTTCCTAGTATACATAATAATAATTAAGCAGAGATGTAAGAAAAAGAAACCTTTTTGCAACCATATTTAGTCATGATATCATACAAATTCAAAGTGCCAATCAAGTTATTATCAAAGTATCTGAGAGGTTTAGCTACGCTTTCTCCCACAGCTTTTAACCCAGCAAAATGAATCACAGCATCAAACCTGTCACATGAATTAACATAAATAGAACTATTTCTTCATGCGATAGCAATAAAGTTAAAAGAGCAATACGAATGTTACTTGTTTTCAGAAAATAGCTTGTCAAGATCACTCTTATTCCTCAAATCTCCCTATAAAAGTGACTACGATTCAGACTAATTACTTCTAAGAAAGATAGAAATTAAAAATGTAAAAAGACATACAATGCAAAACTTGAGATTCTTAGAAAGTTCAGGACCAGCAAGATCACAAACACGATCAACTGCATCTGGAACCGAGTTATCGAGATTGTCGATAATAGTGACATGGAAGTCTTCATTGAGAAGCTGGAGCACAGTGTGTGTTCCTATGAAGCCAGCCCCACCGGTTACTAGTATGTTCTTCTCTATGTTCTTGCCCTCTGATCCCATTATATGTTTCTTTTTCTAGTTAAGGTTATATGGGTTTAGAAGATGGTTTTGGTATTGAAGGAAACGTGTGCTTGTGAAAATGTGGGGGAGATAAGAGAGTGAGATGAGGAAATAAATGAGTTGAGAGAGTAAACAGGGGGTTATTGTTGCGAACTAGGACAGTTCAACTGGAATATGAGTTTATGGCCGTTGGATGTCGATTGATCATTTTAATCGTGTGCTTCGCTAAAACGGTTGGACCATAAGAATAGGTACTGATATAGACCGTTTTACCTCTTATCATAGAGCAGATCGTCTTTTACGTATGGGTGTGATATACTGGGACGTACGCCATAAAAGCTACCAAAATATTATTCGCAGAAGAAACTTCAGCATTATAAGCCAGAGAACATTCTCCCTTCATTAGGGCAAATATGACTATAATCTCTACGACAAAAGTGTAGATATTCAGCGGTGATTAAAGTAACGCTAAGAGATATGGACTAAAAGATTTGTGTTTTCACGCAACGTTTTGGGAAAAGCAGAATTAGGACGAAGATGGATAGGGATGGAAGGCCAAATCGAGCTTTGAAACTTTTGGAATTTTTCGTTTATGAACACTGCACACAATGCTTATCTTTTTCCGTGGTGGGATGCTGTTGATAGCAAACCAACTTATTGGTTTGATAGAGACTTGAAATCTGAAAAGCCTTTAATGATAAACAAACAGAAAATTTGAAGCAAATTAAACTTAAGGTTAAACGTATTAGTGGGTTAGGTGATTTGGGAGAGGTGTTTAGGCCAAACCATTATTACAATTCTCCTCCTTCCAAATTTGATGTTTAATTTATTGCCTTTAAAATCCAATCATTCATTTTGAGTATGGGGTTCATATTTAACTTTTAAACAAATAATCAATGGTGGTTTTATTGGATATACGAAGACACACAAATTGGGGACAAATGAATTGAAACCCAATTTGCAACGTGCGTTACCATACAGAGATTCAGGAGTTTACCTAATTAACGTTACCGACTCCATGTGAAGGAGCGTTGAAGGGGCATTGGTAAGTCATATGAAATATATTACCTACGCATCATTACTGATGCTTTACCAATGCCAATATAGCATCGGCGGAACGTTGGCATGCCATCACCCTTCCCCATAACCCCCAGTCGACCGCAAGCCCTAGTCGCCGCAAGCCATCGATTTTCCCACGTCGTCGCTTGACTTCGAAGCCCCAGTCGTTGGCGAAGCCTGCCACCTCCAGCCGACGTCGAATTCAAACACTGCCCCTCCTCCTCCGTCAAAGCCGTTGCAAAGCCCGAGCCGCATATCCCCTCCTCCTAGTCATCGCTCAAGGCTCCGTCGGTATGATTTATTGTTCCGATTCAGTTTCTATGCAATGCTGTGATTTGAATAGCTTCGTATAGGATATAGATTCGTTGGTTTATATTAGTTGGTATATGAATGTTTACATAAGTTTGTTAGTATGATAATTCATATATTATTTCAGATATCGCTGGTATTGCTATAATGCTATAAAATAATTAGATAAAGTCACTATTATCGATATGGTATTATTAATGAAACCCCGTAAATGTTTAATTTGGCCTTGTCTGACAAGTACTGTATATGATTTTTATATAAATATTCGTTTTTTTAAATAAAACGAAAATCGATATTCATTTGATACGTCATTTGTCGAATTTGTCCTAGTATTGGACAAGTTATAAATGCAATGATATTTATGTTTTGTAAATCAATATCTCAAATCGAATGGTTAATGAATCTCGAGGACACTTCCTTCTTGTTCCTCGTGTACGCTCTTTGCGTATAATATGGAAAAGTGCTGTCAAAATTTTGTTAATCGTTCAATTTGAAATGATTTACCAAGCGTAAATATCATTGCGTTTGTAATGGAAAGTAGGATGACTAGCCATTTTAAGAAGTGTAGAAATCCCTAGGTTATACGGCTTTGAAATTGTTTGTGAATTCCATTGTTTTATAATAAAATTAATAATGTTATTACATTCAAAACAAAATTAATAATGTTATTGAATGTATATAAAAAATTAATGAAAAATGTAATAATAAAGTTAATAATGTTATTTAAAGTAATAATAAAATTAAAATTGTTTTTTAAAGTATATGATCGTTGACATAGATTCATTATCATGACAATTCGTATATGATTTGAGATATTGTTGGTATAATTTTTAGTTTGTTCGATAATTCATTGTCATTGATACGTTATTATTAATGAAACCCCATATATTTTAATTTCGTCTATGATTGAGTTAGATTATATACTATTAGTAATGGATTGATAAGATGAATGAAGTTTATATAATGTTAGAAATTGAATTTCATTATATTTGAGGATCCATAATATGATTTTCTTTTGATATAATAGTAAGCTTGACCTAAGAAGCCATGAATGTTCGGTGTGTTTTGACCAATGTATAATAGTCACTAGTTATGTGTTAGGAATTGATTGTTCAAGGAGCTATGTGTTTTTGAAGTTTTTGAAAGTATGTTACTGATATTTGACAAAAACAAAAATTGTGCATCGAGTTTAATAACCAGTAAAACGATGGTTATAAGTAGAATTCATCTGCCATATATTCATGCTCTTTACCTTAAGCCTAGCACTTTTAGCATTGTTGAACACACACTCTCAGAACTCAAAAGTTAATTAATTTATAATTAATACATGAATTTGTCAATAAAGTAATTAATGCATGAACAATAGTTTATTTGCAATAGTAAGAAGTTGATTAAGTTTGATGTTTGATGTTTATCTCTAAAATAATTAATACATATATTAACATGCATATTCTGAGTTTAAATTTCTTACTAGTTTTAGATGAATGGATGTACATGATATGTTCTAGACGCTTGTAGTACTAGTGATGCATGCACTTTGTTTTCATACTGCAAGTATTTAATTTGAGAAAAGAAATCAATATTTACTTAGATTATGCACTTTAAATTAATAATACCATCGTGTGAAAGATAATGTAAAATTTATTTACATGTAGGAATGATTCCATTACACTTAAAGGTGTTACAGTTGAAGGTTTAGATGGTTCTTCATCATATAATACAATGATAGTTTCGATCATATCCATCTAATGATAGTATGAATATGATTGAAAGATTAAAATAATCTGCAAAAAAGGAGCGACACCCATCATCATAAAAAACAATCATTGTATTGGATGGTGAAAAACAAAAATGGTCTAAAGTCATAGTGGTGGTGACTGAGCGTGCGTAGTAGTGATCTTATAAATGGTGATGGTGGTTGTCGTCACCAATGGTAGTAGTATCGCCATCAGCACCATCCCATTCACCATCACCAGTTATAACAGCACTACCACACATATCTCTAGTTACTGCCTCGATTGCACGACATGGCAGCATGATAGTATTAATATAGGAGGCACCAGGGCTTGTGTAATAGCATTGTTATAACTGGTGATGGTCGATTGAGATAGTGCTGGAGGGGATGTTGTTAACACTGGAGTCGTTCACTGTCAATGATGGTGGTTATCGCCACCAGTGGTAACAATACCGCCACCAGCACTACCTCAACCACCACTTTTAGTTAAAATAGTACTATCATGCTAGTCATATGGCGTCTCATTCTATTAATATTACCACGCGGTCATGCCATGCAACCAGTGTGGGTGTTTGAGTTTCTTAAGAATAAGAGCTTATGGAGTGAGTTTGGTATAATTTCGAATGGTAATCCTATGCAAAAGATGACTTGCATCGCTAAAGGACAGGATGATGGACAATATTGTCTCACTTCTTCATGCTAATGTAAGCGGTTTTCTTGTAAGATTATTTATGTCAGTATGAATTTGTGTTTGTATGGTTGTAAGATCAATTGTATGAATGTTTTCATTTGTGTTTGTATAGTTTAGTATATTTATGATGTTATGATGTTGGTTAATATGGTTTAGTATATGAATTTGGTGTTAGAACCTCTCTTGTTGGATTCTAATGACAACAAGTATACAATTATGCTAAAGAACTTTTAGGCCAAGTTGCAGGTACATTAGTATCAAAAAGAGACAAACAAATAAGTTCAACATTAAGGTACACAGTACAAAAGAAGATAAAAGTATATACTCGAAGATACAAGAAGAGATATGCATGACAGGGATAAGACGAAAGAGTATGTAAAAGGAGATATGACGATCGACATTGAAATCGAGCTCAATTGAAAAAGACAAAAAGACTTTGTCTATTATTTTTGTTGTTTTAGATATTATGTAATCTCCAAGTTGATGATCACACACACACAAAAGTACATTTCGAAAACCATCTTTAAAGTAAAGTTATCATTTTAACCAATTTTTATTTAAAGATCAAAGGTTTTCGTAAACAAAATAAGCCAAGATCTGAAACTATGAAATATACACATAAAGGAACAAAATAGGCAAAATCATAACATCTAGAACCTTTACAACAGATATCTGTATTGATGAACATACGTCTGGAATATTTATCACAGACTTCTGTTATGGTACATAGACGTTTGGAACAAAATATCCAAACGTATGGATGTCTATAGCTGGTTTTTTATTTGAATTTCTAAAAAGACATGTCCCCTCTTCTTCAGCAGTTGCATCTCCTACTTTGAATAGTTCTCTCCAATGGTTACTACTATTCAATTAGAACTTTTCAAATATATAAATAGAGTTGAGAATTCACTTTTACATTTATCAAGAATCAATTCTTTCTATCTTTTTAATCTATACACACTTTTGAATTACAAATATTCTCAACAATCTATTTCCTACAATTACACATTCAAATCATCATCTCAAGGCGATTATAGGAAGGGTGTACTTAATTGACTTATCTGTGTTATTTAGATTACGATCAATCAATAAACTTACTACCATTCATAGTCGAAGTCCTGTTTGAGTTTTTAGGGACGAAGTCCTATTCGACAGCTTAGGTAGTTTGTAATATAGAAGTCTCGTTCGGCAGCTTAGGCGGTTTGTAAAACATATTCCGTTGGGTTAAGTGAGGGTATAGTCGTGAATCCAGAAGGATTCTGGGACTGGAGTAGAACGGAAAGTTCGAACCAGTATAAAAATCTTTGGTGCACTTTACCTATTGCAATATTTATATTGCTAGTTTGATATAAGTTTTTTGTTTAGTAGGTATAATCATATTACTCGATCCGCATAGACTTTCATTTGGTATCAGAGCCTGAGATTCTAGAGATCGTAACAACAGCTTAGAATAATGGCCATAATGAGATCTAGTCAAGGCAATAAAAAAGGAAAAGCAATAAAGAAGAATCAAATGAGCAAATAAGTAAATGCTTCATGGCTAAACTCTGACCACAATCTGTATGCTTAGACTCTTTATATAAAGATCTTTTGTTAGCACATGATGAATTATTAAAAGATTGTAAAACTTTGAATAAAGTTAATAGAACTGCATTAGCTAAGTTAAAATATTGTGAGCAAGAAATTTCCAGTTTAAAAGAGGAAAATAAATTTTTGGTAAAACAAACTAAATTTTTTGAAAATACGGTAGAAGAACTTGTTTTACAAAAAAAATTCGTACAGAAAGGAAATGAGCAGTTAAAAACAATGAACTTTTGGAGAAAATCAATGTTTTGCAAAATAAAAAAATATTTTTGGAAAATTATTTAAATAAATCTTGCTCTTTAATTTTCTCTTTTGAAAAAAAGAGAATGAACGTTTAATTAAAAAGAATTTAGAATTATCTAAAGAATGTGAGATCTTAAAAGATAATAATAATATTTTGAAAAAAGAAGTGTATGATTCTAAAGCAAAATTTGAAAGATTAAATGAAAAAATCATAAATTTTAACAAAGGTAAAGATATCTTATCTTTCTTAGTTACAAATTCGAAAACTCATAACGATAAAAGTGGTTTAGGCTATAAACAAGCTAAAAGTAAAAATAGTACTAGATATGCATTCATGTATACTAATTTTAAAACTAGTACTAATAACCAAGTTAATCCTAAAACCACTTACAGTCATAATAGTACTTTGTTTGGAAATGACAGAAAATATTTTTCAACTATTAAGCTAATAACTAATAATATTAAAATATGGATTCCTGCTAATACGATTGGTCATGATAAACAACTTTATATTAGCAACTATTATAAGGATGTCATTTGTAAAGAAAACTATAGTTATAAAGGTTCAACTATACCCAAATGAGTATGGTTTCCTAAAACTTAGGAAATTATAATAATCTTGGGCATCGCATGCTTTAAATGATATTTTTTTGATACCCTAGTTTATAAGTAGTAGTTATTTATTAATAATTGAGAGTCCTACTTATAGCGCCAAAACATAATAGTTTACTATGAAATGCTATAAAAACATTGGCAGTCCTACTTATAACCCCATGATTAACCCCTAGACCCTGACGTAGTAAGTGGGTGCCAAAATATAAAATTTATTTTTGCAGGTACCAAAGAAAGACAAAAGGATGAAATGGATTTTGAATAGCAAATGTTCTGTACATATGATGGAGAACGAGCATTTATGGATAACAGAACTGCAGCAAATTCGATATATCTAATTAATTTTTTATATATAAATAATTTGGGGTTGGTATTGTTCATTTTAGAGCATCACAAAGTAATATCTTTTTAAAATAAAATAACTTACATGCTCTTTTTATATAAGACGTTACTTTCAAAAGTGTTAGAAATATTTTATTATGCTAAATGAGTGTGAAAAAGTATTTCAAGGAAAATAATAATATTTTTTGAAAGTAACAAATATTTAATATATATATATATATATATATAACACTATTGTAACGATCGGGATTTTCGACCCTCGAAGATCGACACTAATACATCCACTGTATTGCATGCTAAGAAATCGAATGCCGGGAAACCCGATTGTTAGGGGAAAGAAGAAGAAAGATAAGAAGAAAACTAAACAACATAGAGTCTCATCGCGGAACGAATAATCTATAATATACCATAAATCTTTACACAAAACAAAACTGTAATATAATTATATACAGACATCAATCAGAGTATACTAATCTATTTCAGCTTGTACAGTTATAACAATCTATCCTCACAATTGCTAATAACATATCAATGAATACAGCAGAAAAATAACCATCTACGTTGAATACGTCTCTGGGCCTCCAACTCGTCTCTTGAAGCTCCAAGCATCCAATCTAATCTGTAATATACTCGGTCTGACCCGAGCATTATAATAAAATAACACCCGAGTCAGTCTAGAAAACTAGCATGAGAAAACACACTCAATTTGAATTTAATTATTTTCAAAAATCCTTTTGAAAAACAAAGGTATCTCATAAGTCCAACACATAAATACGACGAGTTTTTAACTTACGACGACGAGTTTTTATCTTACGATAGCCAAGTCACTTTTCTATAAAAATCCTGTGATATTATAATAGTGTTTAAGTATAAATACTTATTAAAATAGCTGAAATGATTGCATCTCACATTTCAACATAATTGGGTACAATCAGAACCGTACGACGCTTATTGGAGAATGGATTTATACAATGACTAGGCACTGGGGTACCACCTATCACAGTACACATCTAGAAAATGTACCGAGATCAAACCTATCGATCCTTGCCAACACAAGGCCGACCTACCCCTTACTGGATAGTACCGAATATGTCATCACCCCGGTTGCTTTGCAACCCTTTTGAGATCTAATGCACAACCAATCCATAAATATGTAGATGTAGGGTTCTAGAAAGGTGACAACATACACTAATGGGTGCGACCCACTTAGCCTTGCTGCATCTCCCCTGATTTTCCATCATTCCCGGTTGATGAGGCTTGAGGCTACGTTTTACCTTAAAAATAGCATTCATACTTAGAATGCTAACCTGCCTTCCAAGCAAGCAATGCAACGATAGCATTCATCCATACAAGTTGTTCTAGGACTGAACCAACCGAATCTCCAAGAACTTCGTCTTCATTACCTTCATGATATCTCAATTCGCAATGCTCAAATCAGATCGAAGTGGTTTTCGGATAATTAAATTCGATCCCTGTCTCTTCGAAACGATCAACGAAATTGGCCAGATTTGATAGTCGGTTATTTAATTTTCAAATTACACACATAAGCGGTCACTAGGCCATATTATAAATCTTTCCAAAACATTTATTCCAAATTATCTTTACGAAGATATATATTCAAATCTCTTCAAGTATTTCAATATTTGAAAAATGACTTCAAATACTTAAATCCATAACAGGATATCTCAACCAATATCAACACTTAGAATTATCTCCAAATCCAACTTTTAATTCATTACATAGAAAAATATTTATATATAAATCATTTCGTCGCTAAAACATCTTCAAACCTTTAATTCCAATACTTAGGAAAATATTATAAATCTATTTCCCCAAATCCTTTCTAATATCCATACTTAGGAAATATTCCGTACTTATTTCATAAATCTCCAGAATTTTTATTAATTCCCTTAACAATTTCCAAAAATTATAGATTATACTTATAGATAATCCAACTAACATTTATAACTCCTTTAATGAATTCAGATTCATTTTCGAAGTTCCCATATTTAAAACATTTGGAAATTTCCTTTTCTCAAAATTTCTTAAGTTTTCGAAATCCATTATAAGATTTCCTTTTATAAAATCACATCCATTAAATAAAACTCGGTTCACAAATCTCGAGAGCATTTATAAATAAATTTCAATCACTTACTTTTAATATATATATATATAATAAATTTCAATAATAAACACGGTTAAATAATTATTTAAAATATCAAAGCACTTTTAAAATAACGTCAATAACTAATTCCAATTCATTTATAAAATTACTAATCGATTTACAAAACTTGTTTATAAACTTAGAATTCATTTCAACAAATTTAATATTTAAATAACTAGCTTTCTGAAATATTTTGATCCAATTAATAGTTTTTAAAACCACATAGTTTAATAAAAAAAATCCTTTCCTAAAAACAAACCTTACTTCTTGTGGTAAACCATTTTTAAAATTCAACATACCCATTTTTATACTTATAAATCTCTCTCGATTTATCACAAATCGATTTACATTTCCAATTTCATAACTATTCCCAAATTCTAAAATAGAATCCACTATTCCCTTTAAACTAATTTCCATATCTCATTATAAATTCTCACTGTGAATTTATATTTCCAATTTATCAAACGATAATCATTCCACTTTATTTATAAACATTGTTTATAAATTTCATAAACTCATTTCCAGTTTTGAAACAGGTTCATATTACTAAAATCCATTTACAAATCAATTTCTAATTAAAATTCCACTTATAAATTTATTTCTTAAATAATCCAAAACTATATTCCAAAACTATTCAAACCTCGATTTCGACTTCCATTTCATAATTTAAGAATCTTATTTAAAAAAACCATCGTTTAAATATCCTCAATTTAAAATTCTCTATTTGAAACCATTTTACGAAATAGCTAAATAAATATCCAAAATCCAATCATTTATTTCATCCAAATCAATTCCTTTTTAAATAATCCCAAAATTCAATGTAGATATTTTCGTTTCCAAAATCGCCCTTGAATTTCCTTTTTAAATTCAAAAATATTATTTATGGTATTTAAAATACCCAAAATTTTAAGGCCAGTGCTACTATAGCATCCAATAAATCAAATCATAACATAATCTATAACAGATTATCCACACACATCATATATCACTATATATGAAACTAAAATCAATATTTTTGAGGAATCCAGTTGGATCCCTCCAACTTGTCTCCCTGCAACCACATATGTTATATATCATAATAATATAATCACCGCTCTGAGGCATGATATCGAAATGAAAAGGGTCATCCGTTATTATGCGGGGCGCATAGTGTCTCATCCGCTCCAATCGGCAGGAAATAGATCCAACTACTAATATATATATATAATATGACAGCCAATTGATAATAATTTATCAATTCATCCAATCAACCAATAAATAATTTTAACTATTTTTAAATAACCAGTTATCCAAAAATGAGTGAGATTTACTCACATTTATCCTTTGCTGTCCCTGAAGCATTCCGTTTTGGAACTAAAATCAGACGACGTCCGATTTTAGCCTGAATTCCCACTATCTCCAAATTCATCCAATCCAGTTCCATTTTGCAGCTCTCGTCATCACGATCGCTACAAAAAAGTTCCATTCCAGTCGGACCTCGTATGTAGGAGTTATGAATTTTAGAAGTTATAAATACATTTTTAATTTAAAATAAATTAAACTAATATAACCTTTAACTAATTACATTTACACCCCTGGACCTTCTTCTTCGACCGCTAATGCTCCTCCTTGTATACGGTATCATCCCATTCCTCTGTACACGCACATGAGATCACCACCTCCGGATCGTCATTCGCCAAGCCGACTTCGGGCATTCAATTTCTTTTCGAACTCTCCCTCCATCCAACACCTCGATTCCACGCACGAACCAGAAAATCAAAGCGTGACCCTCCCAACCTGCTTCGAACCCAAATTTGTCGCATTGCCCAAAACAAGACCGGACTCCACAAAAACATAGCTGAAGCTGCTCCTCCTCGCCACCATTCCATTGCAATCCACCGCAACACCTAACTACAACCACAAAGCTCACATCTTGGAACCCATGATATAGCCCACTCTTGACATCTACTGTCGAACTACCTAAACATCACCGTCGATTGCCACAAAATGAAAAAGCAGACCCTAAAACGCATAACATCAGTAAGATCCATCTCTAAGGAGCCCAAAGACACAATCTTTGTATTTTTTGATTTTTGGTCGAATTGATTTATATTTTGAAGGTCACTATTTTTTTCTGTCTTGAGATGATTTTTATACGAGAGGAAAGATGGGAGATACGTAGATTAGGTAGGGTGATTGGAATGAAAAATAGAGTGGTTGGAATGAAAGAATGTGGGCTGTGTCAAATCAAATATATATATATAAAATCTAAAATTCCAAATTATCTAGCTATAAATTTTGAATCCCAATCGAGGCGTGTAGCCTGGCATTCCTAATGTTATACCCCTATTCCGAACGCAATGGAAAGATAGCTTTTCGAACCCAATTATTATATTAAATTTTCGATATTAATTTCAACGCGTTTCTATCCCGTACGACCAAACGGTGCATCTGATTGCTATGAAATTTGCCGGCGTATTATGATTCATTATTATGGACCCAATGTCACTGGTTTAGTCGAAATCCAAGACTGTGCCCGGAAAGGCTATTTTTATATGTTAATTAAAACGAGTTATTTTTAAAATCGAGTAAATCACCTTTAAATCCAATTTAAAATTTTATTTCCCCTTCATTCTTATTAATAGAAATTTAATGAGCCTTTAAATCATTTTTATTCAACTTAAAAATCCAAAATTCAATTATTTAAATGATTTTCAATTATTAAATTCAACAAATAAATTATCCAATAAATTGTTATATTTGAAATTCAAGTTATTAAATCTATAAAATTAAATTTTAAATATTTAATATCAATTAAATATTCCAATTTCTAATAACCAAAATTCCGAGTCTTTACATTCTTCCTCCTTAAAAGAATTTCGTCCTCGAAATTGTCAAGGTGGGAAAAATGCCCAAACCCATTTTTTTCTAAAACAAATTAGTTGAAATAACTTTCAAATCCATTGAAGCCTTTAACTTCCCAAAACCAATTTGTTGAAACCTCATTATCACCCTTTCCTTAAGTCTTAAATTCCATCCATGGGTTACAACTAATATTAACCATTTCAGGTTATAATTCGAAAATCAATCTTTAGTTATTAAAAATTTTCTTCAAAATTTCCAACTCTTTAAATTTTTGAAAAATTTCGCCAGCGTCTCCTTTGCACGGCTGAATCAAAACGACTACAAATCGCCACTACAGGCCCAAATCAGCAAAAAAACAAAAACAAAAGCCAAGTGGCTCAACCATAAAACCATCAAATTAAACAACAATATAAACATGTACGTTGTAGTCGAGCAACCCAATTTTCTTATGAAATCAAAGGCATCAAATTAGCTCTTGATTTTATATTCCTGCATCTTATTTACCAATGATATCCAATCATAAAATTCAAAATCCTATTGTTTTGTATTTTAAATTTCCAATATTTGCTTTACTTAAGCCTGTACGATGTACATATACCATCTGTACGCAATATCAAATCTGATCACTTGTTCGATCACACAATTTCACTCCCGAACTAGTATCGTTCACACGACCACTCTAGTGCGGACTCAGATCTGGATCCTTGATTAGAAACCGTCATTCTCCTTGCATAGCCATATACTATGATAGAGAATCCCAGAATCAATCAAAAATCCATATCCAGTGTTCGCCGTCGAAAAGCGAGTGAAAAATTCTAACTCGGATCGATATAAATTATCTCGAAATTCTGTGCTCGAATCTGGATCAAACCGTTATGCGAATAAAATAATATACGTATAACTTACGTATTTATTTTAGTTGATTCTTAGCTATCCCAAATTCTATTTATTCACCTTTATCCCATTCTCATTTACTTTATTCTATTGATCTGCATTCAATTATCAATATTCACTTATTACTTAGTATATTTTTCAATACAAATTATCTCTTAGGAATTACACCATCAAATTTTCTTATATCTATTATAAACATTTTATACAAAAGTTCTTATGTTTATTATCACTTCACCACTTAAGTCTATTTCCATTTTAACTCAAACCCAATTTCAATTCCATTTGACTTAATCCATTTGTTTCAATTTCAATATTTCAACCATATCCCACAATCATATTCAACTCACTAATTTATTTAATTAGTTCATTCCTTAATTTATTTCAATCACGATCAATTTTATTTCTAAAATCATTGCACTTAACCTAACCCAAGCTAAGTTTTCAAAATTCACTTTATTGAACTTAATTTAAGTTAATTTCATTCCATAGTTTAATTCCAAATTTTTACTTTTCTTGCATTCATATTCAACAATTTAAGACATTGCTTTAACCTGCTAATTTTTAAAATTTATAAGTTATAACCTTATTTTCTCATATACTTAATAAAACATTTAAATGAAAATTCCAAAGTTTAAACACCTCGTTCTAAAGTATTTCAAATCATTTTTGAAATCATATACATATACATACACACACACACACAAAAATCCCTTGGTATATCAAATCATTCTTTTGGATTTTAAAAATCAGAACTAGTTTTTCTAAAACAAAACTCCAACGGTAGCAATCCCTCTCTTGGAAACTTGAAAATGAACGTCGATGATGCTGCAGTTATCACCGAAATTATTTTCCAGCGACCGAAATGAGTTCAGTGCTTTTTATTCCTTTTAAACCCTTTTAAATATTTCATAAATATTTTCCAACTAATATCACTATTTTTTTTTTCAGAACTTTGAAAAACCATTTCCAAAACCAACGGAATTTAAATTCCCGAATCCCCAGTTTTAAATCCTTTCTAATTTATAAACCACTTTTATAAATTATATTAATATAATAAAATTCTGAAATTTCATCTCATTTCAATTTATAAATCAAATTTATAAACCATATATTTATATAATCATACTTTGGTTATATAAAATCATTCCTTAGTTGTTATTCTGGTTTGCATTATAATAACAATACTTTTATTCGATCACAACATCAAACAAAAAATGATAATAGTTCAACATTTTCCTAACAACCAAACACACCATATATACCATAATAATTTTCTGAAAAATTATTTCTTTATATATAAAATTATAATCAGGGTAAAATAATTTCATTTACCCAATTTCAAAACAATACCATGTCAAATTATTCTTTCAAGTGTTTAAAGACCCCTATCAATAACGTTAATTTCTCGTATTGACCAGAATTCATAAGCCACTCAATAGATCAACCAACACAATATAAAACAATTTTTATATGACTAACAAATCCGCGCTCATATATATACACTCAAACTCATTCTAGAGTGTTACTGACACAATCTCTAATGAGTTACCCCACCAAAGCCAAGGTTCTCGCTTAACCTTCAGCTCTGATACCAAATGTAACGATTGGGATTTTCGACCCTCGAAAATTGACACTAATACATCCATTGTATTGCATGCCGAGAAGTCAAATGCCGAGAAACCCGATTGTTAGGGGAAAGAAGAAGAAAGAAAGATAAGAAGAAAACTAAATGACATAGTGTATCAAAGCGGAATGAATAATCTATAATATACCATAAATCTTTACACAAAACAAAACTGTAATATATCTATATATGCACACATCAATCAGAGTATACTAACCTATTTCAGCTTGGATAGTTATAACAGTTTGTCCTCATAATTGCTGATAATACATCAATGAATACAACGGAAAAATAAACATCTACGCGAATACATCTCTGGACCTCCAACTCGTCTCTTGAAGCTCCAAGCATCCAATCTAATCTATAATATACTTGGTCTGACTCGTGCATTATAATAAAATAACACCCGAATTAGTCTGGAGAACCAGCGTGAGAAAACACACTTAATTTAAATTTAATTATTTTCAAAATTCCTTTTGAAAAACAAAGGTATCTCGTAAGACCATGCCACACATAAATATGATGGGTTTTACCTTACGATAGCCAAACCACTTTTATGTAAAAATCCTATGATATTATAATAGTGTCTAAGTACAAATACTTATTAAAATAGCTAAAATGCTTGCATCTCACATTTCAACATAATTGGGCACAATCAAAACCGTACGGCGCTTATTGGAGAATGGATTCCATACAATGACTAGGCACTGAGGTTCCTCTATCACGGTACACGTCTAGAAAATATACCAAGATCGAACCTATCGATCCCTGCCAACACAAGGCCGACCTACCCCTTACTGGATAGTACCGAATATGTCATCACCCCGGTTGCTTTGCAACCCTTTTGAGATCTCATGCACAACCAATCCATAAATACATAGATGTAAGGTTATCTAGAAAGGTGACAACATACCCTAATAGGTGCGACCCACTTAGCCTTGCTGCATCTCCCCTGATTTTCAGTCATTCCCGGTTGATGAGGCTTGAGGCTATGTTTTACCTTAAAAATAACATTCATACTTGGAATGCTAACCTGCCTTCCAGGCAAGCAATGCAACGATAGCATTCATCCATACAAGTTGTTCTAGGACTGAACCAACCGAATCTCCAAGAACTTCGTCTTCATTACCTTCATGATATCTCAATTCGCAATGCTCAAATCAGATCGAAGTGGTTTTCGGATAATTAAATCCGATCCCTGTCTCTTCGAAACGATCAACGAAATTGGCCAGATTTGATAGTCGGTTATTTAATTTTCAAATTACACACATAAGCGGTCACTAGGCCATATTATAAATCTTTCCAAAACATTTATTCCAAATTATCTTTACGAAGATATATATTCAAATCTCTTCAAGTATTTCAACATTTGAAAACGATTTCAAATACTTAAATCCATAACAAGATATCTCAACCCATATCAACACTTAGAAATATCTCCAAAGCCAACTTTTAATTCATTACTTAGAAAAATATTTCTATATAAATCATTTCGTCGCTAAAACATCTCCAAACCTTTAATTCCAATACCTAGGAAAATATTATAAATCTATTTACCCAAATCCTTTCTAATATCCATACTTAGGAAATATTCCGTACTTATCTCATATATCTCCGGAATTTTTATTAATTCCCTTTACAATTTCCAAAAATTATAGATTATACTTATATATAATCCAACTAACAATTTATAACTCCTTTAATGAATTCAGATTCTTTTTCGAAGTTCCCGTATCTAAAACATTTGGAAATTTCCTTTTCTCAATTTTTCTTAAGTTTCCGAAATCCATTATAAGATTTCCTCTTATAAAATCACATCCATTAAATAAAACCCGGTTCACAAATCTCGAGAGCATCTATAAATAAATTTCAATCACTTACTTTTAAACTATATATATATAATAATAATAAATTTCAAAAAAAACACGGTTAAATAATTATTTAAAATATCAAAGCACTTTTAAAATAACATCAATAACTAATTCCAATCCATTTATAAAATTACTAATCGATTTACAAAATTTGTTTTTAAAACTTAGAATTCATTTCAACAAATTTAATATTTAAATAACTAGCTTTCTGAAATATATTAATCCAATTAATAGTTTTTAAAACTACATAATTTAATAAACAAAAATCCTTTCCTTAAAACAAACCTTACTTCTTGTGGTAAACCATTTTCAAAATTCAACATACCCATTTTTATACTTATAAATCTCTCTCGATTTATCACAAATCGATTTACATTTCCAGTTTCATAACTATTCCTAAATTCCAAAATAGAATCCACTATTCCCTTTAAACTGATTTTCATATCTCATTATAAATTATCACTGTGAATTTATATTTCCAATTTATCAAATGATAGTCATTTCACTTTATTTATAAACATTGTTTATAAATTTCATAAACTCATTTCCAGTTTTTAAACAGGTTCATATTACTAAAAATCCATTTACAAATCGATTTCTAATTAAAATTCCACTTATAAATTTATTTCTTAAATAATCCAAAACTATTCAAATCTTGATTTCGACTTCCATTTCGTATTTTAAGAATCTTATTTAAAAAAAACCATCATTTAAAATTCCCTATTTGAAACCATTTTACGGAATAGCTAAATAAATATCCAAAATCTAATCATTTATTTCATCCAAATCAATTCCTTTTTAAATAATCCCAAAATTCAATATAGATATTTTCATTTCCAAAATTGACCTTGAATTTCCTTTTTAAATTCAAAAATATTATTTATGGTATTTAAAATACCCAGAATTTAATGCCAGTGCTACTATAGCATCCAATAAATCAAATCATAACATAATCTATAACAGATTATCCACACACATCATATATCACTATATATGAAATTAAATCAACATTTTTGAGGAATCCAGTTGGATCCCTCCTACCCGTCTCCCTGCAACCACAGATGTAATATATCATAATAATATAACCACTGCTTCAAGGCAGGATATCGAAATTAAAAGGGTCATCCGCTATTATAGCGGGAGCATAGTGTCTCATCCACTCCAATCGGCGGGAAATATATCCAACTACTAATATATATACTAATATATACATAATATAACATCCAACTGATAATAATTTATCAATTCATTCAATCAACCAATAAATAATTTTAACTATTTTAAAATAATAAGTTATCAAAAAATGAGTGAGATTTACTCACATTTATCCTTTGCTGTCGCCGAAGCGTTTCGTTTTGGAATAAAACCCGACGACGTCAGATTTTAGCCCAAATTCCCACTGTCTCCAAATTCATCCAAACCAGTTCCATTTCGAAGCTCTCGTCATCACGATCGCAATGCATCGGACCTCGTATGCATGAGTTATGAATTTTAGAAGTTATAAATACATTTTTAATTTAAAATAAATTAAACTAATATAACCTTTAACTAATTACATTTACACCCCTGGACCTTCTTCTTCGACCGCTAATGCTCCTCCCTGTACACGGTATCATCCCATTCCTCTGTACACGCACATGAGATCACCACCTCCGGATCGTCATTCGCCAAGCCGACTTCGAGCATTCAATTTCTTTTCGAACTCTCCCTCCATCCAACACCTCGATTCCACGCACGAACCAGAAAATCAAAGCGCGACCCTCCCAACCTGCTTCGAACCCAAATTTGTCGCATTGCCCAAAACAAGACCGGACTCCACAAAAACATGGCCGAAGCTTCTCCTTCTCGCCACCATTCCATTGCAATCCACTGCAACACCTAACTCCATCCACAAAGCTCACATCTTAGAACCCTTGATATAGCCCACTCTCGACATCTACCGTCGAACTACCTAAACATCACTGTCGATTGCCACAAAATGAAAAAGCAGACCTTAAAACGCATAACATCAGTAAGATCCATCTCTAAGGAGCCCAAAGGCACAATCTTTGTATTTTTTGATTTTTGGTCGAATTGATTTATATTTTGAAGGTCACTATTTTTTTTCTGTCTAGAGACGATATTTATACGAGAGGAAAGATGGGAGATACGTAGATTAGGTAGGGTGGCTGGAATGAAAAATAGAGTGGCTGAAATGAAAGAATAGAGGCTATGTCAAATCATATATATATATATATATATATATATATAATTTAAAATTCCAAAATATCTAGCTATAAATTTCGAATCCCAATCGAGGCATGCCAACTAGCGTTCCTAATGTTATACCTCCATTCCGAACGCAATGGAACAAGTTTCAAGCCCCAATTCGATTGTATGCAGAAGATAGCTTTTTGAACCCAATTATTATATTAAATTTTCAATATTAATTTCAACGCGTTTCTATCCCGTACGACCAAACGGTACATCTGATCGCTACGAAATTTGACGGCGTATTATAATTCATTATTACGGACCCAATGGCACTTGTTTCGTCGAAATTCGAGACTGTGACCCAGAAGGCTATTTTTACATGTTAATTAAAACGAGTTATTTTTAAAATCGAGTAAATCACCTTTAAATCCAATTTAAAATTTTTATTTCCCCTTTATTCTTATTAATAGAAATTTAATATGCCTTTAAATCATTTTTATTCAACATAAAAATTCAAAATTCAATTATTTAAATGATTTTCAATTATTAAATTTAACAATTAAATTATCCAATAAATCGTTATATTTGAAAATCAAGTTATTAAATTTATAAAATTAAATTTTAAATATTTAAAATCAATTAAATATTCCAATTTCAAATAACCAAAATTCTAGGTCGTTACAACTATGTTTAATACAATATAAATCATGTTTTTAACATTAGCCAATATCATGTATATTTTGTTCAAAATTTTTCGAAACTGGCTAATAATTATAAATAAGTTGAAATCAAATAAATAAGCTTAAAATTCTTAAACAATAATTTTAAAGTCAACTTTGAAAAACTAGGATCAGAATGTTTGAATACACAACATATCAAACATTTTGGAAAAAGATCTAGACATCTGGAACGTTGTACATAATTAAACTTTTACACTTTACCTAGAACAGACGTCTAAGTTGGCAAATAGACATTTGGTTTAAAAAATCCAGACATCTGGAAACAGTTCAAATTATTCCACTGCTTACTGGTTTGGACTGGACAAATATAGACGTCTGGACTATTTCAACCTGACGTTCAGAATGCTGCTGACCACTATAATTAATGATGATCTAACCTATATGTAATTATTGTAAGTGGCTTTTCAATCTTGTTATGGTATTTGCATTTTATTTCTTACTCATTACTATTTTCATGATGTTCTTAACCATTTCTTTCTTCATATTTATGTATATCATCATTTCATATGTTTTATATATTCCCTCATTCTTTTTTTATAATGACAAAGGGGAAGAAATTCATATGCATATTGATAGAGGGAGATATTATACTTAGGGGGAGCATTAATCATATTATAATATCATTTTATATATAATAAATATTTTTAACAAAATGTACAGTTGTCATAATCAAAAAAGGGGAGAATGTTAGAACCTTTCTTATTGGATTTTAATGACAACAATTATACAATTATGCTAAAGAACATCTAGGCTAACTTGCAGTTACGTTAGTATCAAAAAAAGAAACAAATAAGTTCAACATGAAGATACACAGTAAAAAAGAGGATAAAGATATATACATGTTGATATAAGAAGAGATATACATGACAGAGACAAGATGAAGGAGTATATACAAGGAGATATGATTATAGGCATCGAAATCGAGCTCAACTGAAGAAAACAAAAGGAGTTTGTCTATTATTTTTGTTGTTTTAGATATTATGTAAAATCTCCAAGTTAATGATCACACGCACACAAAAATACATTTTGAAAACCATCTTTAAAGTAAAGTTATCATTTTAACCAATTTTTATATAAAGATTCAAAGGTTTTCATAAAAAAATAAGCCATAATTAGAAACTATGAGATATACACATAAAGGAACAAAATAGGCAAAATCCAAACATTTGGAACTTTTACAACAAACATCTGTATTGATAACAGACGTTTGGAATATTTATCACAGACTTCTGTTATAGTACATGGACATCTAGAATAAAATATCCAAACGTTTGGATGCTTGTAGCCGGGTTTTTTATTTGAATTTCTAAAAAGACATGTCCCCTCTTCTTCAACAGTTGCATCCCCTACTTTGAATAGTTCTCTCCAATGGTTACTGCTATTCAATTAAAACTTTTCAAATATATAAATAGAGTTGAAAGTTCACTTTTACATTTATCAAGAATCAATTCTTTCTATCTTTCTAATCTATACGCACTTGTGAATTAAAAATATTCTCAACAATCTACTTCCTACAATTACATGTTCAAATCATCATCTGAAGTAGATTATAGGAATGGCGTACTCAATATACGTATTGTGTTATCTAGAACACAATCAGTCAAGAAACTTACTAACATTCATAGTCGAAGTCCTGTTGGATTTTTTCAGGCATAAAGTCCTATTCGGCAGCTTAGGCAGTTTGTAATATAGAAGTCCCGTTCGGCAGCTCAGGCGGTTTGTAAAACCTATTCTTCCGGTTAAGTGAGGGTATAGTCGTAAATCCAAAAGGAGTACGATACTGGATGTAAAACAAGAAATTTGAACCAGTATAAAAATCTCTAGTGCACTTTACTTATAGCAATCTTTATACTGCTAGTTTGATATAAGTTTTTTATTTAGTGGGTATAATCGTATTACTCGATCCGCATAAACTTTCATTTGGTGGTATGCAATATATGATATGAATTTGTGACATAGGTGATTATATATTGTATATATTTGAATGTGTGATTGAAGTAAAAAACTAGTATAAATGCTGCAAATATGTTTCAACAACGGCGTTGGCAGGGCGTCTAAAGGGCATTGGAAAATCCGATTTTAACAATTTAATTAGGCGTCGGAAACTCGTCGAAACAGCATCGGAAAAACCAAGTTACACAATTTTCATAATAGTCAGCAGGGCGTCGCAATGGCTTCGAAAAATAGGTGTCGGTATACATTTTATGATGTAATTTTTACCCATGCCGGATAACACGTCGATGTGACGTCAGTAGGGCTTTTACTGATGTCCCGCCAACGCCATTTGGCGTTGGTAAATTGTCTTGTTTTTGAAGTGAACTTACATTTTCTGTAATTGGTTGACCAAAGGAAGTCTAGCATATAAACAATTGATTTTTATTGATTATAGATATTTACGATAGCGGAAAGAAAGTGTATTTTTCAAGTAAATTTAATTTGAACCCTAGATTTTGTTGTTTTGTCTCTAAACATTAAAAAGGGAAAAAAAAGAAAAGAAAAAGAAAAAAAATCAATGCAAGCAAAATATTGCTCATTAAAAAAAGACGAATTAAAAAATAAATCCACATTCACCTCTAAGCTGTGTAGTTAAAACACTTGGAGATTCCATAGTGGTGGATGTGCAAAACGTCATAACGGGGATAAAACATGGATGTAGCGGAAAATGGCGGAGGTGCAAAAAGTTTCATTAGATATAAAACCAAATATTTAAAGTTTGTTTATTCTCATTCTCACATCAGTTGTATAGAAAAAGAAATACTGTTTAATCTTATATAATAAAACAAAAGAATATCATGATTTATGAAGTCCATATTTGGTGATTACAATATATTCCTAACATATAATAAGCACTTGTGCCTTAAAATTAAATCTTTAACCTAACTTTGTTGATTTAGTTTAAAACATAACTAGTCAAATCAGCCTTTTTATATTCATGTTGCTAAAACAGATGTTAAAAAATCTTGATTTAGTTGGATTAGCGAAAAATAGCGGGACTTAATGTGGATATAAAAAAGCGTAGCAGACGAAGAGTGTTATGCGCTATAGCGGAGATTTTGCAGGATTTTAATTGCATAGTTTTTAATTTTTATGCTACTCAATACCAGGAATACCTAACGATAATTTTGGGTGATTGTGCACAATGTTCATAGTAGTACTGCATGATTGTATGCGGTACGCCACATGAACCCATGCGAAATAACATATGATACCCATGTTCGCACAACATGAAAAATAATAATAACCACATTTTCCACCTTTAAGATTTGATAGAAACGCACATATACACTCTTTAAACTCTATATATTTCTTAAAGCTAGTAAACATATGTACTGCGAATGCCATTACATACAATATATCATTAGTTGATCCGTTATTCTATTTGGACTTCACTTAACTCACTCCATTTCTACTCCAAATAAATATTAGACAACTCCATATTTAGCCCAAAAGAATTTTGGACAAATTTCAGATTGAACTTTAACCCATCGCACAAAATCTTCTAGGTATAATTTATATTATTACTAATTGATGCTTATGAATGGAAAGAAATCAACATACTTTTAACAACTCATATAGAAACACTCCATCTGTTTTATTATTTATTTCCTTGCATATTTCTTTTTTGACATGGTCAAGCAGAAAGAATTCCGATTGAATAAATCATCGTGAATGGTTTGTGCTCATCATTCCCTTTTTCATGGATCCTCTCATTCCAACTTTGGACACAAGGCAAGAGGTATATAACAACCATGCTTTCCACATCGTATAAATAAATAAATTTAGTTAAAATAAAAGTGTTTGAATTCGGTTTGTAATAATTAATATTTTGAAAATAAATTTTTAGTTAATTAATTCTATTTATTAAAAGATTTTGTTGTAATAAATTGAATTAAATTAATAAATTCTTTTCGAATAATTTTACGAATTGAATAAAATTGTTCAATTATCGTAATATATTATATATAATGAAGTACAAAGCAATTTAAATTAGATTGAAACAAATTTGCAAATTGATTGAAAGAGTTACTATAAAAAAAGAATGATTAAATTAAAACAAGCCCAAAATTCATGGTCCAAGCTTATTTGCTTTCTCTTTGTACTTTTGGAAAATGCTCCTACTTACTAATTGAAGCCTGAACCATATAATCAGCTTCAACTCTAACTCCTGTTAATAAAAAATCGTGACTTCTAAATAAAACAAATAAAGAAAAAAGGAAAAAAGAAGAAGAAATCGCGAAAGGCATTGGAAGCCTGGCAAATTGCCATCGTTGGAGCCGCGTCTTGGCGGTGTGATCGCGACCTGCCATCGGTGGTTGGGGTCGAGGTCAATACGACCTGGAGTGAAGAGCGAACTTGGTGAAGTGGCATTCGAGCATGAGGATGAAGGCGGAGGAGTAAGGCGGGCTTGAGCATCAGGTGTCGTAGGTGTTGCTGATGTGAGGAGGCTGCCATGATAATGGATGGCTATAGTGGTATGCTTGGACTGCCTCAACCTGAGTTGAGCGAAGACGATTTTGGAGTTTGCGGATGGACCGAAAGGCAGTGGTCGAGGGTGATAACATTGAGTCTATGGTAGTAAAAGTCTACGTTTGGAGTTCGGTGAGTTTCTAAATTCACAACTATGCCTATATTATATTGTTTGATGCGTATATTGCTTGATTTGCTTGGTTGAATGGATTGTTGGTATAATAGATGAAATTGGTAGTTATTGGTTGTTATTGTTTGCTATTGATGGAAATAGCGATGAAATTGATTATTTGATGATGGTCGATGGTTGATTTAGTTTGAATTGGATGAAATTGTGTTGCGAACTAAGATTTACTTGTTGTTGCGATGATTATTGTTAGATTATTGACTTGCGAATTTTTTGAGTAGTAATTAGATGTTTGTAAATAATCAAACTACAATTGAAATTGCTCGAAAATGGGTTAATGAATTAAAAGATGAAAATTGAAAATAAATATTATTTTGAAAATAAATAGTGAATTTTGGAATGATATCTTATTTAATACTAAAGACGTTGTAATTAGTGGAAAATTTGAAAGTGGACTGATTTTTGAAAGATATAAATGTGGAATAATTGTTAGGAATGTATGAATGAAATTATTTGGCAAATGATGAGTTTTGAGATTTTATTAAATAAGTGAATTTTGAATATTTATAATTTTATTCATTTATCGTTGATCTTAAAAATATTTAAAGGGATTTTATGAACTAGCATTTGAAAGTTGTGAGTTAATTTTAGTTGGGTTTAATAGATGGGAAGTGTATAAAATATTTTAAAGTAATCGAAAGTTGAATGCAATTTATTATTTATTGAATGGAAACCATCATATATGGGATTTGTTGCATGTATTGTTAAGTGAATTTTTGGAAGCAATATTATTGTGGTTGATATAGAATTTTAGTTTGATGGATTAATAATTTTAAAAGGATTTAGAAATAGATGAGGATTTTAAATATTTTGAAACAATATATTCGGGTTTGTAAATATTTTTGGATTGAGAATATTCTTTTGATTTGATGTTTTAAAGGTAATTGGGAAGTATAAATTTCTTTGTAGTATTTCCATATTATTGAAGTGGAAATTAGAAATGAAAGGATTTTTGAGGTTTTATATTTATTGAAGTGATCGAACATAGGTTTCTTTGAAACCAAATAATTGGTTTTAAAATATGTGTTTTTGGAATTAAATGAGAGAATTAATATTTATTATTTTAAAAGAGAAGGAAATAAATAAAAGATGTGTTTTGTAAAATTAAATTGAAATGTTTTTATAAAAAGATGAGAAAAATTAAAGCGAAATGTATTTAAATAAAACCCTTCGTCTCATCAATTACTAATTAAATAATATTTTGATGTATGCATGGATGGTTGTTGATGGGAATGCTACGAACGAGATGAAGTTAAACTCACTCATTGTGTTGAACTATAAAGTAATGAAAGCGTAGAATAATGAATTGAAGTAAAAATTAAGTGAAAGTGAATTTATAAGCGAAGTAGAAATTTAATATCGATTAATTGAGAGTGTTGTGTATATAATTGTATTTTACCGGACGGTATGGGACGTCCATGCGATGTATATTTATTTACTCAATGCTAGTATAATGTCGGGTAATGCATTGAAGACCGTGTATTTAATACTCGGGCATCGGTGAATTATTCGATATTATGCATGAATATTAGTCGTATTACTTAGATTTTTGACTTATGTGTGAGGTGTATTATAATATTAATTTTTTTTAAAGTTGGAATATGATTTTTTCTAGCTTTTGAGTGGATCGAGGTGTGCGATGTGAAATTTATTACATAGATGCAATTGCCAGAATTTTGATAGCCCCATCCTAGCTTGATCGACCGCAGGGTCACTCCCCAATGGTTGTAACGATTTGGCCCTACCGTCACATGGTCATAGTCTATTGTATGGGAAAACGGAACAAGAAGTACAGAATGAAGCGAGGTGGTTGACGATGGAAAGCTTGGTACTAGGAAGCGAGGAAGCGACGTAGCTTTATTGTGTAGCTAAAGACTGGTGAGGACACTCACATAAATTTACGAGTAGAGTCTCCCTTTGCATCTGAGAAGTGGCGAGGCTCAGGTGTAGACTCGACTTCCGATAGTACATTAAAAATAGTAGTAGTAGTAGCTATAGCACTAAAGAAGATGAAATTAAAGAATGTATATTCAATAACTCAAATACAGTCAAATAAATATGAACGAATTAATGTGCATTGTGATTATTGATGTGTGATGTGTGTGATGTATGCGATGTGCGTGATGTATGAGATGTGCACGATGTGTGATACGTGATGTGTGCGGTGATGTGTGGTGTATGCGATATGTGTGATGTGTGCGGTGTGCAATGAGTGCGATGTATGCGATGGATGTTACAAGTGTGTGGTGTGATGTGTGTGTTGTATGGTTGATGTGTGTTATGTGATGTGTGATGGTGTTCAATGTCTTATGAATGATTTGATGTATAATGTGTGCAAGGATATTCAATGTGTTGTGGATGTTTTATTATTCCTTTGTTTGATTTCTTTATTATGCGGTGTGTATGTTATTCCTTGAGATATTGTTTGTGTACTCATCATTGAATTTAGACACAATTTGATCCGTTTATTATATATATAATACTCGGTCAGTCCAAGACATTTCAAGTTCAGGGACTACGTGACAAGGTTTGATTTTTGGGCATAGTGGAGGATGGTTATATACATTATAGAGTTGAGTATCACTTTGTATATCTTTGAGATGTATACATTTGACATGTATGTATATTTTGAGATAGTGGAAGTATGATCTATTTTATATCCCACTCAGACTCGTGTGTATTTATTATTATATGTTATCGCTACATGGATGACTTTGTGTTCTCTGTGATTTATTTTATATTGTGTATTGTTCTATCCTCTAGAACCACACATATTTATTGCTTTGTACTGACACTGTTTACGTCGATGTTAGTGATTTTTATATTATGTGACGTACCCAGTGTCGGTCCAAGCGAATATTCACATATGTATCACCTACATCACCTCATTCTCCGTGTTGCTCAACAGTATTACTCAGTAATACTCTTGGGTAATATGAGTATAGAGGTGGGGTGTTACAAGTTACCTCTGCTTATTAATTGAATCTAGCGCAATGACATACGACCACTTTCGGCCCGGTGGATATACAATTGATGCACTCCCAATAGGTCTTTTTTCATGTCTTGAAGCTCATTCCTTTTGCTCACATTTTTGCCTTTAGGTACAGTTGTAATTCCACATGTATACTTAAACATGGATACGATGATGATTGAAGCTTTAAGGAAATAGGAGTATAGAATCTTGAAATGATTTTATATTTGAAGATATGATGATTGAACATGGATAAATTGTGAAAGTAGTGAAAGGTGATAAGAATTCGCTGACTTGTTTGGATTTAGTCTAGGGTTTATAAAGATCTAGGAGGGTGCTTTTGAAACAGTGATTGTTTTGAAGAGATACAGGTGAAGAGGAATCGACCATGGTCGAACAACCGCAATAGAAGAAGAAGAATAACATTCAAACACATAGCGTAGTCGTAAAAATCACCATAACTGATCGACTGAATAGGGGTCAACCGGTCATTTTGTATTTAACGTAGTTACTTCCTTTCAGCCAATGCGACTATTTTAATCTTTGAAAATTTTCCCAAAATATTTCTAGAAATCAAAAACTCATTTTTAGAGATGATGTAGATATTTGAAAAGAAAAAGGGATCAAAAAGTAGGGTTTTAACATGACTATTTCTAATGACTCGATAAAGATCCATAAAAATATATTTACCTTAACAACCTCGCCTTGAAGTACTTATCTTTAGCCCATCTTGTCTTGTTGATTTCACAATATCTTTCAGATGATTTGATCTTGATCTTTGCATTATATAGGTTATCCTCTATTCTCATATCTAATTCTTTCTTTTGTTGTTGTATCAACATACTGATATTCTTGCTTTAGACCTGCGACACTTATAAATATTGTGCATTTCATTGTCATCATCAACACATAATTCTGACATTCACCCCTTTCTTAATAATGACAAGTACTTGTAAAATATTATAACCCCCTTCCCTCTGTCAATATGTTATGACTTTTTCTCCCCCTCTCTCATCAACAAAAAAGTTAGAAGTAACCAAGCATGTATGACAAAGTAATAACATAACACATAGAACTATGATATTATTTCAGAAACACAAGATGCAATGGAGGCATTTTGCCAAAAATATAATAAGTTCAAAAATATTTTATTCAAAAAATTTGTTATACATATATATAAAATAAGCCAGTAACTAATTTATTTCATTTAGTGACCAGATATCTTGTTCTCCTCTTAATTTTAAAAATGTTTTTTCTCATAAAGGTTTTGTAAAGATACCAGCAATTTGTTTTTCAATGTTTGCAAAAATCCAAAATGATTGTTTCTTTTGCGACGTGATCTCGTAATAAGTGATGACGTATATTAATATGTTAGTTCTAGCGTGATTTATTAGACTTTTAGAAAGTTGATCGCACATGTATTATCACAATAAATAGGCGATTTATGTATATATACACAAAAATATTATAGGGTTTGTTGCATATATACGATTTGAACATATGCCATCACAACTAAGATATATCCAGCTAGGCATGTAGACAAAGATACGTAGTTTTGCTTTGTACTGAACCAGGATACTAGAGATTGACCCAAAAAGTGAAATGCGCCAATTGTACGATTTATGTCCATTTTGTAGCCTTCAAAATCAACATCATTTTATGATACCAATTCGAAAGGACAGCCTCTGTAACGACCCGTAATTTTTGATAATTAAAAATAGTTAATTTAATAAGATTTTGTGATTTAATATTGGAAGAAATAAAAGTTGTGGTTTATTTATGATAATGATAACTAGAATGCAATGTAACAATGTTAATTTAGGTTAATTATTAACAATTTAAATGAAGCTCCAATCAATTGAAATGACTTAAAGGTTATACTTGGTTATAAAGTGAATATAGGAAAACAAATGTAAATAGTGAATTAATTAATGAAATGATGTATAAAATATGGTAATGGAATAAAATCCGTGTTATGTAAGTAATTATAATATTTGGTTGTACATAATAAACTTATTAATGTGATTAAAAGTTAATGGTGACAAACTATTGTATGTTACATATTTATTTAGCCTGTTAAATTAAAGTTGGAAATCAATTGCAATTAATTCACTTAATTAGTGCAGTTAATGTAGGTTAAATTGATAATGGTAGAATGTTAATTCAATAAGATGTAACTAATGAAAATTTTATGCATAATATGACATGGATTGAATAAAAAGAATTGGAATCAAGTTTGACCAATTAATTGGAATTTAAAATTATAATAAATGGATTTATTGCAATTAAATGCTACGTTAATGAAAACTAAGATGGTAACGGTAAAGTATTAGTGTAATAAGATATAAACAAGTATTAACTATATTATTAGAGTAATAATTGATTGAACATAAAGATAGAAATCAAATTTAATCAACTTATTGGAATTAAATTATAATTAATTGGATTTAATTACAGTTAAAATTGAACACTGTAACTAGTGAAATATTTAACATCGAATTGACACGTAAATTTGTTTTAAGCCATTGTAAGTATCCAAGTAATCAAAAATGATAAAAACTCTGTTAGTTATAAATATTGAATTAAAAGTGATTAATTAATTTAATATTAATTTATTTTATTAATGTGAAAATAGCTATTTTAGCCATTGTCTTGGATTTCGACGAAACTAGTTTCATCGGATCCGTAACGGTGAATTATTATAGGATTCCAAGTTTCTTAGCGATCGGACTTGTCGTTTGATCGTACGGGCTTGAAACGCGTTGAAATCAATTTGAAATAAGCTGATTTTAAGCTAACTTCTTCATACGATGGAATTAGGACTTGAAACCTGTTCCATTGAGTTTAAAATTATCGAAAACATCTATTTTGATATATGGGATGACCCATTTTCGTTCCGTAGGCAGAACGGGCTTTTCGGGTCGTTTATCGTTCAACTTTCAAATCAATCTAGTCCATTCATTTCTATTTCTGGTCTGCCTATAAATAGCCTGTTATAAACCCTAACTATTTCTTATTACATTTGTGTGTACGTACAATTCTATTTGCTTCTCTCTTTCCAATGGCAGACAAACAAATTCTCAATTCCAAATTCAATTGCAAACCAAAAATCAAATCAAAATCAAACTCCTCCAAACCATATCAAATTATATACCGTTTTAAAGCTCTCGATGAACGCAACCCAAATCTGTGATTCGTTTTTCATTTTGGATCATGGTTTGATCAAAAATTAACCATTTATCCACGGCCGTCCATTTTGGGTTGTTGGATTGGACGGCGAATCTGTGGCGAGGGGACGATCAGGATTCATGGGAGTGTAGAGGGGACCAAGAGCTGTAGATCCATGTGGTTTAGGGGTCAAGATGATCATCGGAGTTTGCTAGGAAATTCGAGCATCATAGCGGTGGTCGTGGTGGTTTGGGGCAAGGTTGGAGGCCACGCTCGTGGCTGGAAGGACGCTAGGGTACGGTAGTGATAGCGGTCGTGTCTGATCGTGGCTGTGGCAAGCATTGGCGGCGCGTTCATGGACGAGATGGTGATGATTGGACTTGGGGAGGTCGCGATTCTGTACGTGGTAGGGTTAGGGTTAGCGAAGGTCAGGAATTTACAATAATGCCCCTGTATGTTTAATTTTATTTTAATTTAAACTTAATAATCATCTAACATCGATAACTTTTACATACGAGGTCGGATTCACGTGTGGTTTATTCCGCTGGGATCGTATCGGAATTCCGGACATTTTGACGTTAGTTTGGACGAATTCTGAGACCGTTCAAATTTGGATTTCAAATCGATTTAAAATCGAAGGTGAGTGTTTTAACCCACTCACAATTACTAAACTATCTTATGTTAGTTAAATAAAATTTATGATGTGATTAGAAATTAATTGATTTATGTTTGGTATGTTTAAATTGTCATTCTGGTAAAATTTGACTTTTATTGCATTTAATCTTCGTTTAAATTAATATTAAGATTTAAATTATCAATTTAATACCTGTTATCGATTATTAGTTATCTATTGATGTTTATGGATTGATTTGGATGATGATTGTGATGAATGTTTGATTGTTGATATTGGATGACTGGATCTTGTAATTTTATATTGTTATAATACTTCAAGTTCCCTATAGGTTGAAATGATACATACCCGAACGATCTATAGATTAGGTAAAAACCATTATGGGTTGAAATGATAAAATCGAGCGATTTTATGGATTTTATTTAATTTGGGATTCTGGTTTGAAACGATATATAATCGTAATATTTTAAATTGCGGATTGAAATGATCAATATCTGTATCACTTGAACCTAGGGTAGAAAATTATATACAGACATCGGATTGGTTAAATTAAATGATTTTGAATCTTTGAAATTTTGAATTCAGTTAACTGTATTTTCAAATAGAAATTGATTTATATAAACAAAATTATTTTCGAAGCCCAAGCGTAAATGTTGAAATTGGAATTAATTTAATGAATTGTTCAAAGGATTTAAATTGGAATTTCAAAGTTGAAGTGTCAAATATAAGTGAACTTATCGGAATTAAGTTATTAAAATGTTTGGGTATAAATTTGAAATCTATTTTAAAATAATTTAAACTATTTAATCAATTTAAAACTATTTTAATTTATTTAATCTATTATAACCTATTTAACCCAATTTAATCTATTTTACCTATTTTAAACTAATTAAATTTATTTAATCTATTTTAAATCTATTTAATATAATTTAAATCAATTTAATCTATTTTAAATTTATTTAATCTATTTAAAAAAATCTACTTAATATAATTTAAACAATTTAATCTATAATTAATTTATTTAAGCCAATTTGAACCGAATAAAATCTATTAAATCTATTTTAAATCTAATTAAATCATTTTAAATCTAATTAAATCAAATTTAAATCCATTTAAACTATTTTTACTATTTAAATGATTTTAATGTATTTAAACTATTTTAAACTATTAAAACTATATATGATTATCTAAACTATTTTCTAGAAATTCAGACTGTTTAAAGTTGAAGTATTTATATTTAAATCCTTGATGATGATACAACCTAAGTTGGAATTTGGAATTGATACCTTTTATGAAATGACATATTTGAGTAAATATGGTTTTTAAAGTGAATATGATTTCGAAAGTGATATGGTTTGAAATCGAATATGATATTTTGATATTAAGTATGAATTGACTTTTGAAATGTAAAAGAACCATCCAGTGTGAAATAAGCGTTTGGTTGTTAAAGAGCCCGGGATTGGGTATTGTCATACCATCTGCCAATACCGAAAACCACTCTAACAGCTGTGCATGTGGTGGAGATTCCAGAAATGAAGTAAGATGGTTTGGCGAACGATTCTGTATGAGGTATTTACGTAACCCTGACTCCCGTGAGTCAGCTTGATGTGGCTAAAATAGTAGCTACGCCGGGCCAAGTGAGGTCATTCCTCCTATCGGACACATTTCTTCGATACCATATTATGACTTTGTGATGATTTGGTGGCCACCCCTTGATTTTTGATTTAGGAGTGTGTTCCGAGGTGGGCGGTAGTAGCTGCTATGTGTTACCACTAGTCCGGATACGCAATTGGTATATCTCCCTGGCATTGCCTCGAATGCCGTGTTTATATGCCCTAGCGCTCCTTCTACGAGTTTGTTTTGTACCGTACCTATAAAGGGCTCCCTGAGTATCCCAACGGTTTGGTGGGGCTTACAGTATCTGTATAGACTATGGGAATATATAAAAATGTGTTAAGGGGGATATGGGTAAAGCCTTAACGCTATTTTAATACTTTACTTTACTATAGACATATTATAATAGCGTATTGTACTACATAGTAGATAGTTTAACGGATCCTTAGGAGATGGAAATACCGAACACCTCTTAAGTTATTGCACTCACATTAGACACTGGATAGGAGATGTCAAATCTTGTAAACATATCTGACGTCGTTCCACTCATATTTATTTACCGTTGATTTAACTTACATAAGATCTTTTAGTTCCGACTCGAGTGTTTTGTCTTTTCAATTCGCTCGGGTCAGCCTGAGTATTTCAGGGTTGAAGACCTTATTTCTGGAGGATGAAGACGAAGATTTGTACTATTAGTATTTATTATTATTTATTCCACTGCATCATGTTGTTCCGCTGCATTTATTTATTCTTGATTTATGTAACTCTGATTTTTATTGTAAAGAATAATCATATGTATTTATAAAAAAGCTTCATGAACTGGTTATTTGATTATTATATTTTTCCATTCCGCTGTAAGATTCTGTATTTGTTTTTCTTTCATTCTCTGCTTTTTTCTTAATTACCCCATAACAATCTGCCCTTTTGAATGGTTTGAGTTCGACATGTGTGTCTACTTAAAATGTCCTAAAAGGCAGGTCGTTACAGTTGGTATCAGAGCTTCGGTTTAGCGATAACCTTAGCTTTGTGGGGTCTGACTCTTTAGAAATATGGTAGTGATACCCTAGAATGAGTCATTGAGTGTATATATATATATATATGGGAGCGTATTTGTTAGTGTTATAAAAGATTTTTATTGTGTTAATTTGTTCCGTTTTGTATTTAAAAATTCTGGTCGGTGCATAGGACGCTATGACATCGATAGGGATTTCTAAACACTTAATAGGACAGAACAAGACAATATTGTTTTGAAATATAGGTAAATGAAATAATTTTGCCTATTATATATTTTGTATATAATATAGTAAATTTTATAAATGATATAGTTGGATGTAATATGTTGTTTGTTAGGTAGAGAAATTTTATAAATATTGATTGAAAAATAAAATTTATAAATAAAATGAAAATAAATTGAAATTTGAGAACTTAAATTCCGGGATTGTGGAAGTTTCTTTTAAAAAGGTTTTTTTTGGAATATAATCTTAGCATTATTTTGGAATAAAATATTTGTTTTCCGGTATAAATATTTCAAGGTGATTTGAAAGAAATACTTTAAAAAGAAATTTTTAAAGGAAAAAGTGTTGTACTCCCCTCTCTGTCGCTGGAAATAATTTCGGTGATGAGTGCACGCATCATCGACGTTCATTTTCGAGTTTCAAAGTGGGAAAACCATTGTAGTAGTTTTACTACACCTTGTTTTGATAAACGAATCTTAAATTTTAATTTCTAAATATGATTTGATCTATAAAGGATATATATATATATATATATATATATATAATTTTCTAAGTGACTAAAATGAATCCGGGGTTTAGTTCTTAGATTTTGCTGATAATTAGTAGTTTCAATTATTATAATGAATGGAATTTTGACTATATTAATAATTGGAAACTTCTAAAATGAAATAAGAAATTTGATGTTAAAATGATTAATGAAATAGATAAGAAACTAAAATTATGAAACTATAAGTAGAAAGGAAATAAAAATAAGAAAATGTAACTATTAAACATTTTGTTAACTAAATAAATAAGAGAAACTTGGGTAATATTCAATTGCATTCTTAAGACATATATATGACTTACCAAAATGTTAAAAGTAGAAATGTTAATAAGAATATGTAATAGAATATTATACAAGTAAAACTTGGAAAAATGAAGTGTTCAATGGACTTATTTTTAATTAGAATTCTTATGATATAAATTGTTATAAACTTAAGTTAATAATTTGAAATGCTACTGATTAAATGTAATAGAAGTGTGTAATGTAAGAAAAATGACTTTAAACTTAAGTTAACACTTTAAGATATTTATAATCAGATTTAATGGAAAAGGTGAATACTGTAAGCAAATAATTATAAACTTGAATTAATATTGAAGCCATTATAATTAAAATGAGTACTATATAAATTGAATGATTATAACTTCAGAGAACATTGGTAATGATTTAGAAATGGAGTTAATATTCAATAATACTTTAAATATGGAAGAACGAATGTGAGAAGAAATAATCTATAAATGGTAAATTGAATTGTAAGGAACTTACCTAATAATGTATAATTCAATAATTGAAATAAAATAACTTATTTAGGAAATGAATGTAAAGTAATAAAATGAAAGAAAATGGCACTGTATGGATAAAGGAGAAATGAACTTTTGTAAGTAATAACGAATGTAAATAAATGAAAATAAACAATATATGAATGAGAAAAGAAAAGTAAATGAAAAAAACAAACTAAATTGTAAATGTGAAGTAAACTGAAGTAAAATGCATACAATACTCCAATAATGAATCCATTTATAATTCAAATAATTGAAATGGATATAACTTATGTAAGTAAAGAATGTAAATAAATGAAATAAGCCTTACATGAATGAATGAAGATTAAAATTTTGTAAGTAATGAATGTGAATTAAAGAAAATCATTGTATGAAAAAAAATGAACAATAAATGATGTGAAAAGATAAATAGAGTAAACTTAAAAATGTGTTGAATTCTTTGTTTGCTTGACTTATGGATTGGTTGGGAAAGGATACTTCTATTTTGTATAGAGATGTATAAATAACCTATAAAGTTTTATCTACGACTGTTGAGTGTATGGTTTGCTTCATAGTTTATTTATCATTTTATATGATTAGAAGCTCTGAACCTGAACAAACCATTTGTTTTGGTTGCTATGGATGAATGATTGCCCTTTTTGTTGAAAATGATGTTTGTACTGTTGTTTGCAAATGACTTTTGTTATATTGTGATGTTTTGTTTGTTATTTAGTTGAACCAACTTAATATTCACTTTTACTTAATTAGTAACATCTTTGGATTATATAAGTGAAATATAGGTATGGAAGCAATATCTATTGCTTTTGGTTTCATAAAATAAGCGTTAATTGTGAGACAAATAGGTATGTTCTCGGATTACGGTTTTATAGCAATATTGTATTGTTTCCCGTGGTTTGGGATATATTATTTTGAAATTTATGAGATATATTGTAACGACCCCAGATTTTTAATTTATTTAAATTGATAATAAAATGAATTTTTGAATAAAAATATTGTAAAATTGATTTTTAATGGATTAATTGATTGCGAGTTTCCCCGGATTAAAATAAATTCTATGTTAAATCAATTAAAATCTATAATATGTATATATGTGAATAAATGTATATGGGCATATATGAATAAATTTGAATTTTTATTTATATATATGTATATATATTCTGGATTTGAAATTTAATCTTAAATAGATGATTTAAAAATAAAAATAGAATATAGGCTTTGAACACAAATATAAAATAAATAAAAGACAAGTTATAAAAATATAAGTAATAATACAAAGTAAACATTTGATAAAATCTAACAACAAGATTAAAATAGAAACTTATATTTTAAAGTAATATTATAAAAGACAAGTCCAAAGGAAAAGAAACGAACATATATACCTATGGAAAGTATAAAATAAAAAGGTAAAATATCTATGAACACCTACAAAATGAAGGAACAAAACATGCACAATATCTCTTGCATTGTACAGCCGAAGAAGAAATAAAGCAAATATATATGTATTTGTTTGTACAACGCAATTAATGCTTGGATCCTTAGCCACCAAATTTTTGAAACCATCAGCCGAAATCAAAGAAGGAAAAAAATGAATTGGTACAAACAAATAAAAGCATCTATGTACTAATAAGATTAGGATAATACCTAAAGTACATAAACATTTAATGTCTTCATTTTAGCAGCAAGACAAAGTCAATTCGAATTGTTTTCAAAAGCAATTCAGCCATCAAGAGCAACAGAGATCTGATAAAAGAAAAGAAAAATATCTCTGGCATTGTACAAATAAAATTATATCAACCTTTACAATGTAATACTATCTGCACACCTCTTTCTTTCTATATGTGTACATCTTTCGTTCACAAGGCTGAGCATGCTCGTAAACATTTTCTCAAATTCTTCAAACATTTTCAAAGCTGCAATAAGTTCAGGCCTGAGCAACTCAAAGTATTTTCAATATCAAGCAACAGTTTTTACAATGCATGCAAACCTGGAAACAGAGATAAAGTAATTGAATCAAAGGCAACAATTTAAATTAGATGAAGATCAAAACAGTTAAGTAAATCTGGGTAATCAAGCCTGGAAATCAACAACACTGTTTCAGGCAAATCAAAAGATCAAGCAAATGAAATGTTAGCTCTAAAGCAACTCAGTTTCTTCTTTAGACCAGGTGAGCAAATCTCCTTCCTGAACCTGTTTGTTTTTGTTTGTGAGCAATCTTCTAAACAAAAAATCCTTTTATCAGCAAGTAACATCATTTTTTTTAAAACTTAAGCATCTGAAACTATTTGCAGAAGTGTGATTTAAATTAAGTATGATGGTATATATGGTTCTGTCTGTGTATATAGATGATGTTTGTGTACCCTGTTGTAGCCTCTGAACAAAACTGTTTTGACTTCAGGCTTGGATATTCATCAAAAAATGCATTTGCTCTAAATTCGAACTTTGATAAAACTTAAGTTCTGAACATAAAATGTTTGTTACAACATACACTTGAATCTAAAAATTTTGTTAAAAGAAAAACAGGTTGTACTAGTTCTGGAAATTATAAAATAACAGTGGAAACCTTAAATGAGTTAAAGCTCAATTCTTATAAATCAGGGGTTCAGGCTCATGAATCAAATCCTCAAACAAAAACTTGATTTTTAAAACCAAAATTACTATTTTTAATCAAGCGTTGAGGTAGTAGTTTGGGTTTGAATGGAAATGGGAATATTTGGGTTCTCTGGTGATCTAAGTATCTGGGAAGGCTGGAGTTTCTCGAGGAGGTGGATGAGCCAACGAAGTGTCGAGGAAAAATAGAGGGATGGTGGATAGATCACGGTGGTGACGTAGGCAACGAGTTGAAGTTTCTAACCCTAGTTCTTTGTGAGGTCGAGATTTTTGGTTGGTGAGGCATCTCGAGTTGATCGAGCTCTACAGGACTCAGGGTGGTGGAAGTTCGGGGTTTGTCGAAGACGTGGCCGGAGTTTTAGTACCAACGATGGTCGAAGCAGTGAGGACGAGGAGGAATCGTGGTCGAGGTTTCTGTTCCAATTCGATCGGAGGTCTTGATTTCGATTTTGGGATGGTGATGGAGTCTGGGTGGTCAGGATCGAATGGGTAGATGGTCGTCGACGTGTTCGACGATGTGAAGTCAACTGGAGAGGCTCGCCGGAATCGTGCACGTGCACCGTGCACTGGCTTTTGTGATCTGGGAGTGTTTGAGGTTGTCTCGAGTTTCCTTTTCTTTTTCCTCGCGTTGCTGTGTGTTTTGCTCGAAGGATTTTTGGTTGGGACTCGGAGCAGTTTTTGATGAGCTCGGGTAGATATTGTTACCAGGTTTCAAACCCTGTTCTGCTTTATAATTTAAAATTTTCATTTTAAAATTATAAAGCAAGGTTTAAACTGAGGTATAAACAAAAAGTTAAAATATGAATTCAAGTTCAGTTTAGAACTTAGTCTGAAATAAAATTTTTTTTTTTAGAATTTAAATGGTTTAAATAACTAAAAGATAAGTGAGTTTAAAAAGATTTGAACTTAAAACGAAATTGAATTGTAAACAAAATTAAATCAAAATTTGTAAACTTGGATTCAAATTTAACTTTGAATTCCAGATTTTAAATAAAATTAAGTTTTATAAATTTAAATCTTTAAATAAGTTTAAATGTAAAGGTTTCTTTTAATATGTGAAATTTAAAGTAAATTGATTTTAAACTCTTTTAAATTTCTTTTATAATTAAAATATTACTTTAACATGTAAATCTAAAGGAAAAATTGGTTTTAAACTTTATCAAAGTTAAATAAGAAATCATTCTAAATCCCGAAATAAAAACCAACAAAAAAATGAGATTGGTTTTTAAATTAATAAAGGTTTAATGATGATTTATTAACGATTCGGATTTATGAAGTAAGTGATTAAAGGGTTAAAATCATTAATGAAGAATTATTAATTAAATATTAATTAATGATTAAAGTTGATTAATCAAGTGATTTATCAATATTTAATACAAAGTATAATGTGATAAATTAATTAAGGTAATTAATTTGGGATTAATTAATTTATGTTAAAGGTTAATCAACCAATGGGAATGATTAAAAGATAATTATTTAGTTAAAAAGAAATTGATTAGTGGTTAGAGTTAATTAAGTAATTAGGAATAATTACTTATTATGATAAATTCAGGATAATTAATCAAATGGAAGATTAATTTAATTAATGTGAGTAATTAAGAATAATTTAATTAATTAAGGTAATTGATTAATTAATTTATATCAAATGATTGTAATCAATTTATCAGGATTGGATAATTAATTCATAAGTAATTAATGTGATTGAATTAATTAGGATTAAACAATTAATTAATTTTGCTTATAAATGATTATTCAATGTCTGACCTTACTTGTGAATTGTTGACATTTCCTGATCTGTGATACGGTGTGATATATTCTGATTTATGTTGTGATCTGAGATTTTCCGTTTCTGTGATATATTACTATGTGAATATGAAAACCCTTGACCCGTAAACGGCATTTGAATTTCGATGCGACAGGGAGTCGGATTCCAGTTGGTTATCCGAAACCCACATCGAATTGTAATTGTGAATCTTTGTGACCGATAAGTTTATTATATCTGTGATCTGTGAATGAAGATAAGCGTTATCGATTATATCGCTTATCGATATATCTGTGATGATTGATGTTGCACTATTGTGTGTGAAACCCCTGGACCACACTTTTACACCCACAAATATGGATTTCACGTGAAAATCGGTTAAGTCACAGATAATTTAAATTTGATGTTTTTGAAATTGAAATTTTAATTTCAATTGATTTTGAAATTTGAAATTTGGGTTTAAAATAAAAAGCATTTGAAATGGAATTTCAAAGATAAAAGTTATTTTGAGTAACTTAATCGAGTTTTGAAAATTTAAATAATTAGATTTAAATTTGAATTCAAGTTTGAAATTAAATCTATGATTTGATAAAAGATGATATAAATGTGTTTGTATGAATTAAACCATTTTAATGTATTAATTTGGGAATTTGAATTTAAACCAAGGATTTCAACTCGTATGAATGAATCAGATTTCCAAATTGAAAACTGTTGTTTTCGAGTGATAAAAGCTTTTAGATAAGAAATGAAATTCCAGTTAAATTAAAGGAATTTCAAGATTGAATTGAAAAATGGATTTTCCAAGTTATGAATGAATTCTTTTTTGAAAGCTATGAATTAAATCTGTTATTTTCAACAGATTTAAAATGATGATTCGAAATGGAATTGTTTTGAAAGCTATAAGTTAAATCTTTGATTTAAAGATTTAACGAGTTAAATTGAAATGGGAATTGATTTGGAAAATCTATGAATGAATCTTTTGTTGAAAAGATTAAAATGGTAATTTGTTAAACCTTTTGTAAAGAAAGTTTGGGTTTAAGTTGTGACTTAATTGAAATCCCAATATCCGTATGTTTTTAAATATTTCGCTCACTATTCGGGTTAGCCGGGAAAGGACCTTTGGGTCGTATAACTCATTCCGAATAGTGATACGTCGTATATGGATAGCATTTGAAGACCGGTGTTGAAGACCGGATATTTTTCGAAAATGAAAGGACAACCTGTCGAATGTCTCTGCACTGAGTCGCGCCGGTATAGAGATTTATATCACTCTTTTGTGACGGGAAGTCCCGACGTGATTGAGAATTATCCGGAATTGCAAGGGCTTCGTGAGAAGTGCCTTCGGTTCTGTTCGAACCCGGAACAGACTTGTATGGATACATGTCTGACATTACACTTTGAGATATAAAGCCGATTTCTTTCAAATACATTTCTGTTGGTGGCGGAGAATTTATTCTCTTAGCTTAACACCCTTCTCTGAGACGTACGAGCTCAGAGGTTATGTAGTTGAAATTTATCAGCGATATATCCCAATTTGGTAATGTGGCATGCTGAGTGTTGCTGTGTGATGATCAGTGTTTGATCATTTGTGATATGATCATTTGTTTGATCTTATATCTTTGTGATCATAGGTTGATCATTTGTTTGACCCGAAGCATGGCTTTGTGAACAAAGCGTAGCTTTGTGGACGAGACTTCGTCGAGCCTCACACCCCGGAAATGGTCAAAACAGGAAGAATGCAGCAAGGTTCTAGGGAGTAGCGCCCCTTAGTGTATGTCATTCCTTCTGGATAAAGGTGGTATCATGGTATGGAGCCCAGATACTTAACCTCTGTGGTTGCTGCAAGTTTATTACTTTGTGGTTGTTGGAAATCGGGGATCCTCGGGAAGATCGGTGACGATCGGGGGATGGCATACGCGTGTCAGTAGTTACCTATTTTTGCAGAGGTAACCCGGCCTTGTGTTGGCAGAGATCCGGTTAGGTTCTCGGGTCGTCTATTCCAGGGACGTACCCATCGTGGATAGGAAGTTCCTTAGCCTGACCATTTGTTGGAAATCCAAAGAAACAATACGAGCCTTTACGATTTCAATTGTATAACCTGTCTCCTCAGGAGGCAGCTATAGCGGGCATAATATAATGGTACCTATGCTGGCTAAGATTTATATTCTACTTTCGAAATTACTTTCTGCACTATGCACTAGTAATAATATCAAAAATGATTTGATTTTGCGTAGTAAGCATCTTTGACTAACATAAGAAGAAATCTCCTCCAAGTCTGCGTTTGCATTGTGTGTGTGGTGGGAGGTCTTATGGTAGTTTCATTTTCCAAAAGCATTGCGAATTTACTTTAAAATTCTCTGCTATTTGTTTTTAAAAAGATAAACTGTTTTTGTTGCTCACACCAGTCCCATGACTGATCCGGAGTTTATTGTTCCTTTCCTAAACTCTGGGTGCCCACTATTTTCCACACGGGCAGTCTAGAGTTGGGTTTCTCAGATATTCAGGTTGAGTAGATTATCTGGAGCTAGTCAGTCCTTGGACGACTGACCTTTCTTTTCGCTAGCTATGGATTGGAGCATTCTATTGGAGACATTCTATCTGTTGCTGATGTTATCGTTTTCTTTTCCGCTGCTATTTGTTGTATCATATCTCTGATGTATATTGATATTCATTTTATCATTCTGATACAACAGATATTGTATATCAATGTATTATTCATTTATTCCGCTGTGTTATTTACTTAATGTTGTTATAAGCTCCCGAGAACCAGATTCGGCATTTGAATCTACGGCATTTTGAGTACAAGTGAAGTACGGGTGCCGATTTTCGAAGGTCGATTTTTGGGTCTTGACATATATATTGTTATTATTGATATTATTATTTCTCCCAGACCTCTCCGTACAAAGGAGACTCTGCCGAAATTTTCTATGGATTTTGGACATAGAAAATTTTGTGAAATGTTTTCTAAATTTTTGTTAACTTGAATATAAAAGGATTTAATTATTTTAAATTGATATATTTTATTTAAATTATTTAATTATGTAAATTGATTGTTTATAAATTTAATATTTTGAATAAGATATATTAATTTTTAATTGTTTCTTTTCCTTTTCGAGGATGAAAATTTTTGAGTGGTGGAGAGTGCAATGACCCGTAATTTTCGATAATTAAAAATAGTTAATTTAATAAGATTTTGTGATTTAATATTGGAAGAAATAAAAGTTGTGATTTATTTATGATAATGATAACTAGAATGCAATGTAACAATGTTAATTTAGGTTAATTATTAACAATTTGAATGAAGCTCTAGTCAATTGAAATGACTTAAAGGTTATACTTAGTTACAAAGTGAATATAGGAAAACAAATGTAAATAGTGAATTAATTAATGAAATGATATATAATTTATGGTAATGGAATAAAATCCATGTTATGTAAGTAATTATAACATTTGGTTGTACATACTAAACTTATTAATGTGACTAAAAGTTAATGGTGATAAACTATTGTATGTTACCTATTTATTCAGGCAGTTAAATTAAAGTTGGAAATCAATTGCAATTAATTCACTTAATTAGTGCAGTTAATGTAGGTTAAATTGATAATTGTAGAATGTTAATTCAATAAGATGTAACCAATGAAAATTTTATGCATAATATGACAATGGATTGAATAAAAAGAATTAGAATCAAGTTTGACCAACTAATTGGAATTTAAAATTATAATAAATGGATTTATTGCAATTAAATGCAATTAAATGTTACGTTAATGAAAACTAAGATGGTAATGGTAAAGTATTAGTGTAACAAGATATAAACAAATATTAACTATATTATTAGAGTAATAATTGATTGAACATAAAGATAGAAATCAAATTCAATCAACTTATTGGAATTAAATTATAATTAATTGGATTTAATTGCAGTTAAAATTGAACACTATAACTAGTGAAATATTTAACATCAAATTGACATATTAATTTGTTTTAACCTATTGTAAGTATCCAAGTAATGAAAAATGATAAAAATTTGTTAGTTATAAATATTGAATTAAAAAGTGATTAAATAATTTAATATTAATTTATTTAATTAATGTGAAAATAGCCATTTTGGCCACTGTCTTGGATTTCGACGAAACTAGTTTCATCGAGTCCGTAATGGTGAATTATTGTAGGATTCCAAGTTTCGTAGTGATCAGACTTGTCGTTTGATCGTACGGGCTTGAAACGTGTGGAAATCAATTTAATTGAAATCAATTTGAAATAAGCTGATTTTAAGCGAACTTCTTCATACGATGGAATTAGGACTTGAAACCTATTCCATTGAGTTTAAAATTATTGAAAACATCTATTTTGATATATGGGATGGCCCATTTTCATTCCGGAGGCAGAACGGGCGTTTCGGGTCATTTATCGTTCAACTTTCAAATCAATCTAGTCCATTCATTTCTATTTTTGATCTGCTTATAAATATATAAACCCTAACTATTTCTTATTATATTTGTGTGTACGTACAATTTTATCTGCTTCTCTCTTTCCAATGGCAGACAAACAAATTCTCAATTCCAAATTCAGTTGCAAACCAAAAATCAAATCAAAACCAAACTCCTCCAAACCATATCAAATTATATATCGTTTTGAAGCTCTCGACGAGCGCAACCCAAATTTGTGATTCATTTTTCATTTTGGATCATGGTTTGATCAGAAATTAACCATTTATCCACGGCCATCCATTTTGGGTTGTTGGATTGGACGACGGATCTGTGACGAGGGGGCGATCAAGATTCATGGGAGTGTAGAGGGGACCGAGAGCTGCAGATCCATGTGATTTAGGAGTCAAGATGATCATCGGAGTTGGCTAGGAAATTCGAGCATCATAGCGGCGGCCATGGTGGTTTGGGGCAAGGTTGGAGGTCGCTCTCGTGGCTGGAAGGACTCTAGGGTACGGTAGTGATAGCGGTCGTGTCTGATCATGGCTGTGGCAAGCATTGGTGGCGTTCGTGGATGAGATGGTGGCGGCTAGACTTAAGGATGTTGCAATTCTGTATGTAGTGGGTTAGGGTTAGCGAAGGTTTGGAATTTACGATAATGCCCCTGTATGTTTAATTTTATTTTAATTTAAACTTAATAATCATCTAACATCAATAACTTTTACATATGAGGTCGAATTCACGCGCAGTTTGTTCCACTGGAATCCTATCGGAATTCTGGACATTTTGCCGCTGGTTTGGACGAATTCTGAGACCTTTCAAATTTGGACCCTAATTTGGATTTCAAATCGATTTAAAATCGAAGGTGAGTGTTTTAACCCACTCACAATTACTAAACTATCTTATGTTAGTTAAATTAAATTTATGATGTGATTAGAAATTAATTGATTTATGTTTGGTATGTTTAAATTGTCATTCTGGTAAAATTTGACTTTTATTGCATTTAATCATCGTTTAAATTAATATTAAAATTTAAATTGTCAATTTAATACCTTTATCGATTATTAGTTATCTATTGATGTTTATGGATTGATTTGGATGATGATTGTGATGGATGTTTGATTGTTGATATTGGATGACTAGATATTGTAATTTTATATTGTTATAACACTACAAGTTCCCTATGGGTTGAAATGATACATACCCGAACGATCTATAGATTAGATAAAAATCGTTATGGGTTGAAATGATAAACTCGAGTGATTTTATGGATTTTATTTGATTCGGGATTGCGGTTTGAAACGATATATAACCGTAAAATTTTAAATTGCGGATTGAAATGATAAATATCCTTATCACTTGACCCTAGGGTAGAAAATTATATACGGACACCGGATTGGTTAAATTAAATGATTTTGAATCTATGAAATTTTGAATTCAGTTAACTGTATTTTTAAATAGTAAATGATGTGTATAAATTAAATTATTTTCGAAGCCCAAGCGTAAATGTTGAAATTGGAATTAATTTAATGAATTGTTCAAAGGATTTAAATTGGAATTTCAAAGTTGAAGTGTCAAATATAAGTGAATTTATCGGAATTAAGTTATTGAAATATTTGGGTATAACTTTGAAATCTATTTTAAAATAATTTAAACTATTTTAATCAATTTAAAACTATTTTAATTTATTTAATCTATTATAACCTATTTAACCCAATTTAATCTATTTTACCTATTTTAAACTAATTAAATTTATTTAATCTATTTTAAATCTATTTAATATAATTTAAATCTATTTAATCTATTTTAAATTTATTTAATCTATTTAAAAAAATCTACTTAATATAATTTAAATCAATTTAATCTATAATTAATCTATTTAAGCCAATTTAAACCTAATAAAATCTATTAAATCTATTTTAAATCTACTTTAAATCTATTTAAATCATTTTAAATCTAATTAAATCAAATTTAAATCCATTTAAACTATTTAAACGATTTTAATCTATTAAAACTATTAAAACTATTTATGATTATCTAAACTATTTTCTAAAAATTCAGACTGTGTAAAGTTGAAGTATTTATATTTAAATCCTTGATGATGATACAACCTAAGTTGAAATTTGGAATTGATACCTTTTGTGAAATAACATATTTGAGTAAATATGGTTTTGAAAGTGAATATGATTTCGAAAGTGACATGGTTTGAAATCGAATATGATATTTTGATATTAAGTATGAATTGACTTTTGAAATGTAAAAGAACCATCCGGTGTGAAATAAGCGTTTGGTTGTTAAAGAGACCGGGATCAGATATTGTCATACTCTCTGCCAATACCGAAAACTACTTTAACAACTGTGCACGTGGTGGAGATTCCAGAAGTGAAGTAGGATGGTTTGGTGAACGATTCTGTATGAGGTATTTACGTGACCCTGACTCCCACGAGTGTGCTTGATGTGGCTAAAACAGGAGCTACGCCGGGCCAAGTGAGGTCATTTCTCCTATCGGACACATTTCTTCGATACCATATTATGACTTTGTAATGATTTGGTGGCCATCCCTTGATTTTTGATTTGGGAGTGTGTTCCGAGGTGGGCAGTAGTAGCTGCTATGCGTTACCACCAGTCCGGATACGCAATTGGTATATCTACCCTGGCATTGCCTCAAGTGCCGTGTTCACATGCCCTAGCGCGCCTTATACGAGTTTGTTTTGTACCGTACCTATGGAGTGCTCCCTGAGTATCCCACCGGTTTGGTGGGGCTTACAGTATCTGTATAGACTACGGGAATATATAAAAACGTGTTAAGGGGGATATGGGTAACGCCTTAATGCTATTTTAATACTTTACTTTACTGTAGACTTATCATAATAGCGTATTGTACTACATAGTAGATAGTTTAACGAATCCTTAGGAGATGGAAATCCCAAACATCTCTTAAGTTATTGCACTCACGTTAGACACTGGATAGAAGATGTCAAATCCCGTAAACATATCTGACGCTGTTCCACTCATATTTATTTACCGTTGATTTAACTTACATAAGATCTTTTAGTTCTGACTCGAGTGTTTTGTCTTTTCAATTCGCTCGAGTCAGCCTAAGTATTTCATGGTTGAAGACCTTATTTCTGGAGGACGAAGACGAAGCTTTGTACTATTAGTATTTATTATTATTTATTCCACTGCATCATGTTGTCTCGCTGCATTTATTTATTTATTTATTCCTGATTTATGTAACTCTGATTTTTGTTGTAAAGAATAACCATATGTATTTATAAAACAGCTTCGTGAACTGTTTATTTGATTATTATATTTTTCCATTTCGCTGCGATATTCTGTATTTGTTTTTCTTTCATTCTCTGCTTTTTTTCTTATTTACTCCATAACAATCTGCCCTTTTGAATGGTTTGAGTTCGACATGTGTGTCTACTAAAACGTGCAAAAAGGCAGGTCGTTACAGCCTCTCATATAGAAAAGTCCATAATCTCTAATATTGGTTAAGTAACACAAAATTCATTTAACCGCTCGCAAATGTGATTCTTTTGGATTTGACTAAAATTGCAAAGACAAACACTCATCATAATATCTAGATGATTGTTGATTAGGTAAGAAGTTATCCAGTCATACATCGATATCATTTCCGATCTACCACTTTACCATTTTCATCCCTATTTAGATTTATCGTTGTGCTTATTGGAGTTGGTTTAGAAGATGTATTTTCCATATTAAAATGTTTAAGTTGACCTTTGCAATATTTTTCATGATACATAAAAATTCCATTATTCAAATGTTTTAATTTCTAATCCTAAGAAATTTTTTAATTCTCTCATATGAGACATTTTAAATTCACTTTTCATTTTGTTTGAATATTCATTACATAGTTTTTCATTTGTTAAAACAAAAATGATATCGTCCATATAAATTTGTACTACCAATAAATCGTTATTTTCCATTATAATAAAAAGTGTAGAACCAACTTTTCCAATTTTAAAATTCCAATTTAAATGATAACTTTTTAGCGTGTCATACCAAGCTTAGAGGACTTTTTTAAGGCTGTAAAGTGCCTTTTTAAGTTTAAAAACATGATCTGGGAATTTTTCATGTTCAAATAGGGGGTTGTTCGACGTAAAAATTTTCTTTAATAAACTCATTTAAACTATATTTTTTACATCCATTTGAAAATGTTTGAAGCTATGATGACATGAAAATGTTAATAATATTTTGTTGGCTTCTAATCCTATTACAAGGGCAAATGTTTCATCGTAATCAATACCTTCTACCAGTTGTATCCCTAAGGAAATAATCATGCCTTATTAAGTATTATATCTCCCTTTTCATTTATCTTATTTTTTTAAACCCATTTTGTTATGATTACAGATTTGATCTGTGGGTCTTGGAACTAACTTCCCAACATCATTACATTGAAATTAGTTTTATTCTTCCTACATGGCTAAAATTCAGTAATTGTCTTTAATGACTTCTTTATAATTTTTAGGTTCTATGTTAGAAAATAAAAACAACATGACCCATTTGATTTATTTGTCTTCTAGTCATTACTTTAGTATTAACATCTTCTAATACATTAACTTATGGTGTTTTTAATATGCGAGGGGGCGACTTCAAAATCTTATCTTAAGTTTGTTTTTAAATAATACTTTCATTGTTATTGTTATTATTTTGAGAAGAATTTTGCTGTAAAGTTGTTGGTTGGTTTATTTCAGGATTACCAATGGTATCATCATTGATTGTTTTAAAATTCTCATTAAAAGATACATATAGTGTTTCTTCAATTGTATTAATTCGTAAATTACAAATTATATAGGAATTGCTTCATTCCGACTAACCAACAAAGATTCCTTTATCTACTTTTGGATCGAACTTGCCTAATTGATCGTTTATATTTAATATAAAGTATTTTGAGTCAAAAAAATAAAAATACAAAACCTTTTGTCTTCAACCATAAAATAACTCATAAGTGTACTCTTTATTAAAGATCTTATAGGAATAGAATATTGGATATAATAAGCAGTGGATAATGCTTTAACCTAATTTTTTTTATGTAAAGTACTACTATTCAACAAAGTTCTAGCATATTCTTGTAAAGTTATATTTGTAGGTTTCACCACACCATTCTGTTTTTTTGTTCTGGTAAATTTTTTATGATTTAATCCCTTTTTATATAAAATTGCTCAAAAAGTTCATTCTTGAATTCTCCTCTATGATCGCTTTGAATATTTTTTATTTCAAATCCTTTTAATTTTGAATTAGTTTGTTAAATTTCCAAACATTTCAAAAGCTCACTTTTCTTTAAAAACAGAGTCCAGTAAATCTTGAGAAACCGTTTACTAAAGCATATTTATTATGAATTATGGATTGAACTTAGGCCAAATAAATCGAGATTAAACAATTCAAACGGTTGTTTAATAGAAATTCTAGTTTTAGATTTAAACATATCTTTTTAAGTTTTCCTACTTAGTAAGCATCATGTAAATTATCTACTTTAAAATTTATTTTTGATAAGCCTTTAACAATTTCATTTTTAAAGAAATTATTTATATACTTAAAGGTAATAAAACAACATTGTCCATGCCATAACCATGGATCACAAAGATTTGCGATAAGGCACATATCACTATAATGAATTTTGTTTGCTTAATAAATGGGCCAATGCTCCCAATCGATCAAAGAAAAAACATAAAATATGAATTGAAAATAGAGAATCAACACACAAAATTTTATAGTGGTTTAGTTAGAATCTTAAGCCTACATCCACTATCAATATTATTTCGGACTACTTTTGTAGTTATAACCAAGTCATAATGATTTTAGATCTAGAAATAAGTTTCCTTTGAAAATGGTAGCAATTTGTTGCAAAAATCCGAGTAGAGATCCAAAGTCTTTCTTTATTTGTCCAAAGTATTCTATTTATAAGCGCACTCCTCCACCATAGTTAGCAATGATAGAGTTATGGGTATGCCCTAGAAGAGATTCTATAATTTATTGTGAATTATTAACTCTATAGTAAAATCTCGTTCGAAATAAAATGTGTTTTTTCTTTTTATTATATACCTATCGTACCATGTTATCTTAATTGATTATTCAATTTAAGTATATTTAATTGAAAATCCTTAAATAATATGTTATGTGATAGTAATTACAATATGTTGTAATCATGAGAAATTTATCGCTTTAAAAATAACATATTGTTTTAAATATTCCTTGTCAAGACTTTTCAAGATAGAATATCGATACATCCATTGAGACTAGACTATGTAATGCTCTCCAAATGTTGGACAGTGTAATATTCATGGTTGCTGGGAGCAGCATGAGGTTACATACTAATAATTATTGGATAACTATGGAATGAATTTTCTTAAGAGTTTTTTTGTTAATATAACTAAGGGCAAAACGATACTCTTAAAGCGACGATAATATGGAGTTCACTTGACTTGAGAATACCGTTGAATTTCAGTGTGGACACTCCAGTTTGATTGTAGTTAAATCATGGCACAACATCCATCGAAGGACTATAGTTGGGTATAAATTGAAGCATTGGATATGAAATACTATTTAATCGCCTTAACTATATGAGGTTAGCGTTACGGTATGCCATAGTCAACTCATAGTCAAAGTCTCTGGCCAGAGCCAAACGATTAATAATAATTAGTATTATTGAACCAAGAACGTTGTGTTTGTATTAAACAAGTTGAATTTGGATGATATTAGAATTCTGTCCAAAACCAAATTTATAAGTCCTAAAGTGATATAGTTTTGATAAAGATAATTGGTGTACGCGCCTGTTACCACAAGATATCGCTTAAAATAGTGAAATTGGATTTTACCAAAAAATGTGTAAGTGATAAAAATGTTGCTATGTATCACACTACTCAGTTCTTCTTGGCCATCAGTAACCAATCCTACAGCCAAATCCGCCTCTTCCAAGCATAGAAATTGAGAGCCATACAATAGAACCCTTTCAAAGTAGTAGGTTCCTTCCTCTTAAGCCATCTTCCAAAATCAATTTTCGAGTGAACCTGGTTTATTAATGCCATCAATAATATCTCTTCTTTTGGGTTGGTGACCTTTATAACTGTAGCATTAAATCTTTTCAAAAATCTTTTCAAGGTCTCTTTGGAACTCTAATGCATGTTAGGAAATGGCATTGCGTCCTTCGATTGCACTATATGCACCTAGAACTGCACCATAATTCGCTATGCCAACTGATCAAATGATGATACGGAGCTAGGTTCAAGTCGAGTGAACCATAACATTGATATTCATTCAGAAAAATCGAAAAATACTTTGCATCAAATAGCCATCGCACGGGCACTGTCCATGTGTCATCTGTACTTAAACAGATGTTGCTTGGGATCAGTCATGCTATTATAAATTAACATGGTTGACGTCATAATTTTTTTCGGATACCTAGCTTCTAAAATCTCTTTAGCGAATGGAGTTCTTCTCATCGATGTACCCAACTTATCATCGCATCTCTAATGATCCCGACTCATCAATCACTTAATCATATCAATAATATATTCATCATTTAGTTAGTCGATTAGATGACAATCGTCATGAACGTCATTGAGCATTTGGCTCTATGTAGTTAAAGCACTTAGCCGTTAGCAGTGGAGGTGCAAAAATGTAACGACCCGGTTTTTCAGTCGTTTAAATTTATAATATTTAATTGGTTTTAAATATTTAAAAGTGAATTTTATAAGTTGAATAACTTATATTTCGAATATAGTGATTTATTTGGATAATTAAATTGTTTAATTTAATATTTGAATTGTGTAAATAATTGAACATTGAATCAAATATGAATAAAAATAATTTCTAATGTTGTTTTAAATTCTATTTGAGTTAGAATATGATTAGTGAACTTTTAAAATTGAATTAAAAGTTAATTTACCGAAATTGGAAATTTTAATATTAAATTAACGTGTACAAATAGTCATTTTTCACATTATCTCGGATTTTGACGAAACTATTTTCATTGGGTCCATAATAGTGTATTATTATAGGATTTCAAATTTTATGTCAATCGGACTTACGGTTTGGTCGTACGAAGCTGAAACGCCTAGAAATTTATTTAAGTAAATTTTAATTAAAATAATTCGATTCGAAAACCTATCTTCCAAATATGATGGAATTGGCTTCCGATATATATTCCATTATGTTCGGAATAGGGGTAAAACGTATAAACGCCAGGCGTCACGCTTCAATTGGAGTTCGAAAATTTCGGATGAATAGTGTTACGAAATTTTCTATATAAGGACCTAACATTTTCTATTTGCAAACCCTAGCCGCCACTTTCATCACGAATGGCTAGAAAATCACCATCTTTCTCCTCGATTATCTCCTCCTCCAAGCAAAATTGTTGAAAACTTTCAACTATAAGAACAAAGAGCGCGACGAGAGCTTCGATTTCAACGGTCAAGATTTAAAATGGTGAAGTAGATCGACGGCTAGAGGCCCGCGTTCGTGCCATGTTTGGGGGCATTTTCTGATGGGATGGGAAGGCCGACCTCAGCGTGCTCACAGCCGTAGGTGGAGGTGACGTGGGGCTTCGACGTGATGGAGTTGGATCGTCCTCTCGATGGACGTGGAAGGTGAGACGCGAGGAGGAAGGGGACGATGATGGGTTCGATGTATGTGTTGTTGCCTGGTACAAAACGAACAAAGGAAGAAGCTAAAAAATGCGGCCTGGATCTCTCCTTTTGTAACAACCCGAGGTTTCGCATTAATTAATTTTGTCAGTAAACGATTAATCTGTTGGTTAATTGTTGTTAAATGTTTTAATCGGTTGTAAATTCTTCTACAATTCATTAGGGGTTGTGGGCTTTGAATCCTGGCCCAAGTTGTGGGGTGCTATGATAATTTAATAAGGACAGTACTCGTTCTTTTTCCCCTATTCAATTTCGCTAACCCTAGAAAACAAACGATTAAAAGAAAAAAAAATGGTGGCTCTGTCTCTCGTTCGTCCCTCTTTCGAAGCTAGGGCTTCTTCAAAACTGAAGACGCCAACTTTTGTGACTCGTTCCATCGATGACCTCAACCTTGCTTTGGCGATCGACGCTTCTATCTGGTCGAATCTTCGATCAAGTTCGTAACCCTAAATCGCGAGATGATTTCAGCTGGATTGAAGCTTCAAAACTTCAACTCTCGACCGAACTGAGGTGAGTGAAAACTCACATCTAATCCACTCGACCCTGTTGGTTTTCGTTTGTTTCTTGTTAACTTCGATTAATGGTTTGGTTGTGAAAATTTGGGTTTTGTCGAGTTCGACTTTGTTCGATTTTATCTGATGGTTATGGGTTTCAACGTTGGCCATTTTAAATCGATTGCTATTGTATCGAGTGTTTTGTGGTTTCTCCGACTTTGAATGATTTCTCGGTTATCGTGGTTTCGATTTTTGGTGTTCGATTTCTGATTTTCCAGTTTTGTTTAAGTCGACTTTGTTCGAACTCATTTATTCGGGTGACTTCGGGAGTAACTTTGATTTAGGAAAATGTTGGGCTCGGCTTTGATGATTTTCGAATGTGAGTTTGGCAATGTTATTTTGTCCGACTTGGGCTATACGGTTTACTGTCTCTGGTAGTATTTTCATACCAGTTTGATTTTTAGTTGCTACTCTATGACTTCGGCAACTTGCTTGCAGCTTCGATTTTGAACTTGTGATATTTGTGCTTGTTGACTTGGTTATCACTGTTGTGAATTTTGAACTTGTCTAGTGACATTGGCTTTGACTTTGAGTATTGAACTCTGCCTGCTATTCGAACTTAATTTGGGGGTTGAACTGTATACATGAGTTCATGTTTGCTATGGCCTTCATTTTGTAATTTGCATTCCATTCAGTTTTGGGGTCTCTGATTCTCAAGTGATTCATGTTGACTTGGGTTTGCATTCTTCCATATTTCAGTCTGCATTGCTTTGTAGATGTATTTATGAATTTTTGTTGCATCTGTAGTATCAATGTGTTTCCATTCATTGTCATACTTTGTAGTTGATAATTCAGGTTGAGTTCATCTGCATTCATTTTATGTGTATCTCACTGCATCTTCTTCTTCCTTGAACTTTGTTTGGGTTCACTGCACTTCTAGTTGGATATGTTGAATCATTCACTGTTGTTTGTGTACATTGTGACTTGTTCGAATTTGCACTGTTGCACTTCCTTTTGATTTTTATCACTGCTGCTTCTTCTACCATCTGTGCACATTGTAGTCTATGGTCTGCACTGATGTTGTATCCATTTCATATATATACAGTCTTTGACATTGCAGAGTTGGTTCACTTGGTAGAAATAGCATGTTGCTTCAGTCTGTACTATCTGATCTGATTTCTTTTGCTGTCCATTGAGAAATTAGGTTGCAGTTTGGGTTGCATCACCAGTTGGGTATTTGAGTATGTGTCATTTGATTTATTGGATGTTCAGTCCCACTTATTGTTCTTGTTTCACCCGAGCTTTGTTTAAGATCTTCAGTGCATTATGCACTGTTTGATGGATGTCTGGTTCATTGTTTCGAGTTGATGCCATTGTGGTTGTACCGTCATTGTTGTCGGCACTTGAACAGGGTCTTGTACGTGTTCACCATAGCTGCACTTGGGTCACTTGTGCTCTGGTCTTTGACTTGAATAAGTTGCATTCACTATAGCCTGGCCATCCAGCTCTTTTCATATGTTCTCTGTCTAGTCTCTGACATCCTCTGTTGTTACCTGATTTCGACTTTTGGTTATTACTGCGACATGATTATGATGTTAATACTGTCCAGTTTACAGTACTATATTTATGTTTGCAATTGGTATATTTATGTTTTTGAGGCTGTTTGCACGCAGTTGCAATTTAGTCATTTGTGCTGTTATCACACTTGAGTTGAACCCGATTTCGGGGTTTGACCTTGTGATCATTCTTGACTTTCACTGAGCTTTTGGGTATCTCTTGCGATAGTGGCGAGGCAGTACACGCGTGCGTGTACTGCAGTCCTATCAGTTTTGACAGTTTTAAATTGATGTTCTGATTTGTTAAATTGTTTCGTTGGTTAGTTTCAATGTTTTGAAGTTGTATTCTGATTTGGATTTGCTGATTCGCTGATTAACACTATTTAGTGTTATATTTGCCATTATCCGATTCTCTTATTGAGAAGTTGGATATACGAGAATTCTGTGACTGCCGTCTATTTGATATTGATTATTATTGCTACTATGCATTAATAACTGAGTTTGAATTAGACTGACCCGTGTATTATTTTCTTTTGAATGTAATATTTGGGTTAGACCCGAGTTATTTCAGGTTGTAGATTTCCTTCTTTGAGTTGCTGTTCGGGGTTTGAAGACTTTTCACATCTTCTGAAGTTGTCTTTGTCATTTTGTAGTAGTCGTGTCATTGTATAGAACGATATGTATTCATGTATATTAGTCGATAATGTACTTGTATATATAACTTCTAGTGTCGACAGTTGTAGTTGTATCATATGTATTGTGTCAACTATATTGTAACTGACATCGGTTATATATATATATGAGATTTTGTTAATATGTGTTCCGCATTTATATTATCTGTGTTGTTATTATATTCATTGTCCTAAACTATTATGAACCATCGTAGTTCGTTTTATACTAGAATTGGGTGTGTCGACGGGAGTAAATAAATAATAGATGAAAAATAAAAAGTATATACCATTCCTATCGAGATAACCAATATTAGTGTAAGGCCAACTACGGATGGTCGCTCCTATCCAGCCTTATTCTTCGTAATAATAGACAGTATTTCTTTTAATACTCTTTGTTATTATGAGCATAGAGGTGGGGTGTCACACCTTTCAAATGAACAGCCGTGATTTTTTTAAGGTGTAAAAATAAATAAAAAGAAAAAGAAATTGTGAATTATTATATTTAAATTCGTCTAATTTTTAAAATGCTGTAACTTCTTCATACGTGGTCGAAATCACATGAAACAAGCGGCGTTCGGTTCGTATTGACGGGCACTACATTATGGAGCTAGATTGGAGTTGATTGGAGCTATAGAAAATTTTAGCTAAAATTAAACGCTCGTTTAATTTTAATCGGAATATATCGCTATCGCGACGACTGCAAGCAAAGTGAGTACAACTCACTCTCTCTGACTCGCTTATATTTTTATATAAGTGAGAATAAATTTTATTTATGATGATTGATGATTGTTTGGATGAGATATGATATATATTATATATATATATTGGTTTGGATATATTCCTGCATATGTTAGCGGATGAGACCCTATACGTTCCCGTGTATGAGAGGATGACCATTTGTATGCACGTCTGCCTCGAAGCGAACATTGTACATATTTTCTAATATGTATATTTATTGCAGGTTACAGGTTGGTGGGATCCAACTGGATTCCTCACCGTTGTTGATTTTATTGCAGATATTGTTATATATGCTGTTATCATGTGATATATGATGGTTGGATGTCATGATTGATATGATCGATGTGAATGCCTTTATCTAGTGCTGTTGTAACATTGGGCCTTATTTTGGAAATTTAAAAATATTAAAATGATGATTTCAATTTAAAAAGGGTTTCAAAGTGATTTTGAAAATATATAATTTTTGAATGATTAAAGAAATGGATTTATTTTAAATAAATAAAAGTTATAGTTTTTATGTTATAAAAATTATGGTTTTGTGAAATATAATCAGAATATGATTTTTGAAATATGAAGTTAACTATTTTGTTAGAATAAGTTAAATTGGGATTTTGAACTTATTATAAATGGGTTATATATATGAGATTTATAAAATTGATATTTTATAAAGAAAAAGTAATGGCATTATAAACGAATTTTGTAAGTGTTAAAATGGAGTTATAGTTAATCTTATAAGCAAATAAGATTTATAAAATTTAGAAAGGAATGAATTTGTAAATAAGAGATTTATAAGTAAATTAACTTATAATTGGATTTTGACTTATAAATGAGATAGAAATGGAAATTTATTAAAAAGGAATTTTATATATAGAAGTTTATAAAATATAAATAGAATTTATAAACATTGTTTTATAAATCTGAAATCAATTTAATTTGATAAGCTAAATATGGATTTTTATAAAAGGAATTATATTCATGATTTTTGACAGTGAATAATCCTTTAAATTAAATGTGTAGAAGAATGAATTTGGTAAGAGAATTATATTCACGATTTTGGACAGTGAATAATCCTTTGAATTAATGAATGTTTTGGAAAGTGATATTATAAAATGGAGTTTAATGGTTTGAAAATAAAAGGATTTGTGAATTTACTTATTATTAAAATAAGTATATGAAAATGTTTTCCAAATATCCAATAAGTGAAATGGTTGTGAATATTATCTTTTTTAAAAGATATTTTGAAGTGAATAATTGGGAGTGTTTTGAATTATAAATGATTAATGAAATGAGGCCCAGTGATTACTTAAGTGCTAGAATTTTTTTGTTGCTTTGATAGTTAAATAAATGACTATCAAATTTGGCCATTTTAGTTTCTCAACTTGATGTAGAAACTAATTAGTCGTACACTTAGTACATAACTGACTATGTAGGCTTGATTATCGTTTGTGTTGAGAATGTTGATTCGTATAGTGCAGAGTGATTACTCCAATCTATCGAGCTTCCTTCTTGGCTGAAGGATAGCAAGTTGAAAGTTGGAGACGTGATAAGTCTATGAGACTTAGTTTCTGTGGGAGGTTGAGAAACACTTTTACGTTGTTGTTGCGAAGAGACCGGGATCAGATTTATCTAGAAACCACTTCGGACCAACATTTATATGATGATTGTGCAGGTTGGTCGACGTTATTGATATTTAGGATTTTCATAGTGAAGGACCGCTTATTGATCGTTTGGGGTTAAAATCCCAATATACATATAGTAGCAGCGGTCTCTTTGTTATGAAATATCCAATGCAATGACTATTTGCCACTAATCCTAGGGATTTCCCGACAGGATGTGGTAGGAAAGTACCTTCAGTTTGTCCTGTTCCTGGACAACTTGTATGAACGAGTGTCTGACATTGCATTTCTATGATTACGTACATTGGTTTTTACAAACATACATCAGTGGTGGCAGAGAAGGAAACTACTCTTAGCTTAACACCCTCCTTGAGACATACGAGCTCAAGGGTTGTATTTTAGTGGAAGGCAATTAGTAGTCAACGGAAATGGCAATGTGGTATTCAAAGATGATATGATATGTGATTTGTGATATGTGAAAGGTAATCGATACCTCTTTGGCCTTACTCCCCGGAAAATGACTGAAACAGGGATAGAAGCAGCAAGGCTAAAATGGGTCGCTCCCATTAGGAGATGTCATCACTCTTCTAGATATATCTTTACACGCCATGACATCGTGTATCTGATTATTGTTTTGTATGCTTGTAGCCATGAATTAAAGGTTGGTAACGACCAGAGTGATGACATATTTGGTACTATCTAGGTATGGGTAGGCTGGTCTTGTGTTGGTTTAGGTGGGCAGTATCTGCTCCCTAAGTACATCCCTCTAGAGGTGTACTGTGTTGGTTCGGAAAGGTAGTCCCTTTACCTAGTCATTTGTATGGAAATCCAATACGTGCCTGCCATTTTGTATGTAAACCTATTACGTTGGAATTTAATAATGTGACAATTTCAGCTATTTAATCTATTATTTGTATAATAGACACTATTATAGTATAAGAGGATTCGATATGAAAAGGTTTTGGTTATCGTAAGGGAAAAACCTTGTCGGTATTTGTTTGCAACTCGGTCTTACGAGATACCTTTTGTTTTGATAAAGGAAAAGTTTTGATAACTTATAAATTCAGTTGAGGTGTGTATTTTCATGTTGGTTTACCAGACTGATCCGGGCGTTCTTCCCTTTCAATGCTCAGGTTAGACCAAGTATATTTATAGGTTCCGATTTGGTGCTTTTGGAGCTTCAGCAGGCGAGCTGGAGATCTTTATGTCATATACACGTATCTGTTTATTATTCCGCTGCATCGCATTATTGTTTTGTAAATTATCAGCAATTGTGAGGACAGGTTATTATAACTATCCAAGCTGATGATTATTTATTGTGTACTCTGATATTGATTTATGTATATTACAGTTTCTCTTTGTAAAGATTATTGATCTATATATATGTTATTCCGTTGCGATGTGAGATTCTGTATTATTTTGGTTCTGCTTCTCTCTTCTTCTTCTCTTCTATTCTTCTTTCTTCTCCCTTTCTTCTAACCCTCTCCTTTCTTTTTCATGATCATCTGCAATCAGTACACTCTGGGTCGGACATGTGTGGTTTATTGTCAGATTCAGAGGGTGCCGAGTATGGGTCATGAGAACGTGGTATCAAAGCTTTGGGTTTAGCGATAAACCTTGGCTTTGATGGGTACTCATTATAGATATGGTTAGTAATACCATAAAATGAGTCTGAGTGTGTGTGTGTATATATATATATATATGAGCACATATTTGTTAGTGATGTATAAAAATGTTTTATATTGGGTTGTTTCTTTTGTTAAGTTTGAATTTTGGTTTCTGGTTGATGCGTCTAGCTAACGTCATCGGTTGGGACTCCAAAACACTTGAGCAAGCAAACTGACACAATATTGTTTTCGAAATGGGGTAAATGAAATAATTTTACCTTGATTATATTATATATATAATTATATATATTGATTGTTTGTTGTTAATGAATGGTAATATTTGATTATTATCATTTGTTATTAATTGTTGTGTTTAATAAAAAGTTGTTATTATAAATCTAAATAAGATAAATAAATTTTCAAACTTTAAAATTTCTAAATTAAAAGTCAAAGTTTGACCATATTGACCAAAATTCACTTTTCTGGAAAATATTCTTTTTAGTCATGTTTGGAATTCTAATTCACATCAAAATCAAAATTTATATTTAAAATAACAAAATTTATTCATTTTAATAAATAAAATAAAGTTTTTAAATCAGGAAATCAATTAAAATAACCAAAATATACAATTAAAATAATCACAAAATACAGGGTTGTTACACTCTCCCCCACTCAAATCTTTTCGTCCTCGAAAAGGAATGAGGTACGGAAAACACAGAAAAGATAAAATGGAATAGGATTAAGACAAGATGACAAGAAGATTAAAATTATACCTGATAACTGTTGTTATGGGTAAGTTTAATGAGGTGGAGAATAGGAATAGCTAGAAGGGAAAATAGGACGAAAGACAAGGATGAGCCATTAATTTAAAATTGTTGGTTGAAGAGGTAAACAATATTTAAAACACTTTAAAATCTTTTAGAAAGGAAATAACTGATCAAAATATCCTTTATAATATTTTATCAAAATACTTTTATAACTCGATGTCTTAACAAGTTTATCCTCGTTCCTGCGGACTCTGGCAGTGCGTTGATCAGGCGCAAAGCTAGAATTCTCCAGGTACTTAGTAGACTTGTTTCAACACCCAGTGAAAATACTGGAAAACTTTTTTTTTAAAACAGATATGGAAAGTACAATCCAAACAAAAACAAACAAAACCTTTGTCTAACCATGGTTCGCAGATACACAATGGTTACGCCTGGATCCCCCAGGAAACAATCCATATCCGTAAGCTTTCTCAGCCCTGCGAGTTGCGCCATGATGACTAGTAGAATGCAGGATACACAATGGTTACGCCTGGATCCCCCAGGAAACAATCCGTACCCCTAGGCCATCTCAGCCAGGCGGTTTCGCTACTAATGCGACCTACATAGATGCAGGATACACAATGGTTACGCCTGGATCCCCCAGGAAACAATCCGTACCCCTAGGCCATCTCAGCCAGGCAGTTGCGCTATGCAGTCGCGCTCGTAAGACCATGGGTAACGCCATGGAATTCGATGGAAACTCGAGTATCATATCCGGAAAACCAAAAATCAGAGAAATATCGATAGAATGAATCCACAATGTGGCCACAAAGCGGATATCAAGCAGAAGGCACTTTCCATATCTTTACTTCGAAAATATGTATCATATAGTACCCTTTCAAATCACTTTCAAACATCGTACTTATATAAAGTCCATTATATATAAGATTTTATTTTCAAATCAAATACTTTCCCAAATCAATAGTATATCAAATCACACTTATATAGAATTCAATTATATAAGATTTCACTTTTCAAATTGAGTACCTTTTCAAATCCATAGTTTTCGAATCAACATCATACTTATACAAACCAAATATAAGTTCGATAACTCCCAAATCAAGTATTTAAATAAAACAAGGTTCTCAATTTCAAACCATTTCAATATCAATTCAGTTTCAAAGTCATATATGATTTCACCAAATCATTTCCTTCAATTTACATATATTCAGTTTCAAAATTTCTTAAACAATAGATTTAGAAAATAATCCAAATTTCCAAATCAATAAAATTTAGGTCAAACAAATTCATTTCCATTTCAAACATGTATTCACTTCAAAAATTATAATACTTTCAAAGTTATAAATCTTTCGAAACCAAAATACTTGAAATCATTTCACTTTGAAAATCATAACATTTTGAAATCATACATTTGAAATCATAAAACATTTCTTTAATTCTTTACATTTCACAAATTTATTCAGTTAAACTCAAATCTGAATTTTCAAATTTTAATTCAATTCAACCCATCAGTTTCAATTCAATTTTATTTTTCCAACAAAAATATTTCAAATATTATCAAATTTCAAATATATATTTGATTTACAAAATAAACTATTAAATCTTAAATATGTTTCAAGGGTTAAATATACCATATTTCAAAACTAAATTTCATAATTTCATATATCTCAAATTTTACTTCATTATTACTTAGTTTTGACATATTCATTTCATAAGTCCATCATTTTTAAATAAAATCAAATTACAAGTAAACTAAATATCCTTTCATACTAATATAAGCTTCAATTATTCATTTATCAAAATCAATGGTTTTCAAAATCATCTTATACTTACATAAAGTTTATCTTATATAAGGATCATAATTTTCAAAAATAAATTTCGTTGCATGAAAAGCCATATGGGATTGAACATCTTTACTTACTAAAAGGTTTTGAGTTTAGAATAGTTTTGTATACAAATTAGTTTGTGAAATAGTTTTGTACATAAAATAGTTTTGTATATAAAATAGAATAAAATAGTTTGTTTAAGAAAATAAAAGAAAAATAGAAAAAAAAGGTTTTAAATTGATAGTAGTTTTTCATAAAGGAAAAATTCCAATTAAATTACAAAGATATCCAACCCAACAACTTCCAATTTCAGCGTCAAGTATATCAATGATATTAGAATATAAGATGTACATATGTCATCATTTCGCAAAGTTACATTCGATCACTCGCTCGATCACACAAGTTCGCTTTCGAACTAGTATTGTTCATTCAACTACTCTAATGCGGATTTTGATATGGTTTCTCGACTAGAAACCATCAGTCTCCTTGCATAGCCATATACTATGCTAGAGAATTCTAGAATCAAGCCCAAAATCCATATCAAATATTCGCCATCAAGAATCAAATGAAAAATACTAACACGAAATGGTGTAATTCACCTCGAACTTGTGTACTCAAACTTGGATCAATTTAATTATGCGAATAAAACAGCATACATACAACTTATGTATCTATTCCAACTTTTTAAATATATAGTTTCATAAAGATGTTACTAAGTTAAACATTTAAACTAAATTTTATTCAAAATATGTTGAAGACTAAATTCTTCTCAAAACATTTCAAATCTAAATTTCATATTAGAAAAAATTCAAAATAGCCTTATTCATTTACTTAACAAAACAGTTTCAACCTATTTAAATCATATTACTACATATTTAAACATACATACCAAACTTATATACTTTATACTTTTCAAAATTACTTAGCTTTGAAAAGTTAACCTTGATTTGGAAGTGCTCGAACCTTCAAAATAGTCGAAGAAATCATATTTCAATCCAAGAGTTGGAAATCACAATTAAATCAGTAAATCAATTCCAAAAATAGGGTTATATCAAATCAAATCCAAAACTCAAGGACTGAACACCGGCTCATTTCAAATTTTACAAATATATATACATATATCTTTCGAATATCACATCACACTTCGGAATTTGAAATCAAAATTGGTTTCACAAATCAGTCGCATAGCAAAGCTACCGAAGTGGCCTCTCCCTCACTCAGAAACTCGAAAATCAATGTCGATGATGCGTGCACTCATCATCGAAATTATTTTCCAACGACACAAGTGAGTTCTGGACTTCCATTTCTTGGAAAAAAAACTTCTTTGAAATCTCTTCGAAATCATTGGAATTCATTAAAATCATTTGAAACATTTCATATTCGGAAAATACTTTCAAATCATATTATTAATTATTTCAAAATCTTAAAACCAGTTCCAAAATGCTGGAGTTCAATCACTCAAATTCAGATTCAAAACCTTCAGTTATAAATCATTTTATATGAAACCATTTCTTATAAAATTTTCACAATTTCAAATCCTTTCAAAACTTCAAATTCTCATCATTTTTTTTAAATGGTATATAATCCTTATCAAAAACATTTCATCTTTATATAAAAATATGGTCATCCTTATCAAAATAAAAACTACGATGAATACACAATTTTCAAAAGACGATCAACCACAAACTTTCCAAGGGACGATTCAAGGATGGATTTCAAAGCAAAACAGAGATTCAAATTTAGAAGGACTCTAATCAAATAGAATTCTAATTCAAAGGTAGGCTCAAACGAAGATAAGATAATTAAATTACCAAATAGAAGATGGATAAGCCTATATGAATCGCGGGCGACCTTAACCGGTCAACCGTGACTTCAGGAATATAATCGATGCGAAAATCTAAGGCAAATCGACCTTCGATTGCCAGAGATAGAATCTAAATATAGCAGAAGATAGAAAACATCGTAAACCGAGGATACAGAAATCTCCGGTGAATCAATGCCAATTATAATCATTCAAAGATTGGCGGAATCGCCACCCTATAAAGGTCATACAAAGTGGAGTGATGCAATGCTCCAAAATCAAAAGAATACAATTAGGGGAGACAGGAATGGATTTCAGAACAAGTGGGAGCGTTCCAAAATTCAAAGGAATCTTATTTGATAAGAATCCAAACGAAGATTAGAAATATATAACCTATATCGATACAGAAAAATTCCCATTCAAAATTTGGAAAGACTCGAATTCATAACATACGAAAACAGAAGCATAAATATCTTTAGTTGGACAACTTTAGCTAAGTAAAGGATACAACAGAGTTTACTCAAAGCAACCTAACAAACTACTGATTTTTCCATACCCAAAATAGATCCTATCAACAATGGATCTAGATCAATCAAGAGAGGAATTCAAAATTTTAGAGGATCCTAATAAAAGAAATTACTAACAAGGTGGATACGAAAGGAATGAAGCTTAAGAAATATTTTACTTTCAAAGCAAGAAAATTTATATCAAATAATCTTTGAAAATTCTTTAAAAATCATTTTATACTTCGAAAATACGTTCTCTCACAGAGAAAGGATTCTGAGATTGATTTCACTCATTCTAGGGTTTTTAAACCCTATCTCTAATGAGTTTTTGCTCCGTAGGCTAAGGTTTGCCTAAAACCAAAGCTCTGATACCAAATGTAACGACCTACTATTTTGGACCATTCAAATCGACAATAATCCACACATGTCTAACTTGAAAAATTCAAAATAACAGATTGTAATAAAATTTAGAGCAAATAAAATCAAATACAGAATCACAGACACAGAATATCAGAATAACTCGCAGCGGAAATTAAAATACCATAGTAGTTCATGAAGCTACTATAACAAACTCTCAAAAAATTATACATAATATTAGTCTGAAAACATATACAATAGAAATCTCAAATACATAGAAGTTTATAATACTAGAGCTGAAATAGAACAACTGAAACTGAAATGGATAGATAACTAGATAAGCAGAATCTTCAACGATTCCTAGCTCCAGAAAGAGATCCAAAGCTAAGCTGTAAATACTGAGGCTAACCTGAGCGTAAAGTAAAACACAAAACACTCGAGTCAGGACAATATATACTTATATAATGTAAACCAACTCAAGCGAACTGTAGTAGAAATGCACAATAACTCAAAGAATGCTTGGGATCGCCCATCCTTTAAGGATCAGTTAAACTATAAATTAAATACATCCCGTGGTTAAAATTTCAAAATGGTATTTTATACTTCGAAATCAAATATCATTTCAAAATTCAATATCCTTCAAAAATCCATTTCAAAATATCAAAATATCATATTTCAAAATAGTTTATATTTCGAAACAAATTGCTTTATTTTAAATCATAAAAATGAAGTTATTGTATTTAATAATTAAATTATTAAATTTCCAAAATTTTAATATTTCAAAGTTCATCCGTTCACTTAAATTAATTAAAACAATGAAATTTCAACTTTCGCAGCATTTAGAAAATGCTACGGAAAGTCACATTTAAAACAGTTCAATTTAACAAAAGACAGCATTTAAAATGCTGTAATGGGTTACATTAGTTTCAAATAAACTTAGTCAAATTCAACCATTATAACATTTACAAAAATGCTATAATAGCCTTTAATTAAATTTAGCCATTTGGTTCATTATTATCAACTACAGCATTTACAAATGTTGTATTATCATTTACATTAGAATTTATAGCATTTCAGAAATGCAGTTAATTAACTTCAAATATTCAGTATAATTTCACAAACAATTATATTTTTATATAAATCATTTTTAACTTATAAAATCATATAATTTCACTTTTAAAACAATCATGCAAATACCCTTATATTCATGATTTTATAAAGTTAAACCTCCATTCAAAACTCAAAATTTAATAATAATTCACTTATTAAATTCCAATATTAAATTATAAATTCATTAAATTAAATTAACTTAACACTTAAGTTTAAATTTTCGAATATAACTTAATTCCATTTTTTTTACTTAACTTAAAATTCACTTTTAAGCCAAATTCACAAATTTCCAATTTTAGTTATATTTCAAAATTTCAGCTTAAATATTCATTCATTTCACATTTTAACTTTATTCAAAATCATTAATATAATATAAAAATCATTTAAATTAACTTAATCCAAATTACCATGAATTTATCACATTTCATATTTAATTTAAATTCCAATTATCACCAAATTAAAATTTCCCAAAATAACTTACTTTTCAAATTTTCTAATTTTACCATTAATTTATTTCACTTATAAATTTTCAGAAAATCAATAATGCTTTACACAAATAATTTTTATTTAAGTTTAAATCAAAATATTATAATCTTTACATTTCTAAAATATTTTAAAAAATTTATAAAACATATTTTAACAACGGGTCTGTATTTCATTTTCTAGCCTAGGTAAAGTGATACGGGTAATTTATCATTTCAACCCGTAATTTACAAAGATACCCGGGTTTGATCATTTCAAACCCGCAATCCAAAGTAAATGAAAATAATTGAAAATCATTTAGGCCTATCATTTCAGCCTATAACAATTTTCTCCTATTCTAAAGTCCGTTCGGGTATGTATCATTTCAACCCATAGTGATTCTAATCTAAAGGGAACTTGCAGTGTGATAAACTGATAAAAATAATAGAACGGCATAATATAACAGTAACATATAATATAATAGGTGTTTAATCATGGATGAACATCATAAAATCATAACATAGCAGGTGTAACATGATAATGCATTTTACAGATTCAAAAGGGGTCAATTCACTAGTTATATATGTACATATTGTCTGGTGAGAATAACTCACCTGTTAAGCTGGAGATTTGCCAACAAAGCACACAACACAAAGATTACGAAGGCACGACAACTCTAATACAATTTGAGTGTGGAGAGCAAATCCAATGATATAGATCTTGTGTTACAACCCAAACAAAAATCAAAGCAAACCATAAATTTCAATACACTAGAAATGAAATAACTTTTAAATAAAAAGAGATACGAATGCCAAATCTTTTGCCTTGCTTTCTCTATTCTTTTGTCATGGCCTAGGGATGGTTTTGTCTCTGGTTTGAACAAGTTTTGCTCAGGTTTGGTCATGTGTATGCATGGCCTAGGTAGTAGAATATGAGGAGGAAGTTTATACAAAGGAATATGAAGAGTTTAAGGCAAAATAGGTGAGTTTGGTTCACAAAAATGGCTCGGCCATGGGCTTGTGTGGTCAGGTCAGAGGGGTATGGATCAGGTCAGTGGAAGGAAAGGTGTGTGGTGGTCTGGCCAGAGGTGGTGGAGGCGGCCTAAGGTGGTGGTGGTGGTGGAAAATGGAGTGGTGAAGCAATAGTGGTAAACAATCATGTTTTTATGGCTTATTTTGCAATTTTTGTGGAGTTTTGGCATCATGGTGGCTCGGCCTTGGTCAAGACCAGAGGAGTAGCTGGTGTTGATGGCAGGGAAGAGATGTAGGAGTTTGTGGCCGTGGAAGTGGAGGAGAGGCCTATCCAAAAACAAGAGAAAACAAGGCAAAAATACATGAAAAATGAGAAGAAAAGTGTATAAAAGTAGCCATTACCCATAGATTTTCCTTGAAGCCATGAATGAATGAGAAGGTAAAATGTTTTTGGGTGAATGGAGGCTGAAAACTCACGGCTACAAACCAAAAATGCACAGCCAAGATAGTAATTGAGGTGTTATGGCAAATGAAAGGACAAGGAGATGAAAGGACTTAAGGTAAATAAGCTTTTAAAACTCTTCATATTTCTTTTTCTTTAAATTCAAACAAAACAAAAATAAAATCAGTAAATTGACTTTAAAACCGAAACAAAGTAATATAAAATAAAAATAAATAATAATTTTAAAGAAAATGGAAAAAGAAAACAAGAAATTGCTTAAAAATCCAAAATAGTGTCCAGAAATTACAAATAAATCACTATTGACTTTGGAAAATTATTAACTTCATTTTAAAAATATTCTAAAATAAAATTTGAAATAAGAATAATTTCTAATGTATTTTCAAAGTGAAACAAATAATTTAATTTAGAGAAAATAGAAAAAGAACTAAAGAAAAATGTTTAAAAATTTGAAATAAGACATGAAAATTACAAATAAATATCACTAGCCTTATAAAATTTCTATTTCACTTTAAAACAAATAAAAGGTCAAATAAATAAAATAAACGAGGAACAAAATAAAGTGGTAATGAGAATAAAATAAGATTTTAAGAAACAAATAGAAAAATAAATAAAGAATTACTTTAATTAATTGAAATTGGAAATTAGAATTTTAAACAAAATACAGCTAACACTGGAAAATGCCAATTATATCTTTAAAATGTTTTAAAACCAAAATATATACATAACATGTTATTTTACCCATATAAATATAAATTAGAATATTACATGACCAAATAAAATATTATTTTATAATTTAAAATAAATAATTTTGTTAAATACAACAAATTACACACAATATTTAAAAGGGTATAACTTTCACATTATAAATCAGATTTTAACGAAACGAAAAGAATTCTTCTCAAAATTTTATTTACTTTCATAATAAAAGATAAAATTCAAAATTTCAAACTTTAAAATTTCTAAATTAAAAGTCAAAGTTTGACCATATTGACCAAAATTCACTTTTCTGGAAAATATTCTTTTTAGTCATGTTTGGAATTCTAATTCACATCAAAATCAAAATTTATATTTAAAATAACAAAACTTATTCATTTTAATAAATAAAATAAAGTTTTTAGATCAGGAAATCAATTAAAATAACCAAAATATACAATTAAAATAATCACAAAATACAGGGTTGTTACATGTGATAATCTCCATTTTAAAATTTATTTAAAATTTGGTAAGATTGTTAATTTCAAATCAATAATAATAATATGTTGTATATATTCATGTATAGAGAATTATTATATACAAATTGAATTTGTGTTTGTTTAAATATATATGATATATATACATCAAATTGATTTTTAAATTGAATTTGAATTTGAATCTAGATTTAAATTTGGAAATTCAAAGGGTAGATATTTTAAATATTTTAAAACAATATATAAGCTTTTATTTATAAATATAATTGGTTTTATTTTCTTTAAAGTAATTTTTATATTTAGATAAGTATTTGTAAATTAATAAATTAAGTATAAAGCTTTTATTAATATTTAAAAATAAGTAAAGATTACTTAAATTACAAGTGTTAAATTATGAGATCATGTAAATAACATGTGTAGGTTAATTAACAAATGTGATGGACAAATGTTAGGGAATGATACAAGTGTCTTTTATTTATTTTATGTTCTTTAAAATTTAATAAACCACAAATTAACTCTATATAAACATTCATCTTCTATCTTCATTTCTTTTTCCTTATTTTCAATTTCGAAACCAGGAAACTCAAGAAAAAAATCTGTAATAAACTCAAACCAGTAAATTAAAAACCTATAAACAATATCATCTCATCATCAACCTGATTCACCAATAACTCAAAGATCAAGCAGGCTAAAATATCGAGTACAAAATCATCTCAACAATCAAAATAAACCAGAAGCATTTTAAACCTAGAAACTGTCAATTTTAATTCTTCAACCTCTGCTAAACATCAAGCTTCAACCTGATGCAAATCAAAGCAACTTTCAGATTTCAAATTAAAACCCGCTCTGTTCAAAACAAAAGAGGTGAGTAACTTTGAAACTTTTGGTTATAACCTGATGTATGTGATAATCTTTGAAGTTATGATGTGAAATATGCTTTGCATGATTGTTTAAATATGATTGCATGTATATATGTATGATGATATTTGTGTGCATGTCTATATACATGAAAGTTTGCCCTGTTCTAAGTTCTACTGGATTTAAATAAGTTCAAAAATTCAATTCCACTCTCTCTGATTATCTATAGCTTGTGATGTTAAGACAAAATATGTTTAAAATCCCCACAACTTAATTTTAAAAATATATTTCCAAGATAATATGAAAGGGTTGTTGTCTGGAAGAAGAAAAACGGTGTAAATTCAAATTTATCCAAATTTCAACTTGCATGGATCCAAGATTCATTTACATCATTCAAATTCATTTCGACAACAAAAATTTTTAAAACAAGAATCAGGATTTTTAGTTTCGAATTGTGGTCGTATTTGCTAGATGAACGGAATATGGGGTTTTATGAAATTCTGGTGATTGGCGCATGATTGGGTATCGGATTTGTTTCCAGAAGTGCTGGGATGATCGTTGCACTCGAGAAAAAATGCAAGATGGGTTTTTAATTCATCGTGGATGGTGATTGGGATCGAATTAGGGTTTAAACTTGTTTTCTGTCGAACTGCTTCTCGAGGAATCTGCGTTATCGTCAGAGTGTTTCAGATGATCGGACAAAGGGGAAAGAGTTCATGGATGGTCGAAGCATCTTCGGCTATAATGGCATGGCTTCTGATGAACTGTGGCGGCGAGGCGAAGGGGTTTTGGGTGATCAAGTTTTAATGTCAGTTGGGTTATGAAGCTCGATCATGATTTCGTCAATATTTCGAGTTTCTGGGTGCTTTGGTGGTTGATGGTGGTTGTCGCCGACTCGTCAGAGGTTGCGACATCGATCGAAGATCGTCGGGACAACTGTACATGTGTACGGTGTCAGGTTGTATTAGTGGTTTGGGATTGAGGAAGAAAGGTATTTGTCTCGAAGTAAATCCCGAGTGTTTCGCAAGCTGGCTCAAGTAAATGCTTGGGTGAAATTATGTGGGTTAACAGGTTTAACAATTTTAAAGTTTTAAAAATTAGAACAGAAGAGAAGAGCGTGGGTGACTCGAGTTTTAACTCGAGAAATTTGAGATGTGGCTCGGGTTTCATTTGGGTATCGGGTTGCTTTGATTTTCTTTTAAGGTTTTAAAACGAAAAGAGAATTTGTAGTCAGTTTTCAAAGCAAATAGATAGGAACATGTTTCAAGACCCTTATCAAACAGTTTTTCAAAATATAAGTATATTAAAAACTTTAATAAAGGGTGTTTTGACTAAATTAATTTCTTGGTATAAATGATTAGGAGTAATTACTAATGTAATTAATTAGCGGATAGTTTAATTATTTAATGTGATTAATTAAAGGTTAATAAAATGAATATAATTAGTTAAAGATAATTAACTAATGAAAGTGATTAAGGATTAATTAATTAAATTAAGTGGTTATGGGATATTTACTTGATGGAAATAATTAAAAGATAATTAGAGACTAGTTGCTTAAATGATGATTACTTAATGTAAGTAATTAAAAGATAAATTTGTTAAGGATTAATTAATTTAATTAGTAATTAAAGGTTAAATTAATTAAAAATTAGAGGTTAATTAATTAAGAATAATCAACCTATGATATAATTACTTGATGAAGTAATTTATTGAAAGGTAAATTACTTAAGAGAATTAATTAAAGTTTAATTACTTAGTGTAGTTAATTAAATGGATTAATTAATTAAAGATTAATTAATTAAGGAAATTACTTAAGGGATAGTTAATAAATGAGTATGATTAATTTAAAGGAAAATTAATCAATGTAAGTAATTATAGAAATTAATTTGAGTAATTAATTAAGGATCAATGTAATTATTGTGAATGGGTGAAGGTTAATTAATTTGTGAAATTAATTAAAGGTTAATTACTTAATGTAATTAAAGATGAAAATTTAGGATGATTAATTAATGGTTTGTAATTAATTAATGTTAAGTAAGTAGGATTAAAAGTGATTGAAGTAATTAATTTAATTAATTAAATTAATTAGAGATGGTACGGTTGATTAATCTTGCTATGAATGATTAAATGATATTGTATGCCTTAGATTAGTTGATATCTCTGGTATGTGATGTGGAATGCTATGTGATATAATATGTTTGGGTTAAAACAATGACATCCTGTATTTAAAGTTTGAATTGTATTTCACTTGAATAACTTGGGTTAAGATGACATTGGATTCGAAGAGACCGGAGTCGGGTATTAGTAAATACCCGAAACCTCTTCGATTCTTTATAGATTGATATGTGAAATTAATAAGTTGGAATGGAATGATTTAAGTGAATTGGACCATTTAAACTAAGTTGGATACTTAGATATTGTTTTGTGAAAATAAAATGTTGACTACATAAGTTATTTACTTGTAGTAAAGTACGAGTTACCCCGGGTTTAAATAAGTTCTATGGATTTAAATTTCATGTTAGATGAGTTTACTCACGCTGGTTTCCAGCCTGACCCGGGTGTTACTTTGATGTAAAGCTCGGGTCAGACCGAGTATTACAGATTTCCAGGTAAGGACGTTCTGAAGCTCAGTAGGCGAGCTGGATGGCAAGAACGTATGGAGTATATTCCGCTGTGATATATTGTTATTTATCTGAGACAAGTTATTTTAACTGTCTAGTGATTGTGAATTGTTGTAACTCTGATGTATTAAAATATAATTGACTGATACACCTATTCTTTGTGTAAAGAATATTATTTGATATTATATTTTATCCGCTGCGAATGTGAGAATCTGAGTTTTGGTGTTTCTGTTTCTTCTTCTACCTCTTTCTTTTTCTTTCCCTTAACAATCCGGGATTTTCGGAGTCGAAAATTCCGGGTCGTTACAGTTTCTCTTTGTAAAGATAATTATCTATATTATATGTTATTCCGCTGCGATGTGAGATTTTGTATTGTTTTGGTTCTGCTTCTCTCTTCTTCTTCTCTTCTCTTCTTCTTTCTTCTCCCTTTCTTCTCATCCTCTCTTTTCTTTCTCATGATCATCTGCAATCAGTACACTCTGGGTTGGACATGTGTGGTTTATTGTCGGATTCAGAGGGTGCCGAGTACGGGTCGTGACAAAAAATTTATAGCTGGGATAAAGCATGGACATAGCGGAGGTGCAAAAAACTTGCTAGATATAAAATCAAATATTCAAAGTTAATTTGTTCTTATTCTCACATCGTTTTTGTAGGAAAAAGAAATATTTTTTAATCTTATACAACAAAACTGAAGAATATCATGATTTATGCAGTCCAGATTTGGTGACTACAATAGGTTTCTAATTATATCGAGCACTTATGCCTTAAAATTAGGATTTTACCCTAATTTTGTTGATTTAGTTTAAAATAAAATTAGCCAAATCAACCTTTTTATTTTAATGCTGATAAAGCATATGCTGAAAAGCCTTTATTTATAGGTGTAGCAGAAAATAACTGGGCTTAAAGTGGATCTACTATTTAATATTGCTAAATTGAAAAGACATAGCGGTCTAAGAGCGCGACGCACTGCAACGGGGATTTTGTAGGGCTTTAACTGCACAAGTTTTGCCTAATAAATGCTCTCGATTAGTTCTGTGACGTCTAGGTTGCTCTGTCTTTGGAGAAACCACTAGTCTGGACCCTCTCTAGCACTTCATTAGACTTTGTTTATTTCTAACTGGCTCTATGAAGTTAGTTTGAACACATCAAGCCTAAGGTCCAATAGCTCATCTGTCTCCAGTGGCATCAGTAATATCTTGGAGTTCATCATTAGAACTGCTCAAGAAAACCCTATCGAACTAATCTGTACCGACATGTTTGGACTGTTCAGTACCCATCGGTGCTAGCCATGGAACAACAGTTCAAACTTCTACAGCTTATCTTTTCTATGCCCTTACTTTCTTCCCCTACATCTTTTGCTTGGCATCCCTTTGATTATACTCTGACGAAGATGAACTTTCTTCATCGGAATCTAAAGATGTCAAATCTTTATGGCTCTTCCTATGTCTTTGAGGTGGTTGGGACATCGAGAAAACCATTATTTATTTCCTCTACGATAACCATTTGGTTCTCCACCTCTACCTATTCATTTCCTTATCATTCAATCCAACTTTATCTTCACCACCATCTTTGATACACTTAAAGTCTCTGCATGAGTTGGTTGGTTTGTTTCTTCTCCATGTTGGGAGCCCTCATTATTTCCTTCAATGACAATCTTAGATGTAGTAGGTTTCTTCCCTAAGAGCCATTTCTTCTTTGATCAGATAATAGACCACTTTGAATCCAAGTAATCAATAGATCTACTTCAAGGAAATCTGAGATCTACCTTTTAGACTTCTTCAAATCCAAAGTGAAAGCAAAGATCTGAGCCTGAGAATGACCTTTCTCGGTGAAAGCACCAAAGTTAGGCAAACACCCTATCAAGTAAATTGAAAATAAAATGCTAAGAATCTAAAAAAGAGAGAAAAACACAATTTTTAAGGTGGTGCAGCTCAAATCTTAAGCCTACATCCACTATCAATTTCATTACTGATTAGTTTTGCAATTACAATCAGATTACAGTAATCTTATGATTCAAATCATTCGGGTATGAATTAGACAAAGTATCTAAAACCAGTATGAAATCAGAAGACCAATTCCTAGTTATAACAAGATTGGTATTTATAGATGAAATCGCCCATCAAAATTGCTGGAGTTGTTTTGAACAAGCTAACGTCTTCAGGTCTGAAGTTTCAACATCAAGAATCGGTCAGAACACAAGAGTTTTTTTATCAAAATGTCAAAAGTGATCGGTAAGGATCGATACCAACCCATTCTCTTGACTTTTCTTGCACGTTTATTTTGACTTAGTACATGGCTTCAAGCTGAGTGGTGGGACGCATGGAAGAACCCAAATGGTTTGGCATCGACCGATATGGATCGGTGTTGATCCATTCCTTTGCATTGAATTCCTCTTTCCTCCTATCTCTATGTAATGAAAATTATCTTCACTAAGTGGGCCTATTCTTAAAAATATTTCAGCATCGATCCATATGGATTGACACCAATCCATTGCTCTTACCCATACTTAGCTATTTCTCTTGTGTTCTTCATTTCTTGATGTTTCTTGCTCTTCTGGATCCACTTCTTGTTCACCCAACAGTTCAAATCCATTAAGATATCGATTGTTTCAAATGCGGGATAAAACCTGGATTAGGAATAGTATGATGCTTTACACAAAGAAGTTAAAAAACTAAAGGAAATTGGTTTCATTAGTGAGTTCTACTACCAAAAATGAATGCAAACCTAGTACTAGTCAGGAAACCTAATGGGAAGTGGAGAGCATGCATGGATTTCATTAACTTAAATAAAGCCTACCTAAAAGATATTTTTCCATACCTATAATAAATCGTTTAGTGGATGCCACTAGTGACCATGAGCTGCTCACTTTCATGGATACTTATTTAGGATAAACGAAATTGTGATGTTCAAACTAGATTAGAAGTATACTAATTATATAATAGATAAGGGGCGTTGTTGCTATAAAATCATACCATCTGGACTCAAGAACATAAATGCAATGTACCAACATCGGGTCAATAAAATATTTTTTGAGCTGATTGAAAAGAACATGAAGGTATTTGCAGATGACATCCTAGTAAAAACTAAAAAGCTCTGGGGCATGTGAAGGATCTAGACAAACCTTCTTCATCCCGAGGAAGTATATAATAAAACTTAGTCCATTGAAATTCATATTAGCGGTACAATCAGGAAAATTCTTAAGGTATATCATTAATGGCAGAAGGATTGGATCCATTCTACAAAAAATTGACACCATAAGATATATGGAAACCCATTCCGAAGAACATAGTGAGTTTGAATGGGAAAGTAGTAGCCCTTAGAAGATCTATATCAAAAGTAACTAGTAAGTGAATTCCCTTTTTCCATCAGGTAAATAAATGTATAAGCTTTGAATGGAATAGAGAATGTAAAAAAGCATTCCAAGCATTAAAGACTATTTATCTTAACCCCTAATCTTAAATCAAAGCCAATGAAAGGGGGAATTATATATATATATATATATATATATCTTGTCGAAACAAAGCAGGCGATTAGTGCAACACCAATTAAGGAAGATGGTGGACTACAATGACCTATATACTATATGAGTAAAAGAATATCTAGGGCAGAACTCAACTACTATTGATGGATCCTTTATGGATTAATATTTAAAGTAAATACTGAACAAGCTATAGACTTCAATTTGGTTACTCAAGTGGTCAATAAAACTCGGCTAGTATGACATATCATACTACACGAATTAAAGGACAAGCACTATTCGATTTTATAGCCAAGTGTGCCTGAATCCTTAACCAGTAAAAAAGGTGGACTAATGAAGTGTCATCACTATAGCAATTGTATATGGATAGAGCCCTAATTGAGCAATGCACTGGAATTGGTTACATTTCGATCAAACTAGATAATCACAAGCTATATGAAGTACTAAGCTAAGATTCAAAGCTACCAACAATGTAGCAAAATTTGAATCTTTGGTAGTAAGGCTAAAAGTAGCAATAAAACCGAAGGTAACCAACATCAAAATTCATTATGACTCTCAATTAATGGTAAATCAATTGCAGGAAGTTACCGGATAAAAGACCAAATATTAGTCAAATATGTAACCATGGTAAAATAAATGCTAGAAGAATTTGAGCATTTCATTATAGAACAGATTCCATGAGAGAAAAAACGCTTCCATGGATTTTTTAACAAAATTAACAAGTGCTAAAATTGCTCAGGATGTAAAAGTAGTGTCAATAGACCATTTAACAAAATCGAGTATAATAGAAAAAGAGTAGGTTCTAACCATAACTATAGCACAAAGGGAAAAAAATACAATCAGAATAGACAGATGATCCTAACATCCCCTAAATTGAATTGAACCTATCCACACAAAATCTCCCAACCAATGCAATCGAACATGAAGAAAACTTGCCTGCATAAAACCTCCCAATCACTCAAATTGACCATGTAGAAACATGGATGTCCCCATAAAGGAGAGGTACATCACAGATTGAACTTTTCCAAAGACTAAAATTCAACTCAAAAAGTTATATATCAAGCCCTATACATTGTCATCCTTAAGGGCATATTGTATAAACATGGCTTCTCAACTCCTCAATTCCACTATGTAACAAGAGAAGAAGGATTACGTATTCTATGGAAGTACATAAGGGATCCTATGAAGATAAATTTTGAGGCATAAAATTAGGAAAAAAGATGCTGAGGCAAGGTTATTACTTGCCGAATACACATAATGACAACTGCCAGAAATATGCCATTATATTGACTTCCATCGTAATTAGTTCCTATGTCAATTCCTTGTCCCTTTAATGTATAGAGTGTTGACCAAATTGGACTGTTTCCTATGTCTTAAGGAGGTGCAATGCATGCGGTGGTAGTAGAATTTTACTTCACAAAATGGATGGAAGCAGAACCTCTAGCAACTATTGATTCCAAGAAGATTGTTAACATTACTGTAAGGAACATTATACCTAGATTTGGGTTACCTTACAAAATTATTTCGGACTATGCAAAACAATTTGAAAGGTGAAGAACTGCCCAACTATATGAAAAGAATGAAATTATAAAGCATTTCTCATTGTTATCACACCCTCGGGCTAATAGGCAGGTCGAGGCAGAGGACAAAGTGACCAAGAAGCTTTTAACAAAAAGATTAACCAAGCCTAAGGGAAGATGGGATGAAGAGTTACCGTTAGTATTCTAGGCATACCAAACTTCAATAAGGTCACCAATAGACAAAACACTATTCTCATAATCATACGAATATGATGCAATCCTATTCTTATAATCATAAGGATATGATGCAATGCTCCTTGCGAAGGTGGAAGTTCTATCAAGAAGGCACCTATCTTCTATAACTTAACAGAATCATGAGTTGAGTGCCACAAATGCAAATTCGATGCATTTATTATTAATTATCAATAGTCGTTTAATTTAAATGGGTAATAAACGACAACTTTGAGCATAGTTGGCTTTTTGGGAATTTTAATATTTCCATTTAATTCAAAATATTATAGAAACGAAATTTTATATATAATATGATAGGGTTTGGATATGTTGATCGAATCAGGTATTTTTGGGCCTAAAATCGCTTTAGACCCAAAAACCAGAATGCTCGTTATAAATATGGGTTTATTGTAACCCTGACTGTCATCGGATTTATTTCCTCTCCCTAGCACTGAAATCCTCCCTAATTACATCTCAATGGTAGACAATTTTCTCTAACTACAAATTCATAGTGTCTAAACCTCTATGAATTACATATCAAATTGTTCATCTCGATGAAATGAAGAGATGACAACAATTCATTTTCTGATAAGATTCTTGCATTGACCAGAATTTAAGGTCAACGGTGGAAAAACCTAGGCCAATTTAGGCATTTATGACTAGAGTGTCCATTGGTAAAATTAAAGGCACAAATTGATTGATTACGAGGAGAGGAGTGCTACGGTGATGGTTGTGTGGCCTAAGTCAACTTAAGTTGGCCGAAATTTTTTTATGGGAGGTCAAGAACTCGGGGTGGCAGACGACAATGAGGGGTATTGGGCTTAGGCGGTCGAGAATAGGGCAGCGTGCTTAGGCCGACGGTGGTGGTCGATGACATTAACTCTCTACCTAGCGGAGACAGTAGTTAGTCAAAGGTGTGTTAAAGGAGAAGATATGCATATGGTGTTACTGTAGCAGGTATGGAAATATTATACTTTAGTCCCTATGAAATTTGTATTTTCAAATTAAACTTTGGATCTTCTAATGCAAATAATGTTTGCATACGATCTCCATTTCACGCGCGGTTGGTTACTTTGGTTCGTGGTGAGATTTCAAACATTTTGAAATATGGTATGATGATTTTTGGGACTATTTGTGAAAGTATCCTAGTTGGATTTATAGGTTGCAAGTATTTATATTTTAAAAATATAGAATGGATATTCAGCAATATATAAGTACCTGGTATGATACCATATACATTTTTTATGATTGTTGAATAATGATGTTTTTGAATTGATATTTGTTTAGATTTGATTGCTTATCTATTTAATTGCATCATAGTTGGATGATGAATAATTTATGATAATTTTTTATAACAAGAGTGATACTTAATTTTAGTAGAGCACTCATTATGATGTCTCGAGGGATCGAACCCAAGGCCTCTAAATTCACAACTAGAGATCTTACCACTTGAGCTAGTGGCCCTTGACGAATAATTTATGATAATTAGTTATAGATTTGAAGAAAATAATTTAGTTATTTGAGAACAGATGTAACATGTGTAGTTAGGAACTAATGAGATTGTTTTAAATTTTATGGTAATATTTATAAATAATCATAGCGATAGTTTTTACTAAAATTTGCTACTACCATTATTGATTCCTAAAGCATAAAGGCATGACGACAACAAGAATGTCAAAGTCGAAGGATCCCGTAGACAAAGCAAGTGGTAAATTAAAGAAAAGAAGGCCATCAAAGCCAATGGCCAAGGCCTACAATGATGCCGCATACCATTAATGCCGCCTATCATAAATAAAGCACTATACTTCATCAAGGTCATGATATCAAAAGACAACATATCATAAGCCATCAACATGATGAAGGCATCACATATTATTGATGTCGCATCCCATCGATGCAGCATGTTATCAATATCAATTGCCAAGTGCTAAAAGATCTAAGCTTGTCGTAAGTCATCAATATGATTAGAGATGTCATATATCTTTGATATCGTGACTCATCAGTATTACATATCACCAGTAAATGATGCCGCATGAAGCTGATGCCGCTCCTAGTCAATGCCGCTTCTATTCAATGCCGCATCTCTTCAATGCCGCTTATCATCCATGTCCCACTTAATCAGTGCCGCATTAATTCCATGCCATATTCCATCAGTATAGAAACTAAGGAAGGTCATCGCATGCCAACAATATACAAGAGCATATACGATAAAGGATGTTGAATGCCTTCATTTGTGGGGATGATGTCAAAATTTATCAAGCTACATGCAATCAGGAAGATGATGCTGTAATCATTCAATACACCAAAGGATGCCGTGAATCATCAAATTAAAGTAATATCCCAAGCGCCATCGAGATGGACCTTGACGCCGAAGATCAAGCATACCGCATTGACACGTGTCATCTATGCCATACCTTTCTACCCATATAAATATGGACCTAGAGGCATGGAGGAGCGGGCGATCAGTTCTTTTCTTATTCTTACATTTTAAAAGTTTGTAACCTTAAATCAATTTGGGGATTTTGTGCCAATTGTAATTCTTACGACCTTATGCAAATAAGGGCTAGTACATTTGCAATCGCATAACGTATTGAATAAAGTGATATGATTTTGACATATGATTCTTATGCATAAATGATTCCGGTATGACCTTGGCTTCACCATTAGATGTTTCGATATGACTTTGCCTTTGCTATTGAATACACATACTTTCAACAAGTTGATATAAAGCTTCGATCGTAACTTGAATTATGATTTGTTTTCAAATTCTCAAACACTTGTGGTTTCAATCATAACTTGTTTTGAATTCCAAAAACACTCATGATTTCGAGATTAACATGGATTCAATATGGAGCATATGCCTTCCTAGCTAACTAATCTAGGATTTCCATAGTATTTCCTCAACCAAGTTTCACTCTCCTTATACTTTTTGGGATTAACGAAGAAATTCGTTAACATTTTGGCACTAGAAGGAGGGCTTGAACCTCCATCTCTGCTTAACCCACAAGCAGAACTACCCTTAACCTTCATATATAGGTCATAAAGGATTTATCCCTACCAAGCATATCCCATTAATGATTTATTCCAAATCCCATCCAACCTCATTTGGATAATGACTATCTCCGAACAAGGATCTTCCGAGCCTCGAGTGGCTAGGCCAATCTACCAAATCACTAGTGATCCTTGATTTCATGAAGAGCAAGTACTAAGGATGTTAGCACTACAAATCATGGAAGGTTAAAGAAGACAAGTAACTCCTTCTGATCCATATAAATGGAGTTTAAATCCATTTCACATAGGGCCTACACCAATCTTTGCTTTGAGAAAGAAAGATAATAAAGATAACATCTTCATAGAAATAAGAAAGAGAATTCAACTCCAAGCAAGGGGAACCATTTTTGAAAGAGAAATAACAAAAGACTTTGATCAATTTACCAAAAATTGGAAGAATTTGCTTAATCATTCCCATAAATTGAACGAGACTCAAAACTCTTTAAAGAGAAAATTTTCTATGGAGGCTAAAGAGCTTGTCATATATAAAAGAGCTAAGAGGAAATCAAGGGAATCATCCTCCAAAAGTTCATGGCTTTCCAAGAACTATTTTTTTACCGCTTCTTATGAGAATATTTACCTCCTAACAAAAGAAAAGGCTGAACTATTGCCCTTCTCAAAAGAAATGACCAAGGAATAAACGAAATCTTGGAGGACAATATTGTTATTATCACTGCTCAAATGGCCATGACACTAATCGATGTCGAAGCTTGGAAGGGATGATCAACAATTTTCTAGCACAAGGAAAGTTTAAAGAATTGTAAAGAGATGTTGAACAAGTTAACAATAAAGAAAGATTCTTGAAATGAAACAAGTATATCTACTGGATCAGTCATTGAAAGGAGTAAGAATCTCCTAAAAACAAAGAAAAATCCTAAATCATTACCTATATGAAAATAAGGGGCGAATAAAGCCTTTAATCCCACCACAAGGGCCTGGTCAAAGCACCATAGAGGGAGGTCAGAGTAAGCCTTTGGTCCCACCAGAAAAGGACTGGCCAAAGCATCTGCAAGCCTTCGGTCCTGCCTATGTGGCCTGGTCGGAACGCCTCCTAGAGGGAGGATAGAGTAAGCCTCCCGCCTAAGATGGTCTGGCCAAAGCACTGAACCAGCCTTCAGTACCACCTATAAGGCCTGACTGAAGCGCCTCCTAGAGGGAAGTCGGGTAAGTCTTAGGTTCTACTTAAGAAAGATAACCAACGCACCGAATGAAAGACCTAAATCATCACCTAAGACGATGATAAGGGATGCAATCCAAGTTGAGATCATTACCTAAAGATGGTAACAAAGAAATCAATCAAAGCCTAAATCACTACCTGAAGAGTAGTAAGAGCCTGTCCTCTAGAGAAAGATCAAATACAAAAGCAAATCAAACTCAATCCTAAGGAAGGATCGATTCGATTGCCCCTTTGACTGGCTGCAGCCTATGGTTTTACCCCTACAGCTCGAGCAGCTTTTGTTAGCCCTATGCTGAGGCCCTCTTCTCTCAAACAAAAAGTAACAAGGTGTTTGTCCCTGAGAAGATAATCGATGTCCCTATCTTCAGGTGGCGCATTCTTAAGGGTTGTGATCGCCGCCTCGTAAAGATTACCACTGGGCCGTGCGACAGTGCCTGTAAAAAGAATTGCTTAGTCCGAAGTATGGCTTGGATATCGGTTTACACGGTAATACAAAAATGATGGATAACACTTATGTCTTTCCAGCCATTGTCAAGCAAAACTGGGAGGACATCGAACGAAGAACCACTTGCTTTTAAAAGCGCTTAATTTATTCCATGCGCCAGTTTGAATCTGACACTTCTTCGCTGACTTAAGAAATGCAAACGAAAGACTCCCTGTCCGTCGCTTGAAAGAGAATATGAATCGAATGTCATCGATGGTCGAAGGATGATGCAAGTCTTCCATAAATATCATACAAATACAATTGAGAAGAGCATAGCCGTTCGGATGAGGCTGCATTGGAGATATCTTCAAATAATGGAGAATTTCCCAAATGTATGAGTTAAATGGTGGAACGCATCCGGCCCAGCACATGAATTTGTTGCATGCCGTAATGCTTCTAGAGGTCTATGAGCCCTATCATCCTATGAAGGAACCAGTACATCATCAAAAGGAATTCCATGCCTTATGTAGATTCGGCGAAGAGCATCCTCCTTAATTTTAGAGGCTATGGAATCAACAGGGTCCTCCAAAATAACGACATCCTCCAGAGTGTCGGGAGTAGGATCAATAACTTTGGGTAGAAGAATTAGAATAGCATGAAATAAAGTAAATTGTTGGCCTAGGCTCTCTAGTTATTCTAAATGGTGGCTATAAGACGGACTATCTGACTCGGTTGTAGAGCTAGATTCTACTCCGAGATTACCCTGCATAGAAGATGGTCCGACGGACATGGCTGCAAGACGCGCAGAATGTCTGGAACCCATTGCTATTAAACTCAGTAAAAAGTCACGATTAGATAAAAATAACCTGTTCCCCTTGGGTTCACAGTGAGTGTTATTGTTGTGTAGTGAAGTGCTATGCAATACAGTAATAAGTTGCACGAAATTAAAGGCAGAGTTGACGATGAGACTTCTAGGTTCGACCGGAGTGACCGTCATTGTTGACCATCTCAACCAGTTTACTACATCATTAAGGAATGAATAATTTTGAGCTTCACGATCGATTACCAGCAAGTAAGAGAACGATTTTTATTTTTAAGTCACTAATGAGCTTTAAGAGAATAGTCAAAGGCATCAGTTCGTGTCGTAGTTCAAAGGTCATTTGTTACCAAATATGCAGCTCAAGTCGTATACAAGTCATATGCATTCACTTAAGTATGCAAGGCCGAAGCTCATCATTGGGTTCAAGTCCACTTGTTTAAGTCCCATTTTTGAAGTTTATATGCTGACAGCCGATCGTTCCATCGTATCATGACCAATCGTTCTCCTAACCTCCTTCACCGATTGTTCATATTTGCCGTTTACCCTAACCGTTCCACAAAAACCATTTCATCCAATCATTCCCATTAACTATTTATCTGATCGTTATTTCAACTCCTCACACCGATCGTTTGACTCAACACTTCTACCGATTGTTTTCCTCCACTTCCATTTAAGAACGATCAGGACAAACAACTTATCCACTTCAAAATTCACTAAGTATGGGACACAACTGATCGTTCAAGAACGATCTGCATCTAAACATATCACCCACTCAAAACGATCGTTCAACCACTGCTTCATCTTCCCCAAAGATGATCGGTTAAGGCCACAACCTTCTCCAATTTTCATCTCCTCCAACCTTCAACCGATCCACTGTTCAATTCTAACATCACGAAATTGATGAAACCCAAAGTCTCATGCCAAAATCTAAGACTAAAATCACAAAGCATGTTCGAATCAGCCTACCTAAATTGAAATTTGGAGAAGGAAATGGGTTCGAGTTTGAATCTATGCAAAAGCTGGAAGGAATAGAGTGACAGTAACCGATGAAAAGGGGAATCGATTTTTACTTAAGAAATTCCGATCGTTGTTTGAACGATGGAGGAGAGAAGAAGGCTGTTTTCTTGTTGATTTGAAGCGGAATGATATGAAATGAAGAAGTGGAAATGGTGGTGGCCAAGTAGAAATATTTTTATATGGAGATGCAGGCTGACCCTTTATGGCCCAAATGTAGAGCCGATCGTTCCTTAAGCGCAATCGTGAAAATTGTTTTCTACGCCAATCGTTCTAAAACGATCCAGAATTTTGCTATATCCAGTGATGATCGGCCTAGATTCAATATATATATATATATATATATAGAAAATAGCAATGATCATACAAGGATTGGGTATGAAAATCCATTCAGTGATAACGATCGGCCTTGATCATTTGTTTATAAAAAATGATCGTACAAAAGCGATCCAAACTTTTATTCAATGATAAATGATCGGTCGTGGTCATTCACACAAAACAATAAATAACTTTGATACTTCACAACGACCCCATGGATGTGCAATCATGATCGAGGGTCAGGTATAAACATGTGTACGAACCATTATACGTTCTAAAGTTCAATTTTTTGAAATTGATAAAAATTGAATTCTCACCTGAAATCAACCGTAAAATGATCAAGACCAGATTATTTTGTCCTGATAATCATGAGAAAAATAGCAAGATGATCATCAACAAGCCGTGATCTAGTATTTATACTATTGGAAGTCGAATAGTCATAATGAACAGAAGGAGACACGACCCTCAGCAAAAAGCAACTCAACGGAAAGGTAACGACCATTCAATAAACTGGATGGAATCTTTTATGCCAATCGAAGCTCACGACGGTTCAAAGCACATCATGCTCAAATAGGATGTACTTTGGGGGGGGAGGCAAATGTTATACCGCCTTTTGGCAAGGCCGTCAATAGTAGATTTGGCTAGAAATGGGTGGTTACCAGTTTTGAAAATCAGATGTTTACAATACTATGGACGATGGTCGAGCAGATTTGGACCGGGTCCCTGTTAAGACTTTTCTATTGATTAGAAAAACACAAATTTTAATAAATTTTGCAAGCGCACAGGTGTGTAGTATGCAGGTCGAACGCAGGGAATTTTAATTTAAAACAATTGAAATCCATATTTAAATCTTAGGCGTGTTAAACAAATTCGATGATGGTTTTGAGCGGATAAAAACAATAATAAAAGCAATCACCCTGAGATTCCAAATTTCACTGAAACTAATCAACAAAATTTACTGTAGAATTCAGAGTAAAAATAAAAAGTACGGAAGGGAAATAAGCAGAGTGAACAATTGGAAATCAAACGAACTGAATTTAAATTACTGAAATGAAAAGAGTACTGACAAATAACTAAAAACCAGAATAAAAAGACTGCTAAAACTAATTAACAATTCTGTCCATTCTCTGAAGAAATAAATAACAATGCTGAAAAATAAACTAAACTAGAAGAAAGAAGTGCTGGGAAATAATGAGATCATTTCTGCGTTGCTATCTATTCTCTATTTGTAGAATTTTCAGCTTTGAATATATCAGTCCAACTATGCCCAAAAGAACGAGTCCACGTGAATTTGCAAAGAAATATGTACTGACTTGTTCTCACTTGAAGCTTTCAATCGGTGAAAGAAATTATATATGGCCACGTCATTGCTTTGAGAGATATTCTTGTGACTTTGCTCCTTTGATAATAATATATGGTGAGCTTTGAATGCAACGTGTCCCTTCATGAAATGGGTCCCTGTTACTTGATAAAGTGACCATGCTCCTTTGATTTTTTTCTTTTTTTCTTTTAACATAACCATGCTAGTAACCGTGGTTCCTTGATTAGAACGTGACTGAGTTGGTATTCACGTTTTGAGAATAATATGCAAATATGACGTGCTTCTGTTTGATTTATTCGATGCTCAAAATATTGCACTCTTTTCTGCTTGTCATTTGAACCAATGGACGGCGCAATCGATTAATTTCAACGTTGCACTTAGGAATCTATAATCTGCAAAACCACAACAAAATACCCGTATAATACCGCTTTATTAAAATAAAAATATATGAAACAAACAGTTTAAAATGCAGAAAAATACGTTCATCAGTCCCCGATCAGGTTGCAATCAATAAGAAGTGACAAGGATGACCCAGTGAGGCAACATTTCGAATTTTTAAGTCAATCGGAGTTCGTACGCCGAATTTTTGACAGACAAAGGATTTATATGGATCGATCTGGAATGATCCATAAAACAGTGTAAAACGGCGAAGATCGATTGATATCTCAAAATCTGTAAAGCAAACGCACTTGAAACTTTTAGAGCATCAATAAAATGAAGAGTAGGCCCATAAAAAAGATTGCATGCCAAAACTCCAAAATCTTGGAAAAAGGCCGATTGTTATTAGAACGATCGTACAAACCATCTAAACAATCCATATTCAATGAAGATTGGACGATATCTCACAAGTGATAAGTCGAAATTGCATGAAATTTGGAGAGCAAGTAATTTACATCATAAAGAGCCTACGTGATCGATTGCATAATCAACTCAAGAAAAAGATAAGAAACATCGATCGTTATTAGACGTCCAGTATAACGATCAGTGTTCTGCAAAGAATAAGTGATATCTCACAAATTACAACTCAGAATGACACCATATTTAGGAGCAAGGCCTAGAGGCATGTGGGACCCCCCACGAACGATCGCACATTGATTGGAGCAAGAAATAACGATCGGCCTCGATAATTATTTTTGTGGAATTAGGGCCCCTAATCGTTCTGGTGAACCCCTATAGATCTAGAGACTCTTCTATCGAATTTCCAGCGAAATATTTCGTTGTCTTAACCTATAAATACCAGCTTCATTCTTCATTCAGGGGATCTTTACATGGCTTGTTACTCTAGACTCCTTTGTGATCAAGTGCTAATACTATTACACCATTGTAATCAGATTGGCAAGTGAATAATGAAGCAAATTCTTCAAAGTGGACGTAGGCACACAACGCCGAACCACTATAAACCTTGTGTTTCTGATTACTGCCTATTATCTACTGCTCAATTGTTAATCTTCTCAATTTAATTTTACTTTTCTTCATTTACTTCTCTACAAAACTATTCTCGGGTGTTTGTGACCATTTTTGGTGCAAACATTGATGATGATGTTCCGATATATATATACATGCATGTTTTTATTTTATAGAAATTAGACCAGTATTTGTATTAGAAATTGATCAGAAGGGGAAAATTGATCAAATACTCTTTGGGAATGTTTGTAAAAATTTGTTTGAATTATACTATCATTAAAAGTGAAGATTTTGGAAAGTTAACTTTGAATTATTTTAGAAGTTGGAATTAAGGCAATTGTTTTATGTGTATAATTATGAATAAATATTATATTTATATATATGACTATAAATTTTTTGAAAGGATTTTTATAAAAGGGATTTAAATTCACATTCCAGAAGCGTCGAGCATATTTTTATGGAATTTGAATAGATGTAAAGTTTGTAAATATGTTAATAATAATATATTTTCTTGAATAATAATGATTTTGGATGCAATTTATTTATTGTATGAAAAGTATTATTAATGAAAATTTAAAATCAAATTCTGTTGAATATTAATTTTTAGAAATAATTTATTTTATATATTTGATTATCTTTAAATAAAAGGAAACTAATTTGCATACCTTTGGAAATAATATAAAAGGGTATAAATTGAATTATTTTGAAAAAAAGAAGATTTGGAATTTGGTTATATAAGTGAATTTGATGTGGAGCTTGCATGGGTGAAAGTGAAGAGATGGAATTCATTCCTTTTTTCGGTGAGTTATTTTAACTCACGTTTATGTTTTAGTATTAACTTCTCTTTGCATGTCTTTATTTGATTGTTGTGTGATGATTATTGTTTGAAATAGACTAATTTGGTTGATATTGTGGAGCATGCCATTGTTTAAGTGTATAATGTCGAGTTTAATTGTTGTTGTTGATGATGACGTTCTTATATATATATATATATATATATATATATATATATATCTACTTGCATGTTGTTATTTGGTCAAAATTAGACCGGATATTGTGTTGGAAATTAATCGATAGGGGTAAATTGATTTAAATACTCTTTGGGAATGTTTTTAAAAATTTGTTTGAATTATATTATTATTGAAAGCATAGGCTTTGGAAAGTTAACTTTAAATTATTTTGAAGCTAGAATTAGGGCAATTGTCTTATGTGTATAATTATGAAAATATATTATATTTATTTATATGATTATAAAATAGTTGCAAGGATTTTTATAAAAGCGATTTAAGTTCATATTCTTGAATCGTTGAGCTTATTTTTATGAAAATTGAATATATGTAAAATTTGTAGTAATAATAATATATCTCCTTGAATAATAATGAGTTTAGATGTGATTTATTTATTATAGGAAAAATATTACTAATGAGAAATTATTGTCATGTTTTTTTAAATATAAATTTTTAGAAGTAATTTATTTTATATTTAATTATCTTTAAAAAAAGGAAAGTGATTTGAATACCTTTGGAACTATTATAAAAGCGTATGAATTCAATTATTTGAAAAAAACAATAAGATTTGGAAATTGGTTATATAAGTGAATTTTATAAATAAACATTGTGCGGTTAAATATTTGAAAGACGTTTATAAAAAGAGAAGTTTAGTTAATAAGTTATTTTTCAAAGTTGGTTCAAAAGGATTTGATAGTAAATAAAGATTTTATATATTGATTTTTAAATTAAATATATTTGATCTTTGGAAATAATTTGGGATGGCGAATCATTTTAGAGGAAAATAATAAAACTTGAATTTTGTATTTAAAAGAATTCATTGAATTACATATCACCTAAATTTATAGTTTTATATTATTAAGGATAACTTTTAATGGTATGAATTGTTTAATAAAAGTAATTTAGCGATTTGAAATTCGAAGAAAGTGTAAAACGTTGAATTATTTGAAAATTCAAAAAGATGCTAAATAATGAATTTTTATAGTTAACTAATATTTATTAGAATTAATGGAAATTTCTAAATTAAACCTCTTTAAATTTAGTGTTATATTTGAAATTGTTTTGAATATTTTGGAAACGAGTATTATACAATAAAACCCCCTTCCGATCAATAAATGGTTGAATTATATGAGATGTGTGAACTTCTATATGATGAGAATCTCAAATAAATAAATTTATGATATCAGCGGTATGAGAAGTTCGGTAATATTTTTTCGGTTATTCTTATAACTCATTGTATAAGATATGTTATGATATTGAGTATATTGAATATTGAATCAAGTTAATAACCCCTAGTGACACTGGTTTAAACAACAATTTGGGGGTTTACCGTCATAACGAAAACATGAGAAACATGATGAATTAACCAATTGAGATGAAACACTAGATGGGCTTGATCCATCCTAGCTAGGACCGAGGGACATTTTGTCTCATTTATCACCGGTCTGACGACCCACTATACGAGCACACCAAATGATGATGGGCACACATTATATTTGATGGAAATGATGATCCCACGCAGTATATTTGATGGAAATGATGGTGCCCACAGAGTAGAGAACGGTACATCAAATAGGTTATGTCAGGGCACCCACAATTCTGGCCGAGGGGAACACGGATGAAGAAGTTCGTGTATCTTGGCTGGATCAGCATCTGGAAGAGGTACTGTGACGCCCCACCTCTATACCCACGCTAACCAAGAACACTACGGTGTAGTGCTGTCAATTAGCACGGAGAATAAGGCTGTGGAGGGGCGACCATCCATGTAACTTCTTTGAGCGAGCACCGATATGTCAGATAGAATAGAATGTATATCTTTTAAGGAGGAAATTCGACATGCCGATACAAACACAAAGCTATCACACGGTGGCTATATGTAATCTTCGGAAACAAACATAGAAGTAATCATAACATAAATCAGTCACAGACATCCATATCACAAAGGCGGGAGAAGATATAAATAAATATATATCACATGAAAGTGTACATCAGAGTAGTGGTCAGAAAGATCCACGATAATACAAAAGAATAGCATCACGTGCTATACAAAAGAATAAGTACACAACATAGAGTCAATATCTCAAAGGTGTACAACCAAAAGCTACTAATCTAAGTAGTTAGCCAAAAGTCAGAATAATCCTGAAGGGAGGTCAAGCAGAAGCACCTGTAACATCTCGGTCTGACCCGAGTATTATTTATAAGAAAATAATAAACGGATCAGTCTAACTATAAATATCAGATGATAAGGTATAGGATAAATAATATGGCATGAACATGTAACAACCATAACGGCATACTACTATAAGTATGTAAATGATAATCAACAAAAGATCAATCAATATTACAAGAATCTTCTAAAAGATAAAGTAGGGTATCATACCCTAAACTTGTATTCATAACAAGTCAATAACACATAAATTCACCAATGCACAAAAACTGATATCATATCAATGAAAATCATGAAAATTGGTGAAGTATAAATTCCAGAAATCATCACAAGAAATCCAGAAAACACATAAAAAGGGGAGGCCTAACACATGAATGGGAGCATGAAAACTCACCTACGCGTAAAACACATGACGAGAAGCTATCTCATGGAAGCTATCCATTAAATTTTCACACAGGAATGGCCCGAAGACCATAGGGTGCTACCCTACATATGTGATGGCGAAACATCACACAAACGGGGTATTGTCTCCCTCGCAGACAAAGAGACATCGCTCAATCGCTAGTCTAAATCACAAAAATGATCGTCATGATCATAAGGAAGTGTCAATCACACCAAGCTAGTAAATATATGAGTTTAGCTTCATGTCCCATAACCACTTGCTTAACTTAAATATTTACGAACAAACTGTAGATCTTCACTAGAAAATTGTCATAAAAAGGGTTCAATCGAACAAGTCCAAGAGCTAACCGACGAAGTGAACGCAAGCGTTTCATACCACTTGTTTTACTAAGTCGTTTAAGTCGATTTCTCATTCGAGTGAAGTAAAGGCTTGTATATACTAGTAGATTGGAAATCGGTTTGAGAAAACGAACTTTTGATATTTAAAATAGTGATGAAATCGCTTTGATGAAAGAGTTTTGATATTTACTACTAGTATTGAAACCTTCATATATCTTTAAAGTGACAAGTCATAAAGCGATTGTTGAAACAATCTATCACAAAAATTCACATTCGAAGACGTGAGCAAAATCCAAGGAAATCAGCTTAAAATGCATCAAAGTGGAAGTTCTGTTAAATGCTTTTCAGATAAGATTGCCTACGCAGAGTTATACGGGGTTCGACCTAGTGAAGACAAGCGACCTCGTGAAGCCAAACGACTTAAGGAGCCAAACGACCTAACAGGGTGATAGCAGAAGAAGTGCTAGGTCGGCGACGACCTACGACTTAAGGTCAAGCGACTTAGTGAAATAGCAGGGGAAATATTAGGTCGAAGACGACCTATGACTTAAGGTTCCACGACCTACGACTTAAGGTCAAGCGACTTACGACTTAAGAGCCATACGACCTAACGACTTAACTCGAGGCGAACGAGCTAACAGCAAACGACTTAAGCCTTTAACTCGTGGACGACTTATGCCTTTAACTCGTGGACGACTTATGCCTTTAACTCGTGGACGACTTATGCCTTTAACTCGTGGACGACTTATGCCTTTAACTCGTGGACGACTTATGCCTTTAACTTGTGGACGACTTATGCCTTTAACTCGTGGACGACTTATGGCCTGGAACGACTTATGCTCCGTGTGACTTTTCAACGCGAACGACCTACGACTTAGGCTTAACTCGCGAACGACTTAGCACACCCAGAACGACCTAAGTGCAGTTTTTTCACCAAAAACACTAAAATTTTGGGTTTTTCACCAATCCAATCCAAACCCAATGTAGATATTCGTATAAATGCAATAGGGGATCATTCCCAACAACCCAATGACATCTATAGGCAAGATGTGAGATAAAAATCTCACCTTTGCACCAAAAATCGATGAAGATGAAGCTTAAAACAAAGCAAGAATAGCCCCAAGCTTGAATCAATGTTCTTCACGTGAATTTGATGTTGAATCACGGATTTGCAATAGAATTTAAGTTTGGAGTTTTAATTTCCACTTCCCACCACCATTTTTGATAAAGATTGAAGTGTTTTGATGAAGTGATGAAGAGGAGAGGGGGTTGGGACTGAGTTAACAAGTGCAGTCCAAACCAAAGCTCAAAGCAAAAAGTGACGAAAATTTCACTATCTCCAAACATATCGAAGTTTACACTCAAAAAGATTGCAAACGTCATTTTGAACTCAATGGGAGTGGTCTCGAGTCCTAATTTGACCGTATGCAAAATGTAGCTTTTTGGACTAACATCCATCTTAACTATAAAATATTTAAATATAGAATTGATAAATATGCGGGTTGTTACAGGTACAATTTTGGTCGAAGGGGGCATGGATGAAAAAGGTGGTGTATCTTGGCTTGACCATCTGAAAGAGTTATAATTATAATTGAGGGATACACGAATGAAAAAGGCCACGTATCTTGGCATGATTAGCGTTTGGAAGAGTGTATTCTGCACTCAAAGAGTTTTATAAATTAAACCACGATCGATTCACGATAACCAGATGATTATGTTAAATCAAAAATTGGCACAACACCCCAATTTAAAGAAAAATGAGATAGGTCTAGCAAATCAGCAAGAAAACATAAGTAACATAGAGATTTTTATAGTGTTTTGGCAAAATTTATGACCTGCGTCCAATTTAATCTTATTATGGATTGTTTTTTCATGAGTACAAGAGTTTTGCAATTTAATTTCAGTTTTAGAATAGCAAAAGTAAGCTTGGTGACGATAGTGTTAGAACTGGGCCAGCATGAAGCGGAGTAAATCAGTAAATTTCAAAAAATTATTCTATTTTGGATTTTATTGGGCCTATGAAGTTGAAATTTATTTAGATCTTATCTAAATTTATTTTTATATAAAATAATTATTTTATTTATTTACAATAGTATTATTATATTAATATTATGATTAATATATTGTATAAAATATGTATCATATATACATTTGTGTGTACGTGGACGTGCAACACAAAAGATGTATATGGTTTAACATATCCATGTATAGATTTGGGATTTACTCCGCAGCAGATGTATTAGCCCCTCCATATACATATGTGCCATCTAATATATATATATATATATGTGTGTGTGTGTGTGTGTTTACTATAAAATAATATTTGAAAAATATATATGAGTTTATGTATGTGTGTATGTATGTATATTATATGTATACGTATATGTATATATCTGTGTGTGCGTATAAATAGTTAACATTGTAATATGTTGTGATTGCATTCCAATATAAATAACTGTAAATGCAAATTGAAATTTAAAATTTAAATGTTAGATCCCAAATCCAGATGTACATAGTAAATATCTCACAATTCAAATTTAAATTAGTATATTAATTTAAAAAAATGTATATACATTATATATGTATACATCAAAACCTTCAAAAATTATTTTTTTATTTTAAATACACACGCATACACACATTATCAAGGAAACGCGTAACAAATTAATATTAAGAAATCTATACATAATTATATATATATATATGGCAAAATAATAACAAATTTTTATCACCTAAATTTTGCTATTTTTTAAATTGCTTTTTATTGATTCCACTCGGAAATTATCTAAATATATATAAAAATTTCTTCTTTTGAAAGCAATTTAAAACATGTAAATTTTTTATTAAATAAATATTTACATGTTATATATATATATATATATTATAGTTATGTAAATATAAAACTTAGATTTTGTGTTTAAATAATAATATAATGAATATACACGCACACACATATATACGGCTTAATTTTTTTTAACTCGAAAACATATTATGTATGTTGATAAAATTTATATGTATATTAAAAATATAATATATATGTGTTTGCATGTGCTTAAAATCAATCTTGTTTAAAAATTATCAGATTATTATTTTTGAAAAATTAGAATGAACAAAATTGAATTTTTTATTCATTGCTGAATGATATAATAATAGATGTATATAAATTATCAACACACATATAAACAAACATATACATCCAATGTTGACGACACTAAAATACATGGATTTGTGATAGTGTATATTAACTAATCATATATTTAACATAATAAACAATTATTTATATATATATAAATTTAAGATATGGATTATTACCTTTTACCAAAGCCTAGATAAAGCACCATGAGCAGTTAAATCTGATCACTCCTTGACTCGATATCCAAGCCTTCAGATTGAGCTACCAATATGACTGCAGCTATCACCAACTTCGAATTTGATTTAGTTTGTGTATATAGAAGCTTGAAAATAAGGAAAAAGGCTAGTATAGGGGTCGACCAAACCAGGTCTTAGGAGGAGCAAAAGGAATGTCCAAATAAAGTAGGGCTAGAGATGAATATACAGAGAAATGCTAAGGAGCAAAAAGGGATCCAGACCCACCTTTTTCTCTTACCATTTCATCTCCTCTTGAATCAAAATTCATGACACTTTACTCTCTTTTTTGGTTAAACATAATAGCCCCTATTTGGGCTTCCTAATTGCTTCAAGCCCGATCAAATAAATATGCATTTAAATCCAATTCAAATGCACATCGATACTATATATCGATACGTATGTTTATAACTATTATATACACATTATTTAATATTGATCAACAAAAATTAAATACAATTTTATAATTAGTATTTCATAAGTATTAATTAATTTAATAAATTTATAACAATTATAATTAATTAAATTAGGTGGTAATAGGAGTAATCAACATTTTGGTTGTGTGACTCTTAGGTGTAAATCCGGTCAGCGATTAATATCGAACAATTTGAATATTAACGTTCACACATCACTTAACAGGTGGTGATATATTATGGCCAAATTTAATTCTTACATAACTTTGGTAAAATCCAAATTTACTTTATTTAAGCGTTACCTTGTAGTGACAATTATATACACCAATTCTCTTCGTCAAAATTATATCATTTTGGACTTATGGAATTTAGTAATGGTCAAAATTCCAGTATCATCCATATTCAACTCTATAGTCCAAACACAAAGTACTTGGTTCAATAAGAATAGTTATTATTAACTGATCTACTCTGGCCAAAGAATTTGACTTTGGACTGACTCAAGTTAAATGTGATACAAACCTCATATAACCGAGGAGAAGAATCCTCTCTTGAATAGTATGCTTCCATTCGACCCAACTATAGTCGTTCGATGGACACCGTGCTACAATTTAACTATAATTAAAGTGAAGCTTCCACATTAAACATCAATAGTATTCTCAAGTTAAGAGAACTGTGTAATTTTGTCACATCGATATTTTATGTTTGACCTTAGTTATATTAACCAATAGAAAACTATCGAGTGAGTCATTTCATAGTTATCCAATAACTATCAGTACGTAATCCCTTGATGCCCCCCAATAGTGATGAGTAATATACTGCCCAACATTTGGAGATAGTTACGCACTCCAGTCTTAACTAATCTATCGATACATCTTAACTAGGAATATTTAAAACAATATGTTTAATTTCAATATGATAAATTACTCATGGTTACAACACTTGTAACTACTATCACAAAACATATCATTTATGGATTTTATAATAATTTTAATTAAATTAGTATAATTAATACAATTCATTATATTAGGTATATAATAGAAAGAAAACACCTTTTATTTCGAACAAGGTTGGTTATTGAGTTAGATATATGTAATAATTAAATGATTGCCTCTAGGGCATACCCTTAACTCTCTCAATCTTCCACTTGCACTTGGCCAATTATGGAATCTCTATCACATCTCTTCAATCAGTTTGATGAGAACTGATCGAGTTAGACCCTTCGTGAATGGATCTGCTATGTTGTTTTAATTATCTACTCTGTCAACCAACTCTCTCCAATGCTAATAAACTACCTTTATCATGTGGAACTATTTAGAGTATGTTTCTTGACTTCTAGTAAGCTCTTTACATTGTTTTCATATTACAATAATGTAGTATTCTTAATACTTGGAATCACCCATAGCTTGGATTTAAATTTGTGCATTTATATCTATACATTGCTTTTATTGTGGCATTGTTCAAGGCAATGTACTTAGCCTTTTTGTTGAATTAACCACAACTTCCCATTTGGAACATTTCCAACTTAAGGCTCCTTAACTAAGGTTTGAACCCTCGTGTTTCTTCTAGATATTTCCTAAGTTATTTTAGTCAATTTCAATAGTCGACTAGTCGACTACTAAGTACAAGATAATCGTAGATGGAAACCAAGTCTCGTATACTTATCACATTTTCGATCTTTTCAACTCACTCCATCCCTCGATCAAGAATGAAGCCGGTAGGTTAGATCACTATTGCTTTTACACCCTACTCGAACGTTAGTCTTAACTCTCACAGACAGAACAAGCCTACTTCGTTGGCTATTAGTGCTAAGTACACGACAAAATACTTTCCATAGACAAGTAATTCACGCAAAGCATGATTAATTCACACAAAGTACGATTAATTAATGCAACGCACGATTATGTCACATCAACGACTTCAAATCCCCTTTTTATTTAATTAAACCTTTTTTATTTGTAAAACACCTTTTCTCTAATAAAACCTCTTTCATTTAATTAAATTTCCTTATTTAATTAAACTTCCTTTATTAATTAAAAACTTTTCTTATTAATTAAAACTTCTTTATTAATTAAAAATTTCACTTATTAATTAATACTCCTTTATTAATTGTATATATTTTTAATTTCTCTTTATAAAAGATATATACCTATATTCTAGTATTTCACCATTTATTTGTACTCTTTTCAATAATTCAAAAAGGCTTCATATTTATCTCAACGGTATAAGTATATTCACAAGTCATTAACAAGATCTCTTACTTTAAACCCTTCTTTTTCTATCATTTTCCAAAAGATTCCATACTTGTTATTTCTTTAAAATATACATGTAAAAGGTCTAATTACATGCACAAATCTATTTGAAAGGGTTTAAGACATTTGTTACTAACACATTGTCACAACAAACCCAAAACATTTCTCTTATAATTATCTTTAAAACATTCTTTTCAAAGATCTAATTATATTCATAAGTATAATCTAAAAAAGGTTAAAGACAAATGATTTTAAAACATTGTCACAACAAACCCAAACCATTCTATATTTCTTAGTATCTTTAAAAACATTCTTTAAAGATCTAAGTATGTCTACATTTATTACACAAGGTAATATACTTTTTATAACTTTACAAAACCATTTATTATAACCTAAGTGCTATAATCCAAAATTATCTCTTATTCCTTTTGTAAAATATTTAACTTACTTTTCAAATTTTATAATATAAAATACTTTAAAAATACTTATAAACAGGTTTTGAATATCTATGTAAAATATTACTTAAAATAACTAATTTATACTAAAAACAACTAAAAGCATCTATTATAATTTAAAACCCTTTACTATAATAATTCATAAATAATTATTAAAAATATAATTAAACTTTGATATTTTTCCAATAATATGTATACTTACAGTACTTATTAAAATGCAAAGAAGCCCTTAGAATGCCTTTCGAAGTTGACTTTAAAAATCGGCAAATACAAGGCATGTTCAAAGTGCATCCATAACGACCTTTTCGCTTTTAACTTTCACAGCTTTGTTTCACAATTTCTATAGCTTTCCACACAAATTCCTTTCTTCCCATACACCCAATAATGTGTAGAGAACACCCAACATATAATTTCATAATATTCATATTTTAACCAATTTAACATATGTTAAGTACAAGGGATTTCAAAGTGCGTTTATAGCGACTATTTCGCTTCAACCAATCACAACACATTTCAACTTGACATATAACATTCCAAACACGTAAACAACAAGTATTGATCATGATACATACTTTGGAGGGTAATAAGAGAAACTATACTACATATAATGTTGTTGCTTGCTTTCTAAAGCAAGGAGGGGTCCAAACTTGCATTGTTATCTATTTTTACTTATATTTTGACACAACAAACATTATATACAACTTATACAATTCAATGATGAGTAAACTCACCCAAGCCAAAATTAAACTAAGACGTAAATAATTCACTATAAGTGCAATGGTGAAGATGACTTCTCAATAAGACCTCGCATGCGAGAGATATTTATTTTTTAAGGAATGGGATTAATTATATTGGTTAATTTACTAATTAAGTTAACTAATTAAATTATTACTTTATTAAACCTTCTTCCCCAATTCTTATACATAGTGATACAGTGATACAACCCACTATAGCCTTGCACAGTTTCCCCCTAACTTGAGCTACACTCCATTAATCGGTGAACGGTCAGAGCCAACACACTCCTCTTCACGCATGCTCCGCTATGTGCTCAAAAACATCAAGCTCGGTCACCTTATGGTGAAAGCGACTTGCTGCCCTCCCCTCGACCACGTTAGGTCATGAATTGCTCCAATGCATCGAAGTGCCCCTAATCACCATCAATCTACTCCTTTGCTACCATGAGTCCAACCCCACCTTTAATTCGACCTCTGGCATCCCCATTCAAATTCGAGCTGCTCATCACCTTGACCAATAACACGAAGTCGCGGTTCACTATCCAGTGTCGGACCACCTTATATGCCCTCTATCAACTCGTCTTCTCAAGAGAAACAGAACGACAACCTTCGATTTGCCCCATGTCTCTTCCAGCACCATCAAACCCGAACCTTAGCTGTTGGCAAGCAAACGTCGATCACCCCAATTATCGTTGCGCCCAACATCACACATGAAAATACGAAGCCCTCCTCACCATGAGCACAAAAGATCCAGCGCCAAGCTATACCATCGCTCGTAGCTCCCAAAATAATTCAAGGAAGAAGGCAGATATATATTTTCTTTTGTGATTACTATAAAAAATAGAAAGGAGAGGTTCTGAGAGAGAAGTGAACGGGTATGGTGGTATTTATATAATATAATATGTATTATATTTTAATTTCTTAAATTAATCGTTATATGTTCCAAGCTCATTAGCGTACATCGTCTTATTATTCCAGTCCTGATGACATTTATTTTGTCAAAATTGGAGACTTTGCCTTGGAATGATAATTTTACGTGTTTTAAGGTCGTTTACTGATAATACAATTTTCGGCCACACTATCGATATTTATTCGAACTATTTATTTTTGTAAATATTTTCTAAAATAAGTTTACCATCATTAGTTATTATTTAAAAAGGTGTTAACAAGGTTATTAAATCAATTTAATCACATTAAATCTAAAATTCAAACATTTAAATACGAAGTGTTTGAAATTTTGGGTTGTTACATTTTTCCCCACTTAAATTATTACATCCTCGAAATTCAAACATAAGCAACAAAAGCAACCATCACATTAATACTTAACAGTATTACAATTACTAGCAAACAAAGCTCATGTTTTGCCCAGTTCAAAAATCTTCTCATTACACAAGGATGATATATAAACTACTAAGCGTACCCTACGCTCAACAGCCTCAGGTTATTACTTAGTAGATTATTCATACTACCTCAAACAAATCAAAGATTCATTCCTCAAAACTCTCTACAAGACAACAGACATATCATACAAATTATTAAATCCCGTACGATGCACATGACCATCCGTATGCAATATCAATCCGATCACTTGCTCGATCGCATAAATTTCACTTCCAAACTAGTACAGATCACTTGACATCTCTAGTACAAACTCCGATCAGATTCCTTGATTCGAAACCTCCGTTCTCCTTACACGGTCATATACTATGATAGAAAACTTTAGGATAATATCAAGAATTTGTATCAAGTGTTCATCCTCAAGAATCAATTGAAAATTCCTTTTTCGGATAGGTGTAAATCACCTCGAAACCATGTACTCGAATACTGGAGTAAGAACAGTCATGTGAATAAAATGATCTACGTACAACTTACGTACTTTATTCCATTGGTTTCTTAACCATATTAATTTTTTTCTAATCACATTTACATAAATAATATATCTTATTCGATACTAAAATCTTCTATGAACCATTTCACAAAACATAACTTCAAGTTTATACTTGTATAATACTCTAATACATCCTAAGAGTACATACAAAACATCAAATTTATTTCACTTAACAAGGATGTTAAAAAAATTAAACTTGTTTTAACTTGCTACCTTCTCAATTCAAGAGTTACAAAAGCTCAACCTTTATATCTTCACAAAACACTTGGTTTCAAGTTCTATGACGATTCAAAAGTTTCCAATAGTCCAAAATCGCCGAAAATCCCATTTCATTTTAACAAATGGAAACTACCAAACAACATATCATAACATGATGCATAAACCAAACTACCCTAATGCATAGGATACACGCGTCCATAAAATAACTTAATAATAAAATTTTAGAACTAAACACCAGGCTTCATTTCAAATCATTTTAAATAATACTATATACATATATCTTTTGTATATCAAATCATACTTTCGGTATTTAAATCAAAGTTTGTGTTTCCAAAACAGCTCTATAACAAACTACTATTGTTGCATCCCCCACTTAGAAATCCAAAAATGAATGCCGATGATGCTGCAGTCATCACCAGAATTATTTTCAAGCGATGGAAGTGAGTTCCGTACATCCTAATCATACCTTTCAGACTTAACCAAAATCATTTCAAAGCGGTATCAAATATTTCATAAATATTACTAAGTAACATGATCTTAATTTCATAAATCAATTTCCCAAATATTTACTTTCAAATAATACTAGTATTATTATTATTATTCAAAACTTGAAAAACATTTTCAAAGACACCAGGATTTAAGTTCTCAAAATCTCAATTTGAATTCTCTTTGTTTACAAACCATGTTTTACAAACCATACTTATATAAAATCACTTTCTTATGTAAAATATTTTCACAAATGTTTATTTACAAAAATGTCTTATCTTTCCTTTAGATTATAACAAACATCTTGTAATAAAGTTAACTTGTAACCCAACATTGTCACCAAACGCCTTATAGTCAAAATGTGAAACTAAATTCACAAGGTGTTTATTCCAATGCACCCGTAAATACTGTCTACCTAATCCATGCAGTGAAGCTCATAAACTGGTCGAGCCCAAATCAACAATAAAAAAACAATAGTCTATGCTCATAAACTGGCCGAGCATAACTAATCTAATCAACGAGGAATAATAGATAAACATCACTAACCCTACATTAATTAAATTATATTCTAACAATTCATACTTATATAAGTTACCTTATATATGATCTTTAATTTTCGCAGTTAGAATCACCTTTAGGGCATACATTTATAACAAATACAAATATGCTCTCATATGTATAATGTACTCAACACATGCTAGGGCATTTCATTTCCCTATCTCTTAATGAGTTATACCCCACCAAAGCCAAGGTTCTCGCTTAACGTCGCTCAGATACCAACTGTAACGATCTGCCTTTTCGACCCTTGAATGTAGATAATAATACATCCATGGTATTCATGTGTCGAGCATCCAAGTACCGAAAAGACAGATTGTTAGGGTAAAACAAAAGGAAAAGAAACAGAATATGAAAGAAGGAACAGAATATCAGAATCTCACAACGGAACGATAACATATAATATCAAAAGACAGTACAAAACTATCACTCTAAGATACAAATCATTTAATAGTTATAATTTTAAATACTATCATTAGCCTGGACAGTTATAATAATATGTTCTCACAAATGCTGGTATATACATAATAGTATTGTAGCGGAAATAAGAATGCTGCGGTAGGTGAAACATATAGCTCAGCTCCTCGAGCTTCAATGAACATCCAACTAAAACCTACCCTTCTCGGACTACTCAAAAGAGTACATGAGGAATTTAGGGAAAAAAACCACATGTCAGACCTAAATTTGGTGTGAGAGACTCAAGAAATATACGATCAACATATAACTATACTTTTTAGACTGCATGAAATGCCGTAAATATTATCCTCTCAAAAGAACCACTCGTCTAAATAGTACATATGGTGATATAATAGATAATGTCTAGGGTGTAGAATATAAATCAGAAAATAGTTGTACCATATGTACACCACGACAATAATATTTATACAATCAAAAGCTGTTATGGCGCATCCGCATAATTGTATAGGTTTTCCATGGAGGTGCCCTCGATATAGTGAGTACGGTCATCCTATACAAAGATTAAAGATATCCTTTCGAGCAACGTACATCTCTAAGGAATATACTATAGGAAATACATAGTTGGCCCATGCCCAAACACGTTGCTTCGAATGCATCATTCTCGCATGCATATCCGTAAGCAACACTAAATGGAGTTGCCTGGCACCTTCTGGGTTAGCTAAACCCCTTGGTTATGCACCCTACCTCTGGTTTCTGTCATTACCGATGATTAAGTCACATTCAGCATCCCAACGTACAAGCCATAGCTCGAACAGATCTTAGAACCACACATGAATTCCAGCATCACGAACAGTCCATAAATCCCCAAATGGATTCCAGCAGCCCAAACAAATCATAAACCTCTACATGGGTTCGAGCATCTCAAACAAATCTTAAAACTCCACATGGATTTCATCATCTCAAATAGATCATGAACCTCCTCTAAAGCATAGATCGTGTATATGGTTTTGGAGTGGCTATGGTTTTGAATCATCTCATATAAGTACACTCCCTACTTACCGGATGCTCTAAAATCAATCGATAGATTTTCAGTTAACTTAATCGCAGTTCTTTCAGAAATAAACAGACAATACATAAGGGCGGAGATCATCTCCTACCCGGATGGGTTTCCTTATCATTTTTCCTAGAAGAGCAAGATGAGTTTATAGGCACAATATAACATCTCCAAAGATAACCATACCATATAGCCCTCGTGTTTCTTCTAGATATTTCCTAAGTTATTTTGGTCAATTTCGATAGTCGACTATTCGACTATTAAGTACAAGATAGACGATCGTAGATTGAAACCAAGTCTCGTATACTTATCATATTTTTGATCTTTTCTACTCGCTCTATCCCTTAGGTTAAAAACAAAGCTGATAGGTTAGAACAATATTGTTTCTACACCCTACTCGAACATCTGTCATAACTCTCAAAGACAGAACAAGCCTACTTTGTTGGCTTTTAGTGGTAAGTACAAGACTAAATACTTTCCATAGATAAGTAAACACACTGATCATGATTAATTCACAAAAATCACGATTAATTCACATAAAGCACGATTCACGATTAAGTCACTTCAACGACTTCTAATCCCCATTTTATTTAATTAATCCTTTATTAGTTAAATCTCTTTTATTAGTAAAACTCATTTTCTCTAATAAAACTTCTTTCATTTAATTAAAATTCCATGTTTAATTAAATTTCCTTTATTAATTAGTAATCCTTTATTAATTAAAACTTCCTTGATTAATTAAAAACTCCGTTTAGTAATTAAAACTTCCTTTATTAATTAAAATCTTTAGTTATTAATACTCCCTTATTAATTGTGTGTATATATATATATTTAATTTCTCTTTATAAAAGATATATACTTGTAATCTAGTATTTCACCATTTATTTATGCTCATTTCAATATTTCAAAAAGTATTCATATACTTATCCCAATGGTATAAGTATATTCATAAGTCATTAACATGATATCTTACTTTAAACCTTTCTTTTTCTATCTTTTTCCAAAAGATTCCATACTTGTTATTTCTTTTATAATATCAATTTAAAAGGTATAATTACTTTCACAAATCTATTTCAAAGTGTTTAAAACAAATGTTACTAATATATTGTCACAACAAACCCAAAACCACTTCTCTTATAATTATCTTTAAAACAATCTTTTCAAAGATCTAATTATATTCATAAGTATAATCAAAAGGGGTTAATGACAAATGTTGTTAACACATTGTCATAATGAACCCAAACCATTCTATACTTCTTAGCACTTTTAAAAACATTCTTTTAATCATCTAAGTATGTCCACGTTTATTACACAAGGTAATATACTTTTAAAACATTACAAAACTATTTATTATAACATAAGTGTCATAATCCAAAACCATCTCTTATTCCTTATGTAAAATATTTAACTTACTTTTCGAAACTTATATATATAATACTTTAAAAATACTTATAAATAGGTTTTAAATATATATGTAAAATGTTACTTAAAAATAACTAATTTATAATTTGCTAAAAACAATTTAAAGCATGTTTTATAATTTAAAACCCTTTACTTTAAAAATTCATAAATAATTATTAATAATATATTTAAACTTTGATAATTTTCCAGTAATAAGTATACTTATAACACTTATTAAAAATGCAAAGAACCCCTAGTATGTCTTTCAAAGTTGACTTTAAAATTCGCGAACACCAGGCATTTTCAAAGTGCATCCATAGCAACATTTCCGCTTATAATGTTCACAACTTTATTTCACAATTTCTATAAGTTTTCACACCAATAGCTTACTGCCCCATACACCCAATAATTTGTAGAGAACAACCAATATATATAATTTCATAATATATTCACATTTTAACTAATTTAACATATGTTAAGTACAAGGGATTTCAAAGTGCATTTATAGCGACTATTTCGCTTCAACCATTCACAACACACTTCAACTTCACATATAACATTTCAAACATGTAAACAATAAGTCTTGGCCATAATACATATTTTAAAGGGTTATAAGAGAGATTATACTACATATATTGTTGCTTACTTTCCAAAGTAAGGAGGGATCCAAAAGAAATAACTTGCATTGTATCTATTTTTACTTATATTTAACACAACAAAGATTATATACACTACACATACAATTGGATGGTGAGTAAACTTACCCAGCCAAAGACAAACAAAGACATAGATAATCTCACTACGAGTGCAACAAGGAAGACGACGTCTCGATTGGACCTCGTATGTAAGAGATATAGGTTTTATAAGAAATGGGATTAGTTATATTAATTAATGTACTAATTAACTTAACTAATTAAATTATTACCTTATTAAACCTTCTTTCCCAATTCTCGTGCACAGTGATACACTAGTACAACCCACCATAGCCGTGCACGTTTTCCCCTTACTCGAGCTACACTCCACTAATCAACGAATAGTCAGCGCCAACGCGCTCCTCTTCACGCGTGCTTCGCTATGCATGCAAAAACATAAAGCTCGATCACCCCATGGTAAAAGCGACTTGCAACCCTCCCCTCGACCATGTCAGGTCACGAATTGCTCCAGTGCACCATAGTGCCTCCAACCACCATCAATCAACTCATCTTGCCACCACGAATCTAGCCCTTCAATTCAACCCCCGGCCTCCCTATTCAAATTTGACCTGCTCCTCGCATTAAATCCAAGATTCAAATATTTAACTAATTCAAATATTTAAATATGAACTATCTGAAATCCCCAGTCTTTACAAAATAATTTAAGTTTTAATTAATGAAGAAGTTTAATTAATATGTAGTTTAATTAATAAAGGAATTTTTAATTAATAAAGGAAGTTTAAGTAATAATGTAGTTTAATTAAAGTTTACACCAAAAGCTGGCACAAACAACCAAAGATTAATAATAGAGAATAAAATGAAGCAAATAATAGAAAATGAGGGAAACAATAACACACATCAATTATAGTGTTCGGCTAATCAGAGGCCTACATCCACTTAAACTTTATTCAAGTTTATGATAGTTTTTTACAGAGTTGTTATTAAGGATCGATGATGATCCATGGAATTACAAGAAAAATACAAGAATTTGTCAAACAGCTAAAAGATCCCTCACACTATGCTCATGTCTCTTTATTTAGCTGCAGGTCGACGAAATCACTCACCCACGTCCTTGCCCATATTCCCCATGTTCTGGAGTGGTCAACTAAAGAGACCATGGTCATGCCACGAACATTTAGGGATCGATACCGATCCATGTTTAGGGATCGGTGTCGATCCATTCACTTGTTTCTTGGATCTTCACTCACCTCTTGTGGATGCTTGGTTTGCTTATGCCTTCATCTTTGTTGCTTCATTTTCATTGCTACAGGCTTGGGTCTGAGTGAATTTCTTAGTTCGAAGATAGAGCAATAGTGTTTGACTTATGCATTGGCCGTGGTAGTTGTTACGGAATTGCTCCATCCTACAAAGCATGAGCTAGTTTGCAAACACTCTAATTTAACCTAGCATGAGGCGAATAACAAATTAGAGAGGCTTTTAGGGATCAGTACCGAACCCCGATAAGGGATCGGTACCAATTCATGACTTATCATGCCTTGGAACTTGAATTTGTTGCTCATTCATTGGAGGTGTGTAAGCTTTTGTTCGAAGACTTATTTATCATCCGTGGACTTCACTTGTTGACCTCACTCGGTATCTGGGCTTGCCAGTTATCGCTCTGAACATTCTGCTGGATAATTATTCAATTCAGCCAACTTGATGTGTCCGAATATGGCCTGGTCACAAGGCTGGATAACATTTGCCCCCAAAGTTTATTTTGTTTTAACAAGCTATACTTTGGAACAAGACAAACCAAAGATTCTACATCATTGCTTTCTCGCTTTGTTTCAAAAAGATATCGTTTTTCCATTAAACTATTTTAGTGAAGTGTGTGCCTTTTTTCAATTGTTGCAATGCCTCATTTGGCTTATGCCTGTAAGTTCCCTATAGTATAAAAATTGAAGTGTGTAATTTAGGTTCGTCATTCCAAGTTCGGGGATCTTTCGACAGCATCCTTTTTTACACTATATAGGTTCGACCTCGTCCCCATAGGAATCTAATTGTCTAGCCTCACAGATACACGTGCACACATGTGTAGGAAAAACATTACTTCAGTTGTACTCTTTTTTCTTATAGGGTTCGGTACCGATCCTTGAGTGGAGATCGGTATCGATCCCCGTTGCCGAATGCTTAGGCTATTTGCTTACCTAAGTTTCTGGGCTATGTGTTATATATACCCTAAACCCACACTTCTCTCCTCATTTTGTTTCCATCTTAAGCTTTTGTTTCTTCCATCCACCATTGCCAAGCTTGCTTTATCAATTCGACCTCCAACCTCATAATGCTGCTTGAACTGCCATCTTAGCCCCGCTCAAGCATCAACGTTCCCGTGTCAATCTCCCGTGCCAATCCTCAAGTGCCGAACCTTTTGAGCATCTTGAGATTTTGAACTATAATAACTCAAACTCAATTAAGGCGAATCGCCTCAGTGGATGGCAGTGACAGATGGTGTTCATCATCGACTTGAGTTATAAACATGCTTGGATCGATGATGGATCTCCACTTCTTCCCCTTTTAGGGATCGTAACTGACCCCATACTTGGGAATTTTTTGCTTAAAGCTTGAGTGCATGGAAGCACTTTGCATACAACAAGGATTTCTTGAGTTCGGCCTTATTCTTTTGAAAAATAACTCGAGTTCAAGGTGGGACATTTTCAGGTATTTTCTAGTGATCCAGGATTTAAGCGAAAAATTCCCAAATATTTTTGGGGGGACTATAAGCGGAATTCTATATTTGAAATGAGTCGAGTCGGGATTGAAGATGCACGCACAATTTCATATTCATACATTGCATAGTTCAAGATGCTTACACTGCATAACACATTTAATTGCACTATCTTACCCCCCCCCCCCCGTCGATGTATGAGACTCAGTCGATGAACACATGTTGATATCTGTCTGGTTTGGTAAATTGACATTACAGAGCTCTATTTCAAGCATGGAGATTATAGATTTTAATGTGTTTGATATCTCTTATGTGTGAAGCTTTGTTAGTTATGGATAATGGACGTTTCGAAGGTCTCTTCGCTACAGCAGCATGTCTGTTGGCATCAAAATATGCGAAATCTGACACAGAATCCAGTTCTACTACTGTTTCCCCAGCAAGACATACTCCTAGTTGACTAGTCACCAAGCAGTGCAACCTTTAGAAATAATTCCTTTTGTGCCAGCCAAGGGGCCTGAGGTTGGAGTTGCCCTTGATGTAGATATGGGCGATGACATCATTTTAGATGATCCTCAGGATTCCCCAACATCGAAAGTTGATGAGACATCCCTTTAAAGAATATGTGAGAAACACGACATTCCATTTGAAGGTGTGCTAGTTCTTTCATTCCTTTATCAATCTCATCTCCCACCAATAGGATACATGGCTTGTAATCAGTACATGTGTATGATCGGTTGTGTATTGCCATTCAACAACTTCATCCGGTTGATACTACAGTACATAAAGCTCGCTCCGGCTCAGTTACATCTAAACAACTACGTCTTCTTTAATAGCATGTATATAATTTTTGCCCGCCACTTGAACCATGAGCCAAGTGCTCGGGAGATTCAATATTTGTATAGTTTCAAGCACCGAAAAGGATCCCCTTTGCTTACCTCTCTAGAACCTTCAGGGGCTGTCGAATAGTTCTTTGCCTTTGGAACAAACTGAGCTATTATAAAGATGAATTCTTTTTATGCGCTGCCTGCCACGTTTTGCACAAGGATGGTTCTCCAAACGTAAGTCTTACTCTTATCCTTTTATAAATAAATAATATATCTTCGGTTACTCATATGATTATTCCTTGCTTTTGCAGACCAGCTCGAGATGGCCTAGCGGTGTAGCTTTAGCGAGCACTCTTGCATCTCTCCATCAAGTCCCATTTGAATAAAGAGAGATGAAAACACTCCATATGGATAAGAATTTGCGTGCCTACCACTTGTTGGAAGATGGCCATAGTGTTGGCCATATCCCCAAAGTTGGTGATGAAGATGATAATAGTTATTCGTCGAAGGATGGTGACAAAATCTAAGAAGTGCCCCCCAGTTCCAAGTCATTGTGTGGAGACTGGAGAAGTACATGAGAACACCGAGGAAGGAAGAACTGGTGGAGGAGATAAGGACGATGCTGATATTGGTCATGAGTTGTAACGACCCGTATTTTACATATCAGAGGATTGTAATTTTTTTTATTCTATTCATATGAGGTCGTACTATAATTTTGGGATATGACTCTTAGGGACTACGATCCGAATTTCTATGTGATCATTTTAACTCTGAAAGCCTTATTTGGGCTATAACTTTTGATAGAAGTCGAATTAGAGTCTCAAACCAGTTCCATTACTTTAGGATGATGGTTCTCCATTCTGTAGATTAGTCATAATTGAAAAACAGACTTAGGTTGGAAAATTATGGCTATTTTAAGTTTTAATAGCTATTAGCCAGGATTACTGCGTAATTAATTAAGCCCATAAGTGGGCCCATTAGTCTAATTAGAGATTGCTATAAATAGAGGACTAAAGAGCCAAATTAAAACTTTTCCCTCTCTCCCAAATCAGATCTAAAATCCCATTAACCCTAGATTCATCTAAAATTACCCAAATTACTCTTTAAATCACCGAATTGAAGATTTGTGAATATATCATTGATTAGAAGATAGAGATCATCGATTTGGTTGATTTGCATTGCTTTTGATGGCTGTCCATGTTGGATTTGCACACAAATTGATTGAATTTGGTAATTGGTGGGTGCTTTATGTCTTCTCACTATCCTATGCATGTTTATATGGTAGAATTATGGATTTTGACATGATTTTGATCTTAAAAATCCTTTTCTAACATGTTAACATTTGTTTATTACCTAAATTAATGAATTCTAATATGATTCGTAGTAATAGCTGTGTAATTCACTTTATTCATATTCATATTTATATGTTCATTGATTGCTTAAATTTGGATTGAAATATGCTTGACTGCTATAATTCTATGTATTGTTTATTTGAATGTAATTGCATGTTTGTATATTGTGCTTTGATGTTGTTTGTTAGTGTTTTGGATGTTAGGAAGATAGGTTGGTGAATTTGGCAAATCGGGGGTAGAGATGATCGAAATTGGATGAAACTTGGAGGGGAGGCTCAGGAATTTGGCAAGTCGGTACTAACTTGTTTATGTCAGCATCGAGCTATTTTGGTTGGTCCAATGTGTCGATGATTGGATAGATCTTGGCTAGAGGAGCTTGTTCATGGATTGATCCATGGAATTGGCTAAGTGTTGGATATGATACTGAGTTATTTTCTAGAACTTGAAGTGGGTTCTTTGGAGTGCTGAGTTTTATGGATAGAAAGGTCGTTGTCAAAGCATCTAGGCATGGAGTACTAGAAACAAGGAAGGGGAGGAAAGAAACTTGGCCAATAATTAGCTAAGGGGAGAGGTCGGCACTGACATAAAGGGGTCGGTATTGAGTTTTCATGGTGATCCCAATGAGGGTGAAACTTCTACGGGATAAAGTAGAGAACCTGTAGATCGTGTTGGGGGTGTTGGCTCATTTGAATCAAGGTTGGATGACAATGTAACATCATGATAAAAGCTATGTATCTTTGGTCTGTGACTCGTGGTAGGAGTAGGTACCAAAGATAGAGGCTCAATAAAGGGGAGAGCCATAGAATGGGGAAGGTGGTGGTTTCTTGATAATGGAAACTGGATTGAGTAGAAAGGTGGGATCGAGTGTAGATGTGCTAAAAAATCATTGATGCTCGAAGTGTTTTCTGTTGTACTCAATAAGTGGGGACGCCCATGGATCATATAGGGATCTGCACACCCTAGACCAGTGGCTTTGGGTCTAGCGTCTAGCTTTGGGCTATGAGATATGTATCGAACTTTAGGCTATGTGATGTGAGAGTACAATGAAAACTGAGATTTCCATTAGTCCCGGGCGGTAAGGAAGCCACACGAGTTATCATATATTCATAGCACATGGATGAGTGATAGTGTGTATTGCTTGATGGATGCTATGGTTGCTTTGGTTGCTTTCTTTAGTGGCTATCACTCGAGGATATCATTAGGAGTAGGTTTTGGAGATAGAGATATCTGGACATCCATTATTCTATGTTATACAATATCTTTATAATATTGTGGAGTGGCATATTATAGTGTTATGTGCTAACTATTTGGTTTCAAGGACAGGTGAGCTACGGTTCATGTAATCTTGTTCCTTACCATATTTACCTGTATAGTACTTTAAGATTCATTTACCGCTCACACTAGACTATTGTCTGACCCAAGGTTTTATGCTTTGCTTCTTATTATCTTGGGTACTCTTAAATGAGTAGACTAGATAACAGATCTCGGTGACATAGTAGCTGTTCGAAGGACGAGCTAGATGGAGCTATCTCATATTATATACATAAATGGATTTCTACGCTTTCCATTGAGCAACACTATAGAGCCCATGGCAATGCTTGCTTACTTCTATTTGTTAAGACAGTTTATTGAGGTGATCCTATTGTATACTCTATAACATTTGATGTATAACTCTGTGGATATTATACTCTGATGATTAGTTCATGTTGTTATTATTGTCACTTTTGTTGTATCTATGATATTTTATTTTATCAATGCACTGTGAGATATACGATAGGTTATATGCTATATTTGTTATTATTTATCTTAATATTCGTCCTATATTGGCTGGGCACGACTACATCGCACTATTTGTATACTATTTGTGCCGGTGCTATAGGTCGATCATCATATTTGGTATCAGAGCTTTGGTTACATGATTAACCGGAGTTGATACCGTGATGCAATAGAGATAGGGAATGTGTTATCGCCTTAGACTGCATCGAGAGTACAAATATATGAGAGAATGTGTATTTGTTTTGTACTTTGGTTTTCAAAACTATATAACAATATTATATAGAATAAGTCACGTGCACATGAGCACTATAGATACAGTTTTCTTTATGAGAGACTGATCATTCTTATTACATATAAGAATGAGTCGACATACAAGGAATATTGTGAGATCCACCTCAGGAGTTAAAGAAGAGGCAGGATTAGGAGCTGCTACGTTTGATTTTTAAGCTATGTTCAATACTATGATGGCAACAATGATAGGGATGCTACTGCAATGGCTGTTGGTGGAGGTGCTCCTATGCAAGTGCCATGGGCTGATTTTGCAAAGTTGAGCAAAATTACTCTACTTTAGGAGGAAAGCCATTCTGTGGAACAGAATCAGCTATAGAAGTGCAAGATTGGATTGATATTTGTGAGCGCATCTTTAATGATGTGGAAGTGAATGATGCTATGAAGAGAAAGTTGGCTTTTGGACAACTTTAGGAGCGGGCCATGAATTGGCGAAATGCCATGACTATTGCTACACCAGAAGATCAGTTTAGTTAGGAACGGTTTAAGATAAGGTTTGAGGAGAAGTCTATACCAGCTGCCTAAAAGTCGGTATTGTTTAGGAAGTTAGCTGATCTTAGACAAGGAGAGATGTTGGTTTCTGAGTATGTAGCTAAATTCGATGGTTTGTCAAAATATGAGATGTCATTCATCGACACTTACTTGAGGAAGAATGAGAAGTTCATCATTGGTCTGGATGACTAACTTGGAGAGAAATTGGTAGACCGCATTGATGAGCTGTTTGAGAAGCTTATGCAGAAAGCACTTCGTCATGAAAATCTATACCCTAAATCTAGGGCTGCTATTGTTGTTTCCACTAAGAAGGAAGAGCCAAAATCATAGCAAGGTGGTAGAGGCAAGAAGAAGTGGAATGGAAAGAGAAAGTAGTCTTAAAAGAAGAATGGCTTGAAGAAGGGTGAGTGAGAACCTACTTGCTATGGGTGCAAGGAGAAAGGAGATTTGATCAAGGACTGCAAAGTGAGTGACAAGAAGAAGTTCTACAATTGTGATAAGCCTAGGCATTTGAAGAAGGATTGTCCAGAACTAGTGAAGGATAAGCAAGTTGTGAAAGCCCATGCTTTGGATGCAATCCCAACTTCGTCAAGTGCTCCCTCGACGAAGGAGAAGGGGAAGGGAGTCGTTATTCAAGGCATGCTTTCTATTGATGATGTTCCTATTTGAGTTTTGTTTGATATCGGGGCTTCACGTTTATTCATATGTAGTGACCTAGTAGACAGATTGGGATTAAGACCTGAGATAGTAGACCAACCCTTGATTGTGATGAAATCGGTTAGAGGCTCTACTAGCCTTTGCATGGTTTTTCATGGCATAGTGTTATCGAGTCATGGATGCTCTTTTGTTTGTGATTGCTTTGTTTTGAATTTCGTTGGGTTCGAGATTATCTTAGGAATGGACTAGCTTAAGAGGTATGCGGCGATAGTGGATTGCGAAAAGCTATTGGTGACAATCGAGGATATGGAAGGGTGAATGGTAGTGATTATCTGCCTACTAGAGGATGGGGTAATGATTAGCTTTCTATATTCGCTAGAGGTTCCATAGAAGGGATTGGCATTTCTGCCTATAGCTAGAGAGTATTCGGATGTCTTTAAGAAAGTGACCAGATTGCCACAGCGTAGCGAGATTGAGTTTTGGATAGACTTAGTGAAGGAAGCTAGACCTATAGTTATGTCTTTAAGGCGTATGGCACCCAAAGAGCAGAATGAATTAGAGGTGTAAGTGAATGACCTATTAAGAAGAGGGTTCATTCGAAGGAGTATATCCGAGTGGGGTGTACCTATAGTATTCGCGACTAAGGCGGATGGCTCTTTGAGGTTGTATATGGATTATCGTGAGCCGAATAAAGTGATGAAAAAGAACATGTATCCACTCTCATGTATTGATGACTTGTTTGATCAGCTTCACGGTGCAAAGATGTTCTCTCAAATGGATTTGTCAATGGGATTTGACCAGTTGAGAGCAGCGAATGAGAGTGTGCTTACTGCATTTCATACGCCATTGGGTTTTTATGAGTGGTTGGTGATTCTATTCAGATTGACCAATGCTCCGACATACTTTTGGATCTCATGAATCATATTTTCAGAGACTAGCTGAACAAGTTTATGCTCATGTTTATGGATGATATTCTGATCTATTCTATAACCGAAGAGGAGCACAAGACGCACTTGAGGATTGTGCTAGAGATATTGAGGAAGCACAAGTTGAGGACAAAGTTCTCTAAGTATCACTTCTGGAGAGAAGAAGTGAGATTCTTGGGTCATGTCGTTCCAGGATAGGGTATAGCAGTAGTTCCTACAAAGGTGGTAGCAGTTCAAGATTGGAACCAACCCAAGAATGCTATAGATGTGATGAGTTTCCTAGGATTGGCTAGATACTATAGACGCTTCATCAAGGACTTCTCAAAGATAGCAACACTGTTGACCATTTGATGAAGAAAAATCGGACTTTTTTTGGGATGCGAAGTGTGAGCATGCATTTGTGAGTCTGAAAAAGAAAATGACTAGTGCACCGGCGGTGACCTTTCCAAGTGGAAATAAAGAGTTGACAGTATACACAGATGCATGTGGTATTGGATTAGATGTGGTATTGATGTAGAAAGGAAAAGTTGTTGCCTATGCTAGTCGACAACTAAAGCTGAACGAAAGGAATTATCTGACTTAGTATTTGAAATTGGTGGCAATAATTTTTGCTTTGAACATGTGGAGGCATTATCTATTGGGAGAGAGGTTTGAGCTGTTTACATAACACAAATCCTTGAAGTACCTTTTCTCTCAGAAGGATCTCAACCTTCGTTAACAATGGTGGTTGGAGTTCTTGGCCTCTTATGATTTTGGTATTTCTTATACACCAGGAAAAGGGAATGCAGTCGCCGATGCATTAAGTAGAGGACATGCTAGTTTGGGAGCAATGTTCTTGGAATGGAAGCAAATTGAGTATATTGCTGGATATGATTTCAGGCCTTATTGCGAGCTAGAACTAGAGATTTTAGCAAGTATATCTATTAGACCTACTCTAATAGAAAGGATCGATGCTAGTCAGAAGCGAGATGCTAGGATGGTGGAGATCATAGCGAAGATAGTAGAAGGAGTAGAATTTGAAGACATGAAGTGGTACGAACTTGACCGAGAAGGTTGGCTTTGTAAGGATGAAAGACTATTTGTTCCCAATGTTGATGGATTAAGAGATAAAGTGTTGCTAGTGTGTCATTATTCCAGGATGACCATTCATCCCTACGGTAACAAGATGTACCGAGAAATAAAGCGAACTTATTACTGGAAAGGTATGAAGAGGGATGTTGAGGCATTCATCTCGAAGTGTATGAACTACTAGTTGGTAAAGGCGGAGCAGAAGAAACCTAGTGGACTATTGCAACCGCTAGAAATTCTTGAGTGGAAATGGGAGCAGGTATCGATGGATTTTATTGAAGGACCGTCGAGGACATAAGCAGGGTATGATAGCATTTGGGTTGTGGTGGATCGATTGACCAAGAGCGCCAGATTCATACCCGTTAAGTAAAGAAGAACAACATCCAAGATGGTGGAGTTGTATGTAAAGTGGATCGTATGATTTCATGGTATGCCAAAGAGCATTGTGAGCAACCGAGACCCGTTGTTCACTAGTGGGTTTTGGAAGAGCTTACAAGAGGCATTAGGGACCAAGCTGCACCTTAGTATAGCTATAACCCACAAATGGATGGGTAGACCGATAGAGTAAATCACATATTGGAAGATCTCTTCCTAGCATGCATTATAGATTTTGGAAGATCATGCGATGACCATCTACATCTGGTGGAGTTTGCATACAACAACAGTTGTCACTTTATTATTGGTATGGCACTATATGAAGCATTGTATGGCTGACCATGCAACGCTCCTTTATGTTGGTGGGAAGCGGGTGAGAAACTGATACTTTGGCCATATATGATCAGAGAGACATCCGAGAAGATTGAGGTCATATGGCACGAATGAAAGTTGCTCAGGATCGACACAAAAGCTACGCTGATAAGAATGAAGAGATTTAAAGTTTTATGTCGAAGATATGGTATTCGTGAAGGTTTCTCCTCTGAAGAATGTCGATCGATTCGGTAGAAAATGGGAAGTTAGCACTGAGATTCGTAGGTTTGGAAAGCTAACATACAGGGTTGACTAACCTAAGAAGATGGCAAGCATGCACAACGTTTTTCATGTCTCTTATCTATGGAAGTTTGTACATCACTCAGGCGTGATGATTGCACTGGATCAGCTAGAAGATGTTGAGGTAGAACCAGAAGTTTCTAGATCTTTTAACCCGCTTCGTATTGTTGGGCATGATATGAAACAGCTTAGAAGAAAGTCAGTGAATATATTAAAGTAACAATGAAGTGAAAGTGATGATGATCGTACGTGGGAGACCGAGGAGAGTATGAGGACTACTTGTTTGAAGCTCTTTGAATGGTAAGATCCACCGTTTATCATATCTACTTTCACCGTTGTATATTATAGTTATAGGTTAGTATTCTGCATGCTAGGGTAAGTTCACATATACTACTGATTGCATGGCTGCTTGTTTGAGATGTTTCATGATTACTTATGATAGATTGGCATGTGGGATAACTATGGTTGCTTATATTTTGGCTTGTTTAGGGATTTTGAGGACGGAATTCCTAAGGGGGGAGAATTTTAACGACCTGTATTTTACGTATCGGAGGATCGTAAAATATTTTTATTTTATTCATACCAGGTCGTATGATTCTAATTTGGGATATGACTCTTAGGGACATTTTACACACCTACGATTTTCCCGAATTTCTATGTAACAATTTTGATCCTAAAAACATTATTTTGGCTATAACTTTTGATAGGAGTCGAACTAAGGTCTCAAACCAGTTCCATTGTTTTAGGATGATGGTTTTCCATTCCGTAGAGTGGTCATAATAGAAAAAAGGACTTAAGGTTAGAAAGTTGTGGCTGTTTTAAGTTTTCATAGCTGCTACCTAGGATTAGTGTGTAATTAATTAACTCATAAGTAGGCCCATTAGTCAAATTAGAGATCACTATAAATGGAGGGCTGAAGAGCCAAATTAAAACTTTTCCCTCTCTTCCAAATCAAATATAAAACACCATTAACCTTAGATTCATCCAAAATACCCAAATTACTCTCTAAATCAAACCGAATTGAAGACTAGTGAATATATCATTGATTAGAAGATAAAGATCATTGATTTGGTTGATTTGCATTGCTTTTGATCACTGTTCATTTTAAATCTATACTCAAATGGATTGAATTTGGTAATTGGTGAGCGGTTTATGCCTTCTCACTATCCTATGCATGTTTATATGGTAGAATTACAGATTTTGATACGATTTTGATCTTCAGATCCTTTTCTAACCTTAATAGTAGGTTAACATATGTTTATGACCTAAATTGATGAATTCTAATATGATTCATAGTAATAGCTTTGTAATTCACCTTATTCATATTCATATATTCATTGTTGCTTAAATTTGGATTAGAGTATGCTTAATTGCTATAATTCTATGCATTGTTTGTTTGAATGAATGTAAATGCATGTTATTCCATGTTTGTATACTGTGCTTTGATGCTGCTTGCTAGTGTTTTGATGTTAGAAAGATAGGTTGGTGAATTTAGCAAATCAGAGGCAAAGATGATCGGAATTGGATGAAACATGGAGGGGAGGCTCTTGAGTATGGGAAGAGCTTGGGGTTCAAGTCGCAGGTTCCAATTCGTTAAGGAGATAAATCGGTACTAACTTGTTTATGTCGGTAACAAGTTATTTTGGTTGGTCCAAAGGGCGATGGTTGGATAGAGCTTGGCTAGAGGAGCTTGTTCATGGTTTGATGCAAAGAATTGGCTAAGTGTTGGATATGATACTGAGTTGTCTTCTAGAACTTGAAGTGGGTGCTTTGGAGAAGGGACCGAGTTGTTTAGATGGATAGGTTAGGGTCGAAGCATCTAGGCATGGGTACTAGAAGCAAGGAAGGGGAGGAAAGAAACTTGGCCAATAATTGACTAAGGGGAGAGGTCGACACCGAATGAAGAGGTTGGTATCTCGTATTATAAACATATATGGATTCGCTTTTCCTCTGAGCAACACCGTGGAGCCCGTGGCAGTGCTTGCTTATTTCCATTTGTTAACATAGTTTATTGAGTTGATCCTACTGTATGCTCAAACACATTTGATGTATAACTATATGGATATTATACTCTGATGATTAGATCACATTGTTATTACTGTCTCTTTTGTTGTATCTGTGATATTATATTTTATCCATGCGATGTGAGATATACGATAGGTTATATGCTGTGTTGATTATTATTCATCTTGATGATCATCCTATATCAGTCAAGCATGACTGTAGTGCACTGTATGTAAACTATTTGTAATGGTGGTATATGGCGGTCATCACATGAATCCTCCAATGATAAAGGCGACGGTGAACAAGCTTTTCTTCTAAGGCAGTGACCCAAAATAAATATCATCCCGTTGCGAACTCCCACAGAACCTCCACTATCCATTGTAGTAGATGAAAACCCTATTCCACCTTCTGAAGACATTTATGGGAATCTTGGTCCGATTCTAGATGAGTTCAGTTCTTATAGTCTAGGCAATATCAGCATTGGCGATATTGGATCCCCTATCCATCTGCCCGATGAAGTGCTAACCAATTGTGTAAGGGTGATCACCTCTGTTAGCAAAATCCATGCTCATGGTCTATGGGGGGACATTAGGACACACACACATGACATTTCATTTTGTTTATCTCACTTCGTGCTTTCATTATGTTGGATCTAATTCATTTATATTTCATTTACAAGATTGATGGAGCATAGGGGGATGTACGATACCATTAAGAGCCAAGGGAGCACTCACAAGAGGCATGGATTATATAGTTGTCCTCATGGCTCCTCTTCTGATTTTTATTCAGGGAGGCGTTCGGGCTGTGACTACCAGGGTCAAGATAGAATCCATACATCTTGTGAGTCGTGTCCATGCACAGTGCGAATACACATTCCTCAAAAGCCGATCACACACCATCTATTGATGTATCGCTCGCTCCTACCTTCATCCCATCATCGATATAGCTGATGGCATCTACTCATGCGTTGCGATGCTCCGAGCAAACATCAGGGAAGATTACTTTTGATATCCCTCATTCGAGGCCTAATAAGAAGTCGGATCAAACAGAAAAGGAGATTTCTTCCAATCCCCACATGGACGCTTTGCAGCATACATTTCTGATACTCTTTCTTGATCATGTCAAGTTCGTCTCCGGTCTGAAGGACATTTCTCCACACATTAGAACCGATACCATGGCTTACATCGGCGATGTATACGACAAGTACTTTAAATGGAGATGGTTAGTTGAAGTTATCTTTAAAAGTTCTTATAATAGAAAAGTGGAGCTCCAAGTGATGAAACTTAAGAAAGAGCAAGATAAGCGCATTATCGCTAACCTTGATGAGAAGGTCAAGAAGCTCAATGCCTCGTTAGCCGAGTCTAAGAAACAACTGGGTGATCTGACCAAGTCGGCCAAGGAAGAGCTCCAAAGTTAGTAGAAACAAATCGAGGCTGCTCACCATAAGAGTCATAGTCTGCTACTGGAGAATGAGCAGCCGACTAAAGAAGTTGAGGAGCCAAAGAAACAGTTGAGAAACAGAAGAAAGAGAAAGACGATGCCATTGTTGAGGCCTAAGGCTATTGTGAGGAGTTGTTAGATGCTTGCAAAGCGAGGGACTATGCATAGACCCGGGCAAAAGATGTTAAAAAGAAGGCCGAAGCTACAAAAAGCGGATTAAGGATGAATTCGAGCCGGTAATCATTCATTATAATGTGAATGTGATTAAGTTTAAAAGCTTGAAATGGATCGACGAAGGATATCCTATGGCATTGGCCCTGGCATGGGAGGAAATTGCAAATGAAGAGCAAGAGCTTTCCGGTGGGGATGAGGTTGATGTAGAAAAGTTGAAGCTCGACCTTATAGATGCAGAGGACCTGGAAGTACTCAGAATTGGTGAACATATGTTGCACCCTGAATCTGCTACCGGGGATCAAAAAGACCATGGTGAAGCTCTAGATCCGCTCCCCACGACTCAATAATGAAAATTATTCCTGGGGCATCTACTACTTCAACACTTCCATCTAATGCTGGATACAATCTCGACGAGCCATAGCTTCATAAATCAACTTTTTTATCTCCCATCTCGGGGAAGGTTCTGGTAGCACTCCTGCCCATGTTGAGCGCACGCCCCTTACAGGTATATAACTGACTTCGCATATGTCTGAGATGGCTTGTATAACACCGGTCGATGTCAGTATTCTCAACTTTATGTTTCTTAAGTTTTAAGTCAACCTCCCATTGTTTCTCTGCCCCAGGTAGGCTCACTCTTGGGACGCAAGCTTCGAAAACTGAGTCTGTGATTGTGTCTGCTTCGCAAACAAATCCAAATGTTCCAATTGGTCTGACTCCCAGTTCGGGTGCCGAGATGATTTATGCCTTAGAGGAAAAGATGACAGACGACCTCTATGGGGCACAGGAAGAGGAGGACGTCACATAACTGGGACTTTTGATCCTTCCTCGGGGCTCACTATAGAAGAGATACTCCGAGCTCAAGTCCTGATGTCTAAGGAGATCAAGAAAGAAAAAGATGTTAATATACTCCGCACTATGTTACTGGTATGCTAACTTAATGGCTTATCTTGTTATATCTTTGGTTGAGTTCCGTCTGACCATGATCAAAATTACATTATTTCCGTGTTTGAGAAATAATTGTATGGATACCCATCTCCGTGCGCTTTCATTTGGTCATGCCTACTTCTGGGCATTGATCGGGTCTAATTTCCTGAAATGATGGCTCATACATCCGTTTTGTGGATGTTTTAATCCAACCGCGCCTGGACCCTGGCATTTAATTAGAATTGTTCACCTGAAGTGGTGATTTGAACGTCTGATTCTAGAAATTTGTGTAAGGCTTGCCTAACTTCGGGCGTTGACCTTCTGCCTCACCGTCCTTTGGGCAAGGCGTCGATGCTCAGCCAAACACTAGGCATGAGCAGTTAGGGTGAACTTCCTCATTCCACCTTTGGGCATTTATACTCCTACCCCCAAGTCATGGGTTGGAGGAGTTGATTGGTGTCTTTCTCCGAATACCTAGAACGGTATTATTTTGTGGGTCTGAACGTGGACCGTTGAAGTTTAGGGTGGTTCCTATCTCCAAGCACCTAAATATGTGCATTTCCAACATGTAGACATGTGTGATATTGCTGTTGTTCACGATGCATAATCAAGCTAATGAAAACACATATTCACCAATTCTGGAAGCCAAATTGCTTTATATTTATAGAAAATGACAGATCCTTTCTATTGCATCAAAATCTAATTAAATATATACAAAGTCTAACTCAAGTGAAATAATGTCGCAGATGTTCGCTATTCCACGTCCATGGGAGTGCAATCCCGTCAACAGTCGCTGACTTGAATGTCCCGTCTCCAAGCTTATGTTCAATCACATACGGACCTTCCCAACTCAAGCCTATATTCACAGGACCAGGGAAGATTCATTTGAGGACAAGGTCGCCAATCTTGAAAGTATGATTCCAGACCTTGGTGTTATAATGTCGGGCTACTCGCTTCCGATGAGTAGCCGTTCTCAAGTCAACTTTATCGCACTTATCATCAATCATGTCGAGTGATTCCAATAATGACCTCTCGTTTGTTCCGGGATCATATTGGGTTATCCGATGAGAAGGTACTTCCAGTTTGATCAGAATCATAGCTCTTGATCCATAGGCTAAGGCGAATGGAGTATGGTTGGTCGTGGACTTATGGGTTGTTCTGTAAGCCCAATGTGTTAATGGTAATTCATCGACCCGCTTTCCCTTAGTCTTCTCCAATCGCTTCTTCATAATGGACTTGATTATCTTATTCACAGCTTCCACCTGTCCATTTGCTTGTAGGTGTGCACCTTTCACAAACCTCTTCTCGATGCGATGACGATTGCAAAAGTTTTAAACTCAGCGCAGTCAAATTGGGTCCCGTTGTCAAAAATAATCATTCTTGGGATTCCAAAGTGACAGATTATATTCTTAACCATAAAGTTGATCTCCTTCTTCGTAGTGATCATGGCAGGCAGTTCTGCCTCAACCCACTTCATGAAATAATCAATAGCAATGATGGCATACTTTGCATCAACTTTAAACATTGGTAACACACCAATACTATCAATTTCTCAAACCGCAAACGGCCATGGACTGACTATTTGAGTAATCTCCATCGACGGGGCTCTAGGAATTATCGCAAATCTCTAGCATCTATCGAACCTCCTGGTGTAATCAGCTATGTCTCGATTGCCGGTTGGCCAGAAATATCCATAGTGAAGAATCTTCTTCACTAAGGTCTGCCTACCACAAGCCCTTTCATGGACGTCCACTAGTACTCTTTTGGCTTCGCCACCGATGACACATCGTTGCAATGGGACAAAGAATCCTTTTCTATACCTGACTCCTTCCTGAATAAATCGAAGCTTTGCGGAGGATCTTTCGTCGTTCATTCCTTCCTTTGGGGAGGATTCCTTTCAGCAGGTAATCCTTGATTGGAGTCATCCATGACTCCTTTTCACATTTAGCTTCCAAGATCCAATCAACATCCATCTGGTCGATGCTCGGAGCTGATAACACTTCCACCGGGACTATGCGAGTTGTGATTCCACAGAACTAGCCAGTTTGGCTAGTGAATCGGCTTTCGCATTTTCCTCTCTAGGAATCTGCGTTATCGTGTAATATTCGATGTCTTTTAGCAACTCCAGGGCCTTGGTTAAATAGGGATCTAGCCTTGCCCCTTTCTATTGAAACTCCTTTCTCACCTAGCATACCACCAATTGGGAATCACATAAAATGTGCAAAGTTTTGATTCTCAATTCTTTCACAATCTTGAGTCCCACGATTAATTCTTCGCACTTGGCCTCGTTATTTGTTGTCGGAAAATCAAGTTTCAAAGCATGGCAGATCGAGCGCTCCTCAAGGGTTACCAAGACAACTCCCACCCTTGAGCAACGTTCGTTGGTTGCCCCGTCGGTATACATTTTCCATTTAGCACCTCGTTCCATACTTCCCTCTTCATTATCATCCCGAATAGTGTATTCAGCATTGAAATCTGCCAAATCTTAGCCTTGAATCGCACTTCGAGGATGATACTTTATATCTTACTGACTCAGTTCGATGTTCCATTTCAATAGACTCTTGGAAGCCTTAGGTCGTTGCAGAACCTTCCTTAAGGGCTGATCGGGCGGTACTTTAATCGGGTAAGCTTGGAAATATGGACGAAGTTTCCTCGAAGTAATTAACAATCAATAGGCAAGCTTTTTCAGCATTGGGTAGTTCTTTTATGCTCATATTAATCGTTTGCTAATGTAATATACCAAACTTTGGACATGGACTCTTCATGCACGAGTGTTGCACTCAATGCATGGATCGATACTGCCAAATAGATGAATAAATCTTCTCCTTTTAAAGACTTCGATAAAACAAGCGGCCTTTCAAGGTGATAAACCAAAGCCTGGAAATCATTCCTGTAGTCCTGATTCCATGCAAAGTTTCTCTTCCCTACTTTGAGGACCTCAAAGAACCGTATGCATTTTTCTACAACTCCCAAAATGAACCGGCTTAGCACAACTATTTTCCCATTCAAGTTCTACACTTCCTTTATCGTCTTTGGGGCTTCCATTCCTTAAAGCATCGATTTTCTCTGGGTTGGCCTTAATCCCTCTTGAACACGATGAAACCCAAGAATTTTCCTGATGGAACTTCAAACGGGCATTTCAGAGGATTGAGCTTCATCCCATATTTTCGGAGTATATTGAACATCTCTGCCAAATCCTCCACATAGTTCATCGATTGTCTCGACTTCACAAGCATATCATCCACATACACTTCCATCGAATGCCCGATTTAATTTTTGAACATGGAATTGACCAGACTTTGGTATGTCATCCCACCATTCTTCAGACCGAACGACATAACAAGGTAATAATACAATCTTAGGTCGGTTATGAAACTATTATACTCCTAATTCGGGACATGCATTGGAATTTGGTTGTAACCAGAATAAGCATCCATGAATGATGCCAGCTCATGTCCAATAGTTGAATCCACCAGTTGATCAATCTTTGGCAGTGGAATGCTATCCTTTGGACATGCCTTATTCAGTTTTGAATAGTCAATGCATGTTCTCCACTATCCGTTGATCTTTTTGACTAGGATCAAATTCGATACCTACTTTGGGTATAGGGTGTCGTGGTTGAAGCAGTTGTCACTTAACTTGTCCACTTCCTCTTTCAGTGCGGCAGATCGCTACGGACGCAGGCTATGTTGTTTCTGCTTCATAGGTACACATTTGGCGTTCACATTCAATGCATGGCACGCTATCTCTAGCGAAATTCCATACATGTCAGAATGCATCCATGTAAACACACATAGGTTTGTCTAAAGAAAACCCATCAACTCCTCCATCATTCTCATGTTGAGTTGAGATCCGATCTTCAAAACCCGAGTAGGATCGTCCTAACTGACCTAGATGTTGATCGTCAACTCGGCGGGAGCACCCCTCGCATCCTCTAGCTCTTTCCTCAGATCCATAGCTTTATGAAATATGCTATGTCGACCAAGCTAGGGTTTAGGCGTGGTTTCTATGCGTCCAACGATTTGACGCAAAGAGTCTTCTCTACATTCTTTCCCTTTTCACGTTGCTTTGCCACCTTCAGCTCTATGACGCAAATCGGGCCCATCCAACTCTCACTTATAACATGCTTTAAAGAACTCGCATATCTCTCCATCTCATTCCAGCTCTTCTTAATCGAGTGAGGTCCACTAGAAATCGTGTTAATGACCAGTTTTTTTTCAAGCCGCCTAGGCTCATCTTCACTAGGCCTAGGTTGGCTCCGTTGGAACGACTATCCCTGGGTATCAGCGCTTCCTTACCTGCTACCTATGTGGCCTTAACAAACTGCTAAAAAATCCTTTTCTGATTAAATCTTCAATTACATCACGCAAGTTCGTGCACTAATTCGAGTTATGATCTCGAGTCCCATGAAAACGGAATTACTTATCGGATCTCTTCTCTTTCTCTATTGACTCCATCGAAGGAGGTTTCTTGTAATGTTTGGTACCTTGCATGGCAATGTAAATGTTCTTGATGAGTTATTCAACGGTGTATAATCCTCGTACTTTGGGAACCTCGAGCGCTTCTTAGAACCTCACTTCATATCTCCACCTCCTTGGTATTCCTCTTTCTGACTACTACCCTTGTTTTCAACACTCACATCTATATTGTCGGGCTCTGTTTTGCTTCATTGTGAAATTACTTTATACTACTTCAGCTGACTATCCACCATCGAATTTTCTGGCAGTTGTACTTGCTTCTTCCAAGCGCAAGAACCGATTTGCCTTCTTATAGAAAACATCCATCATTGGCAGGGGTTTCATCTTCAACCATCTTCCAAAATCAATATTAGGATGTACCCCCTTGATCAAAGCCATCCGCACAATATCCTCTTTCGCGTTACTCACTTCCATCACCGCCATATTGAATCTACTTAAGAAATCTTCAATGATTCTCCCGCTACCTGGAATAGGTCAAACAATGACAACACATCCTTTGGGTGAGTTGTATGCAAGCAATACTGCTCAACAAACCTTATTGCCAGTTGATCGAAAGACGATATGTACCTTGACGATGCTACACCCTCAAGAAAAATCAGAAAATATTGACACCTGACTATGTTAGTTGCCCTTGTCATATCCATATGCCACTTGTACTTCAACAGGTGTTTCCTTGGATCCGTCATTCCGCCATAATATGGCATAGTTAGCATTGTGAACCTCAAAGATATTCCTTACATAAAATCTCCTCAGTGAATGGGGTTTTACCAAGAGAAGTGCCTCGTTCATTGTTTCTTCTATGCTAGGTTTCGTTCACTATTTTTTCACCATCTTCGCCAAAGGTTTTGGTTCCGTCGGATCTACTGAACGGCATAGTCATGGGCTGCCCCGAGTGTTTGCCCTAGAAAATGGTCTTAGTGAGTTCCACGATACTTGGGTTCTCTTGACTTTGGGAAAACTGTTCGTCCAGTCGTTCCGTTATTCTGGTTCTACATGGCAGATCAACAGCAGTAGCCCAACCACCAACATTCTGGACATCGACAGCATGACCACCATTGCTACCAACATCATCATCTAAGACATTAACACCTTCATCGACCAAATCAAGCATAAAGGGTTCGGTATCGATCCCCTAGTTGGGTTCAATACCGAGCCATAAACCTCCACTTCGAGCAGGATCCAATCTTTCTTTTGAAGTGTAGGTCTCCTTTCTCTTTGTTTTTTGTTTTCCTTCCCTATACTTTCCACTGGACGATGAAGTACTACACTCCTTTGAATCATAGGGAATTAGCTCCCTCCAACTCTTTTTGCAACTACGGGTCAATTGGTTCAGCAAATCAAGGCTCTCCTTCATCTACCTATTAATCTCATCCTGACTTTCCTGCAGTTTATCATTCATATCCTTTATTATCCTGTCCATCTTAACCCTCGTTATCATATCTGATGGATTTTGGATTTCAACAGAATTCGGCTGTTTAACTTCTTTAACCTGTTGAGATCCGGCATTCTTGGTATTATTGGCAGGCCTGGAAGCGGTGGATTGCTATTTTCGTGGAGCCATCATTCAAACTAATCCTTCGATGGATTCTATTGGAATCTGAATAGTTGCGGATTGCGACAATAAAAGTAACGGATCTACTTTATGGATTTAGGCTATCCAAAAGCATAAAATAGATCCTAATGACCGAGTTCAACTCTCAGTGAAAGGACCAAAATATTTACACCAAAATTGGTACAAACACCCAGAGATTAATATTGGAGACTAAAATGAAGAAAATAACAGAAAATGAGGAAACGACAACACACAGCAATTATAGTGGTTTGGCTAATCAGAGGCTTATGTCCACTTAAAATTTGTTGAAGTTTATAATGGGTTTTTACGGAGCTGTTCTTAGGGATGATTGATGATCTATGGAATTACAAGGAAAATACAATAATTTTTTAAACAGCTAAAAAGTTCCCTCAAACTATGCTCATATCCCTGTATTTACAGCTACAGGTCGACAAAAATCACTCGCCCATGTTCTTGCCATGTTTGCCACGTTTTGGAGTGCTATAACTTACCAGGCTTCACTCTTGACCGAGAGATAGCGGAAGTAGAGAAGATTGAAAACATGATAGGTATAGGAGACTTGGTTTCTATATGCCATCATTTCATTATTGTTGAATATGACTAAATTAACATGGAAAGTATCTAGAAGAAACACAGGAATTATACGGTACAGTTATTCACTTAGTGATGATATAACCTACGTATAAACTCGTCTTGCTCATCTTAGAAAAATGATAAGGAAATCCGTACGGATAGGAGATGATCTCCACCCTTATGTATTGTTTGTTTATTTATGAAAGCATCAAAATTGAGTTAAACAGAAATCTATCAAATAATTTTTAAGCATCCGGTAAGCGGGGGAGCGTACTTATATGAGATGACTCAAAATCTTAACACTTCAAAACCATATACATGATCTATGCTTTAGAAGAGATTTTTGATCTGTTCGAGATGCTAGAATCTATATGGAGATTCGAGATCTATTCGAGATGCTCGAGTCCATGTAGAGGTTCATGATCTTTTAGAGATGCTATAATTCATTTGGAGATTCGTGTTCTGTTCGATTGATGGCTCATTTGTTGCGATGTTGAACTAGACTTCACCATCGGTATATGACGAAAGATAGAGTAGGTTTCACAATCTCGGGTTTAGCTAACCCATGAGGGTATATCAACTCTATATCTAGAGTATGCTTATCGATATGTTGCACTTGGGGAGTTGTTGATACTTGGTTCCACGTAGTTCTATATGTTCAGAAGTTGGACCAGTTGTGTTTACCTTATGGTATATTTTATCCAGAGATATACGACGCTCGAAAGGTGATTTCTGATACTTATCATGGAGATTGGTCTCAGTTTACATATGAGTTTTACTGAGAAGGTCAGTGTGGAAAATTCATATGCAAACGTGCCTTAGCGAGTTTGATTGTACTTCGATATTGTTGTATCGTAAGATGCAAGCAGCATAGCTATTTTCTGATTTATAATCTTCACTCTAGACATTATCCATTATACCGCAATATGTACTTATTAGATGGTTTTTCTCTTCTAAGGAGATAACCGTTATGACGGTCTTAAAGGGTGCTGTTACATATCAGACATATTTCTTGAGTTTCTCATACTATATTTTTACCTGACCCGTGGTTTTATTTTTTTCGTTATTTCCATTGGTTCTCTTTTGAGCAGTCTAAGAAAGGCAGGTTTTCGTTGATGTTCATTGGGCTCTTAGAGAGGAGCTATGTGACACCCAGTAAAATGAAACATAAATAAATAAAGTAAATTGAATTAAATATGATATGGGTTGGATATGAATTTTTTTATAAAAGTTGGAATTTAACTATGAAAGTTATTCCGTTGCATTCATGACAAAATTCCAATCTGTTTCCATATATAATATGCTGAAGACGGAGCTCAAACAAAGAAGTTATGAGAATTTGAAGTTCTCAGATTTAAATTAATTTAGTTTGAACAAATTCAAATGAGAAATCAAATTTAGGATTTGAATTTCAAAAATTAGTTTGGTGGCTAAGTAAATGCTTAATTAATGCTTAATGTTAAAAAGTTAATTAGGGAATAAAATAATACGGCAATGGAAACAAAAATAAACGCCCCTAAATAAAAGAGCGGTCGACCTGAATAAGTTAATCTGTCGACCGGTCGCCCAAGGGCGGTTGATCACTTAGCAACGGCGGTTGCCGGCGGTGGCTAGGGTATTATATTATGTTTTATTCGATTATAAGCTCCATATTTACCCGTTTCCTACCTATTTCCATCCTACGGTCCTAGTGCATTTCAACTCCTATAAATATAACCCTATCCTCTCCACTTTTTTTCGTATTATTTTAGGGAATACAATGAAACCCTGCCATTACTATCTCTCTAATAAGATTCAGAAACTTCGTAGAGAATTCATGTAAGGATTCAGCCTATTTCCTATTTGTTTCTTCTTCCTCCAATTTATTCTTATCCTATTCTTCTCCAATTATTCTGAATCTAATGAATATATATACCTCTTCCCTATTGTGTGTGTATATCAAAAGAGAGAGATTCTGGAAGAGATCGGAAGGCTACAAATCCATTTGAGTATGCTAAGGCTGATATATGAGTGGAAACCTTAGTATTTCTTTTTAGCAATTGTTTAGTGTATTTCTTTTGGATTTGAACATGCCTTACGTATTTTGGGATTTCGAAAATATGATAGATAAAATCCTTGATAATTCATTTTTATTTATTTCTTTTTAAAAAGAGGAGTTGAATAGAATATGGGGTTTAGATTGTAATTCTTATTGTTTAAGATAGTCCATTGAATTAGTGTAATAAATTGAGTTTCTATTTTATTTACATGTCTGTTATTGTAGTTTTGGTTATGAATATTTATTTCCTGTTTTGGACATTTGAATTCCATGAAATCTTGGGAAATTGAAGACAAGGACTTGTAATAATAATTATCTAGGGAATTGACATTTAACGCTAGTTTAGAGCATAAAATCCATGCGTTTAGAACTTGTTAAGTGCGAATATTTATTTATTTATGTTTACATAATTAACGTATAACTATTGCATATATGGCATAGTTAATTAGGCATTTATTTTCATTTTTTCCCCATTATGAAGGTAAATGATTTTCAGGTGAAAATAAGAGGAAAATCTTATATATCCTAATTATTATTTTAAGGCGTAATAAGGAAGGTTCCTTATAAGGCCTTATTTATGAAACGGTGAGACGAGTGTGTGTACACTTTTAGGGGTGCGAGATTAATAGAGTTACATGATCGAAGTCTGCCTTTCACTTTGAGGCTACCAGCAGATGTGTACACTTTTATTAAAGTGAGATATCCTTATGATAAATATTTGTAATGATGCGTGGTTAGTTCTAAATTCTGTAGGGGAAATCTGCTCAGCTAATCTAGCTACCAGTTCCAATGAATAGAAGACTAATGTGAGAAGTTGTTATGGGTATGAGACATAAGACGAAGGGCCCGCTTCAGGGCTTGAGGTATTAAGTGGTTGAACCCCCTTTTTCTCCAGATGAAGTATTAAATGGCCAAGGGGGTACATTAAGTGGTACCTCTACAGGGGTTCGCTTTTGGAATTAGACCTTAAATGACGTGGTCTGTCTATTTGCCACATGGAAGTATTAAGTGGCCTATGAGATTTCATATGATGTCAGCTAGATAGTACCATTAAGTAGCACGCTTCTGGAAATAGGCCTTAAATGACAGGGTCTGCCTATTTTCCATTGGGAAGTATTAAGTGGCTTTTCTCTCACATTATTAGCTATTTATGACGTATGGTTGGGATATAGGATCTACTTCTAGAATGGAAGGTATTAAGTGGTTGGACCCGCCTCCTTTTCTTATAAAGAAGTATTAAACGATTTTAATGGTTTTATGTTCGTAGTCGTATTCTTATTTTGAAATTGTTGTCCCGCTTTTTGGTCAAAGCCGGAATATCAAACAAATCGACAAGAAAGGATGGGTATCAGGATTGGAAGTCGATTAGAGACAAGGTTGTGATCGATGTCGTCAAAATTTGACCGGGTTCCGATCGGGACGAAATCGATTGGAGGTGATGATAAGGACTAGGAGAGGCTATATTTCAAGTTTCAGGTTGATCGGAGTTCATATGAAGGAAATATGGATGGATTACGATGTGCAGGGAATGGTTCGAATCGATGCACTTCGCATCGATCAAGAGGATGGCGGTTCGAATCGGTACGTTTCGTGTCGACCGTAAAGTAAGGACTTCGAATCGATACCGTTCGTATCGATCGACATGGGTTCGGTTTAGTGAAGTTCGAATCGATCAGGTTCTAGTTCGACTCGATGACCTCGTATCGATAGGATGGTGAAGGATGACAGCATGTTCGTATCGATCAGGATTTACTTCGAATCGATCCTGTTCGTATCAATCGTGAAGGATTCAGGCTACAGGTTTCGAATCGATACGCTTCGTATCGATAGGAATGCGAGGATTGAAGATGCAATTCGTATCGATCGAGGCTAGAATCGATACGAAGGACTCACGTATAGATTGATTCGAAGAAGGTCGAAGGCATTGGTAGATAGATGGATGGATACGAAGGGTTCAGGAGCAATATTCGTATCGATCGTGTTCGAACCGATCGATACGAAGGGAGCAGTCAAAATAGCGAGATTCAAGGAGCGACTCGATCAAACCGGAGTGAAAGGCGGATTGACCCGAAGATTGCGTGCCACGTCACCACGAGAGCACGTGCAGGCTATCGATTCGAAGGAATCGATTCGAAGGAGGTTGAGTCGAAGCAAACATCCACCGAAGAACACGATTTCGTATCCATGATATCTCGAGATCTACAAGTCCAAATGTTATGAAATTTTCACAGAAGCTTGCACACATGATGGAGGATGTCCACACCAAATTTCAGCTCGATTGGACAATTTCTTGATCGATTCGAACGTAGCTTCGAATCGATCCCAAAGTGGGCCCGGATTTCCAGAAAGCGGGCATGTGGGCCCCCAAACATGCCAGAACTGGTCTTCCTTCAATTTAGGCGAAATATCAGCCTCCTACACCTATAAATAGACCCCCAGGTCATTCAGAATGGGGGTCGGACAATTTGGAGAACAAAAGAGCGCCCAGACTTTGCCAGATTTACTCCAGATCACCATTGCTGCCTTAGATTCAGATTATAATCATAGAGTCTGTTGTACTACGCAATAGGAAATTGTAATCTTCAAACATCAAGCAATAAAACCATAAAAACCTTGGAGTGGACGTAGGCCGGAGATAGCCGAACCACTATAAACCGTGTGTCACTGTTCATTATTCTTGGATTGCTGTTTGTTGTTTACTTAGATTTGATATTTGTGTTTGAATATTGCTGATTTATATTCATACACTGGTGCTTTCACAATACTTGGGGTTTGTGACCATTTTTGGCGCAAACACTTTGGTGCTTTCACTGAGAAGGACTAGCACCCGCTACATTGGAATTAAGTTTAGATTTGAAAGACAATGACTCGACAAACAAGTAGAAGGCAAAGAGCTGAGAGAAGCCAACAGGGAGGAAGTCAAGAGGCATCCTCTGGTGCTGGAGAAGGACAAGCTTCGATCTACATTACCAGAGACGAAATGGAAGCTATGGCGAATTCATTACATGAGAGGTTGCTGAAAAGTCAACAGGATATGATGCAGACTTTCTTCGAGCAGATGAGAGCTGCAGGAACACAGAACCTTGGACCAACTACAGCGACTGCAAATGTGGAACAAGGAACTAGGGTTGCAGAACTCAATGGAGGACAGAATACAGAACCGGAAGGCAATCAACAAGGGCTTGGGGGCAGGCCTGCAGGATCCAACGCAGAAGGGCCTTTGGAAGGAGTTCAACAGGCTAGGGCCAACGTCGCGGCTAATGAGCCACATGAAGAATATGTGCCGGAGTTCCCTCGGGAGCATGGGGGGCAACCCCTAACAGGCAACGCTGGATTAATGGAAATCATTAGGAAGACTATGCGTGGAGGTTTGACCAATAGAGATTTGGAAGGAGTGAACAGGAGTCCGTTCGCTCGGGAAATCAGGATAGCTCAGAATCCACCTAAGTTCAAGTTACCTAGTGTGGAAGCGTATAATGGCAAGGCTGACCCGACTGATCACTTAATGAGATACACTAGACACATGGAAGTGCTGGGGGCATCAGAGGAAGTGATGGCCAGATGTTTCCCTTTATACTTGACAGACCTAGCGGCAATGTGGTTTAGGCAGCTGGAGGAAGGATCTATCAGGAATTGGAGGGAATTGGTGGATAGGTTTTTGGGACAGTTTCGGGTTCATATCAAAAGACCTAAGAACGTGATGACGTTAACATCGGTAAAGCAAAGAACGGATGAATCGCTTAGAGCATTTTTAACTCGATTTAATGCGGCGGTTTCTTCGATGGATCGGCCGGATCCATCGATGGTTTTGATGGCGGCAGTGTCGGGAGTCAGAGAGGATTCAGATTTTAAGGTATCTTTAGTACGAGACCCACCACTGGATCTCGGGGAATTATTTCACGAAGCTGAAAGATTTCTTCGGCAAGAAGATGCATGTATGGATTTAAAGCTAAAGGAGGTGAATGTGACTGGGGGTGGAGGACCATCCGACGGAAGCTCGGATAAAGATAAAGGAAAAAGGAAGCTGGACGAAAACTCTGAAAAAGCTAGGAAGCGATGGAAGGATCCAAGGTTTTCCACATACACAGAATTAAACGAGACGCAGGAGCGGATATACATGGAAACCCGGAATCGCCTTCCTTACCGGAGGCCGGCTAGAAGAGAGCCATCTGAATGGGAAAGGGCATCAGGACAGCACTGTCTCTTCCATGATTTGGATGGACACGATACCAACAGCTGCAGGCACCTAAAGGACATAATTGAGGAGCATGTGAGGAATGGACAACTGACGCAGTATGTTGGGGCTCGGAATGCAGCGATGGAGCAGGAGCAACCACCGCCTACCTCAAACCATGAGGATATGAGGCACAGGAATAATGGTCGATTGGTCATCAATTGATCAGGATAACATGAAATAAGTAACAAACCATTGGCGAGCAACCGAGTCATTTACACATGTATGGGGACGGAGATAGCCCCTAGGCATGCTCTGAGTGATGATAAACCGCAAAGCCATGGTTTGCGAAATCTGTCTTTTGTTTTTGGATTGGACACTTAGTTTTCTGGTTTGGGTTTTGGAGTTTGGATTGAACTCCTGATTTTGCTCGTTTCTCTGGTTTTGGCATTCATTCGGATGATTGTTCTCCGTTTTGGATGATGATTTTGATTTCTGGTATGGATTTCTGGCTTTCCGATTTGATTTGGATTTTGGATTGGATTCTGATTGGATTCTTTTTGGTGTTTGATAAACGATCGTCAGGTGTGGATTATGCCTGGCAAGGGGTGAGTCCTTTTGCCCGAACATGGTAAATTGACTCATTCAGGTCGTCGAGTATGAAATATGCTCGGCAAGGGTCCGGAGTGACCAGGATTCAGCCTAGGACTTAGGCCCCCTATTATCGATTATTGTTTCAGGTCGTCGAGTATGGACTATGCTCGACAAGGGTCCGGAGAGACCAGGATTCGGCCTAGGACTTAGGCCTTGTATTATCAATTATCATTTTCAGGTCGTTGAGTATGGATTATGCTCAACAAGGGTCCGGAGTGACCAGGATTCGGCTTAGGGCTTAAGCCATGGCATTACTTACGTCCAGGGACACTGGACCACGGTCGTCAGGTGTGGATTACGCTTGGCAAGAACCCAGAGAGGTTAGCTCAACGTCCAGGGACACTGGACCACGGTCGTCAGGTGTGGATTACGCTTGGCAAGAACCCGAAGAGGTTAGCTCAACGTCCAGGGACACTGGACCACGGTCGTCAGGTGTGGATTACGCTTGGCAAGAGCCCAGAGAGGTTACAGATTTGGATATCGACCCGGAGAGGTCTTGGATTCGGTTGTTGGATAAGGATGGATTAATAACTCAGTCTTCGAGTTCGGATGAGAATGGAATTTGCTATGGACTTTGGATATCGGATACGGAATTATTCAAAACACGCCTTCTTATCACAAGGCATGTTTTTGGGGGCAAATGTTGTCCCGCTTTTTGGTCAAAGCCGGAATATCAAACAAATCGACAAGAAAGGATGGGTATCAGGATTGGAAGTCGATTAGAGACAAGGTTGTGATCGATGTCGTCAAAATTTGACCGGGTTCCGATCAGGACGAAATCGATTGGAGGTGATGATAAGGACTAGGAGAGGCTATATTTCAAGTTTCAGGTTGATCGGAGTTCATATAAAGGAAATATGGATGGATTACGATGTGCAGGGAATGGTTCGAATCGATGCACTTCGCATCGATCAAGAGGATGGTGGTTCGAATCAGTACGTTTCGTGTCGACCATAAAGTAAGGACTTCGAATCGATACCGTTCGTATCGATCGACATGGGTTCGGTTTAGTGAAGTTCGAATCGATCAGGTTCTAGTTCGACTCGATGACCTCGTATCGATAGGATGGTGAAGGATGACAACATGTTCGTATCGATCAGGATTTACTTCGAATCGATCCTGTTCGTATCAATCGGGAAGGATTCAGGCTACAGGTTTCGAATCGATACGCTTCGTATCGATAGGCATGCGAGGATTGAAGATGCAATTCGTATCGATCGAGGCTGGAATCGATACGAAGGACTCACTTATAGATTGATTCAAAGAAGGTCGAAGGCATTGGTAGATAGATGGATGGATACGAAGGGTTCAAGAGCAATATTCGTATCGATCGTGTTCGAACCGATCGATACGAAGGGAGCAGTCAAAACAGCGAGATTCAAGGAGTGACTCGATCAAACCGGAGTGAAAGGCGGATCGACCCGAAGATTGCACGCCACGTCACCACGAGAGCACGTGCAGGCTATCGATTCGAAGGAATCAATTCGAAGGAGGTTGAGTCGAAGCAAACATCCACCGAAGAACACGATTTCGTATCCATGATATCTCGAGATCTACAAGTCCAAATGTTATGAAATTTTCACAGAAGCTTGCACACATGATGGAGGATGTCCACACCAAATTTCAGCTCGATTGGACAATTTCTTGATCGATTCGAACGTAGCTTCGAATCGATCCCAAAGTGGGCCCGGATTTCCAGAAAGCGGGCATGTGGGCCCCCAAACGTGCCAGAACTGGTCTTCCTTCAATTTAGGCGAAATATCAGCCTCCTACACCTATAAATAGACCCCCAGGTCATTCAGAATGGGGGTCGGACAATTTGGAGAACAAAAGAGCGCCCAGACTCTGCCAGATTTACTCCAGATCACCATTGCTGCCTTAGATTCAGATTATAATCATAGAGTCTGTTGTACTACGCAGTAGGAAATTGTAATCTTCAAACATCAAGCAATAAAACCATCAAAACCTTGGAGTGGACGTAGGCCGGAGATAGCCGAACCACTATAAACCGTGTGTCACTGTTCATTATTCTTGGATTGCTGTTTGTTGTTTACTTAGATTTGATATTTGTGTTTGAATATTGCTGATTTATATTCATACACTGGTGCTTTCACAATACTTGGGGTTTGTGACCATTTTTGGCGCAAACAGAAATATACAGCCCAAGTACTATAAAAGGTAAGACTCGAGGTTTTTATTTACCATACACTTTGTAATATTCCCCTACATGGAGGCCCAAAACTAATGGCTACGGATGCTGAAGTCATCCATAGTTATTAATCATCGGCGACCAAATACGACGATATTAGATACATTGATAAACAGAAACACAAGAATATGGAAAAAAATTAAACAGCAAACAAATTCAACATTCCATTTCAAATTATTCCAAATTGATTACACAACCCCAGTTTGCAGACCACGTTCAGATAACATATAATTATTACAAAATACGCCAGGAGCGACATATGAAGATGCCCTATTGAATGATCAGAGTATATATAATAAGGCACTAAAACAATTTGCCTTTACAATCAAATACATAACGGAAATAAAAGAACTCTAATAACAAGCTTGCCTCTTGCACGTCCTCGGAAGCTTTACTCGTCTAAAAAAACACCTGGAAACCTTAACTCTCAACCTACTCAAAATCAATTGAATACCCGAGAGTTTAAGGGGAAAGAAAAACTTCGAGTCAAACATAAAGCCTGGTATGAATAATAATTTACCATCTCAAACCATTTAGATATCTAGTGAGACCACGCCGCTTAGCGGACTGGGTTTTCCCCTCACTAGTATCCTAAAACATTTATAAAACCATATACTATGCTCCTGCATCCACAATGGTTAAAACATAGTATTTCAAAGCATTATGATGATATGAAAAATAAGAAAATCAAATTTGGATTACCCATCCTCATTCATTTTGACTATCTATCTTAATTATAGTTTTAAGGGTCACTATTAACCTGTTAATTATTTATGGACTATTTGTCCGATTTATTAGTTTTCATGGGATCACTAAGAACATATTGGTAACTCCAATATCTTTTCCCTTATCCTAGTTTTCATAGGCTGACTAGGAACCTATTGACTATCTATCAATATCTTAATCCGGATATAGTTTTCATGGGTTGACTACAAACCTATTGGCCCCTACCAATATCAAATCATAGTTTTCATGGGCTGACTATGAACCTATTGGCCCTTGCTAATATCTTTAATTTAAATTTTAACATTTCCTAAATTATATTCACTACTGGGTCAACCTAGCTGGTTATTCCGCCATTCCCCAAATTACTGTTATGGGTTAATAACAATGTGAATAAGCATATAAAGAAGTATTCATAACAACAAATAATACCATCACCTATGGTTTATCATCTTCCTTATATATATATATATCCTGGTTATACCCTTTAACCTTTATAATCAATGGAAACTTCTTCATTTCAAAACCCTTTGTTTACTTATGCCATGGTTATTCCTTTAGATTGAGAGTGGGTTTATGTTTTGAAATCTTAAAACATCTCTTTCGAAACCTCTGGATGTCTTCCTTCGAAAGCATAAACTTCTTTTCAAAACATAATAAACATACCTTTCGAAGCCCTTGTTAAATATTCTCTTTTGAAACCAATTGTACCTTTCGATGGTATCAAAACGTTCTTTAAAACGTAGCTTCGAAACAAATAAAAATACCCTTTCGAAAGCGTTGGGTTTACTTTTAAAAAAACATCCTTTGGGTCAAAATAGTTATATACGAAAGTATCTCTTTCGAAACCAATTATAAAATTGTCATGGGGAAAAAGTTGATGGTGCCGGAACCATCTAGTCGAGAGCAACAACCTTTTAAATTATAACATCGAAGAATAGAGTCAGAACCCCCTTTTTCGACTCCATTGCCTTTAAAACCCACAACCCCCTTCGAAAGCATTTAGGAAAAAGGTTTAGTTTAAGTTAAAATAGAGGTAACCCTTCGACAACATAGATGGCTTCAATACAGTTGAAAGGGGCATTAGCGGTTGTGTTTTAACTTGGTCGGAACAGATCCTTTCGAAAGCTCTTATTTAAAGGAAAAGGTACCCCTTCGAAAGTTAACACCTTTACATAGCATAGCAACCTTCTTTGAAAGCTATTTATAAAATCCCTTTCGAAAGCATATATTTCGACTATGTCGAAAGCTTTAAATAAACAAGCCAAGAATTTAACTTTTGTTAATAAAACAAGGTTTCGTCCCCATCGAAAGCAACCCTTTCGAAACCTTGGCTTCCGCCTTCCTTCCAATCCTCCGCGTACCATCTAAGAGATACCTTGTGTATTGGTTTCAATTATGTGGGTTTCAACTATATGGGTTTCGACTGGGATAGTGTGGAGTCAATGGAGTCGAAAGGGGTTGTTATTTGAGGCAGAACCAACTTTTCCAAATTAAAGGCTAAAATTTAGCCACTTTTAGCAATTGCTTTGTAACTGCTTGCCTATTTGTAAATCTTTGGTTGGTTGCCTCAAAACTTTACAAATACTTTACAAATAAAACTGCCTCATTTAATCAGATCTAAATCAAAGAAAATATAACGTTTAAGCCCTTCCATTAACAAAACAGTCCTTCTCTTGAAATAATTTATTTTCCCTAGTAAACCAATTGGGAAAAATCCCCAAAAATCACAGAAATTCAATTTTATCATGTAATCAAACATATTAAAATTTTAGACCCAATTTCTTCCTAAAATACTCGAAATAAATTTTAAACCCAATTATATCATAATTTCCTTTAGAAATTCATAATAAATTTTCTATAGCTTGGAAAATTCTGAAAATTAAAACCCATCTCCAAAATCATGTTTTACTTAACATAAAAAATTTCCATGGCATTCTAAAATCATAGGCTCTCGGTTTTACATAAACCGTGCAAATTCATATATGAATGAATTAAAATAAATCAAACATAATATAGTTCAAGCATATTATTATCCATGTCATCATAAAAATGAATTTAATCATAAATCCGAAAACATATAATCATAGAATAAAATAGAGATGGTATGAAATTATTATTCACCTTAGGTATGATAAGGAATTTGAGATTTGTTGTTGATTAATCCTTTTTAGCTTTGATCCTTAACTTTAGATTGTAATCTTCCTCTTTGATAATGGCCGGTTCCTTAGGGCTTTTGCATTTATTTTTGTTTTGAGAAAAATGAACGTGAATAGATAAAAATGAGAAGTGTATAGCCGTGTATAATGAAGTGGCTATTTTACTAATATGCCTATGTGTAATTTAATTAGTTAATAACTCATTTAAAACTCATTTACTTTATTAATAAGCACGACCCTATATATGGTTTATTCAATCTCAATCCCCTTATCATCATTATTCTATTTAATTTATCCAATTAATTTCTTGAATAGTGTTATCAAAAATTAGGGATGTTGCACACTTATTGTTCTGACTCCCTCCTTATTACAATACAGGTTAAGGATGGAGTGATGGCAGTGACGATGCTTAGAGATGGAGAAGCTTGGCTTGTGGCAGTATTTGTTATTATTACTTACTTTTATGTTTACCCATGTAACGGATATTATGTTACAGTTTTTATGAAATTTTGTATTATGACATTTTTATGGTTTTGAAATAAATGGGTACACTTTACTTTTATATTTAGGTCCATCCGCTGTGAGTTCTGAAAGTTTAGTTATGGCTCTGCAATGTTATTTCTTTTTACTACCAACAACTTGCCTTAGAATGGATCTAAGTTTTGATGATCCTTTTTTGGGTCGAAATTTAGGCCTGTTCCAAGTGGGTTGTTACATTTGGTATCAAAGCTCTAGGTTACCCGATCAACGGGGAAAGTATACTATACATATGAGTGGCGTGCTTGTTATTTCTGAAAAGGTTTTTCAAAATATTTTTCTAAAACTCATACTATATATATACTTATTTTTGAATTTACGTCTAGCTCTATAGATTCCAACTATAAAAATAGTTGCGACCGTATTCCAAAAGGATAGGCGAGGCGACTATGAGTTGGAAGAATAAACAGAGATAATTTCTACTCCTACCGCGATTGCCCATGGAGTGGAGATCATATCTTTAGGAGTAAACTAGGGAGAGCATGACCTCAACTTATGAAAGCACCCTAGAAGCTAGATAATAATTGACTCCTTGATAGGACCTAGTCTTCTTTATCATTGTGGACCCGGTAGACATATATAATAATAGGGGTGGCGTAGATGGAAAGGTTGATTGGAAATAAATGACCTTAAGGAAACGTCCATTAGGCTGGCAATTAATATGGACAAATTAAAATTTATGAAGGTGTTATGTATTAATAAAATACAGAAATAAGGAATGGAGCAAACTTCCGTAAGAAGGAATACATTTATCATCACAATTTGTTTTGTAAAAAAAAGTTTGAAAAGAGGTCGTAAATTTTAAAAGGGCGGTGAAACATTTTTGGTAGGTGATTTTAATTTAAAAATTGAGAAGTTGAAATTTTTTTTCCATTTATTAACTTCTCAATTTAAAATTTGATTAAATTACAAAAGCTTTCAAATTCCTTGTTTTTGTATTATTCTATTTTTCTATGTTATATTTCCTATGCAATAAATTTGAAAGTACATTCCTCTATAATTTCTTAGAGGTTGTATAAGTTGAAAATTTTAGAAATATAATTATGGTTTTAGACAACTTTGGAAATATACCACCATTAGTTTTGGAAAATTGTGGAAAGTTAATGCAATTTTTAAAAGCGGTGAATTTCTTTAAGAAAAAATGGTGGATGATTTTAATTGTAAATTAATGCCCTGAAATTTTTTCATTTGTTAACCACTTTAATTTGATTAACAAGATTTCAATTTTTGGTTCTTTGATCCTTCTATTTTTGCTTGTTTATAAACCTAAAAGTTCATTCTTTAGAACTCTTTTTAGGGTTTTATAGATAGAAATAACACCTATTTCAGGATAGAGAAATAGGAAATGGAAAGAAAGGAATGTCAATTAGTATAGGAAGGAGAGCATTCCCATATAGGGTGATAAAGAGAATAATGGCTGGAATTCAGGTAATAATAGAATTGTGAATTCTAGTAGATGAGATATTGAAAGGAGTAATATAGTAAGATAGAAGTTATCTTTGTCTACTCCATCTATTTTTCTATCATATAAAGTTATATAAGGAACCTTTGACCATTGATTGGATTTAAATGATGATTGATAAAAATGTTTGATGTTTTTGTATAAGGAGAAGCATTTATGTAAAGATGAGAATTTTTTATGTTTTTCCTAATTTGAATACAAAACTTATTTGAATAATAATAATATTGGATTTGATAAAGAAAAGTGTTGCAAGAGATTTTAAGAGTTTTTGAGCAAAGCTATGGGATATATTTCATCAAATAATGATATATTTTGAGTAATAAGGTAATAAATATTGTTGTATGCTTTAGAAGGAAATAACTGTTATTTTGAAATGATGATTGTGAAAATTTTACTATTTTGTAAATGATAATTCTTGTAGCAAGAAAACTCTTTGAAACAATAATGGTTTAACATATTATTTTGGACAAATAATTAAGTCTTGAATCTTTTGTGTTAAAATTCCTATTTTCAAAAAGGAGTAAATCCTTATTTTAGTAATCTATTTGAAAGGAAAGTTTTTCATAAGTTCCTTTTTGAAAAACCAAAAGAATTTTGAATGCCATAAATTAGAAAGTCTAACTTTTAAAAAAAAGTTTTGATACGGGAAATTTTAAAAAGGGAGATTATTTTATTCCTATTTGAGAACAAAGGAATTTCGAATTTTTGATAAAGGTTTTTATCAAAGTTTAAATTTTCAAAGACGGAGATATTGAATTTGATTCTTCTATTTTAAGTATTGCAAGAAATGAAGTATTAAATGCTTATTTTTAAATAATTTTATTTGTCTAAAGATATTTATTTTTTTGTGTGGAAGTTTTGATTTTATAAAATTTTATGGAGTGGATATGGATCATGACCTAGGTGAGACAGACTAAGGTTTTTTTAGATATGAGTAAAATAAAAATAGGATGCATAACCTGATTTGAAAAGTTGAAGTCAGTCCCAAACCTTTATTTGAAGAAGTTGGTAAAGTGTAAAGATATTCCAGATCTATAATTGGGTTGTGAATTAGGTTGCATATATAATATGAATTTCTATATTTTAATTTTGGAGCAATTTCCACGTAATTTCCATAAATTATCCAATTCCAGAATACATGTAAAAGTGCATTGTTCGAAGTAACAAGGAATACACTAAAAAGGAAAGAGATGTGTAAGAGATGGATATTCCTTTCCATGGTTTACACTGTACAGTTCAATAATAAGAAAATAAATGATTCCTTGTAATTTCAAATAATGCAAAAATCGTAATTGTGGTTAATTTATGACAGTAATCTTTTTGGAAGGATAGCTTCGATGGGCTAAAATATGGAAATGAGTATTCTAGTTGTAGAATTAGTAATTAGATATCGTACAACTACGCTAAACGACTTGAATATATATAGATAGCATAGACTACGACTAAATGCGTATTAGTTAGTAATTGATGGATTAAGATTTATGGATGTTAATTCCAAATTTAACGGGCAATAAACTTGTAATTAATGAGAGGAAAAATAATCTAAAGGGGGACTGATTAACGAAACTTGATATTGCATTGTGGAAGAAAGAAATTTGAGCAAGAGATGGATTTTGGAATCTTTAAGAAGGTTAAAAAGATTGAAGACGGATTAATTGGAAATGGTCCAATTTTGACGGAAATGATCAACTGTTGTAGATATTAATTGAAACAATAAATGGACCACATTTATGAAAGTCCAAAAAAAGGAAATTAAGAAAATGAGTAGCAAAGGAATGAAATATTAAAGAGCGATGAATATATAAAGGTATATTTACATATATAGTGATAAAAGTATGTTCACATAAATGTATGTATAGTTTATGTGATATCCCGGGAATTTGGACAATATCAATTTAATAATTTATATTTAAAAAAATTAAATTGATTTGTTGATCTTTGTTAATAAATTTGAATAAATTTAATAATCTAATTAAATAAATATTTAATTAGTAATTTATCTTTTAAAAGTTTAATAGAATGATTTCTATTTATAATATATATATAAGTGTATATATTGTAAATAGATGAGTTGGTTTGAATTTAACAAATAAAGTTATGTTTTCAAATTTCTAATATTTTGGTAATTTGAAAATTATGATTTAAAATAATATTTAGCTTTTCAAAGATATTTGATAAATAACTATATAGTTTTAAATACATAAGATAAATGTTTAATTGTTTAAAAATAGATTTTAGCTTAAGTTTAAATTTAAATAAAAGGTTGGTTTTATTTCTTTAAAATTATCTATACATATAAACAAGAACTTATTAACTAATTAATTAAGTATAAGCTTATATTAAAAATAAATACAAATTAACTTAAAAAGACAAGTGTTAATTTCCTAAAGCCTCATTCTAACAAGTGTTAATTGATAAGTGAATATGATGACAAATGGCATCTTTAATTTTATTTTTCTTTTATTTTGGTAAATCATAAATTTTTACTTATATAAACAATGCTTCCTCTTTTCCATTCTTCTTCTATTTCTTTTTCAAAACTTAATGAGATTCAGCTGAACAAAATGCTCTAACAAAAAAAATCTGAAAAGCAACTCCTCAAACCAAAATTCTCAAAAGAAACAAATATGGAAATCAATACTTCCAAAAACCAGAGATCGAACTCAAAAATCAAATTCTCAGAAATAAACCTTGTAACCTATATCAACAACTTGAAATTTATTTTTCAACATCAAAAGCCTGCAAAATTCTTCTTCAATCTGTCATCCTCTGATCAAAACATGTAGACCAGTTTCAAATTCAAAACTGAGATCATCAAACATATCTTCTCTGTTTTGAAAGCCAACCTGTAACCAAAATCAAAAAGCTTGCATGCATTTTTCAAATCTGAGATTAAATCTAAGCAACTCAAGAAATCAAAAGCCTGAATATCTCAGTGCAAAGATCAAAATGCAAATTAAAGAAGCAAAAGCAACTCAAGTTTTAAAGATTCAAAAGCCTGTTGTTTCAGTTTCAAAAATCTGGAGGCTCTGCTTCTTTTAAAATAAGTGAGTAACTTTAAATTTTAAAATATAATTAGTTGAATGCAAGTATGGTTAGATATAAAAGTGTATTACATAAATGAATGTCTGATTTGGATTTTTATTTGTGTGCATGCTGTTATAAGTGTTCTGTTCATTATTGTCTAGGTGAGTAACCTTTTATAAGTTTGAAATCTGAATTATGGTTGCATGATTTTATGTTGAGATGAAAAAGCATTGCATGTTATTATATGTAAATATCTGATGTAAGTATATATGTGTGCATGATATTTCTTTCTATTTGCCTGTTCTGTTTTGATTTTCCAGGCACAAAACTTCACTAAAATACTTATCATTTAATTAAGTTTCTGATAGAATGAAATTTATAAAAATGAAGCTGTTGATTATCTTAAGTTAATATTTAAAATTTTAAGTAAGTTAAAATATTAGTTGTTGTCTCTGGAAACATAAGAAATATCAGTGTATGTTGATTTTTATCAAAATCCAAACATGTTAATCTGGAAATTCAGTATCATAAATCAAAAGTACTAACTGAAACATGATTTTTAAATCAAAAATTAGGATTTTTAGTTAAGGGGTTAGGGCGCAGTTCTCTGTTGAACAGAAAATGGAAACTGGGGAAGTTCTGATGATCTATAGGTTTGTATGGGTTGTAATTTCTTCTGGAGGTAGATGGGTGATCAGAGAAGCTAAGAAAACTATCAGATTGAGGTGTATTTCATTTTGGAAGAAGAGATTGTGATTTGCATTTTTAAACCCTAGTTTTACTGTGGCTAGAAGAAGTGATCATTTCGGCAATTGTAGTTGATCGAGTTCAACTATATCTTGGGTTCTGAAAGATGGTGGGTTGACGAGGTCTTCCCCGGAATTTCAGTGGCAACGGTGGTCGGAGATGCGTTGACGAGATGGTTCCAGGTTTCATTGTTATTCCAGTTTTGGGTTTGTAGAATCGATTTTGATTTCGAGCTAGTTTCGATGTTCTGTTGGTCGTAATGGAATGTGAGGATGATCGTCGACATGTAGGAATGGTCGTGGATGGCCGGAGTTGATCAGTTTCATCGTGCATGTGCACGGTGATGATTTGTATCCTGGTGAAGTTGGTTTTGACAGAGGAGACGTACTCGAGTTGATCGCGTAAATGACTCGAAGCATGGAGGGTTTTATCTCGGGGTAAATTGAGATGGGCTCGGGTAGATTAGTGATGTCCCAGTTTAAAATCTGACAGGGTTTTAAATTTTAAAATGAGTTTTAAAAAGTGTAGAGTAGGATTTAAAACAAAGTTTTAAATCAAAAGTTTAAAGTATGGATTCAATTTAAATTTGTATCCTAGTTGAAATAATAAGTTTATTAAATTATAATGTTTAAACAAATTTAAAATGTTTAAAGAAGGTTTGAATTTTAAATGAATTGGTTTAGAAATCTTATAAATTTCTTTTATAAATGTTAAGTATTCCTTTAACATTTGGATTTAAAAAGATTTTGTAAATTGGCTTTAAAATTTGTTAAAGCTAAATTGTAATTTATTTAAAATCTTTAATTTGAAATGAATTAAGGTAAGATTTTAAAGTAAATGTTTTAAAGTCTTTTGTTAATAATAATTAAAGTAGTTGAAAAGGGCAATACTTTAATTTAGAGATTAATTAAGGTTCAATGATTTAGGATTCATTAAATTAATAAGGAAATTAAAGAGTAATTTAATAATTTAATTAATGAATGATTTGGTGTTAATTAATTAAGATTTTAAGTAAATTAATTAAAAGTAATTAATTTGAAATTAAGAATCATTTAATTAGATAAGTATAAATTATTAATAAATGATTAGGGATTAATTAATCAAAGGATTAAAGATTAATTAAGCAATTGATTAAGTAATTAGAAATTAATTAGTAATTAAGAATTAATTATTTGTAATTAGAAATGGTTGATTTAAGTTTAATTACTTAAATGAAGAATTGTTAATAGTTAATGAGAGATCATTAATTAGGGATAATTAAATAATTAATAATGGGATTAATTTTGATAATCAATTAGAATGATAATCTTTTATGAATTGGTTAAGTAAGTACTTAATGGAAGTAATTTGAGTTTAATTACTTTTGTATAATTAATCAAGGGATTAATTAAAAGATAATTAATTAAGGAGTAATTAATTTATGAAATGAGTAATTAAGGGTAGTTAATTACTAAATGAGATTAATCAAAGAGTGATTAATAAATGTTGTTTAATTAAAGGTTAATTACTTAATGTAATTAATTTAATTAAAGTAATTAATAATTAAAAATGTAATTAAGGGTCATTGATTAATATAATTAATAATGTAATTAAGGATTGATTAATTAAGATTAGTTAATCAATAATAAGTGATTAAAGTAATTAATTAATGTAATTAATTAAGGATTGATGTGATTAATTATAGATGATTAATTTAATTAATTATAGTTAATTAATTAATGAAGTAATTAAAGATTAATTACTGAATGGTTTAAGATAATTAATTTGTGAAATTAATTAAGTATTAATTACTTAAAGTAATTAAAGGGTAATTAATCAGGAATGATTAATTTAGATGGATACTTAGAGTAATGATTAATTAATTGGTTTAATTAATAATTAAGTAAGCAGGATTTATAGAATGAAGTAATTAGTTTAATTCACTTTAAATTAATTAGATGATATAAATCATTGCTTAAGGATGGATGAATGAGATTGAATGTATTTCATTGTTTGATATCTCTGATGAGATATGATTGATATATGATATGGATGTTTGGTTGAATTATAATGATAATGTGAATTATCTGTTTGGGATGATAATGTAGATTATCTATTGAATTATCTATCTTTGTGTATATAGATAAGAATTGAATTGTTTTAACCTTAAAACAACTTGGCCCTTAAAAGATACGTTTTGGATTTCGATGAGACCGGGATCGGGTTTCCGTATACCGGTATTCCAGGTCTGGAGACCCGAATACCACATCGATCCAAATTAACGATAGGTCGTGAATCTCAAGTGAAGGTGAAGATTCAGAGTGCAAGGGTTATTGTCGTTAACTCTGAGGGTGATTCCAAAACGAGTGTAACGAGATAATGCCTTCGGTTTCGTTCGAACCCAGAACGAACTTGTATGGATTGAATGCTTTCAGCACATCGTCAGGCGGACGATGAGCATTCTAAGTGATATGTTCTGATTAAAGGTAATCGTAACCTCAAGCCTCATCAACCGGGAATGGCTAAAACAGGGGAGGTGCAGCAAGGCTTCGTGGGTAGCACCCATTGAGAGCAAGATAGATCCCTGTCTAGAGGTCCCTTTTCTTTTATTCGGCTTAGTGTGTGGTTGGTCGCGCCAACTACGGGATTGTCTTGTTCGGGATTATCCAGTAAGGGATGGTTTCGGCTTTGTGTTGCAGGGGAGCGGGCGTACTCCTCGGTACGGTGATCTAGGCCACGTACTGTGACGGGCGGTACCCCAGTAGCCCTGCCATTGTATGGAATCCAAACTCCAATAAGTGCCGTACGTATTAGTTGTGCCCAACTATGCTGAAATGTGAGATGTAAGCATTTCAGCTATTTCTGTATTTTACTTGAAAACCCTAGACCCTATTATAATACAATCGAATTTCCTATCAAATGTCTTGGTTAGCGTAAGGTAAAAACTTACCCATGTTTATTTGTGGGAAGTCTTACGTGATACCTTTTCTTTCAAAAGGTTTTGAAGTTAAACAAGTTTAACCTGTTACTCACACCAGACCCATGTCTGACCCAAGTTGTTTATTTCTGTTTTATAAACTCTTGGGTACTCAAATTTTTACGAGTAGCCAAGGGATTCAGGTTTAGCCTTGACGAATATTCTGGAGGAGCAATGGAGCAGGAGGCTTCGGCGTTCGTAGATATAGTATTCCGCTGTGTTGATATCTGTGATAGTGTCTTGTCTTGTATTTGAGTTGTAATGTCTAGACAGATGTTTATAACTGTCTAGTAAGTGATGTATATGTTGTATAACTCTGATAAGTGTTGTATACTATGTAATAGTTTATGTTATTAATATAATTTATTCGTTCCGCTGTGAGATCGTTGTTGTTGTTTCTTTCTTTCTTCTCTTCTTTTCTATTTTCTACCCCTTTCTTTCTTATTAACGATGCGACTTTCTATGGAGAGAAAGTCGTGGTCGTTACAGTGGTATCAGAGCTTAGGCTGGCGACAACCTTGGCTCTGGTGGGAATTTTGAGAGTATTAATAGATATGAGCGCGTATTTGTTAGTGAATATAAAATTGTTTTATATTGTGTTGATTGGTTTATTGAGTAGTTTATGGATTCTGGTCGATGTGTGGGACGCCACAACATTGATAGGGATCTCTAAACGCTTGTATAGAACAATTCGACACAGTATTGTTTTAAAGAGGTAAATGAAATAATTTTACCCAGAAATAATTTCTATATAAAAAGTACCATTTTAAATATATATATATATTTCTACCTATTTGTTGGGTTACCTGTTCGGGTTTTCCAATATAGGATATAAAGGTAGATAGGGTAGTGGTGTGTGTAACACGACTACCAATGGTTGGAGTCTGAGTATTGAGGTTGGAAGTGTATCTGTCGAGACTGTAGACCTAATATCGTCTCGAGTAAGCTTTGCTATGGTAAAGGATTTCATCGATCTCTGAAGGAAACCTTTTAAAGGTTCGGAGTTTATCTTTGAAGTTTGGATGAGTAAGGTTGGATCTGTCGGTTGAACAAAAGCGAGTGATGGTACCTTGATACCTCAGGTAATAGTAGCTGTATGATGAGATACAGTGACGATGGATGTTCCCGAAGATGTTTTCTTTGGAACAAGATTAAGGAAGTGTGTATGCTTCGGTGTTGTGGCTGAGTTCAGCATGGTGTTTCTGTTTGGTTTGGAGTCCGAGTTTCTCGAAGAGCTTTGGATAAGAGCATCAGTATCAGCAGTGCAGCTCGGAGTATTCTGTGATGGCAGGAAGTTTTCTGGATGAGCAGTTTTTCTGGAAGTGAAGTTCAGAAGCAGTAAGAGGATCCATTTCTTCAATGGATTGGATAGATAAGCGTAAGCTGTTCTGATTGGTAAAGAGAGAACAGTTTCTTTGCATTTTGGCTGGGTTGATCGCAAAAGTGACTTGCGATAGTTTGAGTATTCTTTTGGGTATCCGAGATTTTCTGGGATGTATTGTCCAGTCTGTGCTTGTGTTCTTCATCAGTATTTTCATTCTACTCCAGATCAGAGTGGTGCAGCGGAAGCAGTTTGGCGAGTACATCTGTTTGTCTTTTTCAGATAGGAGAAGTTAGTTCGATCTTCTGATGTTTGTGAGTAGAGTTTTGTTTTGGATTGGATAAATCTTGAGGAGATCATTCTGTTGAGTTATTTTAGGTCCTGATTGTTTCAAGAAGTATCAGCGAAGGTTAAGCTGATCAGGAAGGATCTGTAGAGAGCCCAAGATCGTCTGAAGGATTTTGTGGATAAGAGACGAAGGAATTTGAAATTCGAAGTTGGAGACTTCGTTGTTATTGAAGTTTTCTCTGGTAAAGGGAGCTATAAGATGGGTAAGTCTGGGAAGTCAGCTCCGAGAAATATTGGATCTTTTCTATATTCTGTTTTGGATAAGAGTTTGGTCTACTGAATTGAATTGTCAGTTTGGATAACTGGAATTCATTGAGTTTTACGTATCTCTGAGGGAGTACGTATTTGATCTATCTCTGGTTTAGAACCAGCAGTTCTGGAGGAATTGGTTGTTGAGTCAGACTCGTCTGTAGTCTGATATTCTGTTTAGTTTTGTAGATCTAGAGAGTAGAAGCTCTATAGCTTAGCAGTATTGGTTGTTTGGATTGTTTGTAGGGCGAGTATCCCGGTATATATATACTTGGGGAAACTCGAGGAAATTCTATCCAGAATTTTGTCTGGATAGTTAGAAATGTTTGTTTGGATGATTGGTTGCTATGATGTTAGCATATGGATGATAGTATATGCTTGTGATTTAAAATTAAAATCTTTGATAGATTATTAAATTACCTTTGTTTAAATTTCGGGGACGAAATTATTTTAAGGGGGGAGGAATGTGATATCCCGGGAATTTGGACAATATCAATTTAATAATTTATATTTAAAAAAATTAAATTGATTTGTTGATCTTTGTTAATAAATTTGAATAAATTTAATAATCTAATTAAATAAATATTTAATTAGTAATTTATCTTTTAAAAGTTTAATAGAATGATTTCTATTTATAATATATATATAAGTGTATATATTGTAAATAGATGAGTTGGTTTGAATTTAACAAATAAAGTTATGTTTTCAAATTTCTAATATTTTGGTAATTTGAAAATTATGATTTAAAATAATATTTAGCTTTTCAAAGATATTTGATAAATAACTATATAGTTTTAAATACATAAGATAAATGTTTAATTGTTTAAAAATAGATTTTAGCTTAAGTTTAAATTTAAATAAAAGGTTGGTTTTATTTCTTTAAAATTATCTATACATATAAACAAGAACTTATTAACTAATTAATTAAGTATAAGCTTATATTAAAAATAAATACAAATTAACTTAAAAAGACAAGTGTTAATTTCCTAAAGCCTCATTCTAACAAGTGTTAATTGATAAGTGAATATGATGACAAATGGCATCTTTAATTTTATTTTTCTTTTATTTTGGTAAATCATAAATTTTTACTTATATAAACAATGCTTCCTCTTTTCCATTCTTCTTCTATTTCTTTTTCAAAACTTAATGAGATTCAGCTGAACAAAATGCTCTAACAAAAAAATCTGAAAAGCAACTCCTCAAACCAAAATTCTCAAAAGAAACAAATCTGGAAATCAATACTTCCAAAAACCAGAGATCGAACTCAAAAATCAAATTCTCAGAAATAAACCTTGTAACCTATATCAACAACTTGAAATTTATTTTTCAACATCAAAAGCCTGCAAAATTCTTCTTCAATCTGTCATCCTCTGATCAAAACATGTAGACCAGTTTCAAATTCAAAACTGAGATCATCAAACATATCTTCTCTGTTTTGAAAGCCAACCTGTAACCAAAATCAAAAAGCTTGCATGCATTTTTCAAATCTGAGATTAAATCAAAGCAACTCAAGAAATCAAAAGCCTGAATATCTCAGTGCAAAGATCAAAATGCAAATTAAAGAAGCAAAAGCAACTCAAGTTTTAAAGATTCAAAAGCCTGTTGTTTCAGTTTCAAAAATCTGGAGGCTCTGCTTCTTTTAAAATAAGTGAGTAACTTTAAATTTTAAAATATAATTAGTTGAATGCAAGTATGGTTAGATATAAAAGTGTATTACATAAATGAATGTCTGATTTGGATTTTTATTTGTGTGCATGCTGTTATAAGTGTTCTGTTCATTATTGTCTAGGTGAGTAACCTTTTATAAGTTTGAAATCTGAATTATGGTTGCATGATTTTATGTTGAGATGAAAAAGCATTGCATGTTATTATATGTAAATATCTGATGTAAGTATATATGTGTGCATGATATTTCTTTCTATTTGCCTGTTCTATTTTGATTTTCCAGGCACAAAACTTCACTAAAATACTTATCATTTAATTAAGTTTCTGATAGAATGAAATTTATAAAAATGAAGCTGTTGATTATCTTAAGTTAATATTTAAAATTTTAAGTAAGTTAAAATATTAGTTGTTGTCTCTGGAAACATAAGAAATATCAGTGTATGTTGATTTTTATCAAAATCCAAACATGTTAATCTGGAAATTCAGTATCATAAATCAAAAGTACTAACTGAAACATGATTTTTAAATCAAAAATTAGGATTTTTAGTTAAGGGGTTAGGGCGCAGTTCTCTGTTGAACAGAAAATGGAAACTGGGGAAGTTCTGATGATCTATAGGTTTGTATGGGTTGTAATTTCTTCTGGAGGTAGATGGGTGATCAGAGAAGCTAAGAAAACTATCAGATTGAGGTGTATTTCATTTTGGAAGAAGAGATTGTGATTTGCATTTTTAAACCCTAGTTTTACTGTGGCTAGAAGAAGTGATCATTTCGGCAATTGTAGTTGATCGAGTTCAACTATATCTTGGGTTCTGAAAGATGGTGGGTTGACGAGGTCTTCCCCGGAATTTCAGTGGCAACGGTGGTCGGAGATGCGTTGACGAGATGGTTCCAGGTTTCATTGTTATTCCAGTTTTGGGTTTGTAGAATCGATTTTGATTTCGAGCTAGTTTCGATGTTCTGTTGGTCGTAATGGAATGTGAGGATGATCGTCGACATGTAGGAATGGTCGTGGATGGCCGGAGTTGATCAGTTTCATCGTGCATGTGCACGGTGATGATTTGTATCCTGGTGAAGTTGGTTTTGACAGAGGAGACGTACTCGAGTTGATCGCGTAAATGACTCGAAGCATGGAGGGTTTTATCTCGGGGTAAATTGAGATGGGCTCGGGTAGATTAGTGATGTCCCAGTTTAAAATCTGACAGGGTTTTAAATTTTAAAATGAGTTTTAAAAAGTGTAGAGTAGGATTTAAAACAAAGTTTTAAATCAAAAGTTTAAAGTATGGATTCAATTTAAATTTGTATCCTAGTTGAAATAATAAGTTTATTAAATTATAATGTTTAAACAAATTTAAAATGTTTAAAGAAGGTTTGAATTTTAAATGAATTGGTTTAGAAATCTTATAAATTTCTTTTATAAATGTTAAGTATTCCTTTAACATTTGGATTTAAAAAGATTTTGTAAATTGGCTTTAAAATTTGTTAAAGCTAAATTGTAATTTATTTAAAATCTTTAATTTGAAATGAATTAAGGTAAGATTTTAAAGTAAATGTTTTAAAGTCTTTTGTTAATAATAATTAAAGTAGTTGAAAAGGGCAATACTTTAATTTAGAGATTAATTAAGGTTCAATGATTTAGGATTCATTAAATTAATAAGGAAATTAAAGAGTAATTTAATAATTTAATTAATGAATGATTTGGTGTTAATTAATTAAGATTTTAAGTAAATTAATTAAAAGTAATTAATTTGAAATTAAGAATCATTTAATTAGATAAGTATAAATTATTAATAAATGATTAGGGATTAATTAATCAAAGGATTAAAGATTAATTAAGCAATTGATTAAGTAATTAGAAATTAATTAGTAATTAAGAATTAATTATTTGTAATTAGAAATGGTTGATTTAAGTTTAATTACTTAAATGAAGAATTGTTAATAGTTAATGAGAGATCATTAATTAGGGATAATTAAATAATTAATAATGGGATTAATTTTGATAATCAATTAGAATGATAATCTTTTATGAATTGGTTAAGTAAGTACTTAATGGAAGTAATTTAAGTTTAATTACTTTTGTATAATTAATCAAGGGATTAATTAAAAGATAATTAATTAAGGAGTAATTAATTTATGAAATGAGTAATTAAGGGTAGTTAATTACTAAATGAGATTAATCAAAGAGTGATTAATAAATGTTGTTTAATTAAAGGTTAATTACTTAATGTAATTAATTTAATTAAAGTAATTAATAATTAAAAATGTAATTAAGGGTCATTGATTAATATAATTAATAATGTAATTAAGGATTGATTAATTAAGATTAGTTAATCAATAATAAGTGATTAAAGTAATTAATTAATGTAATTAATTAAGGATTGATGTGATTAATTATAGATGATTAATTTAATTAATTATAGTTAATTAATTAATGAAGTAATTAAAGATTAATTACTGAATGGTTTAAGATAATTAATTTGTGAAATTAATTAAGTATTAATTACTTAAAGTAATTAAAGGGTAATTAATCAGGAATGATTAATTTAGATGGATACTTAGAGTAATGATTAATTAATTGGTTTAATTAATAATTAAGTAAGCAGGATTTATAGAATGAAGTAATTAGTTTAATTCACTTTAAATTAATTAGATGATATAAATCATTGCTTAAGGATGGATGAATGAGATTGAATGTATTTCATTGTTTGATATCTCTGATGAGATATGATTGATATATGATATGGATGTTTGGTTGAATTATAATGATAATGTGAATTATCTGTTTGGGATGATAATGTAGATTATCTATTGAATTATCTATCTTTGTGTATATAGATAAGAATTGAATTGTTTTAACCTTAAAACAACTTGGCCCTTAAAAGATACGTTTTGGATTTCGATGAGACCGGGATCGGGTTTCCGTATACCGGTATTCCAGGTCTGGAGACCCGAATACCACATCGATCCAAATTAACGATAGGTCGTGAATCTCAAGTGAAGGTGAAGATTCAGAGTGCAAGGGTTATTGTCGTTAACTCTAAGGGTGATTCCAAAACGAGTGTAACGAGATAATGCCTTCGGTTTCGTTCGAACCCAGAACGAACTTGTATGGATTGAATGCTTTCAGCACATCGTCAGGCGGACGATGAGCATTCTAAGTGATATGTTCTGATTAAAGGTAATCGTAACCTCAAGCCTCATCAACCGGGAATGGCTAAAACAGGGGAGGTGCAGCAAGGCTTCGTGGGTAGCACCCACTGAGAGCAAGATAGATCCCTGTCTAGAGGTCCCTTTTCTTTTATTCGGCTTAGTGTGTGGTTGGTCGCGCCAACTACGGGATTGTCTTGTTCGGGATTATCCAGTAAGGGATGGTTCCGGCTTTGTGTTGCAGGGGAGCGGGCGTACTCCTCGGTAGGGTGATCTAGGCCACGTACTGTGACGGGCGGTACCCCAGTAGCCCTGCCATTGTATGGAATCCAAACTCCAATAAGTGCCGTACGTATTAGTTGTGCCCAACTATGCTGAAATGTGAGATGTAAGCATTTCAGCTATTTCTGTATTTTACTTGAAAACCCTAGACCCTATTATAATACAATCGAATTTCCTATCAAATGTCTTGGTTAGCGTAAGGTAAAAACTTACCCATGTTTATTTGTGGGAAGTCTTACGTGATACCTTTTCTTTCAAAAGGTTTTGAAGTTAAACAAGTTTAACCTGTTACTCACACCAGACCCATGTCTGACCCAAGTTGTTTATTTCTGTTTTATAAACTCTTAGGTACTCAAATTTTTACGAGTAGCCAAGGGATTCAGGTTTAGCCTTGACGAATATTCTGGAGGAGCAATGGAGCAGGAGGCTTCGGCGTTCGTAGATATAGTATTCCGCTGTGTTGATATCTGTGATAGTGTCTTGTCTTGTATTTGAGTTGTAATGTCTAGACAGATGTTTATAACTGTCTAGTAAGTGATGTATATGTTGTATAACTCTGATAAGTGTTGTATACTATGTAATAGTTTATGTTATTAATATAATTTATTCGTTCCGCTGTGAGATCGTTGTTGTTGTTTCTTTCTTTCTTCTCTTCTTTTCTATTTTCTACCCCTTTCTTTCTTATTAACGATGCGACTTTCTGTGGAGAGAAAGTCGTGGTCGTTACAGTTTAAACCTGTTGTTTACTAAGAATATTTATGTAACAGTTGTTTATAACCTTAAACTAATAATATAGGTGAGTTATAGCTCCTAAGTCTGTACATATATGTATTTATATGTAAGTTATTTATCGTGTTAAATATATATTATGTATATAAGTTTGATGTTATGTGTATATTTTATAAATAGTTACTGTATTTATATATAGTATTTTATAACTTTTGTTTCGATGTACTAATATGGTTATGGGAAATGTTTTCAATTCTTTTATATTATTCGTATACCAGCTTATATGATATTGTTCATAAAGGTTCACATAAAATTTTATAGCCTGTTATGTAGACATTGGTTAGGAAAATTACTTTTTATATAGGTTGTTGTATATAGTGTCTGGTCATACCGGTTGCATTGATGTATACATATTATAGAGTTTCTAGTTGGGTGTGTATATATATATATATAGATGTATGAAACAGCAGTTTATATTCACAATATATGTCATATTGTAAGCTTTACCTGAGTTGGTCTTGTATATACATATGGGATCTGCTGTATGTTGCTTATATATCTCTATTTATAGAGTAATCTAGCATAGTACGCATAGTTATATAGAGATGTTACTAAGTATATAGGTATATACGAGTTGTGTATATATATGTTTAAGTTATATATTGCGATTATGTGTCTTATAAATATTGTTTTGCTAAATATATTTTTATAAACCTACAGTATATGCATATACTTGAAACTGCGTCCATATGTTGGTCTATTTAAGTACTATATTATATGAGTTCTATATATATGTAATATATATGATTCCTGTATATATTAAGGGTATATATATAGTTGTATTTCACCTATATGATTTATGTTGTCATGTGTATACAGAGAAATAATGTTGGATATATATCTCGTACTTTATAGTTGTTGACTATTACTCTTTTCTTGGGTTTAAGGTAAGTGGGGGATACGTATATTGTGTTGTATGCTTATATATATTTGCTAGAAAATATATTTGCCTATACATATATGTGCTTCATTATATACTATGATATTTGATTTTAAAATACTATATATAGATTGGTGATTGATTTTAAATGTATATAGATTTTGAGATATAAAATATATGTAGATATTTTGATTTGGGGTGTTTAAGAAATAATGATTTTGAATTTTCTATAAATATTTTTTTTATAGGTGGCGAAGTTAAATATTAATTTTATAAAATAGTGATAAATATTTTAGATATATCAAGATGATGCTGATTTGTTCTTATCAATTCCTTGTTATCAGCTTCGATCATCGGATTCGTGCCCATCTCACTTTGTTCTGGATTCGTGGCTTATTTCTGTGTCCGTATCTGTGTTCGTATCTGTGTCATCTCCTGTTCTCTCTAGCCTCGAAAGGTGAGCACTCACTCACGATTAACGTTCTTTTATTTATTAAATTTGATTTCAATTGAAACGACAATTGAAATATACTGCTGTTAGTTAATTACACTGTTATATATGTTATTGCCTGTATCAGTTCACCTGTGACATCTGACACCATTATTTGTTAATTATTTATGAAATGATAATACAGTTGGCTGATAATTGATTGATTGTTGGTGTTTATATTGGACGTTAAACTGTTAATGTGAAATGATAAATAGTATGCAATTGAACTTGATATAGGATAATTACATGTTAAATTTGATTAACTGACATTTGTATAATATGACCTTTTAACTGTTGAATTTATTGACACGTAGGATTTGTTTAGTTATACTTTGAACCACTGAATGTATGTTGTTAAATTGATGATGTATGAAATTGCAAATAGATGACAAGTGAAAACCGTAATGTAATAATCTTTAATCTACATGAAATGATAGTGTAGATTCTAGAAATAATTATATTAATTCGTACAAATAACAATGCGAATTAATACGGTTATTTCAGGATTATTTGAATTGATTATTGGATTGATATTGATTGTTGTTATTGCTTGTTTATTTACTTTGACACCATCCCAGTTATCACACTGCAAGTTCCCTTTGTTATGCTATGATTTTGAATTGAATTGGAATCTGGTTGAAATGATAAATACCCAAATTGAACTTTGACCTTGGTTATAGAGAATTAAATAAAAACCCGATTGGTTAATAATTTGATTTAAAAATAAACGAAGATTTTATTTGAATAAATAATATGGTTTTGAAATGAAGTTGAAATTTGAATTTTAATGAAAGGAAAGTGTTAATATTTAATAATCTGAAACAAAATATTAACAATGTAATCGATGAAAGAATGTTGTTTAATTTGAGAAACGATTGAATTAAGTTTGGAATGATTTAATAATTAAGTTTGAAATTATAATTAAGTTTGAAATTATAATAAGTTTGAAATTATTAAACTTTGAAATTATTTAATAATTAAGTTTTGAATTATTTAATAATTAAATGAGATTGAATTATTTAATGATTAAATTGAATTGGATTCTTTAATAAGAAAAATTGAACTTTTGAATAAGTGAATTTTACTTCGTAAATAATTGAAATTGAGTTTCTTTATTAATTAAGTTTTGGAAAATTATTTAAGTAAGTAAATAAGTGAAATTGAATTTCTTTAACAAGAAATGAAAATGTGATATTTTTGGAATTAATGTAAGACTTGTAATTGAAAGAAATTGATTTGACGAATTTAATTTAATTCGATTTGAAGTTTTGATTTAATGAAGTTGAACTTAAGAAATTGATTTAATGATTTGGAAATTTAATAGAAATTGTTTTGAATGATAAATTACTTAATGAATATTGAATGAAATCGATAAATGAATGTAAATTGATTTGAATGTTAAAATTAAATTGATTTAAATGATTTCGAAATGAAACTTTTGTACGAACTTGAATCAATGTTTGAATTGTTTTCAATATAAAGATTGAAATTGAATTATAAGATTTTGAAATGGTAATTTGGAAGTTTTGAAACGTAAAGTATGGAAACTGTTTTGATAGACAAATGAAATGTTGATTTGCGAATTCCAATTGAAATTGAAATTGATTTGGTTGTGAAATATATTAAATGACCAATCGGTGTAATAATTACGGAAGTTATTAAGGAGACCGGAGTCGGTTATGGATATACTCTCTATCTAAACCGAAAACCACTTTAATAACTGTAACGCGGAGTGATGATCCAGAATGAAGTGGTTGGAATGATGTACGTGTTGACTGAAGAAAGAGAACGATGATGGATAGCCTTGACACTTGTGTCAAATTGGAAATGACTAAAACAGGAGCTGTGCCGGGCCAATGGAGGATTAGCTACCTCAAGTGGACACACTTCTTCGAACTACTTATTACTTGTTGTCGATTGGTGCACCCTTGATTTTGGGAGTGTTGTTTCACGGTGTTGCGGGCGCTGCGGCGTTGCGTTCTCACCAGTCCGGATCAGGCGAACGGTAGTGTCACTACCTTGGGTATTGCCTCATGTGCCTTGTCATACTTGTATTCCATTTATACGCGACCACTACGATTTTGATTTGTACCTTTAGTATATGGATTGCCCTCTGGTGACTTCCGGTTTTGGGGAAACTACGGTCTTGTATATGCTTTTGGGAATAAAAATGTGTTAAGGGTGGAATGGGCCATGACTTAACGCTATTTTGATATCTTCTTATATTACTGATAGACATTATCTACTTATCGTACACTACTACATAGTAGATAGTTTAACGGATCCTTAAAGGATGGTTATTCCAAACATCCTTTGAGTTACTTGTATTTCAATTGCTATTTCACTTGAGTTGGATTTATTAATATAAGAATGTTAATCCTGACTTGAGTGTTTTGTATTTTGCTTTACGCTCGGGTCAGACTGAGTGGTTCAGCTTTCGAGACTCACCTTTGAAGTTGGAGCTTTGCTTGAAGATCCAGCCATCTATTCTGCTTTCAGTATTCGATGATTTCAGTGATGTATTCTGATTTGTATCTGATGTATCATATTACTCTTCCGTTGTATCTGGTTTAACTCTGATGTAACTCATACATTTATATAGTAGCTTTATGAACTACTATCTCTTTTATTTCCGCTGCATTTATTACTCTATGTCTGTGATCTGTGATTATTTATTTACTGTATATGTTCAGTTTTGCCAAATTTAAATTAACAACGCGGTATTTTGAGCAATTCAATTCCGGCATGAGTGTTGTAATGACCCGCCACTCATTCCACAGAATGACGCATCATTAATAAGAAAGAAAGGGATAGAAAAGAGAAAAGAAGAGAAGAGAAAAGAAAACAAACACAAATACTCACAGCGGAAACGAACAAAATATATTATATCACATAAATATTACATAGTATCATATACAACACTTATCAGAGTTACACAGATTCACATCATAATTAATTACATTAATTAATCAATGTAGTAATTAAAGGTTAATTACTATAAGTGGTTAAGAATAATTAATTTGTGAAATTAATTTAAGTGCTAATTACTTGAATGTAATTAAATGTAATTAATCAAGGATGATTAATTAAAATGAATAATTGGACAAGGGTGGATTAATTAATTGATAATTAATTAATAGTGAATTAAGCAAGATTGTTAATGATGAAAGTAATTAATTTAATTTACTTTAAATTAATTAGAGATGAAGTATTTAATTTAATTCATTTTAAATTAACTATATATGGTGATTAATAAATCATTGCTTAAGGATATTGATTTACCTTGAATGGTTTGAGATCTCAGATATGAGATAATTGATACTGTATGATTTGGATGCTTTAGTTGCATAGTGATGATGATATGGATTATCTGCTTATAATGATAATGTTGATTATCTATTGTGAATCTGTGAATTATCTATCTGTGTGTAAATAGATAGTAGAATTGAATTGTTTTAACTTTAAAACAACTTGGCCTTAAAAGATACGCTTTGGATTTCGATGAGACCGGGATCGGGTTTCCGTATACCGGATTTCCAGGTCTGGAGACCCGAATACCACATCGATCCAAATTTACGATAGGTCGTGAATCAAGTGAAGATGAAGATTCAGAGTGCAAGGGTTATTGTCGTTAACTCTGAGGGTGATTCCAAAACGAGTGTAACGAGATAATGCCTTCGGTTTCGTTCGAACCCGGAACGAACTTGTATGGATTGAATGCTTTCAGCACATCGTCAGGCGGACGATGAGCATTCTAAGTGATATGTTCTGATTAAAGGTAATCGTAACCTCAAGCCTCATCAACTGGGAATGGCTAAAACAGGGGAGGTGCAGCAAGGCTTCGTGGGTAGCACCCACTGAGAGCAAGATAGATCCCTGTCTAGAGGTCCCTTTTCTTTTATTCGGCTTAGTGTGTGGTTGGTCGCGCCAACTACGGGATTGTCTTGTTCGGGATTATCCAGTAAGGGATGGTTCCGGCTTTGTGTTGCAGGGGAGCGGGCGTACTCCTCGGTACGGTGATCTAGGCCACGTACTGTGACGGGCGGTACCCCAGTAGCCCTGCCATTGTATGGAAACCCATTCTTCCTACGTGCCCTTACGGTTTTGATTGTATAACCCACTTTGTGGCTAGTATGCTGGAATTTAATAATGTAACAATTTCAGCTATTTCATATTTATTTGAAAACCCTAGACCCTATTATAATATAACTGGATTTCCTATCAAATGTTTTGGTTAGCGTAAGGTAAAAACTTACCCATGTTTATTTGTGGGGAGTCTTACGTGATACCTTTTCTTTCTAAAGGTTTTGAAGTTAAGCAAGTTTAACCTGTTACTCACACCAGACCCATGTCTGACCCAAGTGTTTATTTCTGTTTTATAAACTCTTGGGTACTCAAATTTTTACGAGTAGCCAAGGGATTCAGGTTTAGCTTTGACGAATATTCTGGAGGAGCAATGGAGCAGGAGGCTTCGGCGTTCGTAGATATAGTATTCCGCTGTGTTGATATCTGTGTTAGAGTCTTGTATTGTATTTGAGTTGTAATATCTAGACAGATGTTTATAACTGTCTAGTATGTGTTGTATAGTTGTGTAAACTCTGATAAGTGTTGTATACTATGTAATAGTTTATGTTATTAATATAATTTATTCGTTCCGCTGTGAGATCGTTGTTGTTGTTTCTTTCTTTCTTCTCTTCTTTTCTATTTTCTACCCCTTTCTTTCTTCATAATGATGCGACTTTCTGGGCATAGGAAGTCGGGTCGTTACAAGTGTCTACCTATACACTTATAATGGATGCGAATGGTCCAAAATATTGGGTCGTTACAGTTGGTATCAGAGCTTTGGTAGCTCTAGGCAAAACTCAACATGTAGGGTAAATGTATTTACAGAATCACTTTCATTTCGAGTTTAAATCTCTTCCATTGACTCAATTCCTTTGAATTTTGGAACGTTCCCCTCGGTTCCGAAATTCATTCGTGTCCTTCACTATTCGTCGTCTTTCAATTCTGGAGCACCCCATAACTCCATTTTAAATGATATCTATAGTAAATCGGCGGTCTCGCCAATCTTCGAATCATTCGTAAAGGAGCAAAACTCCTTTACAATTGGCATTGATTTACCGGAGATTTCTTTATCCTCGGTTTACGATGCTATCTATCTCCTGTTATATCTGAATTCTATTTCTTAAGATCGAATGTCGATTTACCTCGGCATTCCACATCGATCTTATTCTTGAAGTTACGGACGACCCGGTTAAGGTTGCCCGTGAATTAAATAAACTCATCCATCTCCCGATTGTGGTAATTGAATTATCTTATCTTCTGTTTCAAACTTATTTTCAAATCAAAATTTTCTTTGATTTAAGTGAACAAAAAATTTGAATCCCTATCCTTATTTTGAAAATTTATTCCTGTATCGTCGAGCAAAGAAATGTATTTGTAAACTAATATATAAATGTTTTAATATATGCTGTGTTGTTTGAGTTGTTGATGTTGATTTGGGTTTCCGATCGATTCGTCTGATCAACGCTATCGATAGGATTTACAAAACACTTGAACAGAGCAAACTGACACAATATTATTTTCAAATTTGGAAAATGAAATAAATTTGTTTGATTATATTGTGAAAATATAAGTAAAAAAAAATTCTGGAATTTAATAGGTAAATTAAATTGTTGTTTGAAATGATAATATTTGATTATCATTTATTATTCTAAATAAATTTATAAATACGGTTTATAAATTGATTTGGAATTTGAAATGAATTTAATTCAGAAATTTGAGAATTTAGTTTTCGGGGATTTCGAACTTTGGTTTTAAAATTTTAAAGTATATTATTGGAAGTATTTTCAAATAGAAATCGTTTTCAAATAATTTTAAATTGTTGAAACCAATGCTCTTCTCTTTGTCGCTGGAAAATAATTTCGGTGATGGCGGCCGCATCATCGACATTCATTTTCGAGTTTCGAAGTGGAGATACTATTCTGTAGCTTTGCTACGGTTTTGTTTTGAAAAATATTTTGACTTGAATTTCTTCATTATAATTTGATTTATATATATATAGGTATCTTATTTTAAAATTTAATTTGATTTGATATAAATATATTACATATATCTCTAAGTTGTTTAAAGTAAATTAGAAATCTAATTCTTGAATTTTGTAAAAGGGTGATTTTAATTATAAATAAAACCAAAATTTGGAATAAATATTTAAACTTGAATAATTGAATTAGGAAAATTTTATTTGTATATTGTTCAACTGCATTCTAATACAACTTACCTAAATCATTCAGAAGTTGAATATGTAATTGGATAATATTGTAATACCCCAAAATTTTGTGAAAAATCATTTTTGAAAAATGATTTAATTTTTTTGAAATATTTAGATTTAAATATGGTGAAGTTTCTGGAATTAATAGTGTGCAAGTATATGTGTGCACGTGCACACTGAAATGGCACAAGGAAGAACTCCAGATTTCTTGGATTTAAAACAAGAATTAAAAAGCAATACAAACATGATTTTGCAACATGGATATTTGATTTCTGGAACTATATGGATCATCTTAGAAAATAAGAAAAGTAAGTTTTACTTTAAATCAGTAAACAAATTTTATTTAAAACCCAGAAGAGAAAATTATGTATATTTGTAAACCTGTATACATATAGGTGCATATGCTTCTGAAATTAAAGAGAAATTAAATAAGCCTAGGTAAGATATGTGTACAAATATATATATATATATATATTTAAGTACTGAAAAGTGTATATATATATATAAGCAGGTAAAACTATAACATTAAAATGACATGAAATGTGATACAAGTTAATAAGCTTGTATAGGCAAAAATAGCAAAGGAAAATTCTCAGGGATAATTGAAAAATAAAATAAAATAGTCACACTTTTAACATGACTAGGTGAGTGGCCATTTTCTGAAAAGTAAAAGAAAATGCAGCCTTTAAATTGGTTAATATGGCCGGGGTATTATGAATGCAAAATGCATGATGCTAGCCAGGACAGAAATGGAATTCTGTTTCAACAAAACCCTAGAGGAAAAATGCATATAAATAGGCAGTAGAATTGTCTTTACCCCGGGCTGCACAAAAATAAGAAAAGAAGAAAAAAAAAATATATTGGAAGGAAGGAGAAAACACTCAAACAAGAATTTTCTGGATTAATAAGAAGAAACATTTAGGTGAGTAATCTCACTGAGTTCATGGCATTAAGACCTGAGTTGAGGCAGCCACTTTTTATATTGCCATTTATGTATTTCTGGTTTTGATGTATATGATTTCATCAATGCTTTTTTGATGTTTTATTTTAAATCTGATATGATTTAATATGGATGATTTTGATGATCTTTGATTGGTTGAGACATTTGTCTTTGGATGAGTATCACATTGTTTTATTTATACTCATAAATGTTAAAGTTTAGGATCTTAAAAATTATATAGAGAATACTCTCAGCTGTTATAGATCTATGGCATGGAAACTTTATGAAAATGATTGGAGCTGCATTATACTTGGTATAAGTGCTGAGGCTTGAAAAGAAAAATGTTAAGGGTGCAATAGAAATTTTCTAAGTGCTGAGCCCTTGATCAAATCAAAAAAAAAAACCCACAAGCTAAAATTATGATTGAACCAGATCTAGAATCTGAATCAATCATAAAGGCTTGCAGATCAATATAACATGCCATGCCTCTTTTACAGTTGAAAATGTTCTTATATCTACTAAGATCAAGACATATTGACCCCATTTAGGAAATAACTGTCTGGTTATTTCTGAAGAGAATTATGCTAGAAGAAATTATGGATGTTTCCATGTTTGCAGTGATATGTTCACTTAGCATATTTGATGATAGGATTTAAGACAATAACACTAGTAAATAAACTAGGGAAGGGAAGGCCAAGAAAGCTGCTGGAATGCTTGTCATATTTGAAGTATGCAAGTTGGCACATGGTTTGTTTAAGCCCTGAGATCTTTGTGCAATGATGTGAATTAGTTCATTGCAATGTGTCCCAGTGATTCCTTAATAGCAGATGAGGCAGGGATTTAAATTGAATATTACAACCTGTAAATGAAGAAATAGGAATATGGATATTTCTTAGGTTGAATGGTATGGAACCAAGATGATTCCAGTGAATGAAATTGTTGCAAATAGATAATTATGTTTGCATGATTATGTATGCAAGTGAAAGAATGATACATGAATATATCATACCTGAATCAATTTAATATACTATGTTGAAGTAATTGATTGCAGAAATTTGCTTAAATAACAAGTTAGAACCCTTATATTCTCTATTGCTAATATCATGAATGAATTGATGTTACTCATACCAGATCATAGATCTGACCCTTGTTTGCTCATGGCATATGGGGTGTCTCATTTTAAAATGAGGCAGCCACTTATGCTCTTTCAGGTAACCCAGGCACTAAGTAAAAATGAAGTAATGGCTATTATGGAGGAGTGAATGAACATGCTAGCTAGTTTCAATAAGAGCTTAAATTGATTATATCTGCATGTATTCAGGAAAAATTTTATGTTTCTAAGATTTCCAGTCATGTATTGAATATTTTATGGTTAGAGATCATGTTGCCCTTATGTTCTGTAAGTGTCAGATTAAATTTGTTGGTCTGTTGGAATTGTTGTGTGTTAAGGTTTGATTTGTTTTAAAGTAGGACCTGAAACATAAACAAGAGAAATATGCTCAAGTATCACCTATAAAAAAAAATCTGGTAAGAAATGTACAATTATGTGAGCTACTGTTTTGCATAATTTATATATATGTATTAGCTAATCTGGATACATAACAGAGCACTGAGTTTTAGAACAAAATCTGGATTTAGCAAGAAGTAAACTTAAAAGGATTTTATCTTCTTTTTACTGAAATGCTTTGTAAATAAGTTTGAATTCCTTTCTGAATTGTATTGAGAAAAGTAAAATGTTTTTCTAAAAGCTTCAGACAGAATGCAATGAGAGGTATCTCCATTGCTTTGAACTAGTGTGGCAGATACAGGATTCATGAGTTAACCAGCTTCAATTAAATGAAGTATTGGTTGATCATGATAGATTGTATTCTGAAAATAAAAAATGCATTTCAAAGTTTAGTACATTTAGCAATTGCTTCACCCAGTTTTCTGGAAAATGAGCAGAGATATTGACATGTACATGTATATCTGTGTACATGTTGATATTTGAGCAAAAATATGATTATAATTCCTAGATCAGTTGTAGGAATGGGATTCAAAAATAGTAAAGTAAGAAGAATTGTTTTGTATGTTAGGTTATAGGCAAACAATTAGATATATATGTACAAAGATAGGTAGGTATCAGATTTCAGACCTTACAGGAAAAAAAAAAGGGAAGAAAGACAAAAATTGTGTTTGAACCGACCAGCATAGCACTCGAACTCGTGACCTCTTGTGTATAAGTTAGGCGCGTTTCCATTACGCCTAGATGTTGCTTGTGTTCACTTAGGATCCACTTTCTTTTATACTGAATTTGATACTATCCAGACTTTAACATAATCATCTATATTAAAAGCTTGTTTACCACTGATTATTACTTGATCATTTCTTAATTATAATGACAGACTAAAATACATGTTTCCAGTGGATTTTATGGCCAAAAATCAGGATACAATAATCAATCTGAATTGCTAAAAAAAAAATCAAAATCAAACAGATTGTCCTTGTACAAAAAAATAAAGTATATACTCTGAATTTAAACAAGAGGAACATATACATCTTCATATGTATGTGTTTGTTATTAGTTATACACTGATATATTTATATTGGTAAGTTATTTTGATCCTGGATATATTTTGTTTATTGGAGAAAGAAAATGACCCTGGGAAATAATATTTGTAATGAATGATATATCCATATATCATCACTAAATCTAAAAAAAAAAAATCCTTATGAAATTAGGGTGGAAATGGGAGGGTCATTGCAGTTGGTATCAAAGCACTTGGTTGCATTGACTGTTAAGTGTTATAGAAATGTATTATGTCTGTTTGTTTTGGATGAAATAATTTAGATAAGAAATTAGAAATTATAGAAGTACTCATAATATACTAATACCATTTACCCAGAATTTAGTTAGCAGACCATGGTAGGAAGAGGATCTCATCACAATGCAGGACCCAGTGCACCTCAAATGCTTGATATGCAAGAATTTGTGAGGGTTTTAAGAGATGGAATTGGGCATAGGCCTGAGAACCCACATGAAGAGCTTTCAAAATTACTGAAGACTTATTCCAATTTGGGAGGCAAGAGTTTTGAAGGAACTGAGAGTGTGATGGAAATTCAAGCATGGTTGAGAACACTTGATAGGATTTTCAATGACATGCAGTTGGATGACCAAAGGAAGAGGCAAGTAGCTTCTAGACAACTGAAAGGGGTAGCTTTAAGCTGGTGGGAGGTGATCATAGCTGGAAGAAATGAAAATGAAATCACTTGGAATCAGTTCAAGGAGATGTTGGAGGCAAGATTTGTACCAGCATCAGCCAAGACCATTTTGCTTGAAGAATTTATCAAACTTAGGCAGGGAACTTTGAATGTCACTGAATACACTCAAAAGTTTGAGGGGCTATCCAATTATGGAGCAATGCTAGTGGCAGATGAAGCATCCAAAAATGATAGGTATATAAAAGGACTGAACCCAGGACTTAGCAGAGCTATGCTACCATATGCAGATAGAACATTTGATCAAGTAATTGATCTGGCTTTGAAACTGGAACAACATGACAAAGAAAGAGAGAAATATAGGAATTTTAAGAGCAATAACAAGAAGGATAAGGGAAGATATCACCCTTATGATAAAAAGAAGGAGGAGGCAGACAACAGGAAGAGTAAAGACACAAAAGCCAATGATACTAAGAAGAAATTGGTTTGCCATCATTGTGGAAAAGAAGGACACATCAAACCAAGGTGCCCAGAGTTAAAAGGAGGAGCCTTCAAATGCTACCTATGTGGGAAAGAGGGGCATATGAAGAGGAACTGTCCTGAGAATAAACAGCAAGGGAAATTGGCAACCTTGGAAGGAAAAGGCAAATCTGCAGTGAAAATTGATGCTGAAAATCATGGCCAAGTGGAAGGTACATTACTCATTTGTGCCATACCCATACCAGTAGTATATGATACTGGAGCAACACACTCTTTGATTTCCTATGAATTAGTTAAAGTGTTAAAATTAAACTGCATATTGGTTGAAACCCCATTGCTTGTACAAAGTCCCCTAGGGAGTTCTAGTGTTTTGAACATGAATTGTGTGGATGTGGAGTTAAACATAGGAGGAAATATTTTTATTTCCAATTTATATGTTTTAAATTACCCAAATATAGGAGTTATATTGGGGGTAGATTGGTTAAGGCAATTTAAAGCCATAATTAATTTAGACTCATCCACCATATCATTGCAAAATTCTAGAGGCCAGAGAATCACAGTTCTATGTGAAATAGCTAAGGAAGGGAAATTGTATCATTTAGTTGACTTAGAAAAAGATCTGAGTGAACTAACAATTGAAGAAATTCCCATAGTTAATGAATACTTGGATGTGTTTGGGGAAGTTAAGGGTGTTCCACACCACAGACCAGTTGAGTTCCAAATTAATCTCATTCCAGGAGCAAGTCCAATAATCAAGAAACCTTATAGAATGGGGCCAAGTGAACTGAAAGAATTGAAAAATCAGTTGGAAGAATTAGAAGGCAAGGGATTTATAAGGCCAAGCAATTCCTGCTGGGGTTCTCCAGTAGTGTTTGTAAGAAAACATGATGGTACCTTGAGAATGTGCATAGATTACAAAGAACTAAATAAAGTAACCATCAAGAATAAATACCCATTGCCTAGAATAGATGATCTCTTTGACCAACTCAGTGAAGCTAAAATATTTTCTAGGCTAGACTTAGCATCAGGATTCCATCAAATGAAGGTTGAAGACTCAAGTGTTAAGTATACTGCATTTAACACAAGATATGGCTTATATGAATTTTTGGTTATGCCATTTGGTTTGACAAATGCTCCTTCATATTTTGTTGATTTGATGAATAGAATATTTAGAGATTATTTAGACAAGTTTGTACTGATTTTTATTGATGACATTTTGATTTATTCTAAGACAGTGGAAGAGCATAAAAATCATTTGCATTTAGTTTTGTCAAGACTAAGGGAAAATGATTTAAAGGCAAAATTTTCAAAATGTGCATTTTGGAAAGAAGAAGTGCATTTTCTTGGGCATGTTATCTCTGCCAAAGGAATATCAGTAAACCCTAATAAGGTAGTGGCAATCCAAGCATGGAAAAGGCCTAGCACCATCAGTGAGATTAGATCATTTATGGGGATGGCAGGATATTATAGGAGATTCATAAAAGATTTCTCAAAAATATCATCACCACTTACCAATTTAACTAGAAAGAACCAAGCCTTTGTATGGACAGAAAAATGTGAGCAAGCTTTTATCAAAATAAAAGAAGCCCTGATTAATGCACCAGTATTGAGAGTGCCAGAAGGAAATGAAAATTTGGTTGTGTACACTGATGCAAGTGGCTCTGGGTTAGGGGCTGTGTTGATGCAGCAAGACCAGGTGGTAGCCTATGCATCTAGGCAATTAAAGCCACATGAAACCAGATATGCAACCCATGATCTTGAACTAGCAGCAGTTGTGTATGCTTTGAAACTTTGGAGACATTATTTGTTAGGTGCCAAATTCATTTTGTACACAGATCATAAGGCACTGAAATATTTATTCTCACAAAAAGATTTGAACATGAGGCAACATAGATGGGTAGAGTTCCTAGCTGCCTATGACCTAGATATACTGTATACACCAGGCAAGGCAAATAAAGTTGCAGATGCCTTGAGTAGACAACATGCCAAGGTAGCCATGTTGATGATGGAAGAGTTTAAGGATTTGTCTCTACTTACTGATTTGGAAATTGAGGAAAACAGTGAGGAACAAATGATGCCCATTGAAGAAGGTGAAGGTAAAGGAAAATTAAGTATGATATCTCTGCAATCAGATTTACTTCTTAAGATTGGGAAAATGCAGGAACAAGACCTAAACATGGTGGAAAGGAAAATGCTCATATCAAAAGGGGAGGAAGTAATAAATTATCAAATTGATAAAAATGGTTATTTAAGGAATAAAAATAGGATATGTGTTCCAGAAAATATAGAATTGAAGGAGGAAATATTAAATGAGTACCATAGGAGTAAATACTCCATACACCCAGGTAGCACCAAGATGTATCAAAATTTGAAAAGAAATCTTTGGTGGAAGGGGATGAAGTCAGATGTGGCCAGATATGTTGCAAGGTGCATGACTTGCCAACAAGTCAAGGCAGAGACACAAAGGCCATCAGGACTATTGCAACCCCTTAGCATACCACAGTGGAAGTGGGAGGATATATCTATGGATTTCATAGATGGTCTGCCTAGATCTAAGAAGGGAAACACAAGTATATGGGTAATAGTGGATAGGCTAACTAAGGTAGCACATTTTATCCCAGTTAAAACAGAAAGAAATGCTCCAAAATTGGCTCAAATATTCGTGAAAGAGGTAGTAAGGTTGCATGGCATACCCAAAACCATTGTGAGTGATAGAGATACCATCTTCACCTCAAGGTTTTGGAAAAGTTTTCAAGAGGCTATGGGGAGTGAATTGTGCTTAAGCACTGCCTACCACCCACAATTAGATGGTCAAACTGAGGTGGTGAACAAAGTCTTAGAGGATTTGTTGAGAGCATGTACACTGGACTTTGGAGGCAACTGGGAAGACCACCTCCATCTAGCTGAATTCACATACAATAACAGTTACCAAAGCACCATAGGGATGGCACCATTTGAAGCCTTATATGGCAAGCCATGTTTGTCACCTATATGCTGGGTAGAGACTGGAGAAAGGGCTGTTCTTGGACCTGAATATGTTAAAGAAACTACAGAGAAAATTAGGTTAATAAGAAAAAGAATAGCAGCAGCTCAAGATAGGCAAAAGAAATTTGCAGATAGGAAGAGAAAGCAAGTGGAATATGCAGTGGGGGACTTTGTTTTCATCAAGATTTCACCTATGAAGAAAGTCATGAGATTTGGCAAGCAAGGTAAGCTCACACCAAGGTATGTTGGACCCTATAAAATTCTGGAAAGAATTGGTTCATTGGCTTACAAATTAGAACTACCAGAGGAAATGAAAGCAATGCATAATGTTTTTCATGTGTCCCAACTTAGAAAATGGGTACATGATAAAGAAGACATTTTGGAAGAGCCTACCAAAATTCAAATAAATCCTGACTTGGTTTATGAAAAAGAACCAGTGGGGATTATAGCCAAGGAAGAAAAGAAATTAAGGAGCAAAACCTTGAAACTGGTTAAAATCCAGTGGAGTAGTGATCCTAATGACTGCACATGGGAGTTAGAGGATAAGATTAGAATGGATTATCCTAAGCTTTTTGCAAATTAAAAGGTAATTTTTTTTCTTCTCTTCTGGAAAATTTTGTTATGCATGGTTGATATGGTTGAATTTGTTTGCTTATGCATATGTTTGATAAGTTTTCAGAAAAGAAAAAGATGCTCACTATAAATGTTAAACAAATTGTGAGGACACAATTCCTAAAAGGAGGGGTGAATGTAATACCCCAAAATTTTGTGAAAAATCATTTTTGAAAAATGATTTAATTTTTTTGAAATATTTAGATTTAAATATGGTGAAGTTTCTGGAATTAATAGTGTGCAAGTATATGTGTGCACGTGCACACTGAAATGGCACAAGGAAGAACTCCAGATTTCTTGGATTTAAAACAAGAATTAAAAAGCAATACAAACATGATTTTGCAACATGGATATTTGATTTCTGGAACTATATGGATCATCTTAGAAAATAAGAAAAGTAAGTTTTACTTTAAATCAGTAAACAAATTTTATTTAAAACCCAGAAGAGAAAATTATGTATATTTGTAAACCTGTATACATATAGGTGCATATGCTTCTGAAATTAAAGAGAAATTAAATAAGCCTAGGTAAGATATGTGTACAAATATATATATATATATATATATATTTTTAAGTACTGAAAAGTGTGTATATATATATATAAGCAGGTAAAACTATAACATTAAAATGACATGAAATGTGATACAAGTTAATAAGCTTGTATAGGCAAAAATAGCAAAGGAAAATTCTCAGGGATAATTGAAAAATAAAATAAAATAGTCACACTTTTAACATGACTAGGTGAGTGGCCATTTTCTGAAAAGTAAAAGAAAATGCAGCCTTTAAATTGGTTAATATGGCCGGGGTATTATGAATGCAAAATGCATGATGCTAGCCAGGACAGAAATGGAATTCTGTTTCAACAAAACCCTAGAGGAAAAATGCATATAAATAGGCAGTAGAATTGTCTTTACCCCGGGCTGCACAAAAATAAGAAAAGAAGAAAAAAAAAATATATTGGAAGGAAGGAGAAAACACTCAAACAAGAATTTTCTGGATTAATAAGAAGAAACATTTAGGTGAGTAATCTCATTGAGTTCATGGCATTAAGACCTGAGTTGAGGCAGCCACTTTTTATATTGCCATTTATGTATTTCTGGTTTTGATGTATATGATTTCATCAATGCTTTTTTGATGTTTTATTTTAAATCTGATATGATTTAATATGGATGATTTTGATGATCTTTGATTGGTTGAGACATTTGTCTTTGGATGAGTATCACATTGTTTTATTTATACTCATAAATGTTAAAGTTTAGGATCTTAAAAATTATATAGAGAATACTCTCAGCTGTTATAGATCTATGGCATGGAAACTTTATGAAAATGATTGGAGCTGCATTATACTTGGTATAAGTGCTGAGGCTTGAAAAGAAAAATGTTAAGGGTGCAATAGAAATTTTCTAAGTGCTGAGCCCTTGATCAAATCAAAAAAAAAAACCCACAAGCTAAAATTATGATTGAACCAGATCTAGAATCTGAATCAATCATAAAGGCTTGCAGATCAATATAACATGCCATGCCTCTTTTACAGTTGAAAATGTTCTTATATCTACTAAGATCAAGACATATTGACCCCATTTAGGAAATAACTGTCTGGTTATTTCTGAAGAGAATTATGCTAGAAGAAATTATGGATGTTTCCATGTTTGCAGTGATATGTTCACTTAGCATATTTGATGATAGGATTTAAGACAATAACACTAGTAAATAAACTAGGGAAGGGAAGGCCAAGAAAGCTGCTGGAATGCTTGTCATATTTGAAGTATGCAAGTTGGCACATGGTTTGTTTAAGCCCTGAGATCTTTGTGCAATGATGTGAATTAGTTCATTGCAATGTGTCCCAGTGATTCCTTAATAGCAGATGAGGCAGGGATTTAAATTGAATATTACAACCTGTAAATGAAGAAATAGGAATATGGATATTTCTTAGGTTGAATGGTATGGAACCAAGATGATTCCAGTGAATGAAATTGTTGCAAATAGATAATTATGTTTGCATGATTATGTATGCAAGTGAAAGAATGATACATGAATATATCATACCTGAATCAATTTAATATACTATGTTGAAGTAATTGATTGCAGAAATTTGCTTAAATAACAAGTTAGAACCCTTATATTCTCTATTGCTAATATCATGAATGAATTGATGTTACTCATACCAGATCATAGATCTGACCCTTGTTTGCTCATGGCATATGGGGTGTCTCATTTTAAAATGAGGCAGCCACTTATGCTCTTTCAGGTAACCCAGGCACTAAGTAAAAATGAAGTAATGGCTATTATGGAGGAGTGAATGAACATGCTAGCTAGTTTCAATAAGAGCTTAAATTGATTATATCTGCATGTATTCAGGAAAAATTTTATGTTTCTAAGATTTCCAGTCATGTATTGAATATTTTATGGTTAGAGATCATGTTGCCCTTATGTTCTGTAAGTGTCAGATTAAATTTGTTGGTCTGTTGGAATTGTTGTGTGTTAAGGTTTGATTTGTTTTAAAGTAGGACCTGAAACATAAACAAGAGAAATATGCTCAAGTATCACCTATAAAAAAAAATCTGGTAAGAAATGTACAATTATGTGAGCTACTGTTTTGCATAATTTATATATATGTATTAGCTAATCTGGATACATAACAGAGCACTGAGTTTTAGAACAAAATCTGGATTTAGCAAGAAGTAAACTTAAAAGGATTTTATCTTCTTTTTACTGAAATGCTTTGTAAATAAGTTTGAATTCCTTTATGAATTGTATTGAGAAAAGTAAAATGTTTTTCTAAAAGCTTCAGACAGAATGCAATGAGAGGTATCTCCATTGCTTTGAACTAGTGTGGCAGATACAGGATTCATGAGTTAACCAGCTTCAATTAAATGAAGTATTGGTTGATCATGATAGATTGTATTCTGAAAATAAAAAATGCATTTCAAAGTTTAGTACATTTAGCAATTGCTTCACCCAGTTTTCTGGAAAATGAGCAGAGATATTGACATGTACATGTATATCTGTGTACATGTTGATATTTGAGCAAAAATATGATTATAATTCCTAGATCAGTTGTAGGAATGGGATTCAAAAATAGTAAAGTAAGAAGAATTGTTTTGTATGTTAGGTTATAGGCAAACAATTAGATATATATGTACAAAGATAGGTAGGTATCAGATTTCAGACCTTACAGGAAAAAAAAAAGGGAAGAAAGACAAAAATTGTGTTTGAACCGACCAGCATAGCACTCGAACTCGTGACCTCTTGTGTATAAGTTAGGCGCGTTTCCATTACGCCTAGATGTTGCTTGTGTTCACTTAGGATCCACTTTCTTTTATACTGAATTTGATACTATCCAGACTTTAACATAATCATCTATATTAAAAGCTTGTTTACCACTGATTATTACTTGATCATTTCTTAATTATAATGACAGACTAAAATACATGTTTCCAGTGGATTTTATGGCCAAAAATCAGGATACAATAATCAATCTGAATTGCTAAAAAAAAATCAAAATCAAACAGATTGTCCTTGTACAAAAAAATAAAGTATATACTCTGAATTTAAACAAGAGGAACATATACATCTTCATATGTATGTGTTTGTTATTAGTTATACACTGATATATTTATATTGGTAAGTTATTTTGATCCTGGATATATTTTGTTTATTGGAGAAAGAAAATGACCCTGGGAAATAATATTTGTAATGAATGATATATCCATATATCATCACTAAATCTAAAAAAAAAATCCTTATGAAATTAGGGTGGAAATGGGAGGGTCATTGCAAATATATAATATAAATTGAATTTATAAATAAAATTTGAGTGTTTATAATAAAAGTTATACACTAAATTTTGATTTTTAAGATGTTAATAGAGTTAGATAGGATAATAAGAAAACTCGGTTAATAATGAAATAAATTTGTTTTGAAAGAATTAATAAATTTGTTTTGAAAGAATTAATGAATTGAAATTTGATCAACTTATGAAAATACCTTGAATTTAAAAGCAATTAGTGAATATAAATTAATTTAAATCGAAACTTTTATGGTTTAAATTAATTTATATGGGTTAAATATATGTGAGTAGATATATTAAGTAGAATAAATTTAACAGTAATTTGGAATAAAGAAGAATTTAAAACTTGTTGAAGAAAATATGATTATAATAAAAGGCTATTCAAATTTATGGTTTTAGAAATTGTAAATTGAGGATAATTGAATAATAAGATAATGAATTTAGAAATAGTTGAGATTGATTTTAGTGAAATCAAATTGATTAAATCAATTATTGAATATCAATTAATTTAAATTTGAATTTATATGGTGTAAATTAATTGTTATTTTGTATTTCAAATCAGTTTTTCTTTCTGGTTGTTTCTATCCTCCTTCCTCGTTCCTTTTCGGGGACGAAAAGTTTTGAGTGGGGGAGAGTGTAACGACCCGTAAAATTTCAACTGTTTTAATAACGTAATTAGTTGAAATTTAGTGAAATTTTAATCGATAAAATTTTGAAATATAAATTTGATATTTGGAATGCGTTTAGTTAAACATAGCAACTGGTAAATTTTCGTCCGAAAATATGAAAGTTTATTTCGCACGTAAATTCACTTCAATTCAATCAGTTAAAAAGCGATGAAAATAAAATGTTGCTGAAACCTAAATATTTTTACATAGAAAAATTCTAAACCATCTTTTGAGCAAGATTTTAGTTTGTCGTTTTTCCAAATTCGGACATCTTTGGCTCCGTCGAACTTATTTTTCAGTGTTTTTCTTGCATTTTTCGATAGTAGAAAATTCGAATTTTTATAATTCGATCGTACCACTGATCTCCGTATATCGTTTTGATCGTCTCATCGTGCCGATCTCCACAGTATATTCGGTTGCATGTTCCGGTGTTCGGAAGACAGTGAAATCTACGGAAATGATTTTAGTATCGGTTCCGCAAAATTTTGGCATTTGATTTTCCTATTACCATTCACTTTTCACCGGTTGAGAATAAGGGTTACTTAACCTTTCAATCTTCCAAGAAACAGCGTGACTCTTCGATATAATCTGTTTGAATCATTTATTGATTTCACATTTTTCTACACTATTCATTTATGCATTGTTTATATTTGTGCCCGTACATCTCAGAGCCCATTCACATTTTTCAAGCGGTAGCTCCATCTTCTCCATGCCTTAGAAATCCACTTCCACCCCTCCCCTCAGTTCACCGTCCAAGAAACCAAGAACCCATACTCCACCACCGAAGATGCCAGCAGCCCCTCCTTCCTTTACGAACGTCCCGCACTGCCTCCCCTCCTCCGCGCTCCGCCACTATGTCACCAACCTCCGCCTCCACTTCCTTGCCAACCCGGTCTTCCGCCTGCAACTCCGACCCCAAGCCCACGCTGACAAACACCTTCCCTCACCTGATCCGCGAGCGACACCATCTCAGCTCGCCCACACCGCCTCGCCTCACACACATGCAGCCCGCTCTGACTCGACACTATAGCCACAGCCCACATCCCCATCACCGAAGCCTCCCACCTTCTCAATAGCTTCACCAACTCGGCCTCATCCTTTCTTCCGAGTACTAGCAGCCGTATATATATAGCGATGAATATATAAAGGTATATTTACATATATAGTGATAAAAGTATGTTCACATAAATGTATGTATAGTTTAAACCTGTTGTTTACTAAGAATATTTATGTAACAGTTGTTTATAACCTTAAACTAATAATATAGGTGAGTTATAGCTCCTAAGTCTGTACATATATGTATTTATATGTAAGTTATTTATCGTGTTAAATATATATTATGTATATAAGTTTGATGTTATATGTATATTTTATAAATAGTTACTATATTTATATATAGTATTTTATAACTTTTGTTTCGATGTACTAATATGGTTATGGGAAATGTTTTCAATTCTTTTATATTATTCGTATACCAGCTTATATGATATTGTTCATAAAGGTTCACATAAAATTTTATAGCCTGTTATGTAGACATTGGTTAGGAAAATTACTTTTTATATAGGTTGTTGTATATAGTGTCTGGTCATACCGGTTGCAATGATGTATACATATTATAGAGTTTCTAGTTGGGTGTATATATATATATAGATGTATGAAACAGCAGTTTATATTCACAATATATGTCATATTGTAAGCTTTACCTGAGTTGGTCTTGTATATACATATGGGATCTGCTGTATGTTGCTTATATATCTCTATTTATAGAGTAATCTAGCATAGTACGCATAGTTATATAGAGATGTTACTAAGTATATAGGTATATACGAGTTGTGTATATATATGTTTAAGTTATATATTGCGATTATGTGTCTTATAAATATTGTTTTGCTAAATATATTTTTATAAACCTACAGTATATGCATATACTTGAAACTGCGTCCATATGTTGGTCTATTTAAGTACTATATTATATGAGTTCTATATATATGTAATATATATGATTCCTGTATATATTAAGGGTATATATATAGTTGTATTTCACCTATATGATTTATGTTGTCATGTGTATACAGAGAAATAATGTTGGATATATATCTCGTACTTTATAGTTGTTGACTATTACTCTTTTCTTGGGTTTAAGGTAAGTGGGGGATACGTATATTGTGTTGTATGCTTATATATATTTGCTAGAAAATATATTTGCCTATACATATATGTGCTTCATTATATACTATGATATTTGATTTTAAAATACTATATATAGATTGGTGATTGATTTTAAATGTATATAGATTTTGAGATATAAAATATATGTAGATATTTTGATTTGGGGTGTTTAAGAAATAATGATTTTGAATTTTCTATAAATATTTTTTTTATAGGTGGCGAAGTTAAATATTAATTTTATAAAATAGTGATAAATATTTTAGATATATCAAGATGATGCTGATTTGTTCTTATCAATTCCTTGTTATCAGCTTCGATCATCGGATTCGTGCCCATCTCACTTTGTTCTGGATTCGTGGCTTATTTCTGTGTCTGTATCTGTGTTCGTATCTGTGTCATCTCCTGTTCTCTCTAGCCTCGAAAGGTGAGCACTCACTCACGATTAACGTTCTTTTATTTATTAAATTTGATTTCAATTGAAACGACAATTGAAATATACTGCTGTTAGTTAATTACACTGTTATATATGTTATTGCCTGTATCAGTTCACCTATGACATCTGACACCATTATCTGTTAATTATTTATGAAATGATAATACAGTTGGCTGATAATTGATTGATTGTTGGTGTTTATATTGGACGTTAAACTGTTAATGTGAAATGATAAATAGTATGCAATTGAACTTGATATAGGATAATTAAATGTTAAATTTGATTAACTGACATTTGTATAATATGACCCCTTTAACTGTTGAATTTATTGACACGTAGGATTTGTTTAGTTATACTTTGAACCACTGAATGTATGTTGTTAAATTGATGATGTATGAAATTGCAAATAGATGACAAGTGAAAACCGTAATGTAATAATCTTTAATCTACATGAAATGATAGTGTAGATTCTAGAAATAATTATATTAATTCGTACAAATAACAATGCGAATTAATACGGTTATTTCGAGATTATTTGAATTGATTATTAGATTGATATTGATTGTTGTTATTGCTTGTTTATTTACTTTGACACCATCCCAGTTATCACACTGCAAGTTCCCTTTGTTATGCTATGATTTTGAATTGAATTGGAATCGGGTTGAAATGATAAATACCCAAATTGAACTTTGACCTTGGTTATAGAGAATTAAATAAAAACCCGATTGGTTAATAATTTGATTTAAAAATAAACAAATATTTTATTTGAATAAATAATATGGTTTTGAAATGAAGTTGAAATTTGAATTTTAATGAAAGGAAAGTGTTAATATTTAATAATTTGAAACAAAATATTAACAATGTAATCGATGAAAGAATGTTGTTTAATTTGAGAAACGATTGAATTAAGTTTGGAATGATTTAATAATTAAGTTTGAAATTATAATTAAGTTTGAAATTATAATAAGTTTGAAATTATTAAACTTTGAAATTATTTAATAATTAAGTTTTGAATTATTTAATAATTAAATGAGATTGAATTATTTAATGATTAAATTGAATTGGATTCTTTAATAAGAAAAATTGAACTTTTGAATAAGTGAATTTTACTTCGTAAATAATTGAAATTGAGTTTCTTTATTAATTAAGTTTTGGAAAATTATTTAAGTAAGTAAATAAGTGAAATTGAATTTCTTTAACAAGAAATGAAAATGTGATATTTTTGGAATTAATGTAAGACTTGTAATTGAAAGAAATTGATTTGATGAATTTAATTTAATTCGATTTGAAGTTTTGATTTAATGAAGTTGAACTTAAGAAATTGATTTAATGATTTGGAAATTTAATAGAAATTGTTTTGAATGATAAATTACTTAATGAATATTGAATGAAATCGATAAATGAATGTAAATTGATTTGAATGTTAAAATTAAATTGATTTAAATGATTTTGAAATGAAACTTTTGTACAAACTTGAATCAGTGTTTGAATTGTTTTCAATATAAAGATTGAAATTGAATTATAAGATTTTGAAATGGTAATTTGGAAGTTTTGAAACGTAAAGTATGGAAACTGTTTTGATAGACAAATGAAATGTTGATTTGCGAATTCCAATTGAAATTGAAATTGATTTGGTTGTGAAATATATTAAATGACCAATCGGTGTAATAATTACGGAAGTTATTAAGGAGACCGGAGTCGGTTATGGATATACTCTCTATCTAAACCGAAAACCACTTTAATAACTGTAACGCGGAGTGATGATCCAGAATGAAGTGGTTGGAATGATGTACGTGTTGACTGAAGAAAGAGAACGATGATGGATAGCCTTGACACTTGTGTCAAATTGGAAATGACTAAAACAGGAGCTGTGCTGGGCCAATGGAGGATTAGCTACCTCAAGTGGACACACTTCTTCGAACTACTTATTACTTGTTGTCGATTGGTGCACCCTTGATTTTGGGAGTGTTGTTTCACGGTGTTGCGGGCGCTGCGGCGTTGCGTTCTCACCAGTCCGGATCAGGCGAACGGTAGTGTCACTACCTTGGGTATTGCCTCATGTGCCTTGTCATACTTGTATTCCATTTATACGCGACCACTACGATTTTGATTTGTACCTTTAGTATATGGATTGCCCTCTGGTGACTTCCGGTTTTGGGGAAACTACGGTCTTGTATATGCTTTTGGGAATAAAAATGTGTTAAGGGTGGAATGGGCCATGACTTAACGCTATTTTGATATCTTCTTATATTACTGATAGACATTATCTACTTATCGTACACTACTACATAGTAGATAGTTTAACGGATCCTTAAAGGATGGTTATTCCAAACATCCTTTGAGTTACTTGTATTTCAATTGCTATTTCACTTGAGTTGGATTTATTAATATAAGAATGTTAATCCTGACTCGAGTGTTTTGTATTTTGCTTTACGCTCGGGTCAGACTGAGTGGTTCAGCTTTCGAGACTCACCTTTGAAGTTGGAGCTTTGCTTGAAGATCCAGCCATCTATTCTGCTTTCAGTATTCGATGATTTCAGTGATGTATTCTGATTTGTATCTGATGTATCATATTACTCTTCCGTTGTATCTGGTTTAACTCTGATGTAACTTATACATTTATATAGTAGCTTCATGAACTACTATCTCTTTTATTTCCGCTGCATTTATTACTCTGTGTCTGTGATCTGTGATTATTTATTTACTGTATATGTTCAGTTTTGCCAAATTTAAATTAACAACGCGGTATTTTGAGCAATTCAATTCCTGCATGAGTGTCTACTTATACACTTATAATGGATGCGAATGGTCCAAAATATCAGGTCGTTACAGTTGTAGATATTAATTGAAACAATAAATGGACCACATTTATGAAAGTCCAAAAAAAAGAAATTAAGAAAATGAGTAGCAATGGAATGAAATATTAAAGATTGCCCATCTTAATTTAGAAAGGAGTGTTAGGACCTCATCAAAATTTATTAACTGATAATAAATGGCAACTTCCAGTAAAATTTTCTTTTGGAGTTCTTGGATTATAGTCGTTGGTTGTCTTCCTTAGTTATTGGAAAAGTGGTTGATGTGATAGAAGATATATTTCCTTTTTTATTCCTATGTAGAATTTATGAATGAGATTTAAACCACTTGCAATATGTTGGAAAGAAATGTAAATAAGGAAGTCTTATAGGAACACTTAACTAGCGATAGACCACAGGTAAAACTGGAGGTTAATAAGGAAATTAGGTTAGCTTCCTAAAGTGAGTAAATGTTTCAATCTCAAAACTTTAGATTTTGGGAAACATAAGGGATTTAGCTCACAAAATGCCACCATGTAAGAAAAAGAGAAATGTATAGGAATGAGAATGGAATTTCCTATTGATCAAGGATTAAGAAGAAGGTGGTAGAAATTTTCCGTTAGAAGCAGTGGAACCGCAGCACTCCAACGCAGCTTTATGGAGTTGCGCTTTGCATCATTAGTAATAAGGACCCTTAGTTTACTAGAAGATTTATAGAGGTTTGCTAGTAGCTTTAGGAACTTCATTAAATCGGAGCATCGTTTATCGACGAAAGACCGATGGACAAACTGAAGGAATGGATGGGAACTTGGAGGATTTGTTGAGAGCTTGCATCTTCGACTTTGGAGGATCTTAGGAGTAGCACTTACCCTTAGTAGAATTCAGTAGGATTGAAGTCATCAATGGATGATTAATATGACACCATTGAAGCATTTTTTTGGAGGCCATGCAAATCATCAAATTATGGGTGAGAAAGCACCGTCAAATTCTACTCGAACCAGATTTGTATTGCGAGACTTTGGAAAGTCAGAATTGATTAGGCAGCGTACGATTTGGATATTTGGAAAGTAAGCACCAGATTTATTGAACCTTTTCCCAATATGGGAAAAAACAAGAAAACTTTTATGTTGGCTGGATTCCATAACGTTTTTGCATTTGAGGTAATACCTTCATAGCATAGCAATTGTTATAGAGCCTAATCAATTAGGGAATTATAAGACGGAGCCAATAGCATCCCGTGCCACTGCATGCATCGTTGAGCATGGAACTCGAAAGCTCTGTAATAAAGAATTATATTGGTTCGAGTACAATGGTAAGAAAATCTGATGGGAGGCATGAGGACTCTTCGTCCAAAACCTTTCTTTGGAAAAATTTCTCTTCAAAACTAGGATTTTTGGTTGCATCATGGTTGCTAGATTGGATGAGAGGAAATGGTTGTTATACTTTTCACAACCACTTTGCACCCTGTAGAAATTTTTATACATGTTTAGGGTATTTGCGTACATACGTTCATGACACAATTACACACTCACGCTAGGATTGACTAGGATTGAGCTCATTTTAGTATGTCTGCAGTACATAATCACATTGCACTATTGGTTGAGTAGAAGGTTATGTAGATAACTTGGTTGTATAACATGGATGTTATTGTGTATTACGATGTTCACACCTTGGAAGATTTTGGGAGGAATCCTTTTTAAAGGGGGAAGAATGTGACACCCCGTAAAATGAACCATAAATAAATAAATAAATAAAGTAAACTGAATTAAATATGATAAGGGTTGGATATGGAAATTTATAAAAGTTGGAATTTGACTAAGAGTATTATTCTGTTGCGCTCGTAGCGAAATTTTGACCTCTTTCCATATATAATATGTTGAAGACGGAGCTCAAATAAAGAAGTTATGAGCATTTGAAGTTCTCAGATTTAAATCAATTTCGTTTGAATTCAAATTCAAATCAGAAATCAAATATAGGAATTAAATTTCAAAAATTAGCTTGGGGGTTAAGCAAACGATTAATTATCGCTTAATGTTAAAAAGTTAATTAGGGAATAAAATAATACGACAACGGAAACAAAAATAAACGCCCCTGAATAAAAGAGCGGTCGACCTGAATAGGTCAACCTGTCGACCGTAGCGATCGACGGTCACCCAAAGGCGGTCGACCGCTTGGCAAAGACAGTTGCCAGTGGTAGTTAGGGTTTTACATTATATTTTATTCGATTGTACGCTCCAGATTTACCCGTTCCCTATCTACTTCCATCCTACGGTTCCGGTGCGTTTCAACTCCTATAATTAGAACTCTATCCTCTCCACTTTCGTTCATATCATTTTGGATAATACGACGAAACTCTACCATTGCTAAATCTCTAATAAGATTCAAAAACTCCATAGAGAATTCTGGTAAGGATTCAATTTATTCCCTATTTGTTTCTTCTTTCTCCAATCTATTCTTATCCTATTCTTCTCCAATTATTTTGAATCTAATGAATATATATACCTCTTCCCTGTTGTGTGTGTGTGTATATCAAAAGAGAGAGATTCTAGGAGAGATCGGAAGGCTACAAATCAATTTGAATAAAGCTAAGGCTAATATGTGAGTGGAAACCTTAGTATTTCTTTTTAGCAATTATTTAGTGTATTTCTTTTGGATTTGAATATGCCTTAAGGATTTTGGGATTTCAAAAATATGATAGATAAAATCCCTTTTTAATTCGAGATGTCAATTCTATGCTGAGATTTCCAATTATTTACATTCATTTGACAGAATTTGTTTCGTTTATGCAATTTATGATAATTTCATAATCTATTCCACTTCTCCTTCTTATTTAGGTTAATATGTGATCCTTCAAAAAATAAGAGGTTTAGATTACGAATTCTATTCGTAGTTTACACCACTTATTCTTATCTACTTCTTTGTAAAAAGAGGAGTTGAATAGTATGGGGTTTAGATTGCAATTCTTATTGTTTAAGATATTCCATTGAATCGGTGTAATAAATTGAGTTTTATTTTATTTACAAGTCTGTTAATGCAGTTTTGATTATGAATTTTTATTCCCTGTTTTGGACATTTTAATTCCATGAAATCTTGGGAAATTGAAGGTAAAGGATTTGTAATAAAAATTCATTAGAGAATTGATATTTAATGCTAGTTTAGAGCATAAAATCTGTGCGTTTAGAATTCATTAACCACAGATATTTATTTATTTCTATATACGTAATTTAAGTATAACTATTGTGTATATGACATAGTTAATTAGGCCTTTATTTTCATTTATTTTCCTCCATTAGAAAGGTAATTGATTTTGAGGTGAAAATAAGAGGAAACTCTTATATAGCCTAATTATTAGATTAAGGCGTAATAAGGAAGATTCCTTATAAGGCCTAATTTATGAAACGGTGAGATGAGTGTATATATAGAGAGTAATTAATTTATGGCTAAGTCATAGGGGTGCGAGTTCAATAGAGTTACATGACGGAAGTCCTCCCTTCACTTTGAGGCTATCAGCAGTTGTGTACACTTTTATTGATGTGAGATATCCTTATGATAAATATTTGTAATGATGCGAGGTTAGTTCCAAATTCTATAGGGAAAATCTACCCAGCTAATCTTGCACCAGTTCCTATGAATAGAGGACTAATATGAGATGTCATTATGGGTATGGGCCATAATACGAAGGGCTTGCTTCGAGCTTGAGGTATTAAGTGGTTGGACCCACCTTTTTCTGTAGATGAAGTATTAAATGGCCAAGAGGTTACATTAGGTGGTATCTCTATAGGTGTCTGCTTCTCAAATTAGGCATTAAATGATGGGGTTTGCCTATTTTCCACTTGGAAGTATTAAGTGGCCTATGAGATTCCATATGATGTCACCTAGATAGTGCCATTGAGGAGCGCGCTTCTGGAAATAGGCCTTAAATGACTTGGTCTACCTATTTTCCACTAGGAAGTATTAAGTGGCTTGGGTATTATCTCTCGCATTATTAGCTATTTATGATGTGGAAATGGGATCTACTTCTGAAATGGAAGGTATTAACTGGTTGGACCCACCTCCTTTCCTTATAAAGAAGTATTAAATGATTTTAATGGTTTTAAGTTCGTAATCATATTCTTATTTTGAAATATACAACCCAAATGCTGAAAAGGTACGACTCGAGGTTTTTATTCACAAGACACTTGTTGTTCTGACTCCCTCCTCATTACAACACAAGTTAAGGATGGAGTGATGGCGGTGATGATACTTAAAGATGGAGAAGCTTGGCTTGTGGCAATATTTGTTATTATTACTCGCTTTTATGTGTACCCATGTAACGTATAGTAGGTTACGGTTTTTATAGAATTTTGTATTATGACATTTTTATGGTTTTGAAATAAATGGGTACACTTTACTATTATATTTTGTTCCATCCACTGTGAGTTCTGAAAGTTTAGTTGTGGCTATGCAATGTTATTTCTTTTTACTACCAACAGCTGGCCTTAGAATGGATCAACGTTTCGATGGGCCTTTTCTGTGTCGAAATTTAGGCCTGTTTCGGGGTGGGTTGTTACATGGATGTTTACCAACTGTGGTATTCTAATTTCTAGTGCATTACTTTATGTACATATATCAGCAATTGTAAGGACATGCTATTACAAATGTCCAGGCTGATGATATTACTCTGATTAGTAACTCTGAAATGCTATGTATATTAGAGTAGCTTCGTGTATTATGTTTTGATATTATATGTTACCAATTGACATGTGAGATTCTAATGTTTTTATTCTCCTCTTTCTTGTTCTTTTTCTTTACCCAAAAGTTCTATCTTTCCAACACTTGGGTGCTCGACACATAAATACCATGGATGTATAAGTGTCAACATTCGGGGTCAAAAAGGCTTTTCGTTACACTGTGCATATCATTTGGGACATTCCTAACATCCTTTATACGTGATATAAAAGATATAATTTACAAATCCAATACCGAGTGTTAAACCACCAAACTATTATCGATTTTAACATAATTACATCGTTAACAATTCATGGTATATTGTCTACTTATAATTTAGAAATATCTATGTACCTTTTAATGGTTCTTTCTTATGGACACACGCTTCCTCTGCATTTTGACTAAAAATCAAACTATTTGATATTTCTATCAAAACACTTGTTCAACTTTTATGCTTATCAAATGATACTTTAGTATACTTTTTGGATCATATCTGAAAACCTCACAAACTCAAAATTGCTCCCACTAACTTCGATATGTGTAAACGGTCTATTCTAAACCATTATCTAGAATTTCCATTTCAACTTATATGTACCAAAACACAATGTCATACCGAGTGAAAATTCTATGAGTAAATCCAAATTAACTTCAGCACGTTGAATAACGAATCCATTACGCTAATTTCAACAGCTGAAATTTACGGTGTTATTGCAACAACCTGAAATTTTGTCGTTTGATTTTGAATATTTATTTAATTTTGAATATTAAAATAATTGGTTTTTAAAGTTTAAAACTTGAATTCAAAATATAGGTGATTATTTAAATATTTGAATTGTGAATTTCATATTTGAATAGTGATTTCAGTATCGGGATTTTGAATTGAATATTAATTAAATGGATTTAATAACCTTATTTAACTTTTTTTGAAAGGCAAGCGGGGTTGACTGGTCCCCTACTAGATTTATTCCAATAGAAAGAACAAAAAATAAAAACCATGACATAAACAAGCCTTACGCCGCGGATAAACAAATAACGATAAATTCATTTTGTAAATTTATTTTTAATAATAAATAATAGGGAAATTAATTTTTATTATAATGACTCAATTTTTATTGAGGTATTTTTAGTTTAATCTATTTGATTTTTCCATAATTTTTAATTTGGAAAATATTTAATATTACCGTTAATTATATTTCGGCAAACGATGATATTTTTGTGATTTTACAAAATCAGTTAACTAGTGTATATTATTAATTTCTTAGAATTGCATCACATTTCTATGTGTGATCGTATTTTTGTTTTGTCGTTCGCGGTTCGTAAGCGAACGAACTTCTATGTAGCGAGATGCCAAAAATTGCAAATTTAATATAACCCACCACTTATACACTACAACACTCTAATCGTTTCTTTCTTTCTTTTCAAATGTATTGTTCCATTCATCATTGTTAAAATCTAAAAACAAGAAAAATTGCAAACTTTAAAATTCCAAATCTCAAAATCTATTCATCGAAAAATTATAAAATAAGTATCTTTGGAATCCTTAGAGTGAGATCTACAATTTGGTAGGGGTATGGTTGTGTTCAATGGTGTGGTGAGTGTGACAATGATCGACAGTGAGTCGTGGGTTTTTAATGCAAACTAGGGTTTCAATTTTCTCGAGCTATGGTAGTCTTTGGGTGATTTGGGAAGTTTGGGCTGTTTGTTATGGTGAGGCACACCTTAAGGTGGGTTTTGGTGAAGTCTGATCCATGGTGGAGGGGTGCGATGTGCTCAGGTCATGCATGCTTGTGGGTTGGATGTGATTAGTTAAAGGGGCAGAGGCGAAAAATGGAGGGGTCGAGATGGTGGAGCTCGCGGAGAGAAGGAGATTGGTGGTGGTTTCGTGGCATTCGTAGAGGATCGAGAATGAGAGAGGAAGGGGAAGTCACAACAATGGGGAAGTTGCTACAGGTTGAGGTGGGAAGTATTCTTTTTTGGGCAAGATGATTAAAATAGAGTAATTAAGTTTTTAATTGTAATTAGTATATAATTAATATAATTAAATTTAAAAATCTTATAAAATGTGTAACTCTCTCATACGAGGTCTGATCGAGATGCGGTTTTTCGCGTTGCATTCGTAATGGCGATAGCTATGCGATGGAATTAGTTTGGTAGAGTTTGGAGCAAGTAGAAATTTAGGCCAAAATCAGATGTTGTTCGATTTTAATTCAAAAACTGGAATGTCTAAGCATCCACTGGAATTTCAGTGAGTTAAATTCACCTTTTGGATAATCAGTATGATATATAGTAGATAATAATGTACTGTTTGTGTTTGGATAAATTATTGGTTGATTTGGATAAATATCTGCTTTTGAAAAGCAATTGACATTTAAAATGAGATAGGGGAACTTTATAGAGAAATCCGGATTTCTCGATATTTTGATTTTTAATTTCTAGTTATATTCCTATTGGTTTTATTTCAGTTATATACCTGTTATAAAGACTATAAAATGACAAAATTTGATAGTTTGGCTATATTGGATGTGACATCGACATATGTTAAAAATTGAACCTTTTTAGAGAAAAAGGTAGTAATTAGCATTGGTTAAGTGCTATAATAACTATTGTCCTCGTTATAGTATTTTAAAAAAACACAATTAATTACCGTTTTGATCTGGAATGGTTTTCGATTTGGAAAAATGATTTTTAACTTGACCTTTTGGATTTTCTATGATATTTTATTTAAAATTAGTTTTCGTACTTCTTTATTTTACTTTTAATTTCTTTTTTATTCTTTTCTAATTTATGTATTGTTACCCGACACTTTAGCTCGGCTACATGGAAATAGTCGTAGAACCTGGGCGGAACTCAAGCTCAAAGAAGATTGGAAGTACGAGAGGCTGGTGTAATTTAAGTTTGGTTCGGCCTATGCATGGGTCGGTACGTTTGGTGTTGGTCAGCATAACTGTAAGGCACAAGAATACAAGGTGGATCGGCGTTGGAATGTAAATATGGCGGACCGGCCAAGAGTGGCTAAGCCAAGGTCGATCGGTCAAGGTGGTTCAGCCACTCGTCACTCAGCCTTGAACAGAAGGTTGCTGCTCGGCCAAGATAGGCAAGACAAAGTGGTTCGATCGAGAAGGGTTCGGCCACAGTCGCTCGGTGTGGGTGAGGTTGAACTTGATGGTTTGGCTGATCGTGGTTCGGCCTCGGAAGTGCTAAGTCATGTGTCATTCGGTCAAAGGAGCATAGCCAAGACAGGTTGGTCAGTTGTGTTTCAGTGTTCATGGTTCGGCCTTGATGGTTCGACATGCGTGGGTCGGCAGACCTGGGTCAGTGAATCTTGTTGAGGTTAGTCAATTCTTCGACCTACAACAGAGTGGCACGGTTGACATTTCTTTGCTCCGAGTCATACTACCGCTTGCTCTGAGTCCCTTAAGGTACCGCTTCGAGTCGGCAACAAGGCAACCTCTGGGTCGGCATGGATGGTTCGGTGGAAGTGGTTCGGCATGACTTGGTCGGTCAACTTGACCTACAACTATGGGCCGAACTACCTGGTCTTGGGCCTGTGCAGGGAGTCTAGCCTGTCTTCATCTATAAATAGAGGGGCAGGGGTACAGTTAAAGGGACCTTTTTTCGAGAACTCCAGGGAGACTCTGCCATTTTTTGCATTCATTTCTTTTCTGTTCGAACTTGTATCCAAGTTTTTTATTTACAGATTGTATATGTACTCAAGTAGTTGGGAAACTAATAAAGATTACATTCAAAGTGGACGTAGGCAGTTACGCCGAACCACTATAAATCTGGTGTTCTTGTTTCTATTGTTGTTTTTGCATTCTACTGTGATATTCCTCTGTTTTAATTTACTTTTTTCATTAATCGTGTTAGTGACCAATTTTGGTGCTAACATTTTGGTGCTTTCATTGAGAGCGTGCATTCTCAAGCTGTTAGGATCTACTTTGTCGCTACTGGATTGAAGAAATCCCCCGAAGGAGATCCAAATTCACTCTCAAGAGTCCATAGATACTACTTAGAGTTCCCGCAGATAACTCTAAGATGGGAAGACCACGTACTAGATCAGCCTCCCACAACGTAGATGTTAACGAGACCGCCAACGTCCAACAAGTGGTACCCAGCAATCAACAAGCTAACCCAGGTGCAGGGACCGCCACCGTCCTAAACCAGTTAGAAGTTGTCACCAGGGCAGAGTTCAATGAGCTGATGAGAGAACTCGTGGAAAGCAGGAGACAGCTTAAAGAACAAGTTCAAGCTAACACCAATCTCATGACCAGATTGCTCAGCAACAACATCAGAATGCCAGAGGAAGCCCTGCTTCCTACTCATCATCTGACAGCTCCGCTTCATCTGATGAACATCACAGGCGTAGGCACCGCAGGATTGAAACGACACAAACAGGTGCGGCAGAACAGTCCAGCAGAAATGGTCCGGGTTCCCTACCTAGAACGGTGGCCCCTCATCTGCACCTGGGAAATCGCACGCAAACTGGAGTGGGAAACTTAAGATCCGAAGCACAGGTGGAGGCTGGTCCACCGCCTCATCAGGGCCGTAGTGAAGCTGGTCCCCGGAACCTGCATTCGGGAGATCACTTACCAAGGTGGCACCAGCCAGAACGATCACGCAGGACAGAGTCCAACTTGCCACCTTCCATACAGTCCCTGGATTTATCAGCTATGGTTAGATAGCTGATGAGGGAAAATCAGGGTTTATCCAATGATGATTGGGGCATATCTAGAAGTCATCCTCCATTCACGGATGCTATCCTACAGGTTGAGTACCCCCGAAGTTCAGTATGCGGACCATTCCAGCGTATGAAGGAAAGACTGATCCCCGACAGCATGTAATGAGATACGAGTGGATGATGGACTTAGCTAGGGCAAACGATGCGACTAAATGTAGATGTTTCCCAATAACCTTATCCGGAATCGCTACCATGTGGTTCACCAGACTCCATCCGCGATCGATCTCCAGGTTTGATGAGTTAGCAACGAAATTTGTGGAGCAGTTTAGGATCCATACCACTCGCCCAAAGGATGTGATGTCTTTATCTAGTGTGATCCAGGCTTCAGGGGAATCGTTAAAGGAATATTTGCAAAGATTTCACGTTACTACTACCGAAGTTAGCAACCCGAATGACCATGCTATACTTATGGCTGTGATGCGAGGAGTAGATCCAGACTCAGAGTTTGGTGATTGGCTAGCAGGAAAACCACCAACTACCCTGGAACGTTTTTATTCAAAGGCGAACCAATTCACGCGAAGAGAAGAGGCCAGGTGGACGAGGTGAAGCAACGCGCCATGACCAAGTAAGGAAGTGGTGCAAAGCAATATCGCCATGAAACAATTTGGTGAAAACTCCGGTAAGGTCCAAGTCAATGTTCAAAATAAGTCGGGCAGTCTAAAGAATCCGGAGGAGGAAATTCTAGAAGAAAGAGGGAAGCAGGAAAGTGGAAACCAAGGATCCCTACCGATAATGAATACACTCCTCTGAATGCATCGCTGGAAAATATTTATTTATCAACCTATAATACATTCCAATACCGAAAGTCATGCCCAAAAGAATCCATTGAGAAATAAAAGTAGACTGGGAAGTATTGTCACTTCCATGAGACTTAAAGGCACAATACCAAAGAATGTAGACACCTCCATGATGCTATAGAAAAGCTGATTCGACAGAAAAAGTTACAGTAGTTTGTTAAGAATCCATAGGAAGGCGGATAGGGGACCTCCGACCCTAATCGCGGGCAGACTCTACATCGACCCGAGGAACCTGCTCGGACTGGAGGTAGATTGTTTATAAACACGATAGTCGGTGGGTCTCACCCGGTTGGCAAGAAATGGAGCGATATGCTAGTTCCCTAAAGCATGCAGATTTCGAATGCTGCTCAAACACAAAAGACTGGACCCCAGCGAAACAACAACGAATGATGACGGATGATATAGTATTCAGTAGCAGAGATGCCATTCGGGTGGAGGCACCTACCATTGACCTGATGGTCATCTCAGCCACGATTGGGCGGGCACTTGTGAGAAGGATACTGATTGATTGTGGGAGTTCTGTGAATATTATCTTCAAAAGGGCGTTCGACTAAATGAAGATGGAGGTGAAGGATCTAAAACCATCTAAAGCCCGCATTCTCGGCTTTAATGGTGCAGGCACTGATGCGATAGGTTTCGTTGAATTGCCGGTTGAGTTAGGAGAAGGTGAACGTAGGAGGGTACGGATCCTACCGTTCATTGTTCTAGATGTTGATTCCCCGTATAATGTGTTTTTGGGCCGACCGACCCTGGTGGAGTTTAGGGCAGCTTTGGCCCCGTGGTGTTTAATCTTGAAATTTCCGACGGATAAAGGAGTTGGTATAGTGCATGGTGATAAAGCGACTGGTCATGCATGTTATGTGGCCGAGCTAAGAGAGGCCCAGCGAAGAGAAAAGGGAAAAGTTGTGGACAAATTTGTCCGCATCCATGTTGCCCATAATTGACAAGTAGTGCCCGAGCCTTGGCTCGGGCAGTAGGGTCGGATCTACAGAGATATAGATCCGAGAGACGATGATGAAGAACACCAGGAGTCTAAAGCAGCACCGGCTGAACTGACGATTAACATTCCAGTCAGCCATGATGACCCATCACGGGTGCTTAAGATTGGATCATAACTCACACCCTCGATGACTGAGGATGTTACTGATTTCCTCCGAGCGAACCTAGATGTTTTTGCTTGGACCCACTCTGATATGTGTGGGATTTCTCCCGCCATCGCAAGTCATATGTTGAACATTGACCCAAAGTATGTGCCAGTGAAACAAAAAAGGAGAGGTATGGACCCGGAGAGGTCTGGTGCTCTCAGAGATGAGGTGGACAAGCTCAAAGCAAATGGGTTCGTCCGCGACGCCCTCTACCCTGAATGCGTATCTAACCCCGTACTAGTGAGAAAAGCGAATGGGAAATGGAGGACCTATGTTGATTATTCAGACCTGAACAAGGCATGCCCTAAGGATAATTTCCCTTTACCCAGAATTGTTCAGCCGGTCGACTCAACAGCAGGACACGAATTATTGTCATTCATGGATGCGTATTCGGGATACAACCAAATCCCGATGCACATTCCAGATCAGGAACACACTAGTTTTGTCATGGACGTTGGACTATACTGTTATGTAGTGATGCCTTTTGGGTTGAAGAACGCAGGAGCGACTTACCAGCGTTTCGTAAATCGGATGTTTAAAGACCAAATTGGTAGGACAATGGAAGTCTATGTGGATGACATGCTCGTGAAGTCACGGCAGTCAAACGACCACATTCAAGACTTAGCGGAGATGTTTGATATACTTAGATAATACAGAATGAAAATCAATCCACTGAAGTGTTCCTTTGGTGTTGCGTCGGGAAATTTTTTGGGTTTTATTGTCAATGCGCGGGGAATCGAAGCTAACCCAGAAAAGATTCAGGCCATCCGAGACATACAAGCGCCCAGAACAATAAAGCAAGTACAAAGCCTAAATGGGAAAGTCGCCGCATTGAGTCGATTCATATCCAGTGCAACCGAAAAATGTATTCCTTTCTTCGATGTGATAAGGAAAGGGAAGAGAAATTTTGAATGGATGCCGGACTGTGAAGATGCATTCCGAGCTCTGGTGAGACACTTGGAGAGTCCCCCGGTTCTGTCAAAGCCTTTAGACCATGAAGAATTATATTTTTACTTGGCCGTATCTCAGCATGCCATCAGTACAGCCTTGGTTCGTGAGGAGGACCGAATTCAAAAGCTAGTGTACTATGTCAATAAACGTTTAACGGGGGTAGAAAGAAATTATCCTAAGATTGAGAAGCTAGCCTACTTCTTGGTGATTACATTACGTAAGCTCCGTCCGTATTTTCAGGCACACCCGATCAATGTTTATATCGATCAACCTTTGCGATAGGTGCTCCAACGACCAGAAACCTCTGGAAGGTTACTCAAGTGGAACATTTAGTTAAGTCAATTCGATATCACTTACCTGCCACGGAGGGCTATCCAAGGGCAAGCTCTAGCAGACTTCATTGCAGAATTCACCATATCAGACGAGCCAAGTGGTGTTGATGTAATTCTCCCCACTCGATGGAAGTTATACACCGATGGGGCATCCAACGACCGTTGTTCTAGGGCTGGCGTTATTCGTGTAACTCCTGAAAACTGGTCAATTTGTTATGCTTTAAAACTTGACTTCCCAACTACAAATAACGAAGCCGAATATGAAGCATTGATTGCTGGCTTGAAACTTACCAGGGAACTCGGAGTAAAATCGGTTGAAATCTATTGTGACTCACAATTGGTGGTGTACCAAGTACGGGGAGACTATCAAGCAAAGGGGCAGAGACTTACCCCATACCTTGCTTGGGTTCAAGAACTGTTGGAAGACTTTGAATATTACGATATTTCGCATATCCCGTGTGGACAAAATGGGGAAGCTGATTCATTGGCAAAATTCGCGAGTACTGGTGATGCACAACAGATGGGCTTAGTCCCCGTCGAAACCTTACATGCCCCGAGCATAAACGAAATGGAAGCAGATTCTGTGTTAAGAATAGAAACTGAAAGGGAGTCGTGGATGACTCCGTTCAAAGAATACCTGTTACATGGAACTTTGCCTGAGAGAAAGAATGAAAGACGACAAGTCGTCCGCAAAGCCTTGTGGTATATAATGCAGGATGGAGTAATGTACGAAAAGGATTCTCAGTTCCCTTACTTCGGTGCATCGCCCACGACGAGATAAAGCGGGTCTTGAAAGAAGTTCATGAAGGAGAATGTAGCGACCATACTGCGGAGCAGACACTAGCCAAAAAGATCCTCCGCTATGGATACTATTGGCCAACCGTAAATCGAGACGCCGCGGACAATGTGAGAAGATGCGACAAATGTCAAAAGTATGCAAAGATCCCGAGAGCCCCGCCAACGGAACTCATGAAAATGGTTAGTCCATGGCCATTTTCAATATGGGGGATCGTTATAATTGGCTCCTTACCGATCTCCAAAGGTGGTGCGAAATATGCAATTGTTGCGGTCGATTATTTCACCAAGTGGGCGGAAGTAGAGCCCTTAGCTATGATTACCACCAAAAAGGTCATTAATTTCATTGTGCGGAACATTATATGCCATTTTGGTCTCCCATGAACTATCGTTACGGACAACGGAACTCCATTTGAGAGTAGGGAGTTTAAGGAATTCTGCCAAAAATATTGCATTGAGAAAAGATTTTCGGCTGTTGCTCACCCTAAAGCCAATGGTCAAGTTGAAGCCGTAAATAAAATAATCAAGTCCATATTGAAAAAACGTTTGGAGAAGGCTAGAGGCAAGTGGGTGGACGACCTTCCGACAGCACTCTGGGCCTACAGAACCACCCACAAGTCCACGACTGGCCACACTCCATTCACCTTGGCATATGTCATTGAAGCTGTCATACCTATGGAACTTGAAGTTCCCTCTCACCGGGTAACTCATTATGATCCTAAGACGAATCAGGATCTTTTACTGGAATCATTGGACTTTGTCGACGAGAAACGTGAAGAAGCTGATTTAAGGGCGGCTGTATATCGGAACCGAGTCGCCCGATATTACAATGAAAAAGTCCGACCAAGAACTTTCGATGTCGGCTACCTTGTTTTGAAGCGATTTTTTCCAGTCCCGTCACATATGAATCCCACATGGGAAGGTCCGTACGTCATCGAATGGAAGCTTGGGGAAGGAACCTTCAAGCTAGCAACTGTAGATGGCGTGACACTCCCCATAGCATGGAATAGCGAGCATTTGCATCGTTATTACACTTAGTTTATTTTTTTGCATTGTAGTAGCAATTGTTTCTAGAATTCGTTGTCTTTTGTTGTCCTTTGTTTCCGACATGTAATAAGACAATTCAGTTTGTCCTCATTTTCTACAATCAATAAAGGCTTGAAGCTATTTTCTATATGCTATTGTTGTTTTGTATTTGTAATTCCATGGCAAAACAGAGTTGCATTAATCTGTCTAGCGTACAAACGTGCATGCAAAACTAAAAGTCGATCGGCTAACGATTCAAAAATCTCTAAGTCCCTGGAGCGCGGACTAGAGTACTCTGAGTCCCCGGAGTGCGGACTAGAGTATAAACGATTCAAAAATCTCTAAGTCCCCAGAGCGCGGACTAGAGTACTCTGAGTCCCCGGAGTGCGGACTAGAGTATAAACGATTCAAAAATATCTAAGTCCCCGAAACGCGGACTAGAGTACTCTGAGTCTCCGGAGTGCGGACTGGAGTATAAATGATTCAAAAATCTCTAAGTCCCCGGAGCGCAGACTAGAGTACTTTGAGTCCTAGAGTGCGGTCTAGAGTATAAACGATTCAAAAATCTCTAAGTCCCCAGAGCACGGACTAGAGTACTCTGAGTCCACGGAGTGCGGACTAGAGTATAAACGATTTAAAAATCTCTAAGTCCCCGAAGAGCGGACTAGAGTACTCTGAGTCCCCGGAGTGTGAACTAGAGTATAAATGATTCAAAAATCTCTAAGCCCCCGGAGCGCGGACTAGAGTACTATGAGTCCCCGGAGTGCGGATTAGAGTATAAACGATCAAAAAAAAATCTCTAAGTCCCCAGAGCACGGACTAGAGTACTTTGGGTCCCCGAAGTGCGGACTAGAGTATAAATAATTCAAAAATTTCTCAGTCATGTGGAAGCGGACCGGAGCTTATGTAACCCATAATATTTTGAATTTCAACTACAAGTTAGACAACAAGCTAAACAATGGGAATCGTGGAAGACAAAGAAACAAAATTTTATTTACTAACCCAAAATTAAGTTCCATTACAACTTTTCCGGAGTTTGGAGCAAAAGTCTATTCACAACGACTATAAAAATAAATAGAAACAACTACATGACTTAGGTTTATTCAGGCTGAACGAGGTATGACAAGATGATAATTACTTCTTTGACTTTTTCTCCTTCTTTGGCTTCTCCGAAGGCTCCTCAACCAAGTGCTTCTTCCTGGACCATATGCTTCCCAATAAGGTGGTATCTGGGGGAGGAAGAGGGACATTCCAGTGAGGTGGTATCTGGGGGAGGAAGAGGGACATTCCAGTGAGGTGGTATCTGGGGGAGGAAGAGGGACATTCCAGTGAGGTGGTATCTGGGGGAGGAAGAGGGACATTCAGGGGTGTGTTCCCCTGGGGAGGATTATCTTCAGGGGCCTATTTAGAGGATCATCAAGTTCCACCACCTGAGGTTCAATCTTAATTTCGGCTTTCTCTTTCTCCTCTTCCACGATCCGCTCCCCCATGCTAAGTTTTGAAGTAGGTCCGAAGGAGCCTATGATTTCAACCTCATTATGTTCGTCCGCGAGCGAGGGATTCTCGGGTTTGTCCTCATCAAGCGCTCCGATTACTTGGGCATCGAGCCCAGGAGTATCCTCAGTGTGAAGTTCTTCCGCCATTTTCTCTTTCTTCTCCATTGCGACACCGCTCCTTGGAGTTGGTTCGGGATCAGAATGGCCTACATGAAGCCATTAAAGATAAATGTTAGAATACATCCATTATTCGTCAAAAGCGACGGTTCTTTGGACCCTAGAAGGAAAAATTACATACCGGTTTTCGGCCGACTCTCAGCTGATTTGGGAGTCTTACCCTCTGGAATAGGGGATGGAACGTGAACACCAAGCCCGGGCTTCTCTGGGTCATAGCCGACATGCTACTCGAAAGGATTGAGTGATGAGCAACCAGCCGGCTGAGCGGAATGGGGAACTGGAGACTCAGTTCCGGATGGACCAGCAATGTCGTCCTTCCCTTTTGATGAGGAGGAATCTCTTCCGAAGAGGTTTTTTGCTGCAGATAAGTTGGAAGGCTCGTTTCCTCGAAGCACTTCCTTCACAAGAGCTTCTTCATCAACCTTTTCGGTGCCCAGCTCAACTTTTTTAATTTTTATTAAAGTATCCCATGATTCGACCAATGATTCGAGGTAACCCTCACCTAGAAAAGATAGATCCTAATGCATGAGAACTCGAGCATTATACTCAGCGATAAGCGGATCAAATAGGCACTTAATTTCTTCCCTACCGGCATCAGCAGCTGCCTCGAGGCGAGAATCGACCTTTGTAAGCACCATTTTCTTACCCTCATCGCGAGCTGCCTCCTTTAGCGCTTCAACCTTGGAAAGTTCCTCATTGAGCTTCGTCTTTAAGAGTCGTGTTGCGATAATTTCATCGCAATATCATTATGACTCTTCCTGCACGGCAGTTTTCTCTTCTTTCTCTTTCGCGAGCAACTCCTCCAGTTCTTTAACTCATCGAGCGAGAATATCTTTTTCTTACTGGATAGAGTCTTTCTCTAGAACTAACGCGCCACTGCGTTGGACTGCCTCATCAGTTTCCTTCTTGTGAGTGGCCTTCAAGCGACTAACTGCCTCGGCCGTTTCCTTGGCATTTTTCTGGGCGGGCTCAAGTTGAGATTTGTACAAGGATAGCTCTTTATCTTGGGCTTTGATGATATCTTTGTTGTGAATGGCTTCAAGTTTCAGGCGGTCAATTTCGTATTGACGTTCCATAGAAACCTCTGAAACTTTCTCCACCAAATGAACAAATGCGTCTTGTTGAACATAGACATCATTATTGCAGCGATGGCGCTTTGTTTGACATGCCCTAGAATAGGATGAATCGTAGGAAGAAATTTCAATCCATCGAAACATATCTTTGGGAATCTGGCTTTTAGCACGGCAAAATTTTCTGCCGTCGATGGATCGTGTGCGGAAGCTGGGGAAGTCTTCTTAGCTGGAGTCACCGACTTCTTATGGGGCACACGAGATTGCTTGGTGCTCGACGAGCCAGAGTGTTGGTCGCGGAGAGCTTCAAATTGAGATCCCTTTTGAGCAGATTTCTCCTTACTATGCTCTGAATGAGGGGGAGGATCGTTGGGATATGAAGAATGGTTGTAAATTTTTCTTCGAGAAGACAACGAATCTCTGGGACGGTAGTCCCTATCGCTGCTGTCATCCTTGTCTCGGCGTCTACCTAATCCCGAATCCCGACTGGAGTGGTGGAAGATAGAGGACCCACGAAGGTGGTCGAAGCCGTGTGAGCGCCCCCTATCACCTGCACAGAAACCAAGTAAAGGCGAGTTAGTGAGAATCATATGATAACGAAATTTTTAAGTGTAGGGTGAAGTGTAAGTGTTCGTGTGTGTCCAAGTGTTTCCCCCCGACGGACCGGTTCCTTTCACTTTACTTATTGGGGTTTTCTATCCTTGATGACGAGCTTGATCACCTTCATCACCTCTCGTGGGTGAATTAAGTCCCCTGGTCTCTGGATCATTGAAACCATAATTTAGCAAGTCGTTAGGGATGGTCAAGTCTGATAGACCCTTTAGTGAACCGTCTAGATGTTGGGGAGACGACTCTTTCTCAAATGGAGTAATTGTAACTTTTGAGGTTCCGCCCACTGTTTTCTTTCTCAGTTTGTAGGCTAGGCTCTTTTTCCTCTTTGAAGGAGGGGGCAGTTCATCGATGCCGGGTGCGTCAGTTACTGGTGCTGAGTCGGAACTTATATTCTCGTCGGTCGCTTCTGGCACCCCGGTCTCCTAAATTTCACCTTCCTCAGTTGTATCGGGGGCCCCTTCTGTAGGAGGCACCGAAGGTGCGGCCTGCTCTTTGCCTTTTTCCGCAACGGATCCAGATGTAGTGGCGCTAATTGGAAGGCTAGTTCGTCGACCCTCCATCAGTAATCCAAACCTCGAAAGCAATTCATTGGAAATAACATATTTAATCTCACGGTCTCCCATGGGAATGGCTTGAATGGCCTCGACGGCCTTAGAATACCCAGCGCCTTCAGGTCGTGGGCGGATACCTGTAAAAGTCAAAGGAAGTTTAGAAAGGATGCACTTCGAGCCTTAGACAAATATCAGTCTAGGAATAAAACTTACTCCCTTCCAGCCATCTTCTCGCAAAGCCGGGGGGGGGCAGCATACGTAAAACCACTCTTGCTTATACTGGGAGAATTTACTCCACGCCCCCGTCAGGATTTGACATTTGGAATGTGGCTCAAGAAATATGAAGGATGGACTGTCAGACCATCTTTTGAAGCGGTAGATGTAGCGGATATCCTCGAGAGTAGGGAGTCTGAATAAGGTGCTCATGAAGAGAATACAATGCCATGAATAAACGCGTGACTATTGGGGTGTAGCTGTGCCGGAGCAATCCCGATATACCGTAACACTTCACGGACAAATGAATTGAAAGTTGGCACACTTCCGACCCAGCACATGAATTTGTTGCATGTTGTATACCCGGCTGGGGGCAGGTGAGGCCGATCTTGTCCTGACGGAACTAAAACGTCGTCGAAAGGGACTCCATGAATTGAGCACAACCGATGAAGAGCGGCTTCGCCGATTTTTGAAGCTTGCAAATCAATAAGATTTTCCAGGATAATTGCTCCATCTATAACATCAGAGCCGAGCCTATAGCAACAACAGATGGGTCCGGAATACCCTGTGTAGAAGATGTCGGTGGATTCGAAGTTCCTACTACCTCCTGCCAAGAACTTAGCTCAGGCTTATCAGAAACTATAGCAAAGCTAGATCTTCTGGACATCTTCAGCGAGCGTTTAATATGGGTAGATACCTGTTTAAACTATACTTGAAAGACAATCGATATCATATATAACGACAATAATATATATCCCCCATGTTGTGTGTGAACTAGTGCGACGACTCCAACGTGAGTGCAAGAAAAAACTAAAGTTTTAAACACAAGTGTGGTATGATAGAATTTTCAATGATTGTCCTCGGAGACCGTCATCGCTGACCGTCTCCTACAGTTTATTATACGAATGGCAGTAGAAATCCTGGAATCGAACATTGACATCATAGAATGTGAAAGCTGTTGTTCGCATGTGTTGAGTTAAATTTGCATTTAAGATTGTTCAGGCTATGGGGGAGTTAGTTCAAATTGAGTCCTTGGGCTTATGTGCTTTGTTAACTATCATTATCCATTATGTTGTGCTTGGTTATGGAGGTAAGTTATGCAAATGTATGCTATGTTCGAGTTACAAAAGTTTTGGTTTCCAATGCCGGCCCAGACATGCCGACCTACTGCCCTATAGGATGACCGAACCGACCTTCTCAAACTATACCGAGCCACTATCCTTAACTCCTGAAAACGTACATATCGATCGACCCTCTAAACGTGGACAACCGAACCACCATCCTACTGAGTACCGATTCACTCACTCTTAAGTCACCCAACGGCCTCGCCATAGCATATTACATGTGCAGTTAATGCCCTGCTATTACCCCGCTATAACCCTGCTATATCTCATAGCGGATTTCTGCCGCTATGATTTTTCCATATAGCCCCAAATATAGCCTTTCCGCTTTAAGCCCCGCTATTTCCGCTATATCCTGTTATTTCCGCTATATTTCGCTATTTCCGCTATATCTTCTTTAAAAGAAATGAATTAAAAAATGACATTTATACATTATAAAAATTATGAAATTAATTTATTTAACTGAATTTTTAATATATTTTCAGAAATGAAAAGACAATAATATTCTACTAAATTCAATTATGTTATATAACAGTTTTACGTTTATTTACAGTATATTCGCACGTGTTTTTATTTAAAATTATTTATGTATTAATTATAATTCAGTTGAATGTTAATTTTTCATTTAATTACCATTTATATATTTGTAAAAACATTAAGTACGAGTTTTATATGCTATTTTAGAGTCATCCGCTATATCCCGCTATATCCTCGTTGTATCTCCGCTATGACTTTTTGCACCTCCACCGCATTGAATCTGCCGAGCGCTTTAACTGCACAACATATTACGAGCCACTCCTTCTCTAGAGTTTCGACTTACTACACTACAAAACTTCTAATAACCCAGCACTACTGCAATGAGCTACCGACCTCTCTCCCTCGTTCGCATGACAAGCAGGTCCTACCACCTGTACATTAGTTTACATAAATCGTCGGGGTTCCTTGCTCTCCACGTCGCCGACCTCAGAGTTAGTGCTACACTACTTCATCTAATAATCCTAAAACACATTCCTATATCCCCTTCAACTCACTCCTTACCACCATCTCATACCTAACCTATGTACTCGGACCCTGAACGAGATATCGGACTGGGAGGGATGGATTGAAAGAGGAAACCATACCTATAGGAGAAGGTAGAAACTTTTGAAGATTGCGGCATTTCGAGCTGGAGATTGTTCATATTCAATGGTTTTGAGCAGAAGATTGTTTAGATTCGATAGCGTCCGGAGTTGCAAGGAGGAAGGATGAAAATAGTGATAAACAAGGGTTGAAAGGAAAAGGATTAGTAGGTTTATGAAAGTGAAATGAAAATGAGAAGGAGACAAAAGAACGAAGACCGGAGCTTTTATATGATGAGGGAGGAGATGAACGGGCTGTGCCCGATAGAGCCGGTCAACATTTTCTTTTTAATTATTTTATTGGTTCAGCAAAGCAGAGTACCGACCATGTGGAACGATGTTGATATGCCGATCCACTCTTTACCAAAGAAGCCGTTCGGGTGGTTCGACCTTCATACGCCGACCCACTCATTGTTATCTAAAAAAATAAAAATAATAATGAAAATAATATATGAGTTTGGATAACCCAGTGTAATTCAGCCTACGAAAGGTTTTTTTGCATTCAACTTTTGGAAGCTTAAAACAAAATTCCAGGAATTCCCGTGAGACGAGATTAATGCGTTTAGACGACGTAGAGCTTCATCAAAGACTAAGAAAACGCGGTAATCAGTTGTCGGTTTGAACGAACTAGCCTCTGGAAACAAGATTCAAGTGATAGATGATTATCATCCTGAATAAGTTAGCTTCTGAAGGCAAGGACCGATTGCTAATTCAAAGCACATTGGGTTGATTCACACAATGCGCTTGGGGGGGGGGGGGGAAATGTTACCCGACACTTTAGCCCGGCTACATGGCAGTAGTTGCAGAACCTGTGGGTGAATTTGGATGGAACTCAAGCTCAGAGAAGATTGGAAGTGCGAGAGCCTGGTGTAATTTAAGTTTGGTTTAGCCTATGCATGGGTCGGTACGTTTGGTGTTAGTCAGCATAACTGTAAGTCACAAGAATACAAGGTGGATCGGCGTTGGAATGTAAATATGGCGGACCGGCCAAGAGTGGCTCAGCCAATGTCGATCGGTCAAGGTGGTTTGGCCACTCGTCACTCAGCCTTGAAGAGAAGGTTACCGCTCGGCCAAGATAGGCAAGACAAAGTGGTTCGGCTGATAAGGGTTTGGCCATAGTTGCTCAGTGTGGGTGAGGTTTAACTTGATGGTTCGGCTGATCGTGATTCGGCCTCGGAAGTGCTAAGTCATATGTCGCTCGGTCAAAGGAGCATAGCCAAGACAAGTCGGCCAGTTGTGTTTCAGTGTTCATGGTTCGGCCTTGATGGTTCGGCATGCGTGGGTCGGCAGACCTGGGTCGGTGAACCTTGTGGAGGTTAGTCAATTCCTCGACCTACAATAGAGTGGCGCGGTTGACATTTCTTTGCTCCGAGTCATACTACCGCTTGCTCCGAGTCCCTTAAGGGACCGCTTCGAGTCGGCAACAAGGCAACCTCTATGTTGGCATAGGTGGTTCGGTGGAAGTGGTTCGGCATGACTTGGTCGGTCAACTTGACTTACAACTATAGGCCGGATACCTTAGTCTTGGGCCTGCGCAGGGAGTCTAACCTATCTTCATCTATAAATAGAGGGGCAGGGGTACAGTTAAAGGGACCTTTTTCCGGGAACTTCAAGGAGACTCTGCCATTTTTTGCATTCATCTCTTTTCTGTTTGAACTTGTATCCAAGTTGTTTGTTTAAAGATTGTATCTATACTCAAGTAGTTGGGAAAGTAATAAAGATTACATTCAAAGTGGACGTAGGCAGTTACGTCGAACCATTATAAATCTGGTGTTCTTGTTTCTATTGTTGTTTTTGTATTCTACTGTGATATTCCTCTGTTTTAATTTACTTTCTTCATTAGTCTCTCTACATAAATCTATTCAAGGGTGTTAGTGACCAATTTTGGTGCTAACATATATATACATGTAAATGTTTTAAGATTATTTTGGAAAATATCTATTTTCATGGAAATGTTAGTATAATAATAAATGACTATTTTAAAGGAAATAAAAAGGGGTTTATCCTTATTTTTAAAGTGATTTTTGTTTCTGAAGGTAGATAGAAACATTTTATATAAAAATGTTGTAACAAAAGAACAAATTTATAAAATGTGTTTTATAAAGGAACAGAGATTTATAAGCGATATTTTATAAATAAAAAGATAGGTTTATAAATGGTATTTTATAAAGAGAAAATATTATCATTTGATAATTGAAGTAATAAATCACAGTGGTGAATTTATTATAATATAGTGAATGATCGTGTTATGGAAAGATATTTGAGTTTTATAGTTGTATTTGGAGTTGGGTTTTATATTTGGAGTTTTGTTTAATAAAAGGAGTTTTATAAATGAATTTGGAGTTTTATAAAAAAAGTTGCAAATATATTTTTGGGATTTAGAAAATGAGTTTATAAATGACTATGCATTTTAAGAAGTTTTATAAAAGAGTTTTATAATTAATATAGAGGATGCTTATAAAGAAGTTTATCAAATAAATTTGAAGATTTATTAAGCAGGTTATAATTATGTTTAATTATTTATAAAGGAATTTTATGAAAAATATTTATGAAAGGAGTCTGTAAATATAAGGAGTTTTATAAGGGCATTTTATAAAGTAAGGATTTATAAAAAGAGTGAGACCTAATTTCGATAAATGATCATTTTAAATTATGGTGGTATGGAAAGTATTCTTTCTATGCTTAACACGAAATTCCAAGATATGGAAATGCGTCTTTATCCTGAGAATTAAGAATATGTATCGAGGCATGGATGGATTTCTAACTTGTCCGATTTCATTGTTAATCAAGAGATAATACTGTTCGAAATTGGAAAGTTGTGGTAAGTATATTTGGTCTAATTTCTCTATGATCTATTCACTTACACCAAAAGTGTTTTGGGTTTATTGCTGTCAATATTTTTGAATCACATTTGTTTTAACCCAATTAAGAATGGTTTTGGAAGCAAAATCTTTCTTAATATTTTATGAATATACTTATACCATTGAGATAAGTATATGAGTATATTTTCTAAGTATTGAAAAAGTAGTGTGTGATATCCCGGAATTTCGAGCAATATCAATTTAATAATCTATATTAAATATTAAATTGATTTGATATATCTTTGTTAATAAGATATGAATTGATTTAATAATTTTCTTTTAAATGAGTATTTAACTGATAAATTATCTTTTAAAGGCTAATAAATTATTTTCTATTTATATATATATATATATTTGTATATATTGTAGATAGTCAATGTCTGTTTTAAATTTGATTTAAATTCAATATTTAATAAATAACCATTTGGCTTTAAAATATACTCAAGATTAAGTTAAAATTGTTTAAATGATTTTAGCTTAGATTTAAATTAAATAAAAGGGTTGTTGTTCTTTTTAGAGTATAGCTTGATAAAAATAAGTAATAAAGTGATAATCTCTTTTATGAATTATTTTAATGTAATAATTAGCTTTATTTATAATATAATGTCTATACAAGTAGATTTTTATTATAAATAAAAATTGTTATATATATTTTAAAAGAAATTATGGTTTTAAAATTTATGTAAATCTCTAAAATAAATATAATATATAGATAATAAAATAACCCTTATAAATATTTAAAGTAAGTATAAAATAAATAATAATAGGTAACTAAATATTTGATAGTTTAAGTTTTAAATAAAATAAATACACTTATGTTAGAAATTAGAAATAAATAACAAATTATCTTGATAACAATGACCATAACAACTTTAAAACTAAAAACTTAAGTAAAATATATTATATACTCTATAGCAAAATACATGTTGCAGGCATGTAAATCACTAGTACAAGATAAGATAAGGCAAGTAAATATTATACATTATAGCATTGTACATGTGCAGGCAGAAATCATTTCAATGCATACGAGTAGAAATAGGGTAAGTATGCTAAGCTAAGTTAAACAAGAATAAATATATGCAAGTTTCGTACCTAAAGGAATAAAGAAATGATGTGTAAACTTGATAAGGAGCAAAGCATTTAATGCTATATCTCTAGTACACAAGACATTTCATTTCCAGCTTCTTTTTGGATAAAAATCTCTGAATTTTTGTACCTGGTCAATAAACAAATTTGTATACTTGTTTTATTTATCAACCTTGCCTCATTTCATTTCGTATACAAAAGACCTAGCAAGTTTCTTTTCATTATTTTTGTTCATTTAAACAAATGAAATCTGAAATCAACTAAGCAATGTAAAGATCTGAGCTTTCAAGATTTCCTGCATTCATGTTCAAGTTCAAAGCCATTTCAAAGTTTCTGGAATCAACAACAAAAATGTATGCAAAGTTTTCACATTCCAGTTCAAGCTTTCCTCTTTTCAAACAAAAGATTTAGCTCTCTGTTTTGAAGACAGGTGAGTAAACTTTAAAACTAAACCTTAAATAATCTGAAATGTCTATGTTATTGATTGTTTTACATGCATGTATAAGTGCAAGTCTTTGTGAATGTATGTGTGTGCATATCTGTAGTTTTTAAACTTCCCTGATCTTAGTTAAGTCTCTGACTTTAACTATAAACCTGAGACAGCCTTAGTTGTGATGCATATGACCTATGGTTGAAGTTATGTGTGATGTATGTATGAAAGAGTGTTTGTTTGATGGTTTTTAAGCCTCTGTAAACTTGTGAGTATGTTATAAATGCTTGTGACCATCTCTGTTTTAATGTTCAAGGGATTTAAACTTAGATCTAACTTCAAAAATTACTTCATACTCTAATTTCATTTGGCTTAAGTACTTAAAACAAAGTTTGTTGTTTAAAACTTAACTAAGCTTTAAAAATAGTTGCAAGAGTTATAGATCGAAGCATTGTTTGGAAAAGGTGAAAAACAGAGAAACTTGAGAAAATGTTAAAAACCAAACATTAAAATTTGTTGATATAATTATATAACTGGAATCGTATATGATAGATAGGATTTTTAAAATCAAATTCATAATTTTTAATGTAATATTGAATGTGATATTTGGGAATGTCTGGAATTGGAATTTTCGAGTTTCTCTGGTGATCTAGTCGATCTTGAGAGTCGTAGTTCGTTCGGGAGGTGGAAGAACGGTCGGGGGCTTCGGCAAAAATGTCTGATGATGGTTCACGTCAGTGGGGAAGTGGTGATTGTCAGATGAAGTTTAGAACCCTAGTTTTGTGAGCTCGGGAATTTTGATGCGTTCGTCACCCACGTGTGATCGAGTGCTACGTGTTTTTGGGAGGTGATAGAGGAGGCATTGACGAAGTGATGATCGGAGTTTCGAGTACTCCGATGATCTTGATGTCGAGAACGATGAGTTTTCCAGGTTTGGGTGGGTTGATGTCTCGAATCCCAGGTTTGAGTTTCGAACTCGATGTCGTTTCGAGTGGCCGTGATGGTTTTGGGCGATCGCAGTCCTGTCTGAGGTTGGTGGGCGAGGTGTTGACGTGCTGGTGGGTGGTCGGAGGTGGTCGGAGGTGGCCGGAGCCACGGTGCACGTGCACCGTGCATTTTTGTAGCGCTGAGGATTGTTGGGTTTGGGTAGGAAATGGTACGCGAGTTATTTTGAGTAAATGGAGGGGATGGCCCGAAGTTTTTCTCTGTTCGACTCGAAGTAAAAGGGGAAGGCTTGGGTTATTTTGTTTGTGTGCCAGTTTTGTAGGCCTGGCAGTTTTTAAGTTTAAAGTTTAAAGCAGGGTTTAAAAACAAAGTAAAACCAAAATGTAAGAGATGGATTCAAATTTACTTTGTCTCCTAGTCTTAAATAAAACAAGTTTTATAAAAATAAAATGTTTTAACAACTTTTTAATGTTTAAAGTAGATTTTAAATTGTGTTAAATTTTGCTAAGATAAATTTGTATTTATTTTGAATCTAAATTGAAATGAGAATTTGATCATAGATACTAAATGTTTTATCCTTAAATAAATGTAGATGTAAGGATTTGTAACTTTTAAGTTAATTAAAATGAATAATTAACTAATTTGATTAATTAATGATTGGATTAATTAATTTAGTAATTAAAAGTTAAATTAGTTAATTAAGGTTTAAGATAATTAATTGGTAATAAATGGATAATTAAGAATCATTAATTAAATAAGAGTTGAATTTTAATCTATGATTATTAATTAATAAAGTAAGCAAGAATTAATTAAGTTATATTCAATACTTAATTAATTAAATAATTGTGGATTAATTAATGAGTATTAAAGATGAAATTTAATTGTAATTAATAATAAATCTTAAATGATTACTTTGGTAAAGTAATTTGAGAAGTGTTAATAATTAATGAAGGTTATTAACTAGGATGATTAAATAATGAAATACATATGATTAATCTTGATAATTAATTGGGTTTATTAATTTAAGGTAATCAGTTGTGAATTAGTTAAGTATAATTACTTATGGAAGTAATTAAGGAATTAATTTCTCATTATAATTAATTAAGTTTAATATGAATTTTTTTAAGTTAATTAATTTAGTTAAATTAATTTAAATAACCATTTGATGATGTAATAAGTATAATTACTTAAGGAAGTAATTAATTTGGGAATGATTTAATAATGGAAGTAATTTGAGTATAATTACTTTGTATAATTAATCAAGGGATTAATTAGAGAATAATTAATTATGGAGTAATTAAATTATTTAAATAAAGTAATTAAGGGTAGTTAATTACTATATGGAGTTAATCAAGGTGATTAACAATTTTGTTTAATTGAAGATAAATTGCTAAATGAAATAAATTTAATTAGAGATCATTAAATATTGTAATTAATGATGTAATATAGAATGGATTTGTTTGGAAATAATTAATAAATGAAGGAATTCATTTATGAAATTAATTAAAGAAGTAATGTAATTAATTTTAGTAATTTAAAGGTTACTTTCTATAATTGGTATAAGGTAATAAATTTGTGGAAAAATAATTAAAGGATAATTACTTAAATGTAATTAAAAGATAATTAATCAAGGATGATTAATTAAGATGGAAAGTAGGGAATGATTAATTAATTAACTTGTAATTAATTAATGGTTATATAAGCTGGATTTATAGATGAAGTAATTAATTTAATTTACTTTAAATTAATTAGAGATTTGTAATTAATTTAATTCATTTTAAATTAATTATAAATAATGGTGTGATTATTAATCCTTGTTTATATATGATGGATGATATTGATTTCCTTGATTGATTGTGATCTCAGATATGAAATGAATAATATCTATTGTGATATGAATGCTTGTTTTAAGTATGATAATATTGATTATCTGTTTGAGTTGATAATATAGATTATCTGTTTATGATGATGATGTGATTATCCATTGTGATATTGTGATTTATCTATCTGTGTGTGTATAGATAATTGAATTAAATTGTTTTAACTTTAAAACAACTTGGCCTTAAAAGACACGGTTTGGATTTCGATGAGACCGGGATTGGGTTTCCAGATTTGGATATCCGAAAACCACATCGATCCAAATTAACGATAGGTCGTGAATCTCAAGTGAAGATAAAGATTCAGAATGCAAGGGTTATTGTCGTTGACTCTGAGGATGATTCCAAAATGAGTGTAACGAGATAATGCCTTCGGTTTCGTTCGAACCCGGAACGAACTTGTATGGATTGAATGCTTTCAGAACATCGTCAGGTGGACGATGAGCATTCTAAGAGATGTGTTCTCTTAAGGTAATTGTAGCCTCAAGCCTCATCAACCGGGAATGGCTAAAACAGGGGAGGTGCAGCATGGTTATTGGGTAGCACCCAAGTACGACGAGATTACCCCTATCTAGATGTCCCTTATTATTTCGGCTTTGTGTGCGGTTGGTCATGACAACCGTGGGGTGTCTTGTGCGGGAATTATCCAGTAAGGGATGTTCCGGCCTTGTGTTGTAGGGGAGCGGGCATACTCCTCGGTACGGTGATCTAGGTCACGTACTGTGATGGGCGGTACCCCAGTAGCCCTGCCATTGTATGGAATCCAAAATCCAATAAGTGCCATCGGATTTGATTGTAAACCTAGTATGCTGGAATTTAATGAATGTAACAATTTCGGCTATGATTATATTTACTTGAAAACCCTAGACCTATTATAATATCAATTTATTTCCTATTAAATATTTGGTTAGCGTAAGGTAAAAACTTACCCATGTTTATGTATGGGGAGTCTTACGTGATACCTTTGTTTCAAAGGTTTTTAAAAGTTAAGCAGCTGTAACCGTTTACTCATACCAGACCCATGTCTGACCCGGAGTTTATTTCTGTTTTTCTTAAACTCTCGGGTACTCAAATTTTTACGAGTAGCCAAGGGATTCAGGTTATCTTTGACGAATTGTGGAGGAGCAATGGAGCAGGAGGCTTCAGCGTATAGATATATATTGGTTCCGCTGTGTTAGTGTTTATCTGTATTTCCACTGTGTTGTATTTCTATGTTGTATCTCTGTGTTGCATCTGGTTGTATTAACTAGACAGGTGTTTATAACTATCTAGTATGTGCTGTATTATATGTGTAACTCTAATGTATATGATACTATGTAATCTCTTATGTGATATATTATATTTTATTCGTTCCGCTGTTGAGATTCTGATGTTGTTTTGTTCTTTCTTCTCTATCTTTTCTATTTCTCACCTCTTTCTTTCTTATCGATGATGCGACTTTCCAGGCTTGGAAAGTCGGGTCGTCACAGTTGGTATCAGAGCGTTAGGTTGAGTGAATACCTAGGCTCTGGAGTGATTTCTATCTTGAGAGAGCGTATTTGTATTTTGATATATATATATATATATATATATTTCTACCTATTTGTTGGGATACCTGTTCGGGTTTTCCAATACAAGTTATAAAGGTAGATAAGGTAGTGGTGTGTGTAACACGACTACCAATGGTTGGAAGTGTATCTGTCGAGACTGTAGACCTAATACCGTCTCGAGTGAGCTTTGTTGATGTAAGGATTTCATTGATCTCTGAAGATAATCTGTTAAGGTTTGGAGTTTATCTTTGAAGTGTAAGTTAGATGAGCTAGAGTTTGGATCTGTCGGTTTGACAGAAGCGAGTCATGATATCTTGATACCTCAGGGATTAGTAGCTATGTGATGAGACATAGTGACTATGAAAGTTTCCGAAGATGTTTCTTTGGGACAAGTTAAGAAGTGTGTCTACTTCGATGATGTGGCTGAGAGCAGCAGAGTGGTTCCGTTTCTTCGTTGGATTGGTTAGTTAAGTGTAAGCTGTTCTGATTGGTAAAGAGAGAACATTTTTTCTTTGGATATTAGATTGAGTTGATCGCAAAAGTGACTTGCGATAGCTGAGCGTTCTTTTGTGTGTCAGAGATTTTTTCTAGATGTCTTCAGGAAGTCAGAGTTTTGTTAGCATCTAGAGATTGAGTTTGGTATCGACTGGATTCCAGAAGTGGTACCGATGGTTTAGCTTAGTAGTAGGATGGTTTCGGGAGGAAGATTTTAGTGGAGCAGCTCAGGTTTTGGAGGAACTTCTGAGTTTTATTTTTGGATCTGTTGAACCATATTTTTGGAATGTGTTGTCCAGTCTTTGCTTGTGTTCGTCATCAGAATTTTCATCTGGTCGGATCAGAGTTGTGCAGCGGAAGCAGTTTAGAGGGCATCTGTTTTATCTCTTACGGATGTGAGAAGTGAGATCTGTCTTCTGATTCTGGAGTAGAGTGGAGTTCTGAGTTTTGGTTGATCTTGGAAAGGTCATTTTGTTGATTGTTTTGGTTCAGGATGTTTTGAGAGGGCATCAGCAAAGGATAAGCTGATCAAGAAGGATGTAGGAGACCCAGGATCGTCCGAAGAATTGTGTGGATAAGAATCGGAGATTTGATTTTGGATAAGTGTTTGATCTTCAGGAGTGATTTGCCAGTTTGGATAACTGGGATTCGTTATTTTCACGTATCTCTGAGGGAGTACGTGTATGAGTTATCTCTGGTTGTAGAACCAGCAGTTCAGGGAGTTTCCGTTGTTGAATCAGACTTGTCTATAGTCTGATTTCCTATCTTGTTTTGTAGATCTAGATGTGTGTAGCTTAGTAGTATAGTTTTGTTTAGATTCTATAGAGCGAGTAACCTGGTATTTATACTCGGGGAAACTCAAGGAAATTCTATCCAGTATTTTGTCTGGATAATAGGTTTGTTTGATAGGATGATTGATTGCTATGGTTGTTGGCATAAATTGATGATATATGCTTGTGTTTAAAATTAAATCAGTAATGAGATTATTAAATTACCTTTGTTTTAAATTTCGGGGACGAAATTCTTTTAAGAGGGGAGGAATGTGATATCCCGGAATTTCAAGCAATATCAATTTAATAATCTATATTAAATATTAAATTGATTTGATATATCTTTGTTAATAAGATATGAATTGATTTAATAATTTTCTTTTAAATGAGTATTTAACTGATAAATTATCTTTTAAAGGCTAATAAATTATTTTCTATTTATTTATATATATATTTGTATATATTGTAAATAGTCAATGTCTGTTTTAAATTTGATTTAAATTCAATATTTAATAAATAACCATTTGGCTTTAAAATATACTCAAGATTAAGTTAAAATTGTTTAAATGATTTTAGCTTAGATTTAAATTAAATAAAAGGGTTGTTGTTCTTTTTAGAGTATAGCTTGATAAAAATAAGTAATAAAGTGATAATCTCTTTTATGAATTATTTTAATGTAATAATTAGCTTTATTTATAATATAATGTCTATACAAGTAGATTTTTATTATAAATAAAAATTGTTATATATATTTTAAAAGAAATACACTTATGTTAGAAATTAGAAATAAATAACAAATTATCTTGATAACAATGACCATAACAACTTTAAAACTAAAAACTTAAGTAAAATATATTATATACTCTATAGCAAAATACATGTTGCAGGCATGTAAATCACTAGTACAAGATAAGATAAGGCAAGTAAATATTATACATTATAGCATTGTACATGTGCAGGCAGAAATCATTTCAATGCATACGAGTAGAAATAGGGTAAGTATGCTAAGCTAAGTTAAACAAGAATAAATATATGCAAGTTTCATACCTAAAGGAATAAAGAAATGATGTGTAAACTTGATAAGGAGCAAAGCATTTAATGCTATATCTCTAGTACACAAGACATTTCATTTCCAGCTTCTTTTTGGATAAAAATCTCTGAATTTTTGTACCTGGTCAATAAACAAATTTGTATACTTGTTTTATTTATCAACCTTGCCTCATTTCATTTCGTATACAAAAGACCTAGCAAGTTTCTTTTCATTTTTTTGTTCATTTAAACAAATGAAATCTGAAATCAACTAAGCAATGTAAAGATATGAGCTTTCAAGATTTCCAGCATTCATGTTCAAGTTCAAAGCCATTTCAAAGTTTCTAGAATCAACAACAAAAATGTATGCAAAGTTTTCACATTCCAGTTCAAGCTTTCCTCTTTTCAAACAAAAGATTTAGCTCTCTGTTTTGAAGACAGGTGAGTAAACTTTAAAACTAAACCTTAAATAATCTGAAATGTCTGTGTTAATGATTGTTTTACATGCATGTATAAGTGCAAGTCTTTGTGAATGTATGTGTGTGCATCTCTGTAGTTTTTAAACTTCCCTGATCTTAGTTAAGTCTCTGACTTTAACTATAAACCTGAGACAACCTTAGTTGTGATGCATATGACCTATGGTTGAAGTTATGTGTGATGTATGTATGAAAGAGTGTTTGTTTGATGGTTTTTAAGCCTCTATAAACTTGTGAGTATGTTATAAATGCTTGTGACCATCTCTGTTTTAATGTTCCAGGGATTTAAACTTAGATCTAACTTCAAAAATTACTTCATACTCTAATTTCATTTGGCTTAAGTACTTAAAACAAAGTTTGTTGTTTAAAACTTAACTAAACTTTAAAAATAGTTGCAAGAGTTATAGATCGAAGCATTGTCTGGAAAAGGTGAAAAACAGAGAAACTTGAGAAAATGTTAAAAACCAAACATTAAAATTTGTTGATATAATTATATAACTGGAATCGTATATGAAAGATAGGATTTTTAAAATCAAATTCATAATTTTTAATGTAATATTGAATGTGATATTTGGGAATGTCTGGAATTGGAATTTTCGAGTTTCTCTGGTGATCTAGTCGATCTGGAGAGTCGTAGTTCGTTCGGGAGGTGGAAGAACGATCGGGGGCTTCGGCAAAAATGTCTGATGATGGTCCACGTCAGTGGGGAAGTGGTGATTGTCAGATGAAGTTTAGAACCCTAGTTTTGTGAGCTCGGGAATTTTGATGCGTTCGTCACCCACGTGTGATCGAGTGCTGCGTGTTTTTGGGAGGTGATAGAGGAGGCATTGACGAAGTGATGATCGGAGTTTCGAGTACTCCGATGATCTTGATGTCGAGAACGATGAGTTTTCCAGGTTTGGGTGGGTTGATGTCTCGAATCCCAGGTTTGAGTTTCGAACTCGATGTCGTTTCGAGTGGCCGTGATGGTTTTGGGCGATCGCAGTCCTGTCTGAGGTTGGTGGGCGAGGTGTTGACGTGCTGGTGGGTGGTCGGAGGTGGCCGGAGCCACGGTGCACGTGCACCGTGCATTTTTGTAGCGCTAAGGATTGTTGGGTTTGGGAAGGAAATGGTACGCGAGTTATTTTGAGTAAATGGAGGGGATGGCCCGAAGTTTTTCTCTGTTCGACTCGAAGTAAAAGGGGAAGGCTTGGGTTATTTTGTTTGTGTGCCAGTTTTGTAGGCCTGGCAGTTTTTAAGTTTAAAGTTTAAAGCAGGGTTTAAAAACAAAGTAAAACCAAAATGTAAGAGATGGATTCAAATTTACTTTGTCTCCTAGTCTTAAATAAAACAAGTTTTATAAAAATAAAATGTTTTAACAACTTTTTAATGTTTAAAGTAGATTTTAAATTGTGTTAAATTTTGCTAAGATAAATTTGTATTTATTATGAATCTAAATTGAAATGAGAATTTGATCATAGATACTAAATGTTTTATCCTTAAATAAATGCAGATGTAAGGATTTGTAACTTTTAAGTTAATTAAAATGAATAATTAACTAATTTGATTAATTAATGATTGGATTAATTAATTTAGTAATTAAAAGTTAAATTAGTTAATTAAGGTTTAAGATAATTAATTGGTAATAAATGGATAATTAAGAATCATTAATTAAATAAGAGTTGAATTTTAATCTATGATTATTAATTAATAAAGTAAGCAAGAATTAATTAAGTTATATTTAATACTTAATTAATTAAATAATTATGGATTAATTAATGAGTATTAAAGATGAAATTTAATTGTAATTAATAATAAATCTTAATTGATTACTTTGGTAAAGTAATTTGAGAAGTGTTAATAATTAATGAAGGTAATTGTTTGTACCAAAAATGGGCACAACACTCTTCGGAAGTTTTTGAAGAGATAAAAGTGAAGAATGAAAATTAAAACTGTGGGTTATCTAACAAAAACTCCAAATAACAGAAAGTAAATTGCAAAGACAAGCGATTTAGAGTGGTTCGGCGTTTTGCCTACGTCCACTATGAAGTTTGATGATTTTATTGCTCGATTACTTGAAGATTACAGTAGTTGATAATGTAATACAACTGAATTCAAATGCTAAGTGTCAATCTAGAGCAGCGGCGGTGTTCTGGAGTAAATCTGGCAGAATCTGGGCGCTCTTCAGTACTTAGAATTCTCCGACCCCTTTTCTGAATGACCAGGGGCTCTATTTATAGGTGTAGGAGGCTGATATTTCGCCTAAAATGAGGGGAGACCAGTTCTGGCACGTCAGGGGACCCACATGGCCGAAATCTGGAGATCCGGGCCCACTTTGGGATCGATTCGACCCTTGGTTCGAATCGATCAAGAAATCATCCAATCGAGCTGAAATTTGGTGTGTACATTCTTCATCATGTGTTTGAGCTTCTGTGAAAATTTCATGGGATTTGGACTTGTAGAACTCGAGTTATGATCGATTCAAGTTGGTGTTTTTCATATTCTGGAGTCGTTCGAATCGATATGCTTGAATCGATTCGTTCGAATCGATCCTCCTGCTCGTGAAGATGGTGACGTGGTGCGCTTTCTTCGAATCGGTCCGCTTTGCATTCCGCATTGACTGGGTCGAATCCACGACTTGGATTCGAAGATGGTGGAGTTGAGGTAATGGATTCGAAGGACCTCTTCCTTCGAATCGATGAAACTAATGCTCGTTCGAATCGATTCAGACTCGTAGCTATGGACCGGTTCGAAGTTGTCTTGGCCTGGGGATTCGAATGCATGGATTCGAAGGTTCCTTCCTTCGATGGATTCGAACTATGGTGTATGTGAGGGTGGATTCGAACTCAAGGCACATGAAGACTTGCTTGATGTAGTCGAACGTAGTGAATGCCTTGATGGATTCGAAGCTACCGGTTCCGCCTGATGGAGTCGAAGCAATGGAGAGCTGATGGAGTCGAGGCAATGGAAGTTCGATGGATTCGAACTGGTTCCTGGCCAATCGATTCGAACTAAGGGTGGCCTACTCTATCTTTTGTCGACGATATCTTGAGCATACGAACTCGGATTGACCTGAAACTTGGATCGTTGGTTCCCATGGCTTTACTTGACGTGCCTTATCGATTATAGCCTGATCCGGACTCGAACAAATTTCATCGATATCCGTAGCGATCCTTACGTGCAACCGACTTCCAAGACGATCTGTTACTGTTTTCTAGTTAAGTCCTTGGTGTCACGGCCTTGCCAAAAGGCAGGATAACATTTGCCCCCCAAAGTATGTCTTGTGTTAACATGACGTGCTTTGATAAGCTGCAGTCTTTCATCGGGCCATTATGACATGCTTTATCGAAAGTTGCATTCTGTATTGCAGTTGTCGACTGTCGCATAATCGTGATTGGCTGTCTGGGCTTTTGAGTCATGACGAGATGAACATTTGATTCCTGTTGACGATGAAGACCAAAACATTAATCAAAAAATACGTGCACACGTGTATTATCTTGACCTTGGTTAACGTTGCGTGATCGCAAGTTGTTGTCTGTTCGGTTCGCCATCGAAATCTGCATCGGTCCTCTCCTGGACCGATTTGAGATTTGAGTTAAAACACTGCTTTTATGATTGTCTATGATCATTCTCTCGTACTGATCCTCTCCTGAACCGGTACAAGAGTGGACAAGCAATTTTTCATATGGGAACGATTCGCCCATTTGACCGGCGGTATTTAATGGATGCGAAGCAATGTTTCTGGATCCGCCTCGAGTTGATGGTTTCGAAGTAGTCACTTCGAATCGATGGGGCGTAGTGACCCAGGTTCATCTTCTGTCGACAGCTTCGAATCGATGGTTCTTTGAATCGATACTGTGTGGGTTCGATGCTTGGATGGATTTGCAATTGAGGGATTCGAACTTGACTGTTCGAATCGATGGAGTCGAACGTTCCCCCTGGCTCCTCTGACGCCGTGCTTCGAGTCGATGCTGTGGATTCGAAGGAAAAGTCTCAAAGTTGCCTGGTGTAGATATTTGAGTTCGAGTCGACGAGGTCACCTGGTCAGCTTCGAATCGATTTTAGACTTGTAGTGATCGATTCGAAGACACTGCTTCGAATCGATGGGCTAGACCCGTTATTCCCGGTTGCGCTTGACCGGGAGACGAATGGTCTCGTTTCCCCTATATATACCGGGGTCCTGTTCACTTTTAACTTTTTACTTTTTACTGTTACGAGAGCTCCTTCTTCGAATCGATTTCTCCTAGGCCAGGACAAACGTGCTTTCCTCAAAACGATCGATCCTTTCCACGCCTTCACTCGAAATCAAAACAGGTATTCAATGGATCGATTCGAGATGAGAAGAACAAACTATTCTCGCCTTAGAAATTCTCTAAGGAGTGACAAGATCTGAATGAAGTGGGTCGACTCGAAGGAGTCGAGGAGTGATGTCTTTTGGGTTCCAGCGATTAGAGTGTCGTTTCCCGTTGCTTTGCATTGATCTAGGAACAAACGATCTTCGAATCGATTCCATGGGCAAGGTTCCGAATCGATGGCTTGAAGGAAAAGGGCATCGATTCGATCGATTCAGAGTAACGCTATCCAGATCGATTCGAAGGAACTGAATATTGATCGATTCGAAGTAACTTGGAGCTCACGGATTCGAAGGGCTCCTCCATCATAAGGTTACATCGAGTCGAACCATGTGGATTCGAAGCGCCTGGAATCAAACTTCATCGATTCGACCCTCATCAATTCGTGTTGATGGATTCGAAGGCCTTCATCCCCTGAGACCATTGCTCTTATGATTTGCTCCATCATCCGAACTACGACCAACTTCAGGTTGTACTCCGACGAACATAATGAACTTTAGCATACTTGACTCCGACGAGCTTCGGCCTTGCATAATCGAACTTGACCAACAGACTTGAACCTGAATTTCCTTTGAAGCTTGTCGATGGAACTATGACTTAACCAATAATACAACTGATTTATACTTGAAGTTGGTCCGTAGCATTTGGACGGTGCGGAAATGACGGTCAGCGATGACGGTCATTTTCTTTCTCAAATTCCCAAGTTATGTTGTACGAACATCTCGTTTCATTCTGTTAAATTTGCTCAAGTGATGTACAATTCTTGCACTGCACGACACGTTCACACACACTACACTGGGGCATGCACGGGCTTGTTCATAAACTTAATGTTGCTTTCTAATGAGTTAGCTAATTATGGAATCTTCGAACTCTCAACAACAAGAGGTACAGAGCTCGACTCCTCCGGTGCTTGAGATTCCTGATATCCCTGCCGATATAATTGAACCAGCTCCAGACGAATTGCCGGAGGCGATATTTATTGAGGACCCTGTTGATTCGGTTCAGTCCAACATCTCTGAATCCTTATTGGGACGAATATGCTTAAAGCATAACATATCTCTTGGTGACGTATTATTGCCCAGCGCCACTGATAGACCGCACAATCCTCCTGAAGGATATACAGCATTCTACCGTCATGCTTGTGCGGCTGGAACTCTTCCTCCTTTCAATCAATATATCAGAGGGATGCTATCATATCTAGGAATCGCCCCTTCACAACTTCATCCCAACGGGCACGCGTTGCTGAATAGTGCCTTCGTAATATTTATGGATTGTCTTTTTCGCCCGCCGAGGCCCTCCGAGATCAGACACATATTTAACTTCAAGAGCAGGGGTGATAGCCCATCGTTTACATTTTTGGAGGCAGTTAGAAATTGCCAAGTTGTAGTTGGAGCTTGGACGCGACTGAGCTATTTCAAGAACGAATGGTTCTACGTTCGATGCCCTCCGGGTTTCGCTAGGCGATGGTTGTCTAGACGTAAGCGCCTTAACCTGTTTCTTTGACCAATAGCTCTTTGGTGTCAAAATTGACATTTCATTCCTTTTACAGCTATTATCTCTAGGCCCGACGGAGGGTGTTTCAAGGGTACCGTCCGGAGTCTTCAAGAAGTCCCAAGCGAGCTGAGGCATATTGACTCGGTGTTGAACGACTACAACTTAAGAGTTCTGGGTTTGATCGACATTAATCAAAGCATTGTTGTTGAGGGATTTTCAAAGTCCGTATCCAAGAAGGAAAACAAGAAGAAACCCAAGAAGAGAAAAGCGAAGAAGTCACTCGGAATCAGAATAATCGAGGCGAGTGACGAAGAAAGAACCCATACGGATTCAGAGCCAATGGCCGACCTTTCGGGAAACTTGGAGGAATCGGGAGAAAAACGGAAAGGCAAGGCCGCCGTTTCCAAAAAACTTAAGTCAAAGGGGGGAAAATCTGTAGATGTGTTTCTTCCCGCTTCCGGAGTTATGATTTCTGAGGCCGCCCCTTCTCATTCGAGAGATTCTCTCAAAGGGCTTGACGGTATTCCTATTCCAGATTATATATCAATCTCTCATAATCCTGGGTTGGAGGAATTACAAGATGTCCTAAATATGAACGAGCCCTTTCCTTTAAGTGCGGTCAACACTTCCGGTCGGTTTGGGGGTTTACACATTTACACACACTTCCACGGCACTTCATGACTTCTGCATAGTAAACATTGCTTTATGGGATTTTAATCCGTAATTCTTTCTTATTGCAGGTGAGATGTCAGGGCGTGGCTCCACTCTAGATAGGCTTCGGAATGTGCGCCAATCTTCTCCATTTTATGATTCCCGTAGGAGAGAGACAGATAGGGACCATGGGCAAGGCTACTCGAGCCAAGAACGTTATGATAGAGACAGAGATTACTCGCGTAACCGTTCTGGCTATGATTACTCTGACAGAGACCGGGGATACCAGCACCGACCCCGATCTCGTTCTCCTCCACCTCCCAGGGCTCCAGTAGACCTCCCAGGGCATCTCATCAGCAACAGTTGCCTTCTCAATCTTCTCGGCCTGACGCTCAACGGCCAAGAGTGGAACCAACGGCAGCCGCTATAATTGAACAAGCTCCGGCTGAGTTGACAAGCGAGGGAGCTGCCAAACTCGCCCAAATGAAAAATGACTACCCGGAAATTTGCATGGATGGCTATATCTTCCCTCCTAACTTCAAAAGAATCCCTCCGGAAGCTGAGACCACTGCTCATAATTACATCCACGACTTCTATGCTCAGTACAAGGAGTGGTATAAGGCAGCCATGAAGGCTTCTAGAGTAGCTTTCGACAGGGCGAAAGTCATTGCCGAACGTGATGTTGACATTGCGAAGCAGAAACGCATCATTCAAGTTCTTCAATCTGAAGTGGAAACGTCCCGAAAATCAGAGCTTGAAACACTTAAGAAACACGAGGGTGTCGTGGCCAAATTAGCGAGGATGCAGCAAGAACATTGCGCCACAGTGGAAGAGATGGGCCATCGCAATACTACCGTTGCAGCTGAGCGAGACTTAGCCGTTAAAGAGCTGAACGAGCTCAAGGCCAAATTCGCTGAAATGGTGAAGGAGAAGGACGATGCGAACGCTACTGCTCAAGAGGCTTGCGACCAAGCAGTATCCCTCAGGGCCGAACTTGCTGCGGCGGCGGTCAAGGCTAAGTCTGTGGAAGCGGAGATTCAGGAAAAAATCTTGGAGGAGAGGTCTAGGCTAGATGCTGAGTTTGACGATCTCTTAGTCACGTATAACGCTAATGTGCTGGAACATAGGAATCTAGCGTGGCTGGGAGATGACTCCATGATCTTGTACAATGCCTGGACCCGGCTGGTGAATGAGAAGAGAGCAGCGCATCCAGATGGAGCACTTGACGACTTTGAACTGGAGATGCGTCTGCTCACCGAGGATGAGAGGAAGACCCTTCATGAGGTGGTAATCTCTATGGCGAAAGAAAAACTCGGCGTCCAATCTCTAGAGACAGGCGAAGGTTCGGGGACCGCGCATCACGAGGCAAGTGTTGGAGCCGTAATCCCAACATTGCCCGAAACCACTGGTGCGGTAGACCCCCAATCTGTTCCTGCATATAATCCTGACCAACCGTTATTATCTTCCGCCGATGATTCTGCCCACGTTTCGGTCCAGACCAAGGAAGGTATTTGAACGTTTCTCATAGTTCAATTGTGAAGAACCTTAAGCAACACACTTGGCTAACAATCTCCGTTTTGTCGTATTTCAGTGACCGAGGTTATTGTTTCTGCGCCCCTCGCTTTATCGGTTCCTCATCAAACACAAGGGGTTGTTTTTTCTGAAGCCATCACGACTTCTACTTTGATTGGCGAGGAGGGAGATGCAAATATGTTTTCTTTCAGCGCTCAAATGATTGAGGAGCTTCTCAATGAACCCATCGATCCCTCTGCCAACCCGTCCGATGTTGTGAATGAGGCTGCTCCGGCCGCTAGTTTATCTATGCCAGCTATCGGCACATCCGATGCGGCCCAAGCATCTCGTGAGGACGACGTTTTAGCTGAGATTGCTGCCGAGATGGCAGCAGGGAATGTTGGTTCTAGTCCGCCCAGGCCTGCCCCGTTAATGGTGATTTCGCCGGGTGGTACTGTATTGATCGAGACCGCCCCTGTCCCTCCTCCTGCTACTACTCCTATGCCTTCAGCTCGTCCTCCTAGAAGAACTTCCGTTGCCTCCAGCTCTGAGGAAGATGTCGACATTATATCGCTGCCGGAGGGCAAGCCTGAAAAGAGCAAGCGGTTGAGGAAGAAATCGGGCAGCGGGTCAGGTGGAGCTACTCCGAAGAAGAAGATAAGGAAGAAGAAAGAATGAACTTCATTCTCTAAATCTCTGTTGCGTAGGGTAGCATTTTGTTGATTTTTCTATAGCCGTGTATAGATGTGGATTCGGCTCCCACTAGCAGAATTTTTCATAAACACTTTGTAATCAGATTCTTTTTGTTGATAATGGAAATGAAAATCTATTCCCTTTCTGTCTTCAACTTGTTATGTGTTATGGTTCTGCTCCCTGTATTGGAGAGAAGTGTGGAGTTGACGTATGTTTATACCCCGTTTCGCGCTCCGGAGTTCGGGGTAGGATGAGTGTTTATACTCCGTCTCGCACTCTGGGAGTACGGAGTTAAATGAACGTTTATACTCCGTCTCGCACTCTGGGAGTACGGAGTTAGATGAATGTTTATACTCCGTCTCGCACTCTGGGAGTACGGAGTTAGAAGAATGTTTATACTCCGCCTCGCGCTCTGGGAGCACGGAGTTGAAAGAATGTTTATACTCCGCCTCGCACTCTGGGAGCACGGAGTTGGAAGAATGTTTATACTCCGCCTCGCGCTCTGGGAGCACGGAGTTGAAAGAATGTTTATACTCCGCCTCGCGCTCTGGGAGCACGGAGTTAAGTAAAAAGCTTGTACCCAGCTCGCGCTCTCGGAGTACTCTGGGGTTTAGGAAAAATGTTTATACTCCGCCTCGCACTCTGGGAGTACGGAGTTAGATGAGAGTTTATACTCCGCCTCGCGCTCTGGGAGCACGGAGTGTAGTAAAATGTTTATACTCCGCCTCGCACTCTGGGAGTACGGAGTTGAATGAAGGGTTGTCGTGTATCAACCCATTTTCGTGGCCTGATGTGATGGCTTGCCCCCGAGCTCGGGTTTCATTTAGCGAGTGGTTGATTGCTTCACAGCCACTCCCTACTTGAATAAATTCCACTGTGTGATGGAACTTAGCTCTTCGTGCATCGTGATGTTGTACATTGTATTTAATGAATCACAGCTCTGGCTCGAAGAGATGGCATTTTATTGCTGAAATAAGAAAATATGGCAAATCAGTTGCCTTATTACAAATTCTAATTTCGAAATGCAAAAGTAAATTGCTGAATAAAAAACATAATGAAATAAATAAAGCCTGTCATATGTAATAGCGACGGAGACTCTCGCTGTTCCAGGCTCTCGGTAAAACTAGACCGTCCACGGTTGATAGTTTGAATGTGCCATCTCCAAGTCGTTGCGTAATCACGTACGGTCCTTCCCAATTTGGTTTCATGTGTGAAGGAACCGGGTATACTCTCTTGAGGACCAGATCACCGAGATCAAAGGTTCGGGGGCGAACTTTGGTATTATATAATCGGGCGACCCGACTTCGGTAAGCGGCCGCTCTTAAATCAGCTTCTTCTCGTTTCTCGTCCAACAGATCCAAAGACTCAGCGAGTAATATAGCGTTTGTTTTCGGATCGTAATAAGTTACGCGGTGAGAAAATACTTCTGTCTCAACTGGAATGACGGCCTCCGATCCATAGGATAAGGAAAATGGGGTGTGTCCAGTCGCGGTCTTGTGAGTTGTTCGATAAGCCCATAATGCCATAGGAAGTTCATCGACCCATTTTCCCCCAGCCTTTTCCAGTCGTTTCTTTAAGATGGATTTGATAACTTTGTTAACAGCTTCGACCTGACCGTTTGCTTGTGGATGTGCGACTGCAGAGAACTTTTTATGAATATGAAATCGTTGGCAGAAACTCTTGAACTCTGAACTTTCGAATTGGGTCCCGTTATCGGTGATGATGGTGTGCGGGAGTCCAAATCGGCAAATGATATTGCGGACCACAAAGTTTATCACTTTCTTTGACGTAATTGTTGCAAGAGCTTCAGCTTCGGCCCATTTTGTGAAGTAGTCAACTGCGACGATGGCATACTTCGCACCACCTTTTGCCAGAGGTAAAGCGCCAATGATATCGATACCCCACATAGCGAACGGCCAGGGACTGACCATTTGAGTTAACTCGGTAGGCGGGGCTCTTGGAATTCGAGTGTGTTTTTGGCACTTGTCGCATTTTCTGGCGTAATTGGCTGCATCTCAATTCACTGTCGGCCAGTAATATCCATATCGGAGTATTTTCTTAGCAAGCGCTTGTCCACCGGTGTGATCGCCGCATTCTCCCTCGTGCACATCATGTAACACTCGCTTGACTTCGTCGTGAGCGATACACCGGAGAAGTGGAACAGGATAACCTTTTCTATACATGATCCCGTCCTGAATGATGAACCGCGAAGCTTTTCGTAGAATTTGCCTTTTCTCATTTCGGTGTTCAGGCAATATCCCATCCTCAATGTAATTTCGATACGGAGTCATCCATGATTCTCTGCTGGGAAAGGTCTCTAACACATCATTCGTTTTGATTTGATCGATGCTTGGGAAAGGCAACGTTTCGACCGGGACGAGGCCCATTTGCTGTGCTTCACCTGTGCTGGCCAACTTTGCCAATGAATCGGCCTTTTGATTGCGATCTCGTGGTATGTAGTAAATAGCATAATAATCAAACTGATCCAGCGCTTCCTGAACTCGGGCTAGATAAGCAGCTAACCTTCGATCTCTCGCTTGATATTCTCCCCGTACCTGACACACAACCAACTGTGAATCACAATAAACTTCTATAGCGATAATTTTCAGATCTCTGGCAAGTTTTAACCCAGCCAACAGGGCTTCATACTCGGCTTCATTGTTGGTTGCGTGAAAATCAAACTTCAAAGCGTAGCATATGGATCGACCTTCGGGGGTTTCTAGTACAACTCCAGCGCCCGAACATCGATCGTTTGATGCACCATCTGTATAAAGTTTCCAGACATATTCAGGAGACTCGCTGGTTTCAGGTAATTCGTCAGGAACAGTAAATTCAGCTATGAAGTCAGCTAGGACTTGCCCTTGAATGGCTCTCCGCGGAGCATAAGTAATGTCAAATTGGCTCAGTTCAATATTCCACTTGAGTAACCTTCCAGACGTCTCAGGCCGCGTGAGGACCTGTCGTAACGGCTGATCGGTATACACAGTAAGCGGATGTGCTTGGAAATAAGGACGAAGCTTTCTCGAGGCAATGACCAGGCAGTAAGCCAGTTTCTCCAACCTGGGGTAATTTCTTTCAGCTCCGGTCAATCGTTTACTGACATAATAGACCGGTTTCTGCACTCGATCTTCTTCCCGGACCAAAGCAGCACTGATCGCATGCTCCGATACCGCCAGATAAAGGTATAATTGTTCGTGATCAATTGGTTTCGACAAAATCGGTGGCGTAGAGAGATGCTGAACCAGCGATCGGAATGCGCCTTCACATTCGGTGGTCCATTCAAAGTTTCGTTTCCCTTTCCGGATTAGATCAAAGAAAGGAATACATTTATCAGTGGATTTCGAGATGAACCTGCTTAGCGCTGCTACCTTCCCGTTGAGACTCTGGACTTGCTTTATGGTCTTCGGGGTTTGCAAATTCCTTATTGCCCAGATCTTTTCGGGGTTTGCCTCTATCCCACAGGCGTTAACGATGAACCCTAGAAACTTTCCGGATGCGACGCCGAAGTGGCATTTTAGCGGATTAAGCTTCATTCCATACTCACGCAAGATACAGAACATTGAATTTAAATCCTTGACGTGATCTGTGGAAAATCGGGACTTAACTAACATGTCATCCACATAGACTTCCATGGTTTTCCCGATCTGATCAGCGAACATTCGATTAACCAAGCGTTGGTAAGTTGCTCCGGCATTCTTTAAACCAAAGGGCATGACTCTGTAACAGTAGAGCCCCAGATCGGTTACGAAACTAGTATGTTCCTGATCGGGTAGATGCATGGGTATCTGATTATAACCGGAATAAGCATCCATAAAGGATAACAATTCGTGACCTGCAGTTGAGTCAACGAGTTGGTCAATTCGGGGAAGTGGAAAACTATCTTTTGGACAGGCTTTGTTTAAATCAGAGTAGTCGACACAAGTTCTCCATTTCCCGTTCGGTTTCCTAACCATTACCGGATTTGACACCCACTCTGGGTATAGAGCATCTCGGATGAAACCATTTGAATGCAATTTGTCAATTTCTTCTTTAAGGGTGGCAGATCTCTCTGGATCCATACCACGCCTCTTTTGCTTGACCGGAACATGTCGCGGATCAATATTCAAAGAGTGACTTGCAATGTTCGGTGAGATTCCGCACATGTCGGAGTGCGTCCAGGCAAAGACATCAAGATTCGCCTGAAGAAATTCAACCAATTCCTGTTGTATCTGTTTTCCCAGTTGAGATCCAACTTTTAGTACTTTCGAGTCGTCATCCTCACTGACCGGGACGTCCACAATCAGTTCGGCTGGAGACGCTTGATTCTCTTCTACTTCATCTTTATCTTCGCTATCTCTAGGGTCGAGATCTCTAAGGAATTGGTAATGGTGCCCGGGCCGGGGCCCAGGCGTTAGCTGTCAATTATCAGTAAAACGGACGCAGAGAGATTCCTCTACGCCCTTTCCTTTCTCCTTCTTCTGTGCTTCTCGCAATTCAGCAACATAACAGGCTCTTCCTGCTGCCTGATCTCCTTGAACGATTCCTATACCATGATCAGTTGGGAATTTTAAAGTTAAACACCACGGGGAAATGGCTGCCCTGAATTCAGCAAGAGCTGGTCGACCCAGGAATGCATTGTACGGTGAAGCAATGTCAAGAACAACAAATTGCAGTAGTCGGACTCTCCTGCGCTCTCCGATCCCCAGTTCCACTGGTAGTTCCACTATCCCAGTAGGTATTGTTGCACTGCCATTGAAGCCATGAACCCGGGATTGGCAGGGTTTTAGGTCTTTTGCTTCCATCTTCATTAAATCGTAAGCTCGCTTGAATAGAATGTTTACAGAACTCCCACTGTCAACCAGGATCCTCTTCATCCAAGCAGGACCAACCTGGGCAGATATGACCAGTGGATCAATCGTTGGAGCTTCGATTTTGTCAGCATCTCTGCTTCTGAATATGATATAGTCAGACATCGTTTTTTGTTGCTTAGCCGGGGTTCCATCCTCACAATTACTGCAGCATTCGAAGCTCGCATGCCTGATAGAGCTAGCATACGACTCCATTTCCCTCCAGCTCCTGTCCGCTGGATGAGGACCACCCCTTATGGTATTGATAACTAGCCTCCCGCCTGTACGAGCGGGTTCCTCTTGTCTTTCCTGATCTTGCGCACGGTTTGGATTCGATGGGCCCGCACCACCAGACTGCGGCGCCCGCACGAATTGATCTAACTTCCTCTCCCTGATCAACTTTTCTATGAGATCTTGCAAATGGCGACAGTCATTAGTATTGTGGCCATAGCTCTCATGAAACCTACAAAACTTTCCCGTCTGAATCTGCCTTTCTGACGACCGCTTCGGAGCGGGTTTCTTATACTGTTCTGTGTTGCAAGTTTGCAAGTACACATTTTCCAGTGATGTGTTTAACGGTGTATAACTTTCAAACATCGGAGCCCTACGCCGTGGGCCTGGATTCGGGTCTCTCTTCTTATTCTGACCATTGCCACCTCTTGGCTGAGTTTGTTTGTTCTGTATGTTTAACTGGACTTTTCCGGAATTGTCACCGGACTGTTTAACTGCGACATTGCTTTATATTCCCTCACTTCCGGGTTTTGCATCGTCCTGCTTCCTAGACTGTTTCGCGTCCTCTTGCCGTAAGAATTGAGCGGCTTTGGAGTAGAAACGGTCCAACGATGCGGGGGGTTTTCCGGCTAACCAGTTTCCAAATTCAGAATCGGGATCAATTCCCTTTGTCAATGCCATTAAAATTGAGTTGTCGTTGGGATTACTAATTTCCACGCATGCCGCATGGAATCTCTCCAAGTAACGCCTTAATGTTTCCCCACGAGCCTGGGTAACATTGGACAGGGTGTTAACATCTTTGGGTCTGGCAACATGCATACGGAATTGTTCAACAAATTTCTTAGCCAATTGGTCAAATGACGAAATAGATCTTGGAGGTAGTCTTGTAAACCACATTGTTGCAATTCCTCCCAGTGAAATGGGGAAGCTACGGCATTTTACTGCATCGTCGGCCCTTGCGGCGCTCATCGACCATTCGTACTTCAGTATGTGTTGATTGGGATCAGAACTTCCTTCGTACATAGGGAGAGTTGGCATTCTGAATCGCCGAGGAGGTTCAGCGTATAGTATCTCGTCCGTGAAAGGAGTATGGCTTCGAGAAATTCCCCAATCGTCATTGGTAAGTCCTTGGCTTTCACGGATCATCTGACGTATCATAGTCGAGATGTCTGGCATTGCTACATTTTGAGCATGCTGAGCTAAGGTGTGGTCGGGTTCCACAATGCGAGTTTGGACCGGGCGCTGTCGACGGTCCAAGTTTCGCCTCCTTGGCTCAGCGTCTTCCGGGACGTATGGTTCAGAAGTACGTCCTTGCTGTTGATTACCCGAATCTGGAAGATATCGGGTATCGACCCTTGTTTCTGCCGTGGCAGCTGTGACATGATTGTCCGTAGTATATTGTGGAGTGCGGCCACCTCGTGCTGATGGCCCAGCCTGGAAGCTGGTTGACGGTCCTACCCTCAATTGCCCGACAGTCAGGGCGGGCTGATATCCCGTAGTCTGAGCATAATCTCCGTCTAATCGGGGACGGGTAGATCTACGATGATAGTCAGATGAGGCAGAACTTTCAGTGGGTGAGCGGGAAACATCATCCCTCCTGGACCTCCTACGGCCCTGGCGATTCAGTTGATTTGTCAATTCAATATTGGCTCGCAACTGTTCGGCTAACTGTTGCCGACTCTGAGTCAACTCTTGGAGTAACATCTGAAATTCTTGTCTAGTGACTGCCCCAGACGGATCCGAGTGGGCAGTGTTGTCTTGGTTGGATGGCTGCTGTTGAGCAGGATTTTGTCCATCCCTACCTTCTTGTCCTGGAGCTGCAGAAGTGGTTCTCGTGCTAACCATTTTGAACGATGAATCCTTTTCCTAGAATTTATGCAAATCTGAGTAGAATGGAAGGACTGTGAATCGAAGATCTGGATCTTCCTCTTGGATTTGTGCAATCCGGTATCGATGGTAGATCCAAGGAGAAGGAGAAAAAAGCTGGTTTTTTCTCAGTGAAAGCACCAAAGTGTTTGTACCAAAAATGGGCACAACACTCTTCGGAAGTTTTTGAAGAGATAAAAGTGAAGAATGAAAATTAAAACTGTGGGTTATCTAACAAAAACTCCAAATAACAGAAAGTAAATTGCAAAGACAAGCGATTTAGAGTGGTTCGGCGTTTTGCCTACGTCCACTATGAAGTTTGATGATTTTATTGCTCGATTACTTGAAGATTACAGTAGTTGATAATGTAATACAACTGAATTCAAATGCTAAGTGTCAATCTAGAGCAGCGGCGGTGTTCTGGAGTAAATCTGGCAGAATCTGGGCGCTCTTCAGTACTTAGAATTCTCCGACCCCTTTTCTGAATGACCAGGGGCTCTATTTATAGGTGTAGGAGGCTGATATTTCGCCTAAAATGAGGGGAGACCAGTTCTGGCACGTCAGGGGGCCCACATGGCCGAAATCTGGAGATCCGGGCCCACTTTGGGATCGATTCGACCCTTGGTTCGAATCGATCAAGAAATCATCCAATCAAGCTGAAATTTGGTGTGTACATTCTTCATCATGTGTTTGAGCTTCTGTGAAAATTTCATGGGATTTGGACTTGTAGAACTCGAGTTATGATCGATTCAAGTTGGTGTTTTTCGTATTCTGGAGTCGTTCGAATCGATATGCTTGAATCGATTCGTTCGAATCGATCCTCCTGCTCGTGAAGATGGTGACGTGGTGCGCTTTCTTCGAATCGGTCCGCTTTGCATTCCGCATTGACTGGGTCGAATCCACGACTTGGATTCGAAGATGGTGGAGTTGAGGTAATGGATTCGAAGGACCTCTTCCTTCGAATCGATGAAACTAATGCTCGTTCGAATCGATTCAGACTCGTAGCTATGGACCGGTTCGAAGTTGTCTTGGCCTGGGGATTCGAATGCATGGATTCGAAGGTTCCTTCCTTCGATGGATTCGAACTATGGTGTATGTGAGGGTGGATTCGAACTCAAGGCACATGAAGACTTGCTTGATGTAGTCGAACGTAGTGAATGCCTTGATGGATTCGAAGCTACCGGTTCCGCCTGATGGAGTCGAAGCAATGGAGAGCTGATGGAGTCGAGGCAATGGAAGTTCGATGGATTCGAACTGGTTCCTGGCCAATCGATTCGAACTAAAGGTGGCCTACTCTATCTTTTGTCGACGATATCTTGAGCATACGAACTCGGATTGACCTGAAACTTGGATCGTTGGTTCCCATGGCTTTACTTGACGTGCCTTATCGATTATAGCCTGATCCGGACTCGAACAAATTTCATCGATATCCGTAGCGATCCTTACGTGCAACCGACTTCCAAGACGATCTGTTACTGTTTTCTAGTTAAGTCCTTGGTGTCACGGCCTTGCCAAAAGGCGGGATAACAGTAATTAACTAGGATGATTAAATAATGGAATAAATATGATTAATCTTGATAATTAATTGGGTTTATTAATTTAAGGTAATCAGTTGTGAATTAGTTAAGTATAATTACTTATGGAAGTAATTAAGGAATTAATTTCTCATTATAATTAATTAAGTTTAATATGAATTGTTTTAAGTTAATTAATTTAGTTTAATTAATTTAAATAACCATTTGATGATGTAATAAGTATAATTACTTAAGGAAGTAATTAATTTGGGAATGATTTAATAATGGAAGTAATTTGAGTATAATTACTTTGTATAATTAATCAAGGGATTAATTAGAGAATAATTAATTATGGAGTAATTAAATTATTTAAATAAAGTAATTAAGGGTAGTTAATTACTATATGGAGTTAATCAAGGTGATTAACAATTTTGTTTAATTGAAGATAAATTGCTAAATGAAATAAATGTAATTAGAGATCATTAAATATTGTAATTAATGATGTAATATAGAATGGATTTGTTTGGAAATAATTAATAAATAAAGGAATTCATTTATGAAATTAATTAAAGAAGTAATGTAATTAATTTTTGTAATTTAAAGGTTACTTTCTATAATTGGTATAAGGTAATAAATTTGTGGAAAAATAATTAAAGGATAATTACTTAAATGTAATTAAAAGATAATTAATCAAGGATGATTAATTAAGATGGAAAGTAGGGAATGATTAATTAATTAACTTGTAATTAATTAATGGTTATATAAGCCGGATTTATAGATGAAGTAATTAATTTACTTTAAATTAATTAGAGATTTGTAATTAATTTAATTCATTTTAAATTAATTATAAATAATGGTGTGATTATTAATCCTTGTTTATATATGATGGATGATATCGATTTCCTTGATTGATTGTGATCTCAGATATGAAATGAGTAATATTTATTGTGATATGAATGCTTGTTTTAAGTATGATAATATTGATTATCTGTTTGAGTTGATAATATAGATTATCTGTTTATGGTGATGATGTGATTATCCATTGTGATATTGTGATTTATCTATCTGTGTGTATATAGATAATTGAATTAAATTGTTTTAACTTTAAAACAACTTGGCCTTAAAAGACACGGTTTGGATTTCGATGAGACCGGAATCGGGTTTCCAGATTTGGATATCCGAAAACCACATCGATCCAAATTAACGATAGGTCGTGAATTTCAAGTGAAGATAAAGATTCAGAATGCAAGGGTTATTGTCGTTGACTCTGAGGATGATTCCAAAATGAGTGTAACAAGATAATGCCTTCGATTTCGTTCGAACCCGGAACGAACTTGTATGGATTGAATGCTTTCAGAACATCATCAGGTGGACGATGAGCATTCTAAGAGATGTGTTCTCTTAAGGTAATCGTAGCCTCAAGCCTCATCAACTGGGAATGGCTAAAACAGGGGAGGTGCAGGAAGGTTAGTGGGTAGCACCCAAGTAGGATGAGATTACCCCTGTCTAGATGTCCCTTATTATTTCGGCTTTGTGTGTGGTTGGTCATGACAACCGTGGGGTGTCTTGTGCGGGAATTATCCAGTAAGGGATGTTTCGGCCTTGTGTTGTAGGGGAGCGGGCGTACTCCTCGGTACGGTGATCTTGGCCACGTACTGTGACGGGCGGTACCCCAGTAGCCCTGCCATTGTATGGAATCCAAAATCCAATAAGTGCCATCGGATTTGATTGTAAACCTAATATGCTGGAATTTAATGAATGTAACAATTTCGGCTATGATTATATTTACTTGAAAACCCTAGACCTATTATAATATCAATTGATTTCCTATTAAATGTTTGGTTAGCGTAAGATAAAAACTTACCCATGTTTATGTGTGGGGAGTCTTACGTGATACCTTTGTTTCAAAGGTTTTTAAAAGTTAAGCAGCTGTAACCGTTTACTCATACCAGACCCATGTCTGACCCGGAGTTTATTTCTGTTTTTCTTAAACTCTCGGGTACTCAAATTTTTACGAGTAGCCAAGGGATTCAGGTTAGCTTTGACGAATTGTGGAGGAGCAATGGAGCAGGAGGCTTCAGCGTATAGATATATATTGGTTCTGCTGTGTTAGTGTTTATCTGTATTTCCGCTGTGTTGTATTTCTATGTTGTATCTCTGTGTTGTATCTGGTTGTATTAACTAGACAGGTGTTTATAACTGTCTAGTATGTGCTGTATTATTTGTGTAACTCTGATGTATATGATACTATGTAATCTCTTATGTGATATATTATATTTTATTCGTTCCGCTGTTGAGATTCTGATGTTATTTTGTTCTTTCTTCTCTATCTTTTCTATTTCTCACCCCTTTCTTTCTTATCGATGATGCGACTTTCCGGGCTTGGAAAGTCGGGTCGTCACATAGTGTTTTGTGAATATACTTATACAGCTAATATAGGTATATGAGAAAGTTTCTCTAAGCTTTGAAAGTGAAATTTTTTGTGAGTATACTCGTACAGTTGAGATAAGTAAATAAATATTTTTCAAGTGTTGTGAAGAGTAGAGGAGACTTGTGAATATATCTTTGTAAAAGTATTTTGATAAAAGTATTTACAAAGTGATTTTAATTAATGAAAGTATTTATTAAAGAGGCTTAGTGGTTGCTTTGTGCTTAACCATGCTTGGTTAAATCTCTGGTTGAATTGTTTGTTTATTTGATAGTTAAATAACCGGCTATTAAATGTAGACCAGTTTTTAAACTATTTTTGTCAGTTCGAAGAGACCGAGATCGGATATATTATCCGAAAACCACTCCAAACCGACATAAGCATTCGAATGTGAGACATCTTGAAGATGATCGAAGACAGATTTCTTTGAAGTGCAAGGGCTGCTTGCTACTAATCCCGATGGTGATTCTAAAATGGATATAGTAGAAGTAGTGCCTTATGTTTGTTCTTATCCTGAACAACATGTATAGATGAATGTAGGCATTGCATTATTGTCTGGAGGGAAGTGTTAGCATTCCAAGTGGGATTTTCTAAAAAGATAAAATGTAGTCCTAGTCCTCATCAACTGGGAATGACTAAAACAAGGGATATTCTGCAAGGCTATGTGGGTTGCACCTATTAGTGTATTGTCATCAACCTTCTAGATTATTATTTATGGATTTGGTTGTGCGTGAGAGCTATCGGGATAAGGTTGCAAAGCAACTAGGGTGATGAAATATTTGGTACTATCCAGTAAGGGTTATGCCGGTCTTTCCATGTAGGGGTCGATAGGTTCGACCTCGGTATCTTTTAACTAGAGGTGTACTATAATGGGCGATACCCTATTAGCCATGTCATTGACTGAATCCATTGTCCAACAAGCGCACGGACTTAGTTATGCCCAACTATGCTGGAACGTGAGATGCAAGTATTCCAGCTATATTCATAGTTTACTTTAAACCCTAGACATTATTATAATATCACTGGATTTTCTATAGAAATGTTTTTGGTTATCATAAGGTAAAAACCCATTCGTGTTTATATGCGACATGGTCTTACAAGATACCTTTATTTTTGAAAGGTTTTAAAACATTTAAAATCCATTTGAAATGTGTTTCTCATGCTGGTTTACCAGACTGATCTGGGCGTTATTTTGTTATGATGATCGGGTTAGACCGAGCATATTTACAAATTTAGTATGGATGCTTTGGAGCTTTAGGAGACTAGTTAGATGCCTCCAAGACGTATTCACATATATTTTATTTTCCTGCCACATTAGTTATTTTTATTTATCAGCATTTGTGAGAATAATTTATTATAACTGTCCAGGCTGATGATTAGTTGGTTAACTCTGATTGATGTATGTGTATTATTGTTTTCTTTTATAAAGATATGTTGTATATTATATATTACTCATCATGATGTGAGATTCTGTTCTGTCTTTTCTTTCTTTTTCCCTTCAACAATCTGTCTTTCCAACACTTGGATGCTCAACACATGAATATTGTGGGTGTATTAGTATCGATTTTTTAGGATCGAAAGGGCTGGTCATTACATGTAATATCAGAGCTTAGGTTAAGCGAACACCTAGGTTTTGGTGGGATAGAACATTAGAGATAGGGTTAGTAATACCCTATAATGAGTTTGACTATGTGTGTGTGTATGAGCACGTATTTGTTAGTGATATAAAAATGTTTTATATTTTTGTTGATTTATCGGTTTAGCGGTTTATGAATTCTGGACGGTACAGAAGGAACAACTGTATCGATAGGGGTTTCTAAACCCTTGAACAAAGCAAATCTGGCACAATAATGTTTTGAAAATTGGGTAGATTAAATAATTTTACCCAGATTATAGTTCATATATATAAAAGGACAATTTTCAGAAATTGATATTGTATTTTATGGTGTATTTGTTGTTAGGAAATGATAATATTCAACTATTATCATTTATTGGTTGATTAGTCATGCCCGTCCAGTTTAGGAGCATTGATTATTGTTTATTGATTGATTAGTTATGCTCATATAGTTTATGAGCATTTATTGTTTTGGTTAAATTAAATACGAACACCTTGTGAATTAAGTTTAATGATTTGATTATAAGGCATTCGATGATAAGGTTGGATTAAAATTTAATTTTAATAAAGTTGTTTATTAAAATTTAAACAAAGATAAACAATTGTGAAATGATCTTATATAAGAAGTGAAATCATATAAGTATGATTTATAAGTATGGTTTATTTATATAGGTTACAAATAAAAAAGGATTTAAATTAAGAAATTTGAAAACTTAAATCCTAGTGTTTTGGAAATTGTTTTTCTAAGGTTTTGTGAAAAATAATAGTACATTACTGAAAGTATTTTTGAATGGAAATATTTTAAATTGAATTTTTTAGGAAGTAGAAAGCACTGAACTCACTTTTGTCACTAAAAAATAATTTTGGTGATGACCGCAGCATCATTAGTGTTCATTTTTTAGTTTCTAAGTGAGGGATTGCTAGTAATTTGCTTTAGAGTTGTTTGCTAAAATGGATTTTGTAACACCCCGCATTTTTATATAATTAAATAAAATCAATTGAATTAACATAATTGCAAAACAGAATATAAATGTCAAATATATGCATTTAAGAATTAAGAGGTTACATAGATTTATGCAAGCAATGAGTGTGTGATTAATTGACGCAACAATCAATTAAAAGGGGAATTAATTAAGAGACATAGAGGCGTTAATTAGTCAGAGAATATGTCACTTTTATAACATTAATTAATTAAGGGATCTTCTAATAAAGGGAAATGTATGTGGGGAATAAATTAAATGATAACATACATATATTAATTTATAATTGACACAATCAATTAATTAAGAAATTAATTAAAGACATTAAGTAAGCATCAATTAATAAAAGAGGGAAACTTATATGTCAATTAATTGGGTAATGAATTGGCGGTTTAAATATATACAACTAATAAATGTGTGATTGACTGACGCATAGTGTAACGACCCGGAAATTTCGAACCCGAAATTTCCAGATAGTTAAAAGAAAAAGAAAAGAGATAGAAGAAAGAACAGAACAAGGCACAGATTCTCACATTCGCAACGGATCAAAATACAATATCAAATAATAATTTCAGTTATACAAAGAAAACTGTATCAGTCAATTACATTTTTATATATCAGAGTTACAACATTTCACAATCACTATACAGTTAAAATAACTCGTCCCAATAATTAACAATATATCACACTCCATACGTTCCTGCCATCCAGCTCGCCTCCTGAGCTCCAAAACGTCCTTACCTGAAATCTGTAATACTCGGTCTGACCCGAGCATTACATCAAAGTAACACTCGAGTCAGGCTGGAAACCAGCGTGAGTAAACCCATATAATTTGAAATGCCAAGTTATAAACTTATTTGCAACCCAGGGTAACTCGTACCTTAGTACGTGTTCATAACTAGTTATAGTCAACACTTATTCTACAAAACAATACTAAGTATCCAACTTAGTTAAAATAGTCATGTCACCTAATTTATTCCATTCCAGCATATTTGATTCCATAATCAAATTTGTGAAGAATTATAACAGATCACTAATCGAAGTGGTTTCGGATATTATTGATATCCGACCCCGGTCTCTTCGAATTCAATATCATCTTCCTAAGACAAGTTGTTTTAAATTTCAACAACTCGATTTAACTTCAGAATGTCATATCCCCACAACAATCCCATTATAGATAAATAACTCATATTTATCATGGTTCAACCAAAAACATTTCATATCATAGAACATTACAAAGTACATGCCAGAGTCAATAACAATCAAAGGTATTCAATATAATTTAATCATCCATAAGCAAGATTAATTCCACATAATTAATAATTAATTTAATTTAACTTACTAATTAATTAACTCTTGATTACTTACATTAATTAATTAACCTTTAATTAATCAATTTAATTAAATATCATTTAATTACTTACCTTAAGTAATTTTAATTACTTTCATTAATTAACTAATCCTTTAATTAATTAATTAATCATTACATTAAGTAATTAATTCTCTAATTAATTACATGATTTAATTATCCTTTAACCATTAGTTAACCCTTAATTTCTCTCATAAATTAATTATACCATAATTAATTACTTTAAATTAATCACATTCAATAATTAATCTTAGATTATTCACATTCATTATCCTCTAATAGTTAATTAAATTAATTAGCCTCAATAATTAGTCCTCTAATTACTTATATTAAGTAATTCCAATTACTTACATTAAGTTAATTAATTATCCAAGACCTTAATTAATCTTTTTAAGATAAACCATTTATCTTAATTAATTACTTCATTATCATTAACATATAAATTTAAAACATTTTATCCTTTAGTTAACACTTAAGTACATTTTAAATTAAGTTTAAAATAACTAAAAGTTTAAACTTAACAAATTATAACTTCCTTAACTTCACTTTTTAATACCATTTATTATATAAGGAATATATTTAAGAAATGATTCAAACTAGGTTTATTTTTAGATTTTTAAACTTGCTTTATTAAAAATTTAAAGCTGTTAAATTTACTTCGGGTCCATCCCGATATACTCACGAGCCCAACTCCGAGTTTCCCCCCAACTCTCTCTCGTCTTCGAGTCACCCTCTAAAATTTCTCGAGCTCGTCCCGAGGCAACAGCTTCTTCCCAAACTCAACACCACCTGATACATCGTGCACGTGCACACATCACCAGACCACCACCGACCAAAGCTTCGATACTCGACAAGTCGCCGACACCCACCTCAGTCTTCTCAGCCATCCAGTTTGACGAACTCGACTGTAAATCAAAATTGAACTACTCAACGCAATCTGGAACCCAACCCGATCGACACAATCACCCCTCGCCGATGACTCCGTCCATCTGCGACCCTGCCATCTCGTCCAGAACTACACCGATGACCCACGCGGTGTTTCCCCCTAGTTCGATCGATTCCGATCCATTCTTGATGACGAACGAACCCGAGAACCAACGTCGACCAAACCAAGACATTTAACCCTACAATCCCATCACGTCACCGCCATGATGATCGTTCAACTCACCGGCCATTTTTCCTATCACCCCCGGCCCACAAACTACCTCCGGCATGAACCCCGACCTCACCGAACCTCGAAATCGCCTGAATTCGAACAAAGTTCCAATTCCGATCATCTCATAATTCCTCTCCAACCACAAGCTTAAATTTTTTGATATAGTTATCAAAATTCATAAAATGTCCAATACAAATCAGATTATAAATCCAAACGAGAAATGATTCCATTCAAATTTTCTGGATTTAGAGAATTTTGCTGTTATTTCTTATTTTCACACCATTTACTTAATATTTTACCCGAAATTCTTTTTGAAATGAAATTACTTAGTCATGATCAATTTCCTTCTTAAGGTCTTAGCCTAATATCGTCTGTATAAAGAGAAATTAGATTTTTAAAACTAGATTATAAACCTGTAACTGGAACAGAAGTTTATGTACATATGTATAGGCATACATGTTCAAACAACTACATATTTATCTATTAGTCTGTTATTTAACAGAGAGACAATCAGACCTTCAACCATATATATATACATACATAAACAGATATGCATGTACATTATCACTTACAAACAAATCCAAGTACCAAATCAAACATCACAACATATGTCAGGTTTAAACTTTTTTTTTTCTTTGTTTAGGGGTTTGCTTACTGGTCTTGGAAGAACAGAGAACCTGGAATTAGTTTTGATCTGGAAATGATTTATTTCCAGACATGCTCACATCAATTTTTATGTATATATATACATATCATTCATATTAACAACCATGCAAGTGCTTATCATACTTTATCTCAAGTAATTACTACATGCATTAAGGTTGGAACCAGATTTAAACTTTTTTTTTTCTTTAAACTTGTTAACATAAAATAGAGATATGTATTTAAACATACTCAGACATTCACACCCATAAATATATGTAAATTCAAACATGCAGGCATTTAAACAATCATACTTCAAGTGTCAACCACAATATCAAAAGCACATAGATAGATAAGTGAGTTTACTCACTTGTTCTAAGGAAACAGAGAACAGTTTTGGTCTGGAACTTGATTTCCAGCGTTTTGATCTGAAGTCTGCTCTGTTTGATTTTGATCTGCTTGTTTTATTTGGGTTGAATCCTACTTTGAAACTTAATCTTTGCTTTGAATCTGAAGTTGCTTGAAGGTTCAGGTAGATGATTGCTTGATTAATTTCAGGTTTGCAAATGCTGTTTTACAGGCTTTGATCTTGCTACTGATTTTATTTTGAAGATAAAATCTTGTTTGATAATTTCTGGTTTTTAGTACAGATTTTTTTTCTTGTTTTCCTTTTTGTTTTGATAATGAAGATAAGAGAAAAATGGAATAGAGGGATAGAGATATGTTTATATAACTTAGCTTAATTTATTTAAAAATAAAAAGAAAATAAATTACATTTGTTCAATTGGCTTACAAGTGTCATCAGCATGCTATAATTAATTTACACTTGTATTTAGATAAAATCTTTGGCTTACATTTGTATTTTTGTATGTATATTAATGTTTCTATACTAATTCATATTTGTATTTATTAATTTCATGTATCATGTTTTAAATGTTGTATATATATATATACAAACTAAAAATCTTTCTCATGTAAATTTTTAATGTATTAAATCTTTTCTTAAATCTTATAAAAGCTTTTTATTTATCCTTGTCTTTTATGTTATATTTTCCAAACATTTCTTTTTATCAATTTATGTTTTATATTTATATTCATACATTTTCTAGTATTTATACATATATAACTTTTAAAAGAGAATGATTTTAAAATTTAAATTTCATATATATTTATCCTTGAATTTTCAATGTAAAATCTACTCATATATATATATATATAACAACACTTTAATATTTGTTTTAAAAGAAGAATTTGTCAAATATTAAATAATATATACTGGAGATTATCACATCTAAATTTGTTAAATTTATAAATCAGTATTTTTAAAAGTTAAATTTGATAACTATCCAATTATCTGATGCCCGAAAATCCGGGATATCACATTCCTCCCCCCTTTTAAATCTTTTCGTCCTCGAAAAGGAATGAAACCAGAATTTATTCAATACTTAATATCAGATAAATTTTTTAAACTATAAACTCCTTTTTACTAAGAAATTTTAAAATACTTTGAGAAAAATCCGCATAATATTATTCAAATGACTTTATAAAAATACTCTTTATAACTCGATGTCTTTACAAGTCCATCCTCGTTCTCACAGAAATTCGGTCGTACGTTGATCAGACGTAAGACTGAAAATCTATAAGTACTTAGCAGACCCGTTTTCAACACCTAGTGAAAATACTTGGAAAATAATTTACTTTAAAATATAGAAAACATTTTTGAAAAGAGAGGAAATATTTTCGGTGAGAATGCTCTGGAAATCATCACCCCCATCCATGGTCGCAGTTAACCCGATGGTTACGTTGCCGTCCCGGCAAAATCCACAGATAACTGTAGGTCTCCGCGCTCCTCGATTACGCCATGGAACCCGCTACAGATCGCAGTTATACCCGGGCCTTACGTTGCTATCACAACACAAACCCATATAACTGTAGGCATCAGCGCCACCGAATTTCGTTGCCAAATAATGAAACTTCTCCCACATAGGTCGCAGTCTACCGATATAAAATCAAACGCAGACTGTTGGCTCTCAGTGGCACAAACGACTTTCGCTATGTTACCATAGTGTCACAGTCTACCGATATAAAATCAAACGTAGACAGTTGGCTCTCAGCGGCACACATGACTTTCGCTATGGTCTGTAGTAGATCGCAGTGACATCGAGTTAAACTGTCGTCACAGCATAACCCAAATGCCTCTGTGGGCACCAGCCCCTCGACTTTCGCTACACAAATAATCCTCAGGAACTAGTTTGTCCGGACTCCTCACAGGATCAACTTTAGAATCCCCCCTTTGGGGTTCAAGGCAGTACCACCCAGTGGCACTCCTGAGAAGTTCATTTCAAGGAAGCGCCTTTTTTCCCAGAGCTATTTTCAAAACACTTTGTACTATACACTTATAGTATCTTCAAATCATATCCTTTATGATTTATCAAAATCTCATTTACTCAAAATCGATTACCAAAATCGATAATTCCCAAACTAGGCTTTCCAAAATCCAAAATTGATTTTCCCAAAAATCAAAAGCCCTTTCCAAAATCCATAGGTTCCCAAAACCTTTTCCAAAATCATTCTCATAAGATCCTTTATATATATATAGATATAGATATATATAACTTTGAAAATCTTTGGATCATTTCAAACTTTGTATAAAACCTCTTTTATACTTCAAATATTTCAAAACCCTTTTCTTTTAGCAATAGATTCAACAAGGGAAGATTTACCTTATATAACAAGGATATATAACTTTATTTTATTCTAAATCAAATATTCACATTTGATAAATCTTTTATAAAGTTATTAACCATATTTCTTTTCAAAAACCATTTTACAGTTCTTATCCACAAATCTTCAATATCAATTTCATTCAAATTCATACGATGTACACATATCATCCGTACACAATATCAATCTGATCGCTCAATCAATCACACAATTTCACTTCCGAACTAGTATCGTCCACCCGACTTCCTAGTGCGGACTCAGATCTGGTTTCTTGATTAGAAACTATCATTCTCCTTGCATAGTCACAACTATGATAGAGAATATCCAGAACCAATCAACAATCCATATCCAGGTTCGCCGTCGAAAATCGAGTGAAAAATCCCAACTTGGATCGATAATACTATCTCGAAATTCTGTGTTCGAATCTGGACCAAATCACTATGCGAATAGAATAATATACGTATATCCTACGTATTTATCTTTATTGGTTATTAGCCAAATCAATTCTCTTTTCTATCCACATTTCCTTTAATCCCATTCACTTATTCTCAATTGCTTCCATATCCAATTGAGTTATTACTTCAATTACAAACAGTTTGAGCTCTGACCTATTAAAATTTAAAAATAGCTTGAAAAAGTTTAAAATAGATAAGTAGTTGAAAAATAGTTGTTAGTTTGTAGTATAGTTGTAAAATAGTTAAGTAGGTATAGAATAGTTAGATAATTGCAAAATAGTTGTAAAATAGTAATTAGTTATAAAGTAGTTAAAAACAGTAATTAGTTTATAAAACAGTTGAAAAATTGTTAAATAGTTCCAAAAATAATTGTAAAACAAGTATAAGATAGTTTGGGGTTTAAAAAGAAAGATTGTATAGTAAATAGTTTGGAAAAATATATTTGTATTAAAACAGTTTATTTTGAAAATAATCCAGAGCCAAACTGTTTGATTCTCATCAATTCAATTTAAATTTCCACCTCCATTTAAATTAACTCAATTCCCATTTAAATAACTTCAATTTCCATTGAAATTGATTTAACCTCAATTCAAGTTGAATTAATCCTCAATTTCTTTCCTAATTCAAATCAAATTCCATTTGAATTTTAAACCTATTCAACTTTAATTACAATTTCAAATTATTCAAACTAATTTCAAATTGAATCCACTTCAATTTCAAATCATTTCAATTTCTATATGAATTAATCCCAATTCCCATTTGAATTTTGAACTCATTCAATCCTCAATTTTTATTTCAAGTTAATTCAATTCAAATTTTCCATTTATTCAAATCAAATTCAGTTTGAACTAATTCAATTTAAATCTCAATTTTAAACTATCTCGAATTATATAAATTTGAGTTAAAATTTTTAAATATTGATTTAATTCCTTAAATCACAATTCCTTTACTTTTAAATTAATTCAACCTTTATTTTTAATTTTAACAAATTAAATCTTTAAACCTTTTAATTCTGAATTCAAATTTCAAAATTCCATTTTAAAATTATCTTTACTTAACTTATTACAAAGTTCAAATAAGAATTCAAAAACAATTTAATCTTTAGATTAAAAATCTTTCCCCTTTAAGTTTAAAAACTTACTTCTCTTTGGGTTTCACATCACATTCCAAGGAAAATTTTAAAATTCAACACTTAGAGTTTATTTCAAATCATCTTTGATATTATGTATATCCTCATATATACATTTTCTTTACACACCAAATTATACTTTAAATTTTTAAACCACCTTTGGTTTTAATTCAAAACAAACTTCTTTAAAACAATTTCAAGTTTTCTGGATTTAGATTTAAAATTTCACAATTTTAAATTATCTTCAATTCCACTTTATAAGTTATACTCACTTAAATGTTTACTTCCCTAAACATTTCATTTTGCTAAATCATTAACAACATTCACAATTACCATTTATGATAATAACCAAGATTATCATATTTGGAAACCAATTCATTATTATCTTTATTCTTGATAACATTTCTACAAATTCAAGATTTTAATTTCAGTTTGGATTCATTTCAAACTTATCTTCATTCAATTTTAATTTGGTTGTATTTCTATTACCACTTAATTTAATTCCAATATTTAACAACCAATTACCTTAATATTTATTAGAAAGAAATATCATTTTATATATCAAAATATATTCTTATATAAAATCATTTAAAATCCTTATATAAGAAAATAACAATTACGCTCTCATATATATATATACACTCAACTCGTTCTAGGGTACCATTGACCCTATCCTTAACGAGTAATCCCAACAGAGCCAAGGTTCTCGCTTAACCTTTAGCTCTGATACCAAGTGTAATGACCCGGAAATTTCGAACCCGAAATTTCCAGATAGTTAGAAGAAAAAGAAAAGAGATAGAAGAAAGAACAGAACAAGGCACAGATTCTCACATTCGCAGCGGATCAAAATACAATATCAAATAATAATATCAGTTATACAAAGAAAACTGTATCAGTCAATTACATTTTTATATATCAGAGTTACAACATTTCACAATCACTATACAGTTAAAATAACTCGTCCCAATAATTAACAATATATCACACTCCATACGTTCCTGCCATCCAGCTCGCCTCCTGAGCTCCAAAACGTCCTTACCTGAAATCTGTAATACTCGGTCTGACCCGAGCATTACATCAAAGTAACACTCGAGTCAGGCTGGAAACCAGCGTGAGTAAACCCATATAATTTGAAATGCCAAGTTATAAACTTATTTGCAACCCAGGGTAACTCGTACCTTAGTACGTGTTCATAACTAGTTATAGTCAACACTTATTCTACAAAACAATACTAAGTATCCAACTTAGTTAAAATAGTCATGTCACCTAATTTATTCCATTCCAGCATATTTGATTCCATAATCAAATTTGTGAAGAATTATAACAGATCACTAATCGAAGTGGTTTCGGATATTATTGATATCCGACCCCGGTCTCTTCGAATTCAATATCATCTTCCTAAGACAAGTTGTTTTAAATTTCAACAACTCGATTTAACTTCAGAATGTCATATCCCCACAACAATCCCATTATAGATAAATAACTCATATTTATCATGGTTCAACCAAAAACATTTCATATCACAGAACATTACAATGTACATGCCAGAGTCAATAACAATCAAAGGTATTCAATATAATTTAATCATCCATAAGCAAGATTAATTCCACATAATTAATAATTAATTTAATTTAACTTACTAATTAATTAACTCTTGATTACTTACATTAATTAATTAACCTTTAATTAATCAATTTAATTAAATATCATTTAATTACTTACCTTAAGTAATTTTAATTACTTTCATTAATTAACTAATCCTTTAATTAATTAATTAATCATTACATTAAGTAATTAATTCTCTAATTAATTACATGATTTAATTATCCTTTAACCATTAGTTAACCCTTAATTTCTCTCATAAATTAATTATACCATAATTAATTATTTTAAATTAATCACATTCAATAATTAATCTTAGATTATTCACATTCATTATCCTCTAATAGTTAATTAAATTAATTAGCCTCAATAATTAGTCCTCTAATTACTTATATTAAGTAATTCAAATTACTTACATTAAGTTAATTAATTATCCAAGACCTTAATTAATCTTTTTAAGATAAACCATTTATCTTAATTAATTACTTCATTATCATTAACATATAAATTTAAAACATTTTATCCTTTAGTTAACACTTAAGTACAATTTAAATTAAGTTTAAAATAACTAAAAGTTTAAACTTAACAAATTATAACTTCCTTAACTTCACTTTTTAATACCATTTATTATATAAGGAATATATTTAAGAAATGATTCAAACTAGGTTTATTTTTAGATTTTTAAACTTGCTTTATTAAAAATTTAAAGCTGTTAAATTTACTTCGGGTCCATCCCGATATACTCACGAGCCCAACTCCGAGTTTCCCCCCAACTCTCTCTCGTCTTCGAGTCACCCTCTAAAATTTCTCGAGCTCTCCCGAGGCAACAGCTTCTTCCCAAACTCAACACCACCTGATACATCGTGCACGTGCACACATCACCAGACCACCACCGACCAAAGCTTCGATACTCGACAAGTCGCCGACACCCACCTCAGTCTTCTCAGCCATCCAGTTTGACGAACTCGACTGTAAATCAAAATCGAACTACTCAACGCAATTGGAACCCAACCCGATCGACACAATCACCCCTCGCCGATGACTCCGTCCATCTGCGACCCTGCCATCTCGTCCAGAACTACACCGATGACCCACGCGGTGTTTCCCCCTAGTTCGATCGATTCCGATCCATTCTTGATGACGAACGAACCCGAGAACCAACGTCGACCAAACCAAGACATTTAACCCTACAATCCCATCACGTCACCGCCATGATGATCGTTCAACTCACCGGCCATTTTTCCTATCACCCCCGGCCCACGAACTACCTCCGGCATGAACCCCGACCTCACCGAGCCTCGAAATCGCCTGAATTCGAACAAAGTTCCAATTCCGATCATCTCATAATTCCTCTCCAACCACAAGCTTAAATTTTTTGATATAGTTATCAAAATTCATAAAATTTCCAATACAAATCAGATTATAAATCCAAACGAGAAATGATTCCATTCAAATTTTCTGGATTCAGAGAATTTTGCTGTTATTTCTTATTTTCACACCATTTACTTAATATTTTACCCGAAATTCTTTTTGAAATGAAATTACTTAGTCATGATCAATTTCCTTCTTAAGGTCTTAGCCTAATATCGTCTGTATAAAGAGAAATTAGATTTTTAAAACTAGATTATAAACCTGTAACTGGAACAGAAGTTTATGTACATATGTATAGGCATACATGTTCAAACAACTACATATTTATCTATTAGTCTGTTATTTAACAGAGAGACAATCAGACCTTCAACCATATATATATACATACATAAACAGATATGCATGTACATTATCACTTACAAACAAATCCAAGTACCAAATCAAACATCACAACATATGTCAGGTTTAAACTTTGTTTTTTTTCTTTGTTTAGGGGTTTGCTTACTGGTCTTGGAAGAACAGAGAACCTGGAATTAGTTTTGATCTGGAAATGATTTATTTCCAGACATGCTCACATCAATTTTTATGTATATATATACATATCATTCATATTAACAACCATGCAAGTGCTTATCATACTTTATCTCAAGTAATTACTACATGCATTAAGGTTGGAACCAGATTTAAACTTTTTTTTTTCTTTAAACTTGTTAACATAAAATAGAGATATGTATTTAAACATACTCAGACATTCACACCCATAAATATATGTAAATTCAAACATGCAGGCATTTAAACAATCATACTTCAAGTGTCAACCACAATATCAAAAGCACATAGATAGATAAGTGAGTTTACTCACTTGTTCTAAGGAAACAGAGAACAGTTTTGGTCTGGAACTTGATTTCCAGCGTTTTGATCTGAAGTCTGCTCTGTTTGATTTTGATCTGCTTGTTTTATTTGGGTTGAATCCTACTTTGAAACTTAATCTTTGCTTTGAATCTGAAGTTGCTTGAAGGTTCAGGTAGATGATTGCTTGATTAATTTCAGGTTTGCAAATGCTGTTTTACAGGCTTTGATCTTGCTACTGATTTTATTTTGAAGATAAAATCTTGTTTGATAATTTCTGGTTTTTAGTACAGATTTTTTTTCTTGTTTTCCTTTTTGTTTTGATAATGAAGATAAGAGAAAAATGGAATAGAGGGATAGAGATATGTTTATATAACTTAGCTTAATTTATTTAAAAATAAAAAGAAAATAAATTACATTTGTTCAATTGGCTTACAAGTGTCATCAGCATGCTATAATTAATTTACACTTGTATTTAGATAAAATCTTTGGCTTACATTTGTATTTTTGTATGTATATTAATGTTTCTATACTAATTCATATTTGTATTTATTAATTTCATGTATCATGTTTTAAATGTTGTATATATATATATATACAAACTAAAAATCTTTCTCATGTAAATTTTTAATGTATTAAATCTTTTCTTAAATCTTATAAAAGCTTTTTATTTATCCTTGTCTTTTATGTTATATTTTCCAAACATTTCTTTTTATCAATTTATGTTTTATATTTATATTCATACATTTTCTAGTATTTATACATATATAACTTTTAAAAGAGAATGATTTTAAAATTTAAATTTCATATATATTTATCCTTGAATTTTCAATGTAAAATCTACTCATATATATATATATATATAACAACACTTTAATATTTGTTTTAAAAGAAGAATTTGTCAAATATTAAATAATATATACTGGAGATTATCACATCTAAATTTGTTAAATTTATAAATCAGTATTTTTAAAAGTTAAATTTGATAACTATCCAATTATCTGATGCCCGAAAATCCGGGATATCACACATAGGAATTAATTTGGATATTGATTAAAATGGGAAAACGTGTCAATTAATTAATTGGCTATTAGTTGAGCATTTTAAAAGGGTGACAATTAATCAAATAATATGCACTTGTTACAATAGCTAATAATATAAATTAATTAGCTTGAAGAAAACGCCAGTTATAGGATTATTTGTTTCCGAGTTAAAAAGAAAAAAAAGAATTGGAATGCGTACAAAAATCAAATGGGGTAATTAAGTTTATGATGAAGGTAAGTTAATAAGAATAAATTAAAAATAATAACTTTTATATACAATCAATTAATAGAGGTATTAATTGACGTGTTCAATTAGGTAAGAAATTATAACGTATAAGAATCAATTAATATTGGATACACACACACATAGATATATAAATATATATGATCTAATTAATTGGGTAATAATGGGAGAATCTTATTTAAAGATGTGAATTAATAGGGTCGTATAATAAAGGCATAAATGAATAACATTGGAGAATTATACGTTATAAGCTAACATAAACAAATCAATAAATGATGGTGAGGATTGTTTTTAAGGTTAGTCGGATGGTTCATAGTTGTTCACTAGACATATAAATTGAACGTAACTTAACCCTAGTCTACACTATTTTCTCTGAATCAGCTGCTGTCGTTTACAGCAAACTCCTCTTCTCTTCTCCCTCTTCCTTTCTCCTCTATCAATCAAATCTTTCCCCAAAAAAAAATAAAACTAAGCAAGGATATACATACAAACAAATCAGAGAATTGCGCAAATAAATCAGGGAATTTACAGCGAATTAAAAAGGGGAAAAAGCGGAGAAAAGCGTAGCAAATTAAAAGAGATAGAGATTGAAGCTAAGGACGACATTTGAGCGTGGATTTAATTATATTCTTTTACGTTTATAATATATATTATCATTGAATTTCCGTTAGATAATTTATTCCATTAATTAATTCTATTAGTTATGCAAATACTGTAAATTTTATTTATATTTAATTAAGCTTGACAGTTAGAAAAGGCGTAGGCCTAAAAGTAAGAAATTTACAGTTATTTACATCTATTTTAAAAGTCATAATTTTGCCTTAATACTGGTTCCCTTTATTCCCATTTTACGCGAATAATATAGTTAGAAAGAGAATTCACGGTTATGGATTAAACTATTAGACTTTATAGAAATAGATGTAAAATAAGAAAATTGGAAAATTGGAAAAAAATTATAAAGTGGAATTCTGCAATAAATTATGTTGAATGGAAACAATAAATTTATCTGATTATTTAATTTGGGGAGTAAGTAATAGATTAATTGGATGGTTTAGAAAGTAGAATACATTTCTATAATTTAATAATTAAAAGATAATGATAAACGTAACTGCAAGAATAAAAAGAAAGAAAAAGGGAACTAGGGTAAAATAGATGGACCACTGTATTTTACACTATCCCAAAATAATAAAAGAAATATCTTGCAGTTACGAATTATTGTTTATAGTATTATTTAGTATTAAATTATGGAAATAGATTTTAGTATAGCTTTCACAACCAACCAAATAAAATAGAATTGCTTCCTAGAATAAAAGAAAATAAAGTAGAGTATGAAATGAATCAAATAAATTATTAGATAAGAAATTAAGGCTGTGAACAATAAACAAACCTAGGTCTGCATTTACCGTGCAGACTATATAAAAGAATAGTTATTATGATAAGGTAGTTATATAATAAAAGAGAATTAAAAAGAATTATATATCATAATAAAAGAAGACAGACTAGAACAAAAAAGAAACACTTGTAATTATATACAGATTTTAAAAAAAATGGTAGGAGCTATTACAAGTATAATTATAACATAAGTTTTGATAAGTAAAAGAATAGAAAGGCTTATTTGGGAACTTAGAATAAATAAGCAATGATAATAAAGATAAATAGTAAAAGCTTATCTTAGATTTCTATTAAATTAATAAGCAAATAGAACAAAAGATGCTTATTTAATAAACTTAAGACTTAAATTAAGTTAATAAGCAAGAAGTGGCAATACAAATAGCATTTCCTATTAGATTAATGGTGGTCTCACAATAGCCAGAAGCGAGATGAGGGCAATAATATGCTAATTAGAGTAAATAAGTAGCCAACAGAATAAGAAAAGTAAACTAAACGCAAATTAAAAGATTAGACTTAGGGTCTAATAAAAGAATTGAGATGCGTTTGGAGCAGTCCAAAGGATGAAGCGCCTAACGAAGCAGTTCATCACGGATTTCAGAAATGGAAAAGCACGTCCAACTTAGTATTTTTGGGCTTCAAGGAAGTACGATACTTCAACAGGACGTGAGGATACTCTAGGATGGCCCTCTAGGTAGGCCTAACGAAGTTGCACCCCCGAAGGCAGGTCTGTAAGTGTTCCATCAAGAGAGTATGCCTTGACTACATTTGCATTGTAGGCCTAACGAAGCAGACCTTTGTAGGAAGTCAGAAGGGCTTGGTGTTCGGAGTAGGGTATTCGTATGTCCAGTACTTGCAAGTAAGTTTAAGGATAGTCGTATGCGGATATCGGCCATCATCAAAACCAAGAGCAATTTCGGGAAAGACTAGAGTTAAACAAACAGGCCAATGATTCTTTCAGTATTGAGACATTGGATGGGGGCACCGCCAATTGGATGTTAGATTGTTTGCAGTAGGGAACGACCACTTATCTCTTTAGATGTCTTTCGATTCAGTTGAGGAGTGGCTACGTGGGGCCATAGTCACGACGAGAAAGAAACATACCAACTAGAATATCTATATTGTAGGTCTAATGAAGCTGTCCTTTACAGATATAGAAAATCCCCGACTGAATTCATACAAGGTGTCGGGATTCAGATAGTAGACAGAACGATTCCGTAGTCCTCAATGTACGCACTGTGTGGTACATTGTGGATGTCCGAGCATTGGCATAGACTAGTGCGGACACGATTTACGTTTTCATAGTAAGTAGTGGAGCATTTGTATTGTAGGCCTTATGAAGCAGTCCTTTACAAATGTAGCTACGGAACGCTCGTGGAGCAAGACGATGGAGTATCTGTATTGTAGGCCTTATGAAGCAGTCCTTTACAGATATAGCTACGGAGCAAGACGATGGAGCCCTTTTCGAGGAGGATATGAAAGGTACCATGGGTGGTACCTAGGACCAATATGGTCATTGTGCATATAGCTACATATATGTATACATTAGTTATTAGGTTTTAATCTACTATGGAGTAGATGGGCATGGTTCACGAACATAGGCTAGACTATTGTAAATCTAATAAACCAAATATAATAGTAAATGGAAATAAAACGATATACGTAGAATTAAGCTTAGAAGTGTATAATTTATCCATTCTTCAGAACTTTAGTTCTGACCCCCTCCTCATAACACCCTACGGGTTAAGTAGATGGCAGAGACTTCCCAACTGTAAGACACTTGTTTAGAGAGTGTTATTATATTGGTGAGTATTTACTTATTATTATATTTTAGTCAATCCCGCTGGGAGATAAATTATTGAGCTCTGATATATTTGTCTTTGCCTATTTGCAGGATACCAGATACCCAACTCGGGCTTCAGTGGGCTTGGTTTTTAGCATTTTTGCGAAAAATCTGGACCACTGGAATTCGGGTTGTTACATTTGATATCGGATCCTAGGTTTAGGGTTCATAGGTGGATAGTGAGTGAACGTATTTGTAATTTTGAATAAAATATAAATATATTATGTACTAAAATCCAAATAGTCCCTAACCATAGATTTTAACATGTGGAAAGTTTTTAGAAGTATATTTGTGCATAGTTTGCTAGTTGGGTTTGGGATGGCCCAAGTATGTTGAGCCCTATGTTAATTACCGATTTATAGCATACAAATAAGCCATGTTTTGAGAGAAGATTGGTATGCATATGTTATAGGAAGTGGAGAAGTTCCCTAGGGGGTTTTAGTAAGAAGAAAATCCACTTTATGTCTAGCCTAATAAAATGAAACTTTTGGAATTGAAAAGTTGAAAAATATTTGAGGAAGTAAATATTGGGTTTTTGAAAAAAATAAGTGGTATGAAATTTAAATTGGTTTTATATGATGTAAATTTTGTTAAAAGTGAAATTCTTTTTGAAGAATTATAGAGCATGTATAGCTCGCTAGTTTCTTTGGAGGTAAACAATGATTTTAAATATAAAAACCTAGAGCGTGCTAAGTATCGAAAACGTAGGCTACAACATTTATTGTTGTAATAAATGTTTTCAGTAAAATAAAGGAAGCATAGACTATGCCAATATTGTTATAATAGGTGACTCCTAAAGTAAATGTTTTTACATAGCATACGAGATTTATTAATATTTACTTTAATTGAATCCATATATTAGTATTTTTGGGTTGTAGTAACGGTGTTTTACGCAACATCTGTTTTGACCCAAATAAGTTTTGGAGATAATTTCTAAAGTGGTTTGTATGTACACTTATTATTTAAATAAGCACATAAAAATATTTTCTAGTTATAAAGAAGCTTTAAAAATGAGTTCTTTTGAAAAAAATGTACGATAAATTAATGAACTTAGTAGGAAATATCTTATGTAAGTAAATATAGAGTAAACATACCTTAATCTATTGGAATGAAATGAATAATGATATAATTTTCTATGAATCACAAATAAAGATGTTTTGTGCAAGCTATAAGGAATACGTGAAAGAGATGTACAAGGTATGGAAAGCACCATATTTAGTATAGCCTATTTTGATAAAATATAAAATAAATTCCTTATAATTTCACATAAATGTGAAATCCTCCTCTAAAGGATTCATAGAAGGTTTTAGCGTTAAGGGTTTCTCATAAGAGAAAGTAATTCCAATAAATTAAGGTGTAAAACCATTAAGTGTAGTAAGTTAGAAACTCCTTCAATGTTAAGTAATTGGAAGAGTAGGAAAGTTAAGAGATTTTTGATAAAATAATTGTTCTTATCTACTCCAGTTTTAGTAAATTTGAAAATCTATGAAAATAATAGGATATTTTAAAAACATGTGAGGACATTTCTTTTAGTCAAGAAAAAAAAAGAAAAAGATGGTTTGGTGGAAAATTAAATTAGTTTTTGAAAAGATAAAATTTTAAGTAACCCAGTACCTTTGAATTTAACAGAAAACTTCAAAATAACACTTTCAAAGGCAATAATTTTAGGATTTGACGTTTCAAAATTTTAGAAGCTTTAATTTTTGAAGTAAAATGATAAATACCAAACCGAACCAGACTTTTAAATATGGAGTAGATAGGAACCATTTTCTAGGTGTAACGGGAAAAATACAAGGCTATAGCAGTAATTACTCCTAGTGCTAATAATAAAAGTTCCCGTAAGGTGTATAGGACACTAGTGAAAACCTAGAAATGTTGCTTCACGTGTGTAGACTATAGAAGAATAGTGAAGTGATATTAGTAAGATAGTAAGACATGCGTGGTGGGAAAAGTAGACCTTAGTTGGGAAAAAATGAAGAGTAAAGAGAAAATTTCCCCAAGCTTAGTTTCCTTTTTAGATAGAGACTGCATAGATTGGAACCCTTATCCATTGCAGTAAATGAGACTTAGTTATTCCTTTTTGAGCATGTAATGGAAGAGATGAATAGATCTTATTCATCGTGAGTAATACAGCGTATGTTGGTAACAAGTAATAGGCGGCAGGAGGAGCATATGAGTTACTTGGATTCCTAGAGTAGGACCTTTCTGTGTCAAAGTGGACATGGTCCTAGACCTCCTTGCCCTAAATGATAGCTGTGTTTAGTTGCTGTATAAAAAAAAGAGTAAAAGCTGGCACACTTCCGACCCAGCACATGAATTTGTTGCATGCTGTATACCCGGCTGGGGGCAGGTGAGGCCGATCTTGTCCTGACGGAACTAAAACGTCGTCGAAAGGGACTCCATGAATTGAGCACAACCGATGAAGAGCGGCTTCGCCGATTTTTGAAGCTTGCAAATCAATAAGATTTTCCAGGATAATTGCTCCATCTATAACATCAGAGCCGGGCCTATAGCAACAACAGATGGATCCGGAATACCCTGTGTAGAAGATGTCGGTGGATTCGAAGTTCCTACTACCTCCTGCCAAGAACTTAGCTCAGGCTTATCAGAAACTATAGCAAAGCTAGATCTTCTGGACATCTTCAGCGAGCGTTTAATATGGGTAGATACCTGTTTAAACTATACTTGAAAGACAATCGATATCATATATAACGACAATAATATATATCCCCCATGTTGTGTGTGAACTAGTGCGACGACTCCAACGTGAGTGCAAGAAAAAAACTAAAGTTTTAAACACAAGTGTGGTATGATAGAATTTTCAATGAATGTCCTCGGAGACCGTCATCGCTGATCGTCTCCTACAGTTTATTATACGAATGGCAGTAGAAATCCTGGAATCGAACATTGACATCATAGAATGTGAAAGCTGTTGTTCGCATGTGTTGAGTTAAATTTGCATTTAAGATTGTTCAGGCTATGGGGGAGTTAGTTCAAATTGAGTCCTTGGGCTTATGTGCTTTGTTAACTATCATTGTCCATTATGTTGTGCTTGGTTGTGGAGGTAAGTTATGCAAATGTATGCTATGTTCGAGTTACAACAGTTTTGGTTTCCAATGCCGGCCCAGACATGCCGACCTACTGCCCTATAGGATGACCGAACCGACCTTCTCAAACTATACCGAGCCATTATCCTTAACTCCTGAAACCGTACATACCGATCGACCCTCTAAACGTGGACAACCGAACCACCATCCTACTGAGTACCGATTCACTCACTCTTAAGTCACCGAACGGCCTCGCCATAGCATATTACATGTGCAGTTAATGCCCCGCTATAACCCTGCTATATCTCATAGCAGATTTCTACCGCTATGATTTTTCCATATAGCCCCAAATATAGCCTTTCCGCTTTAAGCCCCGCTATTTCCGCTATATCCTATTATTTCCGCTATATTTCGCTATTTCCGCTATATCTTCTTTAAAAGAAATGAATTAAAAAATGACATTTATACATTATAAAAATTATGAAATTAATTTATTTAACTGAATTTTTAATATATTTTCAGAAATGAAAAGACAATAATATTCTACTAAATTCAATTATGTTATATAACAGTTTTACGTTTATTTACAGTATATTCGCACGTGTTTTTATTTAAAATTATTTATGTATTAATTATAATTCAGTTGAATGTTAATTTTTCATTTAATTACCATTTATATATTTGTAAAAACATTAAGTACGAGTTTTATATGCTATTTTAGAGTCATCCGCTATATCCCGCTATATCCTCGTTGTATCTCCGCTATGACTTTTTGCACCTCCACCGCATTGAATCTGCCGAGCGCTTTAACTGCACAGCATATTACGAGCCACTCCTTCTCAAGAGTTTCGACTTACTACACTACAAAACTTCTAATAACCCAGCACTACTGCAATGAGCTACCGACCTCTCTCCCTCGTTCGCATGACAAGCAGGTCCTACCACCTGTACATTAGTTTACATAAATCGTCGGGGTTCCTTGCTCTCCACATCGCCGACCTCAGAGTTAGTGCTACACTACTTCATCTAATAATCCTAAAACACATTCCTATATCCCCTTCAACTCACTCCTTACCACCATCTCATACCTAACCTATGTACTCGGACCCTGAACGAGATATTGGACTGGGAGGGATGGATTGAAAGAGGAACCCATACCTATAGGAGAAGGTAGAAACTTTTGAAGATTATGGCACTTCGAGCTAGATATTGTTCATATTCAATGGTTTCGAGCAGAAGATTGTTTAGATTCGATAGCGTCCGGAGTTGCAAGGAGGAAGGATGAAAATAGTGATAAACAAGGGTTGAAAGGAAAAGGATTAGTAGGTTTATGAAAGTGAAATGAAAATGAGAAGGAGACAAAAGAACGAAGACTGGAGCTTTTATATGATGAGGGAGGAGATGAACGGGCTGTGCCCGATAGAGCCGGTCAACATTTTCTTTTTAATTATTTTATTGGTTCAGCAAAGCAGAGTACCGACCATGTGGAACGATGTTGATATGCCGATCCACTCTTTACCAAAGAAGCCGTTCGGGTGGTTCGACCTTCATACGCCGACCCACTCATTATTATCTAAAAAAATAAAAAAAATAATGAAAATAATATATGAGTTTGGATAACCCAGTGTAATTCAGCCTACGAAAGGTTTTTTTGCATTCAACTTTTGGAAGCTTAAAACAAAATTCCAGGAATTCCCGTGAGACGAGATTAATGCGTTTAGACGACGTAGAGCTTCATCAAAGACTAAGAAAACGCGGTAATCAGTTGTCGGTTTGAACGAACTAGCCTCTGGAAACAAGATTCAAGTGATAGATGATTATCATCCTGAATAAGTTAGCTTCTGAAGGCAAGGACCGATTGCTAATTCAAAGCACATTGGGTTGATTCACACAATGCGCTTGGGGGGGGGGGAAATGTTACCCGGCACTTTAGCCCGGCTACATGGTAGTAGTTGCAGAACCTGTGGGTGAATTTGGATGGAACTCAAGCTCAGAGAAGATTGGAAGTGCGAGAGGCTGGTGTAATTTAAGTTTGGTTTAGCCTATGCATGGGTCGATACGTTTGGTGTTAGTCAGCATAACTGTAAGTCACAAGAATACAAGGTGGATCGGCGTTGGAATGTAAATATGGCGGACCGGCCAAGAGTGGCTCAGCCAATGTCGATCGGTCAAGGTGGTTTGGCCACTCGTCACTCAGCCTTGAAGAGAAGGTTACCGCTCGGCCAAGATAGGCAAGACAAAGTGGTTCGGCTGAGAAGGGTTTGGCCATAGTTGCTCAGTGTGGGTGAGGTTGAACTTGATGGTTCGGCTGATCGTGATTCGGCCTCGGAAGTGCTAAGTCATATGTCGCTCGGTCAAAGGAGCATAGCCAAGACAAGTCGGCCAGTTGTGTTTCAGTGTTCATGGTTTAGCCTTGATGGTTCGGCATGTGTGGGTCGGCAGACCTGGGTCGGTGAACCTTGTGGAGGTTAGTCAATTCCTCGACCTACAATAGAGTGGCGCGGTTGACATTTCTTTGCTCCGAGTCATACTACCGCTTGCTCCGAATCCCTTAAGGGACCGCTTCGAGTCGGCAACACGGCAACCTCTGTGTTGGCATAGGTGGTTCGGTGGAAGTGGTTCGGCATGACTTGGTCGATCAACTTGACTTACAACTATAGGCCGAGTACCTTGGTCTTGGGCCTGCGCAGGGAGTCTAACCTATCTTCATTTATAAATAGAGGGGCAGGGGTACAGTTAAAGGGACCTTTTTCTGGGAACTTCAAGGAGACTCTGCCATTTTTTGCATTCATCTCTTTTCTGTTTGAACTTGTATCCAAGTTATTTGTTTAAAGATTGTATCTATACTCAAGTAGTTGGGAAAGTAATAAAGATTACATTCAAAGTGGACGTAGGCAGTTACGTCGAACCATTATAAATCTGGTGTTCTTGTTTCTATTGTTGTTTTTGTATTCTACTGTGATATTCCTCTGTTTTAATTTACTTTCTTCATTAATCTCTCTACATAAATCTATTCAAGGGTGTTAGTGACCAATTTTGGTGCTAACATGTATATACATGTAAATGTTTTAAGATTATTTTGGAAAATATCTATTTTCATGGAAATGTTAGTATAATAATAAATGACTATTTTAAAGGAAATAAAAAGGGGTTTATCCTTATTTTTAAAGTGATTTTTGTTTCTAAAGGTAGATAGAAACATTTTATATAAAAATGTTGTAACAAAAGAGCAAATTTATAAAAGGTGTTTTATAAAGGAAGAGAGATTTATAAGCGATATTTTATAAATAAAAAGATAGGTTTATAAATGGTATTTTATAAAGAGAAAATATTATCATTTGATAATTGAAGTAATAAATCACAGTGGTGAATTTATTATAATATAGTGAATGATCGTGTTATGGAAAGATATTTGAGTTTTATAGTTGTATTTGGAGTTGGGTTTTATATTTGGAGTTTTGTTTAATAAATGGAGTTTTATAAATGAATTTGGAGTTTTATAAAAAAAGTTGCAAATATATTTTGGGATTTAGAAAATGAGTTTATAAATGACTATGCATTTTAAGAAGTTTTATAAAAGAGTTTTATAATTAATATAGAGGATGCTTATAAAGAAGTTTATCAAATAAATTTGAAGATTTATTAAGCAGGTTATAATTATGTTTAATTATTTATAAAGGAATTTTATGAAAAATATTTATGAAAGGAGTTTGTAAATATAAGGAGTTGTATAAGGGCATTTTATAAAGTAAGGATTTATAAAAAGAGTGAGACCTAATTTCGATAAATGATCATTTTAAATTACGGTGGTATGGAAAGTATTCTTTCTATGCTTAACACGAAATTCCAAGATATGGAAACGCGTCTTTATCCTGAGAATTAAGAATATGTATCGAGGCATGGATGGATTTCTAACTTGTCCGATTTCATTGTTAATCAAGAGATAATACTGTTCGAAATTGGAAAGTCGTGGTAAGTATATTTGGTCTAATTTCTCTATGATCTATTCACTTACACCAAAAGTGTTTTGGGTTTATTGCTGTCAATATTTTTGAATCACATTTGTTTTAACCCAATTAAGAATGGTTTTGGAAGCGAAATCTTTCTTAATATTTTATGAATATACTTATACCATTGAGATAAGTATATGAGTATATTTTCTAAGTATTGAAAAAGTAGTGTGTGATATCCCGGAATTTCGAGCAATATCAATTTAATAATCTGTATTAAATATTAAATTGATTTGATATATCTTTGTTAATAAGATATGAATTGATTTAATAATTTTCTTTTAAATGAGTATTTAACTGATAAATTATCTTTTAAAGGCTAATAAATTATTTTCTATTTATTTATATATATATTTGTATATATTGTAAATAGTCAATGTCTGTTTTAAATTTGATTTAAATTCAATATTTAATAAATAACCATTTGGCTTTAAAATATACTCAAGATTAAGTTAAAATTGTTTAAATGATTTTAGCTTAGATTTAAATTAAATAAAAGGGTTGTTGTTCTTTTTAGAGTATAGCTTGATAAAAATAAGTAATAAAGTGATAATCTCTTTTATGAATTATTTTAATGTAATAATTAGCTTTATTTATAATATAATGTCTATACAAGTAGATTTTTATTATAAATAAAAATTGTTATATATATTTTAAAAGAAATTATGGTTTTAAAATTTATGTAAATCTCTAAAATAAATATAATATATAGATAATAAAATAACCCTTATAAATATTTAAAGTAAGTATAAAATAAATAATAATAGGTAACTAAATATTTGATAGTTTAAGTTTTAAATAAAATAAATACACTTATGTTAGAAATTAGAAATAAATAACAAATTATCTTGATAACAATGACCATAACAACTTTAAAACTAAAAACTTAAGTAAAATATATTATATACTCTATAGCAAAATACATGTTGCAGGCATGTAAATCACTAGTACAAGATAAGATAAGGCAAGTAAATATTATACATTATAGCATTGTACATGTGCAGGCAGAAATCATTTCAATGCATACGAGTAGAAATAGGGTAAGTATGCTAAGCTAAGTTAAACAAGAATAAATATATGCAAGTTTCGTACCTAAAGGAATAAAGAAATGATGTGTAAACTTGATAAGGAGCAAAGCATTTAATGCTATATCTCTAGTACACAAGACATTTCATTTCCAGCTTCTTTTTGGATAAAAATCTCTGAATTTTTGTACCTGGTCAATAAACAAATTTGTATACTTGTTTTATTTATCAACCTTGCCTCATTTCATTTCGTATACAAAAGACCTAGCAAGTTTCTTTTCATTTTTTTTGTTCATTTAAACAAATGAAATCTGAAATCAACTAAGCAATGTAAAGATCTGAGCTTTCAAGATTTCCAGCATTCATGTTCAAGTTCAAAGCCATTTCAAAGTTTCTGGAATCAACAACAAAAATGTATGCAAAGTTTTCACATTCCAGTTCAAGCTTTCCTCTTTTCAAACAAAAGATTTAGCTCTCTGTTTTGAAGACAGGTGAGTAAACTTTAAAACCAAACCTTAAATAATCTGAAATGTCTGTGTTAATGATTGTTTTACATGCATGTATAAGTGCAAGTCTTTGTGAATGTATGTGTGTGCATATCTGTAGTTTTTAAACTTCCCTGATCTTAGTTAAGTCTCTGACTTTAACTATAAACCTGAGACAACCTTAGTTGTGATGCATATAACCTATGGTTGAAGTTATGTGTGATGTATGTATGAAAGAGTGTTTGTTTGATGGTTTTTAAGCCTCTGTAAACTTGTGAGTATGTTAGAAATGCTTGTGACCATCTCTGTTTTAATGTTCCAGGGATTTAAACTTAGATCTAACTTCAAAAATTACTTCATACTCTAATTTCATTTGGCTTAAGTACTTAAAACAAAGTTTGTTGTTTAAAACTTAACTAAGCTTTAAAAATAGCTGCAAGAGTTATAGATCGAAGCATTGTCTGGAAAAGGTGAAAAACAGAGAAACTTGAGAAAATGTTAAAAACCAAACATTAAAATTTGTTGATATAATTATATAACTGGAATCGTATATGAAAGATAGGATTTTTAAAATCAAATTCATAATTTTTAATGTAATATTGAATGTGATATTTGGGAATGTCTGGAATTGGAATTTTCGAGTTTCTCTGGTGATCTAGTCGATCTGGAGAGTCGTAGTTCGTTCGGGAGGTGGAAGAACGATCGGGGGCTTCGGCAAAAATGTCTGATGATGGTTCACGTCAGTGGGGAAGTGGTGATTGTCAGATGAAGTTTAGAACCCTAGTTTTGTGAGCTCGGGAATTTTGATGCGTTCGTCACCCACGTGTGATCGAGTGCTGCGTGTTTTTGGGAGGTGATAGAGGAGGCATTGACGAAGTGATGATCGGAGTTTCGAGTACTCCGATGATCTTGATGTCGAGAACGATGAGTTTTCCAGGTTTGGGTGGGTTGATGTCTCGAATCCCAGGTTTGAGTTTCGAACTCGATGTCGTTTCGAGTGGCCGTGATGGTTTTGGGCGATCGCAGTCCTGTCTGAGGTTGGTGGGCGAGGTGTTGACGTGCTGGTGGGTGGTCGGAGGTGGTCGGAGCCACGGTGCACGTGCACCGTGCATTTTTGTAGCACTGAGGATTGTTGGGTTTGGGAAGGAAATGGTACGCGAGTTATTTTGAGTAAATGGAGGGGATGGCCCGAAGTTTTTCTCTGTTCGACTCGAAGTAAAAGGGGAAGGCTCAGGTTATTTTATTTGTATGCCAGTTTTGTAGGCCTGGCAGTTTTTAAGTTTAAAGTTTAAAGCAGGGTTTAAAAACAAAGTAAAACCAAAATGTAAGAGATGGATTCAAATTTACTTTGTCTCCTAGTCTTAAATAAAACAAGTTTTATAAAAATAAAATGTTTTAACAACTTTTTAATGTTTAAAGTAGATTTTAAATTGTGTTAAATTTTGCTAAGATAAATTTGTATTTATTTTGAATCTAAATTGAAATGAGAATTTGATCATAGATAATAAATGTTTTATCCTTAAATAAATGTAGATTTAAGGATTTGTAACTTTTAAGTTAATTAAAATGAATAATTAACTAATTTGATTAATTAATGATTGGATTAATTAATTTAGTAATTAAAAGTTAAATTAGTTAATTAAGGTTTAAGATAATTAATTGGTAATAAATGGATAATTAAGAATCATTAATTAAATAAGAGTTGAATTTTAATCTATGATTATTAATTAATAAAGTAAGCAAGAATTAATTAAGTTATATTTAATACTTAATTAATTAAATAATTGTGGATTAATTAATGAGCATTAAAGATGAAATTTAATTGTAATTAATAATAAATCTTAAATGATTACTTTGGTAAAGTAATTTGAGAAGTGTTAATAATTAATGAAGGTTATTAACTAGGATGATTAAATAATGAAATAAATATGATTAATCTTGATAATTAATTGGGTTTATTAATTTAAGGTAATCAGTTGTGAATTAGTTAAGTATAATTACTTATGGAAGTAATTAAGGAATTAATTTCTCATTATAATTAATTAAGTTTAATATGAATTGTTTTAAGTTAATTAATTTAGTTTAATTAATTTAAATAACCATTTGATGATGTAATAAGTATAATTACTTAAGGAAGTAATTAATTTGGGAATGATTTAATAATGGAAGTAATTTGAGTATAATTACTTTGTATAATTAATCAAGGGATTAATTAGAGAATAATTAATTATGGAGTAATTAAATTATTTAAATAAAGTAATTAAGGGTAGTTAATTACTATATGGAGTTAATCAAGGTGATTAACAATTTTGTTTAATTGAAGATAAATTGCTAAATGAAATAAATGTAATTAGAGATCATTAAATATTGTAATTAATGATGTAATATAGAATGGATTTGTTTGGAAATAATTAATAAATAAAGGAATTCATTTATGAAATTAATTAAATAAGTAATGTAATTAATTTTAGTAATTTAAAGGTTACTTTCTATAATTGGTATAAGGAAATAAATTTGTGGAAAAATAATTAAAGGATAATTACTTAAATGTAATTAAAAGATAATTAATCAAGGATGATTAATTAAGATGGAAAGTAGGGAATGATTAATTAATTAACTTGTAATTAATTAATGGTTATATAAGCCGGATTTATAGACGAAGTAATTCTAAGAGATGTGTTCTCTTAAGTTAATCGTAGCTTCAAGCCTCATCAACCGGGAATGGCTAAAACAGGGGAGGTGCAAGAAGGTTAGTGGGTAGCACCCAAGTAGGATGAGATTACCCCTGTCTAGATGTCCCTTATTATTTCGGCTTTGTGTGCGGTTGGTCATGACAACCGTGGGGTGTCTTGTGCGGGAATTATCTAGTAAGGGATGTTCCGGCCTTGTGTTGTAGGGAAGCGGGCGTACTCCTCGGTACGGTGATCTAGGCCACGTACTGTGACGGGCGGTACCCCAGTAGCCCTGCCATTGTATGGAATCCAAAATCCAATAAGTGCCATCGGATTTGATTGTAAACCTACTATGCTGGAATTTAATGAATGTAACAATTTCGGCTATGATTATATTTACTTGAAAACCCTAGACCTATTATAATATCAATTGATTTCCTATTAAATGTTTGGTTAGCGTAAGGTAAAAACTTACCCATGTTTATGTGTGGGGAGTCTTACGTGATACCTTTGTTTCAAAGGTTTTTAAAAGTTAAGCAGCTGTAACCGTTTACTCATACCAGACCCATGTCTGACCCGGAGTTTATTTCTGTTTTTATTAAACTCTCGGGTACTCAAATTTTTACGAGTAGCCAAGGGATTCAGGTTAGCTTTGACGAATTGTGGAGGAGCAATGGAGTAGGAGGCTTCAGCGTATAGATATATATTGGTTCCGCTGTGTTAGTGTTTATTTGTATTTCCGCTGTGTTGTATTTCTATGTTGTATCTCTGTGTTGTATCTGGTTGTATTAACTAGACATGTGTTTATAATTGTCTAGTATGTGCTGTATTATCTGTGTAACTCTGATGTATATGATACTATGTAATCTCTTATGTGATATATTATATTTTATTCGATCCGCTGTTGAGATTCTGATGTTATTTTGTTCTTTCTTCTCTATCTTTTCTATTTCTCACCCCTTTCTTTCTTATCGATGATGCGACTTTCCGGGCTTGGAAAGTCGGGTCGTCACATAGTGTTTTGTGAATATACTTATACAGTTAATATAGGTATATGAGAAAGTTTCTCTAAGCTTTGAAAGTGAAATTTTTTGTAAGTATACTCGTACAGTTGAGATAAGTAAATAAATATTTTTCAAGTGTTGTGAAGAGTAGAGGAGACTTGTGAATATATCTTTGTAAAAGTATTTTGATAAAAGTATTTACAAAGTGATTTTAATTAATGAAAGTATTTATTAAAGAGGCTTAGTGGTTGCTTTGTGCTTAACCATGCTTGGTTAAATCTCTGGTTGAATTGTTTGTTTATTTGATAGTTAAATAACCGGCTATTAAATGTAGGCCAGTTTTTAAACTATTTTTGTCAGTTCGAAGAGACCGAGATCAGATATATTATCCGAAAACCACTCCAAACCGACATAAGCATTCGAATGTGAGACATCTTGAAGATGATCGAAGACAGATTTCTTTGAAGTGCAAGGGCTGCTTGCTACTAATCCCGAGGGTGATTCTAAAATGGATATAGTAGAAGTAGTGCCTTATGTTTGTTCTTATCCTGAACAACATGTATAGATGAATGTAGGCATTGCATTATTGTCTAGAGGGAAGTGTAAGCATTCCAAGTGGGATTTGCTAAAAAGATAAAACGTAGTCCTAGTCCTCATCAACTGGGAATGACTAAAACAAGGGATATTCTGCAAGGCTATGTGGGTTGCACCTATTAGTGTATTGTCATCAACCTTCTTGATTATTATTTATGGATTTGGTTGTGCGTGAGAGCTATCAGAATAAGGTTGCAAAGCAACTAGGGTGATGAAATATTTGGTACTATCCAGTAAGGGTTATGCCGGTCTTTCCATGTAGGGGTCGATAGGTTCGACCTCGGTATCTTTTAACTAGAGGTGTACTATAATGGGCGATACCCTATTAGCCATGTCATTGACTGAATCCATTGTCCAACAAGCGCACGGACTTAGTTATGCCCAACTATGATGGAACGTGAGATGCAAGTATTCCAGCTATATTCATAGTTTACTTTAAACCCTAGACATTATTATAATATCACTGGATTTTCTATAGAAATGTTTTTGGTTATCATAAGGTAAAAACCCATTCGTGTTTATATGCGACATGGTCTTACAAGATACCTTTATTTTTGAAAGGTTTTAAAACATTTAAAATCCATTTGAAATGTGTTTCTCATGCTGGTTTACCAGACTGATCTGGGCGTTATTTTGTTATGATGATCGGGTTAGACCGAGCATATTTACAAATTTAGTATGGATGCTTTGGAGCTTTAGGAGACTAGTTAGATGCCTCCAAGATGTATTCACATATATTTTATTTTCCTGCCACATTAGTTATTTTTATTTATCAGCATTTGTGAGAACAATTTATTATAACTGTCCAGGCTGATGATTAGTTGGTTAACTCTGATTGATGTATGTGTATTATTGTTTTCTTTTATAAAGATATGTTGTATATTATATATTACTCATCATGATGTGAGATTCTGTTTTGTCTTTTCTTTCTTTTTCCCTTCAACAATCTGTCTTTCCAGCACTTGGATCCTCAACACATGAATATTGTGGGTGTATTAGTATCAATTTTTTAGGATCGAAAGGGCTGGTCGTTACATGTAATATCAGAGCTTAGGTTAAGCGAACACCTAGGTTTTGGTGGGATAGAACATTAGAGATAGGGTTAGTAATACCCTATAATGAGTTTGACTATGTGTGTGTATGTGTGTGTGTGTATGAGCACGTATTTGTTAGTGATATAAAAATGTTTTATATTTTTGTTGATTTATCGGTTTAGCGGTTTATGAATTCTGGACGGTACAGAAGGAACAACTGTATCGATAGGGGTTTCTAAACCCTTGAACAAAGCAAATCTGGCACAATAATGTTTTGAAAATTGGGTAGATTAAATAATTTTACCCAGATTATAGTTCATATATATAAAAGGACAATTTTTAGAAATTGATATAGTATTTTATGGTGTATTTGTTGTTAGGAAATGATAATATTCAACTATTATCATTTATTGGTTGATTAGTCATGCCCGTCCAGTTTAGGAGCATTGATTATTGTTTATTGATTGATTAGTTATGCTCATATAGTTTATGAGCATTTATTGTTTTGGTTAAATTAAATACGAACACCTTGTAATTAAGTTTTATGATTTGATTATAAGGCATTCGATGATAAGGTTGGATTAAAATTTAATTTTAATAAAGTTGTTTATTAAAATTTAAACAAAGATAAACAATTGTGAAATGATCTTATATAAGAAGTGAAATCATATAAGTATGATTTATAAGTATGGTTTATTTATATAGGTTACAAATAAAAAAGGATTTAAATTAAGAAATTTGAAAACTTAAATCCTAGTTTTTTGGAAATTGTTTTTCTAAGATTTTGTGAAAAATAATAGTACATTACTGAAAGTATTTTTGAATGGAAATATTTTAAATTGAATTTTTTAGGAAGTAGAAAGCACTGAACTCACTTTTGTCGCTAAAAAATAATTTTGGTGATGACCGCAGCATCATTAGTGTTCATTTTTTAGTTTCTAAGTGAGGGATTGCTAGTAATTTGCTTTAGAGTTGTTTGCTAAAATGGATTTTGTAACACCCCGCATTTTTATATAATTAAATAAAATCAATTGAATTAACATAATTGAAAAACAGAATATAAATGTCAAATATATGCATTTAAGAATTAAGAGGTTACATAGATTTATGCAAGTAATGAGTGTGTGATTAATTGACGCAACAATCAATTAAAAGGGGAATTAATTAAGAGACATAGAGGCGTTAATTCGTCAGAGAATATGTCACTTTTATAACATTAATTAATTAAGGGATCTTCTAATAAAGGGAAATGTATGTGGGGAATAAATTAAATGATAACATACATATATTAATTTATAATTGATGCAATCAATTAATTAAGAAATTAATTAAAGACATTAAGTAAGCATCAATTAATAAAAGAGGGAAACTTATATGTCAATTAATTGGGTAATTAATTGGCGGTTTAAATATATACAACTAATAAATGTGTGATTGACTGACGCATAGGAATTAATTTGGATATTGATTAAAATGGTAAAACGTGTCAATTAATTAATTGGCTATTAGTTGAGCATTTTAAAAGGGTGACAATTAATCAAATAATATGCACTTGTTACAATAACTAATAATGTAAATTAATTAGCTTGAAGAAAACGCCAGTTATAGGATTATTTGTTTCCGAGTTAAAAAGAAAAAAAAGAATTGGAATGCGTACAAAAATCAAATGGGGTAATTAAGTTTATGATGAAGGTAAGTTAATAAGAATAAATTAAAAATAATAACTTTTATATACAATCAATTAATAGAGGTATTAATTGACGTGTTCAATTAGGTAAGAAATTATAACGTAAAAGAATCAATTAATATTGGATACACACACACACATAGATATATAAATATATATGATCTAATTAATTGGGTAATAATGGGAGAATCTTATTTAAAGATGTGAATTAATAGGGTCGTATAATAAAGGCATAAATGAATAACATTGGAGAATTATACGTTATAAGCTAACATAAACAAATCAATAAATGATGGTGAGGATTGTTTTTAGGGTTAGTCGGATGGTTCATAGTTGTTCACTAGACATATAAATTGAACGTAACTTAACCCTAGTCCACACTATTTTCTCTGAATCAGCTGCTGTCGTTTACAGCAAACTCCTCTTCTCTTCTCCCTCTTCCTTTCTCCTCTATCAATCAAATCTTTCCCCCAAACAAAAAATAAAACTAAGCAAGGATATACATACAAACAAATCATAGAATTGCGCAAATAAATCAGGGAATTTACAGCAAATTAAAAAGGGGAAAAAGCGGAGAAAAGCGTAGCAAATTAAAAGAGATAGAGATTGAAGCTAAGGACGACATGTTAGCGTGGATTTAATTATATTCTTTTACGTTTATAATATATATTATCATTGAATTTCCGTTAGATAATTTATTCCATTAATTAATTCTATTAGTTATGCAAATACTGTAAATTTTATTTATATTTAATTAAGCTTGACAGTTAGAAAGGCGTAGGCCTAAAAGTAAGAAATTTACAGTTATTTACATCTATTTTAAAAGTCATAATTTAGCCTTAATACTGGTTCCCTTTATTCCCATTTTACGCGAATAATATAGTTAGAAAGAGAATTCACGGTTATGGATTAAACTATTAGACTTTATAGAAATAGACGTAAAATAAGAAAATTGGAAAATTGGAATAAAATTAGAAAGTGGAATTCTGCAATAAATTATGCTGAATGGAAACAATAAATTTATCTGATTATTTAATTTGGGGAGTAAGTAATAGATTAATTGGATGGTTTAGAAAGTAGAATACATTTCTATAATTTAATAATTAAAAGATAATGATAAACGTAACTGCAAGAATAAAAAGAAAGAAAAAGGGAACAAGGGTAAAATAGATGGACCACTGTATTTTACACTATCCCAAAATAATAAAAGAAATATCTTGCAGTTACGAATTATTGTTTATAGTATTATTTAGTATTAAATTATGGAAATAGATTTTAGTATAGCTTTCACAACCAACCAAATAAAATAGAATTACTTCTTAGAATAAAAGAAAATAAAGTAGAGTATGAAATGAATCAAATAAATTATTAGATAAGAAATTAAGGCTGTGAACAATAAACAAACCTAGGTCTGCATTTACCGTGCAGACTATATAAAAGGACAGTTATTATGATAAGGTAGTTATATAATAAAAGAGAATTAAAAAGAATTATATATCATAATAAAAGAAGACAGACTAGAACAAAAAAGAAACACTTGTAATTATATACAGATTTAAAAAAAAAATGGTAGGAGCTATTACAAGTATAATTATAACATAAGTTATGATAAGTAAAAGAATAGAAAGGCTTATTTGGGAACTTAGAATAAATAAGCAATGATAATAAAGATAAATAGTAAAAGCTTATCTTAGATTTCTATTAAATTAATAAGCAAATACAACAAAAGATGCTTATTTAATAAACTTAAGACTTAAATTAAGTTAATAAGCAAGAAGTGGCAATACAAATAGCATTTCCTATTAGATTAATGGTGGTCTCACAATAGCCAGAAGCAAGATGAGGGCAATAATATGCTAATTAGAGTAAATAAGTAGCCAACAGAATAAGAAAAGTAAACTAAACGCAAATTAAAAGATTAGACTTAGGGTCTAATAAAAGAATTGAGATGCGTTTGGAGCAGTCCAAAGGATGAAGCGCCTAACGAAGCAGTTCATCACGGATTTCAGAAATGGAAAAGCACGTCCAACTTAGTATTTTTGGGCTTCAAGGAAGTACGATACTTCAACAGGACGTGAGGATACTCTAGGATGGCCCTCTAGGTAGGCCTAACGAAGTTGCACCCCCGAAGGCAGGTCTGTAAGTGTTCCATCAAGAGAGTATGCCTTGACTACATTTGCATTGTAGGCCTAACGAAGCAGACCTTTGTAGGAAGTCAGAAGGGCTTGGTGTTCGGAGTAGGGTATTCGTATGTCCAGTACTTGCAAGTAAGTTTAAGGATAGTCGTATGCGGATATCGGCCATCATCAAAACCAAGAGCAATTTCGGGAAAGACTAGAGTTAAACAAACTGGCCAATGATTCTTTCAGTATCGAGACATTGGATGGGGGGCACTGCCAATTGGATGTTAGATTGTTTGCAGTAGGGAACGACCACTTATCTCTTTAGAGGTCTTTCGATTCAGTTGAGGAGTGGCTACGTGGGGCCATAGCCACGACGAGAAAGAAACATACCAACTAGAATATCTATATTGTAGGTCTAATGAAGCTGTCCTTTACAGATATAGAAAATCCCCGACTGAATTCATACAAGGTAGACCTTGTTGGCGGGATTCGGATAGTAGACAGAACGATTACGTAGTCCTCAATGTACGCACTGTGTGATATATTGTGGATGTCCGAGCATTGGCATAGACTAGTGCGGACGCGATTTACGTTTTCATAGTAAGTAGTGGAGCATTTGTATTATAGGCCTTACGAAGCAGTCCTTTACAGATGTAGCTACGGAACGCTCGTGGAGCAAGACGATGGAGTATCTGTATTGTAGGCCTTATGAAGCAGTCCTTTACAGATTTAGCTACGGAGCAAGACGATGGAGCCCTTTTCGAGGAGGATATGAAAGGTACCATGGGTGGTACCTGGACCAATATGGTCATTGTGCATATAGCTACATATATGTATACATTAGTTATTAGGTTTTAATCTACTATGGAGTAGATGGGCATGGTTCACGAACATAGGCTAGACTATTGTAAATCTAATAAACCAAATATAATAGTAAATGGAAATAAAACGGTATACGTAGAATTAAGCTTAGAAGTGTATAATTTATCCATTCTTCAGAACTTTAGTTCTGACCCCCTCCTCATAACACCCTACAGGTTAAGTAGATGGCAGAGACTTCCCAACTGTAAGACACTTGTTTAGAGAGTGTTATTATATTGGTGAGTATTTACTTACTATTATATTTTAGTCAATCCCGCTGGGAGATAAATTATTGAGCTCTGATATATTTGTCTTTGCCTATTTGCAGGATACCAGATACCCAACTCGGGCTTCAGTGGGCTTGGTTTTGTTGAAACCTGCCTTCTTCGATTTTAATGCGACAACTATATATTTCAGTCTATATACTATTATGTCAAATATTCGTGCAGGAATCGTCAAAAGAAGCTATTATCATCAACAAGATTAAAGTTCTTATACAAAATCTTTTAGATATATATGTACAATCTCTGATATGGTGATGAAACACACACACACACAAATATACTTTTGAAAATCATGCTTTAAAATAAATATAAAAAGGTATTTTCAAAATTATATATTTTCTCAAGTTCAAAAATACTAAAATGGACAAAGGAACAAAACAGTACAGAAATAGACGTCTGTATATTAATTCAAACGTCTGACATTAATATCAGACGTCTAAATTAATATAACAGACGTCTGAACTCTATGGCTCTATTTCTATATGAAATAGACGTCTGTCAATTTAATAATAGACGTCTGTCACCCTAGACAGACGTCTGAATTAAAAGACAGACATCTAAATTAACTGTTTTTATTTTCCATTGATTTTTTCGAAATTCAAAATTATTCAGACATCTGTCACTTTTATCTCAGACATCTGAACTTGACGAACTGAAGCATCTCTTCATAAAATATCAAAATCTAAAGAGTTGTCTTCTTCACCAAGAGTTGCACTTCTTCAAAGAGTTGCAACTATTAAATTAAGACTATTCATTACTATAAATAGAGATGAAAATTCACTATTTTAACAACTAATTCTTTCTATCTTTTCTGATCTTATATTGTTATAATCTCAAGTGATTTTCAATTCTCTACTTCCTATCTTTGCACATTCAAATCATCATATCAAGAAGATTATAGGAAGGGTGTACTACATTGACTATATTCGTGTTATTCAAAGAACACACAAGTCAAGAAACAATTTACCAAATTGTAATTGAAGTCCTATTCGGTTGCTTAGGCGGAAAAGTCCTATTCGGTTGCTTAGGCGGAAAAGTCCTGTTCGGTTGCTCAGGCGGTGTAATACCTGTTCCTCCGGGTTAAGTGAGGGTTATTCGAGAAATTCCAGAAGCAGTCTGGGACTGGACGTAGAACGAGAAGTTCGAACCAGTATAAAAATCCCTGGTGTCATTTTTATTTTTGCCATTTACTATTATTTATAATTCCGCACTTGCTAGTCGTAGTTTAACTATATTATCGATCCATATAGACTTTCATTTGGTATCAGAGCAAGGTCATCACATAACTATAACATAGTTATCTGATATTTTTTAAAATATGGACAATAACACTAGCAACAGTTTTACTGAGGGACAAGCCACTACACGACCACCATTGTTTAACGGATTAAATTATAGTTATTGGTCAACTAGAATGAGAATTTTTATGCAAGCAAGTGGATTTGAAACTTGGAATATCATTCAAACTGAATATCATATTCCTACTACAGGATATGCTGCATGGTCTAATACACAAAAACTAGATGCTACTGCAAACGCAAAAGCAATGAATATGTTATTTTGCGCATTAGACAAAAATGAATTCAATCGAGTCAGTATTTGTAAAACTGGATTTGAAATTTGGAATACACTTAAGGTTACACACGAAGGAACAAATAAAGTAAAACAAAGAAAGATTTCTATGCTTAAAAACCAATTTCAAAACTTTAGGATGAAACAAGGAGAAAGTATTAGTGAAATGTACTCTAGATTCCAGGATATTTATCACTCACTTTTAGCTTTAGAAGTTACTTTTACTGAATCTAATGTTGTATCAAAAATCCTTAACTCTTTAACTGATGAATGGGAACGAAAAGTCTTAGCTATCGAGGAAGCTAATGATATTTCAACCATAAAAATAGAAGAGTTAATAAGAAATCTAATGTCCTATGAAGTAAATTTGCAGGCAAGACGAGCACAAGCACAGGACAAGAAAACTATCGCTTTTCAAGCAGAAAAAGAAGACTCTGAATCAGAAGATGATATGGCATCTATAGCTAAGAATTTCAAAAAGTTTTTAAAATTCAAAAAGGGTAATAAATTTGGAAATAACAAGGGTTTTAATAAGCCATCAAGCTCATCTCTTGAATGCTACGAATGTCACAAGAAGGGCCACATAAAGAAAGATTGTCCTGATCGGAAGAAGGAAAATAATCTCAAAAAGGACAAATATAAAAAGAAACAAGCCTTCTCAGTTACATGGGATGATACAGAATCTTCTTCGTCAGACAGTGATAATGACAGTGATTCAAAACAAGCCAATGTTTGTTTTATGGCAACAAATGATGATGTAAGTGATCTAACTTTTGACGATTTAATAGAAATAAACTCTGAATTGTTAGATAAACTTAGAATCCTAAAGAGTAAATATAAAGATGCTTTAGGAAGATTAAATAGAACTGAAATAGAAACTGACATGTTAAAAGACGAAAAGAAAATATTAGAGGAAGAATTAGTAAAATCTCAAGAATCTTATGTTAATATAACATCTCAGTTTACTGATTTAAGCAGTGAAATGGAAAGACAAAAATATGAGAATGTTAAATTGGCAGAAGAGAATTATGATTTAAACTCTAATATTAAAACACTTGATATAGAAGTATCACATCTTAAAACAAAACTGGAAAATATTTCTAAAAATGTTTCTAAATTTAACAGTGGAAGAGAGAGTCTCTCTAAAATAATTGAGAATTCTCAAACTTGTTCAAATAAAAAGGGATTAGGATATAAAAAACCAATACAAAAGCATTCTAAAAATAATGGTTCTTTATATACTAATTTTAAGAAAAAGGAATCTATATCTGCTCAAAAATCTTCTTCAAAAATTATTCATCCAAAATCAATTATGATTTGGGTTCCAAAAACTAATAATAATTTGATTAGGAAAAACTACATTAAATCTTTTATTATGTCTGTACATAAGAATGAGAATTTTATTTTTAAAGGGAACTCTAAACCCAACTGGGTTTGGCTTCCTAAGATTTAACCCTTAGGACCCTATAGAGGAAGTGGGTACGAATAGAATTTCAATATTTTTTGCAGGTACCGACTAAGAAAAGAGGAAAATGGTTTCTAGATAGTGGTTGCTCAAAACACATGACAGGCAACAAAAATATGTTAACTAACATTATCTACTCAGATGGAGGATCTGTCACTTTTGGAGATAATTCAAAAGGTTACATCATCGACAAAGGCGATGTGAGCAATGACGGTACATCTAAATTACCTCTTATTACAAATGTCTTATTAGTTAAAAATTTAAAACATAACTTACTAAGTATTAGTCAATTATGTGATAAAGGTTTTAACATAGTATTTTCTGAAAATAAATGCAATATTTTTTATCATAACAAAAATATCATTTTCGAAGGAGTAAGAGATCATAATATTTATATTTTAAATATGAAAATAAATCATAATACAAATATGTGCTTATTAGTCAAAGAAAATGATCCTTGGCTATGGCATAAAAGATTTTGTCATATAAATTTCAAAGCTATTAATAAATTATCCAAAAATAATTTGGTAAAAGGATTACCTAAAATGAATTTTAAGGTAAATAGCATTTGTGATGCTTGTCAACTAGGAAAGCTAACTAAATCTACTTTTAAATCCAAGAAGATCATCTCAACTTTGCAACCTCTTGAATTGTTGCATCTAGACTTATTTGGACCAACTCAGACTCAATCTATTAATCACAATAGATATGTCTTTGTAATAGTTGATGACTTCTCTAGATATACTTGGACTTTATTTATGAAAAACAAAAGTGATACTTTTGAAAATTTCAAAATCTTTGCTAAACGTATTCAAAATATTAAAAATCTAAAAATTAAAAATATTAGAAGTGATCATGGAGGAGAATTTGAAAATGAAATGTTTGAGAAGTTTTGTAATAAAAAAGGAATATTTCATAACTTTTCATTTCCAAGAACGCCTCAACAAAATGGAGTTGTTGAACGTAAAAATAGAACACTTCAAGAATGTGCTAGGACTTTATTGAATGGAACCACTCTTCCAAAACAATTTTGGGCAGAAGCAGTTGCTACTGCTTGTTATGTCCTAAATCGTGTATCTATTCGACCTTTAACTAAACATAATCCATATGAACTCTTCATCGGTAGAAAACCTAATATATCTTACTTTAAAATTTTTGGTTCTAAATGTTTTGCTTTAAATACAAAAGATCAATTAGGTAAATTTGATCCAAAATCGGATGAATGTATATTCATCGGATATTCCGAACGAAGCAAAGCATATAGAATCTATAATATAAGAACTAAATCTATTGAAGAAACACTTCATGTATCATTTGATGAAAATTTCAAAATTAAAACAAATGATGATGAAGACATTGTAACAAATTCAAATTCTACTTTTGACAACAATACACCTGACAATATCACTTCTATAAATCAATTTGAAACTGAATTAAAATCTCCACCAAGATTTTTAAAAGATCATCCAATTCAAAATATAATAGGAGAAATTGATGAAAGAGTTAAAACAAGAAATCAGCTAAATCAAATGGGTCATATAGCGTTTCTTTCTAATATAGAACCTAAAAATATTAAGGAAGCCTCAACTGATGATTATTGGATTATTGCGATGCAAGAAGAACTAAATCAATTCGAAAGAAATGACGTTTGGGATTTAGTTCCACGACCAAATGATCAAACAGTTATTGGCACTAAATGGGTTTTTAAAAATAAAGCTGATGAAAATGGTAATATCACTAGAAATAAAGCTAGATTAGTTGCTCAAGGATATAATCAGGAAGAAGGAATTGACTATGAAGAAACATTTGCTCCTGTCGCAAGATTAGAAGCAATACGAATTCTATTAGCCTATGCTTGCTTTCATGATTTCAAATTATTTCAAATGGATGTTAAAAGTGCTTTTTTAAATGGATTTATTAAAGAAAATGTTTATGTTGAACAACCTCCCTTGTTTATACACGAACAATTTCCAGAACATGTTTATAAACTTAAAAAGGCTTTATATGGTTTGAAACAAGCACCTCGTGCTTGGTATGATCGTTTAAAAACTTATTTAATCAATTCTGGTTTTGAAATTGGAAAGGTTGATCAAACTCTTTTTATTAAGAAAAAGAAACATGATATTTTAATTGTTCAAATTTATGTAGATGATATTATTTTTGGATCAACTAATGATGAATTATGTCAAGAATTTTCTAAAATAATGACAAATGAATTTGAAATGTCTCATATGGGAGAATTAACATATTTTCTTGGACTTCAAATTAAACAAATTAATAATGGTATTTTTATAAATCAAGAAAAATATTGTAATAATTTAATCAAACGCTTTGGTATGGAAAATACCTCTGCCAAACCAACTCCTATGAGTACAACCATACATCTTGAAAAAGATGAAAATGGCAAGAGTGTAGACCAAAAGTTATATCGAAGTATGATTGGATCGTTATTATATTTAACTGCTAGTAGACCCGATATAATGATGAGTGTCTGTTTGTGTGCACGATTTCAAGCCGATCCTAAAGAATCACATATTAGAGCAGTGAAACATATTTTACGTTATCTCAACAAAACCAAAGATTTTGGACTATTTTATCCGAAAGAATGTCCTTTTGAATTAGTATCATATAGTGATGCTGAATTTGGAGGAAGTCGGACGGATAGAAAAAGTACAAGTGGGACTTGTCACTTCATTGGACGGTCTCTAGTATCTTGGTTCAGTAAGAAACAAAATTGCGTATCACTTTCTACTTGTGAAGCAGAATATACATCTGCAGCTTTGGCATGTGCTCAAGTAATTTATATGCAACAAACTCTTCAAGATTTTGGTTTTAACTTATCTAAATCTACAATCTTCTGTGATAACTCTAGTGCTATTAATTTATCTAAAAATCCAGTAAATCATTCACGGACAAAACATATTGATATTCGTCATCATTTTCTTCGTGATAATATTGAAAAAGATACAATCAATCTAGAATTTATATCTTCGGAAAATCAATTAGCAGATATTTTTACCAAACCTTTGAATGAAAACATTTTTATAAAATTGAGACGAGAACTTGGTATTATCTCTCTCAAAAATTTATGAAGTATACTTCAGCTATTCTGTCTTTATTTAAATTTTTTTTACCCACACATATTGTTTCTGGTTAACATTAAATCTTCTCTTCTTTTAATTTTAACCATTTATTTTTTAGTTTTTAGTTGTCTATAAATTTCTTCTTACCAAAGAAAATTATCATTCAGCTTATCTATTCTTTTTACAAAGGTGAAAGCAAAAAAATTATTCAAATATGTTTTTTAACTTTGCATTATTCTTATATACCATGGCTGGTTCATCTTCAGATGAGCCCTCCTATACATCTGAATTTTCTTCAATTAATTTTGAAACTCCTAGTTCTGGGTCTTCCGAACTTCCGACTCCAACTCCAGCTTATATTCCGATATGTCCACCACAAAGTCATCATACGGGATATACGCCGAAAAATAAACGTACGCGAAGAAATTTATTTCCATCTCCATCTACTAAGGAAAAGATAGATGATTTACATCACTATCAGAGGGAAACACTTGATCTTCAGCGAGAAATGTATTTTGAACAAAAGAGTCATGGAAGACGACTCAGTTTTCTTGAACGATGTGCTGAAAAAATATGTGGTTCATCTCCCATCAACACAAATGCACATATTCACTCACCTCAACGTCCTCATGTATCCCCAAATTCATGGGAACGTCAACCTCAATGGTCTCCTATTTATCAGTCTGCTGAACAAAATCAACACGAATCATCCAAAGGGAAGTCTCCGAAGTCTCCAAAAACTCCAAAGACTCCTAAATAGATAATATATATGTCTGTATGTTTGATTTGTTGATTTATACTTTTTTTTGTTCTTATCAATATAAATAAATAAACTATTAAATTTTTTTAAGCCTAAGCATAAAGAAAATCTTTTATCAGACAGACAGACGTCTATATTTTTCAACAGACGTCTGTAAAAACAACTATTTTTACTATTTTCAGCCACACAGACGTCTGAATCATTTTTCACAGACGTCTAAATCTGACTATACTTTTGCAACCAACAATTAGCCGTCTGTTTAAAGATAACAGACGTCTGTTATTCATTATAGACGTCTAAACATAAACTTATCAGACGTCTGAATTTAGTGCAAAATGTTTTTTACTCTCTGTTTCATTTTAAACCTTCTGAGCCGTCTGTAAATTATTTTTAGACGTCTGTCATACGTCTTAGACGTCTGTCATAAATTTTTAGACATCTGTTCTTCTTGTCTTTGATTTTATTCTACAGAATCTCAGACGTCTGTTTATTTTTTCAGACGTCCGAAACACTGTTAAGAAGAAATCTATAAAAATCATTCCAACGGTTTATTTTCTTCTTCTCGTCTTTTTTGTCTCTCAAACTCAAAACCCTAGCTTTTTCCAATTAATCATATGGCGCCCAAATCTAAGAAACAAAAAGGAGATTCATCTCAACAACCTCCTCACATTCCTCCTTCGAAAGATCAAATTAAAGCTTGGTTATACCACGAACCTCGAAGCATGGCTCGTTACAAGCATTTATGTTCTCTTCAATCATTTCATGGTATTTTTCATAATCTTGATCATTTTCCTTTCTACAAACTTAGGCTCTATACTGATAGATCTCAGATTACAAGCCTTATTGATTTCAAAGATAATCAAGTCAACATTTGTCGACTTAGTGTTTTATTATTTCTAGCAAATGTTAACAATCCAAAAATTAGACTTCATCGAGAAAAAGGAACGCTTTGGACAAGCGTTTTTGGAAACATTCTGCAAATAACTCCTTCTGACATTGGACGAATTTTAAAATGTAGCTCGGAAGGAGTCGACATAGATGACTTTAAATTAGAAGGAGAGGAACTTAAACAAATAGAATATTATTTTTTTGAACCAGAAAAATCCACAGATAGATCAAATCATCTTCGTCCTCGACCTCGACTATTGCTTAGAATGCTAATAAAAACAATTTTCCCCCGACAAGGAAGCCATGAGGTCATTTACGATGATGAAGATAAGGCACTTCAATCAATTCTATCCAATACTCAAATCAATTGGGCTCAATACTTTTATGATGCTTTTCGCACTTATCATGACTCCAAGAAACGCTCAATTATCTATGCTCCCTATATTACTCGAATTCTAACTGCCTTCTCTATTCAAAGTCCATCAATTGAATTTGAAAAAATCAAGGTATCCAACATTCGCTTCTTCAGTTTAATGGGATTACCAGAATCTCCTCCGACATTTCCAACATTTAATGATTATAAAGCGAAACAACTTGCTTTACAAAAAGCAAAAGTAAGTAGTTCCGGACATAATGGAGATGAAGGCGATACTGAAAAAGAAAAGGATGATGAAGAAAGGGAAGATGAAGAAGAAGATGAAGATGAAGTTTTTGAGCAAGCTTTTATCCAAAGCCCAAATTCGGAAAATTTCGAGATAGAACTAATTTCTGGTACTTCTCGCTCGTATACTAAAAATGAAAAGCTCAAATCCGACATCACTATTTCTAAAAATCAAAAGAAAATCTCTCAACAAATAGCACAAGGCTTTTCTTCCATCAATTCTAGATTCGATTACTTAGATGCCAAAGTCGAAGAGAATGCACGAGAATTGAAAAATATCAAGACAATTCTTCGTCAATTATGGAAAAAGTCTCATGGATCCTCTCCTCCTTCTTCTCCAACTTGGGGAGAATGGTGAATGAAGATGGTTTTCTTTTGGTTTCTCTTTTGGTTCAAACAATGGTGAATGATAAGATTGTATAATTTTATCTGTCTTTCTTAAATCAACTATGTTAAGTAAACAAATGATGTATCCTAAACATTTATTTGTTATTATCTTGCTTGGTCTGTTTACATCTCTTAATTAGTGTGTTATTCACAGTTTTGTTACTTCTTTTTATCCAAAACATCCCCAACAATTCTTTTTGTTAATGACAAAGGGGGAGAAATAATTATATTTCTGCTATATAATATGGTCATATTGACAGGGGGAGCAAAAGGTATGATTATACTAATCGATGAATTATATAGTTGTCATCATCAAAAAGGGGGAGAATGTTGAAACCTGCCTTCTTCGATTTTAATGCGACAACTATATATTTCAATCTATATACTATTATGTCAAATATTCGTGCAGGAATCGTCAAAAGAAGCTATTATCATCAACAAGATTAAAGTTCTTATACAAAATCTTTTAGATATATATGTACAATCTCTGATATGGTGATGAAACACACACACACACAAATATACTTTTGAAAATCATGCTTTAAAATAAATATAAAAAGGTATTTTCAAAATTATATATTTTCTCAAGTTCAAAAATACTAAAATGGACAAAGGAACAAAACAGTACAGAAATAGACGTCTGTATATTAATTCAGACGTCTGACATCAATATCAGACGTCTAAATTAATATAACAGACGTCTGAACTCTATGGCTCTATTTCTATATGAAATAGACGTCTGTCAATTTAATAACAGACGTCTGTCACCCTAGACAGACGTCTGAATTAAAAGACAGACATCTAAATTAACTGTTTTTATTTTCCATTGATTTTTTCGAAATTCAAAATTATTCAGACATCTGTCACTTTTATCTCAGACATCTGAACTTGACGAACTGAAGCATCTCTTCATAAAATATCAAAATCTGAAGAGTTGTCTTCTTCACCAAGAGTTGCACTTCTTCAAAGAGTTGCAACTATTAAATTAAGACTATTCATTACTATAAATAGAGATGAAAATTCACTATTTTAACAACTAATTCTTTCTATCTTTTCTGATCTTATATTGTTATAATCTCAAGTGATTTTCAATTCTCTACTTCCTATCTTTGCACATTCAAATCATCATATCAAGAAGATTATAGGAAGGGTGTACTACATTGACTATATTCATGTTATTCAAAGAACACACAAGTCAAGAAACAATTTACCAAATTGTAATTGAAGTCCTATTCGGTTGCTTAGGCGGAAAAGTCCTGTTCGGTTGCTCAAGCGGTGTAATACCTGTTCCTTCGAGTTAAGTGAGGGTTATTTGAGAAATTCCAGAAGCAGTCTGGGACTGGACGTAGAACGAGAAGTTCGAACCAGTATAAAAATCCCTGGTGTCATTTTTATTTTTGCCATTTACTATTATTTATAATTCCGCACTTGCTAGTCGTAGTTTAACTATATTATCGATCCATATAGACTTTCAGGTTTTAGCATTTTTGCGAAAAATCTGGACCACTGGAATTCGGGTTGTTACATTTGATATCGGAGCCTAGGTTTAGGGTTCATAGGTGGATAGTGAGTGAACGTATTTGTAATTTTGAATAAAATATAAATATATTATGTACTAAAATCCAAATAGTCCCTAACCATAGATTTTAACATGTGGAAAGTTTTTAGAAGTATATTTGTGCATAGTTTGCTAGTTGGGTTTGGGATGGCCCAAGTATGTTGACCCCTATGTTAATTACCGATTTATAGCATACAAATAAGCCATGTTTTGAGAGAAGATTGGTATCCATATGTTATAGGAAGTGGAGAAGTTCCCTAGGGGGTTTTAGTAAGAAGAAAATCCACTTTATGTCTAGCCTAATAAAATGAAACTTTTGGAATTGAAAAGTTGAAAAATATAATTGTTAATATATTTGAGGAAGTAAATATTGGGTTTTTGAAAAAAATAAGTGGTATGAAATTTAAATTGGTTTTATATGATGTAAATTTTGTTAAAAGTGAAATTCTTTTTGAAGAATTATAGAGCATGTATAGCTCGCTAGTTTCTTTGGAGGTAAACAATGATTTTAAATATAAAAACCTAGAGCGTGCTAAGTATCGAAAACGTAGGCTACAACATTTATTGTTGTAATAAATGTTTTCAGTAAAAATAAAGGAAGCATAGACTATGCCAATATTGTTATAGTAGGTGACTCCTAAAGTAAATGTTTTTACATAGCATACGAGATTTATTAATATTTACTTTAATTGAATCCATATATTAGTATTTTTGGGTTGTAGTAACGGTGTTTTACGCAACATCTGTTTTGACCCAAATAAGTTTTGGAGATAATTTCTAAAGTGGTTTGTATGTACACTTATTATTTAAATAAGCACATAAAAATATTTTCTAGTTATAAAGAAGCTTTAAAAATGAGTTCTTTTGAAAAAAATGTACGATAAATTAATGAACTTAGTAGGAAATATCTTATGTAAGTAAATATAGAGTAAACATACCTTAATCTATTGGAATGAAATGAATAATGATATAATTTTCTATGAATCACAAATAAAGATGTTTTGTGCAAGCTATAAGGAATACGTGAAAGAGATGTACAAGGTATGGAAAGCACCATATTTAGTATAGCCTATTTTGATAAAATATAAAATAAATTCCTTATAATTTCACATAAATGTGAAATCCTCCTCTAAAGGATTCATAGAAGGTTTTAGCGTTAAGGGTTTCTCATAAGAGAAAGTAATTCCAATAAATTAAGGTGTAAAACCATTAAGTGTAGTAAGTTAGAAACTCCTTCAATGTTAAGTAATTGGAAGAGTAGGAAAGTTAAGAGATTTTTGATAAAATAATTGTCCTTATCTACTCCAGTTTTAGTAAATTTGAAAATCTATGAAAATAATAGGATATTTTATAAACATGTGAGGATATTTCTTTTAGTCAATAAAAAAAAAGAAAAAGATGGTTTGGTGGAAAATTAAATTAGTTTTTGAAAAGATAAAATTTTAAGTAACCCAATACCTTTGAATTTAACAGAAAACTTCAAAATAACACTTTCAAAGGCAATAATTTTAGGATTTGACGTTTCAAAAATTTAGAAGCTTTAATTTTTGAAGTAAAATAATAAATACCAAACTGAACCAGACTTTTAAATATGGAGTAGATAGGAACCATTTTCTAGGTGTAACGGGAAAAGTACAAGGCTATAGCAGTAATTACTCCTAGTGCTAATAATAAAAGTTCCCGTAAGGTGTATAGGACACTAGTGAAAACCTAGAAATGTTGCTTCACGTGTGTAGACTATAGAAGAATAGTGAAGTGATATTAGTAAGATAGTAAGACATGCGTGGTGGGAAAAGTAGACCTAAGTTGGGAAAAAATGAAGAGTAAAGAGAAAATTTCCCCAAGCTTAGTTTCCTTTTTAGATAGAGACTGCATAGATTGGAACCCTTATCCATTGCAGTAAATGAGACTTAGTTATTCCTTTTTGAGCATGTAATGGAAGAGATGAATAGATCTTATTCATCGTGAGTAATACAGCGTATGTTGGTAACAAGTAATAGGCGGTAGGAGGAGCATATGAGTTACTTGGATTCCTAGAGTAGGACCTTTCTGTGTCAAAGTGGACATGGTCCTAGACCTCCTTGCCCTAAATGATAGCTGTGTTTAGTTGCTGTATAAAAAAAAGAGTAAAAGCATAATAAGGTAACTAAAAGGAAAATAACAAATTTAAAGAAAGCGATGAAAACGTCAACAGAAAATTTTAAAAAGAGATATTTTCTTATGTAAACTGTGCTTGGGGAAGTAAATAATATTTTTTTTAGAATAGTAGTCTAAATCCCAGGTACGGAGGAAGATGTGCGCAAAAGAAAATCGGAGAAATATGATGTTTTTCTATTTTCTACCTTCTTTCTGATATAAGAGATCGAATTCAGAAAATTAGATTTTTCTGAAATTCGAATATTTAAAGTTATATAGTAGGGTTTGGATGCAAAATTCGTTGAACTACACCCTTATTCAATAGGAGTGTGGGAAAAATTGGATGAAAAGTGTTTTAAATTTTCACAAGATTGCGTTCATATAGAAATTGCAAGTATATTTAGGATGTGTGCATCATGTTTTAAAAATAAATTTTTAAAGAAGCAAAGCATTCATATAGGAGGTACCGCTTAGAAATTCATGTACATGCATATATTTTGTATTGAATAACACTTTTTCACAAGAGCACAAGTGGTCAAAAAATTGGATGTACACAAAAAGGATGTGATTGATGCAAGAAATTACATAATTTTACCCTTGTCGAATTTCGGGGATGAAATTTCCTAAAGGGTGGGAGAATGTAACATCCCGCATTTTTATATAATTAAATAAAATCAATTGAATTAACATAATTGCAAAACAGAATATAAATGTCAAATATACGCATTTAAGAATTAAGAGGTTACATAGATTTATGCAAGCAATGAGTGTGTGATTAATTGACGCATCAATCAATTAAAAGGGGAATTAATTAAGAGACATAGAGGCGTCAATTAGTCAGAGAATATGTCACTTTTATAACATTAATTAATTAAGGGATCTTCTAATAAAGGGAAATGTATATGGGGAATAAATTAAATGATAACATACATATATTAATTTATAATTGACGCAATCAATTAATTAAGAAATTAATTAAAGACATTAAGTAAGCGTCAATTAATAAAAGAGGGAAACTTATATGTCAATTAATTGGGTAATGAATTGGCGGTTTAAATATATAAAACTAATAAATGTGTGATTGAGTGACGCATAGGAATTAATTTGGATATCGATTAAAATGGGAAAACGTGTCAATTAATTAATTGGCCATCAGTTGAGCGTTTTAAAAAGGGTGTCAATTAATCAAAGAATATGCCCTTATTACAATAGCTAATACTGTAAATTAATTAGCTAGAAGAAAACGCCAGTTATAGGATTATTTGTTTCCAAGTTAAGAAGAAAAAAAAAGAATTGGAATGCGTACAAAAATCAAACGGAGTAATTAAGTTTATGATGAAGGTAAGTTAATAAGAATAAATTAAAAAGTATAACTATTATATACAATCAATTAATAGAGGTATTAATTGACGTGATCAATTAGGTAAGAAATTATAACGTATAAGAATCAATTAATATTGGATATACATATATATGTGTGTGTGTGATCTAATTAATTGGGTAATTAATGGTAGAATCTTATTTAGAAGGAAACGTGAATTAATAGGGTCGATAACAAAGGAATAAATGAATAACATTGGAGAATTATATGTTATAAGCTAACGTAAACAAATTAATAAATGACGGTGAGGATTATTTTTAGGGTTAGGTAGATGGTTCACAGTTGTTCACTACACCTATAAATTGAACGTAACTTAACCCTAGCCCACACTATTTTCTCTCAATCAGCTGCTGTCATTTACAGCAAACTCCTCTTCTCTTCTTCCTCTTCCTTTCTCCTCTATCAATAAAATCTTTTCCCAAACAAAAAATAAAATTAAGTAAGGATATACATATAAGCAAATTAGAGAATTGCGCAAACAAATCAGGGAATTTACAGAGAATTAAAAAGGGGGGAAAGTGGAGAAAAGCGTAGCAAATTAAAAGGGAGAGAGATTGAATCTAAGGACGACATGTGACTGGATTTAATTATATTCTTTTACGTTTATAATATATATTATCGTTGAATTTCCGTTAGATAATTTATTCCAGTAATTAATTATATTAGATATGCAAACACTGTAAATTTTATTTATATTTAATTAAGCTTGACAGTTAGAAAAGTCGAAGGCCTAAAAGTAAGAAATTTACAGTTATCTACATCTATTTTAAAAGTCATACTTTAGCCTTAATACTGGTTCCTTTTATTCCTTTTTTACGCGAATAATATAGTTAGAAAGAGAATTCACGGTTATCGATTAAAATACTAGACTTTATAGAAGTAGATGTAAAATAAGAAAATTGTAAAATTGGAATAAAATTAGAAAAGTGAAATTCGGCGATAAATTTTGAACGGAAATAATAAATTTATCTGATAATTTAATTTGGGGAGTAAGTAATAGATTAATTGGTTAGTTTAGAAACTAGAATACATTTCTATAATTTAATAATTAAAAGATAACGATAAACGTAACTACAAGAATAAAAAAAAGGGAACTAGGGTAAAATAGATGGACCACTGTATTTTACACTAGCCCAAAATAATAAAAGAAATATCTTGCAGTTACGAATTATTGTTTATAGTATTATTTAGCATTAAATTATGGAAATAGATTTTAGTATAGCTTTCACAACCAACCAAATAAAATAGAATTACTTCCTAGAATAAAAGAAAATAAAGTAGAGTATGAAATGATTCAAATAAATTATTAGATAAGAAATTAAGGCTGTGAACAATAAACCAACCTAGGTCTGCATTTACCGCGCAGACTATAAAAAAAGACAGTTATTATGATAAGTTAATTATATAATAAAAGACAATTAAAAAGAATTGTATATCATAATAAAAGAAGACAGACTGGAACAGAAAAGAAACACATGTAATTATATACATATTTTAAAAGATAATAGTAACAATTACAAGTACAATTATAACATAAGTTATGATTAAGTAAAAGAATAGAAAGGCTTATTTGGGAACTTAGAATAAATAAGCAATGATAGCAAAGATAAATAGTAAAAGCTTATTTTAGATTTCTATTAAATTAATAAGCAAATAGAACAAAAGATGCTTATTTAATAAACTTAAGACTTAAATTAAGTTAATAAGCAAGAAGTGGCAATACCAATAGCATTCCCTATTAGATCAATGGTGGTCTCACAATAGCCAGAAGCGAGACGAGGGCAAGAATATGCTAATTAGGGTAAATAAGTAGCCAACAGAATAAGAAAAGTAAACTAAACGCAAATTAAAAGATTAGACTTAGGGTCTAATAAAAGAATTGAGATGCGTTTGGAGTAGCCCAAAGGATGAAGCGCCTAACAAAGCATTTCATCACGGATTTCAGAAATGGAGAAGCACGTCCAACTTATTAGTTTTGGGCTTCAAGGAACTACGAGACTTCAACGGGACGTGAGGATACCTAGGATGGCCCTCTAGGTAGGCCTAACGAAGCTGCACCCCCGGAGGCAGGTCTGTAGGTGTTCCATCAAGAGAGTATGCCTTGACTGCATTTACATTGTAGGCCTAACGAAGCAGACCTTTGTAGGCAGTTAGAAGGGCTTGGTGTTCGAAGTAGGGTATTTGTATGTCCAGTACTTGAAAGTAAGTTTAAGGATAGTCGTATGCGGTATCGGCCAGCATCATGACCAAGAGCGATTTCGGGAAAGACTAGAGTTAAACCAACAGGACAATGATTCTTTCACTATCGAGACATTGGATGGGGGGCACCGCCAACTGGATGTTAGATTGTTTGCAGTAAGGCACGACCACTTAACTCTTTAGAGGTCTTTCGATTTAGTTAAGGGGTGGCTGCGTGGGGCCATAGCCACGACGAGAAAAGAGACAGACCAACTAGAATATCTATATTGTAGGCCTAACGAAACAGACCTTTACAGATATAGAAAATCCCCGACTGAATTCCATACAAGGTAGACCTTGTTGCGGGATTTAGATAGTAGACAGAACAATTACGTAGTCCTCAATGTACGCACTGTGTGGTACATTGTGGATGTCCGAGCACTGGCATTGACTAGTGCAGACACGATTTACGTTTTCATAGTAAGTAGTGGAGCATTTGTATTGTAGGCATTACGAAGCAGTCCTTTACAGATGTAGCCATGGTACACTCGCGGAGCAAGACGATGGAGCCCTTTTCGAGGAGGATACAGAAGGTACCATAGGTGGTACCTAGGACCAATATGGTCATTGGACATATAGCTACATATATGTATACATTAGTTATTAGGTTTTAATCTACTATGGAGTAGATGGGCATGGTTCACGAAAAGAGGTGAGAGTATTGTAAACCTAATAAACCAATATAACAGTAAATGAAAATAAAACGGTATACGTAGAATTAAGCTTAGAAGTGTATAATTTATCCATTCATCAAAACTTTAGTTTTGACCCCCTCCTCATAACACCCTACATGTTAAATAGAGGGCAGAGACTTCCCAGCTGTAAGACACTTGTTTAGAGAGTGTTATTATATTGGTGAGTATTTACTTACTATTATATTTTAGTCAATCCCTTTGGGAGATAAATTATTGAGCTCTAATATATCTGTCTTTGCCTATTTGCAGGATATCGGATACCCAACTCGGGCTTCAGTGGGCTAGGTATTTAGCATTTTTGCAAAAAATACGGATCACTAGAATTCGGGTTGTTACAGATTTTGATTTAAATTCCAATGGATGATTTAATACACAAAAGTAGATATGTAAATTACTATTATTTCAAAATGATTTGAAATAATACTCGGGTGATTAGGTCTAAAATTTTCAGCTAAGTTATTTTATAGAATCATGTATCTTATCCATTGGGATAGTTGGGTTTGTGTATCTCATTTTGATATGTATTGTTTGGTAGTTTTCATTTGTTGAAATGAAAAGGAATTTTCAATGATTTTGGACAGTCAAAAACTTCCGAGTTAATTAACTAGAAGTTTTGTGTTCTGTGGAAACATAATAAAATAAGTTTTATAACTTATAAATTTGAGGAACTAGTAAGTTAAAACAAATTTTAGATTTGTTGGACATCCTGATTAGGTAAAAAAATTTGGATTTATAGACACACACACACACACTCTGAGGATGTAGAAGAGTGTTATATTAATATTAACTTGAGTTAAGAAATGAAATTTAACTTAGGTAAAACTTGTATAAAATTTTTAGTAAGTAATTTTAGTATTAAATGAAATACTATTGGTGCAATCAATGATGATTTAAAATGAACGTGAATAAAAAGAATTTGGTGTAATTCAGAAACCAACGGTGTAAATACGTAAGTTGTATGTAAATTATTTTATTCACATAACTGTTTAATCCAGATTCGAGTACACGATTTCGAGGTGATTTACACCGATCCGAGTTAGGACTTTTCACTCGGTTCTTGACAGAGAATGCTTGATATAGAATTTTATTTGAATTTGAAGTTTCCTATTATAGTATATGGCTATGTTAGGAGAACGAAAGTTTCTAATCAAGGAACCTGATCAATGTCCGCACTAAAGAAGTCGAGTGAGCAATACTAGTTTGGAAATGAAATTTGTGTGATCGAACGAGCGATTGAATTTGATATTGCATAAGGATGACATATGTACATCGTACGGGTTTTAATAGATTGTATGCTTTTGGCATTAGAAAATGCAAATTTATTTGGTTTTGTAAGTGAGATACAGTTATATGTAAGAAAATGCTAGTTTGATGCTTTTGGTTTCATGAGTAAAGTTGGTTTGCTTGACAAATAGGTAAACGTTTATTGTTATTGATGGTTTTATGCCCCAGATATGGGAGGCCAATTTTGGGCTTTTTTTCTTTTGTTCGGTTTGGGCTCAATGTTGTGAGTTGTGGTTTTTCCGATCGAGCCGGGCATAGAAGGTGTAACCAAACTTTTCCGTAACTTTAAGAGACTTAGAGAATTAATAATCCATTTCAACTAATTGATTTTGAAAAGTTTAAGGGTTTGGAGGCATTTTTCTTACTTGGGAATGTCAGGAACGAAATTCTTTAAGGGGGAAGAATGTGACGACTCAGAAGTTTGTCATTTGATTTTGAATGTTTAATCAATTTTAAATAATTGGTTTTTATAGTTTAAAACTTGAATTCAAAATATAAGGATTATTTAAAGATTTGAATTGTGAATTTAATATTTGAATAGTGATTTTAGTATCGGGGTTGTGAATTTAATATTAATTAAATGGATTTAATAACCTTATTTAACTTCTTTTTAATTTATAAATAATAATGGTGAATTTATTTGTAAATTTATTTACAATAATAAATAATAAGAAAATTAATTTTGATTATAATGACTTGGTTTTTATTGACACATTTTTAATTTAATTTATTTGATTTTTCCATAATTTTTAGTTTAGAAAATATTTAAAATTATCTTTTGAAGACTTTTCGAAAAACGACGATATTTTTGTGATTTTATAAAATCAGTTAACCGGTGTATATTATTATTATTTTAGGATCGTGTCGCATTCGGTGCGCGATCGTATTTTCATTTTTTCGTTCGTGGTTCGTACACGAAGGAATTTTTGTGCAGCGAGATGCCACAAAATTTCAAATTTAATATAACCCACCACTTATACACTTCAAGATTCCAATACTCTAAGCCTTCCTTTCTTTCTAGTCAAATGTATTGTTCCTTTCATCATTCTCAAAATCTAAAAACAAGAGAAATTACAAACACTAAAAATCCAAATCTCAAAATCTATTCGTCGAAAAATTATAAAATAAGTATCTTTGGAATCCTTAGAGTGAGATCTACAATTTGGTAGTGATATGGTTGTATTCAATGGTGTGGTGAGTGCGATAGTGATCGACAGTGAGTCGTGGGTTTTTAATGCAAACTAGGGTTTCAATTTTCTCAAGCTATGGTAGTCGTTGGGTGATTTAGGAAGTTTGGGGGTGTTTGTTATGGTGAGGCGCACCTCAGTGTGGGTTTTGGTGAAATCTGTTCCATGGTTGTAACGACCCGCTATTTTGGACCATTCAAATCGACAATAAATCCACACATGTCTGACTTGAATAATTCAAAATATCAGATTGTTAATTTAAATTTGGCAAAACTCAGCATATGCAGTAAATAAATCAATCACAGAATCACAGACACAGAGTAATACAATAATACGCAGCGGAATAGATAAAATAGTAGTTCATGAAGCTACTATATAAACATCAGAGTTAGAAATAAAATACAACAGAATATCTCAAATACAGTGAAGTCTCCAATCCAAACAGATGACTTCTGTGAACGAATCAACTGGAAAGCTGGAAGCTGAATCAATAGTTGGATCTCCAAACGAAGCTCCAAACTCCAAAGGTGAGTCTCAAATGCTGTATCACTCGGTCTGACCCGAGCGTAAAGTAAAACACAAAACACTCGAGTCAGGATTAACATTCTTATACTAATAAATCCAACTCAAGTGAAATATCAACTGAAATACAAGTAACTTAAAGGATGTTTGGGATAACCATCCTCTAAGGATCTTCAGAACTATCTACAAGGTGGAAATATACATCATAACCCCGTGGTCATTTAAATTTAATTTATACTTCAAAACCCAAATATCATTTCATTTCAAATATATCTATTTCCAAAATAGTATATATAGATTAAATAATTTATAAGGTAAAGCATTTACAATTTCCTCAAGTCTCACAAATCGATTCAAATTAACTCAAATTCCAAATTCAAATGTATTCAAAGCTCAATTCATTAATTCAATTCAATTCTAAATATACCATTTAAATTTTTTATATATTTCAAAGCTTTAATATTCAACATTTCAAAGTTAAATTTAACAGTTTCATATAACTCTTGATTTAACTTTATTATTATTTAATCAGGGAATATTCACTTAATAAATTCAATATCATTTCTAGCCTTAAATCACATTTTACTAGATATTTCCTCAAACTTTATTTTAAACAAGAAATATTCATTAAATTATTTAAATCAAACTCAAGTTATAAATCATATCATAAATTCCAACTTCAATAAGCTTTATTTTGGTTTAATTAAATAAAATTCTTTAAATTATCATCCCAACCTTAACTTATTCAAATTCTTACCAAAATCTATTTTGAAATATAAATTTTAACATATTATATGTATTAAATCCATCTTAATTAAATTAAGTATCATTATTAAATCTATATATATCATTACCATTTATATATAAAATTTTAAGAATCAACATTTGTTAAAACCATATATTTCTTTCCAAACCATATAATTCAATTTCAAAATATTTATATATATGGACCAACGGTGTCTGTATATATATTTATCATATGGTTAAGTGATACGGATATTTATCATTTCAATCCGAAATTTAAATGTATACGGGTAGAATCAATTCAACCGTAATCCCAATTTCAATTCAAATGAAAATCGCTTGGGTCTATCATTTCAACCCATAACGAAATTCTCCTATTCTAAGGTCCGTTCGGGTATGTATCATTTCAACCCATAGTGAGTTCTATACTAACAGGGAACTTGCAGAGTGATAACAGATACAAAAATATAACAACAGGCATGTATCATCAGTATAAATAACAGATACGGTGTCAGATGTCATAGGTGAACAGATACAAATAATAGTAATAATAGGCATATAATACTAGATACTGGTGTCGGATGTCATAGGTGAACAGTTATAGATAATAGCATATATACCAATTTAAATAACTACAGCAGCATAGTTCAATTGCTATTTCAATTGAAATCAAATTTAAATAATAAAAGAACGTTAATCGTGAGTGATTGCTCACCTTTCGAGGCTAGGGAGATAGACAAAGAAGTGAGTTACGAAATCCAGGTCCAACTTCCAAAACAAAGCTAGATGGACACAATTCGATGATCAAAGCTGATGATAGGAATAGACGAATTCAAATTAGGATTGGATCGATGAGAATAAATAGTATAAATAGTATAAGTGAACTTATGTATATAACTATATATATAACTATTTATATAAGGTTATATTCTAAATTTTAAATACATATTAAATTAAATATATGTGTATTTTAAAATTATTATTTTAAATTGAAACACAAATATTAAACTCAATATATATACATAATATATTTAAAATCAATATTTATCCCATATTCATTTCAACCTAGACTCATGCATAAACCTGAAACATGCTATACTCAACACATATAATACTATACATTGTCTATGCAAACAGACTATATATAATGCCAACAGACTATACATTGTCTATACTCAATACATTATTACTTATTTCATATGAATATATAATGCCAACAGACTATACATACATACTTGGTTACTAGAATCATTTATAAAAAAAGTTATAACTGCTTTGAACAAGTTTGAAATCTATAGTATACGGGAAATTCTATTTTATACATAGCTTGTTAAAATTTACATATATATGAATATTAACAACAATAACATATGTAGACAATTATGCAAAGGATTTCGAAACCTGGCATTTTATTAGAGCATATAAAGATTTCGAAACTCTATATATTTACTGCTGTAAACTTTGCAACTTTTGTTTTAAAACTAGTACTATAATTATATACATGCTGTACCTACTCCAGACTAAGGAATAGACACACTAGTACACATGCAAAGTCAAGGCTTCTAGTTCTTAGAAAACAAAAATGTGAATGGTCCTATTTAAAACATGTGCTATGTCAAACAATTATATATATACTAATATATTGATCAACAGGGTATAGATAACAAATGGAAGCTTATGTACAAACCTGTTATAAATATTTTTATATCACATTCATTACCTCTAAATACAAATTAAAGTTTAAGATAAAACTATAAAAGTTTTAAACCCAATTTTTTTCGAACTAGACATATACCAACAGAAAATTAAAGACATGTTATAACTTATAATGCTCTATATTATATAATTTATATAACTAACATAAGATATATATACATATACTAATATATATGCAAACATAACTATACTTACAAAAACAGATATATAAATACAATTTAATCTAATATAAAATATAGATATGATACCATTGCTGATGAATATAAGAGGAGAGTGCAAGAAGGAGGCAGGCTGCACGGTGGAAGAAGTTGAGGTGGGCGAAGCTTTGGGTGCGTGATGCAGGTTACGTGGAAGGGGAAGAGGGGAATGGTGGGAGGGAAGGGTGACAACACGGGTTGGAGTCGAGGCGGTTTCTAGGGAAGGCAGCTGGGTCCGCTTAGGGTCGTTATTGTGATGCTTCGGGTTCAAGGACGAGGACGGAAGATCTGGAAACAAGGGGGTGGTTCGGTGGTTCGGCTATTGATGGGATTGTGGGTGGTCTTGCTAAGTGATGTGGCGACTGGTTGTTTTGAGTTAAGGAGGGGTCAGGTTGGTTGAGCTGCTCGGATCTGAGGAGGCGGAAGCTGTTGGGGATGAGGCTCGGTTGCAATGTGGAGCAGGCGGGGATTGGCGATGGGTAGAGAGGCCGGAGATGATTTGGGTTGTATGCTCGTGGGTAGGTTTGGTGGTGGCAAAAGTATGAGAAGAGAGAGGGCGGATTTGATGGGGAGGATGAGGGAACGGCAAACTTTTAGAGAATAGAGGAAAAAGAAACAGAGAAGAAAAGAGATGTGAACAGTTTATATAATATAAGTTTTGTAACGCATGCTATTGGAACAGAAGCAACAATTGAAATGAACAGAGAGCTACTGGGGAAACGTACCACTTAAAATTAAAGGTAAGAACAACGGTCACAAGCTATGATTTAGCTGAAAATTTAAAGCGGTCCAGCTGTTCGTTCAAAATTTTGAAAAGGCACCGAAGGTAAATGTCGAAATTTGTGGTACCGCTTCGGTGAATTGTTTATTGTCGCCGTCGCGTACCGGACCTCAAAATACAGAAATAAATATACTATGGTGATCAGCGCGACGAGACGATCAAAACGGTATACATATATTAGTGGTACGATCATCCGATCACAAGTCGATAATCGGTACCCGAAATGCTGCTATTCTGCCAGAATTAAGATAAACGGAGCAATAGAAGTCAAAATTTGGAAAAACGAATTTCGCAGTCTGATTCAGAATGATCTGAATAAATTTTCTCCTGTTGACATATTTTGGTTTCGGAAAACTTTTAAATTCACTGTTATTAACCGGTTTGATTTGAAATAAAATTTCACAGGAATAAACTTCAATATTATCAGATGAAAATTTACCAGTTGCTATATTACAATAGACATATTCCAAATAATAAATTTTTAATTTCAAATTTTATTGTTTAAAATTTCACAAATTTCCAGTTAAATATACTTTTTAAAACCATCGAATTTTTCGGGTCGTTACACTCTCCCCCACTCAAAACTTTTCGTCCCCGAAAAGGAAGGAGGTAGAAGAATAAAACAACCAGAAATAAAAGTAGATTAAAAGTCAATATTAAACAATTTATTTGAACTATATAAATTTTACTTAAATTTGAAAACTTCATTTGCAATTCAATTGTCTTATATACTTTAAAACTTTTTCAAGACCCATTTGCAAAATTTCTTACTTCCTTTTTACATACCATCTATATGTTTAAATAACACCTTTATAAATATATGGAAACTATTTGAAAATAGTTATTTACATTATCACTTATATTTACAAAAGAGGCTATTGGAAAACATTAAATCCATAATTCATAAATTTATTAATCTATCTCAAGATATTTTTCAATTATTATTAATAAATCAATAATCATTTACTTTAAATATGTTTTATTTGATTAATAACTTCTAAATATTTAACACTAATAATTTACTATTAAACCATTAGTCTACAATTAAACAATACTTAAAAGAATATAGTCAACAAGGAGAAAAAGGAGGATTTGGAAAAGCAGAATATAGGTGAATAAATAAAGCTGAGCAGATAAGGTAGATTCAAGGAATAGTATCGGGCACGAATAATTAATTTAGAACCATAAGGGTTTTGATTCCAAATATCGATACAAAATTTTCTTTGTTGGAAATACTTTTATTATAAAATACCTTTATAACGAAACAAATTTTCTTTCGAAAATACTTTTATAACCCGATGTTTCAACAAGTTTATCCTCGTTCCTGTAGACTCTGGCAGTGCGTTGATCAGGCGCAAAGCTAGAATTCTCCAGGTACTTAGTAGACTTGTTTCAACACCTAGTGAAAATACTGGAAAACTTTTAAAAACAGATATGGAAAGTACAATCCAAACAAAACAAAACGAATCAAATCATGGATCGCAGATACACAATGGTTACGCCTGGGTCCCCCAGGAAACATCCGTACCCTTTAAGCATTCACTGCCTTGCGAATTTCGCCATGCAACAAAACGGTGGACCGCAGGATACATAAAAATGGTTACGCCTGGATCCCCCAGGAAACATCCATACCCCGTAAGCAATCCCTGCCTTGCGGATTACGCCACTAACACGACCATAGATCGCAGATACACAATGGTTACGCCTGGATCCCCCAGGAAACATCCGTACCCTTTAAGCAATCACTGCCTTACGAATTACGCTATGCAGTCGAGTTCGTAAGACCATGGGTAACGCCATGGAATTCGAAGGACACTCGAGTATCATATCCGGAAAACCAAATCAGAGAGAATAATATCGATAGAATGAATCCAAGATGTGGCCACAAATCGGATATCAAGCAGAAGGCACTTTCCATATCTTTACTTCGAAAATATGTATCATATGGTACCTTTTCAAATCACTTTCAAATATCGTACTTATATAAAATCCATTATATATAAGATTTTAATTTTCAAATCAAATACTTTCCAAAATCAATAGTATATCAAATCATACTTATATAGACTTCAATTATATAAGATTTCACTTTCAAATTGAGTACCTTTTCAAATCTATAGTTTCGAATCACTTTCATACTCATACAAATCAATTTTATATAAGTTCGACAACTCCCAAATCAAGTATTTAGTAGCACAAGATTCTCAAATTTCAATTTGTTTCAATATCAGTTCAATTTCAAAATCATATACAATTTTACCAAATTATTTCTTCTCAATTTAAATATCTTTAGTTTCAAAGTTTCCAAAATAATATATTTAGAAAATAATCCAAATTTCCAAATCAATATAATTTAAGTCAACCAATTCATTTCCAAAATCAAATGTTTTCAATATCATCTTATACTTACATAAGGTCCATCTTATATAAGGATCAAATCTTTACAAAATAAATTTCGCTGTATGAAGAGCCATATGGGATTGGATATCTTTGCTTTTATGGGTTATATATCTTTGTAATTTAAATTGGAAATTTCTTTTAGTAAGCAAAGATATTCTAACTCGACAGCTTTCAATTTCAGCGTCAAAATATATAAATGATATTAGGATATAAGATGTACATACGTCATCATTTCGCAAAACTACATTTGGTCGCTCGCTCGATCACACAAGTTCGCTTTCGAACTAGTATTGTCCATTTGACTTCCCTAATGCGGATTTCGATATGGTTTCTCGACTAGAAGCCATCAGTCTCCTTGCATAGCCATATACTACGATAGAGAATTCTAGAATCAAGCCCAAAATCCATATCAAATATTCGCCATCAAGAATCGAATGAAAAATCCTAACACGAAATGGTGTAATCCACCTCGAACTTGTGTACTCAAACTTGGATCAAATTAATTATGCGAATAAAACAGCATACGTACAACTTATATATTTATTCCAACTTGAATATATATAGTTTCATAAAGATGTTACTAAGTTAAAACATTTAAACTAAATTTTATTCAAAATATTTTGAAGACCAAATTCTTTTCAAAGCATTTCGAATCTAAATTTCATATTAGAAAATTTTAAAATTGCCTTATTCATTTACTTAACAAAACAGTTTCAACTTATTTAAATCATATTACTTCATACTTAAACATTCAAAGCAAATTTATATACTTTATCAAATAATTCATACTTTCAAAATTTCTTAGCTTTGAAGTTAACCTTGATTTGGAAGTGCTCGAACCTTCAAAATAGTTGAAGAAATCATTTTCAAATTCAAGAGTTGGAAATCAGCAATAAATCAGTAAATCAATTTTAATAGATAGGGTTATATCAAATCCGAAACTCGAGGAATGAACACCGGTTTACTTCAAATCATTTCAAATATATATACCTATATATACTTTGAATATCAAATCTTACTTCGGAATTTGGAATCAAAATTGGTTTCGCAAAATCACTTGCATAGCAAAGCTATTGAAGTGGCCTATCCCTCACTCTGAAACTCGAAAATCAATGTCGATGATGCGTGCACTCATCACCGAAATTATTTTCCAGCGACATAAGTGAGTTCTGGACTTCTATTTTCTCAAACTTCTTTTGAAATTTCTTCGAAACTCATTAAAATCATTTGAAACATTTCTTATTCGGAAAAATACTTTTAAATCATATTATTATTATATATTTCAAAATCTTAAAACCAATTTCAAAACACCGGGGTTCAATTTTCAAATTTCAAATTTAAAATCCTTCAGTTATAAATCAAATTTCTTATATAGTTTTTTTTTTCCAAAATTACAAATCCTTTCGAAACCTCAAATTCTTATTTTTAAAAAGGGTATATAATCTTTATCGAAAACATTTTACTTTTATATTTGGAATATAATCATACTTATAAAGATAATAATTTCGATATATAAAACACTTTCTAAAATACAAATAAACCCGATTTCAAAGGATGATTCCAGAATGAATCTCGGAACGTGATAGAAGTTGAAGTCAAATTCAAAAGGGATCCTACTTAATGAGAATCCTAACCAAGATTCCGAGGTAAATTAACCTATGTCAATTCAAAGGAATTTATTCCATTAGCGAAAGAAAAAAACAACAAATTCTCATCAAACGAAATGGTAAAGCATCATTATAAATCTTAAGTTCGACACATCGACTTTTACTAGGCAAAGGATATAACAGAGTTTACTTAATACGACTAAACTTAAACCACTAATACAAAGAGATTTCACAGATCCATACTTCTACAAGAATAATGCATCGGTATTAATCCTACCGGGTGGTGCTTCAACGGGTCCAGTACACTCCACATCAAGGTGCCCCCAACTATGACATTTCTTGCATGAGTACACTATTCTCCCATCTTCCCTAGTGAACTTTGGGAAGGCAGCAGCTCGAGCAGGACGTAACACAGCTTGCCTTCCGCGCTGTCTCTCGGAACAATCTCTGGCTAAATGTCCAGTCTGTCTACAGTGGTAGCAAATGGTTGACTGGTCGGTAGATGCCGTGAGTGCCGATTTCACTTTCTTCACTTCCAGGCAGCGACTTGGGAAGTGTCCCTTCTTACGACACTTAAAACAGAAAATCTCGGATCGAAAGCGCTTGCCCTCCTTCTTTTTCCCTTTCCATCTCTTTCCGCACATGGCTGCATAATGCCCCTTTTCCTGACACCGATAACAAATGACATGGTCATAAGGACCCGGTTCTGCCCTTTCTCTCCACAGCCTCTCTTGTTCCTCAATTGCTTCCTCCCGTTCCTTACGGGCCAGTGCTCTTCGTGCCCGACGGGCTGCTTTCTGCTCTTCAGATTTTGCCATTTACCAAAATATTTTCCTATCATTCAATGAGTCCAAAATCAACAAGATAGAAGTTCAAAAATTTACGGGGAAATTTAAATCAAAGGAAATTTCAAAATAAAAAGGAAAGGACTCGCACCAAGATGAGATAATTAATATTCAAAAAGAAGACGGATACTCATATAAGAATATAAATAGGGAGAGGTCAAGACGAATTTCAGAACAAAGATAGCAATTCAAATTATAGGAACTCTAATCAACAAGAATTCTGATTCGAAGATAGGCCCGAACGAAAGTGATTCTGTAAATAAATTTACAATATATGCTAAGTTTCGCCTAGAGCCCTGGCTCTGATACCAACTGTAACGACCCGCTATTTTGGACCATTCAAATCGACAATAAATCCACACATGTCTGACTTGAATAATTCAAAATATCAGATTGTTAATTTAAATTTGGCAAAACTCAGCATATGCAGTAAATAAATCAATCACAGAATCACAGACACAGAGTAATACAATAATACGCAGCGGAATAGATAAAATAGTAGTTCATGAAGCTACTATATAAACATCAGAGTTAGAAATAAAATACAACAGAATATCTCAAATACAGTGAAGTCTCCAATCCAAACAGATGACTTCTGTGAACGAATCAACTGGAAAGCTGGAAGCTGAATCAATAGTTGGATCTCCAAACGAAGCTCCAAACTCCAAAGGTGAGTCTCAAATGCTGTATCACTCGGTCTGACCCGAGCGTAAAGTAAAACACAAAACACTCGAGTCAGGATTAACATTCTTATACTAATAAATCCAACTCAAGTGAAATATCAACTGAAATACAAGTAACTTAAAGGATGTTTGGGATAACCATCCTCTAAGGATCTTCAGAACTATCTACAAGGTGGAAATATACATCATAACCCCGTGGTCATTTAAATTTAATTTATACTTCAAAACCCAAATATCATTTCATTTCAAATATATCTATTTCCAAAATAGTATATATAGATTAAATAATTTATAAGGTAAAGCATTTACAATTTCCTCAAGTCTCACAAATCGATTCAAATTAACTCAAATTCCAAATTCAAATGTATTCAAAGCTCAATTCATTAATTCAATTCAATTCTAAATATACCATTTAAATTTTTTATATATTTCAAAGCTTTAATATTCAACATTTCAAAGTTAAATTTAACAGTTTCATATAACTCTTGATTTAACTTTATTATTATTTAATCAGGGAATATTCACTTAATAAATTCAATATCATTTCTAGCCTTAAATCACATTTTACTAGATATTTCCTCAAACTTTATTTTAAACAAGAAATATTCATTAAATTATTTAAATCAAACTCAAGTTATAAATCATATCATAAATTCCAACTTCAATAAGCTTTATTTTGGTTTAATTAAATAAAATTCTTTAAATTATCATCCCAACCTTAACTTATTCAAATTCTTACCAAAATCTATTTTGAAATATAAATTTTAACATATTATATGTATTAAATCCATCTTAATTAAATTAAGTATCATTATTAAATCTATATATATCATTACCATTTATATATAAAATTTTAAGAATCAACATTTGTTAAAACCATATATTTCTTTCCAAACCATATAATTCAATTTCAAAATATTTATATATATGGACCAACGGTGTCTGTATATATATTTATCATATGGTTAAGTGATACGGATATTTATCATTTCAATCCGAAATTTAAATGTATACGGGTAGAATCAATTCAACCGTAATCCCAATTTCAATTCAAATGAAAATCGCTTGGGTCTATCATTTCAACCCATAACGAAATTCTCCTATTCTAAGGTCTGTTCGGGTATGTATCATTTCAACCCATAGTGAGTTCTATACTAACAGGGAACTTGCAGAGTGATAACAGATACAAAAATATAACAACAGGCATATATCATCAGTATAAATAACAGATACGGTGTCAGATGTCATAGGTGAACAGATACAAATAATAGTAATAACAGGCATATAATACTAGATACTGGTGTCGGATGTCATAGGTGAACAGTTATAGATAATAGCATATATACCAATTTAAATAACTACAGCAGCATAGTTCAATTGCTATTTCAATTGAAATCAAATTTAAATAATAAAAGAACGTTAATCGTGAGTGATTGCTCACCTTTCGAGGCTAGGGAGATAGACAAAGAAGTGAGTTACGAAATCCAGGTCCAACTTCCAAAACAAAGCTAGATGGACACAATTCGATGATCAAAGCTGATGATAGGAATAGACGAATTCAAATTAGGATTGGATCGATGAGAATAAATAGTATAAATAGTATAAGTGAACTTATGTATATAACTATATATATAACTATTTATATAAGGTTATATTCTAAATTTCAAATACATATTAAATTAAATATATGTGTATTTTGAAATTATTATTTTAAATTGAAACACAAATATTAAACTCAATATATATACATAATATATTCAAAATCAATATTTATCCCATATTCATTTCAACCTAGACTCATGCATAAACCTGAAACATGCTATACTCAACACATATAATACTATACATTGTCTATGCAAACAGACTATATATAATGCCAACAGACTATACATTGTCTATACTCAATACATTATTACTTATTTCATATGAATATATAATGCCAACAGACTATACATACATACTTGGTTACTAGAATCATTTATAAAAAAAGTTATAACTGCTTTGAACAAGTTTGAAATCTATAGTATATGGGAAATTCTATTTTATACATAGCTTGTTAAAATTTACATATATATGAATATTAACAACAATAACATATGTAGACAATTATGCAAAGGATTTCGAAACCTGGCATTTTATTAGAGCATATAAAGATTTCGAAACTCTATATATTTACTGCTGTAAACTTTGCAACTTTTGTTTTAAAACTAGTACTATAATTATATACATGCTGTACCTACTCCAGACTAAGGAATAGACACACTAGTACACATGCAAAGTCAAGGCTTCTAGTTCTTAGAAAACAAAAATGTGAATGGTCCTATTTAAAACATGTGCTATGTCAAACAATTATATATATACTAATATATTGATCAACAGGGTATAGATAACAAATGGAAGCTTATGTACAAACCTGTTATAAATATTTTTATATCACATTCATTACCTCTAAATACAAATTAAAGTTTAAGATAAAACTATAAAAGTTTTAAACCCAATTTTTTTCGAACCAGACATATACCAACAGAAAATTAAAGACATGTTATAACTTATAATGCTCTATATTATATAATTTATATAACTAACATAAGATATATATACATATACTAATATATATGCAAACATAACTATACTTACAAAAACAGATATATAAATACAATTTAATCTAATATAAAATATAGATATGATACCATTGCTGATGAATATAAGAGGAGAGTGCAAGAAGGAGGCAGGCTGCACGGTGGAAGAAGTTGAGGTGGGCGAAGCTTTGGGTGCGTGATGCAGGTTACGTGGAAGGGGAAGAGGGGAATGGTGGGAGGGAAGGGTGACAACACGGGTTGGAGTCGAGGCGGTTTCTAGGGAAGGCAGCTGGGTCCGCTTAGGGTCGTTATTGTGATGCTTCGGGTTCAAGGACGAGGACGGAAGATCTGGAAACAAGGGGGTGGTTCGGTGGTTCGGCTATTGATGGGATTGTGGGTGGTCTTGCTAAGTGATGTGGCGACTAGTTGTTTTGAGTTAAGGAGGGGTCGGGTTGGTTGAGCTGCTCGGATCTGAGGAGGCGGAAGCTTTTGGGGATGAGGCTCGGTTGCAATGTGGAGCAGGCGGGGATTGGCGATGGGTAGAGAGGCCGGAGATGATTTGGGTTGTATGCTCGTGGGTAGGTTTGGTGGTGGCAAAAGTATGAGAAGAGAGAGGGCGGATTTGATGGGGAGGATGAGGGAACGGCAAACTTTTAGAGAATAGAGGAAAAAGAAACAGAGAAGAAAAGAGATGTGAACAGTTTATATAATATAAGTTTTGTAACGCATGCTATTGGAACAGAAGCAACAATTGAAATGAACAGAGAGCTACTGGGGAAACGTACCACTTAAAATTAAAGGTAAGAACAACGGTCACAAGCTATGATTTAGCTGAAAATTTAAAGCGGTCCAGCTGTTCGTTCAAAATTTTGAAAAGGCACCGAAGGTAAATGTCGAAATTTGTGGTACCGCTTCGGTGAATTGTTTATTGTCGCCGTCGCGTACCGGACCTCAAAATACAGAAATAAATATACTATGGTGATCAGCGCGACGAGACGATCAAAACGGTATACAGATATTAGTGGTACGATCATCCGATCACAAGTCGATAATCGGTACCCGAAATGCTGCTATTCTGCCAGAATTAAGATAAACGGAGCAATAGAAGTCAAAATTTGGAAAAACGAATTTCGCAGTCTGATTCAGAATGATCTGAATAAATTTTCTCCTGTTGACATATTTTGGTTTCGAAAAACTTTTAAATTCACTGTTATTAACCGGTTTGATTTGAAATAAAATTTCACAGGAAAATAAACTTCAATATTATCAGATGAAAATTTACCAGTTGCTATATTACAATAGACATATTCCAAATAATAAATTTTTAATTTCAAATTTTATTGTTTAAAATTTCACAAATTTCCAGTTAAATATACTTTTTAAAACCATCGAATTTTTCGGGTCGTTACAATGGTGGAGGGGTGTGATGGGCTTTGGTCGCGCACGCTTGTGGGTGCGACGCGACTTGGTGGAGGGGCGTGGGAAAAATATGGAGGGGTCGAGATGGTGTAGCTCGCGAAGGGACTGGTGGTGGTCTCGTGGCATTTCGTGGAGGATTGAGCATGGGAGAGGGAGGGGAACTCACGACAATAGGAAAGTTGCTATAGGTTGATGCGGGAAGTGTAACAACCTTGTTTTTCGAAGCTATAATATTAAACTAATTTAATTAAAACAGAAGTATTTGAATTCAAATTTTTTTGTAATAATTGAAAATACGAATAAAAACGTTTTAATAAATACAAGATTATTTTTAAAATATATACAATTTTTATATGACCGTTATTGATGGAAATTTAATTATTTTACATTAATATGATAAATAATTAAACAAAGATACATGAGTATAAAATCGAAAGAGATTGTTTAATTTGAAAATATATTTTCGAATAAAGTGTAAATCAAATTAATTTAAATTAGAACAGATTTACATATAAAATGGGGGAATAACTTAAAGGAAAAAAAATAGAAATGAGAAACATTTTAAAAGCCCAAATCCTAGCAAACCTAGTCGGCATTCATTTGTTCATACCCAACCCTACAGCCTATTTTTCTCCAAATCAAACATGAAAATAAATAAATAAATAATTAACACACACAGTCGATCGATGACCAATAGGTGCGGTGATGGTATCGGTCTCTGGCGACGTGATTTGAGCGACGTGCAAAGGAAGGAATGTTCATGCGATGCTTAGCGCGAGTGGGGAGGGTGAGCGATACTGCTTCGGTGGTAGTGGCTGTCGATGTGGGGTTAATGATCGCGACGTCGGCGATTATAGGAGACTGAGGCATGGTAGACTCGAGAATCGAGATGAGGAGTGGGCAGTAGCATCAACGTCAGCAAGAGGTGGCTGAGCGGGTATGCTTTGCATGACCAGATAAGGGATGGTGGAGTATTGGCAGCATGGTGCTGGCTAGGATTGAACGACATCATCTAACGCTGAATCGTTTCTATATTCGTCGTTAAGGTGAGTTTTAATACTCACAAATCTATATCTAAGTATTGCTATATATATATATATATATATATATATATATATCTATCTCTGAAATGATTTGCAGTTACTATTGTTGTTATAGTTTCTAAAATTTACTAGGTATAATCAAAACTTTGGAAATAATGAATTTGTTGATTTTGCGTTTGAGTTCAAACATACTGCTTGTACATAGTATACCCTATATGATGAATTTGTTCTGCACCTTTCCCTGTGAATTTCGAAAATCCCTACCTTTGCCTTCTATTTTATATATTTCCTTTCATGTTTTGATGATGATTTTCGTTTATGCAATGTTGATAAATGGGTCGTACATTTTTATTTTTAGTTAGTACATCAATACTTATTATATGCCTTGAATGAACGGATTCATGCTTTTGTTAGCCAGTCACATTTGTTTGTCGGACCACATATTTTTTTAACTTGTACTATGGGCATACACACTTAAGTGTTGTATGTACTTGTTGCCTTGATTTGTTAAGGCCATGCTTATATTTTTATATTTATTTCTTTCGTAGGCACCTCCCTGAAAGACCACATTGTTAACACATCCATGCAAGCACTTACACAAACATGGGCACACATTTCCTATTGCCTGACATTGTTTTAAAAAGCTAGAATACAGGCAACTGGTGCATTAAATGATTTTGCCCCATATGGTTTAGTAGGTTTAAAAAGTGAACACCTATTTATAGTTTATTATTTTTAGCTTGCAAAATCCTGTAGCTTTGTAAATTTCCTTTGCTTTTGCAATTCATTTTCTTGCTTTGTTCAATTCATTTCATCCTTGCTGCTATGTTAATCTGGATTTGCAAATTATGTATTTCTTTGTCTCTATCACTTCAGCTTGTACTGTATTTTGCATTTCTTTTGTTTGAGAATGATATACAAGCACTCACGTCCTTTATTATACTTTGTTTTGGAGAATAGTCAAACAAGCAACCTTACTTGCTTTTGTTCTTTTTTTATTTTGTTCCCTACAGCTATATACTTTAGCTTGTCCTAGTGCATTGTTAACACATCCATGTCATCTTGCTGCTGTTATTTTGCACTTGCATGTACATTTCATTTCAATTAAATGCACTAATGTTTTCAACTCAATGCACTATTGACTTGTACATGTTTTAGAAAATAAAATTTTGAAATGTTTTATGATAAAGTGCCAATTATTTTAACGCATAAATTTTATTACAAGCACCGTATAAAATGAGAAATTAGGTGGTTTCAAGTTTTATTTAAAAAGAAGTTTTCCCTTTTTTTTCTTTTCCTTTCAATTATTTTAAAACAAATAAAAGAATTTAAAAACTCTTTTGTTTTATTAATTATGGATTTGAGATTTTATTGGATTTCGTGTTTTTCTATAAAACAAAGAATTTAAATAAACGATTGAATTTTCGGATTGGTATGGGACAATTTGTAAAATTCTTTCGATTATTTTTATAATTTGTTAAATAGACTTTTAGTGGAAATTACTAGCTTTTAGTAAATACTTGAATTTACTTTCTGGTATGGGATAGTTAGCTAAATTCTTGTAATTACCATAGTGACAGTAGTCAACACTTTAGAGTTGTATATCTTGGGGTGTTCGGATTTTTAGTATGCCGATAGATTCCTAAGAGACGACAGCTTATTTTTCCAATGACCTGAGAGTCGATCTTACTTAGATTTTGGGTAGGCAGATCTATTTCTGTGGTTAGGTCTGTTCTGGTATAATACAGCCGCCCTTTCTGTTTTGGACAGGTATTATATTGCAGCCCTATCAGTTTTTCTCACCAGTGGACAATATTTACCTATTTCTATGGTTAGGTAAATTCACATAGCCAGTCTATTTCTTTGGTTAGACTGTATCCTATTTCTGTGGTTAGGTATGTGGCGGGGTTATTTTTTTACAGTCTGGGACTGATTAGATCCCGTGTCGCACTGTTTCATACTGGTAGTTGACTACCATTATTATTTTATTATTGATGATTATTTCTTCAGAGGTTTTGGCACAGATATTTAGTATCCTTTTGTTTCGGCTCTGAAGAATTTTGAATTGATTATCACCATATTTTAGAGGATAGTCCACTAGAGACTTGATATGAATTTGTGAAATGGTGATTTGTTTTATATGCCTTATTTCGATGATTATTTATTTGGGCATATTTTTGTTATGACTTATTTGGATCGTTAAGTCATAAATTTGATTCCTGTATATAATAATTTAATATACCTTATTATTTTTAAGTTGAATTTGGCATATATATGGTGCTTGGGCATGTTTATTCGATATGACTTATTTTATGATTAAGTCATAAATTTTGTTAACATGCATATATGATTATTGTTTGGGCATACTTAATTGATATGACTTATTTGGATATGGTTAAGTCATATATTCTTTTTATCAGTATCTCACCCTTATGATATTTAGAGATAGTCTGAACCGAGTGTTATTTTGCTCGGGTCAGACCGAGACTTTTCAGGTTACAGGTAGTCCTTTGGATGATTGGGCTAGCTGGGGAGATATATTATTTGGACTTCTAGTTTATCTCATTTAGCCATTTGAACTTTGTATAGTTGAGATTATAGAATTGTCATCTGTATATTATTTGAGTCTAGTATTCTATTTTGTAGACTCGAATTTTGTATAAGTTATGAAAATTTTTATTCCACCGTGATCTGTGTTTCTCTGATATTTATTTCATATTTTATTCTATTCTGAATACTATTAAATCGGTGTGTTTATTACTTTGTATTGCTACTGTATACGTCCAATTTAAATTCAGATATTAAGAAAAAAAAAGGTATAAATGACGTGTCAGTGTTAGTATAAAGATATATTCACATTCGATCGCCCTTCAACAGCCGTATTCTCCGGATTAGCGAACGATATTACTTTTAATATCTTTTACTAAACTGGGCATAGCGGTGGGGTTGTTACAGGAAGAGATTTGTTTTAGGGAAGATGATTAAAATAGGGTAATTAAGTTTTAAATTGTAATTAGTGTATAATTAATATAATTAAATTTAAAAACCTTATAAAATGCATAACTCTCTCATACGAGGTCCAATCAAGACGCAGTTTTTCGCATTGCGTTCATAATGGTGATAGCTACGTGATGGATTGGTTTGGTTGAGTTTGGAGCAAGTAGAAATTTGGACTAAAATTGGATGTCATTCGATTTTAGTTCAAAAATTAGAACGCCCAAGTGTCCGCTGGAATTTCGGTAAGTTAAACTCACCTTTTTGGATAATTAGTAGGATATATAGTAGATAAAAATCTGTTGTTTGTGTTTGGATAAATTATTGGTTGATTTGGTTAACTATCCGCTTTTGAAAAGCTATTGGCATTTAAAATGAGATACATGGAATTTTATAGAGAAATCTGGATTTCTCGATATTATGATTTTTAATTTCCACTTATATTCCTATTCATTTTATTTCAGTTATATACATGTTATATAGATTCTTAAATGTTAAAATTTGATAGTTTGGCCATTCTGGATGTGACACCGACATATGTTAAAAATTGAACCTATTTAGGGAAAAGATATTAATTAGCATTGGTTAAGTGCTATAGTAACGGTTGGCCTTGTTATAGTACTTTGTAAAATATAATTAATTGCTGTTTTGATCTGGAATTGGTTTTTGATTTAGAAAAATGATTTTTAACCTGACCTTTTGGATTTTCTATGATATTTTATTTAAAATTAGTTTTTACACTTCTTTATTTTACTTTTAATTTCTTTTATTATTCTTTTCTAATTTACGTATATATATGTAGATGATTTAAGATTATTTTGGAAAATATCTATTTTCATGGAAAAGTTATTATAATAATAAATGTTTATTTTAAAGGAGATAAAAATGGGTTTATCCTTATTTTAAAGTGATTTTTGCTTCTAAAGGTAGATAGGAATATTTTGTAATAAATATTTGTGGAACATTTTGTATAAAAATATAGTAACAAAAGAACAATTTATAAAAGTTATTTTATAATGGAAGAGAGATTTATAAGCAATATATTATAAATAAAAAGATAGGTTTATAAATGGTATTTTATAAAGGGAAAATATTATTATTTGATAATAGGAGTAATAAATCACAGTGGTGAATTTATTGTAATATAGTGAATGATCGTGTTATGGAAAGGTATTTGAGTTTTATATTTGGAGTTGGGTTTTACATTTGGAGTTTTGTTTTTTTAAAAGGAGTACGATAAATGAATTTGGAGTTTGTGTAAAAAGAGTTGCAAATATATTTTAGGATTTGGAAAATGACTTTTACAAATGACTATGTATTTTAAGAAGTTTTATAAAAAGGTTTTATAAATAATATAAATTAAGGATGCTTATAAAGAAGTTTATCAAATACATTTGAATATTTATAAAGGAGGTTATAATTATATTTATATATTAACAAAGGAATTTTATGAAAAATATTTATGAAGGGGGTTTGTAAATATAAGGAGTTTTATAAAGGCATGTTATAAAGAAAGGATTTATAAAAAGAATGAGACCTAATTTCCATAAATGATCATTTTAAATTACGGCGGCATGGAAAAAATTATGTCTATATTAACACCAAATTGCAAGGTATGAAAACTTGTCTCTACCTTGAGAATTAAGGATGTGTATCGAGGCAAGGATAGTTTTCTAACTTGTCCGATTTCATTATCAATCGAGAGATAGCACTGTTTGAAATCGGGAAGTGGTGGTAAGTATATTTGGTGTAATTTCTCTATGATCTATTTACTTACATCAAAAGTGTTTTAGGTTTATTATCCTCAATATTTTTAAATAACATTTATTTTAACCCAATTAAGTATGGTTTTGGAAATGAAATCTTTCTTAAGATTTTGTGAATATACTTGTGTTGAGATAAGTATATAAGTACATTTTCTAAGTATTGAAAATGTAGTGTTTGTTGAATATACTTATACTATTGATATAAGTATATGGGAAAGTTTTTCTAAGCTTTGAAAGTGAAATGTTTTGTGAGTATGCTTATACAGTTGAGATAAGTATATTAATATTTTTCAAGTATTGTAAAGAGTAGAGGGGACTTGTGAATATACCTTTGTAAAAATATTTCGATACAAGTATTTACAAAGTGGTTTTAATTAATGAAAGGAGTAATTAAAGAGGCTTAGTGGTTGATTTGTGCTTAACCATGCTTGGTTAAATCTCTGGTTGAATTGTTTATTTATTTGATAATTAAATAACCGATTATTAAATGTTGGCCAGTTTTTAAACTATTGTTGTAGTTTGAAGAAACCGGAATCAGATATATTATCCGAAAAACACTTTGAACCGGCATATGTGTTCGAACGTGAGTTATCTTGAAGATGATCGAAGATGGAGTTCTTTGAAGTGCAAGGGTTGCTTGCTACTAATCTTGAGGGTGATTCCAAAATGGATGTAGTGGTAATAGTGCCTTCGATTTATTCTTATCCTGAACAACCTGTATGGATGAATGCTGGCACTACATTATTGCTTGGAGGGTAGTGTTAGCATTTCAAGTGGGATTTGGTAAAAAAGTAAAATGTAGCCTCAAGCCTCATCAATTGGGAATGAATAAACCGGGGATATGCCGCAAAGCTGTATTGGTCGCACCCATTAGGGTATTGTCATCACCCTTTATAATTGTTATTTATGGACTTGGTTGTGTATGAAAGCTCTCGAGATAAGGTTTCAAAGCATTCGGGATGACGAAATATTTGATACTATCCAGTAAGGGTTAGGCCGGTCTTACCATGCAGCAGTCGATAGATTCGACCTAGGTACATTTTATCTAGAGGTTTACTGTGATGGGCGGTACCCTTGTAGCCCTGTCATTGATGGAATCCATTCTCCAATAAGCGTCGTACGGACTTAGTTATGCCCAACTATGCTGAAACATGAGATGCAAGCATTCCAGGTATATTCATATTAAATGCTAGACATTGTTATAATATCACTGGATTTTCTATAGAAATGTTTTTGGTTATCGTAAGGTAAAAACATGTATGTTTTTATATGCGGCATGGTCTTAGGAGATACCTTTATTTTTGAAAGGTTTTATAACATTTAAAATCCATTTGAAGTGTGTTTCTCACGCTGGTTTGCCAGACTGACCTTAGCATTATTTTTTATGATGATCGGGTCAGACCTAGCATATTTACATATTTAGTTTGAATGCTTTGGAGCTTTGGGAAACGAGTTGGATGCCTCCAAGACGTATTCACGTATATTTTATTTTTTCGCTGCATTAGTTGTTTTTATGTATCAGCGTTTGTGAGGACAGGTTATTATAACGTGAATATCGTGGATACCACGGATGCTCGACACGTGAATACTATTGAATCATTGGTGTCGATTTTTGATGGTTGAAAGCGCTGGTCGTTACAGTTATTTTTATCAACATTGTTTATTATAATCCAACTGCATTTTTCTTTCCTTGTAGCCATATTTGATGCCGATGGATCATATCCCTTCGAGTACAACTGCCAAAATCATATCCCTTCGAGTACAACTGCCAAAATCATATTTTGATAACGTAAATGGAATCCTTTCAAATTTGCGCATCATACCATATCATATAGTCAATACTCTTAATAGTTTAATTGATAATTGATGAATATTTATTCACGTCATTGATAAGAAACACATAGTTTCTCTTCAATGTGCAAGAATACTTATTAGACATATTAATGCATTGTGTTCATTTAAGTTGGGTTAATTTCATTTCATCTCTTGTAATCAGTTTTATCCTTGGATCGTATCCAAATCCATTTTACTATCAATAATTTCTAAAAGAAATTCCTTCTCTACAAAGTTGGTATTTCTTGAAACAATGGTTGTTTCTCAGTGTAATAGAACAGGTATTCATAAATACTTTATAAATTGCCTTATATATAAAAATAATTTGGTTTTAGTTTACATTACTTATGTTCAAAACATAAATTGCTCATCCAATGACAGTCATTTCAAAACTCCTTTTGGGGCGATTCATAAGAGATCCCTCGCTGACAATTATTACGTGCAGTCTTTTAACACGCATAACCTGCCAACTCCGTGGCCTGGGATATGTGGGGTTTCTTATAAACCCTTATCTATATGATTTTGTAAACTACCATTTAGACAAAATTAATTTTAACATTGTGCACTACTCTTAATGTAATGACCCAGAATTTTATCACTTTGATTTCTGGGATATTTAATTTATTTTACATATTCGATTTGGGTTTTTATAATAAAAATCTATGTTTCAAACTAAGACCTAATTTTCAATGACGTATTTTTAATTTAATCTATAGAATTTTTCCAAAATTTTTAATTTGAAAAATAATTGAATTTTGTTTGATGTATTTTACGTCGAACATTGTTAATTTCAAAATAACGGGATAAATTAACTTGTCTATTTTACTTCTGTTATGTAATCGCGTTACATTTCTATACGCGATCGTATTTTATTTTCTATCAGTCGTGGCTGGTACGCGAATGCGGGATTGTGTGGCGGGGTATCAAAATCTTTTCAAATCTAAGTACATAAACCCAATACACATCTACAAATTAGCAACCCTATTTTCCACCATCTCAGCAACCATCTTGTCTCCTCTTCCACCCTACCAGCCATCAGCCACCATTATTCCCTATCGTCCTCCTTGATTCTGACATTGATTTAAAATTTTGGGTCCACTAGCTGTTGAAAGAGGTGAGCGTGCATGTATATATATAAGTGCTCATTAAAAAAAGTTATTCTTCTTCGTTTTTGTTTAAACTTTAAAACAACGGAAATAAAACTCTGCCTTTTACTCAAAAATTAAATCCTCACAATTTACTCGTTTTTAGCCTTAGTGACCAAAACTAAAGTTGTCCATCTTGATCTCAGCTTTTTTTAGAAATTGGTTTCACTCGATTTCGTCGAAAAACAATCGAGATATCATCATAAATCGGTAAAGAGGGAAAATGATCATCAAACTTTAAAAATTTATTTATTCAATACACTCAAATTTGATCGACGCCTAGTGTCATTGCATTCGTATGGAGGTGTCGTATTTTAGGTGCGGTTTCGGTGGGATTTCATAGAGATGATGGATGTTGTTGATAGGCTAGAGATTTTTTTTGTCGGGGCTAGGAGCGTCAATAGGCAGATTGGTGTGTGGCTTTGGGTTCGTAGAGGAGTGAGGTACCTCGTGGCAAATTTTGGTGGAGTTCGGTGATAAAAGATGTCGCGCATTTTATAGCCTGGGCGAGTTGGGTTTTGGATGCTCGGGTTTTGGTGAGGGGGACCGAAGGCGAGGCTAAGGGCGCTGGCATGGTGAGCATGACAAGGCGGATGTGACGGTGGGTTTTTTCGTAGATTCGGTGACTGGTTGAGTGTGCAACGTGCACGCGTGCACTTGATTTCATGTACAGGAAGTTGGGTGTTGGTAATTGGGGAAGAAGGAGCCGTTGATGGTGGGTTGGATAGCGTTGTGGGCTTCGGGGCATGGCATATTTGATTTGGTGAGAAATATTTTTCATATTTGTTTATTTAAATAAAAAGAAATGAGTAACTTTGAATAGTGATATCATGCTTGTTTTAAATTCGATTGACAAGCAGATTTTTGCATTGTACTCGTACCGACGAGTACAAATTTGTAGTGTAACTTATTGATAGCCTTAGACAAGTATAAATTTATGACATATGAAAACAGACAGATTTAAATTACGTTATTTTAATTAATAACGTCGTTCAAATTTATATACCTTAATTATTTCATGTTTATTTGGCCAAATAAAATACTGTTGAGTTAAATTGAATTGAATGTGGTAACTAGACATCTGTTTAGCAGAATAAAACCCCCTTCCGCTAATTAAATTAATTGAACACTTGATTAGCAGAATAAATCCTCATTATTCTATTGTTAACTGGATAGGTTAAATTTGGACATTTATTTAGCAGAAATAAATATTGGTTAAGCGTTGTATTAACAATTGTTTGTTAATTATGGATTTAATTTACATATTTGATGTTATGTAAATACTTGGATTATAACTTGGATTATTAATGGAATTAATGGTTACTTGACTAAGTAACATTGGAGTTGCTAAGCCTCTTTCTAAATTTCAAAGCTAATTTTGAAATCAAATATATTTTAAGAATAATTATTAATTACTAATAAGATTTAAAAGATATTTATTATTTATTAATAATGTTTTTTAAGGATAAATAACAATTGTTTAAATAATGATTTAAAGTTAATCGATTTATTAATATGATTCTTATAAAATCATTTAAGAATATTTAATTAATGTTTTAAAGTTATTTAATTATTTATTTAAAATGTTTTAATTATATTGTAATCATTAAATTAAAGTTATTTAACTATATAAGTTTAAGTTATTTAATTATATTTTAAAGTAAATTAATTATTATATTAATAATGCCTGAAATTAATTAATAATTATATTAAAAATGTGACGTTAATTAATTATTTATTTCTTTAATATTGATTTAGAGCTAAATTATTGGTATAGCATTACTATTTAAATTTAATCTATTTTATTCTTAAGTATATTCTAAAGTTATTATTTGAAATAGGTTTAAAGATAATGAAACGAGAAATGTTAAATAATAACTTGGTTGTTAAAGGTGTTTAAAATTATCGATTATTATCAAAGGAACTTTATTAATCGAAGTTCATGTAGGGAGTTTGTTTAAAAACAAAGGAAGTTTATAAAAGGAGTTTTAGAAATTAAAAAGAGATCTTGGAAGTGGGAAAGAGTTTTGTAAATGATTCGGATATGTATAAAGGAATTATAAATGGTTTGATATTTATAAAGGAGATTGGTAAATTAACTTGGTGATTTGTAAAGAGTTTATAAATAGATTTGGAGATCTATAAATGAGATATTTATAAGATAAAAGAGATTTATGCAAGTAGATGGGTTGTGTGTAATTTATATCTCCATTTAATATGATTTTGAATAATAAATATCCCTAAGTGTTAGTGAATATGCTTATACCATTTTATAAGTATGTTAAAGTAGTTTTACCAAGTTTTTGAAAGTAAATTAAGTTTTTGAAAGTAAATTGGATTGTAAATACACTTATTCCATTGAGATAAGTATATAGTTATATTTTCTAAGCATCAAATAATATAGGGGTTTATGAATATGCTTATCCTGTCAAGATAAGTATATAGAAGTGATTTCCAAGGATTATAAAGTGAATGTATTAATAAAATATTTATTTATGAGGCATAGTGGTTGCCATGGGAAATGTGAACATTTTTTGAATGATTGTTATCTGATAGTTAAATAATCGACTATCAAAATCTGGACAAAAACGTTACTTTGGAAATACCTAAGAGAAACATGTGAATTATATGGTACAGCCATCGTAGTGCTATACTGTACGTATAAACTCGTTTCGTTCTTCTAGGATAAATGATAAGGAAATCCATCCACCAACGGTTAGGAGGTGAAATCCGCTCTTTCCTTTTGTCTATTTATTTGCTAAAGAACCGGGGTTGAGTTTACTGGAAACTATCGAATGTTGTTTCGAAGAGACCGAGATCGGATATGTTATCCAAAAAACCACTTCGATCCAACTCAAGCGTTTCGAATGGAAGACATCTGGAAGAATGTGGAATCGAAGACAAAGCTTTGAAGTGCAAGGGCAAATAGTTATTAATCCTGGAAGGGATTCCCTAGAATGGATGTAATAAAAATAGTGCCTTTGGTTTCGTTCAGTCCCGGCACGAACTTGTATGGATGAATGTCGGCACTGCATTACTGCCTGGAAGGTAGTGTTAGTATTCCAAGTAGGAGGTGCTATATGAGAGGTAAAACGTATCCTCAAGCCTCATCAACCATGAATGACTAAAACAGAGGAGATGCAGCAGGACTAAGCGGGTCGCTCCCAATTAGGGTATGATCATCCCTATCTAGAGTTGATATTATCTCTCATTTGTATGCTTCGGGGCCCATTAACGGAGAAGAGATCATATTCAGTACTACTAGTCAAGTGGTAGGCCGGTTATGTCTTAGTAGGGGATCCTAGTGAGGTCCTCGGTGTTATTTATCTAGAGATGCACCGTGACGAGCGGTACCCCAATAGCCCAGTCATCGTATGGAATCCATTCTCCAATACGAGCCTTTAAGGTTTTAGTTGTATACCTATTATGCTGGAATTTAATTAATGTAACAATTTCGGCTATGATTAATAAGTATTTGTATTTTAAACATTATTATAATATCACTGGATTTTCTATAGAAAATATTTTGGTTATCGTAAGGTAAAAACCGGTCCATGTTTATGTGCGTCGTGGTCTTATGAGATACCTTTGTTATTGAAAGATTTTACAAGTTATAATAAATAAAATCCCTTGTGATTTGAGTTTCTCACACTGGTTTTACCAGACTAACTCGACCATTATTTTTTCCTAAATGCTCAGGTTAGACTGAGCATATTACAGATTTAGTTTGGATGCTTTGGAGCTTCAGGAGATGAACTAGAGGCCAAAGACGTATTCGCGTATATGGTTATTTTTCCATTGCATTCATTGTCGTATTTATCAGCAATTGTGAGGACAAGTTGTTATAGTTGTCCAGGCTTAAATAAGTTAGTATACTCTGATTGATGTCTGTATATATACATATATTACAGCTATTTTTGTGTAAAGATTTATTGTATATTATATATTATTCGTTTCGCTGTGAGATTCTATGTTGTTTAGTGTCTTCTTGTCTTCTTTCTTCTTTCTTTGCCTAACTATCCACCTTTTTGTTCAATTTGAGTGGTTCATGTGTGGTTGATTCCCTGCTTAAACGTACGAAAAAGTGGGTCATTACTGTTTGATGTGTGTTTAGTGTTTGATGATAACAAAATATATATATCGAATTTTGGATGTGTTTGCAGACTATACACATACAGGAATAAATGTGTTTGCAAATTGTATACACACAGGATTAAATATTCATTTTGAATACGAATACTATTGCACAGAATTTAACAGATTCAAAACAGTATTTTTATTCAATATAATATTTTATTCAGTACAATGTTTTTAGTTCATACACTGATTTCATACAGCACACTGATTTCATATTTACAGTTCACTCTCACTCATACATTTTCACATTTACATTTCTGTCCTCACTACATCACTCATACACCCAGTCTTCTGCATCTGCATTGTCCAGCTCCAGTATTTGTCTTGTCTCTTGTGTACCTGTATAATTAAAAATCTACAGCAGTAATCTGAACAGAAACGAATTTAATTTGCAAAAATATAAAATTTGTTTTTATAGCTGTCTCAGATATATGGGTTATCATCATCATCTTTGATTGTGTAATATCTATGCATATCAGTATTCATATCAGGGACAGGTAATTACGAGTGGCTGCAGTACACACGTATGCACGTGTGCACTGCCTCGCCAACTCGAGTGCACAAGGTCAAATCAATATCAGATTCAACACAAGTGCAAATAGCCTCGAACAAAATTCAATGATCACTGCAACAATGAACTGTGCATGTACACAGTGAAATTCAATGTCAAGGCCATGGTCAATAACCAGTTCAAACAAGTTCAACAATCAAAACCAGGATACATAAGCAACTGTCTACATGAGTTAGTTCAACATGCAAATGAAACCGGCCAAGGCCACTGACTCAATAGTGTATGCATCAAAGATCAGAGCATGTACAAGTAAACTAGTAAGTACAATAGTAAATCAACTACAGAGTTACAATGGAACAAATGCAACAGTGAATCAATACAACCAGGAATTAAATGCAACTATGTGTGCACATGAACAAGGATGAAAAAAAACTGGAAAGTGAAGTGCAGACAGACAAGATCAATCAATATACACAGTTCAAATACAACAGGGTCAACAACAATGCAACAGCAATATAAATCAACTGACACAAACAACATCAGCAACTACATGCACAGTTAAAATGGCCAGAGACAAAGCTCACAGAGGCCAGAGAATTGAAGAAAAATATTACAGTGATGCAAGTTCAGATATAATAAAACAGCACAGTGTAGCAAAGTTAAAGTCCCCAGTTAATCAAGTCATTCAATGCCGAAGACAAAGTGAAATCAAAAAGTAAAGTTAAAGAGAGTTATTAAGCGTATGCAATGTTTGAAAAGTCAAATAACAGAGATGGCCGGAGCTTAAGTTCACAGAGAAGCAAGCTTGAATTCACAGTGAAGTCTAAAAGGAAAGAGAAGATATCACAGCAGTAAACAAAGTACAGATGATAAGAAACAAAATTTGACAAAACCGAAATCATATGTTTGAAAAACAGGAAAGTTTTTTAAAAGTCATTGTGTGACGACCGCCCATGACCCCTGCACTGAACCTAGATAAAGTGCGCTGTAAAGTGTTCCAGGCGACCATGGACGATTGTCAAGGTAAAATAAAACAACAGAATCTATCGTATTACTCACAGCGCATGGACAAAATACAATAGAAGATATATATAGTGAAGCTTCACAGAATAGAATCTCATCAATAAAACTTCACAATAGTTGGATACAAACATCTGAAAAGTCAATACATCAAGCCTCACTACATATCTCTAAGAGAATACAAAGCAGCGGAACATCCAGTACATATAATAAGAAGATAATATGCAATACACCAGCTCGTCTTCGTCATCAGCAACGTGGAAATCTAGAACAGCACCTGTCACCTGCTACCTAGTCTGCCCGTCCCAAAATGGACGAACAGCCCAAGGCAATAAGATTTAAAACATAAAGCCTGGAGTCAGACAACAGTCTTAGTGAGCAGTAAATTAACTAACAACATACCAAAAGAGCATAAAGGAAAAGGAATAGGAATACAACCCTCCCACTCCAACCTCTTTCTACAGTGATAGCCCCCAGACACACACTAAGCAGAAGCAAACATAGCAGAGCATACATTAAAGTAAAGCAATTATCACTCGAGTCAAGGGCGATGTTTTCCAAGCACAAACCCCCAAGGCCTAAACCAAGATCAGATAAGCACCCAGAAAATACCGCTCTTGAGACCGAATGACGATACAACCAAACATCCATGACTCTGGCTATCACTGTTATCATTGCTTCGGTTTCACCGTTAATTGAATGACCGGCACATTCTTTCAACCGTCCGTCAAGGGCTAATGGTAACCCCGGTTCTAGACATAACTCCCGCACGTCATCGTGACCCGTGCCTAGGACTATCGAATCTGCCCAGAGTACTCGACCATCAACAGTTGGTCGTTGGGACTATCGAATCTGCCCAAACGTACTCTTGCTTAGAGCATGCTAGAACCTTCCAACGATGAGACCCAAGCCTCCTAGTCATCCTCCTTGACGACCATTCTCATATCCATCCATTATCCTCAACTCGAACCATTTCACCGAGTTATCAACATGCTTGGGATGATCCCGTCTGGATTAAACCAAGTCTTCATCACATGATGCCTCGCTTCATTACATCCTCGCAAAGCCCCATCTCAACATCACATCGTCAAATCTATGCATAAGAGCTCCATCATCCCGCTACATATGCCACGAGCAGCTTTCCCAATTCAAGAGCCTTTCCCTTAGCCTTTGAATCGTCTTTGGTCTAAATCAAATCATCAATCATCTAATTCATAGAAATCAACCAAGTCAAACATTAATCCAAACAATCAAGCATTCAAATATGATCTAAGTAGACAATTATCACAATAATGGCAATTTCATAATTAAAGAGTTGAAAGTCTAACAAGCATGAAAACATGAACAATATCTCTACAATCTTGATGAATGAACTTGCATAGGTTAACACTTAGTAATATGGTTGTCAAATCATCATGAACAATGGATCTACATGTATCTACACTTAGAATGAAGAAAATGCATGAAAATCACTATTTTAACACCAAATTGAGCCAACAACCCGATATACTCCTTTGGATCCGTGTGAGAGATAATCACCACTCACCAAATCACCTAAACAACCCCAAATCAACACACTTCAGATCTGGACAGCGAAGGATCGAGCTTGATCTATCACGAATCTGCTTCAAACGAAGAAATCTCACTTCAATGGATGAAGATCTTCAATCTAAGCTCTTGAATCTTCAATTTGATCTTCAACTTGGATGGATGGAATCACTAGATTAGAGTGGAGAGAAGAAGTGAAGAAGTGTAGAAGTCGAGCTCTCAAAATGGCAGCACTTCGTCGCTTCGAAATCCGGATCCCAAAAATGAAGCCAACCCCCTTCTATTTATAGCTGAAATCTCCCCTAGGTCGCTCGGAGTTAGGTCGTACACGACCTATGGAGCTACAACCTACAACCCCTCCGACCTAAAGCTTTGCCAATATACGACTTAACAGACCCCAGACTCTACGACCTAACCAAATGCGCATCCGCGACCTAGCGCTTAAGCGCTTCTTCGACCTAACAACATAACGCCTTCAACGACCTAACTGCTAAGTCCTTACGCGACCTAACACTCATGCGCTTCAACGACCCAGCGACCTACCGCATAAGCACATTCACGCGACCTACGACTTAACACCATCGCGACTTAACAAAGTCATGACCTAACACTTAAGCGAAACCTTGCGACCTAACAACTTTGAAGTCCACGACCTAACTACATAGCACCTCAGCGACCTAACTAACACGGCACCCCCATAGGTCGCTTACGACCTAACTACAAACCTTAAGTCGCTCAGACGACCTATCACAAAACTCCTAGGTCGCTCACTTCTACCCAGCTTCTTTAGGTCATTGCCGACCTAACTATACTAACAAGCTATCCACTAGGTCGCGAACTACTATAGGTCGCTAACTACTAGTTTCCTTAGGTCGCTGCCTTCATAGCTCCTTCGTCCTATAGGTCGCTCCAATACTTAGGTCGTTCACTCGACCTATCCTACCTCACGACCTATCCCATACTCCTTAGGTCGTCCCAAACTATCAACCGACTTAGACATTTAACTCGGTAACGACTTAACTCTTAAGTCGTGTACGACCTGGAACTTAACCAATATTATGCCTAAAATCTGAAATGGCTTAACAACATTAAAATTCCAGATTTTGACAAACTTTTCGATCCGTAAAAATACGGGTCGTTACACATTGAAACAGAAAATTTTAAATCAGGAAAGTATCAGAAAACAGGAGATTCGACTGTTAAAATACTTCAAATCAGAGATCGAACGATACAAAGTCAAAGCCGTGAATCTGAAGGAATTTCCAAAAATATCGGAGCTTAAAATCGGAAAGAATCAACAACGTGAAGAACACGTTTAATCAAATCAGACTTCTATATAAAGAGACCAAAATCATCATCGACAAAGTGTGGTGAAAATCAGAGAAAACCCAATCATCACCGACAATAAAGCAAAAGTATTCAAGTTCAAATCGAGAGAACAACAGAAAATACATACCAAAGCCAACAGTCTAGATCGCAAGCAAATAAGCTACAGCGAAGCCGAAGCCAGAGCCACCACAAAGGAGCTACAAAAATCAACAAAGCCAAAGCCTAAATTTGCCAGTGGAACGAACAGGGTAAAACCCTAAATCAAGATTCAAGGCAAGGAAGCATCGAGCAACTACGCCTCGATCCCAACCTCAAGATCAACAGAGAATCGAGGAGTTAAATCGCCAGAGATACAAGAAATCGAAGAATCGCCGAGCGTCTCCATTTTTCTCTCTGAGGATCGGGCTCGAGATAAAAGGAATCGGGCCGCCGAAAATAAAAAGGGATCGGGTTGAAAATAAGCGGGCCGACAATTTTAATTAAAACAAAATAGTGGGCTGGTCTATTATTAGGGTTTTAATTATTTTGGGCCAAGATTATTCTCTAGAGCAAAATTAGTTATCAAGTTTAAATTTCAATTTTGCTCTTGGTTTTAAACTGTGTCTTGTTTTTCAGTTTGTATTTTCAAAGTCCAGTCAGAGTTAATCACCACCTAGGGTTTAGGTGTTGTCAGATTGTCTAGTTAGAATTAGTTCAGTGAGCAGGGGGGCTGCGAGTTTGCAAAGCTCTATAGGCGGGAGCAGAGTTTGCGAGTTTACGAAACTCTATAGGCGGAGCAGGGTGTGCGAGTCTGTAGGAGTGTTTGTGAGCGGGAGCGAGTGTCTGCGAGTCCGTCAGAGTGTTTGTAAGCGGGAGACTGTTTAATTCTAATAGAAATCTGGGAATGCAGCAGTAGGCAGGGGTTGCCGAAGCTGGGTAAATTTTGTGTGTGATTTACTTTACTGCATATTATTTATCTGCTGTTTGCTTCCGCGTTTAATTTGAGAAAATTTGCGATAACCCTATTCACCCCCCTCTAGGGTTAATCTAGATCCTACAAGTGGTATTAGAGCGAGGTAAATTTTTCTTTAACTCTAGAGTCATGAATCTATCAAATAATGCTTTTTCTGAGGGGCAATCTATTGCTAGGCCACCAATGTTTAATGGTAATGATTATGCTTACTGGAAAGTTAGAATGAGTATCTATCTTAGTTCTGTTGATTACGATGTTTGGGATATTATTGAATCTGGCTATAAAACTCCCACTATAATTGTAGGTGATACTGAGATTCCTAAACCAAAGGACAGGTGGGATGCTAATGATAAGAAATTGAAAACTACTAATGCTAAGGCCATGAATGCTCTAATATGTGCTCTTGATAAAACTGAATTTAATAGAATTTCTCATTGTAAAACAGCACAGGAAATTTGGCATACTTTGGAGGTGACACGAAGGAATTTCTCAAGTCAAAGAGTCTCGTCTAGCCCTGTTCAGCAATGAATACGAGAACTTTGTGATGGACAAAGACGAAAGCATAAAGGATATGTTTGGATGCTTCTCAACCCCGGTATACAATGCTAGAGCGCTTGGAAAGGTATTCTCTAAAGTAGAGCTAGTAAGGAAGATATTACGAGTCTTACCGATGAACTATGAGGCAAAAGTCACGGCAATACAAGAATCGAAAGATTTGAGCAAACTGAGCATGGAGGATTTGATCGGAAATCTGATGACATATGAGCTTGAGTTGAAAGCAAAGGAGGAGCGCATCAATTCCGAATCAAAGAAGAAGACGATTGCCTTAAAGAGCAGAGAAGAGAGCGATGATGAAGAAGAAGCAGATCCAATCGAAGTGCTTGAAATGGCTATCAATAACTTCAGAAAATGGTCGAAATTCAAGCCACGCAAGAAGAAAACAAGTGGTAATAGATCTAAAAATTCTGACAACTCTGAAAATGAATTAATCTGCTATAACTGCAACAAGCCTGGTCATTACAAACAAAATTGTCCACTTCTCAAAAACATCAAGGAAAAGAAAAGCAAGAAAAAGGCCTTCGCAGCGACTTGGGATAATGAGGAAGGAGAGGAAGTTTCGACTGATAGCTCAGAGGAGGCTAACCTGTGTCTTACGGCCAGATCAGATTCAGAAGCAGAATCAGATTCAGAAGTAAGCCCAGAGGTATATAATGAGGTAAAAAACTTTTCTTATAAAGACCTTGCTTATTTCTGCATCGATCTCACTAAAACAGTTGAAGCTCTTGATTCTAAAAATGAAAAACTGAAATCTAATAGAAAAAAACTTGTTCATGAAAATTTTAGGTTAGAAACTGAACTTGAAAAAATTCAAAAACTAGAATGTAAAAACTGTAAAGCTTTAGATTCAGAATTATCAAAATTGAAGAATAATTTTGAGGATCTTGAAAAAGAAAATTTGAATCTAAAGGAAGCTATTGAGACTAGGAAAAAGGATTTTATAAATAGATGCACCTCACTTGTGTCTGAAAACTCCACACTGAAAACCAAAGTCCAAGATCTTGAGAAATCACTGAATAACTTTTCTAGAGGAGAAAAATCATTCAATATGCTGTTAGGAAATCAATTGTTTGCTAACAATAGAAAAGGACTAGGCTTTGGAAAAACACAAGTTGAGGATAGTGCTAAAGGAAGGAGTGTCTTTGCTAGATGTGTAAAATGTGGAATAATTGGACATCATGTTGAAAATTGTAGTCATAGGAACAAGAACACGAAATTTATAAAAGTTTGGGTTCCTAAAAATTCTACAAACAAATTTCAAGTCTATTGGAACAAGAATGAAAGGACAAATCAAGTTTGGGTTCCAAAGGGATTGTTTATTCATAATTATTCTGCCACTAACAACCATGAACCTATAAAAACAAATAGGTCACATACATCTTTAACCATGTAGGTGTGGTGGCAGACTAAGGAGCAACATTAGTGTTATCTGGATTCTGGCTGTTCCAGATACACAACGGGCGTCAAATCAACGTTCCTTAGCCTAGTAGAAAAAGTGACAGATTCACTATGGGAAAACAACGAAAAACTATCATACAGGTAAAACAAGTAGTTGTATTCCAAACGATAGATAACCGGTAAGAATCTGCACCATAATCTGAATCAGCCAGTTATGATTAATGATGCTAATTCTGATTTTTAATCAAACATCTTTAAATAGAATTACTCTAAGTAACTATGATGGTTGACCGATTCTGATTTGCTTGATATGATCTTATATGATTAGACTTTAATCTGTGCTTAAAAAATTGATTAACCATTTCTCGAACTTTAATCTGTTTGGTCAAATTATGAAGTTGATTGATTTCTGATTACTCATGCTATCAAAGTGTTTTTGAAAAACTGTTGAAACTGATGCTTCACTGGTAAAAACTTCAAATTGCTTTTGAGATAATAATAATGCTTTAACTGTAATTCTACGGAAGGTATACACACTCGCTCTTTATAAAAGTTTGTGTACGTTTCGTTGTCATAGTGTTTTATTTCTGAAGTTGAATCTAATTCTGTTGAAATGGCTCTTAACTGCTTCTAGACCCGATATTATGTTTTCTGTGTGTTTGTGTGCACTTTTGCAAACTCCTTCTGATTCTTGCTTAGTTTTTAAACTAGTTCCATTAAAATGTGATAGTAATAGTGCAATAGACTTGTCTAATAATCCTGTTCATCATTCACGCACGAAACACATTGATGCGGGACACCATTTTCTTAGAAATCACATTGCTAGGAAAGACATTTGCATTGAATTCATTTCAACTGAGGATTAACTTGCTGATATTTTCACAAAACCACTCCCCGAAGACAGATTTTCCAGATTACGTTTGGATTTGGGGATTATGAAAATTGACTAATCATTTTTCAATTTTTGGTTGAAATATTCTTGGATATTTATTTTCAACTTCAATTTCTAGAATTCAAACCTGTTTTGGATATCATTCAAAGATTGATTCAAATATGGTATTCAGTAGTGGAAATACGTTTGGTTTATGAAATTTCATAATATGATTAATTTGGTAACTTATTTCATGACCATTTCTATTTCTAACATCTTTCTATCATTCATAATGGTTTTGAAAAATGAGAAGATTGAATTACTTTTTAAATTAAAAGGAAAAATATAAAAAAAAATCTTTTTTAAATATCTCTCATGCATCCATTCTCATTTAAAAGTCCTTATGGTTATGCATGGATGGATCATGTGAATTTTTAGCTAATCATCACTCCATTCTCATTTAAAAGTCCTTATGGTTATGCATGGATGGAGTATGTAGCTAATAAGTAACTGCTAATCCCATTTAAAAGTCCTTATGGTTATGCGTGGTTAGTAGGTGCTTATTTGTTTTTGTGCTTAAATGTCAAATTATTTTTAAAGAAAAAAGAGAAAACACTCCTCTTCTCATTATATAAAAGTTGAATCATCGATCCATTTTCTAAAATGTGGAAATTGTTATCGTGTTATGATATATTATGATTTTCCTTGTTTTTTCCATTTGTTTTCCCCTACTGTTCCATTATTTTTTGTCAGTCTTTTGATGATAACAAAAGGGGGAGAAGAAAGAGATTTTGATAAAAAATAAGTATTTCTGGAATATTTATTTACCAAATTTGTTAAATGTTGTTAGTTATTTTCTATAGTTCTTTTATTTGTCTGTAATTTCCTAAATCTTCTAAATAGGGAGTGGTCTCAGTTGTAGGGGGAGTATTCATGTAGGGGGAGCATACATGTAGGGGGAGCTAAATATAGTCATGTTTAAACACATCTACACATCTACTGAATTTCAAAATTTTAATATATATGTTTGTCATCATCAAAAGGGAAAGATTGTTTGATGTGTGTTTAGTGTTTGATGATAACAAAATATATATATCGAATTTTGGATGTGTTTGCAGACTATACACATATAGGAATAAATGTGTTTGCAAATTGTATACACATAGGATTAAATATTCATTTTGAATACGAATACTATTGCACAGAATTTAACAGATTCAAAACAGTTTTTTTATTCAATATAATATTTTATTCAGTACAATGTTTTCAGTTCATACACTGATTTCATACAGCACACTGATTTCATATTTACAGTTCACTCTCACTCATACATTTTCAGATTTACATTTCTGTCCTCACTACATCACTCATACACTCAGTCTTCTGCATCTGCATTGTCCAGCTCCAGTATTTGTCTTGTCTCTTGTGTACCTGTATAATTAAAAATCTACAGCAGTAATCTAAACAGAAATGAATTTAATTTGCAAAAATATAAAATTTGTTTTTATAGTTGTCTCAGATATATGGGTTATCATCATCATCTTTGATTGTGTAATATCTGTGCATATCAGTATTCATATCACAGGGACAGGTAATTACGAGTGGCTGCAGTACACACGTATGCACGTGTGCACTGCCTCGCCAACTCGAGTGCACAAGGTCAAATCAATATCAGATTCAACACAAGTGCAAATAGCCTCGAACAAAATTCAATGATCACTGCAACAATGAACTGTGCATGTACACAGTGAAATTCAATGTCAAGGCCATGGTCAACAACCAGTTCAAACAAGTTCAACAATCAAAACCAGGATACATAAGCAACTGCCTACATGAGTTAGTTCAACATGCAAATGAAACTGGTCAAGGCCACCGACTCAATAGTGTATGCATCAAAGATCAGAGCATGTACAAGTAAACTAGTAAGTACAACAGTAAATCAACTACAGAGTTACAATGGAACAAATGCAACAGTGCATCAATACAACCAGGAATTAAATGCAACTATGTGTGCACATGAACAAGGATGAAAAAAACTGGAAAGTGAAGTGCAGACAGACAAGATCAATCAATATACACAGTTCAAATACAACAGGGTCAACAACAATGCAACAACAATATAAATCAACTGACACAAACAACATCAGCAACTACATGCACAGTTAAAATGGCCAGAGACAAAGCTCACAGAGGCCAGAGAATTGAAGAAAAATATTACAGTGATGCAAGTTCAGATATAATAAAACAGCACAGTGCAGCAAAGTTAAAGTCCCCAGTTAATCAAGTCATTCAATGCCGAAGACAAAGTGAAATCAGAAAGTAAAGTTAAAGAGAGTTATTAAGCGTATGCAATGTTTGAAAAGTCAAATAACAGAGATGGCCGGAGCTTAAGTTCACAGAGAAGCAAGCTTGAATTCACAGTGAAGTCTAAAAGGAAAGAGAAGATATCACAGCAGTAAACAAAGTACAGATGATAAGAAACAAAATTTGACAAAACCGAAATCATATGTTTGAAAAACAAGAATGTTTTTTAAAAGTCATTGAAACAGAAATTTTTAAATCAGGAAAGTATCAGAAAACAGGAGATTCGACTGTTAAAATACTTCACATCAGAGATCGAACGATACAAAGTCAAAGCCGTGAATCTCAAGGAATTTCCAAAAATATCGGAGCTTAAAATCGGAAAGAATCAACAACGTGAAGAACACGTTTAATCAAATCAGACTTCTATATAAAGAGACCAAAATCATCATCGACAAAGTGTGGTGAAAATCAGAGAAAACCCAATCATCACCGACAATAAAGCAAAAGTATTCAAGTTCAAATCGAGAGAACAACAGAAAATACATACCAAAGCCAACAGTCTAGATCGCAAGCAAATACGCTACAGCGAAGCCGAAGCCAGAGTCACCACAAAGGAGCTACAAAAATCAACAAAGCCAAAGCCTAAATTTGCCAGTGGAACGAACAGGGTAAAACCCTAAATCAAGATTCAAGGCAAGGAAGCATCGAGCAACTACGCCTCAATCCCAACCTCAAGATCAACAGAGAATCGAGGAGTTAAATCGCCAGAGATACAAGAAATCGAAGAATCGCCGAGCGTCGCCATTTTTCTCTCTGAGGATCGGGCTGGAGATAAAAGGAATCGGGCCGCCGAAAATAAAAAGGGATCGGGTTGAAAATAAGCGGGCCGACAATTTTAATTAAAAAAAAATAGTGGGCCGGTCTATTATTAGGGTTTTAATTATTTTGGGCCAAGATTATTCTCTAGAGCAAAATTAGTTATCAAGTTTAAATTTCAATTTTGCTCCTGGTTTTAAACTGTGTCTTGTTTTTCAGTTTGTATTTTCAAAGTCCAGTCTGAGTTAATCACCACCTAGGGTTTAGGTGTTGTCAGATTGTCTAGTTAGAATTAGTTCAGTGAGCGGGGGGCTGCGAGTTTGCAAAGCTCTATAGGCGGGAGCAGAGTTTGCGAGTTTACGAAACTCTATAGGCGGAGCAGGGTGTGCGAGTCTGTAGGAGTGTTTGTGAGCGGGAGCGAGTGTCTGCGAGTCTGTCAGAGTGTTTGTAAGCGGGAGAATGTTTAATTCTAATAGAAATCCGGGAATGCAGCAGTAGGCAGGGGTTGCCGAAGCTGGGTAAATTTTGTGTGTGATTTACTTTACTGCATATTTATTTATCTGCTGTTTGCTTCTGCGTTTAATTTGAGAAAATTTGCGATAACCCTATTCACCCCCCCCTCTAGGGTTAATCTAGATCCTACAATTATAGCCTGGTATTAGAGCGCTAGGTTAAGCAAGAATATCGACTTTGGGTTAGGTAACTCATTTAGAGATAAGGTCATGGAATGCCTTATTATGAGTTTAAGTGTATATATGAGAACGCATATTTGTTAGTAATATAAAACTATTTTATATTGTGTTGTTTGATCTGTTGAGTGGTTTATGAATTCTTATTGGCTGTTTGGCCAATGTTATCGATAGGAATTCCTAAACACTTAAAAAAGACCAAATCAACATAATATTGTTTTTAAATGGGTAAATGAAATAATTTTAATATTTTATATATAAAAGAATAATTTTTCAAAAATTTAATATAATTATTCTTGGTTATGCTTGGTTGTTAGGAAATGATAATATTTTATCAATATCATCTAGGATTTGATTAGCCATGCTCGTCCAGTTCTGAGCATTGACTATTATTGTCTGGAGTCTTCCTTTTGAAATCCGGGTTGGGTAGATAGGAAATTTTGGGAACATTAAAAATGAATACTTTGTAAATTGAGTTTCACAATTTGGCTATAAGGCGTTTGTTGAAAAGGTTAGGTTAAAATTTAATTGTGATAAAAGTTGTTTATAAAAAAGAAATTTAGAATATTTTGAAATAAATATTTTAATGATTTTATAAAAACTTGATTTATAAAATTTGGTTTTAATAAAAGAGGATTATCAAAAAGAAAACAAAAATATTTCTGAAATAAATATGAGAAGCTGATTTTATAGGAATTGATTTATAAAAATGTGTTTTATAATTAAAAGGAATTTGAGAATCTAAATTCCGGTGATTTCGGAAAATGGGTTTCAAGGTTTAGAAGTTAATAATGGTATATTGGAAAAGATTTTCGAGAATAAAATATTTCTAATGGTTCTCAAGGAGATATAAAGCACTAAACTCACTTGGGTCACTGGAAAATAATTCTGATGATGACTGCAGCATTATCGGTATTCATTTTCGAGTTTATAAGTGAGGGATTTCTACAATAGGAATTTGCTATGAAATTGTTTTGATAAAAACAAGATTTTGATTTGATCTCAAAAGCATATTTTGATTTATAAAAGGAAATAATGTACATTATTATTTCAAATGATTTATAGAAAAAAGAAATAATATTTTACTTGAGGAAGTTTAAAGTATAAATAATGTCTTGGAAAGGGTAATAATAGTTTATTTAAAAATATTCTTAAGTATAAATACTTTCGAAGGGAAATTTTTTGAGAAAATTGTGTTTTTTTAGGATTGGTTCGGGAAATGAGTCCCGTTTGTTTTGTGATGATAAAAATAGTCTTCTAAGTGACGATCGGATGTTTGCCCAGGCGAACGGTATAGTGCACTTAGTAAATTATTCCCTTTTTCATTGTACAGTCGGAACGAGTTCGAATCCAAACGAATCCAAAGCAAACTAGAAATGGATATTTTTGGGTAAAACTATTTATTTGGAAATATATATGGTGTTGTTTCAAAATGGATTTGAAAAGAAAGAAAGTGGTTTTAAGTTAACTAGTTCGAGTGGTTCGAAAATAACTAAAAATGGGTAAGAGATGGGTAAACACTTCTCTTGAGTATTATCCTTTTAGTAAGGAAATGTATGATACTGTTTCGTAGTACCAAGTTCCTTGGTATAATTTTGGGGTTACTCAGGCTATATATATATATATTGTAGATTAAAATATATAATATCATTTCAAAAAAGTGGTTTGAAAAAAATACATGATTGTTTAAAATTCTTAGGTGAATTTAAAAGAAAAGTTTGAACTTGATGGTTATGTATACCCTTAGGGTATGATAGAATATTTTACAAGTTTTACAGCCTAAGTTTTATGGTATAAAAATGTTTTCAAAAAAAAAATTAGTGGCAATAGAATTGGTATTGGTAAAACCAATTAAATGAGCGTGTAGGGTGGTCGTAGATCATTTCTCTTCCATATAGGTTGATATGAAATTCTACTACATGGTTTTGAGGTGTTTTACACCATTCCAAATAAGGATCTATTACTCGATTTTTGACTGCGAGCACTTGATGAGGGTTCTTGGTATAGGACCAAAGTTTTCTATCATGGCTACAGCTATATAACTAGAGCAGAGGTTCCCAATCAAGGAGCTTGATCGGAGTCCGCACTAGGTAATCGGGTGAGCGATACTAGTTCGGTAGGAATGTTATGTATTCGAGTAGTGATCGAACCAGACTTTGTATATGATGATTTATGAACATCATCCGAACATATAAATAGTATTGAGTGTTCATGTGGTGAAATTTCGAGAATGAAATTCTTTTTAAGGGGGGAAGAATGTAACGACCTAGAATTTTATCACTTTGATTTCTGGGATATTTAATTAGTTTTAAATATTCGATTTGGGCTTTTATAACAAAAATCTATGTTTCAAACCGAGACCTGATTTTAAATGATGTATTTTTAATTTAATTTATAGAATTTTTCCAAAAATTTTAACTTGAAAAATAATTTAATTTTGTTTGACGTATTTTACATCAAACATTTCTATTTTCAAAATTTAATAGGATAAGTTAACTTGTCTATTTTATTTATGTTATGTGATCGCGTTACATTTCTATACACGATCGTATTTTATTTTCAGTCATTCGCTGCTCGTACACGAACGTGGGATTATGTGGCCAGGTACCAAAATCTTTTCAAATCTAAGTACACAAACCCAATACGCATGTAACGACCCGACCTTCTACCACCAGAAAGTCATCTCGTTATTAAGAAAGAAAGGGGTGAGAAATAGAAAAGATAGAGAAGAAAGAACCAAACAACATCAGAATCTCAACAGCGGAACGAATGAAATATAATATATCACATAAGAGATTACATAATATCATATACATCAGAGTTATACAGATAATACAACACATACTAGATAGTTATAAACACCTGTCTAGTTAATACAACTCGACACAACTCGATACATCACAGAGATATAAAACAGCGGAAATACACATAACACTAACACAGCGGAACCAATATATAGCTATACGCTGAGGCCTCCTGCTCCATTGCTCCTTCAGAATTCGTCACAGCTAAACCTGAATCCCTTGGCTACTCGTAAAAATTTGAGTACCCGAGAGTTTAAGAAAAACAGAAATAAACTCCGGGTCAGACATGGGTCTGGTATGAGTAAACGGTTAAAGTTGCTTAACTTTGAAAATCCTTTGAAAACAAAGGGTATCACGTAAGACTTCCCACACATAAACATGGAAAAGTTTTTACCTTACGCTAACCAAACATTTGATAGGAAATTCTGTTATATTATAATAGGTCTAGGGTTTTCAAGTAAATAGAAAATAGCCAAAATTGTTACATTCATTAAATTCCAGCATACTAGCCAACAAGTGGGTAATACAATCAAATCCGATGGCACTTATTGGATTTTGGATTCCATACAATGGCAGGACTACTGGGGTATCGCCCGTCACAGTACCTGGCCTAGATCAGCGTACCGAGGAGTACACCCGCTCCCCTGCAACACAAAGCCGGAACCATCCCTTACTGGATAGTTCCGAATAAAATCACCCCACGGTTGGGATCCACAACCGCACACTAAGCCGAAATAAAAAGGGACATCTAGACAGGGATGACCTTACTCTCAAGTGGGGGCTACCCACGAAGCCTTGCTGCACCTCCCCTGTTTTAGCCATTCCCGGTTGATGAGGCTTGAGGCTACGATTACCTTTAGAGAACACATCTCTTAGAATGCTCATCGTCCACCTGACGATGTGCTGAAAGCATTCAATCCATACAAGTTCGTTCCGGGTTCGAACGAAACCGAAGGCATTATCTCGTTACACTCATTTTGGAAATATCCTCAGAGTTAACGACAATAACCCTTGCACTCTGAATCTTCATCTTCACTTGAGATTCACGACCTATCGTTAATTTGGATCGATGTGGTTTTCGGATATCCAAATCAGGAAACCCAATCCCGGTCTCATCAAATCCAAACCGTGTCTTTTAAGGCCAAGTTGTTTTAAAGTTAAAACAATTCAATTCCATTATCTATATATAGACAGATAGATAATTCATATCATCACAGATAGATAATCTACAATATCATCATAAATAGATAATCTATATCACACAGCATTACTTATCTCGTATCCGAGATTTCAAACCATTCAAGGTAAACCATATCATCCATCCATACATAAGCAAGGATAAATAATCACACCATATATAATTAATTTAAACTGAATTAAATTAATTATCTTATTCCTAATTAATTTAAATTAAATTAAATTAATTACTTCATCTCTAATTAATTTAAAGTAAATTAAATTAATTACTTCATCTTATAAATCCTGCTTACAAAATTATTAATTAATTACAAATCAATTAATAAATCATTCTCTAATTTCCATTTTAATTAATCATCTTGGATAAACTAACCTTTTAATTACATTCCAGTAATTTCAACTTTAATTAATTTCACAAATTAATTATCCTTAACCATTCACAGTACTTTACCATTAATTACTTCATTAATTACATTAATTAATGATCCTTAATAAATTATTACCATAAATTAATTAACTAAAATTAATTACATTAATCCTTAATTAATTACGTTAATTAATTAACTTTAAATATTCACTTCCATTTATCATCCTAAATCATATACAGGAATTTCCATCTTGAAATTACTTATCTCAATTAATTAACTCCTTAATTAATTATATAAACCTTCTGATTTATTACACCAAATAATAAATCTTTAATTACTTCTCCTAAGTAATTACACTTTAGTTTACTTCCATTAAGTAATTTCCTTTAACTAATTACATCCTGTAATTATTCATTAATTACTTTGCTGAGTAATTTCACTATTCAATTTCATTAAGTATTTATACTTAATTAATCATCAAATGATTATCTTTATTTAATTTACAATTAATTTACTTGAATCAATCACATTCATTTGATTCGTTACAATTGGTAATTCATTTCTTAATTGACTTAAAACAAATTTATTAACCTTTAATTACAGATTAAATATTCTTTAATTATTAATTAATAAACCTTAATTATACATTAATAAACTTAATAACAAATCAATTAATCCTTAATTAATCTCTATAGATCAATTATTTCTTATTCATTTATTAATTAATAAAACCAAGTTATTAATCAATAAAACTCAATTTCAACTAAGTACTTCTTAATTACAAATTAATCAACCTTTAATTTTCTTAATTAATAAATTTCCAATTTATTAATCTCTAATTATTAGTTAATCAATTATAACCATTAATTAATTAAATTACTTAATTATTCTTAAATTAATCACTTAATTAACCTTTATCTTTAATTAATTTAATTAACTAATTATACTTAATTTTCAAATTAACTTAATTAAATCAAGATAAATAAACTTCTTTTAACTTAAGATAACATTATCTTATGAATTCATAAATTACCATTTACATTTGAAATCATTATAACCTTATAATTAACTTTACCTAATTAAATCAATAATTGAGTAAAAAGTGATATCATTAACTTGATAAATTAAGGTTAACAAAACTACCTTTTAAATACTAAACATAATCCAGTAGTTTTAAAACTAATTTAAATTTAAAAACTTGCTTTATAAAGACTTTTTAAGTCTGGTCAGACTTATTTTGGGTCAAACCGAAGATCTGCTCGAGCCTTCCCCGAGACTACCCTGCTACTCCCTATTTCCAGATAACATAGTTAAAAATTAAAGTTTAAAAACAGAGCTTATCTCCTGTAAATCACTCGAGTACATACCCGAGTTATACCCCCAAAATCCTCTACCACGCTTCGAGTCGACTCCACGAATTCTCGAACACTCACGCGACTTCGTCTTCCCCATATCGTATCAGATACTCAAGTGCACACGTACACGTGCACGGTCGAACGATGCACCTCCGACCAACCCCAGACTCTCGACATGTCGACGACAACCCCGCCTCACTCTTTGATCATCCAGTTCGAAATAATCGCCAGCAGGACGGAATCGAACAACTCGAACGAACTGGAACCCATACCATCATCGGAAAATCGACTCGCGCCACCAATTCTGACCACCATAAATCCTGTCGTTCCACCCAGAGAAGCGCCATGATACGACGAACCCTTTCCCCCTCATGCGATCGACCCCAATCCACCATCAACGTCGTTCGAGCCTCGACAACATCGTCAACCAAAACCAACCATAAAACCCTAAATTGGTCTCGCATGGCCACCATCATCATCAGAAAAATTCACCATTATTTTTCCCAGAAACCCCAACGTTCCAGCCACCTTCACCACTAACCTCGACCCCTAGCACTACGCCGATCACCAGTAATCACCCAAAACCCATTTTCTGGTGAACCTAGAATTCCTCCCAGTACTTCAAACTAAAAAGTATGATTTTTGTCATAAAAATCCTAACTTTTAAAGGGTATTCAAGTTATCCTCTTACCAAAGTAAATTAGGATGATTTATTTTTACATGTTATAAGTTTTTTTACTGTGAATCATAAGTTCAGACTTTAATATATAACAAACATGTTTAGAACTATTTTTAAATTCATGTTTATGAGTTAACAAACTAAATTCGTTTAAATACTATGGCCTAACAGGTATTAGAGAAAGGGATTTGGAATTGAGATCAAAATTCTCAATCCTGAACTAAGAATAGAGGTTATTGAATCAACAGACAGATATAGTTCAAACATAACAACATGGAACTCATTTATATCTACATATAAACGGAATCATATACTTATATATATATATATGCAAGATATCATCACAAAGCTTTCACAAGCAACCATCATTTATTTATTTAGATTTTATTAAAGATGTTTACTCACCTGACTTGAAAATGGCAGAGGCTTTTTTTTAAAACTGGATTGAACTTGAAAATTTGAATGCTTCTATTGTTTTTGATTCCAGAGGTAATGTTTTGCTTTGAAACTTAAAACTGAAGCTTTTAAAAACTTGAGACTTCAAACTGAAAACTTGAAAGCCTTAAAACTTGAAACTCGAAACTGGAATGGACTTCAAATATGTATTTGAGAAAGTTACAGGCTAGCTCTCTTGTTTAAAAATCAATTACAAGGTGAATGATAAATTTTGAAGAGGAGCTTCCAGGTTTGCTTTCTGGTTTACATTGCTTGAATGAATCAAAATGATAAGAAAACTTTGATATAAAGAAACAAATGCGGCTGAAAGTTGTATTAGTACAAAATTTGATAAGGGATCTTTTTGGGTATGTAGTTGAAAGGAAGACATTTTGTACAAGTCATTTATTAAGTTGTCATATATATCTCTTTTATTAAATTCGTATGTACTATATGTTATTTTGCCTCATTTCTTGCCTGCAAAGCTAGATATTGCCATAGTGATAGTATATACATTTCTATATTCTATTTTGTTTGAGACTTACCTCTTTTCTTGCCCTGCAATTCTAGATAGTACTATAATACATATATTAATTTTACTTTGTAATATCTTGTATATATCTTTTGTTTTGACTTTCTACTTGCATATATAAGTGATGATAGTTTATACATGTTAGCCTGATTAGTTTTCTAGCCTATATTTTCATATAGTTAGAGTTATCTTAAGTGTTTAACTTCAAGTTGTTATATACATTTTAACATCATCATTTATTTATTTGAGCTATTTTATTTCTATTTATTTTACTAACGTATATTTTCAAATTAAATCTTAATTTACCAAACACTACATTATATTTATTTAGTACTTATGTTAGATATGTTAGTTTCTTACATTTATAAGTTTATATATTTATACTTACACTTATGACCATATATTTGTTTTATATTTATGTTTAACATAAACAAGATTTATTTCAATTTGAAACCTTATTACCAAAATTACAACAAATTTATTTATATAGATCAAAAGTGAATACGTAGAGTTTTACTAAAATTTAAAATAGATTTTATTGTAATTAAATTGAAACTCTTTTTATTAAATTCCCAAATCATACTTTTCTTTTAACTACACACATATATATATATATTTAAATAACATTTATTAATTTAGAAATAATAGAACTATTTAAATCTATTTATAAAATAACACAAATTAAATTTGTAACTAATTATTCTTATTTAAAATCAATTTAAAATCATAATTTAAAACATCACATTATAAATTTATTTGTTAGTTATATTTGAAAACAACAATTTAAATCAATTTTAAATAATTAAATTAAGAGATTATCGCATTTTAAATTCCTTGAAATTCCGGGATGTCACAACGCGTCTTCAAATTAGCAGCCCCCATTTCCAACATTTCAGCCACCATCTTGTTTCCTCTTCCACCCTACCAACCATCGGCCACCATTGCTCCCTCTGGTCCCCTAGATTCTGACATTAAAAAATTTGGTCCTTTGGCTGTTGAAGGAGATGAGCATGCGTGTATATACATACATACATATATATATATATATATATATATATATATATATATATGTAGGTGCTCATTAAAAACAGAGTTCTTCTTCTTCATTTTTGTTTAAACTTCAAAACAATGAAAATAAAACTCCACCTTCTACTCAAAAATCAAATCCTCTCAATTTACTTGTTTTTAGCCTCGGTGACCAAAACAAAAGTTTTCCATCTTGATCTCAGCTACTTTTAGAAGTTGGTTTCACTCGATTTTGTCGAAAAACGATCAAGATATCATCATAAATCAGTAAAAATGGAAAGTGATCATCAAACTTTAAAATTTTATTTCTTCAAATACACTCAAAATTGATCAACGTCGCTAGTGTCATTGGGTTCGTATGGAGGTGTAGTATTTTTGGTGCGGTTCCGGTGGGATTTCGTGGCGGTGATGGACATTGTTGATAGGCCAGGGTTTTGTTCTACCGAGGCTAGGAGCGTCGATGGGCAGATTGGTGTGTGGCATTAGGTTTGTGGAGGAGTGGGGCACCTTGTGGAGAATTTTGGTGGAGTTCGGTGATAAAAGATGTCACGTGTTTTATAGCCTGGGTGAGTTGGGTTTTAGATGCTTGGGTTTTGGTGAGGGGGACCGAAGGCTAGGCGAAGGGCACTAGCAGGATGAGCATGGCGAGGCGGACGTGATGGCGGGGTTTGTTCGTAGATTCGTTGACCGGTTGAGTGTGCAACGTGCACGCGTGTACTTGATTTCGTGTACAGGAAGTTGGGTGTTGGTAATTGGGGAGGAAGGAGCTATTGATGGCATGTTGGATAGCATAATGGGCTTTGGTGCTTGGCCCATTCGATTTGGTGAGAAATATTTATCATATTTGTTTACTTAAATATAAAGAAATGAGTAATTTTGAATGGTGGTATCATACTTGTTTTAAATCCGATTGACATGTAGATTTTTGCGTTGTACTCGTATTGACGAGTGCAACATTATAGTGTAACTTATCGATAGCTTTGGACAAGTATAAATTTATGACATATGAAAATCCGATTGACACGCGAATTTTTGCGTTATTCTCGTATATACCTTTATTATTGATGTTTATTTGGCCAAATAAAATCTGTTGAGTTAAATTGAATTGAATATGGTAATTGAACATCTGTTTAGTGGAATAAAACCCCGTTCCGCTAATTAAATTTATTGGACACCTGGTTAGCAGAATAAATCCCGTTATACTATTATTAACTGGATAGGTTAAATTTGGACATTTATTTAGCAGAAATAAATATTAGTTAAGTGTTGTATTAACAATTGCTTGTTAATATGGATTGAATTTACATATTTGATGTCATGTAAATTCCTGGATTATAACTTGGATAGTTTAATGAAATTAATGGTAACTTGATTAAATACCATTGGAGTTGCTAAGCCACTTTCTAAATCTAAAAGCTAATTTTGAAATCATAGTTATTTTAAGAATAATTATGTATCAATAAGATTTAAAAGATACTTATTATATTAATAATGTTTTTTAAAGATAACAAACAATTGTTTAAATAATGATTTAAAGTTAATTGTTTTATTATTATGATTCTTTTAAAATCATTTAAGAATATTTAATTATTGTTTTAAAGTTTTCAATTATTTATTTAAAATGTTTTAATTATATTGTATATATTAAATTGAAGTTATTTAGGTATATACGTGTAAGTTATTTAATTATGTTTTAAAGTAAATTAATTATTATATTAATAATGCCTGAAATTAATTAATAATTATATTAAAAATGTTTGAAGTTAATTAATTAATTATTTATTTGTTTAGTATTGATTTAGAGCTAAATTATTAGTATAATAATACTATTTAAAGTTAATCTAATTTATTATTAAGTGCATTCCAAAGTTATTATTTGAAAGAGGTTTAAAGATAATCAAACGAGGAATATTAAATAATAACTTGATTGTTAAAGGTGTTTAAAATTATCGATTGTTATCAAAGGAACTTTATTGATGGAAGTTCATGTAGGGAGTTATAAACAAAGGAAGTTTATAAAAGGAGTTTTATAAATTAAATAGAGATCTTGGAATTAGGTAAGAGTTTTGTAAATGATTCGGATATGTATAAAGGAATTATAAATGGTTTGATATTTATAAAGGAGATTGTTAAATTAACTTAGTGATTTGTAAAGAGTTTATAAATAAATTTGGAGATTTATAAATGAGATATTTATAATATAAAAGTGATTTATGCAAGGAGATGGGTTGTGTGTAATTTATATCCCCATTTAATATGATTTTGAATAAGAAATATCCCTAAGTGTTAGTGAATATGCTTATACCATTTTATAAGTATGTTAAAGTAGTTTTACCAAGTTTTTGAATATAAATTTGATTGTAAATACACTTATTCCATTGAGATAAGTATATGGTTATATTTTCTAAGTATCGAAAAATATAGGGGTTTGTGAATATGTTTATCTAGTCATGATAAGTATATGGAAGTGATTTCCAAGGATTCATAAAGTGATTTTTTTAATAAAAGATTTATTTATAAGGCTTAGTGGTTGCCATGGGAAATGTGAGCATTGTTTGAATGATTGTTATTTGATAGTTAAATAACAGATTATCAAAATCAGGACAAAAACGTAACTTTGGAAATATCTAGGAGAAACACGGGAATTATATGGTACAATTACCATCGTTGTGATATATTGTACGTATAAACTCGTTTTGTTCTTATCGAATAGATGATAAGGAAATCCGTCCACTAACGGTTAGAAGGTGATCTCCACTCTTATCCTTTGTCTGTTTATTTCCTAAAGAATAGGGATTGAGTTTACCGGAAACTATCGAATGTTGTTTCGAATAGACCGGGATCAGATATGTTATCCGAAAATCACTTCGATCCAACTTAAGCGTTTCGAATAGAAGACATCTTGAAGAATATGGAATCGAAGACAGTGCTTTAAAGTTCAAGGGCTATTTGCTATTAATCCTAGAAGGGATTCCCCGAAATGGATGTCATAGAAATAGTGCCTTCAGTTTCATTCAGTCCCAGAACGAACTTGTATGGTTGAATGCTAGCACTGCATTACTGCTTGGAAGGCAGTGTTAGCATTCCAAGTAGGAAGTACTATATGAAGGGTAAAACGTAGCCTCAAGCCTCATCAGCCGGGAATGACTAAAATAGGGGAGATGCAGCAGGGCTAAGTGGATCGCTCCCATTTAGGGTATGAACATCCCTATTTAGAGTCGATATTATCTTTTATTTGTATGCTTCGGGGAACATTAATGGAGGGTTGATCATATTCGGTACTACTAGTAAAGTGGTAGGCCGGTTCTATGTTGGCAGGTGATCCTAGGAGGTCCTCGGTGTTATTTTATCTAGATATGCACCATAATGGACGGTACCCCAGTAGCCCAGTCATTATATGGAATTTGTCCTCCAATAAGAGCCTTTATGGTTTTAGTTGTATACCTATTATGCTGGAATTTAATTAATGTGACAATTTCGGCTATGATTAATAAGTATTTGTATTTTAGACAGTATTATAATATCACTAAATTTTCTAAAGAAAACGTTTTAGAGGTAAAAACCGTCCGTGTTTATGTGTGATGTGGTCTTATGAGATACCTTTGATTTTGAAAATTTTTACAAGTTATAATAAATAAAATTCCTTGTGATTTGATTTGCTAACGCTGGTCTACTTGATTGACCCGGGCGTTGTTTTATTCCTAAATGCTCAGGTTAGACGAGCATATTACAGATTTAGTTTGGATGCTTTAGAGCTTCAGGAGACGAACTGGAGGCCCAGAGACGTATTCATAATTTTCATATTGAAATAAAACTATCCTTATTTTTTAGTCAATATTGAAAAAAAAATTATTATTTCATAAATAATGTTCGGCACGTTTTACAAATAAATTCATAACTTGATGAGACCAATAAGTGTTATTTGGCAGGCTCCCACTATTTGTATTGTTACTATAATAGCATACGAAATACGCCGGTTCATTCATGTAACACCCCATAATTTTATATAATTAAATAATCAAATAACAATGAATAGTGAAAATAAACATTTTTGAAATTGTCAGAATATGGCCTTGAAACTTATACCATTGTGTCCGTGGCGATTTTCTGATCAATTTCCATATATAATTTGTAAAAATCCGAGTTAATACGGAGAAATTATGAAAAAAAGAAAAAGAAGAGAAAAGAAAATGAAGAAAAAAATATGGGTCGACCCATAGGTCGACCCAGAGCACTCCTAGGTCGACCGCCAGGTCGACCCAAGGAGAACAAAGGTCGACCCTAGGGTCGACCCGTGTTGTTACCTGGATGAAGTTTCTGTGGAATATGCATGTATATGTTTTTTGTTTGATGATAATAAACATATATACATTCATTTAAATGAATTTGATATTGTACTATTTTATTTTTCACAGATAAAATAAATATTTGCTGAATAAAATAAATAACATAGATTTAGAATTCAAACGAATATTTTATTCAAACAAATATTTATTACAATTTTGATAGTACAAATTCAAGCTCTCACTATAACTATACAATTTCAGTCACAATATAATTACATCACAATTTCATAGTTACATCAGTTCCTCACTACATATCACTCACACTCGTATTTATCTTCAACTTCATTCCAATGTGAATCCAGCATCTGAGCAATCTGCAGAAATATACATTGACGCAGTAAAATTGAAAATAAAATGTTTTTGCAGTATAAAACAAAATATGGATTTTGAAAATAATTTTTGCCTCAGTTATTTGGGTTGTTCGTCATCATATTTGAATTCATCATACACGAATAGCTTGTGACATGCATAGTGTATCACTGTACATGCCATAAGGTCGTGCACACCGAAATGTACACTTGATAATGTTACAGGGACAGGTGAGCACAGGTCAAATCCAAAAGAAAAGCCGGGTTCAACTCAAGTGCAACACAAATAGAGTCACAACACGTGCACAAGGTCAAACCCGAGCGTTTAAGCTGGATTCAACACAAGGCAATAGAGGTCAAGTCACTGCAACCATGACTCAACTCAAATGCAAGACCAACCAGTTCATGTGCAAAACCAGAATGCTATCATATGTACAAATGCAAACAGATTCAAGCAATTCAAAATCATCAAGTGAGACCAGATGTGGGTGCAAATTCAAGTCAACACAACTGTATACATGTCAACAATATCAAGACCAACCAGAACAGATGTTGAATACATCAGAGACAACTGCAACAATACAACCAGAGAAATGCACAACTCTAATGCAGACTCAAGTGAAACCAACCAACCGACAAGTATACAGATTCAAACAAGTCCACACTGCAACATATCAGAGAGTAGTTCCAGTGACTAATGCACAAATGACATCAATGACTACAAGTTCAGCTACAACTGGTAACAACAACACAACTTCAAGTACATCAGTGAACAAGTGACTCATGGATGAACTACAAGCAACTGGTAAATACAAAAGTACAAGTGATGAAGCACAACAAACTCAAGGTTAAACAAGTACAGGAAGGAACAAACACAGAAGCAACTGCACAAACCAAATACATCATGACCAGAAAGTAGCATGACAGTGCAACAGAGCATGTACAGGATAGTGAATAACAAGTTCAAATGCCAACTGCCTCTAAAGGTTACAAGTGCAACAGTATTGCATGAACAAGTCAACAGTGAAGATCAAAGTCAGTGATGTCAGAAAACATGTGCAGGCAGTATGCATATTAAACCAGAGAAATCAAAATGAATATGATTCAAGTGGCCAAAGTCACATATTATCACAACATTGAAAAGACCGAAGTCAAGTGATGAACAATAGAAAATCACAAAAATAATTGGCCAGAGAAGATGACTAGAGACGAAGTTCACAATGTCCAGAAAGTCGAAGTCAACCAGAAATTCACAAAATCAGAAATGGTCAAAGTCAACACCGTGATGACCAAGTGATCGAAACCAAAGCCGTGATTATCACGTAATAAAATAACATATATACGTATTTTGGAAAAGGTCAGAAGATATCTCAACCAAGCAATCAAATTAAAACTGAATCGAACAGCTCAATATCAATCTGTGATAACCAAGTTACAAAACCGTGTCAACCAAGATCAGATATATGTGAGTGACAAAGTCATAAATCATCTCAAGTATTCAAAGAAAATCAAGCGGCCAAGCAAAATTAATTGACGAATTCAAATTGATTCGTACGAACGAAAACATAGGGGATCGAACTCTATATAAAACCCTATTCATCATCGGCATTTAAAGCATCGAATTCAAGCAATCAATCCAGAGAACAAAAGGCTAAAATTACATACCGAAGTAGGAGTCGAATTCGATCAACAATCGAGAAGCAGCCGAAGCCAAGCCACGAAGTGACGTCGATTGTCAAAACAAACATCGTGGAATCAAAATTCGATCGATCAATATAAAGTCGGCATCTTCGAATCCAAAGCCTTAATTATCGAAAGAAGAACGAGCAGCCATTTTCAAAGAGGAGTCGGGCCGAAGGAATAAAAAGGAGAAAAGGATTATCACTTATTTGTTTTATTGGGCCGGCCTTGTTTTATTCTCAAGGGCTTTAGTTAATTAGGGTTTTTAGATTGTTTATTTGTTTATAAATTTGTTTAAATTTATTTTCTGTTTTTGTTTTTTAAAGTCTAAACTTTGGTAAATCACCACCTAGGGTTTAGGTAGTGTCAGATTGTCTAGTTAGGATTAGTTCAGTAAGCAGGGTGTGCGAGTTTGCAAAACTTTATAGGCGGTAGTATGGTGTGCGAGTCTGTTAGAGTGTTTGTAAGCGGGAGACTGTTTAATTATAATAGAAATTTGGGAATGCAGCAATAGGCAGGGGTTGCCGAAGCTGGGTAAATTTTGCGTGTGATTTACTTTTCAACATATTTACTTCTCTGCAGTTTGTTATTGCGTTTAATTCAGTAAATTCGTGAAAATCTGCTATAACCCTATTCACCCCCCCCCCCCTCTAGGGTTAATCTAGATCCTACAAGTGGTATCAGAGCCCGGTATTTTTTTCTTTAACTCTAGAGTCATGAATCCACCAAATAATGCTTTTTCTGAGGGGCAATCTATTGTTATGCCACCAATGTTTAATGGGAATGATTATGCTTATTGGAAAGTTAGGATGGGTATTTATCTTAGTTCTGTTGATTATGATGTTTGGGACATTATTGAAACTGGCTATAAAGCTCCCACTATAACTGTTGGTGATACTGAGATTCCTAAACCTAAGGATAGGTGGGACGCTAATGATAAGAAATTAAAAACTACAAATTCTAAAGCCATGAATGCTTTGATCTGTGCTCTTGATAAGAATGAATTTAATAGAATTTCTCATTGTACAACTGCGTAGGAAATTTGGCATACCTTGAAGGTGACACATGAAGGAACTTCTCAAGTCAAGGAGTCTCGTCTAGCCCTATTCAGCAATGAATACGAAAACTTTGTGATGGACAAAGGCGAGAGCATAAAGGACATGTTTGGACGCTTTTCAACTTTGGTGTACAATGTTAGAGCGCTTGGGAAGGTATTCACTGAGGTAGAGCTTGTGAGGAAGGTGCTACGAGTCTTACCGATGAACTTTGAGGCAAAAGTCACGGCAATACAAGAATTGAAAGATCTGAGTAAACTAAGCATGGAGGAGTTGATCGGCAACTTGATGACATATGGGCTTGAGCTAAAAACAAAGGAGGAACGCAACAACTCCAAATCAAAGAAGAAGATGATTGCCTTAAAGAGCAAAGAAGAGAGCGATGAAGAAGAAGAAGATCCAATTGAAGAGCTTGCAATGGCTGTCAATAATCTTAGAAAATGGTCAAGATTCGTGCCACGCAAGAAGAAAACGAATGGTAATAGGTCAAAAGATTCTGACAATTCCGATAATGAATTGAGTTGCTATAACTGCAATAAGCCTTGCCACTTCAAACAAAACTGTCCACTTCTCAAAAACAACAAAGGAAAGAAAAAGAAGAAGAAGGCCTTTGCAGCGACTTGGGATGATGACGAAGGAGAGGAAGTTTCGAATAATAGCTCAAAGGAGGCTGATTTGTGTCTTATGACAAAATCAAATTCAGAAGCAAGCTTAGAGGAATCTTGTGAGGTAAGAAACTATTCTTATAAAGAACTTGTTTTGATGTGTTGTGATTTTGCTAAAACAATTGATACTCTTGAATCTAAAATTGAAAAACTGAAATCTGATAGGAGAGAACTTGTCCATAAAAATACTAGGTTAGAAACTGAACTTGAAAATATTCAAAACCTAGATTGTAAAAAAATGCAAAGTTTTAGATTCAGAATTATCAAAGCTTAAGAATAGCTTTGAGAATCTTGAAAAAGAAAACCTGAGTCTTAAGGAAACCATTGACACTAGGAGAAAGGATTTTATAAATAGATGCACCTCACTTGTGACTGAAAACACAACACTAAAAACCAAAGTCCAAAATCTTGAGAAAACTCTGAATAATTTTTCAAGAGGAGAAAAATCATTCAACATGTTATTGGGAAATCAACTTTTTGCTAACAACAGAAAAGGAATAGGCTTTTGGAAAACACAAGTTGATGATAATGCAAAAGGTAAGAGTGTCTTTGCTAGATGTGAAATAATTGGTCATCGTGTTGAAAATTGTAGTTATAGGAACAAGAACACAAAATTTATACAAGTTTGGGCTTCTAAGAATTCTACAAACAAATTTCATGTCTATTGGAACAAGAATAAAAGGACAAAACAAGTTTGGGTGCCAAAAGGAACATATATTAATAGTTTTGGGTCTACTCAAACATATTCATCAAATTATTCTGCCACTAACAACCATGGACCTATAACAAATAGGTCACAAAAATATTTTACCGTGTAGGTGTGGTGGTAGGCTAAGGAACAACATTAGTGTTATCTGGATTCTAGCTGTTCCAGACACACAACGGGCGACAAATCAACGTTCCTTAGCCTAGTATAAAGGTGACAGATTCACAATGGGCAAACAACGAAAGATTATCGTACAGGTAAAACAGGAAATTGTATTTATTTTCAAACGATAGATAAAATGTGAAAATCTGCACCATAATCTGAATTAAATCAGTCAGTTATGTGAAATGATTGATGATGTTAATTCTGATTTTTTTCCAATCAACTTTAAATATAATTACTCGAAGTAATTATGATGGTGGACAGATTCTAACTTATTTGATATGATCTTACATGACTTGCTCTTATCTATGACTTTGATTTGTGCTTAAAAGTTGACCAACCATTTTTTCATTGAACTTAATCTGTTTGGTCAAAATATGATGTTGATTGATTACTGATTACTCATGCTATAAAAAGAATTTTTAGAAATTGTTGAAACTGTTGAAACTTTATTGGTGAAACTTCAAGAAATTGTTTTTTGAAATAATGATGATGGTTTAATGACTGTTGATCTTACGGTCTCTAAATCTGACACTCTAAATCTGACACTGTGATATTTGTTTGATGGTTAACACGACTTCAATTTAAAGTCAAGTTTGTTGAAAATAACTCTGAGATAGTTTGTTGAAATTTCACATTCTGGTCTATGACATCCAACGAGTGAATATTGAGTAAAATTTAAAGTCAGATGCAGATCACACTGGTAATGTAGTTGATAGAAAAATTACTAGTGGAACGTGATTATATTTCGAGACATTCATTTGCTGCATCAGTTTTCAAAGAAAATATCTGCATATTTTTCACTTGAAATAATTTCTAGTTTAGCAGAAATTTTTCTTAAAAACCCCTTCTAGAAAATAATTTCTGTTGACCTTGTATCAGATTAGTTATTTAAGAAAATTTGATAAATAAAATTGATTAACTGATCTGACCCCCTAATAATTATCTAAAAAGATAGATAGTGATTGAAAATAAGATAAGTGTTGATATTAATCATATATTATGACTTGAGAAAGTATAATTAGAAAATTTCTTTAGAAATTTAAACAAGAGTTATAAAAACTTTTTGTTGATAACTATTCCATGATCATTTCTATTTCTATCATCCGTCTATCGACCATCACTCATCAAAAGTCAATATAGTATGTCAATATGTGGTAGTTTAAACGGGAAATCATTTGTGCTTCAATATATTTCTAACAATAAATAATAATATCCAAAATATTCACTCTCATTTAAAAGTCCTCACGGTTATGCATGGGTGAATTACTTGGATTTTTGATTATGTGTTTCCATGCTCATTTAAAAGTCCTCACGGTTATGCATGTATGGAATGCATATCAAAATTAATTGATTAAATAGACAAGTTGATTCTAATCCCATTTAAAAGTCCTCACGGTAATGCATGGTTAGAAGATACTTGAATTCATTTTTAAGATAAAAATAAAAATTTAGAATACTATTAATCTCATTTAAAAGTCATAACAATTATGCATGGTTAGTAGATATTCAAATTTCCTGAAATAAATATACCACAAATAGACACAACTATATGGTTTTATTTGATGAAATCATTCATATCATTCTAAAGTGGAATATGCGTCAATTAAAGTATTTATGATTTTTTGTTTGATTTTCTTATTGAAATTAATATTTACACTCGATTAAGCTTTAATATTGTATTAATGTCTATCACTATATCTCTATTTTTCTATTACTATTATTCTTTTGCTAATAACAAAAGGGGGAGAGAAAAGTTAAGATTTTGAAAATAAAGGTCAAAGATTTTCAAGACTCATTTGAATTTTTTATTCTCATGCATATTTGTAGGGGGGGTATTGTGTAGAAAGAGAGCATTTAAATAGGGGGAGCAAATTGAATAATCAAATACATTTAAAATAGTCAAAATCTTAAATATATGTTTGTTATCATCAAAAGGGGGAGATTGTGGAATATGCATGTATATGTTTTTTGTTTGATGATAATAAACATATATACATTCATTTAAATGAATTTGATATTGTACTATTTTATTTTTCACAGATAAAATAAATATTTGCTGAATAAAATAAATAACACAGATTTGGAATTCAAACGAATATTTTATTCAAACAAATATTTATTACAATTTTGATAGTACAAATTCAAGCTCTCACTATAACTATACAATTTCAGTCACAATACAATTACATCACAATTTCATAGTTACATCAGTTCCTCACTACATATCACTCACACTCGTATTTATCTTCAACTTCATTCCAATGTGAATCCAGCATCTGAGCAATCTGCAGAAATATACATTGACGCAGTAAAATTGAAAATGAAATGTTTTTGCAGTATAAAACAAAATATGGATTTTGAAAATAATATTTGCCTCAGTTATTTGGGTTGTTCGTCATCATATTTGAATTCATCATACACGAATAACTTGTGACATGCACAGTGTATCACTGTACATGCCACAAGGCCGTGCACACCGAAATGTACACTTGATAATGTTACAGGGACAGGTGAGCACAGGTCAAACCCAAAAGAAAAGCCGGGTTCAACTCAAGTGCAACACAAATAGAGTCACAACACGTGCACAAGGTCAAACCCGAGCGTTTAAGCTGGATTCAACACAGGGCAATAGAGGTCAAGTCACTGCAACCATGACTCAACTCAAATGCAAGACCAACCAGTTCATGTGCAAAACCAGAATGCTATCATATGTACAAATGAAAACAGATTCAAGCAATTCAAAATCATCAAGTGAGACCAGATGTGGGTGCAAATTCAAGTCAACACAACTGTATACATGTCAACAATATCAAGACCAACCAGAACAGATGTTGAATACATCAGAGACAACTGCAACAATACAACCAGAGAAATGCACAACTCTAATGCAGACTCAAGTAAAACCAACCAACCAACAAGTATACAGATTCAAACAAGTCCACACTGCAATATATCAGAGAGTAGTTCCAGTGACTAATGCACAAATGACATCAATGACTACAAGTTCAGCTACAACTGGTAACAACAATACAACTTCAAGTACATCAGTGAACAAGTGACTCATGGATGAACTACAAGCAACTAGTAAATACAAAAGTACAAGTGATGAAGCACAACAAACTCAAGGTTAAACAAGTACAGGAAGGAACAAACGCAGAAGCAACTGCACAAACCAAATACATCATGACCAGAAAGTAGCATGACAGTGCAACAGAGCATGTACAGGATAGTGAATAACAAGTTCAAATGCCAACTACCTCTAAAGGTTACAAGTGCAACAGTATTGGATGAACAAGTCAGCAGTGAAGATCAAAGTCACTGATGTCAGAAAACATGTACAGGCAGTATGCATATTAAACCAGAGAAATCAAAATGAATATGATTCAAGTGGCCAAAGTCACATATTATCACAACATTGAAAAGACCGAAGTCAAGTGATGAACAACAGAAAATCACAAAAACAATTGGCCAGAGAAGATGACCAGAGACGAAGTTCACAATGTCCATAAATTCGAAATCAACCAGAAATTCACAAAATCAGAAATGGTCAAAGTCAACACCGTGATGACCAAGTGATCGAAACCAAAGCCGTGATTATCACGTAATAAAATAACATATATACGTATTTTGGAAAAGGTCAGAAGATATCTCAACCAAGCAATCAAATTAAAACTGAATCGAACAGCTCAATATCAATACCGTGATAACCAAGTTACAAAATCGTGTCAACCAACATCAGATATATGTGAGTGACAAAGTCATAAATCATCTCAAGCATTCAAAGAAAATCAAGCGGCCAAGCAAAATTAATTGACGAATTCAAATTAATTCGTACGAACGAAAACATAGGGGATCAAACTCTATATAAAACCCTATTCATCATCGGCATTTAAATCATCGAATTCAAGCAATCAATCCAGAGAACAAAAGGCTAAAATTACATACCAAAGTAGGAGTCGAATTCGATCAACAATCGAGAAGCAACCGAAGCCAAGCCACGAAGTGACATCGATCGACAAAACAAACATCGTGGAATCAAAATTCGATCGATCAATATAAAGTCGGCATCTTCGAATCCAAAGCCCTAATTATCGAAAGAAGAATGAGCAGCCATTTTCAAAGAGGAGTCGAGCCGAAGGAATAAAAAGGAGAAAAGGATTATCACTTATTTGTTTTATTGGGCCGGCCTTGTTTTATTCTCAAGGGCTTTAGTTAATTAGGGTTTTTAGATTGTTTATTTGTTTTTAAATTTGTTTAAATTTATTTTCTGTTTTTGTTTTTTAAAGTCTAAACTTTGGTAAATCACCACCTAGGGTTTAGGTCGTGTCAGATTGTCTAGTTAGGATTAGTTCAGTAAGCAGGGTGTGCGAGTTTGCAAAACTCTATAAGTGGTAGCAGGGTGTGCGAGTCTGTTAGAGTGTTTGTAAGCGGGAAACTGTTTCATTCTAATAGAAATCTGGGAATGCAGCAGTATGCAGGGGTTGCCGAAGCTGGGTAAATTTTGTGTGTGATTTACTTTTCAGCATATTTACTTCTCTGCAGTTTGTTATTACGTTTAATTCAATAAATTCGTGAAAATCTGCTATAACCCTATTCACCCCCCCTCTAGGGTTAATCTAGATCCTACAGTTTCATCAGGTACATGTCGAACGAATTGGAATTCGATTTTTGGGTGACCCGAGTCATACATTGATTAATCTGATGTCTCCAAACGACCCTGTGATGTGGTGGCTCCAGGTTCAATCCAAGAATCCAATGGTCTGAGATCCCCAAACTCCACTATAAATAGAACTATAGGCCTAGCTATTTTCTCACAATCAGATTTTCTCCCAATGGGTTCATTGCCTGAGGCTAGAACCTCAAAAGAAAATATTTCTAGGGAGGAGATCTTCTCATTAAAAATATTATACACCTTAAAAGGGGATCCAAAAGGAACATGGTGCCAAGCTGCGCACAAGCAAAGCTAAGGACGACAGGTGAGTGGATTTAAATTATATACCTTTTTTGTTGATGATATGTTATCGTTAGATTCTCGTTAATTATTTAATTAAGCATTTTTTTCCAGTAGTTAACTCTGTAAATTTATTGTACGGAGACTGTAAATTTATATTTAACTATTTATATGGAAAAGGAAGATAGAGATCCATTTAAATATGTATAAAATTAGGCTTAAGGATTATAGAAAAAGGCTTAAGCCTAGAAGGAAGACATTTATAGTAAGTATGCTAAAACGGGAGTAATAACTTAAAGAAAAATCTAATAATTTAATTTGGAAGTACGCGATAGATTAATTGGTTGGTTTAGAAAATAGAATGCATTTCTATAGTTTAATATTTAAAAAGATAACGATAAACGTAATTGCAAGAATAAAAGGAAGGAAAAGGGAATTAGTGTAAAATAGAGAAACCACTGTATTTTGCACTATCCAAAAAGTAAAGAGATAATAAAAGAAATAGCTTACAGTTACGGATTATTTTTTATAGCATTATTTAGTATTAACATATGGAAATGAATGTTTAGCACAGTTTTCGTAACCAACCAAATAGAACAGAACTACTTCCTATAATATAAGAAGATAAAACAAAGAATTGAAGGAATCAAGTTAATTATTAGATAAGACTAGAAGTTATAAACAGAAATGTACCTAGATCTGCGTTTACTATGTAGAAAATAGAATAATAGTAAAGTAGTTATTATGATAAGTAAACTTGTGACAAGCGGACGTAGTCCAAAGCTAAGCTTGTAATATAATATAAAGAGAATTAAAGAGAATTCAATATCATAATAAAAGATGACAAACTAGAATAGAAAAGAAACGCTTGTAATTGTATTTATAATATACAGATTGTAAAAGAAAATAAAAGTGACAATTACAAGTAAAATTATAACATAGGTTATAATTAAGTACAAAGAACAGAAAAGGCTTATTTAAGACTTAAATTAAGTTAATAAGAAAATAAAGCGGGAATAATAGAAGAGGCTTATTTTAATAAACTTAAGACTTAAATTAAGTTGATAAGCAAGATAATAGAAGTGGCCCATACCAACAGCATTCCTTTTCAGTCAGGAACTGATGGTCTCACAATAGTTAGGTGAGGCTGGGACAATATTATGCTAATTAGGGTAAACAAGTAGCCAACAAAATAAGGAAAGTAAACTAAACACAAAATAAAAGATTAGACTTAGGGTCTAATAAAAGAGTGAGATGCGTTTGGAGCAGCCCAAAGGATGAAGAGCCTAACGAAGCAGTTCATCATAGAAGAAGCACAGAAGAAGCACGTCCAACTTAGTTATTTTGGGCTAGAAGGAAGTACGAGACTTCAACGGGACGTGAGGGTACTCTAGGATGGCCCTCTGGGGTAGGCGTAGAGATGCAGTCCTCTAGAGGCAGGTCTGTAGGTGTTCCATCAAAAGAGTATGCCTTGACTGCTTTTTGCATGGCAGGACCATTGTAGGTAGTCAAAAGGGTTTGGTGTTTGGAGTAGAATATTCGTATGTCCCAGTACTTGTAAGTAAGTTCAGTGGGCAGGACCCAAAGGATAGTCGCATCCGGATATCGGGCCAGCATCAAAACCAAGAGTGAGTTCGGGAAAGACTAGAGTTAAACCAACAGTCCAATGATACTTTCACTATCGAGACATTGGATGAGGGGCGCCGCTAATTGGATGTTTATATTGTTTGCAGTAGGGCACATCCACTTAGCTCTTTAGAGGTCTTTTGATTAGTTGAGGGGTGGCTGCGTGGGGCCATAGCCACGATAAGAAAAGTGACAGACCAAATAGAATACCTGTATTGTAAGCCTAATGAGGCAGTCCTTTACAGAAATAGACTTTCTGTATCGTAGGCCAATGAGGCAGTCCTTTACCGAACTAGACTATTTGTATCGTAGGCCTAACGAGGCAGTCCTTTACAAAATTAGAGAATCCCTAACTAAGTTCCGTACAAGGTAGACCATGTTAAGCGGGATTCAGGGAGTAGACAGAACGATTACGTATAGTCCTTAGGGTACGCACTGGGTGGTACATTGTGGATGTCCGAGTATTAGTGTAGACTAGTGCGAATGCAGTTTTACGTTTTATAGTAGACGACAAAAAATCTGTATTGTAGGCCTTATGAGGTAGTCCTTTATAGATGTAGTCATAGAATGCCATGGAAGCAAGACGATGGAGTCAATTGCGAGGAGGATACGGAAGGTACTATGGGTAGTACCTAGGACCGATGCGGTCATTGGGCATATAGCTATATATATATCAGTTATTAAGTTTTAATCTACTAGGGAGTAGATAGGCACGATTCACACATAGAGGCGAGAGTATTATCAACCTAATGAACCTAATATAACAGTAAATGGAAATAAAACGGTATATGTAGAATTAAGCTTAGAAGTGTATAATTTGTCCATTCACAAGAACTTTAGTTCCGACCCCCTCCTCATAACATCCTACAGGTTAGGTAGATGGAAGAGACTTTCGAACTTTGAGACACTTGTTTGGAAAGTGTTATTATATTGGTGAGTATTTACTTACTATTATATTTTAGTCATTTCCGCTGTGAGATATTTATTGAGCTCTGATATTTTTTTCTTTGCCTATTTGCAGGATACCAGATACCCAACTCGGGCTTTAGTGGGCTTGGATTTAGCATTTATGCAAAAAATCCGGACCCACTGGAATTCGGGTTGTTACATTTGGTATTAGAGCCTAGGTTTAGGATTCCCAGGTAGATAGTGAGTGAACATATTTGTATTTTTAATATAAATATATATATACCCCAAGACCAAAAAAAAGAAAAAGAAATCCACTCTTTTGAGAAAATCAACATTTGGAAAGAGTTTTGGGAAACAGTTTTGTATATCAAAGTTTGGATTATAGAAATCCCAAGAGCTATAAGACCTAGAATGGAAAAGATTTTAGATATATAATAGATTCAATATAGAAAGGGGTAGCCTCGTGAAAAAAATTTCTGATTCATAATTTTTTCAGAAAAGTAGATTTGACGATGTGGCCTTGGAATAAAAATAAGCTTAAGGAAGGAAGTGGGTTAAGAATATATATAATTGGATTGAGAAAAATAACTTCGTGGGGATATTTGGAAAAGTGTAAGGAAGTTAAGAAGCCACTTTGAGTCTAGCCCAATAATTAAACTTTTAAGAATTGAAAAAAATTTAGAAAATTTTCAAGTTTCAAACTTGAAAGTTTACAACTTTATATTTGTACTAGTTTAAACGTGGAAAATTGAGAGAGAACAATTTTTGAAAGAAAAAGATTGGAGATTTGAAAAAAAATGTATTATTTACTTGGATTAAATCTATAAACTAGTATTTTGGGCTGTAGTGACAGTCTTTTACGTAACATCTGTTTTGGCCCAAGTAAAAACGTATTTTGGAAATAATTTCTAAGTATAAAGTGGTTTGTAAGTACACTTATTACCTAGATAAGCATATTAATATTTTCTAGCTGTAAAAATATTAAAACAGTCTTGAAAAAGAAATTTTTGGGTTAGGCGATTAAAGTGGTTGGAGCAAGTTTGTGGATATTAATAAAGATTTAATTGAAGTATAGAAGAAGTCTAGACTCCACTTGGAGGGTGGAGAGCAATCAGGAATATTTAGCCAAGTTGTGACCACGACTCAAGCGACCCGGGAATAATTGTATTGGGCTTAGATTAGTTAGGGAGGAGACGGGCGAGGCAGACACGGCGGGTAGACGAAACGACAAAAAATAAAATAAATAAATAAAACTAGGCCGACCCAGGTCGACTTGGTAGTTGACCGTGCGGTCGACCGTGGAGTAAGGCGGGTCGACCGCCTTAGTCCATTTTTACATGTATAAACGCGTTCGAACCCCTCGTCTTTGTCATTCCAACTCCTTCCCCCAAAATAGCACTAGCCGAACCCAATTCCACCATCTCCAACAATCCCCAACGCCTCAAAACTCCACCAATCAGCTCACGGTTAGTGTCAAATTGAAGCGTATTGCAAGGCCTACCCATATCCATACTTCTTTCCCGTAGATATGAAGGTTTTTCACCATGCCTCCAAGACCATCTTTGGTTCACCTTTTTCCCCATCTTACACCCCAAGAGATACCTGGTGCCAAGGCGATAGGAGGATAGTTCAAGCTTACTCTGATACTGCTTCATACCGGTTTTTGCAAGGGAAGGCGGTGAGATTTTCTGATTTTCATGGCACGCCTTTAGAGCAGCTCTTTTTGGATACTAGATTGTGATAGATTCTGAGTCACAAGACGTTCGAGCGGAGAACATACCTTCGGTTAGTATGTCTTTTTGATGCTAATTTACGTACTAATGATGGGGATGATGAGATGGCCTTCCAATCGGAGGTCAAGGGAGTAGAAGTAGCGTTTTTTTAAGACACAGTTTGCTAATATTTTGGAGATTAGAGGGCATGGTCTAGATGTAGGCCAGATTGAGATGACAGACCATGCCGTCTTACATCAGATCTTAGTAGACCACCAGCACCCCGATTGGCGCGTAGGATAGTTACGCCCGTTAGCTAGGTTGGTTATACGCATTCTGCAGTATAACCTTTTCCCAAAGACGGGGAGCTATGACCAGATATATCCCATAGTGAGGCAGGCCACCTACGCCATATTTGGAGGCTTACAGGTGAACTGGACTAAGGCGATCATGACCCAGTATGTGATAGCAGCGAGAGGTCGCTGATCTTCTATGATCTTTAGTCATTTTTGGACACGGGTCTTTAGGCGGTCTGGAGTTAAGATGGATAGAGAGACTTATAGTGATCAGACCCACCCTATGATGGATTCCTCCACCCTGAGGAGGAAGGGTACAGATTTGGCACAGATACAGGCTCCACGGGAGGAGTAGGAGCCCGAACCATAGCCCTCGCCACAATACCATGCGCCACAGTATTTCCACGGGCAGCAGAGCTTTCCTTCGCCACCGTTTGGAGGCGGCGTAGGACATACAGAGTCGTAGTGGCCCGCTTGGCCACCAGAGTCCACGACGCAGAGTACTTGCGGACATGGATCTTGAGGAGAGGGAGCAGGACCCTCCCAACCACCTCTACCGATGAGCTATGATGAGCAGATGAGGACCATTGTCGAATGGCAAGAGCAGCTCGCTAGAGAGTACGCAGAGGTCCTGCGAGGACAGCAGGAGATAGCTAGGACACAACACGAGATTGTGGCGAGCACCAGACGGCGGGAGGAGCGCCTTAGCTGTTTAGATTCATTCATTAGGACCTTCTTATGTCAGGGCGGACATGGTCCTAGGCCTCCTAGCCCTAAATGATAGTTGTATTAGCCTACTATTGTTACCTATCTAGTATCGCTTTGTAGTAGGGTTTGTTTTCTCTTTTAGTTATAAAATTATACTCTTATGTAAGAATTTGACTCCTATTGTAGTAAATCAGTATTGATGCTTATTTCTGTGTTTTTGTGATGTTCACAAATAGAGAATAAGGATATAAGACATTATTGTAGAAAGAAAAGTAAAAGCAGATATAAGAATAACTAAAAGGAAAATAACAAATTTAAAGAAAGCGCCAGAAACATCAAATGAAAATTTTAAAAAGAGATATTTTCTTATGTAAACGGTGCTTGGGAAAAATGAATATGAAATTTTGTAGAGTAGCAGCCTAAATTCCAAGTACGGAGAAAGATATGCGCAAAAGAAATTCGGAGAAATATGAAGTTTTTCCGTGTTCTACCTTCTTTCTGACATAAGAAATCGAATTCAGAAAATTTGATTTTTCTGAAATTTGAATATTAAAAGTTGTGTGTTAGGATTTGTATGAAAAATTTGTTGAACTACACCACTATTCAGTAGGAGTGTAGGAAAATTGGATGAAAAATGATTTGAGTTTTTAAAAGATTGCATTCATATAGAAATTGCAAGTATATCTAGGATGTGTGCATCATGTTTTAAAAATAAATTTTAAGAAAGAAAAGCATTCATATAGGAGGTACCTCTTAGAAATTCATGTACATGCATATATTTTGTATTGAATAACACTTTTGCACAAGAACACGAATGGTTGCAAAATTGAATGTACACAAAATGGTTGTGATTAATGCGAGGAATTACATAATGTTACACTTGTCGAATTTCGGGGACGAAATTTGCTAAAGGGTGGGAGAATGTAGCACCCCGTATTTTTATATAATTAAATAATCAAATAACAATGAATAGTGAAAATAAAAATTTTTGAAATTTTCAAAATATGGCCTCGAAACTTATACCATTGTGTCTGTGGCGATTTTCTGATCAATTTCCATATCTAATTTGTCAAAATCCGAGTTAATACGGAGAAATTACGAAAGAAACAAAAAGTAGAGAAAAGAAAAAGGAAAAAAATACGGGTTGACCCATAGGTTGACCCAAAGCACTCCTAGGTCGACCCAAGGAGAACACAGGTCAACCCTAGGGTCGACCCACGTTGTTACCTGGATGAAGTTTCGTCCAGGTACTTGCCGAACGAATTGAAATTCGATTTTTGAGTGATCTGAGTCATACGTTGATAATCTGATGGCTCCAAACGACCCTGTGACGTGGTGGCTCCAGGTTCAATCCAAGAATCTAATAGTCTGAGATCCCTAAACTCCACTATAAATAGAACTATAGGCCTGGCTATTTTCTCACAATTAGATTTTCTCCCAATGTGTTCATTGCCTGATGCTGGACCCTAAAAACAAAATATTTCTAGGGAGGAGATCTTCTCAATAAAAATATAATAAATCTTAGAAGGGGATCCAAAAGGACCATGGAGCCAAGCTAAGCACAAGCAAAGCTAAGGACGACAGGTGAGTGGATTTAAATTATATACCTTTTTCGTATATGATATGTTAACATTAGATTCCCGTTAATTATTTAATTAAGCATTTATTCCAGTAGTTAACTCTGTAAATTTATTATGCTAAGACTGTAAATTTATATTTAACAATTTATATGGAAAGGAAGATAGAGATCCATTTAAATATGTATAAAATCAGGCTTAACGATTATAGAAAAAGGCTTAAGCCTAGAAGGAAGACATTTACAGTAATTATGCTAAAACGGAAGTAATAACTTAAAGAAAAATCTAATAATTTGATTTGGAACTATGTGATAGATTAATTGGTTGGTTTAGAAAATAGAATGCATTTCTATAATTTAATATTTAAAAATATATCGATAAATGTAATTGCAAGAATAAAAGGAAGAAAAAGGGAATTAGTGTAAAATAGAGAAACCACTGTATTTTGCACTATCCAAAAAGTAAAGAGATAATAAAAGAAATAGCTTACAGTTACGGATTATTGTTTATAGCATTATTTAGTATTAAAATATGGAAATGAATTTTTAGCACAGTATTCGTAACCAGCCAAATAGAACAGAATTACTTCCTATAATATAAGAAGATAAAACAAAGAATTGAAGGAACCAAGTTTATTAGATAAGACTAAAAGCTATAAACAGAAATGTACCTAGATCTGTGTTTACAGTGTAGATAATAGAATAATAGTAAAGCAGTTATTATGATAATTAAATTTGTGACAAGAGGACGTAGTCCAAAGCTAAGCTTGTCATATAATATAAAGAGAACTAAAGAGAATTCAAAATCATATTAAAAGAAAACAGACTAGAAAAGAAAAGAGACGCTTGTAATTATATTTATAATATACAGACTATAAAAGAAAATAAAAGTGACAATTACAAGTAAAATTATAACATAGGTTATAATTAAGCAGAAAGAATAGAAAATGCTTATCTTAGACTTAAATTAAGTTAATAATCAAATAAAGCAGGAATAATAGAAGAGGCTAATTTTAATAAACTTAAGACTTAAATTAAGTTGATAAGCAAGATAATAGAAGTGGCACATACCAACAGCATTCCCTTTCAGTCGGGAACTGATGGTCTCACAATAGTTAGGTGAGGCTGCGACAAGATTATGCTAATTAGGGTAAATAAGTAGTCAACAGAATAAGGAAAGTAAACTAAACGCAAAATAAAAGATTATACTTAGGGTTTAATAAAAGGGTGAGATGCATTTGGAGCAGCCCAAAGGATGAAGAGCCTAACGAAGCAGTTCATCATAGATTTCAGCATAGAAGAAGCACGTCCAACTTAGTTATCTGGGCTAGAAGAAAGTACGAGACTTCAACGGGACATGAGGATACTCTAGGAACGTCCTCTAGGGTAGGCGTAGTGATGCAGTCCTCCAGAGGCAGGTCTGTAGGTGTTCCATCAAAAGAGTATGCCTTGACTGCTTTTTGCATGGCAGGACCATTGTAGGCAGTCAAAAGGGGTTGGTGTTTGGAGTAGGATATTCTTATTTCCCAGTACTTGCAAGTAAATTTAGTGAGCAGGACCCAAAGGATAGTCGCATGCGGATATCGGGCCAGCATCAAAACAAAGAGCGAGTTCAGGAAAGACTAGAGTTAAACCAACAGTCCAATGATACTTTCACTGTCGAGACATTGGATGAGGGGCATCGCCAATTGGATGTTTAGATTGTTTGCAGTAGGGCACAGCCACTTAGCTCTTTAGAGGTCTTTCGATTAGTTGAGGGGTGGCTGTGGGGAGCCATAGCCATAATAAGAAAAGAGACGGACCAAATAGAATACCTGTATTGTAGGCCTAACGAGGCAGACCTTTACAGAACTAGACTATCTGTATTGTAGGCTAATGAGGCAATCCTTTACAGAACTACACTATCTGTATTGTAGGCCTAACGAGGTAGTCCTTTACAAAAATAGAAAATCCCCGACTAAGTTCCGTACAAGGTAGACCTTGTTAAGCGGGATTCAGGGAGTAGACAGAACGATTACGTATAGTCCTCAGGGTACACACTGGGTGGTACATTGTGGATGTCCGAGCATTAGTGAAGACTGGTGCGGACGCAGTTTTACGTTTTCATAGTAGACGATGGAAAATCTATATTGTAGGCCTTATGAGGTAGTCCTTTATAGATGTAGTCACAGAAGTCATGGAAGCAAGATGATGGAGTCAATTGTGAGGAGGATACGGAAGGTACTATGGGTAGTACCTAGGACCGATGCGGTCATTGGGCATATAGCTATATATATCCGTTATTAGGTTTTAATCTACTAGGGAGTAGATGGGCACGATTCACGCATAGAGGCGAGAGTATTATCAACCCAATGAACCTAATATAACAGTAAATGGAAATAAAACGGTATATGTAGAATTAAGCTTAGAAGTGTATAATTTGTCCATTCACTAGAACTTTAGTTCTGACCCCCTCCTCATAACATCCTACAGGTTAGGTAGATGGCAGAGACTTTCCAACTTTGAGACACTTATTTGGAAAGTGTTATTATATTGGTGAGTATTTAATTACTATTATATTTTAGTCATTTCCGCTATCAGATATTTATTGAGCTTTGATATATTTTTCTTTGCCTATTTGCAGGATACCAGATACCCAACTCGGGCTTCAGTGGGCTTGGATTATAGCATTTTTGCGAAAAGTCCGGACCCACTAGAATTTGGGTTGTTATAATTCAACCACTTAATGTAGGATATGTATTCCATCAGCTGTAACAGTTATATAACCGAAAGTTTTCAGATTAAATATCTTAAACTTAGAAGAATAATTCTTATAGAAAACAGTTTCTATATGACAATACATTTTGGAATAAAAATCATATTTTTCATTCCAATGTTAAGTATCAACTATAATTTTTCAATTCTCGTTTTCGATGTTTCTTTATGAAGTAGACGTGACCATTCACTCTCTTTATCCCAATTATGCCATGGATCAAACTGACATTTCAATGATCGAATTCTTAGATCTATCTTATAGTTTTTTGTCTAATGTTACATTTAACATGAAAATATCATTATTTTGATCAATCATTTTGAATAAGTGTGGCGACCCTCACTCTATAACACATAATTTTTTTTTATATACTAGAGGCATTCACCACTAAACCCCAACTCTTATATTTGAATGTTTATATAATTTCCAAATATTTTTCCCAAGACACTGGTTTTACCAATATAATCATATCAGTGTACAAACAAACTAAGTCAATTGTATATTTGATGATATACAATTGTTTCTTTATTATTATTATATTTTTTTTTCAGAGGGAATTTAAATCAAATAGAAATCAAACTACCATGCAAGCTATTGACATAGCCACTTATTTCTTTTCCAAGTCTTGTTCTACTGCCATAGGTGTACTTTGACAAATTCTAACACTTATATATATTTATCTTGCCTAGATAATTCTATTTAACTTTAAAATAATATTTACTTGATCTCATGATAGTTATCAAAGTTGATAATAATTAATAACAATAAGTTGGATCGACTAAAATCGATAAATCTTGGAAATTTACTCGAAAATAGACAAATTAGGAAAAATCAGCAGTTCAGACGTCTAAATTTTTATGATAGACGTCTAAATTGGATCTTAGACGTCTAAATTTTTATGACAGACGTCTCAGAGTGTCTAAAATTGAAACAGAGAGTAGAAAACATTTTGAACTAAATTCAGACATCTAAATTTTTTGTAACAGACGTCTAAATTCAATCTCAGACGTCTAAATTATTATGACAGACGTCTCAGAGTGTTTAACTTTTAAACAGAGAGTAGAAAACATTTTGAACTAAGTTCAGACATCTAAATTTTTGTTTACAGACGTCTAAATTCAATCTCAGACGTCTAAATTATTATGACAGACGTCTCAGAGTGTTTAACTTTTAAACAGAGAGTAGAAAACATTTTGAACTAAGTTCAGACATCTAAATTTTTGTTTACAGACGTCTAAATTAGATCTCAGACGTCTAAATTATTATGATAGACGTCTAATTTGATCTTAGACGTCTAAAATTGTTGATAAGTTTTCTCAGAGGTTAAACTTGAATATAGATTACTTATAAATTTCCAGAATTCGTGCATATGCAAGTATCACCTACCTGCCATGCACAAATTCATCTCACCTGAATATTCTACTAAAATCTTGAGTGTTCATTAAAAATCAATCCCCTTAGCTTTTTAATTTCCATAAGGCAAAACATAAGCAATAAAAATCAGAGTTCAAATATATATATTCATATCATATGCATATGACATGTCTAACTCCTTATTTTCTCCAAATCAGGCATTCATAAAATAAATTTGTAGTTAACCAACCATCATCCATGATCACTCATAACAGGTTTTGATTAAGTACATATCTTCAACTCAAAATACTTAAAAAGTTTCCTAAAAGTATCTTCAATTACAGGAAATAAAATATGTCTAGTAATTTCATTACAATGCATCTGCAAATTTTAAAAACAAGTCTCTCTTATTTATTCTAGCAGCCAATGCCTTCTCTACTCATCAAGCCAACTTCAATTTCCTGCAAGCAAATCATTTAGCTGCCCCAAAGAATTTTTGAGACACCTAGATGATTGCAAGGGCAACCAAAAGGGTCAGTTTTCACTGGTATGAGCATTTATCAATTTTGTATACATATTCATAATTTTAAAACATAATCTTGCAGTGCCTTCCTAGTTTAACAGATGTTTATACTTAGCATGTTTTGGTTCATACAAGGTAATACAAAATAAACACATTCATCTATTCAAACAAATACACAGCAAACAGTAAAGATAAACATATGTATAATTCTTGATTTATTCTCCCCAAATCTAGATAAATAAACCCAAGTTTCATACTCCAAATTTTCACCCAGCAACTAATCAATGAACAAGTTTAACTTGATTAATTTAACACCATATCTGGATATTTATAACCCAGATTTTTAAACCCCTGTCCCCATTTATTTTATGGTCTTTAACTCCTTGTCAAATGAATACTATGTATGCATTGTGAAGGAAACTCCCAGGTTGTTTAAATTATTCCAACACACAAAGGCCTCAGGGTGCAGTTGCACCATGCATATACTTGCTTCCACCTGAAGTAAGCAAATCATTGACTAACTCCCAAGTGACCAATTTAGTTTTTCTTTCATTCATATTTCAGAAAGATATAACTGCTTGTATATTTTTCTGATTCAACCCCATGTTCCCCTGTTTAATCTATATCCATGTTTAATGATACTAAGATAGAACAAGAATGCTCCAATCATGTTAGCACCAAAAGCCCACTTATAGATTAATACTCCAAACAAACAAACAAAAAATGCACAAACAAACATCCATATCACCCATAACAAAATTAATTCAGAGATTTGAATGTCTCATAATATTTTAGGCTGCCTGCAATAGGACTTAATGCCATTGCATACAAAGGATAAGTACTCACCTAATGTTTTTCCTTTCACTGCTTTAATCTTTTGAACAGCAAATCCCCCAAAGCCCCAAGCTAGTGTTTCTTCCTTGTTTATTTTATTTTGTTTTTGATCCCGAGAGAGTGATGGTTTTGGCCATGTGCAGTTATTTATAATTCCATTCTAGGGTTTAAGAAAATGGGTAATTCTCCTAATACCCTTAGCTGTTCATGCATACATCTCATTCCTGTGTGGTCCTAAATGGGAAATGCACACATCAGGTTACTTTAATTGGTTATTTTGGGAGTTGAACATTTTAAACACTGCATGCTATTTTCATGTTTCTATTTTGTTCATGCCATATGCATGTGATCCTTTATTCATTTCTTTTTATAAGTTTAGAGAATCTGAAAATCTCCTTTGTACATTTAAGTTAAAAATCACATATATTATGCTAATTATTTCTGGCACAATTATAAGACATATAAACCTTTTTATTAAACTTCATTTTATTTTACCTTTATATATAAAACAGAAAATGCCCCATATATATTAAATGTATATATTTTTATTTTATTTTATTTTAGGGTCATTACATACCCTCCCCCTTATAGGAATTATGTCCCCATAATTTCACCTATTTTCTCCAATTAAAAACACTAACCCATAGCCTGTTTTAACTCCATAACCCCATACTCATATTTTATGGAAACAAACAATATATAAATACATTTAGAAAAATTATCTTAGGCTGCTTAAACATACCTCTCCACCAGTAAACAAATTGGGGTATTTAGCCCTCATTTTGTCTTCAACCTCCCATGTACAATCATTAGTGTCCAAGCTCCATTGGATTTTCACCAGTTTGATCACCTTGTTCCTCAACTTTTTCTCTTCCTTGGCAACTATCCCTACTGGTTCATTTGTATAAACCAAATTCTTCTGGACTTGAACTTGAGTAGGTGACTCCAGAATTGCTCCTTCATCATGCACCCATTTTCTCAATTGAGAAACATGAAATACAGGATGCACACCACTCAACTCCTCAGGTAACTTAAGTCTGTAGGCCATAGCACCAATTCTCTGCATAATTTCATATGGTCCTACAAATCTTGGTGATAGTTTACCAGATTTTCCAAACCTGAACACTTTCTTCATTGGTGATACTTTCAGAAAAACATGCTCTCCTACTTCAAACTCCATTGGCTTCCTTTTTTCTATCTGCATAAGACTTTTGTCTTGATTGTGCTGCCTTCATTCTATGCCTAATCAATTCAATCATGTTGGAAGTTTCTTTAACATGGTCTGGCCCCAACATTACACCCTCTCCTGCTTCCAACCAACAGGCAGGAGACATGCAAGGTCTCCCATACAAGGCTTCAAAGGGAGCCATTCCTATGGTTGATTGATAGCTATTGTTGTAAGTGAATTCTGCCAAGTGGATATGATCCTCCCAATTACCTCCAAAATCAAGCACACATGCTCTAAGTAAATCTTCCAATATTTTATTCACTATCTCTGTTTGCCCATCACTTTGAGGATGGTAGGCAGTGCTTAAACAAAGTTGTGTTCCCATTGCTTCTTGGAAACTTTCCCAAAATCTTGAGGTGAACAAAGTGTCTCTATCACTTACAATAGTCTGGGGTATGCCATGTAGCCTCACCACTTCTTTAATGAACAATTGTGCAAGTCTAGATGCATTTCTATCTGACCTGACAGGAACAAAGTGAGCTGATTTGGTTAGTCTATCAACAATTACCCATATACTATCATTGCCTTTCTTAGTTCTAGGTAAACCATCCACAAAATCCATGGAAATGCTTTCCCACTTCCACTGAGGTACCTCCAAAGGTTGCAACATGCCAGAGGGCTTTTGGTGGTCTGCTTTAATTTGTTGACATGTGGAACATTTTGCCACATATCTTGCCACTGCTTGCTTCATTCCCGGCCACCAGTAGCCTCTTTTTAAATCATGATACATCTTAGTACCACCAGGGTGTATGGTGTACCTGGTCTTGTGATGCTCATTCATGATTTCTTCCTTCAATTCTGCAATGTTTGGTACACAAAGTTTATCATTTTTCCTCAAATAACCTTGGGAATCTATTTTAAAATTCTCTGACTCAATGTTATTTAATAACATTTCTTTCTTATCCTTTAGACTTTGATCTTGATCTTGCATGCTACCAACTTTCTCCACCAGATTAGACTTCACTGTGATTATTCCCAATGTACCATACTCCACCATATCACCATGTTCTTTAAAATTCACTGCATCCTTGCTGTATATATCTGCCTCCCCAAGTACTGCAAGGTTTTTAAACTCATCAATCATCAAACTGGCTAATCTAACATGATTTCTGCTCAAAGCATCTGCTACTCTATTAGCTTTTCCAGGAGTGTACAATATATCTAAATCATATGCAGCTAGAAACTCCAACCACCTTGGTTGCCTCATGTTTAAATCTTTTTGAGAAAATAAATATTTCAATGCTTGATGATCTGTGAATAATTCAAATTTTGCCCCAAGCAAATAATGCCTCCATAGTTTTAGTGCAAACACTATTGCAGCTAATTCTAGATCATGAGTTGCATATTTGGTTTCATTAGGTTTAAGCTGTCTTGATGCATATGCCACTACCTTGCCATGTTGCATAAGCACTGCACCTAACCCAGATCCACTAGCATCAGTGTATACAACCATTCCTTCATTTGCTTCTGGGATTTGTAGGACAGGAGCTTCCACCAATGCTTGCTTCAATTTCTCAAAAGCTTGTTCACACTGCTCGGTCCACACATATGGTTGGTTCTTCTTGGTTAGTTTGGTCATTGGTGCAGCTATTCTTGAAAAATCCTTGATGAACCTCCTATAATATCCTGCCAAACCTAAGAATGACCTCACCTCAGTCACTGTCTTGGGTCTACTCCATGATTGAACTGCAATGACCTTGCTTGGATCTACACTTACTCCCTGCTGTGACACTATGTGTCCTAAGAATTTTACTTCATGTTGCCAAAATATACACTTTGAATACTTGGCTTTTAATTCATGTTCTCTAAGTCTGGATAATACTAAATGTAGGTGCATGGCATGATCATTTTCTGTCTTTGAATAAATTAATATGTCATCTATAAATACCAAGACAAACTTATCCAAAAAATCTCTAAAAATTCTATTCATAAAGTCTACAAAATAGGAGGGAGCATTGGTCAAGCCAAATGGCATTACTAGAAATTCATAAAGGCCATACCTTGTGTTGAAGGCTGTGTACTCAATGCTTTCCTCTGCAACTTTCATTTGGTGAAATCCAGAGGCTAAGTCTAGCCTTGAAAATATTTTAGCTCCATGCAATTGATCAAATAGATCATCTATTCTAGGCAGTGGGTACTTATTTTTGATAGTTACCTTGTTTAAATCCCTGTAGTCTACACATAACCTCATTGTTCCATCATGTTTCTTAACAAAAAGCACTGGGGAACCCCAACTGGAACTACTTGATCTTATGAATCCTTTCTCTTCTAATTCTTCTAGTTGATGTTTTAATTCTACCAATTCTTTTGGACCCATTCTATAAGGCTTCTTAATGATTGGATTTGTTCCAGGAATTAATTTTATTTTAAATTCAACTGGTCTGTTTTGTGGAACTCCCTTTACTTCTCCAAACACATCTATATATTCATTTACTACTGGGATTTCCTCTACTTTTAATTCCTTTTGAACTTCATTAATACTCCAGATTTTATTAAAACATGTATTCTTTGCTAATTCACTTAAGATGGTAATTCTTTTGCCTTCATTTGTTTCCAAAGAAATAGTGAGGTTTTCTAAATTTAAAATTGCTTTATTTCTCATTAACCAATCTACCCCCAAAATAATCCCAATACCAGGATAATTTAAGGTGTATAGATCTGAATTAAATTCATAACCCCCTATAATTAATTTCAGACCCATGCACTTCATCCCCAACATGCAATGACTCCCTATGGGACTGTGTACAATTAAGGGCTGATCAATAGAAACACAAGCAAGTGTTAACTTCTTTACAATTTCCAAAGATATTAGTGAATGTGAGGCACCAGTGTCATATATTACTGATATTGGTTGGGTATGAATAAAAATTATACCTTCAAGTTGCCCAACATTCCCAGTGTTACTTGCTGCCAAAGCTCCTACCCTTGCTGTTCCCCTATTGGTTTCTGGGCAATCCTTCTTGAGATGACCCATCTTTCCACAATTATAACAGCCTCCTCTGGGTATCTTGGGGTCAGGGCATTGGTTACTATAATGTCCAGCTTTTCCATAATTAAAACAATGAGTGAATTTCTTGTTTTCAAGTGCTGTTGCTCCTTCCCCTTTCTTAACTCCTTTACTTGCATTTCTCTTGTCATAAGGTTGCACTTTGTTCTGACCACCCTTCTTCTTATTGAGCTTCATATTCCTGAACTTTTCTCTTGCAGTGTCATGTTGCTCAAATGAGAGAGTTAGATCAATTACTTGATCAAAAGTTTTGTCCTTGTATGGCAACATTGCCCTTGACAAACTAGGGTTCAAGCCTTGAATGTACCTTGCATTCTTTGCTTCTGCATTCCCTATTAACACCAGTCCATACTTGGATAATGCTTCAAACTTCTGAGTGTATTCATTCACACTCATGCTTCCTTGCCTTAATCTGATAAAGTCTTCAAGCAGTGTGGCCTTGGCAGATGCTGGGACAAATCTAGCCTCAAGCATGTCCTTGAAATCATTACAAGTGATAGTATCCTCTTGTCTTCCTGCTGTTACAACTTCCCACCAATCCAGTGCAACCCCCTTCAATTTCCTTGAAGCTATCTGTCTCTTCCTCTGGTCAGTGATTTGCATATCTGTGAAGACCCTCTCCATAGTTCTTATCCAAGTTTGAACACCTATAGCTCCTTCAGTACCTTCAAAATCCTTTCCTCCCAAAGTGGTACATGTCTTTAGCAGTTTGGAGAGTTCTTCATGAGGATTGTCTTGCCTTGGTGCCATTCCATCCCTTAAAGCTCTCACAAAATCCTCCATGCTCATCACAGGTGGCTCTCGTGATGATCCTGCACCTGTATGGTGCCTTGGTCCTACCATAATGCTATAAATATGATTTTTACATTAGTTTATTTACCCCTATCATTTTTGGTGTCTTTACATGGTTCATTTTCATTTCTGTGCGCACTGTGCATGTATCACATGTACACATTTATATATATATATATATATATATATATATATATATTTTATTCAGTCATGAAAAAAAGCATTCAACATCAATAATTCAAACAATGCATTCAAACATCCATATGCATACAACAACATTTACTATGTTATTTAAAACATAGCTCTGATACCAACTGTGGCGACCCTCACTCTATAACACATAATTTTTTTTTATACTAGAGGCATTCACCACTAAACCCCAACTCTTTTATATTTGAATGTTTATATAATTTCCAAATATTTTTCCCAAGACCCTGGTTTTACCAATATAATCATATCAGTGTACAAACAAACTAAGTCAATTGTATATTTGATGATATACAATTGTTACTTTATTATTATTATATATATTTTTTTTCAGAGGGAATTTAAATCAAATAGAAATCAAACTACCATGCAAGCTATTGACATAGCCACTTATTTCTTTTCCAAGTCTTGTTCTACTGCCATAGGTGTACTTTGACAAATTCTAACACTTATATATATTTATCTTGCCTAGATAATTCTATTTAACTTTAAAATAATATTTACTTGATCTCATGATAGTTATCAAAGTTGATAATAATTAATAACAATAAGTTGGATCGACTAAAATCGATAAATCTTGGAAATTTACTCGAAAATAGACAAATTAGGCAAAATCAGCAGTTCAGACGTCTAAATTTTTATGACAGACGTCTAAATTGGATCTTAGACGTCTAAATTTTTATGACAAACGTCTCAAAGTGTCTAAAATTGAAACAGAGAGTAGAAAACATTTTGAACTAAATTCAGACATCTAAATTTTTTGTAACAGACGTCTAAATTCAATCTCAGACGTCTAAATTATTATGACAGACGTCTCAGAGTGTTTAACTTTTAAACAGAGAGTAGAAAACATTTTGAACTAAGTTCAGACATCTAAATTTTTGTTTACAGACGTCTAAATTCAATCTCAGACATCTAAATTATTATGACAGACGTCTCAGAGTGTTTAACTTTTAAACAGAGAGTAGAAAACATTTTGAACTAAGTTCAGACATCTAAATTTTTGTTTACAGACGTCTAAATTCAATCTCAGACGTCTAAATTATTATGACAGACGTCTCAGAGTGTTTAACTTTTAAACAGAGAGTAGAAAACATTTTGAGCTAAGTTCAGACATCTAAATTTTTGTTTACAGACGTCTAAATTAGATCTCAGACGTCTAAATTATTATGACAGACGTCTAATTTGATCTTAGACGTCTAAAATTGTTGATAAGTTTTCTCAGAGGTTAAACTTGAATATAGATTACTTATAAATTTCCAGAATTCGTGCATATGCAAGTATCACCTACCTGCCATGCACAAATTCATCTCACCTGAATATTCTACTAAAATCTTGAGTGTTCATTAAAAATCAATCCCCTTAGCTTTTTAATTTCCATAAGGCAAAACATAAGCAATAAAAATCAGAGTTCAAATATATATATTCATATCATATGCATATGACATGTCTAACTCCTTATTTTCTCCAAATCAGGCATTCATAAAATAAATTTGTAGTTAACCAACCATCATCCATGATCACTCATAACAAGTTTTGATTAAGTACATATCTTCAACTCAAAATACTTAAAAAGTTTCCTAAAAGTATCTTCAATTACAGGAAATAAAATATGTCTAGTAATTTCAATACAATGCATCTGCAAATTTTAAAAACAAGTCTCTCTTATTTATTCTAGCAGCCAATGCCTTCTCTACTCATCAAGCCAACTTCAATTTCCTGCAAGCAAATCATTTAGCTGCCCCAAAGAATTTTTGAGACACCCAGATGATTGCAAGGGCAACCAAAAGGGTCAGTTTTCACTGGTATGAGCATTTATCAATTTTGTATACATATTCATAATTTTAAAACATAATCTTGCAGTGCCTTCCTAGTTTAACAGATGTTTATACTTAGCATGTTTTGGTTCATACAAGGTAATACAAAATAAACACATTCATCTATTCAAACAAATACACAGCAAACAGTAAAGATAAACATATGTATAATTCTTGATTTATTCTCCCCAAATCTAGATAAATAAACCCAAGTTTCATACTCCAAATTTTCACCCAGCAACTAATCAATGAACAAGTTTAACTTGATTAATTTAACACCATATCTGGATATTTATAACCCAGATTTTTAAACCCCTGTCCCCATTTATTTTATGGTCTTTAACTCCTTGTCAAATGAATACTATGTATGCATTGTGAAGGAAACTCCCAGGTTGTTTAAATTATTCCAACACACAAAGGCCTCAGGGTGCAGTTGCACCATGCATATACTTGCTTCCACCTGAAGTAAGCAAATCATTGACTAACTCCCAAGTGACCAATTTAGTTTTTCTTTCATTCATATTTCAGAAAGATATAACTGCTTGTATATTTTTCTGATTCAACCCCATGTTCCCCTGTTTAATCTATATCCATGTTTAATGATACTAAGATAGAACAAGAATGCTCCAATCATGTTAGCACCAAAAGCCCACTTGCAGATTAATACTCCAAACAAACAAAAAAAATGCACAAACAAACATCCATATCACCCATAACAAAATTAATTCAGAGATTTGAATGTCTCATAATATTTTAGGCTACCTGCAATAGGACTTAATGCCATTGCATACAAAGGATAAGTACTCACCTAATGTTTTTCCTTTCACTGCTTTAATCTTTTGAACAGCAAATCCCCCAAAGCCCCAAGCTAGTGTTTCTTCCTTGTTTATTTTATTTTGTTTTTGATCCCGAGAGAGTGATGGTTTTGGCCATGTGCAGTTATTTATAATTCCATTCTAGGGTTTAAGAAAATGGGTAATTCTCCTAATACCCTTAGCTGTTCATGCATACATCTCATTCCTGTGTGGTCCTAAATGGGAAATGCACACATCAGGTTACTTTAATTGGTTATTTTGGGAGTTGAACATTTTAAACACTGCATGCTATTTTCATGTTTCTATTTTGTTCATGCCATATGCATGTGATCCTTTATTCATTTCTTTTTATAAGTTTAGAGAATCTGAAAATCTCCTTTGTACATTTAAATTAAAAATCACATATATTATGCTAATTATTTCTGGCACAATTATAAGACATATAAACCTTTTTATTAAACTTCATTTTATTTTACCTTTATATATAAAACAGAAAATGCCCCATATATATTAAATGTATATATTTTTATTTTATTTTATTTTAGGGTCATTACAATAAGCGATCTCACGCTATAGTTTACTTGCTTATTTAAATGAACTAATTTCATCAAAGTTTAATACGTTGCGAATAATGACCGTTTATGATATAACATTTATATGTGATCATATATATATCAAATGTATGTATTCTTGTATTGATTTTAGAGTTCGAACCTCATTGAAGACAATACACAGTCTTAGGTAAGTAAACTCATAGGTGACCAAGTTACGAACTATTTAATGTTTGTATAATTAGGCGCTTGCATGGATTAACATGCAAGAATTTATTGGTAAGTATATTTTATATTTGTATTTGTCAATATTAATTCAGTTCATCTGTATATTTTAATTGATTAACATTTTATCAATTATATTAGTTATACTAATTTATCAGTATAGATTATTAACTTTATATGGCAGATGTTCTTACAATATTAGAAAGGTTAATGTTACCATTTCATTTTTCTAATAAGGCTCACACTAGTCTTTTATGTTTCTCCAAACCCTAAGATGAAACATGGAAGTCTTTCGACTTCTTTAGTGGGTACTGGAACTCGTCTGTCTTGGGATTCTGACCTTGAATTTGCTCAACTAGTCATAACCCTATAAACAATGGGTAACTCCTTATTGGTTGTATCATATACAACTCCTAACCCATGGTTCCTTGTCCTAATCTCATTTCGACCTTGAGTTTGCTCAACAAATCAAAAGAAATTATTTATTCGTACCAACCATTTCGCGATGGCCTAAGTATAGTTTATTTACCTTGAGTTTTCTCTACAAATACATACATTTATCTTACTTCATCTAGTTAATATATTAATAATACTACACATAACATCTCTAGCTTGAGTTTGCTTAACAACCAAAGAGTATGCAAGTAATTTATTAACATATAAAAGGTAGAGGACACCACTTATATTAAAAATTCATAATCTTCAATATATTTAATTAAGTGATATTAACTTATGGAATAATGTATTTCTTATGAAATACCTTCGTGATTCAAATGTCGGACACATTAGAAATCATGGTATATGTTTGTATTTATTCCATAAGTCTATTTAGGGGTTTTTTAATGTTCCACCTTTAGTTTGTACATTTGTATAATATAACTTTTATTGCTATATAACTTTTATACTTTATTTAACTTATACAATGTTTTATGTATAACATTATATTAATTAAATCTTATTTAATTAATTAAATCTATAATTAATTATTATATTATTTGTTTATAACATATTATATTAAATATATATATGCTATAAAATTTATAGTATTATAGATATACCTTATATATATGTATTTTAATTTATTAATTAACTTTTTTAATTAATTTAATTAAACAATTTTAGTTAAATTTTATTAATTCTGAAAATTCTTTTATACATACATGTATACTCATATTGTCTTAAAACTTCAAGACAACATAACATATATCATTATATATATTATACATATATATATTTAATTAATTAACTTATTTAATTAATTCATTTATTTTATTAATCTTATTAATAAATATATTTTTTAATTAATTTTATAACAGTTTGGAAGAATTATAATTACAACTTTTACAATATATGTTTTGTTTTAAATTTAACTTTTAACTTTAAAACTTTTATTTTAAGTTTTAAAACAATTTTAAAACTAGCCCAAGGCCTAAATCAATTTGGTCCTTTGTATTGAGGATAACCTTTAGGCTTACCTCATCCATTCGGGCCAGGCCAGTAGCCAAGTAGGGCAGAGTACTTGATACCCAAACCCAAACTTAGACACTACTTTTCTAGACACCCTACTATATGGGTAGACTTTAATAAGGTAGCCATAATACTTCTAATTTAGACCACATAGGCTATTTGGCTCTGATACCATTGCTGGAATTGGATCAGCATGCAACAGGGTAAGTGGGTAAATTTTAAAAAATATATTCTATTTTGGATCTTATTAGCCCTATGAAGTCTAAATTTATTTAGATCTTATCTAAATTTATTTTTAAATAAAAGCAATATTTTATTTTATTTATAATAAAGTGTTATTATATTAATATTATGATTAATATATAGTATAATGTGTATATCATATACACATATGTGTGTATGTGTACGTGCAACACAGAGGTGTACAAGGTTTAACATGATCGTGTATAGATGTTGAGTTTTACACCGCAATAGATATATTAGCCCCTTCATATACATATGTGTCGTCTAATATGTGTGTGCGTGTGTGTGTCTACACACACATACACATGTGTGTGTGTGTGTGCGCGCGCGCGTGGGTGTATACTATAAAATAACATTTGATATATATATATATATAAGTTTATGTAAATATATATATATATGTGTGTGTGTGTGTTGTGTTTGTGTAAATAGTTAACATTATAATATGTTGTGATTGTTATCTAGTATAAATAACTATAAATTCAAATGTTAGATCTCAAATCCAAATCTACATAGTAAATATCTCAAAATTCAAATTTAAATTAATATATTAATTTTAAAGAAATATATATATTATATGTGTATATATTATATATCAAAACCTTAAAAAATTAATTTTTTTATTTTAAATACACACACATTATCTTTTAAACACATAATGAATTAATATTAAGAAATATATATACATTCGATAATAAGTTTTTTTAAAATGAATTTTATGGTTTTTTTTCAATTGGGTTTTTTTATTGATTTCTACCCAGAAATCATCTAAATATATATATAAATTTCTATTTTGTAAACCACTTTAAAACATGCACAAATTTTATTAAATAACTATTTGCATATTATTTATATACAGTATAGATACGAGTATATATGCACGTCCAGGTGGACCTGCATTTGATTGTTGAACCATAGTTTTATAGTGTAACTATTACAAAACATAGACAATAAAATTAGCGCAGCGACCATTTTTCACTATTTCTAATTTTTTTGAGGACCTTAACATTATAGCTTGCCACATCCACTTTATTTTCATGCATAATTTAAGAGCATAATCGAACAAAACATCAAGTGAATTCAGATTATCGGTCTATATGTTTATCACATCAATTTATGAACCAATTCATAGCGTAAAATTAATAACTATCTTAGCGCTATGGTAATTTTTTGAGCTTTGACAACTACATCCATTATCATAATATTAAATGATTGAGAACTTGACATCTCTAACTATATCTCATGTTCGTGATAATTATCTTTTGTAATGTACCAATTTTCAGGTTTACCGAGTTCACAAATCAATGGGTCTTAACTTTGAAAACAGAGAAAATAATAGGCACTTACATTGAATGTAAGTGTAAGATGGCACCCAAAAGAAATCTCTTATCTCAATTCATGAAATTGATAGAAACAATCTTTAATAGTAACCTTCAAAAAACAAACTATAAAAGATAATTCTTACTCGCTATACATACATATAACTTCGAATGTGAATTTCATATCTAAAATCTTTGATTGAACCATTTCACAAACTTGAGATATTAGTTGAAAGTTAATCGTTGTACCTTACATTGGAATGGTAAAGTAACCGTTGTAGCTTATAGTTAGTGCAGAACATACCTGAGATATGATATTTTATACATATTTCATCATTATTTGTATTAGACAAAAACCGACCAAACAATGTAAATATAAATGCTCGTCTTTGAGCATGGACCAAACCAATTTGTTTAACATTCTTACATATTCCATTAGCATTAGAAAAAAATGACCTAGCATGAGCTATTCCATCTTATATCATTCGATCTTAAGCTCCCTACTTTCTTAAGAAACGAACTTCATATTTTTCATAACCACCAACAAACATATATAACTTGTAAAAACATAGGATTAATGAAGGATATTTAAGTACAATGCTTGTCATAAAACTGTAGGAGAAGAGCTTCGGTTACTTCACCCTCAAATTTCAAGGATTGTGGTCTTAAAACACAAAGTTTGGCATGTCAAGGGAATTATACAGGTATATATTCTTATAGACTGCTTTTAATCTTCTATGATGTATATAACGATACCAGTTTATGTAATGTTGTCCCTGTAAGCTCATGCTATATGCATGTACTACATCAAATTTTATGGTACTTATCTAATACATAAACTGTACATTTTGTTAGCTAGAAACATTCAATCTCTTGTATCATTAAAATATTCCTTTTGACTAATAATACACCATTGTGTGTCATAGTGAGTATAGCACTGGAAGTTAATGGTAAGCTTTTCAATATGATAAGTATTAGAAACCATTGGAACAAAAACAAAGTTTCAAAGCTTCTTGGCATAGGAAAATGAATTTGGGTCTGTCCTATTAGAATTGTTGACTTTTAGCTAGCAAGGTTGTATGAGCCTCTTCTATTTTTATCCAAAAGAATAATAAGCACCGTAATGAAGATGATGAACCTCAGTTACTGAAAAAAAAACAGAGGAGAAAACAACCTTCTCTAAGTAACCAAAACACCTCAACTGTGAAATGAATAGCACAGGTTTTTAAAACATAGGATCAATGAAGGATATTTAAGTACCATAGAGAAAATCAAGTGTGAATCATAAAAAGTTTGCTTTAACTTTTTATAGTAAGCATCAATGTACGCATGAACATCAGTAACAGGTTTAACTAACATGCTAAAAAACTTTGCATGAACAGTTTATGGGCATAAATAGAATAATGGAAAAAAATCATGAATAGATATGTACATAATACATACAACAGTAAAGGTACAGATGCACAAAAACAAAGGCTAATCAATGAACCAAAAATAATCTGCATAAGTGGGTCATATATGAAAATGATTAAAAATTGCATTGAAAGTAAGGTAATAACAACATTTAAAATGTGTAAACAAAACCAACCCAGCATGAACATACATATGTACATAGAAGGAAGGAGTGACGGTAGTGGTGATGCTGTAAAACAAATTCATTTATAAAGCAAAGTTTGTTTTGTACTCTCACGGAAAATATAACAACCCGAAATTTTAAGCCATAACAATTAATTTGTTAATTAATTAAATAATAAAATAACTTTGTGAAATTATTAGAATTGAGCCATGGGAGTTGCACCATTGTGTCTGTGGTAATTTTCTGGTCAATTTCCATATATAGAACGTCAGAATCCGAGCTAAAATGAACAAGATATGAATTAAACAAGACAACGGAAAAAAAATTATATGGCCAGGTCGACCGGCCGGTCGACCTGAGCAAGGGGGCGGTCGACCCGCCTGCCCTTTTTAGGGTGAACGAATGAACATTCGTTCGTTCTAATATTTAGCTGACTTTACACATATTTTTCATTGTTTAGACTGATCGGGTCCTTCCATTCATGCATCCGATGGCCCCTATTCGGCCTATGACGTGGTTGCATCCTATTCAATCCCCAAATCCAACGGTCTGAGATCCACTTCTACCCCTATAAATAGAACCTTGGTTCTAACACTTTTTCTCATTCTAAGATTTTCTCCTATTGGGTTCACCTATTCAGGAAGGACCCCAAGCGGAATAATTTTCCAAGGAGGAAATCATTTTAAATAAAAATATTTAACAACCTCAAGTGGATCCGTGATGGCCTAAAGGGAAGAGGTAAGGACCAGAGGTGAGTGATTGTAATTATTTAGATTTTTAAGTAATTTAAAATAATAGGATTTCCAATAGTTGTAGTTTTACTACGATTTTTGGAATAACTGTTTTAGTAGTTTATTTACAGTTCTTAGAAGTATTTTCAGCCTATTTCTTTTAGCTATTATTTTCGGTTAATTTTAGTTTATTTTTGTTAATTATAGATTTTCCATTTAATTACATTTTATTTACATTATTTTAATTTATTTATTGTTATTTATGCGTTATTTACATCTTTTTTCTATGCCTTGGATTTCCTTCTATTTTCAGTTATCTTTTATTTCTCCTTATTCTTCTTCGCGTATGGATTAGAATAGAATTAACGTGAAATTGGATTAAATTATAAGAAATCTGAAATAATGGAATATGAGATGTAAATCACAAAGACTGTAATATAATTGGAATAGGACTGAAATTATGCCTAATTATGATATTAATTGGACTGAAATTATGCCTAATTATGATATTAAGATTGGCCTAGTTATAACCTAGAATTATAACTAAAAAGAATAAAAGAAGAAAGAAGCTTATTTTCATACTTAGACCTTAGGTTAAGTAATAAGGATGATTATAACGTAAATTATAAATTGATAAACTATGGAAACTAAGGTAAACTATGGAAACTGTGGTGCTTATTTTAAGACTTAAGATAAATTAATAAGCAATAATAGTAATTGATAAAAATAAAGGCTTATTTAGATAATTTATCTAAGTTAATAAGAAATGATAAGAGTAGGACCTGTACCAAATAGTATTCCCCTAATATTTCTATAGTTACGGTGTTTCACATATCCTGAAGTAAGACGAGGTGCTTCACATAATCCTGAAGTGAGGCGAGGGGTACACTTATGCTTATAGTGGTAGTAAACGGTCAATCTATGGTATTTCAAATCAAGGGGGTTTAAACAAGGGGCAACTAGATTATTGTTTGATAGAGACCAGTACCAATAGCATTTCCCATATTTTTCCATGGACACGGTGTTTCACATAACTCTGAAGTGAGACGAGGTGCTCACATAATCCTGAATTGAGGCAAGGGCACGCTTATGCTGTCTAGGGTAAATAAAAGGTCAAAAGAGGGAGCAACATGTAGCATGTGCATGGTGGCAGTTACGCGTGCGAATTCCATTTCGGTGCTCGGTAATCGCTATGTGTGCCAAGTGCTTACTAAGTGTGTCTTTCGTAGACACCAAAGTTTTTTGTGTAGGGAAACGTCCAGTCCACAGTAGATTCTATGGAGTGGCAGGCCGATCAAAGGGTAAAATTAGGACTTCAGCCTAATCAAAGCAGCTATTAAGGACAAGTGCAGACAATCAAAGTTAACATATCGAGTACTAGTTAATTCGTATTTATTTCCAGCTTTATCTTTCATATTTCCTTTGTTTCCTTTTATATATACTAGAACTATTGAAGAGTCTATTACTTTTACTTTGCTTAAAGATTCTAGTAGTTACTATCATTCACCAGACTTTTAGTCTGACCCACTCCTCTATTTTCCCCTTTCCCCCCATAGGCAATCAAGGGAGAGGGCAGTAAATTGCAGTCGTAGTGGAGGTTTCTTGGAGAAGTTTCTGCTATGTATTTCCCTACTTTTATTTCCGTTTTTCTTTCTTTGTACTGGCACTTGAGAGGGATATTTATACTCTAATTTTTGTTGAGACTACGAGTGTTTATTTCATGAGACATATTGGGTTTTGAGACATGTATGTTGTATTTGGTATTTGACTTGTTTAGTTTATGAAGCAATTATGAAGTTTTTGTTTTTGAATAAGTTATTATTTTAGTTTCCACTGTTTTTACCTAATTTTGTCTTGTGAATCTTAGTCTCTGTTAGTTTCAATTATACCTACAATGCACTATGCCTTTTAATGTGTCCTTTTGGGTATAATAAGGGGTGTGGGGTGTTTCACTTAGTATCAGAGCCTAAGGTTACAGGATTCCTAAAAAAAACTTGTTTTAAAAATAAAGTATTTTTCCAAAAGTAACCTATTTTTAAGTAGCATATCTTCAAATTAGAAGTATTTTTCAGAAAGAAACTCTTATTATAGAAATAGTTTTTCAAGTATAAAAGAGTTTTAATAAAAATCCCCTCAAAGTCCAGTTCAACCTTCTTTCGATTGTTTCAAGTCTAAATTCTCTTTTCTTTGCATAGTATGGCTGACTGGTTCCGTAGAGCTACGGTACCAGAGGTGCATGGGCAAGCACCCAATACAACACCGGTAGGTGGAAATTCCTTTAATCTACCTACACCAGTCGATTTTTCTAAGCTATGCAAGGAATTCGCTAGTATAGGAGGCAGAACATATTCTAGCACAGAGGATTCCGAGGAGATCCGAGCTAGGTTGGAGGATATGGAGCGAAGGTTTAGGCTATTAGATTTGAAGGACCGACAGAGAGTTCAGCCTACATCTTGGTAACTGAAGGGAGAGCTTAAAGAGGTTCCTAAGTCAGAAAGCTCTAGTAAGGTGTAGTGGAAGAACAAGAAGGATAAGGATAAGAGGAAAGAAGGCGGACCTCAGAAGCGGATCAAGGAAAGTGGGAAATGTAATAACTGTGGATTGGTTGGTCATTACGCAAAGGACTGTAAGAATAAAATGATGAAGGGAAGGTGTTTCAACTGTGGGCAGCCCGATCACATGAGTAGGAATTGTCCCTAGAGGACTGGACGGGAAGCTAGTACACCGGTCGCGCAGATTCAGGCGTTAGATGCAGCACCTTCAAGTAGCATTCCGGACAGAGGTAGGAAAGTCATAGTTGAAGGTTTGATTTCTATTTTTGATTTTCTCATTCGAACTCTATTGATTTTGGAGCATCACACTCTTTTATCTCTAGTTTTCTTGTGGATTGTTTACACTTAGACATTACTTTAGTAGTAGACCCCATTATTGTTTCAAACCCTATAAGAGGATCGACACTATTATCTATGGTCTGTAAGGGTTTGAGAATTTGTATCCTAGGCGTAGAATTTGACTATGACGCCTATGTTTTGGGATTTTCGGGGTATGGGATGATTTTGGGAATGGATTGGTTATCCACATATGGAGCTATATTAGATAGAGAGAGGAGAGTCGTTAGACTAGAGACATGCATCAGTAGGACTCTCGAGATTTCTTGCGACCCATAAGGGTCAGTTATGTTGAGCTTCTTTTGTTCCCTCAATTCATCATCATCAGAGTTAGATTCGGTTCCCGTTGTCAGAGATTTTCCATACATCTTTGAGGAGGTTAGGGGACTACCCCTCTAAGAGAGAAATTGACTTCAGAATTTATTTGATCAAGAATGCTAAGCTAGTGGCGTTACTTGTGAGGCATATGGCACCTAGGGTGAGGAAAGAGTTGAGAAAACAAGTCAGTCAGCTTTTGAAGAAGGGTTTTATAAGAAGGAGCATATCGGAATAGGGAGCACCAGTCGTCTTCGCTACTAAGGTGGATGGTTCTCTTCGACTTTGCATTGACTATAGACAATTAAATAAGCTCACAAAGAAGAACCATTATCTACTCCCTAAGATAGATGATCTTTTCGACCAGTTAGTTGGCTCTTCAGTATTTTCTCAGCTTGGTCTAGCCGTTAGATTTCATCAGCTTAGGTTAGCTGATGACAGCATTGCTAAGACCACATTTAGGACACCCGACAGATTCTTTGAGTGGTTGGTTATGTCTTTTGGGCTAACCCATGTCCTAGCCTATTCTGTAGATTTGATGAACCATGTTTTTAGAGATGTCCTAAAATAAAGTTTGTGGTGGTATTCGTGGTCGACATTTTAGTCTTTTCCATGAAGTATGGAAGAGCATGTTATTCATCTAATGGAGGTTCTTCATATGCTTCGTGTTCATCAGCTGAAGACAGAGTTCTTGAAGCATCACTTTTGAAGTGCATTTATTGGGGCATAGAGAATGTCTACACATGGTAGGGATTTAAGAAATGGTTATGTACATTTAGGATCAGACTGTGGAAATCTAAAGAGAGGTAGGCAAAGATTGGGGGATGTATAATAGGTTCAGTTGATAAGAAAAGATGAAAACCCATGTGTAGGTGAAAGAATTTAGTAAGGAAATGGGATTTCCAAGGTTTAAGAAAAGTACTCCTAGGTTAGTAAGGACAAAATCCACTTTATGCCAAGCCCAATAAAATGAAATTTTCGAAATTTAAGAAGTTGAAAAAAAATTAATTGCTAGAATTGAAAATTTTCATTGTTAATATTTTCTTTTAGAAAATAAATATGGGGTTTTTGAAGAATGGTATGAAATTTAAGTTTGTTTTTATATAATGAAAAATTGGAATTCATTTTGAAGAATTATGAAGTATATATATAACTCACTAGTTTCATTGTAAGCAAACAAAGATTTTAAATATAAAAACCTATAGTGTATCAAGTATCAAAAACGTAGATTACAACTTTTATGTTGTAATAAATGTTTTCGTGAAAAATAAGAGGAGCATAGGCTATAACACTATTGTTATAGTAAGTGACTCTCAAGAGAAATATTTTTTCATAGGTATATGAGATTTATTGGTATTTATTTAATTGAATCCATACACTAGTATTTTTGGGCTGTAGTAACAGTGTTTTACGCATCATCCGTTTTAACCCAAATAAAAATGTATTTTAAAATGATAATTTCTAAGTATAGAAAAAAAATGGTTTGTAAAGTACACTTATTATTTTTAATAAGTATAAGGAAGCGTTTTTGCAGGTATGGAAATATTAAAACAGTTTTGAAGATGAGTTTTTCTGAAAGGAAAATGTGTAAGTTAGATATTAGAAAATATTTATCATGGAAGAATATAAATTAAACATACTTTAATCTATTGGAATGAAAAGAGTAATGGTATAATTTTCTATGAAACCAATATAAATGTTTTGTGCAAGTTACAAGGAATACATGAAAGAGATATACAAGGTATGAAAAGCACCATATTTTGTATAGCCTATTTCGAAAAATATAAAATAAGTTCCTTGTAATTTCACATAAACATGAAATTCTCTTTTAAAAGGTTCATAGACGATTTTAGCGTTAATAATTTCTCACTTGAGAAGTAGTTCCAATACATTAAGATATGAGACCGTGAGGTATAATAAGAAGATGTTTTGAAACACATAAAAACAGTTTAAAGATATTTTAAAAGAAAATGTTTGGTGAAAAAGTAAATAAGTTTTTGGAAACGAAAAACTTAATAAAAGTAGAATTTGAAAATTCAAATTTTTATAGAAAACTTAAAATGTCTTTAAAAGAAAATGAGGAATAAGTTTTGGACTTAGAATTTGAAAGTTTTTCCCTTTAGGTTGGGAAATAATGTTAAGTAATCAAGTATTTCTGAATTTAATAGAAACTCAAAAATAACACTTTTTAAAGAAAGAAAAAAGATTTTGGGATTTGATGTTTTGAAAATTTAGAAGTCTTAGTTTTTGAAACGATAAATACCCAACCAAACTCTTATAAATGTGGAGTATAGAGGAATCATTTCCTATGTGTAACGTAAAAAGTGCAAGACCATGTAGGGGATAGCAGTGATTACTTTTGGAAGTAACGATAGAAGTTCCCGTGGAATGTATAGGACACTAGTAAGAACCTAGGAATGTTGATTCATGTGTGCAGACTAAAGAAGACAGTAAAGTGAAATGAGTAAGGTAGTAAGGCATGCATGGTTGAGAATGGATATTCTTGATTTTGGATGAACTTGGGAAACGTGTAACGACCCGATATTTTCAACCATTCGCATTCGCACATGTCGGACTTGAATTGCTCAAAATACCGAATTGTTAATTTATATTTGGCAAAACTCAGAATATACAGTAAATAAATAATCACAGATCACAGACACGGAGTAATATAATGCAGCGGAAATAAAGAAATAGTAGTTCATTAAGCTACTATATAAATACATCAGAGTTAAGTAAGATACAATAGGAATACCAAGATACAACAGGAGTAACAGTATGAAAATCAGGTACAACTCAGAATACAACTGGAATCAACCGGATAACAAAATGAATATATATCTGGATCTTCAAAGCAAAACTCCAGCTCCAAAGGTGAGTCTCAAATGCTGTATTCAGTCTGACCTGAGCGTAAAACAAACACAAAACACTTGAGTCAGGACATACATACTTATACAATGTAAACCAACTCAAGTGAACTGTAATAAAGATACAAGTAACTTAAAGAATGCTTGGGATCGCCCATTCTTTAAGGATCCGTTAAACTCTCTACTATGTAGTAATATTCGCTATTATAATAATGTCTAATATAAAATAAACATACTTTTTAATAGCGTCAAAGGGTTACCCATATAGCCCTTAACACGTAATAGTCCCAGTAGTCTATCCAGTATTAGCATACTCCCAAAATGGGGGCTACCCTCGATACTCCACAGGCTACGGGAGAAATCACAACTCGTAGTAAAGCTCGATATGGTAGGTGACACGGCACACAAGGAAATGCCAGGGTAGATATACCAATTACGCATCCAGACTGGTGGTGATGCATAGCAGCCACTACCGCCCACCTCGAACAACACTCCCAAATCAAGGGGTGCACCCAATCAATCACAAAGTAATAGAATGGTATCGAAGAAGTGTGTCCGATCAGAGGTGCTACCTCATTGGCCCGTCGATCGCTCCTGTTTTAGCCACCTTATGCCAACTCACGGGAGTTGGGCCCACGCATATACCTTAGGATCGTCGCCACCATCCTACTTCATTCTGGAAACTCCACCGTGTACACAGTTGTTAAAGTGGTTTTCGATATCGACAGAGAGTATGTCCATATCCAATCCCGGTCTCTTTAACAACCAATCGTTATTATAACCCGTGGTTATAATTTTAAAATGATATTTTATACTTCAAAATAGAATATCATTTCAAATCCAAATCTTTATCAAAATAAAGATTAAATCAATTCCAAACCATTTCAATATATTTAAAATATCATACCATTTCAAAACTTCATTTCAAATCATTTAATATATCAAAATATCATATCTTTCCAAAACTTCATTTCAAATCATTTAATATATCAAAATATCATATCTTTTCAAAACTTCATTTCAAATCATTTAATATATCAAAATTTCATATCTTTCCAATACTTAATTATCAAATCATCATTTGAGTTCAAATCCAAATATTCAACTTTAAATACCTTTTAAATTCAAAGATATCATTCATTTATTATCATTTCAAGTCACCTTTTAAATAGTTTATATTTCAATCAAAATAATTTATCTAAACCATTTAAAAGTGTAATTATTATACTTTCAAATCAAGTATTCAATTACCAAAGTTTTAAACTATTCTGAGTTCATTTACTAAGTTAAAAATCATAAACATTGAAAATTTCAGCCTTTCACAGCATTCAGAAAAAGCTGTTATAAGTTATTCTTGAAAACATTTTAATTCAGCAAAGACAGCATTTTAAAACTACTGTTAAATCTCAGTTTAGTTGCAATTTAGTTTAAAACAGCAAAGACAGCATTTCCAGAAATGCTGTAATAGCTTAGGTTTCAAATTAAAGGTTTTATTCAGCAAAGACAGCAGACCACTACAGCAGTTACAGAACTGCCGTAATAGACCTGAGTCAAGTTTTAGTCTATTTAGTTCAACTACACCAACTACAACATTTCATAAATGTTGTAATAGCTCTTTTATTCAATTTTAGTTCATTTACAGAAATCATAACATTTCTGAATGCTATAAAAAGTAATTTCCAGATTTTTTTTTATTTCCAGCAAATAATAACCTTCAATATTAAACCTTTTAAACATTATAAAAATCATATTTTGACATTCAAAAATGTTCATTAAAATTACTCTTTTAATTTATGATTTTTATAAGAAACATTTACAGTAAAATCCAAATTTCCAATAATTTTACTTAACAAATCCAAATGTACAATTTTCTCTTCTTCACATTTTTAACAAATAAACTTAACACTTATATTTTATTTCCATTTCACAAATTACACTAAATTTTTAATTGTATTTAATTAACTTAAACCTTTAATAAAAACCAAATTCACATTTCCAAGTCAAGTTATATTTTAAAATTACACTTTTAAGCATTCATTTATTTAACCCTTTCAATACATAGAAAACTCAATAACACTTTATTAAATCATTTAAATTCAAATTCAAATCAAATTATCATATTTCCCATTTTCCAAATAAAATTAAATTTCCCTTTTATTTATATAACTTAAATATCATTTTAAAACCAAAATTCCAAATTTCCAAACTTAAGTTATATTTCAAAAATTCACTTTTACCATTCATTTAAATTACATTTTTAACTTCTAGAAAAATCCAAATTTCTTTATTTAAACATTAAAAATCCAATTTAAATCAAATTTTCATAATTTTACACTTCTAAAAGTATTTAAAATATTTAGAATACTTTATAAAAATAACCACGGGCCTGTATATAGTTTTCTAACCTAGGTCAAGTGATACGGATATGTATCATTTCAATCCGCAGTTTAAAAATCAAAATCTAGGTTCTATCATTTCAAACCCACAATCCCAAGTTAAAATAAAAAAAATAAAAACCGTTCAGGCCTATCATTTCAGCCCATAACGATTTTTCCCTATTCTAAAGTTCGTTCGGGTATGTATCATTTCAACCCATAGTGATTTCTATACTAACAGGGAACTTGCAGTGTGATAAACAGATATAAAATGAACAGTATAGAATATATAACAGTAACAGATGATATGACAGGTAATTAAACAGGTTTAACATCATATAAATAAATCATCACAGGCAGTTATAACATCATATAAAATTCTACACATTCAATTGTTGTCGTTTCACAATTTCATAAGTATAAATGTCTAGTGAGATTTACTCACCTCTTTGTGCTGGAGATATCTATTCAAATGACACAACGGATTACATAACACAATGACAAGACTACGAATTTGAGTGGAGAGTGAGATCCAATCTATAGAACTTGTGTTAAAACCCAAAACAAAACAAGAAAAATATAGATTCAATACAACTTTGAATTGATATAACTTTGAAATAAAAACAAATATGAATACAACGACTTTGCCTTGCTTTCTCTATTCTTTTGCATGGCCTAGGGGATGTTTTATCTCTGGTTTGGACATACTTTGGCTCAGGTACGGACACAAGAATGCATGGCTACAAGGCATTGAAGTGGTGGAGGTTTCAAGGCATGAGAATTCAAAGAGGCAAGCAAGATAGTATGGTTTTGGTTCACCATATTGGCTCGGCCAATGGAGGGTTGGGCTCGACCAGTAGGGCTCAGGTCTGGACAGGGGCTGGAGGAGTGTGTGGTGGTCTTCTCAGAGGTGGTGCTGGCGACCTAAGGTGATGGTGGTGGTGGAAATGGAAGTGGTGAACAAGTAGTGGTCACCTAGCATTGTTTTAAGGCTCTAGGTTGCATTTTGGTGTTGTTTGGTCACCATTGTGGGTTTGGCCATGGTCATGACCTGGAGTATAGTTGGTGATGATGGCAGGGAAGAGGTGTAGGAGGTGGTGGCCGTGGATATGTGGAGGAGGAAGTGCAAAAGAATCCAAGAAACAAGGCAAAAACCATGAAAAATGAGAAGAAGAAGAAGAAGAAGGAAAAAGTAGCCATTACCAAAAATTTTTGCAAGCCATGAATAGAATGAGGAACAAATGTTTTTTTTGCAGGAATGAGCACTAGAATACATGGCCAAACAGAGTAATACACAGCCAAAAGAAGTAAATGAGGAGTTGTGGCAATAGAAAGGACATAGGAGATGAAAAGACTTCAGTTTCTAAAGCAATTTAAACTCTTTCATATTTCCTTTTTCTTTAATTCAAATAAAACAAAATAAAATCAGTAATTTGATTTTAGAACCGAAACAATGTAATATAAAATTAAAATAAATAATTAATTTTAAAGAAAATGGAAAAAGAATATAAGAAATTGCTTAAAAATTGAAAATAGGGTCCAGAAATTTCAAATAAATTACTGTTGACTTTGGAAAATTAACAACTTCATTTTAAAAATTATTCTAAAGCAAAGTTTTGAAATAAAATAATTCATTTATCCTTTCTAAAGTGAAATAAATAATTAAATTCAGAGAAAATAGAAAAAGAATAAAGAAATAGTTTATTAAATTTAAACAAGGCTTAAAATTACAAATAAAATATCACTGGCTTTATAAAATTTATATTTCACTTTTAAAACAAATAAAAGTCAAATAATTAAAATAAATGATGAACAAAATAAATTGGAGATTAAATAAAATAAGGTCTTAAGGAAATAGAGGAATAAATAAAGAATTTCTTTAATTAAATGAAACTGAAAATTAGGAATTATAAACAGAATACAACTGGCACTGGAAAATGTCAATTACACTTTTAAATTGTTTTAAAACCAAAATATATACATAACATGTTATTTTACCCATATAAATATAAATTAGAACATTACATGACCAAATAAAATATTATTTATATAATTTAAAATAAACAATTTTGTTAAATACAACAAATTACACACAATATTCAAAAGGGCATAACTTTCACATTATAAATCAGATTTCAACGAAACAAAAGGCAGTATTATTGAAATTATATTTACTTTCATAAAATATAGATAAATTCAAAATTTCAAATATTTTAATTTTAAATTTAAAAGTCAAAGTTTGACCAAATTCACAGTTCTGTAAAATATTCTATTTATACATGTTTGAAATTCTAATTTACATAAAAATTTAAATTTAAAATAACAAAAATTATTCATTTTAATAAATAAAATAAAGTTTTTAAATCAGGAAATTCAATTTAAAATAATTACAAAATACAAGGGTGTTACACTGTCCCCCACTCAAAACTTTTCGTCCCCGAAAAGGAATGAGGTACGGGAAAAATACAGAAAAAGATAGAATGAAATAGGATTAAGACAAGATGACAAGAAGATTGAAATTATGCCTGATAATTGTTGTTATAGGTAAGTTTAATAAGATGGAGATGATCTTCCCAAGATCCTCCAGAATCAAGAACACAAGCACGAAAGAAAAGAAAAAACATTGAGAATCCGATTCACCCTTTCCGTTTGACCGTCGGTCTGTGGATGGTAAGCAGTGCTCAGATTCAGAATAAGGAGAAGTAAGAACCACAGAAGAGATAGAAAAGTTAAATGATGAAGGGAAAAGGGAAAGAAAGAAAGACTGGAACAAACTTATTAAGCACAATACGAAAAACACGATTCATCAAATCAACAAAGAGAGCAGGAGCATTAGTCAAACCAAAAGGCATGACTAACTATTCATAGAAGAACCATTCTCAGTACGGAAAGCAGTCTCGGGAATACTTTCCTCAGCAATACTGAGTTGGTGAAAATCAGTGGTAAGGTCAAGCAGAGAGAAAACAGTAGCTCTATGGCTAACTAATTCGAAATTTGATTTCCTACTTAGAAGGTAGGAGAATGGAAACAACCAGAAAGAAAATAGATTGGAAAACAGAATAAGATAATAAATTTAAAACCATGAAAATTTCAACTTACATTTATAATTAATTTCATCCATTTGATTTCACTTAAGTTAAATAAATCTTAATTATTTTTAAATCTCATTATCTCATCATCAAATCAACAATTTATAAAGTCATGAATTGAAACAATCGTTTATTATATTTCATCTTTATTTATTAAATTTCATTCTTCTTTATTCCAATTCATTCTTAAATTTATTCCACTTAATATATCAAATCCTATATTTATTAAGTTTATTTCACTTATTATACTATTTCAATTTATTTATAATTTCTTTTAAATATCATTTTATTGTAAATTATTCAATTAACCCTTTTTCTCTATTTACCTCTATTGATATTTTATAAATAAAATTTAAGTGTATAACATTTATTATAACCACTTAAGTTTTATTTATAAAGATTCTCTTTATAGTGTATGTTCTCCAATTACATATTTAACTTCTGAATAATTTAGGTAAGTTATATTGGAATGTAATTGAGTATTATACAAATAAATTCTTTCTAATTCAATTATACAAGTTTACATATTTATTCAAACTTTTATAATTGAAATTATCCTTTAAGATAAAATTTAAGAATTAGATTTCCGATTAACTTCAAACTATTTAGAAATAAATAAATATATATAAACATACACAATATATATCAAATCAATTTTAAATTATATATCAATATATTATAAGTCAAGTCATATTTAGAAATTCAAATCAATTAAATTTCAAAGCAAAACTGTAGCAAAGCTATAGAATAGTCTCTTCACTTCGAAACCCGAAAATGAATGTCGATGATGCTGCAGTCATCACCGAAATTATTTTCCAGCGATAAAGAAAAGAGCACTGATTTATAAATTAAAAATCCTTTGAAATGATTTCTACTAGAAATACTTTTAAATAATAAATCCTTTTAAAACTTTCAAAACAAAGTTCGAAATCATCGAAAATTAAATTCTCACATTCTTGATTTAAATCCATTTAAATTTCCAAATTAATTTATAACCATGTTTAATTATTTAGATATGAAACTAAAGCCAATGATTATAAAATACATGCAAAGTTAAATATTATTTCTTAACACCCAATTTCATTAATTATCAAAAAATTCAGAAAATTAACCTTATGCATATAATAATTATACAAAATTTATCCATATACTAAATTTAAAAACCATATTATGTCAGTTTGCTCTGTTCAAGTGTTTTGGAGATCATATCGATAGCGTTGATCAGACGAACCGATCGGAAACCCAAATCAACATCAACAACCCAAACAACACAATATATAAAACATTTTTAAAATATAAAATTTCAAATACAAGATAAATTTTCAAAATAAGGATAGGGATTCAGATTTGATGGACTCGAATCAAGGAGAATTCTGATTTGAAGATAAGTTGGAGACAAAAGATAAGTTGATTAAGTAATAGAATAGGAAGATGGATAAGCTTATATAAATCACGGGCAATCTTAACCGGGTCAACCGTGACTTAAAGAATAAGACCGATGTGGATTTTCTAGGGTAAATCTACATTCGATCTCAAGAGATAGAATTCGGAATAACAAGAGATAGATAGCATTGTAAACCAAGGATATAGAAGTCTTCGGTGAATCAATGTTTTTTGTAAAGAAGTTTCACCCCTTTACAAGTCATTAGAATATTGGCGGGACCGCCAATTTATTAGAAAGGTTATTCGGAGTGGAGTTATAGGAAACTCCAGAATCAAGAAGACACGAATAGGGGAGGACAAGAATGGACTTTGGAACCGAAGGGAACGTTCCAAAATTCAAAGGAAACCGAATTGAAGAAGAAGGAATTCAAGTTCGAACGAAAGTGATTCTGTAATTAAATTTACTCTATATGCTGAGTTTGCCTAAAACCAGAGCTCTGATACCAACTGTAACGACCCGATATTTTCAACCATTCGAATCCGCACATGTCAGACTTGAATTGCTCAAAATACCGAATTGTTAATTTATATTTGGCAAAACTCAGAATATACCGTAAATAAATAATCACAGATCACAGACACGGAGTAATATAATGCAGCGGAAACAAAGAAATAGTAGTTCATGAAGCTACTATATAAATACATCAGAGTTAAGTAAGATACAATAGGAATACCAAGATACAACAGGAGTAAAAGTATGAAAATCAGGTACAACTCAGAATACAACTGGAATCAACCGGATAACAAAATGAATAGATATCTAGATCTTCAAAGCAAAACTCCAGCTCCAAAGGTGAGTCTCAAATGTTGTATCACTCAGTCTGACCCGAGCGTAAAACAAACACAAAACACTCGAGCCAGGACATACATACTTATACAATGTAAACCAACTCAAGTGAACTGTAATAAAGATACAAGTAACTTAAAGAATGCTTGGGATTGCCCATTCTTTAAGGATCCGTTAAACTATCTACTATGTAGTAATATTCGCTATTATAATAATGTCTAATACAAAATAAACATACTTTTTAATAGCGTCAAGGGGTTACCCATATATCCCTTAACACGTAATAGTCCCAGTAGTCTATCCAGTATTAGCATACTCCCAAAATGGGGGCTACACTCGATACTCCCCATGCTACGGGAGAAATCACAACTCGTAGTAAAGCTCGATATGTTAGATGAAACGGCATACAAGGCAATGCCAGGGTAGATATACCAATTACGCATCTGGACTGGTGGTGACGCATAGCAACCACTACCGCCCACCTCGAACAACACTCCCAAATCAAGGGGTGCACCCAATCAATCACAAAGTAATAGAATGGTATCGAAGAAGTGTGTCCGATCAGAGGTGCTACCTCATTGGCCCGTCGATCGCTCCTGTTTTATCCACCTTATGCCAACTCACGGGAGTTAGGTCCACGCATATACCTTAGGATCGTCGCCACCATCCTACTTCATTCAGGAAACCCACCGCGTACATAGTTGTTAAAGTGGTTTTCGGTATCGACAGAGAGTATGTCCATATCCGATCCCGGACTCTTTAACAACCAATCGTTATTATAACCCGTGGTTATAATTTTAAAATGATATTTTATACTTCAAAATAGAATATCATTTCAAATCCAAATCTTTATCAAAATAAAGATTAAATCAATTCCAAACCATTTCAATATATTTAAAATATCATACCATTTCAAAACTTCATTTCAAATCATTTAATATATCAAAATATCATATCTTTCCAAAACTTCATTTCAAATCATTTAATATCAAAAAATCATATCTTTTCAAAACTTCATTTCAAATCATTTAATATATCAAAATATCATATCTTTTCAAAACTTCATTTCAAATCATTTAATATATCAAAATTTCATATCTTTCCAATACTTAATTATCAAATCATCATTTGAGTTCAAATCCAAATATTCAACTTTAAATACCTTTTAAATTTAAAGATATCATTCATTTATTATCATTTCAAGTCACCTTTTAAATAGTTTATATTTCAATCAAAATAATTCATCTAAACCATTTAAAAGTGTAATTATTATACTTTCAAATCAAGTATTCAATTACCAAAGTTTTAAACTATTCTGAGTTCATTTACTAAGTTAAAAACCATAAACATTGAAAATTTCAGCCTTTCACAGCATTCAAAAAAAGCTGTTATAAGTTATTCTTGAAAACATTTTAATTCAGCAAAGACAACATTTTAAAACTGCTGTTAAATCTCAGTTTAGTTGCAATATAGTTTAAAACAACAAAGACAGCATTTCCAGAAATGCTGTAATAGCTCAGGTTTCAAATTAAAGGTTTTAAATTTATTCAGCAAAAACAGCAGACCACTACAGCAGTCGCAGAACTGCCGTAATAGACCTGAGTCAAGTTTTAGTCTATTTAGTTCAACTACAGCAACTACAGCATTGCATAAATGTTGTAATAGCTCTTTTATTCAATTTTAGTTCATTTACAGAAATCATAACATTTCTGAATGCTATAAAAAGTAATTTCCAGATTTTGGTGTATTTCTAGCAAATAATAACCTTCAATATTAAACCTTTTAAACATTATAAAAATCATATTTTGACATTCAAAAATGTTCATTAAAATTACTCTTTTAATTTATGATTTTTATAAGAAACATTTACAGTAAAATCCAAATTTCCAATAATTTTACTTAACAAATCCAAATGTACAATTTTCTCTTCTTCACATTTTTAACAAATAAACTTAACACCTATATATTATTTCCATTTCACAAATTAAACTAAAATTTCAATTTTATTTAATTAACTTAAACCTTTAATAAAAACCAAATTCACATTTCTAAGTCAAGTTATATTTTAAAATTACACTTTTAAGCATTCATTTATTTAACCCTTTCAATGCATAGAAAACTCAATAACACTTTATTAAATCATTTAAATTCAAATTCAAATAAAATTATCATATTTCCCAGTTTCCAAATAAAAATAAATTTCCCTTTTATTTATATAACTTAAATATCATTTTAAAACCAAAATTCCAAATTTCCAAACTTAAGTTATATTTCAAAAATTCACTTTTACCATTCATTTAAATTACATTTTTAACTTCTAGAAAAATCCAAATTTCTTTATTTAAACATTAAAAATCCAATTTAAATCAAATTTTCATAATTTTACACATCTAAAATTATTTAAAATATTCAAAATACTTTACAAAAATAACCATGGGCCTGTATATAGTTTTCTAACCTAGGTCAAGTGATACGGATATGTATCATTTCAATCCGCAGTTTAAAAAGCAAAATCTGGGTTCTATCATTTCAAACCCGCAATCCCAAGTTAAAATAAAATAAATAAAAACCGTTCAGGCCTATCATTTCAGCCCATAACGATTTTTCCCTATTCTAAAGTTCGTTCGGGTATGTATCATTTCAACCCATAGTGATTTCTATACTAACAGGGAACTTGCAGTGTGATAAACAGATATAAAATGAATAGTATACAATATATAACAGTAACAGATGATATGACAGGTAATTAAATAGCTTTAACATCATATAAATAAATCATCACAGGCAGTTATAACATCATATAAAATTCTACACATTCAATTGTTGTCGTTTCACAATTGCATAAGTATAAATGTCTAGTGAGATTTACTCACCTCTTTGTGCTGGAGATATCTATCCAAATGACACAATGGATTACAGAACACAATGACAAGACTATGAATTTGAGTGGAGCGAGATCCAATCTATAGAACTTGTGTTAAAACCCAAAACAAAACAAGAAAAATATAGATTCAATACAACTTTGAATTGATATACCTTTGAAATAAAAACAAATATGAATACAACGACTTTGCCTTTCTTTCTCTATTCTTTTGCATGGCCTAGGGGATGTTTTATCTCTGGGTTGGACATACTTTGGCTTAGGTATGGACACAAGAATGCATGGCTATAAGGCATTGAAGTGGTGGAGGTTTCAAGGCATGAGAATTCAAAGAGGCAAGCAACATAGGATGGTTTTGGTTCACCATATTGGCTCGGCCAATGGAGGGTTGGGCTCGACCAGTGGGGCTCAGGTCTGGACAAGGGCTGGAGGGGTGTGTGGTGGTCTGGTCAGAGGTGGTGGTGGCGGCCTAAGGTGATGGTGGTGGTGGAAATGGAAGTGGTGAACAAGTAGTGGTCACCTAGCATGGTTTTAAGGCTCTAGGTTGCATTTTGGTGGAGTTTGGTCACCATGGTGGGTTCGGCCATGGTCATGACCTGGAGTATAGTTGGTGATGATGGCAGGGAAGAGGTGTAGGAGGTGGTGGCCGTGGATATGAGGAGGAGGAAGTGCAAAAGAATCCAAGAAACAAGGCAAAAACCATGAAAAATGAGAAGAAAAAAGTAGCCATTACCAAAAATTTTTGCAAGCCATGAATAGAATGAGGAACAAATGTTTTTTTTGTAGGAATGAGCACTGGAATACACGGCCAAACAAATTAATACACAGCCAAAAGAAGTAAATGAGGAGTTGTGGCAATTGAAAGGACATAGGAGATGAAAAGACTTCAATTTCTAAAGCAATTTAAACTCTTTCATATCTCCTTTTTCTTTAATTCAAATAAAACAAAATAAAATCAGTAATTTGACTTTAGAACCAAAACAAAGTAATATAAAATAAAAATAAATAATTAATTTTAAAGAAAATGGAAAAAGAATATAAGAAATTGCTTAAAAATTGAAAACAGGGTCCAGAAATTTCAAATAAATCACTATTGACTTTGGAAAATTAACAACTTCATTTTAAAAATTATTCTAAAGCAAAATTTTGAAATAAAATAATTCATTTATCCTTTCTAAACTGAAATAAATAATTAAATTTAGAGAAAATAGAAAAAGAATAAAGATATAGTTTATTTAATTTAAACAAGTGTAATGCCCCAAAAATTCATGGAATCTTATTTTGGTTGGATTTTGAAATATATGAATTTATTTGTATAGGAATATATGGAATTAATTGTGTGCAAGTGTGTGTGCATGTGTGCACGTGCACACTGATATGGCACAAGGAAGAACTCCAGATTTCTTGAATTTAAAACAAGAATTAAAAAGCATTACAAACATAATTTTGTAACATGGATATTTGATTTCTGGAATTATATGGATCATCCTAGAAAATAAGAAAAGTAAGTTTTATTTTAAATCAGTAAACAGATTTTATTTAAAACCCAGGAAAAAAAATATGTTATAAGGATTTGAAAACCTGTATACATATAGGTGCATATGTTTCTGAAATTAAAGAGGAATTAAATAAGCCTAGATAAGATATGTATACAAATATACATTTTTGTAAGTACTGGAAAAAAAAAATATGCAAGTGAAACCATAACACTAAAATGGCAAAAGACAAATTTCAAGCAAAATAATTGCTTTAGGCAGAAAATAGAAAGGGGGATTTTTAGAAAATAAACAAGTAAACAATGTCACACAATTATCATGACTTGGTAAGAATATGATATATTCTGGAAAAGAAAAAGGGGAGGCAGGTCTCACATATGGCCGGGATATTAAAGGTGAAAATAAACAAATTTGAAATGCAAAATGCATGAGTCTTGGCCAGGGTAGGAATGGGATTTTACAATGATAAAACCCTAGAAAACCTCTCTTGTAAATCCAAGTATAAACCAGAAAAATCATTTGCTACCCAGAAACATTTAAGAAAACAAAGAAGAAAATATTTGCAAGTAGAAAAGCAAGTTTTGAAAAGGTTTCTTTTCTGGGTTTAGCAAGAGAAGCATTTTCTGTGAGTAATCTCACTAAACCCATGGCATTAAGTCCTGTTATGAGGCAGCCAAGCTTATGTTATTTTTCTACATATTTTTGATTTCATTACTATGGTTTTAATGGATGTTTCAATGGATGTTTTAATGGGTGTTTCTTAATGTTTTGATTGCTTTGATGTTTGAGTATTTTGCTCTGTTTGGTTACACCCAGAAATGTAAAAGTAGGAAATCATGAAAGTAAATAGAGAATACTTGTAACTGGTTTAGATATGGCATGGAAAATATAGAAATCAAAATTTATATGAGTTGCATTACACTTGTGTAAGTGTTGAGGCTCAAATGAAAGATTCAAGGATGCAATGGAAATATCCAAAAGTGCTGAACCCTTGATCAAATAGAAAACCCATGAGCCAGAAATCTTGTTTAAGCTAGATCTTGAATTTAGTTCAAACATGGTTGCTTATGAAACAATAATAACCCACATGTCTAGTCTTTATTCCCAGTTATAAATATTCTTGTATTTTCTTTGAGCTAGAATATTTGAAAATATGATTTCCCTTGGATACAAATGTTAGCTTGTCTTTGAGGTGTGCTTACAAGTTTTATATAATGTTTCATGAACACTGTGATTTAAGCACCTAGCTAACTCATGATAGGATCAAACATGAACACTTAGTAAATAAACTAAGGATTGTGAGCCAAGAAGACTGCTGGAATGCTTGTTGTATTTAAAGTATGCAAGTTGGCACATGGCTTGTTTAAGCCCTGAGATTTTTGTGCAATATTGTGAATTATTTTATTGCAATGTGTCCCCATGATTCCTTTATTGCAGATGAGGCTAGGAATTAATTTGGTAAATGCAACCTTAAATTGATGAAGTAGGAACTTGAGTTATTCCTAGGATGGTTGGTCTGGAGCTAAGATATTTCCTAAGTATTTCTATCTGAAAAGTATGTTTGCATGATTGAATGTGTGTACATAATCAGTCTTAAATACTGATCATATATACACAATTATATCATAAACAAGTCAGGCAAATTGATCAAAGAAGCTATGCCCACTTGTACAAGATATTTATGTCTCACTCATTTACTTAATATCATGGAATTTTTTATATTGCTCATACCAGATCTTGTATCTGACCCTTGTTTGCTTATGGCATCTGGGGTGTCTCATTTAAAATGGGGCAGCCTCCAATGCTCTTTCAGGGAATGCTGGATCTAAATAGGAAGCTGCTATGGCTAATGAGAATGATTGGATAAGCATGCTAAATTAGAATTGAATAAGAACTTAGAAGGAATTATCTGCATGTAATTTGAGAAGTTTTTATAGTTATGCTTTGGTAGTTATGTAATGATCTTGAATGCTTGAATTTATTTAGTTGATTTAACTGAATCTAGTAATGTATTAAGTTTGGGATTAACCAAAGACTTAGTTGAATCTATGCAAGAAAATATATGTTTGAGTATTATGGTGAAAATCTGTAAATGGTATATGCCTGTTTTAGTTAATTTCAAGTTACTTAAAACCTTAAGTTTGAAGGTTAAAAATCTGAGTTTGGCTAGAAGTAATATTTCAAGAATTTTGTGACTATATGCAGAAGTGTTTTGATAAAAGAAACAATATATATATATATTTGTGCACTGTATAAAGATATGTACATGTTTTAAGGGATTTTGCAAGTGTCTGGTATCTGAATTTACATTGCAAAAGCCAGGCACTAATGTTTTGATGATCTAGTCATAAGGCTAACCCACTTCAAAAAAATAATGAGGTCTGGAATGATCAAGATGACCAGAGTTTTGGGTATAAAGGAAGAAAATACACTTTGTAAAATCTGAAGCTTTCTTTGCAAATGCATGAAGACATTTTAAAATATTTGAGCAACTCACATTTTATTTTGAATAGCTTTGTTAGTCCAGAGATTACACTACATCTGATATGCATATATATATTATCTAAAATACTACTTTTGTCAAATGACCATAAAATCTGGATCCTCTAAATCCAGTAAAGCAACCTGTAAATTAGATGCAAGCTGAGGTAACTCAGGGATTAGAGAATAAATTTGGTTAAGAAAAAAAATACAACTATATAGATTATGAAAGAATTACTCAACTGATTTGGCCATAAGTAAAGCAATTCTGTGATGAAATCACTTGTGTTGAAAATGATATATGAGTATATCATTTCCCTTTTTGGCTTTCAATAAACACCCAATAATTAAACTAAAATTTTGGTGGCTTGCTATATAATCTGAGATCACTTTGTTATCTCAAACCAACAGACAATCACTATAGGGATGGTCAAAAATTACTAAGTAGCAACTGCATATGATTATGGGATTAATTACCCTGACTCAAATATCAAAAGGCATGGAAAATGAGCTATGTGCTGGTTGATTAGAAATTCAAAATTCAATCAGGATACACTCTTGCTAAACAACACTCTAATCCAAGCAAGAGGGTCACAAACATCTTCATATGTATGTGAATATATTTATTGATGAACTAATATAAATATATTAGTAGTAGAAGGAGGATCCTGGATTATTTAGTGAGAAGACTAAATGACTCTAAGAGATTTATTGTTGTAAAAAAAAATCCTAGTAAAAATTAGGTGAAATAGCTAGGGTCATTTCATTTGGTATCAGAGCTATGTTAAAATTATACATAGCTAAGTGATTGTATTGATTGATTGAAGTACTATAACCAAGTAGATGTACTGATTGTTTGTTTGAGTAAAATAATAATACTGATAGAAAGTAAAAAAAAATATAATAATAATATATACTCATGATAAACTAACCCTATCTACCCATACTCTAGTTATCCAATCATGGTAGGAAGAGGATCTCATCACCATGCAGGATCAAGTACACCACAAATGCTTGACATGCAAGACTTTATGAGGGCTTTAAGGGATGGAGTAGGGCAGAGACTTGAGAACCCACATGAGGAACTTTCCAAACTATTAAAGACTTACACCAATTTAGGAGGCAAGAGCTTTGAAGGGACTGAAAATGTGATGGAAATTCAAGCATGGTTGAGAACACTGGACAAAGTTTTCAATGACATGCAATTGGATGATCAAAGGAAGAGGCAAGTGGCCTCAAGGCAACTGAAAGGTGTGGCTTTGAGCTGGTGGGAGGTAGTCATAGCTGGGAGGAATGAGAATGAAATCACTTGGAATCAATTCAAGGAGATGTTGGAAGCTAGATTTGTTCCAGCATCAGCCAAAACTCTATTGCTTGAAGAATTCATCAGACTTAGGCAGGGAACTTTTAATGTGACTGAATATACCCATAGGTTTGAGAGCTTGTCTAAGTATGGAGCTATGCTTGTGACTGATGAGGCATCAAAGAATGATAGGTATATTAAGGGTTTAAACCCAGGGCTTAGTAGGGCTATGTTGCCATATGCAGATAAAACTTTTGATCAAGTCATTGATCTGGCCTTAAAATTTGAGCAACGTGACAAGGAAAGGGAGAAGTATAAGAGTTTTAAGAATAACAATAATAAGAAAAATAAGGGAAGGTATCACCCCTATGACAAAAAGAAGGAGGAGACAGAAAGCAAGAAAACCAATGATACTAAGACCACTGATACAAAGAGAAAAATAACATGCCATCATTGTGGAAAGGAAGGACATATCAAACCAAGGTGCCCAGAATTGAAGGGAGGAGCTTTCAAATGCTACCTATGTGGTAAGGAGGGACATATCAAGAGAAATTGCCCTGAGTATAAACAGCAAGGGAAGCTAGCAAGTTTGGAAAGCAGAAGCAAATCCACAGTAGAAGCTATTGAAGAAAATCATGGGCAAGTGGAAGGTACCTTATTTATTTGTACCCTACCTATATCAGTAGTGTATGATACAGGGGCAACACATTCTCTGATTTCCCATGAATTAGTTGTATTGCTTAAATTAAATTGCATACTGGTTGAAACTCTTTTGTTAGTGCAAAGCCCATTGGGGAGTTCTAGTGTTTTAAACATGATTTGTGTGGATGTGGAATTAAACATAGGAGGAAATGTTTTTATTTCCAATTTATATGTTTTAAATTACCCAAATATAGGTATTATATTGGGTGTAGACTGGTTAAGGCAATACAAAGCCATAATTAATTTAGACTCATCCACCATATCATTACAAAATTCTAGAGGTCAAAGAATCACAATTTTGTGTGAAATAGCCAAAGAAAGAAAATTATATCACTTGATTTACTTAAATAAGGATTCCAAGTAGCCTTCTATTGAATAAATCCCCATAATTAACAAATACTTAGATGTGTTTGGAGAAGTTAAGGGTGTTCCACACCACAGACCAGTGGAATTTCAGATTAATCTGATACCAGGAGCAAGCCCAATTATTAAGAAACCCACTAGGATGGGGCCAAGTGAGTTGAAGGAATTGAAGAAACAGTTAGAAGAATTGGAAAGCAAAGGATTTATAAGACCAAGTAATTCATGCTGGGGTGCTCCAGTAGTGTTTGTAAGGAAACATGATGGTACTTTAAGAATGTGCATAGATTACAGGGAGCTAAACAAAGTCACTATCAAAAACAAGTACCCCTTACCTAGAATTGATGATCTTTTTGATCAACTTAGTGGAGCAAAAATATTTTCTAGATTAGACCTGGCATCTGGATTCCATCAGATGAAGGTTGAGGACTCAAGTGTTAAGTATACAGCCTTTAACACTAGGTATGGTCTATATGAGTTTCTTGTCATGCCATTTGGGTTGACAAATGCCCCATCATATTTTGTAGACTTGATGAATAGGATATTCAGGGATTATTTAGACAAGTTTGTATTGATTTTTATTGATGATATTTTGATTTATTCTAAAACAGTAGAGGAACATGAAAATCACTTACACCTTGTTTTGTCTAGATTAAGAGAAAAAGATTTAAAGGAAAAATTTTCTAAGTGTGCATTTTTGAAAGAAGAAGTGCATTTCCTTGGGCATGTTATATCTGCCAAGGGCATTTCTGTAAACCCCAATAAAATTGTGGCTATCCAAGCATGGAAAAGGCCAAGCACAGTGGGAGAAGTTAGGTCATTTATGGGAATGGCAGGGTATTATAGGAGATTTATAAAAGATTTTTCTAAGATGTCATCACCTCTTACCAACCTAACTAGAAAGAATCAACCCTTTATATGGACTAAGAAATGTGAACAAGCCTTTAGTAAAATCAAGGAGGCCTTGGTCAATGCACCAGTGTTGAGAGTACCAGAAGGAAATAAGGATTTGATTGTTTATACTGATGCAAGTGGTTCTGGGCTAGGAGCTGTATTGATGCAGCAAGATCAAGTCATAGCCTATGCATCAAGACAACTGAAGCCACATGAATCAAAGTATGCAACCCATGATCTTGAGTTGGCAGCAGTGGTATATGCACTAAAGCTCTGGAGACATTATCTTCTAGGTGCTAAGTTTATTTTGTACACAGACCATAAGGCATTGAAATATCTCTTTTCACAAAAATATTTGAATATGAGGCAGCATAGATGGGTTGAGTTTCTTGCAGCATATGATTTGGACATACTTTATACTCCAAGAAAGGCTAATAAGGTTGCAGATGCTTTGAGCAGGCAGCATGCAAAAGTAGCCATGTTAATGATAGAAGAGTTTAGAAATTTATCTCTACTTACTGATTTGGAAATTGAGGAAATTAGTGAGGTAAACATGGAGATGATTGAAGAAGGGAGTAAAGGAAAATTAAGTTTGATAACTTTGCAATCAGATTTAATTTTGAAAGTGGGAAAAATGCAAGAGGAAGATCCAGATTTATTAGAAAAGAAAACTTTAATAGAAAAAGGAGAAGAAGTAGCAAACTACCACCTTGATAAGGATGGTTACTTAAGGAATAAAGGTAGGATATGTGTTCCAAAGGATATAGGATTGAAGGAAGAGATACTTAATGAATATCATAGGAGCAAATATTCTATACATCCAGGCAGCACCAAGATGTACCAAAACTTGAAGAGGGATTATTGGTGGAGAGGGATGAAAACTGATGTGGCCAAACATGTTGCAAAGTGTATGACTTGCCAACAAGTCAAAGCAGAAACCCAAAGACCCTCAGGCCTATTACAACCTCTAGTCATACCACAGTGGAAGTGGGAAGATATATCTATGGATTTCATAGATGGTCTGCCTAGATCAAAGAGAGGAAATACAAGCATTTGGGTAGTAGTTGATAGATTAACTAAAGTGGCACACTTTATACCAGTGAAGACAGAAAGAAATGCACCTAAACTAGCTCAAATATTCATGAAAGAAGTAGTAAGGTTGCATGGAATTCCTAAGACTATAGTGAGTGATAGGGACACAATCTTTACATCCAGATTTTGGAAGAGCTTTCAAGAAGCCATGGGGAGTGAATTATGCTTGAGTACTGCATACCACCCCCAATCAGATGGTCAAACTGAAGTAATAAATAAAGTTTTGGAGGATTTGTTGAGGGCATGTGCATTGGACTTTGGAGGCAATTGGGAAGATCACCTCCATTTGGCTGAATTTACATATAACAATAGTTATCAAAGCACCATAGGCATGGCACCATTTGAAGCCTTATATGGCAAACCATGTTTTTCACCAATATGTTGGGTTGAAGCAGGAGAAAAGGCTGTCTTAGGGCCTGAGTATGTTAAAGAAACTACAGAGAAAATTGAACTTGTAAGGAGAAGGATGGCAGCAGCTCAAGATAGGCAAAAGAAGTTTGCAGATGCAAGGAGGAAGCAGGTAGAATATGAAGTTGGTGATTATGTTTTCATCAAAGTTTCACCTATGAAGAAGGTGTTGAGGTTTGGCAAGCAGGGAAAACTTACCCCAAGATATGTTGGACCTTACAAGATTTTGGAAAGAATAGGTTCATTAGCATATAAATTGGAACTACCAGAAGAGATGAGTGCAATGCATAATGTATTTCATGTATCACAACTTAGGAGATGGGTGCATGATAAAGAGGAAATTCTAGAGAAACCAACTCAAGTTCAAATAAATCCTGATTTGGTCTATGAGAAAGAACCAGTGGGGATTTTAGCTAAAGAGGAAAAGAAGTTGAGGAGCAAAACTCTGAAATTGGTAAAGGTTCAATGGAGCCTAGACCCTAATGATTGTACATGGGAGTTAGAGGATAAGATAAAGATGGATTACCCTAAGCTTTTTGCAGTGGAAGGTAAAAATCTAAATCTCTAAAAAGTTTAATATGTATGGTTGTTTTGACTGAATTGTTTGCTTATGCAATGTTTGATAGATTTTATAAAAATCTGGAAATGTTTAAAGTCAAAATGAGAAAAATTGTGAGGACACAATTCCTAAAAAGGTGGGGTGATTGTAATGCCCCAGAAATTCATGGAATCTTATTTTGGTTGGATTTTGAAATATATGAATTTATTTGTATAGGAATATATGGAATTAATTGTGTGCAAGTGTGTGTGCATGTGTGCACGTGCACACTGATATGGCACAAGGAAGAACTCCAGATTTCTTGAATTTAAAACAAGAATTTAAAAGCATTACAAACATAATTTTGTAACATGGATATTTGATTTCTGGAATTATATGGATCATCCTAGAAAATAAGAAAAGTAAGTTTTATTTTAAATCAGTAAACAGATTTTATTTAAAACCCAGGAGGAAAAAAATATGTTATAAGGATTTGAAAACCTGTATACATATAGGTGCATATGTTTCTGAAATTAAAGAGGAATTAAATAAGCCTAGATAAGATATGTATACAAATATACAATTTTGTAAGTACTGGAAAAAAAAAATATGCAAGTGAAACTATAACACTAAAATGGCAAAAGACAAATTGCAAGCAAATTATTGCTTTAGGCAGAAAATAGAAAGGAGGATTTTTAGAAAATAAACAAGTAAACAATGTCACACAATTATCATGACTTGGTAAGAATATGATATATTCTGGAAAAGAAAAAGGGAAGGCAGGTCTCACATATGGCCGGGATATTAAAGGTGAAAATAAACAAATTTGAAATGCAAAATGCATGAGTCTTGGCCAGGGTAGGAATGGGATTTTACAATGATAAAACCCTAGAAAACCTCTCTTATAAATCCAAGTATAAACCAGAAAAATCATTTGCTACCCAGAAACATTTAAGAAAACAAAGAAGAAAATATTTGCAAGTAGAAAAGCAAGTTTTGAAAAGGTTTCTTTTCTGGGTTTAGCAAGAGAAGCATTTTCTGTGAGTAATCTCACTAAACCCATGGCATTAAGTCCTGTTATGAGGCAGCCAAGCTTATGTTATTTTTCTACATAATTTTGATTTCATTACTATGGTTTTAATGGATGTTTCAATGGATGTTTTAATGGGTGTTTCTGAATGTTTTGATTGCTTTGATGTTTGAGTATTTTGCTCTGTTTGGTTACACCCAGAAATGTAAAAGTAGGAAATCATGAAAGTAAATAGAGAATACTTGTAACTGGTTTAGATATGGCATGGAAAATATAGAAATCAAAATGTATATGAGTTGCATTACACTTGTGTAAGTGCTGAGGCTCAAATGAAAATTCAAGGATGCAATGGAAATATCCAAAAGTGCTGAACCCTTGATCAAATAGAAAACCCATGAGCCAGAAATCTTGTTTAAGCTAGATCTTGAATTTAGTTCAAACATGGTTGCTTATGAAACAATAATAACCCACATGTCTAGTCTTTATTCCCAGTTATAAATATTCTTGTATTTTCTTTGAGCTAGAATATTTGAAAATATGATTTCCCTTGGATACAAATGTTAGCTTGTCTTTGAGGTGTGCTTACAAGTTTTATATAATGTTTCATGAACACTGTGATTTAAGCACCTAGCTAACTCAAGATAGGATCAAACATGAACACTTAGTAAATATACTAAGGATTGTGAGCCAAGAAGACTGCTGGAATGCTTGTTGTATTTAAAGTATGCAAGTTGGCACATGGCTTGTTTAAGCCCTGAGATCTTTGTGCAATATTGTGAATTATTTTATTGCAATGTGTCCCCGTGATTCCTTTATTGCAGATGAGGCTAGGAATTAATTTGGTAAATGCAACCTTAAATTGATGAAGTAGGAACTTGAGTTATTCCTAGGATGGTTGGTCTGGAGCTAAGATAGTTCCTGAGTATTTCTATCTGAAAAGTATGTTTGCATGATTGAATGTGTGTACATAATCAGTCTTAAATACTGATCATATATACACAAGTATATCATAAACAAGTCAGGCAAATTGATCAAAGAAGCTATGCCCACTTGTACAAGATATTTATGTCTCACTCATTTACTTAATATCATGGAATTTTTGATATTGCTCATACCAGATCTTGTATCTGACCCTTGTTTGCTTATGGCATCTGGGGTGTCTCATTTAAAATGGGGCAGCCTCCAATGCTCTTTCAGGGAATGCTGGATCTAAATAGGAAGCTGCTATGGCTAATGAGAATGATTGGATAAGCATGCTAAATTAGAATTGAATAAGAACTTAGAAGGAATTATCTGCATGTAATCTGAGAAGTTTTTATAGTTATGCTTTGGTAGTTATGTAATGATCTTGAATGCTTGAATTTATTTAGTTGATTTAACTGAATCTAGTAATGTATTAAGTTTGGGATTAACCAAAGACTTAGTTGAATCTATGCAAGAAAATATATGTTTGAGTATTATGGTGAAAATCTGTAAATGGTATATGCCTGTATTAGTTAATTTCAAGTTACTTAAAACCTTAAGTTTGAAGGTTAAAAATCTGAGTTTGGCTAGAAGTAATATTTCAAGAATTTTGTGACTATATGCAGAAGTGTTTTGATAAAAGAAACAATATATATATATATATATATATATATATATATATTTGTGTACTGTATAAAGATATGTACATGTTTTAAGGGATTTTGCAAGTGTCTGGTATCTGAATTTACATTGCAAAAGCCAGGCACTAATGTTTTGATGATCTAGTCATAAGGCTAACCCACTTCAAAAAATAATGAGGTCTGGAATGATCAAGATGACCAGAGTTTTGGGTATAAAGGAAGAAAATACACTTTGTAAAATCTGAAGCTTTCTTTGCAAATGCATGAAGACATTTTCAAATATTTGAGCAACTCACATTTTATTTTGAATAGCTTTGTTAGTCCAGAGATTACACTACATCTGATATGCATATATATATTATCTAAAATACTACTTTTGTCAAATGACCATAAAATCTGGATCCTCTAAATCCAGTAAAGCAACCTGTAAATTAGATGCAAGCTGAGGTAACTCAGGGATTAGAGAATAAATTTGGTTAAGAAAAAAAAATACAACTATATAGATTATGAAAGAATTACTCAACTGATTTGGCCATAAGTAAAGCAATTCTGTGATGAAATCACTTATGTTGAAAATGATATATGAGTATATCATTTCCCTTTTTGGCTTTCAATAAACACCCAATAATTAAACTAAAATTTTGGTGGCTTGCTATATAATCTGAGATCACTTTGTTATCTCAAACCAACAGACAATCACTATAGGGATGGTCAAAAATTACTAAGTAGCAACTGCATATGATTATGGGATTAATTACCCTGACTCAAATATCAAAAGGCATGGAAAATGAGCTATGTGCTGGTTGATTAGAAATTCAAAATTCAATCAGGATACACTCTTGCTAAACAACACTCTGATCCAAGCAAGAGGGTCACAAACATCTTCATATGTATGTGAATATATTTATTGATGAACTAATATAAATATATTAGTAGTAGAAGGAGGATCCTGGATTATTTAGTAAGAAGGCTAAATGACTCTAAGAGATTTATTGTTGTAAAAAAAATCCTAGTAAAAATTTGGTGAAATAGCTAGGGTCATTTCAACAAGGCTTAAAATTACAAATAAAACATCACTAGCTTTATAAAATTTCTATTTCACTTTTAAAACAAATAAAAGTCAAATAAGTAAAATAAATGATGAACAAAATAAAGTGGAAATTAAATAAAATAAGGTCTTAAGGAACTAGAGGAATAAATAAAGAATTTCTTTAATTAAATGAAACTGGAAATTAGGAATTATAAACAGAATACAACTGACACTGGAAAATGTCAATTACATTTTTAAATTGTTTTAAAACTAAAATATATACATAACATGTTATTTTACCCATATAAATATAAATTAGAACATTACATGACCAAATAAAATATTATTTATATAATTTAAAATAAACAATTTTGTTAAATACAACAAATTACACACAATATTCAAAAGGGCATAACTTTCACATTATAAATCAGATTTCAACGAAATGAAAAGCAGTATTCTTGAAATTATATTTACTTTCATAAATTAAAGATAAATTCAAAATTTAAAATATTTAAATTTTAAATTTAAAAGTCAAAGTTTGACCAAATTGACCAAATTCACAGTTCTGTAAAATATTCTATTTATACATGTTTGGAATTCTAATTTACATCAAAATTTATATTTAAAATAACAAAAATTATTCATTTTAATAAATAAAATAAAGTTTTTAAATCATGAAATTCAATTTAAAATAATTACAAAATACAGGGTTGTTACAAAACGCATCTTTCTTTAGTGGAATTCATATAAGATAGTAGTTCTCAAGCTAGCATTAGAGTAGCACCTTTCGAAGCTCTTTATGAGAGACCGCGCAAGTGGCCTTTGTATTGGATAGGGTCTACAGAGGGATTGCCTTGGTTCCGACATAGTTAAGAAGACTTTGGGGAGGATTGGTTTGATTGGGAGAAAATGCGTACTTCTTATCCACATCTCTCTTTGATAGTAAATTTCGAATTTCATATTCCCATCTTTAGTTTTGAATAGGTTCTTTCCTTTATTATCCTTTGGGAGGGTAGAACTTAGGATTTAACCTATGGATGGTAGGAATTGATGTAAACATGTTATTAGAACATGTTATGAATGATGTATGCTAGTGATTCCAAGTGGTTGCTAGTGGATGCTAATGGACGCATATAGGTACACTAGGCAATATTATTCTTTAAGGATTAGCCCAATTAGGACACTATAGCATATGCATATGGATGTGTGTGCATTTTTAATTTATTTCTATGGTTGCTATAAATGAATGATTATGACATGGTTGTTGCATTTGAATGATATTTGTGGCACGCATATAGAACTATCAGTTATCATTAGGGAATTTTTGCATTCATTTGAGTACATGGCACGGACATGATTGCATAAAAGGAGGTCAACTGAATCAGTGGACCGCCTAATCTTTTGCATTAGTAAGGGACATTTACACTTCACTAATTGCATAAGTATCATAAATTGCATTGGAAAAACTTAAGGACAATGGATGAATGGTTGATGATTGATTAGTTGGTTGTACAATTGGATGAAAACATTTAGTACATTCTTTTATCCTTAGAGATTTCGGGGACGAAATCCCTTAAGGAGGGGAGAATGTGACAACCCAAAATTTTAACCCATAATAATTAATTCATCAATTAATTAAATAATAAAATAACTTTGTGAAATTATCAGAATTGAGCCATGGGAGTTGCACCATTATGTCCATGGTAATTTTCTGGTCAATTTCCATATATAGAACATTAGAATCTGAGCTAAAATGAATGAGATATGAATTAAACAAGACAGCGAAAAAAAAGTTATATGGCCAGGTCGACCTAGGCAAGGGGGCGGTCGACCGTCCGGTAGACCCGCCTGCCCATTTTAGGGCGAAATGAACGTTCGTTCGTTCGAATAATTAGCCGACTTTACACGTATTTTGCATTGCTTAAACTAATCGGGTCCTTCCATTCATGCATCCGATGGCCCCTATTCAGCCTATAACATGGTTGCATCCTATTCAATACCCAAATCCAACGGTCTGAGGTCCACTTCTACCCCTATAAATAGAACCCTAGGTCTAACGCTTTTTCTAATTCTAAGATTTTCTCCTATTGGGTTCACCTATTCAGGAAGGACCCTAAGCGGAATAATTTTCCAAGGAATAAATCATTTTAAATAAAAATAATTAACAACCCCAAGTGGATCCATGAAGGCCTAAAGGGAAGAGCTAAGGACCAGAGGTGAGTGATTGTAATTATTTAGATTTTAAGTAATTTAAAATAATAGGGTTTCCAATAGTTGTAGTTTTACTACGATTTTTGGAATAACCTTTTTAGTAGTTTATTTACAGTTCTTAAATTTATTTTCAGCCTATTTCAGTTATTATTTTCAGTTAATTTTAGTTTATTTTTTTTAATTATATCTTTTCCATTTAATTACATTTTATTTACAGTATTTTAATTTATTTACTATTATTTATTCGTTATTTACATCTTCTTCCTACGCCTTGGATTTCCTTCTATTTTCAGTATTCTTTTATTTCTCCTTCTTCCTCTTCGCGTATGGATTAGAATAGAATTAACGTGAAATTCGATTAAATTATAAGAAATCTGAAATAATGGAATATGAGATGTAAATCACAAAGACTGTAATATAATTGGAATAGGACTGAAATTATGCCTAATTATGATATTAATTGGACCGAATTAAGAAGATTGGCCTAGTTATAACCTAGAATAATAACTAAAAAGAATAATATAAGAAAGAAGCTTATTTTCACACTTAGACCTTGGGTTAAGTAATAAGCATGATTATAACATAAGTTATAAATTGACAAACTATGGAAACTATGGTAAACTATGGAAACTATGGTGCTTATTTTAAGACTTAGGATAAATTAATAAGCAATAATAGTAATTGATAAAAATAAAGGCTTATTTAGATAATTTATCTAAGTTAATAAGCAAAGATAAGAGTAGGACCTGTACCAAATAGCATTCCCCTAATATTTCTATGGTTATGGTGTTTCACATAATCCTGAAGTGAGACGAGGTGCTTCACATAATCCTGAAGTGAGGCGAGGGCTACACTTATGCTTATAGTGGTAGTAAACAGTCAATTATGGTAGTTCAAATCAAGGGGGTTCAAACAAGGGGCGCAACTAGATTATTGTTTGGTAGGGACCAGTACCAACAGCATTTCCCCTATTTTTCTATGGACACCATGTTTCACATAACCCTAAAGTGAGACGAGGTGCTTCACATAGTCCTGAAGTGAGGCGAGGGGCACACTTATGTTGTCTAGGGTAATTAAAAGGCCAAAAGAGGGAGCAACATGTAGCATGGGCATGGTGGTAGTTACGCGTGCGACTTCCATATCGGTGCTCAGTAATCGCTGTGAGTTCCAAGCGCTTAGTAAGTGTGTCTTTCTTAGTCACCAAAGTCTACTGTGTAGGGAAACGTCCAGTCCATAGTAGATTCTATGGAGTAGCAGGCCAATCAAAAGGTAGAATTAGGACTTCAGCCTAATCAAAGCAGCTATCAAGGACAAGTGCAAACAATCAAAGTTAACATATCTTATTAATTGAGTACTAGTTAGTTCGTATTTATTTCCAGCTTTATCTCTCTTATTTCCTTTGTTTCCTTTTATATATACTAGAACTATTGAAGAGTCTATTACTTTTACTTTGCTTAAAGATTCTAGTAGTTACTTTCATTCACCAGACTTTTAGTTTGACCCACTCCCCTATTTTCCCCTTTCCCCCCCATAGGCAATTAAGGGAGAGGGCAGTAGATTGCAGTCGCAGTGGAGATTTCTTGGAGAAGATTCTGCTATGTATTTCCCTACTTTTATTTCTGTTTTTCTTTCTTTGTACTGGCACTTGAGAGGGATATTTATACTCTGATTTTTGTTGAGACTACGAGTTTCTATTTCATGAGACATATTCGGTTTTGAGACATGTATGTTGTATTTGGTATTTGACTTATTTGGTTAATGAAGCAATTATGAAGTTTTTGTTTTTGAATAAGTTATTATTTTAGTTTCCGCTGTTTTTACCTAATTTTGTCTTGTAAATCTTAGTCTCTATTAGTTTCAGTTATACCTAGAACGCACCACGCCTTTTAATGTGTCCTTTTGGGTATATTAAGGGGTGTGGGGTGTTTCAAAAAACTATCAAAAGTCTATCCACAATTTTCATATTTAAGACATATCCTAAGTTCCTAACAGGTTGATTTAATAGCTCATAGTATATATGTACATGATTCAATCTCCATTATAGAACTAGACTGTCAGTTATACTTGATTTAATCTCCATTGTAATGACTATGGACAAAAATTCATAAATCATAAGCTGGTTGGTAGATGTAAAATATGATCCTAAACTGTGAATATTGTAGTAAAAGCAAACTACAGAAAATTTTGACATAGTTGTTCGATAAAAATCTAGGGTTTAGAGAAATTTGCAATAGTTTTAACAAGGACATGGTATTGAAAAATACCTATGTCATGGTCGAAGTTCGAGATCGAATCAACACCTTCCTAATCAATTAGTGGTTAGCGAAGTTGAGGAATCACAGCAGAGTCAAGTAACCCTAAGTTACAAAATCCTCCGACTGCAGCTCTAGCCGATGGAGTAGGTGTAATGTCTGCCAAGGGTCATATTTGGTGATCAGTTAGCAAGGTGGATGATTGGCGCCGATGATGGTGACAATGATGTGTAATTTGGGGCGATCGGGGATTTTTTACGCTGTTGTGAAATGGGAAGTGGGAAATGTGAAGTGCAGAATGAAACGAAAGGCGGAAGAACATTAGATTGGGCAAAAGGGTATTTTTGGAAATCTAGAAAGATACGGTTAAAAATAGTTCATTGAATTCTCATTATTAATAGTAGATATGTAAAATATCTTAAAACTTAGATTTTGTATTTAAATAAATAATAAATAATATATATGGCTTTAAAAAAACTTTTTTTAAAATTTGAAATCATATTATGTATATTGATAAAATTTATATTTATATTAAAAATATATATGTATGTATGTAGGTATATCTTAAAATCAGTCTTGTTTAAAACTTATTATATTATTATATTTTAAAAGTTAGAATGAACAAAATTGAATTTTTTTCATTAATTGCTGAATGATATTATATATATATATATATATATCTGTGTGTATGTGTGTAAAATAATTATTTATCAACACGTATAAACAAACATATACATCCAATGTTGACGGCACTAACATACGTGGATTCGTGATAGTATATATTAACTAATCATATATATAACATAATAAACAATTATTTATACATATATAAATGTAAAATATGGATTATTACCTTTCACCAAAGCCTAGATAAAACACCTTAAGATGTTAAATTCGATCACTCCTTGAATCAATATCCAAGCCTTTAATGGAGCTACCAATTTGACGACAGCTATCACCAATCTTCAAATTTGATTTAATCTGTGTGTATATAAGCTTGAAAATAAGGAGGGGGCTGGTATAGGGGTTAGCCAAATCAGGTCTTAGGAGGAACAAAAAGAAGATCCAAATAAAATGGGGCTAGAGATGAATATATAAAAGAATACTAAGGAGCAAAAAGGGGATCTGGATCCACCTTTTTCTCTTACCATTTCATCTTCTACTAAATCAAAATTCAAGCCCCTTTACTCCCTTCTATAGACATCCATAGAAAGCCCTATTTGGGCCTCCTAATTGCGTCAAGCCCAATCAAATAAATATGCATTTAAATACAAATCAAATGCACATCGATCTTGTATATCGATACGTGTGTTTATAACTATTATATACACTTTATCTAATATTTATCAATACAAATTAAATAAAATTTTATAATTAATATTTCATAAATATTAGTTAATTTATAATAATTATAATTAATTAAATCATGTGGTAATAGGAGTGCTCAACGTTTCGGTTGTGTGACTCTTAGGTGTAAATTCGGTTAGTGATTAATATCGAACAATTTGAATATTAACGTTTACACATCTGTGACGACCCAGAATTTTTGTACATTTGAAAATTGGAATATTTAATTAATTTTAAATATTCAAAGATTAATTATTAACTTAAATTTCAAATATCGCTGTTTTTGGGTGATTTAATTATTAAATTAAATTATTTGAGTTGGATAAAATAGTAAATCTGGTATTCTAAGCTAATTAAAAATATTTTAAAAGCTCGTAAAATTCATATTAATAATACTGAAGGTGATAGAATTTTTAAATTTGATTTTAAAGGTGTTCTGTTCAGTTTTAAAAATATATCGTTTAAATCAATATTTAAAAATAGTCTTCCGAGGCACAGTCTCAGAATTCGACGAAACCAGTTCCATTGGATCCTAATATTTTATTTTTATCGGATTTCAATTTTCATAGTGATTGGAGTGGTTTTGAGAGCGTACAATATATATAAACGCGTTGAAATTTATATCGATAATTTAATATAATAACCGAGTCCAAAAAGCTATCTTCTCCATACGATCAAATTAGGACTCGAGACCTTTTCCATCATGTTCGTAATAGGGGTATAACATTACGAATGCCTAGCGGCACGCCTCGATAGGGGTTCGTGATTTTAGGCTACATAAATCGGAACGGTTTATAATTTAAATTCAAATATAATATAATTCGACCAGTCAATTTCCTTCAGTTGAGATTCTTTCACCATCAACACTTTTCAAAACACTGTAGCTAGACAATTTCTACACGCCAACATCCAGCCGCCCAAATCTTTTCAAAGGGAAAATCTCATACCCTTTCTCTTCTCTAAGAAGCTATCGAACTAAAATATCTGAGAAAAATTTTATACTTCGAAGTCTCGCGTTCCCTTTCTTTTTGAACAGCCAAACCAAATCAAAATATCTTGTCCCCTCTTCAATTTCAGAATCAAAAAAATATATTGGCTGTAATTTCTCCTTAGATTCAAATTTGTTCACGAGCTCCTTATTTATTTCCGGCCACAAATTCGAAATCAAGGCAAAGTCATGCCTGCCTCAAATCGGCCGAAGTCATTTTTTTGCAATTTGATTTCTTCGAATCTCGCGTTCATCTTCTGTTGTGTTCGAGTAGGGGAAACGACGAGCCATCTTCTTTGTTCGAAATCGAAAAGGGGAAGGAGAAAATAGCTTGCGAGGCCATAGTGACGCAGGTTGAGGCAGAGGAACGAGCTCGACAGTGTGGGTGAGGAGGCATGGCCTCGAGTTGTACGTCGATCGAAGGGAGCGTTCTTGTAACAACCCGCATATTCATCGATTTTATATTTAAATATTTTATTTAAATATTTTATCATCAGTCGGATTTTTGTCTGAAAAGCTACTTTTTACATACGGTCAAATTAGGACTTGAGACCACCCCCATTGAGTTCAAAATGACGTTTGCGATCTTTTTGAGTGTAAACTTCGATATGTTTGGAGATAGTGGAATTTTGTCACTTTTTCGCGTAGGGCTTTGGTTTGGGTTGAACCACTTACTAACTCAGCCCAATCCCCCTCTCCTCTTTATTAACTCATTCTTCATTTTCCTAGCTCTAAAGCTTCTTCAAAAATGGTGGAGGGAATGGGAAATTAAAACTCCAAAGCTTTAATCTTCATTGCTAATCCAACATCTACTCCGAATTCAAGTGAAGACATTGGATTCAAGCTTGTGATTGTTCTTCCATTGCTTTAAAGCTTCGCCATCATCAATTTCCATGAAAAGGTGAGATTTTTATCTCACATTCTTGCCTATAACTATCATTGGATTGTTGGGGATGATTCCCTATCACTTGTGCATATGTATTTGCATTTGGTTTGGATTGGATTGGCCAAAAACTCCAATTTTCAGTGTTTTTGGTGAAAGACTGGGCTTAGGTCGCACTGCCTCGGAGTCTCGGCCTGCACATTTTAGATCGCCATTAGGTCGCTCGGAGTTAGGTCGTAGCTCCTTAGGTCGTTCGGTGTTAGGTCGCTCCGCCTTAGGTCGCTCGGCATCGAAGAACACTTGCCTGCTTTATATCGCGCCTCGTTAGCTCGTAATTCGCTTAGGTCGCGCGGCATAGCTCGCTCCGTCTTAGGTCGCGTACCATTTAGGTCGCAACCACTAGGTCGCTCGGTGTAATATCCCGGAAATTTGGGGCAATATCAATTTAATAATCTGTTTAAATAATTAAATTGATTTGATAATCTTTGATAAAAAATTTGAATTGGTTAATAATCTAATTAAATAAATATTTAATTAGTGAATTTTATCTTTTATAAGTTAATAAAATGATTTCTATCTATAATATATATATGAGTATATATATTGTAAATAGATTGCCTTTGATTTGAAAGTTAATAAATAAATGAAATCTTGTTTTAAATTTCTAATATATATATTGATAATTTTGAGATTTTGATTTATTTAATATTTGCTTTTCAAAGCTATTTAAACAAAATATCTATATAGTTTTAAATAAGATTTATAATAAGGATTATTTTATTTTCTTATTAAATATGATTTAAAAGTGAATATATATATATAAGTTTAAAATACAATTTACATATGATATGTTAATTCATTTAATAATAGTAGTAATTTATAATCTCTTTATAAATTATTTAAAATTGATAAATGAGTTATTTCCAAACAATATTAATAGTATATTGTTTTTATAAAATAGATTTTTATGTAAAATAAGATTTTAAAGAATTTGAATGTGTTCTTTTAAATTGACTTTAAATTGGATTTTAAATATAATTTGAATTTGGATTTAGATTTAATTTTTGAATTCAAAAAGAGGTAATATTTAAATAGTTTGGATCTCAAAGTATATGTAAACTTTTATTTATAATAATTAGTTTTGTTTCTTTATAAGTAATATATATAAATAGATAAGTAATTGTATTTAATAAATAAAGAAAAGCTTTTATTTACATTTAAATAAATAAGTGTTACTTAAATGACATGTGTAAATCTATAAAAGCTTGTTTAAACAAATGTAAACTAATTAACCACTCTAAGTGACAAATGTCAAGTTTTTAAAATTTTGTTTTCTTTTATTTTTAAGAAACTACAAATTAACTTATATATGCATACCTCTCCCTTCATTTTATTTTTCTATCTTCTTGAATTCAAAGAGATAAACTTTCAGCCTGAAAATGCAAAACAAATCTGATAATCAACTTCCCAAAATCATAACAAAACCTGTAACCTCTCCAAAGAGAATCTGTAATCAACTCCTCAAACAATAATCAACATTTCTTCAACTCTGTAATTTATTTCCAAAACAAAATTCTCCAAACAAATCAGTAAATCAGCCTATTCTCAAACCAAGACCTGTATTGCATTTCTTCAATCTCAAAACAAATCCTGCAAGTGTAAACCTGTAATCCATTATTCCAAAAAAATCAAAAGGCAAAGCCTGTTTTCTCTTCAAATCTGAAAGCCTACATATTTTCTATAATCTGGAAATCAAGAGTATAGTCTGCATGCAACTGAGAAAATTTCAAACTAAAGATAGAATTCAAGTTTTCAAAAGGGCAACTCAAGTTTTAAATCGAAGGAGCAAAAAAGGCAATTCAAGTTAAAAGATTTTAAAGCTTTTCAAATTAGAACCTGGAAAGTTTCTCTGTCCTCAAATGGTGAGTAACTTACATTTTCCAAAACTTAAGGATATGATATATGTTTGCATGTGATGATATTGGCTGGAATTGAAGTTTCTAATTTGAATTTATATGAATTGGTAGGAATATGTGTGTGAGCCTGCCTGTTTACATATAAAAACCTATCCCCTGTTATTTATCAAGTGAGTAACATCATTTTTTAAATTTAAATATATATAAAAACTGTTGCATGTTCATATCTGGAATTGGTATGTTTGTATGTATCTATGTTAGTGCAATTTTGTGTATATATGTGAATGTATGGATGTGTACTTGACTGTTTTATCAGTGACTTAATGATTCTTAGTTTCAGAGCTAAGAATTCAAATAAAAACCATTATCTCATTATCTAATCTGTGTTAGGATTTAAGTCTTAAAACAAAACTTGTTGTTTGATCATAGAGTAGATTTTAAAATTTTATCTAAGTTAAAATAACTTTGTTTATCTCTGGAAATTACAAACAACTGATCAAATTTTGAAATAGTGAAAATTCAAACGTCATAATTCAATGATTCAGGCTTAGGATCTAAAACATCATCCATAAACATGATTTTTAAATCTAAAATCATAATTTTTAGTAGTGGGATTATTGAGCAGTTCGAGGATGAACAGTTTTTACTTTTTGGGTAATTTCTGTTGATCGCATTAGTTTGGAGGATCGTGATTCATTCTGGGGGAAGAGGAGCTATCAGTGTTGATCGGAAAAATAACAGTTGGAATTATAAATGACTGTGGTGATGATGATTTTGAGTTGAGCTTTGGAAACCTAGTTTTACTGGGTTATAATTGTTGCTTGAGTTCGATTTCCTTTGGTGATCGAGCTGCTTGGGAATTTGGGTGCTGGAAGATGGTGGGTTGACGAGGACTTCACCGGAGTTTCAACGACGATGATGGTCGGAGGAGGGGATACAAGACGTTGACAGGTTTTGGTTGAATGGAGCTGCCTGTTCCAGTTTCGTTGCAGGTGGAAGTTTTTATCTCGATTTCGAATTCGAGAGGTTGTCGAGGATCTGGTGATCAAGTCAGGGTATGTGGTTGATCGACGAGATGTAGGGATGATCGTAGTTGGCCGGAGTTGGTCAGACTCTTCGTGCACGTGCACGGTGAAATTGGATACTGGTGAAGTTGAGTTCAACAGAGGGAAGTCTCGAGTTCTCGCGTGTAAGGCTCGGAGCAATTGGGTTTCGACTCGAAGTAAATTCAGTTTGTCTCGGATAGATTTAGTGTTTCAGTTTAAAAGCCTGACAGTGGTTTTTAAATTTAAAATGAGTTTAAACTTTGAAAATAGGATTTAAATCCAGATTTAAATCAAGTTTAAGTATGGGTTCAAGTTTAAATGTGTATCCTAGAATTTGAGACAAATAAAGTTTTATAAAAATAATGTTTTAACAAATTTAAATTGTTAAAAGTATATTTTAAAAAGGTTTTGAATTTAAATAAATTGGTTTAAAAATCTTTTAAATGTTAAGTGTTTCTTAACATTTGGAATTTAAGAAGATTTTGTAAATTAGATTCAAAATATGGTTAAAGTTAAATTGTAATTTATTTTAAAGCATTAATTTAAGATAAATTAAAAGAAAGATTTTAATGTAAATGTTTTAAAGTCTTTGTTAATAATAATTAAAGTAGTTAAAGGTTAATACTTTAATTTAAAGGTTAATTAAGAAATTAATTTAGTAATAGAGATAAATAAATTGGTAATTAAGAATTTATTAAGTTGTAATTAATAAATAGTTGATTAAAGCTAAATTTCTTAAAGAAAGTAATTAAAGAATTGTTAATAATTAATGAGAGATCATTAATTAGGAATTATTAAAATTAATGTGATTAATTTTTGATAATCAATTAGATTAATTAATTAATATAAATTGGTTAAGTATAAATTACTTAAAGAAAGTAATTAAAGAAATTAATTACTTAAGGTAATTAATTAAATAAATTTGATAAGTTTAAATTAATTAGTTAAATTAATTTAAGATAATGATTTGGAAATTTGATAATTACTTAAATGTAATTAGTGAAAGTATAATTACTTAGGAAAGTAATTAAAGGTAATTACTGGATGTAATTAACTGAAGATGATTTAATAATAAAAGTAATTTGAGTTAATTACTTTTGAATAATTAATCAAGGGATTAATTAAAGGATAATTAATTAACGAGTAATTAATTTATGGAAAAGTAATTAAGAGTAGTTAATTACTAAATGAGATTAATCAAAGGAGATTAATAAATGTGATTAATTAATTATTAGATGTAATTAATTTAAATAAGATAATTAATTAAGAGTAATTAAGGATCATTAATTAATATAATTAATGATGTAATTAAGAATTGATTAATTAAGATTAATTAATAAATAATAAGTGATTAAAGTAATTAATTAATTGTAATTAATTAAGGATTAATGTAATTAAGTATGGTTAATTAATTAATGAAGTAATTTAAGATTAATTACTGAAATGGTTTAAGATAATTAATTTGTGAAATTAATTAGGGATTAATTACTTAAAGTAATTAAAGTATAATTAATCAGGAATGATTAATTAAGATAGATATTTAGAGTAATGATTAATTAATTGGTTTAATTAATAATTAAGTAAGCAGGATTTATAAAATGAAGTAATTAGTTTAATTCACTTTAAATTAATTAGATGATATAAATCATTGCTTAAGGATGGATGAATGTGATTGAATGTATTTCATTGTTTGATATCTCTGATGAGATATGATTGATATATGATATGGATGTTTGGTTGAATTATAATGATAATGTGAATTATCTGTTTGGGATGATAATGTAGATTATCTATTGAATTATCTATCTTTGTGTATATAGATAAGAATTGAATTGTTTTAACCTTAAAACAACTTGGCCCTTAAAAGATACGTTTTGGATTTCGATGAGACCGGGATCGGGTTTCCGTATACCGGAATTCCAAGTCTGGAGACCCGAATACCACATCGATCCAAATTAACGATAGGTCGTGAATCTCAAGTGAAGATGAAGATTCAAAGTGCAAGGGTTATTGTCATTAACTCTGAGGGTGATTCCAAAACGAGTGTAACGAGATAATACCTTCGGTTTCGTTCGAACCCGGAACGAACTTGTATGGATTGAATGCTTTCAGCACATCGTCAGGCGGACGATGAGCATTCTAAGTGATATGTTCTGATTAAAGGTAATCGTAACCTCAAGCCTCATCAACCGGGAATGGCTAAAACAGGGGAGGTGCAGCAAGGCTTCGTGGGTAGCACCCACTGAGAGCAAGATAGATCCCTGTCTAGAGGTCCCTTTTCTTTTATTCGGCTTAGTGTGTGGTTGGTCGCGCCAACTACGGGATTATCTTGTTCGGGATTATCCAGTAAGGGATGGTTCCGGCTTTGTGTTGCAGGGGAGCGGGCGTACTCCTCGGTACGGTGATCTAGGCCACGTACTGTGACGGGCGGTACCCCAGTAGCCCTGCCATTGTATGGAATCCAAACTCCAATAAGTGCCGTACGTATTAGTTGTGCCCAACTATGTTGGAATGTGAGATGTAAGCATTTCAGCTATTTCTATATTTTACTTGAAAACCCTAGACCCTATTATAATAAAATCAGATTTCCTATCAAATGTTTTGGTTAGCGTAAGGTAAAAACTTACCCATGTTTATTTGTGGGGAGTCTTACGTGATACTTTTTCTTTCTAAAGGTTTTGAAGTTAAGCAAGTTTAACCTGTTACTCACACCAGACCCATGTCTGACCCAAGTTGTTTATTTCTGTTTTATAAACTCTTGGGTACTCAAATTTTTACGAGTAGCCAAGGGATTCAGGTTTAGCTTTGACGAATATTCTGGAGGAGCAATGGAGCAGGAGGCTTCGGCGTTCGTAGATATAGTATTCCGCTGTGTTGATATCTGTGATAGTGTCTTGTTTTGTATTTGAGTTGTAATGTCTAGACAGATGTTTATAACTATCTAGTAAGTGATGTATATGTTGTATAACTCTGATAAGTGTTGTATACTATGTAATAGTTTATGTTATTAATATAATTTATTCGTTCCGCTGTGAGAACGTTGTTGTTGTTTCTTTCTTTCTTCTCTTCTTTTCTCTTTCTATCCCTTTCTTTCTTATTAACGTTGCGACTTTCTGTGGAGGGAAAGTCGTTGGTCGTTACAGTGGTATCGGAGCATAGGTTGAGCGAATGCCTAAGCTTTTGGTTAAGTGAATATCAGAACACTAGGTTGAGTGAATACCTAGGTTCGGAAGGGTTGTTCATTAGAGATAGGATCTGTATCAACCTGTTTGAGTGTATATATATATATATATATATTCGAGAGTGCGTATTTGTTAGTTATATAAAATGGTTTTATATTGTGTTAATTGATCGGTTGAGTGGTATATGGATTCTGGTCAATACGAGTAGCTAACGTTATTGATAGGGATCTCTAAACACTTGACCAGGCCAACGGACACAATATTGTTTTAAAAAGGTAAATGAAATAATTTTACCCAGATATAATTTCTATATAAAAAAGTATCATTTTAAATGTATATGGTATTTGTAATGATTGGTTGAGATGATAACAATTTATCATCTAGGAGTCTGAGTATTGAGGTTGGAAGAGTATCTGTCGAGACTGTAGACCCAATACCATCTCGAGTAAAGCTTTGCTATGGTGAAGGATTTCACAATCTCTGAAGGAAACCTATTAAGGTTCGGAGTTTATCTTTGAAGTTGGATGAGTAGAGTTGGATCTGTCGGTTGGGCAGAAGCGAGTGATAGTATCTTGGTATCTTCTGGAAGAAGTAGCTGTGTGATGAGATGCAGTGACTATGGATGTTCCCGAAGATGTTTTCTTTGGAACAAGTTAATGAAGTGTGTCTGCTTCGGTGTTGTGGTTGAGTTCAGCATGGTGTTTCTTTTTGGTTTGGGTTCGAGTTTCTCGAAGAGCTTTGGAAAAAGGAAGTCTTTGGCACCTGTGGCAGTAGTGCAGCTCGGAGTATTCTGTGCATTGGCAGGAAGTTTTCTGGCTGAGCAGTTTTTCTGGAAGTGGAGTTCAGAAGCAGTAGAGTGGATCCATTTCTTCGATAGATTGGATAGTTAAGTATGAGCTGTTCTGATTGGTAAAGAGAGAACAGTTTTCTTTGCAATTTGGCTGAGTTGATCGCAAAAGTGACTTGCGATAGTTTGAGTATTCTCTTGAGTTATCTGAGATTTTCTGGGATGTGTTGTCCAGTCTGTGCTTGTGTTCTTCATCAGCCTTTTCATTCTACTCCAGACCAGAGTGGTGCAGTGGAAGCAGTTTGGGAGTGCATTTCTGGATAGAAGAAGTAAGTTTGGAATCTATTGGTGGAGTAGAGTTGTGTTTTGGATTATGGGTAGATCTTGGAGAGATCATTCTATTGAGTTATCTTTGGTCCTGTTTGTTTCAAGAAGCATCAGCGAAAGTTGAGCTGATCAGGAAGAATTTGTAGGTAGCCCAAGATCGTCTGAAGATTTTGTGGATAAGAGACGAAGGAATTTGAAATTCGAAGTTGGAGACTTCGTTGTTGTGAAGTTTTTCTCTGGTAAAAGGGAGCTATAAGATTGGGTAAGTCTGGGAAGTTAGCTCCGAGTTATATTAGATCTTTTCGGTGTTCTAATTTGGATAAGTACTTTGATCTACTAGGTTGAATTGTCAGTTTGGATAACTGGAATTCAATGTATTTTACGTATCTCTGAGGGAGTACGTGTTTAATCTATCTCTGGTTTTGGAACCAGCAGTTCTGGAAGATTTGGTTGTTGAGTCAGACTCATCTGTAGTCTGATATCTTGTTTAGTTCTATAGATCTAGATGAGTAAGAACTCTATAGCTTAGTAGTATTGGTTGTTTGGATTTTGAAGAGCGAGTATCCCGGTATATATATATACCTGGGGAAACTCGAGGAAATTATATCCAGAATTTTGTCTGGATAATTAGAATTGTTTGATTGGGTGAATTGGTTGCTATGATTGTTAGCATATGGATGATAATATATACTTGTGATTTAAATAGATTATTAAATTACCTTTGTTTTAAATTTCGGGGACGAAATTATTTTAAGGGGGGAGGAATGTAATATCCCAGAAATTTGGGGCAATATCAATTTAATAATCTGTTTAAATAATTAAATTGATTTGATAATCTTTGATAAAAAATTTGAATTGGTTAATAATCTAATTAAATAAATATTTAATTAGTGAATTTTATCTTTTATAAGTTAATAAAATGATTTCTATCTATAATATATATATGAGTATATATATTGTAAATAGATTGCCTTTGATTTGAAAGTTAATAAATAAATGAAATCTTGTTTTAAATTTCTAATATATATATTGATAATTTTGAGATTTTGATTTATTTAATATTTGCTTTTCAAAGCTATTTAAACAAAATATCTATATAGTTTTAAATAAGATTTATAATAAGGATTATTTTATTTTCTTATTAAATATGATTTAAAAGTGAATATATATATATAAGTTTAAAATACAATTTACATATGATATGTTAATTCATTTAATAATAGTAGTAATTTATAATCTCTTTATAAATTATTTAAAATTGATAAATGAGTTATTTCCAAACAATATTAATAGTATATTGTTTTTATAAAATAGATTTTTATGTAAAATAAGATTTTAAAGAATTTGAATGTGTTCTTTTAAATTGACTTTAAATTGGATTTTAAATATAATTTGAATTTGGATTTAGATTTAATTTTTGAATTCAAAAAGAGGTAATATTTAAATAGTTTGGATCTCAAAGTATATGTAAACTTTTATTTATAATAATTAGTTTTGTTTCTTTATAAGTAATATATATAAATAGATAAGTAATTGTATTTAATAAATAAAGAAAAGCTTTTATTTACATTTAAATAAATAAGTGTTACTTAAATGACATGTGTAAATCTATAAAAGCTTGTTTAAACAAATGTAAACTAATTAACCACTCTAAGTGACAAATGTCAAGTTTTTAAAATTTTGTTTTCTTTTATTTTTAAGAAACTACAAATTAACTTATATATGCATACCTCTCCCTTCATTTTATTTTTCTATCTTCTTGAATTCAAAGAGATAAACTTTCAGCCTGAAAATGCAAAACAAATCTGATAATCAACTTCCCAAAATCATAACAAAACCTGTAACCTCTCCAAAGAGAATCTGTAATCAACTCCTCAAACAATAATCAACATTTCTTCAACTCTGTAATTTATTTCCAAAACAAAATTCTCCAAACAAATCAGTAAATCAGCCTATTCTCAAACCAAGACCTGTATTGCATTTCTTCAATCTCAAAACAAAGCCTGCAAGTGTAAACCTGTAATCCATTATTCCAAAAAAATCAAAAGGCAAAGCCTGTTTTCTCTTCAAATCTGAAAGCCTACATATTTTCTATAATCTGGAAATCAAGAGTATAGTCTGCATGCAACTGAGAAAATTTCAAACTAAAGATAGAATTCAAGTTTTCAAAAGGGCAACTCAAGTTTTAAATCGAAGGAGCAAAAAAGGCAATTCAAGTTAAAAGATTTTAAAGCTTTTCAAATTAGAACCTGGAAAGTTTCTCTGTCCTCAAATGGTGAGTAACTTACATTTTCCAAAACTTAAGGATATGATATATGTTTGCATGTGATGATATTGGCTGGAATTGAAGTTTCTAATTTGAATTTATATGAATTGGTAGGAATATGTGTGTGAGCCTGTCTGTTTACATATAAAAACCTATCCCCTGTTATTTATCAAGTGAGTAACATCATTTTTTAAATTTAAATATATATAAAAACTGTTGCATGTTCATATCTGGAATTGGTATGTTTGTATGTATCTATGTTAGTGCAATTTTGTGTATATATGTGAATGTATGGATGTGTACTTGACTGTTTTATCAGTGACTTAATGATTCTTAGTTTCAGAGCTAAGAATTCAAATAAAAACCATTATCTCATTATCTAATCTGTGTTAGGATTTAAGTCTTAAAACAAAACTTGTTGTTTGATCATAGAGTAGATTTTAAAATTTTATCTAAGTTAAAATAACTTTGTTTATCTCTGGAAATTACAAACAACTGATCAAATTTTGAAATAGTGAAAATTCAAACGTCATAATTCAATGATTCAGGCTTAGGATCTAAAACATCATCCATAAACATGATTTTTAAATCTAAAATCATAATTTTTAGTAGTGGGATTATTGAGCAGTTCGAGGATGAACAGTTTTTACTTTTTGGGTAATTTCTGTTGATCGCATTAGTTTGGAGGATCGTGATTCATTCTGGGGGAAGAGGAGCTATCAGTGTTGATCGAAAAAATAACAGTTGGAATTATAAATGACTGTGGTGATGATGATTTTGAGTTGAGCTTTGGAAACCTAGTTTTACTGGGTTATAATTGTTGCTTGAGTTCGATTTCCTTTGGTGATCGAGCTGCTTGGGAATTTGGGTGCTGGAAGATGGTGGGTTGACGAGGACTTCACCGGAGTTTCAACGACGATGATGGTCGGAGGAGGGGATACAAGACGTTGACAGGTTTTGGTTGAATGGAGCTGCCTGTTCCAGTTTCGTTCCAGGTGGAAGTTTTTATCTCGATTTCGAATTCGAGAGGTTGTCGAGGATCTGGTGATCAAGTCAGGGTATGTGGTTGATCGACGAGATGTAGGGATGATCGTAGTTGGCCGGAGTTGGTCAGACTCTTCGTGCACATGCACGGTGAAATTGGATACTGGTGAAGTTGAGTTCAACAGAGGGAAGTCTCGAGTTCTCGCGTGTAAGGCTCGGAGCAATTGGGTTTCGACTCGAAGTAAATTCAGTTTGTCTCGGATAGATTTAGTGTTTCAGTTTAAAAGCCTGACAGTGGTTTTTAAATTTAAAATGAGTTTAAACTTTGAAAATAGGATTTAAATCCAGATTTAAATCAAGTTTAAGTATGGGTTCAAGTTTAAATGTGTATCCTAGAATTTGAGACAAATAAAGTTTTATAAAAATAATGTTTTAACAAATTTAAATTGTTAAAAGTATATTTTAAAAAGGTTTTGAATTTAAATAAATTGGTTTAAAAATCTTTTAAATGTTAAGTGTTTCTTAACATTTGGAATTTAAGAAGATTTTGTAAATTAGATTCAAAATATGGTTAAAGTTAAATTGTAATTTATTTTAAAGCATTAATTTAAGATAAATTAAAAGAAAGATTTTAATGTAAATGTTTTAAAGTCTTTGTTAATAATAATTAAAGTAGTTAAAGGTTAATACTTTAATTTAAAGGTTAATTAAGAAATTAATTTAGTAATAGAGATAAATAAATTGGTAATTAAGAATTTATTAAGTTGTAATTAATAAATAGTTGATTAAAGCTAAATTTCTTAAAGAAAGTAATTAAAGAATTGTTAATAATTAATGAGAGATCATTAATTAGGAATTATTAAAATTAATGTGATTAATTTTTGATAATCAATTAGATTAATTAATTAATATAAATTGGTTAAGTATAAATTACTTAAAGAAAGTAATTAAAGAAATTAATTACTTAAGGTAATTAATTAAATAAATTTGATAAGTTTAAATTAATTAGTTAAATTAATTTAAGATAATGATTTGGAAATTTGATAATTACTTAAATGTAATTAGTGAAAGTATAATTACTTAGGAAAGTAATTAAAGGTAATTACTGGATGTAATTAACTGAAGATGATTTAATAATAAAAGTAATTTGAGTTAATTACTTTTGAATAATTAATCAAGGGATTAATTAAAGGATAATTAATTAACGAGTAATTAATTTATGGAAAAGTAATTAAGAGTAGTTAATTACTAAATGAGATTAATCAAAGGAGATTAATAAATGTGATTAATTAATTATTAGATGTAATTAATTTAAATAAGATAATTAATTAAGAGTAATTAAGGATCATTAATTAATATAATTAATGATGTAATTAAGAATTGATTAATTAAGATTAATTAATAAATAATAAGTGATTAAAGTAATTAATTAATTGTAATTAATTAAGGATTAATGTAATTAAGTATGGTTAATTAATTAATGAAGTAATTTAAGATTAATTACTGAAATGGTTTAAGATAATTAATTTGTGAAATTAATTAGGGATTAATTACTTAAAGTAATTAAAGTATAATTAATCAGGAATGATTAATTAAGATAGATATTTAGAGTAATGATTAATTAATTGGTTTAATTAATAATTAAGTAAGCAGGATTTATAAAATGAAGTAATTAGTTTAATTCACTTTAAATTAATTAGATGATATAAATCATTGCTTAAGGATGGATGAATGTGATTGAATGTATTTCATTGTTTGATATCTCTGATGAGATATGATTGATATATGATATGGATGTTTGGTTGAATTATAATGATAATGTGAATTATCTGTTTGGGATGATAATGTAGATTATCTATTGAATTATCTATCTTTGTGTATATAGATAAGAATTGAATTGTTTTAACCTTAAAACAACTTGGCCCTTAAAAGATACGTTTTGGATTTCGATGAGACCGGGATCGGGTTTCCGTATACCGGAATTCCAAGTCTGGAGACCCGAATACCACATCGATCCAAATTAACGATAGGTCGTGAATCTCAAGTGAAGATGAAGATTCAAAGTGCAAGGGTTATTGTCATTAACTCTGAGGGTGATTCCAAAACGAGTGTAACGAGATAATACCTTCGGTTTCGTTCGAACCCGGAACGAACTTGTATGGATTGAATGCTTTCAGCACATCGTCAGGCGGACGATGAGCATTCTAAGTGATATGTTCTGATTAAAGGTAATCGTAACCTCAAGCCTCATCAACCGGGAATGGCTAAAACAGGGGAGGTGCAGCAAGGCTTCGTGGGTAGCACCCACTGAGAGCAAGATAGATCCCTGTCTAGAGGTCCCTTTTCTTTTATTCGGCTTAGTGTGTGGTTGGTCGCGCCAACTACGGGATTATCTTGTTCGGGATTATCCAGTAAGGGATGGTTCCGGCTTTGTGTTGCAGGGGAGCGGGCGTACTCCTCGGTACGGTGATCTAGGCCACGTACTGTGACGGGCGGTACCCCAGTAGCCCTGCCATTGTATGGAATCCAAACTCCAATAAGTGCCGTACGTATTAGTTGTGCCCAACTATGTTGGAATGTGAGATGTAAGCATTTCAGCTATTTCTATATTTTACTTGAAAACCCTAGACCCTATTATAATAAAATCAGATTTCCTATCAAATGTTTTGGTTAGCGTAAGGTAAAAACTTACCCATGTTTATTTGTGGGGAGTCTTACGTGATACTTTTTCTTTCTAAAGGTTTTGAAGTTAAGCAAGTTTAACCTGTTACTCACACCAGACCCATGTCTGACCCAAGTTGTTTATTTCTGTTTTATAAACTCTTGGGTACTCAAATTTTTACGAGTAGCCAAGGGATTCAGGTTTAGCTTTGACGAATATTCTGGAGGAGCAATGGAGCAGGAGGCTTCGGCGTTCGTAGATATAGTATTCCGCTGTGTTGATATCTGTGATAGTGTCTTGTTTTGTATTTGAGTTGTAATGTCTAGACAGATGTTTATAACTATCTAGTAAGTGATGTATATGTTGTATAACTCTGATAAGTGTTGTATACTATGTAATAGTTTATGTTATTAATATAATTTATTCGTTCCGCTGTGAGAACGTTGTTGTTGTTTCTTTCTTTCTTCTCTTCTTTTCTCTTTCTATCCCTTTCTTTCTTATTAACGTTGCGACTTTCTGTGGAGGGAAAGTCGTTGGTCGTTACACTCGGCTTCTAATCTTAGGTCGCGTACTCCTTTAGGTTGCTCGACCTGTCTACCTTTTAGGTCGCTCGACCTGTCCACCCTCTAGGTCGCTCACCTAGTTAGGTCGTTCGTTCATTTAGGTCACTCGACCCTTTTTACATTTAGGTCGCGATTCGTTAGGTCGCGCATCCACTAGGTCGTTTGCACCGTTAGGTCGTTAGACCTTATTTTCCTTTAGGTCGTGTACCTTGTTAGGTCGCGCACACTTTAGGTCGCACCGTCTAGGTCGTGTGCTACCCCTTAGCCGCTAGCTTCTTAGGCCGCTCGGCTTCACTTCCATTAGGTCGCATGCCTTCACTTCCACTAGGTCGCTCGACCTGTTTTACCTTAGGTCGATTGGCCTGTAGGTTGTTCCATGCATCTTTAGCTCGGCCATGTTAGGTTGCCCATCTTCCTGTGTTGAGTTCTATTAGGTCGCATGGGTGCTTCTACTTTGATGCATATTGAGTTGATTTCCTTGGATTTCATTCACGTCTTCGAACGTGAACTTTTGTAATTAGTTGATTCTACAATCAATTTCAGTGATTTGTCATTTTAAAAACATGAAGGCTTCAATACTAGTAGAAAAATATCAAACCCTTTCATCAAATGATTTCAACAGTATTTTAAATATAAAGCTCGTTTTCTCAAACCGTTTTCCAATCTACTACTATATACAAGCCTTTACTTCACTCGGATGAGAAATCGAATTAAACGACTTAGTAAAACGAGTGGTATGAAACGCTCGCGTTCACTTCATCGGTTAGCTCTTGGACTTGTTCGATTGAACCCTTTGTGACAATTTTCTAGTGAAGATCTACAGTTTGGTCGTAAATATTTAAGTTAAGCAAGTGGTTATGGGACATGAAGCTAAACTCATATATTTACCAGCTGGGTGTGGTTGACACTTCTTGATGATCATGACGGTCATTTTTGTGATTTAGACTAGCAACTGTGCGATGTCTCTTTGTCTACGAGGGAGACTAAACCCCGTTTGTGTGATGTTTCGCCATCACATATGTGGGGTAGCGCCCCACGGTCTTTGGACCATTCTTGTGGAGTTTCGGCTCAAAATTAATGGTTAGCTACCATGAGATAGCGTCTCGTCTTGTGTTACACGTGTTGGTGAGTTTTCATACTCCCGTTTTGTGATAGGCCTCCCCCTTCTTGTGATTTCTGGATTTCTTGAGATGATTTCTAGAATTTTGTGCTTCACCAATTTTCGTGATTTCCATTGATAAGTTTTATCAATTTTTGTGTATTGGTGAATTTGTGTGTCATTGACTTGCTATGAATACAAGTTTAGGGTATGATACCCTGTTTTATCTTTGAGAATATTCTTGTGATATTGATTAATCTCTTGTTGATTATCATTTACATACTTATAGTAGTATGCCACTATGGTTATTACATGTTCATGCCATGTCTTTTATTTTATACCATATCATTTGATATTTATAGCTAGACTGATCCGTTTATTATTTTCTTATAAATAATACTCGAGTCAAACCGAGATGTTACAGGTGCTTCTGCTTGACTTCTCTTCTGGGATTACTCTGACTTTTGGCTAATTACTTAGATTAGTAGTTTTTGGTTGTATACATTTGAGATATAGACTCCGTAATGTATACTTATTCTTTTGTGTAGCATGTAGCTATTCTTTTGTATTATCGTGGATCTTTCTGACCACTACCCTGATTGAACACTTTCATGTGTTATATATATTATTCATATCTTTTTCCGCCTTTGTGATATGGATGTTTGTGACTGATTGATGTTATGTTTATTTCTATGTTTGTTTCCGAAGATTATATATAGTCACTGTGTGAGAGCTTTGAGTTTGTATCAGTATGTCGGATTTCCTCCTATACTATCTGACATATCGGTGCTCGCACAAAGAAGTTACATGGATGGTCGCTCCTCAACAGCCTTATTCTCCCTGCTAGTTGACAGCATTACTCCGTAGTGTTCTTGGCTATCGTGCGTATAGAGGTGGGGCGTCACAGCTCTCGAGTATTGGTTGAAGGTGGCAGGCGTTCGTTTGGATGGTGAAGACGCTGTACTCGAACGAGGCCAACTGAAGGAGGCGCACGCTCGCAGGTTGGGGATTGTGGTCGTCATCGGCTTTGGAAGTCGTACGATGGTGAGTGGATCGACGAGCTCGCAAGTCTGGATCGGGGTGTTGTTCAGAGAGGCGATGGTCGCGAGGCGAGTTTGGTTGAGGGTACGCGAGAAAGTGGAATTCGATTTCTCTAACGTGTTCGAGCAATGAGGTATTCAAATTGTTGTTGTTCAATTCTTTTTGATTTAACAGATATGTATATATATAAACGATATTAAATTATTTAAGGGCTGAAACAGATATTTTTCTTAGTTAGTCAAAGAAGGATATGAGAATAAATATAAGTACACGTACATATCTAAGGGCTGAAACAGAAAGTGGAATTCGATTTCTCTGACGTGTTCGAGCAATGAGGTATTCAAATTGTTGTTGTTCAATTCTTTTTGATTTAACAGATATGTATATATATATATAAATGATATCAAATTATTTAAGGGCTGAAACAGAAATTTTTCTTAGTTAGTTAGATAAATATATACAGAGAAGGATATGAGAATAAATATAAGTACACGTACATATCTTAATTTAAATATATTGGCTGACAGTAAAAAGTATATATATGTACATTGTTTTAGGTTCACAAACTAATTTTTAAATGATGTATAAGAGATTAATTAGTTAATTAGCTTATTATTATTTCTAGTTACTAAAGATAATTTATTTACTAGGAAATTGATCGATAGATTAGTCCAAACTAAAAGGGTTAATTAATTAAATCTATTAAAAAGAAAATTGATTATTCGATTATTTCGAATATTAACAAATGGAACAAATATTTATTCAAGGTCTAAACATTGAAGAAATTAAGCCGGAATGGGAATGGATTACAAACAAAAATCTAAGGTGAGTTAATCTCACTCATCTGGCTTATTTAAATTTAAATGGTTAAATTTAAATGTTTGATTGAATGATTGGATATGACATTATATAATATATATATATATATTGGTGATTGATTTCCCACATTATATAGTGGATGAGACTCTATGCACCGCATAATAGCGGATGATATTTTATAATCCCATATACCGCGATATTCCACCTCGAAGTGGAATTGGTATTGTGCTAACATCTGTGGATGTAGGGAAACAGGTTGGAGGGATCCAACTGGATTCCTCAAAAAAAATTAGATTATTTAATATTCTGTGTTATGAATATTGATATCCTGTGATGATTTTATTGGTAATTGAAATATTGGATGATATGGTTGGATTTAATATTTCAGTAAAAGGAGTTATCAAAATATATTGAATTAAGATTTTTGGAAAGAAATAAAAGAGTAAAATTTAAGTAAAATAATTCTAGTGAATTTGAATAAATTAAATAATGAATTGTAAAAGAAATAAAAGCGATTTCAAAATTTTAACAAATATGGGAAAAGGGGATTTGAATTAACAGGGGAATAATAAGTTTTAAACTAAAGTGATATTATTTTAAAGAATAAAAGAATCTATTTTTAAATTCAAGGATTAAATTTAATTAAAGGATAAATAAGGAGTTTCGAAAATTTGAAATTGGTATTTTTAGTTAAAAAGGGGTTTTAACTCATAATAAAGAATAAATCTAAAAGTTAATATATTTTGAAATAAATGAAGTAAGTTAAGAAAATTATTTCAAGTGAAGTGAGTTGGAAATCAATTGTAAATTGATTAAAGAATTGGAATTGAAATTTTAAAGAGAAGTGAGATTTTGGAATTTATAAACTGGGTTTATAAAGTAAAATAAAATATCAGTGGATATTTGAAATATAAATTCAAGGTGGGAATTTATAAAGGGATATGAATTGGTTTAAAAATAAATGTTGATTTATTTTTAAAAAATGTGAAGAGAAGTGTATTTCCTTGGATACCCAAGTACGTTTTCAAAGAAATTTTAAATATAAGTTAAAAGTTCTAATTGTGTTTTAAAAAGCATGTTTTAGAAAATTGATTATTTCTAAATGTTAAATCCCAAAGTAAGATTTTCAAAACCTATTATTGTAATAATTATATAAAAGTGATTTAGTATTATGTTAAAAAGAGAAATTTAGTTTATATTTATAAAGTGGTTTTATTTTAAAATATTCTTAAAGTATATATTTTAGTAAAGTATTAAAAGTAGTTTTAAATTTCAATGTTATAAAGCATATTTATAATAAAGTGTTTTTAAATTATTTTAAAATCTAAAAGTATTTTGTACTTGGTGATTCAGTGGAAATAAATATTTGGGAAATGCATTTCGTGGAAGGAAACTATTTTGGAATTGTTTCAAAGGGGTTTGAAAATAGAAATATGTCTTGCGAAGATATTTTGAGATAAATAAATAATTTGGGAGAATTATTTATTGTTTGATGGATGTTTGTGAATGTTAATTGATAGTTAAATAACCGACTATCAATATTGGCCAATGCGCTGATCGTTTCGAAGAGACCGGGATCGGGAGTTTTTCCCGAAAACCACTTCGATCCGGTTTGTTCGTTTCGTGTGAAAACGATTTCGAAGTCGAAGATGGAGCAGTGAAGTGCAAGGGCTAGTCGCTACTAATCTTGAGGATATTTCCAAAATGGATGTAGTAGGAATAGTGCCTTCGGATTCGTTCGGACCCGGGACGGACTTGTATGGACGAATGCTTTCGGAACATCGTCAGGTGGACGATGGGCATTCTAAGGGATATGTTCTATAAAGGTAACGCTTAGCCTCAAGCCTCATCAATCGGGAATGACTGAAAATCAGGGGTTATGCAGCAAGGCTTCGTGGGTCGCACCCACTTAAGAGTAAGGTCATCCCTGTCAGATGTCCCTTTTTATTTCGGCTTAGTGGTGCGGTTGCTGATCACAACCGTGGTGTGATTTTATTCGAAATTATCCAGTAAGGGATGGTTCCGGTCTTGTGTTGCAGGGGATTGGGATTAATCCTCGGTACGCTGATCTAGACCAGGTACTGTGATAGGTGGTACCCCAGTGCCTAGTCATTAGTTGGAAATCCATTCTCCCTACGTGCCTTGTACGGTATTTGTTTGTATTACCCACTTTGTGGCTAGTATGCTGGAATTTAATAGATGTAACAATTTCAGCTATTTGAATAAGTATTTGTATATAGACACTATTATAATATCAGAGGATTTGATAAGAAAGTGTTTTGGCTATCGTAAGGTAAAAACCCGACATGTTTATTTGTGGCGTGGTCTTACGAGATGCTTTTGATTTCAAAGGATTTTGAAACTTTAATAATTAATTTGAGTGTGATTTTCTCACGCTGGTTTTCCAGACTGACTCGGGTGTTATTTTATTATAATGCTCGGGTCAGACCGAGTATTATAGGATACAGGTTATGTTGCTGAGAAGCTCAGGAGACGAGCTGGATGGCGAGAAGTATCACTCGTATTTGTTGTATATTCTGCTGTGTTGTGTGTACTGTGTATTCTGTTGTGGGACAAGTTAATATAACTGTCCAGTGATGTATTATTGATTGTTTTGTACTCTGATAATGAGACGTATAAACAGATATAGTTTCTTTTGTGTAAAGATCAGTTGTTATCTATTATATTTTATTCCACTACGATGTGAGATTTTGATGTTGTTGTTTTCTATTTTCTTCTTCTACCTCTTCTTCTTAACTCAAATGGTTCGTATTTCCGTTCTTCTAGCGTTCATTAATGGAGATTCAAGGGGTACGGATTTGCGGGCTGTTACAGTGGTATCAGAGCTTAAGGCTGGCGATAACCTTGGCTCTGGTGGGAATCACTCATAAAATAGAGTCCATAGTACTCTAGAATGAGTTGAGTGTATTTATAGATATGAGCGCGTATTTGTTAGTGAGTATAAAATGGTTTTATATTGTGTTGACTTATTTGTTGAGTGTTTATGGATTCTGGTCGATTTGTGGGACGCCACGACATCGATAGGGATTTCTAAACTCTTAAACAAGATAAACTGACACAATATTGTTTTAAATAGGGTAAATGAAATAATTTTACCCAAATTATTTTTGTATATAAAAAAAATAATTTTTCGTAAGTTATTATAGCTATATATGGTTGCTGGATTGTTAGGAAATGGTAATATTAAATTATTATCATTTGTTAAGTGAAAGTTGAATGAAGAATTGAAATTTTAACGAAACTAAGGAATAAATTCATATAACCAAATGAGATTTGTAGATGTGAATTATAAATGGGGTTGATAATTAAAATGAGATAAGATTCCAGGGTAAATTTTTGGATTTGGATTAAAAGGATTTGGAATTAGAAATTTTGAGAAAATTTAAATTCCTTTGGGTTTGAAAATGGTTTTCATAGGTTTTGGAGAAATAATAGTGGCATTATATCGGAAATATTTTTGAATTGAATTCGAAATCTGGTGAGATTTGGAAATTAAAAATATTTGAATTGTTTTAAAAGAGATAAAAGCATTTAACTCTTTTCGGTCGCTGGAAAATAATTCCGATGATGATCGCGACATCATCGGTGTTCATTTTCGAGTTTCCAAGAGGGGGATTACTACCTGGATGTCTTGGATTGATGTTTGTTTGTAAAAGCTGGAATTGATTTTAGAAATGCAAGGAATTTTGATATAGGTAATTTCAAAAGGGAATTTTGGAATGTTAAAAGATTTGTGAATGGAATGTAGATAAGTTGGAAACTTAAAGAAGTTTAAATATTTAAATGGAAATGGAATGTAATTGAATCTAGTAAGTAAAGAAGAATGAAATTTATTTAAATTTATAAGCAAGTAAATTGGAAACTGAATATTGGATGGTGTTTGATTTGAAATTGTGTAAAAATGAAGTGTAGAATCAGTTCAAATGGACTAAAATAAATAATGTTTAGAAATAAAATTTATTGGGTGCAAATAAATTTATGAATGAATAGATAAATTTATAATTGTAAGTAAATGAACTGAAATTGGATAATGGAAGAATATTAAATGAAATTAAATCCTTGCTTAACAAGAAATAAAATATAATCCTTAGTTAAAAGAAAAAGTGTGAATGGAATTGATTATAATGGATGGAAGTATGGATATAAATAAGTTGTGACCTATAAAACTTTGAAGTGAAATCAATAAGCACTAAATTGAGATAAATTAGATGATTAAATATGATAATGAAATCCTGGTTGGTTAAGTAAATTTGAATTATAAGTTGACAATGGATTTCGTGGAGTTAAACTTGTGTAATAAATAAAATGCAACTTGGAAGTGAAAATTTAAGAATTTATTCGAAGAAACTAAAGGATGTAAAGTTTGCATATAAACTTTCATTTGAGATTTAAAAATAAATTGGTAGGTGAAACTACTTTAAGGAATGATTAGTTGAATTAAATGAGTCATGAATGAATTGAATGTGGAAATTAAGATAGAATGGAATTAAGTATAAATTGAATTGTGAGCCATTAACATTGAATGAAAGGACATATGAATTGGTTGAAAGCAAGTGAATTAGTTTTGAAATCATATAAGTTACTCACGGAAAGTGTTTAGTGCATGTTGCTTAGGAAAGGCATGTGTTAGCTATTGAAGTTAAGTGAAATGTTAATAAACTTTGTATATCTAGCACTTACTTGTTTAATTGAGTAAGTACAGGTACCGAGAAGCGTTTGGCTGGGTGTAACCGCGCAAAATGCTAAAATAAATAACCGCTTTGCTTTAAAATGCCAAATAAGGTACGCCTACGCAATAAAAATAGGAAATATGAACTGTTTCTGCTTTTTCCGACCGTGTGGGTCGATGTATATATATTTACCTCTTTTGTCAAATTGCAAAAGCACCTCCGTACAAAGGAGACTCTGCCAAAATTTTCCGAAAATTTTGGGAGTTAGAAAATTTTTGGAAATTTTCACTAACGACAAATGATATGAAATTAGACTTTGAGATAATGATGAATAAATTCAATATACAAAGCTTGAAGTAAATTGAATTCAAATGGAATTGTAAAGGCACAATGAATAGAAATGGATATAAACTTCAGTAGTTAAGTAAAGTAAAGTGCAATATAAGGAAAATATATTGAACTTAAGAAATGTATGATGAAGTTCTTAAGTAAATCGGTATTGAGAAAAAATTTCCTAAGTAAATAATTGAGTGGAGATTATAACTGAAGTTGTGAAATGGGATAATGGTGGAAAAGTGAATGACAATCAAAATGAATGAGAATAAAAGAAAATTGATATAATGGATAATCAATTGAAATTGTGTAACGAACTAAATAAAACGATTTTGAAACTTGTAATTGGATATTATTACTTAGTAAGGTACAGGTGTTTTAAAAGGTGTTTTAAAAGCAGAAAGGGAATTGATGTTTTATTTCAGAAGATAAATTTAAATGGCCCAACAAAAAGGTTAGTATTTGAATTTTTGTATGAAATTTGATTGGGTTTTGATTTTGCCACTTGGCATTTTGTTTTCTTTTGGAATCTGGGGGCATGTAGAGGCATTTTTATAGTAGTACCGAGCTAGCCACACAAAGGAGACACTGGCGAAATTTTTCGAGAATTTAGGGAGTTAGAAAAAATTTTGAGAAATTTTGATAATTCAAAGTTGGTTTTGAATTTAAAATTTGAATTGTTAAGTAAGTAATGTTGTTTGAACCTGTGGATAAGTGGAAAAGTTAGAATGAGGGTTAGTGTATCTTTGATAAAAAGATTTGTTTTGGGTATTATTAAAGCTGTTGGTTTTGGGATGTGGTTAAAACTATTTGGATTGGAAAATAGTAACGGGTATTGAACCATTCTTCCTAACTAGTAATTTCGGGGACGAAATTCTTTTAAGGGGGGAGGAATGTGACGACCCGAAATTTTTGTATATTTGAAAATTGGAATATTTAATTAATTTTAAATATTCAGAGATTAATTATTAACTTAAATTTCAAATATCGTTGTTTTTGGGTGATTTAATTAATAAATTAAATTATTTGAGTTGGATAAAATAGTAAATCTGGTATTCTAAGCTAATTAAAAATATTTTGAAAGCTCGTAAAATTCATATTAATAATACTGAAGGTGATAGAATTTTTAAATTTGATTTTAAAGGTGTTTTGTTCAGTTTTAAAAATATATCGTTTAAATCGATATTTAAAAATAGTCTTCTGAGGCACAGTCTCAGAATTCGACGAAACCAGTTCCATTGGATCCGTAATATTTTATTTTTATCGGATTTCAATTTTCGTAGTGATTGGAGTGGTTGTGTGAGCGTACAATATATATAAACGCGCTGAAATTTATATCGATAATTAAATATAATAACCGAGTCCAAAAAGCTATCTTCTCCATACGATCGAATTAGGACTCGAGACCTTTTCCATCGTGTTCGTAATAGGGGTATAACATTACGAACGCCTAGCGGCACGCCTCGATAGGGGTTCGTGATTTTAGGCTACATAAATCAGAACGGTTTATAATTTAAATTCAAATATAATATAATTCGACCAGTCAATTTCCTTCAGTTGAGATTCTTTCACCATCAACACTTTTTAAAACACTGTAGCTAGACAATTTCTACACGCCAACATCCAGCCGCCCAAATCTTTTCAAAGGGAAAATCTCGTACCCTTTCTCTTCTCTAAGAAGCTATCGAACTAAACTATCTGAGAAAAATTTTATACTTCGAAGTCTCGCGTTCCCTTTCTTTTTGAACAGCCAAACCAAGTCAAAATATCTAGTCCCCTCTTCAATTTCAGAATCAAAAAAATATAATGGCTGTAATTTCTCCTTAGATTCAAATTTGTTCACGAGCTACTCATTTATTTCCGGCCACAAATTCGAAATCAAGGCAAAGTCATGCCTGCCTCAAATCAGCCGAAGTCTTTTTTTTGCAATTTGATTTCTTCAAATCTCGCGTTCATCTTCTGTTGTGCTCGAGTAGGGGAAAACGACGAGCCATCTTCGTTGTTCGAAATCGAAAAGGGGAAGGGGAAAATAGCTCGCGAGGCCGTAGTGACGCGGGTTGAGGCAGAGGAACGAGCTCGACGGCGTGGGTGAGGAGGCGTGGCCTCGAGTTATACATCGATCGAAGGGAGCGTTCTCGAGTATTGGTAGAAGGCGGCAGGCGTTCGTTTGGATGGTGAAGACGATGTACTCGAACGAGGCCAACTGAAGGAGGCGCACGCTCGTAGGTTGGGGATTGTGGTCGTCATCAGCTCTGGAAGTCGTATGGCGGCGAGTGGATCGACGAGCTCGCAAGTCTGGATCGGGGTGTTGTTCAGAGAGGCGATGGTCGCGAGGCGAGTTTGGTTGAGGGTACGCGAGAAAGTGGAATTCGATTTCTCTGACGTGTTCGAGCAATGAGGTATTCAAATTGTTGTTGTTCAATTCTTTTTGATTTAACAGATATGTATATATATAAACGATATTAAATTATTTAAGGGCTGAAACAGAAATTTTTCTTAGTTAGTCAGATAAATATATACAGAGAAGGATATGAGAATAAATATAAGTACACGTACATATCTTAATTTAAATATATTGGTGACGGTAAAAAGTATATATATGTACATTATTTTAGGTTCACAAACTAATTTTTAAATGATGTATAAGAGATTAATTAGTTAATTAGCTTATTATTATTTCTAGTTACTAAAGATAATTTATTTACTAGGAAATTGATCGATAGATTAGTCCAAATTAAAAGGGTTAATTAATTAAATCTATTAAAAAGAAAATTGATTGTTCGATTATTTCGAATATTAAAAGATGGAACAAATATTTATTCAAGGTCTAAACATTGAAGAAATTAAGCCGGAATGGGAATGAATTACAAACAAAAATCTAAGGTGAGTTAATCTCACTCATCTGACTTATTTAAATTTAAATGGTTAAATTTAAATGTTTGATTGAATGATTGGATATGATATTATATATATAGTATATATATATATATATTGGTGATTGATTTCCCGCATTATATAGCGGATGAGACCCTATGCGCCGCATAATAGCGGATGATATTTTATAATCCCATATACTGCGATATTCCACCTCAAAGTGGAATTGGTATTGTGCTAACGTCTGTGGATGCAGGGAAACAGGTTAGAGGGATCCAACTGGATTCCTCAAAAAAATTTAGATTAATTAATATTCTGTGTTATGAATATTGATATCCTGTGATGATTTTATTGGTAATTGAAATATTGGATGATATTGTTGGATTGAATATTTCAGTAAAAGGAGTTATCAAAATATATTGAATTGGGATTTTTGGAAAGAAATAAAAGAGTAAAATTTAAGTAAAATAATTCTAGTGAATTTGAATAAATTAAATAATGAATTGTAAAAGAAATAAAAGCGATTTCAAAATTTTAACAAATATGGGAAAAGGGGATTTGAATTAACAGGGGAATAATAAGTTTTAAACTAAAGTGATATTATTTTAAAGAATAAAAGAATCTATTTTTAAATTCAAGGATTAAATTTAATTAAAGGATAAATAAGGAGTTTTGGAAATTTGAAATTGGTATTTTCAGTTAAAAAGGGGTTTTATCTCATAATAAGGAATAAATCTAAAAGTTAAGATTTTTTGAAATAAATGAAGTAAGTTAAGAAAATTATTTCAAGTGAAGTGAGTTGGAAATCAATTGTAAATTGATTAAAGAATTGGAATTGAAATTTTAAAGATAAGTGAGATTTTGGAATTTATTAACTGGGTTTATAAAGTAAAATAAAATATCAGTGGATATTTGAAATATAAATTCAAGGTGGGAATTTATAAAGGGATACGAATTGGTTTAAAAATAAATGTTGATTTATTTTTAAAAGATGTGAAGAGAAGTGTATTTCCTTGGATACCCAAGTACGTTTTCAAAGAAATTTTAAATATAAGTTAAAAGTTCTAATTGTGTTTTAAAAAGCATGTTTTAGAAAATTGATTATTTCAAAATGTTAAATCCCAAAGTAAGATTTTCAAAACCTATTATTGTAATAATTATATAAAAGTGATTTAGTATTATGTTAAAAAGAGAAATTTAGTTTATATTTATAAAGTGGTTTTATTTTAAAATATTCTTAAAGTATATATTTTAGTAAAGTATTAAAAGTAGTTTTAAATTTCAATGTTATAAAGCATATTTATAATAAAGTGTTTTTAAATTATTTTGAAATCTAAAAGTATTTTGTACTTGGTGATTCAGTGGAAATAAATATTTGGGAAATGCATTCTGTGGAAGGAAACTGTTTTGGAATTGTTTCAAAGGGGTTTGAAAATAGAAATATGTCTTGCGAAGATATTTTGAGATAAATAAATAATTTGGGAGAATTATTTATTGTTTGATGGATGTTTGTGAATGTTAATTGATAGTTAAATAACCTACTATCAATATTGGCCAATGCGCTGATCGTTTCGAAGAGACCGGGATCGGGAGTTTTTCCCGAAAACCACTTCGATCCGGTTTGTTCGTTTCGTGTGAAAACGATTTCGAAGTCGAAGATGGAGCAGTGAAGTGCAAGGGCTAGTGCTACTAATCTTGAGGATATTTCCAAAATGGATGTAGTAGGAATAGTGCCTTCGGTTCCGTTCGGACCCGAAACGGACTTGTATGGACGAATGCTTTCGGAACATCGTCGGGTGGATGATGGGCATTCTAAGGGATATGTTCTATAAAGGTAACGCTTAGCCTCAAGCCTCATCAACCGTGAATGACTGAAAATCAAGGGTTATCCAGCAAGGCTTCGTGGGTCGCACCCACTTGATAGTAAGGTCATCCTTGTCTAGATGTCCCTTTTTATTTCGGCTTAGTGGTGCGGTTGCTGATCACAACCGTGGGGTGATTTTATTCGAAATTATCCAGTATGGGATGGTTCTGGTCTTGTGTTGCAGGGGATTGGGAGTAATCCTCGGTACACTGATCTAGACCAGGTACTGTGACAGGTGGTACCCCAGTGCCTAGTCATTAGTTGAAAATCCATTCTCCCTACGTGCCTTGTACGGTATTTGTTTGTATTACCCACTTTGTGGCTAGTATGCTGGAATTTAATAGATGTAACAATTTCAGCTATTTGAATAAGTATTTGTATATAGACACTATTATAATATTAGAGGATTTGATAAGAAAGTGTTTTGGCTATCGTAAGGTAAAAACCCGACATGTTTATTTGTGGCGTGGTCTTACAAGATGCTTTTGATTTCAAATGATTTTGAAACTTTAATAATTAACTTGAGTGTGATTTTCTCACGCTGGTTTTCCAGACTGACTTGGGTGTTATTTTATTATAATGCTCGGGTCAGACCGAGTATTATAGGATATAGGTTATGTTGCTGAGAAGCTCCGGAGACGAACTGGATGGCGAGACGTATCACTCGTATTTGTTGTATATTCCGATGTGTTGTGTGTACTGTGTATTCTGTTGTGGGACAAGTTAATATAACTGTCCAGTGATGTATTATTAATTGTGTTGTACTCTAATAATGAGATGTATAAACAGATATAGTTTCTTTTGTGTAAAGATATCTATTATATTTTATTCCGCTGCGATGTGAGATTTTGATGTTGTTGTTTTTTATTTTCTTCTTCTACCTCTTCTTCTTAACTCAAATGGTTCGTATTTCCGTTCTTTCTTGAGTTCATTAATGGAGATTAATGACAATTCAAGGGGTACGGATTTGCGGGTTGTTACAACATCACTTAACAGGTGGTGTGACATTATGGCTAAATTGATCTCTACACAGCTTCAGTAAAATCCAACTTTACTTTAAAGTGTTACCCAGTAGTGATGATTAATTACACCAATTCTCTTTGTTTATATCTTTGGACTTATAGAATTTGGTAATAGTCAAAATTCCAATATCGTCCATATTCAATTCTATTGTCCAAACACAAAGTTCTTGGTTCAATAATAACAATTGTTATTAATTGAACTGCTCTAGCCAGAGGCTTTGACTTTGAGTTGACTGTGATACTAACCTCATATAACTGAGGAGACGAATCCTCCGTTGAATTGTGTTTTAGTTCCAATACTTCCACTCGACCCAACTATAGTCATACGATAGATACTGTGCCATGATTTAACTATAATCAAAGTAGAGCTTCCACATTGAAGATCAACTATATTCTAGAGTCAAGAGAACTGTGTAGTTTTGTCACATCGATATTTTTTATTTGACTTTAGTTATATTAACCAACATAAAACTATCGAGTGAGTCATTCCATAATTATCTAATAACTATCAGTACGTAACCCCTTGGTGTCCCTATAGTCACGAGTAATACATTGCCCAACATTTGGACAATGTTACGTACCCTATTCTCAATGGATGTATCAATATCCTGTCTTGATACATCTTGACTAGGAATAATTAAAATGGTTTGTTTAATTTCATTGTGGTAAATTACTCATGGTTATAACACTTTGTAACTACTATCACAACACATACCATTTATTCTATTTAATATACTTAAATTAAATTAACTAAATAATATAACTCATATATCAAGTATATAATAGAAACAAAATACCTTTTATCTTGAACAACATTGGTTATCGAATTAGATATATGTAACAATTATATAATTGCCCCTAGGGCATACCCCTAACTCTATCAGATGGTGTGTAAAGGATAGAAGATGAAGAAAATAAGAGCCAAAAGCACCCTCCTTCTTGCTCTTGGCTTGCTATTTATAGGAAAATCACTTACTAGGGTCGTCAAATCACAAAGACCAAGTAATGGTCTAGATGCATGATAACAAGGAGGAAGATGGCTCTTCGTTTTCCCGTAGCACAAAACCTGTTAACACCGACATGAATCATATTGGTACCGAGAGGTTTTGCATTGTGCAAAACATCACTTTTTTCTTTACTTCATCTTGCATGTTCAAGTCTTCGAGTTTCGAGCACTTATTTGGAATATGAGAACTTCTTCTTATCAAAAGGTTTGGCTTTGTCCAGCTTTGGAGTTGTCCACCTACTCCTTTGACCACTTTATAGTCCTTTCAGCTGATCATAGAACAATTGCTCAAAATAGCATAAGGAAATCCACTCGGTACCAAATCCTTTTGTTGACCACTCAGTACTGAGTTCTTTACTTTGTCACCTTAGGACTCCAAATTTATGGAGTTCCCTTCCAAGGCCATCTTGAGCTTGCCCCCAGGATCTTGGATTATTTCATTTTCATCCCAACATCTAAACTCACTTGGAGGCTGCTTGGCCTAAATGTTGGATAACAGATTAATAAATATGACTCTTAATAATTGTGATTAAGGATGAATCACAATTGAGAAGATTTTTGATTATGGTCACATTAAACAGAGAAATGACTCATATATAATGACACCATATATGTTATTTAATGGGGATTGGGGTTAATATTAATTGTGTATGACATTCACTGGTATGTTATGAAACCCGTTCAACATATCATTCTCTGTTATGGTTATGTGTACCATTATGATGACCTTGTATTTAAATCTATACACAATCTGACTCATTTATTATTTCTATAATACTTAGATCAGTCTGAGACTTTACAGATATAAGGATGTTGGCCTTCCTTGGATATTGGGCTTATTGAGGAGATGATTATAGACTATATTGTATTTGGATGTCTTTATGTATATTTTTTATTGATGTCTCCATGTATGTATATATGTGATAAGATGTGAGATGTATATAACGTTTGATTTCTATCGATGTATATATTTTGTAGTAGGCCAGATGCTTCATTTTATTAGACCTCCTTTATGATATTATATTTTCCGCCATATTTTGTGACTCTACGTTAATTGATTATATTGTGTGTTATTCTGTCTGGTAAACCCACATGTTTATTTCTTTGTGCCGATACTGAGTGCGTATATTTTATATCATACGAGGTAAGAATTCGTATCGGTTTTAGCCTAAGGGAATATTTACGTTCAGTTGCTCCTAATAAGCCTCTTTCTTTGTATTGCCAAATAGTATTATTCTATAATACTCTTTGGTGGTATGGGTACAGTGGTGGCATTTTGGTATCGAAGTAGGTTTAGAACAATACATAATATATGAGATATGAGTCTTGTCCTTAGTAAGACCTAGATTCATTGTCCCCTTGGGTGGTTGGTAATTTCTCTATTATATTAAGGAATACTAAAACTATATGATGGTTACTAGGGTAATCGTCTAGGGACGTATTTCTTACCTGTTATACAATATCTTTGCTTCTACCTTTTTTTGAGCGTTTGCCTTTGTGTGAGATGAAAATAGTTGATGGAAGTTATAAAGGATGAAGTGGTTTACTCGACTAGTAGCATCGATGTTGGAGATTTAAATTCCTCTTTGTGGCTTAAACTAAGAACGAAGTAGGGGTTAGAGAAGCTTCAAAAGGATCAAACCTAAATCTCTCGGTGTAAATTCATTGCAACACTAAGACGTAGCGAAGAGAGTTAAAGTAAAATGATCCAGTGGTGATCAGAATGACGCAGTGGAAGATATGGATTGCTTTCCACATTGAGCATTTGCTTGTTTGTTTGATGTGTATTTTGGTTGCAAACTGTTTGATAAATTTATTTTTAGCTTTTTCTAGAATGCGATTAAGCAAAAGTTATCGCTTAAAGTTATTAACTCACTTAAAGCTAGATGAAATCAAATATCAATATAAGCCAGTGGTTTCTTTAAAAAAACCTATGTTGCAAAGCGGTAAATTAACCAACTCAAATCAGGATGGAGTCTAGAATATTAAAAATCAACGGTATTTCCAATACCGAAAGAGAATATGTATTATTTTCTACCTAAAATAAAATAGTGTGTGTGTATATATAGGTCTGTGTGTGTAATTAAAATATAATGGAATGCAATTAAAAATTGATACTAGATGCTTGTATGTTAGTTTTTATGGGGGAATACTAATTGATTAAGTTGTATTATGGCTAATGATGGATTACTTCGATATATTCATAAGTACATGTTTTAATAAAACAAACGTATTTTGGATAAGGGGAGAGGATTTTATTTCTATATATATAATGTTTGGAAAGAATATATTTTTTATAATTAAATATTGATGAAGTGATGCATATATAGACTGTAAAATCTTTTCAAATATTAAATGAAGAGAGATTTTATTATGAAAAGTGAATTTTAAAACTTACTTTCAAAAGAAAAATGATTCAGTAGTTTATTTTGTGTATATTTGTTCGTTGAGTGCATGATGAATTCTGATCGATACATTTGATCAGCGTTATCGATAAGGATTTCTAAACAATCGAATGAGCCATTTTGACACAATAATTTGAAAATGTACAGTAACATTATGATATGTAAAGAGTAAATTATTTGGCAAGTAGAAAAAAATTGTGAAAAATAAAATTTTATTTTTTAACAGAAAATTATTTTCACAAAGTAATCTATAATATCGAAAATGATTTAGGGAAAAAAATTGTTGTGAAATATAAAGGTATTTTATAAAATAGTATTTAGCCTTGAAAATGGTTATAGAAGAATAATAGATTTATTTTTCTTGGTAAGAATAATTTTTAAACAACGGCTGTGCCCTCTGCTTATTAGTGTAAAGTCAAGATCATTGGCGAGTAATGTAGATACATTTTGATAATAGTTGACATTACAGCCAATTGGCGAAATGAATCACTAAATACTCATGGTAAAACCATATTGTTATATTTTTATATATGCATAAGCTTTTTGATTATAGTATATACTCGATGATATATAAATATAAAAGTGCAGAATTTATTTTTATAGTAATGATGTGTTGTATCTTATGGATTGTGTCATGATTTAAATGAACGGTATTAAAACGTATTTAATGAATGAATTAACACGTATAGTGCGTAAATGATTTTTCCAAATTGAAATGATCTTAATAATAGAGATTTGAGTATAACATTGAAAATAAAAAGGTTACAATTCAAAGAATATCAAATATTTGTAAAGAATGAATTTATTATTCAAACATAATGAAAAAAGTGTTAAGAATATCATGGAAAAAATTGAACGAACTATAGCTGGTATTTGGGCATTGTAGTTTCGAAATAAAAAAGAAATAAAAATGATCTGAATACATAAAACAATCTAGAAAAAGAATAAGTGGATGATAAATCATATAAATTTTGTAATAAAGGATTTCGTCGAAAATTCCGTTGATGGATTTTGGGAGATTTGGCGAAAAGAATCTTTTGTAAAAAGCGAAATTTCACAAGTAAGAGAGGATGTCTTACTTGGGAAGAAAAACGTATATATAACATATTTGATTTATATCTTAATAAAAATTAATATAATTCAGTTGATGTGCAAAATTGTTAAGTGTTGAAAATACGAGTTTAAATCTAAATTGAGATATAAAAGAATTGTTCAAAAAGAGTGGAGAAGATCTGAATTTAAATTTGTGAAATATTTTCAAAACATAAGTAAACTAAAATAACACACTTTGACGTGGTTTATTATTATGGATAGTGATTCTATTATCCGATCTTAATGAATGTTTTTTCATTTTAATGACATTTTAATACAGAATAACATTTTTGTTTGCCACTTTCCAAAATTGAATTTTATTAGTGATAAAACAAGGTTGAATTCGAGAAAGAAATTCTGGCATGTGCTTATATTACGAGAATTTTAACACCTTATAGTTTTAACCATAACTTGTAGGTCTTTTGTTCGGTTTCGATGATTTTGCACTCGTTGGAAAGCTAGGACAATAAGTAATAACGTTTTTGAATGTAACCTAATATTTTTCTACTTACTAGGCAAAAGCTGCAATTTCTTTAAGTGGGTCTGCGTAATTAAATGTCATTTCAGAATTTACAATGTTTAGTAAAACCCCCATAACTTTTGTTATACTTCACATTTTTGTAATCTGAAAGGTGTTTTGGACATATAATGAATTTTTTAACAACTTTACTTTGGAAAGAATTTATTAATTTTATGCTTTTGACACCTAAAAGTTAGTCTGAGGTCGCCTAAAATTAAAGATGCAATATTGCTCTTTAGTTACTTGAATGCCATGCTATTAATTCTTTGTATACGAAACATTATGAGTTTATTTTGAGTTGGTAGTAGGTACAAGAAGGCTACTTGGATTGAATTATGGTACAAACTTACTTTTTTCTCATAAAATTATATAAATTGCTTTAAAGTGCTAAAAACAATGTATGTTTTTTACTTAAAGAGTTATATATATTGTGGATTATATGTCGTGCAACAAATTTTGACATATAAATTGTTTCGATCATGTTTTGGTCAATGTATATCTATTTTATCATATTATAATTGTTCAAAAGTCTTTTCCTACAAAGGAGACTCTACCGAAATTTTCTAAAAAATCCGACACTTGGAAAAATTTTGCATAATATTGACGTATGTGAAAAGTAGAAAATTGATATATGGTTCTATTAAAATTATAGCGTACGATAATATAGTAAAGATCGCATTGGTCTTTGTTTTAGAAAAGCCACATAGGGGATCAAATGTTTCTAAAGTAGATAGAATACTTTAGAAGTACGAAGAAAGTTAAGGGTGTCAGTTGTGTATGGAATCTTCCCTGTAAGAAACTACGAGGATGTAATTTTCATTGGGGGGAAGTCTGTAACAACCCTACTTAACCGTTAAAACAAAATAAATTTATTTAAAATAAAAATTTTGAGTTCAATTTTGGATAAATTTTATTTTTTAAAATATTCCTATTGAATTAAAGCTTGTTTTATAAAGATTTCATTTTAAAAAAATAAATTAATTTATAAAAATTTTTCAGAAAATATATTGAATATGAGTAAAATATTTACAGTAAAAGTAAAACATTTTTATATGGTGAATAATTTTTATATATGATTGAAATAACAGAAGAGAAGTATTGATCGATATTAATAAAATTAATAATTCGGTGAAAATGAACAATTGCTGAATTTAAATATTTGGTATAAATTATTGAAATATCCCTTATAAACCAAATATTAAATCAATTTAAATTGAAAATATATTTATAAATAAGAGACATGGTTAAGGTTTGAATTTTTATGTAAAGGAAATTAATAAAAATGAAAGGCCTAGGCCTATGTTGTGATAACCAAATCCACTCTTTCCCTTTCTCCCAGGTGGATACCAAACCCAAACCATATTTTTGTCGCTAAATCTCCTTTGCTCTAATTCCTCTTTTTGGCCCTAATCCAAATCGTGAATTCAGAGAGGAAAAAAATGAAAATAAGGAAAAGGGAAGGAGAGTCGCATGCAACGTTGTATCGCCATAATGCTGGCACATGTCAGAGGAGGCGCGCAACAACTGATGGCGGAGTAACATAGCCAAAACGTTAAGTGGGTAGTTGTGTCTGGCAGAGTAGCGGAGCTTTTCGACGGAATAGGCAATGACGCAAGATAAAGCAAGAAGAAGAAGACACGTGACTCCGAAGTTGGGTGCGACGGTGGATGGATTAGATATGGTGCTTGCATGGGCGAAAGTGAAGAGATGGAACTAGTTCTTTTATGCATCATTTTGGTGAGTTATTTTAACTCATGTTTATCTTCTAGTTTTAATTTCTCTTTGCATGTCTTTATTTGATTGTTGTGTGATGATTATAGTTTGATATGGACTAATTTGGTTAAAACTAAGGTGCATACCTTTGTTTGAGTGTGTTATGTCGAGTTTGATTGTTGTTGATAATGATGTTTTGGTGTATATATACATGTATGTTGTTATTTGGTAGAAATTAGACCGGAATTTGTATTAAAAATTGACCAGATGGGGAACATTGATTTAAAAACTCTTTGGAAATTATTTAAAAATTTGTTTGACTATTATTGAAAGTGGAGATTTTGGAAGGTTAACTTTGATATTTTTCTGAAGATAGGGCAATTATTTTATGTGTATAATTATGAAAAGATATTTTATTTATACATACAATTATAAAATAGTTGCAAGGATTATTAGAAAAGGGATTTAAATTCATATTTCAGAAGTGTTGAGCTTATTTTTATGGAAATTGAATAGATGTACAGTTTGTAATAATGATGATAATAATATTATTATATTTTGTTGAGTAATAACGAGCTTGGATGTGATTTATTTATTGTATGAAAAATATTATTAATGAAAATTTATTTTCCTATTTTGTTAAATTTAAATTTTTAGTAGTAATTTACTTTATATATTTAATTATCTTTAAATAAAAGGAAATTGATTTGAATACCACTGGGAATATTATAAAAGTGTATGAATTAAATTATATTGATGAAAAAGAGGGTTTGGAATTTGGTTATATAAGTGAATTTAAAAGATAAATGTTGTGTGGTTAAATATTTGAAAGATAAAAATAAATATAGAATTTAGTTATTAAGTTATTTTTCAAAGGTTATTTAAAATAATAAAACTTGAATTTGGTTAAATATTTGAAAGATAATTTGGGATAGTGAATCATTTTGGTGGAAAGCAATAAAACTTGAATTTGGTGTTTAAAGGAATTCTTAGAATAAAAAATCACTTTTATTGATAGTTTATATTATTAAGGACGAACTTTTAATTGTATGAATCATTTAAAAAAAGAAATTCAGCGATTTGAAATTCGAAGAATGTTTAAAACGTTGAATTATTTGAAAATTCGATAAGTGTTTAAACAATGAATTATTGTAGTTAACTAAGATTTATTGGAAGTAATGTAAATTTTTGAATTAAAACCCTTTAAGTTTAGTGTTATATTTGAAATTGTATTGAATATTTTGGAAATGGGTATTATATGACTATACCCATTCTTACCCATTTTATATCAATAAATGGTTGAATCATATGAGATGTGCGAACTTCAATGTGATGAGAATTATGAATAACAAAGTTATAATACCAATGGTATGGGACGTTCGGTAGTATTTCTCCGGTTATTCTTTTGACTCATGGTATAGGATATGGTATGATATTGAGTGTTTTTAATATTGAATCAAATTAATAACCCTAGTGACATTGGGTTAAACGACAGTTAGGAGGTGTTACTGTCATAATGAGAACATGAGAAACATAATGAATTAACTAAATGAGATGAGACACCAGATGGACTAGATCCATCCTAGGTAGGACCGAGTAACATTCTGGCCCATTTGGAACTAGTCCAGCAACCTACTGTATAGGTACACCAATGGTGAAGTTCACACGGTATATTTGATTGAAATTGATGGCGCCCACGTAGTAGAGAATAGTACAACAATAGGTTATGTGGGGGCACCCATAATTCTGGCCGAGGAAGACACAGATGAAAAAGGTCGTGTATCTTTGCTCAATCAACATTTGGAAGAGTTATAACTCTAGGCAAGGGTGACATGGATGAAAAACCCATGTATCTTGGCTTGACCAGCATCTGAAAGAGTTATAATTCTAATCGAGGGATGCACGGATTAAAAAGGCCGTGTGTCTTGGCTCAACCGGTTTCTGAAAGAGTGTATTCTGCACTTAATGAGTTTTATAAATTAATCCATAACCAATTCATGATGATTAGATGATTAATATATATGACACTTGATAATTGTGATTATGAGTGAATCACAACTGAGAAGATTTGCGATTGTGGTCATATTAAATAGAGAAATGACTCATATATCATGACACCATGTATGTTATTTGATGGGGACAGGGGTTAATATTGATTGTGTATGACATTCACTTATCTACTATGGAACCCATTCAACATAGCATTCTCTATTATGGTTATGTGTATCATTATGATGACCTTATATTTAAACCTAGACATAGTCTGACTCGTTTATTATTTCTATAATACTTGGGTCAGTACGAGACTTTACAGGTACATGGATATTAGCCTTCCTTGGATGTTGGGCTTATTGAGGAGACGATTATAAACTATATTGTATTTGGAAGTCTATTGTGTATATTTTTTGTTGATGTCTCTATGTATGTATATATGTGATGATTTTTGAGATGAATATAACATTTGACTTTTACCGATGTATATATTTTGTAATAGGTTAGATACTTCATTTTATAGACCTACTTTTTGATATGTATATTGTGATCTTATATTTTTCGCTGCATTTATGACTCTGTGTTAATTGATTATACCATGTATTGTTCTTTCCTGTTAAATCCACGTGTTTATTGTTTAATATTGATACCGAGTGCGTATATTTGTGTATTATATGAGGTAAGAATTCGAATCGCTATTTGCCAAAGGGAATATCCACATGTAGTTGCTCTTAACAAGCGTTATTCTCTGTATTACCAGACAATATTACTATGTATGCTCTTTGGGAGTATGGGTTTAGAGGTAGGCCATTACACTCGCATTGGTTGTCACTAAAGTATGCTATAGGAGCAAGAGTCAAGGACTCTATGGTTATCTATTATTTGAGTATACTAGAGGAGCAAAAGTCAAGGTCTATATAATCATTTGTTATAGTTGGAAACTATAGCCATGATGCATGATTACATAGGTTAGTATGCTTTGTGATGTTATCTAGATAGGGTCTACTTCAAGTGGTAAGATACAATGACAATAAGACTTTGGAAACGAGTATGGTGGAAATTGTTAACTACATGGTAGATCACCAAATCACTCAAAATCCATGGATTGGGCCATGAATATATAATACGCTCGAAAATTTACCAATATAATAAAATAAATAAATATTTGTTTTAAACTAATAAAGAAAAATAAATCACAAGTAAAACAGAAAATACATATATACGTCGACATACTCGTATGTCAACATACCAATCAAAGAGCACATGTCGACATATATACAGTATATATCTACATATCAACGATAATTTAAGTTTAAAATTTTAAATTAAAATTGGTTATTTTGAAATGGTGGGAACAGTTTTCTTAACTAAATTTGACGCTATTAAAGCACCACTTTGGACCAAAAAAATTATTTTATTTTCTCTCTTTTCATCCTTATTTTCCCACATTCACTGTATAATTTCAAATTGGTGTGACTCTCTCAAATTTCAATGGGCTTTCACGATTGACCCATCGAAACGATCGTGAAGATGAGTAATACGATTTGGCATAAGAGGGGTGAAGTGTAGAGGTATATATATGAAAAGAGATGGTTCAATGGAGACAGTGTTGGATTCTTCTTAATTCAAGTGTTTTTGTGAGTGATTCATCTCTAGTTTACAATATAATGTGAAGTACAATGTTGTAACAATGGTTTGGGTTTAAATTATAGTTGATTATGAATTAATACTAAATAGTTTAAATGAAGTATAATCATAATACCAAAATGATATAGAATGATGAATAAAGTTGGGTTTGAGTGGGAATTTAGTTTAAAATAAATAAATTAGATAAACAATCATTTAGCCTGAATGGAATATTATTCAAAATATATGATGTTTGACCTTTAAATTGAGATATACTCAAAGTAATTAGGAATAGATGTTTTAAGGTTAAGGAGGAATACGTTGATATTGATTATTATATAGTAATGAGTTGGCATATTTGTTTTGTGATAGTATTGTTTAATGTTGATTTGGCTTAGTACGAACCTATAGTGCAAGTAGCCAGCCAAGATACGATGCTTCCCTATAGTTCTTTAGGAAAGATTGGGTAGGAGGTAGATGTTAAGCATTCCTATCCAAGATGTGAGTCCAATTTTGTGACATGGGCAATAACAGCCTTATAGCGCATGAGGCAAGTCTAGGAAGTGAGTTTAATACGTGTTTGATTTATGATGTGATATAGTTAATGTACGCATTTGTTAGTTAGAGATAAGAGGTGTCGATTTATGCATAGACGCTAATCATATTATAGTAGTGTTATTGTAGTATATGTGGAGTGGGTATGACTCACTCACACTTATGTCTGATGCTCTCCTATTCTCCCTTTTTATTTATATCACTAGGTTGATGGAGCTTTAGAGTCGTGTTGGGGCCTTTGATGGGAATTTAGATGTATATTTTGTATATATTGTAAATAAGCGACTTGACTTAATTTATATTGTGTAGATTTTGATTTGGGTTTGGATTGGGATTGTAAAGACATGTGTATATGACATTGTTGATACACTATAGTTTTATGAAATGTTGATGGTTATTGATATATTATATGTCTTTATCTTTCTACTATGAAATTATGAAAGTTATTAGTTATAATTGTATTTTGTTATTATGATCATATCCCAATGACTCATCATATTCAGTTTTTGAGGGGTTAACGTCAACTCGAGCGTTAAATCTGAGGATAAAAAAGGCTTGTTGTTGCATTTGGTATTAGAGCTAAACTCATCCTTAAGTTAAGGATTAGGGCATACTGAGAGAGCGTATTTGTATTTTTATATTATATTACTATATATGAGAGTCCAGTACATATGCACACACCATTTACTGTTTCAATTTTATTTATTATCTATTTTGGAGTTGCTAACTAATCCCATTTTACAAATAGCTAAAAATAAGAAATTCTATTGAAATTGGAATGGGGACCAACGTTGATGAGGGGAAACTAGAGTTAGGACTAGTACTAGAGTGGATGTAGAGGATATCCCAGAAGCGAACATCCATGTTTGGTTTAAATGCTATCTACAAGTAACGAGCCAAGCTAGTACCCAACCTACTGAACCCATAGCCACCACTACCACTACTACTCTGGGTGTGGTTCCAACCCAAACACCAATAGCTATTGACTTTCCTAACCTATGTAGAGATTCCTCCAATCTTGGTGGGAAGCCTTTAGTCGGTATAGAACCATACACGATGATTCGGACATGACTGAATAACTGCATGAAGAGTTTCAACTTATTGGGACTTGGTGATATTATTAGAAAGAAAATGGCCTCTTAGCACTTGCTAGGTTAGGCAGCATATTGGTAGGAGGTAGTGACAACGAAGATAGAAAGGGACATTATCACTTGAGGAATGTTTAAGAGGAAGTTTGAGATAAAGCTCTTTTCTAGGGCAAAAAATGATATGGTATTTGTAACAACCCACAAATCTACACAATTCAAACTGACAATAAACCACACATGTCCAACCCAAATTGAACGAAAGACGGATAGTAATGGGAAAGAAAGAAGAAAGAAGAAGAGAAGAGAAGAAGAAGAGAAAAGGAAACTAAAACAACATAGAATCTCACAACGCAGTGGAATAATATATAATATAGATTAATAATCTTTACAAAAGAGAGACTGTACTATACATACATCAAATCAGAGTACACAAATAACTAATCATCGGCCTGGACAATTATAACAATCTGTCCTCTCAAATGCTGATAATTTAAATAACTAATGCAGTGGAAAAATAAACAAATACGAGAATACGTCTTGAAGTCTTTCAGCTTGTCTGCTGAGGCTCCAAAGCACCAAATCTAAATCTGCAAATATGCTCGGTCTGATCCGAGCATTGGAACGGTGAACGCCCGGATCACTCTGGTAAACCAGCATGAGAAAACACATCTCAACTAAATTATATAGAAGTTAGCAAAAACTTTTCTTTTTCGAAATAAAGGTATCTCGTACGACCATGCCGCATATAAACATGGACAGGCTTTTACCTTACGATAACCAAAATATTTTATACTTAAACAATTTGATATTATTATTAATGACGTTTGTTTTGACACTCTTTTCAAATAAACATATACAAAGTAGGTATCAATACCTGGACAATGTCAAACGGTGTATATGATACCCAAGGGGTTGCTGAAATATGTGCAAAGCATTACAGCTATTTTGGGAATACAATCAAAACCGTAAAGCTCGTATTGGAATTTGGGTTTCCAACATGATAAGGAACTAGTATCCTTTTCCTTTCTTTGCGGATTTCCACGTATAGCAACCATAGTACTCGGTGGCTTCTCATGCAAGGACTCATACACCACTATACCATTTATATTGCTACACTACTACGTATCCGGTGGATTCTCATGCAAGGACTCACACACCGCTATACCATACAATATAAGGGTCCAAAAATCTTCTAGCCCATAAGGAAACAAGGTCGATCCGCACATAAACCGATAGCGCGAAATATATGTCAGACCACATCGTTACCCGTATCATCTTCGGGGTGTGAGGCTTAAGGTAATGTTTAACTTTCACATAACATGTTCCACTTTGAATTCCATTTTGTCATTTTCACAATCACACAAGGATTCCTACAAATGTATAACTCCTGAGCTCGTATGTCTCAGGAAAGGGTGTTTAGTTAAGAGAAATTGCCTTCTCCGCCACCAAACAAATGATACGATTATAGAGATCAATCAGTGTGATCTGAACATGCAACGTCAGACATTCGTCCATACAATTTTTCCAAGAACAAGACAAACCGAAGGTAATACCAACTACATCATGTCGGGAGTCATCCCTAGGATTAGTAGCGAGAAGTCCTTGCATATCAAAGATTTTCATAAGGAAGCACTACTGCCACCATATATATAATATGCATCGATGGTCTAGTGGAAAGTAGCCCTGCATCATGAAGATCTCCATCTTCAAAAACCATCATCATAAACCTGCACTTTCAAATACATACATTGGTCCGATGTGGTTTTCAGATAAATCCGATCCCGGTCTCTCCGGACCAACAACGATAAGAGGCCCTAAACCTTATATGGAAACCAAGTCTTGTAGACTTATCCATTTCCAACTCTTAACTTGCTATCCTTTGGCCAAGAAGGAAGCCTGGTAGATTAAAGTACCATAGTCACTCTACACTACTCGAATCAACATTCTTAACATCAAACGATAATCAAGCCTCCTCACTCGGCTTCGTGCTAAGTGCACGACTAATCAGTTCCCACATCAAGTCAAGGAACCAAAAATAGCCATGATAGTCGGTTATTTAACTATCAAAGCAACAAATAAAATCTATCACATACGCAGTCACTAGGCCCATTTAATTAATCTTTTATTAATTAAATCAATTTCTAAATATTTATCTCAAAATATCTTTAAAAGGATATTTTCTCAAAACCATTTCAACTATTTGATATTTGGAAAACATTTCTATATACTTATATCAACAATATAAGTATATTTAATAACACTGCCATTTTGGAGATACACTAAATAGATTTCTATAACCGTACAACTCCTGACTTCATATGCCTCCAAATGGGTGTTAAATATATGAAGCAATGCTTCCTACACCACCAAGTCTTTAGTACGATCATAAGAACCAATTCGTGTATTCACAATGGAAAGTCAAAACATAATTTATTGGGTCAAAATGAATGTTGTGTAAAACATCGTTACGACAACCCAAAAACACTAGTATAGAGATTCGATTAATTTTATATATATATATATATATATATATGTATATGTATCCCATATACTATATAAAAAATTTCCTTTCGAAAATCATTTACTATAACAACGGTGTTATAGTCCATGCCTTCCATACTTTCCTTGAAAACGTTTATTACAACAATAAATGTTGAAATCCATGTTTTCGTCACTTAACACATTTTGATTCACTTTTAAAAACCATTTAAACACCATTTGGAAATATCACTTTTAAAAAATTCCGTTAAAAGATAAACCGCTTTTAGAATGATTAACTCCATATTTAAATCTCAACATAAATCATTTCTATATTTATAAAACTATGTTTATAAATCTCCTTTTTATTTTATAAAACTTCTTTTATAAAATCTCTTTATTTGTAAAATTCTATTTATAAATTCATTTCTTTATAAATCTCAAATAGAATCCCATTTATAAATCCATTTACGAAATATCGATTACAAATCCATTATACATACATATATATATATATATATATTTATAAATTTAGTTTATAAATTTAATACTTTATTTATAAAATATCACTTTTATAAATCCTTTATATAAATTATTCAAAAATCTCTATTTAAAGTATTTCTCAAAACTAAAATTTTATAACATCAAAAGTCATAATTTTTTTGCTTATTTAAAATCGATTCATTCCTTTTAATAATTCGATAATAATTATTAAAACAAATAAAATTCCAAAATAATTTCAATTCAAAATCATTATTTTATAGTATTTCAAAATACTAAAAATAAGGCCCAGTGCAACTATATCACTAAATAAGGGTAATCATATCAATGTCATCAAATATGGCATCCAAAACATCATATCAAAATATATGAAAAGTAAAATCAACAGTGCGAGAAATCTTATTGGACCCTTCCAACCTATCCCCGTGCATCGCATACAGTATATAATTATGAAATATAAATCAACCGCTTCGAGGCGGGATCGTATACAAAGGTCATCCGCTCATACACAGGAACGTAATAGGGTCACATCCGCTTCAGGGGCAGGAATATATCCAAACCAACTAATAAAATAGTAAATCATCCAAACAGTCAACAAACAATCGACGATAAAATTATCCACACTTATATAGAAATATAAGTGGGCCAGAGAAGTGAGCTAACTCACCAAAATTCCAATAATTGCCGAAGCATCCCGGTTTGAATTAAAATCGAACAAACGTTCAATTTTAATCCAAATTCCTACTAGCTCCAAATCCATCCAATCAAACTCTATATCGTAGATTTCGCTGTAATGAGCGCAACGCAACTCGTCGCGTTCAAATCCGACTTCGTATGAACAAGATACGACCTTTTGAACTTTTAAGATTATTTAAATTTTTAATTAACTTAAATTAGTTAAATTTAAACCTAATTACCTTTCCCTCCCATCATTCACAACCCAAGCCCGTAAACCAAACCCGACCATGATTTTCATCAGCTGCCGCCACGTCGCGCCGCTCGCCGCCGCATCCACGCCGAAGGTTGCCTCATCCAGCCGCTACCCATCGCCACCGGTCTCGTCGCACCTGTTGCCGCCATTCACCAGAAAATGGCAAGGAACATCACGCCATTCATCTCTACTTCATCGCCACCATGCTTCGTCGTTCGATGATCGGCCACCATGGATGAACTCGTGGTGACGAGCTCCACAATTTGCATGTTGAACGTTTCCCTTAGTTTGGCTCTGATCGTCGCGTGCAATCTCGATCATAGGATGGAGGAACGTTAATGGCTGCTACGTATTTGAGTTTTGGGTTTTGCAAAATGAAATATCTCAAGTCATTATATAGAAGAATATTGTGACACTATTCACGCGCTAAAAATTTTTATTCCTAAAGAGGCGTGCCGCTTGGCGTTTTATAAGTAATACCCCTATTTTGGGCACAATGGAACTAGTATCGGAATCCAATTCTCATCTACAGAAGTTAGCTTTCAAAATTAAATTATATTAAATTAAATTCCTTTAATTAATTTCTACGCATTTCGAGTTCACACGACTAAACAATATGTCTGATCGCCATGAAATTTGACGACATATAATAATTCACTATTACGGATCCAGTGGAACTGTTTTATCTAAATCCAAGACAGCTCGAAGGCTTTTTTCATACGTTAATTAAAATGAATTTTTATTAAAACTAGTTTAATCGTTTTTAATTCAAATTTAAAAATTTACTAACTTCATTCTTATTTAAATAGAATTTAAATCGGCTTTCGAAATTATTTTTATTTGTATTAAATTCAAGATTCAATTATTTAAACAATTCCAATTATTAAATTTAACAATTTAATTATTAAATAAATCCCTATATTTGAAATTTAAGTTGTTTAACATATAAAATTAACTTTTCAATATTTAAAATCAATTAAATATTCCAAATTCGAATGATTGAAATTCGGGGTCATTACATACTTCCCCCTTAAAAGAACTTCGTCCTCAAAATTAGCAAGTAAGAAAAATGCCACAATCCCATTAACTTTTCAAAACCAATTAGTTGAAATGCATTACCAAATTCTTTTAAGCCTTTAACTTTTCAAAATCAATTTGTTGAAATTTTGTTATCACATTTTCTAAATCTCTAAATTCATTCATAATTACTAACTAATACCATTCCAAGTTATAATATAAAAATCAAATTTTAGTGGAAAAATTTTCAAAAATTTCTAACGCCTCAAATTTAAGAAAAATTACACCAGCGTCTCCTTTGCGTGGCTTGATCGAAAAAAATTATAATATATATATATATATATATATTAACAAATATACATCTCATCTTCAAGGATGAGGCATCCTATAGAGAAAAATATAAAAGTACGATATGTAATCCGAGATGTGTACCTTTTCTTATATTAGCAAGCATATACAATCAATATAATATGAAAGTGAGCTCCAAATTCAAAGCATACGCCGTCTGCACCTACTAATCACTCGATAACCAATGAGAACAAGTATAAGGAAAGTAATATCAATAGATAACATGTACTAATACAATAACCATATGCAAATGTAACAAATATAACCAGAGAAACCATCAAACAAATAATATCCATCAAATTAATTCATAACCCTATCAGTTAACATTTTTTAATGTCAATATTTAATCTATTAAAGCCCGTACGATATACATATATCATCCGTATGCGAAACCATACCTGATCGCTCGCTCGATCACACAATTTCACTTCCGAACTAGTACCGTTCACACGACCACTCTAGTCCGGACTCAGATCTGGTTCCTTGATTAGAAACCGTCATTCTCCTTGCATAGCCATATGCTATGATAGAGAATATCAGAATCAATCAAAAATCCATATCTAGTGTTCGTCGTCAAGAATTGAGTGAAAAATCCTAACTCGAACCGGTGTAAATCACCTCGAAATCATGTACCTGAATCTGGATCAAATAGTTATGCGAATAAAATGATCTACGTACAACTTGCATATTTATTTCAGTTGGTTTCTTATTATATCCCATTCTTTTTTTCAGATTCTTTTATTTATATTCATTTTTATTCACAATCATTATTCACATTGCTTTATTCACATTCATTTATTCACATTCCTTTTATTTACTTTCATCTTTCATATTCATTTTCATTTACATTCATTTATTACTTAGTATATTTCTTTCAATACTAATATCACTTGAGAATCATTCCATCAAATTTTACTTAAGTTTATTATAAACATTTTATACAACCACTCCTCATGTTTATTTTCACTTTACAACTTAAGTTCATATCCATTTCAAATCAAATTCAATTTCATTTAACTCATTTTATTATTTCACTTCATTTACCTTTACCTGAGTCAATTTTCTATTCAAAATTCATTTTATTTAACTTAACTTAAATTAAATTTCATTTCATTATTCAATTTCAAATATACTTTTCTTGACATTTATATTCAACAAATTTAAAATTTGTTTTAACTTTCTAATTCTCAAAATTTATAAGTTGTAAACTTATTTTCTCATATTTATCAAATTATACTTTGGATTTTAAAATCAAAACTTGTATTACCAAACCACAACTTCAATAGTAGCAATCCATCACTTAGAAATTCAAAAATGAATACTAATGATGCTGCAGTCACCCAAATTATTTCCTAGCGATTAAAGCGAGTTCAGTGGTTTCTATCTCATTTAAATCATTTTAAAAATATTTCTAGTCAAAATACTTTCTAAATAATATCATTATCATTTCTTCAAAACTTTGAAAAATAATTTTCAAAATCAACGAGATTTAAATTCAAAATTTCTTGTTTTAAATCCTTTTTATTAACAAATCATAATTATAAATTTCCCTTATATATAATTTCACTTTGGTTATATAAAACCATTTCTTAATTGTTTATCATTGTTTATGTTATAATAATAACAACTTTTATTATAACACAAGCAACAAACAACAAATAATAATAATCAAATATTACCATTCACTAAAAACCAAACACACCATATATACTACAATAATTTTTGGAAAATTATTCCTTTATATATAAAATATAATCAAGGTAAAATTATTTCATTTGCCCAATTTCAAAACAACACAATGTCAAATTGCTATGTTCAAGTGTTTAGAGATCCATATCAATAACGTTAATTACTCGTACTGACCAGAATCCATAAGCCACTCAACAGATCAATCAACACAATATGAAACATTTTTATATCACTAACAATGTGACGATCCGGATTTTCGGACCAAACAAAATCGCCGAAAACCCGTCCGTTCTAAAACTACTAATGAAAAGAACCAACTTAATACACAATTTTATTTGACAAATATTTGACACTAATAAATGTATAGGATACAACTTTTAATCATACAAGTTATCAGAGTATTTAATTAATCTATAGGGTGTGCTTGAATACAAAGAAGACTCAATATACAATAGATCAACCACTGCACACTCTGATAAGAGAGATGGCAATATCATATTCCTACAAACTCAATAAACATGTCAAATGCGGAATAAAATAGTAAGAAGGAAAGATACAACAACACAAGACAAATAGCAACCGATAAATAGGAAAGGGTTATATTATTATTGCGGCTGCATCACTACCACTTGTGACTGCCTACGTACCCCTATCTAACTGAGTACCCAATTATATATAGGATCAAGCCAATATAGTTTTCCTATTCACAAATAGGACTCATGGAGCCTATAATGCAACAAACATATGCAATTCCCAAAACTACCCACTTAGGCTTAATCTTCACATTTAGATTTCTCAAATCTAATTAACTTTATTATTTTCAAAATAATCTCTTTTGAAAATACTTATTCGAAAATAATCTATTCGAACTAAATTCCCGATTTTATTTCAAATCCTTTCTGAAACAATAATACATATCCTTTATATCAACCTTCGGGATCTTAAAACAAATCACTTTTGAAATATTTATTTCAAAATCTCAAAATAATACTATAAAAACGTATCAAAATATATGCAACCAGAATTGGAGGTTTCTCCCAATAACAAGGCAACTGGTTCCTAGCCTTTCGAAAAAGAATAGATATGTATATCCTTCAGTTTGTCGAGCGGACTATACCGAGGCTAGAAAACATCAGCACCCCCCTTGCTCGCCTTTTTATTTATGGGTTACCCGAATCATAGGTAACATAACAAATCATTTTGTTTCCCGCGTGACAAATCATTTTGCATTAATAATCACAAGTACTTCCAAACATAGTATTGTTTATTTCTCCGAAAACCTTTGGAAAGTCATTTTAAAACCACCGGGTTTTAAGTTCTCGAAATTCTTTATTTATAAAACACATCTTATAAATACCTTTTATAAATATCTTTTGTATAAAATCACTTCAAAATATTTATTCACTTTAAAAATATTTGTTTCCAAATATTATATAAACAGCTTTATATAAAACCACTTCAAAACTATTTATTTCCAAATATTATATAAACAACTTTATATAAAACCACTTCAAAATATTTACTACTAAATATTTCTAATTCTTTTCAAAATGAATCCATTTCATTTAAAAGATAACATCTTTATAAAATTATCATAGACTCCTTTTATTATAATAAATTCCTTAGCCAATATTATAATCGAACACCTTATAGTCAAATTGTTAGATTTTATTCACAAGATGTTCATATTCAATGCATCCGAATTTATAGTCTACCTAACCCATGCTAAATAAAGAGGGTAATTGCTCATAAACTGGCCGAACATAATTCAATCAACCAAAAAATCAATCAACAACAATATTAAATGGTGAACACATCAATTTATTCAATAATAATTAATCAACATATTAATTAATTTCAAAACAATCAATTTACTTTGCAAGCACAAACAGGAATTTATTCCGCTTGATAGATGTCAAAATAGTCTATTCAATTTAATTACGTTATTTATAATTAAATTCAACCATTAATATTTTATCAATATTTTATACTTCGTCAAAAGTGTCAAATAATCATTCTAATGTGTTCCGCCCTTTAATACAAATCTAATGTCGAAGACTGCGAGTTAAACGGACTTCGTATGGGTGAGTTATTAATTTTCAAAGTTAACCACTTAATTAACTAATCTAAATAACTAAATTATTAAACCAAGCTTACCCAACATGCCCAAACCCGCTTCGCCTTCTTCCCCAAATCAAAATGTGCACAGCCGTGCACGTTTCATGTACACGAACCCATTTCCATGCATGCCTTTTTCCTCCCAATTCAAGCTATACTCAATGAATCAACCCGCCGTCGATTCCTATGCATCGCCCTTCATAAGCACTCCGCCCTAGTCACTACCACATCGCGTCTGAACCACCAAATCAAAATGCAACCTAGGACCTCCTCCTTGCTGCCCAAAATGACGCACGCCACAAACTTGCACCGGACTTCACCAAAGTTTAGCCAGTGACTCTACTTCACACGAGAATCACAATGCCAAACTCCATTTCACCAATCGTCGCTTCAATCTTTGATTATCTGAAACCCTAGTTTTCGACTTCGTCGTCGACCATTACCAAATCATGTCGAAACTTCACCAAAAATACTACGTCATCCCACGTAGTCAACGACACAAACGGCGTTGTATAAGTCTAAACAGATGAAGAGAATGTATTTTTCGAAGTTTTGATGCAAACTTTCCCACTTGCTGTTATCTAGCAATTTCTCTCTCGTCTCTCGATGAAATCTTGAGTGCCCAATTTTTAAAAATACTAGGGAGGATTACGAACAACTTTTGTGTAGGAAGTCGGGGTTAAAAATGAATGCTTTGTGAGTTCTTGATGTTTGAAGTGGGAAAATGGTGATGTTTCATTCATATAACTAAAAAAGAATGCATGCATTCATCTCCTCCATGCTTGGTTTCTATGTATACTTGTGTTCTCCTTTCGAATCCAAGATTAACAATATAAATAGGCAAAGCAAAAAAATGAAGGCATGCCCTCAGTACAATGAAATGACAGTGTTCCATACTTCCACAAAACAAGCCATGAATCAATGAAGACATAGGTACATGTGTTTGCAACCAAATTGGCCAAAAACACCCAAGAATAGGTTTGTGTTGAGAAGTAAATGAAGAAAAATAAATTAAAACAGAGGAATATAACAAAATAGTGAGAAAATCAAAGCGAAAATAAGAACAACAAGATTTATAGTGGTTCGGCGTCGTTTACCTATGTCCACTTTGAATATTCTCTTTATTGATTCACTATAATCTTGATTAATTACAATACCAAATAGCAATAAGCAAGAGAATAATGGAGGAAGTTGATTACAATAAAGGAGCTATGTAACCGGCAGCTTAAAGATCCTCAGAATGACCCCCTAGGCCAATATTTATAGGTGAAGGCGACCACCAATCTATCTGAAACTTCAGCTACAGGACCTCCTTACCCATATGGGCCCACCATAGGGGCGCTAGGCCTAAATCTCTATGGAGAGGGATAACTATCGAACTCTCCATTTGCTGATTTTGGGGCAGCGATCCCTATGGTGGCTTCTTCATGCTTAAACAAGATGGCTCTCCAAGTATCATGTTGATTGGATACGTGGAGCTCATGCTTTTGCTCGATCTTTGGTTCGAATCCCTTTTTAGTTATTGCTACCGACCCTCCATATTAGCTCACGCTGATCCCTTTAATGTGCCATTCATTCATACTCTATGACCTCCATCACATGATGTCGATCCCTCCTTATCATCCATAATGCTATGCCGATCCACTATGCTTCATTAGAGTATGCCGACACATAGCGTTCCAACCATACCGATCCCTCTTATTCCTTTATACTCTGTCGATCCCTCTTATAACTCCACATGTCGAGCCCTCTTGCTCCAAAATGTTATGCTGACCCCTTGAGTACTAACTAACCATGTCGACCCAAGCATCATCACCTATGTCGGTCCCTCTAATACTCCATCTATGTTGACTATCCATCTAAATGACTATGCCGATCCCTATCGTCTTACCTTGCTATGTCGATCCCTTGTTAATCCAAGCTATTTTCCATACTTTTAGCATCATGCATTATCTATTTATCAACTCCGTCCAATCCGGGCTTCATATAACCATCTAACATTTACTTCCGGTCCTATGGCCATAGCTCCATGGTCATCCTTCTTGACGACGGTCGAATCTCTCATGTGTTACCAGACTAATATAGCTGGGTCAGGATACCGGGTAACACTTGCCCCCCCCCCAACGTACATATTGTGAGTAACATGACGTGCTTTGAATCGAAACAAGTCTGAACTGCTAGAAATAAGTCTATCCAGCTTCCCGATTGATTGTTATTCCTCTATTGACTTTCAATAATATAAGTCTGATGTTGTATTCCATTAGCATATACAAATCTGGTCATGCATGACTTATAAGCTTTCTATTACCTGATCCAGCGTCGAACTAGAAAGTTTCAAGTTTGATTGCAATTCCTATTGATTTCAAAGAGCTAAACTTTTAAACTGTTCCCGTGCATATTCATATACATGTTTCTGTTGTTGGCTCCCGGACGTGTTCGAACGTTCACAAGTCGTTGCCAATTTTCATAACATTCTGTAAGTCCGCGTTTGCAGTCAATCCTTCATGATAACAATCGTCATTCACTTTTGACTCGTCCATTATCTCTTCTTTTCATTTTTCATCATCATTTTTTTCTTTCTCTTTTTTTAATTATGGTGGAGGGATCAGCATTTGTCATGCCGATCCCTTGCTTAGGCTACGCGAATAGGGATCGGCAAGCTCAATGCCGATCCCTCCTCCTCTTTGACTTGCTTAACCCTCTATGACCGGTTCCTTCTCATATCATCATGCATATATAAATAAAATTCCCTTCATCCCTTTCTTCACTTTTTATAACTTTCTTATTTATATTTCACTTATCCCATCGCACAAACCTTTCTGCGGAACCCACACTCCCTAAGTCTTCGACCTCAAATCCAAACACCACTTCAGCAAATCCTCTAAAGTCTCTCTTCCTCCTCCTCCAGTCCAACAAACCTTTGAATGCTCGCCTTTTATTTAGTTTGACATTCCATGTTTCCATATAGGTACGGATTTATCATAACTTCTTCATATAGGCATGACTGTAGTTGTTAATGAGTGTCGTGGTGAGTTTGAGCGTTTTTTAGGTGGATGGCTGGATGGGTTGCATTAAGACATGAGGGAAAGAAGGAGAAGAAGGAGGATGAGGAAAAGAAGTGTTTGACTGATGGTTCATAATGTGGAAGAAGTTAGAAAGGAAGTGAGGTAGGGTTCGGTAGAGGTAATGTTTTTTGGATGAGGGAAAGTCGAAGTCTGGGATTGAAAAGGAGAAATTGGGATATGGATCGGTATTTCTTAATTGTGGAGAGGGGTCGCTAAGAGAATTTAAAGAAAAGGATCGGTATTGGGTAGGCTTAGGAAAGGGGTCATTATAGGTTAGGGATCCATGTGGCTTACTCTAGTATAGGGATCGGTGTGGCTTACTCTAGTATAGGGATCGATAGGAAGTAGTGTAGATGAGGGATTGGTGTTGTTTGTTTTGGTATAGGGATTGGTAAGAAATGGCTGGGGAAAGGGATCGGCATTTGAGTGAAGGGATCGGTATTCACACCAAAAACCAATCCAATCTAAGTCATTTGAACGCCTAACATAAATTTGCCTTGTTGAACTCGAACATAAGATGACAATGGACAATATGACTTGCATACTTGGACTGTCAAACTTAAGATTAAACAACCAAACTTCCAGATTTCTCAATATGGACTAAGTAATAAATTTTATAACGAACTTAGATAACAAACTTCACAATTAAATATGCCGATAGTCGATCCCAAAGCTTTCGTCACCGATCATAATTGAGACGGTCAGCGATGACGGTCACTTCAGACAAAACTCCAAGTCTCATCGTTTTATTTTTTCATTTCTGGTTTCAAACTGTTTATGTCTGTTTCACACTACACTGCACTGCACTAGTTCACACTTGACACAGGGGAACAAGTTATTATTTCAAATCTCGATTGTCTACTGAGTATAGTTGACATAGATTCCAGACACGTGAAGCGTTCAATCAACATGTCTTTCGATTCAGCGATGAGACACATCGATTTTGGAGCGAAGTCAAGTTCTGCCCCTATATCCGAAAGACCTTCTCCAAGTCATCATGCAGAACAGCCAGAAGCTTCTAATCCATAAATCGATCTCTTCTTCGATATTCCTATCCTTCCGACGGAAACCATCAACCTTGCTCCTGATGTCGTTGAGGGTGCCATTGTCCTTGATAACCCTGTTGATTCACAAGCTTCTTGAATCGGCGAAGCCACTCTTCATTGGTTGTGCTCAATCTATGGGATTCCATTTTAGGATATTTTAGTTTCTACGAGGAAAGATAGACCTCACATGCCCCCAGCCGGATATACAGCGTGCAACAAATTCATGTACTGGGCTGGATGCATTCCACCTTTTAACTCCTTTATCCAGGAGATGTTGAGATATCTTGGGATTGCCCCTAACTACATCCCAACAGTTATGCCTTCATCCACGGGACTTTCTTACTATTCATGAATGTTCTGTTCCGTTCGCCCACTCCTGAAGATATCAGATTTATTTATAACTTCAAAAGATGATTGGGAAGCCCTTCTTATGTCTTCCTTGAACCTTCACCAAATTGTCAGGTCTTAACGGGCACCTGGAACAAGCTTTTATTATTCAAACACGAATGGTTCTACGTGCGATGCCCTCCCGGATTCACATGAAGATGGTTAGAAGGACGTAAGTGTTACTTCCACTTCTCTCTCAAGTTTACCGACTCAAGTCACAACTTTTTCCTTTGAACTTATTAACATTCAAAGTTTTTTCAGGTATTTGTCCACGTCCAAAAGGCGTTGAGTTCTCTAGAGCCATCGCCGCCATCTGCGCTACCCCCATTAAGGACCGAGATATAAAACTCCTTGTAACTAACGAGCTGCTATCTTTGTTCGGGTTGTTGGAAGACGGCCGTAGAATCTGACTTCTCGAAAGCAAGGCAATTCCAAAGATTGTTTTAGAACGAAGAGAGGAAACAATCAACTCCGTTGTGCCCTCTGCTGAGGGTACTCGGGAAGATATAGAGGAGGGTGAAATTAAAGATTCTCACGCTGAAAAACTGAGAGATGACGATGTATGTCTTGGAAAAGCGCCGATGGTTGGTCTGTCGCAAGTCGGGCAATCACAAACACCTCCAAAAAGAAAGAAGAAGTTGGTGTACCAGCAACGCAGAAGAAAGACTGCATCAGATCCGGAGTTCGTTATCCCCTCGAAGAGGAATCATCTTCTCAATGTTTGGAAAGCTCGTTAAAAGGACTCTCCAATCTTCAAATTCCAGACGACATTATGTCCTATGACTTTCCAAATATAAACTTCGAAGGACTTAACTCCCCTACGAGAAGCGGTGAAGGCATCCAACCTTCTACTAATGGGGAGAGCACACCCATGAGTAGAGCTACCATTACCGGTCCGTTGGGAGGAACAATAGGACACTCACAATCACTTGCACTCCACTATACACTTGTTATTGGTTTCTCGTACGACAACTTCTAATACGCTCTTATTTGGTCTTTACACGTACAATGTCTCAATCACGAGCCTTCGATCGCCTCTGAAGCTCTTCTGCTTATCATCGCCCAAGCCGAGATTCTGAGTCCACTCAACGTAGAGATAAGGACGAAAGTTAAGACACATATTATCATTTGAGGGAGTCTTATTCCTCTTCCAAGCGAAAGTCTCAATCTCACACGTCTCAATAGGGTGAACATTCTAATCTTATGGTTCAGAGTGGAGGAAAATATTCTCATCGCGGCCCTCACGAGCAACACTCTGGCTCTTCAAGTTAAAGACAGTCTCGTGAGCACCGATCTGGCAAGCATCCACTCGCCACTTCTGATCCACTCCCATCGACTACTGCTCCCGACTCTTCTATAGTGGAAAAGTTGGCTGAACTCAAAGCCACTTTCCCGAAGATTTGCATCGATGGTCTCAAATTCCTCCCTTCTATTCACGTTATCCCTAGGCATGCCAAGGAAAGTTCCTTAGCATGTGTGAATGATGTATTTGTTCAACATGAATCATTCATTCATCTGGTAGAGAAAGTTTCTGAATTTTCCATAGAGCGTCAATACGATATAGATCGTCTCAAGTTGGAGGCTATTTATGACAAAGATATAATCAAGCACCAGGATTCTGAGTTGCTTGAATTCAAAATCCAACTTGCCGAGTCTGGAAAGAATGCTAAGGAGACGGCAGAGGCGGTGAGCCGTCTGGAAACTTCACACAAAAAGGAACTTGATGCGACTCTTCAGCACAGCGGCATGCTTGCTTTAGAAAAGGACTCCTTACAAAAGGAGAAAGACACCTTGGCTCGCCGCATTGAGGAGCTGGAAGAATTGTTGAAAAAGGAGAGGGAAGAGAAGATTGAGGCCCGGAGGAGTCGTAGAAATACTGCGAAGGAGTTGTTGAAGCAAGGAGCTTGAAAACAAAACTCGATGAAAACAGTTTGCAAAAATTGAAGCTCTGAAGGAAGAAGCCCAAGAAGAGGGCAGAAAAGAGATGCTTGAACAAGCTAACTCCCAGGTGGAGGCTGCCATGGAGTCTGGTAGGAATGAAATTAAGGACTTACTCGATCCGCTGATTATCGAATATAATGCAAAGGTCCTGCTCCACCGTGACTTAAGCTTTCTTGGCGAGGGTTACCTCATATTACTCGCCGAAGCGTGGGAATATGTCGTTAAGGTAAAGAAAGAAGAGCTGGGAGAAACCGAATTCAACGAAGAAGAACTGGTGAGAGAAGTTCTTCGACGAAACGTGCCATCGGATCTGGATGCTGCTAAACTTCAATTTTTCAAGGCTCCCGCACCTACTAAAGATGGAGAGGACATCGTTGAGTCTTCCAGAACTGATCCTAAGGGTTCCTCTCCAACCCAAGTAGTCGAACCATCGACTTCTCATGGAACGGACCAGATTCTCAGGTATGATCCGGATAAGCCTGTCTTTGGGCTATAAATGCTATCTCACATTCTTGAAGGAGGCACTCTGGCGACTACGGAAAGTCAGTCGGATGTTGGTATCATACTAAACTTCTCTGTATTTGAAAAGTTCTTGTTCTTCATGCGCAATGGCTTTTAACTAACATCCGTGTTTTGATAAACTTTGCAGGTCTTCCAGGCCCCGACCTAACTCCCAAAAGTGGTGCTGCTGCGGAATATCATGAGAAAGCGGCCGAGGACCCAGCTGTTGTTGAAGTTTTAGGGTCTGATGCCCAAATCATCGGTGCCCTTGATGAAGACAAAACTGAAGATCCTCTCCTGGCCGATGACCATGATGATGTAATAATTACAGTCACTTTGGAGCATACCGCTAAAACCAACATGAAGGAGTGGATTGAGGATGAGGAAAAGTTGAAGCGAAAAGTTAAAGGTGAGCCCGTCGAGTTAGAAGTCGACAATCTTGATCTTGTACCATTGCAAGTTATTCCACCGGGCAGGTCGATTCCTGATGAAATCCCTCCTTCCATAAGCACTCCAACCAAGGGCGGAAAAACTCGGAAGAGAAATTTGAGTGGCTCCACCACTGAAAAATCCAAAAGGGAAAGAAAGTCGAAGAAGTAGTTATTACTTCACATCATTGTGTTTGCATAATTATTTCTTTCCCTAGTCGTAGGTGCACGGGCATGAGTCCCAGTTTTTTGAAATAACTTGTACTGGAATTTTGACACTTGTGAATATATGTTTTTTTATTTTTCGATTAAACATCGTGTGAATTGTTGTTTTTATAGTTGAATGATTACTTTCCTTTCAGTGTACTTGTACTTCGTTGATTGCAAATTCTGTTAACAATTCACTATCTTCATCTCAAGGCCTCCTTGCAGTCGTTGCCTTAAGTCGTAAAGAACACTGAGTCGGATCGATAGTGAGCTGCCGTATTCAGCTTTTAGTAGCTTGTATTCCTCCTGTCTATTTCAAGTTGGAGTTTGTGGAATAAAGAATAGTCGAAATCCATTCATCTATTCATTTGTGTTTATACTCCAGTCCGCACTTTAGGCACTTAGAGTTATTTTGTGGGCGGTCGGTTCACACCCGAGTTACGTTTATACTCCAGTCTGTGCTATGGGGACTAAGAGTCATCTCGTGGGCACCCAAATCGTGTTTATACTCCAGTCCGAACTCCGGGGACTTGAGCTGTCTCATGGGCGGTCGGTTCATGCCCGAATCGCGTTTATACTCCAGTCCGCACTTAGGGGACTTAGAGTTATCTCGTAGGCGGTCGGTTCACGCCCGAATCATGTTTATACTCCAGCCCGCACTCCGAGGACTTAGATTTATCTCATGGGCGATCGGTTCATGCTTGAATCATGTTTATACTCCAGTCCGCACTTTGGGGACTTAGAGTCATCTCATAGGTGGTCGGTTCATGCCTGAATCATGTTTATACTCCAGTCCGCACTCCGAGGACTTAGAGTTATCTCGTGGGCGGTCGGTTCATGCCCAAATTATGCTTATACTCCAGTCCGCACTCTGGGGACTTAGAGTTGGTCGATGGGTGGTCAGTCACACCCATTTGATGTTCATACTTCCTTTGGTCACCTTGATTTCGTTTCAGTCCCACAGTCCGGGCAGGAAATATTCCAATATCCAAATTGTCGGCGATGTTTGTTCCTTATTATGTGCCCCATCCTCTGAATCATTTACGGGAACTGTCAACTGAGCAAATCAATGGAGCTCATCTTGTTTGATCCCATTGGGGATTGGTACGATCGATCAATTTCAAACTCCTAGAACCTGTTCACATATATCAATATCAATCAATTTTGTTATGTACTTAGCATATAAGGCAATAACAATCATACATGCAAAGGAAGTTTGAGGCTTTATTCACCAAATGGAAAGGAACAAACTAATATGTCTTATTACATATTCGAAAAATCAAATGCTAAAGCAAATACTGAAAGTAAGTAGAACTAAAATGTAAAGGAAATTCTAAGTGAAATAGCATCGTAAATGCTCATTATTCCACGCTCTTGGAAGTGTAATGCCATCAACAGTCGCTAGCTTGAAAGTTCCTTCTCCAAGCATCTGTTCAATGACATATGGTCCTTCCCAAGTCGGATTCATGTAGACAGGGTAGGAAAAACCCGTTTCAGGATGAGATCGCCAACTTCGAAGGTTCTTGATTGCACTTTAGTGTTGTAATATTGGGCAACTCGATGTCGGTGTGCGGCTGCCCTTAAATCGGCCTCCTCACACTTCTCATCTATAAAGTCCAAAGATTCCAAGAGAAGATCTTTGTTCATCTTGGGATCATAATAAGTCACCCGATGAGAAGGGACTTCGAGTTCTACTGGAATAACGGCTTCAGATTCGTAAGCAAGAGTGAATGGAGTATGGCCAGTCATGGACTTGTGAGTAGGTCTGTAGGCCCAAAGTGTCATAGGAAGTTCATCCACCCACTTGCCTCTAGCTTTCTCCAAACGCTTTTTTAGAACAGACTTGATAATTTTGTTTACAGCTTCAACCTTTCCGTTCGCCTGAGGGTGAGTGACTTCTGCAAACCTCTTTTTAATGCGATATCTCTAACAAAATTCTTTAAATTCAGCACTTTTGAACCGAGTCTCATTATCTGTTACGATATTCCATGGAAGATCGAAACGACATATGATGTTTCGAACAATAAAATTGATTAATTTCTTGGTTGTGATCGTAGCTAACGGTTCCGCTTCGACCCATTTGGTGAAGTATTCAACCGCGACAATAGCGTACTACGCACCACCTTTAGAGACTGGTAAAGAGTCGATGATGCCAATACCCCATATAGCGAATGGCCATGGACCGACCATTTGCGTGATTTCTATTGGCAGAGCTCTTGGGACTTTCGCATATATCTGGCATTTGTCACATCGGCTTACATAGTCGGCAACATCCTGGTTTACGGCCGGCCAATAATATCCATAACGGAGTATCTTCTTCGCCAAAGTTTGCCCCCAGTGTGATCGCCGCATTCTCCCTCATGAACTTCTTTCAGAACATGCTTTATCTCATCGTGAGCGATACACCGGAATAGGGGAATAGAAAAACCTTTTTATACATAGTTCCTTCTTGCATAATATACCGCGAAGCTTTGCGAAGAACTTGCCTTTCATTTCTTCTTTCAGACAAGATTTCATGCAGTAAATAGTCTTTAAATAGAGTCATCCACGATTCCCTCTCGGATTCCGCTTCCAGTACTTGATCGACTTCCATCGTATTTACACTTGCGGTATGTAATATCTCGATTGGAACTAAGACCATCTGTTGCACATCGCCGGTACTGGAAAACTTTGCCAATGAATCGGCTCCGTTTTGCTTGCGTGGGATATGTGAAATGTCATAATATTCAAATTCTGCCAACAACTCCTGAACTTGGGTAAGATACAGGGCAAGTCGTTGTCCCTTGGCCTGGTAGTCTCCTCTGACTTGATACACCACCAACTGTGAATCGCAAAAGATTTCAAGAGATTTAACTCCAAGTTCTCCACTGAGTTTAAGTCCAGCAATCAATGCTTCATACTCAGCCTCATTGTTTGTAGCAGGAAAATCATGCTTTAAAGCATAAAAAATTGACCAGTTTTCAAGGGTCACAAGCATAATCCCAGCTCTGGAACAATGATCATTAGATGCTCCATCAGTATACAATTTCCATCACACAGTAGGGATTTCGCTACCTTCTAGAAGATCTTCTTGCATGGTAAATTCTGCTATAAAGTCCACCAACGCTTGACCGTGGATAGCACTTCGAGGAAGATATGTAATGTCGAATTGGCTTAGCTCAATGTTCCATTTAAGCAACCTTCCATACATCTCAGGTCGCTGTAGGACCTGTCGTAACGGCTGGTCGATGTAAATGTTGATCGGATGCGCCTGGAAATACAGACGAAGCTTCCGTGATGCGATTATCAAGCAGTACATCAATTTCTCTATCTTTGGATAATTCCTTTCTGCTCCCTGTTAATCCCTTACTAACATAATACACCGGCCTCTGAATCTGGTTCTCCTTGAAAATCAAGGCAGCACTTAAAGTATGTGTTGATACAGCCAAATAAATGTACAACTCCTCGTGATCCACCGGCTTTGACAAGATAGAGGGTCTCTCTAAATGATTCACCGGAGCTCGAAACGTGTCATCGCAATTCCATGTCCATTCGAAATTTCTCTTACCCTTCCCAATCAAATCAAAGAAAGGAATGCATTTGCCAATCGCTCTGGAGATAAATCGACTTAAGGTAGCAACCTTCACATTGAGACTTTGCACTTGTTTAATGGTTCTTGGTGCTTGAATATCTCGAATAGCCTGAATCTTCTCGGGATTAGCTTCAATTCCTCAAGCATTGACAATAAAGCCCAAGAACTTTCCAAACGCAACACCAAATGAACATTTCAAAGGATTGATTTTCATTTCGTAATAGCGGAGGATGTCGAACATCTCTGTCTCGAATGTGGTCGTTTGATCGTCGTGACTTCACGAGCATATCATCCACATAGACTGCCACTATCCTCCTAATCTGATCTTTGAACATCCGGTTAACTAAGCGTTGATAGGTTGCTCCAGTGTTCTTCAATCCAAATGGCATTACCATGTAACAATACAACCCAACATCTGTAACAAAGCTGGTGTGTTCCTGATCGGGGACATGCATCGAAATTTGGTTATACCCCGAGTATGCATCCATAAAAGTCAACAATTCATGTCCTGCATTCGAGTCAACTAGCTGATCAATCCTTGGAAGGGGAAAACTATCTTTAGGGCATGCATTGTTCAAATCTGAATATTCGATGCATGTTCTCCATTTCCCGTTTGCCTTCTTTACCAGTACGGGATTGGATATCCATTCAGGATAGAGGGCGTCGCGAAAAAACCCATTGACTTTCAGTTTATCCACCTCCTCTTTAAGAGCGACGGATCTCTCCGGGTCCACTCCTTGCCTCTTCTGCTTTATCGCAACATATTTCGGGTCAATGTTTAATGCATGGTTCGTAATGGCAGGTGAGATTCCACACATGTCAGAATGAGTCCAAGCGAACATGTCTAGATTCGCTCGGAGAAAACCAGCAAGTTCTTTCATCATTGAGGGGCCGAGCTGCGATCCAATCTTCAAGACCCATGATGGGTTGTCGTGGCTGACCGTGATATCAATCGTCGGCTCAGACGGCGTAGCCTTGGTTTCCTTAGGCTCCTCTTCGTCATCCCTCAAATCTATATTTCTATAGAACTGACTGTGGCATCCAAGAGAAGGCTCAAGCGCCAATTGTCAATCTTCAGTAACTTGGATGCAGATAGATTTTTCTACACCCTTGTCTTTCTCCTTATACTGAGCTTCCCTCAACTCAGCCACATAACAGACACATCTAGTCGCGTGATCACCATAAACCACTCCTACACCATTATCAGTTGGAAACTTTAAAGTTAAACACCACGGTGCAAGAGCTGCCCGAAATTTAGCCAGGGCCGATCGGCCCAGAAAAACATTGTATGGTGAATTAATGTCCAAAACAATGAACGGTAGGATCCGCACTCTCCTACATTTACCTTCCCCCAATTCAACTAGTAACTCCACATAACCAACAGCCTTAGTCGCCACACCATTGAAACCATGTATGCATCAAATCTTTAGCCTCTATTCTCATTTGATCATATGCCTTCTTGAAAATAACGTTTACCGAACTTCCACAATCAATTAGTATCCTTCTCACCAAAGCAGGGCCAATCATGGAAGAAATGACCATCAGGTCAATTGTATGGGCCTCTACTTTATCTGCATCCCTGCTTTTGAAAATAATATCATCAATCATCGTGCGTTGCTGTTTGGCTGGAGCTCCGTCCTCCGTATTCGAACAATACTCAAAGTCTACATGCCTTATTGCGCTAGCATAGTGCTCCATTTCTTGCCAACTCATGTCCGCAGGGTGCGGTCCTCCAACTATTGTGTTTACCACTAGTCTCCCACCGATTCGCGTAGGCACCTCAGCCTTACGCGGAGTTGTCCTCGATTGGGGTCAGACGTCCTCTGTCCGCCATCCTATGCATTCCTCAAAAATTGCTGCAATTTATTTTCCCAAATCAAATTCTCGATAGCGTCCTAGAGATGCCTGCACTCATTCGTATTGTACCCATAACACTCGTGAAACCGGCAATACTTTCCAGTCTATTTCTGTGTCTCTATCGACCCTTTTGGACGTGGCTTCTTATATTGTATGGTATTGCAGGTGGATAGATAAATATTCTCCAGGGATGCATTTAGTAATGTGTAATTGTCATACATAGGAATCGTAGGTCTTGGTCTCCCAGGCTCCCTCTTTCGGTCTTGATTCCTACCCATATTTCTTTTTTATTAATTCGGCTTGTTCTGAAAATTAACCAAAACTTTTCTAAAACTCTCATCAGACTGCTTTATTGCAATGTTGCTTTGTATTGCTTCTCCTCTTAGACCCATGACATTGTTTTTCCTAGAGGACGTGGCTTCCTCCTTCCTCAGAACCTGAGCTACCTTTGAATAGAAGTGCTCCAATGTGGCCGATGATTTTCCAACTAGCCAATCACCAAACTCAAATTCCAGATCAGTCCCTCTCGTTATAGCCATAAGTATAGCATGATCATTTGGGTTACTAACTTCTGTAGCGGTGATATGAAATCTTTCCAGATAGTCCTTCAACGATTCCTCTGAGGCCAGGGTTACGCTGGAAAGTGACATCACATCTTTAGAACGAGTAGCGTGGATCCGGAACTTCTCCACAAACTTAGTTGCCAGTTCATCAAATCTTGAAATCGATCACGAGGGAAGTCTTGTAAACCATATCGTTGATATTCCAGAGAAAGTTATAGGAAAGCATCTACATTTGGTCGTGTCATTGGCTCTTGCTAAATCCATCAACCATTCGTACCTCATAATGTGCTGCCTGAGGTTGGTCTTTCCCTCATAGGCAGTCATCGAAGGCATGTTGAATCTTCTCGGATATTCCGCATGCAAAACATTGTCAGTAAATGGGGTATGGCTCCTCGAACTTCCCCAATCATCATTTGTCAAACCCTGGTTCTTTATCACCAACTGTTTGACCATTGCCGACAAATTCGGTGTTTGGATGGATGGTGTCAAGCGGTGGTCGCGCTCCACCTCATGTGAATTGTCCGATCGATGTTTGCGGGTCGTTTCACGCCTTCTTGGTCCACCATCCTCTTGACGTGCACCTTGGGCATTCATCTCATTGTCATTACGGTGGGGTAGTTGGTCCGCATTTAGTCGAATTCTAGCATCCAAGCTTTCGAAAATAGCTCTTGCTTGATTCCCCAAGTATTATGGGGGAATCCATCCTTTATAGGAGGGATCGGCACTGATCCGCCTTGGTAGACCATATTGGTTTGCCAAGCAATGCCTCGATGTTTCATCTTGATTTCCTTCAACCCTGCGACACCTACGCCTATGGTATTCATCTAATGAGCTGGAACTCTCTGACGCTGAGTAAGAAGTGGGATCCCCACTGGCGTTCTCACGTTGTTGTTGAGCAATCTGGTTCATTAGGGTAGCATCAGTCTGAATTTGCTCATTCAGCTGTCTACGACTTTCCATCAACTCCCTCATCAAATTATTAAATTCAGATCTAGTTATAAAATCGGCAGGGTTCTGCACTTCAGCAGGATCCATATTCAGATTTGTAGGTTGGTTGCTTGGGGCTCCTTGTTGAATGCTGGCAGTTTCATTCGCATCGACATTCTGAGGAGTTGATCCAGTATGTCTCACTATTATGGATTTCCTTACTTAGATTCTAGTAAATCTGAGTAGTATCCGCAAGCTTTTGAAGATGACTATGGATCTCCTTCGGGGGATTTGTTCAATCTAGTAGCAACAAATGAGATCCTAATGCGCTGAGAACCAGGTTCTCAGTGAAAGCATCAAAATGTTTGCAACCAAATTGGCCACAAACAACCAAGAATAGGTTTGTGTAGAGAAGTAAATTAAGAAAACTAAATTAAAATAGAGGAATATAACAAAATAGTGAGCAAATCAAAGCAAAAACAAGAACAGCAAGCTTTATAGTGGTTCAAAGCGTCGTTTGCCTACGTCACTTTGAATATTCTCTTTATTGATTCACTATAATCTTGATTACAATAGAAAATAGCAACAAGTAAGAGAATAATGGAGGAAGTTGATTGCAATAAAGGAGCTATGTAAGCGGTAGTGTAAAGATCCTCAGAATGACCGCCTAGGCTAGTATTTATAGATGAAGGCGACCACCAATCTATCTAAAACTTCGACTACGGGACCTCCTTACCCATATAGGCCCACCATAGGGGGCGCTAGGCCCAAATCTCAATGGAGAGGGATCGGTACTGATCCCTCCATTTGTTGATTTTAGGGCAGCGATCCCTATAGTGGTTTCTTCATGCTTAGACAAGATGGCTCTCCAAGAATCATGTTGATTGGATACGTGAAGCTCATGCTTTTGCTCAATCTTTGGTTCGAATCCCTTTTTAGTTAATGCTCCCAATCCCTCCATATTAGCTCACATCAAGCCCTATAATATACCATTCATTCATTCTCTCCGACCTCCATCACATGATGCCGATCCCTCCTTATCATCCATAATGTTATGCCGATCCACTATGCTTCATTAGACTATGCCGACCCATAGCCTTCCAACCATACTGATCCCTTCCTTTATACTCTGCTGATCCCTCTTATAACTCTACATGCCGACCCCTCTTGCTCAAGAATGTTATGCCGACCCTTGAGTACTAACTAACCATGTCGACCCAAGCATCATCACCTATGTCGATCCCTCTAATACTCCATCTACGTTGATTATCCATCTAAATGACTATGCCGATTGTTTTACCTTGCTATGATGATCCCTTGTTAATCCAAGCTATTTTCCATACTTTTAGCATCTTGCATCATCTATCTATCAACTTCATCCAATCCGGGCTTTGTATAACCATCTAAACTTTACTTTCGGGCCCTATGGCCATAGCTCCATGGTCATCCTTCTTGACGACAGTCGAATCTCTCCTGTGTTACCAGTCTAATATAGTCGGGTCAAGATACCGAGTAACAACAGGTAAGGTAGAAAATGGGAAAAGATATGGGCTAGTCCAAGAAAGGTGCTCTGCGTATGTAAATTTTGATGAATGAAAATAAAATTTTACGGTACCTCGCTATACAATAACATGTTCGCGTACGAGCTGCAAACGACAGAAATAAAAATACGATTCCGCACAATAATTTGAGACGATCATAAAACAACAATAAAATAGACAGATTAACTTATTATGTAAAGTTTCAAAAGTATCGACATTTGCCGTAGAAAGCGTCAAAAGAAAATGTAATTATTTTCAAAATTAAAAATTATGGAAAAATCCTATAAATTAAATTAAAAATACATCATCAAAAATCAAGTCTTAATTTGAAACATAGATTTTATTATAATTCAAATTCAAACCAGAATATTTAAATAAACTAAATATTCAAATTCGAAGACCCAACGGGTCGTTACATTCTTTCCCCTTAAAAGAATTTCGTCCTCGAAATTTCAAGGATGGAAAAATATAACAATCAACAAAAGTTAAGCACACGAAAAAAATATCACCCATAACTCTGGTCGGTGATACAGTGCCTTATCCTGTTCATTTTTATTTATCAAATTAAGGTAATATCATTTTAAAAATTCATAGGTTGATTTACTAACCTAGATAGATTTTACTTATGCACCTAACCTAAGCTCTGATACCATCTGCGATGACCCGGATTTTTGGACCAGTCAAAATCATCGAAAACTCATCCGTTCTAAAACTACTAATGAAAACTACCAACTTAATGCACAATTTTTTTTGATAAATATTTGACATTTATAAATGTATAAGATTCAACTTTTAATTATACAGGTTATTGGAATATTTAATTAATCTATAGGGTGTGCTTGAATAAAAAGAATACTCAATATACAATAAATCTACGTTTGCACACTCGAATGAGAGAGATGGCAATATCCTATTCCTGCAAACTCAATAAAAATGTCAAATGCGGAATAAAATAGTATGCATAAAAGATACAATAACACATGACAAATAGCAACCAATAAACAGGAAAGAGTTATATTATTATTGGGGTTGCATCACTACCACATGTGACTGCCTACGTACCACTATCTATCTGGGTACCCAATTAGATAAAGAATCAAGCCAGCATAGTTCTCCTATACACAAATAGGACTCATGGAGGCTACGATGCAACAAATAATATGCAATTCCCAAAACTACCCACTTAGGCTTAATCTTCACATTTAGTTTTCTCAAATCTAATTAACTTTATTATTTTCAAAAATAGTCTCTTTTGAAAATACTTATTCGAAATAATCTCTTCGAACTAAATTCCCAGTTTTATTTTAAATCCTTTCTGAAACAATAATACATATCCTTTATATCAACCTTCGGGATCTTAAAACAAATCACTTTTGAAATATTTATTTGAAAATCTCAAAATAATACTATAAAAGCATATCAAAATATATGCAACTAGAATGGGAGGTTTCTCCCAATAACAAGGCAACTGGTTCTTAGCCTTTCGGAAAAGAAATAGATATGTATATCCCTTAGTTCGTTGAGCAGACTATACCGAGGCTACAGAACAACTGCACCTCTCTTGCCGACCTTTTTAGTTATGGGTTACCCGAATTATAGGTAACATAACAAATCATTTTATTTCTCGAAGTAAAAAATTATTTTGCATTAATAATCATAAATACTTCCGAACACAATATTGTTTATTTCCCCGAAAACCTTTAGAAAGTCATTTTAAAACCACCGAGTTTTAAGTTCTCGAAATTCTTTATTTATAAAACACATTTTATAAATACCTTTTATATAAATCTCTTTTGTATAAAATCACTTCAAAATACTTATTCACTTCAAAATTATTTATTTTCAAATATTATATAAACAGCTTTATAAAATCACTTCAAAATATTTACTATTAAATATTTCTATTTCTTTTCAAAAAGAATCCATTTCATTTAAAAGATAAACATCTTTATAAAATTATAATAATTCCTTTTATTATGATAAATTCCTTATTCCAATATTATAATCGAACATCTTATCCTCAAATCGTGAGATTCTATTCATAAAATGTTCGTATTCAATGCATCCAAATTTATGGTCTACCCAACCCATGCTAAATAAAAAGGGTAATTGCTCATAAACTGGCCGAGCACAATTTAAACAACCAAATAATCAATCAACAACAATAATAAACAGTGAACACATCAATTTATTCAATAATAATTAATCAATATATTAATTAATTTCAAAACAATCAATTTACTTTGCAAGCACAAAACGGGAATTTATTCTGCTCGATTGATTTCCAAATAGTCTATTCAATTTAATTACATTATTTATAATTAAATTCAATAGCTAATGTTTTATCAATATTTTATACTTTGTCAAAAGTGTTAAATGATTATTCTAATGTGTTCGACTCTTTAATACAAATCTAATGTCGAAGGCCGTAGGTTAAACGGACTTCGTATGGGTGAGTTATTAATTTCCAAAGTTAACCACTTAATTAACAAACCAAAATAACTAAATTATTAAACCAAGCCCACCCAACTAGCCTAAGGCCCAAACCCGCTTCGCCTTCTTCCCAAAATCAAAATGTGCACAACGGTGCACGTTTAATGTACACGAACCCATTTCCATGCATCCTTTTTTCTCCCAAACTCGAGCTATACTCCACGAATCAACCCGTTGTCGGTTCCTACGCATCGCCCATCGTAAGCTCTCCGCCCCAGTCACCACCACGTCACGTCTGAACCACCAAATCAAAACGTGACTTGAGGCCTCCTCCTTGCTACCCAAAATGACGCACGCCACAAACTTGCATCGGACTTCACCAAATTTTAGCCATCGACTCTACTTCACACGAGAATCACAACGCCAACTTACGTTTCACCAATTGTCGCTTCATTCTATGATTATCCGAAACCCTAGTTTCTAACACCGTCGTCGATCGTTACCAAATCATGCCGAATCTTCACCAAAAATACTACGTCGTCCCACGAAGCCAATGGCGCAAACGTCGTCGTCTAATTCTAAGCGGATGAAGAGAATGTAATTTTTGAAGTTTTGATGCAAACTATCCGGCTTGCTGTTATCTAGCATTTTCTCTCTCGTCTTTTGATGAAATCTCATGCGACCAATTTTTAAAAATACTAGGGAGGATTACTAACAACTTTCATGTAGGAAGTCGGGATTAAAAGTGATTGTTTTGTGAGTACTTAATGTTTGAAGTGGGAAAATTGTGATGTTTCATTCACAGAACTAAAAAAGAATGCATGCATTCATCTCCTCCATGCTTGTTTTCCATGTATACTTGTGTCTCCCTTTCCAATCCAAGAAGAATAGTATAAATAGGCAAAGCAAAAAAAATGAAGGCATGCCCTTAGTACAATGAAATGATAGTGTTCCATACTTCCACAAAACAAGCCATGAATCAACGAAGACATGGGCACAGGTAAGGTAGAAAATAGGAAAAGATATGGGCCAGGGAAAGAAAGTTGATGTGCGTGTGTAAATTTTGGTGAATGAAACTAAAGTTTTACGGTGTCCCCATAAAATAACAAGTTCGCGTACGAGCTGCGAATGACAGAAATAAAAATACGATCGTGCATACTAATTTGAGACGATCATAAAACAACAATAAAATAGATAAGTTAACTTATTCCGTAAAGTTTCAAAAGTATCGACGTTTGCTGCAATAAGTGTCAAAAGACAATTTAATTATTTTCCAAATTAAAAATTATGGAAAAATCATATAAATTAAATTAAAAATACATCATCAAAAATCAGGTCTTAATTTGAAACATAGATTTTATTATAGTTTAAATTTAGATCCGAATATTTAAACAAATTAAATATTCAAATTCGAAGACCCAAAAATACGGGTCGTTACAAACAAGTATGCGCTTATATTTATATATACTCAAACCCATTCTAGGGTGCTTTGACCCTATCTATAATGAGTACCCAATCAAAGCCTAGGAGTTCACTAAACCTAAGCTCTGATACCAACTGTAACAACCCGCAAATCCGCATAATTCAAGCTAACAATAAATCACACATGTCCAACCTAAATTGAACGGAAAGACGAATGGTTATGGGAAAGAAAGAAGAAGAGAAGAAGAAAAGAAACTAAAACAACGTAGAATCTCACAACGCAGCGGAACAATATATAATATAGATCAATAATCTTTACAAAAGAAAGACTGTAATATATATACATCAAATAAGAGTACACAAATAATTAATCATCAGCCTGGATAGTTATAACAATCTGTCCTCACTAATGCTAATAATTTAAACAACTAGCGGAAAAATAAACAAATACAGGAATACGTCCTGAAGTCTTCCAGCTCGTCTGCTGATTCTCCAAAGCACCAAATCTAAATCTGTAAATATGCTCGGTCTGCCTCGAGCATTGGAAGGAAGAACGTCTTTATTAGTCTAGTAAACCAGCGCGAGAAAAAAAATCTCAACTAAATTTTATAGAAGTTACCAAAAACTTTTCTTTTTCAAAACAAAAATATCTCGTAAGACCACGTCGCACATAAACACGGACGGTCTTTTACCTTATGATAACCAAAATACTTTATACTAAAACAATTTGATATTATTATTAATGACATTTTTTTAAAACACTTTTCAAATAAGCATATACAAAGTAGGTATCAATACCCGGACGATGTCAAAGGGTGTATATGATACCAAAGGGGTAGCTAAAATATGTGCAAAGCATTACAACTATTTTGGGGATATAATCAAAACCGTAAAGCTCATATTGGAATTTGGGTTTCCAACATGATAGGGAACTAGTGGTCTTTCCCTTCCTTTGCGGATTTCCACATATAGCAACCATAGTACCCAGTGGCTTCTCATGCAAGGACTCACACACCACTGTACCATTCATATTGCTACACTAATACGTATCCGGTGGCTTCTCGTTCAAGGACTCACACACCACTATACCATACAATATAAGCGTCCAGACATCTTCTAGCCATAAGGAAACAAGGCCTAAAGCAACAAAGGCCTTTTCATTCTGATCAGCACATAAATCGATAGCCCGAAATATATGACGTCAGACCACATCATTACCCGTATCATCTTCGGGGTGTGAGGCTTAAGGTAATGTTTACCTTTCACATAGCATATTCCACTTTGAATGCTATATTGTCATTTTAACAATCACACAACAGATTCCTACAAACGTATAGCTCCTGAGCTCGTATGTCTCAGGAAAGGGTGTTAAGTTAAGAGAAATTTCCTTCTTTGCCGCTAAATAAATGATACGTTTATAGAGATCAATCAGTGTGATCTAGACATGCAACGTTAGACATTCGTCCAGACAATTTGTCCAAGAACAAGACAAACCGAAGGTACTATCCTACAACATCATGTCGGGAGTCATCCCTAGGATTAGTAGCGAGAAGTCCTTGCATATCGACTATTTTCATAACGAAGCACTACTGCCACCATATATATATATATATGCATCGTTGGTCTAGTGGCAAGTAGCCCTACATCATGAAGATCTCTGCCTTCAAAAATCATCATCATAAACCTGCACTTTCGAATGCATACATTGGTCCGAAGTGGTTTTCAGATAAATCTGATCCCGATCTCTCCGGACCAACAACGATAAGAGGCCCTCAACCTCATACGAAAACCAAGTCTCATAGACTTATCACATTTTCAACTCTCAACTTGCTATCCTTCGGTCAAGAAGGAAGCCCTGTAGATTAGAGTACCATAGTCACTCCGCACTACTCGAATCAACATTCTTAACACCAAATGATAATCAAGCCTACTCAATCGGCTTCGTGCTAAGTGCATGACTAATCAGTTCCCACATCAAGTCTAAGGAACCAAAAATGGCCAAATTTGATAGTCGGTTATTTAATTATCAAAGAAAAAATTAAATCTAACATATAAGCAGTCGCTAGACCCATTTAATTAATCTTTTATTAATTAAATCAATTTCTAAATATTTATCTTAAAATATCTTTAAAAGGATATTTTCTCAGAACCATTCCAACTATTCGATATTTGGAAAACATTTCTATATACTTATATCAATAGTACAAGTATACTTAATAACACTACCATTTTGGACACACACTAAATAGATTTCTATAACCGTACAACTTTCGAGTTCATACGTTTTGTCGTCAAAATTGGCCACCAACACCCGATTATAAGTGAAAGCACCAATATCCAATCACAGACCACAGATAGAGTATATGTTGAGAATTCATATGAAGAATAACCACAATTAAAATGAAAGCAATAAAAGAGAAACAAGATTTATAGTGGTTCAACTAACTTCGGCCTACGTCCACTCCAGAACAATCCTTTTTATTATACTGATATTTGATTATTGTTACAGTCCAGAATTCGAGAATGAAAATGGCAAAGTAGCCTCTATGTAGAAGATGAAGAGAAACAGAATGGAGAGATATCCCTTTTTTCGAAGCCAAGCCTACTGTATTTATAGGTGAAATCTCGGCTACAGGGCCTTCTCACCTACATGGGCCCACCATAACGATCTTTGAGTCCAACCCGTCCATCCTATGCCGACCCGGAGTAACACCATGCCGACTCGAAGCAATACCATGTCGACCCGAAGTAGAACCCAAGGCGAACCCTATGCCGACCCGAAGTAGAACCCGAAGCAACTCTATGCTGACCTGGAGCAACACCATGTCGACCCGAAGTGGATCCCGAAACAAACCCTATGCCGACCTGAAGTAGAACCCGAAGCAACTCCAAGTCGACCTGGAGTAACAATGCCGACCTAGAGCAACACCATGCCGACCCAAAGTAGAACTCGAAGCGAACCCTATGCCGACCCGAAGTAGAACTTGAAGCAACAATGCCGACCCGAAGTAGAACCCGAAGCAACTCTATGCCGACCCGAAGCAACACCATGCCGACCTAAAGCAACACCATGCGGACCCGAAGTAGAACCCAAAGTGAACCCTATGCTGACCCAAAGTAGAACCTGAAGCAACTCTATGCCGACCCGGAGTTAACAATGCCGACCCTAAGTAGAACCCGAAGCGAACCCTATGCCGACCCGAAGTAGAACCCGAAGCAAATCTATGCCGACCGAGGCTACGCCTTTCTCCAAGTCGTGCATCATTTATCCATCGACTATGCTTAATCCTAGCTTTATATCCGTAATTGATTATCCATCCATCTGAACCAAGTCTATGATATTCTAGCCTCGATAATCGTGAAGCCTATTAGGATAAATCCGCCCGTATACTGCCTTTCCAAAAGACGGGTTAACACTTTGCCTCCAAAAACATGCTTTGCGATAGGAAGGCGTGTTTTGTATTGCCATAAGTCCGATGTTCGAAACCTGTGGATGACCTGTGAAGAGATCAATGATCTTGCCTGATTGCTAGTAACGATTATTCGGGACCATTAATAAAATTCGTAGCCATCCCAAGCTAATGATGATCGCATGGGATCAAGCGTCTGTTCGAGGCGAAATATGATCATTCGAGATCATGTGTCGCTCAAAGCGAAATGCAATCGTTCGAGATCGTGTGCCGTTCGAGGCAAATCGTTCAAGATCGAGTGTCGTTCGAGGTGAAATGTGACTGTTCTAGGTTGAGTGTCGTTTGAGGAGAAATGTGACCGTTCGAGGTCGAGTGCCGTTGGAGGCAAAATGTGATCGTTCGAGGTCGTGTGCCGCTCGAGGCAAAAGGTAACCGTTCGAGGTCGAGTGCCGTTCGAGGCGAAATGTGACCGTTCGAGGTCGAGTGCCGTTCGAGGCAAAAGGTGATCGTTTGAGATCGAGTGTCGTTCGAGGCGAAAGGTGATCGTTCGAGATTGAGTGTCATTCGAGGCAAAATGTGATTGTCCGATGGGACTCGGTATTATTAATGTCAGATTTCACGTTCGAGTGAGTTTCAGAATCATTTGTTATTGCAATTTATCACCATCACAGAGCATGCCTAAGGACCGTTTGCAATCTCGTACATGTGTAAGTGACTTAGCCGTTTTGGTGTAGGATTTATTATTAGTTATTTAGTTCATGCCATCAAGAGACGACGACCTGTGCCCTTAAGCCGGGCTAGCTTCGATTTGTGGCGAATGATGACTGCTCCTGTTCCATCACCAATATCCATTTCCAAGCAAAGCCATCCAAATCCATGCCCACAATTCCCTGGGGAGTTGTGCTAATCCATTCTCATTGGTTGGGGTTTGCCCTCGGTTGATCCAATCCATATCTAAGCTTGCTAATTTCTGCTACAAGTCCTAGATTCCAATTTCCAACTGTTCTAGCATCTATTAGTGGTCTTTGATTGTCATTTCCATCCTTCCCCTGAGTCTGCGAGGGAATCCGAGATTATCCTCTTCCAAACGCGCATTCGAGCTCTGATCCATAGAAAAATTCCATCCATCATCTTGCTTGCTTCTTTTTTCTAGTTTTGATCCTGGATTTCCTACTGCCTCATTAGCATTCTTTCTTGCATAGCATCCATCATTGTTTCCATCTTGTCTCTGCTCTTTGTCTTCTTGTTGATTGCCTAGCCATTATTTCTGAAATCCAAGTTCCCAAGGTTTCAAATCCAAGATCCTACTTCCAAATCCCTAAGTGCAAGCTTTCTTAGTGAAAGCACCAAAATGTTGGTGTCAAAATTGGCCACCAACACCCGATTATAAGTGAAAGCACCAATATTCGGTCACAGATCACAGATAGAGTATATGTAGAGAATATAATATGAAGAATAACCACAATTTAAATGAAAGCAATAAAAGAGAGACAAGATTTATAGTGATTCAGCTAACTCCGGCCTACGTCCACTTCAGAACAATCTTTTTATTATACTAAAATTTGATTACAATTACAATCCAGAATTTCAAAATGAAATGGCAGAGTAGCCTTTGGGTAGAAGATGAAAAGAAATAGAATAGAGAGATATCCCTTTTTTCAAAGCCAAGCCTACTGTATTTATAAGTGAAATCTCGGCTACAGGGCCTTCTCACCTACATGGGCCCACCATAACGATCGTCGAGCCCAACTTGTCCATCCTATGCCGACCCGAAGCAACACCAAGCCGACCCGAAGTAGAACCCGAAGCAAACCCTATGTCAACTTGAAGTAGAACCCGAAGCAACTCTATGCCGACCCGGAGTAACAATGCCGACCCGGAGCAACACCATGCCGACCCGAAGTAGAACCCGAATCTAACTATGCCGACCCGAAGTAGAACCCAAAGCAACTCTAATCCGACTCGTAGTAACAATGCCGACTCGGAGCAATACCATGCCGACCAGAAGTAGAACCTAAAACGAACCCTATGCCGACCTGAAGTAGAACTCGAAGCAACTCTTTGCCGACCCGGAGTAACAATGCCGACCGTAGCAACACCATGCCGACCCGAAGTAGAACCCAAAGCGAACCCTATGCCGACCCGAAGTAGAACCCGAAGCAACTCTATGCCGATCAGGAGTAACAATGCCGACCTGAAGTAGAACCCGAAGCGAACCCTATGCCGACCCGAAGTAGAACCCGAAGCAACTCTATGCCGACCCAGGCTACGCCTTTCTCCAAGTCCTGCATCGTTTATCCATCGACTATGCTTAATCATGGCTTTATATTCGTAATTGATTATCCATCCATCCATCTAAACCAAGTCTATGATATTCCAGCCTCGATAATCGTGAAGTCTATTGGGTTAAATCTGCATGTATACTGCCTTGCCAAAAGGAAGGTTAACAATACGCCTCTATACGCATGTTAAGTATAAGAAGTAATATTTCCTATACCACCAAGCCTTTAGTAGGATCATAAGAACCAATTCGTGTATTTCATAATGGAAGGTCAAAACACAATTTATTGAGTCAAAACAAATGTTGCGTAAAACATCATTACGACAACCAAAAACACTAGTATAGGAATTCGGTTAATTATATATATATATATACATACATATATAATACATACATACATACATATATATACATATATACATATATATATCCCATATGCTATGTAAAACGTTTCATTTCGGAAATCATTTACTATAACAACGGTGTTATAGTTCATGCCTTCCATACTTTCCTTGAAAACATTTATTACAACAATAAATGTTGAAATCCATGTTTCCGTCACTTAACGCTTTTTAAATCACTTTTAAAAACCATTTAAACTCCATTTGGAAATATCACTTTCAAAACATTCCTCTAAAAGATAAACCGCTTTTAAAATGATTAACTCCATATTTAAATCTCAATATAAATCATTTTTATATTTATAAAACTATGTTTATAAACCCTTTTTTATTTTATAAAACTTCTTTTTATAAAATCTCTTTATTTATAAAATTCTATTTATAAATTCATTTCTTTATAAATCTCATTTATTTATAAAATCTCATTTATAAATCCATTTATGAAATATCGATTAAAATCCATTATATATATATTTATAAATTCCGTTTATAAATTTAATACTTTATTTATAAAGTATCACTTTTATAAATCCTTTATAAACTACTCAAAAATCTCTATTTAAAGTATTTCTCAAAACTAAAATCTTATAACACCAAAAATCAAAACATTTTTATTTATTTAAAATAAATTCATTCCTTCTAATAATTCGACAATAATTATTAAAACATATAAAATTCCAAAATCGTTTTAAAATCATTTCAATTAAAAATCGTTATTTTATAGTATTTCAAGATACTAAAAATAAGGCCCAGTGCTACTATAGCACTAAATAAGGGTAATCATATCAATGTCATCAAATATGGCATCCAAAAGATCATATATTAAAACATACGAAAGTAAAATCAATAGTGCGAGGAATCTTGTTGGATCCCTCCAATGTAACATCCTGAAATTTTCGACCATTCGCATCCATACATGTCGGATTTGAATTGCTCAAAATATCAGATTGTTAATTTAAATTTGGCAAAACTCGGCATGTACAGTAAATAAATAATCACAGAATCACAGACACAGAGTAATATAACAATAATGCAGCGGAAACAAAAGAATAGTAGTTCATGAAGCTACTATATATATAACAGAGTTAAGTAAGATACAACAGTGGTATCGAATACATAGATATTTCAATATAATAGTTGTTATCCCACTTTTTGGCAAAGCTGGGATACCCACAGATTGGCTAGAAATCGATAATAATAAGTCATTAATGTCAGCTACGCGTTGCAGGATAACCATGGATATCGATGAATTTTGTCCGAGTCCGGATCGGGCTACAATTGACAAGACAGGATAAGCAAAGCCATGGAAGCCAGCGTTTCAAGTTTCGGGTTAATCGGAGCTCGTATGAATGAGATGTGATCGATACAAGTTAGATACAAGGAGTTTTTCGTATCCATCAGAAAACCAAGGTGACGACCTGTTCGAATCGATTAGATTCGTATCCATTGGAGGAGTATTGTCAAGTTCGAATCCATCGGAGCTTGGGAACTTCGAATCGATCGTCTTCGAATCGATCAGGCACGAGTCAGTTCGCGGTCATAAATCTCGAATCCATTTGTTTATATCCATCACCACACCTTGGTTCATATCTATTGACTTCGTATCGATCGAAATGGTCAAGCCTTCGTATCCATGAATTTCGTATCGATTGACCGATGCTTAGTTCGAATCGATGAACAAATCGAACTAGATGTTGAAAGCTGATACGAGATACACGAAGGACTGATTCAAACTAGATAACAGTACTCGATACAAACAAGGCGAAATTCATGGATACGAATCGGTCAATGCGCCACTAGAAGTGGATCGATACAGGAAACTTGTGCCATGTTATCCCTTGCGCACGTGCTTCTGATCGATACAAAGGGATGAATGCAAAACATGGATTCGAACGTGACAGTGCACACGAAAGTACAATATTGAATTGATCATATCTCACGAACCGTTGATCCAAATACAATGAAATTTTCACAGTAGCTTGCATACAAGGTAAAGAACAACCCTACCTAGTTTCAGCTCATTTGGATCATTTCTTGATGGATACGAAATTGCTTCGTATCGGTCTCAGATCGAGTCGAAACTTGGTGGGACAGGTCGCGTGGGCCCACTCACGTGCCAGAAGAAGTCTCCCGAAGATTGAGCGCGATCTCAGCCTCCTACGCCTATAAATAGCCCCATGAAGCCTACAGAAAGGGGATCTTTTGGCCATCCAGCGTCCAAACTCTGCCGGATTCAATTCTGCTTCTTTTTATTGCTGTTATACTCCAAATCCTTCATTGTAACTGCAGTAATCATCTGTAACCAGCAAGGATAATCAATAAAAGATAAAAATCTTGAAGTGGACGTAGGCCGGAGATAGCCGAACCACTATAAATTGTGTGTCATTGTTCATTATTTCTGGATTGTTGTTTATTGCTTGCTTAGATCTGAGATTTGTGTCTGAATATTGTTGATTTGTATTCATACACTGGTGCTTTTACAACACTTGGGGTTTGTGACCATTTTTGGCGCAAACACTTTGGTGCTTTCACTGAGAACTGAACTCAGGCACCCGCTACATCAGATTCAGAGTTCAGATTTAAAGACCTGAAGGGATCAGATTTGGAAGACAATGACTCGACAAACGAGACAAAGAGCTGAGAGAAGCCAACAAGGAGGAAGTCAAGAGGCATCCTCTAGTGCTGGAGAAGAACCAGCTTTGATCTACATCACTAGAGACGAAATGGAGACCATGACCAATCTGATGCATGAAAGAATGATGAAAAGCCAACAAGAGATGCTGTAGAATTTCTTTGAACAAATGAGAGTTGCGGGAATACAGAACCTAGGACCGGCTACAGCGGCTGTGAATGCAGAACCAGAAGGCAGTCAACAAGGACTTGGGGGCAGACCCTCAGGGTCCGATACTAGAAGGCCTACAGATGGAGCTCAACAAGCTGGAGCCAACGCTGATGCTAACGGGCCACACGAAGAGTACGTACCAGAATACCCTTCAAGACCAAGAGGGCAACCCCAGGATGGAGATGAAAAGATGGCTGGATTAGTCCGACGACTGATGAGAGGAGGTTTGTCTAATGGAGGACTAGAGGAAGTTAGTCGGAGTCCGTTCACTCCGAATATCAGGAATGCAAGGAACCCTCCAAAATTCAAACTACCAACGCTGGATCCGTATGACAGGAAGTCGGATCCGACCATGCATATCACCAGATACATTAGACACATGGAAGTACTGGGAGCTTCCGAGGAAGTGATGGCACGATGTTTCCCTTTATTTTTGTCAGACTTGGCTGCACTTTGGTTCAGGCAATTAGAAACTGGATCGATCAGAACATGGGGCGAGCTTGTAGATTGCTTCATGAGACAGTTTAGGGTCCATGTGACGCGACCCAAGAGTGTGATGACTTTGGCATCAATAAAACAAAGGACCGGAGAGTCCATAAAAGATTTTCTGCTACGATTTAATGCAACGGTGGCTTCTGTAGATCGCCCGGATCCATCGATGATTTTGATGGCGGTAGTGGCAGGAGTTGGAGAAGACACCGAATTCAAAGACTCTTTAACGAGAGACCCACCACAAGATCTTGGAGAGTTTTACCATGAAGCTGAGAAATTCATTCGATTGATTTGCAAAATGAAATATCTTAAGTCCTTTATAAAAAAATCGTGACATTATTCACCCGCTAAAATTTCGAACTCCAAACGAGGCATGCCGCCTGCATTCTATATGTAATACACCTATTCCAAGCATAATGGAACTAGTTCTACAGAAGTTAGCTTTCAAAATCAAATTATAGTAAATTTAATTTCTTTAATTAATTTCTACGCGTTTTAGTTTGCACGACTAAACGATACGTCCAATCGCCATGAAATTCGACGGCATATAATAATTCACTATTACAAATCTAATGGAACTAGTTTCATCCAAATCCAAGATGGTGTCCCGAAAGGCTATTTTCATACGTTAATTAAAATGAATTAATATTAAAACCGGTTTAATCACTTTTAATTCAAATTTAAAAGTTTACTAACTTCATTCTTATTTAAATAGAATTTAAATCGGATTTCGAAATCATTTTTATTCATATTAAATTCAAGATTCAATTATTTAAACAATTCCAATTATTAAATTTAGTAATTCAGTTATCAAATAAATTACTATATTTGAAATTTAAGTTGTTTAACTTTTAAAATTAACTTTTCAATATTTAAAATCAATTAAATATTCCAAATTCGAATGACAAAAATTCTGGATCATTACAATATTAGTGAAATTTACTCATCTTAAGCCGGGGGAATTGATGGTTGGAGAGTATGTGAATCAGTTCAATGAGTTGGCTAGGTTTGGTATTAAATTGGTAAATATCCAGGAGAAGAAGCACTAAAGTTTTCTAAGGGCTTGAACCCGCCTTTGAGGGAACTAGCATTGAATCAGATTTCATATGGAGATACATTTGAGGGGTTAGTGGAGGTTGCATTGTTGAATTCTATGAAAGGAGGAATAAGCAAGGATCAAGTTAAAGAGGGAAAGGGCCACCAGCAGGTTGTAAGGGTAGTGGACTCCAAGAAGGACAGGCAAGAACATGTAATCACTTGTAATAGGTGTCAAAAGGTATGTCATATCGTGAAGAACTATAGAATAAATATTTTTAAGGTCAAGTGCAACAACTAGAATCGAAGAGTCACATAGCGAAGGACTATAGGTTGGATTTACAGCATATGAAGTGTTATAAATGCAATTAGTTTGGTCATATGAAGAGATACTTCCTGACTCTGAAGAAAGAAGGTCAAGTGGCCAAGCCATATGTTTTGGATGTCATTCCAACCACTAGTATTGCACTACCGTTAGCCAAGGAGAAAGGAAAACAGATACTGATGGAAGGTGTGTATTAATTATCCGAATCTCCCATTCATACTTTTACAATGCTCTTTCATCCCATTCATTTATAGTAAGTGCATTGGTTGGTAGGTTAGCTTTATAATCTAACATTACGCATGAATCCATTTCGATGTCTAATCCTGTCGGGAGATCAACCCATCAACTTATGATACGCCATGATTTAAATTTGGTAATATGTAGTATGGAGTTCTTATGTAACACATATGTACTAAGTTTTTAGGGTATGGATTAATATTAGGAATGGACTGGATGACTCGATATGGGGTAGTATTGGATTGTGAAAGGTGAGTGGTTCAGTTGACAAGTGATGGAGAACGGGATTTGATTATATGTTGTGATCCCGATATTTCTGTTATGAAGACCACTTTGTATTTTCTCTACCTATCATAGGATGAGCTATCATCTATCCCCATAGTGAAGGAGTTTCCATACATTTTTGTTGAAGTTTCCAGTCTTCCTCTCTGTAGAGAAATCGAATTTAGTATTGATATCGAGAAAGAAACTAGACCAGTGGTAATGCCTCTCAGGCATATGGCTCCGAAGGAGAGAAGAGATTTGGATAAACAAGTTTCAAAGTTGTCACAAAAAGGTTTATTATGTGGAGTATTTCAAAATGGGGATTGCCTATCATTTTCACCACTAAGGCAGACGGTTCTCTCAGATTGTGTATCGACTACAGAGAACTAAATAAGCTGACGGGGAAAAACCATTATCCCTTACCTTGCATTGACGACCACTTAGATCAACTTGTTGAGGACAAAATTTTCTCTCAGCTTGACTTAGTCACTCGATTTTATCAGTTGAGAGTAGCTAAAGAGAGTATTGTGAAGATTGCATTTAGTACAATGGATGGATTATATGAATGGGTTATAATACCGTTTGGACTAACTAATACTTCGGCTTATTTTGTTAACTTGATGAGTATGGTCTTTCTAGAGCAATTGAATAAATTTATGATTGTCTTCATGGATGATATTCTTATATATTCCAGAAGTAAGGAGGAGCATGAGCTTCATTTGAAAAGAAGTATTAGATGTTTTGAGAAGGAATTGGTTAAAGGCGAAATTCTAAAAATATCACTTCTGGAGGAATGATGTTTGTTTCTTTGGGCATGTTGTACCCACTGATGGTTCGGTAGTAGACCCAAGGAAAATAATGGCTATTAAAGATATGAAGTGCCAAGGAATGCTTGAGAGGTCCGTAGCTTTTTAGGAATTGCGGGATTCCATGGGAAATTTATTAAAGCCTTCACAAAGATTTCAACACATTTGACTCGCCTGACTAAAAAGGACTTAATTTACAACTGAACTTTGAAGGGTGAGATAACATTTATTAGATCAAATAGTTATTGCTGAGTGCTTTGGCTTTGACTATTCCTGATGATACCAAACCTTTCACCCTATATATCGATGCATGTGGTACTGGTCTTGGTGTTGTCGTGATGCATGAAGGAAAGGTGGTGGCATATGCGAGCCGACAGCTTAAGACTCATAAGAAGAATTACCTGACACACAACCTTGAACTAGCTGTTATTGTGTTTTGCATTGAAATCTTAGAGACATCACCTATTAGGAGAGATGTTCGAGCTATTTACGGATCATAAGTCCCTTAAGTATCTTTTCTCCTAAAAGGACTTGAACCTAAGACATCAACCATGGATGGAGGTCTTATCATCGTAAGATTTTGGGATGTCTATACTCTAAGGAAGGGGAATATAATTGCTAATGCCTTAGTAGAAGGCATACTGAATTGAAGGTCATGCTATTAGAGTGGAAGTAGTTGGTGTTTATTTTAGATTTTGATTTCTGACCCCAGTCCGAATATGCATGGATTTGTTGGCAGCAATGGAGGTTAGACGTGCATTGATGGATCATATTGTGTTTAGTCAAGGACAAGATGCACCATTAATTAATATCATGAGCGGTTCGAAAGGGGTGAATGATCAAGCAATTTGGATCGTTACTCCAAGGATCAAAAAGGTTATATGAGGCGAGATAGGAGGTTGTGTGGATCGAAAGTCAAGGAGTCGATAGAGGAGGTTTTGAGTGAGTTTCATCATCCTAGGATGACTATTAATGCAGGAGGAGATAAGATGTACGGGGATGCAAAAAGAGTATTCTACTGGCTATGAATGAAATATATGTAGCAAAGTGTATGACATTCCAATGGAATAAAAGAAGTCGAGTAGGCTATTGCTTCTGTTATACGTGCCATAGTAGACGTGGGAGTGCATATCTATGGATTTTATGGATGGAATACCTAGGAATAGGAGGGGGAATGAAAGTATATGAGTTATAGTAGATTGACATAAAAAATGCATTCTTTATTTGAGTTAAGACCATGTAGACAGCAACGAGTATATCAGGGAAGTAGTTTGACTCCATTAAGTTCCAGTAAGTATAGTTAGTGATCAGGACCTGTTACCCCGCCTTTTGGTTAAGGCCGGGATATCAACAAATTGGCTGGAAAGGATGGATATCAGGATTGGAGATCGATTGGAAACAAGGCTATGATCGATACTGTCAAAATTTGACCGAGCTCCAATCAAGACAGGATCGATTGGGAATGACGAACAAGGCTAGGAGAAGCTACGTTTCAAATTTCAGGTCAATCGGAGTTCATATGCTCAAGTTATATATGGACCAATATCGGTGAGAAATGGGTTAGGATCGATATCTTCGTATCGATCGAGGTGACGATGGGTTCGGGTCGATCGATCTTAGACTCGATGCATCATGTATCGATGGCTTCTGCATTTATCTATCGACTTTAGACAGGAAATAGGTTCATGGATATGAAGCTCGGGTTAATACGTACGTATCGATTGGATGGCGAAGTACATCAATACACTTCGTATCGATCAAGGCTGGGATCGATACGAAGGGGGAAGCAACGGTTTCAGGAACTTGGATGGACATTTCGTATCGATCGATATGAAGGAGGCACTCGGGAACGATATGTTGATGGGTGCAAAGGATGGATACGAAGAGGACATCAGGCATGAGAGGATCGATTCGAGGTGTGGACATAAAACGATGGAACCAGATCGATACGAACAAGGGCATAGGATCGATACGAAAGGCAGGCATTCAGGGAGCGATATGAAATAAAGAGCAGCTGATGGATACGAAGGAGGGTTAGTCGATGGATACGAACAGCCAATATTGATGGATACGAAAGCAGTATGATGGACGGGTACGAAATCCATGGACACGGAGCATTCAGCCTACTAGCAAATACCAACTTGCATCGATCATAACTCGAAATCTACAAGTCCAAATGCTTTGAAATTTTCGCAGAAGCTTGCTTATGCACTCAAGAGTGTTCATGATCGATCTTGACTCAATTGGAACCATTTTGGGATCGATATGAATTGCACTTGGATTGATCCCAAATCACACAGGGTCGATCATGTGGGCCCACCTGCGCACGAGAAGAGGTATTCCAGGTATTGGGGAGGATATTTTCGGATCTACACCTATAAATAGCAGTCCTATGGAAACTAAAGGGGGGATCTTCTTCTTCTTCCCTAAACAAAACTCTGCCATTTTTGTTATTGATTTTCAAAGGCTTGTAACTGTAATCACGGTATAAAATGAATAAAAGGATTGGTTCAAAGTGGACGTAGGCCGGAGATAGCCGAACCACTGTAAATCTTGTGTTCTTTCTTGCTTTCTTACATTTTAATTCTGCTATTTCTTCATTTTTTGTTCTCTACTTAATCTGGATCTGAGATCTGTGTCAAGATATTGAGGATCTGTGTTTATACATTGTTGCTTTCACTATTCCTGGGGTTTGTGACCGATTTCGGTGCAAACACTTTAGTGCTTTCACTGAGAAGGACTAGCACCCGCTACTTCGGATTTGGAGTTTAGATTTGGGGACCTACAGGATCAGATCTAAAGGGAACCATGACAAAGCAATCAACCAGGAGACAAAGAGCGGAATGGAGTCAGCACGAAGGGAGTCAGGAGGCTTCCTCAGGAGCAAATCAGGCTTCAGTTTTCATCACTAGAGATGAGTTGGAGATGATGATGAGAGCTATATAGGAAGAATTGTTGAAAAGGCAGGAGGAAATGATGCAGAATCTTCTCAGACAGTTTGGATAGTCAGGAGCTACTGGAGTTCAGATCCATGGAGTTGGAATAGAAGAACTCAATAGACAATCAAATGGAGCAGCGCAACAGGGCGCAGCCCCCAATCAGCACACGGTTACCAATTTGGATGGACCTAGACTCGGGGGCACACCACCGGGTAATGCTGGACCAATTCATGGAGGTATTCTAGGTGACACTGCACAACATGGAGCTGATAGGAATGCAGGAATGCGTGATGAAGAGTATGTACCAGAATTCCCACGAGGACTCGGGGGGTAACCCTTGGTGGACAACACTGGATTGGCTGAGATTATCAGGCGAACTATGCACGGAGGCAAGGTTTTAAATCTCCCCGAGATCAGCCGAGATGAAAATCCGAGATATTAGCCAAAATCCGAGATTTGGCAGCTTGGTTAGTTATAAGTCTTTTAAATATCGCCCGAGACAGCCGAGATATTTGCCCGAGATATTGGCCAAAATCCGAGATTTGAAACCTTGCACGGAGGTTTAGCAAATAGAGATCTGGAAGGAGTAAACAGGAGTCCGTTTACCCGTGACATCAGAATGGCTTGGAATCCACCGGAGTTCAAGCTACCTACTCTGGAGGTATACAATGGCAGGGCTGATCCCACCGATCACTTGATGAGGTACATGAGACACATGGAAGTGCTCGGGGCATCGGAGGAAGTTATGGCCCGGTATTTCCCTCTGTACTTGACGGATATAGCTGCTATGTGGTTCCGGCAGTTGGAAGATGGATCTATCAGGACATGGACGGAATTGGTGGACAGGTTTTTGAAGCAGTTTCGGGTTCATATCAAAAAGCTGAAGAATGTAATGACACTAACGTCGGTAAAGCAAAGGACATGAGAATCGTTCAGGGCTTTCTTAACTCGGTTCAATGCAGCAGTTGCTTCGGTGGATCGGCCGGATCCATCGATGGTTTTGATGGCGGTAGTGTCAGGAATCAAGGATAACTTGGATTTCAATGTATCGTTGATACGAGATCCACCAATGAATCTCGGGGAGCTCTTTCACAAGGCCGAAAGATTTCTTCGACAAGAAGATTCATGTACGGATATGAAGTTAAAGGAAGTAAACGCGGTTGAAGATGGAAAACCATCCGGCGAAAGCTCGGGTAAGGATAAGGATAAAGGAAAGAGGAAGTTGGATGACAACTCTGGCAGGGCAAGGAAACGTTGGGGAGAGCCAAAATTCTCCACTTACACAGGATTGAATGAAACATTAGAGCGAATATTCATGGAGACTCGGGATCGCCTTCCTTACCGAAGGCCGGCAAGGAGGGAACCCTCGGAACACGAGAAGGCATCTGGAAGGCATTGTCTCTTTCATGATCTGGACGGGCATGATACCAACAGCTGCAGGCATCTAAAGGACATAATCAAGGAGCATGTAAGGAGTGGTCAGTTGCAGCAATATGTCGGAACTTGGAATGCGGCGATGGAACAGGAGCAGCCACCGTCTACCTCAAACGACGATGGCACGAGGCCCAGGAATGATGGTCGATTGGTTATCGACTGACAGGGATGATATGGAATAAGTAGCAAACTCTGGTCAAATGGCCAAGTCACTTACTCATGTACGGGGATGGAGATAGCCCCTAGGCATGCTCTGAGATGATGACAAACTACGACGCTCTAGTTTGCAAAATCTGCTTTTTCTTTTTTGGTTTGGACATTTTCTTTTTTCGGTTTGGTTTCGGAGTTTGGTTTGAACTCCTAGTTTTGTTTATTTTCTGGATTGGACTTTGGTTTGGATGCTTGTTTTCTGGTTTGGATTTCTGGTATGGATTTTTGGTTTTCTAATTTAATCTGGATTTCGAATTGGATTTTTATCTGGTTTTTGGTAAATGGTCGTCGGGTATGGATTATACCTGGGAAGGGGTAATTCGCTTCGTCCGAACATGGCGAATCGGCTTATTCAGGTCATTGTGTATGGACCATGCTCGACAAGGGTCCGGAGAGACCAGGATTCGGCCTAGGACTTAGGCCTCATATTATCTGTCGGTTACTATTTCAGGTCGTCGAGTATGGACTATGCTCGACAAGGGTCAGGAGCGACCAAGATTCGGCTTAGGACTTAAGCCATGGCATTACTCAGCGTTCAGGGACACTGAACCAAGGACACCAAGGCATTGCTTAATACAGGTCGTGAGTGTGGATTGTGCTTGACAAGAACCCAGAGAGGTTATGTATTCGAACATTGGCTATGAACCGCTAGGGATTTGGACAAGGGCCCGGAGTGGTCTCGGATCCAGATGTCAACCCGTAGGGGTCATGAATTTGGTTATCAGTTATTGGATATGGATGGATTAAAACTCGGTTGACGGGTTCGAATGGCTATGGAATTGGCTAAGGATTTGGTTATTGGATTCAGAATTGAATATCGACTCGAAGCAGTCGCGGATTTGGACAAGGATATGGCTATGGCACTTAGATAGAATGGCTTGGTAATGGATTGGATTATGGATCAAACGGTATGGCTATGGATGGAATATGGATTTCGGATGACGAATTTAAAGCTATTCAAAACACGCCTTCTTACCACAAGACATGTTTTGGGAGGCAAATGTTACCCTGCCTTTTGGTTAAGGCCGGGATATCAACAAATTGGCTGGAAAGGATGGATATCAGGATTGGAGATCGATTGGAAACAAGGCTATGATCGATACCGTCAAAATTTGATCAAGCTCCAATCAAGACAGGATCGAATGGTAATGATGAACAAGGCTAGAAGAAGCTATGTTTCAAATTTCAGGTCAATCGGAGTTCATATGCTCAAGTTATGGATGGATCAATATCGGCGAGAAATGGGTTAGGATCGATATCTTCGTATCGATCAAGGTGATGATGGGTTCGGGTCGATCGGCCTATGACTCGATGCATCATGTATCGATGGCTTCTGCATTAATCTATCGACTTTAGATAGGAAATAGGTTCATGGATATGAAGCTCGGGTTGATACGTACGTATCGGTTGGATGGCGAAGTACATCAATACACTTCGTATCGATCAAGGCTGGGATCGATACGAAGGGGGGAAGCAACGGTTTCAAGAACTCGGATGGACATTTCGTATCGATCACTTATCGATCGATATGAAGGAGGCGCTCGAGAACGATACGTAAATGGGTGCAAAGGATGGATACGAAGAGGACAGCAGGCATGAGAGGATCGATTCGAGGTGATGGACATAAAACGATGGAACAAGATCGATACGAACAAGGGCATAGGGTCGATACGAAAGGCAAGCATTCAGGGAGCGATACGAAATAAAGAGCAGCTGGTGGATACGAAGGATGGTTGGTCGATGGATACGAACATCCTATATTGATGGATACAAAAGCAGTATGATGGACGGGTACGAAATCCATGGACACGGAGCATTCAACCTACTCGCAAATACCAACTTGCATCGATCATAACTCGAAATCTACAAGTCCAAATGCTATGAATTTTTTACAGAAGCTTGCTTATGCACTCAAGAGTGTTCATGATCGATCTCGACTCAATCAGAACCATTTTGGGATCGATACGAATTGCACTTGGATTGATCCCAAATTAAAATGGGTCAATCATGTGGGCCCACCTGCGCACGAGAAGAGGTATTCCAGGTATTGGGAAGGATATTTTCGGATCTACACCTATAAATAGCAGTCCTATGGCAACTAAAGGGCGATCTTCTTCTTTTTCTCTAGACAAAACTCTGCCATTTTCGCTATTGATTTTCAAAGGCTTGTAACTGTAATCACAGTATAAAAGGAATAAAAGGATTGGTTCAAAGTGGATGTAGGCCGGAGATAGCCGAACCACTATAAATCTTGTGTTCTTTCTTGCTTTCTTACATTTTAATTCTGCTATTTCTTCATTTTTGTTCTCTACTTAATCTGGATCTGAGATCTGTGTCTAGATATTAAGGATCTATGTTTATGCACTGGTGCTTTCACTATTTTTGGGGTCTGTGACCGATTTCGGCGCAAACAGGACCCACTTTTCACGAGTGAGTTATAGAGGAGTCTACAGGATGCATTAGGAACTGAACTAAATCTGAGTATGATATATCACCCGCAAACCGATGGACATACTAAGAGGGTACATCGAGTGTTGGAGGATTTATTGAGGACATGTATACCAGAATTATGAGGAGCTTAGGAAGGTCATCTACATCTGGTGAAATTCGCTTATAACAAAAACTACTAGACTAGTATTGGCAGGCACCATTTAAAGCATTGTATATAAGGCCATGAAAGTCACCTTCGTGTTGGTGGAGTCGAAGAACGAGATTATACTTGGACTAGTAATGATTAGGGATACTATGGAGAAGGTAGAGTTTGTAAGGAAGAGGATGCAGACCGCATAGGATTAGAAAAAGTTATATACTGATAAGAGAGGGTGGATTTGGAGTTCGCAGTTGGATATTTGGTTTTTGTGAAGGTGTCACCTTTGGAGGGGGTAGTGAGGTTCAATAATTGAGGAAAGTTAGCATCCCCATTTGTTGGTCCATTTCCGGTGTTAGAGAGAACAAGGAGTTTGGCATATCGAGTAGAGCTTCGAGAGAAGATGACATGAGTCCATAATGTGTTCCATGTATCACATTTGCAAAAATGTGTACATGATCCTGATAGAGATAGGGATATGCCCTAGGAGCAATTATGTAATTTATTACATATCTCTAACTCGATAACTAATCATGTTTAAAATAAAAGGTGTTTTCTTTCTATTATATACTTGATATAATGTGTTATGTTAATTAATTAATTTAATTAAAAGTATATTGATAGAAAATCCATAAACGGTTTTTTTTGTGGTAATAGTTACGAAGTGTTGTGATCGTGAGTAATTTATCATAGTGAAAATAAATATACCATTTAAATATTCCTAGTCAAGATGTATCGAGACTGGATACTAATACATATTTGAGACTAGAGTACATAACGCTCTCCAAATGCTGGACAGTTTTACTCATGGTTGCTGGGGGCACTAAGGGGTTACGTATTGATACTTATTGGATAACTATGGAAAGACTCACTCGATGATTTTCTTTTGGTTAATATTACTAAGGTAAAACAAAAAATGTCGATGTGAATGATTTACATAGTTCTCTTGACTTGAGAATACCGTCAAACTTTAATGTGAAAGCTCCTTTGATTATAGTCAAATCATGACACGGTGTCAATTGAGTGACTATAGTTGGGTCGAGTGGAAGTATTAGAAGTGAAACACTATTCAAGAGAGGATTCGTCTCCTCGGTTATATGAGGTTAGTATCACGGTCAATTAAAGTCAACTCAAAGTCAAAGTCTTTAGACAGAGCATTGTGATTAATAATAATTTTTATTATTGAACCAAGGACTTTCTGTTTGGACTATAGAGTTGAATGTGGATGATATTGGAATTTTGACCATTACCAAATTCCATAAGTCCAAAGTGATATAGTTTTGACGAAGAGAATTGGTGTAAATAATGGTCACAACCAGGTAACGTTTAACAAAGTAAAATTGGATTTTATCAAAACCAAGTAAGCGATAATTTGGCCAAAATGTCACACCACCTACTAAGTGACGTGTGAACATTAATATTTGAATAGTTCGATATTAGTTGCTGACCAAATTTACACCAAACGAGTCACACAACCGAAACGATAAATTCGCCTTTGACCAATTGATTTAGTTAACTTGTAATTGTTATAGATTGATTAAATTGATTAATATTTATGAAATATTAATTATAAAATATCATTTTAATTTGATGAATAAATATTATTAAATGTGTTTATAATAGTCATAAATATATTAATCGATATACTATATTGATACACATTTAAATTGGATTTAAATGCAAAATATTTTTTAGGCTTTAAATGGGTTTAAGGCCCATGATGGGGGCTGATTATTTAGGCTGAAATAAGGAGAAATATGAGACTATAATTGGGGTTAGAGAGGCTTATTAATGGATGGCTCGGATACAAGGAGATTGAGTAAAAGATGAGATCATAAATTCACTCCTTCCTTTCCTCTATTTAGGCATCTCTACCCTCATTTGCTAGGGATCTTTTTGGTGCCTTCAACCTGATCTATTACTGGCTGATCTTCCCTTCCCATCTCCCTAATTTCTGAAGTGCAAATCATATCAAATCGATTACTATTCAATAGCTAGTGGCAATGGTTCAAGGACTAGTACTCTGTTGGATTATAAATTATTTCAAGGAGAACACATTTTCATTTCAAGGTGTAATTCAAGGCATTAGAAGTGAGGTATATTTCTGATCATAATACAATTATTTATGCTCAATTATAATGTTTTATTATATACATATATTTTAAATCGTTAGTTAGGTGGCATTCTGATATGCACTGATATTGTCACAAAATTGTTTGGTTATATGTATGTACAAATTTAAAAAAGAATTTTTTTTCTAATTAAATATGTCTTAGGTTAGTATGGCTTTGTAATTAAAAAGCCTTTTTTTATTTATTAAATTAATATATAATATTTAAATATATATATATTTATACAGTTCATAATTAATTACAACATCATACTTTAATCAAATGTGATCATATAATTTATATAAAGTATAGGGGTTATGATAATTTTTGACAATGATAAAATATTTTATATATATTTTTATTATTATAAAATATCATTTAAATTAATTTATTACAAAATCAATTATATTAATTTAAATATATTATGAAAATTGTATTTTATATTTATAAATTAATATTAGCAGCAAAGAAGCTCTAAGTAAAAATAAAATAAAAACAATTTTTATTTTATTTTTAAATTTACTTTCAAATTGTAGCTGAAAATAGAAAAATCATTTTATAATTATTTTTAAACCAAAAAATTGTGTAAAAATTTTAAAGTATAAAATATCATTTAGGATTTACTAAATATTTAAAATTCGAAATAAAATTTTGAAATCAATTTTTAATTAATATTTTAATATTTTTACATGGATATTTAAATAAAAAAATATGTCAAAGTTAAAAAAACAAATTATATTTATTGAGTCATTTAATACCCCATATTTTTAGTAACATTATTTAGGATATATAATTAGTTAAATAAAATAAAATAATGTAAGATGATTAATGGATTGAGATTTATGATTAAAAAAGGGGTAGGCGTGCCATGTTAAACAAGTGAACTAAAGAATAAAAAGAGAATAAAAGGTTAGGAAATATGCAAGGGCAAAATAGTAACAAGGCATATCCTTATACCCTAAACCCTTAAACCCTCAACATTCTCATTCACTTTATTTTTCACAATTCAAAAATACAGGCTAAGGCCTACCACCATTAGGAAGAGCAAAGAAGAAGTATTCAAAAGGAAGAATCAAATCACTTGATCAAGAACAAATCCCACATCCTTAATCCAAAAGCTAAGTTGAATAATGACTACATCTCATATTTTTGATTGATTTCGATTTTAGATAAATTCTGAAAGTATTCGCAATTGTTTTGCTATATTTTGAATGATAAATGGATACACACACACACTTATTGATGATTTAGGCCATTTTATATGCATTTTATGATGAGAATTGATTAAGAAAACCTATTATATGACATCCAATTGCCTTGCGAATTTAGATTTAGATCAAAAATGATATTTTAGAAATGGGTTTCAATTTTTATAATTTTTTGAATTAATGTGGATTTTATATGAATTTTCTAGTGAAGAAAATGATAATTTGGGTTTAAAATTAATTACGGCCAAATTATAATAGCTTAGGGTATGAAATTTATATATGTTAGAAAACATATTAAAAATTATTTTCTAGAATTTTTGTAGAATTTTCCTAAGTGTTTTAATGGATATATAAAATTATTTAAGGTATGGGACTTAAATGTTTTATATATTTCTAAAAAGGAGAAGGGGTATTTTGTAAATAATCCAAATTCTTATTTCTGAAAATCGGTAGTACTTTTAGAAAAGAAAAATGTGCAACCAATCATAATTTGACAAACAAGGCAGGTTAGGTACAAAGAAATAGTTTAAAAAGTCAAATCTACATGCTTTTTCATGTTTCAATGCTTTCGGCACTAGGCTTCCGACTCCTTACCTCCACCTCCATCAAAACCAATGCACATGGTATCAGGTATCTGGTACATATTGATTTGGATGTAGGCGGAAGGTATTGGGTCGAAACAAGGGGTTCCGAAGGGGTTGAAGCACTACTTTGCTTTTAAATGAAAATGTGTTTGCTTTGCTTTCGACTTGGTCTGCTTTCAACTGGGTCAATGACTTTAAAAATAATGGTTTTGAGAGGTTGCGCCTTTGTTTTTAAATAACTGCTTTCGACTAGGTCGAAGCCTCTGACTGCCGCTTTTTACCTTTCGACCCAGATTGGTTTCGAAAGGGTTATTTTGTTTTTAAAACCAAGCCGCTTCTCCAATGCTTTCGAAGGGATGGTTTCGACACCATCACTTCTTTACTTGGGAATGCTTTCAAAAGAGATGCTTTCGACTTAAATGTTTTAATGACCCTTTTTCTCCATAAAAGGTAGAACCCAAATGCTATCGAAAGAGATGGTTTTAAAGGTTTCGAAAGGTGTTTCCACATGTTATAAATTGAACCCAAATGCTTTCGAAAGGATTAATGTATTAATGCGTTCGAAAGGTTTAAAGAAAGGTTTCTAAAGGGTGGTTTCCCAAAGGTTTCGAAAGGTCTAAAAGGAAAGGTTTTCCAATGGTTTCGAAAGGCAATGTTTAAGTGTTTTAAAGAGGATGTCTAAGGTTTTAAAGCTTTCGAAGGAGATGTTTTTCAATGCTTTCGAAAGGATAAAGATGAATGGTTTCGAAAGGTATGTTTTGGCCTTTGGCCTAAGGTTTTATTTGTATTGAAAGGGATACTTTCAAAGGTTTCGAAAGGGGTACTTTCGATGGTTTCAAAAGGGTTGTTAAAAGGTTTTAAACAAAGGTTTTGAATAAGTTGTCTTTGGCAATATAGCCTAAGTGTTTTTAAGTTAAAAAGGGTTTTAACTTATTTTGGAGGGATGGGAAATCGTTAAAGATTTCATCAACATTATTTTAAGTAAAGTATATATAACATGGAAAATAGTTTGGAGTAAAGAAATGAGTATATTTTCCTTGTATATGTATGATTTAAAGGTTTAAATCATTTTGAAAAGGTTTTCAAGGAAAAATTTAAAGGGTAGTTAACCCTAAGAAAATGACTCAGATTAGAAGACCAGATGGGACTGGTGTAGATTCGTGCCCTATACCTATTAGCTATTAGCCCCTAGCTAATTTAGTCCAAAATTCCAATGTGTAGGGCTTCATCAGAAGTGAGACTAAAATTATGTTACACACAGAAAGGAATCTAAAACGAAAAGTCAGGTTATTGGTGAACCCGCAAAACTATTAGGATCAGTTAGACCTGGAGAAGTAAGTAAAGACAGACCATTCAGAAGGGGAGTATCTAGTTAGAATTTTATGTTTTTTAGTAGGCCCGAGTCAGCCAAGGGTTAGTAGTTAGCCAGACAAAACTACATTGTATGGACAGATAGTCCATATGATAATTGAAATGTACATATACGTGATATTGCTTTACAAATTTAACCAGTTTTGGTTGTAGGATTATAATTTGCAAATTATATGTTTTAAAAGGATATTAGTGAGGGGAAACCCATTCCGCTAAGCGGTGTGGTCTCACTTAATATCAGATAACCGAGATGTATAGTATTATTTACACCAGGCTTTATGTCTGACTCGAAGTTTATTTTTCCTTAAACTCTCGGGTGCTCAAAATTGATTTGAGTAGGTTTAGGGTTGAGGTTTATAGGTTTTAGTAGGTTGGTGAATAAAGCTTCCGATGACGATCAGGTGGCTGACGGATAGCTAATTAGGAGTTGCCATTATATTTTGGATTGATTCTGCTATATATATATATATATAGTACTCTGGTCAACTAAGGGGCATCGTCGTATGTCGGCCTTGGCGTGTTTATGTAATAACTATATTTTATCTGAACCTGGAAAACGATTATGGGACTATGTAATTTGAATATGGAACATATTTTGGTAATGTAATCAAAGATATTGTTTTTTAAATCTGTGATTTTGTTTCATATTCATATGCTTCTGATATTATGGATAGCATTAACATAGCCATATTTAGTAGCCGGAAGTTAATATTACGCATGACTACAGCATCTGTAGCACTTAGCATTGGGCCTCTAGATAGGGGATGTTGGAACTTGGTATCAAAGCATAAGTTTATGAAAAAACTTTAACTAAAAATGAATTTTTAAAACATAATCCTAAGGAATTAGAGATAAGATCAGGGTATGGGATAACGTTATAGTAACATACTTGTATTTGCCATATATAAGTATGCGCTTTATCTCTAGTCTCCTATCTCTATTAGGTTATTTTTCTATATCTTATGAAGGCTCGAATGCAGATATGGATTCCCGAAGAGATAATGTTGGAGAAGGAAGCACCGCTGCAGATGGAAATGCCAAACCTAACACTAGAAGGAACCCAGGTCAGGCACGAGCTGGAAATACTGGTGCTGAAGTTCCACAAATTGATATGGGAGCTATGTATCAGTTTTTGTGAATATGATTCAAGCGAGGGTTGTTGCTGGAGTAGTTTAGGGAGGAGCCTAGGAAGCTCCAGTAGTCAACGATTATGATGCTTTGAGTAGGGACTATGCTAGGTTGGGAGGAAAACCATTCGTTGGGACTGAAGATGCCATAGAAGTGGGGAATTGGTTGTTGCACTATAAGAGGATTTTCACATATTTAGGGATCAATAATGAGCAGAAAAGAAGGCTTGCTTTGAGGTAGTTTCAAGGAGCAGCTTTATACTGGTGGAATAGTGTAACGGCTGGAGTAGATGAAGGAAATATGACATAGGCTGAGTTTAAGAGGAGGTTCGAGGAGAGATTCATGTCTGTGATGGCAAAGTCTACCTTGCTCAGAAAGTTTGCCGAGTTAGAGCAAGGAGAGATGATTGTGTTAGAATATGCTACAAGGTTTGAGGAGTTGGCAAGATATGGTTATGCCACTGTGGATACCGTGATTAATTGGCCTGGGCTACATTACCTCATATCAGGGATCCTTGTGATGTTGTAGTAGAGATGGCTCTAAGACATGAGGAAATTATTGCTTCTGTAGAGAAGAATAAGGCGAAGGAGGTCCAGGTAGGGCAGAGTCAGAAAATTAAGTTCTTTCCTAAGAAGGGATCCCAGAAGGGTGGAGCCATGAAGAAAGGAAATTCGGAAGTTGTTTGTTTTAAGTGCGACAAGAAAGGGAATTTTGCGAATGAATGTCGTCCTAGAAAGGAAAAGAAGGTGATCGGGAAAAAGAACATCAAGTGCTTCAACTGCGATCAGATTGGTCATTACAAGAACCAATGCAAGGAGCCTGCTAAGGATGGAAAGGGTAAAGTATATGCATTGGAGCCAGCTACCTCGAGACCTACGACAGGGGAAAAAGGGAAAGCAGTGTTGGAGGTACGCTTATGATTCTTGGTATGACAGTTAGTGTTCTGTTTGATACTGGTGCATCGCATTTTTTTATATCTCGTTGTTTGGTAGATAAGCTTAACTTAGAACCCTCGTACCTAAATACTTCCTTAAGGGTTGCAAATCTGATAGGAGGGTATGCAACACTTGGGATGTGATGTGACCACCTAAAGTTTGACTTGTTATGTCATACTTTTGTTTGCAGTTTGCATGTGTTTGATTTCGTAAGATTCGAAATTATTTTGGGTATGGATTGGTTAAGTAAGTACGATGCTAGGATATTTTGCCATGATGGGAAAAAATCTCTTAGACACCCAAAGTGTAGGGAGCGGATTGTATATACCATAGAAAACCCTAGCTGTGAGGTGAATACTTTGTTAGGTGTTGTGGAGATAAAAGACGAGTTGAATCGCGTTTTCATGGTTAGAGAATTTGCATATATTTTTGAACTCGTAGTAGGATTGCCACCGAAATGGGCCATTGAGTTTCGGATAGATTTGGTGCCTGGAGCAGAACCAGTTAGTAGACCGCCAAGCAGGATGACACCTACTGAAATGAGGGAGCTCAAGGTGCAGTTGGTGGATTTGGAAGGCAAGAATTTTACCAGACCTAGTAGTTCACCTTGGGGAGCAGCCGAATGTTTGCTAAGAAGTCGGGCAAATTGTTAAGGTTATGCATCGATTATTGTAAGTTGAATGAGAAAAAGATAAAGAATCGATATCCATTGCCTAGGATAGACGATTTGTTCAATCAGTTGAATGGAGTCAAGATATTTTCGCAATTGGATTTAGCGATAGGTTTCCATCAGCTTAGAGTGGCAGAGGACAGTATTCCTTTGACGGCGTTTAGAACCGGATATGGATCGTACGAATGGTTAGTTATGTCGTTCGGACTGACTAATGCGCCAGCTTTCTTTATAGATTTGATGAATCGGATTTCCTAAGAGCATTTGGATAAGTTCGTATTGGTTTTCATAAATGATATTTCGGTGTACTCTAAGGATAAAAGAGGGCATGAAGTTCATCTTAGAGTAGTGCTTGAAACGCCGAGGCAGAATCAGCTGAAGGCAAAGTTCTTGAAATGTCAGTTCTGGAAGAAGGAAGTGAAGTTTCTTGGCCATGTAGTTTCAGAGAATGGGTTATCAGTAGATCCAACTAAGGTCGAGACCGTGAATAGTTGGAAGAGACCAGAAATGGTGACTGAGATAAGAAGTTTTCTGGGATTGGCTAGTTACTATCAAAGGTTTATTAAGGATTTTTCACGGATAGCAGCACCAATGACTAAGCTAACTCGAAAAGATGTGAAGTTCGTTTGGACCGATAAGTGTGAGGAGGCATTCCATAAGCTGAAACACTTATTGACTAATACACCTATGTTAGTTGTTCCAGATGGGAACCGGGATTGGTGGTGTACATAGATGAATGTGGGACTGGATTAGAAGCTGTGTTAATGCAGAGGGGTAGAGTAATTACCTATGCTTCTATACATCTTAGACCGCATGAAGTTAGATACCCAACCCATGACTTGGAGTTAGCTACGGTAATTTTTGCGCTGAAGGTGTGGAAAAATTATCTTTTGGGAAAAAGATTTGAGTTGTATACGGATCATAAGTCGTTGAAGTATTTTTCTCTCTCAGAAGGAGCTGAACATGAGACAATAGAGGTGGTTAGAATTCTTAGCTGATTATGATTTCGGTATTGAGTACATACCGGGGAAAGGAAATAAGGTTACATATGCACTTAGTAGAAAACATCAGAATGTGGTGTTAGCGAAGATAGCTGAGTGGAAAGATTTGGAAGCATTAGTGACTTGTAGAGTACAGTAAAGAACTAAGAGTAGTTCAAGTACAGAAACTGCTTTGTTATCATGTTTGGAAGTTCGACCAGTTATGATCGAAAAGGTTGCTTCTAAACAGCTAAAGGATTTAGTGTTGGCTGAATGGATCATAAAGCTGAAAGATGGAACAGAGAGTGATGACTTGAAGGATTTTAGTCTTGACCAGAATGGGTGGTTGAGAAAGAAACGATGATTTTGTGTTCCGAATATGGGAGACATTAGGAAGGAAGTTTTGGAGGAATACTATCGTTCGAAGTTCACTATTCATCCAAGAGGAACAAAGATGTATCAGGACATGAAGAGAAGTTTTTTCTGGAAAGGTATGAAGAGGGATGTAGGCTTATGGGTGAAGCAGTGTTTGAACTACCAACGGGTAAAAGCCGAACATCAGAAGCCAGGTGGGTTGCTTCAACCTTTGGATATTCCAGTGTGGAAGTGGGATTCTATTTCTATGGATTTCATTGATGGGTTGCCAAGGTCTAATAGAAGAAATGAAAGCATATGGGTCATTGTGGACAGGTTGACCAAGAGTACCCATTTCATTCCAATTAAGTCAACCAGAACGGCACCTGTGTTAGCGAAGTTATTTATGAAGAATGTAGTTAGACTGCACAGAATTCCTAATAGTATAGTGACTGATAGAGATTCTATATTCACTAGCGAGTTCTGGAAGAGTCTATAAGATACCTTAGGTAGCAAGCTCAAGATGAGTACCGCTTACCATCCACTGACTGATGGGCAAACGAAGAGAGTTAAAAAAGTCTTGGAGGATTTGTTACGAGCTTATGTGCTAGATTTTAGGGGATCATGGGAAGACCATCTACATTTAGTTGAGTTTTTGTATAACAACAGTTATCAAGCTAGTATAGGGATGGCACCATTTGAAGCTTTGTGCAGAAGGCCTTACAAATCTCCAATTTTTTGGTTAGAGACAGGGGATAGGCTGGTTCTTGGTCCGGATTTGGTTATAGAAGCTGCAGAAAAGGTTAGGTTAATTTGAGCTAGAATGAAGGAAGCTCAATCTAGGCAGAAGAATTATGCGGATAAAAGACGGAAAGACTTAGAGTTTTTTGTTGGAGAACATGTTTTCATTAAGGTGTCGCCAATGAAGGGTGTGATTCAGTTTGGAAAATCTGGGAAGTTGGCACCAAGGTTCGTTGGACCATTTCCTATTATTGAGAGAATCGAGAAAATCGCTTATAGAGTAGAGTTACCGAGCAGTTTGGCAGGAGTCCACGATGTTTTCCATGTTTCTCATCTAAGGAAGTGTATTCGAGACCCGGATACTACTATATCACCGACCGTGTTAGGTGACTTAGTCATAGAGCCGAATTTGATTATAGTTAGAAAGTTAGTTCGCATAGTCGCAAGAGATGAGAAGAGACTTAGGAACAAGATAGTCGGATTAGTTAAAGTCCAATGGAGCGACGATGAAAGAGACTATACTTGAGAGACTGAGAACAAGATGAAAGATACTTATCCAGATTTGTTGATGGTATGTTTTACCTTTGATTGTTTTGATGTGTACCTTATCAAAATTTTGAGGACAAAATTCTTTAAGGAGGGGAGTCTGTAACACCCCATATTTTTAGTAATATTATTTAGGATATTTAATTAGTTAAATAAAATAAAATAATGTAAGATGATTAATGGATTGAGATTTGTGATTAAATAAGGGGTAGCCGTGCCATGTTAAACAAGTGAACTAAAGAATAAAAAGAGAATAAAAGGTTAGGAAATAAGCAAGGGCAAAATAGGAACAAGGCATATCCTTATATCCTAAACCCTTAAGCTCTCAACATTCACGTTCACTTCATTTTTCACATATTTTTGATTGATTTTGGTTTTAGATACATTCCGAAAGTATTTGCAATTGTTTTGCCATGTTTTGAATGATAAATGGATATATATATATATATACACTTGTTGATGATTTAGGCCATTTTACATGCATTATATGATGAGAATGGATTAAGAAAACCTATTATATGACATCCAATTTCCTTGTGAAGCTAGGTTTAGATCAGAAATGATATTTTAGAAATGGGTTTCAATTTTTATAATTTTTTGAATTAATGTGGATTTTATATGAATTTTATAGTGAAGAAAATGCTAATTTTGGGTTTAAAGTTAAGTACGGGGAAATTATAATGGCTTAGGGTCTAAAATTTATATATGTTAGAAAACATATTAAAAATGATTTTCTGGAATTTTTGTAGAATTTTCCTAAGTGTTTTAATGGATATATAAAATTATTTAAGGTATGGGACTTAAATGTTTTATATATTTATAAAAAGGAGAAGGGGTATTTCGTAAATAATCCAAATTCTTATTTCTGAAAATCGGCGGTACTTTTAGAAAAGAAAAATGTGCAACCAATCATAATTTTACAAACAAGGTAGGTTAGGTACAAAGAAATAGTTTAAAACGTCAAATCTACATGCTTTTTCCTGTTTCAATGGTTTCGGCACTAGGCTTCCGACTCCTTACCTCCATCTCCGACTCCATCGAAACCAATACACATGGTATCAAATATCTGGTACGTAGTGAATTGGATGTAGGCAGAAGGTATTGGGTCAAAACAAAGGGGTTGAAGCGCTACTTTGCTTTTAAATGAAAATGTGCCCGCTTTGCTTTCGATTGAATAGTTTTCGACTTGGTCTGCTTTCGATTGGGTTAATGACTTTAAAAAGAATGGTTTTAAGAGGTTTCGCCTTTGTTTTTAAATAACTTCTTTCGACTAGGTCGAAGCCCCTGACCATCGCTTTTTACCTTTCGACCCGGATTGGTTTTGAAAGGGTTTTTTTGTTTTTAAAACCAAGTCGCTTCTCCAATGCTTTCGAAGCGATGGTTTCGACACCATCACTTCTTTACTTGGGAATGCTTTCGAAAGAGATGCTTTCGACTTAAATGTTTTAATGACCCTTTTGCTCTATAAAAGGTAGAACTCAAATGCTTTCAAAAGAGATGGTTTTAAAGGTTTCGAAAGGTGTTTCCACATGTTATAAATTGAACCCAAATTCTTACGAAAGGCTTGATGTTTTAATGCATTCGAAAGGTTTAAAGAAAGGTTTCTAAAGGGTGGTTCCCCAAAGGTTTCGAAATGTCTAAATGGAAAGGTTTTCCAATGGTTTCGAAAGGCGGTGTTTAAGTGTTTTAAAGAGGATGTCTAAGGTTTTAAAGCTTTCGAAGGAGATGTTTTTCAATGCTTTCGAAAGGATAAAGATGAATGGTTTCAAAAGGTATGTTTTGGCCTTTGGCCTAAGGTTTTATTTGTATTGAAAGGGATACTTTCAAAGGTTTCGAAAGCGGTACTTTCGATGGGTTTGAAAGGGTTGTATAAGGTTTTAAACAAAGTTTTCGAATAAGTTGTCTTTGGCAATATAGCTTAAGTGTTTTTAAGTTAAAAAGGGTTTTAACTTATTTAGGAGGGATGGGAAATCCTTAAAGATTTCATCAACATTATTTTGGGTAAAGTATATATAACATGGCAAATAGTTTGGAGTAAAGCAAAAAGTATATTTTCCTTGTATATGTATGATTTAAAGGTTTAAATCATTCTGAAAAGGTTTTTAAGGAAAATTTAAAGGGCAGTTAACCCTAAGAAAATGACTCGGATTAGAAGACTGGATGGGACTGGTGTGGGATCACGCCCTATACCCATTAGCTATTAGCCACTAGCTAATTTAGTCCAAATTTCAGTGTGTAGGGCTTTGTCAGAAGTGAGACTAAAATTATGTTACACACAAAAAGGAATCTAAAAAGGAAAGACAGGTTATTGGCGAGCCCACAAAACCATTACGATCAGTTAGACCTGGAGAAATAAGTAAGGACAGACCGTCCAAAAAGGGAGTATCTAACAGATGTTTGAATTTTATGTTTTCTAGTAGGCTCGAGTCAGCCAAGGGTTAGTAGTTAGCCAAACAAAACTACAGTGTATGGACAGATAGTACATATGATAATTGAAATGTACATATACATGATATTGCTTTATAGAATTAACCAGTTTTGGTTACAGGATTATAATTTGCAAAAGATATGTTCTAAAAGGGTATTAGTGAGGGGAAACCCGTTCGGTTAAGCGGCATGGTCTCACTTAATATCAGATAACCGAGATGTATAGTATTATTCACACCAGGCTTTATGTCTGACTCGAAGTTTATTTTTCCTTAAACTCTCGGGTGCTCAAAATTGATTTGAGTAGGCTGAGGGTTGAGGTTTACAGGTTTTAGTAGGTTGGCAAATAAAGCTTCCAGTGATGAGCAGGTGGCTGACGGATATCTAATTAGGAGTTGTCGTTATATTTTGGATTGATTCCACTGTATATATATAGTACTTTGGTCAACCTAAGAGGCGTCGTCATATGTCGCTCTTGGCTTATTTATGTAATAACTATATTTTATCTGAACCTGGGAAACGATTATGGGATTATGTAATTTGAATATGGAACATATTTCGGTAATGTAATCAAAGATATTGTTTTTGAAATTTGTGATTTTGTTTCATATTCATGTGCTTCTGATATTACGGATACCATTAACATAGTCGTGTTTAGTCGTCGGAAGTTAATACTACGGATAACTACAGCATCTGTAGCGCTTAACTTTGGGCCTCTAGATATGGGATGTTACAAGCCATGCTGCAAGACTTAGTCTATTATATTTATCAAAATATTTTTAATATTTTATTAGTATATATATAATATTTTACTATGCTTATATTTATGTATATAAATATTTAATTTAAATAAACTATTGATATATGTGTGTGTGTGTATGTATGTGTGTATAGTTTACAACTTTAAATTTTTTTATAAACATTTATAAATAATTTCTTTATGTTTAAATAAGTCTATTATATAATATGTATATACAATATTAATATTTTATTCATATGATTATATATAAATATACATCTATATATATTTATATACTTATATAACATTATTTAAAAAACCCATAATATATTCATATATATATATATAATATTTACATATAAATAATAATATATATTTATACATACATACATTTGGACAATATATTTGCATACTTACTATATAAGCTGACATGTCTGTTGCGATGTAAATCTCAATATCTATACACGTGCATGTTATACCTTGCACAGATTGAGATGTTGCATATGCGCGCGCACATATATGTGTATATGATACACACATAGATGTGTATGTGTATATATATATATCATATGATAAATTAAATAAAATTATATCAATTTATAAATTTAAATAAAATAAAAGATTTTATTTAAATAAAATTTAGAAATGTTCTAAATAAATTAGACTTCATAGGCCCAATAAAAATCCAATAAGAGAATTTTTTGAAATTCAACTATAACTTCCGCTACGGGCCGACCCAGTTCCAACAATGGTATCGAAGCCCAATAGCCTATGCGGTCAAAATTAGTCATGTTTGGGTTAATAATTAAGCACATAACCCACTTAGTATGGTGTCTAGAAATGTAATGTATATGATTGGAATTGGGTAATCAAGTACCATGTCCTACCTGGTTACCAGCCTGGCTTGAAAGATGAAGTAAGCCTAAAAAGTTATCCCTAACAGAAGAGGCCCAATTTGAAATGGGTCTTGGACTAATTTTCAAAATCGTTTGAAAATTTAAAATTATAAGATTTTAAATTTAACTGTTAAATTTAAAATAAGATATACATATATTATAAAATTTACAATATAATAAAGTTTATCAAAATTTTTGAAAAATAATACAAATTAATTTCGAAATTTAACAATTTATTAATAAGATTAATAAAATAAATTAATTAAATAAGTTAATTAATAAATAAATACATTTATTATTTATTATGATATCTGTTATTTTTAAATGTTTGAAATGACATAAGTATACATGCATATATATCAAATAAAATTTGAAACTAATATTATTTAATCAAAATAGTTTAATTAAATAAAAGGTTAACTAATTGAATAATATACACATGTATATGTATATGTGTTATGCTATAAAGGTTATAGTATATAATAAAATATTAAATATCAATGTTATATTAATATAAATTTAATTAAAATGTTATTTAAAGATTTAATTATATATAAGTAATATGAATAAAAAAGTTATATAATAATAAAACTTATATAATATGAATGTATAAATTAAAGGTGGAACATTAAAGAAACCATAACCACACTTAAGGAATAAATACATACGTAAATTTACGTATACCATGATTTCCGACGTGTCTGACACTTGAATCACGAGAGTAATTCATAAGAATTACATTATTCCATAAGTCAGTATCACTTAATATAATATATATTAAAGATTGTGAAGCTTCAATATAATGTTGTCATTTACCATATATATTAATAAATTACTTGCATACTCCTTAGTTGTTGAGCAACCTCAAGCTAGGGACGTTATGTGTAGTATTGTTAATATATTGAATAGATGAGATAAGATAACTATATGTATTTGTTGAGCACACTCAAGGTACATATACTCTACTTTGGCCATCGCGATGTGGTAGGTATGAGTGAATAATTTCATTTCAATTTGTTGAGCAAACTCGAGGTCGAAGTGAGATCAGAACAAGATACCAAAGGGTTAGTGGTTGTATACGATACAACCAATAAGGAGTTTTCCATCGTCCGTAGAGCTTTGACTTGTTGAGCAAACTCAATGTCAGAATTCCAAGACGGATAAGTCCTAACACCCACTAGTAAAGTCGAAAGACTATGTTTCGACTTAGGGTTTGGCAAAACATAAAAGAATAACGGAAGCCTTATTAGAAAAATGAAATGATAACATTTAACCTTTCTACTATTATATGAACATATGGTATACAATGTTACAATAATCCACATTAATAAATTTATGCATTTAAAACGATTTATAAAACGTTTATCAATTAAAATATACAAATGAACTGAATTGAAGATTGAAAAATAAAAATATACAATATACTTACTAATACATGCTTATTGCATGTTAACATTTCAACACCCATGAAAGCACCTGATCCTATAACTACTAAATACATTCATAATTTGGTCGCTTACGTGTTTATTTAGTCAAGACCGCATCTTGCATTCTATGAGTTACGAACTCAAAAGCAATACAATACTACAAATATTTACTCCATATACAACTGTATATAAATGTTATAGGTGAACAATCACACTTTCTAATGTACAATATTTCGATGAAATTATTTTATCTGAAATAAGCAAATAAACCATAGTGCGAGATCAAGTATTCAATTTGATTGATTACAATAAAAGACCATATTGTGTTAAATGTAACACAAGACCAAAACTACAGTATAGATCTAAGAACTGATCGCTGAAATGTCGTTTGATCAGTTTACAAAAGGTGCATCATATTTGATGTCCTTAAATGTTAAAGATAATCAAATGCATTTTTGTAAAGAGTTTGTTATGATATTGTAGTAAGGAATTTAATTTGAATGGTTCAACCATTTAGAAAAGAAAACTGGTGTACAAGAGTACCTATGATTAAAGGTATAGTTGGGTTAAAGAGAGAATAGTCACTTATGCTTCATATAGAAACATCAAAAACGAGAATTGTAATAATATTAGTTGATACTTAATATTGGAATAAGAAATATGATTTTTATTCTAAAATGTAAAATATAGAAAATTGGTTTCTATGAAATTTATTTCTTTAAGTTCAAGGTATTTGATCAAAGAACTCTCCACTATAAAATAGTTGTAGTATATGAAATAAATAATTTATATTAAGTGAATGATGGACCTCCGAATTCAGTACACTATCGTAGTAATGGCGAAAATAGTGGGAGCATGTCATGTAACACTTATTAATTGCATCAAATTACGAAAATTATTTCGTAGAACATACAAATATTATTTATGAAATAATGACTATGTTTCGATGGCGACTGAAAAATAGACATAGTTACATTACAGTGTGAATACTATGAATATTCATTATGAAATAAAACTATAATATGGTATTTGTTTTCACAACAAATGTGATGCATTGAAAAATAATGAAGTATCTAAAATTATTTACAGTTATTTTGGATTTATAGACTAAGTCGTAGTTTTGAGAAATAATTTTTATTATATAATTATGAATCATATGATACTGGTTAATTATATCTCAAATAATTATGGGCTATGCACCCATTTAGTGGTAGCATCATAAGAGTTAATGAACTCTTCAGATTGATACATATAGATGTATGCAATCATAAGCCTATTAATACCAAAACGGTTTCACGTACTTCGACATATTCACCGACGAGTTATCACAGGCATGGACATGTGTTTTTGATATGCATATATAAACCTATGATGAGCTCATAGAATATAAAATAGAAGTAAATAATATAACATGCAATAGAAATGATTTGATTTGATCGAATGTGTGAGTATATCGAGAAGAGTTCCATTTGTACCTAATATGAATAAAAATTCAGTCTCAAAGGTCACTCCTCCCTATAATGCATAATGATTTATTGATAAAGAGTAAACGAACTTTGTTGGATAAAGCATGATTAATGATGAGTAAAGTTAAGTTAAACTCTTTCAATAAGGTGTATTTAAGAGTAGTACACAAGGTCAAAATTAATGTCATCCAAAGAATAGTTTACAAAACCATACGAGATAAGAGTTTATAAGAAACCCCTACATATCCTAGGCTAAGGAGTTGGTAGGTTGTGCGAGTCGAAAGACTACATGTAATAATTGTGTGTGGGGGATCTTGTATGAATTGTCTCAATAGAGTTTTGGGAACGATAGTCGTTAGATGACTAATTTATGTTGTGAATATAAATATATTGTGAACTAATGCAAAACAGTTTTATATAAGGCAATTCATAATATGCTTATGAATGCCCGTTTCGTTGCACTAAGAAACAACTGTTGTTTCTAGAAATACCAACTTTGTAACGAAGGAGTTTCTCTAAGTAATTATTGGTATAAAATGGATTTGGATATAATCCAAGGATAAAACTGATTGTAAGGGATGAAATGAAATTGACTGAACCTAAATGAACACAATACATTAGAACGTCTAATGAAAATTCTTGTACATTAAAGAGAAACTGTAAGTATCTTGTCAATGTTAAGAATAAATAATCCTTAGTTTTTTAATTGAACCATTAAGAGTATTGATCTATGATATGGTACGATGCACTAATCTGAAATAAATTCAAGTACATTAACAAAATATGATTTTGATAGTTGTATCTAAAGGGATATGATCCATTGGCTGCAAATGTGTTTTTATAAGAAAGAAAAATGCAGTTGGAATATAGTGAGACACATTGATAAGAATATTACAGCAAATTTCAATTGTTGAAATTAACGTAATAGATTCATCATTCGATGTGCTCAAGTTGGTTTGGATTTTACTCACAAAATTATCGCCTAGTATGACTTTATGTTTTGGTATATATGTGTTGAAACAGAAAATTTTGAATATAGATTTAGACTACTACACATAACAACCAAAGCGTCTCAAATGCAAATTGAGTTTGTGAGTTTGTGAGTTTTCGAATATGATCTGAGAACGGAAACGAAATATCATTCTGAAAAGCATCAAAATCGAATAAAAGTTTTGATAGATGTATTAAGCAGTTTGATTATCCATCAGAATGCAGAGGAAGCATGTGTTCATAAGAAATAACATTAAAAAGTACGTAAATATTTTTAAATCATAGGTAAACAACACATTGCTGATTGTTAACGATGTACTTGTGCTAAAATCAGTTTTAGTTGTTCTAATACTCAACGTTGGATTTTTAAATGATGTCATAGTAAATATAAAAGATACTAGGAATGTCCCAAAACGATATGCAAGGACACCTTATTAAAATGTTTAATACGGAACGTGTAAGATGAATTACTAATGCATTGGCAATAGGAATTATCATACATGTTATATTGTCTATGATATCGTGATTTGTTTTTGTATTTGATACATGAAAAAAATATCAAATGCAAATTGATATTACCAAATAGTAGTTTGTAGTGTTCTCGTGTATTTATGAAATATTAGAGAATTGTTTTCAGAAACAATGAACTCCTTATGAAGAAGTGTTTGGACTCAAATTTCATAAGAGATATTGAGTATAATATGTCAATAACAAATTTAAGTTAAGAATCTTTAAGTTGGAAATGTTCCAGTTAGAATAGATTGTGGGTGATTCGATGAAAAGGCTAAATACATTAACCTGAATAGCGCCACAATAAAAGTAATGTATATATAATAAATGCACGAATTTATAACTTAGCCGAGGGTGATTCCAAATGTTGAGAATCCCATAACATTGGACTGACCTAATTGATTTTGAGAAACCTGATTGGAGAAGATGGAATAAGATTCCATAATTGACCCAAAGTGCAAGTGGGAGATTGATAGAGCTAGGGGTATACCCTAGGGGCAATTATGTAATTTGTTATATAAATATATATATATATATATATATAACTTGACAACCAATATTGTTCAAAATAAAAAGTGTTTTCTTTCAATTATATACTTGATATAATGTGTTATATTAATAACTAATTTAATTAAAAGTATATTTTAATAGAAAATCCATAAATAATATGTTATGTGATAGTAGTTACAAAGTGTTGTAATCATGAGAAATTTGTCACAATAAAAATAAATATACCATTTTAAATATTCCTGGTCAAGATGTATCGAGACTGTATATTGATACATCTGTTAATACTAGAGTACATAATGCTCTCCAAATATTGGACATTGTATTACTCATGGTTGCCGGGGGCACCAAGGGGTTACGTACTGATAGTTATTGGATAACTGTGAAATGACCCACTCGATATTTTTCTATTGGTTAATATAACTAAGGTCAAATAGAAAATATCGATGTGATCGATTTACACATTTTTGTCGACTTGAGAATACTGCCGATCTTCAATATTAAACCTCTGCTTTGATTATAATCAAATCGTTACACGTTGTCTAGCGAGTGACTATAGTTGGGTTGAGTGGAAGTATTGGAAGTGAAGTACTATTCAAGAGAGGATTCGTCTCCTTAGTTATATAAGGTTAGTATCACAGTCAATTAAAGTCAACTCAAAGTCAAAGTGTCTAGCTAGATCATTTCGGTTAATAATAATTGTTATTATTAAATCCAGGACATTGTGTTTGGGTTATAGAATTGAATGTGGACGATATTGGAATTTTGACCATTGCCAAATTTCATACGTCCAAAGTGATGTAGTTTTAACGAAGAGAATTGGTGTAAATAATAGCCACAACCGGGTAATGCTTAACAAAACAAAATTGGATCTTACCGAAACTAAGTAAGCGATAAATTTGGCCAAAGTGTCACACCACCTGCTAAGTGATGTGTGAACATTAATGTTCAAATAGTTCGATATTAATCGCTTACCAAATTTACACCTAACGAGTCACACAACCGAAACGATGAATTCTCCTTTGACCAATCAATTTAACTAATTTGTAATTATTATAAATTAATTAATATTTATGAAATATTAATTATTAATTTTGATTTGACGAATAAATATTATTAAATGTATTTATAATAGTTATAAATATAATTATTGTTATACGATATTGGTACGCATTTAAATTGGATATAAATGCAAAATATTTATTCGAGCTTTAAATGGGTTTGAGGCCCATGATAGGGGTTGATTATTTCAACTGAAACAAGAGGCCATAGGCGGGTATAATTGGGGTTATAGAGGCTTGATAACGAACATCTCAGATGGAAGGAAATTGAGTAAGAGATGAGATCCCAAATTCTCTCCTTCCTTTCCTCTATTTAAGCATCTCTACCCTAATTTGTTAAGGGTCTTTTTGGAGCCTCCAACCCGACCTATTGCTGGCCGATCTTCCCCTCCCATCTCCCTAATTTTTGAAGTGCAAATAAAATCAAATCGATTGCTATTCGATAGCTAGTGGTCAAGGACTAGCACTTTGTTAGATCGGAAATTGTTTCAAGGAGAACACATCATCATTTCAAGGTGTGCTTCAAGGCATTAAAAGTGAGGAATATATCTGATCATAATACAATTATTTATGTTCATTTATAACATTTTCTTATATACATATATTATAAATTGTTAGTTAGGTGATGATTTTGATATGCATTGATATTGTCACAAAATTGTTTGGTTATATGTATGTATAAATTAATTTTTTTTATCAAATATGTCTTAGATCAGTATGGCTTTGTAATTTAAAAAACCATTTTTTTTATTTTATTAAATTAATATATAATATTTAAATATATATGTATATAGTGTTAATACCTCAAATATTTATTTTGATGATAACAACCTTGATAACGAAAATACGTTCATATAAAATATGGATACTAATGTTTTGCCAAGTTATATAATATATAGTAGGAGTGAATCGAAGACTGTACAGTATAAAGACTCAAAGAATGAACATGAACACCTATGAGTATAAGACCAAGATATGAATATTTCAAGACTATAGTATAGTATATAGAGTCATAAAATATTGTTAAAGTCCCTGGTAGCAATCTTTGATCTCTATTTCTCATTTTCTTATCTTCTATTTTTAAAACAAAATATAATTAAAAATATATTAAAAAATATTTTATAAAAGTGTTTCAAAGATTAAAATGTTTATAAACTATTGTTAAATTATTTTACAAAGTATCAAAAGATTTTACAAAGCATAAGATTCTCAAAACATTTTAAAACAAAAGAATTTTCAATTTTCAAAGGGATATGTCGACATATCCATATATAGTATGTTGACATACATGTCGCAAATCTAAAATTCAAATTTTGAAATGAAGTGTCTACTCATCGTAAATCTTCGCGAATGGACATGTCTATTTATTCTCTATATATATGGGGTTTCAAACGAATTTTTTAACAATTACTTTCTTTTTATCTTCTCTACTCTTACTCTGCCAAAATTTCTAGTGAAAAACTTATTTAAATCTTATCAATTTCAACCATAATCAATTCAATCTTCATTGTATTGATTCTCTACTATTTACTCTCTGATTTCAATTATCTCTCTCTCGATCAATGATCAAAGTGTTATCCAAGAGGCTATAGGATCCATTATAACCAAAGATCAAGAAATTGTCTTTGGAAAAACCATCAAACTCTAGTTATATTTGCTTGGGTGTGATTGTAGCCCATTCAAATCAATTGGGTGTGCTTAGTGGTCCGAAAATCCGAGTAGGTGTGCTTGTAGCCCATCCAAATCTAATGGGTGTACCTTGAGCCCGAAATACTAGGAGAGTGTGTCTCGTAGCCTTGAAATCGAAATTGTATTAGGTTTGTCTTCTTCCCGTTGAAAGATTGGTATTTTGAAAAGAAATCCGTACAAGCAGTTATATGAGATTGGACGTAGGGTATCTCCGAACCAGTATAAAAATCCTTGGTATGATCTCTCTAATTCTCTATTTTTACTTTATTGCATTTATACTTATCTACATTTGCATTTGTGATTATTCTTTCTACATTGTTTAATAATAATCTTTAAAACAATTTTAAAAGGATTTAGAAAAATTAGAAAACACTATCCATCCCCCCTTTGTGTTTTATTTGCCTTAAGATTCATAGTTCCGCAACCCACACTTGGTATCGAAGAACTATGTTTTCAAAAACTCATAATTTAGTTTTTGAAAAGTTTTAATGGCTACTGACACTGTTAATACATTTGTTAACACTTTTGTCGAAGGACAGTCTACTGCTAGATTCCCACCTTTTAATGGCAGTAATTATACTTATTGATCATGTAGGACGAAGATCTATTTACAATCTAATGGATTAGATATTTGTAATGTCACACAAAATGAGTACACTGAACCCGAGACTAATTTCGCACGATGGACTGCTGACCAAAGGCCACTTGCATAAAATAATTCTAAAACCATGGATATTTTGTTTTGTTCACTAGATAAAGTGAGTTTAATAGAATCTCTATTTGTAAGTCTGTATATGAAATTTGGAGAACACTACAAGTTACACATGAGGGCACTAGTAAAGTGAAACAGACTAAAATTTCCATGTTAATTAATCAGTTTCAGTTGTTTAAAATGAATATAAATGAGTCCATTTCTGACATGTACTGTAGATTTCAAGATATAGTGCGTTCATTAGTTGCATTAGGTAAAAACTTTTCTAAAGAGGATCAAGTTAGAAAAATCCTCAATTCACTCTCTTCAGAATAGGATCAAAAGACACTAGTAATTGAAGAGGCTAATGATATTAGTACACTAAAAATTAAAGAGTTAGTAGGCAATTTAATGTCCTATGAAGCACAATTACACGGCAGAAGAGAAAGTAGGACAACGAAAAAGAAATCCATCGCTTTCAATGCAATAACTGACGATCAGGATTCAGACGATAGCAATGAAGAGGAAATTGCTTTCATGACCAGGAATTTTAGAAAATTCCTAATGTGCATAAAAATGAACAATTTTCGAAAACCTGAAAACAAAATGTCTAGAACTAGAACCGCAACTGGATGTTTCAACTGTGATGAACCCAGTCATTTTCATAGATGCTGCCCGCATCCGAATAAATCAAAGATTCACTAGTAAATGGTTCATCTAGAAAAATAAAAAGGGCTTATATAGCAACTTTGGACGATTCAAACACTTCCTCTAGCAACAATGAAGCTGTCATCGAAAATGTGAATATGTGTTTCACTACGACAACTGACTAGTCAAAACTAATCAATAAAAGGCGGCAAAAACAGTACCTTTTATTTAATATATTTTTATTTCGTATTTTGGTTGATTTTGGTTTTTAAGAATAACATTTAGATTAATAATAATAATTGATGATATAATTATATATATAGAAATATATTAGCATAATTTTATTTTTTGAAAATTACGGGCTACATATCGACATACCCCCATGTCATATGTCGATATACATGCTAGAAAACTAAAATTTGAAATTTCAATTCAAATTTCAAATTCCCCTCTTTTGCACTTACTCCCTTGTTCTAAAAAGGAACCTTTTTAACCAAAGATTATGGCTCTTTACTCCCTATTAATTTAATCTATCTCTACCCATTCATTCATCACTTTATTTCAAAAGTCAAATATCTCTTCATTATCTTATCTCCTAAAAAAATCAAAAATGGCTTCCTCTAGTCAAAATCCTAAAACTATAAGGCTCTCTAAGAAAAATAAAAGCTTTCTCTTCAATGAGAAAGATGTCACTAAAGCCTATATGAAGTATACTACTTCCGGAAAAGTTTCTCCTGAAAGATTTGCTAAATTCGAAGATTTTTCTTCTTATGGTTTACATGATCTTTGTTTTGAAAATGAAATTCTTGGTTTAATTGAATCTTCTCAAAATGATTTTGTTTATTATCCGAATTTGGTCAAAATATTTTATGTGAATTTAAACATAATATTTTATCAAGGAGAAGAATGTCAAGTTTAGAGTAGTGTTAATGGTACTCAAAGCATTTTAAATTGTGAAATTTTGGGTCATATTCTTTGTTATAAATCTACTGCAATTAACCTCTCCACTCTTCAAATTGATGAACAAAATCGTGAGGTTTTTCATGATCTTTTTGAAAGTAATGAAGAATTTGAATTTAAACATAAGAATCTTCGACCATAATCGAGACTTATGAGTCTCATTTTACAATAGAGCATCACTTCAAGGATGGGTAATTATAATAACCATACTCAAAATGTTTTTAAATCTCTTTTCGCTATTTATGGTCATTACAACATCAATTGGGCACAAGTCATTTTAGATGACTATATTCAAAAGAACATTTCTACACATGAGAACACACCCTTCCATGGTGTGTATCCTATTAGAATTTTCTTATATTTTGGTATCGATATGAGAGAAGAAAAATAGATTCCTCGAAAAGTTTTCGACAAAGCCAACATCTCTCTTATGCACGTTCCAATATTTTTCGAACCATATAAGGCTCTTCTCGAAAAGGACAAAAGGTTAGCATGGGAAGAAGAATAAGAAATCTAATAAGAAAAGGAAGAAGAATGGGAGGAGATGGAAGTGGAAGAAGAAGGGGATGAGGAGGAAGAAATTGAAACTTCCTTAGAAAATTTTGATAAACCATCTCACTACTCCAACAAAGAGATCCTTAGGAATTAAGAAAAACTTCTTAAAAACTAAAAGAAGCTTAAGCGCTCATTTAGCAAGAAGTTCACTTCTCTTTCCAACAAAGTGGATAAATGCTTTGGAAAGATCATTCACAAACTTGGTAGCTCTTCATCATCATCATCTACACCCTTCTAAACCTATCTAGTTGTTTACTTATGAAATTAGCTTTATATCCATGTATCTATCAATTCTGAGTAATGAAATATATCTATCACTGTTCTATATTGTTTATTAGTCTTTGGAAGTTATAAATATATAATGAGATAAGATAAAAACAAAAACTATAACAAATATATTGGTTTTGAAAATTTAGGTATGTACGTCGACATACATAGTACCTATATGTCGACATAAAATGGGTAGATTGGAAATTTTTTAAATTTCAAAATATAAATAAATATCATCCATCCATTCATTCCAAACAACTTTCAACTCCTATATAAGCCTATTTCTTCTATAAAACTCACTCGTCATTTTATTCTATACTCTCTTTTCATTCTTAAACATATTTTTACAAATATGTCTTCTCCACGTCAAAAATTATGTGAAAAACTTGAACAAACTATTCAATCTTTTAAAGACATTCTCTCTTTTATCCTAAGAAATTAAAGGCATTTAGAGTTGAGTCAAATTCAAATGATCAAGGAATAAGGAAAGCATTTTGATGCCATTCGATGGATGATTTCTTCCTTAGTCAAAGACAAACCATCCTACAACCCAGAGTGCACTATTAACAAGGATAATGAAGATTGGGGTGCCATCAAAGCAAATCCAATCATTGGGTCAATGGTTGGGTTGAGGTTCCACGAAACGTCTAGTTATTTTAGATTTAAATATGTAAATTAATACACACACACACTCTTAGGATTTAGTTTGATTGATTTGGTTTGAATATTTTGGATTGAATTTGATTGGTTTGTAGTGTTTGAATTTGTATCTTTAATTTGGTTTGATTGGCTTCTACATAATTGGATTTGTTTATAGTATGAATTACATTAATAAAATCCACTTTATTACCATACATTATCATGCTTAATATAAAATAGTGTATTTTTTATCATCTATTCATCATATATCATCATGTATTATTTTATTATTGATTTTGAATATATAGTTTCTAAAGTATTTCATTTAGGTTTTTTTTAACCTTTACATCCAATTTTTTTGATGACAAAGGGAGAGAAGCATAAAAAATAAATATGCATATATTCAAAGGGAGTTATATCATATTTTATATACAGGATATTAATGGTTGTCTTCATCAAAAAGTGGAAGATTGCTAATACCTCAGTTATTGATTTTGATGATAATAACCTTGATAACAAAATTATATTTATATAAAATATGGATACTAATGTTTTGTCAAGTTATATAGTATATAGATGTGCAGTTAATGCCCCGCTATTACCCCGCTATAACCCCGCTATACCTCATAGCGGATTTCTACCGCTATAATTTTTCCATATAGCCCCAAATATAGCCTTTCCGCTTTAAGCCCCACTATATCCCGTTATTCTCGCTATATTCTGCTATATCTTCATTAAAACAAATGAACTGAAAAATGTCATTTATACATTACAAAAATTATGAATTAATTTATTTAATTGAATTTTTAATATAGTTTTAGAAATGAAAACAGTCTAATATTCTACTAAATTCAGTTATGTTATATAACAATTTTACATTTATTTACAGTATATTCACACATGTTTTTATTTAAAATTATTTATGTATTAACTATAATTCAATTAAATGTTGATTTTTCATTTAATTACCATTTATATATTTGTAAAAAAATTAAGTACATGTTTTATATGCTATTTTAGAGTCATCCGCTATATCCCGCTATATCATCACTGTATCCCCACTATGACTTTTTGGACCTCCGCCGCATTGAATCTGCCGAGCGCTTTAACTACACAGGTATATAGTGCATGATATTATATAGGTGTTGAATCAAAGACTATATAGTATAAAGACTCAAAGAATGGAAATGAAGACTCAAGAGTATAAAGACCAGGATATAAAGGTCTTAAGACTATAGTATAGTATATAAAGTCATATAATATTGTTAAAGTCCCTAGTGGCAATCTTAGATCTCTATTTCTCATTTTCTTATCTTTTATTTTAAAAAAAATATTTTAAAAAAATATATATAAAATATTTTATAAAAGTGTTTCAAAAGTTAAAATGTTTATAAACTATGTTTAAATTATTTTACAAAGTATCAAAATATCTTACAGAACATAAGATTCTCAAAACATTTTAAAACAAAAGAATTTTCAATTTTCAAAGGGATATGTTGACATATCCATATATAGTATGTCGACATACATGCCGCAAATTTGAAATTCAAATTTTAAAGTGAAGTATCTATTCGTTGTAACTCTTCGCGAATAACATGTCTGTTTATTCTCTATATATAGAGGGTTTCAAACGAATTTTTTAACAACAACTTTCTTATTATTTTCTCTCCTCTTACCCTACCAAAATTTCTAGTGAAAAACTTATTCAAATCTTCTCAATTTCAACCAGAATCAATTTGATCTTCATTGTGTTGATTCTCTACTATTTACTCTTCGATTTCAATCATCCCTCTCCTTCTCAAACAAAGATCAAAGTGATGTCCAAGAGGCTATAAGATCCCTCGTAACCAAAGATCAAGAAATTGTCTTTGGAAAAACCATCGAACTCTATTTGTATTCGCTTGGGTGTGATTGTAGCCCGTTCAAATCAATTGGGTGTGCTTAGCAGCTCGGAAATTCGAGTGGGTGTGCTTGTAGCCCATCCAAATCAAGTGGGTGTACCCTGAGCCTGAAAAATCAGAAGGACGTATCTCATAGCCTAGAAATCGAGATTGTATTAGGTTTTCCTTCTACTCGTTGAAAGATTGACATTTTGAAAAGAAATTTGTACAAGCAATTGTACGGGACTGGACGTAGCGTAACTTTGAACCAGTAAAAAACCCCTGGTGTGATCTCTTTAATTCTCTGTTTTTTACTTTATTGCATTTATACTTATCTGTGTTTGCATCTATGATTGTTTATTCTACATTGTTTAATAATAATCTTAAACCAATTTTAAAAGAATTTACAAAAATTAGAAAACACTATTACCCCTCTCTCTAATGTTTAACTAGCAAGATCCATAATTCCGCAACCCACATATAGTTCATAATTAATTACAACATCATACTTTAACCAAATGTGATCATATAATTTACACATAAAGTATTAAGGCTATGATAATTTTCGGCAATGATAAAAACTTTTTTTTATAAGTTTTATTATTATTTAAAATATCATATAAATCAATTTATATTACATAAATTAATTATATTATGAAAATTACATTTTATATTTTATAAAATAATTTTAGTAGTAAAGAAACTCTCGACAAAAATAAATAAATACATTGTTTTTATTTTTAAATTAATTTTCAAATTGTAGCAGAAAATAGAAAAATCAGTTTAAAATTATTTTTAAATAAAAAAAATTGTGTAAAAAATTTTTAAAGTATAAAATATCATTTAGGATTTATTTGAAATTTAAAATTCAAAATAAAAATTTGAAATTAATTTTTAGTTAATATTTTAATAGTTTTGCATGGATATTTAAATAATAATATATATTAAAATTAAAAAATTCATATTTGCTGAGACGTGCGCAAGACATAGTCTATTATATTTATCAAAATAATTTTAATATTTTATTAGTATATATATAATATATATTATGCATATATATATAAATATTTAATTTTAAAAAAAGTTATTAAAATATTTGTGTGTATATATATGTATTTATAGCTTACGGCTCTAAAAAATATTTTTATAAACATTCATAAATAATTTATTTATATTTAAATAAGTCTATTATATAATATATATATAATATTAATAGTTTATTCATATGATTATATAAATATACATGTATATATATATTTATATACTTATACAAAATTATTTAAATAAAACTATAGTATATACATATATATTTATAAATATTTAGATATAAATAATAGTATATATTTATACATATATATATTTGGACAATATATTTACATATTGGATGAGCTAACACGTCCGTTGCGATGTAAATTCCAACATCTATACACGGGTGTGTTATACCTTGCACGAATTGATATATTACACACACACACATGTGTGTGTGTATGATACATACACATATCATAATATAAATTAAATAAAATTATATCAATTTATAAATTTAAATAAAAGATTTTATTTAGATAAAATTTAGAAATATTCTAGATAAACTAGACTTCTTAGGTCCAATAAAGATATAATAAGAGAATTTTTTTGAAATTCACCCCTAACTTCCACTACGAGCCGGCCCAGTTCCAATAGATCCAACCACTGTAGTTGAGCCTAGTTAACGGCGAGGTAGAGTTAGAGCCTAAGTCGAGTTCATCCCATGTCATCCCGTGGTCCTGCTTGCATTGTCGCATAATGTGAAACAATTCAAGAATAAGGTGGTGAAGCTGGTTAGAATGCAGTAGGGAAATGATCCGGCTGAAGGTATGTGAGAGTTTGAAGAGAAGATGAGATCTTCTCATCCTCAACTCTTTTCCGGTAAAGTTCCTTTGTTTAGATTGATTTCTAGGATCGTTCATTTTTAGGTTAGGATTGGATGCTTTGAATGACTTAATCCTAGGATAGATTACTATTATGTTTTGGATTACCTGGTATATACTTGATTGTTGTGACATGACATTGCATTCATGTAGAATAATATGCTTATGTTAGGATGTTGTGCATTCATGCCCAATACGCCATATTATCACATTTCATATAAGGTGCATTAGCTGCATTTATGCATTATAAGTGTAGAAATTGCAAGCATATATGCCATCATACTGCCTACATGATGATATCATGATTAATCCACATAAGTTTCATATGTTTTGGTTGCTATATTTTTCTGATTTTTTGCTTTATTTTTTGGCCGATGATACGTAATACAAGCATTATACTGCATTTTCCGTCCCTTAGGAAATTCGAGGACAAACTTCTTTTAAGGAGAAGGGGAGAACGTAATACCTCGAAAATTTCGTAGTATAATACATAAATTTATAAATATAAAAATATATGAATAAATATTTTCCATAAATTATTAAACAAAAAGGAAAATAGAAAATACATATGTGTCGAAAATACATATAATACATACATATAAACATATATTGACATACCAATCAAAAAGCACATGTTGACATACATAAAACTATCTATTTACGTATTAACGATAATTTTAGTTTTAAATTTAAGGTTAAAAATTGATTATTTTAAAATGGTGGGAACAATTTTTTTAACTAAATTTAACACTATAACAGCACTAATTAGGACTGGAAAATTTAATATTCTTCTCTCTGTTCATCCCCATTTTCCCTCATTCACTATACAATTTCAAATTGGTATGTCTCTCTCAAATTTCAATAGATTTTAATGATTTACCCATCGATATGACTGAAGACAAGTACTCCTATTTAGTACAGGAGTCAGGGTGAATTGTAGAGGTATATACCTTGACAAAAAGAGATGTACATCGGAGACAGCGTTGGATTCTTCTTCATTTAAGCGTTTTTGTAAGTGGTTCTTCTCTAATTTACAATATAATGTGTAACATAGTGTTATAACAATGGTTTAGATCTAAATTAGAGTTAATTATGAATTAATATTGAATTAAGATAGTTTAACTAAAGTATAATCATAATATAAAGTGATAACAACAAGTAAAAACCAAAACGACGTAGAACGATGAACTAAAGTTGAGTTTGGGTGGGAATTTGGTCTAAAATAAACAATTCGATAAAATTAAACAATCCTTTAGCCTGAATGGAATAATATTCAAAACCTACGACGTTTGACTGAAATATACTCAAAGTAAATGTGTTAGGATAGATGTTTTGAGGCCAAGGAGGAATACGTTGATATTGATTATTGTGTGTCGATGAGTTGGTATATTTGTTTTACGATAGTATTGTTTGATGTCGATTTGATTGCATACGAACCTATGGTGCAAGTAGGCAGCCCGGGATACGATGTTCCCTTATAGTGCTTCGGCTGAGTCCATGAATGAAGGTGCATCTTAAGCGTTTCGATAGTGCATGAGGGAAGTTCAGGACGTGAGTCCAGTTTTATGACGTGGGCAACAATGACATTGTAGCGCATAAGGCGAGTCCATTAAGTGAGCCCAATACATTTTGATTTATGATGTTGTATTATAGTTAATGTATGTATATAGTTAGTTAGGGATAAGAGGTGTAGATTTACGCATGGACACTGACCATATTTATATTAGTATCTTTGTAGCATATATGGAGTAGGTACGACTCACTCGCTTAGACTTATGTCTGGCCTACTCCTATTCCACTTTTTATTTATATTACTATGTTGATGGAGCCTTGGAGTCCTTTTGGAGCATGTGACGAGAACTTGGATGTATATATTGTAAATAAGTACCTTGACTTGATCCATATAATCTAGAATTGGATTTGGGTTTGGATTGATGTTGAAATTGAAAGACTCATGTATATGACATTGTTGATACACTATAGTGTTATGAATGACGTTGGTTATCGATATTTTTTTTTTTGAGATTTCGAAAGGGTATTGTTACCGACACTTTATTTTGGATGTGAGGGGGTAAAATTATATGAGCACTCCACGTTTAGTAAAATTGATATGAGGGGTACACAATCTTTAATCAATGTTAGCAGATTTTCCTCTTTTGTCCTTGGTTAAAACTTTAATACTCTATCCTAAAAGTAAACATCCAAAGTAACTCTTTCTCCCTCCTTGTTTTTATACAAGCAAAAAAATAACGAGAAACAAAAATTCTACGGAAAATCTAAATTTAAACTAAATTTAAAAAAATATATGAAATTTGATGGATGTATGCCAAAATAAAACCAGAAAATCGATAATAGACTGTCGAAATAAAATAAGTTAAAGGGCGGGGCTGTTGAATTAAATTATTCATTTCTGCCGTCACCTTCCGAACTTTATTTCAAATTTCAGATATATATTGATTTTTCTGATCGACAGACGCATTAAACCCTACCTACAAAACTATGGAAAAAAGAAAAAATACTTGATTTTTTGTTGAACAAAATTTACATTAAGAGAAATAAATAAGGTAAATTAGTACCAGTAAAGCACTCGTAATGTAGATTTTCTTCACCAAAAAATCAGGTAATTTTGTTTTTAAAAATTTACGTGCTTTTGTGGGTAGGGTTTAACTTGTTTGTGGAGAAGAAAAACCAACGTATAAGAATGTTTGAAATAAAGTTTGCAGGGTACAACTGAAATCAATAGTTTAATTCGACCGTTCCTTGCTAAAATTTTTCATTTCGTCAGTTTTATGGTTTTAGTATGACATACACTCGTGGAATTTCATACTTTTTTTTTTAAATTAAAATTTAGTTTTTTTCATAGAATCTTGTAGTTCTTCATATTTTTTGTTTGTTTGTACAAAAGCAGAGAAGGAGAAGAAGAGTAACCGTCGGTGTTTACTCTTTAGGCAGAGTTTTGAAGTTTTATTAATCATGGGTTCTTTTATAATTTGGCCCCGCGAGACCCTTTGTTTTCCGTAGGAATTACTAATAAGATGTAATTAGGGTTGGACATTATGAAAGTTATCAGAAACGACCTTTGACGAAATAATTCTTGTTCTGATACGATGTTTGGATTGACTGAAAGTGGGTGAAATCCTAGACCAATTTGGGCGTTTCTCATAGGAGTGTCAATTGGTGAAACTGAATGCATAGTTTCGTAGAACTCGAGGAAAGGAGTGCAACGACGGTGGTCATGTGGCCTAACACGACCTGAGTTGGCTGAAATTTGGCACGGGAGGTCAGGAACTCTCGATGGCGGACGGCGACGAGGGGGGTTCAGGCTTAGGCGGTCGAGTATGGGACAGCTGCCGGACGCCCGCGGTGGCGGTCGGCGACTTCAACTCTCCTCCTTGCGGTGGCGGCAGCTGGTCAAAGGTGGCATGAAGGAAGGGATCAGGCATATGGCATTACTGTAGCGGGTACGAAAATCTTACACTTTAGTCCCATAAAGTTTGTATTTGCAAATTAAACCCTAAACTTCTAATTGGAATAACTTTTACAGACAATGTCTGTTTCACTACAATTTGTTGCGTTGAATTAGTGGCAAGATTCCGGACATTTTCGCGTATGGTTTGCCAATTTTTGTGATTGTTTGTGAAAGTGTGTTAGTGGAATTCATATGTTGTAAGTATTTATATTTTAAACAATCAAATGGATATTCACTGATATATACACACCTGATAAGATACATTATACACTAGTATAACCGCACGACGGTGGGAAAACCGACCGTTGAATTATATAATTCTAAAAGAAAAATATTTATTGCGAGTCTGTAGCTTTGACAAGTCTGTAGCTTTGACAAGATTGGCAGATAGGTTGATGGCATGGCGACGAAGATGAATAATGAAAAATATAGCGTTTATAGCAGATGAGTTTAAAAAGAGAAAGGTCGGGAGAAAGTAGAAACAGAATTAGATCTGGAGATAGATATTTTGAAGCACAGATGCGAGATAAATTAGGGATTTGAATTTGAATAAAGAGAATTGCAGAGAAAACAGAAGAGAGGACACGGTCTAGAGGATAAAATTTGGGGGAGAAGAAAATGGGGGAAAAAAATAACAAAACATGGGGAATGTTTTTTTGGCTTCAGGAAAATTGATTTTGCCTAGTAGAAGTAGGCAAACCTCCCTACGGTCGGTTTGATAATTTACGACTGTTGATTGTAGTGATGTTTTTTGGTATGATATATGTTCAAATGTGATTGCTTACTTATTTAATTGTCGCATAAATGGATGATGAATAATTTGTTATAATTAGTTGTGAATTTGGAGAAAATAATTTATTTGTTTGAGAGTAAATGTAAACTAATTTATATATTTGAGGATAATATTTATATTTAAATAATTATAATTGATAATTTGTACTGAAATCTATTATATGGTATGAAAAGTCAGATGTGCCTCTTATGATTCACTTCAATTTTTTTTCCCCTCATGTGTATCATTATTTTTTTCAACCGTTTATTTCCCAAAAAAAAGATTTTTGCATTGCCTTCTGCCTTTCCATGCACTTATTTCCAGTAAATCATACCCAATTTGGTTTGCCCTTTTAGTTTTGTTTTCCATCCAAACAAATGTGCATGATCTATGTAATTTTGAAAGAACCAATTTGAAAAATATATTAACATACAAATAAAGAATAAATTTATTTTGTTTTCCGTGTTTTGGAAAATAACAAAAATACAGAAAACAATTCATCCTATCCGTCGTCCCGATCATTTTAATGGTTTAAAATTTTAGATTTGCAATTTCTATTCATACATCAAAAATCACAGAACATACGTGATTGTTTTGCTAAGAAAATATGTTACCCTTCTTCTTAATTGCATTTTGTAGTTTTTTTCTTGCAACTCATCAAATTAAAATATTAAAATCAACGATGAAACATAAAGACATCAATTATGACATCTTTCACAACTAACTGCTCTAGCTTAAAAATATTTAATTTTGTTTCTCTAAAATTAAAGTTGTTTTGATGAATTTAAGAATTTTAATAAAGAATTTACAATATTAGTATCAAAAAATTAAAAGTTCATTTGTCGAATTTTAACTTAATTTTTTTTGAACAAGGTTCATTAATACCAACACGTATCGATTTCGAGGATCGAACTCGTAACCTTTAATCTCGTAGGCTGTACGCTTGAAAGTTTTTTTCTACCAGTTTTGATTGGTTTTGGATGCCTTTGTATTTCAGGGGTTGTGATAACTCTTGCTTGTAAGTTTCTTTTCACACCGGTTATTGATAGTTATAAAACCGGTGAAAACCGATGGTGTAATTTTAATGCCAATTCTCAATCCATCAAATTGAGGTGTTTTGAGGGGTTCTAATTTTTTTTTTCAATTGTACACTTACTAATCATATTGGAAAACTAATCATATTTACCGTCAGCTTCTCTTACTCTTGAAGTTTGCTACTCTCCCCTCTGCACCATAGAGATAAGTAATATACTTGCTTATTAAGCTTGCTTCTCTTCTATGCGCTGCTTATTCACTTCAAGTTGCAAAACCATGTCTTGTTGTAGGAAACTGTTCTCTTTAGGCTTGCAGTTGGACGAGCTGCACCACTGTTCAAATTAGGTAAGCCAAAGTTGAAGTTATTAACATTATTTCTTAAATTATATAAATGATTTATATAATTAGTTTCTTGTTGACTTTCCTTGCAGTGATTATCACTGGTTTGGACTTTAAGTAGCCGTCACCAGCCAGATTATTATCCTGATAGACTCCATTGTTAACTAAATCTTCTTGCCCTATTTGATCCAGCTTTTTATGAACGAAGATAGAGTGGTAGTCCTCCAAATCAGGTATCCTATTTCTGTTGTTTCTGTAAGATATCCCTCTTTCATGTTCCTCATCTAACAGCCTATTTGTGTTTGTGTAGGAGAGGCTTTTGGTTTGGAGGAATGGTCGGCCGCCTATTAGTAGTAGTTCACTGGTTGGGTTTGATAGATGATGCGAGAATCTATTTCGGGGAATATCGGTGGTATATTTCCTGCAATGTAAGAAAGCTTCAACCCTTTCTTCCAAGTTATCATACTCTTGCCTTCTCTAATTATGTATTTTTGCCCGTTCAGCTTGCTTGTATGCTTTTCTGATAAGAATTTGACTTTCTAAATTGATAGTTTTCCAGAGTTGCATACAATCAGTTTCTTTATGTTTATGCAATCTTGTGTTTCTCTCTCTCTCCAAATATGATATATTGTTGTTGTTAATAGTATTGAAGCTTTTCTGAAGTTTTTTGATTTTGCTTTGAAGTTCTGCTGTATGTATTGAATGCTTTCTCCGATATGTATTGTATGCATTGAATGCTTTCATTCATTTTGCTCATAAAGATTTTCCTTCCACAAGTTTCCAAAATAATTTGGTTTTGTGCATGTTTCTCTTGGATCATGTATGTTTCTCAGACCCAAGCCTCATGCTTTTTTTGATTTACATACATTTTCCAATGCAATTATGTGATATTTTCCCCTCCATTTAAAATTTGCACACATTATCTCGATTTTGTGTATTGCTTTTGCTGGGATATTATGAGATTGAATCAATACATGATAATTGCCATGATGCATGTGTTAGCTCAATCCTTCCAATTAATGACAACAGCTTGCTAGCCCAACCTTCTAGCCTATTTTGAATTGAATCATATAATCTTGTGCTCTCTCCGTCATTTATTTGATTTATGCTTAGATGTAACCCCAAGTATTTGACTGGCAGACTTTCTTCTTTGAATTTTAAAATACTTGAAATCTCCTCTTTTTTTATAAATCATTTGCTGAAATAAAATATACTTTTGCAGTCATTGACTTTCAAGCCAACATATTCTCCAAGTTTTTCGAAAACTTTGACAACACTTTGTAAATCTGCATTTAAAAACAACGAAAATCATCAGCATATAATAAATGCGAAATGGAAGGTTTAGTTCTATTTATTGTCTTAATATTTCCATTTATATGCTCAATTTCTATTAACATGGAAAAAAACTTCACAACTATAGTGAATAGGTGGAGAAAGCGGATCTCCCTGCCTAATACCCCTATTCCTATGCATAAACATTTGGGAGATCCATTCACAATCACTGAGTATGTTCAATTGCTTATGCATTCTTTAACCAGAGCACACAACTTTTCATTAAAACCCATCTGTAGCATCATATGTATAATAAACCGCCTGTTAATTTCATCAAAGGCTTTATGTAAATCTATCTTTATGCACATAAGATTTCCGTTTTTAATATTAAAATTTGTAGTCAACTCATGTGCTAACAAAATATTTTCTGAAAGAAGTGTAGCAGGTGTAAAAGCACTCTGGTTTTCTAATATTAAATATTTTAAAAATACTTTCATTCTATTATATAAAATATTTTATATATAAAATTACAACAAGCAATAGGTCTGTAATCCTCTAGACCATTGGAGATTTTGACCTTTGGCACTAGAGTTAGAAAAGCATGATTAATTTTTTTTAAAATTTTTCAAGACCTAAAAACTCAGTAACTGCTTCAAAAATGCTAGTATTGATTTCCTCTCAATGAGTTTTATAGAACTTAGCACCAAAACCATCAGGGCAGGACTTTTATCTACATTTGCATTGAAAATGATTTTTTAATCTCAGTTATATTTATTGGAGCAAGCAAAATGTTGACAATTATCATTCAGCAAGTATTTTGTTTTTCAACTTTTGAGAAGTTATCAGTATACGTATTTGAGTTATATAAATTCTCAAAATATTTTATAGCTTCATTTCAATGTCAGATATTTCATTTATGACCTTGCCTCTTGCATTTAGAAGTTCTCCAATATCATTTTTATGTTTCGTAGTAGACATTTTCACATAAAAAAACTTGCTTGCTTCATTCCCATTAATAAGCCATTCAACTTTAGCCTTTTGCCTCAAATTGGAAGCTTGCACATGCAATGATTTAATAAAGCTTATTTTGGGTTTGAAAAAAATTGTTGACTTTATTCAAGTCTGTGCAATCATTATCAAGATCATCTTGCAATGTTTCACACTCCTCCCTTATGGATTTTAATTCATTTTTGTTTCTACTCTTATTCCATGTTTTTAAATTTCCTTTGATTATTTGGAGCATTTTGTTGAACCTAAACTGGGCAGTGCCCTGTATATTAACAGATATGCAGTTTTTGATCACATTTCTGTTATCTTCTTCATATACTCATCCATTAAAAAATCTAAAAGGGGTATTTTTCTTTGTCAAATTATTATTTGATAATGAAATATGGATGAGTGTATGGTCACTAGTGGCTTGGGGTAAAGTATTACACTTGAAATCAGCAAATGTGTTTATGAAAATTTGATTTATTAAAACTCTATCTAATTTATAATGTATATTTCTAAACTCCCTTGATTTTCAAATGTATTTATTTCCAAAAATAGTTCGTTCTACTAAACCAGTTTTAAGCATGAAATTGCTTAACTTCTCCAATTTTTTAAAAGAAATTGCTTTAACTCCCTTTTTTCAAAAGCATGCATAACAGTGTTAAAGTCTTCGACAATTAACCAAGGATGGTTTATGTTTCTATTTAATTTCTCTAATTGGTTTTAAAATGTTAATATTTCTTTTTCACTATTTGATGCATAAACAAAAGTGATTTCCATTTGAAATCCACCTTCATTTATATAGGAGCAGTGAATGTATTGAAGATTATATAATTGTTTGCTAATATTCCAAATATTAGAGTCCCAAAGAATCATAATTCTACCATTGCCACCCATATTATGGATAATATTCCAATTAGAAATTTTTTTGGCATGATAATCCTCAATTTTAGAATTATCTAACTTATGCTCCAATAAACCTATAATGCCAGGCTTATAAGTGTATAATAGGTTAGATAAGCCTAATTTTCTTTCAGAGGAATTGAGCCCCTTTACATTCCAAGCAATAATCGTCATGATATATATATATAAAATAAAGCAAATAAGAAGGATACAACAAAGGATACATGCACAGTTTCAGTGAATTACTGTAACTGTTCTCTTCCTCATTTCTCACAGCTAGATTCCTGCCCCTTTTCTTGCAAGATCTCTTGTTTTGAATTTTTAGAAAATCCCATATTTTATTTTTGATAATATATTTTTCTCCGAACTCAGCTTCCTCTGCATCTTCTATGATATCTGAACTCATTATATCTTGAATATTTTTCAGTCTACTTTTCTTTTTCTTTTGCTTGCTTGCAGGAGGTGAGCCAGATGCTACCAATCTTAAAACATTCTGAATGTCTTTTTGGGAGATTGTTTTTCTGGATTGAGGGGCAAGTTGACTTGCTAACTGAGATAGGTCTGTGCTTTCTGTCATCTCAGTTGGAATATCTTTACTTTTTAAGTCATGAATGATAGAATCGTTATCTTCATTCATTATATCAGTATCTGTATTTAAACTTGAGACATTCTTAGAGGAGGGGGGGTCTCAATGTCCTGATTATGATTCCCTTTATTCCTTTTGTTGTTTATAACTTCAGAGATCATTGATGGCCTAGTGTTGAGCTTCACCCCTTCAGTGTTCTTATCCTTCAGATTGGGGGCTTGCGGATTCATTCCTGAATTTGCAATTTCCTCTTGCATGATTACTTGTTCAGATTCTTCTTGTGCATAGTTTGCTGTCTTTTTGATAAGTCTTGCATCCAGTATTTGCTGCAGCAGTTTCCTCGTCAAAATTTGCTGCATTTTTTGATGAAGTGTCTGCATTACCCACATTTACAAATGCACTCTTATCAGAACTTGAGTTTTTATCAATCTGCATGTCTCCTCATTGTTTACTTCCTGCCTACTTTGCATTGGATTTACATCTACACTTCTTTTTTCTTTCCAAACTTTTTAGTAACACAGTTTTCACTCTGACGACCAAAGCAAACGCATGATTTACACCTTGGAGGAAACCATTCATACTCTATACTTTGCACTATGTTTTCTCCATCATGCATTGTGATCAAGGCTTCATTTGAGAGTTCTACATGTGCTGTAATTTCAACTAGAATCCTTGTATAGCATAATCTTGTTTCTCTTGCCGTAGGTTCATCCAACTTTATCGGGTTTCCAACCACCACTAGCTATGGTGCTAAAAGCGTCCTTATCGTATAATCTTAATTTTAATTCTGGTAAACGAATTCACACTGGCATTGTTGAAAGCAAATCTCTATCAAGATTCAATTTCTTGTTCCACTTTTTCAATATTATAAGTTTACCATTTATGAAATATGGACCTGCACTCACTGTTTTATTACAATATAATGCATTTGAGAATCTGATAATAAAAAACCTGTTATTTCGAGTAAAGATTTCAAAAGTGCTGGTTGTATTCCATGTTCTTATCATGAAATCCACTTACACTCTGTCCTCTTCCTTCACAACAATTATCTTCTTTTGGTTAATGAAGATAGAAGCAACAAACTGAAGGCCGAAATCTGAATTTAGTCCCCTTTTCTTGATCATGTCTGCCCATGTAAAAGGTTTTCCCTGATTATCCTTATTTTGATGCTGCGCCCCCATACTTGTTTGATTGTTTCTTGATGTGGTTCTTGGATCATGATTTGATTTACGATTCAGAAATCCATACCGAGCGTTTTTCTCCTTCAGATGATTCTGATATGAGCGATTACCATTAGCATTTGGTTGCCTCTCATGGGTGGACTTTCGGTGATCTGGGCAGATATTGTTTCTGCGATTAGTAACAAATTGAAATCCTTCTTCATCAACAATTGGGAATTTATTATGTGGATTTTGTTGTGAATGGAGATTGTGATTTGACAAGGGAGGAGAGTGGAGTGGAATAGAAGAAGAAGGTCCTCCAATCTGATCTTGATTTTCAGCAAAGATGGGTTTGTTAATGACATTCATGGCAGCCATGGCTGCTTTCTTGAGAGAGCTTTTTCGAATTAACTAATTAGAATTACACAGAAGAAAGGGCTTTTGTTCGCCTTATATTTGTTATATAACAACATGTGGTTTGCGCTTCCATATCTAATCAAGCATGTATTGTGTAATACATAACTCGGTGCATGTTGTAATGCCATTTTAGTAAAGTTGTGGTGATCTTATTCTTTATAATAATCATGAATGTCTATATGTCTATTATATGATAAATTGGATAAAAATTTATTAGTGTTATTGGATTTTTAATCTATCTTTAGCCTATCTGACAATATGTATGTTCTAGTTGCATTCTTTTGTAGTCCAGTTTGTCTATCTTGGAATTGCTCTTACTTTTTCATGACTAATTAATCAACATCATTTTCATAGTTGATTGGCTACAAGCTGATTTTGAGAAAGACGAAGGCATTGATCTTTTAAGGATAAGCAAGCTCTTCAACTTCTCACCAAGACCGCAAAGAAAGTCAAGATGGAGTTGTCTCTAACAAAGACTAAGGTTAGGTTATTTTTGAGGCCTAACATTTTAATCAGGAATTTTGATATATACTTATTTTCGGTGTGTGTGTGTGTTTTAATGGTATTTGTTTTCTTAATAAATTTATATACTTATTTTCGGTGAATCTGCGATAGGTGAATTTATTAATTTTTTCACACCTTACCATTTGTCAATGCAAGTACTAAATAACGAATCTATGCACAGTGATCCGACAATAAGCCAACTTTGTTACTTATCTTCTTCTTAATCGGTGAGTTCCGTACTTTTTATTTTTAGTCCACTAATGCATCCTTCTAGATAAATCTGTATCCAAATTTGTTAAATTATTTGGTATGCATTTGTATTGGGATTCAATTTAATGATATATGTGAAGACCCAGAAGTCGACCTTCGAAAATCGGCATCCGTACGTTACTTGTACAAAAAATGCCGTAGATTCAAACGCCGAATCTGGTTCTCCGGAGCTTATAACACCATTAAGTACAACAACACAGCGGAATAAAAATAGATGATATCATATACAATCCAATGAATACAATATCCAGTATGATATACAGCAATGGTATCAATATGATACAACAATATCAGAGATACAAGAAATAACAGTGGAAAGAAAAGATAACATCAGCAGCGGATAGAATATCTCCAATAGAATACTCAAATCCATAGCTAGCGGAAAGCAAGGTCAGTCGTCCAAGGACTGACTAGCTCCAGATAATCTACTCAACCTGAATATCTGAAAACCCCAACTCTAGACTGCTCGTGTAGAAAATTATGAGCACCCAGAGTTTAGGAAAGGAACAATAAACTCCAGGTCAGTCATGGGACTGGTGTGAGCAACAAAAATAGTTTATCTTTAAAATAAACACAATAGAACTTTAAACATTGAAAACCGCAATGCTTTTGGAAAATGAAACTACCATAAGACCTCCCACCACACACACAATGCAAACGCAGAATTGGAGGAGATTTCTTCTTATGATAGTCAAACATGCTTACTACGCAAAATCATTGGATATTATTACTAGTGCATAGTGTAGAAAAACATTTCGAAAGTATAATATTAATCTTAGCCAACATACGACCAGTATCGTATGCCTACTATAGCTACCATCTAAACAGTGGGGCGCCACCATAAGTAAATGGCAGGTTCTACAACTAAAACCGTACAAGTTCCGTATTGGAAGGATGGATTTCCAACAAATGGTCAGGCTAAGGAACTTCCTTTCCTCCTGCCGAATGAGATCGCCTCTGGCTGGACGTCCCGAGAGACAAACTGCTCTCTGCCAAACAAGGCCGGGTTACCCCTGTAACAGGTAACTCACGAATATGCCACCTCCCGGTCCTTTGGGACCTTTATCCGAGCGTTCGGTAACCAACATCACACATAATAAATAAGTGTATTCACATGAGTAAGTATCAGGGCTCCATACCATAATACCACCCCTTTCCAGAAGGAAATGACATACCCTAAAGGGCGCGACCCTCATAACCTTGCCGCAACATTCCTGTTTCGACCATTTCCGGGTAGTGAGGTCCGAAGAGGTCTCGTCCACAAAGCTACGCTTTGTCACAAAGCCATGCTTTGGGTCAACAGATGATCAACCTATGATCACAAAGATAAATGATCAAACAAATGATCATATCACAAATGATCAAACACTGATCATCACACAACAACACTCAACATGTCACATTACCAAATTGGGAATATATCGCTGATAAATTTCAACTACATAACCTCTGAGCTCGTACGTCTCAGAGAAAGGTGTTAAGCTAAGAGAATAAATTCTCCGCCACCAAACAGAAATGTATTTGAAAGAAATCGGCTTTATATCTCAAAGTGTAATGTCAGACATGTAACCATTCAAGTCTGTTCCGGGTTCGAACAGAACCGAAGGCACTTCTCACGAAGCCCTTGCAATTCCGGATAATTTCCAATCACGTCCGGACTTCCCATCACAAAGGGTGATCAAATCTCTATACCGGGGACCAGTCGATGCAGAGACATTCGATGAGTTGTTCTTTCGTTTTTGTAAATATCCGGTCTTCGCCACCGGTCTTCAAATGCTATCCATATACGACGTATCATTATTCGGAATGGGTTATACGACCAAAAGGTCCTCTCCCGGTTAAACCGAATAGTGAGCGCAATATTTACAAACAAATGGATATTGGGATTTCAATTAAGTCACAACTTAAACCCAAACTTTATTTTCAAATGGTTTAACAAATTACCATTTTCAAATCTTTAAACAAAAAGATTCACTTTAACAACCTTCAACGGTTTAAACAATTTCCACATTTTAATCTTTTAAACAAAAGATTCATTCACAGATTTTTTTCCAATTAATTTCCATTTCAAATAGTTAACTCGTTAAATCTTTAAATCAAAGATTTAACTTATAGCTTTCAAAAACAATTTCATTTCGAAGGGTTTAAACAAATCACCATTTTAAATCTGTTAACAATAAACAGATTCAATTCATAGCTTTCAAAAACAATTTCATTTCAATTTCAAACTTGAAACCTTTCAACACAAATTGGAAGTTCATTACTCATGTGAAAGCTTTAATTATTTAAAACAAACAGTTTTTATTTTGGAAGTCTGATTCATTTATACAAGTTAAGGTCTTTGGGTTAAATTCAAATTCTCAAAATTTTACTTTTAAAAGGTTTAGATTCATACAAACACATTTATATCATCTTTAATCCCTAGTTTCAATCATAGGATTCAATTTCAAACTTGAATTCAAATTTAAATCAAATTATTTAAATTTCCAAAACTCGATTAAGTTATTCAAAATAACTTTTATCTTTGAAATTCCATTTCAAAAGCTTTTCACTTTAAACCAAAATTTTTAATTTCAAAATTTATTAAAATTAAAACTTCCATTTTCAAAAATATCAAATTTAAATTATCTGTGACTTAATCAATTTTCTCGTGAAATCCATATTTGTGTGTGTAAAAGTGTGGTCCAGGGGTTTTACACAATATAGTGCAACACGATGAATCATCACATATCAAAATACAGGATATAGTTGATAAGCGATATAACTATAAGGCTTATCGTACAGATCATAGATATATATCACAGATAATAAATTACATCACAGATTAAAATACAAATCAGGGTATATCACAAATCATCACATATCAGGAATATCAAACAATCAAGTCATCCAATAGAATCCAAATATTCATAGGTAAAATCAATTAATATCTGACTATAATTAAATTATACCAGATTAATTACTTATGAATAAACTACAAAACTTGGTTAATTAATCGTTAATTAATTATAAACCATTTCAATTAATTAATCTTTAATCATTTATTAATTAACTTTTAATTAATCACATTAACAAATTATTCTTTAAGTAATTAAATAAGTATTAATCAATTAAATTACTTAATTATTCTTAAATTAATCACTTAATTAACCTTTATCTTTAATTAATTAAATCAACCAATTATACTTAATTTCCTAATTAACTTAAGTAATTTCCAAGATAATAAAACTCCTTTTAACTTAAGCTACATTATCTTGTAAATACACTAATTACCATTTACATTTAAAACCCCTTTAAATCTTTAAAATTAACTTAAACAAATTTTAGATTAAATAAATTCTAAAACTCTTTAACAAATGTTAAGAAACCATTTGATATTCATAAAGTAATGTTTTAAAGGAAGTTTTAATACAAATTGCTTAAAATTTCAAAAATTCTATTTTCAAAACCTTTTATAAAAACTGGCTTCATCTTCACTTCGGGTCCTACCCGAATGATACTCGGGATCATCCCTGAGTTTCTCTACTCTTTCCCCTGTTTCTTTTAAAAACTTAGTTAAATTTTCAAATCTTCAAAACTGCAGACCTTAAACCTACGAATTCACGAGTATGAACTCGAGTAGAAACCCCCAAGAACCCGAGCCTAACTTCGAGTAAACTCAAATTTTCCCCGAGCAAACGCAGACTTCCCTCGAGCTTCAACCCGAGTTTTCCTCTCCCAGACCCAAACAAAACTCCGACCAGGCAAACGTGCTCGTGCACGTGCACATGGCCGTTGGCCAACTTCGATCGCCATCAATACTTCGAGCACGTCGCAGCCCACCTCAGCTCCGCTTCTAGTCACCCACTTCGGTCAGATCGCCATTAATCTCGAATTCGAGAATGACAGCGCCTGGAACAAAAAGGTACATTGCCATGACCAACCTGTCAGCGCGAAGCTCTTGACCTTCCGACCATCGAACGCCACTAAACTCCGGTCACTGTTTCGCCTATCCTCCCTCTACCTTCCCACCAGTTTTCGTCGAACTCGATACACTATCGACGCCACGCGAGGAGGAACAGTGGCCATCCCAATTTCTAGGTCACCAGACTTCGCTTGCCCTCTGCCATCACCATGATCATTGTTCGACCATCACCAAATTTTTCCCGTGACCCCCTTAGGCCCCACTATCGCCACGAGGTAACTCGACTTCCCACGTTCATCTTCTCGCCGGAAATTAGTCAAACTACCCAAACCAGTTAAACACAAACTGCTCTCACTACCATTCATTAAAAATCATGATATAACCTTTAAAAATCATGTTATCATATGGGAATCCAATTTAGATATCTGGATTCGAAAGTTGAGGAATTCAAAAATGTACAATTATGAGTGGGTTGAGAAAATAATAAGTTTCCAGTGTCCAGTTAAGTTGTTTTAACCTTAAATAAAATTTAAACTTGGTTTATGGTGATACTAACAAACTTTGTTTAAATCTGAAGTTAAATCATCAACTAGAAAAGGCAATTGATTTTTTTTTTGAAATCAACAGGTCCTGTATTTCTGAACTAATAACAGAAAAAGGTTTAACAGCTCAAGAATAACATACTTCCAATCCAAACATTCATATCATATACAGATAGCTATATATGCACATTCACACACATCTCAGATATACTTGCACAGATTTAACATTTTAAATTTTAAAGAAAATTTGTTACTCACAGTTTTTTATGAAAAAGAAGAACAGAGGCTTCCAGATGAAACAGGCTCTTGAAAAACTGGCAGTTGAAATCCTTTTTCTTTTCTTTTCTTGATCCTTTGATCAATCTGGTTTGTCTTGAATGGTATTGTTGTTTATTATTGAATTAAATTACTTCAGATGCTACTCAGTTTTGAAGGAACGAATTTGAAATGAAGATGATGGAAAGCTTGATGGATAAAAGAAAGCATACAGGTGATAATTTTCTTTTGTACAGGTCGATATATTTGCTTGTACAAAATACCAGAGATTTTTCTCTGCTTGGAGGCTGAATTGCTTTTGTGTAGTGTACTAATGCTACATGCATTTATGATCTTGTACAAAATATATATTTATCTATATGCTAATACCTTCCTTTGCAAGCTATTCATATACATTTGTTTACTTTCTCGTTTCCAGGTTGATGAGCTTGTTTAAGTCTTTGAAATGTTGCTACTTTAGTTTTCCTTGGTCAAAAATGAACGAAATTGAGATATAAGAAAACAGTTTACAGGTGATGTTATATTGTTGTACAAGATGATTAATGTTTTGTACAATTCACCAGAGAGTTCTTTCTTTTGTTGGCTGAAGTGTTGTTTTGGTGGCTAAAGAGAGTTGCATTTATTACTTTGTCTTCTTTTATTCCATGTGTATATATTTTTTGTTTCATTCTTTTTTTACAAGTGTTCATACATGAATATATATTAGTGTTTGTATTTCTTTTTGTTTATTTTATTACTTAAGAATATGAGTGAACTTCTATTTTTATTTTATTTTTCTTTTATTATTTTTGTATCTATTTTATTTCTAATATAAACCATCAAATCCTAATTTAAATTGTTTGTTTTACTTACTTTTATACTTGTGTCAAATATCTATATTTTATAATTATTTTTAAACCATTTATTTACAATTTAAACACAAATCAAATATATATTATATTATTTCAAATTTAGTCAGATATGTTCAAATACAGATATACATTCTCATATATACAAAAATTTTAAATTTTTAAACGATTTATACAAATATACTTGGATATCGGGGAAACTCGCATCACCTTATCGATTTTGCAAATTTTTTTATTCAAAAATTTAATAAATTATCAATTTAAATTTAATTAAAATCCGGGGTCGTTACAATATATATAGATGTGTTTTCCATTCCCACTATTCTCTACTATTTTTATGTGCGAATGAGTTCAAAGTTTTATACTTTTTGGCAAAACTATAATATGCTATAAAAACTCAATCTCACATTTGCGTTTTAATCTATTCATTTCGTATGCTCTTCTGCTTCATGAGATTTATCTCCTTTTTTGTAGTATTTTATTTACTCAGAAAATAGATCACGGAACACCATTGTTCCTATTGATCAATTTTCATGTCCATCCTCTGTTTGAATCTGCGACCTTTGTTCAAAATTCATTCATGCTTTCATGGATTATGTTCATGGTAAGCGGTCTTCATGCTTAGCAATTTATTATCTTTAAACTCTTGGTGCTTTCTTCATGCACTTTGCTTTTGTCCTCTAGGTCCATCTATCTTGAAATGTTCGAGTTAGTATTCGATGTTAATGATATTTACTTCAAACTTTCAGGTTGAATTTCACACCGATGTCAATTACTTTGTCTAACTGAATTAGGTACCGCACTAAAGTAATTATGATTGTCGTAGTATATGCAGGTCGTCTGGTTTTTGGGCATGAGTTATATGTATTTTAGGTATGTTTGCCAATAAGTGTATAATTTTCAACAAAAACTTAGGTTATTTCAGCTCAATAGCTTATGGTTTTATCCAAATTCAATTTTAAAGTTTGACTATTATGAAGTTTAAACTTCTGAAACTTTGTAATATATAAATGCTTTAATTTATGTTCAATATTTTGGCGTATTTAATTATTTAAATTTGAACCTATTACACTTACTGAATTTTGGGGTCTACAAAATGGAATCGCTGATGCATCTTTATTCAGACTAGAAAATTGTTACTTTCAATATTTGGAGGAAGAATAGAAAGACATCCATCATCATTGTTAGTTTCATTCCTTCAACATTGTTTTAAAATGAAGGGTTTTAACTTTTTACAATTTTTTTAATTATTCTTTAACTTCATAAAATCTACCTTCTTTCCTTTTAAATTTTAGCCGGAAAATCTCAAAATTTAAGGCTATGTTTGGTTTACCGTTTTTAGTTTCTAGTTTTCGTCCATATAAAAATACGCACGACGCATCTATATTATGAAAAATGACAATTTTAGAAAACGAATTTAACACACAAAATAGAAAACAATTTTTTTTTTCATTTTTCGTGTTTTGAGAAGAACGGAAGCACGAGCAACAATTCATCCTTCCGTCGTTCCAACATCCACTTCGTGGTCCCCTCCAATCTTCCGTTCATCCCTTCCGATCTCCCTTCATTTTTCTCATATTTTGTAGTTAATGTTGAAAACTCAAAACATAAAATACAAAATAAACCAAACGACCCCTAAATTTCTACAAATTTGAGTTTATAAGTTTTCTACAAATTTGGGTTTTAACTTTGGAGCTTGGTTCTGTCTGAGTTTTTAAGTTTTCAAATTTGAACAGGGCCAAGTTTACTTAAAATTTATTACTGTCGGTTGTTAGGTTCTTCATTTGTAGACGTTTAAATTATATAAATAAAATTAATTATTTTATGTTGTAATTATACATTTTTAGTCTAATTTTTGTAAATGATATTCCTCAAAAAGTTCAGATCATTTCAATTGAAATCATAGAGTTTGCAAAGTGTTTGGTACTTGGACCCATGCTTGGCTTCTTTACATAGTGATTCTTTTTTCAGAATACCCATTTTTGTTTTAGGTGTCCTAAGTATCCGGAAAAAATGTAGATCTGCATAGTCTGATTAGCGATGCATTTTCCAATTCCATGTACAGTTGTTTTAATAATTTAATCTTATGAAAAACGTAAGTGCATAATCGGTCGATATCTCAATATGACAATGCCACAAACAAAATTTTATAATTCATACTTTATGTCAAATGTAATATAATGCAAACATGATACAATTATATTTTTCATAAGAAATTTGTTGGCTTCATTGAACTTTTCGCACCCTCAGAAAGATTCAAAATGCAAACTTTGATGCACCATCGTTCAAGATTGAAATTTCTTTGTTTTGTTATTTTAAAGGATTTTTTTTTCTATGTAGGCCAGTTTGGTAAGCTAATCGCGTTTTTATGTCTGCTACAAATTAATTATAAACATAGGTCATTTTTCACCACGTCAGCGTCTATATGCAAAAAAATATAACAGACGGCATTTCAAATGTTGCATGTTTGTTTTTTTATACCATAGTTGACGAATTTTCAAAAGTCGTCAACTATGTTATTACTTAAAAACACATGTGCGACTTTTGAAAAGTCGTCCATGGACGATATTTCAAAATGCGTCCGTTTCTCTGGTCCTGTATAACATCAACCCATCCTTCCTCTCTCTTCTCTCTTCTCACTCTAGCTTTACCAAACTTAAAACCAAAAAACCCTAACTGCTCTTCTCTTCCACAATTCTATTTCTTTTCTCATCTAAATTGTCTAATTTTAATAGGTTAATCTAAGATAATTTACAATAACTAAAGTTGATTTCCATTTATTTTATGTTTGTTGCTAAAAGTTATTATTTTTGTTTAGTTGCTATCAATAATTGGTTCTAATGTCAATATGGATGATGTTGAATTTATACTCGAAACCCAATTATCACAATAATCCCAATATTATGGCATTGTACCCGAAACTCAAATGAATATCGAACCAATTGAGCATAGGTCAAGTATTGAAGTTTGCGTTGATTTCGAAGTAGTTGTTCGTTTACCTGCCATAGTAGGTGGTAGTGAAATAAGACACATCAATGAAAAAGAGCCTTGCGTAATAGGTCGACGAAGCGGAATGAAGAATTAGCTATTGGATAGTTTCCCCCGCTAAAATGGTGTCACTGCGGAGTTACGTGTGATGTGATCGTGTGTAGAAATAATTAGAATGCAGGTTGTAGGTTCTACGGATGTCCATGTTATGTGTGGCATAGAGCATCGCCTAAAATGTACGACTATGTAATTTCTTTTAGTGGATAAATCCTCCAATGTGTCACAGGGAGCTTGAGTATGCTTTTGAGATGTAGGCTAGGTTCACGGTTGGAAAAATACAATCTTCAATCACTAAAAAACAATTCTTACGTACAGTCGAAAGTCCCATTAGAAGCACAGTTTGATCATGCTACTAGATATCCTGATGAGTAATTTATATTGCTTTTGTCGTTAGAATTTGTTGTTTATTTAGTGATGATGTCGTATGTTGTTTGTTATTATAATAAGAACTAGATTGGAAAACATTCGATTGTTGAATGTTTAATTTATTGTTTGTTTAGTGGTGAATTTGTTTTGTAAATCATCGATGTTATGAGAATATGAATGTATGTTATGAGAATTTGTTTTGTTGAATGTATGGTACGTATCGCATTGCGAATTATTGGAATGAGTTATCGTATAGTTTGGTTTTGATTGTGTATGATATGGGGGGAGGAGGTGTGAATATTGTTATTTTTGAGCTAGATTTACTCAAACATAAGTTTTGATTGTTTTTGATGCAAATGGTAAGAGATTTTAGTAAAATATAAGAAGAGTACTAGGTTTCTTAGTTTTGTGTTTAGTAAAGTTAGAATGAGAAAATAGAAGAAGGATGAGTTGTTGTTATAGAGGACCAGAAAAGTAGATGACTTTTGAAATAGCGTCTATTGACGACTTTTCAAAAGTCGTCCACATATGAAAACACCAAAACATAGTTGGCGACTTTTGAAAAGACGCTAACTATGGTATAAACAAAACACAATAGACGACATTTCAAATGACATGTGTTTTTCCAGCTCAACACTAAAGCTTAAAAAAAAAACCTATTTTAACTTAACAGCTTGGAGCGTCATAATTTAAATAGAAATATGCAAGTTTCATTCATTTTTCAACAGTGCTCTAAAATACAAAATATGAACAATATTAAAGCATTTGGTGGAAAACTTTAGGATTCTTCCAGTATATTGTCTTAAAATCACCTTACCTTCTTAATTTCTTCATACAGACATTAAAAAACTATATTGTTAAGGGTCGTTAAAGATTCTTAGGCAAACCGTTTTAGATTACAATCTCAATCCTAACACCTGGATTGATGTTTAATATTAAATTTTTCTACGAAAGTCCAGGAATGAGGTAGTAATCCAATTGAGCAATTTTCTGAATTTTTAGTGTTTCACTTGAGAAATTTGAGTTTTTAAGCATATCTGGATCGTAAATATACCAAATTGTGCACTAAACACAAAAAAAAAGAAAGAGTATATTTTGCTTTCTATATTTCTTATAATCGTATTTTCAAGCAATGATATACATTGCTAAACCTAGAACAAAAAGCAAGTAGAAACTACATACAAGACTTGGTTGTATACTTGATATTGAAATGCTTTAATGTATGCGTATAAGTGTGTTTCATAGTCTCCTCGATGTGGATTTAGTACACCGGCAACAAGAAATCTCCAACGCCATAACGCACCCATCACTTCAAGGAACATTCAGGATGACACTCAGCTCAAAGAGAGTATAAGCTTTCAGGTATGCACTAGCTTACAAAATTAAATAATATTGGTAGCAGTATAAAACAGTTTGTTGTGATGTGCCAATGATTATGCTTATTGGTTCTGTATTTTCCTTTTGGGGTATTTAGCATTTACGCACATTTAAGAAAAAAAATTAGATCCAAAACAATGAAATTTAATAACTAGATTAAGGAAGAAGACCTCGTTATGTTATGTAAACTGTAAACCTAAAGTTCAATTTAATTGCCCATCTTCATTAAATTAATAACTAAAGAACGACGCTCGAAATTGATGGGGAAAAAAAGTAATTTCAAAAACATTTCAATTGATTAATGTTGGCATAAAAATTTAGATGTAAACAGCTCGGAAAGCTAAATTAGTATAGCTTTATAACTTAAAACATAACGTTTTATTATCACTGAAAATAAATAGAACCAAACAATTTGGAAAACTATTCCCATTTAGCGTTCGAAAAATTATTAGTTGTAATTAATAAAGCTATATGCATTTAGCTTTTTATGCTGGTTTTTCCTATATTCTTTTTTCTTGCATTCACAAAAAAAATGTTTTCGTAATTAATTTTTATTATTTGTAGTTATATTCTTTTTTCTTACCATTTTTATAATTAATTTTTATTGTTTGTGAAATGTTAATATGTGTCCTTGATTTAGAATATTTGAATTTTATCAAATTAAAACTTGAAAGTTGAATAATAGAAGTTGGTTGTCCTATAAAATAAAAAAGAAAACAATTTGTTCCTTGAAACAAATATCCACATTCCTTTTAATACACACACATATCGACTCTTACACTCCAACGACTAAACTAAAGTGTCAAAGTATGTAATCCTTTCACCCAAAGTGACAATAAATGTAGCTTAACTGTAAGTTAATAATAGGAGAAACACTTTGCATAATAAAGTCCATAACATGTTTGGGTGCGGAGAAAAACAATTCTGTAAGTTTGACCGTGCAAATCAATATTATTTTAGAAATGACTTCAATTTTAGAAATGAGAACTGTTTTTACGGTGAATCAATGTTATTTTGTATTCATTTATCCCAATATTTGGCCTACAGCTCCACAAGTATCATGATTCATGAAAGGGAGTTTGTTAGAGGGATCTGATGCACTTCTTAACAATGACATGCATCAAGTATTATATATAATTTTCTTTTACCATTTATATGACTCGGTAGGGAGTATTTTTTCATGGTCATTGTTCATTAGGATTTCTCTTTGTATTTTTATCAAAACGGTCAATTAGAGGTGCTACTACACGAGGGAGTTAATGCCGATTGTTGACCCGCCTTTTGGCAAGATCTTGGACAGGCGGATTTAACTAAATCGACTGCTCATTTGTCGAAATTGGAATACGATTGGTTGGAGCCAGCTGGATGGATAGACGGTCAGTCAGGAGTGGTTCAATATGCATGGCTCGGCCTAGGTAGGTCAGCAGATGCCGCTCGGTCAAGGGCAAAGGACACGGATGGTTTGGCTTGATGGAGTCGTTCGGCCTTGGTGACGCTCGGCATCGTGGGTCGCTCGGCGTTGTGGGTCGCTCGACATCGTGGGTCGCTCGGCGTTGTGGGTCGCTAGGCATCGTGGGTCGCTCGGCATCATGGTTCGGCTTGAGTGGTTCAACACTTGAAAGTGGCTCGGTCGTGTAGGAGGATCGTCATGGAGAATGGCTTGGCTTAGATAGATGGTGGTTCGGCCTTGGTTGTCGCTCGGCAACTTCCAGTCCCGAGACATGTGACTTCAGTTAGCTCGGTGGACTATTAGGTGGATCGACATGGTTGCTTGGGGGTGTGCCACTCGGTGAAGGATGGAGCTCGTATCTGGTTCGGCATACTAGAGGATGGTGTGGCTCGGCAGATGGTGTGGCAGGGCAGTTGGTGTGGCTCGGCAGGATGATGTAGGTCATGGTGTTCAGGATGTGGATCGGCAATGGCCTTGATGGGCCCGGGTCATTCAGAAAGCCCAACAACTCAGTATTTCTCTATAAATACAGTATGTGGGGTTCAAAAAAGGGATCTTCGGCCTCTTGGCTCTCTAACTTTCTCTTTTCTAAGACTAAGACTACTCTGCCATTTTTGTAACTGTAATCGATTATTACAACAATAAAAAGGAAACTTCTAAGTGAATGTAGTTCAAAGTTAACCGAACCACTATAAAATCTGTTGTCCTTCATTGCTTTCTTTTTAATTTTTATTGTTCTTCACATATAGCTTACCCTCTTTCGAAGGTTCATGCTAGGGTCACAAGCATTTGCTCTTTACTTTGAAAGCAAGCAGCTGGTGAGTTTACAGCGTGCCGCATAGCTTTTCTCACGCTAGCATATGCATACAATATCCCTAAGGTGACATGGCAGACAGTATTGTTGCTACATTAATTTAGCGCAAATAGAGTTTGGATAGTGGAATTAGAACACATAATAATCTCACCAATTCCAATCCAACAAAAAAGAATAAAAAGGAAAATCAAGGAACACAAATTACAGACAAAAGACAGAAAAGAAAGAACACACTGATATAACGAGGTTCGATTATGCCTACGTCCTTAGATTCAACAATCTTTATTATTTTCACTTCAAGAGGAAGAACAATAGGAGAATAATGCAAATCACTCAATAAATTTCTTACCCTAAAATAGATACAGAAATATAGATCTTATTGAAGATATTTTACGGAGAACTCTCTTGTCGTCTTGTGTTTAAAAAAGATGAACAAATGTTTTCGTATATATAGGCGCTAGGATGAAGACTGCCTTGGACATAAGATTGAAATCTTTCTAGATTCACTTGATTTGATTTCAAATCAAATTAAGCATAACAGTATTTGTTTCCACATATATCCATATTTGACTGATTGTTTAAATTAATTAATAGATCTTCTTAAATTAATTGATTACTGTTGTGGGCAATTTCGCCCATAAGACTGTAGTTTGGTTGACGAGACTGTAGTTTGGTTGACGAGACTGTAGTTCGGTTGAGGCAAGACAGAAGGCAAGGAGGAGAAGAAAGCTCAGAAGAATAAGGAAACCATAAGCTTCCCTCTCTTGTTTGGTGGCCCAAGCATCGAACAAAGTTTCATGATCGGTATTCAGAGTACCAAATCGGAAATCCTGTTAAGTACCCTAAGCACCGAACAAGATCTTCCATTCGGTGAGTGGCTTATCGAACCGAGTAGCCATGGATCTACCGGACCATGGGAAGGTGCACATGCCGGACCAAGCTATGTACCTACCGAATCGCATACCGAGCCAAACCTGGACGAGGCCTACCAAACCGAGGGGGGCCGAGCAAGCTAGGAAAGCGTATGAAACCGGCCAAAAACCTGCCCACGTACATTTTGACCGAGCCAACACCCTTCGAACCAAGCCTTCAGCCGAGCTAGGCAGTGTAAACATGGAAGGAAATTTGCATATATTTGAAAATTATCAAGCATATTCCAAATTCTACAGAATATTCCCTTTAGACGAGATATGCAAGGAAATATCCTAATTAATGACACCACGTCTTCATCCCTATAAATACTCAAGCATTTGGCATTTAAACATCAACTTTTTAGGATCTATAAAACTCTACGCTACAGAATCAATCGCATGGAGCATCTAGATCACCATTTTCCAATATAAATCATTGTACACTTCATCAATTACTTGTAATATCAGAAGTATAAGAGAAAGAAATAAAAATGAACAGTGAACATAGGCCCATTATGGCTTAACCACTATAGACCCTGGTGTACTTTACCTTTTATGTGTTTTATTCTTCATTTAGTATACCGCGAAAAATCGATTGGAGGTGTTTGTCTATTTTTATGCACAAATATTTTGGTGCTTTCATTGAGAACAATTATTTCCCAACATGCCTCCTAAATCTAAGAGAAAGACTGGCTGTTCCAGTAGGAGCGTCAATCTGGTTATAACTAACTAGGACAATCAATTATCCAATACACCGAGACCAGATGCTATCACCAGAGGTGATTTGGATAAAGTTGTGGCGGATCTCGACACTTGCTTAGCTGCCCAGTAGAAAGTCATTGTGGATCAAATCATGACACGGTTGGTGCAAACGCAGCCAACCGCACACAACACTGAAAGTAGAGGAGAGCCCAGTCCCGAGGGTTTAGAAGACCAAGGAGATCATACTCTAGTAGTGAGTTAGATTAGGAGAATCGAGGAGTTGGACGAGCAAACGCCGTGGAAACAAGTCGAGCAGGGGCTCGGCTGTGCATCGCACCCGAGGATCGGTTCAGTGCCGAAGTGAACATGGGAGGTAACAAACCAGGGGAGGCCACTGCTGAACCTCTTCGACCTAGGCAGCGCTCTCTAGTCTTAGCGGAGGAAACCACTGATAAAATGTGCTCATCGCTGTGAATGATCCCGAAGCAAGGACCGAAGCTGAAGTTGTAGGTGTAACGACCCGTAAATTTTAACGGTTTAAATAACGTAATTAACTGAATTTTGCTTGAAAATGAACAATAAAATTTAGCAATGAAAATTTGATATTTGTAATATGTCTACTTAAACATACCAAACGGTAAATTTTCATTGGTAAATAAGAAAGTTAGTTCTGTTGTGTAATTTTCAATTTCAATTTATCAGTTAATTTGATGAAAATAAAATATTTTCAAAACCTGGATATTTTTACATAATAAATTTGTAAATCATTTTCTGAGTAAGACGTCATATTTTGTTTCACCAAATTTGGACTGCTATAGCTCCGTTTATCTTAATTCTGACGTTTTAGCAGCAAAATGCCGACTTTTGATAGGATGATCGTATCGCTCATATCTGTGTACCATTCTATTCGGCTCGTCGTGTTGATCTTCACAGTATATTCATTTGTCTATTTCGGCCTCCGGTACACGGCGAAATCCACGAAACAGTTAGTTGTATCGGTAACCGTTTTAGCCATTTTGTTTTCCTATGGCCATTCGCTTGTCCACCGGTTAATATAATTAACAAGTAGAATACAACTGTCGTCTGTTGTCATTCCATTATTTCAATTTATTATTTGCTGGTTCGTACATATCTCTCCACTCTCTTATTTTATATCACAAGTTGCCGTTTTCTGTTGACATTCTCTTGTTATATTCTTATTAATTATTTTATGTTACAAGTTGCTTATTGTTTGTACTAAAATTGGGCACAACACTCTTCGGAAGGGTTTGAAGAGATAAAAATAAAGAAATTAAATGGAAAAAGAGGATTATCTAACAAACACTTCAAAAACAAATAAAAAAGTACGCAAAAACACAGAAATTTAGAGTGGAGCGTATTGCCTACGTCCACTATGAAATTGATGGTTTTATTGATGTTTCCTGATGATTCCAACTGATTACAGTGGATTACAGCGAATTACAGTGATGAAATTCGACTACAAGAGCAGCCTTGTAGTACAAAAATGTTTTCAACAGAGTCTGGACGTCAGAGAGCCAAAAGATCCCCTTTATGTAGGCTCTGGGGTGCTATTTATAGGCGTAGGATGCAAATATCTCGCTCAGATCTCGGGAGACCTCTTCTGGCACGTGGGTGGGCCCACACGATCGATCCCCGGCGATTTTGACTCGATCTGTGATTGATACGAACAAATTTCTTATCGATCAAGATTTGACCCAATCGAGTTGAAACTTGGCATGGACATTATTTAGGTCGTACGTAAGCTCCTGTGAAAATTTCATAGCATTTGGACTTGTGGATTGTGAGTTATGATCGATGCAAGTTCACGTCTTCCCTAGGTTGCCCTGTTCGAATCGATACATTCGTATCGATCACTTTGAATCGATACTGAGCACGCGCTCGCGAGTTGACGTGGCACTAGTTTCCAGGATCGATCCACATTTCGTGCCGAATCGACCAAGTATTTCCAAGATTTTTGCCTTGTTCGCATCGATAGCCGTTGCCTTGTTCGTACCAATAGAAGCGGTTCAATTCGTATTGATGAAAGTAGCGCAGTTCGTATCGATGGAAGCAACTCAGTTCGTATCGATTGTGTGGCCTTGTTCGTATCGATCGAAGTTGCTCCAACATGATGGATACGAACAAATGATGATGTGATGGATACGAATAGATGGCGACTCTTCTGGGCTTGATGGATACGAACTGAGGTCACTTGATGGATACAAACTGAGGTCACGTGATGGATACGAAGAACAGGTAATTGATGGATACGAAGAACAGGTAATTGATGGATACGAAGAACGTTGTTCGCCTGGTCGATACGAGACCGTGCGCACCTGGATACGAACCAAATCGATTCGAAGGAGGGTTTTCTCTGGTTGCTCTGATGGATATGAACAAGGTGATTGCTTGAATTGCATCGATTATATCTCGAGCATATGAACCCCGATTGACTTGAAAATTGGAACGTTGGCTTCCATAGCTTTGCTCGTCTTGTCATATCAATTGTAGCTTGATCCGGACTCGGATAAAATTCACCGATATCCATAGCGAGCCTGCATATAACTGATCTTCGGGATGGACTGTCTTCGTTTTCCAGTTGAGTTCCTGGTATCATGGTCTTGCCAAAAGGCGGGATAACATTTCCCCCCAAAGTACGTCTTGTGAGAACACGACGTGCTTTGAAAAGCTGCAATCTTCGTCCTGAAGAGTTCCATCTGACTTGTTAAACGGTTGTTGTTTTCTCGTTGAAAGTTGCAATCTTTGATTAATCCATAGAAACATAAATTATGAACCGTAGACTGCCCATTGTTATACTATGTACTATTGTAATCGATCGATGTATGATAGTAATTTGTCGTTTGTTGTCGTAATTGTCACCAGACAATCATTCAATTCCTGCGAATTTTAAAGATCGGATGTTATTTCATTATTCATGAATGTATGTTAGCCTGACTCCCATTAACGTTCGTACGTTCATGAGTCATTGTCAGGCTTTCAGTTTTTGTATCGAATTCCATGTCGATCCTCTCCTGAATCGACGTGGAATTCAAGTTGTAAAGACGCTTGGTGGTCATTTTGGAGTATCCCTTCGTATCGATCCTCTCCTAGATCGATTCGGGATGAATAAACATGAATCTGTGATGAACTTCGCATCGAGGGATGTGAACTTCTTGCAATTTTCAAAATGATGGATACGAAGTTGGAGTTCGTATCGATAGACTAATGAAGGATGCGAAAAGAGCGACCGGTCCCCTGTGCACTATTCGTATCGATGGATACAAGCCTTTATGGGTTGTATGTTGATGGATACGAATAGTACAGTTCATATTAATGTGCCTTTAGATGGAGACGGGAACAATGGATATGAACAAACGTTTCGTATCGATGGAATCTGGTGACTCAGAAAAATCTTCGTCGCAACTTTCGTTCGATAATGCTCGAGTCTATGGATACGAAATGGTTAATTCGTATCGATCCGGGGAGAAACTGGTTGGAACCGGTCGCAATGACTGGAAGGCGAATCGACTTTCTCTTTTCCTTAGGTCCATATAAATACCGTTTCGTACTTAGAAAATTTTTCACTTGCATTATTTTCCTCTAGCCTTCGCATCGATAAGAAAACTTGGAAACAGAAATGTTTTTTGCCTTCGAATCGAAACAAGCCTTTAACCTCTGTCTTCAAATCGCTCAATTGCTCGAGAAAAGAAAACCTTCGTCCCCGAGTCTACCAACCCACTAATTCCTTGAACTAATTGTTGAAATCAGGCGATTAATCGAAGAACTTGTATTAAGAACGACGAGACTTGGGCCCACTTGCCAATCCATTCATATCCACGGCCATTTCTGGCGATGAGGAGGCCATACGTGGTCGGAGCAAGGTCGAGGATGAAGGAAATGGGAGTTATGGACATTTGGGGAAGAAAGAGTGAGGAAGGAGACGAAGGAATTGACGAGAAGTCGCCCGGCTTTGATTTCGTATCGGTGAAAGGTTAAAAAAACTGGATTTCGCATCGATCCTCAACCAGGGGTTTCGTATCGATCAGATCGATACAAAACTAGCAGAGTTTCGATCGATACGAACTTCGTGGCATTTCGTGGCGACTTGATCGATGTATTGCCAGCGTGAATTGATCGATGCGAAATCCAAAAACACGGTGATCGATACGAAATGAGAGCTTAGGATCGATGCGAAGCTAAAGCTTTTGTCATTGCGAACTGGCGCGCTCTGAGACCGATGCAAAGTTAGTGCTTTTGCGATGAATGACATGAACTTTCTGGCCTTGATAAATGCAAATTTCATGCAAATTCAAATACTCGACTCCGACGAGCTTCATCTTGGCATAATTGGACTTGTCCGTTGAACTACATATTTGACTTCCCTTCGAAGCTCGTCGATGGAACTTGTAACCGAACACAATTTTAACAAACTGTAATTTAGATCGGTCTCTAAAATCTAGATGGCACGGTTGTGACGGTCAGCGATGACGGTCACTCCAGTTGAATTTTAAAGTCTCGTTATTCGCATACTTTCTCATAGTATGTAGAGTTTCTCAAGTAATTCACAACATTACACTGCACAACACATTCACACACTTCACACTGGGAAACACTTGGGTTTTTATTGTCTAATGATGGTTTCTAATAAGTTGATTAGCTATGAAACCCACAAGTTCACAACAGTAAGAGCTTCAAGACTCATCTCCTTTGGTTCTCGAGATTCCGGCCATTGCGGCCGAAGTTATAGACCCAGCTCCGGACGAGCTGCCTGGGGCCAGTTTTATAGGAAATCCTCAGGATTTTGTACCGTCCAACGTCTCCAAAGACATGTTGGGATGGATATGCTTAAAGCATGGCTTGTCATTGGACGATGTTCTATTACCGGGGCCAAATGATAGACTGCATGCTCCCCCAGAAGGGTTTACTGCCTTTAACCGCCATGCGTGCGCAGCAGGAACACTTCCTCCGTTCAACCAATACATTAGGGAAGTGTTGTCTTTCCTCGGAATTGCCTCATCGCAACTACATCCCAATGGATATGCTCTGCTAAACAGTTTATTTATTGTATTCATGGAGCATCTCTTTCGGCCACCGGCTCCTACAGAGATTAGATATCTTTTTAACGTTAAGAGTAGGGGAGACAGCCCATCTTTTACATTCCTGGAGGCGGTCAGGAATTGTCAAGTAGTAACCAGATCATGGACAAGGCTGAGTTACTTTAAAACAAAATGGTTCTACACCCGATGCCCCCTAGGATTTGCTAGTCGATGGTTAGTCAGACGTAAGTGTTACAGTTTTCTTCAAGAGTTATCCAGATAATAGTAGTTGATGTAAAATGATATCTTCTTTTCTTTACAGCCGCAATTTCATGACCTGAAGGCGGATAGTTCAAAGAAATAGTAAGAGTCCTTCAAGAAGTTCCAAGTGAAATGAGGGACATCGATTCAGTTCTAACCGATAGAAATTTGAGAATCGTCGGACTGATTGAGCGGAATCAAAGCATAAGGCTTGAAGGGACACTGAGGGCAACCCCGAAGAAGCGGTTGAAACGTAAAACACCCGTGGTCGTAATAACTGAAAGGGTTGACGAAGAGAGAACGCCCACGGATGATGAACTTGCAGCTGGGCCTTCGGCCGGATTTCAAGCGAAAGAAGGAAGAAGAAAAGGAAAGGCCGCTGCTTACAAACGTCCTAAGTCTTCGAGGTGGAAATCAGTTGTGGTTCCCTTGCCGGTTCCCGGCATTAGAATTTCGAAGGCTCCTTCCTTGCCAACAGAGAGTCCTTTCGAAGGGCTTGCCGATATTCCGATTCCGGATTACATATCACTTCAACACGACACCGGGTTGGAGGAGCTTGATAGTGCTCTTGACCTAAGCGAGTAGCTTCCTATAAGTGCGGCCGACATTTTCGGTTGGTAGGGGGGTTGCACATACATACACACTTCACGACACTACACGATTTTCAATCATAAGTTGTTCAATTCAAGAAACCACTAAGTCCGCTTCTTTTTCTTTTTACAGGTACAATGTCCGGACGAGGGTCGATGTTAGGAAGTCTTCGTTCAGCTCGCCGATCTTCTTCGTATTATGAGCCATGCAGGAGGGAAGAAGATAGAGACCGCGATCGCGGGTACTCTAACCAGGAACATCAAGAGAGAGACAGGGATAGGGAGTACAGACATCGATCCCGATCCCGCTCTCCTCCTCCTAGACTCCCTACACAGCCTTCGGGTCAAGGGAGACAGCCAGTAGAGCCCCCTTGTCACAAACCATCTTCATATGCTTCTAGGCCTGAGTTGCAACGCCATAGAACTGAGGTTGAGCCTCCCGTCATCGTTGAGCAGGCTATCACTGAGCCCACTGGGGAAGGAGCCATTAAAATCGCTCAGCTGAGGAAAGAGTTTCCAAATATATGCTTCGACGGCTATATTTTACCTCCTCATTTAAAGAGAATTCCATCGGAGGCGGAGAGCACAATGCATGATTACACTCATGACATTTATTCCCAGTATAAAGAGTGGGCGAAGGCTGCAGAAAAAGCGTCGAAGGATGCCTTCGAGCGGGCTAAACTAATCGAAAAGTTAGAATCTAACCTCATCTAGAAGGACCGCATCGTCCAAGTGCTTACTGATGAATCCGAGTCCTCTCGAAAGTCAGAGATAGAGGCCACTAAAAAGGCCGATGAGGTGTATTCGGCCATGGAGAAGATGAGGCAAACACACTATGCCTTGGTGGAGCAGATGGGCCATCGCAACACCACTTTCACCGCTGAGCGGGACGCTGCTCTGAAAGAACTTGCTGAGCTTAAAGCTAAATTCTCCGAAATCATCAAATAAAAAGATGATGCAAATAGAACGGCCCAAGAAGCGTGTGAACAGGCTGTTGTGCTTCGGGGTGAACATGATGCGGCCATGGCTAAGGTCCGAGTGGTGGAGAGTGAGGTCGAGGAGAAAGTTCAAATGGCTGAGTCTAGGCTAGAGGGTGATATTGAAGATCTTCTCATTGTTTATAACGCCAATGTTTTGAGGCATATAAATCTAGCCTGGCTCAACAACTATCCGACTCACTTATATAACGCTTGGGGCCGATTGGTTGAGGAGGAGAAGGCGGTGCATCTGGGTGAGTTAATCGATGAGTTTGAGCTTGAGAATCGCATGCTTAATGAGAATGAAAGAAAGATTCTCCACGAATCGGTGATTCTACGTGAAAAAGAAAGGCTCGGCACCCAACACTTGGAGGTTGGAGAAGGTTCAGGTGTTGAGCATCACGAAGTGAGCGCTGAAGTTCCTGCGCCAACCCAACTTGAATCCGCACATGTGGTTGATCCCCAGCCCATTCCTGCCTATAATCCGGATCAACCGCCGCTATCTCCGTCCAGAAAACAAGTTTCTGAGGCTATTCAGCCGTCTACAAGCCAAATTGAGGAAGGTATTCTGAACATTCTATATGCTTATCTGAAGTCGGAATCGTCATCTGAATTAAATACTAACGGTTCTTCTTTTGTTTCTTATCCAGTGATTGATGCTGTACCGGTTGTTCCTCCTGCTACTCAAGAATCACATCATATGTAGGAGGCGATAATAACTGAAGCAACCACCACAACAACCACGGCACCGACTGACGGAACGCAGGGGTGTACTCTGGTTTTTGATGAACAGATGATGGAGGAACTCCTCGGTCATCACAGCGATCCTTTTGCGGACTTGCCATTTGTTATGGGTGGAAGCGCGCCTTCTACCGGCTCTTCAATGCCACCCGCTGATGTTCCCAGCGAAGCCCAAGCAATTTGTGAAGAAGAAATATTGGTCATAATTGACGCTGAAATGGAGGTAGCAACTCATGGTGGTAGTTTTGGAGGTGGGATGGCGGCACTTGGTCCGGATCCGTTAAGGATGATATCTCCTGGGGGTACAGTTATTGACACCAGCGCGCCTATCCCGCCTCCTATAGTCGATCCGGTTCCTCCGACTCCGCCTTCAGGAAACATTCCTGTGCACTTGAGCTCGGATGTGGAAGTTGATATCATGCCCCCTCCTGGAGATCAACCGCCGAAAGGCAAAAGATCAAAAAGAAAGATAAGTGGCAGCTCCAGTGGGTCAACACCAAAAAGGAAGCCGAAAAAGAAAAAAGAGTAGACGTGCTTCTTCGATTTATTTTTGGTAGATAGATAGGGATCTACTTTCGCTTTTCTTTTATAGGCCGTGTATAGAAGCGGGTTCGACCTCCGCTAGTAGGAATTTTTTGGGACCAACTTGTACATAATTTCTTTTCGCAGATAGCTGAAATGAAACTTTATTTTGCTTTGAACTCGATGTGTGTTTATTTGCTTAAGTGTTCCGGCATTCGAATTCCTTGTTCAGTACACTTGTGAAGTTTCAACGCTTGAACCTCGTTTGAGTTCATCCGTCAAGTCCTAAAATCACGACCACAAGTCACGACTGGGTATTAAGTTGAACTCCTATATTGTATTGCTTCAGTTAGTGATTGACACTTAAGTCCTGCCCCCAGTTTCAGAAATGAAGTTTAAAGATCGATTAGCGGCCGTATTTCGCTTTCAATGCAGCATGCTTAGCATTGTTGGTTTGGTGTCGAAACAGGAGGATTTTGAGTGGTTGAATCACACTCGCTCTTTTATTGATTATTGTATCCATGCTCCGGGGACTTATGTCATTTTCACGGGCGATCAGCCACGTTTGCTTGGCACTTATCATTTCGTCCGCACTCTGGGGACTTAAATAAGTTCGCGGGCGCTCAATTACACCCGATTTGAGTTTATACTCCGGTCCGCGCTCTGGGGACTTAGAGTTAGTTAATGTTTATACTCCAGTTCGCACTCTGGAATCCGGAGTAAGTAAACACACTGTCAATCATATCTGTTGTATGTTTTTGAATTTCGCTCGCACTCTGGGAACAAATGGTGTATCAGGATCGTGGATGGTCAGATCACATCCACCATGAGTTAACAAGTGAGGTCGTTAGACGGACGGGTCCATCCTCCCCAAACTTGATTCGAATACGGGTAAAGTCGTTAGGTGAACGGATCCACCCTCTTCAAAACCGTACTTGTAAGTTTATACTCCAGTTCGCACTCTGGGAATCTGGAGTTAAGTGAAGGATTGTCGTGTATCAATCCTTTTTTGACTTTGGTGTGATGGCTTGTCCCCGAGCTCGGGTTTCACTTAGCGAGTGAATGATCGTATCACAGTCACTCCCTATTTGAATAAATTCCACCGTATGATGGAACTTAGCTCTCCGTGCATATTGATGATCATATGAAGTATTTCAAGTAAATCACAGCTCTGGCTCGAAGAGATTGCATTTTATTGCTGAAATAAGAAAATACGGCAAAGTCAGTTGCCTTATTACAAATTCTAATTTCGAAATGCAGAAACAAATTGCAAATGAAAAATAGACTAAATAAATAAATAGAACCTGTTATTTGTAGTAGCGACGGAGACTATCGCTGTTCCAGGCTTTCGGAAGAGTGAGACCGTCAACGGTCGATAATTTGAATGTGCCATCTCCGAGCTTTCGTTCAATAACATATGGTCCTTCCCAAGTTGGCTTCATATGCGAAGGGACCGTATAAATTCTTTTGAGTACGAGATCACCAAGTTTAAAGGTTCGGGGTCGAACCTTGGCATTGTATAATCGGGCAACTCGACTCCGACATGCGGCTGCCCTCAAATCAGCCTCTTCACGCTTCTCAGCCAATAAATCGAGAGATTCAGCAAGTAATATAGCATTTGTCTTCGGATCGTAATATGTCACACGATGGGAAGGTACTTCTAATTCGATCAGAATAACAGCTTCTGAACCATAAGAAAGAGAGAATGAAGTATGACCGGTTGCGGACTAGTGGGTTGTACGGTAGGCCCATAAGGCTATAGGAAGTTCATCGACCCATTTGCCCCCGGCTTTTTCCAGTCGTTTCTTCAGAATGGATTTTATAACTTTATTAACAACTTCAACCTGTCCATTCGCTTGAGGGTGTGCGACTGCGGGAAATTTCTTCTGAATGTGGAATCGTTGATAGAAACCCTTAAATTCGGCACTATCGAATTGGGTCCCGTTGTCAGTGATGATAATACGTGGGAGACCAAATCAGCAGATGATGTTGCGCACTACAAAGTTGATCACCTTCTTCATTGTGATTGTAGCAAGGGGTTCAACTTCTGCCCACTTGGTAATGTAATCAACTGCTACGATGGCGTACTTCGCACCACCTTTGGCTAGAGGTAAAGAGCCAATAATATCAATTCCCCATACTGCAAACGGCCATGGGCTGACCATTTGAGTTATCTCAGTAGGCGGGGCTCTAGGAATCCGAGCATGCTTTTGACATTTATCACATTTCTTGGCATAATCTACTGCATCATGGTTTATAGTCGACCAATAGTATCCATACCGGAGTACTTTCTTGGCAAGTGCTTGCCCCCTGGTGTGATCGCCACATTCTCCTTCGTGTACATCATGTAATACTCGTTTGATTTCGTCGTGAGCGATACGCCGGAGTAAAGTAACAGAGTACCCTCTTCTATACATAACTCCATTTTGAATGGTGAACCGAGATGCTTTTCGAAGAATTTGTCTCTTTTCACTCCTACACTCTAGCAGGATTCCATGTTCGAGATAATTTCTGAATGGAGTCATCCACGACTCCCTTTCGGAAACGACATCAAATACCCAATCGGCTTCCATCTGACCAATGCTTGGCGAAGATAATACCTCTACGGGCACAAGTCCCATTTGCTGTGCTTCACCTGTACTGGCTAACTTTGCCAACGAATCGGCTTTTTGGTTGTGTTCTCGCGGCATGTAATAAATAGCATAATAGTCGAACTGATTCAATGTCTCCTGAACCTAAGCAAGGTACGCGGCCAATCTTCGATCTCTGGCTTGGTATTCCCCTCGAACTTGACACACGATCAATTGCGAATCATAGTAAATTTCCACCGCAATGATTCTTAAATCTCTGGCAAGTTTCAATCCAGCCAATAGGGCTTCATATTCAGCTTCGTTATTAGTCGCATGGAAGTTGAACTTTAGAGTGTAACATATGGATCTATCTTCAGGAGTTTCAAGAACAACCCCGACACCTGAGCAACGGTCATTTGATGCACTGTCTGTATGCAGCTTCCATATATACTTGGGAGATTCACTGTTTTTAGGCAAATCCTCTGGGATGGTAAATTCAGCTATGAAATATGCTAGGACTTGTCTTTGAATGGCTCGCCTTGGAGTGTAAGTAAGGTCAAACTGACTTAACTCGATATTCCATTTGAGTAACCTGCCAGACGTCTCAGGACCCGTAAGGACCTGTCGTAACGGCTGGTCGGTATAAACGGAGATTGGGTGAGCCTGGAAGTATTGACGGAGCTTCCTCGAGGCAATAACGAGACAATAAGCCAATTTTTCTAGCTTTTGATAATTTCTCTCAGTTTCGGTAAGCCGCTTGCTTATGTAGTAGACCAGCTTTTGTATTCGGTCCTCCTCCCGAACTAGGGCAGCACTGATTGCGTTTTGTGATACCGCCAAGTAAATGTACAATTTCTCGTGATCGATAGGCTTTGACAAAATTAGCGGTGTGGAGAGATGTTGAATTAGTGCTTGGAATGCGCCTTCACATTCCATAGTCCATTCAAAGTTTCGTTTTCCTTTTCGGATCAGATCGAAGAAGGGAATGCATTTGTCAGTGGACTCTGAAATGAACCTTCTCAGTGCTGCTACTTTCCCGTTGAGACTCTAGACTTGCTTTATAGGTTTTGGAGTTTCAAGATTTCTGATCGCCCAGATCTTTTCGGGATTGGCTTCGATTCCTCGAACGTTGACGATAAACCCGAGGAATATTCCGGATGCTACCCCAAAGTGACATTTCAATGGGTTGAGCTTCATTCTGTATTCTTGGAGGATATTAAACATTGACTCCAGATCTTTGATGTGATCGGTAGAAAATCACGACTTGACTAGCATGTCGTCGACATATACCTCCATGGTCTTTCCGATATGGTCAGCGAACATTCGATTAACTAACCGTTGATAAGTTGCCCTAGCATTCTTGAGTCCAAAAGGCATAACTTTATAGCAATAGAGTCCCGTATTGGTTACGAAGCTGGTATGTTCCTGGTCGGGCAAGTGCATGGGTATTTGATTATAGCCAGAGTATGAATCCATGAAGGATAAAAGTTCGTGTCCAGCCGTTGAGTCTACAAGTTGATCAATTCGTGGAAGTGGAAAACTGTCTTTGGGGCAAGCTTTATTCAAGTTTGAGTAGTCAACACATGTTCTCCATTTCCCATTTGGCTTTCGGACAAGTACATGATTGGATACCCATTCCGAGTATAATGCATCTCGAATGAATCCATTCATCTTAAGCTTATCTACCTCTTCTTTAAGGGCGGAAGATCTCTCTGAATCCATACCACGCCTTTTCTGCTTGACCGAAACGTACTGCGGGTCAATATTCAGCATGTGGCTCACGATGTCCGGCGAGATCCCACACATGTCAGAGTGCGTCCAGGCAAACACATCAAGGTTTTCCCGGAGAAATTCAACCAATTCCTCTTGCATATGTTGGCTTAGCTGAGATCCAATCTTTATCATCTTCGAGTCATCATTATCATCGATAGGAACATCGATCGTTAGTTCGGCCGGAGAAGCTTGACTGTCTTTACTTCATCTTCACTTTCGGTATCTCTCGGGTCAAGATCTCTTTGGAATTGGTTGGGGTGCCCAGGCCCGAGCCCAGGCGCTAATTGTCAATTATCCGTAAAGCGGACATAGAGAGATTCCTCTACGCCCTTTCCTTTTTCCTTCCGCTATGCCTAACGCAGCTCAGCAACGTAACAGGCTCGCCCTGCGGCCTGATCCCCTTGAACAACTCCGACACCATTGTCGGTGGGGAATTTCAAAGTCAAACACCATGGGGCGATGGCAGCCCTGAATTCAGCTAGGGCTGGTCATCCCAAGAAAGCATTATATGGGGAGTTTATATCCAAAACAACAAACCGTAGTATCCGGACTCTCCGGCGCTCACCAATTCCTAATTCCACTGACAGTTCCACCACTCCAGTGGGTATAGTTGCACTCCCATTGAAACCGTGAATGCGAGACTGACATGGATTCAAGTCTTTAGTTTCCATTCTCATCTGGTCGTAAGCTCGTTTAAACATAATATTCACATAGCTTCCGCTGTCTACCAAGATCCTCTTCATCCAAGCAGGACCTACTCGAGCTAATATGACTAGCGGATCAATAGTGGGGGCTTCGACCCTGTCGGCATTCTGACTTCGAAATACGATGTCATCCGCCATCGTTCTTTGATGTTTGGCCGGAGCCCCATCTTCAGAATTACTACAACATTCAAAGTCCGCATGCCTGATAGAGCTGGCATACGACTCCATTTTCTTCCAGCTTCGGTTTGTTGGATGAGGACCACCACAAACAGTGTTTATCACAAACCTCCCGCCAGTACGAGCGGGTTCCTCCTGTCTAGCCAGATTCTGCACATGATTTTGATTCGATGGGCCCGTACCTCCAGACTGCGGCGCCCGAACAAACTATTCTAACTTCCTTTCTCTTATCAACTTTTCGATGAGATCCTGCAAGTGACGGCATTCATTTGTGTTATGGCTGTAACTTTCGTGAAATCTACAAAATTTTCCCATCTGAATTTTCTTCTCCGATGACTGTTTTGGAGCAGGCTTTTTGTACTGAATAATATTGCAGGTTTGTAGATATACGTTCTCCAACGACGTATTCAGAGGAGTATAATTATCAAACATTGGAGCTCTACGCCGTGGACCATGGTTCTGATCCCGTTCTCTATTTTGGTTACCACTGCCTATTTGCTGATCTTGTTTGTTTTGAATATTTAGTTGCACTTTTCCAGAACTCTCCCCGGATTGTTTAACAGCAATATTACTCTGAACTCCTTCCACACTAGGCCCTACATCATCCTTCTTCCTAGACTGTTTTGCATCCTCCCTTCTCAAGAATTGAGCTGCTTTGGAATAGAAACAGTCCAATGATGCATGGGGTTTTCCGGCCAACCAGTTGCCAAATTCCGAATCGGGCTCAATTCCTTTAGTCAATGCCATAAGAATAGAGTTATCATTTGGGTTGCTGATCTCAGCACACGCAGCATGAAATCTCTCTAAATAATGCCTGAGTGTCTCTCTAGAAGCTTGAGTGACACTGGATAAGGTATTAACATCCTTTGGTCTCACGACATGCATACAAAATTGTTCAATAAACTTTGTTGCCAACTGATCGAAGCATGAGATAGATCAAGGTGGCTGTCGGGTAAACCACATAGTCGCTATGCCCCCTAGTGAAATCGGGAAGCTTCGGCACTTAACTGCATCATCAGTTCGTGCAACGTTCATCAACCATTCGTACTTCAGAATATGCTGATTAGGGTCAGAGTTCCCTTCGTAGATGGGTAAAGTCGGCATCCTAAATCGCCGTGGTGGTTCAGCATAAAGTATCCCATCAGTAAAAGGAGTGTGACTTCGGGAGATTCCCCAGTCGTCATTGCTAAGCCCTTGACTTTCATGGATCATTTGACGGATCATTGCTGACAGTTCGGGCATCTGGGCATTTTGAGCAGGCTGGGCCAAGGTGTGGTCGGGTTCCACAATGCGAGGAGGGGCCGATCGCTGTCGACGGTTTGCGTCTCGCCTCCTTGGCTCTACGTCCTCGGGGACGTAAGGCTCAGGATGGTTTTCACGCTGGTGATGGTTCGGATTTGTTCGGTTTCGGATCTCGGCATCTAAATCAGTGGCTGTCGTGGTATGGTTATCAGTAACATGATGTGGGGTAGCGCCTCCTCGGGAGGAGGGTCCAGTTTGATGGCTGGTTGATGGGCCAACTCTTAGTTGCCCAACATTCAAGGTGTGTTGATGCCCGGTGGCCTGTGTGTAACTTTCGTCTAGCCGTGGGTGTGTAGATCTGTGATGATAATTGGAAGAGGCTGAACTCTCGGTGGAAGAATAGGAAGCTCGATCCCTCCTGGATCTCCTTCGTCGCTGACGGTTCAGTTGGTTAGTTAGTTCCGCGTTAGCACGGAGCTGTTGAGTTAGCTGTTGATGGCTCTGAGTCAATTCTTGCATCAGCATCTGAAATTCTTCTCTGGTGACAGGCCCTTGTGGATCTGATGGTCCGGTAGCATTCTGTTCAGTTGGAGGCAGTTATACGGGATTCTGTCTGTCCCGTCCTTCAGGATCTGCAGTTGTAGAAGTAGTCCTTGTGTTAACCATTATGGATGATGAAGCTCTCTCCTAGACTTGTAGCAAATTTGAATAGGATGGAAATGCTTCTGAAATTGAGATCTGGATGTTCTCCTTGGATGTTTGCAATCCGGTATCGGCAGTAGATCCAACGAGCAGAAGGAAAAAACTGGGTTTTCTCTCAGTGAAAGCACTAAAGTGTTTGTACCAAAATTGGGCACAACACTCTTCGGAAGGGTTTGAAGAGATAAAAATGAAGAAATTAAATGGAAAAAGAGGATTATCTAACAAAAACTTCAAAACAAATAAGAAAGTACACAGAAACACAGAAATTTAGAGTGGTTCAGCGTATTGCCTACGTCCACTATGAAATTGATGGTTTTATTGATGTTTTCCTGATGATTCCAACTGATTACAGTGGATTACAGCAAACTACAGTGATGAAATTCGAGTACAACAATAGCCTTGTAGCGCAAAAATGAATTCGGCAGAGTCTGGACATCAGAGAGCCAAAAGATCCCCTTTCTGTAGGCTCTGGGGTGCTATTTATAGGCGTAGGATGCAAATATCTCGCTCAGATCTCGGGAGACCTCTTCTGGCACGTGGGTGGGCCCGCGCGATCGATCCCCGGTGATTTTGACTCGATCAACAATCGATACGAACGAATTTCGTATCGATCAAGATATGACCCAATCGAGTTGAAACTTGGTATGAACATTATTTAGGTCGTACGTAAGCTCCTGTGAAAATTTCATAGCATTTGGACTTGTGGATTGTGAATTATGATTGATGCAAGTTCACGTCTTCCCTAGATTGCCCTGTTCGAATCGATACGTTCATATCAATCACTTCGAATCGATACTGAGCACGCGCTCGCGAGTTGACGTGGCGCTAGTTTCCAGGATCGATCCACATTTCGTGCCAAATCGACCAAGTATTTACCAGATTTTTGCCTTGTTTGCATCGATAGCTATTGCCTTGTTTGTACCGATGGAAGCGGTTCAATTCGTATTGATGAAAGTAACTCAGTTCGTATCGATGGAAGCAGCTCAGTTCGTATCGATTGTGTGGCCTTGTTCGTATCGATCGAAGTTGCTCCAACATGATGGATACGAACAAATGATGATGTGATGTATACGAACATATGGCGACTCTTCTGGGCTTGATGGATACGAACTGAGGTCACTTGATGGATACGAACCGAGGTCACTTGATGGATACGAACTGAGGTCACGTGATGGATACGAAGAACAAGTAATTGATGGATACGAAGAACATGTAATTGATGGATACGAAGAACGCTGTTCGCCTGGTCGATACGAGACCGTGCACACCTAATGGATACGAACCAGATCAATTCGAAGGAGGGTTTTCTCTGGTTGCTCTGATGGATACGAACAAGGTGATTGCTTGAATTGCATCGACCATATCTCGAGCATATGAACTTCGACTGACTTGAAAATTGGAACTTTGGCTTCCATAGCTTTGCTCATCTCGTCAAATCAATTGGAGCTTGATTGGGACTCGGATAAAATTCATCGATATCCATAGCGAGCCTGCGTATAACTGATCTTCGGGATGGACTGTCTTCGTTTTCTAGTTGAGTTCCAGGTATCATGGTCTTGCCAAAAGGCGGGATAACACTTATATATAATTGAGATAAGCTTTTCTTCCACCTCCACCACGGCCAAATTCCTCTACCACGACCGTGCTTCTCCTTCCTATCCTAGAGCCGCTCTCACCCTTCCCCTTTAAACCCGACCGCCTACCCATCCAACAACACCATCTCCACCACCTTTGAACTGCATCCATCAACCGAACACCTAGCAGCCTCTGACCTGAACCACCACATGCTCGTCCTTCTTCTTTCACCCACAACCGCCCGTAAGCCAACGCCTCTCCCTTCCACGCCTTTCCCAACCTAACTCCACTGCATGGTACGCCTCCACCTCCTCCACCCGTGCCAAAGTTGCCACCACCACCTTCCACATTCACCATATCACAACCAAGAGGTAGAAAAGAAAAAAAGTGCAGCTTTCACTTCACCAAACATAGTATCCACGAGACCCACCGAGCATCTCGACCAATCACCCTTCCATTTTTCCAACCTTGCCCACGTGGCCTTCCTCCGCAGCAGACCATGCCTGATCACTGCCGTGTCCCTCAGCCATTGCCGCACCATGCTTCATCTCTGCCCGGTCAAGCTGGAAGTCTGGTCGAGCAGAAAGTATGGTTAAAGTATGTTTAAATTGATGATAATATATTAAGGTTTGATTTTGTGTTTTGTTCTATAGAAGAAGAAAAAATTCCAAGTTTATCTTCATAATTTTTAAACTGGAAAGTAAGGCTGGGATATGGATTAACATAAGCACAACTATACCCATGATTATATGTATTTTGTCCCAGAATGGGAAATTTAAAGGAATATGGTCTAAAAATAAGTTGATATAACTAAACTATTCACATTTTGTACGCAATTATATTTCAACAGTGAAGTGATATCAATAGCATGTTACTAATGAACGCAAGGCAATATCACTTTTATATGATTTTTGGGTATGTATAATATGTTTAGAGTAGTATATAATTTGTTTAAGGATATATATGTATTATATTTGAAATATTTATTTAAATTTACGTTAATATCTTTAAAATAGTTTTTTATAGCTTTAATTAATGTATATATTATGTTAAAGTATTCATTTGAAAATTTTAAAAGTAATATATGGTTTCTATAAACATCTCTTAAATATATATAGCTTATATATATATAAGTTCACTCATATAATTGATTTTTCCTTGAACCCAGTTCATCATGCTTTGCTTTTGCCTCACTGCTGTCCAGAATTAGGCGCAATAGTTTTTTGCTTTCCTCCGTGTGTGTGTGCGTGTCTCTTCCTCGTTCTAGTTGTTCCTCTAGATTCGAAAGGTGAGCAATCACTCACGATTAACACTTATATTTAGTCAATTTAATTCACATGAAATGACGATTGAAATATATTGTTAAATTTGAATTGTTAGTGATTTAATTGTTAAATCTGATATGCCATTATCCGCAATTGTTTATCTATGATATATGACATCATAACCTGTTGTATATGTTATATTGTTAATGATTGTATATGCTTGTCATTGATATGCATGTCATCTTATGCTATTTTATACACTGCAAGTTCCCTGTTCGTTAAGAATTCCCTATGAATTGAAATGATGCATACCCGAACGATATTATAGATTAGGGGAAAATCGTTATGGGTTGAAATGATAAACCCAAGCAATTTTAATTGATTTTGCAATTTTAGGATTGCGGGTTGAAATGATATATATCCGTAAAATATTAAATTTTGATTGTGGATCGAAATGATAAATCTATGTATCACTTGACCATATGATAGAAAATTATATACGGATACCGTGGTTTGTTTTCGAAAAGCGATTTCCAAAGTTTTGAAAGGAAATATTTCGATTTTTATAAATATTGATTTTAAATATCATATAAATATCTTATTTTTATATATGTGAAAAATTTAGATTTTTAAATTATATGTTTGAAAATTTTAAAATTATAAGTTAAGTTTTAAAATGTAAATTATAAAATTTTACTTATAACTTTATTATTTAAAAAAATATAAAATAAGGTTTAAAATAGATTTAATAATAACAAGATTTAATTTAATAATTATTAATATAATAAAATTTAATAAGAATTTAAATTTAACTTTATTTGTGTAATATGTCTTAAATACTTTATAATAGATTTTATAACTTCAACAAATTAATGATGGGAAGATGAATTGAAATTTGATTTGTAATTTAATTAGTTTGAAGATTTAATTTAAATAAGAATTGATTTGTAATTTAAGTTAAATAAGAGTTGATTTGAAACTTATTGATATTAAGATTTTAGAGATACGATTTTATAAAATTAATAACTTGATTTTGATAAAGGTGATTTAATGGATATTTCAACTTTAAATAAAATTGTAATTGAATATTCAATTTCGATTAGATTTTTAAATTGAGATTTTATTTAAATGTTATTAATGATTAAGTGGATATTTTGAAGTTTAAATAGGATTAAGTTGAATTTTGAATATAAATGAAATTTATCAAATTAAGTTATTGTTAATTGTTTGAATATTGAAACTGTATTGAAATGGAAGTGATTTAAAATTTGTAGTTCAAACCTGAATTTGAAATCGATATAAATTGTTGAACTGAGATTGATTTAAATTGAATTTTTGGAATTAAAGCGGATTTGGATTGATTTGTGAAATTGGAAGAAATTTGAAACTATTTTCGATATAAACTATTTTAATATATATATCTACTATTTTTATATAAACTATCTTAAATATATCACCTATTTTAAATATAAACTATTTTAAATTATAACTATTTTAATATATATAAACCTTATTAAATTGTGTAAGCTGGAACTATTATAATCTAGATTAAAGGGATTTAAATGCGCATACTTTAATATGATTTCGAAAGTGATATGATTTCGAAAGTGTATATGATTTAGAAAGTGATGTGATTTTTGAAATGAATATGATATTTTGATATGAAGTATGAACTGTTTTGAAATAAAATGACAACGGTGTGAAATAAGCGTTTAGTTGTTAAAGAGACAGAGATCAATATTGTCATACTCTCTGCCAATACCGAAAATCACTTTAACAACTCTGTACGTGGTGGAGATTCTAGAACGAAGTAGGATGGTTGGCGACGATTCTATATGAGGTATTAACGCAGCTCTGACTCCTGCGAGTCAGCTTGATGTCTCTAAAACAGGAGCCACGCTGGGCCAAGTGAGGTTATTCCTTCTACCGGGCACATTTCTTCGATTCCATTCTATTACTTTTGATTTGATTTGGGTGCACCTATGATTTGGAAGTGTGTCTCGAGGTGGGCGGTAGTAGCTGCTATGCGTTACCACCAGTTCAGATCTACAAAATGGTAGAATCCTACCTTGGGCATTGCCTCGCGTGCCTTGTCACTTGCCTTATTGCACCTTCTACGAGTTTGGTTTGTGTCGTACCTATGGAGTGCTCCCTGATAGCCCACCATTTTACGGTGGAGTTTACAGTATCTGTATAGACTACGACATTATATAAAATGTGTTAAAGGGGATATGGGTAACGCCTTAACGCTATTTTAATACTTTACTTTACTAATAGACATATTATAATACCGTATATTACTACATAGTAGATAGTTCCATGGATCCATAGAGGATGGAAATCCCAAACATCCTTTAAGTTACTTGTATTTCAGTTGATATTTCACTTGCGTTGAATTTACTGGTATAAGAATGTTAATCCTGACTCGAGTGTTTTGTGTTTTGCTTTATGCTCGGGTCAGACCGAGTGTCACGGCTTTTGAGACTCACCTTTGGAGCTTGGAGTTTTCATGAAGATCTATCTATTCAGCTTTCAGTTATTTCAGTTGTATCCAGTGGTTTAGACTTGTCAGTTGCTTTTGTATTAGTGACTACTTTGTATTTGAGATTTCTATTGTATCTTGTTTTAAACTTTGATGTTTATATAGTCGCTTCATGAACTATTATTTATCTATTTCCGTTGCTTATTGTTATTTTACTCTGTGTCCATGATTGATTATTTACTATATATACTAAGTCTTGCCAAATATAAATTAACAATCTGTTGTTTTGAGCAACTCAAGTCTGACATGTGTGGATGATTGTCGATTTGAACAGTTCGAAATACCAGGTTGTTACATGTGGTATCAGAGCTTAGGTTTAGGCAAAACTTAGCATACGTAGTGAAAACTCATTAGAGATAGGGTAGTGATACCCTAGAATTAGTATAATCAATTCCAGAATCATCTTCGTTCGAGCTTGAAATTCTTCATCCTGGATTTGGATTTCTTTTGGCTTTTGGAACCATCCTCCTTGTTCTGAAATCCATTCTCATCTCTTCCTATTCGTGTTCTTCTTGATACTGGAGCATCCCAAAGCTTCATTTCCGTCCCGCCAACTTTTGTATGATTTGTAAAGGGGTGAAAATCCTTTACAACAAGCGTCGATTCACCGAAGATTTCTACGTCCTCGGTTTGGATGATGTCACTTCTTGCAAAGCCCGAACTGTTTCTCTAGTAGATGACCAGGGTGATTCGCGTGATCGAATGTCGAATGCCTCAGGATTATGCATGCAATTTTATTTTTTGCTTGATCTTAGCCTAGTGATCTTGACTCCATCCCGATAGTTAAGGACTATCTTGATGTTTGGTGAAGTCGCTTCTCTCCCTCTCAAACGGGAAATTGAATTTCCGCATCGATCTTATTCATGGGGCTAGACCTATTGTCCTTCCTCCCAGACGAGTGGTCTCGGTGAATGGTTAGTCTTGCCTTTGGATTAACCAATGCTCCTGCCTTCTTCCTTGACCTTATGAATCGCATTTTCTATGATGTTCTCATCAAGCTGTCCCATTTCTTTGATGGTACTCTCATCTTTTCTAAGCCTCGGTTGACCCAGTTAAGATCGCCCGTGATCAATATAGATCTATCCATCTTACCTCTTTCGTAATTTGATTATCTTATCTTCCTTTTCGAGCTATTCTTCTTAATTAGAATTCTCTTCGATTAGGATCGCTCTAAATTTGAATCTCTATCCTTGTTATAAATCCATTCTTGAATCATCCTGTGAGCGAGTGTATTTGTAATTAATATATAAAATATTTTATATTGTGTTGTTTGAGTTGTTAAGTTTGAATTTTGGGTTTTGATCGATTCGTCTGGCCAACGTTATCGATAGGAATTTCAAAACACTTGAACAGAGCAAACTGACACAATATTGTTTTCAAAATTGGTAAATGAAATAATTTTATGTATGACTATATTTTATATATATATATAAAAGTATAATTTTCTGACATTATATAGTTGAATAATTTGGTTGTTAGAAATGATAATACTAAATTATCATTTATTGTTTTGTCAACATTCCTTAACTAATAACTATTGTTGTATGTTATAAGGAGTTAAAATTTTATAAATATGGTTTATAAATCTGATTGCAAATGGAAGGGATTTAAAAAATTAAGGATTTGAGAACTAAATTTCGGTGCTTTTCAAATTTGGTTTTCAAAGTTTTGAAAAGAAAAAATATATATTATTTGAAAGTATTTTCGAATGGAAATAGTTTTCAAAGAATTTTAAATGAAGTAAGTAGGTACTCTCCTCTTTTGTCGCTGGAAAATTATTTCGGTGATGACTGCAACATCATCGACATTCATTTTCAAGTCTCAAAGTGGAGAGACCAATCAGTAGCTTTGCTACAATTTTGTTTTGAAAATGGAGTTGATTTGAATTTCTTAAGTATGATTTGATGTACAAATTATATATATGTATATATTTATTTCAAAGTGGTTTAAAGTGAAACCGGAAATTTAACTCTTATATTCTATGTTAAGTAATGGTTTTCAATTATTAAAATGAAGAATTTTTTTTTGAATAATTGGAGTGTCTTAAATGAGAAATGGAATTGAACAACTTAAAACAGTTGAACTAGGATAAATTTATTTGTATAATACTTAATTGCGTTCCAAAACGTATATAACTTACCTGATTATTCAAAAAGTTAAAATGTAATGTGAATATGAAATTGAAGGTTATGCGAGAGAGAATTTAAGTAATAAAAATGTTCAAACTAAATTTTTGCTTAATAGAAATGGTATAAATAAAAGAAAATTTTGTATAGTGTTTAATTACATTCGAAAACATAAATAAAACTTACCTGGTAAGGGTTTGAATTTAATTGAAAAAGTATATAATATAAATGTATGAAATAAGATGTCCAGAAATAAAATTTTGATAAGGAAATTTTTAAATAAAAAGCGGGTGGTTATAATAAATATTTATACACTGATTAAGTGAAATAAATTGAATAATAAAAAGAGAATTAATTAAATAAAATAAATTTTGTTTTGAATGAAAATTTTGTAACAAATGTTAATAAATTGAAATCAAATCAATTGATTGAAATACATTGAATTTAAGTCAAACAAAGTGTGAATACAATGACTATTTATTGATTGGATAAAATGGATTGAAACCAAATTTGTTGAACATTAATTAATTTCAAAAACTAATGAAATTTATATGGTTTCTTGCTGTATTTTGTATTTTGAATCTATTTTCCTTTCTGTTACTTCTATTCTCCTATCTCGTTCTTTTTCGAGGACAAAAATTTTTGAGCGGGGGAAAGTGTAACGACCCGTAAATTTTAAAGGTTTAAATAACGTAATTAACTGAATTTTGCTTGAAAATGAACAATAAAATTTAGCAATGAAAATTTGATATTTGTAATATGTCTACTTAAACATAGCAAATGGTAAATTTTCATTGGTAAATAAGAAAGTTAGTTCTGTTGTGTAATTTTCAATTTCAATTTAAAATCAGTTAATTTGCTGAAAATAAAATATTTTCGAAACCTAGATATTTATACATAATAAATTTGTTAATCATTTTCTGAGTGAGACGTCATATTTCATTCCGTCAAATTTGGACTTCTATAGCTCCGTTTATCTTAATTCTGGCGTTTTAGCAGCATTTTGGCAGGAAAATATCGACTTTTGATAGGATAATCGTATAGCTCATATCTATGTATCATTCTATTGGTCTCGTCGTGCTGATCTCTACAGTATATTCATTTGTCTATTTCGGCGTCCAGTACACGGCGAAATCCACGAAACAGTTAGCTGTATCAGTAACCATTTTAGCCATTTTGTTTTCCTGTGGCCATTCGGTTGTCCACCGGTCAATATAATTAACCAGTAACCTTTTATAATTCCCAAAATACAACTGTTTTCTGTTCTCATTCCATCATTTCGATTTATTATTTGCCGGTTCATACATATCTCTCCACTCTCTTAATTTATATTACAATTTGCTGTTATCTGGTGACCTTCTCTGTTATATTCTTATAAATTACTTTATATTACAAGTTGCTTATATATAATTGAGATAAGCTTCTCCTCCACCTCCACCATGGCCAAATTCCTCCACCACGACCGTGCTTCTCCTTCTTATCCCGGAGCCGCTCTCGCCCTTCTCCTTTAAACCTGACCGCCAACCCATCCAACAACACCATCTCCACCACCTTTGAACTACATCCATCAACCGAACACCTAGCAGCCTCTGACCTGAACCACCACATGATCGTCTCCTTCTTCTTTCACCCACAACTGCCCATAAGCCAACGCCTCTCCCTTCCACGCCTTTCCCATCCTAACTTCACTGCACGGTACGCCTCCACATCCTCCACCTGTGCCAAAGCTGCCACCACCACCTTTCCACATTCACCATATCACAGCCGAGAGGTAGAAAAGAGAGAAAAGAAAAAAGAAGTGAAGCTGTCACTTCACCAAACATAGCATCCACGAGACCCACCGAGCATCTCGGCCAATCACCCTTCCATTTTTCCAACCTTGCCCATGTGGCCTTCCTCCGCTGCAGATCTCGCCTGATCACTGTCGTGTCCCTCAGCCATTGCGTCACCTCTGCCCGGTCGAGCTGGAATTCTGGTCGAGCTAGAAGTATGGTTAAAGTATGTTTAAATTGATGTTAATATATTAAGGTTTGATTTTGTGTTCTGTTCTATAGAAGGAAAAAAATTCCAAGTTTACCATCATAATTTTTAAGTTGGAAAGTAAGGATGGGATATGGATTAACATAAGCACAACTATAGTCATGATTATATGTATTTTGTCCCAAAATGGGAAATTTAAAGGAATATGGTCTAAAAATAAGTTGATATAACTAAACTATTCAGATTTTGTCAACAGTGAAGTGATATTAATAGCCTGTTACTAATAAATGCAAGGCAATACCACTTTTATATGATTTTTGGGTAAGTATAATATGTTTAGAGTACATATAATTTGTTTAAGGATATATATATATATATATTATATTTGAAATATTTACTTAAATTTATATTAATATCTGTAAAATAGACTTTTTTATAGCTTTAATTAATGTATATATTATGTTAAAGTATTCATTTGAAAATTTTAAAAGTAATATATGGTTTCTATAAACATCTCTTAAATATATATAGCTTATATATATATATAAGTTCACTCATATAATTGATTTTTCCTTGAACCCAGTTCATCGTGCTTTGCTTTTGCCTCACTGCTATCCAGAATTAGGCGCAACAGTTTTTTGCTTTCCTCCGTGTGCGTGTCTCTTCCTCGTTCTAGTTGTTCCTGTAGATTCGAAAGGCGAACAATCACTCACGATTAACATTCTTATATTTAGTCAATTTAATTCACATGAAATGACGATTGAAATATATTGTTAAATTTGAATTGTTAGTGATTTAATTGTTAAGTCTGATATGCCATTATCTGCAATTGTTTATCTATGATATATGACATCATAACCTATTGTATATGTTATATTGTTATTGATTGTATATATTGATATGCATGTCATCTTATGCTATTTTATACACTGCAAGTTCCCTGTTCGTTAAGAATTCCCTATGAATTGAAATGATGCATACCCGAACGATATTATAGATTAGGGGAAAATCGTTATGGGTTGATATGATAAACCCAAGCAATTTTCATTGATTTTGAAATTTTGGGATTGCGGGTTGAAATGATATATATCCGTAAAATATTAAATTTTGATAGCGGATCGAAATGATAAATATATGTATCACTTGACCATAGGATAGAAAATTATATACGGATACCGTGGTTTGTTTTCTAAAAACGATTTCCAACGTTTTGAAAGGAAATATTTCGATTTTTATAAATATTGATTTTAAATATCATATAAATATCTTATTTTTATATATGTGAAAAATTTAGATTTTTAAATTATATGTTTTAAAATTTTAAAATTATAAGTTAAGTTTTAAAATGTAAATTATAAAATTTTACTTATAACTTAATTATTTAAAAAAATATAAAATAAGGTTTAAAATAGATTTAATAATAACAAGATTTAATTTAATAATTATTAATATAATAAAATTTAATAAGAATTTAAATTTAACTTTATTTATATAATATGTCTTAAATATTTTATAATAGATTTTAAACTTCAACAAATTAATGATGGGAAGATGAATTGAAATTTGATTTGTAATTTAATTGGTTTGAAGATTTAATTTAAATAAGAATTGATTTGTAATTTAAGTTAAATAAGAGTTGATTAGAAACTTATTGATATTAAGATTTTAGAGATATGATTTTATAAAATTAATAACTTGATTTTGATAAAGGTGATTTAATGGATATTTCAACTTTAAATAAAATTGTAATTGAATATTCAATTTCGATTTAGATTTTTAAATTGAGGTTTTATTTAAATGTTATTAATGATTAAGTGGATATTTTGAAGTTTAAATAGGATTAAGTTGAATTTTGAATATAAATGAATTTATCAAATTAAGTTATTGTTAATTGTTTGAATATTGAAACTGTATTGAAATGGAAGTGATTTAAAATTTGTAGTTCAAACCTGAATTTGAAATCGATATAAATTGTTGAACTGAGATTGATTTAAATTGAAATTTTGAAACAAAAGCAGATGTGGATTGATTTGTGAAATTGGAAGAAATTTGAAACTATTTTCGATATAAACTATTTTAGTATATATATCTACTATTTTTATATAAACTATCTTAAATCTATCACCTATTTTAAATATAAACTATTTTAAATTATAACTATTTTAATATGTATAAACCTTTTTAAATTGTGTAAGTTGGAACTATTATGATATAGATTAAAGGGATTTAAATGCACATACTTTAATATGATTTCGAAAGTGATATGATTTCGAAAGTGTATATGATTAAGAAAGTGATGTGATTTTTGAAATGAATATGATATTTTGATATGAAGTATGAACTATTTGAAATAAAATGACCACGGTGTGAAATAAGCGTTTGGTTGTTAAAGAGACTGGGATCGGATATTGTCATACTCTCTGCAAATACCGAAAATCACTTTAACAACTGTGTACGTGGTGGAGATTCCAGAACGAAGTAGGATGGTTGGCGACGATTCTATATGAGGTATTCACGTAGCCCTGACTCCCATGAGTCAGCTTGATGTGGCTAAAATAGGAGCCTCGCCGGGCCAAGTAAGGTCGTTCCTCCTATCGGGCACATTTCTTCGATTCCATTCTATTACTTTGTGATTTGATTTGGGTGCACCTTTGATTTGGAAGTGTGTCTCGAGGTGGGCAGTAGTAGCTGCTATACATTACCACAAGTCCGGATCCGCAAAACGGTAGAATCCTACCCTGGGCATTGCCTCGTGTGCCTTGTCACATGCCTTATCGCACCTTCTACGAGTTTGGTTTGTGTCGTACCTATGGAGTGCTCCCTGATAGCCCACCAGTTTACGATGGAGTTTACAGTATCTCTATAGACTATGACATTATATAAAATGTGTTAAGGGTGATATGGGTAACACCTTAACGCTATTTTAATACTTTACTTTACTAATAGACATATTATAATGCCGTATATTACTACATAGTAGATAGTTCCTCGGATCCATAGAGGATGGAAATCCCAAAGATCCTTTAAGTTACTTGTATTTCAGTTGATATTTCACTTGCGTTGAATTTACTAGTATAAGAATGTTAATCCTGACTCGAGTGTTTTGTGTTTTGCTTTATGCTCGGGTCAGACCGAGTGTCATGACATTTGAGACTCACCTTTGGAGCTTGGAGTTTTCGTGAAGATCTATCTATTCAGCTTTCAGTTATTTCCAGTGGTTCAAACTTGTCAGTAGCTTTTGTATTAGTGACTACTTTGTATTTGACATTTCTGTTGTATCTTGTTTTGAACTCTGATGTTTATATAGTAGCTTCATGAACTACTATTTATCTATTTCCGCTGCTTATTGTTATTTTACTCTATGTCTGGGATTGATTATTTACTATATATGCTAAGTCTTGCCAAATATAGATTAACAATCTGTTGTTTTGAGCAATTCAAGTCTGACATGTGTGGATGATTGTCGATTTGAACGGATCGAAATACCAGGTCGTTACAGTAGAAGAGCCATCAAAGGAAGTATTAAAGAAGCCTCTCGCCTTGACTGGGGACATCAACCTAGCTCTGCTCATTCCCCGAACCGGAGGACCGTATGGCACGACTTATCAAGGAATGTGTCCACCGCGAGTAAATCGGACGTGAAATCAGTGCAAGAGTTGGCAGTCCATTTTTTGTGAGATAGAGACTGCTCAGAATCCTAGAAACTTTAAGATGCCTACTATGGATCCTAACCAAGGCTTGACTGATCCTATAGTGCACCTGCAATGATATACACAACATATGCTAATAAGCGGGGCAATGGAAGAAGTTATGTGCAAATATTTTTCCTTTTCTCGTCGGACTTGGCAACCATGTGGTTTTTCCATCTTACCCATGGCACGATCCACTCATGAGAAATGTTAAAGGAAAAGTTCATAAGCTAATTTCAAGTTCATATAGAGCAACCCAAGGCCCCGTATTCTTTGTCAGATGCGAAACAAAAAGAGGACGAGACTCTATGGCAATACCTGACCCATTTCAACGCTACGGCCGCCAGTGTCCAGAATGCTGATGATTGATTAACTCTTACATCCTTTCCTTATGCAGTGGCGTTCACTCGGACATGAAGATGGCTCGGAGATTGACTAACGAGAAGGTGGCTACTCTTCAGGACTTCTTCTATGAAGCTATAAAGTACATGCGATTGGAGGAAGTTGCAGCGGGGCGGTAAACAAGAATAATTAGCAAACCATCAGAAGCTTCCAATGGTCTGAATGCCATGGTCAAGAACAATGAAGGCAGTGGCACAGAGAAAAAGAAAATTAATAGCCATGGCAATTCCAGTGGGAGGAAAACAAATCGAAGGAGATTCAAGCTTGGCATGAGATTTGACACATATACAGACCTGAATGATACTATAGAGAAAATCTACCCGTCCGCTTAAGTAGAACTTAAGCACAACAAGCCTTCTCTAAAGAAAGAATCAGAGGCTGAAAGAAACTCCGGGAAGTACTGCAGTTTCCATGAGTCCCATGGACATAACACCAATGAATGTCGCTATTTATGGGACATAATTGAGGAACACATCAGGAAGATGAAGCTGGAGTGGCACATCAAGAACTCGGAGGCACTTCACACTCCCGAGAAGCAGGCCCGAGACAGCCCTCATCAAAGAATGGTGGAGAAGGATCTAGTGCCAACCGCGGAAAAGATGGAAGAATGGTAATTAATACCATAAAAGGGGGACCTCATGTGGCAGACAAGAGATGGGGAGAGATGGAAAGGTATGCAAAGTCTTTTAAAAATGGAGATGCATACGTATAGGTGAGGATCAGAGAGCTAAGGCTCCCCATCGGGAGAAGGAGGTGATAACTTTTGATGATAATGACTTATGAGAAAGCAATACCCATATATGGATCCAATGGTGATCACGAGCATGCTTGCCCCAGCAGAAGTACATTGAATCTTGGTAGATAATGGAACTTCAGTGAACATTCTGTTCAAAAATGCATTCGACAAGATGAGATTGTCCATGGAAGATATTACGTCTTGCAACCAACGACTACATGGTTTCACGGGAGAAGGCACCATACCTTTAAGGAGGTGGATTTGTTTGTTGAGATAGGATCCCGTCCCCGGTCAGCCATGCAAAAGAAAACTTTCATACTGGTAAATGGATTCTCAGCTTACAATGCCTTCCTAGGATGTCCAGCCTTATCTGATTTTTGTACCATAGTGGCCCCATGGTGTTTGCCGATGAAGTTCCCAACAACCAACGGGATAAGAGTGGTGAAAGGAAACTAAGGCATGGCCACATAACGTTATGTTGCAGGGCTTCAAGAGAACAAATGGAGAGAGAAGTGGATGGGCGTAGAAGTTTCTTTATATGCCAAGAACTCCCTTACATATAAATAAAAGGAGGTCCCCCCCCCTCGAGTTTGCAAGTGATCCTTATAATGAGCTGGACCCGAGAGATGGAGGAGATGGGGCCGCAGCTGAGCCCGAAGAGGCCTTGGAGTTTATGGAAGTTGATAATAATGATTTTACGAAGCTTATGAAAATTGGATTCGGTCTGGTGTGGGATCTAAAAACATAGTGGATTGGTTCTCTACGGGATAACATGATGTGTTCGCCTGGTCCCATGCAGACATGTGCGAGATTCTCCCTCAATTACTTGTCACGCCTTGTGCATCGACCCAAAGAAACCTTCTGTGAAGTAGAAGAAAAGGAGTATGTGATCAGAACGGTCGGCGGCACTGAACAAAGTGAAAATGTTATTGGAAAATGGCTTTATTCAAGACTCATTGTACCCAGAGTGGATAGCAAACCCGATTCTCGTTTCAAAGTTGAATGGAAAATGGTGGACTTGCATAGACTTCTCTAATTTGAATGATGCACATCCTAAAGACTGCTTTCCACTCCCGAGGATTGATCGGTTAGTAGATGAAACCACTAGGCATGAGCTTCTATCCTTTATGGATGCTTACTTTGGGTATGACCAAATCGCGATGCATATCCCTGACCAAGGGCATAATAGCTTTATCACTGACCTAAGGCGCTACTGCTATAAGGTTATGCCATTTGGATTTAAAAATGCGGGAGCAACATACTAATGTCTGGTAAACACGATGTTTGCCGAACAAATTGGCAAAACCATGAAGGTGTACGTTGACAACATGTTGGTGAAGTCGAAGAGGGGCAAAGACCACATATTGCACTTGGACGAAATGTTTTGAATTCTGCAGAAGTACGGGTGAAGTTAAACCCACTAAAAATATTCTTTTGAAGTGGCTTCTGGAAAGTTCTTAGACTTTATCGTGCATGCAAAGGGATAGAGGCTAATCCGAAATAGGTCCGTGCACTACGAGGTATCAAAATTCCTGAAATTCGGAAGGAAATGCAGAGTTTAAATGAAAACGTAGCAGCTTTGAGCAGGCTCATATCCAAAGTCACAGACAAGTGCGTCCTTTTCTTTGAAGCGCTCAAAAAGAAGAAAGGAAAGTTTGCATGGACAGATGAATGTCTAACTGCATTCTTAAGTTTATTAGAGCACTTACAGAAGCCACCGGTCTTGTCTACACCAGTTGCGTGGGAAGATCTTTACATCTATTTAGCAGTGTCACATCATGCTTTGAGCACTGTTTGGTTTGAGCGGAAGACCAAGTACAACGTCCCGTATGCTACATAAGAAAACGCTTCACCAGGCCAGAGAATATGTATCCTAAGCTGGAGAAGATGGCATACTGTTTGTTGCTTGTATCCAGGAAACTGAGGCATTACTCCCGGTCACATCCTATCTAGGTGCTCATAGACCAGCCCTTGAGGTAGGTTCTGCACAGGTTGGACACTTCAGGAAGACTTACCAAGTGGAGCATCTAGTTGAGTTGGTATGAGATAACCTATCACCTACGGACTGCAATCAAGGAGAAAGCACTAGCGGACTTTCCTGCTGAGTTTACTATTTGAGACAAAAAATTATAGCCCTAGGAGGAGGAAGCTCTCAAGTGGCGAGCGTATGTTGATGGAGCATCCAATGATCACGACTCTGGTGCGAGGGTAGCATTTATGACCCTCGAAGGAAGGAAGTAGAGTTATGCAATTGGATTGGGATTCAAAGCAACGAACAACGAGGCGGATTATGAGGCTCTAATAGCCGGACTGGAATTAGCAATGGAGCTAGGGATCAGACTGTTGTGCGTTCATAGTAACTCTCTATTGGTAGTGAATCAGGTGCTTAGGGAATTCTAAGCTAAAGGAGAACTCTTGAAATCTTATTTGGAAAAGTAAAGGACTTGCTTACTGAGATGGTGCACTACATGGTTAAGCACATTCCGTGGGAGGAGAATCAAAATGAGGAAGAGCTAGCAAAATTGGCAAGTTCAAGAGATGTGTCTCCATTGGGATTGGTACATATTACAACCCTACATGGATCCTGTTTTGAGAAAGTGAATATAGTTGCAACTGTTGGAGATGGAGACCTGGATGACCCTGTTGGTAAGGTATTTGAGTGAAGAAATACTAACCGATGGTCGAAATGAGGCTAGGATGATCCTGCGGAAGGCACCTCTCTTTGCCATCCAAGATTGACTACTGTATCAGAGAGGATATTTGAACCTACTGCTGAGATGCATCGCTGGGTAGGAAGTGGAACATGTACTGAGATATATACATCAAAGAAGCTGCAGAGACCATATATGGGGGCAAACTTTGACAAAGAAAGTGTTGCATTATGGATACTTCTGGCCGACCTTGAATCATGATGCAATCGGGTATACGAGGAGGTGTGATAAGTGCCAGTGGTTTGCTAAATTTCCTAGGCTAACCCCAACTGAACTAACTCACATGGTCATCCCTTAGCACATTGCAATCCGGGGGATAGAAGCGATCAGGGGCTTCAAATGGCGCGAGGTGGGGAAATGTATGCCATAGTGGCAGTTGACTACTAAGTGGGTAGAAGCAAAGCCCCTTACTAAAGTGTCAACGACTAAGGTCATAAACTTCTTAATCAAAAATGTGATATGCATGTATAGAGTTCCTCTTCAGATTATCTCAGATAGTGGATTGCAATTCAACAGTAATGAACTCACTGACTTCTGCCAGCATCACAGAATATAGAAGAGTTTTTCAGTTATAGCATACCCATAGGCTAACGGGCAGGTAGAAGCAGTCAATAAGGTTTTGAAAACTCTCATCAAGAAGCGATTGGAGAAAGTGAAAGGATCATGGACGGACGGGATTCCTCTAGCATTATGAGCCTATCATACCACTTTCAAGACAACTACATGTCATACTCTTTTCTTATTGGTTTAAGGGATGGAAGCGATGTTGCCAGTGGAGACAACAATGCCCTCACACCAAAGAATTTACTATGACCCAAACGAGAATGAGGAGCTACTGAATATGTCCCTTGACTTGATTGAAAAATGACACAAGGAAGCCGCTTTTAAGGCAGAAGCACACAAGCGAAGGATAGCCACCCAATACAATGCTTAGGTCAAACACTGCCCGCTCAAGGAAGGGGATTTGGTGCCGAAACAAGTATTCTCTAGATTAGGGGCACTGGAGCTAATTCGGAAGGACCATTTGTTATTCACAAGGATTTAAGGAATGGAGCTTTTATCCTCAGTACCGCAGATGGAGCCATATTTAGGAAGGCTTGCAACGCATACCATCTCCGTCGTTATTTTGCTTGAACTTTTGTCGTGTTCATTGTATTGAAGCTTTGTAATTAAACCATTATAAAATGGATTCTAATAAAGTGTGTTTTCCTGAAATCTTATCTCAATGGATAATCAATAGGAAACGTAACCTTGTGTAACCAATTGAACGCGTAGGATTAACATATACACTTTGAAGGGATATCACATAGGATGAAGACCTAACTCCTCGACTCAGGAACCAAACTCAATTTTCATGGTACCTTTCCTCAATACTCTTTGCCGGTAGTGGCGAGCCCGATCAGCCCGTTGTCAAGATATGATCGCCAAATGGGTGCTCGCCATTGACAATCAGCCCAAGCTTCTTTGGCGGAATTGGTGAGCCAGATCAGCCCATGGTCAGGACATGACCATTAAATGGGTGCTCGCCGTTGATGATCGTCCCAAACTTCTTTGCCGACAACGGCGAGCCAGATCAGCCCATAGTTAGTACATGACCGCTAAATGGGTCCTCGCCGATTTGATGATTAGTCCAAACTTCTTTGCAGATAATGGCGAGCCAGATTAGCCCATGGTCAGGACATGACTGCTAAATGGATGCTCGGCATTGACGATCGTCCCAAATTTCTTTATTGGCAATGGACAACCGAATTAGCCCATGACCAGGACATGACCGCCAAATAGGTGCTCGCCATCGATGATCGGCCCAAACTTTTTTACCAGCAATGGCGAACCGGATCAGCCCATGGTCAAGACATGACCGTCACATGGGTGCTCACCATTGACGGTCGGTTCAAACTACTCAACCGTTAGTAGTGGATTAGAATGATCCCTATTCGGGTACCCACAGCTAACGATCGGCCTATAATTATACTTTGACAATGGTAGGTCAGAGTAACACTACTCACACATTCACTATTATCAAACGGTTTCGAGCTCATAGGAGGACAAGGAGAACTCGATTTATGGTCATCCAAACATGATGGTCGCTTAGTTGGTTCTCACTTGGCATGCAGATAAATTCAATGACAATGGGTAACCGCAGACGATGTAAATCTGTCTAGTGCGCAGTAAACATTGCATCATATCCAATAAAAGGCACAATTGAATTCGCAGGAACAATCAAACTGCGGTCCGGACATACTAATCATATTTGTCCAACATATAATTATGCATAAGTCAAAAATAAAAAAATATCAGGAAACACCATGCACCCAACCACAACAAAATATCAAAATTGGCCGAGCATGAATTGAACTATTTAAGACAAGAACATGTATGCATTGCAAGTTAATCTCTGGCAATAAAAATAAAAGGAAGGAAATGAAAATGAAGAGCAGACATGGTCATTAATTCGACCCGGATTTGGAGGATCCAGACTTGGAAGCATACTGCTTGGAATAGCTCCTCTAGCCTTTATGTTCATGCAAGCCTTTATGCTCTCCCTCTTTATTCTCTCTTCTCTCATCTTTCTTCCTAGCAGCGGCAGTCGCGTCAAGTTTAGCCTGTTTCTTATGCTTCTTTTTCAAATCCTCATGGGACTCGAGTTTTACTCTTGCTAGGTCCATGGGAAAATTTAGCAAAACATGTCGCCTCAGTGCTTCCTCCTTATCGAACTCCTCCATGGGATCAAAAACCCCTGTGATCTCGACATCAACATCTTCCTAGAGAGCAGCAATCATCTCATAGTGGGCTTCTTCGGTCGGAAGGTCAGATGGGACTAGGGGCATAGCGCCTTGTAGGGAAATGCTAGGAGTAGTCTTGAGGGCAACTGGATCCGTTATAAGCACATTGCCTAAGGTAAATTGAGAAGGATTGCCATACATAGGATTGGTCAAATAAGCTCGGTCGTACTGAGAAGTGGCCCATGGACTGTTAACGAAAAATCTTACCCCCTTTGGAGGATCCAGAGGCATCACTGGATAGTTGGATATGAGCTAGAGGAGGAGACGTTCCTAGGGGCTGGTTCTTAGTAGATGAAACTGAAGAAACCTAAAAAACGGTTAGCGAAACGTCGTGCATGGGGGCGTAAATAATCAATCTCGAGACCTGACCTTGTATAGATATCTCAGAGTTCAAGCTGACATTCTTCTCTTTATCAGCTTCTTCCTTCCGAGTCTTCTCAACTTTAGCTAACTTAATGTAGTCATGACGCACAACTTTCGTCTATTCCGTCGAGAAGCGAGCATCAGCTAACTTAATGTAGCCACGACACACAATTTCCATCTCCTCCGTCGAGAAGTGAGCATCAATGGCTACAATACTGAATGGTGGACCACCTTGTTCACTAGCGGTTTTTGCCTCTCTAATCAATCACTTATGGATGGAGACCATGACCTCCTGGTAATCGTCCATCCATGCCAGACTCTTTTCTATGAACATTCTATAGTAAATTTCGTCCAGTTGTCCTTCCACCTGATCTAGCTGGCTGTTCCGTTCATCACATTCAGCCTGTAGCTTTCAAGCCCTAGATGTTTCAGCAGTTTTGCTCACAATCAAGGCCTTAACTTCAGCTTGAAGAGAAAATATCCCGGCCCTCCACTCCATAACTTTCTTTTTTAAGGCAGCAATGTCGGGCTCTACCTTCTCAGCTATCGCTCGGATCTAATCCAGGCTCTTTGTCAATTTGTCTTAACATTCTTGTAGTCATAAAATAACCGCTTGGCTTTGTCATCATATAAATTTTCTTAGTGTCCATGATATTCTTGGAGAAGTCCTGCTTCATCTGCTCTCACTCCTCGGTATGGGCCACCTTAAGCTTTTGGATCTCCTCAGTGTGGGACCTCTCTAAAGCATCCACCACCTATTTGTGGTTTGGATCCATTTGATGCAATTGCTTTCAGAGATCGAAGATCTTGGTGCTCTTCTTTGTGCTTTGCTTGATGATCTCATGCCCTACCTTGATAACCCTTGTGTGGAATTCTGAAAATGCTTTCACTTCAACCAGACCGTCCATGAGATGTTCTATCGATCCAGCAAAAGAAACAAGGGGCGTCAACGAGTAGGCGTGCTAAAAGATCTAATGGTTGATAGTGCTGCTGGAATTCATCGAAGTGCAGATTTGAGGGATTGGTGATGACCTTTACTCCTTTTGGCCCCTTCCCCTTACCTTTATGCCCAGGGGCAGATACTATAGTTCCTCTTTTGTCAGTTTTCTCATGTTGATTGGAGGCTTCAAAATAGGATGTTAGGAAAGAAGAGAACCGAGGGGACTTGGAATGCTGGGCTAGAGTCTAGGACCCTGATTTACTACCAGGAGAGCGAGACCTCTTATGTGAGCCATTTTTAGGGTCTTGGTCGCCCGTGTCCCCAATTGAACGATAACCGACAAGTTGTCCCATTTTCAGTTCTATCGGGGGCCGCCTGATGTCCTCACTCGGACCAAATAGAGATGCTGCCTTCTTTATATCTTTGGAGTGAGCCAACTATTTTATCTTGGATCACTCCTTGAGCTCAAGTTTCCTACAATTATAAAGGATAACAGTTTAGAATCATCCAATCACCCAGAGAACTGCATGACCATGATAAGAATGTGCAGTGGTATAAGTGTAAGTGCAAGAGTGTGTAACTACGGCACGAACCCTTAGGGTCCTCATGAGTCTCTAACTGTCGCTGAATCTCTGCGATGGATGTAGAGTCCCTGTATATGATCCCAATTTTTGAATCTAAAAGGTAATCAGAAACGTTAATATCTCCGAGGATGAAAGCCTCCTCCTCCTCCTTGGGACAAAAAAATGAGGCCTAAGGCTTCATCCACCTCTAGTTTACGTGAGGTATGCAAACTGATGCCCCTGAAAGAGTGGGCTTCATCGTGATCTGAAGCAGTACGATCACTGTCATGGGAATGAGAACCTGCTCCTTCCTTTGTCCTCATACGAATACTGTCATTTTCCCATTCCCTTAAGGTCCTCAACCGACCACTTTTACTGGAAACTATCTTGAACGCACCTAACTCTGGCTCCTTTGAACCCGCTGCCACAGTAAAGACAACTCCAGATGGATCAACAGTCCAAATGGCACCAAAAACAGAAGGTTGGAAAGATAGTGCCTCGCTTGTCTCACTGGTAGCCAAGTCTTTCTATTTCTTGGCCTTAGCAGGTTTTTGAGTAGAAGGTTGCTTATCCCTTCCGATCGAGCGACCGACAGCCAGCAATACGAGCTGCCTTAAATTGTCATCAGTGACAAGATGGAGAACATTCTGAAGTTCTTTAGGAATTTACTAGAGCCTATGCAACATGTCCTCTAAATTCTTCCTAGTGTCTTCGTTCGATATGCCTTGAAGAGAGCCCAAAGACAGAAGAGTTAATGTCTAGATCCCGATTTTACAAAACAACGAAAATGAGACAAGTAGGGAAATACTCACATCCTAAGTGCCATTGATGAGAACACGGAGTGTCATCCCGGACGAAGAAGTACTCATGCTTGAACATATAATATTTTGAATATAAGTTCTCGATCGGCTTGAATTTACTCCCCTCTTCAAGATAAATGAAAGGAGAGCCCTCTAACTTGCTCTTTATAACATATAGAAATCAGATATGGCGATGAGTCGAGAGCCCTTGAAACACTTTCACGTAGATGGCATACAAGCTGGTGAGGATGGCATACCCGTTAGGATGCAGCTGGAACAGAGAAATTTTCAAGTATACTAAGAAACCAACGATCCATTGAGGAAGAGGTGGTAGAGCTCCAGCCGTGATAGCGAGAGTAAGCCATATACCCTTCGGGTGGAGCATGTTCTCGTTGTTCCGGGTAGGTAAGAGAAGATCCTTCTTGGGATGTCGTGGGTGGCTATAATGAGATCAAGCTGCTTGGTCGTCAAATTCAAGGCCTTAGAGTCGATGGGGTTAATCAGCAGCTTGGATGGTCCATACCCATGCACAAGAGAATGATCAGAACTGGGTCGATTAGTGCGACATCCCAACTGAGCAGGGGTCGGAAGTGTAGAGGAAGAATGAGCTTGATCTCCAAGGTAGTAGAGAAGCAAGTATGATGACATCCCGTTAAGCTTATCTAACCAGATAGGTCATCTCATGCATTATCATAAAAAATAGAAGTGGTCCTGTGAATGTGCATGTGCTTTTATAATATATATATATATAGTAAACTCCTAACACCTTTGTTCGGCAAAGAACCAAATCGGTTCAAAAACCCTAAACCCCGACTCCAACCTAAGAGCAAAGCAAAGCAAGGCACAGCCGACTCGAGTGAACTACAACATGCAAATCGATGGAGTGGATGTTGAAATAAAGAAAGATACTCATCGGATCGTGAAGTGACTTTGGGTAGAATGTTGGAACCGAATTAGGAGCTTAGGCACGATGCTCAGCAATGGCGGTTCGGGGAGATGAAGAGTCACGAGAATTTTAGGGCTTAGAAAAATGAACTCACATGTTTGTAGAAGGGGGTATTGCGGTGTATATAGGGGTGGAGGTAGATTAGTACCGAACCAACTCCATACTGAGCCAAACCATCTAATGCCGAACCAACCATAGCACCGAGCAAGTAGCACTCAGAACCCACCTTTGCGTTGCGACCAAGTAATTAGCTTGTTGGTCCAAGCTAGAAGAGGAAATGTAGACTTTCTTTTGCCGATGGATTTACAAAGAGGCTCAATAAAGCCCACCTTGTGATCTACATGCTAGGCTTTGGAGAGAGGGTGTTATGCGCAATTTTTCCCACTAGACCGTAGTTCGGTTAAGGCAAGGCAGAAGGAAAGACAAAGAAGAGGGCTCAAAAGAATAAGGTAAAAATAAACTTCCCCTCCCCTGTTCGGTGGTGCAAGCACTGAACTGAGTTTTCTGTTTGATGGCCCAAACATAGAATAGGAAATCCTATTCGGTACCATAAGCATTGAATAGGATCTTCTATTTGGTGTTTGGAGGCCTACCAAATCGAGTAACTGTGGATCTACCGAACCATGGGAGGGTGCACATGCCGATACCTACCAAGTCGCATACCAAGCCAAACCTAGAGGAGGCCTATCGAATCGAGGGGGGCCGAGCAAGCTAGGAAATCATATGAACCCATCCAACAACATGCCTACGTACATTTTGGCCGAACCGAGCCAAGCAGTGTAATATGAAAGGAAATTTGCATATATTTGGAAATTATCAAGCATATTCCAGATTCTCGAGAATATTCCCCTTGGGTGAGATATACAAGGAAATATCCTAATTAATGACACCGCATCTTCATCCCAATAAATACTCAAGTATTTGGCATTCAAACATTGACTTTTTGGGATCTACAAGACTCTGAGCTATAGAATCAATCGCACGGAGCATTTGGATCACCATTTTCTATTATAAATCATTGTACTATTCATAAATTACTTGTAATACCAGAAGTATAAGAAAAAGGAATAAAAACGAACGGTGGACGTAGGTCTATTATGGCTGAACCACTATAAACCCTAGGGTATTTTACCTTTTTGCTTTTTATTCTTTATTTGGTCTACTATGAAAAATCAACTGGAGGTATTTGCTCATTTTTTATACAAACAATTACCTTTCCTGATTGCTTCCCATATTTAATTGATTACATGAATCAATTAATATCTTCTATCTTTTAATATTTGGAATATATTTGAATCGTCCAAATTTAATACTCTACCTCAATTCAAATATATCCATCAATCAACAAAACTGCTTGTTGGGTCATCGCCACATTTAATATGCCACTTCGATTCAAATATATCCATCAATCAACAAAACTGCTTGTTGGGTCAGCGCCACATGACGCTAGGTAACTGGTACCATATTAATCAAGTTTGAGCAATGCTCAAACTTGTCCTTTGGAATCGACATTGTTAACATACCAGTTGGATTGTCCTTTGTGTGGATCTTCAATAACTCTATCTTATTTTGCTCTTCTTCAAGCATGAGAAAGAAACTTCTAACATCAATGTGCTTTTTCCGTGAGATGTAGGCATGATTGTCAATTAGATGAATGACGCTCTATCTAAAAACAACTCCATCATCTTCTACATCATTGATAAATAATCCAAAAGCTGTAACAAATACAATCCTTCCTTAGTTGCTTCCATAATAGAAATAAGCTCTGCTCCATAGTTGATAAAGCTACCGTGGATTGTAGCTTGGATCTCCAAGAAATCAGGCATAAGCCAAGTGTATACATAGCCCGAAATTGATTTCCTACCATCTCTATCCCCAGCATAATCTGAATCACAATAACCCCTTAGAGTTATATCACTACCGAATCCTCTAAACAATAAGCCAACATTAGGGGTGCCTCTCAAGTATCATAGAATCTACTCTGCTTGCCAATGAGTCTTGCCCGGGTTAGACATGTATCTGCTAACAACGCTAACTGCATGAGCTAAATCAGGCCTTGTGCACATCATAGCATACATAAGGCTTCCAATTGCAACAGAGTAAGGAATATTAGCCATAATGCTTTTTTCTATTTGACGTGGGGCACAAATCTCTGAATAGTTGAAATTGAGAGCCTAACGGAGTAGCCACCGGTTTAGATTTCTCCATACCAAATCGAGATGGGAACTTTCTCGATATATTAAGTTTGAGTGAGCCTCAAAACTATTTGCTTTTTATCCCTCTGAATCTTCATCCCCAAAATTCTCTGTTACTTTCCCAAATCTTTCATATCAAACTCCTTACCGAGCTCTGTCTTCAACTTTGAAACTCTAGTCATGCTCTTAGAAGCTATCAACAGATCATAAACATAAAGCAACAGACATATGGTATCTTCATCACACTTATTAAAATAGATGCTTTCGTCCTTAAAGCTTCTAGAGTAGCCATGTGAGATCACAAACTTATCAAATTTCCTATACCACTGTCTAGGAGATTGTTTTAAACCATAAAGAGATTTGTTAAGCTTACAAACTACTGTCAATGTACTCCTCTAGCTGCTGTAGGTAAATGTCCTTCTCAAGGTCACCATGCAAGAATGCTATCTTAACATCTAATTGTTCTAACTCCATGTCAAAGTGGGCAACCAATGCTAAAAGAATGCGAATGGAAGTGTGTCGGACAACTGGAGCCAAATATAATGGAACTCCATACTTTTCCTTTGAACATGCCCCTTCGCCACTAATCTCGCATAATACCTTAAGTCACCACTGCCGTCATCTTTCACCCTATAGATCCACTTACACCCAATTGCTCTCATGCCTAAAGGAAGTGACACTAAATCCTAAGTGTGATTTTTGTGCAAAGACTCGATTTCTTCCTCCATAGATACTAACCAACTGGGACGATCAACTGAACTGATGACATCTCTATAGTCTCTGAGCTCATCATGAACTGTGCTTAATGCATAGGCTGTCATGTCATCAACGTCAATGTCTTCAATGCTTATTCCACAAAACCATCAAGCCATCTAGGTCTTTTCTTCTCTTTGATTAATCGAATTTGAATTTGAGCTCCACCTTGAGATTTATTTTTTATCCTCTCCTCATTAACCATGGTGTCATCGAAAATACCATCTTAACTTTATGGAAGTCTAATGATCTACTTAGTGTCTGGTACTCTGAATTTGTTCTCTCAACATCATCGTTAACTGAATAAAATGGTTCCACCTTCAACATAGCCTTCTAATAAAAAGTAACGTGCCTGAAAGTAACAATCTTCTAGGTAGTAGGACACCACAACCTATAACCCTTAACTCCTCTCCTATAGCCAAGAAAAATACACTTGCATGCTCTTGAATCCAACTTCCCTTTGCTCTCATGAACTTAAGCTAGACAATCAAACACTTTGAGAAAGGAATATAAAACAGGTTCTTCCTTCTATACTTCTTCAGGAATCTTCATATTTATGGTGGTAGAAGGTGTATGGTTGATGAGGAAAACCACCGTAGATAATGCTTCTGCCTAAAATTTCTTCTTTTATCCAGCAGTTAGACGTAAGTAACGAGTTCTTTCTAACAACGTCCGATTCATCCTCTCTGCAGCGGTATTTGATTGAGGATCCTCTGGTGTGGTGTAGTGCCTTTTGATTCCCTCGGACTTACAAAATTTGGTGAATTTTTAAGATATAAATTCACTACTATAATCTGAACGAAGTACCTTCACTTTCTTTCCATACCGCTTCTCAACAAGAGATTTCCAACTATGAAACTTATCAAAAGTGTCATCCTTGGACTTCATAAATTAAACTCGTACTTTTCTAGAAAAATCATCAACAAATGAAACAAAATACCTAGCTCCTCCAATAGGCAGACATGGTGCGGACCCACAAACATTATTGTGGACATACTGCAAAACATTTTTAGACTTATCCTCTGCAATGTCGAAAGAAACCTTCGTCTACTTTCCAAGTACGCACTCCTCATAAAAGCTAAGTTTTGAATGATGAATGCCATCAGTCAAACCTTCCTTTCTCAACACCTCCAAACTGCGCTTTCTAATGTGTCCCATACGAAAATGCCACAATCTAGTAGAATCAGAATCAACAGAATAAATAACTAAAGAGGACTCCACAACAACATTAGTACCCTTTAGCAAATATAGATTTCCAGCCTTTACCCCTTTCATCACTATCAATGAGCCATTTGCAATTTTTAATGAACCATTTTCTATTACACACTCTAAGCCAAGATTACATGATGCCCCAATGGAAATCAAACTACGCCTCAAATCAAGAACATGAATGACATCATACAAAGTACGAAAAACACCATCAAACATCCTAACCTTCAATTTCCAACACCCATAAGCGGTAAGCAGCATTATTTCTCATGAAAACCTCTACTCCATCAAACTGACGATAAGTGAAAAAAGAGTGCCTATTAAGTGTCATATGATAAGAGTAAATAATCAAATAGTACTCTTTATAGAAGAGGCATAAACCTTAAAAGCGCTAGGATCACTCTGTGAATTTGATGTCTTCACTATAGAAGCTGAAGGCTTTTAGGCAATGACTTTGTTTTATTCTCTAGCTTAGGGTAACTTGCAATATAATGTCCAGGCTTTCTACAATTATGACAAACTCCCTTCAGAGCTCCCCTTGAATGAGATCTTGACTTACCTCTATCTCCATCATATTTGGGTCTACTCTTACTTCTTCCCCTCTACACAACAAGGATTTTGGAATCATTCTCCATGCTCTTGTTTGCTAACTTTCCCCTTAATATCTCATTATGCAAATTTGTCTACACATCCTCCAAGCAAATAGAAGAGCGTCCATAAATCATAGAGTTGAAAAAAGTGTTATACCCTTCAGGCAACGAACATAAAAGAATGATAACTTATGCTTCATCCTCAGTTTTCCTTCAACTGCTCGAAGATTCATAACAAGCATGTTTAGGGCATCCACATGAGCTAATACATTGGTTCCAGGCTTCATCTTGAACGAATAAAGTTGTTGTTGTATGATGATGCGGTTGGTGAGAGACTTGTCATAGAACTTTCTCTGAAGAGCATCCCATAATTCCTTAGCAGTTTTCACATGAGAAAACTCTCTAAGGACTTCATCAGAAATGCTAAGCTGGATTGTACTAAAAGCATTCTCTTCCAATTCCTCAATCTCTTCAGGCGTCAATTTCCTCGGTTTCCCTAAATCTAAGACAACCTTAAAAGTTCTTTCTTTCTTCAACACCTCTTCCATCTTCATCTTCCATGTGCCAAAATCTCCCTTTCCATCAAATCTAACAACTCCATAATTTGTAGAGCTCCATCAATGCTATTCTTTGTAGAATTAGACATAGCTAAAGTAGTCTTTAAACAGAACAACAAGCTATGATACCAAACTATAGCGCAAAATCACAGTTTTGGACAGCGGAAGTAGAACACCCAATAATCTAGTCTGTGGAAAATCTCAATAATTCTAATCCAACAAAGAGAATAAAAAGAAAATCAATGAACACAAATTACAGATAAAAGACAGAAAGGAAAGAACACACTGATATAATGAGGTTCGGCTATGCCTACATCCTCGAACCCAACAACCTTTATTATTTCTTCACTTCAAGAGGGAGTACAATAGGAAAATAATATAAATTACTCAGTAAATTTATTGTTATCCCACCTTTTGGTCAAAATTGAAATATCAACAAATTGGCAAGGAACAATGGATATCAGGATTGGAGATCAATTGGAAGCAAGGATGCAATCGATGTCGTAAAAATTTGGCCGAGCTCCGATCGGGACGGAATCGATTGGAGATGATGATGAGGACTAGGAGAGGCTATGTTTCAAGTTTCAAATCGATCGGAGGTCGTATTCTCGAGATGTGGATGGATTAAGGTATGTAGGAAATGGTTCGTATCGATGCATTTCGAATCGATCGGCAGGTGATGTTTCGAATTGATACTGTTCGTATCAATCAAAAGCAGAGCGTAGTTGTGGACTTCGAATCGATTGGATTCGTATCGATCGGCAGAGGTTCGGTTTGACTTTATCAGCTCTACAGATCTTCATCGAATCCATCAGGTAAAGTCTCGCTCGTACCATCAGGTAAGGCTTTGTTCGTATCCATCGTTGTGTTTAGTTTCGTACCCTTCTGTTGGCCCTTCATGCGGCTTTCGTATCGATTAAATTCACCATTTCGTATCGATCGGTTCATAGATCGATACGAAATACACACTTGCAATCGGTGCGAAAGAACATGAAGTATCGATGCAAACAATTGGGTACGAACATTATGAACAGGCAGTGGACACAAACAAGCGTGAAGCGTGGGTACATGCGAAGAATATCCACAAATCCAGGGAAGAAGCATTCAACTCGGCACACAAAGAGGATCAACCCAGGGATTTCGCGACACGTTTGGTGCTCACGTGCCCTGATCGATTCGAAGGAATCGATGCAAACCAATCGGTTCGAACCGGACAGCCTTCCGAAGAATATCAACTTGTATCGATCGTATCTCCTAAACTGCTGATCCAAATGCAACGAAATTTTAACAGCAGCTTGCATACAAGGTAAAGAACAATCCTGCCAAGTTTCAGCTCGATTGGATCATTTCTTGATGGATACGAAATTGCTTCGTATCGATCGCAGATCGAGTCAAAACTTGGTGGGGTCGGTCGCGTGGGCCCTCTCACGTGCCAGAAGGAGTCTCCCGAAGTTTGAGCGCGATATCAGCCTTCTACACCTATGAATAGCCTCCTGAAGCCTGCAGAAAAGGGATCTTTTGGCAGTTCAACGTCCAGACTCTGCCGGATTCAAACTTGCATTCTACCATTGCTGTTGTAAACCAATTTCTTCATTGTAATTGCTGTATTCAACTGTAACCAGCGAGGATAATCAATAAAGGATAAAACTTTGGAGTGGACGTAGGCCAGAGATAGCCAAACCACTATAAATTTTGTGTCTCTGTTCATTATTTCTGGATTGTTGCTTGCTGTTTACTGAGATCTGTGACTAATATTGCTGATTTATATTCATACTTTGGTGCTTTCACAATACTTGGGGTTTGTGACCAATTTTGGCGCAAACATTTATCACCCTAAAATAAATACAAAAATATGGATCTTATTGAAGATATTTTGTGGAGAACTCTCTTGTCGTCTTGTGTTTAAAAAGACAAACAAATATCTTCATATATATATATATGTATAGGTGCTAGGATGAAGACTGCCTTGGAGACAAGGTTGAAATCTTTTCAGATTTACTTGATTTGATTTCAACACAAATTAAGCATAATGGTATGTGTTTTGATATATATCCATATTTGATTGATTGCTTAAATAAATTAATAATCTTCTTAAATTAATTGATTACCTTTCCTGATTGCTTCCCATATTTAATTGATTACATGAATCAATTAATATCTTCTCCCTTTTAATATTTGGAATATATTTGAATCGTCCAAATTTATCACAACTTACAAACAATAAATTTTAATTTATCTTAGCAACACCTGTGTATTAACATTGCAAATATAAATGATGAAGCATGTCATGTGTAATAATTTGAATTTTATTTCACATTTTGCACTCTGAAAATTAATGCAAGGTTGTAATGTCAAATGCTTTCATCGCCCATTAATGTTGTCTTAGATATATTCTATTGAATTTCATTTATCAATTTGGTCAAGTGGGAAATTAGATAGCTTTGCTCATGCAAATAGCTCAAAAGTGCATACTTAAATGATGAAAATATTATTACACTTTGTATTTGCCGATGTAACAAACTGCACTCCAGTGGGTCTGAATTTTTGCTAAATCGAAAAACCAAGTCCACCAAAGTACAGATCATTGGTTTGGTATCTTGCAATTAAAATAAAAGAATGCATATTAGAGCACTAACGATATAACTCACAACGGAATAAGTAAATATAATAATCGCATAACTACTGATCAAGATTTGACACTTCAATGTCAAGTGTCCTTGCTAGCTGCGCATGGGAAGAAGAACCTGCCAAACACGGTTCCCGCCTATACCAGCACCTGCCCTTCTAAGATACCGTGAGTTGTAATGAGAAGGAGGTCAGAACAACGTTCCGGTGACTGGTAAATTATATATATTAAACATAAGGCTAGCTTATGCCAATTGTTTATTACTTCTTGTTATGTCTGTTTACATATTCTATTAGTTGTTTTGACTTCACAAACGCATACGAACCGTTCCCATCTACATACCGTTGATTTATAACTGTAATATACATACATACATACATATATATACACACACACACCCCATGGTCCCCTAATGGACCAGATACTTTTCCCCTAGTATCTTTCATTCAGCACCTTGTCAAGGTTTAGTGCCTCGTCATATCATAATCTCGCCATCGTATATCTTAAGGAAATCCTATTGTGCTGCATCGACGGATTATTTCACTACCCTCTAACTTTGGCTTGTCATATATAGACATTCTCTTTGGGGATTTTCTACTTTGTTTGCTTCCTAACGTGGACCTGGCTCCATAAACCACCCTGTCCGTATTTTGAAGGAATCTCGCTATTGGTTAACTAGCCTTGCCATATCAAAGAAATTAGCAAACAACTGTGGCGGGGCATTACCCAACTGAATCAACCCTGGTAGGTAGCGAAGATCAGTTAGGTGTAACCCTGTCCTTTCCATTGACCGTAAGGGATCGATGACGGACTTGCGACCTATGCAATCCCACCTCTAAATTTTGGTTCCACAAGCATTGTGTAGTGTCCGGTCCCAACCGTCGTTTGTTTAGATTGCCTAATAAATCAAGGCGATACCCTCTCTAAACAAATTTGAAGCAGACTACTTTATAGTGCTTGTCCATCCTCGACATCCGCTTTGAGGACCACTATATTGCCTACATTTATGGAGCTTCTGTTTCAAGCACTAACATGACCTAAGGGTATCCCTTATTCTATATGCAAGCGTACTCTCCACGGGTCCTATAGTTGGATGTGTTTCCGCATTCCAACCTATTCTAACGACCTTATGTCATTCTCTTTCTATAATTTATAATTATTAAATTATAAGCATCCATATCCATCATAAACTCATATCTAAGGTTATTTATATAAATATTCCATATTCATATATATTTATTCTTCTTACTCTTTCAACATTTCCTCTACATCTTTTTATATTTGACCCTAGGCCTTTATTTCATTATGTGTTCAACTTTCTTTATCAATTTCATTTACCATTTTCTTTTATCAGTTATCAATACCGCTGCTACTACATTCATTATTTTCATCTTTCATTTCTATTCCATTTTATTTTCTATTCCTTTTTCTTCTTGCCTATTTCTTCGCATTTTCTTTTTCGTTACGTCCCATCTTATTTGTATTTTTATTTCATTCTTATCTTAATATTCAACCCTTAGGATTTACTACATTTTAGTACATTGGAACTAACCTCTTATCAAATAATTGTTAACATAGTAAATTTCCATATCTTATCCAAATGAGGAAGTTTGTGTGGTGTTCGTAATTATAAGAAATTATCTTTTTATTTCTTGAAATAGACAGTATAAAATACGGTAATTATCCTTATTTTGTACATCTCTTTCTTTTATATGCATATATCTATTCCTTATTATTTCAAACGTCACACTTTTGTTAAATTTGAACTTAATAATATATGGAAACCTACTTGTAACAATATAAATTCCAACAAACTAAAATATCACTAAAACCCTGAAAATCAAATCAACTTTATTTGTAATTTTATCCATCAACGTCGAATAAATATGAAATTCTAATCGTTATGCTATTTATTAAGATATCATTAATTTCATTCGTCAAATAAAATACCAATTCTAATCATTACGCAACCTAATCAAATTTCGTATAAAATTGCAAACTTGTTCATAACAGGGAAGTACTCGATATATCAGTATGATTGCATAAGCAAGATTTAAATTCAACATTTCACATAATAGTGTTTAGCTTGAAATTCAAATTAGATTATCAGGCATATAGGAATAGATCTGCAATGATATAATCTAATATTATTTTAAAACATATTATATTCCCACTCACCTTTTGTTACCACTCCCAAATCTTTGGATCTAATCCAGACCAAAATCCTGTTATCTTTATTCTCCATTTTGACTTCCTATTTGGATCCAAAAATAATATTTATATGGATTTATTAGAATTTGGATTAGAGAAAAGAGATTTATATTTAATTTATTAATTAAGATCAAATCTATAGTTGACCTCTGATGTAGCGACTTGGTCTGAATTTATTTCTTATTCTCTATCATCTTCTATTCTTCTCTAAAGTGCATACGTGCAAATTAAATCTATTTCTACGAATCTAACATTTTGGAGGAGAAGAGAAAGTGACAGAGCTTTCGTGCTTACTAGAAAAATTATGAGTTGGAAGTTAGGTCCTAGGTCTTAATTTATAGAGGTTCAAATTAGTGCTAATCGTCAGATTAAATTGATTTAAATCCGGACTGTTTAGGAATCCACTGCCACTTTTAGACATATATGGGTCAATCGCCCCCTATCTAGGGTCGACCTGGGGAATTATGGGTCGACCTGTGTACGTTTTATAGGATGATTTGTCTCATTCTTTGATTTTATTAATTTCTTTCCTCTATTCAATTCATTCTGTGTATTTGTTTCCTCCGTTAATTGATCTCATTCAATTCTTTCCCATTTAATAAATCCTCTAAGATTTTAATTTAATGTTAATATCTTAGTTTCCATTAACATTACTAATCAATGCTAATTAGATTTTTTACCATATTTACGTATGTAATTATTTCCGACTCTACAATTTCAAACGTTAATAACTTCTTCGTATGAACTCCAATCGGAAAATATTATATATGAAAATTTATCAGAAAATCACCACGAACACAATGGTGCAAGTTTCGTAGCCAAATTCAGGCGTTTGTAAAAATTCCATTTTTCAATGTTTTCTATTTTTTAATTAATTAATTTAAAAACGTTGGATGTTACCCCCCTTAAAAGAATTTTGTCCCCGAAATTCCTCAAGGGCTTGATCGTGCAACCTAACCATACATCCATTCTAAGTTAACAACCAATTAGTGTACAAATAATTTTGCAACCAATTCTTGTAACGTGCATAGTGTATCACAACATATATGTTATGCAAACCGAGCAATTCTAAATTCGTGTATGAATGCATGTTTGAAAACATTTTCCAAAAATATGGTGCAAACATCCTATGTAACGACCCACTATTTTGGACCATTCAAATCGACAATACATCCACACATGTCGGACTTGAATAATTCAAAACAATGGATTATAAATAAAATTTGGCAAAACTCAGCATATACAGTAAATAAATAATAACAGAATCACAGACACAGAGTAATATAACAATACGCAGCGGAAACAAAAGAATAGTAGTTCATGAAGCTACTATATATATAACAGAGTTAAACCAGATACAACAGAAGTCTCGAGTACATAGATATCTCAATACAATAGCCAAATACAAGATCTGAATACATCACTGGAATCAATTGGATAACTGATAGTAGAATCGATAGATAGCTGGATCTCCAAGCGAAGCTCCAACTCCAAAGGTGAGTCTCGAACGCTGGTACACTCAGTTTGACCCGAGCGTAAAGCAAAACACAAAATACTCGAGTTAGGATTAACATTCTTATATCAATAAATCCAACTCAAGTGAAATAACAACTGAAATACAAGTAACTCAAAGGATGTTTGGGATAACCATCCTGTGAAGACCCAAAAGTTGGCCTTCGAAAATCGGCACCCGTACTTTACATCGTACTCGAATGCCGTAGATTCAAATGCCAAATCTGGTTCTCCGGAGCTTATAACAACATTAAGTAATTAACACAGCGGAATAATGAATAATACATTGATATACAATGACAGATACAAAATCTGATACAACAAAGTGACAGAGACAATACAATCTTATTTAACTAAACTATATTTTTTGAAGTTTACTCTATGATCTGAAAACATATTTTGTTTAATACTCGAATCCAAATATTAATTGGATCAAGAGATAGTAATTCTTTTATAAGTTTTAGCTTAAGAATTTGGCAACAGATATGTTACAGACAATAACATATACACATAAACATACTATCACATATATGCAGAAATAATTTACCAAACATATCCCATATAATCACATAAAAACAATTTCCACTGAAATTAATCATGCAACCACATTTACTTAAATTACTTTTTTAATAAAAATGTTACTCACTTGGACAAGAAGAAAGAACAGAGCAGGTTTTTAAAGGAAGAGTTGCTCACCTGGACAAGAAGAAACAGAGAACTAGAAGAACAGAGAAACGAAGCTCAGGTTTTTGAATCTGGAATTTGTTGAGTTGTTGATCTGATTTTCTGTTGTTTATATAGCTTTTGATTTGCCTGCAACTTGATTTTGAATTCTAAAGTTGCTTAATGTTTCTCTGATCTGTTGAGTTGCTTTATTTTTGTTTGAAACAGGCTTTGAATTCCTTTGTTTTCCAAATGAAACTTGTATACTTCTAATTCTTTTAATATCTGCCTAAAGCTTGTTTCAGGTTAAAGTTTGATGTATATATGAAGCTACAGGCTGGTATAGTTAGTACAAGGTGATATTATCTTAGTATATAAGAAGCATACAACCTACATACTTGTATTTAATGCTTTGTACAACAAGCACGGCTGAAGTGATTTGGAGTTATGGGCTGCAGCTTTGTCTTGTTTTATATTTCATTTTAAACTTACATACTTTGTTTTATTTGTACTTCTTTTGCTTTTGTCTATTTCCTCTTGACTTCGGCTGTAAATGTTTTGAGATAACATGATGGCTATCTTTACAAGCTATTCACCTATACTTGGTTTTATTTATTTCCTTTTCCTTTCTTGCCTGCATATTCTTTTCTGCTTTGTATTTTCTTTTTATACTTTTGTTTATATTTATCTTGCCTGGTCACAGACTTTATTTTGTTTTGTTTTATTTGTTTGTGCTTAATTTTGTATCCTTTTATTTAGGCTGAAATGATATTGTATGTCTAGTTTGTTTTTATTTTATATATATTTGTTTATGTATACTATTTATATTGCTTTTGTTTACTTGTATTCTTATTTCTTATTGTTTGTTTTAACTATATGTTACTTTATATTTTATAATTTATCTTATTATATATATATATATCTATTTGAATTTGTCAAATTTATTTTCTATTCCTAATTTAAATATTTATTTTATAAATTCAAACCATTATTAAACCATTTAAACTTAGATTTAAACTCGAATTCAATATACGATATATATATTAACCATCAAATCCTAACTCTAATACTATTATCAATTATTTATTTACAATTCAAACTCAAGTCAAATATATCTATATATATTTATTATTTTCAAATTCACTCATATTTAAGTCGGGGAAACTCGCTACAATTTAAACTCAATTTTACAATTTTTTATTCAAAAATTTATTTAATTACTCAATTAAATTCAAAAATTCAATAAATTATTAATTTAAATAAATTTAAAATTTCAGGGTCGTGACAAACTTCCCCCCTTAAAAGAATTTCGTCCTCGAAATTCGCAGGCACGAAACAGCATAGAGATAGATAGATTCGATCTCCTATAATTCCTCAAACATAAGATACGGATTCCGAATTCAAGTCGGAATATCTCAGAATACATACCAATTTTGTCCTTCTTCGGACTTTGGTATTCACAGAAATCTCAATAGAATTTCAAAATTCGGTTTCAAACGAAATCGTTTTATTGATACAATTCAATTTTAGCTTCATATTCGATTAATCAATTTAACTCCATTTAAAATTTCCAATTTATTTCAAATTTCTAACTTCAAATTTCAAATTTCAAATTCAATAAAGTTTAAATCAAAAAGCTGATAAGAACTGATGAAGATACAAAGTAAAGATCCTCGACAATGATCCGTAGAGCCATCATCACACCGAAACTTCTTTCTTATAGTTGATACGAAGCAATCAAAAGAATTTGGAAACGAATCAAAGAATATTGATAGAGAAAGATTGTTTCCACTGTTGCAGGGTATTGACCATTTATAGTCGTATTCCCTTGTCCCCTATCTCGTCTTCTTCTTGCACTCATACTCACTATCAGTGGATAGTAAGAGAATTTACTGAGACATTCAGACGGATATCTGAGAATTACTCATTCTAGAGTTTACTTCACTCTATCTCTAATGAGCTACTTAACGTGTTATACTCCTGAGCTAAAGTTCAACCTTAGCTCTGATACCAAATGTGAAGACCCAAAAGTTGGCCTTCGAAAATCGGCACCCGTACTTTACATCGTACTCGAATGCCGTAGATTCAAATGCCAAATCTGGTTCTCCGGAGCTTATAACAACATTAAGTAATTAACACAGCGGAATAATGAATAATACATTGATATACAATGACAGATACAAAATCTGATACAACAAAGTGACAGAGACAATACAATCTTATTTAACTAAACTATATTTTTTGAAGTTTACTCTATGATTTGAAAACATATTTTGTTTAATACTCGAATCCAAATATTAATTGGATCAAGAGATAGTAATTCTTTTATAAGTTTTAGCTTAAGAATTTGGCAACAGATATGTTACAGACAATAACATATACACATAAACATACTATCACATATATGCAGAAATAATTTACCAAACATATCCCATATAATCACATAAAAACAATTTCCACTGAAATTAATCATGCAACCACATTTACTTAAATTACTTTTTTAATAAAAATGTTACTCACTTGGACAAGAAGAAAGAACAGAGCAGGTTTTTAAAGGAAGAGTTGCTCACCTGGACAAGAAGAAACAGAGAACTAGAAGAACAGAGAAACGAAGCTCAGGTTTTTGAATCTGGAATTTGTTGAGTTGTTGATCTGATTTTCTGTTGTTTATATAGCTTTTGATTTGCCTGCAACTTGATTTTGAATTCTAAAGTTGCTTAATGTTTCTCTGATCTGTTGAGTTGCTTTATTTTTGTTTGAAACAGGCTTTGAATTCCTTTGTTTTCCAAATGAAACTTGTATACTTCTAATTCTTTTAATATCTGCCTAAAGCTTGTTTCAGGTTAAAGTTTGATGTATATATGAAGCTACAGGCTGGTATAGTTAGTACAAGGTGATATTATCTTAGTATATAAGAAGCATACAACCTACATACTTGTATTTAATGCTTTGTACAACAAGCACGGCTGAAGTGATTTGGAGTTATGGGCTGCAGCTTTGTCTTGTTTTATATTTCATTTTAAACTTACATACTTTGTTTTATTTGTACTTCTTTTGCTTTTGTCTATTTCCTCTTGACTTCGGCTGTAAATGTTTTGAGATAACATGATGGCTATCTTTACAAGCTATTCACCTATACTTGGTTTTATTTATTTCCTTTTCCTTTCTTGCCTGCATATTCTTTTCTGCTTTGTATTTTCTTTTTATACTTTTGTTTATATTTATCTTGCCTGGTCACAGACTTTATTTTGTTTTGTTTTATTTGTTTGTGCTTAATTTTGTATCCTTTTATTTAGGCTGAAATGATATTGTATGTCTAGTTTGTTTTTATTTTATATATATTTGTTTATGTATACTATTTATATTGCTTTTGTTTACTTGTATTCTTATTTCTTATTGTTTGTTTTTAACTATATGTTACTTTATATTTTATAATTTATCTTATTATATATATATATATATCTATTTGAATTTTTCAAATTTATTTTCTATTCCTAATTTAAATATTTATTTTATAAATTCAAACCATTATTAAACCATTTAAACTTAGATTTAAACTCGAATTCAATATACGATATATATATTAACCATCAAATCCTAAATCTAATACTATTATCAATTATTTATTTACAATTCAAACTCAAGTCAAATATATCTATATATATTTATTATTTTCAAATTCACTCATATTTAAGTCGGGGAAACTCGCTACAATTTAAACTCAATTTTACAATTTTTTATTCAAAAATTTATTTAATTACTCAATTAAATTCAAAAATTCAATAAATTATTAATTTAAATAAATTTAAAATTTCAGGGTCGTGACACATCCTCTAAGGATTCGTTAAACTATATACTATGTAGTAGTTTACGCTAAGTAGATAATGCCTATCAGTAATATAAAGTATCAAAATAGTGTTAAGGCGTTACCATTATCCCCCTTAACACATTTTATATAAGCATCATAGTCTATACAGCACTGTAAACTCCACCGTAAACTAGTGGGCTATCAGGGAGTACTCCATAGGTATAACACAAAACAAATCGTAGTGGTCACGCATAGGGATACGAGTATGACAAGGCACATGAGGCAATACCCAAGGTAGTGAAACTACCGTTTGCTTGATCCGGACAGGTGAGAACGCATCGTCGCAACGATCGCAACACCGCGAAACAACACTCCCAAATCAAGGGTGCGCACCAATCAAAAACAAGTAATGAGTAGTTTACGAAGAAGTGTGTCCGCTAGAGGTAGCTAACCTCACTGGCCCGGCACGGCTCCTGTTTCAGTCATTTCCAATTTGACACAAGTGTCAAGATCATCCATTATCGTTCTCTTTCTTCAAATCCAGCAACATCATCATTCCAACCACTTCATTCTGGATCACACTCCGTGTATAATAGTTATTAAAGTGGTTTTCAGTTTGGACAGAGAGTATGTCCCTAACCGATCCCGGACTCTTCAATAACTATGTAATTATTACACCGATTGGTCATTTAATAAACTTTCAAAATAGTTTATATTTCAAAACCAAAATATCATTGCCATTTCAAAACCATATCCATATGATATCATTTTCACTTCAAATAAATCCATTTCCAAAATCATATCACTTACAAATCTTAGTACTTCAAAGTTATAACACTTTCTAAATCAATCACTTTGGAAATCATAATTCTTTGGAAATCAAAATTTAGAAATCATAATGCTTTGGAATCATAACACTTTCCTTCAAATAGTTTAGATATTAATAATAGTATATAAAATAAAATAGTTTACAAAATAAAATAATTTATATAAAATAGTTACAAGTTAAAACAATTTATATTAAAATAATTAGTATATTTAAAATAGTTTATATTAAAATAGTTATATTAAAATAGTTTATATTAAAAATAGTTTATAAAATAATATAAAATAGTTTAAATATATTTTAAAATACTTTATATAATAAAATAGTTTCCTCAAATTCCACAAATCGATTCAACTCAACTCGGATTTCAAAAATTCAAATTTAATCAAATCCCAAATCATCAATTCCAATTCGATTCAGTTTCTAAATAGACCATTTCAAATTATCAATTTCAAATACATATTTGAACCACAAAATAAGCCATTTCAATTTCAATATATTTCAAAGCTTTAAATATTCAACATTTCAAAATTAAAATTAAAAATCTCGTATATATATCGAATTCACTTAGATATTATTTAGCTTTGAATGTTCACTTAATAAAATACAGTATCATTTAAATACAATCCAAACTTCAAATCATTTAATATTCCTTCAATTTATTTAAACTTGAAATATTCCTTTAAATCATCTTAAATCAAAACCACGTTATAAAACTTATTCTTAAATCTTCAAATTCAATAAATTTCAAATCGATATATTTAAAGACAATACTTAATTAATCAATTCCGAATAAATTTTAAATCCACTTTAATTTAAACTTATTGATAAGAATAATTTCAATATTAATTAAAACCATATATATATCTTTCCAAAACCATAGAAATCATTTCAAATTATTTATATTTAGATCAACGGTGTTTGTATATAATTTTCTATCCTATGGTCAAGTGATACAGATATTTATCATTTCAATCCGCAATTTAAATATATACGGGTGTATATATATCATTTCAACCCATAATCCCAAATTAAATTCAATTGAAAATCGCTTGAGTTTATCATTTTTACCCATAACGATTTTCTCATATTCTAAAGTCCGTTCGGGTATGTATCATTTCAATTCATAGTGATTCTATACTAACAAGGAATTTGCAGAGTGATAACAGATATGATAATAATATAACATGCATATATCATCAATATAAATAACAGATAATGGTGTCAAATGTCACAGGTGAACTGATACATGTAATAGCATATATATAACAGTGTAAATAACTAACATCAGCATATTTCAATTGGCAGATAATGGTGTCAGATGTCACAGGTGAACTGATACAGGTAATAGCATATATATAACAGTGTAAATAACTAACATCAGCATATTTCAATTTTCGTTTCAATTGAAATCAAATTTAATAAATAAAAGAATGTTAATCGTGAGTGATTGCTCACCTTTCGAGGCTAGAGAGATGATAGACAACACAACAGGCTACGAATTCCAAGCAACGTAAGAAGGACAAGATTCGACGAACGAAGCTGACAGATAGGTATTGACGAAATCAAATCAGAATCGGATCGATGAAGATAAATGATATAAGTGAATTTGTATACAACTATATATAACTATATTTATAAAACCATATCCCAAATTAAATTAAAACATACCTATTTATTTCAAATCAAAACTAAATTTTAATATAAAATAACATTTATACTTTGAAATCACAATATATATCAATAACATAAATGAGCAAATAGGTATAACCAGTGCACATATACACTGTATATTTATAACTAACATAAATATACTTTACTATATATGCTATAAGCAAAATGAGAACTAATATAACTAATATTTCTAAAACAAAGTACTGACACATACTTACATACAAGTTATGTTTTTAAACAACTTATATATAAATAAAGTATAAAATGACCTTATAACCGTGTATATAGATATATCAAAATATCAACATATATTACTATTGCTCTTTCAAAATTAAATATGTAATATACACAAACAAATCTAGAACTGCAAACCTGAAAACTCTGCATAAACACTTGTCTCCTTAAATATATATTCATTAATATAAAATTTTAAACTCATAGTTAAAATAATATATATTTCAAAAATCCAAATAATCAGTTATCATAAAAATCAATACAAGCAATTTATTTTTAACATATACTATATGAACAAAATATCCTACTTGTATATAACTACACGTACATCATTAGTAAACAATTTAGAACAGAGAAGCAGGGACCTTATAACACATAACAATTCAGATATCTAAAAACCTTTTTGTCATAGATATTTATATACATAACAGTTCATAGATATATATAACAATGAAATATAAACTTTAAAAAACATAACAGTTCATGCATACAAGGTGCTACAGGCGTACATTTTAAACTAAAATAAAATAGTATATAATGATATATATGCAACTTGACTCTTTATCACATAACAACATCCCTTATAACAAAATACATATAATATTAACATAATATTTTCAAACAACCAGGTCTGTACTATTTGTAAACAAATGGAGATATAACTTTAAAACATACAAACTGACATATATATAATACTACCATATCTTGACAGAGGGCTCGAGTAGAAGACGTGGCACTAACTCGAATACGGCGGCGAAAGGGACGAAGTTCGCCCGCTCGGGTTCGGCTATCGTGCCATGGGTGGAGGCAGCGGAGGCAGAGAGGTAGAAGGGGGTAGAGTGGTTGATGGGTGCTGGGTTCACGGCCGCGTGGTGGTGAGAGGATAGTCAAGGCGGAGGAGCACGGTGGAGAGGCACTCGACGTGGGTGGAGCACAATTCGCTGGCCGTGGTTTGATGATGGGAAGACGTGTGGTTGTTTGACTCACGGCGGTGGTGGAGGTTAAAGGCATATGCGAAGAGGAAAGAGTGGTCAGGTGATGGGAGCAAGGCTGGCTCGGGTTGCAAGTGAAGAGGAGAGGCTGATGCCTGGTGGTAGGCGGCGTGGGGTCGGTCAGTGGTGGGGAGGCCATGCTTCGGGAGGAGTTTGGAGGTGCGATATGCGGCACAGTGGTGAAGCGGATGGGGTATTTGGAATGGAGAGAGCAACTTTGGAAATAAAGAAATGAAAAAGGGTGAGAGAGAGTAGCTGGCTAGTGGACGTGATAAGGCTAGAAGCAACGTATCAGTGGACGTGTAGTTGAAAGGTGAACAGTAGGATATCAAAAGTCACGCCTAGAGAATAGAAAATATAAATGCAACCAGCTGTAATAATTAAAGGCAGTAAATTTTTTTTGGGCAGCAAGTTTCAATTTGAAGAAGCACGGGAGTAACCTTTGAAATTTGTGGTACCGATATGACACGAACAGTTTTATTATATTCGTTGCATACCGGACCTTAAAATACAGACACGAATATAGTGCAGTGCTCAGCACGACGAGGCGATCAAGACGGTATACAGATATCATTGGTATGATTGAATTATAAAAATTAGAATTTTCTACTAGCGGAAAATGCAGCAAAAACGCAGAAAAATAAGATCGACGGAGCTAAAGAAGTCCGAATTTTGAAAAATGAAAAATGACGTCTTAGTTAGAAGATGAATTCGAATTTTTCTATGTAAAAATATTCAGGTTTGGAAAATATTTTATTATCATCAATTTTAACTGATATAAATTGGAATAAAATTACACTAGAAAATAAACTTCAATATTATCAGATGAAAATTTACCAGTTGCTATGTTTAATTAGACGCATCTCAAATAATAAATTTTTATTTCAAAATTTTATTGTTTAAAATTTCAAAAAAATTCAATTAATTAAATAAATAAAACCACTGAAATTTATGGGTCGTTACACTCTCCCCCACTCAAAACTTTTCGTCCCCGAAAAGGAAGGAGGTAGGAGAATAGAAACAACCAGAAAGAAATTAGATTGAAATACAATAAAACAATTAAATTAACCATACAAATTTCAAATTAAACCAATTAATATTCAACATTTTGGTTTAATCCATTTGAGTTCACTTAAGTTAAATCAATCTATCTATTTCTAAATTTATTATCTTATTATCTAGTCATCCTCAATTAACAATTTCTAAATCAATCAATTAGTATAATCATTTATTATACTCATATTCTATTCAACAAATTTAATTCTTTTATTCCAAATTGTTATTAACTTTATTCCACTTAATATATCTTATCACATATATTTAAACCATATAAATTAATTTAAACCATATAAATTTCAATTTAAATTAATTTATATTCACTAATTGATTTTTAAATTCAAGGTATTTCCATAAGGTGATCTAATTTCAATTTATTAATTCCTTCAAAACAAATTTATTTGTTTCATCTGTTATTCAATTAACTTATTATTCTATTTATCCCTATTAGCATTCTTATAATAAAATTTAAGTGTATAACATTTATTATAACACTCAAATCTTTCCTTATAAAGTCATTTTATATTGTATACTATCCAATTACACTTTTAACTTCTGAATAATTTAGGTAAGTTATATTGGAATGTAATTGAGTATTATACAAGTAAAATTTTCTCATTCAACTTATTTCAAGTTTAAATATTTATTCAAAATCTTGGCTTTATTTTATACTTGAAATTACCTTATCAAAATTTAAGAATAAAATTTCCGGTTTCAATTCAAACCATTTAGAGATAAATATATATACTATATATATCAAATCAAATCTATGATCATATACCAATATATATATTATAAATCAAGTCATACTTTGGAAATTCAAATCAAATTAATTTTTCCAAAACAAGAATGTGGCAAAGCTACAGAATGGTCTCTCCACTTCGAAACTCGAAAATGAATGTCGATGATGCGGCCGTCATCACCGAAATTATTTTCCAGCGACAAAGAGAAGAGTACTAATTTAAACTTCTTTAAAATCCTTTGGAAACGATTTATACTCAGAAATACTTTATATAATATACATTTAAAACTTTAAAACCAAAGTTTGAAATCACTGGAAATTAAATTCTCAAATTCCTGATTTAAATCCATTTCAAATATAAATCAATTTATAAACCATGTTTATAATTTCATTTGTAGAACAATAAATGAAAATCAAATATTATCATTTCAAACAACCAATTTAATTAACTTTTTAAATTCTAGAAATTTTTTCTTATATATTTATAATATAATCATACAAATTTATTGCCTTTACCCAATTTGAAAATAATATTGTATCAGTTTGCTCTGTTCAAGTATTTTGGAAATCCTATCGATATCCCAGATTAGACGAATCGATCGAAAACCCAAATCAACATCAACAACTCAAACAACACAATATAAAACATTTTATATTAGTTACAAATACAAATACACTCCCTCACCCGATGATACAAGAATAGATTCCAAAACAAGGATAGAGATCCAAATATAGAGGGACTCTAATCAAAGAAAATTCTAACTAAAATAGATAGGCTCGAAACGAAGGTTAGATGATTGAATTTCAAACAGGAAGATGAATAAACTTGTATAAATCATGGGCAACCTTAACCGGGTCAACCGTGACTTCAAGAATAGGATCAATGTAGAATTCTGGAGTAAATCGACATTCGATTGCCAGAGATAGAATTCGGGTATAGCAAAAGATAGATAGCATCGTAAACTGAGGATACAGAAATCTCCGGCGAATCAATGCTGTTGTAAAGGAGTTTCACCCCTTTACAAATCATTCAAAGACTGGGGAGATCGTCGATTTATTATAGAGATTATTCGAGGTGGAGTTATGGGATACTCCAGAATCAAGAAGACACGAATAGGGGAGACAAGGGTGGACTTTTGGAACCGAAGGGTACGTTCCAAAATTCAAAGAAAACCGAGTCAAAGAAGAAGAAATTCAAGCATGAACGAAAGTGATTTTGTAATTGAATTTTACTCTATATGCTGAGTTTGCCTAAAACCGGAGCTCTGATACCAACTGTAACGAACCACTATTTTGGACCATTCAAATCGACAATACATCCACACATGTCGGACTTGAATAATTCAAAACAATGGAGTGTAAATAAAATTTGGCAAAACTCAGCATATACAGTAAATAAATAATTACAGAATCACAGACACAGAGTAATATAACAATATGCAGCGGAAACAAAAGAATAGTAGTTCATGAAGCTACTATATATATAACAGAGTTAAACCAGATACAACAGAAGTCTCGAGTACATAGATATCTCAATACAATAGCCAAATACAAGATCTGAATACATCACTGGAATCAATTGGATAACTGATAGTAGAATCGATAGATAGCTGGATCTCCAAGCGAAGCTCCAACTCCAAAGGTGAGTCTCGAACGCTGGTACACTCAGTTTGACCCGAGCGTAAAGCAAAACACAAAATACTCGAGTCAGGATTAACATTCTTATATCAATAAATCCAACTCAAGTGAAATAACAACTGAAATACAAGTAACTCAAAGGATGTTTGGGATAACCATCCTCTAAGGATCCGTTAAACTATCTACTATGTAGTAGTTTACGCTAAGTAGATAATGCCTATCAGTAATATAAAGTATCAAAATAGTGTTAAGGCGTTACCATTATCCCCCTTAACACATTTTATATAAGCATCATAGTCTATACAGCACTGTAAACTCCACCGTAAACTAGTGGGCTATCAGGGAGTACTCCATAGGTATAACACAAAACAAATCATAGTGGTCACGCATAGGGATACGAGTATGACAAGGCACATGAGGCAATACCCAAGGTAGTGAAACTACCGTTTGCCCGATCCGGACTGGTGAGAATGCATCGCCGCAACGATCGCAACACCGCGAAACAACACTCCCAAATCAAGGGTGCGCACCAATCAAAAACAAGTAATAAGTAGTTTACGAAGAAGTGTGTCCGCTAGAGGTAGCTAACCTCACTGGCCCGACACGGCTCCTGTTTAAGTCATTTCCAATTTGACACAAGTGTCAAGGTCATCCATTATCGTTCTCTTTCTTCAAATCCAGCAACGTCATCATGCCAACCACTTCATTCTGGATCACACTCCGCGTGTAATAGTTATTAAAGTGGTTTTCGGTTTGGACAGAGAGTATGTCCCTAACCGATCCCGGACTCTTCAATAACTACGTAATTATTACACTGATTGGTCATTTAATAAACTTCCAAAATAGTTTATATTTCAAAACCAAAATATCATTTCCATTTCAAAACCATATCCATACGATATCATTTTCACTTCAAATAAATCCATGTCCAAAATCATATCACTTACAAATCTTAGTACTTCAAAATGATAACACTTTCTAAATCAATCACATTGGAAATCATAATTCTTTGGAAATCAAAATTTAGAAATCATAATGCTTTGGAATCATAACACTTTCCTTCAAACAGTTTAGATATTAATAATAGTATATAAAATAAAATAGTTTACAAAATAAAATAATTTATATAAAATAGTTACAAGTTAAAACAATTTATATTAAAATAATTAGTATATTTAAAATAGTTTATATTAAAATAGTTATATTAAAATAGTTTATATTAAAAATAGTTTATAAAATAATATAAAATAGTTTAAATATAATTTAAAATACTTTATATAATAAAATAGTTTCCTCAAATTCCACAAATCGATTCAACTCAACTCAGATTTCAAAAATTCAAATTTAATCAAATCTCAAATCATCAATGTCAATTCGATTCAGTTTCTAAATAGACCATTTCAAATTATCAAATTCAAATACATATTTGAACCACAAAATAAGCCATTTCAATTTCAATATATTTCAAAGCTTTAAATATTCAACATTTCAAAACTAAATGTAAAAATCTCGTATATATACCGAATTCACTTCGATATTATTTAGCTTTGAAATGTTCACTTAATAAAATACAGTATCATTTAAATACAATCCAAATTTCAAATCATTTAATATTCCTTCAATTTATTTAAACTTGAAATATTCCTTTAAATCATCTTAAATCAAAACCACGTTATAAAACTTATTCTTAAATCTTCAAATTCAATTAATTTCAAATCGATATATTTAAAGACAATACTTAATAAAAGAACGTTAATCATGAGTGATTGCTCACCTTTCGAGGCTAGAGAGATGATAGACAACACAACAGGCTATGAATTCCAAGAAACGCAAGAAGGACAAGATTCGACGAACGAAGCTGACAGATAGGAATTGACGAAATCAAATCAGAATCGGATTGATGAAGATAAATGATATAAGTGAATTTGTATACAGCTATATATAACTATATTTATAAAACCATATCCCAAATTAAATTAAAACATACCTATTTATTTCAAATCAAAACTAAATTTTAATATAAAATAACATTTATACTTTGAAATCACAATATATATCAATAACATAAATGAGCAAATAGGTATAACCAGTGCACATATACATTGTATATTTATAACTAACATAAATATACTTTACTATATATGCTATAAGCAAAATGAGAACTAATATAACTAATATTTTTAAAATAAAGTACTGACACATACTTACATACAAGTTATGTTTTTAAACAACATATATATAACTAAAGTATAAACTGACCTTATAACCGTGTATATAGATATATCAAAATATCAACATATATTACTATTGCTCTTTCAAAATTAAATATGTAGTATACACAAACAAATCTAGAACTGCCAACCTGAAAACTCTGCATAAACACTTGTATCCTTATATATATATATATATATTCATTAATATAAAATTTTAAACTCATAGTTAAAATAATATATATTTCAAAAATCCAAATAATCAGTTATCATAAAAATCAATACAAGCAATTTATTTTTAACATATACTATATGAACAAAATATCCTACTTATATATAACTACACGTACATCATTAGTAAACAATTTAGAACAGAGAAGCAGGGACCTTATAACACATAACAATTCAGATATCTGAAAACCTTTTTGTCATAGATATTTATATACATAACAGTTCATAGATATATATAACAATGAAATATAAACTTTAAAAAACATAACAGTTCATGCATACAAGGTGCTACAGGCGTACATTTTAAACTAAAATAAAATAGTATATAATGATATATATACAACTTGACTCTTTATCACATAACAACATCCCTTATAACAAAATACATATAATATTAACATAATATTTTCAAACAACCAGGTCTGTACTATTTGTAAACAAATGGAGATATAACTTTAAAACATACAAACTGACATATATATAATACTACCATATCTTGAAAGAGGGCTCGAGTAGAAGAGGTGGCACTGACTCGAATACGGCGGCGAAGGGACGAAGTTCGCCCGCTTGGGTTCGGCTATTGTGCCATGGACGGAGGCAGCGGAGGGAGAGAGGTAGAAGGGGGTAGAGTGGTTGATGGGTGCTGGGTTCACGGCCGCGTGGTGGTGAGAGGATAGTCAAGGCGGAGGAGCACGGTGGAGAGGCACTCGGTGTGGGTGGAGCACAGTTCGCTGGCCGTGGTTTGATGATTGGAAGACGTGTGGTTGTTCGACTCACGGCGGAGGCGGAGGTAAAAGGCATAGGCGAAGAGGAAAGAGTAGTCAGGTGATGGGAGCAAGGCTGGCTCGGGTTACAGATTAAGAGGAGAGGCTGATGCCTGGTGGTAGGCGGCGTGGGGTCGGTCAGTGGTGGGGAGGCCATGCTTCGGGAGGAGTTTGGAGGTGCGAATATGCGGCACAGTGGTGAAGCGGATGGGGTAGATGGAATGGAGAGAGCAACTTTGGAAATACAGAAATGAAAAAGGGTGAAAGAGAGTAGCTGGCTAGTGGACGTGATAAGGCTAGAAGCAACGTATCTATGGATGTGCAGTTGAAAGGTGAACAGTAGGATATCAAAAGTCACGCCTAGAGAATAGCAAATATAATTGCAGACAGCTGTAATAATTAAAGGCAGTAAATATTTGTTTGGGCAGCAAGTTTCAATTTGAAGAAGCACGGGAGTAACCTTTGAAATTTGTGGTACCTATATGACACGAACAGTTTTATTATATTTGTTGCATACCAGACCTTAAAATACAGAAATGAATATAGTGTAGTGCTCAGCACGACGAGACGATCAAAACGGTATACAGATATCATTGGTATGATTAAATTATAAAAATTCGAATTTTCTACTAGCGGAAAATGCAGCAAAAATGCAGAAAAATAAGATCGACGGAGCTAAAGAAGTCCGAATTTTGAAAAATGAAAAATGACGTCTTAGCCAGAAGATGAATTAGAATTTTTCTATGTAAAAATATTCAGGTTTGGAAAATATTTTATTATCATCAATTTTAACTGATATAAATTGGAATAAAATTATACTAGAAAATAAACTTCAATATTATCAGTTGAAAATTTACCAGTTACTATGTTTAATTAGATGCATCTCAAATAATAAATTTTTATTTCAAAATTTTATTGTTTAAAATTTCAAAAAAATTCAATTGATTAAATAAATAAAACCACTGAAATTTACGGGTCGTTACATCCTAAATGTACTGATAGTTTTACTTGTATGCAACCTTTGAAAATTAAAAACTTGCTTTTACATCCATCTTTTTCCCACACTTCTCTGAATAGAAGTATAATTCAACCAATTTTGCATCTAATACTTACCGTCCAAAATCCTAGCACACCATTGCTAACATCCAAATTTAGAAAAATCCAATTTTCTGAACCAATTTTCTTATGCTAGGAAAAGGCCTAGATGGAATATTCCATATTTCCATCCTTCTCTTATGCACCCCTTTCCCCCATATCTTGGAATCTTCTCTTTTGCCTCCATTCCCTTTTCATCTTTTTTCCAAGTACAATTTGCATAAGTTGATTTCTTTTTAGGTTTTTAAAACGGGGTTTATTTCAAAAATCAATATTTTGGTTACTACCAAAATATAGAGAAAGTGATTCCCTAGCTATGACAGCTTTCTCCCTCGTTTCTAACCGTACTTTATTTTACTGTCATTTCTGCAACACAGAAAAATCCTTAATAATCAACTTGTCAACTATTCCTCAACGTCAAGTATGTGGCATTTTCAAAATTTGAAAATTTCCTTTGAATTCAAAAATATTTTTATATTATTTTCAAAAATATTCATAAAAATTTTAAACTTAAAAATCTTCCAAAACATTTTGCAGAGATATTTTTTTACTTTTCAAAAGTATAAATATTTATAGGTTTTTCAAAACAAAATTTCCACATCTCAAGAAATTAAGGTTTAGTCAAAAGTCCAATGTCCATAGTGGATTTCTCTTAATTTACACAGTAAAAATTTAAGTTTCAAAAACTATTCTTTTATTTATAATAGTAATCAGCAACCAAGTTCAATTATAAATTTTAGTCTTTGAGGTACAGGAATTTTGACCCGTGGCTACTTAACATTCCTCCCATGTCCTCTGCTTCATGAAAGCTATCAATCTTATTCCATATCCGTTTTAGTGGTATTTAAGTATATTTTTTAATTCATTTCTTTACTTCCAGTCTCTACTATTTCTTTTCTTTTGCATTAGTTGACTGTCTTTTCTGAAATTTCCTTATCCTTATTTTTTTCCCATAACTTAACAATCCTAATAGAAAACACATAAAAATGAACATTTTTTATAATGTTGTACGTGTCTTTACCCCCGATAAGAAAAACTAATGCTTACAGCCCAGCCTAACTAGAACAACTGCTAGAAGTTACCCTACAACATCAACTAACATTAACGATGTTGTGGCACTCTCACTTCTGATTTGAATGGATCTTCCTAACATGCCATCCTTTTGAAATCCTCATATCTTAACTTTGTGTTTGCAAATATCCTCCATGAGTGTTTGCCACCTCATAATCGTTTTTTACCATTTCTTTTAATCTAAATTCCTTGATGTTATTCTTAAATCTTGCACTCATGTCTAATAAAGTATTTCTAGGTTCTTACTATTATCCTTTGTACTCTACGGGTTTCCTTATTACTTTTCCTCGAGTACTCATTGCTACCTTCTTCATAGCCTTATTCCCTACGCACTAATTCCTATCTACTCCATATTTAAAATCTTGGTTTGGTCTTTACAATTTTTTTTCCAAAGATTAGTAACTTCGAAAATTTTGAAACGCTCAATCCCAAAACCTTTGTCTTTAAAACTACAACTTAAAACTCTTTATTAAGTTCAAAAATACTAGATGTTTTAACCATTTAAAAACTTTAATTTACAATCTTGGAATTTAACTTATCCATTAAGCCTAAGAGATAATGTTAACAAAACTTAATTAAAAGTTTCTTCCCTTTTTTTTCAAATCAACCTTTTCATTTTAAAGGTCTTCTTAACTTTTATTTTTTTAAAATTGGGATTTTTAATCAAAATATTTATTAAGTTTTTCCTTTAAAAACTTATTCAATACACATAACCATGCTTTTCTAAAAGTGCACTTTGCAGTTTTTCCAAAAAATATTTTATAAATTTTTAAATAACAAAAATGGAGTAGATAAGAACAACCATCACTCTATTATTCTTTCTATCTCCACTTCCAACCTTTAGTGGACTCTCTAATGTCACGAAAGGGGGACTTTTAAAAAAATACTTGAAAGGCACACAACAATGGAAAAGGCCCATTTTCCTTTATACTGCCTTAAATTTCTTTATGTTGCTTCTAATTAGATTACTAGCAAAATTTATTTTCATGATATCCAACATAATTTCTAATTACTACACTTTTTATTATACTTAAGCATCCTATACTTTAATGCATTAGAACTACTTTTCCCCTTCAAAAGGAATTGTTAACTCTATAATTTCCTATGAATCACTTAAAAGGGAATTCATTTTTGTGTGAATTACAAGGAATTACACTTCATTTCTTTATTGAAACAGACAGTAATATGGGACTTTCCATATTTTTTTATAGCTCTTTCTTTACATTTACATTCCTTGTTATTTCAAAAAATACACCTTTATTTGTAACTAGTTTAATTCATAGTTATCTTTTTTTACTCCAATGAATTAAAATATGTCAAATCCCAACCTAATTACAATAAATCAAACCTCGTTTTATTTATATTTCATAACTTTTCTATTATTCAACTCCTCTACCTAAACAACACTTATTCCAATTGTTTTCTTTTAATTTACTGTCTTCTTACATGAACCATTGTAATGCGTTATTCCAATTGTTTTCTTTTAATTTACCATCTTCTTACTTGTACCATTGTAAGGCGTTTGGCTACAACTTTGTTTTTTTGGAATTCCAAATCTTCATTTCTATACTATTTACCCGTATTCCAAATTTATACCACTTTCTATTGTCCTACCATAAAATTTTACATTACAACTTAAAAATTTTCTTTATAGAAAATCCACGAGCTACATTGCTCTATTGTTTTTCTTTCAAAAGAAATAGATTTCTTCAAAATTTCCTTCATTGAATTTATAGTTTTTTACAAATCTTTATTTATATTAGAACATCATATTTACACTTTTCTTTCTTTACAAAGAAACTAGCGAGCTATATACGATCTATCATTTTTTTCTCAAACAAATTGCTTTGTAAAACCGTTTTATGGAAACTTTTTAGTTTAACTTCCAACGAAACCTTTGTTATATAAATACTTTTCGGATATCCAATATCATGTATTTTTCTCCAAAATACAATATTTTACTCATTACTTTTAAAACTATTTTCTATTGGGTTGGACTCATAGTGGATTTCTAACTATTCATTTAAGAACATCTTTCCTCCAATTTACTAACTTGTTCCTTTCTCAATATTGAAAATCGAATTACAAATTAGGAATGACCATTTCACATCTTTCTTTATGAACTTCTCAATTTTTCACCATCTATAACATATAGATTCTTATTTTTCCTTTATCTTGACCTATTGTACATCATCAATCATATAGGGATATACAATCATTGGGCTAAGGCCCAACTAGGTACTCATGTACCATCCAGCTTCAAGGGTGGTGAAAATGGATAACAATCTTTAGAAGAATCTTCTAACTCCATGCTTCGAGTTCTTCAAAAAATGCTCCAAACAAAACCCGACTACTAGGCTGCTTGGAAATAGGGCATCCAGAGTTTAAGGGAAAGAAAATAAACTCCGGGTCAGTCATGGGACTAGAGTGAGAAACTCAAAATTCGAGTTTCTAAAAACAAAGGTATCTCATAAGATCACGCCACACATAAACATTGAACGAGTTTTTACTTTATGATAACCAAAACGTTTCTACGCGAAATCCAGTGATATTATTTTTAATGACTTTCTTTTGAAAGAACTTTTCAAATAAACATATTCAAATAGCCGAAATTGTTACATTGGTCAAATTTGACAACATAATAGGTTTACAACTAAAACCGAAGGCACTTATTGGAGATTTGGATTTCCAACGAATAGTGTGGTAAGAAACTTCCTCTCGTACAGTGCATCTCTAGAGGAATGCACCAAGGCCACCCATAGATGGTCCTCTGTGAATTAAGACCGGCCCACCCGAGATGAATAGATGGTACATATAGCACCGAATATGATATCGTCCCAGCCGTTCTCGACCAATCCGAGAGCTCTCATACCATACACCACATATTATTTTTTACCCAACGTTATTGTGGGCACAAAATAAATCGAGAAAGGTGATATCATACTCTAATGGTTGTGAACCACATAGCCCTAAAGCAACCCCTGTTTAACAATTCCCCGGGTATGAGGCTAGAGGTAATGTTCATTTTCACTTAAAATGCCACATTGTCATTTCCAACACACAGTATTGATTTTAACAAAAAAACAACCTCTAAGCTCGTATGTCTCTTAGAAGTGTGTTAAGTATAAGAGGGGTTACCTCCTACACCACCAACATATGTATGTTTGTAGAGATCAATGCACAGTGATCTCAGGAATGCAATGTCAGACATCCGTCCATACAAGTTGTCCAGGAACAGGACAAACCGAAGGCATTCTCTTACCACCTCTGTTTGGGTATTACTCCTAAGATTAGTAGCGAGAAGTCCTTGCATACGGAGATCCCAAAACGAAGGGACCATTTCTATTTATTTATCTCGAGAGCTACTCCGAAATTATCAACAAGCAGTTCTTCCCTTATAAAGTTTCCCACCCTTAACTTTATTGTCTTTAACATGTCTTCACTTTCGGACTCGTAAATTGGTTTGAAGTGGTTTTCGGATAGGAATCGCCCAAATCGGACCCCGGTTTCCCTAAACCAATTATTGATAAAAAGATGTTAAGTAGGCGATTAATATTCCATTAATTTGTATCCTTTTATCCAAGATATCGTCTTAGAGATATATATATATATATATATACCTTTTAGAACCATTTCTTTTCAGTATATACGGGATCATTGAACCTCTTTTATCAAATCCTTTGGTTACTTAAAATATTTTTATACCTTGGAATATTTCCAAATCATTTATTTAAATCTTAACAAAGATTTTCTATTTCCAACACATATCTTTTCAATAGGTTGAAACCATGTTATCTAAGATGGTAAATCCAAATTAGTTAGTATTCAAGTAAAACAGATCCATAGAAATTATACTAATTTTAGTCGATACTAATTTTTGTATTTAACCTGTACTATTCATCGAATAACAATGCACTCACCTTTTAAATTCATATGATTAGTATGAGTTCCCTCCTCGAAATTTAACGCCAAGTATAAGAACTTTATTTCTATACAATCTAAGTTGTATTAAATTTGGAAAAATTAAATGTTTTATACTTGCCTTATTTCCGACATTTCGACCTTATATATTCCTCGCCCAAAAAAGAGGCTAGGTGAGCTAGGCCACTAGTTGCTCCTGAACATCTCCTTAGTTTAAGAACCTCACATCCAGATCTCACGAATAGAGAAATCCAGTCTACTTATCGACTTTTAGAGCCAAGATTAAATCACTTAATTATAACAGCTTTTCTTTAAATCATTTATTTAAACTGTTTAAAATAAGTTATAAAATCTCCACATTATCTTTAAAATATTTAATTATTTATTTGAAAACATTTGTAAAAGATTTGGGAAAGATAACTTAAGTTTAAAGCCATATTTCAAAAGTTATTAAAAGTACTGTGAATAATGCTTTTAAGGCTTATTTGATCAAAACAACTTTTCTATCATTTAAAAATCCATTTTTATAACTTAATTCTCTTTTGAAACATTTTAAAATATCTATAGAATTTATTTCATATTTTTAAGAATTAAAAATATCACTTTTAAAGATTATCGTTTTGGTTTCTGAACTGCCAAACCGCGACTATTTTAAAAATTTATTTTGCTCATATTTCAAAATCTACTAAATGAAATCTCGATCTTTTTCTTTTTTGGAAAATATGATTATAAGAGTTCGGAAGATTCTTATTCCAAAGAATTCCAACTCCAATTCCATCATATAAATGGATTTAACTTTCTACGGTGCAAAATCGCAAACAGCTGTTACGCGATGCTCCTATTTTTGACTCAATTTTCATAACTTGTCAAAACTGCACCAAATTTGATTTTAGGATTAAACATTTATAAACCATTTTAATGGGGTTTAATGATTCCGTATTATTTTATTACTTCTATAACTTGATTCAGAAAGTGATTTCCTTTTGTAATATCGAAGTGTATTTAACGTGACTTGTTTACACAATGTAACATTATATTAAAACAACCAACACTTGATAATCAAAGCATTATAAACATCCATAGCAATCATATCACATCATCATTATATATATATATAATTAGAGTTTCTCACCTACATTGGTTTCTAACTTTACAAAAATTTACTATAGCTTCGCTACGATCGAATCAAAGCCTATAGAATCAAGCCTTGGACCTTTGAATGGGCTCGACCTATGCTTGAAAATGGAAGTGGGCTCGGCCTTGGTAGTGGATGATGTGGCCGTGGGTTTAGAGAGAGAGGAAAGGAGTGGATTTGAGCTTGTTTTTAAGTGCATTGCAAACGTATATATACTTGTATAAATTTATTTTCTTTTTTGCTAATTTTTCTTCATAATTTTCCTAAGTAGGAAGCCATTAAAGAGGATAAGATGATGAAGAAGCTTAGGAATTTGTGGAAAAATGAAGTGAAGATGGAGGGTTGTATTTATAGGAAAATCATAAACTAAAATATCATGATATTTATGTGCATATAAATCACCATTTCATCACCACCACACCCTACTCAACCTTCACAATGCACGGTCGAACACTGCCCACGTGTATGAGTTGATGTGTGTAAGAGTGAAGTGAAGTTTGCTTTTTAAGTGTGAAAATATCTTAGATTTTTTTAGTAATATATATATATATATGTATGTATGTATGTATGTATGTATGTATGTATATTTGTATGTATATACATGTTCATGTATATGTTAGGGTATGCATATGTATGTGAAAATATCAGCGTTATCGATAGGATTTCCAAAACACTTGAACAGAACAAACTGACACAATGTTGTTTTCAAATTTGGTAAACAAAATAGTTTTGGATTATTATATTATATATAAATATAAGTTTTTTGAAATTAAATTGTCAATGAATTAATTGTCAAAAATGATAATATTTGATCATCATTTATTGTTTTGTAAACCATTGATTATTGCAATATAATAAATCAATTTATAAAACTTAGTTATAATTTGATTTGGAATTTGAAGTGAATTTAAATTGAAATTTGGGAATTTATTAGTTTCCGGTGATTTCGAACTATGTTTTTTTTAAATTTTAAAGTATATATTATTGAAAGTATTTTCAAATAGAAATCGTTTTCAAAGAATTTTTAAAATGTTGAAATCAGTGCTCTTCTCTTTGTCGCTGGAAAATAATTTCGGTGATGGCGGCCGCATCATCGACATTCATTTTCGAGTTCGAAGTGGAGATACTATTCTGTAGCTTTTCTACGGTTTTGTTTTGAAAAATATTTTGATTTGAATTTCTTTGGTATAATTTGATTTATATATATAGGTATCTTACTTCAAAATTTAATTTGATTTGATATAAATATATTATATATATCTCTGAATTGTTTAAAGTTAATCGGAAATCAAATTCTTAAATTTTGTTAAAGGATGATTTTAATTATAAATAAAACCAAGATTTGGACTAAATATTTAAACTCGAATAGTTGAATTGGGAAAAATTTTATTTGTATATTGTTCAACTGCATTCTAATACAACTTACCTAAATCATTCAGAGTTGAATATGTAATTGGATAATATATATAATATAAATTGAATTTAGAAATAAAATTTAAGTGTTTATAATAAATGTTATACACTAAATTTTGATTATAAAGATGTTAATAGAGTTAGATAGGTAATAAGTAAACTCAGTTAATAATGAAATAAATTTGTTTTGAAAGAATTAATAAATTTGTTTTGAAAGAATTAATAAATTGTAATTTGATCAACATATGAAAATACCTTGAATTTAAAAGAAATTAATAGATGTAAATTAATTTAAATTGAAACTTTTGTGTTTTAAATTAATTTATATGGGTTAAATATATGTGAGTAGATATATTAAGTAGAATAAATTTAACAGTAATTTGGAATAAAGAAGACTTTCTAAATCAATCACATTGGAAATCATAATTCTTTGGAAATTAAAATTTAGAAATCATAATGCTTTGGAATCATAACACTTTCCTTCAAACAGTTTAGATATTAATAATAGTATATAAAATAAAATAGTTTACAAAATAAAACAATTTATATAAAATAGTTACAAGTTAAAACAATTTATATTAAAATAATTAGTATATTTAAAATAGTTTATATTAAAATAGTTATATTAAAATAGTTTATATTAAAAATAGTTTATAAAATAATATAAAATAGTTTAAATATAATTTAAAATACTTTATATAATAAAATAGTTTCCTCAAATTCCACAAATCGATTCAACTCAACTCGGATTTCAAAAATTCAAATTTAATCAAATCTCAAATCATTAATGTCAATTCGATTCAGTTTCTAAATAGACCATTTCAAATTATCAAATTCAAATACATATTTGAACCACAAAATAAGCAATTTCAATTTCAATATATTTCAAAGCTTTAAATATTCAACATTTCAAAACTAAATTTAAAAATCTCGTATATATACCGAATTCACTTCGATATTATTTAGCTTTGAAATGTTCACTTAATAAAATACAGTATCATTTAAATACAATCCAAATTTCAAATCATTTAATATTCCTTCAATTTATTTAAACTTGAAATATTCCTTTAAATCATCTTAAATCAAAACCAAGTTATAAAACTTATTCTTAAATCTTCAAATTCAATTAATTTCAAATCGATATATTTAAAGACAATACTTAATAAAAGAACGTTAATCATGAGTGATTGCTCACCTTTCGAGGCTAGAGAGATGATAGACAACACAACAGGCTATGAATTCCAAGCAACACAAGAAGGATAAGATTCGACGAACGAAGCTGACAGATAGGAATTGACGAAATCAAATCAGAATCGGATTGATGAAGATAAATGATATAAGTGAATTTGTATACAGCTATATATAACTATATTTATAAAACCATATCCCAAATTAAATTAAAACATACCTATTTATTTCAAATCAAAACTAAATTTTAATATAAAATAACATTTATACTTTGAAATCACAATATATATCAATAACATAAATGAGCAAATAGGTATAACCAGTGCACATATACACTGTATATTTATAACTAACATAAATATACTTTACTATATATGCTATAAGCAAAATGAGAACTAATATAACTAATATTTTTAAAATAAAGTACTGACACATACTTACATACAAGTTATGTTTTTAAACAACATATATATAACTAAAGTATAAACTGACCTTATAACCGTGTATATAGATATATCAAAATATCAACATATATTACTATTGCTCTTTCAAAATTAAATATGTAGTATACACAAACAAATCTAGAATTGCAAACCTGAAAACTCTGCATAAACACTTGTATCCTTATATATATATATATTCATTAATATAAAATTTTAAACTCATAGTTAAAATAATATATATTTCAAAAATCCAAATAATCAGTTATCATAAAAATCAATACAAGCAATTTATTTTTAACATATACTATATGAACAAAATATCCAACTTGTATATAACTACACGTACATCATTAGTAAAAAATTTAGAACAGAGAAGCAGGGACCTTATAACACATAACAATTCAGATATCTGAAAACCTTTTTGTCATAGATATTTATATACATAACAGTTCATAGATATATATAACAAAGAAATATAAATTTAAAAAACATAACAGTTCATGCATACAAGGTACTACAGGCATACATTTTAAACTAAAATAAAATAGTATATAATGATATATATACAACTTGACTCTTTATCACATAACAACATCCCTTATAACAAAATACATATAATATTAACATAATATTTTCAAACAACCAGGTCTGTACTATTTGTAAACAAATGGAGATATAACTTTAAAACATATAAACTGACATATATATAATACTACCATATCTTGACAGAGGGCTCGAGTAGAAGAGGTGGCATTGACTCGAATACGGCGGCGAAGGGGACGAAGTTCGCCCGCTCGGGTTCGGCTATCGTGCCATGGGCGGAGGCAGCGGAGGGAGAGAGGTAGAAGGGGGTAGAGTGGTTGATGGGTACTGGGTTCACGGTCGCGTGGTGGTGAGAGGATAGTCAAGGCGGAGGAGCACGGTGGAGAGGCACTCGGTGTGGGTGGAGCATAGTTCGCTGGCCGTGGTTTGATGATGGGAAGACGTGTGGTTGTTCGACTCACGGCGGAGGCGGAGGTAAAAGGCATAGGCGAAGAGGAAAGAGTGGTCAGGTGATGGGAGCAAGGCTGGCTCGGGTTACAGGTGAAGAGGAGAGGCTGATGCCTGGTGGTAGGCGGCGTGGGGTCGGTCAGTGGTGGGGAGGCCATGCTTCGGGAGGAGTTTGGAGGTGCGAATATGCGGCACAGTGGTGAAGCGGATGGGGTAGATGGAATGGAGAGAGCAACTTTGGAAATATAGAAATGAAAAAGGGTGAGAGAGAGTAGCTGGCTAGTGGACGTGATAAGGCTAGAAGCAACGTATCAGTGGACGTGCAGTTGAAAGGTGAACAGTAGGATATCAAAAGTCACGCCTAGAGAATAGCAAATATAAATGCAGACAACTGTAATAATTAAAGGCAGTAAATATTTGTTTGCCAGCAAGTTTCAATTTGAAGAAGCACGGGAGTAACCTTTGAAATTTGTGGTACCGATATGACACGAACAGTTTTATTATATCCGTTGCATACCGGACCTTAAAATACAGAAACGAATATAGTGCAGTGCTCAGCACGACGAGACGATCAAAACGGTATACAGATATCATTGGTATGATTGAATTATAAAAATTCGAATTTTCTACTAACGGAAAATTCAGCAAAAACGCAGAAAAATAAGATCGACGGAGCTAAAGAAGTCCGAATTTTGAAAAATGAAAAATGATGTCTTAGTCAGAAGATGAATTAGAATTTTTCTATGTAAAAATATTCAGGTTTGGAAAATATTTTATTATCATCAATTTTAACTGATATAAATTGGAATAAAATTACACTAGAAAATAAACTTCAATATTATCAGATGAAAATTTACCAGTTGCTATGTTTAATTAGACGCATCTCAAATAATAAATTTTTATTTCAAAATTTTATTGTTTAAAATTTCAAAAAAAATCAATTAATTAAATAAATAAAACCACTGAAATTTACGGGTCGTTACATCCTAAATGTACCGATAGTTTTACATGTATGCAACCTTTGAAAATTAAAAACTTGCTTTTACATCCAACCTTTTCCCACACTTCTACGAATAGAAGTATAATTCAACCAATTTTGCATCTAATACTTACCGTCCAAAATCCTAGCACACCATTGCTAACATCCAAATTTAGAAAAATCCAGTTTTCTGAACCTATTTTCTTATGCTAGGAAAAGTCCTAGATGGAATATTCCATATTTCCATCCTTCTCTTATGCACCCCTTTCCCCCATATCTTGGATTCTTCTCTTTTGCCTCCATTCCCTTTTCAACCTTTTTCCAAGTACAATTTGCATAAGTTGATTTCTTTTTAGGTTTTTAAAACGGGGTTTATTTCAAAAATCAATATTTTGGTTACTACCAAAATATAGAGAAAGTGATTCCCTAGCTATGACAGCTTTCTCCCTCGTTTCTAACCGTACTTTATTTTACTGTCATTTCTGCAACACAGAAAAATCCTTAATAACCAACTTGTCAACTATTCCCCAACGTCAAGTATGTGTCATTTTCAAAATTTGAAAATTTCCTTTTAATTCAAAAATATTTTTATATTATTTTCAAAAATATTCTTAAAAATTTTAAACTTAAAAATCTTCCAAAACATTTTGCAGAGATTTTTTTTACTTTTAAAAAGTATACATATTTATAAGTTTTTCAAAACAAAATTTCCACATCTCAAGAAATTAAGGTTTAGTCAAAAGTCCAATGTCCATAGTGGATGTGACGACCGCCCATGACCCCTGCACCGAATCTAGAGATAAAGCGCTGAAAAGTGTGCCAGGCGACCATGGACGATTGTCAAGGTAAGATTTAAAACAACAGAATCTATCGTATTACTCTCAGCGCATGGACAAAATACAATAGGACATATGTATAGTGAAGCTTTACAGAACAAAATGACATCATATAAAACTCCATAATAGTTGAGTACAAGCATCAAAATAGTCAATACATCAAGCCTCACTACAAATCTCTCAGAGAATACAAAACAGCGGAAAATCCAGTACATATAATAAGAAGATAATATGCCACCCTCCAGCTCGTCTTCGATATCAGCATCGTGAGAAGAGAACAGCACCTGTCACCTGCTACCTAGTCTGCCCGTCCCAAAATGGACGAACAGCCCAAGGCAATAAGAATTAAAAACATAAAGCCTTGAGTCAGACAACAGTCTTAGTGAGCAGTAGGTTAACTAACAACATACCAAAAGAGCATAAAGGAAAAAGAATAGGAATACAACCCTCCCACTCCAACATCATTCTACAGTGATAGCCCCAGACACACACTAAGCAGAAGCAAACATAGCAGAGCATACAATTTAAAGTAAAACTACTATCACTCGAGTCAAGGGCGATGTTTTCCAGGTACCAAGGCCTAAATCAGATAAGTACCCAGAAAATACCGCTCTTGAGTCCGAATGACGATACAACCAAACATCCATGACTCTGGCTATCACTGTTATCATTGCTTCGATATCACCGTTAATTGAATGACCGGCACATTCTTTCAGCCGTCCGTCAAGGGCTAATGGAAACCCCGGTTCTAGACATAACTCCCGCACGTCGTCGCAGCCCGTGCCTAGGACTATCGAATCTGCCCAGAGTACTCGACCATCAACAATTGGCCGTTGGGACTATCGAATCTGCCCAAACGTACTCTTGCTTAGAGCATGCTAGAACCTTCAACAACGATGCTATCCAAGCCTCCTAGTCATCCTCCTCGACGACTATTCTCATATCCATTCATTATCTTCAACTCGAATCATATCACCGAGTTATCAACATGCTTGGAATGATCCCGTCTGGATTAGACCAAGTCTTCATCATATGATGCCTCGCTTCATTACATCCTTGCAAAGCTTCATCTCAACTTCACATCGTCAAATCTATGCATAAGAGCTTCATCATCCCGCTACATATGCCACGAGCAGCTTTTCCAATTCAAGAGCCTTTCCCTTAGCTTTTGAATCGTCTTCGGTCTAAATCTAATCATCAATCATCTAGTTCATAACAATCAATCAAATCAAACATCAATCCAAGCAATCAAGCATTCAAAAATGATCTAAGTAGACAATTATAACAATAATGGCATTTTCGTAATTAAAGAGTTGAAAGTCCAATAAGCATGAAAACATGGATTATATCTCTACAAACTTGATGAATGAACTTGCATAGGTTAACATATGATAAAATGGATGTAACATCATCATGAACAATGGATCTATATGGATCTACACATAGGATGAAGAAAATGCATGGAAATCTCTATTTTAACACCAAATCGGACCAACAATCCGATATACTCCTTTGGATCCGTGTGAGAGATAATCACCACTCACCAAATCACCTAAACAAACCCAAATCAACACGCTTCAGATCTGGACAGCGAAGGGTGAAGCTTGATCTATCACAAATCCGCCTCAAATGAAGAAATCTCTCTTGAAAAGATGAAGATCTTCAATCTAAGCTCTTGAATCTTCAATTTGGATGGATGGAAGCACAAGATTAGAGTGGAGAAAAGAAGTGAAGAAGTGTAGAAGTCGAGTTCTCAAAATGGCAGCACTTCGTCGCTTCAAAAATCCGGATCCCAAAAAGTGAGAACAACCCCTCCTATTTATAGCTGAAAACTGCCTAAGTCGTAACTCGGCTATCTCCTTAAGTCGCTGCCGACTTAACACTATGCCGACCTACGACCTAAAAACCCCCACGACTTAACAGAGCCTCCGACCTAACCCTTGTCGACCTAAAGCAACCTCCGACTCAACACATGCGCACATACGAACCCTGTCTACGACTTAATGCGCACGCGCCTTAACTGGTTAGACGACTTACGACTTACTGCTATGCCGACTTAACCAGCCTATACGACCTAACGACTTAGGAAACCTTGCGACCTAACAACTTAGCAACCCACGCGATCTAACAGTGTTTCGACCTAACACAGACTGCCTCTACGACCTAACACATAGCCTAACTCTTAAGGTCGCCAACTTGTTAACTCCTTAGGTCGCTAACACGCTAACTCCTTAGGTCGCCTAACCCTTAGGTCGCTAACCCGGTAACCATTAGGTCGCTAACTCACCCTGCCGACCTAACACTTAGCTCACCGAAACTCTTAGGTCGCTCACAACACTCTCTTAGGTCGTTGCCGACCTAACTCTAACCCAGAATACTTAGGTCGCCTGAATCTCTTAAGTCGGTCAAGACTTATCTCCTAGGTCGGTCACTACCTTAAGTCGGTCAACCACACTCCCTTAACTCGGTGAGTTCCTTGAGTCGGCAAATCGACCCAGACTTGTTGCTTAACTCGTCCAAACTCTTAAGTCGGCTACAACTTAGGACTTAAGCAAAATTCAAGCAAAATTCTGCCAAAACCAGAAATGACTTAACAACCATACAACCAAAGGTCAATCATTTTAGAATGTTTTGATCCGTAAAAATACGGGTCGTTACATTCTCTCCCCCTTAGGAATTTCGCCCCCGAAATTCCAAACAAACAAGGCAATCAAAGCTATTCTGTACGCCTATCATCCATAACAATCAATAAACCATGCATCCAATTCTAGCTTAGCGTACAGAATTCTAAGACTTAGAACAAGTTACAATTTCGTTAGATGACACGACACCTTAGGGCCATACCTTGAAGAGTTCAGGATGAGCTGCTTTCATCCTCTCTTCCACCTCCCACGTACAGTCGTTATCATCGTCACTCCATTGTATCTTGAGCAACTTAACTATCTTCCTCCTAAGCTGTTTCGTGTCAGTTTCAACAACACGAAGCGGCTTACGAGGTCTTCTATCAACTGGATCAACTTCGAAATCTTCACAGCTATCAGCAGAAACTACGGTATTCGAGTCATGCACATACTTCCGTAGATATGATACGTGAAAAACATTGTGCACACCCGACATCTTCTCAGGTAACTCCAACCTATAGGCGAGCTTTCCAATTCGCTCGATGATCGGGAATGGTCCAACAAATCTCGGAGTCAATTTTCCTTTCTTCCCGAATCGAATGACATTCTTCAGTGGAGAAATCTTCACAAAAACCATATCTCCTACGTCGAATTCCAAATCCTTACGACGCTTATCGGCATAACTCTTCTGACGGTCTTGGGCTGCCTTCATTCGTTGCCGAATGATCTCTATACAATCTGAAGTCTGACGAATCATCTCTGGCCCAAGCATCAGCTTTTCTCCAGTTTCCAACCAACATGTCGGAGAGTTACACGGTCTTCCATACAATGCCTCATACGGTGCCATACCAATGCTTGACTGGTAACTGTTGTTGTACGCAAACTCCACCAAATGAAGGTGATCTTCCCATGATCCTCCGAAATCCAAAACACAAGCTCTGAGGAGATCTTCCAAAACTCGGTTGACTCTCTCAGTCTGACCATCTGTTTGAGGGTGATAAGCTGTACTCAAACACAACTCGGTTCCCAAAACTTCCTGGAAGCTCTTCCAAAATCCACTAGTGAACAATGGGTCTCGATCGCTCACTATACTCTTCGGAATACCATGGAATCGGACTATCCACTTAACATACAACTCAGCCAACTTTGATGCAGTCCTAGTCGATCGAACAGGAATGAATCGTGCACTCTTAGTCAGACGATCCACAATGACCCAAATCCCTTCATTTCCCGTTCTGGTTCTAGGCAATCCATCAATAAAATCCATCGACACTTGTTCCCACTTCCATGTAGGAACTTCTAATGGCTGAAGCAATCCACTTGGCTTCTTCTGTTCGGCTTTTACCAACTGGCAGTTCATACATTTGGAAATAAAATTTCCAACATCCTTCTTCATACCTTCCCAGTAGTAGGTTCTCTTCATATCCCGATACATCTTATTTCCTCCTGGATGAATTGTCAATTTCGAGTGATGACTTTCCTTCAAAACTTCACTCCTTAATTCATCTATATCGGGAACAACTAGTCGTCCTTGCTTTCGAAGCCAACCCTCTCGATCGACCTCAAATCCTTTATCCCTTTCTGGATCCACTCCAGATTCCAAATCACGGATAATCTTGACAAGCTTATCATCTCGCTTTTGACTCTCGCCAATCCTTTCCACAAGAGTCGGTCTTATTGATAAGTTTGCCAACATCTCAGGTTCCAATTCACATCTAGGCCTGAAGTCAAATCCAGCTAAATACTCGAGACTCTTCCATTCTGAAAACATGGCTCCCAATCCTGCATGTCTTCGACTTAACGCATCTGCCACTGCGTTACCTTTTCCCGGAGTATAAGCTATACCAAAATCATATGATGCTAAAAACTCTAGCCAACGCTGCTGCCGAAGATTCAAATCCTTTTGGGAGAAAAGATACTTCAACGACTTGTGATCCGTAAACAACTCGAATCGAACTCCCAACAGATAATGTCTCCACATCTTCAGAGCAAATACAATCGCCGCTAACTCCAAATCGTGAGTCGGGTAATTCCTTTCATGCGGCTTCAGTTGTCGACTGGCATACGCAACAACTTTATCCTTCTGCATCAGCACTGCTCCAAGTCCAGTACCACATGCGTCGGTGTAAACCACCATCTCATCATTCCCACTTGGAATAGTCAAAACAGGAGCACTCGTCAATCTCTCTTTCAGGATTCCGAAAGCTTGCTCACACTTAGCATCCCAACTGAACACTTGGTTCTTCTTCGTTAATCCTGTTAACGGTGCAGCTACCTTGGAGAAGTCTTTGATAAACCGTCGATAATATCCTGCTAATCCAAGAAAACTTCTCACATCTGATGCATTCTTAGGTCTAACCCAATCCTGGATTGCTGCCACCTTAGCGGGATCAACCGCTATTCCATTTCCAGAAATCACATGGCCTAAGAACCTCACTTCACTCTTCCAGAAGTGACACTTCGAAAACTTAGCCTTCAGCTGATGTTTCCGCAAGATTTCCAAAACAATACGCAAGTGCGTCTTGTGCTCTTCTTCCGTTCTGGAATAAATCAGAATATCATCCACGAACACAAGTACGAACTTGTTCAACTGATCTCTGAACACTCTATTCATAAGATCCACAAAATATGCTGGCGCGTTAGTCAATCCAAACGGCATTACCAGCCACTCAAAGAAACCGGATGGTGTCCGAAAAGCAGTCTTCGGCACACTATCCTTAGCCACTCTCAACTGGTGAAATCCCGTTGCCAAATCCATCTGAGAAAACACCTTAGCTTCGTGAAGCTGATCAAACAAGTCATCTATTCTCGGCAATGGATACTTATTCTTCTTTGTTACCTTATTCAGCTCACGATAATCCACACACAATCTCAATGATCCATCTGCCTTGGTTGCGAACACAACTGGTGCACCCCACTCGGACACACTACGCCGAATGAATCCTTTCTGTAAAAGATCATCAACTTGCACCTTCAACTCCTGCTGTTCCCTAGGCGCCATCCGCCTAAGAGGCATCACAACAGGTCTGGCTCCTTCAACTAGATCTATACGAAACTCGATCTCTCTATGCGGCGGCAACCCTTTGACTTCGTCAAAGACATCCTCGAATCCATTTGCGATTGGCACTAAAGACAGTCCATCCCGTGGAACAACTAGCGAATACATGAAGCTCATGAAGACGCCTTCCTCATGCTTACATCGTATCACAATCTTTCGCCCCTCCACATTCTCGACTGTCACTTCCAACCTTTCGCAATCAACCTTAGCCGCATACTTACTAAGCCAGTCCATACCCAAAATAATTCCGAACCCCGCAAAGTTCAGAACAAAGCAATCACAAACAAAAGAGCAACCATGACTCGATACAACTAGAACACGACATAACATACACAAACAAGACGAACCCCCAACTGGATTAGTCACAACCAATGGCCTATCAACAATATCCGGTTCCAAACCTAACCGGCCTACGAGTTCATTACAAACAAATGAATGCGACGCTCCAGTATCAAACAGAACTCTAACTGGAACACCACATAGGAAAAGGGTACCTTGAACAACCACACTCTTTCCCTTCTCTTCAGCAGTAGGAGCTTTCGAAGATGACGGAACAGCTCCTAAAGCATAAGCTTGCACAACCTGCCTGTCCTTTCTCGGTTCTGGACAATTCTTCCTGAAATGCCCCGGCTTGTCACAATTGTGACACTTCATCGACACCTTAGGATTCTTACAATCCTTCGAGAAATGGCCCTTCTGCTGACAATTGTAGCAAGTCACCTCGCCTTTTGGCTTCTTCTGGCCATCCTTACCCTTCTGCTGCTGCTGCTTCCTCTTCTGGTTTCCACCCTGCTGTGGTTTAGATTCTCCCTTGGTAACAGCAACAACAGGTCCTTCCTTAGGAAACAGACTCTCATGCCTAAGAGCTTTCTCCACAAGCTTCTCAAATGAATCGTCCAAATGATCCACCAACTGTCTCCCAAGATAACTATCCAAGCCGGTCACAAACTTCTCATTCTTCTGATAAGCAGATTCAATATATGACCGAGCATACTTGGACAAAGCTTCAAACTCAGAAACATACTCAAGAACAGATCTTCCACCCTGCTTGAGCTCTACAAACTTCTTGAACAGAACAGACTTCTGAGCTGTAGAAATGAACTTAGCTTCAAATCTGACTTGGAATTGCTCCCAAGTAATCTCTTCTTCCGGAGTAGTGATGGTAATAGAGTTCCACCAATCGGAAGCTCTCCCTTGAAGCTGCCTTGATGCCAACTTCCTCTTAGTTGCATCATCAATTCCCAAATCACCAAAGATCCTTCTACAAGCATCTATCCATCTCTGGACCTCAATGGTAGGTTCTGTTCCCAAGAAAACCTTCCCTCCAAGAGCAGTATAATCCTTGCACAGCTTAGCAAAATCCACTGGTTTCGGAGTTAGGACTTGAACTCCAACATCAACTGCTGCTCCCGGAACTGGTATCCTTCTCATGATCGAAGTCATCATAGCTTCGAACATGGCTGCATAATCAGCAGTCTCTTCAGTAGCACGGCCTTCCCTAGCAGCTGGTCTCCCTCTTCGACTCATTCTCAATATCTATAAAAAGGAATGATTAGAACATCTAGAGAAACAACTGCATAAAGGACTCAAACTCTGCTAAGCTACTATATTATATATAGTATTCATCCATCAAAATACAATTACGTCTCTCATACGTAGTTACTTCAGCGAGCGTTGGGTAAAATCGATTAACCAATGCTCTGATACCAAATGTGACGACCGCCCATGACCCCTGCACCGAATCTAGAGATAAAGCGCTGAAAAGTGTGCCAGGCGACCATGGACGATTGTCAAGGTAAGATTTAAAACAACAGAATCTATCGTATTACTCTCAGCGCATGGACAAAATACAATAGGACATATGTATAGTGAAGCTTTACAGAACAAAATGACATCATATAAAACTCCATAATAGTTGAGTACAAGCATCAAAATAGTCAATACATCAAGCCTCACTACAAATCTCTCAGAGAATACAAAACAGCGGAAAATCCAGTACATATAATAAGAAGATAATATGCCACCCTCCAGCTCGTCTTCGATATCAACATCGTGAGAAGAGAACAGCACCTGTCACCTGCTACCTAGTCTGCCCGTCCCAAAATGGACGAACAGCCCAAGGCAATAAGAATTAAAAACATAAAGCCTTGAGTCAGACAACAGTCTTAGTGAGCAGTAGGTTAACTAACAACATACCAAAAGAGCATAAAGGAAAAAGAATAGGAATACAACCCTCCCACTCCAACATCATTCTACAGTGATAGCCCCAGACACACACTAAGCAGAAGCAAACATAGCAGAGCATACAATTTAAAGTAAAACTACTATCACTCGAGTCAAGGGCGATGTTTTCCAGGTACCAAGGCCTAAATCAGATAAGTACCCAGAAAATACCGCTCTTGAGTCCGAATGACGATACAACCAAACATCCATGACTCTGGCTATCACTGTTATCATTGCTTCGATATCACCGTTAATTGAATGACCGGCACATTCTTTCAGCCATCCGTCAAGGGCTAATGGAAACCCCGGTTCTAGACATAACTCCCGCACGTCGTCGCAGCCCGTGCCTAGGACTATCGAATCTGCCCAGAGTACTCGACCATCAACAATTGGCCGTTGGGACTATCGAATCTGCCCAAACGTACTCTTGCTTAGAGCATGCTAGAACCTTCAACAACGATGCTATCCAAGCCTCCTAGTCATCCTCCTCGACGACTATTCTCATATCCATTCATTATCTTCAACTCGAATCATATCACCGAGTTATCAACATGCTTGGAATGATCCCATCTGGATTAGACCAAGTCTTCATCATATGATGCCTCGCTTCATTACATCCTTGCAAAGCTTCATCTCAACTTCACATCGTCAAATCTATGCATAAGAGCTTCATCATCCCGCTACATATGCCACGAGCAGCTTTTCCAATTCAAGAGCCTTTCCCTTAGCTTTTGAATCGTCTTCAGTCTAAATCTAATCATCAATCATCTAGTTCATAACAATCAATCAAATCAAACATCAATCCAAGCAATCAAGCATTCAAAAATGATCTAAGTAGACAATTATAACAATAATGGCATTTTCGTAATTAAAGAGTTGAAAGTCCAATAAGCATGAAAACATGGATTATATCTCTACAAACTTGATGAATGAACTTGCATAGGTTAACATATGATAAAATGGATGTAACATCATCATGAACAATGGATCTATATGGATCTACACATAGGATGAAGAAAATGCATGGAAATCTCTATTTTAACACCAAATCGGACCAACAATCCGATATACTCCTTTGGATCCGTGTGAGAGATAATCACCACTCACCAAATCACCTAAACAAACCCAAATCAACACGCTTCAGATCTGGACAGCGAAGGGTGAAGCTTGATCTATCACAAATCCGCCTCAAATGAAGAAATCTCTCTTGAAAAGATGAAGATCTTCAATCTAAGCTCTTGAATCTTCAATTTGGATGGATGGAAGCACAAGATTAGAGTGGAGAAAAGAAGTGAAGAAGTGTAGAAGTCGAGTTCTCAAAATGGCAGCACTTCGTCGCTTCAAAAATCCGGATCCCAAAAAGTGAGAACAACCCCTCCTATTTATAGCTGAAAACTGCATAAGTCGTAACTCGGCTATCTCCTTAAGTCGCTGCCGACTTAACACTATGCCGACCTACGACCTAAAAACCCCCACGACTTAACAGAGCCTCCGACCTAACCCTTGTCGACCTAAAGCAACCTCCGACTCAACACATGCGCACATACGAACCCTGTCTACGACTTAATGCGCACGCGCCTTAACTGGTTAGACGACTTACGACTTACTGCTATGCCGACTTAACCAGCCTATACGACCTAACGACTTAGGAAACCTTGCGACCTAACAACTTAGCAACCCACGCGACCTAACAGTGTTTCGACCTAACACAGACTGCCTCTACGACCTAACACATAGCCTAACTCTTAAGGTCGCCAACTTGTTAACTCCTTAGGTCGCTAACACGCTAACTCCTTAGGTCGCCTAACCCTTAGGTCGCTAACCCGGTAACCATTAGGTCGCTAACTCACCCTGCCGACCTAACACTTAGCTCACCGAAACTCTTAGGTCGCTCACAACACTCTCTTAGGTCGTTGCCGACCTAACTCTAACCCAGAATACTTAGGTCGCCTGAATCTCTTAAGTCGGTCAAGACTTATCTCCTAGGTCGGTCACTACCTTAAGTCGGTCAACCACACTCCCTTAACTCGGTGAGTTCCTTGAGTCGGCAACTCGACCCAGACTTGTTGCTTAACTCGTCCAAACTCCTAAGTCGGCTACAACTTAGGACTTAAGCAAAATTCAAGCAAAATTCTGCCAAAACCAGAAATGACTTAACAACCATACAACCAAAGGTCAATCATTTTAGAATGTTTTGATCCGTAAAAATACGGGTCGTTACAGTGGATTTCTCTTAATTTACACAGTAAAATTTAAGTTTCAAAAACTATTCTTTTATTTATAATAGTAATCAGCAACCAAGTTCAATTATAAATTTTAGTCTTTGAGGTACAGGAATTTTGACCCGTGGCTACTTAACATTCCTCCCATGTCCTCTGCTTCGTGAAAGCTATCAATCTTATTCCATATCCGTTTTAGTGGTATTTAAGTATATTTTTTTAATTCATTTCTTTACTTCCAGTCTCTACTATTTCTTTTCTTTTGCATTAGTTGACTGTCTTTTCTGAAATTTCCTTATCCTTATTTTTTTCCCATAACATAACAATCCTAATAGAAAACACATAAAAATGAACATTTTTTATAATGTTGTACGTGTCTTTACCCCCGATAAGAAAAAATAATGCTTACAGCCCAGCCTAACTAGAACAACTGCTAGAAGTTACCCTACAACATCAACTAACATTAACGATGTTGTGGCACTCTCAATTCTGATTTGAATGGATCTTCCTAACATGCCATCCTTTTGAAATCCTCATATCTTAACTTTGTGTTTGCAAATATCCTCCATGAGTGTTTTCCACCTCATAATCGTTGTCTACCATTTCTTTTAATCTAAATTCCTTGGTGTTATTCTTAAATCTTGCACTCATGTCTAATAAAGTATTTCTAGGTTCTTACTATTATCCTTTGTACTCTACGGGTTTCCTTATTACTTTTCCTTGAGTACTCATTGCTACCTTCTTCATAGCCTTATCCTTTACCCCATCTTCCCTACGCACTAATTCCTATCTACTCCATATTTAAAATCTTGGTTTGGTCTTTACAATTTTTTTTTCAAAGATTAGAAACTTCGAAAATTTTGAAACGCTCAATCCCAAAACCTTTGTCTTTAAAACTACAACTTAAAACTCTTTATTAAGTTCAAAAATACTAGATGTTTTAACCATTTAAAAACTTTAATTTACAATCTTGGAATTTAACTTATTCATAAAGCCTAAGAGATAATGTTAACAAAACTTAATTAAAAGTTTCTTCCCTTTTTTTTCAAATCAACCTTTTCATTTTAAAGGTCTTCTTAACTTTTATTTTTTAAAAATTGGGATTTTTAATCAAAATATTTATTAAGTTTTCCCTTTAAAAACTTATTCAATACACATAACCATGCTTTTCTAAAAGTGCACTTTGCAGTTTTTCCAAAAAAATATTTTATAAATTTTTAAATAACAAAAATGGAGTAGATAAGAACAACTATCACTCTATTATTCTTTCTATCTCCACTTCCAACCTTTAGTGGACTCTCTAATGTCACGAAAGGGGGACTTTTAAAAATACTTGAAAGGCACACAACAATGGAAAAGGCCCATTTTCCTTTATACTGCCTTAAATTTCTTTATGTTGCTTCTAATTAGATTACTAGAAAAATTTATTTTCATGATATCCAACATAATTTCTAATTACTACACTTTTTATTATACTTAAGCATCCTATACTTTAATGCATTAGAACTACTTTTCCCCTTCAAAAGGAATTGTTAACTCTATAATTTCCTATGAATCACTTAAAAGGGAATTCGTTTTTGTGTGAATTACAAGGAATTACACTTCATTTCTTTATTGAAACAGACAGTAATATGGGACTTTCCATATTTTATACAGCTCTTTCTTTACATTTACATTCCTTGTTATTTCAAAAAATACACCTTTATTTGTAACTAGTTTAATTCATAGTTATCTTTTTTTACTCCAATGAATTAAAATATGTCAAATCCCAACCTAATTACAATAAATCAAACCTCGTTTTATTTATATTTCATAACTTTTCTATTATTCAACTCCTCTACCTAAACAACACTTATTCCAATTGTTTTCTTTTAATTTACTGTCTTCTTACATGAACCATTGTAATGCGTTATTCCAATTGTTTTCTTTTAATTTATCGTCTTCTTACTTGTAACATTGTAACGCGTTTGGCTACAACTTTGTTTTTTGGAATTCCAAATCTTCATTTCTATACTATTTACCCGTATTCCAAATTTATACCACTTTCTATTGTCCTACCATAAAATTTTACATTACAACTTAAAAATTTTCTTTATAGAAAATCCACGAGCTACGTTGCTCTATTGTTTTTCTTTCAAAAGAAATAGATTTCTTCAAAATTTCCTTCATTGAAATTTTTAGTTTTTTACAAATCTTTATTTATATTAGAACATCATATTTACACTTTTCTTTCTTTACAAAGAAACTAGCGAGCTGTATACGATCTATAATTTTTTTCTCAAACAAATTGCTTTTGTAAAACCGTTTTATGGAAACTTTTTAGTTTAACTTCCAACGAAACCTTTGTTATATAAATACTTTTCGGATATCCAATATCATGTATTTTTCTCCAAAATACAATATTTTACTCATTACTTTTAAAAATATTTTCTATTGGGTTGGACTCTTAGTGTATTTCTAACTACTCATTTAAGAACATCTTTCCTCCAATTTACTAACTTGTTCCTTTCTCAATATTGAAAATCAAATTACAAATTAGGAATGACCATTTCACATCTTTCTTTATGAACTTCTCCATTTTTCACCATCTATAACATATAGATTCTTATTTTTCCTTTATCTTGACCTATTGTACATCATAAATCGGCAATCATATAGGGATCTACAATCATTGGGCTAAGGCCCAACTAGGTACTCATGTACCATCCAGCTTCAAGGATTTTTCCATATGTAACTATTTCATAGTTGGTATTATTAGGATGTAATGTATATTATATGTATAGGTAAAATATAAATACGTTTCACTCAACATTTTCTAATTTTCAAGATCGACTAACCTAAGCTCCGATACCAAGTGCAACGATCACCCTAAATGGTGGTGGCCACAAATGGTAACCTCAGCAACTGGTTTTACGGCCAACATCTTGACTCCAAGGCCAGTCTTATGATTTCCTAACTAACCCATCATGGGATATGTAGGGTTAAGAGACAAAGCTTCGCCACAGTTCATAGTGCGAGAACCCCCTATCATGCTTCAACCAGCTCTAATACCAAGTCTAACAACCGGCACTCCAATAGACCAGAATTTTCGCTAAACCGAAAATCCAAGTCCACCAATGTACGTGCGACGACCCGTCTTTTTGACCCTCGAAAATCGACACTAATGCATCCTCAGTATTCACATGCTGCAGATCTAAGCACCGAAGAGGCGGATGGTCAAGGGTAGAATGAAGAAAACAACATAACAAAGTTTTACACGAATGGAATAACATATATTATTTCAACATATAATCTTTACAGCGGAAAATTTTAAAATACATTTATCGGAGTTTAACTTAACATTAAAATGGACAGTTATAAATGTCCTTCCTTACAAATTCGAAATACAATAGTACATGAGGGTGGTGAAAATGGATAATAATCTTTAGAAGAATCTTCTAACTCCATGCTTCGAGTTCTTCAAAAAATGCTCCAAACAAAACCCGACTACTAGGCTGCTTGGAAAAATAGGGCATCCAGAGTTTAAAGGAAAGAAAATAAACTCCGGGTCAGTCATGGGACTAGAGTGAGAAACTCAAAATTCGAGTTTCTGAAAACAAAGGTATCTCATAAGATCACGCCACACATAAACATGGAACAAGTTTTTACTTTATGATAACCAAAACGTTTCTACGCGAAATCCAGTGATATTATTTTTAATGACTTTCTTTTGAAAGAACTTTTCAAATAAACATATTCAAATAGCCGAAATTGTTACATTGGTCAAATTTGACGGCATAATAGGTTTACAACTAAAACCGAAGGCACTTATTGGAGATATGGATTTCCAACGAATAGCGAGGTAAGAAACTTCCTCTTGTACAGTGCATCTCTAGAGGAATGCACCAAGGCCACCCATAGATGGTCCTCTGTGAATTAAGACCGGCCCACCCGAGACGAATAGATGGTACATATAGCACCGAATATGATATCGTCCCAGCCGTTCTCGACCAATCCGAGAGCTCTCATACCATACACCACATATTATTTTTTACCCAACGTTATTGTGGGAACAAAATAAATCAAGAAAGGTGATATCATACTCTAATGGTTGCGAACCACATAGCCCTAAAGCAACCCCTGTTTAACAATTCCCCGGGTATGAGGCTAGAGATAATGTTCATTTTCACTTAAAATGCCACATTGTCATTTCCAACACACACTATTGATTTTAACAAAAGAACAACCTTTGAGCTCGTATGTCTCTAAGAAGTGTGTTAAGTATAAGAGGGGTTACCTCCTACACCACCAACATATGTATGTTTGTAGAGATCAATGCACAGTGATCTCAGGAATGCAATGTCAGACATCCATCCATACAAGTTGTCCAGGAACATGACAAACCGAAGGCATTCTCTTACCACCTCTGTTTGGGTATTACCCCTAAGATTAGTAGCGAGAAGTCCTTGAATACGGAGATCCCAAAACGAAGGGACCACTGCTATTTATTTATCTCGAGAGCTACTCCAAAATTATCAACAAGCAGTCCTTCCCTTATAAAGTTTCCCACCCTTAACTTTATTGTCTTTAACATGTCTTCACTTTCGGACTCGTAAATTGGTTTGAAGTGGTTTTCGGATAGGAATCGCCCAAATCAGACCTCGGTTTCTCTGAACCAATTATTGATAAAAAGATGTTAAGTAGGCGATTAATATTCCATTAATTTGTATCCTTTTATCCAAGATATCGTCTTAGATATATATATGTATATATATATATACACCTTTTAGAACCATTTCTTTTCAGTATATACGGGATCATTGAACCTCTTTTATCAAATCCTTTGGTTACTTAAAATATTTTTAAACCTTGGAATATTTCCAAATCATTTATTTAAATCTTAACAAAGATTTTCTATTTCCAACACATATCTTTTCAATAGGTTGAAACCATGTTATCTAAGATGGTAAATCCAAATTAGTTAGTATTCAAGTAAAATAGATCCATAGAAATTATACTAATTTTAGTCGATACTAATTTTTGTATTTAACCTGTACTATTCATCGAATAACAATGCACTCACCTTTTAAATTCATAAGATTAGTATGAGTTCCCCCCTCGAAATTTAACGCCAAGTATAAGAACTTTATTTCTATACAATCTAAGTTGTATTAAATTTGGAAAAATTAAATGTTTTAAACTTGCCTTATTTCCGACATTTCGACCTTATATATTCCTCGCCCCAAAAAGGGGCTAGGTGAGCTAGGCCACTAGTTGCTCCTGAACATCTCCTTAGTTTAAGCACCTCACATCCAGATCTCACGAATAGAGAAATCCAGTCTACTCATCGACTTTTAGAGCCAAGATTAAATCACTTAATTATAACAGCTTTTCTTTAAATCATTTATTTAAACTATTTAAAATAAGTTATAAAATCTCCACATTATCTTTAAAATATTTAATTATTTATTTGAAAACATTTGTAAAAGATTTGGGAAAGATAACTTAAGTTTAAAGCCATATATCAAAAGTTATTAAAAGTACCGTGAATAATGCTTTTAAGGCTTATTTGATCAAAACAACTTTTCTATCATTTAAAAATCCATTTTTATAACTTAATTCTCTTTTGAAACATTTTAAAATATCTATAGAATTTATTTCATACTTTTAAGAATTAAAAATATCACTTTTAAAGATTTTATCGCTTTGGTTTCCGAACTGCCAAACCGCGACTATTTTAAAATTTTATTTTGCTCATATTTCAAAATCTACTAAATGAAATCTCGATCTTTTTCTTTTTTGGAAAATATGATTATAAGAGTTCGGAAGATTCTTATTCCAAAGAATTCCAACTCCAATTCCATCATATAAATGGATTTAACTTTCTACGGTGCAAAATCGCGAACAGCTGTTACGCGATGCTCCTATTTTTGACTCAATTTTCATAACTTGTCAAAACTGCACCAAATTTGATTTTAGTGGGGTTTAATGATTCCGTATTACTTTATTACTTCTATAAATTGATTCAGAAAGTGATTTCCTTTTGTAATATCGAAGTGTATTTAACGTGACTTGTTTACACAATGTAACATTATATTAAAACAACCAACACTTGATAATCAAAGCATTATAAACATCCATTGCAATCATATCACATCATCATTTTATATATATATATATATATATAATTAGAGTTTCTCATCTACATTGGTTTCTAAATTTACGAAAATTTACTATAACTTCGCTACGATCAAATCAAAGCCTACAGAATCAAGCCTTGGACCTTTGAATGGGCTCGACCTATGCTTGAAAATAGAAGTGGGCTCGGCCTTGGTAGTGGATGATGTGGCCGTGGGTTTAGAGATAGAGAGGAAAGGAGTGGATTTGAGCTTGTTTTTAAGTGCATTGCAAACGTATATATACTTGTATAAATTTATTTTCTTTTTTGCTAATTTTTCTTCATAATTTTCCTAAGTAGGAAGCCATTAAAGAGGATAAGATGATGAAGAAGCTTAGGAATTTGTGGAAAAATGAAGTGAAGATGGAGGGTTGTATTTATAGGAAAATCATAAACTAAAATATCATGATATTTATGTGCATATAAATCACCATTTCATCACCACCACACCCTACTAAACCTTCACAATGCACGACCGAACACTGCCCACGTGTATGAGTTGATGTGTGTAAGAGTGAAGTGAAGTTTGCTTTTTAAGTGAGAAAATATCTTAGATTTTTTTAGTAATATATATATATATATGTATGTATGTATGTATGTATGTATGTATGCATGTATGTATATTTGTATGTATATACATGTTCATGTATATGTTAGGGTATGCATGTGTATGTTATATATGTGCACAAGACATAAAAACAAGGTTGCGACAACTTTGATCAACTTCCGTTCATTAAACCGTTGAAAATCGGGAAGCTGATTCTCAGTCACATTTTCACTTATAAATTAATTTACATATAAATGTAAAGAAAATTTTTAAACTAATTTCCTATTATTATTATTAATTAAAACAATCTCATTTGAATTATAAAACCATATTAATTAATATTAAACAATTGTTTACAAAAAGTGCTATAATATCGATAAAGTGATACGAATTTTCTTATATTTTTAAATCAAGTATATATCTTTAGAAAACTATTATAAATGATTTACTATCACTATATAATTAATTGAAATGAATTATAATCATCTTAAACAATTATTTGAATATATATAATAATTATTAAACCGTTAAGTCTTCATTTAAATTCATTAAATCAATTATCAAATATGATGCCATTATTGATGATGTCGAAAATACATTTTATCCCCAAAAATAAAATAATTTTTTTATTTTATATTATTATTTAAATGGATAAATAAGTGTATGTATCCAGCTCCAATCGCAACTTCTGATAAATATAGAGCCGTTTATTGATAAAACGTTTTCCGGTTATTTCATCGATATTTTTCCAAAGTAAATATTTTTGTAAATACTTATTCAAAATAAGATTACCATCATTATTTATTGTAGACAACATAATCTATGTTAAAAATTTTTATATTTGAACAATTTAAAAATAAATATAATTTATCAAAGTGATAAATATGCGGAGCGTTATAGACCCGTAATTTCGTCCTCCTTAAAAAATTTCGTCCTCGAAATTACAGCGTAAACCAAAGGTGTTTGTCCAATTTTTTTTAAACTAATGCTTGTGTAACGACCCATAATTTTCGATAATTAATAATAGTTAATTTAATAAGGATTTGTGATTTAATGTTGGAAGAAATAAAAATCAATGATTTAATAATGAAAATATAACTAGAATGAAATGTAATAGTATTAATTTAAGGTAATTGATGACTGTTTTAAATGCAATTCCAATTAATTGAAATAATTAAAAAGTTATAATTGGTTATCAATTGTAAATTTATTGTAATAACATGTATTAATTGATAATTGGATTAAAGGAGAAATTGATGATTTAAAGATTGTATTAATTAATGAAATAATGTGTAATAAATTGTAATTGGATAGAATAGTATTGTGTAAGTTGTTATAACATTTGGTTGTAAATAATAAACTTATAAAATGTGATTAAAAGTTAATGGTGACAAATTATTATATGTTACCTATTTATTTAGTCTGTTAAATTAAATTGGAAATCAGTTACAATTAAATGAAATTATATGTTACGTAAAATGAGTTAAGACGTTAACTGGAAAATGTGAATGCAATAAAATGTATAGAAATGTCAATTACATTCATTAGGCAATAATTGATTTAATAAAAAGAGTGAAACCAAGATAAATTAATTTATTGGGATTTTAAAATTATAATTAATGTGAAAATCGGCCAAAAATTCAATATAATTGGAAAATTGCATTTAATAAGTAAAAGATGATAATTGGAGAATATTAGTGTAATGAGATATAAACCAATGTTAACTATATCAAATTGATAATGATTGGTTGAATAAAAGATTTAAATCAAGTTGATAAATTTATTGGAATTTAAATTTTATTAATTGGATTTATTGCAATTAATTGTAATGAAATATTATGTTAAAGAAAAATTAATATGATAACTGTAAAATATTAGTGTAATAAGATATAAATAAATGTTAATTATGGCCATGAGATGGCACTTGATTGAATAACAAGATAAAAAGGAAAATAAAGGATTTATTGGAATTCAAAGTAATAACCACTGTATTTATTTCAATTGAAATTTAACCTTGTAATTAGGAAATTAATCAACATTGAATTGACATGTAAATTTGTTTTAAATTATTGTAAATATCCAAGTAATCAAAAATGATAAAAATTGTTAGTTATTAAACTTGAAATTAAAAAGTGATTTAATTGATTTAATATTAATTATTTAATTAACGTGAAAATAGCTATTTTGGCAACTGTCTTGGATTTCGACGTAACCAGTTTCATGGGATCCGTAACGATGAATTATTGTAAGTTTTCAAGTTTTGTAGCAATCAGACTCGTTGTTTGATCGTACGGACTCGAAACGTGTAGAATTCAATTTAATTAAATTCAATTGAAATCAATTTGTAATAAGCTGATTTTAAGCTAACTTCCTTATACGATGGAATTAGGACTTGAAACCTATTCCATTGATTTTATAATTATTGAAAACATCTATTTTTATATATGGGATGACCCACTTTTGTTTCGGAAGCGAAATAGGCTTTTTTGGGTCATTGTTGTCAATTTGAACCAATTCGGTATGCTAGTCATTTCTTATCGGGCTTCGTTAGTATATATTGTTCTGTTCTAACCCTAGCAGTCTTATTACTCTTCATGATTGCATGTAAAATTCCATCTGTCTGCTTTTCTTCTCAATGGTAGAAACAAAATCCAATTTGCAAACCCCAATTCAATTTCAAATCAATTTCAAAAATCAAACTTCTCCAAATCATATCAAATTATATATCGATTCGAAGCTCTCAACGAGCGCAAGCCAAATTTGCGTTTTATTTTTTGATTTGGAATTCTATGTGGCCAGAATTGGGTGATTTAATCTCGGCTGTTCATCGCGCATGTATCAACTTCGACGGATCGTCGATTGGAGGGTACCATTGCGTGGAGATTTGCGAGTGGAGTGCATCGGCAAGGGTCGTTCATTGGTTCGACGGCTTGATCATCGCCTAAAATTCAACTAGGGTTCAAAGATGGGCAGTTGCTGTCCTTCTTTTCGCTCATGTACGTGAACTTTGGTGGCGATCGGAGGGTCGAGGTGGTCCTGGGTGGTCGGGGCGATCGCTTGGCAAGTTGCGGCAGGCCCTGGTGGCCCTAGTGGCGGCGGCGAGGAGGGCTTCGTAGCAGCTTTGGTTGGGTTCGAACGACGAGGGTTCGTGTGAGCGCATGAATGAGATGGTGACGTAGCCGCGTGTTATTGGGTAATCCTCTTTTATTTAATTTCATTTAAATTTCGATTTCAAACCATCTAATGACTATAAATTGTTCATACGAGCTCGGATTTGGACGCAGTTTCTTCCATTGGAATCGTATCGAAATTCCAGACATCATGAAATTGGTTTGGACAAATTCTGAGACTGTTGAATTTTGGGCCCTATTTTGAATTTCAAATCGATTTGAAATCAAAGTTGAGTGTTTTAACCCACTCACAATTACTAAACTATCTTATGTTAGTTAAATTAAATTTATGATGTGATTAGAAATTAATTAATCGATGTTTGGTATGTTTAAATTGTCATTCTAGTTAAATTTGACTTTTATTGCATTTAATCATCGTTTAATTTAATATCGAAATAAATTGTCAATTTAAAACCTGTTATTGATGATTACTTATCTATTGATGTTTATTGATTGATTTGGATGATGATTGTGATGGATGTTTGATTTTTGATATTGGATGACTAGATGGTATATTTTTATATTATTATAACACTGCAAGTTCTCTACGGATTGAAATGATACATACCCGAACGATCTATAGATTAGGGAAAATCGTTATGGGTTGAAATGATAGACTCGAGCGATTTTATGGATTTTATTTAATTGGGATTGCGGTTTGAAATGATATATGACCGCAAATTTTTAAATTGAGGATTGAAATGATAAATATCTGTATCACCTGACCATAGGGTAGAAAATTATTTGCGGACACCGGATTGGTTAAATTAAATGATTTTTAATTCTTTAAAATTTGAATTCAGTTAACTAGCATTTTGAAACAGAGATTTATTTATATAAACTGAATTATTTTCAATAATCCAAGCGTTAATGCTGAAATTGGAATTAATTTAATGAATTATTCAAAGAATTTAAATTGGAATTTCAAAGTTAAAGTGGCAAATATAAATGAATTTATCGGAATTGAGTTATTGAAATGTTTGGATATAACTTTGAAATCTATTTTAAACTAATTTAAACCATTTTAATTAAATTAACTACTCTAATCAATTTAAATTATTTTAATTTATTTTTAATCTATTATAACTTATTTAATCCAATTTAATCTATTTTACCAATTTTAAACTAATTAAATTTATTTAATCTATTTTAGATCTATTTAATATAATTTAAATCTATTTAATCTATTTTAAATTTATTTAATCTATTTTAAATCTATTTAATCTATTTTAAATTTATTTAATCTATTTTAAATCTATTTAATATAATTTAATCTATTTAACCTGTTTTAAATTTATTTAATCTATTAAAAATCTATTTAAGATAATTTAAATCCATTTAATCTATTTAAATCTATATAAATCATTTTAAAATCTAATTAAATAAAATTTAAATCTATTTAAACTATTTAAACTATTTCAATCCATTTTAACCTATTTCTAAAACTATTAAACTATTTATGACTACCTAAACTATTTTCTAAAATTTCACACTGTGTAAAGTGAAGTATTTATATTTAAATCCTTAATAATGATACAACCTAAGTTGGAATTTGGAATTGATACCCTTTGTGAAATGACATATTTGTGTAAATATTATTTTGAAGGTGAATATGATTTTGGAAGCGAATGTGATTTTTGAAAGTGAATATGATTTGAAAATGATATGGTTTTGAGAATATGATATTTTGATATCAATTGTGAATTGACTTTTGAAATGTAAAAGAACCATCCGATGTGAAATAACCGTTTGGTTGTTAAAGAGATCGGAATCGGATATTGTCATACTCTCTGCCAATACCGAAAACCACTTTAACAACTGTGTACGTGGTGGAGATTCCAGAAATGAAGTAGGATGGGTTGGCGAACGATTTTGTATGAGGTATTTACCTGACCCTGACTCCCATGAGTCAGCTTAGATATGACTAAAACAGGAGCTATACCGGGCCAAGTGAGGTCATTCCTCCTATCGGGCACATTTCATCGATACTATATTTTGACCTTGTGTTTGATTTGGTGGCTACCCTTGAATTGATTATGGGAGTATGCTCTGAGATGGGCGGTGGTAGCTGCTATATGTTACCACCAGTCCGGGAGTGCAATTGGTATATCTACCCTGGCATTGCCTCGAGTGCCATGTTCACATGCCCTATCGCGCCTTCTACGAGTTTGTTTTGTGTCATACCTATGGAGTGCTCTCTGATAGCCCACTTGCGGGTTGAGTTTACAGTATCTGTATAGACTACGGCATTATATAAAATGTGTTAAGGGGGATATGGGTAACGACTTAACGCTATTTTAATACTTTACTTTACTGTAGACACTATTATAATAGCGTATTGTACTACATAGTAGATAGTTTAACGGATCCTTAGGAGATGGAAATCTCGAACATCTCTTAAGTTTTGTGCTCACGTTAGACACTGGATAGGAGATGTCAAACCCCGTAAACATCTCCAATGCTGTTACACTCATATTTATTTACTGCTGATTTATCTTACATAAGATCTTTTAGTTCTGACTCGAGTGTTTTGTCTTTTCAATTCGCTCGGGTCAGCCTAAGCTTTTCAGTTTATCGAAGACTACTTTTCGGAGGAGGAAGACGAAGATTTTGTACTATTATTATTTAGTATATTTTCCACTGCATCATGTTGTTCCGCTGCATTTATTTATTCATTCCTGTTATGTAACTCTTATTTTGTGTTGTAAAGAATAATCAAATGTATTTGTAAAACAGCTTCATGAACTATTATTTGATTACTATATTTTGTCATTCCGCTGCCAGATTCTGTATTTGTTTTATTTCTTTCTCTTCTTTTTCTTATTTACTGCATAACAATCTGCCCCTTTGAATGGTTTGAGTCTGACGTATGTGGTTTATCGTCGATTTAAACCGTCCAAAAAGGTAGGTCGTTACAATTGGTATCGGGGCTTAGGTTTAACGATAACCTTAGCTTTGTGGGGTCTGACTCATATAAAATAGGGTAGTAATACCCTAGAATGAGTCGCTAAGTGTATATGTATGAGAGAGCGTATTTGTTAGTGTTATAAAAGGTTTTTTGTATTGTGTTAATTTGTTCCGTTTTGTATTTATAAATTCTGGTCGGTGCATAGGACGCTATGACACCAATAGGAATTTCTAAACACTTAATAGGTCAGACCGACACAATATTGTTTTGAAATATAGGTAAATGAAATAATTCTACCTGGTATTATATTTTGTATATAAAATAATAAATTTTATAAATAATATAATTGGATGTAATATGTTGTTTGTTAGGTAGAGAAATTTTATAAATATTGATTTTAAAATAGGATTTTCAAGTAAAGTAAATATAAATTGGAAATTTAGAACTTAAGTTCCGAGATTTTTGAAATTTCTTGCAAAGGATTTTTAGAATATAATATTAGTATTATTTGGAAGTATTTTCAGATATAAATATTTCAATATGATTTGAAAGAAATGTTTAAAAGAATCTTGGAAGGAAATAAGTCCTGTACTCCCCTCTATATGGTTGGAAAATTATTTCGGTGATGAGTGCATGCATCATCGACGTCCATTTTCGAGTTTCAAAGTGGGTAGACGGTTGTAGTAGTTTTACTACACCTTGTTCTGATGAACGAATCTTAATTTTTAATTCCTAAATATGATTTGATCTATAAATGATGAATATATATATATTATTTTAAAATGATTTGGAAATATAACCCGGAGGTAGTTCTTAAACCTTCTGATAATTAGTAGTTTTCCATTAATGTAATAAAATGAGACCCTAACTATTTTAATGTATGGAAACTGCTAAGATGAGAAATAAGAAATTAGATGTTAAGAGATTAATGAAATATAAAGAAATTTAAGGTTGTCATTTATAAATTAAGAAATGGAAATGAGAAATGATAACTATTGAACATTTTGTTAACTAAAATGAATAAAAAAAACTTGTATAACATTCTAAAGGACATATATACAACTTACTAATTATTAAAAGTTGAAATGTTAATAGAAATATGTAATAAAATATTGTGCAAGTAAACTTTAGTAAACGAAAGTGTTCAATGGACTTACTTTTATAAATAAGAATTCTGATATTATAAATTGTTATAAACTAAAGTTAATAGTTTGAAATGCTACTAATTAAATGTAATAGAAGTGAATAATGTAAGAAAAATGATTATAAGCTTAAGTTAACATTTAAGCTATCTATAATCAGATTGAATAGAAAGGTGAATATTGTAAGTAAATAATTATAAACTTAAGATTAATGTTGAAGCCATTTATAATTAAAGTGAATACTGTATTAATGGAATGATTATGACTTCAGAAACATTGAAATGATCTAAAGATGGATTTAATATTCAATAATACTATATATGGAAGAATGAATGTGAAAAAAAATCTATTGATGGTGAATTAAATTGTAAAGAGACTTACATAATAATGAATAATCTAATAATTGAAATGGAAATAACTTATGTAAGCAATGAATGTAAAGTAACGAAAAGAAAATGGTATTGTATAAGTGAATGGAAAATGAATTTTGTAAGTGATAAATGCCAAGTAATTAAACAAGCATTGTATAAACAAATGAAGATGAACAGTAAATAATGTGAATTTTTTTAATAAGAATAAGACTTAAATATTTCTTGAAATTATTGTTTATGTGACTTATGGATTGGTTGGGAAAGGATACTTCTATTGTGTTGGATGTATAAATGATCTATTAAGTTTTATTTAAGACTGTTGAGTGCATGGTACACTTTGTAGTTTATTTATCATTTTATATGATTAAAAGTTTCTGAACCCGAACAAACTATTTGTTTTGGTTGTTATGGATGGATAATTGTTATCTTTGTTGAAAATGATGTTTGTACTATTTTTTTCGAATGATTATTGTTACGATGTGATTGTTTTGTTGTCATTAGTTGAAACAACGTAAATATTCCCTTTTATATAATTATTAAATCTTTTGGATTATATAAGTGAAATACAGGTTATGGAAGCAATAGCTACTGCTTTTGGTTTCATAAATTAAGCGTTGTTTGCCCGACAAATAGGTACGTTCTCGGATTACGGTTTTATAGCGATATTATATTGTTTTCCCGTGGTTTGGGATATATTATTTTGACATATATGATATATATTGTTATTATTGATATTATTATTTCTCCCAGACCTCTCCGTACAATGGAGACTCTGCCGAAATTTTCTGTGAATTTTGGACTTAGAAAATTTTGTGAAATGTATTCCAAACTTTTGTTAACTTAAATAAAAAAGGATTTAATTATTTTAAATTGATGTATTTTATTTAAATTATTTAATTATGTAAATTGATTGTTTATAAATTTAATATTTTGAATAAGATATAAACCCATTATCCCTTTTTTTTCCTTTTCGGGGACGAAAAGTTTTGAGTGTGGGAGAGTATAACTGTGACGCCCCACCTCAATACCCACGCTAGCCAAGGACACTACGATGTAGTGCTGTCAACTAGCACGGAGAATAAGGCTGTTGAGGAGCGACCATCCATGTAATTGATTATCACACGGTGGCTATAAAATAATCTTCGGAAACAAACATAGAAATAAACATAACACAAAGCAGTCACAGACATCCATATCACAAAGGCGGAAGAAGATATGAATATATAACTAACACATGAAAGTGTACATCAGAGTAGTGGTCAAAAAGTTCCACAATAATACAAAAGAATAGCAACCTGTGCTATACAAAAAGAATACAACTATGAGTCCATATCTCAAGTGTATACAACAAAAACTGCTAAACTAAATAGTCAGCCAAAAGTCAGAGTAGCAAATCCCGGAAGGAAGTCAAGCAGAAGCACCTGTAACATCTCGGTCTGACCCGAGTATTATTTAAGAAAATAATAAACGGATCAGTCTAACTATAAATATCAGATGACATGATATAGAATAAAAGATATGGTATAAACATATAATATCCATACTGACATACTACTATAAGTATGAAAATGATGATCAACAGGAGATCAACCGATGAGAAATGATCAATATCACAAGAATCTTCTCAAAGATCCAAAGAGGGCATCATACCCTAAACTTGTACTCATAACAAGTCAATGACATAAAAAATCCAGAAATCAAAACAAGAAATCCAGAAATCATAAAAAGAGAAAGAGGCCTATCACATGATGGTCCGAAGACCATGGGGAGCTACCCCATATGTGTGAGTCGGAATCACACTGATTGAGGCCTAGGCTAACCAAAAAGCAGAAAGGTATGTGTGAATGGAATCACACAAGTGGTGTCTAGCCTAACCTCGCAAACATAAAGATATGTGTGAGTCGGAATCACACTACTGCGGCCTAGACTAACCTTGCGGACAAAGAGATGTGTGTGAGTCGGAATCACACTATTGCGGTCTAGTCTTACCTTGCAAACAAAGAGACATCGCACAATTGCTAGTCTAAATCATAAAATGATCATCATGATCAGCGAGAAGTGTCAATCACACCAAGCTAGTAAATATATGAGTTTAGCTTCATGTCCCATAACCACTTGCTTAACTTAAATATTTACGAACAAGCTGTAAATCTTCACTAGGAAATTGTCACGAAAAGGGTTCAATCGAACAAGTCCAAGAGCTAACCGACGAAGTGAACGCAAGCGTTTCATACCACCCGTTTTACTAAGTCGTTTAAGTCGATTTCTCGTTCGAGTGAAGTAAAGGCTTGTATATACTAGTAGATTGAAAATCGGTTTGAGAAAACGAACTTTTGATATTTAAAATAGTGTTGAAATCGCTTTGATGAAAGAGTTTTGATATTTACTATTAGTATTGAAACCTTCATATATCTTTAAAGTGACAAGTCATAAAATGATTGTAGAACAAATCAATTCACGTTCGAAGACGTGAGTAAAGTCCAAAGAAGTCAATCCCAAAACCATCAAAGTAGAAATTCTGATAAATGTTTTTCAGAATGATACAACCTAAGTTGGAATTTGGAATTGATACCCTTTGTGAAATGACATATTTGTGTAAATATGATTTTGAAGGTGAATATGATTTTGGAAGCGAATGTGATTTTTGAAAGTGAATATGATTTGAAAATGATATGGTTTTGAGAATATGATATTTTGATATCAATTGTGAATTGACCTTTGAAATGTAAAAGAACCATCCGATGTGAAATAAGAGTTTGGTTGTTAAAGAGACCAGAATAAGATATTGTCATACTCTCTGCCAATACCAAAAACCACTTTAACAACTGTGTAGGTGGTGGAGATTCCAGAAATGAAGTAGGATGGGTTGGCAAACGATTCTGTATGAGGTATTTACGTGACCCTGACTCCCGTGAGTCAGCTTAGATGTGACTAAAATAGGAGCTATACCGGGCCAAGTGAGGTCATTCCTTCTATCGAGCACATTTCTTCGATACTATATTTTGACCTTGTGATTGATTTGGTGGCCACCCTTGATTTGATTATGGGAGTGTGTTCCGAGTTGGGCGGTAGTAGCTGCCATGCGTTACCACCAGTCCGGGAGTGCAATTGGTATATCTACCTTGGCATTGCCTCGAGTGCCATGTTCACATCCCCTATCGCGACGAGTTTGTTTTGTGTCGTACGTATGGAGTGCTCTCTGATAGCCCACTTGTGGGTGGAGTTTAAAGTATCTGTATAGACTACGACATTATATAAAATGTGTTAAGGGGGATATGGGTAACGCCTTAACGCTATTTTAATACTTTACTTTACTGTAGACACTATTATAATAGCGTATTGTACTACGTAGTAGATAGTTTAACGGATCCTTAGGAGATGGAAATCCCAAACATCTCTTAAGTTATTGCACTCACGTTAGACACTGGATAGGAGATGTCAAACCCCATAAACATCTCCGACGCCATTACACTCATGTTTATTTACTGCTAATTTATCTTACATAAGATCTTTTAGTTTTGACTTGAGTGTTTTGTCTTTTCAATTTGCTCGAGTGAGCCTGAGCTTTTCAGTTTATCGAAGACTGCTTTTCGGAGGACGAAGACGAAGATTTTGTACTATTATTATTTAGTATATTTTCCACTGCATCCTGTTGTTCCGCTGCATTTATTTATTTATTCCTATTATGTAACTTTGATTTTGTGTTGTAAAGAATAATCAAATGTATTTGTAAAACAGCTTCATGAACTGTTATTTGATTATTTTATTTTGTCATTCCGCTGCGAGATTCTGTATTTGTTTTATTTCTTTCTCTTCTTTTTCTTATTTACCCCATAACAATCTGCCCCTTTGAATGGTTTGAGTCTGACCTGTGTGGTTTATCGTCGATTTAAACCGTCCAAAAAGGCAGGTCGTTACAGCTTGTATAATTTATATACAGTATACGTACATATTATTTGATTCGATCTACTGTTCGAATATACAATTTTACTTCCGAACTAGTAATGATTCCCCAATCCTCTAGTGTGGACTCTGATAAGGCTTGGAAAATTCTATTTTCCTTGCATAGCTTTCAACTATGATAGAAATTGTGAAGGTCCGACTACAAATCCTCATCAATGTTTGCCCTTAAGCATCGAGTGATAAATCATTTTTGGATATCAAAATCCTATATTCAAATCTTTAGGCCAGATTTGTGTTACGAAATAATTCGTGTAAAATGCATATACTTTTATCTTTTCCAAAATATTTAGAAAATCTTGGTTTAAGTTTTTTAACATTTCATAAAAATATAGTTTTATTCTTATGAAATTTTCTTAGGTGGTTTATGTATTTACATTTGAACAAAGTCATAAACAAAGGACATAATTATATTATACATGCTTTAATAACGTAATTATTTGAAATTTTAACAATAAAATTTTGAAATAAAAATTAGATATTTGAAATGCATCGAGTTAAACATAGCAACTAGTAAATTTTCGTCTGAAAATATGAAAGTTTATTTCGTACGTAAATTCACTTCAATTTAATCAGTTAAAAAGCGATGAAAATAAAATGTTTTCGAAACCTAAATATTTTTACATAGAAAATTTCTAAACCATCTTCTGAGCAAGATTTCAGTTTGTCGTTTTTCCAAATTCGGACATCTTTGGCTCCGTCGATCTTATTTTTCAGTGTTTTTCTTGCATTTTTCGCTGGTAGAAAATTTCGAATTTTTATAAATTCAATCGTACCACTGATTTCTATATACCGTTTTGATCGTCTCGTCATGCTGATCTCTACGGTATATTCTATTGTCAATTTCGAGGTCGGGAAGACAGCGTAATTTACGGAACGATTCCATATCGGTTCCGTATTCGAACTTTTATATCCTTTGTCTTTCCATTTGCCTACCATATAACCATTGGCCACTAACAATTAATAATTCGGGAATCCAACCAGTGGCTTTTATTATCCCAAGTTTCAATTTTCCACTTCAATCCAAATTGGGTCACATTCTTTCTTTCTGTCGTTTCAAATTAAAATATATTTTTGCTAAACTAAGTAACGTGTATAACCTCCTCTTCTAGGCCTATCTTTTTCCAGAAACCCATTCCTCCACACATATTTTTCCTTCCTTTTTGCTGAGACCTCTTCTCCAAACTTCCTTCTCCACTTTCCCTTCCCACCTCCTCCTCCTACCCGAGCTCCACCTCCCCTTAGCAGATCCGACCCTACCCACTGACCCGTGCTGCCGAGCACAGCAAGCAGCCAATCACCTTGCTCCCCTCTCATATGCGAGCAGCCCACTCAATTAACTCCGCCCTCACTTGACCTGTCCTGCCACCATCCACGTCGCCCCATCCGCTTCCACTTCCTTCCCCGCCTCCTTGCTTTCTAAAAAAAGTACGTAGATGTTATATAGGAAAGTATATATATACAGCCCCTCCCCTCACCTTGCACGTCTTCCTTCCCTGCCTATTCTCTTCCACCCTCTTCGTGTGGTGACGCTTCAACACCCGACCCCTTCCATCAATGCCTCCGAGCTTCGCCCGCTCAACCGAAGCCAAGCCCGCAAAAACTCCTTCTCACGGCCTCAGCCACCTTGCCACGCACATCTCCGCTAGCTCGATCCTCCTTCTTTTAGTGTAAGTTTATGTTTATATTTATGCTGCGTTTATTTTAATGTATATACAACATAAAATTTTGTACGTATATATATAAACGTATTATTATATTAGTTTATACTTAAGTTTTGTAGAGTATGAAATTACTTTGTACGTTGTTAGATTTAGTGATAGTTGTGGTTTTAAATCAATGCGTGCTGTTTATATTGAGTTTTGTTGTTGCATAAAGAAGTTTTGGGTTACTAAAACACATTTGGGTTACTAATATATGTACATATTAATAAAAAGTTTTGTATATTTGCTAAAGAAGAAACCAATCTGTATACAATGCTTCGGTGCGGATGAATATGTAGGGAGGTTGCAGGGCTATGCTTGTATATTGCTGTGTTACATATTATATGTATTTGCTTATAAAAAAATAAATATGAACTTATACAAGTTATGTGTATAGGTTACTGTTTTATATATGGGGTGGGTACTGTGTGTCAGTGCATTTAGATTTTTAAATTAGTTTTATATTTTATTTGTAGTATCATAATATATAATGTTGTATATCGATATTTGCAAAGCATATCTACGTCTTTATATATCTTACTACAGGTCATGTTATATAATATTAGTTTATGAAGTTTTTGACAAGGCATATATAACCTGGGGAGAAGATGAGTCTATATATATGTAATGTATCAGTTTTAAACTTTTGATGGTTGGATTGATTTTATAAGTTATATAGATATAAATGTTAAACTGTTAAGTTTTGACGTAGGGTTTTTTTTATTTTTATTTTTATTTTTTTATTTTTATTTTTTTATCATTATATATATGTCAAACTCAATATTCGAGTTTTGTTTAAACAAGGATTTCAAAATACATATATATTTAAGTTATAAAATGTGTTTGAGTTTCAAATATGACGTTAGATGTATATAGCTATATATATATGTTTACTTATACCATTAATCTTCGTCAATTCAGTTTGATTTGATTTCGGCAATTCCTAGCTTTCAGCTTCGTTCGTCAATTCCTGTCCAATCTTGCCTTGCTTTGAGATTTCATGCCTGAATCCGTAACTCATTCATTGCCTATTCTCTCTAACCTCGAAAGGTGAGCACTCTCTCACGATTAACGTTCTTTTATTTATTAAATTTAATTTCAATTGAAACGACAATTGAAATATGCTGTTGTTAGTTAATTACACTGTATATATGCTATTAACTGTATCAGTTCACCTGTGACATCTGACACCATTATCTGTTAATTATTTATGTGATGATAATACAGTTTGGCCGATAATTGATTGATTGTTGATGTTTATATTGGACGTTAAATTGTAAATGTTAAATTGATAAACAGTATGAAATTGAACTTGATATAGGATAGTTAAATGTTAAATTTGATTTTAATGACAGTGTATAATATGACCCCTTTAACTGTTGAATCTATTGACACGTAGGATTTGTTTAATTACACCTTGAACCACTGAATGTAGATTATTAAATTGATGATGTATGAAATTGAAATTTGACGACAAGTGAAAAACCGTAATGTAATAATCTTTAATCTACATGAAATGATAGTGTAGATTCTAGAAATAATTATATTAATTCGTACAAATAACAATGCGAATTAATACGGTTATTTCGGGATTATCTGAATTAATTTTTGTATTGATATTGGTTATTGTTATTGCTTGTTTATTTACTTTGACACCATCCCAGTTATCACACTGCAAGTTCCCTTTGCTATGTTTTGATTTTGAATTGAATTGGAATCGGGTTGAAATGATAAATACTCAAATTGAACTTTGACCTAGGATAGGAAATTAAATAAAACCCGATTGGTCAATAATTTGATTTAAAAATAAACGAAGATTTTATTCGAGTAAATAATATGGTTTTGAAATGAAGTTGAAATTTGAATTTTAATGGAAGGAAAATGTTAATATTTAATAATCTGAAACAAAATATTTACAATGTAATTGATGGAAAATGTTGTTTAATTTGAGAAATTATTGAATTAAGTTTGAAATTATTAAACTTTGAAATGATTTAATAATTAAGTTTGAAAGTGTAATTAAGTTTGAAATTGCTAAACTTTGAAATGATTTAATAATCAAGTTTGAAATTATAATTAAGTTGAAATTATTAAACTTTGAAATTATTTAATAATTAAGTTTTGAATCATTTAATAATTAAATGAGATTTAATTTATTTAATGATTAAATTGAATTGAATTCTTTAATAAGTAAAATTTAATTTTGAATAAGTGAATTTACTTCGTAAATAATTGAAATTGAGTTTTCTTTGTTAAGTAAGTTTTGGAAAATTATTTAAGAAAGTAAATAAGTGAAATGGAATTTCTTTAACAAGAAATGAAAATGTGATATTTTTGGAATTAATGTAAGATTTGTAATTGAAGAATTGATTTGACGAATTTAATTTAATTCAAAATTGTAAGTTTTGATTTAATGAAGTTAAACTTAAGAATTGACTTAATGAATTGGAAATTTAATAGAAATTGTTTTGAATGATAAAGTAACTTAACGAATATTGAATGAAATTGATAAATGAGTTTAAATTGATTTGAATGTTAAATTAAATTTATTTAAATGATTTTAGAATGAAACTTGTTTGCGAACTTGAATCAATATTTGAATTGTTTTAAATAAAGATTGAAATTGAATTATAAGATTTTGAAATTGTGAATTTGGAAGTTTTGAAACGTAAATATTGGAAATTGGTTTAGAAAGACAAATGAAATATTGATTTACGAATTCTAATTGAATTGAAATTGATTTGGTTTTTGAAATATATAAACGACCAATCGGTGTAATAATTACGAAAGTTATTAAAGAGACCGGGATCGGTAATGGATATAATCTCTATCTGAACCGAAACCACTTTAATAACTATGCGCGGAGTGATGATCCAGAATGAAGTGGTTGGAATGATGTACATGATGACTGAAGAAAGAGAACGATGATGGATAGCCTTGACACTTGTGTCAAATTGGAAATGACTAAAACAGGAGCTGTGCCGGGCCAATGGAGGATTAGCTACCTCAAGTGGACACACTTCTTCGAACTACTTATACTTGTTGTCGATTGGTGCACCCTTGATTTTGGGAGTGTTGTTTCACGATGTTGCGGGCGCTGCGGCGTTGCGTTCTCACCAGTCCGGATCAGGCGAACGGTAGTATCACTACCTTGGGTATTGCCTCATGTGCCTTGTCATACTTGTATTCCATTTATGCGCGACCACTACGATTTTGATTTGTACCTTTAGTATATGGATTGCCCTCTGGTGACTTCCGGTTTGGGGGAAACTACGGTCTTGTATATGCTTTTGGGAATAAAAATGTGTTAAGGGTGGAATGGGCCATGACTTAACGCTATTTTGATATCTTATTATTACTGATAGACATTATCTACTTATCGTACACTACTACATAGTAGATAGTTTAACGGATCCTTAAAGGATGGTTATTCCAAACATCCTTTAAGTTACTTGTATTCCAATTGCTATTTCACTTGAGTTGGATTTATTAATATAAGAATGTTAATCCTGACTCGAGTGTTTTGTATTTTGCTTTACGCTCGGGTCAGACTGAGTGGTTCAGCTTTCGAGACTCACCTTTGGAGTTGGAGCTTCGCTTGGAGATCCAGCTATCTATCCAGCTTTCAGTATTCGATGATTCCAGTGATGCACTCTGATTTGTATCTGATGTATCGTGTTACTCTTCCGTTGTATCTGGTTTAACTCTAATGTATCATATTATTCTTCTGTTGTAAACTCTGATGTATTTTATATATTCATATAGTAGCTTCATGAACTACTATCTCTTTTATTTCCGCTGCACTTATTACTCTGTGTCTGTGATCTGTGATTATTTATTTACTGTATATGTTCAGTTTTGCCAAATTTAAATTAACAACGCGGTATTTTGAGCAATTCAACTCCGGCATGAGTGTCTACCTATACACTTATAATGGACGCGAATGGTCCAAAATGGCGGGTCGTTATCGGACATAATTATATTATACATGCTTAATATTTTACATTTCATCCTTATTGTACACACATCATTTCTCCTTACATATTTAAACCATTCTTAAGTCCTTCTAAACCTACTTGTGTTTTCATAATACTCATACAAATTACCTTACAAGCCATACATATATATGCTACTGCATAATATTACTACTAGATAGGTGTTTCCAAATCTTCCAATCTCACTTCATAATTACCCCTCTGAGTCTGATGCTTACTGTTCCTTTCTGTATCCAAAATCAAACAAGACTTTTCTACGGTCATCACTATCCTCTTGTTCATTATCAGCTTTGTTTCCGCCCTCAATCGGTGGTATCACATCCACTTCATATGGCAACCAGGGCTGGTTCCATGGCACATGCCCAAGTCCGGCTGGCACTTCTTGTATAACTTCTTCTTTTAGTTCTTCTAAACCTTGCACTTCTTCTTCCTTGGGATCCCCAAATTCTTCCTCTTCGTCCTCCATGTTATCCCAATGAATGAGGGAATCTAACGACTCCTCGCACCAGATAATATGGTCACCATCCATCTCCCATATGACGTTACTGTCTCTACTACTGTTGTTTGATTCATGAGATATCATAGTGTTCGGGTCCTCTATAGTTTCAGATTCTTCTTCCATCGGCTCCTCCTTAGGAATTTCTTCTTCCAGTTTGAGTTCTGAATTTATGGGATCGGTGATCCACATTCCTTTTATGGCCTAAAGGGTTTCTTCGTCACTAGACACTATAATAAGTTCTGGAGTCGGGGAGCGATATAGGCGTTTCAGCCATAGGGTAACCGTTTTTATCCAGTCGGGTGTAAGGATCTAATTCTCCTTTAATAATGGGTGTGATATTACTAAGTGGCCATTTCCTGGGTTCTTCCTCATCACTTAAAAGAATGATTAGGTCATCCTTCTCACCCCAGTTTGCTCTTGAGGTCTCCCTTTTTGAATACTTTCTCATGTAGCTTGAGGGTTTCTACAATATCAACAACAAACACTTTGATACTAAGCATTTTAATTGTCTTAACTAAATCTAATGTTAGGTTATAAATCTAAGTTTATCCCAACATAAATCCATTTTAACTATACAATGTTAAGGGTGATAGTTTGCTAAGCATACGATATTATCTCCCCAACCAATACTTAGAATAAAATCCTTTGAAATTTCTCTTCACAAAAACCCTTTTTAGATAAAATTTCTCATTATCCAAACCCTTTTCCAAAGTATTATTCTTAATCTTCTTAGTGTTATTAATAAACATCTTATAGTCAAACTATGAAATTCTAATCACAAGATGTTTATACTTAGATTTTACTAATCTTTATTTCAAACTATCTATAAAGTTATAGCATATCTAACTTTTTTTTCAAAATATATTGTTTATATTCAAAATATAATCCTAGATAAAATTATTTCATTTACCATATTTTTCTAAAACAAAAATCATTTGTATATCTTAACAAGTATGTCCACTTATATAATATATACTTCTAACTCATTCTAAGGTGTTACTAACCCTATCTCTAATGAGTTAATCATTCTAGGGTGTTATTAACCCTATCTCTGATGAAACTTTACCCCTATTAGGCTCAGATGTTCACTCAACCTAAGCTTTGATGCTAAATGTGACGACCCGCCTTTCCAACCCTCGGAAATTGATACTAATACATCCTCGGTATTCACGTGCTGTAGATCTAAGTGCCGGAGTGGCAAATGGTCAAGGGTAAGAAGAGGAAAAGAACAAAACAAAATTTTACATGAATGGAATGACATATATTATTTCAATATATAATCTTTACAGTAGAAAAATTTAAAATACATTTATCAGAGTTTAACTTAACATTAACATGGGCAGTTATAAATATCTATCCTTACAAATGCGGAATTCAATAGTATATGAGTGTGGTGCAAATGGATAACAATCTTTTAAAGAATCTTCTAACTCTATGCTTCAAGCTCTTCCAAAAGTACTCCAAATAAAACCAAACTACTAGGCTGTCCGAAAAAATAAGGCACCCAGAGTTTAAGGGAAAGAAAATAAACTCTGGTTCAGTCATGGGACTGGTGTGAGAAACTCAAAATACGAGTTTTTGAAAACAAAGGGTAACTCATAAGACCACGCCGTACATTAACACGGAACATGGTTTTGAGAGTCTCATGGATCGTATATTATCTAACTTGTGTATAATATGCAAGTGTATAAGTTAATGCAATAGTAGACAATAAATAGTAAAGTATAAAAAGCATGTAAACTAGAGTTTTTATACTGGTTCGGACCTCCCGTCCTACGTCCAGTCCCGAAGCTCCCCTTCGGTATTTCCTTTAAACTAATTACCCTCGCTTCGCCCGGAGGAAGAGGCTAATACCAAAGTATCTCTAACATTCCAAATAACACAGTTTTTGACTTATAGTACAAATCTTCATATGATCTCCTTTGAGTATATGAATATGAGTGCTTTGAGTTGTAGGAAGTGATTTAACCAAAATTATATTTTAGATTATAGTAGATTAAGAGTATGTGAACAAAGTATATCCAAGAGAGTGTTCAGAAATCAAGAGAGTAAAGAACAGATTAATTCAAGTTAGATGATTTTTATTTTTAAATCAAAGTAGTATTTATAGATTCAAAAATGTGCAGATGAAAAGTTGTTACTATTTGAGAAAGTCTATTCAATTTAATGGCTGCAACTTTTTGTTTGAAAGGTGATTTCTTTTTGATTGAAACAGAAGTGTCTTTTCAAAATTGACAGTTTTTGCTCATGATAGACGTCTGTGGTAAAACCTCATACGTTTGTTACTTCAGATAAGTTTTAACACGAGAATTGTCACAGACGTTTGTGGATTTATCTCGGACGTCTGTGAGGTGTAAAAACAGTTTTTCACCTTAATTTTGATGCATATGAAACCGTGTGTGATCGTGTATGCATATATACTCAAGGAGACTTTAACAATATTTTATCTGCGACTCTTTTAAAGTAGAATAACCTTACTAACCGTAGTATGGTCAATGAATCTTCGTTTCTCTTCGAGTCTCAATATCTTCGAGCATGGTGTCTTCTTGAAGCATATACCTGCAATTTGATAAGGTCTATATATGTATATGGTTGTATAGTTGTTATCATTGAAACATAAATTAGAGGTTCTAACAATCTCCCCCTTTTAGATGATGACAACTATATAATCAAAAATCAACTATACAATGGAAGTTTTATTATGTTTGTTTCCCCCTATGTATATGCGTCTGCCCCTATGTATATGCATAGATTTCTTCCCCTTTGTTATTAATAGAATGGAAGGAAATGATATAACATACGAAGATATTAAATAGACATAGCATGTTAGCACTTAAGATCATGTAAAATATGAAAGTTCAAAATAAAATTGGAAACAATTGTAATAAAAGTTGTAAATAGGAAAACAAACAAGCATAAGAGTTGAAAAATAAAAGAAAACTCTAGTTGTACTGATTTTGAGAAGAAGATAAGCCCCCATAGTTCTCATAATACTCCCATTAAGAAGATGGATCTTGCTCATATGTACCCGGCCATTATGTTTGGTCGTTGTACTCCTCATCTTTGTGAATTGAAAGACCCTGGAATGCCATGTACGATTGTTGAAAATGAAGAGTATCAGACACGTACATGTCATCACTATCTTCTTCTTCCTCCTCAGGTTGTGCGTGAATAAGAGTCTTCCCTCAGTCACCCCTATCGTGTGACGTACCTGCGAGCGAGGTTTGAGAGCGATAAATTGATGTTTGAACCCGTGGTGGAGGTGTTGGGGAAGGCGAAGATGATTAACGTGAAGAAGATCGACCACATACTTTGCCTAAAGTAGAGACCACTTTGTGCAAATTCTTCTCCATCTTAGTCATCCTTGTGGAGAAAGAACATTATAATCCAGTCATCTTTCTGTTTAAAGCTCGCTAATTGGCCGTGATTATTTTTTGGTTTTTGATTGCCAAATCACATAGAGATTCGTTTGGCGTTGGTTCAACGTGAGCTTCTTGTATTTCAGAGTCCGAATAATATTCAGTACCATGACTAGAGGAAGGTGGTTGTTGTGAAGGATGAGGGGAGTAGGTCCGCTGAGGAGGATTAGTTGGAGCAGGACCATGATATTCTTATTGATGTTGTTGTAGAGTCCATTGGTCGAAGGGGATGATACGAGGTGGGCTTTTGGGAAGATGCATCAGTGATAGATATCGTGGACCACTATATTTTGTTGGAATTTCTTCGTATTGTGATATGTACGAACGAACTCAAAGATTTTGCAAGATGCGCATTATGTACGGAGCATATACAATGGAGTGACGATGCTGAGACCATGGTCATGAATAAATTTTTTCCAATTAACCGGTAGGTGACCAAATATTGCATATAAAGCTTGTTGGTCATTGGGATAAATTTGCTCGTAACTACCTAAACGGGGAATTATTATGTTAATTATCATTCGATTTAATAGTCTAGCACGTGGGCGAAGGTAAATGGATTTCCATTGTGGCATTCTATCTTCCCATATTTGATGGGTAACTTCATCTCTGGGTAGAAGAATATGATCCGGTATATCCGTTAAGTCAATCCCCTCATAAGAACATCCTAAAATACGACCAACCGTATATACATCAATTTTAACCTCCTTTCCATAAACACTTGACCACAACCAACATCATCATTCTCCAGATTCTAAATCTCCTTACTACATAGATTGGAGTAGAAGAGGTAAATAGCTTGAGGATCAATGATTTCCTTATTTGCATCATAGCTAATTAGGTTGCAACAACCGACATCCGTAGTTATTCCTAGAATTTCATATTCCATCACATTGCCCAGGCAATAAAAAGGACCAGAGTGGATCTTCTTTTGGGAAAGCGCCTCGAATTGTTTGATGGTATTGAGATTATTATGGAGCCATTGGTTAATATGAGCCTGCGCAACCGGGGCTAGAGAGGAGGAAGACTGGCCTTGTTTTTGCTTTTTAGAGACGGTAACCTTCTTGGGAACCATTGATTGATGAATTTGAATGTTTTGAATAGCTAGGGTTTTAGAAATTAGGAATAGAAATGGAGGTAAAGTGAATAGAGGGTTAAAGTTGTTTATATGTGGCTGTTGGAAATTTGTTGCTAAAGCAGTGACAGACGTCTATGGCTTTAGTAAAAATGAAGTAGGGAGATTCGACAGACATTTGTGATGGCTCCACGGATGTTTGTGGCTTCAGTAACTTTAAACAGAGAGTTTTTACACATGTCTGCGAGGATTCCACAGATGTCCGTGGCTATAGGAAAAATTTACCCATGACTTGGGACAAACATTTGTGGTATATTCACAGACGTCTGTGATATGTATTTTCTGACATATAGAGAATTTTTTTAATGTCAATGAAAATTTTATTAAAATTTTATTAAAATTTTAATAAAATAAATAGTATACATACCAAAAATTAATAAATAAAGATAATTTATATGATGTGTAACATAAGTCTTAGTTTTTGTCGGAGAATTCAGAATTATTGATTTGTTGTATATCCCATGAATTTGGTTCAACTTTTGTATCGTCAAGTAATGGCTTTAGTGGAGACCAACTTGGACGAGATGGAGTGTCAATCCAAGCTTGGTTTGATGGTCCCGGTTTGCATAGATTTCTCAGAGTAATGTTATGCGCTTTTGTAGGAGTTTCTTGTAATCAAGGAGACTTTTGATGTATGCAATTTTTTGTTGGTGAATGACCACAAATTAGTAGAATACACTTTTCGAGAATATTTAGATGAGATCCTTGACGTCGTTGCTCATAATACATTTCAAGTTGAATGCCGATCATTTCTTATTGATAGTGATATATTTCATCAACTTTGTTGGTGAGAGATGTTGATTATAGATCAATCGAACATTTAGCTTTCTTTTCTTTAGGAGAAAAGCCAGTGTGATATGTTGGTAATGCAACAATGTTTAGAGAAACTGAATGAGTTGATGTAGGTGTGGATTTAGTTGGTGATACGTAAGTGCTATCTTACGAGGGAAACTTACAGTCGATAGTTGAATAGGTGGAGTCATGATCGGAAGACATTTTGTTATTTGCTTTAATAATTTATTTGTGTTCACTTATTTTTAAGTAGAATATAATCTGAATTTATAAGATAAGGTTTTGCTATATTTATAAAATAAGTTGAGGAAAATGAGTTAAGTCATAAAAATTTAACAGATACTAGTTAATTTTTAAATGGTTGTATTTAAATTTTTTTATGTGGTTATTGTTAATTATAAATTATAAAATTAATTGTTCAGTTAAAAGTCCATATAAGCTATTACAAATTTAAGTGAACAAAATATTATTTCTATAACTTTAGTTAACCAATTCATTGTACGAATAAATTCCTAGATCCCGTCTTAACTTAATAAAAGTTATTTCACTTAATGGTTTTGTAAAAATATCAGCTATTTGATTTTCGGTATTAACAAATTCAAGAGTTATTATTTCTTTTTCAACATTATCTCTCAGAAAATGATGACGAATATCTATATGTTTTGTTCGTGAATGATTAATTAGATTTTTATATAAATTTATAACACTATTATTATCACAATATATTGAAGATTTGTTTATTATTTTTCCATAGTCTTTAAGTGATTGTTGCATATATATATTACTTGAGCGCAAGCTAAGGTAGCAGAAATATATTCGGCTTCATATATTGAAAGAGACACAATTTTGCTTTTTACTAAACCATGAAACTAATGATTGACCAATAAAGTGACATGTGCCACTTGTACTTTTTCTATTCGATTTACATACACCAAAATCCGCATCACTGTAAGATACAAGTTCAAACGTACTGCCTTTTGGATAAATAGACCATAACTTTTGTGTTGGTTAAATATCATAAAATCCATTTAACTGCCCGATGATGTGATTCCTTAGGTTGTGCTTGAAATCTTGCACATAAATATACACTCATCATAATATCTGGTCTACTAACTATTAACTATAGTAAGGATCCTATCATGCTTCGATATAGTTTTTGATCGAACTCTTTTCCATGTTTGTCTTTGTCTAGATGATTAGTAGGACTTATTGGAGTGGGTTTACTTGATGTATTATCCATTCCAAAACGTTTTAGTAATTCTTTACAGTATTTTTCTTGATTTATAAAAATTCCGTTATTTAATTGTTTTATTTGTAATCCTAAAAAGAAATTTAATTCACCCATATGGGACATTTCAAATTCGTTTGTCATTATTGTAGAAAATTCATTACATAAATTTTCGCTAGTAGATCCAAATATAATATCATCAACGTAAATTTGAACAATTAATATATCCTTCTATTCTCTTTTAATAAATAATGTTGTATCTATTTTACCAATTTGAAAACCGGAATTTATTAAATGTGATTTTAATCGATCATACCAAGCTCGAGGTGCTTGTTTTAAACCATATAATGCAATTTTAAGTTTAAAAACATGATCTAGATATTTTTCATGAACAAATAGTGGTGGTTGTTCAACGTAAACATTTTCTTTTATAAAACCGTTCAAGAAAGCACTTTAAACATCCATTTGAAATAGCTTAAAGTTATGATGACAAGCAAAAGCAAGTAATATTCTTATGGTTTCAAGATGTGCTACAGGTGCAAAAGTCTCTTCATAATCAATTCCTTCTTCTTGATTGTATCCCTGTGCCACTAATCTTGCTTTATTATGTATAATATTTCCATTTTCGTCTGCTTTGTTTTTAAAAACCCATTTTGTTCCAATTACTGATTGATCATTTGGCCTTGGTACTAGTTCCCAAACATTATTTCGTTCAAATTGATTAAGTTCTTCTTGCATAGCTAAAATCCAGAAATCATCATTTGATGCTTCCTTGTAATTTTTTGGTTCAAAATTAGATATAAAAGCAACATTACTCATTTGATTTATTCGTCTTCTAGTCGAAACTTTGTTATCTAAATTTCCAATTATGTTATAAATAAGATGATCTTTTAAAATACGAGGTAGTGATTTCAAATCTCTGTTATCTTGATTATCATTATTATTTCGATCATAATTTCAATGGATTTATTTTAATTAATGTAAAAAATTTCTTCGTCATCTTTATTTATATTTTTAAAGTTTTCATCAAACGAGACATGAAGACTGTCCTCTATAACATTTGTTCGTTTGTTAAAAATTCTATATGCTTTACTTCGATTGGAATATCTAACAAAAATTCTTTCATCGGCTTTTGAATCGAATTTACCAAGATTATCTTTCATATTTAGAATAAATCACTTTGATCCAAATATTCGAAAATATGGTACTTTTGGTTTCTTTTTGTAGAACATTTCATAACATGTATTTTTAGTCATAGTTCTAAGAGTTACTCAATTTAATACGTAACATGTAGTAGCAACTGCTTCAGCCCAAAAATTCTTTGGTAAGCCACTACCATTCAGGAGAGTTCGAGCACATTCTTGCAAGGTGCAATTTTTTCTTTCAACTACTCTGTTTTGTTGTGGCGTTCATGGAAATGAAAAATTATGAGTAATTCCTTTTTATTACAAAAGTTTGTAAATAATTCATTTTCAAATTCTCCACCACGATCACTTCTCATACTTTTTATTTTTAAATCCATTAGAGTCTTAATTCGGTTAGCAAAAATTTTAAACATTTCAAATGTATCACTTTTATGTTTTAAAAATAGCGTCCAAGTATATCTTGAAAAATCGTCTACAATTAGAAAGACATATTTATTGTGATTTATCGAACGTACTTGAGTTGGACCAAATAAGTCCAAATGAAGTAATTCAAGAGGTTGTTTAGTAAAGATTTCTTTTTTAGACTTAAACGAGCTTTTCTTTAATTTTCCAAGTTGGCATGCATCGCATAGATTTTTAACTCTGAAATTTGTTTTGGGTAATCCTATGACCAAATTGTTTTTACCTAATTTGTTAATATATTTGAAATTTATGTGATAAAAGATTTTATGCCATATCCATGGATCATCATGATTTGCGGTTAACCATAAATCATTATTATGATTAATAATCATGTTTAAAATATAAATATTTTGATTTCTTGTTCCTTCAAAATTAAAGTTTTATTTTGATCAAAGATATTGCATTTATCTTTTTCAAAATCAATTCTAAATCCATTATCGCATAATTGGCTTATACTAAGTAAATTAATATTTAAGTTTTTAACTAATAAAACATTTGAAATAATAGGAGAAGTAGATATACCGACATTGATGACGTTTCCAATTCCGATAACATATCCTTTGGAATTTCCCCAAAAGTGACCATGCCACCGTCCATGTAAGTGATGTTTGATAGCATGTGTGCATTTCCCGTCATATGTTTGGAGCATCCACTATCGAGTATCCATTTCTCCTTATTATTAATTTTGTTTTTGGGTACTTGCAAAATAATAAAAGGTTTTAATTGGTACCACTTCCTTTGTTAGGGTCCTATGTGTTGTAGGAGAAGGTAGTTATACCCATGAGGGTTTGGAACCTTTAGAGATGTAATTTTCATTATGAACTATATCTTTTAGATATACATCAATGTGGTTTTTTCTAATCAAGTTGTTATTTGTTTTAGGAATCCATATTTTAATAATTTTTGTCCCCTTATTTTCATATTTAGATTTTGTTTTTCTAAAATTTGTATATAATGTACTATACTTTTTATATCTTTGATTATTATTAGAAACCAGATTATTTCTAGAATTTTTATGAATTTTTTCGTTAAATCCTAATCCCTTGCATTTCCTGATGGTTTTGAAATCTTTATCAAATTATCTAGATTTTTCTTTCCTTTATTAAATTTTGAAACATTATTAGTAATTTTATATAATTTATTTTTGAGACCAAAAATTTCTATATTGGCTAATTCTAAATTTTGTTTCAATTCATACTTTTCTTTTACAAGTTTATAATTCCCTATTTTGTTATTCACTATATCATTTGTTAAAGTAGCATTTTGAGTTGATAATTTTTTACATTCTTTTTATGCTAATTCTAATTCTTCTTCTAAAATAGTTTTCTCGTCTTTTAACAATCCAATTTCTAATTCAGCTCTATTTAATTTTCCCGCATTTTATTTATTTAATTTTTTTAATTCTCTATACTTGTCATCTAATTCTATACTAATTTCAAGAATTTCACCATATGTTAATTTAGGACGTACTTCATCTGTGCTAGCCATGAAGCAAACATTTGCTTGTTCGGAGTCACTGTCGCTATCGGATGAAGAGGAAGAGTCGGAGTCATCCCAAGTTACTTGAAATACTCTTCTCTTTTCTTGAAATTTTCGAACTTATTTTTCATTTATCATTGTTGAGTATTGGACAGTCTTTCTTCATATGACCAAATTTATCACACCCGAAGCATTTAATTGATGTTTAATTTGAGGAATTTGTGTTGCTGTTGTTTTTAAATTTCGTCATGTTTTTGAACTTCTTGAACTTGCTATAATTTTTGGCTATGAAAACAATCTCATCTTCTTCCAAGTCGGAGTTGTCATTATTTGCTTGAAATGCGAAGTTTTCCTTTCTTGATTTTGTTTTTTACTTGCCTGTAAATTAGCTTCATATGACATCAGATTTCTTATTAACTCTTCAGCTTTGAGTTGGGAAAGATCGTTAGCTTCTTCGATGGCTAAAAATTTTCTTTCCCATTCGTTTGTCAGAGAGTTCAAAATTAATGTGACTAAATCAAAATCAGTGAATTTAACTTCTACTGCCATAAGATCGTGCTGTATAGTTTGAAATCTAGCATACATATCAATAATTGATTCATTTGATTTCATTTTAAAAGATCAAAATTGATTTTGTAGAATAGATATTTTTGTTTGCTTGACTTTATTTGTGCCTTCATGGATAATTTGTAATGTACGCCATATATCATAAGCAGTAGTGCAAAACATGACTCGTGAAAATTCATTTTTATCGAGTGAGCAAAATAAAACATTCATAGTTTTGTTAGATGCCTTTGCTTTTTCTGCATCAGTCCATATGCCAATATCAATGTCAGGTGCTTCATTTTTATTTTGAGTTGCTAGCCATATTTCTAATCAATTTGCTTCCAACAAAATTCGCATGCATGTTGACCAATAAGCATAATTATAACCAGTAAATAGAGGGGGACGAGCAGTTGATTGACCTTCTTGAAATGTACTTGCCATTTTAATGATTTCAATTACGTGTTACTATAGATTGAAATAACCTTGCTCTGATACCAGTTGAAAGTCGTGGATTGTATATTATCTAACTTGTGTATAATATGCAAGTGTATAAGTTAATGCAATAGTAGACAACAAATAGTAAAGTCTAAAAGCGTGCAAACCAGAGTTTTTATACTGGTTCGAACCTCCCGCCTTAGGTCTAGTCCCGAAGCTCCCTTTTGGTATTTCCTTTAAAAAAATTATCCTCACTTCGCCCGGAGGAAAAGGCTAATACAAATGTATCTATGACAATCTTATGTTCCAAATAACACAGTTTTTGACTTATAGTACAAATCTTCCTATGATCTCCTTTGAGTATATGAATATGAATGCTTTGAGTTGTAGGAAGTGATTTAACCAAAATTATATTTTGGTTATAGTAGATTGAGAGTATGTGAACAATGTATATGCAAGAGAGTGTTTAGAAATCAAGGGAGTAAAGAATAGATTAATTCAATTTAGATGATTTCTATTTCTTAATCAAAGTAGTATTATAGATTCAAAAAGGTGCAGATGAAAAGTTGTTACTATTTGAGAAAGTCTATTCAATTTAATGGCTGCAACTTTTCATTTGAAAGCTGATATCTTTTTGAATGAAATAGAAGTGTCTTTTCAAAATTGACAGTTTTTGCTCATGACAGACGTCTGTGGTAAAACCACAGACGTCTATGACTTCAGAGAATTTTTAACCCGAGAATTGTCACAGACGTTTGTGGCTTTATTTCGGACGCCTGTGAGGTGTAAAAACAGTTTTTCACCTTAATTTTGATGCATATGAAATTGTGTGTGATCATGTATGCATATATACTCAAAGTGACCTTAACTATATTTTATCTACGACTCTTTCACAGTAGAATAACCTTACTAACCGGAGTATGGTCAATGAATCTTCGTTTCTCTTCGAGTCTCAATATCTTCGAGCATGGTGTCTTCTTGTAGCATATACCTGCAATTTGATAAGGTATATATATATGATTGTATAGTTGTTATCATTGAAACATAAATTGGAGGTTCTAAAAGGTTTATATTGTTTTTAATGACATTCTTTTGAAAGCACTTTTCAAATAAACATATTCAAATAGCTGAAATTGTTACATTGGTTAAATTTGACGACATAATAGGTTTATAACTAAAATCAAAGGCACTTATTGGAGATTTGGATTTCCAACGAATAGCAAGGTAAGGGAGTACCTCCGGTATGGTGCATCTCTAGATGAATGCACCTAGGCCATCCATAGATTGTCCTTTGTGAATTAAGATCAGCATACGCAAGACCAACTAATGGTATAGATAGCACCGAATATGATATCACCCCAACCGTTCCCAACCTATCCTAGAGATCTTATACAATGTACCACTTTTTTTACCCGACGTCATAACGGGCGCAAAATAAGTCTAGAAAGGTGATATCATACTCTAATGATTGCGAACCACATAGCCCTAAAGCAACCCCTATTTTATAATTCCCCGGGTGTGAGGCAAGAGGTAATTAACGTTTACCTTTTGTAAAACATTTTCACTTAAAATGTCACATTGCCATTTCCAATAACACACTATTGATTTCAACAAAAGTACAGCCTGTAAGCTCGTATGTCTCAGAGAAGGGTGTTAAGTATAGAAGGGGTTACCTCCCACACCACCAACAGATGTACGTTTGTAGCGATCAATGCACTGTGATCTTAGAAATGCAATGTCAGACATCCATCTATACAAGTTGATCAAGAACAGGACAAACCGAAGGCACTCTTCTACCACATCCTTTTCGACATTACCCCTAGGATTAGTAGTGAGTAGTCCTTGCATACGAAGATCCCAGAACGAAGGAACCACTGCTATTTATTTATCTCGAGAGCAAATCCAAAATTTATCAGTGAGCAATCCTCCCATTATGAAGATCCCCTCCTTCAACTTCATTGTCTTTAACATGTCTTCACTTTCGAACTCGTAAATTGGTTCGAAGTGGTTTTCGGATAGAAATCGTCCAAATCCGACCCCGGTTTCTTCGAATAAATTATCTATAAAAAGATGTTAAGTGGGTGATAAATATTCCATTAATTTGTATCCTTTTATCCAAAATATCTTCTTAGAGATATATATCTTTTAAAACCGTTTCTTTTCAGTATATACGGGATCATTAAACCTCTCTTATCAAATCCTTTGGTTACTTAAATCTTTTTAAATCTCAGAATAATTCCAAATCATTTCATCCTTTACTTAGGAAAATATTTCCAAATCATTTATTTAAATTTTAATAAAGATTTCCAACACATATCTTTTTAATTGGTTGAAACCATGTTATCTAAGATGGTAAATCCAAATTAGTTTGTATTCAAGTAAAACGGATCCATAGAAATTATACTAATTTTACTCGATACTAATTTCCATATTCAACTTGTATTATTGATTGAATAACGATGGAATCATCATTTAAATCATATGATTAGTATGACTTCTCACCTTGAAATTTAACACCAAGTATAAGAAGATTATTTTTATAAATCCAAGATGTATTAAATTTGGAAAAATTAAATGTTTTATACTTGCCTCATTTTCGACATTTCGACCTTATATATTCCTCGCCCATAAAAGAGGCTAGGTGAGCTAGGGCATTGGTTACTCCTAAACAACTCCTTAGTTTAAGCACCTTATATCCGGATCTCACGAATAGAGAAATCCATTCTACTCATCGGCTTCTAGAGCCAAGATTAAATCACTTAACTATAACAGCTTACCTTCACATTATCTTTAAAATACTTAATCATTCATTTGAAAACATTTATAAAATATTAGGAAAAGAATACTTAAGTTTAAAGCCATATATCAAAAGTTATTAAAAGTGTCGTGAATAGTGCTTCTAAGGCTTATTTGGTCAAAACAACTTTTCTTTCATTTAGAAATCCATTTTTATAACTCAATTCTCTTTTAAAACATTTTAAAATACTTATAGAATTTATTCCATATTTTTAAGAATTAAAAATATCACTTTTAAAGATTTTATTGCTTTGATGTCCGAATTGCCAAACCGCGACTATTTTAAAAACTTGTTTTTGCTCATATTTCAAAATCCACTAAACGAAATCTCGTTCTTTTTCTTTTTTTGAAAACTATGATTATAAGAGTTCGAAAACTTCTTATTTCAAAGAATTCCGACTCAGATTCCATCCTATAGATGGATTCAACTTTCTACGACGTGAAATCGCGAACTGCCATTACGCAACACGCCCGTTTTTGACTCAATTTTCATAAATTATCAAAACTTCACCAAATTGGATTTTAGTGCTTATAAAACATTTATAAACCATTTTAAAGGGGTTTAATGATCTATGTTACTTTTATAACGTGATTCGAAAAGTGATTCCTTGTGTAATATCGATGTGAATTTAACGTGACTTGTTTACACAATGTAACACTATATTAAAACCACCAATACTTGACGATCAAAGCATAGTAAACATCCATAGCAATCATATTACGTCATCATTATATATTTATAAATAGAATTTCTCACCTTCATTGGTTTCTAACTTTACGAAAATTTGCTATAGCTTCGCTACGATCGAATCAAAGCCTACAAAATCAAGCCTTAGACCTTTGAATAGGCTCAGCCTATGCTTGCAAATGAATTAGGCTCGACCTTGGGGGTGAATGATATTGCTGTGGGTTTAGAGAGAGGAAAGGAGTGGATTTGCACTTGTTTTAAGTGGATTGCAAACGTATATATACTTATATAAATTTATTTTCTTTTTCGCTAATTTTTCTTTATAATTCTCCTAAGGTAGGAAGCTATTAAAGAGGAATATAAGAAGATGAAGAAGCTTAGGAATTTGTGGACAAATGAAGTGAAGATGGAGGGTGGTATTTATAGGAAAATTTATGAACCAAAATATCATGACATTTATGTGCATATACATTACCATTTCATCACAACCACACCATCCTCCTCCTTCACTATGCACGGTGGAACACCCCCTATGTGTGTAGCCATGTGTGTGAGTTGATGTGTGTAAGAGTGAAGTGAAGTTTGCTTTTTAAGTGTGAAAATATCTTAGATTTTTTTGTAATATATATATATATAAGTGTATATGTATATTTGTACATATATATGTGTGTGTTCATGTATATGTTAGGGTATGCATGTGTATGTTATATATGTGCACGAGACATATAAAAATGGTTGCGACAATTTTAAACAACTTCCATTCGTTAAACCGTTGAAAATTGAGAAGCCAATTCCCGGTCACATTTTCACTTATAAATTAATTTACATATTAATGTAAAGAAAATTTGAAAACCAATTCCCATTATTATTAATTAATTAAAAAAATCTCATTTGAATTATAAAACCATATAAATTTATATTAAACAATTGTTATAAAAAGTTTTGCTATATCGATAAAGCGATACGACTTTTCTTATATTTACAAATCCAGTATATATCTTAATAAAACTATTATAAATGATTTACTATCACTATATAACTATTATAAATGATCCAGTATCCATCGTTGTGTTTAGTTTGGTACCCATCTGTTGGCCCTTCATGCGGCTTTCGTATCGATCAAATTCACCATTTCGTATTGATCGGTTCATAGATCGATACGAAATACACACTTGCAATCGGTGCGAAAGAACATGAAGTATCGATGCAAACAATTGGGCACGAACATTATGAAGAGGCAGTGGACACAAACAAGCGTGAAGCGTGGGTACATGCGAAGAATATCCACAAATCCAGGGAAGAAGCATTCAACTCGGCACACAAAGAGGATCAACCCAGGGATTTCGCGAGACGTTTGGTGCTCACGTGCCCTGATCGATTCGAAGGAATCAATGCGAATCAATCGGTTCGAACCGGACAGCCTTCCGAAGAATATCAACTTGTATCGATCGTATCTCCTAAACTGCCGATCCAAATGCAACGAAATTTTCACAGCAGCTCGCATACAAGGTAAAGAACAATCCTGCCAAGTTTCAGCTCGATTGGATCATTTCTGGATGGATACGAAATTGCTTCGTATCGATCGTAGATCGAGTCGAAACTTGGTGGGGTCAGTCACGTGGGCCCCCTCACGTGCCAGAAGGAGTCTCCCGAAGTTTGAGTGCGATATCAGCCTTCTACGCCTATAAATAGCCTCCTGAAGCATGCAGAAAAGGGATCTTTTGGCAGTTCAACGTCCAGACTCTGCCGGATTCAAACTTGCATTCTACCATTGCTGTTATAAACCAATTTCTTCATTGTAATTGCTGTATTCAACTGTAACCAGCGAGGATAATCAATAAAGGATAAAACTTTGGAGTGGACGTAGGCCAGAGATAGCCGAACCACTATAAATTTTGTGTCTCTGTTCATTATTTCTGGATTGTTGCTTGCTGTTTACTAAGATCTGTGACTAATATTGCTGATTTATATTCATACTTTGGTGCTTTCACAATACTTGGGTGACCAATTTTGGCACAAACATTTATCACCCTAAAATAAATACAAAAATATGGATCTTATTGAAGATATTTTGTGGAGAACTCTCTTTTCATCTTGTGTTTAAAAAGATAAACAAATATCTTTATATATATGTATAGGTACTAGGATGAAGACTGCCTTGGAGACAAGGTTGAAATCTTTTCAGATTTACTTGATTTGATTTCAACAAAAATTAAGCATAATGGTATGTGTTTTGATATATATCCATATTTGATTGATTGCTTAAATTAATTAATAATCTTCTTAAATTAATTGATTACCTTTCCTGATTGCTTCCCATATTTAATTGATTGCATGAATCAATTAATATCTTCTCCCTTTTAATATTTGGAATATATTTGAATCGTCCAAATTTATCACAACTTACAAATAATAAATTTTAATTTATTTTAGCAACACCTGTGTATTAACATTGCTAATATAAATGATGAAGCATGTCATGTGTAATAATTTGAATTTTATTTCATATTTTGCACTCTGAAAATTAATGCAAGGTTGTAATGTCAAATGCTTTCATCGCCCATTGATGTTGTCTTAGATATATTCTATTGAATTTCATTTATCAATTTGGTCAAGTGGGAAATTAGATAGCTTTGCTCATGCGAATAGCTCAAAAGTGCATATTTAAATGATGAAAATATTATTACACTTTGTATTTGCCGATGTAACAACCTGCACTCCAGTGGGTCTGAATTTTTGCTAAATCGAAAAACCAAGTCCACCAAAGTACAGATCATTGGTTTGGTATCTTGCAATTAAAACAAAAGAATGCATATTAGAGCACTAACGATATAACTCACAGCGGAATAAGTAAATATAATAATCGCATAACTACTGATCAAGATTTGACACTTCAATGTCAAGTGTCCTTGCTAGCTGCGCATAGGAAGAAGAACCTACCAAACACGGTTCCCGCCTATACCAACACCTGCCCTTCTAAGATACCGTGAATTGTAATGAGAAGGAGGTCAGAACAACGTTCCGGTGACTGGTAAATTATATATATTAAACATAAGGCTAGCTTATGCCAATTGTTTATTACTTCTTGTTATGTCTGTTTACATATTCTATTAGTCGTTTTGACTTCACAAACGCATACGAACCGTTCCCATCTACATACCGTGGATTTATAACTGTAATATACATACATACATACATACATACATATATATACACACACACCCCATGGTCCCCAAATGGACCAGATACTTTTCCCCTAGTATCTTTCATTCAGCACCTTGTCAAGGTTTAGTGCCTCGTCATATCATAATCTCGCCATCGTATATCTTAAGGAAATACTATTGTGCTGCATCGACGGATTATTTCACTACCCTCTAACTTTGGCTTGTCATATATAGACATTCTCTTTAGGGATTTTCTACTTTGTTTGCTTCCTAACGTGGACCTGGCTCCATAAACCACCCTGTCCGTATTTTGAAGGAATCTCGCTATTGGTTAACTAGCCTTGCCATATCAAAGAAATTAGCAAACAACTGTAGCAGGGCATTACCCAACTGAATCAACCCTGGTAGGTAGCGAAGATCAGTTAGGTGTAACCCTGTCCTTCCCATTGACCGTAAGGGATCGATGACGGACTTGCGACCTATGCAATCCCACCTCTAAATTTTGGTACCACAAGCATTGTGTAGTGTCCGGTCCCAACCGTCGTTTGTTTAGATTGCCTAATAAATCAAGGCGATACCCTCTCTAAACAAATTTGAAGCAGACTACTTTATAGTGCTTGTCCATCCTCGACATCCGCTTTGAGGACCAATATATTGCCTACATTTATGGAGCTTCTGTTTCAAGCACTAACATGACCTAAGGGTATCCCTTATTCTATATGCAAGCGTACTCTCCACGGGTCATATAGTTGGATGTGTTTCCGCATTCCAACCTTTCTAACGACCTTATGTCATTCTCTTTCTATAATTTATAATTATTAAATTATAAGCATCCATATCCATCATAAACTCATATCTAAGGTTATTTATATAAATATTCCATATTCATATATATTTATTCTTCTTACTCTTTCAACATTTCCTCTACATCTTTTTATATTTGACCCTAGGCCTTTATTTCATTATGTGTTCAACTTTTTTTATCAATTTCATTTACCATTTTCTCTTATCAGTTATCAATACCACTGCTACTACATTCATTATTTTCATCTTTCATTTCTATTCCATTTTATTTTCTGTTCCTTTTTCTTCTTGCATATTTCTTCGCATTTTCTTTTTCGTTACGTCCCATCTTATTTGTATTTTTATTTCATTCTTATCTTAATATTCAACCCTTAGGATTTACTACATTTTAGTACATTGGAACTAACCTCTTATCAAATAATTGTTAACATAGTAAATTTCCATATCTTATCCAAATGAAGAAGTTTGTTTGGTGTTCGTAATTATACGAAATTATCTTTTTATTTCTTGAAATAGACAGTATAAAATACGGTAATTATCTGATGCAGCCCAGATTGATGAAGTGTTAGGTCGCGAACGATCTAACGAGATCTTGAGTCAAGAGCGACCTAACGAGTCGCAAGATAAGGAATTACGATCTAAGATAGGTCGCTCAAGCGAGCTACGACCTATCAATGGAAACAAGTCAAGTTTAGGTTGCGAACGACCTAACTCTCACAGGCCGCTTTCTTGCTCAAGCGAGCTACGACCTATCAATGGAAACAAGTCAAGTTTAGGTCGCGAACGATCTAACTCTCAGATGCCGCTTTCTTTAGGTCGCTCAGATCTTAGGTCGCTACCGCATTCTGCTCTAAGTCGTTGCTTTCTTAAGTCACATAAAGGAGGTGTTCTTATGTCATTCAAGTGTTAGGTCGTTAACGACCTATGATAGGTCATGGATGGAGGCTGATGTGTTGATATGTTGAGTCGCTTATGTGTTGTAATATGTAAGGTCGTAGGTCGTGTGCGTTGTAAATAGGTCGTATGATGTTGTATTTTGTTAGGTCGTTGTGGTGTAAATTCTTTAGGTCGTGATGTTTAGGTCATGAGCGACCTATGTGTTGTCAAATGTTGAGTGTTGAGTTGTAAGCCTATAAATAGGCGGGTAGGGTCATTTGTAAGTTTTTAGTTGATTTTGAATAAACTTTTGTTTGAGAGCTTTCTGCCTCTTTTAAATTGGTAGTTGAGTGTGATCTCCTATCTCCACCTTCGGTTATTCGAGTGCGCTCGAATCAACGACTGCTGAAGCCGATTCACGGTATCTAGTGCGCTAGATCAACGTCGAAGAATCATAGATCTTTAAACACGGTATAGTGCGCTATCAACGTGTTTGGGATAGCTAGAATTCGGTATCTTCGGATCAACGAATTTGAGCCATTCGGTATCTTCTATTCCATCGATTACTACTTTCATCGTATTATCCGATTTGTTTATTCCACTGCTGCATCATTTGGTATCAGAGCTAGACTTAGCCAATCATAGCTAAGCCGAGTCTTGGAGCCAATTCTATTGAAGAGTTTGAAGTTTAGAGCCGAGAAACTAGAAGTCAAGCCGTGCATCATTTTGAAGTCAAGGCCGAGAGATAAGTTTGTTTGAAGTTTATTCAAAGTTTGTTTCATTTAATAATGCCTCCAAGAAGAGCTAATCGTCATCAGAATGTTGAAGATTTGTATAAGCGAGAAGATGCTGAACAAATGGAACAACGCATTAGTAAGAAATTCAATGAGAAGTTAGATGAAGGTATTGGAAGGTTAGAGAAATTGATGATGGACATGAATCAGGGTCAAAGAAGAAGGTCGCCAGTCTCGAACCATGGAGGAAACAGAGTTTCGCCATCGGTTACGGAAGCGAGAAGGGTATCACCACAATCTGATAGAGGAAGAAGAGAATCATCAGTTTCAATGAGAAGAGATCACCATGAGTATAGAGATGATGAAAGAAGAACTGAACGTTAGTTTGAGTATGAGCCATATCGTGATGATGAACGACATAGCAGAAGAGACATGCGTGATCGTAGAGATGTTGATGGTCGAGATCGATATCGAAATTCACGTGATTATGATGAAGAGAGTGATAGAAGAAATATTCATTATCGAGATTGAGACCAAGGACGAAATGCATATCAGGATGTAGAGGATGATTGTCGATGGGAATCGGGGATGACGACTGAAATTCCAGAATTCAAAGGTGGTATGCAACCTGAAGAATTCCTTGATTGGTTGTCTAATGTTGAAGAGATTTTTGACTTTAAGGAAGTTCCTGAGCATCGGAGAGTTAAGTTAGTTGCTACATGCTTGAGAGGAAGAGCTATGGCATGGTGGCAGCAAACTAAACTTACACGGGAGAGGATGGGAAAGTCAAAAATTGAATCTTGGGAGAAGATGAAGAAGTTGATGAAAGCTACATTTTTACCATATAATTATCAGTCTCTTATGTATCAACGTTTGCAGAACTTGAGGCAAGGGACGAGGACTGTTAATGATTATGCGGATGAGTTTTATCAGCTTATTGCCCGGAATGATATTATGGAAACAGAGGAGTAGTTGACAGCTAGATTTGTTGGAGGGTTGAGAATGCAGATTCAAGATATGGTGAATATGTTTGATCCCAGATCTGTAGCTGAAGCACATCAAAAAGCTCTAGCTTGGGAGAAGCAAGGCAGAAGAGGTGGTGGTGTGTTTACAAATTCCAACAATAAAGTGAAAGGGGCTAGTAGCAATGCGAATGTTTCGAAGGCTGTTGCAAAACCAGTTGTGAATGATGTTGCTAAGACCAAGGTCAATAGTGGTATCAAATGTTTCAATTGTCAGGAGATTGGTCACAAAAGCAATGAATGTCCGAAGCCGAAGAAGCGAGCAATGATAACTGAGGTTGAGGATGAGGAAGAGGAAGTTGAATGTTCTAATTCATTACCGGTTGATGAGGAAGAATTATTGTCAGGAGATGATGGATATACATTAATGATGAGGAGGAATTGCTTAACACCAAAGCAGGAGGAGGAAACTAGCTGGTTGAGGAGTAACATTTTTCAGTCAACATGCACTATCTTGGGAAGGGTTTGCAAGTTCGTCATTGATGCAGGAAGCTGTGATAATATTATCTCTACAGAAGATGTGAAGAAGTTGTCATTGAAGACTGAGAAGCATCCGAAACCTTACAAGTTAGCTTAGTTGAGGAAAGGTGGGGAGGTTAAAGTTAGTCGAAGAGCTTGTGTTAATTTTTCAATTGGGAAGAAATACAAAGACGAAATTTGGTGTGATGTTGTGGACATGGATGTATGCCATTTGTTGTTGGGGAGACCGTGGCAGTATGATAGAGCTGTACTACATGATGGACGTACGAACAGCTATAGTTTCATGTTTGAAGGCACGAAAATCACTCTAGTTCCCAAGAAACGACAACAGGAAGAAAGCAAGTTGGAGGAGATTGAAGAGCTTAAAACTTTGCTATCTTTGAAGGAGTTTGTGAAGGAAGTAGAAGAGGAGCCTGAAGTATTCTTATTGATTGGACGGGAGAATCATGAAGTGGTTGAAATTCCTGAAGAAGTAAAACCAGTACTGGAAGAATTCGAAGATGTATTTCCTGAAGAGCTGCCAATGGAGTTACCACCGTTGAGGACATTCAACATCAAATAGATCTTGTTCCAGGAGCTGTGTTACCTCATAGACCACACTACAGAATGAGTCCAAAAGAGCACGAGGAGTTGCGAAGGCAGGTGGAAGAATTGCTTGAACAGGGGCGTGTGCAAGAAAGCTTAAGTCCATGTGCTATGCCAGCATTGTTAGTGCCGAAGAAGGATGGAACGTGGAGGATGTGTACTGATAGTAGGGCACTAAACAAGATTACTGTGAGATATAGATTCCCTATGCCTAGATTGGATGACTTGTTGGATCAACTTAGTGGAGCCACTATATTTTCGAAGATTGATTTGAAGAGTGGTTATCATCAAATTCGAATCAGACCAGGGGATGAATGGAAAACAACGTTCAAAACACGTGAGGGGTTGTACGAATAGCTGGTGATGCCATTTGGTCTTTCGAATGCACCTAGTACATTCATGCGGGTGATGAATCAGATTTTTAGACCATTTATTGGGAAGTTTGTAGTGGTGTATTTTGATGATAGACTAATATATAGTTGAAGTCCCGAAGAACACTTGCAACATCTGAGAGAAGTGTTGATGGTACTGCGACAGGAACAATTTTGTGCTGCAACGAAGAAATGCGTGGTCATGACACAGAGTGTTTTATTTTTGGGGTATGTTATATCGAGAAGAGGTATACAAATGGATCAGAATAAAGTTGAAGCAATCAGAAATTGGCCACAACCCAGGATGATAACAGAAGTTAGAAGCTTTCATGGTTTAGCGTCATTCTACCGAAGGTTCATTCCACACTTTAGTAGCGTAATGGCGCCAGTTATTGATTGTATGAAGGGGAAACAGTTTTCATGGTCGGAGGAAGCAGGGGTTGCTTTTGAGCGGATCAAAGAGCTTTTGACGACAGCACCCATTCTAGTATTACCAGATTTTCAGTTATTGTTTGAGTTACATACTGATGCATCTAAAGTTGGGATTGGAGGAGTGTTGAGTCAGAAAGGACGTCCTATTGCATATTTCAGTGAAAAGCTATCGGGAGCAAAGATGAGATATAATACATATGATGTCGAGTTTTATGCTATCGTGCAAGCTGTGAAACATTGGAGACATTATTTGTTTCATAAAGAATTTGTTTTTTATACTGATCATGAAGCGTTGAAGCATATGCAGGGACATGACAAGATTGCAGCAAGGCACGCTTCATGGATTGCATACTTACAACAATTTACATTTATGGTGAAGCATAAATCGGGAATTACAAATCGAGTGGCAGATGCATTGAGCAGAAGGAATCATGTGTTGACTACAATGAAGGTAGAGGTGACAGGGTTTGATGTGATGCCAGAATTGTTTGTCGATGATCCTTACTTTGCAAAGTTTGTAGACAAAGTCAAGGAGGGAAAAACGGATGAATTTGTATTGGTGGATGGTTTTCTTTTTAAAGGAAATCGATTATGTATACCCGAGTGCAGTTTACGATTGAAGATTGTGAAGGAGTTACATGAGGAAGGACATGTGGGCAGAGATCGAACGTTACAGTTGATTTCTCATTCTTACTATTGGCCCTCGATGAAGCGAGAAGTTGAAAAGTTTGTGGAAAGATGTCATGTTTGTCAGGTTTCGAAAGGGACAGCTACAAATGCGGGATTGTATATGCCTTTACCTGTTCCTACAAAACCGTGGATAGATGTAAGCATGGATTTCGTGTTGGGCTTGCCAAGGACTCAACGGGGAAATGATTCCATATATGTTGTGGTGGACCGTTTCTCGAAGATGGTACATTTTATTGCTTGTAAGAAGACAACGGATGCAGTCCATGTGGCACAGTTTTTCTTTAGAGAGATCTATCGATTGCATGGTTTACCAGAGTCTATAGTTTCTGACAGGGATACTAGATTTCTGAGTCATTTTGGCTAAGTTTGTGGAAACTGGTGGGAACAAAGCTGAATTTTAGTAGTGCTAATCATCCGCAGTCGGACGGACAGACTGAAGTTGTAAACAGATCGTTGGGAAATTTGTTACGATGTCTTGTAAAGGACAATCTGAAGAGTTGGGATATGAAGTTATGTCAAGCAGAGTTTGCACATAATCATGCTGTGAACCGTAGTACGGGTTTCAGTCCATTTCAGATCGTATATTCAAACTTACCAAAGGGGCCGTTGGATTTAACGGTAGTACCACAACCGAAGGGGACAGTTAAGCGAGCTGCTAATTTTGTTGAAGGGCTGACTGAATGTCATAGAATCGTTCAGGAACGATTGAGAAAGGCGAATGAGAAGTATAAAAGATCCGCAGATCTGAAGCGAAGAAATGTTGAATTTAATGAAGGAGATTTAATATATGTTGTACTAACGAAGGATCGATTTCCAGTGGGAGCATACAATAAACTTAAAGCTCGAAAGATTGGTCCTGTCACGATTGTGAAACGAATCAATGAAAACTCTTATAGGTTGAAGCTGCCGGAGGATGTGTACACTTCTGACGTGTTTAATGTTAAACATCTTATACCGTATCATGGGGATGAGTTTGTTATGGAAGAAGAAGGCGCAAATTCGAGGATGAATTTTTCCCAACCGGGGGAGGATGATGCAGCCCAGATTGATGAAATGTTAGGTCGCGAACGACCTAACGAGATCTTGAGTCAAGAGTGACCTAACGAGTCGCAAGATAAGGAATTACGACCTAAGATAGGTCGCTCAAGCGAGCTACGACCTATCAATGGAAACAAGTCAAGTTTAGGTCGCGAACGACCTAACTCTCACAGGCCACTTTCTTGCTCAAGTGAGCTACGACCTATCAATGGAAACAAGTCAAGTTTAGGTCGCAAACGACCTAACTCTCATGGGCCGCTTTCTTTCTCAGGCGAGCTACGACCTAGCAAGGAAAACAAGTCAAGTTTAGGTCGCGAACGACCTAACTCTCACATGCCGCTTTCTTTAGGTTGCTCAGACCTTAGGTCGCTCAGATCTTAGGTCGCTGCCGCATTCTGCTCTAAGCCGTTGCTTTCTTAAGTCGCATAAAGGAGGTGTTCTTATGTCGTTCAAGTGTTAGGTCGTTAACGACCTATGATAGGTCGCGGATGGAGGCTGATGTGTTGATATGTTGAGTCGCTTATGTGTTGTAATATGTAAGGTCGTAGGTCGTGTGCGTTGTAAATAGGTCGTATGATGTTGTATTTTGTTAGGTCGTTGTGGTGTAAATTCTTTAGGTCGTAGGTCATGATGTTTAGGTCATGAGCGACCTATGTGTTGTCAAATGTTGAGTGTTGAGTTGTAAGCCTATAAATAGGCGGGTTGGGTCATTTGTAAGTTTTTAGTTGATTTTGAATAAACTTTTGTTTGAGAGCTTTGTGCCTCTTTTAAATTGGTAGTTGAGTGTGATCTCCTATCTCCACCTTTGGTTATTCGAGTGCGCTCGAATACATGACTGCTAAAGCCGATTCACGGTATCTAGTGCGCTAGATCAACGTCGAAGAATCGTAGATCTTTAAACACGGTATAGTGCGCTATCAACGTGTTTGGGATAGCTAGAATTCAGTATCTTCGGATCAACAAATTTGGGCCATTCGGTATCTTCTATTCCATCGATTACTACTTTCATCGTATTATCCGATTTGATTATTCCGTTGCTGCATCATTATCCTTATTTTGTACATCTCTTTCTTTTATATGCATATATCTATTCCTTATTATTTCAAACGTCACACTTTTGTTAAATTTGGACTTAATAATATATGGAAACCTACTTGTAACAATATAAATTCCAACAAACTAAAATATCACTAAAACCCTGAAAATAAAATCAACTTTATTTGTAATTTTATCCATCAACGTCGAATAAATATGAAATTCTAATCGTTATGCTGTTTATTAAGATATCATTAATTTCATTCGTCAAATAAAATACCAATTCTAATCATTACGCAACCTAATCAAATTTCGTATAAAATTGCAAACTTGTTCATAACAGGGAAGTACTCGATATATCAGTATGATTTCATAAGCAAGATTTAAATTCAACATTTCACATAATAGTGCTTAACTTGCAATTCAAATTAGATTATCAGGCATATAGGAATAGATCTGCAATGATATAATCTAATATTATTTTCAAACATATTATATTCCCACTCACCTTTTGTTACCACTCCCAAATCTCTGGATCTAATCCAGACCTAAATCCTGTTATCTTTATTCTCCATTTTGACTTCCTATTTGGATCCAAAAATAATATTTATACGGATTTATTAGAATTTGGATTAGAGAAAAGAGATTTATATTTAATTTATTAATTAAGATCAAATCTACAGTTTACCTCTGATGTAGCGACTCGGTCTGAATTTATTTCCTATTCTCTATCATCTTCTATTCTTCTCTAAAGTGCATACGTGCAAATTAAATCTATTTCTATGAATCTAACATTTTGGAGGAGAAGAGAAAGTGACAGAGCTTTCGTGCTTACTAGAAAAATTATGAGTTGGAAGTTAGGTCCTAGGTCTTAATTTATAGAGGTTCAAATTAGTGCTAATCGTCAGATTAAATTGATTTAAATCCGGACTGTTTAGGAATCCACTGCCACTTTTAGACATATATGGGGCAATCGCCCCTATCTAGGGTCGACCTGGGGAATTATGGGTCGACCTGTGTACGTTTTAAAGGATGATTTGTCTCATTCTTTGATTTTATTAATTTCTTTCCTCTACTCAATTCATTCTGTGTATTTGTTTCCTCCGTTAATTGATCTCATTCAATTCTTTCCCATTTAATAAATCCTCTAAGATTTTAATTTAATGTTAATATCTTAGTTTCCATTAACATTACTAATCAATGCTAATTAGATTTTTTTACCATATTTACATATGTAATTATTTCCGACTCTACAATTTCAAACGTTAATAACTTCTTCGTATGAACTCCAATCGGAAAATATTATATATGAAAATTTATCAGAAAATCGCCACGAACACAATGGTGCAAGTTTCGTAGCCAAATTCGGGCATTTGTAAAAATTCCATTTTTCAATGTTTTCTATTTTTTAATTAATTAATTTAAAAACGTTGGATGTTACCCCCCTTAAAAGAATTTTGTCCCCGAAATTCCTCAAGGGCTTGATCGTGCAACCTAACCATACATCCATTCTAAGTTAACAACCAATTAGTGTACAAATAATTTTGCAACCAATTCGTGTAACGTGCTTGGTGTATCACAACATATATGTTATGCAAACCGAGCAATTCTAAATTCGTGTATGAATGCATGTTTTAAAACATTTTCAAAAAATATGGTGCAAACATCCTATATAACGACCCACTATTTTGGACCATTCAAATCGACAATACATCCACACATGTCGGACTTGAATAATTCAAAATAATGGATTGTAAATAAAATTTGGCAAAACTCAACATATACAGTAAATAAATAATCACAGAATCACAGACACAAAGTAATATAACAATATGCAGCGGAAACAAAAGAATAGTAGTTCATGAAGCTACTATATATATAACAGAGTTAAACAAGATACAACAGAAGTCTCGAGTACATAGATATCTCAATACAATAGTCAAATACAAGATCTGAATACATCACTGGAATCAACTGGATAACTGATAGTAGAATCGATAGATAGCTGGATCTCCAAGCGAAGCTCCAACTCCAAAGGTGAGTCTCGAACGCTGGTACACTCAGTCTGACCCGAGCGTAAAGCAAAACACAAAACACTCGAGTCAGGATTAACATTCTTATATCAATAAATCCAACTCAAGTGAAATAACAACTGAAATACAAGTAACTCAAAGGATGTTTGGGATAACCATCCTCTAAGGATCCGTTAAACTATCTACTATGTAGTAGTTTACGCTAAGTAGATAATGCCTATCAGTAATATAAAGTATCAAAATAGTGTTAAGGCGTTACCATTATCCCCCTTAACACATTTTATATAAGCATCATAGTCCATACAGCACTGTAAACTCCACCGTAAAGTAGTGGGCTATCAGGGAGTACTTCATAGGTATAACACAAAACAAATCGTAGTGGTCGCGTATAGGGATACGAGTATGACAAGGCACATGAGGCAATACCGAAGGTAGTGAAACTATCGTTTGCCTGATCCGAACTGGTGAGAACGCATCGCCGCAACGATCGCAACACCGCGAAACAACACTCCCAAATCAAGAGTGCGCCCCAATCAAAACAAGTAATGAGTAGTTTACGAAGAACTGTGTCCGCTAGAGGTAGTTAACCTCACTGGCCCGGCACGGCTCCTGTTTAAGTCATTTCCAATTTGACACAAGTGTCAAGGTCATCCATTAACGTTCTCTTTCTTCAAATCCAGCAACGTCATCATTCCAACCACTTCATTCTGGATCACACTCCGCGTATAATAGTTATTAAAGTGGTTTTCGGTTTGGACAGAGAGTATGTCCCTAACCGATCCCGAACTCTTCAATAACTACGTAATTATTACACTGATTGGTCATTTAATAAACTTCCAAAATAGTTTATATTTCAAAACCAAAATATCATTGCCATTTCAAAACCATATCCATATGATATCATTTTCACTTCAAATAAATCCATTTCCAAAATCATATCACTTACAAATCTTAGTACTTCAAAGTGATAACACTTTCTAAATCAATCACATTGGAAATCATAATTCTTTGGAAATCAAAATTTAGAAATCATAATGCTTTGGAATCATAACACTTTCCTTCAAACAGTTTAGATATTAATAATAGTATATAAAATAAAATAGATTACAAAATAAAATAATTTATATAAAATAGTTACAAGTTAAAATAATTTATATTAAAATAATTAGTATATTAAAATAGTTTATATTAAAATAGTTATAATAAAATAGTTTATATTAAAAATAGTTTATAAAATAATATATAATAGTTTAAATATATTTTAAAATACTTTATATAATAAAATAGTTTCCTCAAATTCCACAAATCGATTCAACTCAACTCGGATTTCAAAAATTCAAATTTAATCAAATCTCAGATCATCAATTTCAATTCGATTCAGTTTCTAAATAGACCATTTCAAATTATCAAATTCAAATACATATTTGAACCACAAAATAAGCCATTTCAATTTCAATATATTTCAAAGCTTTAAATATTCAACATTTCAAAACTAAATTTAAAAAACTCGTATATATATCGAATTCACTTCGATATTATTTAGCTTTGAAATGTTCACTTAATAAAATACAGTATCATTTAAATACAATCCAAATTTCAAATCATTTAATATTCCTTCAATTTATTTAAACTTGAAATATTCCTTTAAATCATCTTAAATCAAAACCACGTTATAAAACTTATTCTTAAATCTTCAAATTGAATAAATTTCAAATCGATATATTTAAAGACAATACTTAATAAAAGAACGTTAATTGTAACGAGCCATAAATTTCAACTGTTTTAATAACGAAATTAGTTGAAATTTTGTGAAATTTTAAACGATAAAATTTTGAAATATAAATTTGATATTTGGAATACGTTTAGTTAAACATAGCAACTAGTAAATTTTCGTCCGAAAATATGAAAGTTTATTTCGCGCGTAAATTTACTTTAATTTAATCAGTTAAAAAGCGATGAAAATAAAATATTTCCGAAACCTAAATATTTTTACATAGGAAAATTCTAAAACATCTTCTGAGCAAGATGTCAGTTTGTCGTTTTTCCAAATTCGGACATCTTTGGCTCCGTCGATCTTATTTTTCAGCGTTTTTCTTGCATTTTTCGTAGTAGAAAAATTCGAATTCTTATAATTCAATCATACCACTGATATCCATATACCGTTTTGATCGTCTCGTTGTGCTGATCTCAGCGGTATATTCACTTCTTTGTTTTGAAGTCCGGTACGCCGCGGAAACTGTGAAACGGCCAAGTATATCGGTACCGTTTTGAACGTCTTGAATTCTTTTGCCTGTTGGGTAACAACCGTGTGACATCCCAATGGACATTAGCATTTATTTCCTTGAAGTTAAGCACATTGAAAAATTACAATTCCATGCGTTGAATATTTCACCGGTTACTTTATGCACTGCCTTTGCTTTTCTCTCTCCTACACGTTTCCACTTCCAAAGAAATGCTGCTGCTCTTTCCTTTGTGACATTTACAGTGAAGATGAAATTGTATTTCAATATAAAGCTTGGTCATTTTATTTGTTATCTCCACCCAAGCCGACTCACCCTCCCTCTCATCAACCTCTCCGCCATCTCATCTCCGTCCATAACACACCACGCCAATCTTCGCCTCTGGCTTCTTCAAAACCCAACAAGTGCCGCCGCCCATCTTCTTCTCTTCCCATTCGCGGCCATGAAACCCCTCTTTTATGCAGCCGAGCTCCGCAATTCGCTGTTGTCTCCTCATCCATGTGCGGCCTTCCCTACAAGCAAGCCGAGACCCTTTGTTTTAAATGTAAGCTGAGTATATGTAGTATAATAATTTATATATTTTGATATAAATAATGCCTTTACAGTATTGCTTTACTATTGGTTTTAAACGTCATATGTATATAAATAGTTATATGTTTGGAAGTTTATGCATATATGTTTCGTAAGTTCACATATATATATGTTTATATGTCAGTTCATATTGATTTATAAATAGTATTTTAAGGTTCTGGTTAATATATTTACTGATATGCTTTAATAACTATATATATAATGTAACAGTAGTTTGCATAAGTTTATTAAATATAGGTTAGTGTATGTATATACTTGTTAGTTATATACCAAGTGCGTCAGTATATGTATGTTGAGTAACACCTATATTTGCATGTTAGCTTAGGGAAGCTATATAACAAGTCAAGTATTAATATAGAAGTATATATGTTATAATGTTTATAAAGTATACTGTGAATCTTCTATTGATGTTTGTTGAGTTGTTGGTTGCGTCTTCTATGTAACTTAGTTTTGGATATTGTTATATTACTTATAAGGTTGTGTGTGTGTATATATATGTATAAAAGTTATTTTTTGAGTACATATATATATATCTATATGTAAGTTTAAAAACATATATAGATAGTCTATGCATGTCAGTTTTCTAATATATAAATGTTTCCATTTTTTTTGTTATACGACTTCAGAATCTAACTATATATCTGTAAGTAATATTTATATGAGTTGCATTCTATCAGTAAACATCTAGCTGGTAATATACTAGTTTATAAAATGTTAGTTTCTACTTTTTATATATATGTTGGATATCGAAGGGGTATTTGGCATTTGAGAAGTGGATCATATATGTGTTACTGTATGAGTTTTATATTTAAACCTGTAGTCACGCATATTTTCAACCTGAAGCTATTTTGTTCTTTATTTACATTTTACTGTTAAACATGTTGTTTATGTAAGTTTTGCATGTTAGGGACATATATCTAAGCCTGAATGCGTACGTATTGGGAGTATTTTATTTACTGTTATAATATATAGAAATATATTGATCCACATATGTAAGTTTAATAAAGTTTTACAGTTGAAAAATATATATTACTGTTTAAGTATATAGGTAAGTTACACATAAGCTTATATATTAGTTTTACATAAGTAGTGTTGATTTCAAAATATAAATGTACATAGGCTTATAATAATATTGATTTGAAAATAAATAAATTTGTATACATGTTATTTAAATGGGTGTTTTTGACAAAATTGGTTTTAGAGAAAATCTATAACGTATATTTTGTTTCAGTTTTATTAAGATGGGTCTAATTCGTTTCCATCAATCCCTGTCTATCATCTTTGCTCGTCAAAATCGTGTCCATCTAGCTTTGCTTTGGAAGTCGTGCTTGCATTTCGTAACTCAATTCCATTGTCTGTCTCTAGCCTCGAAAGGTGAGCAATCACTCACGATTAACGTTCTTTTATTTATTAAATTTGATTTCAATTGAAACGACAATTGAAATATGCTACTGTTATTTATGCTATTAACTGTATCAGTTCACCTTTGACATCTGACACCATTATCTGTTATATATGCAATGATAATCCAGTTTGGTTGTTAAATGATTGATTGTTTGATGTTTACAATTGGACGTTAAAATTTTAATGTATAAAGTGATAAATATTATGCAAATAAATTTGACGTAGGATAATTAAAATTTGAATCGACACATATGTTGAATTTGATTAGTTGAATATGACCCCTTTTAATTGTTAAATTAATTGACATGTAATATAGTGATAATTACACTTTGAACCAATGAACGTATAATGGATTAATTGTTGTAGTGTTAAAATTGTAATCGAATGACAAGTGAAGAACCGTATGAATAATTAGTGTAATAATCTTTAATCTACATGAAATGATAGTGTAGATTCTAGAGATAATTATATTAATTCGTACAAATAACAATGCGAATTAATACGGTTATTTCGGGATTATTTGAATTGATGATTGGATTTATATTGATTGTTGTTATTGCTTGTTTATTTACTTTGACACCATCCCAGTTATCACACTGCAAGTTCCCTTTGCTATGTTTTGATTTTGAATTGAATTGGAATCGGGTTGAAATGATAAATACCCAAAAATTGAACTTTGACGTAGGATAGAGAATTTAATAAAACCCGATTGGTCAATAATTTGATTTAAAATTTAATAAAGATTTTATTTGAATAAATATTATGGTTTTGAAATGAAGTTGAAATTTGAATTTTAATGAAAGGAAAATGTTAATATTTAATAATCTGAAACAAAATGTTAACAATGTAATTGATGGAAGAATGTTGTTTAATTTGAGAATGATTGAATTAAGTTTGAAATGATTTAATAATCAAGTTTGAAATTATAATTAAGTTTGAAATTATTAAACTTTGAAATTATTTAATAATTAAGTTTTGAATTATTTAATAATTAAATAAGATTGAATTATTTAAGGATTAAATTGATTTGAATTCTTTAATAAGTGAAATTGAATTTTTGAATAAGTGAATTTTACTTCGTAAATAATTGAAATTGAGTTTCTTTATTAATTAAGTTTTGGAAAAATATTTAAGTAAGTAAATAAGTGAAATTGAATTTCTTTAACAAGAAATAAAAATGTGATTTATTGAAATTAATATAAGACTTGAAATTTAAAGAATTTGGTTTGATGAATTTAATTTAATTCAATTTGTAAGTTTAGATATAATGAAGTTGAATTTAAATAATGGATTTAATGAATTGGAAATTTAATAGGAATTGTTTTGAATGGCAAATTTACTTAATGAATATTGAATGAAATCGATAAATGAATTTAAATTGATTTAAATGTTAAATTAAATTAATTTAAATGATTTCGAATGAAACTTATATACGAACTTGAATCAATATTTGAATTGTATAAATAGAAATTGAAATTGGTATTATAAGATTTTGAAATGGTAATTTTAAAGTTTTGAAACGTAAATTATGGAAATCGATTTAGAAAGGCAAATGAAATGTTGATTTACGAATTCCAATTGAAATTGAATTTGATTTGGTTTTGAAATATATAAACGATCAATCGGTGAAATAATTACGGAAGTTATTAAAGAGACCGGAATCGGTTATGGACATACTCTCTGTCTAAACCGAAAACCACTTTAATAACTATACGCGGAGTGTGATCCAGAATGAAGTGGTTGGAATGATGTACGTGATGACTGAAGAAAGAGAACGATAATGGATAGCCTTGACACTTGTGTCAAATTGGAAATGACTAAAACAGGAGCCGTGCCGGGCCAATGGAGGTCAGCTACCTCAAGCGAACACACTTCTTCGAAACTATTCATTACTTGTTGTCGATTGGTGCACCCTTGATTTTGGGAGTGTTGTTTCGCGGTGTTGCGGTCGCTGCGGCGATGCGTTCTCACCAGTCCGGATCAGGCAAACGGTAGTTTCACTACCTTGGGTATTGCCTCATGTGCCTTGTCATACTTGTATCCCTATATACGTGACCACTACGATTTGTTTTTGTGTTATACCTATGGAGTACTCCCTGATAGCCCACTAGTTTACGGTGGAGTTTACAGTGCTGTATAGACTATAACGCTTATATAAAATGTGTTAAGGGGAATAATGGTAACGCCTTAACACTATTTTGATATCTTATATTACTGATAGACATTATCTACTTAGCGTACATTACTACCTAGTAGATAGTTTAACGGATCCTTAAGGGATGGTTATTCCAAACATCCTTTGAGTTACTTGTATTTCAATTGCTATTTCACTTGAGTTGGATTTATTGATATAAGAATGTTAATCCTGACTCGAGTGTTTTGTGTTTTGCTTTACGCTCGGGTCAGACTGAGTGTACCAGTATTCGAGACTCACCTTTGAAGTTGGAGCTTTGCTTGAAGATCCAGCCATCTATTCTGCTTTCAGTATTCGATGATTCCAGTGATGTATTCTGATTTGTATCTGATGTATCGTATTACTCTTCCGTTGTATCTGGTTTAACTCTGATGTAATTTATATATTTATATAGTAGCTTCATGAACTACTATCTCTTTTATTTCCGCTGCAAATTATAACTCTGTGTCTGCGATCTGTGATTATTTATTTACTGTATATGTTCAGTTTTGCCAAATTTAAATTAACAACACGTTATTTTGAGCAATTCAATTCCGGCATGTGTGTCTGCCTATACACTTATAATGGATGCGAATGGTGCAAAATATCGGGTCGTTACAGTTGGTATCAGAGCTTTGGTAGCTCTAGGCAAAACTTAGCATATAGGGTAACTGTATTTACAGAATCACTTTCATTCGAGTTGAATCTCTTCTTTTTGACTCGATTCCTTTTAATTTTTGGAACATTCCCTGCGGTTCCGAAATTCATTCTTGTCCCTCACTATTCATATTCTTCTGAATTCTGGAGTATCACATAACTCCACTTCGAATGATCTTTATAATGGATCGGCAGTCTCGGCAATCTTCGAAATTTTGTAAATGGGTGAAACTCCTTTACAATAGGCATTGATTTACCGGAGATTTCTGTATCCTCGGTTTACGATGCTATCTATCTCCTGCTATGCCTGAATTCTATCCCTTGAGATCTAACGTGGATTTGCCTCAGAATTCCACATCGATCTAATTCTGGAAGTCACGGTTGACCCGGAAGGTTGCCCGCGATTTATATAAACTTATCCATCTCCATATTTTGTTATTTAATCATCATATCTTTGTTTCGAACTTATTTTCGAATCAAAATTCTCTTTCATTTGAGTCAACAAAATTTGGATCCCTATCCTTATTTTGAAAATTCATTCCTGTATCGTCGAGCAAAGAAATGTATTTGTAAACTAATATATAAATGTTTTAATATATATTGTGTTGTTTGAGTTGTTGATGTGATTTGGGTTTTCGATCGATTCGTCTGATCAGCGCTATCGATAGGATTTACAAAACACTTGAACAGAACAAACTGACACAATGTTGTTTTCAAATTTGGTAAACGAAATAGTTTTGGATTATTATATTATATATAAATATAAGTTTTCTGAAATTAAATTGTCAATGAATTAGTTGTCAAAAATGATAATATTTGATCATCATTTATTGTTTTGTAAACCATTGATTATTGCAATATAATAAATCAATTTATAAAACTTAGTTATAATTTGATTTGGAATTTGAAGTGAATTTAAATTGAAATTTGAGAATTTATTAGTTTCCGATGATTTCGAACTTTGTTTTTTTAAATTTTAAAGTATATATTATTGAAAGTATTTTCGAATAGAAATCGTTTTCAAAGAATTTTTAAAATGTTGAAATCAGTGCTCTTCTCTTTGTCGCTGGAAAATAATTTCGGTGATGGCGGCCGCATCATCGACATTCATTTTCGAGTTTCGAAGTGGAGATACTATTCTGTAGCTTTGCTACGGTTTTGTTTTGAAAAATATTTTGATTTGAATTTCTTTGGTATAATTTGATTTTTATATATATAGGTATCTTACTTCAAAATTTAATTTGATATAAATATATTATATATATCTCTAAATTGTTTAAAGTTAATCGGAAATCAAATTCTTAAATTTTGTTAAAGGATGATTTTAATTATAAATAAAACCAAGATTTGGAATAAATATTTAAACTCGAATAATTGAATTGGGAAAATTTTTATTTGTATATTGTTCAACTGCATTCTAATACAACTTACCTAAATCATTCAGAGTTGAATATGTAATTGGATAATATATATAATATAAATTGAATTTAGAAATAAAATTTGAGTGTTTATAATAAATGTTATACACTAAATTTTGATTATAAAGATGTTAATAGAGTTAGATAGGATAATAAGTAAACTCAATTAATAATGAAATAAATTTGTTTTGAAAGAATTAATAAATTTGTTTTGAAAGAATTAATAAATTGAAATTTGATCAACATATGAAAATACCTTGAATTTAAAAGAAATTAATAGATGTAAATTAATTTAAATCGAAACTTTTGTGTTTTAAATTAATTTATATGAGTTAAATATATGTGAGTAGATATATTAAGTAGAATAAATTTAACAGTAATTTGGAATAAAGAAGAATTTAAAATTGTTGAAGAAAATATGATTATAATAAAAGACTATTCAAATTTATGGTTTTAGAAATTGTAAATTGAAGAAAATGGGATAATAAGATAATGAATTTAGAAATAGTTGAGATTGATTTTAGTGAAATCAAATGGATTAAATCAATTATTGAATATCAATTAATTTAAATTTGAATTTATATGGTTCAAATTAATTGTTATTTTGTATTTCAAAATCTTTTTTCTTTCTGGTTATTTCAATTCTCCTACCTCGTTCCTTTTCGGGGACGAAAAGTTTTGAGTGGGGGAGAGTGTAACGACCCGTAAATTTCAACTGTTTTAATAACGAAATTAGTTGAAATTTTGTGAAATTTTAAACGATAAAATTTTGAAATATAAATTTGATATTTGAAATACGTTTAGTTAAACATAGCAACTGGTAAATTTTCGTCCGAAAATATGAAAGTTTATTTCGCGTGTAAATTTACTTTAATTTAATCAGTTAAAAAGCGATGAAAATAAAATGTTTCCGAAACCTAAATATTTTTACATAGGAAAATTCTAAACCATCTTCTGAGCAAGATGTCAGTTTGTCGTTTTTCCAAATTCGGACATCTTTGGCTCCGTCGATCTTATTTTTCAACGTTTTTCTTGCATTTTTCGTAGTAGAAAAATTCGAATTCTTATAATTCAATCATACCACTGATATCCATATACCGTTTTGATCGTCTCGTTGTGCTGATCTCAGCGATATATTCACTTCTTTGTTTTGAAGTCCGGTACGCCGCGGAAACTGTGAAACGATCATGTATATCGGTACCGTTTTGAACGTCTTGAATTCTTTTGCCTGTTGGGTAACAACCGTGTGACATCCCAATGGACATTAGCATTTATTTCCTTGAAGTTAAGCACATTGAAAAATTACAATTCCATGCGTTGAATATTTCACCGGTTACTTTATGCACTGCCTTTGCTTTTCTCTCTCCTACACGTTTCCACTTCCAAAGAAATGCTGCTGCTCTTTCCTTTGTGACATTTACAGTGAAGATGAAATTGTATTTCAATATAAAGCTTGGTCATTTTATTTGTTATCTCCACCCAAGCCGACTCACCCTCCCTCTCATCAACCTCTCCGCCATCTCATCTCCGTCCATAACACACCACGCCAATCTTCGCCTCTGGCTTCTTCAAAACCCAACAAGTGCCGCCGCCCATCTTCTTCTCTTCCCATTCGCGGCCATGAAACCCCTCTTTTATGCAGCCGAGCTCCGCAATTCGCTGTTGTCTCCTCATCCACGTGCGGCCTTCCCTACAAGCAAGCCGAGACCCTTTGTTTTAAATGTAAGCTGAGTATATGTAGTATAATAATTTATATATTTTGATATAAATAATGCCTTTACAGTATTGCTTTACTATTGGTTTTAAACGTCATATGTATATAAATAGTTATATGTTTGGAAGTTTATGCATATATGTTTCGTAAGTTCACATATATATATGTTTATATGTCAGTTCATATTGATTTATAAATAGTATTTTAAGGTTCTGGTTAATATATTTACTGATATGCTTTAATAACTATATATATAATGTAACAGTAGTTTGCATAAGTTTATTAAATATAGGTTAGTGTATGTATATACTTGTTAGTTATATACGAAGTGCGTCAGTATATGTATGTTGAGTAACACCTATATTTGCATGTTAGCTTAGGGAAGCTATATAACAAGTCAAGTATTAATATAGAAGTATATAAGTTATAATGTTTATAAAGTATACTGTGAATCTTCTATTGATGTTTGTTGAGTTGTTGGTTGCGTCTTCTATGTAACTTAGTTTTGGATATTGTTATATTACTTATAAGGTTGTGTGTGTGTATATATATGTATAAAAGTTATTTTTTGAGTACATATATATATATCTATATGTAAGTTTAAAAACATATATAGATAGTCTATGCATGTCAGTTTTCTAATATATAAATGTTTCCATTTTTTTGTTATACGACTTCAGAATCTAACTATATATCTGTAAGTAATATTTATATGAGTTGCATTCTATCAGTAAACATCTAACTGGTAATATACTAGTTTATAAAATGTTAGTTTCTACTTTTTATATATATGTTGGATATCGAAGGGGTATTTGGCATTTGAGAAGTGGATCATATATGTGTTACTGTATGAGTTTTATATTTAAACCTGTAGTCACGCATATTTTCAACCTGAAGCTATTTTGTTCTTTATTTACATTTTACTGTTAAACATGTTGTTTATGTAAGTTTTGCATGTTAGGGACATATATCTAAGCCTGAATGCGTACGTATTGGGAGTATTTTATTTACTATTATAATATATAGAAATATATTGATCCACATATGTAAGTTTAATAAAGGTTTACAGTTGAAAAATATATATTACTGTTTAATTATATAGGTAAGTTACACATAAGCTTATATATTAGTTTTACATAAGTAGTGTTGATTTCAAAATATAAATGTACATAGGCTTATAATAATATTGATTTGAAAATAAATAAATTTGTATACATGTTATTTAAATGGGTGTTTTTGACAAAATTGGTTTTAGAGAAAATCTATAACGTATATTTTGTTTCAGTTATATTAAGATGTGTCTAATTCGTTTCCATCAATCCCTGTCTATCAGCTTTGCTCGTCAAAATCGTGTCCATCTAGCTTTGCTTTGGAAGTCGTGTAACGACCCGACTTTTTCTCCACAGAAAGTCGTATCATTAATAAGAAAGAAAGGGGTAGAAAATAGAAAAGAAGAGAAGAAAGAAAGAAACAACAACAACGATCTCACAGCGGAACAAATAAATTATATTAATAACATATACTATTACATAGTATACAACACTTTACAGAGTTACACAGCATATACATCACTTACTAGACAGTTATAACATCTGTCTAGACATTACAACTCAATACACTACAGAGATACAGACACAGCGGAACTACTATATATATCTACAACGCTGAAGCCTCCTGCTCCATTGCTCCTCCACAATTCGTCAAAGCTAAACCTGAATCCCTTGGCTACTCGTAAAAATTTGAGTACCCAAGAGTTTATAAAACAGAAATAAACAACTTGGGTCAGACATGGGTCTGGTGTGAGTAACAGGTTAAACTTGCTTAACTTCAAAACCTTTAGAAAGAAAAGGTGTCACGTAAGACTCCCCACAAATAAACATGGGTAAGTTTTTACCTTACGCTAACCAAAACATTTGATAGGAAATCCAGTTATATTATAATAGGGTCTAGAGTTTTCAAGTAAATATGAAATAGCTGAAATTGTTACATTATTAAATTCCAGCATACTAGCCACAAAGTGGGTTATACAATCAAGTCCGTTGGCACTTATTGGATTTTGGATTCCATACAATGGCAGGGCTACTGGGGTACCGCCCGTCACAGTACGTGGCCTAGATCACCGTACCGAGGAGTACGCCCGCTCCCCTGCAACACAAAGCCGGAACCATCCCTTACTGGATAATTCCGAACAAGACAATCCCGTAGTTGGCGCGACCAACCACACACTAAGCCGAATAAAAGAAAAGGGACCTTTAGACAGGGATCTATCTTGCTCTCAGTGGGTGCTACCCACGAAACCTTGCTGCACCTCCCCTGTTTTAGCCATTCCCGGTTGATGAGGCTTGAGGTTACGATTACCTTTAATCAGAACATATCACTTAGAATGCTCATCGTCCGCCTGACGATGTGCTGAAAGCATTCAATCCATACAAGTTCGTTCCGGGTTCGAACGAAACCGAAGACATTATCTCGTTACACTCGTTTTGGAATCACCCTCAGAGTTAACGACAATAACCCTTGCACTCTGAATCTTCATCTTCACTTGAGATTCACGACCTATCGTTAATTTGGATCGATGTGGTATTCGGGTCTCCAGACCTGGAATACCGGTATACGGAAACCCGATCCCGGTCTCATCGAAATCCAAAACGTATCTTTTAAGGGCCAAGTTGTTTTAAGGTTAAAACAATTCAATTCTTATCTATATACACAAAGATAGATAATTCAATAGATAATCTACATTATCATCCCAAACAGATAATTCACATTATCATTATAATTTAACCAAACATCCATATCATATATCAATCATATCTCATCAGAGATATCAAACAATGAAATACATTCAATCTCATTCATCCATCCTTAAGCAATGATTTATATCATCTAATTAATTTAAAGTGAATTAAACTAATTACTTCATTCTATAAATCCTGCTTACTTAATTATTAATTAAACCAATTAATTAATCATTACTCTAAGTATCCATCTTAATTAATCATTCCTGATTAATAATCCTTTAATTACTTTAAGTAATTAATTCTTAATTAATTTCACAAATTAATTAACTTAAACCATTACAGTAATTAATCTTTAATTACATCATTAATTAATTAACTATATTTAATTACATTAATCCTTAATTAATTACAATTAATTAATCACTTCATTTATTAATTATTACTTAATTAATCAATCTTAATTACATCATTAATTATATTAATTAATGATCCTTAATTACAAATTGATTATTAATTACTAAAATTAAATTAATTACATTAAGTAATTGACCTTTAATTAAAACACATTTATTAATCACCTTGATTAATCTTCAATCAGTAATTAACTACCCTTAATTACTTTCATTAACTAAATTAATTATTCCTTAATTAATTTCTTAATTAATCCCTTGATTAATTCACAAGTAATTAAACTCAAATTACTTCCATTAATAAAATCATTATTCACTTAATTACTTCCAGTAATTATTTATTATTAACTTCCCTAAATAATCACACCTTAACAATTACATTAAGTAATTATTATTAAACCATCTCTTGATTATCCTAAATTAATTAAACTTAATTAATTAACTTAACTAAATCAAATTAACTCAATTAATTACAAATGAGTAATTAATTCCTTAATTACTTTTATTAAGTAATTACATTTAAACCATTTTCACAAATGATTATCTTTAAATCAATTAATCTAATTAATTATCAAAATTAATCACATTAATTATTTATTTAAATAATCTCAAGTTAATGACCTTCATTAACTATTAACAACCCTTTAATTACTTTTCTTAAGTAATTAACTTAGATTAATTATTATTAATTTCAAATTAATAAATCTTAATAACCAATTTAATTAATCTAATTTATTTAGTTAATTAAGTGTTAACCATAACTTAATTAATATTTAATTACTTTATTAATTAATTCTTAATCATTAATTAATATCCTAATTCATAATCTTTAATTACAAATTAATTATCCTAATTAATAAATCTTAATCATAAATAAATTAGTTTAAACCTTTAATTACTTATTTAATTAATCCAAATGATTAATTAATCAAACAAATTAATTATCCATTAAATTTCCTAATTAATTTAATGAACACAAATCTTTAATTACTTTAAGATAAACTTTGTTCTTATTGAAAATCAAGTTATCATTTACAAAGTATTTTAAATCAATTTACTTAAATTTTACCTTCAAAATTTCATTTTAAATTTAAAGATTTAAAATGAATACAAATTATCTTTAACAACGTTTTAAACATCATTTCTAAAACTCTTTTATTTACAAGTTAAAGAAATACTCATCTTATAAAAGAACTTAAAGAATTTAAATTAAATTTACTTTTAAATTCTAACCATATAATATACATTTTAACAATTAAAATTATTAAAACAATTTAATTTAAAAACTTTCTTCCATTTCAAATCTGAGATCTAGATTTAAATTAGATTCCAGATTACACTTAGATTTAAACTTATTTTCAAATTAAATTTAGTTTAATTTAAACTGACAGGTTTTAATAAAAACAGGCAACACAAAAGCACTCGAGCCCACCATAATTTACTTCGAGTCGCCTGCCTAAAAACTTCGAGCCTCTCACGCAATAACACTTGAAAATCTCGAGACCTTCCCCTGTTAAAACCCAGGCTTCACCAGATATCCCAATCGTGTGCACGTGCACGATCACCAGCGTCACTCCGATCATCCACGACTACGTACGCAAGTCGACGATCATCTCCCAACCTAATTCCGATCATTCAATCTTCAATCCACTCGAGAAATCGAAATCGAGATGAATTTCGAAACCTGGAACAGAAAGACTCAACCATCACCAAAACCTGTCAACACTTCCCTCACGTCACTCCGTCCATCAGCGATCTTGAAACTCCGGCCATAAACTCGTCCATGACCATACTTCCATTTTCCCAAACCTCACTGCACTCGATCCATCATAGAAATCGTGATGATCTCTTTACCCAGACTAATTAAAACTAGGGTTAGGAATTTAAATCCTAAATCATTTCTTCCTCGATGCTTTAAAAATCTTCCTGACATTTTTCCTCAAGTCTTTGATCACTCTACTACCTTCAGATAGAAACCCAATTCCCCAAACCATCTAGATCACCAGTTCTTCCCAATTTCCCCTTTTTAGTTAAAACTTGAACTGCTCCTTATTTACTAAACTAAAAATTATAATTTCAATGCTAAAAATCATATTATAGTCTAGGTATTCCATTTATAAACCTGGAATTATAAATTACAAAGTTTAAATTTCCACTTTTATATAACATTACTGTTATTATGGTTACAGAGACATTCAGACTAAAAGTTTGACTTAAATTAAACTTTTTAACATTTATATATGATAAATCAAACCATTCTTGTTTGTAAATTAAGTTATTACAAAAACTAGATCCAATGGTAAGAGATTTTAAAAGGAATTCTCGAGTCTGGCAACAAACAGAACAGAATTCAAAGATAACAGGCATGCACACATAACTACTCATCCATGTATACATAGAAACTCACATATATAATCATACATCAATACATAGATATGCAGAACCACTTATAAATATTCACATGCAACCATCTTTCATAACTTAAATCTTAATAATAGAATGTTACTCACCTGATATTCATTGAAACAGAGGCAGCCTCTTTAAATTTGAAAAGCTTTTTGAAAACTTGAAACAGTTTTGACTTTAAACTGGAATGCCTTGCTTTGAAACTTTAACTTGCATGCCTCATTTGATTTAAAACTTGAGTGATTGCTACTGAAACTTGCATGCAGGCTTCCAGTGTTGAAAATGAAGACAGTTTTTTTTGAAGATGATGCAGATTTGAAAAGAATGCATACTAGTTTCTTGTATTGAATCCAGATTGAAGAAAATGATTTGCATGTTACTGGAATTTTAAAAACTAAGTTGTAGATGTTCAGATTAAACATTCAAGCTTTGAAATTGATTTGAGATTGTGGTTTTTATGAGGAGTTTTGAGTATTGATTTCAGATTTTTGCTTAGAGAAAGGTTACTGATCAGATTTGTATTAGAGGAAAGGTTTTGAGTTTCTTTTGTTTTGAAAAAGAAATTAGAAAGAATGAAATAAAGAGGTGCCAATGTTTATATCTAAGTAAATTGTGATTTTATAAAAATAAAAGAAAAAGAAAATAAATAAGACACTTGTCATTTTGAGTTCATCATTTAATTACACTTGTTAAAATAAGGCTTTAGGAAATAACACATGTCTCTTAAGTAATTTTTTACATATTCTTATTTATTTTAAAAGTAAATAAAATGCCTTTTTCTTATTTATTAAATACTTATCTATATATATATATAAATCACTTTTTAAAAGAAACAAAACTAACTATATTTATAAATAAAAGTTTATACAAATATTCTAAAATCCAAAACAATTTAAATATCTATTCTTTTGAATTTCAAAACTTAAATTAAATTCAAATCAAATTAAATCCTAAGATTCAATTTAAAATTTAAGTTATATATATATTCATATACAACTACTTATCAATTTAAAATAATAATTCTATAGTCTTTAAAATCCATTCATATTTATAAAAATAATACATTATACTTATTATTTGGAAATAACATATTTGATACTTATTTAATTAGATTATTAAATTAAATTCAAATTTTATTATCAAAGATCATCAATATCAATTTAATTATTTAACAGATTATTAAATTGATATTGCTCAAATTTCCAGGATATCACATTCCTCCCCCCTTAAAATAATTTCGTCCCCGAAATTTAAACAAAGGTAATTTAATAATCTTATTAAAGATTTTAATTTTAAATCACAAGCATATATTATCATCCATATGCTAACAACCATAGCAACCAAATCATCCAATCAAACAATTCTAACTATCCAGAAAAAATTCTGGATAGAATTCCTCGAGTTTCCCCAAGTATATATATATACCGGGATACTCGCTCTACAAACAATCTAAACTACGAAGCTACAGAACTACTGGTTCCAAAATCAGAGATAGATCAAACACGTACTCCCTCAGAGATACATAAAACACATCGAATCCCAATTATCCAAACTGGCAATTCAATCCTGTAGACCAAGCTCTTATCCAAATCAGAACATAGAAGAGATCCAATATTCCTCGGAGTTGACTTCCCAGACTTACCCAATCTTACTGCTCCTTTAACCAGAGAAAACCTCAACAACAACGAAGTCTTCAACTTCGAATTCCAATTTCCTCTGTCTCTTATCCACAAAATCCTTCAACCTATCATGGACTTCCTACAAATCCTTCTTGATCAGCTCAACCTTCGCCGATGCTTCTAGAAACAAACTAGACCAAAAACAATCCAACACAATGATCCCCTTAAGATCAACCAAGACCAAGAACACCAACTTTACTCACAAACATCAGAAGATCGAACTAACTTCTCCTATTTGGAAAAGACAAACAGATGCACTCGCCAAACTACTTCCGCTGCACCATTCTGATCTGGAGTAGAATGAAAATGCTGATGAAGAACACAAGCACAAACTGGACAACACATCCCAGAAAATCTCAGATAACTCAAGAGAATACTCAATCTATCGCAAGTCACTTTTGCAATCAACCCAGCCTAATTCCAAAGAAACTGTTCTCCCTTTAACCAATCAGAACAGCTCATACTTAACTATCCAATCTATCGAAGAAATGGATCCACTCTACTGCTTCTGAACTCTACCTTCAGAAAAACTGCTCAGCCAGAAAACTTCCTGCCAATGCACAGAATACTCCGAGCTGCACTGCTGCCACAAATGCCAAAGACTTCCTTTTCCAAAGCTCTTCGAGAAACTCGAACCCAAACCAAATAGAAACACCATGCTGAACTCAACCACAACACCGAAGCAGACACACTTCATTAACTTGTTCCAAAGAAAACATCTTCGGGAACATCCATAGTCACTGCATCTCATCGCACAGCTACTATTACCTGAGATACCATCACTCGCTTCTGTTCTCCGACAGATCCAACTCTACTCATCCAACTCCTAAGATGAACTCCGAACCTTAACAGGTTTCCTTCAGAGATTGTGAAATCCTTACACAACTGTAAAGTTCACTCGAGACGGTATTAGGTTTACAGTCTCGACAGATACTCTTCCAACCTCAACACTCAGACTCCTAATCCTAGATGATAAATTATTATCATCTCAACCAATCATTACAAATACCATATACATTTAAAATGATACTTTTTATATATAGAAAATATATCTGGGTAAAATTATTTCATCTACCTTTTTAAAATAATATTGTGTCCGTTGGCCTGGTCCAAGTGTTTAGAGATCCCTATCAATAACGTTAGCTACTCGTATTGACCAGAATCCATATACCACTCAACCGATCAATTAACACAATATAAAACCATTTCATATAACTAACAAATACGCGCTCTCGTATATATATATATATACTCAGACTCAAACAGGTTGCTACAGATCCTATCCCTAATGAACAATCCTTCCGAACCTAGGTATTCACTCAACCTAGCGCTCTGATACCACTGTAACGACCCGACTTTTTCTCCACAGAAAGTCGTATCATTAATAAGAAAGAAAGGGGTAGAAAATAGAAAAGAAGAGAAGAAAGAAAGAAACAACAACAACGATCTCACAGCGGAACGAATAAATTATATTAATAACATATACTATTACATAGTATACAACACTTTACAGAGTTACACAGCATATACATCACTTACTAGACAGTTATCACATCTGTCTAGACATTACAACTCAATACACTACAGAGATACAGACACAGCGGAACTACTATATATATCTACAACGCTGAAGCCTCCTGCTCCATTGCTCCTCCACAATTCGTCAAAGCTAAACCTGAATCCCTTGGCTACTCGTAAAAATTTGAGTACCCAAGAGTTTATAAAACAGAAATAAACAACTTGGGTCAGACATGGGTCTGGTGTGAGTAACAGGTTAAACTTGCTTAACTTCAAAACCTTTAGAAAGAAAAGGTGTCACGTAAGACTCCCCACAAATAAACATGGGTAAGTTTTTACCTTACGCTAACCAAAACATTTGATAGGAAATCCAGTTATATTATAATAGGGTCTAGGGTTTTCAAGTAAATATGAAATAGCTGAAATTGTTACATTATTAAATTCCAGCATACTAGCCACAAAGTGGGTTATACAATCAAGTCCGTTGGCACTTATTGGATTTTGGATTCCATACAATGGCAGGGCTACTGGGGTACCGCCCGTCACAGTACGTGGCCTAGATCACCGTACCGAGGAGTACGCCCGCTCCCCTGCAACACAAAGCCGGAACCATCCCTTACTGGATAATTCCGAACAAGACAATCCCGTAGTTGGCGCGACCAACCACACACTAAGCCGAATAAAAGAAAAGGGACCTCTAGACAGGGATCTATCTTGCTCTCAGTGGGTGCTACCCACGAAACCTTGCTGCACCTCCCCTGTTTTAGCCATTCCCGGTTGATGAGGCTTGAGGTTACGATTACCTTTAATCAGAACATATCACTTAGAATGCTCATCGTCCGCCTGACGATGTGCTGAAAGCATTCAATCCATACAAGTTCGTTCCGGGTTCGAACGAAACCGAAGGCATTATCTCGTTACACTCGTTTTGGAATCACCCTCAGAGTTAACGACAATAACCCTTGCACTCTGAATCTTCATCTTCACTTGAGATTCACGACCTATCGTTAATTTGGATCGATGTGGTATTCGGGTCTCCAGACCTGGAATACCGGTATACGGAAACCCGATCCCGGTCTCATCGAAATCCAAAACGTATCTTTTAAGGGCCAAGTTGTTTTAAGGTTAAAACAATTCAATTCTTATCTATATACACAAAGATAGATAATTCAATAGATAATCTACATTATCATCCCAAACAGATAATTCACATTATCATTATAATTTAACCAAACATCCATATCATATATCAATCATATCTCATCAGAGATATCAAACAATGAAATACATTCAATCTCATTCATCCATCCTTAAGCAATGATTTATATCATCTAATTAATTTAAAGTGAATTAAACTAATTACTTCATTCTATAAATCCTGCTTACTTAATTATTAATTAAACCAATTAATTAATCATTACTCTAAGTATCCATCTTAATTAATCATTCCTGATTAATAATCCTTTAATTACTTTAAGTAATTAATTCTTAATTAATTTCACAAATTAATTAACTTAAACCATTACAGTAATTAATCTTTAATTACATCATTAATTAATTAACTATATTTAATTACATTAATCCTTAATTAATTACAATTAATTAATCACTTCATTTATTAATTATTACTTAATTAATCAATCTTAATTACATCATTAATTATATTAATTAATGATCCTTAATTACAAATTGATTATTAATTACTAAAATTAAATTAATTACATTAAGTAATTAACCTTTAATTAAAACACATTTATTAATCACCTTGATTAATCTTCAATCAGTAATTAACTACCCTTAATTACTTTCATTAACTAAATTAATTATTCCTTAATTAATTTCTTAATTAATCCCTTGATTAATTCACAAGTAATTAAACTCAAATTACTTCCATTAATAAAATCATTATTCACTTAATTACTTCCAGTAATTATTTATTATTAACTTCCCTAAATAATCACACCTTAACAATTACATTAAGTAATTATTATTAAACCATCTCTTGATTATCCTAAATTAATTAAACTTAATTAATTAACTTAACTAAATCAAATTAACTCAATTAATTACAAATGAGTAATTAATTCCTTAATTACTTTTATTAAGTAATTACATTTAAACCATTTTCACAAATGATTATCTTTAAATCAATTAATCTAATTAATTATCAAAATTAATCACATTAATTATTTATTTAAATAATCTCAAGTTAATGACCTTCATTAACTATTAACAACCCTTTAATTACTTTTCTTAAGTAATTAACTTAGATTAATTATTATTAATTTCAAATTAATAAATCTTAATAACCAATTTAATTAATCTAATTTATTTAGTTAATTAAGTGTTAACCATAACTTAATTAATATTTAATTACTTTATTAATTAATTCTTAATCATTAATTAATATCCTAATTCATAATCTTTAATTACAAATTAATTATCCTAATTAATAAATCTTAATCATAAATAAATTAGTTTAAACCTTTAATTACTTATTTAATTAATCCAAATGATTAATTAATCAAACAAATTAATTATCCATTAAATTTCCTAATTAATTTAATGAACACAAATCTTTAATTACTTTAAGATAAACTTTGTTCTTATTGAAAATCAAGTTATCATTTACAAAGTATTTTAAATCAATTTACTTAAATTTTACCTTCAAAATTTCATTTTAAATTTAAAGATTTAAAATGAATACAAATTATCTTTAACAACGTTTTAAACATCATTTCTAAAACTCTTTTATTTACAAGTTAAAGAAATACTCATCTTATAAAAGAACTTAAAGAATTTAAATTAAATTTACTTTTAAATTCTAACCATATAATATACATTTTAACAATTAAAATTATTAAAACAATTTAATTTAAAAACTTTCTTCCATTTCAAATCTGAGATCTAGATTTAAATTAGATTCCAGATTACACTTAGATTTAAACTTATTTTCAAATTAAATTTAGTTTAATTTAAACTGACAGGTTTTAATAAAAACAGGCAACACAAAAGCACTCGAGCCCACCATAATTTACTTCGAGTCGCCTGCCTAAAAACTTCGAGCCTCTCACGCAATAACACTTGAAAATCTCGAGACCTTCCCCTGTTAAAACCCAGGCTTCACCAGATATCCCAATCGTGTGCACGTGCACGATCACCAGCGTCACTCCGATCATCCACGACTACGTACGCAAGTCGACGATCATCTCCCAACCTAATTCCGATCATTCAATCTTCAATCCACTCGAGAAATCGAAATCGAGATGAATTTCGAAACCTGGAACAGAAAGACTCAACCATCACCAAAACCTGTCAACACTTCCCTCACGTCACTCCGTCCATCAGCGATCTTGAAACTCCGACCATAAACTCGTCCATGACCATACTTCCATTTTCCCAAACCTCACTGCACTTGATGCATCATAGAAATCGTGATGATCTCTTTACCCAGACTAATTAAAACTAGGGTTAGGAATTTAAATCCTAAATCATTTCTTCCTCGATGCTTTAAAAATCTTCCTGACATTTTTCCTCGAGTCTCTGATCACTCTACTACCTTCAGATAGAAACCCAATTCCCCAGACCATCTAGATCACCAGTTCTTCCCAATTTCCCCTTTTTAGTTAAAACTTGAACTGCTCCTTATTTACTAAACTAAAAATTATAATTTCAATGCTAAAAATCATATTATAGTCTAGGTATTCCATTTATAAACCTGGAATTATAAATTACAAAGTTTAATTTCCACTTTTATATAACATTACTGTTATTATGGTTACAGAGACATTCAGACTAAAAGTTTGACTTAAATTAAACTTTTTAACATTTATATATGATAAATCAAACCATTCTTGTTTGTAAATTAAGTTATTACAAAAACTAGATCCAATGGTAAGAGATTTTAAAAGGAATTCTCGAGTCTGGCAACAAACAGAACAGAATTCAAAGATAACAGGCATGCACACATAACTACTCATCCATGTATACATAGAAACTCACATATATAATCATACATCAATACATAGATATGCAGAACCACTTATAAATATTCACATGCAACCATCTTTCATAACTTAAATCTTAATAATAGAATGTTACTCACCTGATATTCATTGAAACAGAGGCAGCCTCTTTAAATTTGAAAAGCTTTTTGAAAACTTGAAACAGTTTTGACTTTAAACTGGAATGCCTTGCTTTGAAACTTTAACTTGCATGCCTCATTTGATTTAAAACTTGAGTGATTGCTACTGAAACTTGCATGCAGGCTTCCAGTGTTGAAAATGAAGACAGTCTTTTTTGAAGATGATGCAGATTTGAAAAGAATGCATACTAGTTTCTTGTATTGAATCCAGATTGAAGAAAATGATTTGCATGTTACTGGAATTTTAAAAACTAAGTTGTAGATGTTCAGATTAAACATTCAAGCTTTGAAATTGATTTGAGATTGTGGTTTTTATGAGGAGTTTTGAGTATTGATTTCAGATTTTTGCTTAGAGAAAGGTTACTGATCAGATTTGTATTAGAGGAAAGGTTTTGAGTTTCTTTTGTTTTGAAAAAGAAATTAGAAAGAATGAAATAAAGAGGTGCCAATGTTTATATCTAAGTAAATTGTGATTTTATAAAAATAAAAGAAAAAGAAAATAAATAAGACACTTGTCATTTTGAGTTCATCATTTAATTACACTTGTTAAAATAAGGCTTTAGGAAATAACACATGTCTCTTAAGTAATTTTTTACATATTCTTATTTATTTTAAAAGTAAATAAAATGCCTTTTTCTTATTTATTAAATACTTATCTATATATATATATAAATCACTTTTTAAAAGAAACAAAACTAACTATATTTATAAATAAAAGTTTATACAAATATTCTAAAATCCAAAACAATTTAAATATCTATTCTTTTGAATTTCAAAACTTAAATTAAATTCAAATCAAATTAAATCCTAAGATTCAATTTAAAAATTAAGTTATATATATATTCATATACAACTACTTATCAATTTAAAATAACAATTCCATAGTCTTTAAAATCCATTCATATTTATAAAAATAATACATTATACTTATTATTTGGAAATAACATATTTGATATTTATTTAATTAGATTATTAAATTAAATTCAAATTTTATTATCAAAGATCATCAATATCAATTTAATTATTTAACATATTATTAAATTGATATTGCTCAAATTTCCAGGATATCACAAGTCGTGCTTGCATTTCGTAACTCAATTCCATTGTCTGTCTCTAGCCTCGAAAGGTGAGAAATCATTCACGATTAACGTTCTTTTATTTATTAAATTTGATTTCAATTGAAACGACAATTGAAATATGCTACTGTTATTTATGCTATTAACTGTATCAGTTCACCTTTGACATCTGACACCATTATCTGTTATATATGCAATGATAATCCAGTTTGGTTGTTAAATGATTGATTGTTTGATGTTTACAATTGGACGTTAAAATTTTAATGTATAAAGTGATAAATATTATGCAAATAAATTTGACGTAGGATAATTAAAATTTGAATCGACACATATGTTGAATTTGATTAGTTGAATATGACCCCTTTTAATTATTAAATTAATTGACATGTAATATAGTGATAATTACACTTTGAACCAATGAACGTATATTGGATTAATTGTTGTAGTGTTAAAATTGTAATCGAATGACAAGTGAAGAACTGTATGAATAATTAGTGTAATAATCTTTAATCTACATGAAATGATAGTGTAGATTCTAGAGATAATTATATTAATTCGTACAAATAACAATGCGAATTAATACGGTTATTTCGGGATTATTTGAATTGATGATTGGATTTATATTGATTGTTGTTATTGCTTGTTTATTTACTTTGACACCATCCCAGTTATCACACTGCAAGTTCCCTTTGCTATGTTTTGATTTTGAATTGAATTGGAATCGGGTTGAAATGATAAATACCCAAAAATTGAACTTTGACGTAGGATAGAGAATTTAATAAAACCCGATTGGTCAATAATTTGATTTAAAATTTAATAAAGATTTTATTTGAATAAATATTATGGTTTTGAAATGAAGTTGAAATTTGAATTTTAATGAAAGGAAAATGTTAATATTTAATAATCTGAAACAAAATGTTAACAATGTAATTGATGGAAGAATGTTGTTTAATTTGAGAATGATTGAATTAAGTTTGAAATGATTTAATAATCAAGTTTGAAATTATAATTAAGTTTGAAATTATTAAACTTTGAAATTATTTAATAATTAAGTTTTGAATTATTTAATAATTAAATAAGATTGAATTATTTAAGGATTAAATTGATTTGAATTCTTTAATAAGTGAAATTGAATTTTTGAATAAGTGAATTTTACTTCGTAAATAATTGAAATTGAGTTTCTTTATTAATTAAGTTTTGGAAAACTATTTAAGTAAGTAAATAAGTGAAATTGAATTTCTTTAACAAGAAATAAAAATGTGATTTATTGAAATTAATATAAGACTTGAAATTTAAAGAATTTGGTTTGATGAATTTAATTTAATTCAATTTGTAAGTTTAGATATAATGAAGTTGAATTTAAATAATGGATTTAATGAATTGGAAATTTAATAGGAATTGTTTTGAATGGCAAATTTACTTAATGAATATTGAATGAAATCGATAAATGAATTTAAATTGATTTAAATGTTAAATTAAATTAATTTAAATGATTTCGGAATGAAACTTATATACGAACTTGAATCAATATTTGAATTGTATAAATAGAAATTGAAATTGGTATTATAAGATTTTGAAATGGTAATTTGAAAGTTTTGAAACGTAAATTATGGAAATCGATTTAGAAAGGCAAATGAAATGTTGATTTACGAATTCCAATTGAAATTGAATTTGATTTGGTTTTGAAATATATAAACGACCAATCGGTGAAATAATTACGGAAGTTATTAAAGAGACCGGAATCGGTTATGGACATACTCTCTGTCTAAACCGAAAACCACTTTAATAACTATACGCGGAGTGTGATCCAGAATGAAGTGGTTGGAATGATGTACGTGATGACTGAAGAAAGAGAACGATAATGGATAGCCTTGACACTTGTGTCAAATTGGAAATGACTAAAACAGGAGCCGTGCCGGGCCAATGGAGGTCAGCTACCTCAAGCGAACACACTTCTTCGAAACTATTCATTACTTGTTGTCGATTGGTGCACCCTTGATTTTGGGAGTGTTGTTTCGCGGTGTTGCGGTCGCTACGGCGATGCGTTCTCACCAGTCCTGATCAGGCAAACGGTAGTTTCACTACCTTGGGTATTGCCTCATGTGCCTTGTCATACTTATATCCCTATATACGCGTCCACTACGATTTGTTTTTGTGTTATACCTATGGAGTACTCCCTGATAGCCCACTAGTTTACGGTGGAGTTTACAGTGCTGTATAGACTATAACGCTTATATAAAATGTGTTAAGGGGAATAATGGTAACGCCTTAATACTATTTTGATATCTTATATTACTGATAGACATTATCTACTTAGCGTACATTACTACCTAGTAGATAGTTTAACGGATCCTTAAGGGATGGTTATTCCAAACATCCTTTGAGTTACTTGTATTTCAATTGCTATTTCACTTGAGTTGGATTTATTGATATAAGAATGTTAATCCTGACTCGAGTGTTTTGTGTTTTGCTTTACGCTCGGGTCAGACTGAGTGTACCAGTATTCGAGACTCACCTTTGAAGTTGGAGCTTTGCTTGAAGATCCAGCCATCTATTCTGCTTTCAGTATTCGATGATTCCAGTGATGTATTCTGATTTGTATCTGATGTATCGTATTACTCTTCCGTTGTATCTGGTTTAACTCTGATGTAATTTATATATTTATATAGTAGCTTCATGAACTACTATCTCTTTTATTTCCGCTGCAAATTATTACTCTGTGTCTGCGATCTGTGATTATTTATTTACTGTATATGTTCAGTTTTGCCAAATTTAAATTAACAACGCGGTATTTTGAGCAATTCAATTCCGGCATGTGTGTCTGCCTATACACTTATAATGGATGCGAATGGTGCAAAATATCGGGTCGTTACATTAATCGTGAGTGATTGCTCACCTTTCGAGGCTAGAGAGATGATAGACAACACAACAGGCTATGAATTCCAAGCAACGCAAGAAGGACAGGATTCGACGAACGAAGCTTACAGATAGGAATTGACGAAATCAAATTAGAATCGGATTGATGAAGATAATTGATATAAGTGAATTTGTATACAGCTATATATAACTATATTTATAAAACCATATCCCAAATTAAATTAAAACATACCTATTTATTTCTAATCAAAACTAAATTTTAATCTAAAATAACATTTATACTTTGAAATCACAATATATATCAATAACATAAATGTGCAAATAGGTATAACCAGTGCACATATACACTGTATATTTATAACTAACATAAATATACTTTACTATATATGCTATAAGCAAAATGAGAAATAATATGACTAATATTTTTAAAACAAAGTACTGACACATACTTACATACAAGTTATGTTTTTAAACAACATATATATAACTAAAGTATAAACCGACCTTATAACCGTGTATATAGATATATCAAAATATTAACATATATTACTATTGCTCTTTCAAAATTAAATATGTAATATACACAAACAATTCTAGAACTGCAAACCTGAAAACTCTGCATAAACACTTGTATCCTTATATATATATTCATTAATATAAAATTTTAAACTCATAGTTAAAATAATATATATTTCAAAAATCCAAATAATCAGTTATCATAAAAATCAATACAAGCAATTTATTTTTAACATATACTATATGAACAAAATATCCTACTTGTATATAACTACACGTACATCATTAGTAAACAATTTAGAACAGAGAAGCGGGGACCTTATAACACATAACAATTCAGATATCTGAAAACCTTTTTGTCATAGATATTTATATACATAACAGTTCATAGATATATATAACAAAGAAATATAAACTTAAAAAAACATAATAGTTCATGCATACAAGGTACTACAGGCGTACATTTTAAACTAAAATAAAATAGTATATAATGATATATATACAACTTGACTCTTTATCACATAACAACATCCCTTATAACAAAATACATATAATATTAACATAATATTTTCAAACAACCAGGTCTGTACTATTTGTAAACAAATGGAGATGTAACTTTAAAACATATAAACTGACATATATATATAATACTACCATATCTTGACAGAGGGCTCGAGTAGAAGAGGTGGCACTAACTCGAATACGGCGGCGAAGGGGACGAAGTTCGCACGCTCGGGTTCGGCTATCGTGCCATGGGCGGAGGCAGCGGAGGGAGAGAGGTAGAAGGGGGTAGAGTGGTTGATGGGTGCTGGGTTCACGACCGCGTGGTGGTGAGAGGATGGTCAAGGTGGAGGAGCATGGTGGAAAGGCACTCGGTGTGGGTGGAGCATAGTTCGCTGGCCGTGGTTTGATGATGGGAAGACGTGTAGTTGTTCGACTCACGGCGGAGGCGGAGGTAAAAGGCATAGGCGAAGAGGAAAGAGTGGTCAGGTGATGGGAGCAAGGCTGGCTCGGGTTACAGGTGAAGAGGAGAGGCTGATGCCTGGTGGTAGGCGGCGTGGGGTCGGTCAGTGGTGGGGAGGCCATGCTTCGGGAGGAGTTTGGAGGTGCGAATATGCGGCACAGTGGTGAAGCGGATGGGGTAGATGGAATGGAGAGAGCAACTTTGGAAATACAGAAATGAAAAAGGGTGAGAGAGAGTAGCTGGCTAGTGGACATGATAAGGCTAGAAGTAACGTATCAGTGGACGTGCAGTTGAAAGGTGAACAGTAGGATATCAAAAGTCACGCCTAGAGAATAGCAAATATAAATGCAGACAACTGTAATAATTAAAGGCAGTAAATATTTGTTTGGTAGCAAGTTTCAATTTGAAGAAGCACGGGAGTAACCTTTGAAATTTGTGGTACCGATATGACACGAACAGTTTTATTATATCCGTTGCATACCGGACCTTAAAATACAGAAACGAATATAGTGCAGTGCTCAGCACGACGAGACGATCAAAACGGTATATAGATATCATTGGTATGATTGAATTATAAAAATTCGAATTTTCTACTAACGGAAAATGCAGCAAAAACGCAGAAAAATAAGATTGACGGAGCTAAAGAAGTCCGAATTTTGAAAAATGAAAAATGACGTCTTAGTCAGAAGATGAATTAGAATTTTTCTATGTAAAAATATTCAGGTTTGGGAAATATTTTATTATCATCAATTTTAACTGATATAAATTGGAATAAAATTACACTAGAAAATAAACTTCAATATTATCAGATGAAAATTTACCAGTTGCTATGTTTAATTAGACACATCTCAAATAATAAATTTTTATTTCAAAATTTTATTGTTTAAAATTTCAAAAAAATTCAATTAATTAAATAAATAAAACCACTGAAATTTACGGGTCGTTACATCCTAAATGTACCGATAGTTTTACATGTATGCAACCTTTGAAAATTAAAAACTTGCTTTTACATCCAACTTTTTCCCACACTTCTACGAATAGAAGTATAATTCAACCAATTTTGCATCTAATACTTACCGTCCAAAATCCTAGCACACCATTGCTAACATCCAAATTTAGAAAAATCCAGTTTTCTGAACCTATTTTCTTATGCTAGGAAAAGGCCTAGATGGAATATTCCATATTTCCATCCTTCTCTTATGCACCCCTTTCCCCCATATCTTGGAATCTTCTCTTTTGCCTCCATTCCCTTTTCAACTTTTTTCCAAGTACAATTTGCATAAGTTGATTTCTTTTTAGGTTTTTAAAACGGGGTTTATTTCAAAAATCAATATTTTGGTTACTACCAAAATATAGAGAAAGTGATTCCCTAGCTATGACAGCTTTCTCCCTCGTTTCTAACCGTACTTTATTTTACTGTCATTTCTGCAACACAGAAAAATCCTTAATAACCAACTTGTCAACTATTCCCCAACGTCAAGTATGTGTCATTTTCAAAATTTGAAAATTTCCTTTTAATTCAAAAATATTTTTATATTATTTTCAAAAATATTCATAAAAATTTTAAACTTAAAAATCTTCCAAAACATTTTGCAGAGATTTTTTTTACTTTTCAAAAGTATACATATTTATAAGTTTTTCAAAACAAAATTTCCACATCTCAAGAAATTAAGGTTTAGTCAAAAGTCCAATGTCCATAGTGGATTTCTCTTAATTTACACAGTAAAATTTAAGTTTCAAAAACTATTCTTTTATTTATAATAGTAATCAGCAACCAAGTTCAATTATAAATTTTAGTCTTTGAGGTACAGGAATTTTGACCCGTGGCTACTTAACATTCCTCCCATGTCCTCTGCTTCGTGAAAGCTATCAATCTTATTCCATATCCGTTTTAGTGGTATTTAAGTATATTTTTTTAATTCATTTCTTTACTTCCAGTCTCTACTATTTCTTTTCTTTTGCATTAGTTGACTGTCTTTTCTGAAATTTCCTTATCCTTATTTTTTTCCCATAACATAACAATCCTAATAGAAAACACATAAAAATGAACATTTTTTATAATGTTGTACGTGTCTTTACCCCCGATAAGAAAAACTAATGCTTACAGCCCAGCCTAACTAGAACAACTGCTAGAAGTTACCCTACAACATCAACTAACATTAACGATGTTGTGGCACTCTCACTTCTGATTTGAATGGATCTTCCTAACATGCCATCCTTTTGAAATCCTCATATCTTAACTTTGTGTTTGCAAATATCCTCCATGAGTGTTTGCCACCTCATAATCGTTGTTTACCATTTCTTTTAATCTAAATTCCTTGGTGTTATTCTTAAATCTTGCACTCATGTCTAATAAAGTATTTCTAGGTTCTTACTATTATCCTTTGTACTCTACGGGTTTCCTTATTACTTTTCCTCGAGTACTCATTGCTAACTTCTTCATAGCCTTATCCTTTACCCCATCTTCCCTACGCACTAATTCCTATCTACTCCATATTTAAAATCTTGGTTTGGTCTTTACAATTTTTTTTTCAAAGATTAGAAACTTCGAAAATTTTGAAATGCTCAATCCCAAAACCTTTGTCTTTAAAACTACAACTTAAAACTCTTTATTAAGTTCAAAAATACTAGATGTTTTAACCATTTAAAAACTTTAATTTACAATCTTGGAATTTAACTTATTCATAAAGCCTAAGAGATAATGTTAACAAAACTTAATTAAAAGTTTCTTCCCTTTTTTTTCAAATCAACCTTTTCATTTTAAAGGTCTTCTTAACTTTTATTTTTTAAAAATTGGAATTTTTAATCAAAATATTTATTAAGTTTTTCCTTTAAAAACTTATTCAATACACATAACCATGCTTTTCTAAAAGTGCACTTTGCAGTTTTTCTAAAAAAAATATTTTATACATTTTTAAATAACAAAAATGGAGTAGATAAGAACAACTATCACTCTATTATTCTTTCTATCTCCACTTCCAACCTTTAGTGGACTCTCTAATGTCACGAAAGAGGGACTTTTAAAAAATACTTGAAAGGCACACAACAATGGAAAAGGCCCATTTTCCTTTATACTGCCTTAAATTTCTTTATGTTGCTTCTAATTAGATTACTAGCAAAATTTATTTTCATGATATCCAACATAATTTCTAATTACTGCACTTTTTATTATACTTAAGCATCCTATACTTTAATGCATTAGAACTACTTTTCCCCTTCAAAAGGAATTGTTAACTCTATAATTTCCTATGAATCACTTAAAAGGGAATTCGTTTTTGTGTGAATTACAAGGAATTACACTTCATTTCTTTATTGAAACAGACAGTAATATGGGACTTTCCATATTTTTTACAGCTCTTTCTTTACATTTACATTCCTTGTTATTTCAAAAAATACACCTTTATTTGTAACTAGTTTAATTCATAGTTATCTTTTTTTACTCCAATGAATTAAAATATGTCAAATCCCAACCTAATTACAATAAATCAAACCTCGTTTTATTTATATTTCATAACTTTTCTATTATTCAACTCCTCTACCTAAACAACACTTATTCCAATTGTTTTCTTTTAATTTACTGTCTTCTTACATGAACCATTGTAATGCATTATTCCAATTGTTTTTTTTAATTTACCGTCTTCTTACTTGTAACATTGTAACGCGTTTGGCTACAACTTTGTTTTTTGGAATTCCAAATCTTCATTTCTATACTATTTACCCGTATTCCAAATTTATACCACTTTCTATTGTCATACCATAAAATTTTACATTACAACTTAAAAATTTTCTTTATAGAAAATCCACGAGCTACATTGCTCTATTGTTTTTCTTTCAAAAGAAATAGATTTCTTCAAAATTTCCTTCATTGAAATTTTTAGTTTTTTACAAATCTTTATTTATATTAGAACATCATATTTACACTTTTCTTTCTTTACAAAGAAACTAGCGAGCTGTATACGATCTATAATTTTTTTCTCAAACAAATTGCTTTTGTAAAAACGTTTTATGGAAACTTTTTAGTTTAACTTCCAACGAAACCTTTATTATATAAATACTTTTCGGATATCCAATATCATGTATTTTTCTCCAAAATACAATATTTTACTCATTACTTTTAAAAATATTTTCTATTGGGTTGGACTCTTAGTGGATTTCTAACTATTCATTTAAGAACATCTTTCCTCCAATTTACTAACTTGTTCCTTTCTCAATATTGAAAATCGAATTACAAATTAGGAATGACCATTTCACATCTTTCTTTATGAACTTCTCCATTTTTCACCATCTATAACATATAGATTCTTATTTTTCCTTTATCTTGACCTATTGTAATCATATAGGGATCTACAATCATTGGGCTAAGGCCCAACTAGGTACTCATGTACCATCCAGCTTCAAGGATTTTTCCATACGTAACTATTTCATAGTTGGTATTATTAGGATGTAATGTATATTATATGTATAGGTAAAATATAAATACGTTTCACTCAACATTTTCTAATTTTCAAGATCGACTAACCTAAGCTCCGATACCAAGTGCAACGATCACCTAAATGGTGGTGGCTACAAATGGTAACCTCAGCAACTGGTTTTACGGCCAACATCTTGACTCCAAGGCCAGTCTTATGATTTCCTAACTAACCCATCATGGGATATGTAGGGTTAAGAGACAAAGCTTCGCCACAGTTCACAGTGCGAGAACCCCCTATCATGCTTCAACCAGCTCTAATACCAAGTCTAACAACCGGCACTCCAATAGACCAGAATTTTCGCTAAACCGAAAATCCAAGTCCACCAATGTACGTGCGACGACTCGTCTTTTTGACCCTCGAAAATCGACACTAATGCATCCTCAGTATTCACATGCTGCAGATCTAAGCACCGAAGAGGCGGATGGTCAAGGGTAGAATGAAGAAAACAACATAACAAAGTTTTACACGAATGGAATAACATATATTATTTCAACATATAATCTTTACAGCGGAAAATTTTAAAATACATTTATCGGAGTTTAACTTAACATTAAAATGGACAGTTATAAATGTCCGTCCTTACAAATTCGAAATACAATAGTACATGAGGGTGGTGAAAATGGATAACAATCTTTAGAAGAATCTTCTAACTCCATGCTTCGAGTTCTTCAAAAAACGCTCCAAACAAAACCCGACTACTAGGCTGCTTGGAAAAATAGGGCATCCAGAGTTTAAGGGAAAGAAAATAAACTCCGGGTCAGTCATGGGACTAGAGTGAGAAACTCAAAATTCGAGTTTTTGAAAACAAAGGTATCTCATAAGATCACGCCACACATAAACATGGAACGAGTTTTTACTTTATGATAACCAAAACGTTTCTACGTGAAATCCAGTGATATTATTTTTAATGACTTTCTTTTGAAAGAACTTTTCAAATAAACATATTCAAATAGCCGAAATTGTTACATTGGTCAAATTTGACGGCATAATAGGTTTACAACTAAAACCAAAGGCACTTATTGGAGATTTGGATTTCCAACGAATAGCGAGGTAAGAAACTTCCTCTTGTACAGTGCATCTCTAGAGGAATGCACCAAGGCCACCCATAGATGGTCCTCTGTGAATTAAGACCGGCCCACCCGAGACGAATAGATGGTATATATAGCACCGAATATGATATCGTCCCAGCCGTTCTCGACCAATCTGAGAGCTCTCATACCATACACCACATATTATTTTTTACCCAACGTTATTATGAGCACAAAATAAATCAAGAAAGGTGATATCATACTCTAATGGTTGCGAACCACATAGCCCTAAAGCAACCCCTGTTTAACAATTCCCCGGGTATGAGGCTAGAGGTAATGTTCATTTTCACTTAAAATGCCACATTGTCATTTCCAACACACACTATTGATTTTAACAAAAAAACAACCTCTGAGCTCGTATGTCTCTAAGAAGTGTGTTAAGTATAAGAGGGGTTACCTCCTACACCACCAACATATGTATGTTTGTAGAGATCAATGCACAGTGATCTAAGGAATGCAATGTCAGACATCCATCCATACAAGTTGTCCAGGAACAGGACAAACCGAAGGCATTCTCTTACCACCTCTGTTTGGGTATTACCCCTAAGATTAGTAGCGAGAAGTCCTTGCATACGGAGATCCCAAAACGAAGGGACCACTGCTATTTATTTATCTCGAGAGCTACTCCAAAATTATCAACAAGCAGTCCTTCCCTTATAAAGTTTCCCACCCTTAACTTTATTGTCTTTAACATGTCTTCACTTTCGGACTCGTAAATTGGTTTGAAGTGGTTTTCGAATAGGAATCGCCCAAATCGGACCTCGGTTTCTCTGAACCAATTATTGATAAAAAGATGTTAAGTAGGCAATTAATATTCCATTAATTTGTATCCTTTTATCCAAGATATCATCTTAGATATATATATATATACCTTTTAGAACCATTTCTTTTCAGTATATACAGGATCATTGAACCTCTTTTATCAAATCCTTTGGTTACTTAAAATATTTTTAAACCTTGGAATATTTCCAAATCATTTATTTAAATCTTAACAAAGATTTTCTATTTCCAACACATATCTTTTCAATAGGTTGAAACCATGTTATCTAAGATGGTAAATTCAAATTAGTTAGTATTCAAGTAAAATAGATCCCTAGAAATTATACTAATTTTAGTCGATACTAATTTTTGTATTTAACCTGTACTATTCATCGAATAACAATGCACTCACCTTTCAAATTCATATGATTAGTATGAGTTCCCTCCTCGAAATTTAACGCCAAGTATAAGAACTTTATTTCTATACAATTTAACTTGTATTAAATTTGGAAAAATTAAATGTTTTATACTTGCCTTATTTCCGACATTTCGACCTTATATATTCCTCGCCCAAAAAAGGGGCTAGGTGAGCTAGGCCACTAGTTGCTCCTGAACATCTCCTTAATTTAAGCACCTCACATCCAGATCTCACGAATAGAGAAATCCAGTCTACTCATCGACTTTTAGAGCCAAGATTAAATCACTTAATTATAACAGCTTTTCTTTAAATCATTTATTTAAACTGTTTAAAATAAGTTATAAAATCTCCACATTATCTTTAAAATATTTAATTATTTATTTGAAAACATTTGTAAAAGATTTGGGAAAGATAACTTAAGTTTAAAGCCATATTTCAAAAGTTATTAAAAGTACCGTGAATAATGCTTTTAAGGCTTATTTGATCAAAACAACTTTTCTATCATTTAAAAATCCATTTTTATAACTTAATTCTCTTTTGAAACATTTTAAAATATCTATAGAATTTATTTCATACTTTTAAGAATTAAAAATATCACTTTTAAAGATTTTATCGCTTTGGTTTCCGAACTGCCAAACCGCGACTATTTTAAAAATTTATTTTGCTCATATTTCAAAATCTACTAAATGAAATCTCGATCGTTTTCTTTTTTGGAAAATATGATTATAAGAGTTTGGAAGATTCTTATTCCAAAGAATTCCAACTCCAATTCCATCATATAAATGGATTTAACTTTCTACGGTGCAAAATCGCGAACAGCTGTTACGCGATGCTCCTATTTTTGACTCAATTTTCATAACTTGTCAAAACTGCACCAAATTTGATTTTAGGGTTAAACATTTATAAACCATTTTAGTGGGGTTTAATGATTCCGTATTACTTTATTACTTCTATAACTTGATTCAGAAAGTGATTTCCTTTTGTAATATCGAAGTGTATTTAACGTGACTTATTTACACAATGTAACATTATATTAAAACAACCAACACTTGATAATCAAAGCATTATAAACATCCATAGCAATCATATCACATCATCATTATATATATATATAATTAGAGTTTCTCACCTACATTGGTTTCCAACTTTACAAAAATTTACTATAGCTTCGCTACGATCGAATCAAAGCCTACAGAATCAAGCCTTGGACCTTTGAATGGGCTCGACCTATGCTTGAAAATGGAAGTGGGCTCGGCCTTGGTAGTGGATGATGTGGCCGTAGGTTTAGAGAGAGAGGAAAGGAGTGGATTTGAGCTTGTTTTTAAGTGCATTGCAAACGTATATATACTTGTATAAATTTATTTTCTTTTTTGCTAATTTTTCTTCATAATTTTCCTAAGTAGGAAGCCATTAAAGAGGATAAGATGATGAAGAAGCTTAGGAATTTATGGAAAAATGAAGTGAAGATGGAGGGTTGTATTTATAGGAAAATCATGAACTAAAATATCATGATATTTATGTGCATATAAATCACCATTTCATCACCACCACACCCTACTCAACCTTCACAATGCACGGTCGAACACTGCCCACGTGTATGAGTTGATGTGTGTAAGAGTGAAGTGAAGTTTGCTTTTTAAGTGTGAAAATATCTTAGATTTTTTAAGTAATATATATATGTATGTATGTATGTATGTATGTATGTATATTTGTATGTATATACATGTTCATGTATATGTTAGGGTATGCATATGTATGTTATATATGTGCACAAGACATAAAAACAAGGTTGTGACAACTTTGATCAACTTCCGTTCATTAAACCGTTGAAAATCGGGAAGCCGATTCTCAGTCACATTTTCACTTATAAATTAATTTACATATAAATGTAAAGAAAAATTTAAAACTAATTTCCTATTATTATTAATTAAAACAATCTCATTTGAATTATAAAACCATATAAATTAATATTAAACAATTGTTTACAAAAAGTGCTGTAATATCGATAAAGTGATACGAATTTTCTTATATTTTTAAATCAAGTATATATCTTTATAAAACTATTATAAACGATTTACTATCACTATATAATTAATTGAAATGAATTATAATCATCTTAAACAATTATTTGAATATATATAATAATTATTAAACCGTTAAGTCTTCATTTAAATTCATTAAATCAATTATCAAATATGATGCCATTATTGATGATGTCGAAAATACATTTTATCCCAAAAATAAAATAAATTTTTTATTTTATATTCTTATTTAAATGGATAAATAAGTGTATGTATCTAGCTCCAAGCGCAACTTCTGATAAATATAGAGCCGTTTATTGATAAAAAGTTTTCCGGTTATTTTATCAATATTTTTCCAAAGTAAATATTTTTGTAAATACTTATTTAAAATAAGATTACCATCATTATTTATTGTAGACAACATAATCTATGTTAAAAAAGTTTATATTTGAACATTTTACAAATAAATATAATTTATCAAAGTGATAAATATGCGGGGCGTTATAGACCCGTAATTTCGTCCTCCTTAAAAAATTTCGTCCTCGAAATTACAGCGTAAAACACAAAGGTGTTTGTCCAATTTTTTTTAAACTAATGCTTGCGTAACGACCCATAATTTTCGATAATTAATAATAGTTAATTTAATAAGGTTTTGTGATTTAATGTTGGAAGAAATAAAAATCAATGATTTAATAATAAAAATATAACTAGAATGAAATGTAATAGTATTAATTTAAGGTAATTGATGACTGTTTTAAATGCAATTCCAATTAATTGAAATAATTAAAAAGTTATAATTGGTTATTAATTGTAAATTTATTGTAATAACATGTATTAATTGATAATTGGATTAAAGGAGAAATTGATGATTTAAAGATTGTATTAATTAATGAAATAATGTGTAATAAATTGTAATTGGATAGAATAGTATTGTGTAAGTTGTTATAAAATTTGGTTGTAAATAATAAACTTATAAATGTGATTAAAAGTTAATGGTGAAAAATTATTATATGTTACCTATTTATTTAGTCTGTTAAATTAAATTGGAAATCAGTTACAATTAAATGAAATTAAATGTTACGTAAAATGAGTTAAGACGTTAACTGGAAAATGTGAATGCAATAAAATGTATAGAAATGTCAATTACATTCATTAGGCAATAATTGATTTAATAAAAAGAGTGAAACCAAGATAAATTAATTTATTGGGATTTAAAAATTATAATTAATGTGAAAATCGGCTAAAAATTCAATATAATCGGAAAATTGCATTTAATAAGTAAAAGATGATAATTGGAGAATATTAATGCAATGAGATATAAACCAATGTTAACTATATCCAATTGATAATGATTGGTTGAATAAAAGATTTAAATCAAGTTGATAAATTTATTGGAATTTAAATTTTATTAATTGGATTTATTGCAATTAATTGTAATGAAATATTATGTTAAAGAAAAATTAAGATGATAACTGTAAAATATTAGTGTAATAAGATATAAATAAATGTTAATTATGGCCATGAGATGGCACTTGATTGAATAACAAGATAAAAAGGAAAATAAAGGATTTATTGGAATTCAAAGTAATAACCACTGTATTTATTTCAATTGAAATTTAACCTTGTAATTAGGAAAGTAATCAACATTGAATTGACATGTAAATTTGTTTTAAATTATTGTAAATATCCAAGTAATCAAAAATGATAAAAATTGTTAGTTATTAAACTTGAAATTAAAAAGTGATTTAATTGATTTAATATTAATTATTTAATTAACGTGAAAATAGCCATTTTGGCAACTGTCTTGGATTTTGACGAAACCAATTTCATCGGATCCGTAACGGTGAATTATTGTAAGTTTTCAAGTTTCGTAGCAATCAGACTCATTGTTTGATCGTACGGACTCGAAACGTGTAGAATTCAATTTAATTAAATTCAATTGAAATCAATTTGTAATAAGCTGATTTTAAGCTAACTTCCTTATACGATGGAATTAGGACTTGAAACCTATTCCATTGAGTTTATAATTATTGAAAACATCTATTTTGATATATGGGATGACCCACTTTTGTTTCGAAAGCGAAATAGGCTTTTTTGGGTCATTGTTGTCAATTCGAACCAATTCAGTATGCTATTCATTTCTTATCGGGCTTCGTTAGTATATATTGTTCGGTTCTAACCCTAGCAGTCTTATTACTCTTCATGATTGTATGTAAAATTCCATCTGTCTGCTTCTTCTTCTCAATGGTAGAAACAAACTCCAATTTGCAAACCCCAATTCAATTTCAAATCAATTTCAAAAATCAAACTTCTCCAAATCATATCAAATTATATATCGATTCGAAGCTCTCAACGAGCGCAAGTCAAATTTGCGTTTTAATTTTTGATTTGGAATTCTATATGGCCAGAATTGGGTGATTTAATCTCGGCTGTTCATCGCGCATGGATCAACTTCGACGGATCGTCGATTGGAGGGTACCATTGCGTGGAGATTTGCGAGTGGAGTGCATCGGCGAGGGTCGTTCATTGGTTCGACGGCTTGATCATCGCCTAAAATTTAACTAGGGTTCAAAGATGGGCGGTGGCTGTCCTTCTTTTCGCTCATGTACGTGAACTTTGGTGGCGATTGGAGGGTCGAGGTGGTCGTGGGTGGTCGGGGCGATCGCTTGGCAAGTTGCGGCAGGCCCTGGTGGCCCTAGTGGCGGCGGCGAGGAGGGCTTCGTGGCAGCTTCGGTTGGGTTCGAACGACGAGGGTTCGTGTGAGCGCATGAATGAGATGGTGACGTGGCCGCATGTTATTGGGTAATCCTCTTTTATTTAATTTCATTTAAATTTCGATTTCAAACCGTCTAATGACTATAAATTGTTCATACGAGCTCGGATTTGGATGCGGTTTCTTCCATTGGAATCGTATCGAAATTCCAGACATCATGAAACTAGTTTGGACAAATTCTGAGACTGTTGAATTTTGGGCCCTATTTTGAATTTCAAATCGATTTGAAATCAAAGTTGAGTGTTTTAACCCACTCACAATTACTAAACTATCTTATGTTAGTTAAATTAAATTTATGATGTGATTAGAAATTAATTGATCGATGTTTGGTATGTTTAAATTGTCATTCTAGTTAAATTTGACTTTTATTGCATTTAATCATCGTTTAATTTAATATCGAATTAAATTGTCAATTTAAAACCTATTATTGATGATCACTTATCTATTGATGTTTATTGATTGATTTGGATGATGATTGTGATGGATGTTTGATTTTTGATATTGGATGACTGGATGGTATATTTTTATATTGTTATAACACTGCAAGTTCCCTACGAATTGAAATGATACATACCCGAACGATCTATAGATTAGGGAAAATCGTTATGGGTTGAAATGATAGACTCAAGCGATTTTATGGATTTTATTTAATTGGGATTGCAGTTTGAAATGATATATGACCGCAAAATTTTAAATTGAGGATTGAAATGATAAATATCTGTATCACCTGACCATAGGGTAGAAAATTATTTGCGGACACCGGATTGGTTAAATTAAATGATTTTTAATTCTTTAGTTAACTAGAATTTTGAAATAGAGATTTATTTATATAAACTAAATTATTTTCAATAATCCAAGCGTTAATGCTGAAATTGGAATTAATTTAATGAATTATTCAAAGAATTTAAATTGGAATTTCAAAGTTAAAGTGGCAAATATAAATGAATTTATCGGAATTGAGTTATTGAAATGTTTGGATATAACTTTGAAATCTATTTTAAACTAATTTAAACCATTTTAATTAAATTAACTACTCTAATCAATTTAAATTATTTTAATTTATTTTTAATCTATTATAACCTATTTAATCTATTTTACCAATTTTAAACTAATTAAATTTATTTATTCTATTTTAGATCTATTTAATATAATTTAAATCTATTTAATCTATTTTAATTCTATTTAATCTATTTTAAATTTATTTAATCTATTTTAAATCTATTTAATATAATTTAATCTATTCAACCTATTTTAAATTTATTTAATCTATTAAAAATCTATTTAAGATAATTTAAATCCATTTAATCTATTTAAATCTATATAAACCATTTTAAAATCTAATTAAATCAAATTTAAATCTATTTAAACTATTTAAACTATTTCAATCCATTTTAAACTTTTTCTAAAACTATTAAACTATTTTTGACTACCTAAACTATTTTCTAAAATTTCAGACTGTGTAAAGTGAAGTATTTATATTTAAATCCTTAATAATGATACAACCTAAGTTGGAATTTGGAATTGATACCCTTTGTGAAATGACATATTTGTGTAAATATGATTTTGAAGGTGAATATGATTTTGGAAGTGAATGTGATTTTTGAAAGCGAATATGATTTGAAAATGATATGGTTTTGAGAATATGATATTTTGATATCAATTGTGAATTGACTTTTGAAATGTAAAAGAACCATCCGATGTGAAATAAGCATTTGGTTGTTAAAGAGATCGGAATCGGATATTGTCATACTCTCTGCCAATACCGAAAACCACTTTAACAACTGTGTACGTGGTGGAGATTCCAGAAATGAAGTAGGATGGGTTGGCGAACGATTTTGTATGAGGTATTTACCTGACCCTGACTCCCATGAGTCAGCTTAGATGTGACTAAAACAGGAGCTATACCGGGCCAAGTGAGGTCATTCCTCCTATCGGGAACATTTCTTCGATACTATATTTTGACCTTGTGATTGATTTGGTGGCTACCCTTGAATTGATTATGGGAGTATGCTCTGAGGTGGGCGGTAGTATCTGCTATATGTTACCACCAGTCCGGGAGTGCAATTGGTATATCTACCCTAGCATTGCCTCGAGTGCCATGTTCACATGCCCTATCGCGCCTTCTACGAGTTTGTTTTGTGTCATACCTATGGAGTGCTCCCTGATAGCCCACTTGCAGGTTGAGTTTATAGTATTTGTATAGACTACGAAATTATATAAAATGTGTTAAGGGGGATATGTGTGACGACCGCCCATGACTCCTGCACTAAACATAGAAATAGTGCGCTGAAAAGTGTGCCAAGCAGCCATGGATGATCGTCAGAGGTAAGTTAAAAACAGCAGAATCTATCGTATTACTCATAGCGCATGGATAAAATACAATAGAGAAAAATATAAATAGTGAAGCTACACAGAACAGAATCGCATCAAATAAGCCTCATAGTAGCTTGATACAAAAATCTGAATAGTCAATACATCCAGCCTCACTACATATCACTCAGAGAATATACAAGCAGCGGAACATCCAGTACATATAATAAGAAAATAATATGCAAGCCTCCAGCTCGTCTTCGTCATCAGCATCGTTGGAAACTAAGAACAGCACCTGTCACCTGCTACCTAGTCTGCCCATCCCAAAATGGATGAACAGCCCAAGGTAATAAGAGTTGAACATAAAACCTTGAGTCAGACAACAGTCTTAGTGAGCGGTAAATTAACTAACAACATACCAAAAGAGCATAAAGGTAAAAGGAATAGGAACCCAACCCTCCCACTCCACCTCTTTCTACAGTGATAGCCCCCAGACACACTAAGCAGAAGTAAACATAGTAAAGCAAACATTTAAAGCAAAGCAATTATCACTCGAGTCAAGGTCGATGTTTTCCAAGTACAAACCCCAAGGCCTAAACCAAGATCAGATAAGCACCCAGAAAATATTGCTCTTGAGACCGAATGACGATACAACCAAACATCCATGACTCTGGCTATCACTGTTATCATTGCTTCGATACCACCGTTAATTGAATGACCGGCACATTCTTTTAGCCGTCCGTCAAGGGCTAATGGTAACCCCGGTTCTAGACAGAACTCCGCACGTCATCGCAGCCCGTGCCTAGGACTATCGAATCTGCCCAGAGTACTCGACTACCAACTGTAGTCTTTTGGGACTATCAAATCTGCCCAGCGTACTCTTGCTTTGAGTCTGCTAGAACCTTTAGCAACGATGAAATCTCAGCCTTCTAGTCATCCTCCTCGACGACTATTCTCATACTAGCTTAAGCCTCTCTCGAGCCAACCATTATCCTCAAACTCGAACCATTTCATCGAGTTATCAACATGCTTGGAATGATCCCATCTGGATTAAACCAAGGCTATCTCACATCATGCCTCGCTTCATCTCATCATAACAAAGCCTCATCCCAACATCATCATCAAATCTATCCATATGAGCTTTATCATCCGCGTCATATGCCACGAGCAGTTTTTCTTATTCAAGAGCCTTTCCCTTAGCTTTTGAATCATCTTCGACCAACTTGTCCAAATCAAATCATCAATCAACTAATTTATAACAATCAATCAAGTCAATCATTAATCCAAGTAATCAAGCATTCAAACATGATCTAATAAACGACTATAAAAATAATGGCAATCTTGTAAATAAAGAGTCCAAATCTAACAAGCATGAATCATGAGCAATATCTCTACAACTTGATGAATGAACTTGCATAGGTTAACATGTAGTAAAATGGATGTCAGATCATCATGAACAATAGATCTATACTTAAGTTTACGAAAATGCATGAAATCACTATTTTTAACACATAATCAAGCCACCGATCCCATATACTCCTTTGTGTCTGTGTGAGAGATAATCACCACTCACCAAATCACCTAAACACTTCAAAAGCAACACACTTCAGATGTGGACAGCGAAGGACTTAGCTTGATCCGCCAAAATTCCGCTTCAAACGATGAAACCTCTCTTCGATGGTTGTAGATCTTCAATCTAAGCTCTTGGATCTTCGATTTGATCTTCGATTTGGATGGAAGAAATCACAAGATTAAAGTAGAGAAAAGAAGTGAAGAAGTGTAGTTCTTGAGCTCTCAAAATGGCAGCACTTCGTCGCTTCAAAATCCCAATCCCAAAAAGTGAAATAGAACCGTGTATTTATAGGCTGGAAATCCTTAGGTCGTCTGCCCCCCTTAAGTCGTCCACGACCTAACTATCCCCGACCTACGACTTAACGACCCAAGCCTATGCACAACCACGACCTAACGAGCTAACGCATAGCCGACCTAACGATCTAACAGGAGTACCGACCTAACACACACCTTCACGCGACCTAACAACTTAGCCTTTACGCGACCTAACTAGGTCGTCCCAAGACCTAACTACACCCAGCATACTAACATAGGTCGTCTACGACCTAACTAAACACGGCATAGCGACTCAACGACCTAACACCTTAGGTCGTCTAAACCCTTAAGTCGTCTACCCCTTAAGTCGTCTACTCCTTAGGTCGTCAACTTCCTTAGGTCGCTCAGCCGACTTATCTACCTTAGGTCGCTCCAACCTCTTAGGTCGTTCACCCGACCTAACTACCACCCGATCCAACTTCCAGACGACCTAACTTCTACACAACTCAACCCTGGACGATTCAAGCTCTGGTCGACTTAAACTCTGAACGATCTAACTCTGGACGTTTTAACAACACTCACGACCTAATGACAACAGTTTTACGATCTTTCGATCCGTAAAAATACGGGTCGTTACATTCTCTCCCCCTTAGGAATTTCTCCCCCGAAATTCCAAACAAACAAGAGCAATCAAAAACTATTCTGCATGCCTACCATCCATAGCAATCAACAAATCATGCATCCAATTACTAGCCTACCATGCAAAATTCTAAGACTATAACGAGTTACAATGTCGTGACATGACACGACACCTTATGGCCATACCTCGAAGAGTTCAGGATGAGCTGCCTTCATCCTCTCTTCCACCTCCCATGTACAATCGTTAACATCATCACTCCATTGTATCTTGAGCAACCTAACTACCTTCGTCCTAAGCTGTTTCGTGTCAGTTTCCACAACACGAAGCGGCTTACGGGGTCTCTTATCAACTAGGTCAACTTCAAAATCTTCACAGCTATCAGCAGAAACCACCGTATTCGAGTCGTGCACATACTTCCATAGATACGATACATGAAAAACATTGTGCACACCCGCCATCTTTTCTGGTAACTCTAATTTGTAGGCGAGCTTTCCAATTCGCTCGATGATCGGGAATGGTCCAACAAATCTCGGAGTCAATTTTCGTTTCTTCCCGAATCGAATAACATTCTTCTGTGGAGAAATCTTCACAAAAACCATATCACCTACATCGAATTCCAAATCCTTACGATGCTTATCGGCATAACTTTTCTGTCGGTCTTGGGCTGCCTTCATTCGTTGCCGAATGATCTTTATGCAATCCGAAGTTTGTCGAATCATCTCTGGCCCAAGTATCAGCTTTTCTCCTGTTTCTAACCAACATGTCGGAGAGTTACACGGTCTTCCATACAATGCTTCATACGATGCCATACCAATGCTTGACTGGTAACTGTTATTATACGAAAATTCTACCAAATGAAGGTGATCTTCCCATGATCCTCCGAAATCTAAAACACAAGCTCTATGGAGATATTTCAAAACTCGATTGACTCTCTCGGTCTGACCATCTGTTTGGGGGTGATAAGCTGTACTCAAACACAGTTCAATTCCCAAAACTTCCTGGAAGCTCTTCCAAAATTCACTAGTGAACAATGGGTCTCGATCACTCACTATACTTTTCGTAATACCATGGAATTGAACTATCCATTTAACATACAGCTCGGCCAACTTTGATGCAGTCCTGGTTGATCGAACAGGAATGAATCTTGTACTCTTAGTCAGACGATCTATGATGACCCAAATCCCTTCATTTCCCGTTCTTGTTCTAGGTAGCCCATCAATAAAATCCATCGATATTTTCTCCCACTTCCATGTAGGAACTTCTAATGGCTGAAGCAATCCACTGGGCTTCTTTTGCTTAGCTTTTACCAACTGGCAGTTCATGCACATGGAAATAAAATTTCCAACATCCTTCTTCATACCTTCCCAGTAATAGGTTCTCTTCATATCCCGATACATCTTATTTCCACCTGGATGAATTGTCAGCTTCGAGTGATGACTTTCCTTCAGAACTTCATTTCTCAATTCATCTATATCGGGAACAACTAGTCGTCCTTGCTTCCGAAGCCAACCCTCTCGATCGACCTCGAATCCTTTATCCTTCTCTGGGTCCAATCCAGATTCCAAATCATGGATAATCTTAACAAGCTTATCCTCTCGCTTTTGGCTCTCGCCAATTCTTTCCACAAGAGTCGGTCTTATCGATAAGTTTGCCAACATCTCAGGTTCCAATTCACATCTAGGCCTGAAGTCAAATCCAGCTAAATACTCGAGACTCTTCCATTCTGAAAACATGGCTCCCAATCCTACATGTCTTCGACTTAACGCATCTGCCACTGCGTTACCCTTTCCCGGAGTATAGGCTATACCAAAATCATATGATGCCAAATACTCTAGCCATCGTTGCTGCCTAAGATTCAAATCCTTTTGGGAGAAAAGATACTTCAACGACTTATGATCTGTAAACAACTCGAATCGAACTCCAAATAGGTAATGTCTCCACATCCTCAGAGCAAAAACAATCGCTGCCAACTCCAAATCATGAGTCGGATAATTCCTTTCATGTGGCTTCAGTTGTCGACTTGCATACGCAACAACTTTACCCTTCTGCATCAGCACTGCTCCAAGTCCATTACCACATGCATCGGTATAAACCACCATCTCATCATTTCCACTTGGAATAGTCAAAACAGGAGCACTTATCAATCGCTCTTTCAGGATTCTGAAAGCCTGCTCACACTTAGCATCCCATCTGAATACTTGATTCTTTTTCGTCAATCCTGTTAATGGTGCAGCCACCTTGGAAAAGTCTTTGATAAATCGATGATAGTATCCTGCTAATCCAAGAAAACTTCTCACATCAGATGTATTCTTAGGTCTAACCCAATCCTGGATTGCTGCCACCTTAGCGGAATCAACCGCTATTCCATTTCCAGAAATAATATGGCCTAAGAACCTCACTTCACTCTTCCAGAAGTGACACTTCAAAAACTTAGCCTTCAGCTGATGTTTCCGTAAGATTTCCAAAACAATACGCAAGCGCGTCATGTGCTCTTCTTCAGTTCTGGAATAAATCAAAATATCATCCACGAACACTAGTACGAACTTGTTCAACTGATCTCTGAACACTCTATTCATAAGATCCACAAAATATGCTGGCGCATTGGTCAATCCAAATGGCATTACCAGCCACTCAAAGAAACCAGATGGTGTCCTGAAAGCAGTCTTCGGCACACTATCCTTAGCCACTCTTAACTAGTGAAATCCCGTTGCCAAATCCATCTGAGAAAACACCTTAGCTTCGTGAAGTCGATCGAACAAGTCAGCTATTCTTGGCAATGGATACTTGTTCTTCTTAGTCACTTTATTCAGCTCACGATAATCCACACACAACCTCAATGATTCATCTGCTTTGGTTGCAAACACAACTGGTGCACCCCATTCGGACACACTACGCCGAATGAATCCTTTCTGTAAAAGATCATCAACGTGCACCTTCAACTCCTGCTGTTCCCTAGGCGCCATCCGCCTAAGAGGCATCACAACAGGTCTGGCTCCTTCAACTAGATCGATACGAAACTCGATCTCTCTATGCGGCGGTAACCCTTTGACCTCATCAAAGGCATCCTCAAATCCATTAGCGATTGGCACCGATAACAGTCCATCCCGTGGAACAACCAGCGAATACATGAAGCTCATGAAGACGCCATCCTCATGCTTACATCGTATTACAACCTTTCGCCCTTCCACATTCTCGACTGTCACCTCCAACCTGTCACAATCAACCTTTGCCGCATACTTCCTAAGCCAGTCCATACCCAAAATAATTCCGAACCCCGCAAAGTTCAGAACAAAACAATCACAAACAAAAGAGCAATCATGACTCGATACAATCAGACCACGGCATAGCATACACAGACAAGACGAACCCCCAACTGGATTAGTCACAACCAATGGCCTATCAACGATATCCGGTTCTAAACCCAACCGGCCTACAAGTTCATTACAAACAAAAGAATGCGACGCCCCAGTATCGAATAACACTCTAACTGGAACACCACATATAGAAAGAGTACCTTGAACCACCACACTCTTTCCTTTCTCTTCAGCGGTAGGAGCTTTTGAAGATGATGGAACAGCCCCCAAAGCATAAGCTTGCACAATCTTCTTGTCCTTCCGCGGTTCTGGACAATTCTTCTTAATATGCCCCGGCTTGTCACAGTTGTGGCACTTCACCAGCACCTTTGGATTCTTGCAATCTCTGGAGAAATGGCCCTTCTGCTGACAATTGTAGCAGGTCACTTCGCCCTTCGGCTTCTTCTGGCCATCCTTACCCTTTTGCTGCTACTGCTTCCTCTTCTTGTTTCCACCCTGCTGTGGTTTAGACTCTTCCTTGGCCACAACAACAACAGATCCTTCTTTAGGAAACAGATTTTCGTGCCTGAGAGCCTTCTCTACAAGCTTCTCAAATGGATCGTCCAAATGATCCACCAACTGCCTCCCAAGATAACTGTCCAAGCCTGTCACAAACTTCTCGTTCTTCTGATAAGGAGATTCAATATACGACCGGGCATACTTGGACAAAGCTTCAAACTCAGAAACATACTCAAGAACTGGTCTTCCATCTTGCTTGAGTTCTACAAACTTCTTAAACAGAACAGATTTCTGAGCTGTAGAAATGAACTTAGCTTCAAATCTGGCTTGGAATTGCACCCAAGTAATTTCTTCCTCCGGAGTATCAATGGTGATAGAGTTCCACCAATCAGAAGCTCTTCCTTGAAGCTGTCTTGATGCGAGCTTCCTTTTGGTTGCATCCTCGATTCCCAAGTCTCTACAAGCATCTATCCACCTCTGGACTTCAATGGTTGACTCTGTTCCCAAGAAAACCTTTCCTCCAAGAGCAGTATAATCTTTACACAGCTTAGCAAAATCCACCGGTTTTGGAGTTTGAACTTGAACTCCAACATCTACTGATGGCCCCGAAGCTGGCATCCTTCTCATGATCGAAGTCATCATAGCCTCGAACATAGCAGCATAATCAGCAGCCCCCTCAGTAGCACGGCCTTCCCTAGTAGCTGGTCTCCCTCTTCGACTCATTCCTAATATCTATAAAAGAAATGATCAGCACACCTTGAGAAACAACTGCATAAAGAACTCAAATCCTTCTAATCTACTATATTATATATAGTAATCATCCATCAAAATACAATTACGTCTCTCATACGTAGTTACGTCAGCGAGCGTTGGGTAAAATCGATTAACCAAGGCTCTAATACCAAATGTGACGACCGCCCATGACTCCTGCACTAAACATAGAAATAGTGCACTGAAAAGTGTGCCAGGCAGCCATGGATGATCGTCAGAGGTAAGTTAAAAACAACAGAATCTATCGTATTACTCATAGCGCATGGATAAAATACAATAGAGAAAAATATACATAGTGAAGCTACATAGAACAGAATCGCATCAAATAAGCCTCATAGTAGCTTGATACAAAAATCTGAATAGTCAATACATCCAGCCTCACTACATATCACTCAGAGAATATACAAGCAGCGGAACATCCAGTACATATAATAAGAAAATAATATGCAAGCCTCCAGCTCGTCTTCGTCATCAGCATCGTTGGAAACTAAGAACAGCACCTGTCACCTGCTACCTAGTCTGCCCATCCCAAAATGGATGAACAGCCCAAGGTAATAAGAGTTGAACATAAAACCTTGAGTCAGACAACAGTCTTAGTGAGCGGTAAATTAACTAACAACATACCAAAAGAGCATAAAGGTAAAAGGAATAGGAACCCAACCCTCCCACTCCACCTCTTTCTACAGTGATAGCCCCCAGACACACTAAGCAGAAGTAAACATAGTAAAGCAAACATTTAAAGCAAAGCAATTATCACTCGAGTCAAGGTCGATGTTTTCCAAGTACAAACCCCAAGGCCTAAACCAAGATCAGATAAGCACCTAGAAAATATTGCTCTTGAGACCGAATGACGATACAACCAAACATTCATGACTCTAGTCATCACTGTTATCATTGCATCGATACCACCGTTAATTGAATGACCGACACATTCTTTCAGCCGTCCGTCAAGGGCTAATGGTAACCCCGGTTCTAGACAGAACTCCGCACGTCGTCGCAGCCCGTGCCTAGGACTATCGAATCTGCCCGGAGTACTCGACTACCAACTGTAGTCTTTTGGGACTATCGAATCTGCCCAGCGTACTCTTTCTTTGAGTCTGCTAGAACCTTCAGCAACGATGAAATCTCAGCCTTCTAGTCATCCTCCTCGACGACTATTCTCATACTAGCTCAAGCCTCTCTCGAGCCAACCATTATCCTCAAACTCGAACCATTTCACCGAGTTATCAACATGCTTGGAATGATCCCGTCTGGATTAAACCAAGGCTATCTCACATCATGCCTCGCTTCATCTCATCATAGCAAAGCCTCATCTCAACATCATCATCAAATCTATCCATATGAGCTTTATCATCCACGTCATATGCCACTAGCAGCTTTTCTTATTCAAGAGCCTTTCCCTTAGCTTTTGAATCATCTTCGACCAACTTGTCCAAATCAAATCATCAATCAACTAATTTATAACAATCAATCAAGTCAATCATTAATCCAAGTAATCAAGCATTCAAACATGATCTAATAAACGATTATAAAATTAATGGCAATATTGTAAATAAAGAGTCCAAATCTAACAAGCTAGAATCATGAGCAATATCTCTACAACTTGATGAATGAACTTGCATAGGTTAATATGTAGTAAAATGGATGTCAGATCATCATAAACAATAGATCTATACTTAAGTTTACGAAAATGCATGAAATCACTATTTTTAACACATAATTAAGCCACCGATCCCATATACTCCTTTGGGTCCGTGTGAGAGATAATCACCACTCACCAAATCACCTAAACACTTCAAAAGCAACACACTTCAGATCTGGACAGCGAAGGACTTAGCTTGATCCACAAAAATTCCGCTTCAAACGATGAAACCTCTCTTCGATGGTTGTAGATCTTCAATCTAAGCTCTTGGATCTTCGATTTGATCTTCGATTTGGATGGAAGAAATCACAAGATTAAAGTAGAGAAAAGAAGTGAAGAAGTGTAGTTCTCGAGCTCTCAAAATGGCAGCATTTCGTCGCTTCAAAATCCCAATCCCAAAAAGTGAAATAGAACCGTGTATTTATAGGTTGGAAATCCTTAGGTCGTCTGCCCCCCTTAAGTCGTCCACGACCTAACTATCCCCGACCTACGACTTAACGACCCAAGCCTATGCGCAACCACGACCTAACGAGCTAACGCATAGCCGACCTAACGATCTAACAGGAGTACCGACCTAACACACACCTTCACGCGACCTAACAACTTAGCCTTTACGCGACCTAACTAGGTCGTCCCACGACCTAACTACACCCAGCATACTAACATAGGTCGTCTATGACCTAACTAAACACGGCATAGCGACTCAACGACCTAACACCTTAGGTCGTCTAAACCCTTAAGTCGTCTACCCCTTAAGTCGTCTACTCCTTAGGTCGTCAACTTCCTTAGGTCGCTCAGCCGACTTATCTACCTTAGGTCACTCCAACCTCTTAGGTCATTCACCCGACCTAACTACCACCCGATCCAACTTCCAGACGACCTAACTTCTACACAACTCAACCCTGGACGATTCAAGCTCTGGTCGACTTAAACTCTGAACGATCTAACTCTGGACGTTCTAACAACACTCACGACCTAATGACAACAGTTTTACGATCTTTCGATCCGTAAAAATACGGGTCGTTACATTCTCTCCCCCTTAGGAATTTCACCCTCGAAATTCCAAACAAACAAGAGCAATCAAAAACTATTCTACATGCCTACCATCCATAGCAATCAACAAATCATGCATCCAATTACTAGCCTACCATGCAGAATTCTAAGACTAGAACAAGTTACAATGTCGTGAGATGACACGACACCTTATGGCCATACCTCGAAGAGTTCAGGATGAGCTGCCTTCATCCTCTCTTCCACCTCCCATGTACAATCGTTAACATCATCACTCCATTGTATCTTGAGCAACCTAACTACCTTCCTCCTAAGCTGTTTCGTGTCAGTTTCCACAATACGAAGCGGCTTACGGGATCTCTTATCAACTAGGTCAACTTCAAAGTCTTCACAGCTATCAGCAGAAACCACTGTATTCGAGTCGTGCACATACTTCCGTAGATACGATACATGAAAAACATTGTGCACACCCGCCATCTTTTCTGGTAACTCTAATTTGTAGGCGAGCTTTCCAATTCGCTCGATGATCGGGAATGGTCCAACAAATCTCGGAGTCAATTTTCCTTTTTTCCCGAATCGAATAACATTCTTCAGTGGAGAAATCTTCACAAAAACCATATCACCTACGTCGAATTCCAAATCCTTACGACGCTTATCGGCATAACTTTTCTGTCGGTCTTGGGCTGCCTTTATTTGTTGCCGAATGATCTTTATGCAATCCGAAGTCTGTCGAATCATCTCTGGCCCAAGTATCAGCTTTTCTCCTATTTCTAACCAACATGTCGGAGAGTTACACGGTCTTCCATACAATGCTTCATATGACCTAATGACAACAGTTATACGATCTTTCGATCCGTAAAAATACGGGTCGTTACAATATGGGTAACGACTTAACGCTATTTTAATACTTTAATTTACTGTAGACACTATTATAATAGCGTATTGTACTATATAGTAGATAGTTTAATGGATCATTAGGAGATGGAAATCTCGAACATCTCTTAAGTTTTGTGCTCACGTTAGACACTGGATAGGAGATGTCAAACCCCGTAAACATCTCCAATGCTGTTACACTCATATTTATTTACTACTGATTTATCTTACATAAGATTTTTTAGTTCTGACTCGAGTGTTTTGTCTTTTCAATTTGCTCGGGTCAGCCTAAGCTTTTCAGTTTATCGAAGACTACTTTTCGGAGGAGGAAGACGAAGATTTTGTACTACTATTATTTAGTATATTTTCCACTGCATCATGTTGTTCCGCTGCATTTATTTATTCATTCCTGTTATGTAACTCTTATTTTGTGTTGTAAAGAATGATCAAATGTATTTGTAAAATGCTTCATGAAATATTATTTGATTACTATATTTTGTCATTCCGCTGCGAGATTCTGTATTTTTTTTATTTCTTTCTCTTCTTTTTCTTATTTACCGCATAACAATCTGCCCCTTTGAATGGTTTGAGTCTGATGTGTGTGGTTTATCGTCGATTTAAACCGTCCAAAAAGGTAGGTCGTTACAGTTGGTATCGGAGCTTAGGTTTAGCGATAACCTTAGCTTTGTGGGGTCTGACTCATATAAAATAGGGTAGTAATACCCTAGAATGAGTCTCTAAGTGTATATGTATGAGAGAGCGTATTTGTTAGTGTTATAAAAGGTTTTTTGTATTGTGTTAATTTGTTCCGTTTTGTATTTATAAATTCTGGTCGATGCATAGGACACTATGACACCAATAGGAATTTCTAAACACTTAATAGGTCAGACCGACACAATATTGTTTTGAAATATAGGTAAATGAAATAATTCTACCTGGTATTATATTTTGTATATAAAATAATAAATTTTATAAATAATATAATTGGATGTAATATGTTGTTTGTTAGGTAGAGAAATTTTATAAATATTGATTTTAAAATAGGATTTTCAAGTAAAGTAAATATAAATTGGAAATTTAGAACTTAAGTTCCGGGATTTTTGAAATTTCTTTCAAAGGATTTTTAGAATATAATATTAGTATTATTTGGAAGTATTTTCACATATAAATATTTCAATATGATTTGAAAGAAATGTTTAAAAGAATCTTGGAAGGAAATAAGTCCTGTACTCCCCTCTATATGGCTGGAAAATAATTTTGGTGATGAGTGCACGCATCATCGATGTTCATTTTCGAGTTTCAAAGTAGGTAGACGGTTGTAGTAGTTTTACTACACCTTGTTCTAATAAACGAATCTTAATTTTTAATTCCTAAATATGATTTGACCTATAAATGATGAATATATATATTATTTTAAAATGAATTGGAAATATAACCCGGAGGTAGTTCTTAAACCTTCTGATAATTAGTAGTTTTCCATTAATGTAATAAAATGAGACCCTAACTATTTTAATGTATGGAAACTGCTAAGATGAGAAATAAGAAATTAGATGTTAAGAGATTATTGAAATATAAAGAAATTGAAGGTTGTCATTTATAAATTAAGAAATGGAAATGAGAAATGATAACTATTGAACATTTTGTTAACTAAAATGAATAAAACAAACTTGTATAACATTCAATTACATTCTAAAGGACATATATACAACTTACTAAATATTAAAAGTTGAAATGTTAATAGAAATATGTAATAGAATATTGTACAAGTAAACTTTAGTAAACGAAAGTGTTCAATGGACTTACTTTTATAAATAAGAATTCTGATATTATAAATTGTTATAAACTAAAGTTAATAGTTTGAAATGCTACTAATTAAATGTAATAGAAGTGAATAATGTAAGAAAAATGATTATAAGCTTAAGTTAACATTTAAGCTATCTATAATCAGATTGAATAGAATGGTGAATACTGTAAGTAAATAATTATAAACTTAAGATTAATGTTGAAGCCATTTATAATTAAAGTGAATACTGTATTAATGGAATGATTATGACTTCAGAAACATTAAAATGATTTAAAGATGGATTTAATATTCAATACTACTATATATGGAAGAATGAATGTGAAAAAAAAATCTATTGATGGTGAATTAAATTGTAAAGAGACTTACATAATAATGAATAATCTAATAATTGAAATGGAAATAACTTATGTAAGCAATGAATGTAAAGTAACGAAAAGAGAATGGTATTGTATAAGTGAATAGAAAATGAATTTTGTAAGTGATAAATGTCAAGTAATTAAACAAGCATTGTATAAACAAAAGAAGATGAACAGTAAATAATGTGAATTTTTTTAAATAAGAATAAGACTTAAATATTTCTTGAAATTATTGTTTATGTGACTTATGGATTGGTTGGGAAAGGATACTTCTATTGTGTTGGATGTATAAATGATCTATTAAGTTTTATTTAAGACTGTTGAGTGCATGGTACACTTTGTAGTTTATTTATCATTTTATATGATTAAAAGTTTCTGAACCCGAACAAACTATTTGTTTTGGTTGCTATGGATGGATAATTGTTATCTTTGTTGAAAATGATGTTTGTACTATTTTTTTCGAATGATTATTGTTACGATGTGATTGTTTTGTTGTCATTAGTTGAAACAACGTAAATATTCCCTTTTATATAATTATTAACTCTTTTGGATTATATAAGTGAAATACAGGTTATGGAAGCAATAGCTACTGCTTTTGGTTTCATAAATTAAGCGTTGTTTGCCCGACAAATAGGTACGTTCTCGGATTACGGTTTTATAGCGATATTATATTGTTTTCCCGTGGTTTGGGATATATTATTTTGACATATATGATATATATTGTTATTATTAATATTATTATTTCTCCCAGACCTCTCCGTACAATGGAGACTCTACTGAAATTTTCTGTGAATTTTGGACTTAGAAAATTTTGTGAAATGTATTCCAAACTTTTGTTAACTTGAATAAAAATGGATTTAATTATTTTAAATTGATGTATTTTATTTAAATTATTTAATTATGTAAATTGATTGTTTATAAATTTTATATTTTGAATAAGATATAAACCCCTTATCCCTTTTTTTTCCTTTTCGAGGACGAAAAGTTTTGAGTGTGGGAGAGTATAACGATCCATAATTTTTGATAATTAATAATAGTTAATTTATTAGGGTTTTGTGATTTAATGTTGGAAGTAATAAAAATCTGTGATTTAATAATGAAAATATAACTGGAATGAAATGTAATAGTATTAATTTAAGGTAATTGATGACTGTTTTAAATGCAATTCCAATTAATTGAAATAATTAAAAAGTTATAATTGGTTATAGATTGTAAATTTATTGTAATAACATGTATTAATTGATAATTAGATTAAAGGAGAAATTGATAACTTAAAGATTGTATTAATTAATGAAATAATGTGTAATAAATTGTAATCGGATATAATTGTATTGTGTAAGTTGTTATAACATTTGGTTGTAAATAATAATCTTATAAAATGTGATTAAAAGTTAGTGGTGACAAATTATTATATGTTACCTATTTATTTAGTCTGTTAAATTAAATTAAAAATCAATTGCAATTAAATGAAATTAAATGTTACGTAGAATGAGTTAAAACGATAACTGGAAAATGTAAATGTAATAAAATGTATAGAAATGTCAATTACATTTATTAGGCAATAATTAATTTAATAAAAAGAGTGAAACCAAGATAAATTAATTTATTGGGATTTTAAAATTATAATTAATGTGAAAATCGACCAAAAATTCAATATAATTGGAAAATTGCAATTAATAAGTAAAAGATGATAATTGGAGAATATTAATGTAATGAGATATAAACCAATGTTAACTATATCCAATTGATAATGATTGGTTGAATAAAAGATTGAAATCAAGTTGATAAAATTTTCAGAATTTAAATTTTATTAATTGGATTTATTGCAATTATTTGAAATATCATGTTAAAGAAAAATTAAGATGATAACTGTAAAATATTAGTGTAATAAGATATAAACAAATGTTAATTATAGCCATGAGATGGAAATTGATTGAATAACAAGATAAAAAGGCAAATAAAGGATTTATTGGAATTTAAAGTAATAACCATTGTATTTATTTCAATTGAAATTTAACATTGTAATTAGGAAAATAATCAACATTGAATTGACATGTAAATTTGTTTTAAATTATTGTAAATATCCAAGTAATCAAAAATGATAAAAATTGTTATTTATTAAACTTGAAATTAAAAAGTGATTTAATTGATTTAATATTAATTTATTTAATTAACGTGAAAATAGCCATTTTAGCAATTGTCTCGGATTTCGACGAAGCCAATTTCATTGGATCCGTAATGGTGAATTATTGCAAGGTTTCAAGTTTCGTAGTAATCGGACTTGTTGTTTGAACGTACGGACTCGAAATGCGTATAAATCAATTTAATTAAATTCAATTGAAATCAATTTGTAATAAGCTGATTTTAAGCTAACTTCCGTATACAATGGAATTAGGACTTGAAACCTATTCCATTGAGTTTAAAATTATCGAAAACATCTATTTTGATATATGGGATGACCCACTTTCGTTTCGGAAGTGAAACGGGCTTTTCTGGGTCGTTATTGTCAATTCAAACCAATTCGGTATGCTATTCATTTCTTATTGGGCTTCGTTAGTATATATTGTTCTGTTCTAACCCTAGCAGCCTTATTACTTTTCATGATTGCACGTACAATTCCATCTGTCCGCTTCTTCTTCTCAATGGCGGAAACAAAATCAAATTTGCAAACTCCAATTCAATTTCAAATCAATTTCAAAAATCAAACTTCTCCAAACCATATCAAATTATATATCGATTCGAAGCCCTCGACGAGCACTAGTCAAATTTGCGTTTTTTTTCGATTTGGAATTCTATGTTGCAAGAATTGGGTGATTTAATCTTGGTCGTCCATTGCGCATTGATCAACTTCGACGGATCGTCGATTGGAGGGTACCATTGCATGGAGTTGCGAATGGAGTGCATCGGTGAGGGTCGTTCTTCGGTTCAACGGCTTGATCGTCACCTAAAATTCAACTAGGCTTAAAAGATGGGCGGCAACTATCCTTCTTTTCGTTCGCGTACGTGAACTTTAGTGGCGATCGGAGGGTAGAGGTGGTCGGGGCGATCGCTTGGCAAGTTGCGGCAGGCCCTGGTGGCCCTAGTGGCGGCGGCGAGGAGAGCTTCGTGGCAGCTTTAGTTGGGTTCGAACGATGAGGGTTTGTGTGAGCGTGTGAATGAGATGGTGATGTGGCCGCGTTTTATTGGGTAATCCTCTTTTATTGAATTTTATTTAAATTTTGATTTCGATCCGTCTAATGACTATAACTTGTTCATACGAGCTCAGATTTGGACGCGGTTTCTTCCATTGGAATCGTATCGAAATTCCGGACATCATGAAATAAGTTTGGGCAAATTCTGAGACTATTGAATTTTGGGCCCTCTTTTGAATTTCAAATCGATTTGAAATCCAAGGTGGGTGTTTTAACTCACTCACAATTACTAAACTATCTTATATTAGTTAAATTAAATTTATGATATGATTAGAAATTAATTGATCGATGTTTGGTATGTTTAAATTGTCATTCTAGTTAAATTTGACTTTTATTGCATTTGATCATCTTTAATTTAACATCGAATTAAATTGTCAATTTAAAACCTATTATTGATGATCAGTTATCTATTGATGTTTATTGATTGATTTGGATGATGATTGTGATGGATGTTTGATTTTTGATATTGGATGACTGGATGATATATTTTTATATTGTTATAACATTGCAAGTTCCCTATGGGTTAAAATGATACATACCCGAATGATCTATAGATTAGGGAAAAATCGTTATGGGTTGAAATGATAGACTCGAGCGTTTTATGGATTTTATTTAATTCGGGATTGCGGTTTGAAATGATATATGACCGTAAATTTTTAAATTGCGGATTGAAATGATAGATATCTGTATCACCTGACCATAGGATGGAAAATTATATACGGACACTGGATTGGTTAAATTAAATTATTTTTAATTCTTTAAAATTTGAAATCAGTTAACTGGCATTTTGAAATAGAGATGTATTTATATAAACTGAATCATTTTCGATAATCCAAGCGTTAATGCTGAAATTGGAATTGATTTAATGAATTGTTCAAAGGATTTAAATTGGAATTTCAAAGTTGAAGTGGAAAATATAAATGAATTTATCGGAATTGAGTTATCGAAATGTTTGGATATAACTTTGAAATCTATTTTAAACTAATTTAAACTATTTTAATTAAATTAACTACTCTAATCAATTTAAACTATTTTAATTTATTTTTAATCTATTATAACCTATTTAATCCAATTTAATCTATTTTACCAATTTTAAACTAATTAAATTTATTTAATATATTTTAAATCTATTTAATATAATTTAAATCTATTTAATCTATTTTAAATTTATTTAATCTATTTTAAATCTATTTAATATAATTTAAATCTATTTAATCTATTTTAAATTTATTTAATCTATTTTAAATCTATTTAATATAATTTAATCTATTTTAAATTTATTTAATATATTAAAAATCTATTTAAGATAATTTAAATTCTTTTAATCTATTTAAATCTATATAAATCATTTTAAAACCTAATTAAATCAAATTTAAATATATTTAAACTATTTTTACTATTTAAATTATTTCAATCCATTTAAAACTATTTCTAAAACTGTTAAAACTATTTATGACTATCCAAACTATTTTCTAAAATTTAAGACTGTGTAAAGTGAAGTATTTATATTTAAATCCTTGATGATGATACAAGGAATTTGGAATTGATACCCTTTGTGAAATGACATATTTGTGTAAATATGATTTTGAAGGTGAATATGATTTTGGAAGCGAATGTGATTTTTGAAAGTGAATATGATTTCAAAATGATATGGTTTTGAGAATATGATATTTTGATATCAATTGTGAATTGACCTTTGAAATGTAGAAGAACCATCCGATGTGAAATAAGAGTTTTGGTTGTTAAAGAGACCAGAATCGGATATTGTCATACTCTCTGCCCAATACCAAAAAACACTTTAACAACTGTGTAGGTGGTGGAGATTCCAAAAATGAAGTAGGATGGGTTGGCAAACGATTCTGTATGAGGTATTTACGCGACCCTGACTCCCGTGAGTCAGCTTAGATGTGACTAAAATAGGAGCTATACCGGGCCAAGTGAGGTTATTCTTTCTATCGAGCACATTTCTTCGATACTATATTTTGACCTTGTGATTGATTTGGTGGTCACCATTGATTTGATTATGGGAGTGTGTTCCGAGTTGGGTGGTAGTAGCTGCCATGCGTTACCACCAGTCCGGGAGTGCAATTGGTATATCTACTCTGGCATTGCCTCGAGTGCCATGTTCACATGCCCTATCGCGACGAGTTTGTTTTGTGTCGTACGTATGGAGTGCTCCCTGATAGCCCACTTGTGGGTGGAGTTTACAGTATCTGTATAGACTACGACATTATATAAAATGTTTTAAGGGGGATATGGGTAACGCCTTAACGCTATTTTAATACTTTACTTTACTGTAGACACTATTATAATAGCGTATTGTACTACATAGTAGATAGTTTAACGGATCCTTAGGAGATGGAAATCCCAAACATCTCTTAAGTTATTGCACTCACATTAGACACTGGATAGGAGATGTCAAACCCCGTAAACATCTCCGACGCCATTACACTCATATTTATTTACTGCTAATTTATCTTACATAAGATCTTTTAGTTCTGACTCGAGTGTTTTGTCTTTTCAATTTGCTCGGGTGAGCCTGAGCTTTTCAGTTTATCGAAGACTGCTTTTCGAAGTACGAAGACGAAGATTTTGTACTATTATTATTTAGTATATTTTCCACTACATCCTGTTGTTCCGCTGCATTTATTTATTTATTCCTATTATGTAACTCTGATTTTGTGTTGTAAAGAATAATCAAATGTATTTGTAAAACAACTTCATGAACTGTTATTTGATTATTATATTTTGTCATTCCGCTACGAGATTCTGTATTTGTTTTATTTATTTCTCTTCTTTTTCTTATTTACCCCATAACAATCTGCCCCTTTGAATGGTTTGAGTCTGACGTGTGTGGTTTATCGTCGATTTAAACCATCCAAAAAGGCAGATCGTTACAGCTTGTATAATTTATATACAGTATACGTACATATTATTTGATTCGATCTACTGTTCGAATATACAATTTTACTTCCGAACTAGTAATGATTCCCCAATCCTCTAGTGTGGACTCTGATAAGGCTTGGAAAATTCTATTTTCCTTGCATAGCTTTCAACTATGATAGAAATTGTGAAGGTCCGACTACAAATCCTTATCAATGTTTGCCCTAAAGCATCGAGTGATAAATCATTTTTGGATATCAAAATCCTATATTCAAATCTTTAGGCCAGATTTGTGTTACGAAATAATTCGTGTAAAATGCATATACTTTTATCTTTTCCAAAATATTTAGAAAATCTTGGTTTAAGTTTTTAAACATTTCATAAAAATATAGTTTTATTCTTATGAAATTTTCTTAGGTGGTTTATGTATTTACATTTGAACAAAGTCATAAACAAAGGACATAATTATATTATACATGCTTAATATTTTACATTTCATCCTTATTGTACACACATCATTTCTCCTTACATATTTAAACCATTCTTAAGTCCTTCTAAACCTACTTGGGTTTTCATAATACTCATACAAATTACCTTACAAGCCATACATATATATGCTACTACATAATATTAATACTAGATAGGTGTTTCCAAATCTTCCAATCTCACTTCATAATTACCCCTCTGAGTCTGATGCTTACTGTTCATTTCTGTATCCAAAATCAAACAAGACTTTTCTACGGTCATCACTATCCTCTTGTTCGTTATCAGCTTTGTTTCCGTCCTCAACCGGTGGTATCACATCCACTTCATATGGCAGCCAGGGCTGGTTCCATGGCACATGCCCAAGTCCGGCTGGCATTTCTTGTATAACTTCTTCTTTTAGTTCTTCTAAACCTTGCACTTCTTCTTCCTTGGGATCCCCAAATTCTTCCTCTTCGTCCTCCATGTTATCCCAATGAATGAGGGAATCTAACGACTCCTCGCACCAGATAATATGGTCACCATCCATCTCCCATATGACGTTACTGTCTCTACTACTGTTGTTTGATTCATAAGATATCATAGTGTTCAGGTCCTCTATAGTTTCAGATTCTTCTTCCATCGGCTCCTCCTTAGGAATTTCTTCTTCCGGTTTGAGTTCTGAATTTACGGGATCGGTGATCCACATTCCTTTTATGGCCTGAAGGGTTTCTTCGTCACTAGACACTATAATAAGTTCTGGAGTCGGGGGGCGATATAGGCGTTTCAGCCATAGGGTAACCGTTTTTATCCAGTCGGGTGTAAAGATCTAATTCTCCTTTAATAATGGGTGTGATATTACTAAGTGGCCATTTCCTGGGTTCTTCCTCATCACTTAAAAGAATGATTAGGTCATCCTTCTCACCCCAGTTTGCTCTTGAGGTCTCCCTTTTTGAATACTTTCTCATGTAGCTTGAGGGTTTCTACAATATCAACAACAAACACTTTGATACTAAGCATTTTAATTGTCTTAACTAAATCTAATGTTAGGTTATAAATCTAAGTTTATCCCAACATAAATCCATTTTAACTATACAATGTTAAGGGTGATAGTTTGCTAAGCATACGATATTATTCTCCCCAACCAATACTTAGAATAAAATCCTTTGAAATTTCTCTTCACAAAAACCCTTTTTAGATAAAATTTCTCATTATCCAAACCCTTTTCCAAAGTATTACTCTTAATCTTCTTAGTGTTATTAATAAACATCTTATAGTCAAACTATGAAATTCTAATCACAAGATGTTTATACTTAGATTTTACTAATCTTTATTTCAAACTATCTATAAAGTTATAGCATATCTAACTTTTTTTCAAAATATATTGTTTATATTCAAAATATAATCCTAGATAAAATTATTTTATTTACCATATTTTTCTAAAACAAAAATCATTTGTATATCTTAACAAGTATGTCCACTTATATAATATATACTTTTAACTCATTCTAAGGTGTTACTAACCCTATCTCTAATGAGTTAATCATTCTAGGGTGTTATTAACCCTATCTCTGATGAAACTTTACCCCTATTAGACTCAGATGTTCACTCAACCTAAGCTTTGATGCTAAATGTGACGACCCGCCTTTCCAACCCTCGGAAATCGATACTAATACATCCTCGGTATTCACGTGCTGTAGATCTAAGCGCCGGAGTGGCAAATGGTCAAGGGTAAGAAGAGGAAAAGAACAGAACAAAATTTTACATGAATGGAATGACATATATTATTTCAATATATAATCTTTACAGTAGAAAATTTAAAATACATTTATCAGAGTTTAACTTAACATTAACATGGGCAGTTATAAATATCTATCCTTACAAATGCGGAATACAATAGTATATGAGTGTGGTGCAAATGGATAACAAACTTTTAAAGAATCTTCTAACTCCATGCTTCAAGCTCTTCCAAAAGTACTCCAAATAAAACCAAACTACTAGGCTGTCTGAAAAAATAAGGCACCCTGAGTTTAAGGGAAAGAAAATAAACTCTGGTTCAGTCATGGGACTGGTGTGAGAAACTCAAAATACGAGTTTTTGAAAACAAAGGGTAACTCATAAGATCACGCCGTACATTAACACGGAACATGGTTTTGAGAGCCTCATGGATCGTATATTATCTAACTTGTGTATAATATGCAAGTATATAAGTTAATGCAATAGTAGACAATAAATAGTAAAGTATAAAAAGCATGTAAACTAGAGTTTTTATACTGGTTCGGACCTCCCGTCCTACGTCCAGTCCCGAAGCTCCCCTTCGGTATTTCCTTTAAACTAATTACCCTCGCTTCGCTCGGAGGAAGAGGCTAATACAAAAGTATCTCTGACATTCCAAATAACACAGTTTTTGACTTATAGTACAAATCATATGATCTCCTTTGAGTATATGAATATGAGTGCTTTGAGTTGTAGGAAGTGATTTAACCAAAATTATATTTTAGTTATAGTAGATTAAGAGTATGTGAACAAAGTATATGCAAGAGAGTGTTTAGAAATCAGGAGAGTAAAGAACAGATTAATTCAAGTTTGACGATTTTTATTTTTAAATCAAAGTAGTATTTATAGATTCAAAAATGTGCAGATGAAAAGTTGTTACTATTTGAGAAAGTCTATTCAATTTAATGGCTGCAACTTTTCGTTTTAAAGGTGATTTCTTTTTGATTGAAACAGAAGTGTCTTTTCAAAATTGACAGTTTTTGCTCATGACAGACGTCTGTGGTAAAACCTCATACGTTTGTTACTTCAGATAAGTTTTAACACGAGAATTGTCACAGACGTTTGTGGATTTATCTCGGACGTCTGTGAGGTGTAAAAACAGTTTTCACCTTAATTTTGATGCATATGAAACTGTGTGTGATCGTGTATGCATATATACTCAAGGAGACTTTAACAATATTTTATCTACGACTCTTTTACAGTAGAATAACCTTACTAACCGTAGTATGGTCAATGAATCTTCGTTTCTCTTCGAGTCTCAATATCTTCGAGCATGGTGTCTTCTTGTAGCATATACCTGCAATTTGATAAGGTCTATATATGTATATGGTTGTATAGTTGTTATCATTGAAACATAAATTAGAGGTTCTAACAATCTCCCCCTTTTAGATGATGACAACTATATAATCAAAAATCAACTATACAATGGAAGTTTTATTATGTTTGTTTCCCCCTATGTATATGCGTCTGCCCCTATGTATATGCATAGATTTCTCCCCCTTTGTTATTAATAGAATGGAAGGAAATGATATAACATACGAAGATATTAAATAGACATAGCATGTTAGCACTTAAGATCATGTAAAATATGAAAGTTCAAAATAAAATTGGAAACAATTGTAATAAAAGTTGTAAATAGAAAAACAAACAAGCATAAGAGTTGAAAAATAAAAGAAAACTCTAATTGTACTGATTTTGAGAAGAAGATAAGCCCCATAGTTCTCATAATACTCCCAGTAAGAAGATGGATCTTTCTCGTATGTACCCGGACATTATGTTTAGTCGTTGTACTCCTCATCTTTGTGAATTGAAAGACCCTGGAATGCCATGTACGATTGTTGAAAATGCAGAGTATCATACACGTACATGTCATCACTATCTTCTTCTTCCTCCTCAGGTTATGCGTGAATAGGAGTCTTCCCTTAGTCACCCCTATCGTGTGACGTACCTGCGAGCGAGGTTTGAGAGTGATAAATTGATGTTTGAACCTGAGGTGGAGGTGTTGGGGAAGGCGAAGATGATTAACGTGAAGAAGATCGACCACATACTTTGCCTAAAGTAGAGACCACTTTGTGCAAATTCTTCTCCATCTTAGTCATCCTTGTGGAGAAAGAACATTATAATCCAGTCATCTTTCTGTTTAAAGCTCTCTAATTGGCCGTGATTATTTTTTGGTTTTTGATTGCCAAATCACATAGAGATTCGTTTGACGTTGGTTCAACGTGAGCTTCTTGTATTTCAGAGTCCGAATAATATTCAGTTCCATGACTAGAGGAAGGTGGTTGTTGTGAAGGATGAGGGGAGTAGGTCCGCTGAGGAGCATTAGTTGGAGCAGGACCATGATATTCTTGTTGATGTTGTTGTAGAGTCCATTGGTCGAAGGGAATGATACGAGGTGGGCTTTTAGGAAGATGCATCAGTGATAGATATCGTGGACCACTATATTTTGTTGGAATTTCTTCTTATTGTGATATGTACGATGGAACTCAAAGATTTTGCAAGATGCGCATTATGTACGGAGCATATACAATGGAGTGACGATGCTGAGACCATGGTCATGAATAAATTTTGTCCAATTAACCGGTAGGTGACCAAATATTGCATATAAAGCTTGTTGGTCATTGGGATAAATTTGCTCGTGACTACCTAAACGGGGAATTATTGTGTTAATTATATTTCGATTTAATAGTCTAGCACGTGGGCGAAGGTAAATGGATTTCCATTGTGGCATTCTATCTTCCCATATTTGATGGGTAACTTCATCTCTGGGTAGAAGAATATGATCCGGTATATCCGTTAAGTCAATCCCCTCATAAGAACATCCTAAAATACGACCAACCGTATATACATCAATTTTAACTTCCTTTCCGTAAACACTTGACCACAACCAACATCATCATTCTCTGGATTCCAAATCTCCTTACTACATAGATTGGAGTAGAAGAGGTAAATAGCTTGAGGATCGATGATTTCCTTATTTGCATCATAGCTAATTAGGTTGCAACAACCGACATCCGTAGTTATTCCTAGAATTTCATATTCCATCACATTGCCCAGGCAATAAAAAGGACCAGAGTGGATCTTCTTTTGGGAAAGTGCCTCGAATTGTATGATGGTATTGAGATTATTATGGAGCCATTGGTTAATATGAGCCTGCGCAACCGGGGCTTGAGAGGAGGAAGACTGGCCTTGTTTTTGCTTTTTAGAGACGGTAACCTTCTTGGGAACCATTGATTGATGAATTTGAATGTTTTGAATAGCTAGGGTTTTAGAAATTAGGAATAGAAATGGAGGTAAAGTGAATAGAGGGTTAAAGTTGTTTATATATGGCTGTTGGAAATTTGTTGCCAAAGCAGCGACAAACTTCTATGGCTTTAGTAAAAATGAAGTAGGGAGATTCGACAGACATTTGTGATGGCTCCACGGATGTTTGTGGCTTCAGTAACTTTAAACAGAGAGTTTTTACAGACGTTTGTGAGGATTCCACAGATGTCCGTGGCTATAGGAAAAATTTACCGATGACTTGGGACAGACATCTGTGGTATATTCATAGACGTCTGTGATATGTATTTTCTGACATATAGAGAATTTTTTTTAATGTCAATGAAAATTTTATTAAAATTTTAATAAAATAAATAGTATACATACCAAAAATTAATAAATAAAGATAATCTATATGATGTGTAACATAAGTCTTAGTTTTTGTCGGAGAATTCAGAATTATTGATTTGTTGTATATCCCATGGATTTGGTTCAACTTTTGTATCGTCAAGTAATGGCTTTAGTGGAGACCAACTTGGACGAGATGGAGTGTCAATCCAAGCTTGGTTTGATGGTCCTGGTTTGCACAGATTTCTCGGAGTAATGTTATGCGCTTTTGTAGGAGTTTCTTGTAATCAAGGAGACTTTTGATGTATGCAATTTTTTGTTGGTGTGTAACAACCCTAGATTTTGGCCTGTATTTAAAAATTTGACTTTATTTTTATGTTGAAACTATTTTAAACTTTTTTGATTTCAAACATTTCATTTTTAAAAATATATGTTAATTATTATGTGAACTATAATTTCAAACTAGTATAAATTGGTTAGTTTATTGAAAGGTGAATTTCTGTTCAAACTGGCCAAACTTTGACTTTTAACTTTTAAATTTAAATTATTTTAAAATCTTAAATTTTATCTTTCATTATGAAAATATATTTAATAACTTGAATACAGCTTTTCGTTTCGTTGGAAACGGAGTTAAATTGTGAAAGTTATGTATATTTCAATATTGTGTGTAAACTGATGTATTTAGCAATATTGTCTATTTTAAATTTTATTTTATTTATTTTAATATGTGTTAATATGTTATTTTATGTATATTTTAACTTTTAATAATTTTAAAGTGATAGTATAGTTTTTCTAAAGTTTACTTGAATTTATTTCAATTTTTAAAGGCTGTTTTCCTATTTTTGCTATTTTCTTCATAAAAAAATTATATTTAAATTAAATTTTAAATATTTATTTTGTGAATGTATCTTTATTTTATGTTATTATTTATGTTTAAAAATATATTTCAAGCTCATATGAATTTTCTAAAATTTATTATATTAAACTTCAAATTTTCTAGACTAGTTTACTATTTTTAGCTATTTTCTTAATTTTACTTTATATTATTGATAAATATTTATATAAATTATTATATTTTGATAAATTTTCGAAATTTTATCTGGGATCATTATTATTTCCAGAAATGTAAAGTTATAAAAAATTAAATTAAAGAAAATTGAAAAGGTTTATGACTTTTGATTTTCTAAGGCCTTTTATATTCCACCTTTTCACATTTTACAACGTCTTTTCATTCAATTGGCTGCCTTAACTCATTCTCTTCAGCCGACCACTCCCATATCATTTCACGTGAATGTTTTCTCCTCAGCTCTGAAAAAAATTTCGGTCATTCTCTTTGGAAAAAGTTTGGTAAAATTTCTTTCTTCTTTTCTATATTTTTCTCCCTTGTTTATTTGATAATTGCACTTGTTTTCTTCCCTTCAGGTTAGGCCCCACCACTCCAGCCACCATGGCCGCCTCCTCCACCACCTGAACCATCCACCACCTCCTCTTCAGCCCCAAACCACTGGCCATGCCCAATAGTTGATCAAACTCCACCTAAATCTACACAAACTTCACCTATATGCACCATAGCCAACACCTATGCCTTCATCACCTTCAACCTTCCTTTGGCCGCCACCAACTCCACCTCCACCACCCATGGATGACCTGAAACCCTCTGCCACACCATTCTCCAGCCCACTATAGAGATGGCCATGCCTGGTCTTGATTGGACTGAGGCCAATATTGCATTGAATCCTTGTAGTTTGCCTTTGTAGTTGAAATCCATGCACCTATCTCTTTGTATCACCTTTGCCCCATCACCATACATGTTTGGCCAACCTTTAGGAACCCAAACCAGATCCAAACCATGCCTTTAGCCATGCCATTTCAGATCTGGAGCTGAAGCATAGATGGTAGAAAGCAAGTGCAAACACTTTGGCTTTGTTTCATGCATTCATTTCTAACATTGTTTATGTATAATTAGAGTTGAAAACTTATGTTATATATACTTATTTTGTTTGCATGTATGTAAGGAGACTAATCTTTGACTCTTCCAATCTCAAATCATTGTCGTGCTTTCGTGCCTCTGGAAATCTTTGTTGTGTGTTTGGTCGTCATCTCCAGCTTAAACAAGTGAGTTATTCTCACCAGACAATATGTACCTATATAACTGATAAACCGACACCATTTGAATCTGTAATGTATATCATCATGTTATATATGCTTATATTATTATCATATGATGTTCACACCTGTTATTACACCTGTTATATCACATGTTACTGTTATATCATGCTATTTTATTATTTATATCAGTTTATCACACTGCAAGTTCCCTGTAGATTAGAATCACTATGGGTTGAAATGATACATACCCGAACGGACTTTAGAATAAGGGAAAATCGTTATGGGCTGAAATGATAGGCCTAAGCGGTTTTCAAAATTCATTTATTTTACTTGGGATTGCGGGTTTGAAATGATAGAACCCGGTTTTTCTTTGTAAACTACGGATTGAAATGATACATATCTGTATCACTTGACCTAGGCTAGAAACTTTTATACAGACCCGTGGTTTATATATTTTTCTGAAAATTTTAAAATATTTTAAAAATGTAAATATTATGATATTTTGATTTAAAATTTAATAAAAATGATTTCTATAATTTTTTTTGTGATTTTCTACAAATTAAATAAGTGAATTAAGTAAATGGTGAAGTAGAATTTGAAATATAAGTTAATTTTGGAATTTATGATTTTGTTTATAAATGGAATTTATGTAAAGTAAGAAAATATGACAAATTTGATTTAAAAAAATGAATTTAATGATTTTATTAAGAAATAATGAATTTATTAAGTGTTAATGATTTTGTATAACTTAAAATATGAAATAAATGAATATTTAAGCTGGATTTGGAAATATAACTTGAATTGAATTTTTGTGAAATTTTGTTAAAAAGTGAAATTTTAATTAAGTAAAATAAATGGAAATAATTTATATTTTGGAAATTCAGACTTAGTTGTTAAGTTAAGAATTTAATTAAAGAAATGAAAATTTAATTGTTATTTAATTTGATTTTGTATAGAAATTTGACTTTATAAAATCATAGAAATAAAGGTATTTAAATGATTGTTTTTAAAAGAGAAAATATATGATTTTATAAGTTAAAATGATTTATATTAAAAGTTAATTATGTGTGGAATTGTAAATAAAACTCTGAATTTGATTTGACAGCATTTTTGAAATGTAATGTAAAGATATTACAGCATTGGAAAATGCTGTAGTTGTTTTAAATAAACCAAATAGCAAATTTGAACTAAGGGTTATTATAGCACTTTATTAGTGCTATAGTTGTTAAATTTAACTAAAATTTTAATTGAAACTAAATTAAGATATTACAGCATTTTAAATGCCGTCTTTTGTTAATGAACTGTTGTAAAACATAACATTTCGTAGCATTTCCTAAGTGCTGCGAAAGTTGAATTTTCATTGTTTTAATAAATTCAAATGAATAAATGATCTTTGAAAAAGATTTAAATTTTGGAAATTAAATATTTAATTATTAAATATAATGAATTGACTTTAAATGATTTAAATGGAATAGTTGATTTGAGAAATACAACTGTTTTGAAATATGATTAAATGGTATAAAAATTTAAATTAAATAGATGATGTTTTGAAATGATATTTTTATATTTTGAAATGAATTTGAAATGATATTAAATCTTGGAATTTATAATTTAAATAGTTATTTTGTGGATTAAATCTATATTTGAAATTTATAAGATTTGAAATGGTCCATGGAAATTTAATTGAAATAAATGATTGAATTGAATTGAAACTTTGGAAATTTTAATACTTGATTTGAAAGTATAATAATTACACTTTTAAATGGTTTAAATGAATTAATTTATTGGAATATAAATTTTTAAAAGGCGACTTGAATGATAGTAAATGAATGATATCTTTAAATTTAAAAAGTATTTAAAGTTGAATATTTATATTTGTATTCAAATGATAATTTGGTATATTAAAATGATTTGAAATGAAGTTTGAAAAGATATGATATTTTGATATATTAAAATGATTTGAAATGAAGTTTTGGAAAGATTGATATTTTGATATATTAAAATGATTTGAAATGAAGTTTGAAAGGATATGATATTTTGACATATTAAAATGATTTGAAATGAAGTTTGAAAGGATATGATATTTTGATATATTAAAATGATTTGAAATGAAGCTTTGAAAAGATACTATATTTTGATATATTAAATGTTTTAAAATGAAGTTTTGAAAGATATGATATCTTGATATATTAAATGATTTGAAATGAAGTTTTGAAATGATATGATATTTTAAATATATTGAAATGGTTTGGAATTGATTTAATCTTTATTTTGATAAAGATTTGGATTTGAAATTCTATTTTGAAGTATAAACTGATTTTAAATTATAACCACGCGTTATAATAACGATTGGTTGTTAAAGAGACCGGGATTGGATATGGACATACTCTTTGTCGATACCGAAAACCACTTTGACAACTGTGTACGCGGTGGAGTTTCCAGAATGAAGTAGGATGGTAACGACGATCCTAAGGTATATACGTGGACCCTACTCCCATGAGTTGGCATAAGGTGGCTAAAACAGGAGCGATCTCGGACCAGTAAGGTAGCACCTCTTATCAGACACACTTCTTCGATACCATTCTATTACTTGTGATTGTTTTGGTGCGCACCCTTGATTTGGGAATGTTGTTCGAGGTGGAGCGTAGTGGCTGCTATGCGTTTCCATCAGTCCGTGTGCGTAATTGGTATATCTACCCTGGCATTGCCTTGTGTGTCGTGTCACCTACCATATCGACCTTTACTACGAGTTTCTATTTATGTCGTACCTATGGAGTATCTTCTCGTAGCCTCTCGGGGTATGCAGGTACTGTGTAGACTATTGGCATATTACGTGTTAAGGTGGAAAATGTAAAGCCTTAACGCTATTTAAAAGTATGTTTATTTTATGATTAGACATTATTATAATAGCGAATATTACTACATAGTAGATAGTTTAACGGATCCTTAAAGAATGGGCGATCCCAAGCATTCTTTAAGTTACTTGTACCTTATTACAGTTCACTTGAGTTGGTTTATATTGTAAAAGTATGTATGTCCTGACTCGAGTGTTTGTATATTTATTTATGCTCGGGTCAGCCTGAGTATTCACAGATTTGAATTCCACTTTCTGGAGATTGGAATCGCTGGAGATTATCTGCTTATCTAGTTTTATCTATCTCAGTTCTGTTGTTCTATTCAGCTTGTACTTGGTTATCATATTGAGACTTCTATTCTATTTCATTTCTTCTGTTATATCTTATGTAACTCTGATATATTTATATAGTAGCTTCATGAACTACTATTTCTTTTACTTCCGCTGCATTATTTTACTCTGTGTCTGTGATCTGTGATTATATTTATTTACTGTATATTCTGAGATTTGCCAAATTTTATTTACAACGCGGTATTTTGAGCAATTCAAGTCCGACATGTGCAGATGCGAATGGTTAAAAATATCGGGTCGTTACAGTTGGTATCAGAGCTTTGGCTTTGTGAAGTGACCCTCTACTTATTCAATTATTTTTAATGAATTTTCAGTTGAGTTTTTTTTTCATATGTATATATCTCTATACATATATATATACTTCACTGGATCACTTCCCATTTAATCATTTTTCCCAAGATTCCTTATTCTACAAATATAAAAATATCAGTATATAAAATCAGATTAGATCATTTATATATATGAAGATATATAGATGACTCTTTGCCTATCAGAGTAATTGAAGTTGGCAAAGGAATTTAATCACACCTTATTTCTCATGTTTCAGAGTTTTTGGTGTCACATAGCCCTCCTTTTCTTGATTTTCTTACTTAAAACTTAGGCTTGATTATAAGATCAAGTAATAACATTTTTCCTAATTTTCTTGCTTTTCTTCTCAGTTGTTTAATTCCTGGATTTAAAGCCATATATAATTAGATTCTGGGGTTTTCTAATTTGATACTTATAGTTCTATGCTAAATGAGAGGGTGTTTAAAATAGCTCATTCCTTCTAGTTTGGCCCGGGGTTCCTAATTCATATTTAAACAAATTTGTGTATTAGGTAAAGGTACTCATATATTAATTTTGTTATTTTGCAGGAATCATATGAGTGATCAAGAAACAAATTGAGTAGAAGACCAAGCAGAGAAAACACAATCCATTTAGACAGGGTACAAGTGCAACACACATAATGCCTTAAGACTTAGCATATATTTGGAGACAAAATGATTTAAGCTAAGTTACAAACTAAATTAATACAAATTCTCAGGTGAACTCATCTGGTAGACAACTAATGTTCTTTTTAATATTGAATGGTAGTATCTAAGGTGTTGTTAAGTGATGGACATGCCTATTGCAAACATGACTACTAGTTATTTAACCAGCCTCAAGTTGGTTATGACCAAATGCATCCCGACTTGAGTCTTATACCTAAATAGAGAGATATGTTGAACATAGTGCTGTGAAAACTACAAGTAATATAAAAATGCATATGGGTCTGCTTCATAAATCAATGCAAGCTTCTACTGTGATTTAAATGCCTAAACTAAGAAATTAGGGGTATCATTTTCAGGCTTGACATATACTTATATCAATTATAAGCCATGATCATGCATTTATGATTAACTCAGTTTTGGTTCAACTCAGACTTTAGAAAATTTACTTAATGTCTATATTCCTTCTTTTTTTAACTATTTCTACTTTGCCTTTTTTTTGAAAACTAGTCAGACATTGCCAAGGGAGACATGGTCACATATCAAATTATATGACATGATCCCCTACATCATACTTCACCAGAGATTATCCAGTTCAGTCATTTGAAACAGAAACCAATAAACACATATATGCAATACAAAGGCTTCTACATATTCTTCACTCAGAAAGATAAGCACATATATCAATCCAGAAAATACTTAAACAGAATGATTTGCTTGGCCTAATTATTACAATATTTCTGCCAAATTCCTTAAGCATTCTAAATGCAAGTGGGTCTTCAAGTATCCATGCTAACAAGTTTCTTATGCTTCCTTTCCTGCAGCAACATCTAGAGCTGCCTCAATAAAAATGAGACACCCCAAATGTCACAAAGCAACAAATAGGGTCAGAAATAAATTTCTGGTATGAGTGAAATCACATGTTAAACATTTTGTAAATTCTTAATGCTACAGAGAAAAACATATCAGTTTAATGAGAACTAATTCATACTAAAATCTGAATATTTGTAAACTTGTCTATCATTTATACACTCAAACAACCATGCATTCATTCCATCCAGATTATTATATACATACTCCTATGAAATTATTTCCAATTTCATAGCCTGACTGATCAATCTCATTTCATTTATTTTTACATTTTGTGTTTGGTCTAACTCCTTGCCATTGAACTCTATGTGTGCATTGAAAAGGGGCTCAGTTCTGTTATCCCTTTTCACAGAGGCCTACAGGACTTTAGCAAGTCATGCACATACCCATCATCCTCCTGATGATGAGCAGATCAAGGCACCATTCCTAAATTATTTTTATAATTTAGAGACCATATTTATTTGTCTTCTGAGAATTTTATTATCTCTTGGAATGCTTTGCATTCCTTTCCTTTTCTCTCATGGGTCAATAGTTAAGGAACTACATCAGGGGTTTTTAATTAGCCATAACATGCTTTTCATGCAAAAATACTAAATCCCATCCCAAGGTTGATTTATTCAAATCATATTTCTGAAACTTTCATACATATATATCTACAAGAAGTTTTCCTATATCTCATAAATCTGATGAAACCATATCCCATTTATTTACTTTTATTAGGAACATAGGACATGATTTTCCTTTAAGAAAAACCCATAAAAACATAACAACTTATCACTTATGCATGATACTGCATTGTTCATACCATTTTAATATAGACTAGGCATAAGCATAAATCTCATTATTCATACTGCCTGCTATTTTTCTTTGATATCCCATTTCTCAGTAAAACATTTAGTTTATTTCTCACATAAAACTGGATCATTAAATCCACTTCTATGATCTGGATATATGTTTGATTACTTATATTTTAAAACAAAAGACTGAAACAATCTTGTCAAACCAAGACAGATCAAAACTCCAACCAAAAGTTCAATCAAAATATCACCCATAATTTGCATGCATTTATTCAGAGAATAAAATCAAACTGAAAATCATAATAATTTTTTATACATGAAAATAACTTGGCTGCCCTTAACATGGGTCTTAGTGCCATACATATCAAAGTGATTACCACTCACCTTCCTTTGCTTCTCTCCGGGAGTGCTCAAGTCTGAGGACAATGTAAGTTTATTTTATTTTAATTCTGTTTTCTCCCCCTGGACAACTATTGTTCCTCCCCTGATTTAAATCATTCTGTTTAGGGTTTTAAATGGAGGAAAAACCCATTCTGTCCTTACCTTACTCAGGGATTAATGTATGCATTCTTATGGCTATAAGTGCCATTTTCTCTTGGTTTCCATTTTCAGCAAAACAGTTGCCTCATTACTTTTCTGTGCACATGCTATTTGCATGATTTCCTTGCACATCATTTTTATGTGACTCAGCCCTATATTTCTTTTTCTCTTTTCTTTTGTAAGCTTGATTTTTAGCTAACAAATTTTTATTATCTATCTTGCTTTATAAAAAAAATACATTCATACCTATAAATATTACTTGACTGGTTGGTATGCATTTCAATTATAAAGATAAACTATTTTACTACCTAAATACTTTTCTGGCCATATAAATTTATAGTTTTCAGGAGATGTGTGTATTTAAAACTCATTCATACCTTAGTTAAGTTTCTTTTTCTTCTCATTATTTGTTGAAACATTTATTCCCTTTTTAATATTCATTTTCAAATCATCTTATTCTTCAATTATCTTCTATTTACTAACTTTATTATATTATATATTTTCTTTATTTCAGCATTATTTTTATCTCATAAATTTTGGGTCTTCACATACTCTCCTCCTAAAAGGAATTGTGTCCCACAATTATAAATACATATTTTTCTTTTCCACTGTGCAAGAGTTTTAATCTTGATCTAAGCAGCTTAAAAAAAAAACTTATGCATCCAGAACTATTCAAATATATATATGTTTAAATAGTTCTCAAATTTATTATAATTTCAGGCATACCTTTATGCAGAGAATAGATTAGGATATTTATCCTTCATCCTATCTTCAGCCTCCCAAGTGCAATCATTTCCATCTAGACTCCACTGTATTTTAACCAACTTTATTATTTTGTTTCTCAATTTCTTCTCCTCTCTAGCCACTATGCCTACTGGTTCCTTCTTATAAACCAGGTTTTCTTGAATTTCAACTTGTGTAGGGGATTCAAGAATAGTTTCCTTGTTATACACCCACTTTCTTAATTGAGATACATGAAATACATCATGTATGTTGCTCAATTCCTCTGGCAACTTCAATTTATAAGCCAAAGTTCCTATTCTTTGAACAATTTCATATGGGCCTATATACCTTGGTGATACCTTTCCAGCTTTGCCAAACCTTAGTATTTTCCTCATGGGTGAAACTTTGAGAAATACATAATCCCCCACTTCAAACTCTACTGGCCTCCTTCTTTTGTCTGCATATGCTTTCTGTCTTTCTTGTGCCACTCTCATTCTTTGCCTCACTAATTCAATTCTTGCAGAGGTTTCCTTCACATGTTCTGGTCCAAGCAATACTCTTTCACCTGCCTCCATCCAACATGCAGGAGATAAGCAAGGCCTTCCATACAAAGCCTCAAATGGAGCCATACCTATGGTGGTCTGGTAGCTGTTATTATAAGCAAACTCAGCTGAATAAAGGTGATCTTCCCAGTTGCCACCAAAATCAAGTATGCATGCTCTAAGTAAGTCTTCTAAAACTTTATTAACAATTTCAGTTTGCCCACAGTTTGTGGGTGGTAGGCTGTGCTTAGACTTAGTTCTGTTCCCATGGCTTCTTGAAAGCTACTCCAAAATCTTGAGGTAAATAGGGTGTCTCTATCACTAATGATAGTCTTAGGAATACCATGTAATCTCACTATCTCTTTTACAAATAATTGAGCTAGCTTATGAGCATTTCTGCTGGAACTTATAGGGATGAAGTGTGCTGTCTTTGTAAGCCTATCAACCACCACCCAAACACTATCATTGCCTCTTCTTGTTCTTGGCAAACCATCTACAAAATCCATTGAAATGCTTTCCCACTTCCAGGTAGGCACTTCCAAAGGCTGCAGTAAGCCTGAGGCTCTTTGATAATCTGCTTTAACTAGTTGGCATGTTAAACAATTTGCCACATATTTTGCCACTGCTCCTTTCATCCCTGGCCACCAGTAATTTCTCTTGAGATCATAGTACATTTTTGTACCACCTGGGTGTATTGTATATTTTGTTTTGTGATGTTCATCCATAACTTCTTGCTTCAATTCCTCCATGTTTGGTATGCAGAGTTTCCCCTTTTTCCTTAAATAACCTTTTTCATCCACTTCATAATTTTCCACTGTCATGCCTTGTGACATCATATCTTTCTTCTCCTTTAAATCTGTGTCTTGATCCTGCATTTGTCCTATTTTATCAACCAGAGTTGACCTTAAAGAAATGAGGCTTAGTTTTCCATATTCGGTCATATCATTGTGTGCTTCATCTGATACCCCCATTCCTTCTTTTACTTCTACTTCACTAAGGATGGTCAAACCCTTGAATTCAGTCATCATTAAGTTTGCCAATTTTGCTTGATGCCTACTCAATGCATCTGCCACTTTGTTAGCTTTTCCAAGGGTATATAATATATCAAGATCATAGGCAGCTAGAAATTCCACCCACCTATGTTGCCTCATGTTCAAGTCTTTTTGAGAAAATAAGTATTTAAGTGACTTATGATCAGTAAACAATTCAAACTTAGCACCTAATAAATAGTGTCTCCATAGTTTCAATGCATATACTACAGCAGCTAGTTCTAAATCATGTGTAGCATACCTGGTTTCATTTGGCTTGAGTTGCCTTGATGCATATGCTATGAATTTACCATGTTGCATGAGCACTGCCCCTAATCCAGATCCACTAGCATCTGTATAAACCACTAGCCCTTCATTACCCTCTGGCACTTGCAAAACTGGAGCTTCCACCAGTGCTTTCTTTAGTGATGAAAAAGCTTGTTCACACTTCTCTGTCCACACATAGGGTTGCTCCTTTTTAGTTAACTTGGTCAATGGAATGGCTATTCTTGCAAAGTCTTTTATAAACCTTCTATAGTAACCTGCCATTCCTAAAAATGATCTCACCTCAGTCACTGATTTGGGTCTATCCCATGACTGCACTGCTATCACCTTAGTTGGATCTACACTAACTCCTTGTTGTGATACAATATGCCCCAAAAACTTTACTTCATTTTGCCAAAATGTACATTTAGAGAATTTGGCCTTTAAATCATGTGTCCTCAGTCTAGACAAAACTAGATGCAAGTGTTTTACATGATCCTCTTCTGATTTTGAAAACACTAATATGTCATCAATGAAAACAACCACAAATTTGTCTAGAAAGTCTCTAAATGTCCTATTCATTAAATCTACAAAATAGGATGGTGCATTTGTCAATCCAAAAGGCATTACCAAGAATTCATATAAGCCATACCTTGTATTGAAAGCAGTGTATTTAATGCTCTCCTCTTCAACCTTCATTTGGTGAAATCCAGAGGCTAAATCCAGTCTTGAGAAAATCCTTGCTCCATTCAATTGATCGAATAGATCATCAATTCTGGGGAGTGGGTATTTGTTATTGATGGTGACTTTATTTAGTTCTCTATAATCAATACACATTCTTAGTGTACCATCATGCTTTTTCACAAATACAACTGGAGAACCCCAGTTTGAACTACTAGGCCTTATGAAGCCTTTTTGCTCTAATTCCTCCAACTGTTGCTTTAATTCTACTAATTCCTTTGGACCCATTCTAGTAGGCTTTTTGATGATAGGACTTGATCCTGGGATCAGCCTTATCTGAAATTCCACTGGTCTATTTTTTGGAATTCCCACAACTTCCCCAAAAACATCTGGATATTCATTCACTACTTTTTGGTCTCTTAAGGTCAATTCCTTTTCAGTCATACTCCATATTTGATTAAGACAATTTGTTTTGGCTACTTCACTCATGACTATGATGTTTTTACCATTTTCTGTTTTCAAAGAAATTGTAAAATTTTCTAAATGCAAAATTGCTTTGAATTTATTCAACCAATCTACTCCTAGAATAATTCCTATTCCAGGATATTTTAACACAAACAAGTCAGATTTAAACATATTTCCTCCTATGTTTAATTCTACTCCCAAACATTTTAATCCTAGCAGACAAGAGCTACCTAGTGGGCTTTGAATAAACAAGGGTTTTTCAACTGTATTGTATGTGAGAGCTAATTTATCCACTATGTCTTGTGATATCAGAGAATGTGTAGCTCCAGTGTCATATATAACTGTGATTGGGTAATTTTTAATTAGAAGTATACCTTCCAATTGTCCAAAGTTTCCCACTGCTTTTGCCTTAGCCTTGGCTTCCAGTGCTCCTACCCTTGCCCCTTTCTTGAATTCTGGGCAGTTCCTCTTAATGTGACCTTCTTTCCCACAGTTGTAGCAGCTGAATGGTGCTTTCTTAGCTGCTTGACACCTATTGCTCATGTGTCCTTCCTTGCCACAATTGTAGCAGGTAACCTTCTTCTTAACCTCCCCAGTGGCTGCTCCTTCAACTTTCTTGTCTACATTCTTCTTGTCATAAGGATGTGCTCTATTCTTCCCTTTCTTTTGATTGTTAGTTCTCATGTTTCTGAACTTTTCCCTTGCATTGTCATGTTGTTCAAAAGAAAGAGTAAGATCTATGACTTGATCAAATGTTCTGTCTTTATATGGTAGCATTGCTCTACTCAAACCAGCATTGAGTCCCTGAATGAACCTTGAATTCTTTGATTCTTCATTCCCTATGAGCATAGTTCCATACTTGGACAAACTCTCAAATTTTTGAGTGTATTCAGCCACACTCATTGGTCCTTGCCTCAACCTTATAAATTCCTCAAGCAATGTTGCCTTAGCTGTTGCTGGAACAAACCTTGCCTCAAGCATCTCCTTGAATTGATTCCATGTTATCTCATCTTCTGGCCTTCCTGTAATAATTACTTCCCACCAATCTAGTGCTGCTCCTTTGAGCCTTCTTGAAGCTATCTGCCTTTTCCTTTGATCATTAATTTGCATGTCTGCAAATATTCTTTCTAAAGTTCTCAACCATGTTTGCACACCCATAACCCCTTCAGTGCCCTCAAAGTCCTTGCCTCCTAGGTTTGAGAATGTCTTTAATAGCTTAGCTAATTCCTCATGAGGATTCTCTTCCCTGTGCACTGCTCCTTCTCTAAAGGCCCTCACCAAATCTTGCAAATTAACCATTGGTGTTGTATTGGAGGGTCCTGCTCCATGACTTGGTGGTCTTCCTACCATGATTTGCTATACAATTTTTACATAACTAGTTAGTTTAATTTGTAACTTAATTGTTTCAGTAATCTCATTTGTACTGAAAATTGTGTGATGTATTTAGTCTCATAAGAATTTATTTTGATAAGAGAATCTGATCTTTATTTATGCTATGTTTAATAACATAGCTCTGATACCAACTGAAGTGACCCTCTACTTATTCAATTATTTTTAATGAATTTTCAGTTGAGTTTTTTTTTCATATGTATATATCTCTATACATATATATATATACTTCACTGGATCACTTCCCATTTAATCATTTTTCCCAAGATTCCTTATTCTACCAATATAAAAATATCAGTATATAAAATCAGATTAGATCATTTATATATATGAAGATATATAGATGACTCTTTGCCTATCAGAGTAATTGAAGTTGGCAAAGGAATTTAATCACACCTTATTTCTCATGTTTCAGAGTTTTTGGTGTCACATAGCCCTCCTTTTCTTGATTTTCTTACTTAAAACTTAGGCTTGATTATAAGATCAAGTAATAACATTTTTCCTAATTTTCTTGCTTTTCTTCTCAGTTGTTTAATTCCTGGATTTAAAGCCATATATAATTAGATTCTGGGGTTTTCTAATTTGATACTTATAGTTCTATGCTAAATGAGAGGGTGTTTAAAATAGCTCATTCCTTCTAGTTTGGCCCGGGGTTCCTAATTCATATTTAAACAAATTTGTGTATTAGGTAAAGGTACTCATATATTAATTTTGTTATTTTGCAGGAATCATATGAGTGATCAAGAAACAAATTGAGTAGAAGACCAAGCAGAGAAAACACAATCCATTTAGACAGGGTACAAGTGCAACACACATAATGCCTTAAGACTTAGCATATATTTGGAGACAAAATGATTTAAGCTAAGTTACAAACTAAATTAATACAAATTCTCAGGTGAACTCATCTGGTAGACAACTAATGTTCTTTTTAATATTGAATGGTAGTATCTAAGGTGTTGTTAAGTGATGGACATGCCTATTGCAAACAGGACTACTAGTTATTTAACCAGCCTCAAGTTGGTTATGACCAAATGCATCCCGACTTGAGTCTTATACCTAAATAGAGAGATATGTTGAACATAGTGCTGTGAAAACTACAAGTAATATAAAAATGCATATGGGTCTGCTTCATAAATCAATGCAAGCTTCTACTGTGATTTAAATGCCTAAACTAAGAAATTAGGGGTATCATTTTCAGGCTTGACATATACTTATATCAATTATAAGCCATGATCATGCATTTCTGATTAACTCAGTTTTGGTTCAACTCAGACTTTAGAAAATTTACTGAATGTCTATATTCCTTCTTTTTTTAACTATTTCTACTTTGCCTTTTTTTTTGAAAACTAGTCAGACATTGCCAAGGGAGACATGGTCACATATCAAATTATATGACATGATCCCCTACATCATACTTCACCAGAGATTATCCAGTTCAGTCATTTGAAACAGAAACCAATAAACACATATATGCAATACAAAGGCTTCTACATATTCTTCACTCAGAAAGATAAGCACATATATCAATCCAGAAAATACTTAAACATAATGAAGTTTTGCTTGGCCTAATAATTACAATATTTCTGCCAAATTCCTTAAGCATTCTAAATGCAAGTGGGTCTTCAAGTATCCATGCTAACAAGTTTCTTATGCTTCCTTTCCTGCAGCAACATCTAGAGCTGCCTCAATAAAAATGAGACACCCCAAATGTCACAAAGCAACAAATAGGGTCAGAAATAAATTTCTGGTATGAGTGAATCACATGTTAAACATTTTGTAAATTCTTAATGCTATAGAGAAAAACATATCAGTTTAATGAGAACTAATTCATACTAAAATCTGAATATTTGTAAACTTGTCTATCATTTATACACTCAAACAACCATGCATTCATTCCATCCAGATTATTATATACATACTCCTATGAAATTATTTCCAATTTCATAGCCTGACTGATCAATCTCATTTCATTTATTTTTACATTTTGTGTTTGGTCTAACTCCTTGCCATTGAACTCTATGTGTGCATTGAAAAGGGGCTCAGTTCTGTTATCCCTTTTCACAGAGGCCTACAGGACTTTAGCAAGTCATGCACATACCCATCATCCTCCTGATGATGAGCAGATCAAGGCACCATTCCTAAATTATTTTTATAATTTAGAGACCATATTTATTTGTCTTTTGAGAATTTTATTATCTCTTTGAATGCTTTGCATTCCTTTCCTTTTCTCTCATGGGTCAATAGTTAAGGAACTACATCAGGGGTTTTTAATTAGCCATAACATGCTTTTCATGCAAAAATACTAAATCCCATCCCAAGGTTGATTTATTCAAATCATATTTCTGAAACTTTCATACATATATATCTACAAGAAGTTTTCCTATATCTCATAAATCTGATGAAACCATATCCCATTTATTTACTTTTATTAGGAACATAGGACATGATTTTCCTTTAAGAAAAACCCATAAAAACATAACAACTTATCACTTATGCATGATACTACATTGTTCATACCATTTTAATATAGACTAGGCATAAGCATAAATCTCATTATTCATACTGCCTGCTATTTTTCTTTGATATCCCATTTCTCAGTAAAACATTCAGTTTATTTCTCACATAAAACTGGATCATTAAATCCACTTCTATGATCTGGATATATGTTTGATTACTTATATTTTAAAACAAAAGACTGAAACAATCTTGTCAAACCAAGACAGATCAAAACTCCAACCAAAGTTCAATCAAAATATCACCCATAATTTGCATGCATTTATTCAGAGAATAAAATCAAACTGAAAATCATAATAAATTTTTATACATGAAAATAACTTGGCTGCCCTTAACATGGGTCTTAGTGCCATACATATCAAAGTGATTACCACTCACATTCCTTTGCTTCTCTCCGGGAGTGCTCAGGTCTGAGGACAATGTAAGTTTATTTTATTTTAATTCTGTTTTCTCCCCCTGGACAACTATTGTTCCTCCCCTGATTTAAATCATTCTGTTTAGGGTTTTAAATGGAGGAAAAACCCATTCTGTCCTTACCTTACTCAGGGATTAATGTATGCATTCTTATGGCTATAAGTGCCATTTTCTCTTGGTTTCCATTTTCAGCAAAACAGTTGCCTCATTACTTTTCTGTGCACATGCTATTTGCATGATTTCCTTGCACATCATTTTTATGTGACTCAGCCCTATATTTCTTTTTCTCTTTTCTTTTGTAAGCTTGATTTTTAGCTAACAAATTTTTATTATCTATCTTGCTTTATAAAAAAAATACATTCATACCTATAAATATTACTTGACTGGTTGGTATGCATTTCAATTATAAAGATAAACTATTTTACTACCTAAATACTTTTCTGGCCATATAAATTTATAGTTTTTAGGAGATGTGTGTATTTAAAACTCATTCATACCTTAGTTAAGTTTCTTTTTCTTCTCATTATTTGTTGAAACATTTATTCCCTTTTTAATATTCATTTTCAAATCATCTTATTCTTCAATTATCTTCTATTTACTAACTTTATTATATTATATATTTTCTTTATTTCAGCATTATTTTTATCTCATAAATTTTGGGTCTTCACACTTTGAGGCAACACTCAGCATATGGAGTAGATTTATTTACAGAATCACTTTCGTTCGAGTTTGAAACTTTTCCTCTTGATTCGAATTTCCTTTGAATTTTTGGAACGTTCCCTGCGGTTCCAAAATTCATTCTTGTCCCTCACTATTCATCTTCTTTTGATTCTGGAGTATCCCATAACTCCGCATCGAATGAGTTTTATAGTGAATTGGCGGTCTCGCCAATACTCTAATGACTTGTAAAAATGGAAACTCCTTTACAATTAGCGTCGATTCACCAAAGATTTATATCTATCCTTGGTTTAGATGCTAATATCTTTTGTTATTCCAAACTCTATCTCCTAAGATCGGATGTAGATTTACCCCAGAAAAATCCACATTTGATCTTATTCATTAAGTCACGGTTGGCCTGGTTAAGGTTGCCCACGATTTATTTAAGCTTACCCATCTCCCTATTTTGTTATTTAATCATCTTGTCTTTTGTTTCCAAACTATCTCCAAACATTTTTAAATTGTACTTGTAAATCTATGTTTTGTTTTATATATTGTGTTGTTTGAGTTGTTGATGTTGATTTGGGTTTCTGATCGATTCGTCTGATCAACGCTATCGATAGGATTTCTAAAACACTTTGACAGAACAAACTGACACAATATTATTTTAAATTTGGTTAATGAAATAAATTTTGATATATAAGTAAATTTATGGAACTTAATAAATTGATTTAAATTGATTATTTGAAATGATAATACTTGATTTATCATTCAATAAATGAATTTATAAATAGTTGTTTATAAACTTGATTTGGGAACTGAAATGAATTTAAATCAAGAATTTGAGAATTTAATTTCCGATGGTTTCAAACCTTGTGTTTAAAGTTTTAAAAGGATATACTATTTAAAGTATTTGTGAATAGAAATTTGTTTCCAAAGAATTTTAAAGTTTAAAATTTTAGTGCTCTTCTCTTTGTCGCTGGAAAATAATTTCGGTGATGACTGCAGCATCATCGACTTTCATTTTCGAGTTTCGAAGTGAAGAAACCATTCTGTAGTTTTGCTACAGCTTCGTTTTGGGAAATCTAATTGATTTGAATTTCTAAAAGATGATTTGATTTATAATATATATATAGATATATGATTTAAAATTTGATTTGACAAATTTTGTGCATACATTTATTTTTCTCTAAATGGTTTGAAAAGAATCAGAAGTTTTATTCTTAAATTCTATCTTAAATTATAACTTCAAGTATAAAAAGAAAATCAAAATTTTGAATAAATATTCAAGCTTGAAATGATTGAATTAGAATGTTTATAGTGTATATTAGTTTTAGAAAGTTTTATTTGTATAATACTCAATTGCATTCAAATATAACTTACCTTAATTTTTAGAAGTTAACAATGTAATTAGATAATATACAATACAAAAAGTTTTATAAATAAAATTTGAATGGTTATAATAAATGTTATACACTTAAATTTTAGTTATAAAAGATTAACAGAGGTAAATAGACTAAAAGGTTAATTGAATAACATACAATTTAAATGATGTTAAGGGAATTAGGAATAAATTAAAACGGTTATAATAAGTGTAAGTATATTTAACATAGGTGATAAAATATATTGAGAGGGATAAATTTAACTTTAATTGGGAATAAAGAGGAATTAAATTTATTAAGTACATTATGAGTATAATAATGATTTTTCCAATCCATGATTTCTGAAATTGTTAGTTTAAGAAAATTGGATGATAAGATAATGTAATTAGAGGTAGTTAAGATTTATTTAACTTGTGTAAAATTAATTATCAGTTTAAGCTGAAACCTTAGAAATTTCAAACCTATTATCTTATTTTGTTTTTCAAACTTATTACCTAATTTTGTTTTTCAAACTATCTTTTGGTTGTTCTTATTTTTCCTTATCTTGAAACAGACTGGTATAGGCCTCTTCCTATAATCTTTCTATAATCTTTAATAATCTTTGCTACTCATTTTGAATCTGAGCACTGCTTTCCATCCACAGACCGTCGGTCAAGCGGAAAGGGTGAATCAGATTCTAGAAGATCTTTTCGTGCTTGTATTCTTGATTCTGGAGGATCTTGGGAAGATCACCTCCACCTTGTTAAACCTACCTATAACAACAGTTATCAGGTATATTCAAATCTTCTTGTCATATTGTCTTAATCTTATTTCACTCTATCTTTTTCTTATGCTTTCCCATACCTCATTCCTTTTCAGGGACGAAAAGTTTTGAGTGGGGTAGAGTGTAACAACCCTAGATTTTGGCCTGTATTTAAAAATTTGACTTTATTTTTATGTTGAAACTATTTTAAACTTTTTTGATTTCAAACATTTCATTTTTAAAAATATATGTTAATTATTATGTGAACTATAATTTCAAACTAGTATAAATTGGTTAGTTTATTGAAAGGTGAATTTCTGTTCAAACTGGCCAAACTTTGACTTTTAACTTTTAAATTTAAATTATTTTAAAATCTTAAATTTTATCTTTCATTATGAAAATATATTTAATAACTTGAATACAGCTTTTCGTTTCGTTGGAAACGGAGTTAAATTGTGAAAGTTATGTATATTTCAATATTGTGTGTAAACTGATGTATTTAGCAATATTGTCTATTTTAAATTTTATTTTATTTATTTTAATATGTGTTAATATGTTATTTTATGTATATTTTAACTTTTAATAATTTTAAAGTGATAGTATAGTTTTTCTAAAGTTTACTTGAATTTATTTCAATGTTTAAAGGCTGTTTTCCTATTTTTTGCTATTTTCTTCATAAAAAAATTATATTTAAATTAAATTTTAAATATTTATTTTGTGAATGTATCTTTATTTTATGTTATTATTTATGTTTAAAAATATATTTCAAGCTCATATGAATTTTCTAAAATTTATTATATTAAACTTCAAATTTTCTAGACTAGTTTACTATTTTTAGCTATTTTCTTAATTTAACTTTATATTATTGATAAATATTTATATAAATTATTATATTTTGATAAATTTTCGAAATTTTATCCGGGATCATTATTATTTCCAGAAATGTAAAGTTATAAAAAATTAAATTAAAGAAATTTGAAAAGGTTTATGACTTTTGATTTTCTAAGGCCTTTTATATTCCACCTTTTCACATTTTACAACGTCTTTTCATTCAATTGGCTGCCTTAACTCATTCTCCTCAGCCGACCACTCCCATATCATTTCACGTGAATGTTTTCTCCTCAACTCTAAAAAAAAATTCGGTCATTCTCTGTGGAAAAAGTTTGGTAAAATTTCTTTCTTCTTTTCTATATTTTTCTCCCTTGTTTATTTGATAATTGCACTTGTTTTCTTCCCTTCAGGTTCGGCCCCACCACTCCAGCCACCATGGCTGCCTCCTCCACCACCTGAACCATCCACCACCTCCTCTTCAGCCCCAAACCACCGGCCATGCCCAATAGTTGATCAAACTCCACCTAAATCTACACAAACTTCACCTATATGCACCATAGCCAACACCTATGCCTTCATCACCTTCAACCTTCCTTTGGCCGCCACCAACTCCACCTCCACCACCCATGGATGACCTGAAACCCTCTGCCACACCATTCTCCAGCCCACTACAGAGATGGCCATGCCTGGTCTTGATTGGACCGAGGCCAATGTTGCATTGAATCCTTGTAGTTTTCCTTTGTAGTTGAAATCCATGCACCTATCTCTTTGTATCACCTTTGCCCCATCACCATACATGTTTGGCCAACCTTTAGGAACCCAAACCAGATCCAAACCATGCCTTTTGCCATGCCATTTCAGATCTGGAGCTGAAGCATAGATGGTAGAAAGCAAGTGCAAACACTTTGGCTTTGTTTCATGCATTCATTTCTAACATTGTTTATGTATAATTAGAGTTGAAAACTTATGTTATATATACTTGTTTTGTTTGGATGTATGTAAGGAAATTAATCTTTGGCTCTTCCAATCTTAAATCATTGTCGTGCTTTCGTGCCTCTGGAAATCTTTGTTGTGTGTTTGGTCGTCATCTCCAGCTTAAACAAGTGAGTTATTCTCACCAGACAATATGTACCTATATAACTGATAAACCGACACCATTTGAATCTGTAATGTATATCATCATGTTATATATGCTTATATTATTATCATATGATGTTCACACCTGTTATTACACCTGTTATATCACATGTTACTGTTATATCATGCTATTTTATTATTTATATCAGTTTATCACACTGCAAGTTCCCTGTAGATTAGAATCACTATGGGTTGAAATGATACATACCCGAACGGACTTTAGAATAAGGGAAAATCGTTATGGGCTGAAATGATAAGCCTAAGCGGTTTTCAAATTCATTTATTTTACTTGGGATTGCGGGTTTGAAATGATAGAACCCGGTTTTTCTTTGTAAACTGCGGATTGAAATGATACATATCTGTATTACTTGACCTAGGCTAGAAAATTTTATACAGACCCGTGGTTTATATATTTTTCTGAAAATTTTAAAATATTTTAAAAATGTAAATATTATGATATTTTGATTTAAAATTTAATATTCTGTTATTTGTGATTATATTCATTTACTGTATATTCTGAGATTTGCCAAATTTTATTTACAACACGATATTTTGAGCAATTCAAGTCCGACATGTGCGGATGCGAATGGTTAAAAATATCGGGTTGTTACATGGTGAATGACCACAAATTAGTAGAATACACTTTTCGAGAATATTTAGATGAGATCCTTGACGTCGTTGCTCATAATACATTTCAAGTTGAATGCCGATCATTTCTTATTGATAGTGATATATTTCATCAACTTTGTTGGTGAGAGATGTTGATTACAGATCAATCGAACTTTTAGCTTTCTTTTCTTTAGGGGAAAAGCCAGTGTGATATGTTGGTAATGCAACAATGTTTAGAGAAACTGAATGAGGTGATGTAGGTGTGGATTTAGTTGGTGATACGTAAGTGCTATCTTACGAGGGAAACTTACAGTCGATAGTTGAATAAGTGGAGTCATGATCGGAAGACATTTTGTTATTTGCTTTAATAATTTATTTGTGTTCACTTATTTTTAAGTAGAATATAATCTGAATTTATAAGATAAGGTTTTTCTATATTTATAAAATAAGTTGAGGAAAATGAGTTAATACATAAAAATTTAACAGATACTAGTTAATTTTTAAATGGTTGTATTTAAATTTTTTTATGTGGTTGTTGTTAATTCTAAGTTATAAAATTAATTGTGCAGTTAAAAGTCCATATAAGCTATTACAAATTTAAGTGAACAAAATATTATTTCTATAACTTTAGTTAACCAATTCATTGTACGAATAAATTCCTAGATCCCGTCTTAACTTAATAAAAGTTAGTTCACTTAATGGTTTTGTAAAAATATCAGCTATTTGATTTTCGGTATTAATAAATTCAAGAGTTATTATTTCTTTTTCAACATTATCTCTCAGAAAATGATGACGAATATCTATATGTTTTGTTCGTAAATGATTAATTAGATTTTGATATAAATTTATATCACTAGTATTATCACAATATATTGAAGATTTGTTTATTATTTTTCCATAGTCTTTAAGTGTTTGTTGCATATATATTACTTGAGTGCAAGTTAAGGTAGCAGAAATATATTCGGCTTCATATATTAAAAGAGACACAATTTTGCTTTTTACTAAACCATGAAACTAACGATTGACCAATAAAGTGACATGTGCCACTTGTACTTTTTCTATTCGATTTACATACACCAAAATCCGCATCACTGTAAGATACAAGTTCAAACGTACCGCCTTTTGGATAAATAGACCATAACTTTAGTGTTGGTTAAATATCATAAAATCCATTTAACTGCCCGATGATGTGATTCCTTAGGTTGTGCTTGAAATCTTGCACATAAATATACACTCATCATAATATCTGGTCTACTAACTATTAACTATAGTAAGGATCCTATCATGCTTCGATATAGTTTTTGATCGAACTCTTTTCCATGTTCGTCTTTGTCTAGATGATTAGTAGGACTTATTGGACTGGGTTTACTTGATGTATTATCCATTCCAAAACGTTTTAGTAATTCTTTACAGGATTTTTCTTGATTTATAAAAATTACGTTATTTAATTGTTTTATTTGTAATCCTAAAAAGAAATTTAATTCACCCATATGGGACATTTCAAATTCGTTTGTCATTATTGTAGAAAATTCATTACATAAATTTTCGCTAGTAGATCCAAATATAATATCATCAATGTAAATTTGAACAATTAATATATCCTTCTATTCTCTTTTAATAAATAATGTTGTATCTATTTTACCAATTTGAAAACCGGAATTTATTAAATGTGATTTTAATCGATCATACCAAGCTCGAGGTACTTGTTTTAAACCATATAATGCAATTTTAAGTTTAAAAACATGATCTAGATATTTTTCATGAACAAATAGTGGTGGTTGTTCAACGTAAACATTTTCTTTTATAAAACCGTTCAAGAAAGCACTTTTAACATCCATTTGAAATAGCTTAAAGTTATGATGACAAGCAAAAGCAAGTAATATTCTTATGGTTTAAAGATGTGCTACAGGTGCAAAAGTCTCTTCATAATCAATTCCTTCTTCTTGATTGTATCCCTGTGCCACTAATCTTGCTTTATTATGTATAATATTTCCATTTTCGTCTGCTTTGTTTTTAAAAACCCATTTTGTTCCAATTACTGATTGATCATTTGGCCTTGGTACTAGTTCCCAAACATTATTTCGTTCAAATTGATTAAGTTCTTCTTGCATAGCTAAAATCTAGAAATCATCATTTGATGCTTCCTTGTAATTTTTTGGTTCAAAATTAGATATAAAAGCAACATTACTCATTTGATTTATTCGTTTTCTAGTCGAAACTTTGTTATCTACATTTCCAATTATGTTATAAATAGGATGATCTTTTAAAATACGAGGTAGTGATTTCAAATCTCTGTTATCTTGATTATCATTATTATTTCGATCATAATTTCAATGGATTTATTTTAATAAATGTCAAAATTTTCTTCGTCATCTTTATTTATATTTTTAAAGTTTCATCAAATGAGACATGAAGACTGTCCTCTATAACATTTGTTCGTTTGTTAAAAATTCTATATGCTTTACTTCGATTGGAATATCTAACAAAAATTCTTTCATCGGCTTTTGAATCGAATTTACCAAGATTATCTTTCATATTTAGAATAAAGCATTTTGATCCAAATATTCGAAAATATGGTACTTTTGGTTTCTTTTTGTAGAACATTTCATAACATGTATTTTTAGTCATAGTTCTAAGAGTTACTCAATTTAATACGTAACATGTAGTAGCAACTGCTTCAACCCAAAAATTCTTTGGTAAGCCACTACCATTCAGGAGAGTTCGAGCACATTCTTGCAAGGTGCAATTTTTTCTTTCAACTACTCTGTTTTGTTGTGGCGTTCATGGAAATGAAAAATTATGAGTAATTCCTTTTTATTACAAAAGTTTGTAAATAATTCATTTTCAAATTCTCCACCATGATCACTTCTTATACTTTTTATTTTTAAATCCATTAGAGTCTTAATTCGGTTAGCAAAAATTTTAAACATTTCAAATGTATCACTTTTATGTTTTAAAAATAGCGTCCAAGTATATCTTGAAAAATCGTCTACAATTAGAAAGACATATTTATTGTGATTTATCGAACGTACTTGAGTTGGACCAAATAAGTCCAAATGAAGTAATTCAAGAGGTTGTTTAGTAAAGATTTCTTTTTTAGACTTAAACGAGCTTTTCTTTAATTTTCCAAGTTGACATGCATTGCATAGATTTTTAACTTTGAAATTTGTTTTGGGTAATCCTCTGACCAAATTGTTTTTACCTAATTTGTTAATATATTTGAAATTTATGTGATAAAATATTTTATGCCATATCCATGGATCATCATGATTTGCGGTTAACCATAAATCATTATTATGATTAATAATCATGTTTAAAATATTAATATTTCGATTTCTTGTTCCTTCAAAAATTAAAGTTTTATTTTGATCAAAGATATTGCATTTATCTTTTTCAAAATCAATTCTAAATCCATTATCGCATAATTGGCTTATACTAAGTAAATTAATATTTAAGTTTTTAACTAATAAAACATTTGAAATAATTGGAGAAGTAGATATACCGACATTGATGACGTTTCCAATTCCGATAACATATCCTTTGGAATTTCCCCAAAAGTGACCATGCCACCGTCCATGTAAGTGATGTTTGATAGCATGTGTGCATTTCCCGTCATATGTTTGGAGCATCCACTATCGAGTATCCATTTCTCCTTATTATTAATTTTTTTTTTGGGTACTTGCAAAATAATAAAAGGTTTTAATTGGTACCACTTCCTTTGTTAGGGTCCTATGTGTTGTAGGAGAAGGTAGTCATACCCATGAGGGTTTGGAACCTTTAGAGATGTAATTTTCATTATGAACTATATCTTTTAGATATACATCAATGTGGTTTTTTCTAATCAAGTTGTTATTTGTTTTAGGAATCCATATTTTAATAATTTTTGTCCCCTTATTTTCATATTTAGATTTTGTTTTTCTAAAATTTGTATATAATGTACTATACTTTTTATATCTTTGATTATTATTAGAAACCAGATTATTTCTAGAATGTTTATGAATTTTTTCGTTAAATCCTAATCCCTTCCATTTCCTGATGGTTTTGAAATCTTTATCAAATTATCTAGATTTTTCTTTCCTTTATTAAATTTTGAAACATTATTAGTAATTTTATCTAATTTATTTTTGAGACCAAAAATTTCTATATTGGTTAATTCTAATTTTTTTTTCAATTCATACTTTTCTTTTACAAGTTTATAATTCCCTATTTTGTTATTCACTATATCATTTGTTAAAGTAGCATTTTGAGTTGATAATTTTTTACATTCTTTTTGTGCTAATTCTAATTCTTCTTCTAAAATAGTTTTCTCATCTTTAAACAATCCAATTTCTAATTCAGCTCTATTTAATTTTCCCGCATTTTATTTATTTAATTTTTTTAATTCTCTATACTTGTCATCTAATTCTATACTAATTTCAAGAATTTCACCATATGTTAATTTAGGACGTACTTCATCTGTGCTAGCCATGAAGCAAACATTTGCTTGTTCGGAGTCACTGTCGCTATCGGATGAAGAGGAAGAGTCGGAGTCATTCCAACTTACTTGAAATACTCTTCTCTTTTTCTTGAAATTTTCGAACTTATTTTTCATTTATCATTGTTGAGTATTGGACAGTCTTTCTTCATATGACCAAATTTATCACACCCGAAGCATTTAGTTGATGTTTAATTTGAGGAATTTGTGTTGCTGTTGTTTTGAAATTTCGTCATCTTTTTGAACTTCTTGAACTTGCTGTAATTTTTGGCTATGAAAACAATCTCATCTTCTTCCAAGTCGGAGTTGTCATTATTTGCTTGAAATGCGAAGTTTTCCTTTCTTGATTTTGTTTTTTACTTGCCTGTAAATTAGCTTCATATGACATCAGATTTCTTATTAACTCTTCAGCTTTGAGTTGGGAAAGATCGTTAGCTTCTTCGATGGCTAAAACTTTTCTTTCCCATTCGTTTGTCATAGAGTTCAAAATTCATGTGACTAAATCAAAATCAGTGAATTTAACTTCTACTGTCATAAGATCGTGTTGTATAGTTTGAAATCTAGCATACATATCAATAATTGATTCATTTGATTTCATTTTAAAAGACCAAAATTGATTTTGTAGAATAGAAATTTTTGTTTGCTTGACTTTATTTGTGCCTTCATGGATAATTTGTAATGTACGCCATATATCGTAAGCAGTAGTGCAAAACATGACTCGTGAAAATTCATATTTATCGAGTGAGAAAAATAAAACATTCATAGTTTTGTTAGATGCCTCTGCTTTTTCTGCATCAGTCCATATGCCAATATCAATGTCAGGTGCTTCATTTTTATTTTGAGTTGCTAGCCATATTTCTAATCCATTTGCTTCCATAAAAATTCGCATGCATGTTGACCAATAAGCATAATTAGAACCAGTAAATAGAGGGGGACGAGCAGTTGATTGACCTTCTTGAATTGTACTTGCCATTTTAATGATTTCAATTTTGCTCTGATACCAGTTGAAAGTCGTGGATTGTATATTATCTAACTTGTGTATAATATGCAAGTGTATAAGTTAATGCAATAGTAGACAAAAAATAGTAAAGTATAAAAGCGTCCAAACCAGAGTTTTTATACTGGTTCGGACCTCCCGTCTTAGGTCTAGTCCCGAAGCTCCCCTTTGGTATTTCCTTTAAACAATTTATCCTCACTTCGCCCGGAGGAATATGCTAATACAAATGTATCTATGACAATCTTATGTTCCAAATAACACAGTTTTTGACTTATAGTACAAATCTTCCTATGATCTCCTTTGAGTATATGAATATGAATGCTTTGAGTTGTAGGAAGTGATTTAACCAAAATTATATTTTGGTTATAGTAGATTGAGAGTATGTGAACAATGTATATGCAAGAGAGTGTTTAGAAATCAAGGGAGTAAAGAATAGATTAATTCAAGTTAGATGATTTCTATTTCTTAATCAAAGTAGTATTATAGATTCAAAAAGGTGCAGATGAAAAGTTGTTACTATTTGAGAAAGTCTATTCAATTTAATGGCTGCAACTTTTCATTTGAAAGCTGATATCTTTTTGAATGAAATAGAAGTGTCTTTTCAAAATTGATAGTTTTTTCTCATGACAGACGTTTGTGGTAAAACCACAAACGTCTATGACTTCAGAGAATTTTTAACCCGAGAATTGTCACAGACGTTTGTGGCTTTATTTCGGACGTCTGTGAGGTGTAAAAACAGTTTTTCACCTTAATTTTGATGCATATGAAATTGTGTGTGATCATGTATGCATATATACTCAAAGTGACCTTAACTATATTTTATCTACGACTCTTTCACAGTAGAATAACCTTACTAACCGGAGTATGGTCAATGAATCTTCGTTTCTCTTCGAGTCTCAATATCTTCGAGCATGGTGTCTTCTTGTAGCATATACCTGCAATTTGATAAGGTATATATATATATGATTGTATAGTTGTTATCATTGAAACATAAATTGGAGGTTCTAAAAGGTTTTACCTTATGATAACCAAAACCTTTCTACGCAAAATCAAGTGATATTGTTTTTAATGACATTCTTTTGAAAGCACTTTTCAAATAAACATATTCAAATAGCTGAAATTGTTACATTGGTTAAATTTGACGACATAATAGGTTTATAACTAAAATCAAAGGCACTTATTGGAGATTTGGATTTCCAACGAATAGCAAGGTAAGGGAGTACCTCCGGTATGGTGCATCTCTAGATGAATGCACCTAGGCCATCCATAGATTGTCCTTTGCGAATTAAGATCAGCATACGCAAGACCAACTAATGGTATAGATAGCACCGAATATGATATTACCCCAGCCGTTCCCAACCTATCCTAGAGATCTTATACAATGTACCACTTTTTTACCCGACGTCATAACGGGCGCAAAATAAGTCTAGAAAGGTGATATCATACTCTAATGATTGCGAACCACATAGCCCTAAAGCAACCCCTATTTTATAATTCCCCGGGTGTGAGGCAAGAGGTAACGTTTACCTTTTGTAAAACATTTTCACTTAAAATGTCACATTGCCATTTCCAATAACACACTATTGATTTCAACAAAAGTACAACCTGTAAGCTCGTATGTCTCAGAGAAGGGTGTTAAGTATAAGAGGGGTTACCTCCCACACCACCAACAGATGTACGTTTGTAGCGATCAATGCACTGTGATCTTAGAAATGCAATGTCGGACATCCATCCATACAAGTTGATCAGGAACAGGACAAACCGAAGGCACTCTTCTACCACATCCTTTTCGATATTACCCCTAGGATTAGTAGTGAGTAGTCCTTGCATACGAAGATCCCAGAACGAAGGGACCACTGCTATTTATTTATCTCGAGAGCAACTCCAAAATTTATCAATGAGCAATCATCCCATTATGAAGATCCCCACCTTCAACTTCATTGTCTTTAACATGTCTTCACTTTCGAACTCGTAAATTGGTTCGAAGTGGTTTTCGGATAGAAATCGTCCAAATCCGACCCCGGTTTCTTCGAATCAATTATCGATAAAAAAATGTTAAGTGGGTTATAAATATTCCATTAATTTGTATCATTTTATCCAAAATATCTTCTTAGAGATATATATCTTTTAAAACCGTTTCTTTTCAGTATATACGGGATCATTAAACCTCTCTTATCAAATCCTTTGGTTACTTAAATCTTTTTAAATCTCGGAATAATTCCAAATCATTTCATCCTTTACTTAGGAAAATATTTCCAAATCATTTATTTAAATTTTAACAAAGATTTCCAACACATATTTTTTAATTGGTTGAAACCATGTTATCTAAGATGGTAAATCCAAATTAGTTTGTATTCAAGTAAAACGGATCCATAGAAATTATACTAATTTTACTCGATACTAATTTCCGTATTCAACTTGTATTATTCATTGAATAACGGTGGAATCACCATTTAAATCATATGATTAGTATGACTTCTCACCTTGAAATTTAACACCAAGTATAAGAAGATTATTTTTATAAATCCAAGATGTATTAAATTTGGAAAAATTAAATGTTTTATACTTGCCTCATTTTCGACATTTCGACCTTATTAATCCTCGCCCATAAAAGAGGCTAGGTGAGCTAGGGCACTGGTTACTCCTAAACAACTCCTTAGTTTAAGCACCTCATATCCGGATCTCACGAATAGAGAAATCCATTCTACTCATCGGCTTTTAGAGCCAAGATTAAATCACTTAACTATAACAGCTTTTCTTTAAATCATTTATTTAAACTCTTTAAAATAACTTATAAAACCTTCACATTATCTTTAAAATACTTAATCATTCATTTGAAAACATTTATAAAATATTAGGGAAATAATACTTAAGTTTAAAGCCATATATCAAAAGTTATTAAAAGTGTCGTGAATAGTACTTCTAAGGCTTATTTGGTCAAAACAACTTTTATTTCATTTAGAAATCCATTTTTATAACTCAATTCTCTTTTAAAACATTTTAAAATACTTATAGAATTTATTCCATATTTTTAAGAATTAAAAATATCACTTTTAAAGATTTTATTGCTTTGATGTCCGAATTGCCAAACCGCGACTATTTTTAAAACTTGTTTTTGCTCATATTTCAAAATCCACTAAACGAAATCTCGTTCTTTTTCTTTTTTTTGAAAACTATGATTATAAGAGTTCGAAAACTTCTTATTTCAAAGAATTCCGACTCAGATTCCATCCTATAGATGGATTCAACTTTCTACGACGTGAAATCGCGAACTGCCATTACGCGACACACCTGTTTTTGACTCAATTTTCATAAATTATCAAAACTTCACCAAACTGGATTTTAGTGCTTATAAAACATTTATAAACCATTTTAAAGGGGTTTAATGATCTATGTTACTTTTATAACGTGATTCGAAAAGTGATTCCTTGTGTAATATCGATGTGAATTTAACGTGACTTGTTTACACAATGTAACACTATATTAAAACAACCAATACTTAACGATCAAAGCATTGTAAACATCCATAACAATCATATTACGTCATCATTATATATTTATAAATAGAATTTCTCACCTTCATTCGTTTCTAACTTTACGAAAATTTGCTATAGCTTCGCTACGATCGAATCAAAGCCTACGAAATCAAGCCTTAGACCTTTGAATAGGCTCGACCTATGCTTGCAAATGAATTAGGCTCGACCTTGGGGGTGAATGATATTGCTGTGGGTTTAGAGAGAGGAAAGGAGTGGATTTACACTTGTTTTAAGTGGATTGTAAACATATATACTATATAAATTTATTTTCTTTTTCGCTAATTTTTCTTTATAATTCTCCTAAGGTAGGAAGCTATTAAAGAGGAGTATAAGAAGATGAAGAAGCTTAGGAATTTGTGGATAAATGAAGTGAAGATGGAGGGTGGTAAAGGAAAATTTATGAACCAAAATATCATGACATTTATGTGCATATACATTACCATTTCATCACAACCACACCATCCTCCTCCTTCACTATGCACGGTGGCACACCCCTATGTGTGTAGCCATGTGTGTGAGTTGATGTGTGTAAGAGTGAAGTGAAGTTTGCTTTTTAAGTGTGAAAATATCTTAGATATTTTTGTAATATATATATATATATATATAAGTGTATATGTATATTTGTACATATATATATGTGTTCACGTATATGTTAGGGTATGCATGTGTATGTTATATATGTGCACGAGACATATAAAAATGGTTGCGACAATTTTAAACAATTTCCATTCGTTAAACCGTTGAAAATTGAGAAGCCAATTCCCGGTCACATTTTCACTTATAAATTAATTTACATATAAATGTAAAGAAAATTTGAAAACTAATTTCCCATTATTATTAATTAATTAAAACAATCTCATTTGAATTATAAAACCATATAAATTTATATTAAACAATTGTTATAAAAAGTTTTGCTATATCGATAAAGCGATACGACTTTTCTTATATTTACAAATCCAGTATATATCTTAATAAAACTATTATAAATGATTTACTATCACTATATAACTAATTGAAATGAATTATAATAATTTTAAAACAATTATTTGAATATTTATAATAATTTTTATATCATTAAATCTTAATTTAAATTAATTAAATCAATTATCAAATATGATGCCATTATTGATGATGTCATAAATACATTTTATTCCCAAAAATTAAATAATTTTTTTATTTCATATTGTTATTTAAATGGAAAATAAGTGTATGTATCCAGCTCCGTGCTTAACTTCTGATAATTACAAAGCTGTTTATTGATAAAACGGTTTTCGGTCATTTTATCGATATTTTTCTAAGGTGTATATTTTTTAAAATTCTTATTCAAAATAAGATTACCATCATTATTTATTGTACAAGACAATATAATCTATGTTAAAAAAGATTATATTTGAAAATTTTAAAAATAAATATAATTTATCAAAATGATAAATTTGCGAGTCGTTACAGACTCCCCTCCTTAAAATAATTTCGTCCTCGAAATTGCAACGCAAATCCCATAGGTGTTTGCCTAATTTTTTTTAAACTTACACTTCTATAATGTACATAGAATATTTTTATGCAATATCTGATTTGATCTACTATTCGAATATACAACTTTACTTTCGAACTAGTATTGAACCCCTGATCCTCTAGTGCGGACTCTGATCAGGCTCAGAAACACTTCTATTTTCCTTGCATAGCTCTCAACTATGATAGAAATTGTAAAGTTCCGACTACAAATCCTCATCAATGTTTGCCCTAAAGCATCGAGTGATAAATCATTTTTGGATATCAAAATCCTATATTCAAATCTTTAGGCCAGATTTGTGTTACGAAATAATTTGTGTAAAATGCATATACTTTTTATCTTTTCCAAAATATTTAGAAAATCTTGGTTTAACTTTTTAAACATTTCATAAAAATATAGTTTTATTCTTATGAAATTTTCTTAGGTGGTTTATGTATTTACTTTTTGAACAAAGTCATAAACAAAGGACATAATTATATTATATATGCTTAATATTTTACATTTCATCCTTATCTTACACACATCATTTCTCCTTACATACTTAAACCATTCTTGAGTCCTTCTAAACCTACTTGAGTTTTCATAATACTCATACAAACATAACTAACTTACAAGCCATACATATATATGCTACTACATAATATTAATACTAGATAGGTGTTTCCAAATCTTCCAATCTAACATCATAATCACCTTTTTTAGTCTGATGCATACGATCCATTTCCATATCCAAAATCAAACAAGACTTCTCCATCGTCTTCACTATCCTTGCGTTCGTTATCATCTTCGTTTCCATCCTCAATCTGTGGTATCACATCCACTTCATATGGCAGCTAGGGCTGGTTCCATGGCACATGCCCAAGTCCGGCTGGCACTTCTTGTATAACTTCTCCTTCTTTTAGTTCTTTTAGACCTTGCATTTCTTCTTCCTCAATATCCTCAAATTTTTCCTCTTCATCCTCCATGTTGTCCCAATAAATGGGAGAATTTGACGACTCCTCGTGCCAAATAATTTGGTCACCATCCATCGCCCATGTGACGTTACTGTCCCTATTGCTGTTGTTTGATTCATAAGATATCATAGTGTTCGGGTCCTCTTCAGGTTCGGATTCTTCTTCCATTAGCTACTCCTTAGGAATTTATTCTTCCGGTTTGAGTCATGAACTTACTAGATCAGTGATCCACATTCCTTCTAAGGTCGGAGGGGTTTCTTGATCACTAGACACCATAATAAGTTCTGGAGTCGGGGGAGATATAAGCCATTCGGCCATAGGGTAACCAATCTTTATCTAATCGGCTGTATGGATCTAATTCTCCTTTAATAATGGGTGTAATATTGCTAAGTGGCTATTTCCTGGGTTCATCTACATCACTTGAAAGAATGATTAGATCATTCTTCTCACCCCAGTTTGCTTTTGAGGTCCCCCCTTTTGAATACTTTCTCCCATAGCTTGAGGGTTTCTACAATATCAACAACGAACACTTAGATACTAAGCATTTTGATTGTCTTAACTAAATCTAATGCTAGATTATAAATCTAAGTTTATCCTAGCATAAATCCATTTTAACCGTATACTGTTAAGGGTGATAGTTTTCTAAGCACACGATATTGTTTCTCCTAAACCATTACTTAGAATAAAATCCTTTGAAAATTCTCTTCCTAAAAATCATTTTTAGTTAAAAGTTCTCATTATCCAAATCCTTTTCTGAAGTATTACTCTTAATCTTCTCGGTGTTATTATTAAACACATTATAGTCAAACCGTGAATTCTAATCACATGATGTTTATACTTAGATTTTACTAATCTTGATTTCAAACTATCATCTAAGTTATAACATAGCTAACTATTTTTTTTCAAAATATATTCTTTATATTCAAAATATAATCCTAGATAAAATTATTTCATTTACAATATTTTTTTGAAACAAAAATCATTTGTATATCATTAACAAATACATGCTTTTATATAATATACTCTCAACTCATACTAGGGTGTTACTAACCATATCTCTAATGAGTTACTCATCCTAGGGTGTTATTAACCCTATCTCTTATGAGACTTTACCCCTATCAGGCTTAGGTGTTCGCTCAACCTAAGCTCCGATGCTAAATGTGACGACCCGCCTTTCCGACCCTCGAAAATCGACACTAATACATCCTCGATATTCACGTGCCATAGATCGAAGCACTAGAGAGGCGGATGGTCAAGGGTCGAAAGAAGAAAAGAACAGAACATAATTTTACATGAATGGAATAACATATATTATTTCAACACATAATCTTTACAGCGGAAAATTTTAAAATACATTTACCAGAGTTTAACTTAATATTAACATGGACAATTATAAATATCTGTTCTTACAAATGAAGAACATAATAGTACATGAGTGTGGTGGAAATGGATAACAATCTTCAAAAGAATCTTCTAACTCCATGCTCCGACCTCTTCCAAAAATACTCCAAACAAAACCTGAATACTGGGCTGCCCAAAAAAATAGGGCACCTAGAGTTTAAGGGAAAGAAAATAAACTCTGGGTCTGCCATGGGACTAGTGTGAGAAACTCAAAATATGAGTTTTTGACAATAAAGGGTATCTCATAAGACCACGCCACACATAAACATGGAATGAGTTTTTACTTTATGATAACTAAAACATTTCTACGTGAAATCTAGTATTATTATTTTTAATGACATTCTTTTGAAAGCACTTTTCAAATAAACATATTCAAATAGCAAAAATTGTTACATTGGTTAAATTTGACGACATAGTAGGTTTACAATTAAAATCGAATGCACTTATTGAAGATTTGAATTTCCATCGAATAGCATGGTAAGGGACTACCTCCTGTACGGTGCATCTATAGAGAAATGTATCGAGGCCACCCACAAATGGTTCACTATGAATTAAGATCGGTCTACCCAAGACCAACAGATGGTACGGACAACATCGACTATGATATCATCCCGACCATTCTCGACCTATCCGAGAGCTCTCATACCATACACCACATATTTTTTTACCCGACGTCATAGCAGGCCCAAAATAAATCTAGAAAGGTGATACCATACCCTAATGGTTGTGAACCACATATCCCTAAAGCGACCCCTATTTAAAATTCCCCAGGTGTGAGGCTAGTGGTAACGTTTGCCTTTCTTAGAACATTTTCACTTAAAATGTCACACTGCCATTTCCAACAACACTCTATGGATTTAAAAAAAAGTACAACTTCTGAGCTTGTATGTCTCAGAGAAGGATGTATAAGAGAGGTTACCTCCTACACCACCAACAGATGTATGTTTGTAGAGATCAATGTACAGTGATCTTAGAAATGCAATGTCAGACATCCATCCATACAAGTTGTCTGGGAACAGGACAAACCGAAGGCACTCTCCTACCACATCCTTTTGGGTATTACCCCTAGGATTAGTAGCGAGCAGTCCTTGCATACGAAGATCCCAAAATGAAGGGACCATTGTTATTTATTTATCTCGGGAGCTACTTCGAAATTATCAACAAGAAGTCCTTCCGTTATAAAGATTCCCGCCCTTAACTTCGTTGTCTTTTAACATGTCTTCATTTTCGGACTCGTAAATTGATTCGAAGTGGTTTTCGGATAGAAATCGCCCAAATCCGACCTTAGTTTCTTTGAACCGATTAGCGATAAAAAGATGTTAAGTGGGTGATTCCAAATCATTTCATCATTTACTTAGGGAAATATTTCCAAATCATTTATTTAAAGCTTTAACAAAGATTTTTTATTTCCAATGCATATCTTTTTAATAGGTTGAAACCATGTTATCTAAAATAGTAAATCCAAATTAGTTCATATTCAAGTAAAACGGATCCATATAAATTATACTAATTTTACTCGATACTAAACTCCGTATTCAACTTGTACTATTTATCAAATAACGATGGAGTCACCTTTTAAATTTATATTATTGGCACGAGTTCCTACCTTGGAATTTAACACCAAGTATAAGAAGATTATTTCTATACAATCCAAGTTGTATTAAATTTGGAAAAATTAATTCTTTTATACTTGGCTCATTTCCAACATTTCGTCCTTATCCATTCCTCGCCCAGGAAAGAGGTCAGGTGAGCTAGGGAATTGGTTGCTCTGAACCTTTCCTTGGTTTAAGGACATCACATCTGAATCTCATGAATTGAGAAATCCAGCCTACTCATCGGCTTTTAGTGCCAAGATTAAATCACTTAATTATAACAGCTTTTCTTTAGATCATTTATTTAAATCTTTAAAATAAATTATAAAACCTCCACATTATCTTTAAAATACTTAATTATTTATTTTAAGACATTTATAAAAGATTTGGGAAAGAATACTTAAGTATAAAGCCATATTTCAAAAGTTGCTAAAAGTGATGCAAATATTGTCGTGAATAGTGCCGCGAATAGTGCTTTTAAGGCTTATTTGATCAAAACAACTTTTCTATTATTTAGAAATTTATTTTTATAACTAAAACCTCTTTTAAAACATTTTAAATACTTATAGAATTTATTCCATATTTTTGAAGAATTAAAATTTCACTTTTAAAGATTTTATGGCTTTGGTTGACAAAGTGCTAAACCACGACTATTTTGAAAACGTTTTTTTTGCTCATATTTCAAATTCTTCTAAAAGAAATCTCCCTTTTCTTTTATTCAAAAACTATGATTATAGGAGTTTGGAAAATTCTTATTCCAAAGAATACCGACTCTTATTCCATCGTATAAATGGATTTAACTTTCTACGACGCCAAATAGAGAACTACAGTTACGCGACACGCCTATTTTTGACTCAGTTTTCATAACATATCAAAACTTTACAAAATTGGATTATAGTGTTTATAAAACATTTATAAACCATTTTAAGGGGGTTTAATGATTCCATATTACTTTTATAACTTGATGTAGAAAGTGATGTCCTTGTGTGATATCGATCTGTATTTAATGTGACTTGTTTACACAACACTATATTAAAACAACCAATACTTGATGATCAAAGCATAATAAACATCCATAGTAATAATATAAAATTATCATTGTATACATACATATAAATAGAGTTTCTCACCTTCATTGGTTTCCAACTTTACGAAAATTTACTATAGCTTCGCTACAATAGAATCAAAGCCTACGGAATCAAGCCTTAGACCTTTGAATGGGCTCGGCCTATGCTTGCAAATGGAAGTGGGCTTGGCCTTGGTGGTGGATGATGTGGTTGTGGGTTTAGAGAGAGGAAAGGAGTGGATTTGAGCTTGTTTTTAAGTGGATTGCAAATTGTATATATACTTATATAAATTTATTTCTTTTTTGCTAATTTTTCTTCATACTTTTCCTAACGTAGGAAGCCATTAAAGAGGAGTATAAGAAGATGATGATGCTTAGGAATTTACGAACAAATGAAGTAAAGATGGAGGGTGGTATTTATAGAAAAATTTATGAGAACTAAAATATTATGATATTTATGTTCATATACATCACCATTTCATTACCACCACACTCCCTCCTCCTTCACTATGCACAGCTGAACAACCCCTAATGTGTGTAGCCATGTGAGTGAGTTGATGTGTGTAAGAGTCAAGTGAAGTTTGCTTTTTAAGTGTGAAAATATCGTAGATTTTATTTTTGTAATATACATATACATACATACATACATACATACATACGTACATATATATATATATAAGTGTATATGTATATTTGTATATGTAGTGTTCATGTATATGTTAGGGCGTGCATTTGTATGTTATATATGTGCACAAGACATATAAATAAGGTTGCAACGGCTTTGAACACTTCCGTTCGTTAAACCGTTGAAAAGTGGGAAGCTAATTTCCGATCACATTTTCACTTATAAATTAACTTACATATAAATGCATACAAAATTTGAAAACTGATTTTCCATCATTATTACTTAATTTAAAAGATCAAAATTATAAAACCATATAAATTAATATTAAACAATTGTTACAAAAAGTGCTGCTATATCGAAAAAGTGATATGAATTTTCTTATATTTTCAAATCCAGTATATATCTTAATAAAACTATTATAAATGATTTACTATCACTATATAATTAATTGAAATAAATTATAATCATTTTAAAATAATTATTTAAATATTTATGATAATTATTAAATTATTAAATCTTAAGTTAAATTCATTAAATCAACTATTAAACACCATGCCACTATTGATGATTTCATCAATATATTTTATTCCAAAAATTAAAATAAATTATTTTATTTCATATTCGTGTTTAAATGGATAAATAAGTGTGTTTCCAGCTCCATGTGCAACTTCTGATAATTATAGAGCTGTTTATTGACAAAACAGTTTTGGGTCATTTTTATCGATATTTTTCCAAAGTATATATTTTTTGTAAATACTTATCTTTGCTACTAATAAAGAGAATTCATTGAATAGATTTACTCGGTGTCTTTTTGAAATTCCAAATATACTCTTTTACATCTCATATAGAAATAGTATTCAAATATGGGAATGTAGCCTATTTTCTAAGTTAAACTATTAATCACCATGGAGAACTACAATGTACATTCATAAGCTGAAGTATTCCAGTGTTCCATATTATCTGTAATTTAGGTGGGAGTTCATCGGTCAAAGTCTCGTTTGATTCCGAGTTAGTATGAAGAAGTTATTGTAGTATGAACAATAAAATTAGTGGCTTCTGCCTAGGCGGAGTTCAAATATGGGGATGTAGCTTGTTATTTTCATAGTACCACTGTTGATCACCAAGGAGAACTATGGTATACATTCTTAAGCTGAAGTATCCGAGCGTTCCATATTATTCGTAATTTAGGTGGTAGGTCATCGGTTGATGTCTCACCCAATTCCGAGTTAGAATGAAGAAGTGACTATAGTCTGAACAAAAAAATAGTGGCTTCTGCCTAGACGGAGTTCAAATATGAGGATGTAATCTATTATTTTCTAAGTACAACTGTTAGTCACTATGGAGAACTACAGTGTGCGCTCAAAAGATGAAGTATCCGAGTGTTCCATATTTTCCGCAATTTAGGTGGGAGTTCAACGGTCGAAGTCTCGCCTGATTTCGAGTTATTATGAAGAAGTTATTGCAGTCTGAACAAAAAAACAGCGGCTTTTTCCTAGACAGAATCTAAATATGAGAATGTAGCTTGTTATTTTCTAAGTACAACTATTAGTCACCATGGAGAACTATAGTGTGCATACAAGAGATGAAGTATCCAAGTATTCCGTATTGTCCATAATTTAGGTGGGAGTTCATCGTCCGAAGTCTCGCCCGATTCCAAGTTAGTATGAAGAAGTTATTGCAGTATCAATAAAAAAAATAGCCGCTTCTACTTAGGTAGAGTTCAAATATGGTGATGTAGCCTGTTATTTTCTAAGTACAACTTTTAATCACAATGGAGAACTATAGTATATGTTCATAAGCTGAAGTATTTGAGTGTTCCATATTGTCCGTAATTCAGGTAGGAGTTCATCGGTCGAAGTCTCACTTGATTCTGAGTTAGTATGAAGAAATTATTGCAGTATGAACAAAAATATAATGGCTTCTGGCGTGGCGAAGCTCAAATATGGGGACGTAGCTTGTTATTTTCTAAGTACAACATTTAATCACAATGGAGAACTACGGTATATGTTCATAAGCTGGAGTATCCGAGTGTTCCATATTGTTCGTAATTTAGGTGGGAGTTCATCGGTCGAAGTCTCGCTTGATTCCGAGTTATTATGAAAAGGTTATTGCAGTCTGAACAAAAAATTAGCGGTCTCTGCCTAGATGGAGTTCAAATATGGGGTTGTAGCCTGTTATATTCTAAGTACAACTATTAATCACCATGGAGAACTACAATATACGTTAATAAGCTTAAGTATTCGAGTGTTCCATATTGTTTGTAATTTAGATAGGAGTTCATCGATCGAAGTCTTGCCTACTTCCAAGTTAGTATGAAGAAGTTATTGCAGTCTGAATAAATAAATAGCAGCTTCTGCCTAGGTGGAGTTCAAATATAGGGATGTAGCGTGTTATTTTCTAAGTACAAATGTTAGTCACCATGGAGAACTACAGTGTGCATTCAGAAGCTGAAGTATCCAAGTGTTCCATATCATCCGTAATTTAGGTAGAAGTTCATCGGTCGAAGTTTTGCCTAATTCCGAGTTAGTATGAAGAAGTTATTACAGAATGAACAAAAAATAGCAGCTTCAGTCTAGGCATCATTCAAATACGGGGATGTAGCCTGTTATTTTTAAGTACAACTGTTAATCACCATGGAGAACTACAGTATATGTACATAAGCTGAAGTATCCGAGTGTTCCATATTGTCTGTAATTTAGGTGGGAGTTTATCAGTCAAAGTCTCGCTTGATTCTGAGTTAGTATGAAGAAGTTATTGTAGTATGAACAAAAAAATAGCAGCTTCTGCCTAGGTGAAGTTCAAACATGGGGATGTAGCCAGTTATTTTCTATGTACAACTGTTAATCACCATGGAGAACTACGGTATATGTTCATAAGCTGAAGTATCCGAGTGTTCCATATTATCCGTAATTTAGGTGGGAGTCCATCAGTCGAAATCTCACCTGATTCCGAGTTAGTAAGAAGAAGTTACTACAATCCGAACAAAAAAATAGCGGTTTCTGCCTAAGCGAAGTTCAAGTATGGGGATGTAGCATGTTATTTTCTAAGTACAACTATTAGCCATCATGGAGAACTACAATGTTGCATTCACAGGATGAAGTATCCGAATGTTCCATATTGTCCGCAATTTAGGTGGGAGTTCATCGGTCGAAGTCCCGTCTGATTGCGAGTTATTATGAAAAAGTTATTGCAGTCTGAAAAAAAAATAGCGGCTTTTGCCTAGGCAGAGTTTAAATATGGGGATGTAGCCTGTTATTTTCTAAGTACAACTATTAATCACCATGGAAAACTATGGTATATGTTCATTAGCTGAAGTATCCGAGTGTTCCATATTGTCCGTAATTTAGGTGGGAGTTCATTGGTCGAAGTCTTGGTTGATTCGACTTAGTATGAAGAAGTTACTATAGTGTGAACAAAAAAATAGTGACTTCTACCTAGGCCGAGTTCAAATACCAAAGTACAAACCAATAATTCTTTTATACTTATGTTTTTGATTCTTTTCATGTCTATTCTTTGAGGTTTATGTTTCCTTTCTTGAATGTCGGAACAAATGAAGGAAAAAACCATTAAAATGGAAATAAAATATAAATATTTTGCTCGGGTAATTAACCTTACTAAAATAAGCACTACAAACTTAAGAAAGACAAATATGAAATTACTAGTTTTCAAAATAAAAAAATAGTAATTTGAAAGCCGATTTCCAAAAGAGTAACTTGAAAGCATAAAAGACAAAAATCTACAAAAGAATGGTAAAGAAACCATTAATCGCCGATATATTTTGATACATTTTTGTTCACGACTCACATTAGCTAAAACAGCATAAGCATGTAAAAGTACAAGTATTATTTCCTTTTCCAGTAGTATAAAATAAACTAAAACAAAAGAAAGGAATGATAAAACTACGAATCCTTTCAAGTTATTGGTTCTATGATATTCTTCAGTTGTCTCAGCCTTCTCGGCCGTTGCCTTAGATTTAGTTTATGCTGGCAATGCTACTGTCAAATCTACTTCCATAGGTGCAACTAAAAATGCATGCACGTTGTGATTAAATGTAGGCCCACCTAAACATGCATATATACTCGTTCAAAATAAGATTACCTTCATTATTTATTGTTCAAGACAACATAATCTATTTTAAAAAAGCATATATTTGAATATTTTAAAAATAAATATAATTTATCAAAGTGATAAATTTTTGGGTCGTTACAGTACGAATCGTTGGTTTGGTATCCTGCAATTAAAAAAAAGAATGCATATTAGAGCACTAACGATATAACTCATGGTAGAATAAGTAAATATAATAATCACATAATTGCTGATCAAGATTTGACACTTCAAATGTGAAGTGTCCTTGCCAGCTGAGCATGGAAAGAACCTGCCAAACACGGTTCTCGCCTATACCTATACCTGTCCTTCTAAGATCCTATGGGTTGTAATGAGGAGGGAGTCAGAACAACGTTCTGATGACTGGTAAATTATATATCTTAAATATAACACTAGGTTATTCCGATTGTTTACAATTTCTTGTTATGTCTGTTTACTAATTCTATTAGTCGTTTTGACTTTACAAACGCGTATGAACCATTCCCATCTACAGCCCATAGATTTATAACTACATACATACATACATACATACATACATACATATATATATATATATATATATATATATATATATATATGTCCCATGGTCCCCTAATGGAATCAAATACTTTTCCCCTAGTATCTTCCGTTTAACATCTCGTCAAAGTTTAACCCCTCGTCTTATCTTGATCTCGCCATCTATATCTTGAGGAAATCCTATTGCACTACATTGACAGATTATTTCACTGCCCACTAACGTTGGCTTGTCATATATAGCTATTTTCTTTGGGGATTTTCTACTTTGTCTGCTTCCTAACGTGGACACATCTCCACAAACCACCCCATCCATATTTTGAAGGGGTCTTACTACGGTTAACTCGCCTTGCCATATCAAACAAATTAGCAAAACAACTGTGGCGGTACATTACCCAGCTAAATCGACCCTAGTAAGAGATGAAGTTCAGTTAGGTGTAACCCTATCTTTCTCATTAACTGTAAGGGATCAATAATGAACTCGTGGCCTATGCAATCGTACCCCTAAATTTTAATACCACACGCGTTGCATAGTGTCCGGTACCAACTATCATCCGTTTAGATTGCCTAATGCAATCAGGGCTATACCCTCTGCTAAACAAATTTGAAGCAGACTACTCTATAGTGCTTGTCCAGCCTCGATGTGACGCCCCACCTCTATACCCACGCTAGCCAAGAACACTACGATGTAGTGCTGTCAACTAGCGCGGAGAATAAGGCTGTGGAGGAGCGACCATCCATGTAACTTCTTTGTGCGAGCACTGATATGTCAGATAAAATAGAATGCATATCTTTTAAGGAGGAAATCCGACATACCGATACAAACACAAAGCTATCACACAGTGGCTATATATAATCTTTGGAAACAAATATAGAAATAAACATAACATAAATCAGTCACAGACATCCATATCACAAAGGCGGAAGAAGATATGAATAAATATACAACACATGAAAGTGTACATCAGAGTAGTGGTCAGAAAGATCCACGATAATACAAAAGAATAGCAACGCGTGCTATACCAAAAGAATACAAATACGAGTCCATATCTCAAGTGTATACAACAAAAGACTGCAAAACTAAATAGTTAGCCAAAAGTCAGAGTAGCAAATCCCGGGAGGAAGTCAAGCAGATGCACCTGTAACATCTCGGTCTGACCCGAGTATTATTTAAGAAAATAATAAACGGATCAGTCTAACTATAAATATCAGATGACATGATATAAAATAATAGATATGGCATAAACATAGAATACCCATACTGACATACTACTATAAGTATGAAAATGATGATCAACAGGAGATCAACCGATGAGAAATGATCAATATCACAAGAATCTTCTCAAAGATCCAAAGAGGGCATCATACCCTAAACTTGTACTCATAACAAGTCAATGACATAAAAATCCAGAAATCAAAACAAGAAATCCAGAAATCATAAAAAGAGAAAGAGGCCTATCACATGATGGTCCGAAGACCATGGGGAGCTACCCCATATGTGTGAGTCGGAATCACACTGATTGAGGCCTAGGCTAACCAAAAAGCAGAAAGGTATGTGTGAATGGAATCACACAAGTGGTGTCTAGCCTAACCTCGCAAACATAAAGATATGTGTGAGTCGGAATCACACTGATTGAGACCTAGGCTAACCAAAAAGCAGAAAGGTATGTGTGAATGGAATCACACAAGTGGTGTCTAGCCTAACCTCGCAAACAAAAAGATATGTGTGAGTCGGAATCACACTACTGCGGCCTAGACTAACCTTGCGGACAAAGAGATGTGTGTGAGTCGGAATCACACTATTGCGGTCTAGTCTTACCTTGCAAACAAAGAGACATCGCACAATTGCTAGTCTAAATCATAAAATGATCATCATGATCAGCGAGAAGTGTCAATCACACCAAGCTAGTAAATATATGAGTTTAGCTTCATGTCCCATAACCACTTGCTTAACTTAAATATTTACGAACAAGCTGCAAATCTTCACTAGGAAATTGTCACGAAAAGGGTTCAGTCGAACAAGTCCAAGAGCTAACCGACGAAGTGAACGCAAGCGTTTCATACCACTCGTTTTACTAAGTCGTTTAAGTCGATTTCTCATTCGAGTGAAGTAAAGGCTTATATATATTAGTAGATTGGAAATCGGTTTGGGAAAACGAACTTTTGATATTAAAAATAGTGTTGAAATCAATTTGATGAAAGAGTTTTGATATTTACTACTAGTATTGAAACCTTTATATTTTTAAAGTGACAAGTCATAAAACGTATCACAAAAATTCACATTCGGAGACGTGAATAAAATCCAAGGAAATCAGCTCAAAATGCATCAAAATGGAAGTTCTGATGAATGCTTTTCATATAAGATTGCCTACGCAGAGTAATACGGGGTTCGACCTGCCCGGTCAGGTCGCGGGGGTCCAGGGGGCAGCGCCCACGGCGGGGTGCGGGGCAGCGCCCCGTCAAAACGGTACGACTTAGTGAAGACAAGCGACCTAAGTTTAAAAAGGCGGGCGACTTAACAAAGTGGCCGATAATAAATGATAACAACAAAAAGGGAATCAACCCGATTTGATTAGAGTTGGATATTCAAGCTAAAAAAACAACTAGGCAAAACACAGCAGATTCAGACGTCTGAGATCAAGAATTCAGACGTCTGAATCTGGAAAATAAACTATTTTCCAGAACAGAATTCAGACGTCTGAATCCTAGATTTCAGACGTCTGAAATAGGCACTTTTTAGCCTATTCCTTTTCTGGTCCAAAACGAACCAATTCAGACGTCTGAAATTTTGATTCAGGCGTCTGAATGCTGGGAGAAGAAAATTCCCAGTATTCCATTCAGACGTCTGAACCATACGTTCAGACGGCTGAAACTGTTATTCAGGGCATTCCCTGAACCTAGGCCAAAAATGGCCAAACGACATCGATAACGATCGGTCGAGCAACAACGACTCAGGAATTGCACAAGGATAAGTGTTAGGAATTCATTCCTAACAATCGAAGATAATTATTGACTTAGATGTGAGATAAAAATCTCACCTTTGAACCCAAACAAATGAAGAAGAAGCTTTGAAGCAATGTCAAGAGCAATTACTCTTCACTCTCAACACAAGAAGCTCCAACTAAGATCAAAACAAGCATTTCCCAAATTTAGGTTTAGGAAATAAACTGAAATTGGAAAGAGAAAGAGTTGGAGAAGAAGGAGATGAAGCTTACCAATGGGGTCTCTTTGAATATGGAGCTAGAACTTAGTTTGCAAGTGGAAACTAGGGCTTGGGAATTCTAATTTCCCATCTCTCCCACCATTTTTGCTTTGAGACTGAAATGAGGAGGAAGTGAGGGAGAATGGGGAGGAGTGGTTCAGATTTGGGGGTTAAGTTGGCACAGGGGCTGAACCCAAAACCAAACCCAAAGTGCAAATGGTCAAATTTTTGACTAGCTCCAAACATATCAAAGTTTATACTCAAAAAGGTCGCAAACGGTATTTTGGACTCAATGGAGGTGGTCTCGAGTCCCAATTCGACTGTTTGCAAAAAGTAGCTTTTCGGACCAAAATCCGACGAACGATGAAATATTTAAATAAAATATTTAAATGTAAAATCGATAAATATGCGGGTTGTTACACTCGACATCCGCCTAACGGACCGCCTAATTGCCTATGTTTACGGAGCTTCTATTTCAAGCACTAACTTGACCTGAGGGTATCCCTTACTCTATACACAAGCATACTCTCCACGGATCATATAGTTGGATGTGTTTCCACATTCCAACCTACTCTAATGACCTTATGTCATTCTCTTTCTATAATTTATAATTATTAAATGATAATTATTCATAACCGTCATAAACGCATATTCTAGACTACTTATATACATATTCCATATTCATGTATATTTATTCTTCTTACTCTTTCTACATTTCCTCTACATTTTTTTATATTTGACCCTAGGACTTTATTTCATTATGTGTTTAACTTTTCTTTATCAATTTCATTTACCACTTTCTCTTATCAGTTATCAATATCGTTGCTACTACATTCATTATTTCCAGCTTTCATTTCTATTCCATATTATTTTCTATTCCTTTTTCTTCTTAGCTATTTCTCCACATTTTCTTTTTCATTACTTCCCCTCTTGTTTGTATTTATATTTCATTCTTATCTTAATATTCTACCCTGGGGATTTACTACATTTCAATGCATTGGAACTAACCTCTTATCAAATAATTGTTAACACGGTAAATTTCATATCTTATCCAAAAGAGGAGGTTTGTGCGTTGTTTGTAATTACAAAGAATTATATTTTTTATTTCTTTAAATGGACAGTACAAAATATGGTAATCATTCCTATTTTATACATCTCTTTCTTTTATATGCATATATCTATTCCTCGTCATTTCAAACATCAGAATTTTGTTAAATTTGAACTTAATAATAGATGAAAACCTACTTTCAACAATATAAATTCCAATAAACTAAAATATCACTAAACCCCAAAAAAATAACTTTATTTCTAATTTATTCATCAACGTCGAATATGAAATTCTAATCATTACGTTGTTCATTAAGATATCATTGATTTCATTTTCCAAATAAAATACCAATTCTAATCATTACGCAACCTAATCAAATTTCATATAAAATTGCAAACTTTTTCATAATAGGGAAGTACTTGATATATTAGTATAATTTCGTAAGCAAGATTTAAATTCAACATTTCACATAACAAGGGTTAACTTGCAATTCAAATTAGATTATCAGGCATATAGGAATAAACCTGCGATGATATAATCTAATATTATATTAAAACATATAATGTTCCCACTCACCTTTTACTAGTGCTCACAAATCACTAGATCCAATCCAAATATTAACCATGTTATCTGTATTCTCCATTTTGACTCCCCATTGGAATCCACAAATAATATTTATATAGATCTATTAGAATTTAGAGTAGAGAAAAAAGATTTAGATTTAATTTAGTAATCAGATCAGATCTATAGTTTCCTTCCAATGTTGCGACTCGGTTTGAACCTATTTTTTTTCTTTATCATCCTCTATTCTTCTCCAAAATGTATACGTTTAAATCAAATCTATTTATATGAATCTAGAATTTTAGAGGAGAACTGCAACGACCTAGTATTTCGAACCATTCAAATCGACAGTCATCCACACATGTCGGACTTGAATTGCTCAAAACAACAGATTGTTAACTTATATTTGGCAAAACTTATCATATACAGTAAATAAATCAATCACAGAATCATAGACATAAAGTAATACAAAATAAGAAGCGGAATAGATAAATAGTAGTTCATGAAGTTACTATATAGACATCAAAGTTTAAAGTAAAATACAACAAATATTTCAAATACAGAATAGTTACTAATACAAATGCTAATGATAAGTCTGAAAAAAATAACCGGAATAACTGAAGTAACTGGAAAGCTGAATAGACAAAGACGGATCTTCAAGCAAAGCTCCAGACTCCAAAGGTGAGTCTCAAAGGCTGTGACACTCAGTCTGCCCCGAGCATAAAGCAAAACACAAAACACTCGAGTCAAGATTAACATTCTTATACCAGTAAATTCAACTCAAGTGAAATATCGACTTAAATACAAATAACTTAAAGGATATTTGGGATTTCCATCCTTTAAGGATCCGTGGAACTATCTACTATGTAGTAATATATGCTATTATAATATGTCTATCAGTAAAGTAAAGTATTAAAATTGCGTTAAGGCGTTACCTATATCCCCCTTAACATGTTTTATATATTCCCGTAGTCTATACAGTACCGTAAGCTCCTCCAAACCAGTGGTTTACCCAAAGGGCACTCCAAAGGTACGGTACAAAATAAACTCGTAGAAGGCACGATAAGGCATGTGAACACGGCACGCGAGGCAATGCCAGGGTAAGATTCTATCGTTTTGCGGATCTGGACTGGTGGTAGCGCATAGCAGCTACTACCGCCCACCTCGAGACACACTCCCAAATCAAAGGTGCACCCAATCAAAGGTGAGTTAATCTCACTCAGTTAAATTATAATTTAAATTTAATTGGTTAAATTTAAATATTTATTGAATGATTGTTTGGATTGATTGGATGTGATAGTATATATAGTAGCATATATATAGCAATATATACATATTGGCATATGTATATATTGGAGTTGTTGATATTCCCGCATTTATATAGTGGATGAGACCCTATGCGCCGCATAATAGCGGATGATATTTTATTAAACCCATATACCGCAATATTCCACCTCGAAGTGGAATTGGTACTGTGCTAACATTTGTGGATGCAGGGAAACAGGTTGGAGGGACCCAACTGGATTCCTCAAAATATTTAATTTTGTTTAAATATTCTGTGATATGATTGTTGATATCCTGTGATGATTTATATTGGATAATCTGGTTGGATTGAATTTCCCAGTATAATGAGTTATCAAAAGCAATTGAATTGGATTTTTGGAAAGAAATAAAAGAGTAAAATTTAGGTTAAGTAATTCTAGTGAATTCGAATAAATTAAATATGGAAAAGAGGAATTTCGAATAAACAGAGAAATATTGAATTTAAAGAAAACTTATGTGATGTTATTTAAAGGGATAAATAATTTATTTTAATTCAATGTTTAAATGTAATTAAAAAGAAAGAAGGAATTTGGGAAATCTGAAACTTGTGTTTCGGTTTAAAGATTTTAAATCATAATGAGAAATAAAATATGGAAGTTAATGAATTTGGAAATAAATGGATTAAGTAAGGAAATTTATTTCAAAGTAAATTAAATTGGAGAATCAATTGTAAATTGATTCAAATATTTTAGGATTTGAAATTTAAAGAGAAATGAGATTTTGGAGATATAAACTGGGTTTATAAAGTGAAATGGAATATCAGAGGATATTTGAAATATAAATTCAAGGTGGGAATTTATAAAGGGATATGAATTGGTTTAAAAATAAATGTTGATTTATTTTTAAAAGATGGAAATGAGAAGTGTATTTCTCTGGATAGCCAAGTACGTTTTTCCAAGGCAATTTTAAATATAAGTTAAAAGTTTTAATATGTTTTAAAAAGCATATTTTAGAAAATTGATTATTTCTAAATGTTAAAGTCTAACGTAGTACTTTCAAAAATCTATTATTGTAGTAATTATATAAAAGTGATTTGGTATTATGTTTTTAAAGAGGGAAATTTAGTTTGTATTTATAAATGGTTTTATTTTGAAGTATATATTTTAATAAAGTATTAAAGTAGTTTAAGTTCAATATTATAAAATATATTTATGATAAAGTGCTTTTAAATTATTTTTAAATCTAAAGTATTTTGTACTTGGTGTTTCAGAGAAATAAATATTTAGGGAAATGTATTCCGTAAGAGGAAACTATTTGAAATTGTTTTCAAAAGGAGTTTGAAAATAGAAATATATCTTGCGAAGATATTTGAGATTAATAAATAATGTGGGAAATTATTTATTGTGTGATGGTTGCTTGTGAATGTGAATTGATAGTTAAATAACCGACTATCAATATTGGCCAATGCGCTGATCGTTTCGAAGAGACCAGGATCAGGATTAATTTCTCGAAAACCACTTCGATCTGGTTTGTACGTTTCGTGAAACGTGTTCGGAGTCGAAGATGGAGCAGTGAAGTGCAAGGGCTAGTCGCTACTAATCCTGAGGATATTTCCAAAATGGATGTAGTAGGAGTAGTGCCTTCGGTTCCGTTCGGACCCGGGATGGACTTGTATGGACGAATGCTTGCGAAACATCGTCAGGTGGACGATGGGCATTCTAAGGGATATGTTCTATAAAGGTAACGCTTAGCCTCAAGCCTCATCAACCGGGAATGACTGAAAATCAGGGGTTATGCAGCAAGGCTTCGTGGGTAGCTCCCACTGGAGGGTAAGGTCATCCCTGTCTAGATGTCCCTTATATTTCGGCTTAGTGTTGCGGTTGCTGATCCCAACCGTGGGGTGATTTTATTCGGAACTGTCCAGTAAGGGATGGTTTCAGCCTTGTGTTGCAGGGGACTTAGGGTGGGTCCTCGGTACTGTGATCTAGGCCACGTACTGTGACAGGTGGTACCCCAGTGCCTAGTCATTCGTTGGAAATCCATTCTCCCTACGTGGCTTGTACGAGTTTTGTTTTTATACCTAGTATGCTGGAATTTAATCATGTACCAATTACAGCTATTTTAATAAGTATTTGTAAATAGACACTATTATAATATCAGAGGATTTTTATAAAAAGTGTTTTAGCTATCGTAAGGTAAAAACCCGACATGTTTATTTGTGGCATGGTCTTACGAGATGCTTTTGTTTTCAAAGGATTTTGAAACTTTAATAATCAATTTGAGTGTGATTTTCTCACGCTGGTATTCCAGACTGACTCGGGTATTGTTTTATATGATGCTCGGGTCAGACCAAGATAAACAGGTTTAGGATATGATGCTGTGGAGCTCAGGAGACGAGCTAGGGGCCGATACGTACTCCCGTACTTGCTATATATTTTCCGCTGTGTATTCAGTTGTATGTTATGGATGTTGATGTACTCTGATGATGTATTGTATAAACAGATATAGTTTTTGATTTGTGTAAAGATCTGTTGATATATATTATATTTTATTCCGCTGCGATGGTTAGATTCTGATGTTGTTTCCTATTTTTCTTCTTCTATCTCTTCTTCTTAACTAAAATGGTTCGATTTTCTGGGTCTGGAAAGTCGGGTCGTTTCATTTGGTATCAGAGCGAAGGTTGGCGATAACCTTGGCTCTGGTGGGAATTTTGAGAGTATTAATAGATATGAGCGCGTATTTGTTAGTGGATATAAAAATGGTTTTATATTGTGTTGATTGATTTATTGAGTGGCATATGAACCTTCATCGGCACAGTCTGGACAACTGTATCGAAGGGGTTTCTAAACACTTGAATAGAACAGTTTGACACAATATTGTTTTAAATGGGGTGAATGAAATAATTTTGCCTAAATTATTTTGTATATAAAAGAAATAATTATTTGAAATTTATTATAGTTATATATTTGGATGCTTGGTTGTTAGAAAATGACAATAATGAGTTAGTCTCATTATTGAGTAGAAATTGGAAACTTATAACTTAAGTTGAAGAATAAATTTATATAACAAAATGGAATTTGAAATGTAGACTATAAATGAAATTTATAAATTGAGATAAACTTTATATACAAATGTGAATTACAAATGTGATTTATAATCAAATGAGATAAATTCATAAACAAATGAAATTTGTAAATGTAAATTGTAAATGTGACTTATAACTTGAAATAAAAGGTGATAGAATTCCAGAGTAATGTTTGGATATAAAATTGAATGGATTTTGAATTTGTAGTTTTGGGAAAGGTTTAAATTCCTTTGGATTTAAAAATAGTTTTTAAAGGTTTGGGGAAATAATGGTAATAATATTTCATGAATATTTTTGAAATTGAATTGAAATCTGTTGGGATTTAGGATTTAAAAATGTTTGAAATGTTTTAAAGTGATAAAAGCATTAAATTCTCTTTCGGTCGTTGGAAAATAATCTCGATGATGATTGCAGCATCATCGATGTCTATTTTCAAGTTTCCAAAGAGAAATTGCTACCAAACTATTTTAAATTGGAAATGATTGTGAACTGGGTTGGTTTTGAAATTCAAAAGGGAAAATTGTTTGGTAAAAGCAGATTGTTTTGGAAATTGGGATTTGATGGTGTATGAGTTATTTATGGATTCAAAATGGTTTTGAAATAAAACCGGGCAATTGAATTCTGGGAATTCTATTTAAAATATAAATGTGGAAATTTAAATGAATCAACAATATAAAGTATAGAATGAAGTTTATTGAAATAAGAAGGGAATGAAAGTTTAATTCTGGGATTATAATTATGAGATGGAAATAACTCAATGAGTAATATAAGTTGGTAGATAAAAGAGTTAGAGAACTTGAAGGTGAATGAATTGTAAAACTTGTATAAAATTGTATCCTAGAATTAAAATTTAATTCGAGTATATGAAGGTGAATAAAATATATTTGAATTTAACTTAAGATAAGTTAAATAAAATTGAGAATTGGAATTGAATTAAATGTAAATAAGTTGAAGTCGAATTGAATTGGATATAAAGGGAATGTAAAATGCTTATAATTGTGTAAAGAAATTCATATTCTTAAGTTCTTAAGGGTAATAATTTGAACCATTAAGAGTTAAAATTTGAAATTGTAATTATCAAATGGAAACGACTAAGATGAGCAATCTTAATTTTTAAATAAATCCAAACTTGAATTATAAAATAAATTGAACTTAAGATAATTAAGTGAAGTGATATTTGGAATTAAAAAGCAAGTATTTAATTTTAACCAGTGGAGGAACTAATTAGATAATAAATTAGTTAATGAAATTGAATTGTGAGTTAATGAAATTGGATTAAAATAGTGATGATTTGAATTGCGAATGAAATCCAAATAAGTAAAAATAAATTGGAAATGGCCTAGTTATTAATAAAATAATTCCAGATGAATTGAGTGTGGAAAATAAAATTCATAATGATTGAGTGAATGGACCACTTATATTAAATAAATAAATGGATGGAATTTGATTAAATAAGAATCAAATGAAAGATGGAAATAAAACTTTAAAGGGTTGGTTGAATGGAAAATAAACTTAAGTTATTGACTTAAGTAAATGTTGAATGGAAACTGAACTCAAACAGAAGAGTGGTTTAAATAAGTTAAGAAATTGTTATTGAATGAATTAACTTGGATTGTTTTCGAGCTAAATAAAATTCAATTTTTGGAAGTTGGAGATGAATTGAAAAAAAAATGGAAATGAAGTAGTAAATTGAAGTAAGTTGGAATTCATATGAAATGGGAGTTCAATTTGAATATATACACTTCAGTGGTGAAGTAGTAAATAAATATAAGAAAAATTTATATTGAACTTAAGAATTGAATATTGAAATTCTTAAGAAAATGGGTATTGGAAATATACTTAGTAATTTTAGAATGGAAAAATATACTAAGTGAATAGTTGAATGAAGACTAAAACTGAAGTTGTGAAATGGGATAGTGTGAATAAGGAGATAACAATCAAAAAGGAATGTGAATAAAAGAGAATTGATATAACTGATAATCAATTGGGTTAATTACGTAAGGTGTACGTATATTATTTTATTCGCATAGCTATTTGATCCAGATGTCGAACACAGAATTTCGAGATAGTTTTATCGATCCGAATTAGGATTTTTCACTCGATTTTCGACGGCGAACCTGGATATGGATTGTTGATTGGTTCTGGATATTCTCTATCATAGTTTTTGACTATGCAAGGAGAATGACGGTTTCTGATCAAGAAACCAGATCTGAGTCCGCACTAGGAAGTCGGGTGGACAATACTAGTTCGGAAGTGAAATTGTGTGATCGAGTGAGCGATCGAATTTGATATTGCGTACGAATGATATATGTGCATCGTACGGGCATAAGTAAAGAAAATATTTGAAATTTGTAAAGAAGTCGATAAAATGTTTTTTTTAGAAAGTTTTGATTTGATATTAGTGCTAAGCAGGATATGCAGGATAAATTGGGATTTTTGATTTTAGAAGATAAAATTTAATGGCCCGACAAAAGGTATGTATTTGAATTTCTATATGAAATTTGATTGGATTTTTGATCCAGCCACTTGGCTTTTTGTTTTCTTTTTGAGATTGGGAGGCCGTAGAGTCGTTTTGTAGTAGTACCGTGCTAGCCGCGCAAAGGAGACGCTGGCCAAATTTTTCGGAAATTTAGAGAGTTAGAAAAATTTTGAGAAATTTTTATAATTTATAATTTGAATTCAAATTTAAATTTGAATTGATAAGTAGGTGATATGGGTTGAAACTTATGGATAAGTTGGGAAGTTAAAAGATGATTAGTGTATCATTAATAAAAGATTGTTCGAGTATTGTTAAAGCTGTTGAATTTGGGAAATAGTTAACGGGAATTGAATCATTCTTCCTAACTGGTAATTTCAGGGACGAAATTCTTTTAAGGGGGGAGGAATGTGACGCCCCAGAATTTTTGAGCATTTGAAATTGGAATATTTAATTTATTTTAAATATTCAAAGGTTAATTTTTAACTTTAATTTCAAATATCAATATTTATTGGATAATTAATTGTTGAATTTAATTAACGAAATTGGGTAAATTCTTGAATCTGAAATTTTAAGCCTGTTAAAAATAATTTGAAGGATTGTAAAATTTATATTGATAATACTGAGGATAATAGAAGTTTTAAATTGAATCTAACACTAATTTGATCAGTTTTGAAATTTATATCGTTTAAATTGAATTTAAAAACAGCCTTCCGGGGGATAGTCTCGGAATTCGACGAAACCAGTTCCATTAGATCCGTAATATTGTATTATTACCGGATTTTAAGTTTCGTAGTAATTGGAGTTGTTGTGTGAGCGTACGACATACAAATGCGTTGGAATTAAATCGAAAATTTAATATAAACAATATAAGCAAAACACTGTAGCTAGATTTTTTTTACGCACTTCTGTTGCCTTCTCGAACACACTTCCTCATGCTTTCTTAAATCGAGATGCTTCACTCTCGTTCGTGAAAACAAAATATCAAAATCAAAACAACCGAGCCTCTCAGTTAAAAGAAAATCAAACAATGGCCGATACTCTTATTTATAAAAATAAAAAGGGAACCCAAATCGATATTCAATCGAATTCAATTCAAATCCAACAAGCCTTCCTCCTTCCTTCTTCAGTTCTGTGCAAAGCTACAAATCTAGGGCGATTCGAATCAGAGGGGTGGCTCGCGTGAGTCGCCGCCACTGGAGGTCGCAGTTTCGCGAACATCTGGGTTTCGCCGTCGAGCTTGGGTGTAGGAGTTCGAGTAGGTGAAGAGGAGGAGAGAGTCGTGTTCGTCGTCAAGCGTGGGGATGGGTGAAGCTCACGAATCGAGATGTGGATTCAGGAGGGATGCTCGACATCGATTGTTGAATGAGCTTGAAGGGGTGTGAACTCGTGTGGTGACGTGAAGATAGGGGCGCGAGGGGAAGGAGGTCGAAGCTGCTGTTGATGGATTTCGCATTTGGAACCTTAGGAGTCGAGTGCATCGTAGGGGCACTGGAGATTTCGATCTTGAGTCAAGTCTGTGAGGGGAAGCGATGCAGTCACGTTCGAGGGTAGATCAGTGGCTGAAAGGTGATGTTGTCGTTGGTAATACAGGCAATCGCAGCGCAGCAGTTCATGGGTTGGAGTGGAGTGTCGATTGCAGCAGTTGCAATCTGGCGGTGGCTGCTGGTTCGCGTGGCCTTGTTCGATGTTAGTGAGGTAATTCGATTTCTTTAATTTTGTTGTTAACTGAAATTTATTTTATATTTTATTTTAACTATAAACTGATTAAACAAATTAACTTGTTGATTTACTTTAAGATATTACATGATTTTTTTAAGAAGATTATTAGCTAGAATTAAATTAAAGTTAAACAAAGTTGTAAATGGAAATGAATTTCAACTGAAATATTAGTTGATTAAATTTAAATAAAATTGACTGGTCAATTAGTTCAAATATTAAGAAACTGTAAATGTTTATTCAAGGTCTATAATCATGAAGAAACCAAGCCGAGATGGAAATGGGTTGACAACGAAAAATCAAAGGTGAGTTAATCTCACTCAGTTAAATTATAATTTAAATTTAATTGGTTAAATTTAAATATTTATTGAATGATTGTTTGGATTGATTGGATGTGATAGTATATATAGTAGCATATATATAGCAATATATACATATTGGCATATGTATATATTGGAGTTGTTGATATTCCCGCATTTATATAGCGGATGAGACCCTATGCGCCGCATAATAGCGGATGATATTTTATTAAACCCATATACCGCAATATTCCACCTCGAAGTGGAATTGTTATTGTGCTAACATTTGTGGATGCAGGGAAACAGGTTGGAGGGATCCAACTGGATTCCTCAAAATATTTAATTTTGTTTAAATATTCTGTGATATGATTGTTGATATCCTATGATGATTTATATTGGATAATCTGGTTGGATTGAATTTCCCAGTATAATGAGTTATCAAAAGCAATTGAATTGGATTTTTGGAAAGAAATAAACGAGTAAAATTTAAGTTAAGTAATTCTAGTGAATTCGAATAAATTAAATATGGAAAAGAGGAATTTCGAATAAACAGAGAAATATTGAATTTAAAGAAAACTTATGTGATGTTATTTAAAGGGATAAATAATTTATTTTAATTCAATGTTTAAATGTAATTAAAAAGAAAGAAGGAATTTGGGAAATCTGAAACTTGTGTTTCGGTTTAAAGATTTTAAATCATAATGAGAAATAAAATCTGGAAGTTAATGAATTTGGAAATAAATGGATTAAGTAAGGAAATTTATTTCAAAGTAAATTAAATTGGAGAATCAATTATAAATTGATTCAAATATTTTAGGATTTGAAATTTAAAGAGAAATGAGATTTTGGAGATATAAACTGGGTTTATAAAGTGAAATGGAATATCAGAGGATATTTGAAATATAAATTCAAGGTGGGAATTTATAAAGGGATATGAATTGGTTTAAAAATAAATGTTGATTTATTTTTAAAAGATGGAAATGAGAAGTGTATTTCTCTGGATAGCCAAGTACGTTTTTCCAAGGCAATTTTAAATATAAGTTAAAAGTTTTAATATGTTTTAAAAAGCATATTTTAGAAAATTGATTATTTCTAAATGTTAAAGTCTAACGTAGTACTTTCAAAAAACTATTATTGTAGTAATTATATAAAAGTGATTTGGTATTATGTTTTTAAAGAGGGAAATTTAGTTTGTATTTATAAATGGTTTTATTTTGAAGTATATATTTTAATAAAGTATTAAAGTAGTTTAAGTTCAATATTATAAAATATATTTATGATAAAGTGCTTTTAAATTATTTTTAAATCTAAAGTATTTTGTACTTGGTGTTTCAGAGAAATAAATATTTAGGGAAATGTATTCCGTAAGCGGAAACCGTTTGAAATTGTTTTCAAAAGGAGTTTGAAAATAGAAATATATCTTGCGAAGATATTTGAGATTAATAAATAATGTGGGAAATTATTTATTGTGTGATGGTTGCTTGTGAATGTGAATTTATAGTTAAATAACCGACTATCAATATTGGCCAATGCGCTGATCATTTCGAAGAGACTAGGATCGGGATTAATTTCTCGAAAACCACTTCGATCTGGTTTGTACGTTTCGTGAAACGTGTTCGGAGTCGAAGATGGAGCAGTGAAGTGCAAGGGCTAGTCGCTACTAATCCTGAGGATATTTCCAAAATGGATGTAGTAGGAGTAGTGCCTTCGGTTCCGTTCGGACCCGGGACGGACTTGTATGGACGAATGCTTGCGAAACATCGTCAGGTGGACGATGGGCATTCTAAGGGATATGTTCTATAAAGGTAACGCTTAGCCTCAAGCCTCATCAACCGGGAATGACTGAAAATCAGGGGTTATGCAGCAAGGCTTCGTGGGTAGCTCCCACTGGAGGGTAAGGTCATCCCTGTCTAGATGTCCCTTATATTTCGTCTTAGTGTTGCGGTTGCTGATCCCAACCGTGGGGTGATTTTATTCGGAACTGTCCAGTAAGGGATGCTTCCGGCCTTGTGTTGCAGGGGACTTAGGGTGGGTCCTCGGTACTGTGATCTAGGCCACATACTGTGACAGGTGGTACCCCAGTGCCTAGTCATTCGTTGGAAATCCATTCTCCCTACGTGCCTTGTACGAGTTTTGTTTGTATACCTAGTATGCTGGAATTTAATCATGTAACAATTTCAGCTATTTTAATAAGTATTTGTAAATAGACACTATTATAATATCAGAGGATTTTTATAAAAAGTGTTTTAGCTATCGTAAGGTAAAAACCCGACATGTTTATTTGTGGCGTGGTCTTACGAGATGCTTTTGTTTTCAAAGGATTTTGAAACTTTAATAATCAATTTGAGTGTGATTTTCTCATGCTGGTATTCCAGACTGACTCGGGTATTGTTTTATATGATGCTCGGGTCAGACCGAGATAAACAGGTTTAGGATATGATGCTGTGGAGCTTAGGAGACGAGCTGGGGGCCGATACGTACTCCCGTACTTGCTATATATTTTCCGCTGTGTATTCAGTTGTATGTTTTGGATGTTGATGTACTCTGATGATGTATTGTATAAACAGATATAGTTTTTTATTTGTGTAAAGATCTGTTGATATATATTATATTTTATTCCGCTGCGATGGTTAGATTCTGATATTGTTTCCTATTTTTCTTCTTCTACCTCTTCTTCTTAACTAAAATGGTTCGATTTTCCGGGTCTAGAAAGTCGGGTCGTTACACACTCCCAAATCAAAGGTGCACCCAATCAAATCACAAAGTAATAGAATGGTACTGAAGAAATGTGCCCGATAGGAGGAATGACCTCACTTGGCACGGCATGGCTCTTGTTTTAGTCACATTTAAGCTTACTCGTGAGAGTCAGGGCTGCATTAATACCTCATATAGAATCATCGCCAAACTATCCTACTTCATTCTAGAATCTTTACCACGTACACAGTTGTTAAAGCGGTTTTCGGTATTGGCAGAGAGTATGACAATATCCAATCTCGGTCTCTTTAATAACCAAACGCTTATTTCACACCGTGGTCATTTTCATTTCAAATAGTCATACTTCATATTAAAAATATCATACTCATTTCAAAAATCATATCACTTTCGAAATCATATTCACTTTCAAAATCACATCTGCAAAATAGTTTAAACCATCATATAAAAATATTCGCATTTAAATCCATCAAATCTAAATTATAATAGTTCCAACTTAAACAGTTTGTATATTGAAAATAATTTATATATATAGAAATAGTTATAATTTAAAATAATTTATATTTAAAATAGTTTATAGATAAATTAGTTTATATACTAAAATAGTTTATATTTAAAATAGATTGTAGGTTAAAATAGTTTGTATACTAAAATGTTAGTCACCATAGAGAACTACAGTGTGCATTCAAAAGCTGAAGTATCCAAGTGTTCCATATCATCCGTAATTTAGGTAGAAGTTCATCGGTCGAAGTTTTGCCTGATTCCGAGTTAGTATGAAGAAGTTATTACAGAATGAACAAAAAAATAGCAGCTTCAGTCTAGGCATCATTCAAATACGGGGATGTAGCCTGTTATTTTTAAGTACAACTGTTAATCACCATGGAGAACTACTATATATGTACATAAGCTGAAGTATCCGAGTGTTCCATATTGTCCGTAATTTAGGTGGGAGTTTATCAGTCAAAGTCTCGCTTGATTCTGAGTTAGCATGAAGAAGTTATTATAGTATGAACAAAAAAATTGCAGCTTCTGCCTAGGTGAAGTTCAAACATGGGGATGTAGCTAGTTATTTTCTATGTACAACTGTTAATCACCATGGAGAACTACGGTATATGTTCATAAGCTGAAGTATCCGAGTGTTCCATATTATCCGTAATTTAGGTGGGAGTCCATCAGTCGAAATCTCACCTGATTCCGAGTTAGTAAGAAGAAGTTACTACAATCCGAACAAAAAAATAGCGGTTTCTGCCTAAGAGAAGTTCAAGTATGGGGATGTAGCATGTTATTTTCTAAGTACAACTATTAGCCATCATGGATAACTACAATGTTGCATTCACAGGATGAAGTATCCGAATGTTCCATATTGTCCACAATTAAGGTGGGAGTTCATCGGTCGAAGTCCCGTCTGATTGCGAGTTATTATGAAAAAGTTATTGTAGTCTGAACAAAGAAATAGCGGCTTTTGCCTAGGCAGAGTTTAAATATGGGGATGTAGCCTGTTATTTTCTAAGTACAACTATTAATCACCATGGAGAACTATGGTATATGTTCATTAGCTGAAGTATCCGAGTGTTCCATATTGTCCGTAATTTAGGTGGGAGTTCATTGGTCGAAGTCTTGGTTGATTCGACTTAGTATGAAGATGTTACTATAGTGTGAACAAAAAAATAGTGACTTCTACCTAGGCCGAGTTCAAATACCAAAGTACAAACCAATAATTCTTTTATACTTATGTTTTTGATTCTTTTCATGTCTATTCTTTGAGGTTTATGTTTCCTTTCTTGAATGTCGGAACAAATGAAGGAAAAAACCATTAAAATGGAAATAAAATATAAATATTTTGCTCGGGTAATTAACCTTACTAAAATAAGCACTACAAACTTAAGAAAGACAAATATGAAATTACTAGTTTTCAAAAGAAAAAATAGTAATTTGAAAGCTGATTTCCAAAAGAGTAACTTGAAAGCATAAAAGACAATAATCTACAAAAGAATGGTAAAGAAACCATTAATCGCTGATATATTTTGATACATTTTTGTTCACGACTCACATTAGCTAAAACAGCATAAGCATGTAAAAGTACAAGTATTATTTCCTTTTCCAGTAGTATAAAATAAACTAAAACAAAAGAAAGGAATGATAAAACTACGAATGCTTTCAAGTTATTGGTTCTATGATATTCTTCAGTTGTCTCAGCCTTCTCGGCCGTTGCCTTAGATTTAGTTTATGCTGGCAATGATACTGTCAAATCTACTTCCATAGGTGCAACTAAAAATGCATGCACGTTGTGATTAAATGTAGGCCCACCTAAACATGCATATATACTCGTTCAAAATAAGATTACCTTCATTATTTATTGTTCAAGACAACATAATCTATTTTAAAAAAGCTTATATTTGAATATTTTAAAAATAAATATAATTTATCAAAGTGGTAAATTTTTGGGTCGTTACAGTACGAATCGTTGGTTTGGTATCCTGCAATTAAAAAAAAGAATGCATATTAGAGCACTAATGATATAACTCATGGTAGAATAAGTAAATATAATAATCACATAATTGCTGATCAAGATTTGACACTTCAAATGTGAAGTGTCCTTGCCAGCTGAGCATGGAAAGAACCTGCCAAACACGGTTCTCACATATACCTGTACCTGTCCTTCTAAGATCCTATGGGTTGTAATGAGGAGGGAGTCAGAACAACGTTCTGATGACTGGTAAATTATATATCTTAAATATAACACTAGGTTATGCCGATTGTTTACAATTTCTTGTTATATCTGTTTACTAATTCTATTAGTCGTTTTGACTTTACAAACGCGTATGAACCATTCCCATCTACAGCCCATAGATTTATAACTATATACATACATACATACATATATATATATATATATATATATATATGTCCCATGGTCCCCTAATGGAATCAGATACTTTTCCTCTAGTATCTTCCGTTTAACATCTCGTCAAAGTTTAACCCCTCGTCTTATCATGATCTCGCCATCTATATCTTGAGGAAATCCTATTGCACTATATTGACAGATTATTTCACTGCCCACTAACGTTGGCTTGTCATATATAGCTATTTTCTTTGGGGATTTTCTACTTTGTCTGCTTCCTAACGTGGACACATCTCCACAAACCACCCCGTCCATATTTTGAAGGAGTCTTACTACGGTTAACTCGCCTTGCCATATCAAACAAATTAGCAAAACAACTGTGGCAGTACATTACCCAGCGAAATCGACCCTAGTAGGAGATGAAGTTCAGTTAGGTGTAACCCTATCCTTCTCATTAACTATAAGGGATCAATAATGGACTCACGGCCTATGCAATCGTACCCCTAAATTTTAATACCACACGCGTTGCATAGTGTCCGATACCAACTATCATCCGTTTAGATTGCCTAATGCAATCAGGGCTATACCCTCTGCTAAACAAATTTGAAGCAGACTACTCTATAGTGCTTGTCCAGCCTCGACATCCACCTAACGGACCGCCCAATTGCCTATGTTTACGGAGCTTCTATTTCAAGCACTAACTTGACCTGAGGGTATCCCTTACTCTATACACAAGCATACTCTCCACGGATCATATAGTTGGATGTGTTTCCACATTCAAACCTACTCTAATGACCTTATGTCATTCTCTTTCTATAATTTATAATTATTAAATGATAATTATTCACAACCGTCATAAACGCATATTCTAGACTACTTATATACATATTCCATATTCATGTATATTTATTCTTCTTACTCTTTCTACATTTCCTCTACATTTTTTTTATATTTGACCCTAGGACTTTATTTCATTATGTGTTTAACTTTTCTTTATCAATTTCATTTACCACTTTCTCTTATCAGTTATCAATATCGTTGCTACTACATTCATTATTTCCAGCTTTCATTTCTATTCCATATTATTTTCTATTCCTTTTTCTTCTTGGCTATTTCTCCACATTTTCTTTTTCATTACTTCCCCTCTTGTTTGTATTTATATTTCATTCTTATCTTAATATTCTACCCTAGGGATTTACTACATTTCAATGCATTGGAACTAACCTCTTATCAAATAATTGTTAACACGGTAAATTTTCATATCTTATCCAAAAGAGGAGGTTTGTGCGTTGTTTGTAATTACAAAGAATTATATTTTTTATTTCTTTAAATGGACAGTACAAAATATGGTAATCATTCCTATTTTATACATCTCTTTCTTTTATATGCATATATCTATTCCTCGTCATTTCAAACATCAGAATTTTGTTAAATTTGAACTTAATAATAGATGAAAACCTACTTTCAACAATATAAATTCCAATAAACTAAAATATCACTAAAACCCCAAAAAAATAACTTTATTTCTAATTTATTCATTAACGTCGAATATGAAATTCTAATCATTACGTTGTTCATTAAGATATCATTGATTTCATTTTCCAAATAAAATACCAATTCTAATCATTACGCAACCTAATCAAATTTCATATAAAATTGCAAACTTTTTCATAATAGGGAAGTACTTGATATATTAGTATAATTTCGTAAGCAAGATTTAAATTCAACATTTCACATAACAAGGGTTAACTTGCAATTCAAATTAGATTATCAGGCATATAGGAATAAACCTGCGATGATATAATCTAATATTATATTAAAACATATAATGTTCCCACTCACCTTTTACTAGTGCTCACAAATCACTAGATCTAATCCAAATCTAAACCATGTTATCTGTATTCTCCATTTTGACTCCCCATTGGAATCCACAAATAATATTTATATAGATCTATTAGAATTTAGATTAGAGAAAAAAGATTTAGATTTAATTTAGTAATCAAATCAGATCTATAGTTTCCTTCCAATGTTGCGACTCGGTTTGAACCTATTTTTTTTCTTTATCATCCTCTATTCTCCTCCAAAATGTATATGTTTAAATCAAATCTATTTCTATGAATCTAGAATTTTAGAGGAGAACTGCAACGACCTAGTATTTCGAACCATTCAAATCGACAGTCATCCACACATGTCGGACTTGAATTGCTCAAAACAACAGATTGTTAACTTATATTTGGCAAAACTTATCATATACAGTAAATAAATCAATCACAGAATCATAGACACAAAGTAATACAAAATAAGCAGCGGAATAGATAAATAGTAGTTCATGAAGCTACTATATAGACATAAGAGTTTAAAGTAAAATACAACAAATATTTCAAATACAGAATAGTTACTAATACAAATGCCAATGATAAGTCTGAAAAAAATAACCGGAATAACTGAAGTAACTGGAAAGCTGAATAGACAAAGACGGATCTTCAAGCAAAGCTCCAGACTCCAAAGGTGAGTCTCAAAGGCTGTGACACTCAGTCTGCCCCGAGCATAAAGCAAAACACAAAACACTCGAGTCAAGATTAACATTCTTATACCAGTAAATTCAACTCAAGTGAAATATCGACTTAAATACAAATAACTTAAAGGATATTTGGGATTTCCATCCTTTAAGGATCCGTGGAACTATCTACTATGTAGTAATATATGCTATTATAATATGTCTATCAGTAAAGTAAAGTATTAAAATTGCGTTAAGGCGTTACCTATATCCCCCTTAACATGTTTTATATATTCCCGTAGTCTATACAGTACCGTAAGCTCCTCCAAACCAGTGGTTTACCCAGAGGGCACTCCAAAGGTACGGTACAAAACAAACTCGTAGAAGGCACGATAAGGCATGTGAACACGGCACGCGAGGCAATGCCAGGGTAAGATTCTATCGTTTTGCGGATCTGGACTGGTGGTAGCGCATAGCAGCTACTACCGCCCACCTCGAGACACACTCCCAAATCAAAGGTGCACCCAATCAAATCACAAAGTAATAGAATGGTACTGAAGAAATGTGCCCGATAGGAGGAATGACCTCACTTGGCCCGGCATTGCTCTTGTTTTAGTCACATTTAAGCTTACTCATGAGAGTCAGGGCTGCATTAATACCTCATATAGAATCATCGCCAAACTATCCTACTTCGTTCTAGAATCTTTACCACGTACACAGTTGTTAAAGCGGTTTTCGGTATTGGCAGAGAGTATGACAATATCCGATCTCGGTCTCTTTAATAACCAAACGCTTATTTCACACCGTGGTCATTTTCATTTCAAATAGTCATACTTCATATCAAAATATCATACTCATTTCAAAAATCATATCACTTTCAAAATCATATTCACTTTCAAAATCACATCTGCAAAATAGTTTAAACCATCATATAAAAATATTCGCATTTAAATCCATCAAATCTAAATTATAATAGTTCCAACTTAAACAGTTTGTATATTGAAAATAGTTTATATATATAGAAATAGTTATAATTTAAAATAATTTATATTTAAAATAGTTTATAGATAAATTAGTTTATACACTAAAATAGTTTATATTTAAAATAGATTGTAGGTTAAAATAGTTTGTATATTAAAATAGTTTATATACATTGAAAATAGTTTATGTATTAAAATAAATTTTCAAATTAGAATTGTTTCTTCCAATTTCACAATTCAATTCAAATTAATTTTAGTTCCAAAATTCAATCTCAGTTTAACAATTTCAATTTCAATTCAAATTCTCATTAAAATCATTTTTTAATCTATATCGATTTCAAATCCTAGATTACAAATTTAAATCAAACTTAAATATTCAAATTCAATTTTATTTAAATTTAAATATTCATTTAATTCTCTTTAACCAAAATCAAGTTATCACGTTATAAAATCATATCTTTAAATTTTCAATCAATAAGTTTCAAATCAATTTTGTTTAAATTCAATTTTTAAGTAAATAATATTACAAATCAGCTTTAACTTATCTTTCCAACCTTTATTTATTAAAGTTAATACAAAAATCTATTTTAAATATTAAAATAATTTTAAGTAAATATTCAAACATATTATATTTAAACTAATTAAATTAAATTTTATTAAATTAAATCTTATTATTATTAAATTTATTTTATATTAAATCTTATTATATATATATAATATATATGTGTGTATATATAATAAAATTATAAGTAAAATCTTAAAATTCATATTTTCAAAACTAACTTATATGCTGGACGTGGGCTAGGCAGGTGTAAGGCTGCAAGGCGATGGGTGGAAAATAGGTGCGAGCTTCAGGTTGGCAAAGGGGAAGGTGGTGGAGGCAGAATACAGTGATGTGGAGGTTTCTCAAAATATAAGCAAAAGAACATTGCTTTATTAATAAAACTTTTTTTATGGTCTGACATTGCGTGTCCGGATCTGTTGAAGTGGCGGCCGAGGTTGGTGAGGAATGGTGTGGGTTTGGGCTATCACCAAAAGAGAAGCTGGGCGGAGTTCTTGTTGGTGGGCCACGTGGGAAGCATGGTCGGGCTGTAGGTGAAAAAGGTGGTGGGGTTTTGACGTCCGGTGGCTATGCAGTTGAGCGGGGGATGGAGGCGGAGACATTGGTTGATGAGGCTATAGAGATGCGTGACAGGCTGTACGGTATGTGAATGAAGGTGGCGAATTGACGTAAGCATGTTCTATGGTGATGTGGCCATGGTGGGATTGCTTGCTCAAGTGAATATGGAAATGACAAATGGAAGGTGGAGGAGTATATGTGTGCGACTGTTGTGGGTGATTCGGGTTGAGTCACGGCGGATACGGGCTGAGTCACGGCCGACAAAAGGGAAGAGCGAGGAGAGAAAGCGGTCGAGGAAAAATATGGTGGAGGGAATACATAAGATTTGAAGGTGGGGATGAACTGTTCTTAGCAAAATAATATGACTACAAACGTGCATATAAAAGTATTTAGTTTATTATATATATTTATTTTTTTCTTGATGACATAGAAACAATGCAGAGAGAATTTGAACCGGAGTAAATTAGAACAACACAAATTATATTGATGACAGGGAATATTGATAGTCAACAGCTAAAATATTAATGGCTGATCGCTATTTGTTTGCACGGTGGGAAATGAATGGACAAAGAAACCAAACGGTCTCAAGTTGGTACACAGATATCAGCGATACGATCATCCTATCAAAAGTTTATATTCGTTGCCAAACTATTGCTAATTTGCCGAAAATAAGATAAACGGGGCTATAACAGTCCAAATTTGGTGAAACGAAATATGACGTCTCAATGATTTACATTTTTATTATGTAAAAATATTCAGATTTCAAGAAAAATTGATTTTCATTAATTTAGCTGATTTGAAATTGGAAATTACACAATGGAACTAACTTCCATATTATCCAATGAAAATCTGTCGTTTGCTATGTTTAAATAGACGCATTCCAAATACCAAACTTTTATTTCAAAATTTTATAATCTATTTTCAAGAGAAATTGAGTTAATTACGTTATAAAGTCGTTAAAATTTATGGGTCATTACACTCCCCCACTCAAAACTTTCGACCTCGAAAAGGAACGAGATAGGAGAATAGAAACAAACCGGAAGATAAGATAGATTAAAAATACCTAGTACCAGATACAACAATTAATTCAAACCATATAAATTTCATTTTTTTGATATTTATTACCTATATCTTATATTGTATATTATTCAATTACATATTCTCATAACATTTAAACTTTTTGAATATTTTCATGTAAGTTATATATGCCAGAATGCAATTTAGTATTATACAAATTAATTTAATCCTAGTTCAACCATTTCAAGTTGTTTCAATTCAGTTTTGATTTTAAACACTCTAATTGTCCAAAAAAATTTCTTTATTTCAATAATTAAAAACCATCACTTAACATCAAATTTAAGAATTAAATTTCTAGTTTCCTTTCAACTATTTTGAAATACATACATACATACATACATACATACATACATACATATATATATTATAAATCAAATCACATTTAAGAAATTCAAATCAAATCCTTTTACAAAACAAAATTTTAGCAAAGCTGCTACGTGGTCTTTCCACTTTGAAACTCAAAAATGAACGTCGATGATGCTGCAGTCATCATCGAAATTATTTTTCAGCGACAAAATAGGAGAGTACAGACTTACTTCTTTTAGAATTCTTTGAAACAATTTCCATTTGAAAAAATTATTTCAAATAATATTAATATTATTTTTCTTTCAAAACCTTGAAAACCTATTTTATTTTGAAAAGCACCGGAAATTGAATTATCAAATCCTTAATTCAAATTCATTTCAATTTCAAATCAATTTATAAACCATGTTTTGAAATTCACCTCCTTAGAACTTACAATAATAGTTAATTGTTATCCCGCCTTTTAGCAAGGCCGTGATACCACAAAATCGATCGAGAAGCCAAAGACAATTCGTCTCGAAGAATGGTCAATTCAACATCTCAACAGAGCAAGCCCTGCTGATTGTTTGTTCAAAAAAGATCCCCTACGGAAGGGGGGTCCAGAGGGGGTGGCAACCCCCCAAGGTGGGGGTGCGGGGGCAACACCCCCGCTATGGGGTTCGACCTACGCCCCCGGCGGGGTGCGGGGCAGCGCCCCGTCCAAAACGGTACATCTTATTTGCTACTGAGGAGCGACCTAACAGTTCAAAGCCTCCAGCGAGTTAACGAGTTAAGAAAGCAACAACCTAACTTCCTCTGCGACCTAACTTCCTCCGACCTAACTTCCTCCGACCTAACTTCCTCCGACCTAACTTCCTCCACTGACCTAACGGCCTAAAGCTTAACGACCTAAAGCTTAGCGACCTAATGACCTAACAGCTATTCACGACCTAACGACTTAAGGGCTGGAGCGACCTAACTCCGTAAAGCTATCAACAACTTACGACCTATCTTAAGTCGTCCACAACCTAAAACCTACTACCCAGTGTATGCAAGCCGAGATAACTCCTCATGCCGCTCTCCTTAGGTCGCCACTTCCTTAGGTCATGATTCCCTTAGGTCGCCACTTCCTTAGGTCGTCATTCTCTTAGGTCGCAACTTCTACATATCCCTTAGGTCGCCAACGACCTACCACACCCTGCACTGTAACTCCTTAGGTCGCCGCTCTCTCTCCTGCTACCCCTTAGGTCGCTCACGACCTACGACCTACGACTTAGACCCAGTTTTTCCCCTATAAATACCTCGACAACTCCACATTGTAAAGGGGATTTTTTTCTGGATTTGAAGAGGGCCGATACTCTGCCATTTTTTGGGACTTCTCCAACACTTCAATCATCAAAGATTCCTCATCAACAGTTCTACTTCATTCAACATGGATCCAAGAGCAATCCGTCATCAAAGTTCTAATCTCTATCTTCGATTGTGTTGTAAATGTTGAAAAGTGTTGTAAAGGTGTTGTAATCGAGAAATCGTATTGTAAAAGTGTTGTAACCTTGTAAAGTGTGATCAAAGAACATAATGAAGGATGTAAAGTGGATGTAGGCTTAACCTTAAGCCGAACCACTATAAAAATTGCTGTCTCTTTTACTGTTTTTTCCCTTTTTCTGTTTACTTTTAGTTCCCGTGTAGACGGGTGGTGCTTTCACATTGTCACAACATACACCGGGTGTTAGCGTTATCCGATTTTAGCGTTAACATTAATGATTTAGAAAATGTTAACAAAATAATAAATGATAATATAGTATTATCATTTCTAACAACCAATTCATTTAACTATCGGATTTCAGAAAATTATACTTTTATATATAAAATGTAATCATACAAAATTATTTCACGTACAAAATTTGAAAACAATATTGTATCAGTTTTCTCTGTTCAAGTATTTTGGAATTCCTATCGATAGTGTTGGCCAGACGAATCGATCGAAACCCAAAATTCAAACTTAACAACTCAAACAACACAATATAAAGCTTTTTATATTAATTGCAAATGATATTATGATTCAATTACAATATAAAACAACTCAAAATTCTCTCATAGGATGATTCAGAAATGGATTTCAAAACAAGGATAGAGATTCAAATTTAGAGGGACCCTAATCAAAGAGAATTCTAATCATGAAGATAGGTTTGAAATGGAGATACGAAAATTAAATTAAAAAAGAGGGAAGATGATAAACTCATATTAATCACGGGTGACCTTAACTGGGTCAACCGAGACATAGAAAACGAGAACATCTGTAACGACCCGTAAATTTAACCGGTTTTAATAACGTTATTAATTGAAATTTTAGGAAATTTTAAACGATAAATTTTGAAATATTAATTCGATATTTGGAATGCGTCTAATTAAACATAGCAATTGGTAGATTTTCGTCCGAAAATATAAAAATTTATTTCGCACATAAATTTACTTCAATTTAATCAGTTAAAAAGGCGATGAAAATAAAATGTTTTCGAAACCTAAATATTTTACATAGAAAAATTCTAAACCATCTTCTGAAAAAAATTTCAGTTTGTCGTTTTTCCAAATTCGGACATCTTTGGCTCCGTCGATCTTATTTTTCAGCGTTTTTCTTGCATTTTCCGCTATTAGAAAATTCGAATTTTATAATTCAACCATACCACTGACATCTGTATACCGTTTTGATCGTCTCGTCGCGCTGATCACCGCAGTATATTTATTTCTGTATTTTGAAGCCCGGTACGCAACGGGAACTGCGTAACGGTCCAATGCATTGGTATCCGTGTTAATTCTTTGATTACTGTGTCCATTCAAATTTTGAAACGGCCACTAGCTTTTAATAATTTCCTAAATTTACGCGTGACCTTTCCTTTCACGTTCTTTCCCATCAGTTGTCCTTTCATTTCCCTGGCTCCTTGCGTTGTTCTCTGCCCTCTTGCTGTAAAAAAGATAACAATATATATATTAAACAGCAAGCTTCCTTCCTCCTTTCTATTTTAGTTCTTCTCTACAAATCTCTTCCCCTCTCATATTCAAAACCCATCCCTCAAAACAAACCTTCCTCCACCGCACCAATTACTGAGCTCGACCAAGCCGTCACCGCATCCGCCTCTCACTGCCACGGCTTCCACCAAACAGCCCACGGCCCACCGAGCCACCCTCCTCCACCAGGCTCCGACCAAGTCGCCCCTCCTGCCGAGCATCGGCCACCATAGCAAGCACCTTCCCAACTTCCACAACCGCACGCACGCCTCATGGACATCACCTTCCACTCCTCCTGACCGTGGCAGCAGCTTGCTCCAGCGTCGAGCACCACCACGCAACTTCCCTCCGCCATGTGCGAGCTCCACTGTTAGCCGTGCCCGCCATGTTCCTTAAACACTCTCCATCTTTATCCGCGCACCCATTGCCTACCTATGCAAAAGCTTTGGCCGATCATCACGTCATCACTCGCGCTGGCGACTCCACCTTCATCCCCTGGCCGTTACCTTCACCGAGCCTCTCCCCACGTGTCGCTTCCTCTACAACACTGGCAGCGACAACCTCCCCTCTGTGGCCGACCACCTGCGTTTCCCTCCCTTCACGTGTTGGCCAGTAACCGACTGGGCCTACCACCTCCAGCTCATGCTGAGTCCAGCCCGTTTTCGTTCCCTCTTCCACCTCAATTCGAGCTCTTCTCTTAGGGTATTGGGTACGTTTATATAAAGATATACAATTTATATTTCGGTTATTTATAAGTTTGGTTGTGCTGATATATATAGATATTAGATTTATAAACTTCACATACTTATTTTAAATGATGTTTTCCTGGTCCAATTATATGTATAAATTTTGGCTCGTGTGTGTACTTCTTGAAGCTTGTATGCTAAAGCTTATTTATGAAAACATATTAAAGTATAGGTGATAGAGTTACAGTGTATATGGCGACAGTGATGATTTTATTGGCTATAATTTTAATTATAATAGTATAATGCATGTTACAAATTTTATAAGGAAAGATTATTTTAAATATGTACTTCCACACTTGTGACAACCTGTATTGATTTGAAACTAAACTGCCATTTTATTTTCTTACATATTTACCTTATGGTACATGATTACAGTAGTATGGATCCTTAGTTTATTATAAGTTTAAATTAAATCATTGACTCTTTATAGTATATATATGGGTAAGTTTAAATTTGCAGTTTCTGTTCATTTGTGTGTGTGTTAATATATATTATATGTTTGAATACTATTTACCACCTGTAGCATTTTACTTTGAAGTGTATAAATACGTTTAACTTTTATTTGAAATTTTGAAAAGGAATATATATATATTCATTGATTCTAACACGTTAAATTATATATAAGCTTTTAAATGATCTGTTCAACTTATATAAATTTGTTTATACCTGAAAGTTGCAACCAAACTGATCTTGCACTTGTTTGCATGTTTTTTTTCTTTCTTCTGAACAGCAGTTAGACTTCATGTTCACGATATCATATCTCACTCATGTTTTATTGGAATGGGTTGATTTTATTTTTAAAAAGGAGTCGAAGTTACCTAGTTTATGACTGTCAAATTTCAGCCAAATCCGACATCGTTTGATTAGTGGTCGAGGATCTGGAAGTTAGACCCAGACAGCTATTCTTTTGTACTTAGAAAATATTTTACACTGCTGCAAACACGACCTGAGTTCATGTTTGACGCATCGTATCTCTTCTGTCTTACGTCGGAATGGGTTGATTTTATTTTTAAAAAGAATTCAAAGTTACCTAGTTTATGCCTGTTAAATTTCAGCCAAATCTGACATCGTTTGATTAGTGGTCGAGGATCTGGAAGTTAGACCCAGACAGCTGTTCTTTTGTACTTAGAAATTATTTTACACTGCTGCAAACATGGCTTGAGTCTATGTTCGTGACATCATAACTTTTCTCGTCTCTTGTCCAAATCAAGTGATTCTTTTGCAGTTTAAAAATACAAGTTTTGATCTTTATTCATACCAAATTTCAGACCATTTCGATCTCGGTAACACATAGAATTATATTGTTAAACTTTGACGCATGACATGTTTTATTTGTTGCTATGTTGAATGTTGTGATTTGATTTCATCGATTTCTGTTATCAGCTTTGATCGTTGAATTCGTGCCGATTTGTTTGCTTGGATTCGTAACTCAATCTCTATGTCTGTATCAGTGTGCGTATCTATGTCATCTTCTCGTGCATCTCTAGCCTCGAAAGGTGAGCAATCACTCACGATTAACGTTCTTATATTTATTAAATTTGATTTCAATTGAAACGACAATTGAAATATGCTGCTGTTAGTTATTTATATTGCTATATCGATGCCATCATCTGTATCTGTTCACCTGTGACACCTGACACCATTATCTGTTATTTATATTGATATATGCCTGTTACTGTAGTTATTTTATTATCATATCTGTTATCACTCTGCAAGTTCCCTGTTAGTATAGAATCACTATGGGTTGAAATGATACATACCCGAACGATCTGTAGAATAGGAGAAAATTGTTATGGGTTGAAATGATAAACCCAAGCGATTTTCAATTTATTTGAATTTGGGATTGCGGGTTGAAAAGATATATACCCGTATATATTTAAATTGCGGATTGAAATGATAAATATCCGTACTACTTGACCATAGGGTAGAAAATTATATATACAGACACCGTTAGTCTATATATAAATATTTTGAACATGATTTCTATGGTTTTGATAAATATTGATTTTAAAGATTCATTAAAGTTGATTTGATAAAGTTGATAAATAATATGTTTAAGTATTTATTTAATATCTATATTTTCAAATATAGAGTTATAATGTTTTGAAATTGATTTGAAATTATATTTATTTAAGAATTATACTTAAATAAGTTTGATTTGAAATTTATTAAATTTGAAATTCTAAAGATATGTTTTTTACTTGAATTTGATTAAAGGTGACTTAAATGAATATTTCAAATTTATATAAATTTAAATGGGATATTTTGTTTATTTAAAATTTGTGAATAGAAGTTGTATTAGATGTTATTGAAATGTTGAATATTTAAAGTTTTGAAATATATTGAAATTGAAATGGCTTATTTTATGGTTTAAATATGAATTTGAAATCGATAGATTGAAATGGTTATTTAGAAACTGAATCGAATTGAAATTGATGATTTGAGATTTGATTTAAATTAAAATTTTGGAATTCGAGTTAATTTGAATCGATTTGTAAAATTTGAGGAAACTACTTTATTTTATAAAGTAATTTTAAATTATATTTAAACTATTGATATTTTACTTTATAAATTATTTTAATATAAACTATTTTAATATAAATCATTTTTAATATAAATTATTTTATTTATAAACTATTTTATTATATATACTAATTTTAATATCTAAACTGTTTAAAAGAAAAGTGTTATGATTTCCAAAGTGCTATGATTTCAAAGCTGTGATTTCCAAAGTGTTTTGATTTTTAAAAAGACTTATGATTTCGAAAGCGATATAACTTTGGAAAGTGATATTATTTTGGAAATGGATTTATTTAAAGGAAAAGTGATATCATATTGGTATGGTTTTGAAATGGCAATGATATGTCGGTTTTGAAATATAACTATTTTGAAAATTTATTAAATGACCATCGGTGTAATAATACGTAGTTATTAAAGAGACCGGGATCGGATATGGACATACTCTCTGTCGATACCGAAACCACTTTAATAACTAATATACGCGGAGTGTTGATCTAGAATGAAGTGGATGGTTTTGATGAACGCGTTGACTGAAGAAAGAGAACGATTTTGGATGACCCCTGACATGACTAAAACAGGAGCCGCGCCGGGCCATTGAGGTTCGCCATCTCTAGCGGACACACTTCTTCGTTACCATATCTATTACTTTTGTGATTCGATTTGGGTGCTGTAACGACCCGACCTTCTATGCCCAGAAAGTCGTATCGTTTTGAAGAAAAGAAAGAGGTGAGAAAGTAGAAAAGATAGAGAAGAAGAAGAAACAACAACAGAATCTCAACAGCGGAACGAATAAAATATAATATATCACATAAATATACAAATATTATATACATCAGAGTACACAGATAATACATCCATACTAGACAGTTATAAACACCTGTCTAGTTAATACAACTCACGCATTACAGAGATACAACACAGTGGAAAATACAGAATAACACTAACACAGCGGAACCACTATATATCTATACGCTGAAGCCTCCTGCTCCATTGCTCCTCCAGAATTCGTCAAAGCTAACCTGAATCCCTTGACTACCCGTAAAAATTTGGGTACCCGAGAGTTTATGAAAAACAGAAATAAACTTCGGGTCAGACATGGGTCTGGTATGAGTAACAGGTTAAAATTGTTTAACTTTGAAAATCATTTGGAAACAAAGGTATCACGTAAGACTTCCCACACATAAACATGGAAAAGTTTTTACCTTACGCTAACCAAAACATTTTTAGGAAATCTAGTGATATTATAATAGTGTCTAGGGTTTTCAAGTAAATAAGAAATAGCTGAAATTGTTACATCTATTAAATTCCAGCATACTAGCCACAACGTGGGTAATACAATCAAAACCGAAGGCACTTATTGGATTTTGGATTCCATACAATGGCTGGGCTACTGGGGTACCGCCCGTCACAGTACGTGGCCTAGATCACCGTACCGAGGAGTACGCCCGCTCCCCTGCAACACAAGGCCGGAACATCCCTTACTGGATAATTCCCGGATAAGAAACCCCACAGTTGGTGCGCAATCCAACTGCCACTAAGCTGAATAAAAAGGGACCTCTAGACAGGGGAAATCTCATCCTACTTGGGTGCTACCCACTAGCCTTGCTGCACCTCCCCTGTTTTAGCCATTCCCGGTTGATGAGGCTTGAGGTTACGATTACCTTTAGAGAACACATCTCTTAGAATGCTCATCGCCCGCCTGACGATGTTCTGAAAGCATTCAATCCATACAAGTTCGTTCCGGGTTCGAACGAAACCGAAGGCACTATCTCATTGCACTCATTTTGGAATCACCCTCAGAGTCAACGACCATAGCCCTTGCATTCTGAATCACCATCTCGAACCTATAAGTACTATCCCGTCAAACTCATTACGGAATCACCCACAGAGTTATACTGACGTATAGTTCTTATACCTCGAGTCTTCACTTGCTCCAATTGAATTTCACGACCTAACGTTATTTTGGATCGATGTGGTATTCGGGTCTCCAGACCTGGAATCCCGGTATACGGAAACCCGATCCCGGTCTCATCGAAATCCAAACCGTATCTTTTAAGGCCAAGTTGTTTTAAAGTTAAAACAATTCAATTCAATTATCTATATCAACACAGATAGATAAATCACAATATCACAGATAGATGATCACATATCAGCATAGACGGATAATCTATATCATCACACTTCAATCAAAGCATTCATAACACAACAATATTACTCATCTCATATCTGAGATCACAATCAATCAATGGGATCCATATCATCATATATAAACAAGGATTAATAATCACATCATTGATAATTAATTTAAAATGAATTAAATTAATTACCCTACCCTTAATTAATTTAGAGTTAATTAAATTAATTACTTCATCATTATTAAACTTGCTTATACTACTATTAATTATCAATCAATTAATCAATCATCATCCCATTTTCCTTTTTATTAATCATTCCCGATTAACCATCTTTAATTACATTTAAGTAATTATCCTCAAATTATTTCCACAGATTAATTACTTTAACCAAATATAGAATTTAAATCTTACATTACTTCATTTATTAAGTAACTAAGTTAATTACATTACTTAACTAATTACATTAATAAATTCCCTTCATTTATTAATTATATTCCATATAAATTCATTTTAAAATTCCATCATTAATTAAATAATTAGTGATCTCTAACTATATTTACTATTTAAATTAATTACATCAAGTAATTAACTTTTAATTAGTTATTTTATTGATTTATTTTTATTAAGAAAACTAATCTTCAAATCACATATATTAATCACCTTGATTAATATCATACAGTAATTAATTATCCTAGATTAATTACTCCCAATAAAAACTTAATTAATCCCTTGATTAATTTCAAGTAATTATATCCAAATTACTTTTATTATCAAAATATTATCCAATTAATTACATCCTGTAATTATTCATCAATTACTTTCCTAAGTAATTATATCTCCCAATTATCAATTGATTAATCCAAATTAATTAAACTAAATTAATTAACTCAGATAAATCAAATTACTCAATTAATTAAAATGAGTAATTAACTCCTTACTTAATTCCCATTAAGTAATTACACTTTAACATTTTCAAGGTTGATTATCAAATTAATTAATCTAATTAACTATTTAAAAATCAATTATATTAATTAATCATGAAATGATCTAGTTAATGACATTCATTATTATTTATTAATTACTTTATCTTAAATAATAACTTACAATTTCCTCATTTTTAATTATAAGTTCCATTAACCATTTATTAATTAATTAAAGTCAAATCTATAATTTTTTTAATTATACATTAATTACTTAATTCATTATTCAAACTTTAATTAATACATTTCAACTCATAATTACAAATTAAATCGGTTACAAATTATCGATTATCATTCTAATTTTCTAATGGTTAATGAGTTTAAATCTTAAATCTTAATTACTTAAAGAAAACCCAATTTCCATTTATTGATTAAATCCCACTTAAATATGTTTAAAACATTTATTTCATTTTTCCTTTGAACTTCCATTTTAACTCCAAGTTTTAAACAATCACTAATTAACTTTAAACCCAAACCTTTAAAACTGGTACCAAGTTTACAGGTGAAAACTGGGAAACAATTAAACCCGAGTTCCCTATTTTTTTTTTACTTCGAGTAAAAATATAAATTCACTCGAGCCAGTCCCTCAAATACCCGAGCCCAAACGCAGATCGCACCAGAGATGACTTCAGGATATTCCACCTTCCATCTACTTCGAGTAAAACATGAATTCTCTCGGGCCAAAACAGAATTAACTCGAGTAGATCTCGAGTTCTCCTCCTACCCACCCACACTAACCACCAGATACAGGAACGTGCTCGTGCACGTGAACAACGGCGACGTTCGTCTCCAGGAGGTGCTGTGTCGTCGAGCACGTCGACGATGATCCATGCTCCTCTCCCCGACCGCCAACTCCACGTTTCCACTTCAAATTCGAAAACAACCCAACCTCAGACCTGAGAAAAAAACAGTGCCACCCCACCATCCAACCTGAAAAACATCTCGTCCTCGCCTTCCCGACCACCAACGACTTTGAAAATCCGGCCTCGACCTCGTCTACTACCCCTCTACCAAATCCCAGAGGCACGAGTCACTCGATCGTGAGAAGACGCCGTACGAATCGATAATTCACAATGCCTTTAAACTAGGTTAAAATAAAACAAAACCCCACCGCCGCTTCCACGTCGAACTGGGGCAACTCCAGCTATTTTTCCCAACACCACCGGAGGCTCCGTCACCCTCACGCGAAACCCCAACTCCTAACGCTCCACCCATCACCGTATTTTGATAAAAATCCATTTTTAGTTCATATTCAAACTGCTCTAAAAATACTTGAATATAAACCATCATTTCTATCTTAAAAATCCTATTTTCTAATAGTGGTTCAAGTTATATAAATGAATTTATAATTCATGATATTCGAATTTTTCATAGATTTAAATTCTCTCTGTAAAATCAAATTCCCAGAGGTATTTACAAGTTGTTTAACAAACATAAATTTTTAAAGCTTAATTCTTGAACAAACAAACTATCTTTGTTTGTATTTTAATTTCTAATGGTTACTAGATTAAGAGATAAAAATTTGTTTTACAAATCTGGGTAAAAACTAAAAAAAAAGAACCAGAGGTTACCTGCATACATCATACTTCAACAATAGGAATACAAATCTATTTCATAATACGATATCGAACTCAACAATAACTTACAACCAAAGTTTTACTTTAAGCTTAAAGGTGAAGTTACTCACAAATTTACAGAGGAGAACAGAGTGAAAAGGGAACAGATATACCCAGATTTTGCACAAACATACATATACAAAATATATATCATCACAGAGAAAGCATGCTCCATAATAACTTAGATTAAATTTTTAAATAAAACGTTACTCACCAATTTTGTAAAAGAACAGAGCATCATCTTTATTTTTGAACAGCCTGCCATTTGAACTTGTTTTGAATTCTTTGAAAAACTGGAAAGTGTTTTCATTTACATCCTTTTGCCAAGTCCCTTGCTTTTGTTTTAGTTGTAGTTGCTGATGATGTTTTAGATGAAGACTTGTTTGGGTTTCAAATGAAGTTTTATCTTAGTCTTTTTATTTACTTAGCTCGAATTGGAAATGAAAAGGTGATAAGGGAAAGAAGTTTACAGAGTGATGTTTAAACAAGTTACAGGGTATAATATCCTATACAAGGCAGTGTACACACTTGTACAATTTCAGTGATTTTTTTAACAAAATGGAGGCTGAAGGATTTGTATATACTCGAATAGATTTTGATATGCTGCTAAGATAAGAGAGCATTAAATGTTGTTGTACTTTATGTCTTCATTTTACATATATCTCATTTTCTTTATACACTTGCCTGGCTTAATCTACAAGTCACATGTATTTTATATTTTGACTTTGTTTGATTCATATTGCTCTTAAATTTTGCAGGCATATCCATATTCGAATTATAGCTTCCATATTTTCCTATACAAGCTACAAACAATATTGTATTTTACTTTGCTTTTGTTTTCTTTACAGCCTACAAATCCTTTTCATTTTGATTTTTGTTGTACTAAAGACTGCATGGCTATCATACTCGAACCATCTGTTTTACATACTTAACCTATGTAAGTTTATTTTCTAACAAGTTACTATATTTTTCTATGTACATTAGACTATGCAGATTTATTCTTGAAGGCTGGCTAATCATCCTTAGTTCTATACAAACATATGCTACTGGTTTGATAAAGGAATGTAAGTGAATGTTATTTTATTTTATAGTGTATTTATTTTATAATGTACAAACTATAAAATTTCAACTTATGTATATTTGTTTCACTCTATGCCTAACTTACCACTAAAATCTTGTATTTCAACATGTATTTATATTTATTAATATTATTAAAACTCATTTATCAAATTTAAAATAATTTAACAAAAGAAATTATCTTTTTATTTAAACTACTTATTTTATAATATATATACCAAAGTATTATTTGACAAAAATTGGATTTAAAACTTATATATATCTTTAAACTATATTTCAACAAGCTATACCTTTAAAAGAAAATAGAACAACTATCTTTGTTAATTAAATTTAAAGTTAAACTAAAGCTAAAACAAGTTTTAAAACTATTTAAACATTTATCTTATATATTTAACCCATATATTTATTTATTAGCTTTGAAAAGTTTATTTTAAATAAATGATAATTCCCAAATCACTAAAGAAATATTAGAAGTTTGAAAACATATCTTATTAGTTAAATTTAAACAAAGCTTCCTATCTACAATATATATCAATATATATCCATTTTAAATAAAACATAATTTATTAGTTTTAAAAGATAAAACTCACCAATACAATATTTATTAAAAGAAAAGTACTAATTCAAGTCTTATAAATCAAAGATATATCATAACAATTTAATATTTAATATAAATTATTAAATTTATATTGCTCGAAATTCCGGGTCGTCACATTCCTCCCACCTTAAAAGAATTTCGTCCCCGAAATTTAAAAGCAAAGGTAATTTAATAGTCTATTTAGGATTTTAATTTTAAAACAAACATATATCAATCATAAGCTAACAACCATATCAACCAAATCATCTAATCAAACAAACCTATTTATCCAGATAAAATCCTGGATAAGATTCTCTCGAGTTTCCCCGAGTATAAATACCGGGTTACTCGCTCTATAGAATCCAAACAATCAATACAACTATGCTACAGAATCCTACTCATCTAGATCTACAAAACAAGGCAGGATATCAGACTTCAGACGAGTCTGACTCACACCCAAAACTCCCTGAACTGCTGGTTCCAAAACCAGAAATAGAATCTTACACGTACTCCCTCAGAGACACGTGAAATACAACGAATCTCAGCTATCCAAACTGGCAATCCACTTCAGAAGACCAAACACCTACCTCTCCAGAACACAGAGAAAAATCCAGAACACCACGGAGCTAACTTTCCAGACTTATCCAACTATAGAGCTCCTTTGAATTAGAGAAAATCCATCCAAAATCAAATCTCCAACTCTGAAATCCAAATTCCTCCATCTCTTATCCACCAAACTCTTTGGACGATCCAAAGCTGCCTTCATCCCTACTGATCAGCTACATCCCCACTGATGCCTTTCAGAACAATCTGAATCCAAAAACAACCTAGTAGAATGATCTTCTCAAGACCGACCAAAATCAAGAACACAACCTTTACTATCATCCGTAGAAAACAACTTCTCTTTTCCAGAAAAGAAAAGCAGATGCACTCCCAACTGCTTCCGCTGCACAACTCTGATCCGAGTAGACGCCAATGCTGATGACGAACACAAGCAAAGACGGGACATCAAATTCCAAAAATATGGTTCAACAGATCAAAAATAAAACTCAGAAGTTCCTCCAAAACCTGAGCTGCCTCACCAACTCAAAAACCATCCTTCTATTAAGCTGAACCATCGATACCACTTCTGAAATCCAGTCGATACCAAACTCAATCTCCAGATGCTAACAAAACTCTGACTTCCTGAAGTCATCCAGAAAAATATATGAAACACAAGAGAACGCTCCAATTATCGCAAGTCACTTTTGCGATTAATCCAGCCTGTTTCCAAAGAAAGACTGTTCTCTCTTTACCAAAAAGAACAGCTTACGCTTAACTGGCCACTCCAACGAAGAAACGAAACCACTCCACTGCTTCTGAACTCCACTGCTAAGCTAGAAAGCTTCTTGCCAATACACAGAATACTCCGAGCTGCACCGCTGACACCAATGCCAAAGAATTCCTAATCCAAAGCTCTTCGAGAAACTCGGACCTCAAACAACCAAAAACATCCTGCTGGTCACAGCCACAACACCGAAGCAGACATACTTCCTTAACTCGTTCCAAAGAAAACATCTTCGGAGACATCCATAGTCACTGTGTCTCATCACACAGCTACAACATCCTGAGGGATCAAGATATCATAACTCGCTTCTGTCCAACCGACAGATCCAACTCTACTCATCCAAACTATACGCTTCAAAAATGATCTCCAAATCTTAACAGATTTCCTTCAGAGACTTGGTGAAATCCTTACACCACAAATTCACTTGAGACGGTATTAGATCTACAGTCTCGTCAGACACTTCCAACCTCAACAAATTCAACCATTGGTAGTCATGTTACACACCACTACCTTATCTACCTTTATAACTTATATTGGAAAACCTGAACGGGTAACCCAACAATAGGTAGAATATATAAATATATATATATAAATATATCAAAAATACAAATACGCTCTCTCAAGAAAGAAATCACTTAAGAGCCTAGGTATCCGCTCAACCTAGTGCTCTGATACCAACTGTAACGACCCGACCTTCTATGCCCAGAAAGTCGTATCGTTTTGAAGAAAAGAAAGAGGTGAGAAAGTAGAAAAGATAGAGAAGAAGAAGAAACAACAACAGAATCTCAACAGCGGAACGAATAAAATATAATATATCACATAAATATACAAATATTATATACATCAGAGTACACAGATAATACATCCATACTAGACAGTTATAAACACCTGTCTAGTTAATACAACTCACGCATTACAGAGATACAACACAGTGGAAAATACAGAATAACACTAACACAGCGGAACCACTATATATCTATACGCTGAAGCCTCCTGCTCCATTGCTCCTCCAGAATTCGTCAAAGCTAACCTGAATCCCTTGACTACCCGTAAAAATTTGGGTACCCGAGAGTTTATGAAAAACAGAAATAAACTTCGGGTCAGACATGGGTCTGGTATGAGTAACAGGTTAAAATTGTTTAACTTTGAAAATCATTTGGAAACAAAGGTATCACGTAAGACTTCCCACACATAAACATGGAAAAGTTTTTACCTTACGCTAACCAAAACATTTTTAGGAAATCTAGTGATATTATAATAGTGTCTAGGGTTTTCAAGTAAATAAGAAATAGCTGAAATTGTTACATCTATTAAATTCCAGCATACTAGCCACAACGTGGGTAATACAATCAAAACCGAAGGCACTTATTGGATTTTGGATTCCATACAATGGCTGGGCTACTGGGGTACCGCCCGTCACAGTACGTGGCCTAGATCACCGTACCGAGGAGTACGCCCGCTCCCCTGCAACACAAGGCCGGAACATCCCTTACTGGATAATTCCCGGATAAGAAACCCCACAGTTGGTGCGCAATCCAACTGCCACTAAGCTGAATAAAAAGGGACCTCTAGACAGGGGAAATCTCATCCTACTTGGGTGCTACCCACTAGCCTTGCTGCACCTCCCCTGTTTTAGCCATTCCCGGTTGATGAGGCTTGAGGTTACGATTACCTTTAGAGAACACATCTCTTAGAATGCTCATCGCCCGCCTGACGATGTTCTGAAAGCATTCAATCCATACAAGTTCGTTCCGGGTTCGAACGAAACCGAAGGCACTATCTCATTGCACTCATTTTGGAATCACCCTCAGAGTCAACGACCATAGCCCTTGCATTCTGAATCACCATCTCGAACCTATAAGTACTATCCCGTCAAACTCATTACGGAATCACCCACAGAGTTATACTGACGTATAGTTCTTATACCTCGAGTCTTCACTTGCTCCAATTGAATTTCACGACCTAACGTTATTTTGGATCGATGTGGTATTCGGGTCTCCAGACCTGGAATCCCGGTATACGGAAACCCGATCCCGGTCTCATCGAAATCCAAACCGTATCTTTTAAGGCCAAGTTGTTTTAAAGTTAAAACAATTCAATTCAATTATCTATATCAACACAGATAGATAAATCACAATATCACAGATAGATGATCACATATCAGCATAGACGGATAATCTATATCATCACACTTCAATCAAAGCATTCATAACACAACAATATTACTCATCTCATATCTGAGATCACAATCAATCAATGGGATCCATATCATCATATATAAACAAGGATTAATAATCACATCATTGATAATTAATTTAAAATGAATTAAATTAATTACCCTACCCTTAATTAATTTAGAGTTAATTAAATTAATTACTTCATCATTATTAAACTTGCTTATACTACTATTAATTATCAATCAATTAATCAATCATCATCCCATTTTCCTTTTTATTAATCATTCCCGATTAACCATCTTTAATTACATTTAAGTAATTATCCTCAAATTATTTCCACAGATTAATTACTTTAACCAAATATAGAATTTAAATCTTACATTACTTCATTTATTAAGTAACTAAGTTAATTACATTACTTAACTAATTACATTAATAAATTCCCTTCATTTATTAATTATATTCCATATAAATTCATTTTAAAATTCCATCATTAATTAAATAATTAGTGATCTCTAACTATATTTACTATTTAAATTAATTACATCAAGTAATTAACTTTTAATTAGTTATTTTATTGATTTATTTTTATTAAGAAAACTAATCTTCAAATCACATATATTAATCACCTTGATTAATATCATACAGTAATTAATTATCCTAGATTAATTACTCCCAATAAAAACTTAATTAATCCCTTGATTAATTTCAAGTAATTATATCCAAATTACTTTTATTATCAAAATATTATCCAATTAATTACATCCTGTAATTATTCATCAATTACTTTCCTAAGTAATTATATCTCCCAATTATCAATTGATTAATCCAAATTAATTAAACTAAATTAATTAACTCAGATAAATCAAATTACTCAATTAATTAAAATGAGTAATTAACTCCTTACTTAATTCCCATTAAGTAATTACACTTTAACATTTTCAAGGTTGATTATCAAATTAATTAATCTAATTAACTATTTAAAAATCAATTATATTAATTAATCATGAAATGATCTAGTTAATGACATTCATTATTATTTATTAATTACTTTATCTTAAATAATAACTTACAATTTCCTCATTTTTAATTATAAGTTCCATTAACCATTTATTAATTAATTAAAGTCAAATCTATAATTTTTTTAATTATACATTAATTACTTAATTCATTATTCAAACTTTAATTAATACATTTCAACTCATAATTACAAATTAAATCGGTTACAAATTATCGATTATCATTCTAATTTTCTAATGGTTAATGAGTTTAAATCTTAAATCTTAATTACTTAAAGAAAACCCAATTTCCATTTATTGATTAAATCCCACTTAAATATGTTTAAAACATTTATTTCATTTTTCCTTTGAACTTCCATTTTAACTCCAAGTTTTAAACAATCACTAATTAACTTTAAACCCAAACCTTTAAAACTGGTACCAAGTTTACAGGTGAAAACTGGGAAACAATTAAACCCGAGTTCCCTATTTTTTTTTACTTCGAGTAAAAATATAAATTCACTCGAGCCAGTCCCTCAAATACCCGAGCCCAAACGCAGATCGCACCAGAGATGACTTCAGGATATTCCACCTTCCATCTACTTCGAGTAAAACATGAATTCTCTCGGGCCAAAACAGAATTAACTCGAGTAGATCTCGAGTTCTCCTCCTACCCACCCACACTAACCACCAGATACAGGAACGTGCTCGTGCACGTGAACAACGGCGACGTTCGTCTCCAGGAGGTGCTGTGTCGTCGAGCACGTCGACGATGATCCATGCTCCTCTCCCCGACCGCCAACTCCACGTTTCCACTTCAAATTCGAAAACAACCCAACCTCAGACCTGAGAAAAAAACAGTGCCACCCCACCATCCAACCTGAAAAACATCTCGTCCTCGCCTTCCCGACCACCAACGACTTTGAAAATCCGGCCTCGACCTCGTCTACTACCCCTCTACCAAATCCCAGAGGCACGAGTCACTCGATCGTGAGAAGACGCCGTACGAATCGATAATTCACAATGCCTTTAAACTAGGTTAAAATAAAACAAAACCCCACCGCCGCTTCCACGTCGAACTGGGGCAACTCCAGCTATTTTTCCCAACACCACCGGAGGCTCCGTCACCCTCACGCGAAACCCCAACTCCTAACGCTCCACCCATCACCGTATTTTGATAAAAATCCATTTTTAGTTCATATTCAAACTGCTCTAAAAATACTTGAATATAAACCATCATTTCTATCTTAAAAATCCTATTTTCTAATAGTGGTTCAAGTTATATAAATGAATTTATAATTCATGATATTCGAATTTTTCATAGATTTAAATTCTCTCTGTAAAATCAAATTCCCAGAGGTATTTACAAGTTGTTTAACAAACATAAATTTTTAAAGCTTAATTCTTGAACAAACAAACTATCTTTGTTTGTATTTTAATTTCTAATGGTTACTAGATTAAGAGATAAAAATTTGTTTTACAAATCTGGGTAAAAACTAAAAAAAAAGAACCAGAGGTTACCTGCATACATCATACTTCAACAATAGGAATACAAATCTATTTCATAATACGATATCGAACTCAACAATAACTTACAACCAAAGTTTTACTTTAAGCTTAAAGGTGAAGTTACTCACAAATTTACAGAGGAGAACAGAGTGAAAAGGGAACAGATATACCCAGATTTTGCACAAACATACATATACAAAATATATATCATCACAGAGAAAGCATGCTCCATAATAACTTAGATTAAATTTTTAAATAAAACGTTACTCACCAATTTTGTAAAAGAACAGAGCATCATCTTTATTTTTGAACAGCCTGCCATTTGAACTTGTTTTGAATTCTTTGAAAAACTGGAAAGTGTTTTCATTTACATCCTTTTGCCAAGTCCCTTGCTTTTGTTTTAGTTGTAGTTGCTGATGATGTTTTAGATGAAGACTTGTTTGGGTTTCAAATGAAGTTTTATCTTAGTCTTTTTATTTACTTAGCTCGAATTGGAAATGAAAAGGTGATAAGGGAAAGAAGTTTACAGAGTGATGTTTAAACAAGTTACAGGGTATAATATCCTATACAAGGCAGTGTACACACTTGTACAATTTCAGTGATTTTTTTAACAAAATGGAGGCTGAAGGATTTGTATATACTCGAATAGATTTTGATATGCTGCTAAGATAAGAGAGCATTAAATGTTGTTGTACTTTATGTCTTCATTTTACACATATCTCATTTTCTTTATACACTTGCCTGGCTTAATCTACAAGTCACATGTATTTTATATTTTGACTTTGTTTGATTCATATTGCTCTTAAATTTTGCAGGCATATCCATATTCGAATTATAGCTTCCATATTTTCCTATACAAGCTACAAACAATATTGTATTTTACTTTGCTTTTGTTTTCTTTACAGCCTACAAATCCTTTTCATTTTGATTTTTGTTGTACTAAAGACTGCATGGCTATCATACTCGAACCATCTGTTTTACATACTTAACCTATGTAAGTTTATTTTCTAACAAGTTACTATATTTTTCTATGTACATTAGACTATGCAGATTTATTCTTGAAGGCTGGCTAATCATCCTTAGTTCTATACAAACATATGCTACTGGTTTGATAAAGGAATGTAAGTGAATGTTATTTTATTTTATAGTGTATTTATTTTATAATGTACAAACTATAAAATTTCAACTTATGTATATTTGTTTCACTCTATGCCTAACTTACCACTAAAATCTTGTATTTCAACATGTATTTATATTTATTAATATTATTAAAACTCATTTATCAAATTTAAAATAATTTAACAAAAGAAATTATCTTTTTATTTAAACTACTTATTTTATAATATATATACCAAAGTATTATTTGACAAAAATTGGATTTAAAACTTATATATATCTTTAAACTATATTTCAACAAGCTATACCTTTAAAAGAAAATAGAACAACTATCTTTGTTAATTAAATTTAAAGTTAAACTAAAGCTAAAACAAGTTTTAAAACTATTTAAACATTTATCTTATATATTTAACCCATATATTTATTTATTAGCTTTGAAAAGTTTATTTTAAATAAATGATAATTCCCAAATCACTAAAGAAATATTAGAAGTTTGAAAACATATCTTATTAGTTAAATTTAAACAAAGCTTCCTATCTACAATATATATCAATATATATCCATTTTAAATAAAACATAATTTATTAGTTTTAAAAGATAAAACTCACCAATACAATATTTATTAAAAGAAAAGTACTAATTCAAGTCTTATAAATCAAAGATATATCATAACAATTTAATATTTAATATAAATTATTAAATTTATATTGCTCGAAATTCCGGGTCGTCACAGGTGCACCCCTCGATTATGGGAGTGTTGTTTCGTGGTGTTGGGGTAGTAGCTGCTATGCCCAACATCAGTCTGTATCACGCAACTACTAGTATCCTAGTTGGTATTGCCTCATGTACCTTGTCATACTGATTATCCTATTCACGACCACTACGACTTTGGTTTGTACCTTTAGTATATGGATTGCCCTTTGGTGACTTCCGGTTTTGGGGAAACTACGGTCTTGTATATGCTCTTGGGAATAAAAATGTGTTAAGGGTGGAATGGGCCATGACTTAACGCTATTTTGATATCGTACTTTACTGATTAGACATTATCTACTTAGCATATTCTACTACATAGTAGATAGTTTAACGGATCCTTAGAGGATGGTTATCCCAAACATCCTTTGAGTTACTCGTATTTCAGTCGTTATTTCACTTGAGTTAGATTTATTGATATAAGAATGTTAATCCTGACTCGAGTGTTTTGTGTTTTCTTTACGCTCGGGTCAGACTGAGTGAAACAGTATTGGAGACTCACCTTTGGAGTTGGAGCTTCGCTTGGAGATCCAGCTATCTATCCAGCTTTCAGTTATTCAGTTGATTCCAGAGATGTATTCAGATCTTGTATTTGACTATTGTATTGAGATATCTATTGTATTCGAGACTTCTGTTGTATCTTGTTTAACTCTGTTATATATATATAGTAGCTTCATGAACTACTATTCTTTTGTTTCCGCTGCACTATTGTTATATTACTCTGTGTCCGTGATCTGTGATTATTTTATTTACTGTATATGCTGAGTTTTGCCAATTTATATTAACAATCTATTATTTTGAATTATTCAAGTCTGACATGTGTGGATTATTGTCGATTTGAATGGTCCAAAATATCAGGTCGTTACAACATCATTAAGGAAAAGGGAGACAAACTTGTTGAAAGCATCATGGAATACGTGATTCAATGAGATCTACGAAGAAAGTAGGAGCATTGGTTACTCCAAAGGGCATAACTAACCATTCATAGAAACCATTCATCCAAAAGTAAGGACAACAAGTTGAGCTCTAGGAATAAGATCGATGCAGAATTCAATTTCCCGTTTGAGAGGGAGAAAAATGACTTCACCAAAAACATCAGGATAATCCCTGACTATCTATGTGGAGTCGAGATCAATAGTCTGAGAATCAAGCGAAAAGATAAAACTGCCCGCCTAATCCTAAGGCAATCTACAGTCGATCACAAGAGAATTACCCGGATCGTCTACTAGAAAAACGGTTCGAGGTTTGCAAGAGATAACATCATCAAAACCGAGGACATAGAAATTTTCGGTAAATCGACACTTGTTGTAAAGGAGTTTCACCCCTTTGTTGATCATACAAAGGTTGGCGGTACCGCCGATGGAATTAGTCATACATAAGGATGAAGTTGCCCATTGAGGTGGCAAGATGTTCTCAAATTCATTATAGAGATCAACCGAAGTGGAGTTATGGGATGCTCCAGTACCAAAACGAACACGAACAGGATAAAACGAGAATGGATTTCAGAACAAAAGGAAGGATTCCAAAGTCCAAAAGAAATTCTAATTCAGGGGCATCCAAATGAAGAATTTCAAGCTCGAACGAATATGATTTTGTAACTAAATTTTACTTCATATGCTAAGTTTTGCCTAAACCAGAGCTCTGATACCAACTGTAACGACCTGGTATTTCGAACCATTTAAATCGACAATAATCCACACATGTCGGACTTGAATTGCTCAAAACAACAAATTATTAACTTATATTTGGCAAAACCTATCATATACAGTAAATAAATCAATCACAGAATCACAAACACAGAGTAATACAGAATAAGCAGCGGAATAGATAAATAGTAGTTCATGAAGCTACTATATAGACATCAGAGTTTAAAGTTAAATACAACAGATATTTCAAATACAGAATAGTTACTAATACAAATACCAATGACAAGTCTGAAACAAAACAACTGGAATAACTGAAGTAACTTGAAAGCTGAATAGACAAAGAAATTTTTTCAAGCATAGTTCCAAACTCCAAAGGTGAGTCTCAAAGGTTGTGACACTCAGTCTGACCCGAGCATAAAGCAAAACACAAAACACTCGAGTCAGGATTAACATTCTTATACCAGTAAATTCAACTCAAGTGAAATATCAACTGAAATACAAGTAACTTAAAGGATGTTTGGGATTTCCATCTTCTAAGGATCCGTGGAACTATCTACTATGTAGTAATATACGCTATTATAATATGTCTATCAGTAAAGTAAAGTATTAAAATAGCGTTAAGGCATTACCCATATCCCATTTAACACATTTTATATATTCCCGTAGTCTACACAGTACCGTAAGCTCCACCAAACCTGTGGTTTACCCAACTGGAACTCCATAGGTACGGTACAAAACAAACTTGTAGAAGGCGCGATAAGGCATGTGAACACGGCACGCGAGGCAATGCCAGGGTAAGATCCTACTGTTTTGCGGATCCGGACTGCTGGTAACGTATGGCAGCTACTACTGCCCATCTCAAGACACACTCCCAAATCAAAGGTGCACCCAATCAAATCATGAAGTAATAAAATGGTATCGAAGAAATGTGCCCGATAGGAGGAATGACCCCACTTGGCCTGGCATGGCTCCTATTTTAGTCACATCTAAGCTGAATTGTGGGAGTCAGGGCTGCGTTAATACCTCATATAGAATCGTTGCCAAACCATCCTACTTCGTTCTGGAATCTCCACCACGTACACAGTTGTTAAAGTGGTTTTCGGTATTGGCAGAGAGTATGACAATATCTGATCCCGGTCTCTTTAATAACCAAACGCTTATTTCACACCGTGGTTATTTTCATTACAAATAGTCATTCTTCATATCAAAATATCATACTTTTCATAAATCATATCACTTTCGAAATCATATTCACTTTCAAAATCACATCCGTAAAATAGTTTAATCCATCATATAAAATTATTTGCATTTAAATCCATCAAATCTAAATTATAATAGTTCCAACTTAAATAGCTTGTATATTGAAAATAGTTTATATATATAGAAATAGTAATAATTTAAAATAATTTATATTTAAAATAGTTTATAGATAAATTAATTTATATACTAAAATAGTTTATATTTAAATAGATTATAGGTTAAAATAGTTTGTATATTAAAATAGTTTATATATATTGAAAATAGTTTACGTATTAAAATAAATTTTCAAATTAGAATTGTTTCTTCCAATTTCACAAATCAATTCAAATTAATTTTAGTTCCAAAATTTAATCTCAGTTCAACAATTTCAATTTCAATTCAAATTCTCATTAAAATCATTTTTTAATCTATATCAATTTCAAATCCCATATTACAAATTTAAATCAAACTTAAATATTCAAATTCAATTTTATTTAAATTTAAATATTCATTTAATCCTCTTTAACCAAAATCAAGTTATCACGTTATAAAATCATATCTTTAAATTTCAATCAATAAGTTTCAAATCAATTTTATTTAAATTCAATTTTTAAATAAATCAGATTACAAATCAGCTTTAACTTATCTTTCCAACCTTTATTTATTAAAGTTAATACAAAAATCTATTTAAAATATTAAAATAAAATTTTAAATAAATATTCAAACATATTTTTTTATACTAATTAAATTAAATTTTATTAAATTAAATCTTATTATTATTAAATTTATTTTATATGAAATCTTATTATATATATAAATAAATAAATATATATATATATATAATAAAATTATTAGTAAAATATTAAAATTCATATTTTCGAAACTAACTTATAAATTTTAAATTTCCAAACATATATATAATTTTAAAAATCTAAATTTTACACATATATAAAATAAACATTTATATATCATATTTTAAAAATCGATATTTATTAAAACCCATATATTTCCTTTCAAAACTTTGGAAATCATTTTCAAATAGACCAACGGTGTCCGTATATAATTTTCTATCCTATGATCAAGTGATATGCATATTTATTATTTCAATCCGCAAGTTAAATATTTTCAGGTATATATCATTTCAACCCGCAATCCCAAAATTAAAAATCAATGAAAATCGTTTGGGTTTATCATTTCAACCCATAACGATTTTCCCCTAATCTATAAGATCGTTCGGGTATGTATCATTTCAACCCATAGGAAATTCTAAACTAATAGGGAAATTGCAAAGTGAGAACAAATATAATAATATATCATATCAACAAGAGACATATATCATCAATAACATTTTAAATATATATACAACAGGTTATGGTGTCATATGTCATAGGTAAACAAGAGCAGATAATGGCATATCATATTTAACAATTAAATAACTAACAATTCAAATTTAACAGCATATTTCAATCGCCATTTCATGTGAATTAAATTTACTAAATATAAGAATGTTAATCATGAGTGATCGCTCACCTTTTATGGCTATGGAAACAACGATAACAAGATAGTGACACGGACATGCACACGGATACGGTTATGAGCAAAGCAAAGCTAAAGCTGAGATTTCTGAACTGCGAGCACACGAGGCAAAGCATGATCAACTGGATCGATGAAAAACAATATAAATAAAATTTTAAAAATCCAAAATTTATGTACATATTTAAAATAAACCTATTTTTATTATATTTTAAAATAATTATTCCATTTACAACACATATATAAATAAAATCTCTATTTATTAGGTTTTAAAGAATATATATATATATGCAGGCTATGGACAAATATGCAGATACTTATAACAAATATATATATATAACATGACTATAAATAAAACATGCAGATTATACTTATAAAATATATATATAATCAAACTATAAATGAAACATGCAACCGATAAACAAATATATAATACCCTTAAATGTATATAATAGGAGAGAAAGGCTACTCATATACACGTATTGCAAATACAAAAATAAACTTATATTATACTGTATAAAATGTATTGCAAATATGAAACAACTTTATATACTTTTCTAAACATGTATTGCAAACCTAAAAAAAACTTTATATTATACTGAAAAAAAAGTATTGCAAACATGAAATAGACCTTATATGATGGACTTGGGCTAGGCTGGTGTAAGGCTGCAAGGCAATGGGTGGAAAATGGGTGCGAGCTTCAGGTTGGCAAAGGGGAAGGTGGTGGAGGTGGAATATGGTGATGCAGGGGCTTCTTAAAACATAAGCAAAAGAACATTGCTTTATTAATAAAACTTTTTTTTTATGATCTAACAGTGCGTGTCCGGATCTGCTGAAGTGGCGGCCGAGGTTGGTGAGGAAAGGTGTGGGTTTGGGCTGTCATCGGAAGAGAAGCTGGGTGGAGTTCTTATTGGTGGTCCATGTGGGAAGCATGGTCGGGCTGTAGGTGGAAAAGGTGGTGGGGTTGCGGCGTCCGGTGGCTATGCGGTTGAGCGGGGGATGGAGGCAGAGGCGTTGGTTGATGAGGCTATGGAGATGTGTGACAGGCTGTATGGTATGTGAATGAAGGTGGCAAATTGACGTGAGTAGGTTCTATGGTGATGCAGCCATGGTGGGATTGCTTGCTCAAGTGAATGTGGAAATGACAGATGGGAGGCGGAGGAGTATATGTGTGCAGCTGTTGTGGGTGATGCGGGCTGAGTCACAGCGGATGCGGGCTGAGTCACGATCAGCCAAAGGGACGAGCAAGGTGAGAAAGCATTCGAGGAAAAATATGGTGGAGGGAATAAATAAGACTTGAAGGTGGATGTAACGATCCCAGATTTTACTAAAGTTTAAATTGATAATTAATTTAATTTTTGAATAAAGATTATGAAATAATTGGTAATTAATATAAAATATTAGTTAAATTATGAATTAATTTGGATATTTGAAAATAAATAATAAAATGTTCGATAATTAAACTTTAAAAGGAATTCAAATAAGTGTTGATGTTAAACAAATATTTCAAATAAATTTATATTTGTATAAAATATGAAATGAACATATAAATAATTCTAGAATTATATAAACTATAAAAAAATAAATATTGTAAAGTAAAATATAAACAAATTGTACTTACAAAATAAAGTATGAAAAATAAATATATATGTAGACATACAAGATAATAAATATTTAAGTTAAAAATAAGTATGAAAGTTAGAATTATAAATAAATCTACATAAGGTAGATTATATAGTTATAAATAAAAGTAAACAGCATATTAATGAATTTTGTAAAATAGAAAGTAAACAAATTAGCTATATTATAACGTAATAAAAATAGAACTTTATTTATATTGTAAAGCAACAAGGAAAAAAATAAAATAAAATAAATATACACTCAAGTATAAACAAAAATTGGATAAGTATGGAATGGAATAAGTAAACATATAGAAGATAATAAAATATATAAGTAGGAAAACAAATAAACAAATATGTGAAGCTTACAAAGGAAGATACTTATATGTAAATTAGTACCAAAGCAATTAATGCAAATATCCATCAGCCCCCAAAGCAAAGAAATATCCCTGCTAAACATTGTACAAACCCGTATATCACCCTGTACAAATATTATCACCAGTAAACTCAATTTCTATCCATCATCTTCATTTTAGTTCGTCCATTCCAAACAAGAAAAATCTGAAGTAAATACTATTTCATAACTTAAACAAAATTCAACTAAACAACAATACAAATCAGAGAATGGAAGAAAGATTCAGCTTGCCAGTTTACAACCTGTTTCAACATAAATGAAACTCTGTTCTTTCTTCTGGAATCAATGTGAGTAACATCACCTTTACAAGTTTAAGTACGTAAATTTGGTTGCATGCTAGTTAATTTGAAATGAATATGTATTGTGTGAAATCTGCTGTGTATGTATTCATGTATGGTATGCATGTTGTTTTCATCAGAGTACTCTCTGTTTATAGCCTTTAGTTTCAAGTTTTGATTTAAAATTCAATATCTCTTGATTTTGACTCTATTTAAACTTAAGATGCAAATGAAACTTGTTTGTTCCATCACAAACTTTGGATAAAAATTATACTTAAGTTAAGATAATAGAGAAATGTCTCTGGAAATTATCTGGAAATCAAGATAACTGAGGAAACTCAAAAATAGTTAAAATACAAATTTCTTAATTTACAAATTCAGGTATGTAAGTTGAATTCGTATACTTAAACATGATTTTTAAAACTAAAATCATAATTTTTAGATCAAGGGTTGAAGAGCAGTTTGGGTTTGCCTCATTTTCTTTTATTTGGCAATCTCTGGTGATCCACTATGTTGTAGAGGTCGGGGTTCTCTGTGGTGATGGAGGAGTGATCGGAGGGTCGAGGAAAAATGGTGTGTTGTGGTGTAGTTCATCGAGGAGGCAGCGGTGGCCAAATTTCATCTAGTACCCTAGTTTTGACTGGGTTTAATGAATCGATCGCCACGACTCGTGTAGATGATCGGGTGTCTCGGGGCTTCGGGTGATGGTAGTTGGGTCATTGACGAAGTCGTCGCCGGAGTAGTGGATATTCTGATGGTCGGCGCTGCGTGGATGAGGTGATGGCAGGTTTTGGGATTGTGGTGGTCTTTTCATTCCAGGACTGAGTTTATACTCGATTTCGATTTCGAGAAGTTGATGGAGATTCTGGAGGTTGGAGATGGTTGCTTGGGTGAGCGTCGACTTATTCGTCGATGAGACGTCGACTGGAGTTGGTCGGCGGTGTCGTACACGTGCACGAGCATGTTGTTTGGATCTGGAGTGTTTAGCCTGGGAAGAACTAGTTTTCCTCGCGTGTTAACTCGAGTGATTCGAGTAGTTTACTCGAAGCTGGGATCGAGAAAGTTTCGTATGGCTTGGGGTTTTTGGGCCATAATAATATGTTTTGAAAATAAAAAGTTTTAGATATTGTAATATATTAAAGATGAATTGTTATACAAAACAATCAATTTTAACTTAGGGTTTCAAGTTGATAATGAATTTATTTCAAGGATTATTTAAAACAAGATTTAAAAGATAAATGATTTATCTTAAATAATGGTTTGGATTTTTGATTAACTTAAAACGTTTAAGTTAAATTATGTGGGTTTTGTTCAAAGGTTATTTAAATAAGACTTAAATGATGATTTTGTAGTTATTTAAGATAAATGGACTATCTTAAGATTTAAAGGTCGTCACATAGTGATAATTACTTAATGGAAGTAATTGATGATTAATTACTTAGAGTAATTAATTAAAGATTGATTAATTAAGGAAATTTAATAATTAATGAAGTCTTTAAATAAAATTATTTGAATAATTAATCAATGTGATTAATTTTAACAATAAATTTAGATTGATTGATTCAATAATAATAAATTGTGGAATTATTAAGTATAATTACTTAATGACAGTTATTAAAGCATTAATTATTTAGAGTAATTAATTGAGTTAATTTGATTAGTTCAAGTTAAATTTCTTAAGTTAATCTAGAATAATCCCTTGATAATTTGAAAAGTATAATTACTTAGAGAAGTAATTAATAGATAACTATGGAATGTAATAACTTGAATCATAATTTGAAACTTGAGTATAATTATTTGTTAATAATTAAAGGATTAATTAATAATGGTGATTAATTAAGATTTATTTAATAATTACAAATTAATTGATTTGTTAACATTTAAAGTTTAACCAAAGAATTTGAAAGGGAAATTTCTTTCAAATAAATTGTAATTAACTATGATGGTTAACCCAGATTAATGATTCATTCCTAAATAATACATCTGATTTAAATTAATCAATTGATTAATAAATTTTACTTGTGAATGTTTGGACCTGACTGAATGATTGAATTGTTGATATTCCCTGATCTGTGATGCTATGTGATATATTCTGATTTGTGTGTGATCTGTACTGTAGTTCATTTATCTAGGATGAATGTAATATATTATCTATAATTTATATATCTGTGATCTGTGAATAAAATATAAGCGTTATAGTTATACCGCTTATCAACTATATTTTCGTATTTTGATCTGTGATGATTTATTGATATTGCACTACTGTGTGAAACCCCTGGACTACACCATATACACACAAATATGGATTTCAAGTGGAAATCAGTTAAGTCATAGATTTTTGACAATTTTAAAGATTGAATTCTTGAATCCAAAATAATTTTGGAATTGGAATTGAAAGCTTTTGAAAATGAGTTTTGAAAATATAAAGTTATTTTAAATAACTTAATAAAACTTTGAAATCAAAATAATTTGATTTGATTTAAATTTGAATTCAATATTTGAAATTGAATTCAATGGTTTAGAAATTATGGTCTAAAAAGACCATACCAGTTATAAATGTGTTTTATATGGATTTTTAACCGTTTAAAAGTATGGTTTTGGAAATGTAAGAAATTTAATCCAAGTTTTATACTTGAATGGTTTTAACTCATGTAAATTGTAATTAGTTTTCAGGAATGGAAACTAATTGTTTCAAAGAATAAAAGCTCTCATATAAGAAATGAATTTCCAATTTGAATTAAAGGAATTTCAAGTTTGAAATGAAAATGGTTTTCCGAGTTATGAATAAATCTTTGTGAAAGATTGTTGAACTTTTTTTTGAAATTGGAAAGGTGTACCTTTTGTATAAAAGGTCGAAATGGAATTGTTTTGAAAGCTATAAGTTAAATCTTGATTTAATTATTTAATGAGTTAATCCAATTGAAATGGAAATCGATTTGAAAATCTATGAATAGATCTTTGTGAAACTGGGTGAACTTTGTGAATTGAATATGTTTATTTTTAACAGATTAAAATCCAATTGAAATGGAAATTGATTTGGAAAATCTATGAATAGATATGTGTGAAACTGGGTGAACTTTGTGAGATGTATCTTTTGTGTAAAAGATTGAAAATGGTAATTTGTTTAAACCATTTGAAAGAGATGTTTTGGGTAATAAGTTGTGACTTAACTAAAATCCCAATATCCATATGTTTTAAAATATTACGCTCATTATTTGGTTTAGCCGGGAGAGGACTTTGTGTCATATAACCCAATCCGAATAATGATACGACGTAAATGGATAGCATTTGAAGACCGGTGTTGAAGACCGGGTATTTGTGAAAACGAAAGTATAACCCGTCGATTGTCTCTGCACTGAGTCACGCCGGTATAGAGATTTCCTAAGTGATGGGAAATCCGATCGGGATTGTGAATACCCAGATTGCAAGGGCTTCTTAGGAAGTGCCTTCGGTTCTGTTCGAACCCGGAACAGACTTGTATGGATGTGTGTCTGACGTTACACTTTGAGATGTAAAGCCGGTTTCTATCAAATACATTTCTGCTTGGTGGCGGAGATTTATTCTCTTAGCTTATATAACACCCTTTTCTGAGACGTACGAGCTCAGAGGTTATGTAATTGATGGTTACTAGTTATACATTCCTAATTTGGTAATGTGGCATGCTAAGTGTTGCTGTGTGTTTCTGATTATTTGTTGTTCATTTTTTGATCAAAGCATGGCTTTCGTGTAAAGCGTAGCTTTGTGGACGAGACCGCATCAGGACCTCACACCCCGAAAATGGTCGAAACAGGAAAAATGTGGCAAGGTTTCAGGGGTAGCTCCCCTAGGGTATGTCCATTCCTTCTGGAAAAAGGTGATATTATGGTATGGAGCCCAGATATTTACCTATGTGGTTTCTCCAATCTCATTTACTATGTGGTTGTTGCTTTGTGCTCGAGGATCCTCGGATAAAGGTCGCAAACGACCGGGGGTGGCATATCTCAGGTTTACTACCCGGGAAGGGGGTAACCAGCCTTGTGTTGGCAGAGAGCAGTTGCCTCTCGGGCGTCCCTCCAGAGGCGTTCCTACATGGCATAGGAAGTTCCTTAGCCTGACCATTTGTTGGAAAAATCCAAAGAAATAATACGAATCTTGTACGGTTTTAGTTGTCGAACCTGCCATTTACTTATGGTGGTCACCACTGTTTAGATGGTAGCTACAGTAGGCATAGTTCGGAATGTCTATGCTGGCTAAGATTAATATTATACTTTTGAAATGGTTTTCTACACCATGCACTAATAGTAATAATATCAAATGATTTTGCGTAGTAAGAATGTTTGACTATCATAAGGAGAAATCTCCTCCAATTATGCGTTTGAATTGTGTGTGTGACGGGAGGCCTTATCGTAGTTTTATTTTCCAAAAAGCATTGAGGATTTCAATGTTTAAAATTCTTTTGTTGTTTGTTTAAAGATAAACTGTTTTTGTTACTCATACCAGTCCTATGACTGACTCGGAGTTTATTGTTCCCTTCCTAAACTCTGGGTGCCCACAATTTTCCACACGAGTAGTCTAGAGTTGGGTTTTTCAGATAGTCAGGTTTAGTAGATTAGTTGGAGCTAGTTCAGTTTTTGGAGTTCACGCCGACTGCACTTGCTTCTCTTGGTGAAACGTGATGGTGGTTCGAGCTGATGTTGGAGTTGTTGGACTCATTCTCTTTTGAGGATCATTTGAAGTTATCACTTCTGTTTTCCGCTATATCATTATTGGCTCTGATATTCTTGTATCATATGGATATCATTGTTGTATATCATTCTGGATATTGTATTCATTGGATTTGTATATGATATTATCCATTTCTTTATTCCGCTGTGTTGTTATACTTACTGAGTTATAAGCTCCGGTGAGCCAGATTCGGCGTTTGAATCTGCGGCATTTCGAGTACAAGTGAAGTACGGGTGCTAATTTTCGAAGGTCGAGTTCGGGATCTTCACATTTGGTATCAGAGCTAAGGGTTAAACTTTAGCTATGGAGTATAACACATTAAGTAGCTCATTAGAGATAAGGTGAAGTATACCCTAGAATGAGTATCCCTAAGATATATGTCTGTATACCTCAGTAAATTCTCTTACTATCCACTGATAGTAAGTATGAGTGCAAGAAGAGGATGAGATAGGGGACAGGGAAATACGACTATAAATGATCAATACCCTGTAACAACAAGGAATCAATCTTTTCTCTATCAATCTCTTTTGGTCAACATCTCTTTTCAATTCTTCGATGGTTCCTGGTAGATCCAGGAAGAAAATTTGATATATTTGTATGGGACATAAACTCCAAATAGGTCAGAATTGTTTGTTTGGATGAATTGGTTGCTTTGGTTGCTATGGTTGATAGATATACTTTAGTTTCTAAACTAAACGTTTTGAAATTGTACCCAAAAATAGACAGATATATGAATACAATTTGGGTCCGGATATGTTCTACGAATGGTTAGTTATCCCTTCGAACTAACCAATGCCACTGCATATTTCGTAGATCTGGATAACCCGAGTATCTTGTGAAGTATTAAAATAGATTCGTTCTTGTATCCATTGTTGATATTCTAATTTGGTAAGCCAAATGAAGAATAGATGTTCAGTTAATTTGATGAAATATTCTTCATCTATCTTTGTGTCTCCCTGGCAAATTTCGAGGACGAAATTTCTTAAGGGGGGAAGTTTGTAACGATCCCGGATTTTACTAAAGTTTAAATTGATAATTAATTTCATTTTTGAATAAAGATTGTGAAATAATTGGTAATTAATATAAAATATTAGTTAAATTATGAATTAATTTGGATATTTGAAAATAAATAATAAAATGTTGGATAATTAAACTTTAAAAGGAATTCAAATAAGTGTTGATGTTAAACAAATAATTCGAATAAATTTATATTTGTATAAAATATGAAATGAACATATAAATAATTCTAGAATTATATAAACTATATAAAAATAAATATTGTAAAGTAAAATACAAACAATTTGTACTTACAAAATAAAGTATGAAAAATAAATATATAGGTAGACATACAAGATGATAAATATTTAAGTTAAAAATAAGTATGAAAGTTAGAATTATAAATAAATCTACATAAGGTAGATTATATAGTTATAAATAAAAGTAAACAACATATTAATGAATTTTGTAAAATAGAAAGTAAACAAATTAGCTATATTATAACGTAATAAAAATAGAACTTTATTTATATTGTAAAGCAACAAGGAAAACAATAAAATAAAATAAATATACACTCAGGTATAAACAAAAATTGGATAAGTATGGAATGGAATAAGTAAACATATAGAAGATAATAAAATATATAAGTAGGAAAACAAATAAACAAATATGTGAAGCTTGCAAAGGAAGATACTTATATGTAAATTAGTACCAAAGCAATTAATGCAAATATCCATCAACCCCCAAAGCAAAGAAATATCCCTGCTAAACATTGTACAAACCCGTATATCACCCTGTACAAATATTATCACCAGTAAACTCAATTTCTATCCATCATCTTCATTTCAGTTTGTCCATTCCAAACAAGAAAAATCTAAAGTAAATACTATTTCATAACTTAAACAAAATTCAACTAAACAACAATACAAATTAGAGAATGGAAGAAGGATTCAGCTTGCCAGTTTACAACCTGTTTCAACATAAATGAAACTCTGTTCTTTCTTCTAGAATCAATGTGAGTAACATCACCTTTACAAGTTTAAGTACGTAAATTTGGTTGCATGCTAGTTAATTTGAAATGAATATGTATTGTGTGAAATCTGCTGTGTATGTATTCATGTATGGTATGCATGTTGTTTTCATCAGAGTACTCTCTGTTTATAGCTTTTAGTTTCAAGTTTTGATTTAAAATTCAATATCTCTTGATTTTGACTCTGTTTAAACTTAAGATGCAAATGAAACTTGTTTGTTCCATCACAAACTTTGGATAAAAATTATACTTAAGTTAAGATAATAGAGAAATGTCTCTGGAAATTATCTGGAAATCAAGATAACTGAGGAAACTCAAAAATAGTTAAAATACAAATTTCTTAATTTACAAATTCAGGTATGTAAGTTGAATTCATATACTTAAACATGATTTTTAAAACTAAAATCATAATTTTTAGATCAAGGGTGGAAGAGCGGTTTGGGTTTGCCTGATTTTCTTTGATTTGGCAATCTCTGGTGATCCACTGTGTTGTAGAGGTCGGGTTCTCTGTGGTGATGGAGGAGTGATCGGAGGGTCGAGGAAAAATGGTGTGTTGTAGTGCAGTTCATCGAGGAGGCAGTGGTGGCGAAATTTCGTCTAGAACCCTAGTTTTGACTGGGTTTAATGAATCGATCGCCGCGACTCGTGTAGATGATCGAGTGTCTTGGGGCTTCGGGTGATGGTAGTTGGGTCATTGACGAAGTCGTCGCCGGAGTAGTGGATATTCCGATGGTCGGCGCTACGTGGATGAGGTAATGACAGGTTTTGGGATTGTGGTGGTCTTTTCGTTCCAGGTCTGAGTTTATACTCGGTTTCGATTTCGAGAAGTTGATGGAGATTCTGGAGGTTGGAGATGGTTGCTTGGGTGAGCGTCGACTTATTCATCGAGGAGACGTCGACTGGAGTTGGTCGGCGGTGTCGTACACGTGCACGAGCACGTTGTTTGGATCTGGAGTGTTTAGCCTGTGTATTTGTTTGCCTGGGAAGAACTAGTTTTCCTCGCGTGTTAACTCGAGTGATTCGAGTAGTTTACTCGAAGCTGGGATCGGGAAAGTTTCGTATGGCTTGGGGTTTTTGGGCCATAATAATATGTTTTGAAAATAAAAAGTTTTAGATATTGTAATATATTAAAGATGAATTTTTATACAAAACAATCAATTTTAACTTAGGGTTTCAAGTTAATAATGAATTTATTTCAAGGATTATTTAAAACAAGATTTAAAAGATAAATGATTTATCTTAAATATTGGTTTGAATTTTCGATTAACTTAAAACGTTTAAGTTAAATTATGTGGGTTTTGTTCAAAGGTTATTTAAATAAGACTTAAATGATGATTTTGTAGTTATTTAAGATAAATGGACTATCTTAAGATTTAAAGGTCGTCACATAGTGATAATTACTTAATGGAAGTAATTGATGATTATTTACTTAGAGTAATTAATTAAAGATTGATTAATTAAGGAAATTTAATTGTTAATGAAGTCATTAACTAAAATTATTTGAATAATTAATCAATGTGATTAATTTTAACAATAAACTTAGATTGATTGATTCAATAATAATCAATTGTGGAATTATTAAGTATAATTACTTAATGACAGTAATTAAAGCATTAATTATTCAGAGTAATTAATTGAGTTAATTTGATTAGTTCAAGTCAAATTTCTTAAGTTAATCTAGAATAATCCCTTGATAATTTGAAAAGTATAATTACTTAGAGAAGTAATTAATAGATAACTACGGAATGTAATAACTTGAATGATAATTTGAAACTTGAGTATAATTATTTGTTAATAATTAAAGGATTAATTAATAATGGTGATTAATTAAGATTTATTTAATAATTACAGATTAATTGATTTGTTAATAATTAAAGGTTAACCAATGAATTTGAAAGGGAAATTTCTTTCAAATAAATTGTAATTAACTATGATGGTTAACCCAGATTAATGATTCATTCCTAAATAATACATCTGATTTAAATTAATCAATTGATTAATAAATTTTACTTGTGAATGTTTGGACTTGACTGAATGATTGAATTGTTGATATTCCCTGATCTGTGATGCTATGTGATATATTCTGATTTGTGTGTGATCTGTACTGTAGTTCATTTATCTGGGATGAATGTAATATATTATCTTTAATTTATATATCTGTGATCTGTGAATAAAAGATAAGTTATATAGTTATACCGCTTATCAACTATATTTCTGTATTTTGATCTATGATGATTTATTGATGTTGCACTACTGTGTAAAACCCCTGGACTACACCATACACACACAAATATGGATTTCACGTGGAAATCGGTTAAGTCATAGATTTTTGACAATTTTAAAGATTGAATTCTTAAATCCAAAATAGTTTTGGAATTGGAATTGAAAGCTTTTGAAAATGAGTTTTGAAAATATAAAGTTATTTTAAATAACTTGATAAAACTTTGAAATCAAAATAATTTGATTTGATTTAAATTTGAATTCAATATTTGAAATTGAATTCAATGATTTGGAAATTATGGTCTAAAAAGACCATACCAGTTATAAATGTGTTTTATATGGATTTTTAACCGTTTAAAAGTATGGTTTTGGAAATTTAATCCAAGTTTTATACTTGAATGGTTTTAACTCATGTAAATTGTAATTAGTTTTCCAGAATGGAAACTAATTGTTTCAAAGTATAAAAGATCTCATATAAGAAATGAATTTCCAATTTGAATTAAAGGAATTTCAAGTTTGAAATGAAAATGGTTTTCCGAGTTATGAATAAATTTTTGTGAAAGATTGTTGAACTTTTTTTTGAAATTGGAAAGGTGTACCTTTTGTATAAAAGGTCGAAATGGAATTGTTTTGAAAGCTATAAATTAAATCTTGATTTAAAGATTTAATGAGTTAATCCAATTGAAATGGAAATCGATTTGAAAATTTATGAATAGATCTTTGTGAAACTGGGTGAACTTTGTGAATTGAATATGTTTATTTTTAACCGATTAAAATGCAATTGAAATGGAAATTGATTTGGAAAATCTATGAATAGATCTGTGTGAAACTGGGTGAACTTTGTGAGATGAATCTTTTTGTGTAAAAGATTGAAAATGGTAATTTGTTTAAACCATTTGAAAGAGAAGTTTTGGGTAATAAGTTGTGACTTAATTAAAATCCCAATAACCATATGTTTTAAAATATTACGCTCATTATTCGGTTTAGCCGGGAGAGGACTTTGTGTCATATAACCCATTCTGAATAATGATACGACGTAAATGGATAGCATTTGAAGACCGGTGTTGAAGACCGGGTATTTGTGAAAACGAAAGGATAACCCGTCGATTGTCGCTGCACTGAGTCACGCCGGTATAGAGATTTTCTAAGTGATGGGAAATCTGATCGGGATTGTGAATACCCGGATTGCAAGGGCTTCTTAGGAAGTGCCTTCGGTTCTGTTCGAACCGGGAACAGGCTTGTATGGATGTGTGTCTGACGTTACACTTTGAGATGTAAAGCTGGTTTCTATCAAATACATTTCTGCTTGGTGGCGGAGATTTATTCTCTTAGCTTAACACCCTTCTCTGAGACGTACGAGCTCAAAGGTTATGTAGTTGATGGTTACTAGTGATACATTCCCAATTTGGTAATGTGGCATGCTAAGTGTTGTTGTGTGTTGCTGATCATTTGTTGATCAAAGCATGGCTTTCGTGTAAAGCGTAGCTTTGTGGACTAGACCGCATCAGGACCTCACACCCTGGAAATGGTCGAAACAGGAAAAATGCGGCAAGGTTTCTGGGGTAGCTCCCCTAGGGTATGTCCATTCCTTCTGGAAAAAGGTGATATTATGGTATGGAGCCCAGATATTTACCTGTGCAGTTGCTCCATTCTCATTTACTGTGTGGTTGTTGCTTTATGCTCGAGGATCCTCGGATAAAGGTCGCAAACGACCAGGGGTGGCATATCTCAGGTTTACTACCCGGGAAGGGGGTAACCGGCCTTGTGTTGGCAGAGAGCAGTTGTCTCTCGGGGCGTCCCTCTAGAGGTGTTCCTACGTGGCATAGAAGTTCCTTAGCCTAACCATTTGTTGGAAAAATCCAAAGAAACAATACGAACCTTGTACGGTTTTAGTTGTAGAACCTGCCATTTACTTATGGTGGTCACCACTGTTTAGATGGTAGCTATAGTAGGCATAGTTCGGAATGTCAACGCTGGCTAAGATTAATATTATACTTTCGAAATGGTTTTCTACACCATGCACTAATAGTAATAATATCGAATGATTTTGCATAGTAAGTATGTTTGACTATCATAAGGAGAAATCTCCTCCAATTCTGCGTTTGCATTGTGTGTGTGGCGGGAGGCCTTATGGTAGTTTCAGTTTCCAAAAAGAATTGCGGATTTCAATGTTTAAAATTCTTTTGTTGTTTGTTTAAAGATAAAATGTTTTTGTTACTCATACCAGTACCATGACTGACTCGGAGTTTATTGTTCCCTTCCTAAACTCTGGGTGCCCACAATTTTCCACACGGGCAGTCTAGAGTTGGGTTTTTCAGATAGTCAGGTTTAGTAGATTAGTTGGAGCTAGTTTAGTTTTTGGAGTTCACGCCAACTGCACTTGCTTCTCTTGGTGAAACGTGATGGTGGTTCGAGCTGATGTTGGAGTTGTTGGACTCATTCTCTTTTGAGGATCATTCGGAGTTATCACTTCTGTTTTCCGCTGTATCATTATTTATCTCTGATATTCTTGTATCATATGGATATCATTGTTGTATATCATTCTGGATATTGTATTCATTGGATTTGTATATGATATTATCCATTTCTTTATTCCGCTGTGTTGTTATACTTACTGTCTTATAAGCTTCGGTGAGCCATATTCGGCATTTGAATCTGCGGCATTTCGAGTACAAGTGAAGTACGGATGTCAATTTTCGAAGGCCGAGTTCAGGATCGCTACAGTGGAGATGAACCGTTCTTAGAAAAATAATATGACTGCAAACGTGCATATAAAAGCACTTAGTTTATTATATATATTTTTTTCTTGATGACGTAGAAACAACACAGAGAGAATTTGAACCAAAGCAAATTGGAACAACACAAATTATATTGATGACAGGGAATATTGATAGTCAATAGCTAAAATATTAATGGCTGATGGCTATTTGTTTGCACGGTGGGAAATGAATGGACAAAGAAACCAAACGGTCTCAAGTACGGAACCGATATGATAAATTGTTTTGTCGACTTCGTCGCGTACCGTACATCGAAATACATGAACTAATATACTGCGGAGATCAGCACGACAAGATGAACAAAATGATACATAGATATCTGCGATACGATCATCCTATAAAAAGTCGATATTCACTGCCAAACTTCTGCTAATTTGCCGAAAATAAGATAAACGGGGCTATAACAGTCCAAATTTGGTGAAACGAAATTCAATGCCTCTCTCAGAAAATGATTTACATTTTTATTATATAAAAATATTTAGATTTCAAGAAAAATTGATTTTCATTAATTTAACTGATTTGAAATTGGAAATTACAGAACAAAACTAACTTCCATATTATCCAATGAAAATCTGCCATTTGCTATGTTTAAAAAGACTCATTTCAAATATCAAACTTTCATTTCAAAATTTTATAATCTATTTTCAAGAGAAGTTTAGTTAATTATGTTATAAAATCGTTAAAATTTACGGGTGAGAATAGAAAGTGCAGAGCTTCCGCGCTCATTAGAAAAATTATGTGTTGGAAGTGAGGCCCCAAGTCTTAATTTATAGAGGTTCAAATCAGTGTTAATCGTTAAATTAAACTGATTTAAATCTAGACCGTTTAGGATGCAATTCACTGCCGCTTTTAGACTTACATGAGGTGACCGCTCTGATTTAGGGTCGACCACTAAATTCGACCTAAGCAATTATGGGTTGACTTGTGTACGTTTTAAACGATGACTCGTTTCATTCTCCGATTTTGTTAATTTCTTTCCTCTGTTCAATTCATTATGTGTATTTCTTTCTCTGTTAATTGATCTCATTCAATTCTTTCCCTTTTTATAAATCCTTTGATATTCTAATTTAATACTAATATCTTAGATTCCATTAACATTACTAATCAATGCCAATTAGATTTTATTACTGTATTTACATATGTAATTATGTATGACTCTACAATTTTCAAACGTTAATAACTTCTTCGTTTAAACTCCGATTGAAAAACATAATATATGAAAATTGATCAGAAAATCGTCATAAATACAATGATGCAAGTCTCATAGTCAAATTCTGACATTTGTAAAAATTCCATTTTTCACTGTTTAAGATTTTTTTAATTAATTAATGTAAAATGCGAGGTGTTACAGTTGAGAAGGTTTAACCCTTGAAATCATAATAGTCAGCAATTGATACACACAAGGGAGCTCCAATATAAAGTATAAATGATGCCTGACCTGCAATATGTGAATTGTTGAAAACTATGTTTCTTTGTTTCAACGTTCTTTTCCTCGAAAAATAGCTCCTAGTATATGAAATCACTTTTTCCAACCTTAATTTTATCCATCTTTCACTCTGATTTTAACAGCCGTTGCATTTCATGTTTTGAGAGTGTTTAAACATAAATTGTATCTTTTACATTAAGAAATGGTAAACTGTTTTTGTTTTATTTGTGAATTTACTATCTCCATGGTTCGACATCCAAGTCCTTCGGTACAACGTTTCTTATATTGTGAAATTCATTTTTCTTCTTAAAAGATGACTAATCTAGAATATAGTCAAGTCTTAGTTACCATCACAAGGTTAGAGCTAGGATCAATATAAATAAAAAATAAAAAATGGTTGTTATGTGCAGTTACTTTTGGTGAAATTATATTCACCTCTGAAGTATTTGCTACACTGAAAATGATGAAGCCTTATTGTGCTAACATATAAAATCCATAGGGTTCCTGTGGATTCTTTGCATTAAATGCTACCATTATTGTACTAACTTGAAATGCCACTTAGGAATCTTTTTGATGTTAGATGTACAATAGAGAAATAGATAAGGTTCTATCTCAATTTTCCAATAAATACTAAGTGTTGGTGTTTATATTGCTGCTCGTTAATGAAGTAAGTTTTAAATGTCATTTCAATTTTCAATTATCATTTAGTGTATTTATGTTGATAGTTTGTTGGGTTATATTTTTGTGCATGTCAATTTGAAGTCCATGAACCATTCATAGACATTTATATTATCTTGCATGGAATAAAACACAATGTAATATATTATATGATAAAAAAATGTTCAAAAGGGAAAAAAAGGTTGATTTGATTTTGTAGAAGCCTTTTGCTTAAAAATAAATTAAGTGGAATGCTCAAGTTAATTATCATCAGAACAATATTTCTAGAAGATAACAAACAACCAATCTGTGATAACATAAAAATATGCAATCCGTATGCGTATCATAAGTTGATACTAAGTAATATTTAAATTTTAGTAAGGTTATTATTTATGAATTTCTGATTGATCGATACCACTCGATATTTAGATCACATCTTCATCCTTTTCTTTAAATTTACTCAATCTACAAGCTTTTGGTCTCCTGAGGAAAAAAATGATAAATTTGATGGATCGGTACCGATTCGACGATCGATCCCCCATAATCAATACATGTTTATTCTCCTTAAAATAGCATGTAGATATGTTGTAGGAGCTAAGATAAGCTAAAATCCACCTTTTGATGGATTGCTATCGATCCGATGATCGGTCTGTACCATTTCGACAATCGATGGGTTACGATCGATCAAGTTTACTCCGACCTTGATCTTTTTTTCATCCCATCTTTGCTCTATTCCAACATACTTAATCCATTTCCTCATCATTTCGTTGTCCAGTTCCATCGAAACATTGGTCAATCACAGTAACTCGGACTTAGATATGGTTTCGTTCGGTGTTCATCATTTAACACTACAAAAGTTATTTTACCGACTTGAGTCAATTCCAAGACTGCGGAAAATTTGCCACTACCAGAGTTTTTATAGAGAAGTCAATATCTAGGAAAAACAATAATAACATGCTTTGAAGGAGAGTTCTATAATGATTACTATTATTTTTTAAAACTAGTAATGCAACATTTCTTAAGGTATTTAAAGCGAATTAATATTATTATATAGGGTAGAAGACCATAAAGTGACCTTCGAATTTAGCACTTATATGTTATATATTTTATTGAAGTAATAAATTATTGTTTAGTTTCAATGTGAGAATAGTCAATGTACTCTATAGTTGTTTTAAATTATTCATCTAAACAACTTATTATTTTTAACATATGAGGTTAATGCTTAAGTGTAGAGTGCGATTGAACTAATTTTAAACTTTAAGAATAATGGAGTGCCACATTTAATATCAAAGTTTATGTTTAATGATTACATGAGCCTTTAGTAAGTTTGACCCATTTATAATCTATTAATTTCACCTTAGGCTGGGTTAATGTATGATGAGAGAGCATACTAATTGTTGTACACTTTGTGTGTATATATGATATATATGTATAACCACTATTACCCTACCATAAGACGATGTTTATTTATGATGACCTATTTATGGGAAATAGGTGTTGTAGGAGTGGGGTAGACACTTATATAGGGGGTTGATGCAGGTTGTAATCCGAGTAATACACACATAATGTTAAGATGAGCAACTTAAACTGGTAGTATAATAAAGAAGGCGGTGTATAATTTTGTAAGGGGTTCATATAAAAGTATTTTGTTAGAAAGCTATACAAAACAAATAAAATATACATTATTGATTTTTAAAATATTTTACTAAAGGAAAATGTATATTTTTGAATTAAAAAGGAGATATATGTATATTTTTGAATTTAAAGTGATTTAGTGAGAATTGTAGATAAGGTTATAATAAAACATTAACTTAAGGAATAAGTTATTTTGATTTGAAAATATTTTTGCAAGAAAGAGAATTAATTAAGAAATATCTTATTAAAGAAAATTGTGAAAAATATTTAGTTTGAAATATTGGAAAAATATTTTTTTTTAAATTATTTTTGGTTTCAAAACGCCCTTCTTTAGAGAGCATTTTGCGAGAAGATTTTTTTGAAAGTATTTTATTGAAAATATTCCGTGTTCAATTTTTTTTAAAGTGTTTGGTTGAGAAATATTTTAGTACAAATTTCATTATAACATAAAGGGATTATTTAAAGTATATTTTTATAAGAAATATTATCTGACTTCAAAAATATTTATCTCAAAGGTTTTGGGAAAAAATATTGTATTTAGTTAGAATAATTTGGGAAATATTTTATCAACAAAAATCTTGAGAAAAGTATTTTGGACTAGAAATATCTCATTAGGTAGAATATGTGGAAACCATTTTGCTAAAAAAAGAAACCATTTTGCTTGAGGTATATTTTTGTAGAAATGAGTTAAGTGTGATGACCCAGCTCTAATGATTGAAATATCAAAGGGAGTTTACCGTCCGATGGCTCGGATCAATGGGCACGGAAGGAGCGATCGTACACTACTTTGGGGCAATATGGATATTTTTCAATACCTATGTATATTTGAAACAATATGTATCTCGTCTCGACAGAAGGCAATGGACATGGTTATAGAATTGAATAACTCACATATCAGAACACATGTAAGTAAATGATAACATAGGTATCGGTATCACACGGGAAATGGATATATATATAGGTCTGTTACATGGACTATTCAAAATAAATCACTTTAGACTAAGTACAATCCAACAACTGCCTATTCAAATGTGCATGTAATGAATCTATTTGCAACCAATCATTAAACTTGTTTATAGATGATAGACTCATCTCAACTCCATCATATCTCTAAACTGAATAGTGTTATAGATCTTGGCTTTTAGGTAATGGTTGCTAAACTCAAACCTAGTAGCACTCCAACATAACATATATTTTCTATGGATTGCTCAATAAATAAATCAGACTGACATCCATAGATAGCTATCCTAAAAACACAACACCTCAGTTTGACCTGTGGCATTTTCATATACATAACAAATCTAAAGTAATCTAGCTATGAGTATAATAGTGAACAATAATAATATATAAGTGTGGTGTCGAGTATAAACATGTGAAATATCATTAAACACACATATGTCACTTATACCATACAAAATCCCACCCACAATATCAATGTGGTTTTAGCACATGTGTTACTGTTCTAATCATCGTTACTCATAGCTGAAACTCTAATCTAGTGGGATATCACAATCTATTGATATTATATATTTCCATTTAAATTAATGTACACCATTTTTAGATCTCCGACATCTGATTTCATTGTTTACCATAGTACGGTCTTTTCAATCATATATCTAAACAAGTAAAATTTGTATATATCCATTATTTATGATATTACGGTCTTTTTCACCTGCATATCTAAACATTGTTCATATATTTTACGATGTTGATATATATATATATATATATATATAAAGGAGAGTCATATCTTCACTCTCTTCCTTGAGTTCCAATAGGAATACTCCTTGATAACCTCTTCTGGATTCACCCTCTACATAGACTAACTTCCTTGACAAGTCCAAGCGGTCTTTTTCACCAGCTACTTACGACCAGTTGTGATTTCACTTCACATGATCCCTTAGTTGCACTACCCTTCTGGCTTCTTAAGATATGTGTTGTAGTCACCTTCCCAATTCCATCTTAAGGTGCTAGCTTCCGTGGAACTATGTCTCCAATATCTTACTATTCATCATGTGTCTATGCAATAGGTCATTGGACTCTATAACGAGGGACAAAGTCATCACGATTCGGGTTGCGATCCTCAAATTAGTCTGCTAGGATGGATTCTAGCAGTCTATTAGTCAATGCATCATATCATTCTTATTAAATGTTAAATTTGATCTTCCAAAAACATTTAGCTACCTAATACATCCTTATTTCCCGAAATGATGTTATATTCGAAATAAATGTCATGTATATACAATTCAATTATCAAGCAATAATGTATTCAAACATTTAAGTATAAACATAACAATTCATCCATTCAAATCAATATAACTGGGATATAATGAACTTTCATCAATATAGATCATAGGTGAACTAAACAACATCAACTACTATATCATCTTAACAAACCACAAAATACCACTTGTGGATAATACTTGAATCTTATCAGGCTACCAAGCCTCCAAAGTATAATATGTATAATTAACTAAAGTAAGTTGAATCGATATAGTAATTGCTTTAAATCAAAAGAGCAATTAACTCACTATAAAATAGTTAAATTATACTCACATGCTAAACTTGAAATCTTTTGATTTGATGAAGCAAAAGGAAACCTTACTTGCCTTGAAGATGAAGATGGTGTTTGGTTTCTAGCTTTAGTTTGTGAATGAAGTAAAATGAGATGAGGGCTTGGGTATTTATAGGCTTGGTTGAAAGGATAAGCATGGAAGAAAGAGTTAAAAATAGCATGATTACATAAGATAATCATGGAAGAAAAGTTGAAATAATCTGATTATGAAGGATAAGCATGTCAGAAAAGTTAAAATAATATGATTATAAAGGATAAGCACGTAAAATGAGTTAAAATAGTATAGTTATAAAGGATAAGTATGGAATATAAGTTAAAATAAAATGATGACATTCTAGGATAAGCATGGAATATAATTCAAAATTGCATGATTGTTTTAAGGATAGACTTAAAATATAATGATTTCATTCTAAGCTTTAAAACCATGGTCCAATAAATTCGTACTCCTAATACCTTCTAATTGCACTGCCTATAAATCAATATTTTATACTCGTTTAAAAATCCACTCAAGACATTTTATCAAAATATTATTTCATTCTTATTATGATTTTTCTACTTCAAATTAATCCAAAAGTCACTTTTATTAAATTAAATAAAATTCCCAAAGCATATTTTTATTACAATTAATCAAATAACAGGATGTTACAAATTCCCCTCCTTATAGAAATTGCATCCTCGCAATTTATCGTAGAGCACTATAACATATTTTCTATAGAATTTATATATATATATATATATACATCCATGCACACAACAATCAATTAAAATCAATCAACCATGACTCGATTAAAATTAAAAACATACATACCTAACAAGTCAAAATTAATCAAGATGTGTGCGTTGTATTAGTACTTTGGCCTCCCATATACAACCTCTAAGATTATTTGACCATGGAACATTAATTAATGGAATATTCTTGTTTTTCGGCTACTTTATCTTTCCACCTTAGTTCTATAACCATATCCAAAATACTTACATTAATTTTATCCCAATGTTCTTTCCTCAAAACACTAATCTTAACTCATACAATAATCTATGTTCAACTCTTCTATGATCAATTGTGTTTTGATTCTTGATTTACTCAATTCTGGCTCAACCTCGGCTATGATACCATGTTGTGATGCCCTGGCTCTAGTGATCGAAATATCAGATAGAGTTTTCTATCCGATAGCTTGGATCAATGAGCATGGAAGGAGTGGTCTCTCGTATACGCTACTTTTGGGTCAAACTGGATACATTTCAATACCTGAATACATCTGAAATTCTATGTTTCTCATCTCGACACCAAACAATTTTCACGAGTTCTATAATAATAACTCAAATATCCAAAACACATATAAGTAAATGATAACATAAGTCTTGATATCACAGTAGAAATGGTAACACACACACACACATATGTCTGGTACATGGACTACTCAAAATACTTCATTTTAGACTAAATATAATCCAACAATTACCTATTTAAAATGTCTATGTAATGACTCTATTTGCAACCAATCTTTACACTTTTTAATAGATGATGGACTCGTCTCAACTCCATCATATCTCTGAATAAACTGAATGGTGTCGTAGATCTTGGCTTCTGGGTAATGGTTGCAAAACTCAAACATATTAGCACTCCAACATAACATATATTTCCTATGGACTACTCAATAAACAAATTAGAGTGATGTCCATCGATAGCTATCTAGAAAACATAACACCCCAGTCTAACCGAAGGCATTGTCATATAGAAAACAAACCACGAGTCAGCCTAGAAATCTAGCCGTGGGTATAATAGTGCATAATAATATACAAGTATGGTGTCAGGTATAAACATATGACATATCAATCAAATACACAAATGTCATTTGCACCTTACAAAATCCCACCCATAATTTATCAAAAGTGGTTTTAACACATGTGTCATGGCTCTAATCATCATGACTTATAGTTGCAACTCTAATCAACTGGGATATCATAATCTACTCATATTATATGGGTTGCTTTAAGTTTAAATTCAAGTACACTACTTTGAGATCTCCAAAGTTCGATTTCATTGTTTACCATCATATTTTATTTTTCAACCATGTATCTAAACAAGTAACGGTTGTACATATTCATTCTTCACCGTAGTACAGACTTTTCTTTATCCCGTATCTAAACAACGTTCATATATTTTACGAGGTCGATGTATATATATATATATATATATATATATAAAGGAGATTCATATCTTAACTCTCTTCCTTGAGTTCCCAACAGGAATACTCGTTGGTAACCCCTGTTAAATTCACCCTTTACGTAGACTAACTGACTCGACAAGCCTATGCGGTCTTTTTCACCCACTGCTTATGACCAACCGTGAGTGTATTATGGCTTTTGAAGACATACATTTTATGTGACGTAGTCACCTAGCCAATTCCATCTTGAGGTGCTAGCTCCCATGGCACTACATCTCCAATATCTTACTATTCATTATATTGTCTATGCAACAGGTCATTGGACTTTGTAATGGGGGACAAAGTCGTTATGATTCGAGTTGCAATCCTCGAATCAATCCGCTAAGATGGATTATAGTAGTCTGGTAGTCAATACCTCATATCGTTTTCATCAAATGTTAAATTTCATCTTCTAAAAACATTTGGCTACATAATACATCATTATTTGCAAAATGATGTTATATCCCAAACAAATCGTGTATATACAATTCAATTATCAAACAATGGTGATTCAAACATTTCAATATAAACACGATAATTCATCCATTCAAATTAATATAACCGGGATAGAATAAACTTACATCAATATAAATCATAAGTGAACTAAATAATAACAACTACTATATCATCTCAATAAACCACAAAATTAACACCTGTAGATAATACTTGAATCTTATCAGGCTACCAAGCCTCCAAAGTCAATATATATAATTGTTTGCGCCAAAATTGGTCACAAACCCCGAATGTTGTGAAAGCACCAGTGTATGGATATAAATCAACAATATTCACACACAAATCTCAAATCTAAGCAAACAGAGTATCACAATTCAGAAATAATGAACAAAAACACGAGATTTATAGTGGTTCGGCGATCTTGCCTACGTCCACTCTGAAGTTGATGATTTTATTGATGTTCACTTGATGATTACAATCTCTTCTAATGTAGTACAACTGAAATTATATGCTAAGTCTCAATCTAAGGTAGCAGTGGTGTTCTGGAGTAAATCTGGCAGAATCTGGGCGCTCTTTAGTACGTAGAATTCTTCGACCCCTTTTCTGAATGACCAGAGGCTCTATTTATAGGTGTAGGAGGCTGATATTTCGCCTAAAATGAGGGGAGACCAGTTCTGGTACGTCAGGGGGCCCACATGGCCGAAATCTGGAGATCCGGGCCCACTTTGGGATCGATTCGACCCTTGGTTCGAATCGATCATGAAATCATCCAATCGAGCTGAAATTTGGTGTGGACATTCTTCATCATGTGTTTATGCTTCTGTGAAAATTTCATGGCATTTGGACTTGTAGAACTCGAGATATGATCGATTCAATGTTTCATTTCTAGAGAACAGGGATACTTCGAATCGATCTTAGTTCGAATCGATTCGGTCGACTCGATGCTTGTTGCGACGTGGCGCGTGTCTCTCGCTTCGATCCGTTTTGTACTCCGGTTTGACTGGGTCGAATCCATGGCTTGGATTCGAGGTAATGGATTCGAAGGACTCTCAGTTGAATGGATTCGAAGATGGTGGAGTCGAGGCTTATCCAATTGCATGGATTCGAAGAAGCCATCCCTCGATGGACTCGAACAGAGGTTTGTTCGATGGAGTCGAAGCAAGGGAAGTTCGATGGAGTCGAAGCAAGGGAAGTTTGATGGAGTCGAAGCAAGGGAAGTTCGATGGATTCGAACTGGTTCCTGGCCAATGGATTCGAAGATGATCGTGGGATGGAGTCGACCTTGATGGATTCGAATGGATTCTGTTTTGATGGATGCGAACAGCATTCCTACCTCACCGATTCGAACATAGGGCCCTTTTATGGATTCGAATACAAGGTTGTGTCTTCATCTTGTATCGACTATATCTTGAGCATATGAACTCGGATTGACTCGAAATTTGGAACTCTGGTTCCCATGACTTTGCTTGATGTGTCTTATCAATTGTAGCCTGATCCGGACTCGGGCAAAATTCATCGATATCCATGGTGAACTTGGGATGTAGCCGTCCTACAGGACGGACTGTCTTTGATTTCTAGTCAATTTCTTGGTGTCACGGCCTTGCCAAAAGGCGGGATAACATTTGCCCCCCAAAATATGCCTTGCGGTAGGAAGGCATGTTTTGTAGTACCATAAGCTGGATGTTCATATCCTATTGATGACCTGCAAAGAAATTGATAGTTTTTCCTGACCATGAATGACGGCCGTTCGCGACCGTATGTCATTTGAGGTAATATGGGACCGTTCGAGGTCGGATGCCGTTCTAGACGGATTGTGACTGTTTGAAGTCGGATGTCGTTCTAGACGAGTTGCGACCGTTTGTGATCGGGTGTCGTTCTAGACGAATTATGACCGTTCGCATTCGGGTGACGTGGAAAGAGGAACGTGACCGTTCGCGATCGTGTGTCGTACGAGGCAAAAATGTGATCGTTCGCGATCGAATGTCATATTAAGTGAATTGTGACCGTTCATGGTCGAGTGCCGTACGAGGCAGAGTGTGATCGTTCGTGATCGAATGTTATACTAGATGAAGTGTGACCGTTCGCGGTCGGGTGCCCTTCGAGGCAAATGGTGACCGTTCGAGGTCGAGTGCCGTTCGAGGCTAATGGTGACCGTTCGAGGTCGGGTGCCGTTCGTGGCGAAGTGTGATCGTTCGCGATCGAATTGTGACCGTTCGCGGTCGGATGCCGTTCGAGGCGAATTGTGACCGTTCGTGGTCGGGTGTCGTTCGAGGCAAATGGTGATTTGTGACCGTTCGTGGCAACTTGAGTGTGCCCGGGGAGGGACTTAGTGTCATCGATACCAGGTTTCACATTCGGGTGAATTCCCGGATTGTTTGTTGCAACGGTTTATCGCCATCTCAGAGCATGCCTAGGGACCGTTCGCGATCCCGTACATGTGTAAGTGGCTTAGCCGCTATGAAATTACAAGTAGCATTTTCTCATTGAAAATAAGTTTTTAGCAGAAATGTTAAATAGAATTAAGTTCAAATGTTCAAATCAAGACGAAACAAAAGCAAAGCAAGGATGTCAAAGTGTAAATTCCCACAACAATAGGGTTAGTAGTCATTCACAACATGCCTATGGACCGTTCGTGATCTCGCACATGTGTAAATGACTTACCCGTGTTGGTGAGTGTAACGACCCGTATTTTCACGGATCGAAAAAGTTCGTCAAATCTGGAGTTTTAGCGTTTTGGGCTATTTCAGATTTTAGGCAATTTTTGGCTAAGTCCTAAGTCGTTCACGACTTAGCATAAGTCGTGAGTCGTATACGACTTAGGAGATGGGAGTGTTGACACAGGGCTTGGAGTTAGGTCGTTAGACGACTTAAGGAAGACTAGTTGTTGGCTTTGGTTAGGTCGTAGGCGACCTAAGGGGTTAAGTCGTGACCGAGCCATATGTTAGGTCACACGCATTCATAAGTCGAAGCTTGGTTAAGTCGTAGGCGCATGCCATAAGTCGTAACCGACTTAGGAGACAGCTGTTTTGTTGCGAGTCATAGGCAGATGAGTTTTTAGGTCGGCAAGGCACTAGGTCGGCAAGGCACTAGGTCGGCATGGTGTTAAGTCGTAGGTAGGCTGCTGTGTTGAGTCGTACCCCAAGTCATCCGATGAGTCGTATCCGAGTCATCTCATGAGTCGTACTTAAGTTGTTTGATGAGTCGTAGGTTGAACTCTTTGTTGAGTCGTACCCTGATGAGTCGTACCCTGATGAGTCGTACCCTGATGAGTCGTACCCTGATGAGTCGTACCCTGATGAGTCGTACCCTGATGAGTCGTACCCTGATGAGTCGTACCCTGATGAGTCGTACCCTGATGAGTCGTACCCTGATGAGTCGTACCCTGATGAGTCGTACCCTGATGAGTCGTACCCTGATGAGTCGTAGTCTTTGTGTTGAGTTGGAAGATGCTATAAGTCGTAGACAGATGAAGGTTAAGTCGTAGGAGCGTGTGTTGACTCGTAGCTTGGTTAAGTCGTAGGGGGTTGCTGAGTCGTAGGGGCTTAAGTCGTAAGTCGGAAACGACTTAGGAGATAGACTAGTCACGACTTAAGGGCAGTTTTCAGCTATAAATAGGAGAGCTTCTCTTCATTTTTGGGATCCGGATTTTGAAGCGACGAAGTGCTGCCATTTTGAGAGCTCGACTTCTACACTTCTTCACTTCTTTTCTCCACTCTAATCTAGTGCTTCCATCCATCCAAATCGAAGATCAAGATTGAAGATTCAAGAGCTTAGATTGAAGATCTTCATCTTTTCAAGAGAGATTTCTTCGTTTGAAGTGAGATCTTGTCGGATCTAGCTTAGTTCTTCGCTGTCCAGATCTGAAGTTGATATCTTTTGGATTGTTTAGGTGATTTGGTGAGTGGTGATTATTTCTCACACGGATCCAAAGGAGTATATCGGATTGTTGGCTCGTTTTGGTGTTAAAATAGAGATTTCCATGCATTTTCTTCATCCTATGTGTAGATCCATATAGATCCATTGTTCATGATGATGTTGCATCCATTTTATCATATGTTAACCTATGCAAGTTCATTCATCAAGTTTGTAGAGATATAATCCATGTTTTCATGCTTATTGGACTTTCAACTCTTTAATTACGAAAATGCCATTATTGATATAATTGTCTACTTAGATCATATTTGAATGCTTGATTGCTTGGATTGATGTTTGATTTGATTGCTTGTTATGAACTAGATGATTGATGATTAGATTTAGATCGAAGATGATTCAAAAGCTAAGGGAAAGGCTCTTGATATGGAAAAGCTGCTCGTGGCATATGTAGCGGGATGATGAAGCTTTTATGCATAGATTTGATGATGTAATGATGAGATGAGGCTTTGCGAGGATGTAATGAAGCGAGGCAATCATGTGGTGAAGACTTGGTCTAATCCAGACGGGATCATTCCAAGCATGTTGATAACTCGGTGATATGATTCGAGTTGAAGATAATGAATGGATATGAGAATAGTCGTCGAGGAGGATGACTAGGAGGCTTGGATAGCATCGTTGTTGAAGGTTCTAGCATGCTCTAAGCAAGAGTACGTTTGGGCAGATTCGATAGTCCCAACGGCCAACTGTTGATGGTCGAGTACTCTGGGCAGATTCGATAGTCCTAGGCACGGGCTGCGACGACGTGCGGGAGTTATGTCTAGAACCGGGGTTTCCATTAGCCCTTGACGGACGGCTGAAAGAATGTGCCGGTCATTCAATTAACGGTGATATCGAGGCAATGATAACAGTGATAGCCAGAGTCATGGATGTTTGGTTGTAATGTCATTTCGGACTCAAGAGCGGTATTTTCTGGGTGCTTATCTGATTTAGGCCTTGGTACTTGGAAAACATCGCCCTTGACTCGAGTGATAGTAGCTTTCCTTTAAATTGTATGCTCTGCTATGTTTGCTTCTGCTTAGTGTGTGTCTGGGGGCTATCACTATTGAATGAGGTTGGAGTGGGAGGGTTGTATTCCTATTCCTTTTTCCTTTATGCTCTTTTGGTATGTTGTTAGTTAATTTACTGCTCACTAAGACTGTTGTCTGACTCAAGGCTTTATGTTTTTTTAATTCTTATTGCCTTGGGCTGTTCGTCCATTTTGGGACGGGCAGACTAGGTAGCAGGTGACAGGTGCTGTTCTCTTCTCACGATGCTGATATCGAAGACGAGCTGGAGGATTGCATATTATCTTCTTATTATATGTACTGGATGTTCCGCTGTTTTGTTTTCTCTGAGAGATATGTAGTGAGGCTGGATGTATTGACTATATGAATGCTTGTATTCAACTATTATGGAGTTTTATAAGATGTCATTTTGTTCTGTAAAGCTTCACAATACATATGTTCTATTGTATTTTGTCCATGCGCTGTGAGTAATACGATAGATTCTGTTGTTTTAATCTTACCTTGACAATCGTCCATGGTCGCCTGGCACACTTTACAGCGCACTATCTCTAGATTCGGTGCAGGGGTCATGGGCGGTCGTCACATTTGTAGATCCATATAGATCCATTGTTCATGATGATGTTGCATCCATTTTATCATATGTTAACCTATGCAAGTTCATTCATCAAGTTTGTAGAGATATAATCCATGTTTTCATGCTTATTGGACTTTCAACTCTTTAATTACGAAAATGCCATTATTGATATAATTGTCTACTTAGATCATATTTGAATGCTTGATTGCTTGGATTGATGTTTGATTTGATTGCTTGTTATGAACTAGATGATTGATGATTAGATTTAGATCGAAGATGATTCAAAAGCTAAGGGAAAGGCTCTTGATATGGAAAAGCTGCTCGTGGCATATGTAGCGGGATGATGAAGCTTTTATGCATAGATTTGATGATGTAATGATGAGATGAGGCTTTGCGAGGATGTAATGAAGCGAGGCAATCATGTGGTGAAGACTTGGTCTAATCCAGACGGGATCATTCCAAGCATGTTGATAACTCGGTGATATGATTCGAGTTGAAGATAATGAATGGATATGAGAATAGTCGTCGAGGAGGATGACTAGGAGGCTTGGATAGCATCGTTGTTGAAGGTTCTAGCATGCTCTAAGCAAGAGTACGTTTGGGCAGATTCGATAGTCCCAACGGCCAACTGTTGATGGTCGAGTACTCTGGGCAGATTCGATAGTCCTAGGCACGGGCTGCGACGACGTGCGGGAGTTATGTCTAGAACCGGGGTTTCCATTAGCCCTTGACGGACGGCTGAAAGAATGTGCCGGTCATTCAATTAACGGTGATATCGAGGCAATGATAACAGTGATAGCCAGAGTCATGGATGTTTTGTTGTAATGTCATTTCGGACTCAAGAGCGGTATTTTCTGGGTGCTTATCTGATTTAGGCCTTGGTACTTGGAAAACATCGCCCTTGACTCGAGTGATAGTAGCTTTCCTTTAAATTGTATGCTCTGCTATGTTTGCTTCTGCTTAGTGTGTGTCTGGGGGCTATCACTGTTGAATGAGGTTGGAGTGGGAGGGTTGTATTCCTATTCCTTTTTCCTTTATGCTCTTTTGGTATGTTGTTAGTTAATTTACTGCTCACTAAGACTGTTGTCTGACTCAAGGCTTTATGTTTTTTTAATTCTTATTGCCTTGGGCTGTTCGTCCATTTTGGGACGGGCAGACTAGGTAGCAGGTGACAGGTGCTGTTCTCTTCTCACGATGCTGATATCGAAGACGAGCTGGAGGATTGCATATTATCTTCTTATTATATGTACTGGATGTTCCGCTGTTTTGTTTTCTCTGAGAGATATGTAGTGAGGCTGGATGTATTGACTATATGAATGCTTGTATTCAACTATTATGGAGTTTTATAAGATGTCATTTTGTTCTGTAAAGCTTCACAATACATATGTTCTATTGTATTTTATCCATGCGCTGTGAGTAATACGATAGATTCTGTTGTTTTAATCTTACCTTGACAATCGTCCATGGTCGCCTGGCACACTTTACAGCGCACTATCTCTAGATTCGGTGCAGGGGTCATGGGCGGTCGTCACATTTGGTATCAGAGCATTGGTTAATCGATTTTACCCAACGCTCGCTGAAGTAACTACGTATGAGAGACGTAATTGTATTTTGATGGATGAATACTATATATAATATAGTAGCTTAGTAGAGTTTGAGTCCTTTATGCAGTTGTTTCTCTAGATGTTCTAATCATTCCTTTTTATAGATATTGAGAATGAGTCGAAGGGGGAGACCAGCTGCTAGGGAAGGCCGTGCTACTGAAGAGACTGCTGATTATGCAGCCATGTTCGAAGCTATGATGACTTCGATCATGAGGAGGATACCAGTTCCGGGGGCGGCAGTAGATGTTGGAGTTCAAGTCCAAACTCCGAAACCAGTGGATTTTGCTAAGCTGTGCAAGGATTATACAGCTCTTGGAGGGAAGGTTTTCTTGGGAACAGAATCTACCATTGAGGTCCAGAGGTGGATAGATGCTTGTAGAAGGATCTTTGGTGATTTGGGAATTGATGATGCAACTAAGAGGAAGTTGGCATCGAGGCAGCTTCAAGGGAGAGCTTCTGATTGGTGGAACTCTATTACCATCGATACTGCGGAGGAAGAGATTACTTGGGAGCAATTCCAAGCTAGATTTGAAGCTAAGTTCATTTCTACAGTTCAGAAGTCTGTTCTATTCAAGAAGTTTGTGGAGCTCAAGCAAGGTGGAAGATCAGTTCTTGAGTATGTTTCTGAGTTCGAAGCTTTGTCCAAGTATGCCCGGTCGTATATTGAATCTGCTTATCAGAAGAATGAGAAGTTTGTGACCGGCTTGGATAGTTATCTTGGGAGACAGTTGGTGGATCATTTGGACGATTCATTTGAGAAGCTTGTGGAGAAAGCTCTTAGGCATGAGAGTCTGTTTCCTAAGGAAGGACCTGTTGTTGCTGTTACCAAGGGAGAATCTAAACCCCAGCAGGGTGGAAACAAGAAGAGGAAGCAGCAGCAGCAGAAGGGTAAGGATGGTCAGAAGAAGCCAAAAGGCGAGGTGACTTGCTACAACTGTCAGCAGAAGGGCCATTTCTCGAAGGATTGTAAGAATCCGAAGGCACCGATGAAGTGTCACAACTGTGACAAGCCAGGGCATTTCAGGAAGAATTGTCCAGAACCAAGGAAGGACAGGCAGATTGTGCAAGCCTATGCTTTAGGAGCTGTTCCGTCGTCTTCGAAAGCTCCTACTGCTGAAGAGAAGGGAAAAAGTGTGGTTGTTCAAGGTACTCTTTTCCTATGTGGTGTTCCAGTTAGAGTTCTGTTTGATACTGGAGCGTCGCACTCGTTTGTTTGTAATGAACTAGTAGGCCGGTTAGGTTTGGAACCAGATATTGTTGATAGGCCATTGGTTGTGACTAATCCAGTTGGGGGTTCGTCTTGTTTGTGTATGTTATGCCGTGGTCTAGTTGTATCGAGTCATGGTTGCTCTTTTGTTTGTGATTGTTTTGTTCTGAACTTTGCGGGGTTCGGAATTATTTTGGGTATGGACTGGCTTAGGAAGTATGCGGCTAAGGTTGATTGTGAGAGGCTGGAGGTGACAGTCGAGAATGTGGAAGGGCGAAAGATTGTGATACGATGTAAGCATGAGGAAGGCGTCTTCATGAGCTTCATGTATTCGCTAGTTGTTCCACGGGATGGACTGTCTTTAGTGCCAATCGCAAATGGATTCGAGGATGTCTTTGACGAAGTCAAAGGGTTGCCGCCGCATAGAGAGATCGAGTTTCGTATAGATCTAGTTGAAGGAGCCAGACCTGTTGTGATGCCTCTTAGGCGGATGGCGCCTAAGGAACAGCAGGAGTTGAGGGTGCAAGTTGATGACCTTTTGCAGAAAGGATTCATTCAGCGTAGTGTGTCCGAGTGGGGTGCACCAGTTGTGTTTGCAACCAAGGCAGATGGGTCGTTGAGATTGTGTGTGGATTATCGTGAGCTGAATAAAGTGACTAAGAAGAACAAGTATCCATTGCCGAGGATAGACGACTTGTTTGATCAGCTTCACGAAGCTAAGGTGTTTTCTCAGATGGATTTGGCAACGGGATTTCACCAGTTGAGAGTGGCTAAGGATAGTGTGCCGAAGACTGCCTTTAGGACACCATCCGGTTTCTTTGAGTGGCTGGTAATGCCGTTTGGATTGACTAACGCGCCAGCATATTTTGTGGATCTTATGAATAGAGTGTTCAGAGATCAGTTGAACAAGTTCGTACTTGTGTTCGTGGATGATATTCTGATTTATTCCAGAACGGAGGAAGAGCACAAGACGCACTTGCGTATTGTTTTGGAGATCTTACGGAAACATCAGCTGAAGGCTAAGTTTTCGAAGTGTCACTTCTGGAAGAGTGAAGTGAGGTTCTTAGGCCATGTGATTTCTGGGAATGGAATAGCGGTTGATCCCGCTAAGGTGGCAGCAATCCAGGATTGGGTTAGACCTAAGAATGCATCTGATGTGAGAAGTTTTCTTGGATTAGCAGGATATTATCGACGGTTTATCAAAGACTTCTCCAAGATAGCTGCACCATTAACAGGATTGACGAAAAAGAACCAAGTGTTCAGTTGGGATGCTAAGTGTGAGCAAGCTTTCAGAATCTTGAAAGAAAGATTGACGAGTGCTCCTGTTTTAACTATTCCAAGTGGGAATGATGAGATGGTGGTTTACACCGACGCATGTGGTACTGGACTTGGAGCAGTGCTGATGCAGAGGGATAAAGTTGTTGCGTATGCCAGTCGACAACTGAAGCCGCATGAAAGGAATTACCCAACTCATGATTTGGAGTTAGCGGCGATTGTATTTGCTCTGAAGATGTGGAGGCATTATTTGTTGGGAGTTCGATTCGAGTTGTTTACGGATCACAAGTCGTTGAAGTATCTTTTCTCCCAAAAGGATTTGAATCTTCGGCAGCAACGTTGGCTAGAGTTTTTAGCATCATATGATTTTGGTATAGCTTATACTCCAGGAAAAGGTAACGCAGTGGCAGATGCGTTAAGTCGAAGACATGCAGGATTGGGAGCCATGTTTTCAGAATGGAAGAGTCTCGAGTATTTAGCTGGATTTGACTTCAGGCCTAGATGCGAACTAGAACCTGAAATGTTGGCAAACTTATTGATAAGACCTTCTCTTGTGGAAAGGATTGGCGAGGGCCAAAAGCGAGATGATAAGCTTGTCAAGATTATCCGTGAATTGGAATCTGGATTGGATCCAGAAAAGGATAAAGGATTCGAGGTCGATCGATAGGGTTGGCTTCGGAAGCAAGGACGACTAGTTGTTCCCGATATAGATGAATTGAGGAGTGAAGTTCTGAAGGAAAGTCATCACTCGAAGCTGACAATTCATCCAGGTGGAAACAAGATGTATCGGGATATGAAGAGAACCTACTACTGGGAAGGCATGAAGAAGGATGTTGGAAATTTTATTTCCAAATGTATGAATTGCCAGTTGGTAAAAGCCGAACAGAAGAAGCCAAGTGGATTGCTTCAGCCATTAGAAGTTCCTACATGGAAGTGGGAACAAGTGTCGATGGATTTTATCGATGGATTGCCTAGAACCAGAACGGGAAATGAAGGGATTTGGGTCATTGTGGATCGTTTGACCAAGAGTGCAAGATTCATTCCAGTTCGATCGACTAGGACTGCATCAAAGTTGGCTGAGTTGTATGTTAAGTGGATAGTTCGATTCCATGGTATTCCGAAGAGTATAGTGAGCGATCGAGATCCATTGTTCACTAGTGGATTTTGGAAGAGCTTCCAGGAAGTCTTGGGAACCGAGTTGTGTTTGAGTACAGCTTATCATCCCCAAACAGATGGTCAGACTGAGAGAGTCAACCGAGTTTTGGAAGATCTCCTTAGAGCTTGTGTTTTGGATTTCGGAGGATCATGGGAAGATCACCTTCATTTGGTGGAGTTTGCCTACAACAACAGTTACCAGTCAAGCATTGGTATGGCACCGTATGAAGCATTGTATGGAAGACCGTGTAACTCTCCGACATGTTGATTGGAAACTGGAGAAAAGCTGATACTTGGGCCAGAGATGATTCGTCAGACTTCAGATTGCATAGAGATCATTCGGCAACGAATGAAGGCAGCCCAAGACCGTCAGAAGAGTTATGCTGATAAGCGTCGAAAGGATTTGGAATTCGACGTAGGAGATATGGTTTTTGTGAAGATTTCTCCACTGAAGAATGTTATTCGATTCGGGAAGAAAGGAAAATTGACTCCGAGATTTGTTGGACCATTCCCGATCATCGAGCGAATTGGAAAGCTCGCTTATAGATTGGAGTTACCAGAGAAGATGTCGAGTGTGCACAATGTTTTTCATGTATCATATCTACGGAAGTATGTGCACGACTCGAATACCGTGGTTTCTGCTGATAGCTGTGAAGATTTCGAAGTTGATCCAGTTGATAGAAGACCTCGTAAGCCGCTTCGTGTTGTTGAAACAGACACGAAACAACTTAGGAGGAAGGTAGTTAAGTTACTCAAGATACAATGGAGTGATGATGATAACGACTGTACGTGGGAAGTGGAAGAGAGGATGAAAGCAGCTCATCCTGAACTCTTCGAGGTATGACCCTAAGGTGTCGTGTCATCTAACGAAATTGTAACTTGTTCTAGTTTTAGAATTCTGCATGCTAAGCTAGAATTGGATGCATGGTTTGTTGATTGCTATGGATGGTAGGCGTGCAGAATAGTTTATGATTGCTTTGTTTGTTTGGAATTTCGGGGGCGAAATTCCTAAGGGGGAGAGAATGTAACGACCCGTATTTTCACGGATCGAAAAAGTTCGTCAAATCTGGAGTTTTAGCGTTTTGGGCTATTTCAGATTTTAGGCAATTTTTGGCTAAGTCCTAAGTCGTTCACGACTTAGCATAAGTCGTGAGTCGTATACGACTTAGGAGATGGGAGTGTTGACACATGGCTTGGAGTTAGGTCGTTAGACGACTTAAGGAAGACTAGTTGTTGGCTTTGGTTAGGTCGTAGGCGACCTAAGGGGTTAAGTCGTGACCGAGCCATATGTTAGGTCACACGCATTCATAAGTCGAAGCTTGGTTAAGTCGTAGGCGCATGCCATAAGTCGTAACCGACTTAGGAGACAGCTGTTTTGTTGCGAGTCATAGGCAGATGAGTTTTTAGGTCGGCAAGGCACTAGGTCGGCAAGGAACTAGGTCGGCATGGTGTTAAGTCGTAGGTAGGCTGCTGTGTTGAGTCGTACCCCAAGTCATCCGATGAGTCGTATCCGAGTCATCTCATGAGTCGTACTTAAGTTGTTTGATGAGTCGTAGGTTGAACTCTTTGTTGAGTCGTACCCTGATGAGTCGTACCCTGATGAGTCGTACCCTGATGAGTCGTACCCTGATGAGTCGTACCCTGATGAGTCGTACCCTGATGAGTCGTACCCTGATGAGTCGTACCCTGATGAGTCGTACCCTGATGAGTCGTACCCTGATGAGTCGTACCCTGATGAGTCGTAGTCTTTGTGTTGAGTTGGAAGATGCTATAAGTCGTAGACAGATGAAGGTTAAGTCGTAGGAGCGTGTGTTGACTCGTAGCTTGGTTAAGTCGTAGGGGGTTGCTGAGTCGTAGGGGCTTAAGTCGTAAGTCGGAAACGACTTAGGAGATAGACTAGTCACGACTTAAGGGCAGTTTTCAGCTATAAATAGGAGAGCTTCTCTTCATTTTTGGGATCCGGATTTTGAAGCGACGAAGTGCTGCCATTTTGAGAGCTCGACTTCTACACTTCTTCACTTCTTTTCTCCACTCTAATCTAGTGCTTCCATCCATCCAAATCGAAGATCAAGATTGAAGATTCAAGAGCTTAGATTGAAGATCTTCATCTTTTCAAGAGAGATTTCTTCGTTTGAAGTGAGATCTTGTCGGATCTAGCTTAGTTCTTCGCTGTCCAGATCTGAAGTTGATATCTTTTGGATTGTTTAGGTGATTTGGTGAGTGGTGATTATTTCTCACACGGATCCAAAGGAGTATATCGGATTGTTGGCTCGTTTTGGTGTTAAAATAGAGATTTCCATGCATTTTCTTCATCCTATGTGTAGATCCATATAGATCCATTGTTCATGATGATGTTGCATCCATTTTATCATATGTTAACCTATGCAAGTTCATTCATCAAGTTTGTAGAGATATAATCCATGTTTTCATGCTTATTGGACTTTCAACTCTTTAATTACGAAAATGCCATTATTGATATAATTGTCTACTTAGATCATATTTGAATGCTTGATTGCTTGGATTGATGTTTGATTTGATTGCTTGTTATGAACTAGATGATTGATGATTAGATTTAGATCGAAGATGATTCAAAAGCTAAGGGAAAGGCTCTTGATATGGAAAAGCTGCTCGTGGCATATGTAGCGGGATGATGAAGCTTTTATGCATAGATTTGATGATGTAATGATGAGATGAGGCTTTGCGAGGATGTAATGAAGCGAGGCAATCATGTGGTGAAGACTTGGTCTAATCCAGACGGGATCATTCCAAGCATGTTGATAACTCGGTGATATGATTCGAGTTGAAGATAATGAATGGATATGAGAATAGTCGTCGAGGAGGATGACTAGGAGGCTTGGATAGCATCGTTGTTGAAGGTTCTAGCATGCTCTAAGCAAGAGTACGTTTGGGCAGATTCGATAGTCCCAACGGCCAACTGTTGATGGTCGAGTACTCTGGGCAGATTCGATAGTCCTAGGCACGGGCTGCGACGACGTGCGGGAGTTATGTCTAGAACCGGGGTTTCCATTAGCCCTTGACGGACGGCTGAAAGAATGTGCCGGTCATTCAATTAACGGTGATATCGAGGCAATGATAACAGTGATAGCCAGAGTCATGGATGTTTGGTTGTAATGTCATTTCGGACTCAAGAGCGGTATTTTCTGGGTGCTTATCTGATTTAGGCCTTGGTACTTGGAAAACATCGCCCTTGACTCGAGTGATAGTAGCTTTCCTTTAAATTGTATGCTCTGCTATGTTTGCTTCTGCTTAGTGTGTGTCTGGGGGCTATCACTGTTGAATGAGGTTGGAGTGGGAGGGTTGTATTCCTATTCCTTTTTCCTTTATGCTCTTTTGGTATGTTGTTAGTTAATTTACTGCTCACTAAGACTGTTGTCTGACTCAAGGCTTTATGTTTTTTTAATTCTTATTGCCTTGGGCTGTTCGTCCATTTTGGGACGGGCAGACTAGGTAGCAGGTGACAGGTGCTGTTCTCTTCTCACGATGCTGATATCGAAGACGAGCTGGAGGATTGCATATTATCTTCTTATTATATGTACTGGATGTTCCGCTGTTTTGTTTTCTCTGAGAGATATGTAGTGAGGCTGGATGTATTGACTATATGAATGCTTGTATTCAACTATTATGGAGTTTTATAAGATGTCATTTTGTTCTGTAAAGCTTCACAATACATATGTTCTATTGTATTTTGTCCATGCGCTGTGAGTAATACGATAGATTCTGTTGTTTTAATCTTACCTTGACAATCGTCCATGGTCGCCTGGCACACTTTACAGCGCACTATCTCTAGATTCGGTGCAGGGGTCATGGGCGGTCGTCACATTTGTAGATCCATATAGATCCATTGTTCATGATGATGTTGCATCCATTTTATCATATGTTAACCTATGCAAGTTCATTCATCAAGTTTGTAGACGGTGGTCGCTCTGGCTCCACCGCTGGAGCTCGCCTCCTCACATACTGAAGTAGCATACCGTTCCTGATGTGCCCTTCCACCTCATCCTTCAGATGTCTGTAGTCGTTAGTGTTATGACCATTCAGTTCGTGGAATAAGCAGTATCTGTCTGATTTCCTCTCGTCAACAGTGGGATCCCTTCGTATTGGCCTACGGTAGGGAACTTGCTCTCGTGTATCTTGGTAGATTCGCTCCAAACTCTCATTCAGCTCTGAATAAGTGGTGAATCGTGGCTCTCTTCGCAGTCGCTTTGACTTGTCACCATTGTCCTCAGCCTTTCGTTTTCCTTTATCCTTGCCTGAATCATTTTCGAGAGGCTTTTTGTCTTTAAGTGCATAAACTTATATTCCCTCTCCTTCTTCTCTTTCAGCATTAGCATCTTCCAATCGTAAAAACTTTTCTGCCTCGTGATAGAATTCTCCTAGATCCATTGGCGGATCCTTAGTTAATGAATTTTTGAATTCCGTGCCATCATCTACTCCGGACACAGCTGCCATCATAACCATGGATGGATCTGGCCGATACACCGATGCTGCAGCCGCATTGAATCGCGTCAAGAAATTCCTCAAAGACTCCCCAGCTTTCTGCTTTAGCGTTGCCAAACTCATCACATTCTTGGGTCTCGAAATATGAACTCTGAATTGCCTCATAAATTTCTTAATCAAATCGGTCCATGTCCCAATGGAACCGCTCTCTAGCTGTCTGAACCATAAAGCTGCTATGTCTGTCAAATACAATGGGAAGCATCGGGCCATGACTTCCTGTGATGCCCCCAGCACTTCCATGTGCCTTATATACCTCGTTAGATGGACCGCAGGGTCCGTCCTCCCATCATACCCTTCTACTGTTGGTAGTTTGAATTCTGGTGGGTTCCTAGCCAACCTAATTGCAGGAGAAAAGGGACTCTTGTTCACATCTTCAAGATCTCTGTTTACTAATCCTCCTCTCATGGCTCGCCTGACCATCTCTGCCAATCTATCATTGTCTCCAAGTTGTAGTCCTCGTTCACTACCTTCAATCTGCCCCCCGAGTCTGTGTGAGCTTTCGGGTGTTTGCCCCCCTGACTGAGCGTTCATCCCTCTATTGCTGTCAAGTTGCTCGGATGTCCTTGTCTCTCTTCCCGTGTTCGGATCAACATGTCCTAAGTGTGTGCCTCCCAGCTCCGGCGCTGCGTTGGATGGTCCTGCTTCATTCTGGGCCCTGGTTGTTCCTTGATTTTGCGCTCCAAGTTGTCCAATTTGTTGAAGCAAATTCTGGATCATCTCCTACTGCCTCTTCATCATTGTCTCCATCTCATCCCTGGTGATGAAGATCGATGCTTGGTTTGCTCCCGAGGAGGCCTCTTGACTTCCTTCGTGCTGACTTCTCTCAGCTCTTTGCCTTCTACTTGTTTGTCTCGTCATGATTCTCCGGATCTAAATCTCTTAGCCTTCTGATTCAACTTTCAAATGATAGAACTCCTGAGTTCAGTTCTCGGTGAAAGTACCAAAGTGTTTGCGCCAAAATTGGTCACAAACCCCGAATGTTGTGAAAGCACCAGTGTATGGATATAAATCAACAATATTCACACACAAATCTCAAATCTAAGCAAACAGAGTATCACAATTCAGAAATAATGAACAAAAACACGAGATTTATAGTGGTTCGGCGATCTTGCCTATGTCCACTCTGAAGTTGATGATTTTATTGATGTTCACTTGATGATTACAATCTCTTCTAATGTAGTACAACTGAAATTATATGCTAAGTCTCAATCTAAGGTAGCAGTGGTGTTCTGGAGTAAATCTGGCAGAATCTGGGCGCTCTTTAGTACGTAGAATTCTTCGACCCCTTTTCTGAATGACCAGAGGCTCTATTTATAGGTGTAGGAGGCTGATATTTCGCCTAAAATGAGGGGAGACCAGTTCTGGTACGTCAGGGGGCCCACATGGCCGAAATCTGGAGATCCGGGCCCACTTTGGGATCGATTCGACCCTTGGTTCGAATCGATCATGAAATCATCCAATCGAGCTGAAATTTGGTGTGGACATTCTTCATCATGTGTTTATGCTTCTGTGAAAATTTCATGGCATTTGGACTTGTAGAACTCGAGATATGATCGATTCAATGTTTCATTTCTGGAGAACAGGGATACTTCGAATCGATCTTAGTTCGAATCGATTCGGTCGACTCGATGCTTGTTGCGACGTGGCGCGTGTCTCTCGCTTCGATCCGTTTTGTACTCCGGTTTGACTGGGTCGAATCCATGGCTTGGATTCGAGGTAATGGATTCGAAGGACTCTCAGTTGAATGGATTCGAAGATGGTGGAGTCGAGGCTTATCCAATTGCATGGATTCGAAGAAGCCATCCCTCGATGGACTCGAACAGAGGTTTGTTCGATGGAGTCGAAGCAAGGGAAGTTCGATGGAGTCGAAGCAAGGGAAGTTTGATGGAGTCGAAGCAAGGGAAGTTCGATGGATTCGAACTGGTTCCTGGCCAATGGATTCGAAGATGATCGTGGGATGGAGTCGACCTTGATGGATTCGAATGGATTCTGTTTTGATGGATGCGAACAGCATTCCTACCTCACCGATTCGAACATAGGGCCCTTTTATGGATTCGAATACAAGGTTGTGTCTTCATCTTGTATCGACTATATCTTGAGCATACGAACTCGGATTGACTCGAAATTTGGAACTCTGGTTCCCATGACTTTGCTTGATGTGTCTTATCAATTGTAGCCTGATCCGGACTCGGGCAAAATTCATCGATATCCATGGTGAACTTGGGATGTAGCCGTCCTACAGGACGGACTGTCTTTGATTTCTAGTCAATTTCTTGGTGTCACGGCCTTGCCAAAAGGCGGGATAACAATAATCAACTAAAGTAACTTTAATTGATGTAGTAATTCCTTTAAATCAAAAGAGCAATTAACACACTGTAAAACAATTAAATTATACTCATATCCTAAACTTGAAATTTTGATTTGATAAAGCAAAATAAAACCTTACTTGCCTTAAAGATGAAGATGGTGTTTGGTTTCTAGCTTTAGTTTGCGAATGAAGTAAAATGAGATGGGGGCTTGGGTATCTATAGGCTTGGTTGAAAGGATAAGCATGTAAAAAGAGTTAAAATAGTATAATTACAAAGAATAAGAATGGAAGAAGAGTTAAAATAATATAATTACAAAGGATAATCATGTAAGAAGATTAAAATAGTATGATTACAAAGTATAATCATGTAAGAAGATTAAAATAGCATGATTACAAAGGAAATGTATGGAATATAAGTTAAAACAGAAGGATGACATTCTAGAATAAGCATGGAAAAAGGTTTAAATTGCATGATTTTTTTAAGGATATTCTTAAAATATAATAATTTCATTTTAAGTTTTAAAACTATGGTTCAATAAATTCGTCCCCTAACCACCTTTTAATTGAACCGCTTATAAATCAATATTTTATACTCATTTAAAAACCCACTCAAGACGTTTTATCAATCTTTTATTTTCATTCTTATAACTATTTTTCTTTTATTCTCAATTAAATCCAAAAGTTGCTTTTATTAAACTAAATAAAATTCCTAAAACATATTTATTATAATCAATTGAATGACAGATGTTACATTGAGTCTGGTAGTGTTAAGTTTAAACACAATTATGCTTGAAAAGTATTTACCTTTGAATAATATTTTAGCGGGAAAATTTGGGAAACATTCTATGAGAAAAAATAATTTATGTTATAAAATATCTATTTTTAGAACATATTATTAAGATAATACTTTATTTGTAAAAGAGAAAACTAATTTGGAAATATATAGTTGGAAATATAAAATATTTGGTTTTAGAAATAAAACTTTGAAAATACAAAATATTTGGCTTTGAAATATTTCGCTTAAAATATTCTATTAGATAGGTATATTTTTAGGAATGAAGTGAAGAGAAATACTGCTATAAAAATAATTATTTATTTTTGAATTATTTTATTGAAAAATATTTTGCTAATAATAGTGCTATTATAGAGAATGATCAAGGTCAATAATGATATCTTACTCCAAAATGGATTTGAAGTGAGTTATTCTTAACTTCAAGATTAATTAATAATAACTGTATTTTTAACGAATTCGAATATGATTAAGGTTATTTATGAGATTTAATGGGGTTATTGTTAATTACTATTTTGACATGCTCACTAAAGAATGAAGTAACCCTAGATTTTAGGCGCAAGCGTAAACGGTGTTTGACATTAATTTTAGACGTTAAGAATAGTATGGTGTCACATTGAGAAAAACTATCCTAGATTTCATCAATGAGAGAAGGGGTAAAGCATCTCTATAACCTGCGATCTATCAACAAATAATGGCGAAGTGTTACAACTAAAGGGTGAAAGAAAGAACGTTCAATAAGGGGACCTTGTGCTTAGAATAATAATGACTAACACAAAAGACCTTGTAGATGAGCCATTGGATCAAATTGAGAAAAACTACTTGTTATGTCAGATGTCCTACCTAATGGTGCTTACAGACTGGCAAGACCAGATGGGAACATGGCCCCCAGAATGTGGAATGTAGTGCACTTATGATCATTTTTGTATAAAATGGAAACCTATCACTATGAATGTATGATGTGCAAATAATAAAAACAAAAATTGATGTATGGATATTTACACCCCTGAACTAGTATTAAAATCTTCTTACATTCATACATTCACTATGAATAAACAAATGGATGACACACACACCACTTAATTAGAATCTATTAATTTTGGTGACCAACATGGAAGCTTAGGGAAACATGCCAAATAAATAACAAACTAAGTTGAATGATATTGAAGCTCAAGAGACACACTAAATAAACGAAGACCTAAGTTGAGAATTTGATGCTCTCCTCCTTACAAAGACAAGTCAATAATCAAATTACAGCGAGCTTACAGTCTATTAGCTTCATTCCTACATAGATCCCTAGCAAATAATTATGGACTTTTGCTGCTTTCCCAAGGAAGGAAACATGTAAGGAACTAGGAAGCAACAACTAATGAGTCCTTTGCGCTAGTTTTTTCATAATAAAATCTAAAATAGCTTGACATAAACAACTAAATTCTCTTGATTATAGGAAGTCGAGTAAAAGGCCAAAACATATGGCACAAAAAAATTCAAAGGAGGAGAACATAGGGCAAGATAAGTCAAATAGTACAACAGGTGGTATGTAAATATTATATTACATTATTGTTACAAAGTTTATGCATATTACATTTGTACTATATATCATAATTTAATCGAAATCAAAAACCAAAATAATCACTTTTTTACTCTTGCCTCTCCTAATATGAGCTGGAATCAAAGTAAGATCTATGTTGGATCAGGTGCATCGACAGTGGAGTAAAATGTGTGGATTTCAAAAAAATAAATTTTATTTTACATAAGATCTTACTTTGTGTTTATGTAATAATATTTTGTTTATTCTAAATCAAATTTAGTATTTAGTTAAAAAAGAGTATTGATAATATTTTAGTTTAGTTTTAATTTAATTTTTAGTTAAAATATTTATTTATTGTTAATGTATAAAATAATATTTACACTAAAATTAACTTATTACTTTATTTTAATTTTATATTTTTGATATTGTATGATATTCATATTCATAATATGAACATCACAAATATATGAATATATAAACCTTCCTGGAGTTTTAAGGAGAAAATTGACTATTATGTCCTACGATTAATAAGATGTCATGTAGAGATAATTTGTAACATAATGTCACAAATGAAATCATATAAAATTATACCTATACTTAGTTTATTATTGTTAATTTTTGGCATTGTTAAAATTTATAAAATATCTATATTTAAAACAACACATATGTATGCCTATATGTATATATAATATATATTTGTAATTCAAAATGTGTGTGTGTATTGTAATTTATTTTTTAGTGTAACTAATGGCATTGAATAATATATGCATATACATAAAATATATACATATACATATATACATATATGTATATACAGACACAGACACATATACATACATACATACATACATATAATATATAATATATAATATATGTATATACATATAATTTATACATACACATAAACTAATAGATACATACAGACATATATACACATACATACATACATGTGTGGTATATTTGGTTTTAAATAAAATTGATTTTAAAATTCAAAATTCAAAAGGTTTGACTTATTCAAATAACGTATATATAATATATATTTTTGTGCTATAGTCATAGCCAATAAAACATGTAACTTTTTAATTAATTCGACCAAAAAAAATAAGTTGAAAATTTCAGTTTTTTATATAAGAGTGATCCTCTAATGAGAAGAACACTCGAATTTATCGAATATATGATCAAAATAGTACATATACATGTTCAATAGATTATATCATGTACAAAAGATCATCCTAAAGAATATATTGTAAAAAAATAGATAATGAATGGCTATGTACATTAAATTATAATGAATAAATAATGCTACAAGGGAGTGCTTGCAAGGCCATTACTTTAGGACAAGTGCTCGGGTTGGACTTCTGGTTCAAGGATTTCTAGCAAAGGAAGATATTGATTAGCTACGATAAGTGAGATGAGAGGCATTGTTACTGTGAGAGTGCACTGAGGGAGTGTAATGTTGTTGCATGCATATAGGTTGATGCAAAAAGAGATATGCTAAGAAATAGATGGATGCGGCTTGGACCTGTGCAGTTAAAGCACTCGGCAGATTTAATGTGGCGAAGGTGCAAAAAGTCATAGCGGGGATACAGCGAGGATATAGCGGGATATAAAAAATGACTCTAAAATAACATATAAAACTCGTACTTAATGTTTTTACAAATATATAAATGGTAATTAAATGAAAAATTAACACTCAATTGAATTATAATTAATACATAAATAATTTTAAATAAAAACATGTGCGAATATACTGTATATAACGTAAAACTGTTCTATAATACAATTGAATTTAGTAGAATATTAGAGCATTTTCATTTCTAAAAATATATTAAAAATTCAATTAAATAAAATAATTTCATAATTTTTATAATGTATAAGTTTCATTTTTCAATATTTCTTTTAAAGAAGATATAGCGGAAATAGCGGAATATAGCGGGAATAACGGGATATAGTGTGGCCTAAAGCGGAAAAGCTATATTTGGGGCTATATGGAAAAATCATAGTGGCAGAAATCCGCTATGAGATATAGCAGGGTTATAGCGGGGCATAAACTGCACAGACTTGGACTACTATAGAGCTTTAGTGAGGCAAAAACTGAAATTGAGGGACATACATTGATTGAATTATGTTGTTGGTGGTTGAAACTGAGATTGGGATAGGGTTGCAAAGCGCATTGTACATAGCGACAGTAGAGGTCATGTCGTGAAAGGGTCAGATGCATATATAAAGGCATAGCGATGTTGTTAAGTGCTAGCATTGCAAAGAGCAGTTGTTCGGTAGATGCCAATACTGGAGGCATGTTGAGTAGGGACTGATGCATATATGAAGTGATGTAGACATGTACGACAATAAGGTGTTAATGTCAATGAGGTGTTGTAGGAGCTTCCACGAAGAGCAAAGAGTTATGCCAAGATTTGTCTATAAACTATAATGAATTACTACGCAACAGAAGAGCATGGTTCTACTAAACTCTCGAATAATGCTCTATCAGTAGAAGGGAAGGCTATCAAAGTTACAATGTTGCAGGTGATCCGAAAAAGTTGAGTTCTCCAATTCGATTGTCCTCCACAGGCCTCTGTCCAAAGTGAAATATGCCGGGTAATTAAATATATAACAGTAGATGAATTTCTACACAAAGTATTGAATACTCTTTAATTTCTTTCATTCCAAAGTCCCCAACATGGAATGGAGTAGACTATGTCTAAAATTTCCTAAGAGAATAATTATGTTTAGAATTAAATCTAAAACAGGTCCAAGGTTCATATATGGGCGGGATAGTTGTGCTTATGTCAAGTTCAAATTTGTCAAGAAGAATACTAGCTATATATTAGGTAAAGTGACACTCATGGAACAAATGTACGGTAGTTTCGAGGGCTAAGTTGCAAAAATAACACAGGTTGTGGTTAGGATTGCTAACTAGTTTAGAGTTTAATCTGATAATAGTGTTTAATTTATTGTTTAAAAAAATTCACATATGAATTATAATACTAGGAGTCGCGTTAATGTTCCAAATAGGTTTAAAGTAATATAGTGTAGATTTCCGGTTAATATTAGGAATTTTACCCATATTTTGAAACATTTCTTGCCTTTTTATCCCAGCACCATACTAGTTGATTATGTTGTTCGCCCATATTAACACGATAAATCATACCAATAAGTTTTTAAATTAACACGTTACTTACTACATTTTGGTTGAATAAGATATGTCAGTTAAATAATTCATGTGGTTTAAACACATCCACGATAAGGTCATTTTATTATTGGGTGCCAAGTAAAATTTAGGAAACATGTGTTTTATGACGATAGGGGAAACCCAAGGATCATTCCAAAAAGGGGTTTTGCTTCTTGAGTGATAATTAAATTTAAGACGTAATATAAACATGCGATATAAGATAGAGATATCTTTCTAGAAAAAGGATAACACCTAGGTATTGCATTTATATAAATTTTTAAAATCATTATAGTAGAAATTATTGACCATTTCATTGCATTTTGTTTTATCATTGTTGAGGAATTTCAATATTCAATAGCAAAAAATTGCCATGTTTAGGATTTTTAGGTCTGCATACCTACCCACTTTGGGTTTTGGGTTTGCACATTAGATCCCTTTTAATTAGGAAATTTCAATTAGAATAATCTTAGTAAGGTTTGTTAAACATGAGAAGGGAAATGCTAGTAGGATAACAAATAAATCGGTATTGCGACGATACCGACTTAGTTAGAACTGCTTTACCCACCCTCGAGTAGTTGGCTTTTCAAGAATGTAATCTTTTACTTACTTTAACGATGATAATATTCCAATCTTCTTTTTCCAGTTTCGTTTGTCTAATTAAATAGTTCATTTTTTTGCAATTTAATGTGTTAGCTACCTCATTTGTCTCATTGAAATATCGTTGATGATTAGAACCAAGCTTTTATGGAAGTTAATTTTAAGGTCAGAGAGCAACTAAAAGTTATATCAATTAGTTTAAAAGAAGCAATATGTTAAGGAAGATGGGAGCAAAATAATAGGGTGCCATCCACATATTGGAGAGTAGATACTCCATCAGAGGTAAATCTCTACCGACTTGGGTAATATATTATTATTAAGAGCTAACTAATTATTATTTTAAGCACGTTTGCCACTAAGTTAAATAATAGGGGTCAAAGGGGTTCGTCTTGACAAAGACCCCTCTTGGATTGAAAGTTGTTGCCCATAATCCCATTACTAAAATGGATGACATACCAAATTTCAAGATAAAATCTATTTGGAAGATCCACTTTTCGATGATTGCCCTAGCTTTCAGAGTGTCAAACAAAAAGCCTCAGTCAATCGAATCCAAAGTCTTAGCAAACTCTAATTTAAGGAGAGCGCACATGATATTTTCTATATGAAAATAATTAATAATTTTTTGAGAGGTACAAATACCATCCATAATATGTCTACTTTGGATAAATGTTGTTTAGATTTATCAACTAATTTATCCATTTTTTCTTCAACCTATTAGCTAGTACCTTAGTGATCATTTTACGAGCAGTTAATTAGAGTGCTTGGTCTAAAATTAGTAGACTCTTCCAAATTTTCATTTTTAGCGATGAGTATAACATCAACAAAATTAAACCTACCCATCTTGAGTTCACTCGTGTATAGTTCATCAAACAAATTCATTACGTCGCTTTTGATAGTGCTAGAATTTTTGGTAGAAAATCATGGAGAAACCGTTTGGCCAAGTGATTTGTCACTAACTAGTTCTTTCATAACCATCCAGATTTCCTCTTCTATGATTCAAGGTCACAAGTGTAATGACCATCCTACACCTCCAGTACCCAATGTACTTGTATGATGCACTGAGGAGGTACCCGGCTGATGCAAGACGGTAGCCAAGAATGTAAAGTAGAGAAAAATCCAAACACAGAACTTGTAGAACATCTACAGTGCATAGACAATATATAATATAATAACAGAGATGTAAAACAGGAGAGATAGTGATATAATCAAATAAGCCATATATAAGAACATCAGAATGCATCAGGTTCGTAGACTATACAAAAACTAAAATAAATTGTTTATACATCCAAAATCACCAAGATAAACTCTATAACCATCTCTCAAAATACAAGTACATTGCTCCATAGTACTGCACAGGGGAATATAAGTGATAGTAAGCTCCAAAGTATAAATATATGAAAGTGTAGCCTCCTGTTCGTACTCCGTACAACTCCATTCACTATCAAGACCTATTATTCCTAATCTACTTATTTAAGAATACCCAAGATACTAAAAAGCGAAGCACAAAACCTCGAGTCAGACAACAGTCTGCTGTGACTGATACATCATCTCAAAAATAGTATAAAAATCGTACATAGTAAATATGGACATATGGTATAAAGAATCATACCTGACCCGTCCTTACATCCAGAGAGTTAGCATATAATAGTCGATATATTCCAATCTACTACCAAAGCCATATAAGTTTACTGCGATTAAAGTACAATGTCCAGTGTCTAGGTATACGATCAAAATACCTACATCGTGTGACACCCAAGAGTGATAAACAACCATGGAAAACATAACATCCATCAAAAAAACTCAACATCACTCATGTGCATTGGATATATGATAATTTGTATGGCACAATCGCAAACAAAGGTCCCAATCATGATCCTGGCTTCATCGCTGCTCGAATCCATGCCACTCCGAAAGGCTAGGAACTAGGCTGACAATCACAAAGCCCACGGTAATCTACTGTCGCAAGATCTAGACATAATCGAAAATCCAGATGGGCATCCCTACATGCCCCTTCTTTACGAGTACACTAGAAGCCTCCAAGTTATCAATGATCCATTTGCATGCATCTCTATAATGGAACTCAATCGTTACTCCATCATAGCTATTTCTGTAGTAGGACATAGTCATTAATCCCACTTGCAAGCCCCTATCGTTGAACTTGCCCTTATGGATCACCATAGACACATAGACACATGTTCCTCTCCATTTTGGCTAAAAACCAAAATTATTAAATTTCTCTATCAAAATACTTGTTCAACTCTTATGCTTATCGCATGATATCATTGTATCCTCTTTTTGGATCATATCCAAAACATAAAAAGCATGTTATCGCTCTACTGACTTTGAGCATTTTGGCCGTTATATGCAAAAAAATCTCTTTTAAATCAACATTTTAAAGTCCTTTTTTGACATTAAGGTACCAAAACTCAAAGTCAATTTATGCGATAGTGGTGTAGAAAATCTGAATGGGTTTGAGCATGTTGACTAGCAAAATTATGTCATTAATTTAACATTTGAAATCGATGAAGTGATTTCTTATTAACACTTCTTTATATAATTTCAATAGCATTGCTCTTCTTGAAGATACACTTACAGTTGATGGATCATATCCCTTTCAGCACAACCACCAAAATCGTATTTTGAAAATGTACTTGGAATCCATTTCAGATTTAAAACATCGTGCCATATGGTCGAGTTTATACTCTATATGGCTTATTAACAACTGAGGGACATTGATGATAAATTCATAGTTTCTCTTTAATGTACAAGAATTATAATTATATATTCTAACGTGTTATGTGTTCATTTTAGGTTTGGTTGATTTTATTTTACCTTATGTAATCAGTTTACATGCTCAAGTCTCTAGATCATACCTAAGTCCATTGTACTACCACTAATTTCTAAAAGAAATTTCTTCGACCATGAAGGTGGTGTTTCTTGAAATAATAATTGTTTCTTGGTACAACAGAATAGGAAACTAGAAATATATTATGAGCTGCCTTTTATATGTGTATAAAATTGATTTAATTTTAAGTTTATGAAACTTATGTTCATAATATAAATTATACAACCACATATCTTAAGCTATTTAAGATCAAGATTTCTTATCGATTCGTATCTTACATGAATATGATCCCATAAACTATGCTTAAATTGAAATTAAATTTAATCTATATACTTACTCTTAAGTACTTGTCCTTACAGAAAAAGTTCATTCAACGTCACTCATCATCAATAGTATTTTGTATAACAATGTCTGATTACTCCTTATCGATACATCATTATATACCAAGGAAGAAGTAACTTTTGAAATTAAATATTATTCGATTTTAGGTACATACGGAAATTTTTTCCAATCCAGCCACCCATTCGATCAAATCAAATTCTTTTAATTTCTGTCGCATTTAACGTTTTCTACATCCGTTTTATATTCTATGAACTTATCATAGATACACTACTTATGTATCAAATACACATGTTCAATTCTATGATAATCATCAATGAATTTTAACGAAGTAAGTGGATATGTTTTTATCATTAGACATTCGACTACATACATCAATATGTATCAATCTGAAGAGTTCACCAACTCTTTTGTTGCTCCCACTAAGTGGGCACTCCTACTATATAGGCGCTTTCCCTTAGTTGATTGAGATACAATTCACATGTACTAAATGATTCATAATCACTAATTAAAGAATTATTTCTCAAGGATATGATTTAGTTTATAATTCCAAAATAACTATACAAAGTTTTCGATACTTTTGTATTTTCTATTATAATGTATCACTTTTGTTACGAAAACAAATACCGTAGATCTAACTTATAATGAATAATTATATATTCATATTAAAATAAAATTATACGTATTTTCAGTCAATACTTAAAAACCATTATTATTTCATAAGTAATACTTGGTGTGTGTGTATATACACACAAAGGTAATCTTTTGTAGTTTGATGCACTAATGAGTGTCAAATTATATACTCCCACTATTTTCGCCATTACAATAATAGCTCATGAAATATGCGACTTCATTAATCACTTATTATGAGATTTTATTTCATCCACTTTAACTTATTATAGTGGAGCGTTTTAGGTCAAATATTTTGAATTCATATAAATAACTCTCACAGAAAACAATTTTATGTATAAAATTACATTTGGAATAGAAATATCATTTCTTATTCCATATTAATTATCTACTAGTATTTTATACCATTCTCGTTTTCGATGTCTCTTCATGAAGCAAAGGTGACTTTTAAATCTTTACAACCCAACTGTTCCTAAGTCACATCCACTCTTGTACATTTGCTTTCCTTTCCAAATGGTCAAACCATTCAAAAGAAAACTCCTACTATTAGACCACATTGAATTCTCTACAAAACTACATTTGGTCATCCTAAACATTTAAGGATATCAAATAAGATGTACTTTATTTAAATTAGTCAAATTGACATTTCAATGATCGAATTCCTGGGTCCATCTAATAGTTCTTGGTCTATGTTGCTACTAACATAACAAGACACTTAATGTATTCAATCGTATTGAACACATAATCTTGCACTATGATTTACTTGCTCATTTTGAATGATCTATTTTCACCAAGATTTTGTACATTACGAATCGCAATTGTTCACAGTATAACATTTATTCTTGATCGAATATGGATCAAATATCCATATTCTTGCATTCCGTTAGAGTTCAAAGCACATGGAAGATGTAACGACCCGCAAATCCGTATAATTCAAGCTGACAATAAACCACACATGTCCAACGCAAATTGAATGGAAAAACGGATGGATTTGGGAAAGAAAGAAGAAAGAGCAAGAGAAGAGAAGAAGAAGAAAAGGAACTAAAACAATCAAAGAATCTCAAATACGCAACGGAACAATATATAATATATTATCAATGGACTTTACAAAAGAAAAATTGTAATATAATTTACATACATCCATCAAAGTACAAAAAATCACAATCATCAAACTGGATAGTTATAACAAAATGTCCTTTCAAATGCTGATATTTAAACAATAATGCAGCAGAAAAATACACAAATAAGGGAATGCGTCCTGAAGAACTCCAGCTCGTCTGCTGAAGCCTCGAAGCATCCAAATCTAAATCCGTAAATATGCTCAATCTTACCCAAGCATTGGAAGGAAAGAATGGCCGGATCAGTCTGGTAAACTAGCATGAGAAAACACATCTCAACTGAATTTTAAAGTTATAGAAACCTTTCAGACAAAGGTATCTCTTAAGACCATGCCACACATAAACACGGATAGGTTTTTACCTTACGATAACCAAAACATTTTATATCAAATTCTGTTATATTATACTAGTATCTAGTATACAGATAATATTAATCATATCAGAAATTGTTACCATTATTAAATTCCAGCATACTAGGCTCTACAAACAAAATGGTAGGAATGAGTGGAGAATGGATTTCCATACAAATGACCAGGTGAAGGGACTACCGTGCGGCAGTACATCTCTAGAGGAAAGTACCGAGGCTACAGAATACCCACACCTCTACCAACACAAGACCGGCCTACCTTTTCCTAGATAGTGCCGAATATGTCATCACCCCGATCGTTACTGATCTATCAGAGGGCCCTCTTCGCATACACCACAATAATTTAAAACCCGAACGTCATAGTGGGAATAAATATATCTAGAAGGAGATGATCACATTCTAATGGTTGTGGACCATATAGCCTTGCCACATCTACCTTGTTTCGGTCATTTCCAGGTGTGAGGCCTGAGGTAACGATTACCTTTCATATAGTACATACCACTTTCCTCTTTGAATGCCACATTTCCATTCCATAATCACACAACTGATTTCTACAAACGTATAACTCTTGAGCTCATACGTCGCAGGAAAGGGTGTTAAGCTAAGAGAAGTTGCCTTCTCCACCACCAAATAGATGATACATTTACAGAGATCAATCAATGTGATTTTAAAACGCAATATCAAGCATTCGTCCATACAAGTTATCCAGGAACAGGACAAACTGAAGGCACTTCTCTTACCACATCATATTTTGGGAATCACCCCTAGGATCAGTAGCGATTAGTCCTTGCATTGGATATTTCATAACGAAGAGACCACTGCTACTATATGTATATAGGGAGTTTATCCCCAAATAATCAACAAGCAGTCATTACGAAAACCCCAAATATCAATGTCTTCCAACACCTGTACATTCGAACGCATATATGTTGGTCCGAAGTGGTTCTCAGATAAATCCAATCCCGGTCTCTCTGGATCAATAACGATAAAGAAGCCAAATTTTTGATAGTTGGTTATTTAACTATCAAAGCAACAATAAAATCTAGCATATAAGCAGTCACTAGGTCTGTTTAAATAAATCTCTTATTATTTAAATCACTTTCCTATAATTTACTTCAAATTATCTTTAAAATGATATATTCACAAAATCATTTCAAATTTTCGATATTTGTAAAACATTCTCATACACTTATATCAACTGTATAAGTATATTCACAAATCATTTCATTTTCGACACTTAGAAAATATCTCCATATAATTAAAATGAAAATAAGTACACATACTAACCTTAAGGAAAATATTCTTCAAAACGCACTTCGTATGGGTCAAACGAATGTTGCGTAAAACATCGTTACGACATCCCAAAAGCATTAGTATAGGGATTTGATTAATTGTATATATGTATGTATATATGTATGTATATATGTATGTATATAAATCTCATATACTATATAAAACATTTCCTTTCGAAAATCATATACTATAACAACTATGTTATAGTCCATGCCTTCTTTACTTTTTCGAAAACGTCTATTACAGCAATAAATGTTGAAATATATGTTTTTGATACTTATCACATTTTAAAACATTTTTCAAACTATTAATTCCATTTGGAACTATTATTTTCCAAAACATTAATTTCAAAAAGATAAATTAATTTTTAAACCAATAACTCCATCAAAATATTACTTTCAAACATTCCTTTTAAAAGATAAACCACTTTTAAAACGATTAACTCCATATCTAAATTTTAACATAAATCATTTCTATATTTATAAACTACGTTTATAAATTTCACTTCTATTTTATAAAACTTCTATTTTTATAACTTCTCTTTATTTATAAAATTCTATTTATAAATCCATTCTTTTGTAAATATCATTTATTTATAAAATTCATTTATAAATCTATTACTTTATAAATCTCTTTGTTTATTAAAAAAATCTCATTTTTAGTATCTAAAACTCTGTTTATACATCTATTACTCATTTATAAAATATTACTTTTATAAATCTCTTATCTAAACCATTTTAGAAATATTTACTTCTAACTATTTTCATCTTCTTAAAAACTATATTTATTTATAATAAAAGATGGACTTATTTATACATTTTAAAACCTTAGAATATAGATAAAAAATCTCTATTTAACGTATTTCTCAAAATAGTTAAATTAATATTCCAAAAATCATATTCTTATCTCATTTCAACAAACTCCTTCTGTTAGTAATTCAAGAATTATTAAAACATATAAAATTCCAAAATCACTTTAAAAATCATTTCCAGTTCAAAATCATTATTTTAGTATTTCAAAATACCAAGAATAAGGCCCAGTGCTACTATAGCACTAAATAAGGGAGATGACATCAAAGACATCAAATATGGCATCCAATACATCATATATCACATGCTACGGCATATATATAAATATGTGTGAATAAAAATCAACAGGGTTGATGAATCCTGTTGGATCACCCAACCAGTTCCCTTGCATAACATACATAATATAATCATAAAATATAAATCAACCGCTTCGAGGTAGGATCGTATACAAAGGGTCATCCACTCTTACATGGGAACGTAATAGGGTCTCATCTGCTCTAGTAGGCGGAAATATATCCAGACCAACTAATAAATATAGTAAATCACCCAAACAAGCAACAAACATCGTAAATAAAATTATTCCACTCATATAAAAATATAAGCAGACCAGAGAGGTGAGTTTACTCACTGAAATTCCAGTAATCGCCAAAGCACTTCGGTTTGAATTACAATTGAACGATCGTTCAGTTTAACCCAAAATTTTCAATAACTTCGAATCCATCCAATCCAACTCTATAGTGTAGTACACGCTGATACGATGCAACTCGTCACGCTCAAAACTGATCTTGTATGGAAAAGTTATCCATTAATGATCGTATGAGATAATTAAATAAAATTAAATTTACTTAATTAAATTTTAAAAATAAACCTTCCCACTTCTTCCTCGTGCTCGTTTTCCAAGCGATGTTTATTTTTTTAGAACGATCGTGCAACCAATGTTCGCCGCCCTTCCACCTGGCCGCCATCGCCTACCGTCGCCACGCTCCACCTGCGCTCGCACCACCGCTTTGCCACCTCGCCACATGCACGCGTGCGTGCTGTAATCCATAAACCTACTCACGAACGCAGCCCTTAGCTGCTGCCATCATCGACGATTTGATGATTGGTTGGTATGGATGAACTCGTGTTGTCGATTTCTCTAACTTTCATGTTGAACAGTTTTGCTAATTTCGCTCCTAGCTCACCGTGCAATGATGGCCGTTGATTTCGTTTAATATTTTAATGGCGGTTGAAGCTTTAAGGGTTAGGGTTTGTGTGACGCCCCAACCCGAGACCTACATTAGTAAAGAGAATTACTGAGTAATCCTGTCTACTAATGTAGAGAATAGGGCTGGTTAAGGGCGACCATCATAGTAATACATTAGTTAAGAGCTAAGCATGTCAATTATGTGTTGATTTTTTTTCCCATTACCTCATAAGTGGTAAACACGCTTAGTCCTTAACTAATGCACACTATGGTGGATTCGGACCATTTCAGAAATAATGTAATATACATACAGATAAAAACATCAGTCACAGAACAGCAAACCTAGATCAGAATATATCTATATATACATACATCACCATACATCGCCATAATAATACATCATATATAAGTAGCATGGACTACTGAAACACATATACACCCATCCCACAAAATAATATATAATAAAACACATAAAGGCAGAGACCCAAAACGACATCCAAGCCAAAATGATAAGTCCAACCAAAAGCAATCAAGTTGATCCAAGAAGTGAAGCAATCCCATCTAACCTGCAACTCGGTCTGACCCGAGTGAAGAACACACGGGTCAGGCAAGCTAAAATTATAAGTAGTAAGGATCTTAGTAATAAGCAAAAGGGTGACAATCACTCCGTTGTTGCCAACGGAACGATAGGTTATTCATCATATCATTTATAAGAAAGGGGACATCGGGGGTTCATCTATCTATTTCAAAGGAATTCAATAAGTAACATGCATATGGTTTCTCTTAAGAATTTTTATAAGTAAAGGGAATAAGGGGTGAGAACCACATAATAACTTCATAAAGAAACATCAAATCATTATAATCTAACATAAGAACTCAATAAGAGTTAAAAGCCATCATAATCGAAATCACCATATAGCATAATATAAATGTAGCCTATATCATACTCAAGGCCGTATTCAAATAATAACATCATAAAAAGGTGAAATCGAACATAGAAAACTTCATAGAAAATTGCACGTGCTTTTCATCTTGACTAGTACTACTATTATTTGGTACCATACGTCGTGATGACTTGGGGTCATTAACATCTTAGCATCGTGATCATCTTGATTGACTATAGTCGAATATCGCGATGACACCCAAATCATAAAATCCGAGCAAAACATCATGATGATTGGAATCTAGTAATAACATCAAGAACATCGTAATGATTCCAATCTTATACTCGGTTTGTAGTACTAATAACATCTTGAATGTGTCACAACATCTCGAATAGGAACCCAATGGGTGTTAATGTACGTCCCATACCATACATTCGCACCTATTGGTTTACTAATCGTCAGTCGTTGCCACATTAGAAAACATTCATAAAAATCCAAATCAAACATACACCGCCTCGTCTCATTGGCGAGTGTAAAGCACCCAACTCATCGTGTCTCATAATTCGATGAGTTTAAAGTGACATCAAGATTTGTCTCATTCCATCGACAAGTAAAAGTCCATCTCAAACATAACAACCATCATCAATTCATCATAAAAATCCAGATTTCATCCAAATTTTGTGGCATTATACCATGACATAAAAAATATAATATATCCAAAATTTGGAGCAATTCGCTGCAAAGCGAAAGAGTTATGATTTTTTTTTTCTTTTTTGAACATTGCACTTTTCAGCAAACACAAAGAAAACAAGATTTTTGGCTGTTTTGAACCAGTGATTTTCTATATCAAAGTAACTCAAAATTTCATGAAAATTTTCAGTAACAATTCACAGTCCAAGTACTACAACATATCAGAGTTTGAGAGCAAATGGCTCTAAAATGAAGAAGATATGATTTTTATAAAATGATGTATTTTCGACCTATAAACAGAGAGAGATTTTTGGCCATTTTCAACTAATAATTATATATATCAAAGCAATATTTAATTCAATGAAAATTTCCAGATTTGTTGAATTACTTGACTTAAACATCATACCAAAAATTGAGATCGATTTGCTAAAAACTGAAGAAGATATGATTTTTTGAATATGATGTATTTTCGGCCTATAAACAGAGAGAGATTTTTGGCCATTTTCAACTAATAATTTTATATATCAAAACAACATATAATTCAATGAAAATTTCCAGATTTTTAGAATTACCTGGCTAAAACATCATACCAAAAACGGAGATCAATTTGCAAAAATTAAAGAAGAAATGATTTTTTGAATATGATGTATTTTCGGCCTATAAACAGAGAGAGATTTTTGGCCATTTTCAACTAATAATTTTATATATCAAAACGACATATAATTCAATGAAAATTCCCAGATTTGTAGAATTACCTGACTACAACATCATACCAAAAACTGAGATCAATTTGCAAAAACTTGAAGAAGATATGATTATTTGAATATGATGTATTTTCGGCCTATAAACAGAGAGAGATTTTTGGCCATTTTCAACTACAAATTTTCCAAACCAAAACAACACCAAATTCATCGAAAATTTCCAGTAGCATTGCCCAATCCAAGTACTAAAAGATGTGAAAAACTCAGAGTCAAATGATGTAAATTGGAGAAGATACGAATTTTTGAACATGGGGCTTTTTCAGCCAGCAGAACAGAAAACAAAGAAGATAATTAGAGTAATTCCATCAACAAATGATAGCAAAGTTCGATTTTTTTTTCTTTAGCTTGCTGTAAGAAACCCTTACCTTACTTATAGAATAGTTTTGGCAAGATAAGGCAATGATTTGGGAGAAAGTTGTGATCTTTGGTGTGGATGGAAGCCCTAAGAACCTGTAGAAACATGAAAACAAACATGCAAGACAACAAAAGCAAATTATAAGCCAATTCACATCTCAAGTTCTCAGATTATGATGAAAACTATTTGGTATTGGAAAGAGATTACCTTTCTATTCTTAATTTAGATGATTTCTCTTTGAGATTTGCTAAAAATTGGGTGGAAATTTGATTTACTTTGAGGAAGCCATTATTTTCTCTTATTGTTTTTACTGTATAAATGTTTTAGGAAGAAGGAGATACAATTCACGTACAGCTCTTTTCTCACCAGAAGGATCTAGAGAATGGGCTTTGGATCCAATTCAAACCCTCTAAGCCCAAATAAAACATTAAAAAAAACAAAGATATGTACATATTTCCACTTAATTTAACACTATATGCATATAACAACTCATTTTCAAGCCAAATAAAATGCATACACTAATTTGTTTTGAAATAAAATAGTTATTGTCACAAAATGAAATTTATTTTAACAATAAAAAGTTATTTTAACACTAAAACACCATTTTTAACAATATTTAACTATTTACACAATTTTAGTGTAAAAACACTATTTTTAGAGTATAACTTGATCAAAAATTATTCTCTTAGTCAAATAAATTGTAATAATCATTCCAACACTTTTAAAACATCAAAATAATATTTTTGCATAATATTTCATCTTTTATTTTATTAAAAGACATGTTTTCTTCATATTTTTCCTTTTATATTCAATAAAAGGCTAATATTGGCAATAATTATCAGAATTATCACATTGACTTAATTAAAATATAGTAAATGACTAATTTCACTCCAATTCCTCAAAATAAAGTTTTCAAAACTTTATTTCCATCAATTTGGATTTATTTCAACAATTAAATGTTGAAATACATCACTTGGTAAATTTATTAACTCAAATTTATCTAATTTCCAATATTTTCCATTTTATTTAACTAAAACACTAAACAATGAATTTTAACCCAATATTTAACTCCATACATATTGTTTATTTTAAAAAAACACAATTTCAACCAAATTTATTTCTCCATTACATTCTATTCACCATATTAAATTATAACTTTCATTATAATTTAATATCATCAGTAATCTCCAATATCAGGGTTGTTACAGACTCCCCCTCTTAAAAAAATTGAGTCCTCGCAATTTCTAGAGGAAGTCTGTATTCAACATAATTTTATTTCATCATACCAAGGAATTTAGATAGATTAAATGAAATATTCTTACGTTCAAAGTGAGAAGATAAGAAACCAGGATACGACCGCTCGATGAATTCTTTGATTTCCCAAGTGTAGTCATTGGGATTATCGGACCATTGAATCTTCACGAGCGGGACACTTTTGTTCCGAAGACGTCTAGTCTCCGAAGCAAGAACCCTCAAAGGATGCTACACATATGATAGATCAGGAGAGACTACCAACTTCTCTAAAGCACGAGTATCAAGCACGGATTTTGGATCTCGAAGACACTTCCTTAATTGAGAAACATGGAATACGTCGTGAACTCCAGAAAACTGATCGGGAAGTGCTACACGATAAGCAACCGGACCGATACGCTCTGTAATAGGAAATGGCCCAATATAGCGTGGTGCCAATTTCCCTGTCTGGCTAAAGCGTACCACTCCTTTCAGAGGAGAAGCTCTAATAAAAACAAAGTCACCCAATGAGAATTCAAGAGGCCTCCTACGGTTGTCTGCATAGGGTTTCTGGCGACTCTGTGCCTCTTTCATTCTCTCACGAATAAGATGGATCTTCTCAGATGATTCTCGAACAGATTCGGGGCCTAAAATAAGCTTTTCCCCCGACTCAAGCCAACAAGATGGAGAACGACACGGCCTTCCATATAAGGCTTCAAAAGGAGCCATGCCGATAGAAGATTGGTAGCTATTATTATAAGCAAACTCAACTAGAGGAAGATGATCCTCCCAGCTACCACTGAAATCCAAGATACAAGCACGAAGCAAGTCTTCCAAGATTCGATTCACCCATTCAGTTTGTCCATCAGACTGTGGGTGATAAGCTGTGCTAAGATTAAGCTTTGTGCCTAAAGCTTGTTGGAGACTCTGCCAAAAGTGACTCGTGAAAAGAAGATCGCGATCACATACAATAGATGAAGGGACACCGTGTAATCGCACGATCTCCTTAATATAAAGCTTCAATAAAAGAGATGCTGTCCTTTTCGACTTAATAGGAATAAAATGTGCAGACTTGGTGAGACGGTCCACAACAACCCAAACACTATTATGGCCTGACCTCGAACGAGGTAAGCCATCAATGAAATCCATCGATATTAGATCCCATTTCCACAATGGAACCTCTAAAGGTTGAAGAAGACCGGATGGCCGCTGATGCTCGGCCTTAATAAGCTGACAAGTTACGCAATTACCCACATAACTTGCGACATCACGCTTCATGCCTTCCCAATAATAAAGGTGACGCATATCGGCATACATCTTGCTGCTGCCAGGATGAATAGTATACTTAGAACGATGGCAATCATCAAGAATGTCACGCCTAAGTGATGAATCAGAAGGTACAACAATACGGTCCTTCAAACGAAGGCAACCGTGAGAATCAATACTGAAATCCCTCTTCTCATCATCATGGGATTCAGATTCACAAAGACGAATAAGGCGCAATGTCTCGGGATCACGCCGTTGAGCCTCGGAAACACGGACTAAAAGAGAAGGTCGAGCTTCCATACTGAATAATAAAACAGGCGAATCGAAAGAAGCAGCTCGATCACGAATATCACAATAAGATAAAGTTTCAAGGACATCCCATTCGGCTAACATCATTGATACAACAGCCGAATGCTTGCGACTAAGCGCATCTGCCACACGATTCCCCTTCCCTGGGGTATACTGAATATCAAAATTATATGAGGCGAGAAACTCAAGCCAACGCTGCTGCCTCATATTAAGCTCCTTCTGAGTGAATAGATATTTCAAGGATTTATGATCGGTAAAATGGACGAAGTGCTCTCCCAAAAGGTAATGACGCCAAATCTTCAAAGCGAAGACAATGGCTGCAAGCTCTAAGTCGTGAGTAGTATACCGAACCTCATTCGGACGCAATTGCCTAGAAGCATAGGCAACTACCCGATCTCTCTGCATCAGAACAGCACCGAGGCCACTATGATTGGCATTAGTATAAACGATAAGATCTTGGTTCCCTTCAGGAACCACAAGGACGGGAGCATTAGTGAGAAGCTCCTTCAATTTCTGAAAAGAAGCCTCACACTTATTGGACTAAATGAATCGAACGCCTTTCCTCATAGGGCTAGTCAGTGGAAGCACGATACGAGAAAAGTCTTTGATGAAGCGGCAATAATAACCCGCCAAACCAAGAAAACTACGAATCTCGTGAACATTCTCAAGCCTCTTCCAACTCTGAATAGCCTCGATCTTAGAAGGATCAACGGAAATACCTTCTGAAGAAACAACATGGCCTAAGAACTTCACTTGCTTTTCCCAGAAGTGACACTTAGAATGTTTTGCTTTGAATTGATGCTTTCGAAGAGTACTCAAAACAATTCTAAGATGTCGAGCATGGTCCTCTTCGGACTTCGAATATACTAGAATATCATCAATGAAAACAAGCACGAACTTATCGAGATATTCCCAGAATACTCGATTCATAATATCGACAAAGTAGGCAGGTGCGTTTGTCAATCCGAACGGCATGACGAGCCACTCATAAGAACCATAGCGAGTGCAGAATGCGGTGAGAGGAATACTATCTTCTGCAACTTGGAGCTGATGAAAACCAGTGGCAAGGTCTAACTGTGAAAAGACCTTAGCACCACTTAACTGATCGAACATGTCGTCGATCCTTGGTAAAGGGTAACGATTCTTGATGGTTAACTCATTAAGCTTGCGATAGTCGATGCAAAGCCTAAGAGTCCCATCGGACTTCTTCACAAATACCATTGCGGCTCCCCATGGTGAAGAACTAGAACGAATAAAATGCTTAGCTTCAAGCTCAAGAAGTTGCTTTTTGAGTTCCTCATTCTCTCGTGTAGACATCCTCGTGGGAGGACGACTAACTGGCTGCGCGCCAAGAATAAGATCAATACGGAACTCAATAGCTCTCTGAGGAGGTAAACCGGAAACGGGCTCGAATAAATCTAAAAAGTCGCAAACAATGGGAATATGGGATACATCATCATCGTCTCGAGAATCAAGGGCAAATAAAGAAGCCATGGAATCACAATCCGAATCACGAAGCGAAAGGGATAACTGATTTGAAGAATCAGGATGTCGAATATACAAGACTCGCTCCAAACATAAAATCCTGGCCTCGTATCGAACTAGCCAGTCCATTCCCAATATCATGTCAAATCCCAGAAAAGGAAATACGTGCAGATTCACACGGAAAGAAAAGCCACAAATCAAAATCTCAACATCATCACAAAGTAGACTAAGAGTTGCATATCCTCCGATAGGATTCACAATCCGTAAAGAAGTAAGCATGCAAGAAACATCTAACTGCAAAGTATCAACGAGTTCTTTCGATACGAACGAGTGAGATGCACCCGTATCGAAAAGCACTCGAATATAACGATCATGGAATAAAATAGAGCCCTCTAAAACAGAAGAGGAAGTACCTCTAGACTGAGCAGCACCTCCAGAGGTAGAAGCCACACCAAGATGACCCTGACGAGAACCCTTCTCCTTTTTGGGACAAGCTGACACTAAATGTCCCTCCTTCTTACAATAAAGACAAAGCTTAGGCTTGGGACACTCCCTCACTGGATGGTCAGGTGCACCACAATTGTAGCATGCAAAAGGCTTAGTTGAAGGAGTAGAATGAGACTGAGAAGAAGATCCCCTCTGTTTCTTCTTCTTACTAGGATGAAACGACTTCGACTTGCGGAAAAACTTCTTCTTATTCGGGTTTCCCCGAAAATTACCCTCATCATCACTATCTTTCTCCTTCTCGACCGCTTCAAGATGAAGGGCCGCATCCACGAGCTTTTCAAAGTTAAGATCAAGGCGAAGCATGAGGGACTTCTTCAAATATTTTTTAAGCCCGGAGACGAACTTAAGATTCTTCTTATAAGGAGTAGAGATGTGCTCGAGACCATACTTAGATAAGGCTTCAAAGGATGCAACATAATCAGAAACGGTCGACTTTCCTTGTTTGAAATCAAGGAAACGTCGAGCAAGAATAGCCTTCTCGGATTCTGGAACAAATTTGAGTTCGAATCTCTCACGAAACTGATCCCACTCTAGAGTGGTCTCATCAATCTCAGCAACAAGAAGATCATACCAATGTAAAGCTCGTTCTTGCAACATAGTAGATGCTACAAGGACTCGGTGATGACTAGAGATCTCCATACGACTAAAGATACGCTCACAAGAACTGAGCCATGCCTCAACCTCTAAAACAGTCTCGGTGCCTTTAAAGATCTTGCCACCAAGATATGTGAAGTCGCTACACATGCGCGCAAATGCGGATTTGCGCGGAGGAGAAGAGTGAGCTGGAGCGGGAGGCTGAGTGCTCCGAATAAGCTCAAGGATCTGATCGGTAGACATATATACGCCTTCAGGACGAGAACCACTGGACGGTCCCGCCGTCGAAGAGCGTCCTCTACCTCTATTCGACATAGCTGAAAGACAAGATAAGATAGGATTATTCACAGGGTAAATAGATATATTAGCAATTCAAGTGCAAAAGTTAAGGAATACTACGGAATATAATTAACATTCCTAGACATATTCCTTTCTATCTACCCCAAAGGAAATAAAAAAGGACACGAATCAAAACAAGGATAGGGACAAGGCAAGGTCAAGGTGAAACCAATCATGATTAAGGGATGATGTATATGGATGTATTATATCTGATGTATGGTATCTCGTATGCTGCTCTGTATATATTACATTATATTCTGAAACCATGCTCTGATACCAAGCTGTGACGCCCCACCCCGAGACCTACATTAGTAAAGAGAATTACTGAGTAATCCTGTCTACTAATGTAGAGAATAGGGCTGGTTAAGGGCGACCATCATAGTAATACATTAGTTAAGAGCTAAGCATGTCAATTATGTGTTGATTTTTTTTCCCATTACCTCATAAGTGGTAAACACGCTTAGTCCTTAACTAATGCACACTATGGTGGATTCGGACCATTTCAGAAATAATGTAATATACATACAGATAAAAACATCAATCACAGAACAGCAAACCCAGATCAGAATATATCTATATATACATACATCACCATACATCGCCATAATAATACATCATATATAAGTAGCATGGACTACTGAAACACATATACACCCATCCCACAAAATAATATACAATAAAACACATAAAGGCAGAGACCCAAAACGACATCCAAGCCAAAATGATAAGTCCAACCAAAAGCAATCAAGTTGATCCAAGAAGTGAAGCAATCCCATCTAACCTGCAACTCGGTCTGACCCGAGTGAAGAACACACGGGTCAGGCAAGCTAAACTTATCAGTAGTAAGGATCTCAGTAATAAGCAAAAGGGTGAGAATCACTTCGTTGTTGCCAACGGAACGATAGGTTATTCATCATATCATTTATAAGAAAGGGGACATCGGGGGTTCATCTATCTATTTCATAGGAATTCAATAAGTAACATGCATATGGTTTCTCTTAAGAATTTTTATAAGTAAAGGGAATAAGGGGTGAGAACCACATAATAACTTCATAAAGAAACATCAAATCATTATAATCTAACATAAGAACTCAATAAGAGTTAAAAGCCATCATAATCGAAATCACCATATAGCATAATATAAATGTAGCCTATATCATACTCAAGGTCGTATTCAAATAATAACATCATAAAAAGGTGAAATCGAACATAGAAAACTTCATAGAAAATTGCACGTGCTTTTCATCTTGACTAGTACTATTATTATTTGGTACGATACGTCGTGATGACTTGGGGTCATTAACATCTTAGCATCGTGATCATCTTGATTGACTATAGTCGAATATCGCGATGACACCCAAATCATAAAATCCGAGCAAAACATCATGATGATTGGAATCTAGTAATAACATCAAGAACATCGTAATGATTCCAATCTTATACTCGGTTTGTAGTACTAATAACATCTTGAATGTGTCACAACATCTCGATTAGGAACCCAATGGGTGTTAATGTACGTCCCATACCATACATTCGCACCTATTGGTTTACTAATCGTCAGTCGTTGCCACATTAGAAAACATTCATAAAAATCCAAATCAAACATACACCGCCTCGTCTCATTGGCTAGTGTAAAGCACCCAACTCACCGTGTCTCATACTTCGATGAGTTTAAAGTGACATCAAGACTTGTCTCATTCCATCGGCAAGTAAAAGTCCATCTCAAACATAACAACCATCATCAATTCATCATAAAAATCCTAATTTCAGCCAAATTTTGTGGCATTATACCATGACATAAAAAATATAACATATCCAAAATTTGGAGCAATTCGCTGCAAAGCGAAAGAGTTATGATTTTTTTTTTCTTTTTTGAACATTGCACTTTTCAGCAAACACAAAGAAAACAAGATTTTTGGCTGTTTTGAACTAGTGATTTTCTATATCAAAGCAACTCAAAATTTCATGAAAATTTTCATTAACAATTCACAGTCCAAGTACTACAACATATCAGAGTTTGAGAGCAAATGGCTCTAAAATGAAGAAGATATGATTTTTATAAAATGATGTATTTTCGGTCTATAAACAGAGAGAGATTTTTGGCCATTTTCAACTAATAATTATATATATCAAAACAACATATAATTCAGTGAAAATTTCCAGATTTGTAGAATTACCTGACTACAACATCATACCAAAAACTGAGATCGATTTGCAAAAAATTGAAGAAGATATGATTTTTTGAATATGATGTATTTTCAGCCTATAAACAGAGAGAGATTTTTGGCCATTTTCAACTAATAATTTTATATATCAAAATAACATATAATTCAATGAAAATTTCCAGATTTGTAGAATTACCTGACTACAACATCATACCCAAAACTGAGATCAATTGCAAAAAATTGAAGAAGATATGATTTTTTGAATATGATGTATTTTCGACCTATAAACAGAGAGAGATTTTTGGCCATTTTCAACTAATAATTTTATATATCAAAACGACATATAATTCAATGATAATTTCCAGATTTGTAGAATTACCTGACTACAACATCATACCAAAAACTGAGATCAATTTGCAAAAAATTGAAGAAGATATGATTTTTTGAATTTGATGTATTTTCGGCCTACAAACAGAGAGAGATTTTTGGCCATTTTCAACTACAAATTTTCCAAACCAAAACAACACCAAATTCATCAAAAATTTCCAGTAGCATTGCCCAATCCAAGTACTAAAACATGTGAAAAACTCAGAGTCAAATGATGTAAATTGGAGAAGATACGAATTTTTGAACATGGGGCTTTTTCAGCTAGCAGAACAGAAAACAAAGAAGATAAATAGAGCAATTCCATCAACAAATGATAGCAAAGTTCGATTTTTTTTTTTCTTTAGCTTGCTGTAAGAAACCCTTACCTTTCTTATAGAATAGTTTTGGCAAGATAAGGCAGTGATTTGGGAGAAAGTTGTGATCTTTGGTGAGGATGGAAGCCCTAAGAACCTGTACAAACATGAAAACAAACATGCAAGACAACAAAAGCAAATTATAAGCCAATTCACATCTCAAGTTCTCAGATTATGATTAAAACTATTTGGTATTGGAAAGAGATTACCTTTCTATTCTTAATTTAGATGTTTTCCCTTTGAGATTTGCTAAAAATTGGGTGGAAATTTGATTTACTTTGAGGAAGCCATTATTTTCTCTTATTGTTTTTACTGTATAAATGTTTTAGGAAGAAGGAGATACAATTCACGTACAGCTCTTTTCTCACCAGAAGGATCTATAGAATGGGCTTTGGATCCCATTCAAACCCTCTAAGCCCAAATAAAACATTAAAAAAACAAAGATATGTACATATTTCCACTTAATTTAACACTATATGCATATAACAACTCATTTTCAAGCCAAATAAAATGCATACACTAATTTGTTTTGAAATAAAATAGTTATTGTCACAAAATGAAATTTATTTTAACAATAAAAAGTTATTTTAACACTAAAACACCATTTTTAACAATATTTAACTATTTACACAATTTTAGTGTAAAAACACTATTTTTAGAGTATAACTTGATCAAAAATTATTCTCTTAGTCAAATAAATTGTAATAATCATTCCAACACTTTTAAAACGTCAAAATAATATTTTTGCATAATATTTCATCTTTTATTTTATTAAAAGACATGTTTTCTTCATATTTTTCCTTTTATATTCAATAAAAGGCTAATATTGGCAATAATTATCAAAATTATCACATTGACTTAATTAAAATACAGTAAATGACTAATTTCACTCCAATTCCTCAAAATAAAGTTTTCAAAACTTTATTTCCATCAATTTGGATTTATTTCAACAATTAAATGTTGAAATACATCACTTGGTAAATTTATTAACTCAAATTTATCTAATTTCCAATATTTTCCATTTATTTAACTAAAACACTAAACAATGAATTTTAACCCAATATTTAACTCCATACATATTGTTTATTTAAAAAAAACACAATTTATACCAAATTTATTTCTCCATTACATTCTATTCACCATATTAAATTATAACTTTCATTATAATTTAATATCATCAGTAATCTCCAATACCAGGGTTGTTACAGTTTGGCAAATGAAAGAAAGTTAATACCCTTATATAGAAAATTTTCGCGGCACTATTCACTCGTCAAAATTTCGAACTCCAAACGAAGCATGCCTCCTGACATTCTATATGTTATACCCCTAGTCCGAATACAACGAAATATATATTGGAAAGCTAATTCCATCATATACAAATGTTAACTTTTCCAAATCGAATTATATTAATTTAAATTCCTTTAAATAATTTTTAGGCGTTTCGAACTTGCACAATTCATATGTCCGGTCGCCATGAAATTCGACGGCATATAATAATTCACTATTACGGATCCAATGAAGCTGGTTTCATCGAATTCTGAGACTATGCCCAGAAAGCTATTTTTACACGTTAATTAAAACGAGTTATTTCCAAAATCAGTTTAAATCACTTTTAATTCCAATTAAAAAGTTTACTATCTTCCTTTTTATTCGAATAGAATTTAAATCAACATTCGAAATCGTTTCCATTCACATTAAATTCAAGATTCAATTATTTAAACGATTCTAAATATTAAATTTTACAAATTAAATATCAAATAAATCGCTATATTTGGAATATAAGTTATTTAACTTATAAAATTAACTTTATAATATTTAAAATCAATTAAATATTCCAAATTCAAATGACTGATTTTCTGGGTCGTTACAAAAGACAACACACAGTCTTGGCCAAATAAAGACCTAAGTGACCAAGGTATAAATGTATTGAGTAGTTTTATAATTTGGCTCTTGTAGGAATCTCGAAGTGAAAACATACCAAAAGATTTATGGGCAAGTGTATTTTATATTTCTATGTCAATCTTAGTGCGGTTCATTTGTATATTTTAACTGATACATTTTTTCAATTTAGATTAGTTAGACAATTTAATCAATGTAGATTATTTTAACTTTATATTGCATATGTTCTTAAAAATATTAGAAAGGTTAAAGGTATTCATTTCATTTTTCTAATAATGCTCCACTAGGTTTTTATGTTTCTCAAAACCATAAAAAATATTGAAATCTTTGTTTTTTCTAGTGTATGTTAGGATTCGCTTGCCTTAGGATTCTGACATTGAGTTTGCTATACAGGTTATAGGTCTATAAGCAATGAATAACACTTTATCGGTTGTATCATATACAACTCCTTACCCATGGTCTTTGTCCTAATCTCAATCTTGATCTTGATTTTTTCTCAACCAATCAAAAGAAATTATTCACTCATATCCACTATTTTGCGACAACCTAAGTAGATTGCACGTATCTTAAGTTTTCTCAACAAATAAGTCCATATGTCTTATCCATCTAATAATATCTTAATAGTGCTAAACATAAAATATTAGGCTTTAATTTGCTTAACAACTGAAGAGTATGCAAGTAATCTATTAATATATAAATAGTAGCAGAGGACAACATCTATATTAAGGGTTCATACTCTTATAAATATATATATATATATGTATGTATGTATATGTGTATATATATATTGAGTGTTATCTATTTAAGGAATAATGTGCTCCTTATGAAAACACGCTCATGATTCAAGTATCGAACTCATTTGAAATCATTGTATACAATATGTATGCATTTATTCCAAAATTCTGTTTTCGGTTTATTTCAGTTCCACTTATGTTTAGACATATATATAGTTATATAAGCTTTAATTTATTTATAACTTTTATAATTTAATTAACTTATAATACATATATATATATATATATCTTATTAATTAAATTATATTTAATTAGTTTTAATTATATTAATTAAATCATATTTAATTTATTTTAAAAAAATTCTAAAATTTTATATTATTCACCTTAAACTATTTAAGACAAATAATTAACCGTAATATAATTTGTTTATATATACATGTCAATATATGTATACACATTAATTAATTAACTTTTAATTAGTTTTATTTAATAAATTCATTTAAAAAATTTAATTAAATGTCTAAATTAATTCAAAATTTTAATATCATTCATCTTAAACAAATTTAAGATACAATATAACTATAACAATTATAATTACGTGTGTATATATATGTGTGTGTGTTATCTAATTAACCTTTAATTAATTATTTAATTAATTAAATTAGATAAATAGTTTAAAATTTCAAAATTAATTATTTAATTTTTTAAAACAATTTTGAACATTTTTAATTCTTTTTTTTATTTTTGCAAAATTTTCCTTTTTTGTTTTGAACTTAACTTATAAATTAAGACATATTTCAAATTTTCAAACCGAATTTTGAAAATTAACCCAAAGCCCAAATCAATTTGGGCCTTTATAATCAAACTAAAGTTTTGGACTTACTCCACCCGTAGGGCCAGGCTGATAGTTGGGGAAGGAAGAATACTCGATTATCCATCTTCAAGTCTAGACACTACTTTTCTGGATACTCATCGGTTGGGTAGACTGAAGTAGTTCACCCTAAAGTTGCTAATCATATCACATAGATCATTTGGGCTCTAATACCATTAAAGGAACCAGGACCGGGCCGGTCTACAACATGTGAAATGGGTCATTTAAAAAAGTTCCCTGTTTTGATCATAATGTTCCTATAAAGTCTAATAGTCACACCAGATCATATCTAGTAATTAAATAAAATCATATTTATTTAAATTTATTTTATATTTTCCAGTTAATCACACTAATTAGTTTAACAAAATATTATTTAGATGTATCAAGTATATGTTCAATAGTATAACTAGACAACATAATGAAATTTAAACATATGTATAACTATACACACACACGCACATATATATTGGAATTTATATCTATTGTATGTACATATATATTATACTTAAATATACATGTGATAATTTCATATGAATATAGAGAATATAAATGCCAAAATATATACATATGTTTGAATATACAATATTATGTGCATATTGTTTATATATAGAAATTTACAACCATGTATATATAACTGAGACACACACGTGCGCGCGCACACACACAGATATATATATATATATATATATCTATGTGTGTGTATGATATTTTACTGCCACTTGTATATATTTAGTATACACACACATATATAAAATTATGAAAACAAATCTATATAATAATATCAGGTATTGGTCAAGACTCCAATATTATCCACATTAAACTCGATTAGTCCATAAACAAAGTCCTCGGTTTAAAATGACATCTTTTATTAATCATTATATCCTGACCATAGATTTTGACTTTGATTTGACTAAATTTTACCGTGATACTAACCTCATATAACTAAGGAAACGAATTTTCTATTGAATAGTGCTTTACTCCTAATGCTTCAACTAAGATCCAACTATAGTCTATCAATGGACCGACTTACCATGATTGAACTATAAGCATAGTGGGGTATTCACATTGATGTTCCATAGTATTCTTAAGTCGAGGGAACTATGTTACATCGTTACCCTGAGATTTTCTATTTGACATAGTTGTTATTAACCAATAGGATACTCTCGGAAGAGTTATTCCATAGTTATTCAATAACTATCAGTATGTAACCCCTTGGCGCCCTTAGCAGCCATGTGTAATACATTATCCAATATTTAGGAAGCGTTACATACACTGGTTTCAATGAATGTATCAATATCCTTTCTTGAAACATCTTGACCAGGAATATTTAAAATAATATGTTATCTTATATCGTGATAATTTTCATACGTACAACTCTTTATAGTTATTATCACATAACATATCATTTAAGGATTTTCTATTTTAAAATAGTTAAATTAATTATTATATCACAATATAACAAGTATATAATAGAAAACAAGCACGTTTTATTTCGGATGAGATTTTATTATATAGCTAATAATTTATAATAAATAACAAAATTGTCTCTTGGGCATACCGTTAACTCTCTCAATACCGACCTTATAATAAATGAGATGAATAGTCTCTTGGGTAATGTCTCACTTGAAATAGTTCAACGTATACCCAACTATCGCCATAACAAGGTCGTCTTGTCAAGTATTTAACCATAATCAAAGTATAGCCTAACTACTTAAGATCGACATAACTCTCAATTTAGAAGACTACTTGTACGTCGTTACCTTGAGATCTTCTACTTTGACTTAGTTATATTAATCTATAAAAGACTCTCATCAAGTCATCCCGTGATTGTTCGAAACAACCATAAGTATGTAACCCTTGGTACCTCCAATAATCACCGTCCATTATGGAGATCGTTATATAAACTAATCTCAATAGTATCGACATCCTTCTCTTGATACATCTTGACTAGGAATATTTGAGGAGTTAGTATTTTTTTATATCAGTTCAATGCTCATGATTACTAATACATTCTTAACTGCAATCGATTAAATGCTACTCCTGATGATTTTCTATTTATATTTGTTTAATATAATTAATTCATTATTTATATCACATATAACAATGTATATAATATAAAACAAAATAGAAAGCATACCTTGTTATGAACAAGATTATTTTCAGAGTTAATTTTATACAACAAAATTTCTTAATTACCCTAGGGCACACAATTTTTTATTAAAAAATGAGTGATCCTCTACCGGAGGAGGTGAGTACTAATATACTTTAATTTTAACTTAGAAAAATGAGCTACCAATGCCTAGTAGATAGCCATAGCCCCTACAATGTAAATTAAAACAAAGAATTCCCCCAATCGTAATAACTAAGGTCCATAATAACAATAAAAAAATAATAAACCTAATCTTGAACCTAAATATACTAGAGTCCTATTAAATTGATAAATGACCAGTAACTATAAAATGAAAAGCTAAGCCCACCCCTCAAAATCATTTGTAAGTCGACGATAAGTGAAATAGAGGTAACTCTAGAAAAAAGAAAGTCAGCAACATCAAAGCCGTAGTTGGTCCTATCACTCAAAAGAACCAACTGCTGCAGAATCACAACATACCATCAATGGCACAACAATACTAGTAACCCTACATTCCAAAAGAGGCTGAATCCATCCAAATTATAGTACCTACTACTACTACTACTACAATAAACTCAACAAAAAGTATAACCAACACATATATGTATATAAATAAATATTTAAAATAAAGGACGAGTCAAGATTGCAAATTAGATAGACAGTACAAACTAAATGGAAGTAAAAGGGAAAGTAAAGAACTAAAATATACAACATCATGACTAAAACAAAAGTAAATTAAACAGTCTCAGTAAAAATAATCTGGATAGTAATAGGTAGAAATAAACAACATGACAATGCTTAAAAAGTCAAAACAAACTTAATAAAAACCTATATGAAAATTAACAATCCAAAAGGCACATCAAGAATAAAAACACTTTAAAACAAAGTTAGTTACCTGGTAAGAGTGGAGAATTAGGATAGTCTACAGCTCTAGTGGAGTTGGCGGGGTACCCAACTCCCCAGCAGAGGGAGAGGGTTCGAGCCCTGTCAGCTACACTTTAGTGGCCTGTTATTCGCAGAGGCATGCAATAATTCTTGTTGAAAGGTATAAAATCTACGCGATTAGAAAGTGCCACCGTGAGGGTTGGGGTAAAAAGGAAGTGGGGTTAGGGCAGCTTTCCTACATCCCAAGCCTATATAAGTAGGTTTTTTAAAGAGTGGAGAATTAGGTTAGTTTTAGCAAAAACATCCTCTATAACGGTGATTAATACGTAGTTATTTTTCTTATTTGAAAAAACAATTTTTTTTTAAAATAATAATTTTTTATCCTTTTTAAACCCTCTTTAAAATGTATGTTATTAGCTAATTTGTAATTAGGGTTCAAAATCAAATGAAAACTAAATAAAGCAACTGCAAAGGTCAAATTTTCCAAAGGAATGGTATTATTGTTAACAAATCTTTGATTTCTTTCAAACCAAATATATCGACACGTAATTGTGTAAACAGTTTCCAATAAAAATCTATGACTACTATCATAAGAAAATCTAAAGCTACACTAATAAAACTTTATTATTAGTTACAATAAAATAAAAACTACTAAAAATATTTAAGAGAGCGAAACTAGTGAAATGAAAGTCATAGTATAAATGCTTAGTAGTTTCTAAATTCATATTACAAAAGTAAAACTGTCAATGAACAAAATTTTCTTTTTCAAAAGTGCTATACAGTAATTTTTTATGTAAAATTAACTTCATGTGAAGTTATGTCTTAGGCGGTGCGTTCTCTTGCCAAATATATTTAAAATAATTAATTTAATTCTCAAAAAAATTAGAAACTTATAAAACAAACTAGAGGTCTAATTTTTACTCTCCCAATGTCAACTTTTAATGTCATTTTCACTATCAATATCACATAATTCTAATTTAGTACAAAGTAAAGAAAACTATGAGAAAGTGGTTTCATCAAGAGTACGAATAAAACTGCCTAGGGAAATTTCACATTTGGTCCACAAACTTCTTAGATTAAAATGTTTTTAAATTTACAAATATCTATAGGTTATGTAAACTATATTTTAAGGGTTAAAATAGATATCCAGCAATCGTGTCAAAATGATGTGCTATTTCTCGAACGAACGATATTAATAATTCCTTATTAAAAAATATCAAAGCCTTTTAAATTGATTCTAAAAGTGATAAAATTTATTTGTTTTACTAGAAGTAATAAGATGTTAATTATATGTACCGCCATAAAGTTCAATTGTATAAGTTCTTTCCAAATTAAGCTATTTTGAATTTCCATAACCATTTTCTTGGTAAGGAAACATTTAGATTATGTAAATTAATTATTTCTAAATATCCCTCTTCTTTCGATTTACACACCATTTCCTAACTAACAAGACATTTTAAAATACTACTTGGATTATCCCCACACCACAAAAATTCCGTCCTAATTTTAACTATTTTATCACTTACTTATTTTGAGAAAAGGTAAAAAGACATCCAATAAAAAGGTAATGCCAATAAAACAAAATTAATAAGTACTATTCTACCCGCCTTCAACAAAAATTTACCATTTCCCATAACCCTTAGTTAATTTTATCTTTTATAATTAACCGATTATCTTGTTTAAGTTTAGTTGGTCTAATCAAAAACCCTAAGTAATTTATGGATATTTCTTAACTTTTCAATTTGGCATATTAGTAACCTGATCCTATACCTTATCCAGGCCATTCAAAAATAATACAGACCTTTTTTCAAAGTTAATCTTTAATCCACAAAGTAATTCAAATCTATATAGAACAAATTAAAGCAATGTACCGTGACAAGGAAAATGAGATATATAGAGCATGATGTTATATGTAAATTGGAGAGTGGAGAGACCAATACTCGTAATCCTATATGTACCTATATAGTCTAAAATCTCATTTCTAGTAGCTAAATAAAGAATCATAGCAAAAGCAACCTCAACTAAATTAAGAAAAAGAGGTGATAAAGGGACATTTTTCTTAAGTCCACGTTTCAATTATATTTTTATTTTCTAAAATCCTATTAACCATGATACATTAATTTCCAATTTTAAGTAATGATGTAATCCAACCTAACTATCTAACGTTGAAACCTCTAGCTAATAAGTCTTTAAGAAAATCTCAATCTATTGAACCAAAAACTTCTGCAAAATTAGGTTTTAAAAGCGCGCAAGTGACATTATTTTTACAAAAGTAATAATAAATTCCCTAACCACTCCTACCCATATGTAATATTTCTACACTTGATGAAAGCGGTTTGCGTGTTATCAATTATTTCAATCATTTTAGCACATAACATATTAGCTAAAACCTTTGAATTAATTTTAAAAGAACATTTCATAAGGAAATAGTGCTAATGTCTTTTGATTCATTCGCCTCTACTTTCAATATTAGTGAAATTAAACCTACCTAGATGTAATAAACCGTCGTAGAAATTATTAATTTTTTTACTTATGTCATATTTTCAAGTATTCTAATTTTTTTAAAACAAAATGAGAAAAACATCAAGACCAAATGATTTTTCACTAGGAACATTTATAGCCCTAAAAAATTTCCTCTTCCCTAAACAGGCTATCCAATCCATATAAGCCTATCTTATATCATCGGCATACAAATCTTCCCATTTAGCCCTAATCCTATGCCCCTATTAATTCCAAAATTTTCTTTATAATAAGTAGCTAAAGTGTTGCTTAATTTATTTTGATCAAAAATCTCAACATTGTTAACTAAATTCGAATTAATAGTGTTGTTATGTTTTCTACCGTTGGCAACTTTATGAAAAAGTTTCGTATTCTTATATCCATCGTCCATCCACTAGACCTTAGCCCTTTGTTTCCATATTAGTTCCTTTGGAATAATATCAATATTTAGTTCATATTTTAGATTTGAAAGAAATTTTTAACTAAAAGGTTTAATGTAACGACCCAGAATTTTGTCGCTTTGATTTATGAATATTTAATTTATTTTAAATATTCAATTAACAGTTAAAGTAAATTAAATATTCATAAATCGAAGCGATAAAATTTTGGGTCGTTATTTTAAATATTCAATTAATAGTTTTTGAGGTAGAGCCTCAGTGCAACGATTAGGTCGCCTGCATGGTGATCTTGGGCACCCAGGTTCGAGTACGGAAACAGCCTCTTCGCAATGCAAGGGAAAGACTGCCTACATTATCGACGTCCCTAGAGCCTGCTATCGTATGGGAGCCTCGTACACTAGGTTCCACCTTTATTCAATTAATAATTTTTAATGATTAAATAACCCATTTTTAATTAATAACTAATGATAGAATTTTTTTTGAATTTGCTATACAAAAATAAATAGTTCAATGAAAAATTGAAAATCTGACCGAAAATCAATTTTTGGATTTTCGACTTTTCATCAAACAAAAGTTGTTGTAACTTTTTGAACATACAAATAGTCGTAGAAGTAACAAATAATATTTCATATTTGCTAATAAAGGAATTAATTAACTTTAATCACATTAGTATTTTTTTAGAATTTGATTAAGTAATGTAATAAGGAAAGAAGACTTTTGTTCTTTAATTTAAAATAATAAAGAACGTGTTATCATCATGAAACATGGAGGGGAGTGGTGCTTATGGGTTATTATTCATTTCCCATCCCCTTTTCACTTCAGAATATCATTTTTTTCAAAAAGCTTTCCAAAGAAAAAGAATTCAAAGCTTTCACAAGAAAGAAAACTTAAAAATTGCACCTTCCTTCACTTCCTACTTCTAAACTTCTTCAAATCTTCTGTAACGACCTGGAATTTCACCACTTTGATTTGCGAATATTTAATTAATTTTAAATATTCAAATAATGGATTTTATAATTAAAAATAAAATCTTTTTTGAATAATAAATAATGATAGTGAAATAATTTTCCAAATTTGTTTACAAAAATAATTAGTATAAAGAAAAATCGAAAATGTGACCGGAATTCATTTTCCGAATTTTCGACTTTTTGTCGACTAAAAGTTGTCGGAACGTCGTAAACTCTATTTGTATAATATAACACATACATTTATAAATAAGTTAGGATATATATGTATGTATGTATGTGTGTGTGTATTAGTATATATATACATATGAATTTATACTTAGGTATATAAGGTTTAAAATATAAATTTAGTAAAAAGAATGCGTCACATCATAGGCAAACATAAGTACACCATGCATTAAAAACATGTTGAAGCTTGGAAAAGGAGAGGGGACATGTGGGTGGGCTGAGATACATGATGGTGAGGTGGCATGATGATGTGGCAAGAGGAGGTGGAGGGTAAAGGACTAAGGGTGGTTAGGTAATTTACTTTGTTCTTGCTTATAAATACCCCTTTCATTTCTTCAATTTTGCTTTCTCATCCTTCTACCATATCTTTCTCATATCTGATCCAAATGGAGATTTACTTTTTCTAAAATCGTATAAAATTTTAGTAACTACAACTTTAGTGGGCATCACTTCTTCGGATTTTGAGATTAACTACGTCAAAATCTAATTTCTTTGAAGAGCATTTTCTGACCTAGATTTTCAAGTCAAAAAATACCTCTTTTATTTTGACCATATCTTCCTCAAAAATGATCCAAATTGAGTAATTCTTTTATTGAAATCGAAGAGAAAAGAATTTCCAAGAACTTTTCTTTTGAAAACATTCCCAAATTCCGTGAGTTACTTATCCAAAAATTAGTTAGAAGACCAATTTTTGGGTTGGATTTTTATGAATTTGATGATAATCCAAACCCCTTCCACCTTTCAAAGTTGAGCTCCACCACCTTTGGACCATGTGCAGCATACTTTGGTTGAACCATAAAGCCACCATAAGGCCACCAAATCTTGTTCTTACCAAAGTCAATGCATGGATCTAGGCTTGGTTTAAAAGTTAGGGAAGTTCAAGTCATTTTGGTAGCTTTTGGGTGAGTATAACTCACGAATTCATTTAAAAGTTCTAACATTAAATATGATGCTTACTTTGTTAATAAATATTTCTATTTGGTTGTTAAGTATGTTTGATGTTTGGTTTAGACATTTTGAATGTTGTCGTATGTGATTGGAAGTTAGACATGAAATGAAATCTAATGTTGAAGTTAGTTTGAAAGCTATGATTTTGGTTTATAGTTGTTTCTTATATATGTTGTTATGGTATGTGTTTGGATGTATGAGCTTATGTATGTGATGTAAGTGCTAAGAAAGTTAGCATTTTGACTTGTTAAAACGATATCGAGATCTTTTGGTTTAAATTTGTTTTCTAACTTTACTTTTAAAAATGTTTTATAAATTTTTAAAGACCTTACCTTTGTTTTTTAAAACTTTATTCAAAGTTTATAAAGTAGTTTAAATATAAAAGAAAGAGTTTTAAAAGTGATTTAGAGTATAAAATGAATTTTTGAAATTTCAAGTCATATAGCAACAATCGCTATAAATGCAGTTTGTGAAAAACGAACTCTTTTTGAATTTAAAATGTTTTAACTTAAGTATCTTTTTGAAAAGTGTTTTCAAACATTTTTTAAATATTTAAAGCAATTATAATTTAATTAATTAATTATTTATTTATTTAATGATTATTTAATTAATAAATTAATAAGGTAATTAGTACTTAATCATTAATTAAGTTAGGTTAATTAGTAATTAATTATTTTTAAGTAAGTTAATAATAATTTGTTAATTAATAAGGAGTTAATTATTATTTAATTAATTATTTAGAGATTAATCGTTTTTTAATTAATATTAATTAAATTATTTATTTGAGAAGGGTTTAATTATCCATTAATTATTTATCAAGTTAAATTTAAGTTAATATTTAATTAAGACTTAATTATGATTTAATTATTTTAAATGAAGGTTTAATTCATTACTTAAGTTTTAATTAAGGAATAATTAATTAATTAATTGACATTAATTAATTTAAATTATTATTTAATAATTAATCAAAGATTATTAGGGTTTAATTATTTATTTAATATTTAATTAATATTTAATTATTAATTAAAGGTTTAATTATTATTAAGTGAAGAATTTAATTATCATTTAATTTTTATATAAAAATTTTAAAGTTTTAAACCGCACTAATTTCGAAGATCGGTTTTGTTTTAAAGTAAATTTCTTTTAAAAGAATATTTTAAATCCAAAGGATTTCTTTATCGACTACCCTTAAGTAACCCCAATTGAATATGAAACCCAACGATGTTTGTTTAGCAAAATAAAACACGTTCCACTAATTAAGTTATATTGGATATCCGTTAGGTAGAATAAATCACAGTTCTGCCATAAGTTCCCAAGTAGATTATGTGGACATCTATTTAAGCAGAATAAAACTATTCTGCTATTATATTAACTTGGACATGTGTTTAGCCGAACAAATCCCCGTCTGCTATTATAGTAACTTGGACATCATACCTATATGTTGATTTGTTTGTTTTGGCTGATTCCCTTGTATATATCTTCTTGTTATGTACCCATGTTATAACTTGAAAAGTAAACTTAATTAAAAAAACCATTGTGGTCACTAAGCTTCTTTTTTATTTTTAAGGTGAATCATACTTTTAATAATGGTTTCAAGTTAAGTAATGATTTTAGCAAAGATGTTTTAAATAATCGTTTTGTTTGTCAAAAGGACTTTATTAAATGATTTTATTAAAGGAGTTTTGTTTATAAGAAAGTTTTATAAGTGATTTTGGATATTTATAAAGGAAGTTTATAAATAATTTAAGAGATTTATAAAAAGATATATAAATGGTTTTGATATTTATAAAAGAGTTTTGTAAATTTAACTTGGTGATTTATAAAGAGTTTTGTAAATTTAACTTTGTGATTTATAAAGAGTTTGGTAAATGGGTTTGGAATTTAATTAAAGAAGCTTCATAAATAAAAGAGATTTATTAAGGGGATTTATAGAAGGAAATTTATAAAAATATTTGAGATTGGATTTCCTTTAATTGACCTTTTTAATTCTAGTGGTATAGACATTCGTTCCACACTTAACACTGAAGGAATATTATTTGAGGTTATCTTTATCTCTAATTTAAATATAATTTTGTTTTGATCCTTTGATATGATTTGAAAATGAGAAATCTTTCAAAAATGCTTTGTGAATATACTTATGTCAGTGAGATAAGTATATGAATGTTTTTGATAAATACTTTTGAAAGGAGTTTCAATTAAATGAAATATTTAGTTTGAGGCTTAGTAGTTGCTATGGGTAATTAAATCTCTGAATTTATTGTTGTTTGTTTATTTATAGTTAAATAACTAACTATCAAATCTGGAGCAAAATATAACTCCGGAAATATCTAGGAGAAACACATGAGTTATATGGCACAATCATCTTTGATGATGCTATAATATGCGTATAAATCTTGATTTGTTCTCCTAGGACAAATGATAGGGAGATTTGTCAACTTAAACGGTTAGAGGGTGATCCTGACTCCTATGTATTGTCTGATTATTTCCAAAAGAACTAGGGTTCAGTTTAACGGAACTATCGAAAGTTTTTTCGAAGAGATTGGGATCAGGTAAGTATAAATTATTGGAAAACCACTTCGATCCAACTCAAGTGTTTGGAACTGAAGATATCTTAAAGATGATTGAAGTAGATGCTTTTGAAGTGCAAGGGCTACTTGCTACTAATCTTAAGGGTGAGTCCAAAATGGATGCAGTAGAGGTAGTGCCTTCGGTTTCGTTCAGACCCAAAACGAACTTGTATGGATGAATGCTGGCATTGCATTGCTACCTAGATGACAGTGTTAGCGTTCCAAGATGGTTTGCTATATAAAAGGTAATCATGGCCTCAAGCCACATCAATCCAGGAATGACTAAAATCAAGGGATATGCTTCAAGGCTATGTGGTTCGCTACCATTATGGTATAGTCATCATCTAATATAGATCAATATTATAGATCATGTATGCAGGGAGCCCATTTAGGTTGTTGATCCCAACCAAGGTAATGAAATATTTAGCGCTATCCAGTAAGGGGTAGGGCCGGTCTTGACTCGTAGGGGGTCCATGTGAGGCTCTCGGTGTGTTTTATCTAGAGATGCAATGTGATAGGTGGTACCCATTGCCTTGTCATAGTATGGAATCCAATCTCCAATACAAGTCATTATGATTTTGATTGTACCTAATTATGTTGGAATGTGAGATGTAAGCATTTCAGCTATTTTATATATTACTTTGTACCCTTAGACATTATTATAATATCATTGGATTTTATATAAAAGTGTTTTGGTTATCGTAAGGTAAAAATCCGTCCATGTTTATGTGCGGCATGGTCTTATGAGATACCTTTGATATTATAAGATTTTACAAGTTATGATAAATTAATTCCTTGTGATTTGAGTTTATCATGCTGGTTTTACCAGATTGATCCGGACGTTATTGTTCTTATAATGCTCGGGTCAGCCCGAGCATGTCTTCTAGATTTAACTGGATCCTTTGGCGCTTTCAGGTGACGAGCTGTATTCTCCAAGACGTATTCATGTACCTTATATTCTTCCGCTATTTTCATTTGCTTTGTTTTTGTGTGTGCCTATCAACAATTGTAAGGACAGGCTGTTATAACTGTCCAGGTTGATAATAGGTTAATATACTCTGATGATGCGTATAATAAAGATAATTTCTTTTTGTAAAGACTTGTTCATATTATATATTACTCGTCACGTTTTATGAGATTCTGTTCTTTCTTTTTCTTTCTTTCAGCCCTAATGACCTGTCTTTCGGGCACTTAAATGATCGACACATGAATACCGATGATATATTAAGCGTCACCTTTTGGTGTAATAAAGGTAGATCGTTACACGTGGTATCAGAGCTTAGGTTGAGTGAACACCTAGGCTTTGGTGTGGTAAACTCATTTGAGATAGGGTAAGTGAGACCTTAGGATGAGTTTGAGTGTATATATAAGAGCGCATATTTGTTAGTGCTATAAAAATGTCTTATATTGTGTTGTTTCATCGGTTGAGTGGTTATGAATTCTGGTCGATATAGTTGGAACAACTGTATCGAAAGGGGTTTCTAAACACTTGAACAAGGAGATTGACAAAGTATTATTTTGGAAATGGGTAAATGAAATAATTTTACCTAAATTATATTTTATATATAAAAGAATAATTTAAAAAAATAAAATATAGTTATACATAATGTGATTGTTGTTAGGAGTTGATAATATTTAATTATCATCATATAGGATTTAATTAGTAATACTCGTCCATTTTTGAGCATTGACTAATTTCTAGTCTATTAGTAGTTTTTTCTTTTAAGTATAGGTTAGGCAGATAGAATCGTGGGAACATTGAATCGAATACTTTGTGAATTAAGTTTCACAGTTTGACTATAAGGCGTTCGATGATAATGTTGGGTTAAAAATTGGATTTTAATAAAAGGTGATTACTAAAAGAAATATTTATGATGATTTTATAAAAGTTAATTTTTACAAATCAGAATTATAAAATATGTTTTGGAAATAAGATGAATTTTAAGGAAATTCAAATCCCAGTGCCTTTGATAAAGTTTTCAAACAATTCTTGGAAAAGCATTAATAACTTTGCTTAAAAATACTTTAAGGTATAAATATTATGAAAAATACTTTAAGAGTAAGATTTTTCTTTGAATAGTTCGGGAAATGAGTTTCGATCAATTTTGTTATGATCCGAATAATCTTCTAAGTGACAATCAAATGTTTGCTTAGGCATAAGTGATAGTACACTTAGTAAATTATTCTTTTTGTCAATGTATGATCAAAACAAGTTCAAATCCGAATGAATTCAAAGCAAGTGAATGATAAATATTTTGTTAAAATGATTTACCTGAAATATATGTGTATATATTATTGTTTCAAAAAAAAGGATTTGAAAAAAAGAAGTATTTTTATAATTAACTAGTTTGAGTGAGTCGAAAGTGACTAAAAATGGGCAGGAAATGTGTTTGGATGGTAAACACATCTCTTGAGTATTACCCTTCTTGGTAAAGGGATTTATAATAATATTCGATAGTACCGGTTCCTTAATATCATTTTGGAGTTACTTGGATTATATGTATATCTTCTAAAGGTTTAATATAAAGTATCATTTCAAAAATATTTTTGAAATAAAACTCGAGTATTTGGCTCCTAAGTTTCAAAAAAAGGTATTTTGATTAAAGAGTGGATAATAATGAAGTTAAAATTAAAATTTATATAATAATATGTTTAATAAACTTGGTTTTATCAGAAAGTGCCTTTTGATTTTAACATCTAGGAAGTAAAAATAATAATTTGATGTCATTAGGCCGGCTAATAAACATCTTTACCTTTGAAATGTTTAAGAAAAAGTAGACTCTAGGATGGAGTTTGGATACCAACATCCTACTCTCCTTAACTACTTACCAAACCAACTGGGTAAAGAGGTTAAAGTAGTCGAATCAAATTTTAAGACCCAAATTATTTTGGATCTACATCTGAATAGTTAAAAAATAAACAGAATTAAAAATCAGATGTTTTATATATACTCTTGGAATGTAGAAGAGTATTATATAAATTAATAAATTAAAATGATTTCATTAAAAGGTTCATAAATAAGTTGTATCATTTAAAAATGTTTGAACCTAAATTGGAATTATTATGAAATATTTTCATAAATATTTTGGGGAGGATAGAAAGTAGTAAGAACCTGTAGATCGTAAGTGGTATGTAGATCATTTTCACCTTTTCACATAATTCTCGATCTAAGATTCGAGTACATGACTTAAAGTTTTTCACACCATTCCGAAGGAGGATTTATCACTCGATTATTGATGGAAAACACTTATTGAGGGTTCTTAATATGGAACCAAAAGTTCTCTATCATAGTACGGCTATGTAAGGAGAACGGAGGTTTCTAATTAAGAAACGTGATCGGAGTCCGCATTAGGAAGTCGGCCGAGCGATACTAGTTCGAAAGTAAAGTTATGTATTCGAGCGAGTGATCAAATCAGATTTTTGGTGTAAGAATGATCTATGTACATCATACAGACTAATGTATAGTATTCTCGGTTATTTTATGTTTTGGGTTTAGGGATGTGGTAAAATTTCGGGGTTGGAATTCTTTTAAGGGAGGGAGAGTGTAACGACCTGAATTTCACCACTTTAATTTGCGAATATTTAATTAATTTTAAATATTAAAATAGTAGATTTTATAATTAAAATAAAATCTGTTTTAAATAATAAATAATGATAGTGAAATATTTTTTCAAATTTGGTTACAAAAATAAATAGTTTGAAATAAAATTAAAAATGCGACCAGAATTCATTTTCTGAATTTTCGACTTTTCGTTGACTAAAAGTTATCGGAACGTCGTAAACTATATTGTATAATATAACATATACATTTATAAATAAGTTAGTGTATATATATATATATCTATGTGTGTGTGTATTAGTATATATACACATATGTATTTATACTTAGGTACATAAGATTTAAAATATAAATTTAGTAAAAAGATTGTGTCACATCATAGGCAAACATATGTACACCATGGAATAAAAACATGTTGTAGCTTGGAAAAGGAGAGGGGACATGTGGGTGGGCTGAGGTACATGATGGTGAGGTGGCATGATGATGTGGCAAGAGAAGGTGGAGGGTAAAGGACCGAGGGTGTTTAGGTAATTTACTTTGTTCTTGCTTATAAATGCCCGTTTCATTTCTTCAATTTTTCCTTCTTTTCCTTCCACCATATCTAATCCAAATAGAGATTTTCATTTTTTTTCTTTCAAATCGTATAAAATTTCAGTTTATACAACTTCTATGTATATCACTTCTTCAAATTTTGAGCTTAATTATGCCAAAATCTCATTTCCTTGAAGAGCATTTTCGAACCCGGATTTTCAAGTTCGAAAATACCTCTTCTTACTTTGAGCACATCTCCCTCAAAAATGACCCAAATTGAGTAATACCTTTTTTTGTAATTGAAGAGAAAAGAATTTCCAAGGGCTTTTCTTTTGGAAACTTTCCCAAATTCTGTGAGTTACTTATCCAAAAATCAGTTAGAAGAAGACCAATTTTCGGGTTGGATTTTTATGAATTCAATGATAATCTGAATCCCCTCCACCTTTCAAGGCTGAGCTCCACCACTTTTGGACCGTGTGCGCCATACTTTGGCCGAACCATAATGCCACTATAAGGCCACCAAATCTTGTTCTTACCAAAGTCAAAGCACGGATTTAGGCTCGGTTGAAAAGTTAGGGAAGTTCCAGTCATTTTGGTAGCTTTTTGGAGAGTATAACTAACGAATTCATTTAAAAGTTCAAAATTTAAATATTATGCTTACTTTGATAATAAATATTATTATTTTGTTTTTAAGTATGTTGGATGTTTGATTTAGACAATATTGAATGTTGTTGTATGTGATAGGAAGTTAGACTTGAAATGAAATCTAAAGTTAAAGTTAGTTTGAAAGCTATGATTTTGGTTTATAGTTGTTGCTTATATATGTTTTTATGGTATGTGTTTGGATGTATGAGCTTATGTATGTGATGTATGTGCTAAAAAAGTTAGCATTTTGACTTGTTAAAATGACATCGAGATCTTTTGGTTTAAACTTGTTTTCCAACTTTACTTTTAAAAATGTTTTATAAAAGTTTAATGTAACGACCTAGAATTTGACCACCTCAAATATAACATATACAGTGATTTTAAATATAAAATATTTAAGGTTTTAGGATGTAAACAATATTAGATAGGATTTGGAAATAGAAATATACATAGAGATAGTAACATTTGCTTATATTAACAAAAGTGACAAAATCCTGATTTCAGAAAATTAAGTTTCAATGGTTAAATAAATTATTTTAATTTATTTATGAGTGTTTATATTTTTAAATATATTATACAAATTTATTTTTTAAATTTGGTTGACATAAATAAATAGTTTAACTAAAACGTTAAAATATGACCGTGAAACATTTTGTCGAAAATCAACGTTTTGTCGATTAAAAGTTGTCGCAACGTCATTGCACTTTTATGTGTACATTCTTATAAACATTTTAAAAAGAGTGATTTGCAATTAACTAAACATGATTACTTTTTGAAAACAAACTTAGAAAATTCTAGAAAGTAATTAGCAAAAGTAAACTAAAAGGATAAAACATGTCATTTCAAAAGAGTAAACAAATCATTATATTCTTTACTTATCTCTTAAGTGAAAGTGGCATAAAGTGGTGATTTGAAACATGATGTTATGTATTTAAAAAGTTATTTGATTAAAATTTAAGCGGTATTTTAGTCTTTTCACAAAATATTATTTTAATTCCAAAAATTTTCTACAAATACACACACACTTTCTCACTTTTTTTCACATCTTCTTCTTCATTTCTAAGCTATTTCTTACTTCCTTTAATGGCTTCTTTCCATAATTAAATAATGCCAAAATATTCCTAAAAATAAAACAAAGAAAAATATCAACAAAAACTCAGCTCGAACCACCTCAAAACTCCTTCATTTCTCTTTCTCTACCCACAGCTTCAACCACCACCACCCATGGCTAAGCCCTCCTCCCCCTCCACTCAAGGCCATGAGTAACATCCTCTCCCCTTGTCCAAGTCAAGCCACTTCAAGTCCAAGCGTTCAAAGGTTCGTGTGCGAAAAACATCGAGTAGCGGAGCTATAGCTGATTTTCCGTTCGAATAACCAAACAAAGTGAGAACTCCTAATTTATTATACTATATGTTGGATGATGATATTATATTTTCAAATGGATGTTTATTATGCTTTGATCATCAAGTTTGGTTGTTTCCATATGAATGTTGAAAATATATGCAAGTCACGAATATACACGTCGATAAGCACAAAGGAAATCACTTTTCTTGAATTAATGAAATGGTGTATATGGAATTGTTAAACCTCTTAAAAATGGTTTAAAATGTGTTTGAAATGTTTAATGAACATTTAAAAGTGTTTTGGTGAAGTTTGAAAAGAACTAGAAAATTTTGTCAAAAGTAAGCACGTCGCATATTGGTAGTTCGCAATTTCACGCTATAAAAATCAAACTAGTGTAAAAGTTGGAATATAGCTCGGAATTCTTCGAGATAAGAATTTTCCAAACTATTATATCCATAGTTTTCCAACGAAGGAATAAAATCGAGATTCCAATGAGTAGATTTTGAAATATGAGTAAAACAAGTTTTTGAAAAATCCCGAATTTGCGGTTTGGAATCCAAAACTGGATTTCTTAGAAAATGATGTTTTAAAATTGTTTAAAATTGTGGAATAAATTTTATAAATGTTTAAAATGGTTTCAAAGTTATTTGAGCAATAAAAGTGAATTTTCAAATAATAAAATAGTCGTTATGATCAATATAGCTTAAAAGAGCACTTTCCACGTCACTTTTCTACAGCACTTTTGTATAACATTTGAAATATAGTTTTAAACTTAGCAATTCTTTTACAATTTTTTTGCAAATGTTTTTAAGTGATTTATAAAGTGTTTTTTGGAGATGATTTGAAGTATTTTTGGAATGATTAAAGATTTAGAGTCGATCAAATAACTTGACCGCCTTATGGGTGTCAGAGAGATAGTGTCTAGGCTTGAGATTGGAAAACCAGTTTCCTGCTCTCCCTGGCTATCCGGACTGGCCCGACGGAGGGAACGTTGAATTTGTTTTACTTGGATCATTATCTTCATGAATGAAAATGAAATAATTTCGAATTTATTCCTAGTAAAAAGAAGTTTAAAAGTTATCAAGGGATTTTATAAGAGAGGTTTAATATTTCTATACATACCAGAAAGAATGTTTTATAAATGTATATCTCTAAAAGAGATTTCAATAAAAGAACTTAATCAATTAAAGGATGATTCTCGATTCATTTGACCTTTTTTATCGATGGTTGGTTCAGAGAAACCGGAGTCGGATTTGGATAATTCATGTCCGAAGACCACTTCGAACCAATTTACATATTCGAAGTGAAGACATGAAGATATCTGTGGAAGATGGAATGTAGGGCTATTTGTCGCTGACTCTCGGGGGAATTTCCCATATCATATTATTGTGACAGTAGTTCTTCATTTAAGATCTTCGATGCAAGGACTTCTCGCTTCTAATCCTAGGAGTAACTCCCGACAGGATGTGGTAGCATAGTGGCTTCGGTTTGTCCTATCCCTGGACAACTTGTATGGACGAATGTATGACATTGCATTTCTAATTACATTGATTTATCTCTATGAACGTATCATCTATTTGGTGGCGAAGAAGGCAACTTCTCTTAGCTTAACACCCTTTTTTAAGATGTATGAGCTCAGGAGTTATACATTTGTAGAAATTAGTTGCGTGATCATGGAATGACAATGTAGCATTCAAAGTGAAATATGCTATGTGAAAAAGGTAATCGCTACCTCAGGCCTCATCAACCGGGAATGTCTAAAGCAAGGTAGATGCAACAGAGTTATGTGGGTCACACCCATTAGGAGATGCTCATCACCCTTCTACATTACTCTCTATATGTCGAGTATGTGGTGTATGCTTCGTGATCCCGTTTAAGGTCGGTAACGACCGGGGTGATATCATATTCAGCACTATCCAATGAAGGGGTAGGCTGGTTCTGTGTTGGTATAGGCATTCAGTATTTGGGCCCTTGGTATATCCCTCTAGAGGTATACTGTATGGAAGGTAGTTCCTCACCTTGCCATTGTATGGAATCCATTCTCCGAACGAGCCTTGTAAGAGTTTTGTTTGTAGAGCCTAGTATGCTAATTTAATAATGGTAACAATTTTGGCTAAGATTAATAAGTTATTTGCAAATGTTTTCAAAGATATGTCATTAAAGATAATATCAAGTATTTTGACGTAAATTTTTTTCGTTATCATAAGATAAAAACCTGTTCCATGTTTATGTGCGGCGTGGTCTTATGAGATACCTTTTTTGTTTTCAAAACGCGTATTTTGAGTTCTCACACCAGTCCCATGACTGACCCAGAGTTTATTTTTCTTTTTCCTTAAACTCTAGGTGCCCTAATTTTCCCCGGGCAACTAAGTAGTTAAGAAAGCTTGGAGCATTTTGGAATGGAGCATTTTGGGTCTTCTGAAGTTATCTATATTCTGCTGTATCTTTTTTATGTATCTACTTGCACTTGTGAGGATAGACCAATATAACTATTAGCTGGGCTAGTACATGCCGTAACTATGAAAAATCACTTGAAGTGATTGTATGTAATATTCCATATGTAAAATTATAAGTGTTTTTAATACGATGTAAGATTCTGTTTGTTCTATCTTTTATCTTTCTTTCTTTTTACGCCTAATTATTGAGTTTCCGGCACTTGAATTTGCGGCACGTGAATACCGAGGATGTACTAGTGTCGATTTTGGAGGGTCGAAAATCCAGTTCGTCACATTTAAAGACCTTACCTTTGTTTTATAAAACTTTATTCAAAGTTTATTAAGTAGTTTAAATATAAAGGAAAGAGTTTGGAAAGTGATTTAGAGTATAAAATGAATTTTTAAAATTTCAAGTCGTATAGCGATAGTCGCTATAAATGCAGTTCGTGAAAAACGAACTCCTTTCGAATTTAAAATGTTTTAATTTAAGTATCTTTTCGAAAAGTGTTTTCAAACGTATTTTAATTATTTAAAAGCAATTGTAATTCAATTATTTATTTATTTAATGTTTATTTAATTAATAAATTAAGTAAAGTAATTAGTACTCAATCATTAATTAAGTTAGGCTAATTAGTACTTAATTATTTTTATGTAAGTTAATTATAATTTGTTAATTAATAAAAAGTTAATTATTATTTAATTAATTATTTAGAGATTAATCATTATTTAATTAAGATTAATTAAATTATTTATTTGAGAAGGGTTTAATTATTAATTAAGTTGAATTTAAGTTAAGATTTAATTATGATTTAATTATTTTAAATAAAGGTTTAATTTATTATTTAAGTTTTAATTAAGAAATATTTAATTTATTAATTGAGATTAATTAATTTAAATTATTATTTAATAAGTAATCAAAGATTAATTAGGGTTTAATTATTTATTTTAATAGTTAATTATTATTTAATTATTAATTAAAGGTTTAATTATTATTAAGTGAAGAGTTTAGTTGTCATTTAATTTTTATATAAAAACTTTTAAAATTTTAAGCCACTTCAATTCCGAAGATAGGTTTTGTTTTAAATTAAGTTTCTTTTAAAAGAATATTTTTAATCCAAGGGATTTTTTTGTCGACCACCCTTAAGTAACCCCAATTGAATATGAAACCCAATGATATCTGTTTAGCAGAATAAAAAACCGTTCCGCTAATTAAGTTATATTAGACATCTGTTAGGTAGAATAAATCGCAGTTCTGCCATAAGTTCCCAAGTAGATTATGTGGACATCTATTTAAGCAGAATAAAACTCATTTTGTATTAAATTAACTTAGATATGTGTTTAGCAGAACAAATCCCCTTTTGCTATTATAGTAACTTGGATATCTTACCTATATGTTGATTTGTTTGTTGTTGGCTGATTCCCTTATACATATCTGCTTGCTATGTAAATACCCATGTTATAACTTGAAAAGAAAACTCAATTAAAAGAGAACCATTGCAGTCACTAAGCTTCTTTATGATTTTTAGGGTCAATCATACTTTTAATAATGGTTTCATGTTCAGTAATGATTTTAGCAAAGATGTTTTATATAATAGTTTTGTTTATCAAAAGGACTTTATTAAATGATTTTATTAAAGGAGTTTTGTTTATAAGAAAATTTTATAAACAATTTTGAATATTTACAAAGGAAGTTTATAAATAATTTTAGAGATTTATAAAGAAATATATAAATATGTAAAGAAGCTTCATAAATAAAAGAGATTTATTAAGAGGATTTATATAAGGAAATTTATAAAAGGATTTTTGATTGGATTTCCTTTAATTGACCTTCTTAGTTCTGGCGGTATGGACATTCGTTCCACACTTAACACCGAAGGAATATTACTTGAGGTTATCTTTATCTCTAATTTAAATAACATTTTGTTTTGATATTTTGATATGAGTTGGAAATTAGAAATCTTTTACAAATGCTTTGTGAATATAATTATGTCAGTGAGATAAGTATATGAATGTTTTTGATAAATAATTTTGAAAAGAGTTTTAATAAATGAAAGATTTAGTTTGAGGCTTAGTAGTATCTATGGGTAATTAAATCTCCGAATTTATTGTTGTTTGTTTATTTGATAGTTAAATAACCAATTATCAAATCTGGACCAAAATATAACTCCATAAATATCTAGGAGAAACACGTGAGTTATATGGCACAATCATCTTTGATGATGCTTAACTCGTAGGAAGTTCATGTGAGGTTCTTGGTGCATTTTATCTAGAGATGCACTGTGATAGGTGGTACCCCAGTGCATAGTCATAGTACGGAATCCAATCTCCAATACGAGCCATTACGATTTAAATTATGCCTAGCTATGGTGGAATGTGAGACACAAGCATTCCAGCTATTTTATATATTTACTTTGAACCCTTAAATATTATTATAATATCACTTGACTTTATATAGAAGTGTTTTGGTTATTGTAAGGTAAAAACCCGTCTGTGTTTATGTGCGGCATGGTCTTATGAGATACCTTCGATTTTAAAAGATTTTACAAGTTTTAATAAATTAATTCCTTGTGATTTGAGTTTCTCACGCTTGTTTTACCAGACTGATCCGGGCATTATGTTTCTTATAATGCTCGGGCCAGTCCGAGCATATCTTCTAGATTTAGCTGGATCCTTTGGAGCTTTCAAGTGACGAGTTGTATTCTCTATGACGTGTTCACGTACCTTATATTCTTCCACTGTTTTCATTTGTTTTGTATTTGTCTGTATCTATCAGCAATTGTAAAAACAGGCCATTATAACTGTATAGGCTGATAATAGGTTAATGTACTCCGATGATGTGTATAATAAAGCTAATTTATTTTTGTAATGACTTGTTCATATTATATATTATTCATCACGTTTTGTGAGATTCTGTTCTTTCTTTCATCCCTAATGACCTGTTTTTCAGACACTTAAATGATTCGCACACGAATACCGAGGATGTATTAAGTGTCACCTTTAGGTGTAAGAAAGGTAGATCATTACACCTTCTCCAACTCTCTTCATACTCTTGTATAGTCCTTAAAAACTGCCTATAACCCCTTAGCAAGTCGAAAGTTGAAGGATGGAGAAAAAAGGAGAAGCAAGACCATGCATGAGCAAGAAGGAGGTAGGGGGCATGGTTTTGACTTTTTGGAGTAAAGGTCGGATCTTGTGAATTTTAGTGATGGTTGGAAGTTGTTTTATGGTTCTAGTAGCTTTATGTGGTTGTCAGCATGGTTTGAAAGTGAGGTTTCTTACCTTGAAATTTTCTCTTTTAATATATATATATATATATTGGATATAAATGATGCTTATGTTGATGTTTATATATATATATATATATATCTGTGTGTGTGTGTTATTTAAATGTAATATGTTGTGATGCTTGCTTTAGAAATCAATATTTTTCGGTATATTATAATACTTTGGGAAGCACTTTGATGTGTTGGTTTAAATGGCATATGTGATTGAAGTGGACTGTGGACTTATATTGTAAAGCATTTGTAAGTTCGATGGGATATGATTTGGACTATGGACTTGGACTTGTATTTTGAGCATATGTGTAATGACCCGAAATCATACCGCCTTGATTTACAAATATTTATAAATTTTAAATATTAAAATAATAGGTTTTATAATTAAAATATAACTCTATTAAATAATAACAAATGATGGTAATATAGATTTGCAACGACCCAAGATTTTGCCACTTTAAAATAAGCTATTTAAATATATTTTATATAATCAACAAATGAATTTTTATTAGCAAATAAACCTATTTTAATTATTTAATAGCGATGATAAAATAGTTTTCAAAATTTGTTTACCAATATAGATAGTTCAAATAAAAATAGAAAATGTGACCGAAGAACGTTTTCCGAAATTTTGACTTTTCGACACCCGAAAGTCATCAAGAACGTTGTGCACACCTGGTGCGACATGTACACATTTATATATGTTAGGATTAAAATAAATCAAGCATACTTATGTATATTAACTTATATATACCTAAGCTTGGATGTGACAAATTATGTTATAAAAGGGCATATATATACATGTAAACACACTTATATACACACACATATATACATATATATACATATCCTATGTCATACCTTAAGTACCAAATAACATGGCTAAGGAGGAGGTGGTAATGTGTACATGCGAGGGAGAGGGGAGGTCATGCATGCATGTATGTATTATTTTATTAAGTCACTTTACAAATTTTAATAAATTCCTAAGCCTATAAATACCCCTCTCATTCTTACATCCTCTTCTTTGTTTTCATTTACATTCTCATGTCAAAACCCTCTTCTTATCTTCATGTATTTCAGTGGCTTCCATCGCCAAATTCCTAAGAGAAAAGATACAGAAAATAGTGTAAAATTATAACTAAACTAACTCCATTTTACTTCCAAATCCATTCTCTACTAAACAAAACCCATATCCACCAAACACCCACTAAGGCCGAGCCTTGTTCTTACGTGGCCGAGCCCATTTAGCCTCCTAAGGGTCCGTATCTTCACTTTATTGAGCTAGGAGCAAGCGAGCTAGGTCGAGAGCAAGTTTAGTTTGATTTAGTGAAAGTTTGGTGCGTAAAGTCCATGTTTATAAAACTCAAGTTACTAACTTTTTAAAGTTGTAACATTATGAGTTAAAATGTTGCTTAAGTATGTGGTAATGTATATGTTATGTATGCATGCATATATGTTGATTTGGAGTTGATTGGTTATGCCGAAGTTTGAGTAGGCGAGAAAGATTATACCATGAATATTGGAAAAGTTGTATAGTATATTGTGAAGTAATATTCTTACTTATGAGTGTGCTATAATGTTATGATGTGATATTGTGTTGGAATGTTGTATTTGTTGTATGTGGGCTCATGACATGAAGATAGCGATTCGCTCACCAAAAGCGAAGTAGAAATCCGCTTTTTGTCGAAAGTTTGATTTTTGTTTCAAAGCGAAATGTTTTCAAGTTTAAAACTTTGATTTTGGTTTTCAAAAGTTTATTTTCATGTTTTAAAAAAGACAAGAGTTCAAAAGTTGAAGTTTTAAAAGTTAGAAAATCAAATTTTCAAGTTTTGAAATTTTGGGTTCGTATAGCGATAGTCGCTATACACGCAGTTCAGAAAATCTAACTATTTTTCTTATATAAACTTGTTTTCACTTAGAAATCATTTTGGAAATGTTTTCTAACTTTAATTAATTAATTAGAGAACAATTGTTTAGTTATTTAATTATTTATTTGTTTAATGATCAATTAATTAATTAATAAAGGTAATTAGTACTTAATCATTTGTTAATAATGGTATTTATACTTAAATGTTAAAAAATTTTAAGTTAATCATGATTTGCTACTTAATTAAAGTTAATTACTAATTAAGTATTAATTAATTATTATTTAGTTATTTATTTATGATAATTATTGATTAACTATTATTTTAAAAGGGGGTTTATTTTATTAATCTTTGATTAAAGTTAATTATGTTTTAATATGGTTTAATTAAGGTTTAATTACCTTTAATTAGAGTTTAATTACTATTTAACCAGGATTTAATTCTCATTTATAAGGGTTTTAATTCATTTTAAAATCGCTTGAGTTTAAGTAATCAGTTTTGTTTTAACTGTTTTCGTTTCAAATTTGTTTAAATCAAGGGATTTCTGTATCGCTTACTCTTAAGTAACCCCATATGATTAGGAAAAACTAAATGACATCTATTAGCAGAACAAAAAACCATTCTGCTCTTACAATTAACTTGGAAATTTACTTAAGTTGATTGATTGTTACGTATTGATCCTTTATATACCTATTGTTTAGTGATGCCATGTTAAACTGGATAAGTAAAACCAAATTAAAAGCACCTTTGTGGTCGCTAAGCCTCCTTTTGATTTTGTAAAGATAAATATTTCATTTCATTTGAAATGGTTTCAAAGTTATTTCAATTTGAAAAATGATTTGACAAATGATTTTACTAAAGATGATTTTAACTAATGGGAATAGTTTTCCCTGTTATAAAAAGACGTTTTTATAGAGAGTTTTATAAAGGAATTTGGAAATTTATAAGGTGTTTTGGGTAAATGGATTCGAGTTTTTAAGCAAAGAAGATTTCATAAATAAGGGAGATTTATAAAGTGGATTTTCTTATTAAAGAAAGCTAATTTGATTTAAGGTTATTTACAAAGGTTTTTCAATAGGAAAGGTGTAATGAACCGGCTTTTCGAACCTCAAAAATCGACACTAATATGTCTATTCTATTATATGCCGAACATTCAAGTGCCGAAAATACCGATTTGTTAGGGTGAAATAAGAAGGTAGAAGATTAAAGAAAACTAAACAACACAGAATCTCACAACGCAGCGCATAATATATAATACAACAATGATCTTTCCAAAAAAGAAACATCTTTATTCATATATACAACATCAGAGTACACTAGACTTATCCTAAATTTGGACAGTTATAGAAACCTGTCCTTACATTGACAAACATACAGACTCTATAATATAGCGGAAGAAAAATATACATGAATACGTCTTTACCGTCCAGCTCTTCTCCAACTCCAAAGTATCTGGTTAACTTGGGAAAAACATGCTCGGTCTGACCCAAGCATTACATGGAATAACACCTGGGTCAGTCTGGTAAACCAGCGTGAGTAAAACTCGATAACAAGTAATAACCAAACTGATTTCTATATTTGAAAACTTTTCACAATGGGTACCTCGTAAGACCACCCCGCACATAAAAACGGATGGGTTTGTACCTTATGATAACCAAAACATTTTATATCAAAATCCAGTGATATTATCATAGTGTATAGGTTTAAAGTAAATAGATTAAATAGCTGAAATGCTTGCATCTCATATTCCAACATAGTAGGCTCTACAATCAAAAAACGTAAGGCACGTATTAGAGATTGAATTCCAACAATGGCAAGATAAGGGACTACCTTCTGATGATACACCTCTAGAAAATGCACTGATGCTAACACGGAGGCGGCTGCCCCTTTAACATGGTAGACTGGATTACCTCATCCCCTTGACACCGAGGCCTTATACTACCACGGTGTTTGCATGCAAACCTACTCTGAAAGGGACATCTAGAATGGGGTGACCAATCCTAGTGGTAGCTAACCACATAGCTCTGCTATATGCCCTGTTTTTGCTATTCCTCCCGGTTGTGAGGCTTGAGGATACGCTTTACCTGTCTAAATAGCAATCCATCTTGGAATGCTAACACTGTCCTCCAAGTGTCAATGCAATGCCAGCATTCATCCGTACAAGTTCGTTCCGGGTCAGAACGAAACCAAAGGCACTAACTCTACTATATCCATTTTGGAATCACCTTGAGGATTAGTAGCAGTAGCCCTTGCACTTCAATGGTTCCGTCTTCGATCCTATGCTTCAAGATGTCTTCATTTCGAAACGCTTGAGTTGGATTGAAGTGGTTTTCAGATAGCATATTCGACCCCGTCTCTTAGAAACAACTTTCGATATTTTCGGTAAACTCAACCCCGGTTCTTTAGGAAATAAACAGACAAATGACAAGAGTGGAGTTCACCTACTAACCATTTGTGGACAGATTTCCTTATCATTTGTCCTAGAAGAACAAACGAGTTTATACATACAGTATAGCACCTTCGACGGTAACTGTACCATATAATTCTCGTGTTTCTCCTAGATATTTCTAAAGTTACGTTTTGTCCAACTTTGATAGTCGGTTATTTAACTATAAAATAAAAAAACATCCAATCATGGTTTAATTTCCATATGGGATCCACTAAGCCTTTATTAATTCTCTTTAATTAATAAAACCACTTTATAAAACCTGATCACAAGATCTTTTCAAAACACTATTTCCAAACCCCTTACATTTCCTTTTATACTTGGAAACATTTGTATACTTATCTCAATGGTATAAGTATATTACCAAAACATTTTACTTTTCATGCCTTGAAACAGAATCATATACTTATCTTATTAGTATAAGTATATTTACAAACTTTTCAAAGTTCTCTTCTTTCCAAATCCAAACATTTCTTCCAAATAAAACATTACGTTTATCCTTTATCAAAAATTCCCTTTTTAAAAGCTCATCTCATATTTCAATTAACTTATAACTTTCAAAATAAAGTTATAATCCACTTTTATAAATCTTTAAGTTAATTTATAAACCTCTTTCCAAATCTCTGAAATGATTTATAAACCTTTTTCCTATTTTTAAAGCTCTTTATATAAACCTTTCTATACTCCTTTATAAATAAAACACTTAAAGTAACCCTTTAGTAAGAACCCCTTTAATAAACAAGATATTACTTATAAATAACTTTACAACATAATAGCATAACTTGGAAATCATTTATAAACTTTAAATTGTAAATTGATTAAAGAATTTAAGTTAATTAAAAACACACTTTACAAATTCAAAAGGGGGCTTAGCAATTCCAATGGTACTAGTTTAAGTTACCATTTAGTTTCAATTCGTTTCTCAAGTCACTTAACAATTATTTACATAAGCTACCATATATGTAAATACAATTCATATCCAATCAGGGAATAACACGTCAATATAACTAGTTGGCATATACAAGTCCAAATAACATAACAATAGGATGGTGATTTATCCTGCTAAATAGATGTCCAAACAATTCAATCAATTTATAGGAGAACGGGGATTTATTCTGCTTAACACATGTCCAAATAATCAAATCACTTACACTATAGTAGAATGGTGTTTTGTTCTGCTAATGGATGTCATTTAATTCTCCTAATCATATGTGTTACTTAAGGGCCTGGACAAGAGATCATTTGATATGGAATCGATTTACTTTTAAAAAGAAAATTGATTAAAACGCATTCTGTTTAGTTTAAAATCACCTTTGAAAAGTTAAAAGTATATATAATTAGCTTAAACCCTAGCTAAATCTTAACTAATCCAATTTAAATCAAGATTAAATCGTAATTAAACTCTAATTAGGCTTAATGAACTTGATTAAGTACTAATTAACTTCCTAATGCAACTTGGTTAAGGTTAAACCAAATTATTTAAGAGTTAAACCCTAATGAATTAAATATTAATTAAATAACCATTAATCTTAATTAATAATTATTAATCACTTAATTACTTCTTAACCCTATTAATCGCTAATTAAAACTTTATAAATTAATTAATAGCCATTAACTTAATTTAAGTGATGATTAACCTCTAATCACCTTCTTAATTACCAATTAGGTGCTAATTACTTTTTAATTAACTAATTAATTAATTATATTACAACTTAAGTACTTTATAATATTACTAATTAAATTTAAAAAAATTAGTAAACTAATTCCAAAATAAACAAATTTGAAATAGAAATTCAAACCTTTTGCCGAACTGCATCCATAACGACTATTACTATGGGCGCAGTTCGCTTTAACATATTCTTAGCGAACCACTTCACAAAATCTTACCTTTTCATGAGTTGAAACATACTTTAGAAAGTTTTTTTAAAAAAAACTATAAAACTAAAGTTACAAACTTTAATCCATTTCAAAACTTTAAACTTTGAAAACAAACTTCGATTCCAACCGGATCTCATAACCGTCGCAATTACACAAAGTAGTTAACTTTGTTTACTAACCTCATGCCATAGCTCATATTTTACAATCAACATATTACTAACACCAACCATCTTCATCATAGATTAAAAGTATACATCCATATGTACATGCTTACTAACTTTATAATACAACATCGATTTCCATAACCAAATCAAACTAAAATCAACCATCCAAATCATAATCAATCCACATGATTATCATTCAACTTCTACACCATATAATCACCACATATAGTGACATAAATAAAGTTACCATTTTCATTAAAAAGAAAGAGTAGTTTACTCACCAAACTTCCGCAAAAGCTACCCGAACTTATGCTAAACTTGCAAACGACTCCCTAGCTTTGAAGGATGAAAGCTTTAGGTGCTAGCAACCATCAAAATGGGCTTGGCCTTGGTGTGTAGGCTCAGCCAGAGGTGTGAGGTTGGATGTGGGGTAGTAGCTTGAAGGTAGGGGAGCTTCGGGTTATCATCGATTTGTCGAAAATGAACTAAAATTACGTCATTTTTTCATTGGTTTTTGGGCCATCAACTCACGGAATTTGGAACAGTAGTCAAAAGGAAATTTGTAGGAATTTCTTTCCTTTATCAGTTCAAAAATAATCACTCATTTTCGATTTGTTGTGAAGAAGTTATGATCAAAAGAAGATGGGTAATTTTCGGACTTGAAATTCTGGGTAATAAAATTGCTTTGTAAAGAATTGGCGTTTTGATACGGCTATGATAGAAAATAGAAAAAGTAGTCAACTAGAATGTTGTAGCCATTAAAATTTCACAAGCTTACAAAAAAAATCCATTTGAGTTCGAAATGAGGAAGAAAAGGTTGGTGGAAAGAGGAGGAAAAATGGAGAAACATATGGGCTATTTATAAGCAAGATTTCACACCTCATCATTTTTTCAAGTCACACCACCCTCTTTTATATATATATATATATAATTATGATGTTTAATCACATAACTCTTTTATATATATATATAATTATGTTTAGTCACATCACTTTCTTTTATATATATATATAGTTATTATATTTAGTCACATCACTCTCTTTATATATATATAATTATTATTTTTATTCACATCATTATATATATATATAATTATTAATTAAAGATAAGACGTGATAAGAGATAATGATGGTTATAGATAACAATCTAAGATGTGACAAGAGAGGAATATATATATTTATATATATAAGATTATTATTTTTAAATTTATGAATCATAACATCACTTCTTAAACAAAATTAACATAAGATTATATATCCTTAAGTATATTATTATTTAGCTAATTAACTCTTATATATGTGTATATACGATGCACAAAGAGAGACAACATTCCCGACAACTTTCCCTTGTCGAAAGGTCGAAATTTTGGAAAAAGTTTTTCGGTCACTTTTTCTGTTTTACAACGAACTATTTAATTTGGTAAAAAAATTTTGAAAATGATTTTACCATCATTATAAATTTATAAAAATGAGTTTATTTTCATTATAAAACCTACATATTTAATGTAACTCCCCATCCCGAGACCCACATTAATAAAGAGAATTACACAGTAATTCTGTCTCCTAGTGTGGAGAATAGGGCTGGTTAAAGGCGACCATCATAGTCTTGTATTAGATAAGAGCTAAGTAAGCCGGTTTTGGCACTTATTTTTTTTCATTTCATCTCGAGTATTCGGCATACTTAATTCCTATCTAGTACACTACTACGGTGGCTACAGGATCGATTCAGAAACAAAATATGATAACAATAACAATCTCAAGTCACAGAACAATAACATAGATAATATACATATACACTTACATCAAATGTAATACAACATGCCACGAGTGGTATTCAACCACAATATATACATACATCCCCACAAAAGAATAGATACATCATAAGGTTCCTAAACAAAAGACTACTACACAAAACTATGTCATAACCAAAGTCGATGAAGAAGCCTAAAAGGAAAAGCTAGCAAAGGTCCAAAAGCTAACCTGCAACTCGGTCTGACCCGAGTAATAAATACACGAGTTAGGCTAACTAGAACTTGATATTAGTAAAAGATAAAAGAATATAAGTGCATAAGGGAGACATTACTTTAAAGATAAAGGAATGATATAGGTAAAGTCTATTGATACAACTAAGAATAGGTGTTCCATAAAGGCTCAAAGTTAATCACATGATAAGGTTTAACATGGCATGTATGTTTCACATTCAAAGGGCTATACAAAGTAAGTGAACATAAGCAATATATAAGCTATATGTGAAATCATCAAAATCTCCAAATCAAAACTCATGAAACTCAATAAAAGTTTTTAATCCCAATATTAAAATAACCATAAAACAACATATATATATATGCCTTTCTCTAACTCAAGGCTATAAGTAAATTGATCATCTCAAATTGGTGAAATCGAAATCAAAAACTCATAAAAGTTCCCCGGATTGGCCAAATCCCATTTACATGCTGAAGTGATGCTGCACGTGCCATCCCCTCAGTACTATATATAGATTAGGTACCTCTCCCAGACGACCGAAGTCGTAAATCTCAGACGACCGAAGTCATAATCCCAGATGACCCGAAGGTCTATAGTACTCGTGATCCCAGAATGTGTCACAAACTCCCAGATAGGAACCCGAAAAGTGTTAACGTGCGTCCCATACCACACGTTCTGTAACGACCCGGAATTTTCGAACCCGAAAATTCCAGATAGTTAGAAGAAAAAGAAAGAGATAGAAGAAAGAAACAGAAAGAAGAAAGAAGAACAGAGAACACAACATCTCACATTCGCAGCGGATTAAATATAATAACAAATAATAATAACAGTTATACAAAGAAAAACTGTATTTGTTAATTACATTTTAATACATCAGAGTTACAACATTCACAAATGTACTAGACAGTTAAAATTAACATGTCTCATACAACTATAATATCACAACGGAATATACTCCATACGTTCCTGCCATCCAGCTCGCCTCCTGAGCTCCAGAACGTCCTTACCTGAAATCTGTAATACTCGGTCTGACCCGAGCATTTCATCAAAGTAACACCCGGGTCAGGCTGGAAACCAGCGTGAGTAAACTCATCTAACATGAAATTTCAATTCATGGAACTTATTTAACCCCGGGTAACTCGTACTTTACTATAAGTAAACATCTTATATAGTTAACACTTATTTTTACAAACAATATCTAAGTATCCAACTTAGTTTACATGGTCCATATCATCTCAAACCGGCCTATTTGATTTCACATATCAATCTATAAAGAATTATAGAAGATTTCAAATCGAAGTGGTTTCGGGTATTTACTGCTACCCGACCCCGGTCTCTTCGAATTCAATGTCATCTTAATCCCAGTTGTTTAAGTGGATACAAATCAGCTTTAAACATAGGTTCTCATATTCTCACAGCAAATCAATTATCGATAGATAACTCATAATATCATAGTTTAACCCATCATATCATATCACAATACATCACAACTCAATATCAGAGATATTGATACAAACCAAGGTATTCGATTCAAGTTATCATCTATAGGCAAGATTAATACTTAAACAATTAATTAAATTTAATCACCTAATATAGATTAAATTAATTATCTTTAATCATGCTTAATTAACTTTAATTAATTATAACCACTCCTTAATTAATTACATTGATTAATTAACCTTAATTAATTAATCAATAATTAATCATATTTATTAATTATCTTTTAGTTATTAATTAATCAACCTTTAATTATCATTTAATTAACCTCCAATCAATCTTTAATTACCTATATTAAGTAATTATCTATTAAGAAATTATCTTTTTAATTACTTTCATTAATTAATTAATGCTTAATTATCAATTGATTAATTACTAATTACCAATTAATTACTTAATTAATCAATTATTAATCCTTAATTAATTTCTTAATTAATTATCTACTAATTTAATAATTCTTAATTTCAAATTAATTAAACTCTAATTAATTAATTATAATCTTTAAATATTTATTTATTATTAAAATAATTAATTACTCTTATTAAATTATCAAAATCTTAATTATCTTTAATAAATCATTTTCCTTATTAATTACTTAATCCCCTATCAACTTAACCTTAAATTAACATTTAAATATATAAAAAAATGATTAAGTTTAAAACATTTTTATTTAAGTTTTTAACAAACTTAAATTTAATAAACATACCATTAAAAATAAAGCTTAAGAACGTTTAGAAAAGTTTTAAATATAGAACCATTATAAAATTTCAAACTTTTATTTTATAAAAATCTTTTTCAACGTGCTAAACCTTTCCCTCACGATTCCTCTTCGAGTCATCCCACGTTCCTACTTGAGACAGTCTTCGAGTTTCCCCTTCCATCTTCTTCTTCTACCCTCAGTTTTATTTTAAAACTAAAACTGCTAATTTCATCCTTCTCGAACACGAGCAATTTCTCGAGTCTGACCCCAAAATCCCCGATACCCCCTTCGAGTCGTATACCACAACTTCTCGAGTGATTCTCGAGTTCCCTAATGCTTCCACCCAGGCAACCTCAGAATATCAAAAGTGCACGGTGCACGTGCACCGTGCCTCCGGTCCACTCCAGCCACCTCCGGTGGCTTCCAAACATCAACGACCATCCCCTCAGTCCAATACGATCATCACCTCGCTCCTATTCAACTCGAATTTGAATTCGAGTTTAAAACATAAACCTGGAACAGAAAAGTTCAACCCTAACCAAACCTGACATCGCCAAGATCACGGCCCTCCGACCACCGAAAATCCAACAACTCCGGCTGCGACTTCAACTATGGCCAAGCTTCCATCTGCCCAATTTTCATCGAACTCGATCATCTCTACAGGTAGTACTGACCAAAACAAACTACCTAGCTTAAACTAGGGCTACAGGTAACAATTCATCACCACTGTCTCCATGTTGATTTGCATCAACAACAATTATTTTTCCAATTATGAATGGTTACTCCTCTACCCACAAATTGAACCCCGATCCCTCAATATGGATAGATCATAAGAAATCCCTTAATTCCCTTTTTCTGTTCTTCACAGAACTGCACCATACCCCCTTAACTAAAAATCCTAATTTTTGTTCTAAAATTCATGTTGTGATCTTAATATTTAATTCATAATACTGAATTTACAAATTATTCAGTTTAAATTTTCACATATTTTTAACATCCACTAATGTTTTACAGTTCCAGTGAGATTTCGAGTTCAATTTAACTTAAATGGATTTTAACTAAGTCTTAAATGGAATATACAAGTTTGTTTTGAAACATAAGTTTTTATCAGTGACTAAACTAAAGATTGCAATTTTAAATTAAAAACCAAAGTTTGAATCTGGGAATAGAGATGTCCCAGCTATTCAGATGCACACTTCATACAGCAGGCATTTATCAATAATATCTACACAAACATACTTGTAAATATACTCAATTGAAATATTTTCTACAATAATAACATGCAACCTAAATTTACTTTAAGTTTTAAAAGTTACTCACCTTTTTGTAAAGACAGAGGAACAGGTTTTAGATTTCAATCTGGAAATTGATGATTGAACTGAAACTTTGAATCTGATCTGGGATTGAGTTTGCATTTGCTTGTTTGAAGTTTTAATCCTTGTCTTGCCTTATCAAGTTTGCACTAGTTGTTTTGATTTGAAACTGATCTGAAACTTGAATTTCATCTGCTACTAGATTAGATGATCTTTGGAACTGAAATGCTTTCTGGGTTTATACTTGCCTTTAATTAAATTCTGAGTTGAACTTGATTTGCTTAAAACCTTTGCTTGAGCTAAAAATTATCTCAGTTTTGAATTAATTTGCAGTGGTATCTGAACTTGTTTCAGATTTCTTTCTGGTTTTTGGTTTTAAATCTTGAAAGATGAAGAAAGAAAAGAAAGAATGGAGTCGAGAGAATTGTAAAAGATTTGAACTGAAATAGCCTGTTTTCTTACTTCATATTATTTACATATAATTTCAGTTTTAATGAAAATACAAATGAGAAAAGCCACTTGTTATTATGCATGTCATCCTTAGCTTACAAGTGTTTTATGCATGCATACAAGTCTTACAAATGTTCTTATGCATGTTTGAATTTATATTTATATTCATACATTTTCTAGTATTTATAACTTTTTAAAAGAGAATGATTTTAAAATCTTAATTTTATACTAATAATAATCATATATATTTATTCTTGAATTTTCCAATCCAATTCTATGTAAAATCTACTCATATGTATATATATACATATAACAACACATTATTATTTATTTTAAAAGAATAATTTGCCAATTTTAAATAATTATATTAGTAGATTATAAATTTTTTATCCAGATATTTATAATTTAATTTTTATTATATTTCCAAATTCATTTACATATCCGGATATCTTTTATTATCAGGATTCTATCTGTTTAATTGATTAAAACAGTTAATTATCCAATTAACAGATGTTCAAAAATCTGGGTTATCACATTCCTCCCCCCTTTAAATCTTTTCGTCCTCGAAAAGGAACGAAGCCAGAATTTATTAAATGCTTATTTATCAGAAAAATTTTCTTTGAAACATTTTTAAAACACTTTTAAAATTTATATATGTTATAAAATAGTTTTTATAAAAATACTTTTTATAACTCGATGTTTCAACAAATCCATCATCGTTCTCACAGAAATTCGGTCATACGTTGATCAGGCGTAAGACTGAAAATCTATAAGTACTCAGCAGACCCGTTTTCAACACCCAGTGAAAATACTTGGAAAATAATTTATTGAAAATATAGAAAACATTTTTGAAATAGAGGAAATATCTTTGGTGAGAATGCTCTGGAAATCATCACCCCCATCCATGGTCGCAGTTAACCCAATGGTTACGTTACCGTCCCGGCAAAATCCACAGATAACTGTAGGTCTCCGCGCTCCTCGATTACGCCATGGAACCCGCTACAGATCGCAGTTATACCCGGGCCTTACGTTGCTATCACAGCACAAACCCATATAACTGTAGGCATCAGCGCCACCGAATTTCGCTGCCAAATAATGAAACTTCTCCCACATAGGTCGCAGTCTACCGATATAAAATCAAACGTAGACAGTTGGCTCTCAGCGGCACACACGACTTTCGCTATGTTACCATAGTGTCACAGTCTACCGATATAAAATCAAACGTAGACAGTTGGCTCTCAGCGGCACACATGACTTTCGCTATGGTCTGCAGTAGATCGCAGTGACATCGAGTTACACTGTCGTCATAGAATAACCCAAATGCCTCTGTGGGCACCAGCCCCTCGACTTTCGCTACACAAATAATCCTCAGGAACTAGTTTGTCCGGACTCCTCACAGAATCAACTTTAGAAACCCCCCTTGGGGCTCAAGGCAGTACCACCCTGTGGTACTCCTGAGAAGTTCATTTCAAGGAAGCGCCTATTTCCCCAGAGCTATTTTCAAAACACTTTATACTATATACTTATAGTATCTTCAAATCATACCCTTTATGATTTATCAAAATCTCCTTTACACAAAATCGATTACCAAAATCGATAATTCTCAAACTAGGCTTTCCAAAATCCAAAATTGATTTTCCCAAAAATCAAAAGCCTTTTCCAAATTCATAGGTTCCCAAAACCTTTTCCAAAATCATTCTCATAAGATCCTTTATATATATATATATAACTTTAAAAATCTTTGGATCACTTCAAACTTGTATAAAACCTCTTTTTATACTTCAAATACTTCCAAAAACCCTTTTATTCTGGTTAGATTCAATAAGGGAAGTTTATCATATTACAAAATATAACTTTATTTATTGTCAATCAAATATTCAAGTTTGATTTCCTTATAAAGTTATTTACCATTTACTTACCCCCATAAAGTAAATTTCAACCAAAGAAATATCCAATTCCATTATATTTCACAAATATACTTTTCATTTCAAATCCATTTCAAAGATCATTTTACAATCCTTATCCACAAACTTCAATATCAATTTCATTCAAACTCGTACGATGTACACATATCATCCGTACGCAATATCAATCTGATCACTCAATCGATCACACAATTTCACTTCCGAACTAGTATCGTCCACCCGACTTCCTAGTGCGGACTCAGATCTGGTTTCTTGATCAGAAACCGTCATTCTCCTTGCATAGTCGTAGCTATGATAGAGAATATCCAGAACCAATCAAAACCCATATCCAGGTTCGCCGTCGAAAATCGAGCGAAAAATCCCAACTCGGATCGATAATACTATCTCGAAATTCTGTGTTCGAATCTGGATCAAATCACTATGCGAATAGAATAATATACGTCTATCCTACGTATTTATCTTTTATTGGTTATTAGCCAAATCAATTCTCTTTTCTATTTAGATTTCTTTTAATTCCATTCACTTATTCTCAATTGCTTCCATTACCAATTGAGTTATTTCTTCAATTATAAACTGTTTGAACTCTGACCAATTTAAATTTTTAAAAATAGCTTGGAAAAGTTTAAAATAGATAAGTAGTTGAAAAATAGTTATTAAGTTGTAAAATAGCTGTAAAATAGTTAAGTAGGTATAAAATAGTTAGATAATTGCAAAATAGTTTTTTTTTTAAAATAGTGATTAGATATAAATAACAGAAAAATAGTAATTAGTTTATAAGACAGTTTCAAAATAGTTAAATAATTTCAAAATAATTGTAAAATAAGTATAAGATAGTTTGGGGTTTGAGGAGAAAGATTGTATAGTAAATAGTTTGGAAAAATATATTTATATTAAAACAATTTACTTTAAAAATAGTCCCGAGTCAAACCGTTTAATTTTCCAATCTCCATTTCCAATTAATTTCCCAACAATTCAATTTAAATTCCAATTTCATTTAAATTGACTCAATACTTCAATTTCCATTGAAATTTATTTAATCCTAATTCAAGTTGAATTAACCTTAATTCCTTTCCAAATTTAAATCAAACTCCATTTGATTTTTAAACTTATTCAACTTTAATCACAATTCCAAATTATTTCAAATCAATTTTGATTTATTTCAAATTGAATCCACTTCAATTTCAAATCATTTCAATTTCTATATGAATTAATCCCAATTCCCATTTGAATTTGAACTCATTCAATCTTCAATTTTATTTCAAATTAATCCAATTCAAATTTTCCATTTGAATTTTAAACTTATCCATCCTAAATCACAATTCTAATTAATCCAAATCAATTTCAATTTGAACTAATTCTATTCAAATCTAAATTTAAAATCATCCCGAATTATATAAATTCGAGTTAAACATTTTAATTGTTGATTTAATCCCTTAAGTCAAATTAACCCTTACTTTTAAATCAAATCAACCTTTATTTTTAATTTAACAACTTAAGTCTTTTAAACCATTTAATTCCGAATTCAAATTCCAAAATTCCATTTTAAAATTTTCTTTACTTAACTTATTATAAAGTTCAAATAAGGATTCAAAAACAATTAAATTTCAGATTCTAATTTATTATCCATTTTCAATTTCCAGATCTCAAACCCATTTTGAGATCACTCATAACTCCCATTTAAAATCAACCATTTAACTTTCCAAGTTAAATTCCAATTTCATCATGAAATTTCAAATTCAAGTTGTTTGTTTTAAACTTATTTAATTTTCCCAAGATTAAATTCACTTCAATTTTATTCAAACAACTTTGCCCAATTTTAATTCTCATTTCAAATTTTAAACTTCATATTAATAATCTTTCCACTTATAAGTTCAAAAACTTATTACTTTGGGTTTTCATATCACATTCCAAGGAAAAATTTTAAACTCAATACTTAGAGTTTATTTCAAATCATTTTTGATATTATGTATATCCTCATCTTTACATATTTATTTCCTTTACACACCAAGTTATACCTTAAATTTTAAACTACCTTTAGTTTTTAATTCAAAACAATTTCGTTCAACCATTTCAAGTTTTCTGGACTTAGATTTAAAACTTCTTAATTTAAAACCCACTTCAATTTACAAGTCATACTTGCCTAAATGTTTTACTCCCCTAAAACATTTTATTTTGCTTAATCATTTACAACATTTCATTATTAACACAATAACCATTTATGATAATAACTAAGATTATCATATTTGGAAATCAATTCATTATTATTTTTATTCTGAAAACACTTCTACAAATTCAAGATTTTAATTTTAGTTTGGATCTATTGCAAACTTATCTTCATTTAATTTCAATTTAGTTGTATTACCATTATCATTTAATTCTCATTATTTAATTCCAATGATTAACAACCGATTACCTTAATATTTATTAAGAAAAATATCATTTTATATATCAAAATACATTCTTATATAAAATCATTTAAAATCCTTATATAAGAAAATAACAATTACGCTCTCATATATATATATATACACACTCAACTCGTTCTAGGGTACCATTGACCCTATCTTTAACGAGTAATCCTAACAGAGCCAAGGTTCTCGCTTAACCTTCTGCTCTGATACCAACTGTAACGACCCGGAATTTTCGAACCCGAAAATTCCAGATAGTTAGAAGAAAAAGAAAGAGATAGAAGAAAGAAACAGAAAGAAGAACAGAGAACACAACATCTCACATTCGCAGCGGATTAAATATAATAACAAATAATAATAACAGTTATACAAAGAAAAACTGTATTTGTTAATTACATTTTAATACATCAGAGTTACAACATTCACAAATGTACTAGACAGTTAAAATTAACATGTCTCATACAATTATAATATCACAACGGAATATACTCCATACGTTCCTGCCATCCAGCTCGCCTCTTGAGCTCCAGAACGTCCTTACCTGAAATCTGTAATACTCGGTCTGACCCGAGCATTTCATCAAAGTAACACCCGGGTCAGGCTGGAAACCAGCGTGAGTAAACTCATCTAACATGAAATTTCAATTCATGGAACTTATTTAACCCCGGGTAACTCGTACTTTACTATAAGTAAACATCTTATATAGTTAACACTTATTTTTACAAACAATATCTAAGTATCCAACTTAGTTTACATGGTCCATATCATCTCAAACCGGCCTATTTGATTTCACATATCAATCTATAAAGAATTATAGAAGATTTCAAATCGAAGTGGTTTCGGGTATTTACTGCTACCCGACCCCGGTCTCTTCGAATTCAATGTCATCTTAATCCCAGTTGTTTAAGTGGATACAAATCAGCTTTAAACATAGGTTCTCATATTCTCACAGCAAATCAATTATCGATAGATAACTCATAATATCATAGTTTAACCCATCATATCATATCACAATACATCACAACTCAATATCAGAGATATTGATACAAACCAAGGTATTCGATTCAAGTTATCATCTATAGGCAAGATTAATACTTAAACAATTAATTAAATTTAATCACCTAATATAGATTAAATTAATTATCTTTAATCATGCTTAATTAACTTTAATTAATTATAACCACTCCTTAATTAATTACATTGATTAATTAACCTTAATTAATTAATCAATAATTAATCATATTTATTAATTATCTTTTAGTTATTAATTAATCAACCTTTAATTATCATTTAATTAACCTCCAATCAATCTTTAATTACCTATATTAAGTAATTATCTATTAAGAAATTATCTTTTTAATTACTTTCATTAATTAATTAATGCTTAATTATCAATTGATTAATTACTAATTACCAATTAATTACTTAATTAATCAATTATTAATCCTTAATTAATTTCTTAATTAATTATCTACTAATTTAATAATTCTTAATTTCAAATTAATTAAACTCTAATTAATTAATTATAATCTTTAAATATTTATTTATTATTAAAATTATTAATTACTCTTATTAAATTATCAAAATCTTAATTATCTTTAATAAATCATTTTCCTTATTAATTACTTAATCCCCTATCAACTTAACCTTAAATTAACATTTAAATATATAAAAAAATGATTAAGTTTAAAACATTTTTATTTAAGTTTTTAACAAACTTAAATTTAATAAACATACCATTAAAAATAAAGCTTAAGAACGTTTAGAAAAGTTTTAAATATAGAACCATTATAAAATTTCAAACTTTTATTTTATAAAAATCTTTTTCAACGTGCTAAACCTTTCCCTCACGATTCCTCTTCGAGTTATCCCACGTTCCTACTCGAGACAGTCTTCGAGTTTCCCCTTCCATCTTCTTCTTCTACCCTCAGTTTTATTTTAAAACTAAAACTGCTAATTTCATCCTTCTCGAACACGAGCAATTTCTCGAGTCTGACCCCAAAATCCCCGATACCCCCTTCGAGTCGTATACCACAACTTCTCGAGTGATTCTCGAGTTCCCTAATGCTTCCACCCAGGCAACCTCAGAATATCAAAAGTGCACGGTGCACGTGCACCGTGCCTCCGGTCCACTCCAGCCACCTCCGGTGGCTTCCAAACATCAACGACCATCCCCTCAGTCCAATACGATCATCACCTCGCTCCTATTCAACTCGAATTTGAATTCGAGTTTAAAACATAAACCTGGAACAGAAAAGTTCAACCCCAACCAAACCTGACATCGCCAAGATCACGGCCCTCCGACCACCGAAAATCCAACAACTCCGGCTGCGACTTCAACTATGGCCAAGCTTCCATCTGCCCAATTTTCATCGAACTGGATCATCTCTACAGGTAGTACTGACCAAAACAAACTACCTAGCTTAAACTAGGGCTACAGGTAACAATTCATCACCACTGTCTCCATGTTGATTTGCATCAACAACAATTATTTTTCCAATTATCAATGGTTACTCCTCTACCCACAAATTGAACCCCGATCCCTCAATATGGATAGATCATAAGAAATCCCTTAATTCCCTTTTTCTGTTCTTCACAGAACTGCACCATACCCCCTTAACTAAAAATCCTAATTTTTGTTCTAAAATTCATGTTGTGATCTTAATATTTAATTCATAATACTGAATTTATAAATTATTCAGTTTAAATTTTCACATATTTTTAACATCCACTAATGTTTTACAGTTCCAGTGAGATTTCGAGTTCAATTTAACTTAAATGGATTTTAACTAAGTCTTAAATGGAATATACAAATTTGTTTTGAAACATAAGTTTTTATCAGTGACTAAACTAAAGATTGCAATTTTAAATTAAAAACCAAAGTTTGAATCTGGGAACAGAGATGTCCCAGCTATTCAGATGCACACTTCATACAGCAGGCATTTATCAATAATATCTACACAAACATACTTGTAAATATACTCAATTGAAATATTTTCTACAATAATAACATGCAACCTAAATTTACTTTAAGTTTTAAAAGTTACTCACCTTTTTGTAAAGACAGAGGAACAGGTTTTAGATTTCAATCTGGAAATTGATGATTGAACTGAAACTTTGAATCTGATCTGGGATTGAGTTTGCATTTGCTTGTTTGAAGTTTTAATCCTTGTCTTGCCTTATCAAGTTTGCACTAGTTGTTTTGATTTGAAACTGATCTGAAACTTGAATTTCATCTGCTACTAGATTAGATGATCTTTGGAACTGAAATGCTTTCTGGGTTTATACTTGCCTTTAATTAAATTCTGAGTTGAACTTGATTTGCTTAAAACCTTTGCTTGAGCTAAAAATTATCTCAGTTTTGAATTAATTTGCAGTGGTATCTGAACTTGTTTCAGATTTCTTTCTGGTTTTTGGTTTTAAATCTTGAAAGATGAAGAAAGAAAAGAAAGAATGGAGTCGAGAGAATTGTAAAAGATTTGAACTGAAATAGCCTGTTTTCTTACTTCATATTATTTACATATAATTTCAGTTTTAATGAAAATACAAATGAGAAAAGCCACTTGTTATTATGCATGTCATCCTTAGCTTACAAGTGTTTTATGCATGCATACAAGTCTTACAAATGTTCTTATGCATGTTTGAATTTATATTTATATTCATACATTTTCTAGTATTTATAACTTTTTAAAAGAGAATGATTTTAAAATCTTAATTTTATACTAATAATAATCATATATATTTATTCTTGAATTTTCCAATCCAATTCTATGTAAAATCTACTCATATGTATATATATACATATAACAACACATTATTATTTATTTTAAAAGAATAATTTGCCAATTTTAAATAATTATATTAGTAGATTATAAATTTTTTATCCAGATATTTATAATTTAATTTTTATTATATTTCCAAATTCATTTACATATCCGGATATCTTTTATTATCAGGATTCTATCTGTTTAATTGATTAAAACAGTTAATTATCCAATTAACAGATGTTCAAAAATCTGGGTTATCACACGTTCGCACTGAACGGTTTACTAACCGCTAGTCAATGTCACATTAGAAAACAAAAATCATCATAAAATCTCAGAACTTGGAAAACTTAGACTTGCCTCATCTCATTGGCAAGTAAAACACTATAACGGGTTCTCATAGATCATACTCCTAGAATAGGAGATCTCAAACCACAACCCGCCAAATATTGGCCTTCCCAGATAATTCCTAAAGATAGGAATTATAATCTCAAAAACTCGCCATAAATAGGCTAAATAACTCAGAAATCAATAACCGAGATAGTTTCGATCATACAAGTTCGGAATTAACCGGTAAAGTAAACTCACGTGTCCCACACCATGGGTTTTACTAAACCTTTTAATTCTCTTTCTCATACATCTGAAAAGTGTAAAAATATTGTATATTATTATAAAATAATTTACCTAAGAAAACCGGGATTTTTCAATAATTTCTGAAATCATTTTGAAGACATTTTATTGAAATTCTGCTTGAATATATTTAGAATGCTTTGAAATAATTTAATAATAATTCAAAAATAATTTTAAAATATTTTAATATAAAGATTTCAAAATTCAAACTATTTAGAAATTTTATCAAAATTTATTTGGAAGAAATAGTGCTTGAAATCGAGGAAAACCGAAGAAATTACTCCAAATCAATATTTGAATTCAATTCGAATTTAAATTAAAATTTTAAATTCCAAATTCCTCCAAATCTAAGCTAATCCATTGATGGATATCATAGCCCATAGTCATCATAAAAATCATCTCAAAATTTGCATAATAATTGGCCACAAAAACCATAGATATAGGTAAGCAAACAAGGCAAAAAGGCTCGGATCAAAAAAACAATAGGCTCACGTACCTGGGCAAACAGGGGTCGACCCAAGCCAGTGGCCAGGTCGACCTCCAGGCCAACTGCCAGGTCGACCTCCAGGTCAACCTAGAGACTGCTGGGTCGACCTACCTGTAGCCCAGGCTACGGAGTTTATTTCCTGGGTGAATTTTTGCTTCGTATTGAACTTCCAGATATCATTTCACATAGCAAATAGATGAATTAAGAACTGAAATTTGACAAGCAACAAGTTTAACAACCAAACAACGCTCCAGAAAAAATCTGGCAGCAATTCGAGTGAAAATCAAAGAGTTATGGATGCTCAAATTAGCAACCAGAAACGAGAAACTCTCCAAAACAACTAACAGAGAAATATATATAAATAGAAGCTTTTTTGAGAAAATTTCTTACAGTAACTCAAGCTTTTGGTTAGAATTTGTGAGTGTTGAACTCACCTTGATGATTTAACAACGATTTAGAATGCAAGCAGTGAACTTTTGTTTAGATAGAAGCTCTAAGAACCTGTAATAGCTGAAACAACAACATGCAACAGAGAATAAAGAATTAATAGACAACTTGATTTCAAATTGAGATTTTGATGAAATATACCTAGTATTGATAGAGATTACCTTCTATTATCTAATTTTAGTGATTATCTTTGATTTTCAGCAAAATGAGTGGAAAATTGAATTTAGATGGAGGCTGCCATTTTTTTTCTTCTTTTGTTGCTTTACTATAAACCTTTGTTGAGAAGAAAGGAGAAAATTAACGTACAGTTAGTTTCTCAATTACCAGAAGCCTCTAGATTAATGGCTAATGGACCTAACCCTAATCTAAAAGCCCAAAAGTAATTATACTTGGTGAAAATTACAAGGCTATGTTCATTTTTATTCTATATTATCATAATATTCTCTCGTTTCTTCATTTTAAAGGCAACTAAAATGTATACATCTTATTTCTATGCAAATGAACTTGTTATTAGAACAAAACAAAATTTATTTTAATTATAAAAAGATATTTTACAATAAAACCTTATTTTTAACAATATTTTACAATTTACACTATTTTAGTGTAAAAACACTATTTTTAAAGCACAACTTGTTCAAAAATTATTTTCTTTGTCAAATAAATTACAATAAACCATTTTAACTTAATTGAATCATCAAAATATTATTTTCAAACAATATTTCATCTTTTATTTTAATAAAACACATATTATCTTCATTTTTCTCATTTTAATTCAATAAAAGATTAATATTGACAATGTTTTCCAATATTATTGTATTTACCCAAATAAAATTGCAATTCGATTATTTTCTACTCAAATTCTCAAAATAAAGTTTTTAAAACTTTATTTTCATTGTTTTAGATTTATTTCAACAATTTAACATTGAAATACATCACCTAATTTATTTATTAGCTCCAAACTAACAAATACCCAATATTTCAATTTATTTAAACCAAATACTTATCTAGTCAATATTTAACCCCATATTTATTCCCAAATAAACAAAATAAACTTCCAAACTTTATTTTTTCCCATTTTATTTACAAAATTCATTGTTTATTCCAAATAAACAATTTAAAATTTCCAATTTATTTTAGTTTACAATATTAAATTATAACTTCCGTTATATTTTAATATATACAGGTAATCTCTAAACCAGGGTTGTTACGGACTCCCCCTGTAACAACCGGGATTTTTGTAATTTCAATTATCGTCAAAATGACAATTTAATTCAGTTGATAATTGTTATTGGAATTCAAATCGAATTTGAAATGTGAAAATTGTTTGATTGCAATTGAGATTTATTCGGGTTAAAATTCTTTAATAAAATGTTGGGTAAACGTTGAAGGGCTTTAACTTATAATCTCAGCCCACATTTTTAGAATGCTGTGATATCTATCAAAGAAAACCCGTTCCCTTTTTCATTCTTTCCATTCACTTTCGTAACCCTAAACCTAATCAAAGAAACGAGAATGGCGGCCTCGTCTTCGTCTTCAAAAAAAAACCCTAGATGAAAGAAAAGAAAACAATGGCGGCTCCGTCTCGTTCTTCGTTCGTTCGTTTTCAAATGAGGGCTGGCTCGTTCGTTCCCTTCGAAAAAGACTTGGGGGCTATTGATTTTCATAGGTTTTGGCTTCACTGCCTCGTCGAGAAATGGTGAGTAATTCTCACATCCAATTCAATCTCACTTCTAATGCATAGCCGTATAATCCTTTGTTAATTGATTTCCATGGCTTTGGTTTTGGTTTGAATCTGTTGTTTTGAGTTCTCTGGTACTTTGTTTTTGTGATAGCATTTTGGCTTCGGCTTCCTTGAGCTTGCGAACTCAATTTAGGGTTTTCGTGTAATTGGTGGTAGCCGACTTTTGTTTGATCATTGCCTCTTGTTATACTTTCAGCTACACTTGACTTCAGTCATAGGAAGTTTGTTTGTCGGTTTTGTTGATTTCGTGACTTCGGTTATACCCTGTTACTTTCTCTGTTTGGCATCAGCTTGATATTATATGTGTTCTTGTTGCTTTACTGTATATATACATATACACCTGATAGTCTCGGCTACCATGGCTATTTCTTGCATTTGCTCATTAAGTCGACACTGTCGTCATGTACTGTACACTGCATATGCTTCTAATAGCATTGGTACAGTTATGCATTTTCAATTGACTTGAGATCGACCTGTAGCTTGCATTATCACCAGTGGTCTGCATTAGCTTGTACTTTGAGTCTGTTCCTTTTTCACCGAGGCATTGATATATGTGATATACACTTGCATACTCATCATAACAATTATATAAGACTGTCTCTAGCCATTCTTGTTCTACCTGAATGAGTTTGGAATTATTGTACTCTTGTAGTTCATGTATATGTTGATTCATCATTGTTGCCAGATCTTTGCATTACCCTGTGCATTTTCACCGTTACTTTGTTCATGTAGTTGTAGTTGAGGTTGTATTGTATCAAGTCTGATGTTCACTAGTGTATTTACTAGTAGCTGTGCATTCATGTACACCGATAGTCCATCCATGAGTTCTTGATCATTAAACTTGATGCACTTGGACCCTTGTAGCTTAACTTCAGTCGTTTGAACTTGAGTTGTTAGACTTCAGTCACTTGAACTTGTTCATGTGGTTCATTCTGACATCACCTCTGTTTTACTTGTCCTGTCCACTGTTTCCTTTAGTTGTTGTTGCACACTACTGGTCTTCAGTTGCATTTCTCTGGTTCCTTTGTTTGTTGATTGGTTTCACTTGCATCTGCTCATCCCTGTCGTACTTGTTGCCATGGTGGCTGCACCTGTTGTATGTGCAGTCCCACCTGAGCCATGTTGTCTGGTCCTTACTCTTGACAGTTGTATGTGGGTGCAGTTTTACCCTTGCAGTTTCTGGCCACCCTTGCATACAGTCACTGCCTTGTATTTCCAGTGCCTTATTGTCACTGTCTTGATTGGTTTCTGTCGTATTGGTATTGCTTAGCATTCATTGTTCCAGCCCATTGCTTCACTTGAAATCCGATACTTCACCATTGCATACCACTTCATTTTTATCACTGCACTATTATTTGCATATAAACTTGGATTCTAGTTGTACTTGTCTCTGTTTCGAGTCTGACATTTTGGAAGTCTCCATCTGTAGCCTACATTGCTGTCAGTTACATTCCATTGTCACCAGTGGCATTACTTTGTATTAGAGTCTGTTGTTTTGGAGCTTTGTACTGGTGCCCTTGACTTGCGCATATGCGTTTGTTCTTTGCCTCATATCTGATGTTAAGGCCTTGCCTTCGTGGTCTGCATTTGCATGCCTGCCACTGATCGTAGGTCGAAGTCGTTCATGTGCTCGACTTTGACCGTTTACTGTTGCATTTACATTGAACTTGGTGTTCTTGGTTGCACTGTTTTTTTATTGTTGTTGTCATTCTTGTTGATATCTTTGTAGTCTGTTTCCAGTCATCACTTCTCTGCCTTTATGTCACTCGTGTTGCATATCTACAGGTTCATATGCATTTCTATTTGAAACTGATATTATCCTTTCAATGTTGCCGACGTTTCATGATTGTTGGCCTCAAATAACGTCCAGTGGTCGACTATTTCACTTTACTGCTCTTGCAAAATTTTATACACACTGTTGCTTTATGCTACATTTATAGTTTGATTGAGTCCATGATGTCACTAGGACCATCAAGGCGGAGGTTACAGATCTGCATTTACATTTCGAGTCATGTTGACATTGTGGTGACTGTAGTTTAGTTGCAGTCTGCCCTTGTCTTTGTACCTGTTTCAACTGCAGTTTTATTGTGCAGTTGTTTCTGCTTTATTTTGTGCAGTTTGCCCCTCGCATTCATTTGGGATTGCAGTTTCTCTGCTTATCGAGTTTCCTTGCTTCATTTTTGGAAATTGCTGTTTCAATATTGTACACTGCCTTGACTTGTACTTGACTCACTAGTTCGAGTCACTTGTGCATGTCGCTATGCATTTCTATTGCACTTGACTCTCTTCTGAGTTAGTTGATGCCATTTTGTTCTGGTTCGTTGATCTTTTGTGTATCTCCTGCGATAGTGGCGAGGCAGTACACGCGTGCATGTACTACAGCCCTATCAGATTTGACAGTTTTAAATTGATGTTTCGATTTGCTGAATAGTTTCGTTGGTTAAATTCAATGCTTTGGAGTTGTATTCTGATTTGGATTGTTGATTCGTCGATTAACACTGTTTAGTGTTATATATATGCCGTTATCCAATTCTCGTATCGAGAGTTGGATATACGAGATTTCCGTGACTGTCATCTATTTGGTATTGATTATTATTGCTTCTATGCACTAATAACTGAGTTTGAATTAGACTGACCCATGTATTATTTTCTTTTGAATGTAATACTCGGGTCAGACCCGAGTTATTTCAGGTTGTAGATTTCCTGCTTTGAGTTGCTGTTTGAGCTATGAAGACTTTTCACATCTTTTGGAGTAATCGTGTCATAGTATAGGTTGATATGTATTCATGTATATTAGTTGATAATGTGCGTGTATATATAACTTCCAGAGTCGACAATTGTAGTTGTATCATATGTATTGTGTCAACTGTATTGTAACTGACATCAGTTATATATATGAGACTTATGTTTTTATCTGTGTTCCGCATTCTTTGTGTATCTGTGTTGTTTTTATATATATTGTCCGGAACCATTATGAACCATCGTAGTTCGTTTTATACTGGAATTGGGTATGTCGATGGGAGTGAATAAATAAGAGATGAAAATTTAAAAATATATATCACTCCTATCGAGGTAACCAATACTAGTGTAAGGCCAACTACGGATGGCCGCTCCTACCCAGCCTTATTCTTCATAATAACAGACAGTATTTCTTTTAATGCTCTTTGTTATTGTGAATATAGAGGTGGGGCATCCCCCAACAAAATTGCGTCCTCACAATTTCTAAAAAAGATTTTGTATTCAACACATTTATTTCATCATTCAAAGGAAGGATAGATAAGCATGAGATCAAAATTCCTCACTTTCTACTCAAGACGAAAGAAGACCATGATAAAATTGCTTGGTAAATTCATTGATTTTCCTAAGTATAAATACTAGGATTTGCGGACCATTGAATTTCTTTAAGCTAAAGAACATGATTTCGAAAGCATCTCACTTTAAAAACGAAAACACAACAAGGTGTTACTCAAAAATAAATCTATCCAAGGAGACTAATTTCACAAAAGTTTCTCGAATAGATTTGGGATTTAGCATCACTTTATCCGAACTCCAACCGCAACTGATGATTTTCTGTATGTCACTATAGAAATAACCTTACTGATACTAAGATAACAACCATTGAGGTAAGAAGACCCGATGAGAGATGGTTACTTCAAAGACCACCCTACTCAAACGACCGCAAAATGCTAGTCGTTAGACTACTGCACTAAGGCAAGATAATCACGAGGAACACAATAGGTATAAATTTTAATTTACAATCAAATTTATTAGAGTTCAAAATTCATTATCTTCAAAATCATAATCTAAATTTTCATTTACAATCAAACTTCTTAAAGCTCCAAAACTCATTGCCTTTAAATTCAAAATCTCAATTTTCAACACTTGGAAATTTTCCAAACCCCTTCATATAGTTTTGAAAAAAAAACAGTTTCAAACTCATATTCCCCTTTTTATTCCAAAATTAAATTTTCGAAAGATTTTTTTTATAATTTCATTTCAAATATTCTTAAGATAAAATTTTAAAATTTACTGCTCTTTATTTTCAAATACCCAAATTCTCATAACAAACTCCATCTTTAACATGTATAGCTCATTTTAAAATATTCAATAACCATTTTTTTTTCAAACAAAGTATTATCTCATCATTTTAGCAATAAAACATAATTATATTTAAACTCATACATTCCAATTATCATAATGGCATTGCCTCGCCATTGGTTTATAATAAATAACCCATCGATTGGCTGCAGCTTTGACCAAATGACCAAAATCACCTTGCCACTCATCCTATCCCACTATGGTTCAATGGTTGCATATGTCATCCAAAATAAAATTTAATTCACAAATCTTTTTAATTTATTTCCAAATTTAGTCTCATTAAAACTTAATTTATGTGTTTGATTGTCTCATCACAGCGTTTAGGAAATTCCTATCGATAACGTTGATCAGACGTATCGACCAGAATTCTTAAAGCACTTAATGGATAACCTAATACAAAAATCATCTTCTATAAAAGAAGTATCTCATATTTAGTTCTTAAAATGTTCTTTATTTATCCCAAAAACCAAATCCAATTGCTCTTCGAAATATATTTTCAATTTTTGAAAAATTTGAAAACACATTCATTACATATACTCAAAAATCAAAAACACAAAAGGGACTCATTGAGATGTTCCCTGAATACACTCGATTCATAAGATTGAGGGAATGGATTGGAGTGTTCGTCATTCCTAACGGTATAACGAACTACTCAGAAACTCATAACGAGTGCGGAATGTGGTAAAAGAACACTATCCTCCGCAACTCGAAGCTAATGAGAATGGGTGAAGGGTCAAGCTGAAGAAAGACCCTAGCACCACCAATAGATCGAATAAGAAATCAGCGAGATATAAGGGTAAGGGTAAAATATCTTCTCGAATGAGAAGAAGAACACAAATGACAAATCATTACTTCGGGTGAAGTAATATTACTAAGCCTATAAATGAGTATCCAAAAAGGTTTTCTCAAAAAGAGGAAAAAATGGCAATATCAATTAAATTCCAAGGATCACCTCATTTCCTAAGTGGGCATCCTCGTGGAAGAATGATCGAAAGGCTAAGAACTGGGAATGAGGTCAATACAATATTCGATTGCCCGATAGGGTGTCATACCCGAACGGACTTATAGAAATCAACAGAGTCACAATGACAGGAATTCGAGATATATCGTCAACATCTCTATACTCAAGAGTGAATATAAAGACATCGAAATCATAATCAATATTCCGAAGACAAGAATTAACCAACCAACTTAGGATACCTAACTATAGGACCCTTCAAATCACAAAATGTGGCTTGATAAAATGCAAGCCACTCCCTCTCAAATTACTCCAAACTCAAGATAGAAAATAGCATGCTAATATGTACACAAAGATAAACTATAAGGAAAAAATACCAAAATTCTCACGTAAAGTATTGCGGATCCGCTCAAAAGGATTCACAATCCTCAAGTAAGCTACAAGACCAGAACATCTAATAGCATTAACAAATTTCTTTGGTAAGGATAAATGCCAAGCACCTGTATCAAAGAGGATTTGAATAGGACAATCATGAAAAAGAATAGAACCTTCCAAAATAGTAAGAGATATACCTCGCGACTGAGATGCACTACCACAAGCCCGAGCCACATTCAGATCCCCCGTACCTAAACTCTTCCCCTTCTTAGGACATGCTGAAACTATATGTCCTTCCTTCTTGCAATAATGGCACTTGTGGGTTTGAGGACATTCTCTAACTAGATGGTCTCTAGAACCACAACTAAAGCAAGCCAACACTCTAGCTGAAGGAGGTGCTGCACTGGAATGAGAACCAGAATTGAAAGGGAGTGCAGATTAAGGATCTTAAGGCTAATTTAACACTAGAGGGGTTGAATAGTGTTTAATGGATTCTAAGACTTATATGGACTAAATTAAAATTATGACACAAACAAATGCAGAACTTAATCACAGAACAATCAAAGAATCAAACACAGATGCAGAATGTAAATAAAAAGCAGTAAAAGCAAAGAACACACCGGATTTTATACTGGTTCGGAGTTACAATATCTCCAGTCCTGCACCAAGGCAAACACCTCGTACAAATTTTTATTATACCAATGTCGAGAATACAATCCTCAATTTCTAAAGGCCTTGAGGTACCCTCCTGTCTTCGAGTCTGGGGCAAACTCTCTTGATTTACGGGACACAGGATCACCCAATTGATTTCCAGGCACAACCACACCTTATAGAGAGACTCGACAAACTTTTGATTACAAATTGATCCTATAACTCCAAATAGCACTTTGATCTTCGAGAGAGAGCAGAGAATCAAACAAGAATGAGATTCTAATTTGATTCACTTGAGAATACGGCAGAATTTCGGCACAATCTTAAAAATATGAAAATTTTAGAATATGGATTTGTGGAGAAGGAGTAGTGAAGAAAATAGTTAGTTAAAAAATTCGTTTGTGAAGGCTATTTATAGGCCAGTAACGGTCATAACCATTCGTGAAGAGATTTAAAAGAATAGACACTTCTTTGGAAAATTGAAACTTTTGAATTTAACGGCCACCATGTCGACATGGGGTATCCCATGATGTCGACATCCCTTAGTTAAAAACAATGTAAAATTTGTTTTGAAAATGGTATTGAAAGGAAAGCAAGATGAAATGATTCTGGAGTAAAATAAACTAATTTTCCTATGTTTTAAAATAAAGAAGAGTAGAAAATATATTTTTAGAATGTATATATAAATTTGATTTTAAATCTTAAGTATATATATATATATATATGTATGTATATATTATAAAAGAATATTTAAAAATCAGAAGATAGTTTTAAAAACAAACGAAGTTTAAAACAAGAGTTTATTTAAAAAAAACAAAGAATATTTTAAGGCTAAAACATCTTTTTGAAAATCATTTGAAAAGATAATTTTTAAGGCTAAAACATTTGGAAAGCAATTTTGAAAATCAATTTGAAAAACCATTTTGAAGTAGTTTTGAAAGCTTCTTCCTACAGAATATCTTATCACATCAGGACTCGAGAACTTGTACAAAACCAGGATGTTCTTGGGTTTGTAAGCCACTTGTCGTAGGTTTGTAAGCTACTTGTCGTAGGTTTGTAAGCCACTAAGAAGATAGAAATGGGTTCCATCCCAAATGAAATTTGGAATGAAGATTTCCGTGCTATTATGAAGTTTTAACAAAAACTAGACACTTATCTTGAAATCTTGATCTTGATACTTTAGAGTCTTCAATATTGATATCTCCATTCTCAATTTTGAGTCTTGAGTCTTTATATTGATCAGTCTTCAGTAATCAATACCTTCATATATATATATATATACACACACACATATACATACATCCTGCATAGTTCCTGCATATACATATCTATCTAGACAATAGTGTTAGTATATATTTTATAATAAGATAAGTTAAAAAGGTTGTTGTCATCAAAACCAACATCTCGGTTCCTAACAATATCCCCCCTTTTGATGATGACAACCTGTATTTATAAAATATACTTACCATACCATAACTCCTATCATAACTCCCCCTTACTCCAAGCCAACTACTATTTTATAACTTCTCCCCCTTTGTCATCAATAAAAACTTCTTACTAATAAATTCCATGAACTTGATATAAGATAATCAACCATAATACAATAGAGTAATCCATATATAAGTGTAATAAGTGCTAAGTGTGATCATAAGTGTAATAAGTGCTAAGTGTGCTAAGGGGGATGGGGGATGTCGACGTGCCTCTGCCTAAAGTGACAATTTTCTTTGTTTTGAATATTATGAACAAATCTATACAACTAAAATTTGTATAATATAAAAACAAGAAATTACACAGACAAGTGAAGTTGAATAACAGGAAATAAAAGATTTCATTAATGATTCTAGTCAACATTACATAAAATAATATAATATTAACTAAAATAAAGGAAAATACATGGATAGAACTTGAAGCAAACAAGATAACATGAACTAAAACTAATTAGATTAAGTTGAAGAAGATGATTGTCCAAGCTTTCTACTAACTTTCCCAAAGAACTTGTTGATTTTAGTGGAAATCTTATCCATTTTCTTACTCTTTGATCTTTTGATTGTCTTTTGATTTTCCACTATAATTCTTTGATTATTGAGAACGGTCTTATTGGATGGATTAGTGAGATTAGTAGGATATTCAATACTCTCTAAGGAAGTTTCTTGATCTTCCTCCTCTTCAATTTGTTATAAATTCTCCCCTTTTGAAATCAATACCAAAGTAATTAAAAATCCGAGTGAGATAAACTCCATGATTTAATGTGTTTTCACCTATAGTAAAATTCTTGGGCCTTAGCTCATCCAAAAAAACTTGAGCCCAATTGATATCATAATTTTCAAAAATTGCAAAAAGAGCTTTGCAAACTTTCAAAGTTGGGTTGTTGTAGTTTCCCGATCATGGTATAAGGGTGTGAATAATAAGAAGGTTAACAATTCTTGCTTTTGGACGAAAATAACGATTTTTGAATTCAAAATTGTCATCCCCTTCAAAGATGTGATGAATGCCTCTCGATCATTTTCATTTATTTGAAATTCCGAGAGATTTATTCTGGTATACTTGCATCCCAAAATATTTCCTAAAATTTCACAATCCAAATCTATTTGTGTTTTAACACTACTCCAAATTTGTCCATCTTGCCCATCATAAAAACCACGATTCAAATTCGCATAAAACATCTTAACAAGATTTGGATAACATACAAAATCATTTTGTTTGTTATGTACTACATTAACAATAGAACATTGCTGAATAATATTTTCAATTTCATAAGAAGGAAAATCTTCAAAAATAGCAAATTTCCCCGTATGAATTTTACCAAAGTTTACATAGTTGATGTAAGCTTTGATAGCTTCCAGGTTATTAAAAAGAAAGTTTTTGATAGCTTTTGTAAGCCTAATGGTGTTAGGAGTGCTTGAAGAGGCCATTGAAGAAGTTTGAGAGGAGTTGAAAATAATGAAGATAAATTTGAAATTTTAAATAAAAGTGAAAAGTGATGATAAGGAGAGTGAATTAAATAGAGATTCTATAGACATGTTCTCTAGTCAACATGCATCTTTCCAGAGCATTGAAGTTGGTGAAAAGGTGGAGGGAAATTCAAAAGTTTGAATTCAAATTTTGAAATCAAATTTCTAAGGGGCATGTTGACATGGGGTATCCAGGTATGTCAACATGTGCCTATTGAATCAAAGGACAAGTGTCTATTCCTAATTTCTAATAAATGTATATATTATATCCTATATTCTACTTATATAATTCATGTGATAACATTAAATATAATAATACTTAAATATTAATAATTTAATATTTAAAATATTATTAAAATAATATAATTTTTAGATTTAAAACATCTTTTTGAAAATCATTTGAAAAGATAATTTTTAAGGCTAAAACATTTTGAAAAGCAGTTTTGAAAATCATTTTAAAGTAGTCTTGCAAGCTTCTTCCTGTAGAATATCTCATCACATCAGGACTCGAGAACTTGTACAAAACCAAGATGTTCTTGGGTTTGTAAGCCACTTGTCGTAGGTTTGTAAGCTACTTGTCGTGGGTTTGTAAGCCACTAAGAAGACAGAAATAGGTTCCATCCCAAATGAAATTTGGAATGAAGATTTTCGTGCTATTATGAAGTTTTAACAAAAACTAAACACTTATCTTGAAATCTTGATCTTGATACTCTAGAGTCTTCAATCTTGATATCTCCATTCTGAATCTTGAGTCTTGAGTCTTTATATTGATCAGTCTTCAGTAATCAACACCTACATATATATATATATATATATACATATATATATATACACACATATACATACATCCTGCATAGTTCCTACATATACATATCTATCTAGACAATAGTGTTAGTATATATTTTATAATAAGATAAGTTAAAAGGGTTGTTGTCATCAAAACCAACATCTCAGTTCCTAACAATCTCCCCCTTTTTGATGATGACAACCTGTATTTATAAAATATACTTACCATACCATAACTCCTATCATAACTCCCCCTTACTCCTTGACTCCCCCTTACTCCATGACTCGCCCTTACTCCAATCATAACTCCCCCTTACTCCAAGCCAACTACTATTGTGACGCCCCACCTCTATGCTCACGCTAGCCAAGGACACCACTGGGTAAAGTCGTCGTCTAGCGCGAAGAATAAGGCTGTTGAGGAGTGACCATCCATGTAATTGCCTTGTGCGAGCACCAATATGTCAGATAGTATAACATGCATTTCATTTCAAGAGGAAATCTGACATACCGATATAAACTCAAAGCGACTACACATTGGCTAAATGGACCTTGGAAACAATTATAGAAATAAACATAAAATAAATCAGTCATAGATGTTCATATCTCAAAGGCGGAAATAGATATGAATATAACACATAAAAGTGTACATCAGAGTAGTGGTCAAACAAGATCCACAATATCACAAAATAATAGATACAAGTGCTAGACAAAAGAATATGTATACATCAAGGAGTCTCTATCTAAAATGTATAACAACAAAAACTACAAATGTAATGTAGTTAGACAAAAGTCAGAAGGTGATCCCAGATAAGGAGTCAAGCAGAAGCACATGTAACATCTCGGTCTGACCCGAGTATTATTTAATAAGAAAATAATAAATGGATCAGTCTAGCTATAAATATCACATAAAGGAATGAGATATAAGCAGAGATATAATAAGATCGTATGATAACAATAATGTCATACTAGAACAAATATGATTTAAACACAACAAAATCATACAATATCTCAAAAATCTCAAAGCACCAAAAAGAATATCATATCCTTTATTTTATTCACCAAACTACAAATATTAACAAACATATTGATGCCAATCATAAAAGTTGGTGAAACACAAATTCTAGAAATCATCAAACAGAAATCCAGAAATCACAAAAGGGGGAGGCTTATCATAAACGGGAGCATGAAAACTCACCAACACGTGTATCATAAACGGAACGCTATTCCATGGTCGCTAACCATAAAAATTGAGCTGAAGCTCCATAAATGGTCCGAAGACCATGGATCACTACCTCGCCAAATTGAACCGAAGTTCCACAGAAACGGGGTTTAGTCTCCCTCGTAGACAAATAGACATCGCACATCGCTAGCCTAAATCACAAAATGATCATCATCGATCAATAAAAGTGTTGATTACACTAAGCCAGTAAATATAAGAGTTTAGCTTCATGTCCCATAACCACTAGCTTAACTTAAATATTTATGAACAAATTGTAGATTTCCACTCGAAAATTGTCACAAGAGTTTCAATCGAACAAGTCCAAAAATTAACCGACGAAGTAAACGCAAGCGTTTCATACCACTTGTTTTGCTAAGCCGTTTAATTATATTTTCTCATACGAATGAGGTAAAGGTTTGTATATACTAATAGATTGGAAAACGGTTTTGAAAACAAGCTTTATATGTAAAATAGAGTTGAAATCATCATTGTAAAAGAGTTTTAATATTTAATACTAGTATAGAAACCTTTATATTTAGAAGTGACAAATCACAAAATGATTTTAGAAACAATCTATCACAAGAATTCACATTTCGATAACGTGAATCAAGCCATGGAAATCGATATCAAATCGATCAAATAGAAACACCAAAAATCCAAAAAAGAAATCATTAAAATTGATATTAATAGACAATAACTATATGGATAATCAAAAATCGATAAATTTGGAAATCCACATAAAAATAGGCTAATTTCCAGAAATCAACAGCCACAGACGTCTGTGGGAAATCCACAAACGTCTGTCATCTGTTTCGGGAAATATTTTTCCTGAAGTCACAGACGTCTGTGGATAATCCACAGACGTCTGTCACCTGTAGCAGGACAGAATTTTCAAAGCCCTTAAATGGGCAAACCTACACAACTTCTCGAATTCAGAGCGATTGAATGAACAACGGCGACATAGGATTTATGCCAAGCGACAACCCAGCCCTAAAGGCTCTTCAATTCACCCAAAACAACATGTCTAAACACCCATACTAGGGTTTTCATAAATTTTGACTTAAAAATATCAAAATTAGGAAAATTCATCAAACCAATTCAATTAAAAAGCAATTGAATAAGAAATAGATGTTAGGAATTCATACCAAGAAATCAAGGATAGTTATAGACATAGATGTGAGATAAAAATCTCACCTTTAAACCCAAAAATGATGAAGGAGAAGCTTGAAAACAAAGGAGGATCAACCACTTTTCAATCCCAACTCAAGAAGCTTGAATTTAAGCTTAAAAGAGAAACATTTCTTAAGTTAGGTTTAGGAATTTCTGAAATTGAAAGGAGAACGAGTTGGGGAAGAAGAAGAGATGGCTTACCAAGGCTTCTTCTTGAATTTGGAGCTAGAACTTGATTTGCAAATTGGAAACTAGGGCTTAGGAATTCTAATTATTTTTCTCTTCCCCCATTTTTATCTAAAGCTTGAGTTTTATTAGAAAAATGAAATGAATGAAGAGAAGAGAGGGTGAAGCTTGGGTCTAATGGGCTGAAACTAAACCAAAGCCCTAAGTGAAAAAATATCAAAATTTCACTAACTCCAAATATATCGATGTTTATACTTAAAAAAGTTGCAAACGCCATTTTGGACTCAATGGAAGTGGTCTCGAGTCCCAATTCGACTGTTTGCAAAAAGTAGCTTTTCGGACTTTAATCTGATTAACAATTATATTTAAATAAAATATTTAAATATTCAAAACTTTAAAATATGCGGGTTGTTAAAGACTCCCCTCCTTAAAGAAATTGCGTCCTTGCAATATTTAAGAAGTAAATAAGAAGTAACAACCACAAAAGCATATAAACACAAAATGAAGAAATTTTGAAATAAGAAGTTCACCTCAAAGAGCTCAAGAGAGTAAGTCCGGATGTGTTCGCTCGATGAATTCTCTAGATTCCCGAGAGCAATCCTTAGGATTTGAGGACCATTGAACTTTCACAAGCGGGACATCTTTATTTCGAAGGCGTTTAACCTCCGAAGCAATAACACTAATAGGATGTTGCTCATATGTTAAATTAGGTGAAACTTCAATTTCTTCAACAACATCGGGCTCAAGAATAGTGTTGGAATCTCGAAGGCATTTCCGTAGTTGAGAGACGTGAAACACGTCATGAATAGCAGAAAACTGAGCCGGTAACAAAAGGCGATATGCCACGGAACCAATGCATTCGGTGATGGGAAATGGGCCAATATATCGAGGTGCTAATTTTCTCGATCGACTGAAACGCACAACACCCTTCATAGGTGAAACACGAATGAACACAAAATCTCCCACAGAAAATTCTACTTTCCTTCTTCGATTATCGGCATAAGAGTTTTGTCTACTTTGAGCTTCTTTCATCCTATGACGAATAAGGTCAATCATTTCTGTGGCATCACGAATAAAATCTGGTCCTAAAACCAGCTTTTCACCGGCTTCAAGCCAACACGAAGGAGATCGGCATGGCCTTCCGTATTGTGCCTCGAAAGGTGCCATACCAATACTAGATTAGAAGCTATTATTATAGGAAAATTCAACAAGAGAAATATGATCTTCCCAACTTCCACCAAAGTCAAGAACACAAGCACGAAGAAGATCTTCAAGAGTTTGATTCACACGCTCGGTTTGTCCATCGGACTGTGGATGATAAGCGGTGCTAAAATTAAGCTTCGTTCCCAAAGCTTTTTGAAGACTCTTCCAAAATCCACTAGTAAATAATGGATCACGATCACTAACAATAGAAGTAGGAACTCCATGCAATTTAACAATTTCTTTAATAAATAGTTTGGCCAAAAGAGGAACGGTCCGATTAGACCGAACGGGAATAAAATGGGCGGATTTAGTAAGTCTATCAACTATCACCCACAAGCTATCATGACCCGAACGAGAACGGGGAAGGCCGTCAATAAAATCCATGGAAATATGATCCCACTTCCACATTGGGATGTCTAAAGGTTGCAATAACCCACCGGGCCTTTGATGCTCGGCCTTATTGAGTTGGCAAGTCATGCAACGCTTAACGAAGTTAGCGATATCAAATTTCATTCCCTCCCAATAATAAAGTCGCTTTATATCCGCGTACATTTTACTACTACTGGGATGAATGGTGAATTAGAACGATGGGAATCTTCTAATATGTCTTTGCGAAGATCACTAATATTTGGTACGACAAGTCTACCAAATTTTCGAATACCTCCACGAGAATCAATATCAAAGTCTTTCATACCTTCAATATCAATTTTATCCCTCAAATTTAGGCCAAGAAGAACCAATTCGGGATCTAGTTTTTGAACTTCAAAAATGCGGTCCAAAAGAGATGGATGAGCCTCAAGGCTACATAAAACAAGAGATGAACATAAATCGGATACACGATCTCGAATCTCACAAGTAGACAAAGTCTCGAGATCGTTCCATTCGGATATCATCATAGAAACAATCGCTTGTTGCTTTCGGCTAAGGGCGTTGGCAACACGATTTCCCTTTCCGGGAGTATAAAGAATATCAAGATCATAAGATGCCAGGACCTCGAGCCAACGTTGTTGACGCAAATTAAGTTCCTTTTGAGAAAATAAATATTTCAAAGATTTGTGATCGGTGTAGAGAACAAATTTCTCTCCCAAAAGATAATGGCGCCAAATTCTAAGGGCGAAAACAATAGCCGCGAGCTCTAAATCATGAGTGGCATATCTAGTCTCGACATGCTTTAATTGCCTAGAAGCATAAGCAATAACACTTTCCTTTTGCATGAGAACGGCTCACAAACCAACACGACTAGCATCGGTATAAACAATAAAATCTTGGTTCCCATCGGGAATCACAAGAATAGGAGCATTGGAAAGGAGTTCTTTTAATTTTTGAAATGAAGCTTCACATTTGTCCGACCAAATGTATTTAATTCCCTTCTTTTTCAAATTAGTAAGAGGTACGGAAATCTTAGAAAAGTCTTTTATGAACCGACGGTAATAGCCCGCCAATCCAAGGAAGCTACGAATTTCTATCACACTCTCTGGTCTCTTCCAATTTTGAATCGCTTTAATCATTGTAGGATCCACGGAAATTCCGGATTCAGAAATAATATGCCCCAAAAATTTCACACGAGATTGCCAAAAGTGGCATTTAGAAAATTTTGCTTTTAATTGGTTGCTCCTAAGAGTTTCCAACACAATCCGAAGATGATTTTCATGCTCCTCCTCGGTTTTAGAATAAATTAGAATGTCATTTATACAGATGAGAACAAATCGATCGAGGAAGTATTTGAAAACTCGATTCATAAGGTCAACGAAATAAGCTGGAGCATTCGTCAAGCCAAATGGCATAACAAGCCATTCATAAGATCCATAACGTGTACGGAATGATGTCAAAGGAATGTTATCCTCTACAATACGGAGCTGATGAAAACCGGTTGCTAAGTCTAACTGTGAAAAGACTTTCGCACCACTAAGTTGATCGAATAAATCATCAATCCGAGGCAAGGGATATTTATTCTTGATGGTGAGATCGTTAAGCTTGCGGTAGTCAACGCAAAGCCTAAGTGTACCATCAGATTTCTTCACAAAAATAGCTGAAGCTCCCCATGGAGAGGAACTAGATTGAATAAATTGCTTTGCTTCCAATTCGGATAATTGTTTGCGCATCTCCTTATTTTCTTTATTGGACATACGATAAGGAGGACGAGTAATAGGTAGAGCTCCAGGGATTAGATTAATTCTGAACTCAATTGCTCGCTTAGGTGGTAATCCTAGAACGGGCTCAAATATGTCGGGAAATTCACAAACAATGTGAATGAGAGAAATAACATCTTCCTCATCATCATTATCGTCGTCATGAGGATTGAGATAATAAAAGGACGCTTTCGAATTGGAATCCGAATCTTTCAAAACAAGCGAAATCTGCTTAACAGATTGAGGATGTCGAAGATATATAGTCCGCTCAGGACACAGGATATGGGCTTCATAACGGTTAAGCCAATCCATTCCCAAAATCATTCTGAAACCAAGGTAACGCATAACGTGCAAATCGGCACGGAAAGAGTAATCACACAAAATAATTTCGACATCTTTACATAATAAACTGAGTGTTGCGGATCCACCAACCGGATTCGCAATCCTCAAAGAAGTCATCAAGCCAATAACATTCAAAGACAAAGCATCAACAAGTTCTTTTGATATAAAAGAGTGAGATGCACCCGTATCAAAAAGAACTCGAATAGGAAATTCACGAAATATAATAATGCCATCAAGGATAGAATGAGAAATACCTTGACCACGAGAAGTGTTAGCAGGGGCTTGTACAACATTTAGCTTGCCTTCATTCTTGCTTTGAAGTTTGGGACACAAAGATATAGTATGACCCGAACTCTTGCAATAGCGGCAAGAAATAGACTTCGGGCGCTTGTTTGCATAGTGGTCCTTAGAACCAGAATTGTAACATTCTCCACGACGAGTGCTAGGAGTATTTGCTACCGGTGTTGCTTGCTTTCCCTTTTTGTTGGGATTCGGCTTGAATTTGAAAGGTCTCTTCTTGTTGATGTTTGGTTTGACCTCAGCATCGCTCTCTTTATCCGCCTCTTCGAGACGAAGAGCAATATCAACAAGCTGATCAAAAGAAACTTCTAATTTCAGAAGTAATGGCTTTTTAAGGCTCTTATTCAAGCCATAAACGAATCTCTGGTTTTTCTTCAATGGGGTGTTAATGTATTCAACTCCATATTTTGAGAGAGATTCGAAAGAAGCGACGTAGTCAGTCACGGAAGATTCACCTTGAACAAGGTCTATGAAGCGTCGGGCCAAAGATACTTTTTCAGCTTCCGGCATGAATTTCACCTCGAACCTTTCCCGGAATCGCTCCCAAGTAAGGTCCGCTTCAATAATTTCGGAGATCAGAAGCTCATACCAGTCTAATGCTCTTTCTTGGAGCATACTAGAAGCCACTTGGACTCGATGAAGATCAATAAGATTCATGTGAGAAAAGATACGGTTGCATGCTCTAAGCCAAGCCTGGACTTATATAACGTTCTCGAAACCTTTGAATGGCTTTCCACCCAAATTGGTGTAATCACTGCACAAACGTGCAAACCCAGATTTAGGATGAGTGGGCTCAAGAATAGGTCCGACAGCTTGAGCATTTCTTACAAGATCAAGAAGTTGCTGAGCAGACATAAATACTCCATCCTGGGGAGTAGCACTAGATTGACCGGCGCTGGGACGGCCAGGTCTAACCATTTCTCTTCTTTAAAAAGGAAAGAAAAGAGGAAAAAAGGTTAATCTCAGAATGAATATCAAACAAACTTGATTGATAAAACAAAGAATCACAAAAGAAAATAGGATAGAACGGTACGAAGACTCGAATTAAATCCTATGGCACGATTCCTAAGAAAGACTTAGGACAATGATCCTTGCTAGATTATTCTATATTGTTCTGAAGTTTGGTTTTGATACCATGCTGTGACGCCCCACCTCTATGCTCACGCTAGCCAAGGACACCACCGAGTAATGCCGTCGTCTAGCGTGAAGAATAAGGCTGTTGAGGAGCGACCATCCATGTAATTGCCTTGTGCGAGCACCAATATGTCAGATAGTATAACATGCATTTCATTTCAAGAGGAAATCCGACATACCGATACAAACTCAAAGCGACTACACAGTGGCTAAGTGGACCTCGGAAACAATTATAGAAATAAACATAACATAAATCAGTCATAGATGTTCATATCTCAAAGGCTGAAACAGATATGAATATAACACATAAAAGTGTACATCAGAGTAGTGGTCAAACAAGATCCACAATATCACAATAGAATAGATACAAGTGCTAGACAAAAGAATATGTATACATCAAGGAGTCTTTATCTCAAATGTATAACAACAAAAACTACAAATGTAATGTAGTTAGACAAAAGTCAGAAGGTGATCCCAGATAAGGAGTCAAGCAGAAGCACCTGTAACATCTCGGTCTGACCCGAGTATTATTTAATAAGAAAATAATAAACGGATCGGTCTAGCTATAAATATCAGATAAAGGAATGAGATATAAGCAGAGTTATAATAAGATCGTATGATAACAATAATGTCATACTAGAACAAATATGATTTAAACACAACAAAATCATACAATATCTCAAAAATCTCAAAGCACCAAAAAGAATATCATATCCTTTATTTTATTCACCAAACTACAAATATTGACAAACATATTGATGCCAATCACAAAAGTTGGTGAAACACAAATTCTAGAAATCATCAAACAGAAATCCAGAAATCACAAAAGGGGGAGGCCTATCATAAACGGGAGCATGAAAACTCAACAACACGTGTATCATAAATGGAACGCTATTCCATGGTCGCTAACCATAAAAATTAAGCCGAAGCTCCATAAACGGTCCAAAGACCATGGGTCGCTACCCCGCCAAATTGAACCGAAGTTCCACAGAAACGGGGTTTAGTCTCCCTCGCAGACAAATAGACATCGCACATCGCTAGCCTAAATCACAAAATGACCAGTAAATATAAGAGTTTAGCTTCATGTCCCATAACCACTAGCTTAACTTAAATATTTACGAACAAATTGTAGATTTCCACTCGAAAATTATCATAAGAGTTTCAATCGAACAAGTCCAAAAATTAACCGACGAAGTAAACGCAAGCGTTTCATACCACTTGTTTTGCTAAGCCGTTTAATTATATTTTCCCATATGAATGAGGTAAAGGTTTGTATATACTAATAGATTGGAAAACGGTTTTGAAAACAAGCTTTTTATGTAAAATAGAGTTGAAATCATCTTTGTAAAAGAGTTTTAATATTTACTACTAGTATAGAAACCTTTATATTTAGAAGTGACAAATCACAAAATGATTGTAGAAAAAATCTATCATAAGAATTCAAATTTCGATAACGTGAATCAAGCCATGGAAATCGATATCAAATCGATATAATAGAAACACCAAATATCCAGAAAAGAAATCATCAAAGTTGATATTAATTGACAATAACTATATGGATAATCAAAAATCGATAAATTTGGAAATCCACATAAAAATAGGCTAATTTCCAGAAATCAACAGCCACAGACGTCTGTGGGAAATCCACAGACGCCTGTCACCTGTTTCGGGAAATATTTTTTCTGAAGCCACAGACGTCTGTGGATAATCCACAGACGTCTGTCACCTGTAGCAGGACAGAATTTTCAAAGCCCTTAAATGGGCAAACCTACACAACTTCTCGGATTCGGAGCGATTGAATGAGCAATGGCGACATAGGATTTATGCCAAGCGACAACCCAGCCCTAAAGGCTCTTCAATTCACCCAAAACAACATGTCTAAACACCCATACTAGGGTTTTCATAAATTTTGACTTCAAAATACCAAAATTAGGAAAATTCATCAAACCAATTCAATTCAAAAGCAATTGAATAAGAAATAGATGTTAGGAATTCATACCAAGAAATCAAGGATAGTTATAGACATAGATGTGAGATAAAAATCTCATCTTTAAACCCAAAAATGATGAAGGAGAAGCTTGAAAACAAAGGAGGATCAACCACTCTTCAATCCCAACTCAAGAAGCTTGAATTTATGCATAAAAGAGAAACATTTCCTAAGTTAGGTTTAGGAATTTCTGAAATTGAAAGGAGAACGAGTTGGGGAAGAAGAAGAGATGGCTTACCAAAGCTTCTTCTTGAATTTGGAGTTAGAACTTGATTTGCAAATTGGAAACTAGGGCTTAGGAATTCTAATTCTTTTTCTCTTCCCCCATTTTTATCTAAAACTTGAGTTGTATTAGGAAAATGAAATGAATGAAGAGAAGAGAGGGTGAAGCTTGGGTCTAATGGGCTGAAACTAAACCAAAGCCCTAAGTGAAAAAGTATCAAAATTTCACTAACTCCAAATATATCGATGTTTATACTTAAAAAAGTTGCAAATGCCATTTTGGACTCAATGGAAGTGGTCTCGACTCCCAATTCGACTGTTTGCAAAAAGTAGTTTTTCGAACTTTAATCTGATTAACAATTATATTTAAATAAAATATTTAAATATTCAAAACTTTAAAATATACGGGTTGTTACAACTGTTTTATAACTTCTCCCCCTTTGTCATCAACAAAACCTTCTTACTAATAAATTCCCTAAACTTGATATAAGATAATCAACCATAATACAATAGAGTAATCCATATATAAGTGTCATAAGTGCTAAGTGTGATCATAAGTATGAAATGTGATCATAAATGTGAAATGTGATCATGAGTGTGATCATAAGTGTAATCCAGAAGTAAATCAATCATCATCCAATCATATTTACAGTAATTATTCAATCCAATCATATATACAAACCACACCAAATGTTTCAAATAAGTCAAGTCAATCAAGTTTAAAACACACCAATCAAATCAAACAAATAACATATAGAATGACTAGACATTCCTTGGTACTTCCACTCATCCATCTTCTCCAAACATTGGGTCTACTTTGATGGCATCCCATTCTTCTTTATCTTTGTCGAGAGTGACTGGTGGATTTCCTTCGAGATCGTCCTTGTTAAGGGCTGAGATCATCCAACGAAGGGCGTCGAAATGTCTCTCTTGCTCCTTGATCATCTGCATTTGACTCAATTCTAAGTGGCGCTGATTACGAAGTATGAATGTAAGGATATTCTTGAAGGAAGTGAGAGTTTCATCAAGATTATCACTTAAATTCTTAATCGGAGAAGCCATAATTCAAGAAATAGGAAGAAATATGAAAGGGAGTGATTAGAAATGAAGTTTGATAATTTATTCTGGAAGAAACAAGTATAAATAGGGGTAGAAAGTCGTTTAAAATGAATAGACACAAGTTATTTACATGAAATTAAATTTGAAAGTGTAACTACTTTCTGCCCGTTGCATGTCGACATGGGGGGATGGGGGATGTCGACATGCCTCTGTCTAAAGTGACAATTTTCTTTGTTTTGAATATTATGAACAAATCTATGCAACTAAAATTTGTATAATATAAAAACAAGCAATTACAGAGACAAGTGAAGTTGAATAACAGGAAATAAAAGATTTCATTAATGATTTTAGTCAACATTACATAAAATAATATAACATTAACTAAAATAAAGGAAAATGCATGGATAGAACTTGAAGCAAACAAGATAACATGAACTAAAACTAATTCGATGAAGATGAAGAAGATGATAGTCCAAGCTTTCTACTAACTTTCCTGAAGAACTTGTTGATTTTACTGGAAATCTTATCCATTTTCTTACTCATTGACCTTTTGAGTGTCTTTTGATTTTCCACTATAATTCTTTGATTATTGAGAATGGTCTTATTGGATGGATTAGCGGGATTAGTAGGATATTCAATACTCTCTAAGTAAATTTCTTGATCTTCCTCTTCCTCCTCTTCAATTTGTTATAAATTCTTCCCTTTTGAAATCAACTCCAAAGTAATTAAAAATCCGAGTGAGATAAACTCCATGATATAATGTGTTTTCACCCATAGTAAAATTCTTGGGCCTTAGCTCATCCAAAAAAACTTGAGCCCAATTGATATCATAATTTCCAAAAATTGAATAAAGATCTTTGCAAACTTTCAAAGTTGGGTTGTTGTAGTTTTCCGATCTTGGTATAAGGGTGTGTTGAATAAGAAGGTTAACAATTCTTGCTTTTGGACGAAAATAACGATTTTTGAATTCAAAATTGTCATCCCCTTCAAAGATGTGATGAATGTCTCTCGATCATTTTCATTTATATGAAATTCAAAGAGATTCATTCTAGTATATTTGCATCTCAAAATATTTCCTAAAATTTCACAATCCAAAACTATTTGTGTTCCTTTAACACTACTCCAAATTTTTCCATATTGCCCATCATAAAAACCATGATTCAAATTCGCATAAAACATCTTAACAAGATTTGGATAACATACAAAATCATTTTGTTTGTTATCTACTACACTAAGAAGAACATTGTTGAAAAAGATTTTCAATTTCATAAGAAGGAAAATCTTCAAAAATAGCAAATTTCCCGATATGAATTTTACCAAAGTTTACATAGTTGATGTAAGCTTTGATAGCTTCCGGGTCATTAAAAAGAAAGTTTTTGATAGCTTTTGGAAGCCTAATGGTGTTAGGAGTGCTTGAAGAGGCCGTTGAAGAAGTTTGAGAGGAGTTGAAGACAATGAAGATAAATTTGAAATTTGAAATAAAAGTGAAAAGTGATGATAAGGAGAGTGAATTAAATAGAGATTCTATAGACATGTTCTCTAGTCAACATGCATCTTTCCAGAGCATTGAAGTTGGTGAAAAGGTGGAGGGAAATTCAAAAGTTTGAATTCAAACTTTGAAATCAAATTTCTAAGGGGCATGTTGACATGGGGTATCCAGGTATGTCAACATGTGCCTATTGAATCAAAGGACAAGTGTCTATTCCTAATTTCTAATAAATGTATATATTATATCCTATATTCTACTTATATAATTCATGTGATAACATTAAATATAATAATACTTAAATATTAATAATTTAATATTTAAAATATTATTAAAATAATATAATTTTTAGATTTAAAATTCAAATTTCAAGGGATAAATTTGAATTTAAATTCAAGGAATTTAAAAAAAAAATCAAGCAAACAAACAAGCATCCATTCAAACAACAAAAATTAAAAATAATGTAAATACGTACCTATTTTTAGATCCATATTCCCATCGTCGTCTGATTCATGAATAGCAGTGAAACACATATTTGAATTATCCGTCTTCTTTTCATCGTCACTGGATGATGAGTCTGAGTCATCAAGAGTTGCTATGTATGCTTTCTTTCTGTTCCTTGATGAATCATTGGTTGGAGGGAACAACTGTTTATCTGGATACAGACAATCTTTCCTATGATGCCCGACTTTATTGCAATTGTAGCATCTATCATTGTTGACGTTCTCCGTATTATTTCTGGAATACCATTGATCATTTCTTTTGTAATTATTCATTTTTCTATATTTTAGGAATTTCCGAAAGTTTCTTGTCATGAAAGCAATCTCCTTGTGACTGTCTGGTTCCGAATCCTCAGTTGTTGCATTGAATGCTAATGACTTCTTTTCTGTAGCCTTGTTTTCTCTTCTTCCTTGCAGTTGAACTTCATTAGACATCAGATTTCCAATCAATTCTTCTATTTTCATTAGACTGATATCATTTGCTTCTTCGATTGCAAGTGTCTTTTGATCCCATTCTGGAGTGAGTGAATTTAGAATTTTTCTGACTTGGTCTTCCTTCGAAAAGCTTTTTCCCAGTGCAATTAGTGAATGAACAATATCTTGAAATCGACTATACATGTCGGAAATGGACTCATTTGCATGCATTTTAAATAATTGAAACTGATTAGTTAATATGGAAATTTTAGTCTGTTTAACTTTGCTTGTTCCTTCATGAGTAACTTGCAAAGTTTTCCAGATTTCAAATGCAGACTTACAAACAGACACTAAATTAAACTCATTCCTATCTAGTGAAAAAAATAATATATTCATGGCCTTTGAGTTATTTTGTGCAACACCCTTTTGCTCAGCAGTCCACTGGGCAAAATCGGTAGTTGGTTCAACATACTCGGTTTGTGTGATATTCCAAGTGTCTAATCCTACTAATTATAAATAAATTTTCATTCTACATGTCAAATATGCATAATTACTACCATTGAAAAATGGTGGTTTGACAGTAGACTGACCTTCTACAAATGAAATAGTGTTAGTGTTAACAGAACTAGTGCCAGAGTTGACATTACCAGTGTTGGTAGCCATTAAAACAATTTTCAAGTTTCAGATTAGGAAAACTATGAAAACCAATGCTCTGATACCAATTAAAAGGGAGTGCGGATTAAGGATCTTATGGCTAATTTAGCACTAGAGGGGGGTGAATAGTGTTTAATGGATTCTAAGACTTATAGGGACTAAATTAAAATTATAACACAAAAAATGTAGAACTTAATCACAGAACAATCACAGAATCAAACACAGATGCAGAAAGTAAATAAAAAGCAGTAAAAGGAAAGAACACACCAGATTTTATACCGGTTCGGAGTTACCCTACGTCCAGTCCTGCACCAAGGCAAACACCTCGTATATATTTTTATTATACCAATGTCTAGATTACAATCCTCGATTTCTAAAGGCCTTGAGGTACACTCCTGGCTTCGAGTCCGGGGCAAACTCTCTTGATTTACGGGACACAAGATCACCCAATTGATTTCCAGGCACAACCACACCTTATAGAGAGACTCGATAAACTTTTGATTACAAATTGATCCTATAACTCTGAATAGCACTTTGATCTTCGAGAGAGGCCAGAGAATCAAACAAGAATGAGATTCTAATTTGATTCACTTGAGAATTCGGTAGAATTTCGGCACGATCTTAAAAATATGAAAATTTTAGAATATGGATTTGTGGAGAAGAAGGAGTGAAGAAAATAGTTAGTCAAAAAATTCGTTTGTGAAGGCTATTTATAGGCCAGTAACGGTCATAACCATTCGTGAAGAGATTTAAACGAATAGACACTTCTTTTGAAAATTGAAACTTTTGAATTAAACAGCCACCATGTTGACATGGGGTATCCCATGATGTCGACATCCCTTAGTTAAAAACAATGTAAAATTTGTTTTGAAAATGGTATTGAAAGGAAAACAAGATGAAATGATTCTGGAGTAAAATAAACTAATTTTCCTATGTTTTAAAATAAAGAAGAGTAGAAAAATATATTTTTAGAATGTATATATAAATTTGATTTTAAATCTCAAGTATATATATATATATTATAAAAGAATATTTAAAAATCAGAAGATAGTTTTAAAAACAAACGAAGTTTAAAACAACATTTAAAAACAAAAACAAAGAATATTTTAAGGCTAAAACATCTTTTTGAAATCATTTGAAAAGATAATTTTTAAGGCTAAAACATTTTGAAAAGCAGTTTCGAAATCATTTCGAAAAACCATTTTGAAGTAGTTTTGCAAGCTTCTTCCTGTAGAATATCTCATCACATCAGGACTCGAGAACTTGTACAAAACCAAGATGTTCGTGGGTTCGTAAGCCACTTGTCGTTGGTTTGTAAGCTACTTGTCGTGGGTCTGTAAGCCACTAAGAAGATAGAATGGGTTCCATCCCAAATGCAATTTGGAATGAAGATTTTCGTGCTATTATGAAGTTTTAACAAAAACTAGACACTTATCATGAAATCTTGATATTGATGTTCTAGAGTCTTCAATCTTGATATTTCCATTTTGAATCTTGAGTCTTGAGTCTTTATACTGATCAGTCTTCAGTAATCAATACCTGCATATATATATATATATCATGCATATACATATCTATCTAGACAATAGTTTTAGTATATATTTTATAATAAGATAAGTTAAAAAGGTTGTTGTCATCAAAACCAACATCTCAGTTCCTAACAAGAATTGCATTCCTTCTTCTTCTTAGGAGGAAGTGATTGGGATCTCTGAAAGGGAAATTTCTTCTTATTTTGGTTCATTCGAACCTCGGCCTCATCACTACTATCCCTTTCTTTTTCGACGGCTTCGAGGTGAAGCGCCGAATCCACAAGCTCCTCAAACGAGAGCTTAAGCTAAAGCATGAGCGACTTCTTCAAATATTTCTTAAGTTCAGATACGAACTTAAGATTCTTCTTGTATGGGGTACCAATGAATTCAAGCCCATACTTGGATAGAGACTCGAAGGAGGATACATAATCTGACACAAAGGATTTTCCCTGCTTCAACTCGAGGAAGCGATAGGCAAGGAAATCCTTCTTGGATTCTGGAATGACCTTAAGCTCAAAAAGATCTCGGAAATGCTGCCATGTAAGAGTAGACTCTTCTATCTCAGCTATAAGGAGCTCATACCAGTCTAATGCTCATTCTTGCAGCATAATCAATGTCACAAGAACACAGTGATGATCGGAAATCTCCATGTGAGTGAAAAGCGCTCGCATGTTCGGAGCCAAGCCTGAACTTCTAAAACTGCCTCAGAGCCTTTGAACGGCTTGCCTCTGAGATGGGTGAAGTCGCTACACATATGCGCAAATGCAGATTTGCACGGAGGAGAGGAATGAGTAGGAGCGGGAGGCTGAGTGTTCCTAAGAAGCTCAAGAATCTGGTCCTCGTTCGGGACGAGAACCACCGGACGGTCCCGCCACCGAAGTGCGACCTCTACCTCTTCCCGCCATTTGCTAAAAGTTAAGATAAGCTAAGATTATTCATAAGGGTAGATATTAGCAATTGGAATTCATTGAATAAGGAATACTACGGAATTTAAAATTAACATTCCTAGATATATTCCTTTCTATCTACCACGAAAGAACTCAAAAGGTTAAGGACAAGGCTGGGTTCACTACGATTTTGGGGATGATGTTTACACTTTTATTATACTTGATGTATAGTAATTGTGTAAACTTTTCTGCATTTATTACATTTTGTTCTGAATCCAGCTCTGATACCAAGCTGTAACGCCCTACCCCGAGACCCACATTAACAAAGAGAATTACATAGTAATTCTATTTGCTAGTGCGGAGAATAGGGCTGGTTAAGGGCGACCATAATAGTTTTGCATTAGATAAGAGGTAAGTATGTCGGTTTTGGCACTTGTTTTTTTTCATTTCGTTCGAGTATTCGACATACTTAATTCCTATCCAATACACTACTATGGTGGCTATAGGATCGATTCAGAAACAAAATATGATAACAGTAACAATCTCAAGTGAACAACAACACAAATAATATACATATACACTTACATCAAATGTAATACAACATGCCACAAGTGGTATTCAACCACAATATATACATACATCCCCACAAAAGAATAGATACATCATAAGGTTCCCAAACAAAAGGCTACTACACAAACACTATGCCATAACCAAAGTCGATGAAGAAGCCCAAAAGTTAAAGCTAGAAAAGGTCAAAAAGCTAACCTGCAACTTGGTCTGATCCGAGTAATAAATACACGGGTCAGGCTAAATAGAACTTGATATTAGTAAAAGATAAAGGAATATAAGTGCATAAAGGAGACATTCCTTTAAAGATAAAGGAATGACATAGGTAAAGTCTATTGATACAACTAAGAATAGGTGTTCCATAAAGGCTCAAAGTTAATCACATGATAAGGTTTAACATGGCATGGATGTTTCACATTCAAAGGGCTATACAATGTAAGTGAACATAAGCAATATATAAGCCATATGTGCAATCATCAAAATCTCCAAATCAAAACTCATGAAACTCAATAAGAGTTTTTAATCCCAATACCGAAATCACCATAAAACAAATATATATAAGCCTTTCTCTAACTCAAGGCTATAAGTAAATTCATCATCTCAAATTGGTGAAATCGAAATCAAAAACTCATAAAAAACTCCCCGGATTGGAAAAATCCCATTAGCATGTCGAAGCGATGCTACACGTGCCATCCCCTCAGTACTATATACATATATATTAGGTACCTCTCCCAAACGACCGAAGTCATAATCCTAGATGACCCGAAGGTCTATAGTACTGGCAATCTCAGAATGTATCACAAACTCCCAAATAGGAACTCGAAAAGTGTTAACGTGCGTCCCATACCACACGTTCGTACTGAATGGTTTACTAACCGCTAGTCATTGTCACATTAGAAAACAAAAATCATTATAAAATCTCAAAACTTGGAAAACTCAGACTCGCCTCATCTCATTTGCAAGTAAAACACTATAACGGGTTCTCATAGATCATACTCCTATAATAGAAGATCTCGAACCACAACCCGCCAAATATTGGTCTTCCCAGATAATTCCTAAAGATAGGAATTATAATCTCAAAAACTCACAATAAATTGGCTAAATAGCTCAGAAATCAATAACCTAGATAGTTTCGATTGTACAAGTCCGGAATTAACCGGTTAAGTAAACTCACGTGTCCCATACCACAGGTTTTACTAAACCGTTTAATTCTCTTTCTCATACGTCTAAAAAGTGTATAAATATTGTATATTATTTATAAAATAATTTACTTGAGAAAACGGGATTTTTCAATAATTTTCTGAAATCATTTTGAAGACATTTTATTGAATTCTGCTTGAATATACTTAGAATGCTTTGAAATAATTTAAAAATAATTTGAAAATATTTTAATATAAAGATTTTGAAAATCAAACTATTTAAAAAATTTCTCAAAATTTATTTGGAAGAAATAATGCTTGAAATCGAGGGAAAACGAAGAAATTACTCCAAATCGATATTTGAATTCAATTCGAATTCAAATTTAAATTTTATATTCCAAATTCCTCCAAATCTCGGCAAATCCATCGGTGGATATCATAGCCCATAGTCATCATAAAAATCATCTCAAAATTTGCATAATAATTGGCCACAAAAACCATAGATATAGGTAAGCAAACAAGGCAAAAAGGCTTGGATCAAAAAAACCATAGGCTCACGTACCTCGGCCAACAGGGGTCGACCCAGGCCAGTGGCCAGTTCGACCTGGAGACTGCTGGGTCGACCTACCTGTCGACCCAGGCTATGGAGAAATATGTATAAACAGAAGCTTTTCTAAGCAAATTTCTTGCAGTAACTCAAGTTTTTGGTTAGCATTTGTGAGTGTTGAACTCACCTTGATGATTTAGCAGCGATTTAGAATGCAAGTAGTGAACTTTGGTGAAGATAGAAGCCCTAAGAACTAGTAATAGCTGAAACAACAACATGCAACAGAGAATAAAGAATTAACAGACAACTTGATTTCAAATTGAGATTTTGATGAAATATACCTACTATTGGATAGAGATTACCTTCTATTATCTAATTTTAGTGATTATCTTCTTTGATTTTTAGCAATTTGAGTGGAAAATTTAATTTAGATGGAGGCTGCCATTTTTTTTCTTTTGTTGCTTTACTATAAACCTTTGTTGAGAAGGAAGAAGAAAACTAACGTACAATTAGTTTCTCAATTACCAGAAGCCTCTAAATTAATGGATAATGGACCTAACCCTAACCCAAAAGCCCAAAAGTAATTATACTTAGTGAAAATTACAAGGCCATGTTCATTTTTATTCTATATTATCATCATATTCTCTCATTTCTTCATTTTAAAGGCAACTAAAATGTATACATCTTATTTGTATGCAAATGAACTTGTTATTAGAAAAAAATAAAATTTATTTTAATTATAAAAAGATATTTTTAAAATAAAACCTTATTTTAACAATATTTTACAATTTACACTGTTTTAGTGTAAAAACACTATTTTTAAAGCACAACTTGTTCAAAAATTATTTTCTTTGTCAAATAAATTACAATAAACCATTTTAACTTAATTGAATCATCAAAATATTATTTTCAAACAATATTTCATCTTTTATTTTAATAAAACATATATTATCTTCATATTCCTCATTTTAAATTCAATAAAAGATTAATATTGACAATATTTTCCAATATTGTTGTATTTACCCAAATAAAATTGCAATTTGATTATTTTCTACTCAAATTCTCAAAATAAGGTTTTTAAAACTTTAGATTTATTTCAACAATTTAACATTGAAATACATCACCTAATTAATTTATTAGCTCCAAATTAAAAAATACCTAGTATTTCAATTTATTTAAACCAAATACTTATCTAATCAATATTTAACCCCATATTTATTCCCAAATAAACAAAATAAAGTTCCAAACTTTATTTTTTCCCATTTTATTTACAAAATTCATTGTTTATTCCAAATAAACAATTTAAAATTTCCAATTATATTTTAATTTACAATATTAAATTATAACTTCCGTTATAATTTAATATATACAGGTAACACTTAACACTATATAATAACTTGTATGATGTACATAGATCATTCTTAACACTATATTTTACCCGAAATTACACCTCGACCTATCCCAGAAAACACTTAACACTATACAATAGCTTGTATGTTGTACATAGATCAATCTTATGCAAAATCTAATTCGATCTCAATTCGAATACATAAATTTTCTTCCGAATTAGTATCGCTTACCCGATTCTCTAGTGCAGACTCCTATCAAGCTCCTTGATTTGGAACTTCTATTCTCCTTACATAGTTGTAACTATGATAGAAAACCTTGGTCCCACACCAAGAACCCTCATCAAGTGCTCGTTGTCAAAGGTCGAGTAATAGATCCTTATTCGGAATGGTGCAACACCTCAAAGCCATGTACTTGAATCTTGGATCACTCTATATAGAAAGAGAAATTATCTACGTCCAACTTACGCACTTACTTAATTGGTTCTCCCTAATACCAATTCTATTTGCACCAGATTATTTATGAAAACATTTCATAAACTATTCTTAGGTTCAACTTGTAGCTACTTCACTACATCCTAAGATCATATATCCCTATTTGATTCTATTATTCCATTTCAAATTTATCTCTTAAAGAAAACTCAAGATCCAAATACCCGGCTTTTATTCAAAACTTTTTAAAATAAAACTCTATATTTCAATCATTGAAATATAAATCTATAGCCCAAGGAACACCAAAATGATACTAAGGAACTGGGTATCACCAAACAGTATCATATATTCCCTTACTAAGAAGGGTAATACTCAAGAGAAGTGTTTAACATCTGAACACATCCCTTCCCCAACTTTAAGTTATTTTCGAGCCACTCGAACTAGTTAACTTAAAAATATTCCTTTTATTTCTAAATTCTCATTTTTGGAACAATACTTTACATTTTCTAACAACATATAAAACCAACTCACTTTGGGTTTGTTCGGGTTGAACTTGTTTCGATCGTACAATGATAAAGAGAATAATTAACTAAGTACCCCACAACGTTCACCTAGGCAAATATCTGATCGTCACTTAAAAGATTATTCTGATCATCATAAACAATCAAGACTTGTTCCCTGTACCAATCCAAAGATACCACTTCTTGTTTACACTTTTATTCCCAAAAATGTATACTTAAACCAAATTGGTTTCAATATTATTATTATTATTTTCCCAAAACCTTGAAAATCATTTTTCAAAAGCACCGAGATTTTGGTTTTTATGTTTTCAACCTAAATTTCTTCCAACTTAAAGGATACATTTTTATAAACCCATTTTATAAATCACTTCTATTAAACCATTTTTAAATATTTATCCTAAAATATTGTAAATGTGAAATCAAATTCTACCTCGACATTAACATCGAATGCTTTTAGTCAAACCATGAAACTTAATTCACAAGGTGTTCGTTTCCAAATTTTTCCAATCCTTATCTGCCCAACCCATATCTTAAAAAGGGAACATGCTAACAATAGTCAATGCTCAATTAGACGAGCATGATTAAACAAACCCTAAATGATAATAATAATTACATATTATTATCTCCTAACACCTCAACCGACTATATTACACTATTTGTGAAAATCATTCTTTTATATATAAAATATACCCTGGGTAAAATTATTTCATTTACCCATTCCAAAACAATACTGTGTCGATTTGCCTAGTTTAACTGTTTAGAAACCCCTATCGATACAGTTGTACACACTGTATCAACCAGAGTTCATAATTCACTAAACCGGTAAATCAACAAAATATAAAACATTCGATAATCACTAACAAATACGCGCACTTATATATACACACTCAAACTCATTCTAGGGTGTCACTTACCCTATCTTTAATGAGTTAACCCTACCAAAGCCAAGGTTCTCGCTTAACCTTCAGCTTTGATACCAAATGTAACGAACTGGCTTTTCGACCCTCAAAAATTGGCACTAATACGTCCACTGTATTATATGCCAAATATTCAAGTGCCGGAAATACCGATTTTTTAGGGTGAAAGAAGAATGTAGAAGATAGAAGAAAACTAAACAACACAGAATCTCACAATGCAACGAATAATATATAATACAACAATGATCTTTAAAAAAAGGAAACATCTTTATTCTTATATAAAATATCAGTGTTCACTAGACTTATCCTAAATTTGGACAGTTATAGAAACCTGTCTTTACATTAATAAACATACAGACTCTATAATATAGCGAAAGAAAAATATACATGAATATGTCTTGACCATCCAGCTTCTCTCCATCTCCAAAGTATCCAGCTAACCTAGGAAAAACATGCTTTGTCTGACCCGAGCGTTACATGGAATAACACCCGGTCAATCTGGTAAACCAGCGTTAGTAAAACTCGATAACAAGTAACAACCAAATTGATTTCTATATTTGAAAACTTTTCACAAAGTGTGCCTTGTAAGACCACACGGCACATAAAAACGGATGGGTTTTTACCTTACGATAACCAAAACATTTTATATCAAAATCCAGTGATATTATCATAGTGTCTCGGTTTAAAGTAATTAGATAAAATAGTTGAAATGCTTGCATCTCATATTCTAACATAGTAGGCTCTACAATCCAAAACGTAAGGCACGTACTGGAGATTGGATTCCAACAATGGCAAGGTAAGGGACTACCTTCCGATGATACACCTCTAGAAAATGCATTGATGCTAAAACAGAGTTGGCTGCCCCTTTAACGTGACTGACCGGATTACCTCACCCCCTTAACACCGAAGCCTTATACTACCATGGTGTTTGCGTGCAAACCAACTCTGAAAGAGACATCTAGAATGGGGTGACCGCTCCTAATGGTAGCTAACCACATAGCTCTGCTATATGCCCTGTTTTTGTCATTCCTCCCGATTGTGAGGCTTGAGGGTACGCTTTACCTGTCTAAATAGCAATCCATCTTGGAATGCTAACACTGCCCTCCAGGCGTCAATGCAATGCCAGTATTCATCCGTACAAGTTCGTTCTGGGTTAGAACGAAACCAAAGGCACTAACTCTACTATATCCGTTTTGGAATCACCCCGAGGATTAGTAGCAGTAGTCCTTGCACTTCAATGGTTCCGTTTTTGATCCCATACTTCAAGATGTCTTCATTACGAAATGCTTGAGTTGGATCGAAGTGTTTTTCAAATAGCATATTCGATCCCGGACTCTTCGAAACAACTTTCGATATTTCCGGTAAAATCAACCCCGGTTCTTTAGGAAATAAGCAGACAAATGACAAGAGTGGAGTTCACCTCTTAACCATTTATGGATGGATTTCCTTATCATTCGTCCTAGAAGAACGAAATGAGTTTATACATACAGTATAGCACCTTCAACGGTAACTGTACCATATAATTCTCGTGTTTCTCCTAGATATTTCCAAAGTTACATTTTGTCCAGCTTTGATAGTCGGTTATTTAACTATAAAATAAACAAACATCGCATTTTTGTGTTTTTCCCTACGGGATGCCTCATCCTAGAGATGAGATGTATATTATGTAATTATATTCATGTTGTAAATATTTCAAATGCTAGCAGCGTAAAGGAGACGTTGGTGAAATTTTCCGTAAATTTAAGGCGTTGGACAATTTTTGAGAATTTTGAAAAATTTTGCTAAATAAAATTTTATATTAGTACTTTCATTTGGAGTAATATTATTTGGTTGATTTTGGAAATGAAATTAGATATCAATTAGCAAAAAAAAATGTTCTGAGAAGAAATTTATATTAGGGATTTCTTTCATTAAGGGAATTGCGGGGACACAATTTCTTTAAGAGGGGAAGTCTGTAACAACCTTGTTGTTAATTACCTAATTAATTACGATTAATTATGGTTAATTAATATTTATTGAGATTTTACAATATAAATTATGAAATTAAATTTTGTTTTGGATAATTGATTTGATTATTAATTTTTAGCGTTTGATAATTAAAATAAATTATTAGTAAGAAAATAAAAAAATTGAATTTATCAAATTGGATTTTTTATTACCAAATATGATCGGATAATAATTATTTAAAAAATATATAATGATTAAAAAGGGATAAATAATTAACTTATTTTTTGTTAATTACATTAATTAGTGTTAGGAGATAATAAAATAAGAGTTAGTTTAAATTAGTGTTTGTTAGGCTAAATAGAAATTTGTTAGTGTATTTCTATTTATTGTTTTTGTTTGGGCCTTTGTCTTAGGATAATCCCACTAGCCTTTAGAAAAGAAATAGGATAGTTATCATTTCCCTTAATCACTTAATCTCTCATTCTCCTTTTTCCTATACGTACAATTCCTTAGAAAGAAAAAGAAACTCAAAACCTAGGTCTTAGAAAATCAAGACCAATTCATAGAAAAATCCTAAAATCAAAAGGAGATATGGGTAAGACTTCTTTTCATCCCCTGTATTCAATTCTACCATTTGTTTAAGGTTTATTTTTGTTTGTAATTTCTGAAATTATTGGTAGGAGAGGGATTTTTGGTCTTTTGATGGAGAAATAGGAGTTGTAGAAGATGAGAATAGCAATAGAGTGTTCAAAGCATTGTTCTTCATCAATTAGCAAGCTTTCTTCATCTTGTGGATTAGAGGTGAGTTTCAAACTCACATATCTATCTCTATTAAGTCTTAATGCTATGAATTGAGTGATAAGTATCGCTAAATAGTTGAATGGTTTGAGTAATTTGATTGAATTATTGAAATTTGCAAATTGGTTGCTGAAATTTATTGTGAACATTTCTACAGTAAGACAGCAATATCATAGTGTAGATTGATCCAAATTGGTTCAATCTTTTTTTGGTAAAAGATCTTTTAATAAGATACCAGTTCTTTTTTAATCACATTTTGAAATTCGGCAGTATAAAGGGTCAAAATTAGGTTTGAAACTGATATATATGCTCTGCTCTGTCAATTTTCTGAGTTGAAACCTAAAACTAAAACCGCCATAACTTTTTAAATGTAAACCCAAATTGTGCAAAACATATTTTTATGGAAAGCTGAGAAATTAAGGAACAACATTCATGTTGTAAGTTTTTGAAAATTCCATGATCTAAAAGGTTGAAATTGCATTCTAAAATTGGAATTCGTAACTGAGTTGTAACTGGTGGAGCGGTTGAAATGACCGGTGCATTCCTGTAACAACTCGAAATTTAAGCTATAGTAATTAACTAACGAATTAATTAAATGATAAAATAACTTTGTGAAATTATCATAATTGAGCCACGAGAGTTGCACCATTGTGTCCGTGGTAATTTTCCGGTCAATGTCCATATATAGAACGTCAAAATTCGAGCTAAGACGAAGAAGTTATGGAATAAACAAGAAAAGAGAAAAAATATATATAAGGGGCTAGGTCGACTCTAGGGTCGACCCTCACATAGGCAAGGTCGGCCTTTAGGTCGACCCTTGCTAGTGAAGGTTGACAGGTAGGTTGACCCGCCTGCCCCAGAATGCATTCTTTTAACGTTGCTTCGTCCAGAAAGATTTTAACACGTCATTTTGCAACTTTTGTCCAATCCTGTGCGTTCGTGCTTCCATCTGACGGTTCCTATCGAGCATATGACGTGGTTACATTAGATTTAATCTTCAAATCCAATGGTCTGAGATCCACAAGGGACGCTATAAATAAGACCCTAGACCTAACTATTTTTCTCATTCAGATTTTCACTATTTGGGTTCATTGCCTTAGGCTGGACCCTAAAAGGAATATTTTTCCAAGGAGAAGATATTTTTAATTAAAATATTTTATAACCTACAAGTGGGTCCGAGAAGGCCAAGAAAAAGAGCTAAGGACCTTAGATGATTGTTTAGTAATTATTTTAGATTTTTAAGTAATTTAAAATAATAGGGTTTCCAATAGTTGTAGCTTTTCTACAATTTTGGGATAACCTTTATGCAAGTTTATTTACAGTTTATTTTTAAGTAAATTTGGACGTGCTTTCCAGTCTATTTTCTTTTAGCTATTCCATTTCAGTTATTTGTAATTATTTACTGTCAATTATAGTTTTTTCAATTATTCACATTTATTTACGTTATTTACAGTTATTTACTGTTATTTACGTTTTCTTTACATCTATTCTACGATTGGGATTTCTTCTGTAAATGTTGTTCTTTTTAATTTTCTTTTTACGCAAATGGAATAAATAGAATATAATAAATTGCAAGTATGGACTAAATAATAAGAACACCGATTTTACAGAAAATGGGATGTAAAATAAGGACTGTAATAAATTGGACTTAGACTGAAATAGGAAAATCTAAGATATTTACAAGCTTAGTTATAACATATAATTATAACTAAAAAGAGAGAATAGAAGAAGTAGCTTATTTTTTAAATTAGACTTTGGGTTAAGTAAATAAGCAAAGTTATAACACACAGGTTATAATTAGAGACAGAACAGAAAAGCCTTATTTTTAAGACTTAGAATAAGTGAATAAGCAAAGATAGCACGGATAACAGTAGAGGCTTATTTAAACAGACTTATACTAGGTTAATAAGCAAAGATAAAAGTACGACCTGTACAAACAACATTCCCTTTTTCAGTTAGGTCTCACAATAGATTAGGTGAGGCTAGGGCACGCTTATGTTGGAGTAGTGGTTAATAAGAGGTCAATAAATAAAAGCTCAAATCAGAGGATTTGGACAAGGGGCGCAACTAGATTTTGTTTGTTAGATAGGACCCATACCAATAACATTCCTTTTTAGTCAGACACAGGTGGTCTCATAATAGCACAGGTGAGGCAAGGGCACGCTTATGCTGGAGCAGTGGTAAATAAGAGGTCAACAGGAGGGAGCAACAGATAGCGCGAGCCTAATGGTGGTCGAGCGTGCGGCCTCGGTGCTGGCTAATAAGCCACTATGGAGTTCCAAGCGCTAAGTAGGTATCTAATGCATAGGGACCAACAGGGTCTAGTCCGCAGTAGTAGGTGTCTATTGCGTAGGGACCAACAGGGTCTAGTCTGTATCTTTTGTGCTGGAACCAATAGGGTCTAGTCCGCATCTTTTGCGTAGGGGCCAATGGGTCTAGTCCGCAATAAGCACAGTAGAGATAGAAGGTTGATCAAAGGGTTGAATTAGGACTTCAATGTAATTAAAATAGGATTAGGGTTTCAGCCTAATCAAAGCAGTTATTTAAGAAAAGTGCAAACAGTCTAATCGAACTATCTACGCAAAGCAAACAAGTTAAACCGTATTTTATTCCAGCATTATCTTTTCCTTTATTTCCTTTTTTACTAGAACTGTTGCAAAGTCTATTACCTTTATCTTGGTTAAGAATACTAGTAATTTCTTTCATTCACCAGACTTTTAGTCTGACCACTCCTCTATTTCCCTTCCCCCCCCAAAGGCCACCAGCGGCAGGGATAGTAGATTTCAGAGTTTCTTGGAGGTTCAGGTGCAGAGACTTTCTTCGTGTATTCTACTTCTTCTTTTTCAGTTTTTGTTTCGTTTGTTGTACTGGTACTTTTCTTTGAGAGGGATAGTTATTTTATGTACTTTGATGTTATGACTGAGATAATGTTTTTCACTAGACATGGATATTTGGTATTTGGTTTAATGAAGTATTTATGAAGTTTGATTTTGAATAATGAGATTTCTATTTAAATGTTTCCGCTGTTTTAATTATTTTGTCTTATGAATCTTAGTTTCTATAAGTTTTTAACTATACCTACAACGCACCACATCTTTTAGTGTGCTCTTTTTAGGTATACTAAGGGGTGTGGGGTGTTACATTTGGTATTAGAGCCTGAGGTTACAGGATTCCTAAAAATTTGTTTTAAAAAGTAAAGTATTTTTCAAAATAGGAAAATAGGCATATGGAAGAAGTTGCAAAAAAAATTATTCTCAAGGACAACAAGTTTGCTTTTTAGTCTGAAGGACACTTTTTAGTGTAAATAGAAAATGATGGTTACAACTATCATTCTGTGATTTACACTAAAAAGTGTCCTTCTGCCTAAAAAGCAAATTTCTTGTCCCTGAAACAAAAAATTTCTCCAACTTTTTCCCTGAGCCTAAAAACCCCTTTTCAAAATAACTTGTTTTAAAAGTATTTTTTAGAAAGAAACTCTTAGAAATAGTTTTCAAGTATAAAAGAGTTTTTATAAAAATCCCCTCAAAGTCCAGTTCAATCTTCCTTCGATTCTTTCGAGCCTAAATTCTCTTTTTCTTTGCAAAGAATGGCGGATGCCCTTAATCTTCCAAAGGGCGTCCAAGTCCCAGCTTGGTTTTGTTGATACCTGCAAGCTATGACTCCAAAGGTGCAAGGGCAAGCGCCCAATCCGGCACCAGCGGGTGTGAATCTCATCAACCCACCTACAGCAGCCGATTCCTCCAAGCTATGCGAGGATTTAGCCAATTTAGGAGGCAAGACATTTTTCGGTATGGAGAATTTTGTGGAGGCATGAGCTTGATTAAAAACACAGAGAGGGTATTCGGGCTATTGGGACTGGAGGATTAGCAAATAGTTCAGCTTACATCTTGGCAGCTGAAAGGAGAGGCTTCTTATTGGTGGTAGGTTGTTGAGTTGGAAGGAGGAGATGTTGGATGGTTTGGATTCCGAGAGAGGTTTGAAAGGAAGTTTTTGTCACAAGCAGAAGAGAGTATGTAGTTGGAACAGCTTATTGGCTTGAAGCAAGGTAGTCTTTCTGTTAAGGAGTATATCAACCAATTTAATAAGTTGTCGCGGTTTGGAATAGAGTTAGTGAATACACCACACAAGAGGGCCTTGAAGTTCGCAAAGGGATTGAATCAACCCCTTCAAGGGTTGTTGTTGACTCACATACCGATGGGAGCTACTTATGAGTCACTGGTGGAGATAGCACTTATGTCTGATGCAGCTAAGGAGGGAGAGTCTGAGGAAGTCCCTAAGTCGGAAGGTTCTAAGAAGAAATGGTGGAAGAACAATAATGATAAGAAGAAAGGGGAAGGCCCTCAGAAGCAAATAAAGGAAGGAGTAAAGTGCAATAAATGTGGATTTCTTGGTCATTTTGCGGAAGACTATAAGAAGGAGAAGCTGAAGGGAAAGTGTTATAATTATGGGCAGCCCGGTCATATTAGTAGAGTTTGCCCTCAGAAGTCGGGGCAGGGAGCGGGTGCACCGGCAGCACAGATTCAAGTTTTCGATGCAACACCTTATAGCAGCGAACGCAAGAGAGGTAGGAAAGTCACCGTAGAAGGTTTGATTTCTATTTCTGATTTTCCCATTCGGACTCTTTTCGATTCTGGAGCATCACACTCTTTCATCTCTAGTTCTTTGGTGGATTGTTTGCACTTAAACATCTCTTTAGTAGTAGACCCCATTGTTGTTTCAAACCCCATAGGAGGATCAACACACTTGTCTATGATTTGTATGGGTTTGAAATTTTTTATCCTAGGCGTAAAGTTTGATTGCGACGCCTATGTATTAGGATTTTCGGGGTATGGGATGATTTTGGGGATGGATTGGCTATCCACATATGGAGCGTTATTAGACTGTGAGAGGAGAGTCGTTAGACTAGAGACATGCAGTGGTAGGACTCTCGAGGTTTCTTGCGACCCATAGGGGTTAGTCATGTTGAGTTTCCTTTATTCCCTCGATCCATCATCCGTAGAGTTAGACTCAGTTCTGGTCGTCAGAGATTTTCCGGACATCTTTGAGGAGGTTAGGGGACTAACCCTAAGAGAGAGATCGACTTCAGGATCTATTTGACTGACAATGCTAAGCTAGTAGCATTGCCCATGAGACACATGGCACCTAGGGAGAGGAAGGAGTTAATAAAACAGATTCGTTAGCTATTGGGGAAAGGCTTCATTAGGAGGAGCAAATCTGAGTAGGGAGCGCCAGTAGTCTTCGCTACTAAGGCGGATGGTTCCCTTCAACTTTGCGTAGACTATAGAGAGTTGAATAAGCTCACAAAGAAGAACCGTTATCCACTTCCTAGGATAGATGAACTTTTCAACCAGTTGGTAGGCTCTTCAGTATTATCTCAACTTGATTTAGCCATTGGATTTCATCAGTTTAGTGTCGCTGAGGATAGCATTGATAAGACGGCATTTAGGACACCCGACGGATTCTTTGAGTGGTTGGTTATGCCTTTTGGGCTAACCAATGCTCCAGTTTATTTTGTAGATTTGATGAGCCGTGTTTTTAGAGATGTCCTAAATAAGTTCATAGTAGTGTTTGTGGATGATATTTTAGTGTTTTCGAAGAGAATGGAGGAGCATGTTGTTCATTTAGTGGAGGTTCTTCATACACTTCGTGTTCATTAGTTGAGGGCAAAGTTCTCGAAGTGTCACTTTTGGTGAGAGGAGGTATGTTTCTTGGGGCACGTAGTTTCAAGAAAGGTTTGGGTTGACCCCGCTAAGGTAATTGCAGCGCAAGATTGGAAGGCCCCAAGAACATTACCGAAGTTAGAAGCTTTCTAGGATTGGCTGGCTATTATAGGAAGTTCATCAGGGATTTTGCCAAGATTTCAGCACCACTTACTCGCCTCACTAAGAAGAATAAAGCATTCGTATGGGACGTGGATTGTGAGGATTCCTTCACGATGCTAAAGAGAGCCTTTACTAGTGCACCAGTGTTAGTTTTACCCGATGGAGCTAAGCCTTTTACAGTATACACTGATGCATGTAGGATGGGTCTAGGAGCGGTGTTGATGCAAGAAGGGAGGGTAGTATGTTATGGAAGTAGACAGTTGAGGACTCATGAGAAGAACTACCCTACCAATGACTTGGAGTTAGCTGCTATAGTTTTTGCACTCAAGTCTTGGAGGCATTACTTGCTAGGAGAGAGGTTCGAGCTTTTCACCGACCATAATTAATTGAAATACCTATTCTCACAGAAGGATTTGAACATGAGGCGGCAGCGATGGATGGAGTTTATGGCATCTTACAACTTTGAGATAGCTTATACCCCTAGCAAGGGAAACGTGGTTGCGGATGCGTTGAGTAGGAAGAAAGCAACCCTTAGTCCGATGTTCATGGAGTGGAGGAACCTAGAGTTTATTTCCACTTTTGATTTTAAGCCCTCTACGGACATTACCCTGGGATTGTTAGCAGCACTTTAGGTGAGGCCTACCCTTATAGATCAGATTGGCTCTAGGCAGCAAGAGGATTCAGAGCTTATGGATATTATGGATAGGATTAGCAGAGGAGAGGTCTCTAGACATTTCCAACGCTATTCCATGGATAGTAAAGGGTGGCTAAGGAGAGATGGAAGATTTTGTGTCCCTCACGCTAGTGATTTGTTGAGAGCAGTTCTAAAGGAAGCACACCATTCTCGTATGACTATTCATCCGGGTGGTGATAAGATGTATAGGGACATGAAGAGGATGTTTTATTGGAGTGGAGTTTGTGGCTATGTGTCTTGTGTGCCAAAGGGTTAAGGCAGAGTAGCAGATGCCCGGTGGATTACTTCAGCCATTGGATGTGCCCGAATGGAAGTGGGAGAGCGTTTCGATGGACTTTATAGATGGTTTACCCCGGTCTAGAAAGGGGAATACTAGCATTTGGGGGATATAGATCGGTTGACCAAGAGCGCCCACTTCATTCTGGTCAAGAGTAAGAGGACGACATCTTATTTGGCATCCTTGTATGTTCATGAGATAGTCCGACTTCATAGTATTCTCTCTAGCATAGTGAGCAATAGAGACCCTATTTTTACTAGCGAGTATTGGAGAAGCTTGCAAGAAGCTTTAGAGAAGCAGCTTAGATTGAGTACGGCCTATCACCTTCAGACGGATGACCAAATGGAGAGAGTTAATAGAGTGCTTGAAGATTTGTTGAGGATGTGCATTCTAGATTTTGGAGGAACTTGGGAGGAGCATCTTCCTTTAGTGGAGTTCGCATATAATAACGGCTTTCATGCTGGGTGGAGTCTACGGAGAGGTTGCTACTTGGTCCTGACATGGTTAGGGAGACCTCAGAGAAGGTGGATTTTATTAGAAGGAGGATGAAGGCAACCCAAGATAGGCAAAAATCTTATGCAAACAAGCGGAGGAGAGATATTGAGTTTGAGGTTGGAGACTTAGTTTTCATTAAAGTATCTCCGCTAAGGAAGGTGGTGAGGTTTGGATCGAGTGGAAAGTTAGCCCCCAGATTTGTAGGACCGTTCCCGATTGTAGAGATAGTAGGGAAGATGGCGTACCAAGTGAAGCTACCAGAGAGGCTCGCAGGAGTACACGACGTTTTTCATGTTTCACACTTGAGAAAGTGCTTACATGACTCAGTAGAGTGATGTGCACGTAAATGAGCATATTTTTACCACCATATTTCATGTAATTAAATTAAATAAATGATCATATCGGGTATTTTAACATGTTTAAACCAAAATTCATATATTCTCAAATCGTCATATATTCATCTTCATATACGGGCAAAATGGTCATTTTTGTGCATATATTAATTTATGAAAATTTATTTGGAAATTTCTACATTGTTTTGTAGGAAATTGGCTTCAAATGAAAGAGGGTTTCATGGAAAATATGCATGCACAAATGAATACAAAGGAATGAAGATGGAAATAATTCAAACTCATGATAATGGAGGACCCCACCTACCCACCTATCTTAATGTACAAATTAGAGGCTAATGCACATGTTAATAGAGTTTAAAGCTTCATGCAAACTTAAATGATGATTATTTAATGCTAATGATTACTTGGCCTCCACACTTCCTAAGAGGGTATTTTGGGCATTCCCCAAAAAAGAGGATTAGGATTTCATACATGTATAAATACCTCTTATGTTCATGTAACCTCTCTTCCTCTTAGTTAGGTTTAGCTTAAATTAAAAATAAAAGAAAGCTCTCTTTCTCTTTTTATGGCTACTTAGCCATTTTTACCTTATGTAATTTTCCTTTTTTATGCAATGTTAATTATTGTTTCCTTTTAATTACATGTTCATCTCCTTTCATGCTAGTAGTGTAGTTTCATTTATTCCTGCAAGTAGAATAGTTTTATTTCTTTTTAGTTAGCTCTTCTTTTACTTTGCTCTTTTTTTCCTTTTCTTTTTTATTTCATGTTGCATGCTACAATTATTGATATGATAACAAAAATGAGAGGTTAAACCCCTTCAATTTAGGAGTAATGAAGCTCTCTAATCGTGTAACTTCAAAATTTTGGTAATTATTGCTCTCTTTTTGTGCTTAATGACAATTCTTGAAGTGGTTTAACTTGTTGTTTTTTGCTTTGAATTTGATAGCCTATATTGTTGACACCAAATAGGCTATGCTTAAACAATCACTAAACACAAATTACCTTTTCATCTACATATGATTATGGTAATGTAGTGAATGTTGAAATCAAAATTTGATGGTCTATATTTCTAATTAATAGTTAATAGGCCATGCTTAAAATAGATTTTACTTTGAACTTGTTGTCATTTTTCATGAGAACTAAAAAGTGATTTAAAGGTTGTGTTATAGTTTGATGGCTTATGTTGGGCTAATTAATAACACAAATATGCCATACTTATGATAAGCACATCATTTAAATTCACTTATGACCAAAAAAGAGAGATCATAATTTCATATTTTGTTGAACTATATGATCTAGAGAGTGGAATTTTCTCTAAATTGTCATTTTATTCCCATAGTTTTCATTCACTTTTGTAGTGTTAGTTTTTACATTTTTTGTAGTTAAAACATTCTCTCGACTTTGGTATAATTTGATTGAATAGAGATCTAAAATCTAACAATTCCCCGCGGATCGACCCGTACTCGCCACGTACTAAAATTGTACGTCGTGCGCTTGCGGTTAATTTTATTATAAATTCGTTCGACGGTTTTCTAAACCGATAGAATTTCCATCGACTAACAAGTTTCTGGCACCGTTGCCGGGGAGTTTGCTTTGATTTTATTTCTATTCTTCGAATTATTTTTGTTTGATTTTGTGTGTTGTTTGCATTAAAAAAAATTGAGTTGTGTGTTTGTCATTTGATTTTTGGTGTGTGCTTGTTGTTTTTCTTGCATTTGCATTTGCATTCCTATTAAAAAACACAACACAATTTCAAAACAAAAAATATTTTATTGCACTGCATTTACATTTTCATTAACAAGTACATTCATATTTTTTTTCTTTTACAAAACCATCACTTTACATTTTTCAGTACAATTCTCTGGTTCACTATTACTATTACATTGCCCTACTACAAATTTCTCAACAATTCCATTTCATTTGCAACTGCCCCCTACTTCCACCTATAACCAAATTGCTCTACCAGTCATTCATTCATCAAACACCCCTATAACCAGACACAGTCATACCTGACAACTTCTCTGTTCATCCCAACTTCATCACCAAACATCACCATTGTCAACAACTTCCATCACAACAAACTCCAAATCACTGCTCCATCAAAACACGCTACTACAGCTCCACCACACTGTTGCAAATCCATTTCTGCTTCTAAGTCATCAATACATCACCCCTGTGCTTTTGTGCACACATATAACTTCACAAACAGTCACAAACACCTTGCACTTGACCATTACTTCATACAAAACCATACCCACTGCACATTATCTGCATCACTAACTTCCTCCACTACTCCATACAATCTACACATTACCCTTCTACTGTAACCACAAAACACCATCTTCAAACAACAACATCACCACTTCCACCACGCTTCTGCCTTGCCTTCTACCTCCACTAAACAGCAACAACACACTGCACTTAGATCACTGCAACTGATCATAAACACACTGAACATACCCCTGATTCACTACACATAGATCGTGGCAACCTACCATTTACTTCTGCCTACTGCTCATCAAAATACACAGTGCAGTTCCACAGTATCACCCCACAGCAGCCATGTATATCAACTACCACTCCACTCAAACATTGAATCAAGAACAAACCAAAACGACCACCACTCAAAATTGACATCACACAAACATCACAGCCCTCCTCTGCAACAGTCACTCCAACTATGCATCACTACTCACAGAAACTGCTTCACTCAAAATTGCCACTCCCTCTATTACAGCAGCAACTAAGTGCTCGTACAAGTGGAACTGCAACACATCATAACTACAAACCACTGTTCTACCCTGAACACACTTCACTACATAACCTCCTCAGAAATACCCCTGTGTCACCGTTCTCCTTCTCACTGCCTCAATAATACATAGTGCAACACCAACCTTCTTTAAAACACTTCTGCCATCTACTTCACCCATATCCTCGTCTCTGTCATATACTGCCACCAGTTGCCTGCATATAACTTTCTTCTAAAACCAGTTGCCTCCTACTTCTGACCAAACATCGCCTCACTATATGGTCAATTCATCATCTACACTTCTGTCAATTCGAGCACAATACTGTCAATACTATCAACACTTCGAGCATAATACTATCAATTCATCATCTACACTTCTTCCTCACTATGACTACTGCCAATTTACACTACCTCAACATCACAACCTGCCTCATAATAAAAGAAATAAAATACATACCACATCAAGCTTGTAGTCCACCACGAACACAATCCACCAATCGACCCAAATCGCCCCCTCCAACATTGAATCGCCAACACCGAATCGCTCCTCCAAACCACAACTTCCCATCGTAACTAGTTGCCAGACCCTAAACGACTTCTCCATTTCACAACCGCGAGCATCTCCAACGAGCAACCAGAATTTGAACCTGAATCGAAATTTGAACGACAGTTTTTTATATTTGAGAATTTATTTCATGGTTTTGGAATTGTGCTGCAGTTGGTTCTGTTGAATTCATTTGGGAATTGTTGCTGGAATTTGTTTGAGATTGTTCTGCATATTAGGCTGGGTTATAAGGGGGTGTAGTGTTGAGTGAATAAAACTATTTTTTTTATATTTTGTTTCTTTTTTTTTGTTTTAATTCATTTGTTTTATTTTTTTTCAACTCCATCCTTATCTTAAAAAAAAGATTTGCTCAATTTGTTTTTAGTTTTGTTTAGTTTTAAACAAAAAATTTTTTTGAGTTTTAAAATTTGTTTGCTTTGTTTAAATTTGGTTTGTTTTAATTTTTTTTTGAAAAAGAATTGTATATATCTTGTTTAAAATTACAGGTTGCCAAAATAGAAAATCGCAAAGAAAAGAAGTGCTTGCTTAAATAATCGCCTTGAATGCTTTCTTAAAAAAATTGCTACTTAAAAAAAGTTTGCTAATAATTCTGCACGCTCTGGTATCATGCTTTCATCTCTAGTTTTATTTTCTTTGCATTGTTGTTCGCTTGCATCTAAAAAAATTCAAAAATCCAAAAACAAAAACAAACTTCATTTTAGTTGCATTGTTAATACACGTTTAATTTCTGCTTTGCATTTCATCCTAGATTTTGATTAATAATAATGATTAGACATCGATAACTTTTAATTGTATATTGATAATTTGTCTTCTTTGAACAATTTACTTTCTTAGTGTCTAGGCTACTGTAGAGCAATAACCATTTATAAATATTACGGTGATTCGTAAATATTTTAGTGGTTGTTTCTCTGAAGGTACTTAAACCTTCGGCTGCATTGCTACGGTGATTCGTGGTGCACCGATAAATCTTGTCCGTTAACTGACTGAGAACTATCTTGTTGAATTAAGACAAAGCATGATTATACAATTTTGGGTTAGGACTTAGGAGCTACTTAGGATAGAAAATTTGAAATTAAATCCTTGCATTAATTTCATTGCATTAGTTCATACATATTTAAAAAAATATTCAAAATCCAAAATTTAAAAAAAATTTGTAAATATTCCTTTTTCTTTTCAATTTTAAAATCCTTTTCCTTTGAATTTTTTAATCAAAAAAAAATTTACTTAGTTTTTTTTTTGTTTAGAAAAGCAAAAATCCAATATATATATATATATATAACCTTTTCAAAAAAAAATTCTTTTTTAGAAATAAATGCTTTGTGAATACTTTTCCTTTATAAAAATCCAAAAAAAAACAAAAAAAAACCAAAAACATTCTTTAAAATGTCCGAGTTTCCCTACTTACATGAATTTTACGATGGTTGTGAAAATCGATATAATCCATATGATTTCACTCGAAATTCATATGGATATTTTAACAACAACTATTGTGTAAATAATTCGAATTTCGAATAGCAAAATTTTCAAAATGATGAACAACCCTCAACTCTTGAAAATAGCATTTCGTCTTTACTTGAACTCATCACACTAAATAAAGAATGAACAATTTGTGCAATAACTCAAGTCAAAGTTTTCAAAATAATCAAGATTTGAATTCACTTCAAAATTCAAACAATTTTGAGTATAACCCATACCAATTCAATTCGAACTCCAAAGTGAATTTCAATATAAAAATGAAAATGTGAACAACTTTTCAAATAATTTTGGCAATGGGAATAATCTCGACTACAATGCGACTGAAAATATTTGTTCTCAACAAATTCAAATCGACAATTCTCAAATTAATAATCATGAATTTGGTTAGTTGAGCAAACGGAAAAAGATTACGAGGATTTGTTGTGTGAAACCTACAAAAAATTTCGTGAGAAACAAAATCAAATCCCAACTTATGAAGAATCAAATAATAATCCACCGTCTATTAAAATTGACAATTTTTGTCTACAACAAGTTCAAATCAAAAATCCTCAAGTTAGTAATTATAAATTGGATTTTGTTGAACAAATGAACAAAAGTTACGATGATCAAATCCCAACGTGTGAAGAGTCGAGTGATAATCCATCTTTTACCCAATTTGACTATTTTCAAATAACAAATTTTGAAATTGAAAACAACAATCTTAACAAGGTTGTTGAAAATACGGTAATTGAGTTGGATTTCGATTCTTTTGAGGGTGTGGAAGCAAATTTAAAATTCGACCTTCCTTTTCTCGATTTCAAAATTTTAAATACAACAACTTTGGATTTTGAACTTGAGATTCACAATGAAGTTGTTGATAATCCAACAAAGGAAAATGAATTTAACGAGCATGATTTCTTTGGAATTTTTGAAAACGAGTTGTCGAATTCTAAAGGGGAAGATTTAAAACACCATTTTGATTTTGAAATCGATAATTTCGAAAAATTTGTAAATGATGAGTTTGAATCTCAATTTAGTGAAAAAAAATGTGAACTTCAATCAATCATTATATCTACCCCAAAAATCATCGAAAATAAAATAACTCATACGATTTTTAATAAAACGACATTCGTTTTCTCAAATCAACATTCAACTTTGAAATCATTTACGGTTTAGTTTTTCGAGCTTAAGTTGTGTCTCGCATACTTGACGAGACAAATAAATCGGTCTTTGGAAGACCATATCATTTACTTTTTGACGATATACTTTCTGAACTCTTGTATATAATAATCTTTTCGTTTTCATGTACATATAGGTCATCTTTTTATTTTTGTTTTATTTTTCTCCTTTCACTTGGGTTGACTATGGGGACACAGTCAAAATCAAGTGTGGGGGAGTCTCATCATTTTCATGGTTTATTTTTGCATTCTCTTTCCAAAACTAAAGGAAAAACTAAAAAAACTAAGGAAAAAAACAAAATAAATCTCAAAAAAAAAATTAAGCATTTTGATTTATTTTTAAAGAAACACTATAGGATAAGTATAAGATTTCGGTTATTAAATTGAAATTTTTGAAATTTATTTGTCTCAACAATAATAAAAATAAAGTTTGATTACAAAGAACGATGATTTAACTTATATATAGGTAGGTTCATGGTGATAATTATGAAGTATATCCTAATTGAAAATCTTTGTTTAAAAAAGTGGGGAATTTAAAGTAAAGGATATAATATATTTTTTGTCTTCTAAGTTAAATGGTGCTAAGTTGATTTTGCAAAATTCTCTTTTTTTAAAAAACAAATTATATATATATATATATATATATATATATATCAGGAAAATAGGCACAGGGAAGAAGTTGCAAACAAATTTAGTCCCAGGGACAACAAGTTTGCTTTTTAGTTTGAAGGACACATTTAGTGTAAACAGAAAATGATAGGTACAACTATCATTATGCGATTTACACTAGAAAGTGTCCTTCAACCTAAAAAGCAAACTTCTTGTCCTTAAAACTAAATTTTTCTTCAACTTTTTCCTTAAGCCTAAAGACCTCTATATATATATATTTGTATATATGTATATAATTTTTATTAACACCTAGAGTCATGTGTTCACACTCGTGGGTTCACTTGCCATGCTCTGTACCCTTCTTACGTAAGCCCGAAAGGTAGTGCACGATCGGTATATCTGGCCTCCGTTTATCCGATTTAGGTGTGTGTATATAAAAAATTATTTTATTAATAACGCCTACAGTCGATAAGTGTTTACACTTGTGTGTTAACTCGCCACGCTCTACATTCCCCTCACATAAGTCCGCAAGGCAGTGCATGGGTAATATATCTGGCCTCAGCTTATCTAAGTTAGGCATATGTAAACATTGTAAATATCAATAAAATTTTCAAAAAATAGAGAGAGTAAGCAAATGAAATCCAAGCACTATTTTAACTTGATTGATTTGACTTGTTATTGAAAAGAAATGAAAATACCACTTTGGTAAACTTTGATAATCAACTAAGGATCCATTTCATAGTTACACTATGTTATCAACTGAAACAACGAGTTAAACTATAGTCTATTTGTTATGATAACTTGATTTTTGTTGGATATTTTGACGAGTAAATGCCTTAAATTTTCATGACAATGACCAAAACTTATATTTAACTTATTTGTGTTGATTTAAAAGTAAATCCCTTATTTATAAACATTTTCAAAAACTTGCATTCATCTCTTTTGTGAATATATCTTGCATTTTGTAATTATTTTCACTTTGCATTTGGATTTCGTGGGTAGTATCCACTGAAAACCCTCACGAGACAACACTCATCCTACTGGGGACACCTAGAGGTTTAACGGCTTGTTGCATATGCTCAATGCAATCGTGCTCCCTACGAAAATGGATTTATCTTAGTTTTTTTCCTTTATTCGAGGACGAATAAAAATATAAGTGTGAGGGTATTTGATGTGCACGTAAATGTGCATATTTTTACCATAATATTTAATCTAATTAAATTAAATAAATGATCACATCGGGTATTTTAACATGCTTAAACCAAAATTCGTATATTCTCGAATCGTCATATATTCATCTTCATATACGGGCAAAATAGTCATTTTTGTGCATATATTAATTCATGAAAATTTACTTGGAAATTTCTACATTATTTTGTAGGAAATTGGCTTCAAATGAAAAAGGGTTTCATGGAAAATATGCATGCACAAATGAATACGAAGGAATGAAGATGGAAATAATTCAAACTTATGATAATGGAGGACCCCACCTACCCACCTGTCTTAATGTACAAATTAGAGGCTAATGCACATGCTAATAGAGTTTAAAGCTTCATGCACACTTAAATGATGATTATTTGATGCTAATGATTACTTGGCCTCCACACTTCCTAAGAGGGTATTTTTGGCATTCCCCAAAAAAGTGGATTAGGGTTTCATACATGTATAAATACCCCTTATGCTTCATGTAACCTCTCTTCCTCTTAGTTAGTTTTAGATTAGATTAAAAATAAAAGAAAGCTCTCTTTCTCTTTTCATGGGTACTTAGCCATTTTTATGTTATGTAATTTCCTTTTTATGCAATGTTAATTATTGTTTCCTTTTAATTATATGTTCATCTCCTTTCATGCTAGTAGTGTAGTTTCATTTATTCATGCAAGTAGAATAGTTTTATTTCTTTTTAGTTAGCTCTTCTTTTACTTTTTTCTCTTTTTCCTTTTCTTTTTATTTCATGTTGCATGCTATAATTGTTGATATGATAACAAAAATGATTGGCTAAACCCCTTCAATTTAGGGGTAGTGAAGCTCTCTAATCATGTAGCTTCAACATTTTGATAATTATTGCTCTCTTTTTGTGCTTAATGACAATGCTTAAAGTGGTTTAACTTGTTGTTTTTGCTTTGAATTTGATAGCCTATATTGTTGACACCAAATATGATATGCTTAAACAATCACTAAACACAAATTACCTCTTCATCTACATGTGATTATGGTAATGAAGTGAATGTTCAAATCAAAATTTGATGGTCTATATTTCTAATTAATAGTTAATAGGTCATGCTTAAAATAGATTTTACTTTCAACTTGTTGTCATTTTTCATGAGAATTAAAAGTGATTTAAAGGTTGTGTTATAGTTTGATGGCTTATGTTGGGCTAATTAATAGCACAAATATGTCATACTTATGATAAGCACATCATTTAAATTCACTTATGACCAAAAAAGAGAGATCATAATTTCATATTTTGTTGAACTATATGATATAAAGTGTGGAATTATCTCTGAATTGTCATTTTATTCCCATAGTTTTCATTCACTTTTGTAGTGTTAGTTTTTCCATTTTTTTAGTTAAAACATTCTCTCGACTTTGGTATAATTTGATTGAATAGAGATTTAAAATCTAAAAATTCCCTGCGGATCAACCTGTACTCGCCACGTACTAATATTGTACATCGTGTGCTTGCGGTTAATTTTATTATAAATTCATTCGACAGTTTTCTAAACCGATAGAATTTCCATCGACGAACACTGAGATTATGGAGCCTAGTCAGTTGGAGGAAGTGGAAGTAGAAAGGGAAGCATTGGTTCATCGTATTCCTACAAAGATCATTGAACAAGACATCAAAAGGCTTTGGAATAAAGAAGTCCCGTTAGTGAAGGTGTTGTGGGGAGATGATGTTACAGACGCTAGATAGGAAACTGAAGAAAATATACGTACCTCTTATCTGCATCTATTTGATAGTAAGTTTTAGAATTTCCTATTTTCATCTTTAGCTTTGAATAGGTTCTTTCATTTACTATCCTTTGAGAGGGTAGAACTTAGGATTTAACCTATGGATGGAAGGATTTGATGTAAACATGTTATTAGAACATGTTATGTATGATGGATACTAGTCATTGCAAGTGGTTGCTAGTAAATGCTAATGGACACATATACTTACACTAGGCACTATTATCTCTTAGGGATCAGCCTAAATAGGACACCAGAGCATATGCATATGGATGTGTGTGCATTTGCATTTTTATTTTATTTTCCATGGTTGTTATAAATGGATGACTATCATATGATTGTTTCATTTGGATGATGATTGTAGCACGCATATAGAACTATCAGTTATCATTAAGGAAATTACATTCATTTGGATACATGGCATGTACATGATTGCATAAAAGGAGGTCGACTGAATCAGTGGATCACCTAATCTTTTGCATTAGTTAGGGACATTGACACTACACTAATTGCATAAGTATCATAAATCGCATTAGAAAAACATAAGGACAATGGATGCAATGGATGATGGTTGAGTAGTTAGTTATAGAACTTGGATGAAGATATGTATTTCATTCTTCTATCCTTAGATATTTCGGGGACGAAATCTCTTAAGGAGGGGATAAAGTAACAACCCAAAATTTAAGCTATAGTAATTAATTAACGAATTAATTAAATGATAAAATAAAATTTTGAAATTATCAGAACTGAGCTACGGGAGTTACACCATTGTGTCCACGGTAATTTTCTGGTCAATTTTCATATATAGAACATCAACATCCGAGCTAAGACGAAGAAGTTACGGAATAAACAAGAAACGAGAAGATACATATACATACATGCATGCATACATACATACATATATAGATATATATATAAGGGGCTAGGTCGACCCTCACATAAGCAAGGTCGACCTATAGGTCGACCTGTGATAGTTAAGGTCGATAGGTAGGTTGACCCGCCTACCCCAGAATGCATTCTTTTAACGTTGCTTCGTCCAGAACAATTTTAACAAATCATCTTGTAACTTTTGTCCAATCTTGTGCGTTCATGCTTCCATCTGACGGTTCCTATCGAGCCTATGATGTGGTTGCACCAGATTTAATCTCCAATCCAATGGTTTGAGATCTACAAGCGACGCAATAAATAAGACCCTATGCCTAGCTATTTTCCTCATTCAGATTTTCTCCATCTGGGTTCATTGCTTGAGGCTGGACCCTAAAAGGAATATTTTTCCAAGAAGAAGATCTTTTTAGTTAATATATTTTATAACCTACAAGTGGATCTGGAAAGGCCAAGGAAAAGAGATAATGACCTCAGGTGAGTGTTTAGTAATTATTTTAGATTTTTAAGTAATTTAAAATAAAAGGGTTTCCAATAGTTGTAGCTTTTCTATAATTTTGGGATAACCTTTATGCAAGTTTATTTACAGTTTATTTTTAAGTAAATTTTGGACTTGCTTTCTAGTCTATTTTCTTTTAGCTATTCTATTTCAGTTATTTACAATTATTTACTGTTAATTATAGTTTTTTTCCTATTATTTATAGTTATTTATGTTATTTACATTTATTTACTGTTATTTACGTTTTCTTTACATCTATTCTACGACTGGGATTTCTTTTGTAAATGTTGTTCATTTTAATTTCCTTTTTACGCGAATGGAATAAATAGAATTGAATAAATCGTGAATATGGACTAAATTATAAGAACACTGATTTTACAGAAAATGAGATGTAAAATAAGAAGGACTGTAATAAATTGGACTTAGACTGAAATAGGAAAATTTATGATATTTGCAAGCTTAGTTATAACATATAATTATAACTAAAAAGAGAGAATATAAGAAGTAGCTTATTTTTTAAATTAGACTTTGGGTTAAGTAAATAAGCAAAGTTATAAGACACAGGTTATAATTAGAGAAAGAATAGAAAAGGCTTATTTTTAAGACTTAGAATAAGTGAATAAGCAAAGATAGCAAGGATAACAGTAGAGGCTAATTTAAATAGACTTATACTAAGTTAATAAGCAAAGATTAAAGTAGGACCCGTACCAACAGCATTCCCTTTTCAGTTAGGTCTCACAATAGATTAGGTGAGGCTAGGGCACTCTTATGCTGGAGTAGTGGTTAATAAGAGGTTAATTAATAGAAACTCAAATCAAGGGATTTGGGCAAAGGGCGTAGCTAGATTTTTTTGTTAGATAGGACCCGTACCAACAACATTCCCTTTTAGACAGACACAGGTGGTCTCACAATAGAACAGGTGAGGCAAGGGAACGCTTATGCTAGATCTGTGGTAAATAAGAGGTCAACGGGAGGGAACAACAAATAGCACAAGCCTAATGGTGGTCGAGCATGCGGCCTCAGTGCTGGCTGATAAGCCACTATTGAGTTCCAAGCGCTAAGTAGGTATCTATTGCGTAGAGACTAACAGGGTCTAGTCCGCAGTAGCAAGTGTCTATTGCGTAGGGACCAACAGGGTCTAGTCCATATCTTTTGCGTAGGGACCAACAGGGTCTAGTCCGCATCTTTTCCTTAGGGACCAATGGGTCTAGTCTGCAGTACGCATAGTAAAGATTGAAGGCCGATCAAAGGGTAGAATTAGAACTTCAGCCTAATTAAAGTAGGATTAGGGTTTCAGCCTAATCAAAGCAGTCATCTAAGAAAAGTGCAAACAATCTAATCGAACTATCTAAGCAAATCAAGCAAGTTAAACTGTATTTTATCTCATCTTTATCTTTTCCTTTATTTCCTTTTTTACTACAACCGCTGCAAAGTCTAGTACCTTTATCTTGCTTAAGAATACTAGTAATTACTCATATTCACCAGCCTTTTAGTCTGACCCACTCCTCTATTTCCGTTTCCCCCCCATAGGACACTAGAGGCAGGGATGGTAGATTTCAGAGTTTCTTGGAAGTTCAGCTGTAGAGACTTTCTTCATGTATTCTACTTCTTCTTTTTCAGTTTTTGTTTCGTTTGTTATACTGGTACTTTTCTTTGAGAGGGATAGTTATTTTATGTACTCTAATGTTATGACTGAGATAATGTTTTTCGCTAGACATGGATATTTGGTATTTGGTTCAATGAAGTATTTATGATGTATGATTTTGAAAAATGAGATTTCTATTTAAATGTTTCCGTTGTTTTAATTATTTTGTCTTGTGAATCTTAGTCTCTGTAAGTTTTTAGCTATACCTACAACGCACCACATCTTTTAGTGTGCCCTTTTTGGGTATACTAAGGGGCGTGGGGTGTTACAATTCCTGACCCATTGCTTGAACCCATGTGTGTGTTGTTGAGTTTGTAGTGTTGTGCTAAGGAGTTGGAGTGGTTATTTTAGTCGTTGGTTATATATAAATATATATTTACAATAATAAATTTATATTATAAGTTTAATTGGAATATAGTTAAGAGTTAGAATTCTATGGATTCATGATTAAAATCTTGTGATAACCTAATATTTAGCCATAATGAATTCCAATGTGTTTGTGAATTTTGAATCATTTGATTCAAAGCTTTGGAAATAAATAAAGATATATCTATTTATTTATTGAGATAAATATTTTGCTATAAACACCAATAATTTGGTAAGAAGAGTTTAATAAAGTTATAAATATTAAACTTGTTTTATAAATTGGTATAATTTTTTTATAAATGGTTTTATCAAATAGTTATATTTATACTAAGTATTACTAGTATAAATTGTTATGGATTTGGAAATATGTTTTGTGAAATATAAATTTAATTTATCTTTAAATAAAATGGTTATGAGATTTAGAAAATAAACTTAAGTTGTTTTATACTAGTGTATAAATACTAATTTGGACATTTCTAAGAGTAATAAATTTGATTTTAGAGAATAAATTATTACTTATATATATATATATATGGTTTTAAAACATGATTTGTGAACAATACAACTTTATGGAAATTGAAGTATCAATATGGTTTCGGAAAATGGAAAATCTTAGTTCATAAAATTAATACAATTGGAACAATTTGGAATAACAAAATTTTTTAATAAGTGACAAATTAAATAAATGTTTTAAGAACCTTAATTCTATAATTTGGGAAGTACTAATAATCGAATTAGTGTTATTGATTAGTTTAAATGCTTTCGAATCATGGTTCGTCGAATATGTCACAACCCGATGAATAGAATGTTTAAGTGGAATTTACTAACCCATTAGTGAATACTCGAATTCCACCGGGTAGTATTAGAAGTGTAACAACCCTGTTGTTAATTACCTAATCAATTAAAATTAATTAAGGATAATTAATTTATAATTGTAATTTGTGAAATTTAATTGTGGAAGTAAATTTAGTGTTGAGAATAATTGATTTGATTTAATTAAGGAATGAGTTTCATTTCTTAAATAGGATTTCAATTAAAAAAATTGAAATATTATTAAATCAATTATTTGAATTTGGTGTTTACAGTAAAGTGTTAGTATTGAGAATTTTTGCTAAAATGAAAATTTTAAATTGTTAATTGGTTCTGTCAAATTTGAGAAATTAGTGAATAATTTTGTTAAAACATTGTCAGGAAATTTTTTTTGGGTTTATTAATGAGAACTAAACAAATATTAGTAACACTTAGGAGAATTAGCAACACCTTGTTAGTGGATCCTCATCTCAACTCTCTTGACCCATTGGTGCAAATAAGAGAAAGTATCTCTCCTTAGTATGCATTCACGTTCATTCTAAAGTCAGAAAAGAGAAACCAAAAACTAAACTCCACCTTCTCAAAGCTTTAAAACCCTAGTTCCTAATTTCCAAATTCAAAGCTCAAATCAAAGGGATTTCGCCTAATAATGTAGAGTAAATGTTTTAAACTCTATCACTATCCTTTAAAACTATAAAAGAATGATTTTGATCCCCTTTTTGATCAAATTGCTTGCTGTCCAAATTTTGTTCTTGAGTTTTTAGGTGATTTTGGAGAAGCTAGGAGGTTAGCAAGGCTTAAAAGAGGATCTAGCAAGCTATAGGAAAATAATATGTGAGTTAATCACTCACACTACTATCTCTAACCCATAAGAATAATTGGTAGTTGCTGTTTGGATTAAATTGGTTAGTTTGTTGATTAAATTGCTTTCAATTTGATTGTGAATTGGTTGTTTGAATTTGGTGATTATTTGATTGTTTGCTGAAAATTGTTTGTGAAAAATCGCTGCAGTAAAACAACGATATTTTGGCGCAAAATTATCCGAATTAGCTCAATCATTTTGCAGTTGAAAGAAAATTCCATTAGCTACAAGTTCACTTCTAATTACTTTATGAAATTCTATAGTTTAGAGGGTCAAAATTGAGTTTGAATCCGATGGTGTAGCTCTGGCTTGTGCAATTTGTTTTAAATCGAAACCTGATATTAAAATCACCATAACTTTTGATTGGTAGAACAAAATGAAGTGTAGTTATTTTCAGTTGAAAGGTATTTTTATAAGGAACAATTTTTATCTTCATCACTTTTTGTGAGTAAGCAGTTTACTAAGGGTAATTTGGGTTTGAAGAAGATGTAACCTCTCTGTCCTGTGTTTTAACCGTAGCTTTGAAATACAGAAATTGTTTTAGGCATATCTTTCTCGTTTCTTGTCGGATTTAGATAATTTTTAATATTCCGGAAAGCTTATTTTGTTTGCGACAACTTTCATTTTGAACATATTTGCAAATTTTGAACATAGTTTGATCGAAATCCTATTGGAAACTCTCAGCTCTATCACCGTGATAATTACATTCTCTAAACTAAATAGTTAGTAAATTAGGCATATCTCTCTCGTTTCTTATCGGATTTTGATAATTTTTAATGTTCTGGAAATCTTACTTTGTGATTGACAACTTTTATGTTTTGGGTTTTGCATAATTTTGAAGTTTAAGTGGTCAAAAATTCATTTCGTTGTCGCTACTATGTCAATGAAAGAGAATTGTTTTTAAATTTTCAAATCTTAGAATTGTTTCTAAATTATGTTTATAAATATAAAAAATGATTTTTTAGCAAGTTATTTTATATATTATGCATGTTTAGTAAAATATTTATGGATATGGAAATATGACTTTGGAAATACAAATCTAATCTATTTTTACATAAAAATGATTATGGAATTGGAATATAAGTATTATGGTTTCATTACATAAATAATTTAGGATTCATGGAATTTGGAATGTTGTTTTGAAAAGTATAAACTTAGTTTCTTTTTAAATAAAATGGTTATATTTTAGTATGGATTTAGAAGAATAATAAAATATGGTTTTAAAAATATAGTTTTGTGAATAATACAACCGTATGGAAATTCGAGGCAACTTTGTGTATATAAATAAATCTTGAAAAATTCAAAGTTATGGAACATTTTAACAAATCTGTGAATATTTTCACAAAGTTGAATAACAAACGGATTTATGGAAAATTATAATGAGCGTTTTAAATAATAAACTCAAAAGAGAAAAATGTTTTGAGAACCTTAATTCTATAATTTAAGGAGTACTAATAATCGACTTAGTGTTATCGATTGGTTTAAATGCTTTCGAATAACGCTTCGTCAAATATGGTATAACTCATTGAATAGAATGTTTGAGTGGAACTTACTAACCCATTAGCGAATACTCAAATTCCACCGGGTAGTATGGGATGCCTTGGTTAAATTCTTGTGATCGTATTAGGGAAAGTACTTAACACTTTAGAGTTGTATTCTCTTCTGGTGTGCGACAAGTGGTTGCTAGATCCTTAAGAGAATATAGTTTAGGTTTTCCAGTAGAATCCGTAGTAAGTGATATTTACTAGCTTTTAGTAAATACTTGGATTTCACCATACGGCATGGGACGTATTGGTTAAATTCTAGTGATTACTGAAGGTGATAGTATTTGGCACTTTAGAGTTTACTCTCTTTTGGTGTGCGGCAAGTGGCTGCTAGATACTTAAGAAGTTACTCTTGGATTTCTTTTCGAACATAATAATATTAAATAAATGTTGATTTATTGAGTCATGGTTTCTACGATCACCTTGATCGGTATGGACTATCGTTGAGATCATTTTGTGATTCTGTCTTCCCGGTCTGAGTACGATCCTTGGTATCGGATCGGTTCGAGTGATACCAATTTGTTTGTTTGTTTGTCACGAGTTTTGAGTACAATCATTGCGATTGTTTTGGACGATCATTACGATCGGTTTGTATTAAGATTTCTTGGGTTCTGGATATTTGGATTCTAGGAAAATTCTGTGTTCGTGAAATAAATATATATTCTTGTGTCTTGTGATGGATGTTAAGTTAATTCTGTTATTCTGTATTCAGGGACTAGTTCATGTTTGTGACTTGAACTTATAACCATGTTCTAAGTTAATCATTGATATTTGCGTGCTTAGAGATATTGTGTTTTGTTCTATGAATTCAGTGTTTAGTGACTAATATGTGTTTGTGACTTAAATGTATAACCATGTGCCTTGTGATGAACTCTAAGTTAAATTAATTTCCGTGACTCGTCATTTCATGGACATCTGTATTTACTTATATGTTGTTTATTCTTGTGTTATATTTTGTTCTCACCCTATTGGATATTTAGAGATAGTATGACCCGGGTGTTATTTTGCTCGGGTCAGGCCGAGACTTTTCAGGTTACAGGACAAGTTGACCTTTGGATGTTTAGGCTAGCAAGGAGATAAACACTTTCGACATTTTAGTTTATCTCATTTAGGAAATTTGTGAATATGTTTATAAGATGTACAATTGAGATTAGAGAATTGTAAAACTGTATAACAATCAAGTTGGTATTTCGTTTTGTAAACTAAAAATTTGTGTATGTATAAGTTGAGATTTATTCCGCTGTGATCTGTGACTATTATTTATATGATATATTGTTCTGATTTTAAGAAATCGGTGTATCTATTACTTTGTATTAATACTGTACATATCAAATTCAGTTCAGATATTAAGTAAAAAGGTATAAATGACGTGTCAGTGTTAGTATAAAGATATATTCACATTCGACCGCCTTAACAAGCCGTATTCTCTGGATTAGCAGACGACATTACTTGTAATGTTCTTTGCTAATCTGGGTATCATGGTGGGGTCGTTACAGTTTGGTATCAAAGCGGTGTCAGAACATTATAACATATAATATCATGGATCCGAGACTTAGATGACTTAAAGTCATATCCCCTAGGGTGTGTGGTAGATAGTTATATTAATTATCTAATTAGCGATAAGAATATTAAATTATTATCAGGATAATCATTTGAGGCGTAAATTGATTTTAAAATTTTCAATTTGATAAATTGGAATTTGTGACAATAAAACCTTTAGTGAATAATGAACAAAATCTTTTAAAGTTGACGAAATTTTGGAATTAAATTGGAATGAATTAAATTAAAGTGAACTATTTTCTTTTAAAAGAAAATTTAGGAAATTTGAGTGAATAAGTATAATATTTAAATGGTCTTGGAATAATCAAAGTTGCGCAGCGGAATTTCAGACATTGAATTATTCCGTTGTAATTGATTATGTATGTTTTGGTTGATTAGTTGATTGGTTGCTATGAATTGATTGCTTGGTTGCATTTATTTAAAATTGGGTGCATGGATGTTAGTGATAATAAAATAAATGCATCTAAACTTGAGATTATCTATTATGTTGACTTATCTGGACACTGTTTAAGGATTCTAATCGATATGTGGGATGCCATGTTATCGATAGGGGTTCCTAAACATCGAAAGTGACATTTTGACGTAAGTAATAATTAAAAGTTGGAAATTTAAGTATGGATTTCTTTCATTACGGAATATTATGATGTCAATCTACCTAAAGTGTAATCATGAATTGTTAATATCATATATGATATGAATTTGGTATTAAATACTAATATGAATTTTTAAGATAGGTGCAGGTATCTGAAGTTAAATAGATATCGTTCAAAAGATAATAAATTGTTTGTTTAAGGAATATTAGCGGACTCGCTAATATTTCAAATATAAGGTACGTATCTCGGATTACATATCGTATTTTTTTGTGTTTTTCCCTACGGGATGCCTCTTCCTTGAGTTGAGATGTATATTATATAATTATATTTATATTGTAAATTTTCGAAACACTAGCCGCGCAAAGGAGACGCTGGCGAAATTTTCCGCAAATTTGAGGCGTTAGAATATTTTTGGGAATTTTGAGAAATTTTGATAACTAAAAATTTGAGTTTAGTGTTATAATTTGGAGTGATATTAATTGAATGTTTTGGAAATGAAATTATAAACTAGTTAACAAAATCATTGTTTCAAGTGAAAATTTGTATTATGTATTTCTTTCGTTAAGGAAATTGCGAGGATGCAATTTCTTTAAGGAGGAAAGTCTGTAACCACCATGTTATTAATTACCTAATCAATTAAAATTATTTAAGGATAATTATAATTGTAATTTGTGAAATTTAATTGTGGAAGTAAATTTAGTGTTGAGAATATTTGATAAGAATTAATTAAGGAATCAGTTTCATTTCTTAAATAGGATTTCAATTAAAAATTTTGAAATATTATTAAATCAATTATTTGAATTTGGTGTTTAGAGTAAAGTGTTAATATTGAGAATTTTTGTTAAAATGCAATTTTTAAATCGTTAATTGGTTTTGTCAAATTTGAGAAATTATTGAATAATTTTGTTAAAACATCATTAGAAAAAAAAATTGGTTTATTAATGATAGAACTAAACAAATATTAGTAACACTTAGGAGAATTAGAACCACCTTGTTAGTGGATCCTCATCTCAACTCTCTTGACCCATTAGTGCAAATAAGAGAAAATATCTCTCCTTAGTATGCATTCACGTTCATTCTAAAGTTTAGAAAAGAGAAAACCAAAAACTAAACTCCTCCTTCTCAAAGCTTTAAAACCCTAGTTCCTAATTTCCAAATTCAAAGCTCAAATCAAAGGGATTTTGCCCAATAATGTAGAGTAAATGTTTTAAACTCTATCTCTATCCTTTAGAACTCTAAAAGAATAATTTTGATCCTCTTTTTGATCAAATTGCTTGTTGTCCAAATTTTGTTCTTGAGTTTTTAGGTGATTTTGGAGAAACTAGGAGGTTAGCAAGGCTTAAAAGAGGATTTAGCAAGCTATAGGAAAATAATAGGTGAGTTAATCACTCACACTACTATATCTAACCCATAAGAATAATTGTTAGTTGCTGTTTGGATTAAACTGGTTAGTTTGCTGATTAAATTGCTTTCAATTTGATTGTGAATTGGTTGTTTGAATTTGGCGATTATTTGATTGTTTGCTGAAAATTGTTTGTGAAAAATCACTATAGTAAAACAGTGATATCTTAGTGCAAATTATCCAAATTAGCTCAATCTTTTTGCTGTTGAAGAACTTTCTATTAGCTACAAGTTCTCTTTTAATAACTTTACGAAATTCTGTGGTTTAGAGGGACAAAATTGAGTTTGAATCCGTTGGTGTAGCTCTGGCCTGTGCAATTTGTTTTAAGTCGAAATCTAATATTAAAATCACCATAACTTTTAATTTGTAGAACAAAATTAAGTGAGTTTTTCTTTAGTTGAAAGATATTTTTATAAGGAACAACTTTTATCTTTGTAACAACCCGCATATTTCACGATTGTATATTCAAATGTTTTATTTAATATAGCGTCGTTAATCGGATTAAAGTCCGAAAAACTACTTTTTATAAACAGTCGAATTGGGACTCGAGACCACTTCCATTAAGTCCAAAATGACGTTTACAACTTTTTTGAGTATAAACATCGATATGTTTGGAGTTGAGTGAATTTTTCTATTTTTCCATTGGGCTTTGGATTTGGGTTTGGGTTTCAGCCCACTAATCCAACTCATCTTATATCCTAACTCCACCCCCTCTCCTCTTCATTCATTCTATTATTTTCCTAACACTTCAAGCTTTAGTAAAAATGGGGGAAGAGATTGGAAACTAAAATCTTAAGCCCTAGTTTCCTTTGCAAATTCAAGTTCTTGCTCCAAAATCAAAGAGAAGCTTAGGTAAGCATCCTCTTCTTCTTCTCCATCTCAATCTCTCTCCAATTTCAGAAATTTCCTATGACCTAATTTAAGAAATATTCATTGTAATCTTAGATTTGGAGCTTCTAGAGTTGAAGTTGAAGTGTGGTTGATCTTTCTTTTGATTTCAAAGCTTCTCATTTGTGTTTGGGTTGAAAAGGTGAGTTCTTTAACTCACATCTATGTCTATAGCTATCATTGTTGTTAGGTATGAATTCCTAACATTTGTGCATATTCATTTGCTTTGATTTGAATTGTTTTGGTGAATTTTCCAAGTTTTGGTGTTTTGGTCAAATTTTATGAAAATCCTTCTATGGATATTTGGACATTGATATTCAGGGTGTATCGAAGAGCCTTTAAGGCTGGGTTGTCGCTTGGCGTAAATCCTTAGTCATTGTTGCTCGTCCGATCGCTTCCGATACGTTTTGGCCACTTTGGCCTAGGCAAATTGTTGCCCAGACCAGGTGACCAGACGTCTGGTGACCAAGTCCAGACATCTGGTTTGGACCTAGAGCAAAAATATATGCACGCAGAATTTAAAAAAAAAGACAGAACCTAAATTCAGACATCTAATTTTTTGGTTGAGACGCCTGAAAATGTTTCAGACGTCTGGTTTGCCGAACGTTTGGATGGACCCCCCAAACGTCTGGAACTGTGTATTTTTGCCTGTTTAGGCTTTTCTTGATTGAATTTCCATTGTTTATCGATTTTAGTTGCTCCAATTAGTTGTTATCACTTTTCTCGACCTTGATGACTTCTTTTTCGGGATTTTTAGGAATATCCAATTTGATGGATTTGGTATCGATTTCTTTGGATTTGATTCATGTCTTTGTATGTGAATTTTTGATGATTGATTATTTCTACAATTATTTTTGTGATTTGTCACTTCTAAATACAAAGGTTTCTATACTAGTAGTAAATACTCAAACTCTTTCATCCAAACGATTTCGACACTATTTTAAATATAAAGCTTGTTTTCAAAACCGTTTTCCAATCTATTAGTATATACAAACCTTTACCTCATTCGTATGAGAAAATCTAATTAAACGGCTTAGCAAAACAAGTGGTATGAAATGGCTTGCGTTTACTTTATCGGCTAATTTTTGGACTTGTTCGATTGAAAATCTTATGACAATCTTTGAGTGGAAATCTATAATTTGTTCGTAAATATTTAAGTTAAGCTAGTGGTTATGGGACATGAAGCTAAACTCATTTATTTACTAGCTTAGTGTAATCGACACTTCTTGATGATCGATGATGATCATTTTAAGGTTTAGACTAGCGGTTTGCGATGTCCCTTTGTCCGCAATGGGGGACTATACCCTGTTTGGAGGAGCTTCGGCTCATTTGGAGGAGCTTCGGCTCATTTGGAGGAGTTTCGACTCATAGTCCGCAATGGGGGACTATACCCTATTTGGAGGAGCTTCGGCTCATTTGGAGGAGCTTTGGCTCATAGTCCGCAATGGGGGACTATACCCTTTTTAGAGGAGCTTCGGGTCATTTGGAGGAGCTTCGGCTCATTTGGAGGAGCTTTGGCTCATAGTCCGTAATGGGGGACTATACCTTGTTTGGAGGAGCTTCGGCTCATTTTATGGAATAGCGTTCCATTTTCGTTTCTGGATTTCTAGTTGATGATTTCTAGTATTTGTGTTTCACCGATTTTTGTGATTGGCATTGATATGTTTTGTCAATATTTGTGTTTTGGTGAATAATTTAAAGAATATGCGATTCGTTTTGGTGCTTGAGTAGACATGAGATTTTGTATGATTTTTGTTGTTATTTGATGTCTACTTGTTATAGTATGGCATTATTGTTATCGTACGTTTTGGTCATATCTCTTATCCTATCTCATTTTATCTGATATTTATGGCTAGACTGATTCGTTTATTATTTTCTTCTTAAATAATACTCGGGTCAGACCGAGGTATTTCAGGTGCTCCTGCTTGACTTCTTATCAGGGTCCTTCACCTGACTTTTGGCTAACTACTTTAGCTTAGTAGTTTTTATTATTATACATTCGAGATAGAGACTCCTTGATGTATACTTCTCCTTTTGTCTAGCACTTGTATCAATTCTTTTGTAATGTAGTGGATCTTATATGACCACTACTTTGATGTACACTTCTATGTGTTATATTCATATTTGTTTCCGCCTTTGTGATATGAATATCTGTGACTGATTTGTGTTATGTTTATTTCTATATTTGTTTCCGGAGTCCACTTAGCCACTATGTGGTAGCTTTGAGTTTGTATTTGATATGTCGGATTTCCTCTTGAAACGAAATGTAACTTATATTATCTGACATATCGGTACTCGCACAAAGCAATTACACGGATTGTCCCTTCTCAACAGCCTTATTCTTCGTACTAGTTGATGGCATTACCCCGTAGTGTCCTTGGCTAGCCCGAGTATAGAGGTGGGGCGTCACAATCTTCATCACTTTTTATGAGTAAGCAGTTTACCAAGGGTAATTTGGGTTTGAAGAAGATGTAACCTCTCTATCCTTTGTTTTAATCTTAGCTTTGAAACACAGAAATTGTTTTAGGTGTATCTTTCTCGTTTCTTGTCGGATTTAGATGATTTTAATGTTTCGAAAAGCTTATTTTGTGTGTGACAACATTCATGCCGAACATATTTGCAAATTTTGAACATAAGTTGATCGAAATCCTGTTGCAAACTTTCAGCCCTGTCATTGTGGTAATTACATTCTCTAAACTAAACAGTTAGTAAATTAGGCATATCTCTCTCGTTTCTTATCAGATTTTGATAATTTTTTATGTTTTGGAAAGCTTACTTTGTGTTTGACAACTTTTATGTTTTGGGTTTTGCATAATTTTGAAGTTTAAATGGTCAAAATTTATTTCTTTGTCGCTGCTCTATCAATGAAAGAGAATTGTTTTTAAATTTTCAGATCTTAGAATTGTTTCTAAATTATGTTAATAGATATATTAAAAATGATTTTTTTAGCAAGTTATTTTATATATTAAGCATGTTTTGTAAAATATTTATGGATTTGGAAATATGACTTTGGATATACAAATCTAATCTACTTTTAAATAAAAATGATTATGGAATTGGAATATAAGTACTAAGGTTTTGTTACATAAATAATTTAGGATTCATGGAATTTGGAAATGTTGTTTTGAAAAGTATAAACTTAGTTTATTTTTAAATAAAATGGTTATATTTTGGTATGGATTCAGAAGAATAATAAAATATGGTTTTAAAAATATAGTTTTGTGAATAATTGAACCATATGGAAATTCGAGACAACTTTGTGTATATAAATAAATCTAGAAAAATTCAGAGTTATGGAATATTTTAACAAATCTGTGAATATTTTTACAAAGTTGAATAATAAACGGATTTATGGAAAATTATAATAAGCATTTTAAATAATAAACTCAAAAGAGAAAAATGTTTTGAGAACCTTAATTCTATAATTTGAGGAGTACTAATAATCGACTTAGTGTTATCGATTGGTTTAAATGCTTTCGAATAACGCTTCGTCGAATATGATATAACTCATTAAATAGAATGTTTGAGTGGAACTTACTAACCCATTAGCGAATACTCGAATTCCACCGGGTAGTATGGGATGCCTTGGTTAAATTCTTGTGATCGTATTTGGGAAAGTACTTAACACTTTAGAGTTGTATTCTCTTCTAGTGTGCGACAAGTGGTTGCTAGATCCTTAAGAGAATATAGTTCAGGTTTTCCAATGGTATCCGTAATAAGTGATATTTGCTAGCTTTTAGTAAATACTTGGATTTCACCATACGGTATGGGACGTATTGGTTAAATTCTAGTGATTACTGAAAGGTGATAGTATTTGGCACTTTAGAGTTTATTCTCTTTTGGTATGCGACAAGCGGCTTCTAGATCCTTAAGAAGTTACTCCCGAATTTCTTTTCGAACATAATAATATTAAATAAATGTAGATTTATAGAGTCATGATTTCTACGATCACCTTGATCGGTATGGAGTATCCTTGAGATCATTCTGTGATTCTGTATTCCTGATCTGAGTACGATCCTTGGTATCAGATCGGTTTGAGTGATACCAATTTGTTTGTTTGTCACGGGTTTTGAGTATAATCATTGCGATTGTTTTGGACGATCATTACGATCGGTTTGGATTAAGATCTCTTGGATTCTGGATATTTGGATTATATGACAATTCTGTGTTCGTGAAATAAATATATATTCTTGTGTCTTGTGATGGATGTTAAGTTAATTCTGTTATTCTGTGTTTAAGGACTAGTTCATGTTTGTGAGTTGAACTTATAACCATGTTCTGAGTTAATCAATTATATTTTCATGCTTAGAGATATCTTGTTTTGTTCTGTGAATTCAGTGTTTAGTGACTAATATGTGTTTGTGACTTAAATGTATAACCATCTGCCTTGTGATGAACTCTAAGTTAAATTAATTTCCGTGACTCGTCATTTCATGGACATTTGTATTTACTTATATGCTGTTTATTCTTGTATTATATTTTATTCTCACCTTATTGGATATTTAGAGATAGTCTGACCCGGGTGTTATTTTGCTCGGGTCGGGCCGAGACTTTTCAGGTTACAGGACAAGTTGACCTTTGGATGTTTAGGCTAGCAAGGAGATAAACACTTTTGACTTTTTAGTTTATCTCATTTAGGAAATTTGTGAATATGTTTATAATATGTACAATTGAGATTAGAGAATTGTAAAACTATATAACAATCGAGTTGGTATTTCATTTTGTAAACTAAAAATTTGTATATGTATAAGTTGAGATTTATTCCATTGTGATCTGTGACTATTATTTATATGATATATTGTTCTAATTTTGAGAAATCGACGTATCTATTACTTTGTATTAATATTGTACATGTCAAATTCAGTTCAGATAGTAAGTGAAAAGGTATAAATGACGTGTCAGTGTTAGTATAAAGATATATTCACATTCGATAGCCCTTAACAAGCCGTATTTTTCGGATTAGCAGACGACATTACTTGTAATGTTCTTTGCTAATCTGGGTATCATGGTGGGGTCGTTACAAGATGCCTTGGTTAAATTCTTGTGATTGTATTTGGGAAAGTGCTTAACACTTTAGAGTTATATTCTCTTCTGGTGTGCGACAAGTGGTTGCTAGATCCTTAAGAGAATGTAGTTCAGGTTTTACAGTGGTATCCGTAATATGTGATATTTACTAGCTTTTATTAAATACTTGGATTTCACCATACGGTATGGGATGTATTGGTTAAATTCTAGTGAGTACTGAAGGTGATAGTATTTGGCACTTTAGAGTTTACTCTCTTTTGGTGTGCGGCAAGTGGCTGCTGGATCCTTAAGATGTTTATTCCTGGATTTCTTTTCGAACATAATAATATAATAATATTAAATAAATGTAGATTTATTAATTCATTGTTTCAACGATCACCTTGATCGGTATGGACTATCCTTGAGATCATTCTGTGATTATGTGTTCCTAGTTTGAGTACGATCCTTGGTATCGGATCAGTTTGAGTGATACCAATTTTTTTGTTTGTTTGCCATGAGTTTTGAGTACAATCATTGTGATTGTTTTGGACGATCATTATAATCGGTTTGGATTAAGATCTCTTGGATTCTAGATATTTGGATTTAGTGACTATTCCATGTTCGTGAAATAAATATATATTCTTATGTCTTGTGTTAGTGAAATAAATATATATTCTTGTGTTTTGTGTTAGTGAAATAAATATACGTTCTTGTGTCTTGTGATGGATGTTCAGTTAGTTCTGTTATCTGTGTTTAGTGACTAATATGTGTTTGTGACTTAAATGTATAACCATGTGCCTTTTGATGAACTCTAAGTTAAATTAATTCCCATGACTCGTTATTTCATGGACATCTGTATTTACTTATATGTTATTTGTTCTTGTGTTATATCTTGTTCTCACCCTATTAGATATTTAGAGATAGTCTGACCCGAGTGTTATTTTTCTCGGGTTAGGCCGATACTTTTCAGGTTACAGGATAGGTTGACCTTTGAATGGTTATGCTAGTAAGGAGATAAACATTTGGACTTTTAGTTTATCCCATTTAGGAATTTGGACCTTGTATATAAAATGTTAATTAAGATTAGAGAATTGTAAAACTTATATATTATGTGAGTTTAGTTTTTTATTTTGTAGACTCACAATTTGTACATGTATATGAGATTATTATTCTACTGTGATCTATGAATGATGCTTATATGATATATTGTTCTAATTTTGAGAAATCGATGTGTCTATTAATTTGCATTAATACTATACATGTCAAATTTCAATTCAGATATTAAGTAAAAAGGTATAAATTGCAAACCGTATTCTCCAGATTACAATACGACATTATTTGTAATGTTCTTTGCTAATATGGGTATCGCGGTGGGGTCGTAACACAATTAGTTCAGGTTTTTCCGTAGATTCAGTTGGGGGAGCTTGGAGTAGATGGCTTCATCGATAGCTAATTATTTTTATTGTTGCCGCTACATTATATGTATATTATATCAGTTAGGTGGGACAGGCTGTTATAACTGTCCTAAGCTAGAATTTGTATTAGTATGACTTTGATATAACATTTTGAAATGACTATGGAATACATTATGTTGAGTAATATATATTGTTCTATTGAGCTATGGGATTCTATGTTGTTTAGTTTCTTCTCTTTTATCTTTCTTTCTTTCACCCTTAATGACCTATCTTTCGGACGACCAAATGATCGGCACATGAATAAAGAGGATGTTTTAAGTGTCGTCTTTGGTAGTAAGGAAGGCAGATCGTCATAATATGTAATAATACATAAGGATTTGTAGAAGACTTGGACATGAAATGGAAGTGTTCTTATAGTGATAGTCGCTATAGAAGCACTTTGATATCATGTATTTTATTCGTATTTGAATATTGTGTTTTGATATATATATATATATATATAATGTTTTATATATGATTTTTTATGTTTCTTATGATGTGATGTGAAGTTGAGAATTATTATATGACTTGAAAGTTGACTTCTTTGATGTAGAGGTGAATTGCACTTGATGATGTACTGAGTTAGTCGCTAAGCCTCCTTTTGAGTTTGAAGTTATACTTATGGATTTTCAATCGACTTCAACTTTTATTTGATGTGAAAATGTTTCTATATTTATAAAATTATAAAATACAGAAAGAAATGGATCAGAGTTTAAAAGCTATTTTATTTATAGAACGAAGTTTTGAAGAGTTCTTTGATCCATATAGCGGTAGTCGCTATAGATATAGTTTTGAAAATCTACGATTTCGATAGATATATAAGGTTATCTACTTTAAATATTTTGTAAATTCTTTTTAAATGTGTTCATAAGGGTTATATAAGTATTTGAAAAGAATTTGAGGTTTTAAAATTATTTTTTGATACTATTTATTAATTTGAAAGTAAAGGTTTTTCGTACTATAAAACTTGTTTATTTCAGAAAGGAGTTTTTAAACAATACCAAGGAATTGTTTTAAAGTAATGTTTTATATATAAATGTTTTAAATAGATTTGAGATGTAAAAGGATTTAGTTAGAGATGTTTAAATAATTGTTATATTTAAAAGAAATCTTCTTACTTTTCAAAGTCGTATTCTCTTTTAAAGGTATTAGATGTTAAGTCATGATTTGAATGAAAGTTTAAACTTTGTTTAAAAGTATTTTAATAACATTTGAAATTTATAAATTTGATTTAAAGGATTATTTGATATAATAAAATTAGCAGGACTATTATGAAGAAAAATATCTTATCTTTTCAAATCAAATGTTTTAAACAAATGTTTTCAAGTGAGATTGGAAATTTCCAAGTGATTTATAAGGCTTTAAGTGAAATTTTTAAAGAAACCAATATTTGAAGTTTAGCAAAAGATTTTGGAAAGTGGAAAAAGAGTTTAGCTTATAACTCTCTTGATTTTAAATGAAATAATATACGGAATTTACGAAATCTTATACTTGACATTAAGCTTCGAGGTATGGAAACTTCTACCTATCCTAAAAGATAAGAATGTTGTCGAGTCTAGGTTTGAGAGGTAACCAACTTGAATGGCCTCATTGTTATTCGAAGTATATTTTAAGTTTAAAATCAAAGATTGATGTTCAGTATATATTAAGTATTATTTCTGTATGCAAGCTCGACTACTTTTGGAAACTAAGTAGTCCTATAATTGGCACTAAAAGCCGATGAGTAGACTGATCCTCTATCTGTGAGATCTAGAATCAGAGTGCCTAGGCAAGGATCTAACTTACCGTGCTTCATTTCTGTGCAAGGGATATGGTAAGTTGAGAATATCATAATCATGACAAGTGTAGAAGATTAGATCTCCATAATTGATCTTTTATAATTTATGGTGGTATGGAAAGTATTTGTTGCATACTTAACACCAAATTCCAAGGTATGGAAACTCATCGCTATCTTGAGAATTGAGAACGTAGTTCGAGGCAAGGATAGATTTCTAACTTGTTCGATTTCATTGTTAATCGAGGGATACTACTATTTGAAATCGAAAAGTGATGGTAAGTATAGTTGGCCTAATTTCCATACGATCAATTTACTTACACCAAAAGAGAAGTGGTTTGGATTTATAATCACAATGTTTTTAAACAATAATTATTTTGGCCCATTTAAATATGATTTTGGGAAAAGGGAAATTTATTCTTAAGTATTGGAAGTAAAATGATTTGTGAATATACTTATGTCGTTGAGAGAAGTATATGGAAACGTTTTCTAAGTATCGAAAGTATAGTGTTTTGTGAATATACTTATACCAGTGAGATAATTATAGGGAAATTTTTCCAAGTCTAGAAAGTGTTTAAATTAATAGTGAATGAGTATTTACAAAGTGATTTTTAATTACTAAAAAGATTAATTAAATGAGGCTTAGTTGTTGCTTATGTGCATCATCATCTTGGTTTCCATGTGAAATAAAATATCTGGATTCGATTGTTTGTTTATTTGATAGTTAAATAACCAACTTTCAAATATTGGCTAGTTTTTAAAATTATTGATTGTTGGTTCGAAGAGATCGGGATCAGATAAGTTATCCGAAAACCACTTCGAACCGGCATAAGCGTTTGACTGGTAGACATCTTAACGATAATGGAATCGAAGATGGAGTTCTTTGAAGTGCAAGAGCTACTTGCTACTAATATTGAGGATGTAGTAGAAGTAGTGCCTTTGGTTTGTTCATATCCTGAAAAACTTGTATGGATGAAAATCGGCATTGCATATTTTCCTAGATCGTAGTGTTAGCATTCCTAAAGGGATGTGCTAAGAGGAAGAATATAATCCCAGCCTCATAAGCCTCACAACCCGATAATGACTAAAATCATGAGATGCAGCAGGGCTATCTGGTTTGCTACCATTAGGAGCATCATTCCTCAGATCTAGATCGATATTTGTGGATTTTTGTATATATGCGCATGGAAAAAGGTAAGGCCAGGTGCGATGTTTGCTGCCTTGGTGCCCAGTGGATGATGTAATCCGATATGCTATGTTGAATGGGCAGTCACTTTGTGTTTTCAGGGGTTGCAAGGTTTGCAACCTTAGTACATTATCTAGAGATGTACTGTGGCAGGTGGTACCTCACTGCCTTGTCATTGTATGGAATCCAATTTCCAATACGTGCCTTACAGTTTTAGTTGTAGAACCAAGTACCATTGAATGTAATTACGGGTAACCATTCCAGGTATGTTATCTATTTATTTTAAATCCTGGACATTATTATAATATCACTAGATTTTTGTAAAAAATGGTTTAGTTATCGTAAGGTAAAAACCCGTATGTGTTTATGTGCGGCATGGCCACGAGATACCTTTATTCTTGAAAGGTTTTCTTTGAATATAAAAATCCATATGATTTGAGTTTCTTACGCTGGTTTACTAGACTGATCTATATGTTATTTTCATATAATACTTGGGTCAGACCCAAGTACTTTTCCAGATTTAGATATGGATCTTTTGGAGCTTTCAGGAGACGAGCTGGTGCCTTTAAGACATATTCAAATATTTTATTTTCGTTGTATTTTCTTGTTTGTATTTATCACTAATTGTAAGGATAGGTTGTTATAACTGTCCTGGCCGAGAGTTAGGATAGTATACTCTGATTGATGTATGTATATAAAAAATTTATTTTGTAAAAATCTTTTATATGTTATATATTACTTGTCATAATGTGGGATTTTGTTCTGTCTTTCTTTTCTTTCACCCCAACAGTTTGTCTTTTCGTCACTCGAATGCCCGACCTGTGAATATCGTGGATGTATTAGTGTCGAATTTTGAGGGTCTAAAACAATGGTCGTTATAGTGGTATCAAAGCTGAAGGTTAAGCGAGAACCTGACCTTGATGGGGTAAACTCATTAGAGATATGAAAAGTGACAGCCTATAATGAGTTTGAGTGTATATATATGAGAGCACATATTTTTTAGTGCTATAAAAATATTTTATATTGTATTAATTAATCTGTTGAGTAGTTTACAGATTTTGGTTGATGCGCCTGATCAACGTTATCGATAGAAATTCCTAAACACTTGAACAAGGAAAACAAACAGAGTATTGTTTTGAAAATTGGTAAATGATATAATTTTACCTAGAATTATGTTTTATATATAAAAAATAGTTTTTAAAAATTGATACAGTTATTTATGTTGTGTTTGTTTGTTAGGAAATGATAATATTCAATTATTATCATTTATCATTTGATTAGTCATGCTCGTCCAGTTTAGGAGCATTTACTATTAGTTGTTGATTGATTATTTATTCTAGGCCAATTTATGAGCATTTATTATTTGGTTGGATTAGAATACAAACACCTTGTGAATTTAGTTTCACGATTTGACTGTAGGGTGTTTGGTAATAATGTCGTTATAAAGAGTTATTATCATAAATGAAGTTATTATAGTATGAAATAATATATAAACTAGTTTATAAAATGTGTTTTGTAAATAAGAGGGTTTTGAGAATTTAAATCGCAGTATCTTTTCAAAAAGATTTCAAATGATTTTTGAAAAAGTAATAATAGCATTATTTGAAAGTATTTATAAGTAAAAATATTTCAAAGAGAATTTTAAAGAAAGATACATTTTCTTTGGATAGTTTAGGGAATGAGTCTCGATTTGTTTTGTGATGATCTGACTAATCTCTAAATGACGGTTGGATGTTTGCTTAGGTGAATGTTGTGGTGCATTTAGTAAATTATTCCCTTTGTCATTGTATAATCGAAACAAGTTCGAATTCGAACAAATCCAAAGCAAGTTGGTGATAGATATTTTTCCAAAACTATTTATATTGAAATATATATAATATGTATTTTTATGATAACTAGTTCGAGTGGCTTGAAAATGACCAAAAATGGGCAAGAGATATATCCGGATGGAAAGTACTTCTCTTGAGTATTACCGTCTTGGTAAGGGGATATATGATGCTATTTGGTAGGACATATGTATATTTTCTATGGATTAAAATATATGTATCATTTCAAAAAAGTTTTGAAGTAAAAACTGGGTATTTAGTTCTTAAGTTTTCTTAAAGAAAATGATTCAAAATTGAAAAGGGTATTTTGATAAAAGAGTGTGTTGATAAATGAAATTTTATGTATGGATTTATATCACTCTTGATTTGTGAAGAAATAACTTAACACAAGTTTTGTAGTCGGTAATATTTAATAAGAAGGTTTTAATAAACTTTGTTTTATAAAACCGTGTCTTTTGTTTTAACATCTAAGTTGTGTAAACTATTTGATGTTATTGGGCTGACTAATAAACGTCTTTACCTTGGAGATGTCTAAGGAAAAGTAGACTCTAGGACTGTGTTTGAATACCAACATCCTACTCTTCTTAGCTACTTATCAGACTAGATATGTAAAGAGGTTGAAGAGGTCAACTTAGTTTTAAGACCCAGATTTTTTTTAGGTCTGCATATGAATTAAAAAAGGATAAGGTTAAATCTGATAGTTGTGTATACTCTCAAGATGTAGTAGGTTATTATACAGGATTTAAAAAAACTTAAGTTGTATTTTTATGAAATGTTTTCGTAAATAATTTTGGGAAGTAAAAAAGAATTAGAGTAGTATAATTATTAAGTTATTCTAAAGTGATAAAACCGTATATAGGACTTCGATCATTTTATTTGCATGACAGTTCTTGATCCAAGATTCAAGTACATAAATTTGAGATGACTCACACCGAATCGGATAAAGATTTATCACTCGATTCTTGATGGTGATGCTTGGTGAGGGTTCTTGATATGGAATCAAGGTTTTTTATCATAGTATATAATTATGTAAGAAGAATAGAGGTTTCTAATCAAGAAGCCTGATTGGAGTCCGCACTAGGGAAGTCAAGTGAGCGATACTAGTTTTGAAGAGAAGCTTATGTATTTGAGTAAGTGATCGAATCAGTTATTGCATACGGATAATCTATGTACATCGTACGGGATTATGAAAAATGTTAAGTATGCATATGTTAGCTTGTTTCCTTCCATGCTTGATTTAGATGGAATTTCGGGGTCGAAATTCTTTTAAGAGGGGAAGAATGTACCGACCCAAAATTTTATCCCTTTGATTTGTGAATATTTAATATATTTTAAATATTCAATTAATGGCTTTTAATGATCAAATAGCCCTCTATTAATTAATAAATATTGATAGGAAATTCATTTTTGAACTTGGTTTACAAAAATAATTAGTTTAATGAAAAATTGAAAATGTGACCGAAAATCGTTTTTTGAATCTTCGACTTTTCATCGAACGAAGCTGTAACGTTTTGAACACACAAATAGTCACACAATTAAAAAATAACACTTCATATTTTCTAATAAAGGGATCGATTAATTTTAATCACCATTAGCAGTTTCTAGAATTTGGTTAAGTAATGTAATAAAGAAAGAAAACTTTTCTTTTTTAATTTAAAACAACAAAGGATATGTCATCATCATGAAAGGTACCATTGTCACATAGAGGAGGAGTAGTGCTTATGGGTTATTATTCTTTTCCCATCACCTTTTCACTTCATAATTTCACTTTTTCAAAAAGCTTTTAAGAGAAAAGGAATTAAAAATGACACCTTTCTTCACTTTCCTACTTCTAAACTTCTTCAAATCTTCTCCAACTCTCTCCATACTCTGGTATAGTCTTTAAATACTCCCTACAATACGTTAGCAAGTCATAAGTTGAAGAAGGATGAAGCAAAATGGCGGAGCAAGCCTATATGTGAGCAAGAAGGCGGTGGGGGAGGCATGGTTTTGATGTTTTTGGAGTAAAGGCCGGATATTGTGAAGTTTGGTGATGGTAGGAGGTTGTTTCATGATTCTAGTAGCTTTGGATGTTTGTTAGCATAGTTCGAAGTGAGATTTATTACTTAAAAATTCCCTTATATATATATATGTATGTATATGTATATCCGTGTGTGTGTATTGTATATAAATAGTGCTTGTGTTAGTGTTTATATATATGTGTGTTGCTTGAATATATTATGATGTTGATGCTTGCTTTGGAAATCAATATTTTTGTGTATGTTATAATGCTTTGGAAAGCACGTTGATGTGTTGCTTTAAATGACATATGTAATTGAAGTGGACCATGGACTTATATTGTAAAGCATATGTAAATTCGATGGGATATGATGTGGAATATGGACTTGGACTTGAAATGGAAGTGTACATATAGTGATAGTCGCTATAGTACTTTGATATCATGTATTTTATTCGTGTTTGATGTGACGATCTGCCTTCCAAACACCTAAAGATGACACTTAATACATCCTTGGTATTCCTGTGCCGATCATTCTAGTGTCTGAAAGACAAGTCGAGGGGTAAAGAAATAATAGTCAAGAGAAATAAAACACAGATTTCATTACAACATGAGAGTCATACACAACACCAACATATAGTACATGTAGTTACTCCAAAATAATACATCAAGTTACAACAAGTACTACTCCCAATCCAAGTCTAAGGACAGCTAATCAAATTGCCCAATAATATTACATAATAAACACAACACAGCGAAAATAAAAATGTAACTACTAGATGCTGGGAGGAATCCTGCTCCAAAATACTTCTCTAAACCTAACTACTTAGCTACTCAAAAATAATTGAGTACCCGAGAGTTTAGGGAAAAAAAATAAACTCTGGGTCAGACATGGGTCTGGTGTAAGTAAAGCATAAAGTTTAACATTATAGAAACCTTTAAACAAAAGTATATTGTAAGACCATGTGGCATATAAACACAAATGGGTTTTTACCTTACGATAACCAAAACATTTCATATTAAAATCATTTGATATTATCATAATGTCTAGATTTAAAGTAAAATATAGAATCTTAGCCAAAACTGTTTCATTAATTAAATTCCAGCATACTAGGCTCTACAATCAAAACCAAAGGCTCATAGTGGACAATGGATTCCAACTATGAAAGAGGTAAGGGTCTACCAGCCGAATTCGTACTCCTCTAGATAAACTATACGGGAGGCTACAACACGTTGCACCTTTGCTACTCAGAACCGACACTACCCTTTTCTCGAGTAGCATTACATATGATAACCTCTTGGTTGCGATCAACAACCATACAATGGGATCCTGAAGCATACATGGATATCGCTATAGATTTGTGATGATCATACCTTACTTGGGTGCGACCCACTTAGCCCTGCCGCATGTCCCTACTTTTTTCATTTTGAAGGTGTGAGGCTCGAAGAGGCCACACTGTTACAATTTCCTTCTAGCAAACCATCTTGGAATGCTAATATTGCCCTTCAGGCAACCAATGCAATACTAGTATTCATCCATATGAGTTGGTCCGGGATCGAATAAACAATCACTCTTTACTATCTTCCATATTAGAATGACCCTCAGGAAGAATAGTATAGCTTTATAGCATACTTCATAAGGATCCAACATGAACGTTATTAGTTTCAAGTGGTTCAGAATAATCATATTATCCGACACCGGTGTCTACAAACTAAGCGATAATTCCAGCTAACTCAATTTTGGTTCTCTTTGAATTATGAAAATGTATGCAAGTTCTCACCGGGGAACTTGAACTTATTACCATACATCGTGAGTCAAAATAGGTCAAGTGATCAATAGCGAAAAATTCGCTATTTAAAGGTGATGATACAAGGTTAGTATACGGATAATCATATACTTAATTAAATGTGAAACATTCACGGAAATTAAATCTCCCATATCTGTCACGTTTCCGACATTTCGACCTTATTATACCCCTCGCCTAGAGATAACTCTAGATCTCAAAGGTAGATGGTAAACCTACTCATCGGCTTTTAGTGCTAGCTATGGGATGACTTACTTCCCACACATGTTTCACAAACATTACTTGGGTTTGATATTTGTTCAAGGTTACTTAAGTGTAAACGACATAGAAATCCCTTGATTAAAGCATTTGTAAATAGAAAGCACTTTCGAAAAGAGAATAAATCGATATTTGAAGTCAATTGATAATTAAAACTCCTAAACTTTATTAATTAGTTAAATAATCCAATTTAAACCTTCCTTAAATAGTAATCAAACTTAATTAAAATCTAATCAAAACTTGGTTATCCTTAAACAGAAATTAATTAGTATTAAACCCTTTTTAAATAATAATTAGTTAATAATTAACAAAATAATAATAAAATAATAAATAAAATAATCCTTAATTAAATACTTAATTAATAATTAACTTTAATTACTTTACTAATCATGATTAATTTAATTGATTGAAAGTTAAGTATAAACAACTTTTATTAACTAGTGATTAGTGCTAATTACATTAATTAATTAATCAATCATTAAATAAATAATTAATTAAAAACTTACTAATTACCTTCAATTAACTTAATCAAAGTTATAAAACATTTACTATAAAGTTTCTAAGGGTAAACACTTAAATTTTATAAATTAGTTCGTTTTTAACGAACTGCGCGTATAGCGACTATCTCTATACGGACCCATAATTCAAACTTTTTTGAAATTTGATTTCTAAGTTATATAAACTTCAATGTTGAACGCTTATTTCCTTTAAAACATAAAAATGAACTTTTGGAAGCAAAACTAAAGTTTAAAACTTGAAAACGTTTCACTTTTGAAAACAAATTCAAACCTTCAACAAACGTGGATTTCTACGTTGCTTTTGGTTGGCTAATCACTAACTTCATGTCATGAACTCATATGCAAAAAATAACTCATTTCAAACACCATACTATAACATACATCATAGCACTAACATAAGCAATAATATTTTTCCACAATCGTTAATTAACTTTTTCCCAAAATACAAAATAGAGACTTTCACGACTACTCAAACTTCGGCGTACACAATTATCACCAAATCATCACATAATCAAGCACACATCATATATAACATTCATACACCAATATATGTCATAAATTTGATAACTTTAATAAAGTTAACTAATTGTTTAAAAAGCATTAACTTACTCACCGAAACTTTTCTAAATCAAATCGAACTTTTGCCGAAACTTGAAAACACTTAAGAATATTGCAAATTTGGAACTTATGGGCTCTTGGACCTCTAAGATGGGCTCGACCTAGGCAAATTGGGCTCGACCTTGGGATATTTTGGCTCGGTCGTCATGGTTTTAAGGTGGTTGAGCTTGAGTTTTGGAAGAGAAGGCGTTGTAGGAGATGTAGAAGTGGTTTTGTGAACTAAAGAAGAGGTTTTAGCCAAAAGAAGTGATTTTTCTTTATTTTTAAAATTATGAAGAGGAAGCTATGGATACTTTAGCTCAAGCTCTTGGGAAATTTGGAATGAATAAGGAGGTTGTAAACATGAAAATATAAAGATAAAGGGGTATATATAGGCTTGGGGAATTTATTAAAATGTATTTAAGTGTTTATATTAGAATATATGCATGCATTATCATACCCCTCTCTTCCCTAAATTCCATCCATACCTACTACCCCCCTCTATTTGTATTATTCCAGCCATACCGCATGTACTTGTGTTGAAAAAAAGTGTATTTTTATATGTGTGTATATATACTTTTCCTTATAATATATTTTCTTTTATTCTTATATATATACACACTTAAAAGAGAGCATATACATGCACATGTACATATGTATTTATCATGTATAAATAGTTTGTAGTGTGTGCATATGTGTTTTAAAATAGTGATATGACATTTCAGATAGCTTTTAACTGATGGAAAATCGATATTTTGGAAAATAACTTCCAGTCACATTTTCTATTTCTCCATGAACTATATATATTGGTAAACAAATTTTGAAAATGATGTTATTATCATTAGTTATTATTTAAAATAGTTTTATTGGTTAATAAAAATCCATTTATTAATTATTTAAAATATAATTACATATTCATTTAAATACCAATAAAATTCTGGGTTGTTACACTCCCCCCCTTAAAAGTATTTCGTCCCGAAATTAGCAAACAAGGAAATAATTCAAACTATGCATAAAGCTATATATTCATATCATAGAACACAAAAGACATGCACTAAGTATCCATAGCAAACAAACATACACCATACAAACAAACAACTAAAGACTACCCTAACATCAACTCCGAATAGGCTTCCCGCATATGATCCATCGTTTCCCAAGTACAATCTCGAGGATCTTCGCTCCACTTAACCTTTACCAGCTTCACCACTCTATTTCGTAACCTTTTCTTATCTTGGTCAACAATATGAATTGGATTCCTAATCACAGCTAGATTTGGCTCTATCTCTAAATCATCTTGAACCGACGATTCCACAATCAAAGATAGGTCATGAACACTTTTCCTTAAATGGGATACATGAAAAACATTATGGACCCCTAACAATTTTTTAGATAACTCAACTCTGTAAGCCAATGGTGCAATCCTTTCTATCACTTTAAATGGTCCAAGTACCTTGGTGCCAATTTTCCAGCTCTTCCGAATCGAACGACTCCTCTAATTAGAGCTATCTTTATAAACACAGTACCGCCTACTCCAAACTCTAAATCACTTCTTCTTTTATTAGCATAACTCTTTTGCCGATCTTGGGCCTCTTTCATTCTTTTCTTAATCAATACAATTTTTTTAGTAGCCTCTTGGATCATGTCTGGCCCAAGTACTAATCTATCTTCTGTCTCTACCCAACATACCGGTGATTTGCACGGACGTCCATAAAGTGCTTTATAAGGTGCCATGTCGTTGCTCCCTTGGTAACTATTGTTGTCAGAGAACTCAACCAAATGAAGGTGATCTTCCTAAGATCCACCAAAATCAAGAATATAAGCCCTTAAAAGATCTTCCAGTATCTGATTCACCCGCTCTGTTTGGTCGTCTGTTTGGGGGTAACAGGTGGTACTTAAGCTCAATTTAGTTCTTAGAGTTGTCCGTAATGCCTCCTAAAACTGACTAGTAAATATTAGGTCTTGATCACTTACTATACTCGTGAGGACTCCATGTAACCTGACTATCTCTCTCATATACATTTCGGCTAACGAAGGTGCGGTCCTTGTTGGTTTCACCGGGATAAAATGTGCGCTCTTCGTTAGTCAATCCACGATAACCCATACTCCTTCATTTCCTTTTCTGGTTCTGGGCAAACCATCGATAAAATCCATTGATATCATTTCCCATTTCCAATCAGGTATTTCCAAGGGTTGTAATAGTCTAGCCGTCTTCTAATGATCACCTTTGATTAGTTGATAGTTCGAACATCTACTAACATAAATTGAGATATCCCTCTTCATCCCTTTCCACCAAAACACCCTCTTCATACCACGATGCATTTTAGAAACACCTGGATGAATACTCAATTTTGATCGATGATATTTTGCCAAAACCTCCTGCCTTAGGTCATCGACATTTGGAACACACAATCGTCAGTTCATCTTTAAAGTACCTCGACTATCAATCTCAAAACCCGAACATCTACCCCCTTCAACACCTTAAATGAGTTATAATAGAAAACTATCTTCCCTATGTTTACCAGAAATCCTTTCCAAAAGAGTTGGTTTTACTTCCAAGAGTGCTAAGACTGCATTCCTGCTTAAAGCATCTGCCACAACATTCGTTTTCTCCGACGTATAAAGGATATCCAAATCGTAAGCCGCCAAAAACTCTAACCATCTCTGCTGCCTCAAGTTAAGATCCTTCTGAGTGAAAAGGTACTTCAGGGACTTGTGATCCGTGAAGAGTTCAAACCTTTCACCTATTTAAAGAAGGAAGTTACTACAAGAATTCCAAAAAGAAAGAAATAGGCTAAAGAAGAATAGAAGGATCCTTATCCAACAAGTAGTGTCTCCGCATCTTCAACACAAAAACCACTGCTAACAACTCCAGATCATGAGTTGCATAGTTCCTCTCGTGAGGCTTTAACTTTCTACTTGTGTAGGCTATAACCATCCCATGCTGCATAAGCACTGTACCCAAACCCACTCTACTAGCATTGGTATAAATTGCCAGTCCTTCATCTCCATCAATAATTGCCAAAACTGGCACACTAGTCAACCTTTCCTTCAACTCAAGAAATGTGCTCTCACATTTTGGCATCCATTCAAACTTTACATCTTTCTTTGTTAGGTTAGTTAAATGTGAGGCGATCTTGGAATAATCCTTTATAAATCTTCTGTAATATCCTGCCATCCCTATAAAGCTTCTCACTTCCGTGGGAGTTTGGGGTCTCTTAATGTCCGTAACAGCTGCTACCTTGGCCAGATCCACTGAAAAGCCATCTCCAAATTTAACATAACCAAGATATCTTACTTTCGACTTCAAAAAGTGGCACTTGAAAAACTTTCCCGTTAAAACGTTCTTCGTTAACGTTTCCAATACCACTTCCAAATGGTATTTATGCTCTTCTTTAGTTTTGGAATAGACAAGGATGTCATCAGTAAAAACTAATACAAACATATTCAGAACATTCCTACTCAGTTCATCAGATCAACGAAGAATGCAGGTGCATTGGTCAACTCCAAAGGCATAACCAACCACTCATAGAAAAGTTCTAAATTCCTAAAATCATTTAAGGGTATACTATCCTCGGCTACCCATAACTGATGGAAACCTGTAGCAAGGTCTAACTGAGAGAATATCCTAGTCCCATGTAGTTGGTGGAACATATCGTCTTTGCGAGGTAATGGGTATTTATTTCGAATAGTCAGCTTATTTAGGTCTCTATAATCTACACATAGCCTTAACAAACCATCGGACTTGGCTAAAAAAAACTACTGGTGTTGCCCAGTTTTATTTACTTTCTCTAATCAAGCCTTTGCTCAGCAAATCATCAGTTTTGATCCCTCAACTCCTGCCTCTCCCTTAGTGCCTACGCAGGGGTTGGAAAACTGGTCTCGCATTGGGAACTGAAGCAATATGGAATTCTATTTCCCGATGTAGGGGTGGACTATTAATTACTTCGAAGATATTCAGAAAATTTCTAACAACTTCTATCAATCCTAATTCATCTTAAAATGATTCCAAGGTGTAAAGGAAACTATATATACATCCATTAGGCTTCCTACCCTTTATACATTTCAACACATACCTGGAACTGGCTTTCAATACCATCCTCCTTTTAACGCAATCTACAATTGCTCCATTTTTTGACAACCAATCCATACCTAAAATCACATCAAATCCCCCAAAATCCAAGGTAAACAACTTATAAAAGAGATGGTGTTTTCGAAAATCAGTTTGTATGTTTTTACAAATTAAACATAAGTTAGTTGTACTTCCTATAGAATTTGACACACTTATAGGGGTTTTAGTCATTTCTGGTTTAAGCTCTAACTTCTCTACTAATTCTTTAGAGATGAAACTATGAGATGCTCCAGTGTCAAATAAAACATGAACCAAAACACCATAAATAAGTAAGGTACCTTCTAAAATTTCCTTCCCTTTCACATCCATAGAGATGGAGGGCTCATCCTTAATTGTATACACCTTAGCCTGCTCGCCTTTCTTCATCAAAGGACAGTCCTTAATAATGTGGCTAGGTTGATGACAATTGTAGCAAAGAGTCTTTTGGACTATTGCGGCGATAGCCTTCGCTTTCTGACAATAAGTTTAAATATGTCCCTTCTTCTTACAATTGTAACAAATGATATCTTTTTACTTGTTTGCATGATCATCTCCTGTGGGTTTTCCTTTCCCTTGTTTCTTTTTCCATTTGGGGTTGAATTTTCTCTTATTCGGATTAAAGTTACCCCCACTGATTGCTGCTATTGGCTTTGCTTTTAAAAGTGCCTCAAACCTATATGCCATATCAACTAGATCCACAAATAGTTACTTCACTTGCCCGGTCATCTTCTCATCGAACTCATCTCTCATTCCTGCCAAGAACATTTCATTTTTCTTCATTGGAGTATCTATAAGGCCGGGTCCAAAATTGGATAACTCGTTGAATTTTGCCTTATACTCAGCTACTGATAATTCTCATTGTTTGAGATCCATAAAACTTCTGTATAATTTGTCTTGCATGAGGCTGGCATAAACTGCTCTTCGAGTACACATTCTTGTAATTGCCATGAAGCTAGGAACCTTTTCTATTCATCTGATATGTCTAATCATTTAAAAAATTCTCACATGATCTCAACCAAGCTTGAACTTCAATGATTGACTTTGTGCCCTTGAATGATTTCCCTCCTAAGTTGGTAAATTCCTAGCATAATGCAGCGAATTTAACCCTGGGCTGAACTGGAGCTACAGCCTCAACTGTTGTTCCACCTCTTCCAGCATTAGGGGTTCTTACATTAGTGGTTGTGGTACTACCAGTTCCCCTTCCTCGTCTTCCTCTGGTGCTCATTCTTACTACTTGGATATAGTAAGGTAACTTTTAGAATACTTAGAAGAGGTTAACTTAGGAAAAAGATCATAAAGCTAGACATAAAAACGCTGAGTAGAACAACATAGAAATGCACTCTCACAAACTGAACTCATTCTAGGGTACTACTAACCCTATCTCCAATGAGCTGACCGCAATCAAGGCCTAGGTGTTCGCACAACCTAAGCTCTAATATCACGTGTGACGATCTGCCTTCCTTACACCTAAAGATGACACTTAATACATCCTCAATATTCTTGTTTTGATCATTCAAGTGTCTGAAAGACAGGTCGCGGGGTAAAGAAATAATAGTCAAGAGAAATAAAACACAGATTTCATTACAACATGAGAGTCATACACAACACCAACGTGTAGTACATGTAGTTACTCCAAAATATTACATCAAGTTACAAAAAGTACTACTCCAAATCCAAGTCTAAGGATAGCTAGATCAAACTGCCCATTAATATTACGTAATATACACAACACAGCGAAAATACAAATGTAACTACTAGATGCTGGGAGGAATCCTGCTCCAAAATGCTTCTCTAAACCTCAATACTCAGCTACTCAATAATAATTGAGTACCCGATAGTTTAGGAAAAAGAAAAATAAACTCTGGGTCAAATATGGGTCTGGTGTAAGTAAAGCATAAAGTTTAACATTATAGAAACCTTTAAACAAAAGTATCTTGTAAGACCATGTGGCACATAAACACGAACTGGTTTTAACCTTACGATAACCAAAACATTTCATATTAAAATCATTTGATATTATCATAATGTCTAGATTTAAAGTAAAACATAGAATCTTAGCCGAAATTGTTACATTAATTAAATTCCAACATACTATGCTCTACAATCAAAACCGAAGGCTCGTAGTGGATAATGGATTCCAACTATGAAAGGGTAAGGGTCTACCCACCGAATCCGTACACTTCTAGATAAAATATACATGATGCTACAACATGTTGCACCTCTGCTACTCAGGAGCTGCACTACCCCCTTCTCGAGTAGCACCGAATATGATCACCTCTTGGTTGCAATCAATAACCATACAATGGGATCCCAAAGCATACATGGATATCGCTCTAAATTTTGGATGATCATACCCTACTTGGGTGCGACCCAATTAGCCCTACCGCATGTCCCTGCTTTACTCATTTCCTAGGTGTGAGGCTTGAAGAGGCGACGCTCTGACCATTTCCTCCTAGCAAACCATCTTGGAATGCTAATATCGCCCTTCAGACAACCAATGAAATACTAGTATTCATCCATACGAGTTGTTCAGGGATCGAATAAACAATCACAAATTACTATCTTCCATATTGGAATCACCCTCAGGAAGAATAGTATAGCTTCATAGCATACTTTATAACGATCCAACATGAATGTTATTAGTTTGGAGTGGTTCGGAATAATCATATTATCCAAAACCGGCGCTCCAAACTAAAGATAACTCTAGCTAACTCAATTCGGGTTCTCTTAGAAGTATGCAAATGTATTTGAGTTCTCACTGGGGAATTCGAACTTACAACCATACTCCCTAAATCAAAATAGGTCAAGTGATCTATAACAGAAAATTCGCTATTTAAAGGTGATTATATAAGGTTAATATATGGATAACCGTATACTTAATTAAATGTGAAACATTCACGGAAATTAAATCTCCCATATCTATCACGTTTCGGACATTTTGACCTTATCCTACCCCTCGCCTAGAGATAACTCTAGATCTCACAAGTAGACGGTTAGCCTACTCATTGGCTTTTAGTGCTAGCTATGAAATGACTTACTTCCCATACATGTGTCACCACATTACTTGGGTTTGATATTTTTTCAAGGTTACTTAAGGGTAAACGATATAGAAATCCCTTGATTAAAACATTTGAAAATAGAAAGCACTTTCGAAAAGAGAATAAATTGATATTTGAAATCATTTGATAATTAAAACTCCTAAACTTTATCGATCATTTTAAGTAATCAAATTTAAACCTTCCTTAAATAGTAATTAAACTTAATTAAACCCTAATCAAAATTTGGTTATCCTTAAACAAAAATTAGTTAGTATTAAACCCTTTTTCAATAATAATTAGTTAATAATTGATGAAATAATAATAAAATAATCCTTAATTAATAATTGACTTTAAATTTTTTGCTAATCATGATTAACTTAATTAATTAAAAGTTAAGTACAAACAACTTTTATTAACTAGTGATTAGTGCTAAATACATTAATTAATTAATCATTAAATAAAGAATTAATTAAAAACTTACCAATTACCTTCAATTAACTTAATTAAAGTTAGAAAAACATTTACTATAAAGTTTCTATGGGTAAACACTTCAATTTTGTAAATTAGTTCGTTTTTAACGAACTGCGCGTATAGCAACTATCGCTATACGGACCCGCAATTCTAACTTTTTGAAATTTGATTTCTAAGTTATAAAAACTTCAACCTTGAACCCTATTCTCCTTTAAAACATAAATATGAATTTTGGAAGAAAATCTAAAGTTTAAAACATGAAAACGTTTCACTTTTGAAAACAAATTCAAACCTTCAACAAAAGTGGATTTCTACATCGCTTTTGGTTGGCTAATCGCTAACTTCATGTCATGAACCCATATGTAAAAAATAACTTATTTCAAACACCATACTTTAACATACATTATAGCACTAACATAAGCAATAATATTTTTCCACAATCGCTAACTAACTTTGTAACGACCTGGCATTTCGAACTATTCAAATCGATAATCATCCACACATGTCGGACTAGAATTGCTCAAAACAACAGATTGTTAATTTATATTTGGAAAAACTAAGCATATACAGTAAATAAATCAATCACAGAATCTTAGACGAAGAGTAATATAACAATAAGCAGCGGAAATAGATAAATAGTAGTTCATGAAGCTACTATATAAACATCATAATCTGGACAAAATACAATAGAAAATCCCAAGTATATAGAAGTACACAGAAGTCTCCAATACAAATGCAAATGACAAATCTGAACATAGACAACTGGAAATAACTGAGGTAGCTGCAAAGCAGAATAGATAAGAGACAGATCTTCAAGCAAAGCTCCAAACTCCAAAGGTGAGTCAAATGTTGTGACACTCAGTCTGACCCGAGCATAAAGCAAAACACAAAACCCTCGAGTCAGAATTAACATTCTTATACTAGTAAATCAACTCAAGTGAAATGTCAAGTGAAATACAAAATAACTTAAAGGATGTTTGGGATTCCCATCTTCTAAGGATCCGTTAAACTATCTGCATACATAGTACAATACGCTACATATATAATGTCTATAGTAAAGTAAATTATTAAAATAGTGTTAAGGCGTTACCCATATCCCCCTTAACACATTTTATATAAATTCCAAAGTCTATACAGTGCTATAAACTCCACCAAAACGGTGGGCTATCGGGGAGCACTCTATAGGTATGACACAAACCAAACTCGTAGAAGGCACGATAGGGCATGTGACAAGGCACGCGAGGCATTGCCAGGGTAGGATTCTACCATTTGCACTCCCGGACTAGTGGTAACGCATAGCAGCTACTACCGCCCAGCTCGAGACACACTCCTAAAATCAAAGGTGCACCAAATCAAATTACAAAGTAATAGAATGGTATCGAAGAAGCATGCTCGATCGGAGGTGCAACCTCACTTGACCCGGTATAGATCCTGTTTTAGCCACATCAAGCTGACTCACGGGAGTCAAGGCTTCATTCATACCTCTTACAGAATCATCGCCAAATCATCCTACTTTGTTCTGGAATCTCCCCCACGTACACAGTTGTTAAAATGGTTTTCGGTATTGGTAGAGAGTATGACAATATCCGATCCCGGTCTCTTTAACAACCAAACGCTTATTTCACACCGTGGTCATTTTTATTTCAAAAAAGTTCATACTTCATATCAAAATATCATATTCATTTCAAATTCATATCACTTTCGAAATCATATTCACTTTTGAAATCATATCACTTTCGAAATCATATCACCTTCGAAATCTTATTCACAAAATAGTTTAAACCATCATATCAAAGTATTCACATTTTGATCTTAAATCTAATTTATAACAGTTCCAACTTAAACAATTTGAATATTGAAAACGGTTTATATATATTGAAATAGTTATAAGTTAAAAATAGTTTATAGATTAAAATAGTTTATATATTAAAAATAGTTTATATATTACAAAATAGTTTCAAATTAGAATTGTTTCTTCCAATTCCACATATCAATTAAAATTCTCATTAATTTATATCGATTTCAAATCCAGATTTGAACTTCAAATTTACAACCACTTCCAACTCAATAGGTTTCAAAGTTAAAATATTCAAACAATTCATAATAACTCAATTTGATACATTCCATTTATATTTCAAAAACTCAACTTTAAATTTATTCAAATCTGAAATTATTCACTTAATCATTTTTAATAACTATTTAAATAAAATCCCAGATTACTAATTTAAATCAAAATTAAATATCCAATTTAAATTTTTCTTAAATTTAAAATATTCATTTAATCACCTTTAGTTAATAATTTAAATAAAATCTCAAATTATAAATTTGAATCGAAATTAAATATTCAATTTTATTTAAATTGAAAAATATTCATTTAATCACCTTTAATTAAATCAAGTTATAAAATCATACCCTTCAAAATCTTAAAATCAATAAGTTTCAAATCAATTTTATTTAAATTCAATTCTCAAATAAATTAAATTACAAATCAACTTTTATTTACTTTCCCACTTTTATTTAATAAAGCTATTACAAAATCTATCTTAAAATATTAATATAAATTGTAAATGAATATTTAAAACATATTATATTTATTAGTTAAATTAAATTCTTATTAAATTTTAAATTATTCTTAAATTAAATCATATTATTATAAAATCTTATTTTATATATTTTAAAAATAATAAAGTTATAAGTAAAATTTTATAATTTACATTTAAAAACTTAATTTATAATTTTAACATTTCCAAAACATATAATTTTAAAAATCTAAATTTTTCACATATATTAAAATAAAAATATCTTTGCACTATATTTAAAAATCAATATTTATTAAAATCCATATACTTCCTTTCAAAAACTTTGGAAATCTAGACCAACGGTGTCTGTATATAGTTTCTATCCTATGGACAAGTGATACGAATATTTATCATTTTAATCCGCAATATTTAATATTTACGGGTATATATCATTTCAACCCATAATCCAAAAGTTTCAAAATCAATAAAATCGCTTGGGTCTATCATTTCAACCCATAACGATTTTCCACTAATCTATAAGATCATTCGTGTATGTATCGTTTCAACCCATAGGGAATTCTAAACTAACAGGGAACTTGCAGAGTGAGAACAATACAATAAAATATCATAACATGTCGATTACAAGCATATATAATCATTAGCAATTTAAATTTAATATATATATAAATAGGTTATGGTGTCGATATTGTCAATTAACATAGATAAATAATTTTAAATATTAATATATCATATTCAATAATTAAATAACTAACAATTCAAATTTCATAATCTATTTCAATTGTCATTTCATGTAAATTAAATTTACTAAATATAAGAATGTTAATCGTGAGTGATCGCTCACCTTTCGAGGCTAGAGAAATTTGATAATGAAATAAGCTACGAATCCAAGCAAAAATTTCAAAGTAAAGCACGATGGACTTGAATCGATGAAAAAAAATATATATAATTTTAAAAATATAAAATTTACTCATATATTTTAAATAAAATATTCATATTATATTTTAAAACCAATATTTAATTTAAAACACATATTTAAAACAAAATCTTCATATATTATATTTTAAAATCAATATTTAATTTAAAACACCTTAAAATAAAAATCTTTATATATATATATATATATATATTATATCATATTAAAGATCAATACTAAAAAATTAAGCAGCTTCTCAGCTACGAAAATAAACATATATATTATAAAAATCAAAATATCTATACATATTAATTTTTTTAAACTTTATATATATTTTAAAATCAAAATATCAATATATATATATATATTATATATATATAACAAAACACATATTTGAAAGATGGCGGATCCAGAGCAAGTGGAGACGAGGCCTAGGGGATCTGGTAGGCTGTCATGGTGATGGGAAGGGTGACGGGTTATTCGGCTTCAAGGTGGAGGCAGTGGCGGGCGCTAGGGACGGAGGTTGATAGCTGGAATGGTTATAGGTCAGAGGGTGGAAAGGTGGTCGTTGTTCTGGGGTAGAAGGTGTAGGGGTGGGTCGAGCTGCTACTCAGGTACGTGGTGGAAGTGGGGAGCTGCTTTCACGTGGAGGGATGATGGGTTTAGATGGATGAGGCTGGGCACGATTGCTAAAGGATGTGGATGGTCGGGCTTCAGGGTGGACATGGTAGGCCGAGCTGCTATGGGGTGAGTGTGCCGCGTACGACTGTGATGGGTTGTTTGGGTTGGCTGCTAGGGGAATAAGGCGGCACTGGTGTGGGAAAAACAGGTGTGGTAGGAGTGCAGGCGTGAGTAGGGGCAGTTCGGGTTTGATGCGGTGCTAGGGGTTGGAGGAAGTTGTTGGGACGAGCGGTTCAAGAGTTGAGTGGTGATTGGCAAGATAAACAAGCAGGTGGATGAAAAGCTGCGCGTGTGATGGGAAGAGAAACAATCATGCAACTAACCGAAGAAGGAGCAGGATTCCCATTATATATGCTTTCGTATATATATTTATTTTTTACTCTCTTTTAAAAAAAACAAAGCATAGCCGAACAAAAAAGAAGAGGAAAGAAGAAATGGAGGAAGAGAAATGTCGGAGGACGTGCATATGGTTTTAGAAGATATAAAGGAGGAGCAGGTTTCTTTGCAAAACAATAAATATATATACTTTATTTATTTAGAGAAATGGACAAATCGAAAGAGAAGGCAGAGAAACGAACAATTAAATATATAAAGCAATGGAATGGTAAAAGTCTGGGAAAAGCAACAGTCAAATACGTGAATTTAGGAAAAATTAAAAGAAAGTGGCTGTTTGCTTCCAACCGGTAGATAATCGAATGGCCATAGGGAAACCAAGAGCTCAAACGGGTACCGATACGACTAACCGTTTCATAGATTTCGCCGTGTACTGAACGCCGAAATACACAAATGAATATACTGCGGAGATCAGCATGACAAGATGAACATAATGGTACACAAATATGAGTGATATGGCCCTCCTATCAAAACTCGATTTTTCGCTGCCAAAAATGCTGCTAAAACGCTGAAAATAAGATAAACGGAGCTATAACATTCCAAATTCGGCGAAACAAAATATGTCGTCTCACTCAGAAAATGATTTACAAATTTATTATATAAAAGTATTCAGGTTTCAAAAATATTTTATTATCATCAAATTTTTAACTAATTTAAATTTGAAATTTGAAATTTCATAAACAAACAAACTTTCATATTTTCCAATGAAAACTTGACACTTGCTACGTTTAAATAAACGTATTCCAAATAAAAAAATTTCATTGCTAAATTTTTTTATTGTATATTTTCAATAAATATTTAAATTAATTACATTATAAAAATCATAAAAATATCCGGATCCTTACAAACTTTTCCCAAAATTCAAGATAGAGACTTTCTTCCCTACTCAAACTTCGACGTACACAATTATCACCGAATCATTACATAATCAAACACACATCATATATAACATCCATACACCAATATACATCATAAATTTGCTAACTTTAATAATGTTAACTAATTGTTAAAAAAGCATGAACTTTACTCAACGAATTTTTTTTAAATCAAATTGAACTTTTGCCGAAACTTAAAAACACTTAATAATATTGCAAATTTGGAACTTTTGGGTGTTTGGACCTCTAAGATGGGCTCGGCCTTGAGATGTTTAGGCTCGGCCGTCATGGTTTTGAAGTGGTTGAGCTTGAGTTTTGGAAGAGAAGGTGTTGTAGGAGATGTAGAAGTGGTTTTGTGAACTAAATAAGATGTTTTATCCAAAAGAAGTGATTTTTCTCTTTTTTTAAAATTATGAAGAAGAAGAAGCCATGGATACTTTAGCTCAAGCTTTTAGGAAATTTGGAATGAATAAGGAGGTTGTAAACATGAAATAAGAAGATAAAAGGGTATATATAGGCTTAGGGAATTTATTAAAAAATATATAAGTGCTTATATTAGAATATATGTATGCATGCATTACCATACCCCTCTCCTCCCTAAATTCCATCCATTCCTAGTACCCCCTCTCCTTACACTATTCAAGCCATATCACATGTATTTGTGTGGAAAAAAGTGTATTTTATATGTGTGTGTGAATTTATATACTTTTACTTATAATATATTTTCTTTTATTCTTATACATATACACTTAAAAGAGAGCATATACATGCACTTGTACATATGTATTTATCATGTATAAATAGTTTGTAATATGTGAATATGTGTTTTAAAATAGTGTTACGACATTTCAAATAACATTTAATAGATGAAAAATCGATATTTCGGAAAATAACTTCCGGTCGCATTTTCTATTTCTCTATGAACTATATATATTGGTAAACAAATTTTGAAAACGATTTTATTACCATTAGTCATTATTTAAAATAGTTTTATTTGTTAATAAAAATCCATTTATTAATTATTTAAAATATAATTAAATATTCATTTAAATAGCGATTAATTTCTAGGTCGTTACATTTAAAAATTGTGTTTTCATGTATGTAATGTTGTATATATGATTTCTATGTTTCTTGTGATGTGATGTGAAATTGAGAATTATTAAATGACTAAAAAGTTGACTTCTTTGTTGTAGAAGTGAATTGCACTTGATGATATGCTAAGATAGTCGCTAAGCCTCGTTTTGAGTTTTAAAAGTTATACTTATGGATTTTTAATTGACTTCAACTTTTATTTGAAGCAAAAATGTTTCTATACTTATAAAAGTATAAAATATAGGAAGAAATGGAGTTTAAAAGCTATTTGATTTATAAAACAAAGTCTTAAGAGTTGTGGTCCATATATTCGCTATGGATGCAGTTTTGAAAATATACGATTTTTGTAGGTATAAAAGGTTATCTACTTTAAATATTTTGTAAATTTTATTAAGTGTGTTTTATAAGGGTTATATAGGTATGTGAAAAGAATTTGGGGTTTTAAAATTATTTTTAAATGGTATTTATTAATTTTAAAGTAAAGGTTTTCCGTACTATAAAACTTATTTATTTTGGAAAGGAGTTTTTAAACAATACCAAGGAATTGTTTTGTTTCATATATAAATGTTTTAAAGAGATTTGAGATATAAAAGGATTTGATTAGAGATGTTTAAACAAGTGGTTTATTTAAAAGAAATCCCTTTACTTTTCAAATTCGTATTCTCTTTTAAAGGTAGTGGCTTTTAAGTTATGATTTGAATGAGAGTTTAAACTTTGTTTAGTAGTATTTTAAAAGTGGTTTGAAATTTATATATTTGATTTAATAAAATTAGTAGTACTATTATAAAGAAAAAGATCTTATCTTTTCAAATCGGATGTGGTTTTAAAAAAGGTTCTCAAGTCAAGTTTTATATGGAAATTTCCAAGTGATTTATATGGGTTTAAGTCAAATTTTAAAAAAACCAATATTCAAAGTTTAGCAAAAGATTTTGGAAAGTGGAAAACGGAGTTTAGTTAATAACTCTCTAGGTTTTAAATGAAATAATATACGGAATTTATGTAATTTTATACTTGACATTAAGAATCAAGGTAGGGAAACTTCTACCTATCCTGAAAGATAAGAATGTTGTGAGTTAAGGTTTAAGAGGTAACAATACCCCAACTTGAACGAACTCATTGTTATCCGAAGGATAGTTTAAGTTTGAAATCAATGATTGATGTTCAGTAAATTAATTATTATTTTCGTATGTGAACTCAGTTACTTGAGGAAATTAAGTACTCCTATAGTAGGCACTAAAAGCTGATGAGTAGACTGATTCTCTATCTCTAAGATCTAGAATCGGAGTGCCTAGGCAAGGATCTAACTTACTCGGCTTCATTTCTAGGCAAGGGATATGGTAAGTCGAGAATATCAAAAACATGACTAGTGTAGAAGATTGGATTTCCATAATTGATGTTTATAATTTATGGTGGTATGGAACGTTTTCTTTTCATACTTAACACCAAATTCCGAGGTATGGAAATTCATCTCTATCTTGAGAATTAAGAATGTATTTCGAGGCAATGATAGTTTTCTATCTTGTTCGATTTCATTATTAGTCAAGGGATACTACTATTTGAAATCAGAAAGTGATGGTGAGTATAGTTCGTCTAATTTTCATACAATCAATTTACTTACACCAAAAGAGAAGTGGATTGGATTTATAGTAACAATGTTTTTAAACAACAATTGTTTTGGCCCATTTAAACATGATTTTGGGAAAAGGGAAATTTATTCTTAAGTATTGGAAGTAAAATGATATGTGAATATACTTATGCCGTTAGGATAAGTATATGGAAACATTTTCTAAGTATTGAAAGTATAGTGTTTTGTGAATATACTAATACCGGTGAGATAAGTATACAGATATTTTTCCAAGCCGTAAAAGAGTATAAATAAATAGTGAATGAGAAATATACATATACATATTTTTGTTAAAAGGTATTTTACTACAAGTATTTACAAAGTGATTTTTAATTAATGGAAGGATTAATAATGTAACATCCCACCTTTTTGTACGCTTAAGCAGACACACGTGCCAACTTAAACCATACAGAAGGGCGGATTGTTAGGGGGTAAATAAGAAAAAGTGGAGAAATAAAAGAAATAAAATAGAATCTTGCAGCGGAACGATAAAATATAATAATCAAATAACAGTACATGAAGCTGTTTTACAAAACATTTGATTATACTTATACAATACATATCAGAGGTACACATACCAAAGAATGATAATTTATGCAGCGGAATACAATGGTGTAGTGGAATATAATAAATAGTAGTAATAAAATCTTCGTCTTCGTCCTCCAGAAATAGAGCCTTCAAATCCTGAAATGCTCAGGCTGACCCGAGCGAATTGAAAAGACTCGAGTCAGAACTAAAAGATCTTATGTAAGTTAAATCAATGAAATAAATATGAGTGTAAACGGCGTCAGAGATGTTTACGGGGTTTGACATCTCCTATCCAGTGTTTAACGTGAGTGCAGTAACTTAAGAAATGTTCGGGATTCACATCTCTTAAGGATCCGTTAAACTATCTACTATGTAGTAATATTCGCTATTATAATAATGTCTAATCATAAAATAGACATACTTTTTAATAGCATCAAGGGGTTACCCATATAGCCCTTAACACGTAATAGTCCGAGTAGTCTATCCAGTATTAGCATACTCCCAAAATGGGGGCTACCCTCGATACTCCACAGGCTATGGGAGAAATCACAAATCGTAGTAAAGCTCGATATAGTAGGTGACACGGCACACAAGGAAATGCCAGGGTAGATATACCAATTACGCACACGGACTGATGGAGCGGATAGCAGCCACTACCGTCCACCTCGAACAACACTCCCAAATCGAAGGTGGCCACCAAAAATCAAAAAGTAATAGAATGGAATCGAAGAAGTGCGTCTGATAAGAGGTGCTACCTCACTGGTCCGAGATCGCTCCTGTTTTAGCCACCTTATGCCAACTCATGGGAGTTGGGTCCACGTATATACCTTAGGATCGTCGCCACCATCCTACTTCATTCTGGAAACTCCACCGCGTACATAGTTGTCAAAGTGGTTTTCGGTATCGACAGAGAGTATGTCCATAACCGATCCCGGTCTCTTTAACAACCAAACGTTATTATAACACCGTGGCCATTTAAAAATATATATACTTTTAAAACACAATCATTGCCCTTTCAAAACATATTCTTTATTTCAAATAGTATATACTTAAAACCAAAATATTTTTTTGCCATTTCAAAACATATCCTTTACTTCAAAATAGTATATACTTTAAAACCAAAATATTTTTTTGCCATTTCAAAACATATCCTTTACTTCAAAATAGTATATACTTTAAACCAAAATATAATTACTATTTCAAACCCAAATTATCAATGTATTATTTCTATTTCAAAACCCAATTCAATAATATCTTATATAAAAAAACCCAATTTCCAATCACTAATCTTTCTTTAATTTATATAAACTTGAAATATTCTTTTAAATCATCTGAAACCCAAACCCCATTTTGAAGTCATATTCTAAATTTTCAATTTCAGTAGGTTTCCAATCAATATATTCACAGATAATTCTTAAATAAAATTCCATTTTCAAATAAATTCATTTTTCAAACCATATTACTTCCAAAATTATAACAATTTCGAAAACCAATACTTTGAAAACAATAATACCTTAATTTCAATAAAACATTTAAATTTTGATATATTTCAAGACTTTAAATATTCCAAAATTCCCAACCAAATCTGAAAATCTTATATATACCTTAATTCAATTTACTATTATTTAGTTTAGAAATATTTATTTAATAAATTCAGTATCACTTAAATAAAGCTCAAACTTGAAATATTCGTAAATCAAACTTAAAACATCATCAAGTTATACATAGCTTAAATTTTAGAATTTAACCATATATAAATTAATATTTATATAATATCAAAATTAGTATATATATAAACCCCTGTTTTCCAAAACCCATAGAAAGTCACTTTAAAATATTTTATATATAGACCACGGTGCCTATATATAATTTTCTATCCTATGGTCAAGTGATACAGATATTTATCATTTCAATCCGTAATTTAAAAATAAAAGTTTATGATTATATATCATTTCAAACCGCAATCCCGAATGGAATGAAAATTCATAATAACTTGTAGTTTATACAATATAAAATATAGCAGCCATTCATCCAAATATAAATAAACAACCATTTATTACAATCATCATCCAATTTAAACAAAACATCAATATAAAGCATATAAAATATAACAGGCATCAATGAATAGTTTATATTCAATAAAAAATTAATAACTGTTTAACTAGCATTTTATATGCAATAATAAATAAATTTAACAGTCAAATTATATGCAATAATAAAATTAAATAACAATTTAATTTAAATAAATGCTATCTAACTGAGATGATGATTAAATATATGCCCAAACAATCATAGATAAATTTTAAATCACGTCAAAATTTAATTTAACAAACATAAGAAATCTTAGAAGTTGTGAGTGGGTTAAAACACTCACCTTTTGAATTTAAATTGAATTTAAATTCAATTTAAACCCAAAAATTTGACACTCTCAGAATTCATCCAAACAAGCGTCAAAGTGTCCGGAATTTCAATACGATCCCAGCAAAACAAACCGCGTCTAAATCCGAGTCCGTAAGTAAAAGTTATGAAAATTTGAAGATTGGAAAATTCTGGTCCTGAGACGACTTCGAGTTCAACCCGGTCCGCCGCCTCAAATACCCGGTGCTTGCTTGGAGTTTTTGCCAAAATGACCCGGAGACCCGAGTCATTTTCTTCGTTACCCGAAGTAGCTCCAGGGTTTTTCCCCCTGAAACCCGAAGCGCGACTCGTGCTGCAAGTTTACAATTTTTTTTTTTTATTAAATTGGATTTTGGATCTAGAGTTGTTTGTTGCCATTGAAGAAGAGGTGTACAGAAGTTTTTGTACATATAGAAATGAGGAATAGAGGCCGCTAGGGTTTATAACTGAATATATATAGGCAAAGTCAAAATAGGATAGATGGACCCGATCTATCAACGCGCTGAACGATAAATGGCCCAAAAGCCCGTTTCGACTCCGGAACGAAATTGGGTCAACCCATATATCAAAATAGATGTTTTAAAATATTTTAAACACAATGGAAAAGGTTTCAAGTCCAAATTTCATCGTATGAAGAAGTTATACTAAAATCAAAAATTTCAAATTGATTTCAATTGATTACAATTGCATTTATTTCAAGGCGTTTCGAGTCCGTACGATCAAATGACAAATCCGATCGTTACGAAACTTGAAACCCTATAATAATTCACCGTTTCGGATCGGATGAAACTTGTTTCATCGAAATCCGAGTCAGTGGCCAAATGGCTATTTTTATAGTAATTAAACAAATTAATAATTGATTAATTAAATCAAATCTCCAAATTTAAATTCTAAAATTGACCATTCTTATTATTCTCAATTTCTCAATCATTTACGATGGTTTTAAACAAATTAAAAGTTAATTTAAAGTTAATTATCTTATCGATTTCAGTATTAACCTAAATTTATTGAATTCAGAATATGTAAATAAATTTCCAAAAATTTCCATTTAATTACATCAATCAAAAATTATATTCATCCATTATTGTCAAATAGATGGATTTATCATTTGATTCAAACTATTGCATTAATATTTTCTTATTCCATCTTCATTTTAATTAACGAAACATTTAACGTTTAATTCTACTTATTTCAATAAACTCAATCATTTACCTTACTTTTAAATAAATAAATAAATCCTGATTTCCATATTCATTAAATTTATTAATTATTGACTTTAATTAGCAAAGGCTATATCTAGGCACATTAATATTTCCCAAATGAATCCACTTTATTACATTTTAATTAAATTCCTTTCATGTAATTCTAATTTATCATGTCATCTACAATTCATTACGTATTATTACATCAATGTATATAACCTTTAATCTATTTCCAATTCTACCAATTTCAATCAATTAGAACTTCACAATTTTACGTAAATTTGGATTGTACTACACTTAAGTTCATGTTATATTCACTCTATACGTATTACTTTCTTAGTTATTACTTTACATACTTCTCGTATTAATTTCTCCATTTACATAATTTGAACTTATTTCCCAATAAATTCATTGACCAATTAATTAGGTAGTTTAAAATAGTTGTTATCCTACCCTTAAGTTTTTTTTTCCAAATAATGTACTACCTAATTTCCTTTAATTGCAAATTTGATTTCCAAATTTTACGCAACATACTAAAGAAAAAAAAACATATATTAATTGATTCGTTTTTCCCATTCATTACTTTAATATATCCATTCTAACACTCCTAACCATTTTATTACATTCCACACAACTGTAACATTTATTTGCATTTATTACAATTTCAAATTCCAATTAACAAACTAATTAAATAGGTAACCTAAATAAACATTACCGTTACTCGTAGTCACATAAATAGGCCCTTATTACTTACAATCAATGTTGGCATTTTTCCATACTACTAATTCCATTCACTTATATTCTATCCATTTACTTTACATTTTACTTCTTACAACCTTTTTCTTTTATTCATTGGTTCAATGTTTATTTTAATTATTCCCTTATTACTAACAAACCTTATTTCATTCATTAATGCCATCATTTATTAATTATTACATAACTTCGTTTATTAATATTCATGCTATTCATGTTTAATTCAATTCCTTTTGCACATTAATTCATTTACTAAAGTTTTCGATCATTTATTTACATTACTTACCTTTTTATTATATTAGATTAGTAGCATTTCAATTTTTCTTATGTTTATATTTCCAACCAATTACTAAAATATCTTACATAATATTGAATTCATTCAACTACCTCTGATTATAACATTTCATTAGTTAAATCAATATTCCTGTTTGTTTCCTATATTAAACTTATAACCAAGTATGACAAATTTCATAAATTTAGTTAATTGCCATTTCATTTTGAATTTGTAAATCTTAATTTCAATCTCTACCTATAAATTTCTAACATTTACATCGTTATAACTTCTAAAATTTTCTTTCTTCCTAAATTTAATTGCAAAATTTAAATTAAACTGACAAATCTATTAATCAAAATTTACGGGTCGTTACAAATAAAAGGAGGCTTAGGGGTTGCTTATGTGCTTAATCATGCTTTGTTTCCTTATGAAATTAAATCTCTGGATTTGATTGTTTGTTTATTTGATAGTTAAATAACCGACTATCAAACCTTGGCTTGTTTTTAAAATTATCGGTTGTTGGTTCGAAGAGACCGAGGTCGGATGTGACGCCTCACCTCTATACTCACGCTAGCCAAGGACACTATGGAGTAATGCCGTCAACTAGCACGAAGAATAAGGCTGTTGAGGAGCAACCATCCGTGTAATTGCTTTGTGCGAGCACCGATATGTCAGATAGAGTAACATGTATTTCATTTCAAGAGGAAATCCGACATATCAATTACAAACACAAAGCTACCGCACAGTAGCTAAGTGGACCTCGGAAACAAATATAGAAATAAGCATAACATAAATCATTCACAGATGTTCATATCTCAAAGGCGGAAAAAGATATGAATATAACACATAAAAGTGTACATCAGAGTAGTAGTCAACACAATATCACAAAAGAATAGATACAAGTGCTAGACAAAAGAATATGTATACATCATGGAGTCTCCATCTCAAATGTATAACAACAAAAACTACCAATCTAGTGTAGTTAGACAAAAGTCAAAAGATGATCCCAAACAAGGAGTCAAGCAGAAGCACTTGTAACATCTCGGCCTGACCCGAGTATTATTTAATAAGAAAATAATAAACGGATCAGTCTAGCTATAATTATCATTAAAGAAATGAGATATAAGTAGAGATATAATAGAAACGTATGATAACAAATAATGTCATACTAGGACAAGTATGATTTAAACAACAACAAAATCATACAATATCTCAAGAATCTCAAAGCACCAAAAAGAATATCATATTCTTTATTTTGTTCACCAAACCACAAATATTGACAAACATTTTAATGCCAATCGCAAAAGTTGGTGAAACACAAATTCTAGAAATCAACAATTAGAAATCCATAAATCACAAAGGGGAGGCCTATCACAAACGGGAGCATGAAAACTCACCAACACGTGTATCACAAACGGAACGCTATTCCATGGTCGCTAACCATAAATTTTGAGCCGAAGCTCCACAAACGGCCCGAAGACCACGGGTCGCTACCCCGCCAAATTGAACCGAAGTTCCACATAAACGGGATTTAGTCTCCCTCGCAGACAAATAGACATCGCACATCGCTAGCCTAAATCACAAAATGATCATCATCGATCAATAAAAGTGTCGATTACACTAAGCTAGTAAATATATGAGTTTAGCTTCATGTCCCATAACCACTAGCTTAACTTAAATATTTACGAACAAATTGTAGATTCCCACTCGAAGATTGTCACAAGAGTTCAATCGAACAAGTCTAAGAATTAACCGACAAAGTAAACGCAAGCGTTTCATACCACTTGTTTTGCTAAGCCGTTTAATTAGATTTCTCATACGAATGAGATAAAAGTTTGTATATACTAATAGATTGGAAAACGGTTTTGAAAACCAGCTTTATATTAAAAATAGAGTTGAAATCATCTTTGAAAAAGAGTTTGAATATTTACTACTAGTATAGAAAACCTTTATATTTTAAAGTGACAGACCACAGAAATGATTGTAGAAACAATCCATCACCAAAATCCACATTCGAAGACGTGAATCAAATCCAAAGAAATCGATATCGAATCCATCAAAATGGATATTCTCAAAAATCCCGAAAAAGAAGTCATCAAAGTCAATAATAAATGATAAAAATAACTCGGATAATCACGGATCGATAAAAATTGGAATCTCAAGCAAAATAGGCAAAAACAAGCAGGTCAGTCGACTGGCCTCTGCAGTCAGTCGACTGAACCAGAAACTCGAAAATTTCATTTCCAGCAGTCAGTCGACTGACTGCAAGGGGCCAGTCGACTGACTGCAGAAAACAGAGACTCTTTGTTTCTGTAGACAGTCCCAGATTTGCCTGGTTTCTACAGCCAGTCGACTGACTGCAGAGGGTCAGTCGACTGACTAGCACTAGGGCTATTTTTCAGCTTATTCAAATAAAGAGCAAACTCTCACAAATTGCGATCGGACGAGCAATGGGCGCTAGGGGTTTATGCCAATCGACACCCCAGCCCTATAGGCTCTTTGATGCACCACCAAAAGCATGATCAAACCTCAATGCTAAGATTTTTAGAGTTTTAGACTTCAAAACACCAAAAATTGAAATGTTCACCAAATCAATCCAAACCAAAATCAAATGAGCATGTAAAGATGTTAGGAATTCATACCTTACAATCAAGGATAGTTATAGACATAGATGTGAGATAAAAATCCCACCTTTAAACTCAAAAACAATGAATGAGAAGCTTATAAAACAAGGCAAGAACGATTCCTCTTCAGCACACCTCTAGAATCTTCAATCTATTATCAAAAGTGAAGTTTTCTTTTCTTCCTAAATTAGGGTTAGGAATTTCTGAGAATTGAAGAGAGATTGAGATGGAGAAGAAGAAGATGATGCTTACCTTAGCTTCTCTTTGATTCCTAGAGCTTGAATTTGAATTTTCCTAGTAAACTAGGTTTAGGAATTTTAATTTCCTTTCCTTTCCACCATTTCTGTTTTAGCTAGAGTGTGTTAGGAAATGAAAATGAATGAAGGAAGTTAAGTGGAGTTAGGGTATTCAGTTGGGTTAATGGGCTGAAACCCAAACACAAAGCCCAAAATAGAAAATAACAAAATTCACTCAACTCCAAACATATCGATGTTTATACTTAAAAAAGTTGTAAACTCCATTTTGGACTCAGTGGAAGGGGTCTCGAGTCCCAATTCGACAATTTACAAAAAGTAGCTTTTCGGACTTTAATCCGGCTAACGATGCTATATTTAAATAAAACATTTAAATATACAATCGTAAAATACGCGGGTTGTTACAGACTCCCCTCCTTAAAGAAATTGCATCCTCGCAATACTTAAGAAAAAAAATAAAAAGTAACAACCATACAAAGGCATAACAATACATAAATAAGAAATTTTGAAATAAGAAGTTCACCTTACGGAGCACGAGAGAGTAAGTCCGGATGTGTTCGCTCGATGAATTCTCTGGATTCCTAAGAGCAATCCTTAGGATTTGAGGACCATTGAACTTTCACAAGAGCAACATCTTTATTTCAAAGGCGTTTAACCTCCGAAGCAATGATACAAATAGGATGTTGCTCATAAGTTAAATTTGGTGAAACTTCAATTTCTTCATTAACACCGGGCTCGAGAATAGAATCGGAATCTCGAAGGCATTTCCGTAATTGAGAGACATGGAATACATCATGAATAGCAGAAAACTGAACCGGTAATAAGAAGCGATAGCCACGGAACCAATGCGTTCGGTGATGGGAAATGGGCCAACATATCGAGGTGCTAATTTTCCCAATCGACTGAAACGCACAACACCCTTTATAGGTGAAACACGAATGAACACAAAATCTCCCATAGAAAATTCTAATTTCCTTCTTCGGTTATCGACATAGGATTTTTGTCTACTTTGAGCTTCTTTCATTCTATGACGAATAAGGTCAATCTTTTCTGTGGTATCACGAATACAATCTGGACCTAAAACCAGCTTCTCACCGGCTTCAAGCCAACACAAAGCAGATCGGCATGGCCTTCCGTAGAGTGCCTCGAAAGGTTCCATACCAATACTAGATTGGAAGCTATTATTATAGGAAAACTCAACAAGAGAAATATGATCCTCCCAGCTTCCACCAAAATCTAGAACACATGCACGAAGAAGATCTTCAAGAGTTTAATTCACCCGCTTGGTTTGTCCATCGGATTGAGGATGATAAGCGGTACTAAAATTAAGCTTTGTTCCCAAAGCTTTTTGAAGACCTTTCCAAAATCCACTAGTAAACAATGGATCACGATCGCTAACAATAGAAGTAGGAACTCCATGCAATTTAACAATTTCCTTGACATTGAGTTTAGCCAAAATAGGTACGGTTCGATTGGACCGAACGGGAATAAAATGGGCGGATTTTATAAGTCTATCAACTATCACCCATAGGCTATCATGGCCCGAACGAGAACGGGAAAGACCGTCAATAAAGTCCATGGAAATTTGATCCCACTTCCATATTGGAATTTCCAAAGGTTGCAATAACCCACCGGGCCTTTGATGCTCGGCCTTAACGAGTTGGCAAGTCATGCAACGCTTAACAAAGTTAGCAATATCAGATTTTATTCCCTCCCAATAATAAAGTCGCTTCATGTCAGCGTACATTTTACTACTACCGGGATGAATGGTAAATTTAGAATGATGATAATCTTCTAATATATCTTTACGAAGATCAATAATATTTGGCACAATAAGTCTACCAAATTTTCGAATACCGCCACGAACATCAATGTTAAAGTCTTTCAAACCTTCAATATCAATTTTATCCCTACAACTTTGTCTAAGAAGAACCAATTCGGGATCATGCTTTTGAGCTTCAAGAATGCGGTCTAAAAGAGAAGGATGAGCCTCAAGGCTACACAAAACAAGAGATGAACATAAATCGGATTCACGATCTCGAATCTCACAAGTGGACAAAGTCTCGAGATCATTCCATTCGGATATCATCATGGAAACAACCGCTTGTTGCTTACGACTAAGGGCATCGGCAACACGATTTCCTTTTCCGGGAGTATAAAGAATATCAAGATCATAAGATGCAAGGAACTCGAGCCAACGCTGCTACGCAAATTAAGTTCCTTTTGAGAAAACAAATACTTCAAAGATTTATGATCGGTGTAGAAAACAAATTTCTCTCCCAAAAGATAATGACGCCAAATTCTAAGGGCGAAAACAATAGTCACGAGCTCTAAATCATAAGTGGCATATCTAGTCTCGGCAGGCTTTGATTGTCTAGAAGCATAAGCGATAACACGTTCCCTTTGCATGAGAACGGCTCCCAAACCAACACGACTAGCATCGGTATAAACAATAAAATCTTGGTTCCCATCGGGAATCACAAGAATAGGAGCATCGGAAAGGAGTTCTTTTAGTTTCTGAAAAGCAGCTTCACATTTGTCTGAACAAATGTATTTAACTCCCTTCTTTGTCAAACTAGTAAGAGGTATGGAAAGTTTAGAGAAGTCTTTTATGAATCGACGGTAATATCCCGCCAATCCAAGGAAGCTACGAATTTCCGTCACACTCTCCGATCTCTTCCAATTTTGAATCGCTTCAATCTTTGAAGGATCCACGGAAATTCCGGATTCAGAAATGATATGTCCCAAAAATTTCACACGAGATTGCCAAAAGTGGCATTTAGAAAATTTTGCTTTCAATTGGTTGCTCCTAAGAGTTTCCAACACAATCCGAAGATGTTTTTCATGCTCTTCCTCGGTTTTAGAATAAACAAGAATATCATCTATAAAGATGAGAACAAATAGATCGAGGAAGTCTTTGAAAACTCGATTCATAAGGTCAATGAAATAACCCAGAGCATTCGTCAAACCAAATGGCATAACAAGCCATTCATAAGATCCATAACGAGTACGGAACGATGTTAAAGATATCCTCTACAATACGGAGCTGATGAAAACCGGTTGCTAAGTCTAACTATGAAAAGACTTTAGCACCACTAAGTTGATCGAATAAATCATCGATCCGAGGCAATGGATATTTATTCTTGATGGTGAGATCATTGAGTTTGTGGTAGTCAACGCAAAGTCTAAGTGTACCATCGGATTTCTTCACAAAAATAGTCGAAGCTCCCCATGGAGAGGAACTAGATTGAATAAATTGCTTCGCTTCCAATTCGGATAATTGTTTATGCATCTCCTCATTTTCTTTATTGGACATACGATAAGGAGGACGAGTGATAGGTAGAGCTCCAGGGATTAGATTAATTCTGAACTCAATTGCTCGCTTAGGTGGTAATCCTAAAACGGGCTCAAATATGTCGGGAAATTCATAAACAATGTGAATGAGGGAAATGACATCTTCCTCATCATCGTTATCGTCATCATGAGGATTTAGTGAATACAAGGATGCTTTCGAATTGGAATCTGAATCTTTAAGAATAAAAGAAATCTGCTTAACAGATTGAGGATGTCGAAGATATAGTCCACTTAAGACATAGGATATGGGCTTCATAACGGTTAAGCCAATCCGTTCCCATAATCATTCCGAAACCAAGGTAACACATAACATGCAAATCGGCTCGGAAAGTATAATCACATAAAATAATTTCGACATCTTTACATAGTAAACTGAGTGTTGTGGATCCACCAACCAGATTCGCAATTCTTAACGAAGTCATCAAGCCAATAACATTCAAAGACAAAGCATCAAAAAGTTCTTTTGATATGAAAGAGTGAGATGCACCCGTATCAAAAAGAACTCGAATAAGCAGATCACAAAATATAATAATGCCATCAAGGATAATGAGAAATACCTTGACCACGAGAAGTGTTAGCAGGAACTTTTACAACATTTAGCTTGCCTTCCTTCTTACTTTGAAGTTTGGGACACAAAGATATAGTATGACCCGAACTCTTGCAATAGCGGCAGAAAAGAGGCTTCGGACACTTGTTTTCATAATGGTCCTTAGAACCACAATTGTAACATTCTCCACGACAGGAGGTAGGAGTATTTGCTTCCGAACTTGTTTGCTTTCCTTTTTTGTTGGGACTGGGCTTGAATTTAAAAGGTCTCTTCTTGTTGATATTTTGTTTGACCTCAACATCACTTTCTTTGTTGGCCTCTTCGAGTCGAAGAGCGATATCGACAAGTTGATCAAAAGAAACTTCTAATTTCAGAAGTAATGGCTTTTTGAGGCTCTTGTTCAAGCCATAAACAAATCTCTGGTTTTTCTTCGATGGGGTATTAATATACTCGACCCCATATTTGGATAGAGATTCGAAAGAAGCGACATAGTCTATCACGGAAGATTCACCTTGAACAAGGTCAATAAAGCGCCGAGCTAAAGTTACTTTTTCAGCTTCCGGCACAAACTTCAATTCGAACCTTTACCGGAATTGCTCCCAAGTGAGATCCGCTTCGATAATTTCAGAAATCAAAAGCTCGTACCAGTCTAATGCTCTTTCTCGGAGCATACTAGAAGCCACTTGGACTCGATGAAGAATAATAAGATTCATGTGAGAAAAGATGCGGTCGCATGTTTGAAGCCAAGCCTGGACTTCTATAACGCTCTCGGAACCCTTGAAAGGTTTTCCACCCAAAGCGGTATAATCACTGCACAAGCGTGCAAACCCAGATTTAGGGTGAATAGGCGCTGGATCGGGTCCGACAGCTCAGGCATTGTTCACAAGATCTAAAAGTTGCCGAGCAGTCATAAATACTCCCTCCTAAGGAGTAGCACTGGATTGACCGGCGTTGGGACGACCTGGTCTAACCATTTCTCTTCTCTAATAAAGAAAGAAAGAAGAGGAAAAAGGTTATTCACAAAACGAATATCAAACAATATTGATTGATAAAACAAGGCATCATAAAAAAAATGAAATAGGATAGAATGGTACGAAGACTAGAATTAAATCATATGGCACGATTCCTAAGAAAGACTTAGGACAATGATCCTTGCTAAATTATTCTACATTGTTCCGAAGTTTGGCTCTAATACCATGCTGTGACGCCCCACCTCTATACTCATGCTAACCAAGGACACTACGGAGTAATGCCGTCAACTAGCGCAAAGAATAAGGCTGTTGAGGAGCGACCATCCGTGTAATTGCTTTCTACGAGTACCGATATGTTAGATAGAGTAACATGTATTTCATTTCAAGAGGAAATCCGACATATCAATTACAAACACAAAGATACCACACAGTGGCTAAGTGGACCTCGGAAACAAATAAAGAAATAAGCATAACATAAATCAGTCCCAGATGTTCATATCTCAAAGGCGGAAACAGATATGAATATAACACATAAAAGTGTACATCAGAGTAGTGGTCAAACAAGATCCACAATATCACAAAATAATAGATACAAGGGCTAGACAAAAGAATATGTATACATCATGGAGTCTCCATCTCAAATGTATAACAACAAAAACTACCAATCTAGTGTGGTTAGACAAAAGTCAGAAGATGATCCCAAATAAGGAGTCAAGCAGAAGCACCCGTAACATCTTGATCTGACCCGAGTATTATTTAATAAGAAAATAATAAACGGATCGGTCTAGCTATAATTATCATTAAAAAAATGAGATATAAGTAGAGATATAATAGAAATTTATGATAACAAATAATGTCATACTAGGACAAGTATGATTTATACAACAACAAAATCATACAATATCTCAAGAATCTCAAAGCACCAAAAAGAATATCATATTCTTTATTTTATTCACCAAACCACAAATATTGACAAACATTTTAACGAAAATCGCAAAAGTTGGTGAAACACAAATTCTAGAAATCAACAATTAGAAATCCAGAAATCACAAAGGGGGAGGCCTATCACAAACTAGAGCATGAAAACTCACCAACACGTGTATCACAAACGGAAAGCTATTCCATGGTCGCTAACCATAAATTTTGAGCCGATGCTCCACAAACGGCCCGAAGACCACGGGTCGCTACCCCGCCAAATTGAACCGAAGTTCCACAGAGATAGGGTTTAGTCTCCCTCGCATACAAATAGACATCGCACATCGCTAGTCTAAATCACAAAATGATCATCAATCGATCAATAAAAGTGTCGATTACACTAAGCTAGTAAATATATGAGTTTAGCTTCATGTCCCATAACCACTAGCTTAACTTAAATATTTACGAACAAATTGTAGATTCCCACTCGAAGATTGTCACAAGAGTTCAATCGAACAAGTCCAAGAATTAACCGATAAATTAAACGCAAGCGTTTCATACCACTTGTTTTGCTAAGCCGTTTAATTAGATTTCTCATACGAATGAGATAAAGGTTTGTATATACTAATAAATTGGAAAACGGTTTTTAAAACAAGCTTTGTATTTAAAAATAGAGTTGAAATCATCTATGAAAAAGAGTTTGAATATTTACTACTAGTATAGAAAACCTTTATATTTTAAAGTGACAGACCACAGAAATGATTGTAGAAACAATCCATCACCAAAATCCACATTCGAAGACGTGAATCAAATCCAAAGAAATCGATACCGAATCCATCAAAATGGATATTCTCAAAAATCCCGAAAAAGAAGTCATCAAAGTCAATAATAAATGATAATAATAACTCGGATAATCACGGATTGATAAAAATTGGAACCTCAAGCAAAATAGGCAAAAACAAACAGGTCAGTCGACTGGCCTCTTTAGTCAGTCGACTGAACCAGAAACTCGAAAATTTCACTTCCTGCAGTTAGTCGACCGACTGCAGTGGGCCAGTCGATTGACTGCAGAAAACATAGACTCTCTGTTTCTGCAAACAGTCCCAGATTCACCTGGTTTCTACTGCTAGTCGACTGACAACAGAGGGTCAGTCGACTGACTGGCACTGGGGCTGTTTTTCAGCTTATTCAAATGAAGAGCAAACTCTCCCTAATTGCGATAGGACGAGAAATGGGCACTAGGGGTTTATGCCAATCGACACCCCAGCCCTATAGGCTCTTCGATACACCACTAAAAGCATGATCAAACCTCAAAGCTAAGATTTTTAGAGTTTTGGACTTCAAAACACCAAAAATTGAAATGTTCACACAATCAATCCAAACCAAAATCAAATAAACATGTAAAGATGTTAGGAATTCATACCTAACAATTAAGGATAGTAATAGACATAGATGTGAGATAAAAATCTCACCTTTAAACTCAAAAACAATGAATGAGAAGGTTTTAAAACAAGGCAAGAACGATTCCTCTTCAACACACCTTTAGAATCTTCAATCTATTATCAAAAGTGAAGTTTTTTTTTCCTAAATTAGGGTTAGGAATTTCTGAGAATTGAAGAGATATTGAGATGGAGAAGAAGAAGATGATGCTTACCTTAGCTTCTCTTTGATTCCCAGAGCTTGAATTTGAATTTTCCTAGTAAACTAAGTTTAGGAATTTTAATTTCCTTTCCTTTCCACCATTTCTATTTTAGCTAGAGAGTGTTAGGAAATGAAAGTGAATGAAGGAAGTTGAGTGGAGTTAGGGTATTCAGTTGGGTTAACGGGCTGAAACCCAAACCCAAAGCCCAAAATACAAAATATCAAAATTCACTCAACTCCAAACATATCGATGTCTATACTTAAAAAAGTTGTAAATGCCATTTTGGACTCAATGGAAGGAGTCTCGAGTCCCAATTCGACTGTTTACAAAAAGTAGCTTTTCAGACTTTAATCCGGCTAACGATGCTATATTTAAATAATACATTTAAATATACAATCGTAAAATATGCGGGTTGTTACATCGGATAAGTTAACCAAAACCCACTTCGAATCGGCTTAAGCGTTCGAACGGTAGACATCTTGAAAATAATGGAATCGAACATGGAGTTCTTTGAAGTGCACGGGCTACTTGCTACTAATCATAAGGATGTAGTAGAAATAGTGCCTTTGGTTTGTTCATGTGATGTCCCACATTTTAGAAGGTTTAAATCGACAATAATCTACACATGTCCAACTCAAACAATCTGGAACACAGATAATCAATGGGGTTAATTAAGAAAATAAGAGAAGAAGAAAACAAACACAGAATCTCGTAGTGGAATGACAAAATATAATAATCAAATAAATAGTTCATGAAGCTGTTTATACTATACTTTTGATTAAAATTTTACAAATTTTATCAGAGTTATATAGACAACATAACAAAATAATAATGCACCTGACCAAACAATTTGGTGAAATAATACTAGTAATATAATATACCAAACCTTCATTTTTGTCCTCCAGAAAATAATCTTCAATGCGCTGAAAACTCAAGGCTGACCCGTGCATAAAGTAAAACAATACACTCAAGTCAGGACTAAAATATCCTTATGGGAGTCAAATCAATATCATATATAACAGGAGTGTAATAGCGTTAGAGATGTTTACATGGTTTTACATCTCCTATCCGGTGTATAACGTGCGTGCAATAACTCAAGAGGTGTTACAGAATTTTCCATCTCTTAAGGATCCGTATATATCTAGTAGAATACGCTATATATGTAATGTCTAATCAGTAAAATATATATTTTCTTAGTTTTAAGGCTTTACATTAATCCCCTTTAACGCGTTTTAAGCATTGTCGTACAATTTGCATATAACACCCTAGTAGCACGTCGGGGGATAGGGATGTGCCGTGTACGACAACACTAAACCAAACTCATAGTGGTCTCGTGTAAGGATAAAAGTATGACAAGGCATGTGAGGCAATGCCCAAGGTATGATACTACCAGTTCGGGTCGCAGGGCTGGTGGTAACGCATCGTAGCCACAACCGCCCACCGCATCCATCCATCCCATATCGAGTCAAAGGGAGGTTATCCCAAATCAAGGTGCACCAATCAAAACCAATATCAAAAGTAATAGTATGGTCTGAATTCAAAATAAATCGAAGAACGGATGTCCGCTAGAGGTAATTAGCCTCATTAGCCCTGTCAAGCCATCATGTTTTAGTCATTTCAAATTGGCACAAGTGTCAGGGTCTATACATCATCGTTCTCTTTCTTCAAATCCAGTCAACGTACACAAAATCCAACCACTTCGTTCTGGAGTCTCCTCCGTGTACACAGTTGTTAAAGTGGTTCCAATATTGACAGACAATATGCCAATAAGAGGCCCCATCTCCTTAACAACCAAATGTCGTTTTACATACCGGTTGGTACTTTTACATTTCGAAAACGATTCATACTTGATATCAAAATATCATATTCACTTTAAAATATCATATTTACTACAAAATATTATATTCATTTCGATATGTCATTTTCACTTCAAATTCAATTCGAATTACAATTTAATATATAACTTCATTTTAACCAATTTCGCATTTAAATCAACGATTTAAATATAAACAGTTCCCACTTTGAGCAGTTTGAATTTTTAGTAAATAATTTGAATAGTTTTTAAAATAGTTTAAATTGTTTAGTGATTTAACAGTTTGATTTAAAATGGTTTGAGTATTGAAAATGATATATATAGTAAAATAGTTTGGAAAATCAAAATAATTTGAACATATTTAAAAAGATAGATTTTTAAACAGTTTATATTAAAATAATTTATTTTGAAAATAGTTTGAAATCATACTGTTTTTTCCCATTTCAATAAATCTGGACCTAGGTTCAAATTCCACTCAAAATGATTCAATTTCAAATCTTTCAATTCAAACGACATAATTTCGATTTCAATTCGAATTAACTTCATTTTCGAAACATTCATTTTTTAACTTCAACAATTCGATTCGATGGTTTAAATTCTAATTCGATTTTTATTTTAAACCATTTCAATTTATATAAATTTCAAGTCCAACTTCAATTTTTCCGATTTAAATCACTTAATTCAAGTTAACCTCAAGGTTCAAATTTTAGATTCAAATCTTTAAATTAATTCCATTTCGAATATTTTAATTCCGAGCTCAAATTCGAAATATCACTTTAAATTCCTTTTCTAAGGCAATCTCGAAATTCGAATAAAGTTAAATCTTTAAAAAAAATTGATTTCCATAATTCAAATCATATTTCAATTATATGTGACGACCCGGCTTTCCACTCCCGGAAAATTGCATCGACAGAAAGAAAGAAAGGGGTGAGAAATAGAAAAGAGAAGAAGAGAAAAGAAAACAACAACAGATACTCACAGCGGAAACGAAACGAAATATAATATATCACATAAATATTACATAGTATCATATACATCATCTATCAGAGTTACACAGATTACACATCACATACTAGACAGTTATAAACATCTGTCTAGTTATTACATCTCAACACAATACAGATCAATACAAAGATCAACACAGCGGAAAACTACTATCTATATCTACAACGCCGAAGCCTCCTGCTCCATTGCTCCTCCAGATTACTCGTCAAAGCTAAACCTGAATCCCTTGGCTACTCGTAAAAATTTGAGTACCCAAGAGTTTATAAAACAGAAATAAACAACTTGGGTCAGACATGGGTCTGGTGTGAGTAACAGGTTAAACTTGTTTAACTTCAAAACCTTTTGAAAGAAAAGGTATCACGTAAGACTCCCCACCAATAAATATGGGTAAGTTTTTACCTTACGCTAACCAAAACATTTGATAGGAAATTCGATTGTATTATAATAGGTCTAGGGTTTTCAAATAAATATGAAATAGCTGGAATGCTTACATCTCACGTTCCAACATAGTTGGGCACAACAAAAACGTACGGCACTTATTGGAGTTTGGATTCCATCAATGGCAGGGCTACCGGGGTACCGCCCGTCACAGTACGTGGCCTAGATCATCGTACCGAGGATCACTCCCAATCCCCTGCAACACAAGGCCGGAACATCCCTTACTGGATAATTCCCGCACAAGATACCTCACGGTTGTCATGACCAACCGCACACACTAAGTCGAAAATAGAAAGGGACATCTAGACAGAGGTCATCTTGTCCTACTTGGGTGCTACCCACTAACCTTGCTGCACCTCCCCTGTTTTAGCCATTCCCGGTTTGTGAGGCTTGAGGTCACGATTACCTTTTAAAAGAACACATCTATCTTAGAATGCTCATCGTCCACCTGACGATGTGCTGAAAGCATTCAATCCATACAAGTTCGTTCCGGGTTCGAACGAAACCGAAGGCATTATCTCGTTACACTCGTATTGGAATCACCCTCAGAGTTAACGACAATAACCCTTGCACTCTAAATCTTTATCTCGAATCTGAAAGTACTATCTCCGTCAACTCATTACGGAATCACCCACTGAGTTATACTGACAAAGAATCGTTCTTACACCTCGAGTCTTCACTTGCTCCATTTGGATTTCACGACCTAACGTAAATTTGGATCGATGTGGTATTCGGGTCTCCAGACCTGGAAATCCGGTATACGGAAACCCGATCCCGGTCTCATCGAAATCCAAAACGTATCTTTTAAGGCCAAGTTGTTTTAAAGGTTAAAACAATTTAATTCAATTATCTTTATACACTTAGAAAGAAAATTCACAATAGATAATCAACATTATCAATATCATCAGATAATCCATATTATCACAATTCAACTAAACATCCATATCACATAGCATATATCTCATCAGAGATATCAATCAAATGCAAAGCATTCAGTATTATCATCCATCCATAAGTAATGATCTATATCATCTCTAATTAATTTAAAGTTAATTAAATTAATTACTTTTATTTTATAAATCCTTCTTACTTAAACATTAATTAATTACAAATTAATTAATTATCCTCTAATTACCTTTTTCAATTAATCATCTTTGATTAATTATCTTTTAATTACCTTTTTCAATTAATCATCTTTGATTAATTATCTTTTAATTACCTTCAAGTAATTTATCTTTAATTAATTACTCAAATTAATTAACCTTAACCACTTATAGTAATTAACCTTTAATTACTTCATTAATTAATTAACTATAATTAATTAAATCAATCACTATAATTAATTATATTAAACCTTAATTAATTACATTAATTAATCACTTCATTTATTAATTATACTTAATTAATCAATCTTAATTACATCATTAATTATATTAATTAATGATCCTTAATTACAACTTAATTATTAATTACTTTAATTAAATTAATTACATTAAGTAATTAACTTTAAATTAAACAACATTTATTAATCACCTTGATTAATCTTCAATCAGTAATTAACTACCCTTAATTACTTTCATTTACTAAATTAATTACTCCTTAATTAATTCTTAATTAATCCCTTGATTAATTCACAAGTAATTAAACTCAATTACTTCCATTAATATATCACCATCAATTAATTACTTCTAGTAATTATCTTATTAGTTACTTCCCTAAATAATCTTACCTTAATAATTACATTAAGTAATTATTATCAAATCATCTCTTGATTATTATAAATTAATTAAACTTAATTAATTAACTTAACTAATCAAATTAACTTCAATTAATTACAATAAGTAATTAATTCTTAATTACTTCCATTAAGTAATTCCATTTAAAACAAATTCTATAATTGATTATCTTAAATTAATTAAACTAATTAATTATCAAAATTAATCCTATTAATTAATTATTTAATAATCTATAGTTAATGACTTCATTAACTATTAACAACCCTTTAATTACTTTTCTTAAGTAATTAACTTAGATTAATTATTATTAATTTCAAATTAATAAATCTTAATAACCAATTAATTAATCTCTAATTATTTAATTAATTAAGTGTTAACCATAACTTAATTAATCTTTAATTACTTTATTAATTAATTCTTAATCATTAATTAATATTCTAATTTATAATCCTTAATTACAAATTAATTATTCTATTTAATTAATCTTAAACCTTAATTAAATTAATTTAAATCCTTAATTACAAATTAATGATCCCAAATCTTTTAATAAATTAAATTAATTATCCATATTAATTTACCTTATTAATTTAATTCATCATAAATCATTAAGTCTTAAGAAAACATTTCCTTATTAATGGTATTTATCATTCAAAACATATTTGAAAACATTTAACTTTCAAATTTATTTTTAAATTCCATTTTAAATATGAGATTTAAAATAAATAAAAATTTAACCTTAACAAACTTTAAAATCCATTTACAACTCTTAAATCATATGGTGAAGAAATACTAATTTATAAAAGAACTTAAGAATTTAAATCAATTTACTTTTAAATTCTACCCATTTAATATCCATTTTAAACCATTAAAATTATTAAAACAATTTAATTTAAAAACTTTCTTTTATTTCAAATCTGAGATACAAATTTAAATTTGATTTCAGATTAACTCAGATTTAAACTTCTGTTTAAATATTTCTTTAAAAAATTAAATTCAGTTTAAAACTTTTAAACATACAGGTTTTAAAACCTGGCAACACTATGAACTCGTGCCCACTCAAAAATGCTTCGAGCCGATACCCTAACTGCTCCGAGACTCACACGAACAAAACTCGAGAAAAACTCGAGTGGCCTTTCTCTGCAAAACCAGACTTCACCAGATACATCACGATCGCGTGCACGTGCACCGTAGTTACCACCATCTCCGACCATCGTCGAGCATCCCCACAAGTCGTCGATCATCCCTACACCATATCACGATCATCAATTCTTCGATCAAAACGCAAAATCGAAATTGGGAATTCGAGCACCAAACTGGAATACAGGCTTCCTCCAAAACCCTATCAACATCTCCTCGTCTTCGAAATCTCGACCACCAGAATGCCAGCGACTCCAGCGACGACTTCGTCCACGTCACGACTATCATTTCCCAGAATTTTGTCGAACTCGATCCACTAGAGAAAATGTAGTGATCGATTTTCTTAACCTAGTTAAAACTAGGTTTAAAAATCTAAATCCTAAATCATTTCTGCCTCTATGTTTTAATTTCAATTCTAGTAATTTTCCTGATATCCTCGATCATTACACTATCATTCTTGAAGAAAACAACATCCCAAATTTACTGAGATCATCAAAATTACCAAAAACTCATTTCTAACTTAAACCAGAACTGCTCCTATAATACTAAACTAAAAACTATGATATTAATACTAAAAATCATATTATCATTTATGTTTTCAATTTATAAATCTGAATTTATAAATTACAAAGTTCGAATTTTTACTTTTATATAACATGCACTGTTATTTTTGATTTACAGAGATGCTTAGTTTTTAAAGTTTTACTTAACTAACATTCTTAACATTCCTCTGTGATACATCAATAATTTTTGATTTTAAGTTTAGTTCTAACAAACTAAATCAAATGGTGAAGGTTTTTAAATAAACTTTGAGCCTGGCCAATCAAAACAAGAACAGAGTATATATTCACATATGCACACAATACATCCATTGTTCACAGCAGCTTTCAGTTATACATACAAACATTACATATTTATTCACTTCAAACATGATTATCACATGAAGAAATCAAGCAATTTACTTAAGTTAGTTTTAAATAAAAAGTGTTACTCACCTTATCAAAGATGAACAGAGGCCTATTTTTGAAAACTTGAAACAGGTTTGAACTTTTAAACAAGAATGCCTCCTTTTGATTTGAGAAGTTGAGTTGTTGAAGCTTTAGATTGCTTAAACTACATGCATGCTGGTCCCCAGATTGAAGAAATGAAAGTAAACAATTTTGAGTTGTTTTCTAGATTTGAATAGAATGCAGTAGGCTTTAAAATGATTCCAGATTCAAAAATGAAGGCAGGCTTTAAACTTGATTTTGATTACAGATTGAAAAGAGTGTTGCAGGTTGATCTTTGATTTAGAAGATGAATTATAGGTTATTGAATTTTGGTTTGAGGCATTTGATTACTGATTTCAGATTTTCAGATTTGTACTAGAGAGGGTTTGAGAAGAGTGAATTTCAGATTTGCTTAGAGTTATTTTGTGAGCTGAAATCTTTTTCTTAGTTTTGGAAAAAGAATAGAAAAAGAATGGAAGGGAGAAAGCAAATGTTTATATAAGTGAAAAATGTGGTTTATTAAAAATAAAGAAAATGATAATAAAATATGACACTTGTCATATACATTAGTTACTTAAATTACACATGTTATACAAAGCTTTAGGATAATGACATGTGTCTCTTAAGTAATTTTTACTTATTTTTATATATTTTAAAAGTAAATAAAATGCCTTTTTCTTAATTTATTAAATACTTATCTATATATAAATTACTTTTTAAAGAAACAAAACTAACTATATTTATAAATAAAAGTTTATACAAATATTCTAAAATCCAAAAAAATTTAAATATCTATTCTTTTGAATTTCAAAACTTAAATTAAATTCAAATCAAATTAAATCCTAAGATTCAATTTAAAAATTAAGTTATATATATATACATATATAACTATTTATTCAATTAAATAACAATTTCATATTCTTTAAAATCCATTCATATTAATAAAAATAATACATTATACTTATTATATGAAATTAACATATTTGATATTTAAATAATTTATATAAGAGATTATATTATCAAGTGATATTTTAAAAAGAAACAAAACAAGCCTTTTTGTTAACTCTTATATAATTTTAAACTTAAGTAAAAATATCTTAAGCAATTAAAGTATTTTAAAACTATAAATTTACTAATTTAAATAACTTTGAAAAGTCATATTAAATTAAATCTAAATTCCCAATTTACCCAAAGCTTCTATTTACAATATATACAAATAAGTATATATATTACAAATAGAAAATATCTTATTAACTTTTAAAAGATAAAATCACCAATTAATACTAATTTAATCAGATTATTAAATTAAATTCAAATCTTATTATCAAAGATCATCAATATCAATTTAATTATTTAACAGATTATTAAATTGATATTGTTAAAATTTCCGGGATATTACATTATACTTCAGACTTCCAAATTCAATTCTTTAAACGATTTCTTTTAACCAATTTCAATTTCAACATTTTAAGCTCAAGTTCGAAAATAATTCAATTTCCATATTTCCATTCAATTTTATTTTTATAAACAAAATCATTTGAATAAATTCAAATCTAAGAATTTAAACCATTTAATTTAACCAATTTGGTGTCCGTATATAATTTTCTATCCTATGGCCAAGTGATCAGTTATTTGGATTTTAATTTCAGGGATGGATATATATCATTTTAATCCAAAATAAATGTCATAGGTATATATCATTTCAACCTATTTCTTCTTTACTCGAATATGATTCAGATAACAGTTTTATATACTGTCAGCAACATACAGGGTGATAATAGGATATATGTAAATAAATAAACATTCAATCATCCAATATATCAACCAATAGGCATCCATCACAATCAATCATCCAAATAGTCAAAATATCACAACAATTAACTAGTTATTAAATATCAGATTTTTAACTAGCAATTCAATTTCAATTTTAGATTTAACTATCAATTTAAATTCCTATAAGTTCAACCATATGTTAATTTAAATATCAGTTGGATTATCAAACAATAGTGAATAAAAATAAATAGCTTCATAATTTCAATTTAACTAACATAAAAATATTTTAGTAATTCGTGTGTGTTTTAAAACACTCACCTTTTTTTGAAACTGTAAAATTTTCTACTTCAAATAAATATGAATTCCACTCCATGTCGTAGCCTTCGTGGATAAGATCGCAACACAACTTGTTTCGCTTGAAACGGACCTCGCATGAAAATGTTATGAATTAAATAAAATTCGATATAATTAAATTATGATTAACAACTTAATTAACCTAATTAACTAATCCCTTACCCCCAACAGCCGCACTCGTTCATCCTCATGCCCGCACCCAGCTTTCTTCGTTCACTTTATTTTTTTATTGATCTATCGCCAGAGCCTTCATCGCGCCCCGCGCCGCATAGGACTCACGCCGCTCCTCCTCTTGCCGCGACCGCCGCTGTAACGACTCGTATTTTTAACTATTTTAAATTATAAAATTTAATATGATTATTGAATAAAAATGGTTAAAAATAAAAATTTAATGATTTATTAATGTAGTTTTTTAATATGAATTTGAATAAAATTTTGAAATAAACAATTTCGAAGATTTTGAAAATAACTAGTGTTGAAATGAAGTTCAATGTATTGACTGTGTTTATAATCAATAACTGGAATTGAATAAAAAATATTAAATTATTTAGATAAAATTAAAATAAGTGTTGATAATTAAAATAGATTTGAAATTTAATGATTAATTAATATCGATTTATTGGATAATTAAATTGTTTAAATTTAATATTGGAATTTAATATGAATGAAAATGATATTGAAAGTTGATTTAAATTTTATTTAAATATGAATGAAGATTGTTAACTTTTAAAATTGAATTCCAAGTAATTAAATTAAATTTTGGAAATGACTTGTTTTAATTAACATGTAAAAATTGCCATTTTGGCCACTATCTTAGATTTTGACGAAACCAGTTTCATCGGATCTATAATGGTGAATTACTATAGGATTTCAAGTTTCATAACGATCAGACTTATTGTTTGACCATGCGAGCTTGAAACGTGTAGAAATTAATTAAAGGAATTTAATTAAAATAAATTGATTTTGAAAAGCTATTTTCTGCATATGATCGAATTAGGCCTCGATACTAGTTCCATTGCGTTCGGAATAGGGGTATAACATATAGAACGCCAGACGGCATTGTAAGGACCCGATTCTTCGACTTTCGAAAATAGACATCGATACGTCCACTATATCGACTGCCGAGCAAACGAATGCCGGAAAACCGAATTCTTAGGGTTTTAAAAGAAGAGGTAGAAGAAAAGATAGAAGAAAAGAAAGAAGCAGAAGAAGAGAAGAAGAAGAACAACAGAAAACACAGAAACAGAAACAATATCAGAATCTCACATTCGCAGCGGAACAATATATAATAGATAAATGAATAATCTTTAAACAAAGAACTATATGATTTTATACATACATCAATCATCAGAGTCAATATACAACTCCATACAACAATGGACAGTTATATAAACTTGTCCTCATACAGAATACACAGCGGAATAAATATATCAGATACAAATACTACGTCTCGCCATCCAGCTTGCTTCCAAAGGCCCAGAATATCCAGAATATCCTGATAACATAACTCTAGACTGCCCGTGTGGAAATTGGTGGGCACCCAGAGTTTAGAAGGGAAAAAATAAACTCCGAGTCAGTCATGGTGACTGGTGTGAGATCGTAAAACAGTTATTATTATTTTTTTTAAACAAACAACAGGAAGATTTTAAAGTCAATTTCGCAATGCTTTTGAAAAATGAAACTACCATAAGGCCTCCTGCCACACACACAATGCAAACGCAGAATTGGAGAAGATTTCTCCTTATGATAGTCAAAGATGCTTACTACGCAAAATCAAATCCTTTTTGATATTATTATTAGTGCATAGTGTAGAAAACATTTCGAAAGTAGAATATAAATCTTAGCCAGCATAGGTACCATTATAGTATGCTTACTATAGCTACCATATTAAATGGCAGGTTCTACAACTAAAACCGTACAAGGCTCGTATTGTTTCTTTGGATTTCCAACAAATGGTCAGGCTAAGGAACTTCCTATTCCACGAAGAGAATGCCTCTGGAATGACGTTCCGAGAAATAACCTAACATTACGGTTAGATCTCTGCCAACACAAGGCCGGGTTACCTCTGCAAAAATAGGTAACTACTGACACGCGTATGCCATCCCCCGATCGTAACCGATCTTCCCGAGGATCCCCGATTAGCAACAAACCACATAATAAGCAGTATCAACATAGGTTAAATATTTGGGCTCCATACCATGATACCACCTCTATCCAGAAGGAATGACATACACTAAGGGGCGCTACTCCATAGAACCTTGCTGCATCCTTCCTGTTTTGACCATTTCCGGGGTGTGAGGCTCGACGAAGTCTCGTCCACAAAGCTACGCTTTGTCACCAAAGCCATGCTTCGGGTCAAACAAATGATCAACCTATGATCACAAAGATAAATGATCAAATAAATGATCATATCACAAATGATCAAACACTGACCATTTCACAGCAACACTCAGTATGCCACGTTACCAAATTGGGAGTATATCGCCGATAAATTTCAACTACATAACCTCTGAGCTCGTACGGCTCAGAGAAGGGTGTTAAGCTAAGAGAATAAATTCTCCGCCACCAACAGAAATGTATTTGAAAGAAATCAGCTTTATATCTCAATTTGTAACGTCAGACACACAATCCATACAAGTCTGTTCCGGGATCGAACAGAACCGAAGGCACTTCTCACGAAGCTCTTGCAATTCCGGATAATTTTCAATCACGTCCGGACTTCCCGTCACTAAGGGTGATAAAACCTCTAAATCGAAGATCAGTCGATGTAGAGTAACTCGACGGTAATCCTCCCGTTTTCAAAAATATCCGGTCTTCAACACCGGTCATCAAATGCAATTCATAACGACGTATCACATATTCGGAATGGGTTATACGACCCCATGGTCCTTTCCCGGCTAACCCGAATAGTGAGCGCTTATTCAAAAATAAGTGTGGCATTCAAATTCATCTAATTCACAACAAATACCCATTCAAGGTAAATATTGATAGTCGGTTTTTTAACTATCAATAAAGTTGCGCAACATCATCAGATTCCAAATAATTTAATCTCCAAAATATCTTTACTAGATATAAAATTTCCACACTTCAAAAATAAATCAATATTTATTTTTAAAACGAATTCCCATTTCTTTTATAAATTCCATAGTGAATTTATATTTCAAAAATCTACTGATATATGATTTTTAATCGATTTTAATATTCACTTTCAATTTATCTTTTCAAAGATAATTTTCTAAAGCGTTTCATTTTCATATTGGAAAAGCATTTCCATACTTATTTAATAATAAGTATTTCACAAATCCATTTATTTTCAACACTTGGAAAATATTCGATATACTTAAATCAAATTAAGTATATATTTCATTTCTTTTAAGGAAACCGTTTACTATAACAACATTTATTTGAGTCAAAACGAATGTTACGTAAAACATCGTTACGACGACTCAAAATCACTAGTATAGGAATTCAGAATTAAGATAGATATATAAATCCCAATACTAGATAAAAATATTCCCTTTCGGAAATCATTTACTATAACAACAGTGTTATAGTCTACCATTTCCTTATTTCTCGAAAACGCCTATTTCAACAATAAATGTTGAAATCTATGCTTTCGATTCATAATTCATTTTAAAACATCTTTAAAATGTTTAACTTCATTTTTAATATCACTTCTTCAAAAATAAATCCATTTTACTTAATAATATATTCACTGTCCAAAATCGTGAATATACTTCACTAACCACATTTCCAATAATCTCTACACATTTTATTTCGATAAAAATTCGCTATTCAAAATCGCGAATATATCTTCTTCAATAATCTTCTATATTTAATTTATCAAATTCAATTGATTTTGAATTTATAAAACAACGTTTATAAATCCTATTTCTATTTTTATAACCACTTTGATTTATAAATCTTCTTTTATTAACTTCTATAATTCACTTATCAAAATAAGTGATTTCAGATTTATAAACAACATTTATAAATCTCAATTCTATTTTTCTAACAACTTTGATTTATAAATTCCTTTTATTAACAAATCGATCAATATTCCATTTAAAGGCAAAAATCCAATTTATAAGTGAATCTCTTATAAATCTTTTATTATACAATTTCATTCATTTTAACTTCACAATTTATACATCTATAAATTTCATTCTTTTTAACTTCACAATTTATACATCTATAAATTTCATATTGATTTTCCAAATTCGTTTCAATTTTCCAATTAAATTTCTAATTGGACTTCCCACTTATTTCTTTTTAAATAAATTCCTTTTTAAAGAAAAGAAATTTCTCTATCTCTTTCAATCTATTTAAAAATCCAAATTTAAATTAAATTCTTCAATTTATAATCACTGTTTTATGAAATCCATTAATTTAGCATTTTCACTTTATTCTGGAATTTATTCAATAAGATTATAAAAATCAGCTTTTATACTTTTAAATTCTTTTCTTCGAATTTGTTTAATTTCTAATAATTTATTTACTTAAAAATTTCTATTTTGATTTCAAAAATTCAATTTCATTTATTTTTGGAATCCAATGATAGCAAACATCCATTCAGTTAAATTTTTAGCTTTCAAACAATTTCCAGATATCAATATGATTAATAACATCAATATAATCATTCACAGATTTATATCACAGTATAAATAAATTCAATCAATATGAGGGGTCCAGTTGGATCCCTCCAACCTGTTTCCCTGCATCCAAAGACGTCAGCACAATACCAATTCCACTTCGAGGTGGAATATCGCGGTATATGGGTTTTATAAATATCATCCGCTTACTAACGGCGCAATAGGGTCTCATCCGCTATACGAGGCGGGAAATCAATCAATCCAATATATACATATGCCAATATGTATATATTGCTATATATAGATATATCCTATTATATCTAATATCACAATCCAATAGCAATCAATCAGTCAATAAATAACTGTAATATCAAATTTCATTTGAGTGAGAAAAATCTCACCTTAGCTTTTTATTTGCAATCCAATTTTCAATCCAGACTCGATTTCTTGATTTATACCTTGTATAAACATTTGATAATTTGTTAATATTCGAAATTATCGACAATCAGTTTCTTTTCAATGGATTAAATTGTTTAACAATTTTAATTTGAACTAATTTAACAATAAATTTTCTATTAGATAAATTAAATTATCCAAATGATTAAATTTCAAACTAATTCTCCTTAACAAATTTATTTAACTAGAAATCTTAAAAACTAAATTTCCTTTAAAAATTTATTTCTAGTAACTAAACAAATCAGATTTTCATTTGGTAATTTTAATTCATCGGTGATTTCATTTTAATAGTTAAATTAATTAACTAACTGTTATACAAACCCTTGTATATTTTTCCAAAGATTTATACGTATATATAAAATTTCTGTTTACTGCATATCTCTATCTTACTGTTTCCATAAAAATATATATATGTAGAATTGAAAACTGCATACGGAAAATTTTATATAGATTTTTTATAGAAATCAAATTTATATAACTATCTAAAAATCTTTCTATATATATATATATATATTTTTATATAAACTGCATTTAATTGTTAATAACTCATACAGATTTTAAATCTAACATTTTAAAAATTCCAATGTATATATACATCTACAAATTTCTATTTTTCCCTTATCTATACCAGTATACGATTTATAAAAATAAAGATATACCTTACTGCGAATTCAAACTCGAAGATACCATCGACGAACCCTCCTGCTATCGCAATCCCACGCCGTTGCCGATGAACTCACGACTATCTCCTCTGCTCGACGTCGCCCCTATTGGCCTCGAATCGATACTCCCCTTATTCGAACGTGGCCCTCCTATCGCGCCACTGCTTCGCGTTCGACCCCAAAGTTCGCCGCCTCTGACACGCCACCGCGACACTCCAGTCCCCTAAAATCGTGATGCCTCTTCACCGATTGAACTCGCCGCCGATCCACGAATTCGAGAACTGCATCGATGCCTTCACGGTCGCGACACTGCTGCCCCTCTCCCCCTTCGACTTCAGCTTCATGCGAGACCATCGCGAGCCCCAGAAATCTCGAGTTTTTTTCACGCGATTTGAATCCCCTTGCTACTTCTTCAATCGATCGTGATTTGTACTGAGAGGAGATGTTTGGGGGTCGGCCATTGTTTTAGTTGACAAAGGAATTCGTTTGATTATTTTTTTTGAATGAGAGGAATAAGGGAAGGAGGCAGTGGGATTTTGGAAAGCTCGGTTTTGAACGAGTTGCAGAGGTATCGGCCATTATTCGATTTTGCAATGAAGCTGAGAAATTTGTTTCGTTCGTATATTTTTTTTCTTCTTTGATCGATATTGTTTTGAAAAGAGGGAACAGATAGTACGCGATTAACAGAGGGTAGGTCTGCTAAGAAAACTAGGGTGGCTGATGTTGACCAAATTCAAATTTTTAAATTCAATTTGAACTCGGTTAAATCTCAACGCGTTTATTTACCATACGATCACATATCAACTCCGAAAAATACGAAAGTTGAAATCCGGTAATAATTCAATATTACGGACCCAATGGAACTGGTTTCGTCGGATTCCGAGACGGTGCCCCGGAACGCTACTTACAAATATCGGTTGAACGATATAAATTTCAAAACTGAACAAAACAGTTTTAAATTCGATTCTGAAGCTTCTATTATCTTCAATATCATCAATATAAATTTTAAAAGCTTTTGAAATATTTTTCTTCGGCTTAAAATTGAAGATTCAAGTTTTTATTCAACTTACAATAGATTAAATTTTATAATTTAATCGTCAGTTTCAAAGTTATATTCGGGATACAAATTAAATCATCATTCAAATATTTAAAATTAATTAAATATTCTCAATTTAATTTGTTCAAAATTCTGGGTCATTACAAACTTCCCTCCTTAAAAGAATTTCGTCCCGAAATTACAAGTTAGGAAAAATGGTCCTTAACTCGTCTACTATCTTTCACAATTCAATAGTTTTATCTAATCTTTCAAAACAAATCTTTCTACTAAAGATTCATTATCATTCAACTAAATTTCTAAACCTTTTATAGTTTTCAAACATCATTGTTTACTTCAAAATTCAAATTTAAATTCAAATTTCCAATTTAAACTTTCAAAACTTTCTCAAAAATTTTCTAACACTCGAAATTTTCGAAAAATTTCGCCACCGTCTCCTTTGCGCGGCTAATACGGTACAACTACAAAACGTCCGTACGGACTCTCAGATTTCAAAAAGAAAAAAAGAAAAAGCCAAACGGCTAGACAAGAAAATCATCAAATCTCATATCGAAATTCAAATACTTACCTTTGTCGAGCAATTCAAATTATCTTTGAAATCAAAATTTCCAATTCCTTTATACCTGTATATCTACTAGCCATAATATCTAGTTACAACATTCAATTTATCATTTTGCACATTTTATTATTAAATTTTCAATATAAACTGCTTATACATTTCTAGCTTACTATTGAAGTTACATATTCAATTTCATTCAATTTTTCATTTCAAAATTCCATTTGAATTCAATTTCATCTTTTATCTTTAGTTCATAACTATACTATTCTAAATTAGTTTTTTTTACTAATTCATTCGTCTTCAATTTGAATTTCATTCCAATCAGATTTCAAATATTCTATAAGTTATCAACTTATTTACATCTTGATTTATACAATCATTTATACATTCACATTCACAATTCCATTTCATTAAGGAATTTTATTTTCAATTATCTTCTTGGAATTCTATTTTCATTTATAAATTCATTTATAATTTATATTCACCATTTTATTCATATATGAATTCATCTCTTTATATTTCAATTCACATTTATAAATTTCATTCGTTAAATGGATTTTTATTTAAACTTTAAACTTTACAAGTTATCAACTTCATAATATTTCATAAATATTTTTATATAGTATTCCAGAGTTTTACCAACATTTCAAAAATCATTTTGAAAACAATTCAAATTACCCTTTGAATTTCCAAAACAAAACCCAAATTTTTCAAACAACTTTTATTTAAAATAATTTGGCAGCAATTCCTCTTTTGGAAACCCGAAAATGAACACCGGTGATGTCGCGATCATCATCGGAATTATTTTCCAGCGACCGAAAAGAGTTTAGAGCTTTCTTCTTTCAAAAATACTTTTCAAAACCTTTGAAATTCATTTTCAACTCCAAAAATGATTTAAACTTTCCAAATCTCCAAAATTTTCAAATTCTTTTCAAAACTTTTCCAAAAACTTCTTTGGAATTCCGTTTTAAATTACAATTCACATTTATAATTTACATTCTTAAATTTCATTTGTATGTGAATTTATTTTAACTTTGGAGCCATGATTTCAATTTTCTTATTTAATTTCAATGATAATAATTTAATATTATCACTTCTAACAACCATGCAACCATATACTATAATAACTCATAGAAAACCATTCCTTTTCCATACAAAAATAGTTTTGGGTAAAATTATCTCATTCACCCTATTCAAAAACAATACTGTGTCGAATTGTTCTATTCAAATGTTTAGAAACCCCTTCGATACAGTTTTGCAGACTGTGCCGACGAAGGTTCATATGCCACTCAATAAATCAATCATCACAATATAAACAATTTTATATTCACTAACAAATACGCGCTCATATCTATTATTATACACAACTCATTCTAGAGTACTACTGACTCTATCTCTAATGAGTAACACCCAACAGAGCAGGGTTGTCGCTTAACCATATGCTCTGATACCACGTTGTAAGGATCCGGAGACAGCGGCCACCGGTAGGCTTTGCAACCATCCCAGTCCCACTGTGGCTTACACTGGTACCTCACATTTACTTTTACGGCCAGCCTCTCGACTGTCACGGCGTCTGCCTAACCAACCCATCCCTCTCAGGGACATGTAGGGGTAAGAGTCCCCCGTTCACCACCAAACTGCGAAGCGAGAACCCCCTATCATGTTGTAATATAGCAAATGCGATCCATACAAGTCTATTCCGGGATCGAACAGAACCGAAGGCACTTCTCACGAAGCCCTTGCAATTTCGGATAATTTTCAATCACGTCCGGACTTCCCGTCACTAAGGGTGATAAAACCTCTAAATCGAAGATCAGTCGATGTAGAGTAACTCGACGGTAATCCTTCCGTTTTCAAAAATATCCGGTCTTCAACACCGGTCATCAAATGCAATTCATAACGACGTATCACATATTCGGAATGGGTTATACGACCCCATGGTCCTTTCCCGGCTAACCCGAATAGTGAGCGCTTATTCAAAAATAAGTGTGGCATTCAAATTCATCTAATTCACAACAAATACCCATTCAAGGTAAATATTGATAGTCGGTTATTTAACTATCAATAAAGATGCGCAACATCATCAGATTCCAAATAATTTAATCTCCAAAATATCTTTACTAGATATAAAATTTCCACACTTCAAAAATAAATCAATATTTATTTTTAAAACGAATTCCCATTTCTTTTATAAATTCCATAGTGAATTTATATTTCAAAAATCTACTGATATACGATTTTTAATCGATTTTAATATTCACTTTCAATTTATCTTTTCAAAGATAATTTTCTAAAGCGTTTCATTTTCATATTGGAAAAGCATTTCCATACTTATTTAATAATAAGTATTTCACAAATCCATTTATTTTCAACACTTGGAAAATATTCGATATACTTAAATCAAATTAAGTATATATTTCATTTCTTTTAAGGAAACCGTTTACTATAACAACATTTATTTGAGTCAAAACGAATGTTACGTAAAACATCGTTACGACGACTCAAAATCACTAGTATAGGAATTCGGAATTAAGATAGATGTATAAATCCCAATACTAGATAAAAATGTTCCCTTTCGGAAATCATTTACTATAACAACAGTGTTATAGTCTACCATTTCCTTATTTCTCGAAAACGCCTATTTCAATAATAAATGTTGAAATCTATGCTTTCGATTCATAATTCATTTTAAAACATCTTTAAAATGTTTAACTTCATTTTTAATATCACTTCTTCAAAAATAAATCCATTTTACTTAATAATATATTCACTGTCCAAAATCGTGAATATACTTCACTAACCACATTTCCAATAATCTCTACACATTTTATTTCGATAAAAATTCGCTATTCAAAATCGCGAATATATCTTCTTCAATAATCTTCTATATTTAATTTATCAAATTCAATTGATTTTGAATTTATAAAACAACGTTTATAAATCCTATTTCTATTTTTATAACCACTTTGATTTATAAATCTTCTTTTATTAACTTCTATAATTCACTTATCAAAATAAGTGATTTCAGATTTATAAACAACATTTATAAATCTCAATTCTATTTTTCTAACAACTTTGATTTATAAATTCCTTTTATTAACAAATCGATCAATATTCCATTTAAAGGCAAAAATCCAATTTATAAGTGAATCTCTTATAAATCTTTTATTATACAATTTCATTCATTTTAACTTCACAATTTATACATCTATAAATTTCATTCTTTTTAACTTCACAATTTATACATCTATAAATTTCATATTGATTTTCCAAATTCGTTTCAATTTGCCAATTAAATTTCTAATTGGACTTCCCACTTATTTCTTTTTAAATAAATTCCTTTTTAAAGAAAATAAATTTCTCTATCTCTTTCAATATATTTAAAAATCCAAATTTAAATTAAATTCTTCAATTTATAATAACTGTTTTATGAAATCCATTTATTTAGCATTTTCACTTTATTCTGGAATTTATTCAATAAGATTATAAAAATCAGCTTTTATACTTTTAAATTCTTTTCTTCGAATTTATTTAATTTCTAAAAATTTATTTACTTAAAAAATTCTATTTTGATTTCAGAAATTCAATTTCATTTATTTTTGGAATCCAATGATAGCAAACATCCATTCAGTTAAATTTTTAGCTTTCAAACAATTTCCAGATATCAATATGATTAATAACATCAATATAATCATTCACAGATTTATATCACAGTATAAATAAATTCAATCAATATGAGGGGTCCAGTTGGATCCCTCCAACCTGTTTCCCTGCATCCAAAGACGTCAGCACAATACCAATTCCACTTCGAGGTGGAATATCGCGGTGTATGGGTTTTATAAATATCATCCACTTACTAACGGCGCAATAGGGTCTCATCCGCTATACGAGGCGGGAAATCAATCAATCCAATATATACATATGCCAATATGTATATATTGCTATATATAGATATATCCTATTATATCTAATATCACATCCAATAGCAATCAATCAGTCAATAAATAACTGTAATATTAAATTTCATTTGAGTGAGAAAAATCTCACCTTAGCTTTTTATTTGCAATCCAATTTTCAATCCAGACTCGATTTCTTGATTTATACCTTGTATAAACATTTGATAATTTGTTAATATTCGAAATTATCGACAATCAGTTTCTTTTCAATGGATTAAATTGTTTAACAATTTTAATTTGAACTAATTTAACAATAAATTTTCTATTAGATAAATTAAATTATCCAAATGATTAAATTTCAAACTAATTCTCCTTAACAAATTTAGTTAACTAGAAATCTTAAAAACTAAATTTCCTTTAAAAATTTATTTCTAGTAACTAAACAAATCAGATTTTCATTTGGTAATTTTAATTCATCGGTGATTTCATTTTAATAGTTAAATTAATTAACTAACTGTTATACAAACCCTTGTATATTTTTCCAAAGATTTATACGTATATATAAAATTTCTGTTTACTGCATATCTCTATCTTACTGTTTCCATAAAAAAAAATATGTAGAATCGAAAACTGCATACGGAAATTTTATATAGATTTTTTATAGAAATCAAATTTATATAACTATCTAAAAATCTTTCTATATATATATATATTTATATAAACTGCTTTTAATCGTTAATAACTCATACAGATTTTAAATCTAACATTTTAAAAATTCCAATGTATATATACATCTACAAATTTCTATTTTTCCTTATCTATACCAGTATACGATTTATAAAAATAAAGATATACCTTACTGCGAATTCAAACTCGAAGATACCATCGACGAACCCTCCTGCTATCGCAATCCCACGCCGTTGCCGATGAACTCACGACTATCTCCTCTGCTCGACGTCGCCCCTATTGGCCTCGAATCGATGCTCCCCTTATTCGAACGTGGCCCTCCTATCGCGCCACTGCTTCGCGTTCGCCGCCTCTGACACGCCACCGCGACACTCCAGTCCCCCAAAATCGTGATGCCTCTTCTCCGATTGAACTCGCCGCTGATCCACGAATTCGAGAACTGCCTCGATGCCTTCACGGTCGCGACACTGCTGCCCCTCTCCCCCTTCGACTTCAGCTTCACGCGAGACCATCGCGAGCCCCAGAAATCTCGAGTTTTTTTCACGCGATTTGAATCCCCTTGCTACTTCTTCAATCGATCGTGATTTGTACTGAGAGGAGATGTTTGGGGGTCGGCCATTGTTTTAGTTGACAAAGGAATTCGTTTGATTATTTTTTTTGAACGAGAGGAATAAGGGAAGGAGGCAGTGGGATTTTGGAAAGCTCGGTTTTGAACGAGTTGTAGAGGTATCGGCCATTATTCGATTTTGCAATGAAGCTGAGAAATTTGTTTCGTTCGTATATTTTATTTTCTTTGATCGATATTGTTTTGAAAATAGGGAACAGATAGTACGCGATTAACAGAGGGTAGGTCTACTAAGAAAACTAGGGTGGCTGATGTTGACCAAATTCAAATTTTTAAATTCAATTTGAACTCGGTTAAATCTCAACGCGTTTATTTACCGTACGGTCACATATCAACTCCGAAAAATACGAAAGTTGAAATCCGGTAATAATTCAATATTACGGACCCAATGGAACTGGTTTCGTCGGATTCCGAGATGGTGCCCCGGAACGCTACTTACAAATATCGGTTGAACGATATAAATTTCAAAACTGAACAAAACAGTTTTAAATTCGATTCTGAAGCTTCTATTATCTTCAGTATCATCAATATAAATTTTAAAAGCTTTTGAAATATTTTTCTTCGGCTTAAAATTGAAGATTCAAGTTTTTATTCAACTTACAATAGATTAAATTTTATAATTTAATCGTCAGTTTCAAAGTTATATTCGGGATACAAATTAAATCATCATTCAAATATTTAAAATTAATTAAATATTCTCAATTTAATTTGTTCAAAATTCTGGGTCGTTACAGCATGCTTCGTTTGGAGTTTGGAATTTCGCGGGTCGATTGGGCGAGATATTTTCAAATTATAATAATATATTTTCTTTTTCCTCCAGCATTCGTACAAGGCAGCCCCCTTTTTGTCTACCCCGTACTTCATCACCTTTCTCCTCTCTTTTCAAAATAGCAGATCGAATAAACGAAAAAATGAAGAAAAAGAAAAGAAAAAAAATAAACGATGGAATCGCGAACGAAGCAAAAGGTAGTCGTGTTCGACCAGGGAGGAGAGGAACGCGCGGCGCGACTGGGTGAGCGGGGGCTCTGGTGAGGTCATATTCGACTGCGGCGTAGGGTTTTACGTTTTGGTGTCGCTACTTTGTCGTTTGTGCGGCGACTGGAAGGGCGGCGGCCAGAAGAGGTTGTGGTGGCAACGACGCTCGATGAGGGGTTATCAGATCGAGGTCCATTCATCTAGAGGCGTGCGCGTATAGGGTTGGATGTCACGTGCGTTGGGTTCTTTTCGTGCCTAAAAAGCATCATTCTGAGAGAGAGAGAGAGGTGATTAGTTGTTAATTATTTTGCTAAGTTATTAATTATGTTAATTAAAGTCGTTATATTAATAAAACTCGTAACTTTCTCGTACGGGGTGAGATTCGTACGAAACAAGTTGCGCTAGAATCGTATCGATGAAGGCTATAGCATAGAGTGGTAGTGGAACTTATTTGAAGCTGAAATGTTTTCGGTTTCAAATAAAAAGGTGAGTGTTTTATATGCTTACGAAGTACTAAAATAATTTTTATGTTAGTTAAATTTATATCGTGAAGTGATATAAATTTATTGACTGTTGTTTGGTAAATTTAATTGACATTTAAATTGATATGAATTAAAATGATAGAATTTGAATTGATGGTCCAAATTTGAAATGGGAGTTAAATTGCTAGTTGAATTCCCATTATTTATAACTAATAAATTGTTGTGATATTTTGACTGATTTGGATGTTGATTGTGATGGATGCTATTGATTGATATTTTAAATGATTTGGATGTTTATTTATTTTGATATATTCTGTTATCACCCTATATATTATTTGACAGTATATAAAACTGTTAACTGAATTATTTAGAATAAATTAAGAAATAGGTTGAAATGATATATACGTATGACATTTATTTGGATTGAAATGATATATATCCATGCCTGAAATTTAGTTGGAATAACTAATCACTTGGCCATAGGGTAGAAAATTATATACAAACACCGGATTGGTTAAATCAAATGATTTTAAAAAATTTTGGTTTGAGATTATTTAAATTATTTTGATTTAAAGAAATAAAAATCGAATTTATGGAAATCGAATTATTTTCGAACTTGAGATCGAAATGTTGAGATTGAAATTTGTTAACAAGAATTGTTTAAATAATCGGATTGAAATTTGAAGCTATAATGGAAATATGATTTAAATTATGGAAAGTGATTTGTTTAAAAGATTTGAACTTTTATTCGGACTTTGAAATAAATCCAAGCAAATATAATTTAAATGGATATTTCAAAATTTGGCCCAGAATTGAATTATTTTAAAGAGTTGAACCTTGAATTAAATATTGAAGTTTAATTTGAATTAAATGATTTAAATCGATATTCCGAAATTGAACTCGAATTCATATAAATTGAAATGGTTTTAAAATTAGAATTGAATTGAAATTTAAACCATTGAATCGAGTTGTTGAATTGAATTTGAAGTTAAAAATGGTGAAATTGATTTGAATTGGAATTGGAATCGAAGTTAATTCGAATTGAAATTGAAGTTGAAACTAAATCGATTTGAATGGAATTGAAATTGAAGATGATTTGAATGGAAAGATTTGGAACTAAATCAGTTTAACTTTGAAACTATTTTCAAATAAATTATTTTAATATAAACTATTTAAAATCTTTCTTTTTAAATATTCAAATTATTTTGATTTCCAAACTATTTACTATATAAACCTTTCCAATATAGCCTAATTCGGAAAGGCGTTCGATTTATTTGGCCCGATCAGTGTGAAGCTTCTTTTCAGCAGTTGAAGGAGCTTCTCAGTAATGCTCCTATTCTAGTGGTTCCCGAAGGGAATCAAGATCTTCTTGTCTACACCAATGCAAGTCATTATGGCCTCGGTGCCATGCTTATGCAGAAGGATCGAGTAGTTGCTTATGCTTCTAGGCAACTACGTTCGAATGAAGTACGCTATGCCACTCATGACCTCGAGTTAGCCGCTATTGTCTTCGCCTTGAAGATTTGGCGATATTATCTATTAGGCAAGCGATTCATTCCCTATACCGATCATAAATCCTTGAAGTATCTATTCACTTAGAAGGAGCTCAATATGAAGCAACAGCGTAGGCTTGAGTTCCTTGCCTCCTATGATTTCGATATCCAGTATACCCTTGGTAAGGGTAATCGTGTTGCTGATGTGCTTAGTCGCAAACATTCGGTTGTTGTTTCTATGATGCTAGCCGAGTGGGATGTTCTAGAGACTTTATCCCTCTATGATATTCGTGATCGAGCTCCATCTTCTGATTCTCCTATTTTATTATTCTGTTTGGAAGCTCGACCCATTTTATTGGATCGTATTGCCAATGCTCAGCGGCTTGATCCCGACCTTGTACACCTTATTCAGATTTGTGAGTCTGAGTCTTGTGATGAGGAGTTGCGGGAATTCAACATTGATTCTCATGGGTGTCTTCGCAAGAAGAACCGTCTAGTCGTGCCTTTGATTCTGCACTTAGGCGTGGCATTCTCTATGACTGTCATCGTTCTACGTATACCATTCATCCCGGCAGTGGCAAGATGTATGCCAATATGTATCGTCTTTATTATTGAGAATGCATGAAGCATAATGTAGCGAGTTATGTGAGTAATTGCATGACTTGTCAACTCATCAAAGCTGAGCATCAGCACCCTTCTAGTCTTATTTAGCCTCTAAAGATTCCATTATGGAAATGCGATTAGATTTTGATGGATTTCATTGATGGCCTACCTCGTTCGAGTTCGGGCCATTCTAGCATTTGGGTTATTGTTGATTGCCTTACAAAGTCTGCTCATTTCATTCCTATTAAGTATAATATGAGTGCTTTTCATTTTGTCAAGTTATATGTCAAGGAAATCGTGAGACTTCACGGTGTTCCTAGTTTGATTGTTTGTGACCATGATCCGTTATTCACGAGTCATTTCTGGCAGAGTCTTTAGCAAACTTTGGGAACAAAGCTTAACTTCAGCATAACATATCATCCACTGTCTGATGGACAGACTGAACAGGTGAATCACATTCTTGAGGATCTTCTTCGTGCTTGTATTTTTTATTTCGGAGGTAGTTGGGAGGATAATTTACCTCTTGTGGAATTCTCCTACAACAATAATTTCCAGTCCAGTATCAGTATTGCCCCTTTTGAAGCCTTATACGGAAGGCCATGTCGATCACCTTCATGTTGGTTGGAATCTTGGAAGAAACTTATTCTTGGCCCAGATTCTATTCGTGATTCTTCTAAGAAGATTATTCTTATTCGTCAGAAAATGAAAGAGGCATAGAGCCGCCAGAAATCCTACGTGGACAACCATAGGAAGCCTCTCGAGTTCTCTATTGGTGATCGCGTCTTCATTCGTTTTTCTCCTTTGAAAGGGGCTATGCGCTTCAGTATGACTGGGAAATTGGTTCCTCGCTTTATTGGACCATTTCCTATTACTAAACGTATTGGCCCTGTGGCTTATAGAGTTTCACTTCCAGCTTATCTATCTGGCATTCATGACGTGTTTCACGTCTCTCAGCTTCGGAAGTGTCTTCGAGAGTCGGATTCTGTTATCGATTCTCCTGATTTGCAAGAGCTTGAGATCTCACCAGACCTATCTGTTGTGCGCCTATTCGCGTACTTGCTTCAGAGGTGAGATGCCTTCGAAACAAGGACGTGCCACTCGTTAAAGTTTAATGGTCCGCTAATCCCAATGACTGCACTTGGGAAACCAAAGAGTTTATCGAGCGTTCATATCCCAGTTTTCTTTCTTCGCATAGCGATGGTGAGAATATCTCTTTATCTCAAGCTTATTTCTTTTCCTTTTGAGTGATTAAATTAAATAGTTGAATAAAAATTCTCCTCTGGAAATTGCGAGGACGCAATTTTGTTAAGGGGGGAGTCTGTAACAACCCTGGTTTGGAGATTATCTGTCAATATTGAATTATAATAATAATTATTATTTAATATTGTAAATTAAATTAAAATTGGAGAAATTAAATTGTTTATTTGGAATAAACAATGAATTTTTGAATTTAAAATGAGAAAATGAATTTCCAAGCTTTATTTTATTTTGTTTGGAGTGATAATAAATGGAATACGGGTTTTAAATAATGAAAATGATTTCATTTTAGAGAAAATGCAATAATTATATAAATTATTACCCATTTACTTCTCTTAATAATTTTAAAGAGAAGTAATTTATTTTAAAGGTGGTTTATTGAAATAAAAAGATAGAAATTGGTTTTAAAAAAAGTTTTGGCTATAAATAATGTTGTGTAATGGTTTGAAATATTTTTCTAAGTGAGAAAATAAATTTTGTAGAATTTTAGAAGTTAATAACATGGTTTTATTCATTTATTTGGGTAAGAAGTGCATTTTTGAAAATTAAGGAATTTAATCAAAAAAATGTTTTAAAAATATAAGTTAATCTTTTTATATGATAGAAAATGTTTTATTGTGCATGTATACAAGTTTTCATATATTTCTTGTGTGTAAATATGAAGAAATGAATTTTTATTTGTGTGCATATGGGATATGCACACATATTTTTGGCTAAGTATTGATTTTAACCTTAAGCCATCTCATTTTCTTTTTTATTTGGGTCCAGTTCAGCCCATATTCACTTAGCCTTGTTAGAAGAGAGAGAATAAAAGAATCTGTACGTTCATTTTCAGTCTCTTCTTCCTCCTCCAACCTAAAAAGAAAAAGTCAGTAAACTATTATCTCAATTTGCAAAATTCAAGCAATTTCTTCATTTTAATTCAATAAAACAAAGAATTTTTACAATCTAGTGATAAATCAAAGGCAATCCACTCCAAACTACTTAAATTTCATCCCAAATTCTTGTTACAGTAAGAAGTTTTCTAATTTTTACTGTATATCGTTTGCATGTCCTATATTTGCTTCCTACATGTATTTGGAAGCTCCAATCTTGCCAAAAGGATTCAACTTTGCTGCAAAATCCAAGCTTTTATCATCTATCAGCAAGGTGATTTGTATAAAATCACAAGCTAGCCAAAACAAAATTGCACGTGCTTGAATCCGTAAAGATTTTGCTTCAGTTTGCAATTTCCTGCAGTTCAAATTTCTTTGTTTATTATATGTTTCTGCTGAATCTTTGAGACCTTATATCTAGTGATTTCGGCAATGAAATGCTACCGGATTTCTTGCATTTAGTAGCTTGCATGTTGTGCTCCATCTCTGTAAATTTTGGTTGAATTTTATAGTCATTTGCTATGTCAAACCTTGCTCTGAAAATCAGTTCGCGGGCGGAAATCGAACTGGAAAAAGTTCGTATCCGAGGTTGACTGCCACACCTCCCTTGGTCGACCTGACTATCGACCCAGAGCTCCTAGGTCGACCGTACGGTCGACCTAGGGACCAAGGAGGTCGACCTGGCAAAGGCAAAATTTTGCCTTGCCTCTTCTTTTGTTTCAATGTTTTTTTAGCTTCTTTTGCTCCATTTTCTGATTAGATTTCGTGATGTTTTTAATTATTTTTGAAGGCCATTATGTCTATCTATAGACTAGCCAAATTTTTGTGATTTTAAAATTCAATTTTTGAATTATTTGAATTTAATTTCGAATATCAGTTTGGGCGAATTTCCTTGTTTATATTCGTTTCGAGCACGGTTTTCTCCAAATCTTTTTGAAATAATTTTTAAAATTAATAGGCATTTCAAAATAATTACTTTATATTATTTTAAAGTATTTTCATGTATAAAATATAGTTATTCTCTATAATAAGGGAAATTTTCAAATGGGGTTTTCAAATTGATTTCAGAAATTTGTTTTCAAAGCTTGTTTTCCAAAGTAAATTATCTTATAAATAAATTACACATAGCGAATGAAAAAGAGGATTAAATGGTTTGGTAAAACACGTGGTATGGGACACGTGCGTTTATCTTATCGGTTAACTCCCGACTTGTCCGTTTGATCGTTTTGACCTTCGGGTCAAGTTTACCGGTGAAATGAGGTAACCTTTTTACTGCTTTGAGTGTGAAATTTACTTGCGGTTAGTAAACTGTTTAGTGCGAACATGTGGTATGGGACACACGTTAATACTGTTCGGGTTCCTTTCCAAGAGTTTTTGACACATTAGCCCTTGCGGAGTGCTAGTACTGGACCTTTGGGGTATTGCCATTGCGGCGTTTGCCATTGCGGTGTATTTTCCTTCAAGACGTTTGCCATTTCGACGTATTTGCCATTGCGGCGTATTTGTCATTGTGACGTTTTGCCTTCGGGGGAGGTACCTATTTGAGATAACAGTACTTGGCAAGGCTTTGGCCACATGCACTTGCTAAACTTTTGAGATGATTTCTGTGACTATTTTCTCTAATGTATCACCCCTTTTTGGAATTGGTCATTTGAACCATTCGATATATATTTGTGGAAATTATCTTTCGGGAATTTGAACTCTTGAGAGTTCTATTTTTAAGATTTGAACTGCCTACACTGACGTTATTTGAGATTTGCCTTTTGGCGACATTATATGAGATTTGCCTTTTGGCATTTACTTGAGGTTTTATTCTCCTATTTGTAGATATATTTGCCTTATGGCGTGCTTTAGGATGGGATCTCTTTTTGCATGTTTTGGGTTTGCCGATATGGCGGGTTTAGGATTTCCCCTAAACCATATTTGATGTTTTATAAAATGCCGATGGTATGAGGCTTGCTACAATTAGCGTTTTAGGGGTTATTCTATCTCTTTTGAGATTATATGTTGTGTAGTGATACCATTCATCACATGAAGTGACCATACATACCATACTTATGCTCATGCTTACTTAGTATTGTTTCTTCTTGTTTAAGAAGAACATCACCTCTACCCTATGCTTCTGTTATCGTATATTCTCTTAAACTGATTTGTTTAGCTAGACCGACCCGTGTATTTATACTTGGGTCAGACCAAGGTGTTTCAGGTTAGGTACATTTGGACTTAGCCTATTCTGCTTCCGCATGGACTATTCTGCTAGCTCTTTTTGATATAGCTTTTTGTATAGTCCTTTTTGTTTGCTACTCTGATATGTATATTCTTTTGACTCGCTTGTATATTGGGGTCGCTATACCACTTGACATGTATCATATTGTATACTCTGTGATGTATCTGTATATGTATATATATGTGATGATCTACTATTCTGTGATGTGTTTTGCATTCGAGTTGTTGTATTTTGTTCTGATAGATCCTATAGCCACCAATGGTTTTGTGTTAAGTATTTATTGGATATGTCGATCCACTTGAGTTAGGAAAACAAATATAGCATTTGTCGACGTATTCAATAAATAATTAAGACAAGACTATAGATGGTCACTCCTAACCAGCCCTATTCTCCGCATTAGCAGACAGTATTACTCAGTAACACTCTTTGTTATTATGGGTGTCGGATTGAGGCGTCACAGCTTGGTATCAGAGCTGAGTTCAAAACAAAATATGATAAACATAGAATAGAAACACATATTACGGTACATCTAAGTGTAATACAAGTGTTACGAATCCCTTATTCATCGTGCCTTTGACCTTTTCTTGTCCTTTGAGGTAGATAGAAGTTGAGAATATGTCTAGGAATGTATTTTAATTCCGTATTATTTCTTACCGAATTAATGATATCTGCCCTATGAATAATCTTTATCTTATCTTTACTTTCAGCTAATGGTTGGAAGAGGTAGAGAATGACGCTCGGATGCTGGGCAATCCAACGACTCGCATCTGGACAGCGTTTATATGTCTGCCAATCAGTTTATGGAGTTATTTAGGAGCACTCAGCCTCCAGCTCCTACTCGAGCATCTCCTCCGCACAAGTCTTTCTTTGCGCGCATGTGCAGTGATTTCTCCCATCTCTAAGGAAAGCCATTCAAAGGCTCCAAGTCTGTTCTAGAGGTCCAAGCTTGGATTCGTATGTGCGAGCGCATCTTCTCTAGCATGGATCTTTTTGACCATGATAGAGTTCTCATAGCATCTAGCATGTTACAAGAGTGTGCCCTCGACTGGTACGAGCTTCTCATAGCCGAGCTTGATGGGTCTACTCTTTCTTGGAATCAATTTCAGAAAGGATTCGAGCTTAAGTTCGTTCCTGAATCTGAGAAAGCTTTATTGGCTCGCCGCTTCCTCGAGTTGAAGCAAGGAAAGCCCTCCATCTCTGATTATGTTTCATCATTCGAGGCCTTATCTAAGTATGGTCTTGAATACATAAGCACTCCATATAAGAAGAATCTGAAGTTTGTCTCTGGTCTTAAGAAGTATTTGAAGAAGTCTTTGATGCTCCAGCTCAAGCTTTCTTTCGAGGAGTTGGTTGACTCGACGCTTCATCTCGAAGCCGTCGAGAAGGAGTGTGATAGTGGTGATGAGGTTTAGGTTCGCAAGAACCTCAACAAGAAGCGGTTTCCTTTCCAGAAGTCAAAGTCTTTCCCTTCAAAGAAGAAGAAACCCATTGGATAGTCCTCATTCTCGGCCTAGTGGAGCACCTCCTACTCGGAAGGGGTGTTTCAATTGTGGTTCTCATGACCACATGATTCGAGATTGTCCTAAGCCTCTCTTCTGTCATTATTGCAAAAAGGAAGGCCACCATCTTGCCACTTGTCCCATTGCCCCTAGTAATACCCAGTCTGGCAAGCTGAATGTAGTGGATGCTTCTGGAGGGTTTTCTCAGCGCAGAGGTACATCTCCTTCTATCCTTGAAGGCTCTATTTTATTCCATGATCGTTCTATTTAAGTTCTCTTTGATACGAGTGCATCGCATTCATTCGTATCGAAAGAGCTCGTTGATGCTATTTATTTGGATGTCTCATACCTTGTTACTTCATTGAGGATTGCGAACCCTATCGGGGGATCCGCAACCCTTAGCATGCTTTGTGAGGATGTTGAGATTGTTTTATATGGCTTTTCTTTCCATGCAAATCTGCACGTTATTTCTTATTTGGGTTTTGATATGATTTTGGGTATGGACTGGCTAGTGCGATACGATGCCATGATTATTTGTTCTAAGAGAGTTTTTTATCTTCGACATTCAAATTCGTCTGCTCAGCTATCACTTGTTCTTCAAAATGTGGATAATTTCGAAGCATCTTTATTTTATCTCGACTCACGAGATGATGATGATATATCTCGTATACCCGTTGTTTGTGATTTCTCTGATGTATTTGAGCATGTTTTCGGTTTGCCACCCAAGCGAGCGATCGAGTATCGCATTGATCTCATTCCAGGCGCGCAGTCATTTAGTCATCCTCCTACGAGGATGTCCACAAGGAAAATGAGGAACTCAAGAAGCAGCTTTTAGAGCTTGAGTCTAAGCAGTTGATTCAATCTAGTTCTTCACCGTGTGGTGCCACGGTCGTCTTCATGAAAAAGTTCGATAGAACTCTTAGGCTTTGCATCGACTATCGCAAGCTTAACGAGTTGACCATCAAGAATAGGTATCCGTTTCCTAGGATCGATGACATGTTCGATCAATTGAGTGGTGCTAAGGTCTTTTCTCAACTCGACCTTGCCACTGGTTTCATCTGCTATGAGTTGCGGAAGATAGCATACCTCTTACAGTGTTGCACACTCGATATGGATCTTACGAGTGGCTCGTTATGCCGTTCGGTTTGATGAATGCACCTGCTTTCTTTGTTGATCTTATGAATCGAGTATTCCAAGAATATCTCAATAATTTTGTCCTTGTGTTCGTCGACGGCATCTTTGTTTATTCAAAGTCTGAAGCTGAGCATGCTAATCACTTGAGAATTGTCTTGAGTACTCTTCATCATCATCAGCTTAAAGCCAAATTCTCCAAGTGCCACTTCTAGGAGAATAAGGTTAGGTCACGTTGTTTTTTCTGAAGGCATTTCGGTCGATCCCTCGAAGATCGAAGCCATCCAGAATTGGAACAGGCATGAGAATGTTCATGAGATTTGCAGCTTCCTTGGATTAGCGGGTTATTACCGTCGATTCATTAAGGATCTCTCTCGTATTGTTCTTCCTCTCACCAGCCTTACTCGGAAAGGCGTTCGATTTATTTGGTCCGTCAAGTGTGAAGCTTCTTTTCAGCAGTTGAAGGAGCTTCTCACTAATGCTATTATTCTAGTGGTTCCCGAAGGGAATCAAGATCTTGTTGTCTACACCGATGCTAGTCATTGTGGCCTCGGTGCTGTGCTTATGCAGAAGGATCGGGTAGTTGCTTATGCTTCTAGGCAACTGCGTCTGAATGAAGTACGCTATGCCACTCATGACCTCGAGTTAACTGCCATTGTCTTCACCTTGAAGATTTGGCGACATTATCTATTAGGCGAGCGCTTTATTCTCTATACCAATCACAAATCCTTGAAGTATCTGTTCACTCAGTGGGAGTTCAATATGAGGCAACAACGTTGGCTCGAGTTCCTTGCCTCCTATGATTTCGATATCCACTATACCCTTCGTAAGGGTAATCTTGTTGTTGATGCGCTTAGTCATAAACATTCGACGGTTGTTTCTATGATGCTAGTCTAGTGGGATGTTCTAGAGACCTTATCCCTTTGTGATATTCATGATCGAGCTCCATCTTCTGGTTCTCCTATTTTATTATTCAGTTTGGAAGCTCGACCCGGTTCATTGGATCGCATTGCCGATGCTCAGCGGCATGACATTGATCTTGTGCACCTTATTTAGATTTGTGAGTCTGAGTCCTGTGATAAGGAGTTGCGGGAATTCAGCATTGATTCTCATGGGTGTCTTTGCAAGAAGAACCGTCTAGTCATGCCTTCTAATTCTGCACTTAGGCGTGACATTCTCGATGACTATCATCGTTCTAAGTATACCATTCATCCCGGCAGTAGCAAGATGTATGTCGATATGCATCGTGTGATAACCCGGATTTTTGGGTATCCAGTAATTAGATAATTAATTGGTTTGTTCAAATGAACAGATAAAATTCTGATAATAAAAGATATTTGGTTATGTAAGTGAATTTGAAAATATAATAAAAATTGGATTTTAGATATTGGAATAAATATTTGATAATCTTCTAATATAATTACTTAAAATTTTACAAATTAATCTTTTAAAACAAATAATAATGATTGTGTGTATATATATAGACATAAGAAGATTTTAAATAGAATTTAAATTTGAATTTGAAATTCAAAAGAGATAAATATCTTAAAATAAATTGGATTTAAAAATAATATATATATATATATATATATATATGATTTTATTTAGTATATAATTAGTTTATATTAGTTTCTTTAAAAGATTTTGAAAATATAAATTAAGAAAATGTATTATCTAAATAGAAAATAAATATAAAGATTTATAAAAACCATATTATGATAATAAACACATGCATAATTACAAGTGTAAATTAATTAAATCATGGAAGTTACAAATGTAAGAAAATTAACTCATGTTAAAAGACAAGTGTTAGATTTTTAAACAAGTGTCACTATTCTATTTTTATTTTCTTTTATTTTTAATAAATCCTAAGTAAGCTTATATAAACATATATCTCATCTCCTTACTTCTTTTTCCTATCTTCATTTTACAAACTCAAGAAAACAAACCTGTAAAACAAAATATTACCAAACCAGAAAAATCTACAACCCGAAATCATCTCCACAACCCAAAACAGAAATTTATTTCCAAACCAAGAATTTACAACCTGAAACCAAGAAAACCAATCTGAATGTTTTCTCTGTAATCTTCTCAAACCAGTAATACAAGATCAAAATACTCCTCGAATTCAAGTTCAAAAACCTGTAACACTCCTCAAGAAAACAATCTGCAATGTTGTTTTCCTGTAACCATTTTTCAAGTGCTAGACCAAAGCCCTGTAATAGCAAGCCTTTAGCCATTTTGCAAGCTCTGTTAACAATCAAGCCTGTAACCATCCTTCAAGTATGCATGCAAGTAAATCTGAAGCCAAAGTTTTCAAAGCTTTGCAGTTTTAAAGAAATAAAGCAAATTCAAATTTTCAAAAGCTTTTCAAGTTGCTGTAGTAATTTTCAAGTGCAAACTGTTTTCAAATTCTCTGCACATCATAAAACAGGTGAGTAAACTTCTAAATTTAAAGTTTAAGTAGATGATTTATTTTTGCTTATGAAATCTCGGTGTTGATGATGCCTGCATGTGTATAAAAAGTATAGAATCTGTATGTAGGAATGTATTCAAGTGTGTAGGTCAGGTTGAATTTTATGTCTTCTCTGTTTCCATATTACAGAGTTTTAAATTAGTCCAATTTCCAATTTTCTCATCCTCTAGTATCTGTAGTGACTTAGTTTGCAAACAATAAATGTTTGTTTAGTCATAATTTAAAACTTAAAAATGGATATGAGCTAAACATTTGGAATTTATCTGGGGAAAATGGAAAGACAGTGGAAGTCTTTAAATCTTGTAAAAAGTAAACCTTGCAAATTGCTATTCCAGGATTGTAACTCGAATTCATTTAGGAAGATAGGATTTTTAAAACTAAAATCAGAATTTTTAATGAAATTTCGAGTATGAAATCTTAAAATGTCTGGAACTTGGTTTTCGAGGAATCTCTGGTGGCCGGGGAAATTTTAGTAGTCAGGGCTTCGACTGGAGGTGGAGGATGGTGGGAAGAGGTCGGGAAAAATGGGAGGTTGGTCGTTTGATGTTCGTGGCGACGGTGGAGAGATGATTTGGGATCTAAACCTAGTTTTGGTCAAGCTGGGTAATCGAACCACTGTTGTACCTCTACTAATTCGAGTTACATAAGACTTTGGGAGATGGAGGCGTAGTGGGTCGGCAAGCCATAGGCGGAGTTGTAGCAGTTTCCATGATCGGAATCGAGGGTTCGGCGGGTTTTCCTGATGATGGTTTTGGGACTCAGTTCATCAGGGATGCTCGATTTTGAATTGAGGCTGGAGATGATGTTTGGAAGATCGTTGTTGCTAGTAGGGATGTTGGGTGATTTGACGATGGTGTCGTCGTTGGTCGGAGTAGCCGCAGGTGGTGGTGCACGTGCACGTGATGGGGTACGTGTCAGAGGATTGGGGCTATGGAAGTCTCGAAGTCAGGTGCGAGTAATTGGAAGGGTAGCTCGAGTTCGCCTTCGAGCATATTGAAGGTGACTTACCTGTAGAATTTTAAACTTAAACTTAATCAGTGTTCTTAAACATTTTGATTTAAGAAGTTTTGAAGTTTGATAACTTTAATTTTAAAGATAAATGACTATTTTATTAAACCCTAATTAATAATTTAATTAAGTAAAGATTTTCTTTCCAGATAAATGGAGTAACATGTTAACGGTAATCAAGGCATTTATAAATCTTAAGATAATTAAGATTTTAGAGTTTGTATTTAATTAAATTAATTAAAAGGCAATTAAGTTTAATTAATTAGTTTAGTTAAGTATAAAGGATTAATCAATAAATTTATCAAGGGTAATTAATTTACTTGATGAATAAATAATCAATTAAGAAGTTGTTAAATGGTAATTAAGGATTAATTAACTGTTAATTAAGGATTAATCAAATGGTTAATCCACTAGGAATTTAGGAATGTGTAATCTTTAATTAAATTTTAAATTAATAATTAATAACTAGGTAATTAATTAATAATTTAAGAGATAATCAATTAATTAATTAATGATTAATTAATTATAAGGATAATTATGGAGTAAGAGATATTGATTAATAATTAAAGTTATTAATCAACAATTGATTTTAAAATAATTAAGTAATGATTACTTTAAAGGAGATTAATTAATAATTAAGGTTTATTAATTGATAATTAAAGGATAATTAATCTGTGATTAGAGATTAATTGATTGATTGATGAGGTAATCAAGGAGTGATTAATAAATTAAACGCTTGAAATTAATTAATGGTTGATTAAGCAGAATTAGATGATTAATTATGATATGAATTGATAATGCTGGCTTATGAATGATTGTTTGTTGAATGTCTGAATTGAATAATATCTATTGGATGATATGCTATGACATTCTGTTGATATGATATTGGTTATATAAAAGTATTTGAATTTAATCACTTGAATAACTTGGGTTAAGATGACATCGGATTCGAAGAGACCGGAGTCGGATATTAGTTAATACCCGAAACCACTTCGATTCTGTAAAAATTGGTAAGTGAAATCATTAGGTTGGAATGGAATGATTTAAGTGAATTGGACCAATTAATCTAAGTTTTGGTACTTAGATATTGATACATGAAATTTGTGATGTTTATAACAAATTGTAAATTTGTAAATTGATTCGAGTTACCCCGGGTTCTATAAAAGTTGTATGCTTGTATTCCATGTTAGATGGGTTTACTCACGCTGGTTTCCAGCCTGACCCGGGTGTTACTTTGATGTAATGCTCGGGTCAGACCGAGTATTACAGATTTCCAGGTAAGGACGTTCTGGAGTTCAGGAGGCGAGCTGGATGGCAGGAACGTATGGAGTTTACCGCTGTATATTTGAGAGCTTATTGATAGTAGTCTGGGACAGGTTGATAACTGTCTAGTCTATTTGTGTATATGTTGTAACTCTGATGTATTGAATGTAAAGTAACAATTACAGTTTTTCTTTGTATAAATGCTATTATTTTTTTTATTATATTTAATCCGCTGCGAATGTGAGATGATGTGTTTTCTTTCTTCTTTCTATTCTTCTTCTATCTCTTTCTTCTTTTCTCTAACTATCTTAACAATTCGGGATTTTCGGAGTCGAAAATTCCGGGTCGTTACAGTTGGTATCAGAGCAAAGGTTAAGCGAGAACCTTGGCTTTGTTGGGGATTACTCGTTAAGGATAGGGTCAATGGTACCCTAGAACGAGTTGAGTGTGTATATATATATGAGAGCGTAATTGTTATTTTCTTATATAAGGATTTTAAATGATTTTATATAAGAATATATTTTGATATATAAAATGATATTTCCTTCTAATAAATATTAAGGTAATGGGTTGTTAAAATATTGGAATTAAATTAAGTGGTAATAGAAATAAAGCCAAATTAAAATTGAATGAAGATAAGTTTGAAATGGATCCAAACTGAAATTAAAATATTGAATTTGTAGAAGTGTTATCAAAATAAAGATAATAATAAATTGGTTTCCAGATATGATAATCTTGGTTATTATCATCAATAGTTGTTGTGTTCAATAATGAAATATTGTTAATGATTAAGTAAAATGAAATGTTTTAGGGAAATAAACTTTTAGGTGAGTATGCCTTATAAATTGGAATTGAAGATAATTTAAAATTGTGAAATTTTAAATCTAAATCCATAAAACTTGAAATTGTTTTAAAGAAATTTGTTTTGAATTAAAACCAAAGGTGGTTTAAAAATTTAAGATATAACTTGGTGTGTAAAGAAAATGTATATATGAGGAATATACATAATACCAATGATGATTTGAAATAAAATCTTAGTGTTGAGTTTTAAATTTTTCCTTGGAATGGGATATGAAAACCCAAAGTGGATAAGTTTTTAAACTTAAGTAGGAAGATTATTAATATAAGGTTTAAAATTTGAAATGGGAATTCAAATTGGGTCAAGTTGACGGGATTAAATTGAATTTAACTTAAGGGAAGTTAAATGAGTTTAGAATGAACAACTTGAATTGGAAATTTCAAGATGAAATTAAAATTTAACTTGGGAAGTTAAATGGTTGATTTTAAATGGGAGTTATGAGTGATCTCAAAAATGGGTTTGAGATCTGGAAATTGAAAATAGATAATAAATTAAAATCTGAAGATTAAATTGATTTTGAATTCTTATTTGAACTTTGTAATAAGTTAAGTAAAGATAATTTTAAAATGGAATTTCGAAATTTGAATTCAGAATTAAATGGTTTAAAGATTTAAGTTGTTGAATTAATTTAAAAGTAAAGGTTAATTTGACTTAAGGAATTAAATTAACATTTAAAAATTTTAACTCAAATTTATGAAATTCGAGATGGTTTTAAGTTGAGGTTTGAATAGAATTAGTTCAAATTGAATTTGATTTGAATTAATTAGAATTGTGATTGAAGATGTATAAGTTTAAAAATTCAAATGGTAAATTAGAATTAAAATGATTTGAAATTGAAGCTGGTTCAATTTGAAATTAATCCAAATTGATTTGAAATAATTTGGAATTGTGATTAAAGTTGAATAAGTTTAAAAATCAAATGGAATTTGATTTGAATTTGGATAGGAATTAAGGTTAATTCAACTTGAATTGGGATTAAATCAATTGAAGTATTGAGTCAATTTAAAAGGAAGTGGAAATTTAAATTGAATTGATGGAAAATTAATTGGATTGGGAAATTAAACAGTTTGGCTCTGGATTATTTTCAAAATAAATTGTTTTAATACAAATATATTTTTCCAAACTATTTACTATACAATCTTTCTTCTTAAATCCAAACTATCTTATACTTATTTTACCATTATTTTGGAACTATTTAACTATTTTGAAACTGTCTTATAAACTAATTACTATTTTTCAGTTACTTATATCTAATCACTATTTCAAAAACTATTTGCAATTATCTAACTATTTTATACCTACTTAACTATTTTACAGCTATTTTACAAACTAATAACTATTTTTCAACTACTTATCTATTTTAAACCTTTTCAAGCTATTTTTTTAATTTAAATAGGTCAGAGTTCAAACTGTTTGTAATTAAAGTAATAACTCAATTGGAAATGGAAGAAATTGAGGATAAGAGAATATAATTAAAAAGAAATGTGAATAGAAAGAGAAATTGATTTGGGTAATAACCAATAAAGATAAATACGTAGGATATACGTATATTATTCTATTCGCATAGTGATTTGATCCAGATTCGAACACATAATTTTGAGATAGTATTATTGATCCGAGTTGGGATTTTCCGCTCGATTTTCGACGGCGAACCTGGATATGGGTTTTGATTGGTTCTGGATATTCTCTATCATAGTTGTGACTATGCAAGGAGAATGACGGTTTCTGATCAAGAAACCAGATCTGAGTCCGCACTAGGGAGTCGGGTGGATGATACTAGTTCGGAAGTGAAATTGTGTGATCGATTGAGCGATCAGATTGATATTGCGTACGGATGATATGTGTACATCGTACGGGTTTGAATGAAATTGGCATTGAAAATTTGTGGATAAGAAATTTGAAATGGTTTTTGAAATAAAAAGGTATATTATGTGAAATATAATGGAATTGGATATTTCTTTGGTTGAAATTTACTTTATAGAGGTAAGTAATATGGTAAATAACTTTATAAAGAAATCAAACTTGAATATTTGATTTGGCAATAAATAAAGTTATATTTTGTAATATGATAAACTTCCCTTATTGAATCTAGCCAGAATAAAAAGGGATTTTGGAAGTATTTGAAGTATAAAAGAGGTTTTATACAAGTTTAAGTGATCCAAAGATTTTCAATGTTATATATATCTATATATATAAAGGGTTTTATGAGAATGATTTTGGAAAAGGTTTTGGGAACCTATATAATTTGGAAAAGGCTTTTGATTTTTGGGAAAATCAATTTTGGGAATTTGGAAAGCCTAGTTTGAGAATTATCGATTTTGGATATCGATTTGTGTAAAGGAGATTTTGATATAAATCATAAAGGGTATGATTTGAAGATACTATAAATGTATAGTATAAAATGTTTTGAGTATAGCTCTGGGGAAAAAGGCGCTTCCTTGAAATGAACTTCTCAGGAGTGCCACTGGGTGGTACTGCCTTGAACCCCAAGGGGGGATTCTAAAGTTAATCCTGTGAGGAGTCCGGAATAAACTAGTTCCTGAGGATTATTTTTGTAGCGAAAGTCGAGGGGCTGGTGCCCACAGAGGCATTTGGGTTATGCTGTGACGACAGTTTAACTCGATGTCACTGCGATCTACTGCAGACCATAGCGAAAGTCATGTGTGCCGCTGAGAGCCAACTGTCTACGTTTGATTTTATATCGGTAGACTGTGACACTATGGTAACATAGCGAAAGTCGTTTGTGCCGCTGAGAGCCAACAGTCTGCGTTTGATTTTATATCGGTAGACTGCGACCTATGTGGGAGAAGTTTCATTTAGACAGCGAAATCGTGTGTGCCGCTGAGAGCCAACAGTTACATGGACTTTTGCTGCGACAGCAACGTAACCCTGGAATGTAACTGCGATCTGTTGTGGGTTTCATGGTGTAATTAGTTACATGGACTTTTGCTGCGATGGCAACGTAACCCGTGATGTAACTGTGACCATGAATGGGGGTGATGATTTCCAGAGCATTCTCACCAAAGATATTTCCTCTATTTTCAAAACTATTTTCTATATTTTCATAAATTATTTTCCAAGTATTTTCACTTGGTGTTGAGAACGGGTTTATCAAGTACTTATAGATTTTCAGTCTTACGTCTGATCAACGTATGACCGAATTTCTGTGAGAACGAGGATGGACTTGTTGAAACATCGAGTTATAAAAGTTTTTTTATAAAAACTATTTTTGTAATATTATATAGATTTTAAAGTATTTTAATATAAAGGGAGTTTATAGTTTAAAATGTTCAACAAGAAATTTATCTGATAATAAGTAAATAAGTAAATTTTGGCTTCCTTCCTTTTCGGGGACGAAAAGATTCTAAGGGGGGAGGAATGTGATAACCCGGATTTTTGGGTATCCAGTAATTAGATAATTAATTGGTTTGTTCAAATGAACAGATAAAATTCTGATAATAAAAGATATCTGGTTATGTAAGTGAATTTGAAAATATAATAAAAATTGGATTTTAGATATTGGAATAAATATTTGATAATCTTCTAATATAATTACTTAAAATTTTACAAATTAATCTTTTAAAACAAATAATAATGATTGTGTGTATATATATAGACATAAGAAGATTTTAAATAGAATTTAAATTTGAATTTGAAATTCAAAAGAGATAAATATCTTAAAATAAATTGGATTTAAAAATAATATATATATATATATATATATGATTTTATTTAGTATATAATTAGTTTATATTAGTTTCTTTAAAAGATTTTGAAAATATAAATTAAGAAAATGTATTATCTAAATAGAAAATAAATATAAAGATTTATAAAAACCATATTATGATAATAAACACATGCATAATTACAAGTGTAAATTAATTAAATCATGGAAGTTACAAATGTAAGAAAATTAACTCATGTTAAAAGACAAGTGTTAGATTTTTAAACAAGTGTCACTATTCTATTTTTATTTTCTTTTATTTTTAATAAATCCTAAGTAAGCTTATATAAACATATATCTCATCTCCTTACTTCTTTTTCCTATCTTCATTTTACAAACTCAAGAAAACAAACCTGTAAAACAAAATATTACCAAACCAGAAAAATCTACAACCCGAAATCATCTCCACAACCCAAAACAGAAATTTATTTCCAAACCAAGAATTTACAACCTGAAACCAAGAAATCCAATCTGAATGTTTTCTCTGTAATCTTCTCAAACCAGTAATACAAGATCAAAATACTCCTCGAATTCAACTTCAAAAACCTGTAACACTCCTCAAGAAAACAATCTGCAATGTTGTTTTCCTGTAACCATTTTTCAAGTGCTAGACCAAAGCCCTGTAATAGCAAGCCTTTAGCCATTTTGCAAGCTCTGTTAACAATCAAGCCTGTAACCATCCTTCAAGTATGCATGCAAGTAAATCTGAAGCCAAAGTTTTCAAAGCTTTGCAGTTTTAAAGAAATAAAGCAAATTCAAATTTTCAAAAGCTTTTCAAGTTGCTGTAGTAATTTTCAAGTGCAAACTGTTTTCAAATTCTCTGCACATCATAAAACAGGTGAGTAAACTTCTAAATTTAAAGTTTAAGTAGATGATTTATTTTTGCTTATGAAATCTCGGTGTTGATGATGCCTGCATGTGTATAAAAAGTATAGAATCTGTATGTAGGAATGTATTCAAGTGTGTAGGTCAGGTTGAATTTTATGTCTTCTCTGTTTCCATATTACAGAGTTTTAAATTAGTCCAATTTCCAATTTTCTCATCCTCTAGTATCTGTAGTGACTTAGTTTGCAAACAATAAATGTTTGTTTAGTCATAATTTAAAACTTAAAAATGGATATGAGCTAAACATTTGGAATTTATCTGGGGAAAATGGAAAGACAGTGGAAGTCTTTAAATCTTGTAAAAAGTAAACCTTGCAAATTGCTATTCCAGGATTGTAACTCGAATTCATTTAGGAAGATAGGATTTTTAAAACTAAAATCAGAATTTTTAATGAAATTTCGAGTATGAAATCTTAAAATGTCTGGAACTTGGTTTTCGAGGAATCTCTGGTGGCCGGGGAAATTTTAGTAGTCAGGGCTTCGACTGGAGGTGGAGGATGGTGGGAAGAGGTCGGGAAAAATGGGAGGTTGGTCGTTTGATGTTCGTGGCGACGGTGGAGAGATGATTTGGGATCTAAACCTAGTTTTGGTCAAGCTGGGTAATCGAACCACTGTTGTACCTCTACTAATTCGAGTTACATAAGACTTTGGGAGATGGAGGCGTAGTGGGTCGGCAAGCCATAGGCGGAGTTGTAGCAGTTTCCATGATCGGAATCGAGGGTTCGGCGGGTTTTCCTGATGATGGTTTTGGGACTCAGTTCATCAGGGATGCTCGATTTTGAATTGAGGATGGAGATGATGTTTGGAAGATCGTTGTTGCTAGTAGGGATGTTGGGTGATTTGACGATGGTGTCGTCGTTGGTCGGAGTAGCCGCAGGTGGTGGTGCACGTGCACGTGATGGGGTACGTGTCAGAGGATTGGGGCTATGGAAGTCTCGAAGTCAGGTGCGAGTAATTGGAAGGGTAGCTCGAGTTCGCCTTCGAGCATATTGAAGGTGACTTACCTGTAGAATTTTAAACTTAAACTTAATCAGTGTTCTTAAACATTTTGATTTAAGAAGTTTTGAAGTTTGATAACTTTAATTTTAAAGATAAATGACTATTTTATTAAACCCTAATTAATAATTTAATTAAGTAAAGATTTTCTTTCCAGATAAATGGAGTAACATGTTAACGGTAATCAAGGCATTTATAAATCTTAAGATAATTAAGATTTTAGAGTTTGTAATTAATTAAATTAATTAAAAGGCAATTAAGTTTAATTAATTAGTTTAGTTAAGTATAAAGGATTAATCAATAAATTTATCAAGGGTAATTAATTTACTTGATGAATAAATAATCAATTAAGAAGTTGTTAAATGGTAATTAAGGATTAATTAACTGTTAATTAAGGATTAATCAAATGGTTAATCCACTAGGAATTTAGGAATGTGTAATCTTTAATTAAATTTTAAATTAATAATTAATAACTAGGTAATTAATTAATAATTTAAGAGATAATCAATTAATCAATTAATGATTAATTAATTATAAGGATAATTATGGAGTAAGAGATATTGATTAATAATTAAAGTTATTAATCAACAATTGATTTTAAAATAATTAAGGAATGATTACTTTAAAGGAGATTAATTAATAATTAAGGTTTATTAATTGATAATTAAAGGATAATTAATCTGTGATTAGAGATTAATTGATTGATTGATGAGGTAATCAAGGAGTGATTAATAAATTAAACGCTTGAAATTAATTAATGGTTGATTAAGCAGAATTAGATGATTAATTATGATATGAATTGATAATGCTGGCTTATGAATGATTGTTTGTTGAATGTCTGAATTGAATAATATCTATTGGATGATATGCTATGACATTCTGTTGATATGATATTGGTTATATAAAAGTATTTGAATTTAATCACTTGAATAACTTGGGTTAAGATGACATCGGATTCGAAGAGACCGGAGTCGGATATTAGTTAATACCCGAAACCACTTCGATTCTGTAAAAATTGGTAAGTGAAATCATTAGGTTGGAATGGAATGATTTAAGTGAATTAGACCAATTAATCTAAGTTTTGGTACTTAGATATTGATACATGAAATTTGTGATGTTTATAACAAATTGTAAATTTGTAAATTGATTCGAGTTACCCCGGGTTCTATAAAAGTTGTATGCTTGTATTCCATGTTAGATGGGTTTACTCACGCTGGTTTCCAGCCTGACCCGGGTGTTACTTTGATGTAATGCTCGGGTCAGACCGAGTATTACAGATTTCCAGGTAAGGACGTTCTGGAGTTCTGGAGGCGAGCTGGATGGCAGGAACGTATGGAGTTTACCGCTGTATATTTGAGAGCTTATTGATAGTAGTCTGGGACAGGTTGATAACTGTCTAGTCTATTTGTGTATATGTTGTAACTCTGATGTATTGAATGTAAAGTAACAATTACAGTTTTTCTTTGTATAAATGCTATTATTTTTTTTATTATATTTAATCCGCTGCGAATGTGAGATGATGTGTTTTCTTTCTTCTTTCTATTCTTCTTCTATCTCTTTCTTCTTTTCTCTAACTATCTTAACAATTCGGGATTTTCGGAGTCGAAAATTCCGGGTCGTTACACATCGCCTTTATTATTGGGAAGGCATGAAGTGCGATGTAGCGAGTTATGTGAGTAATTGCATGACTTGTCAACTCATCAAAGCCGAGCATCAACACCCTTTTGGTCTCCTTCAGCCTCTAAAGATTCCATTGTGTAAATGGGATCAGATTTCGATGGATTTCATTGACGGCCTACCTCGTTTGAGATTGGGCAATTCTAGCATTTGGGTTATTGTTGATCGCCTCACCAAGTCTGCTCAATTCATTCCTATTAAGTCTAATAGGAGTGCTTCTCATTTGGACAAGTTATATATCAAGGAAATCGTGAGACTTCATGGTGTTCCTAGTTCGATTGTTTGTGACCGTGATCCGCTATTCATGAGTTATTTCTGACAGAGTCCTCAGTAAGCTTTGGGAACAAAGCTTAACTTCAGCACATCATATCATCCACAGTCTGATGGATAGACTGAACAGGTGAATCACATTCTTGAGGATCTTCTTCGTGCTTGTATTTTGGATTTCGAAGGTAGTTGGGAGGATCATTTATCTCTTGTGGAATTCTCTTACAACAATAGTTTCCAGTCCAATATCGTATGGCTCCTTTTGAAGCCTTATACGGAAGGCCATGTCGATCACCTTCGTGTTGGTTGGAATCTAGGGAGAAACTTATTCTTAGCCCAAATTCTATTCGTGATTCTTCTAAGAAGATTATTCTTATTCGTCAGAGAATGAAAGAGGCACAGAGCCGCCAGAAATCCTATGCAGGACAACCGTAGGAAGCCTCTCGAGTTCTCTATTGGTGATCTCATCTTCATTCATGTTCTCCTCTGAAAGGGGTTATGCGCTTCAGTACGAATGGGAAATTGGCTCCTCGCTTTAGAGGACCATTTCCTATTACTGGACGTATTGGCCCTGTAGCTTATAGAGTTTCACTTCCAGCTTATCTATCCGACATTCATGACGTATTTCACGTCTCTCAACTTCGGAAGTGTCTTCGAGAGTCGGATCTGTTACCGATTCTCCTGATTTGCAAGAGCTTGAGATCTCACCGGACCTATCTGTTGTGCAATAGCCTATTCGCGTACTTGCTTCAGATGTGAGATGCCTTCGAAACAAGGACGTGTCGCTCGTTAAAGTTTAATGGTCCGCTAATCCCAATGACCGCACTTGGGAAACCAGAGAGTTTATTGAGCTTTCATATCCTGGTTTTCTTTCTTCACATAGCGATGGTGAGAATATTTCTTTATCTCAAGCTTATTTCTTTTCCTTTTGAGTGATGAAATTAAATAGAATACAAATTCTCCTCTGGAAATTGCAAGGACGCAATTTTGTTAAGGGGGGAGTTTGTAACAACCTTGGTTTGGAGATTACCTGTCAATATTGAATTATAATAATAATTATAATTTAATATTGTAAATTAAATTAAAATTGGAAAATTAAACTGTTTATTTGGAATAAACAATGAATTTTGGAATTTAAAATGAGAAAATGAAATTCCAAGCTTTATTTTATTTTGTTTGGAGTGATAATAAATGGAATATGGGCTTTAAATAATTAAAATGATTTCATTTTAAAGAAAATGCAATAATTATATCAATTATTGCCCATTTACTTCTCTTAATAATTTTAAAGAGAAGTATTTTTTTTAAAGGTGGTTTATTGAAATAAAGATGGAAATTGGTTTAAAAATAAGTTTTGGCTGTAAATAATGTTGTGTAACAGTTTGAAATATTTTTCTAAGTGAGAAAATAAATTTTGTGGAATTCTAGAAGTTAAAAACATGGTTTTATTCATTTATTTGGGTAAAAAGTGCATTTTTGAAAAGTAGGAATTTAATAATAAAATATTTTAAAAATATAAGTTAATCTTTTTAAATGATAGAAAATGTTTTATTGTGTATGTATACAAGTTTTCATATTTTTCTTGTGTGTAAATATGAAGAAATGAATTTTTATTTGTGTGTATATGGGATATGCACATATATTTTTGGCTAAGTATTGATTGTAACCTTAAGCCATCTCATTTTCTTTTTTATTTGGGTCCAATTCAGCCAATATTCACTTAGCCTGGTTAGAAGAGAGAAAAAAAAGAGTATGTACGTTCATTTTCAGTCTCATCTTCCTCCTCCAACCTAAAAAGAAAAAGTCAGTAAATTATTATCTCAATTTGCAAAATTCAAGCAATTTCTTCATTTTAATTCAGTAAAACAAAGAATTTTTACAATCTAGTGATAAATCATAGGTAATCCACTCAAAACTACTTAAATTTCATCACAAATTCTTATTACAGTAAGAAGTTTTCTAATTTTTACTGTATATTGTTTGCATGTCCTATATTTGCTTCCTATAGGTATTTAGAAGCTTCAATCTTGCCAAAAGGCTTCAACTTTGCTGCAAAATCTGAGCTTTTATCATCTATCAGCAAGGTGAGTTGTATAAAATCACAAACTAGCCAAAACAAAAGTGCCAGTGCTTGAATCTATAAAGATTTTGCTTCTGTTTGCAATTTCCTATAGTTGAAATTTCTTTGTTTATAATCTGTTTCTATTGAATCTTTGAGACCTTATATCTTGTGTTTTTGGCAACGAAATGCAACCGGATTTCTTGCATTTGGTAGCTTACATGTTGAACTCCATCTTTGTAAATTTTGGTTGAATTTTATAGTCATTTGCTATGTCAAACTTTGCTCTGAAAATCAGTTCGCAGGTGGACATCGAACTAGAAAAAGTTCGTATGTTAGGTCGACTGCCACACCTCCCTGGGTCGACCTAACTGTCGACCTAGAGGCTTCTAGGTCAACCATACGGTTGACCTAGGGACCAATGAGGTCGACCTGGCAAAGGAAAATTTTTGCCTTGCCTCTTCTTTTGTTTCGATGTTTTTTTAGCTTCTTTTGCTCCATTTTATGATTAGATTTCGTGATGTTTTTGTTCGTTTTTGAAGGCCATGTTGTCTACCAATAGACTAGCCAAATTTTGGAGATTTTAAAATTCAAATTTTGAATTATTTGAATTTAAATTCGAATATCGATTTCGGTGAATTTCCTTGTTTTTATTCGTTTTCGAGCACGGTTTTCTCCAAATCTTTTTGAAATTATTTTTTAAAATTAATAGGCATTTCAAAATAATTATTATATAATATTTTAAAATATTTTCAAGTATAAAATCTAGTTATTCTCTATAATAAGGGAAATTTTCAAATTGGGTTTTCAAATTGATTTCGGAAATTTGTTTTCAAAGCTTGTTTTCCAAAGTAAATTATTTTATAAATAAATTACACGTTTTTGCACATTTCGAGCAAATGAGAAGGAGGATTAAATGGTTTGGGAAAACACATGGTATGGGAAACATGCGATTATCTTATCGGTTAATTCCCGACTTGTCTGTTTGACCGTTTTGACCTTTGGGTCGAGTTTACCGATGAAATAAGGGAAACTTTTTACTCCTTTGAGTGTGAAATTTACTAGCGGTTAGTAAACCGCTTAATGCGAACGTGTGGTATGGGACACACGTTAACACTGTTCAAGTTCCTATCCGAGAGCTTGTGACACATTTGCCATTGTGGCATGCCAGCACTGGACCTTCGGGTTTGCCATTGCAGCGTATTTGTCTTCGAGACGTTTGCCATTGCGGCGTATTTGCCATTGCGGTGTATTTGTCATTATGAAGTTTTGCCTTCGGACGAGGTACCTATTTGAGATAACAGTACTTGGCAAGGCTTCGGCCATAAGCACATGCTAAACTTTTGAGATGATTTCTTTGACTATTTTCCCTAGTGTATCGCCCCTTTCCGGAATTGGTCCTTTGAACCATTCGATATATATTTATGGCGATTACCTTTCGAGAATTTGAACTCTTGGGAGTTCTATTTTTTAGATTTGAATTGCCTACACTGGTGTTATTTGAAAATTTCCTTTTGGCGACATTATATGAGATTTTCCTTTTAGCGTTTACTTGAGGTTTTATTCTCCTATTTGGAGATATATTTGCCTTATGGCGTGCTTTGGGATGGGATCGTTTTGTGCTTGCCGATATGGTGGGTTTAGGATTTCCCTTAAACCATATTTGATGTTTTATAAAATGTCGATGATATGAGGCTCGCTACAATTAGCGTTTTATGGGTTATTCTATCTCTTTCGAGATTATATGTTGTGTAGTGATACCATTCATCACATGAAGTGACCATACATACCATACTTATGCTCATGCTTACTTAGTATTGTTTCTTCTTGTTTAAGAAGAACATCACCTCTACCCTATGCTTCTGTTATCGTATATTCCCTTAAACTGATTTATTTAGCTAGACTGACCCGTGTATTTATACTCGGGTCAGACCGAGGTATTTCAGGTTAGGTACATTTGGACTTAGCCTATTCTGCTTCCGCATGGACTATTCTGCTAGCTCTTTTTGATATAGCTTTTTGTGTAGTCCTTTTTTTTGCTACTCTGGTATGTATATTCTTTTGACTCGCTTGAATATTGTGGTCGCTATACCACTTGACACATATCATTTTGTATACTCTGTGAATTATCTGTATATGTATATATATGTGATGATCTGTTTTTCTATGATGTGTTTTGCATTCGAGTTGTTGTATTTCTGATATATCTATAGCCACCTATGACTTTGTGTTCAGTATTTATTGGATATGTCGATCCACTTGAGTTAGGAGAAAAATATAGCATTTGTCGACGTATTCAATAGATAACACTATGCCATAAATGGCCTTCTGCAACACAAAAAAAATGTTGGGTCAGGCCCAAAAAATGTTGCCATAGGTCTATGGCAACACTTTTCGGGTGATGCAATTTTGCCGTTGCCTTAGACCTCAAAGGCAACATTTTGACTATCTAAGGCAACATAAGTAATATTGTTGCAATAGAACCCTATTTGGGTCTATAGCAACACTCATAGGTATCTGTAGCAACATTCCAAAAATATTGCTATAGATATTAACTTTCTGAAGTTGTGGGGCCCACAATGTAGAGCATATTTGATTTTTAATAGAAATAAATATTTATTTAATAAAATGCTATTGCACAGAATTTGATATTCAAACAGTATTTTATTTAAATAAATATTTTATTTCAACATTTGAAATAGTACAAATTCCTGACTCCACTATTTTACAATTCAATGATATATAACACTGATATTCACATATACCGATATTCCTCACTGCATCACTCAGTTCACTAATTACATATGCAGTTTCAATTTATATAGACACCGACACTGACAAATATATGACGAGCCGAGTGCCGAGCCGAAGGCGAGCCGAGTAGCGTGTCCGGGCGCAGCGCGTACCTGTATTCTATATCACTGCTGTCAGGATTGCATCTAACCACCACGACCAAGCCATCATCACAGATTTTACCACCCAATCCTCGGAGATAATATTCAAGCAAATCATGTGATGCAACCGCTTTACAAGTTGCTCCTTTAAGGGCTTTCCAAGTTACCCACCTATTTACACCAGCTCATCTTCTGAAACTTTTTTCATATTCACCAAATGTTTAGAAAAAAGTATATGAATAAGTGCATATGTGCAATACATAATGTAACAACCCGGGTTTTTCTAACACGAAAAACCGGACCATTTGGGTAAAAAGAAGAGGTAGAAGAAGAAGAAAAATATAGAAAACAACATCAGAATCTAACCATCGCAGCGGAATAAAATATAATATATATTAACAGATCTTTACACAAATCAAAACTATATCAGTTTTATATAATATAGCATCAGAGTATACACCAGAGAACACATAACATACAACTGGACAATAACCATATCATGTCCTCAATACAACAGAGTACAACAATCAACACAGCGGAATATATATATATAAACAAGTACGGGAGATACGTCTCGCCATCCAGCTCATCTCCTGAGATCCATAGCATCATATCCTGTAACCTATAATACTCGGTCTGACCCGAGCATCATATAAAACAATACCCGAGTCAGTCTGGAATACCAGCGTGAGAAAATCACACTCAAATTGATTATTAAAGTTTCAAAAATCCTTTAAAAATAAAAAGCATCTCGTAAGACCACGCCACAAATAAACATGTCGGGTTTTTACCTTACGATAGCTAAAACACTTTTTATAAAATCCTCTGATATTATAATAGTGTCTATTCACAAATACTTATTAAAATAGCTGAAATTGTTACATTATTAAATTCCAGCATACTAGCCACAAAAGTGGGTAATACAAACAAATACCGTACGAGGCACGTAGGAAGAATGGATTTCCAACGAATGACTAGGCACTGGGGTACCACCTATCACAGTACGTGGCCTAGATCACCGTACCGAGGAGTACGCCCACTCCCCTGCAACACAAGGCCGGAACCATCCCTTACTGGATGATCCCGAATAAAATCACCCCACGGTTGGGATCAGCAACCGCACCACTAAGCCGAAATAAAAAGGGACATCTAGACAGGGATGACCTTACCCTCCAGTGGGAGCTACCCACGAAGCCTTGCTGCATAACCCCTGATTTTCAGTCATTCCCGGTTGATGAGGTTCGAGGCTAAACGATACCTTTTAGAGAACATATCCCTTAGAATGCCCATCGCCCACCTGACGATGTCACGAAAGCATTCGTCCATACAAGTCCGTCCCGGGTCCGAACGGAACCGAAGGCACTATTCCTACTACATCCATTTTGGAAATATCCTCAGGATTAGTAGCGACTAGCCCTTGCACTTCACAGCTCCATCTTCGACTCCGAAATCGTTACACGAAACGTACAAACCGGATCGAAGTGGTATTCGAGTCTCCAGACCTAGAATCCCGGTATACGGAAACTCGATCCCGGTCTCTTCGAAACGATCAGCGCATTTGGCCAATATTGATAGTCGGTTATTTAACTATCAATTAACATCCACAAGCAACCATCACACAATTAAATAATTTCCCACATTATTTATTTACCCAAATATCTTTCCAAGATATATTTCCAAATTTTCAAACTCCTTTTGAAAACAATTTCAAACAGTTTCCGCTTACGGAATACATTTCCAAATATTTATTTCCTCTGAAACACCAAGTACAAAACACTTAGATTTTAAAATAATCTTAAAACACTTTACTATAAATATACTTAATAATATTGAAATTAAAAAAAAACTACTTTAATACCTTAACAAAATATATACTTAAGAAATATTTAAAATGAAACCACTTTACAAATATAAACTAAATTTCTCTTTTTAAAATATAATACCAAATCACTTTTATATAATTACTACAATAATAGATCTTTGAAAATACTACTTTAGGCTTTAACATTTAGAAATAATAGATTCTCTAAAATATGCTTTTTAAACCATATTAAAACTTTTAACTTATATTTAAAATTGCTTTTGAAAAACATACTTGGCTATCCAGATAAATACACTTCTCTTCACATCTTTTAATAATAAATCAACATTTATTTTTAAACCAATTCATATTCCTTTTATAAATTCCCACCTTGAATTTTATATTTCAAATATCCTCTGATATTCCATTTTACTTTATAAACCCAGTTTATATCTCCAAAATCTCATTTCTCTTTAAATTTCAAATCCCAAAATATTTAAATCAAATTTATAATTGATTTCCCAATTTATTTTACTTTGAAATAAATTTCTTTACTTAATCCATTTATTTCCAAATTCATTAACTTCCAGATTTTATTTCTCATTATGATTTAAAATCTTTAAACCGAAACACAAGTTTCAGATTTCCCAAATTCCTTCTCTTTTTAATTACATTTAAACATTGAATTAAAATAAATTTTTATCCCTTTAAATAACATCACATAAGTCTTCTTTAAATTCAACATTTCTCTATTTATTCAAAATTCCTCTTTTCCATATTTAATTTATTCGAATTCACTAGAATTACTTAACTTAATTTTACTCTTTTATATTTTTCCAAAAATCCAATTCAATTGCTTTTGATAACTCATTATACTGGGAAATTCAATCCAACCAGATTATCCAATATAAATTATCATAGGATAACAACAATCATATCACAGAATATTTAAACAAAAATTAAATATTTTGAGGAATCCAGTTGGATCCCTCCAACCTATTTCCCTGCATCCACAGACGTTAGCACAATACCAATTCCACTTCGAGGTGGAATATCGCGGTATATGGGTTTATAAAATATCATCCGCTATTATGCGGCGCATAGGGTCTCATCCGCTATATAATGCGGGAATATCAATTCCAATATATACATATGCCAATATATATATATTGGTATATACTACTATATATATATATATATATCATATCAACCAAATCAACCATTCAATCAAATATTTAAATTTAACCATTTAAATTTAAATCTAACTGAGTGAGATTAACTCACCTTTGCTTTTCATTTGCAATCCACTTCTTCCTCAACTTGATTTCTTGTGATTATTGACCTTGTATAAATATTATATGGTTTGTTAATATTTTGAAATAAATCCGGATAATTTATTTTCATTTAACAAATCCAATTAACTAATGTCGTACATTTTACTAATTATCTTCCCTTTTCGAAATCATTTAAAACTAGAATAAATTAAGTAAGTTAATCAAACAAGTAAATCACCTTAATTCCAATTTCAACCCAACTAGTAAGTTTTAAAACACATATATTCATCTGTCAAATTTTAAACTAAAAATTATTCCTAGGTTTCAGGAAAACTAATTTTACATGATGTATTAGTCTCTGAGATACTTTACATTGATTTTCCATTTAATAATTTAAGTTGTCCGACAAATTAATTTAGCTAATCATTTTTAAATAATAATTTGATATTCCCTAGTAAATAAATAAAAATTCATTTCTGTTTTACCTTTCTATTTAACTATGCTATCCATACATATCCTTCTTAAAATTATTCAAAAACCCAAAGCTACAGGAAATACCTTACTGGAAAACAAGAACGGTCCCTCTACCACGAACACCATCGAACGGTGATTCTTCCCTTGTCGAGCTCGACTTCGATTCGATTCTTAGGCAGGCCTGAGCTCGACTTCTGACACCCCACGAAACCCTCCCCAAACTGAACTGCGGCCACTACTCCAGTCAACCCCAAAATCACGAATGAAAAGTGCCAGCGGCCTCGCAAACCCCAACGCGATCGAACCAATCGAACACGGTCACTGCCTCTTCTTTTGAGTACCAGACCCACTCGCTGCCTCGCCGTACCAAGCATCGTGACCACCTAGACGAACCCGCCTTCAAGCCCACAACCAGAACCTTCCTTCACGCGCCGGCCTCGCCCTCTGCCTCCTTCTTAGACACGCATCACATCCACTGCTCTCGCGAAACTTTCCCAAGCTTTCAATCGATCGCCCTTGACCCACACGAAAAACGCGATTCGATCGCGAGTCTTCCCCTTTCCTTGGCTAGTCTTGAAATCGAGCACAGATGCATCGATGAACTGGAAGTCGCCGCTCGTATGCCGCCCAGTTGCGACTCAGGCGCAAACGATACCCCGTCCCCCATCATCGAGTTCGAGTGATGGCGACGCGATATTATCGCGTGTTCGAACACGCGAGTTTCCCCCTTCCCCATTTCAATTCGAGACGATTTGAAAACGAAGAGATGTCGATTTTTTAGATTGAGGAAGTTTAGAGGTGAGCAGCGATTTTATCTCGATCTGGCTTTTGAAAAGGAGAAAGGGGTTCGGCATGGACTCGAACGAAAGGAATGACATGATTTTGAAAAGAGGGAAAGAATAGGGATGGAACGAATTTTAACTGTGTATTTCTTGAGAGAGGACGCAGGTTATACCAGGGAGAACACGTGTTTTGAACTGCCTTGCGTGTCTGCATAGGCTTGTTACAGGTGTTGAGAAATGAAAGCAAAAAAAACACTGATGGGAGATATATCGACCAGTTAAAATATTAAATTTCCGATTAAATTTCAGCGCATTTACATTCCGTACGATCACACGACAACTCCAAATACTACGAAAATTGAAATCCAATAATAATACAATATTACGGATCCAATGGAACTGGTTTCGCTGAATTCGAGACAGTGCCTCGGACGGCTATTTTTAAATTTAATTTCAACGATATATTTTTAAAACTGAACAAAACTCTTTTAAAATTCCATTTTAAAAGTTCTATCATCTTCAGTATTAACAATATAAATTTTCTGAACCTTTGAACTATTTTTAACAGGCTTAAAATCAAGATTCAATATTTTACCCAATCCCGATAATTAAATTTAATGATTAATTATCCAAATAAATACTGTATATTTGAAATTAAAGTTAAAATTTAACCTTCGGATATTTAAAATAAATTAAATATTCATTTTTCAAATATACAAAAATTCCGGGTCGTCACATTCCTCCCCCCTTAAAAGAATTTCGTCCCCGAAATTACTAGTTAAGAAGAATGCTTCAATCCCTGTTAACTATTTCCCAAATTCAAACAGTTTTAACAATACCCAAACAATCTTTTATTAATGATACACTAATCATCTTTTAACTTCCCAAACTTATTCATAAGTTCAACCCATACCACCTACTTATCCATTCAAATTTAAATTTGAATTCAAATTTTGAATTATCAAAATTTTCCAAAATTTTTTCTAACTCCCTAATTTCCGAAAAATTTCGCCAGCATCTCCTTTGCGCGGCTAGCTCGGTACTACTACAAAATGGCTCTATGGCCTCTCAATCTCAAAAAGAAAACAAAAAGCCAAGTGGCTGGATCAAAAACCCAATCAAATTTCATACAGAAATTCAAATACATACCTTTTGTCGGGCCATTAAATTTTATCTTCTAAAATCAAAAATCCCAATTTATCCATTGCTTTTATACACCTGTATATCCTACTAAGCAATAATATTCAATCACAATTCCAAAGTCATTTTATACTTTTCTTTACAAATTTTCAATATTTGCTTTACTTAAGCCCGTACGATGCACATATATCATCCGTACGCAATATCACATTCGATTGCTCAATCGATCACACAATTCCACTTCCGAACTAGTATCATCCACCCGACTTCCTAGTGCGGACTCAGATCTGGTTCCTTGATCAGAAACCGTCATTCTCCTTGCATAGCCACAAACTATGATAGAGAATATCCAGAATCAATCAACAATCCATATCCAGGTTCGCCGTTGAAAATCGAGTGAAAAATCCTGATTCGGATCGATAAAACTATCTCGAAATTCTGTGTTCGACATCTGGACCAAATAGCTATGCGAATAAAATAATATACGTACATCTTACGTATAAATTCCAATTGATTACCAATTATATCAATTCTCTTTTATTCACATTCATTTTGATTGTTATCCCCTTATTCACAACTATCCCATTTCACAACTTCAGTTTTAGTCTTCATTCAACTATTCACTTAGTATATATATTTTTTATTTTTCCATTCCAAAATTACTAAGTATACCTCCAATACAAATTTTCTTAAGAATTTCATTCTTCAATTCTTAAGTTCAATATAAATTTTCTTATATTTATTTACTACTTCACCACCGAAGTGTATATATTCAAATTGAACTCCCAATTTCATATGAATTTCAATTTACTTCAATTTACCACTTCATTTCAAATATAAATACTTATTCCACATTTTCATTCAGATTTTCATTTCTAAAAATTTTCTTAAATTCAATTCATCTCCAACTTCTGAATATTGAATTTTATTTAGCTCGAAAACAATCCAAGTTAATTCATTCAATAACTATTTCTCAACTTATTTAAACCACTCTTCTGTTTGAGTTCAGTTTCCATTCAACATTTACTTAAGTCAATAGCTTAAGTTTATTTTCCATTTAACCAACCTTTAAAAGTTTTATTTTTATCTTTCATTTGATTCTTATTTAATCAAATTCCATCCATTTATTTATTTAATATAAGTGGTTCATTCACTCAATCATTATGAATTTTATTTTCCATACTCAATTCATCTGGAATTATTTTATTAATAACCAGTCCATTTCAAATTTATTTCCACTTATTTGGATTTTATTTAAAAATTAAGATTGCTCATCTTAGTCGTTTCCATTTGATAATTACAATTTCAAATTATAACTCTTAATGGTTCAAAGAAATGAATTCCCATTTATGACTTACAATTTCATTTCTATTCATAAGTTTTAACTTACTTACTTAAGACCTGGGACTATTCATTTAAGTCCATTTCATCTTTATATCAAATTTCAAATTATTACACTTAAGAACTTAAGAATATGAATTTCTTTACACAATTATAAGCATTTTACATTACCTTTATATCCAATTCAATTCGACTTCAACTTATTTACATTTAATTCAATTCCAATTCTCAATTTTATTTAACTTATCTTAAGTTAAATTCAAATATATTTATTCTCCTTCATATACTCGAATTAAATTTTAATTCCAGGACACAAATTTTATACAAGTTTTACAATTCATTCACCTTCAAGTTCTCTAACTCTTTTATCTACCAACTTATATTACCCATTGAGTTATTTTCATCTCATAATTATAATCCCAGAATTAAACTTCCATTCCCTTCTTATTTAAATCAACTTCATTCTATACTTTATGTTGTTGATTCATTTAAATTTCCACATTTATATTTTAAATAGAATTTCCAGAATCCAATTGCCCGATTTTATTCCAAAAACCATTTTGAATCCATAAATAACTCATACATATCTGGTATATCACCTCAAATCCCAATTTCCAAAATAATCTGATTTTACCAAACAATTTTCCCTTTGAATTTCAAAACCAACCCAATTCACAATCATTTCCAATTTAAAACAGTTTGGTAGCAATTTCTCTTTGGAAACTCGAAAATAGACATCGATGATGCTGCAGTCATCACCGAAATTATTTTCCAGCGACCGAAAGAGAATTCAATGCTTTTATCACTCTAAACATTTCAAACATTTTTAAATCCCAAATCCCACCAGATTTCAATTCAATTTCAAAAATATTCATGAAATAATATCACTATTATTTCCCAAAACCTTTAAAAACTATTTTTAAATCCAAAGGAATTTAAATCTTTCCCAAAACTTCAAAATCCACGCAATTTTATATCCAAACATTACTCTGGAATTCTATCACATTTTATTTCAAGTTATAAGTCACATTTACAATTTACATTTACAAATTTCATTTGTTTATGAATTTATCTCATTTGATTATAAATCACATTTGTAATTCACATTTGTATATAAAGGTTATCTCAATTTATAAATTTCATTTATAGTCTATATTTCAAATTCCATTTTGTTATATAAATTTATTCTTCAACTTAGGTTATAAGTTTTCAGTTTCTACTTAATAATGAGACTAACTCATTATGGTCATTTTCTAACAACCAAGCATCCAAATATATAACTATAATAAATTTCAAATAATTATTTCTTTTATATACAAAATAATTTGGGCAAAATTATTTCATTCACCCTATTTAAAACAATATTGTGTCGAACTATTCTATTCAAGTGTTTAGAAACCCCTTCGATACAGTTGTCCAGACTGTGCCGACAAAGGTTCATATGCCACTCAATAAACCAACCAACACAATATAAAACCATTTTATATTCACTAACAAATACGCGCTCATATCTATTAGTACTCTCAAAATTCCCAACAGAGCCAAGGTTATCGCTAGCCTAAGCTCTGATACCACTGTAACAACCCGGGTTTTTCTAACATGAAAAACCGGACCATTTGGGTAAAAAGAAGAGGTAGAAGAAGAAGAAAAATATAGAAAACAACATCAGAATCTAACCATCGCAGCGGAATAAAATATAATATATATTAACAGATCTTTACACAAATCAAAACTATATCAGTTTTATATAATATAGCATCAGAGTATACACCAGAGAACACATAACATACAACTGGACAATAACCATATCATGTCCTCAATACAACAGAGTACAACAATCAACACAGCGGAATATATATATATATATAAACAAGTACGGGAGATACGTCTCGCCATCCAGCTCATCTCCTGAGATCCATAGCATCATATCCTGTAACCTATAATACTCGGTCTGACCCGAGCATCATATAAAACAATACCCGAGTCAGTCTGGAATACCAGCGTGAGAAAATCACACTCAAATTGATTATTAAAGTTTCAAAAATCCTTTAAAAATAAAAAGCATCTCGTAAGACCACGCCACAAATAAACATGTCGGGTTTTTACCTTACGATAGCTAAAACACTTTTTATAAAATCCTCTGATATTATAATAGTGTCTATTCACAAATACTTATTAAAATAGCTGAAATTGTTACATTATTAAATTCCAGCATACTAGCCACAAAAGTGGGTAATACAAACAAATACCGTACGAGGCACGTAGGAAGAATGGATTTCCAACGAATGACTAGGCACTGGGGTACCACCTATCACAGTACGTGGCCTAGATCACCGTACCGAGGAGTACGCCCACTCCCCTGCAACACAAGGCCGGAACCATCCCTTACTGGATGATCCCGAATAAAATCACCCCACGGTTGGGATCAGCAACCGCACCACTAAGCCGAAATAAAAAGGGACATCTAGACAGGGATGACCTTACCCTCCAGTGGGAGCTACCCACGAAGCCTTGCTGCATAACCCCTGATTTTCAGTCATTCCCGGTTGATGAGGTTCGAGGCTAAACGATACCTTTTAGAGAACATATCCCTTAGAATGCCCATCGCCCACCTGACGATGTCACGAAAGCATTCGTCCATACAAGTCCGTCCCGGGTCCGAACGGAACCGAAGGCACTATTCCTACTACATCCATTTTGGAAATATCCTCAGGATTAGTAGCGACTAGCCCTTGCACTTCACAGCTCCATCTTCGACTCCGAAATCGTTACACGAAACGTACAAACCGGATCGAAGTGGTATTCGAGTCTCCAGACCTAGAATCCCGGTATACGGAAACTCGATCCCGGTCTCTTCGAAACGATCAGCGCATTTGGCCAATATTGATAGTCGGTTATTTAACTATCAATTAACATCCACAAGCAACCATCACACAATTAAATAATTTCCCACATTATTTATTTACCCAAATATCTTTCCAAGATATATTTCCAAATTTTCAAACTCCTTTTGAAAACAATTTCAAACAGTTTCCGCTTACGGAATACATTTCCAAATATTTATTTCCTCTGAAACACCAAGTACAAAACACTTAGATTTTAAAATAATCTTAAAACACTTTACTATAAATATACTTAATAATATTGAAATTTAAAAAAAACTACTTTAATACCTTAACAAAATATATACTTAAGAAATATTTAAAATGAAACCACTTTACAAATATAAACTAAATTTCTCTTTTTAAAATATAATACCAAATCACTTTTATATAATTACTACAATAATAGATCTTTGAAAATACTACTTTAGGCTTTAACATTTAGAAATAATAGATTCTCTAAAATATGCTTTTTAAACCATATTAAAACTTTTAACTTATATTTAAAATTGCTTTTGAAAAACATACTTGGCTATCCAGATAAATACACTTCTCTTCACATCTTTTAATAATAAATCAACATTTATTTTTAAACCAATTCATATTCCTTTTATAAATTCCCACCTTGAATTTTATATTTCAAATATCCTCTGATATTCCATTTTACTTTATAAACCCAGTTTATATCTCCAAAATCTCATTTCTCTTTAAATTTCAAATCCCAAAATATTTAAATCAAATTTATAATTGATTTCCCAATTTATTTTACTTTGAAATAAATTTCTTTACTTAATCCATTTATTTCCAAATTCATTAACTTCCAGATTTTATTTCTCATTATGATTTAAAATCTTTAAACCGAAACACAAGTTTCATATTTCCCAAATTCCTTCTCTTTTTAATTACATTTAAACATTGAATTAAAATAAATTTTTATCCCTTTAAATAACATCACATAAGTCTTCTTTAAATTCAACATTTCTCTATTTATTCAAAATTCCTCTTTTCCATATTTAATTTATTCGAATTCACTAGAATTACTTAACTTAATTTTACTCTTTTATATTTTTCCAAAAATCCAATTCAATTGCTTTTGATAACTCATTATACTGGGAAATTCAATCCAACCAGATTATCCAATATAAATTATCACAGGATAACAACAATCATATCACAGAATATTTAAACAAAAATTAAATATTTTGAGGAATCCAGTTGGATCCCTCCAACCTGTTTCCCTGCATCCACAGACGTTAGCACAATACCAATTCCACTTCGAGGTGGAATATCGCGGTATATGGGTTTATAAAATATCATCCGCTATTATGCGGCGCATAGGGTCTCATCCGCTATATAATGCGGGAATATCAATTCCAATATATACATATGCCAATATATATATATTGGTATATACTACTATATATATATATATCATATCAACCAAATCAACCATTCAATCAAATATTTAAATTTAACCATTTAAATTTAAATCTAACTGAGTGAGATTAACTCACCTTTGCTTTTCATTTGCAATCCACTTCTTCCTCAACTTGATTTCTTGTGATTATTGACCTTGTATAAATATTATATGGTTTGTTAATATTTTGAAATAAATCCGGATAATTTATTTTCATTTAACAAATCCAATTAACTAATGTCGTACATTTTACTAATTATCTTCCCTTTTCGAAATCATTTAAAACTAGAATAAATTAAGTAAGTTAATCAAACAAGTAAATCACCTTAATTCCAATTTCAACCCAACTAGTAAGTTTTAAAACACATATATTCATCTGTCAAATTTTAAACTAAAAATTATTCCTAGGTTTCAGGAAAACTAATTTTACATGATGTATTAGTCTCTGAGATACATTACATTGATTTTCCATTTAATAATTTAAGTTGTCCGACAAATTAATTTAGCTAATCATTTTTAAATAATAATTTGATATTCCCTAGTAAATAAATAAAAATTCATTTCTGTTTTACCTTTCTATTTAACTATGCTATCCATACATATCCTTCTTAAAATTATTCAAAAACCCAAAGCTACAGGAAATACCTTACTGGAAAACAAGAACGGTCCCTCTACCACGAACACCATCGAACGGTGATTCTTCCCTTGTCGAGCTCGACTTCGATTCGATTCTTAGGCAGGCCTGAGCTCGACTTCTGACACCCCACGAAACCCTCCCCAAACTGAACTGCGGCCACTACTCCAGTCAACCCCAAAATCACGAATGAAAAGTGCCAGCGGCCTCGCAAACCCCAACGCGATCGAACCAATCGAACACGGTCACTGCCTCTTCTTTTGAGTACCAGACCCACTCGCTGCCTCGCCGTACCAAGCATCGTGACCACCTAGACGAACCCGCCTTCAAGCCCACAACCAGAACCTTCCTTCACGCGCCGGCCTCGCCCTCTGCCTCCTTCTTAGACACGCATCACATCCACTGCTCTCGCGAAACTTTCCCAAGCTTTCAATCGATCGCCCTTGACCCACACAAAAAACGCGATTCGATCGCGAGTCTTCCCCTTTCCTTGGCTAGTCTTGAAATCGAGCACAGATGCATCGATGAACTGGAAGTCGCCGCTCGTATGCCGCCCAGTTGCGACTCAGGCGCAAACGATACCCCGTCCCCCATCATCGAGTTCGAGTGATGGCGACGCGATATTATCGCGTGTTCGAACACGCGAGTTTCCCCCTTCCCCATTTCAATTCGAGACGATTTGAAAACGAAGAGATGTCGATTTTTTAGATTGAGGAAGTTTAGAGGTGAGCAGCGATTTTATCTCGATCTGGCTTTTGAAAAGGAGAAAGGGGTTCGGCATGGACTCGAACGAAAGGAATGACATGATTTTGAAAAGAGGGAAAGAATAGGGATGGAACGAATTTTAACTGTGTATTTCTTGAGAGAGGACGCAGGTTATACCAGGGAGAACACGTGTTTTGAACTGCCTTGCGTGTCTGCATAGGCTTGTTACAGGTGTTGAGAAATGAAAGCAAAAAAAACACTGATGGGAGATATATCGACCAGTTAAAATATTAAATTTCCGATTAAATTTCAGCGCGTTTACATTCCGTACGATCACACGACAACTCCAAATACTACGAAAATTGAAATCCAATAATAATACAATATTACGGATCCAATGGAACTGGTTTCGCTGAATTCCGAGACTGTGCCTCGGACGGCTATTTTTAAATTTAATTTCAACGATATATTTTTAAAACTGAACAAAACTCTTTTAAAATTCCATTTTAAAAGTTCTATCATCTTCAGTATTAACAATATAAATTTTTTGAACCTTTGAACTATTTTTAACAGGCTTAAAATCAAGATTCAATATTTTACCCAATCCCGATAATTAAATTTAATGATTAATTATCCAAATAAATACTGTATATTTGAAATTAAAGTTAAAATTTAACCTTCGGATATTTAAAATAAATTAAATATTCATTTTTCAAATATACAAAAATTCCGGGTCGTCACACATAATATCAATAATAGGTTTAAAGAAAATGATATATAGTTGTTTGCAGCTAGATCTATGGAGTTGGCTTGTTAAGACTTAGTTTCAACAGAAATATTACAACTGCAACTATAATGGAAAAAGACAAATCCAAATAAGCTTCTTTTTGAAAATAATATGAAAACATTATTGAGTGCATAATTAAATTTAATAATAAGTTTTCTCTCATCATAGTCAAGTTCAGTGTAACATTCTTATTTTTTAGAAAAAGGTAGTTGTGAATCTGTGCAGAACTCAAGAATAAAACCAAAAAGTATATAAATACTGCATTATCATATATCATTGGCAACACTGTTGGTTTGTAAAATTATTATACTTTTATGTGTAAAGGTACCAACCTTTTGAGCTTTTGTGCTTCAGTTTAGAGCATCTCCCTTAACTCCTGGTAAGCTTCCATTTATTCTTTCACAGCAGCCTATGTATCAAAAAAGATAATAATGTTTGTCAGAACTCTATGAGCGATGGATCAAAAGACTTCTCTTTCAACACCTCCCTATTGACAATATCAAGATCATCTGAAGCTTCAATATCACATTCAGGTCCTCTCAAACCTCCTCTCTCAAATCAGAAACTGGAAAACAATCAATAACATGACTAACCTTATCCGAAAACTGTATCAAATCACCAGAATTACCGTTGAAATTACTATCCTTCAATTCAGTATTTGGAGAGCAATCCTCAACCCAACCATAGGGCGTAGGCGGTGCGGCGTCGCGATGAAGGGAGGACGAGGGCAGTTCGGGTTTTGGGAGAAATTAAGGCGCTAGAAGGGTTTTCAGGTGAAGTAGGCTAAAGGAGAAAGGTAGAGGGGTTGGTGGCGAGCAAGTCTTTTGTTGGAGGTGAGAGCTGATGGCGACGACAGCGGTGGCAAAAGGGGTTTGAACGGAAAACTTTATTTGGCTTCAGGTTTTGGTGTCGTGACGGGGCTCTGGTTGGAGCTAGATGGTCGTGATGGGTCAGGGGGTAGCTGGGGGTGAGGGTGGCAATTTGGTGGCGGAGGCGAATGAGGAAGCAGAAGAAGAGGAGGGTGACAATTTGGTGGTGGAGGCGAATGGGTGGAAGCGAATTGAAATGAAAACCAAACGGGGATCTACTCTGAACTAGTTCAGGCGGGAAAACAAAATTTTTAGGCAAATTGCAGTGGTGATCCATTTTAACAACCAGATTAAATGTAGATCGTTGGATCGTATTCACGCGGATTGCTAATTTTATTAATTTTTTAATTTGAATACATCTATAGCAACCCTATATAAAAATGTTGCATCGTGTTGCACTTGTTAAGCTAGAGAAATACATTTTTATGGCTAAGATAACACCAAAAATACAACGTTGCAGTAGGACCAAAATTTTATAGCTGTCGCAACATTTTAGCTGGCAACACCTTGCAAAAATGTTGCAGAAGGTCATCTATGGCGTAGTGTAATTAAGACAAGGCTATAGATGGTCGCTCCTAACCAGCCCTATTCTCCGCATTAGCAGATAGTATTACCCAACAATACGCTTTGTTAATGTGGGTCTCGGGGTGGGGCGTCACAGAACTGGTAGTATCCTACCTTGGGCATTACCTCACGTGCCTTTTCATAATTTTATCCCTATACGAGACCGCTATAATTTTGGTTTAGTGTTGTCGTATCACGGCGCATCGTTATTCCCCTACGTTCTACTGGGGCGTTATATGGAAACTGTACAACAACGCTTAAAAACGCGTTAAGGGGGATTAATGTAAAGCCTTAAAACTAAGAAAATTATTTATTTTACTGATTAGACATTATATATATAGTGTATTCTACTATATATATATATAATTTGACGAATCCTTAAAAGATGGAAAATCCCGTAACATCTCTTGAGTTATTACACGCACGTTATACACTGGATATGAGATGTGAAACCCCATAAACATCTCTGACGCCATTACACTCATGTTTAATGTGATATCGATTTGAATCACATAATGATATTTTAGTCCTGACTCGAGTGTTTTGTCTTTTCATTATGCTCAGGTCAGCCCTGAGTATTTCAGTGCATTAAAGATCATTTTAGAGGACGAAGATGAAGATTTGGCATATATTATTACTATTATTATCCCTTGCATCATGTTGTTCTACTGCATTATTATTCTGTTCTGTTGTATATATAACTCTGATAAATGTATAAATTATAATCAAATGTATAAGAAAACAGCTTCATGAACTGTTTATTTGATTATTATATATTGTCATTCCACTGCGAGATTATGTGTTTGTTTTTTCTTCTTTTCTTATTTTTCTTAATTAACCCCATTGATTGTCTGTGTTCCGGATTGATTAAGTTGGACATGTGTGGATTATTGCCAATTTAAACCTTCCGAATTATGGGTCATCACAGTTGGTATCAGAGCTTTTGTTTAGCGATAACCTTAGCTTTGTGGGGTTTGACTCATTAGAGATAAAGCAGTAATACCCTAGAATGAGTCTGTTTGAGCGTGTGTGTGTGTGTGTCTACACACACACACATATATGTGTGTGTGTATATGAGAGCGTGGACTTGTTAGTGTTCTAAAATGTTTTATATTGTGTTTCCTTATCCATTGAGTTGTTTATGAAATCTGGTCGGTGCGTAGGATACCATGTTATCGATAGGGGTTTCTAAACACTTATCGAGGCAAGTCGACATAATATTGTTTTAAGATAGGGTAAATGAAACAATTTTACCTAAATTATATATTATATATAAAAAGAAATTGAATGAGAATAAATGGGTAAGTGAAATTTATATGAGTAATTGAATTTGACTTAAATCGGATTTAAATTGGATATAAATAAATTGAATGCAAATGAAATAAGTGAATGTTAAATAAAGAAATGTTGATGCACTTAAGTATAAGAGGTAAGAAATATAAGTTTAAATTATGAAATGAATAGATTTATAAAATAAATTGAATATGAAGAGAATAGGTTGTAAAACTAAGTTTGGAAATATTAACCTAACTAATTGGATTTATGGATGTTTATAAACTTAAGTAATGAGTTATTAAATAAAAATTCCAATCTTAGTTTAAGTTAAAAGGATGAATTCAAATTGAGAATTTGAGAATTTAAATTCCGGTGCTTTTGAAATTGTTTCTAAGATTTTTAAAATAATATTGATATTATTTAAAAATATTTATGAATAGAAATTGTTTCAAAAGGAATTAAAAAGAAAGTAAATCTAGTACTCCCTTCTTCTGTCTTTGGAAAATAATTTTGATGATGACGGGCATCATCGACATTCATTTTCGAGTTTCAAAAGTGGAGGAGGCCAATTAGTAGCTTTGCTACGTATTTGATTCAACAAACAAATTTGATTTAAAATTTCTGAATATGACTTGATATATATATATATAATGAATATATATATATATATAATTTCAAAATGATTTGAAATGAACCTGGTATTTGAATTCTTAAGTTTATGTTAACTAATTATTTTCAGTTGTAGAAATAAAGTCAATTATTTTGAATAATTGGAAACTCCTAAAATTAGAAAATAAGAAATTGAAGCTAATTGTTTGAATAAAACATGAGAAGTTAAATTATAACTCTTAAATTTCAAGATAATGGAAATTTAACTTGTATAAATTATTGAAAATTCTTATTAACTAAAATGAATAAGATAAATTTGTATACCATTCAATGACATTCTAAAAACATATATAAAACTTACCAGAAATGTTTAAGAAGTTGAAATGTTAAATATGAATGGTAATAGAATATTATACAAGTTTGAACTTAAGTAATAAGAAATGTTTAAAGAAATATTCCAAATTGAATTTGTGTTTAAAGAAATGTTTATAAAATTAAATTAAGTTGTTATAAAAAATGTTATACACTTGGTTAATATTCCGAGAAATGTTAAATGAATAATTTGAATAGTAAAAAGAAAATACTATTTAGATATGAACTTAAGAGAAGGTAAACAAATAATAATTTAAATCGTATTTTTGTAAATTGTTTGAGAAATTTATTTTTTGCAAAGGATGTTTTAAGATTTAATTATAGCTTTTCGAGATAATTATAATTTGAATAATATTGTGTAAAAGAAGATACATATGTATAAAATGATTATAAACTTAAGAAATGATTAACAAAATAAGATGATTGAAATTTGAATTATGAAATGAAATTTTAGTTAAGTCAAGTTGAATAAATGAATTGATGAAATGAGTTAATGAAATAAATTATAAAATGAAAATTAACTTAAGAGAAGTTAAATAAATTGATTGTGATAAAAAGAAAAATTCGTTAATATAAACTTGAGTGATAAAATAAAATTTACTCGAGTAAAATTATTAATATGAATTTGAATTAATGAAATGAACTAACAAAGTGAATCAATAAATAAATATGAACTTAAGATATGAAGTAATAATAATAAACATGAGTTGTGTTTTATAAAATGTTTATAATAAACTTAAATGGTTTATAAATGATATTAATATTAAAGAGAATATACTAAGTGGTAATAAAATAAAATTTAAATTAAACAAGGTTAAATCGAATAATTTTATAAAATGGTTCATAAATGAATTTATATGAAATATGTTAAATAAGAAGTGAAACAATTGGAATTTAACAAATTGAATTGAATAAATTGAATGTGAATGAAATAGATGTGAAAAAATTTAAAGAAAAGCGATTAAATGTTAATAAAAATTGGATGTTAATCAGAAATGATAGTATATAAATTAAATGTTGACATTGAATAATGTAAATTCATATAGTTATGAATTAATTGGATAAATATTAATTGTTGAATGGTTTCTTTTGTTACAAATCATTACTTTAATGTTTTGGCTGCATATGATTGTTTTGTTGCGTATTTGGTGCTAATGTTTATGATTTGGATTCAAAATTCATGCTATGTGATTCTATTTAACTCATACATGTTTTATATCTTTATAAGTGACTAATATTTCAAATTTTAGTTGAGATAGGTACATACGAAGAACGTTTGGATGTATACGCGAATTTAATATGCTTTTGCTCGCTTAATATGAGCAAACTCGCTCGTATTAAAAATAATAAGGTACATATCTCGAATTACATACCACACTTTTATATTTTTCCCTGCGGGATGCCTCATCATTGAGATGAGATGTATATTTGATATATATTTGTGTTATATATTGTATTGTAAAAAAATTCTGATTGAGCCGCCAAAGGAGACTCTGCCGAAATTTTCTGTAAATCCGGGAGTTAGAAATTTTTTGAAGTTTTAAAATTTTCATAACTTGTTTTATAATTAAGTTGTGAATTCCGTAAAGCCGGTATCGGAGTGGCGTAGTAGAAGCGTGGTATTGGTTTCAAATAAATTTTAAATGATTATAAGTTGATTATTTCGAGAAAAATATATCAAATGTTAAATTCTCTACTTAACCTCTTTTCGAGGACGAAAAGTTTTGAGTGGGGGAGAGTGTAACGACCCGTATTTTTAACTATTTTAATTATTAAATTTAATATTATTATTGAAAAAAAATGGTTAGAAATAAAAATTTAATGTTTTATTAATGTAGTTTATTTAATATGAACTTGAATAAAAATTTGAAATAAACAATTTTGAAGATTTTGAAAATAGCCAGTATTGAAATGAAGTTTAATGTATTGACCGTGTTTATAATCAATAATTAGAATTGAATAATAAATATTGAATTATTTAGATGAAAATAATAATGGTTGATAATGAAAATTCATTTGAAATTTAATGATTTATTAATATCGATTTATTGGATAATTAAATTGTTTAAATTTAATATTGGAAATTATTTAAATAATTGAATTTTAAATAAATATGAATGAAAATGATATCGAAAGTTGACTTAAAATTTTATTTAAATATGAATGAATATTGTTAACTTTTAAAATTGAATTCCAAGTGATTAAATTAAATTTTGGAAATTATTTGTTTTAATTATCGAGTAAAAATAGCCATCTTGGCCACTGTCTCGGATTTCAACAAAATTAATTTTATTGGATCCGTAATGGTGAATTATTATAGGAGTCCAAGTTTCGTAGCGATCAGACTTATCGTTTGACCGTGCGAGCTTGAAACGCGTAGAAATTAATTAAAGGAATTTAATTAAAATAAATTGATTTTGAAAAGCTATCTTCTGCATACGATCGAATTAAGCCTCGAGACTGGTTCCATTGCATTCAAAATAAGGGAATAACATATAGAACGCCAGGCGGCATGCTTCGTTTGGAGTTCGGAATTTCGCGGGTTGATCGGGCGAGATATTTTCAAATTATAATAATATATTTTCTTTTTCCTCCAACATTCTTACGAGGAAGCCCCCTTTTTGTCTACCCCATACTTCATCTCCTTTCCCCTCTCTTTTTAAAACAACAGATCGAATAAACGAAAAAACAAAGAAAAAAATAAATGATGGAATCGCAAACGAAGTAGAAGGTAGTCGTATTCGACCAGGGAGGAGAGGAGGAGTGTAACACCCTGCATTTTTAGATAATTAAATAATCAAATAACGATGAACAGTAAAAATAAGCATTTTTGGAATTGTTAGAATATGGCCTCGAAACTTATACCATTGTGTTCGTGGTAATTTTCTGATCAATTTCCATATATAACTTGTCAAAATCCGAGTTAATATGAAGAAGTTACGAGAGAATAAGAAATCAGAATTAAATGAAAAAAAGAGCAAGACCCTACCGGTAGACCAATTGGTCGACCAGCAAAGCACCAGGGTCGACCCGCAAAACACACAGGTCAACCCATAGGTCGACCCGCGTTTTGCCCTGGACGAGAAATCGTCCAAGGACGTGCCGAAGTTATAAATTTTGATTTTCATGCAATCCGAAGCGTTGTTTTCTGGATCCAACGATTCACAGCGAGCCTGTGACGTGGTTGCACCAAATTCAATCCAAAAATCCGACGATTTGAGATCCCCAAACACCACTATAAATAGGACCCTAGGCCTAGCTATTTTCTCACAATCAGATTTTCTCCCAATTGGGTTCATTGCCTGAGGCTGAACCTTAAATAGAAAATATTTCTAGGGAGAATATCTTTTTAATAAAAATATTAGACATCATGGAAGGGGATCCAGGAAGGCCATGGAGTAAAGCTAAGGACGACAGAGGGGTGGATTTAAATTATATCTCTTTTATGTTTATTATATATAATATCATTAGATTCCCATTAAATATTTAATTCAGCATTTATTTCAGTAATTAGTTCTACTAGTTAGTTATGTTGAAACGGTAAATTTTGTAAGAAAAGTGTACTTATATTTAAATGTTATTTATCTGGAAAAAGAAAGGAATCCAATTAAATATAAGTAATATTAGGCTTAAAAGTTGTAGAGAAAGGCATAAGCCTAAAAGTGAGAAATCTACAGTAAATTATGTTAAAATGGGAGATATGAATTAAAAAGGAGAAAATCTAATAACTTGGTTTTTAAGTTAGTGATAGATTAGTTGGTTGGTTTAGAAAAGGGAATACATTTCCATAGTTTAATATTGTAAGAATAATGATAAACGTAACTGCAAGAAAAAAATCAAGAAAATGGAATTAGTGCAAAATAGAGACATTATTGTATTTTGCATTACCCAATAATTAACGAAACAATAAAAGAAATATCTTGCAGTTACAAGTTACTGTTTATAGCATTATTTAGTATTAAAATATGGAAATGGATTTTTAGCACAGTTTTTGTAACCAACCAAATAGAATAGAACTACTTCCAAGAATAAAAGAGAATAACGTGAAGCATTAAAGAAATTAAAGAAGAGGAAATAATCAAGTTAATTATTTGACAAGGTTAGAAACAATAAACAGAATATGTGACTAGATCTGCATTTACTGTGCAGATAGTAGAATAAAAAGTAAAGCGGTTACTATGATAAGTAATTTGTGACAACTGGACATAGTCCTAAGCTAAGACTGTCATATAATATAAGAGAAATAAAGAAAATTTAGTATCATAATAAAAGAAGAGAGACTAGAACATAAAAGAGACACTTGCAATTACATTTATAACATGTAGGTTATAAAAGAAAGAAAAGAATATAAAAGTGACAATTGCAAGTATAATTGTAACAAGTAGGTTGTAATTAAAAAGAAAGAAATAGAAGAGGCTTATTTTATCAAACTTAGATCTTGGATTAAGTTAATAAGCAAAAATAATAGAAGTGGCCCATACCGGTAGCATTTCCTTTCAGGTCTAGGACTGATGGTCTCACACATGGGTGGGGCTGGGTATGCTGATTAGGATAAATAAGTAGCCAACAAAATAAGAAAAGTAAACTAAATTCATAGTAAAAGATTAGACGTAGGGTCTAATAAAATAGTAAGGTGCATTTGGAGTAGCCCAAAGAGAATCTGGATAAAGTGTCTAATGAGGCAGTTCATCGTAGATTTTTAGTACAGAAAAAGCATGTCCAACTTAGTTAGTTTGGGCTAGAAGGAAGTACAAGACTTCAACGGGACGTGAGGATACTCTAGGATGGCCCTCTGGGGTAGGCCTAACAAAGCTGTAACCCCAAAGGCAGGTCTGTAGGTGTTCCATCAAAAGAGTATGCCTTGACTGTTTTTGCATTGCAGGCCTAACGAAGCGGACCTTTGTAGGAAGTCAAAAGGTTGATGATGGAGTAGGATATTCGTATGACACCGTACTTTAGTTTGCGTGTAGGATATAGTGGGCAGGACCCAAAAGGATAGGCGCATGCGGAGATCGGCCATCATCAGTCAGAGCTAGTTCGAGAAAGACTATATTTAAACCAACTGGCCAATGATTCTTTCACTATCGAGACATTGGATGAGGGGCACTGCCAATTGGATGTTTAAATTGTTTATAGTAGGGCACATCCACTTAGCTCTTGAAAGTTCTTTCGATTAGTTGAGGGGGGGGGCTGCATGGGGCCATAGCCACGATGAGAAAAGAGACAAACCAAGTAGAATATTTGTATTGTAGCCTAACGAAGCGAACCTTTATAGATATAGAAAATCTACGACTGAGTTCTGTACAAGGTAGACCTTGTTGGCAGAATTTAGGGAGTAGATAGAACGATTACGTCTAGTCCTCAAGGTACGCACTGGGTGGTACATTGTGGATGTCCGAGCACTAGTATAAGCTAGGGCGGATGCAGTATTGTAGGCCTCACGAAGCTGTCCTTCACAGATGTAGTTACAGTACACTCTAGTAGCGAGACAATGGAGTCTTTTTCAAGGAGGAGACAGAAGGTACAATGGGTAATACCTAGGACAGATGCGGTCTTTGGGCATGAAACTACATATAAATATTGGTTATTAGGTCTTAATCTACTAGGGAGTAGATGGGTATGATTCATGCACAGAGGCGAGAGTATTAAAAACCCAATAAACCAAATATAAAAAGAAATGGAAATAGAACGGTATATGTAGAATTATGCTTAGAAGTGTATAATTTTTCCATTCACTATAACTTTAGTTCTAACCCCCTCCTTATATCATTCCACAGGTTAGATAGATGGCTGAGATTTTCTAGCTTTGTGACTCTTGTTTAGAAAGTGTTATTACCATGGTGGGTATTTACTTACTATTATATTTTATTTAGTTCCACTATGAGATATTTATTTGAGTTCTGATATATTTATCTTTGCCTATTTACAGGATACCAAATACCCAACTCCGGCTTCAGTGGGCTTGGATTTTAGCATTTTTTCAAAAAATCTGGACCCACTGGAATTCGGGTTGTTACAAGGAGCGTGCGGCGCGATTAGGGGAGTAGCGACTCTTGTGAGGTCGTGTTTGACTGCGGCATAGGGTTTTGGGTTTGGGTGTCACTGCTTCGTCGTTTGTACGGCGATTGGAAGGGCGGCGGGCAGAGGAGGTTGTGGTGGCAGTGGCGCTCGATGAGGAGTTATCGAATCGAGGTCTATTCATCTGGAGGCGTGCTCGTATAGCGTTGGATGTTGCGTGCATTGGGTTCTTTTCGTGCCTGAGAAGCATCGTTCTGAGAGAGAGAGGTGATTGGTTGTTAATTATTTTATTAAGTTATTAATTATGTTAATTAAAATTGTTATATTAATGAAACTCGTAACTTTCTCATACGAGGTCGGATTCGTACGAAACAAGTTGCGCTGAAATCATATCGACGAAGGTTAGAACATGGAGTGGTAGTGCAATTTATTTGAAGCTGAAATGTTTTCAGTTTCAAATAAAAAGGTGAGTGTTTTATATGCTTATGAAGTACTAAAATAATTTTTATGTTAGTTAAATTTATATCATGAAATGATTTAAATTTATTGACCGTTGTTTGGTAAATTTAACTAACACTTAAATTGGTATGAATTAAAATGATAGGAATTTGAATTGACAGTTCAAATTTAAAATGGGAATTAAATTGCAAGTTAAATTCCCAATTATTGACGACTGATAAATTGTTATGATATTTTGACTAATTTGGTTTTTGATTATGATGGATGCTATTGATTGATATTTTTGATGATTTGGATGTTTATTTATTTTTATATATCCTGTTATCACCCTGTATATTATTTGACAGTATATAAAACTGTTAATTGAATTATTTCGAATAAATTAAGAAATAGGTTGAAATGATATATACTTATGATATTTATTTGGATTGAAATGATATATATCCATTCCTGAAATTTAATTGGAATAACTAATCACTTGGCCATAGGATAGAAAATTATATTCGGACACCGGATTGGTTAAATCAAATGATTTTAAAATTTTTGGTTTGAGATTATTTAAATTATTTTGATTTAAAGAAATAAAAATCAAATTTATGCAAAATCGAATTATTTTTGAACTTGAGATCGAAATGTTGAGATTGAAATTTGTTAACGGGAATTATTTAAATAATCGAATTGAAATTTGAAGTATAACAGAAATATGAGTGATTTGTTTAAAAGATTTGAACTTTTATTCGGACTTTGAAATAAATCCAGGCAAAAATAATTTAAATGGATATTTCTAAATTTGGCTCGAAATTGAATTATTTTAAAGAGTTGAACCTTGAATTAAATATTGAAGTTTAATTTGAATTAAATGATCTAAATCGATATTCTGAAATTGAAGTCGAATTCATATAAATTGAAATGGTTTGAAAATTAGAATTGAATTGAAATTTAAACCATTGAATCGAGTTGTTGAATCGAATTTGAAGTTAGAAATGGAAATTGAAATTGATTTGAATTGGAATTGAAATCGAAGTTAATTTGAATTGAAATTGAAACCAAGACGATTTGAATGGAATTGAAATCGAAGAAGATTTGAATGGAAAGATTTGGAACTAAATCAATTTGACTTTGAAACTATTTTCAAATAAATTATTTTAATATAAACTATTTAAAATCTATCTTTTTAAATATTCAAATTATTTTGATTTCCAAGCTATTTTACTATATAAACCATTCCAATACTCAAACTATTTTAACTATTTAAACTATTTTAAAACTATTCAAACTTTTATCTAAAAATTCAAACTGGTTAGAGTGGGAATTGTTTATATTTAAATAATGGATATAAATACGAATTGGGTTAAAATGAAGTTATAACCTAAATTGTAACTCAAATTGAATTTTGAAGTAAATATGATATATGATGATTTCGGAATGAAATTGATTTTGAAGTGAATATGATATTTTGATATCAAGTATGAATTGTTTGCGAAATATAAAAGTACCAACCGATTTGTAAAATGATGTTTGGTTGTTAAAGAGATCGGGGCCTCTTATTGGCATACTCTCTGTCAATATTGGAACCACTTTAACAACTGTGTACGTGGAGGAGACTCCAGAACGAAGAGGTTGGATATGGCATACGTTTGCTGGATTTAAAGAAAGAGAATGATGATGGATTGACCCCGGCACTTGTGCCAATTTGAAATGACTAAAAAGGACGGCTTGATAGGGCCAAGCGGGCTAGCTACCCCCAGTGGACATCCGTTCTTCGATTTTCTCTGGACTTGGTCCATACTATTACTCTTGTTGTTGGTTTCGATTGGTGCACCTTGATTTTGGGATAACCTCTGTTTGACTCGGTATGGGATGGATGGACGTGGTGGGAGATCGTGGCTATGATGCGCTGCCACCATCCCTACGACCCGAACTGGTAGTATCCTACCTTGGGCATGGACCCACGTGCCTTGTCATACTTTTATCCCTATACGAGACCACTACGATTTTGGTTTAGTGTTGTTGTATCACAGAGCATCCTTATCCCCCGATGTTCTACTGGGGCGTTATATGCAAACTGTACGACAATACTTAAAAACACGTTAAGGGGGGTTAATCTAAAGCCTCAATGCTAAGAAAAATATTTATTTTACCGATTAGACATTATATATATAGCGTATTCTACTATACATAAATAATTTGACGGTTCCTTAAGAGATGGAAAATCCCGTAACATCTCTTGATTTATTGCATGCATGTTATACACTGGATATGAGATGTGAAACCCCTTAAACATCTCTGACGCCATTACCCTCATGTTTAATGTGATATTGATTTGACTCACATAATGATATTTTAGTCCTGACTCAAGTGTTTTGTCTTTTCATTACGCTCAGATCAGCCATGAGTATTTCAGTGCATTGAAGATCATTCTAAAGGACGAAGACGAAGATTTGGTATATATTATTACTATTACTATCCCCTGCATCATGTTGTTCTGCTGCATTATTATTTTGTTCTATTGTATAAATTGTAATCAAATGTATAAGTAAACAGTTTATGAACTGTTTATTAGATTATTATATATTGTCATTCCGCTGCAAGATTCAGTGTTTGTTTTCTTCTTCTTTTCTTATTTTTCTTAATTAACCTCATTGATTATCTATGTTCCAGATTGATTAAGTTGAACATGTGTGGATTATTGTAAATTTAAACCTTTGGGTCGCTATAGCCGCCTACGACGCCACCCACGGGCACGCAAATTGATCGAGGAAACCCAAAAATCACAGTCGAATGCGAATGAACGTCAGCCACCACACGATGCCAATTGACGATCCAACCGTCCATTGTGTAGAGGAGATCGAGATCTACGTTTTTTCTTTTGGAATTATTTGATTTCATTGAGTGGATTGAGAGAAATCGAAGGGAGAAAGATGATGAATTTCGACCATTACTCGCGTATGAAGCGACGCTGAACGAAAATGGTTATGGTTTGACGAAATGAGGTAAAGGATGGCTTATTATATAAATATCTGATGCTATTCACACCTAAATTTTCCAAACTCCAAACGAAGCGTGCCGCCTGGCGTTCCATATGTTATGCCACTATTCTGAACGCAATGAAACTAGTTTCGGGAGCCAATTCCATCATATTCAGAAGATAGCTTTTCAAAATAGAATTATTTTAATTAATTTCCTTAAAATCATTTCTACGCGTTTTAAGCTCGCACGTCAAAACGATAAGTCCAATCGCTACGAGACTTCAAATCCTATAATAATTCAGTATTATGGATCCGATGAAACTAGTTTCATCGAAACCCAAGACAGTGCCCAAAAAGTCTATTTTTACATGTTAATTAGAACAAGAAATTTCCACAATCAATTTATTCATTTTAAATTCAATTTTAAAAGTTACCATTCTTCATTCTCGTTTAAATAAAATTTAAATCAACTTTTAAAATCATGATTTTCATTCATACCAAATTCGTAATTTGATTATTTAAATAAATTCCAATATTAAATTTAAACAATTTTAATTTTTCGATATAAATCACCATATTTGAAATATAAGTTATTTAACTTAAAATTTTAATTTTTAAAACGAATTCAAATAATAAATCAACTACTACACTTAGTTCCACTTCTTTATTTAAAGTATTCCAACAATCTAATTACAATGAATTCCAATATTAGAATTTTAATAAATCCAAATATTAGATTTCAAATGAAGTTTAGTTATCAAACAATTATTTTATTTTCATCTAATAATTCAACATTTATTATTCAATCCTAGCTATCGATTATAAACACATTTAATAGATAGAATTTCATTTCAATACTTGTTATTGCCTAAATTTTCAAAATTGGTTATTTCAAAATTTTATTCAAGTTCATATTCAATAAATTACATTAATAAATCATTAAATTTTTATTTCTAACCATTTTTGTTCAATAATCATATTAAATTTAATAGTTTAAAATAGTTAAAAATACGGGTCGTTACAATCTCCCCCACCCAAAACTTTTCATCCTCGAAAAGGGGTTAAGTAAGGAATTTAACTTATGATATATTTTATTCAAAATAATCAACTTATAAAACATAAAATCTTATTTGAAAACCTTTACCACGCTTCCATTATGCTACTCTTGTTATCCCACTTTTTGGCAAAGCTGGGATACCCAAAAATTGGCTGGAAATCGATAATAACGAGTCATTAATATCAATTATGCGTTGTAGGATAACCATGGATATCGATGAATTTTGTCCGAGTCCGGATCGGGCCGCAATTGACAAGACATGACAAGCAAAGCCGTGAAAGCCAACATTCCAAATTTCAGGTTAATCGGAATTCGTACGAACGAGATATGATCGATTCGAATTAGAAAAAGTATGTCATTCGAATCCATCAAGGGGTCGTCATATTGGTTTGTTCGAATCCACCAGGAACGAGCAACTTCGAATCGATCATCTTCGAATCGATCATATTCGAATCCATCATGATAACATAGCCTTGCTCTATTCGAATCCATCGGGTTCGTATCCATCGGGTCTCGCATAGTTCGAGTCCATCGGGTTCGTATTCATCGTAATGGCCATACGTTCATATCTATTGACTTCGTATCGATCGGAATGGTCAAGCCTTCGTATCCATGAATTTCGTATCGATTCACCGATGCTTAGTTCAAATCGATGAACAATTCGAACTAGACGTTGAAAGCTGATACGAGATACACGAAGGACTGATTCAAACTAGATAACAGTACTCGATACAAACAAGGCGAAGTTCATGGATACGAATCGGTCAATGCGCCACTAGAAGTGGATCGATACAGGAAACTCGTGCCACGTTATCCCTTGCGCACGTGCTTCTGGTCGATACGAAGGGATGAATGCAAAACATGGATTCGAACGCGACAGTGCACACGAAAATACAATATTGAATCGATCATATCTCACAAACCGCTAATCCAAATGCAACGAAATTTTCACAGTAGCATGCATACAAAGTAAAGAACAACCCTACCAAGTTTTAGCTCGATTGGATCATTTCTTGATGGATACGAAATTGCTTCGTATCAGTCTCCGATCGAGTCGAAACTTGGTGGGACCGGTCGCGTGGGTCCACTCACGTGCCAGAAGAAGTCTCCCGAAGTTTGAGCGCGATCTCAGCCTCCTACGCCTATAAATAGCCCCCTGAAGCCTACAGAAAGGGGATCTTTTTGGCTGCTCAACGTCTAGACTCTGCCGGATTCAATTCTACTCCTTTCCACTACTATTATACTTGAATTGATTCATTGTATCTGCGGTAATTGTCTGTAATCAGCAAAGAACATCAATAAAAGATAAAAACCTTAAAGTGGATGTAGGCCGGAGATAGCTGAACCACTATAAATTGTGTGTCGTTGTTCATTATTTCTGGATTGCTATTTGTTGCTTTCTTAGATCTGAGATTTGTGTTTGAATACTGCTGATTTGTATTCTCACACTGGTGCTTTCACAATACTTGGGGTTTGTGCCCATTTTTGGTACAAACAACTCTGATATTGGCTTTACGGAAATTACAACTTATTTATAAATACAAGTCATAAAATTTTAAAATCTCAAAAAAATTTCTAACACCTGGATTTACGAAAAATTTTGGTACCATCTCCTTTGCACGGCTCGATCGTAAAAATTTACAATATAGATATATAACCAAATATATATCTCATCTCAATGATGAGGCATCCCGTATGGAAAAACATAAAAGTGCGGTATGTAATCCGAGATATGTACCTTATTACTAATAATATGAGGGAATTCGCTCATATTAAGCAAGCAAAAGCAAATCAAATCCACGTATATGTCCAAACAGTCTTCGTATGTACCTATCTCAACTCAAATTAGAATATTAGTCGCATATAAAAGATATAGAATATGTATGAGTTTAATAGAACTATATAACATGAATTCTAAATCCAAAACATAAAGCACAAGCACTAATACACAACCAATTTCATAATTTAAACTTAAAGTATTTCTTACCACTTATACTTAAGTTATCAACATTTCTTTATTTAACATTCAATTATTTAATATTTCAATCAGTTAACTTTCAATTTATTACAACTCATTCCGTTTGTATTCAATTTATTTACATCCAATTTAAATCAAATTCAATTACTTACATAAATTTTACTTACACCCATTTATTCTCATTCAATTTCTTTCACACCTAAATTGCACTTCATTTTATAATTCAAGTTCATATTCATTCTGTTAATTCATTTTATAGCTTAAGTGGAATTAATTCACTTTACTAATTCATCTAGTTCCATTCAAATCCAATTCAATTCATTTAATCTTTATTAAGTTAAACTTTATTTCATTTAATCCATTACTCAGTTTATTTAACTTTATTTAAGTGAATCATTTTTTCTTTTCTTATCATTCACATTCAACAAATTTTAAAATTTATTTTTAGTTTAATATTTCTCAATTCTATAAGTTATATAACTTATTCACTTAAAATTTCATTTCATTATTTTATCTAATTCATTTCAAATACAATTCACTTTTATTTAAGCTTTATTGAGTTAAACTTCATTTTATTTGCTTCATTTCACTAAGTCAATTTATTTAACATTTCTTAGGTTAATTCTTTTATTTCACATCTCAATTTCAATTTTTCTTTTTTTTCTTAGCCAAAATGTTCAACCATTTTTAAAATTCGGTCTTACTTTCCTATTCAAATTCATAAGTTATAAACTTATTTCTTATCTATACTATTTTCAATTTATAAGTTCGAAAACTATTTTCATATATTTATCAAATCATACTTGGAATATTTTTCACAATCAAAACTTTTTTTAATCGGAAATAAATTTCTTTTGGTAGCAATTCTCACTCAGAAACTCGAAAATGAATACTGGCGATGTTGCAGTCATCCCCGGAATTATTTCCCAGCTACTAAAGCGAGTTCAATGCTTTTATTTCTTTCAAAAATCTTTTCAAAATATATTTCTACTCCAAACACTTTCAAATAATATTATTATTAATTTTGAAAGCAACGGGATTTAAATTCTAAAATTCTTAGCTTTTAAATCCTTTCTATTTATAAGCTATATTATAAATATACGTATACAATTCAATTACCTTATTATGAAACATTTTGTTAATTTACATCTTTGTTATTGCAAATAATTCTTATCGTAATTAGATTTCAATTTAATTTTATCGAACACTTCGTGAAATAGAGTTCAGAAAGTATTCGTTTTTAGTTTAATTCAAACAATAATCGATGATAACTAAATATTATCATCTCCTAACAACTAACATTCATTAATACTCATACAGGTTTATGAAAGTTATCATCTTATATAAATGAAATATAATCTAGGTAAAATTATTTCATATACCCGATTTTAAAACAATATTATGTCGACTTGCCTCGTTTAAGTGTTTAGAAACCCCTATCGATAACATGGCGTCTCATGCACAGACTAGAATTCATAAACAACTCAACGGATAAACAAACAGAATATAAAACATTTTATAACACTAACAAGTATGCGCTCTCATATATATATGCTCAAACAAACTTATTCTAGGGTATTACTACCCTATCTCTAATGAGTCAAACTCCATAAAGCTAAGGTTATCGCTAAACCAAATCTCCAATACCAACTATGATGACCCGCATTTTGGAAGATTTAAATCAATAATAATCCACACGTGTCCAACTCAAACAATCCGAAACACAGATATTCAATGGGGTTAATTAAGAAAAATAAGAGAAAACGAAAACAAACATAGAATCTCGCAGCAGAATAATAAAATATAATAATCAAATAAACAGTTCATGAAGCTGTTTATACTATACATTTGATTAAAATTTTACAACATTTATCAGAGTTATATAGATAACAGAACAAAAGAATAATGCTACGGAACAAACAATGTGGTGAAATAATACTAGTAATATAATATACCTAATCTTCGTCTTCGCCCTCTAGAAAATAATCTTCAATGCGCTGAAAACTCACGGTTGACCCGAGCATAAAGTAAAACAATACACTCGAGTCAGGACTAAAATATCCCTATGTGAGTGTCATGGCTCGGGTATTCGACCCTCGAAAATCGACATCAATACGTCCACTGTATTACATGCCGAGCAGTCGAGTGCCGGAAATACCAGATCGTTAGAGAAAAGAAGAAAGAGGTAGAAGAAGAAAATAGAAATAACAACACAGAATCTCACAATCGCAGCATAACAATATATAATAGATAATAACATGTCTTTATACAAAAAGAACTATAACTGTAATGTACACATTACATCATCAGAGTACAACAAATCAACAACTCAATACCGGACAGTTATAATAACTTGTCCTCACAAATGTGGAATATACAGCCTACAATACACAGCGGAATAAAAGCAAATACGTGTAATACGTCTTCATCATCCAGCCCGTCTCCTAATCTCCAAAGCATCCTATCCTGTATCTGTAATACTCGGTCTGACCCGAGTATTATAATAAAATAACACCCGAGTCAGTCTTGAAAACCAGCATGAAAAAACACACTCAATTTGAATTATTAAAGTTGGGAAAATCCTTTGAAAAAAAACAAAGGTATCTCGTAAGACCATGCCACAAATAAACACGACGGGTTTTTACCTTACAATAACCAAAACATTTTATGCCAAAATCATCTGATATTATAATAGTGTCTAAGTACAAATACTTATTCAAATAGCCGAAATTGTTACATTAATTAAATTTCAGCATACTAGGCTGTACAACCAAAACCGTAAAGGTACGTATTGGAGAATGGATTCCATACGAATAACTAGGAACTGGGGTACCACCTGTCATAGTACACATCTAGAAAAATGTACCAAGGACCATGCCGAGATCCCCTGCAGCACAAGACCGGACTACCCCTAACTTGGATAGACCGAATATGCTATCACCCCGGGTGTTCCCACCCTTTCCGAGTTCTTCCGCGCAGTGTAGTAATAATATCCGAGGGTATTTAGAAAGGTGATAAACATACCCTAATTGGGAGTGACCCACTTAGCCTTGTTGCATCTCCCCTGATTTCATTCATTCCCGGTTGATGAGGCTTGAGGTTACGATTACCTTTTTAAGGAATTTTCACTTAGAATGCTCATTGTCCTCTAATGACAATGTACTGATAGCATTCATCCATATAAGTCCGTTCTGGGTCTGAACTAAACCGAAGACACTATTCCTACTACATCCGTTTTGGAATCATCCTCAGGATTACTAGCGATTAGCCCTTGCACTTCACTTCTCCATCTTTGATTCAATGCTCTTGTCTTCATTTTGAAAACGTGCTCATTGGATCGAAGTTGTTTTCGGATAACTTATCTGATCCCAGTCTCTTTGAAACAACGTTCGATATTTCCGGTAAACTCAAACCTGGTTCTTTAGGAAATAAACAGACAAAAATAAGATCAGAGATCACCTCCTAACCGTTAGTGGATAGGTTTCCTTATCATCGTTCTAGAAGAACGAAACAAGTTTATACGTAATGTATAACACCTCGAACGGTAACTGTACCACATAATCCCCGTGTTTCTTCTAGATATTCCCAAAGTTATATTTTGGATCCAGATTTGATAGTCGGTTATTTACTATCAAATAAACAATCATTCAACCAAATATTTCATTTTCCCTTGAAAAACACCAAGTCTCATTTAATTTAAATTTTAAATAAATTGGATCTCTTTATCCAAAAGTATGTACTTATCTTACTGAAGTAAGTACGTTCGCTAACCATTCTTTTTAAAAATATTTGAAAACTTTTTAAAATAAATATGGAAAGTACCACGCGGTATCAACCATGGATTCACAGCTCAATGATTCGGTCTCTATCCCAGAGAAATCCAAACTTAACTGCAGGCAATCTCTGCCTCCGATTTCGCCATGAAAATATACCATTACTTTCTGAAAACTTTATTTAATACTTTTTTCTCAAAATAATACTTATAAAGTTTCTATATAGATTTTTCTAAGTTTAATTAGGAAAATACTCTTCTATAAAAGTTATTACATAAAATAATATTAATATTGAATAATTTATCTTTTAAAATAATAATACTAGTTAATTCTTAAATAATAATTAACTTAATATCAACTCCTTTTAAACTAACTTGATTAAAAATTAACTATACTTTAACAATTTAAAATAATTACATAACTTTGAAACAATAATTAATTTTTATTTATTAATAAAATTCTAATCGATTTACAGGACTTACTTATAAACTTATAATCCATTTTGACAATTTAAAAATATTTAAACAACCAACTTTCTGAAATATTTTTAAATACTTTTAAATTACCTAGTTTTATGATTTAAAATCCTCTTTTAAAAACAAACTTAACCTTTCGATAAAATATATTTTTCAATTCCAATATAGCCAGTCTAATATTTATAAATCCTTCTCGATTTATCACCAATTTGATTTACGTCCCAATTTCGTAAATCCCTTTTTCACATTCCTAAAAAGTAAATTTATCATTTTTACTTTAAACTGGTTTACCCATCTCATTTTAAATTATCACCATGAATTTATATCTTAAATTTATCTACTGATAATCATTTCACTTTATTTATAAACATTGTTAATAAATCCCATAGTCTCATTTCCTATTTATAACGGTTTCACAATACTTAGTCGATTATAAATCGATTTTCTGAATTGAATTCCATTCTCAAATCAATTACTTAAATAACCCAACTATATTCCAATACCCAACTAAATTCCGATTCCACTTCCATTTCATAATTTAAAATCTTATTTAAGATCTAGTATAACAATTTTATATTTTATTTTCAAATTTTATTTTTTATTCTCCCAAACTATTTTAAATCTCAATTTTTAAAATCCTTTTACCCTTAACAAATTTCACTTAAGTTTTATTATTTAAAATCCTTTATTTACATTATTCCAAAATCTCTATTTATAATATTCCGAAATAGTTAAGTACAAATTTAAAGTCAAACCATTTATATTATCCAAATAAATTTCTTTTAACTAATCCAAAAACTCTATATAAATATTTTCTTCCAAAAATCCCTTTTAAATTTCCTTTAAAAATTCAATATCTATATTTATGGTATTTTAAAATACCAAAATCTAGACCACTGCCACCATAACATCCAATAAATTCAAACCACACAATAATCTATCACAGATCATTCAAACAAATCATATAATACTATATATGAAATTAAATTCAACATTGTTGAGGAATCCAATAGGATACCTCCAACCTGTTTCCCTGCATCCACAGATGTTAATACAACATAAAAACACCAATCCCACTTCGAGGGGGATATCACGGTATATAGGGTCATCTGCTATTATGCGGGGTGCATAGGGTCTCATCCGCTAAATATATACGGGAATATCAATCCAACTATCAATATATATATACTACTATATATAACAATACATTCAACTGATAATACTTATCAATTCAGAAAATCAATCAATAATTAATTTTAACTATTTAAAATTAACTAGTAATCCAAAATTGAGTGAGATTAACTCACATAGATTTTTATTGTCGTTTCCCTTTTTCTGATTATGCCGACGTTCGAATTTATCTAAAATTTTGGACCCTCTAAATCGTTCTGATCCAATTTACATGTCGAAGAATTTTCCAATACGAATCCAACGTGACTGATCGTGTTGAATTCGGACCTAAAATGAGTGAGATATTTGGTTTATAAGATTTAAAAATTAAATAAACAAGTTATATATATATAACTAAATTAAACTATACCAAGCCCAACCTGTTCAGCCCGCTTCCAATTTCCCTTCTTTTCTTTTTTTATTATTCTTTATTAAAGAAAAACAGCCCATACCCGTTCGGCTTGCTTCCCCCTTTTTCTTCTTCTTCCCATTCTCATTTTCTTACTTTTCCTGTACACGAAAAAAAAACGTGCACGTTTCAACTGACACCAAGATCCCTATGTCGAAAACAAAAACTAACTTTGCCATCACCTTCCTTGAGACTATCTCGACCACCCCATATCAAAAACTCCGAGCTCGGCACCACCATGTGAATCGTGACCCTTCCGTCCTTCCCCTGTAGCCATCGCCAGGTCGCGACCCACCATTGGAAGCCGCACGCTCCAAAAATCTTCTCGAGATACTAAACTTCCCTCTAAACTCAAATACGACCACAACGTAGCCCAGCTCCACCTCGATCATCCTAAAATTGAAACCCTAGCCTCGGCTACATTGTGACGCCCCACCTCTATGCTCACGCTAGCCAAGTACACTACTGGGTAATGCCGTCAACTAGCGCGAAGAATAAGGCTGTTGAGGAGTGACCATCTGTGTAATTGCCTTGTGCGAGTAACGATATGTCAGATAGTATAACATGCATTTTATTTCAAGAGGAAATCCAACATACCGATACAAACTCAAAGCTACCACATAGTGGCTAAGTGGACCTTCGGAAATAAATATAGAAATAAACATAACATAAATCAGTCACAGATGTTCATATCTCAAAGGTGGAAACAAATATGAATATAACACATAAAAGTGTACATCAGAGTAGTGGTCAAACAAGATCCACAACATCACAAAAGAATAGGTACAAGTGCTAGACAAAAGAATATGTATACATCAAGGAGTCTCTATCTCAAATGTATAACAACAAAAACTACCAATCTAATGTAGTTAGACAAAAGTCAGAAGATGATCCCAGATAAGGAGTCAAGCAGAAGCACCTGTAACATCTCGGTCTGACCCGAGTATTATTTAATAAGAAAATAATAAACGGATCAGTTTAGCTATAATTATCATTAAAGAAATGAGATATAAGTAGAGATATAATAGAAACGTATGATAACAATAATGTCATACTAGGACAAGTATGATTTAAACAACAACAAAATCATATAATATCTCAAGAATCTCAAAGCACCAAAAAGAATATCATATTCTTTATTTTATTCACCAAACCGCAAATATTGACAAACATTTTAATGCCAATCGCAAAAGTTGGTGAAACACAAATTCTAGAAATCAACAATTAGAAATCCAGAAATCACAAAGGGGGAGGCCTATCACAAACGGGAGCATGAAAACTCACCCACACGTGTATCACAAACAGAACGCTATTCCATGGTCGTTAACCATAAATTTTGAGCCGAAGCTCCACAAACGGCCCGAAGACCACGGGTTGCTACCCCGCCAAATTGAACCGAAGTTCCACAAACGGGGATGTTAATCCCCACACAAATAAATAGACATCGCACATTGCTAGTCTAAATCACAAAATGATCATCATCGATTAATAAAAAGTGTCGATTACACTAAGCTAGTAAATATATGAGTTTAGCTTTATGTCCCATAACCACTAGCTTAACATAAATATTTACGAACAAATTGTAGATTCCCACTCGAAAATTGTCACAAGAATTTCAATCGAACAAGTCCAGAAATTAACCGACGAAGTAAACGCAAGCATTTCATACCACTTGTTTTGCTAAGCCGTTTAATTAGATTTTCTTATACGAATGAGGTAAAGGTTTGTATATACTAATAGATTGGAAAACGGTTTTATAAACGAGTTTTGTATTAAAAAAAGAGTTGAAATCATCTTTGTAAAAGAGTTTGAATATTTACTACTAGTATAGAAAACCTTTATATTTTAAAGTGACAAATCACAAAATGATTGTAGAAACAATCAATCATCAAAAAATTCACATTCGAAGACGTGAATCAAATCCATAAAAAATCGATACCGAATCTATCAAAATGGATGTTCCCAAAAATCCCGAAAATGAAGTCATCAAAGTCAATATAAATGATAACAATAAATCGGATCAACCCGAATCGATTAAAATTGGAATCCCACACAAAATAGGCAAATTGGACTGAGACAAGCAGATTCAGACGTCTGAAATGAATAATTCAAACGTCTGAACCTGAAGCTCTGGGCAATATTTTGCCTAGGCTAATGATGGCCAAATCATATCGGAAGCGATCGGATGAGTGGCAATTGCTAAGGGTTGACGCCAAACGACTACCCAACCCTAAAGACTTGCCAATACACTCCGACCAACATGTCCAAACATCCATATAAAGATTTTCATAATTTGATTTCAAACACCAAAAATCAGAATATTCATCAAACCAATTCAATTCAAAGGAAATGGAGAAAAAATAGATGTTAGGAATTCATACCCAACGACTATAAAAGATATAGACATAGATGTGAGTTCCAAAAAACTCACCTTTAAACCCAAAAACACAAGAGAGAAGCTATAGAGCAAGGCAAGAACAATCACTCTTCAATGTTAACCCAAGAAGATTCAATCTAAGCTCAAATAGAAAAACATTTCCTAAGTTAGGGTTTAGGAATTCTGAAATTGAAGAGAAGAAGAGATGGAGAAGATGAAGGGGGAGCTTACCTAAAGTTCTCTTTGATGTTGGAGCTAAAACTTGAATTTGCAAAGAAGATTAGGGCTTAGGAATTCTAATTCTTTTTCTCTTCCTCCATTTTTCTAAAAGCTTGAGTGTTAGGAAAATAATATGAAGGAGTGAAGAGGAGTGGAGTGGAGTTAGGATATAAGATGAGTTGGGTTAGTGGTCTGAAACCCAAACCCAAACCCAAAGCCCAAAGTGAAAATCTCGAAAATTTTCCCATCTCAAAACATATCGATGTTTATACTCAAAAAGTCGCAAACACCATTTTGAACTCAATGGAAGTGGTCTCGAGTCCAAATTGTTGAATCTCAATTTCAATCTTCATTCAGACGTCTGAAATTTCCAATTCAGACGTTTGAATCTGGAAAACCAGATGTTGTCTAGTACAATATTTAGACGTCTGACTCGGGGATTTCAGACGTCTGAAAATGGCTATTTTAGCCTGTTTTTTTTGGATTGACTCGAACAATTTCAGACGTCTGAGCGACCCATTTCAGACGTCTGAATTCTTGTTTGAAGGTGTTTTCTAATAGCCACTTCCAAATAGCACTATCCACATAGAACTTTCACTAATTCGACTGTTCTTTAACGAATAGTGACTTTTTCGGACTAAAATCTGACTAACGAGGCTATATTTAAAATATACGAATTGTAAAATATGCAGGTTGTTACAGACTCCCCTCCTTAAAGAAATTGCGTCCTCGAAATAATTAAGAATAAATTAAAGAGTAACAACTATAAAAGCATATCAATTCAAAGAGAAGAAAATTTGAAATAAGAAGTTCACCTTAAAGAGCACGAGAAAGTAATTTTGGATGTGTTCGCTCGATGAATTCTCTAGATTCCCAAGAGCAATCCTTAGGATTTGAGGACCATTGAACTTTCATAAGAGGAACATCTTTATTTCAAAGCCGTTTAACCTCCGAAGCAATGATACAGATAGGATGTTGCTCATAAGTCCAATTAGGCGAAACTTCAATTTCTTGAATAACATCGGGCTCACGAATAGAGTCCGAATCTCGAAGGCATTTCCGTAGTTGAGAGACGTGGAATACGTCTTGAATTGCAGAAAATTGAGCCGGTAATAAAAGGCGATAAGCCACGGAACCAATGCGTTCGGTGATGGGAAATGGCCCAATATATCGAGGTGCTAATTTTCCCGATTAACAGAAATGCACCACATCCTTCATAGGTGAAACACGAATGAACACCAAATCTCCCACAGAAAATTCTAATTTCCTTCTTCGGTTATCGGCATAGGATTTTTGTCTACTTTGAGCTTCTTTTATCCTATGACGAATAAGGTCAATCTTTTCTATGGCATCACGAATAAAATCTGGACCTAAAACCAGCTTCTCACCGGCTTCAAGCCAACACGAAGGAGATCGGCATTGCCTTCCGTAAATTGCCTCGAAAGGTGCCATAACAATACTAGATTGGAAGCTATTATTATAGGAAAACTCAACAAGAGAAATATGGTCTTCCCAACTTCCACCAAAATCAAGAACACATGCACGAAGAAGATCTTCAAGTGTTTGATTCACATGCTCGGTTTGTCCATCGGACTAAGGATGATAAGCGGTGCTAAAATTAAGCTTTGTTCCCAAAGCTTTTTGAAGACCTTTCCAAAATCCACTAGTAAACAATGGATCATGAGCACTAACAATAGATGTAGGAACTCCATGCAATTTAACAATTTCCTTGACATAGAGTTTGGCCAAAATAGCTACGGTCTGATTGGACCGAACGGGAAGAAAATGGGCGGAATTTGTAAGTCTATCTACTATCACCCATAGGCCATCATGACCCGAACGAGAACAGGGAAGGCCTTCAATAAAATCCATGGAAATTTGATCCCACTTCCATATTGGAACCTCCAAAGGTTGCAATAACCCACCGGGCCTTTGATGCTCGGCCTTTACAAGTTGGCTAGTCATGCAACGCTTAACGAAGTTAGCAATATCGGATTTCATTCCATCCCAATAATAAAGTCGCTTCATATTCGTGTACATTTTACTACTACCGGGATGAATGGTAAATTTTGAACGATGAGAATCTTCTAAAATGTCTTTACGAAGATCAATAATATTTGGCACCATAAGTCTACAAAATTTTCGAATACCGCCACAAGCATCAATATCAAAGTCTTTCAAACCTTCAATATCAATTTTATCCCTACAACTTTGGCTAAGAAGAACCAATTGTGGAACATGCTTTTGAGCTTCAAGAATGCAGTCTAAAAGAGAAGGATGATCCTCAAGGCAACATAAAACAAGAAATGAACATGAATTGGATTCACGATCTCGAATCTTACAAGTAGATAAAGTCGCGAGATCATTCCATTCGGATATCATCCTGGAAACAACCGCTTGTTGCTTACGACTAAGGGCATCGGCAACACGATTTCCCTTTCCGGGAGTATAAAGAATATCAAGATCATAAGATACAAGGAACTCGAGCCAATGTTGTTGATGCAAATTAAGTTCCTTTCGAGAAAATAAATACTTCAAAGATTTATGATCGGTGTAGAGAACAAATTTCTCTCCCAAAAGATAATGACGCCAAATTTTAAGGGCGAAAACAATAGCCGTAAGCTCTAAATCATGAGTGGCATATCTAGTCTCGACAGGCTTTAATTGCCTAGAAGCATAAGCAATAACACGTTCCCTTTGCATGAGAACGGCTCACAAACCAACATGACTAGCATCGGTATAAACAATAAAATCTTGGTTCCCATCGGGAATCACAAGAATAGGAGCATCGGAAAGGAGTTCTTTTAATTTCTTAAAAGCAGCTTCACATTTGTCTGACCAAATGTATTTAACTCCCTTCTTTGTCAAATTAGTAAGAGGTACAGAAATTTTAGAAAAGTCTTTTATGAACCGACGGTAATACCCCGCCAATCCAAGGAAGCTACGAATTTCCGTCACACTCTCTGGTCTCTTCCAATTTTGAATCGCTTCAATCTTTGAAGGATCCACGGAAATTCCGGATTCAGAAATAATATGCCCCTAAAATTTCACATGAGATTGCCAAAAGTGGCATTTAGAAAATTCTACTTTCAATTGATTTCTCCTAAGAGTTTCCAACAAAATCCGAAGATGTTTTTCATGCTCTTCCTCGGTTTTAGAATAAATAAGAATATCATCTATAAAGACGAGAACAAATCGATAGAGGAAGTCTTTGAAAACTTGATTCATAAGGTCGACGAAATAAGCTGGAGCATTCGTCAAACAAAATGGCATAACAAGCCATTCATAAGATCCATAACAAGTACGGAACAATGTCAAAGGAATGCTATCCTCTGCAATACGGATCTGATGAAAACCGGTTGCTAAGTCTAACTGTGAAAAGACATTAGCACCACTAAGTTGATCGAATAAATCATCGATCCAAGGCAAGGGATATTTATTCTTGATGGTAAGATCATTGAGTTTGCGGTAGTCAACGCAAAGCCTAAGTGTACCATCGGATTTCTTCACAAAAATAGTCGAAGCTCCCCATGGAGAGGAACTAGATTGAATAAATTGCTTCGCTTCCAATTCGGATAATTGTTTACGCATTTCCTCATTTTCCTTATTGGACATACGATAAGGAGGACGAGTGATAGGTAGAGCTCCAGGGATTAGATTAATTCTGAACTCAATTGCTCGCTTAGGTGGTAATCCTAAAACGGGCTCAAATATGTCGGGAAACTCACGAACAATGTGAATGAGAGAAATGACATCTTCCTCAACATCATTATCGTCATCATGAGGATTTAGAGAATACAAGGATGCTTTCGAATTGGAATCTGAATCTTTCAGAACAAGAGAAATCTGCTTATCAGATTGAGGATGCCGAAGATATATAGTCTGCTCAGGACATAGAATACAGGCTTCATATCGGTTAAGCCAATCCATTCCCAAAATCATTCTGAAACCAAGGTAACACATAACATTCAAATCGGCACGGAAAGAGTAACCACATAAAACAATTTGACATCTTTACACTATAAACTGAGTGTTGCGGATCCACCAACCGGATTCGCAATTCTCAATGAAGTCATCAAGCCAATAACATTCAAAGACAAAGCATCAACAAGTTCTTTTGATATAAAAGAGTGAGATGCACCCGTATCAAAAAGAACTCGAATAGGAAATTCATGAAATATAACAATGCCATCAAGGATAGAATGAGAAATACCTTGACCACGAGAAGTGTTAGAAGGGGCTTGTCCAACATTTAGCTTGCCATCCTTCTTGCTTTGAAGTTTGGGACACAAAGGTATAGTATGACTCGAACCCTTGCAATAGCGGAAAGAAAGAGACTTCGGACACTTGTTTGCATAATGGTCCTTAGAACCACAATTGTAACATTCTCCACGACGAGTGTTAGGAGTATTTGCTACCGAAGTTGTTTGCTTCCCCTTTTTGTTGGGATTATGCTTGAATTTAAAAGGTCTCTTCTTGTTGATGTTTTGTTTGACCTCAACATCACTTTCTTTATCGGCCTCTTCGAGTCGAAGAGCGATATTAACTAGCTGATCAAAAGAAACTTCTAATTTCAGAAGTAATGGCTTTTTAAGGTTTTTGTTCAACCCAAGAACAAATCTCTGATTTTTCTTCAATGGGGTATTAATATACTCGACCCCATATTTAGATAGAGATTCAAAAGATGCGACGTAATCTGTTACAGAAGATTCACCTTGAACAAGGTCAATGAAGCGTTGAGCTAGAGATACTTTTTCAGCTTTCGGCACGAATTTCAACTCGAACCTTTCTCGGAATAGCTCCCAAGTAAGGTCCGCTTCAATAATCTTAGAGATCAAAAGCTCGTACCAGTCCAATGCTCTTTCTTGGAGCATACTAGAAGCCACTTGGACTCGATGAAGATCAATAAGATTCATGCAAGAAAAGATGTGGTCGCATGTTCGAAGCCAAGCCTGGACTTCTATAGCGCTCTCGGAACCTTTGAATGGCTTTCCACCCAAATTGGTGTAGTCACTGCACAAGCATGCACACCCAGATTTAGGATGTGTAGGCTCTGGAATAGGTCTGTTAGCTTAAGCATTTCTCACAAGATCTAGAAGTTGCTGAGCAGACATAAATACTCCATCCTGAGGAGTAGCACTTGATTGACCGGCGTTGGGGCGGCCTGGTCTAACCATTTCTCTTCTCTTTAAGAAAGAAAGAAAAGGGAAAAAGGTTAATCTCAGAATGAATATCAAACAAACTTGATTGATAAAACAAGGCATTATAAAAAGAAGTAGGATAGAACGGTACGAAGACTCGAATAAAATCCTATAGCACGATTCCTAAGAAAGACTTAGGATAATGATCCTTGCTAGATTATTCTATATTGTTCCGAAGTTTGGCTCTGATACCAAGCTGTGACGCCCCATCTCTATGCTCACGCTAGCCAAGGACACTACTTGGTAATGCCGTCAACTAGCGTGAAGAATAAGGCTGTTGAGGAGCGACCATCTGTGTAATTGCCTTGTGCGAGTACCGATATGTCAAAAAGTATAACATGCATTTCATTTCAAGAGGAAATCCGACATACCGATACAAACTCAAAGCTACCACACAGTGGCTAAGTGGACCTTCGGAAACAAATATATAAATAAACATAACATAAATCAGTCACAGATGTTCATATCTCAAAGGCGGAAATAGATATGAATATAACACATAAAAGTGTACATCAGAGTAGTGGTCAAACAAGATCCACAACATCACAAAAGAATAGGTACAAGTGCTAGACAAAAGAATATGTATACATCAAGGAGTCTCTATCTCAAATGTATAACAACAAAAACTACCAATCTAATGTAGTTAGACAAAAGTAAGAAGATGATCCCAAATAAGGAGTCAAGCAGAAGCACCTGTAACATCTTGGTCTGACCCGAGTATTATTTAATAAGAAAATAATAAACGGATCAGTCTAGCTATAATTATCATTAAAGAAATGAGATATTAGTAGAGATATAATAGAAACGTATGATAACAATAATGTCATACTAGGACAAGTATGATTTTAACAACAACAAAATCATACAATATCTCAAGAATCTTAAAGCACCAAAAAGAATATCATATTCTTTATTTTATTCACCAAACCGCAAATATTGACAAACATTTTAATGCCAATCGCAAAAGTTGGTGAAACACAAATTCTAGAAATCAACAATTAGAAATCCAGAAATCACAAAGGGGGAGGCCTATCACAAACGGAAGCAAGAAAACTCACCCACACGTGTATCACAAACAGAACGCTATTCCATGGTCGCTAACCATAAATTTTGAGCCGAAGCTCCACAAACGGCCCGAAGACCACGGGTCGCTACCCCGCCAAATTGAACCGAAGTTCCACAAACAGGGATTGTAATCCCCACACAAATAAATAGACATCACACATCGCTAGTCTAAATAACAAAATGATCATCATCGATCAATAAAAAGTGTCGATTACACTAAGCTAGTAAATATATGAGTTTAGCTTCATGTCCTATAACCACTAGCTTAACTTAAATATTTACGAACAAATTGTAGATTCCCACTCAAAAATTATCACAAGAATTTCAATCGAACAAGTCCAAAAATTTACCGACGAAGTAAACGCAAGCGTTTCATACCACTTGTTTTGCTAAGCCGTTTAATTAGATTTTCTTATACGAATGAGGTAAATGTTTGTATATACTAATAGATTGGAAAACGGTTTTATAACGAGTTTTGTATTAAAAATAGAGTTGAAATCATCTTTGTAAAAGAGTTTGAATATTTACCACTAGTATAGAAAACCTTTATATTTTAAAGTGACAAATCACAAAATGATTTTATAAACAATCAATCATCAAAAAATTCACATACGAAGACGTGAATCAAATCCATAAAAAATCGATACTGAATCCATCAAATGGATATTCCCAAAAATCCCGAAAAAGAAGTCATCAAAGTCAATATAAATGATAACAATAAATCGGATCAACTCGAATCTATTAAAATTGGAATCCCACACAAAATAGGCAAATTAAGCTGAGACAAGCAGATTCAGACGTCTGAAATGAATAATTCAGACGTCTGAACCTGAAGCTCTGGGCAATATTTTGCCTAGGCCAATGATGGCCAAATCATATCGGAAGCGATCGGATGAGTGACAATTGCTAGGGGTTGACGCCTACCCATCCCTAAAGACTTGCCAATACACTCCGACCAACATGTCCAAACATCCATATAAGGATTTTCATAGATTTTGATTTCAAACACCAAAAATCAGAATATTCATCAAACCAATTCAATTCAAAGGAAATGGAGAAGAAATAGATGTTAGGAATTCATACCCAACGACTATCAAAGATATAGACATAGATGTGAGTTCCAAAAAACTCACCTTTAAACCCAAAAACACAAGAGAGAAGCTATAGAGCAAGGCAAGAACAATCACTCATCAATTTTAACCTAAGAAGATTCAATTTAAGCTCAAATATGAAAACATTTCCTAAGTTAGGGTTTAGGAATTCTAAAATTGAAGAGAAGAAGAGATGGAGAAGATGAAGAGGGAGCTTACCTAAACTTCTCTTTGATGTTGGAGCTAGAACTTGAATTTGCAAAGAAGATTAGGGCTTAGGAATTCTAATTCTTTTTCTCTTCCTCCATTTTTCTAAAAGCTTGAGTGTTAGGAAAATAATACGAAGGAGTGAAGAGGAGTGGAGTTAGGATATAAGATGAGTTGGATTAGTGGGCTGAAACCCAAACCCAAACCCAAAGCCTTAAGTGAAAATCTCGAAATTTTTCCCAACTCAAAAAATTTCGATGTTTATACTCAATAAAGCCGCAAACACCATTTTGAACTCAATGGAAGTGGTCTCGAGTCCAAATTGTTGAATCTCAATTTCAATCTTCATTTAGACGTTTGAAATTTCCAATTCAGACGTCTGAATCTTTAAAACCAGATGTTGTCTAGTACAATATTCAGACGTCTGACTCGGGGATTTCAGACGTCTGAAAATGGCTATTTTAGCCTGTTTTCTTCCTGGATTGACTCGAACAATTTCAGACGTTTGAACGACCCATTTCAGACATCTGAATTCTTGTTTGAAGGTGTTTTCAAATAGCCACTTCCAAATAGCACTATCCACATAGAATTTTCACTAATTCGTCTGTTCTTCAACGAATAGTGACTTTTTCGGACTAAAATCTGACTATCAAGGCTATATTTAAATTTAAAATTTAAAATATACGAATCGTAAAATATGCGGTTTGTTACATGCACGCTCTGACATTCAATTCGAACATCACAAAACAAGGCCGCACTATACAAATTTGATATCAGATAGAAGCTTCATAAAATCTATGAATTTAGGGACTTGATCATGATTTTTAGATTAGTAATCATCGAGATATTAATTTTTGAAGCTCTGCTTTCATTTTTTTCTTTACTGTTGAATGTTCGGTTGCATGGTTTTTAAAAAGTGAAGGGAGGGAAAGATACCTTGCGTGTAGATGGCTATCTATAGTAGCTCTGAAATGAAGAGGAAAAAGTTTTGAAGGAAATATGGTCAAGTCGATTACATATATATTATTTAAATTTCAAATCGTCTCGATTACACCAATCAAAATCTCGAATCCCTATCGAGGCAAGCCGCTATGCGTTCATAATGTTATACCCCTATTCTGAACATAATGGAAAAGGTTTCTAGTTCTAATTCGATCGTATGGAGAAGATAGCATTTTGGACCCAATTATTATATTGAATTTTTTATATAAATTTCAGTGCGTTTATATCCCGTACGACCAAACGCTCACTCAAAACATTATGAAATTTGAATTTCGATAATAATACACTATTTTGGATCCAATGGAACTTGTTTCGTCGAATTCCGAGACTGTGCCTAGGAAGGCTATTTTTACTCGTCAATTCAAACGAGATATTTTTAAAATTGAACAAATCACTTTTAAATTCAATATAAAAGTGTAGCGACCCAACTTTCTAACACCAAAAAGTTGTATCATCTTAAAGAAAGAAAGAGATAGAAAAGAGAAAAGATAAAGAAGAAAGAAGAAAGAAGAAACAACATCAGAATCTCAACAGCGGAACGAATAAATTATATTAATCACATAGATATTACATAATATACAACATCAATCGGAGTTACACAGATAATACATCACATACTAGATAGTTATAAACACCTGTCTAGTTAATACAACTCGATGCAACTCAAATACAACACAGAGATACCAACACGGCGGAAAACTATATATCTATAACGCTGAAGCCTCCTGCTCCATTGCTCCTCCACAATTCGTCAAAGCTAACCTGAATCCCTTGGCTACTCGTAAAAATTTGAGTACCCGAGAGTTTAAGAAAAACAGAAATAAACTTCGGGTCAGACATGGGTCTGGTGTGAGTAACAGGTTAAAGTTGCTTAACTTTGAAAGCCTTTGAAAACAAAAGGTATCACGTAAGACTTCCCACACATAAACATGGAAAAGTTTTTACCTTACGCTAACCAAACATTTGATAGGAAATTCAGTGATATTATAATAGGTCTAGGGTTTTCAAGTAAATAAGAAATAGCTGAAATTGTTACATGATTAAATTCCAGCGTACTAGGTCTATAATCAAATTCGTTGGTGCTTATTGGAGATTGGATTCCATACAATGGCAGGGCTACTGGGGAATCGCCCGTCACAGTACCTGGCCTAAATCAGCATACCGAGGAGTACGCCTGCTCCCCTGCAACACAAAGCCGGAATCATCCCTTACTAGACAGTCCCGAATGAAACAACCCCAGCAGTTGTGGCCACAAATTCCCACACAGCCGAATATAAAGGGACATCTAGATAGGGGAAAATCTCGCTCTCAAGGGGGTGCTACCCACGAAGCCTTGCTGCACCTCCCCTGTTTTAGCCATTCTCGGTTGATGAGGCTTGAGGCTACGATTACCTCATCAGAACACATCACTTAGAATGCTCATCGTCCACCTGACGATGTTCTGAAAGCATTCAATCCATACAAGTTCATTCCGGGTTCGAATGAAATCGAAGGCATTATTTCGTTACACTCATTTTGGAATCACCCTCAGAGTTAACGACAATAACCCTTGCACTCTGAATCTTCATCTTCACTTGAGATTCATGACCTATCGTTAATTTGGATCGATGTGGTTTTCGGATATCCAAATCTGGAAACCCGATCCCGGTCTCATCGAAATCCAAATCTCCATCTTTTAAGTCCAAGTTGTTTTAAAGTTAAAACAATTCATTTCATTATCCATATACACACAGATAGATAATTCACAATAACACAGATAGATAATTCACAATATCATCACAAATAGATAATCTACATTATCCATATACTTCAACCAAAGCAACCATATCATACAGCATTACTTATCTCATATCTGAGATTTCAAACCATTCAAGGAAATCAATATCACCCATCATATATAAACAAGGATTAATAATCACACCATTTATAATTAATTTAAAATGAATTAAATTAATTACTTATCTCTAATTAATTTAAAGTAAATTAAATTAATTACCTCATTATTATAAATCTTGCTTACATAACCATTAATTAATTACAAATCAATTAATTAATCATTCTCTAATTTCCATCTTAGTTAATCATCCTTGATTAATTATCCTTTAATTCCATTCAAGTAATTATCCTTTAATTAATTTCACCGATTAATTATCCTTAACCAAATACAGTACATAATCTTTAATTTCTCTATTAATTAATTAACTATAATTAATTACATTAATCCTTAATTAATTATATTACTTAATTACTCAAAATCACTTATTATTGATTAATTAATCTTAATGAATCAACCCTTAATTACATCATTAATTATATAATTTAATGATCCCTAATTACATTTTAATTTATTATTCTATTTAAATTAATTACATCAAGAAATTAATCTTTAATTAAACCATAATTATTAACCATTCGTGATTAATCCCATTCAGTAATTAACTACCCTTAATTACTTCATTTAATAAATTAATTACTCCTTGAATAATTATCCCAATTAATTCCTTGATTAATTTCACAAGGTAATTTAATCCAAATTACTTCCATTATTAAATCCTCTTCAATTAATTACATATAGTAATTACCATTAATTACTTCATTAAGTAATTACACATCATTAATTACATTTAAGTAATTATACTTATCAAATCATCCAATGATTAATTTAATTAATTACCTTGAGTAATTAATTCCTTTAATTACACTTAAACAATTTCACAATTTATTATCTTTAATTAATTAATCTAATTAATTATTAAAATTAATCTCATTTATTATTTATTAAATAAATCTTAAGTAAATGACCTTCATTAACTACTAACAATACTTAATTTCTTTTCTTAAGAAATTAAACTTAGATTAATCAATATTAATTACAATTGAATTTATCCTTAATAACCAATTAATCAACCTCTAATTATTTAATTAAATTAAGTTTTAACTGCAACTTAATTAATCTTAAATTACTTGATTAATTCATCCCTAATCATTAATTAAATCTAATCTTATTTAATTAATGACCCTTAATTACAAATTAATTAGTCTTTAAATAATTTGTCTTAAACTTAAATTAATTAATTTAAAACTCTTAATTACTTAATTAATCATCCATATCTTTAATTAATTAAATTAATTAATTATCCATTTTTAGTTATCTTAATAATTTAATGAATCCAAATCATTAAATTCTAATTAACTTTAAGATAAATCTTTACTCTTATTTATGATTAAATTATCCTTAACAAAACATTTAAACAATTTAATTTCAATTTATTTCAAATTTCATTTTAATTTAAGATTTAAAAATGAATACAAATTTAACTTTAACCAAGTTTAAAAACAATTTAAAAACTCTTTTAAATCTCATGTTAAAGAAGTATATACGTTATAAAGAAATTTAAAAGAATTTTAAACCAAATCTCTTTTTAAATTCAAATCATTTAAAGAAATACTTTACATTTAAAGTTGTTTAAATATTTGAGTTTTTATAAAACTTAATTTATTTCAAAAATGGATTCAAATTTACATTTGAATCCATTTCTAAAAAATTGACTTTAAACTTTGTTTAAAATCCTGTTTTCAAATTTTAAATCATTTTTAAACTCTGAAAACCAGACAGGTTTTAAAACTTATAACACAAAAATTTGACTCGGGCCCAAACTACAATTGCTTCGAGTCCAACCCCACATCGCTTCGAGTCAAACACTCGAATCTCTCGAGAATCACTCGAGTACACTACCTGCTTCAACCCAAACTCCACCATTAACCAAAATGCACCATGCACATGCACACCGACGCCGCTCGCCTCCGGTCAGCATCACTACGTCGAACAAGTCGACAACCACCCACAAACCTCTCCCTGACCATCAAAATTCCGTTGTCACCTCGAAATCAAAATTCGCGTACGAAGTCGAAACCTGGAACAACAAAACCCATCGTAACCCAACCTGTCATCACCTCATTCTTGCAACCACGACCATCGGAATTCATATAACTCCGGCCAACTACTCGTCAACCTCCCCTCTTCCATCACCCAAAGTTCCGTAGCGCTCGATCCACCCTAGAGAACGAACGAATCAAAACAATGACCCTCAACAAAACTAGGGCTACAGCCTTCAAATGATCGTCACCGCCGCCGCCGTGATCTGACATCACTACAACCATTTCACAAAGTCACTGACTACTCCTCTTCCTCCAGAAAGAATCACAACTCCTCAAGCTATTGAATTCATCAGAATTCCCTCGAATTTCAATTTCTAGATGAATCAGAAATGCTCCTAAATCCCATTATTAAAAATCGTAAATTTTGTTTCAAAAATCAAGTTTAAGCTTTAGCTTTCGATTCATATACCTGAATCTATGAATCATGATGATAGAAATTTAACCTATTTTAAATTTGTACTGAAATTTATTTATTTCCAGAGGCAATATAACTATTTTTACTTAAACATATTTTTAGACTTACAACTATGATTCAACAAACAAATTTTATTCAATACTTAAGTCTTAACAAGATTGGATCAAGAGCTAGAGATTTTGATTTGAAAGTTAAGCCTGGAACTAGAATCAGAGAAGAATACAGATATATACACAACAATATTTCATATACAAAGCTAAGCTGATAAATTCATTCACAAACATATTTGTTTTCATAGATGATCAGGCAACATAATTATATATTTAACTATTTAAATTGTGATGTTACTCACCTGTTTTAGAAAAGGAAGAACAGAGCCCTTTTTTTGAAACAGATTGAACAGAGGCTTTTGGAAACAGCTTTGAAAACTTGAGTGTTGAAAAATAAATGCTTTCTGATCTTAAAAACTTGAATGTTGAAAGTGCTTCTTGATTCTTGAAACTTTGTTGAAGATGACTCAGATTTAAATCAGAGATGGACTGCTTGATTAAATCTCAAGTTGAAGAAAAATGCAGACTTTGGTTTTTGAACATGATTTTACAGATCTTGTTTGAAACTTTAGAAACTGGAAAGGCTAAGTTTTCTTTGTAAACGAAAATGAAATAGAGAAGATTGATATAGGAAAGAGTTTACAGGTTATATTATTTACTGGTACAAGCTTTTTAAAAATTTGGTCAGAGATTTTTATTTCCTTTGGAGGTTGATAAGATTTTACTCGGTGTACTAGAGATGTTTAACATTAAATGAAGTTGTCCTCCATATCTACAAACTTATACTTTATTTCGTATGTACTTACGATAGTTTATATTTTCTTTTGCCTAGCATATCTACAAGATTTTCTTGCCTGCAACATGAATATTTATTTCCTACTTGTCTTACAGCCTTGCAAACATGAGTTTCCAGACTTAACTAAGTGTTCATTTTCTTGCCTTTCTTTACTACTTACAGGCTATATATTTTACCTTACCCGATTTGCTTTTATACCCTATATACAAATACAAAGTTGTTATGGTTATTGTTAGAATTTTATGTAATGTGTTTACTTTTATTTCTCTTTTATTTTTAAACTTAAACTATTAAATACTTAATCTACTATTATTTATTTCTATACTTATGTTTAATATTTATAAGATTTATTTTATCTTAAACATATTTGAAAGATTTTATTTTACATTTACAAATCATAGCTTCCCTTTATAAATAAATTTAAAATAACAATTTCTATAAAAACCCATTTGTAAAGATATTATATTATTAATATTGTCTAAATATAACTCATTATTAAATTAAAATAATTTATAAAAGAATTTATCTCTTTATTAATAAATTACTTATTTTATCAAACTATATTTAAAAAGAACAAAACAACCTTTTTGTTTAAATTTAAACTTAGGCTAAAATCATGTTAAACAAATAAACTTTTATCTTGAGTATTTAAAATCATATGGTTATTTATTTAATATTAAATTGAATAAAATTTCCAAATTACCAAAAATATTAAAATTAGAAAACATGCCTTTATTTATTAAATTTAAAACAAAGCTTATCTATTTACAATATATACAAATATATATACATTATTAATAGAAAACAATCTATTAGATTTTAAAAGATAAATTATCAATTAAATATTTATTAAAAGAAGATTATTAAATCAATTCAAATCTTATTAACAAATATTATCAAATCAATTTAATTTTTAAATGCAGATTATTAAATTGATATTGCCAGAAATTCCGGGATGTCACGTTCCTCCCCCCTTTAAAGAATTTTGTCCCCGAAATTTAAAACAAAGGTAATTTAATAATCTAATTAAAGATTTAAGTTTAAAAAAAACACAAGTATATATTAATCATATGCTAACAACCATAGCAACCAACTCATCTAATCAAACAAATCTAACTATCCAGACAAAATCAGGATAGGACTATCTAGAGTTTCCCAGGTATAAACACCGGGATACTCGCTCTACAGAATTCAAACTAAACTACACTACTAAGCTACAGAGCTCCTACTCCTCTAGATCTACAAAACTAGATAGGATATCAGACTATAGACAAGTCTGACTCAACAACCAAACCTCTAGAACTGCTGGTTCCAAAACCATAGATGGATCATACATGTAACAACCCGGGTTTTTCATACAAGAAAAACCGGACCATTTGGTTAAGAAGAAGAGGTAGAAGAAGAAGAAAAATAGAAAACAACAACAGAATCTCACATACGCAGCGGAATAAAATATAATATATATCAGCAGATCTTTACACAAAAAGAAATCTATATCTGTTTACATATACATCCTCCAAATACATCATCAGAGTACATCACATCAATATCATACAACTGGACAGTAATCATAACTTGTCCTCACAATCTGAATACACAGCGGAATATATAACTCAAATACGGAAGTACGTATCGCCATCCAGCTCCATAGCATCATTTCCTGTAATCTATAATACTCGGTCTGACCCGAGCATCATATAAAACAATACCCGAGTCAGTCTGGAAAACCAGCGTGAGAAAATCACACTCAAATTGATTATTAAAGTTTCAAAATCCTTTGAAAACAAAAGCATCTCGTAAGACCACGCCACAAATAAACATGTCGGGTTTTTACCTTACGATAGCTAAACACTTTATATCAAAATCCTCTGATATTATAATAGTGTCTACAGAAAGTAAACTAGAATCTAGCTGAAATGCTTGCATCTCACGTTTCAGCAATAGTTGGGCACAATCAAAACCGTACAGGCACGTAGGGAGAATGGATTTCCAACGAATGACTAGGCACTGGGGTACCACCTGTCACAGTACGTGGCCTAGATCACAGTACCGAGGAGTACGCCCGCTCCCCTGCAACACAAGGCCGGATCCATCCCTTACTGGATGATCCCGAATAAAATCACCCCACGGTTGGGATCAGCAACCGCACCACTAAGCCGAAATAAAAAGGGACATCTAGACAGGGATGACCTTACCCTCCAGTGGGAGCTACCCACGAAGCCTTGCTGCATAACCCCTGATTTTCAGTCATTCCCGGTTGATGAGGTTCGAGGCTAAACGATACCTTTTAGAGAACATATCCCTTAGAATGCCCATCGTCCGCTGACGATGTTTCGCAAGCATTCGTCCATACCAGTCCGTCCTGGGTTTGAACGGAACCGAAGGCACTACTCCTACTACATCCATTTTGGAAATATCCTCAGGATTAGTAGCGACTAGCCCTTGCACTTCACAGCTCCATCTTCGACTCCGAAATCGTTACACGAAACGTACAAACCGGATCGAAGTGGTATTCGAGTCTCCAGACCTAGAATCCCGGTATACGGAAACTCGATCCCGGTCTCTTCGAAACGATCAGCGCATTGGCCAATACTGATAGTCGGTTATTTAACTATCAATTAACATCCACAAGCAACCATCACACAATTAAATAATTTCCCACATTATTTATTTGCCCAAATATCTTTCCAAGATATATTTCCAAATTTTCAAACTCCTTTTGAAAACAATTTCAAACAATTTCCGCTTACGGAATACATTTCCAAATATTTATTTCCTCTGAAACACCAAGTACAAAACACTTAGATTTTAAAATAATCTTAAAACACTTTACTATAAATATACTTAATAATATTGAAATTTAAAAAAAAACTACTTTAATATCTTAACAAAATATATACTTAAGAAATATTTAAAATGAAACCACTTTACAAATATAAACTAAATTTCTCTTTTTTTTTAAAACAGAATAGCAAATCACTTTTATATAATTACTACAATAATAGATTTTTAAAAATACCTACTTTGAAAATTAACATTTAGAAATAATCAATTTTCTAAACATGCTTTTTAAAACATACTTAAAACTTTTAACTTATTTTTAAAATTGCTTTGAAAACGTACTTGGCTATCCAGAGAAATACACTTCTCATTTCCATCTTTTTAAAAATAAATCAACATTTATTTTTAAACCAAACCATATCTTTTTATAAATCCCCACCTTGAATTTATATTCAAATATCCACTGATATTTTATTTTACTTTATAAACCCAGTTTATATCTCCAAAATCTCACTTCTCTTTTAAAATTTCAATTTTAAACAACTAAATCAATTTCCAATTGATTTTCCAATTTACTTTACTTTACTTTGAAATAAATTTCCTTTGCTACTTCATTTATTCCAAAATACATTAACCTTTAGATTTATTCCTTTATTACGAGTTAAACCCCTTTTTACCAATATCAATTACAGATTTCCAAAACTCCTCATTTATTCTTTAATTAACTTTAATCCTTAAATTCAAAATAAATCCTTTATTCTTTAAATTTAATATCACTTTAGTTTAAAGTTAATATTTCCCTTGTTATTTCGAAATTCCCTTATTCCAATTCACTTGAATTATTTACTTAAAATTTACTCTTTTATTTCTTTCAAAATCCAATTCAATATATTTTGATAACTCCTTTTATTGAAATATTCAATCCAACCATATCATCCAATATTTCAATCATCAATAAAATCATCACAGGATATCAATATTCATAGAACAGAATATCAAATAATCTAAATAATTTTGAGGAATCCAGTTGGATCCCTCCAACCTGTTTCCCTGCATCCACAAACGTTAGCACAATACCAATTCCACTTCGAGGTGGAATATCGCGGTATATGGGTTTATAAAATATCATCCGCTATTATGCGGCGCATAGGGTCTCATCCGCTATACAAATGCGGGAATATCAACAACTCAAATATATACATATGCCAATATGTATATATTGCTATATACTATTATATATATATAGCACATCAATCAATGCAATCATCCAATCAATTATTTAAATTTAACCATTTAAATTTAAATCTAACTGAGTGAGATTAACTCACCTTTTGCCTCTTCTATTTTGCAATTCAACCCAAATCAATAGTCCTCTTCACGATGCCAGACCTTGAATACATATTTATATGATTTTATTAATATTCGAATAACCAGAATATTCATTTATATAAATTTAATTAACTAACACTTAAGTTCAAACTAATTTTCCACTAACCATTTCTAGAATGATTAAATAAGTTAAGTAAACAAATTCATTTCTTAAATAAGGTCTTTATTATTTTCTTTTTCTATGTTTCCCAAATCTATAATACTTCTGCTTATCCTTTTCTTTTTCTTTACTGGTTCTAACTAAGCTACACTTTATAAATTTCCAAATTTACTATTAAAGCTACAGAATTCATTTGCCAATTTTAAACTTAATTAGATTTTAAGCTGAAAGCAGTTATACCTCGATCGAGCACTCAAAGATGGACTCGCTGTCGATTCCCTCCTCCTCGTGCCCAAATAATCACGACACTGCACATCATCAGGCTACCTCGTCTTCACGTCGCCCTTATGTCTCGACGAAACCCTACTACCATCGCAAATCGCACAGTCGCGAAGCCCACACTCGCCTCCCTTCTGCACTCGAATTGAATTTCGAGTGTCGTGCTACCCTCGCGACGCCGCCGCTCGTCGAACTGCCACGATACCTCTGTCGCGAAAGTCGCGACACGATCCTACCTCTTCCTTGCGTCCCCGCGAATCCATAGACCCAACTACAGTGACCAAACGAGTTCTCCCCTTTTCGTCTTCGACTGGGCTTCAAATCAGCAGTAGAAAATATCGCGTAGGAGGCAAGGATGATCTGACGATGGCTGATGGAACAGCCGAGTACGCAGCGCTGATTATTAAGAAGGCGTTGATTTATGGAACCCTAGTTTTCACGGGTTCAAGCATTACGACATGGAGATTGCTATTGAACTGTGACTTTGAAGAGAACAGATTCAATTTGAATTAATTTGAGAATAGAGGGAGGTAAAGGGAAAAACGAACGAAGGCAGCCTATTTTTCTTTTCGAACGAGATAGCTTCAATTGAATGGAACAACAGAGGGGGAGACGCGTGTTTATTAGGTAGGACACGTGTTAATACCAAGAGAACACGTGTTTGAGAGAAGAGAAGGTTGCTAAGAAAACTTTTGTCAAAATGAATTTGAATATAAATATCATTTAAATCTAAACCGTCTCTAACCACGCAAACTCAAAATCTCGACCTCCTATCGATGCGTGTCGCTAGGCGTTTATAAGGTTAAACCCCTATTCTGGACGAAATGGAAAAGGTTTCGAGTCCTAACTCGATCGTATGGAGAAGATAGCTTTTTGGACTCAGATATTATATTAAATTTTCGATAAATTTCAGTGCGTTTACATTCCATACGACCACACGACAACTCCAAACACTACGAAAATTGAAATCCAATAATAATACAATATTACGGATCCAATGGAACTGGTTTCGTCGCAATCCGAGACTGTGCCTCGGACGGCTATTTTTTTAAATTTAATTTCAACGATATATTTTTAAAACTGAACAAAACTCTTTTAAAATTCCATTTTAAAAATTCTATCATCTTCAGTATTAACAATATAAATTTTCTGAACCTTTGAACTATTTTTAACAGGCTTAAAATCAAGATTCAATATTTTACCTAACCCCGATAATTAAATTTAATTATTAATTATCCAAATAAATACTGTATATTTGAAATTAAAGTTAAAATTTAACCTTCGAATATTTAAAATAACTTAAATATTCACATTTCAAATATACAAAAATTCTGGGTCGTCACATTCCTCCCCCCTTAAAAGAATTTCGTCCCCGAAATTACCAGTTAAGAGAAATGATTCGATACCCGTTCTTTTTCCCAATCCAAATAGTTTTAACAACTTTCCATAACAATCTTTTATTAATGATACACTAATCATCTTTTAACTTCCCAAACTTATTCATAAGTTCAACTCATACCACCTACTTATCCATTCAAATTTAAATTTGAATTCAAATTTTAAATTATCAAAATTTCCCAAAATTTTTCTAACTCCCTAAATTTCCGAAAAATTTCGCCAGCGTCTCCTTTGCGCGGCTAGCTCGGTACTACTACAAAATGGCTCTACGGCCTCCCAATCTCAAAAAGAAAACAAAAAGCCAAGTGGCTGGATCCAAAACCCAATCAAATTTCATATAGAAATTCAAATACATACCTTTTTGTCGGGCCATTAAATTTTATCTTCTAAATCAAAAATCCCAATTTATCCATTGCTTTTATACACCTGTATATCCTACTAAGCAATAATATTCAATCACAATCCCAAAGTCATTATATACTTTTCTTTACAAATTTTCAATATTTGCTTTACTTAAGCCCGTACGATGCACATATATCATCCGTACGCAATATCACATTCGATCGCTCAATCGATCACACAATTTCACTTCCGAACTAGTATCGTCCACCCGACTTCCTAGTGCGGACTCAGATCTGGTTTCTTGATCAGAAACCGTCATTCTCCTTGCATAGCCACCAACTATGATAGAGAATATCCAGAACCAATCAACAATCCATATCCAGGTTCGCCGTTGAAAATCGAGTGAAAAATCCTGATTCGGATCGATAAAACTATCTCGAAATTCTGTGTTCGACATCTAGACCAAATAGTTATGCGAATAAAATAATATACGTACATCTTACGTATAAATTCCAATTGATTATCAGTTATATCAATTCTCCTTTATTCACATTCCTTTTTGATTGTTATCCCTTTATTCACAACTATCCCATTTCACAACTTCAGTTTTAGTCTTCATTCAACTATTCACTTAGTATAATTTTTTTCCCATTTCAAAATTACTAAGTATATTTCCAATATCAATTTTCTTAAGAATTTCATTCTTCAATTCTTAAGTTCATATAAATTTTCTTATATTTATTTACTACTTCACCACTGAAGTGTATATATTCAAATCGAATTCCAATTTCATATGAATTCCAACTTACTTCAATTTACTACTTCATTTCCAATTTTTTTCCTTAAATTCAATTCATCTCCAACTTTCCAAAAAATGAATTTTATTTAGCTCGATAACAATCCAAGTTAATTCATTAAATAACTATTTCTCAACTTATTTAAACCATTCTTCTGTTGAGTTCAGTTTCCATTCAATATTTACTTAAGTCAATAACTTAAGTTTATTTTTCATTTAAAAATTAAGATTGCTCATCTTAGTCATTTCCATTTGATAATTACAATTTCATTTCTATTCATAAGTTTTAACTTACTTACTTAAGATCTAGGACTATTCATTTAAGTCCATTTCCATCTTCACATCAAATTTCAAATTATTACACTTAAGAACCTAAGAATATGAATTTCTTTACACAATTATAAGCATTTTACATTACCTTTATATCCAATTCAATTCGACTTCAACTTATTTACATTTAACTCAATTCCTATTCTCAATTCTTATTTAACTTATCTTAAGTTAAATTCAAATATATTTTATTCACCTTCATATACTCGAATTAAATTTTAATTCTAGGATACAATTTTATACAAGTTTTACAATTCATTCACCTTCAAGTTCTCTAACTCTTTTATCTACCAGCTTATATTACTCATTGAGTTAATTTCATCTCATAATTATAATCCCAGAATTTAACTTTCATTCCTTTCTTATTTCAATCAACTTCATTCTATACTTTATATTGTTGATTTATTTAAATTTCCACATTTAAATTTTAAATAGAATTTCCAGAATTCAATTGCCCGGTTTTTTTTCAAAACCATTTTGAATCCATAAATAACTCATACACATCTGGTATATCACATCAAATCCCAATTTCCAAAACAATCTACTTTTATCAAACAATTTTCCCTTTTGAATTTCAAAACCAACCCAATTCACAATCATTTCCAATTTAAAACAGTTTGGTAGCAATTTCTCTTTGGAAACTCGAAAATAGACATCGATGATGCTGCAGTCATCACCAAAATTATTTTCCAGCGACCAAAAGAGAATTTAATGCTTTTATCACTTTAAAACATTTCAAACATTTTTAAATCCCAAATTCCCACCAGATTTCAATTCAATTTCAAAAATATTCATGAAATAATGTCACCATTATTTCCCCAAAACCTAAAAAAAACTATTTTTTTAAATCCAAAGGAATTTAAATCTTTCCCAAAACTTCAAATTCAAAATCCATCCAATTTTATATCTAAACATTACTCTGGAATTCCATCACATTTTATTTCAAGTTATAAGTCACTTTTACCATTTACATTTACAAATTCCATTTGTTTATGAATTAATCTCATTTGATTATAAATCACATTTGTAATTCACATTTGTATATAAAGTTTATCTCAATTTATAAATTTCATTTAATCTATATTTCAAATTCCATTTTGTTATATAAATTTATTCTTTCATCTTTGGTTATATTTTTTCCAATTTCTGATTCAATTTTTACACAATGATGATAATAATTTAATATCATCACTTTCTAACAACCAAGCAACCAAATATATAATAATTTACAAAGTTATTCCTTTATATACAAAAATAATTTGGGCAAAATTATTTAATTCACCCTATTTAAAACAATATTGTGTCGAACTGTTCTATTCAAGTGTTTAGAAACCCCTTCGATACAGTTGTCCAGACTGTGCCGACGAAGGTTCATATGCCACTCAATAAATCAACCAACACAATATAAAACCATTTTTTTTATATCCACTAACAAATACGCACTCATATCTATTAGTACTCTCAAAATTCCCAACAGAGCCAAGGTTATCGCCAGCCTAAGCTCTGATACCACTGTAACAACCCGGGTTTTTCATACAAGAAAAACCGGACCATTTGGTTAAGAAGAAGAGGTAGAAGAAGAAGAAAAATAGAAAACAACAACAGAATCTCACATACGCAGCGGAATAAAATATAATATATATCAGCAGATCTTTACACAAAAAGAAATCTATATCTGTTTACATATACATCCTCCAAATACATCATCAGAGTACATCACATCAATATCATACAACTGGACAGTAATCATAACTTGTCCTCACAATCTGAATACACAGCGGAATATATAACTCAAATACGGAAGTACGTATCGCCATCCAGCTCCATAGCATCATTTCCTGTAATCTATAATACTCGGTCTAACCCGAGCATCATATAAAACAATACCCGAGTCAGTCTGGAAAACCAGCGTGAGAAAATCACACTCAAATTGATTATTAAAGTTTCAAAATCCTTTGAAAACAAAAGCATCTCGTAAGACCACGCCACAAATAAACATGTCGGGTTTTTACCTTACGATAGCTAAACACTTTATATCAAAATCCTCTGATATTATAATAGTGTCTACAGAAAGTAAACTAGAATCTAGCTGAAATGCTTGCATCTCACGTTTCAGCAATAGTTGGGCACAATCAAAACCGTACAGGCACGTAGGGAGAATGGATTTCCAACGAATGACTAGGCACTGGGGTACCACCTGTCACAGTACGTGGCCTAGATCACAGTACCGAGGAGTACGCCCGCTCCCCTGCAACACAAGGCCGGAACCATCCCTTACTGGATGATCCCGAATAAAATCACCCCACGGTTGGGATCAGCAACCGCACCACTAAGCCGAAATAAAAAGGGACATCTAGACAGGGATGACCTTACCCTCCAGTGGGAGCTACCCACGAAGCCTTGCTGCATAACCCCTGATTTTCAGTCATTCCCGGTTGATGAGGTTCGAGGCTAAACGATACCTTTTAGAGAACATATCCCTTAGAATGCCCATCGTCCGCTGACGATGTTTCGCAAGCATTCGTCCATACCAGTCCGTCCTGGGTTTGAACGGAACCGAAGGCACTACTCCTACTACATCCATTTTGGAAATATCCTCAGGATTAGTAGCGACTAGCCCTTGCACTTCACAGCTCCATCTTCGACTCCGAAATCGTTACACGAAACGTACAAACCGGATCGAAGTGGTATTCGAGTCTCCAGACCTAGAATCCCGGTATACGGAAACTCGATCCCGGTCTCTTCGAAACGATCAGCGCATTGGCCAATATTGATAGTCGGTTATTTAACTATCAATTAACATCCACAAGCAACCATCACACAATTAAATAATTTCCCACATTATTTATTTGCCCAAATATCTTTCCAAGATATATTTCCAAATTTTCAAACTCCTTTTGAAAACAATTTCAAACAATTTCCGCTTACGGAATACATTTCCAAATATTTATTTCCTCTGAAACACCAAGTACAAAACACTTAGATTTTAAAATAATCTTAAAACACTTTACTATAAATATACTTAATAATATTGAAATTTAAAAAAAAACTACTTTAATATCTTAACAAAATATATACTTAAGAAATATTTAAAATGAAACCACTTTACAAATATAAACTAAATTTCTCTTTTTTTTTAAAACAGAATAGCAAATCACTTTTATATAATTACTACAATAATAGATTTTTAAAAATACCTACTTTGAAAATTAACATTTAGAAATAATCAATTTTCTAAACATGCTTTTTAAAACATACTTAAAACTTTTAACTTATTTTTAAAATTGCTTTGAAAACGTACTTGGCTATCCAGAGAAATACACTTCTCATTTCCATCTTTTTAAAAATAAATCAACATTTATTTTTAAACCAAACCATATCTTTTTATAAATCCCCACCTTGAATTTATATTCAAATATCCACTGATATTTTATTTTACTTTATAAACCCAGTTTATATCTCCAAAATCTCACTTCTCTTTTAAAATTTCAATTTTAAACAACTAAATCAATTTCCAATTGATTTTCCAATTTACATAACTTTACTTTGAAATAAATTTCCTTTGCTACTTCATTTATTCCAAAATACATTAACCTTTAGATTTATTCCTTTATTACGAGTTAAACCCCTTTTTACCAATATCAATTACAGATTTCCAAAACTCCTCATTTATTCTTTAATTAACTTTAATCCTTAAATTCAAAATAAATCCTTTATTCTTTAAATTTAATATCACTTTAGTTTAAAGTTAATATTTCCCTTGTTATTTCGAAATTCCCTTATTCCAATTCACTTGAATTATTTACTTAAAATTTACTCTTTTATTTCTTTCAAAATCCAATTCAATGTATTTTGATAACTCCTTTTATTGAAATATTCAATCCAACCATATCATCCAATATTTCAATCATCAATAAAATCATCACAGGATATCAATATTCATAGAACAGAATATCAAATAATCTAAATAATTTTGAGGAATCCAGTTGGATCCCTCCAACCTGTTTCCCTGCATCCACAAACGTTAGCACAATACCAATTCCACTTCGAGGTGGAATATCGCGGTATATGGGTTTATAAAATATCATCCGCTATTATGCGGCGCATAGGGTCTCATCCGCTATACAAATGCGGGAATATCAACAACTCAAATATATACATATGCCAATATGTATATATTGCTATATACTATTATATATATATAGCACATCAATCAATGCAATCATCCAATCAATTATTTAAATTTAACCATTTAAATTTAAATCTAACTGAGTGAGATTAACTCACCTTTTGCCTCTTCTATTTTGCAATTCAACCCAAATCAATAGTCCTCTTCACGATGCCAGACCTTGAATACATATTTATATGATTTTATTAATATTCGAATAACCCGAATATTCATTTATATAAATTTAATTAACTAACACTTAAGTTCAAACTAATTTTCCACTAACCATTTCTAGAATGATTAAATAAGTTAAGTAAACAAATTCATTTCTTAAATAAGGTCTTTATTATTTTCTTTTTCTATGTTTCCCAAATCTATAATACTTCTGCTTATCCTTTTCTTTTTCTTTACTGGTTCTAACTAAGCTACACTTTATAAATTTCCAAATTTACTATTAAAGCTACAGAATTCATTTGCCAATTTTAAACTTAATTAGATTTTAAGCTGAAAGCAGTTATACCTCGATCGAGCACTCAAAGATGGACTCGCTGTCGATTCCCTCCTCCTCGTGCCCAAATAATCACGACACTGCACATCATCAGGCTACCTCGTCTTCACGTCGCCCTTATGTCTCGACGAAACCCTACTACCATCGCAAATCGCACAGTCGCGAAGCCCACACTCGCCTCCCTTCTGCACTCGAATTGAATTTCGAGTGTCGTGCTACCCTCGCGACGCCGCCGCTCGTCGAACTGCCACGATACCTCTGTCGCGAAAGTCGCGACACGATCCTACCTCTTCCTTGCGTCCCCGCGAATCCATAGACCCAACTACAGTGACCAAACGAGTTCTCCCCTTTTCGTCTTCGACTGGGCTTCAAATCAGCAGTAGAAAATATCGCGTAGGAGGCAAGGATGATCTGACGATGGCTGATGGAACAGCCGAGTACGCAGCGCTGATTATTAAGAAGGCGTTGATTTATGGAACCCTAGTTTTCACGGGTTCAAGCATTATGACATGGAGATTGCTATTGAACTGTGACTTTGAAGAGAACAGATTCAATTTGAATTAATTTGAGAATAGAGGGAGGTAAAGGGAAAAACGAACGAAGGCAGCCTATTTTTCTTTTCGAACGAGATAGCTTCAATTGAATGGAACAACAGAGGGGGAGACGCGTGTTTATTAGGTAGGACACGTGTTAATACCAAGAGAACACGTGTTTGAGAGAAGAGAAGGTTGCTAAGAAAACTTTTGTCAAAATGAATTTGAATATAAATATCATTTAAATCTAAACCGTCTCTAACCACGCAAACTCAAAATCTCGACCTCCTATCGATGCGTGTCGCTAGGCGTTTATAAGGTTAAACCCCTATTCTGGACGAAATGGAAAAGGTTTCGAGTCCTAACTCGGTCGTATGGAGAAGATAGCTTTTTGGACTCAGATATTATATTAAATTTTCGATAAATTTCAGTGCGTTTACATTCCGTACGACCACACGACAACTCCAAACACTACGAAAATTGAAATCCAATAATAATACAATATTACGGATCCAATGGAACTGGTTTCGTCGCATTCCGAGACTGTGCCTCGGACGGCTATTTTTTTAAATTTAATTTCAACGATATATTTTTAAAACTGAACAAAACTCTTTTAAAATTCCATTTTAAAAATTCTATCATCTTCAGTATTAACAATATAAATTTTCTGAACCTTTGAACTATTTTTAACAGGCTTAAAATCAAGATTCAATATTTTACCTAACCCCGATAATTAAATTTAATTATTAATTATCCAAATAAATACTGTATATTTGAAATTAAAGTTAAAATTTAACCTTCGAATATTTAAAATAACTTAAATATTCACATTTCAAATATACAAAAATTCCGGGTCGTCACAATACACGTACTCCCTCAGAGATACATGAAACACATCGAATCCCAGTTATCCAAACTGACCATTCAATCCTGAAGACCAAACACTTATCCTTACCAGAACATAGAGAAAATCCAAAATACCTCGGAGCTAGCTTCTCAATCTTACCAAACTATATACCTCCTTCGATCGGAGAAAACTTACTCAAAATCAAATTCCCGACTTCGAAATCCAAATTCCTCTATCTCTTATCCACAAAACTCTTCTGACAATCCAGAGCTGTCTCCATCCCTACTGATCAGCTCAACCTTTGCTGAAACTTCTCAAAAACAACTCATCAAAATGATCCACTCATAATCAATCCAAGAACATAAACTCTACTCCTCAAACACCAGAAGACTGAACTTACCTTTCCTATCCGAAAAGATAAACAGATGCACTCCCAAACTGCTTCTGCTGCACAACTCTGATCTGGAGTAGATAAAAATGCTGATGATACACACGAGCACAAACTGGACAACACATCCCAGAAATATAGTTCAACAGATCCATAAAGTAGAAATTCAGAAATTCCATGATATTCTAATCTACTTCACCAAAAACTCCTCCAGGAACCCTCCTTCAACTAGCTGGACCATCGGTACCACTCCTGGAATCCTAGTCGATATGAAAACTCACTCTCCAGATGCTAAGGCAAACCACTAACCTATTCAAAGACATCCCGAAAGATCTCTGACAAACCAAGAGAACACTCAACTATCGCAAGTCACTTTTGCGACCAACCCAATCTATTACACTACTACAAAACAGGCCATTTGCATCGGTTGTTTACCCCCCTTTTGCATCAGTTCAACAACCGATGCATATGCAACTGATGCAACAGGCTTAACACTTTTGCATCAGTTCTGAAACCGATGCAAAAAAGTCCTTTTTGCATCGGTTGTTACTAACAACTGATGCAAAATATCATGGTTGGTTGCTTGGACACAGCCCTCATATTGCATCGGTTGTAATGAAAACTGATGCAACTCATCCCTTTATTGCATCAGCTATTTATACCTGATGCAAAAAAGCCATTCTTAGAAACCATTATTACAGTACTCAAATAGACTATATATATTATTGATTATAACAGACAATTATTGCATACAATATTACAATCAATCAAAATTAAATTTGATGGCAAATACATAATCAGATTTAATAATTCTACAAAAGAATGAAAAACGTAAATAAATTCCACAGTACATAATCAGACAATCAGTAGTAAATTCTGGACAGTCTTCTATTGATGAAAGGTTGATCATCATTATGTTCTGCCATATACTCTGTCTAATGCATTTATGCATTCACTAACTCATTACCAAAATGATGCAAAAATATGCAAGTGATTGATGATGCTCAAACAACAACGTGCCCAATCAATTTTCTTTGACTAGCTGGCCCCACAAGTTCTTCCCAATGATTTAACTGGTAGTATCACTGATGTGCTGCCTCAACCCAATGTTTAATTGTGTCTGATTAATAAAAATACCAATGCAAATTACTTTCAGAAGTAACTTACCTCTCTCTAGAAACTGCTGGTTACTTTATGGTCAATCAATAAAAATACCAATGCTTGATTTGTTCCCTTTTGATTAGATTCCGAGTCGACACCATAGAAAGAACATAAAGAAGAAGTTGGGGCTTGAGACATAAATGTAGCAATTCTTTGATATGGTTGAAATCAATGCATGTTGTATAAGAAATCTGTAAAAATAAAATGAAAGGTGAAATTAATTTTTTTTTTGCAACTAGAACTGTTTCTAATATATAATAGAAACTCATATTCCATCATTACTACAAGCAAACTAAATACTGCACTAATCTCATAAATAAGAACAGTATATTATGACATCCTATATGCTGTTCTTTTCCCTTTGCCTATCTGTAAATAATCCTAGTTTGTGGTCACAAATGCAGGCACATCTATGTTTTCTTCTACAACAGTTTCTTCAAATATGACAACAGCTACATGTTGTAATTCTTCCATGTCAATGTTATGTGGAAGGTCTGGATTCAAAAATTTTAGATGGTCATCTGATTCGGCAGTAGGAGCAAACTGACCTTCAATGTTTATGTCTTCAATGGTGGTCTCATCTGTTTTACTCTGATTTGGTTCATCAGTTGTGTGTTCATTGTTTGCAGATGTTCTGGGTACATCTCTCTTCTCCTTAGGAATCCATTTTGGTTCAGAAGTACCAGCGTGGAAGGATGTCTTATGGCCAAAAGTATCACAGTGATTAGATTTTAAAGGAATAAATTCATACTCGACTGCAATCTCTCTCTTGTTCCCATTATGTCACAAAAGAGGAACTATTGTAACAAGTTTAGACTTTGTATTGATTGAGACTTGAATTCTAGCATACTTTGTAAAAAAATTATGCCCAGTGTTATCATCAATCTGTAGTGGGATACCAATAAAACTGTCAATCATAGATAGTGTGTTAACTGTCCATATTTCCATATTAAGATTAAATAGTTTGATCCATACTTAAACTGCTTTTATATCATGTTTACCAAAGTCATAGCCAGGATGCCATGCAGCTGTCTACGTTCTAAGTTTATTACGCTCGTTCAAGATGATATTTTTCTTGTGATAAATTTGACCGGTGACTCGACCGAAACTCAAAACATACGTCTAAAAATATAACAACGTTCCATAGAAAATGGTAGTTGGAACTTGCCTAGAGGATTGAAAATGAAAGGATAAATACATTTAGGGTGCTGAACATTTCAAAATATATTTTTATTCAGATGGACATTTGTATAAAGTTGGTACAGACAAGGGCAAAACATAGAGTTAAATGAGTGCAGCGTCCGTGTCTTACATCCATGTGTTTATATGTCAAAGACAATTACCAGCATCATGTTGGGGTTGTACGCAGAAGCATAATTGCCTATACTTATATTAATAATATAACGTATATAAGTTATTAAATACATGTATATTATTATGTTGTCTCGTCACGTCACGTAATAGGAAACCAAGTAAACGTTTGACTCAACTGTAGACGGGTCACGTTTGGCCCATCTTTCACTGTTCCACCTCTGGTCGTTGTTTCATTTTTATACCAAACAAACATTCAATTGGATACGGCCTTCGTAAGCACGCCTATTTTTATGAGAATGGTACTCTCAAATTGACAGTGGGAAGCCATTTTTTAAAAAGCACTGCTACAAATGTGTGGAGCATTTGAAATGAGAGAAATAATAGATTGTTCAAGGGTATATATAGCAGTCAACAATATACTTGCAAACAGATTTTAGAGCATGTAAACATCAGATCCATTGAGTCCAAACAAAGACATCATATCAACATCAAAGACCAAGAAATTTGTAGAGAATTAAAGAGCTAAAAAGTTCACGAACCATTGTAAGAGCGGTTTACCAAAGTATGATCAAATGAACTGCCTTCCTTCATAATGAACCTTTGCTGCTTTCTTGTATGAGATTCAACCTGTATTCATTTTAGGCATGAACAAATAGAGAGAAACGGTTACATATTGATATACTTAACAAATCTGGGCAAGAGGAAACGTGACCAAGTTGAAGCTGCAGAGCAACTCAGATCTAGGCAAGAGGAAATAGAGCATCTTAGGCATGAATAAATAGAGAGAAGAGTGAGTTGAGTTTAAGGATCGACAGCACAGTGAGTCGGTGGAGACGAATCAACCACATGAGAAAATGCAAGAGCAAATTCAAGCTCAATCTCAAGTGCAAGTTAAGATGTCTGGTATGATGGAAACATTTCTTATTAAACATTGATTTCCATCCACTACATTGAGTTATTGTATTCAGCTGAAGTTCATGTATTCAGCTAAAGGTTCAGGAGGATTGTTGTCATTAAAGAAATCAAGAAGTTCTTCCTCAGCACATTTATGAAGCTGTTCTAAAGAAGATTCCGCAGTACCTACAAGTAACAAAGATAAATATAGTGCCATGGAATATATTTATAAAAGTAAAACAAACAGAAAAACCTAGTTGACTACAATTCATAGAAATCAACATGAAATGAGTTGAAACCTTGTAAATACTCAAACAATTCCTTCTTTTGAACTTCGTTCTCTGGTATGTAATAACCGTAGGGATACGTCCATTTGAGAACTCCCCGACAGTCTATTATCTGTTCATTCGTATGACATTGTCACAGGATTAGTGCAGTATTATTACCAAATAATCAAAATATGCAAGATGATACAATATTATATTCGTGAAATTAGGATTCATCGCTATCTTTTTTGAGAAGATGGTCACCTCTACATCATCTGGCAATTCACTATGGATGATGATTAATCTTGAATGATAAGATGATGCAAAGCAAATAATCCTTAAAGTATAGACACCAAATCTAGAAATGACAGAAGTAATACCTGTTTCCAGGCATCAGTAACAAACCCAAGACTCCCTATCGTCACATGTAATAGTTTGGAAAGCTCCTCTAGCTGCATATATTTTAAAATGTTTATAAAAACCAGGTCAAATCACCTATTTACATTAATAACTGCATTCAAAGGAAAATAGAAAAGAGGCAAAATTTAATACCATCCATGCTATACATGATTTCATGTTTTGAAACGTATATTGTAGGCAATTATCTACAGGGCACCGAGCTTTACCCAATCTCGATCATAGATGCTAATTTCTTCGCTGAACTCGAATCCACCCTCCATTATCACCAATTCTCCCTCAAATTGATGCAAACCGAAGCCCTTGTTCGAAGTCCCCACTATCGAAGCCCAGACAAGCAACGCACCTATAAAAATGCATATGAAAATGAAGTTATCCACGAACAAAAGATTTTAAGGCTTGTTTCGTATTTTTATACTGAGCAGATTTTTATATATTGATTTTTGAATTCAAACATTTTTTCTTTTCTCTGGCCGAGTTTAAATAATGGAAGGAAAAAATAATTTTTTTGGCAGCGAGATTCTGAGGAGGAGAAGATTTTTTTTTTCCGAGTGGGTTACTGAGGAAGATGGAGTAAATTTGTCCAAAGTAGTAACTTTGGAGCCAATTTTTCATTATTTCCCACCTACATTTCATATCTTTGCCATCAACATGCAGTTGCATCGATTGACTTTAAAACCGATGCGAATAAAACTATTTGCATCGACATATTTGCATCGGTTGTTGGTGACAACTGATGCAAATAATTTTTTTTATTACCTATTGCTTTCCACGTACCAATTGCATCGGTTATTAAGATAGAACTGATGCAAATAGTTCTATTTGCATCAGTTTTTACTTTAACCGATGCAAATGAGGCGAAGCAATATGCACTTTTTGTACTAGTGTTATCCAAAGAAAACTGTTCTCTCTTTACCAATCAGAACAACTTAAGCTTATCTAGCCAATCCATCAAAGAAATGGGTCCACACTGCTGTTTATGAACTTCACCTCTTAGAAAAATGCTGACAGATGACCTCCCTGCCTGCACATAGAACAATCTGAACTGCTACGCTGCCACTGATGCTAAAGACTTCCTAATCCAAACTCCTCGAGAAACTCAGGCCTCAACCAGACGGAAACTTCCTGCTGAACACAGCCACAACACCGAAGAAGACACACTTCCTTAACTTGTTCCAAAGAAACATCTTCGGAGACATCCATAGTCACTATATCTCGTCACACAGCTACTACTTCCTGAGATACTAAGATACCATCACTTGCTTCTGCTTATCTGACAGAATCCAAATTCTACTCATCCAACTTGCACATTCAAAAATGGACTCCGAACCTTAACAGGTTTCCTTCAAAGATTTGTGAAATCCTTACACCACAACAAAAATTCACTCGAGACGGTATTAGGTCTACAGTCTCGGCAGATACAATTCCAACCTCAACAAACTCCAACCATTTGTAGTCGTGCTACACACACCACTACCCCATCTACCTTTATAACTTATATTGGAAAACCCGAACAGGTAACCCAATAGATAGGTAGAAATAAATAAATATATATATATATATCCAAAATTACAAATACGCTCTCTCAAGATAGACACCACTCCAGAGTCTAGGTATTCACTCAACCTATGCTCTGATACCAAATGTAGTGACCCAACTTTCTAACACCAGAAAGTTGTATCATCTTAAAGAAAGAAAGGGATAGAAAAGAGAAAAGATAAAGAAGAAAGAAGAAACAACATCATAATCTCAATAGCGGAACGAATAAATTATATTAATCACATAGATATTACATAATATACAACATCAATCGGAGTTACACAGATAATACATCACATACTAGACAGTTATAAACACCTGTCGAGTTAATACAACTCGATGCAACTCAAATACAACATAGAGATACCAACACAGCGGAAAACTATATATCTATAACGCTGAAGCCTCCTGCTCCATTGCTCCTCCACAATTCGTCAAAGCTAACCTGAATCCCTTGGCTACTCGTAAAAATTTGAGTATCCGAGAGTTTAAGAAAAACAGAAATAAACTTCGGATCAAACATGGGTCTGCTGTGAGTAACAGGATAAAGTTGCTTAACTTTGAAAGCCTTTGAAAACAAAAGGTATCACGTAAGACTTCCCACACATAAACATGGAAAAGTTTTTACCTTACGCTAACCAAACATTTGATAGGAAATTCAGTGATATTATAATAGGTCTAGGGTTTTCAAGTAAATAAGAAATAGCTGAAATTGTTACATGATTAAATTCTAGCATACTAGGTCTACAATCAAATCCGTTGGTGTTTATTTGAGATTGGATTCCATACAATGGCAGGGCTACTGGGGTACCGCCCATCACAGTACTTGGCCTAGATCAGCGTACCGAGGAGTACGCCCGCTCCCCTGCAACACAAAGCCAGAACCACCCCTTACTGGACAGTCCCGAACGAAACAACCCCAGCAGTTGTGGGCACAACTGCCCACACAGCCGAATATAAAGGGACATCTAGACAGGGGAAAATCTCGCTCTCAAGTGGGTGCTACCCACGAAGCCTTGCTGCAACTCCCCTGTTTTAGCCATTCCCGGTTGATGAGGCTTGAGGCTACGATTACCTCATCAGAACACATCACTTAGAATGCTCATCGTCCACCTGACGATGTTCTGAAAGCATTCAATCCATACAAGTTCGTTCCGGGTTCGAACGAAACCAAAGGCATTATTTCGTTACACTCATTTTGGAATCACCCTCAGAGTTAACGACAATAACCCTTGCACTCTGAATCTTCATCTTCACTTGAGATTCACGACCTATCGTTAATTTGGATCGATGTGGTTTTCGAATATCCAAATCTGGAAACCCGATCTCGGTCTCATCGAAATCCAAATCGCCATCTTTTAAGTCCAAGTTGTTTTAAAGTTAAAACAATTTATTTCATTATCCATATACACACAGATAGATAATTCACAATAACACAGATAGATAATTCACAATATCATCACAAATAGATAATCTACATTATCCATATACTTCAACCAAAGCAACCATATCATACAGCATTACTTATCTCATATATGAGATTTCAAACCATTCAAGGAAATCAATATCACCCATCATATATAAACAAGGATTAATAATCACACCATTTATAATTAATTTAAAATGAATTAAATTAATTACTTATCTCTAATTAATTTAAAGTAAATTAAATTAATTACTTCATCATTATAAATATTGCTTACATAACCATTAATTAATTACAAATCAATTAATTAATCATTCTCTAATTTCCATCTTAGTTAATCATCCTTGATTAATTATCCTTTAATTACATTCAAGTAATTATCCTTTAATTAATTTCACCAATTAATTATCCTTAACCAAATACAGTAATTAATCTTTAATTTCTCTATTAATTAATTAACTATAATTAATTACATTAATCCTTAATTAATTATATTACTTAATTACTCAAAATCACTTATTATTGATTAATTAATCTTAATGAATCAACCCTTAATTACATCATTAATTATATAATTTAATGATCCCTAATTACATTTTAATTTATTATTCTATTTAAATTAATTACATTAAGAAATTAATCTTTAATTAAACCATAATTATTAACCATTCTTGATTAATCCCATTCAGTAATTAACTACCCTTAATTACTTCATTTAATAAATTATTTACTCCTTGAATAATTATCCCAATTAATTCCTTGGTTAATTTCACAAGGTAATTTAATCCAAATTACTTCCATTATTAAATCCTCTTCAATTAATTACATATAGTAATTACCATTAATTACTTCATTAAGTAATTACACTTCATTAATTACATTTAAGTAATTATACTTATCAAATCAACAAATGATTAATTTAATTAATTACCTTGAGTAATTAATTCCTTTAATTACACAAACAATTTCATAATTTATTATCTTTAATTAATTAATCTAATTAATGATTAAAATTAATCACATTTATTATTTATTAAATAAATCTTAAGTAAATGACCTTCATTAACTACTAACAATTCTTAATTTCATTTCTTAAGAAATTAAACTTAGATTAATCAATATTAATTACAATTTAATTTATCCTTAATAACCAATTAATCATACTCTAATTATTTAATTAAATTAAGTTTTAACTGTAACTTAATTAATCTTAAATTACTTGATTAATTCATCCCTAATCATTAATTAAATCTAATCTTATATAATTAACGACCCTTAATTACAAATTAATTAGACTTTAAATAATTTGTCTTAAAATTAAATTAATTAATTTAAAACTCTTAATTACTTAATTAATCATCCATATCTTTAATTAATTAAATTAATTAATTATCCATTTTTAGTTATCTTAATAATTTAATGAATCCAAATCATTAAATTCTAATTAACTTTAAGATAAATCTTTACTCTTATTTATGATTAAATTATCCTTAACAAAACATTTAAATAATTTACTTTCAATTTACTTTCAATTTATTTCAAATTTCATTTTAAATTTAAGATTTAAAAATGAATAAAATTTAACTTTAACCAAGTTTAAAAATAATTTAAAAACTCTTTTAAATCTCATGTTAAAGAAGTATATACCTAATAAAGAAATTTAAAAGAATTTTAAACCAAATCTCTTTTTAAATTCAAATCATTTAAAGAAATACTTTACATTTAAAGTTGTTTAAATATTTGAGTTTTTATAAAACTTAATTTATTTCAAAACTGGATTCAAATTTAGATTTGAATCCATATCTAAAAAAATTGACTTTTAAATATTTAAAATCAATTAAATATTCCAATTTTCAAATAATAAAAATTCTGGGCTGTTACAGTGAGTCAAATCAATATCACATATAATAGGAGTGTAATAGCGTCATAGATGTTTATGGGGTTTTACATCTTCTATCCAGTATATAACATGCGTGCAATAACTCAAGAGATGTTATGGGATTTTCCATCTCTTAAGGATCCGTCAAATTATCTATATATAATAGAATACGCTATATTGTAATGTCTAATCGGTAAAATAAATATTTTTCTTAGCATTAAGGCTTTACATTAATCCCCTTTAACGCATTTTTAAGTGTAACGACCCACTATTTTAGACCATTCAAATCGACAATAAAACCACACATGTCGGACTTGAATAATACAAAACAATAGATTGTAAATAAATTTGGAGCAAATAAAACAATCACAGAATCACAAACACATAATATCAAAATAGCTCGCAGCGGAAATAAAATACATAGTGGTTCATGAAGCCACTACAATACATAGTCTCAAAACAGATACAAAATACCATAGTCTGGAAAATAGATACAACAAAAGTCTGAATACATAAGTTCACAAATACATAAGCAAAGCTGAATGAAATAACTGAAATGGAAAGACAACTAGATAGACAGATAAACTCCAGCAATCTCTAACTCCAGAAAGTGAATCCAAAGCTGTGATACTCAGGCTGACCTGAGCGTAAAGCAAAAACACAAACACTCGAGTCAGGACATACATACTTATACAATGTAAACCAACTCAAGTGAACTGTAATAGAAATGCACAAGTAACTTAAAAAATGCTTGGGATCGCCCATTCTTTAAGGATCCGTTAAACTATTTACTATGTAGTAATATTCGCTATTATAATAATGTATAATAGTAAAATAAACTTACTTTTAAATAGCATTAAGGAGTTACCCATATCCCCCTTAACACATAATAGTCCCAGTAGTCTATCCAGTATTAGCGCACCTCCAGATCGGGAGGCTAACCTAAATACTCCAAAGGCTACGGCACAAAACCAAACTCGTACAAGGCACGCTAGGGTAGGTGATACGGCACACCTAGGCAATGCCAGGGTAGATATACCAATTACGCATCCGGACTGGTGGTAATGCATAGCAGCCACTACCGCCCACCTCGAGCCACACTCCTAAAAATCAAAGGGTTCACCCAATCAATCACAAAGTAATAGAATGGTATCGAAGAAGTGTGTCCGATCAGAGGAGCTACCTCATTGGCCTGTCAATCGCTCCTATTTAGCCACCTTATGCCAACTCACGGGAGTCGGGTCCACGTATATACCTCAATAGGATTGTCTCCACCATCCTACTTCATTCTGGAATCTCCACCGCGTACACGGTTGTTAAAGTGGTTTTCGGTATCGACAGAGAGTATGTCCATATACGATCCCGGTCTCTTTAACAACAAATCGTTATTATAACCCGTGGTTATAAATTTCAAAAATGGTTTATATTCCAAGTCAAAATAATTCATTTAAACCATTTAAATATGAAGTCATTATACTTTCAAATCAAATATTCAATTTCCAGAATTATAGCATTTTTTGAGTTCATTCATTTAATTATAAAATTTCAAAACATTGTATTTTCAGAAACAGCAGCACTTATAAAGTGTTACGGTAGATATAGTAGTATTTCAAAACATTGTCAATTTCAGAAACAGCAGCACTTATAAACTGCTACAGTAGGTATATTAGTTTCAAAACAGTTTAGTTTTAGAAAAGCAGCATTTACAAGGTGCTACAGTAAGTATTTTAGTATTTCAGAACTTAGTTTAATTTCAAAAACAGCAGCACTTACAAAGTGCTTTAGTAGCTTTATTAATATTTCAGAATATAGTTTACTTTCAGAAATGAGCAAACGCTGTCTTAAAACCACAGCATTTTTGGAATGCTACCAATACTAATTCCAGATTTATTATAACATTTCAGAAACAATAAAATTTCAATTTTAACCATTTTTAATTTATAAAATCATATCTCACGCTTCAGAAAATATTCATTTAGATATCATTTAACTTATGATTTAAATAAAATAAATTTTATAAATAAATATCCAATTAAAACCATAACTCATTTATTATATCAAAATACACTACCTCACTTATCTTTAATTTTACCCAATAACTTATCACCTTATTAAAAATATACCCATTTCATAAATAAGATATTCTTTAATAAGTCAAACTTAAATTCCATTTGAAAACTAAATTTTCCAATTATCAAAATAAGCCAAAATATAAGGTGCATTTTAACCATTTATTTACTTTACATTTTTAACTTACAAAAAATCACTAAAGCTTTCTTTAAATCATTCAAACCCAAAGTTAAGTTAAAATATCATATTTTTTTACATTTGAAAATACTTAAATTTCAAAACATATATAAAAAGAACCACGGGTCTGTATATTAGTTTCTAGGTCAAGTGATACGGATAATATATCATTTCAATCCGTAATTTAAAAGAAAAATCCGAGTTCTATCATTTCAAGCCCGCAATCCAAGTCAAATACAATTTGAAAATCGCTCGAGCCTATCATTTCAGCTCATAACGATTTTCCCTTATTCTAAAGTCCGTTCGGGTATGTATCATTTCAACCCATAGTGATTCTATACTAACAGGGAACTTGTAGTGTGAGAAATAGAAAATAAAATAAACAGTATAGTATATAATATCAGATCAGGTGATGTAAAAGGTATGTAATCAGGTTATACATCATATAATCAGATCACATGCATATATGAACATAGTATATCAATTATTACACATTCACTTGTCATCGTTTCACAATTTTATAAGTACAAATGTCGAGAGTGATAAACTCACCTTTTTAAAGCTAGAGATCAAATTCAAACACACAAACAAACTCGAAAAGCACGACTAGATTCGAGGAGAAGATGAGCGAAGATGTAGATCTTGCAACAACAAATAAAAATAACAAATATAAGTATATAATTCAACATAAGAAAATAAAAAAAAATAATGTAAAATGTGAATCAAAATGAAACGACATTGGCTTAACCAATGCAAGTGGGCTCGGCCATCAAAGCAAATAGGCTTGACCATTACAACATGGCTCGGCCATGATGGTTATTGCAGCAATAGGTTCGGCCATGGTCTAAAATCAAGGCTAAGCAAAGGGAAGTTGAAGAGATAGGAGTTTATGAAGCCAAGGAGACAAGGCATATGGAAGGTGTTGGGGTTCAAGTGCTGGTACGGCCCTATGCTAAGTCTGGTTCAATCAAGGGGTCAAGTGGTCTGGTCAATGTGGTCGGGCTATGGTCGTGTTAGGTCAGTCACGGTTAGGATGGAGGAGGAGCTAGTGGTGGTGGTGGCCGAGGCAAACAAAAGGAAGGGGATGATTTAATGGAGTTCGGCTATGGGTTTATAATTGTTTTGTGGTGATGTTTGTGGATCATGGTCACGGCTATGGTCATGTCAGGCTGGAGGAGGAGTTGCTGGCCGATCAGGTGGTGGAGGAGTGGTGAGATGGTCGGCCAAAGGTTGGAGGCCTAGCAACTTGATGAAGAAAACAAAAGAAAATAAAAGAAAGAAATGGAAAAAGAAAGAGGAGAAGCCATGGAAACAAGAACTTACTTTAAAACTTTTTGTTAGAATGAAAAATGAAAAGGAGATGGGAACAAATGTTTTGTACGGCTATTGGAAAGGAAAAATGCACGGCTAAGAAGGAAAATGAAGAGGCTAGGCAAAGGAAAAGTCATAAGTTAAGGAAAAGAAACCAAAGTCCTTTGAATTTCCAAGCCAAAATAAAATAAAAGAAAATAGAAATAGAAAGTAGAGAAATGAAAAATAATAAAATTGAAAATATAGGAAATAGAAATGAAATAGAAAATATAAAAATAGAAGGTAAACCAAAATATAAAATTTCTAGAAAATCAATATTTAAGTATATTTGGAAAACAAAATATAAACAAAAATCCAAAATACATTGGAAAATTTCAAAAATCACATTTTAAATGATTAAAAATCAATGTTTTCAAATAAATAAATTTTGGAATATTTGTTAAAAATATGGGCTGTTACACTCTCCCCCACCAAAAAATTTCGTCCTCGAAAAGGAACGAAACAAGGAAAAACAAGGAAAGGATAAGATAGAATAGCAAAAAGTACCCGAAACAAACAATTCCGGATTCGAAGCACGAATGCTATCCTCTGTCTCCCAGGTACAATCACGATCATCAGTACTCCACTGTACTTTGACCAGATTGACAGATTTCCTTCTCAGCTGCTTTGTACCTCTATCAACAATACGAAGTGGCTTCCTCTCGACAGTCAGATTAGGTTCAATATCCAAACACTCGAGAGCAGAAGGCTGAACAATAAGAGATGGATCATGCAGATACCGACGAAGATGCGATACATGGAATACACTATGCACTCAAAACTTCTCGGGCAAATCCAGAGGATAATCTAGAGAACCAATCCTCTCCAAGATGCGGAAAGGACCAATGAACCTAGGAGAAAGCTTCCCTCTATGACCAAAACGAATCACATTCCTTAAGGGAGAGACCTTAAGGAAAACCAGATCACCAACAGAAAACTCCAAACTCCTCCTACGCCTATCAGCATACTTCTTCTGCCTATCCTGAGCACTCCTCATCTTCCTCTTAATCTCCTCAACTCTCTCAGAAGCCTCCAAAATCACATCAGGACCAAGAACCAAATGATTACCGGATACAATCCAGCAAGATGGGGATCAACAAGGTCATCCGTAAAGAGCAGCAAACGGAGACATTTCAATACTAGCCTGAATTCAAAAGATGGAATGAGCTAGATAAAGGATTAAGACAAGATTAAAATAAAAGATTGAGATTATACCTGATAACTATTGTTATAGGTGAATTCGACAAGATGGAGATGATCTTCCCAAGATCCTCCATAATCAAGAACACAAGCATGAAGAAAATCCTCCAGAATCTGATTCACTCTTTCCGTTTGACCGTCGGTCTATGGATGGTAAGCAGTGCTCATATTCAAGTGAGTACCCAAAGATTCCTGAAAAGCTTTCCAAAACTGACTGGTAAAGATAGGATCACGATCACAAACAATACTGATAGGAACACCATGGAGACGAACAATCTCTCTCATATAGATCTCAGACAAACTAGAAGCAGAACGGGTAGACTTGACCGGAATGAAATGAGCTGACTTGGTCAATCTCTCTACAATAACCCAAATACTCTCATTACCCCTCCTAGTCCTTGGTAATTCATCAATAAAATCCATAGAGACTTGTTCCCATTTCCAATTGGGAACCTCAAGGGGCTGCAACAAACCAGGGGTCTTCTGATGATCGGCCTTGACTTGTTGACAAGTCGCACACCTACTTACAAAGATAGAGATATCCTGCTTCATACCCTTCCACCAATACAACCTCATCATATCCTGATACATCTTCGTCACACCTTGATGAATAGAAAGTCTGGATCGATGATTTTCCCGAAATAACTCTTGCCTCAATCCATCAACATTCGGGACACAAATCCTATTATTAATCCTCAAAATACCTCTATCATCGATCTGAGCTCCACTACCATTAAGCTTACTACCACCAACCCTGCTACAAACACTCTCCTTAATCATCTTAAGCACCTCATCCTCATGCTGCCTTACAATGATACGATCCAAAAGAGAAGAAGAATAAACAACAAGCTGACACAACATCGCCTTCTTCCGACTCAAAGCATCGGCCACAACATTAACTTTCCTAGAGGTATAGTTGATGTCGAGGTCATAAGAAGCAAGGAACTCTAACCACCTAACTTGTCTCTGATTCAAATTCTTCTGGGTGAAAATATATCTCAAAGACTGATGATCCGTAAAAAGCTCAATCTTAGTTCCCAAAAGATGATGCCTCCAAAGCTTCAAAGCAAAGACAACAACAAGCAATTCCAAATCATGAGCAGCATAATTGGCTTCATAGGTCTTCAACTGATGACTGTCATAAGCAATGACCTTCCCATCTTGCATCAGAACAACTCCCAAACCCTCACGACAAGCATCAGTGTATACCGTTAATCCCTCATTTCCATTTGGAACGGTAAGAATTGGTGCGGAAGTAAGCTTGTGCTTTAACTCATTGAGTGCAGCTTTACACTTATCATTCCATATAAACTTAGCATTCTTACAAGTCAAAGTAGTGAGAGGTGCAGCAATCCGAGCAAAATTCTCAATGAATCTCCGATAATAACCGGCAAGGCCTAGAAAACTACGAATATCAGATGGAGTCCTAGGAGTTTCCCAATCCTGCACAGAATAGGGAGAAATAAGGATCACAGAAATGATGGAATAATTGAATGAAACAAGGAAAGAGAAGGAAAGAAAGACTTACATTTATCGCAGCGATCTTAACTGGATCAACAGAAACTCCATTACCAAAAACAATATGCCCGAGAAATCGGACTTCATCCTTCCAGAAATGGCATTTAGAAAATTTAGCTTTCAACTGATGATTTCTAAGAGTCTCTAGAACAGATTTCAAATGCGACTCATGTTCTTCCTTAGACTTAGAGAAAACGAGAATATCATCAACAAAGACTAGAACAAATTTGTTAAGCACATCACGAAAAACACGATTCATCAAATCAACAAAGAAAGCAGGAGCATTAGTCAAACCAAAAGGCATGACTACCATTCATAAAACCCATTCTCAGTACGGAAAGCAGTCTTGGGAGTACTTTCCTCAGCAACTCTAAGCTGGTGGAAACCTGTGGCAAGATCAAGCTGAGAGAAAATAGTAGCACCATAAAGCTGATCGAACATATCATTGATGCGAGGCATTGGATATCTTTTTTTCATAGTGAGCTTGTTCAGATCCCTATAATCAACACACATCATCAAATAACCATCGAACTTAGTGACGAAAACCACCGCTGCTCCCCATTCGGAATGGCTAGGTTTGATCAGACCCTTGGAGAACAAGTCCTCAATCTGCTTTCCCAACTCAACCTTCTTACAGGGACCATTCTTCTAGGAGGAAGAACTACAGATCGAGCTCCAGTAATAAGATCAATGCGGAAATCAATTTCCCGCTTAGGAGGTAAAGAAGTGACTTCACCAAATACATCGGGATAGAGTCTGACCACATGAGTTGAATCAAGATCACCAGGAGAAGAATCCAAAGAGAAAATAAATCTACCAGCAAAATCTTGAGGCATACTGCACTAAATCACCAAAGGGTTACCCCGATCATTAATAAGAGAAACAGTTCGGGATTTACAAGAGATAACAACATCATGCCTCTTAAGCCAATCACCTCCAAGTAACAAATCAAAAGCATCGAAACCGAGAACATAGAAATCACTAGAAAGTTTATGGCCAGAATAGAAAAGTTTCACTTGCTTACAAATCCTATTAAGGTTCGCGGGACCACCAATAGGATTTTTAACACACAAAGATTCAACAGCATACATAGGATAAAGAAGATGCTCAAACTTATCACAAAAGGTCAACAGAAATAAAACTATGCGAAGCTCCAGTATCAAATAAAACACGAACAAGAAAATTAAACAGAGAAAAGGTGCCCTGAAGAGTACCTTGGTTATCACTAGGAGCAAGAGTAGGTGGAGCAGGTGAAGAAGCAGAGGTAACAGCAAAAATACCAGACGGCTTGCCCTTCTGATACAAAGGACAATCTTTCTTGAAATGACCAGGCTGCAGACAGACATGACATAGGTTGTTCCTGGTATCCTGAGGTGGAGGAATAGCAGCACCAACCGAAGTAGGGCAATTGTTAGCATAGTGTCCCTTCTGATCATACTTGAAACAGGTAATAGAAGATAGGTCGATAGGCTTCCTCTGAGAAGGAAAAGATGAAGATCCCAATCCTGGATTCTTGGGCCAATTCTTCTTCTACTGAAGGAAATGAGGCTTTCTCTTCTTAGAGTTAGCAGAGGAAGACTAAGATGAAGGAGCACCAGCAACAGCAGGACCCTTAGAAGTAGGGTTCTCATAATGGATAGCCATATCATAAGCTCGGTGAAAGTGCCATGAACATGAGAAATGAAATGATCATAATACTCAGGACGAGCACCAGCAATGAACTTCTCATTCTTCTTAAGTTGGGTCAATCAGGCTAGGACCAAACTTGGAAAGTTCATTGAACTTCCACTCATACTTAGAAAAGGACATGGTACCCCGCTTAAGATCCATAAACTCACGATAAAGCAGAGATTTCCCAGCTTCGGGCATCCATTTTGCCACAAAATCCTCCCTGGAAAAAGATAGATAAGCTTAAGATAGATTTCAAAGAGAAAAAGCTGAACAGAACACAAGACAACACAAGCAGAAGATACCTAAACCGATCCCAAGAAATATCTGCCTCCACAGTCTGAGATGTGACAGATTCCCACCAATCCTGAGCTGCCTCCTGAAGCTGCCAAGCTGCCAACTAACGCTTCTGAGCATCAGTAATCTCCAAACCTGTAAAAATCCTCTCAAGACTCCTCAACCACTGCTGACCTTCTATGATGCTCTCAGATCCAGTAAACTTGGTACCACCAAGCTGAGTGAATTCCTTTCAAAGAGTAGTGAACCTAATGAGTGCAACAGGTTCGGGAACTGGGGCAATACCACGACCCCTGCCTCAGGCATTCCTACAATTCATCCTGGAAAACTCAAGAATGAATTTTAGGACGAAGGTAAAACAGAAAGAAAAAGATAAGATTCAACTAGAATGGAAATCCTAATTAACGACTACAAATAAACAAGATGGATTCGAAAGGAATGAAGTTAAGAAAATGAGATTTTAAAACAAGGAAATTTTATATCCAAAATAATCTTTAAAATTCCTTAAAATCATTTGAAAATCATTTTATACTTAAAATACATTCTCTCATAAAGAAATGATTCTAAGATTGATTTCACTCATTCTAGGGTATTTCTACCCTATCTCTAATGAGTTTTTGCTCCATAGGCTAAGGTTTACCAAATGTAACGACCCACTATTTTGGACCATTCAAATCGTTAATTGAATGACTGGCACATTCTTTCAGCCGTCCGTCAAGGGCTAATGGAAACCCCGGTTCTAGACATAACTCCCGCACGTCGTCGCAGCCCATGCCTAGGACTATCGAATCTGCCCAGAGTACTCGACCATCAACAGTTAGTCGTTGGGACTATCGAATCTTCCCAAACGTACTCTTGCTTAGAGTATGCTAGAACCTTCAACAACGATGCTATCCAAGCCTCCTAGTCATCCTCCTCGATGACTATTCTCATATCCATTCATTATCCTCAACTCGAATCATATCACCGAGTTATCAACATGCTTGGAATGATCCCGTCTGGATTAGACCAAGTCTTCATCACATGATTGCCTCGCTTCATCACATCCTCGCGAAGCCTCATCTCAACATCACATCATCAAATCTATACATAAGAGCTTCATCATCCCGCTACATATGCCACGAGCAGCTTTCCCAATTCAAGAGCCTTTCCCTTAGCTTTTGAATCGTCTTCGGTCTAAATCAAACCATCAATCATCTAATTCATAACAATCAATCAAATAAAACATTAATCCAAACAATCAAGCATTCAAATAAGATCTAAGTAGACAATTATCACAATAATGGCATTTTCGTAATTAAAGAGTTAAAAGTCCAATAAGCATGAAAACATGAATTATATCCCTACAAACTTGATGAATGAACTTGCATAGGTTAACATATGATAAAATGGATGTAACATCAACATGAACAATGGATCTATATGGATCTACACTTAGGACGAAGAAAATGCATGGAAGTCGCTATTTTAACACCAAAACGAGCCAACAATCCGATATACTCCTTTGGATCCATGTGAGAGATAATCACCACTCACTAAATCACCTAAACAACCCCAAATCAACACGCTTCAGATCTAGACAGCGAAGGATCACTCTTGATCTATCACGAATCCGCTTCAAACGAAGATATCTCTCTTGAAAAGATGAAGATCTTCAATTTAAGCTCTTGAATCTTCAATCTTGATCTTCGATTTGGATGAAAGGAAGCACTAGATTAGAGTGGAGAAAAGAAGTGAAGAAGTGTAGAAGTCGAGCTCTCAAAATGGCAGCACTTCGTCGCTTCAAAATCCGGATCCAAAAAGTGAGAACAACCCCTCCTATTTATAGCCAGAAATTCCTTAAGTCGTAACTTGTCTGCCTCTATAAGTCGTCCACGACTTACGACTTAAACCCCTACGACTTAACCAGACTACCCCTTCGCGACCTAACACACATCTGCCTACGACTCACGACAAAACAACTATCTCCTAAGTCGGTTACGACTTATAGCATGCGCCTACGACTTAACTGAAAAGGGCGTCCGACTTAACCAAGCTACGACTTAACTCCACTAGCCTACGACTTACCGGACCCCCTGTCTACGACTTAAATGCGCACGCGCCTTACTTGGTTAGACGACTCAACTACTAAGTCGTCTACGACTTAACACAAAGGCTACGACTCAACAGACCCAACCTCTACGACTTAAGACTCAACATAACGTGCGACATAACAGGGTATACGACTTACGACTTAGCGAACTCCTAAGTCGCTCACGACTTAACAACTTGCTGGTATACGACTTAATAGACATACACCCTACTCAGTTGGCCCAGCTTCGACTTATCTCCTAAGTCGCTACCCTTCCTAAGTCGTCTACGACTTATCAACCTTAAGTCGGTCAGTTCCTTAGGTTGTCTACCCCTTAACTCGGCAATGACTCAACTGAGTTACAACTTAACTGCTAGACTTAGGTCGCTCACATCCTATCTCCAAACTCCTAAGTCGGTCAATACTATAAGTCGCTAACTCCAATAAGTCGGTTACTTCTGGGATGTTAACTCGCTAACTTGTCTAGCCGACCTACCCCTTAGTCATTCAAACGACTTATACTTATACCCTTAACTCGCCAAATTCCTGGGTCGCTCCTATTACCTAAGTCGTATACGACTTACGACTTATACTAAGTCGTTCATGACTTAGAACTTAGCAAATTTCATCCAAAATCTGAAACGACTTAAAAATGCTGAAAATTCCAGATTTTAACGAACTTCTCGATCCGTAAAATACGGGTCATTACATTCTCTCCCCCTTAGGAATTTCGCCCCCGAAATTCCAAACAAACAAAGCAATCAATTCTATTCTGTACGCCTACCATCCATAACAATCAGCAGACCATGCATCCAATTCTAGCTTAGCGTACAGAATTCTACGACTTAGAACAAGCTACAATATCGTGAGATGAGACGACACCTTAGGGCTATACCTTGAAGAGTTCAGGATGAGCTGCTTTCATCCTCTCTTCCACCTCCCACGTACAGTCGTTATCATCATCACTCCATTGTATCTTGAGCAACTTAACTACCTTCCTCCTAAACTGTTTCGTGTCGGTTTCAACAACACGAAATGGCTTACGAGGTCTTCTACCAACTGGATCAACTTCGAAGTCTTCACAGCTATCAGCAGAAACCACTGTATTCGAGTCGTGCACATACTTCCGTAGATATGATACATGAAAAACATTGTGCACACTCGACATCTTCTCTGGTAACTCCAATCTGTAGGCGAGCTTTCCAATTCGCTCGATGATCAGGAATGGTCCAACAAATCTCGGAGTCAATTTTCCTTTCTTCCCGAATCGAATAACATTCTTCAATGGAGAAATCTTCACAAAAACCATATCTCCTACGTCGAATTCCAAATCCTTTTGACGCTTATCAGCATAACTCTTCTGACGGTCTTGGGCTGCCTTCATTCGTTTCCGAATGATCTCTATGCAATCTGAAGTCTGCCGAATCATCTCTTGCCCAAGTAACGGCTTTTCTCCAGTCTCTAACCAACATGTCGGAGAGTTACACGGTCTTCCATACAATGCTTCATACGGTGCCATACCAATGCTTGACTGGTAGCTGTTGTTGTACGCAACCTCCACCAAATGAAGGTGATATTCCCATGATCCTCCGAAGTCCAAAACACATGCTCTAAGAAGATCTTCCAAAACTCGGTTGACTCTCTCGGTCTGACCATCTGTTTGAGGGTGATAAGCTGTACTCAAACACAACTCGGTTCCCAAAACTTCCTGGAAGCTCTTCCAAAATCCACTAGTGAACAATGGGTCTCGATCGCTCACTATACTCTTCGGAATACCATGGAACCGAACTATCCACTTAACATACAACTCAGCCAACTTTGATGCAGTCCTAGTCGATCGAACAGGAATGAATCGTGCACTCTTAGTCAAACGATCTACAATGACTCAAATCCCTTCATTTCCCGTTCTGCTTCTAGGTAGCCCATCAATAAAATCCATCGACACTTGCTCCCACTTCCATGTAGGAACTTCTAATGGCTGAAGTAATCCACTCGGCTTCTTCTGTTCGGCTTTTACCAACTGGCAGTTCATACACATGGAAATAAAATTTCCAACATCCTTCTTCATACCTTCCCAGTAGTAGATTCTCTTCATATCCCGATACATCTTATTTCCACCCGGATGAATTGTCAACTTTGAGTGGTGACTTTCCTTCAGAACTTCACTCCTCAATTCATCTATATCGGGAACAACTAGTCGTCCTTGCTTCCGAAGCCAACCCTCTCGATCGACCTCGAATCCTTTATCCTTTTCTGGATCCAATCCAGACTCCAATTCACGGATAATGTTGACAAGCTTATCATCTCGCTTTTGGCTCTCGCCAATCCTTTCCACAAGAGAAGGTCTTATCGATAAGTTTGCCAACATCTCAGGTTCCAATTCACATCTAGGCTGGAAGTCAAATCCAGCTAGATACTCGAGATTCTTCCATTCTGAAAACATGGCTCCCAATCCTGCATGTCTTCGACTTAACGCATCTGCCACTGCGTTACCTTTTCCCGGAGTATAAGCTATACCAAAATCATATGATGCCAAAAACTCCAGCCAACGTTGCTGCCGAAGATTCAAATCCTTTTGGGAAAAAAGATACTTCAACGACTTATGATCCGTAAACAACTCGAATCGAACTCCCAACAGATAATGTCTCCACATCTTCAGAGCAAATACAATCGCCGCTAACTCCAAATCATGAGTCGGGTAATTCCTTTCATGCGGCTTCAGTTGTCGACTTGCATACGCAACAACTTTATCCCTCTGCATCAGCACTGCTCCAAGTCCAGTACCACATGCGTCGGTGTAAACCACCATCTCATCATTCCCACTTGGAATAGTCAAAACAGGAGCACTTGTCAATCTCTCTTTCAGGATTCCGAAAGCTTGCTCACACTTAGCATCCCAACTGAACACTTGGTTCTTCTTCGTCAATCCTGTTAACGGTGCAGCTATCTTGGAGAAGTCTTTGATAAACCGTCGATAATATCCTGCTAATCCAAGAAAACTTCTCACATCAGATGCATTCTTAGGTCTAACCCAATCCTGGATTGCTGCCACCTTAGCGGGATCAACCGCTATCCCATTTCCAGAAATCACATGGCCTAAGAACCTCACTTCACTCTTCCAGAAGTGACACTTCGAAAACTTAGCCTTCAGCTGATGTTTCCGTAAGATTTCCAAAACAATATGCAAGTGCGTCTTGTGCTCTTCCTCCGTTCAGGAATAAATCAGAATATCATCCACGAACACAAGTACGAACTTGTTCAACTGATCTCTGAACACTCTATTCATAAGATCCACAAAATATGCTGGCGCGTTAGTCAATCCAAACGGCATAACCAGCCACTCAAAGAAACCAGATGGTGTTCGAAAAGCAGTCTTCGGCACACTATCCTTAGCCACTCTCAACTGGTGAAATCCCGTTGCCAAATCCATCTGGGAAAACACCTTAGCTTCGTGAAGCTGATCAAACAAGTCATCTATCCTCGGCAATGGATACTTGTTCTTCTTATTCACCTTATTCAGTTCACGATAATCCACACACAATCTCAACGATCCATCTGCCTTGGTTGCAAACACAACTGGTGCACCCCATTCGGACACACTACGCCGAATGAATCCTTTCTGCAAAAGATCATCAACTTGCACCCTCAACTCCTGCTGTTCCCTAGGCGCCATCCGCCTAAGAGGCATCACAACAGGTCTGGCTCCTTTAACTAGATCTATACGAAACTCGATCTCTCTATGCGGCGGCAACCCTTTGACTTCGTCAAAGACATCCTCGAATCCATTAGCGATTGGCACCGATGACAGTCCATCCCGTGGAACAACCAGCGAATACATGAAGCTCATGAAGACGCCTTCCTCATGTTTGCATCGTATTACAACCTTTTGCCCCTCCACATTCTCGACTGTCACTTCCAACCTCTCGCAATCAACCTTAGCCGCATACTTCCTAAGCCAGTCCATACCCAAAATAATTCCGAACCCCGCAAAGTTCAGAACAAAGCAATCACAAACAAAAGAGCAACCATGACTCGATACAACTAGACCACGGCATAACATACACAAACAAGACGAACCCCCAACTGGATTAGTCCCAACTAATGGCCTATCAACAATGTCCGGCTTCAAATCTAACCGGCCTACGAGTTCATTACAAACAAACGAATGCGACGCTCCAGTATCAAACAAAACTCTAACTGGAACACCATATAGGAAAAGAGTACCTTGAACAACCACACTCTTTCCTTTCTCTTCAGCAGTAGGAGCTTTCGAAGACGACGGAACAGCTCCCAAAGCATAAGCTTGCACAATCTGCTTGTCCCTCCTCGGTTCTGGATAATTCTTCCTGAAATGCCCTGGCTTGTCACAGTTGTGACACTTCATCGGCACCTTCGGATTCTTACAATCCTTCGAGAAATGGCCCTTCTGCTGACAATTGTAGCAAGTCACCTCGCCTTTCGGCTTCTTCTAGCCATCCTTACCCTTCTGCTGCTGCTGCTTCCTCTTCTTGTTTCCACCCTGCTGGGGTTTAGACTCTTCCCTGGTCACAGCAACAACAGATCCTTTCTTAGGAAATAGACTCTCATGCCTGAGAGCTTTCTCCACAAGCTTCTCAAATGAATCATCCAAATGATCCACCAACTGTCTCCCCAGATAACTGTCCAAGCCTGTCACAAACTTCTCATTCTTCTGATAGGCAGATTCGATATACGACCGGGCATACTTGGACAAAGCTTCGAACTCAGAAACATACTCAAGAACTGATCTCCCTCCTTGCTTGAGCTCCACAAACTTCTTGAACAGAACAGACTTCTGAGCTGTAGAAATGAACTTAGCTTCAAATCTAGCTTGGAATTGCTCCCAAGTAATCTCTTCCTCCGTAGTATTGATGGTAATAGAGTTCCACCAATCAGAGGCTCTCCCTTGAAGCTGCCTTGATGCCAACTTCCTCTTAGTTGCATCATCAATTCCCAAATCACCAAAGATCCTTCTACAAGCATCTATCCATCTCTGGACTTCAATAGTTGATTCCGTTCCCAAGAAAACCTTCCCTCCAAGAGCAGTATAATCCTTGCACAACTTAGCAAAATCCACTGATTTCGGAGTTTGGACTTGAACTCCAACATCTACTGCTGCCCCCGGAACTGGTATCCTTCTCATGATCGAAGTCATCATGGCTTCGAACATGGCTGCATAATCAGCAGTCTCTTCAGTAGCACGGCCTTCCCTAGCAGCTGGTCTCCCCCTTCGACTCATTCTCAATATCTATAAAAATGAATGATTAGAACATCTAGAGAAACAACTGCATAAAGGACTCAAACTCTGCTAAGCTACTATATTATATATAGTATTCATCCATCAAAATACAATTACGTCTCTCATACGTAGTTACGTCAGCGAGCGTTGGGTAAAATCGATTAACCAATGCTCTGATACCAAATGTGACGACCGCCCATGACCCCCACACGTAATCTAGAGATAGTGCGCTGTAAAGTGTGCCAGGCAACCATGGACGATTGTCAGGGTAAATTAAAAACAACAGAATCTATCGTATTACTCACAGCGCATGGACAAAATACAATAGAATATATATGTAGTGAAGCTTCACAGAATAAAATCCCATCAATAAAACTTCATAATAGTTGAATACAAGCATCTGAACAGTCAATACAACAAGCCTCTCTACATAACACTCAGAGAGTACAAACAGCGGAACATCCAGTACATATAATAAGAAGATAATATGCAACCCTCCAACTCGTCTTCGATATCAGCAACGCGGGAAGCAAGAACAGCACCTGTCACCTGCTACCTAGTCTGCCCATCCCAAAAATGGACGAACAACCCAAGGCAATAAGAATTAAAACATAAAGCCTTGAGTCAGACAACAGTCTTAGTGAGCAGTAAATTAACTAACAACATACCAAAAGAGCATAAAGGAAAAGGAATAGGAATACAACCCTCCCACTCCAACCTCATTCTATAGTGATAGCCACCAGACACACACTAAGCAGAAGCAACATAGCAGAGCATACAATTTAAAGTAAAGTAATAATCATTCGAGTCAAGGGCGATGTTTTCCAAGTACCAAGGCCTAAATCAGATAAGCACCCAGAAAACACTGCTCTTGAGACCGAATGACGATACAAACAAACATCCATGACTCTGGCTATCACTGTTATCGTTGCTTCGATATCACCGTTAATTGAATGACCGGCACATTCTTTCAGCCGTCCGTCAAGGGCTAATGGAAACCCCGGTTCTAGACATAACTCCAGCACGTCGTCGCAGCCCGTGCCTAGGACTATCGAATCTGCCCAGAGTACTCGACCATCAACAGTTAGTCGTTGGGACTATCGAATCTGCCCAAACGTACTCTTGCTTAGAGTATGCTAGAACCTTCAACAACGATGCTATCCAAGCCTCCTAGTCATCCTCCTCGACGACTATTCTCATATCCATTCATTATCCTCAACTCGAATCATATCACCGAGTTATCAACATGCTTGGAATGATCCCGTCTGGATTAGACCAAGTCTTCATCACATGATTGCCTCGCCCATCACATCCTCGCGAAGCCTCATCTCAACATCACATCATCAAATCTATACATAAGAGCTTCATCATCCCGCTACATATGCCACGAGCAGCTTTCCCAATTCAAGAGCCTTTCCCTTAGCTTTTGAATCATCTTCGGTCTAAATCAAACCATCAATCATCTAATTCATAACAATCAATCAAATCAAACATTAATTCAAATAATCAAGCATTCAAATAAGATCTAAGTAGACAATTATCACAATAATGGCATTTTCGTAATTAAAGAGTTGAAAGTCCAATAAGCATGAAAACATGAATTATATCCCTACAAACTTGATGAATGAACTTGCATAGGTTAACATATGATAAAATGGATGTAACATCAACATGAACAATGGATCTATATGGATCTACACTTAGGACGAAGAAAATGCATGGAAGTCACTATTTTAACACCAAAACGAGCCAACAATCCGATATACTCCTTTGGATCCATGTGAGAGATAATCACCACTCACCAAATCACCTAAACAACCCCAAATCAACACGCTTCAGATCTGGACAGCGAAGGATCACTCTTGATCCATCACGAATCCGCTTCAAACGAAGAAATCTCTCTTAAAAAGATGAAGATCTTCAATCTAAGCTCTTGAATCTTCAATCTTGATCTTCGATTTGGATGAAAGGAAGCACTGGATTAGAGTGGAGAAAAGAAGTGAAGAAGTGTAGAAGTCGAGCTCTCAAAATGGCAGCACTTCGTCGCTTCAAAATCCGGATCCAAAAAGTGAGAACAACCCCTCCTATTTATAGCCAGAAATTCCTTAAGTCGTAACTCGTCTGCCTCTATAAGTTGTCCACGACTTACGACTTAAACCCCTACGACTTAACCAGACTACCCCTTCGCGACCTAACACACATCTGCCTACGACTCACGACAAAACAACTATCTCCTAAGTCGGTTACGACTTATAGCATGCGCCTACGACTTAACTGAAAAGGGCCTCCGACTTAACCAAGCTACGACTTAACTCCACTAGCCTACGACTTACCGGACCCCCTGTCTACGACTTAAATGCGCACGCGCCTTACTTGGTTAGACGACTCAACTACTAAGTCATCTACGACTTAACACAAAGGCTACGACTCAACAGACCCAACCTCTACGACTTAAGACTCAACATAACGTGCGACATAACAGGGTATACGACTTACGACTTAGCGAACTCCTAAGTCGCTCACGACTTAACAACTTGCTGGTATATGACTTAATAGACATACACCCTACTCAGTTGGCCCAGCTTCGACTTATCTCCTAAGTCGCTACCCTTCCTAAGTCGTCTACGACTTATCAACCTTAAGTCGGTCAGTTCCTTAGGTTGTCTACCCCTTAACTCGGCAACGACTCAACTGAGTTACAACTTAACTGCTAGACTTAGGTCGCTCACATCCTATCTCCAAACTCCTAAGTCGGTCAATACTATAAGTCGCTAACTCCAATAAGTCGGTTACTTCTGGGATGTTAACTCGCTAACTTGTCTAGCCGACCTACCCCTTAGTCATTCAAACGACTTATACTTATACCCTTAACTCGCCAAATTCCTGGGTCGCTCCTATTACCTAAGTCGTATACGACTTACGACTTATACTAAGTCGTTCACGACTTAGAACTTAGCAAATTTCATCCAAAATCTGAAACGACTTAAAAATGCTGAAAATTCCAGATTTTAACGAACTTCTCGATCTGTAAAATACGGGTCGTTACAAAAAATATAGGTCGTTACAGTTCATATCTAGAACAACTTATATGGATGAATGCTGACATTTCATTATTGCTTAGAGGTCAATGCTAGCATTCCAAGAGGGACTTACTAAGAGGAAAACGGTAATCGTGGCCTCAAAAGCCTCATAACCCGGTAATGATTAAAATCAGTGTGTAACGACCTGAAATTTTCAACCATTCGCATCCATACATGTCATATTTGAATTGCTCAAAATATCATATTGTTAATTTTAATTTGGCAAAACTCAGCATATACAGTAAATAATCACAGACATAGAGTAATATAATAATAATGTATCGGAAATAAAAGAATAGTAGTTCATGAAGCTACTATATATATAACAGAGTTAAACAAGATACACCAGAAGTCACGAATACATAGATGTCTCAATACAATAATCAAATACAAGATCTGAATACATCACTGGAATCAACTGAACAACTGAAAGCAGGATAGATAGCTGAATCTCCAACTCCAAAGGTGAGTCTCGAATACTGTATGGCTCAGTCTGACCCGAGCGTAAAGCAAAACACAAAAACTCGAGTCAGGATTAACATTCTTATATCAATAAATCCAACTCAAGTGAAATATCAACTAAAATACAAGTACCTCAAAGGATGTTTGGGATAACCATCCTCTAAGGATCCGTTAAACTATCTACTATGTAGTAATATACGCTATTATAATAATGTCTAATATAAAATAAACATACTTTTTAATAGCGTCAAGGGGTTACCCATATAGCCCTTAACACGTAATAGTCCCAGTAGTCTATCCAGTATTAGCATACTCCCAAATCGGGGGCTACCCTCAATACTCCATAGGCTACGGGAGAAATCCAAACTTGTAGTAAAGCTCGCTATGGTAGGTGACATGGCACAACTAGGAAATGCTAGGGTAGATATACCAATTACGCATCCGGGCTGGTGGAAACGCATAGCAGCTGTGACGCCCCACCTCTATGCTCACGCTAGCCAAGGACACCACTAGGTAATGCCATCGACTGAATAAGGCTGTTGAGGAGCGACCATCCGTGTAATTGCCTTGTGCGAGCACCGATATGTCAGATAGTGTAACGTGCATTTCATTTCAAGAGGAAATCCGACATACCGATACAAACTCAAAGCTACCACACAGTGGCTAATTGGACCTCGGAAACAAGTATAGAAATAAGCATAACATAAATCAGTCACAGATGTTCATATCTCAAAGGCGGAAATAGATATGAATATAACACATAAAAGTGTACATCAGAGTAGTGGTCAAACAAGATCCACAATATTACAAAGGAATAGGTACAAGTGCTAGACAAAAGAATAAGTATACATCATGGAGTCTCTATCTCAAATGTATAACAACAAAAATTACAATTGTAATGTAGTTAGGCAAAAGTCAGAAGGTGATCCCTGATGAGGAGTCAAGTAGAAGCACCTGTAACATCTCGGTCTGACCCGAGTATTATTTAATAAGAAAATAATAAACGGATCAGTCTAGCTATAAATATCAGATAAAGGAATGAGATATAAGCAGAGATATAACAAAAACGTATGATAACAATGGTGTCAAGCTGTGACGAGTATGTTTTAAACAACAACAAAATCATACAATATCTCAAGAAATCTCAAAGCATAAAAAAGAATGTCATATTCTTTATTTTATTCACCAAACCACAAATATTGACAAACATATCATTGCCAATCACAAAAGTTAGTGAAACCCAAATTCTAGAAATCATCAATTAGAAATCCAGAAATCATAAAGGGGGGAGGCCTATCATAAACGGGAGCATAAAAACTCACCAACACGTGTATCACAAATGGAACGCTATTCCATGGTCGCTAACCATTAAAAATTGAGCCGAAGCTCCATAAACGGTTCGAAGATCACGGGTCGCTACCCCGCCAAATTGAACCGAAGTTCCACAGAAACGGGGTTTAGTCTCCCTCGCAGACAAATAGACATCACACATCGCTAGTCTAAATCACAAAGTGATCATCATTGATCAATAAAAAGTGTGAATAACACTAAGCTAGTAAATATATGAGTTTAGCTTCATGTCCCATAACCACTAGCTTAACTTAAATATTTACGAACAAATTGTAGATTTCCACTCGAAAATTGTCACAAGAGTTCAATCGAACAAGTCCAAGAATTAACCGATGAAGTAAACGCAAGCATTTCATACCACTTGGTTTGCTAAGCCGTTTAATTAGATTTTCTCATACGAGTGAGGTAAAGGTTTGTATATACTAATAGATTAGAAAACGGTTTTATAAAAGAGCTTTGTATTAAAATAGAGTTGAAATCATTTTAGTAAAAGAGTTTGAATATTTACTACTAGTATAGAAAACCTTTATATTTTAAAGTGACAAATCACATAAATGATTGTAGAAACAATCAATCACCAAAAATTCACATTTTGATAACGTGAAACAAACCATGGAAATCGATATTCAAATCGATCAAATAGAAACACCAAAAATCTAGAAAAGAAATCATCAAAGTTGATATTAATTGACAATAACTATATGGATAATCAAAAATCGATAAATTTGGAAATCCACATAAAAATAACCAAATTTTCAGAATTCGACAGCCACAGACGTATGTGGGAAATCCACAGACGTCTGTTCCCTGTTTCGGGAAATTGTAACCCTGAAGTCACAGACGTCTATGGATAATCCACAGACGTCTGTCGCCTGTTTCAGGAAATGTTTTTCCTGAAGCCACGGATGTCTATGGGAAATCCACAGACGTCTGTCACCTGTAGTGGGACAGAATTTTCAAAGCCCTTAAATGGGCAAACCTACCCAACTTCTCGGATTTGGAGCGATTGAATGAGCAACGACAACAAAGGATTTATGCCAAGCGACAACCCAGCCCTATAAGCTCTCTGAAACACCACCAAAAGCATGTTCATAAATCAAAGTTAGGATTTTCAAAGTTTTAACTTCCAAAACACCAAAAATTGAAATGTTCACCGAATCAATCCAAACCAAAATCAAATGAACATAAAAGGGTGTTAGGAATCCATACCAAGCAATCGAGGATAGTTATAGACATAGATGTGAGATAAAAATCTCACCTTTTTGCACAAAAACAAGGAAGGAGAAGCTTGAAAACAAAGGAGGATCAACCACTCTTCAATCCCAACTCAAGAATCTTGAATTTAAGCTTAAAAGAGAAACATTTCCTAAGTTAGGTTTAGGAATTTCTGAAATTGAAAGGAGAACGAGTTGGGGAAGAAGAAGAGGAGGCTTACCAAAAGCTTCTTCTTGAATTTGGAGCAAGAGCATGAATTTGCAAATGAAATTAGGGCTTAGGAATTTCCATTTCCCATCTCTCCCACCATTGTTGCTAAAGCTTGAGTATTAGGAATTAGAAATGAAGTAATGAAGAGTTGGAGTGGAGTTGGGTTGATAAAACCAGAATTGGGCAAATGGGCTGAAACCAAACCCAAAACCCTAAGTGAAATAGTAGAAAAATTCCACTAACTCCAAACATATCGATGTTTATACTCAAAAAGGTCGCAAACGTCATTTTGAACTCAATGGGGGTGGTCTCGAGTCCCAATTCGACTGTTTGCAAAAGTCGCTTTTCGGACTAAAATCCGACTAACGATACCATATTTAAATAAAATATTTAAATAGATAATTGTAAAATATTCGGGTTGTTACAGACTCCCCTCCTTAAAGAAATTGCGTCCTCGCAATCATAAGAAATATTTGAACAAAAAGTAACAACTATAAAAGCATATCAACACAAAAGAAGAAATTTGAAATAAGAAGTTCACCTCAAAGAGCTCAAGAGAGTAAGTCCGGATGTGTTCGCTCGATGAATTCTCTAGATTCCCAAGAGCAATCCTTAGGATTTGAGGACCATTGAACTTTCACAAGGGGGACATCTTTATTTCGAAGGCGTTTAACCTCCGAAGCAATAACACGAATAGGATGTTGCTCATATGTTAAATTAGGCGAAACTTCAATTTCTTCAACAACACCGGGCTCAAGAATAGTGTCGGAATCTCGAAGGCATTTCCGTAGTTGAGAGACGTGAAACACGTCATGAATAGCAGAAAACTGAGCCGGTAACGAAAGGCGATAAGCCACGGAACCAATGCGTTCGGTGATGGGAAATGGGCCAATATATCGAGGTGCTAATTTTCCCGATTGACTGAAACGCACAACACCCTTCATAGGTGAAACACGAATAAACACAAAATCTCCTACAGAAAATTCTAATTTCCTCCTTCGGTTATCGACATAGGATTTTTGTCTACTTTGAGCTTCTTTCATCCTATGTCGAATAAGGTCAATCTTTTCTGTGGCATCACGAATAAAATCTAGACCTAAAACCAGCTTCTCACCGACTTCAAGCCAACATGCCTCGAAAGGTGCAATACCAATACTAGATTGGAAGCTATTATTATAGGAAAATTCAACAAGAGAAATATGATCTTCCCAACTTCCACCAAAGTCAAGAACACATGCACGAAGAAGATCTTCAAGAGTTTGATTCACACGCTCGGTTTGTCCATCGGACTGAGGGTGATCAGCGGTGCTAAAATTAAGCTTCGTTCCCAAAGCTTTTTGAAGGGCTTTCCAAAATCCACTAGTAAACAATGGATCACGATCACTAACAATAGAAGTAGGAACTCCATGCAATCTAACAATTTCCTTGACAAAGAGTTTAGCCAAAATAGGTACAGTTCGATTGGACCAAACGGGAATAAAATGGGCGGACTTTGTAAGTCTGTCAACTATCACCCATAGGCTATCATGACCCGAACGAGAACGGGGAAGACCGTCAATAAAATCTATGGAAATATGATCCCACTTCCACATTGGGATGTCTAAAGGTTGCAATAACCCACCGGGCCTTTGATGCTCGGCCTTAATGAGTTGGCAAGTCATGCAACGCTTAACGAAGTTAGCGATATCAAATTTCATTCCCTCCCAATAATAAAGTCGCTTCATATCCGCGTACATTTTACTACTACCGGGATGAATGGTGAATTTAGAACGATGGGAATCTTCTAATATGTCTTTGCGAAGATCACTAATATTTGGTACGACAAATCTACCAAATTTTCGAATACCGCCACGAGAATCAATATCAAAGTCTTTCATACCTTCAATATCAATTTTATCCCTCAAATTTTGGCCAAGAAGAACCAATTCGGGATCTAGTTTTTGAACTTCAAGAATGCGGTCCAAAAGAGATGGATGAGCCTCAAGGCTACATAAAACAAGAGATGAACATAAATCGGATTCACGATCTTGAATCTCACAAGTGGATAAAGTCTCAAGATCATTCCACTCGGATATCATCATGGAAACAACCGCTTGTCGCTTACGACTAAGGGCATCGGCCACAAGATTTCCTTTTCCGGGAGTATAAAGAATATCAAGATCATAAGATTCAAGGAACTCGAGCCAACTTTGTTGACGCAAATTAAGTTCCTTTTGAGAAAATAAATACTTCAATGATTTATGATCGGTATAGAGAACAAATTTCTCTCCCAAAAGATAATGGCGCCAAATTCTAAAGGCGAAAACAATAGCCGCGAGCTCTAAATCATGTGTGGCATATCTAGTCTCGGCAGGCTTTAATTGCCTAGAAGCATAAGCGATAATACGTTCCCTTTGCATGAGAACGGCACCTAAACCAACACGACTAGCATCGGTAAAAACAACAAAATCTTGGTTCCCATCGGGAATCACAAGAATAGGAGCATCAGAAAGGAGTTCTTTTAATTTTTGAAATGAAGCTTCACATTTGTCTGACCAACTGTATTTAATTCCCTTCTTTGTCAAATTAGTAAGAGGTACGGAAATCTTAGAAAAATCTTTTATGAACCGACGGTAATAGCCCGCCAATCCAAGAAAGCTACAAATTTCCGTCACACTCTCCGGTCTCTTCCAATTTTGAAATGCTTCAATCTTTGAAGGATCCATGGAAATTTCGGATTCAGATATGATATGTCCCAAAAATTTCACACGAGATTGCCAAAAGTGGCATTTAGAAAATTTTGCTTTCAATTGGTTGCTCCTAAGAGATTCCAACACAATCCGAAGATGATATTCATGCTCCTCTTCGGTTTTAGAATAAATAAGAATATCATCGATAAAGATGAGAACAAATCGATCGAGGAAGTCTTTGAAAACTCGATTCATAAGGTCAACGAAATAAGCTGGAGCATTCGTCAAACTAAATGGCATAACAAGCCATTCATAAGATCCATAACGAGTACGAAACGATGTCAAAGGAATGCTATCCTCTGCAATACGGAGCTGATGAAAACCGGTTGCTAAGTCTAATTGTGAAAAGACTTTAGCACCACTAAGCTGATCGAATAAATCATCAATCTGCGATAAGGGATATTTATTCTTGATGGTGAGATCATTAAGTTTGCGGTAGTCAATGCAAAGCCTAAGTGTACCATCAGATTTCTTCACAAAAATAGCTGAACCTCCCCATGGAGAGGAACTAGATTGAATAAATTGCTTTGCTTCCAATTCAGATAATTGTTTGCGCATCTCCTCATTTTCTTTATTGGACATACGATAAGGAGGACGAGTGATAGGTTGAGCTCCAGGGATAAGATTAATTCTGAACTAAATCGCTCGCTTAGGTGGTCATCCTAGAACGGGCTTAAATATGTCGGGAAATTCACGAACAATGTGAATGAGAGAAATGACATCTTCCTCATCATCATTATCGTCATCATGAGGATTTAGAGAATACAAGGATGCTTTCGAATTGGAATCTGGATCTTTTAGAACAAGAGAAATCTGCTTAACAGATTGAGGATGCCGAAGATATATAGTCCATTCAGGACATAGAATATGGGCTTCATAACGGTTAAGCCAATCCATTCCCAAAATCATTCCGAAGCCTAAGTAACGCATAACATGCAAATCGGCATGGAAAGAGTAATCACACAAAATAATTTCGACATCTTTACATAATAAACTGAGTGCTGCGGATCCACCAACCGGATTCGCAATCCTCAAAGAAGTCATTAAGCCAATAACATCCAAAGACAAAGCATCAACAAGCTCTTTTGATATAAAAGAGTGAGATGCACCCGTATCAAAAAGAACTCGAATAGGAAGATCACGAAATATAATAATGCCATCAAGGATAGAATGAGAAATACCTTGAGCACGAGAAGTGTTAGCAGGGGCTTGTACAACATTTAGCTTGCCCTCCTTCTTGCCTTGAAGTTTGGGACACAAAGATAGAGTATGGCCTGAACTCTTGCAATATCGGTAGAAAAGAGGTTTCGGGCACTTGTTTGCATAGTGGTCCTTAGAACCACAATTGTAACATTCTCCGCGACGAGAGTTAGGAGTATTTGTTACTGAAGTTGTTTGCTTTCCCTTCTTGTTGGGATTAGGCTTGAATTTTAAAGGTCTCTTCTTGTTGATGTTTGGTTTGACCTCAGCATCACTATCTTTATTAGCCTCTTCGAGTCGAAGAGCAATATCAACAAGTTGATCAAAAGAAACTTCCAATTTGAGAAGTAATGGATTTTTGAGGCTCTTGTTCAAGCCATAAACAAATCTATGGTTTTTCTTCAATGGGGTATTAATGTATTCAACCCCATATTTAGAGAGAGATTCAAAAGATGCGACGTAGTCGGTCACGGAAGATTCACCTTGGACAAGGTCAATGAAGCGTCAAGCTAGAGATACTTTTTCAGCTTCCGGCACAAATTTTAATTCGAACCTTTCCCAGAATTGCTCCCAAGTAAGGTCCGCTTCAATAATTTCGGAGATCAGAAGCTCGTGCCAGTCCAATGCTCTTTCTTGGAGCATACTAGAAGCCACTTGGACTCGATGAAAATCAATAAGATTCATGCGAGAAAAGATACGGTCGCATGTTCGAAGCCAAGCCTGGACTTCTATAACGCTCTCGGAACCTTTGAATGGCTTTCCACCCAAATTAGTATAGTCACTACACAAGCGTGCAAACCCAGACTTAGGATGTGTGGGCTCAGGAATAGGTCCGACAACTTGAGCATTTCTTACAAGATCAAGAAGTTGCTGAGCAGACATAAATACTCCATCCTAGGGAGTAGCACTAGATTGACCGGCGCTGGGGCGGCCAGGTCTAACCATTTCTTTTCTTTAAGAAAGAAAGAAAAGATAAAAAGGTTAATCTTAGAATGAATATCAAACAAACTTGATTGATAAAACAAAGAATCACAAAAGAAAATAGGATAGAACGGTACGAAGACTCGAATTAAATCCTATGGCATGATTCCTAAGAAAGACTTAGGACAATGATCCTTGCTAGATTATTCTATATTGTCCCGAAGTTTGGCTTTGATACCATGCTGTGACGCCCCACCTCTATGCTCACGCTAGCCAAGGACACCACTAGGTAATGTCGTCGACTAGCGTGAAGAATAAGGCTGTTGAGGAGCGACCATCCGTGTAATTGCCTTGTGCGAGCACCGATAGGTCAGATAGTGTAACGTGCATTTCATTTCAAGAGGAAATCCGACATACCGATACAAACTCAAAGCTACCACACAGTGGCTAATTGGACCTCGGAAACAAGTATAGAAATAAGCATAACATAAATCAGTCACAGATGTTCATATCTCAAAGGCGGAAACAAATATGAATATAACACATAAAAGTGTACATCAGAGTAGTGGTCAAACAAGATCCACAATATTACAAAAGAATAGGTACAAGTGCTAGACAAAAGAATAAGTATACATCATGGAGTCTCTATCTCAAATGTATAACAACAAAAACTACAATTGTAATGTAGTTAGGCAAAAGTCAGAAGGTGTTCCCAGATGAGGAGTCAAGTAGAAGCACCTGTAAAATCTCGGTCTGACCCGAGTATTATTTAATAAGAAAATAATAAACGGATCAGTCTAGCTATAAATATCAGATAAAGGAATGAGATATAAGTAGAGATATAACAAGAACGTATGATAACAATGGTGTCAAGCTGTGACGAGTATGTTTTAAACAACAACAAAATCATACAATATCTCAAGAAATCTCAAAGCATCAAAAAGAATGTCATATTCTTTATTTTGTTCACCAAACCGCAAATATTGACAAACATATCATTGCCAATCACAAAAGTTAGTGAAACCCAAATTCTAGAAATCATCAATTAGAAATCCAAAAATCACAAAGGGGGGAGGCCTATCATAAACGGGAGCGTGAAAACTCACCAACACGTGTATCACAAATGGAACTCTATTCCATGGTCGCTAACCATTCAAAATTGAGCCGAAGCTCCATAAATGGTCCGAAGACCACGGGTCGCTACCCCGCATAATTGAATCGAAGTTCCACAGAAATGGGGTTTAGTCTCCCTCGTAGACAAATAGACATCGCACATCGCTAGTCTAAATCACAAAATGATCATCATTGATCAATAAAAAGTGTGAATTACACTAAGCTAGTAAATATATGAGTTTAGCTTCATGTCCCATAACCACTAGCTTAACTTAAATATTTACGAACAAATTGTAGATTTCCACTTGAAAATTGTCACAATAGTTCAATCGAACAAGTCCAAGAATTAACCGACGAAGTAAATGCAAGCGTTTCATACCACTTGTTTTGCTAAGCCGTTTAATTAGATTTTCTCATACGAGTGAGGTAAAGGTTTGTGTATACTAATAGATTAGAAAATGGTTTTATAAAAGAGCTTTATATTAAAATAGAGTTGAAATCATTTTAGAAAAAGAGTTTGAATATTTACTACTAGTATAGAAAACCTTTATATTTTAAAGTGACAAATCACAGAAATGATTGTAGAAACAATCAATCACCAAAAATTCACATTTCGATAACGTGAACCAAACCATGGAAATCGATATTCAAATCGATCAAATAGAAACACCAAAAATCTAGAAAAGAAATCATCAAAGTTGATATTAATTGACAATAACTATATGGATAATCAAAAATCGATAAATTTGGAAATCCACATAAAAATAACCAAATTTTCAGAATTCGACAGCCACAGATGTCTGTGGGAAATCCACAGACGTCTGTCCCCTGTTTCGGGAAATTGAAACCCTGAAGTCACAGACGTCTTTGGATAATCCACAGACGTATGTCGCCTGTTTCAGGAAATGTTTTTCCTGAAGCCACAGACGTCTGTGGGAAATCCACAGACGTCTGTCACCTGTAGTGGGACAGAATTTTCAAAGCCCTTAAATGGGCAAACCTACCCATCTTCTCGGATTCAGAGCGATTGAATGAGCAACGGCGACAAAGGATTTATGCCAAGCGACAACCCAGCCCTATAAGCTCTCTGAAACACCACCAAAAGCATGTTCATAAATCAAAGCTAGGATTTTCAAAGTTATAACTTCCAAAACACCAAAAATTGAAATGTTCACCGAATCAATCCAAACCAAAATCAAATGAACATAAAAGGGTGTTAGGAATCCATACCAAGCAATCGAGGATAGTTATAGACATAGACGTGAGATAAAAATCTCACCTTTTTGCACAAAAACAAGGAAGGAGAAGCTTGAAAACAAAGGAGGATCAACCACTCTTCAATCCCAACTCAAGAATCTTGAATTTAATTTTAAAAGAGAAACATTTCCTAAGTTAGGTTTAGGAATTTCTGAAATTGAAAGGAGAACGAGTTGGGGAAGAAGAAAAGGAGGCTTACCAAAAGCTTCTTCTTGAATTTGGAGCAAGAGCATGTATTTGCAAATGAAATTAGGGCTTAGGAATTTCCATTTCCCATCTCTCCCACCATTGTTGCTAAAGCTTGACTATAAGGAATTAGAAATGAAGTAATGAAGAGTTGGAGTGGAGTTGGGTTGATAAAACCAGAATTGGGCAAATGGGCTGAACCCAAACCCAAAGCCCTAAGTGAAATAGTAGCAAAATTCCACTAACTCCAAATATATCGATGTTTATACTCAAAAAGGTCGCAAACGTCATTTTGAACTCAATGGGGGGGGGGTCTTTAGTGCCAATTTGACTGTTTGCAAAAAGTAGCTTTTTCGGACTAAAATCCGACTAAGGATACCATATTTAAATAAAATATTTAAATAGATAAGTGTAAAATATGCGGGTTGTTACAGTAGCCACTACCGCCCACCTCGGAACACAGTCCCAATCAAAATCGAATGGTGGCCACAAAATCAATCACAAAGTAATAGAATGGTATCGAAGAAATGCGTCCGATCAGAGGTGCTACCTCATTGGCCCGTCGATCGCTCCTGTTTTAGCCACCTTATCCCAACTCATGGGAGTTGGGTCCACGTATATACCTTTAGGATCGTCGCCACCATCCTACTTCATTCTGGAATCTCCACCGCGTACACAGTTGTAAAAATGTGGTTTTCGGTATCGACAGAGAGTATGTCCATATCCGATCCCGGTCTCTTTAACAACCAATCGTTATTATAACACCGTGGTCATTTCAAAATAGTTTATACTTCAAAACCAAAATATCATTTCCATTTTTAAAACCCAAATCAATATGATATCATTTCCATTTCAAATATCCATTTCCAAAAAATCATATCGCTTTCCAAAGTTATAACGCTTTCAAAATCATAGTCTTTAAAAATCAAAACACTTTGGAAATCACAACTTTGAAATCATAACATTTTGGAAATCATAACACTTTGAAATTATAGCATTTTGGAAATCATAATACTTTCCTCTTAAACAGTTTAGATATTAAAATTAGTATATATAATAAAATAGTTTATATAAATAGTTATAAGTTAAAATAGTTTAAAATAAAATAATTTATATTAAAAATGATTTATATTAAAATAATTTATAAAGTAAAATATCAATAGTTTTAAATATAATTTAAAATTACTATATAAAATAAAATAGTTTCCACAAATTCATAAATCAATTCAAATCAACTCGAATTCCAAATTTCACATTTAATTCAATCTCAGTTCATAAATTTCAACTCAATTCAATTTCTCAATAAATCATTTCAAATTATATTGATTTCAAATATAGATTTGAACCACAAAATAAACCATTTAATTTTAATATATTTCAAAGCCAATATTCAACAATTTCAAAACTAAATTCGATAATTTCATATATATACAAAATTCACTTTACTATTATTTAGTTTCGAAATATTTACTTAATCATTTCAATAACATCTAAATACAACTTAAATTAACAAATTTTAAATAAACAAAATATCCCATTCAAATTTATATAAGTTTGAAATATTTATTTAAGTCCCTTTAAATCAAATTCAAATTCAATTATAATACATATCTTTAAATTTCAAATTTAATAAATTTCAAATCAAACTTATTTTAGTATAATTCTTAAATAAATATAATTCCAAATCAGTTTCAAATTTATCCTTTCAACCTGAATCATTTCAAACTCTATAAATAAAAAATATAAATTTCAATAAATACTTGAACATAATATATATCAACTTTATTAACTCAACTTTAATAAATCTTTAAAATCAATATTTATTAAAACCATATATTTTTTCAAAACCAGAGAAATCATTTCAAAATATATATATATATATAGACCAACGGTGTCTGTATATAATTTTCTATCCTATGGTTAAGTGATACGGATATTTATCATTTCAATCTGCAATTTAAATATATATATACGGGTATATATCTTTTCAACCCACAATCCCAAATTCAATGTCAATGAAAATCGCTTGGGTTTATCATTTCAACCCATAACGATTTTCTCCTATTCTACAGATCGTTCGGGTATGTATCATTTCAACCCATAGTGAATTCTATGCTAACAGGGAACTTGCAGAGTGATAACAAATATGATAATAATATAACAATCAGTAACATGCATATATCATTAGTGATAAATAACAAATAATGGTATCAGATGTCATAGGTGAACAGATACAGGTAATGGCATATATATAGCAATGTAAATAACTAACAACAGCATATTTCAATTGTCGTTTCAATTGAAATCAAATTTAATAAATATAAGAACGTTAATCAGAGTGATTGCTCACCTTTCGAGGCTAGAGGAATTTGATAATGAAGTAAATTACGAATCCAGTCGCGAATTCCAAAGCGAAATGAGATGGGCACGAATTTGACGATCAAAGCTGGTAGATAGAATCGATGAAATAAATCAGAATCGGATCGATGAAGATAAATGGGTATAAGTGAACTTACATATGACTATAATTATAACTATATATATATATATAATTATATTTTTAAATTCAAACACATTTGTATTGAATATATATATGAAGGTCTTTATAAATCCTTACACGTATTTTTAGAAATAAAATCTTTATATATATCCAAGTCATATAAAATTTCAAACACAAATACAACCAAATAAATTTTCAAATCATTACTATTAACACATATTAAAAATTTGAAATAAATATATATACTTATGAAAATGCAAAATACATATATTTATATAGTATATCTTAAAAATCGATACTTGAAAATAAGATAAATATAAATTTGCTTGTTAATATATATATGGACTCAACAGATTTCATAAACTGCTATGAACTTATATTTATAACAAACATATGATACATAACAAATGATTAAAATTCACACCTAAAATTTTAACATCAATGTTTTATAAACAAATATATTACAATTTATAGTACCATATATATAATACCTTCAAATATAAAGTACTAAAACCCATGCATAGTGCACGCATATACTATATAGATATAAGATAATAGACCACACTATAATTTAACATATATAACTAATATATCTCAACATATGAAACTTGTATACTAATATATAATCAAATTCAATAGCTCAGAGGTACAACTTATATAAAAAAAACTAATATATAACTACAACCGAGTAATACTTATATAAACTAGAACACATCACTGTTTTATATAAAAGCAGCATTAAAATAACTTTTACAGACTGTATATATATATACATAGTATAACTTTTCTGTTCATATAACAGATATTTGCAAACAATCATATTAAACAAATATATTTTCGAGCAATATATATACGGTACAGTTTTTCCAAAAATATAAACTAATAGAAACTGATGTTTACATTTTCGGTAAACTTATGTATATTCCCAATAAAACAAGTTATATATATATATGACTTGCATAGGCTGATGAAAATTTTGTACAATATTAAATACTTCGAATATGATAGATCTGGTCGATAAAAATTTAGATAACGATATACAAAATGTAGAAATATAATCAAGCACACACATATATAGATTTATAAACAATATATGTAAATTAAGTTTAAGTATAGAATATGATATGTATACCTTATACATCACAGAGAGGAAAAACGAGGGGAAAGAAAGATGAAGACCGAAGGGCTGCGAGGAGGAGCACGGCTGAGGAGGAGGCGATGGGCTGGAGAACACGTGGCTGCGTGGAAGCTTGGTGGATGAGGACGGCCGACGAGGAAAAATGCTCGGAAGGGCGGAGGTGGTAGAAAATTGAGTAGTAATGGTGATCGGCTTCAGTTGGAGTTTGGGAAGCTTCACCTAAGAAGGGACGAACAGCAAAAGGAGAGAGGAGCAAGCGGAGGAAAGGCTCGATCATTGGTGGTTTGCTAGGCTTGGGTGGCAGAGGGAAAGGGCTCGGGTTTTTCAGCATGGGTCAGAGCACGAGGAGGTGAGTGTGGGAAGAAGGAACGAGCAAGAGGAAACAAGACCGAAGAGGTAGCAGGCTATAAACTATATTTTTTTCAAAAGCATGGTCGAAATAAGAGAGAGAGCAAGGTGGGGATGAAGAATATAGCTGGAAAAACGTGGCTACAATAACAAATGAATCCATACTTTAATATGTACTATTAATTTATCTCTGAAAGAAATGAACGGATTGAAAATGTAGTAACCGAAGCAAAATTTTAATTGAAATGGTGGGATATCAATGGTCAGAGAATATCAGAGGTTTAATAACCGATGGCCTATTTATTAGCAGTACAATTGAATGGGCACAAAAAGTTCCAAAGACCCGAAACTGGTACCGATACTGCAGACAGTTACGCAGATTTCACCACGAACCGGTTACCGAATTACACAAACGAATATATTACGGAGATCAGCACGACGAGATGATCGAAACTGTATGCAAATATCAGTGGTACGATCATCCGATCAAAAATCGATAATCGGTACCGATAAACTCTGCTATTCCGTATGGAAAAATCCAAATGGAGCTAGAAACATCCAAAATTTGCAAAACGAATTATGCAGTCTTATTCAGAGTGTTCTAAATAAATTTTCTCATGTTGACATATTTAGGTTTCGGAACACTTTTATTATCATCAATTTTAACTGATATAAATTGGAATAAAATTACACTAGAAAATAAACTTCCAAATTATTTGATGAAAATTTACCATTTACTATATTTAATTAGACGTATTTCAAATATTAAATTTTTATTTCAAAATTTTATTGTTTAAAATTTCACAAAATTTAACTAATTAAATAAATAAAACCACTGAAATTTATGGGTCGTTACAAAGGGGATGTGGTAGGGCTATGTGGTTCACCACTATTAGAAGCATCATTCCTTATATTAAGGTATATACGTGCGCAAAGAAAGGGGGGCTAGTTGAAATGTTTGCAGCCTTGGTGCCCAAGGGATGATGTAATCTAGTATGCCATGTTTAAGGGGTGGCTGGCTCTATGTTTGCGGGGGTCCAAGGCTTTCAACCTTGGTACATTATCTAGAGATGTATTTGGTTGGTGGTACCTTAGTGCTTTGTCATTCTATGGAAGCCAATCTACAATACGTGCCTTATGGTTTTAATTTTTGAATGTAATTATGGGTAACCATTGCAGATATGTTATCTATTTATTTTAAACCCTAGATATTATTATAATATCACTGATTTCTTATAAAGTGGTTTGGTTATCTTAAGGTAATACCCGTCTGTATTTTTGTGCAGTGTGATCTTAGGAGATACCTTTATTTTTGAAGGGTTTTCTTAAAATATAAAAATCCATATGATTTGAGTTTCTCATGCTGGTTTAAAAGACTGATCTGGGTGTTATTTTCCTATATTACTCGGGTTAGAGTCGAGTACTATTCCAGATTTAGATATGGATGCTTTGGTGCTTTTAGCAGATGAGCTGGATGCCTCCAAGACATATTCACATATTTTATTTCTGCTGTATTTTCTTGTTTGTATTTATCAGCAATTGTAAGGACAGACTGATATAACTATACAGGCTGAGAGATATGTTAGTTTACTCTGATTGATGTATGTATATAAAAGTTTTATTTTGTAAGGATCTCTTATATATTATATATTACTCGTCATGATGTGAGATTATGTTCTGTATTTTCTTTTCTTTTACCCTAACAATCTGTCTTTTCGGCACTCGGATGCTCGGTACGTGAATACCATGGATGTATTAGTGTCGACTTTTGAGGGTCTAAAAGGCTAACCATTACATTTAAAGTTATATATCCTTCTACTCTATTAACTTTAAGGTTTCATAAAGTAATCTATTTCTCAACTCTTATGTTGTGAAATACATCTTTGACCATTTTTTAAGAGTAATTTTCTAAGTTTACTTACAAAAACTTTTGCCGTGTTACCTGAAAATTCGTAGTTATGATTATTGATAGAATGCCATTTATTAATAATTTAATCTCTAAAATTATTTTCTAATAACCATGTTTTTCAAAAAAAAATTATGTGTAGTGTGTTGGTTAACACAAGATAAAATAATAGGACAGTGCTTCGAGTAAGAACTTGAAAGACTAATGACCATACAAATGGGAACCTATCTTCCTCCTCATCACTAATGAAAATCTATCCAAACGTTCCATCAAGGGGACTTCTCTCATATTCGACCAAGTAAATCTTTAGTTACTTAGTTGTAACTCGATCAAATTACCTTTAACAATCAATTAGTTGAACTCCTCCATAGTTGGAAAATCACCTTCTTTGGGAGAGTTTACCCTTAAAAAATAGTAACATTAAAATCTCCACCCACTTAGAGCTTAGGGCAAGTGCTCTAAACTCGAGACATTCGCTCCATAGAACCCTACGCCAAATCTTGGAATTGAGCCTATAAACATTGGTAATGCGAAGAGGCGAATCATCACTTATGTCTATCTACCGCTAGCCAGGAAATAAGCCCAATGACAATGGTGAAAACCCCATAGATTCCTAAAAAATCAGTAATCAGGATGTTCTATTTTTGTCTTTTGTAATAAAGAAATATCAATGTTATTATCTTTAAAAACAGATCTAGTTTTACTATGCTAATGTACTTCATAATCCACACCCTTAGCTCTATTAATCTTTCACTTGCACTTGAGGCCACTTATAGAGCCTCTTCACCATACCTTCGATTATTCTTCCTAAAATAGACTAAGAAATCACCTTAGTGCATAGATCTACTATGTTATCTTTTGTATCTACTCTCTCGAACACGATCTCTCCGTCGTTGATGAAATGCTTTATCATTGGTAGTTGTTTAGGATGTGTCTAGTTCTTATGAGCTCTTGTTCCTTGGATATCTGCATTGCCGCATTATTGTCATAATACAATAACATTAAACCTTCAATGCTTATGATCACTCCTAGCTTCTTAATGAATTTGCATATCCACTCTGCTTCTTTTGCGACATTGTCCATGGTGATGTACTCAACTTTTATAGTAGAATCAATCACAGCTTGTTATTTTGAGCTCTACCAACTAATGGCTTCCCTTAAGTGTAATGACCCATAAATTTTAAATAATTTTTTTTGTTTTACTTATATATTTAATTGTAATTTTGTGGAATTTTAAACAATAAAATTTTGAAATAAAAAATTTGATATTTGGAATACGTCTATTTTAACATAGCAACTGGTAAATTTTCATCAGATAATTTGGAAGTTTATTTTCTAGTGTAATTTTATTCCAATTTATATCAGTTAAAATTGATGATAATAAAACTGTTCCGAAACTTAAATATGTCAACATGAGAAAATTTATTTAGAACACTCTGAATAGGACTGCGTAATCCGTTTCGCGAAATTCGGACGTTTCTAGCTCCGTTTGGATTTTTCCGTACGGGATAGCAACGTATATCAGTGTCTGTATCGACTTTTGATAGGATAATAATACCACGGATATCTGCATACCGTTTTGAGCGTCTCGTCGTGCTAATCTCAACAGTGTATTCGTTTGTGTATTTCGGAAATTCGATACGCGATGAAATCTATGAAACGATTAATCGTATCGGTACCCGTTTTTGAGCCTTTTTGTTTCCTTTGTCCTTTCGTTGTCTCGGAGACAACCAATAGCCAGCTGGCTTCTTACATTCTCTGAATTCAATTCACATGACTTTTGGCTATCTCACTATTCAATACTTTTGATTGCTTTTATCTTTGTATGGTTCGTTTACTTATATTTACTCTCTTCCACTTCTATACTTTTCTTCTCTAATGAAATACAGAAACATATTACAAGTTATTTATATATAATCCAGTTTAAGAAATTTTTGTTTGAGCCTATCCTTTCTCCTTTATCTCCCATCGCCACTGAAATTGTCGTTCATCTCACCTCCTCCATCGTCCACAGCCTCCCTTCTATGGCAGCTCAACCGAGTTTTTTTCCTTCCTCCTCTCACGCATCACGAATTCCATGGCCAAATCAAGCTCCACCCTGACCTCCGCCCATCCACGTGCAGAAGCCTCCGCCTTCCCTTCCGAGGCCGAGACCCATCAACACCCACGTGAACTCCAAAGCCTTCGAACCACCATCTTCTTCTAGCCTCCACTGATGTGCCGAAAACCCCAAACTCCAGCTCTCCCATCCCTGACCTCACTCCAGAACTCCACCATAGCCTTGCATCACCGTGAAGCCTCGCTTGTCCCGACTTTTAGGCCTTCACCATTCCTAAGTTTGGCAGCAGCTCTGCTGTATATATACATAAGGTATATATATAAATATGAGTTATATATGTGATGTATTGGGTTTGTATATATATAAATATATAAAGTTATATATATTTTCCTCTTCGCTATTTATAGTATTTTATGTAATGATTTCATGTTTATAATATAAGTTCTGATTACATAGTTATATTAGTATGTTTTATAGTTATATATGAAAACAGTAATATATGTTCTGATTTTGAGATTTTTCAGTAAAGTATATATATGTTGTATACATATTATGTTACAGTTTCATTTATATTTTGGTATATTTAGTTATCATATACGAATGTAGATTCGTTTATATATACATAAGGTATGATGTTGAGGATTATGGTAGAGGATTATAATAGTTTACATTTATAACATGTTGTTACAATTTGCCCATTTGTTTGTATATCTGCATATGTATACATCGGTTTTGACTTTCAAATAAATTAAGGATTTTAATTTTTTTTAAACCTTTATATGTATTTATGTAATGGCCAAAATATATATGTATAAACTTTATTGTTGATGTGTTTAAAGTATATGTATTTTATCTACTTTTGGTAGTCTCTTATGTCCAGTTGTGTGAATATTTAATGATATGTTAAAAGATATATATGTATTGTTTATATATATATATATATATGTATTGTTTAAAGACATGTATTTAAATTTATGTTTAGATCTGCTAAATAGATTTTGGATACTAGATTCAATATATATAGTAGTTTATATAAGTTATAATCTATCAGTTTATATATATATTGTTTAAGCCATACTATTTATATATACAGATTGGTTATAGCTAGTGTATTGGTAGGTAAGTCTATAATATAATAGTATGTATAGTTATTATAAGATTTATTATATGAAAGTTATGCAGCTATATAAATATAATAGTTCGCTTATATCTATCCCAGTATATTTAGTTATAATATTAATTCTGCATCTATTTTATATAGTTTATGTTAGTTATATATGAAGTTTGGCAGTATATATATAATTTCTTTTTCTTTTCTTACAGTTGATTTGTGTTCAACTATTCGTTCTTGTGATATATTGGGTTTTGTTTAAATGGAAATTTTGGGATATAATATAGATTTGAAAATATATGTTTTGAAATTATTTCATGAAAACAAAAAATATTATATATAATATAATAGTAATGTATATATTTTCAGTTATATCAAAACTGATTCAATTTGTTTCATCGATTTCTGTTATCAGCTCTATCCGTCGAATTCGTGCCCATCTCACTTTGCTTTGGAATTCGTGTTTGGATTCGTAACTCAATTTCGGTGTTTATCCTCTCTAGCCTCGAAAGGTGAGCAATCACTCACGATTAATGTTCTTATATTTATTAAATTTGATTTCAATTGAAACGTCGATTGAAATATGCTGCTGTTAGTTATTTACATTGTTATATATATGCCATTATCTGTATCTATTCACCTATGACATCTGACACCATTATCTGTTATTTATATTTATGATATATGTCTGTTACTGTTGTTATTTTATTATTATATCTGTTATCACTCTGCAAGTTCCCTGTTAGTATAGAACCACTATGGGTTGAAATGATACATACCCGAACGATCTTGTAGAATAGGAGAAAATCGTTATGGGTTGAAATGATAAACCCAAGCGATTTTCAATTAATTGAATTTGGGATTGCGGGTTAAAAAGATATATACCCGTATATATTTAAATTGCGGATTGAAATGATAAATATCCATATCACTTCACCATAAGGTAGAAAATTATATATACAAACACCGTTGGTCTATATATATATACTTTGAAAAATGATTTCTATGGTTTGAAAAGAAATATATGGTTTTAATAAATATTGATTTTAAAGATTTATTAAAGTTGATTTAATAAAGTTGATAAATAATATGTTTAAGTATTTATTTAATATCTATATTTTCAAATATAGAGTTTATAATGATTTGAAATTATATTTATTTAAGAATTTTACTTAAATAAGTTTGATTTGAAATTTATAAAATTTGAAATTTGAAAGCTATGATTTTATAACTTGAATTTGATTAAAAATGACTTAAATGAATATTTCAAATTTATATAAAATTTAAATGGGATATTTTGTTTATTTAATTTAGTAAATTTAAGATATATTTGGATATTATTGAAATGATTAAGTAAATATTTCAAACTAATAATAGTAAAGTGAATTTGATATATATATATATATATAAAATTATCGAATTTAGTTTTGAAATGTTGAATATATTGGCTTTGAAATATACATTTTTAAATGGTTTATTTGTGGTCCAAATCTGTATTTGAAATTGATATAAATTTTGAATGGTTTTTTTAGAAGCTAAATTGGAATTAATGATTTAAGATCTGATTAAATTTGGATTTTGGAATTTGAATTGATTTGAATCGATTTGAGAAAGTCGAGAAAACTATTTTATTTTATAAAGTAATTTTAAATTATATTTAAAACTATTGATATTTTACTTTATAAATTATTTTAATATAAACTATTTTAATATAAATCATTTTTAATATAAACTATTTTTATTTATAAACTATTTTAACTTATAACTATTTATATAAACTATTTTATTTATAAACTATTTTATTTATAAACTATTTTATTTTCTATACTAATTTTAATATCTAAACTGTTTAAGAGGAAAATGTTATGATTTCCAAAATGCTATAATTTCAAAAGTGTTATGATTTCCAAAATGCTATAATTTCAAAAGTGTTATGATTTCCAAAATGCTATAATTTCAAAAGTGTTATGATTCCCAAAATGCTATGATTTCAATGCTGTGATTTCCAAAGTGTTTGATTTTTAAGGACTGTCATTTCGAAAGCGTTATAACTTTAGAAAGTGATATGATTTTTGGAAATGGATATATTTGAAATGGAAATGATATCATATTGATTTGGGTTTTGAAATGAGAATGATATTTCGGTTTTTTAAGTATAGACTATTTTGAAATGACCACGGTGTTATAATAACGATTGGTTGTTAAAGAGACCGGGATCGGATATGGACATACTCTCTGTCGATACCGAAAACCACTTTAAAAACTGTGTATGCGGTGGAGTTTCTAGAATGAAGTAGGATGGTGGCGACGATCCTAAGGTATATACATGGACCCAACTCCCGTGAGTTGGCATGAGGTGGCTAAAACAGGAGCGATCTCGGACCAGTGAGGTAGCACCTCTTATCGGATGCACTTCTTCGATACCATTATATTACTTTGTGATTATTTGGGTGCACCCCTTGATTTGGGAGTGTTGTCCGAGGTGGAGCGGTAGTGGCTGCTATGCGTTTCCATCAGTCCGTGTGCGTAATTGGTATATCTACCCTGGCATTGCCTTGTGTGCCGTGTCACCACCATATCGAGCTTTACTATGAGTTGTGATTTCTCCCGTAGCCTGTGGAGTATCGAGGGTAGCCCCATTTTGGGTGTATGCTAATACTGGATAGACTACTAGGACTATTACGTGTTAAGGGCTATATGGGTAACCCCTTGACGCTATTAAAAAGTATGTTTATTTTATATTAGACATTATTATAATAGCGAATATTACTACATAGTAGATAGTTTAACGGATCCTTAGAGGATGATTATCCCAAACATCCTTTGAGTTACTTGTATTTCAGTTGATATTTCACTTGAGTTGGATTTATTGATATAAGAATGTTAATCCTGACTCGAGTGTTTTGTGTTTTGCTTTACGCTCGGGTCAGACTGAGTGATACATCATTTGAGACTCACCTTTGGAGTTGGAGCTTCGCTTGAAGACCCAGCTATTTATCTATCCTGCTTTCAGATGTTCAGGTGATTCCAGTGATGCATTCAGATCTTGTATTTGATTATTGTATTGAGACATCTATGTACTCGTGACTTTTGTTGTATCTTGTTTAACTCTGTAATATATATATGTAGTAGCTTCATGAACTACTATTCTTTTGTTTCCGCTGCATTATTGTTATATTACTCTATGTCTATGATCTGTGATTGTTTTATTTACTATATATGCTGAGTTTTGCCAAATTTTATTTACAATCCATTGTTTTAAATTATTCAAGTTCGACATGTGTGGATTTATTGTCGATTTGAATGGTCCAAAATACTGGGTCGTTACATGTGGTATTAGAGCTTTGGCTCTAGGCAAAACTTATCATATATGGTAAATTTATTTATATAATCACTTTCGTTCGAGCTTGAATCTCTTCCTTTTTGACTCGATTTATTTTGAATTTTGGAACGTTCCCTGCAGTTCCAAAATCCATTCTTGTCTTGCCCTATTTGTCTTCTTTTGATTCTGGAGTATCCCATAACTCCACTTTGAATGATCTCTATAATAAATTGGCAGTCTTGCCAATCTCTAAATGATTTGTAAAGGGGTGAAACTCCTTTACAATAAGCATCGATTCACTGGAGATTTTGTATCGTTGTTTTACGATGCTGTTATCTTTTGTTATACTCGAATCCTATCTCTGGCGATCGAATATCGATTTGCTCCAGAATACTACCTCGATCTTATTTTGAAGTCACGGTTGACCTGGTTAAGGTTGCCCGCGATTTATATAAGTCTATCCATTCTTTTCTCTCTTTGAAATCTATTTATCTCCCTATCGAGTCTATCTTCTAGTCTGAGTTCTTTTGATTAGAATCTCTCTAATTTGAATCTCTATACTTATTTTGAAACCTATTTTGGAATCATTCGAGTGAGGGTGTGTATTTGTAATTAATATTAAAATGTTTTATATATTGTGTTGTCTGAGTTGTTGATGTTGATTTGGGTTTTTGATCGATTCGTCTGATCAACGCTATCGATAGGATTTCCAAAACACTTGAATAGAACAAACTGACAAAATATTATTTTTCAAATTGGTAAATGAAATAAATTTGTATGATTATATTATATATATAAGTAAAAAATTTTGGAATTTAATATGTTAATTTAAATGGTTGTTTGAAATGATAATATTTGATTATCATTTATTGTTCTAAATGAATTTATAAATATGGTTTATAAATTGATTTGGAATTTGAAATGAATTTAATTCAGAAATTTGAAAATTTAATTTCCCGTGATTTCAAACTTTGGTTTTTAAGTGCATATTATTTAAAGTAATTTCGAACATAAATTGCTTCCAAAGAATTTTTAAATGTTGAAATCAACACTCTTCTCTATTATCGCTGGAAAATAATTTCGGTGATGGCGGCCGCATCATCGACATTCATTTTTGAGTTTCGAAGTGGAGAGACCATTCTGTAGCTTTGCTACTGTTTTGTTTTGGAAAAATGTTTTGATTTGAATTTCTTAGGTATGACTTGATTTATATATATATGGGTATATTATTTTAAATTCAATTTGATTTAATATATATAGTATATACATAATTATCTCTAAAGGGTTTGAAATTAAACGGAAATTTAATTCTTAAAATTATGTTAAAGGATGTTTTCAATTATAAATAAAGCTAAATTTTGAATAAGTATTTAAACTTGAAATAATTGAATTGGAGATTTTTATTTGTATAATACTCAATTACATTCTAATACAACTTACCTAAAACATTCAAAAGTTGAATATGTAATTGGATAATATACAATATAAAATGACTTTTATAAATAAAATTTGAGTGTTTATAATAAATGTTATACACTTAAATTTTATTATAAAGATGTTAATTGAGATAAATAGAATAATAAGTTAATTGAATAATAGATGAAACAAATACATTTGTTTTGAAGGAATTAATAAGTTGAAATTAGATTAACTTATGGAAATACCTTGAATTTAAATTCAATTATTGAATATAAATTAATTTAAATTGAAATTTATATGGTTTAAATTAATTTATATGGTTTAAATATAGGTGACAAGATAAATTAAGTGGAATAAACTTAATAATAATTTGGAATAAAAGAATTAAATTTGTTGAATAAAATAGGAGTATAATAAATGATTATACAAATGGATAATTTAGAAATTTTTAATTGAGGATGACTAGATAATAAGACAATGAATTTAGAAATATATAGATTGATTTAACTTAGGTAAACAAATGGATTTAACCAGATTGTTGAATAATAATTAGTTTAATTTGAAATTTAAATGGGTTTAAATTAATTGTTTCATTTTGTTTTCAATTTATTTTTCTCTCTAGTTGTTTCTATTCTCCTACCTCCCTCCTTTTCGGGGACGAAAAGCTTTGAGTGGGGGAGAGTGTAACGACCCGTAAATTTTAAATAATTTTTTTTGTTTTATTTATATATTTAATTGTAATTTTTTGGAATCTTAAACAATAAAATTTTGAAATAAAAAATTTGATATTTGGAATATGTCTATTTTAACATAGCAATTGGTAAATTTTCATCAGATAATTTGGAAGCTTATTTTCTAGTGTAATTTTATTTCAATTTATATCAGTTAAAATTGATGATAATAAAACTGTTCCGAAACCTAAATATGTCAACATGAGAAAATTTATTTAGAACACTCTGAATAGGACTGCGTAATCCGTTTCGCGAAATTCGGACGTTTCTAGCTCCGTTTTGATTTTTCCGTACGGGATAACAATGTATATCAGTGTCCGTATCGACTTTTGATAGGATGATAATACCACGTATATCTGTATACCGTTTTGAGCGTCTCGTCGTGCTAATCTCAACAGTGTATTCGTTTGTGTATTTCGAAAATCCGATACGCAATGAAATCTATGAAACGATTAATCGTATCGGTACCCTTTTTGAGCCTTTTTGTTTCCTTTGTCATTTCGTTGTCTCAGAGACAACCAATAGCCAGTTGGCTTCTTTCATTCTCTGAATTCAATTCACATGACTTTTGGCTATCTCACTATTCAATACTTTTGATTGCTTTCATCTTTGTATGGTTCATTTACTTATATTTGCTCTCTTCCACTTTTATACTTTTCTTCTCTAATGAAGTACAGAAACATATTACAAGTTATTTATATATAATCCAGTTTAAGAAAATTTCGTTCGAGCCTGTCCTTTCTCCTTTATCTCCCATCTCCACTGAAATTGTCGTTCATCTCACCTCCTCCATCGTCCACAGCCTCCTTTCTATGGCAGCTCAACCGAGTTCTTTTCCTTCCTCCCCTCACGCATCACGAATTCCACGGCCAAATCAAGCTCCACCCTGACCTCTGCCCATCCACGTGCAGAAGCCTCCGCCTTCCCTTCCGAGGCCGAGACCCATCAACACCCACGTGAACTCCAAAGCCTTCGAACAACCATCTCCTTCAAGCCTCCACTGCTGTGCCGAAAACCCCAAACTCCAACTCTCCCATCCCTGACCTCACTCCAGAACTCTACCGTAGCCTTGCATCACCGTGAAGCCTTGCTTGTCCTGACCTTTAGGCCTTCACCATTCCTAAGTTTGGCAGCAGCTCTGCTGTATATATACATAAGGTATATATATAAATATGAGTTATATATGTGATATATTGGGTTTGTGTGTGTGTATATATATATATATATATATAAAGTTATATATATTTTCCTCTTCACTATTTGTAGTATTTTATGTAATGATTTCATGTTTATAACATAAGTTCTGATTACATAGTTATATTAGTATGTTTTATAGTTATATATGAATATAGTAATATATGTTCTGATTTAGAGATTTTTCAGTAAAGTATATATATGTTGCATACATATTATGTTACAGTTTCATTTATATTTTGGTATATTTAGTTATCATATACGAATGTAGATTCGTTTATATATACATAAGGTATGATGTTGAGGTTTATGTTAAAGGATTATAATAGTTTACATTTATAACATGTTGTTACAATTTGCACATTTGTTTGTATATCTGCATATGTATACGTCGGTTTTGACTTTCAAATAAATTATGGATTTTAATTTTTTTTAAAACCTTTATATGTATTTATGTAATGGCCAAAATATATATGTATAAACTTTATTGTTGATGTGTTTAAAGTATATGTATTTTATCTACTTTTGGCAGTCGCTTATGTCTAGCTGTGTGAATATTTAATGATATGTTAAAAGATATATATGTATTGTTTATATATATATGTTGTAACAACCCTGTATTTTGTGATTATTTTAATTATATATATATTAATTTCTTTAATTTAATTTCCTGATTTAAAAACTTTATTTTTTTTATTAAAATGAATAAATTTTGTTATTTTAAATATAAATTTTGATTTTGATGTGAATTAGAATTCCAAACATGACTAAAAAGAATATTTTCCAGAAAAGTGAATTTTGGTCAATATAGTCAAACTTTGACTTTTAATTTAGAAATTTGAAAGTTTGAAAATTTGAATTTTATCTTTTATTATGAAAGTAAATAAAATTTTAAGAATAATGCTTTTCGTTTCGTTGAAATCTGATTTATAATGTGAATGTTATGCCTTTTTCAATATTGTGTGTAATTTGCTGTATTTAACAAATTGTTTATTTTAAATTGTATAAATAATATTTTATTTGGTCATGTAATGTTCTAATTTATATTTATATGGTAAAATAACATGTTATGCATATATTTTGGTTTTAAAACATTTTTAAAAGTATAATTGACATTTTCCAGTGTCAGTTGTATTTTGCTTACAATTTCTAATTTCCAGTTTCAATTAATTAAAGTAATTCTTTATTTATTTTTCTATTTTTTTCTTAAAATCTTATTTTATTCTCATTCCCACTTTATTTTGTTCCTCATTTATTTTATTTATTTGACCTTTTATTTGTTTTAAAATGTAATAGAAATTTTCTAAAACTAGTGATATTCTATTTGTAAATTTTAAGTCCTGTTTTGAATTTTTAAACAATTTCTTTAGTTCTTTTTCTAATTTCTCTAAATTTAATTAATTATTTCATTTTTAAAATATAAATGAATTATTTTACTTCACATTTTTTTTAAATATTTTTAAAATGAAATTTTAATTTTCCAAAGTCAATAGTGATTTATTTGTAATTTCTAGACCCTGTTTTCAATTTTTAAGCAATTTCTTATATTCTTTTTCCATTTTCTTTAAAATTAATTAATTATTTTTATTTTATATTACTTTGTTTCGGTTTTAAAGTCAATTTACTGATTTTATTTTTGTTTTATTTGAATTTAAAGAAAAAGAAATATGAAGAGTTTTAAAAGCTTATTTACCTTAAGTCCTTTCATCTCCTTTGTCCTTTCATTTGCCATAACTCCTCAATTACTATCTTGGCTGTGCATTTTTGGTTTGTAGCCGTGATTTTTCAGCCTCCATTCACCCAAAAACATTTTACCTTCTCATTCATTCATGGCTTCAAGAAAAATCTATGGGTAATGGCTACTTTTTTTACACTTTTCTTCTCATTTTTCATGTATTTTGCCTTGTTTTCTTTGCTTCTTTGAATGGCCTCCACTCCATATCCACGGCCACCACCCCCTACATCTCTTCCCTGCCATCACCACCAGCTACTCCTCTAGTCTTGACCAAGGCCGAGCCACCATGATGCCAAAACTCCACAAAAATTGCAACACAAGCCATAAAAACATGTTGTTTGACCACTATTTGTTCACCACTTCATTTTCCACCACCACCACCACCTTAGGCCGCCTCCACCACCTCTGGCCAGACCACCACACACCTTTCCTTCCACTGACCTGATCCATACCTCTCTGACCTGACCACACAAGCCCATGGCCGAGCCATTTTTTGTGAACAAAACCCACCAATTTTGCCTTAAACTCTTCATATTCCTTTGTATAAACTTTCTCCTCATATTCTACTACCTAGGCCATGCATACACATGACCAAACCTGAGCCAAACTTGTTCAAACCAGAGCCAAAAACATCCCTAGGCCATGACAAAAGAATAGAGAAAGCAAGGCAAAAGATTTGGCATTCGTATCTCTTTTTATTTAAAAGTTATGTCATTTCTAGTGTATTGAAATTTATGGTTTGCTTTGATTTTTGTTTGGGTTGTAACACAAGATCTATATCATTGGATTTGCTCTCCACACTCAAATTGTATTAGAGTTGTCGTGCCTTCATAATCTTTGTGTTGTGAGCTTTGTTGGCAAATCTCCAGCTTAACAGGTGAGTTATTCTCACCAGACAATATGTACATATATAACTAGTGAATTGACCCCTTTTGAATCTGTAAAATGCATTATCATGTTACACATGCTATGTTATGATTTTATGATGTTCACCCATGCTTAAACACCTATTATATTATATGTTACTGTTATATTATGCTGTTCTATTATTTTTATCAGTTTATCACACTGCAAGTTCCCTTTAGATTAGAATCACTATGGGTTGAAATGATACATACCCGAACGGACTTTAGAATAGGAGAAAATCATTATGGGCTGAAATGATAGGCCTGAATGATTTTCAATTATTTTTCATTTCCTTGGGATTGCGGGTTTGAAATGATCAAACCCGGGTTTTCTTTGTAAATTACGGGTTGAAATGATATATTACCCGTATCACTTTACCTAGATTAGAAATGAAATACAGACCCGTTGTTAAAATATGTTTTTATAAAAATCTTAAAAATATTTTTGAAATGTAAATATTATAATATTTGATTTAAACTAAATAAAAAAATGATTTATCTAAGCATTATTGATTTTTTGAAAATTTACAAGTGAAATAAATTATTGGTAAAACTAGAAAATTTGAAATGTAAGTTATTTTGGGAAATTTTAATTGGGTGATAATTGGAATTTAAATTAAATATGAAATGTGATAACTTCATGATAATTTGGATTAAAGTGAATTTAAATGATTTTTATATTATATTAATGATTTTGAATAAAGTTAAAATGTGAAATGAATGAATATTTAAGTTGAAATTTTGAAATATAACTAAAATTGGAAATTTGTGAATTTGGCTTAAGAGTGAATTTTAAGTTAAGTAAATAAAAATGGAATTAAGTTATATTTGAAAATTTAAAATTAAGTGTTAAGTTAATTTAATTTAATGAATTTATAATTTAAAATTGGAATTTAATAAGTGAATTATTATTAAATTTTGATTTTTGAATGGAGGTTTAACTTTATAAAATCATGAATATAAGGGTATTTGAATGATTATATATGATTTTATAAGTTAAAAATGATTTATATAAAAATATAATTGTTTGTGAAATTATACTGAATATTTGAAGTTAATTAACTGCATCTCTGAAATGCTATTAATTCTAATGTAAATGATAATACAACATTTGTAAATGCTGTAGTTGATAATAATGAACCAAATGGCTAAATTTAATTAAAGGCTATTATAGCATTTTTGTAATGTTATAATGGTTGAATTTAACTAAGTTTATTTGAAACTAATGTAACCCTATTACAGCATTTTAAATGCTGTCTTTTGTTAAATTGAATTGTTTTAAATGTGACTTTTCGTAGCATTTTCTAAATGCTGCAAAAGTTGAATTTTCATTGTTTTAATTAATTTAAGTGAACGAATGAAAGATTAAAATTTTGGAAATTTAATAATTTAATTATTAATAATAACTTTATTTTTATGATTTAAAATAAAGTAATTTGTTTCGAAATATAAACTATTTTGAAATATGATATTTTGATATTTTGAAATGGATTTTTGAAGGATATTGAATTTTGAAATGATATTTGATTTCGAAGTATAAAATACCATTTTGAAATTTTAACCACGGGGTGTATTTAATTTATAGTTTAACTGATCCTTGAAGGATGGGCGATCCGAAGCATCCTTTGAGTTATTGTGCATTTCTACTACAGTTCACTTGAGTTGGTTTACATTATATAAGTATATATTGTCCTGACTCGAGTGTTTTGTGTTTTACTTTACGCTCGGGTCAGCCTGAGTATTTACAGCTTAGCTTTGGATCTCATTCTGGAGCTAGGAATCGCTGGAGATTCTGCTTGTCTAGTTATCTGTTCCTTTCAGTTCAGTTGTTCTATTCTAGTTCTGGTATTTATAAACTTCTATGTATTTGGGATTTCTATTGTATATGTTTTCAGAATGATATTATGTATTATGTTTTGAGAGTTTGTATATAGTAGCTTCATGAACTACTATGGTATTTTATTTCCGCTGTGAGTTATTCTAATATGTTCTGTGTCTGTGATTCTGTGTATTTGATTTCATTTGCTCCAAACTTATTTACCATCTGTTATTTTGAATTATTCAAGTCAGACATGTGTGGATTATTGTCGATTTGAATGGTCCAAAATAGTGGGTCGTTACAGTTGGTATCAGAGCTTTGGTTTTAGGCAAACTGTAATACCCCAAAATTTTGTGAAAAATCATTTTTGAAAAATGATTTAATTTTGAAATATTTAGATTTAAATATGGTGAAGTCTCAGGAATAAATAGTGTGCAGGTATATGTGTACACGTGCACACTGAAATGGCACAAGGAAGAACTCCAGATTTCTTGGATTTAAAACAAGAATTAAAGGGCAATACAAACATGATTTGGCAACATGGTTGTTTGATTTCTGAAATTATATGGATCATCTTAGAAAGTAAGAAAAAGTAGGCTTTACTTTAAATCAGTAAACAAATTTTATTTAAAACCCAGAAGAGAAAATTATGTATATTAACCTGTATACATATAGGTGCATATGCTTCTGAAATTAAAGAGAAATTAAAATAAGCTTAGATAAGATATGTGTACAAATATATATATTTTTAAACACTGAAAAGTATATATATATATATATATATATAAGCAAGTAAAACTATGACATTAAAATGACATGAAATGTGATACAAGTTAATGAGCTTGTATAGGCAAAAATAGCAAAAGGGGATTTTCAGAAATAATTAAAATAAAAATAGGATAGTCACACTTTTAACATGACTAGGAGAGTGGCCATTTTCTGAAAAGTAAAAGAAAGAAAATGCAGCCTTTAAATTGGTTAATATGGCCGGGGTATTATGAATGAAAAATGCATGATGCTAGCCAGGACAGAAATGGAATTCTGTTTCAACAAAACCCTAGAGGAAAAATGCTTATAAATAGGCAGTTTAGCCAGTAGAATCATTTTTACCCCGAGCTGCACAAAAATAAGAAAAGAAGGAAAATATTGGAAGAAAGGAGAGAACACTCAAACAAGAATTTTCTGGATTAAACATTTAAGTGAGTAATCTCACTAAGTTCATGGCATTAAGACCTGAGATGAGGCAGCCACTTTTTATTTCCATTTATATATATTTCTGGTTTTGATGTATATGATTTCATCAATGCTTTCTGGATGTTTTATTTTAAATCTGATATGATTTAATATGGATGATTTTGGATGACCTTTGATTGGTTGAGACATTTGTCTTTGGATGAGTATCATACTAATTTATTTATACTCACAAATGTTAAAGTTTAGGATCTCAAAAATCATATAGAGAATACTCTCAGCTGTTATAGATCTATGGCATGGAAACTTTATAAAAATGATTAGAGCTGCATTATACTTGGTATAAGTGCTGAGGCTTGAAAAGAAAAATGTTAAGGGTGCAATAGAAATTTTCTAAGTGCTGAGCCCTTAATCAAATCAAAAAAAAAAGAGAAACCCACAAGCTAAAATTATGATTGAACCAGATCTTGAATCTGAATCAATCATAAAGGCTTGCAGATCAATATAACATGCCATGCCTCTTTTACAGTTGAAAATATTCTCATATTTTACTAAGATCAAGACATATTGACCCCATTTAGGAAATAACTGTCTGATTATTTCTGAGGAGAATTATGCTAGAAGAAATTATGGATGTTTCCATGTTTGCAGTGATATGTTCACTTAGCATATTTGATGATAGGATTTAAGACTATACACTAGTAAATAAACTAGGGAAGGGAAGGCCAAGAAAGCTGCTGGAATGCTTGTCATATTTGAAGTATGCAAGTTGGCACATGGTTTGTTTAAGCCCTGAGATCTTTGTGCAATGATGTGAATTAGTTCATTGCAATGTGTCCCAGTGATTCCTTAATAGCAGATGAGGCAGGAATTTAAATTGAATATTACAACCTGTAAATGAAGAAATAGGAATATGGATATTTCTTAGGTTGAATGGTATGGAACCAAGATGATTCCAGTAAGTGAAATTGTTGCAAATAGATAATTATGTTTGCATGATTATGTATGCAAGTGAAAGAATGATAAATGAATATATCATACCTGAATCAACATAATTATACTATGTTAAAATAATTGATTGCAGAAATTTGCTTAAACAACTGAATTGCATATTAGTTGAATCAACAAGTTAGTACCCTTATATTCTCTATTGCTTAATATCATGAATGAATTGATGTTACTCATACCAGATCATAGATCTGACCCTTGTTTGCTCATGGCATCTGGGGTGTCTCATTTTATAATGAGGCAGCCACTTATGTTCTTTCAGGTAACCCAGGCACTAAGTAAAAATGAAGTTATGGCTTTTATGGAGGAGTGAATGAACATGCTAGCTAGTTTCAATAAGAGTTTAAATCGATTATATCTGCATGTATTCAGGAAAAATTTTATGTTCTAAGATTTCCAGTTATGTAATGAATTCTATTATGGTTAGATGAACTAGTTGTATCATGTTAAATATATTGTTATGCACTAAGGTTTAAAATCTCAAAGGAAAAATCTGAGTGGGAAACAAGGAAATGATTTTAATTACTGATATGGATGTTTGGAAGAGAAATATGCATATGTAGTTGAGCTGTTGTTTTGTAAAGTTTATATTATGTAATAGTTAATCTTGAGATATAACAGAGCACTGAGTTTTAGAACAAAATCTGGATTTAGCAAGAAGTAAACTTAACAGGATTTTATTTTCTTTTTACTGAAATGCTTTGTAATTAAGTTTGAATTCATTTCTGAATTGAATTGAGAAGAGTAAGATGTTTTCCTAAAGCTTTAAACAGAATGCAATGAAATTGAACTAGTGTGGCAGATACAGGATTCATGAGTTAACCAGCTTCAATTAAATGAAGTATTGGTTGATCATGATAGATTGTATTCTGAAAATAAAAATGCATTTCAAAGCTTAGTACATTTAGCAATTGATTCACCCAGTTTTCTGGAAAATGAGCAGAAATATTGACATGTACATGTACATCTGTGTACATGTTGATATTTGAGCAAAAATATGATCATAAATTCTTAAAACAGTTGTAGGAATGGGATACAAAAATAGTAAGTAAGAAGGATTGTTTTGTATGTTGGGTTATAGGCAAAAATTAAACATATATGTACAATTATAGGTAGGTATCAGATTTCTAACCTTTCAGAAAAAAAAAAAAGAAGAAAACCAAAAATTGTGTTTGAACCGACCTGCATGGTACTCGAACTCGTGACCTTTTGTGTATAAGTTAGGCGCGTTTCCATTACGCCTAGATGTTGCTTGTGTTCACTTAGGATCCACTTTCTTTTATACTGAATCTAATATTATCCAGACTTTAAACACAATCATCAGCATTAAAAGCTTGTTTACTACTGAATATTACTTGATCATTTCTTGATCCTAATGACAGACTAAAGTACATATTTTAGTGGATTTTATGGCCAAAAATCTGAATACAATAATGTATCTGAATTACTAAATCTCTAAATCAAACAGGATGTTATTGAACAAAAAAATAATAATAAAGTATATACTCTGAATTTAAACAAGAAGAACACATACATCTTCATATGTATGTGTATATTATTAGATATGCACTGATATATTTATATTGGTAAGTTATTTTGATCCTGGATATATTTTGGTTATTGGAAAAAGAAAATGACCTTGGAAAATATGTTTGTAATGAATGATATATCAATATATCATCTCATAGCAAAAAAAAAAAAATCCTTATGAAATTAGGGTGGAAATAGGAGGGTCATTTCAGTTGGTATCAGAGCTATGTTATTCAACATAGTAGAAGTAAGGATCAAGTTCTTAGATAGAAAAAATAAAATTAAAAGGAACTAAATATCAAACTAACCAGCTATGTAAATTATTATTAGCAAACTATGGTAGGGAGACCACCAAATCAGGGAGCAGGATCTTCCCATGCACCACCAATGGTCAATCTGCAAGACTTGGTGAGAGCATTTAGGGATGGGGCAGGACAAAGGCAAGAAAATCCCTATGAAGAACTCTCAAAACTGCTTAAGACATATACTCATTTAGGAGGCAAAAGCTTTGAAGGGACAGAGAGTATCATGGAAATTCAAACATGGTTGAGAACATTGGAAAGAATTTTCAATGACATGCAACTTGATGATCAAAGAAAGAGGCAAGTGGCTTCAAGACAGCTGAAAGGAGTAGCTTTAGGCTGGTGGGAAGTAATCATTGCAGGAAGGAATGAGAATGAAATCACTTGGAATCAATTCAAAGAGATGTTGGAGGCAAGGTTTGTACCAGCATCAGCAAAGACTACCTTGCTAGAAGAATTCATTAGGCTTAGACAAGGAACCATGACTGTCACAGAATACACTCAAAAGTTTGAGGGACTTTCCACATATGGAGCAATGCTTGTGGCAGATGAAGCATCTAAAAATGATAGGTACATAAAAGGTCTAAACCCAGGACTTAGCAGAGCTATGTTACCTTATGCAGACAAGACTTTTGATCATGTGATAGACTTAGCTTTGAGGTTGGAGCAGCATGACAAGGAAAGGGAGAAGTTCAGAAATTTTAAGAGCAATAATAACAAGAAAGGTAAGGGGAGGTATCACCCTTATGATAAGAAGAAAGAAGAGGCTAGTAACAAAAGCACTGGAGATGTCAAAGCTAAGGAAGACAAGAAGAAAATTGTGTGCCATCAGTGTGGAAAAGAAGGGCATATCAAACCAAAATGTCCAGAGTTGAAAGGAGGAGCTTTCAAATGCTATCTATGTGGGAAAGAGGGACATATGAAGAGGAATTGTCCTGAGTATAAACAGCAAGGCAAATTGGCAAATAAGGAAGGAAAACTATATCATTTAGTTGACTTAGAAAAAGATCTGAGTGAACTAACCATTGAAGAAATTCCCATAGTTAATGAATACTTGGATGTGTTTGGGGAAGTTAAGGGTGTTCCACACCACAGACCAGTTGAGTTCCAAATTAATCTCATTCCAGGAGCAAGTCCAATAATTAAGAAACCTTATAGAATGGGGCCAAGTGAACTGAAAGAATTGAAAAATCAGTTGGAAGAATTAGAAGGCAAGGGATTTATAAGGCCAAGCAATTCTTGCTGGGGTTCTCCAGTAGTGTTTGTAAGAAAACATGATGGTACCTTGAGAATGTGCATAGATTACAGAGAACTAAATAAAGTAACCATCAAGAATAAATACCCATTGCCTAGAATAGATGATCTCTTTGACCAACTCAGTGAAGCTAAAATATTTTCTAGGCTAGACTTAGCATCAGGATTCCATCAAATGAAGGTTGAAGACTCAAGTGTTAAGTACACTGCATTTAACACAAGATATGGCTTATATGAATTTTTGGTTATGCCATTTGGTTTGACAAATGCTCCTTCATATTTTGTTGATTTGATGAATAGAATATTTAGAGATTATCTAGACAAATTTGTACTGATTTTTATTGATGACATTTTGATTTATTCCAAGACAGTGGAAGAGCATAAAAATCATTTGCATTTAGTTTTGTCAAGACTAAGGGAAAATGATTTAAAGGCAAAATTTTCAAAATGTGCATTTTGGAAAGAAGAAGTGCATTTCCTTGGGCATGTCATCTCTGCCAAAGGAATATCAGTAAACCCTAACAAGGTAGTGGCAATCCAAGCATGGAAAAGGCCTAGCACCATCAGTGAGATTAGATCATTTATGGGGATGGCAGGATATTATAGGAGATTCATAAAAGATTTCTCAAAAATATCATCACCACTTACCAATTTAACTAGAAAGAACCAAGCCTTTGTATGGACAGAAAAATGTGAGCAAGCTTTTATCAAAATAAAGGAAGCTCTGATTAATGCACCAGTGTTGAGAGTGCCAGAAGGAAATGAAAATTTGGTTGTGTACACTGATGCAAGTGGCTCTGGGTTAGGGGCTGTGTTGATGCAGCAAGACCAGGTGGTAGCCTATGCATCTAGGCAATTAAAGCCACATGAAACCAGGTATGCAACCCATGATCTTGAACTAGCAGCAGTTGTGTATGCTTTGAAACTTTGGAGACATTATTTGTTAGGTGCCAAATTCATTTTGTACACTGATCATAAGGCACTGAAATATTTATTCTCACAAAAAGATTTGAACATGAGGCAACATAGATGGGTAGAGTTCCTAGCTGCCTATGATCTAGATATACTGTATACACCAGGCAAGGCAAATAAAGTTGCAGATGCCTTGAGTAGACAACATGCCAAAGTAGCCATGTTGATGATGGAAGAGTTTAGGGATTTGTCTATACTTACTGATTTGGAAATTGAGGAAAGTAGTGAGGAACAAATGATGCCCATTGAAGAAGGTGAAGGTAAAGGGAAATTAAGTATGATATCTCTGCAATCAGATTTACTTCTTAAGATTGGGCAAATGCAGGAACAAGACCTAAACATGGTGGAAAAGAAAATGCTCATATCAAAAGGGGAGGAAGTAATAAATTATCAAGTTGATAAAAATGGGTATTTGAGGAATAAAAACAGGATATGTGTTCCAGAAAATATAGAATTGAAAGAGGAAATATTAAATGAGTACCATAGGAGTAAGTACTCCATACACCCAGGTAGCACCAAGATGTATCAAAATTTGAAAAGAAATCTTTGGTGGAAGGGGATGAAGTCAGATGTGGCCAGATATGTTGCAAGGTGCATGACTTGCCAACAAGTCAAGGCAGAGACACAAAGGCCATCAGGACTATTGCAACCCCTTAGCATACCACAGTGGAAGTGGGAGGATATATCTATGGATTTCATAGATGGTCTGCCTAGATCTAAGAAGGGAAACACAAGTATATGGGTAATTGTGGATAGGCTAACTAAGGTAGCACATTTTATCCCAGTTAGAGCAGAAAGAAATGCTCCAAAATTGGCTCAAATATTCATGAAAGAGGTAGTAAGGTTGCATGGCATACCTAAAACCATTGTGAGTGATAGGGATACCATCTTCACCTCAAGGTTTTGGAAAAGTTTTCAAGAGGCTATGGGGAGTGAATTGTGCTTAAGCACTGCCTACCATCCACAATCAGATGGTCAAACTGAGGTGGTGAACAAAGTCTTAGAGGATTTGTTGAGAGCATGTACACTGGACTTTGGAGGCAACTGGGAAGACCACCTCCATCTAGCTGAATTCACATACAATAACAGTTACCAAAGCACCATAGGGATGGCACCATTTGAAGCCTTATATGGCAAGCCATGTTTATCACCTATATGCTGGGTAGAGGCTGGAGAAAGGGCTGTTCTTGGACCTGAATATGTTAAAGAAACTACAGAGAGAATTGGGTTAATAAGAAAAAGAATAGCAGCAGCTCAAGATAGGCAAAAGAAATTTGCAGATAGGAAGAGAAAGCAAGTGGAATATGAAGTGGGAGACTTTGTTTTCATCAAGATTTCACCTATGAAGAAAGTCATGAGATTTGGCAAGCAAGGTAAGCTTACACCAAGGTATGTTGGACCCTATAAAATTCTGGAAAGAATTGGTTCATTGGCTTACAAATTAGAACTACCAGAGGAGATGAAAGCAATGCATAATGTTTTTCATGTGTCCCAACTTAGAAAATGGGTACATGATAAGGAAGACATTTTGGAAGAGCCTACCAAAATTCAAATAAATCCTGACTTGGTTTATGAAAAAGAACCAGTGGGGATTGTAGCCAAGGAAGAAAAGAAATTAAGGAGCAAAACCTTGAAACTAGTTAAGATCCAGTGGAGTAGTGATCCTAATGACTGCACATGGGAGTTAGAGGATAAGATTAGAATGGATTATCCTAAGCTTTTTGCAAATTAAAAGGTAATTTTTTTTTCTTTCTGGAAAAATTATTTGTTATGCATGGTTGATATGGTTGAATTTGTTTGCTTATGCATATGTTTGATAAGTTTTCAGAAAAGAAAAAGATGCTCACTATAAATGTTAGAAAAATTGTGAGGACACAATTCCTAAAAGGAGGGGTGAATGTAATACCCCAAAATTTTGTGAAAAATCATTTTTGAAAAATGATTTAATTTTGAAATATTTAGATTTAAATATGGTGAAGTCTCAGGAATAAATAGTGTGCAGGTATATGTGTACACGTGCACACTGAAATGGCACAAGGAAGAACTCCAGATTTCTTGGATTTAAAACAAGAATTAAAGGGCAATACAAACATGATTTGGCAACATGGTTGTTTGATTTCTGAAATTATATGGATCATCTTAGAAAGTAAGAAAAAGTAGGCTTTACTTTAAATCAGTAAACAAATTTTATTTAAAACCCAGAAGAGAAAATTATGTATACTAACCTGTATACATATAGGTGCATATGCTTCTGAAATTAAAGAGAAATTAAAATAAGCTTAGATAAGATATGTGTACAAATATATATATTTTTAAACACTGAAAAGTATATATATATATATATATAAGCAAGTAAAACTATGACATTAAAATGACATGAAATGTGATACAAGTTAATGAGCTTGTATAGGCAAAAATAGCAAAAGGGGATTTTCAGAAATAATTAAAATAAAAATAGGATAGTCACACTTTTAACATGACTAGGAGAGTGGCCATTTTCTGAAAAGTAAAAGAAAGAAAATGCAGCCTTTAAATTGGTTAATATGGCCGGGGTATTATGAATGAAAAATGCATGATGCTAGCCAGGACAGAAATGGAATTCTGTTTCAACAAAACCCTAGAGGAAAAATGCTTATAAATAGGCAGTTTAGCCAGTAGAATCATTTTTACCCCGAGCTGCACAAAAATAAGAAAAGAAGGAAAATATTGGAAGAAAGGAGAGAACACTCAAACAAGAATTTTCTGGATTAAACATTTAAGTGAGTAATCTCACTAAGTTCATGGCATTAAGACCTGAGATGAGGCAGCCACTTTTTATTTCCATTTATATATATTTCTGGTTTTGATGTATATGATTTCATCAATGCTTTCTGGATGTTTTATTTTAAATCTGATATGATTTAATATGGATGATTTTGGATGACCTTTGATTGGTTGAGACATTTGTCTTTGGATGAGTATCATACTGATTTATTTATACTCACAAATGTTAAAGTTTAGGATCTCAAAAATCATATAGAGAATACTCTCAGCTGTTATAGATCTATGGCATGGAAACTTTATAAAAATGATTAGAGCTGCATTATACTTGGTATAAGTGCTGATGCTTGAAAAGAAAAATGTTAAGGGTGCAATAGAAATTTTCTAAGTGCTGAGCCCTTAATCAAATCAAAAAAAAAAAAGAGAAACCCACAAGCTAAAATTATGATTGAACCAGATCTTGAATCTGAATCAATCATAAAGGCTTGCAGATCAATATAACATGCCATGCCTCTTTTACAGTTGAAAATATTCTCATATTTGACTAAGATCAAGACATATTGACCCCATTTAGGAAATAACTGTCTGATTATTTCTGAGGAGAATTATGCTAGAAGAAATTATGGATGTTTCCATGTTTGCAGTGATATGTTCACTTAGCATATTTGATGATAGGATTTAAGACTATACACTAGTAAATAAACTAGGGAAGGGAAGGCCAAGAAAGCTGCTGGAATGCTTGTCATATTTGAAGTATGCAAGTTGGCACATGGTTTGTTTAAGCCCTGAGATCTTTGTGCAATGATGTGAATTAGTTCATTGCAATGTGTCCCAGTGATTCCTTAATAGCAGATGAGGCAGGAATTTAAATTGAATATTACAACCTGTAAATGAAGAAATAGGAATATGGATATTTCTTAGGTTGAATGGTATGGAACCAAGATGATTCCAGTAAGTGAAATTGTTGCAAATAGATAATTATGTTTGCATGATTATGTATGCAAGTGAAAGAATGATAAATGAATATATCATACCTGAATCAACATAATTATACTATGTTAAAATAATTGATTGCAGAAATTTGCTTAAACAACTGAATTGCATATTAGTTGAATCAACAAGTTAGTACCCTTATATTCTCTATTGCTTAATATCATGAATGAATTGATGTTACTCATACCAGATCATAGATCTGACCCTTGTTTGCTCATGGCATCTGGGGTGTCTCATTTTATAATGAGGCAGCCACTTATGTTCTTTCAGGTAACCCAGGCACTAAGTAAAAATGAAGTTATGGCTTTTATGGAGGAGTGAATGAACATGCTAGCTAGTTTCAATAAGAGTTTAAATCGATTATATCTGCATGTATTCAGGAAAAATTTTATGTTCTAAGATTTCCAGTTATGTAATGAATTCTATTATGGTTAGATGAACTAGTTGTATCATGTTAAATATATTGTTATGCACTAAGGTTTAAAATCTCAAAGGAAAAATCTGAGTGGGAAACAAGGAAATGATTTTAATTACTGATATGGATGTTTGGAAGAGAAATATGCATATGTAGTTGAGCTGTTGTTTTGTAAAGTTTATATTATGTAATAGTTAATCTTGAGATATAACAGAGCACTGAGTTTTAGAACAAAATCTGGATTTAGCAAGAAGTAAACTTAACAGGATTTTATTTTCTTTTTACTGAAATGCTTTGTAATTAAGTTTGAATTCATTTTTGAATTGAATTGAGAAGAGTAAGATGTTTTCCTAAAGCTTTAAACAGAATGCAATGAAATTGAACTAGTGTGGCAGATACAGGATTCATGAGTTAACCAGCTTCAATTAAATGAAGTATTGGTTGATCATGATAGATTGTATTCTGAAAATAAAAATGCATTTCAAAGCTTAGTACATTTAGCAATTGATTCACCCAGTTTTCTGGAAAATGAGCAGAAATATTGACATGTACATGTACATCTGTGTACATGTTGATATTTGAGCAAAAATATGATCATAAATTCTTAAAACAGTTGTAGGAATGGGATACAAAAATAGTAAGTAAGAAGGATTGTTTTGTATGTTGGGTTATAGGCAAAAATTAAACATATATGTACAATTATAGGTAGGTATCAGATTTCTAACCTTTCAGAAAAAAAAAAAGAAGAAAACCAAAAATTGTGTTTGAACCGACCTGCATGGTACTCGAACTCGTGACCTTTTGTGTATAAGTTAGGCGCGTTTCCATTACGCCTAGATGTTGCTTGTGTTCACTTAGGATCCACTTTCTTTTATACTGAATCTAATATTATCCAGACTTTAAACACAATCATCAACATTAAAAGCTTGTTTACTACTGAATATTACTTGATCATTTCTTGATCCTAATGACAGACTAAAGTACATATTTTAGTGGATTTTATGGCCAAAAATCTGAATACAATAATGTATCTGAATTACTAAATCTCTAAATCAAACAGGATGTTATTGAACAAAAAAATAATAATAAAGTATATACTCTGAATTTAAACAAGAAGAACACATACATCTTCATATGTATGTGTATATTATTAGATATGCACTGATATATTTATATTGGTAAGTTATTTTGATCCTGGATATATTTTGGTTATTGGAAAAAGAAAATGACCTTGGAAAATATGTTTGTAATGAATGATATATCAATATATCATCTCATAGCAAAAAAAAAAAATCCTTATGAAATTAGGGTGGAAATAGGAGGGTCATTTCACAAACCTTAGCCTACGGAGCAAAAACTCATTAGAGATAGGGTAGAAATACCCTAGTATAAGTGAAATCAATCTCAGAATCATTTCTTTGTGAGAGAACGTATTTTCGAAGTATAAAATGATTTTCAAATGATTTTTAAAGAATTTTCAAAGATTATTTTGATATAAATTTCCTTGCTTTGAAAGTAAAATATTTCTTAAACTTCATTCCTTACGTATCCACCTTGTTAGTAATTTCTTTGATTAGGATCCTCTAAAATTTTGAACTTCTCTCTTGATTGATCTAGATCCATTGTTGATAGGAATCTATTTTGAGTATGGCAAAATCAGTAGTTTGTTAAGTTGTTTTGAGTAAACTCTGTTGTATCTTTTGCTTAGCTAAAGTTGTCCAACTAAAGATATTTATGCTTCTGTTTTCGTATGTTATGAATTCGAGTCTTTCCAAATTTTTATGGGAATTTTTCTGTATCGATATAGGTTATATATCTCTAATCTTCGTTTGGATTCTTATCGAATAAGATTCCTTTGAATTTTGGAACGCTCCCACTTGTTCTGAAATCCATTCCTGTCTCCCCTAATTGTATTCTTTTGATTTTGGAGCATTGCATCACTCCACTTTGTATGACCTTTATAGGGTGGCGATTCCGCCAATCTTTGAATGATTATAATTGGCATTGATTCATCGGAGATTTCTGTATCCTCGGTTTACGATGTTTTCTATCTTCTGCTATATTTAGATTCTATCTCTGGCAATCGAAGGTCGATTTGCCTTAGATTTTCGCATCGATTATATTCCTAAAGTCACGGTTGACCAGTTAAGGTCGCCCGCGATTCATATAGGCTTATCCATCTTCTATTTGGTAATTTAATTATCTTATCTTCGTTTGAGCCTATCTTTGAATTAGAATTCTATTTGATTAGAGTCCTTCTAAATTTGAATCTCTGTTTTGCTTTGAAATCCATCCTTGAATCGTCCCTTGGAAAGTTTGTGGTTGATTGTCTTTTGAAAATTGTGTATTCATCGTAGTTTTTATTTTGATAAGGATGGCCATATTTTTATATAAAGATGAAATGTTTTTGATAAGGATTATGTACCTTTTAAAAAAATGAGAATTTGAAGTTTTGAAAGGATTTGAAATTTTGAAAATTTTCTAAGAAATGGTTTCATATAAAATGATTTATAACTGAAGGTTTTGAATCTGAATTTAAGTGATTGAACTCTGGCATTTTGGAACTGGTTTTAAGATTTTGAAATAATAAATAATATGATTTGAAATTATTTTTCCGAATAAGTAATGTTTCAATGATTTTAATGGGTTTTAATGATTTTGAAGGAATTTCAAAGAAGTTTTCAAAGTAAATGGAAGTCCAGAACCACTTGTGTCGCTGGAAAATAATTTCGGTGATGAGTGCACGCATCATCGACATTGATTTTCGAGTTTCTGAGTGAGGGAGAGGCCACTTTGGTAACTTTGCTATGCGATTGATTTGTGAAACCAATTCTGATTTCAAATTCCGAAGCGTGATGTGATATTCGAAAGATATATGTATATATATTGAAAAATTTGAAATGAGCCGGTGTTCAGTCCTTGAGTTTTGGATTTGATTTGATATAACCCTATTTTGGAATTGATTTACTGATTTAATTATGATTTCCAACTCTTGGATTGAAATATGATTTCTTCGACTATTTTGAAGGTTCGAGCACTTCCAAATCAAGGTTAACTTTTCAAAGCTAAAATTTTTGAAAAGTATGAATTATTTGATAAAGTATATAAATTTGTTTTGAATGTTTAAGTATGAAGTAATATGATTTAAATAAGTTGAAACTGTTTTGTTATGTAAATGAATAAGGCAATTTTAAAATTTTCTAATATGAAATTTAGATTCGAAATGCTTTGAAAAGAATTTGGTCTTCAAAATATTTTGAATAAAATTTAGTTTAAATGTTTTAACTTAGTAACATCTTTATGAAACTATATATTTAACTAGTTGGAATAAATATATAAGTTGTACGTATGGTGTTTTATTCGCATAATTAATTTGATCCAAATTTGAGTACACAAGTTCGAGGTGGATTACACCATTTCGTGTTAGGATTTTCATTCGATTCTTGATGGCGAATATTTGATATGGATTTTGGGCTTGATTCTAGAATTCTCTATCGTAGTATATGGCTATGCAAGGAGACTGATGGCTTCTAGTCGAGAAACCATATCGAAATCCGCATTAGGGAAGTCGAATGGACAATACTAGTTCGAAAGCGAACTTGTGTGATCGAGCGAGCGATCAAATGTAGTTTTGCGAAATGATGACGTATGTACATCTTATATCCTAATATCATTTATATATTTTGACGCTGAAATTGAAAGCTGTCGAGTTAGAATATCTTTGCTTACTAAAAGAAAATTCCAATTTAAATTACAAAGATATATAACCCATAAAAGCAAAGATATTCAAATCCCATATGGCTCTTCATGCAGCGAAATTTATTTTGAAAATTTTGATCCTTATATAAGATGGACCTTACATAAGTATAAGATGATTTTGAAAACATTTGATTTTGGAAATGAATTGGTTGACTTAAATTATTGATTTGGAAATTTGGATTTATTTTCTAAATCTATTATTCTGGAAACGTTGAAACTAAAGATAATTAATTTGAGAAGAAATAATTCGGTGAAATTGTATATGATTTTGAAATTGAACTGATATTGAAACAAATTGAAATTTGAGAACCTTATGTTACTAAACACTTGATTTGGAAGTTGTCGAACTTATATAAAATTGATTTGTATGAGTATGAAATTGATTCGAAAACTATAGATTTGAAAAGGTACTCAATTTGAAAGTGAAATCTTATATATAATAGATATTATATAAGTACGATATTTGAAAGTGATTTGAAAAGGTACTATATGATACATATTTTCGAAGTAAAGATATGGAAAGTGCCTTCTGCTTGATATCCGATTTGTGGCCACATCTTGGATTCATTCTATCGATATTATTCTCTCTGATTTTTGGTTTTCCGGATATGATACTCGAGTGTCCTTCGAATTCCATGGCGTTACCCATGGTCTTACGAACTCGACTGCATAGCGTAATTCGTAAGGCAGTGATTGCTTAAAAGGTACGGATGTTTCCTGGGGGATCCAGGCGTAACCATTGTGTATCTGCGATCTATGGTCGTGTTAGTGGCGTAATCCGCAAGGCAGAGATTGCTTAAGGGGTATGGATGTTTCCTGGGGGATCCAGGCGTAACCATTTTTATGTATCCTGCGGTCCACCGTTTTGTTGCATGGCGAAATTCGCAAGGCAGTGAATGCTTAAAGGTACGAATGTTTCCTGGGGGACCCAGGCGTAACCATTGTGTATCTGCGATCCATGATTTGATTCGTTTTTGTTTGGATTGTACTTTCCATATATGTTTTTAAAGGTTTTCCCAGTATTTTCACTAGGTGTTGAAACAGGTCTACTAAGTACCTGGAGAATTCCAGTTTTGCGCCTGATCAACGCACTACCAGAGTCTACAGGAACAAGGATAAACTTGTTGAAACATCGAGTTATAAAAGTATTTTGATAAAATATTATATAAAGGATATTTTGATCAGTTATTTTCCTTCCTAAAGGATTTTAAAGTGTTTTAAATATTTTACCTCTTTAACCAACAATTTTAATTAATGGCTCATCCTTGTCTTTCAACCCATTTTCCCTCCTAGATATCCCTATTCCCCTACCTTCTTTTCGGGGATGTCTTCCAACCTATTGTTCTGCCTAGTTGTTTCTCCGAAATTTTTTTCCTTTTCGAGGACGAAAAGATTTGAGTGGGGAAGAGTGTAACAACCCTGTATTTTGTGATTATTTTAATTATATATATATTAATTTCTTTAATTTAATTTCCTGATTTAAAAACTTTATTTTTTTTATTAAAATGAATAAATTTTGTTATTTTAAATATAAATTTTGATTTTGATGTGAATTAGAATTCCAAACATGACTAAAAAGAATATTTTCCAGAAAAGTGAATTTTGGTCAATATAGTCAAACTTTGACTTTTAATTTAGAAATTTGAAAGTTTGAAAATTTGAATTTTATCTTTATTATGAAAGTAAATAAAATTTTAAGAATAATGCTTTTCGTTTCGTTGAAATCTGATTTATAATGTGAATGTTATGCCTTTTTCAATATTGTGTGTAATTTGCTGTATTTAACAAATTGTTTATTTTAAATTGTATAAATAATATTTTATTTGGTCATGTAATGTTCTAATTTATATTTATATGGTAAAATAACATGTTATGCATATATTTTGGTTTTAAAACATTTTTAAAAGTATAATTGACATTTTCCAGTGTCAGTTGTATTTTGCTTACAATTTCTAATTTCCAGTTTCAATTAATTAAAGTAATTCTTTATTTATTTTTCTATTTTTTTCTTAAAATCTTATTTTATTCTCATTCCCACTTTATTTTGTTCCTCATTTATTTTATTTATTTGACCTTTTATTTGTTTTAAAATGTAATAGAAATTTTCTAAAACTAGTGATATTCTATTTGTAAATTTTAAGTCGTGTTTTGAATTTTTAAACAATTTCTTTAGTTCTTTTTCTAATTTCTCTAAATTTAATTAATTATTTCATTTTTAAAATATAAATGAATTATTTTACTTCACATTTTTTTTTAATATTTTTAAAATGAAATTTTAATTTTCCAAAGTCAATAGTGATTTATTTGTAATTTCTGGACCCTGTTTTCAATTTTTAAGCAATTTCTTATATTCTTTTTCCATTTTCTTTAAAATTAATTAATTATTTTTATTTTATATTACTTTGTTTCGGTTTTAAAGTCAATTTACTGATTTTATTTTTGTTTTATTTGAATTTAAAGAAAAAGAAATATGAAGAGTTTTAAAAGCTTATTTACCTTAAGTCCTTTCATCTCCTTTGTCCTTTCATTTGCCATAACTCCTCAATTACTATCTTGGCTGTGCATTTTTGGTTTGTAGCCGTGATTTTTCAGCCTCCATTCACCCAAAAACATTTTACCTTCTCATTCATTCATGGCTTCAAGAAAAATCTATGGGTAATGGCTACTTTTTTTACACTTTTCTTCTCATTTTTCATGTATTTTGCCTTGTTTTCTTTGCTTCTTTGAATGGCCTCCACTCCATATCCACGGCCACCACCCCCTACATCTCTTCCCTGCCATCACCACCAGCTACTCCTCTAGTCTTGACCAAGGCCGAGCCACCATGATGCCAAAACTCCACAAAAATTGCAACACAAGCCATAAAAACATGTTGTTTGACCACTATTTGTTCACCACTTCATTTTCCACCACCACCACCACCTTAGGCCGCCTCCACCACCTCTGGCCAGACCACCACACACCTTTCCTTCCACTGACCTGATCCATACCTCTCTGACCTGACCACACAAGCCCATGGCCGAGCCATTTTTTGTGAACAAAACCCACCAATTTTGCCTTAAACTCTTCATATTCCTTTGTATAAACTTTCTCCTCATATTCTACTACCTAGGCCATGCATACACATGACCAAACCTGAGCCAAACTTGTTCAAACCAGAGCCAAAAACATCCCTAGGCCATGACAAAAGAATAGAGAAAGCAAGGCAAAAGATTTGGCATTCGTATCTCTTTTTATTTAAAAGTTATGTCATTTCTAGTGTATTGAAATTTATGGTTTGCTTTGATTTTTGTTTGGGTTGTAACACAAGATCTATATCATTGGATTTGCTCTCCACACTCAAATTGTATTAGAGTTGTCGTGCCTTCATAATCTTTGTGTTGTGAGCTTTGTTGGCAAATCTCCAGCTTAACAGGTGAGTTATTCTCACCAGACAATATGTACATATATAACTAGTGAATTGACCCCTTTTGAATCTGTAAAATGCATTATCATGTTACACATGCTATGTTATGATTTTATGATGTTCACCCATGCTTAAACACCTATTATATTATATGTTACTGTTATATTATGCTGTTCTATTATTTTTATCAGTTTATCACACTGCAAGTTCCCTTTAGATTAGAATCACTATGGGTTGAAATGATACATACCCGAACGGACTTTAGAATAGGAGAAAATCATTATGGGCTGAAATGATAGGCCTGAATGATTTTCAATTATTTTTCATTTCCTTGGGATTGCGGGTTTGAAATGATCAAACCCGGGTTTTCTTTGTAAATTACGGGTTGAAATGATATATTACCCGTATCACTTTACCTAGATTAGAAATGAAATACAGACCCGTTGTTAAAATATGTTTTTATAAAAATCTTAAAAATATTTTTGAAATGTAAATATTATAATATTTGATTTAAACTAAATAAAAAAATGATTTATCTAAGCATTATTGATTTTTTGAAAATTTATAAGTGAAATAAATTATTGGTAAAACTAGAAAATTTGAAATGTAAGTTATTTTGGGAAATTTTAATTGGGTGATAATTGGAATTTAAATTAAATATGAAATGTGATAACTTCATGATAATTTGGATTAAAGTGAATTTAAATGATTTTTATATTATATTAATGATTTTGAATAAAGTTAAAATGTGAAATGAATGAATATTTAAGTTGAAATTTTGAAATATTACTAAAATTAGAAATTTGTGAATTTGGCTTAAGAGTGAATTTTAAGTTAAGTAAATAAAAATGGAATTAAGTTATATTTGAAAATTTAAAATTAAGTGTTAAGTTAATTTAATTTAATGAATTTATAATTTAAAATTGGAATTTAATAAGTGAATTATTATTAAATTTTGATTTTTGAATGGAGGTTTAACTTTATAAAATCATGAATATAAGGGTATTTGAATGATTATATATGATTTTATAAGTTAAAAATGATTTATATAAAAATATAATTGTTTGTGAAATTATACTGAATATTTGAAGTTAATTAACTGCATCTCTGAAATGCTATTAATTCTAATGTAAATGATAATACAACATTTGTAAATGCTGTAGTTGATAATAATGAACCAAATGGCTAAATTTAATTAAAGGCTATTATAGCATTTTTGTAATGTTATAATGGTTGAATTTAACTAAGTTTATTTGAAACTAATGTAACCCTATTACAGCATTTTAAATGCTGTCTTTTGTTAAATTGAATTGTTTTAAATGTGACTTTTCGTAGCATTTTCTAAATGCTGCAAAAGTTGAATTTTCATTGTTTTAATTAATTTAAGTGAACGAATGAAAGATTAAAATTTTGGAAATTTAATAATTTAATTATTAATAATAACTTTATTTTTATGATTTAAAATAAAGTAATTTGTTTCGAAATATAAACTATTTTGAAATATGATATTTTGATATTTTGAAATGGATTTTTGAAGGATATTGAATTTTGAAATGATATTTGATTTCGAAGTATAAAATACCATTTTGAAATTTTAACCACGGGGTGTATTTAATTTATAGTTTAACTGATCCTTGAAGGATGGGCGATCCGAAGCATCCTTTGAGTTATTGTGCATTTCTACTACAATTCACTTGAGTTGGTTTACATTATATAAGTATATATTGTCCTGACTCGAGTGTTTTGTGTTTTACTTTACGCTCGGGTCAGCCTGAGTATTTACAGCTTAGCTTTGGATCTCATTCTGGAGCTAGGAATCGCTGGAGATTCTGCTTGTCTAGTTATCTGTTCCTTTCAGTTCAGTTGTTCTATTCTAGTTCTGGTATTTATAAACTTCTATGTATTTGGGATTTCTATTGTATATGTTTTCAGAATGATATTATGTATTATGTTTTGAGAGTTTGTATATAGTAGCTTCATGAACTACTATGGTATTTTATTTCCGCTGTGAGTTATTCTAATATGTTCTGTGTCTGTGATTCTGTGTATTTGATTTCATTTGCTCCAAACTTATTTACAATCTGTTATTTTGAATTATTCAAGTCAGACATGTGTGGATTATTGTCGATTTGAATGGTCCAAAATAGTGGGTCGTTACATATGTATTGTTTAAAGACATGTATTTAAATTTATGTTTAGATCTGCTAAATAGATTTTGGATACTAGCTTCAATATATATAGTATTTTATATATATATATATATATATATTGTTTAAGCCATACTATTTACATATACAGATTGGTTATAGCTAGTGTATTGGTAGGTAAGTCTATAATATAATAGTATGTATAGTTATTATAAGATTTATTATATGAAAGTTATGTAGCTGTATATATATAATAGTTCGCTTATATCTCTCCCAGTATATTTAGTTATAATATTAATTCTTCATCTATATTATATAGTTTATGTTAGTTATATATGAAGTTTGGCAGTATATATATATATATATATATAATTTTTTTTCTTTTCTTACAGTTGATTTGTGTTCAACTATTCGTTCTTGTGATATATTGGGTTTGGTTTAAATGGAAATTTTAGGATATAATATGGATTTGAAAATATATGTTTTGAAATTATTTCATGAAAACAAATAATATTATATATAATATAATATTAATGTATATATTTTCAGTTATATCAAAACTGATTCAATTTGTTTCATCGATTTCTATTATCAGCTCTATCCGTCGAATTCGTGCCCATCTCACTTTGCTTTGGAATTCGTGTTTGGATTCGTAACTCAATTTCAGTGTTTATCCTCTCTAGCCTCGGAAGGTGAGAAATAACTCATGATTAATGTTCTTATATTTATTAAATTTGATTTCAATTGAAACGTCAATTGAAATATGCTGTTGTTAGTTATTTACATTGTTATATATGTGCCATTATCTATATCTATTCACCTGCGACATCTGACACCATTATATGTTATTTATATTGATGATATATGTCTGCTACTGTTGTTATTTTATTATCATATATGTTATCACTCTGCAAGTTCCCTGTTAGTATAGAATCACTATGGGTTGAAATGATACATACCTGAACGATCTTGTAGAATAGGAGAAAATCGTTATGGGTTGAAATGATAAACCCAAGCGATTTTCAATTAATTGAATTTGGGATTACGGGTTGAAAAGATATATACCCGTATATATTTAAATTGCGGATTGAAATGATAAATATCCGTATCACTTGACCATAAGGTAGAAAATTATATACAAACACCGTCGGTCTATATATATACTTTGAAATATGTAACGACCCGGCTTTCTTTGCCCAGAAAGACGCATCGTTATGAAGAAAGAAAGGGATAGAAGAAGAAAAGAAAAGAAGAGAGAACAACAACAATATCAGAATCTCACAGCGGAACGAAACAACATATAATATATCACATAACTATTACATAGTCTTTACATAATCAGAGTTACACAACTTATACAACAAAATAGACAGTTATAATTTCTGTCTATTATACAACTCAAGATACAATTCAAAAGACTCAGATCAACCAACACAGCGGAATACTATCTATCTACGAATGCTGAAGCCTCCTGCTCCATATCTCCTCCATAGATTCGTCAAAGCTAAACCTGAATCCCTTGGCTACTCGTAAAAATTTGAGTACCCAAGAGTTTATAAACAGAAATAAACAACTTGGGTCAGACATGGGTCTGGTGTGAGTAAACGGGTTAAAATTGTTTAACTTCAAAATCTTTTGAAAAACAAAGGTATCACGTAAGACTCCCCACAAATAAACATGGGTAAGTTTTTACCTTACGCTAACTAAAACATTCGATAGGAAATCCGATTGTATTATAATAGGGTCTAGGGTTTTCAAGTAAAATACAGAAATAGCTGAAATGCTTACATCTCACATTCCAACATAGTTGGGCACAACTAATACGTACGGCACTTATTGGAGTTTGGATTCCATACAATGGCAGGGCTACTGGGGTATCGCCCGTCACAGTACGTGGCCTAGATCACCGTACCGAGGAGTACGCCCGCTCCCCTGCAACACAAAGCCGGAACCATCCCTTACTGGATAATTCCGAACAAGATAATCCCGTGGTTGGCGCGACCAACCACACACTAAGCCGAATAAAAGAAAAGGGACCTCTAGACAGGGATCTATCTTGCTCTCAGTGGGTGCTACCCACGAAGCCTTGCTGCACCTCCCCTGTTTTAGCCATTCCCGATTTGATGAGGCTTGAGGTTACGATTACCTTTAATCAGAACATATCACTTAGAATGCTCATCGTCCGCCTGACGATGTGCTGAAAGCATTCAATCCATACAAGTTCGTTCCGGGTTCGAACGAAACCGAAGGCATTATCTCGTTACACTCGTTTTGGAATCACCCTCAGAGTTAACGACAATAACCCTTGCACTCTGAATCTTCATCTTCACTTGAGATTCACGACCTATCGTTAATTTGGATCGATGTGGTATTCGGGTCTCCAGACCTGGAATACCGGTATACGGAAACCCGATCCCGGTCTCATCGAAATCCAAAACGTATCTTTTAAGGCCAAGTTGTTTAAAGGTTTAAACAATTTAACTTATCTATATTCATACAGATAGATAATTCACAATTCACAATTGATAATCACATTATCAAATAAACAAATGATTCATAACAAAATAGGTAATCCATATCAACATCACAATAGTTAATCTATATTACCATCATAATGCAACGAAGCATTCATATCACACCACATTACTTATCTCATTTCTGAGATTACATCCATTCGAGACAATCAATGTCATCCATTCATACATAAGCAATGATTTACTTAATCACAACATAATTAATTTAAAATGAATTAAATTAACTATCTCTATCTTTAATTAATTTAAAGTGAATTAAATTAATTACTTTATTCAAATTAATTTAAAATAAATTAAATTAATTACTTCATCATAAATCTTACTTATATAATCATTAATTAATTACCAATAAATTAATTAATCTTTCTCTAATTATCCACTTTAATTAATTACCTTGATTAATCATTCTTTAATTACATTTAAGTAATTATCTTTAATTAATTTCACAAATTAATTATTCTTAATCAAATACAGTAATTAACCTTTAATTACTTCATTAATTAATTAATTATAATCAATTACTTTAATCCTTAATTAATTACAATTAATCACTTATCATTTGATTAATAAATCTTAATATCAACTCTTAATTACATCATTAATTAATTATAAACTAATGATTTCTAATTACATCTTTAATTATTTATTTATTTAAATTAATTACATTTAAGTAATTAATCTTAATTAAACCACAATTATTAATCACCTTTGATTAATCTTAATTAGTAATTAACTTCCCTTAATTACTTTCATTAATTAATTACTTTTTAATTAATTATCTTAACCAACAATTAATTTACCTTAACCAACAATTAATTACCTTAATCCATTAATTAACTTTATTAACTAAATTGTTTAATTAATAACACTAGGTAATTAACTCTTAATCATTTCCATTTAATTACTTTCATAAAATAATTATCCTTTAATCACTTTATTAAATAATTTGCCTTACTTAATTACATCTAGTAATTATTCCTTAATTACTTCATCAAGTAATTATACTTAAATAATTTATAAGTGATTATCTCTAACTAATCATTAATTAATTACTTAGTTAATTATTTATCTAATTATTTAAATTTAATTAAATAATTTCTTAACTATTTATACTTAAATATCTTAATTAAGAAAAATCATTATCTTAATTAAATTATTATCTATTCTTAAATCATTTTCAGTAAATGAATTATCCTTATTAATTTCACATATTAATTTCCTTTAATAAATCAAAATCTTAATTACTTAAGATAAAATCTTTATTATAATTAAATAATTACAACATTTAGTTTTTACCTTTAAAATCTTGAAGCTTTTCAAAGTTATTTAAATAATTTTTAATACAAAGATCATTTTGAAAATCCACTTTCTATTATTTAAAAACTTACTTATTTAAATTATTTAAAACTTGTTAAAACAATTTTTCTAGAAATCAATTTAGTTTAAATGGTTAAAATCTTGTTTACCTTTGCTTAACAACTCAGAAACATTACAAAACAAATTTTCTTTTGTTTAAAACTTAAAACATTTCTGAACCAAACATCTTAGAAAATGTTTCTACCAAAACCCGAGTAAAACACTCAGGAACTCGAAGCAACTTCCGCGTCAAAACCCACTACCCTGCTTCGAGTAAAACTCGAATATACTCGAACGAAACCCGAGACAAGCTTTCTTCCCCAAAAACAAAATCTCAGATGCACACGAACGTGCTCGTGTACATGCACGCTACGGTTGGACGTCGATGATCTCCGTTCTGATCTCCGGCAAGTCGCCTTTCATCACTACATCGCGATCGACCATCCAAACTCCCACGATTCGATCGAGAATCGAATTCGACCATTTAACCCATCAGCTCGAAGAACACCATCACCAGAAAACCATCCTCCACGGCAACCCAAGCTTCGAAACTCCTCGCCGTCTTAACCCCAGCTCCGCCTCACTGCCCCGAGCCTCCAGAACCATATGCGATCAACTCCGATCACCTCTCGACATCACGAAACCCATTAGAACAATCAACATAAAAACAGCGTCTAAAACCCTACTCCAATTGAATTCGAACAATTCGTCCATAAGAAAAATTCAATTGTATTTTTCCCATGATCACAATCAATCAACCCTCCTCCATACCAAAAATCGTTCAACTCTAACATGCGGATCACCACTAATCGCCTATCAACCCAAATTCGAACAAACCCAAATTACGTTCGAATTTCCAAACTAAAATTTTTGATATGCATGCCTAAATTCATGATTTTTCAGTACGATTTCATATATATAATTCAACTTAGAATTTAGAGCAATTGATTTTTAACTTATATTTTAATTTCACTGTATTTTCTTCAATTCGAGGGAAATTCCAAATTATAAAATCCTAGAATTATTTTTAGATGATAATTTACATGATTACAAACAACTTCTATTTACAAATCAAAGGCCAATTCGAATTAAAAATCTAGTTATTGAATTTACTATGGCAATTGAAACTGTTATAAATATACAGAGCATATACAGGCATCTCAATATCATCATTCACTCAATCACCAACATACATCAATTAAATCTAAGAATTCAGACACATCATCATGATTTCATCACAAGAATAACGTATAAATCCAGGATTAAAACTGTTTTTAAAATTTCATTTACTCACCTTAATATCAAAACAGAGAGACAGGCTTTTAAATTTCTGATTTCTGGAAACTGCTCTTGATTTTGTTATTGAGATTTGAAATCCTTTTTCATGCTTTATTTATGTTGAATCTGGTGTGGAAGTTGCTGTTGAACTTCATTTGCATGTTGAATTACAGAGCTTGATTTAGTTGCAGGTTGATTTCGAGTTGCAGCATTCACTTTCAAACTGATTTTGCACATTTTAAATTCCCAGATTTTTATCTTCATTTGCTTTTAGTTTAATTTCAGGTTTTTAGAAGAAGAAAGAGTATTTAGAAAGAAAAGATTCGAACTGAACAAATGAAGACCAGCTTTCTTCTTTTACTACATTATTTTTAAATTAAATTTTAAATGAAGATAATGTTGCCACTTGTATTTTTATTAGTATTACAAATGTCCCAACTTGGTTTATGTGTTTACAAGTGTTATTATCATGTGTTAAGATACTAACACATGTCCTAAGTAATTTTAAATAAATTTCTATTTAATTTAAATGTTAATATAAAACTTACTTTTTTTAGTTACTTAATTAATAAATATTAGTTTACCTTTAAAAGAAAATATGTTAAAACTAATTATAAATATAAATAAATTCCTTATTCATGTATTTTAAAGTCTAGAACATTATATAACCATTTAAAATTTAACACTTTAAAGAAAACTAAAATAAAACTTTGATTAAACCCCTTTTTAAACTATCACATTTAAAATAAACAATTGTCTTATATTTTGAAAACAATTTAATTAAATCTAAATTAACCTTTTGAAAAATGTTAAATTATAAAACAAAGCTTTTAAAATCACAATTTATACATATATATTTATCAATAGATTTAATTAAATTTCAAACAATCCAAATTATAACATATATATACATATATATTACAAATTTGAAAATTCATCTTTAATTTAAAACAAAAGATATCCTATTCACAATATATAACAATATATTGTTATAAATAGATTAAAACTTTATTAGCTTTGAAGATAAATCTTATCAATATTGCCAGATTAAATATTTATTAACTTTTAAAAGATTAAATTATCAATACAGATTATTAAATTTAAATTGCCCAAAAACCCGGGATATCACATTCCTCCCCCCTTAAAATAATTTCGTCCCCGAAATTAAAAACAAAGTTAATTTAATAATCCAGCAAAGATTTTAATCTCTAACAGCAAAGCATACCTATCATCCAATTACTAACAACCAAAGCAACCAACCAAACAATTAAACCTAACTAATTATCCTGATACAAATCAGAATAAATCTTACTAACACTATCTAGAGTTTCCCCGGATATAAATCACCGGGAGACCCGCTCTACAGAATCTAAACAAACTACACCCCATAATCCAGAGCTTCCCTTATCTCTAGATCCACTAATCTGAACAGAATATCAGATCACACCCAAGTCCAGCTCAACTTCCAAATCCATCTGGACTGCAGATCCTATAATTAGCGATGAATCATACACGTACTCCCTCAGAGATACGTGAAATACAATGAATTCCAGATATCCAAAATTGGCTATTCATTCCTGTAGACAAAGAACTACTTCTCTCGAGAACACAGGAAAATCCAAAATACTTCAGTGCTAACTTCCTGACTTATCAAATCTTATAGCTCTTTAATTGGAGAAAAACTTAAACAATTTCCAATCTCCAACTCCGAATTCCAAACTCCTTGTCTCTTATCTGCATAACTCACTAGACGATTCCTGGGCTACCTCATCTCTTCTTGATCAGCTTAACCCTCGCTGATGCTTCTTGAAACAATTCTGGATCAAAAATGATCTCTAGATCCTATCAACAAGATGATATTCCAAAATCTACTGAAATCCACAAACTCTACTCCACAAGAAATAGAAGACTGAACTTCCTTCTCCCAGATTCCAGAAAATTTTATACCCACTTAGAAATTCACATAAACTTCTTGTAGAAATCTGAGGTTACTTCCTTTCTTGCACAGCTACTACCTTTGCTTTCGCTGCACAACTCTGATTTTGAAAATAGATGAGAATGTCGATGAACTCGAGCACAAACTAGATCCACAAACAAGCGGAAACATTGGTTATCTTAAAGACATAACCAACTTCTCAAAGAATAGACGAGTCCTCGGTCAAGGGTACTGTCTTCAGCTATCCTTGGCTAGAGGAAACTCGAAACTAGAAACAGAAGAGAAAACATAGATACTCCATAAAATTCTAAGATGCTTCACCAATCCTTCTCTAGGAACAATCGATGTAACTAAACCTTTGACCTCTTCGATAACTTTTACTTTCTCTTGAGATGTCTCAACTTCATACAAAAGATTACTCAAGATGACTCTCAAACTAATCGCAAGTCACTTTTGCGATCCTACCTAGTTCGGATTCCAAAGATACTGTTCTCTCTTTACCAATTAAAACAGCCTTAAACTTTTCCAAACAAGGTTAACCCTTCAAGAAAAACTTCACCACCAACTCGGACTGCTGATAGAAGAACCGCAAAGATTCCGGGATCATCGAAGAAACGGACCACACTGCTGCTTCCAAACTCTATCTCGACAGCACACCGAACACTCCGAGCTGCACTGCTATCACAGCTAACCAAGAACTTCTAATCCAAAGGCTTCTCAAAACTAAAACCATCAACAAACCTCTCAACGAATCTCCGAGATGGCAGACATCCAAAAGAAACTCGGGCTCCAAACCAATCGCCAATAACTTACTCTTCTTAAGGGAAGAATGAGACCATGTCCGAAGAACAACTAATCGACCTTAGTCCCCTACTTTAAAATAGATAAAACTCTCTTACTCGATATCAGAGAATTCCTATACAGCCGAGTCTTTCCTGCGGTAGACATCAACTGTTCCTCCAATACCTTCTTGATCTTGCTCCAAAAAGAACATCTTCTTCGGGAACATCCATAGATACTGCGTTTCATCACATAGCTGCTCCTTCCTGAAGTCGCCAAGCTACCATCACTCGCTTCTGTTCTCCGACAGATCCAACTCTACTCATCCAACTCCTAAGATGAACTCCGAACTTTAACAGGTTTCCTTCAGAGATTGTGAAATCCTTACACAACTGTAAAGTTCACTCGAGACGGTATTAGGTCTACAGTCTCGACAAATACACTTCCAACCTCAACACTCAGACTCCTAATCCTAGATGATAAATTATTATCATCCCAACCAATCATTATAAATACCATATACATTTAAAATGATATTTTTTTTTTTTATATAGAAATTATATCTGGGTAAAATTATTTCATCTACCTTTTTAAAACAATATTGTGTCCGTTGGCCTGGTCAAGTGTTTAGAGATCCCTATCAATAACGTTAGCTACTCGTATTGACCAGAATCCATATACCACTCAACCGATCAATTAACACAATATAAAATCATTTTTATATAACTAACAAATACGCGCTCTCGTATATATATATATATACTCAGACTCAAACAGGTTGCTACAGATCCTATCTCTAATGAACAATCCTTCCGAACCTAGGTATTTACTCAACCTAGTGTTCTGATATTCACTTAATCAAAAGCTTAGGCATTCGCTCAACCTATGCTCTGATACCAAATGTAACGACCCGGCTTTCTTTGCCCAGAAAGACGCATCGTTATGAAGAAAGAAAGGGATAGAAGAAGAAAAGAAAAGAAGAGAGAACAACAACAATATCAGAATCTCACAGCGGAACGAAACAACATATAATATATCACATAACTATTACATAGTCTTTACATAATCAGAGTTACACAACTTATACAACAAAATAGACAGTTATAATTTCTGTCTATTATACAACTCAAGATACAATTCAAAAGACTCAGATCAACCAACACAGCGGAATACTATCTATCTACGAATGCTGAAGCCTCCTGCTCCATATCTCCTCCATAGATTCGTCAAAGCTAAACCTGAATCCCTTGGCTACTCGTAAAAATTTGAGTACCCAAGAGTTTATAAACAGAAATAAACAACTTGGGTCAGACATGGGTCTGGTGTGAGTAAACGGGTTAAAATTGTTTAACTTCAAAATCTTTTGAAAAACAAAGGTATCACGTAAGACTCCCCACAAATAAACATGGGTAAGTTTTTACCTTACGCTAACTAAAACATTCGATAGGAAATCCGATTGTATTATAATAGGGTCTAGGGTTTTCAAGTAAAATACAGAAATAGCTGAAATGCTTACATCTCACATTCCAACATAGTTGGGCACAACTAATACGTACGGCACTTATTGGAGTTTGGATTCCATACAATGGCAGGGCTACTGGGGTATCGCCCGTCACAGTACGTGGCCTAGATCACCGTACCGAGGAGTACGCCCGCTCCCCTGCAACACAAAGCCGGAACCATCCCTTACTGGATAATTCCGAACAAGATAATCCCGTGGTTGGCGCGACCAACCACACACTAAGCCGAATAAAAGAAAAGGGACCTCTAGACAGGGATCTATCTTGCTCTCAGTGGGTGCTACCCACGAAGCCTTGCTGCACCTCCCCTGTTTTAGCCATTCCCGATTTGATGAGGCTTGAGGTTACGATTACCTTTAATCAGAACATATCACTTAGAATGCTCATCGTCCGCCTGACGATGTGCTGAAAGCATTCAATCCATACAAGTTCGTTCCGGGTTCGAACGAAACCGAAGGCATTATCTCGTTACACTCGTTTTGGAATCACCCTCAGAGTTAACGACAATAACCCTTGCACTCTGAATCTTCATCTTCACTTGAGATTCACGACCTATCGTTAATTTGGATCGATGTGGTATTCGGGTCTCCAGACCTGGAATACCGGTATACGGAAACCCGATCCCGGTCTCATCGAAATCCAAAACGTATCTTTTAAGGCCAAGTTGTTTAAAGGTTTAAACAATTTAACTTATCTATATTCATACAGATAGATAATTCACAATTCACAATTGATAATCACATTATCAAATAAACAAATGATTCATAACAAAATAGGTAATCCATATCAACATCACAATAGTTAATCTATATTACCATCATAATGCAACGAAGCATTCATATCACACCACATTACTTATCTCATTTCTGAGATTACATCCATTCGAGACAATCAATGTCATCCATTCATACATAAGCAATGATTTACTTAATCACAACATAATTAATTTAAAATGAATTAAATTAACTATCTCTATCTTTAATTAATTTAAAGTGAATTAAATTAATTACTTTATTCAAATTAATTTAAAATAAATTAAATTAATTACTTCATCATAAATCTTACTTATATAATCATTAATTAATTACCAATAAATTAATTAATCTTTCTCTAATTATCCACTTTAATTAATTATGTGACGACCGCCCATGACCCCTACACCGAATCTAGAGATAGAGCGCTGTAAAGTGTGCCAGGCGACCATGGACGATTGTCAAGGTAAGATTAAAACAACAGGATCTATCGTATTACTCACAGCGCATGGACAAAATACAATAGAACATATGTATAGTGAAGCTTTACAGAATAAAATGACATCATATAAAACTCCATAATAGTTGAATACAAGCATCCACATAGTCAATACATCCAGCCTCACTACATAACTCTCAGAGAATACAAAACAGCGGAAAAAAAAATCCAGTACATATAAGAAGATAATATGCAACCCTCTAGCTCGTCTTCGATATCAGCATCGTGAGAAGAGAACAGCACCTGTCACCTGCTACCTAGTCTGCCCGTCCCAAAATGGACGAACAGCCCAAGGCAGTAAGAATTAAAAACATAAAGCCTTGAGTAAGACAACAGTCTTAGTGAGCAGTAAATTAACTAACAACATACCAAAAGAGCATAAAGGAAAAGGAATAGGAATACAACCCTCCCACTCCAACCTCATTCTACAGTGATAGCCCCCAGACACACACTAAGCAGAAGCAAACATAGCAGAGCATACAATTTAAAGTAAAGCAATTGTCACTCGAGTCAAGAGCGATGTTTTCCAAGTACAAATCCCAAGGTCTAAAACCAAGGTCAGATAAGCACCCAGGAAATACCGCTCTTGAGACCGAATGATGATACAACCAAACATCCATGACTCGGCTATCACTGTTATCATTGTTGCGATATCACCGTTAATTGAATGACCGGCACATTCTTTCAGCCGTCCGTCAAGGGCTAATGGTAACCCCGGTTCTAGACATAACTCCCGCACGTCATCGTGACCCGTGCCTAGGATTATCGAATCTACCCAGAGTACTCGACCATCAACTTAGTCTTTTGGGCGTCCCCATGTACTCTTGCTTAGAGCATGCTAGAACCTTCAACAACGATGAGATCTCAACCTCCTAGTCATCCTCCTCGACGACTATTGCCATACTAGCTCAAGCGCCTCTCGAGCATCCATTATCCTCAACTCGAATCATATCACCGAGTTATCAACATGCTTGGAATGATCCCGCCTGGATTCGACCAAGTCTTCATCATATGATTGCCTCGCTTCATAACATCCTCGCGAAGCTTCATCTCAACATCACATCATCAAATCTATGCATAAGAGCTTCATCATCCCGCTACATATGCCCCGAGCAGCTTTCCCAATCCAAGAGCCTTTCCTTTAGCTTTTGAATCACCTTTGGTCTAAATCTAATCATCAATCATCTAGTTCATAACAATCAATCAAATCAAACATCAATCCAAGCAATCAAGCATTCAAATATGATCTAAGTAGACAATTATAACAATAATGGCATTTTCGTAATTAAAGAGTTGAAAGTCCAATAAGCATGAAAACATGTATTATATCTCTACAAACTTGATGAATGAACTTGCATAGGTTAACATATGATAAAATGGATACAACATCATCATGAACAATGGATCTATATGGATCTACACATAGGATGAAGAAAATGCATGGAAATCTCTATTTTAACACCAAAACGAGCCAACAATCCGATATACTCCTTTGGATCCGTGTGAGAGATAATCACCACTCACCAAATCACCTAAACAATCCAAAAGATATCAACTTTAGATCTGGACAGCGAAGAACTAAGCTAGATCCGACAAGATCTCACTTCAAACGATGAAATCTCTCTTGAAAAGATGAAGATCTTCAATCTAAGCTCTTGAATCTTTAATCTTGATCTTCGATTTGGATGGATGGAAGCACTAGATTAGAGTGGAGAAAAGAAGTGAAGAAGTGTAGAAGTCGAGCTCTCAAAATGGCAGCACTTCGTCGCTTCAAAATCCGGATCCCAAAAAGTGAGAACAACCCCTCCTATTTATAGCTGAAAACTGCCTGAGTCGTAACTCGGCTATCTCCTTAAGTCGTTGCCGACCTAACATATGCCGACCTACGACCTAAAAACCCCCACGACTTAACAGAGCCTCCGACCTAACCCTTAGCCAACAACTCCGACCTAACAGATACGCGCGCCTCAACTCCTACGATCTAACACTTCTGCGCATACGACCTAACTATTAAGTCGACCTACGACTTAACACATACTTCGACCTAACACTTAGACGAAACCCAGCGACCTACGACTTAACAGGTTACGACCTAATTCCTTAAGCCTCCACGCGACCTAACACTTAGCCTAACTCCTAAGGTCGCCAACTTGTTAACTCCTTAGGTCCTTAGGTCGCCAACACTAGGTCGCTAACTCGGCAACTACTAGGTCGCTAACTCGGCAACTACTAGGTCGCTAACTCGGCAACTACTAGGTCGCTAACTCGGCAACTACTAGGTCGCTAACTCGGCAACTACTAGGTCGCTAACTCGGCAACTACTAGGTCGCTAACTCGGCAACTACTAGGTCGCTAACTCGGCAACTACTAGGTCGCTAACTTTCCCAGCCGACCTAACACTTAACAAAACTTGGGTCGCTCACAACATTCTCTTAGGTCGTTGCCGACCTAACTCTACCCCAGAATACTTAGGTCGCCTACTACTCTTCCTTAGGTCGCCTAAACTTCTTAAGTCGGTCAGTCTTTAGGTCGTTAACTCGCCCTGCCGACCTAATTACTTAACTAAATCCTAGGTTGCACAATTTTATAGGTCGCTCCAACTAACCCACGACCTAACACTAACTCGCAAGTCCTTAACTCGGTCACGACTTAGCTCTTAGGTCGTCCACGACCTAGGACTTAGACAAATTTCCCCAAAAATCTGAAATGACTTAAAAATGCAAAAATTCCAGATTTGACGAACTTTTCGATCCGTGAAAAATACGGGTCGTTACATTCTCTCCCCCTTAGGAATTTCGCCCCCGAAATTCCAAGCAAACAAAGCAATCAAAGACTATTCTGTACGCCTACCATCCATAGCAATCAACAAACAATGCATCCAATTCTAACTTAGCGTACAGAATTCTAAAACTTAGAACAAGTTACAATATCGCGAGATGAGACGACACCTTAGGGCCATACCTTGAAGAGTTCGGGATGAGCTGCTTTCATCCTCTCTTCCACCTCCCACGTACAGTCGTTATCATCATCACTCCATTGTATCTTGAGCATCTTAACTACCTTCCTCCTAAGCTGTTTCGTGTCGGTTTCCACAACACGAAGTGGCTTACGAGGTCTTCTATCAACTGGATCAACTTCAAAGTCTTCATAGCTATCAGCAGAAACCACCGTACTCGAGTCGTGCACATACTTCCGTAGATATGATACGTGAAAAACATTGTGCACACTCGACATTTTCTCTGGTAACTCCAATCTGTAAGCGAGCTTTCCAATTCGCTCGATAATCGGGAATGGTCCAACAAATCTCGGAGTCAATTTTCCTTTCTTCCCGAATCGAATAACATTCTTCAGTGGAGAAATCTTCACAAAAACCATATCTCCAACGTCGAATTCCAAATCCTTACGACGTTTATCGGCATAACTTTTCTGACGGTCTTGGGCTGCCTTCATCCGTTGCCGAATGATCTCTATGCAATCCGAAGTCTGTCGAATCATCTCTGGCCCAAGCATCAGCTTTTCTCCAGTTTCCAACCAACATGTCGGAGAGTTACACGGTCTTCCATACAATGCCTCATATGGTGCCATACCAATGCTTGACTGGTAACTGTTGTTGTACGCAAACTCCACCAAATGAAGGTGATCTTCCCATGATCCTCCGAAATCCAAAACACAAGCTCTGAGGAGATCTTCCAAAACTCGGTTGACTCTCTCAGTCTGACCATCTGTTTGAGGGTGATAAGCTGTACTCAAACACAACTCGGTTCCCAAGACTTCCTGGAAGCTCTTCCAAAATCCACTAGTGAACAATGGGTCTCGATCGCTCACTATACTCTTCGGAACACCATGGAATCGAACTATCCACTTCACATACAACTCAGCCAACTTTGATGCAGTCCTAGTCGATCGAACAGGAATGAATCGTGCACTCTTAGTCAGACGATCCACAATGACCCAAATCCCTTCATTTCCCGTTCTGGTTCTAGGCAATCCATCAATAAAATCCATCGACACTTGTTCCCACTTCCATGTAGGAACTTCTAAGGGTTGAAGCAATCCACTTGGCTTCTTCTGTTCAGCCTTTACCAACTGACAGTTCATACACTTGGAAATGAAATCTCCAACATCCTTCTTCATGCCTTCCCAGTAGTAGGTTCTCTTCATATCCCGATACATCTTATTTCCACCTGGATGAATTGTCAACTTCGAGTGATGACTTTCCTTCAGAACTTCACTCCTCAATTCATCTATATCGGGAACCACTAGTCGTCCTTGCTTTCGAAGCCAACCTTCTCTATCGACCTCGAATCCTTTATCCTTTTCTGGCTCCAATCCAGATTCCAATTCACGGATAATCTTGACAAGCTTATCATCTCGCTTTTGACTCTCGCCAATCCTTTCCACAAGAGTCGGTCTTATCGATAAGTTTGCCAACATTTCAGGTTCCAATTCGCATCCAGGCCTGAAGTCAAATCCAGCTAAATACTCGAGACTCTTCCATTCAGAAAACATGGCTCCCAATCCTGCATGTCTTCGACTTAACGCATCAGCCACTGCGTTACCTTTTCCCGGAGTATAAGCTATACCAAAATCATACGATGCCAAAAACTCTAGCCAACGTTGCTGCCGAAGATTCAAATCCTTCTGGGAGAAAAGATACTTCAACGACTTATGATCCGTAAACAACTCGAATCGAACCCCCAACAGATAATGCCTCCACATCTTCAGAGCAAATACAATCGCCGCTAACTCCAAGTCATGAGTTGGGTAATTCCTTTCATGCGGCTTCAGTTGTCGACTGGCATACGCAACAACTTTATCCTTCTGCATCAGCACTGCTCCAAGTCCAGTACCACATGCATCGGTGTAAACCACCATCTCATCATTCCCACTTGGAATAGTCAAAACAGGAGCACTCGTCAATCGCTCTTTCATGATTCCGAAAGCTTGCTCACACTTAGCACCCCAACTGAACACTTGGTTCTTCTTCGTCAATCCTGTTAACGGTGCAGCTATCTTGGAGAAGTCTTTGATAAACCGTCGATAATATCCTGCTAATCCAAGAAAACTCCTCACATCAGATGCATTCTTAGGTCTAACCCAATCCTGGATTGCTGCCACCTTAGCGGGATCAACCGCTATTCCATTTCCAGAAATCACATGGCCTAAGAACCTCACTTCACTCTTCCAGAAGTGACACTTCGAAAACTTAGCCTTCAGCTGATGTTTCCGTAAGATCTCCAAAACAATACGCAAGTGCGTCTTGTGCTCTTCTTCCGTTCTGGAATAAATCAGAATATCATCCACGAACACAAGTACGAACTTGTTCAACTGATCTCTGAACACTCTATTCATAAGATCCACAAAATATGCTGGCGCGTTAGTCAATCCAAATGGCATTACCAGCCACTCAAAGAAACCGGATGGTGTCCTAAAAGCAGTCTTCGACACACTATCCTTTGCCACTCTCAACTGGTGAAATCCCGTTGCCAAATCCATCTGAGAAAACACCTTAGCTTCGTGAAGCTGATCAAACAAGTCATCTATTCTCGGTAATGGATACTTGTTCTTCTTAGTCACCTTATTCAGCTCACGATAATCGACGCACAATCTCAACGACCCATCTGCCTTGGTTGCAAACACAACTGGTGCACCCCACTCGGACACACTACGCCGAATGAATCCTTTCTGCAAAAGATCATCAACTTGCACCCTCAACTCCTGCTGCTCCCTAGGCGCCATCCGCCTAAGAGGCATCACAACAGGTCTGGCTCCTTCAACTAGATCTATACGAAACTCGATCTCTCTATGCGGCGGCAACCCTTTGACTTCGTCAAAGACATCCTCGAATCCATTAGCGATCGGTACTGATGACAGTCCATCCCGTGGAACAACTAGCGAATACATGAAGCTCATGAAGACGCCTTCTTCATGCTTACATCGTATCACAATCTTTCGCCCCTCCACATTCTCGACTGTCACTTCCAACTTTTCGCAATCAACCTTAGCCGCATACTTCCTAAGCCAGTCCATACCCAAGATAATTCCGAACCCCGTAAAGTTCAGAACAAAGCAATCACAAACAAAAGAGCAACCATGACTCGACACAACTAGACCACGGCATAACATACACAAACAAGACGAACCCCCAACTGGATTAGTCACTACCAATGGCCTATCAACAATATCCGGCTTCAAACCTAACCGGCCTACTAGTTCATTACAAACAAATGAATGCGACGCTCCAGTATCAAACAAAACTCTAACTGGAACACCACATAGGAAAAGAGTACCTTGAACAACCACACTCTTTCCCTTTTCTTCAGCAGTAGGAGCTTTCGAAGACGACGGAACAGCTCCCAAAGCATAGGCTTGCACAATCTGCCTGTCCTTCCTTGGTTCTGGACAATTCTTCCTGAAATGCCCCGGCTTGTCACAGTTGTGACACTTCATCGGTGCCTTTGGATTCTTACAATCCTTAGAGAAATGGCCCTTCTGCTGACAATTGTAGCAAGTTACCTCGCCTTTCGGCTTCTTCTGGCCATCCTTACCCTTCTGCTGCTGCTGCTTCCTCTTCTGGTTTCCACCCTGCTGTGGTTTAGATTCTCCCTTGGTAACAGCAACAACAGGTCCTTCCTTAGGAAACAGACTCTCATGCCTAAGAGCTTTCTCCACAAGCTTCTCAAATGAATCGTCCAAATGATCCACCAACTGTCTCCCAAGATAACTATCCAAGCCGGTCACAAACTTCTCATTCTTCTGATAAGCAGATTCAATATACGACCGGGCATACTTGGACAAAGCTTCGAACTCAGAAACATACTCAAGAACAGATCTTCCACCCTGCTTGAGCTCTACAAACTTCTTGAACAGAACAGACTTCTGAGATGTAGAAATGAACTTAGCTTCAAATCTAGCTTGGAATTGCTCCCAAGTAATCTCTTCCTCCGCAGTATCGATGGTAATAGAATTCCACCAATCAGAGGCTCTCCCTTGAAGCTGCCTTGATGCCAACTTCCTCTTAGTTGCATCATCAATTCCCAAATCACCAAAGATCCTTCTACAAGCATCTATCCACCTCTGGACCTCAATGGTAGATTCTGTTCCCAAGAAAACCTTCCCTCCAAGAGCAGTATAATCCTTGCACAGCTTAGCAAAATCCACTGGTTTCGGAGTTTGGACTTGAACTCCAACATCAACTGCCGCCCCCGGAACTGGTATCCTTCTCATGATCGAAGTCATCATAGCTTCGAACATGGCTGCATAATCAGCAGTCTCTTCAGTAGCACGACCTCCCCTAGCAGCTGGTCTCCCTCTTCGACTCATTCTCAATATCTATAAGAAGGAATGATTAGAACATCTAGAGAATCAACTGCATAAAGGACTCAAATTCTACTAAGCCACTATATTATATATAGTAATCATCCATCAAAATACAATTACGTCTCTCATACGTAGTTACGACAGCGAGCGTTGGGTAAAATCGATTAACCAATGCTCTGATACCAAATGTGACGACCGCCCATGACCCCTACACCGAATCTAGAGATAGAGCGCTGTAAAGTGTGCCAGGCGACCATGGACGATTGTCAAGGTAAGATTAAAACAACAGGATCTATCGTATTACTCACAGCGCATGGACAAAATACAATAGAACATATGTATAGTGAAGCTTTACAGAATAAAATGACATCATATAAAACTCCATAATAGTTGAATACAAGCATCCACATAGTCAATACATCCAGCCTCACTACATAACTCTCAGAGAATACAAAACAGCGGAAAAAAAAATCCAGTACATATAAGAAGATAATATGCAACCCTCTAGCTCGTCTTCGATATCAGCATCGTGAGAAGAGAACAGCACCTGTCACCTGCTACCTAGTCTGCCCGTCCCAAAATGGACGAACAGCCCAAGGCAGTAAGAATTAAAAACATAAAGCCTTGAGTCAGACAACAGTCTTAGTGAGCAGTAAATTAACTAACAACATACCAAAAGAGCATAAAGGAAAAGGAATAGGAATACAACCCTCCCACTCCAACCTCATTCTACAGTGATAGCCCCCAGACACACACTAAGCAGAAGCAAACATAGCAGAGCATACAATTTAAAGTAAAGCAATTGTCACTCGAGTCAAGAGCGATGTTTTCCAAGTACAAATCCCAAGGTCTAAAACCAAGGTCAGATAAGCACCCAGGAAATACCGCTCTTGAGACCGAATGATGATACAACCAAACATCCATGACTCGGCTATCACTGTTATCATTGTTGCGATATCACCGTTAATTGAATGACCGGCACATTCTTTCAGCCGTCCGTCAAGGGCTAATGGTAACCCCGGTTCTAGACATAACTCCCGCACGTCATCGTGACCCGTGCCTAGGATTATCGAATCTACCCAGAGTACTCGACCATCAACTTAGTCTTTTGGGCGTCCCCATGTACTCTTGCTTAGAGCATGCTAGAACCTTCAACAACGATGAGATCTCAACCTCCTAGTCATCCTCCTCGACGACTATTGCCATACTAGCTCAAGCGCCTCTCGAGCATCCATTATCCTCAACTCGAATCATATCACCGAGTTATCAACATGCTTGGAATGATCCCGCCTGGATTCGACCAAGTCTTCATCATATGATTGCCTCGCTTCATAACATCCTCGCGAAGCTTCATCTCAACATCACATCATCAAATCTATGCATAAGAGCTTCATCATCCCGCTACATATGCCCCGAGCAGCTTTCCCAATCCAAGAGCCTTTCCTTTAGCTTTTGAATCACCTTTGGTCTAAATCTAATCATCAATCATCTAGTTCATAACAATCAATCAAATCAAACATCAATCCAAGCAATCAAGCATTCAAATATGATCTAAGTAGACAATTATAACAATAATGGCATTTTCGTAATTAAAGAGTTGAAAGTCCAATAAGCATGAAAACATGTATTATATCTCTACAAACTTGATGAATGAACTTGCATAGGTTAACATATGATAAAATGGATACAACATCATCATGAACAATGGATCTATATGGATCTACACATAGGATGAAGAAAATGCATGGAAATCTCTATTTTAACACCAAAACGAGCCAACAATCCGATATACTCCTTTGGATCCGTGTGAGAGATAATCACCACTCACCAAATCACCTAAACAATCCAAAAGATATCAACTTTAGATCTGGACAGCGAAGAACTAAGCTAGATCCGACAAGATCTCACTTCAAACGATGAAATCTCTCTTGAAAAGATGAAGATCTTCAATCTAAGCTCTTGAATCTTTAATCTTGATCTTCGATTTGGATGGATGGAAGCACTAGATTAGAGTGGAGAAAAGAAGTGAAGAAGTGTAGAAGTCGAGCTCTCAAAATGGCAGCACTTCGTCGCTTCAAAATCCGGATCCCAAAAAGTGAGAACAACCCCTCCTATTTATAGCTGAAAACTGCCTGAGTCGTAACTCGGCTATCTCCTTAAGTCGTTGCCGACCTAACATATGCCGACCTACGACCTAAAAACCCCCACGACTTAACAGAGCCTCCGACCTAACCCTTAGCCAACAACTCCGACCTAACAGATACGCGCGCCTCAACTCCTACGATCTAACACTTCTGCGCATACGACCTAACTATTAAGTCGACCTACGACTTAACACATACTTCGACCTAACACTTAGACGAAACCCAGCGACCTACGACTTAACAGGTTACGACCTAATTCCTTAAGCCTCCACGCGACCTAACACTTAGCCTAACTCCTAAGGTCGCCAACTTGTTAACTCCTTAGGTCCTTAGGTCGCCAACACTAGGTCGCTAACTCGGCAACTACTAGGTCGCTAACTCGGCAACTACTAGGTCGCTAACTCGGCAACTACTAGGTCGCTAACTCGGCAACTACTAGGTCGCTAACTCGGCAACTACTAGGTCGCTAACTCGGCAACTACTAGGTCGCTAACTCGGCAACTACTAGGTCGCTAACTCGGCAACTACTAGGTCGCTAACTTTCCCAGCCGACCTAACACTTAACAAAACTTGGGTCGCTCACAACATTCTCTTAGGTCGTTGCCGACCTAACTCTACCCCAGAATACTTAGGTCGCCTACTACTCTTCCTTAGGTCGCCTAAACTTCTTAAGTCGGTCAGTCTTTAGGTCGTTAACTCGCCCTGCCGACCTAATTACTTAACTAAATCCTAGGTTGCACAATTTTATAGGTCGCTCCAACTAACCCACGACCTAACACTAACTCGCAAGTCCTTAACTCGGTCACGACTTAGCTCTTAGGTCGTCCACGACCTAGGACTTAGACAAATTTCCCCAAAAATCTGAAATGACTTAAAAATGCAAAAATTCCAGATTTGACGAACTTTTCGATCCGTGAAAAATACGGGTCGTTACAAATTACCTTGATTAATCATTCTTTAATTACATTTAAGTAATTATCTTTAATTAATTTCACAAATTAATTATTCTTAATCAAATACAGTAATTAACCTTTAATTACTTCATTAATTAATTAATTATAATCAATTACTTTAATCCTTAATTAATTACAATTAATCACTTATCATTTGATTAATAAATCTTAATATCAACTCTTAATTACATCATTAATTAATTATAAACTAATGATTTCTAATTACATCTTTAATTATTTATTTATTTAAATTAATTACATTTAAGTAATTAATCTTAATTAAACCACAATTATTAATCACCTTTGATTAATCTTAATTAGTAATTAACTTCCCTTAATTACTTTCATTAATTAATTACTTTTTAATTAATTATCTTAACCAACAATTAATTTACCTTAACCAACAATTAATTACCTTAATCCATTAATTAACTTTATTAACTAAATTGTTTAATTAATAACACTAGGTAATTAACTCTTAATCATTTCCATTTAATTACTTTCATAAAATAATTATCCTTTAATCACTTTATTAAATAATTTGCCTTACTTAATTACATCTAGTAATTATTCCTTAATTACTTCATCAAGTAATTATACTTAAATAATTTATAAGTGATTATCTCTAACTAATCATTAATTAATTACTTAGTTAATTATTTATCTAATTATTTAAATTTAATTAAATAATTTCTTAACTATTTATACTTAAATATCTTAATTAAGAAAAATCATTATCTTAATTAAATTATTATCTATTCTTAAATCATTTTCAGTAAATGAATTATCCTTATTAATTTCACATATTAATTTCCTTTAATAAATCAAAATCTTAATTACTTAAGATAAAATCTTTATTATAATTAAATAATTACAACATTTAGTTTTTACCTTTAAAATCTTGAAGCTTTTCAAAGTTATTTAAATAATTTTTAATACAAAGATCATTTTGAAAATCCACTTTCTATTATTTAAAAACTTACTTATTTAAATTATTTAAAACTTGTTAAAACAATTTTTCTAGAAATCAATTTAGTTTAAATGGTTAAAATCTTGTTTACCTTTGCTTAACAACTCAGAAACATTACAAAACAAATTTTCTTTTGTTTAAAACTTAAAACATTTCTGAACCAAACATCTTAGAAAATGTTTCTACCAAAACCCGAGTAAAACACTCAGGAACTCGAAGCAACTTCCGCGTCAAAACCCACTACCCTGCTTCGAGTAAAACTCGAATATACTCGAACGAAACCCGAGACAAGCTTTCTTCCCCAAAAACAAAATCTCAGATGCACACGAACGTGCTCGTGTACATGCACGCTACGGTTGGACGTCGATGATCTCCGTTCTGATCTCCGGCAAGTCGCCTTTCATCACTACATCGCGATCGACCATCCAAACTCCCACGATTCGATCGAGAATCGAATTCGACCATTTAACCCATCAGCTCGAAGAACACCATCACCAGAAAACCATCCTCCACGGCAACCCAAGCTTCGAAACTCCTCGCCGTCTTAACCCCAGCTCCGCCTCACTGCCCCGAGCCTCCAGAACCATATGCGATCAACTCCGATCACCTCTCGACATCACGAAACCCATTAGAACAATCAACATAAAAACAGCGTCTAAAACCCTACTCCAATTGAATTCGAACAATTCGTCCATAAGAAAAATTCAATTGTATTTTTCCCATGATCACAATCAATCAACCCTCCTCCATACCAAAAATCGTTCAACTCTAACATGCGGATCACCACTAATCGCCTATCAACCCAAATTCGAACAAACCCAAATTACGTTCGAATTTCCAAACTAAAATTTTTGATATGCATGCCTAAATTCATGATTTTTCAGTACGATTTCATATATATAATTCAACTTAGAATTTAGAGCAATTGATTTTTAACTTATATTTTAATTTCACTGTATTTTCTTCAATTCGAGGGAAATTCCAAATTATAAAATCCTAGAATTATTTTTAGATGATAATTTACATGATTACAAACAACTTCTATTTACAAATCAAAGGCCAATTCGAATTAAAAATCTAGTTATTGAATTTACTATGGCAATTGAAACTGTTATAAATATACAGAGCATATACAGGCATCTCAATATCATCATTCACTCAATCACCAACATACATCAATTAAATCTAAGAATTCAGACACATCATCATGATTTCATCACAAGAATAACGTATAAATCCAGGATTAAAACTGTTTTTAAAATTTCATTTACTCACCTTAATATCAAAACAGAGAGACAGGCTTTTAAATTTCTGATTTCTGGAAACTGCTCTTGATTTTGTTATTGAGATTTGAAATCCTTTTTCATGCTTTATTTATGTTGAATCTGGTGTGGAAGTTGCTGTTGAACTTCATTTGCATGTTGAATTACAGAGCTTGATTTAGTTGCAGGTTGATTTCGAGTTGCAGCATTCACTTTCAAACTGATTTTGCACATTTTAAATTCCCAGATTTTTATCTTCATTTGCTTTTAGTTTAATTTCAGGTTTTTAGAAGAAGAAAGAGTATTTAGAAAGAAAAGATTCGAACTGAACAAATGAAGACCAGCTTTCTTCTTTTACTACATTATTTTTAAATTAAATTTTAAATGAAGATAATGTTGCCACTTGTATTTTTATTAGTATTACAAATGTCCCAACTTGGTTTATGTGTTTACAAGTGTTATTATCATGTGTTAAGATACTAACACATGTCCTAAGTAATTTTAAATAAATTTCTATTTAATTTAAATGTTAATATAAAACTTACTTTTTTTAGTTACTTAATTAATAAATATTAGTTTACCTTTAAAAGAAAATATGTTAAAACTAATTATAAATATAAATAAATTCCTTATTCATGTATTTTAAAGTCTAGAACATTATATAACCATTTAAAATTTAACACTTTAAAGAAAACTAAAATAAAACTTTGATTAAACCCCTTTTTAAACTATCACATTTAAAATAAACAATTGTCTTATATTTTGAAAACAATTTAATTAAATCTAAATTAACCTTTTGAAAAATGTTAAATTATAAAACAAAGCTTTTAAAATCACAATTTATACATATATATTTATCAATAGATTTAATTAAATTTCAAACAATCCAAATTATAACATATATATACATATATATTACAAATTTGAAAATTCATCTTTAATTTAAAACAAAAGATATCCTATTCACAATATATAACAATATATTGTTATAAATAGATTAAAACTTTATTAGCTTTGAAGATAAATCTTATCAATATTGCCAGATTAAATATTTATTAACTTTTAAAAGATTAAATTATCAATACAGATTATTAAATTTAAATTGCCCAAAAACCCGGGATATCACAAAATATGATTTCTATGGTTTGAAAAGAAATATATGGTTTTATTAAATATTGATTTTGAGGATTTATTAAAATTGATTTAATAAAGTTGATAAATAATATGTTTAAGTATTTATTTAATATCTATATTTTCAAATATAGAGTTTGTAATGATTTGAAATTATATTTATTTAAGAATTTTACTTAAATAAGTTTGATTTGAAATTTATAAAATTTGAAATTTGAAAGCTATGATTTTATAACTTGAATTTGATTAAAAATGACTTAAATGAATATTTCAAATTTATATAAAATTTAAATGGGATATTTTGTTTATTTAATTTAGTAAATTTAAGATGTATTTGGATATTATTGAAATGATTAAGTAAATATTTCAAACTAATAATAGTAAAGTGAATTTGATATATATATATATATATAAAATAATCGAATTTAGTTTTGAAATGTTGAATATATTGGCTTTGAAATATATATTTTGAAATGGTTTATTTGTGGTCCAAATCTGTATTTGAAATCTATATAAATTTTGAATGGTTTATTTAGAAGCTAAATTGGAATTAATGATTTAAGATCTGATTAAATTTGGATTTTGGAATTCGAATTGATTTGAATCGATTTGTGAAAGTCGAGAAAACTATTTTATTTTATAAAGTAATTTTAAATTATATTTAAAACTATTGATATTTTACTTTATAAATTATTTTAATATAAACTATTTTAATATAAATCATTTTTAATATAAACTATTTTTATATATAAACTATTTTAACTTATAACTATTTATATAAACTATTTTATTTTATATACTAATTTTAATATCTAAACTATTTAAGGGGGAAGTGTTATGATTTCCAAATGGCTATAATTTCAAAAGTGTTATGATTTCCAAAATGCTATAATTTCAAAAGTGTTATGATTCCCAAAATGCTATGATTTCAATGCTGTGATTTCCAAAGTGTTTGATTTTTAAGGACTATGATTTCGAAAGCGTTATAACTTTGCAAAGTGATATGATTTTTGGAAATAGATATATTTGAAATGGAAATGATATCGTATTGATTTGGGTTTTGAAATGAGAATGATATTTCGGTTTTTGAAGTATAGACTATTTTGAAATGACCGCGGTGTTATAATAACGATTGGTTTTTAAAGAGACCGGGATCGGATATGGACATACTCTCTGTCGATACCGTAAACCACTTTAACAACTGTGTACGCGGTGGAGTTTCCAGAATGAAGTAGGATGGTGGCGACGATCCTAAGGTATATACGTGGACTCAACTCCTGTGAGTTGGCATAAGGTGGCTAAAACAGGAGCGATCTCGGACCAGTGAGGTATCACCTCTTATCGGACACACTTCTTCGATACCATTCTATTACTTTGTGATTGTTTGGGTGCACCCCTTGATTTGGGAGTGTTGTCCGAGGTGGAGCGATAGTGGCTGCTATGCGTTTCCATCAGTCCGTGTGCGTAATTAGTATATCTACCCTGGCATTGCCTTGTGTGCCGTGTCACCTACCATATCGAGCTTTACTACGAGTTGTGATTTCTCCTGTAGCCTGTGGAGTATCGAGGGTAGCCCCCATTTTGGGAGTATGCTAATACTGGATAGACTACTAGGACTATTATGTGTTAAGGGCTATATGGGTAACCCCTTGACGCTATTAAAATGTATGTTTATTTTATATTAGACATTATTATAATAGCGAATATTACTACATAGTAGATAGTTTAATGGATCCTTAGAGGATGGTTATCCCAAACATCCTTTGAGTTACTTGTATTTCAGTTGATATTTCACTTGATTTGGATTTATTGATATAAGAATGTTAATCCTGACTCGAGTGTTTTGTGTTTTGCTTTACACTCGGGTCAGACTGAGTGATACAGCATTTGAGACTCACCTTTGGAGTTGGAGCTTCACTTGGAGACCCAGCTATTTATCTATCCTGCTTTCAGTTGTTCAGTCGATTCCAGTGATGCATTCAGATCTTGTATTTGATTATTGTATTGATACATCTATGTACTCGTGACTTTTGTTGTATCTTGTTTAACTCTGTTATATATATGTAGTAGCTTCATGAACTACTATTTTTTGTTTCCGCTGCATTATTGTTATATTACTCTGTGTCTGTGATCTATGATTATTTTATTTACTATATATGCTGAGTTTTGCCAAATTTTATTTACAATCCATTTTTTTGAATTATTCAAGTCCTGCATGTGTGGATTTATTGTCGATTTGAATGGTCCAAAATACTGGGTCGTTACATAGAGGGTAAAGAAAATCCGCGAGATTGACTACCTACCATCAATATTAATTCGAAAATGTCAGTCTTGTGGGTTGTGGATTTATGGATCTTAAGGCTAATTAAACATAGAGGGGGGTGAATAGCATTTTCTGCCTTATGTAAATCTTTTTTAATTTCTTTCAAGATAAATATTAAATTACAAATAATTGACATAGAAATATACCAACAATCAATTGCAGATGCAATCACAGGTAAAAATAAAAATAATAAAGTAAAGTAGAGATTAAAGGGACGACACCAGAGATTTTGTACTGGTTTGTATTTCTCTTACATCCAGTCCCGTACAATTGCTTATACAGCTTTCTTTTCAAATTTCAATCTTTAACCAAGTAGAAGGCAAACCCAAATATAATCTTGATTTCAAGACTACGAGACACACCCTCCTGAATTTCCAAGCTCATGGTAGACTCACTTGATTTGACCGAGCTACAAGCACACCCACTAGATTTCCGGGGTACTAAGCGCAACCATTGGATTTAACGGGCTAGAAGAGTTGATAGTTTTTCCAAAGATAATTTCTTGAACTTTGGATACAATGGATCCTATAGCCTCTTGGATAGCACTTTGAACTTTGAATTGAGAGAGAGATGTTTCAAAAAAAGTAAGAAAGTAGTATTGAATCAATACAATGAAGTAGGAGTTTGATTTTGAAGAGAATAGAGTACATTTTTCAATGAATATTTCAAGAGATTAAGAGGAGGGAAGAAAGTAAGTAATTAGTTGTCAAAAAATTCGTTTGCACTTTTTTTCATATTGTAAATAAAAAGATATATCCTTTCGTGAAGACTTACGACGAATAGACACTTCCTTTCAAAATTTGAAAAACTATTTGGCGGCATGTATGTCAACATATGCAAAGCATGTACATCTACATATGGTTGCATATTTTGAAAACTATTTTCTTTAGAATTGTTTTGAAAATCCTATACTTTGTAAAATAATTTGATACTTTGTAAAATAGTTTGAACATGGTTTATAAACATTTTGAACTTTAAAAACTTTTATAATATATTTTAAAATATATTTTGCTTAAAAGTATAAAAGATTAGAAAATTAGATATAGAGATCAGATTGCTATAAAGGACTTTAACAATATATGCTATAACTCTATACACTAAATTATAATCTTGAGATCTTCACATCTTGGACTTTAAGCTTATGAGTCTTCATGTCTATTTCTTAAGTCTTTGTACTATATAGTTTTCGATTCAACATCTAAGTAATATTCTACATTATATACTATATAACTTGGAAAAACATTAGTATCTATATTTTATACATTTGTATATGGTTGTGTATGATTGTCGCCATCAAAATCAATAATCGAGGTATTACCAATCTTCCAATTTTTGATGATAACAACCATTAAATATTCCTGTATATAATATAACCCCCCTTAGTTAGATAACTCCCTCAGAATATATGCATGTGTATATTTTATATTTTTCTCCCTTTGTATCGTCAACAAAAATGGGTGAAAAAATTAAACCCCCCCTAAATGTGATACTATTTTGTGAGAGACTATATTTTGAGAGACTATTTATTTAATTAATACCGAATATGAATGTGGGATAATATAATCAATACTAAAAATAATGGGAATAAACTCCTTAAGTAAGATGATATATACATCAAAATAAATACTTAATGTATCAAAATCAATGTAAACTAGATGATATATGTGAAATCAAATTTTAATTATGAGAGTATGGAAAACAATTTAATATGACATAAATGATATTAATATATAATCTTAAACATCCAAATTTGAAAAAGACATTTACACATTAAATTTATTACATAAAATTCATATATAAAAAATGATAATAATTACGTAATTTAATCATAACCTAATCAGAATATTTGATAAGTGTAACTATGTAAATGATCAAATTTATGTTTAATAAAATTTTGTAGTAAATATTTCTTTATTCTTATCCATTGTTTTTTAAGAAAGACATGGTAATTTATAATAATTTTTTAAGCAGAATATGAAAAGTGTAAGTGAGATATGTAGAGTAAAAAGTATCGTAAAAAAGCATCATATAAATTTAATAATTAAAAGAACTTGGGAATGGCAGTAAGATGGTTGATCATATGTTTCGGTGTTATTGCCATCTTGAAAATTTTCTTTTCTGGAGAATATCATAATATGAATGATCATATAAAAGGTCTCCATAGTTAGGGGTGGCCACGGTCAGTTAACCGAACCGATCGGTTAATTAACCGATTTAACTGCCCAAAAGTTTTGGTTCGATTAACTGAACCGAAAATAAAGTTGGATAGTTCGAACCGACCGAACCACTAAATCTTAACTGTGGTTAACCACAAATTTTAACTGGTTAACCGTTTAATCTTAACTAGTTAACCAATAGTCAGTTAACCGTGTATAACCGATTCTAACTGTATTTGACATTCAAAAATTAACCAATACCAAAAAACTGTTACCCAAATCAAGGCAGTAAATGCCTCAGTAGTGTGTACTTTAGTAGGTTATCGATTACACCTCAATTAAATACAAAATAGCCCAAATATATCTCATTTCAGACTCAAAAGAGCTTACGCTAAATAGTTCAAAAATGCATCTGTTAAAATTCTCTAATTCAGTTCAAGACAGTCTTGGTTCATAATATAGTAGCAGCTTACACTAAACAGTTCGTTACTGAGTTTAGACAGTTCAGCAATTACATTACATGAATACAAAGTTCAGCAACAATACATAGTTGCAAACACTAAAAAGCATCAATACATAGTTCATAGCCTAGAATACCAGCAAGAAAATTAAAATTGATAGGTGCGTTGAATAACTTCATACATAGTGATACTGTCACTGCATAGTCCAAGCAGTTCATTGTTACATGACTTCGTGTATAATTCAGATAGTTCAAAAAACACTTTACTGTCGGCGCATATCGCATCAGTTGAAAGCAAGACCCCCAAGACGGCAAGACCAGCAAGTTGCATGAACTGAAAATAAACGACTGAACAGAGATATTTATGAATTGAATATGATATTCTGAGATATTCAAATCATACAGTTGTGGTCCTTATGGATTATTTTCAGTGATAAGATGGTTATACTTATATCAGCAGAAATGAGATGTAGCAATAAGAATCTAAATTGAAGTAGTGCATAACTTTTATCTTATATTAATTTGATAAGTAAAATCAAAATGCAAAATGTTTTGTTTAGCAATTCTACCAATTCATAAAGAAAAAGACATGAAAAAATTTTCAAGCAACATGCCTCCATTTTCAAGGATCGGTCATTGTATCGGGGTTGAGTGTGTGCAAACCATGATTCATACACTATGGAGCAGGAAATTTATTATGTAAAAAAAAGAAATGCAAAAAACGAAAGTATTTTGTTCAGTGTTAGTTCTGTATTCCTAGAAGTGAAATAAAACTTCACTAGTATAGTATAAAGCTCGCCTTCATAAGCTCTATATTCCTAGGCTCTACTTCTGCAAGCTCTTGCTTAAGTCAAAGACATCGTCGTCGCTCTCTGTTCAGTGTTAGTTCAAGTTCTTCTTTCTCCTTTTCGAGAGTAGTAACAAATTTGCTACTTGACTCCTCTTTTACACTATTCTGCTCAATTATAGGCAAATTGTAACGACCCGGAAATTTCGAACCCGAAATTTCCAGATAGTTAGAAGAAAAAGAAAAGAGATAGAAGAAAGAAATAGAAAGAAGAAAGAAGAACAGAAAACACAACATCTCACATTCGCAGCGGATTAAATATAATAACAAATAATAGCATTTTTATAAAAGAAAGCTGTAATTGTTACTTTTAATACAATTAATCAGAGTTACAATCATTACAATAGACTGGACAGTTATATCAACCTGCCCCATACTACTATCAAAACAACTCTCAAATACACAGCGGAAAACACTCTATACGTTCCTGTCATCCAGCTCGCCTCCTGAGCTCCAGAACGTCCTTACCTGGAATCTGTAATACTCGGTCTGACCCGAGCATTACATCAAAGTAACACCCGGGTCAGGCTGGAAACCAGCGTGAGTAAACTCATCTAACATGAAATTTTAATTCATAGAACTTATTTAAACCCGGGGTAACTCGTACTTTACTACAAGTAAACAACTTATATGGTCAACATATATTTTCACAAAACAATATCTAAGTATCAACTTAGCTAAATTGGTCCATATTATCCCAAACCTGCCTATTTGATTTCTCAAATCAAACTATAAAGAATTTTAGAAGTTTTCAAATCGAAGTGGTTTCGGGTATTAACTAATACCCGACTCCTGTCTCTTCGAATCTAATGTCATCTTAACCCAAGTTATTCAAATGAAATACAATTCAAACTTTAAATATAGGGTGTCACTTTTACCCAGCAATTTATCATCGATAGATAACCCTATTATCACTGATCAACCCAAACATAACATATTACAAAACATTTCATCTCATATATCAGAGATACCAAATAATCTGAAGCATTTAATGTCCTCCAATCATTCATAAGCAAGATAAATTAGTCACACTATTTCTAATTAATTTAAATAAATTAAATTAATTACTTTAATCACTTTTAATCATTCTTACTTACACTAATTAATTACAAACCATTAATAAATCTTAATTATTCTCTTTGATTACATTAAGTAATTAACCTTTAATTACCCCATAGATTAACTAGCCTTAACCATTCACATTAACTTTAATTAATCTCCTTAATTTATTTATCTTAATTAAAAATTAAATCAACCTTCAATCATTACTTAATTACCTTTAATTAAGTAATTATCGTTAAGTAATTAATTACCCTTAATTACTTACTTTAATCAATCTTAAATAATTAATTACCCTTTAGTGTAATTTCACAAAGTAATTTACCTTCATTACATTAAGAATCTTTTATTAATTACTTTAAGTAGTTAATTTCATTAAGTAATCAACCCTTTAATTAATTACATTCATTAATTAATCACAATAGTTGATTAGTCTTAATTAGTCACTTAATTAAATCATTTTATTTAAAAAAAAACAATTAGAGATTAATTCAATTAATTAACATAATAAAAATTTCAACTCAAAAACAAATTAAATCTTAAACCACGACTTTATAATTTATTGAAAAATTATTCATTTCAAAATACTTTTAAACTTGAACATGTTTTCTAAAACCTGTTAAGAAATTTTCTTTCTATTTAAACCTGGACATGTTTCCTTTCTAGTTTAAAAATCTGGATAATATTTCACATTCATATTTTTAAAACTTGGTAACGATTTCATTTTTAAATTTTAAACCAGGTTAATCAAAAGAAACCCGAGCCAACATCCAAACTTTTCCGAGCAAAAACTCGAGCCCAAAACCAAAATTCTCGAGCCAACATTTGTGCACTTCACAACCAAAACTGCTCCGAGTCAAACTCACAATCATCTCGAGATCGACCCGATACATCTTCTTCCCAAAACTCGATATCTCGCTCCAGATCACCAGAGATACAATTCCGATCGACCACGAACAAATTCGACGACCTCACCGTTGACGATCGACACACACTCGTCCTCGAGATCAAACCCCAACAAACTCTCGCATCACCCATCATCGAATCAAACTAGCTCGCCTGGATTTAACATGTACTGACACGCGTACACGTGCACACTCGAACGAGTCGACTCCGACCACCATCACCGTTGCCTTCAGGTCACCCATGACTCATACGAATGCCATAACCACCCATCACCATCGTTTACCTCAGTAATCGAAATCGAGCATATCGATCTTTTTCCTGGAACCAACAGTTCATCAACAACCACCTCGCCATGCCAACTCCAACCACCGGATGCTACACGATCATGACCAAGCAACGCCACATGTCTACTCTTTGATTTCCCCCCATACCGATCGCCTCTAATCCACCCACGACGATGCAGCAACCACTAAAACCCATTCGACCAAAACTGTCGATCGAACCCTAGTTCGATGTCACCGAGCCGCCTCGACCACTTATAAATTCAATCACCATTTTTCCCTTGAACCCTGACTCACGAGCCACCTCCAGGCGTAATCACGAGACCCACTTCTCCACCAATCATCGGAATTCAATGATAATAAGAATTCCGTTCAACATACATTATCTCATGATCTATATTCTTAAAATTCATGATTTTATTTTTAAAAATCATCATTTCAGATAACGAATTAGATTATATACTTGAATACATGATTTATTTAAATTGAGATTTCGATATGTTCATACTTTTACTGTAATTCTTCATTTTGTTAAAAACTACCTTTTTATCTTGCCTGGAAATATTTTTAGATCAGATATCTTGTTATTACAAACAAAGTTTGTTTATATATCTAAGTCTAAAAAGAATCAGAGAGAGAGAGATTGGATTTTATCAAGTTTTAAATTTTGTAAAGCTAGAACAGGGCAATCATATTGATACTCAGACAACCACACCAGATATACAGACATGCAAGCATAATTTATAATCATTCAAACAATTTAACAACATACTTTAAGCTTTTATCACATGCAATCAAGATTTACAGAGTAAAACTTTAAAATGTTAGTCTACTCACTGTAATAGGATGTTTGAACAGAGAGCTTTGAACAGGTTATGTTGGAAAATGCCTTGATCTTTTAAAAACTTGTAAACTGGAACTGGAAAACTTTGATTAGCTTGAAACCCTGCTTTAAAACTGAGATGGATTTGCTTTGATTCTGCTTAGATCTTAGATTGCTTCAGATTTGAAAACTTGGAGAAGCTGATAATTGTTTGCTTCCTTTAGATTTGTTTACTGGTTTTTGGTTTTAGATTTTCTTTTTCTTTGTTTTGATATTTAAGATAGAAAAGAAAATGAGAGGAAAAAGTAGAGAGTTTTCCTATAACTCAGTTTTATCATTTAAAAAGAATTATTAAAATTAAGACACTTGTATGAATTAACTTACACTTGTCATTATTGTTTTATAAATAGTTTACATTTGTTAAAATGCATGGTGAATTTGTTTACATTTGTAATTATAATGTACCTAATATGTTTTATGTATTTATTACTTTCTTAAATCTATATAATACCTTTATACATGTATGTTTTAACCTTATATATTTACAAACTACCTTTATTTTAAGTATAGCCTTTAAAGAAATATATATATCTTTTATCAAATCTTACTTTAAACTAAAATACTTTTTAAATTAATAAATATATCTTATAGATACTATTTAGTGTTAGAAAAATATAGAACTCAATTTTTAAATAAATCTTGAAATTCATAAAAAAAACACAACTTCCAATTCAATATATATTATATTTTATGATTAGAAAAATCATTTTTATAAATTTTGAGAAGATAAAATTTTGTCTAATTAAATAATTATAAAAGAAGATTATTAGACTAATATTGTCAACTTCAATAATTATGATAGGTGATTATCAAAAAAATATCTATCCAAATAAAAATCCAGCATTTATTATAGTTCAGATTCTTCTATATACATATCCAGATTTATATATATCAGAATTTCATTTATTAATCCAAATAAAATCAATATTTTCATTAATTAAACCAGTTAATTTTAATTAACAGATGTTCAAAAATCCGGGTTATCACATTCCTCCCCCCTTAGAATCTTTTCGTCCCCGAAAAGAAACGAAGCAAGAATTTTATTACAATGTTGATTATCAGTTAAATTATTCCTTAGACATCTTAATTCTTAACTCTTTTTATTTAAATTTTTCAAAACATTTTAAAAATTTACATAATATTATCAAAATAGTTTTTATATATATATATATATATATATATTTTTATAACTCGATGTCTCAACCAGTCCATCCTTGTTCTCACAGAATTTCGGTCATACGTTGATCAGGCGTAAGACTGAAAATCTATAAGTTCTTAGCAGACCCGTTTTCAACACCCAGTGAAAATACTTGGAATATAATTTATGAAAACTTTATAAAAATATAGAAAACAGTTTTGAAAATAGAGGAAATATCTTTGGTGAGAATGCTCTGGAAATCATCACCCCCATCCATGGTCACAGTTACATCACGGGTTACGTTGCCATCGCAGCAAAAGTCCATGTAACTGATAACAGCATGGAACCCACAACAGATCGCAGTTACATCCCAGGGTTACGTTGCCGTCGCAGCAAAAGTCCATGTAACTGTTGGCTCTCAGCGGCACACACGATTTCGCTGTCAAAATGAAACTTCTCCCACATAGGTCGCAGTCTACCGATATAAAATCAAACGCAGACTGTTGGCTCTCAGCGGCACAAACGACTTTCGCTATGTTACCATAGTGTAATATCCCGGAAATTTGGGACAATATCAATTTAATAATCTGTTTAAATAATTAAATTGATTGATAATTTTTAATAATAAATATTTAAATTGATTAAATAATCTAATTAAATGAATATTTAATTAGTGAATTTATTCTTTAAAAAAAAATTAATAAGATTATTTCTATTTATAATGTATATACAATTGTATATATTGTAAATGGATAAGCTTGGATTTGGAATTTAAATAATAAATAAAATCTTGTTTTAAATTTCTAATATATATATATTGATAGTTTGGAGATTTGGATTTATTTAATATTAGCTTTTCAAAGTTATTTAAAATAAATATCTATATGGTTTTAAATAAGATTTATAATAAGGTTTAATTTATTTTCTTTTTAAATATTGTTAATAAATATGATTTAAGAGTATATATAAGTTTAAAATACCATTTACATATGATATGTTAATTCATTTAATAAATAGTAGTAATTTATAATCTCTTTTATAAATTATTTTAAAATTGATTAATGAGTTATTTTCAAACAATATTAATAGTATATTGTTTTTAAATAAATAGACCTTAATAAAATAAGGTTGTTATTTTCAAATTGAATGTGTTGTTTTAAATTGACTTTAAATTGGATTTTAAATATAATTTGAGTTTGAATGTAAATTAGTTTTGAAAATCAAAGGTAGATATTTTAAAATATTTAGATTCAAAAATACATGTATAAGCTTTTATTTATACATATACAATTGATTTTCTTTTCTTTTAAAAGTAATTTATAAATAGAGAAGTATTTAAGTAAATAAAGAAAAAGCATTTATTTACATTTAAAATAAATATAAACTAATAAAAAGGAACATGTGTTAAGCATTTAACTAATAAGAAGACACTTGTAAAACATTTGTCATAATAAGGTAACAAGTGGCATTTGTTTTATTAAAACATTTTCATTAAAAATATATTAAGTAGAAAACTTAGCAATTCATTTAGTTAAAACCATTATCTTCAAATGAGAAACTGAAATCAGATTGTAAAAAAAAAGAAAATTTAAAACCAAATACAATATATGATCTGCAAAACATCTTCCTCAAACCACTAGCCTGCATTTTCAAAATCAATAACCTGTAATTCAGTTTCAAAATCAAAGCAGAGATCATCAAACAACCTTCTCTGTTTTGAAGGCAAAGCCTGCATTTCAAATCTGAAAGCCTGCAATTTTTCTAAAAATCTGGAAGCAAAATCAAAGTTCTTTAAATCTGGAATCTAAGGCAACATATCAACAATACAAGGCTATAGCAACATGCAAGTTTCCAAATCAAGCAATTAAAGTTTTAAATCGAAGGAGCAACAAGGCAACTCAAGTTAAAAGATTTTAAAGTTTTAAAATCAAAAACAGATTCAAGCAACTCAAGTTTTTAAAATTCAAAAGCTTTTCAAATCTGGAAGCCTGTTCATCATTTTCTGGTGAGTAACTTACATTTTCTAAAACTTAAGAATATGATATATGTTTGCATGTGATGATATTGGCTGGAATTGAAGTTTCTAATTTGAATTTATATGAATTGGTATGAATATGTGTGTGAACCTGTCTGTTTACATATAAAAACCTATCCCCTGTTATTTATCAAGTGAGTAAACTATTTAAAAACAGTTTGAAAATTTGTTTAAACTCTAGTGCATGTTAAATCTTTGAATTTATATTGAGTATTTCATGTAGTTCATTCAGTATTTATGTTATTGAATTTATAGAAATATTTATATAGGTAAGAAAAGTCTGTTGCTTCTGTTCTCTGGTTTATTTGCAGACAGGAATCATTTCAAAAAAATCAAAACCTCCCACTAACATCAGTATTTGGTCTTGTTGATCAAATGAAAATTGTTTGTTTATGATTGAAGGTGATATTAAAAATAGTTTTTTTGAAATTTTTAATTTATGAATAATTTTAAAAAGGAAAAATACAGTAAGATACTGTTGCATGTCGAAAATCAAATAACTCGAATTTTAGTTTGAATTGTATGGGTGAATTCGTGATAGGAAATCACGAATTTTAACACTAATTTCATAATTTTTAATTATGTATTTAAGATGAATTTGGGGTTTATACGAAATTGGGAATTTTGTGGATTTCTGATTATCCATGCAATATTTTGATTCGAAATTTGGATCGAAGTTAGATGGTGGGTTGTGGATGTTAGGAAAAATGCGAGTAGATTTTTCAAATAAGGGAATTTTTCGAGATCGATCGAACTAGGGTTTTTGAGTTGTTTTTGCTCGGCTTGAATATCGTAGTATTTGCGACATGGAGGTGACATCGGACTGGATCGCGATGTAGGGGAACGAAGCAGGTGGTAGTGGCGTAACTTCTGGTTGATGGGCGAGTAAACCGGTGGTCGGAGTTGGTGACTGGTGATGATTTTATCTGGTCTGGTTTTGCTCCAGTTTGATCGAGGAGCTTATTTTCAATTCGAAGGCGTTTCTTCTGATCTGAGTGGACGTGAGGGTCGGCGTGGATGTCGTTGACTTGTCGAGAGTCGCGGCGATGATCTATGGTGGTCGGAGCGACTGTGTACGTGCACGTGCACACGTATGTTGCGTGCATCTGGAAGAAATTGTAGATTTGGGGAAGAAGCAGTTGTACTCGAGCAAGTTGATGGGTTGACTCGAAGTCATGCTCGAGGAAATAAGGTTCTGGCTCGGGTTCGTTCAGGGGGGGAACTCGTATGGGTTATCACTGTTTTTAAATTTTTTTTTAAAACATAACAAAGTTTAATAAAATAGGGACGGGAGAAACTCGAAGTTGTCTTGGGGGTTTTCAGATTTTGACTCGGGGAAATTTGTGATGGGTTCGGGTAGATTTGGTAATGACAGTTTAAAAATCTGAAAGTGTTTTTAAATTAAAATGAGTTTAAATTGTAAAGTAGAATTTAAAATTGGTTAAAGTTAAACTTGTAATTATTTTAAATCTTTAAATTGAAATGAATTAAAAAGGAAGATTTAAAAAGTAAAATGATTCCAAGTCTTTTGTTAATAATAATTAAAGTAGTTATAAAGGTTAATACTTTAATTTATAGATTTAATGATTTAGGATTCATTAAATTAACAAGGTAATTAAGAGTTAATTAATGATTTAGTGTTAATTAATTAAATAATTAGGATTTTAAGTTAATTAAGGGTTAATTAATTTGGAATTAAGAATCTTTAATTAGATAAGTAGGATTTGTTATTTAATGATTAGGAATAAATTAATCAAAAGATTAATGATTAATTAAGAAATTAATTGGGTAATTAGAGATTAATTAATTGGAAATCAAGAATTAATTAATTTGTAATTAATAATGATTGATTTAAGTTTAAATACTTAAATAAGGATAATAAATAATTAATGAGAGATCATTAAGTAGAGATTATTAAATAATTAATTAATAGGATTAATTTGATTAATTAGTTAATTATGAAATTGGTTAAGTATAATTACTTAATGGAAATAATTAAATGAATTAATTACTTAAGGTAATTAATGGAATAAATTTGATAAGTTTAAATTAATTTATTAAATTAATTTAAGATAAATAACTGGGTGATTTGATAAGTAATTACTTAAATGTAATTAGTGAAGAGTAATTACTTAGGAAGTAATTAAAGATAATTACTGGATGTAATTAAATGGAGATAGTAAAAGTAATTAGAGATTAATTACTTTGTATAATTAATCAAGGGATTAATTAAAGGATAATTAATTAATGAGCAATTAATTTATGGAAGAAGTAATTAAGGGAAGTTAATTACTAAATGTAATTAATCAAAGGTGATTAAAAATTAAAGATTTAATTAATTAAATGTAATTAATATGGAGTAATTAAGAATCATTAATTAATATAATTAATAATGTAATTAAGGATTGATTAATTTATATTAATTAATCAATAATAAGTGATTAAAATAATTAATTAATTATAATTAATTGAGGATTAATATAATTAAGTATAGTTAATTAATTAATGAAGTAATTAAGGATTAATTACTGTAATGGTTTAAGTTAATTAATTTTTGAAATTAATTAAGGATTAATTACTTAAAGTAATTAAAGGATTATTAATCAGGAATGATTAATTAAGAATAAATACTTATAGTATGCTTAATTAATTGGTTTAATTAATGATTAAGTAAGAAGGATTTATATAATAAAGTAATTAGTTTAATTCACTTTAAATTAATTAGAGATGTTATAAATCATTACTTAGGGATGGATGAATGATATTGAATGCATTTCATTGTTTGATATCTCTGATGAGATATGCTTAATCTGTGATATAGATGTTTGATTGAATTGGAATGATAATGTGAATTATCTGCTGTGATGATAATGTAGATTATTTATTGAGTTATCTATCTATGTATATAGATAAGAATTGAATTGTTTTAACTTTAAAACAACTTGGCCCTTAAAAGATACGTTTTGGAATTCGATGAGACCGGGATCGGGTTTCCGTATACCGGAATTCCAGGTCTGGAGACCCGAATACCACATCGATCCAAATTAACGATAGGTCGTGAATCTCAAGTGAAGATGAAGATTCAAAGTGCAAGGGTTATTGTCGTTAACTCTGAGGGTGATTCCAACACGAGTGTAACGAGATAATGCCTTCGGTTTCGTTCGAACCCGGAACGAACTTGTATGGATCGAATGCTTTCAAAACATCGTCAGGTGGACGATGAGCATTCTAAGTGATGTTCTGATTTAAAGGTAAATCGTGACCTCAAGCCTCATCAAACCGGAAATGGCTAAAACAGGGGAGGTGCAGCAAGGCTTCGTGGGTAGCACCCACTGAGAGTAAGGTCATCCCTGTCTAGAGAGTTCCTTCTTTTATTTCGGCTTAGTGGTGCAGTTGGCGACGGCCATCTGTGGGGTGATTTTATTCGGAATTATCCAGTAAGGGATGGTTCCGGCTTTGTGTTGCAGGGGATTGGGAGTGATCCTCGGTACGGTGATCTAGGCCCCGTACTGTGATGAGCGGTACCCCGGTAGCTCTGCCATTGTATGGAAATCCAAATTCCAATAAGTGATAACGGATTTGATTGTATACTTATGTATGCTGGAATTTAATAATGTAACAATTTCGGCTATTTCATATTTATTTGAAAACCCTAGACCCTATTATAATACAATCGAATTTCCTATCAAATGTTTTGGTTAGCGTAAGGTAAAAACTTACCCATGTTTATTTGTGGGGAGTCTTACGTGATACCTTTTCTTTCAAAAAGATTTTGAAGTTAAACAAGTTTAACCTGTTACTCACACCAGACCCATGTCTGACCCAAGTTGTTTATTTCTGTTTTATAAACTCTTGGGTACTCAAATTTTTACGAGTAGCCAAGGGATTCAGGTTTAGCTTTGACGAATTGTGGAGGAGCAATGGAGCAGGAGGCTTCAGCGTTTGTAGATATATATAGTAGTTCCGCTGTGTCTGTATCTCTGTAGTGTATTGAGTTGTAATGTCTAGACAGATGTTTATAATTGTCTAGTAAGTGATGTATATGCTGTGTAACTCTGTAAATTGTTGTATACTATGTAATAGTTTATGTTATTAATATAATTTATTCGTTCCGCTGTGAGATCGTTGTTGTTGTTTCTTTCTTTCTTCTCTTCTTTTCTATTTTCTACCTCTTTCTTTCTTATTGTCGATGCGTTCTTCTATGGATAGAAGGACGGGTCGTCACAGTTGGTATCAGAGCATAGGTTGAGCGAATACCTAAGCTTTTGGTTAAGTGAATATCAGAGCATAGGTTGAGCGAATGCCTAAGCTTTTGGTTAAGTGAATATCAGAACACTAGGTTAAGTGAATACCTAGGTTCGGAAGGATTGTTCATTAGAGACAGGATCTGTAGCAACCTGTTTGAGTGTATATATATATATACGAGAGCGCGTATTTGTTAGTTATATAAAATGATTTTATATTGTGTTAATTGATCGGTTAAGTGGTATATGGATTCTGGTCAATACGAGTAGCTAACGTTATTGATAGGGATCTCTAAACACTTGGACCAGGCCAACGGACACAATATTGTTTTAAAAGGGAAGGTGAAATAATTTTACCCAGATATATTTTCTATATATAAAAAGTATCATTTTAAAAGTATATGGTACTTGTGATGATTGGTTGAGATGATAATAATTTATCATCTAGGAATAGGAGTCTGAGTATTGAGGCTGAAAGTGTATTTGTCGAGACTGTAGATCGAATACCGTCTCAAGTGAACTTTGCAATTGTAAGGATTTCACAATCTCTGAAGGAAACCTGTTAAGGTTCGGAGTCCATCTTCTAAGTTGGATGAGTAGAATTTGGATCTGTCGGTTGAACAGAAGCGAGTGATAGAATCTTGGTATCTTCTGGAAGAAGTAGCTGTGTGATAAGACGCGGTGAATATGGATATTCCCGAAGATGTTTTCTTTGGAACAGGTTAATGAAGTGTGTCTGTTTCGGTGTTGTGGCTGAGTCCAGCATGGTGCCTCTGTTTGGTTTGGGTTCGAGTTTCTCGAAGAGCTTTGGATTGAGAAGTCTTTGGCATCTGTGGCAGTAGTGCAGCTCGGAGTGTTCTGTATTGGTAGGAAGTTTTCTGGCTGAGTAGTTTTTCTGAAGGTGGAGTTCAGAAGAAGTAGAGTATATCCATTTCTTCGATGGATTGGATAGGTAAGTATGAGCTGTTCTGATTTGTAAAGATAGAACAGTTTTATTTGGATTTGGCTGGGTTGATCGCAAAAGTGACTTGCGATAGTTTGAGTATTCTCTTGAGTTATCTGAGATTTTCTGGGATGTGTTGTCCAGTCTGTGTTTGTGTTCATCATCAGCATTTTCATTCTCTCCAGATCAGAGTGGTGCAGCAGAAGCAGTTTGGCGAGTGCTCTTGTTGTCTTTTCCAGATAGGAGAAGTTAGTTCGATCTTCTGATGTTTGGTAGTAGAGTTGTGTTTTGGATTATTGGTAGATCTTGAGAGGATCATTCTGTTGAGTTGTTTTTAGTTCTGTTTATTTCTAAAAGCATCAGCAAAGGTTGAGTTGATCAGGAAAGATCTGTAGACAGCTCAGGATCGTCTGAAGGATCTTATGGATAAGAGACGGAGGAATTTTGAATTCGAAGTTGGAGACTTCGTTGTTGTTGAAGTTTTCTCTGGTAAACGGAGCTATAAGATTAGGTAAGTCTGAGAAGTCAGCTCCGAGTTGTATTGGATCTTTTCTGTGATCTAATTTGGATAAGAGTTTGATCTACTGGATTGAATTGTTAGTTTGGATAACTGGAATTCAATGTATTTTACGTATCTCTGAGAGAGTACGTGTTTGATCTATCTCTGGTTGTGGAACCAGCAGTTCTGGAGGAATTGGTTGTAGAGTCAGACTCGTCTGTAGTCTGATATCTTGTTTAGTTCTGTAGATCTAGATGAGTAGAAGCTCTATAGCTTAGTAGTATTGATTGTTTGGATTCTGTAGAGCGAGTATCCCGGTATATATATACTTAGGGAAACTCGAGGAAATTATATCCAGAATTTTGTCTGGATAATTAGAATTGTTTGATTGGATAAATTGGTTGCTATGGTTGTTAGCATATAAATGATAATATATGCTTGTGATTTAAATAGATTATTAAATTACCTTTGTTTTAAATTTCGGGGACGAAATTATTTTAAGGGGGAAGGAATGTAATATCCCGGAAATTTGGGACAATATCAATTTAATAATCTGTTTAAATAATTAAATTGATTGATAATTTTTAATAATAAATATTTAAATTGATTAAATAATCTAATTAAATGAATATTTAATTAGTGAATTTATTCTTTAAAAAAAAATTAATAAGATTATTTCTATTTATAATGTATATACAATTGTATATATTGTAAATGGATAAGCTTGGATTTGGAATTTAAATAATAAATAAAATCTTGTTTTAAATTTCTAATATATATATATTGATAGTTTGGAGATTTGGATTTATTTAATATTAGCTTTTCAAAGTTATTTAAAATAAATATCTATATGGTTTTAAATAAGATTTATAATAAGGTTTAATTTATTTTCTTTTTAAATATTGTTAATAAATATGATTTAAGAGTATATATAAGTTTAAAATACCATTTACATATGATATGTTAATTCATTTAATAAATAGTAGTAATTTATAATCTCTTTTATAAATTATTTTAAAATTGATTAATGAGTTATTTTCAAACAATATTAATAGTATATTGTTTTTAAATAAATAGACCTTAATAAAATAAGGTTGTTATTTTCAAATTGAATGTGTTGTTTTAAATTGACTTTAAATTGGATTTTAAATATAATTTGAGTTTGAATGTAAATTAGTTTTGAAAATCAAAGGTAGATATTTTAAAATATTTGGATTCAAAAATACATGTATAAGCTTTTATTTATACATATACAATTGATTTTCTTTTCTTTTAAAAGTAATTTATAAATAGAGAAGTATTTAAGTAAATAAAGAAAAAGCATTTATTTACATTTAAAATAAATATAAACTAATAAAAAGGAACATGTGTTAAGCATTTAACTAATAAGAAGACACTTGTAAAACATTTGTCATAATAAGGTAACAAGTGGCATTTGTTTTATTAAAACATTTTCATTAAAAATATATTAAGTAGAAAACTTAGCAATTCATTTAGTTAAAACCATTATCTTCAAATGAGAAACTGAAATCAGATTGTAAAAAAAAAAAGAAAATTTAAAACCAAATACAATATATGATCTGCAAAACATCTTCCTCAAACCACTAGCCTGCATTTTCAAAATCAATAACCTGTAATTCAGTTTCAAAATCAAAGCAGAGATCATCAAACAACCTTCTCTGTTTTGAAGGCAAAGCCTGCATTTCAAATCTGAAAGCCTGCAATTTTTCTAAAAATCTGGAAGCAAAATCAAAGTTCTTTAAATCTGGAATCTAAGGCAACATATCAACAATACAAGGCTATAGCAACATGCAAGTTTCCAAATCAAGCAATTAAAGTTTTAAATCGAAGGAGCAACAAGGCAACTCAAGTTAAAAGATTTTAAAGTTTTAAAATCAAAAACAGATTCAAGCAACTCAAGTTTTTAAAATTCAAAAGCTTTTCAAATCTGGAAGCCTGTTCATCATTTTCTGGTGAGTAACTTACATTTTCTAAAACTTAAGAATATGATATATGTTTGCATGTGATGATATTGGCTGGAATTGAAGTTTCTAATTTGAATTTATATGAATTGGTATGAATATGTGTGTGAACCTGTCTGTTTACATATAAAAACCTATCCCCTGTTATTTATCAAGTGAGTAAACTATTTAAAAACAGTTTGAAAATTTGTTTAAACTCTAGTGCATGTTAAATCTTTGAATTTATATTGAGTATTTCATGTAGTTCATTCAGTATTTATGTTATTGAATTTATAGAAATATTTATATAGGTAAGAAAAGTCTGTTGCTTCTGTTCACTGGTTTATTTGCAGACAGGAATCATTTCAAAAAAATCAAAACCTCCCACTAACATCAGTATTTGGTCTTGTTGATCAAATGAAAATTGTTTGTTTATGATTGAAGGTGATATTAAAAATAGTTTTTTTGAAATTTTTAATTTATGAATAATTTTAAAAAGGAAAAATACAGTAAGATACTGTTGCATGTCGAAAATCAAATAACTCGAATTTTAGTTTGAATTGTATGGGTGAATTCGTGATAGGAAATCACGAATTTTAACACTAATTTCATAATTTTTAATTATGTATTTAAGATGAATTTGGGGTTTATACGAAATTGGGAATTTTGTGGATTTCTGATTATCCATGCAATATTTTGATTCGAAATTTGGATCGAAGTTAGATGGTGGGTTGTGGATGTTAGGAAAAATGCGAGTAGATTTTTCAAATAAGGGAATTTTTCGAGATCGATCGAACTAGGGTTTTTGAGTTGTTTTTGCTCGGCTTGAATATCGTGGTATTTGCGACATGGAGGTGACATCGGACTGGATCGCGATGTAGGGGAACGAAGCAGGTGGTAGTGGCGTAACTTCTGGTTGATGGGCGAGTAAACCGGTGGTCGGAGTTGGTGACTGGTGATGATTTTATCTGGTCTGGTTTTGCTCCAGTTTGATCGAGGAGCTTATTTTCAATTCGAAGGCGTTTCTTCTGATCTGAGTGGACGTGAGGGTCGGCGTGGATGTCGTTGACTTGTCGAGAGTCGCGGCGATGATCTATGGTGGTCGGAGCGACTGTGTACGTGCACGTGCACACGTATGTTGCGTGCATCTGGAAGAAATTGTAGATTTGGGGAAGAAGCAGTTGTACTCGAGCAAGTTGATGGGTTGACTCGAAGTCATGCTCGAGGAAATAAGGTTCTGGCTCGGGTTCGTTCAGGGGGGGAACTCGTATGGGTTATAACTGTTTTTAAATTTTTTTTTAAAACATAACAAAGTTTAATAAAATAGGGACGGGAGAAACTCGAAGTTGTCTTGGGGGTTTTCAGATTTTGACTCGGGGAAATTTGTGATGGGTTCGGGTAGATTTGGTAATGACAGTTTAAAAATCTGAAAGTGTTTTTAAATTAAAATGAGTTTAAATTGTAAAGTAGAATTTAAAATTGGTTAAAGTTAAACTTGTAATTATTTTAAATCTTTAAATTGAAATGAATTAAAAAGGAAGATTTAAAAAGTAAAATGATTCCAAGTCTTTTGTTAATAATAATTAAAGTAGTTATAAAGGTTAATACTTTAATTTATAGATTTAATGATTTAGGATTCATTAAATTAACAAGGTAATTAAGAGTTAATTAATGATTTAGTGTTAATTAATTAAATAATTAGGATTTTAAGTTAATTAAGGGTTAATTAATTTGGAATTAAGAATCTTTAATTAGATAAGTAGGATTTGTTATTTAATGATTAGGAATAAATTAATCAAAAGATTAATGATTAATTAAGAAATTAATTGGGTAATTAGAGATTAATTAATTGGAAATCAAGAATTAATTAATTTGTAATTAATAATGATTGATTTAAGTTTAAATACTTAAATAAGGATAATAAATAATTAATGAGAGATCATTAAGTAGAGATTATTAAATAATTAATTAATAGGATTAATTTGATTAATTAGTTAATTATGAAATTGGTTAAGTATAATTACTTAATGGAAATAATTAAATGAATTAATTACTTAAGGTAATTAATGGAATAAATTTGATAAGTTTAAATTAATTTATTAAATTAATTTAAGATAAATCACTGGGTGATTTGATAAGTAATTACTTAAATGTAATTAGTGAAGAGTAATTACTTAGGAAGTAATTAAAGATAATTACTGGATGTAATTAAATGGAGATAGTAAAAGTAATTAGAGATTAATTACTTTGTATAATTAATCAAGGGATTAATTAAAGGATAATTAATTAATGAGCAATTAATTTATGGAAGAAGTAATTAAGGGAAGTTAATTACTAAATGTAATTAATCAAAGGTGATTAAAAATTAAAGATTTAATTAATTAAATGTAATTAATATGGAGTAATTAAGAATCATTAATTAATATAATTAATAATGTAATTAAGGATTGATTAATTTATATTAATTAATCAATAATAAGTGATTAAAATAATTAATTAATTATAATTAATTGAGGATTAATATAATTAAGTATAGTTAATTAATTAATGAAGTAATTAAGGATTAATTACTGTAATGGTTTAAGTTAATTAATTTTTGAAATTAATTAAGGATTAATTACTTAAAGTAATTAAAGGATTATTAATCAGGAATGATTAATTAAGAATAAATACTTATAGTATGCTTAATTAATTGGTTTAATTAATGATTAAGTAAGAAGGATTTATATAATAAAGTAATTAGTTTAATTCACTTTAAATTAATTAGAGATGTTATAAATCATTACTTAGGGATGGATGAATGATATTGAATGCATTTCATTGTTTGATATCTCTGATGAGATATGCTTAATCTGTGATATAGATGTTTGATTGAATTGGAATGATAATGTGAATTATCTGCTGTGATGATAATGTAGATTATTTATTGAGTTATCTATCTGTGTATATAGATAAGAATTGAATTGTTTTAACTTTAAAACAACTTGGCCCTTAAAAGATACGTTTTGGAATTCGATGAGACCGGGATCGGGTTTCCGTATACCGGAATTCCAGGTCTGGAGACCCGAATACCACATCGATCCAAATTAACGATAGGTCGTGAATCTCAAGTGAAGATGAAGATTCAAAGTGCAAGGGTTATTATCGTTAACTCTGAGGGTGATTCCAACACGAGTGTAACGAGATAATGCCTTCGGTTTCGTTCGAACCCGGAACGAACTTGTATGGATCGAATGCTTTCAAAACATCGTCAGGTGGACGATGAGCATTCTAAGTGATGTTCTGATTTAAAGGTAAATCGTGACCTCAAGCCTCATCAAACCGGAAATGGCTAAAACAGGGGAGGTGCAGCAAGGCTTCGTGGGTAGCACCCACTGAGAGTAAGGTCATCCCTGTCTAGAGAGTTCCTTCTTTTATTTCGGCTTAGTGGTGCAGTTGGCGACGGCCATCTGTGGGGTGATTTTATTCGGAATTATCCAGTAAGGGATGGTTCCGGCTTTGTGTTGCAGGGGATTGGGAGTGATCCTCGGTACGGTGATCTAGGCCCCGTACTGTGATGAGCGGTACCCCGGTAGCTCTGCCATTGTATGGAAATCCAAATTCCAATAAGTGATAACGGATTTGATTGTATACTTATGTAAGCTGGAATTTAATAATGTAACAATTTCGGCTATTTCATATTTATTTGAAAACCCTAGACCCTATTATAATACAATCGAATTTCCTATCAAATGTTTTGGTTAGCGTAAGGTAAAAACTTACCCATGTTTATTTGTGGGGAGTCTTACGTGATACCTTTTCTTTCAAAAAGATTTTGAAGTTAAACAAGTTTAACCTGTTACTCACACCAGACCCATGTCTGACCCAAGTTGTTTATTTCTGTTTTATAAACTCTTGGGTACTCAAATTTTTACGAGTAGCCAAGGGATTCAGGTTTAGCTTTGACGAATTGTGGAGGAGCAATGGAGCAGGAGGCTTCAGCGTTTGTAGATATATATAGTAGTTCCGCTGTGTCTGTATCTCTGTAGTGTATTGAGTTGTAATGTCTAGACAGATGTTTATAATTGTCTAGTAAGTGATGTATATGCTGTGTAACTCTGTAAATTGTTGTATACTATGTAATAGTTTATGTTATTAATATAATTTATTCGTTCCGCTGTGAGATCGTTGTTGTTGTTTCTTTCTTTCTTCTCTTCTTTTCTATTTTCTACCTCTTTCTTTCTTATTGTCGATGCGTTCTTCTGTGGATAGAAGGACGGGTCGTCACACATAGTGTCACAGTCTACCGATATAAAATCAAACGTAGACAGTTGGCTCTCAGCGGCACACATGACTTTCGCTATGGTCTGCAGTAGATCGCAGTGACATTGAGTTAAATTGTTGTCACAGCATAACTCAAATGCCTCTGTGGGCACCAGCCCCTCGACTTTCGCTACACAAATAATCCTCAGGAACTAGTTTTGTCCGGACTCCTCACAGGATCAACTTTAGAAACCCCCCTTGGGGCTCAAGGCAGTACCACCCAGTGGTACTCCTGAGAAGTTCATTTCAAGGAAGCGCCTTTTTCCCCAGAGCTATTCTTAAAACACTTTATACTATATACTTATAGTATCTTCAAATCATACCCTTTATGATTTATCAAAATCTCCTTTACACAAAATCGATTACCAAAATCGATAATTCTCAAACTAGGCTTTTCAAAATCCAAAATTGATTTTCCAAAAATCAAAAGCCTTTTCCAAATTATATAGGTTCCCAAAACCTTTTCCAAAATCATTCTCATAAGATCCTTTATATATATAGATATAGATATATATAACTTTTAAAATCTTTGGATCATTTCAACTTTGTATAAAACCTCTTTTATACTTCAAATATTTCAAAACCCTTTTCTTTAAGCAATAGATTCAACAAGGGAAGATTTACCTTATATAACAAGGATATATAACTTTATTTTATTCCAAATCAAATATTCACATTTGATAAATCTTTTATAAAGTTATTAACCATATTTCTTTTCAAAAACCATTTTACAGTTCTTATCCACAAATTTTCAATATCAATTTCATTCAAATCCGTACGATGTACACATATCATCTGTACACAATATCAATCTGATCGCTCAATCGATCACACAATTTCACTTCCGAACTAGTATCGTCCACCCGACTTCCTAGTGCGGACTCAGATCTGGTTTCTTGATTAGAAACCGTCATTCTCCTTGCATAGTCACAACTATGATAGAGAATATCCAGAACCAATCAAAAATCCATATCCAGGTTCGCCGTTGAAAATCGAGCGAAAAATCCCAACTCAGATCGATAATATTATCTCAAAATTCTGTGTTCGAATCTGGATCAAATTACTATGCGAATAGAATAATATACGTATATCCTACGTATTTATCTTTATTGGTTATCAGCCAAATCAATTCTCATTTCTATTCACATTTCCTATAGATTCCTATTCACTTATTCACAATTTCTCCCAATTCCAATTGAGTTATTGCTTCAATTACAAACAGTTTGAACTCTGACCTATTTAAATTTAAAAATTGCTTGGAAAAGTTTAAAGTAGATAAGTAGTTGAAAAATAGTTATTAGTTTATAAGACAGTTTCAAAATAGTTAAATAATTTCGAAATAATTAAATAGTTTCAAAATAATTGTAAAATAAGTATAAGATACTTTGGGGTTTAAGAAGAAAGATTGTACAGTAAATAGTTTGGAAACATATACTTGTATTAAAACAATTTGAAAATAATCCAGAGCCAAACTGTTTAATTTCCCAATCTCCATTTCCCATTAATTCAATTTAAATTTCCACTTCCATTTAAATTGACTCAATACTTCAATTTCCATTGAATTTTATTCAATCCCAATTCAAGTTGAATTAATCTTAATTCCTTTCCAAATTTCAAATCAAATTCCATTTGATTTTAAACATATTCATTTTAATTACAATTTCAAATTATTCAAACTAATTTCAAATTGAATCCACTTAAATTTCAAATCATTTCTATTTCTATATGAATTAATCCCAATTCCCATTTGAATTTTTGAACTCATTCAATCTTCAATTTTTATTTTAAATTAATTCAATTCAAATTTTCCATTTGAATTTTAAACTTATTCATCTTAAATCACAATTCCCATTTATTCAAATCAAATTCAGTTTGAACTAATTCAATTTAAATCTCAATTTTAAACTATCTCGAATTATATAAATTCGAGTTAAAATTTTTAAATATTGATTTAATTCCTTAAATCACAATTCCTTCACTTTTAAATTAATTCAACCTTTATTTTTTTATTTTAACAAATTAAATCTTTAAACCTTTTAATTCTGAATTTAAATTTCAAAATTCCATTTTAAAATTATCTTTACTTAACTTATTACAAAGTTCAAATAAGAATTCAAAAACAATTTAATCTTCAGATTCTAATTTATTATCCATTTTCAATTTCCAGATCTCAAACCCATTTTGAGATCACTCATAACTCCCATTTAAATTAACCATTTAACTACCCAAGTTAAATTTTAAATTTCATCTTGAAATTTCCAATTCAAGTTATTTATTCAACTTATTTAACTTCCTTCAAGTTAAATTTACTTAATCCAGTCAACTTTTCACAATTTGAATTCCCATTCAAATTTTAAACTTCAGATTAATAGTCTTTCCCCTTTTAAGTTTAAAAACTTACTTTACTTTGGGTTTTACATCACATTCCAATTTAAAACTCAACACTAAGTGTTTATTTCAAATCATCATTGGTATTATATATATTCCTCATATATACATTTTCTTTATACACCAAGTTATACTTTAAATTTTTAAACCACCTTTGGTTTTAATTCAAAACAAACTTCTTTAAAACAATTTCAAGTTTTCTGGATTTAGACTTAAAATTTCATAATTTTAAATTCTCTTCAATTCCAATTTATAAGTTATACTCACTTAAATGTTTACTTCCCTAAAACATTTTTTTTTTCTTAATCATTAACAACATTCATTATTAAACACAACTACCATTTATGATAATAACCAAGGTTATCATATCTGGAAACCAATTTATTATTATCTTTATTTCTACAAATTCAAGATTTTAATTTTAGTTTGAATTCATTTCAAACTTATCTTTATTCAATTTTAATTTGGCTTTATTTCTATTACCACTTAATTTAATTCCAATATTTTAACAACCAATTACCTTAATATTTATTAGAAAGAAATATCATTTTATATATCAAAATATATTCTTATATAAAATCATTTAAAATCCTTATATAAGAAAATAACAATTACGCTCTCATATATATATATATATATACACTCAACTCGTTCTAGGGTACCATTGATCCTATCCTTAACGAGTAATCCCAACAGAGCCAAGGTTCTCGCTTAACTTTTAGCTCTGATACCAAATGTAACTATCTGGAAATTTCGGGTTCGAAATTTCCGGGTCGTTACACAAATATGGAGATTAGAAAATATAAATGGACTTAAATATACAGGTACCATATAACGTCGGCTGTTTGACATGACTAAATACTAGTGCCATCTTAAAAAGGAATGGTTTCGTAAAATCCTCTAAATTTTACTACTTGCATTGTTTAGCATGTGTTTCCATTCATGTCACTAGGTTATATCCACTTTGATGAATGGATTCATTACAAAACAATAATCGTACATGTGTTATTATAATTAGATTGCTTTCATGTCTCATTTTATTTAAGATGATAAGTGTTAGACAATACATATTTAAAGGTAGGTTAAACGATTATTATTCAGTCAAACATTCTTGGTTCATTCAACTTCTTTGATGTTTATAAAGAGGCAAACGTAATATACTTTGCCACGTGAAAAATCCTATTACCAGATTCTTCACATCAACGTTGTCCTTCACAATCTCTCTAATTCTCCCATCTTAAGCAGTTTCTGCCTCTGGTGGCAAATCTCTGCCAGTGTCTGTTGTCATATTTAGAGTTGCATTACTGTCAGAAATAGGTTGTGCAATATTGGATTGCATGTCAGATTTATGGCTTGGCTTTAGAACATTCACCTGGTCAAAGAAAAGGATTGGAATATACCAGATGAAACTGTAGTTTTAAATTAATGAAAAGAATCTTGTCGAGTATTTTACCTCATTGTTGTAACATCCATTATAGCCACCAAATGATACAACAAAATCTTTTCCATTATAGGTGGTTGAAACCAAACTAAGGCGCTGTCATTAAAATTACCAAATATTAGAAGCCTGGACAGGTGGAGTATATTTGTACAGGGGTAAATCTAAGAGCTGAAAAGTAAATATGCAGCCAGGTATTGTAACAAATGTTTTTATACTTTATACATAATAATATGTACTGAAGGAAGCTAAATTTTAAACTACATAAGCAAACTTCTTCATGACACTCAACTATCAATGTTACTAATGCTGCAACCAACAGAATAATTTTCATAAGTTCTTAACCGACATCAGGCTATCTGAATTATTAATTCATCTTATTTCAGTTTTTGTCTGATATTCAACTAGTTTGTGGTTTTGTAATTGTCAGTTCATTTGTAAAAATTAGCATTGCTAGACAACGATAATATAAACTAGCATCGACATTTGTAGCTAGTAGCACTGATGGGTATTTTTAGTTCATCGGTAACTCAATTGAAAATATCCATCATTAATAGAAACTACTAAACTAGCATCGAGATTTTAACCACTCACTTCAGAAGAAAATATAAAAACAAACTTCACTACAAAAATCTTATGAAACCAAAGTAATAAACATCAATACTGCTCAAATCCAGATCAATATTTCTATATGATGAACAAAACCACAAAAGAATAATAGCACGTATGAAGAACAAAATCAACAATTACTCACCTACTTTCTCTTCCTCCTTGACATCGTACTTTCTGTAACAGTCAAAGGCCAGCACTCAATAGCATCGCCAGCACTCGGCAACATCGCGACTATACTACTGTAGATGTACCGATCGAGTGTTTTGATGAAGTCTAAAGACGATTTCTTTATTAACAAGATCTAGGGTTTTGATTCTCTCTTGGTTTTTTTTACGAATAGTTGAGAGAGGGGAGAGCAGTTCTATCTATTCCAGGGCATGAGAATTTGGGTTATTGATTTGGTAATGGGTATGGGTTTGGACACTACCATGTTATATAAAAAAATTGGTCGGTTAAACGGTTTACCGCTGACCAAATTTTCATTAACCGAACCGAAAATGTTCGGTTATGGTCGGTCAGTTAACCATTAACGTCGATTAACCGTGTTTATCGGTTAAGTCGGTTCGGTATCCATCAATTTAATCGGTTAAGTTGGTTAAATGCCCACCCCTATCCATAGTCATCTTATTGTAAGCAGTGCTTGAAAAAATAGAACATATTTGTACTGGTATTCATACTATGTTGGATTCGTATGGTTAGTTTTTCAGAAATCAAAGCCCAATATTTTTAAGAGTTTATGATCATGAATGTTTTAAATCATGAAAAAGCATGAATGATTATACATAATGAAATACATAATAAAAAATGAGATATTCTACTAAATCTTTTATTTTTTTTAAATTTTGATTCAATACAAGCAGAGTTCTAAAACTTATTCATAAGACTATTATGTGTTAGATAATGTGACTATAATGATCTGCCCTTCGTACACCAAATGACGACACTTAATACATCCCCGGTATTCGTGTGTCGATCATTTAAGTGTCCAAAAGACAGGTCATCTGGGGTGAAGCAAGAAAAAGACAGAACAGAATCTCACATCGTAACAAGAAAAATATAACATAAATAGGATCTTTACAAAATGAAATCATCCTTATTATACACAATATTAGAGTACACTAATCTATTATCAGCCTGGACAGTTATAACCGCTTGTCCTTACAATTGCTAATAAATTCATATAGAAATCAAAGCAACAAAAACAGTGGAAGAATATAAGACACATGGATACATCTTGAAGAATCTAGCTCATCTCCTTAAAGCTCCAAGAGATCCTGTTAAATCGGAAAAATATGCTAGGGCTGTGTTGAATATAATGCTAAAGTCTTAATTCATCGCGATCTGAGTTTCCTTGAAGAAAGGTATCTTGAATCGCTTGCCAAGGCCTAGAAATAAATTGTTTAAATGAAAAAGAGAACCCTCGGTGAAGCTGATTTAGACGAAGAGAAGCTGGTACGGGAGATTCTTCGTTGGGATGAACCTTTAGACCTTGCTGCTGCGAGATTCCAATATTTTGATATTCTTGCACCCTCCGGCATAGGAAAAAACCCAGATGATTCTTCGAAGTTCGATCCCAAAGGTCCCCCTTCTTTCCAAACAGCCGGAGCGTCAGTTTCTCTTGGCCCGGGACAAGATATAAGCTACGATTTGGACAGTCCCGGCTATCAATCAAAGGTGTTGACCCCTGTTCTAGAGGGGAGCATGCCGGCAACAACTGAAAGTCGGTCGGACATAGGTATCACGCTTTATTCTCCATTATTCGAGAGGTTGTGTTACTCATGCCCAATAGTCCTGGGCTTATCTTCTTGTTTTCGCAAATCTACAGGTCATCCAGGTCCTAGCTAGACTCCAGGAAGCGGTGCCGCCGTGGAGCAATAATCGACATCTATTGAAATTCCGGTGACCACTGACATTCCAGGGCCCGACGCTCAAATTATCAAAGCACTTGTTGATGAAAAAACCGATGACCCGCCATTACCAGATGAATCATATGACATTGTGATCATTGGCGCCACCGAACATACCGATAAGCTTAGCCTAAAAGAGCGCATTGAGAGAGAGGAGTTGCTAAAGAAAAAAGCTAAGGCTGAACCCGTTGATGTGGATATCAACGATCCAAATCTCGTCCTACTTCAAGTCATTCCGCCTGATGTGTCAGTTCTCGAAGAACTCCCTCAAATATCTAAAAGCTCTCCTACCAAAGGCAGCACATGATTGAGGAAAAGGATAGGCGGAAGTCAGGTGGTGGCACTCCCAAGAAATCAAGAAGGGAGAAAGGCAGAAGAAATAGTCGTTGCTTCAGCTTAGTTCGTATATAACTAGTATAGCTGTTTTTTTCTCTTTTGGTTGGCCATGATTGTGTGGGTACGACTCCCGCTTTTGAATAAACTTTGTACCACAATTTTGAAGTTTAAACATGTAAAAAAAAGTTCTCTGTTTTCTATAGAACTCTTATGTTAATCTTGTCTATGTAGTCGAGTTATTACTTTTCCATTCAATGTACTTTTAATTCATTGCTCGTTGATTCGGATGATAATCCATTAAATCTATCCTAAGGCCTACATGTGTTCGTGGCCTTGAGTTGTACCAAACACGAGGCTTGAGCCCTAGTGTTACGCTTTCAGCTTCAGCAATTTGAGTGATTATACTCATGCCCCTAGTCTCGAGTTAGCGGAGTTAGGTAATGGATGGTCAAACTCCATCCTTAGCGAGTTTATACTTCTCTTGTCGATTTTAGGTCAGAGTTTGTGGAATAGTGAGTGGTCGAACTGCACTCATCTATTTGTTTATACTCATATCCGCACTTTGGGGATAAGAGTTAGTTGGCGGGTGGTCGAACACTCTAGGGATAACAGTTAGTTGGCGGGTGGTCGAATCGCACCCAACTTGTGTTTGTACTTAGTCCTCATTTTGGGGACTTAGAGTTATTTTGGAAAATAGCCGGACTATATTTTCCTTAATTGATTGATTTCCCCTCAAATCTGGGGTTTAACGTAGTGAGTGATCAATCGTGTCGCGATCGCTTTTGATTCGTGTTTGCCCTATCACTCGATAGGATTACCTTGGTTATCAAATGGTCAAGTCTCATCCGTTCCTCATTAGATATTCCGTTCATCGGGTTGTGAGCAAGAATCCTCAAATGAACGGTCGGGGCATGTTCATTTTATTTGGTTCAGTCGTGAACTTATGTGATCGGCTAGCTTCGAGCTCTAAGAACCTGCTCGGACATATCAATATCAGTTAATCGGGTATCGTAACTAAGATGTAATGCTACAACAATCACAGTATGAAGGAAATTTAAAAATTTATTTGCAAAATGGAAAAAAATGAATAATTGTCTTATTACATATCTAGAAATTCAAATTCTAAAGAAAACTCGTAAATTGAATACAACTAAATGAAAAAGAATAAACTAAGTGGAATAGCGTCGTAAATGCTCGCTATTCCACGCTCTTAGGTGTGACATCATCAACGGTCGCTAGCTTGAAAGTTTCCTCTCTAAGCCTCTGTTCAATGACATATGGTCCTTCCCATGTAGGGTACGTATGCGATAGGGTAGGAAAAACATGTTTCAAGACAAGATCGCTAATTTCAAAGGTTCTGGATTGGACTTTAGTGTTGTAATATCAGGCGACTCGGTATCAATGTACATCTACCCTCAAATCAGCTTCTTCTTGCTTCTCATCTACAAACTTTAGAGATTCTAAAAGGAGATCTCTATTTGTTCTGGGATAGTAGGTTACTCAATGAGAAGGGACTTCAAGTTCAACAGGAATGACGCTTTGAAGTTTTAAGCAAGGGTGAATGGAGTACGGCCAGTCGCGGACTTATGGGTGGTTCCGTAAGCCCATAATGAAGTTCATCCACCCCTTTCCTCTAGCCTTTTCCAAACGCTTCTTCAGAATGGACTTTATGATTTTGTTCATATCTTCAACTTGTCCATTTGCTTGAGGGTGAGCAACTGCCATAAATCTCTTCTCAATATGATGCTGTCGGCAGAAGTCTTTGAATTATGCGTTGTTGAATTCGGTTCCATTGTCAGTTACAATGGTTCGTGGAAGGTCAAAATGACAAGTGATGTTTCAGACTATGAAGTTGATTACTTTCTTTGTCATGATCGTGGCTAAAGGTTCCACTTCAGCCCATTTGGTGAAGTAATCAACTGTGATGATGGCATACTTCGCAACACCTTTAGAGATCAGTAAGGAACCGATGATATCTATGCCCCATATAGCAAACGATCATGGACTGACAATTTATATGATTTCTGTTAGTGGAGCTCTTAGAACTTTTGCATGTATCTGGCACTTGTCACATCGCCTAGCGTAATCAACAGCATCTCGGTTGACAGCCGGCCAATAATACCCATAACGGAGTATTTTCTTTGTTAGGGTCTGCCGCCCAGTGTGATCACCACATTCCCCTTCATGAACTTCCTTTAGGACTCATTTTATTTCATAATGAGCGATACATCAGAGCAGGGGATCGGAAAAACCTTTTTCATACATAACTCCTTTCTGAATGATATACCATGAAGCTTTGCGAAGGACTTGTCGCCATTAATTCCTCCGTTCGGGAAGGACTCCCTGTAGCAAATAGTCTTTGATCGAAGTAATATATGACTCCTTCTCAGGCTCCGTCTCTAGTATCCAGTCGATTTCCATCTGATTTATGCTTGGAGCTTCTAGTACTTCAACTAGAACCAAGCCCATCTACTATGCATCCCCAGTGCTAGCAAACTTTGCCAATGAGTCACCTCTTTGTTTAGATCCCGAGTAATGTGTGCGATGTTATAATACTTAAAGCCGGTCAATAGCTCTTGGACTTGGATAAGGTACGGAGCGAGTCGTTGTCCTTTAGCTTGGTAATCTCCTCTGACTTGGTATACTACCAACTATGTATCGCAAAAGATTTCAAGAGGATTTATCCCCAGTTCTCTGGCTAGTTTGAGTATAGTGATTAGAGCTTCATACTCAGCTTCATTGTTCGTTGCAAGGAAGTCAAGCTTCAAAGCGTAGCAAATTGATCGATCTTCCAGAGTTACTAACACAATTCCGGCTCCAGAACAATGATCATTGGATGCTCCATTTGTATACTTTTACCATCGAATGGTAGGGGATCCATCGCTCTTTGGGAGATTATCTTATGCAGTGAATTCTGCTATAAAGTTCTCCAATGCCTATCCCTAGATAGCTCTTCGAGGGAGATAAGTAATGGCGAATTGAATCAGTTTGATGTTCCTCTTGAGTAACCTCTTAGACGTCTCAGGTCGCTGTAGGACCTGTAGTAACGGCAGGTCGGTGTAAATGTTGATGGGATGAGCCTGGAAATAGGGGTGGAGCTTTCATGAAGCGATCAACAAGTAGTACGCTAATTTCTCTATCTTCGGATAGTTCCTTTTTGCATATGTTAATTTTCTAACAAAATAGACCGGTCTATGGATCCGACTCTCTTCGCGAAGCAGTGCGTCACTTATAGCATGTACCGACACGGCTAAGTAGATATACAAGTCTTCTTAATCCACTGGCTTTTACAAGATGAGAGGCCTCTCTAAATGATTCACTGAATCTCAGAATGCGTCTTTGCAGTCATACATCTATTCAAGATTCCCTTTCCCTCTTCTAATCAAGTCGAAGAAAGGAATGCATTTATTAGTGGCACTAGAAATAAATCAACTTAGGGCAGCAGCCTTCTCATTTAGGTTCTGTACTTGTTTGATGGTCTTCGGCATTTGGATGTACGAACTGCTTGAATCTTCTCGTGATTAGCTTCAATTCTGCGGGCATTGACGATGAAACCCAAGAACTTTCCTGATGCAATGCTAAAAGAACACTTCAGATGATTGATCTTCATTTTGTAATATCGGAGGATATTGAACATTTCTGCCAAGTCTCTAATATGGTCACTTGATCGTCGTGACTTCATGGGCATATCATCCACGTATACTTCCATCGTTTTTCCAATTTGATCTTTTAACATTCTATTGACTAGGCATTGATAGATCGCTCCAACATTCTTCAATCCAAATAGCATTACCACATAGCAATATAAAACAACATAGGTAATGAAACTTGTGTGCTCCTGATCGGGAATATGCATTAGGATTTGGTTATACCTAGAGTATGCATCCATGAAAGGTAGCAATTCATGTCCGGTAGTTGAATCTACCAGCTGGTCGATCCTTGGAAGGGGAAAACTATCTTTTGGACACACCTTGTTTATGTCTGAGTAGTAAATGCATGTCCACCACTTTTCATTTTCCTTTCTTACAAGTATAAGATTAGATACCCATTTAGGGTAAAGGGAATTGCGAATAAACCCATTTCCTTTGAGTCTATCCATGTCCTCTTTAAGGGTAGCAGATCTCTCCGGATCCATACCATGCATTTTATGTTTCACCGGGACAAGCCTTGGGTCGATATTTAATCCGTGGCTCGCAATGACATGACGAGATCCCACACATGTCAGAATGAGCCCAAGCAAACACATCAAGATTCGCTTGGAGAAAATTAGCAAGTTCTTTCCTCATTGGTTGGTTGAGCTGTGATCTAATCTTTAGGACCCGTGATGGGTCGCATAGCTGACCGTAATGTCAATCGTCAGCCCAGCCGGTGCAGCCTTGGTCTCTTTGGGCTCCTCCTCATCATCCTTTGGATCTATCTTTATAGAATCGACTCTAGCGCTCGGGCCTCTTTGGCACCCGAGCCAAGGCCCAAGCACTGGTTGTCAATCTTCGGCAATTTGGATGCGGAGAGACTTTCCCACACCCTTACATTTCTCCTTCCGTTGAGCGTCTCCCAACTTAGTCACATAGCAGGCACGTCTGATCGCCTAATCACCATGTACAACTCCAACACCATTATCAGTTGGGAATTTCAAAGTCAAACACCACAGGCAAGAGCTGACAAGAATTCAGCTAGGGCTGGTCGGCCCAGAAAAACATTGTATGGAGAGTCAACATCCAAAACAACAAATGGAAAAATGCACACTCTCATATGATCACCTTCTCCTAACTCCACGGGCAATTCAATATATTCGACAGCTTATATCGCAGCACCATTAAAGCCATGAACGCGGGCTTTAAACTGTTTCAAGTCCTTGGCTTCCATCCTCATCTGATTGTAAGTCTTTTTGAAAATTATATTAACGGAACTTCCACAATCAACCAAAATCCTCCTTACTAAGGCGGGCCCGATCATGGCAGAAATGACCATTGGGTCGATCGTCGGTGCCTCCACCTTATCTACATCTCTGTTTCTGAACACAATGTCATCTTCCATTGTACACTGCTATTTTACCGGAGCTCTATCTTCTGTATTCGAACAACATTCAAAATTCATATGCTTGATCGCGCTAGCATAGCGCTCCATCTCATGCCAACTCTTGTCAGGTAGATGCGGTTATCCAACTATCGTATTGATCACTAATTTTCCACAGTTCGTGCAGGCTCCTTGACCTTGTACGGAACTTGTCCTCGGTTGGGGCCAGATATCCCCTACTTGCCATCCTGTGGAGCTTTAACAAACTGTTGTAACTTTCTTTCCTGAACCTGTTTCTCGATAATATTCTGAAGATGCCTGCACTCATTCGTGTTATGTCCATAGCATTCATGGAACCAGCAATATTTTCCAGTGTGGTTCTGTTTCTCCATCGATTCTTTCAGAGGTGGCTTCCTGTACTGCATGGTATTGCATGTAGACAAATAGACATTCTCTAGAGATTTATTTAGTGGTATGTAGGTATCATACATTGGAATCCTAGGCTCTCCACTTACAGAATCCCTCTTTCATTCACGGTAATTATCACTACCTTCTTTTGCTGATTTGGTTTATTTTGGACATTCGCCTGAACTTTTCTTGAACTATCACTAAACTGCTTCACTGTAATATTACTCTGCACTCCTTCTCCACTTGATCCTATAGCATTCTTCTTCCTAAAGCATCTAGCTTCCTCTTTCCTCAGAGGATCGAACATGTCCTTAATTTTATTTCGACCAGCTTCTTTGGCATCTTCTAACTGGGCTTCGATCTACTCCCTCATCTCATTGCGGCCCGCTTCTCTTGCCTCTTCTTTGAGGACTTCAATTTGAGCGAGTTGCTCATCAAGCTTAATTTTTAGTCCTCGGGGTTCGACGGCCTCTTTGCAATATCTTTGCGACTCCTCCCGAGCTTCGAGCTTCTCTTCCTTCTTTTTTTAAGGAGTTCTTCAAGTTCTTCAACGCGATGGTCTAGAATATTTTTCTCCTTTTACAGTATATATTTTTCCAAAGCAAGTACCCTGCTACAATTGAGGGCAGCATCCAATTCCTTTTCGTGAGCTGCTTCTAGGCGACTAACCGCCTCAGATGTTTCTTTGGCACTTTTTTCTATTGTAGTTAGCTTCGCCGTCAACTCTGAGATTTCATTGTCTTGATGTTTAATTATATCTTTGTCATGGATCGCCTCAAAGTTGAGACGATTGACTTTGTGTTGTCACTTGATAGATACCTTAGATATTTTTCAGCCAGATGCTGAAATGCTTCTTTTTGCATAAAAATGTCATTGACGCATGCAAGGGAACTCGCTTTAGCGCTCCCTGGAACTGTATAAATGGAAGGAAGGAACTTAAGCCCATCGAAGTAAATTTTTAGGAAATTGACCTTAAGTTCGACCAATTTTTCTATCGTGGAAGCCTCAGGAGCTGCAGTAGGCAAAGCAAGATCAGAAGTGACAAGTGGGCGTTTGCTCGACCTACGATCATGGGACTGTTTGGAACCAGATGAACCAGAATATTGTTCAGGATGTTAGTCCCTGAGGAGTTGGTTTTGATGACAACAACCTTACTTAGAATTAGATTATAAAATATATAATACTAACATCATTGTGTAGATATATATATATATATATATATGTTTGCAGGTACTAAAGAATGAAGAATTGTACAGTATAAAGATTCAAGATCAAAGATTGAAGATATCAAGATTCAAGACTCATGAGTATCAAGAATTTCAAGAGTTCAAGTATCCAAGATAAGTTATATAGTTAGGAATATTGTTAAAACTCATAGAAAGGCACTGACATCTTAAAATCTATTTTATTCGTGGAATGGAATCCACTTCGGGCTCGTTAAAGGGATGGAACCCTAAGTAGGATGGAACCTATGAAAAATCTAGTGGAACATCTTTTTGTATCCACTTACTTTTATTTCAAAATGATTTTCAAAATATATATAGCTTGTTTTTCAAAATGATTTTAAATATTCTTGTTTAAAAACCAAAATCATCGGTCCTCGTTTTTCAATATATTTTAGCCTCAAAAAACATCCTTAGTTTTAAATATCCTTAATTTTAAATTTCTTTGATTTTAAATTATTATCCTAAGTTTTTAAACTACAATTTTGATATTAATATACTTAGCTGTTTTATATATTTATACTTAAGATTTAAATATAAAAGTATAGAAAATTATTATATATATTTTAATATTGTTCTCTATAGTTATTTATGTATTATAACTATATATAAGTATATTTATAAAGTTTAAATATAAGTATAATATAATATAGAAATTATTTTCAAAGAAAAAACAAATCACCAAAAATTACAAGGGCATGTCGACATGGTCACATGTACCCCTGTCGACATGGTGACAGTTAAATTGTTTTTTAAAATGAAGTGTCTATTCACCACATCCCTTCACCAATGGACATGGCTATTGATCTACTATAAATAAAGGGTGTTTTCAAAGAATTTCAATCACTTTTTCTCTGATTTAACTTCTCTTCTTCTTTTCCACTTTCTTATTTACAAATTACACCATTACTCTACCAAAATCAATATCGAATCTAACTAGATAATTTCTGGTTTTGATTCTCTCCACTATCTCTACAAGATCCAAGTTCTAATCTGAGTTATAGACTTTTTGTAATCAATTGAACGAGAGAAGGTGTGATTGTAGCCTTGGAAATCAATTGGGTGAACTTGTTGCCTCGGAAATCAAGTATCTCTACCCAGAGGATTGTGATTCTGGAGGGTGTACCTCGTAGACTTGAAACCGAGGGTTGTATTTGTAAGAATTGTTTTTGAAAGAAAATCCGTACTTGTGTGGAGGGACTGGATGTAGGGTAACTCCGAACCAGTATAAAATCCGGTGTGTTCTTTCCTTTACTGCTTTTACTTTATATTTGCATCTGTGTTTGATTATGTGTTCATATTTGTGTCTGATTAGTGTATACATTGTTAACAAATTAAGATAAACACAAAAAGATTAACAAATTTCTTAAAACAGTATTCACCCCCCCTAGTGTTAATTCTAGCCTTAAGATCCTTAATCCGCATTTCTCACATTTGGTATCAGAGCTTTGTTTTCAAAAGTTTCATTATCTGAATTTTGAAAATTTTCAAAATGGCTACTAACACTAGTACTGCTATTACCACCAACACTAGTTCATTTGTAGAAGGTCAGTCTACTGCCAGACCACCACTTTTTAATGGCAGTAAATATGCATATTGGGCATGTAGGATGAAAATATATTTACAATATGTAGGATTAGATACTTGGAATATCACACAAACTGAATATTCTGAACCCACAACTAATTTTGCACAGTGGACCACTAAGAAAAAGACTGTTGCACAAAATAATTCTAAAGCAATGAATATTCTGTTTTGTTCACTTGAATGAAATGAATTTAATAGAGTGTTAGTTTGAAAGTCTGCATATGAAATCTGGAAAACTTTGCAAGTAACTCACGAAGGAACAAGCAAAGTTAAACAGACCAAAATTTCCATGCTCACAAATCAGTTTCAGTTATTTAAAATGAATACTAATGAGTCTATTTCAGATATGTATAGTCGATTTCAAGATATTGTGCATTCTTTAATATCTTTGGGAAAGGAATTTTTGGAAGAAGATCAAGTCAGAAAAATCTTAAATTATCTCACTCCAGAATGGGATCAAAAGACACTTGCAATTGAAGAGGCAAATGACATCAGTACTTTAAAGATAGAAGAATTGATTGGAAATCTAATGTCGTTTGAAGTTCAAATGATCGGGAGAAGAGAAAGCAAAGCATCTGAAAAGAAATCTATGGCATTCAATGCATTAATCGACGGATCAGACTCAAACAGTGATAATGATGAACAGATAGCATTTATGACCAGGAATTTTCGGAAATTTCTGAAGTACAGAAAATTGAATAGTTCCAAGGGAAACAACTTTAAGAATTCCGATAATCAGACTACAGTACCAAACTTTATCAAATGCTTCAATTGTGACAAACCAGGTCATATCAAAAGAGACTGTCCGCATCCAGATAAGCAAAACCCTCCTACAAACTATGATTCTGCAAAGAAACGAAAACGTGCATTCACTGCTACTCTAGATGACTCTGACTCATCCTCCAGCGACGATGAACAGAAGAAAGATAATTCAAATCTGTGTTTCACAGCAATTCTCGATTTAGTCGATATCAAAGACACGGACTCTGAAAAAGGTACACGTTTACAATACATTGGCTGAAAATTGCATGCTTGAATTGATTGATTGATTGGTTGTTTTTGAATTGATGTGTCGTTTGAATTTTAAAATTTTTATTATTTTATTATATTTTTTATTATTATTTTATTATTATTTTTATTTTTAATAATATTAAAATATTTTATGGGTCTTAGTAATATTCCAGATATTATATAGACATTAAAATAATATATATATATATATATAAATATTACATTATATAAAAGTATCTAGTCATCAAAATTTACGAATACCTGTCAACATGGGTCCATCCCTACCTGTCGACATGGTACAGAAAATTTGAAACTCAAATTTTGAATTCAAACGCTTGTATTTCCCTCCACTCTTTCACACCATTCGAGACTCTGAAAGGACACTTTTTGACCAGAGAAACTGTCCATTTAATTTCTATTTATTTACTATCATTTACCTCATCTTTTCACTTAACTTTTCAAATTCAAACTCTTTCTTCATAACTCAAGCTTTCATCTCTCTACATCAATGGCCTCCTCAAGTACTCCATAAACTATGAGACTCTCCAAAACCTTAAAAGAACACCTCTTTTATGATCCAGAAGCAATCAAAGCCTATATTGGCTATGCTAATTATGGAAAAGTTCATTCCGAAAAGTTTGCAATTTTCTGCGATTTCGCTTCTTATGAAATCGATTCTCTTTGTGTTTGCAACAACATTTTAAGTCTTGTTGAAGATTCTCAAAATGATTTTGTATGCTACCCAAATCTTGTGAAAATGTTTTATGCAAATCTTAATCGTGGCTTTTATCAAGGAAACGATGATGAAATATGGAGTAATGTAAAAGGCACTCAAATTGTTTTAAATTGTGATGTTTTGGGAGCGATTCTAAATTTTAAGTGTATGGGTACGGATCTTTCTAATTTCAATTTTAATGAAAGTGATCGTGAGACTTTCCACCATATTTTTGAAAGTGATGAAAACTTTGATTTTATAAACCGCAATTTTCGTCCAAAAGCAAAAATTGTGAGCCTTCTTTTTCAACACACTTTGACCCCGAGATCGGGAAGTTTTAATAATCCTACTTCAAAAGTTTGTAAAGCTCTTTTCTCTCTTTTTGGAAACTATGATATTAATTGGGCTCAAGTTATTTTGGATGAATTTTGGCCTAAGAACTTGGAAATGGGAGAAAAGATTTTATATCATGGAATTTACCTTACTAGAATTTTCAACTATTTTGGAGTGAATTTTAAAGGAGAGGAATTCATTTCTAGAAAAGTTTTCAATCATTCCAATATCTCGCTTATGAAAATTCCATACATCTTTCAACCTTATGAATCCCTTGTGGAAAAGGAAGAGCGTTTAGCTCACGAAGAAATGGAAGAAGGAGAGGAAGAAGAAGAAGAGGAAGAAGGGAATGAAATGGATATTCAAGAAGAAGAAGAGGAAGGTGAAACATCTCTTGAAAGTATTGATTACACCTCCAAACCAACCAACAAGATGATTATCCAAAACCAAAAGATAATTGTGAAAAATCAACGGACACTTAAGAGATCCGTTAGTAAAAAGTTGGATAAAACGTCTTCTAAGATGAACAAGTTCTTCTCAAAAGTCAGCAAGAAGTTTAACATTTCATCATCCTCATCATCCTCCAATTAGATCTATCTTTTCATACCTTGTCGTAGTTGTTTAAGTTTGTTTTAAGTTTGAATGTTATTGTATTTCATGTTGTTTAATCCATGTATCATTCCAGTTTGAATTAATGGTGAAGTTCTTTCTGTTATCTAGCTTATTTCATCTTTAGAATAACTGTTAATATGATATATATAAATATATATATATATATATATATATTTATTAAAAATCAAAAACAAGACATCAAAACACAGATGACCCTGTCGACAACCCCCAAAGGCACCCTGTCGACATGCTTAAAATTTGAAGTGTCTTTTCATTTTAATTTTTGAATTTTAAATAACTAACTTGTATCTATTCATTTCAAACGAAATTTACACCTATAAATACCTGTTCTCTTCCAGAAATCTTTACCCAAAGTCATTACTTATCTATTCTATCTATATCTCTTCTCTTTTTCACAAAAATGGCTGATCCTATTCACAATTTATCTGAAAATCTTGAAGAAACCCTTAAATCCTTCAAGAATATTCTCTCTGTCATTCTCCGTAATCAGCGTCACTTTGAATTCAGTCAAATGCAGATGATCAAGGAGCAAGAAAGGCATTTTGAAGCAATTCGATGGATGATTTCCTCCCTGCACAAGGATGATAATGAAGCACATCCTCCCGTTTCTCTCTCTGTTGATAATGAGAATTGGGATGCCATCAAATAAGACCCTATCTTTGGAGAAGAAGGATGGGTTGATGTTCCTCGTACTATTTGATTAACTTTGTTTAATTTTTATTTGTTTGCTTGCTTAATTAGGGTTTGCTTTGATTTGCTTGAATTTGACTTAGTATGGATTGATATTATGTGTGTAAAATATAACATACATATGATTAGAATTAATAATATATGATCTTTTAAGTTATCATGATTATCAATTTAATTATCTATTTTTATTAAAAAACTTCATTATGAATAAATAAATTGTGTTCTCTTATTCGTATATTCTCTTATCTTTTGAATAAATAGTTTAGTAGTTAGGAAAAGTAGTTATTATGAATTTAGTTTAAAATTAAGTATTGATTATGTATGATAACACTATCATTATAATCACAAGTAATGTAGTCTTAGTTTCAGGGGGAGTTATATAGAGTTATATAGTATTAGGGAGTTATATGGTTTTTGTTGATGACAAAGGGGGAGAAGTATAAAATAGGATAGTTAGGCATAGATTAAGGGGAGTTATTAGAAGTATTAGGATAGAAGTGATATTTTATAAACAAAGGTTGTCATCATCAAAAAGGGGAGATTGTTAGTCCTTGAGGAGTTGGTTTTGATGACAACAACCTTACTTAGAATTAGATTATAAAATATATAATACTAACATCATTATGTAGATATATATAGATATGTTTGCAGGTACTAAAGAATGAAGAACTGTATAGTATAAAGATTCAAGATCAAAGATTGAAGATATCAAGATTCAAGACTCATGAGTATCAAGAATTTCAAGAAATCAAGTTTCCAAGATAAGTTATATAGTTAGGAATATTGTTAAAACTCATAGAAAGGCACTGACATCTTAAAATCTATTTTATTCGTGGAATGGAATCCACTTCGTGCTCGTTAAAGGGATAGAATCCTAAGTAGGATGGAACCTACGAAAAATCAAGTGGAACATCTTTTTGTATCCACTTACTTTTATTTCAAAATATATATAGCTTGTTTTTCAAAATGATTTAAATATTCCTGTTTAAAAACCAAAATCATCGGTCCCAGTTTATCAATATATTTTAGCCTCAAAAAATATCCTTAGTTTCAAATATCCTTAATTTTAAATTTCTGTGATTTTAAATTATTATCCTAAGTTTTTAAACTACAATTTTGATATTAATATATTTAGTTGTTTTATATATTTTTACTTAAGTTTTAAATATAAAAGTATACAAAATTATTATATATATTATAATATTGTTCTCTATAGTTATTTATGTATTATAACTATATATAAGTAAATTTATAAAGTTTAAATATAAGTATAATATAATATATAAATTATTTTCAAAGAAAAAACAAATCACCAAAAATTACAAGGGCATGTCGACATGGTCACATGTACCCATGTCGACATGGTGAAAGTTAAATTGTTTTTTTAAAAAGAAGTGTCTATTCACCACATCCCTTCACCATTGGACATGGCTATTGATCTACTATAAATAAAGGGTGTTTTCAACGAATTTCAATCACTTTTTCTCTGATTTAACTTCTCTTCTTCTTCTCCACTTTCTTATTTACAAATTACACCATTACTCTGCCGAAATCAATATCGAATCTAACTAGATAATTTCTGGTTTTGATTCTCTCCGCTATCTCTACAAGATCCAAGTGCTAATCTGAGTTATAGACTTTTTGTAATCAATTGAACGAGAGAAGGTGTGATTGTAGCCCTGGAAATCAATTGGGTGAACTTGTTGCCCCGGAAATCAAGTATCTCTACCCAGAGGATTGTGATTCTGGAGGGTGTACCTCGTAGCCTTGAAACCAAGGGTTGTATTTGTAAGAATTGTTTTTGAAAGAAAATCCGTACTTGTGTTGCGGGACTGGATGTAGGGTAACTCCGAACCAGTATAAAATCCGGTGTGTTCTTTCCTTTACTGCTTTTACTTTATATTTGCATATGTGTTTGATTATGTGTTCATATCTGTGTATGATTAGTGTATACATTGTTAACAAATTAAGATAAACTAAAAAAGATTATCAAATTTCTTAAAACACTATTCACCCCCCCTCTAGTGTTAATTCTAGCCTTAAGATCCTTAATCCGCATTTCTCACATTTGGTATCAGAGCTTTGTTTTCAAAAGTTTCATTATCTGAATTTTGAAAATTTTCAAAATGGCTACTAACACTAGTACTGCTATTACCACCAACACTAGTTCATTTGTAGAAGGTCAGTCTACTGCCAGACCACCACTTTTTAATGGCAGTAACTATGCATATTGGGCATGTAGGATGAAAATATATTTACAATCTGTAGGATTAGATACTTGGAATATCACACAAACTGAATATTCTGAACCCACAACTAATTTTGCACAGTGGACCACTAAGCAAAAGACTGTTGCATAAAATAATTCTAAAGCAATGAATATTCTGTTTTGTTCACTTGAAAGAAATGAATTTAATAGAGTGTCAGTTTGTAAGTCTGCATATGAAATCTGGAAAACTTTGCAAGTAACTCACGAAGGAACAAGCAAAGTTAAACAGACCAAAATTTCCATGCTCACAAATCAGTTTCAGTTATTTAAAATGAATACTAATGAGTCTGTTTCAGATATGTATAGTCGATTTCAAGATATTGTGCATTCTTTAATATCTTTGGGAAAGGAATTTTCGAAAGAAGATCAAGTCAGAAAAATCTTAAATTATCTCACTCCGGAATGGGATCAAAAGACACTTGCAATTGAAGAGGCAAATGACATCAGTATTTAAAGATAGAAGAATTGATTGGAAATCTAATGTCGTTTGAAGTTCAAATGATCGGGAGAAGAGAAAGCAAAGCATCTGAAAAGAAATCTATGGCATTCAATGCATTAATCGACGGATCAGACTCAAACAGTGATAATGATGAAGAGATTGCATTTATGACCAAGAATTTTCGGAAATTTCTGAAGTACAGAAAATTGAATAGTTCCAAGGGAAACAACTTTAAGAATTCCGGTAATCAGACTACAGTACCAAACTTTATTAAATGCTTCAATTGTGACGAACCAGGTCATATCAAAAGAGACTATTCGCATCTAGATAAGCAAAACCCTCCTACAAACAATGATTCTGCAAAGAAACGGAAACGTGCATTCACTGCTACTCTAGATGACTCTGACTCATCCTCCAGCGACGATGAACAGAAGAAAGATAATTCAAATCTGTGTTTCACAGCAATTCTCGATTTAGTCGATATCAAAGACACGGACTCTGAAAAAGGTACACGTTTACAATACATTGGCTGAAAATTGCATGCTTGAATTGATTGATTGATTGGTTGTTTTTGAATTGATGTGTCGTTTAAATTTTAAAAAATTTATTATTTTATTATATTTTTTATTATTATTTTATTATTATTTTTATTTTTAATAATATTATAATATTTTATGAGTCTTAGTAATATTCCAGATATTATATAGACATTAAAATAATAGATATATATATATATATAAATATTACATTATATAAAAGTATCTAGTCATCAAAATTTACGGATACCTGTCGACATGGGTCCATCCCTACATGTCGACATGGTACAGAAAATTTGAAATTCAAATTTTGAATTCAAATGCTTGTATTTCCCTCCACTCTTTCACACCATTCGAGACTCCAAAAGGACACTTTTTGACCATAGAAACTGTCCATTTAATTTCTATTTATTTACTATCATTTACCTCATCTTTTCACTTAACTTTTCAAATTCAAATTCTTTCTTCATAACTCAAGCTTTCTTATCTCTACATCAATGGCCTCCTCAAGTACTCCATCAACTATGAGACTCTCCAAAACCTTAAAAGAACACCTCTTTTATGATCCGGAAGCAATCAAAGCCTATATTGGCTATGCTAATTATGGAAAAGTTCATTCCGGAAAGTTTACAATTTTCCGCGATTTCGCTTCTTATGAAATCGATTCTCTTTGTGTTAGCAACAACATTTTAAGTCTTGTTGACGATTCTCAAAATGATTTTGTATGCTACCCAAATCTTGTGAAAATGTTTTATGCAAATCTTAATCGTGGCTTTTATTAAGGAACGATGATGAAATATGGAGTAGTGTAAAAGGCACTCAAATTGTTTTAAATTGTGATGTTTTGGGAGCGATTCTAAATTGAAAGTGTACGGGTATGGATCTTTCTAATTTCAATTTTAATGAAAGTGATCGTGAGACTTTCCACCATATTTTTGAAAGTGACGAAAACTTTGATTTTATAAACCGCAATTTTCGTCCAAAAGCAAAAATTATGAGCCTTCTTTTGCAACACACTTTGACCCCGAGATCGGGAAGTTTTAATAATCCTACTTCAAAAGTTTGTAAAGCTCTTTTCGCTCTTTTTGGAAACTATGATATTAATTGGGCTCAAGTTATTTTGGATGAATTTCGGCCTAAGAACTTGGAAATGGGAGAAAAGATTTTATATCATGGAATTTACCTTACTAGAATTTTCAACTATTTTGGAGTGAATTTTAAAGGAAAGGAATTCATTTCTAGAAAAGTTTTCAATCATTCCAATATCTCACTTATGAAAATTCCATAAATCTTTCAACCTTATGAATCCCTTGTGGAAAAGGAAGAGCGTTTAGCTCACGAAGAAATGGAAGAAGGAGAGGAAGAAGAAGAAGAAGAGGAAGAAGGGAATGAAATGGATATTCAAGAAGAAGAAGAGGAAGGTGAAACATCTCTTGAAAGTATTGATTACACCTCCAAACCAACCAACAAGATGATTATCCAAAACCAAAAGATAATTGTGGAAAATCAACGGACACTTAAGAGTTCTGTTAGTAAAAAGTTGGATAAAATGTCTTCTAAGATGAACAAGTTCTTCTCAAAAGTCAGCAAGAAGTTTAACCTTTCATCATCCTCATCATCCTCCAATTAGATCTATCTTTTCATACCTTGTCGTAGTTGTTTAAGTTTGTTTTAAGTTTGAATGTTATTGTATTTCATGTTTAATCCATGTATCATTCCAGTTTGAATTAATGGTGAAGTTCTTTCTGTTATCAAGCTTATTTCATCTCTAGAATAACTGTTAATATGATATATATATAAATATATATATATATATATATATATATATATATATACATTTATTCAAAATCAAAATCAAGACATCAAAACACAGATGACCCTGTCGACAACCCCCAAAGGCACCCTGTCGACATGCTTAAAATCTGAAGTGTCTTTTCATTTTAATTTTTGAATTTTAAATAACTAACTTGTATCTATTCATTTCAAACGAAATTTACACCTATAAATACCTGTTCTCTTCCAGAAATCTTTACTCAAAATCATTACTTATCTATTCTATCTATATCTCTTCTCTTTTTCACAAAAATGGCCGATCCTATTCACAATTTATTTGAAAATCTTGAAGAAACCCTTAAATCCTTCAAGAATATTCTCTCTATCATTCTCCGTAATCAGCATCATTTAGAATTGAGTCAAATGCAGATGATCAAGGAGCAAGAAAGGCATTTCGAAGCAATTCGATGGATGATTTCCTCCCTGTACAAGGATGATAATGAAGCACATCCTCCCGTTTCTCTCTCTGTTGATAATGAGAATTGGGATGCCATCAAACAAGACCATATCTTTGGAGAAGAAGGATGGGTTGATGTTCCTCATAATATTTGATTAACTTTGTTTAATTTTTATTTGTTTGCTTGCTTAATTAGGGTTTGGTTTGATTTGCTTGAATTTGACTTAGTATGGATTGATATTATGTGTGTAAAATATAACATACATATGATTAGAATTAATAATATATGATCTTTTAAGTTATCATGATTATCAGTTTAATTATCTATTTTTATTAAAAAACTTCATTATGAATAAATAAATTGTGTTCTCTTATTCGTATATTCTCTTATCTTTTGAGTAAATAGTTTAGTAGTTAGGAAAAGTAGTTATTATGAATTTAGTTTAAAATTAAGTATTGATTATGTATGATAACACTATCATTATAATCACAAGTAATGTAGTCTTAGTTTCAGGGCGAGTTATATAGAGTTATATAGAGTTATATATTATTAGGGAGTTATATGGTTTTTGTTGATGACAAAGGGGGAGAAGTATAAAATAGGATAGTTAGGCATAGATTAAGGGGGAGTTATTAGAAGTATTAGGGTAGAAGTGATATTTTATAAACAAAGGTTGTCATCATCAAAAGGGGGGAGATTGTTAGTCCCTGAGGAGTTGGTTTTGATGACAACAACCTTACTTAGAATTACATTATAAAATATATAATACTAACATCATTGTGTAGATATATATAGATATGTTTGCAGGTACTAAAGAATGAAGAACTGTACAGTATAATGATTCAAGATCAAAGATTGAAGATATCAAGATTCAAGACTCATGAGTATCAAAAATTTCAAGAGTTCAAGTTTCCAAGATAAGTTATATAGTTAGGAATATTGTTAAAACTCAAAGAAAGGCACTGACATCTTAAAATCTATTTTATTCGTGGAATGGAATCCACTTCGTGTTCGTTAAAGGGATGGAACCCTAAGTAGGATGGAACCTACGAAAAATCTAGTGGAACAACTTTTTGTATCCACTTACTTTTATTTCAAAATGATTTTCAAAATATATATAGCTTGTTTTTCAAAATGATTTTAAATATTCCTGTTTAAAAACCAAAATCATTGGTCCTGGTTTTCCAATATATTTTAGCCTCAAAAAAATATCCTTAGTTTTAAATATCCTTAATTTTAAATTTATTTGATTTTAAATTTTTATCCTAAGTTTTTAAACTACAATTTTGATATTAATATATTTAGCTATTTTATATATTTATACTTAAGATTTAAATATAAAAGTATAGAAAATTATTATATATATTTTAATATTGTTCTCTATAGTTATTTATGTATTATAACTATATATAAGTATATTTATAAAGTTTAAATATAATTATAATATAATATAGAAATTATTTTCAAAGAAAAAACAAATCACCAAAAATTACAAGGGCATGTCGACATGGTCACATGTACCCCTGTCGACATGGTGACAGTTAAATTATTTTTTAAAAAGAAGTGTCTATTCACCACATCCCTTCACCAATGGACATGGCTATTGATCTATAATAAATAAAGGGTGTTTTCAAAGAATTTCAATCACTTTTTCTCGTATTTAACTTCTCTTCTTCTTCTCCACTTTCTTATTTACAAATTACACCATTACTCTACCGAAATCAATATCGAATCTAACTAGATAATTTCTGGTTTTGATTCTCTCCACTATCTCTACAAGATCCAAGTGCTAATCTGAGTTATAGACTTTTTGTAATCAATTGAACGAGAGAAGGTGTGATTGTAGCCCTGGAAATCAATTGGGTGAACTTGTTGCCCCGGAAATCTAGTATCTCTACCCAGATGATTGTGATTCTGGAGGGTGTACCTCGTAGCCTTGAAACCGAGGGTTGTATTTGTAAGAATTGTTTTTGAAAGAAAATCCGTACTTGTGTTGCGGGACCAGATGTAGGGTAACTCCGAACCAGTATAAAATCTGGTGTGTTCTTTCCTTTACTGCTTTTACTTTATATTTGCATCCGTGTTTGATTATGTGTTCATATCTATGTCTGATTAGTGTATACATTGTTAACAAATTAAGATAAACTCAAAAAGATTAACAAATTTTTTAAAACACTATTCACCCCCCCTCTAGTGTTAATTCTAGCCTTAAGATCCTTAATCCGCATTTCTCACACAGGAGGCATAGTAATTTAAGGAGCATGGAAAGAAGTTTGATCGTTGCTGTGTATAGGAAGATTAGACCGAGCTTCCTAATGAGACGATTGAGATTAGGAATTATGTTTGGAAGATGAAGACTCCCTCGAACGACGACTTCTTTCTCGACCATCATCCATCTCTCTACACCTTCCCGATTCTGAACCACAACCGGATCTGTACTGTGTTGACGAGCCCCTTAAGCGATCGAAAGCATGGGATTGAGACATTGCACCTGCAAACCAAACAAAAATGTATAAGTGACCATCGAACTAAAAGTACATAAAAATCGTGTCGTAAAGTGTGCGTGATTGTGAGTGTCCTAGTGTCCTCGCAATGGACCGGTTGTTGCAGCCTTGCCCATGGGAGTTTTCTCCTTTTTGCTGGTGGGAAGAATATCGTCACCACTCCTGGTGGGAGAATTGAGCCCCCCGATACCGATGTTGGGGAAGTCATAAGTTATGACATCATTAGGAATCGAGAGATTTAAGGACCCTTTCATCAAACTTTCTAGATGTTGGGAAGAAGTCTCTTCATCAACTGAGGTGATGATAAACTTTGGTTCTTTGATAGTTTTTCTCCTGTGGAGTTTATATACGAGTTTCTTTCCTATCCTTATTGGCATGTGAGATTGCACGCCTTGTGATGGTTCGACCACAGGCTCTGTGCCCGGACCTGCATTAGCGCCGCCAGGCTTTTCGGTTTCGATACCTCTAATTTCGCCCTCTTCGGCTTCATCATGAGCCCCCTCGACTGGGGGCACGATAGGGCTATTGGCGCCGCCTTCTCGTTCTGCCATATTTCTTGGTGGTGTAGTGTTTCCTGGAAGCCCAATGATGCGACTCTCTTCTAGCAGCCTAAACAGAGATCAACATTCATCGGTTACAAGGGATCTGATGTCCCTGTCTTCAACCGGGGTGGCACAAATTGCAGAAACCTCCCTTGATAAGCTATCACCTTCTAGACGTGGATGGACACCTACGAATTTTCAACGTATAAGTTAGTTCGCGATACAAATTGAACTAAAGAATATGAGAATAAAGTGAAGATACATCCTTCCAACCATCGCCCTGCAAAGCTAGGCGGATAATAAATGAAAAACCATTCGCATTTGAAGATGCTAAGCTATTCCAAGCATTAGTTAGAACTTGAAAATTGGACGAAGGCTCGAGAAAAGTGTAAGAAAGGCTTCCTATCCGTCGTTTGAAATTGTAAATGAACCTAATGTCCTCAGGAGATGGCGGATGGAACAAAACATCCATAAATAGTAAGAAGGTGCCATGGAGGAAGGCATAGCTGTTTGGGTGCAGCTGGGCAGGAGCTATTCCTAAATAATTTAGCATTTCACGGATGAAAGAATTGAAAGGCTGCATGCATTCGACCGAGCACATGAATTTATTGCACATCATATATCTTTCCAAGGGCAAATGAGCCCTATCATTCATTGAAGGAACTAGGACGTCTCCAAACGGAATCCTATGTTCAGAGCATAGTCTGTAAAGAGTGGCCTCGCCAATCCTAGAGGCTTGGGAATCCGCCAGATTATACTAAGCTGCTTTTGCATAGAAACGTTCTAATGTTGCAGGTGGTTTACCAGCTAACAAATCAACAAAGTCAGATTCTGGATCAATCCCTCTCGTTACCGCCATCAATATTGAATGGTCATTCAGATTACTGACTTTTGTGACAGCTGTATGAAATCTCTCCAAATAATCTTTCAACGATTCTCCTGGAGCCCAGATTGTGACGACCCATAAATTTTGATTGGTTTTAATAACGTATTTATTTGAAATTTTGTGAAATTTTAAACAATAAAATTTGAATTAAAAATTTATTATTTGGAATACGTCTATTTCAATATAGCAAATGGTAAATTTCCATCTGATAATATTATAGTTTATTTTCTTGTGAAATTCTATTTCTATTTAAATCATTTGATAATTGATGGTAATAAAATATTTTTCCAAACCTAAATATTTTTCTATAGAAAATTTCTAAGTTCTCTTCTGAGTAAGATGTCATTTTCCGTTTTTCCAAATTTCGACTTCGGTTGCTCCCTTTATCTTATTTCTGACCAAATAGCAGCAGTTTTGGTACCGATAATCGACTTTTGATCGAACGATCGTACCACAAATATATGTGTACCATTTTGATCGTCGCGTCGTCCTGATCTCCACCATATATTCATTTCTATGTTTTGAGGTCCGGTACGCGACAGAAGCAATATAATGTGGTTCGTCGTAACGGTACCATAAGATATTACTCTACAGTTTCCTTCAGTTTCAAAATTTTAAACTTACTGCCCAATCAAGCATAATTTGCTTTAATTATTCAGCTGAAAAAAATGGATTGTCTTTTCTCTCACTCTATAATTTATTCGTCCATTGTTTACTTTATTTGCCGTTACAATCGTTTTCACCATCTCTCTTCGTATTCTTTCCTCTGTCAGTTCATTTTTTGAGATCTGTTCAACTTTTCACTACTCATGCTCGTGTAAAGTAGAAATGATTTTCGAAAACTCTTTTGTATATGGCCTCAAAGGTTTTTCTTTCTCGTGAAAAAAATGTAACGACCCGTATTTTTAACACTTTAAAAATACGAATTAAAATGAAAATTTTGGATAAAAATCCGAAGGAAATAAAATTTTGTGTTGTTAAATGTGAATTACAAGTTAAAATACAAAACTGAATTCTGAAATAACTTATTTGTAATTTAAATATGGATGTTAACTTATAGTGAATGTAAATAATGAATTGAATTTGATTGTAAACCAAATTGGTTATGATTGTAAACAAAGAATAAATAAAATGGTAGATTTAATAATGGAAGTTTATGTTATTGAAACTAATATAAATAAATGTAACTTAATATTACAGTTGATTGAAAGCAGATAATAACTGAAACTGTAAGTCGATAAATATGTTAACTTGTAATTGAACGTAAGTAAAGATTTAAATTTGAATGTAACAAGTAATTGAATTGAATTGAATTTGATTGTAAACAACAAAATAAATAAAATGTTACATTTAATATTGAAGTTATAATATGGAAATCAACGTAAATGAATGTGATTTAATATTACTGTGAATTTAAATAAGATGATAGCTGAAGAAAATGAAAGTAAATAAATTATAAACTATTGATAATAATGTATAAGTAAATGGTTGATTCAGTAATGAAAGTGTAAATCAAAATAAAAGAATTCATTTGGAATTAAAAAAAACTTGAATTTGAATTACAATATAATTGAACGCTGAATCGAATATAATCTTTTATATTGGATTTATAATGGAAAACTGCATTGTAGAAGATTGTTAATTACTGTGAAATTAAAAATGGGATTTGTGAACAATTAAAATTTGATTTAAAAGTTAATAATTTAAATTGAGAATTTTATATTGAAATTAAACAGTCGAATAATTTATTTTTCGAATATTGGATTTAATTAGACAATTAAATCAATAATTTAATAAGTTAAATTTCAGAAATAATTGTAAATCGAGTTGAATATGATTGAAAATGATTTGTAAAATTTTATCTTATCATATTGGAGTTATAGTAATGTTATAGAACTTTTAAAATTGAATTTAAAGTTAATTTGTGAAAATTGAATATTTTAATATTTAACCATCGATTGAAAAATAGCCATTTTTCGAACAGTCTCAGAATTGAACGAAACTAATTCCATTGGATCCGTAATAGTTTGTTATTGTCGGATTTCAATTTTCGTAGCAATCGGAGTTATCGTTTGACCGTGGCAGCTCGAAACGCACCGAATTGTTTTTAATATTAATTCGGCGAGAGAAAATAGTCATTTTTCAAAAAGTCTCGGATTTCGACGAAACCAGTTTCATCGGATCCGTAATGTCATATTATTGTAAGGTTTCAAATTTCGTGTCAATCAGATTTACCGTTTGTCCGGGGCAAGCCCAAACGCACAGAAATTTGATTAACCAATTTAATTTTAAATCGATCGTTTATTGCCGTAACTCGCACAGATGACCGAATTAGCCTCCGAAACATGTTCCATTGCGTTCGGAACGCGGGGTAAACCTTAGAAACGTCAGCCGGCACGCTTCGTTTGGAGTTCGGAAAATCCGGGATGAATAGTGTCGCGTATTTTTCTATAAAAGCCCCTCACTTTCTCTATTTTCCAAAAACCCTAGGGTTTCAGCCCTTAGCCGCCACTTTTAATTCAATGGCCAGAAAATTTCGAAACTTCTTTCCTTAATATCTCTCAATCCGTTCAACGAAATCAAAAAATTCCAAAAGCAAAGTTGTAGATCTCGGCGAGCTCTTCAAATCCATACGGTTGATCATTGCTTTTACATCACGGATTCGCCCAGATCTAACTTGGAAGCGTGTACGGTTTTTCTTGGTTTGCGTGCAAACGGTGGCGAATGGGGTGGCGAAACTTGGCGCGGAGGTGGAGCAAGGCGAGGCGCACGTGATGATACCCCCTGATCGACGTCCGGTCGTCGTTTGCCGCGCGCGTGGATGAATGAACGACGTGCGTGATGGGTTAGGCGGTGTGCGTGAATTTGAGGAAGAAGGTATACGTTATTTTATTTATTTAAAATTTTAAAATATTCGATCACTCTAACGTATATAACTTTTGCATACGAGCTCGGATTTACGCGCGGTTTTCTCCGTTGCGTTCGTATCGAAATTCCGGACAATATAAAACTGGTTTGGATGGATTTGGAGACGGTGGAAATTTGGGCTAAAGTTGGGCGTCGTCCAGTTTTAGTTCTAAACCGGAACGTCTCGGCGACAACAGAAAATCAAGGTGAGTGTTTATACGCTCACAATTGACTAAAATAATTTTGTTAGTTAAATTTGATATTATGAAGTGATATGAATTTATTTGTCGTTGTTTGATAAAAATTTAAATTGTCATATAGATTGTCATGTGAATTCACCGTTGGAAAATTTAATAGACAGTAAATTGAAATTAGGATTTAATCAAAATCAAATTTCCCGATATTGATAACTATGAAATTGCCGTGAATTGTATTGACTATTGGATGATTTATTTCGATGGATGCTATTGGTTGATATTTAAATGTTTGGATGTTTATTTGCTTATATATATATCCTGTTATACATGCATATGACACTGTGATTGGTTTAAGTAATATATATTCATCCCTGACATGTAATTGAAATAAATAATCACTTGGCCATAGGATAGAAAATTACATACGGACACCGGGTTGGTTAAATTAAATGATTTTAAAAAGTTGTTTTGAAATTATTTAAATGAATTGATTTTAAGAATAAAATCCAATTTATGGAAATCGAATTATTTTGAATTGAAGCTCGAGATGTTGGAATTTAAACTTGGTAAATGAAATTGTTTAATTATTCGAAGTTTAGAATTTTAAGAAAAAAAATTGAAATACGGCGTAAATTTTCGAAAGTTGATTTGTTTTAAAAGATTGGACTTTTAATCGAACTATGAATATTTCTAAGAAAATTTATATGAAATGATATTTCAAGTTTGAGTTTGGAATTGAAAATTGATTTGAAATTGAGATTTAATTAATTTGGAATTTAATTGAAATTCAAAGAAATTTATGAATTGGACCAAATTGAAACTATTGAATTAAATTTGAAGATAAAATTGATTTGAATAGGATTTGAACTGAAATTGATTTGGAATGTAATACTTAAATGAATTCTTGAAATTCGAATGTTAATCTAAGTTTATTGAATTGGAATTGTTCCAGAAATTAAGTAAACTACTTAATACGGATGTTTAATTTGAAGTATATTCTAATTTGAATACGAAATGGTTTTAAAGCGAATCTTATATTCTTATATAAATATATGAGCTGTTTTGAAATGTGAAATATTTAAAGTTTCGAAATATATTGGAAGTGAAATTGTTTATTTTGTGGTTCAAATATGTATTTGAAATTGATAATTTGAAATGGTTTATTGAGAAGCTGAATCGAGTTGAAATTGATGATTTAAGATTTGATTAAATTTAAATTTTGGAATTCGAGTTTATGTGAATCGTTTTGTGGAATTTGAGGCGAAAAATGATTTTGAAATCGAAATGAGATATTGAGGCGAAAAATGATTTTGAAATCGAAATGAGATATTGAGGCGAAAATGATTTTTGAAATGAAATTGTATACTTTGAGTAGATATGATGATTTTGAAATGGATTTGATTTTGAAGCGAATATGATATTTTGATATCAATTATGAATCGATTTGAAATGTAAAAGAGCCATCGGTGTAATAATACGTAGTTATTAAAGAGACCGGGATCGGATATGGACATACTCTCTGTCGATACCGAAAACCACTTTAATAACTAGTATACGCGGAGTGTTGATCCAGAACGAAGTGGATGGTTTTGGTGAACGTGTTGATTTGAAGAAAGAGAACGATTTTGGATGACCCCTGACATGACTAAAACAGGAGCCGCGCCGGGCCATTGAGGATCGCCATCTCTAGCGGACACACTCCTTCGTTACCATGTCTATTACTTTTGTGATTCGATTTGGGTGCACCCCTCGATTTTGGGAGTGTTGTTTCGCGGTGTTGGGGTAGTAGCTGCTATGCCCAACATCAGTCCGGATCAGGCAACTACTAGTATCCTAGTTGGTATTGCCTCATGTACCTTGTCATACTGATTATCCTATTCGCGACCACTACGATTTTGGTTTGTACCTTTAGTATATGGATTGCCCTCTGGTGACTTCCGGTTTTGGGGAAACTACGGTCTTGTATATGCTCTTGGGAATATAAACTGTGTTAAGGGTGGAATGGGCCATGGCTTAACGCTATTTTAATACTTTTACTTTAATGTTAAACATAGTAGATAGTTTAACGGATCCTTGAGAGATGGAAAATCCCGTAACATCTCTTAAGTTATTGCACTCACGTTGACACTGGATAGGAGATGTCAGAGATGTTTACGGGGTTTGACATCTCCTATCCAAACGAAGCGTGCCGGCTGACGTTTCTAAGGTTTACCCCGCGTTCCGAACGCAATGGAACATGTTTCGGAGGCTAATTCGGTCATCTGTGCGAGTTACGGCAATAAACGATCGATTTAAAATTAAATCGGTTAATCAAATTTCTGTGCGTTTGGGCTCGCCCCGGACAAACGGTAAATCTGATTGACACGAAATTTGAAACCTTACAATAATATGACATTACGGATCCGATGAAACTGGTTTCGTCGAAATCCGAGACTTTTTGAAAAATGACTATTTTCTCTCGCCGAATTAATATTAAAAACAATTCGATGCGTTTCGAGCTGCCACGGTCAAACGATAACTCCGATTGCTACGAAAATTGAAATCCGACAATAACAAACTATTATGGATCCAATGGAACTAGTTTCGTTCAATTCTGAGACTGTTCGAAAAATGGCTATTTTTCAATCGATGATTAAATATTAAAATATTCAATTTTCACAAATTAACTTTAAATTCAATTTTAAAAGTTCTATAACATTACTATAACTCCAATATGATAAGATAAAATTTTACAAATCATTTTCAATCATATTCAACTCGATTTACAATTATTTTTGAAATTTAACTTATTAAATTATTGATTTAATTGTCTAATTAAATCCAATATTCGAAAAATAAATTATTCGACTGTTTAATTTCAATATAAAATTCTCAATTTAAATTATTAACTTTTAAATCAAATTTTAATTGTTCACAAATCCCATTTTTAATTTCACAGTAATTAACAATATTCTACAATGCAGTTTTCCATTATAAATCCAATATAAAAGATTATATTCGATTCAGCGTTCAATTATATTGTAATTCAAATTCAAGATTTTTTTAATTCCAAATGAATTCTTTTATTTCGATTTACACTTTCATTACTGAATCAACCATTTACTTATACATTATTATCAATAGTTTATAATTTATTTACTTTCATTTTCTTCAGCTATCATCTTATTTAAATTCACAGTAATATTAAATCACATTCATTTACGTTGATTTCCATATTATAACTTCAATATTAAATGTAACATGTGACGCCCCACCTCTATACCCACGCTAACCAAGAACACTACGGTGTAGTGCTGTCAATTAGCACGGAGAATAAGGCTGTTGAGGAGCGACCATCCATGTAACTTCTTTGTGCGAGCACCGATATGTCAGATAGAATAGAATGCATATCTTTAAGGAGGAAATCCGACATACCGACACAAACACAAAGCTATCACACGGTGGCTATATATATATAATCTTCGGAAACAAATATAGAAATAAACGTAACATAAATCAGTCACAGACAATTCATATCACAGAGGCGGAAATAGATATGAATAAATATACAACACATGAAAGTGTACATCAGAGTAGTGGTCAAATAAGATCCACAATAACACAAAATAAAAGATACAAGTGCAAGACAACAGAATATGTATACATCAAGGAGTCTCAATCTCAAATGTATACGACAAAAACTACTAAACTAGAGTAGTTAGCCAAAAAGTCGGATGATGGCTCCAGATAGGAAGTCATGAGGAAGCACCTGTAAAATCTCAGTCTGACCCGAGTATTATTTATAAGAAAATAATAAACGGATCAGTCTAGCTATAAATATCAGATAAAGTGATATAGAATAAGAGATATGACAAAAACGTATCATAACCATAATAGCGTACTGTGATAAGTACGTAATTGAAAATCAACAAGAGATTAATCAATACCACAAAATCTAGAAATCACAAAAAAGGGGGAAGTCCGAGCACACGGACGAGAAGCTATCTCATGGAAGCTATCCATTTAAATTTTCCAAACACACGGACGAGAAAGGCAAGTCCGAACACACGGACGAGAAAGGCAAGTCCGAACACACGGACGAGAAAGGCAAGTCCGAACACACGGACGAGAAAGGCAAGTCCGAACACACGGACGAGAAAGGCAAGTCCGAACACACGGACGAGAAAGGCAAGTCCGAACACACGGACGAGAAAGGCAAGTCCGAACACACGGACGAGAAAGGCAAGTCCGAACACACGGACGAGAAAGGCAAGTCCGAACACACGGACGAGAGACATCGCACATTGCTAGTCTAAATCATAAAAATGATCGTCATCGATCATAAAGAAGTGTCGATTACACTAAGCTAGTAAATATAAGAGTTTAGCTTCATGTCCCATAACCACTTGTTTAACTCAAATATTTACGAACAAATTGTAGATCTGCACTAGAAAATTGTCACAAGAGATTCAATCGAACAAGTCCATAAATTAACCGACGAAGTAAACGCAAGCGTTTCATACCACTTGTTTTGCTAAGCCGTTTAATTATATTTTCTCATACGAATGAGGTAAAGGTTTGTATATACTAGTAGATTGGAAAACAGTTTTATAAACGAGTTTGATATTGAAAATAGAGTTGAAATCGTTTTGATGATAGAGTTTTGATATTTACTACTAGTATTGAAACCTTTATATTTTTAAAGTGACAAGTCATAGAAGTGATTGTAGAAACAATCAATTATAAAAGTTCACATTCGAAGACGTGAATAAAATCCAAAGAAATCAATTCCCAAAACCATCAAAGTAAGAAGTTCCGTTGAATGGTTTTCGGATAAGATTGCCTACGCAGAGTTATACGGGGTTGGATAAGATTGAACCGTCAAAACGGTACGACTTAGTGAAGACAAGCGACCTAAGTTTAAAAAGGTGGGCGACTTAACAAAGTGGCCGATAATAAATGATAACACAAAAAGGGAATCAACCCGACTTGATTAGAGTTGGATATTCAAGCTAAAAAGGCAAATAGGCAAAACACAGCAGATTCAGACGTCTGAGAACAAGAATTCAGACGTCTGAATCTAGAAAATAAACTATTTTCCAGAACAGAATTCAGACGTCTGAATCCTAGATTTCAGACGTCTGAAATAGGCACTTTTTAGCCTATTTCTTTTCTGGTTCAAAACGAACCAATTCAGACGTCTGAAATTTTGATTCAGATGTCTGAATGCTGGGAGAAGAAAATTCCCAGTATCCCATTCAGACGTCTGAACCATACGTTCAGACGGCTGAAACTGTTATTCAGGGCATTCCCTGAACCTAGGCCAAAAATGGCCAAACGACATCGATAACGATCGGTCGAGCAACAACGACTCAGGAATTGCACAAGGATAAGTGTTAGGAATTCATACCTAACAATCGAAGATAATTATTGACTTAGATGTGAGATAAAAATCTCACCTTTGAACCCAAACAAATGAAGAAGAAGCTTTGAAGCAATGGCAAGGGCAACTACTCTTGTTCCAACTCAACAAGCTTGAATTCAAAGCTTAAAAAGAAGAACATTCCCAAAGTTAGGGTTAGGAATTTCTGAAATTGGAAGGAGAAAGAGTTGGAGAAGGAGAAGGAGATGCTTACCAATGGGTTCTCTTTGAATTTGGAGCTAGAACTTGATTTGCAAATGGAAACTAGGGCTTGGGAATTCTAATTTCCCATCTCTCCCACCATTGTTGCTCTAGAACTGAAATGAGGAGGAAGTGAGAGTGAGTGGAGAGGAGAGGTTCAGATTTGGGGGGTTAAGTTGGCAAAGGGGCTGAACCCAAAACCAAACCCAAAGTAAAAATGGTCAAATTTTGACTAGCTCCAAACATATCGAAGTTTACACTCAAAAAGATCGCAAACGACATTTTGAACTCAATGGAGGTGGTCTCGAGTCCTAATTCGACTGTTTGCAAAAAGTAGCTTTTCGGACAAAAATCCGACTAACGATGAAATATTTAAATAAAATATTTAAATATAAAATCGACAAATATGCGGGTTGTTACATAACATTTTATTTATTTTGTTGTTTACAATCAAATTCAATTCAATTCAATTACTTGTTACATTCAAATTTAAATCTTTACTTACGTTCAATTACAAGTTAACAAATTTATCGACTTACAGTTTCAGTTATTATCTGCTTTCAATCAACTGTAATATTAAGTTACATTTATTTATATTAGTTTCAATAACATAAACTTCCATTATTAAATCTACCATTTTATTTATTCTTTGTTTACAATCATAACCAATTTGGTTTACAATCAAATTCAATTCATTATTTACATTCACTACAAGTTAACATCCATATTTAAATTACAAATAAGTTATTTCAGAATTCAGTTTTGTATTTTAACTTGTAATTCACATTTAACAACACAAAATTTTATTTCCTTCGGATTTTTATCCAAAATTTTCATTTTAATTCGTATTTTTAAAGTGTTAAAAATACGGGTCGTTACAAAAAAAATCATGTTCATTTTCTCTTCCATGCCGGACTCTCCCTACTTCCCTCTCTCATCTCACTCACGTCAGCTCCTTCGCCCCAAGCATCTCCCGCCTTTGTCTTCCATTCCTCCACCACCTATCTAGTGCCGAACGACCTCCTCCCCTTCCATCCGCCGCATCTCCCAAGGCATCCCGCTCGCCTCCCCTCTCACTTCTCACTCGGCCTCCTTTTCTCAACCCACCTCAACCGAGCGTAGAGCTCAACCCAGCCCCAACCGCCTCTGGTCCCCTACCTCCTTCTCCACGCTGTCAGGCCGATGTCCCTTTCCTTTTCTTGCGTAAGTGTTTTTTTTCTCTTTATTACTTCCTGCGTCTCTGAGCTTTGAAACCGCTGATGTTTCCTTCGGCCCTTCTCTCTCTCTTTTTTTTATTTGTTACAACGTATTATATTATTATATCGTATTGCTAGTTGCTAGGGGTTAAGTTTTACTAGTTGTTATGGTGTATCATAAAGTAAAGCTGTTGCAGTTTTATAAAGTAAGCAAGTTGAATTGTTATAGTTATACGGTTATAACAGTGTTACATACGTATATATATTACATTAAGAGGTATTAAAATATGTAGAACATAACAGTGGTCTTCATAGGCTTATTTGGTAGCAGCAGTGTGTGTTTAAAGTAAGTTATATATATAATATGTTTAGACTTCATAAATTTTTCATTAGTGTCTTGATTTCGAAAAGGAATACATGGATATGCATATATATATATTAGTTATATACATGTTTCCAGTGAGTGACATATGCCAGATTTCTTATAAGTTTGTATAAGTTTCAACTCTATAATATACTAATAAGTACAAGAGGCATTTTATATATGAGTTACAAGATTTTCATATATATATATATATATGGTGATGTATAGAATTTTATCTTAGCTTGTATATGATCGGTTATATATAAATAGTTATTAAAGCTAGTATATATGGTTTTGAGCAGCATGCTTTTGTGCGTCAGGTTGTTTGTAAGCACATGTGTTCTTTGTCATATAAAGTATATGAAGGATAAAAAAATATTTTATGTCCAATATAATACATGATTAATACTTTAATATATGGTTGTATTGAAACATTGTTTATATACAGGGTCTGCTAGCACATTTAGTATTTATGTATAGTGATACGTGAATTTTGTACAAAGGTTTATGTTTGCAGTGTCTTTTATATAATAAGTTTTATATATTTATATATATTATATATGAAGTTTTGCATATGGGTTGGGTAGTTGTCTACATGGGTTTATCTATATATGTGTTCATACATATATTATCGACATTCATTATTTCTAAAGTTTGTATATATTTAGTTATGAAGTATATTTTATGAAAGTTATATTGATGTCTTCTATACGTATGTTATCAAGAGGGTGATCTTGTAATAGTATATATAGAGAATTGTTTTAAAAGTCAGTTATTGATTTTAGATTATATACAGATTTATAATAAGTTGGTATTTCAAATTTTATATTGACTTTAGAGTAATATATAATGTATGTGCCTTGTTCAGTCTATATCAATCCGGTTTTGATTTGTTCTCGTCAAATTCTGTTAATCAGCTTTGATCGTCAAAATTCGTGCCAACTTTGCTTCGTTTTGGAAATTTGTGCTTGGATTCGCAACTCATCTCGTTTTCGTCCATCTCTAGCCTCGAAAGGTGAGCAATCACTCACGATTAACGTTCTTGTATTTATTAAATTTGATTTCAATTGAAACGACAATTGAAATATGATGCTGTAGTTATTTAAATTGTTATATATGCTATTATCTGTATCTGTTCACCTGTGACATCTGACACCAGTATCTAGTATTTATATGCCTGTTGTTACTATTATCTGTATCTATTCACCTGTGACATCTGACACCGGTATCTAGTATTTATATGCTTGTTGTTACTATTATCTGTATATGTTCACCTATGACATCTGACACCAGTATCTGTTATTTATATTGATGATATATGCCTGTTGTTATATTTTATATTATCTGTTATCACTCTGCAAGTTCCCTGTTAGTATAGAATTCACTATGGGTTGAAATGATACATACCCGAACGGACTTTAGAATAGGAGAAAATCATTATGGGTTGAAATGATAAACCCAAGCGATTTTCATTTGAATTGGATTTGGGATTACGGGTCGAAATGATATCTACCCGTATGTATTTAAATTTACGGATTGAAATGATAAATATCCGTATCACTTAACCATATGATAAATATGTATACATACACCGTTGGTCCATATATATAAATATTTTGAAAATGAATTCTATGGTTTTGGAAAGAAATATATGGTTTTAATAAATGTTGAGCCTTAAATTATTATATATAAATGGGAATGATTGATTAAATACATATAATATGGTTGAGTATTTAAATTTATGTTTAAAAAATAGATTTCAGTAATAATTTGAATAAGTTAAGACTGGGAAGATAATTTGAATTTAGTAAAGAATGTTATTTAATTAAACCGATTTAAAACTTATTGAAATTGGGATTTAAGATATGATTTATAACTTGAGTTTGATTTAAATAATTTAATGAATATTTCTTGTTTAAATAAATTTAAGGAAATATTTAGTAAAAATGAAATTTAAGGCTAGTTAAATGATATTGAATTTATTAAGTGAATATTCCCGGATTAAATAATAAAAAGGTTAAATCAAGAGCTATATGAAACTGTTAAATTTAACTTTGAAATGTTGAATATTAAAGTTTTGAAATATATTGAAATTTAAATGGTCTATTGAGAACTGAATTGAATTGATGAATTGAGCATTGAATAAATTTGAATTTGGAATTTGAGTTGATGAGAAGCAATTTGTGAGACTTGAGGAAATATTAAATACTTTACTTTTAAATTATTTAACCTATATATATATACTATTTTGGAAAATAGATATATTTGAAATGAAATGATATTTTGGTTTTGAAGTATAAATTAATTTGGAATTGACTACGGTGTTATAGTGTATATTTCTACCTTGTAGATAGTTCCACAGATCCTTAGAGGATGGTTATCCCAAACATCCTTTAAGTTACTTGTATTTCAGTTGATATTTCACTTGAGTTGGATTTATTAGTATAAGAATGTTAATCCTGACTCGAGTGTTTTGTGTTTTGCTTTACGCTCGGGTCAGACCGAGTGATACAGCAATTGAGACTCACCTTGGAGTTTGGAGCTTCATTTGGAGATCCAACCATCGATTTAGCTTTCAGCTTTCCAGTTGATTTGTTCAGAGAGGTCATCTATTTGTACTGAAGACTTCGCTGTATTCGAGATATTCTGTTGTATTTTATTTTAACTCTGATGTTTATATAGTAGCTTCATGAACTACTATTTTATCTATTCCGCTGCGTATTATTGTATTACTCTGTGTCTGTAATTCTGTGATTGATTTATTTACTGTATATTCTGAGTTTTGCCAAATTTTTATTACAATCTGTTATTTTGAATTATTCAAGTCAGACATGTGTGGATTATTGTCGATTTGAATGGTCCAAAATATCGGGATGTTACAGTTGGTATCAGAGCTTTGGCTCTAGGCAAACTTAGCATATATAGTAAATTTATTTACAGAATCACTTTCGTTCGAGTTTGAATCTCTTCCTTTTGACTTGATTTCCTTTGAACTTTGGAACGTTCCTTGCGGTTCCAAAATTCATTCTTGTCTCTCCCTATTTGTATTCTTTTGATTCTGGAGTATCCCATAACTCCACTTCGAATGATCTCTATAAGAATAGGCGATCCCGCCAATCTTTGAATGATTGTAAAGGGGTGGAACTCCTTTACAATAGGCATTGATTCACCGGAGATTTATATATCCCTCGGTTTTGATGTTGTCATCTCTTGTTATGCCGAATTCTATCTCTGGCGATCGAATGTTGATTTGCCTTAGATTTCCGCATCGATTATATTCTTGAAGTCACGGTTGACCCGGTTAAGGTCGCCCGCGATTTATATAAGTGTATCCATCTACTGTTTTGTAATTAATTATCTCATCTTCGTTCGAGCCTATCTTCGGATTAGAATCCTATTTGATTAGAGTCCCTCTAAGTTGAATTTCTATCTTTATTTTGAAATCCATTCGTGAACCATCCTTTGGAAAATCAGGCTTGTTTATATTTTAGAAATTGTTCTATATATCGAAATTATTATATTCTATATATAAAAGTGAAATGTTTTCGATAAAGATTTTAAACCCTTTTAAAAAAACTAGAATTTGAAGTTTCAAAAGGATTTGTAATTTTGAAAATTTATATAAGAAATTTGATTTATCTAAAAATGATTTATAACCGAAGGATTTTAAATTTGAAATTCGAGAATTGAACCCCGGTGTTTTGAAATTGGTTTTAAGATTTTGAAATATATAATAATAATATGATTTAAAAGCATTTTTCCGAATAAGAAATGTTTCAAATGATTTTAATAAGTTTCGAATGATTTCGAAGAAATTTCAAAAGAAGTTTGAGAAAATAGAAGTCCAGAACTCACTTATGTCGCTGGAAAATAATTTCGGTGATGATTGCATGCATCATCGACATTGATTTTCGAGTTTCAGAGTGGGGGAGAGGCCACTTTAGTAGCATTGCTACGTGAGTGATTTTGTGAAACCAATTTTGATTTCAAATTCCGAAGTAAGATTTGATATTCGAGATATATGTATATATATATTTGAGATGATTTGAAGTAAGCCGGTGTTTAGTCCTCGAGTTGCGGATTTGATATAACCCTATCTATTAAAATTGATTTACTGATTTGTTGCCGATTTCCAACTCTTGAATTTGAAAATGATTTCTTCGACTATTTTGAAGTTCGGGTACTTCCAAATCAAGGTTAACTCTTCAAAGCTAAGAAATTTTGAAAAGTATTTTGATAAAGTATATAAGTTTGTTTTGAATGTTTAAGTATGAAGTAATATGATTTAAATAAGTTGAAACTGTTTGGTTAAGTAAATGAATAAGGAAATTTTAAAATTTTCTAATATGAAATTTAAATTTGAAATGTTTTTAAAAGAATTTGATCTTCAAAATATTTTGAATAAAAATTTAGTTTAAACGTTTTAACTTAGTAACATCTTTATGAAAATATATATTTAACAAGTTGGAATAAATATATAAGTTGTACGTATGCTGTTTTATTCGCATAATTGAATTGATCCAAGTTTGAGTACACAAGTTCGAGGTGAATTACACCATTCGTGTTAGGATTTTTCATTTGATTCTTGATGGCGAATATTTGATATGGATTTTGGGCTTGATTCTAGAATTATCTATCATAATATATGGCTATGCAAGGAGACTGATGGCTTCTAGTCGAGAAACCATATCGAAGTCCGCATTAGGGAAGTCAAATGGACAATACTAGTTCGAAAGCGAACTTGTGTGATCGAGTGAGCGATCAAATATGATTCTGCGAAATGATGACGTATGTACATCTTATATTCTAATATCATTGATATATTTTGACGCTGAAATTGAAAAGCTGTCATGTTAGAATATCTTTGCTTACTAAAAGAAAATTTCCAATTTCAATTACAAAGATATATAACCCATAAAAGCAAAGATATTCAATCCCATATGGCTTCATACAGCGAAATTTATTTTGAAAATTTGATCCTTATATAAGATGGACCTTACGTAAGTATAAGATGATTTTGAAAACATTTGATTTTGGAAATGAATTGGATGACTTAAATTATATTGATTTGGAAATTTGGATTTATTTTCTAAATCTATTATTTTGGAAACTTTGAAACTAAAGATATTTAATTTGAGAAGAAATAATTTGGTGAAATTGTATATGATTTTGAAATTGAACTAATATTGAAACAAATTGAAATTTGAGAACCTTGTGTTACTAAATACTTGATTTGGGAGTTATCGAACTTGTATAAAAATTTGGTTTGTATAAGTATGATATTGATTCGAAAACTATGGATTTGAACAGGGTACTCAATTTGAAAAGTGAAATCTTATATAATTAAAGTCTATATAAGTGTGATTTGATATACTTTTGATTTTGGAAAAGTATTTGATTTGAAAATTAAATCTTATATATAATGGAATTTATATAAGTACGATATTTGAAAGTGATTTGAAAAGGTACTATATGATACATATTTTTGAAGTAAAGATATGGAAAGTGCCTTCTGCTTGATATCCGATTTGTGGCCACATCTTGGATTCATTCTATCGATATTATTCTCTCTGATTTTGGTTTTCCGGATATGATACTCGAGTGTCCTTCGAATTCCATGGCGTTACCCATGGTCTTACGAGCGCGGATGCATAGCGCAACTGCCTGGCTGAGTCTTGCCTAGGGGTATGGATTGTTTCCTGGGGGATCCAGGCGTAACCATTGTGTATCCTGCAATCTGTGTAGGTCGCGAATAGTAGCGCAACTGCCTGGCTGAGTCTTGCCTGGGGGTACGGATTGTTTCCTGGGGGATCCAGGCGTAACCATTGTGTATCCTGCATTCTACTAGTCATCATGGCGTAACTCGCAGGGCTGAGAAAGCTTACGGATATGGATTGTTTCCTGGGGGATCCAGGCGTAACCATTGTGTATCTGCGAACCATGGTTAGACAAAAGTTTTGTTTGTTTTGTTTGGATTGTACTTTCCATATCTGTTTTTAAAAGGTTTTCCAGTATTTTCACTGGGTGTTGAAACAGGTCTACCAAGTACCTGAAGAATTCAAGCTTTGCGCCTGATCAACGCACTGCTAGAGTCTGTAGGAACGAGGATAAACTTGTTGAAACATCGAGTTATAAAAGTATTTTCGAAAGGAAAATTTGTTTTGATATAAAAGTATTTTATTATAAAGGTATTTTATTATAAAAATATTTCCAACAAGAAATTATGTATTAATATTTGAAATTGAAATTCTAATGGTTTGAATTAATTATTCATGCCCGATACTATTCTTTAAATCTATCTTATCTGCTCAGCTTTATTTATTCACCTATATTCTGTTTTTCCAAATCCTCCTCTTTTTCCTTGTTGACTATATCCTTTTTAAATATTGTTTATTTATATACAACATGGTTTAATAGAAAAATTTAGTGTTATAAATATTTTAGAAGTTATTAATTAAATAAAACATATTTAAAGTAAATGATGATTGATTTATTAATAATATTTGAAAAGTATCTTGAGATAAAAAATTAATAAATTAATAAATGTATGAATTATAGATTTAATGTTTTCAATAGCTTCTTTGTAAATATAAGTAATGATGTAAATAATTGTTTTCAAATCGTATATTTATAAAGGTGTTGTTTAAACATATAAACAGTATTTAAAAGGGAAGCAAGAATTTTTCAAATGGGTTTTGAAAAGTTTTAAAGTATTAAAGATAATTGAATTGCAAATGAAGTTTTCAAATGAATATGCCAACTAAAATTTATATAGTTTAAACTAATTGTTTATCCTTGTCTTTTAATCTTTTATGTCTGGTTGTTTCTATTCTCCTATCTCCTTCCTTTTCGGGGACGAAAAGTTTTGAGTGGGGGAGAGTGTGACGACCCATAAATTTTGATTGGTTTTAATAACGTATTTATTTGAAATTTTGTGAAATTTTAAACAATAAAATTTGAAATTAAAAATTTATTATTTGGAATACGTCTATTTCAATATAGCAACTGGTAAATTTCCATTTGATAATATTATAGTTTATTTTCTTGTGAAATTCTATTTCTATTTAAATCAGTTGATAATTGATGGTAATAAAATATTTTTCCAAACCTAAATATTTTTCTATAGAAAATTTCTAAGTCCTCTTCTGAGTAAGATGTCATTTTCCGTTTTTCCAAATTTCGACTTCGGTTGCTCCCTTTATCTTATTTCTGACCAAATAGCAGCAGTTTTGGTACCGATAATCGACTTTTGATCGAACGATCGTACCACAAATATATGTGTACCATTTTGATCGTCTCGTCGTCCTAATCTCCACTGTATATTCATTTCTATGTTTTGAGGTCCGGTACGCGACATAAGCAATATAATGTGGTTCGTCGTAACGGTACCATAAGATATTACTCTACAGTTTCCTTCAGTTTCAAAATTTTAAACTTACTGCCCAATCAAGCATAATTTGCTTTAATTATTCAGCTGAAAAAAATGGATTGTCTTTTCTTTCACTCTATAATTTATTCGTCCATTGTTTACTTTATTTGCCGTTACAATCGTTTTCACCATCTCTCTTCGTATTCTTTCCTCTGTCAGTTCATTTTTTGAGATCTGTTCAACTTTTCATTACTCATGCTCGTGTAAAGTAGAAATGATTTTCGAAAACTCTTTTGTATATGGCCTAAAGGTTTTTCTTTCTCGTGAAAAAAAAATCCTGTTCATTTTCTCTTCCATGCCGGACTCTCCCTACTTCCCTCTCTCATCTCACTCACATCAGCTCCTTCGCCCCAAGCATCTCCCGCCTTTGTCTTCCATTCCTCCACCACCTATCTAGTGCCGAATGACCTCCTCCCCTTCCATCCGCCGCATCTCCCAAGGCATCCCGCTCGCTTCCCCTCTCACTTCTCTCTCGGCCTCCTTTTCTCAACCCACCTCAACCGAGCGTAGAGCTCAACCCAGCCCCAACCGCCTCTGGTCCCCTACCTCCTTCTCCATGCTGTCAGGCCGATGTCCCTTTCCTTTTCTTGTGTAAGTGTTTTTTTTTCTTTATTACTTCCTGCGTCTCTGAGCTTTGAAACCGCTGATGTTTCCTTCGGCCCTTCTCTCTCTCTTTTTTTTTATTTGTTACAACGTATTATATTATTATATCGTATTGCTAGTTGCTAGGGGTTAAGTTTTACTAGTTGTTATGGTGTATCATAAAGTAAAGCTGTTGCAGTTTTATAAAGTAAGCAAGTTGAATTGTTATAGTTATACGGTTATAACAGTGTTACATACGTATATATATTACATTAAGAGGTATTAAAATATGTAGAACATAACAGTGGTCTTCATAGGCTTATTTGGTAGCAGCAGTGTGTGTTTAAAGTAAGTTATATATATAATATGTTTAGACTTCATAAATTTTTCATTAGTGTCTTGATTTCGAAAAGGAATACATGGATATGCATATATATATATATATCAGTTATATACATGTTTCCAGTGAGTGACATATGCCAGATTTCTTATAAGTTTGTATAAGTTTCAACTCTATAATATACTAATAAGTACAAGAGGCATTTTATATATGAGTTACAAGATTTTCATATATATATATATATATATATATGGTGATGTATAGAATTTTATCTTAGCTTGTATATGATCGGTTATATATAAATAGTTATTAAAGCTAGTATATATGGTTTTGAGCAGCATGCTTTTGTGCGTCAGGTTGTTTGTAAGCACATGTGTTCTTTGTCATATAAAGTATATGAAGGATAAAAAATTATTTTATGTCCAATATAATACATGATTAATACTTTAATATATGGTTGTATTGAAACATTGTTTATATACAGGGTCTGCTAGCACATTTAGTATTTATGTATAGTGATACGTGAAGTTTGTACAAAGGTTTATGTTTGCAGTGTCTTTTATATAATAAGTTTTATATATTTATATATATTATATATGAAGTTTTGCATATGGGTTGGGTAGTTGTCTACATGGGTTTATCTATATATGTGTTCATACATATATTATCACATTCATTATTTCTAAAGTTTGTATATATTTAGTTATGAAGTATATTTTATGAAAGTTATATTGATGTCTTCTATACGTATGTTATCAAGAGGGTGATCTTGTAATAGTATATATAGAGAATTGTTTTAAAAGTTAGTTATTGATTTTAGATTATATACAGATTTATAATAAGTTGGTATTTCAAATTTGAAATTGACTTTAGAGTAATATATAATGTATGTGCCTTGTTCAGTCTATATCAATCCGGTTTTGATTTGTTCTCGTCAAATTCTGTTAATCAGCTTTGATCGTCAAAATTCGTGCCAACTTTGCTTCGTTTTGGAAATTTGTGCTTGGATTCGCAACTCATCTCGTTTTCGTCCATCTGTAGCCTCGAAAGGTGAGCAATCACTCACGATTAACGTTCTTGTATTTATTAAATTTGATTTCAATTGAAACGACAATTGAAATATGATGCTGTAGTTATTTAAATTGTTATATATGCTATTATCTGTATCTGTTCACCTGTGACATCTGACACCAGTATCTAGTATTTATATGCCTGTTGTTACTATTATCTGTATCTATTCACCTGTGACATCTGACACCAGTATCTAGTATTTATATGCATGTTGTTACTATTATCTGTATATGTTCACCTATGACATCTGACACCAGTATCTGTTATTTATATTGATGATATATGCCTGTTGTTATATTTTATATTATCTGTTATCACTCTGCAAGTTCCCTGTTAGTATAGAATTCACTATGGGTTGAAATGATACATACCCGAACGGACTTTAGAATAGGAGAAAATCGTTATGGGTTGAAATGATAAACCCTAGCGATTTTCATTTGAATTGGATTTGGGATTACGGGTCGAAATGATATCTACCCGTATGTATTTAAATTTACGGATTGAAATGATAAATATCCGTATCACTTAACCATATGATAAATATGTATACATACACCGTTGGTCCATATATATAAATATTTTGAAAATGAATTCTATGGTTTTGGAAAGAAATATATGGTTTTAATAAATGTTGAGCCTTAAATTATTATATATAAATGGGAATGATTGATTAAATACATATAATATGGTTGAGTATTTAAATTTATGTTTAAAAAATAGATTTCAGTAATAATTTGAATAAGTTAAGACTGGGAAGATAATTTGAATTTAGTAAAGAATGTTATTTAATTAAACCGATTTAAAACTTATTGAAATTGGGATTTAAGATATGATTTATAACTTGAGGAGTTTGATTTAAATAATTTAATGAATATTTCTTGTTTAAATAAATTTAAGGAAATATTTAGTAAAAATGAAATTTAAGGCTAGTTAAATGATATTGAATTTATTAAGTGAATATTCCCGGATTAAATAATAATAAAGTTAAATCAAGAGCTATATGAAACTGTTAAATTTAACTTTGAAATGTTGAATATTAAAGTTTTGAAATATATTGAAATTTAAATGGTCTATTGAGAACTGAATTGAATTGATGAATTGAGCATTGAATAAATTTGAATTTGGAATTTGAGTTGATGAGAAGCAATTTGTGAGACTTGAGGAAATATTAAATACTTTACTTTTAAATTATTTAACCTATATATATATATATATATATACTATTTTGGAAAATAGATATATTTGAAATGAAATGATATTTTGGTTTTGAAGTATAAATTAATTTGGAATTGATTACGGTGTTATAGTGTATATTTCTACCTTGTAGATAGTTCCACAGATCCTTAGAGGATGGTTATCCCAAACAACCTTTAAGTTACTTGTATTTCAGTTGATATTTCACTTGAGTTGGATTTATTAGTATAAGAATGTTAATCCTGACTCGAGTGTTTTGTGTTTTGCTTTACGCTCGGGTCAGACCGAGTGATACAGCAATTGAGACTCACCTTGGAGTTTGGAGCTTCATTTGGAGATCCAACCATCGATTCAGCTTTCAGCTTTCCAGTTGATTTGTTCAGAGAGGTCATCTATTTGTACTGAAGACTTCGCTGTATTCGAGATATTCTGTTGTATTTTATTTTAACTCTGATGTTTATATAGTAGCTTCATGAACTACTATTTTATCTATTCCGCTGCGTATTATTGTATTACTCTGTGTCTGTAATTCTGTGATTGATTTATTTACTATATATTCTGAGTTTTGCCAAATTTTTATTACAATCTGTTATTTTGAATTATACAAGTCAGACATGTGTGGATTATTGTCGATTTGAATGGTCCAAAATATCGGGATATTACACAGATCATGCTAGATATGGACATCACATCTTTGAAGCAAGTTGCGTGCATACGGAATTGCTCCACAAACTTCGTTGCTAAATCGTCAAATCTAGAGATTGACCGTGGGGGTAATCTCGTTGTAATGACCTGTAAATTAATCATTTTGTATTTGAATATTTAAATCATTTTTAAATATTTAAATAATGGATTTTAATAACCAAATAAACACCTTTTACATAATAATTAATGATGTTTAAATCATTTTCAAAATATATTTACTAACATAGTTAGTTTAAATAAAAACACAAAATTTTGCCAAAGATCGTTTTTCGAATTTACGACTTTTCGATATCGAAAAGTTGTCAGAAAATGTTGTGCACACTAGTGTAACATGCACACACATATGCACATGCCATGGTAAGTTAGTTAGTGTGTTAGTAGTAATAAAACATGCCTAGTTTAAATTAAAAATTGATTTGACTTTAATAAATTAAGTATGGTGCAAATTGTGTCAAATAATTACCTAAGGACCTAAGGAAGTACACCACCATAACCTAAACACCCTAGATTAGTACAAAGCATGGCCTTCCTTGATTTTTGGGTATAGGAGGGGGTGACCAACATGGAAAACTAAGAGAGAGGGGAGGTATTGTGTTAAAGTTGTCATGATAACTTTATTATGTTTTAATGCTAAGGCTAGTTTAGTAATTTCACTATTTTCCTATGCCTATAAATACATCCATCTCCACCGATTTTTCTACTTTACATATTCATCTCCATATTCATTTCCACTCTCTTCATATATTCATGTTTCATCCATAGCTTCTAAGATTATTTCCGTAGTCGAAAAACTAGTTTATACCTTCCAAAAACCAAGTCATCATGGCCGAACCCATTAAGCCTTAAGTCATCATGGCCGAACCCATTAAGCCTTAAGCCGAAACAAAACAGTCCCTCCAAGGCCCAAAAAGTTCCATCTTGGTCCTCTAAGTCGATTCGTTAGCAAGTAGAGCTTGGATCTAGGTTGATGGCTAGAGTTAGTAAAGGCCGAAGTTAGTTTGGAAGCTTTATGGTGAGTAAAACTTCACCTTTAAACCAAAAGTTTTTAAACCATACTCATGTTCATATTTGTTGCTATTGAATGCTTGTTGTATGTATTTGGTAGTGTGGTAGTTGTTGGTTTGATTCATGCTTCGAAAAGTTGACATCTTGGTCGTAGTTTAGTAACTTATAAAGTTAGTAAGTAAAAGTTGCTTATAATGTTGGTTCATACTTACTACATGTTGTATCATAGTAAATTACCATGTATATATGTTCATACCCTTGCAATGTAATGTTTGGTTGAATGATAGTGCCATAAACTTGTTTTCCAAACTGCTTGTATAGCGATAGTTGCTATATCGGCACTTTTGGAAAATCACATTTTATCGAAATCGGTTTGGTTTCATCTTCGTGCTTGGAATTGATTTACAAGTTAAGCAAGATTTTGATTAGTGATGTTTCCAAAAGTAACTAACTATTTTAATAATGATTATTTAATTTAATTAATTATTTAATTAATAAGGATTAATGTTAACTAATTAACTTATTAATGATGTATTTTAAATTTAACTAATTACTTGGTTAATGATTGTTAAATTAATTAACCATTTTATTTAATGATGTTTAAGGATAATTAATAATTCAATAATGAGGGATTAAATTTAATCAATCAATTTTCTAATGATGATTTTAAATTAGTTAATCTTTTTAATTAATGACTTTTAAGGTAAATCTATTTGTTTAACTTCAAATAATCTTTCCTTTAATGATGTTTTAAAAGTTCTTAATCATTTTGAATAATGATATTTAATTATCTATTAATTAATTTAATTAATTATATTTAAATATTACTAATTAATTTAATTAATTATGTTTTAAAGGTGATTTACCCTTGTCAATAAAAGGCATTTGAAGTTAATTTATCAACTTATTTAATAAAGTTTCAAAGTGAATTTATCAAAGTAACAAGGATGTTTTGAATTTGTTATTCATTTTAATAAATGATAATAAATTGTTTGTTTATTTATTTTAAATAATTATAATTAATTTTTAATTAAATTAATGGTGTTTAAAAGTGATTAACTTGTTTTGGATTAAAGGCTATTGAAGAAAATTCATCAACTGAATTAATAAACTTTTAAAGTTAATTAATTGTTATCATAAGGATGTGTTTAAGTTATTAAATCCTTTTTATAATGATGTTTCAAAGTTAATAAACTCTTTTAACAAAATTGTTTAAAGCTAATACTTGTAATGTGAAGCCAAGTACGAATTTGGGCTTTAAAAAGAATAAGTTTGATTCGTTTATGGAAATGGATTAATTTCCGTAAAGCGATTCACTTATATGGAAACGATTTATTTGTATAATTAGCACTAAAAATCGAAGAAGTATACTTGGCGCTATTTCGAAAGTTAAGAATAATCGTAAGACATGACATTAAGATAACACTGCCTTGACTTGTCTGGTATTATTGTTAACCAAGAAATAGTCCAAGTTTGAATTCGATGAGTGGTGGTAAGTATACAAGACTTAATTTCCATATATGATCGTTTTATATCCTTGATAGTTGGTTTCTCAGCTATCGGTTACTTCAGCTTCTTTATTATCATCAATCTAAGACGATGTGTTGCTCCGTTGAGCTTTGATATCCTTTGTTGGAAATGACTAAAACCAAAGCGCGAGAGAGGGCCAAGCTATGTGGGGTTGCTCCCATTAGGATACTTTCACATCTAATCTAGATTGGATTCGGTAGCGCTATTAGATGTGATATATTTGGATACTCGGTAAGATTTGGGGGGGTCCGGCTTGGAGGTGTTGGAAAAGTGTCACAGTGTAAATGAGCTTCTCAGAAGTATATTATTGGAGGTATACTTCAAGATGCACCCTCCTAGTCATTTGTTGGAAATTTTCCTTTCCTTTTTTGATTCGAACCTTCAAATTGTTTTTCTGTAATTGCAACGGGAAGAGTCAACCACTCTTCACAATGTTTAGGTTTTGTCCATTCTATCAAGTTTGGACCGTTATCTTGTTTTATCCATTCTGTTCGGTTTGGATTTTGTTTAGACTATTTCCATTCTTTCAAGTCTGGATCTTTATACTATTTTTGCCCATCGTCTATGTATGGATTTGTTTCCTATTGTTCTTTTCCATATGTTTGGTTGTTGTTTATGTGGAAGAAAATCCATTCCATGTTAGCGGCGTGGTCCCACATATTATTTTAAAATACACTCCCTTTTGTTTCAGAGTTTTACTCATAGCAGACATATTGTCTGACCCGAGTTGTTTATTTTCCCTAAACTCTTGAGTACTCCATTATATTTGAGTAGTCTAAGGGTAGCAAGTTTTCTTTGAAGTTCTTTTAAGATGACGGACGAGCATGCGGCTCCTTGGTTATCTAGTTAATAATTTCCATTGTATGATTATGTATGTGTGTTTCGTATCTAAAAATGAAAAGTCAGAATGTATAGATGCAAATCTATTAGATGTAGTATTTTTGTTTAACGCTCATAGCTCCATGTGAGGAGTAACCTTTTGTACTACATCATTTGTATTATATGTAACCATTCCATTGTGAGGTTTTTCTATTCTGTCTTGTTCTGTTCTTTATTTTACCTTATGACAACTTGTCTTTCAGACACTTGGGCAATGACACATGAATATCATGGATGTATTAAGCATCGTTCCTAAGGGTCAGAAAGGTGGTTCGTCACACTCGTAAACCACATCGTTGCAATGCCAGAGAGTAATAGGATAACATTTGCATTTTGTTGCATCATCAGCTCGTGCGGAATCCATCAGCCGTTCATATCTTATTCCATCCATTTGAGGTGCGATTCCTAGGGTTGGCTCCCTAGAGTTCCCACATCTTGCTCATAAAATTTTATATGCATTGGACTTATGGATCTTGATATATTGATTGTTTTCTATTGAATTGCACTTGCTTCCTGAAACATGTTGATCTTTATGTTGGGGAATGGTTATAGCTGATCCCTCCTCTATGTTGAACTATATTCCATACCTCGAACATTCTGCATTGCATATCTCACAATTCCGTTTGATCACGGCTTCATATTACTATCTATACTTGACTTTTGGAACCCACAATCATTACGCTGGACTTACTGACTTTGACGAAAGTCGAATCTAACTTGTCCAATCAGTTCGAATATAGCCGGGTCAAAATGTCGGACACCAACCAATTTCTAAGTCTACACGTACCTCTTTGGCGTTTGATTTTCATTTTTGCAATCAACTTTCTATCATAGGCAATAGCAATATCAACAATACAGCAACTATATGCAACAAAAGTATAGAATATATTAAAGTTTGGTTTTTCTTTGTAAAGATCATTTGTATATTATATGTTGCTCGTTATGTTTTGTGAGATTTTTTTCTATCTTTTCTTTCTTTTGCCCCAATGATCTATCTTTCCAACACTTGGATGTCCAACATGTGAATATTATGGATGTATTAGAGCCAAACGGCACTTAATAGTATTACCAAAATACTAGATCGAGGCTAATAGTTACTATAGCACCTAACCAGATGTTATTTCTACCTTACTCTAAAAAGGTTAAATTTTCACGGTCTTCACTTAGTTTTACTAAGTGTATTGTTGTTTCTATGTGTATTAAAAAGAAGGGTCAAAATCAATTGTCATTAAAACACTTAGTATTATTTTTTAACATTCCTTTTTTAAAGATTTTCTTATCTATAATCTATCATATAACTTTTAAAAACAACATTTATTTTCCAAAAAGTAATAAATAAATTTAAATACTTTTATAAACTTTTTTAAAAATAATGTTAATCATCCTGAAAGATAATTGGTATAATTCTTTTATAAATTTTAAAACCACATTAATTATCCCAGAAGACAATAAATCAACTTATAATCTTTTTACATATTTTAAACCATATTAATTATCCTGAAGGATAATAAAACAAATTTATAATCTTTTATAAATTAAAAAAAAACATTAATTATGTGAAAATCCGTATTTCGGGAGGTTTAAGTCGATAATAAACCACACATGTCTAACTCAAAACAATCCGAAACACAGATAACCAATGGGTTAATTAAGAAAAATAAGAAAAGAAGAAAACAACACAGAATCTCGCAGCGGAATGACAAAATATAATAATCAAATAAACAGTTCATGAAGTTGTTTATACTATATATTTGATTAAAAATTTACAACATCTATCAGAGTCAAATATACAACAGAACAATAGAATAACGTAGCGGAACAAACAATGCGGTGGAATAATACTAATAATGATAATATACTAATCTTCGTCTTCATCCTCTAGAATGATAATCTTCAATGCACTGAAATACTCAGGGCTGACCCGAGCATAAAGTAAAATAATACACTCGTGTCAGAATTAAAATATCCTTATGTAAGTTGTAACGACCCAGAATTTCAGTCATTCGAATGGAATATTTAATTGATTTTAAGTATTCACAAGTTAATTTTATAAGTTGAATGACTTATATTTCGAATATAGTGATTTATTAGATAATTAAATTGTTAATTTAATATTTGAAATTGCAGAAATAACTGAATTTTGAATTTAAAATGAATGAAAATGATTTATAAAGCTGATTTAAATTCTATTTGAATTAGAATGATGTTAATAAACTTTTAGTGAAAAAATGGAAATTGAAAATTTTAATATTTAATTAACGTGTAAAAATAGACATTTTTGGCACTGTCTCGGATTTCAACGAAACCAATTTCATTAAATCTGTAATGTTATATTATTATAGGATTCTAAATTTCATGTCAATCAGACTTACGGTTTGGTCGTGCAAAGCTGAAACACATAGAAATTTATTTAAGTAAATTTAATTAAAATTGTTCGATTTAAAAACCTATCTTCCAAATATGATGTTATTAGCTTCCGATACATATTCCATTGTGTTCGAAATAGGGGTAAAACATTATGAACGCCTGGTGGCACACTTTGTTTGGAATTCGGAAAATATTCGGGTGAATAGTAATTCCAGTTGGAAAACTCCTGGAACTGGAAGAAGTAGACCCACTATTATTATAGGAGAACTCTAGAAGAGGTAAGTGGTTTCCTCAATACCACCAACCTAACGACCACGTAAAAGCAAGTCACTAGATAATTGCACAAAAGCAAGACAAACTCAAAGAATGGATTTTTATACTTCTATTTAACTAAACAAATATTTTCAAGGTTACCAAAATCCTTTTACTACATAATCAAATTCTCAAATTTCAACATTTTGAAATTTTCAAAACCTCTTTCAAAAATCCATTATATAAGTAGAATACACATGACCACAAAGAAAACAAGTAAATTCCAATTACAAACCTGCTGTAAAGAAAAAAACATTTTGACATAGCAAACATTAAAATCAGAGAACTATTATAAAATAAAAGTTGTTCTACAAAGTCTAAGCTTTCTAGTGATATAATGATCATCAAAATCGGATTCACGGTTTGAAAGTTATGCCAAATTTACTTTCAGCTTAAACCATAGAGAATTTTGTAATAAGGCAGAAATGCCTATCCACTTTCAAACCTATTTTAAGCTAAATTAAAATTAAAATCAAAATATTCCAAAGTGGTAAAAAGAAAATTTATAGCTTACTGAAAGCTCTTTCATTTACAAAAAGATTAAACTCATTTAGAGTTATAAGTTTCAAGTTATCTCTGCTTTAGTACAACACTTTTTCAAACAAAATTTCAGCTATTAAATCTGTAACGACCCGCAAAATTTAATGGTTTTAAAAATATTTTTAACTGGAAATTTGTGAAATTTTAAACAATAAAATTTGAAATTAAAAATTTATTTTTTTGAATATGTCTATTTTAATATAGCAACTGGTAAATTTTCATCTGATAATATTGAAGTTTATTTTCCTGTGAAATTTCATTTCAAATCAAACCGGTTAATAACAGTGAATTTAAAAGTTTTCCGAAACCAAAATATGTCAACAGGAGAAAATTTATTCAGATCATTCTAAATCAGACTGCGAAATTCGTTTTTCCAAATTTGGACTTCTACTGCTCCGTTTATCTTAATTCTGGTAAAATAGCAGCATTTTTCGGTACCGATTATCGACTTTTGATCGGATGATCGTACCACTAATATCTGTATATCGTTTTGATCGTCTCGTCGTGTTGATCTCTTTGGTATATTTACTTTTATATTTTGAGGATCGATAACTGTTCGTTGTAGCGGTACCATAAACTGTGACCTTTGTGTTTCCTTACCTCTCCCAAACTATTGGCGTGCTGTCCAATCAGCATTAGTAGCTTAGATAATTTTCAGGAATTAATGCTTATAGCCGTTAATAACTTTTTGAACGTTTCATAGTAATAATTGATTTGTACAGTACGTTACTTATAATCAGCCTATTTGCATTCTTTTTCAATTAAACCGGACACTTTCTTTTCAAGATTTATAATACTGTATAAATCCATTTCACCTCCTCTCTCTTCCTATGTCAGTTTAATAAAGTAAAATGTAAAGTTGTGATCCTATTCATCTCTTTGCACGTCACCTTATCATAAATATAATTCGTTGGGCCTGTTGCTATTCATTTGGTATCAAAACCATACTTGTTGCACTAAGCTTGCATTTATTTGCAGGGAGCCATGCGTCTCTCCACCTGCACATTTTCTTTCACCTACCTCTGCCTCATTCTTCTTTCTGCCTCTCCCATTTCCTCGAGCTCCACGCAGCTAGCCCAGGCACCCATGCAAACCGAGCCTTCCTCACCATTCTCCTCCACCGTGAAACCCCTCACCGTCTGATCCCCTCCCTCACCTTGCTACGGCCCAGCCTACCCAAAACCGAACCACCCTTGCCTCGCATCCATCTCCTCCACCGCGTGCATCCCTCCTCCACTTCGCCTGACACCTTATCGCGTGCAACCGACCTAACACCCCTCGTCGCAGCCGCCGCTTCTTTCCTCTACCCGTAATCTTTGGCCGCAGCACCTTCCCACATCTCCTCCTCCCTCCTTGTCGCACCAGCTCGGGCCGAGCCTTCCACCACTAACAACTCCAGACCGCTGCTGCCACCTCCGCCTTAGCCACAACCTGCTCCTCCTTTTCTTGATTGCAAACCCGGCCTCTCTCCTCTGTTATATATAGGTAATATGATATGTATTATATATATTATGTTATAAAGTATATTTAGTATAATTGATACTTGTATATGTACGTGAAATTTACGTGAGTTGTGTATAATATATGTTTATATAGGGACGTTGTATGTGCATGTATATATTTTACCTATTGGGTGTCAATTTTTCTCTTTTTAGATTTTTGTTTTGATTGTTTAAGGTGTAGATAATAATATAGTTATATTAGTTGTTTACAAAAGTACACATTTTTGGGTAATCTGTAGTTTATATATTTATACTACTATTTTTTGTAAGTGTTGTCTGGCTTTAGCCGATATATAATTGGTTTTATATTGTATAAGTTAGAGATAGTTTATATATTTTTGCTTTAGTTGATTTATAGTTATATGATCTGTTGTATACTTAAGATTTTAAACACGTTACAGTATATATAGGTTTACATTATAGTTTTACAGTACAGAGTATTATATATATCTTGCTTATATCTGTCAAAAGAGTATATATTTAAAGTGAAGTTTTGTTTTGATCGTTCCATACTAATATATTATTCGGTTTCAAAATAGTTTAAGTTGTTGTGTAAAGAATTTGTTTGGAGAAATGGTTTAAATATAATAAAAATCTTTGATTTTAATACTTGAGTTTAAGAACAATAATTTTGGAATATAAATATATATATTTAATTTAATATGTGTTGGATTTAGATTATGATTTATATATATATATATGTATAGTTTTATATGAGTCACTTATATCAATTATCTTCATCAATCCTATTCTGATGTGAATTCGTCTATTCCTGTCATCAGCTTTGATCGTTGAATTTCGTGCCATTTTGCTTTGCCTGGACTCGTAATTCAATTTCAGTGTCCGTATCAGTATGCGTATCCGTGTCATCTTCTGTATTCTCTAGCCTCGAAAGGTGAGCAATCACTCACGATTAACGTTCTTTTATTATTTAAATTTGATTTCAATTGAAATAGCAATTGAAATATGCTGCTGTAGTTATTTACATTGTTATATATGCTATTATCTATAACTGTTCACCTATGACATCTGACACCAGTATCTAGTATTATATGCCTGTTATTACTATTATTTGTATCTGTTCACCCGTGACATCTGACACCCGTATCTGTTATTTATACTGATGATATATGCCTGCTGTTATATTTTTTTTTAGTATCTGTTATCACTCTGCAAGTTCCCTGTTAGTATAGAATTAACTATGGGTTGAAATGATACATACCCGAACGGACTTTAGAATAGGAGAATTTCGTTATGGGTCGAAATGATAAACCCAAGCGATTTTCATTTGAATTGAAATTGGGATTCCGGGTCGAAATGATATCTACCCGTATATATTTAAATTTCAGATTGAAATGATAAATATCCGTATCACTTAACCATATGATAAATATATATACAAACACCGTTGGTCCATATATATATATAAATATTTTGAAATTGAATTCTATGGTTTTGGAAAGAAATATATGGTTTAACATGTTGATTCTTAAATTATTATATATAAATAGTAATAATATATATAGATTTAATTATAATATTAAATTTGATTTAGATTGATTTAATACATATAATGTGGATAAGTATTTAAACATATATTTCAAAATAGATTTGGTAATAATTTGAACAAGTTAAGGTTAGAAAGATAATTTGAATTTAGTTGAAATTGTATTCAATAAAGAATTTTATTTAATTAAACCGATTTGAAACTTATTGAAATTGAGATGTAAGATATGATTTATAACTTGAGTTTGATTTATAAGTAATCTAGTGAATATTTCTTGTTTAAATAAAGTTAAGGAACTATTTAGTAAAAATGTAATTTAAGGCTAGTTAAATGATATTGAATTTATTAAGTGAATATTCCCTGATTAAATAATAATGAATTTAAATCAAGAGCTATATGAAACTGTTAAATTTAACTTTGAAATCGTTGAATATTAAAGCTTTGAAATATTGGAATTTAAATGGTTTATTTTGTGATTCAGATCTGTATTTGAATCAATATAAATTGAATTTGTTATTTAGGAACTGAATTGAACTAAATGGAAAAATTTAGATTGAATATAATTGGAATTTGAAATTTGAGTTGATTTGAATCGATTTGTGAGACTTGAGGAAATTGTAAATGCTTTACCTTATAAATTATTAAATCTATATATACTATTTTGGAAGTAGATATATTTGAAATGGAAATGATATCTTGATTTTGAAGTATAAATAAATTTGAAATGACCACGGTGTTATAGTGTATATTTCCACCTTGTAGATAGTTCTGAAGATCCTTAGAGGATGGTTATCCCAAACATCCTTTAAGTTACTTGTATTTCAGTTGATATTTCACTTGAGTTGGATTTATTGATATAAGAATGTTAATCCTGAATCGAGTGTTTTGTGTTTTGCTTTACGCTCGGGTCAGACCGAGTGATACAGCATTTGAGACTCACCTTTGGAGTTTGGAGCTTCCTTTGGAGATCCAACTATCGCCTCGGTTTTCAGCTCTTCTAGTTGATTTGTTCACAGAAGTCATCTGTTGTACTGGAGACTTCACTGCATTTGAGATATTCTGTTGTATTTTATTTCTAACTCTGATGTTTATATAGTAGCTTCATGAACTACTATTTTATCTATTACGCTGCGTATTATTGTATTACTCTGTGTCTGTGATTCTTTGATTGATTTATTTACTGCATATGCTGAGTTTTGCCAAATTTAAATTAACAATCTGATATTTGAATTATTCAAGTCAGACATGTGTTGATTTATTGTCGATTTGAATGGTCCAAAATATCGCGTCGTTACAAAATCAATTTGAAATTTGAAATTTATCCCAAACCATTTTAATTTCAAATTATATTTTCAAACAAGCTTTTGCTAAACCATTTATTAAATGATCTTATTTTTCCCGGAAAGCTAAGACATACCAAAGTATGATCAACTTTATTTAATCAACATAAAAGAAACAATTCATTAATTGGAAAAAAATTCATTGCTTTCCAAAATCTAACTATAAAGTAATTTGCTAAGAAAACTCATTTTGGAAGAGATAACTAATCTCTTCTATTATCAAAAGATGATTATTGATTATCCATACAATAAATTTTGGAATATGTGTATATAAAGTTTAAAATCATTCTCATAATTAAAATGATTATACCATATGAATTGTTCATTTATCAAAAATAATTCAAATTCACATTTTCACTTGTCACAAAATTAAATTTCCATCTAATTATCAACGTAAAACTAATTAAAGTTGATAATTAATTCAAATTTGTTTTCAAAAGAATTTTACAAATTCACACCAACCAATTTTTAAGATAGAGTTTTATATCTATCCTCTACTATTACTGTGACGCCCCACCTCTATACCCACGCTAGCCAAGAACACTACGGAGTAGTGCTGTCAACTAGCACGGAGAATAAGGCTGTAGAGGAGCGACCATCCATGTAATTGCTTTGTGCGAACACCGATATGTCAGATAATAAAACATGCATTTCATTTTTTTAGAGGAAATCTGACATACCGATACAAACTCAAAACTACTACACAGTGGCTATAATAGTTTAGGACAATAGATATAAAAATAACACAGATAACATAAATGCGGAATACAGATGGAACGAAAAGTCTCATATATATAATAACTGATATCAGTTACAATACATTTGACACAATACAAATGATACAACTACAACTGTCGACTCAAGAAGTTATATATACAAGTACATTATCGACTAATATACATGAATACATTATCATCTTAAAACAGACACACTGACTACTACAACAAGACGAAGACCACTTCAAATGATATAAAAAGTCTTCATAGCTCTAGCAGCAACCCAAAGCTAAAAATCTACAACCTGTAAATACTCGGTCTGACCCGAGTATTAAATTCAAAAGAAAATAATACCCGGGTCAGTCTAATTCAAACTCAGTTATTAATGCACGGAAGCAATAATAATCAAATATCAAATGGACGACAGTCACAGAAATCTCGTATACCCAACTTCTCGATAAGAGAACCGGATAACGGCAGATATAACACTAAACAGTGTTAATCCACAAAACAGAAATCCAAAGCAGTTTAAACAATTGAAATGCCAATTTAAAAACATCAATGCTAATTGGCTGCAGTACACGCTAACGTGTACTGCCTCGCCAATACAGCCTACGAATTACGCAACAGGTCGATGAATCAAGAACAAAAGAAATATCGATTCAAATCTGTCAATTCAGTGTGGCTGCAGTGCACGCACGCGTGCACCGCCTCGCCACAACAGAATATAAAGTCACCACAAGGGACGCGGGTAAAACTGCTACGAAAATGCAGCCACCCCTTGTATTTAAGGGCAAGACTGCATCAGTGGAATAAAACAGTGTACCTAGTGAAAGAGACAACAAGTGAAACAAGTTCAACATGTCGCAAAGCAAGGCACAGGGAAATAGCAAACTGAAGGCGAGAGCACCAAAGATATGGCACTACAACACTCAACAGAAAAGACGCAAATCAGCCTCATAAGAAGATAAGGTCATCAGTGAAGCAAAATGACAAAAATGCAAATGATACAAGGCATCAATGCAATGTATCAGGTTCGAGAACAAGGCAGTGCAGCAGCGAAAAACTTCAACTAAGAGAATACGAAATGTGGACACAAGTGATGGTATATAACAAACTGCACATGGCAAATGAATCAGAGTATAACGGTGAAACAGATCTAGTGACATCAAGTAAAGAACTCGACCAGTAAACAAAGTGACCCAGGGAACTCAAACGATACCAACAAGTATGGAAGTGAAGGTCGAGTGAACAAAGTAATACAGGGAACTCAAAAGCAACTAATCAGTGACCAGTGATGAACAGAAGCTCAAATGTGCAATTACACCAGAATCAACTATAAGCTACAAGTATGCAGCAGGTCAGCAAGTGCTCAGGGATGAACAGATGCAAGTGAAAATGACACATGAATATGCAGTGTATACCCAAGTACAACTAAAATAGAAATAGGTCAAGCATATATAGATATGCAGTGACAAAGTGAACCAAGTCACAATGTCACAGCAAGATCAAGTGACAGTACCAACAAACTCAAGTGTCATTAGAAAAATAATTCCAAATGTATTTCAGTTCAGTGATAGGTATGTAAGCAAATGCATCAACATATACACAACATCACACCACAAACGACATAAGATCTAAGACTATATTTATATACATATTAGATGACAGCAGGTGATATTGTATATATGGGGATGCAATTGCGCAAGTACAAATACAAAATCATAATGAAGCCAGTGTCTCAAGAACTAAGCATAAGGTGACTTAAGAACAAAAAGGGGTAGACATCATGCTACAGAATTTAAGCTTTCAATACTAACCAAAGTTCAAATTGAAAGTTTAAGGCACAGGGCAGATAAGCTCAAAAATCTTGAGTTATCAGAGAAGTAAATGCCCCAGAAACATACAGTACAACACAAGTAAATGGGGCAGCTAGCACATAAATGGAAGTACATCTACAACCGATAGTTCAAGTAAAACTGGAAGCATACATGCAACATGAACCAATGAAGTCAAGGCCAAAGTTTGTCAGAATTTATATACAGCAGCTACAACAGTGAATCAAAGTATAAACCAGGGTGCACTATAATGAATGCAGAATGAACGGAAATGGTCAAGTATAACAGAGTTTGACAATATGCACAAAGGCATAGCAAGAGTCACAAGACCATCAAGCAGTGAGCAGTGAAGACGTGAACAAGTGATCGGTAAACAAAGACATAAATGGAATCTGAACCAATACACTTGAATGCACCAAGTAAGCTACAGAGATGACACTACAGCACCAGTACAAATCAGTGAAATACAACAAAGATGAACCAGTTCAATATGATATACAACTTGAACCACAGACCCAACATTTCAACTGACACATATATGCAGTAGTCGAACCAAAGAGCTAACATATGCAACTGAAATCAAGTGAAGTCATGAAGGCTACTGGACAGTAGACATAACAGATCAAAAACCAGCAAAGACTATACAAAAGATGTCAACCCAGTGTGGATGCAAACTATATGATAAGCAATCTGAATATGAATGCAAGGGAGCAATGACTAAGCAAATGAAGCAACTGACACAAACAACATTAGCAACTACACGCGCAGTAAAGATGGCCAGAGAACAAAGCTCACTGGGGCCAGAAGATAAGCAGTCAGGTGTTAAAAATCACGTTCAAGAAATCGAATGCCAAAATGCAGTTTTAACAAGAAGGAGAAAATCAAGTTCGAGTTCTATTAGACATGCACGAACGAAGATCAAAGCATTAGCCAAAATCATAGAGACGAAATCAACGTCGTCGAACTCAAACTCATAACAGTGATTATCCACGAGAACAAACATCTCAAAACAATCGAGCATAACAACAGAATAATACTCGAGTATGAATTAGAAGTGAGCAGAACTCACCTTGCTTCAACGCGACTCGGAGGAACTCGAACGAGCACGAATTTGAGGATCGAACAGCTCCAAGTAGAAGCGGTGGCATCCCTATGTCGAATGAAGCCAAGCAGAACAAAACCACAAGCAAAGGCGAACGCTCAAGGGAAAATGCCCCAATTCATCAGTTTGGAGAAAAGGGATCGAAGCCCTAATTTGCACGGAGCCGAAGTGCTTTGTCGAAGCGAAGACGAGCACGGCGAAGGCACAAACGAACTACAGAGCAGCGAACCTTCGATCGAGCTTCAATGTCGGCAGAAGCCCTAGTTTCGCGGCTGCCATAATTTCGTTTTCTTGTTCGATTTGTTATTAGGGTTAGAAAGATGAGAAAATGATAAAGGGATCCGGTTATACGCTTTAGTAACTTTATCTCTACAAATAACAAAATAAAATATAAACAAAATTCACCTACAAAAGCCCAATAACATTTTACCCATTTTTCTTAAATCAATTTATATAATAGAGAATTTTGCAAATACTAAAAAGACTTTCAATTTTTGATTTAAAATCCCAAACAACGATTAATCATTTTATTAAAGAATTTTAAATACGATTTAAAACTCAATATCAATTGTCAACTAGATTAAATCGTCATTTTATCGATAATTAAAATTTATGAATTTCCGGGTTGTTACAGACTTCCCTCCTTAAAGAAATTGCGTCCTCGCAATCATAAGGAATAAATGGATAAAAGGTAACAACCATAAGAGCATAGCAATGTCGAAAGCATAAGCAGAGCAAATGTCAACAGGGAGGTATTGGAATTATGTAAGTATCAGATATAGAATCAAAAAGGTTTGACTGCTTCAAGTCAAAGAATCAACAATCGTGGGGATCAAGGAATCAAAATCAGATGACTATCAAAAGGGAGAATCAATCGAGTTCCAGCATTTAAAAGAAAAGGATAACAGAGCAGAATTCACGTACTGCACGAATTGAATGTGAGTAAATCAATTTACTCACCTGAATCGCCAGAGAAAAAGACGAAGCTCGAATCTCAAAATCGTAAATATTCAATCATCAAAAACGATAATCGAATTTTCAAATCGCAAATATTTACTTATCTCAAACGATAATTAAATCAATAAATATTTAATTATCAAAACGATAATCAAATCACAAATATCTGATTATCAAAAACGATAATCAGAAATACAAACATTCGATTAATCAAATCGAAAAATATTTAATTATCTCAAACGATAATCAAATTTCACAAATATCTGATTATCAAAAACGATAATCAAATTTCATAAATATTTGATTATCAAAAACGATAATCAGAAACACAAACATTCGATTAATCAAATCGAAAAATATTTAATTATCTCAAACGATAATCAAATTTCACAAATATCTGATTATCAAAAACGATAATCAGAAACACAAATATTCGATTAATCAAATCGAAGAATATTTAATTATCTCAAACGATAATCAAATTTCACAAATATCTGATTATCAAAAACGATAATCAGAAACACAAATATTCGATTAATTAAATCGAAAAATATTTAATTATCTCAAACGATAATCAAATTTCACAAATATCTGATTATCAAAAACGATAATCAGAAACACAAATATTCGATTAATTAAATCGAAAAATATTTAATTATCTCAAATGATAATCAAATTTCACAAATATTTGATTATCAAAAACGATAATCAGAAACACAAACATCTGATTATCAAAAACGATAATCAGAAGTCATAAATATTCAATTAACGAGTCCGGAATTAACCGAAGTAGTAAAAGTATGGTTTCATACTCCGTACTTTTGCTAAATTGTTTAAATCTCTTTATCGTTTCCTTGAAAGTGCAAGATTGTGTGTTTTAAAAATAACATTTCACATTCTCAAACGGACAAGTCCGAAATTAAGCGTTCCAGTAAAAGAAAGGGGTCATAGTCCTCGATTTTGCTGAAATGTTTAAATCGCTTTCTCATTCTATTGAAAATGCAAACTGTAAGAATTTTGAAAACAATTTTAATTTATATTTTGAAACAACTTTTAAAAATCAAAAATTTTGAAAATACGTGATTAAATTAGCAATATCAGTATTGCGGGAGAACCGCTTGTAAATTCATTTCAAAATTGACGGTTACTGAAGTTAACACGTCAAAATTTCATCAAAATAAATTCATACCAAATGAATTTTCATTCATCAAAAATGTCACAAGAATCTTCTCAAAGATAGAAAGGGATATCATACCCTAAACTTGTATTCATAACAAGTTAATAACACATGAATTCACCAATACACAAAAATTGACAAAACTTGTCAATAGAAATCACGAAAATTGGTGAAGCACAAATTCTAGAAATCATCACAAGAAATCCAGAAAACACATGAAGGGGGGGAGGCCTAGCATAAAAACGGGAGTATGAAAACTCCAAAACACCGGTATCACATGAACGAGACGCTATCTCATGGTGGCTAACCAATAAAGTTTCACACAGGAATGGTCCGAAGACCGTGGGGTGCTACCCCACATATGTGATGGCGAAACATCACACAAAGCGGGGTCTAGTCTCCCTCGCAGACAAAGAGACATCGCATAATCGCTAGTCTAAATCATAAAAAGAAAATGGGAAAGGCCTATCACAAAAATGGGAGTATGAAAACTCACCGACCGGTATCACATGACGAGACACTATCTCATGGAAGCCATCCATTAAATTTTCACACAGGAATGGCCCGAAGACCGTAGGGCGCTACCCTACATATGTGATGGCGAAACATCACACAAAGCGGGGTCTAGTCTCCCTCGCAGACAAAGAGACATCGCACAGTTGCTAGTCTAAATCACAAAAATGATCGTCATGATCATAAAGAAGTGTCAATCACACCAAGCTAGTAAATATATGAGTTTAGCTTCATGTCCCATAACCACTTGCTTAACTTAAATATTTACGAACAAGCTGTAAACCTTCACTAGGAAATTGTCACAAAAAGGGTTCAATCGAACGAGTCCAAGAGCTAACCGACGAAGTAAACGCAAGCGTTTCATACCACTTGTTTTACTAGGCCGTTTAATTCAATTTCTCATACGAGTGAAATAAAGGCTTGTATATACTAATAGATTGGAAAATGATTTAGGAAAAGAGCTTTGTAGTAAAATAATTTTTGAAATCGTTTGGAGAAAAGGATTTTAATATTTACTATTAGTATAGAAAACCTTTATATTTTTAAAGTGACAAATCACAAAAATGATTGTAGAAACAATCAATCACAAGAATTCACATACGAAGATGTGAATGGAATCCAAAGAAATCGATACTGAATCCATCAGAAAGTATGTTCACAAAAATCCCGAAGAAAATGTCATCAAAGTTGCTAATAAATGATAGCAACAAATCGGGGAAATGATCAAGAATCGATCAAATTAGGAAACCAACGGCAAACAAAATCAGAGTCTTGAAAATCAAGAAATTAGCAATTTCTCAAAAACAAAGTGACCGAAGTCGAATGGAATTCAAGATGAGGAAAACACAAAATATCAAGTTCAAAATCGCTGAGATTCATACTAGATGTGAATGAGAAATCAAAATCACTCAATTTGCAACTGGTCCAGCTATTTTTCATCATAGTGTAACAGGTACATAGTGACACTCATAGCATAGAACAAAAGTGGAACAAAGTCCAAAAGTCAAAATGGCTTTAATTTGCCAAATTAAAGCAAAAAAAATCAACATCGGCTAAATCAATTCAAAGCCGAAAACACAAGAAAAAGCGTTAGGAATTCATACCTAACAGTCGAAAATAGTCATATGTAAAGATGAGAGATAAAACATCGACAAATAGTTGTAACACATGTTCCATCTAAGTTATGTTTTATAATTGTCCTAAACCTGGTTCTGATACCAAGCTGTGACGCCCCACCTCTATACCCACGCTAGCCAAGAACACTACGGAATAGTGCTGTCAACTAGCACGGAGAATAAGGCTGTTGAGGAGCGACCATCCATGTAATTGCTTTGTGCGAGCACCGATATGTCAGATAATAAAACATGCATTTCATTTTTTTAGAGGAAATCCGACATACCGATACAAACTCAAACTACTACACAGTGGCTATAATAGTTTAGGACAATAGATATAAAAATAACACAGATAACATAAATGCGGAATATAGATGGAACGAAAAGTCTCATATATATAATAACTGATATCAGTTACAATACATTTGACACAATACAAATGATACAACTACAACTGTCGACTCAAGAAGTTATATATACAAGTACATTATCGACTAATATACATGAATACATTATCATCTTAAAACAGACACACTGACTACTACAACAAGACGAAGACCACTTCAAATGATATAAAAAGTCTTCATAGCTCTAGCAGCAACCCAAAGCTAAAAATCTACAACCTGTAAATACTCGGTCTGACCCGAGTATTAAATTCAAAAGAAAATAATACCCGGGTCAGTCTAATTCAAACTCAGTTATTAATGCACGGAAGCAATAATAATCAAATATCAAATGGACGACAGTCACAGAAATCTCGTATACCCAACTTCTCGATAAGAGAACCGGATAACGACAGATATAACACTAAACAGTGTTAATCCACAAAACAGAAATCCAAAGCAGTTTAAACAATTGAAATGCCAATTTAAAAACATCAATGCTAATTGGCTGCAGTACACGCTAACGTGTACTGCCTCGCCAATACAGCCTACGAATTACGCAACAGGTCGATGAATCAAGAACAAAAGAAATATCGATTCAAATCTGTCAATTCAGTGTGGCTGCAGTGCACGCACGCGTGCACCGCCTCGCCACAACAGAATATAAAGTCACCACAAGGGACGCGGGTAAAACTGCTACGAAAATGCAGCCACCCCTTATATTTAAGGGCAAGACTGCATCAGTGGAATGAAACAGTGTACCCAGTGAAAGAGACAACAAGTGAAACAAGTTCAACATGTCGCAAAGCAAGGCACAGGGAAATAGCAAACTGAAGGCGAGAGCACCAAAGATATGGCACTACAACACTCAACAGAAAAGACGCAAATCAGCCTCATAAGAAGATAAGGTCATCGGTGAAGCAAAATGACAAAAATTCAAATGATACAAGGCATCAATGCAATGTATCAGGTTCGAGAACAAGGCAGTGCAGCAGCGAAAAACTTCAACTAAGAGAATACGAAATGTGGACACAAGTGATGGTATATAACAAACTGCACATGGCAAATGAATCAGGGTATAACGGTGAAACAGATCTAGTGACATCAAGTAAAGAACTCGACCAGTAAACAAAGTGACCCAGGGAACTCAAACGATACCAACAAGTATGGAAGTGAAGGTCGAGTGAACAAAGTAATACAGGGAACTCAAAAGCAACTAATCAGTGACCAGTGATGAACAGAAGCTCAAATGTGCAATTACACCAGAATCAACTACAAGCTACAAGTATGCAGCATGTCAACAAGTGCTCAGGGATGAACAGATGCAAGTGAAAATGACACATGAATATGCAGTGTATACCCAAGTACAACTAAAATAGAAATAGGTCAAGCATATATAGATATGCAGTGACAAAGTGAACCAAGTCACAATGTCACAGCAAGATCAACTGACAGTACCAACAAACTCAAGTGTCATTAGAAAAATAATTCCAAATGTATTTCAGTTCAGTGATAAGTATGTAAGAAAATGCATCAACATATACACAACATCACACCACAAACGACATAAGATCTAAGACTATATTTATATACATATTAGATGACAGCAGGTGATATTGTATATATGGGGATGCAATTGCGCAAGTACAAATACAAAATCATAATGAAGCCAGTGTCTCAAGAACTAAGCATAAGGTGACTTGAGAACAAAAAGGGGTAGACATCATGCTACAGAATTTAAGCTTTCAATACTAACCAAAGTTCAAATTGAAAGTTTAAGGCACAGGGCAGATAAGCTCAAAAATCTTGAGTTATCAGAGAAGTAAATGCCCCGGAAACATACAGTACAACACAAGTAAATGGGGCAGCTAGCACATAAATGGAAGTACATCTACAACTGATAGTTCAAGTAAAACTGGAAGCATACATGCAACATGAACCAATGAAGTCAAGGCCAAAGTTTGTCAGAATTTATATACAGCAGCTACAACAGTGAATCAAAGTATAAACCAGGGTGCACTATAATGAATGCAGAATGAACGGAAATGGTCAAGTATAATAGAGTTCGACAATATGCACAAAGGCATAGCAAGAGTCACAAGACCATCAAGCAGTGAGCAGTGAAGACGTGAACAAGTGATCGGTAAACAAAGGCATAAATGGAATCTGAACCAATACACTTGAATGCACCAAGTAAGCTACAGAGATGACACTGCAGCACCAGTACAAATCAGTGAAATACAACAAAGATGAACCAGTTCAATATGATATACAACTTGAACCACAGACCCAACATTTCAACTGACACATATATGCAGTAGTCGAACCAAAGAGCTAACATATGCAACTGAAATCAAGTGAAGTCATGAAGGCTACTGGATAGTAGACATAACAGATCAAAAACCAGCAAAGACTATACAAAAGATGTCAACCCAGTGTGGATGCAAACTATATGATAAGCAATCTGAATATGAATGCAAGGGAGCAATGCACTAAGCAAATGAAGCAACTGACACAAACAACATTAGCAACTACACGCGCAGTAAAGATGGCCAGAGAACAAAGCTCACTGGGGCCAGAAGATAAGCAGTCAGGTGTTAAAAATCACGTTCAAGAAATCGAATGCCAAAATGCAGTTTTAACAAGAAGGAGAAAATCAAGTTCGAGTTCTATTAGACATGCACGAACGAAGATCAAAGCATTAGCCAAAATCACAGAGACGAAATCAACGTCGTCGAACTCAAACTCATAACAGTGATTATCCACGAGAACAAACATCTCAAAACAATCGAGCATAACAACAGAATAATACTCGAGTATGAATTAGAAGTGAGCAGAACTCACCTTGCTTCAACGCGACTCGGAGGAACTCGAACGAGCACGAATTTGAGGATCGAACAGCTCCAAGTAGAAGCGGTGGCATCCCTATGTCGAATGAAGCCAAGCAGAACAAAACCACAAGCAAAGGCGAACGCTCAAGGGAAAATGCCCCAATTCATCAGTTTGGAGAAAAGGGATCGAAGCCCTAATTTGCACGGAGCCGAAGTCCTTTGTCGAAGCGAAGACGAGCACGGCGAAGGCACAAACGAACTACAGAGCAGCGAACCTTCGATCGAGCTTCAATGTCGGCAGAAGCCCTAGTTTCGCGGCTGCCATAATTTCGTTTTCTTGTTCGATTTGTTATTAGGGTTAGAAAGATGAGAAAATGATAAAGGGATCCGGTTATACGCTTTAGTAACTTTATCTCTACAAATAACAAAATAAAATATAAACAAAATTCACCTACAAAAGCCCAATAACATTTTACCCATTTTTCTTAAATCAATTTATATAATAGAGAATTTTGCAAATACTAAAAAGACTTTCAATTTTTGATTTAAAATCCCAAATAACGATTAATCATTTTATTAAAGAATTTTAAATACGATTTAAAACTCAATATCAATTGTCAACTAGATTAAATCGTCATTTTATCGATAATTAAAATTTATGAATTTCCGGGTTGTTACAATTACTCAAATAACTAAGTGTCAAAACAAATTTTTATAGTCATCATCAATAACTTGTACCAAAATATTCAATTAATATTTTAATTTTTCAAACCAAAGTATTCTTTTACCTTAAACATCATTTTATTGATCAAAGCATGAAATGATATTTTCTTCTAATTAAGACATCCTCTTAATTAGAATTATTCACTTTACTTACCCAAATTACCATATTCAATTTCTCAAATTTCAAATAATATAAGGGTATTGCCTCGCCATTGACTTATAGTGAATAACCCCATCGATTGGCTGCAGAGTTGATCAAATGATCAAAACTGCCTCGCCACTCATCCAACACTCACTATGGTCAATGGCTTCATTAAACATTTGAAATAAAAATTAATACTCCACCTATTAATTATTTCCAAACTTTACTTATTAAAACTCAATTTACCGTGTCTGACTGTCTAATCACAGCATTTAGGAAATTCCTATCGATAACGTTAGCCAAACGCATCGACCAGAATTCTTAAAGCACTAGACGAGGAACTTGACACAAAAATTCATTTTCTTTAAAAAGAAATACCTCATATATAATACTCAAAATATTCTTTGTTTTTCCCAAAAACAAAATCCAATTTCTCTTAGAAACATATCTTCAATTTTTGAAAAATTTGAAAACACAATTTATTACGTATTCTCAAAATCAAGGAACACAAATAGATCTCATCCTGATATTCCCAGAATACTCAATCCTCAAGCTTAATGGAATAGATTGGAGTGTTCATTATTCCGAACGGCATAACGAACCACTCACAAGACTCATAAGGAGTGTGTAATGCGGTAAGAGTAACGCTAGCCTCCCCGACTTGTAGCTCATTAAAAATCGGTGTAGGGTCAAGCTGAGGAATGACCCTAGCACCACTCAATAGATTAAAAAGAGAGAAATGAGATATAAATGAGGAGAAGTAACATTAACAACAAATCATTACTTCGAGTGAAGTAATACCACAACGTATATCAACAATTGAGTATCCAAAGAGGATATGTCAAAAGGGGTAAGAATGACAATATCAAATAAATTCAATGAATTACCTCATTTCCCTAGTGGACATCCTCGTGGGAGGATGACCGAAAGGCTAAGAACCGAGAATGAATTTTAATACAATATTCGATTGCCCGATTGGGTGTCATACCCGAAACGGACGCATAGAAATCAACAAAGTCACAATAACTGGAATCCGAGATATATCATCAACATTTCGAAACTCAAGAGAGAATACAGAGACTTCAGAATCATCATTAACATTCCGAAGAATAAGAAACAACGAATTAGCCAAATTAGGATACCTAAATATAGGATCCTTCAAATCACAGAATGTGGCTTGATAATATGCAAGCCACTCCATCTTAAACCATTCCAAACTCTAGATAGAAAAATAGCATGCTAATTCCCACGAAAAGATAAGCTACAAGGAACAATCCCAAAATCCTCCAATATCATACCAAATATTGCGGATCCTCTCAATAGGATTCGCAATCCTCAAAGAAATCACAAGGTAACAACATCAAAAAGCATCAACAAATTCCTCTGATACGGATGAGTGTCAATCACCCATATCGAAGAGGACTCGAATAGAACAATTACAATTAGGATTACTCCTAAGATAAGATATTATAAATTCTATTATGGAATACTACGGAATAAAATATATTCCTAGACATATCCCAAACTTCTATCCCAAAGGACACGATAAGGTATAGGATAAGATGATTAAGTGAATGGTAACACTTGTATTATACTTGGATGTACCGTAATATGTGTTTCTATTCTGTGTTTATCATATTTTGTTCTGAAATCTGCTCTGATACCAAGCTGTGATGCCCCACCCCAAGACCCATATTAACAAAGAGTATCATTGGATAATACCGTCTGCTAATGCGGAGAATAGGGCTGGTTAGGAGTGACCATCTATAGCCTTGTCTTAAATATCTATTGAATACGTCGATAAATGCTCCATTTTTTTAGCTCAAGTGGATCGACATATCCAATAAATACTTAATAGCCATAGGTGGCTATAGTATCTATCAGAACAAAATACAATAACTCAAACGCAAAACACATCACAGAACAACAGATAATCATATATACACACACATATACTGATACATCACATAGTATACAAAATGATACATCACATATGTGACGCCCCACCTCTATGCTCATAATAACAAAGAGTATTAAAAGAAATACTGTCTATTATTACGAAGAATAAGGCTGGATAGGAGCGGCCATCCGTTGTTGGCCTTACACTAATATTGGTTACCTCGATAGGAGTGGTATATACTTTTCATTTTTCATCTTATTTATTTACTCCCATCGACATACCCAATTACCAGTATAAAACAAACAACGATGGTTCATAATAGTTTAGGACATTAGATATAATAATAACACAGATAATATAAATGCGGAACACAGATAAAACAAAAGTCTCATATATATATAACTGATGTCAGTTACAACATAGTTGACACAATACATATGATACAACTACAACTGTCGACTCTGGAAGTTATATATACACGTACATTATCGATTAATATACATGAATACACATCATCCTATACAACGACACTACTACTACAAAACGACGAAGACCACTTCAAAAGATGTAAAAAGTCTTCATATCCCGAACAGCAACTCAAAGCAGGAAATCTACAACCTGAAATAACTCGGGTCTGACCCGAGTATTACAATCAAAAGAAAATAATACATGGGTCAGTCTAATTCAAACTCAGTTATTAGTGCATAGGAGCAATAATAATCAAACGTCAAATAGACGACAGTCATAGAAATCTCGTATATCCAACTCTCGATACGAGAATTGGATAACGGCAAATATAACACTAAACAGTGTTAAACAACAAATCAGTAGATTTAAATTATCAACAAAGATAAGTGAAATATCAATGAAGATAATTTAGAAAACATCAGAATTTCCTAATTGGCAATTAACAACAAAGTCCAATTATTAAAGAATAATTAAAAACTCAGAATCTAATTATCAATAGATAATTAGACACAGCAAAATGATCAATCGAAAGGAATCAAATAAAATTCTCAAATATTGAATTGAACACAAAACAATTCAAACCATTAAAATATCAGTTAAAACGATAATACTGTGTGGCTGCAGTTCACGCACGCGTGCACTGCCTCGCCACTACAGTGATGGAATACACAAAAGCTCAATGAATCATAAACAGATGGCACCAAATCAATCGAATCTCGGTGTGGCTGTAGTACACGCACACGTGCACTGCCTCGCCACTACCGTAAGTCGAAACTGCAAAGGTCAGGTCACACTAGCGTGACTCAACACAATTGCAAACAAAAGCAATCCAATATGCAACTGCCTCGATGAATCGAAAGCAATTGGCCACAACATAATTCAAAATGAAAAAGGGACATGTACAAGAATGCACACATCAATGCTACATATGAACCAACAACTCAAGCCCCAACCAATTCAAGCAAATGAAACATGACTCAAGAGTATATGAACACTGTCTCAAATGAAGACCGTGAACTGTAACACTACAGCATCTACAAGTGACAGCAGTGTGAAACTAAACCACAAGGAAAGAAATGCAAAAGAGATATGCAGTGACAATATGGTATAGTGAAGACTACAAAGAACTAACCAATGCAGCTGCATACAAGTGCACTAACTACTCGAAGACTGCAATAACTAAGTGATGATATGGATTGATACAAGTAGGCGATAACAAAATGTCAACCAGAGTAATGGGTCAACAATGCAACCGTAAGTGACTAACTCGAAGTGAATGAAGACTGTATGTCAAAAGTCAGAGGCAATACAACCTAATCATCAAAGTGCAGACAAAATGAAGTCAGTGCCCACAATAATGGCAGCAACTCTGTCAAGTCGTGGTTCAAAACCCAAAATACAACAGTCTCATTTATAAAACTGGGAAGCAGTGAAACAATATACAAGGCCAGAACTAAATGGAAGGCCAAAGGAAGTGAGGTACAGTGGGATATACATGAGTGACAACAGTAGTATAACAGAATCCAAAACTACATAACCAACACCCAAGTGAATATAAACTAAACAGAACAAATACCCTGCAACTCAAAAGAACCCAAATGTCCAAACAGTGGAAAACAAAATACTTCAATACAAAATAACCCAACTGTAATGAACAAGTTTAATTCATGCGACCGCAATGCAGACACATCACTGACTTTAATGGACAGATCAAACGGTCACTACATACTTGTACTTAAGGCAATATGTACTAATGAAGAACCAAATGCATTAGACTTCATAAACACCATAGGTCGAGAACCAGACCAGGTAGTACGAGAAGCAAGACCAAAACCAAACATCAAGTTCTGTAACCAAGTGAAATGGGACAGACCAGAGCAGAGTAGGGTGATCAACCAAGTAAACAATGCAAAAATGTCACAAGCATCAGAAAAAAGCCATTAGAAATTTCAAATAACCAAGTCAGTTTCAAGTCAAAGAATCAAGCAAATGTTGAAGTCAACCAAAACAAGTTTGAACAATGACAAAAGCCGAAGCCATGGTTAAAATGTTCAAGTCACAACCTAGAACAAGTAAAACAAAGTTGAAGTCAACCAGCACAACTATCCCAAGTTCAAAATCGAAGACGCAAGCAAAAATCAAAACCCGGAAGTCAAGTCACGAAATAGTGAATCTGAACAAGTCAGAAAATCATAGTCATTCGAAATACTCAAAGGGCCAACTTCAATTTATCAAACAATTTCATAAAAGCAGTATCAACGAAAATATAGGGATGAGAATTCTATTTAAACCCCAACCTCATTTGATAAAGCAATTCAAAAATCCAAGTCACGAAATGAAGAATTTGAATTGGACGTGAGTATAAACTACTCACCTTTTTCGATCGAGAAGGCGAAGTTGAACTAAGGCAGATCGAGTCGCATGCGAATCGGCGCAATATCTCGAAGCCCTAGTTTGACGAAGAGGAAGGAACGAACGAGCACGAGAATTTCAAAGCCACCATTTTTTTTCGATTTAGGGTTTTAGCCTAAAAATAAAAAAATGAAAGGGAATGGGTTTTAATAAATCACGGCAACAAGGCAAGATAAAGTCTGGACCAGATTGCATTTCAAAGCCCACCAAATCTCAACAAATTATCAAAAGAATCTCATCCCAATTTTTACAATTTTCAAAAGGATTTCAAGTAGATTTAAAAACTCTAATAACCACTTAACATCATTTTAATCGTTAGATGACGCTTTATAAAATTGAAGCGAAATCCCGGTTGTTACAGACTCCCCTCCTTATAAAAATTGCGTCCCCGCAATTTTCCTAATTAAGGTCGTCAACAATAAATTTACTAACATAAACTGGTTAAGCTAGAAATAAAAGGTAGAGAATATAAACACCAAAGAAATCTTTTAATTTCATAAAAGAAGTTCACAAATTCTCAACAAAATCTAATTACCAAATAGATAATTAGAAAACAATTAAAACTGAATAAATGCAATCATCAGCGATATTCATTTATCAACAAGATAATTAAAATACAAAGAATCACAAAGCAACAATGTCTAATCATCGATACGATAATTAGAAAAACAACAAAAGCTAATTATCAACAGAGATGATTAGAAAGCACAAATCACCATTCGCAAAACTGCAAATATCTAGTTATCTAACGGATAAATAGAAAACACGAACTTCATAATCAGCAAACTCCAACTATCAACAGTGATAGATAGAAAACAGCAATTCAATAAAAATCAACATAATCTAGATTCAATTAGAGACTAGAAAATCTCTTATCAACAAGATCAGCAAACATCAATTATCTAATTATCTCAAACGATAATCAGAAGACAAATCAAATATCTAATTATCTCAAACGATAATCAAAAGACAAATCAGCACATATCTAATTACCACAAACGGTAATCAAAATTTTAAATCAACAATTATTCGATTATCAAAGACGATAATCAAACTTCAAATTCAACACATATTCGATTATCAAAAATGATAATCAAATTTCCAAATCAACAAATATTCGATTATCAAAAACAATAATCAAATTTCAAATTCAACAAATATTCGATTATCAAAAACGATAATCAAATTTCTCAAATCAACAAATATTCGATTATCAAAAGCGATAATCAAATATCAAATTCAACAAATAATCAATTATCAAAAACGATAATCAAATTTCCAAATCAACAAATATTCGATTATCAAAAACGATAATCAAATTTCAAATTCAACAAATATTCGATTATCAAAAACGATAATCAAATTTCTCAAATCAACAAATATTCGATTATCAAAAGCGATAATCAAATTTCAAATTCAACAAATATTCGATTATCAAAAACGATAATCAAATTTCCAAATCAACAAATATTCGATTATCAAAAACGATAATCAAATTTCAAATTCAACAAATATTCGATTATCAAAAGCGATAATCAAATCTCCAAATCAGCGAATATTTAATTATCACAAGCGATAATTAAATCTAAAATCAACAAATATTTAATTATCTCAAGCGATAATTAAATCTTAAATCAACAAATATTTAATTATCTCAAGTGATAATTAAATCTAAAATAAACAAATATTTAATTATCTCAAGCGATAATTAAATCTAAAATCAACAAATATTTAATTATCTCAAGCGATAATTAAATCTCAAATCAACAATTATTTAATTATCCAAAAGCGATAATTAAATCTCAAATCAGCAAATATTTAATTATCACAAGCGTCAATTAAAAGCAACAAATATCCGATTATCAAAAACGATAATCAGAACCCATATCAACGAATATCTAATTATCACAAGCGATAATTAGAAGCAACAAATATTTAATTATCGATACGATAATTAAATCTCATAACATCAGATATCTAATTACCTGCAGATAATTAGAAACAACAAATCTCTAGAAATCAATTAAGAAGACTAGAAAATCAACATAAAAGCTTGGATCGATCCCATCAGATGGCGAGTTTTTAATTCGGCGCACGTGCATCAACAAATGGCCAAAGCCTACCAAGTACTCAACAAAATTTTGGCGCCCAACAAATGACCCGAAGGTCCGTAGAGTGACCCGAAGGTCTAGTACTGGTATTTGACCCGAAGGTCCATCAGAGTGGCCCGAAATCCCAACAAATGACCCGAAGGTCCAACAAATGACCCGAAGGTCCTCATAGTGGCTCGAAAGCACACGAAAGCATCAAAATATTTCAATTAACGAGTCCGGAATTAACCAAAATAGCAAATGCACATGTCCCATAACCACGAGTTTTACTAAAGCGTTTAATTCTCTTCATCGTTTCCTTGAAAGTGCAAATTCATCAAAATCATCAAAACAACAGAGATTTCAATTAACGAGTCCGGAATTAACCGAAATAGTAAAAGTGTGGTTCCATACTCCGCACTTTTGCTAAATCGTTTAAATCTCTTCATCGTTTCCTTGAAGGTGCAAAATTATGTATTTTGTAAAAATACACTTTACATTCTCAAACGGACAAGTTCGGAATTAAGCGAATCAGTAAAAGAAAGGGGTCATAGTCCTCGATTTTGCTGAAACGTTTAAATCGCTTCCTCATTCTTTTGAAAGTGCAAACTGTTAAAATTTCTGAAAACAATTTTATTTATTTTGTAAAAATAACAATTCACATTCTCAACTGGACAAGTCCGGAGTTAAGCGAAACAGTAAAAGAAAGGGGTCATAATCCTCGATTTTGCTGAATCGTTTAAGTCGCTTTCTCATTCTTTTGAAAACGCAAACTGTTAAAAATTTATAAAACAATTTTCATTTTAAAATGATTTTCCAATTACGTGATTAAAATAGCAAATCAGTAACAATTTCGATAAGGAAATTGTACTTCTCCAAATACCATAAAAACGGTCACAAATCAGTATTGCGGAATAACCGCTTGAAAATCCATTTTTAAAACATGACGGTTACTGAAGCCAAAGCGACAGTAATTTTTAAACGTCAAAATCTCATCGAAATAATTTACCTCAAAATGTAATATCAGTGAATTTTCATTCATCAAAATGCCAAAAAACACCGTGCTTCAAAATTTAGCACCGATGTAAAAATCCCGTTATAAAAATAACGGCAACAAAATACGTTTCATAACCAAGCATCGGTTCAACGTAAAATTAATGCAGTAACGTGCAATTCATATTTGCACACACACTACAATATAAACAAAGAAATCACTCTATTATCTTCAATGAAGACAACTCAAAACAGCAAAATCTAATCAATAGATGATTAGTACAAAAGAAAGCCAGCGGAAATTTCAACAAAAATCACATATCTGCAATTTCTTCGAATCCTCAATTCGGATTCGAAATTCTCAAAAAAACAAAATAATTACAGCTATGTAAACAACAAATGAAATTCATATCAATTTCGTATTTTGATTTTTAAATCAAAAAGATTATCAGTTGTACTCAACGAAGACAGTTTCACTGTTTCCGCTGTGCACTCTGATAAACAGAACACAAATCAGTCAAATCATTAGAACACAATTTCACTATTATTTTTAAATAAAGATATTTAAAAATTTCATCAAAATTTCAAAACTTTAATTTTTGACTCAAATCACAGATAAACATCGACCAATAGTTGTAACATATGTTCCATTCAAGTTATGTTTTATATTATGTCCATAAACCCCAAGCTCTGATACCAACTGTGGCGCCCCACCTCTATTCTCATAATAACAAAGAGTATTAAAAGAAATACTGTCTATTATTACGAAGAATAAGGCTGGATAGGAGCGGCCATCCGTTGTTGGCCTTACACTAATATTGGTTAACTCGATAGGAGTGGTATATACTTTTCATTTTTCATCTTATTTATTTACTCCCATCGACATACCCAATTACCAGTATAAAACAAACAACGATGGTTCATAATAGTTTAGGACATTAGATATAATAATAACACAGATAATATAAATGCGGAACACAGATAAAACAAAAGTCTCATATATATATAACTGATGTCAGTTACAACATAGTTGACACAATACATATGATACAACTACAACTGTCGACTCTGGAAGTTATATATACACGTACATTATCGACTAATATACATGAATACACATCATCCTATACAACGACACTACTACTACAAAACGACAAAGACTACTTCAAAAGATGTAAAAAGTCTTCATATCCCGAACAGCAACTCAAAGCAGGAAATCTACAACCTGAAATAACTCGGGTCTGACCCGAGTATTACATTCAAAAGAAAATAATACATGGGTCAGTCTAATTCAAACTCAGTTATTAGTGCATAGGAGCAATAATAATCAAACGTCAAATAGACGACCGTCACAGAAATCTCGTATATCCAACTCTCGATACGAGAATTGGATAACGGCACATATAACACTAAACAGTGTTAAACAACAAATCAGCAGATTTAAATTATCAACAAAGATAAGTGAAATATCAATGAAGATAATTTAGAAAACATTAGAATTGCCTAATTGGCAATTAACAACAAAGTCCAATTATTAAAGAATAATTAAAAACTCAGAATCTAATTATCAATAGATAATTAGACACAGCAAAATGATCAATCGAAAGGAATCAAATAAAATTCTCAAATATTGAATTGAACACAAAACAATTCAAACCATTAAAATATCAATTAAAACGACAATACTGTGTGGCTGCAGTTCACGCACGCGTGCACTGCCTCGCCACTACAGTGATGGAATACACAAAAGCTCAATGAATCATAAACAGATGGCACCAAATCAATCGAATCTCGGTGTGGCTGCAGTACATGCACATGTGCACTACCTCGCCACTACCGTACGTCGAAACTGCAAAGGTCAGGTCACACTAGCGTGACTCAACACAATTGCAAACAAAAGCAATCCAATATGCAACTGCCTCGATGAATCGAAAGCAATTGGCCTCAACATAATTCAAAATGAAAAAGGGACATGTACAAGAATGCACACATCAATGCTACATATGAACCAACAACTCAAGCCCCAACCAATTCAAGCAAATGAAACATGACTCAAGAGTATATGAACACTATCTCAAATGAAGACCGTGAACTGTAACACTGCAGCATCTACAAGTGACAGCAGTGTGAAACTAAACCACAAGGAAAGAAATGCAAAAGAGATATGCAGTGACAATATGGTATAGTGAAGACTACAAAGAACTAACCAATGCAGCTGTATACAAGTGCACTAACTACTCGAAGACTGCAATAACTAAGTGATGATATGGATTGATACAAGTAGGCGATAACAAAATGTCAACCAGAGTAATGGGTCAACAATGCAACCGTAAGCGACTAACTCGAAGTGAATGAAGACTGTATGTCAAAAGTCAGATGCAATACAACCTAATCATCAAAGTGCAGACAAAATGAAGTCAGTGCCCACAATAATGGCAGCAACTCTGTCAAGTCGTGGTTCAAAACCCAAAATACAACAGTCTCATTTATAAAACTGGGAAGCAGTGAAACAATATACAAGTCCAGAACTAAATGCAAGGCCAAAGGAAGTGAGGTACAGTGGGATATACATGAGTGACAACAGTAGTATAATAGAATCCAAAACTACATAACCAACACCCAAGTGAATATAAACTAAACAGAACAAATACCCTGCAACTCAAAAGAACCCAAATGTCCAAACAGTGGAAAACAAAATACTTCAATACAAAATAACCCAACTGTAATGAACAAGTTTAATTCATGTGACCGCAATGCAGACACATCACTGACTTTAATGGACAGATCAAACGGTCACTACATACTTGTACTTAAGGCAATATGTACTAATGAAGAACCAAATGCATTAGACTTCATAAACACCATAGGTCGAGAACCAGACCAGGTAGTACGAGAAGCAAGACCAAAACCAAACATCAAGTTCTGTAACCAAGTGAAATGGGACAGACCAGAGCAGAGTAGGGTGATCAACCAAGTAAACAATGCAAAAATGTCACAAGCATCAGAAAAATGCCATCAGAAATTTCAAATAACCAAGTCAGTTTCAAGTCAAAGAATCAAGCAAATGTTGAAGTCAACCAAAACAAGTTTGAACAATGACAAAAGCCGAAGCCATGGTTAAAATGTTCAAGTCACAACCTAGAACAAGTAAAACAAAGTCGAAGTCAACCAGCACAACTATCCCAAGTTCAAAATCGAAGACGCAAGCAAAAATCAAAACCCGTAAGTCAAGTCACGAAATAGTGAATCTGAACAAGTCAGAAAATCATAGTCATTCGAAATACTCAAAGGGCCAACTTCAATTTATCAAACAATTTCATAAAAGAAGTATGAACGAAAATATAGGGACGAGAATTCTATTTAAACCCCAACCTCATCTGATAAAGCAATTCAAAAATCTAAGTCACGAAATGAAGAATTTGAATTGGACGTGAGTATAAACTACTCACCTTTTTCGATCGAGAAGGCGAAGTTGAACTAAGGCAGATCGAGTCGCATGCGAATCGGCGCAATATCTCGAAGCCCTAGTTTGACGAAGAGGAAGGAACGAACGAGCACGAGAATTTCAAAGCCGCCATTTTTTCTTTCGATTTAGGCTTTTAGCTCAAAAATAAAAAAATGAAAGGGAACGGGTTTTAATAAATCACGGCAACAAGGCAAGATAAAGTCTAGACCAGATTGCATTTCAAAGCCCACCAAATTTCAACAAATTATCAAAAGAATCTCATCCCAATTTTTACAATTTTCAAAAGGATTTCAAGTAGATTTAAAAACTCTAATAACCACTTAACATCATTTTAATCGTTAGATGACGCTTTATAAAATTGAAGCAAAATCCCGGTTGTTACAACATATGTGGTATGACGACCACAATACCAAAACGAGTCAAAAGAATATACATATAAGAGTAGCAACAAAAGGTCTACAAAAAAAGCTATATCAAAAAGGCGATAGCAAAATGAGTCCATACGGAAGTAGAATAGGCTAAGTCCAAATGTACCTAACCTGAAACACTTCGGTCTGACCCGAGTATAAAATACACGGGTCAGTCTAGCTAAACAAATCAGTTTAAGGGAAATACGATAATATAAGCATAAGGTTCAAGGTGATAGACTAGTCAAAAGAGTAGATACAATTCAACACATATGGTTACTTCAAGTGACATAGTGAAGTAAGGATAGTTACTTCATGTGGCATAAGGTATCACAAAGCATGTGCACAATCTCAAAAGAGATGAAACTCTAAAACAAATCTCCAACAAAAGTGCGTCCCATATCATCGGCGATTCTCAAAACATCAAATGTGGTTTAGGGGTAAATCACAAACCCGCCATATTGGAAACTCAAAACATACTCAAAGAGATCCCATCTCAAAATACGCCATAAGGCAAATATATCTCCAAATAGGAGAATAAAATCTCCAATAAACGTCAAAAGGAAAATATCATAAAATATCGCCAAAAGGCAAATCTCAAATAATGCCAGTGTAGGCAACTCAAATCTCAAAGATAGAACGTCTCAATGGACAAACTCCCATAAGGTAATCGCCATATATATATATATATATAATGGCTCGAATGGCCAATAATAAAAAGGCGATACACTCGGGAAATCACAATAAAATCATCTCAAAAATTTGCACGTGCATTTGGCTGAAGCCTACCAAGTATTGTTCTCTCTCAAATGTGGTACCACGCCCGAAGGCAATTACATCTCAATGGACAAATACGCCGCAATGACAAATACGCTGCAATGGTAAACGTCTTGAAGACAAATACGCCGCAATGGCAAATACGCTGCAATGGCAAACGTCTCTAGGACAATGACCCGAAGGTCCAGTACTAGCATACGTCTCGAAGACAAATATGTCACAAATCTCGGATAGGAACCCGAACAGTGTTAACATGCGTCCCATACCACACGTTCGCACTAAACGGTTCACTAACCACTAGTAAATTTCACACTCAAAGCAATAAAAAGTTTACCTCATCTCATCGGTAAACTCGACCTGAAGGTCAAAACGACCAAACGGACAAGTTGGGTATTAACCGATAAGATAAACGCACGTGTCCCATACCATGTGTTTTACCAAACCGTTTAATCCTCCTTCTCATTCGCTCAAAATGTGCAAAAACGTGTAATTTATTTATAAAATAATTTGCTTTGAAAACAAGCTTTTAAAACCAATTTTTGAAATCAATTTGAAAGCCATATTTGAAAATTTCCCTTATTATAGAGAATAAATAGATTTTATAGCTTAAAATAATTTTAAAATATAAAATAATTATTTTAAATGCTAATTTATTTAAAAATTATTTCAAAATCGTTTGGAAATATCCATGCTCAAAATCAAAGAAATCTCTCAAAACCGTTATTCAAATTCAATTCAAATTTGAATTTCAAATTCATCAAAACTGGGCTAGCCTATAGATATGCATCATAGCCCTCAAAACAATTTAGAAATATCATAAAAACATGAAGAAAAAGTCAAAAGTTGGATGGAAAAAGAACATAAAAATGCATAGGCAAAATAATATCCAGGTCTGAACTCTTCTCTGGGTTCAACTTTCGGACATGAAACATGTGGCCTAACGACCTCTAACTGAACTAAAAATTGGTGTGCATATAGTAGAAAACTTCAGCTTTCAAACAAAGAAAGAATCAATGAATTCTGACTGGAATGAAAAAGTTACGCTGTCTCAAATATAGAGTTAGGCCATGTTTGCAACAGTTCAAAAACAAAAGTGCCCCGACCTGAAAGCCATCTAGGGTTCAACTTATAGGCCTGAAACAGAGGACCAAACAACCTCATATTGAGCTGAAAATTGGTATGCATATACTAGAAAACTTCATCTTTCAAAAAAAAGAATCAATGAATTCCAACTGGAAATGAAAAAGTTACACTTTCTCAAACATGGACTCAGGCCATGTTTGCAACAGTCCAAAAAAACAAATGTACAGGCCTGAAAACCATCTCAGGTTCAATTTTCAAGCATGAAATAGAGGACCGATCGACTTCAGATTGAGCTGAAAATTGGTATGCTTATAGTAGAAAACTTTATCCTTCAAACAGAAAAAGAATCGATGAATTCCAGTAAGAAATGAAAGAGTTATGCTATCTCAAACATGGACTCAGGCCATGTTTGCAGCAACTCAGAAACAAAATATGCCCAGGCAAAAATCAGGGTTTTTGTTGATTTAGCAGCAAAGTTTTGAACACTCAAATGATAATATTTTTCAACCAAATTTTTCATAGACAAAGTTCAACATATAAACTACTATTTGGAAGAAATCCGGTAGCATTTCATTGCCGGAATCAAAAGTTGTAAGCTTTCAAAGTAGCAACAAAAATCAGATTATAAATAAGAAAAATCAACTATAGAAAATTTTATACAACAAGCAGATTTTCACATTTTTGAGCGATTTAAGCTTTGCTCAGCTAGCATTTCTGAGTTTTAGGAACTCGCCTTGCTGATTGAAGGCTAAAATTCGGATTTTTGATGCAAGACTGAAGCTTTGCCTGAGATTACAAGCCTGTAGAACCTGTAAAACAAATATACAGAACATGCAAACCAATATTTACAGTAAATTAGAAATCATTCATTGTAATAAGAATTTTAAGTAGTTTGGAGATGATTACCTTTGATTTATTACTATATTGCAAAAAGACTTGAATTTGGTGAGTTTTAATGAAGAAATTTGGCTTGGTTTTGCAATTTGAGAAAATAGTTTACTGTATTTTTGTTTTTAGGAGGAAGAGGAAGATGGTAGCTTGAAAATGAATGTACAGCTATCTTTCTTTCTCTATTCTAACCAGGCTAAGTGAGGTAATGGGCCAAGTTTGGTTTGATAATAAAAGAAAATAAATTGGCCTAAAGAATTTAACAACACTTAACAAATATATGTGCATATATCACATATACACCAAAAAACAAAATGCATTTTCTTCATATTTACACACAAGAAATATATGAAAACTTGTACACTTATAAAATAAAAAAATTTCTATGATATAAAAAGATTAATTTGTATTTTTAAAATATTTTTATTATCAAATTCTTTTATTTAATAAAAATGCACTATTTACTCAAATAAATGAATAAAACATTGTTTTTAACTTCTAAAATTCCACAAAATTTATTTTCTCACTTAGAAAAATATTTCAAACCATTTCCAAACATAATTTATAGCCAAAACATATTTTTAAACCAATTTCCACCTTTTATTTCAATAAACCACCTTTAAAAATTACATACTTCTTTTAAAAATTATTAAAAGAAGCAAATGGGCAATAATTAATATAATTATTGCATTTTCTCTAAAATAAAATCATTTACATTACTTAAAGCCCATATTCCATTTATTATCACTCCAAACAAAATAAATTAAAGCTTGGAATTTCATTTTCTCATTTTAAATTCTAAAATTAATTGTTTATTCCAAATAAACAATTTAATTTCTCCAATTTTAATTTAAATCGCAATATCAAATTATAATTATCATTATAATTCAATAGTGACAGGTAATCTCCAAACCAAGGTTGTTACAACTCCCCCCTTAATAAAATTGCGTCCTTGCAATTTTTAGAGAAGAGTTTGTATTCAACTTATTAATTTCATCAATCAAAGAAAAAGAAATAAGCTTGAGATAAAGAGATATTCTCACCATCGCTATGCGAAGATAGAAAACCAAGATAGGATCGCTCGATAAACTCTCTGGTTTTCCAAGTGCAGTCATTGGGATTGGTGGACCATTGAACTTTAATGAGCGGCACGTCCTTGTTTCGAAGGCGTCTCACCTCCGAATCAAGCACGCGAACAGGATGTTGCACGATAGATATGTCTGGTGAGATTTCAAGCTCTAGCAAATCAGGAGAATCGATAATAGAATCGACTCTCGAAGACACTTTCGAACTGGGAGACATGAAACACGTCATGAATGCCAGATAGATGAGTTGGAAGTGAAACTTTATAAGCCACAGGGCCGATACGTTTAGTAATAGGAAATGATCGTATAAAGCGAGGAGCCAATTTCCCAGTCATACTGAATCGCATAACCCCCTTCAGAGGAGAAACACGAATGAAGACGAGATCACCAACAGAGAATTCGAGAGGCTTCATACGATTGTCCGCGTAGGATTTTTTGTGGCTCTGTGCCTCCTTCATTCTCTGCCGAATAAGAACAATCTTCCCAGAAGAATAATGAATAGAATCGAGGCCTAGAATAAGCTTCTCCTCGGATTCCAACCAACATGAAGGTGATTGACATGGCCTTCTGTAAAGGGCTTCGAAAGGAGCCATACTGATACTAGATTGAAAGCTATTATTATAGGAGAACTCCAGAAGAGGTAAGTGGTTTCCTCAATACCACCAACCTAACGACCATGTAAAAGCAAGTCACTAGATAATTGCACAAAGGCAAGACAAACTCAAAGAATGGATTTTTATACTTCTATTTAACTAAACAAATATTTTCAAGGTTACCAAAATCCTTTTACTACATAACCAAATTCCCAAATTTCAACATTTTGAAATTTTCAAAACCTCTTTCAAAAATCCAATTTAATCTCCAGACTCTTCATTTAAAGTGATTAAAAAATTTCACTCTTAAATTCTACCAAAATATATTTCATTTTGAAACATATATTTATAATAAACATCAATTCTGTTACATTCACAAAATAAGTAGAATACACATGACCACAAAGAAAACAAGTAAATTCCAATTACAAACCTACTGTAAAGAAAAAACATTTTGACATAGCAAACATCAAAATCAGAGAACTATTATAAAATAAAAGTTGTTCTACAAAGTCTAAGCTTTCTAGTGATATAATGATCATCAAAATTGGATTCACGGTTTGAAAGTTATGCCAAATTTACTTTTAGCTTAAATCATAGTGAATTTTGTAATAAGGCAGAAATGCCTATCCAATTTCAAACCTATTTTCAGCTAAATTAAAATTAAAATCAAAATATTCCAAAGTGGTAAAAAGAAAATTTATAGCTTATTGAAAGCTCTTTCATTTACAAAAAGATTGAACTCATTTAGAGTTATAAGTCTCAAGTTATCTCTGCTTTAGTACAACACTTTTTTAAACAAAATTTCAGCTATTAAATCAATTTGAAATTTGAAAATTATCCCAAACCATTTTAATTTCAAATTATATTTTCAAACAAGCTTTTGCTAAACCATTTATTAAATGATCTTCTTTTTCCCGGAAAGCTAAGACATACCAAAGTATGATCAACTTTATGTAATCAACATAAAAGAAACAATTCATTAATTGGAAAAAAATTCATTGCTTTCCAAAATCTAACTATAAAGTAATTTGCTAAGAAAACTCATTTTGGAACAGATAACTAATCTCTTCTATTATCAAAAGATGATTATTGATTATCCATACAATAAATTTTGGAATATGTGTATATAAAGTTTAAAATCATTCTCACAATTAAAATGATTATACCATATGAATTGTTCATTTATCAAAAACAATTCAAATTCACATTTTCACTTGTCACAAAATTAAATTTCCATCTAATTATCAACGTAAAACTAATTAAAGTTGATAATTAATTCAAATTTGTTTTCAAAAGAATTTTACAAATTCACACCAACCAATTTTTAAGATAGAGATTTATATCTATCCTCTACTATTACTCAAATAACTAAGTGTCAAAACAAATTTTTATAGTCATCATCAATAACTTGTACCAAAATATTCAATTAATATATTATTTTTCCAAACCAAAGTATTCTTTTACCTTAAATACATCATTTTATTGATCAAATCATCAAATGATATTTTCTTCTAATTAAGACATCCTCTTAATTAGAATTATTCACTTTACTTACCCAAATTACCATATTCAATTTCTCAAATTTCAAATAATATAAGGGTATTGCCTCGCCATTGACTTATAGTGAATGTAACGTCCTGGATTTTCGCGCTCGAAAATCGACATCCATACTTTACATCGTACTCGAATGCCGTAGATTCGACCGTTCAAATCCAAGTCACCGGAGCTTATAACACAGTTAAGTAAATAACACAGCGGAATAAAAGAATAATACATTGATATACAATATCTGATACACAGAATGATACAATGAATATCAATATACATCAGAGATATGATACAACAAATAGCATCGGAAAAGAAAAATAGATAACTAACATCAGCAGCGGAACAAATAACTCTAAGATAGTCTTCAAGAGGGAACTCCCGCAGTAGCTCAAACTCCCAATAACGAGGCACAAAGATAAGCAAGTGCAGTCCATATCCAAAGACTGAACTAGCTCCAGATAATCTACTAAATCTGAATATCTGAAAAACCCAACTCTAGACTGCTCGTGTAGAAAATTATGAGCACCCAGAGTTTAGGAAAGGAACAATAAACTCCGAGTCAGTCGTGGGACTGGTGTGAGCAACCAAAAAAAACAGTTTATCTTTAAACACAAATAGCAGAGAATTTAAAGTCAATTCGCAATGCTTTTGGAAAATGAAACTACCATAAGACCTCCCGCCACACACACAATGCAAACGCAGACTTGGAGGAGATTTCTTCTTATGATAGTCAAAAATGCTTACTACGCAAAATCATTTGATTATTATTATTAGTGCATAGTGTAGAAAATATTTCAAAAGTAGAATATAAATCTTAGCCAGCATAGGTACCATTATAGTATGCCCGCTATAGCTACCATATTAAATGGCAGGTTCTACAACTAAAACCGTACAAGGCTCGTATTGTTTCTTTGGATTTCCAACAATGATCAGGCCAAGGAACTTCCCATTGCCACATGGAAACGCCTCTGGATGGACGTCCCGAGAACCTAACCGGATCTCTGCCAACACAAGGCCGGGTTACCTCTGCAAAAATAGGTAACTACTGACACGAGTATGCCATCTCCCGGTTGTAACAACCTTTAACCGGGGCCCCGAGCAACAAATCACAAAGTAAGATATATATATACTTGCGACATCCACATAAGTAAGTATCTGGGCTCCATACCATGATACCACTTCTATCCAGAAGGAAATGAACATACACTAAGGGGCGCTACTCCCTATAACCTTGCTGCATCTTTCCTGTTTTGACCATTCCGGGGTGTGAGGTTCGACGAAGTCTCGTCCACAAAGCTACGCTTTGTTCACAAAGCCATGCTTCGGGTCAAACAAATGATCAACCTATGATCACAAAGATATAAGATCAAACAAATGATCATATCGCAAATGATCAAACACTGATCATCACACAGCAACACTCAGCATGCCACATTACCAAATTGGGATATATCGCTGATAAATTTCAACTACATAACCTCTGAGCTCGTACGTCTCAGAGAAGGGTGTTAAGCTAAGAGAATAAATTCTCCGCCACCAACAGAAATGTATTTGAAAGAAATCGGCTTTATATCTCAAAGTGTAATGTCAGACATGTATCCATACAAGTCTGTTCCGGGTTCGAACAGAACCGAAGGCACTTCTTACGAAGCCCTTGCAATTCCGGGTATTCACAATCACGTCCGGACTTCCCATCACAAAGGGTGATAAAATCTCTATACCGGGGACCAGTCGGTGCAGAGACATTCGACGAGTTGTCCTTTCGTTTTCGTAAATATCCGGTCTTCAACACCGGTCTTCAAATGCCATCCATATACGACGTATCATTATTCGGAATGGGTTATATGACACAAATGTCTTTTCCCGGCTAACCCGAATAACGAGCGCAATATTCAAAAACATATGGATATTGGGATTTCAATTAAGTCACAACTTAATAATTCAAAACTTTCTTCCAAAATAGTTTAAACCAATCATCATTTCAAATCTTTAAATAAAAAGATTTATTTCTCACAATTCACCTCGTTTCATAAAGATCTATTCATAGGTTTCAAAACAATTCAATTTCAATTGGATTAACTCATTAAATCTTTAAATTAAAGATTTAACTTATAGCTTCCAAAACAATTTCATTTCGAAGGGTTTAAACAAATCATCATTTTAAATCTGTTAAAAATAAACAGATTCAATTCATAGCTTTCAAAAGAATTCATTTATAACTTGGAAAACCATTTTTCAATTTATACTTGAAATTCCTTTAAATTGGGATTTCATTTCTTATATATATGAAAGCTTTTATCATTTGAAAACAAGTAGTTTATTTCAGAAAAATTTCAGTTATATTAGCTCAAGTTAAAGCCTTTGAGTTTAAATTCAAATTCCCAAATCAATACCTTTAAAATAGTTTAACCCATATATAACTGGTATAACATGTTTAATTCCTAGTTTCAAATCTTAAGATTCAATTTCAAACTTGAATTCAAATTTAAATCCAATTGTTTATATTTTCAAAACTCTATTAATTTATTCAAAATAACTTTTATTCTTGAAATCTTATTTCAAAAGCTTTTCATTTTAAACCCAAAATTTCAATTTCAAAATCAATTAAAATTTCAATTTCAAAAACATCAAATTTAAATTATCTGTGACTTAACCGATTTCCACGTGAAATCCATATTTGTGTGTGTAAAGGTGTAGTCCAGGGGTTTCACACACAATAGTGCAACATCAATCATCATAGATATATCGATAAGCGGTATAATCGATAACGCTTATCTTCATTCACAGATTCATAGATAAAATAAATTTATCAGTCACAAAGATTCACAATTTTAATTCGATGTGGGTTTCAGATAACCAACTGGAATCCGACTCCCTGTCGCATCGAAATTCAAGTGCCGTTTTACGGGCCAAAAGGGTTTCATATTCACATAATAGTATATCACAGAAACAGAAATCACAGATCACGACATAAATCAAGATGTATCACAAAGTATCACAATCAGGTATATCAAACAATCAAATCAATAGAATCCAAATATTCATAAGTAAGGTCAGTTAATATCTGATTAATTCCAATCAGATTAATTTCTTATGAATAAATTACTAATTCTGGTTAATTAACATTAATAGATTACAAATTATTTTGATTAATTACTCTTTAATCATTTATTAATTAACCGTTAACAATAAATTAATTAACCTTTAATTATAATTCATCAATCTTTAATTATTTAAAAAATCAATTTTTAATTATAAATTTCATCATGTAATTGATTGTCTTCAATTTAAAATTTAACCTTTAATTAATTACCATTTAATTAATTATCCTTAATTATAATTTAATCAGCTTTAAGTTAATAATTTATCTTTAGCTAATTTTAAATCATAAATCAATATATATTTAACTTAACTTTTAAGTTAATAAATTTAAACATTAAATCCACTTCTCAATTACTTAATTAAGTTTTCTTTAAAATAAATCCCTTTCGAATATAAGTTTAAAACATTTTAATTAACTTAATTAACTTCATAAATATTGTTATTTCAAAACCTTTCAACACAAATTCATAACTGTACTTAACAACAATCTTTATTTTTTTAAGAAAAATAAGTTTAGAAATTTAATTGACTTAAATTGTTCAAGTTACAAAAACTGGAAATCAACAACTAACCCGAGGCAAATAGAAACTGCTTCGAGTCATCCTCCCTCCTGCTTCGAGTCAAGCATTCAAATTACCCGAGTCAATTTACGTTTTTCCCGAGCCTATTGCCCCATCACTCGCGAATCACCCAGCTGCTTCGAGAAAAACGCGCCACTACTTCGAGTATGGCACTCGAAATACCCGAGCCATAACAAGTTTTACCCGGGCCTTACCAACCTGCTACAGGGCAACCCATCTTCCTCCACACCAAAAAGAAACAGACGTACACAACAACACCGTGCACGTGCACCTTCCCTCCGTTCGACTCCAGTCCGTGTCGAGACCTCCAGCACGTCGCCACGGCCACACTCAAACGTCCCCACCAACTGGAACCCATTGATTCACTGGCCATCGAAATCGAGGCCACTCGATCAAACTAGAACGAGACCTCCAATCGGAAATCCCCTCGCACACCATCCTCCGACCACAAACGCGCCACCTCCTCCGACTACGTCTCCGTCCAACCCCACACTAGCCTTCCCCTGAGTGCTGTAACACTCGATCATCTCAGCGAGCCTCATCGATCAAAATTCTAACACTCTCCAAAACTAGGTTACCAGAATTAGATTACCTCCTGCCGCCACCCCAACACTTCGTTCAACCACCCAGTATTTTTCCCGTGACATCCTCACACTCCTTCATTCCCAGTTCAAGTTCCGGGCCCTCTGATTAACGAGACCGACCCCAGCGACTGGAAATGTCGAAAACAGATACACACAAACTGCTGCCCATCCCTATCTCTAAAAATCATGATACAACCTTTAAAAATCATGTTGTCGTATGGGAATTCAGTTTAGATATCCGAATTCGAAAATCAAGAGGTTCGAAAATGGACAATCTTGAATTAGTTCAGGTAGTTTTGGGTTTCCAGAGACTATCTTAAATTGTTTTAATCTTACACAAATTTTAAAACCTAGTTTATGATGATACAAACATCTTTTGTTTGAATTTGAAGTTCAATCATCAATCAGAAAAGGAGTTAATGATTTTTGAATCAACAGTTTGAGTTTTAAGCTGGAAACAGGTGCAAATTTAAAACAACAGCCTGTATACTCTATTTCAATCTTCCCATATATATATATATATACAGACGATTTATATATGCACAAACATACAATTCTCAGATATACTTGCACAGATTCAAACCCTTAAATAAAAAGAATGAAATGTTACTCACAATCATCAAGATATCAAAACAGTTAAGCTTCGAAAAAAAAAAGTAGGAGTTGCTCACCTTAGGCTGAGAAGAAGAACAGAGAACTAGATGAATGAACTGGAAATTGAATTTGTTGTTTTCCAGGTTTTGAAAATTGCTTCAGATTTTGAAGACGTTGTTTGTCATTTCTTAGCTCAGTCGAATCTATGCTTGCTGAGACCTTCTTTAAATCCCTGAGTTGCATTGATTTGTATTGTTTTAAAGTTGAGATGGTATTCATTTTAGATTTCTTTTCAGTTTCGAAACAGCAGAGGAGAAGGCTGATATGAATGAGGTTGGTATATAAAAAGAAGTAGTTGTACAAAGTGATGTCTTTGTTTATTCAATAAGTATGGCTGAGGTGATTTTTTTGACCATGCTGAAGATGCTTTGATAGGCTAGAGGTATGTTTCATTTATTACCTTATGTACATATTACTTTGTTTATTCCCTTGCCTTGCATTTTTTTTGTTTTCGGCTGGAGATGATGTTATGGTGGCTGAGGTGATTTTAGTCATGGGTTTGTATTTCTTTTCTTTCTAAAAATGGTGGCTGCACTTATTATGTTGTCTTGTTTCCTAAATCCTATCACTTTGCAATATAAATGAATTAAATGTTGTTATATTTTTAACAATTGTATTTACTTATTTGAATGTAAGTTGTTTCCCTTTTGCTTTGTTTTGATTACTTTTAAAATACAAGTGAACTTCGAATTTTTATTAAATCTTTCTTTATTATTTTTATTTGTTTTATACTCACTTAATTAAATCATACTTAAAAGTATTTTATTATAACATACATTTTAAAATTTTATTTTCTATTTAAAGTTTAATTATCAACATTCACCTAATATTTATTGTCTTATATCTATTTTATAAACTCAAACCATCTTTAACCATTAATTCAAATATATATATATATATTTATCATTTATCTCTAAACCATTTATTTTTAACTTTTAAATCCAAATAGAAATATATATTAAATTTGCTCGTATATACCTAAATATATATATATACACATATACTCACATATACACTATTTACAATATTTTAATCTCAAATGATTTATACAGAATATACTTGGCTATCGGGGAAACTCGCTCCATTTAATCAATTTAATTTCACAATTTTTATTCAAAAATTTATTTAATCATAAATTTAACTCAAAATTTCATTTAATTATTAATTTAAATAAATTTAAATTTCGGGGTCGTTACAAACTTCCCCCCTTAAAAGAATTTCGTCCTCGAAATTCGCAGGCACGAAACAAAGACAGATAGATCAAAGATAAATTCGATCTCCTATAATTCCTCAAACACAAGATACGGATTCCGAATTCAAGTCGGAATATCTCAGAATATATACCAATTTGTCCCTCTTCGGACTTTGGTATTCAAAAGAAATTACAATAGAATTTCAAATTTTGGTTTCAAACGAAATCGTTTTATTGATTTAATTCAATTTAGCTTCATATTCTATTAATCAATTTAACTCCATTTAAAATTTCCAATTTATTTCAAATTTCTAACTTCAAATTTCAAATTTCAAATACATTAAAGTTTAAATCAAAAAGCTGATAAGAACTGATGAAGATACAAAGTAAAGATCTTTGACAATGATCCGTAGAGCCATCATCACACCGAAACTTCTTCTTGTAGCTGATACGAAGAAATCAAAAGAATTTGGAAACGAATCAAAAGAGATTGATAAGAAAGTTGTTTCCACTGTTGCAGGGTATTGACCTTTTATAGTCGTATTCCCTTGTCCCCTATCTCGTCCTCTTCTTGCACTCATACTCACTATCAGTGGATAGTAAGAGAATTTACTGAGACATTCAGACGGATATCTTAAGGATACACTCATTCTAGAGTTTACTTCACTCTATCTCTAATGAGCTACTTAATGTGTTATACTCCTGAACTAAAGTTCAACCTTAGCTCCGATACCAAATGTAACGTCCCGGAAGAAGCGGCCACCGGTAGGCTTTGCAACCATCCCAGTCCCACCGTGGCTTACATTGGCACCTCGCAGTTGCTTTTACGGCCAGCCTCTCGACTGTCACGGCCTTCGCCTAACCAACCCATCCCTCTCAGGGACATGTAGGGGTAAGAGTCTCCCGTTCGCCACCAAACCGCGAAGCGAGAACCCCCTATCATGCTGTAATATAGCAAATGCGATCCATATACAACGTATCATTATTCGGAATGGGTTATATGACACAAATGTCTTTTCCCGGCTAACCCGAATAACGAGCGCAATATTCAAAAACATATGGATATTGGGATTTCAATTAAGTCACAACTTAATAATTCAAAACTTTCTTCCAAAATAGTTTAAACCAATCATCATTTCAAATCTTTAAATAAAAAGATTTATTTCTCACAATTCACCTCGTTTCATAAAGATCTATTCATAGGTTTCAAAACAATTCAATTTCAATTGGATTAACTCGTTAAATCTTTAAATTAAAGATTTAACTTATAGCTTCCAAAACAATTTCATTTCGAAGGGTTTAAACAAATCATCATTTTAAATCTGTTAAAAATAAACAGATTCAATTCATAGCTTTCAAAAGAATTCATTTATAACTTGGAAAACCATTTTTCAATTTATACTTGAAATTCCTTTAAATTGGGATTTCATTTCTTATATATATGAAAGCTTTTATCATTTGAAAACAAGTAGTTTATTTCAGAAAAATTTCAGTTATATTTGCTCAATTTAAAGCCTTTGAGTTTAAATTCAAATTCCCAAATCAATACCTTTAAAATAGTTTAACCCATATATAACTGGTATAACATGTTTAATTCCTAGTTTCAAATCTTAAGATTCAATTTCAAACTTGAATTCAAATTTAAATCCAATTGTTTATATTTTCAAAACTCTATTAAGTTATTCAAAATAACTTTTATTCTTGAAATCTTATTTCAAAAGCTTTTCATTTTAAACCCAAATTTTCAATTTCAAAATCAATTAAAATTTCAATTTCAAAAACATCAAATTTAAATTATCTGTGACTTAACCGATTTCCACGTGAAATCCATATTTGTGTGTGTAAAGGTGTAGTCCAGGGGTTTCACACACAATAGTGCAACATCAATCATCATAGATATATCGATAAGCGGTATAATCGATAACGCTTATCTTCATTCACAGATTCATAGATAAAATAAATTTATCAGTCACAAAGATTCACAATTTTAATTCGATGTGGGTTTCGGATAACCAACTGGAATCCGACTCCCTATCGCATCGAAATTCAAGTGCCGTTTTACGGGCCAAAAGGGTTTCATATTCACATAATAGTATATCACAGAAACAGAAATCACAGATCACGACATAAATCAAGATGTATCACAAAGTATCACAATCAGGTATATCAAACAATCAAATCAATAGAATCCAAATATTCATAAGTAAGGTCAGTTAATATCTGATTAATTCCAATCAGATTAATTTCTTATGAATAAATTACTAATTCTGGTTAATTAACATTAATAGATTACAAATTATTTTGATTAATTACTCTTTAATCATTTATTAATTAACCGTTAACAATAAATTAATTAACCTTTAATTATAATTCATCAATCTTTAATTATTTAAAAAATCAATTTTTAATTATAAATTTCATCATGTAATTGATTGTCTTCAATTTAAAATTTAACCTTTAATTAATTACCATTTAATTAATTATCCTTAATTATAATTTAATCAGCTTTAAGTTAATAATTTATCTTTAGCTAATTTTAAATCATAAATCAATATATATTTAACTTAACTTTTAAGTTAATAAATTTAAACATTAAATCCACTTCTCAATTACTTAATTAAGTTTTCTTTAAAATAAATCCCTTTCGAATATAAGTTTAAAACATTTTAATTAACTTAATTAACTTCATAAATATTGTTATTTCAAAACCTTTCAACACAAATTCATAACTGTACTTAACAACAATCTTTATTTTTTTAAGAAAAATAAGTTTAGAAATTTAATTGACTTAAATTGTTCAAGTTACAAAAACTGGAAATCAACAACTAACCCGAGGCAAATAGAAACTGCTTCGAGTCATCCTCCCTCCTGCTTCGAGTCAAGCATTCAAATTACCCGAGTCAATTTACGTTTTTCCCGAGCCTATTGCCCCATCACTCGCGAATCACCCAGCTGCTTCGAGAAAAACGCGCCACTACTTCGAGTATGGCACTCGAAATACCCGAGCCATAACAAGTTTTACCAGGGCCTTACCAACCTGCTACAGGGCAACCCATCTTCCTCCACACCAAAAAGAAACAGACGTACACAACAACACCGTGCACGTGCACCTTCCCTCCGTTCGACTCCAGTCCGTGTCGAGACCTCCAGCACGTCGCCACGGCCACACTCAAACGTCCCCACCAACTGGAACCCATTGATTCACTGGCCATCGAAATCGAGGCCACTCGATCAAACTAGAACGAGACCTCCAATCGGAAATCCCCTCGCACACCATCCTCCGACCACAAACGCGCCACCTCCTCCGACTACGTCTCCGTCCAACCCCACACTAGCCTTCCCCTGAGTGCTGTAACACTCGATCATCTCAGCGAGCCTCATCGATCAAAATTCTAACACTCTCCAAAACTAGGTTACCAGAATTAGATTACCTCCTGCCGCCACCCCAACACTTCGTTCAACCACCCAGTATTTTTCCCGTGACATCCTCACACTCCTTCATTCCCAGTTCAAGTTCCGGGCCCTCTGATTAACGAGACCGACCCCAGCGACTGGAAATGTCGAAAACAGATACACACAAACTGCTGCCCATCCCTATCTCTAAAAATCATGATACAACCTTTAAAAATCATGTTGTCGTATGGGAATTCAGTTTAGATATCCGAATTCGAAAATCAAGAGGTTCGAAAATGGACAATCTTGAATTAGTTCAGGTAGTTTTGGGTTTCCAGAGACTATCTTAAATTGTTTTAATCTTACACAAATTTTAAAACCTAGTTTATGATGATACAAACATCTTTTGTTTGAATTTGAAGTCCAATCATCAATCAGAAAAGGAGTTAATGATTTTTGAATCAACAGTTTGAGTTTTAAGCTGGAAACAGGTGCAAATTTAAAACAACAGCCTGTATACTCTATTTCAATCTTCCCATATATATATATACAGACGATTTATATATGCACAAACATACAATTCTCAGATATACTTGCACAGATTCAAACCCTTAAATAAAAAGAATGAAATGTTACTCACAATCATCAAGATATCAAAACAGTTAAGCTTCGAAAAAAAAAGTAGGAGTTGCTCACCTTAGGCTGAGAAGAAGAACAGAGAACTAGATGAATGAACTGGAAATTGAATTTGTTGTTTTCCAGGTTTTGAAAATTGCTTCAGATTTTGAAGACGTTGTTTGTCATTTCTTAGCTCAGTCGAATCTATGCTTGCTGAGACCTTCTTTAAATCCCTGAGTTGCATTGATTTGTATTGTTTTAAAGTTGAGATGGTATTCATTTTAGATTTCTTTTCAGTTTCGAAACAGCAGAGGAGAAGGCTGATATGAATGAGGTTGGTATATAAAAAGAAGTAGTTGTACAAAGTGATGTCTTTGTTTATTCAATAAGTATGGCTGAGGTGATTTTTTTGACCATGCTGAAGATGCTTTGATAGGCTAGAGGTATGTTTCATTTATTACCTTATGTACATATTACTTTGTTTATTCCCTTGCCTTGCATTTTTTTTGTTTTCGGCTGGAGATGATGTTATGGTGGCTGAGGTGATTTTAGTCATGGGTTTGTATTTCTTTTCTTTCTAAAAATGGTGGCTGCACTTATTATGTTGTCTTGTTTCCTAAATCCTATCACTTTGCAATATAAATGAATTAAATGTTGTTATATTTTTAACAATTGTATTTACTTATTTGAATGTAAGTTGTTTCCCTTTTGTTTTGTTTTGATTACTTTTAAAATACAAGTGAACTTCGAATTTTTATTAAATCTTTCTTTATTATTTTTATTTGTTTTATACTCACTTAATTAAATCATACTTAAAAGTATTTTATTATAACATACATTTTAAAATTTTATTTTCTATTTAAAGTTTAATTATCAACATTCACCTAATATTTATTGTCTTATATCTATTTTATAAACTCAAACCATCTTTAACCATTAATTCAAATATATATATATATATATATTTATCATTTATCTCTAAACCATTTATTTTTAACTTTTAAATCCAAATAGAAATATATATTAAATTTGCTCGTATATACCTAAATATATATATATATATATACACTCAATATATACACATATACTCACATATACACTATTTACAATATTTTAATCTCAAATGATTTATACAGAATATACTTGGCTATCGGGGAAACTCGCTCCATTTAATCAATTTAATTTCACAATTTTTATTCAAAAATTTATTTAATCATAAATTTAACTCAAAATTTCATTTAATTATTAATTTAAATAAATTTAAATTTCGGGGTCGTTACAGTGAATGACCTCATCGATTGGCTGCAGAGTTGATCAAATGATCAAAACTGCCTCGCCACTCATCCAACACTCACTATGGTCAATGGCTTCATTAAACATTTGAAATAAAAATTAATACTCCACCATATTAATTATTTCCAAACTTTACTTGTTAAAACTCAATTTACCATGTCTGACTGTCTAATCACAGCATTTAGGAAATTCCTATCGATAACGTTGGCCAAACGCATCGAACAGAATTCTTAAAGCACTAGACGGACAACTCGACACAAAAATTCATTTTCTTTAAAAAGAAATACCTCATATATAATACTCAAAATATTCTTTGTTTTTCCCAGAACAACAGATAATCATATATACACACACATATACCGATACATCATAGAGTATACAAAATAATACATCACATATGTGGTATGACGACCACAATACCAACACGAGTCAAAAGAATATACATATCAGAGTAACAACAAAAGGACTACACAAAAAGCTATATCAAAAAGGCAATAGCAAAATGAGTCCATACGGAAGTAGAATAGGCTAAGTCCAAATGTACCTAACCTGAAACACTTCGGTCTGACCCGAGTATAAAATACACGGGTCAGTCTAGCTAAACAAATCAGTTTAAGGGAAATACGATAATATAAGCATAAGGTTCAAGGTGATAGACTAGTCAAAAGAGTAGATACAATTCAGCACATATGGTTACTTCAAGTGACATAGTGAAGTAAGGATAGTTACTTCATGTGGCATAAGGTATCACAAAGCATGTGCACAATCTCAAAAGAGATAAAACTCTAAAACAAATCTCCAACAAAAGTGCGTCTCATATCATCGGCGATTCTCAAAACATCAAATGTGGTTTAGGGGTAAATCCCAAACCCGCCATATTGGAAACTCAAAACATACTCAAAGAGATCCCATCTCAAAATACGCCATAAGGAAAATATATCTCCAAATAGGAGAATAAAATCTCAAATAAACGCCAAAAGGCAAATATCATAAAATATCGCCAAAAGGCAAATCTCAAATAACGCTAGTGTAGGCAACTCAAATCTCAAAGATAGAACGTTTCAATGGATACATTCCCATAAGGTAATCGCCGTATATATATATAATGGATCGAATGGCCAATAATAAAAAGGCGATACACTCGGGAAATCACAATAAAATCATCTCAAAAATTTTCACATGCATTTGGCCGAAGCTTGCCAAGTACTGTTCTCTCTCAAATGTGGTACCACGCCCGAAGGCAATTACATCTCAATGGACAAATACGCTGCAATGGCAAATACGCCGTAGTGGCAAACGTCTCGAAGACAAATACGCCGCAATGGCAAATACGCCACAATGGCAAAGGTCTCTAGGACAATGACCTGAAGGTCCAGTACTAGCATACGTCCCGAAGACAAATGTGTCACAAACTCTCGGTTAAGAACGCGTACAGTGTTAAAGTGTATCCCATATCACACGTTCACATTAAATAGTTTACTAACCGCTAGTAAATTTCACACTCAAAGCAGTAAAAAGTTTACCTCATCTCATCGTAAACTCGACCTGAAGGTCAAACGATCAAATAGACAAGTTGGGAATTAACCGATAAGATAAACGCACGTGTCCCATACCACGTGTTTTACCAAACATTTTAATCCTCCTTCTCGTTCGCTCAAAATGTGCAAAAATGTGTAATTTATATATAAAATAATTTGCTTTAAAAACAAGCTTTTAAAACCAATTTTTAAAATCAATTAGAAAGCCATATATGAAAATTTCCCTTATTATACGGAATAAATAGATTTTATAGCTTAAAATAATTTAAAATATATAATAATTATTTTAAATGCTAATTTATTTAAAAATTATTTCAAAATCGTTTGGAAAAATCCATGCTCGAAATCAAAGCTTTCAAAGTAGCAACATAAATCATATTATAAACAAGAAAAATCAACTACAGAAAATTTTACACAGCAAGCATATTTTCACATTGAGCGATTTGAGCTTTGCTCAACTAGCATTTGTGAGTTTTAGGAACTCACCTTGCTGATTGAAGGCTAAAACTCGGATTTTTGTTGCAAGACTGAAGCTTTGCCTGAGATTACAAGCCTGTAGAACCTGTAGAACAAATATATAGAACATGCAAACCGATATTTACAATAAATTAGAAATCATTCATTGTGATAAGAATTTTGTGATAAAATTAAGTAGTTTGGAGTTGATTACCTTTGATTTATTACTAGATTGCAAAAAGACTTGAATTTGGTGAGTTTTAATGTAACGACCCACTATTTTAGACCATTCAAATCGATAATAATCCACACATGTCAGACTTGAATAATTCAAAATAACAGATTGTAATAAAATTTGGAGCAAATAAAATCATTCATTGAATCACAGACACAGAAATATCAAAATAACTCGCAGCGGAAATAAAATACCATAGTAGTTCATGAAGCTACTATATACATACTCTCAAAACACATACAAAATATCATAGTTTAAAAATGAATACAATAGAAGTCTGGATACATGACTCACTAATACAGAAGCAATACCGAATAGGAGATAACTGGAAGAAGTAGACGAACAAATAGTCAGATAAGCTCCAACAATTCTCTAGCTCCAGAAGGTGAATCCAAAGCTGTGATTCTCAGGCTGACCCGAGCGTAAAGTAAAACACAAACACTCAAGTCAGGACATACATACTTGTACAATGTAAACCAACTCAAGTGAACTGTGATAGCAATGCACAATAACTTAAAGGATGCTTGGGATCTCCCATCCTTTAAGGATCAGTCAAACCATCAATTAAGTAGTAATAAACACTATCCTAAAAATATCCGTATTAAAGTAAACAATGCAAATCACAGTGTTATTATGACTAGGGTAGCGTAGAGCTGCAGTTACCGCTCACCTCTAGCCACACTCTTAAAATCAAAGGTGTGCATCAAACAATCACAAGGAAATCACATGACACATAAAGCAGTGTACCCGTGGTTATAAATTTCAAAATGTTTTATAATTCCGAATTAAAATCATTCATTTAAACCATTAAAAAGTGAGGTCATTATTCCTTCAAATCAGATATTCAATTCCCAAAAAATTAGCCTTTTCTGAGTTCATTTATTCAGTTAAACACTTCAAATATTGAAATTTCAGCTTTTCACAGCACTTAGAAAATACTGCGGTAAGTTATAATTGAAAACAATTCAATTCAGAAAAGACAGCATTTAAAACTGCTGTAATAGTTCAGTTTTAGTTGAAAAATAGTTTAATTCAGCAAAGGCAGCAATTTACAAAACTGCTGTAATAGTTCAGGTTTTAATTAAAAGATTCAATTCAATTCAGCCAACTGCAGCACTTAACAAGTGCTACTGTAGCCCTTCTATTAGTTTTAGATTTAAATTTAGCTTCTGCAACTGCATCACTTAACAAGTGCTGCAATAGCCCTTAGTTAATATAGCCTTTAGTTCATTTGCATCAACTACAGCACTTACAAAGTGCTGTAATATCCTTTACAACAGAATTTAAGTTAACTTCAGGAATAATAGCATTTATGAAGTGCTAAAAATTTAATTTCTAGATTTTCAATGTAATTCCAGCAACAACTAAACTTTGATTTTAACCCTTTAAACATTATAAAAATCATATTTTAACACTCAAACTGTTCGTTAAAATACCTTAAACTTATGATTTTTATAAAGTAAATTCTTATAAATAAAATCAAATTTTCAATAATTCACTTAACAAATTCAAGTGTATAATTTTCTATTCTTCACATTTAAACAAAATTACTTAACACTTAAATTTTTATTTCCATTTTCCAAATATAACTTAATTTCCATTTTATTTATATAACTTAAATTCCATTTTATTTATATAACTTAAATTCCATTTTAATTTCTTAACTTAACATTTAATTTCAACCCAAATTTCACATTTCCAAGTTAAGTTAAATTCCAAAATTTCCATTTAACTATCCATTTATTTAACATTTTAAACTAATTACATAAATTCAAAATACACTGTAAGTTGGTTAACTTTATTTTACAAATAACTTGATATTTTCTTTTACTTTATATTTATCCAATTCATACATCAATTATATTAATTACCAAGTTAAGCTTATAATTCCATTTTTACTTAAATTCCCATTATTAAGTTAAAACAAACTTTCACGCTACAACTCAAAACATCTATTAACTTATAACATTTAACCTTTTAGAAAATCACTGCTTAACCATTTTAAATCCAATAATAGTCAAATTTCATATTATATATTTTTCTTTCATTTACAATACATGAAATTTATAAGAAATCATATTTTGAAATCAACCACGGGTCCGGAAAATATTTCACACCTAAATCAAGTGATACGAAAATTATCATCTACATCCGTAATCAGTAAAATTTCCTGGTTTTGATTATTTCAAAACCGAAATCCCAAGACAAATACAAATAAATAAAAATCACTCAGGTCTATCATTTCAGCCCATAACGATTTTTCCCTATTCTAAAGTCCGTTCGGGTATGTATCATTTCAACCCATAGTGATTTCTATACTAACAGGGAACTTGCAGTGATGATCAAAATAAACTGAACAGTAACACATATAGCAGTATCAGATAATAAGATAGATAAATAAACAGGGTTAGCGTTATATAATTTATAACACAGGCAGGTATAACATGATAATAAAATCTACAGATTCACATGGTGTCAATTTACTAATTATATAAGTACATATGTCATGTGTGAATTACTCACTTGTTTCAAGCTGGAGATAACAAGACAAAGCACACAAACGAATTCCAGAAGGCACGATAACATGACTTTTGACTTGAGTGGAGTGGAGAACCAATTTTTTTATCTTGTACACAACTAATAGAACAAGATAATATGAATATGATTTCAACCCAAATACACTTATGATTTCAACATAGAATACATATTAAAACATTTAAAAATAAAATAAAATTGAACAAATTGAATTTGACCAATGCCTCAACGTTCATGTTCTCGGCCTAGGGTCAGGTGTGCTCGGCCAAAGTGGTGCATAGGGCTAGGGTATGGGTTCATGAAAGCAAGGCTATAAGGAGATGAAGGGATGGAGGTTACATCACAAGAATACAAAGGGTTTTAAGGCAAATGAGTGGGTTTTTGGTGCACATATGGGTTCGGCCTGAGGACAATTGGGCTCGGCCATGCTAGGGGAAGGTCAGGTGAGGTTAGGAGCTATGGCCAGAGGTGGTGGAGTGACTGGTGGTGGCGGCTAAGGAGGTGGTCTAGGTGAAAAATGAAGGGTATTTGCATGAAGAGCTCGGCTAGGCAATTCAAGGTGATTTTGCAACATTTGGTGATGATAGCTTCAAAGGGGCTCACGACCTGGTCAAGTCAGAGGGAAAGGATGGTGGAGTGGCCGTGGATGGTGGTGGAGTTGGACGGTGGAGCTGGTGGAGGGGTATAGGCCGAGCAACATAGGTGAAGAATCAAGGCAAAATCAAGGCAAAATAAAGAAGAAAAAGAAGAGAAAAGGTAGAAAAAAATAGAAGAAGCCATTACCTTTTCCTTTCAGATCTGAAACCTTGCGTGAAAAGTGAGATAAGAGGAGATGTTTTCACGTGAATTTTATAAAGAAAAAGTCATGGCTATCAAGGAGAAGTTATGGTAGAAAATTAAGGGATGGAAAGATAAAAAGGTAATAAATCAAAACGTAACACATGCCTTTAATTAAAAATAAGTAACGTATCTAAATTTGATTTGTTTCCCATCTATTTAATAAAATATATGCCAAAGAATAATTTAATAAATACATACCGTTTATATAAACACTATATAAATAAATAAGAAAACGGTTATAGAAACGTATAAATTAATTGCTATTTACACCTTTGTATGTTACTTAATTTACAAAGTACATATCCAAATTAAATGAAACAAAAACGGACAAATATTGTAAATATATACATAACATGTAATGTTACATATATATATATACAATTATAACATGATATATCAACCAAAAATATTACTTATATTAATTAAAATAAACATTTAAAGGTATGCCTTTTAAAACAATAACGTGTATGTATATATATATATATATATATATATATATATTTGAAATTTCTTTCCAAGAAATAAATAGGGATCTAAATACTTATCCATTTAATTACTAAATGAATGTATAAATAAGAAAAATAAGGTAGAAATAGATATTATGAAGGATAAATAAATAGTTTTAGGAAAAGTAGGAAATAAATAAAGAAAATACTTTATTTAATGGAAACTAGAATTAAAGATCGAAAACAATATACAATCAACATTTGAACATTATAACTATACTTTAAAAATGTTTTAAAAATAAAATATATGCAAAACATATCATGTTACACAAATTAGAACATGATTTTACAAACAAAGATATTATTTATATAAATTTAAAATAAACAAATTTGTTAAATAAAACAATTTACACACAATATTGTAAAAAGCATAACTTTCACAATATTAATCCGATTTCAACGAAACGAAAAGCAGTATTCTTGAAATTAAATCTATTTTCAAAATAAAAGATAAAATTCAAAATTTCAAATATTTAAATTTTAAATTTAAAAGGCAAAGTTTGACCATTTTGACCAAAATCCACTTTTTTGGAAATATTCCATTTATCCAGGTTTGGAATTATAATTCACACAAAAATCAAAATTTATATTTAAAATAACAAAATTTATTCTTTAAATAAATAAAATAAAGTTTTTAAATCAGGGAATTCAATTAAAATAATTAAAATATATAATTAAAATAATCACAAAATATAGGGTTGTTACATTTAATGAAGAAATATGGCTTGGTTTTGCAATTTGAGAAAATAGTTTACTGTATTTTTGTTTTTAGGAGGAAGAGGAAGATGATAGCCTGAAAATGAACGTACGGCTATCTTTCTTTCTCTCTTCTAACCTGGCTAAGTGAGGTAATGGGCCAAGTTGGGTTTGATAATAAAATAAAATAAATTGGCCTAAAGAAGTAAACAACACTTAACAAATATATGTGCATATTTCACATATACACCAAAAACAAAATGCATTTCTTCATATTTACACACAAGAAATATATGAAAACTTGTACACTTATAAAATAAAATATTTTCTATGATATAAAAAGATTAATTTGTATTTTTAAAATACTTTTATTATTAAATTCCTTTATTTAACAAAAATGCACTATTTACTCAAATAAATGAATAAAACATTATTTTTAACTTCTAAAATTCCACAAAATTTATTTTCTCACTTAGAAAAATATTTCAAACCATTTCAAACATAATTTATAGCCAACACATATTTCTAAACCAATTTCTACCTTTTATTTCAATAAACCACCTTTAAAATTACATACTTCTTTTAAAAATTATTAAAAGAAGCAAATGGGCAATAATTAATATAATTATTGCATTTTATCTAAAATAAAATTATTTTCATCATTTAAAGCCCATATTCCATTTATTATCAATATTCCATTTATTATCACTCCAAACAAAATAAAATAAAGCTTGGAATTTCATTTTCTCATTTTAAATTTCAAAATTCATTATTTATTCCAAATAAACAATTTAATTTCTCCAATTTTAATTTAAATCAAAATATTAAATTTTAATTATCATTATAATTCAACATTAACAGGTATCTCCAAACCAGGGTTATTACAAAATATATCATGATCCATCCACTTATAGCAAAAACTTCCTACTACAATATTGTAGAGCACATCGAGCTCTAGAAATCCAACGGTCGTGATCAATTTTAGAGTGGTGGATCGCCTTGAATTTGCTCACGTTCGTGCTATGTTTGGAGAAGTTTTCATGGCGCTAGAGGTGAAGTCGTGGGTCGAGGCTAGGGGCGGTGGTGCACGGTGTGGAGGTGCTTCGATTTATGGCGTTGGATCGTCGTCTAGGCGAACGATGGGAGGGGCGACAGCTAAATGAAGGGGCTACGCTGATTGGTTTCGTGCGTACGAAGCTGGAAGGAAGAAGGAACGATCGCACGACCAGGATCTGATCAGGGGAATGAATGGTGCAGATTTAATTGAGGTTAATAATAAAAAGCAAAGTGAGTAAAACTCACTCTCTCTGGCTCGCTTATATTTTTATATAAGTGAGAATAAATTTATTTATGATGATTGATGCTTGTTCGGATGATATATGATATTATATATATATATATATATATATATATATATATATATATATATATATATATATATTGGTTGGTTTGGATACATTCCCGCCTATTTTAGCGGATGAGACCCTATATGTTCCCGTGTATGAGCGGATGACCCTTTGTAAGCGCGTCTGCCTCGAAGCAGACATTGTACATAATTGCTCATATGTATATTTGTTGCAGGTTACAGGTTGGTGGGATCCAACTGGATTCCTTACCATTGTTGATTTTTATTTGCACATATTGTTATATATGTTATATTATGTGATATTTGATGTGATGGATGCCATGATTGCGATTATTGATGTGAACCCCTTTATTTAGTACTTTTGCAGCATTAGGCCATATTTTTGGAATTTTAAAATATAGAAATGATGATTTCAAATTTAAAAAGGATTTCAAAGTGATTTTGAAAATATATATGTTTTAATAAATTTTCGAATGATTAAAGAAATGGATTTATTTTAAATAAACAAAGATTTATAATTTTTATGTTATAAAAATTTTGGTTTTGTGACATATACTTAAATATGATTTTTGAAATATGAAGTTAACTATTTTGTAAAATGAGTTAAATGAGAATTTTGAATTTATTATAAATGGTTTATGTATAAGATTTATAAAATTGATATTTTACAAATAAGATTAATGGAATTATAAACGAGTTTTATAAGTGTTAAAATGAAAGTTTATAAAGGAATGCTATTAATAAAGAGATTTAATGAAATGGATTTTTATAACGGGGTTTTATAAATATTAGAAATGGACTTATAATCAAATTTGTAAATAGATTTGCAATTGAAATTTAGAAATGAATTTATAATGGACTTTATAAATAATGAGATTAAAAAGAATGAATTTGTAATAAAGAGATTTATAAATAAATAAACTTATAATGGAATTTTGGTATATAAATGAGATAAGCGAGAAATTGGTTAATAAAGGAATTTTATAAATGGAAGTTTTTATAAAATAGAAATGTGAATTATAAAAATTGTTTTATAAATGTGAAATCAATTTAATTTGATAAGCTAAATATGGATTTTTATAAAAGGAAATATATTCACGTTTTTTAAAGTGAAAAATCCTTAAAATGAATGTTTTGGAAAGTGATATTTTAAAATGGAATTTAAATGGTTTGAAAATACAATAAGTTGTGAATTCACTTATTTTTAAAATAAATTTATGAAATGTCATCCAAATATTGAAATGGTTTTGAGAATATATCTTTTTAAAGGTAATTTGAAGTAAATGATTTGGAAAAGCGATTTAATTAATGAAAGAGTAATAAATCAGGCTTAGTGACTGTTTAAGTGCTAAATTATATTTTTGGCCATTTTAGATTCTCGACTTGATGTGGAAACTATTTAGTCGTACACTTAGCACGTAGCCATCTTTGTAGGCATGATTATCGTTTGGTGTAAAGGATGTTGATTCGAGTAGTGCAGAGCGATTACTCCTATCTACCAAGCTTCCTTCTTGGCGGAAGGATAGCAAGTTGAAAGTTGGAAACGTGATAAGCTATGAGACTTGGTTATTGCATGAGGTCGATTACCGCTTTTGCGTTGTTGGTGCGAAGAGACCGGGATCAGATTTATCTGAAAACCACATCGGACCAACTTATATACGACGATTGTGCAGGTTATTTATGGCATTGATATTTAGGATTTTAATAGTGAAGAACTACTTGTTGATTGTTTGGGGTTAAAATCCCAATATACATATAGTAGAAGTAGTCTCTTCGTTATGAGATATCCAATGCAAGGACTATGCGCTACTAATCCTAGGGGTGATTCTCGACAGGATGTGGTAGGAAAGTATCTTCGGTTTCGTTCAATCCCAGAACGAACTTGTATGGATGGATGTCTAACAGTGCATTTTCTGAGATTATGTACATTGGTTTTTACAAACATACATCTATGGTGGCGAAGAAGGCAACTTCTCTTAGCTTAACACCCTCCTTAAGACATACGAGCTCAAGGGTTGTATTTTTGTGGAAGGCAATTAATAGTCAACGGAAATGGAAATATGGCATTCAAAGATGATGTGATATGTGATATGTGAAAGGTATTCGATACCTCTTTTGGCCTCACACCCCAGGAAATGACCGAAACAGGGTTAGATGCGGCAAGGCTAAGTGGGTCATTCCCAATTAGGATATGATCATCCCATTTAGATATATTTCTTCCTGCTATAACGTTCGGGATGTAAATTATTATGGATGTATGCTATGAGGGCCCTCGGATAAAGATCGGTAACGACCGGGGGAAGACATATTCGGTACTATCTAGATATAGAGGTAGGTCGGTCTTGTGTAAGTAGAGGATCTTTGTGATGGATCCTAGGGACATCCATCTAGAGGTGTACCTATTGGTAGGTAGTCCCTTCACCTGGTCATTTGTATGGAATCCATTCTCCACTATGTGCCTGCCATTTTGTTTGTAGAACCTAGTATGCTGGAATTTAATAATGGTAACAATTCGGCTATTCTAATTATTATTTGTATACTAGACATTAGTATAATATAACATGATTTGATATGAAAGATTTTGGATATCGTAAGGTAAAAACTCATTCGTGTTTATGTGTGGGCGTGTCTTACGAGATACCTTTGTTTTGATAAAATAACGTCTTTATAACTTTAAAATAAATTCAGTTGAGATGTGTTTTTCTCACGCTGGTTTACCAGACTGATCCGAGCATTCTTCCATTTCACTGCTTGGGTCATACCGAGTATATTTACAGGTTCAGATTTGGTGCTTTTGGAGCTTCAGCAAACGAGCTGGAGATCTTCATGTCGTATACACGTATCTGTTTATTTTTCTACTGTTTTGATATTTAAATTATCAGCAACTGTAAGGACGGGTTGTTATAACTGTCCAGACTAATGATCTTGATTTGATCGTGGTACTCTGATTGATGGATGTATGTATATGATATTACAGTTTCTGTTTTGTAAAGATCATTGATATGATATTATATGTTTTTCCACTACGATGTGAGATTTTGTATTGTGCTGTTTGGTTTTCTTCTTTTCTTCTTCTCTCTTTTTTCTTTCCCTTGACTTTCCATCATTCTGTGCGTTTTGGGTCGGACATGTATGGTTTATTGTCGATTCAAAGGGTATGGATTTACGGGTCGTCGCATTTGGTATCGGAGCTTAGGTTTAGTATATTCCTAGGCTTTGATGTGTACTCAGTATAGATAGGGTCAGTAGCACCCTAGATTGAGTTTGAGTGTATTATATATATGAGCGCGTATTTGTTAGTGATATAAAAACGTTTTATATTGTGTTGATGTATCTGTTGAGTGGCTAATGAATTCTGGTCGGTATGTGGGACGCCACGTTATCGATAGGGGTTTCTAAACACTTGAACAAGGTGTATCGACATAGTATTGTTTTTAAATTGGCTAAATGAAATAATTTTACCTCGATTATATTTTATATATAAAGGAACAATTTTTCAGAAATTATTATAGTGTGTATAAATTGATTGTTTGGTGGTTTGAAAATGTAAATATATATAAGTTAATAAAAGCTGTTTGAATAATCTAAATAAAAACAACAATTGTAAAAGAATAAATTATATAAGCCAATGAATTATAAAGTATGGAATTATAATTAATATGATTCACAATTGTGAAATAATCTTATATATAAGAAATAAAACTACATAAGTATATTTATAAATATGAGTTATAAATAAAAATGGATTTAAACTAAGAATTTGAGAATTTGAATCCCGTTGATTTTGACAATTATTTTTCAAAGTTTGAAGATGTTATATTATTATAAATCTAAATAAGATTAATAAATTTGGAATTAATCTTATATAAGTGAAGTAAAATAGTGAAATTATATAAGTAAAAAAATTTATAAATGTGATTTATAAATATAAAAAGGGATTTTAAAAGAATATAAAGCACTGAATTCACTACCGTTGCTGGAAAATAATAAGGGTGATGACTGTAGCATCATCAGTAACATTTTTGAGTTTCTGGGTGATGGATTTGCTACCATTAGTAAATTGAAAATTTAAGTTTTGTTGTGATAAACAAATTTGAAATTAAAATCCAAGTTTGAAATTGATAAATATAAGTGAAATGAGTTTGGACTTATAATATGAAATAAAAATTTAACTTTAGTAAAGTTAAATAAATTTGAGTTAGCATAATAAAATATATGATTTGAAATTTAACTAAAGGAAAGTTAAATAAAGTGAATTGGATTTGAACTGGGTTAGATAAGTTATTGAAATGAAAATTAAACTTAAGTGGTAAGTGATTATATAATATGAATTTGAAAGTTTAAATAACTAAGTTGTATAACTTATACATTTAGTAATAACAAGTTAAAAACAAGAGTTTTTTAACTTGTAATTAGAAAATTTTAAAATTGGAATATGAAATTAGAATTTAACTTCGGTGAAGTTAAAAAATTGGAGTTAGTGAATTGAATTAAATGTTTTGATGAATCAAATAAGAGTGAATATATACCTAAGTTGTAAGGTGATTATATAACCATGATTTGAAATTATAAATGAGAATGAAAGCGAACATAAGTATATATTCATGAAAGTTGAAGTGAATATGTGTATAACTTATGAATTTTGTAATAATAAGTTGGAAATAAAAAATTAAATTTGATAATTATGAAATGTTAAGAAATGGATTCTGAATTGGAATTATAATTTGAAACTTAAGTTAAATAAGATGAATGTAGGAAAGGAAGTTAACTTAAGAAATATAAAACGAGGTTGGAAAGAAATTTAATTTGAGTTAAGGTTTGAATGAAGTTGAATTGGATATCAAGTGAATTAAAAGTTGAAGTGATGAATATGAATATAAACTTGAATTGTTAAATGAAATTCAACTTTGGTTGTAAAATAAATTAGCTAATTGAATATGGTTTGGGATGATTATTTATTAGATTAAGTATAACTTAAATTGGGAATGTTGGAATAAAACTTAAGTTAAGAAGTTGTGAATTAATAATAGCATTAGAAGTGTTGTATAAAATGTTGAATTAAACTTAAGTAGAAATTGAATGAAATGAAATGTGATTCAACTTAATCTGAATATAAATTGAGTAGTAGCAAAGAATGTGAATATTGGATATAAACCAATTAGAATTAAAAGTGTTAAACCAAATTGAATGTAAACGAAGTAAATATGAATGTCTGAGTGTAAAGTAAATTAATTTGGTTATGTTGGATATGCGTTGGTTGTTAGTTAGATGTTAGTTGATTGAATAGAAATACATTAAATGTTAATGAAATTGAATTAATGAAATTGAAAACTAAATAATTGAATTCAAATTGGAAGTAAAGTGAATCTAAATAGAATTGAATTTGATTTGAATTGAAAGTGAATTAACTTTGATGTAAATTAGTGAATGTAAACTAATTGAATATGAATAAATGATGTTGGTAAAATCCAATGTTAATGAATCGAATGTGAATAAATTGAAAACCAATTCAATGAATATTAATGAGAAATGAATGTATATTGATTTTGTTATATTGAATGGGTATTAGTTGTTTGATGGTTGCTTATATTGCATGTGTTTCATTTGCATATGATTATTGTAACAACTATGTTGTATATTGATATTATATGATATATACATGTTTCTCATTGATTGTTGAGTGTTTAGTAGGTGCGGACGGCGTATGCTTTGCATTTGGAGCTCGCTTTCGCTCTATATTAGTTATATATGCTCACTAATATATATATAAGGTACATATCTCGGATTACATATCATACTTTTACACTTTTTCCCTACGGGATGCCTCATCCTCGATGATGAGATGTATATTTATGATATTATATATATTGTGATTTTTTTCCGATCGAACCACGCAAAGTAGGCTATGGCGAATTTTTCTACAAATTTAAGGTGTTAGAAATTTTTTGAGATTTTGGAAAATGTTTGACAACTAAAAGTTTTGATTTTCGAGTTATAAATTGAAATGATATTTGTTGATTTTTGAAATGGCATTAGTTAATAACTATAAATGAATTTGAAAACTTAAAAAAGTTTTTATGAGAAGTTTAACTAATTGATTTGGAAATGTTAAAAGGTTTTAAATGATTTTGGTAATCTAGTTTGAACTAATTGTTTTGAAAAGTTAATGGATTTTGTGGCTTTTCTTACTTGGTAATTTCGGTGGCGAAATTCTTTTAAGTAGGGGAGAATGTAACGATCTAGAATTTTAGTCATTCGAAATTGGAATATTTAATTGATTGTAAGTATTCACAAGTTAATTTTATAAGTTGAATAACTTATATTTCGAATATAGTGATTTATTGGATAATTAAATTGTTAATTTAATATTTGAAATTGTAGAAATAATTGAATTTTGAATTTAAAATGAATGAAAATGATTTATAAAGCTGATTTAAAATCTATTTGAATTAGAATGATGTTAATAAACTTTTAATATTAATTTAAAAGTGAATAAATTGAAATTGGAAATTTTAATACTTAATTAACGTGTAAAAATAGTCATTTTTACACTGTCTCGGATTTCGACGAAACCAGTTTCATTGGATCCGTTTATATTATTATAGGATTCCAAATTTCGTGTCAATCAGACTTACGGTTTGGTCGTGCGAAGCTGAAACGCATAGAAATTTATTTATGTACATTTAATTAAAATAATTTGATTCGAAAACCTATCTTCCAAATACGATGGAATTAGCTTCCGATGCATATTCCATTGTGTTCGGAATAGGGGTAAAACATTATGAATGCCTGGCGGCACGCTTCGTTTGGAGTTGGAAAAATATTCGGGTGAATAGTAATTTATATTGCCTATAAATAGAGGACCCTAACCCTTCTTTCTTTGCCAAACCCTAACCCCCGCCATTAAAATTCGATGGCCAGAAAATTTCAATTCTTCTTCCCCAAATATCTCACGATCCATCCACTTATAGCTAAAACTTCCTACTGCAATATTGTAGAGCACATCGAGCTCTAGAAATCCAACAGTTGTGATTGGTTTTAGAGTGGTGGATCGCCTTGAATTTGCTCGGATTTGTGCCGCGTTTGGTGGAGTTTTCACGGTGCTAGAGGCAAAGTCGTGGGTCAAGGCTGGGGGTGGTGGTGCATGGTGTGGAGGCGCTTATATTTATGGCATTGGATCGTCGCTTAGGCGAACGATGGGAGGGGCGACAGTTAAATGAAAGGGTGGCGCTGATGGGTTTCACGCATACGATGGTGGAAGGAAGAAGGAAGGATTGCATGGCTAGGATCTGATCAAGGGAATGAACGGTGAAGATTTAATTGAGGTTAATAATAAAAAAATTGTAAATTTATTTGTCTACAAATCATGTAATCTTATTAATATCATAACTTCTTCATACGAGGTCCGATTCGCACAAAATGAATTGTGTTGGGTTCGTATTGACGAGCACTACATTTTAGAAATGGTTTGGATGGATTTGGAGCTACTAGGAATTTTGGGTTAAATTAAATGCTATTTTAATTTTAACAAACGAATCACTATTGCGACGACTGCAAGCGAAGTGAGTAAAACTCACTCTCTTTGGCTTGCTTATATTTTTATATAAGTGAGAATAAATTTATTTATGATGATTGATGCTTGTTTGGGATATATGATATTATATATATATATATATTGGTTGTTTTGGATATATTCCTACATATTTTAGAGCGGATGACCGTTTGTACGCGCGTCTGGCTCGAAGCAGACATTGTACATATTTTCTCATATGTATATTTGTTGCAGGTTAAAGTTTGGAGGGATCCAACTGGATTCTTCACCATTGTTGATTTTTATTTGCACATATTGTTATCTATGTTGTATTATGTGATATTTGATGTGATGGATGCCATGATTTCTATTATTGATGTGAATTCCTTTATTTAGTATTTTTGCAGCATTAGGCCATATTTTTGGAATTTTAAAATATAGAAATGATGATTTCAAATTTAAAAAGGATTTCAAAGTGATTTTGAAAATATATATGTTTTAATAAATTTTCGAATGATTAAAGAAATGGATTTATTTTAAATAAATAAAAAATTATAATTTTTATGTTATAAAAATTTTGGTTTTGTGAAATATACTTAAATATGATTTTTGAAATATGAAGTTAACTATTTTGTAAAATGAGTTAAATGAGAATTTTGAATTTATTATAAATGGTTTATGTATAAGATTTATAAAATTGATACTTTACAAATAAAAGTATTGGAATTATAAACGAGTTTTATAAGTGTTAAAATGAAAGTTTATAAAGGAATGCTATTAATAAAGAGATTTAATGAAATGGATTTTTGTAAATGAGGTTTTATAAATATTAGAAATGGATTTATAATCAAATTTGTAAATGGATTTGCAATTGAAATTTAGAAATGAATTTATAATGGATTTTATAAATAATGAGATTGCAAAAGAATGAATTTTTAAATAAAGAGATTTATAAGTAAATAAACTTATAATGAGATTTCGATATATAAATGAGATAAATGGGAAATTGGTTAATAAAAGAATTTTATAAATGGAATTTTTTATAAAATAGAAATGTGAATTATAAAAACTATTTTATAAATGTGAAATCAATTTAATTTGATAAGCTAAATATGGATTTTTATAAAAGGAAATATATTCACATTTTTTAAAGTGAAAAATCCTTAAAATGAATGTTTTGGAAAGTGATATTTTAAAATGGAATTTAAATGGTTTGAATATATAATAAGTTGTGAATTCACTTATTTTTAAAATAAGTTTATGAAATGTCTTCCAAGTATTGAAATATTGAAATGGTTTTGAGAATATATCTTTTTAAAGGTAATTTGAAGTAAATGATTTAGAAAAGCGATTTAATTAATGGAAGATAAATAAATCAGGCCTAGTGACCGTTTAAATGCTAAAGTATATTTTTGGCCATTTTAGTTTCTCAACTTGATGTGGAAACTATTTAGTCGTACACTTAGTACGTAGCCATCTATGTAGGCTTGATTATCGTTTGGTGTAAAGGATGTTGATTCGAGTAGTGTAGAGTGATTACACCTATCTGCCAAGCTTCCTTCTTGGCCGAAGGATAGCAAGTTGAAAGTTGGAAACGTGATAAGTCTACGAGATTTGGTTTCTGTATGAGGTCGAGTAACGCTTTTGTGTTGTTGGTGCGAAGAGATCGGGATCAGATTTATCTAAAAACCACTTCGGACCAACTTATTTACGACGATTGTGCAGGTTATTGATGGCATTGAAATTTAGGATTTTCATAGTGAAGGACTGCTTGTTGATTGTTTGGGGTTAAAATCCCAATATACATATAGTAGCAGTAGTCTATTCGTTATGAAATATCCAATGCAAGGACTACACGCTACTAATCCTAGAGGTGATTCCTGACAGGATGTGGTAGGAAAGTACCTTCGGTTTCGTTCAGTCTTAGAATGAACTTGTATGGATGGATGTTTGATGGTGCATTTCTGAGATTATGTACGTTGGTTTTTACAAACATACATCTGTGGTGGCGGAGAAGGCAAATTCTTAGCTTAACACCCTGCTTGAGACATACGAGCTCAAGAGTTGTATTTTTGTGGAAGGCAATTAGTAGTCAACATAAATGGCAATTTGGCATTCAAAGATGAAGTGATATGTGAAAGGTATTTGATACCTCTTTTGGTCTCACACCTCGGGTGTGACATCCCGGATTTTTGGCAGTATTATTTTAAATAAATATTTAATTGAATTAATTAAAATACAGCTTATTATTTTAAAACAAATATATATACATATATATATGCATTTGGGAGAAGCTATGGTTTGGAATTAAAAATAAAGAGTTTCAAAGTATTTTAATCATGAAATCTATCTCATTTAACTTTATTAATATATGATTTAAAAATATATATGATATAATCTAGATAATAATGGTTCAAGTAAAATATATCTTACCAATATTTAAACACAAGTATAAACAAAATATGGTTGTAAAATATATATGTATATATATAAACATAAGAAGACTATAATATTAATATAAGTATAAAATGAACAAGTAAATGAAGTACTTGATAGTTGAGTTTAAAATAGAAGTAATTATATAAAATAAATTGATAATTTTGAAACACGTGAAATCAGTCAAAGTATAAGTAATATCTGGACACAAATATGTATATGTATTGTTCAAGCTAGAAAGTATAATAAAACAAAAATCTTTATACAAATATCTTTGTACAAATAAATATCAGAAACCATAATTTTGTAATCATATATGAAGACATGTTCATTTAATGCTAGCACACACATTTGTCATTTCAAATTTACAAAGAAATCTTCTCAGTACAAATAAAAGTCCAGCCGAAATGTAAAAGATCAGTTCAAAATTTTAGTAATTAAAACACAAAATCTAATATGATCAAAATAAGTAAAGTTTGTACCAGTTATAACCTATACTGTTCAAAACCATTTCCATTTATACATCATCTTATTTTAGTTCATTTCATAACTTAGCTAACCTGAAAAGACAACAATAATAAAATAAAATAAATATCAGTAAACCATAATTATGTGTAAACTAAGATGTAGACATATGCATTTAATTAGCACAACATTTTGTCAATTCGAAATGGCAAGAAATCTTTCAGCCTCCATATACAAAAATCTTGTCTGAACATAACAAGCTGAAGCTTGTACTAGGAGCTCATACTACTTGTTAAAACTGTTTCTATGTATAAATCATACATCATACTATTTTAGTTCATTCCAAAATTTAGCAAACTTAAGAAGCAAACCTGAGAAAAAGGAAAATAAACATCTTTCTTTACAAACTTAGCTTCATTCATCAAGGCAGAGAGGAGTTTCAGGAATTCAAATTGTTGCTCTGTTATCTTCTACAGGTGAGTAAAACTTGAGATCTAATCTATGTTATCTAGCATGCGATGATTATTGAAGTATAAATTGAATTATGTTGTGTAGGTTGTTTAAAAATGAATTTAAGTGTATATATATTTGGGTTAATATTGAATAAAATGTCTGGAATATGGAAGGGAAAGCCTCTGTTCAACATAACAGGTTCTTAAACCTGAATAAAAATTCAGATCATCTTATTCTAATTGATTATAGAATTGGATTTTTAAATAAGAAGTGAGTATAAGAGTGTAATTCAAATTTACAAATGGGTATTAATATATTTGCTGAGTAAAAATTTTAAATGGGAAAATTTACAGTAATGAATTATTTTAAGCGGAAAAAAAAATCTTGTATCAAATCTTCAGTTTCGTATATGAATTCCGACTCGTGCTAGGAAATGATGATTTTGATGTTGAGATTTTGATTTTTAAGTCAGAGAGGGATGAGATATGTCACGTTGAACGGAATTGGATCGATAGGGGATTTCTGATGACCTCGATGCTTTCAAACTCTAGGGATGGGTTTGGATGAGGCTGGGGTGACCGTGGTTAGAGGAAAAATGGCCTAGGGATTCTCAGTCCATCATGGTGGCGGCGCGAAGGGGTTATAGGGTTTTACTTCCGATGTTGGTCGTGGGTTATCTTGAGGAAACTACGTCGTTGGGGATGGATCGAGTTGAACCTGTCCAAAGGGAATCACAGTGATGATGTGTGTCGCGTCTCTGAGAAGAGTAGCGTGGGCTCCGGTGATCAGAATCGTGGGAGTGGGGAAGATTCCTTCGACGAAGTCAGTTACAGGAAGAAGCATTTTGTTCAATTTTGATCCACGGTAAAATTGGGAATTCTGGGTGGTCGAGAAGGATGCAACGAAGTCCTCCGACTTACTAGAGATATCGGTGGTGATCAGAAGTTGATCAGAGAACTGTGCACGTGAACGCATGTCTGTTCGTATATGTTGAACTTTGAGTTCGATGCTTTGGGAAAGATGGGAATTTACTGGAGGGGATCTCGAGTTGAGCGGGAGGTTTTGAGCTGTTGACTCGAGTAGCAATGTTTTAGGCTCGGGTTTTTAAACAAGTAAATAACTAATTTTAAGTATTCTGGGAATGCAAGCTTTAATGAAATGGTTAAACATATTTCCAAAGGTAAGTATGATCAGGATATCGAACAAGGCAAAGACAAATGTTTGAAGTTTAATTTGTTTGAATTGGGTAATTTTATATTAAGTTAAATTAATCAAATAGAATCCTAATGTTTTAAACTAATTAATAATGAAATTTAGTGCGTACTTAATTAGTGCATTAAACTTTAATCAATTAATTTTCAAGTGCTTATTTAAGGATAAATGTAACTTATGAGAAGGGTGAAATTGATTATTTTGTGTTATTTGTTAAGGGCTTATTACTTATAAAGGTAAATAACCTTAATGTAATTGAAGGTTGATTAATTTAAAATGAGTAATAAGGGGTAATTTCTTGATGTAACTTATTAAAATTTATTAAAGGTTAATTAATTAAAGGATAATGATTCAAGGTTGATTAATGGTTAGAGGTTGATTAATCAGGTTATTAAACAATAATTAATTAAGGATAATTAATCAATGAAGTGATTATAGAATAATTAATTATTGTAATTAAGTGAGGTTTAAGGTAATTAATTATAGCTAATTGACTAATGAGAGTAATTAAAGGTTAATTACTGTAAATGGGTAAGAATAATTAATCTATGTGAGTAATTAAAGATTATTTATTTAATGTAATAATTGATCAAGAAGGATGAATTAAGTTGGATGATTTTTGTATGATTAATCGATTGGTTTGTAATTAAATTAATAATTATAAGTAATTAAAGTAATTGATTTAATCCAAAATGGGGTTAAGAAAATTAATTAGAAATGGTATGGATGATTAATCTTGCTTATAAATGATTTAATGACATTATGTGCCTTAGATTGGTTGATATCTCTGATATGTGATGTGTGTTGCTATGTGGTCTAATATATTGGGTTAAAACAGTGACATCCTGTATTTAAAGTTTGAATTGTGTTTCATTGAATAACTTGGGTTAATATGACATTGGATTCGAAGAAACTGGAGTCGGATATTAGTAAATACCCGAAACCACTTCGATTCTATTTAAACTTGTTATGTGGAATCAATAGGGTGTAATGAAATGATTTAAGCGAATTGGACTATTTCATCTAGATTTTGATACTTAGAAATTGACGTGTGAAATTAGTGATGCCTATTCCGAAGTGTGAAATTGTAATTGATATAAGTTAACCCGGGTTTATATGAGTTCTATACTTTTGTATTCCATGTTAGATGAGTTTACTCACGCTGGTTTCCAGCCTGACCCGGGTGTTACTTTGATGTAATGCTCGGGTCAGACCGAGTATTACAGATTTTCAGGTAAGGACGTTCTGGAGCTTAGGAGACGAGCTGGATGGCAGGAATGTATGGAGTGTATTCCGCTGTGATATATTGTTATTTATCTGGGATAAGTCATTTTATTGTTTCGTGTATGTATAAATGTTGTAACTCTGATGTATTGATATAAATTGACAGATACAGTATTCTTTGTAAACTGTTATTATTTGATATTATATTTTGATCCGCTGCGAATGTGAGCATCCGTGTTATGTTTTCTGTTTCTTTTCTTCTATCTCTTTCTTCTTTTCCATAACTATCTGGAATTTTCGGGTTTGAAAACTCCGGGTCGTTACATCAGGATATGACCGAAACAGTGTTAGATGCAGCAAGGCTAAGTGGGTCATTCCCAATTAGGATATGATCATCCCTTTCTAGATATATTTCTTCCCGCTATGACATTCGGGATGTAAATTATTGTGGATGTATGCTATGAGGGGCCTCGGATAAAGGTCGGTAACGACCGGGGGATGACATATTCGGTACTATCTAGGTATAGAGGTAGGCCATTCTTGTGTTGGTAGAGGATCTTTGTGATGGATCCTCAGGACATCCATCTAGAGGTGTACCCATCAGAAGGTAGTACCTTCACCTGGTTATTTGTATGGAATCCATTCTCCACTATGTGCCTACCATTTTGTTTGTAGAACCTTGTATGCTGGAATTTAATAATGGTAACAATTTCGGCTATTTTAATTATTATTTGTATACTAGACACTAGTGTAATATAACATTATTTGATATGAAAGGTTATGGTTATCGTAAGGTAAAACCCATACGTGTTTATGTGTGGGCGTGTCTTACGAGATCCCTTTGTTTTGATAAAAGAACGTCTTTATAACTTTAAAATAAATTCAGTTGAGATGTGTTTTTCTCACGCTGGTTTACCGGACTGATCCGGGCATTCTTCCCTATCAATGTTGGGTCAGAACGAGTATATTTACAGGTTCAGATTTGATGCTTTTGGAGCTTCAGCAGACGAGCTGGAGATCTTCATGTCATATACACGTATCTGTTTATTTTTCCGTTGTTTTGTTATTTAAATTATCAGCAACAGTAAAGACATGTTATTATAACTGTCCAGGCTGATGATCTTGATTTGATTGTGGTACTCTGATTGATGGAAGTATGTATATGATATTATAGTTTCCGTTTTGAAAAGATCAATGATATGATATTATATGTTTTTCTACTGCGATGTGAGATTCTGTATTGTGTTGTTTGGTTTTTCTTCTTCTCTCTTTCTTCTCTTCTCTTCTTCTCTCTTCTTTCTTTCCCTTGACATTCTATCATTCTGTGCTTTTGGGATCAGACATGTGTGGTTTATTGTCGATTCAAATGGTACGGATTTGCGGGTCATTACATAAGTCAAATCAATATCACATATAACAAGAGTGTAATAGCTTCGGAGATGTTTTCGGAGTTTTACATCTCCTATCCAACGTATGATGTGCGTGCAATAACTCAAGATATCTTACAGGATTTTCCATCTCTTAAGGATCTATCAAAATATCTATATATAGTAGAATATGCTATATATGTAATGTCTATTCAATAATATAAATATCTTTCCTAGAGTTATGGCTTTACATCAATCCCCTTTAATGCATTTTTAAGCATTGTCGTACAATTTGCATATAACACAACAAGTAGAATGTAGGTAGATAGAGATGCGTCATGATACGACAACACTAACCCAAACTCGTTGTAACGACCCGATTTTTTTCGACGCCCGAAAATCGACATCAATACGTCCACTGTATCAAATGCCGAACAATCGAATGCCGAAAAACCAAACCATTAGGGTTAAAGAAGAAGGAGGTAGAAGAAGAAATAGAAAACAACATCAGAATCTCACAAATGCAGCGGAACAATATATAGTAGATAAATGACTAATCTTTAAAACAAAAAGAATTATATCTGTTTATACATTACATCATCAGAGTACAACAAAATTCATAACACACAACTGGACAGTTATCATAACCCATCCTCACAAAACTGACTTTCAGTTAATCATACACAGCGGAAATAAGACAGATACGCGTGATACGTCTCGCCATCCAGCTCGTCTCCTGAGCTCCATAGCAGTCCATTCAGAATCTATACTATATAATACTCGGTCTGACCCGAGCATTATAGTAAAATAACACCCGAGTCAGTCTGGAAAACCAGCATGAGAAAACACTCTAAATTGGATTATTTATGTTTTCAAAATCCTTTGAAATCAAAGGTATCTCGTAAGACCATGTCACAAATAAACATGTCGGGTTTTTACCTTACGATAACCAAAACATTTTTTATCAAATTCGTCTGATATTATAATAGTGTATACAAAAAGTAAAATAGAATCTAGCTGAAATGCTTGCATCTCACGTTCCAGCAATAGTTGGTCACAATCAAAACCGTACAGGTGCTTATTGGAGATTGGATTCCATACAATGGCAGGGCTACTGGGGTACCGCCCGTCACAGTACGTGGTCTAGATCACCATACCGAGGATCTACCCTGATCCCCTGCTACACAAGACCGGAGCTACTCCTTACTGGATAGTCCGAATAAGTTCACCCCGTGGTTGGGATCAGCAACCGCCCACAAAGCCGAATAAAAAGGGACCTCGAGACAGGGATGACCTTACCCTAATTGGTTGCTAGACACTTAGCCTTGTGTGCACCTCCCCTATTTTAGCCATTCCCAGTGGATGAGGCTCGAGGCTATGCGTTAACTTTTTAGCACACATTCACTTAGAATGCTCATCGTCCTCCTGACGATGTTCTGATAGCATTCGTCCATACAAGTCCGTTTCAGGTCCGAACAGAACCAAAGGCACTACTCCTACTACATCCATTTTGGAATCACCCTTAGGATTAGTAGCGCTTAGCCCTTGCACTTCACTGCTCCATCTTCGACTCCAAACTCTTGTCTTCCACACGAAAACGTTCAAACCGGATCGAAGTGGTTTTCGGGAAATTAATCCTGATCACGGTCTCTTCGAAACGATCAGCGCATTGTCCAATATTGATAGTCGATTATTTAACTATCACATAACATCCACAAACAACCATCAGGCTTTAATAAATTCTTTCCAAATTATTTATTTCAAAGTATCTTCGCGAGCTATTTTCCATACTTCAACCCTTTGAAAACAGTTTTCAAATCACTTTCCTCTCGCAGAATAAATTCCCAAATATTGTTTATTTCCACTGAAAATTTGCCAAGTCTTAATACTTTAGATTTTAAAAATAATTTAAATTATTTTCCAAAAATATATATTTTAAAACACTTAAAATAAAAATAAAAAAACTATTTAAACACTTAAAATAATAACTATTTTAAGTACTTATATAAAATACTAGTTATGAAATTTATAATAATTTCTCATGTAAAACTTAAGCCAAACAAATCTTAAAATAAAAGTTAAGAAATTCTATACAAGTTTTTCAAATAAAAACTTTAGCCAAACTATCTTTAATATAAAACTACTTTATAAAACATAAATATTAATAATTATCTTTTTAAATCATAATACCAATTAACCTTTCAAAATAATTACTACTATAACTAATTTAATAAATATTTACTTTTAAAATTTTAAACAAATTAAATAATAATTTATCAAAAACATTCTTTTAAAACAACTTTAAAACTTTTAACTTATACTTAAAAATCTGCTTTGAAAACGTACTTGGCTTTTCAGAGAAATACACTTTTCTTACACACCTTTAAAAATAAACCACTATTTATTTTTAAAACAAATTACCCATTCCTTTATAAATTCCCACCGTGAATTTATACTTCCAAATATCCACTGGTATCTTATTTCACTTTATAAACCCAGTTTATAAATTCCATAGTCTCATTCTCCTTTTAAAAATACAGTTTCAAACACTAAATCAATTTTCAAATCGATTTCCAAAATCAACTCCATTTTTAAATAAATTCCTTTACTTACTCAAATTTATTTTAAAATCCATTAATTCCATTAATTCCAGATTTAACTTCTTTATTATGATTTAAAATCTTATTTAGACTGAAAATACCAATTTCATAAAAATTTCATTTATTTCTTCCTAAACCATTTAAATTCTGAATTTAAAAATAAATCTTTTATTCCTTTAATTAATATCACTTAAGTTTTAAAATTCATTTATTCCCATTTATTCAAAAATCTCCTTTCCCATACTTGGAATTTATTTATTAGAATTTAAAAATCAACTTTTATCCTTTTCCAATTCATCCTTTAATTTATCCAATTTCTCTAAAATTATTTTACTTAAGAATTCTCTCTTTTACTTTCCTTTAAAAATCCAATCTATATATTTTTGATAACTCAGTATACCCAATATATTCAATCAAACCATAGCATCCAATATTTTCAATTACCAATATAATTTATCACAGATTATCAAATAATCATATCATAGAATATTAGAACAATCTTAATAATTTTTAGGAATCCAGTTGGATCCCTCCAACCTGTTTTCTTGCATCATAGATGTTAGCACAAAAATTTAAAATACCCATTCCACTTCGAGGTGGAATATCGTGGTATATGGGGTCATATCATCCGCTATTATGCGGCGCAGGGTCTCATCCGCTATATAATGCGGGAAATCAATCACTCCAATATATAGATATATATATATACACTATTATATATAACATATCAATCCAACTGATAACAATTATCAATCCAAGCAAACAAAATTTAACTATTTAAATTAAATCGGGTAATCCGATTGAGTGAGAAGTTCTCACCTTTGCTTTTATTTTGCAATCCATTTCCATTCCAGCTTGTTTTCACGATTTTATTGACCTTGTATAAATAATTCACGATTTATTAACATTTGAATTAATTGAACAATCAACTACTATTTATTTATTTAATTTAGACTAATAATTTGGTTTTAAAGTAAAAATTAAATGTTAAACTAATTTCCCTTTTAAATAAATTATTTTTAGTAACCAAGTAGCCAAATAAGTTTATTAAATAAATTAACCACTGTAAATACATATTTCTAAAATAAACTAGTATGTTTAAAATATGTATATTTATTTTATTTTTATTATATATTTTTTTCATTTGAAAATACATATTTATTATAAAATAACTTATATAGATTCAAAAATCCAATTTTTATATAAACTTCCAGCATTTTGAAACTCCTATCTTTTCCTGTTCAAAACCTTATATATATAAATATATAAATATATATATATATATGATATTTAAAAAAAATTAACAGTACCTAAAATATGTATATATCTATTTTCCTTTCTTTTTAATCCTATATGCATATTTATATTTAAAATTCATCTATGTTCATATACATATATAAATTTAAAAAAAGAAAAAGAAATCACCTTACTGCCCTCACTATCAAAACCCTAGCTGAAGACTGCCGAAAGCACAGCGTCCTCCCCTCGATCGATCAAACCTACGAACGATCGCGAGATGCTCTAAGCCTCCCTCACCACGTCTGACCAAGTATCAAACTTTTCCACTGCGTCGCCGCGCTCCTGGCTGCCCACCATCGTCGCCCCCTTCATCGAACTCGACTCGAGTTCGAACCATCGTGTGCGATCGCGCTTCCACCCGTGCTGCTTTGTTCATGCGTCGATCAATAGATGAAGTCACGATTTGATTTTGTAAAACAACTCGATTTTGAAAATTGAGTGAATTGGTAGAAGAAGAATACAACTTGAATTTTCGTTTGAAGTATCGGCCATTAATTCTCTCCTTTTTTTGGCCGAGTTAAAATGTTCGGCCCTTTTTGCTTTTATTTCTTTTTTTTCTCTAAAGCGTGCTTGACAAATGGAGGAAGGAAGAACTTTTAATCCTAAATTTTAACGCGTGTCTTCAGGGAGAGCACATGTCCTAACTGCTACAGTATAATCAATGCAATTATATCATTTATATTTAAATTTAAATCCAAATTTAAGTCGTCTTGAATTCGCAACTCAAAATCTCAACCTCCTATCGAGTCGTGCCGCTAGGCGTTTATAATGTTATACCCCTATTATGAACGAAATGGAAAAGGTTTCGAGTCCTAATTCGATCGTATGGAGAAGATAGCTTTTGGACCCAGTTATTATATTAATTTTTCGATATAAATTTCAGCGTGTTTATATATCGTACGACCGCACGACAACTCCAAATACTACGAAAATTGAAATCCGATAATAATACATTATTACGGATCCAATGGAACAGGTTTCATCGAATTCCGAGCTGTGCCTCGGAAGGCTATTTTTAAATATCGATTTAAACGATAAAATTTCAAAACTTAACAAAACACTTCCAAATTCAAGTTTAATGCTTTTACTATCTTCAGTACTATCAATATAAATTTTACAAGCCTTTAAATTATTGTTAACAAGCTTAAAATTTTAGATTTAAACATTTACCCAACTTCCAATTATTTAATTAAACAATTAAATCACTCAATAAATAGTGGCATTTGAAATTCAAGTTAGAAATTAACCTTTAAATATTTAAAATCAATTAAATATTCCAATTTCAAATGTAAAAATCCCGGGTCATCACATTCCTCCCCCTTAAAAGAATTTCGTCCCCGAAATTACTAATTAAGAGGAATGGTCCATAACCCGTTAACTATTAACCCACAACCAAACAGTTTTTTAACAACACCCAAAACAATCTTTTTATTAAAGACATTATTACCCTTACCAACTTTCCAAACTTCTTCCATAGGTTCCAACCAATATCACTTACCCAACCATTCAAATTTAAATTTAAAACCAAAATTTAAATTATCAAAATTTTCTCAAAAAATTTATAACTCCCGAAAATTTTGAAATTTTTTGCTAGCGTCTCCTTTGCGCAGCTAGCTCGGTACGACTACAAAATGCCTCTACGGGCCCCCAAATTTCAAAATAAAACAAAAGGCCAAGTGGCTAGATAGAAAATCATCAAATTTCATATGCCAATTTTAAAAACATACCTTTTTGCCGGCCATACAAATTTTATCTTCTGAAATCAAAAATCACCAATTCCCTTTTGCTTTTTATAACACCTGTACCCTACTCAGTAACAATATCCAATCACAGAATTAAAAATTATTTCACTCATCTCTTTACAAAATTTCAATATTTATTTCATTCAAGTCCGTACGATGTACACATATCATTTTTACACAATATCCAATCCGATCGCTCACTCGATCTCACAATTTCACTTCCGAACTAGTATCGTCCACCCGACTTCCTAGTGCGGACTCAGATCTAGTTTCTTGATCGGAAACCGTCATTCTCCTTGCATAGCCACAAACCATGATAGAGAATTTCTAGAATCAATCAAAAATCCATATCCAAGGTTCGCCGTCGAAAATCGAGTGAAAAATCCCAACTCGAATTGGTATAACTATCTCGAAATTCTATGCTCGAATCTGGATCATATCGTTATGCGAATAGAATACTATACATGCATCCTAGGTATTTATCTCAATTGATTATTAGCTATATCAATTCTCTTCTTATTCACACTCATCTTGATTTCTATCCACTCATTCACAATTATCATTTCACATCCCTTTTATTAAAGCTTCATTCAAATATTATCTTAGAATATTTTTTTCCAAAACCAAATTTACTTAAGAATTTCACCATTCCCTCTTAAGTACAATATAAATGTTTTATATACTTCTTATAACTATTTTCACTTCACCACTTTGGTTTATATATATTTTTATTCAAATTTTTATTTTCAAATTCAATTTCCCTTTCATTTTAAATATTAAATTATATTCACATTACCTCAACCCTTACTTAATTAACCATTTCTCTAATTAGTTCCATTTACTAATTTATTCCAATCTCAAACAATTTTTACTTCCAAACTTTTCTTATTCCAGTTCACTTAGAACTAGTTCTACAACTTCACTTTACTTTACACAATTTAAATTGATTTCAATCTTCAATTTCAATTCCAGTTCTATCTACTTACAAATTTAAATTAATTTGTTCATCCACAATTTTATTTCCAACTTAATAAATTTTATTTCAATGGCCATTTCATTAACCACTTAGACACTTTCCTCAAATTCAGTTTTATTTACTTAATTCAGTTAAATCCCAATTCAATTCAAAATTTAAACTTCTATAAGTTTTTCCAACTTATTTAAATTCCATTTTCTAACTTCCTTTAATTCACTTCAATTAATTAGCTTACCTTCCAACTTATTTTGTTTTCACACTTACTCTTATTTAACCCTTTTCAAGTTGAATCTTATTCCAACAAATTTCAAATTCCTATAAGTTATCAAACTTATTCATATACCATAAACATATTTAATTAAGATTCTAGAGTTTAAACAATTTTTCAAAATCATTTTTGAAATCAATTATATACACAATTCATTTGCATATCAAATTATCTTTTGAATTTTAAAACCAATCCCAGTTTTGCAAACAACTCCAATTTAAAATATTTTGGCAGCAATTCCTCTCTTGGAAACTCGAAAATGAATCGATGATGTTGCAGTCATCACCGGAGTTATTTCCCAGCGACCAAAGTGAGTTTAGTGCTTTTACCTCTTTAAAAACATTTTCAAATATTTCTAATTCCAAATCTCACCAGATTTCATATTCAATTCAAAAATATTTCCGAAATAATATCACCATTATTCCTCCAAAACCTTTTGAAAATCATTTTCAAATCAAAGGAATTTAATTTCTAAAATTTTGAATTCCAAATCCTTTTAATCCTTATTCAAAAAAAATTACCCTAGCATCTTATTTCAATTTATAAATTATATTTATAATTCACATTTACAAACTCCCTTTTTGTTATATAAATTTATTCCTTAACCTTTGGTTATAAATTTAATCCCTGGTTCAATTTCCACACAACAATGACAATAATTTAATATTATCATTTCCTAACAACCAAGCAACCATATATAACTATAATAATTTATGGAAAATTATTTCTTTTATATACAAAAATAAATTGGGTAAAATTATTTCATTTACCCTATTTTAAAACAATACTGTGTCGGTTTATCTTGTTTAAGAGTTTAGAAACCCCTATCGATGACATGGCGTCCCACATATCGACCAGAATTCATAAACACTCAACCGATAAGTCAACATAATATAAAAATAATTTTTATATTCACTAATAAATAGGCGCTCATATCTATCAATACACTCAAACTCATTCTAGAGTACCACGGACTCTATTCTAATGAGTAATCCCACCAGAGCCAAGATTCTCGCTTAACCTTCAGCTCTAGTACCAACTGTAACGACCCAATTTTTTTCGACGCCCGAAAATCGACATCAATACGTCCACTGTATCAAATGCCGAACAATCGAATGCCGAAAAACCGAACCATTAGGGTTAAAGAAGGAGGTAGAAGAAGAAATAGAAAACAACATCAGAATCTCACAAACGGAGTGGAACAATATATAATAGATAAATGACTAATCTTTAAAACAAAAGGAATTATATCTGTTTATACATTACATCATCAGAGTACAACAAAATTCATAACACACAACTGGACAGTTATCATAACCCATCCTCACAAAACTGACTTGAAGTTAATCATACACAGCGGAAATAAGACAAATACGCATGATACGTCTCGCCATCCAGCTCGTCTCCTGAGCTCCATAGCAGTCCATTCAGAATCTGTACTCTATAATACTTGGTCTGACTCGAGCATTATAGTAAATAACACCCGAGTCAGTCTGGAAAACCAGCATGAGAAAACACACTCAATTGGATTATTTAAGTTTTCAAAATCCTTGGAAATCAAAGGTATCTCGTAAGACCACGCCACAAATAAACATGTCGGGTTTTTACCTTACGATAACTGAAACATTTTTTATTAAATCCGTCTGATATTATAATAGTGTCTACAGAAAGTAAAATAGAATCTAGCTGAAATGCTTGCATCTCACGTTCCAGCAATAGTTGGGCACAATCAAAACCGTACAGGCGCTTATTGGAGATTGGATTCCATACAATGGCAGGGCTACTGGGGTACCGCCCGTCACAGTACGTGGTCTAGGTCACCGTACCGAGGATCCACCCTGATCCCCTACTACACAAGACTGGAGCTACCCTTTACTGGATAGTCCGAATAAGTTCACCCTGCGGTTAGGATCAGCAACCGCCCACACAGCCGAATAAAAAGGGACCTCTAGACAGGGATGACCTTACCCTAATTGGTTGCTAGCCACTTAGCCTTGTGTGCACCTCCCCTATTTTAGCCATTCTCGGTTGATGAGGCTTGAGGCTATGCGTTACCTTTTTAGCACACATTCACTTAGAATGCTCATCGTCCTCCTGACGATGTTCTGATAGCATTCGTCCATACAAGTCCGTTTCGGGTCCGAACGGAACCGAAGGAACTACTCCTACTACATCCATTTTGGAATCACCCTTAGGATTAGTAGCGATTAGCCCTTGCACTTCACTGCTCCATCTTCGACTCCAAACTCTTGTCTTCCACATGAAAACATTCAAACCGAATCGAAGTGTTTTTCGGGAAATTAATCCCGATCCCGGTCTCTTCGAAACGATCAGCGCATTGTCCAATATTGATAATCAGTTATTTAACTATCACATAACATCCATAAACAACCATCAGGCTTTAATAAATTCTTTCCAAATTATTTATTTCAAAGTATCTTCGCAAGCTATTTTCCATACTTCAACCCTTTGAAAACAGTTGTGACGACCGCCCACGACCCTGCACTGAACCTAGACATAGTGCGCTGTAAAGTGTGCCAGGCAGCCATGGACGATCATCAGGGTAAGTTAAAACAGCAGAATCTATCATAAAACTCACAACGCATGGATAAAAATACGATAGAAAATATATATATATATATATATAGTGAAGCTTTACAGAACAAAATCTCTATTAAACTTAATAATAGTTGAATACAAGCATCTGAATAGTCAATACAACAAGCCTCACTACATAACACTCAGAGAATATACAAAGCAGCGGAACATCCAGTACATATAGTAAGAAAATAATACGTAAGCCTCCAGCTCGTCTTCGTCATCAGCATCGTCGGTCACGAAGAACAGCACCTGTCACCTGCTACCTAGTCTGCCCATCCCAAAATGGATGAACAGCCCAAGGCAATAAGAGTTAAACATAAAGCCTTGAGTCAGACGACAGTCTTAGTGAGCGGTAAATTAACTAACAACATACCAAAAGAGCATAAAGGTAAAAGGAATAGGAATCCAACCCTCCCACTCCACCTCTTTCTACAGTGATAGCCCACAGACACACTAAGCAGAAATAAACATAGCAAAGCAGACATTTAAAGTAAAGCAATTATCACTCGAGTCAAGGTCGATGTTTTCTAAGCACAAACCCCCAAGGCCTAGACCAAGATCAGATAAGCACCCAGAAAATATCGCTCTTGAGACCGAATGACGATACAACCAAACATCCATGACTCTGGCTATCACTGTTATCATTGCTTCGATACCACCGTTAATTGAATGACCGGCACATTCTTTCAGCCGTCCGTCAAGGGCTAATGGAAACCCCGGTTCTAGACATAACTCTGCACGTCGTCGTAGCCCGTGCCTAGGACTATCGAATCTGCCCAGAGTACTCGACTACAATCATAGTCTTTAGGGACTATCGAATCTGCCCAACGTACTCTTGCTTTGAGCATGCTAGAACCTTCAACAATGATGAAACCTCAGCCTTCTAGTCATCCTCCTCGACGACTATTTCATACTAGCTCAAGCGCCTCTCGAGCCAACCATTATCCTCAAACTCGAACATTTCACCGAGTCATCAAGATGCTTGGAATGATCCCGTCTGGATTAAACCAAGGCTATCTCTCATCCTGCCTCGCCTTATCACATCATAGCAAAGCCTCATCTCAACATCATCATCATCAAATCTATCCATATGAGCTTCATCATTCGCTACATATGCCACGAGCAGCTTTTCTCAATTCAAGAGCCTTTCCCTTAGCTTTTGAATCATCTTCGACCATCTTGTCTAAATCAAATCATCAATCAACTAATTTACAACAATCAATCAAGTCAATCATTAATCCAAGCAATCAAGCATTCAAATATGATCAAATAAACAATTATAACAATAATGGCAATTCTGTAAATAAAGAATCTAAATCTAACAAGTATGAATCGTGAGCAATATCTCTACAATGTGATGAATGAACTTGCATAGATTAACATGTAGTAAAATGGATGTGAAATCATCATGAACGATAGATCTATACTTAAGTTTACGAAAATGCATGGAAATCACTATTTTAACACCAAGTCAAGCCAACAATCTGATATACTCCTTTGGATCCGTGTGAGAAATAATCACCACTCACCAAATCACCTAAACACCTCAAAAGCAACACACTTCAGATCTGGACAGCAAAGGATCTAACTCGATCTATCAAAACTCCGCTTCAAACGATGAAATCTCTCTTCGAAGAATGTAGATCTTCAACTTTAACTCTTGGATCTTCGATCTTGATCTTCGATCTTGATCTTCGATTTGGATGGAAGGAATCACAAGATTAGAGTGGAGAAAAGAAGTGAAGAAGTGTAGAACTCGAGCTCTCAAAATGGCAGCACTTCGTCGTTTCAAAATCTGGATCCCAAAAATGAAGAAGAACCCGCCTATTTATAGGCTGATTCCCTTAGGTCGTCCACCCCCTTAGGTCGCTCATGACCCAAAAATCCCGACCTAACAGACCCTACGACCTACGACTTAACATACACAGGTAGCTTAGCGACTTAACGACCTAACATAAGATGCGGGTTAACATCCACGCGACCTAACGACTCACGACTTAACACTTAACTCGGATGTCACGACCTAACACACGTGCGACCTAACGCCTATACGACCTATCCCATAACCCTTAAGTGGATAACTACTATAAGTCGCTAACTCTTATAGGTCGCTAACTCTTAAGTCGCTAACTCTTATAGGTCGCTAACTCTTATAGGTCGCTATCCCTATGCCGCCACTATCTTAAGTCGCCTATTCCTTAGGTCGGTCAAATCCTATAGGTCGTCCCAAACTATTATACGACCTAAACCACTACCTTCCTTAGGTCGCCAACTCCCCTTAAGTCATCAAATACTGTAGGTTGCTCCAATCCCTTAGGTCGTTCACTCGACCTAACCTACCCCACGACCTAAGCTATCACATGACCTAACTTCCAAACGATTTAAGCTCTAGTCGACCTAAACTCTAGATGACTCACCAATACCAACGGTCTAATAACAACTGTTTTACGATGTTTCGATCCGTAAAAATACGGGTCGTTACATTCTCTCCCCTTAGGAATTTCGCCCCCGAAATTCCAAACAAACCAGAGCAATCAAAACTATTCCGCATGCCTATCATCCATAGCAATCAACAAACCATGCAACCAATTCTAGCCTAGCATGCAGAATTCTAAAACTGGAACAAGTTACAATGTCGTGAGATGACACGACACTTTATGGCCATACCTTGAAGAGTTCAGGATGAGCTGCCTTCATCCTCTCTTCCACCTCCCATGTACAGTCGTTAACATCATCACTCCATTGCACCTTGAGCAACCTAACTACCTTCCTCCTAAGCTGTTTCGTGTCGGTTTCCACAACACGAAGCGGCTTACGAGGTCTCTTATCGACTGGATCAATCTCAAAATCTTCACAGCTATCAGCAGAAACCACCGTATTCGAGTCGTGCACATACTTTCGTAGATACGATACATGAAAAACATTGTGCACACTCGACATCTTTTCTGGTAACTCCAATCTATAGGCGATCTTTCCAATTCGCTCGATGATCGGGAATGGTCCAACAAATCTCAAAGTCAATTTTCCTTTCTTCCCGAATCGAATAACATTTTTCAGTGGAGAAATCTTCACAAAAACCATATAACCTGCGTCAAAGTCCAAATCCTTACGACGCTTATCGGCATAACTTTTCTGACGATCTTGGGCTACCTTTATTCGTTGCCGAATGATCTCTATACAATCCAAAGTCTGTCGAATCATTTCTGGCCCAAGTATCAACTTTTCTCCTGTTTCTAACCAACATGTCGGAGAGTTACACGGTCTTCCATACAATGCCTCATACAGTGCCATACCAATGCTTGACTGGTAACTGTTATTATACGAAAATTCCACCAAATGAAGGTGATCTTCCTATGATCCTCCGAAATCTAAAACACAAACTCTAAGAAGATCTTCTAAAACTCGGTTGACTCTCTCAGTCTGACCATCTGTTCGGGGATGATAAGCTGTACTCAAACACAACTCGGTTCCCAAAACTTCCTGAAAGCTCTTCCAAAATCCACTAGTGAACAATGGGTCTCGATCGCTCACTATACTCTTCGGAATACCATGGAACCGAACTATCCATTTAACATACAGCTCGGCCAACTTCGATGCAGTCCTAGTTGATCTAACAGGAATGAATCTCGCACTCTTAGTCAAACGATCTACAATGACCCAAATCCCTTCATTTCCCGTTCTGGTTCTAGGTAACCCATCGATAAAATCCATCGATATTTGCTCCCACTTCCATGTAGGAACTTCTAATGGCTAAAGCAATCCACTGGGCTTCTTCTGTTCGGCTTTTACCAACTGGCAGTTCATGCACTTGGAAATAAAATTTCCAACATCCTTCTTCATACCTTCCCAGTAATAGGTTCTCTTCATATCCCGATACATCTTATTTCCACCTGGATGAATTGTCAGCTTTGAATGATGACTTTCCTTCAGAACTTCATTTCTCAATTCATCTATATCGGGAACAACTAGTCGTCCTTGCTTCCGAAGCCAACCCTCTCGATCGACCTCAAATCCTTTATCCTTTTCTGGGTCTAACCCAGATTCCAAATCACGGATAATCTTGACAAGCTTATCGTCTCGCTTTTGACTCTCGCCAATCCTTTCCAAAGGAGTAGGTCTTATAGATAAGTTTGCCAACATCTCAGGTTCTAATTCACATCTAGGCCTGAAGTCAAATCCAGCTAAATACTCGAGACTCTTCCATTCTGAAAACATGGCTCCCAATCCTGCATGTCTTCGACTTAACGCATCTGCCACTGCGTTACCCTTTCCCGGAGTATAAGCTATATCAAAGTCATATGATGCCAAAAACTCTAGCCATCGTTGCTGCTGAAGATTCAAATCCTTTTGGGAGAAAAGATACTTTAACGACTTATGATCTGTAAACAACTCGAATCGAACTCCCAATAGGTAATGTCTCCACATCTTCAGAGCAAATACAATCGCCGCTAACTCCAAATCATGAGTCGGATAATTCCTTTCGTGCGGCTTCAGTTGTCGACTTGCATACACAACAACTTTACTCTTCTGCATCAACACTGCTCCAAGTCCAGTACCACATGTGTCGATGTAAACCACCATCTCATCATTCCCACTTGGAATAATCAAAATAGGAGCACTTGTCAATAACTCTTTCAGGATTCCGAAAGCTTGCTCACACTTAGCATCCCATCTGAATACTTGATTCTTTTTCGTCAATCCTGTTAATGGTGCAGCCACCTTGGAAAAGTCTTAGATAAATCGATGATATTATCCTGCTAATCCAAGAAAACTTCTCACATCTGATGCATTCTTAGGTCTACCCCAATCCTGGATTGCTGCTATCTTAGCGGGATCAACCGCTATTCCACTTCCAGAGATAATATGGCCTAAGAACCTCACTTCACTCTCCAGAAGTGACACTTCGAAAACTTAGCCTTCAGCTGATGTTTCCGTAAGATTTCCAACACAATACGCAAGTGCGTCTTGTGCTCTTCTTCAGTTCTGGAATAAATCAAAATATCATCCACGAACACTAGTACGAACTTGTTCAACTGATCTCTGAACACTCTATTCATAAGATCCACAAAATATGCTGGTGCATTAGTCAATCCAAACGGCATTACCAGCCACTCAAAGAAACCGGATGGTGTCCTGAAATCAGTCTTTGGCACACTATCCTTAGCCACTCCTAACTGGTGAAATCCCATCGCCAAATCCATCTGAGAAAACACCTTAGCTTCGTGAAGCTGATCAAACAAGTCATCTATTCTCGGCAATGGATACTTGTTCTTCTTAGTCACTTTATTCAGCTCACGATAATCCACACATAACCTCAACGATCCATCCGCTTTGGTAACAAACACAACTGGTGCACCCCATTCGGACACACTACGCCGAATGAATCCTTTCTGTAAAAGATCATCAACCTACACCCTCAACTCTTGCTGTTCTCTAGGCGCCATCCGCCTAAGAGGCATCACAACAAGTCTGGCTCCTTCAACTAGATCTATACGAAACTCGATCTCTCTATGCGGTGGTAACCCTTTGACCTCATCAAAGACATCCTCAAATCCATTAGCGATTGGCACCGATGACAGTCCATCTCGTGGAACAACCAGCGAATACATGAAGCTCATGAAGACGCCTTCCTCATGCTTACATTGTATCACAACCTTTCGCCCCTCCACATTCTCGACTGTCACCTCCAATCTTTCACAATCAACCTTTGCCGCATACTTCCTAAGCCAGTCCATTCCCCAAATAATTCCGAACCCCGCAAAGTTCAGAACAAAACAATCGCAAACAAAAAAGCAATCATGACTCGATACAATCAGACCATGGCATAGCATACACAAACAAGACGAACCCCCAAATGGATTAGTCACTACCAATGGCCTATCAACGATATCTGGTTCTAAACCCAACCGGCTTACAAGTTCATTACAAACAAAAGAATGCGACGCTCCAGTATCAAACAACACTCTAACTGGAACACCACATATGGAAAGAGTACCTTGAACCACCACACTCTTTCCTTTCTCTTCAGCGGTAGGAGCTTTTGTAGACGATGGAACAGCCCCCAAAGCATAAGCTTGCACAATCTGCTTGTCCTTCCGCGGTTCTGGACAATTCCTCTTGACATGCCCCGGCTTGTCACAGTTGTGTCACTTTACCGGCACCTTCGGATTCTTGCAATCCCTGGAGAAATGGCCCTCTGCTGACAATTGTAGCAGGTTACTTCTCCCTTCGGCTTCTTCTGGCCATCCTTACCCTTTTGCTGCTGCTGCTTCCTCTTCTTGTTTCCACCCTGTTGTGGTTTAGACTCTTCCTTGGTCACAGCAACAACAGACCCTTCTTTAGGAAACAGATTCTCATGCCTGAGAGCCTTCTACACAAGCTTCTCAAATGAATCGTCCAAATGATCCACCAATTGCCTCCCAAGATAACTATCCAAGCCTGTCACGAACTTCTCGTTCTTCTGATAAGGAGATTCAATATACGACCAGGCATACTTGGACAAAGCTTCAAACTCAGAAACATACTCAAGAACTGGTCTTCCACCTTGCTTAAGCTCCACAAACTTCTTGAACAGGACAGATTTCTGAGCTGTAGAAATGAACTTAGCTTCGAATCTGACTTGGAATTGCTCCCAAGTAATCTCTTCCTCCGGAGTATCAATGGTGATAGAGTTCCACCAATCAGAAGCTCTTCCTTGAAGCTGTCTTGATGCAAGCTTCCTTTTAGTTGCATCCTCGATTCCTAAGTCACCAAAGATCCTTCTACAAGCATCTATCCACCTCAGAACTTCAATGGTTGATTCTGTTCCCAAGAAAACCTTTCCTCCAAGAGCAGTATAGTCCTTACACAACTTAGCAAAATCCATCGGTTTTGGAGTTTGAACTTGAACTCCAACATCTACTGATTGCCCCGGAGCTGGCATCCTTCTCATGATCGAAGTCATCATTGCCTCGAACATAGCAGCATAATCTGCAGCCCCCTCATTAGCACGGCCTTCCCTAGCAGCTGGTCTCCCTCTTCGACTCATTCTTATTATCTATAAAAAGAATGATTAATACACTTTGAGAACAACTGCATAAAGGAATCAAACTCTTCTAATCTACTATATTATATATAGTAGTCATCCATCAAAATACAATTACGTCTCTCATACGTAGTTACGTTAGCGAGCGTTGGGTAAAATCGACTAACCAAAGCTCTGATACCAAATGTGACAACCGCCCACGACCCCTGCACTGAACCTAAACATAGTGTGCTGTAAAGTGTGCCAGGTAGCCATGGACGATCATCAGGGTAAGTTAAAACATCAGAATCTATTGTAAAACTCATAGCGCATGGATAAAATACGATAGAAAATATATATATAGTGAAGCTTTACAGAACAGAATCTCTATTAAACTTCATAATAGTTGAATACAAGCATCTGAATAGTCAATACAACAAGCCTCACTACATAACACTCAGAGAATATACAAAGCAGCGGAACATCCAGTACATATAGTAAGAAAATAATACGTAAGCCTCTAGCTCGTCTTCGTCATCAGCATCGTCAGTCACGAAGAACAGCACCTGTCACCTGCTACCTAGTCTGCCCATCCCAAAATGGATGAACAGCCCAAGGCAATAAGAGTTAAACATAAAGCCTTGAGTCAGACAACAGTCTTAGTGAGCGGTAAATTAACTAACAACATACCAAAAGAGCATAAAGGTAAAAGGAATAGGAATCCAAACCTCCCACTCCACCTCTTTCTACATTGATAGCCCCCAGACACACTAAGCAGAAATAAACATAGCAAAGCAGACATTTAAAGTAAAGCAATTATCACTCGAGTCAAGGTCGATGTTTTCTAAGCACAAACCCCCAAGGCCTATACCAAGATCAGATAAGCACCCAGAAAATATCGCTCTTGAGACCGAATGACGATACAACCAAACATCCATGACTCTGGCTATCACTGTTATCATTGCTTCGATACCACCGTTAATTGAATGATCGGCACATTCTTTCAGCCGTCCGTCAAGGGCTAATGGAAACCCCGGTTCTAGACATAACTCAGTAGCCCGTGCCTAGGACTATCGAATCTGCCCAGAGTACTCGACTACAATCATAGTCTTTAGGGACTATCGAATCTGCCCAATGTACTCTTGCTTTGAGCATGCTAGAATCTTCAACAACGATGAAACCTCAGCCTTCTAGTCATCCTCCTCGACGACTATTTCATACTAGCTCAAGCGCCTCTCGAGCCAACCATTATCCTCAAACTCGAACATTTCACCGAGTCATCAACATGCTTGGAATGATCCCGTCTGGATTAAACCAAGGCTATCTCTCATCATGCCTCACCTTATCACATCATAGCAAAGCCTCATCTCAACATCATCATCATCAAATCTATCCATATGAGCTTCATCATTCGCTACATATGCCACGAGCAGCTTTTCTCAATTCAAGAGCCTTTCCCTTAGCTTTTGAATCATCTTCGACCATCTTGTCTAAATCAAATCATCAATCAACTAATTTACAACAATCAATCAAGTCAATCATTAATCCAAGCAATCAAGTATTCAAATATGATCAAATAAACAATTATAACAATAATGGCAATTCTGTAAATAAAGAATCTAAATCTAACAAGTATGAATCATGAGCAATATCTCTACAATGTGATGAATGAACTTGCATAGATTAACATGTAGTAAAATGGATGTGAAATCATCATGAACGATAGATCTATACTTAAGTTTACGAAAATGCATGGAAATCACTATTTTAACACCAAGTCAAGCCAACAATCCGATATACTCCTTTGGATCCGTGTGAGAGATAATCACCACTCACCAAATCACCTAAACACCTCAAAAGCAACACACTTCAGATCTGGACAGCGAAGGATCTAACTCGATCTATCAAAACTCCGCTTCAAACGATGAAATCTCTCTTCGAAGAATGTAGATCTTCAACTTTAACTCTTGGATCTTCGATCTTGATCTTCGATTTGGATGGAAGGAATCACAAGATTAGAGTGGAGAAAAGAAGTGAAGAAGTGTAGAACTCGATCTCTCAAAATGGCAGCACTTCGTCGCTTCAAAATCCGGATCCCAAAAATGAAGAAGAACCCGCCTATTTATAGGCTGATTCCCTTAGGTCGTCCGCCCCCTTAGGTCACTCACGACCCAAAAATCCCGACCTAACAGACCCTACGACCTATGACTTAACATACATAGGCATCTTAGCGACTTAACGACCTAACATAAGATGCGGCTTAACATCCATGCGACCTAACGACTCACGACTTAACACTTAACTCGGATGTCACGACCTAACACACACGCGACCTAACGCCTATACGACCTAACGACTTAAGTCCTTACGACCTATCCCATAACCCTTAAGTGGCTAACTCCTATAAGTCGCTAACTCTTATAGGTCGCTAACTCTTAAGTCGCTAACTCTTATAGGTCGCTAACTCTTATAGGTCGCTATCCCTATGCCGCCACTATCTTAAGTCGCCTATTCCTTAGGTCTGTCAAATCCTATAGGTCGTCCCAAACTATTATACGACCTAAACCGCTACCTTCCTTAGGTCACCAACTCCCCTTAAGTCATCAAATACTGTAGGTTGCTCCAATCCCTCAGGTCGTTCACTCGACCTAACCTACCCCACGACCTAAGCTACACATGACCTAACTTCCAAACGATTTAAGCTCTAGTCGACCTAAACTCTAGATGACTCACCAATACCAACGATCTAATAACAACTGTTTTACAATGTTTCGATCCGTAAAAATACGGGTCGTTACAACAGTTTTCAAATCACTTTCCTCTCGCAGAATAAATTCCCAAATATTGTTTATTTCCACTGAAAATTTGCCAAGTCTTAATACTTTAGATTTTAAAAATAATTTAAATTATTTTCCAAAAATATATATTTTAAAACACTTAAAATAAAAATAAAAAAACTATTTAAAACACTTAAAATAAAAACTATTTAAAGTACTTATATAAAATACTAGTTATGAAATTTATAATAATTTCTCATGTAAAACTTAAGCCAAACAAACCTTAAAATAAAAGTTATGAAATTCTATACAAGTTTTTCAAATAAAAACTTTAGCCAAACTATCTTTAAAATAAAACTACTTTGTAAAACATAAATATTAATAATTATCTTTTTAAATCATAATACCAATTAACCTTTCAAAATAATTACTACTATAACTAATTTAATAAATATTTACCTTTAAAATTTTAAACAAATTAAATAATAATTTCTCAAAAACATTCTTTTAAAACAACTTTAAAACTTTTAACTTATACTTAAAAATCTGCTTTGAAAACGTACTTGGCTTTTCAGAGAAATACACTTTTCTTTCACACCTTTAAAAATAAACCACTATTTATTTTTAAAACAAATACCCATTCCTTTATAAATTCCCACCGTGAATTTATACTTCCAAATATCCATTGATATCTTATTTCACTTTATAAACCCAGTTTATAAATTCCATAGTCTCATTCTCCTTTTAAAAACACAATTTCAAAAACTAAATCAATTTTCAAATCGATTTCCAAAATCAACTCCATTTTAAAATATAATTCCTTTACTTACTCAAATTTATTTTAAAATCCATTAATTCCAGATTTAACTTCTTTATTATGATTTAAAATCTTATTTAAACTAAAAATACCAATTTCATAAAAATTTCTTTTATTTCTTCCTAAACCATTTAAATTCTGAATTTAAAAATAAATCTTTTATTCCTTTAATTAATATCGCTTAAGTTTTAAAATTCACTTATTCCCATTTATTCAAAAATCTCCTTTCCCATGCTTGGAATTTATTTATTAGAATTTAAAAATCAACTTTTATCCTTTTCCAATTCATTCTTTAACTTATCCAATTTCTCTAAAATTATTTTACTTAAGAATTCTCTCTTTTATTTCCCTTTTAAAATCCAATCTATATATTTTTGATAACTCAATATACCCAATATATTCAATCAAACCATAGCATCCAATATTTTCAATTACCAATATAATTTATCACAGATTATCAAATAATCATATCACAGAATATTAGAACAATCTAAATAATTTTGAGGAATCCAGTTAGATCCCTCCAACCTGTTTCCCTACATCACAGATGTTAGCACAACAAATTAAAATACCCATTCCACTTCGAGGTGGAATATCGTGGTATATGGGGTCATATCATCCGCTATTATGCGGCGCATAGGGTCGCATCCGCTATATAATGCGGGAAATCAATCACTCCAATATATATATACACTATTATATATAACATATCAATCCAGCTGATGACAATTATCAATCCAAGCAAACAACCAATAATTTAAATTTAACTATTTAAATTAAATCGGGTAATCCGATTGAGTGAGAAGTTCTCACCTTTGCTTTTATTTTGCAATCCATTTCCATTCCAGCTTGTTTTCATGATTTATTTGACCTTGTATAAATAATTCACGATTTATTAACATTTGAATTAATTGAACAATCAACTACTATTTATTTATTTATTTAATTTAGACTAATAATTTGGTTTTAAACTAATTTCCCTTTTAAATAAATTATTTTTAGTAACCAAGTAGCCAAATAAGTTTATTAAATAAATTAATCACCGTAAATACATATTTCTAAAATAAACTAGTAAGTTTAAAATATGTATATTTATTTTATTTTTATTATATATTTTTTCATTTGAAAATACATATTTATTATAAAATAACTTATATAGATACAAAAATCCAATTTTTATATAAAATTCCAGCATTATGAAACTCCTATCTTTTCCTGTTCAAAACCTTATATATATATATATATATGATATTTTAAAAAAATTAACAGTACCTAAAATGTGTATATATATATTTCTTTCTTTTTAATCCTATATGCATATTTATATTTAAAATTCATCTCTGTGCATATACGTATATAAATTTAAAAAAAGAAAAAGAAATCACCTTACTGCCCTCACTATCAAAACCCTAGCTGAAGACTGCCGAAAGCACAGCGTCCCCCCCTCGATCGATCAAACCCACGAACGATCGCGAGATGCTCCAAGCCTCCCTCACCACGTCTAACCAAGTCTCGAACTTTTCCCACTACGTTGCCGCGCTCCTGGCTGCGCACCATCGTCGCCCCCTTTATCGAACTCGACTTGAGTTCAAACCGTCGTGTGTGATCACGCTTCCACCTGCGCCGCTTTGTTCGTGCGTCGATCAACAGATGAAGTCGCGATTTGATTTTGTAAAAGAACTCGATTTCGAAAATCGAGTGAAGAGGAAGAAGAAAAATACGACTTGAATTTTCGTTCGAAGTATCGGCCATTAATTCTCTCTTTTTTTGCCGAGATAAAATGTTCGGGCCTTTTTGCTTTTATTTCTTTTTTTTAATCTAAAGCGTGCTTGACAAATGGAGGAAGAAAGAACTTTTAATCCTAAATTTTAACGCGTGTCTTCAGGGAGAGCACGTGTCCTAACTGCTACAATATAATCAATGCAATTATATCATTTAAATTTAAATTTAAATCCAAATTTAGGTCGTCTTGAATTTGCAACTCAAAATCTCAACCTCCTACCGAGTCGTGCCGCTAGGCATTTATAATGTTATACCCCTATTACGAACGAAATGGAAAAGGTTTCATGTCCTAATTCGATCGTATGGAGAAGATAGCTTTTGGACCCAGTTATTATATTAAATTTTCGATATAACTTTCAGCGTGTTTATATATCGTACGATCGCACGACAACTCCAAATACTACGAAAATTGAAATCAGATAATATGCATTATTACGGATCCAATGAAACTGGTTTTGTCGAATTCCGAGACTGTGCCTCGGAAGGCTATTTTTAAATATCGATTTAAACGATATAATTTCAAAACTTAACAAAACACTTCCAAATTCAAGTTTAACGCTTTTACTATCTTCAGTATTATCAATATAAATTTTACAAGCCTTTAAATTATTTTTAACAAGCTTAAAATTTTTGATTTAAACATTTACCCAACTTCCAATTATTGAATTAAACAATTAAATCACTCAATAAATAGTGGCATTTGAAATTCAAGTTAGACATTAACCTTTAAATATTTAAAATCAATTAAATATTCCAATTTCAAATGTCCAAAATCCCGGGTCGTCACACTCGTAGTTGTCTCTTATAAGGATAATAGTAAGACAAGGCACGCGAGGCAATACCCAAGGTAGTATGCTACCAGTTCGAGTCGCCAGGCTGGTGGTAACGCATCGCCGCAACGACTGCCCACCACGTCCACCCATTGCATATCGAGTCAAAGGGAGGTTATCCCAATCAAGGTGCACCAATCGAAACCAACAACAAAGGTAATAGTATGGACCGAGTTTACAAGAAAATCGAAGAACGGGTGTCCGCTAGGGGTAGCGAGCCCACTTGGCCTGGTTTAAGCCATCCTTTTTTAGTCATTTCAAATTAACACAAGTGTCGGGGCTATCCATTATCGTTCTCTTTCTTCAAATCCAGCAACGTACACCAAATCCAACCACTTCATTCATGAGTCGCCTCCACATACACAGTAGTTAAAGTGGTTCTAACATTGACAGAGAGTATGCCAATAATCGGCCCCTCTTTAACAACCAAACGTCGTTTTACACACCGGTTGGTTCTTTTACATTTCAAAACGATTCATACTTGATATTAAACTATCAGATTCACTTCAAAATCAATTTCATTTCAAAATCATTTTATTCACTTCGAAATCGATTTCATTTCAAAATCATTTTATTCACTTCGAAATCAATTTCATTTCGAATTTTGAGTTAGGTTATAATTTCATTTTAACCACATTCGTATTTAAATCAACGATTTAAACATAAATAGTTCCCAACATGAACAGTTTGAATTTTGAAAATAGTTTGAAAATTTTAAATAGTTAAATTAGTTTGAATAGTTAAAATAGTTTGAATAGTTAAAATAGTTTAGATATTAAATAGGTTATATATTAAGAGATTTGAAATTTTAAATAATTTTAAAATTTTAAAAAGATGAATTTTAAAACAGTTCATAGTAAAATAGTTTAAAGTGAAAATAGTTTCAAATTTAAAACTGTTTCTTTCCATTTCTCATAAATCTGGACTTAGGTCCAAATTTCAATCAAACTAATTCAATTTCAAATCTTCCAATTCAAATCATCTCAATTTCGATTTTTATTCAAGTCAACTTTTATTTTGATTTTCAATTTGAATTAACCTCAATTTCAAAACGTTCATTTTTAACTTCAAATTTGATTCAACGATTCGATTCAATGGCTTAAGTTTTAATTCAATTCTCATTTTTAACCATTTCAATTTATATAAATTTCAAGTCCAATTTCAATTTACCGACTTAAATCACTTATATCAAACTTAAACATGAATGTTCAATTTAAGGTTCAAATCTTTAGAATAATTCAATTCCGAGCCCAATTTTGAAATATCGATTTAAAACACCTTTGCTTAGGTAAATTCCACAGTTCGAATAAAATTTCAAATCCTTTAGAACAAATTAATTTCCATAATTCAAATCATATTTCAATTATAACTTCAAATTCCAAATTAAATTCTTTAAAACAATTTCTTTTAACTAATTTTAAATTCAACATTTAAAAACTCAAATTCGAAATTAATTCAATCTTTATAAATTCAATTTTTATTCCTTTAAAACAAAATCATTTAAATAGATTCAAATTCAAGAATTTAAAACCATTTAATTTAACCAATCCGGTGTCTATATATAATTTTCTATCCTATGGCCAAGTGATCAGTTATTTCGATTTTAATTTCAAGGATGGATGTGAAGATCCCGGACTCGGCCTTCGAAAATCGGCACCCGTACTTCACTTGTACTCAAATGCCATAGATTCAAATGCCGAATCTAGCTCCCCGGAGCTTATAACACAGTAAGTATAACAACACAGCGGAATAAAGAAATCAATGATAGCATATACAACTCCAATGAATACAATATCCAGAATGATATACAACAATGATATCAATATGATACAAGAATATCAAAGACAAATGATAATGATACAGCGGAAACAACAGAAATGATAACTCCAAATGATCCGCAAAAGAGAATGAGTCCAACAACTCCAACATCAGCTCGAACCACCATCACGTTGCACCAAGATAAGCACCGCACAAGGTTCGTATTGTTTCTTTGGATTTTCCAACAAATGGTCGGGCTAAGGAACTTCCCACTGTCAATGGGTACGCCTCTGCAGGGATGTCCCGAGAACCTACCCGGATCTCTGCCAACACAAGGTCGGCTTACCTCTATCACTAGGTAACTACTACTCGAGTATGCCACCCCCCGGTCCTTTGGGACCTTTATCTGAGGCCTCGATCACACAGCAACAATCACATAGTAAATGAGATTGGAGCAACCACACAGGTAAATATCTGGGCTCCATACCATAATATCACCTTTTTCCAGAAGGAAATGACATACCCTAAAGGGAGCGACCCTCATAACCTTGCCGCATCTTTCCTGTTTCGACCATTTCCGGTTTGTAAGGCTCGATGAGGTCTCGTCCACAAAGCTACGCTTTTTCACAAAGCCATGCTTTGATCAAGAAATGATCGGCAAATGACCATCAACACACAGCAACACTCAGCATGCCACACTACCAAATTGGGAGTATATCACTGATAACCTTCAACTACATAACCTCTGAGCTCGTACGTCTCAGAGAAGGGTGTTAAGCTAAGAGAATAAATCTCCACCACCAAACAGAAATGTATTTGAAAGAAATCAGCTTTATATCTCAAAGTGTAGCGTCAGACATACAACCATACAAATCTGTTCCGGGTTCGAACAGAACCGAAGGCACTTCCGAAGAAGCCCTTGCAATCCGGGTATTCACAATCTCGATCATACTTCCCATCACTTAGGGAATCTCTATACCGGGTGCTACCCAGTGCAGAGACAATCGATAGGTTATCCTATCGTTTTCACAAATACCCGGTCTTCAACACCGGTCTTCAATTGCTATCCATATACGTCGTATCACTTATTCGGAATGGGTTATATGACACAAAGTCCTCTCCCGGCTAAAACGAATAGTGAGCGTAATATTTAAAAACATATGGATATTGGGTTCGGTTAAGTCACAACTTATTACCCAAAAATTCTCTTTCAAATGGTTTAATCAAATCACCATTTTAATCTTTAACACAAAAAGATTTATCTCACAAAGTTCACCCAGTTTCACAAAGATCTATTCATAGATTTCCAAATCGATTTCCATTTCAATTGGATTAACTCATTAAATCTTTAAATCAAGATTTAACTTATAGCTTTCAAAAAGAATTCATTCATAACTTGGAAAACCATTTTTCAATTCAAACTTGAAATTCGTTTAACTTATATTGGAATTTCATTTCTTATATGAAAGCTTTTATCATTTGAAAACAAACAGTTTTCATTTGGGAAAATCTGATTCATTTATACGAGTTAAAGTCCTTGGGTTAAATTCAAATTCTCAAAACCATACCTTTAAAATGGTTTAAATTCATATAAACATATTTATAACATCTTTAACCACAATTTCCAGTCATGGAATTCAATTCTAAATTTTGAATTCAAATTCAAATTGAATTATTTAAATTGAAACTTTACCTTAAAAACTCCTTTTCGAAAGCTTTAACATTTAACCCAAATCCATTTCCAAAATCAATTGAAATTAAAATTTCAATTTCAAAAATATTAATTTTGAATCACCTGTGACTTAACCGATTTCCTCGTGAAATCCATATTTGTGTGTGTAAGAGTGTGGTCCAGGGGTTTCACACAGTAGTGCAACATCATTCAATCATCACATATCAGAATACAGAAATATAGTTGATAAGCGGTAAAACTATAACGCTTATATTTTATTCACAGATCACAGATATATAAATTACAGATAATATATGACATTCATCCCAGATAAATGAACTATAGTACAGATCACACACAAATCATAATATATCACACAGCATCACAGATCAAGGAATATCAACAATTCAATCATTCAGTCAGGTCCAAACATTCACAAATAAATTTTATTAATCAACTAATTAATTTAAATCAGATGTATTATTTAGGAATGAATCATTAATCTGGGTTAACCATCATAGTTAATTACAAATTATTTGAAATAAATTCTCCTTTCATCATTTATTAGTTAACCTTTAATTATTAACTAATCAATCTTAATTAATGAACCAATTTAACCTTTAATTATTAAATAAATCTTAATTAATCACCATTTATTAATTATTTAAATAAATATTATTTAATGACTTCATTAACATATTTAAATTTCTTTAGTTACTTTCCTAAAGAAATTACTTACATTAATCATTATTAATCAAAATTGATTAATTATTAATAACTCATTGATCAAAAGAGTTAAAATCAAATTTTCTTTTGACTTCACGTATTTAAAGTATACCTTTACATTTAAACTTATTTTAAACACTTAAGTTCTAAAACTTAATTAAATTTCAAAATTTTGAAATCAGATTTAGAATGAAATCCAAGTTTAAACTCTTTAATTTCAACTTGTTTAGATTTTCATTTACAATTTCAAATCTATTTTAAATTCAAAGTTCTCTAATATATTTGAATTACTTTCAAGTTATTAAAAACAATTTGAATTTGTAGACTTTATTTATTTTTAAACTAAATTTCAATTCAAACTAGGATGTATATTTGCATTTTGGTTTCAACTCTGTTTTAAAACCTTAATTTAAAATTTAAATTTAGTTTCCAGATTTCAAAACAGAAAACAGGTTTCTAGTTCAAAAGCCTGTAGCCATACTTGACCCGAGACTACCCATTCCTGCTTCGAGTAAACAACTCGAACCACTCGAGTCCAACACGAAGATTTCCTCTGTTCTTCCCAGGCAACTCAAACACCCAGGCACAAAGTGCTCGTGCATGTGCACATCGTCGCTGGCCAACTTCCGGCATCGTCACGACGTCGACAATCAACTCCAAATCCATTCGCGACCACCAAACTTCAGGATCAACTCGAAATCAAAATCGAGTTCACCAAGAAAAACCTGGAAACTCGAAAGCAACATCCCCTCAAACCTGGCAACACCTCGTTCGCCACAACCCGACCACCAGAATTCATGCAACTCCGATCATCGACTCGTCAATCCCATAGCCATCATTACCCAAAATTTCGAGCAACTCGATGCTCGAACGAAGATGTGAGACATGAGTTTCATCTCCACTCAAAAACTAGGTTTACAAACTAAAATCATACGCCGCTGTCGCCACCATCATATTCGCCACCTCCGACCATTTTTCCTGCCAACCCCGTAGGCTCCTCCATCTCCACGAACAATCCCGACATCCACGAATCGACTGATCATCGGAAATTGATCAAAATCCACTTTTCGAACAAAATTAAACTGCTCTCAAACCAGTTGTTTAAAAATCATCAAACAAGGCTTAAAAATCCTATTTTTCCACGAGGATTCGAGTTATGTATCGGAATCAATGTTTTAGGAAACTAGAAATTTCCAGAGTTTAAAGTTTTGACTATAAAAACTTGATTTTTCATCCTATACACATTTTTATCTCATGAAACTATTTTTAAGTTATCATCCATACTTAAATACAACTAATTTATTTTAAAATCAAAGCCTAATATTGATTAGGAAAGAAGAATTTGGATTTTGATGTTGTGCTATACCCTATGAAGTAATAGAGAGGAAGAAATACACTGGCACATGCATGTATACAGAGCAATTTCAAGATATATACTTAAGTTTAAAACTATTGGTTATTACTCACCTTCAACATTTAGATTCCAGAAGCCTTCAAATTGAAAGTAGAAACCTTTTTGAATTTGTAAAGTAGAAAATCCTGGGTTGAGTTTGTTACTGGAACTTCTTCTTGGTCTCAAATTTTTCTTTGATTGTTTGATGGTTTAAGTGGATGTTTTAGTTGAACTTTGTTTAAGTTGTAGATGGTATGTATTTCAGATGTACTCAGTTTGAATGATCGAACTAAGATGAAAATGTTTGATGTGTAGAAAATGAGTTTACAAGAGATATTATTCTTCTTGTACAATACAGGTACATATATTTTTTTCAAGTCAGAGATTTTTTTCCTCTATCCTTGTTTGACTCAGCTGATATGATATACATGGTGGCTAGCATGGTTTTGTACAATCTATATATACTCATCTTTTTACCTTCGTTTGTACATATATGAATAAAATGTTGTCTTCATTTACAAACTAATAGATATTTGTATGTATATTTGAATACTTAGTTGAATGTACTTGAATGTATATGTTTGCTTCTTCATTTTACAAGTGTTCATGAATATGTATTTGTTTGACTGATGATATATGGTTTGGGCTAGCATTAATTACTTTGTCTTGTTTCTTACTTGTATGTATTTTACTTTCTTTTTATTTGCTTTATTACTTTTATTTTTATAACTTATCTTTTATATATTGATTTCTATTTCTAATTTAATTTATTACTATTTTTTTACTTTAATATTTATTGTCTTATAATTCTATTTATTTATTTATTTTAATTTCTAACATAAACCATTTATTTAAAATTTAATTCAAATCCCATACATACATATTCATATACAATATTTAAATTTAACACATATTTTATCTGAATTCGGGGAAACTCGAATCAATCTACAGTTAATTTTACAATTTTAATTCAAAAATTCAATTAATTATCAATTTAAATTTAATTAAAATCCGGGGTCGTTACAGACTTCCCTCTTAAGAAATTTCGTCCTCGAAATTTGCCAAGGAGACACAAAGATAGATGAAGAATACTTCATTAAATCAAATTGAACATCTATTCTGCATTTGGCTTACCAAATCAGAATATCAATAATAGCTACGAGAATGAATCTTTTTAATTTTTCACACGATACTCGGGTTATCCAGATCTACGAAATATGCAGTGGCATTGGTTAGTTCGAAGGGGGTAACTAACCATTCGTAGAATATACTTGGACCCAAAGAATAGATAGATATATGGATACAATTTCAAAACTTTTAGTTTAGAACTAAAGTATATGTAACGACCCAGAATTTTAGGCCATTCGCGTCCATTATAAGTGTATAGGTAGACACTCATGCCGGAGTTGAATTGCTCAAAATACCGCGTTGTTAATTTAAATTTGGCAAAACTGAACATATATAGTAAATAGATATAATCACAGATCACAGACACAGAGTAATAAATGCAGCGGAAATAAAAGAGATAGTAGTTCATGAAGCTACTATATGAATATATAAAAATACATCAGAGTTTACAACAGAAGAGTAATACGATACATCAGATACAAATCAGAATACATCACTGGAATCATCGAATACTGAAAGCAGAATAGATGGCTGGATCTTCAAGCAAAGCTCCAACTCCAAAGGTGAGTCTCGAATACTGGTACACTCAGTCTGACCCGAGCGTAAAGCAAAATACAAAACACTCGAGTCAGGATTAACATTCTTATATTAATAAATCCAACTCAAGTGAAATAGCAATTGAAATACAAGTAACTCAAAGGATGTTTGGAATAACCATTCTTTAAGGATCCGGTAAACTATCTACTATGTAGTAATGTACGCTAAGTAGATAATGTCTATCAGTAATATATAAAGATATCAAAATAGCGTTAAGTCATGGCCCATTCCACCCTTAACACATTTTTATTCCCACAAGTATATACAAGACCGTAGTTTCCCCAAAACCGGAAGTCACCAGAGGGCAATCCATATACTCAAGGTACAAAACAAATTCGTAGTGATCGCGCATAAATGGAATACAAGTATGATAAGGCACATGAGGCTATACCCAAGGTAGTGATACTACCGTTCGCCTGATCCGGACTGGTGAGAACGCAACGCCGCAGCGCCCGCAACACCGTGAGACAACACTCCCAAAATCAAGGGTGCACCAATCGACAACAAGTATAAGTAGTTCGAAGAAGTCTGTCCACTTGAGGTATCAATCCTCCATTGGCCCGGCACAGCTCCTGTTTTAGTCATTTCCAATTTGACACAAGTGTCAAGGCTATCCAATATCGTTCTCTTTCTTCAGTCATCACGTACATCATTCCAACCACTTCATTCTGGATCATCACTCCGCGTATAGTTATTAAAGTGGTTTTCGGTTTAGATAGAGAGTATATCCATAACCGAATTCCGGTCTCTTTAATAACTTCCGTAATTATTACACCGATTGGTCGTTTATTCATTTCAAAACCAAATCAAATTCAATTTCAATTAGAATTCGTAAATCAACACTCATTTGTCTCTCAAAACCAATTTCCAATAATTTACGTTTCAAAACTTCAAATTTTCATTTCACAATCTTATAATTCGATTTCAATTTCAATTTCTATTTAAAACAATTCAAATATTGATTCAAACTCGTATATAAGTTTCATCTCGAAATCATTAAATAAATTTTTCTTAACATTCAAATCCATTTAAACTCATTTATCGATTTCATTCCATATCCGTTAAGTTAGTTTATCGTTCAAAACAATTTCTATTAAATTTCCAATTCATTAAATCAATTCTTAAGTTCAACTTCATTAAATCAAAATTTACAATTTTGAATTAAATTAAATTCGTCAAATCAATTCTTTCGATTACAAGTCTTACATTTATTCCAAAATATCACATTTTCATTTCTTGTTACAGAAATTTAATTTCACTTATTTACTTTCTTACATAATTTTCCAAAACTTACTTAATAAAGAACTCAATTTCAATTATTTACGAAGTAAATTCACTTATTCAAAAGTTCAATTTTTCTTATTAAAGAATCTCAATTCAATTAAATCATTAAATAATTCAATCTTATTTAATTATTAAATAATTCAAAACTTAATTATCAAATAATTTCAAAGTTTAATATTTTCAAACTTAATTATAATTTCAATTTAATTATTACATCATTTCAAAGTTTAATAATTTCAAACTTAATTCAATCATTTCTCAAAATAAACAACATTCTTTCATAAATTACATTGTTAATATTTTGTTTCGGATTATTTAAATATTCACATTTAATTTCATTTAAAATTCAATTTCCAACTTCATTTCAAAATCATATTATTTATTCAGATAAAATCTTCGTTTTATTTTTAAATCAAATTATTGACCAATCGGGTTTTATTTAATTCTCTATATCCTAGGTCAAAGTTCAATTTGGGTATTTATCATTTCAACCCGATTCCAATTTAATTAAAAATCAAAGCATAAAAGGGAACTTGCAGTGTGATAACTGGGATGGTGTCAAAGTAAATAAACAAGCAATAACAATAATCAATATCAATCCAATAATCAATTCAATAATCCCGAAATAACCATATTAATTCGCATTGTTATTTGTACGAATTAATATAATTATTTCTAGAATCTACACTATCATTTCGCGCAGATTAAAGATTATTACATTACGGTTCTTTACTTGTCATCTATTTACAATTTCATACATCATCAATTTAACAACATACATTCAGTGGTTCAAATTGTAATTAAACAAATCCTACATGTCAATAAATTTAACAGTTAAAGGGGTCATATTAAACAAATGTCAGTTAATCAAATTTAACATATATACCAAATCTAACTATCCTACGTCAATTTCAATTTCAAATTATTTATCACTTACATCATTAACAATTTAACGTCCAATATAAACATCAAACAATCAATCATTTAACAACCAAACTGGATTATCATCGCATATATAACAGATAATGGTGTCGGATGTCACAGGTGAACTGATACAGGTAATAACAGTGTAAATATCAAACAACAGCATATTTCAATTGTCGTTTCAATTGAAATCAAATTTAATAAATAAAAGAACGTTAATCGTGAGTGAGTGCTCACCTTTCGAGGCTAGAGAGGGATTCGATGATAAAGTGAGTTACGATTCCAAGCACGGATTTCCAAAGCAAAGCAAGAATGAACGCGAATTGGATGAACAAGGCTGAAATCAAGAATGGACAAACGAATCAGAACCAGTTTGATATGTACGGAAAATATTTGATATTTTATAAAATCAATAATTTTAGTCTAAGGCGAAAATTTAAAATAAAATATTTATATTTTTAAATCAAAATTTAAATTTAAACGCATAAAATATCTATTCCCGTTATATAAAAATATCCAAACCAAACTTGTGTATACAGATATAAACTATTATGTCAAAACTATTATTTAACTTTACATACGTATTATAATCTGAATTCAAATTTTAAATTTTTTTTTTTTTTACACTTAATAAAATGAACTCTTTATGTTTTAAAAAGCATACATTCAAACACAAGTATGTATATATACAATACACTTATAAACGCATATTATAAAATAAGAAACCAGCATTGTTAAAACCAAATATACTGTAAAATTTTTGTACAGCTAGTATATAAAATATACTTAGAGTTCTATGCAAGTTTAAACACATTATTTGATAGCTGAAACATAGAAGCTTAACCCCTATCTAAATGGTTCGACCACCAATATTATAAAATTGGTGGACTATAAGCTACTATACAAATTTATAAACTTATTATACATTTACACTCAACTATCAACTTTATAGATTATAAACACATGACAAATATATGAAATGAAATTCGTAACAGCTGTATACTTCATATACATATAAATGTACAACAGCAAGTATGAGGACCCTTCCAACTTGTTTCGCATATATATATACGATTAAAATAATGTTTTAAATAAACAGATACTTATAACATTTACCAAAATCATGGTGCATAGAAAACTGTCTGCAAACATTTATATTATAACAAAATATAAATCGAACTTGTATATAATGTACTATAGTCTTATAAACATAACTTTTACGCAATATATTAAAGTACTATATAATTATACTGTCTTCATATTAATCAACTAAAACAATGTATAAACAACTTTCATAACCACATACATACTTCTTTATAATATACTATAATATGTATAGAACACTAATATATATATAGTAACCTAGAGTAAGATATAAATATACAGTTCTGTAACCCAATATAAACAAATATATCCGACTTACTTTAAAACTATAATATACTTTAAACAGCCCAAGTTTGTATATATAAATATAAGACTGATACTAAAAGAATACCAGGCTTTGCTTCGGTGGTGGATGGGTGTAGGCTGGAGGCTACATCATCAGGGAGGGTGGAGGGGCAGGGCTGCCATGTGTTTGCGGGTTTGGCGAGGGGTGTTGCGGCCAGAAGGTGGTGGACGTTGCCGCCTGGTGTGTGAGAGGGGGAGGCAGTCCTCATGGCAGTTCGTGTGTCAGTGAAGGAGGGATGTTGAGTTATTGTCGAAGGTGGTGAGCAATTGCGGTTGTGGTGCTAGAGGAGAAATCGTGGGCGAGGGTGAGATGGATGCTAGAGGCGGGTGTGGGGGTGAGAAGCTATGGTGAAGTGGGTGTTTGTGTGTTGGCTGCTGCATGATGAAACGAAATGAAACAATATTAGGAATTGGAAGGGACAGGCTAGCTTCAGTCAAATAATATACGAACAGTTAAATATGAAAGGAAAAATTCTCAAAAGCAGATTTGAACGGATTAAAAGGTGAGATGAAACAACATATGTAATAAAAGCAGGGAATAGAGAGAGTTGGAAGTTGGGTGAATAATAATCATTGATGTCTATTGAAATACACGGTGAAGGGATGACAGAGCATAGAAATACAAAAGTCCAAAGTTAAAACGTGTACTGGTACGATAAATCGTCTCACAGATCTCATTTCATACCGGATTTTGAAATACCCAATGAATACACTGTTGAGATCAGTATGACGAGATGATCAAAACGGCATATGGATATCAGTGGTACGATTGAATTATAAAAATTCGAAAATTTTCTACTGGCGGAAAATGCAAGAAAAACGCTGAAAAATAAGATCGACGGAGCCAAAGATGTCCGAATTTGGAAAAACGACAAACAGACATCTTGCTCAGAAGATGGTTTAGAATTTTTCTATGTAAAAATATTTAGGTTCCGGAAACATTTTATTTTCATTACTTTTTAACTGATTAAATTGAAGTGAATTTACGCGCGAAATAAACTTTCATATTTTCGGACGAAAATTTACCAGTTGCTATGTTTAACTAGACGTATCCCAAATATAAATTTTTATTTCAAAATTTTATCGTTTAAAATTTCACAAAATTTCAACTAATTACTTTATTAAAACAGTTGAAATTTACGGGTCGTTACACTCTCCCCCACTCAAAACTTTTCGTCCCCGAAAAGGAACGAGGTAGGAGAATAGAAACAACCAAAAAGAAAAACAGATTTGAAATACAAAATAACAATTAATTTAAACCATATAAATTTAAATTTTATTGATATTCAATAATTGATTTAATCCATTTGATTTCACTAACATCAATCTCAACTATTTCTAAATTCATTATCTTATTATCCAATTATCCTCAATTTAAAATTTCTAAAACCATAAATTTGAATAGTCTTTTATTATAATCATATTTTCTTCAACAATTTTAAATTCTTCTTTATTCCAAATTACTGTTAAATTTATTCTACTTAATATATCTACTCACATATATTTAACCCATATAAATTTATTTAAACCATAAAAGTTCCAATTTAAATAAATTTATATTCACTAACTGCTTTTAAATTCAAGGTATTTTCATAAGTTGATCTAATTTCAATTTATTAATTAACCCTAACAAAATTTATTTTTCAATTATCTTATTATTCTATTTACCTCTATTAACATTTTATAATTAAAATTTAAGTGTACAACATTTATTATAACCACTCAAATTTTATTTATAAATTCAATTCATATTATATATTATCCAATTACATATTCAACTTCTGAATGATTTAGGTAAGTTGTATTAGAATGCAGTTGAACAATATACAAATAAAATTTTTCCCAATTCAACTATTCAAGTTTAAATATTTATTCCAAATTTTGGTTTTATTTATAATTAAAATCATCCTTTAACAAAATTTAAGAATTAGGTTTCCGATTAACCTTTAAACAATTTAGAGATATATATAATATATTTATAACAATCAAATTAAATTTTAAAATAAGATACCTACATATATATATAATCAAATTATACTAAAGAAATTCAAATCAAAATATTTTTCAAAACAAAACCGTAGCAAAGCTACAGAATAGTATCTCCACTTCGAAACTCGAAAATGAATGTCGATGATGCGGCCGCCATCACCGAAATTATTTTCCAGCGACAAAGAGAAGAGCACTGATTTCAACATTTAAAATTTCTTTGAAACGATTTCTATTCGAAAATACGTTTAATAATATACATTTTAAAATTTTAAAACCAAAGTTCGAAATCACCTGAAACTAAATTCTCAAATTTCTGAATTAAATTCATTTCAATTTCCAAATCAATTTATAAATCAGGTTTTATAAATTCATTTGTTTATATGTTGATAAACCAATGGTTTACAAAACAATAAATGGAAATCAAATATTTCATTTTTGACAACAAATTCATTAACAATTTAATTTCAGAAAAATTTATACTTATATATAATATAATCATATAAAATTATTTTATTTACCAAATTTGAAAACAATATTGTGTCAGTTTGTTCTGTTAAAGTGTTTTAGAAATCCTATCGATAGCGTTGATCAGACGAATCGATCGGAAACCCAAATCAACATCAACAACTCAAACAACACAATACATAAAACATTTTTAATATTAATAAATACACTTCTTTGCTCGACGATACAGGAATGAATTTTCAAAATAAGGATAGGGTTTTAAATTTGATGGACTTAAATCAAAAGAGAAATTTGATTCGAAGATAAGTTCGAAACAAGATATGATGATTAATAGCAAAGTCGGAAGATTGATAAGTTTATATAAATCGCGGGCAACCTTAACCGGATCGACTGTGACTTCAAGAATAAGATCGTTGTAGAATTCCGAGGTAAATCGACATTCGATCTCAAGAAATAAAATTCAAGTATAGCAGGAGATAGATAGCATCGTAAACCGAGGATACAGAAATCTCCGGTAAATCAATGCCAATTGTAAAGGAGTTTTGCTCCTCCACGAATCATTCGAAGATTGGCGAGACCGCCGATCTATTATAGATATCATTCAAATGGAGTTATGGGGTGCTCCAGAATTGAAAGAAGACGAATAGTGAAGGACACGAATGAATTTCAGAACCGAGGGGACGTTTCAAAATTCAGAGGAATTGAGTCAAAGGAAGAGATTGAAACTCGAATGAGAGTGATTCTGTAAATACATTTACCCTATATGTTGAGTTTTGCCTAGAGCTACCAAAGCTCTGATACCAACTGCAACGACCCAGAATTTTAGGCCATTCGCGTCCATTATAAGTGTATAGGTAGACACTCATGCCGGAGTTGAATTGCTCAAAATACCGCGTTGTTAATTTAAATTTGGCAAAACTGAACATATACAGTAAATAGATATAATCACAGATCACAGACACAGAGTAATAAATGCAGCGGAAATAAAAGAGATAGTAGTTCATGAAGCTACTATATGAATATATAAAAATACATCAGAGTTTACAACAGAAGAGTAATACGATACATCAGATACAAATCAGAATACATCACTGGAATCATCGAATACTGAAAGCAGAATAGATGGCTGGATCTTCAAGCAAAGCTCCAACTCCAAAGGTGAGTCTCGAATACTGGTACACTCAGTCTGACCCGAGCGTAAAGCAAAATACAAAACACTCGAGTCAGGATTAACATTCTTATATTAATAAATCCAACTCAAGTGAAATAGCAATTGAAATACAAGTAACTCAAAGGATGTTTGGAATAACCATTCTTTAAGGATCCGGTAAACTATCTACTATGTAGTAATGTACGCTAAGTAGATAATGTCTATCAGTAATATATAAAGATATCAAAATAGCGTTAAGTCATGGCCCATTCCACCCTTAACACATTTTTATTCCCACAAGTATATACAAGACCGTAGTTTCCCCAAAACCGGAAGTCACCAGAGGGCAATCCATATACTCAAGGTACAAAACAAATTCGTAGTGGTCGCGCATAAATGGAATACAAGTATGACAAGGCACATGAGGCTATACCCAAGGTAGTGATACTACCGTTCGCCTGATCCAGACTGGTGAGAACGCAACGCCGCAGCGCCTGCAACACCGTGAGACAACACTCCCAAAATCAAGGGTGCACCAATCGACAACAAGTATAAGTAGTTCGAAGAAGTGTGTCCACTTGAGGTATCAATCCTCCATTGGCCCGGCACAGCTCCTGTTTTAGTCATTTCCAATTTGACACAAGTGTCAAGGCTATCCAATATCGTTCTCTTTCTTCAGTCATCACGTACATCATTCCAACCACTTCATTCTGGATCATCACTCCGCGTATAGTTATTAAAGTGGTTTTCGGTTTAGATAGAGAGTATATCCATAACCGAATTCCGGTCTCTTTAATAACTTCCGTAATTATTACACCGATTGGTCGTTTATTCATTTCAAAACCAAATCAAATTCAATTTCAATTAGAATTCGTAAATCAACACTCATTTGTCTCTCAAAACCAATTTCCAATAATTTACGTTTCAAAACTTCAAATTTTCATTTCACAATCTTATAATTCGATTTCAATTTCTATTTAAAACAATTCAAATATTGATTCAAACTCGTATATAAGTTTCATCTCGAAATCATTAAATAAATTTTTCTTAACATTCAAATCCATTTAAACTCATTTATCGATTTCATTCCATATCCGTTAAGTTAGTTTATCGTTCAAAACAATTTCTATTAAATTTCCAATTCATTAAATCAATTCTTAAGTTCAACTTCATTAAATCAAAATTTACAATTTTGAATTAAATTAAATTCGTCAAATCAATTCTTTCGATTACAAGTCTTACATTTATTCCAAAATATCACATTTTCATTTCTTGTTACAGAAATTTAATTTCACTTATTTACTTTCTTACATAAATTTCCAAAACTTACTTAATAAAGAACTCAATTTCAATTATTTACGAAGTAAATTCACTTATTCAAAAGTTCAATTTTTCTTATTAAAGAATCTCAATTCAATTAAATCATTAAATAATTCAATCTTATTTAATTATTAAATAATTCAAAACTTAATTATCAAATAATTTCAAAGTTTAATAATTTCAGACTTAATTATAATTTCAATTTAATTATTACATCATTTCAAAGTTTAATAATTTCAAACTTAATTCAATCATTTCTCAAAATAAACAACATTCTTTCATAAATTACATTGTTAATATTTTGTTTCGGATTATTTAAATATTCACATTTAATTTCATTTAAAATTCAATTTCCAACTTCATTTCAAAATCATATTATTTATTCAGATAAAATCTTCGTTTTATTTTTAAATCAAATTATTGACCAATCGGGTTTTATTTAATTCTCTATATCCTAGGTCAAAGTTCAATTTGGGTATTTATCATTTCAACCCGATTCCAATTTAATTAAAAATCAAAGCATAAAAGGGAACTTGCAGTGTGATAACTGGGATGGTGTCAAAGTAAATAAACAAGCAATAACAATAATCAATATCAATCCAATAATCAATTCAATAATCCCGAAATAACCGTATTAATTCGCATTGTTATTTGTACGAATTAATATAATTATTTCTAGAATCTACACTATCATTTCGCGCAGATTAAAGATTATTACATTACGGTTCTTTACTTGTCATCTATTTACAATTTCATACATCATCAATTTAACAACATACATTCAGTGGTTCAAAGTGTAATTAAACAAATCCTACATGTCAATAAATTTAACAGTTAAAGGGGTCATATTAAACAAATGTCAGTTAATCAAATTTAACATATATACCAAATCTAACTATCCTACGTCAATTTCAATTTCAAATTATTTATCACTTACATCATTAACAATTTAACGTCCAATATAAACATCAAACAATCAATCATTTAACAACCAAACTGGATTATCATCGCATATATAACAGATAATGGTGTCGGATGTCACAGGTGAACTGATACAGGTAATAACAGTGTAAATATCAAACAACAGCATATTTCAATTGTCGTTTCAATTGAAATCAAATTTAATAAATAAAAGAACGTTAATCGTGAGTGAGTGCTCACCTTTCGAGGCTAGAGAGGGATTCGATGATAAAGTGAGTTACGATTCCAAGCACGGATTTCCAAAGCAAAGCAAGAATGAACGCGAATTGGATGAACAAGGCTGAAATCAAGAATGGACAAACGAATCAGAACCAGTTTGATATGTACGGAAAATATTTGATATTTTATAAAATCAATAATTTTAGTCTAAGGCGAAAATTTAAAATAAAATATTTATATTTTTAAATCAAAATTTAAATTTAAACGCATAAAATATCTATTCCCGTTATATAAAAATATCCAAACCAAACTTGTGTATACAGATATAAACTATTATGTCAAAACTATTATTTAACTTTACATACGTATTATAATCTGAATTCAAATTTTAATTTTTTTTTTTTTTTTACACTTAATAAAATGAACTCTTTATGTTTTAAAAAGCATACATTCAAACACAAGTATGTATATATACAATACACTTATAAACGCATATTATAAAATAAGAAACCAGCATTGTTAAAACCAAATATACTGTAAAAATTTTGTACAGCTAGTATATAAAATATACTTAGAGTTCTATGCAAGTTTAAACACATTATTTGATAGCTGAAACATAGAAGCTTAACCCCTATCTAAATGGTTCGACCACCAATATTATAAAATTGGTGGACTATAAGCTACTATACAAATTTATAAACTTATTATACATTTACACTCAACTATCAACTTTATAGATTATAAACACATGACAAATATATGAAATGAAATTCGTAACAGCTGTATACTTCATATACATATAAATGTACAACAGCAAGTATGAGGACCCTTCCAACTTGTTTCGCATATATATACGATTAAAATAATGTTTTAAATAAACAGATACTTATAACATTTACCAAAATCATGGTGCATAGAAAACTGTCTGCAAACATTTATATTATAACAAAATATAAATCGAACTTGTATATAATGTACTATAGTCTTATAAACATAACTTTTACGCAATATATTAAAGTACTATATAATTATACTGTCTTCATATTAATCAACTAAAACAATGTATAAACAACTTTCATAACCACATACATACTTCTTTATAATATACTATAATATGTATAGAACACTAATATATATATAGTAACCTAGAGTAAGATATAAATATACAGTTCTGTAACCCAATATAAACAAATATATCCGACTTACTTTAAAACTATAATATACTTTAAACAGCCCAAGTTTGTATATATAAATATAAGACTGATACTAAAAGAATACCAGGCTTTGCTTCGGTGGTGGATGGGTGTAGGCTGGAGGCTACATCATCAGGGAGGGTGGAGGGGCAGGGCTGCCATGTGTTTGCGGGTTTGGCGAGGGGTGTTGCGGCCAGAAGGTGGTGGACGTTGCCGCCTGGTGTGTGAGAGGGGGAGGCAGTCCTCATGGCAGTTCGTGTGTCAGTGAAGGAGGGATGTTGAGTTATTGTCGAAGGTGGTGAGCAATTGCGGTTGTGGTGCTAGAGGAGAAATCGTGGGCGAGGGTGAGATGGATGCTAGAGGCGGGTGTAGGGGTGAGAAGCTATGGTGAAGTGGGTGTTTGTGTGTTGGTGTGATATCCCGGGATTTTGGACAATAATCAATTTAATAATCTATATTTAAAAATTAAATTGATTGATAATCTTTGTTAATAAAATTTGGATAAATTTAATAATTTAATTAAATAAATATTTAATTAGTGAATTCTATCTTTTAAAAGTTAATAGAATGATTTCTATTTATAATGTATAGATATAATTTTATATATTGTAAATAGATAAGTTGGTTTGAATTTAACAAATAAAATTATGTTTTCAAATTTCTAATATATATTTGGTAATTTGGAAATTATGATTTAAATTAATATTAAGCTTTCCAAAGATATTTAATAAATAACCATATAGTTTTAAAATACATATATACATTTACATAAGAATTATTAAGTGAAAAATCTTTGTTAACATTTTAAATATATACTCATTAATTAAAAAAGGACATGTGTTATTATTTTAAAGCCTCCATATTACAAGTGTTAATTAGTTAAATATGATATAGGACAAGTGTCATTCAATTTGGTTTTCTTTTATTTTTATTTAAAGTTAAATTTCAGCCTATATATATATATCCATATTTCCTTCCATTCTTTTTCTATTTTTCTTTCTAAATCTAAAGTCAAGTACAAAATCTGCAAAACCTTTTTCTAAAAACAAAATTCCAAACCTGAAAACATTTTCTCAAAAACCCTATACAAACTCCTCATAAACGAATCTATAATCAACAACCTCCTCAAAATCTGAGATGCAAATCTAAGCCTGTAATCCTCTTCAAAACTACACCTGGAAATGCATTTTCACAAATTAAACCCAAGCCTGAAATTCTTCAACCCTGTTTTGAGAGCAAGCAGACACAATACTATCTGTAATCAAGCCTTAAGCCATTTTTCAACAAGTTTCAAAGGCATGCAAGTTTTAAATCAAACAAAGGCACCTTCCAGTTCTCAAGTTTTCAAAAGACAAATTCCAGCAAAAGTTTTCAAAGCTATTTTCAAAAATGAAGGCTCTGTCTTCTTCAAAAATAGGGTGAGTAACTTTTAATTCTAAAATCTAGTATGGTTGAATAATAAATGTGTATTGATAAGTGAATGCCTGATATTTGTGTGCATGTTGTTTTTAAGTACCCTGTTCATCATTGTCTTAGGGAAGTAACAAATTCTTTTTAAAATGCTTAAGTATAAATGGGTACATGTGAATCTCTGAAGCAAGAATGGTTGTATATATATGTGAAATCTCTGTGAATATTGGATGATGGATGTGTGCATGTTTGTGAAATATCTGTACCATCTCTGTTTCAAGTTTCTAGACAAAGTTTGATTCAAAAATCATTATCTCATGGTCTAATCTTTATTAGAATGTAAGATTAAAACAAAAATGGGTTGTTTCATTTTAAACTTTAGTTTAGAGTTTAAAATTAAGTCAAAATAATATTAACTTGGCTCTGGAAATCATAAATACCAGAATGCTTAAAGCTAAGTCAAAAATTTAAGTTTAATAATTCGTAGATTTAGGGTTATGAAACAAATCCCTAAACAAAATTATGATTTTTAAAAATAAAATCACCAATTCTAGTATTGGAATCAGAGAGCAGTTCATAGTTGTCTGGATTATGTATTTTGGCTTGTTACTGTTGATCTAAATGATCGGAGGAATCGAGTTTACTTCTGGAGATGGAGGAGTGGTCAGTGATGACGAGAAAATTATCTGATGATGATATACTTCACCGTGGAGATGGTGATGGGGAAATTTGGTTTGTAGCCCTAGTTTGGGTAGAGTTGGTATATTTGATTGGTACGACTCCACTGTTTGATCGAGTTCAACTATGTTTTGGGTAATGGAAGTAGGCGTGTAGGGGAAGACTTGACCGGAATTTCAAGGCTACTGGTGATCGGAGGCAGGAGTACGTGAGATTTTCCAGGCTTTGGTGGTTCGAGACTTTCTGTTCCAGGTTTCGTTTGAATGTTCGAATTCAAATTCGAGCTCGTATTGATGTTTATGTTGATCGTGTTGGGACGTGAGTGTGATCGCCGATGGTGAGAGATCATCAAAGATGATCGGAGCTGCCGCGTTTGGCTGTGCATGTGCACGGTGCACAATTATCTGATGAAGTTTGGTATGGGGAATATGGTACTCGAGTTTCTCGAGTCGATTGCGTGTTTTGCTCGAAGTAATCTGGAAATTTTCTCGAGGGAATTGGGTTGTTGACTCGAAGCATTAAGATATGACTCGGGTTGAAATGGTATTACAGGTTTTAACAGAAACCTGTTGTTCAGTTTTTAAATTTTAAAATGAAATTTAAAACTGAAGTTTAAATATAAAAGTAAAGTTTAAATAAGTTTAAATCTAGTTTTATTTGGAGTTTAAGTTTAGATCTCAGTTTTCAAATAAGATAAAGTTTTAAAATTTGAATTGATTTAACTACTTTAAAAAGGGTTAAGTAGTTTGAATTTTAAAAATGAAGTTTTAAATTATAAATAGGATTCTAAATCTAAAGATTAATCTGGAATCAAAAGTTAATATGCATTTCAATTTTGAAATAAAAAGAAGTTTTTAAATTTAAAATGTTTTAAACAATTTGAATGTTAAAGTGTATTTTTAATTGATTTGAATTTAAAATGAATTTGGTTTTAAAATTGTTTAATTAAGTAAATATTTCTTTAACATGTGATTTAAAAGGATAGTTTTAAAACTTTGTTAAGTTAAATTTGTCTTCATTTTAAATCTTAAATTTAAAATGAAATTTAAAAGTAAATTTAAGTTAAATTGTTTTAAATGCTTTATTAATGATATTTTAATCATTAATAAGAATTAAGTTTATCTTAAAGATAATTAAGATATAATAATTTGGGATAAATTATTAAGGTAATTAAAGTTAATTTATCAAATTAAATTAATTTATGATTTGGATTAATAAATTTAGTAATTAAGGGTTTAAATTGATTAATTAAGGTTTAATTAAATTAATTAAAGGTTAATTAATTTGAAATTAAGGATCATTAATTAGAATAAGTTAAGGTTATTAATTAATGGTTAGTAATAAATTAATCAAGTAATTAAGGATGAATTGAAGTCATTGTTAGGTACTTAATTAATTAAGTAAATTAAAGATTTATTTATTAGTAATTTGAATTAATTAATTTGAAATTAATAATGGTTAAATAAAGTTTAATTATTTAAGAAGAATAATTAAAGAATAGTTAATAGTTAATGTAGATCATTAACTTGGGTTTAATAAGTAATGTGATTTAATTTTGATAATTAAATAGATTAATTAATTAAGGTTAATCATTTGTGAAAATGTAATGACCCAAGATTTTAGGAATTCATTCTGGAAAATATAAATAAATTTAAAATAATTTTTAAATTAATTTTGGAAGGAGATTGTTATGACTTGATAGTGTATCAGTATGTGTGTACATGTGTGCACAGGGTATACACATGAACTAAAGCTAAAAATCTCTGAACTTTAAGAATAAATACATATTGATATGTATGGGAATAAATATATATATATATATATATATTAAAATCTTTAAAAGCTGAATGCATAAGTAAATATAAATATATGTATGCTACTGAATATTTTTCTTAAGTATACATGTGCATGTGTGTGTCAATACAGAATGATATATATATATATATATATATATACATGTGCTAATAAAATACCAGAGTTTAAATTAGTAAGATAAAATATACAGACATATTTTAATACAAGCAGAAATAAAAAGAAAGAAGATATAAAAAGAACTAATCCTCTTATAAATAAATAAAGGAAGTACATGCCATTTACATGAAAGCTAAAAATAGAAAAAAATAAGAGAAAACAGAGAAATGTTGCTATAGGCAGAATTAGGAAGTGTATTAAATAAATAACAAAACCAAGTCACATTTTTAGCATGATTGTAGACAAGGGGGAAAAGTATTTTCTGAAAAGCAATTTCTGAAAGAAAAATGTAACCACTTTTCTCTTCACCCAAATTAAGCCGGGAAGGGGTAAAACTTTGGGTTAAAATGCAGATAACATGATTTTCTGGTGGGCAAAAATGGCTTTAGCCAATACCCAAAACCCTAAGAGAAACCCTGTATATATATACAAGTATATACAGCAGCCTCCTCTTCTCCTCAGAAAAGAATTTTGAAAAAAAAAGAAGAAAAACAATACCACAGAAATCATAAGACAAGGGAAGGAAGAGAGCTTGAGGATAAGAGCAGGAGTTCATCAGTTAATTAAGGAAACAAAGGAGAGAGCTAGGTGAGAAAACTCACTCAAAAATCTAAGGCAATAAGTCCTAATGTAGGCAGCCAGATAAAAAGTATTTTTATTCAAAGAGTATTTTCATAAATAAATGTTTATCTGTGAATCTAAACCTGAATATGTTTTGATTTTCTTTGGTTGATCATTTGTTTTATTATAACAAAGTCTATGTGTTGTTAGCATACATGTCTGTTTTATACACTCAGATCTCTGATATGTTAATGTTTAGGGATATAAATAAATACCCAGAAAATAAAATGTTGAGAATAGGCAAGTAGTATTGGTTTTGGCTCAACCCAGAAAGATGTAAATAATGTTGAGCTGCAATATACTCATGTATAAGTGCTGAGGCTCGAAATAGAAAGGAATTAGGGGTGCAATAGGGTTGCCTATGTGCTGATGCCTCTGATTCAATAAAATGCATAGCAAACAAAATTTTGTGATTCAGTGAAACCAGATTATTCTGAGTTTAACTCAAGCACAAATGTTTGTAAAAGAAAAACTCCCCCAGAAGCTATAAGCCAATGTTAGTTGCCTAAACTCCTTTTAAAAATACCAGGATGAGTATCTATATATATATATATACAGAACCTTATTTTGTAGTCACCAATGGCTGTTTGCTTGTTGTTTCTGTATGGTCATGAATAATAGGAGATACCATGATATGGATGTTTTAGCTAAATAAAATGAATCACTGAATGGTTTGTCATGAAAAATCAAAGGGGTTATTATTAACTTAAATCTGATTAGGAAATTGGGGTCAAGAACACTGCAGGAATGACTTGTGTGCTTGAGTAACATAAGTTGACACATGGCTTGTTTAAGTCCTGAGATCTTTGTGTAATGGAGTGAATTAGTTCATTACAGTGTGTCCATTGATTCATAAATATTGCAGATGAGACCAAGGATAGATAAATATACCAAGGAGATAATACTTGAGCAGATGAGAAAACTAGAGTTTTTCCCAGATTTGAAATATGAGGATTGAATAAGTGATTTAACTCATATTAGTTATTTTCCTGTTTGGTAGGAATGATTGTTTGTCTATGATTGAGTTGTATGCTTGAATATATGTGCCATATTCATATGTGTAGTCTCTGGAAAGAAAGTTAAAGTGTGCACATGCACAATGACACAGAGCATGCACACAAGTATTTACCTGATTCCAAAGGACAGAACCTTATGTATTTGTACTTAACTTGATTTTAACCTAATTAACAAATTGCTTTTGTGAATTTTCTCATACCAGACATGTGTCTGACCCTAGTGTGCTAATGGCATCTGGGGTGTCTCATTTAAAATGAGGCAGTTTCAAATGCTTTTTCAGGGATTGCAGCAACTAAATAGGAGTAGGAGCAAGGCTTTGAGAAGAGGATATAGCATGCTAAAACTTAGTTAGATAAGAGCCTAAATGTTGAAATCTGCATGTATTGACAATTTAAATTGCTACTTGTATTAAGTGATGAATATTGGATGGATATTTTGTTAGGCATTTTGTTAAAAGATTGATTTGTATCTGGAAACTATGAATTAAGTTAAATATCTGTTATGTTTAAAAGTATTTTAATCAAATCTTGTAAGTAGATTTAGCAAGAACACCATGTTAAAAATTGAATGATTACATTTTATAAATGCATTAGTCAATCATGAATCTTTGGAAAGGATTTAAGTTTTGGAAAATCTGGAGAGTTGATTCTCAGAAAATTTAAATGGTTTTATTTTCTAATATAGCATATGTATGCAAAAGAAACAGGCATAGATTGAATGTTTTTATAGGGCTGCAAGGTTTTCATAATTTAATTTGTTCCATACAATTGTTTCATGTCCTATTTTTAAACAAAGAAAGAATCTGTAGTACGGTAGTTAGAAACCAGATTCAAATAGTTGCAGATATATATGCACATAAATATGTTTAGTGCAAACATTACCACATCTTTTTCTTTGCACTTGTAATAGAAATCTGGATTTCACTCAGATTTTAACCAAATGCATTTTTAAGGCCAGACAGACCTTATAAGAAGAAATACAAACCTGAATGATGATAAACACTTCTATCATCCTCAAAACCCAAGAACCTTACTCTTAATTCATATCAATCCTGAAGCCTTCCAGGTTATAGGGATGGGATTCAATAATGATTAAGCAAGGATTATTGTTTTCTATGATGGATTTTAGGCAAAAATAAAATATATATATGTGCAGATAGGTAGATAACAGATTCCAGACTGCACAAAAGAAAAAAAACCAAAAATTGTGTTTGAACCGACCAGCATAGCACTCGAACTCGTGACCTTGCATGTATAAGTTAGGCGCGTTTCCATTACGCCTAGATGTTGCTTGTGTTTCCTTAGGATCCACTTTATTTTATACTGATTTTGACACTATTCAGAACTTAACACAAACATCTATATTAAAAGCTTGTTTACTACTAATTATTTCTTGATCACTTCTTAGTTAGTATAAACAGACTAATGTGTATGTTTCCAGTGGATTGTTTGATCAAAAAAAAATATACATAAAATAAATTAGCAATCCACCATCCTCTTGTTTTTCAAAACTCTGATTCAAACAAGAGAGGCATATACATCCTCACATGTATGTGCTTATCTTTGTGAATGTACTGATATATTTATATTGGTTGTTTATTGTGATCCTGGATATATTTTGGTTTATTGTAGAAAGATATTGACCCTGAGAATCATATTTGCAATGGATATATCTATATATCCTCTTTACCTTAAAAAAAAAATTCTTATGGAATTAGAGTAGAATTAGGAGGGTCATTTCAGTTGGTATCAGAGCTATGTTATTCAACATAGTAGAAGTAAGGATCAAGTCCTTAGATAGAAATAAAATTAAAAGGAACTAAATACTAAACTAACCAGCTATGTAAATTATTATTAGCAAACTATGGTAGGGAGACCACCAAATCAGGGGGCAGGATCTTCCCATGCACCACCAATGGTCAATCTGCAAGACTTAGTGAGAGCATTTAGGGATGGGGCAGGACAAAGGCAAGAAAATCCCTATGAAGAACTCTCAAAATTGCTTAAGACATATACTCATTTAGGAGGCAAAAGCTTTGAAGGGACAGAGAGTATCATGGAAATTCAAACATGGTTGAGAACATTGGAAAGAATTTTCAATGACATGCAACTTGATGATCAAAGAAAGAGGCAAGTGGCTTCAAGACAGCTAAAAGGAGTAGCTTTAGGCTGGTGGGAAGTAATCATTGCAGGAAGGAATGAGAATGAAATCACTTGGAATCAATTTAAAGAGATGTTGGAAGCAAGGTTTGTACCAGCATCAGCAAAGACTACCTTGTTAGAAGAATTCATTAGACTTAGACAAGGAACCATGACTGTCACAGAATATACTCAAAAGTTTGAGGGACTCTCCACATATGGAGCAATGCTTGTGGCAGATGAGGCATCTAAAAATGATAGGTACATAAAGGGTCTGAACCCAGGACTTAGCAGAGCCATGTTACCCTATGCAGACAAGACTTTTGATCATGTGATAGACTTGGCTTTGAGGTTGGAGCAGCATGACAAGGAAAGGGAGAAGTTCAGAAATTTTAAGAGCAATAATAACAAGAAAGGTAAGGGGAGGTATCACCCTTATGATAAGAAGAAAGAAGAGGCTAGTAACAAAAGCACTGGAGATGTCAAAGCTAAGGAAGACAAGAAGAAAATTGTGTGCCATCAATGTGGAAAGGAAGGGCATATCAAACCAAAATGTCCAGAATTGAAAGGAGGAGCTTTCAAATACTATCTATGTGGGAAAGAGGGGCATATGAAGAGGAATTGTCCTGAGTATAAACAGCAAGGCAAATTGGCAAATTTGGAAGGAAAAGGCAAAGCCACAGTGGAGAGTAACACTGTAAACCATAGCCAAGTGGAAGGTACATTACTTATTTGTACCATACCCATAACAGTAGTATATGATACTGGGGCAACTCACTCCTTAATTTCTTATGAATTGGTTAAAATGCTAAAACTGAATTGCATATTGGTTGAAACCCCATTGCATATACAAAGTCCATTGGGGAGTTCTAGTGTTTTAAATATGATTTGTGTGGATGTGGGATTAAACATAGGGGGAAATATTTTTATTTCCAATTTATATGTTTTGAATTACCCAAATATAGGTGTTATATTGGGGGTAGACTGGTTAAGGCAATTTAAAGCCATAATTAATTTAGACTCATCCACCATATCATTGCAAAATTCTAGAGGCCAGAGAATCACAGTTTTATGTGAGGTAGCTAAGGAAGGAAAACTATATCATTTAGTTGACTCAGAAAAAGATTTCAGTGAACTAACCATTGAAGAAATTCCCATAGTCAATGAATATTTGGATGTGTTTGGTGAGGTCAAGGGTATTCCACACCATAGACCAGTAGAATTCCAGATCAATTTAGTTCCAGGAGCAAGCCCAGTGATTAAAAAGCCAACTAGAATGGGGCCAAATGAACTAAAAGAACTAAAGAAACAGTTAGAAGAATTGGAAGAAAAGGGTTTTATAAGACCAAGTAATTCTTGCTGGGGAGCACCAGTGGTATTTGTTAAGAAGCAAGATGGCTCTTTAAGACTCTGCATAGATTATAGAGAATTAAACAAGGTAACCATTAAAAATAAATACCCATTGCCAAGAATAGATGATCTTTTTGATCAATTAGCAGGGGCAAAAGTATTTTCTAGACTAGACTTAGCATCTGGTTTTCATCAAATGAAGGTGGAAGAATCAAGCATCAAGTACACTGCCTTTAACACTAGGTATGGGTTGTATGAATTTTTGGTTATGCCATTTGGCTTGACCAATGCACCATCTTACTTTGTAGATTTAATGAACAGAACCTTTAGAGATTGCTTAGACAAGTTTGTGCTTATTTTCATAGATGACATTTTGATTTATTCCAAGACAGTGGAAGAACATAAGCATCATTTGCACCTGGTTCTGTCTAGGCTAAGGGAAAAAGATTTAAAGGCAAAATTTTCAAAATGTGTGTTTTGGAAGGAGGAAGTACATTTTCTTGGCCATGTTATATCTGCCAAAGGAATTTCTGTGAACCCCAATAAAGTAGTGGCTATCCAAGCATGGAAGAGACCAAGCACTATGAGTGAGGTGAGGTCATTTATGGGGATGGCAGGGTATTATAGAAGGTTTATAAAAGATTTTTCAAAGATTTCTACACCACTCACTAACCTAACCAGGAAGAACCAAGCTTTTGTTTGGTCAGAAAAATGTGAAAAGTCTTTTGAACAGTTGAAGGAGGCATTGGTGAATGCTCCAATTCTAAAAGTACCACATGGAAATGAAGAATTAGTGGTATACACTGATGCTAGTGGATTTGGCTTGGGTGCAGTGTTGATGCAACAAGGCCAAGTCATTGCATATGCATCCAGACAACTAAAACCCCATGAAGTAAGGTATGCCACACATGATCTCGAATTAGCAGCTGTGATATATGCTTTAAAACTTTGGAGACATTATTTATTAGGCACTAAGTTTGAACTTTACACTGACCACAAGTCTCTAAAATATTTGTTTTCACAAAAAGATTTGAACATGAGGCAACACAGATGGGTGGAGTTCTTAGCTGCCTATGATTTTGACATACTCTATACACCAGGCAAAGCAAACAAAGTTGCAGATGCTCTAAGTAGACAGCATGCTAAATTGGCTATGATGATGATAGCAGAATTTAAAGATTTGTCTTTGCTAACTGAGTTAGAGATTGAGGAGAATGGTTGTGTGCAGATGCATGGTGCACAAGAAGGAAAAGGGAAGTTAAGCTTAATGACACTTCAACCAGATTTAATTCTGAAGGTAGGAAAAATGCAAGAACAAGATGCTCACTTATTAGAGAAGAGAATGCTCCTCTCAAGAGGGGAGGAAGTGATGAAACACCACATTGATAAAAATGGCTATGTAAGATACCAGAATAGGATATGTGTACCAGAGGACATAGAATTGAAGAGGGAGATATTGAATGAATATCACAGAAGTAAATACTCCATACACCCAGGTAACACAAAAATGTATCAAAATTTGAAAAGAGACTTCTGGTGGAAGGGGATGAAATCTGATATAGCTAAATACATTGCCAAATGTATGACTTGCCAACAAGTCAAGGCTGAAACTCAAAGACCATCAGGGTTGATGCAACCTCTTAGTGTACCACAGTGGAAGTGGGAAGACATATCTATGGACTTCATAGATGGACTGCCTAGATCTAAGAGAGGTAATACAAGCATATGGGTGATAGTGGATAGGCTAACCAAGGTAGCACACTTCATCCCAGTCAAGTCAGAAAGAACTGCACCAAAACTAGCTCAAATTTTTATAAAAGAAGTGGTAAGGTTACATGGCATTCCCAAAACCATTGTGAGTGATAGGGATACCATCTTCACTTCAAAATTCTGGAAAAGCTTTCAAGAAGCAATGGGAAGTGAACTATGTTTAAGTACTGCCTACCATCCTCAATCAGATGGGCAGACTGAGGTGGTAAACAAAGTTTTGGAGGACATGTTGAGGGCATGTATACTGGATTTTGGGGGCAACTGGGAAGATTATCTTCATCTAGTTGAATTTACATACAACAACAGCTACCAAAGCACCATAGGAATGGCTCCATTTGAGGCCTTGTATGGTAAACCCTGCTTGTCACCTGTTTGCTGGGTAGAAGCAGGAGAAAGGTCTATTTTAGGACCTGAGTACATACAAGAAACCAAGGAGAAAATTGAGTTGATAAGAAGAAGAATGACAGCAGCTCAAGATAGGCAAAAGAAATTTGCAGACATGAGAAGGAGGCAGGTAGAATATGAAGTGGGAAATTTTGTTTTCATCAAAATCTCACCCATGAAAAATGTGTTGAGGTTTGGAAAACAAGGCAAATTAACCCCAAGATATATTGGACCATACAAAATTTTGGAGAGAATTGGTCCCTTGGCATATAGGTTGGAATTACCAGAAAACATGCAAGGCATACATGATGTTTTTCATGTATCACAATTGAGAAGGTGGGTCCATGACAAGGCAGAAATTCTTGAAACCCCAACCCAAGTGCAGATAAATCCTAATTTGATTTATGAAAAGGATCCAGTGGGAATTTTGGCAAAAGATGTGAAGAAGTTGAGGAATAAATCTCTGAAACTTGTGAAGGTACAGTGGAGTCTAGATCCTAGTGATTGCACATGGGAATTAGAAGACAAAGTTAGGATGAATTATCCTAAGCTATTTTCAGATTAAGGTAATTCTGATCTTTGATTGTTTTCTTTATTTTGGATGAATATATTTTTAGTTAGTATAGAACTAAGAATCTATTTGGTAGAGAATATACTTGTTCTCTGAATTAAGTTTAAAATTTATTTTAAGCTTAGGAAAATTGTGGGACACAATTTCTAAAAGGAGGGGTGTATGTAATGACCCAAGATTTTAGGAATTCATTCTGGAAAATATAAATAAATTTAAAATAATTTTTAAATTAATTTTGGAAGGAGATTGTTATGACTTGATAGTGTATCAGTATGTGTGTACATGTGTGCACAGGGTATACACATGAACTAAAGCTAAAAATCTCTGAACTTTAAGAATAAATACATATTGATATGTATGGGAATATATATATATATATATATATATATATTAAAATCTTTAAAAGCTGAATGCATAAGTAAATATAAATATATGTATGCTACTGAATATTTTTCTTAAGTATACATGTGCATGTGTGTGTCAATACAGAATGATATATATATATAAATATATACATGTGCTAATAAAATACCAAAGTTTAAATTAGTAAGATAAAATATACAGACATATTTTAATACAAGCAGAAATAAAAAGAAAGAAGATATAAAAAGAACTAATCCTCTTATAAATAAATAAAGGAAGTACATGCCATTTACATGAAAGCTAAAAATAGAAAAAAATAAGAGAAAACAGAGAAATGTTGCTATAGGCAGAATTAGGAAGTGTATTAAATAAATAACAAAACCAAGTCACATTTTTAGCATGATTGTAGACAAGGGGGAAAAGTATTTTCTGAAAAGCAATTTCTGAAAGAAAAATGTAACCACTTTTCTCTTCACCCAAATTAAGCCGGGAAGGGGTAAAACTTTGGGTTAAAATGCAGATAACATGATTTTCTGGTGGGCAAAAATGGCTTTAGCCAATACCCAAAACCCTAAGAGAAACCCTGTATATATATACAAGTATATACAGCAGCCTCCTCTTCTCCTCAGAAAAGAATTTTGAAAAAAAAAGAAGAAAAACAATACCACAGAAATCATAAGACAAGGGAAGGAAGAGAGCTTGAGGATAAGAGCAGGAGTTCATCAGTTAATTAAGGAAACAAAGGAGAGAGCTAGGTGAGAAAACTCACTCAAAAATCTAAGGCAATAAGTCCTAATGTAGGCAGCCAGATAAAAAGTATTTTTATTCAAAGAGTATTTTCATAAATAAATGTTTATCTGTGAATCTAAACCTGAATATGTTTTGATTTTCTTTGGTTGATCATTTGTTTTATTATAACAAAGTCTATGTGTTGTTAGCATACATGTCTGTTTTATACACTCAGATCTCTGATATGTTAATGTTTAGGGATATAAATAAATACCCAGAAAATAAAATGTTGAGAATAGGCAAGTAGTATTGGTTTTGGCTCAACCCATGAAGATGTAAATAATGTTGAGCTGCAATATACTCATGTATAAGTGCTGAGGCTCGAAATAGAAAGGAATTAGGGGTGCAATAGGGTTGCCTATGTGCTGATGCCTCTGATTCAATAAAATGCATAGCAAACAAAATTTTGTGATTCAGTGAAACCAGATTATTCTGAGTTTAACTCAAGCACAAATGTTTGTAAAAGAAAAACTCCCCCAGAAGCTATAAGCCAATGTTAGTTGCCTAAACTCCTTTTAAAAATACCAGGATGAGTATCTATATATATATATATATATACAGAACCTTATTTTGTAGTCACCAATGGCTGTTTGCTTGTTGTTTCTGTATGGTCATGAATAATAGGAGATACCATGATATGGATGTTTTAGCTAAATAAAATGAATCACTGAATGGTTTGTCATGAAAAATCAAAGGGGTTATTATTAACTTAAATCTGATTAGGAAATTGGGGTCAAGAACACTGCAGGAATGACTTGTGTGCTTGAGTAACATAAGTTGACACATGGCTTGTTTAAGTCCTGAGATCTTTGTGTAATGGAGTGAATTAGTTCATTACAGTGTGTCCATTGATTCATAAATATTGCAGATGAGACCAAGGATAGATAAATATACCAAGGAGATAATACTTGAGCAGATGAGAAAACTAGAGTTTTTCCCAGATTTGAAATATGAGGATTGAATAAGTGATTTAACTCATATTAGTTATTTTCCTGTTTGGTAGGAATGATTGTTTGTCTATGATTGAGTTGTATGCTTGAATATATGTGCCATATTCATATGTGTAGTCTCTGGAAAGAAAGTTAAAGTGTGCACATGCACAATGACACAGAGCATGCACACAAGTATTTACCTGATTCCAAAGGACAGAACCTTATGTATTTGTACTTAACTTGATTTTAACCTAATTAACAAATTGCTTTTGTGAATTTTCTCATACCAGACATGTGTCTGACCCTAGTGTGCTAATGGCATCTGGGGTGTCTCATTTAAAATGAGGCAGTTTCAAATGCTTTTTCAGGGATTGCAGCAACTAAATAGGAGTAGGAGCAAGGCTTTGAGAAGAGGATATAGCATGCTAAAACTTAGTTAGATAAGAGCCTAAATGTTGAAATCTGCATGTATTGACAATTTAAATTGCTACTTGTATTAAGTGATGAATATTGGATGGATATTTTGTTAGGCATTTTGTTAAAAGATTGATTTGTATCTGGAAACTATGAATTAAGTTAAATATCTGTTATGTTTAAAAGTATTTTAATCAAATCCTGTAAGTAGATTTAGCAAGAACACCATGTTAAAAATTGAATGATTACATTTTATAAATGCATTAGTCAATCATGAATCTTTGGAAAGGATTTAAGTTTTGGAAAATCTGGAGAGTTGATTCTCAGAAAATTTAAATGGTTTTATTTTCTAATATAGCATATGTATGCAAAAGAAACAGACATAGATTGAATGTTTTTATAGGGCTGCAAGGTTTTCATAATTTAATTTGTTCCATACAATTGTTTCATGTCCTATTTTTAAACAAAGAAAGAATCTGTAGTAAGGTAGATAGAAACCAGATTCAAATAGTTGCAGATATATATGCACATAAATATGTTTAGTGCAAACATTACCACATCTTTTTCTTTGCACTTGTAATAGAAATCTGGATTTCACTCAGATTTTAACCAAATGCATTTTTAAGGCCAGACAGACCTTATAAGAAGAAATACAAACCTGAATGATGATAAACACTTCTATCATCCTCAAAACCCAAGAACCTTACTCTTAATTCATATCAATCCTGAAGCCTTCCAGGTTATAGGGATGGGATTCAATAATGATTAAGCAAGGATTATTGTTTTCTATGATGGATTTTAGGCAAAAATAAAATATATATATGTGCAGATAGGTAGATAACAGATTCCAGACTGCACAAAAGAAAAAAAAACCAAAAATTGTGTTTGAACCGACCAGCATAGCACTCGAACTCGTGACCTTGCATGTATAAGTTAGGCGCGTTTCCATTACGCCTAGATGTTGCTTGTGTTTCCTTAGGATCCACTTTATTTTATACTGATTTTGACACTATTCAGAACTTAACACAAACATCTATATTAAAAGCTTGTTTACTACTGATTATTTCTTGATCACTTCTTAGTTAGTATAAACAGACTAATGTGTATGTTTCCAGTGGATTGTTTGATCAAAAAAAAAATATATACATAAAATAAATTAGCAATCCACCATCCTCTTGTTTTTCAAAACTCTGATTCAAACAAGAGAGGCATATACATCCTCACATGTATGTGCTTATCTTTGTGAATGTACTGATATATTTATATTGGTTGTTTATTGTGATCCTGGATATATTTTGGTTTATTGTAGAAAGATATTGACCCTGAGAATCATATTTGCAATGGATATATCTATATATCCTCTTTACCTTAAAAAAAAAAAATTCTTATGGAATTAGAGTAGAATTAGGAGGGTCATTTCAGAAAATTGTTTAAATATAATTACTTAATGGAAGTAATTAAGAAATTAATTACTCATTGTAATTAATTGAGATTAATTTGATTAGTTAAGTTAATTAATTAAGATTAATTAATTTAAGATAATCACTTAATGATTTGTGAAGTATAATTACTTAATGTAATTTAATGAAATATAATTACTTAGGCAAGTAATTAATGGATAATTACTGATGTAATTAATGGAGTAATTAAGGGTAGTTAATTACTTAATGGAATTAACCAAGGGATTAATTAAGAAATTAATTAAGGAATAATTAATTTATTTAAAGAAGTAATTAAGGGTAGTTAATTACTGAATGTGATTAATCAATAGTGATTAATAATTATGGTTTAATTAAAGATTAATTACTTAATGTAATTAATTTAATTAGAATAATTAATAATAAAAATGTAATTAAGGATCATTAATTAATATAATTAATGATGTAATTAAGATTGGTTAATTAAGTAATAATTAATAAATGAAGTAATTAATCAATGTAATTAATTAAGGATTAATGTAATTAATTATAGTTGATTAACTTAATTAATTTTAGTTAATTAATTAATGAAGTAATTAAAGGTTAATTACAATAAGTGGTTAAGGATAATTAATTTAAGTAATTAATTGAGGATAAATTACTTGGATGTAATTAAAAGATAATTAATTAAGATGATTAATTGAAATAAATTATTAGAGGATAATTAATTAATTGATGGTAATTAATTAATGGTTAAGTAAGAAGGATTTATAAAATGAAGTAATTAATTTAATTCAATTTAAATTAAAAGATAATATAAATCATTACTTATGAATGGGTGATAGTATTGAATACTTGGCATTGATTGATATCTCTGATGAGATATATGCTGTATGATATGGATGTTAGTTGAATTGTGATGATAATATGGATTATCTGATAATGTTGATTATCTATTGTGAATTATCTTTCTTTGTGTATAAAGATAATGAATTGAATTTGTTTTAACCTTTAAAACAACTTGGCCTTAAAAGATACGCTTTGGATTTCAATGAGACCGGGATCGGGTTTCCGTATACCGGATTTCCAGGTCTGGAGACCCGAATACCACATCGATCCAAATTTACGATAGGTCGTGAATCTCAAGTGAAGATGAAGATTCAGAGTACAAGGGTTATTGTCGTTAACTCTGAGGGTGATTCCAAAACGAGTGTAACGAGATAATGCCTTCGGTTTCGTTCGAACCCGGAACGAACTTGTATGGATTGAATGCTTTCAGCACATCGTCAGGCGGACGATGAGCATTCTAAGTGATATGTTCTGATTAAAGGTAATCGTAACCTCAAGCCTCATCAACCGGGAATGGCTAAAACAGGGGAGGTGCAGCAAGGTTTCGTGGGTAGCACCCACTGAGAGCAAGACAGATCCCTGTCTAGAGGTCCCTTTTCTTTTATTCGGCTTAGTGTGTGGTTGGTCGCGCCAACTACGGGATTGTCTTGTTCGGGATTATCCAGTAAGGGATGGTTCCGGCTTTGTGTTGCAGGGGAGCGGGCGTACTCCTCGGTACGGTGATCTAGGCCACGTACTGTGACGGGCGGTACCCCAGTAGCCCTGCCATTGTATGGAATCCAAACTCCAATAAGTGCCGTACGTATTAGTTGTGCCCAACTATGTTGGAATGTGAGATGTAAGCATTTCAGCTATTTCTATATTTTACTTGAAAACCCTAGACCCTATTATAATAAAATCAGATTTCCTATCAAATGTTTTGGTTAGCGTAAGGTAAAAACTTACCCATGTTTATTTGTGGGGAGTCTTACGTGATACCTTTTCTTTCTAAAGGTTTTGAAGTTAAGCAAGTTTAACCTGTTACTCACACCAGACCCATGTCTGACCCAAGTTGTTTATTTCTGTTTTATAAACTCTTGGGTACTCAAATTTTTACGAGTAGCCAAGGGATTCAGGTTAGCCTTGACGAATTGTGGAGGAGCAATGGAGCAGGAGGCTTCGGCGTTATAGATAGATAGTAGTTTCCGCTGTGTTGATTTTGTATTGATCTCTGAATTGGATTGAGATGTAATAACTAGACAGATGATTATAACTGTCTAGTATATGTAACTCTGATAAGTGTTGTATATGATACTATGTAATATTTATATGATATAATATATTTTGTTTCGTTCCGCTGTGAGATTCTGATGTATTGTTATTCTTTCTTTCTCTTCTTTTCTCTTTTCTATCCCTTTCTTTCTTATTAGCGATACGACTTTCTATGGAGAGAAAGTCGTGGTCGTTACAGTTGGCTGCTGCATGATGAAACGAAATGAAACAATATTAGGAATTGGAAGGGACAGGCTAGCTTCAGTCAAATAATATACGAACAGTTAAATATGAAAGGAAAAATTCTCAAAAGCAGATTTGAACGGATTAAAAGGTGAGATGAAACAACATATGTAATAAAAGCAGGGAATAGAGAGAGTTGGAAGTTGGGTGAATAATAATCATTGATGTCTATTGAAATACACGGTGAAGGGATGACAGAGCATAGAAATACAAAAGTCCAAAGTTAAAACGTGTACTGGTACGATAAATCGTCTCACAGATCTCATTTCATACCGGATTTTGAAATACCCAATGAATACACTGTTGAGATCAGTATGACGAGATGATCAAAACGGCATATGGATATCAGTGGTACGATTGAATTATAAAAATTCGAAAATTTTCTACTGGCGGAAAATGCAAGAAAAACGCTGAAAAATAAGATCGACGGAGCCAAAGATGTCCGAATTTGGAAAAACGACAAACTGACATCTTGCTCAGAAGATGGTTTAGAATTTTTCTATGTAAAAATATTTAGGTTCCGGAAACATTTTATTTTCATTACTTTTTAACTGATTAAATTGAAGTGAATTTACGCGCGAAATAAACTTTCATATTTTCGGACGAAAATTTACCAGTTGCTATGTTTAACTAGACGTATCCCAAATATAAATTTTTATTTCAAAATTTTATCGTTTAAAATTTCACAAAATTTCAACTAATTACTTTATTAAAACAGTTGAAATTTACGGGTCGTTACAGTATACCTATCAACCATAGCAACGAAAGCAACCAATTCATCCAAACAAACAATTCTGACCTATTTGGAGTTTACGTCCTATGCAAATATATCGAATTTCCTTTCTGGATCGACCAAAAACCATCAAAGAATTGAGAAAAGAGATGTTTAACAAAAGAGATTGATAGAGAAAAGATTGTTCCCTTTTTGTTACAGGGTATTGACCAATTCGTGGTGGTATTCCCCTGTCCCCTATCTCATCCTCTTCTTGCACTCATACTCACTATCAATAGATAGTAAGAGAATTTACTGAGGCGTACGGATGGATATCTTAGGGATTACTCATTCTAGGGTATACTTCACCCTATCTCTAATGAGTTTCTTATTGTGTTATACTCCATAGCTAAAGTTCAACCTTTGCTCTGATACCAAATGTGAAGATCCCGGACTCGGCCTTCGAAAATCGGCACCCGTACTTCACTTATACTCAAATGCCGTAGATTCAAACGCCAAATCTGGCTCCTCGGAGCTTATAACACAGTAAGTATAACAAAACAGCGGAATAAAGAAATCAATGATATCATATACAACTCCAATGAATACAGTATCTAGAATGATATACAACAATGATATCAATATGATACAAGAATATCAGAGACAAATGATAATGATACAGCGGAAACAACAGAAATGATAACTCCAAATGATCCGCAAAAGAGAATGAGTCCAACAACTCCAACATCAGCTCGAACCACCATCACGTTGCACCAAGATAAGCAATGTCAGTCCTGATCTCCAAAAAACTGAACTAGCTCCAACTAGTCTACTAAACCTGACTATCTGAAAAACCCAACTCTAGACTGCCCGTGTGGAAAATTATGGGCACCCGGAGTTTAGGAAGGGAACAATAAACTCCGAGTCAGTCATGGGACTGGTGTGAGTAACAAAAACAGTTTATCTTTAAACAAACAACAAAAGAATTTTAAACATTGAAATCCGCAATGCTTTTTGGAAAATGAAACTACCATAAGACCTCCCGCCACACACACAATGCAAACGCAGAATTGGAGGAGATTTCTTCTTATGATAGTCAAACATGCTTACTACGCAAAATCAATGGATTATTATTACTAGTGCATAGTGTAGGAAACATTTCTAAAATATAATATTAATCTTAGCCAGCATAGGCATTTTAACTACTATGTTCAATAGCAGGTTACCGCCACATTCCATAGCAGGTTATACAACTAAAACCGTACAAGGTTCGTATTGTTTCTTTGGATTTTCCAACAAATGGTCAGGCTAAGGAATTTCCCACTGTCAATGGGTACGCCTCTGGAGGGATGTCCCGAGAACCTACCCGAATCTCTGCCAACACAAGGTCGGGTTACCTCTGTCACTAGGTAACTACTACTCGAGTATGCCACCCCCCGGTCCTTTGGGACCTTTATCCGAGGCCTCGATCACACAGCAACAATCACACAGTAAATGAGATTGGAGCAACCACACAGGTAAATATCTGGGCTCCATACCATAATATCACCTTTTTCCAAAAGGAAATGACATACCCTAAAGGGAGCGACCCTCATAACCTTGCCGCATCTTTCCTGTTTCGACCATTTCCGGTTTGTGAGGCTCGATGAGGTCTCGTCTACAAAGCTATGCTTTTTCACAAAGCCATGCTTTGATCAACAAATGATCAGCAAATGACCATCAACACACAGCAACACTCAGCATGCCACACTACCAAATTGGGAGTATATCACTGATAACCTTCAACTACATAACCTCTGAGCTCATTCGTCTTAGAGAAGGGTGTTAAGCTAAGAGAATAAATCTCCGCCACCAAACAGAAATGTATTTGAAAGAAATCAGCTTTATATCTCAAAGTGTAGCATCAGACATACAACCATACAAGTCTGTTCCAGATTCAAACAGAACCGAAGGCACTTCCGAAGAAGCCCTTGCACCGGGTATTCACAATCCCGATCAGACTTCCCATCACTTAGGGAATCTCTATACCGGGCGCTACCCAATGCAGAGACAATCGATAGGTTATCCTATCATTTTCACGAATACCCGGTCTTCAACACCGGTCTTCAATTTATATCCATATACATCGTATCACTTATTCGGAATGGGTTATATGACACAAAGTCCTCTCCCGGCTAAACCGAATAGTGAGCGTAATATTTAAAAACATATGGATATTGGGATTTCAGTTAAGTCACAACTTATTACCCAAAAATTCTCTTTCAAATGGTTTAATCAAATCGCCATTTTAATCTTTAACACAAAAAGATTTATCTCACAAAGTTCACCCAGTTTCACAAAGATCTATTCATAGATTTCCAAATCGATTACCATTTCAATTGGATTAACTCATTAAATCTTTAAATCAAGATTCAACTTATAGCTTTCAAAAAGAATTCACTTATAACTTGGAAAACCATTTTTCAATTCAAACTTGAAATTCCTTTAACTTAAATTGGAATTTCATTTCTTATATGAAAGCTTTTATCATTTGAAAAAAACAGTTTTCATTTTGGAAAATCTGATTCATTTATACGAGTTAAAGTCCTTGGGTTAAATTCAAATTCTCAAAACCATACCTTTAAAATGGTTTAAATTCATATAAACATATTTATAACATCTTTAACCATAATTTCCAGTCATGAAATTCAATTCTAAATTTTGAATTCAAATTCAAATTGAATTATTTAAATTGAAACTTTACCTTAAAAACTCCTTTTCGAAAGCTTTGACATTTAACCCAAATCCATTTCTAAAATCAATTGAAATTAAAATTTCAATTTCAAAAATATTAATTTTAAATCATCTGTGACTTAACCGATTTCCTCGTGAAATCCATATTTGTGTGTGTAAGAGTGTGGTCCAGGGGTTTCACACAGTAGTGCAACATCATTCAATCATCACAGATCAGAATACAGAAATATAGTTGATAAGCGGTATAACTATAACGCTTATCTTTTATTCATAGATCATAGATATATAAATTACAGATAATATATGACATTCATCCTAGATAAATGAACTACAATACAGATCACACACAAATCATAATATATCACACAACATCACAAATCAGGGAATATCAACAATTCAATCATTCAGTCAGGTCCAAACATTCACAAGTAAATTTTATTAATCAACTGATTAATTTAAATCAGATGTATTATTTAGGAATGAATCATTAATCTGGGTTAACCATCATAGTTAATTACAAATTATTTGAAATAAATTCTCCTTTCATCATTTATTAGTTAACCTTTAATTATTAACTAATCAATCTTAATTAATAAACCAATTTAACCTTTAATTATTAAATAAATCTTAATTAATCACCATTTATCAATTATTTAAATAAATCTTAGTTGATGACTTCATTAACATATTTAAATTTCTTTAATTACTTTCCTAAAGAAATTACTTACATTAATCATTATTAATCAAAATTGATTAATTATTAATAACTCATTGATCAAAAGAGTTAAAATCAAATTTTCTTTTGACTTCACGTATTTAAAGTATACCTTTACATTTAAACTGATTTTAAACACTTCAGTTCTAAAACTTAATTAAATTTCAAAATTTTGAAATTAGATTTAGAATGAAATCCAAGTTTAAACTCTTTAATTTCAACTTGTTTAGATTTTAATTTACAATTTCCAATCTATTTTAAATTCAAACTTCTCTAATATATTTGAATTACTTTCAAGTTATTAAAAACAATTTGAATTTGTAGACTTTATTTATTTTTAAACTAAATTTCAATTCAAACTAGGATCTATATTTACATTTTGGTTTCAACTCAGTTTTAAAACCTTGATTTAAAATTTAAATTTAGTTTCCCGATTTCAAAACAGAAAACAGGTTTCTAGTTCAAAAGCCTGTAGCCATACTTGACCTGAGACTACCCATTCCTGCTTCGAGTAAATAACTCGAACCACTCGAGTCCAACGCGAAGATTTCCTCTGTTCTTCCCAGGCAACTCAAACACCCAGGCACAAAGTGCTCGTGCACGTGCACATCGTCGCTGGCCAACTTCCGGCATCGTCATGACGTCGAGCACGTCGACAATCAACTCCAGATCCATTCGCGACCACCAAACTTCAGGATCAACTCGAAATCAAAATCGATTTCACCAAGAAAAACCTGGAAACTCGAAAGCAACATCCCCACAAACCTGGCAAAGCCTCGTTCGCCACAACCCGACCACCGGAATTCATGCAACTCCGGTCATCGACTCGTCAATCCCATAGCCATCATTACCCAAAATTTCGAGCAACTTGATGCTCGAACGAAGACGTGAGACACGAGTTTCCTCTCCACTCAAAAACTAGGTTTACAAACTAAAATCCTACGCCGTTGTCGCCGCCATCATCTTTTCCACCTCCGACCATTTTTCTTGGCAATCCCGTAGGCTCCTCCATCTCCACGAACAACCCCGACATCCACGAATCGACTGATCACCGAAAATTGATCAAAATCCACTTTTCGAACAAAAATAAACTGCTATCAAACCAGTTGTTTAAAAATCATCAAACAAGGCTTAAAAATCCTATTTTTCCACAAGGATTCGAGTTATGTATCGGAATCAATGTTTTAGGAAACTCGAAATTTCCAGAGTTTAAAGTTTTGACTATAAAAACTTGATTTTTCATCCTATACACATTTTTATCTCATGAAACTATTTTTAAGTTATCATCCATACTTAAATACAACTAATTTATTTTAAAATCAAAGCCTAATATTGATTAGGAAAGAAGAATTTGGATTTTGATGTTGTACTATACCCTGTGAAGTAACAGAGAGGAAGAAATACACTGGCACATGCATGTATACAGAGCAATTTCAAGATATATACTTAAGTTTAAAACTATTGGTTATTACTCACCTTCAACATTTAGATTCCAGAAGCCTTCAAATTGAAAGTAGAAACCTTTTTGAATTTGTAAAGTAGAAAATCCTGGGTTGAGTTTGTTACTGGAACTTCTTCTTGGTCTCAGATTTTTCTTTGATTGTTTGATGGTTTAAGTGGATGTTTTAGTTGAACTTTGTTTAAGTTGTAGATGGTATGTATTTCAGATGTACTCAGTTTGAATGATCGAACTGAGATGAAAATGTTTGATGTGTAGAAAATGAGTTTACAGGAGATATTATTCTTCTTGTACCATACAGGTACATTTTTTTCTCAAGTCAGAGATTATTTTCCTCTATCCTTGTTTGACTCAGCTGATATGATATACATGGTGGCTAGCATTAATGGTTTTGTACAATCTACATATACTTATCTTTTTACCTTCGTTTGTACATATATGAATAGAATGTTGTCTTCATTTACAAACTAATAGATATTTGTATGTATATTTGAATACTTGGTTGAATGTACTTGAATGTATATGTTTGCTTCTTCATTTTACAAGTGTTCATGAATATGTATTTGTTTTAATGATGAGATATGGTTTGGGCTAGCATTAATTACTTTGTCTTGTTTCTTACTTGTATGTATTTTACTTTCTTTTTATTTGCTTTATTACATTTATTTTTATAACTTATCTTTTATATATTGATTTCTATTTCTAATTTAATTTATTACTATTGTTTTACTTTAATATTTATTGTCTTATAATTCAATTTATTTATTTATTTTAATTTCTAACATAAACCATTTATTTAAAATTTAATTCAAATCCCATACATACATAATCACATACAATATTTAAATTTAACACATATTTTATCTGAATTCGGGGAAACTCGAATCAATCTACAGTTAATTTTATAATTTTAATTCAAAAATTCAATTAATTATCAATTTAAATTTAATTAAAATCCGGGGTCGTTACAATGGATATATATCATTTCAATCCAAATCAAAGTGTCATATGTATATATCATTTCAACCTTTTTCTTAATTTATTCGAATATAATTCAAATAATAGTTTTATATACTGTCAATAATATATAGGGTGATAACAGGATATATATAAAATAAATAAACATCCAATCATCCAAAATATCAACCAATACCCACCCATCATAATCAACATCTAAAACAGTCAATATATCACAACAGTTAGCTAGTTATCAATATCGGTTATCTAACTAGCAGTTCAACTTCAAATTCAATTTTTAACTGTTAATTCAAATTTCTAACAGGTCAATTTCTATGTCGATTTTCATGTCAGTTAAATTACCAAACAACAATAAAAAAAAATTAAATCACTTCATGATTTTAATTTAACGAACATCAGAAATATTTTAGTATTCGTGAGCTGGTTTAATCACTCACCTTTATTTGAAACTAAATTTTTTTAAAATTGAAATAAATTCCAATCCATCTCCATGTCGTAGACGATGTCGATACGAATCCAACGTGACTTGTTTCGCTCAAATCCGACCTCATACGAGAAAATTACGAATTAATTAGCTTAACAATATAATATAAATATAATTAACAAAATAGTTAACAATTAAAACCAAATCTATATCATCTTCTTCCCTCTTCCAATACACTATCTAGGCCAAGAACCCATTACACGACTAAATTTTTCAATGCGCGCGCCACCCTAAGGGATCGAAGCCCCATCTGACTTCGTAACGACGTGCGCCAGCCTCCGAGCCACTACTGCCCCAAGTACGGTCGACTCCACTGCCTCCGTTCGACCTCGAGAACCCAAAAACCACGCACCCTATATGCCTCGATTCTGGCGAATTCGAGCGATAATGACTCGAGCCAACCGTACATTGCGTTGAGGTGATCGAGCTCTCCATTTTTCCTTTGATGTCATTAGATTTCATTGAGTGGATAAGGAGAAAATGAAAGGAAAAGATCGAACGTTTATGGCCTTTGAAATTAAAAGAATGGTGGCCAGCAAATAAAGGCTAGGGTTTTGCAAATGATGACCTTATATAAGCAATTACAAAACACTATTCACACGACAAATTTTCCGAACTCCAAACGAATTCTGGCCTTTGAAATTAAAAGAACGGTGGCCAGCAAATAAAGGCTAGGGTTTTGCAAATGATGACCTTATATAAGCAATTACAAAACACTATTCACACGACAAATTTTCCGAACTCCAAACGAAGCGTTCCGATAGGCGTTCTATATGTTATACACGTATTTTGAACGCAACAAAACTAGTCTCAGAAGCTAATTCCATCATATTCAGAATATATCTTTTCAAAATCAAATTATTTTAATTAAGATTCTGAAAATAAATTCTACACGTTTCAAGCTCGCACGACCAAACGATAAGTCCGATCGCTACGAAACATGAAATCCTATAATAATTCACTATTACGGATCCGACGATACTGATTACGTCAAAATCCGAGACAGTGCCCAAAAATTCTATTTTTACACGTTAATTAAAATAAGCTAATTTCCAAAATAAATTTATTCACTTTAAATTCAATTTTAAAAGTTAACAATCTTCATTCTTGTTTAAATAAAATTTAAATCAACTTTCGAAATCATTTTCATTCACATTAAATCCAATATTTAGTTATTTAAACAATTTCAAATATTAAATTTAATAATTTAATTATCAAATAAATCATTATATTTGAAATATAAGTTATTTAACTTGTAAAATTTGCTTTTTAAAGCGAATTCAAATAATAAACAACTACTTCCATTTTACAATAATTCAACATCTTTGCAATTATTGTATACAGTAAAAGTTATTCATTTCTTACCAAATAAATGTTTTCTTATTTCTAAAATTTATATTTATCAAAAATACAATTTCGTATAAATAAACTTTTGCATTTACCTTTAATAAACATTCATTTGATTCTTTATTAAATTAACCCTGATTATTTCAATTTCTGTTATCAATTACTTATAATTCAATATCATTTAATTTACTTTCTAATATAAGTTATCATCTTTTATCTTATTGAATTTTGTTATCTAAAATTTTTATCCAAGTTCATATCCAATAAATTACATTAATAAATCATTAAATTTTTATTCTAACCATTGTTCAATAATTATATTAAATTCAATAATTTAAAATAGTTAAAAATACGGGTCATTACAATCTCCCACACATAAAAGTCCTCGAAAAGAAGATTTAGTAAGGAATCTAAAATTAGATATATTTACTCAAAATAATCAACTTACAAAATTTTAAAATATATTTTGCAAAACCTTTACCATGCTTCCGCTATGGCACTCCGATATCGGCTTATTTGTAAAGCAAATTATAAAAATTTTAAGTCTCAAAAATTTTCTAACACTCGAATTTATGGAAAATTTCGGCAGTGTCTCCTTTGCGTGGCTCGATCGTAAAAATTTACAATACACACATATATAACAAATATACATCTCATCTCAATGACGAGGCATCCCGTAGGGAAAAACATAAAAGTACGATATGTAATTCGAGATATGTATCTTATTATTATTAATATGTGTGAGTTCGCTCATATTAAAGCGAGCAAAAGGATGTTGAATCACATATACGTCCAAATGGCTTCATATGTACCTATCTCAACTCAAATTGAATATTAGTTGCTTATAAAAGGATATAGAAAGCATGCATGAGTTTAATAGAACTATATAACATGAATTCTGAATCCAAATCATAAGCACAAGTACTAATATCCAACAAAATAATCAAATGCAATCCAAAGCAGTAATAACAATGATTTACAACCAAAGAAACCATCCCACAATTAATATCCATCCAATTGGTTTGCTTCCAATTTATTCACATCTTAATTCATTCAAGTTCAATTTATTCAAATTCAATTATTTCACTTTATGTTAACACATTTCATATCAATTCATTTATGGACCATTCATAAAAATCATTTTATTAATTCATTTCAATACGTGAAAATTATTAATTTATAAAGAACTAAACATCAGGTTCTTTCCAAATCATCTTGAAATAATATATATATTCCTCTTTTATATATATTAAATCATATTCAGAAAATATAAATCAAAATCTGTTTATTGAATCAAATGCGTAGCAAAGCTACTAAGTGTCCTTCCCCACTTTGAGACTCGAAAATGAATGTTGATGATGTGGCCGTCATTACCGAAATTATTTTCCAGCGATAGAAAATGGGAGTACATGACTTATTTCCTTTTCAAAATCCCCTTTTGAAAACAACTTCTATTCGTAAATATTCTAAATAATACTAATATTATTTTCAAAATCTTAGAAAACAATTTCAAAAGCATCGGGATTTAAGTTCTCAAATTCTCAGTCTAAATTCATTCTTTTACTTAAACTAAAACTAGATTTTACTTAAGTTCATTAATTAAGTTTATAAATATCCATAAACACAAATTTGTAAAGTTAATATTTTCAACCATGGTTTTATAACCTATTCACTTCATATTCAATTTATTTTATAAATTGTTCATTTCATAATCTGAACTTAAAGTTTAAATTATTTCTTACCACTTTTACTTAAGTGTATAAACATTTCTTGATTCAAGTCCAAACTAATATAATACTCTTCTATCCAAAAGATTATATATACACCAATTCAGATTTATTTTACATCCAAATTTATTAAACAAACTTCCAACCCTATTTATTCACCATTTTAATAGTTCGAAAATAATATAATTTACGAACTACCAAAACGTGATGGTTTTAAAATTTTGATTTGGACATAACTTGAGTTTTATTAAATAAAATCTTGGTTTTTCACTTTCATATGAAAACTACGATTATAATAGTCCGGAAAATTCTTGTTTCGATGCATTCCAACTTATATTGAATCTTACACGTCCATTTAAAGTTTCAGGTCACGAAATCGTGAATTGCCAAAACGCGATGCGTTTATTTTAATTTATATTTCAAACTATTATAAAAAAGTTCAAACACCTTTAAAACTTTACCAAACAAGTTCAATGTAACGACCCAATATTTTGGACCATTCACATCCATTATAAGTGTATAGGTAGACACTCATGCCGGAGTTGAATTGCTCAAAATACCGCGTTGTTAATACAATACATCAGATACAAATCAGAGTACATCAGATACAAATCAGAATACATCACTGGAATCATCGAATACTGGAAGCAGAATAGATGGCTGGATCTTCAAGCAAAGCTCCAACTTCAAAGATGAGTCTTGAATACTGGTACACTCAGTCTGACCCGAGCGTAAAGCAAAAACACAAGACACTCGAGTCAGGATTAACATTCTTATATTAATAAATCCAACTCAAGTGAAATAGCAATTGAAATACAAGTAACTCAAAGGATGTTTGGAATAACCATCCTTTAAGGATCCGTTAAACTATCTACTATGTAGTAGTGTACAATAAGTAGATAATGTCTATCAGTAATATAAAGATATCAAAATAGTGTTAAGTCATGGCCCATTCCACCCTTAACACATTTTTATTCCCAAGAGCATATACAAGACCGTAGTTTCCCCAAAACCGGAAGTCACCAGAGGGCAATCCATATACTAAAGGTACAAAACAAATTCGTAGTGGTCGCGAATAGGGAAAACAAGTATGACAAGGCACATGAGGCAATACCCAAGGTAGTGATACTACCGTTTGCCTGATCCGGACTGGTGAGAACGCAACGCCGCAGCGCCCGCAACACCATGAAACAACACTCCCAAAATCAAGGGTGCACCAATCGACAACAAGTAATGAGTAGTTCGAAGAAGTGTGTTCACTTGAGGTAGCTAATCCTCCATTGGCCCGGCACGGCTCCTGTTTTAGTCATTTCCAATTTGACATAAGTGTCAAGGCTATCCATTATCGTTCTCTTTCTACAGTCATCACGTACATCATTCTAATCACTTCATTCTGGATCACACTCCGCGTATAGTTATTAAAGTGGTTTTCGGTTTAGATAGAGAGTATATCCATAACTGATTTCGGTCTCTTTAATAACCTTCGAAATTATTTCACCGATCGGTCGTTTATTTATTTCAAAACCAAATCAATTTCAATTTCAATCAGAATTTGCAAACCAACATTTCATTTGTCTTTCCAAAAAAATTTCCATAATTTACATTTCAAAACTTCCAAATTCATAATTTACGTTTCAAAACTTCCAAATTACCATTTCAAAAGCTTATAATTCAATTTCAATTTCTATTTAAAACAATTCAAATATTGATTCAAATTCGTATATAAATTTCATTCTGAAATCATTTAAATGATTAAATCTACATTCAAATCAATTTAAGTTCATTTATCGATTTCATTCAATATTCGTTAAGTAAATTTTCATTTAAAAACAATTTCTATTTAATTTCCAATTCATTAAAACAATTACTTAAGTTCAATGCCATTATATCAAAACTTACAATTTTAATTAAGTTAAATTCGTCAAATCAAATTCTTTAAATTACAAGTCTTACATTAATTTCAAAAAATATTACATTTTATTTCTTGTTAAAGAAATTCAATTTCACTTATTTACTTACTTAAATAATTTTCCAAAACTTACTTAATAAAGAATCTCTATTTCAATTATTTACGAAGTAAAAATTCACTTATTCAAAAGTTCAATTTCACTTATTATATAAATATTTCAATCTTATTTAATTATAAAATAATTTCAAAACTAAATTATTAAATAATTCCAAACTTAATTATTAAATGATTTCAAAACTTAAATTCAATCATTTCTTAAATTAACAGCATTCTTTCATCAATTTCTTTATTAATATTTTGTCTCAGATTATTAAATATTCACATTTTCCTTTCATTAAAATTCAAATTTCAACTTCATTTCAAAACCCATATTATTTATTCAAATGAAATCTTCGTTTTATTTTAAAATCAAATTATTGACCAATCGGGTTTTATTTTCCTATCCTGGGTCAAGTTCAATTTGGGTATTTATCATTTCAACCTGATTCCAATTTAAGTCAAAATCAAAACATAGCAAAAGGGAACTTGCAGTGTGATAACTGGGATGGTGTCAAAGTAAATAAACAAGCAATAACAACAACCAATATCAATCCAATAATCAATTCAAATAATCCCGAATAATCGTATTAATTCGCATGGTTGTTTGTGCAAATTAATATAATTATTTCTAGAATCTACACTATCATTTCATGTAGATTAAAGATTATTACACTTATTATTCATACGGTTCTTCACTTGTCATTCGATTTCAATTTTAACACCACAACAATTAATCCAATATACGTTTAATGGTTCAAAGTGTAATTATCACTATTTTACAGGTCAATTAATTTAACAAATAAAAGGGGTCATATTCAACAAATCAAATTCAACATATATGTCAATACAACTTTTTAATTATCCTACGTCAAATTTACTTGCATAATATTTATCACTTTATACATTACAATTTTAACGTCCAATTGTAAACATCAAACAATCAGTCATTTAACAATCAAACTGGATTATCATTGCATATATAACAGATATTGGTGTCAGATGTCATAGGTGAACTGATACAGGCAATAGCATATATAACAGTGTAATTAACTAACAGCAGCATATTTCAATTGTCGTTTCAATTGAAATCAAATTTAATAAATAAAAGAACGTTAATCGTGAGTGAGTGCTCACCTTTCGAGGCTGGAGATTCAACGATGAACGAGTTACAAATCCAAGCGTAAATTCCAAAGCAAAGCTAGATTGGCACGGTTCGACGATCAAGCTGATAGATAAGAATAGATGGAGTCAAATCAAGACTGGATCGATGACGATGATTGGTATCAGGGAAAATTCTTTTTTTTATATAAATAACTATATATATTAAATCATATATTACATTAAATACATATATAGCTCGAAATCATTATTTTAAAATAAATTCATGTATTAAAGCCAAATATATATATACACACACACACACACACACAATTACACTTCCACCACTATTATATACAACTAATACCCATATATCTATAGATGCAGACTCATCAACTAGCCTATATTATTCACATCTGTACGAAACTAAAATTCAGAACTGACGTATGTGCACCTATAGTTCTTCACTGCTATATAACGACATATATATATAGCAAATATAAAAATATATGCAGACCTGTATTATATGCAAACGATATTACATGTATAATATTCCTTGAAAATGTTATGTATATACGATACATTCATAATATAACATACTGCAATATACATACATAACTAATTTTTTATTTTTATTTTACAATACAATCAACAACTCATATACTATCCTTTTAACAAATATAAATGCACAGGTAAACAGCACCTGTATATAGTACTGTCAAAACATGTTTGCAAGCTTTGGTACAATATAAATTATAACTTAATATTTACTATGCTTATAACCTGACACGTTTTCCTTTTGCTTAGAACTTTGCAAATGAATTTATGTTAGTAAGATATAACTTGTGTATATGCGTAACTTACAATTTCAAATGAAAGAGAGTAAAGCTGGGCGAAAAAAGAGAAAGCACGGCAGAGGATAAAACATGCATTACACTAACAATTTCACACCTGAAGCATTTTATACTCAGATATACTTATACATATATATAGTGTAATACTCAAAAAAAACATATAAATCTATATAAACTGAAAATACCTAATGTATAAACACAGGAGTGTTGATGCTTCAATGCTCGAGAAGATGGGAAGTTGGCTATCAGAAAGCAAGGCGGAGAGAGGCACGCAAGGGAAGGTGGCGGGGTGACGTGGCGGAGGCTTGATGTCGCATGGGGTGGTGAAGCGTCGTGAGGCGATGTGCGGGGTTGTACGGCAGTGGTGGAGGGCTGTGGGTAGCGGGTTCGGCAGAGGCACGGTGATGAGGGTCGGGTTGGTGGTCGGAGTAGTCGGAGCCGTCGAGGTCTGGGTACGCAGGCTTGGGTTGTTGGCTCGTGGAGAGGGAAGTGAGGAAGGCTGGGCGTAAATGTTGTAGAGACGTGGGTTGATTGGGTGTTTCGCGTGGATTAGGCGGTTAAGGTGGAAAAGTGAGGGGAGATGGAGTATGATGGCAGGCAATATTCAAAGTTTCACGCAAACAAAGAATGGCAGCAGGCTCAACAAAAATGCTTCTCATTCATTATGACCTTTGATAAAGGAGAGGAAACGGATGAGAAAGGAACCGGAAATATTAAATAGAAACCAACTAACGAAATTTAAAGTCACATTATTAATTTTTTCAAAGAATATTAAAAGTTATGGCTTTTTGAATTCTCACGGAGGATAGTTGAATAGACACAGGAACCCAAAACCCAAATGCGGAAACGATACGGAAATCGTTCCATAGATTTCGTCGTTTTCCAGATTCCGAAATTTACAATTGAATATATACCATAGAGATCAGCATGACGAGACGATCAAAATGGTATAAAATTATCAGTGGTTCGATTGAATTATAAAAATTCGAATTTCTACTGGCGAAAAATGCAAGAAAAACGCAGGAAAATAAGATCGACAGAGCCAAAGATGTCCGAATTTGGAAAAACGACAAACTGACATCTTGCTCAGAAGATGGTTTAGAATTTTTTTATGTAAAAATATTTAGGTTTCGGAAATATTTTATTTTCATCGCTTTTTAACTGATTAAATTGAAGTAAATTTACGCACGAAATAAACTTTCATATTTTCGGATGAAAATTTACCAGTTGCTATGTTTAACTAAACGCATTCCAAATATCAAATTTATATTTCAAAATTTTATCGTTTAAAATTTCACAAAATTTCAACTAATTACGCTATTAAAACAGTTGAAATTTTACGGGTCGTTACATTCAAATACCTTTAAAATCCACATAATCATATTATAACCTAGCTTAGCTGAAAATCTCAAAATTTAAACACCAAATTTTACATTTCAAAATATTTTGAAATAATATCATAGTTATTTACCTTATATATCAAGTTATATCTTTGAAATATAAACAACTTGTTTTAACTAGAAATAAATTCCTTTTGGTAACAATTCTCACTCAGAAACTCAAAAATGAATACTGACGATGTTGTGGTCATCCTATGAATTATTTCCCAACGACTAAAGCGAGTTCAATGCTTTTATTTCTTTCAAAATTCTTTTTAAAATATATTTCTAGTCAAAATCACTTCCAAAAAAATATTATTATTATTTCTGAAAACTTTGAAAATAATTTTTGAAAATCAACTGGATTTTAAATTCAAAATTCTTAGCTTTTGAATTCCTCTATTTATAAGCTATATTATAAATATACTTATACAATTTTCATTGCCTTATTATGAAACACTTCATCAGTTTACATCTTGGTTATTGCAAATAAGTCTTATTGTAATTAGATTTCAATCCAATCTAATTATCGAACGCTTCATGAAATAGAGTTCACAAAGTATTCGTATTTAGTTTAATTTAACCAATAATCGATGATAGCTAAATATTATCATCTCCTAACGTCAAACATCCATAAATAAATTTGCATTTTCATAAACCTATATGGTTATTTATGGAAGATTATTTCTTTTTATATATAAAATATATTTTAGGTAAAATTATTTCATTTACCCTATTTTAAAACAATATTATGTCGACTTGCCTCGTTTAAGTGTTTAGAAACCCCTATCGACAACATGGCGCCTCATGTACCAACCAGAATTCATAAACAACTCAATGGATATATAAACACAATATAAAACATCTTATAACACTAATAAGTACGTGCTCTCATATATACACACACACACACTCAAACAAACTCATTTTAGGGTATTACTACCCTATCTCTAATGAGTCAATCCCCATCAAAGCTAAGGTTATCGCTAAACCAAAGCTTTGATACAAACCTTGACAACCCGCATTTCGGGAGGTTTAAGTCGACAATAAACCACACATGTCCAACTCAAAACAATCTGAAACACAGATAATTGATGGGGTTAATTAATAAAAATAAGAAAAGAATAAAACATACAGCATCTCGCACTGGAATGACAAAATATAATAATCAAATAAACAGTTCATGAAGCTGTTTATACTATACATTTGATTAACATTTTACAACATCTATCAGAGTCATATATACAAAGGAACAATAGAATAATGCAGTGGAACAAACAATGCGGTAGAATAAAACTAGTAATGATAATATACAAATCTTCATCTTCATCCTCCAGAATGATAATCTTCAATGCACTGAAATACTCAGGGCTGACCAAAGCATAAAGTAAAACAATACACTTGAGTCAGAATTAAAATATCCTTATGTAAGTCAAATCAATATCACATATAACAGGAGTATAATAGCGTCGGAGATGTTTACGAGGTTTTTCATCTCCTATCCAGTGTATGTCATGCATGCAATAACTCAAGAGATGTTACGGGATCCGTCAAAATATCTATATAGAGTAGAATACACTATATATGTAATGTCTATTCAATAATATAAATATTTTTCCTAGCATTAAGGCTTTACATTAATCCCCCTTAACACGTTTTTAAGCATTGTCGTACTATTTTCATATAACATAACCAGTAGAACATCGGTAGATAGGGAAGGGCTGTTATACGACAACAGTAAACCAAACTCGTAGTTGTCTCGTATAGGATAAAAGTATGACAAGCAACATGAGGCAATGCCCAATGTAGTATGCTACCAGTTCGAGTCGCTAGGTTGGTGGTAACGCATCGCCACAACGACCGCCCACCGCATCTATCTATCACATATCGAGTCAAAGTGAGGTTATCCCAATCAGGGTGCACCAATCAAAACCAACAACAAAGGTAATAGTATGGACCGAGTCCAAAGGAAAATCGAAGAACAGGTGTCCGCTAGGGGTAGCGAGCCCACTTGGCCTGGTTCAAGCCATCCTTATTTAGTCCTTTCAAATTGACACAAGTGTCAGGGCTATCCATCATTGTTCTCTTTCTTAAAATCCAGCAACGTACACCAAATCCAACCACTTCATTCTAGAGTCTCCTCCATGTACATAGTTGTTAAAGTGGTTCCAACATTGACAGAGAGTATGCCAATAATCGGCCTCGGTTTCCTTAACAACCAAATGTCGTTTTACACACCGGTTAGTTCTTACATTTCAAAATGATTCATACTTGATATCAAAGTATCATATTCACTTCAAAATCAACTTCATTTCAAAATCATTTTATTCACTTCAAAATCAATTTCATTTCAAAATCATTTTATTCACTTTGAAATCAATTTCATTTCAAAATCATTTCAACTTAGGTTATAACTTCATTTTAACCACATTCGTATTTAAATCAACGATTTAAACATAAACAGTTCCCAACATGAACAGTTTGAATTTTTGAAAATAGTATGAAAATTTTAAATAGTTTAAATAGTTAGTTTGAATAGTTAAAATAGTTTGAATAGTTAAAATAGTTTAGATATAAAAATAGGTTATATATTAAGTGATTTGAAAATTTATTTAATTTGAAAATTTAAAAAAGATGAATTTTAAAACAATTTACAGTAAAATAGTTTATAGCGAAAATAGTTTCAAATTTAAAACTGTTTCTTTCCATTTCCCATAAATCTAGATTCAGGTCCAAATTTCAATCAAACTGGTTCAATTTCAAATCTTCCAATTCAAATCATCTCAATTTCGATTTTTATTCAAGTCAACTTTAATTTCGATTTTAATTCGAATTAACTTCAATTTCGAAACGTTCATTTCTAACTTCAAATTCGATTCAATGATTCGATTCAGTGTCTTAAGTTTCAATTCAATTCTCATTTTAAACTATTTAAATTTATATAAATTTCAAGTCCAATTACAATTTACCGATTTAAATCACTTAAATCAAATTTAAACTTCAATGTTCAATTGAAGGTTCAAATCTTTAAAATAATTCAATTCCGAGCCCAAATTTGAAATATCGATTTAAAACACCTTTGCTTAGGTAAATTCCACAGTTCGGATAAGAGTTCAAATCCTTTAGAAAAATCAATTTCTATAATTCAAATCATGTTTCAATTATAACTTCAAATTTCAAATTAAATTCTTTAAAACAATTTCTTTTAACTAATTTTAAGTTCAACATTTCAAAACTCGAATTTGAAATTAAATCAATCTTTGTAAATTCGAATTTTATTCCTTTAAAACAAAATCATTTAAATAGATTCAAATTCAAGAATTTAACACCATTTAATTTAACCAATCCGGTGTCCTTATATAATTTTCTATCCTATGGCCAAGTGATCAGTTATTTCGATTTTAATTTCAGGGATGGATATATATCATTTCAATCCAAATCAACGTGTCATAGGTATATATCATTTCAACCTATTTATTAATTTATTCGAATATAATTCAAATAACAGTTTTATATATTTTCAATAATATACAGGGTGATAAAAAGATATATATAAAATAAATAAACATCCAATCATCCAAAATATCAACCAATAGCCATCCAGCACAATCAACATCCAAAATAATCAATATATCACAACAGTTTACTAGTTATCAATATCGGTTGTCTAACCAGCAGTTCAATTTCAATTTCAATTTTTAACTGTTAATTCAAATTTATAACAGGTCAATTTCTATGTTGATTTCCATGTCAGTTAAATTACCAAACAACAATCAAAAAAAAATCACTTCATGATTTTAATTTAACGAACAACAGAAATATTTTAGTATTCGTTAGCGGGTTTAATTACTCACCTTTATTTGAATCTGAAAATTTTCCAGATTCAAATAAATTTCAATCCGACTCCATGTCGTAGACGATGTCGATACAAAACTAACGACTTGTTTTGCTCGAATCCGACCTCGTACGAGAAAGTTACGAATTAATTAGCATAACGATATAATAAAAATAAAATTAACAAAATAATCAACAATTAAAACCAAACCTATATCATCTTCTTCCCTCTTCCAATACACGTTCCAGGCCGAGAACCCATCATGCGACCAAATTTTTCAATGCGCGCGCCCCCCGAGGGACCGATGCCCCATTCGACTTTGTCACAACGTGCGCCAGCCTTCGAGCCACCACCGCCCCAAACCGGTCGACTCCGCTACCTACGTTCGACCTCAAGAACCCAAAAACCATGCACCCTATATGCCATGATTCCGGTGAATTCGAGTGACATCGACTCGATCCAACCGTACATTGCGTAGAGGTGATCGAGCTCTCCATTTTTCCTTTTGGTGTCATTCGATTTCATTGAGTGGATGAGGAGAAAACGAGAGGAAAAGATCGAATGTTTCTAGCCTTCGAAATTAAAAGAACGACGGCAAACAAATAAAGGCTTGGGTTTTGTAAATGAGGACCTTATATAGGCAATTACAAAACACTATTCACGCGGCAGATTTTTCGAACTCCAAACGAAGCATTCCGATAGATGTTCTATATGTCATACCCATATTCCGAACACAATGGAACTAGTCTTGGGAGCCAATTCCATCATATTTAGAAGATAGCTTTTCAAAATTAAATTATTTTAATTAAAGTTCTGAAAATAATTCTACGCGTTTCAAGCTCACACGACCAAACGATAAGTCCAATGCTAAGAAACTTGAAATCCTATAATAATTCAATATTACGGATCCGATGAAACTGGTTTCGTTGAAATCCAAGACAGTGCCCAAAAAGACTATTTTTACACGTTAATTAAAACAAGCTATTTTCCAAAATAAATTTATTCACTTTAAATTCAATTTTAAAAGTTAACAATCTTCATTCTGGTTTAAATAAAATTTAAATCAACTTTCAAAATCATTTTCATTCACACTAAATCCAAGATTCAGTTATTTAAACAATTTCAAATATTAAATTTAACAATTTAATTATCAAATAAATCATTATATTTGAAATATAAGTTATTTTACTTATAAAAATTGCTTTTTAAAAAGAATTCAAATAATAAAACAACTACTTCCATTTTACAATAATTCAACATCTTTGCAATTATCGTATATAGCAAAAGTTATTCATTTCTTACCAAATAAATGTTTTCTTATTTCTGAAATTTATATTTATCAAAAATACAATTTCATATAATTAAAATTATGCTTTTACTTTTAATAAACATTCATTCGATTCTTTATTAACTTAACACTTATTATTTCAATTTCTGTTATCAATTACTTACAATTCAATATCATTTAATTTACTTTCTAATATAAGTTATCTTCTTTTATCTTATTGAATTTTGTTATTTAAAATTTTTTTCCAAGTTCATATCCAATAAATTACAATATTAAATCATTAGGTTTTTATTTCTAACCATTTTTCTTCAATAATTATATTAAATTAATAAATTAAAACAGTTAAGAATACAGGTCGTTAGAAATTATCTCGAAAGGTAATTTATTATTTTATAATCATTTATAAATTCAAAACAGTATTGATTAACCTCAAAGATAATAAATCAAATTTATAACCTCTTTTATAAATTTTAACTAAAGCTTAACCTTTTTTTTCCAAAATTCTCAAAATGTTTGAAAATATAGTTTAAACGCTTTCAAAGTGTAAAAAAGTGACAAAACATTTATTTAGTAAAAATACAAACAAAAGTTTAATCCACACAAGGGTTTAAGGAGATGATTTTTGTAAGTGGTGATATAGCGAAAGTCATTATAATGACACTAACACAAATCAAATAGTACGACACAAAAATTTAAACTAAAACATCAATATAAGCAATAAAAAAATATATAAATCAGATGCAGATAACAGTAAATAAATAATGGCGAGAAACCCCTTTTGGATCTCTCTACAAAAGTCCCTTGTTAATCATACATATGCATGTGTATTTTTCCAAAGCATTCCATAGCGGCCTACTCACTACGAAAAAACTTCGACTTATTCTTGTCCCCTATAAAAAAATGGTTATCAATGCCATCCGCTATCAAGCGGGAATTCAAAACCAAAACAAACAATCAAATAATAATAATATTTTTACTTTACAAGCACAGAACAGTGATTTATTATGTTCGATAGATGTCCGAATAATCTATTAAATTTTATTATAGCATAAAGAGGTTTTATTCTACTAAATAGATTTCTCAAACAAGATATAATTAATTTAACTATGTTAAGCATAATTAAATTAAATCATGATGATTTTTTAGTAATCTGTACTTTGTTAGAACTATCAATTATCATCCAAGCATTAAATGACAATCTATAACAACATGGATATCATATAATTTATTTAAAGATGAGTTAACTAACTAAATTCCAATGGATGCTTTTGCGTTCCAGTTTGGTCTAAAATCGATCAAACTAGCTCTAATTTTGATGAATCCAATTCCTTTGCATAGTTTACGTTCCTATGAGTCCAATGCAACTGATCGCGTCTGAATCCGACCACATATGAATTAAATATTGATTTCATAAGAATTTGAATTAATTAAATTAGTTAATAATGTAATCAACTTTTAATTACCCTTATTAATTAAAATCCTATCTTCCCCAATCGTTAAACACTTACACAATAGATACACTAACACAAAAACAAACCCATGGCCAACACCCTCTCTCCTCCCAATTTCCCTCCTTGCTCAACGAATTGCCGAACTGATTTCTCTTATAGATCATACTACGCGAGCTCTTTGCCTCGGACACCATAAAATTGAACTCGGCTCACCCGTATGAAATGTGACCTAGTCGAGAGCAGTCGTGGATTATCGCGATCGACTAGGTTGAACCAAGCTCCACCAAATCGCCATCAAACGAGCCCTTTCACACGAGAAATGCCACGATGTCCTCCATTTCGACCAATGACGATTACAACTCCAACAAACATGAGCCCTAGTTTGGCCGTGGCAATGTCATTCACTACCAAAGTTGATCGCATACAAAGACAAGACCATGGATTCAAAGGTCAGGCTTTGAGGATCTCAAAGAAACTTATTTCACAATTTTTAGAGGAGTATTGGACTTTATTTTGAATATTGTTTGTTCTGCCATTATGTTTATTAACTGGTTTTGAGATAAAGAGGGTAACAAAAATCAAAAAGAAGGGAAGGGAAAAGTGACTTTAGTGTTTTGATTTTACTCTTTAGTTTATAAACAACACCATACTTTTCTTTCAAGCAAAAAAATATTCCCATGTTAACCAAAAACTTTAAGTGGCTCATCATATCACCCATCAAATTTTGAGTTTTGATTTGGAATTAAAGATTTTGAAAAGAAATATTCGCGGTTGTGACGCCCCACCTTTATACTCACACTAACCAAGGACACTACTGGGTAATGCCGTTAATTAGTACGAAGAATAAGGCTATTGAGGAGCGACCAACTGTATAATTGATTTGAGCGAGAACCGATAAGTCAGATAGTATATCATGCATTTCATTTCAAGAGGAAATCCGACATATCCAATACAAACTCAAATCTACTGCACAATGGCTATGAGGCCTCCGAAAACAAATATAAAATAAGCATAACACAAATCAGACACAGATATTCATATTACTAAGGCGGAAACAGATATGATTATAACACATAGAAGTGTACATCAAAGTAGTGGTCATGCAAGATCCACTACATCACAAAAGAATAGGTACAAGTGCTAGACAAAAGAATATGTATACATCAAGGAGTCTCTATCTCGAATGTATAAAAACAAAAACTACTAAGCTAAAGTAGTTAGCCAAAAGTCGGAAGCTAGTCCTTGCTAAGAAGTCAAGTGGAAGCACCCGAAATACCTCTGTCTGACCCGAGTATTATTTAAGAAGAAAAATAATAAACGGATCAGTCTAGCTATAAATATCATACAAGATGAGGTAGGATAAGAGATACAACAAAAATATATGATAACAATAATGACATACTGTGACAATTATACATTTGATAACAACAAAAATCATACAATATCTCAAATCTCCTCATACACCAAAAACAATATCATATTCTTTAGCTTCCAAACCTCAAATATTGACAAAATATATCAATGCAAATCGCAAAAATTGGTGAAACACAAATTCCAGAAATCAACAATTAGAAATCCAAAAAACACAAAGGGGGAGGCCTATCACAAACGGGATCATGAAAACTCACCAACACGTGTATCACAAATAGAATGCTATTCCATGGTCTCTAACCCATCAAATTTGAGCCGAAGCTCCAAAAACGGCCCGAAGAGCATGGGTCGCTACCCCACCAATTTGAACCGAAACACCACAAACGGGGTTTAGTCCCCTACGCAAACAAAGGGACATCGCACATCGCTAGTATAAATCACAAAATGATCATCATTGATCGATAAGTGTAAATTACACTAAGCTAGTAAATAAATGAGTTTAGCTTCATGTCCCATAACCACTGCTTAACTTAAATATTTATGAACATATTGTAGATTTCCACTCGAAAATTGTCACGAGAGTCAATCGAACAAGTCCAAAAATTAACCGACGAAGTAAACGCAAGCGTTTCATACCACTTGTTTGGCTAAGTTGTTTAATTAAATTTCTCATACGAATGAGGTAATGGTTTGTCTATGCTAATAGATTGGAAAACGGTTTTAAAATCGAGCTTTGTATTAAAATAGTGTTGAAATCGTTTTTGTGAAAGAGTTTGAGTACTTACTACTAGTATAAAAACCTTTGTATTTTAAAGTGACAAATCACAAAAATGATTGTAAAAACAATCTATCACTAAAAATCCACATTCGACGAAGTGAATTAAAACCATAAAAATCGATATCAAATCCAATCAAATGAATATTCCTAAAAATCCAGAAAAGAAGTCATCAAAGTCGATAATAAATGACAACAACTAATTGGATCAACAAAAGTCGATAAGAAAATGGAAATTCGCACAAAAATAGGCAAATGGGCAAAAACCAACATGACCAGACGTCTGGTTAGTTCGGCCAAACGTCTGACTTGGGATTCTGCCATTTTCTTTTTCCCCTTTTTTTTCCAGAACCCCCCTCCAGATGTCTGGTATAGTCTAACCAGATGTCTGGTCAAGGGCTCTGCCCTTTTTCCTTCTACCGAATCTCTTTTTTTGCTTTTGGTGCCCTAACCAGACGTTTGAGTTCTTCAACCAGACGTCTGGTTGCCTGTACTGGGCAACAGTTTTCCTAGGCCATTGATGGCCAAATCGGTTTGTAAGTGATCGGATGAGCGACGGAGGCTAGGGAATTATGCCAAGCGACAAACCAGCCTTATAGGCTCTTCGATACACCTAAAATAACATGTCCAAACATCCAAGATAGGATCTTTAAAGATTTTGACTTCAAAATACCAAAATTGGAAAATTCACCAATCAATTCAAATCAAAAGCAATTGGACATGAAATAGATGTTAGGAATTCATACCTAACCACAATGAAAGTTATAGACATAGATGTGAGTTCAAGAGCTCACCTTTAAACCCCAAAACAACGAATGAGAAGCTTTAAAACAAGGCAAGATCAATCTCTCCTCCACTTAACTTCAAGAACCCTCAATCTATGATCAAATGCAAATATTAACTAAATTAGGTTATAGGATTATCTGGAAATTGTAGAGAGATTGAGGTGGAGAAGAAGAAGAGGATGCTTACCTAAGCTTCTCTTTGATTTTGGAGCTTGAATCTACAATTTCCTAGTAATATAGGGTTTAGGAATTTTAATTTCTCTTTCTTTCCCCCATTTTCCTTTAGCTTGAGAGTGTTAGGAAAATGGAATGAATGAATGAAGAGGAGGTAGAGTGTTAGGGTATTTTGTTGGGTTAGTGGGCTGAAACCCCAAACCCAAAGCCCAATAGAAAAATAGAAAAATTCTACTTAACTCCAAACATATTGATGTTTATACTCAAAAAGGTCGCAAACGCCATTTTGGATTCAATGGAAGTGGTCTCGAGTTCGGATTCGATCGTTTACAAAAAGTCATGTTTTGGACTTTTAAATTCAACCAACGATGCTATATTTAAATAAATCATTTAAATATATTATCGTAAATATATGCGGGTTGTTACAGACTCCCCTCCTTAAAGAAATTGCGTCCTCGCAATACTTAAGAAGAAAATAAAAAGTAACAACCATACTATGGCATAACAACATAAAAGAAGAAATTTTGAAATGAGAAGTTCTCCTTAAGGAGCACGAGAGAGTAAGTCCGGATGTGTTCACTCGATGAATTCTCTGGATTCCCAAGAGCAATCCTTAGGATTTGAGGACCATTGAACTTTCACAAGCGGAACATCTTTATTTCGAAGGCGTTTAACCTCTGTAGCAATGATACGAATAGGATGCTGCTCATAAGTCAAATTAGGCGAAACTTCAATTTCTTCAATAACACTGGGCTCAAGAATAGAATCGGAATCTCTAAGGCATTTCTGTAATTGAGAGACATGGAATAGGTCATGAATAGCAGAAAATTGAGCCAGTAATAAAAGACGATAAGCCATGAAACCAATGCGTTCGGTGATGGGAAATGGACCAATATATCGAGGTGCTAATTTTCCCAATCGACTTAAACGCATAACACCCTTCATAGGTGAAACATGAATAAATACCAAATCCCACAGAAAATTCCAAATTCCTTCTTCGGTTATCGGCATAGGATTTTTGTCTACTTTGAGCTTCTTTCATCCTATGACGAATAAGATCAATCTTTTCTGTGGCATTACGAATAAAATCTGGACCTAAAACCAGCTTCTCACCGGCTTCAAGCCAACACGAAGGAGATCGGCATGGCCTTCCGTAGAGTGCCTCGAAAGGTGCCATACCAATACTAGATTGGAAGCTATTATTATAAGAAAACTCAACAAGGGAAATATGATCTTCGCAACTTCCACCAAAATCAAGAACACAAGCACGAAGGAGATCCTCAAGAGTTTGATTCACATGCTCTGTTTGTCCATCAGACTGAGGATGATAAGCGGTGCTAAAATTAAGCTTCATTCCCAAAGCTTTTTGAAGACCCTTCCAAAATCCACTAGTAAATAATGGATCACGATCGCTAACAATAGAAGTAGGAACTCCATGCAATTTAACGATTTCTTTAACATAGAGTTTGGCCAAAAGAGGTACGGTTCAATTGGACCGAATGGGAATAAAATGGGTGGATTTTGTAAGTCTATCCACAATCACCCATAGCTGTCATGACCCGAACGAGAACGGGGAAGACCGTCAATAAAGTCCATGGAAACTTGATCCCACTTCCAAAGTGGAATGTCCAAAGGTTGTAAAAACCCACCGGACCTTTGATGCTCGGCCTTTATGAGTTGGCAAGTCATGCAACGCTTAATAAAGCTAACAATATCATATTTCATTCCATCCCAATAATAAAGTCGCTTCATGTCCACGTACATTTTACTACTACCGGGATGAATGGTAAATTTTGAATGATGAGAATCTTCTAAAATGTCTTTACGAAGATCACTAATATTTGGCACAATAAGTCTACCAAATTTTCGAATGCCTCCACGAGCATTGATTTCAAAGTCTTTCAAACCATCAATACTTCTATCCCTACAACTTTGGCTAAGATGAGCCAATTCGGGATCATGCTTTTCAGCTTCAAGGATGCGGTCTAAATGAGAATGATAAGCCTCAAGGCTACATAAAACAGAGATGAACATGAATCGGATTCACGATCTCGAATCTCACAAGTGGACAAAGTCTCGAGATCATTCCATTCGGATATCATTATGGAAACAACCGCTTGTTGCTTATGACTAAGGGCATCGGCAACACGATTTCCCTTTCCGGGAGTATAGAGAATATCAAGATCATAAGATGCAAGGAATTCAAGCCAACGTTGTTGACGCAAAATTAAGTTCCTTTTGAGAAAATAAATACTTCAAAGATTTATGATCGGTGTAGAGAACAAATTTCTCTCCCAAAAGATAATGATGCCAAATTCTAAAGGCGAAAACAATGGCCGCAAGCTCTAAATCATGCGTGGCATATCTAGTCTTGGCAGGCTTTAATTGCCTAGAAGCATAAGCGATAACACGTTCCCTTTGCATGAGAACGGCTCCCAAACCAACACGACTAGCATCGGTATAAACAATCAAGTCTTGGTTCCCTTCGGGAATCACAAGAATAGGAGCATCGGAAAGGAGTTCTTTTAATTTTTGAAAAGCAGCTTCACATTTGTCTGACCAAATGTACTTAACTTTCTTCTTTGTCGAACTAGTAAGAGGCACGGAAATTTTAGAAAAGTCTTTTATGAACCGACGGTAATAGCCCGCCAATCCAAGAAAACTACGAATTTCTGTCACACTCTCCGGTCTCTTCCAATTTTGAATCGCCTCAGTCTTTGAAGGATCCACGGAAATTCCGGATTCGGAAATAATATGTCCTAAAAATTTCACACGGGATTGCCAAAAGTGGCACTTAGAAAATTTTGCTTTCAATTGATTGCTTCTAAGAGTTTCCAGCACAATCCAAAGATGTTTTTCATGCTCTTCCTCGGTTTTAGAATAAACAAGAATATCATCGATAAAGATGAGAACAAATCGATCGAGGAAGTCTTTGAAAACTCGATTCATAAGGTCAACGAAATAAGCTGGAGCATTCGTTAAACCAAATGGCATAACAAGCCATTCATAAGATCCATAACGAGTACGGAACGATGTCAAAGGAATACTATCCTCTGCAATTCGAAGCTGATGAAAACCAGTTGCTAAGTCTAACTGTGAAAAGACTCTAACACCACTAAGTTGATCGAATAGATCATCAATCGGAGGTAAAGGATATTTATTCTTGATGGTGAGATCATTAAGCTTGCGGTAGTCAACGCAAAGCCTAAGTGTACCATCGGATTTCTTCACAAAGATAACTGAAGCTCCCCAAGGAGAGGAACTAGAATGAATAAACTGTTTTGCTTCCAATTCGGATAATTGTTTACGCAACTCCTTATTTTCCTTATTGGACATACGATGAGGAGGACGAGTGATAGGTAGAGCTCCAGGGATCAGATTAATTCTGAACTCAATTGCTCGCTTAGGTGGTAATCCTAAAACAGGCTCAAATATATCGGGAAATTCACGAACAACGTGAATGAGGGAAATGACATCTTCCTCATCATCATTATCGTCATCATGTGGATTTAGAGAATATAAGGATGCTACCGAATATGAATCTAAATCTTTAAGAATGATAGAAATCTGCTTAACAGATTGAGGATGTCGAAGATGGATAGTCCTCTCGGGACATAGGATGTGGGCTTCATAATGGTTAAGCCAATCCATTCCTAAAATCATTCTGAAACCTAAGTAACGCATAACATGCAAATCGGCACGGAAAGTATAATCACATAAAATAATCTCGACATCTTTACAAAACAAACTAAGTGTTGCGGATCCACCAACCGGATTCGCAATTCTCAATGAAGTCATCAAGCCCATAACATTTAAAGACAAAGTATCAACAAGTTCTTTTGATATAAAAGAGTGAGATGCACCCGTATCAAAAAGAATTCGAATAGGATGATCACGAAACATAATAATGCCATTAAGGACAGAATGAGAAATACCTTGACCAAGAGAAGTATTACTAGGGGCTTGCACAACATTCAGCTTTCCCTCTTTCTTGCTTTGAAGTTTGGGACATGAAGATTTAGGATGACCCGAACTTTTGCAATAGCGACAAGTAACGGGCTTCGGACACTTATTTGCATAGTGGTCCTTAGAACCACAATTGTAGCATTCTCCACGACTAGAAGTAGGAGCCTTTGCCACCGAAGTTGCTTGCTTCCCTTTCTTGTTGGGATTAGGGCCTTTAAACTTACTTTCGAGTTGCCTCTTCTTGTTGTTATTGAAGTTCTGTTTGGCACCGACAACTTCAACATCACTTTCATTATCGGCCTCTTCAACTCGAAGAGCGATATCTACAAGCTGATCGAAAGAAACTTCTAGTTTCAAAAGTAAAGCCTTTTTGAGATTCTTATTCAACCCATAGATAAACCTCTGATTTTTCTTCAATGGGGTATTAATATACGCGACCCCATATTTAGAGAGGGACTCAAAAGATGCAACATAACCTATCACAGAAGATTCACCTTGAACAAGGTCAATAAAGCATCGAGCTAAAGTTACTTTTTCAGCTTCCGGCACAAACTTTAACTCGAACCTTTCCCGAAATTGCTCCCAAGTAAGATCCGCTTCAATAATTTCAGAAACCAAAAGATCATAACAATCTAATGCTCTCTCATGGAGCATGCTAGAAGCCACTTGGACTCGATGTAGATCCACAAGATTCATGCGAGAAAAGATGCAGCCGCATGTTCTAAGTCAAGCTTGCAAACCCGGATTCAATGCGAGAAAAGATGCAGCCGCATGTTCTAAGTCAAGCTTGCAAACAAGATTCATGCGAGAAAAGACCCATTCCTGAGCCTACGCATCCTAAATCCGGGTTCACTGCATAAGCGTGCAAACCCGGATTTAGGATGCGTAGGCTCAGGAATGGGTCCGGCAGCTTGGGAATTCTCTACAAGATCCAAAAGCTGCTAAGCAGACATGAATACACCATCCTGAAAAGTAGCACTGGATTGACCGGTGCTGGGACGGCCAGGCCTAACCATTTCTCTTCTTTAATAAAGAAAGAAATAAAAGGAAAAAGGTTGTTCTCAGAATGAATTCAAATAAGCTTGATTGGTAAAAAAAGCATCATAAAAGAGAATAGGATAGAACGGGTCCTAAGACTCGGATTAAATCCTAAGGCACGATTCCTAAGAGAGACTTAGGACAATGATCCTTGCTAGATTATTCTACATTGTTCCGAAGTTTGGCTCTGATACCAAGCTGTGACGCCCCACCTCTATACTCACGCTAACCAAGGACACTACTGGGTAATGATGTCAATTAGTACGAAGAATATGGCTGTTGAGGAGCGACCAACTATATAATTGATTTGAGCGAGAACCATTATGTCACATAGTATATCATGCATTTCATTTCAAGAGGAAATCCGACATATCCAATCCAAACTCAAATCTACTACACAGTGGTTATAAGGCCTTCGGAAACAAATATAAAATAAGCATAACACAAATCAGTCACAGATATTCATATCACTAAGGCGGAATATATGAATATAACACATAAAAGTGTACATCAAAGTAGTGGTCATGCAAGATCCACTACATCACAAAAGAATAGGTACAAGTGCTAGACAAAAGAATATGTATACATCAAGGAGTCTCTATCTCGAATTTATAAAAGCAAAACTACTAAGCTAAAGTAGTTAGCCAAAAGTCAGAAGCTAGTCCCTGCTAAGAAGTCAAGTGGAAGCACCTGAAAAACCTCGGTCTGACCCGAGTATTATTTAAGAAGAAAAATAATAAACAGATCAGTCTAGCTATAAATATCATACAAGATGAGGTAGGATAAGAGATACAACAAAAATGTATGATAACAATAATGCCATACTGTGACAATTATACATTTGATAACAACAAAAATCAAATCTCCTCATACACCAAAAAGAATATCATATTCTTTAGCTTATTCGCCAAACCTCAAATATTGACAAAATATATCAATGCAAATCGCAAAAATTGGTGAAACACAAATTCCAAAAATCAACAATTAGAAATCCAGAAAACACAAAGGGGGAGGCCTATCACAAACGGGAGCATGAAAACTCACCAACACGTGTATCACAAACGGAACGATATTCCATGGTCGTTAACCCATCAAATTTGAGCCGAAGCTCCACAAATGGCCCGAAGACCATGGGTCGCTACCCCACCAATTTGAACCGAAGCTCCACAAACGGGGTTTAGTCCCCCACGAAAACAAAGGGACATCGCACATCGCTAGTCTAAATCACAAAATGATCATCATTGATCGATAAGTGTAAATTACACTAAGCTAGTAAATAAATGAGTTAGCTTCATGTCACATAACCACTGGCTTAACTTAAATATTAACGAACAGATTGTAGATTTCCACTCGAAAATTGTCACGAGAGTTCAATCGAACAAGTCCAAGAATTAACCAATGAAGTAAACGCAAGCGTTTCATACCACTTGTTTTGCTAAGTCGTTTAATTAAATTTCTCATACGAATGAGGTAAAGGTTTGTATATACTAATAGATTGGAAAACGGTTTTAAAATCGAGCTTTGTATTAAAATAGTGTTGAAATCGTTTTTGTGAAAGAGTTTGAGTATTTACTACTAGTGTAAAAACCTTTGTATTTTAAAGTGACAAATCGCAGAAATGATTGTAAAAACAATCTATCACCAAAAATCCACATTCGACGAAGTGAATTAAAACCATAAAAATCGATATCAAATCCAATCAAATGGATATTCCCAAAAATCCAGAAAAGAAGTCATCAAAGTCGATAATAAATGACAACAACTAATCGGATTAACAAAAATCGATAAGAAAATGGAAATTCGCACAAAAATAGGCAACATGGGCAAAAACCAACAGGACCAGACGTCTGGTTGGTTCGGCCAGACGTCTGACCTGGGGTTCGGCCATTTTCTTTTTCATTTTCCCTTTTTTTTCAGAACTCCTCTCCAGACGTCTGGTATAGTCTAACCAGACGTCTGGTCAAGGGCTATACCCTTTTTCCTTTTGTCGAATCTCATTTTTTTCTTCTAGTGCCCTAACCAGACGTTTGAGTTCTTCAACCAGATGTCTGGTTGCCTGTACTAGGCAATAGTTTGCCTAGGCCATTGATGGCCAAATCGGTTCGGAAGCGATCGGACGAGCGACAGAGGCTAGGGAATTATGCCAAGCGACAACCCAGCCTTATAGGCTCTTCGATACACCCCAAATAACATGTCCAAACATCCAAGATAGGGTCTTTAAAAATTTTGACTTCAAAATACCAAAATTGGAAAATTCACCTAATCAATTCAAATCAAAAGCAATTGGACATGAAATAGATGTTAGGAATTCATACCTAACCACAATGAAAGGTATAGACATAGATGTGAGTTCAAGAGCTCACCTTTAAACCCTAAAACAACGAATGAGAAGCTTTAAAATAAGGCAAGATCAATCTCTCCTCCACTTAACTTCAAGAACCCTCAATCTATGATCAAATGCAAATATTAACTAAATTAGGTTATTGGAGTTTCTGGAAATTGGAGAGAGATTGAGGTGGAGAAGAAGAAGAGGATGCTTAGCTAAGCTTCTCTTTGATTTTGGAGCTTGAATCTAGAATTTCCTAGTAATCTAGGGTTTAAGAATTTTAGTTTCCCTTTCTTTCCCCCATTTTCCTTTAGCTTGAGAGTGTTAGAAAAATGTAATGAATGAATGAAGAGGGGTGGAGTGTTAGGGTATTTTGTTGGATTAGTGGGTTGAAACCCCAAACCCAAAGCCCAATAGAAAAATAGCAAAATTCTACTCAACTGCAAACATATCGATGTTTATACTCAAAAAGGTCGCAAACGCCATTTTGGACTCAATGGAAGTGGTCTCGAGTCCGGATTCGACCGTTTACAAAAAGTCGCATTTTGGACTTTTAAATTCAACCAACGATGCTATATTTAAATAAATCATTTAAATATATTATCGTAAAAATATGCGGGTTGTTACTGCGGTACTCCGCTATACAGTATTCTATTCGCATTCGGACCGTGAATGACATAACTAAAAATACGATCATGCATCAAAATACGATAGGATCACAAATCAACAATAGAATACATTGGTTATTTCATTTTGTAAAATCCCAAAAATACCATTTTTAACCGAAAAATTATCAAACGATAATTAAAATATTTTCCAAATTTAAATTTTGGGAGAAATTCTATAAATTCAATTTAAAACGCTACAATAAAAATCAAGATGTTTTATTAACAATTTGATTTTTTTTATTCAAACTAGTTTATTAGTGTAAGTAAATTTACACAAATGAATTTACCATTATTATTTATTAATTAAAAGGGGTGAAATAAGGTTATTAAATCCATTTAAATAAAATTTAATCCATAATTAAAAATTAGAATATTTAATTCTCAATTTAAATATTTAAACAATCCCTATATTTTAATTCAAGTTATTAAACTCAAAAACCAATTATTTAAAATTTGAAAATAAATTAAATATTCAAAATCAAAATGGTAAAATTCCGGGATGTTACATTCTCCCCCTTAAAAGAATTTCGTCCCCGAAATTCCCAAAGGAATAAAATGTACACAAACCCTTAAGGTCTAAAACTATTAATTAAAATGAGTTAATAAACTCTTAAAGTTCTTTATATCACAGAAAATTTTGGTAGCACCATCTTTTTGCGTGGCTAGCTCCATAAAACTACAACTTGCCAAATCAACCAAAGAAATAAAAGTCAAGTGGTCTCCCATATCTGGGGAATAAAATCATCAATCAATTAATATACCAATTTCTAAATCTACTAGGTACCCCTTTGGCATTTAATTTTTATTTTTGCAATCAACTTTCTATCATAGGCAATAGCAATATCAACAATATAGCAACCATATGCAACAAAAGTATAGAGAATATTCTGAAATAAAATACTAAGCATCCAACCTTTTAAAAAATAAATTTTAGAACTAAATACCTAGGTTTTTAGATTCAAAATATATTTCAAATTCATCCAAAGAAAAATAAATCAAAACAAAAATCAATTATGACAAGGAGGAGGCTCCTCTTACCGAAGTATGGTATAACTCTAAAATCAAAGCAACACAGAGCATCAAGTGGTATTTTGGTTCCTCTTGAAAATAACAACTAGAGTAAATACCTGGTGAATCCTCCAAATTGGAAAACTCCTAATCGTCCAATTTTAGTCATAACCAAAAATATTTGAAAAACCACCTCACAAAAACTCCTTTTCAGATATTCTAAAATAATAATACTTCCAAAATAATGTTATTATTATTTTCACAAATCCTTTCGAAATCATATTTTCAAAAGCACCGAGATTTAAGTCCTAACAAACAAAAATTTTATGAACCCCAGTCTACAAAATCACACTATAAATCTAATCAAATTTCATAAATAAACAAACTAACACTCAACATTATTTAAAATGTTTAATGTCTAACAAACAAGGTTTAGCATTTTGCTTAGGTTCACAACTTTCTTAAGTTATACAATAAATATACAAATACACTTAAGCCTATATGATGTACATAAATCATTCATATGCAATATCTGATCCGACCGCTTGCTCGGATACATAGACTTCCCTTTCGAACTAGTATCGCTCACTCGACCTCCCTAGCGTGAACTCCGATTAGGTACCTTGATTAGAAACTTTCATTCTCCTTGCATAACAACATACTATGATCAAAAACTTTAGTATCATATCGAGAATTTGAATTAAACATTCACTGACGAGAATCAAGCGAGAAATCCTTTTTTGGACAAGTGTGAATCACCCCGAAGTTATGTATTTGAATCCAAGATCGAGAACCATGCGAATAAAATGATATACGTACATCTTACATACTTGATTTTATTGGTTTCTTAGCTACACCACTTTATTTCTAACTATTTTCAATTTTATCATTAACAATATTTCATTCAATATTAAAATTATTTATGAATTACTTCATAACTTTTCACTTAAGTTAATAAGCATCAAATTAAAGATTTTATCCACTTTTATTTACTGTCTAATACTCTTCTATATCCTAAGAGTATATAAAGAATGTCAATTTCATTTTATTTATTTGTTCATTTATTTTTTTCCCAAAATTCAATAGGGGTCCAAACAAAATATGGGTTTTTAAAAATGAGTCAACCTTTCGACCTCTTTAACCTAGAGTGTTCTAAGGAAGGATGTTTACAGGTTGGCCCGATATCATTAAATAGTTTACAAATTAGATGATTAACAAAACTATGGTTTTAATAAATCAATGCTTATTAAAACCTTCCTATCCAATTCAGCTCATTTAAAACTTAAGTTAAATTTCTATTTTCTATCCAAAAGTTTAAAATTTTACATTTGTCAAATTATTTACCTAAATACCTTTTTATTTTAAATCAATTTCCCTTAAATAAACTTAAGCACTGGATACCCGATTTTTTATTTCAATTTAGTTTTGAAATAATAATAATACACATATCTCCCTTTTATATATCAAACCATCCTTTTAGAGTTTAAAACAAAATTAGTTTTACCCAAACAGCCTTATAACAAATTACTATGGTAGCATTTCCTTCACTTAAAAACTCAAAAATGAACGCCGATGATGCTGCAGTCATCACCAGAATTATTTTTCAATGATAGAAGTGAATTCATTGTTTTCTTATCTCTTTTAAAAATATTTTTATTCATAAATACTTTTATTATTTCCTCCAAAACTTTGAAAACAACTTCCAAAAACATCAGGATTTAAGTTCTCTAATTCTCTACTTATTTATAAACTCTATTTATAAATTATACTTATATAATTTCACTTTAAAATATTTATTCTTATAAATACTTTCGAGTAATATTTCCATTAATTTTATCCATAATCCTTTTGAAATCATCTTATATTGTAATAATCCTCCTTTATTATAAAAAATTCACAAATATTTACCCTGTAAACGTCTTACCTTCCCATTTAGGTTATATTAAACAACCTTTTTTAAAAGTTTACTTTTAACTTGAAAGTTTCTCCGAGCACCTTATAGTCAAATCATGAATTTAATTCACAAGGGTTCGTTCTAATGTTCTTACAATTATCAAACAATAAATGCTCATAAACTAGTCGAGCATAAATTAACAATCAATAGTCAATGCCCCAAAACTATCCGAGCACGACAAATCAAATAATAATGATAATAAATAAATATTACCAAACAAACACACAATAATAACCTTTATCAATTTAAAAATTATCCCTGTATATATAAAATATATAACCCGAGGTAAATTATTTCATTTACCAAATTTCCAAAATGTTAATATCGTGTATGTTGGCTTTGTTCAAGTGTTTAGAAACACCTATTGACACTGTGGCATCCCATGTCTCGACCAGGATTCATAAACAACTCAACAGACCAATTAACACAATACCTTTTTATAACAATAACAAATATGCTCTCGTATATATAATACTCTTAAAATTGTTCTAGGGTGTCACTTACCTTATCTCTAATAAGCCATATCCTACCAAAGGCAAGGTTCTTGCTTAACCCTCTACTCTGATAACAAATGTAACGGCCCACCCTTTTGACCATCGTAAGTCGACACCAAATACGTCCACAATATTCAAATGCAGAACATCCAATCGCCGGAAAGGCAGATTGTTGGGGTAAAATAAAAAGAACACGGAAAAGAATAGGGGAAACAGCATCTTACAGTGGAAATAACAACATATAATATAATAAAGACAGTATAAACTGTCGCTCCGAGATACAAAGTACATCAAGGTTAAAAAAATCCCCTCAGCTGGACGGTTATTAATTTTTGACCTCACAATTGCTGATAGGTATATATAATAATACAACGGAAAATAAAAATATCATGGCACGTGAACATCCAGCTCTACTCCATGAGCTTCATGTCCCACCAACGACAACCTGGAAAAATACTCGGTCTGACCCGAGAACTATAATAAAAGAACACCTGAATCAGTCTGGAAAACCAGTATGAGAAAACTCAATTAATATGGAGAAACATATAATAATTCTATGAGACCACGCCACTAAACACAGAACGGGTTTTAACTCACAAGAACAACATCCATAAATGAAGAGTTGGAAAACAAATCAGATCAACAATCAATACATGAAAGAATGAACACAGACAAGATCAAAACTCAAACTTAGAGAATGGACAAAAATAATTAAACATCAAGAAGGGATTCAGACACTTCACGATGAAATTAAGGAAATAATTCAAAGATTTGAATCAAATAAGGGAAAGGGAAATTTTCCAACAATGATTAGGAGGGTGTGCCCTCCTTGCCGAAAGTATATCACTAGACAATATACTTGAAAGAGTCATTTTCTATCTAAATCCTCTCGGGAAATCCAAGCCAAACCTCGCCAACCTTACCGAGAATCCGAGTATTTCACATCACCGAAAGCATATGATTGAATTCAATCTAGAGTAGATGTGAAAGTACCCTAATGGGAATAATCCCATATAACTTGGCCCCTACTCGCTTTTTGGTTTTAGTCAATTCCGAAAAAGGATATCAATGCTCGGATGAGCAATAAATTGTCTTAAATTGACGAAGCACAAAAGGGAAAGATTAATTCTACGGTTCAAATCGAAACAAGGAGAATGAATTTATCCAATATTACTAGGAAGTTGCACCCCCTACATTGAATGTATATAATTAGATAAAATATTATTGAGAGTCCACGCCAAACACATAACACTTTTGGAAACTTCCAAGCTGGACCCAGTTAAATCCATATGCATTTGAATACACTCACATCAATGCCTGCATGGTACCAATAACTTTCTAGATAATGTGAATATATCCTAATGGGTGTGAGCCACACGGCTTGGCTCCCACTCGCTCTTTTTTTTAGTTTCCATGGTGTTGGATGCCAATGCTCAAAATGAGTGACAAATCATCTTAGATTGACGAAGCACAAGGAATGATATCAAAATCGTAGTTGAGAAATCAACTATCAAAAGTAAACGAATGATTGTGTATGGGAATTAGATCGTATACACTTGTTACCAATACATGAATCAAGATTCAAACATATGATTCTTACTTGTGCTTTATTTTCATATCATAAATATTTGTATAACACATTAAAAATACACTTTAAAAATATTCTTTTTTAAGAGACAAATTATATTTTAAGTGTATTAAAAAGAAGGGTCAAAATCAATTGTCATTAAAACACTTAGTATTATTTTTAAACATTCCATTTTTAAAGATTTGCTTATCTATAAAGTATCATTGGTAACTTTTAAAAACAACATTTATTATTCCGAAAAGTAATAAATAAATTTAAATACTTTTATAGTTTTTTTTTAAAACAATGTTAATCATCTTGAAGATAATTGGTATAATTCTTTTATAAATTTTAAAACCACATTAACTATCCTAGAAGACCATAAATCAAGTTATAATCCTTTTACATATTTTAAATTATATTTATCATCATGAACGATAATAAAACAAATTTATAATCATTTATAGACTATAAAACAACATATCCCAAAAGATAATTAATTAATTAATAATCATTTATGAATTCAAAACAATATTAATTATTTTGGAAGACAATAAATCAAATTTATAAACTCTTTTATAAATTTTTAACTAAAACTTAACCGTTTTTTCCAAAATTCTCAAAATGTTTAAAAGTATAGTTTAAACACTTTCAAAGTGCAAAAACATGACCAAACATTTATTTGGTAAATTTACAAGCATAAGTTCGACCCACATAAGGGTTTAAGGAAATGATATTTTGTAAGTGGCAATATAGAGGAAGTCGCTATAACCACACTAACATAAATCAAACAGTATGCAAAAATATTTTACCTAAACATCAATATAAGCAATAAAAATATATAAATAAGTTGCAGTTAACAGTAAATAAATAATGGCAAGAAACCCCTTTTGGGTCTCTCTACAAAAGTCCCATGGTAATCACACATATGTATGTGTATTTTTCTGAAGCATTCCGTAGCGACTTATTCGCTACGAAAACACTTCGATTTCTTCTTTTTGTCCCCTGCAACAAAAATTTTATTATTTATGTCATCCCTACCAAGTGGGAATTCAAAACCAAAACAAATAGTCAAATAATAATAATATTGTTTACTTTGCAAGCACAGAAAGTAGATTTATTATGTTCAATAGATGTTCAATAATCTATTCAATTTTACTATAGCAGAACCGGGTTTTATTCTGCTAAATGGATGTCCTAAATGAGGTATAACTAATTTAACTACTTTAAGCGTAATTAAATTAAATCAGGATGATTTTGTCACTAATCTATACTTTGTTAGAACAATCAATTATCATTCAAGCATTAAATGACAATCTATAACAACACGGATATCATATAATTTATTTAAAGATGAGTTAACTCACTAAATTCCAGCGGATGCTTTTGCGTTCCAGTATGGTTTAAAATCGAATGACGTTCAATTTTAGCCCAAAATCAAACTAGCTCCAATTTCGATGAATCAAATTCCATTGAATAGATTACGTTCCTACGAGTCCAACACAAGTGACTACGTCCAAATCCGACCTCATATGAATTAAATATCTATTTCATAAAAATTCGGATTAATTAATAACACAGTCAACTTTTAATTACCCTTATTAGTTAAAATCCTATCTTCCCCAATCCTAAAACATTTGCACAATGGAGACACAGGCCCAAAAACAAACCCATGGCTGATACTCTTTCCCCTCCCAATCTCCCTCGTTACTCAACGAATTGTCGAACCGATTTCTCCTACATATCAAGCTACGCGAGATCTTCGCCTCTGACACCCTAAAATTGGACTTAGCCCACCCATATGAAATGCAACTTAACACCATCGATAGTAGCCGTGGATTGTTGCGATCACCTAGCTTGAACCGAGCTTTACCAAATCGCCATCACATGAGCCCTTTCACATGAGAAATATAACGACGTCCTCCATTTCGACCAACGATGACTACAACTCCAACAAACATGGGCCTTATTTTGGCTATGGAAAAGTCTTTCACTGCCAAACTTGATCACACATGAACACAATACCATGGATTTGAAGATTTAGCTATGAGGATCTCAAAGAAACTAGTTTCATAATATTTAGAGGAGTATTAGATTTTGTTTCTATTTTTGTTTGTTTGGCCATTATGTTTGTTAATTGGTTTTGAGATAAAGAGGGAATCAAAAATTAAGAAGAAGGGAATGGGATAAGTGACTTTAGTGTTTCGATTTTACTCTTTAGTTTATAAACAACACCTTACTTTTCATTCAACCAAAAAAATATTCCTAAGTTAACCAAAACTTTTAAGCAACTCATCATATCACTAATAAAATTTTGGGTTTTTTTTGGATTTTAAAAAGAAATATTCGCGGTACTCTACTACACGGTATTCCGTTTGCGTTCGGACCGCAAACGACATAAATAAATATATGATCGTGCACCAAAATGCGACACGATCACAAATCAACAATAAAATACACTGGTTATTTCATTTTGTAAAATGTCAAAAATAGCATCATTTGTTAAAGAACCGTCAAACAATAATTTAAATATTTTCCATATTAAAATTTGGGAAAATCCTATAAATTCAATTAAAAATAGTACAATCAAAATCATGTCGTTTAATTAACAATTTGATTTTCTTATAATTTATTTGAACTATTTTATCATTGTAAGTAAGTTTCCAGAAATGAATTTACCATCATTATTAATTAATTTAAAGGAGTTAAATAAGGTTATTAAATCCATTTCATTAATATTTAATCCATAATTTAAATTCGAATATTTAATTCTCAATTCCAATATTTAAACAATCCATATATTTGAATTCAAGTTATTAAACTCTAAAACCAATCATTTATAATTTTAAAATAAATTAAATATTAGAAATCAAAATGGTTAAATTCTAGGATGTTACATCTTTACTACTCATTAAGTTAGGTGGTGGTAAAGTAATAGTTGTATTTGACCCAAAGTTTTTCTTGTCAAATCTAAACTGGTGGTTTGTATGCAAAAAACAACCATGTTGATACCACCAACGTTACTAGCTAACATCTTTCAATCAAAATGACTCTGTAGAATACATGCAAACATGACATACAAATTTCAACTAATACTCCTCCTAAAAAACTTCCCATAAGTAGGAAAATCATTTATTGTCCATATTAAAAAAGCAAACATTCTTAAATTTTCTAGGTGATACATCATAAGTTACAATGTCATCTTTCCATAGTTTATCCCACTTAGCAACTAAATGTTGCAAGTATATATCTATCCCATATTTTGTAATTTTAGGCCTAAGAATAATCACGGCTAAAAACATGCATGGATTCCTTTTACACATCCATGGAGGAAAATTGTACGGCTTTAGAATGACTAACCACATTTAATAAGGTCGATGATAAATGGTTAAGCTTTAGGAAGGAGCTTATAGTGTGAAGCCATACAAGCTACTGGAAGATAACATAACTAAAAAAATTAGGAGTAGAAGATGGCTTATACCATGATGTAGAAATAAATGCTCCGAACTGAAATGCGACCACAAAAGCAACTATAACTCCACCAACCAAAAAAACTACCATCCGAACATCACCGATGAAACTAAAAACCGACTTCCACTTCCCTTAGCCAATCATAATCCCCTACCATAACTATAAGAAACCTTGTCAACACTTATTCATCCCCATGTTCCATCACTATATCATGGCAGCGAATGGGAAGCAAATATTTTGTGGATGATGTAAGAGAAAGCTGAGTAGAACTTAATAGATTTGGATCTCGTAGACTTTGCATGCGGAGGAGAATGGCAAACAAAAGTGAAAGGTAGTAGGGAAAGACCTAAAAGGAGAAAGGAAGTCAAGATCTGAAACGAGATGTCATTTTGAGGTGGAAAGAGAAAGTGGTAGTCCCCTTGCCTAACGCCTTAAGTACCATTGAATTACCCCACTGTTTTTTCCATTAAAACCTAGAGAATAAGTTACAGTCGAAATGCAAGTATATATCCAACTAACAAAATAAGGAGGGAAATTCATCCTTGCCATAGCATCAACAATTGCCTTGTAACACCCCACATTTTTAAATAATTAAAATGAAGCAAATAACAATGAATAATAAAAATCAACATTTTTAAAATTGTCAGAATAGGGCTTTGAAATTTGTACCATTACATCCGGGGCGATTTTCTGATCAGTTTCCATATATAACTTGTCAAAATCCGAGTCTATATGAAGAAGTTGCGGGAGAAACGAAAACGGGAAATAAAAGGAAAAGAAAAAGGAAAAAAATAAATACATATATGGGTCGACCGCTAAGTCGACCCAGCACCAAGGTCGACTGGCCGGTTGACCTAAGGAGTAGGGCGGTCGACACCATGGTCGACCCGCCTTGCTACCTGGACGATGATTCGTCCAGGTACGTGTCGAGTGATGTAAAAATTGATTTTCGCGCGATTCGAGCCCTACGTTGATTAATCTGATGGCTCCAAACGACCCTGTGATGTGGTAGGTCCAGATTCAATCCAAGAATCCAACGGTCTAAGATACCCAAACTCCCCTATAAATGGATCCCTAAGCCTAGCTCTTTTCTCACAATCAGATTTTCCCCCAATGGGTTCATTGCCTGAGACTGGACCCTAAATAGAAAATATTTCTTTGGGTTCATTGCCTAAGACTGGACCCTAAAAAGAAAATATTTCTAGGGAGGGGATCTTCTAAATTAAAATATTATGCACCTAAGAAGGGGATCCAAAAGGACCATGGAGCCAAGCTGAGCACAAGCAAAGCTAATGACGACGGGTGAGTGATTTAATTATATATCTTTTACGTTTATGATATATTATCGTTAGATTCTCGTTAAATAATTTTATTTAGTATTTCAGTAATTAATCCTGTCAATTAGTTATGCTGAACTGTAAGAAATTTACAGTTATTTACATCTATTTTAAAGTTATAATTTGACCTAAATGCTAGCTTCTTTTTATTCCTTTTTTATGCGAATAATATAGTTAAAGAAGAGAATTCGCAATTATGGATTAAAATAAGAAAATACTAGATTTTAGGAAATTAGATGTATGATAAGAAAAGCTGAAATAAAGCAAGAAAATTAAGAATTCTGCAATAAATCATGCTAAAACGGGAGCAATAAATTAAAGAAAAATCTAATAACTTGATTTGGAAGTAAGTGATAAAACTAATTGGTTGGTTTAGAAAATAGGATACATTTCTATAGTTTAATATTTAAAAGATAACGATAAACGTAATTGCAAGAATAAAAGAAAGAAAAAGGGAATTAGTAAAAAATAGAGAAACCACTGTATTTTACACTATCCAAAAATAATAAAAGAAATATCTTGCACTTACGAATTATTGTTTATAGTATTATTTAGTATTAAAATATGAAAATGGATTTTAGTACGGTTTTCATAACCAACTAAATAGAATAGGACTAATTCCTAGAATAGAAGAATATAACGCAAAGAATTGAAGGAATCAAGTTAATTATTAGATAAAAATCTGAAGCTGTAAACGATAATGAATCTAGATCTACATTTACTGCACAGACAATAAAATTAAGTAAAATAGTTATCATGATAAGTAAAGTGTATAAGATAAGAGAATTAAATTCAATATCATAATAAAAAAAGGAGGACTAGAGTAGAAAAAAGACGCTTGTAATTATATAATATGCAAATTATAAAAGAAGATAAAAAGTGACAATTACAAGTAAAATTAAAACATAGGTTATAATTAAGTAGAAAGAACGTAAAGGCTTATTTTAAGACTTAGAGTAAGTTAATAAGCAAATATAGTAAGGATAACAGTAGAGCTTATTTAAAAAGACTTATACTAAGTTAATAAGCAATAGAATAGAAATAATAGAAGAGGCTTATTTTAATAAACTTAAGACTTCAATTAAGTTAATAAGCAAGATAATAGAAGTGGCCCATACCAACAACATCCCTTCAGTCAGAAACTGATAGTCCCACAATAGTTAGGTGAGGCTGGGACAAGATTATGCTAATTAGGGTAAATAAGTAGCCAGCATAATAAGAAAAGTAAACTAAATGCAAATTAAAGAGATTAGGCTTAGGTCATAATGAAAGAGTGAGATGCGTTTGGAGCAGCCCAAAGGATGAAGAGTCTAACGAAGCAGATCATCATAGATTTCAGCGATGGAGAAGCACGTCAAACTTAGTTATTTTGGGCTAGAAGGAAGTACGAGACTTCAACGGGACATGAGGATACTCTAGGATGGCCCTCTGGTGTAGGTGTAGTGATGCGGTCCTTCGAAGGCAGGTCTGTAGGTGTTCCATCAAAAGAGTATGCCTTGACTGTTGTTTGCATGGTAGGACCATTATAGGCAATCAGAAGGGGTTGGTGTTTGGAGTAGGATATTCGTATGTCCTAGTACTTGCAAGTAAGTTTAGTGGGAAGAACCCAAAAGGATAGTCGCATGCGGATATCAGCCAGCATCAAAATCAAGAACGAGTTTGGGAAAGACTAGAGTTAAACCAACAGCCCATTGATACTTTCACTATCGAGACATTGGATGAGGGGCACTGCCAATTGGATGTTAGATTGTTTGCAGTAGGGCACGACCACTTAACTCTTTAGAGGTCTTTCGATTAGTTGAGGGGTGGCTGTGTGGGGCCATAGCCACGATGAGAAAAGAGATAGACCAAGTAGAATATCTGTGTTTTATGCCTAACGAAGCTGTCCTTTACAGATATTGAAAATCCCCGACCGAGTTCCGTACTGGGTAGACCTTGTTAGCGGGATTCAAAGAGTAGATGGAACGATTACGTATAGTCCTCAATGTATGCACTGGGTGGTACATTGTGGATGTCCGAGCATTAGTATAGACTAGTGCAGACACGGTTTTACGTTTTCTTAGTAATCGACGGAACATCTATATTGTAGGCCTTACGGGGCGGTCCTTTATAGACATAGTCATAGAACGCCATGGAAGCAAGATGATGGAGTCCTTTACGAGGAGGATACGGAAGGTACCATGGTTAGTACCTAGGACCAATTTGGTCATTGGGCATATAACTACATATATATGTCAGTTATTAGGTTTTAATCTACTAAGGAGTAGATGGATACGATTCACGCACAGAGGCGAGAGTATTATAAACCTAATGAACCTAATATAATAGTAAATGGAAATAAAATGGTATATGTAGAACTAAGCTTAGAAGTATATAATTTGTTCATTCACCAGAACTTTAGTTCTGACCCCCTCCTCATAACACCCTACAGGTTAGGTAGATGGCAGAGACTTTCCAATTTTGAGGCACTTGTTTAGAAAGTGTTATTATATTGGTGAGTATTTACTTACTATTCTATTTTAATCAGTTCCGCTGTGAGATATTTAATTGAGCTCTAATATATTTGTCTTTGCCTATTTGCAGGATACCGGATACCCAACTCGAGCTTCAGTGGACTTGGGTTTTAGCATTTTTGTGAAAAATCTGGACCCACTGAAATTCAGGTTGTTACATGCCTTCCACTGCAAGGAATCATAGGCTTTTCTAATATCAAGCTTCATCATAGCTCTAGGAGAAATATAGGACCTATTATAGCCATTCATCAGCTCACGAACCAACAATACATTGTCCAAAATATTCCTATTAAGCAAAAAGGAAGACTATTTTATGGATAGTAAGGAAGGTAGCGCTAACTTCAATCTTGAAGCAATAACCTTGGATATACATCTATATATTATATTGTAGCAAGCTATTGGCCTAAAGTTCATAACTGAGTTAACATCTTTAGATTTAGGAATTAGAGCTAGATTATTTGCATTGATACCCCTTAACATCTTACGACGATTGAAAAAGTTATGTACAGCCCTAAGCAGATCAGAATTAATAATACTCCAACAATGAGTGTAGAAACAAGTATTGAAACCATCCGGTCCCCTATAAGAATTTTTATTCAAACTAAAAATAGCAAGCTTAATTTTTTCATTGCTTACTTGAGTAGATAGAACTCAAATATCATGATTATTCAACATAGGCAGATGGGTGGTTGACAACTCATTGAAGACGGGTTCATGAGGTTTTGGCATACCCAATAATTTAGAATAGTAGTCTATAAAAGCATTATCAACTTGAATAGTGTATCATGCATAACTCCTTGCTCATCAGATATTTGATTTATATTATTTTGAGACTGTTTATTCTTTAAAGAGTCATGAAAGTGAGTTTAGAATTCCTATCACTCTGCAAGTCCCACTCTTTTCTCTGCTTTTAGTTCTTCATATCCACTTCCAAAGTAAGTGCTTCATACAATCGATTAGTCAAGGCATGCTCCTGATAGCGAAAGAAGAGCTGCCAGGTTGCTCAAACATTTTAAGTTGCACCTCCTTCAGCTGTTTAGCTAAAGACTTTGTCATTCCATCACCATCTCCATACTTTTCTCTAGCCCAAGGTCAAAGAGAATTCCTAGTAGCTTTGAGCTTTTGTTGAAATATATACATATAACTACCATGAAAAACATTAGACCAATTAGCTTGAACTAAATTGATAAAATCAGAATCCTCAAACCATGCGTTAAAAAAATTTAAAAATTTCTTTTCTCAAAGGCTTTGTCCCCACAAGACACAAAGATAAAGGAATGATCAAATAGTAAAGGAGTATAGACATGGGATTTAAGGTTAGGCCATATGGCTAGAGTAGAGGAATTGATGAAAACATGGTCAATCCTACTCATAGTTCTAATACCTTATATACTTTTGTTATTCTAAGTGTAGGTAGGACTAGTAGATTGCACTTCATATAGGCAAGATAAGTTTAGAGCTTCATTGAGAGGAACAATGTCCTTGAGGAAGAGAGGGATACCGCCACTTCGGTCAGATGCTCTCAAAATACAATTGAAATCACATAATACTATCCATGGATGGGAGTCTTAACTAAAACGAGGCAAGTAATCAAGAAGGGACTGTCTAGGAAAAAGATGATTGTCACTATACACAAAGGTGACGTAAAAAGAAGTTGAAGTGGGGAGATATAGAGCATGAAAATGCAAGAACTGCTTATGAAATAAAATAGGGTTAAGTGTGAAGATAGAAGGATTAGACAAGACCATAATCCTACCATATGGTGCTTGATCTAAGTTCTAATGAAGTTCCCATTGTGCATTAATAAAGGATGCAGCCCTACCAGTTAAGAAAAGATTCAATTTTGTCTCTATAATAGCAATTAAACATAAACTGTTATCTACAATAACCTGCTTAATTTGCTGAAGCTTTATTTCCTTGTATGCACCCCTGATATTCCATATACTAATATTACTAAACATAAATATACTATTGGGTGGTAGGATTACAGTTTCTCCCTGTTCTCCTTAACGAAGGAGAATTATTCATGCTTATTTCAGGAAAATAATCTTCTTCCCTGATACATAAGCCCTCACTAAGATCATGGTTATTTTTTTAACTTCTTTGTTGGGCTTTCTTGTTTTTTGTAATGCCCCACCCCAAGACTCACCTTAGCAAAGAGAATTAACAAGTAATTCTATCTACTAAAGCGGAGAATAGGGCTGGTTAAGGGTGACCATCTATAATTTTGTCTTAAACATCTATTAAATACGTCGATAAATGCAATATAATTTTTTTTTCCAACTCAAGTGGATCGAAATACCCAGTGAATGCTTAATCTAAAACTATAGATGCCTAACGGATCTATCAAAACAAAATACAATAACTGAATGTAAATCACATCACAAAACAGTAACCAACATCATATATATACATATACGCTGATACATGTTCAGTACAATACAATATGAATACAATAAAGGTGGTACTCAACCACACTATATACATCGAATCAAATGTAAATACATCGGAGTATGCGGAAGAAATCAACTACTCAAGCAATAGATAAGCTAATGTCCAACATCAACTTCGAGCTAAGCCCAATAGATGATACCTGAAATAACTCGATCTGACCCGAGTATAAATACACGGGTCAGTCTAGCTACACAAATCAGTCAATATCGATAATATGAAGTAGAATGGATATAGTTATACTTCTTCTCGAATGAGGAGAAGGATTAGAAAACTCATAGCTTAACACTTAAGTAACAAACGCTACCTAAGTGACTAAATACCTCGAAAGAGGTAACTAAAACTCAATACTCAAATAAAACACAAGTGCCTCATATCATCGGCGATAACCCATAATGAACTCAAATTAACTCATATAAAGCTCAAGTAAAACCCAAATGGTTCGATGATCCATTACTCCAAAAAGGAGAAAACTCATCTCAATCACAAATAGAAGCCATGAAAGCAACACAGGATAACTCCATAAGAATGTGAGATCTCAAACTCATAAGTAAGCCAAGACGGCTAAATCTCACACATACATCTCAATCTTAAAAGCTCATGGAACCCGATACGAATTCAAACTCATAAAATCTCAAACTCAATAAAGAATTCGATGCAAGTTCAAAACTCAGAAAATCTTAACTCTAATGCGCCAAAAACGACGTACTCAAAAGTTAGAAAACCCGGATTGGCCAGATCCCCGATTGCAATGCCGAAGCAATGCTGCACATGCTAAACTCAGATGGCCAAAGCCTCAGACAAGGTCACTAACACCTCCCAAAGCAGCTCATGCATGACAAGGTCGCTGACACATTTCCAAGCCGTTTTGTCAGCCCTAACAAGGTCACTAACACCTCCCAAAGCAGTTCGTCCTCATGACAAGGTCACTAACACCTCTAAGTAGTTCTGCTAAGTAAACATCGTGAATGTGTCACAAACTCATGGATAGGAATCCGAAAAGTGTTAACGTGTGTCCCATACCACACATTCGCACTTAGCAGTTTACTAGCCGCTAGTCGATGCCACACTAAGAACATCATAAAACTCAGAAAATCATATCTCGCCTCATCTCATTGGCGAGTGATAAAGAGACACCATACTTGTCTCATCTCATTGACAAGTATTAAATGGCATCGTAACTTGTCTCGTCTCATCGACAAGTGAAAACATCGTGATGGTTCCTCATAAACCATAAATTTCAAAATATGAAATCATATACTCAAGAATTGCATTATATCATTGGCAAGTAAATATAACATTGTGATGGTTCTCATCGACCATACTCCTACATAGGAGATCTCAAAACATAATACTTGCCAAATATTAGCCATCTCAAATAATTCCAATAAATAGGAATTATAAAACTCAAAATACACCATAAAATGGCAAAATATCTCAGTATCAATAATCTCAAATAGCTTCGATTGTATAAGTCCGGAATTAACCGAAATAGTAAACGCACATGCCCCATACCACGTGTTTTACTAAATTGTTTAATTCTCTTTCTTATACGTTCGAATAGTGTAAAAGTGTATGTTTTATATCTAAAATAGTTTACTAGAGAAAACAAGCTTCTAAAACTTTTTCCGAAAGATTAATAAACCCCATATTTGAAATTCCTTTATTATAGGGAATAAATAGGTTTTTTTATTAAAAAAATAATTTTAAAATACTATATAATAATAATTTGAAATGTCCATTTATTTCAAAAATCACTTCAAAAATGGTTTAGTGAAAACCGTACTCGAAAACAATGAAAAACAAGAAAGATAACTCAAGACCAATAACTTGAGTTCAATACGAATTCAATTCAAATTTAACCCAAATCAATTCAAATTCTATTTAAATTTGAATTTCAAATTCTCCAAATATAGCTAGCCTATTGATAGGCATCATAACTCTCAAAAATCTGAAAAACATCATCAAAACCGAAAAAGAATAAGAGTAAAAACGAGCTAATACAATTCTAAGGTCAATGTTTGTTGTTGTTGTCATCTTGCTCTCAGGACAGCAACATATAACCATAATTTCGACCAAGCAAACTTCAAAATTCCAGAAAACACAATAAACAAAACTTGTAGCACATGATCTAAGTTTTCCGAAACATCCAAAATTATCAATTTCGGCTAAGAAACGAAGAAGTTATAGCCAATTTTGTTTCAGCTTCAAGCACAGAGCAAATATTGGTTTTTCTCTCGGGATAGCAGTAGAAAAATTCATTTTGACATAGCTAACCTCAAAATTACAGAAAACTCAATATATTAAAGTTGTATTACATGATTTAAGCTTTGCGGAACATCCAAAATTATCAAAATCGGTTAAGACACGAAGAAGTTATGGCCAATTTCGTTTCAGCTTCAAGCACAGAGCAAATATAGGTTTTGCTCTCGGGATAGCAGAAACAAAATTCGATTTTGACATAGCTAATCTCAAAATTACAGAAAACTCAATACATTAAAGTTGTGGTACATGATTTATGCTTTCCGGAACATCTAAAATTATCAAATTCGGTTAAGAAACGAAGAAGTTATAGCTAATTTTGTTTAAGCTTCAAGCACAGAGCAAATATAGGTTTTGCTCTCGGGATAGTAGAAACAAAATTCGATTTTGACATAGCTAACCTCAAAAATATAGAAAACTCAATACATAAAAGTTGTATTATATAATTTAAGCTTTCCGGAACATCCAAAATTATCAAATTCGGTTATGAAATGAAGAAGTTATGGCTAATTTTGTTTCAGCTTCAAGCATAGAGCAAATATAGGTTTTTCTCTTGGGATAGCAGAAACAAAATTCGATTTTTACATAGCTAACCTCAAAATTCAAAATTACAAAAAATCAATACATGAAAGTTGTAGTACATGATTTAAGCTTTCCGGAACATCTAAAATTATCAAATTCGGTTAAGAAACGAAGAAGTTATTGCTAATACACTTCTCAGTAGCTAGATTTTATGAGTTTATATACTCACCTTGCTGCCATAGATGATTACACAACGATTTGGAGCCAAAGATTGCAACTTTTCGCCAAGAATAGACCATAGAAACCTGTAAAAGCTCAAAGAACAGACATGCAACCCTAAAACAGAGAAGAAGTTAACAGACTTTCACTGTGAATTAGATGTTGATAGAGAGATTCGTTTTAGATTGAGGATTACCTGAGTTTATACTTAAATCCATGTTTTAAAAACATTCATTCTTCATTTTATGTTGATAATTTTTCATAAGATTAGAGGAGATGAAGGAGGCAGCCATTGTTGAGCTTTAGGAGTTTAATAGAGAAGAGGAAATGAATAAAGTACATATAGTGAATTTTCTTTTCTCATTTCTTTGCTAACAGGTTATGGTTTAATTGTACTAATGGACTTAAGCCCAACAACTAAATGAAATTAGCTTGTGTTATTATTCAATTACTTAACATGTTAACAATATATGTTAACAAATGAAATCAACAATATTTTAAGTTCCTCTCTTTTTTAAAAATTATGAAACATTATACTTATATGATAATAAAATTGTTTTACACTTAAATAAAAGATTATTTATTTTATTAAAACATTTTATTATCATATTCTCTATTTTAAATTAAATAACAATTTTACATTTTTAATTACAAATCCCATTGTAATTAACATTATAAATTACACAAAAATCACATTTTTGTGTAATAAATTTTTATAACCCATTTCAAATATAATTTAACACTAAAATTATATTTTTAAAATCAATTCCATCATTATTTTAAATATATCTCATCTTAAAATTAATTATTTCTTTTTAAAATCATTAAAAGAAGTAAATAGCAATAATTTATAAAATTATTGCATTAACTCTAAATAAAACACATTTCACTCATTTTATTATCTCAAACCATCTTAATAAAGTTTCCAAACTTTATTTTTCTTATTTTATTCTCATTTATATTGTTTATTCCCAATAAACAATAAAAATCCTCTATTTATTATTAATTAACACTATTAAATTATAACCTCCGTTATAATTTAATGTTCTTAGGTAATCGCTAAAACCAGGGTTGTTGCATTTTTATAAGCATTGACTGCTACAGACGGTTTACATGTGATTGTGAAACTTATTTAGCTGCAGGAAATTTTGCAGATGTGACTTGATCATTACTGATTTGAAGCTGAGCAGAAACATTAGAAGTGGAAATCTAACCAGGGGGAGGGGGTATGTAGGAGTATGGAGATGCAACGAAAACCTCAAGAACATTTAAAACTATATCTTCATAGGAATGATTGGGGGCGAAAGGATTAGATTTGGTATAGGGTTTAGAGATAGAATCAGATTCTGTGATTGGTAGCATGGGTAGAGTTAAATTTGATTGGTCTTCAATAGAGTTAAAAGCATGCACATAAATATTATCTATTTCGTCTGAATGCAAAAACGCAAGCATATGACCATTTTCAAAATTAGAAGTGATTTATTTAATATAGGTGGCTTCCATATCTACTTGAGCTTGCAAACTTTCATCAGTACCTAACTCATTCATACTTGTCACAGACACTGTATTAACAACCCTTAAACTATCTACTTCTGCCTTTTCTTTTGCTGCTTGTAATTCTAAAATATACGCATCACCTTTTTCTACACCAACAACATTACCCACTTTACAAAAATCAATTCCACTGTAACGACCCGTATTTTTTGGTAATTAAAATATTAAATTTAATAAGATTTTGAAATACTAATATTGTAAAAATTAAAATTTATGATAATGGTAAAACAATTAGAATGTAATATAGTAATGTTGATTTAATGTAATTGATAACCATTTTAATCCAATTTCAATCAATGGATATAATTGTAAGGTTATTTGTTATAACCCTTGGTTGTAAATTATAAGATAATGGGTATGAACTATTATTATAAACGATGGTTGTAATTATCTTCTCATTAATTTGTCCGTTTGAATATTAAATGAGTAATTAATGGAATTAAGGCAATTGAATATTGGGATTATATGTTGTTAATTGAAATTGAATATAATAAGTGATGTGTAAGTAGTCATAACATTTGTTGTAGATAATAAACTTATAAATATGATTAAATTACTTAAAGGTAAAAAAAATTCATTTATCATCTCATTATTTAATAGGTTTGGAATTAATTTGGAAATCAATGAAAATTTATGTAATTAATTATTACAGTTAATAGGATAAAAGATGTTAACGGTAAAATAATGAATGTAATAAAATGTAAACTTATGTTAATATAATTCATAGGGTATTGTTAATTGAATAATAAGGATGATAACATAGGTTTGAATGTAATTGGATTAGAATTGGATGCGTAGTTAATGGTATTTAACCTTTAAAATATGATAAGGGGAAACAAATTAATATTGCATTAATTGATATTACATCTTTTAATTAAGATAAAGTATAATGATCCGTAAATTTTAACAACTTTAAAATGGCAGTATTTTGAATTTAAATAAAAATTAAATAAAAAAATTTGAATTTGTGATGTTGAGTGTTTTATTTGACCAAATTTAATAGAATAAAATTTTTGTGAAATTTCAAATTTTGGTCAAACTTAGTCAAAGATTGACTCTTGGTTAAAAAATTTAAATTTGAATTTTAAAATTTTATTCTTTTTATATGATACTAGACTGAATTTTATCTTTCCTCCACTTTTCGTTTCGTCAAAACCAAATTCCTATTGCTCTAAAAATTTGAATTACTGTGAAAAATTAACATGAATTGGTAATGTTTAGTTGTGTTTTATTTGGCTAAGGCATATTGGGTTTGTTTGGTCTAATGGGCCTTGGTTAAAAAAGAGACTCTAGTCATTCATGCGACCATTCCTTTGCCTATGACCTTATGTTTCTTATCTGATAACATCTATGTACATAATTTTTCTCCTGAGAAACTTTCTCTGCACACTTCTTCGTTCTCCTCAAAATCTACAGAGAACTCTTGATCTAAAACTCCAAAAACCTCACAAATCAAAACTTCTTTCCTCCTCTCCTTCAACTCTTTCTCCTCACCTATATTCGCCACCCTCTCCACCATCTCTAAGGCCATCTCCTTCCACCTTCCCTCTCCTCTTCTTTCTCTTTTCCCTTCTTTTCTCCTTCCTTATTTTCCCTCTTTCTTCCCCTTATTTCCATGGCTTCTATATTCCAATTAACTACTCCAAGTCAAATATTTATTTTTTGAAACCGTGTATAATTTCAATGGCAAAAACTTTGTTGTCGAAACCCTTTTCCCATTCTGAATATTTCTATATCAAAAGCTTTAATTTTCAAGTCCTTTCTCGGGTCCAGTTTTAGCCAAAAAAAACCCATATTGTATCAATCATATCTTCTTCAAGAATGAACTAAATTATGTGATTCTTTTTTTCAAACCATTTAATTTTCCAGTAGCTTCAACTTTCTTTTATATCAGTTCTACAAATTCCTTAATTTTAAATACCAAAAACTCAAATCTTTTTGAACTATTTTTGAACTCAGATTTTCAACTCAGAAAACACCTCTGTTTGTTTTGACCATAACTTCCTCAATACAGAAAATTTTTTAGTGACTCTTTTCTTGAAAGTGGAGAGAAATAAATTTTTAATAACTTTCTAGTTAGTCACTTTTACAGATTCAGTAATATTCTGGTCCGAATATTTTCTTAAAGATGACCTATTTTCAGGTTTGTCCGTAGTTTGGATCTTGGGTTGTTTGAAAGTTGAAAGTAGTTGAAACTTGTTTATTGATTTGTGTTCGTGTCTAAGCTTTGTTGGATTTTCTTTACATTTGGATCTTTGCTAGGAATCTCCATATTGCTCTATTTTTATCATCACCTTTGTAGCCATGAAAGGTGAGCAAACACTCACAACTACTAGATTTTCTTATGTTAGTTAAATTGAATTTATGATGTGATTAGAAGTTGATTGGTTGTTGTTTAGTATATTTTAAATTGTCATTCCAGTTAAATCTGACTTTTATTGAATTTAATTTCCATTTAATTTAATATTGAAATTTAAATTGCTTGTTACCTGTTAATGATAACCAGTAAATTGTTGGTAGTTATTGGTTGATTTCACCGATGATTGTGTTGTATGTTCAATTGTTGATATTTGGGCGATTGGATGGATGTTATTGGTTGACATTTTGGATGATTGGATGTTATTTATATATATATCTTTGTTATCCCTATGTGTTGAAATGATATATAACCGAACAATCTTATAGATTAAGGGAAAATCGTTATGGGTTGAAATGATAAACCCAAGCGGTTTTCATTGATTTGGAAATGTTGATTTTTGATACTGGTTGAAATGACATATACCCATATAATTTCTGGAATTTGGATTTTATTTGGAATTGAATTATTTGAAGGATTTAAGTTAATTCAAACTTCGGATTTTTTTTAATCAGATGATTAAGTTTGATATTTTGAATTATTTGAAACCTTTTAAATAATTATATTCGCGTTGTATACTTGATAGGAGATTAAAATCCCATAAATCTAAACCATTGCACTAATATTTCTATTTCACTTATTTTGATCTAACATACATAAGATCTTTTAGTTCTGACTCGAGTGTTTTGTCTTTTTGTAACGACCACGACTTTCTCTCCATAGAAAGTCGTATCGCTAATAAGAAAGAAAGGGATAGAAAGAGAAAAGAAGAGAAAGAAAGAACTAAACAATATCAGAATCTCACAGCGAAACGAAACAAAATATATTATATCACATAAATATTACATAGTATCATATACAACACTTATCAGAGTTACACAGATTCACATCATATACTAGACAGTTATAAACATCTGTCTAGTTATTACATCTCAATACAAACAAAGATCTAAACAAGATCAACACAGCGGAAACTACTATCTATATCTACAACGCTGAAGCCTCCTGCTCCATTGCTCCTCCACAATTCGTCAAGGCTAACCTGAATCCCTTGGCTACTCGTAAAAATTTGAGTACCCAAGAGTTTATAAAACAGAAATAAACAACTTGGGTCAGACATGGGTCTGGTGTGAGTAACAGGTTAAACTTGTTTAACTTCAAAACCTTTTGAAAGAAAAGGTATCACGTAAGACTTCCCACAAATAAACATGGGTAAGTTTTTACCTTACGCTAACCAAAACATTTGATAGGAAATTCGATTGTATTATAATAGGGTCTAGGGTTTTCAAGTAAAATACAGAAATAGCTGAAATGCTTACATCTCACATTTCAACATAGTTGGGCACAACTAATACGTACGGCACTTATTGGAGTTTGGATTCCATACAATGGCAGGGCTACCGGGGTACCGCCCGTCACAGTACGTGGCCTAGATCACCGTACCGAGGATCACTCCCAATCCCCTGCAACACAAGGCCGGAACATCCCTTACTGGATAATTCCCGCACAAGATACCTCACGGTTGGGATCAGCAACCGCACACACTAAGCCGAAATAAGAAGGGACTTCTAGACAGAGGTAATCTTGTCCTACTTGGGTGCTACCCACTAACCTTGCTGCACCTCCCCTGTTTTAGCCATTCCCGGTTTGTGAGGCTTGAGGTCACGATTACCTTTAAAAAAAGAACACATCACTTAGAATGCTCATCGTCCACCTGACGATGTGCTGAAAGCATTCAATCCATACAAGTTCGTTCCGGGTTCGAACGAAACCGAAGGCATTATCTCGTTACACTCGTTTTGGAATCACCCTCAGAGTTAACGACAATAACCCTTGCACTCTGAATCTTCATCTTCACTTGATTCACGACCTATCGTTAATTTGGATCGATGTGGTATTCGGGTCTCCAGACCTGGAAATCCGGTATACGGAAACCCGATCCCGGTCTCATCGAAATCCAAAACGTATCTTTTAAGGCCAAGTTGTTTTAAAGGTTAAAACAATTCAATTCAAATATCTTTATACACATAGAAAGATAATTCACAACATTACAATAGATAATCAACATTATCAATATAACAGATAATCCATATTATCATCACAATTCAACTAACATCCATATCACACAGCATATATCTCATCAGAGATATCAATCAATGCAAAGTATCCAATACTAACACCCATTCATAAGTAATGATTTATATCATCTCTAATTAATTTAAAGTGAATTAAATTAATTACTTCATTTTATAAATCCTTCTTACTTAACCATTAATTAATTACAATTTAATTAATTAATTATCTTTTAATATTTCATTTCAATTAATCATCTTTGATTAATTATCTTTTAATTACATCCAAGTAATTTATCCTCAATTAATTTCTCAAATTAATTATCCTTAACTACTTAAAGTAATTAACCTTTAATTACTTCATTAATTAATTAACTAAAATTAATTAACTTAATCAACTATAATTAATTACATTAATCCTTAATTAATTACATTGATTAATTACTTCATTTATTAATTATTACTTAATTAATCAATTCTTAATTGCATCATTTATTATATTAATTAATGATCCTTAATTACAACTTAATTATTAATTACTCAATTAAATTAATTACATTAAGTAATTAATCTTTAATTAAACAACATTTATTTATCACCTTGATTAATCTTCAATTAGTAATTAATTACCCTTAATTACTTCATTACATAAATTAATTACTTCCTTAATTAATTATCTTTAATTAATCTCTTGATTAATTACAAAGTAATTTAATCCAAATTCCTTAAATCATCTTCCATTAATTACATCCAGTAATTATCATTAATTACTTAACTAAGTAATTACAATCCATTTATTAAATTAAATAATTATTTATCAAATCATCAAATGTTTAAATTAATTAAACTTAACTAATTAACTTAAACAAATTACATTTAAACTAAATTAATTACATTAAGTAATTAATTCCTTAATTACTTCCTTTTTAAGAAATTAACCTTTTATTACTTCCATTAATTAACTCTAATTACTTTCATTAAGTAATTATCCTTTTATTAATTACATTCATTTATTAACTGCTAATTACTTATACTAAGTAATTATACTTTATTAATTATATTAAGTAGTTATACTTAATCAGTTTCAAAGTAATTATCCTAAATTAATTAATTATCTTAAATTAATTATATTAATTAATTATCCCCAAATCTTTAGTTAACGATCCTTATCTTAATTACATTCATTAACTATTCATTACTAATTAATTAATTAATTACTCTTTAATTACCTTCATTTAATTAATAAATCTTCAATTACCAAAACCTCTAATTAATTAAAAGGTAAATCATTTATCTTAATTAGTTTTTCTTGATTTTCATTAAAATCTTATTTAATAAACCCTTGGAATTAATTATCATTAACTTAAGATATTAAGTTTAAAACATTTTGCTTTTTATAAAAACTGTTCATGCTTTTTACTAAATTTTTAAATCTGGTTAGCTTATCAAAACAGGCTCGAGCAAAACAACTAAAAACCCCGAGCTATCCCCGTATTACTCGTGTCCTTTCTTCCCTTCGAGTCACACACGTAAACAACTCGAGATCGACCCAAGAAAACTGCATCTTCCCACATTCCAAACAAATCCAGATATCACCGTGCACACGTGCACGTGTACGAGAGTTCACCAGCGCTCAGACCAACGTCGACGCCTTCGACAAGTCGATGTCGATCATCTCAAATCCTCAGACCACCCAGTTTTGCGATTTCTCCTAATAATCGAAATCGAGCCTAAAATCGAAACCTGGAAACACTGACTCGCGACCAACCACCCACCTGTCATTGCCTCGTCTTCGCAAAGCCGTCCACCAGAACTCCTCCAACTCCGGTCATCGCTTCAACTACCTCAAAGCTTCAATTTCCCAAAATATCTCAAAGCTCGATCCATCAACGAAGACAGACGAAACAAATTCATGCCTTACTTAAAACTAGGTTTAAAAATTTCAAACCCAAATCATTTTTGCCTTACTACCTTAAAAATCCTCCTGACAATTTTCCTATCATCCATGATCATTCCACTACCATTACTAAAGATTTCGAACTTCCAATTTCACTGAGATGATCAAAATCACCAGAACTTCATTTCTAACATAAACCAGAACTGCTCTTATTAAACTAAACTAAAAACTATGATATTCATGCTAAAAATCATATTATCATCTATGTTTTCAATTTATACATTTGAATTTATAAATTACAGAGTTCAAATTTTCACTTTATAAAACATGTCTCTGTTGTTTTAGATTACAGGGGCAACCAGGTATGAATTTTGACTTAACTAGGCTTTTTAAACCTTAGTATATGATAATTAAACAATACTTACTTATAAGTTAAATCCTAATAAAAACTAAATCAAGTAGAAAGAGATTTAAAGGAGAATTCTGGAGTCTGGCAATAAACAGATCAGAGAACAATATCATACATGCACACTTATATACATTCATGTATATACAAAATCATCAACAAACATTCACATCCAAACAATATTTATCACCGGGTTAAACATGCATCATGATTTCCTAATTTAATTTAAGTAAAAATGTTACTCACCAGATTTATATAAACAGAGGCAGAGCCTTATTTTGAAAAGCTTTTTGAAACTGGGAATCTTAAACTGGAATGCCTCATTGATTTGAAAGCTTGAATTGTTGGCTACTGAATCTTGCATGTTGCTTCCAGTTTGAAAAATGAATGCAAGCAGTTTTTGAGTTGCTTTCCAGATTGAAAAGAAATGCAGACAGACAGATTTTTGAAGATGATATAGACTGGCTTTAGAATGATTCCAGAATTTCTTCCAGATTAAAGAACATGCAGGCTGAACTTTGATTTGGATTTTGGAAAATTGTTTTCAGAGATTTGATTCTTGATAATCTCTGATTTGAGGAATTTTCCAGATTTGAATATGCACATACATTTGCTTAAGAGATAATTACTGATTTTTAGATTTAGAGGAAGACTTTGAAAAGTGGTATGAGAATTATTGATTTCCAAACTGATTGTATAAAGTCTGATCTGAAGATATATATTGAATTTCAGATTTTAGTTTTTAGAGAAAGATTTAAGTTTCTCTTGGCTTTTGAAAGAAAATGAGAAGATTAGAAAGAATGAATTGAAAAAAATGCAAATGTTAATATACATGTATATTTTGGTTTATAAAATAAAAGAGAATGAAAATAAATAAGGACACTTGTCCTATACATTTGCTTATTTAATTACACATGTTTTACAAAGGGTTTAGATAAATGACACATGTCTTATAAGTAATTACTCATATTTCTATTTATTTTAAAAGTTATTTAAAAAGCCTTTTTCTTATTTATTTAAACACTTATCTATATATATTAAAGAGAAACAAAAGCTAATTACATTTATAAATAAAAGTTTATACAAATATTATAAAATCCAAAACAATTTAAATATTTATTCTTTTGAATTTCAAAACTTAAATTTCAAATTCAATTAAATTAAATCCTAAGATTCAATTTAAAAGTTAAGTTATATATATACATATATAACTATTCATTCAATTAAATAAAAATTCCATATTCTATAAAATCCATTCATATTAATAAAAATAATACATTATATTTATTATTTGAAATTAACATATTTTATAATTTAAACAAGAGATTATATTATCAAGAAATATTTAAAAAGAAATAAAACAAACAATTTTGTAAATCTTATTTATTTTAACTTAAGTTAAAAATATCTTAAACCAATTAAATATTTTCTTAAAGTATTTTAAAACTATAAAATTACTTATTTAAATATCTTTGAAAAGTCCAGATTAAATTAAATATAAATTTCCAATTTATCAAAGCTTCTATTTACAATATATATAAATAAATATTTATATTCAAATAGAAATATCTTATTAACTTTTAAAAGATAAAATCATCAATTAATACTAATTTAATCAGATTATTAAATTAAATTCAAATCTTATTATCAAAGATTATCCATATCAATTTAATTATTAAACAGATTATTAAATTGATATTGTTAAAATTTCCGGGATATTACATTCCTCCCCCCTTAAAATAATTTCGTCCCCGAAATTTAAACAAAGGTAATTTAATAATCTTATTAAAGATTTTAATTTTAAATCACAAGCATATATTATCATCCATATGCTAACAACCATAGCAACCAATCATCCAATCAAACAATTTAACTATCCAGACAAAATTCTAGATAGAATTCCTCGAGTTTCCCCCAAATATATATATATATATATATATATCCCGGGATGCTCGCTCTACAAACAATCTAAACTACTAAGCTATAAAGCTCCTACTCATCTAGATCTACAGAACTAAACAGAATATCAGACTACAGACGAGTCTGACTCAACTACCCAAATTTCTAGAACTGCTGATTCCAAAACCAAAGATAGATCAAACACGAACTCCCTCAGAGATACGTAAAACACAATGAATTCCAGTTATCCAAACTGACAATTCAACCTTGTAGATCAAAGTACTTATCCAAATCAAAACACAGAAGGATCCAAAACACAACTCTACTCCTCAATTATCAGTAGATTCCAAACTTACTTCTCCTATCCAGAGATGCACTCCCAAACTGCTTTCGCTGCATTACTCTGATTTGAGGTAGAATGAAAATGCCGATGAAGAACACGAGCACAAACTGAACAACATATTTTAGAAATAAGGTTCACTGATCCATAAAGAAAACTCAGATACTCCATCAAAACTTGGGCTGCTTCACCAAACTCTATCTCTAGGAATCATCCTTCAACTAGACTGAACTACCGGTATCACTCTTGGAATCCAGTCGATAAGAAAACTCAACCTTCAGATGCGGACAAACTTCTGACTTCTCTGAAGACATCCAGAAAAACTCTGACAACCCAAGAGAACACTCAGCAATCGCAAGTCACTTTTGCGATCAACCCATCCTAATTCCAAACAGACTGTTCTCTCTTTACCAATCAGAACAGCTTACACTTATTTATCCAATTTATCGAAGAAATGGATCCACTCTGCTGCTTCTGATCTTCACTTCCAGAAAAACTGCTCAGCCAGAAAACTTTCCTGCCAACGCGCAGAATACTCCGAGTTGCACTGCTGCCACATATGCCAAAGATTCCCAAATCAAAGCTCTTCGAGAAACTCGAACCTCAAACAAAACAGAAACACCATGCTGAACTCAGCCACAACACCGAAGCAGATACACTTCCTTAAGCTTGTTCCAAAGAAAACATCTTCGGGAACATCCATCGTCACTGTATCTCATCATACAGCTACTATTACCTGAGGTATCAAGGTACCATCACTCGCTTCTGTTCAACCGACAGATCCAACTTTACTCATCCAAACTTCAAAGATGAACTCCGAACCATTACAGTTTCCTTCGGAGATCGATGAAATCCTTTACCACAGCAAAGCTTACTCGAGACGGTATTAGATCTACAGTCTCGACAAATACACTTCCAACCTCAACATTCAAACTCCAACCATTTGTAGTCGTGTTTCACACACCACTACCCTATCTACCTTTATATCCTATATTGGAAAACCCGAACAGGTAACCCAATAAATAGGTAGAAATACATAAATATATATATATTTAAAATGATATATATATTTTTTTTATAGAAATTATTTCTGGGTAAAATTATTTCATCTACCTCTTTAAAACAATATTGTGTCTGTTGGCCTGGTTCAAGTGTTTAGAGATCCCTATCAATAATGTTAGCTACTCGTATTGACCAGAATCCATATACCACTCAACCGATCAATTAACACAATGTAAAACCATTTTTATATAACTAACAATTACGCGCTCTCAAGATAGACACCACTTCAGAGCCTAGGTATTCACTCTACCTACTGCTCTGATACCACTGTAACGACCACGACTTTCTCTCCATAGAAAGTCGTATCGCTAATAAGAAAGAAAGGGATAGAAAGAGAAAAGAAGAGAAAGAAAGAACTAAACAATATCAGAATCTCACAGCGAAACGAAACAAAATATATTATATCACATAAATATTACATAGTATCATATACAACACTTATCAGAGTTACACAGATTCACATCATATACTAGACAGTTATAAACATCTGTCTAGTTATTACATCTCAATACAAACAAAGATCTAAACAAGATCAACACAGCGGAAACTACTATCTATATCTACAACGCTGAAGCCTCCTGCTCCATTGCTCCTCCACAATTCGTCAAGGCTAACCTGAATCCCTTGGCTACTCGTAAAAATTTGAGTACCCAAGAGTTTATAAAACAGAAATAAACAACTTGGATCAGACATGGGTCTGGTGTGAGTAACAGGTTAAACTTGTTTAACTTCAAAACCTTTTGAAAGAAAAGGTATCACGTAAGACTTCCCACAAATAAACATGGGTAAGTTTTTACCTTACGCTAACCAAAACATTTGATAGGAAATTCGATTGTATTATAATAGGGTCTAGGGTTTTCAAGTAAAATACAGAAATAGCTGAAATGCTTACATCTCACATTTCAACATAGTTGGGCACAACTAATACGTACGGCACTTATTGGAGTTTGGATTCCGTACAATGGCAGGGCTACCGGGGTACCGCCCGTCACAGTACGTGGCCTAGATCACCGTACCGAGGATCACTCCCAATCCCCTGCAACACAAGGCCGGAACATCCCTTACTGGATAATTCCCGCACAAGATACCTCACGGTTGGGATCAGCAACCGCACACACTAAGCCGAAATAAGAAGGGACTTCTAGACAGAGGTAATCTTGTCCTACTTGGGTGCTACCCACTAACCTTGCTGCACCTCCCCTGTTTTAGCCATTCCCGGTTTGTGAGGCTTGAGGTCACGATTACCTTTAAAAAAAGAACACATCACTTAGAATGCTCATCGTCCACCTGACGATGTGCTGAAAGCATTCAATCCATACAAGTTCGTTCCGGGTTCGAACGAAACCGAAGGCATTATCTCGTTACACTCGTTTTGGAATCACCCTCAGAGTTAACGACAATAACCCTTGCACTCTGAATCTTCATCTTCACTTGATTCACGACCTATCGTTAATTTGGATCGATGTGGTATTCGGGTCTCCAGACCTGGAAATCCGGTATACGGAAACCCGATCCCGGTCTCATCGAAATCCAAAACGTATCTTTTAAGGCCAAGTTGTTTTAAAGGTTAAAACAATTCAATTCAATTATCTTTATACACATAGAAAGATAATTCACAACATTACAATAGATAATCAACATTATCAATATAACAGATAATCCATATTATCATCACAATTCAACTAACATCCATATCACACAGCATATATCTCATCAGAGATATCAATCAATGCAAAGTATCCAATACTAACACCCATTCATAAGTAATGATTTATATCATCTCTAATTAATTTAAAGTGAATTAAATTAATTACTTCATTTTATAAATCCTTCTTACTTAACCATTAATTAATTACAATTTAATTAATTAATTATCTTTTAATATTTCATTTCAATTAATCATCTTTGATTAATTATCTTTTAATTACATCCAAGTAATTTATCCTCAATTAATTTCTCAAATTAATTATCCTTAACTACTTAAAGTAATTAACCTTTAATTACTTCATTAATTAATTAACTAAAATTAATTAACTTAATCAACTATAATTAATTACATTAATCCTTAATTAATTACATTGATTAATTACTTCATTTATTAATTATTACTTAATTAATCAATTCTTAATTGCATCATTTATTATATTAATTAATGATCCTTAATTACAACTTAATTATTAATTACTCAATTAAATTAATTACATTAAGTAATTAATCTTTAATTAAACAACATTTATTTATCACCTTGATTAATCTTCAATTAGTAATTAATTACCCTTAATTACTTCATTACATAAATTAATTACTTCCTTAATTAATTATCTTTAATTAATCTCTTGATTAATTACAAAGTAATTTAATCCAAATTCCTTAAATCATCTTCCATTAATTACATCCAGTAATTATCATTAATTACTTAACTAAGTAATTACAATCCATTTATTAAATTAAATAATTATTTATCAAATCATCAAATGTTTAAATTAATTAAACTTAACTAATTAACTTAAACAAATTACATTTAAACTAAATTAATTACATTAAGTAATTAATTCCTTAATTACTTCCTTTTTAAGAAATTAACCTTTTATTACTTCCATTAATTAACTCTAATTACTTTCATTAAGTAATTATCCTTTTATTAATTACATTCATTTATTAACTGCTAATTACTTATACTAAGTAATTATACTTTATTAATTATATTAAGTAGTTATACTTAATCAGTTTCAAAGTAATTATCCTAAATTAATTAATTATCTTAAATTAATTATATTAATTAATTATCCCCAAATCTTTAGTTAACGATCCTTATCTTAATTACATTCATTAACTATTCATTACTAATTAATTAATTAATTACTCTTTAATTACCTTCATTTAATTAATAAATCTTCAATTACCAAAACCTCTAATTAATTAAAAGGTAAATCATTTATCTTAATTAGTTTTTCTTGATTTTCATTAAAATCTTATTTAATAAACCCTTGGAATTAATTATCATTAACTTAAGATATTAAGTTTAAAACATTTTGCTTTTTATAAAAACTGTTCATGCTTTTTACTAAATTTTTAAATCTGGTTAGCTTATCAAAACAGGCTCGAGCAAAACAACTAAAAACCCCGAGCTATCCCCGTATTACTCGTGTCCTTTCTTCCCTTCGAGTCACACACGTAAACAACTCGAGATCGACCCAAGAAAACTGCATCTTCCCACATTCCAAACAAATCCAGATATCACCGTGCACACGTGCACGTGTACGAGAGTTCACCAGCGCTCAGACCAACGTCGACGCCTTCGACAAGTCGATGTCGATCATCTCAAATCCTCAGACCACCCAGTTTTGCGATTTCTCCTAATAATCGAAATCGAGCCTAAAATCGAAACCTGGAAACACTGACTCGCGACCAACCACCCACCTGTCATTGCCTCGTCTTCGCAAAGCCGTCCACCAGAACTCCTCCAACTCCGGTCATCGCTTCAACTACCTCAAAGCTTCAATTTCCCAAAATATCTCAAAGCTCGATCCATCAACGAAGACAGACGAAACAAATTCATGCCTTACTTAAAACTAGGTTTAAAAATTTCAAACCCAAATCATTTTTGCCTTACTACCTTAAAAATCCTCCTGACAATTTTCCTATCATCCATGATCATTCCACTACCATTACTAAAGATTTCGAACTTCCAATTTCACTGAGATGATCAAAATCACCAGAACTTCATTTCTAACATAAACCAGAACTGCTCTTATTAAACTAAACTAAAAACTATGATATTCATGCTAAAAATCATATTATCATCTATGTTTTCAATTTATACATTTGAATTTATAAATTACAGAGTTCAAATTTTCACTTTATAAAACATGTCTCTGTTGTTTTAGATTACAGGGGCAACCAGGTATGAATTTTGACTTAACTAGGCTTTTTAAACCTTAGTATATGATAATTAAACAATACTTACTTATAAGTTAAATCCTAATAAAAACTAAATCAAGTAGAAAGAGATTTAAAGGAGAATTCTGGAGTCTGGCAATAAACAGATCAGAGAACAATATCATACATGCACACTTATATACATTCATGTATATACAAAATCATCAACAAACATTCACATCCAAACAATATTTATCACCGGGTTAAACATGCATCATGATTTCCTAATTTAATTTAAGTAAAAATGTTACTCACCAGATTTATATAAACAGAGGCAGAGCCTTATTTTGAAAAGCTTTTTGAAACTGGGAATCTTAAACTGGAATGCCTCATTGATTTGAAAGCTTGAATTGTTGGCTACTGAATCTTGCATGTTGCTTCCAGTTTGAAAAATGAATGCAAGCAGTTTTTGAGTTGCTTTCCAGATTGAAAAGAAATGCAGACAGACAGATTTTTGAAGATGATATAGACTGGCTTTAGAATGATTCCAGAATTTCTTCCAGATTAAAGAACATGCAGGCTGAACTTTGATTTGGATTTTGGAAAATTGTTTTCAGAGATTTGATTCTTGATAATCTCTGATTTGAGGAATTTTCCAGATTTGAATATGCACATACATTTGCTTAAGAGATAATTACTGATTTTTAGATTTAGAGGAAGACTTTGAAAAGTGGTATGAGAATTATTGATTTCCAAACTGATTGTATAAAGTCTGATCTGAAGATATATATTGAATTTCAGATTTTAGTTTTTAGAGAAAGATTTAAGTTTCTCTTGGCTTTTGAAAGAAAATGAGAAGATTAGAAAGAATGAATTGAAAAAAATGCAAATGTTAATATACATGTATATTTTGGTTTATAAAATAAAAGAGAATGAAAATAAATAAGGACACTTGTCCTATACATTTGCTTATTTAATTACACATGTTTTACAAAGGGTTTAGATAAATGACACATGTCTTATAAGTAATTACTCATATTTCTATTTATTTTAAAAGTTATTTAAAAAGCCTTTTTCTTATTTATTTAAACACTTATCTATATATATTAAAGAGAAACAAAAGCTAATTACATTTATAAATAAAAGTTTATACAAATATTATAAAATCCAAAACAATTTAAATATTTATTCTTTTGAATTTCAAAACTTAAATTTCAAATTCAATTAAATTAAATCCTAAGATTCAATTTAAAAGTTAAGTTATATATATACATATATAACTATTCATTCAATTAAATAAAAATTCCATATTCTATAAAATCCATTCATATTAATAAAAATAATACATTATATTTATTATTTGAAATTAACATATTTTATAATTTAAACAAGAGATTATATTATCAAGAAATATTTAAAAAGAAATAAAACAAACAATTTTGTAAATCTTATTTATTTTAACTTAAGTTAAAAATATCTTAAACCAATTAAATATTTTCTTAAAGTATTTTAAAACTATAAAATTACTTATTTAAATATCTTTGAAAAGTCCAGATTAAATTAAATATAAATTTCCAATTTATCAAAGCTTCTATTTACAATATATATAAATAAATATTTATATTCAAATAGAAATATCTTATTAACTTTTAAAAGATAAAATCATCAATTAATACTAATTTAATCAGATTATTAAATTAAATTCAAATCTTATTATCAAAGATTATCCATATCAATTTAATTATTAAACAGATTATTAAATTGATATTGTTAAAATTTCCGGGATATTACACTTTTCATTACGCTCGGGTCAGTCTGAGCTTTTTCAGTGTATTGAAGACTATTTTCTGAAGGACGAAGACGAAGATTCAGTATATTATTGCTATTTATTATTCCACTGCATTCTGTGTTCCGCTGCATTATTTGTTTATTTCTGATGTATGTATAACTTTGTTTTGAATTGTAAATGTGTAATCAAATGTTATTTGTAAAACAGCTCCATGAACTGTTTATTTGATTATTATATTGTGTCGTTCCGCTGCGAGATTCTGTGTTTTGTTTTTCTTTTTTTCTTATTTACCACATTAACAATCCTCCCTTTTGAATGGTTTGAGTCTGACATGTATGGTTTATTGTCGATTTGAACCGTCCAAAAAGGTGGGTCGTTACAATTGGTATCAGAGCCAGGTTTAGACATACCTTACCTTGTTGGAGTTAACTTATTAGAGATATGGTAGTAATATCCTAGAATGAGTTGTCTGAGTGTATATACGAGAGCGTGTATTTGCTAGTGTTATAAAATGTTTATATAAGTTTTGAAATGAAATAATTTTTCCTAATATTATATGTTATATATTAAGGAATAAAATTTTTATAACTATTATAGTTATTTGTAATGTGTTTGATTTGTGAAATGGTAATATTTAATTATTATCATTTATTGTTGATTTGTTGTATTTAGTCAGTTTATAAGCATTAGCTAATTATTGTTGATTTAATTTATGGACTAAGCACTAGTTTAGTAATGGTGTATTAAAGAGAATAAAATGAATAATTAGGATATTTGGTTATGAAATTGAAATGTTTGGTTGTGAATATTATTGTTTGTTGATTGGTAGTTTAAGTTATTGAAATAAAATGGAATATCTGGATATTTTGGATAGTCGAAACTTCTGAATTAATATATGAGTTGAAATGTAGAAATTTTGTTGAATTATGCAGTTGAATTTGGTAACATTAAATTGAAAGCAAGTGAAACAAGGTTAAATTTGTTATATCTATGTTTAGTAAATGAATTGAATTGTTGTATACATTATTGGCATGTAATGTAATAATATACAAGTGTGAACTTTATGCCTTGACATGTTTAAATCGAAATTGTGATTAAGGAAGAGCTGTAAATGAGATTTTTTTTAAAAAAGTGTTATGAACTTTGTAACGACGCGTAAATTTTAACGGTTTTAATAACGTAATTAACTGAATTTTTGTGAAATTTTAAATGCTTGAATATGAAAATGAAAATTTGATATTTGTAATACGTCTATTTAAACATAGCAAATGGTAAAATTTCATCAGAAAATATTGAAGTTTATTTTGTTGTGTAATTTTATTTTAATTTAAATCGGTTAATATTTGATGATAATAAAATATTTTCAAAACCTGAATATTTTTATATAATAAATTTGTAAATCATCTTCTAAGTGAGATGTCATATTTCATTTCGCCAAATTTGAACTGCTATTCCTCCGTTTATCTTAATTCTGGCGTTTTAGCAGCATTTTCGGTACTGAATATCGACTTTTGATAGGATGGTCATATCACTGATATCTGTATACCGTTTTGATCGTCTCGTCGTGCTAATCTCTGTAGTATATTCATATGTGTGTTTACGTCTGGTGGACGGCGAAATCTGTAAAACGTTGGACCGTATCGGTACCCGTTTTAAAAACCTTTTGGTTTCCATCTAGCATTTCATCTACCTACCTGTCGAAATCAAACAGCTACTAGCAATTTATAATTCCAGAATTCAACGCATGACTTTTGGTGTTCCCTATTTCAATTTATATCTGCTGGCTAACTTTTCATTTTCTATTTTCTTTCTCTGTCATTTCTATATATTCTTCTTCTTTTCCTCTGAGTGATAATAAATTATATAACTTTACAAACAGTGTTGCATATATTTTCTGGAATCTGATTGTATTCTTCTACAACAACTCGTACACCCTCTTCTTACTCTGCTCCTCCACTCAAGCAAGCATGCAATTCCACTCTCTGGCCCCACCTCCACGGCCAGTGCGCCTCCAAACTTCCTCCACCAAGCAACCGTGAGCATCTTCCCCATTCCTCCACCCTCCTTCTCCTTGCGGCCTCTCTCTCCCAAGTCGTGAGCAACCACCAAAGCCCAATTCGGCCGAGACCCATCACCTCACCCCAGGTCGAAAGTTCCCTCCATCTCCACCTTCAACGTGCCCAGCCGAACCCTTCCACCAAGCAAACCCATTCATGCTTTTTGAAAGAGGAAATAAAGTATGTATTTATATATTGTGTACATATGCTGGTATATTTAAAAGTGTTTATACATTAAAATATATTTTTATATACTGTAGATATTTATATAGAGATATGTGTAAAATATTTAATTGTTTATTAGGTATTGATTTCTAAAAGTTGTATATATATATATAGTTTTATAAGATAGTGATCTGTTGAGTTATTGTACAATAGCTTATATAGTTGATATTGATCTATACTGTATAGGTTATGTTTGCTCATATGAAGTATATATGTTTTCTTATATGAAGTATATATGATAAAGGTTCATAGTATATATTCTGTAGCTTTCCAGTTGCATACATATTTTTTCCTTTTCTTTTGCCCAGTTTTTCGAACCTGCATATATATTGGTTTGCATAAATTGTTTGTAATATATTATACTATCCTTTTCCTATTGATTTCTTGTTGTATATAAGTATATAAATTACATAGATTTGTTTGAGTTTATGTACATATGGAATAATAAAGTAAGTTTATATATATCAGCTTATATATTAGTTATATATATTGTTGATTTCAATGTATAAATGTATATGGGCTTATAATAATATTGATTTTAAATTGTATGTGTGTATATATGTTATAGTGGTATTGTTTTTAAAAGTATGATAAACAATATTGATTTTAAATTTTAACATGTATGTAAGTTGTATATATGTGTATATACATTAGTTTATATGTAGGTATATGTGAATTTAGTTTTCAATTATATATAGATATTTTTGTGTTGGGATTTAATATTGATTTGAAACAAATATATATATATATATACATTTTTATTTTAAATATATGTTTTAAATTGATTTTTGAAATTATATATATGTAATATATCTTGTTTCATCGATCTCTTGCCATCTTGACTTACATTTCAATATTGAATTTGTCGCAGCAGTTCTCTAGCCTTATCTCTTATCCGTGTGCGTGTCTGTGTCATCTTCTGATTTCTCTAGCCTCGAAAGGTGAGCAATCACTCACGATTAACATTCTTATATATATTAAATTTGATTTCGTTTGAAACGACGATTGAAATATGCTGCTAGATTTAACTGTTGATTATATAATTGCTATATATGATATGCTATTATCTGTAATTGTTCACCTGTGAGATATGACACCATATCTTGTGTTTATATTTCATTTATCACTGATAATATATGCCTGTTGTTGATATGTTGTATTATTATCACATTTGTTCTCACTCTACAAGTTCCCTATTAATTTAGAATTCCCTATGGGTTGAAATGATACATACCCGAATGATTTTGTAGAATAGGAGAAAATCGTTATAGATTTGTCACGACCCAAACTCGATGTCCGATAACAACATCAAATTCGTATCGCGGGAGCTTGCAACAACATTAAATGATAAACAACACAGCAGAAATAAAAGATGATATCATTGATACAACCTGAATACAATATCCAATACATCAATCTGATACAATGATAATCATCAACATCAGAGAATATACATATACAAGATACAGCGGAATATGACACAATATATAAGATGAGTTTTCACAGAATCCAATACTGCAACTCTGATCCAAAGCTCCAAAGACAAAGCTCCAAAACTCCTAGCTCAATCCACCATCATCGTTGCACCCAGATAAACAAGTGCAATCCATATCCAAAGACTGAACTAACTCCAGATGATCTACTAAATCGGAATAACTGAAAAAAAACAAACTCTAGACTGCTCGTGTAGAAAATTTTTGAGCACCCAGAGTTTAGGAAAGAAACAATAAACTCCGGGTCAGTCATGGGACTGGTGTGAGCAAACAAAACAGTTTATCTTTAAAAAACAAACAACAAGAGGATTTTAAAGTCAATTCGAAATGCTTTTAGAAAATGAAACTACCATAAGGCCTCCCGCCACACACACAATGCAAACGCAGAATTGGAGGAGATTTCTCCTTATGATAGTCAAAGATGCTTACTACGCAAAATCAAATCATTGGATATTATTATTAATGCATAGTGCAGAAAACATTTCGAAAGTAAAATATCAATCTTAACCAGCATAGACATTTCGAACTATGCCTACTATAGCTACCATCCAAACAGTGGGGCGCCACCATAAGTAGATGATAGGTTCTACAACTAAAACCGTACAGGGCTCGTATTTGGAAGATGGATTTCCAACAAATGGTCAGGCTAAAGAACTTCCTATTCCACGAAAGAAACGCCTCTGGCGGGACGCTCCGAGAACCAACTGTTCTCTGCCAAACAAGGCCGGCAACCCCTTTTCCCAAGGGATAAAAGAAACCTCAGATATGCCACCCCCGGTCCTTTGGGACCTTTAACCGAGAGCTCTCTAACCAACATCACACAGTAAATAAAGTGTGTCCACATGAGTAAGTATCTGGGCTCCATACCATGATAATACCCTTTTCCAGAAGGAATGGTCATACCCTAGGGGAGCTACCCCTGAAAACCTTGCCGCAACATTCCTGTTTCGACCATTACCGGGTTGTGAGTCTCGACGAAGTCTCGTCCACAAAGCTACGCTTTTTCAAAAAGCCACGCTTTGGGTCAACAGATGATCAACCTATGATCACAAAGATAAATGATCAAACAAATGATCATATCACAAATGATCAAACACTGATCATCGCACAGCAACACTCAGCATGTCACATTACCAAATTGGGATATATCGCTGATAAATTTCAACTACATAACCTCTGAGCTCGTACGTCTCAGAGAAGGGTGTTAAGCTAAGAGAATAAATTCTCCGCCACCAACAGAAATGTATTTGAAAGAAATCGGCTTTATATCTCAAATTGTAATGTCAGACATACAGTCCATACAAGTCTGTTCCGGGTTCGAACAGAACCGAAGGCACTTCTCACGAAGCCCTTGCAAATCCAGATAATTTTCAATCACGTCCGGACTTCCCATCACAAAAAGAGTGATATAAATCTCTATACCGGAGCAACTCGGTGCAGAGACATTCGACAGGTTGTCCTTTCATTTTCGAAAATATTCGGTCTTCACCACCGGTCTTCAATGCTATCCATAACGTCGTATCACTAATTCGGAATGGGTTATACGACCCAAAGGTCCTTTCCCGGCTAACCCGAATAGTGAGCGCAATATTTAAACATATGGATCTGGGGTTTCAATTAAGTCACAACTTAATGATTCCAAATTCTCTTTCAAATGGTTTAAACCAATTACCATTTTTAAATCTTTTAAACAAAAAGATTTATTTCATAATGCTCATTCAGTTTCATAAATATTCATTCACAGATTTCAAAACAATTTCAATTGGATTAATTCATTTAAATCTTTAAGTCAAAGATTTATCTCATAGCTTTAAAAACTGTTTCCAAAGATTCATTCATAATTTGGAAAACTATTTCAATTCAAACTTGGAATTCCTTTTAATACAAATTTGGAAATTCGTTTCTTATACGAAAACTTTTATTTGAAAACAACTGTCTTCATTTCAGAAAATCCGATTTCATTTATACAGGTTAAAATATTTGGGTAAATTCAAATCCCCAAAACAACACTTTAAAAGTAGTTTAAAACCCATATAAGCTTGTATATCGTTTTAAAATCATAATTGCTAAATATAGAATTCAATTTCAAATATTGAATTCCAATTGAAAACAAATTATTCAAATTTTAACTAAGTGATGGAGAATACTTTTATTTTTGGAATCCCTTTTTAAATTTTTTTTTTTTTTTTTTTTTTTAATTCAATTTCATTTCCAAAGCCGTTTGAATTTAAAATTCAACTTTTAAAACTATTTTGAATTAAATTCAAATATCTGTGACTTAACCGTTTTCCACGTGCAACCCATATTTGTGTGTGTATAAATGTGGTCTAGAGGTTTTACACAATAGTGCACAGCATAAATCAACATAGATATATCAATATCGACAAGCGGTATAACTCATAACGCTTATTTTTATCCACAGATTCATCATTACAATTCGATGTGGGTTTCGGACAACCAATTGGAATCCGACTCCCTGTCGCATCGAAATTCAAATGCCGTGTTACGGCAAAAAGAGTTTTCACAGAAACAAATTACAATTCACAGTACACGTAAGGCAGTTCACATCACATAGCATCATAATCATAAACAGAAATATCAATCCAATACACGACATTTGATGATAGTCAAACATCTTTGATTTAAAGTGAAAGTGATTTAAAAGAATTAACTATATGACTATTCTTATTGATTTATTTTAAATCAATGATTAAATATTCTTAATGATAAGTTAATCAAATCCTTAATTAATTATTCCTTAATTAATTATCTTAATTAACTACTAATTATAAATTTATTAACTTTAATCATCTAATTAACAGTTTGTAATTACAATTAGATTTAAACACTTAATTACTTGATCGATTTCAATTATTAAATAATTACCTTTAAATTAAGAAATTATTTTTAGTTTAATTCCCATATAAACTTGTTCAAAATTGAACTTAATTTATTTTCCTTGGAAACTTATTTAATTTAAATATGTTTGAAACCTTGTTTAAATAAGGTTTTATTGTATACTTAAGAACTGCTATATTTTTAAAACCCGAAAACAATGTATAAGTATTCTTGCTTTACCTTAGCCTGTTACAACTTAAACTGTTATCTCTGTTAATCCCCGTGAATACTTCAATTTCTATCCTGGGCAAAATCATCACCTGCTTCGAGCCAACAAACGACTTCACGCACACGAACCCGAGACAATCACCATTTCACTCGAGCATCACTCGCGACACTCACCACCTGATATCAATACCCACGCCGTGCACGTGCACAACGTACCAACGCCGCCGCCACCACCAGCGACACCGCGCGCAAGTTTCCCATCAACCACTGACACGACTCCGACCCCTGACCATCCATCGTGCAACCTCAACCGAAAACGAGGAAACTCGCACCCATCAGGAACAATCCCTTCATCAGAAAACCCGCCGAACCCAACGACTTCGACCACCGTTCGCCATGAAATCTCAGCCACAACATCGCAAACCTCCCACGCAACCATCCCCTATAGTGCGATCAACTCCGATCAAGCATCGACGACGAGAAACCCACAGATGCAACGGCATCAAAACCAAAACCCAAAACCCTACTTCAATCGATTTCGAATGAATCTGCTGTTCGAAAATTCCAATTATATTTTTCCCATTATCAACATCATACAAGCTAGCCTCGATCCAAATTTCAACCTCAATCACCAAGCAATTCGACGGCAATCCATCAAAAACCCCAAAACGTTCAAACCCAGAATTCACACGAATTTCCCAACAAAAAATTATGATAGTATCATCTAAAAATATGTTTTCCTATCACCAATCTGTATATATTATCAAATTTAGAAATTATGATGTTTCATTTCTGACCATTTTCCATTTCTTACTGTTATTCCTGTTTAAAATAAATTATTTGTTAGTTTTAAAATTCCAGAAACCATTTTAGAATCTTCAGTACATATTAACAAACAAATCTCATTGATATAACAATGACTAATATTGTTTTGTTTGAGAGATTTTGAATTTTTCTTAAGGAAAGCAAATCCAGTAAATAAACAGAGTAGACAAATTATACAGGCATTGGTATTCCCTGATAATCATCACACTTTTAACTTGCATACACAACAGTATTCAAGTAAACAAATATTCATGATCATAGCAACATTCATTCCATGCATTAGAGTCAAAAATCAACTCAACTGTTATTAAAACAAAATTTACTCACAGGCATTAACACAAAAAGAAATTTCAGGGTAGAAATATTTGCTCACCGTTTTAAGAAGAGGAAGAACAGAGGGCTTTTGTTGTTTTGATTTCCAGGTTTCGAATTTTCCTTTTTGGTTTACTATTGAATGATGTTTCTATTTTTTTCTTTTTTTTTTTACTTGCTTTGTTTCCTTTGAGCTTGAAGGATATTTGAATTAGTTGCTTTTATTTGGTTTGAACGAACAAAAACTGATATGAATGTATATATGAAAAAGACATATACATATAAATATAGAGAGGACAGTGTGTATAGGGGAAGGCTATCAAGTATAGGCTTATATCTTTTAGTCAGAGATGTTTCTTCTTTTGGTTGACTAAAGATACTTTGTAAACTAAATCTCGGCTAAGATGATATCAATTCGTGCTGAGGAGATGGGGGCATTAAATGCAATGTCCTAGGTGATGTTTACAAGCCTGTATATACTTTTTAATTTTGCATGTATACTTTGTTTGTCTTGTACTTGTACATAGATTCCTTTACTTGTATATGCACGTATGTACCTTTGCCTATATAAAAATTCATTTGATTTTATCTTTTGTATGTTTGCAGTTTTGTAATTCAGCCCTCTTGCAATGTTTAATGTAATGTTATTTTAGTTTACATGTATTGCTTCTAATTTGTTTACAACAAATCCACTTTTGTTTTTATTATTTCCTTGTTTAAATTCTTCTATTTGTATACTTGTATTTATATTGATAGAATTGAATTTTATTTTAAACATTAGTATCTATACTGCATTCAAAAATTAATCATACATATAATATCTTTTCCCAAAATAAAATCTTTAAATTCAATTCATTTTGGAATTCATTTTGAATACTTTTGAATTACCAAATCGAAATTTTATTCATACAATTTAATTTAACTGAAAACATCTATTTTGAGTTTCAAATCAAATTTAAAAACAAATAAGTATACTTTTCTTATTAAATTTGAAAAGTTTAAACAAATCCAGAATTAAACCCAAAAATTCAATTAAATTAGAAATTTAAATTCATCTTTAAAACTGGGATCGTTACAGACTTCCCCCCTTAAAAGGAATTTCGTCCTCGAAATTCGCCAGAGAGAGATAACAAAGATAGATGAAAGATAGAGAAATAACTTTCTAAATCAAACCGAATATCAATTCTGCATTTGGTTTACCAAATCAGAATATCAACAATTGATGTGAGAACAATTCAATCAACTTCGAAACAATTGGGTTACCTGATCTACGAAGTATACATGGATATTGGTTAGTTCAAAGGGATAACCAATTATTCGTAGAATATATCGAAACCCAATGAAATAGACAGAAATAGATTCGATTACGATCTCAGATTCAAGATTTAACTCATTTACGATTTACTGAAAAATATAACTATGGATAGTTTGCATGTCGAACAAAATTGAACAATTTAATCGTAAACGAGAAGATTACCTTATAATTTCCTTAATCAGCTTTTTAAGGTTGAAGAATCATCTCTGATTGCATACACTTTTGCTACTTGGGCTTGATTCAATGCTGGGCATTCTCCGATCACATGTCCCGGTTTGCGACATTTATAGCATTTCCTAGATTCGTGATCTGGCCTCATAAATGGCTCTCTCAATCCTGGCTTCCAATCATTCTTACATTTATCCGAGTAGTGGCCTTTCTCCAAACAATTGAGACAAGTAACATCCTTCTTTATCTTCTGTATATTCTTCTTTCTTTTATTTTTCTTCGATTTCTTTCCACCAAATTTTCTTTTTCTCCAATTCAAATTACTTGTGTCTCCATTCTCCTCCGGATCTTTTTGCTTTTCTAGAGTATCGTATCGATAGCCCATATCAATTAATTCAGAAAAAGATTCCTTGACGTGAGTGGTCATCCGTTCCTGAAACTCCTTGTTCATTCCTCGAATAAACTTTTCATTCTTCTTTAACGGTGTATTTACCAATTCTGGACCAAATCGAGATAATTCAATAAATCTGTTTAAGTATCCCTCAAATGATAAACTCCCTTGCTTCAAATCTATAAACTCCTGGTACACTCTAGAGATACCAGCAGATGGCATATATCGCCGCTCAAACAGTTCCTTGAAATGGCTCCAAGTAAATTCATCTGCCGACTCATCCACGGTAACTGTTTCCCACCAAATTAAAGCCTCTTCCTGGAGTTGCCAAGATGCTATCAATCGCATCTGATCATCTTCTAATTTCAGTCCTTTGAAAATTCTTTCACACGATCGAATCCAAGCTTGCGCTTCGATAACAGTTTCTTTGCCAGTGAATGGCTTTCCACCAAGTCTAGAAAAACTTCGATGTAGATCAGCCAAATCTGGTTGAGATTGAATAGGAATATCTATCGTTGTAAGGCTTTGACCAGCTGAAGTGGTACTTTTCTGTCTCCTATTTCGTCCTCTTCTTCCACTCATTCTTACTATCTGTGAATAGTAAGGAAACCGATTTAGGCATTCGAACGAAATATCTTAGAGAATAACAACAGATAAAGATAATAGATTTAGAAATTTGGATTTTTGGTTCCACTGGTTGAACTCATTCTAGGGTATACTTCACCCTATCTCTAATGAGCCATCTAATGTGTTACACTCCGTAGCTAAAGTTCTTACTCAACCTTCAGCTCTGATACCAATTTGTCACGACCCAAACTCGATGTCCGATAACAACATCAAATTCGTATCGCGGGAGCTTGCAACAACATTAAATGATAAACAACACAGCAGAAATAAAAGATGATATCATTGATACAACCTGAATACAATATCCAATACATCAATCTGATACAATGATAATCATCAACATCAGAGAATATACATATACAAGATACAGCGGAATATGACACAATATATAAGATGAGTTTTCACAGAATCCAATACTGCAACTCTGATCCAAAGCTCCAAAGACAAAGCTCCAAAACTCCTAGCTCAATCCACCATCATCGTTGCACCCAGATAAACAAGTGCAATCCATATCCAAAGACTGAACTAACTCCAGATGATCTACTAAATCGGAATAACTGAAAAAAAACAAACTCTAGACTGCTCGTGTAGAAAATTTTTGAGCACCCAGAGTTTAGGAAAGAAACAATAAACTCCGGGTCAGTCATGGGACTGGTGTGAGCAAACAAAACAGTTTATCTTTAAAAAACAAACAACAAGAGGATTTTAAAGTCAATTCGAAATGCTTTTAGAAAATGAAACTACCATAAGGCCTCCCGCCACACACACAATGCAAACGCAGAATTGGAGGAGATTTCTCCTTATGATAGTCAAAGATGCTTACTACGCAAAATCAAATCATTGGATATTATTATTAATGCATAGTGCAGAAAACATTTCGAAAGTAAAATATCAATCTTAACCAGCATAGACATTTCGAACTATGCCTACTATAGCTACCATCCAAACAGTGGGGCGCCACCATAAGTAGATGATAGGTTCTACAACTAAAACCGTACAGGGCTCGTATTTGGAAGATGGATTTCCAACAAATGGTCAGGCTAAGGAACTTCCTATTCCACGAAAGAAACGCCTCTGGCGGGACGCTCCGAGAACCAACTGTTCTCTGCCAAACAAGGCCGGCAACCCCTTTTCCCAAGGGATAAAAGAAACCTCAGATATGCCACCCCCGGTCCTTTGGGACCTTTAACCGAGAGCTCTCTAACCAACATCACACAGTAAATAAAGTGTGTCCACATGAGTAAGTATCTGGGCTCCATACCATGATAATACCCTTTTCCAGAAGGAATGGTCATACCCTAGGGGAGCTACCCCTGAAAACCTTGCCGCAACATTCCTGTTTCGACCATTACCGGGTTGTGAGTCTCGACGAAGTCTCGTCCACAAAGCTACGCTTTTTCAAAAAGCCACGCTTTGGGTCAACAGATGATCAACCTATGATCACAAAGATAAATGATCAAACAAATGATCATATCACAAATGATCAAACACTGATCATCGCACAGCAACACTCAGCATGTCACATTACCAAATTGGGATATATCGCTGATAAATTTCAACTACATAACCTCTGAGCTCGTACGTCTCAGAGAAGGGTGTTAAGCTAAGAGAATAAATTCTCCGCCACCAACAGAAATGTATTTGAAAGAAATCGGCTTTATATCTCAAATTGTAATGTCAGACATACAGTCCATACAAGTCTGTTCCGGGTTCGAACAGAACCGAAGGCACTTCTCACGAAGCCCTTGCAAATCCAGATAATTTTCAATCACGTCCGGACTTCCCATCACAAAAAGAGTGATATAAATCTCTATACCGGAGCAACTCGGTGCAGAGACATTCGACAGGTTGTCCTTTCATTTTCGAAAATATCCGATCTTCACCACCGGTCTTCAATGCTATCCATAACGTCGTATCACTAATTCGGAATGGGTTATACGACCCAAAGGTCCTTTCCCGGCTAACCCGAATAGTGAGCGCAATATTTAAACATATGGATCTGGGGTTTCAATTAAGTCACAACTTAATGATTCCAAATTCTCTTTCAAATGGTTTAAACCAATTACCATTTTTAAATCTTTTAAACAAAAAGATTTATTTCATAATGCTCATTCAGTTTCATAAATATTCATTCACAGATTTCAAAACAATTTCAATTGGATTAATTCATTTAAATCTTTAAGTCAAAGATTTATCTCATAGCTTTAAAAACTGTTTCCAAAGATTCATTCATAATTTGGAAAACTATTTCAATTCAAACTTGGAATTCCTTTTAATACAAATTTGGAAATTCGTTTCTTATACGAAAACTTTTATTTGAAAACAACTATCTTCATTTCAGAAAATCCGATTTCATTTATACAGGTTAAAATATTTGGGTAAATTCAAATCCCCAAAACAACACTTTAAAAGTAGTTTAAAACCCATATAAGCTTGTATAGCGTTTTAAAATCATAATTGCTAAATATAGAATTCAATTTCAAATATTGAATTCCAATTGAAAACAAATTATTCAAATTTTAACTAAGTGATGGAGAATACTTTTATTTTTGGAATCCCTTTTTAAATTTTTTTTTTTTTTTTTTTAATTCAATTTCATTTCCAAAGCCGTTTGAATTTAAAATTCAACTTTTAAAACTATTTTGAATTAAATTCAAATATCTGTGACTTAACCGTTTTCCACGTGCAACCCATATTTGTGTGTGTATAAATGTGGTCTAGAGGTTTTACACAATAGTGCACAGCATAAATCAACATAGATATATCAATATCGACAAGCGGTATAACTCATAACGCTTATTTTTATCCACAGATTCATCATTACAATTCGATGTGGGTTTCGGACAACCAATTGGAATCCGACTCCCTGTCGCATCGAAATTCAAATGCCGTGTTACGGCAAAAAGAGTTTTCACAGAAACAAATTACAATTCACAGTACACGTAAGGCAGTTCACATCACATAGCATCATAATCATAAACAGAAATATCAATCCAATACACGACATTTGATGATAGTCAAACATCTTTGATTTAAAGTGAAAGTGATTTAAAAGAATTAACTATATGACTATTCTTATTGATTTATTTTAAATCAATGATTAAATATTCTTAATGATAAGTTAATCAAATCCTTAATTAATTATTCCTTAATTAATTATCTTAATTAACTACTAATTATAAATTTATTAACTTTAATCATCTAATTAACAGTTTGTAATTACAATTAGATTTAAACACTTAATTACTTGATCGATTTCAATTATTAAATAATTACCTTTAAATTAAGAAATTATTTTTAGTTTAATTCCCATATAAACTTGTTCAAAATTGAACTTAATTTATTTTCCTTGGAAACTTATTTAATTTAAATATGTTTGAAACCTTGTTTAAATAAGGTTTTATTGTATACTTAAGAACTGCTATATTTTTAAAACCCGAAAACAATGTATAAGTATTCTTGCTTTACCTTAGCCTGTTACAACTTAAACTGTTATCTCTGTTAATCCCCGTGAATACTTCAATTTCTATCCTGGGCAAAATCATCACCTGCTTCGAGCCAACAAACGACTTCACGCACACGAACCCGAGACAATCACCATTTCACTCGAGCATCACTCGCGACACTCACCACCTGATATCAATACCCACGCCGTGCACGTGCACAACGTACCAACGCCGCCGCCACCACCAGCGACACCGCGCGCAAGTTTCCCATCAACCACTGACACGACTCCGACCCCTGACCATCCATCGTGCAACCTCAACCGAAAACGAGGAAACTCGCACCCATCAGGAACAATCCCTTCATCAGAAAACCCGCCGAACCCAACGACTTCGACCACCGTTCGCCATGAAATCTCAGCCACAACATCGCAAACCTCCCACGCAACCATCCCCTATAGTGCGATCAACTCCGATCAAGCATCGACGACGAGAAACCCACAGATGCAACGGCATCAAAACCAAAACCCAAAACCCTACTTCAATCAATTTCGAATGAATCTGCTGTTCGAAAATTCCAATCATATTTTTCCCATTATCAACATCATACAAGCTAGCCTCGATCCAAATTTCAACCTCAATCACCAAGCAATTCGACGGCAATCCATCAAAAACCCCAAAACGTTCAAACCCAGAATTCACACGAATTTCCCAACAAAAAATTATGATAGTATCATCTAAAAATATGTTTTCCTATCACCAATCTGTATATATTATCAAATTTAGAAATTATGATGTTTCATTTCTGACCATTTTCCATTTCTTACTGTTATTCCTGTTTAAAATAAATTATTTGTTAGTTTTAAAATTCCAGAAACCATTTTAGAATCTTCAGTACATATTAACAAACAAATCTCATTGATATAACAATGACTAATATTGTTTTGTTTGAGAGATTTTGAATTTTTCTTAAGGAAAGCAAATCCAGTAAATAAACAGAGTAGACAAATTATACAGGCATTGGTATTCCCTGATAATCATCACACTTTTAACTTGCATACACAACAGTATTCAAGTAAACAAATATTCATGATCATAGCAACATTCATTCCATGCATTAGAGTCAAAAATCAACTCAACTGTTATTAAAACAAAATTTACTCACAGGCATTAACACAAAAAGAAATTTCAGGGTAGAAATATTTGCTCACCGTTTTAAGAAGAGGAAGAACAGAGGGCTTCTGTTGTTTTGATTTCCAGGTTTCGAATTTTCCTTTTTGGTTTACTATTGAATGATGTTTCTATTTTTTTCTTTTTTTTTTACTTGCTTTGTTTCCTTTGAGCTTGAAGGATATTTGAATTAGTTGCTTTTATTTGGTTTGAACGAACAAAAACTGATATGAATGTATATATGAAAAAGACATATACATATAAATATAGAGAGGACAGTGTGTATAGGGGAAGGCTATCAAGTATAGGCTTATATCTTTTAGTCAGAGATGTTTCTTCTTTTGGTTGACTAAAGATACTTTGTAAACTAAATCTCGGCTGAGATGATATCAATTCGTGCTGAGGAGATGGGGGCATTAAATGCAATGTCCTAGGTGATGTTTACAAGCCTGTATATACTTTTTAATTTTGCATGTATACTTTGTTTGTCTTGTACTTGTACATAGATTCCTTTACTTGTATATGCACGTATGTACCTTTGCCTATATAAAAATTCATTTGATTTTATCTTTTGTATGTTTGCAGTTTTGTAATTCAGCCCTCTTGCAATGTTTAATGTAATGTTATTTTAGTTTACATGTATTGCTTCTAATTTGTTTACAACAAATCCACTTTTGTTTTTATTATTTCCTTGTTTAAATTCTTCTATTTGTATACTTGTATTTATATTGATAGAATTGAATTTTATTTTAAACATTAGTATCTATACTGCATTCAAAAATTAATCATACATATAATATCTTTTCCCAAAATAAAATCTTTAAATTCAATTCATTTTGGAATTCATTTTGAATACTTTTGAATTACCAAATCGAAATTTTATTCATACAATTTAATTTAACTGAAAACATCTATTTTGAGTTTCAAATCAAATTTAAAAACAAATAAGTATACTTTTCTTATTAAATTTGAAAAGTTTAAACAAATCCAGAATTAAACCCAAAAATTCAATTAAATTAGAAATTTAAATTCGTCTTTAAAACTGGGATCGTTACAGTTGAAATGATAAAACCAAGCAATTTTCATTTATTCTAACTTTTGGGATTACGGGTTGAAATGATATATGCCCATAAATGTTTAAATTGCGGATTGAAATGATAAATATCTGTATCACTTGACCATAGGATAGAAAATTATATACGGACACCGTTGGTCTATTTTGAAAAATGATTTTTGAATTTTGAAAGTGTAACGACCCCGAATTTCATATAAATTTAAATTGATAATTTAAAGAATTTTTGAAGAAAATTTGTAAAATTAAGTGATAAATTGATTCGAGTTTCCCCGAAACCAAATAAAAATATATTGAATCATTTTTAGATTTAGAAATTGTATATATGTGGTTTGAATTTAAATCTTGGATAAATGGTTTAGAATATAAATAATAAAGTGTTGGGTAATAAAATTTTAAAAGGAATTCAAGATAAGTGTTGATGTTAAACAAATATTTCGAATAAATCTATGGTTATAGAAAATATGAAATGAACTTATAAACTTTTAGAAATAAATAAAAATGGAAATGTATAAGATAAACCATGTACCAAATATAAAAGTAAGCTTGTATAGGAAGACATAGGGTACATATGCATTGAATGCTTTCATCTCTAGCCCAATACAATAAGCTGCAGCCATCAAAACAAAGAAGAGAAATATAACAAATCTCTCAATCAAGATCTGCATAATGAAAAACAAAGCAAATTAATGCTAAGTCTTATATCAGCCGAAATTGCAAGATCTTTAGCCACCAAATCATCATCTCTAGCATGGCAAAGAAAATTATCAGCCGAGATAAGTAGTAAAAAAATGCATATTTTGTACAAAGGCAATTAATGCCATATCTCTTCAGCCTCCATGCAAATGAAAAGAGAAAAAAATGTAACATCACTTGTACAAAATAATATAATACCCTGTACAACTCAATTTCATTTATCTATCCCTCCTCATTTCAGTTCGAGTTGAGAATAAACATCACTTGTATGAAGTAAACATCATCTCCTCTAAAGCACAAACAAAACTTCAAACCAAAACCAAACATTCCAGAAAATAAAAATAAAGAAGGCTTCAGCAAGCTAGAACCTGGGGGCTTTAAATCCAAAGCCTGAGACAAAGCAAAATCTGTAAAGCAACTTCAAGAAATGCAAAGCTTCATTCAAGTTTCAATTTGCATTCAAAACAAACTTCAAATCTGCAGTTGCAAACAAGAAGGGTCCTCTGTTCTTCATCTTTACAAGTGAGCAACTCCTATTTTTCAAAGCTTAACCTGTTTTGATATCTTGATGCTTGTGAGTAAACCTTCTTTTAACTAGCCTTCTTTGTTTCTTCCACCTGTGAGCAACCTTCAACTCTGAATTTGCTTATTTTTGTTGTGAGCAAACTACCATTTATGTTTTGAATCTGTGGTTGACCTTGATGCTATGATTAACACTGAAATTGATACTTGTCTGTGTGTGTATATAGATGCATGTTTATGAATGTGATTGTACATCTCTAGGAACAGACAAAACCCTGCTTGTGTTCATCCCAGGTTTTGAAAGTTTATGTGAAAATTTAAATTATTAAAACACAAAAACATTTTTAGCTGTTGTTTCCTGAATGAAATAATGTTCACATGAGGATAACGTCAGTTATAAAACTATAATTAACAATGATCATTGGAAACTAAAATCTACAGAAAAAAAAAAGTATCTCTGTTTATATAACAGGCTTTGTCAACCTGTTCAAAATCTTACACCACCAAAAGGAATCAATATTAAGTTTAGATTCCTAGATGAAATTTGCTTGTAGTTGTCAAGTTAAAAGTTTTTTTTTTAAAATAAAAAAGGTTTCAAGAAATTTTATTATTAAGAAGTTTACTGAAAACTTGAAAATATACAGTCAAACTTTCAGAAATGATAAAATCAACCATCCTAATTTTGAATTTGGATTTCATAAATTAGATCATATGAAAGAATGATGAATTTAGATAATCATTTCATGATTTTTAAACTTGTAATTGTTGGGAATTCGTGAGTTGAACATAAAGAACATTTTCGTCAATTCCGATCGACGCGAGGGGTAGTTGTCGTCGTGCTTCAGGCTGGAGGAAGGTAGATGATGGTAGACTACTGGAAAAATATAAGATGAATTTTTAATTCATCAAGGTTGGAGATTCAAATCGATTTAGGGTTAAGCCTGCGTTTCATACGTGGTTGTCGCGGGTTATTTTTCATCTTCGACATTTCGATTCAGGCAATCGCACTGGGAGGGAAAGCTTCGGGGGCAAACGGCGATGGTGTGGGTGAAGTTTCACAACCTCCGGTGAACTATGGCGGCAAGTCGAGGTGTTTTTCTGATGGTTTGCTTCGTTCCAGTTTTGGCCAACATGTTCGAATTTGATATCGGGGACGTTTTCGAGAATCTGGTTGTTTGGGTTGGTCAGTGATGATGTTGTCGACTTGTCGAAGGTAGCGTGGTTGACCAAGGATCGCCGGAATGTTCGTGCACGTGCACGACAGCGGTGATGTGTGTCTGAGACGTGGAATCATGGTCGTCGCGAGTTATACTCGAGATGTTTTGATGTTTGCTTTGAGTTGATCGTGTGCGTGAATCGTGACCTGATGCTTTAACTTATAATTTTGTTTAAAACTTAAACTACCGAGAAAAAAAAAGAGAAGGAGTATACGAGTAGAAGAAAGACGCGAGGAAAAATGGGAGGAAACTCGGGCTGCTACTCGAGAGAACAGGCTGTTTAACTCGGGTCCATTTTCTGGTGAATTAGCCTAAATACTTAATCAATAAATGAATAGTAATTAACTAATTGAGAAATTTATTAAGGATTAATGATTAATAAATTGGTAAATTAATAATTAAGTGTCTAATTTATTTGTAATTAAGAAGTGTTAATGATAATTAATTACAAATGGGTTAATTAAAGATTTTAATAAGTTAAGTGAATTAATTAAAGGATAATTGAATAATTAAAGGTTAGTCAATTAAAAGTTGATTAATTAATTTAATAAATGATTAAAGGACAATTAATCAAATGATTTGAAATCAATTAAAGTTAATTAACCATGATTGATAACTTATCTGATTTAAATTTATCAGATAAATAATTGAGCTTACTTATGGATGTTTGGATTCTATGGAATGATGAATTGATTGATATCCCTGATATATGATGCTTTGTGATATACCCTGATTTATGATGTGGTCGGTAATTTACTTATCTGCGATATATATATCTGTGATTTCTGTTTCTGTGATATATTGCTATGTGAATATGAAAACCCTGTGATCCGTAAACGGCGTTTGAATTTCGATGCGACAGGGAGTCGGATTCCAGTTGGTTATCCGAAACCCACATCGAATTATAATAGTGAATCTTTGTGACTGATAAATTTATTTTATCTATGAATCTGTGAATGAAGATAAGCATTATGGATTATACCGCTTATCGATATATCTGTGATGGTTGATGTTGTGCACTATTGTGTGAAACCCCTGGACTACACTTTTACACACACAAATATGGATTTCACGTGGAAATCGGTTAAATCACAGATGATGTAAATTTGATGTTTTTGAAATTGAAATTTTAATTTCAATTGATTTTGAAATTGGAAATTCGGGTTTAAAGTGGAAAGCTTTTGAAATGGAATTTCAAAGATAAAAGTTATTTTGAATAACTTAATCGAGTTTTGAAATTTAAATAATTTGATTTAAATTTGAATTCAAGTTTGAAATTGAATCCTATTATTTGAAACTAGGGATTAAAGATGTTGTACAAGTTATATATGGGTTAAACCATTTTAAAGGTATTGATTTGGGAATTTGAATTTAATTCAAGAGTTTTAACTCGTGTAAATATAACTGGATTTTTTAGAAACGAAAACTACTTGTTTTCAAATAATAATAGCTTTCATTTTAAGAAAGGATTTCCAAATTGTGTTGAAAGAATTTCAAGTTTGAAATAGAATTGAAATGTTTTGAAAATTATGAAATGAGTCTTTGATTTCAAAGACCGGATGAGTTAATTTAACTTGAAATAGAATTGTTTTGGAAGACTATGAATGAATCTTTGAAAACGAGTTTTGAAAGCTATAAGTTAAACCTTGATTTAAAGATTTAACGAGTTAATCCAGTTGAAATGAAAATTGTTTTGAAATCCATAAATAAATCTTTGTGAATGGGGTTAACTTTGTGAAATAAATCTTTTTGTTTAAAAGATTAAAAGTGTGGAAATTGTTTAAACCATTGAAGGTTTTTGAAATGAATCTTTTTGTTTAAAAGATTGGAAATGGTAATTTGTTTTAACCATTCGAATGAAAGGTTTTGAGATTTAAAGCTGTGATTTAACTGAGACCCCAGTATCCATATGATTTTAAATTGCGCTCGTTATTCGGTTTAGCCGGGAGAGGACCTTTGTGTCATATAACCCATTCCGAATAGTGATACGACGATATGGATCGCATTTGAAGACCGGTGGTGAAGACCGGGTATTTGCGAGAGCGATAGGATGACCTATCGATTGTCTCTGCACTGAGTAGCTACGGTATAGATATTTCCTAAGTGATGGGAAGTCCGATCGGGATTGTGAATACCCGGATTTGCAAGGGCTTCTTCGGAAGTGCCTTCGGTTCTGTTCGAACCCGGAACAGACTTGTATGGATGTGTGTCTGACATTACACTTTGAGATGTAAAGCTGGTTTCTATCAAATACATTTCTGTTGGTGGCGGAGAATTTAATCTCTTAGCTTAACACCCTTCTCTGAGACGTACGAGCTCAGAGGTTATGTAGTTGATGGTTACTAGTGATACATTCCCAATTTGGTAATGTGGCATACGAAGTGCTGATGATCATTGGTTGGTCAAAGCGTGGCTTTGTGAAAAAGCGTGGCTTTGTGAAAAAGCGTAGCGTATGTGGACGAGACTTCGTCGAGCCTCACAACCCGGTAATGGTCGAAACAGGAATGTTGCGACAAAGGTTTTTAGGGGTAGCGCCCCTAGGGTATGTCATTTCCTTCTGGATAAAAGGTGATATCATGGTATGGAGCCCAGATATTTTACCTATGTTGATTATACTTTGTGGCTGTTGCTTTGCGATTGAGGATCCTCGGATAAAGGTCGGTAACGACCGGGGGATGACATGACTCGTGTGTTAGTTACCTAGTTACAGCTGTACAGCGTGAGGTAGCGTCAGTGTGTTAGTTACCTAGTTACAGCTGTACAGCGTGAGGTAGCGTCGGCCTTTTGTTTGCAGAGATCCGGTTAGGATCCGGGGCGTCTTTCCAGAGACGTTTCTATTTCGGTAAGGAAGTTCCTTAGCCTGATCATTTGTTGGAAATCCAAAGAAACAATACGAACCCTGTACGGTTTTAGTTGTATTACCTGCTATGGAATGTGGCGGTAACCTGCTATTGAACGTAGTAGCTATAGTAGGCATACAACAATAGTTGTATGCTGGCTAAGATTTATATTATATTTTCGAAATGTTTTTCGACACTATGCACTAGTAATAATATTAAAGAGTTTTTCCAGCGTAGTAAACATGTTTGACTATCATAAGGAGAAATCTCCTCCAATTCTGCGATTGTATTGTGTGTGTGGCGGGAGGCCTTATGGTAGTTTCATTTTCGAAAAACATTGCGGATTTCAATGTTTAAAAGCCTTTTGTGTTTGTTTAAAGATAAACTATTTTTGTTGCTCACACCAGTCCCATGACTGACCCGGAATTTATTGTTCCCTTCCTAAACTCTGGGTGCCCACCATTTTCCACACGGGCAGTCTAGAGTTGGGTTTTCTCAGATATTCAGGTTTGGTAGATTATCTGGAGCTAGTCAGTTCTTGGAGTTCATGGACTGACGTTGCTTATCTTGGAGCTTCTATTGGTGACATTCTATCCGCTGCTGGTGTTATCTATTTTCTTTCCGCTGCTATTTCTTGTATCATATCTCTGATGTATATTGATATTCATTGTATCACTCTGTTGTATCAGATATTATATATCAATGTATTATTCTTTTCTTCCGCTGTGTTATTTACTTAATTGTGTTATAGCTCCGGCGAATCGGATTTTAACGGTCGAATCTGCGGCATTCGAGTACGATGTAAAGTATGGATGTCGATTTTCGAACGCGAAAACCCGAGACGTTACAGAAAGAAATATATGGATTATAATAATGTAAAGATATTTTATTTTGAAAAAATTTAGATTTTTAAATTTATATGTTTTGGAAATTTTAATTTATAACTTAGTTTTGAAAAATGTAAATTTTAAGACTTTCTTATAGTTTATTATAAAAAAATATATATATAAAATAAGATTTAATACAAAATACAATTAATAATAAGATTTAATTTAATAAAAATTAATTTAATTAGTATATAATATGTTTTAAATTATTTATTTTAAAATTTTATATTAATATTTTAAAATAGATTTATAACTTTAATAAAAAAAGAAAGTATGGGAAGATAAATTAATGTTGACTTGGAATTTAAATTGGTTAGTAATGGAATTTAAGAAAGAATTGATTTAAACTTATTTGTTTTGAGATTTTGAAAAGGTATGATTATAACTGGATTTACAACTTGATTTGCTAAAAAGTGATTAAATGAATATTCTCAAATTTGAATAAAATTGAGATTGAATATTTAATATTGATTTAAATGTATAAATTAGGATTTAAATAAATTGTTATAAAAATGGTTAAGGGAATAATTTCCAATTTGAATAAATTTAAAGTTAAATGTTGAAATATAAATGAAATTTATATTGTAAATGTTTGAATATTTAAACTTGAATCTTTGAACTTTAAATTGAAATGGTTAAACTGGAATTGATTTAAATTGAATTATTGTACTTAAGATGATTTAAATCGATTTGTGAAATTGGAGGAAACTAATTTTATGATATAAAGTATTTTATTATATACATAAACTATTTTAATTTATAAAGTATTTTAATATATATACTATTTTCAACATCTAAACTGTTTAGGTGGAAAATGTTATGATTTCAAAGTGTTATGGTTTCAAAGTGTTATGATTTCAAAGTGTTGTGGTTTCAGAGTGTTATGGTTTCAAAGTGTTATGATTTCGAAAGTGTTATAAATTTTGAAAGTGCTACATTTTGAAAATGAATATTATTTAAAGTGAATAATGATATCGAATTAATATGGTTTTGAAATGAATATGATATTTTGATATGAAATATGGACTATTTGAAATGAAATGACCATGGTGTGAAATAAGCGTTTGGTTGTTAAAGAGACCGGGATCAGATATTGTCATGCTCTCTGCCAATACCGAAAACCACTTTAACAGTTGTGTACATGGTGGAGATTCCAGAATGAAGTAGGATGGTTTGGTGACGATTCCATATGGTATTTACGTAGCCCTGACTCCCGTGAGTCAGCTTGATGTGGTTAAAACAGGAGCCACGCTGGGACAAGTGAGGTCATTCCTCCTATCAGACACATTCCTTTGATACCATTCTATTGCCTTTGTGATTTGATTGGGTACACCTTTGATTTGGGAGTGTGTCACGAGGTGGGAGGTAGTAGCTGCTATGCGTTACCACCAGCCCGGATCCGCAAACGGTATATCTACCCTGGCATTGCCTCGAGTGCCTTTTCGCATGCCCTATCGCGCCTTCTACGAATTTGGTTTGTACCATACATATGGAGTGCCCTCTGATAGCCCTCCAATTTACGGAGGAATTACGGTACTGTATAGACTATAGGAATATATAAAATGTGTTAAAGGGAATATGGGTAACACCTTAACGCTATTTTGATAGTTTACTTTACTATAGACATATTATAATAGCGTATAATACTACATAGTAGATAGTTCCACGGATCCTTAGAGGATGGAAATCCCAAACATCCTCTAAGTTACTTGTATTTCAGTTGACATTTCACTTGAGTTGAATTTATTAATATAAGAGTGTTAATCCTGACTAGAGTGTTTTGTGTTTTGCTTTACGCTCGGGTCAGACTGAGTGTCATAGCATTTGAGACTCACCTTTGGAGACTGGAGCTTTGTTTGAAGATCTATCTTTCCAGCTTTCAGCTATTTCGGTTTATTCCGGTCACTTATGTTCAGACTTGTCGGTTGCTTTGTACTTGAGACTACTCTGTGTTTGAGATTTCTGTTGTATTTTGTTTTAACTCTGATGTTTATATAGTAGCTTCATGACCTACTATTTATCTATTCCGCTGCTTATTGTTATATTACTCTGTGCCTATGATTCTGTGATTGATTTATTTACTGTAGATGTTGATTTTTGCCAAATATAAATTAATAATCTGATATTTTGAGCAATTCAAGTCCGACATGTGCGGATGCGAAAGATTCGAAATAGTGGGTCGTTACAAACTTAATTAAATTTATGAAATGTGGCATAAATAAATTTGAAAAGTAAGTGAAAACTAATTGGATAAACGAATATGAACTAAAAGTGAAATGATTTTAAATAAAGTCACGACTTGTAAATTGTTTATGAAATAAATGGATGTTGCAAATGTAGTATTAAATGAGAAATATTACATGTGAAATTGCATTTAATTTAAAAAAGAAGAGAAATAAAAGCATGTTATGAGAATGAATATATTGATGTTTTATATTAAATGGAGAAATTCTATGAAACAAATATTAAAGTATGAAGTGATATTTGTGTTAATCAATGAGATTAATAATGAATTTAAATCAAAATGTATTGGTGATGAAATAAATTGGAATAAGTTTGTAAGTTGTATGTATATTGTTTTATACGCATAATTAATTTGATCCGGATTTGAGTACACAAGTTCGAAGTGAATTACACCATTTCATATTAGGATTTTTCAATTGATTCTTGATGGCGAATATTTGATATGGATTTTTGATTTGATTCTAAAATCTCTATCATAGTGTATGGCTATGCAAGGAGAATGATGGTTTCTAGTCAAGAAACCTTATCGAAGTCCGCATTAGGGATGTCGAATGAACAATACTAGTTCAAAAGTGAACTTGTGTGATCGAGCGAGCGATCGAATGTGATTTTGCGAAATGATGACATATGTACATCTTATGTTCTAATATTATTGATATGCTTTGAGGTTGAAATTGAAAGTTGTTGGGTTGGATATTCTTTGTAATTTAAATTGGAAAATTTCTTTTAGGCAAAACTACTATTAATTTAAAACCATTTTACAAAACTTTTCTTTTGTTTCTCTTATACAAACTAGTTTATTCTATTTTATATACAAAACTATTTTACAAACTGTTTTATTTACAAACTATTTTATTTAAAAACTATTTTACAAACTATTTTATTTACAAACTATTTTACAAACTATTTTATTTACAAACTATTTTACAAACTATTTTTCAAACTATTTTGTATACAAACTATTTTAAAAACTATTTTATATATACAAAACTATTCTAAATTCAAAACATTTTATAATGCAAAGATGTTCAATCCTATATGGCTCTTCATACAGCGAAACTGATTTTGGGAAAATTTGATTCTTATATAAGATGAACTTAATATAAGTATATGGTGATTTGGAAGACTATTGATTTTGGAGGGATTCGATCTAAAGAGACAAATCTTATACACAACGGAATTTATATAAGAATAATTTGATATATTCAAGACTATTGACTTTGAAAAGTACTCTATCTGAAAATGAAATCTTATTTATAATGGAATTTAAATAAGTGTGATAGTTGAAGTTATGATTTTTGAAGAGTACTATATATAGTTTGTTATTATTTTGAAGTAAAAGGAATAAGGAAGTACCCTCCACGAAGAAGTATAGTATGATATGCTTCGACCCAGATGGGCTTGGGAATCCAGGAATGGATTCAACCGATAAACCCTAATATACTTAAGTGAATTCAGAAATGGATTCGAACCGATGTGGTTGCCCGGACTTAAACTCATGAGTTCCTCGATTTTTTTTCCAGGGTAGATGGTTCTTTAGTTTACCCAATGGAGGCGCTTTCGATCTTAGGATCTGTTGTTTATGGATCTTCCAGGAAGGAAGTGCATCCATTGCATAAATCATTGAATCAGCAGTTACCACTGCAGCAGGGGTCGATGGTCCCTTGTTTACGAAATAGCTACGATATTTTTCTGGAATCCGAAAGGTGGAAGGACCTTTTGGAAAGTTTTGTGTCCATTGCGTAAACACTGGATCAGCAACGGACCACTGCTATCATAACATCATCATTTGGCATCAGATTTCGAGTGGTACTTCTCATACCTTTTTTTAAGTATTTTAACTGGGTGTTGAAACAGGTCTACTAAGTACTTGGAGATTTCTAGTCTTACGCATGATCAACGTACGACCAGAGTCTGCAAGAATGAGGATAAACCTGTTAAACATCGAGTTATAAAAGTATTCTGATAAAGTATTATATAAAAGATATTTTGGTCATTTTTTCCATTTCTAAACACTTTAAAATGTTTAAAATATTGTTTATTTGTGTACAACATGGTTTAGTGGTAAATTATTAGTGTTGTAAATATTGTGAGAAGTTATTAATTAAATAAAACATATTTAAAGTTAATGATTATTGATTTATTAATGATGTTTAAAAGTATTTTTAGATTTAAAACTAATAAAATTTATAAATAATGGATTTAAGGTTTTCAATAACTTATTTTTAAATATAAGTAATGATGTAAATAAATTTTTTCAAATAGTTTACGTATATTTATAAAGATGTTATTTTAAAAAAAATTATGTGGTATTTATAAATGAAGCAAGAAATTTTACATATGAAATTTTTCCATAAAGTATTAAAAATGATTGATTTGCAAATGAAGTTTTCAAATGAATATTTCAAGTAAAATTTATATAAGTTTCTTTGAATGTATAATTTAAAGATATTATATAAATGAAAAAAATGATTTGCGAAGTTTTATTTATAGTAATATACTTGACCAATAAATTTGAATCTCTATTTTGGAACTATTGTTTTAAAATATATACTTGATTTCGAAGCACTAATAGTAAATTTATAGGTTTATTCACTATCTGAATTTTTGTATTAAACCATAATAATGTTTTTCCATGATTTGAATATTCATTTTAAACAAGTGTGTAAAATTAATTATGAAAATATGAAATTTTATACTTTGATTTGGATATTTAATGTAAGATTTGAGTATACTATTAGTTTCAGTTTAATAATCTAGGGTTTTACTTATTTTAAAATAATGAGTCTAATAAATTATCGAATTTAAGGAACTTTATAAAAAAAAGGCTTATCCTAATGTTTTGATATAAACTTCTAACATTATTTATACTTTTTGGAAAATTCTTGCATAATGCTATGAAGATGTTTTAAATATATCTTATATTCTTACTAAGTGAATGAGGTTAAATGTTTTAATTGAATTTTTAGGTATATTGAAATATTTATTTTCTCTTCAAGGGTGAATACCAAAAACTTGTGTAACATTCAATTACATTCCTAAAATATATATATAACTTACCAGAATTGTTTAATAATTTAAATGTTAATAGAATATGTAATGGAATATTGTACAAGTAAAACTTAAGTAATGGAAGTGTTCAATGAAATTATTTCGAAATAAGAATTTCGATGTACAAGAAATGTTATGAATGTAAGTTAATATTGTGAAATAATTTATGTAAGTACATGAAAGAAAAAAAAGACATTGTATGAATGAATGGGAAAAAAGGTAAATAATGATGTGAAAAGAAACTAACTAAATAAACTTAAATAATGTGTGGAAATTCTTAGCTGTTTTGGTTTATGAGATGTTTGGAAAGGATACTTCTAATTGTTTAAGGTTGTATGGATAGTCTATTGAGTAATTACCAAAGGCTGTTGAGCGTAGGATACACTTGATAGTTTATTCGTCACTCTTGTACGATTAAAAGTTTCTAAACTAAATAAACCATTGATTTTGGTTGCTATGAATGTATGATGGATTCTATGGTTGCATATAATGGTTGTATTGTTTGTTTGTATATGTTTTATAGTGATTTTCTTTTGTTGCAAATTGAACAACTTAAATATTTCTTTTTTTGCATATAATGGTTGCTATGAATGTAACGACCCATATTTTTCGGTAATTAAAATATTAAATTTAATAAGATTTTGAAATATTAATATTGTAAGAAATTAAAATTTATGATTTGTAATGATAAAACAATTAGAATGTAATATAGTAATGTTGATTTAATGTAATTGATAACCATTTTAATCCAATTTGAATCAATGGATATAATTATAAGGTTATTTGGTTATAATTGTAAATAATGAAATAAATTAAATGATCCTTTTAATGATGAGATTATATGTAATTGATTGGAATAGGTTAATATAGAATATAAAATCATTTTGGTATAACCATTGGTTGTAAATGATAAGATAATGGATATGAACTATTATTATAAATGATGGTTGTAATTATCTTCTCATTAATTTGTCCGTTTGAATATTAAATGGGTAATTAATGGAATTAAGGCAATTGAATGTTGGAATTATATATTGTAAATTGAAATTGAATATAATTAGTGATGTGTAAGTAGTCATAACATTTGTTGTAGATAATAAACTTATAAATATGATTAAATTACTTAAAGGTAACAATTGTTCATTTATCATCTCATTATTTAATATGTTTGGAATTAATTTGGAAATCAATGAAAATTTATGTAAATAATTATTGCAGTTAATATGGTAAAAGATGTTAACGGTAAAATAATGAATGTAATAAAATGTAAACTTATGTTAATATAATTCATAGGGTATTGTTGATTGAATAATAAGGATGATAACATAGGTTTGAATGTAATTGGATGAGAATTGAATGCGTAGTTAATGGCTTTAACCTTTTAAATATGATAAGGGGAAACAAATTAATATTGCATTAATTGATATTACATCTTTTAATTAAGATAAAGTATAACAATTCGTAACTTTTAACAACTTTAAAATGACAGTATTTTGAATTTAAACAGAAATTAAATAAAAAAATTTGAATTTGTGATGTTGAGTGTTTTATTTGACCAAATTTATTAGAATAAAAATTTTGTGAAATTTCAAATTTTGGTCAAACTTAGTCAAAGATTGACTTTTGGTTGAAAATTTTAAATTTGAATTTTAAAATTTTATTCTTTTTATATAATACTAGACTGAATTCTAATCTTCCCTCCACTTTTCGTTTCGTCAAAATCAAATTCCTATTGCTCTAAAAATTTGAATTATTGTGAAAAATTAACATGAATTGGTAGTGTTTAGTTGTGTTTTATTTGGCTAAGGCATATTGGGTTTGTTTGGTCTAATGGGCCTTGATTAACCAAGAGACTCTAGTCAGTCAAGTAACTATTCCTTTGCCTACGACCTTGTGTTTCTTATCTGATAACATCTACATACATAATTTTTGTCCTGAGAAACTTTCTCTGCACACTTCTTCTTTCTCCTCAAAATCTACAGAGAACTCTAGATCTAAAACTCCAAAAACCTCACAAATCAAAACTCCTTTCCTCCTCTCCTTCAACCCTTCCTCCTCCCCTATAGTCGCCGCCCTCTCCACCATCTCTAAGACCATCTCCTTCCACCTTCCCTCTCCTCTTCTTTCTCCTTTTTCCCTTCTTTTTCCCTTCCCTATTTTCCCTCTTTCTTCCCCTTATTTTCATGGCTTCTATATTCCACTAAACTACTCCAAATAAAATATATTTTTTGAAACCGTGTATAATTTCAATGGCAACAACTTTGTTGTTGGACCCTTCTTCCCATTTTGAATATTTCTATATCAAAAACTTTATTTTTCAAGTCCTTTCTCGGGTCCAGTTTTGGCCGAAAATACCCCATATTGTATCAATCATATCTCCTTCAGGAAATAAACCAAATTATGTCATTCTTTTATTCGAACCATTATTTTTCCAGTGGCTTCAAATTTCTTTCAGATCAGTTCTTCAAATTCCTTAATTTGCTATGCCAAAAACACAAATCTTTTCGAAGTATATTTGAACTCGGATTTTCAGCTCAAAAAACACCTCTGTTTGTTTTGACCTTAAAATTTTCAAGACCGAAGCTTTTTGAGTGATTCTTTTTTTGAAAGTGGAGAGAAAAGAATTTGTAACAACTTTCTAGTTGGTTTCTTTAACAGATTCAGTAATATTCTAGTTCAAATATTTTCTTAAAGATGACCTAGTTTCAGGTTTGTCCGTAGTTTGGATCTTGGGTTGTTTGGAAGTTGGAAGTAGTTGAAACTTGTTTATTGATTCGTGTTCATGTCTAAGCTTTGTTGGATTTGCTTTGCATTTGGATCTTTGCTAGGAATCCCCATATTGGTCCATTTTTAGCATCACCTTCATAGTCATGAAAGGTGAGCAAACACTCACAACTACTAGATTTTCTTATGTTAGTTAAATTGAATTTATGATGTGATTAGAAATTGATTGGTTGCTGTTTAGTATATTTTAAATTATCATTCCAGTTAACTCTTACTTTTATTGAATTTAATTTCTATTTAATTTAATATTGAAATTTAAATTGCTAGTTAAATACCTGTTAATGATAATCAGTAAATTGCTGGTAGTTATTGGTTGACAACGATGATTGTGTTGTATGTTCAATTATTGATATTTTGGTGATTGGATGGATGCTATTGGTTGACATTTTGGATGATTGGATGTTATTTATGTCTATATCTCTATTATCCCTGTGGGTTGAAATGATACATTACCGAATGATCTTATAGATTAGGGGAAAATCGTTATGGGTTGAAATGATAAACCCAAGCGGTTTTCATTGATTTGGAAATGTTGATTTTTGACACTGGTTGAAATGACATATACCCGTATAATTTCTTGAATTTGGATTTTATTTGGAATTGAATTATTTGAAGGGTTTAAGTTAATTCAAACTTCGGATTTGTTTTAATCAGATGATTAAGATTGATATTTCGAATTATTTGAAACCCTTTAAATAATTATATTCACGTTGTACACTTTATAGGAGATGAAAATCCCGTAACATCTATGAAACCATTGCACTAATATTTCTATTTTACTTATTTTGATCTAACTTACATAAGATCTTTTAGTTTTGTCTCGAGTGTTTAGTCTTTTCATCACGCTCGAGTCAGTCTGAGCATTTTCAGTGTATTGAAGACTATTTTCTGGAGGACGAAGACGAAGATTCAGTATATTATTGTTATTTATTATTCCACTGCATTCTCTATTCTGCTGCATTATTTGTTTATTTCTGATGTATGTATAACTCCGATTTGAATTGTAAAAGTGTAATCAAATGTTATTTGTAAAACAGCTTCATGAACTGTTTATTTGATTATTATATTTTATCGTTCCGCTGTGAGATTTTGTGTTTTGTTTTCCTTTTTTTTCTTATTTACACCATTAACAATCCTCACTTTTTTTCTTATTTACCCCATTTACTCCATTGGATGAAATCTTGACCGAGTCGAAATCTGCTCGTGTCGATCACGGATCGGACCGAAACTTCACGGGCTTGGGTGTGCGGGCCTGATCACGTGCCAGAGAGGGTCTCCCGAGATCTGAGCGAAATATCAGCCTCCTACACCTATAAATATACCCCCAAAGCCAACAGAAAAGGGGTTCTTCTTCCTCTTTGAGATCTCCAACTCCCAAACTCCGCCAGATCCAGATCTGAACTCAGTTGCTGCTGCTACCAACGAGATTCACTGCTGCAAATCGTAGTCACCTCTTGTAATTCATTGAATTCACTTGTAATCTTCAAAGAAAGACCAATAAAGCTATCAACTTCATAGTGGACGTAGGCGATACGCCGAACCACTCTAAATTCTTATGTCTCCTTGCACTTTAATTATTCTCATTTCTGAAATTTAGAGTTTTTTGTTAGATAAATCCTCTTTTTACATTTAATTTCTTCACTTTATCTCTTCAAAGACTTCCGAAGAGTGTTGTGCCCAATTTTGGTACAAACACTTTGGTGCTTTCACTGAGAAAAACCCAATTTTTTCTCCTACTCTTTGGATCTCCTATCTATGTTGGATTGCATAAATCTAAGAAGAAGATCCAGATCTAGAACTTTGAAGCCCTTCCATTCTATTCAGATTTGCAAACAGATCTAGGAAAGGACTTCACCAATTCATTATGGTGAGCACACGTACCACTGCTACAACTGCTGATCAAGGAGCACGGGACCGACAGAATCCCGTGCAATCACCTCCCTCCAACCAAAATGCTGCACGACCTTCAGATCCATCCGGTCCAATCACTAGGCAAGAATTCCAGACATTGCTTCAAGAGTTAACCCAAAGTCGACAATAGTTAACTGAACAACTGCGCGCCAACGCAGAATTGTCCAACCAGCTGAACCGCCAAAGATGCAGAAGATCTAGGAGAGACCAAGGTTCCTATTCTTCCACAGAAAGTTCAGCCTCCTCCGATGGCCAAACCAGATCTACATGTCCATGGCTAGGTGTAAGCTACGCCCAAGCCACGGGACACCAGCCTGCTTCGAACCTTGGGCAACCAAGAGCTAGACCATCCGCTAGTCTCCGTACGGAGCCTTTAACTCGAGAAGGAGCTGCTCCTTACCATGTTACCAGCAACATTGCTACTACCACCACTGCCAAACGGGGAGGTGATGCTAGAAACCAAGCTGATCCTCAACGTAGCCAATAGGAGCAGACTCCCGAGCCTTATGTCCCTAAGAATGTTAAACCAAGGAGGCAAGGCACGGACTGTCGACCACGTCCAGTCCAGACTCGAGCTGTGGAACCCGACCACACCTTGGCCCAACATGCTCCAAGTACCCGAACGCCGGATATACTAGCAATGATCCGCCAAATGATTCGTGAAAGTAAAGGTCTCTCTAATGACGACTGGGGAATCTCCCGAAGTCATACCCCTTTCACCGATGATGTTTTATATTCTGAACCACCTCGGCACTTCAGGATGCCAGCTTTGCCAGTTTATGAACGAAGTTCTGACCCCAATCAACATGTCCTGAAATACGAGTGGCTGATGAATGCCGCTAGAGCTTATGATGCGGTAAAGTGCCGTAGTTTCCCCATTTCCCTAGGGGGCATTGCTACCATGTGGTTCACTCATTTGCCACCGCGATCCATCTCTAACTTTGACCAGATGGCCAACAAGTTTGTCGAACAGTTTCGTATGCACGTAGCGAGGCCTAAGGACGTTAACACTCTGTCTAGCGCTACACAAGCTCCCGGAGAAACACTTAGACGTTACTTGGAGCGGTTCCATGCTACGTGTGCGGAAATAAGCAATCCCAATGATAACTCTATCCTGATGGCACTGACTAAGGGGATTGATGCTGATTCCAAGTTCAGAAATTGGTTAGCTGGAAAACCACCTGCATCATTGGACCGTTTCTATTCCAAGGCAGCCCAATTCTTGAGAAGGGAGGATGCGAAATAGTCTAGGAAACAGGAGGATGCAGGGCCCAACATCGAAGGAATCCAAAGTAACATTGCTATTAAACAGTCTGGAGATAGTTCTAGGAAAGTTCAACTGAACGTACTAAATAAACAAAATCAACAGAGGGACAATGGGAATCAAAACAAGAAACGCGATCAAAATCGCGTTCCACGGCATAGAGCTTCCATGTATGATAACTACACTCCGTTAAACATGTCGCTGGAAAATGTATATTTGCATATCTGCAATACCATGCAATTCAAGAAACCTGCCCCGAAACCGCCAACTGAGAGACAAATTCAAACAGGAAAATTCTGTAGATTCCATGAGAGTTATGGCCACAATACCAACGAGTGTCGTCACTTACAAGACCTCATTGAAAAACTGATACATGAATGGAAGTTGGATCAGTATGTGCGGGCGCCGCAGTCTGGAGGCGCGGGCCCATCAAATCAAAATCGGGTGCCGAATCAGGAAAGACAGGAGGAGCCCGCTCGTACAAGTAGGAGGTTGGTCATCAACACAATAAGTGGTGGTCCTCACCTAGCAGATCGAAGCTGGAAGGAAATGGAGTCTTATGCTAGTTCTATCAGGCACGAAGACTTCGAATGTTACAGTAACTCTGATGAAGGGGCTCCGGCCAAGCAACAGAAGATGATGACTGATGACATCGTGTTCAGGAGTAGAGACGCTGATAAAGTTGGAGCTCCCACTATCGATCCACTGGTCATCTCAACACAGATATGTCCCGCTTGGATGAAAAGGATCTTAGTTGACAGTGGAAGCTCTGTGAACATTTTGTTCAAACGAGCTTATGATAAAATGAAAATGGAAGCCACAGACTTGTAGCCTTGTCAATCCCGAGTCCATGGCTTCAACGGAAGTGCAACTATACCTACTGGAATGGTGGAACTGCCAGTAGAGTTGGAAGCTGGAGAACGACGGAGAGTACGGATGCTTCAGTTCATTGTTTTGGACATAGACTCCCCTTACAATGCTTTCTTGGGCCGACCGACCCTCGCTGAATTCAGGGCAGCCATCGCCCCGTGGTGTTTGACTTTAAAGTTTCCCACAGATCATGGGATAGGAATCATTCAGGGAGATCAGGCTACTGCCAGAGCCTGTTATGTTGCCGAGCTGCGGGAGGCGCAGCGAAAGGAGAAAGGAAAGGGCGTAGAGGAATCTCTCTACGTCTGTTTCATCGATAATTAACAATTAACGCCCGGGCCCAGGCTCGGGCACCCCAGCCAATTCCTCAGGGATCTTGACCAAGAGAAACTAAAGACGGAGGAGAATTTAAAGAAAGTCAAGCCTCCCCGGCCGAGCTGACGATTGATGTCCTAGTTGACAATGACGATGACTCGAGAATGATAAAGATCGGATCTCAGCTAAGCCAGCAAACTAAAGAGGGATTGGTTGAATTTCTACGGGCAAATCTTGACGTATTTTCCTGGACACATTCCGACATGTGTGGGATCTCGCCGGACATCGCGAGCCACACTCTCAACATCGACTGCGGCATGTCCCGGTCAAACAAAAAAGGCGCGGTATGGATCCAGAGAGATCTGCCACCCTTAAGGAAGAAGTAGAAAAGATTGAAGCAAACGGATTCATTCGAGATGCACTATATCCTGAATGGGTGTCGAATCCCGTGCTTGTTCGAAAGCCGAATGGAAACTGGAGAACATGTGTCGATTATTCCGACCTGAATAAAGCATGTCCCATAGACAGTTTCCCACTTCCCAGAATTGATCAGCTAGTAGATTCAACAGCCGGACATGAACTCTTATCCTTCATGGACGCGTACTCTGGCTACAATCAGATACCGATGCATTTACCCGATCAAGAACATACCAGCTTCATGATCGATCTAGGACTTTATTGCTACAAGGTTATGCCATTCGGACTCAAGAACGTCGGAGCTACTTATCAACGATTGGTTAATCGGATGTTTGCCAATCAAATCGGAAAAACCATGGAAGTATATGTAGACGACATTCTTGTGAAGTCACGACTCTCCACTGACCATGTTAAAGACCTGGAGACTATGTTCGACATACTCCGAGAATACAAAATGAAGCTAAATCCACTGAAGTGACACTTTGGAGTTGCATCCGGGAAGTTCCTTGGGTTCATCGTTAACGCTCGAGGAATCGAAGCTAATCCTGAAAAGATTTGGGCAATCAGAAATCTTGAAACTCCTAAGACCATAAAGCAAGTCCAAAGTCTCAATGGGAAAGTAGCAGCATTGAGCAGGTTCATTTCAAAGTCCACAGACAAATGCATTCCCTTCTTCGATCTGATCTGAAAAGGAAAACGCAACTTTGAATGGACCGCGGAGTGCGAGGGCGCTTTCCGAGCGCTAGTCCAACATCTGTCCACACCACCTATCATGTCAAAGCCCATCGACCATGAGAAGCTATTTGTATATTTGGCGATATCAGAGAACGCCATCAGCGCTGCATTAATCCGAGAAGAAGACAAAGTACAGAAGCCGGTATACTACGTCAGCAAACGATTGACTAGGGCTGAAAGGAACTACCTGAAGCTAGAAAAGTTGGCATGTTGCCTTGTGATCGCATCGAGAAAACTCCGGCCATACTTCCAGGCGCATCCCATTATTGTTTACACCGACCAGCCGTTATGACAGGTCCTTTCACGGCCTGAGACGTCTGGTAGGTTACTCAAGTGGAACATCGAACTGAGTCGGTTTGATATTACTTACACTCCAAGACGAGCAATCCAAGGACAAGTCCTCGCTGATTTCATAGCTGAATTCACCGTTCCAGAGGACTTGCCCGAAACCAGTAAATCCCCCGAATCTGTCTGGAAGATGTATACCGATGGTGCATCGAATAACCGATGTTCAGGCGCCGGTGTTGTGCTCGAAACCCTCGAAGGTCGATCGATATGCTACGATTTGAAGTTTGACTTTCATGCAACCAATAATGAAGCTGAATACGAAGCCCTCTTAGCTGGCTTGAATCTCACGAGAGATCTGAAAATCATCGCTGTGGAAATTTACTGTGATTCACAATTGGTTATGTGTCAGGTACGGGGAGAGTATCAGCCAAGAGATCGAAGGTTGGCTGCTTACTTAGCTCGAGTTCGGGAAGTACTAAATCAGTTTGATTACTATGTCATCTATTGCATACCTCGAGAACGCAACCAAAAAGCCGATTCATTGGCAAAACTAGCCAGCACCGGTGAAGCTCAGCAAATGGGACTCGTCCCCATAGAAGCGTTATCCTCCCCAAGCATTGACCAGGCAGAAATAAACTGGGTATGCGAAACCATTCTCGGAAAGGACTCATGGATGACTCCGCTCAAAAACTACATCGAACACGGAATCCTGCCAGAACGCAGGAGTGAAAAGAGACAAGTTCTCCGAAAGACCTCATGATTCGTCATTCAAGATGGGGTCATGTATAGAAGAGGGTACACTGTTCCTCTACTCCGGTGTATTGCTCATGATGAAATCAAACGAGTATTACACGAAGTGCATGAGGGAGAATGTGGCGACCACACCGGGGGGTAAGCACTTGCCAAGAAAACACTTCGATACGGATATTACTGGCCAACCGTGAATCGCGATGCATCAGATTATGCAAAGAAATGCGATAGGTGTCAGAAATATGCCCGAATTCCTAGAGCTCTTCCTATCGAAATAACACAAATGGTCAGCCCATGGCCGTTCGCAATGTGGGGCATCGACATCATCGGTGCTCTACCTCTGGCAAAAGGTGGTGCAAAATACGCCATCGTCGCAGTCGGTTACCTTACAAAGTGGGCTGAAGTCGAGGCTCTCGCTACCATTACAACGAAGAAAGTAATCAACTTTGTGGTTCGTAACATCATCTGTCGATTTGGTCTCCCACACGCCATTATTATGGACAATGGAAACCAATTCGACAGTGTTGAATTTAAAGATTTCTGCAAATGATTTCACATCCAGAAGAAATTCTCTACAGTTGCACACCCTCAGGCAAACGGACAGGTCGAAGCTGTTAACAAAGTCATAAAATCCATTCTGAAAAAACGACTGGAAAAGGTCGGTGGCAAGTGGGTTGATGAACTTCCTATGGCTTTATGGGCTTACCGAACAACTCACAAGACTGCGACCGGTCACACTCCGTTCTCTCTTTCTTACGGTTCAGAAGCCGTTATTCCAGTTGAGCTAGGAGTACCTTCTCATCGTGTGACATACTATGATCCGAAGACGAATGCCATACTACTTGCTGAATCTCCCGATCTACTGGATGAGAAGCGTAAAGAGGCTGATTTGAGGGCAGCTGCGCATCGAAGTTGAGTCGCCCGATTGTACAATGCCAAGGTCCGTCCGCGAACCTTCGAACTAGGCAATCTCGTCTTAAAAAGAATCTATCGGGTTCTTTCACATATGAAGCCGGCATGGGAAGGACCGTATGTTATTGAACGAAGGCTCGGAGATGGCACATTCAAATTATCGACCGTCGACGGTCTTACCCTGCCAAGAGCTTGGAATAGCGAGAGCCTTCGCCGCTATTACACCTAACAGGCTATCTTTATCCATTTAGCTTACTTTCCTTTTCTGCAATCTGTTTATGCATTTCGAAATTAGAACTTGTAATAAGGCAACCGACTTTGCCGTACTTTCTTATTTCAGCAATAAAATGCAACCTCTTCGAGCCAGAGCTGTGATTTACTTGAAATCCTTTATATGACCATCACTATGCACGGAGAGCTAAGTCTCATCATACGGTGAGATTTATTCAAATAGAGAGTGACTGCGATGCAACCAATCACTCTCTAAGTGAAACCCCAGCTCGGGGGCAAGCCATCATATAAAAGTCAAAAAAGGATTGATACACGACAATTGTAACGACCCGCCATTTTGGACCATTCGCGTCCATTATAAGTGTATAGGTAGACACTCATGCCGGAGTTGAATTGCTCAAAATACCGCGTTGTTAATTTAAATTTGGCAAAACTGAACATATACAGTAAATAGATATAATCACAGATCACAGACACGGAGTAATAAGTGCAGCGGAAATAAAAGAGATAGTAGTTCATGAAGCTACTATATAAATATATAAAATACATCAGAGTTTATAACAGAAGAGTAATATGATACATCAGATACAAATCAGAATACATCACTGGAATCATCGAATATCTGAAAGCTGGATAGATAGCTGGATCTCCAAGCGAAGCTCCAACTCCAAAGGTGAGTCTCGAAAGCTGAACTACTCAGTCTGACCCGAGCGTAAGGAAAAAACAAAACACTCGAGTCAGGATTAACATTCTTACATTAATAAATCCAACTCAAGTGGAATAGCAATTGAAATACAAGTAACTCAAAGGATGTTTGGAATAACCATCCTTTAAGGATCCGTTAAACTATCTACTAGGTAGTAATGTACGCTAAGTAGATAATGTCTATCAGTAATATAAAGATATCAAAGTAGGGTTAAGCAGGGCCCATACACCTCTTAACCTGTTTATTCCCAAAAGCATATACAAGACCGTAGTTTCCCCAAAACCGGAAGTCACCAGAGGGCAATCCATATACTAAAGGTACAAATCAAAATCGTAGTGGTCGCGAATAGGATAATCAGTATGACAAGGTACATGAGGCGATACCAACTAGGATACTAGTAGTTGCGTGATCCGGACTGATGTTGGGCATAGCAGCTACTACCCCAACACCACGAAACAACACTCCCATAATCGAGGGGTGCACCCAAATCGAATCACAAAAGTAATAGATATGGTAACGAAGAAGTGTGTCCGCTAGAGGTGGCGAACCTCAATGGCCCGGCGCGGCTCCTGTTTTAGTCATGTCAGGAGTCATCCAAAATCGTTCTCTTTCTTCAGTCAACGCGTTCATCAAAACCATCCACTTCGTTCTGGATCAACACTCCGCGTATAATTATTAAAGTGGTTTCGGTTCAGATAGAGAGTATATCCATTACCGATCCCGGTCTCTTTAATAACTTTCGTAATTATTACACCGATTGGTCGTTTATATATTTCAAAACCAAATCAATTTCAATTTCAAATAGAATTCTTAAATCAACATTTCATTTGTCTTTCTAAAACAATTTCCAAATTTTCGTTTCAAAACTTCCAATTCTCCGTTTCAAATCTTATAATTCAATTTCAATTTCTATTTAAAACAATTCGAATATTGATTCAAGTTCGTATATAAGTTTCATTCCGAAATCATTTAAATAAATTCTATTTAACATTCAAATCAATTTAAACTCATTTATCGATTTCATTCAATATTCGTTAAGTTACTTTATCATTCAAAACAATTTCTATTAAATTTCCAATTCATTTAATCAATTCTTAAGTTCAACTTCATTAAAACAAAACTTACAATTTTGAATTAAACTAAATTCGTCAAATCAATTCTCCAATTACAAGTCTTACATTAATTCCAAAATATCACGTTTCATTTTTGTTAAAGAAATCCAATTTCACTTATTTACTTCCTTAAATAATTTTCCAAAACTTAATTAATAAAGAAACTCAATTTCAATTCTTTACGAAGTAAAATCCACTTATTCAAAAGTTCAATTTTTCTTATTAAAGAATTTCAATTCAATTTAATCATTTAATAATTCATTATTAAATAGTTCAAAACTTAATTATTAAATAATTTCAAAGTTTAATGATTTCAAACTTAATTATAATTTCAAACTTAATTATAAAATCATTTCAAACTTAATTCAATCATTTCTCAAATTAAACAACATTCTTTCATTGATTACATTGTTAATCTTTTGTTTCAGATTATTAAATATTACCATTTTCCTTTCATCAAAATCCAAATTTCAACTTCATTTCAAAATCGTATTTTTTTATTCAAATAAAATCTTCGTTTATTTTCAAATCAAATTATTGACCAATCGGGTTTTTATTTAATTTTCTATCCTAAGTCAAAGTTCAATTTGGGTATTTATCATTTCAACCCGATTCCAATTCAATTCAAAATCAAAACATATCAAAGGGAACTTGCAGTGTGATAGCTGGGATGGTGTCAAAGTAAATAAACAAGCAACAACAACAACCAATATCAATCCAATAATCAATTCAAATAATCCCGAAATAACCGTATTAATTCGCATTGTTATTTGTACGAATTAATATAATTATTTCTAGAATCTACACTATCATTTCATGTAGATTAAAGATTATTACATTACGGTTTTTCACTTGTCATCTATTACAATTTCATACATCATCAATTTAACAACATACATTCAGTGATTCAAAATGTAATTAAGCAAATCATACGTGTCAATGGATTTAACAGTTAAAGGAGTCATATTATACAAATGTCAGTTAATCAAATTTAACATTTAATTATCCTATATCAAGTTCAATTTCATACTATTTATCATTTTAACATTAACAATTTAACGTCCAATATAAACATCAACAATCAATCAATTATCAGCCAAACTGTATTATCAATGCATAAATAATTAACAGATAATGGTGTCAGATGTCACAGGTGAACTGATACAGGCAATAGCATATATAACAGTGTAATTAACTAACAGCAGCATTTCAATTGTCGTTCCAATTGAAATCAAATTTAATAAATAAAAGAACGTTAATCGTGAGTGAGTGCTCACCTTTCGAGGCTAGAGATGTACGGAAATGGGAGCGAATTGAGGATCCAACACGAATTCCAAACAACGTTAGACGGACACGATTCAGTGAAGCAAACAGGCACGACGGACAAACTGATAATTGGGAAATCGATGAGAACAAAGCAATAATTGATGTGATAAAATGGAAACAAAAATATACATTAAATTTTTACTCAAAATCAATATAAAATTTGAAACGTATATAAAACCGTATGTATTTTAAATCCAATAAATAATATTTTTTTCTTTCTTATATAAAATATAAATCCGCCACTTGGAATCCATCCAGTCAGCTGTGAAGGTAAATTTAAGCTTGTGTACAGCACGTTAAGAGAAGACATTGCATAAATAAATAACAAAAATTATAAGAGAATTATTCGACAAACTGATGCCTAATTCAACAGATGATAGCTCGACTTTTTACAAATTATCTGATTTTTCCCTAACACTTCCACCAAAAGGTCTAACTAAAAGTTGCTTACCGTTTCACTTAAAAGTTTAACTGGGCAAGGAAAAACATTTTTCAAAGAAGTAGCTTAAAAGCTAGAAAGCAAATTAATTAACTATTCCCAAACACCCCCTGACTAATTATATTATTACAACCAACTATGCGTTAAGATAGAAACATAACGTATGATAAAACCCGGTATATTATTATATACATAAGCTATAAATAGACGAGCTGTATAAACAACCTTATAGAAAAGAAAAGAAAAAATGTAGAATACTGTCGCATGCATTAACATTCATACATTAACTTGTATATTCCTTTATCTATTTCTTCTTTCAAGGATTTTATAGTATAATATAATACCCTATATATAAACAGACAAGTCTTAAAACAAAATACCCATGTGGGTATATCATCCCAAAGCCGCTGGGAGCAAATGTACTCATAGATGAGCATACAAAGAACGACCTTGTCCTTAAACGTTTATGGGAAAAAGACAACATGGAGAAATACCTAGCAGAAATGAGAAAAGAGTCGAAGCGTAGAAGATAACATGATTCATTCATTTTGTATTTGTTGTATGTCTAGCTTGCTTAACCATTTTGCCAGGTTGCTTTGCAGGTTAGAGAGAAACTGAGGCTGATTTTCAATCCAATTATAGGGTCATATATCTTCCTATTCATATATATGTACTACAAAAACCTTATGATGATGATGATAATAGAAATGTAAAACAGGACATTTGTTATTTACTAATCAATATGGAAATGGAGTCAATTTTTCTTTTTCTTTTAAAAAAAAATACTCAAATAAACTTACAACAATATGTGTATTAAATCAGATTATTCATACAAATACTAATATAAACATATAAATATGAAGTATGGTGACAGTAAACCAAGTATGTAGCTTATATACATATACGAGATCACAGCTTATAATAAAACAGATTTTGTAAAAAAAAAATTATGTAATACACATACCACATATATACGCATGCTGTCACGAACAAACAGGAAAGGAGGAAGCTCGGGTCTGAGGTGATGGGAAGTTCGACCATAAGTGGAGGCCGAGGTGGGGTTGAACGCGTGGAAGGGAAGGGATGAGGATGAGGCCGGTCACGGCGGAGGACGGCAAGGCCAGGGCTGGGGTTATGAAGCCAGGTAGCGGAGGAAGACGTGGTGCCACTGTTGTGCTCGGGGCTACGGAAAGGTGGCAAAGCAGAGGTCTTTAGCCAAGGAAAAGCAAAGGCTGGAGATAAGGGCTGCTCGGTTTGGAGGTTTAGGCGCTAACAAGGATTTGGCAATGGAAAAGAATGGGAGGGGAAGGAGAATGAATGTTTGCATGGAATATAGGAGGAGGCCATGCAATTGCCAAGACAAAATCATAAAGTTAAATATGTAATTTAAAAATTTTGAGAAGTTGTAACCTGTTTCCAAAATATGTGAACAAGCTTTTAATAAATATGTTGTACGTTTTTCTTCTTTCTCTAGGCTAGTGGAGATGAACAGTTAATGTAACTTATTATTTACATTATTAAATCCAACTTTCCCAAATGCCCCGAAGAAATAAAGTGGTGGTCGTGAAAGTAATCACCTAATAAACTTGTATAGGGAATTATGACAGTTACACGTGAATTCATGCCAATAAATAAAGACAAATGACTGTAGAAATCCTACGTTGGGAAACTGAATGGGCATAGGAAAGTTAAACGGGTACCGATGCATTAGACCGCTACGCAGAATGCAACGTACAACAGAACTTCGAATTTGACAATCGAATATACCGTAGAGATCAGCACGACGAGGCGATCAAAACGGTATATAGAAATCAGTGGTACGATTAAATTATAAAAATTCGAATTTTTCTACTACGGAAAATGCAAGAAAAACACTGAAAAATAAGATCGACGGAGTCAAAGATGTCCGAATTTGGAAAAACGACAAACTGACATCTTGCTCAGAAGATGGTTTAGAATTTTTCTATGCAAAAATATTTAGGTTTCGAAAACATTTCATTTTCAACGCTTTTTAACTGGTTAAATTGAAGTGAATTTACGCGCGAAATAAACTTTCATATTTTCGGACGAAAATTTACCAGTTGCTATGTTTAACTAGACGTATTCCAAATATCAAATTTATATTTCAAAATTTCATCGTTTAAAATTTCACAAAATTTCAACTAATTATGTTATTAAAACAGTTGAAATTTACGGGTCGTTACACTCTCCCCCACTCAAAACTTTTCGTCCCCGAAAAGGAACGAGGTAGGAGAATAGAAACAACCAGAAAGAAAAACAAATTTGAAATATAAAATAACAATTAATTTAAACCATAAAATTTTCGATTTAGATTAATTTACATCTATTAATTTCTTTTAAATTCAAGGTATTTTCGTATGTTGATCAAACTTCAATTTATTAATTCTTTCAAAACAAATTTATTAATTCTTTCAAAACAATTTATTTCATGATTAACTGAGTTTTACTTATTATTCTATCTAACTCTATTGACATTTGTATAATCAAAATTTAGTGTATAACATTTATTATAAACACCCAAATTTTATTTATAAATTCAATTTATCTTATATATTATCCAATTACATATTCAACTTCTGAATGATTTAGGTAAGTTGTGTTAGAATGCAGTTGAACAATATATAAGTAAAATTTTCCCAATTCAATTATTCAAGTTTAAATATTTATTCCAAAATTTTGGTTTATTTATATTTAAAATCAACCCTTAACCAATTTTAAGAATTAGATTTCCGATTAACTTTAAACAATTTAGAGATATATATAATGTATTTATATCAAATCAAATCAAATTTTAAAATAAGATACCTATATATATAAATCAAATTTATACTGAAGAAATTCAAATCAAAATATTTTTCAAAACAAAACCGTAGCAAAGCTACAGAATGGTTTCTCCACTTCGAAACTCGAAAATGAACGTCGATGATGCGGCCGCCATCACCGAAATTATTTTCCAGCGACAAAGAGAAGAGCACTGATTTCAACATTTTAAAATTCTTTGGAAACGATTTCTATTCGAAAATACTTTCAATAATATATACTTTAAAATTTTAAAACCAAAGTTCGAAATCACCGGAAACTAAATTCTCAAATTTCTGAATTAAATTCATTTCAAATTCCAAATCAATTTATAAACCGTATTTATAATTTATTTAGAACAATAAATGATAATCAAATATTATCATTTCAAACAAACAATTTAATTAACCTATTAAATTCCAGAAAATTTTACTTATATTTTTACAATATAATCAAACAAATTTATTTCATTTTCCAAATTTGAAAATAATATTGTGTCAGTTTGTTCTGCTCAAGTGTTTTGGAAATCCTATCGATAGCGTTGATCAGACGAATCGATCGGAAACCCAAATCAACATCAACAACTCAAACAACACAATACATAAGACATTTTTATATAAATTTACAAATACACTTCCTCGCTCGACGATGCAAGAATGGATTCAAAGCAAGGATAGAGATTCAAATTTGATGGACTCAAATCGAAGAGAATTCTGATTCGAAGACAAATTCGAAAGAAAAGATAAGATGATTCAATAACAGAATCGGGAGATGGGTAAGTTTATTTAATTCACGGGCAACCTTAACCGGTCGTCCGTAACTTCAAGAATAGGATCGATGCTGAATTCCGAGGTAAATCAACACTCGATCTCAAGAAATAGAATTCAGGTATAGCAGTAGATAGATAGCATCGTAAATCGAGGATACAGAAATCTCCGGTAAATCAATGCCTATTGTAAAGGAGTTTCACCCCCTTTACAAACCATTCGAAGTTTGGCGAGACCGCCGATTCACTATAAGGGTCATTCGAAGTGGAGTTATGTGATGCTCCAGAATTGAAAGAAGACGAATAGTGAGGGACACGAATGAAATTTGGAACCGTAGGGAACGTTCCAAAATTCAAAGAAATCGAGTTGAAAGGAGAGATTGAAACTCGAATGAGAGTGATTCTGTAAATACATTTACCTTATATGTTAAGTTTTTCCTAGAGCTACCAAAAGCTCTGATACCAACTGTAACGACCCGCCATTTTGGACCATTCGCGTCCATTATAAGTGTATAGGTAGACACTCATGTCGGAGTTGAATTGCTCAAAATACCGCGTTGTTAATTTAAATTTGGCAAAACTGAACATATACAGTAAATAGATATAATCACAGATCACAGACACAGAGTAATAAGTGCAGCGGAAATAAAAGAGATAGTAGTTCATGAAGCTACTATATAAATATATAAAATACATCAGAGTTTATAACAGAAGAGTAATATGATACATCAGATACAAATCAGAATACATCACTGGAATCATCGAATATCTGAAAGCTGGATAGATAGCTGGATCTCCAAGCGAAGCTCCAACTCCAAAGGTGAGTCTCGAAAGCTGAACTACTCAGTCTGACCCGAGCGTAAGGAAAAAACAAAACACTCGAGTCAGGATTAACATTCTTACATTAATAAATCCAACTCAAGTGGAATAGTAATTGAAATACAAGTAACTCAAAGGATGTTTGGAATAACCATCCTTTAAGGATCCGTTAAACTATCTACTAGGTAGTAATGTACGCTAAGTAGATAATGTCTATCAGTAATATAAAGATATCAAAGTAGGGTTAAGCAGGGCCCATACACCTCTTAACCTGTTTATTCCCAAAAGCATATACAAGACCGTAGTTTCCCCAAAACCGGAAGTCACCAGAGGGCAATCCATATACTAAAGGTACAAATCAAAATCGTAGTGGTCGCGAATAGGATAATCAGTATGACAAGGTACATGAGGCGATACCAACTAGGATACTAGTAGTTGCATGATCCGGACTGATGTTGGGCATAGCAGCTACTACCCCAACACCGCGAAACAACACTCCCATAATCGAGGGGTGCACCCAAATCGAATCACAAAAGTAATAGATATGGTAACGAAGAAGTGTGTCCGCTAGAGGTGGCGAACCTCAATGGCCCGGCGCGGCTCCTGTTTTAGTCATGTCAGGGGTCATCCAAAATCGTTCTCTTTCTTCAGTCAACGCGTTCATCAAAACCATCCACTTCGTTCTGGATCAACACTCCGCGTATAATTATTAAAGTGGTTTCGGTTCAGATAGAGAGTATATCCATTACCGATCCCGGTCTCTTTAATAACTTTCGTAATTATTACACCGATTGGTCGTTTATATATTTCAAAACCAAATCAATTTCAATTTCAAATAGAATTCTTAAATCAACATTTCATTTGTCTTTCTAAAACAATTTCCAAATTTTCGTTTCAAAACTTCCAATTCTCCGTTTCAAATCTTATAATTCAATTTCAATTTCTATTTAAAACAATTCGAATATTGATTCAAGTTCGTATATAAGTTTCATTCCGAAATCATTTAAATAAATTCTATTTAACATTCAAATCAATTTAAACTCATTTATCGATTTCATTCAATATTCGTTAAGTTACTTTATCATTCAAAACAATTTCTATTAAATTTCCAATTCATTTAATCAATTCTTAAGTTCAACTTCATTAAAACAAAACTTACAATTTTGAATTAAACTAAATTCGTCAAATCAATTCTCCAATTACAAGTCTTACATTAATTCCAAAATATCACGTTTCATTTTTGTTAAAGAAATCCAATTTCACTTATTTACTTCCTTAAATAATTTTCCAAAACTTAATTAATAAAGAAACTCAATTTCAATTCTTTACGAAGTAAAATCCACTTATTCAAAAGTTCAATTTTTCTTATTAAAGAATTTCAATTCAATTTAATCATTTAATAATTCATTATTAAATAGTTCAAAACTTAATTATTAAATAATTTCAAAGTTTAATGATTTCAAACTTAATTATAATTTCAAACTTAATTATAAAATCATTTCAAACTTAATTCAATCATTTCTCAAATTAAACAACATTCTTTCATTGATTACATTGTTAATCTTTTGTTTCAGATTATTAAATATTACCATTTTCCTTTCATCAAAATCCAAATTTCAACTTCATTTCAAAATCGTATTTTTTTATTCAAATAAAATCTTCGTTTATTTTCAAATCAAATTATTGACCAATCGGGTTTTTATTTAATTTTCTATCCTAAGTCAAAGTTCAATTTGGGTATTTATCATTTCAACCCAATTCCAATTCAATTCAAAATCAAAACATATCAAAGGGAACTTGCAGTGTGATAGCTGGGATGGTGTCAAAGTAAATAAACAAGCAACAACAACAACCAATATCAATCCAATAATCAATTCAAATAATCCCGAAATAACCGTATTAATTCGCATTGTTATTTGTACGAATTAATATAATTATTTCTAGAATCTACACTATCATTTCATGTAGATTAAAGATTATTACATTACGGTTTTTCACTTGTCATCTATTACAATTTCATACATCATCAATTTAACAACATACATTCAGTGATTCAAAATGTAATTAAGCAAATCATACGTGTCAATGGATTTAACAGTTAAAGGAGTCATATTATACAAATGTCAGTTAATCAAATTTAACATTTAATTATCCTATATCAAGTTCAATTTCATACTATTTATCATTTTAACATTAACAATTTAACGTCCAATATAAACATCAACAATCAATCAATTATCAGCCAAACTGTATTATCAATGCATAAATAATTAACAGATAATGGTGTCAGATGTCACAGGTGAACTGATACAGGCAATAGCATATATAACAGTGTAATTAACTAACAGCAGCATTTCAATTGTCGTTCCAATTGAAATCAAATTTAATAAATAAAAGAACGTTAATCGTGAGTGAGTGCTCACCTTTCGAGGCTAGAGATGTACGGAAATGGGAGCGAATTGAGGATCCAACACGAATTCCAAACAACGTTAGACGGACACGATTCAGTGAAGCAAACAGGCACGACGGACAAACTGATAATTGGGAAATCGATGAGAACAAAGCAATAATTGATGTGATAAAATGGAAACAAAAATATACATTAAATTTTTACTCAAAATCAATATAAAATTTGAAACGTATATAAAACCGTATGTATTTTAAATCCAATAAATAATATTTTTTTCTTTCTTATATAAAATATAAATCCGCCACTTGGAATCCATCCAGTCAGCTGTGAAGGTAAATTTAAGCTTGTGTACAGCACGTTAAGAGAAGACATTGCATAAATAAATAACAAAAATTATAAGAGAATTATTCGACAAACTGATGCCTAATTCAACAGATGATAGCTCGACTTTTTACAAATTATCTGATTTTTCCCTAACACTTCCACCAAAAGGTCTAACTAAAAGTTGCTTACCGTTTCACTTAAAAGTTTAACTGGGCAAGGAAAAACATTTTTCAAAGAAGTAGCTTAAAAGCCAGAAAGCAAATTAATTAACTGTTCCCAAACACCCCCTGACTAATTATATTATTACAACCAACTATGCGTTAAGATAGAAACATAACGTATGATAAAACCCGGTATATTATTATATACATAAGCTATAAATAGACGAGCTGTATAAACAACCTTATAGAAAAGAAAAGAAAAAATGTAGAATACTGTCGCATGCATTAACATTCATACATTAACTTGTATATTCCTTTATCTATTTCTTCTTTCAAGGATTTTATAGTATAATATAATACCCTATATATAAACAGACAAGTCTTAAAACAAAATACCCATGTGGGTATATCATCCCAAAGCCGCTGGGAGCAAATGTACTCATAGATGAGCATACAAAGAACGACCTTGTCCTTAAACGTTTATGGGAAAAAGACAACATGGAGAAATACCTAGCAGAAATGAGAAAAGAGTCGAAGCGTAGAAGATAACATGATTCATTCATTTTGTATTTGTTGTATGTCTAGCTTGCTTAACCATTTTGCCAGGTTGCTTTGCAGGTTAGAGAGAAACTGAGGCTGATTTTCAATCCAATTATAGGGTCATATATCTTCCTATTCATATATATGTACTACAAAAACCTTATGATGATGATGATAATAGAAATGTAAAACAGGACATTTGTTATTTACTAATCAATACGGAAATGGAGTCAATTTTTCTTTTTCTTTTAAAAAAATACTCAAATAAACTTACAACAATATGTGTATTAAATCAGATTATTCATACAAATACTAATATAAACATATAAATATGAAGTATGGTGACAGCAAACCAAGTATGTAGCTTATATACATATACGAGATCACAGCTTATAATAAAACAGATTTTGTAAAAAAAAATTTATGTAATACACATACCACATATATACGCATGCTGTCACGAACAAACAGGAAAGGAGGAAGCTCGGGTCTGAGGTGATGGGAAGTTCGACCATAAGTGGAGGCCGAGGTGGGGTTGAACGCGTGGAAGGGAAGGGATGAGGATGAGGCCGGTCACGGCGGAGGACGGCAAGGCCAAGGCTGGGGTTATGAAGCCAGGTAGCGGAGGAAGACGTGGTGCCACTGTTGTGCTCGGGGCTACGGAAAGGTGGCAAAGCAGAGGTCTTTAGCCAAGGAAAAGCAAAGGCTGGAGATAAGGGCTGCTCGGTTTGGAGGTTTAGGCGCTAACAAGGATTTGGCAATGGAAAAGAATGGGAGGGGAAGGAGAACGAATGTTTGCATGGAATATAGGAGGAGGCCATGCAATTGCCAAGACAAAATCATAAAGTTAAATATGTAATTTAAAATTTTTGAGAAGTTGTAACCTGTTTCCAAAATATGTGAACAAGCTTTTAATAAATATGTTGTACGTTTTTCTTCTTTCTCTAGGCTAGTGGAGATGAACAGTTAATGTAACTTATTATTTACATTATTAAATCCAACTTTCCCAAATGCCCCGAAGAAATAAAGTGGTGGTCGTGAAAGTAATCACCTAATAAACTTGTATAGGGAATTATGACAGTTACACGTGAATTCATGCCAATAAATAAAGACAAATGACTGTAGAAATCCTACGTTGGGAAACTGAATGGGCATAGGAAAGTTAAACGGGTACCGATGCATTAGACCGCTACGCAGAATGCAACGTACAACAGAACTTCGAATTTGACAATCGAATATACCGTAGAGATCAGCACGACGAGGCGATCAAAACGGTATATAGAAATCAGTGGTACGATTAAATTATAAAAATTCGAATTTTTCTACTACGGAAAATGCAAGAAAAACACTGAAAAATAAGATCGACGGAGTCAAAGATGTCCGAATTTGGAAAAACGACAAACTGACATCTTGCTCAGAAGATGGTTTAGAATTTTTCTATGCAAAAATATTTAGGTTTCGAAAACATTTCATTTTCAACGCTTTTTAACTGGTTAAATTGAAGTGAATTTACGCGCGAAATAAACTTTCATATTTTCGGACGAAAATTTACCAGTTGCTATGTTTAACTAGACGTATTCCAAATATCAAATTTATATTTCAAAATTTCATCGTTTAAAATTTCACAAAATTTCAACTAATTATGTTATTAAAACAGTTGAAATTTACGGGTCGTTACAACAATCCTTCATTCAACTCTGTATTCCCAGAGTGCGAAGCGGAGTATAAACATTTAATCTGTATTCCCAGAGTGCGAAGCGGAGTATAAACATCCAACTCCGTATTCCCAGAGTGCGAAGCGGAGTATAAACATCCAACTCTGTATTCCCAGAGTGCGAAGCGGGGTATAAACATTCAACTCCGTATTCCCAGAGTGCGAAGCGGAGTATAAACATTCAACTCCGAGTTCCCAGAGCGCGAACTGGAGTATAAACATCCAACTCCGTATTCCCAAAGTGCGAAGCGGAGTATAAACATTCAACTCCGAGTTCCCAGAGCGCAAACCAGGGTATAAACATCCAACTCCGTATTCCCAGAGTGTGAAGCGGAGTATAAACATTCAACTCTGTATTCCCAGAGTGCGAAGCGGAGTATAAACATTCAACTCCGAGTTCCCAGAGCGCGAACCGGAGTATAAACATCCAACTCTGTATTCCTATAGTGCGAAGCGGAGTATAAACATTCAACTCCGAGTTCCCAGAGCGCGAACCGGAGTATAAACATCCAACTCCATATTCCCAGAGTGCAAAGCGGAGTATAAACATTCAACTCTGTATTCCCAGAGTGCGAAGCGGAGTATAAACATCCAACTCCGTATTCCCAGAGTGCGAAGTGGAGTATAAACATCCAACTCCGTATTCCCAGAGTGCGAAGCGGAGTATAAACATTCAACTCTGTATTCCCAGAGTGCGAAGCGGAGTATAAACATCCAACTCCGTATTCCCAGAGTGCGAAGCGGAGTATAAACATCCAACTCCGAACTCCCAGAGTGCGAAGCGGAGTATAAACATCCAACTCCGAACTCCCAGAGTGCGAAGCGGAGTATAAACATTCAACTCTGTATTCCCAGAGTGCGAAGCGGAGTATAAACATCCAACTCCGAACTCCTAGAGCGCGAGTCGGAGTATAAACATCAACTCCGTATCCCCAGAGCGCGAACCAGAGTATAAACATACAACTCTGTATTCTCAGAGTGCGAAGCGGAGTATAAACATTCAACTCCGAGTTCCCAAAGCGCGAACCGAAGTATAAACATCTAACTTCGTATTCCCAGAGCGCGAGGCAGAGTATAATACATCAACTCCAGACTCCCAGAGTTCAAATGCCAATTCCAAATCTCCCGATCGCGGACATATGATCGAAACTTGAGCTGGCGTAACCAGCCGCTGATGAACGAATGGGAATCCCCGGAGTGTGGATATGATCATCAACAATCCAATGAGCATGGATGAACTACTCGATCTCCGTTTGCCGCAGACAACCGTTCGGTGGCACTAGACTCAACGTGTTATATATAAGAAACGATCATCGACTGATGATCTACAACTCACCATCAAGACTGGGGGGCAGAACTTAAGCATCAACCATTGATTGAAGCGATGCGACATCGGAATTCAACTCGCTTCCCGGTCACAAGTCATGTCCACAGTTTCCGAACTTGGCAAACTAAAACAAACTTGGTTCGACACCTAAAACTTCACAAGTACACTACAGATATTTAAACACTTAGACAAATACACAATGATAGAAAAGAAGCCAAAAGAGAAAAGTTTCATTTCTATTGTTTATAAAAAGAAGTTCATGTACAAGTTTCAAAAATTCCTACTAGCAGGGGCCGAACCCGCATCTATACACGGCTAACAAAATGTCAGTCAAAATGCACCGAATGAGCGTGCCTAATCTTTTTTCTTCCTTGGCGTCCTCCTCGGTGTGGACCCGCTGGAGCCATCGCCAATCTTCCTCTTCAAGCCTGTGCCTTTCGGCGGTTGGTCTTCAGGCGAGGGCATTATGTCGACATCCTCCTCCGAACTTAAATGAATAGGAACGCTCCCTACGGGCGGAGTCGAAGGAACAGGATCGAATATAGAAGGTGGAACGGGCATGCTGGTGAGAAAAACAGCACCACCAGGAGATATCATTCTAAGCGAAGCAGGCCCTGATGCTGCCATCCCACCTCCAAAGCTTCTACCCTGAGCCGTTGTTGCCATTTCAGCATCAATTTGAGCGAACATATCCTCTTCGGTTATCGCTCGAGCCCCACTGGGGGCATCGGCAGTCGGCATCGACGAACTTGTAGCAGGATCAGTTCCGCTCATGACGGGTGGCAAGTAAGCAAGAGGATCGTCGTGACGGCGAAAGAGTTCATCCATCAGTTGCTCGTCAAATGCCATTGAACTCCCATGCATATCATCAATCGGGGCAGCTGCGCTCACGGTGATCGCTTCGGTCACGATAGCCTCCTGCGTTTGATGTAATTCTTGAGTAACAGGAGGCATGTGCGGTGCAACGTCGATCACTGGACAAAGAATAAGAGAATTGTTAGAACTTAAACTCGATCGAAGACTTCGACTCATGAAAGACATGTGGAATGTTCGGAGTACCTTCCTCGGTTTGGCTTGTAAGCGATGGGGCGGCTTCAGTCGCTTGCGCTGTAGTCGGAGACATCTGCGGCTGATTCGGATTATAGGCAGGAACAGCTTGAGGATCAACCGCAGGCAAAGACTCAGGCTGGGTTGACACCGGAAGATCAAGACTTGCATCATGATGTCCAACCCCGGAGCCTTCTCCTACTTCTAGGTGCTGGGTGCCGAGCCTCTCCTTCTCATAAGAGGTCATTGAATCATGGAGAATCTTCTTTTCATCATCAGTTAACAGACGATTCTCGAGCTCGAATTCATCCACAGACTCACCCTGGTGCGCCTCTTTCTCCTCCTCAACCAGTCAGCCCCAAGCACTATGGAGATGCGTTGAATAATCATCGAGCCAGGCTAGACCCCTATGCCTCAGCATGTTAGCGTTATAGACAACGAGGAGGTCTTCAATGTCGGCCTCTAGCCTGGACTCGACCAACTTAACCCTCTCCTCGACCTCAGTCTCCACCTTTTGGACTTTAGCCACCGCCGCATCCCGTTCACTCCTAAGTAGAACAGCCTGTTCGCACACCTCCTGGGCTGCGTTGTTCGCGTCGTCTTTTTCCTTGGCCATATCGGCGAATTTGGCCTTAAGTTCATTCAGTTCCTTGACTGCCACATCCCGCTCGGCGGTAACCGTAGTATTCCGATGGCCCATCTCCTCCACCAAGGCGACATGCGTCTACCTCAACCTCTCCATGGCTACATTTGCTTCATCAGCCTTCTTAATGGCCTCAATCTCAGATTTCCGAGAAGACTTGGACTCAGCAGAGAGTACCTGAATAATCCGATCCCTTTTTGCGAGCTCGGTCTCCATCTTCTCGATCTCTTTGGCCCGCTCGAAGGCCACTTTGGAAGCTTTTTCTGCAGCCTTTTCCCACTCCCGGTATTGGGTGTAGATGTCGTGGACATAATCATGCATCATGCCTTCTACCCCTGATGGAATTCTCTTTAAGTGGGGAGGGAAGACATAACAGTCGAAGCAGATATTTGGAAAATCCTTCTTCATTTGAGCCAACTTAAGGGCCCCTTCTCCAGTGGGATCAGCGGGGATCTTCTCTATAACCATGGAAGATGTAGTCTCGACTCTCTGAAGATGAATCTTAGATCTGGAAGTGTGAGAAGAAGGCCTGTGACGAGGAGGCTCTGACGGCTGTGGAACATGAGCAGGAGGTGGAGATGGAAGCCTAGGAGGAGGAGAGCGTGATCTAGACTGGTGCCTGTATTCTCTATCCTTATCATGCCCATGCCTATCCTGACTAGAGTACTCGCGATCGCGATCTCTATCAGAGTCCCTCCTACGGAAATCGTAGTAAGAAGAAGTCTTTCGGGCCGAGCGAAGACTCCCTAGCATTGATCCTCTTCCAGACATAGTACCTGAAAATGAGAAGCGAAGAAAGAGTTAGCAACTTCCTATGTGGAGTGATTTACCGTTGTGAATCATGTAGTGTAGTGAAGTGTATGCATGTGCAATCCCCCGACCAACCGGAAATGTCGGCCACACTCATAGCAAGCGACCCGCTCGGTTCATGAACACTATCGAGCTCCTCCATCCCGGCGTCGTGGTGAGATGACACAAAGTCCGGAACCAGAACATCTGCAAGTCCCTCAAAAAGATTCCCAACCGGCGGGGGAGAAGCCTCCGCAATTCTAATCCCCGGGACGGGCAAAGACACGACCACGGATTTAAACCTCCCGGATTTAGAGCGCTTGTGAGCAGCAGCCTTGCCTTGTCTTTTTCTTCCGGAATCCTGAACATCGGAAGGAGGCCCGGCCGGGAGTGATGTGCACGTAAATGTGCATATTTTTACCACCATATTTAATCTATTTAAATTAAATAAATGATCATATCGGGCATTTTAACTTGTTTAAACCAAAATTCATATTATTTTCAAATCGTCACATATTCATCTTCATCCAAGGGCAAAATGGTCATTTTTGTGCAAATATTAATTTGAGAAAAATTAATTGGAAATTTATATATATTTGTGTAGGAATTTGATCTCAAATAGGAGTGGTTTCATGAAGACACATGCATGCACAAGAGTGAAGAGAACAAATGAAGATGGAAATAATTCAAAGTGAAGATAATGGAGGACCCCACCTACCCACCTACCTTAATGTACAAATTAAAGGCTAATGCACATGCTTATGGAATTAATGGCTTCATGTACACTTAAATGAGGATTATTTGAAACTAATGATTACTTGGCCTCCACACTTCCTAAGAGGGTATTTTGGGCATTCTCCAAAAATATGAATTAGGGTTTAACACATGTATAAAATCCCATATGTTTCATGTAACCCTCTCTTCTCCTCTTAGTCTCTCTTTAGTTTAGTTTAGGCTCAAAATAAAAAGAAAGCTCTCTTTCTCTTTTCATGGCTACTTAGCCATTTCTACTTCATGTAACTTTCCTTTTTTATGCAATGTAATTATTGTTTCCTTTTAATTACATGTTCATTTCCTTTCATGTTGTAGTGTAGATTTCTTTTATTTTTCATGCAAGTAGAATAGTAGTTCTCTTTTCCATTAGCTTTCATTTTCCTTTTCTTTTGCTTTCATGTTGCTAGCTACATTTGTTGTTTTGATAACAAATATGAGAGGCTAATCCCTTCAATTTAGGGGTAATGAAGCCTCTAATCATGTAGCTTCAACATTTTGATAATTATAGCTCTCTTTTTGTGCTTAATGACAATGCTTGAAGTGGTTTAATTTGTTGTTTTTTCTTTGAATTTGATAGCCTATATTGTTGACGCCAAATAGGCTATGCTTAACAATCACTAACACAAATGCCTTTTCATCAAAATATGATTATGGCATAAGAAAGTGATTTGAAATTCAAATTTGATGGTCTATATTTCTAATCAATAGTTAATAGGCCATACTTAAAATAGATTTCATTTTCAACTTTGTTGTCATTTTCATGAGAGTTAGTAAGTGGTTTAAAAGTTGTGTTATAGTTTGATGGCTTATGTTGAGCTAATTAATAGCACAAATGAGCCATACTTATGATAAACACATCATTTAAACTCACTTATGACCAAAAAAGAGATCATAATTTCATTAATTGTTGAATTATATGATCTAGAAGTGGATTTATCTCTAAATTGTCATTTGACTCTCATATTTTTATCTATTTTTCTTTTGCTAGTTTTTGTTAGTTTTTTACATTTTTAGCTAATCACACTTTCAACTTTGTTTAATTTGATTGAATAGAATTTTAAAATCATCAATTCCCTGCGGATCGACCCGTACTCGCCACATACTTCAATAGTACGCCGTGCGCTTGCGGTTATTTTTATTTCTAAATTCGTTCGACGGTTTTCTAAACCGATAGAAAATCCGTCGTTGAACAAGTTTTTGGCGCCGTTGCTGGGGAATCGTTTTGATTTTGATTTTCTATTCTTCGGATTATTTTTGTTTGATTTTTGTGTGTTTATTTTTGTTTGCATTTTAAAAAAAATGTTGTTGTATGTTTTGTGTGAATTTTGCTTTCATTTGTTTGTGTTCATTGTGTGCTTGTTTTCTATTTGCAATTCATATTCTAAAAAAATACAAAATTTCAAAAAAAAATATTTCTATTTCATTTACACTTTGCATTTCATTTTACAATCTTTATTTTCATTTTACGATTTCTGTTCATTGCCAATCTCTTTTCATTTTCTCCTGTTTCAATTTCTGCTGTTGTGTGCCTCTCTGTTCATTACTGCTACCTCGCTTCCCCTTCATCAACCCAAATACAAATTGCATCAAACCATTGCCAAAACAACACAACAGCCTCATCCCCTTCCACAGTGAACACCATCAACCCAATTCTTCCTGACATCAACTACCACTGTATTCATCTACTTCAATCCTTCATTCATTAACCAGCTGCCGAATACATCAAACTAACAGCAACTTCATCAACCGGTTGCTATTCGTCTGCAATACCACTTCAACTCCACTCCCAAACCTGTCACAAACTACACCCTACTCAACATCAACTCTTCCAGCCATCAACTCTTCCAATATAAACCTGTCAACTTGAACGAACATAGCACACATAACTGCTGAAAATCAAACTTCACTGTGCACTACACCACAGGCTTCATCACAGGCTACATCACCATACCGCCTTCCTCATACTGCCTGCCTCATCATACATTGCCATTGACAGTCTGTAGTAGTTCACCAGAACAATCATCTTCCATCCCCCTTCCTACAACCACCAAACCACTCATCTTACTTTACTCCCAACAAACACTACCATTCATCATTCCCACCACAGCAAATACAAACATCCCACTTACCACTGCAACATCTCTCCAACACTCCACTTCAACATTACAACATCACCTTACTGCTATTGCCTCTAACATTTTCTAACACATCCTCCTCGACTAACTACTGCCATCAACAACAGACATCATCTTCATACCCATCAGACTACTACAACATCCCTTGGCCTTCCAAAACATCAGACTTTGACTCCCATTCAAACTAACAATGTGCCTTGCAACCTACATTTCATACCACCCGTGCACATACAATTCATTCACCCTTCACAACTTAAACACTTGACCAAACTGTCACTTCGCCTTCACAGTTCACCAATAGCCCGTGACATCAACTCCACATTTCTGAACGTTCGACTTCACAAAACCCCATACAGTCACAAGTTCTGTCCATATATACTTTGCGCTCTTCCTACACTTCCTCAAAATAGTGCCTCGACCACCATTCATTCCCTTCTCCTCTGACATTCCATTGGTTGCATTAACCGTTGAAATCACAACACTGCCCATGAAATCTCCACTTCCCCTACATTCCTAATCACTTCTGCTTCCACCAGTTCACCACTACATCAAGGATCACCACAAACCAGTTCAACATCCTCCCTTTACCCCTCTGCACTTCTTACCAAAAACTTCTACTGCCATAAAAAAGAAAAGGAAAACTGACCTCTGTCAACATTCTATCAACATCTTCAAACACTCCGCCACTGAAAACAACCCGGAACCATAATCAATATACTGCTAATAGCCATCAACTTCCCTGCCTGCCTGTACTTTCAATCGACCAAAGCAACTCCACCACAACTGCCTGCAAATCCACACATCAACACCCATCCCCTCTGTTCCAAACAACTGCTGCACATCCGCCTTCCTCCACCTTCTTGCTGTCAAATACTACAATGCAACAAACCAACTGCCCCTTTGCCAACCCCTGACTTCACTACATTTCACTGCTTCATACAAGCAACAACAAACAATAACCGATCCCCCTCAAAAATCGCCGACCACCCTCAACCAAAAATCGCGAACCAAACAACTTACGAACTGTAGTTGCCTTGAATCGATCCCATCACCTGCATCGCGACTCTGCCTCCTTCCCCAATCGACTCGAACTTGAACCAATTCCTCCATCTCTACAGTCGAACAACCCACTCTCACACGAAACCGCAACTTCCCCAAACACAAAACCAACCTCTGTTCATCTAGAACCACACAAAACTCGCGAGTCGTCTTCGAATTGTGATTAGAACAGAGGAAAGACATTGGATTCATTTTCAATTTATGATTAGAACAGAGGAAAGAAATCGCAATTTGTACAGATAGAAAAGAGTTGATTTTAAAATCGTGGATTTTAATTTGTACAGATAGGAAAGAAATCGTGATTAGATCAGCAGAAAGCAATCGCGATTTGTGATTTATTTTTGATTTTGTGTTAAAAGAGTTGTTTTGGTTTTAAAAAAAAGTGGTATTGGGCTTGTGGTGATCAGATCAGGCTTAACGTTTAACTGGAGTTTATGCTAAAAAAATTTCTTTGGTTTGTTTATTTTTGTCTTTTGACTTTACTGGAAAAAAACAAAACCAAAAAAAAACAAAAAACAAAACAAAAAACAAAAATTGTATGTATATCTTTTGTTTAGAGATCTTTTGTTTTAATTTGTTTCTTTTTTATTTCAACTGTTTTGATTTTCCATTTGTTTTAGTGTTCCTTCCTTGATAATTTTTTTTTATGTAAAACGGTACTTTTAAGTTTCCTTTCCAAAAAAAAATTCAAAAAAATAAACAAAGAGTCTCTTCCAAAAAAAACGAGGGTTGTTTTGAATTTGTTCTGTTTTTCATTTATTTTAGTTTCTTCTTCGATATAAAAAAAACTTTATATATATCTTGTTTTTATTTTCAGGTTGCAAAAGCAGAAAAGGAAAGGAGCTGCTTGCTAAAAATATTTGCTTCGCTTTGCTTGCCAAAAAAAACTGCTTGGTTGCTATATATATATTGTTTTTATTTGCCTTGCATTGTTGTTTGCTTGCATTTTATAAAAGAAAAATTCATAAAAAAAACCAAAATTTCATTCGTAGTTGCATTGTTAATACACGTTTATTTTCTGCTTCGCATTTCATCCTAGATTTTGATTAATAATAACGATTAGACATCGATAACTTTTAATTATATATTGACAAGTTGTCTTCTTTGAACAATTTAATTTCTCGGTGTCTAGGCTACGGCAGAGTAATAACCATTTATAAATAGTACGGTGATTCGTAAATATTATAGTGGTTGTTCCTCTGAAGGTACTTAAACCTTCGGCTGCATTGCTACGGTGATTCGTGGTGCACCGATAACTCCTGCCCGTTACCTGGCTGAGAACTATCTTGTTGATTTAAGACAATTTGTAATTATACAATTTTGGGTTAACTTAGGATAAATCATTTGTAATTAAACCTTGCATTCATTTAGTTGCATTAGTTCATGCATATTTAAAAAAAAACAAAAAAATTCAAAAATCCAAAACTAAAGAAATTGTGAATATTCCTTTTCCCTTGAAATTTTTAAATCCTTTTCCTTTGAAATTTCAAAAATCCAAAAAAAAATAGAAAAAACCAAAATCCAAAATAAAAATTCAAAAAAAAAATTTGAAAAACCAAAAAAACAAAACAAAAATCAATTTCCCTTTTAAAAAATAAATTTTATTTGTAAATATTTTTCCTTTATAAAAAAACATTCTTGAAAATGTCTGAATTTCCATATTCACTTGAATTTTACAATAGTTGTGAAAATCAATATAATCCATATGATTTCACTCCAAATTCGTATGGACATTTTAACAACAACTATTGTTTAAATGATTCGAATTTTGAACAACAAAATTTTCAAAACGATGACCAACCATCGACTCTTGAAAATTGCATTTCATCTTTACTTGAATTCTCTACCTAACAAAATCAAGAGATAAATGATTTGTGTAATTCTTATTTGTGTAATAACTCGAGTCAAGGATTTCAAAATTTGAATTCAATTCAAAATTCAAACGATTTCGATTATAACCCATGCCAATTCAATTTTGAACTCCAGAATGAATTTCAAACTCAAAATGAAAATGGAAACAACTTTTCAAACGAATTTGGCAATGGGAATAATCTTAACCACGTTACGATTGAAAATCTTTGTTCTCAACAATTTCAAAGTGAAAATCCTCATGTTAGTAATTATAAATTGGATTTTGTTGAGCAAATGAACGAAATTTACGATGATCACACGAATTCGTTGTTTGAAACATATATGAAACAACGTGAAAAACAAAGTCAAATTCCAACGTGTGACGAGTCAAACAATAATCCATCTTTTACCCAAATCGACGATTTTCAAATAACAACTTTTGAAATTGTAAATAACGATCTTAACGAAGTTGTTGAAAATTTGGTGATTGACTTGGATTTCAATTCTTTTGAGGGTGACAAACTCGATTTAAATTTCGATCTTCCTTTTTCTAAAAATTTGAATACAACAACTTTGAATTTTGAACTTGATTTATGCAATAAAGTTGTTGATAATCCAACAAAGGAAGTCGAATTTAACAAACACGAGTTTTATGGACTTTTTGAGAACGAGTCGTTAAACTTTAATGGAGAAGATTTAAATCACCAATTTGATTTTGAAATCAATAATTCTGAAGAATTTTTCAATGAACAGCTTGAATTTCAATTTGGTGAAAATAAACTTGAACTTCAATCAATCGTGTTATCAACCCCAAAAAATCATTGAAAATAAAACGACTCGTACAATTTTTAATAAAACGGCATTCGTTTTTCCAAATCAACGTTCAACTTCGAAATCTTTTACGATTTGGTTTTCCGAGCTTAAATTGTGTCTCGTATACTTGACGAGACAAATGAATTAGTTTTTGGAAGACCGTTTCATTTACCTTTTGACGATATACTTTCTGATCTCGTGTAAATACCGTTAATTTTCATTTAAATAAAGGTCATGTTTTTGTTTTTGTTTTTCTCCTTCCACTTGGGTTGACTGTGGGGACACAGTCAAAATCAAGTGTGGGGGGAGACTCATCTTCATTTTTATTTTATTTTTCATGGTTTATTTTTGCTTTTTCTTTTAAAATCTCAAAAGAAAATTATTAAAAACCCAAAAACAAATTTTCTTTTGATTTATTTTTAAAGAAACACTATAGGATAAATATATGGTTTTGGTTTATTAAATTGAAAATTTTGAAAATTTATTCGTCTTAACAAAAATAAAAATGAAGTTTGATTACAAATAAAAATGGTTGAACTAGTATATAGGAAGATTCATACGTGATAATTATGAAATATATCCTAATTGAAAATCTTTGTTTTAAAAAGTGGTGAATTTAAAGTAAAGGATATAACATTTTTTTGGTCTTCTAAGTTAAAAGGTGCTAAGATGATTTTGCAAAACTCTATCTTTCTAAAAAAAATCTGAAAAGGAAAAAAAGAAGAAAAAAAAACATTTGTATATATGTATATATTTTTAACACCTAAAGTCAGGTGTTCACACTAGTGTGTTCACTCGCCATGCTCTGTAACCTTCTCACGTAAGCCCGAAAGGCAGTGCACGATCGGTATATCTGGCCTCAGTTTATCTGAGTTAGATGTATATATATAAAAATTCTTTTTAATAACGCCTACAGTCAATAGGTGTTCACACTCGTGTGTTCACTCACCACGCTCTGTATTCCCCTCACATCAGTCCGCAAGGCAGTGCATGGGTAATATATCTGGCCTCAGTTTATCTGAGTTAGGCATATGTAAATATTGTAAATATCAATAAAATTTTCAAAAAAATGGAGAGAGTAAGCAAATGAAATCCTAGCACTATTTTAATTTATTTGATTTGATTTGTTATTGAAATGAAATGAAATACCACTTTAATATACTTTGATGATCAACTAAGGACCTATTTCATGGTTACACTTTGTTATCAACTGAAACAACGAGTTAAACTATTATCTATTTGTTATGATAACTTATTTTTTGTTGGAAATTTTGACGAGTAAATGACTTAAATTTCAAGATAATGACCAAACCTATATTTAACTTATTTGTGTTAATTTAAAAGTAAACCCTTCATTTGTATATATTTTCAAAAACTTGCATTCATCTCCTTGTAAATAAATCTTGCATTGTGTAAATACTTTCATTCTGCATTTGGATTTTGTGGGTAGTATCCGCTGAAAACCCTCACGAGACAACACTCGTCCTACTGGGGACACCCAGAGGTTTAACGGCTTGTTGCATATGCTCAATGCAATCGTGCTCCCTACGAAAACGGATTTATCTTAGTTTTTCTTTATTCGAGGACGAATAAAAAGATAAGTGTGGGGGTATTTGATGTGCACGTAAATGTGCATATTTTTACCACCATATTTAATCTATTTAAATTAAATAAATGATCATATCGGGCATTTTAACTTGTTTAAACCAAAATTCATATTATTTTCAAATCGTCACATATTCATCTTCATCCAAGGGAAAAATGGTCATTTTTGTGCATATATTAATTTGAGAAAAATTAATTGGAAATTTATATATATTTGTGTAGGAATTTGATCTCAAATAGGAGTGGTTTCATGAAGACACATGCATGCACAAGAGTGAAGAGAACAAATGAAGATGGAAATAATTCAAAGTGAAGATAATGGAGGACCCCACCTATCCACCTACCTTAATGTACAAATTAGAGGCTAATGCACATGCTTATGGAATTAATGGCTTCATGTACACTTAAATGAGGATTATTTGAAGCTAATGATTACTTGGCCTCCACACTTCTTAAGAGGGTATTTTGGGCATTCCCCAAAAATATGAATTAGGGTTTAACACATGTATAAAATCCCCTTATGTTTCATGTTACCCTCTCTTCTCCTCTTAGTCTCTCTTTAGTTTAGTTTAGGCTCAAAATAAAAAGAAAGCTCTCTTTCTCTTTTCATGGCTACTTAGCCATTTCTACTTCATGTAACTTTCCTTTTTTTATGCAATGTAATTATTGTTTCCTTTTAATTACATGTTCATTTCCTTTCATGTTGTAGTGTAGATTTCTTTTATTTTTCATGCAAGTAGAAAAGTAGTTCTCTTTTCCATTAGCTTTCATTTTCCTTTTCTTTTGCTTTCATGTTGCTAGCTACATTTGTTGTTTTGATAACAAATATGAGAGGCTAATCCCTTCAATTTAGGGGTAATGAAGCCTCTAATCATGTAGCTTCAACATTTTGATAATTATAGCTCTCTTTTTGTGCTTAATGACAATGCTTGAAGTGGTTTAATTTGTTGTTTTTGCTTTGAATTTGATAGCCTATATTGTTGACGCCAAATAGGCTATGCTTAAACAATCACTAACTCAAATGCCTCTTCATCAAAATATGATTATGGCATAAGAAAGTGATTTGAAATTCAAATTTGATGGTCTATATTTCTAATCAATAGTTAATAGGCCATACTTAAAATAGATTTCATTTTCAACTTTGTTGTCATTTTCATGAGAGTTAGTAAGTGGTTTAAAAGTTGTGTTATAGTTTGATGGCTTATGTTGAGCTAATTAATAGCACAAATGAGCCATACTTATGATAAACACATCATTTAAACTCACTTATGACCAAAAAAGAGATCATAATTTCATTAATTGTTGAATTATATGATCTAGAGAGTGGATTTATCTCTAAATTGTCATTTGACTCTCATATTTTTATCTATTTTTCTTTTGCTAGTTTTTGTTAGTTTCTTACATTTTTAGCTAATCACACTTTCAACTTTGTTTAATTTGATTGAATAGAATTTTAAAATCAGCAATTCCCTGCGGATCGACCCGTACTCGCCACGTACTTCAATAGTACGCCGTGCGCTTGCGGTTATTTTTATTTCTAAATTCGTTCGACGGTTTTCTAAACCGATAGAAAATCCATCGTTGAAGAGGGAGCTCAGTATCGGTGGGCGTTCTTTCTGGATCAACTTCTTCGGTGATCACAACTGCGGGCGCTTTGCGCTTCACACGTTTCTTCGGGGCCACTCTATGTATCACTTCCAGGTGTATGCTCTGTCTTCGTTCTATCAGCCCGACAGCCCTCAAATTCCTGTCGGTCAGGACTAAGTCTATGTGCCTCTCTTCGCCCGGAAACGCTTGAAGAATCCGAACAAGCTCTCTGAAGTACGCGCCATCAGGGCGAGAGATTGCGGCTATAAGAAAGGAAAAGTATGTCAGTTTTTGAAGTTGGTCACTAACATCTCAGTGATTCAAGGGGGGATAGCGACACTTACGCCTATCTAACCACCGCCTAGCAAATCTAGGAGGGCACCGAACGTAGAACCATTCAGATTTGTAATAACTTAGCCTCCCCCAGGAACCCAGCACAATGTGGCAATTTCTGACTGCCTCCAGGAAGGTGAAAGAAGGGCTATCTCCGCGGCTCTTGACCTTGAATAAATATCTGATTTCGATCGGCTTCGGCGGTCGAAAGAGGATCTCCATAAACAGGATGAAGGTGCTATTCAACAAGGCATACCCGTTGGGGTGTAGCTGAGATGGAACTATGCCAAGAAACGATAAAATCTCCCTGATACAGTCATTGAAGGGAGGAAGTGTCCCCGCCGTGCAAGCGTGACGGTTGAAAGCAGTAAACCCTTTCGGGGGATAATGTGGCCTGTCCTTCGGCCTAGGAAGTAGCACGTCGTCAAGCGACAAACCGTGCCTTAAGAAAATCCGGCCTAACATGTCTTCGGAGATATCCGACGGCACCGAATCTGGTGGACTGCAAATAAACCGAGCCCCTAGACGCTCGTCCGGAGCTGCCTCGATAACTTCGGCTTCTATAACTGGTATCTCTATAGTGGGAGGAACCGAACTTGGGAATTCCGACTGCTGAGAACTTGAAGGATCCATAACTAGCTAGCTTATAAAAAATCATTGTTAAATTGACAAATAACATTCGTGCATCCCCCAGTGTAAAGTATGTGAGCGTGTTGTGCAGTGCAGTACTGTATATTATTTGGGAAGATCAACCGGATTAAGGAAAACATGTAAACGAGTCGGAAGGACCGTCATCGCTGACCGTCACAACCATGTCATCCAGTTATCAGCTATCAGTCCAAGTTAAAATGTGTTATTATTTTGGTAAGTTCCAGTTTCATCGACAAACTTCAATAGGCAATCAAGTGTGCGGTGAAACAATTAAGTCCAGTTAAGCAAATCTGAAGCTCATCGGAGTTAAGTGGTCAAAGGCACCAGAATTTTTGATATCATCGAAATTAAATCAGTGGTCAATTGTCAAAAGTTCAAGTTCAAGACATTCGCTCCGATTCAGGTTCGAAATGTTCACTAAGGCGTGAGTTCGAATCGATTGTTCAGGGTGCGCAGTTCGACTCGGTTCAAAGCCCCGCGTTTCGACTCGCTTCGAAGCCTCTACTTCGACTTGGTTCAAAGCCCCGCATTTCGACTCGCTTCGAAGCCTCTGCTTCGACTCAGTCCAAAGCCACGTGCTTCGACTCGCTTCGAAGCCTCTGCTTCGACTCGATCCAAAACCCCTGTTTCGACTCGATAGGAAATTACGCAATTCGACTCGATCCCAAGGCACTCCACTTCGAACTGTTCCAAGGCCACTACTTCGACTCGATCAAAAGACGTACTTTTCAACTCGATCCAGGGCCATAGTTTTGAGTCCATCAGACACAACCCCTTCATATCAATCCACAGAAGCCAAGCGTTCGACTCAATGCGAAGCTCCACCATCGATCGATACGAAGGCCTCCGCCTCATCATCTCGAAATCCCTGCTCCGGATCGACACGAAGCAAAGGCCAAGGGTTTTTCGATCCATCACGACACTGATGGGTTTGGTGTTAAGAATCGAGCCCCCTTGTTTACGTGTAGATTCGCTTATTGGATTGCCTAAATTTGTTAATTGGTTCGAGTAATTGAAGATGTAAATCAGTTCGAGGATGAGAGTGCTTTTTCTTCTTTGCTTTCTCGAGTCTCAAAGCGATACGAAGGCAAGGAAGATAAAGATGAAAGGTAAAAAGTGAAAAAACGGCTAAGTGCCAGGTATTTATATGGAGTCGAAAGCAAGGGAAATAAACGATTTAAATCCCAGTGGAGTCGAACGCGTGCTTCGACTCCCTCTTCAGTGCATGGACACGGAGCTCCCATTCGTATCGCTTCCCTTCGACCCTATCTCCGATGCAGCATTACAAGCCATCACATCGACTCGCTCCTTCGACTCGCTCCCTTCGACTCGTTCCCTTCGAATCGCTCCCCTTCGACTCCGTCTCCTGTACGTTTCAACTCCGGCTCCTATGCTGTGCGAATTCAAGACCGAGTCGAACAAAGCAATTCAAACCAAGACCGAGTCAAACAAAGCAGTTCGAATCAAAACCGAGTCGAACAACCAGTTCGAATCCATGAAATCATGACTTCCAGAGATCAACTCCATCAACTCGACATGCTTACTTCACATCCATAAATCCAATGAAAAACATCTTCGATGTTTCAACCCTTCACACCGATTCAGGAGAGGATCGTTACGAAGGAAACATTCAAAAGCAACCATCGAGCATTGTTGCAGCGAATTTCACATCGGTTCAGGAGAGGGTCGATACGTAATTCAAAAGTAAAATAAACTGACAACGACTCGTGGACGTACGAACTTCAACGAGAGTCAGGTTAACATATATGCATGAATGACGGACTAGTACTCAATATTCTGGATTTTCAGGAATCAGAAACTCATCCATTAACGATTACAACAGCAAACGGGTAACCACTAGCATACGGAAATCAGTTGCAACAAAACATGGTACAGTAGTCGACAGTCAACAGTTTACATTATTAAGAAAAACGATCAAAGGTTACAGCTTTCATCAAAAAGACGATAACTATTCAGAGTAACGATGGTAGTATTTCAAAGCACGTCATGTTTCCACAAGACGTACTTTGGGGGGCAAATGTTATCCCGCCTTTTGGCAAGGCCGTAACACCAAGGAATTGACTAGTAACCAGTGACGGTCCGTCTCAGAGATCAGTTATACACGGGCTCACTATGGATATCGATGAATTTTGTCTATGTCCGGATCGAGCCAAAATTGGTAGGACATGACAAGCTAAGCCATCAGAGCCAACTCTTCAAATCTCAAGTCAATCCGAGTTCGTATGCTCAAGTTATGAGTGATACAAGATTGGATGAAAATCAATTTTCGGTCGACTCACTCCTTCGACTTGCTTCACAACGACCAGGAATGACAACTTCGACTCGCTTCGCTCAGAGGCCAACTTCAAGTCAACCAGGCTCGACTCGCTCCACATCCCTCAGAGCTGCTCTCTTCGACTCGCTCCGCTCAAACAACTGTTCGACTCCATCAACTTCGACTCCACTGCTCAAACGACCCAGGGTGCCCCATTTCGACTCGCTCGACCAGTGCCCATTTCGACTCGCTCGACCAGTGCTTGCTTCGACTCGCTCGACCAGTGCTTACTTCGACTCGCTCGACCAAGTGATCACTTCGACTCTCTCAATCGAGGCACACTTTGACTCGCTCAATCAGTGAACAATTCGACTCGCTCGAAGCAACATCCAGGACAGAGTAAGAATCGAGTGCCACATCACCGAGTTGAACGGAAGCGAGTCGAAACAGGAGCGAGTCGAAGGAAACAGCCTACCGAAAACTCCATTTCATATCGATCATATCTCCCAATCTACAAGTCCAAATGCTATGAAATTTTCACAGAAGACTACGTGCATGCTAAAGAATGTCCACGCCAAATTTTGACTCCATTGGATGAAATCTTGACCGAGTCAAAATCTGCTCGTGTCGATCACGGATCGGACCGAAACTTCACGGGCTTGGGCGTGCGGGCCTGATCACGTGCCAGAGAGGGTCTCTGTAAAGACCCAAAAAGTCGGCCTTCGAAAATCGGCATCCATACGTCACTTGTACTCAAAATGTCGTAGATTCAAACGCCGAATCTGGTTCTCTGGAGCTTATAACAACAGTTAAGTAAATAACACAGCGGAAGAAAGAATAATACATTGATATACAGCTTTGATACAATATCTGATACAATATGATACAACAGAATGATACAGCAGATATAAATATACATCAGAGGTATGATACAAGAAATAGCAGCGGAAAGAAAATAGATAACACCAGCAGTGGATAGAATATCTCCAATAGAATGCTCCAATCCATAGCTAGTGGAAAGCAAGGTCATTCGTCCAAGGACAGACTAGCTCCAGATAATCTACTAACCTGAATATCTGAAAACCCCAACTCTAGACTACTCGTGTAGAAAATTATGAGCACCCAGAGTTTAGGAAAGGAACAATAAACTCTGAGTCAGTCGTGGGACTGGTGTGAGCAACAAAAATAGTTTATTATCTTTAAATCAAACACAAAAGAGCTTTAAACATTGAAACCCGCAATGCTTTTGGAAAATGAAACTACCATAAGGCCTCCCGCACACACACACAATGCAAACGCAGAATCGGAGGAGATTTCTCCTTATGATAGTCAAACATGCTTACTACGCAAAAACAATCATTGAATATTATTACTAGTGCATAGTGAAGAAAACATTTCGAAAGTATAATATTAATCTTAGCCAACGTAGACACTCCGAACTATGCCTACTATAGCTACCATCCAAACAGTGGGGCGCCACCATAAGTAGATGGCAGGTTCTACAACTAAAACTGTACAAGTTTCGTATTGGGAAATGGATTTCCAACAAATGGTCAGGCTAAGGAACTTCCTTTCCTACTGCCGAATGGGATCGCCTCTGGCTGGACGTCCTGAGAGACAAACTGCTCTCTGCCAAACAAGGCCGGGTTACCCCTGTAACAGGTAACTCACGAATATGCCATCCCCCGGTCCTTTGGGACCTTTATCTGAGGCCTCGGTAACCAACATCACACATAATAAATAAAGTGTGTCCAATGAGTAAGTATCTAGACTCCATACCATGATACCACCCTTTTCCAGAAGGAAATGACATACCCTAAAGGGCGCGACCCTCATAACCTTGCCGCAACATTCCTGTTTCGACCATTTTCGGGGAGTGAGGTCTGACGAAGTCTCGTCCACAAAGCTATGCTTTGTCACAAAGCTATGCTTTGGGTCAACAGATGATCAACCTATGATCACAAAGATAAATGATCAAACAAATGATCATATCACAAATGATCAAACACTGATCATCACACAACAACACTAAGCATGCCACATTACTAAATTGGGAATATATCGCTGATAAATTTCAACTACATAACCTCTGAGCTCGTACGTCTTAGAGAAGTGTGTTAAGCTAAGAGAATAAATTCTCCGCCACCAACAGAAATGTATTTGAAAGAAATCGGCTTTATATCTCAAAGTGTAATGTCAGACATGTAACCATACAAGTCTGTTTCGGGTTCGAACAGAACCGAAGGCACTTCCAAAGAAGTCCTTGCAAATCCGGATAATTTTCTAATCACGTCCGGACTTCCCATCACAAAAGAGTGATATAAATCTCTATCCTGGAGCAACTCGGTGCAGAGACATTCGACAGGTTGTCCTTTCATTTTCCAAAATATCCGGTCTTCAACACCGGTCTTCAAATGCCATCCATATACGACGTATCACTATTTGGAATGGGTTATATGACACAAAGGTCTTTTCCCGACTAACCCGAATAGTGAGCGCAATATTCAAAAACAAATGGATAATGGGATTTCAATTAAGTCACAATTTAAACCCAAACTCTTTTCAAATGGTTTAACAAATTACCATTTCCAAATCTTTAAACAGAAAGATTCATTTTAATAACCTACAACGGTTTAAACAATTTCCACACTTTAATCTTTTAAACAAAAGATTCATTCACAGATTTTCCAAATTAATTCCCATTTCAGTTTGATTAACTCATTAAATCTTTAAAACAAAGATTTAACTAATTGCTTTCAAAACAATTTCATTTCGAATGGGTTAAACAAACATCATTTTAAATCTGTTAAAAATAACAGATTCAATTCATAGCTTTCAAAAAGATTCATTCATAACTTGAAAAACCATTTTTCAATTCAAACTTGAAATTCCTTTAATTAAACTGGAATTTCATTTCTTATCTGAAAGCTTTTATTCTTTTTAAAACAAATAGTTTTCAATTTGGAAATCTAATTCATTTATACGAGTTAAGGTTCTTGGGTTAAATCCAAATTCTCAAAATTATACTTTTAAAATGGTTTAAATTCATACACACATTTATATCATCATTAATCCCTAGTTTCAAATCATAGGATTCAATTTCAAACTTGAATTCAAATTTAAATCAAATTATTTAAATTTTCAAAACTCGATTAAGTTATTCAAAATAACTTTTATCTTTGAAATTCCATTTCAAAAACTTTTCACTTTAAACCCAAATTTCCAATTTCAAAATCAATTGAAATTAAAATTTCAATTTCAAAAACATAAAATTTAAATTATTTGTGACTTAACCGATTTTCACATGAAATCCATATTTGTGTGTGTAAAAGTGTAGTCCAGGGGTTTTACACACAATAGTGCAACATCAATCATCATAGATATATCGATAAGCGGTATAATCGATAACGCTTATCTTCATTCACAGATTCATAGATAAAATGAATTTATCGGTCACAAAGATTCACTATTACAATTCGATGTGGGTTTCGGATAACCAACTGGAATCTGACTCCCTGTCGCATCGAAATTCAAGTGCCATTTTACGGGCCAAGGGTTTCATATTCACATAGTAATATATCACAGAAACAAAAATCACAGATCACGACATAAGTCAGGATGTATCACAAAGCATCATATATCAGGGATATCAAACAATCAAGTCATCCAATAGAATTCAAATATCCATAGGTAAGATTAATTTTCATTATCCGATTAATTTGAATCAGGTGGGTCATCAATCATGGTTAATTAACGTTACTTGGTTTCAAATCATTTGATTGATTGTCCTTTAATCATTTATTAAATTAATCAATCAACTTTTAATTAATTAAATAATTAATCTTTAGTTATTCAGTTATCCTTTAATTAATTCACTTAACTTATTAAACATCTTTAAATTAACCATATTTGTAATTAATTATCATTTACAATTCTTGATTACAAATAAATTAAACACTTAAATTATTAATTACAACATTTAATTAATTATTCTTTAATTCATCATTAATTACCCTTTAATTAATAATAAATTATTAATTAATTACAAAATAAATAAATCAATTACTCTCCAATTAATAATTATCTCTTAATCACTTTAATTAATTGACCTTTAATAAATTATTCTTAAATTAATTACCTTAATTAATTAACCACATAAATTAGTTGTTCTTTAGAGTAATTAACTTTTAATTACTTTGATAAAATTTTCATTTCATTAATTAATTACAAATCAATTAATTCATTTATCTTAATAATTAAATGAATTACATATCATAAATTCAAATTTTCATTGAGATAAAACTTCTCTAATCTATACATTTGAAAACATTCATTTCAATTTTACCTTTGGATTTTATTTTAAATTTGAATTCAAAAATGAACCTGGATTCACTTCAATATGGGTTTAAATTTTAATAAAACTAGTTTACAATTTAAAGTTTTATTTGAATTTAAAAAAAACTCAAACAAACTGCTGCCAGTTTTTTTCTCTCTCAAAGCCTGGAACAATCCACTGACTCGAGTCAACCCAACACCGCTTCGAGTCTACAACTCGCCTGCTTCGAGCAACACACGGAGCCACTCGAGAAATTCGAGCCTACCCCCTACCCAACCCAGACTTTCACCAGGAACATTTCATGGCATCGTGCACGTGCACGGTGCCGCCACCACCTCCGGCCCCTTGCAAATCATCGAGGCAAGTCGGCGCTTCTCCCCACATCAATCCTCCGACCAACGAAATTCCCCATCTCCTCGAAATCAAAATTTGGGTTCGAGCTTGAAAAAAATGCAACCTGGAACCAAAACTGGAATCACCACCAAAACCTATCATCGCCTCGTATAGCCTCCACCGACCACCAGAGCATCGCCAACTCTGGCCACGTCTTCGTCCACGTTTCCCCTACCATCACCCCAAAACTCGTCGCACTCGATCGTCTCGAGAGGGAGAAAAGATGAAAATACTATGCCTTGTTAAAACTAGGTTTACAAACTGTAAACCATCACCGCCGCTTCCACGACCATCTGACCATCGCTTCCATATTTTTCCTATCACCTACATAGACTCCTCCACCACCTCGACCAACCCCGACACCTCCAGATCAACACGTCGCCGGAAATTGGTCAAAAATCATTTCCCGTTCATCCACGAACTGCTCTCGAATCTTAGCCCTAAAAATTATGGTTTTTGTTTTAAAAATCATGTTTAGGTATGAGAATTCAACCTACATAGCTGGATTTATAAATTAATAAATTCGAATTTTAACTTATCAAAAATTTAGTTCAGCTATCTTGGTTTCCAGACACAATACTGAGTGATTTTGACTTAAATAAATTCTTAACTTTAAGCTTATATTAAAACAATCAAGTTTTGTTCAAAGCCTAAGTTATATCGGTGATTAAATCAAGAGAATTTAAATTTTTGGATTAAAACTTGAGTCTGGGAACACAAACAGGATGCACTGGAACACATAGTATATACATACTTTCATATATTCATAGATAGTGCCAGAAATTTATACAAACATTATTTGTTTCAGAAAATAGCATGCAACCAGGTTTACTTTAAGATTTTTAAATGTGAAGTTACTCACCAGATTAAGAAGTGGACAGTGCCTTTACTTTGAAGGCTGTTTTTGAAAACTTGAAACTGAATTGCCAATCTTCTTTGTTTTGATGTTTGATGTTTTCAGTTGAACTTTGTTAAAGATTGAATGATATTCAATTTAGTTTATTCTCATCTTCAAGGAACGAAACTGAAATGAAGAAAAGAATATGTGGAGATGAACTATACAGGGTGATATATATTTTTATTGGTTTGTACAAGTGATATAATATGGGTTTGTACAACATGATATTTTTTCTTCTTCCTAGTACAATATAGGCAGTGATATTATTTTTTCTTTGTTTTATCAACAAGATCTCGGCTGATGATTTTCTGTAGGGTGGCTAAAGGTCCATGCATTAATTGCTTTATACAATCTACACATATACCATACTTGAATATATATCTTCCTTTGTTTTGTTAATCTACTTGAATATGTTGACTGTCTTCCTTTGCAAGCTTATGGATATTTATATACTTTCTTTTGTTTGCTTCATTTGTAAGTCTCGGCTGAGATAATAATGATATGGCATTAGTTATCATTGTGTTGTTTAAGTGTACATAGATAGATATATATATATTTACTCACACTTAGATCTATTTGAACGTATTTTTATTTTATTCCTATCTTCATTACTTTTATTTCAACTTGATTTGTTTACACACTTGTCTTTAAAAAATATTATTTTATAAGATAAATGAATTTCTAATTTAGTTTGTTGTTAGATTTTATTTAAATGTTCTAAATTATTATTGTTTTACTTCATATTTATTATCAATTTTACTTTAATACTATTTGTCTTGTTTTTCTATATATATATATATATATATTCATTTTTAAACCATTTATTCACAATTTAAATTCATATACAAAAATTCAAATTTAAACGATTTATACAGAATTTAATTTACTTCGGGGAAACTCGCATCCATTATCAATTAATTTCACAATTTTGATTCAAAAATTCAATTAATTATCAATTTAAATTTTATACAAAATCCGGGGTCGTTACAGTCTCCCGAGATCTGAGCGAAATATCAGCCTCCTACACTTATAAATAGACCCCCAAAGCCAACAGAAAAGGGGTTCTTCTTCCTCTTTGAGATCTCCAACGCCCAGACTCCGCCAGATCCAGATCTGAACTCAGTTGCTACTGCTACCAACGAGATTCACTGCTGCAAATCGTAGTCACCTCATGTAATTCATTGAATTCACTTGTAATCTTCAAAGAAAGATCAATAAAGCTATCAACTTCATAGTGGACTTAGGCGATATGCCGAACCACTCTAAATTATTGTGTCTCCTTGCACTTTAATTATTCTCATTTCTGAAATTTGGAGTTTTTTGTTAGATAAATCCTCTTTTTACATTTAATTTCTTCACTTTATCTCTTCAAAGACTTCCGAAGAGTGTTGTGCCCAATTTTGGTACAAACAGTTATGTAAAACATGATTTTGGAGATGGGTTTCAATTTTTATAATTTTACAAACTATGGAAATTTATTAGGAATTTTCAAAGGAAAATATGTATAATTGGGTTTAGAAATTTATTTCGATTATTTTATGGAGAATTTGGGTCTGGAATTATTATGTGTTAGATAACATATTGAAAGTGAATTTCTATAATTTTTGGGGATTTTTCCTAAGTAATTTACTATGGAAATAAAAATTATTTTAGATCAAGGACATAATTATTTTATTGGTTTTGCTTAATGGAAAGGCTGATTTGTTAAATTAATCCATGTTTAGATCTGAAATTATGCAACAGTTATTTTTGTAAAGAATTTAAAAAGTTTGGCAACCAAACAAATATTTACAAATAGGCAGGTTAGTTATAAAGTGTTTGCTTTAGTTGGCATTAAATTAGTCTTTACTTAGAAAAGTGGGTTCCGCCTCTTTCAGAAGCACCTTTCGACCCTATGCTTCCGCCTTCAACCAAGTCGAAACCTATCAGGTTGAAACCAACTAAACCAAAACCAATACACAAGGTATAACAATGATGGTACGTAGCGGATTGGAGAAAGGCGGAAGGCATGGTGTCGAAACATAGCTTTCGATGGGGTTGAAACCTTTGTTTTACTTTCTAAAGAAATGTGCTTGCCTGTTTTACTAAATGCTTTCGAAGAGGTCTTTTTAAATTGCGGGTTGCCGCTTCTTGTTTAAATAGTAGCTTTCGAATGAGTTACTTAGTTTAAAAATCAATGCTTTCGAAAAGAGTGGTTTCGACCAAGTCGAAACCCTTCTTCCATTCCTATGCCTTTCGAGTGGATTGAAGTCATTAACCAATTTGAAAGGTAGCCTTTGTTTTAAACCTGTACTAAGCCAATTCCTAAAGCTTTCGAAAGAGTTAAGGGTTTCGAAGGCAATGGATTCGAAAGGGGGTTTCGAAGCTAACCTTCAGAGGTTTTATTTAAATGCTTTGAGCTTTTGAAAGGATGGTTCTGAAGCCATCAATTTTACCCAAATAATTTTATATAAAGATTAAAGGTTTCGAAAGGGGTACTTTCACTTGTATTCACTTAGACCAAATAAGATATGTTTTAAAGTAAACCCAATGGTTTCGAAAAGGGCACTTTCAAATGGTTTCAAAGCTATGCTTCTATAATTGAATTGTAATACTTTAATACATTTGAAAGGTTTCGAAAGAATGGTTTTAAAGTGTTTCGAAAGGTAGGTGCCTAGAGTTTTGAAAAGAAGATTTAATGCTTTCGAAAGGAAGTTTTCCAATGGTTACGAAAGTAAAGATTAAAGGTTTCGAAAGCCTTAGTTTTCAAAACAAAGAACCCATTCTAAATTTTTAAAGGTAAAACTTACGGCATTATAAAAGATCTTTTAAATGCTTTTAAATTGGAGATTTTGAAGAAGCTTTCCTTGATAAAATAATAGGTTAAAGGGATTAACCATATTTTATATGAAATTGATTTTAAGGATATTAAACCATAGGTGTTGGTATTATTATGTTAATATGATTGCTTCTTCTAATATATATGTGTATATATATACACTCACATTATAATGGACCCATAACTGCATTTTAGGGAGAAAGGGCAGAATAACCAACTAGGTTGACCCAGTAGTGAATATAATTGAATTAACTCCTGAATGAGTAGGAACTACATCCAGGAGGTTAGATAGACCAGAATGTAGGATGCCTAAATAGTGAAGTTATCAGATAGACAGGTTCATAGTAAACCCATGAAAACTATGTTTAGGAAAAGTTATTGGTAGATGCTAATAGGTTCATAGTAAACCCATGAAAACTATGATTAGAAAGAGTATTGGTAGGGGCCAATAGATTTGTAGTGAACCCATGAAAAGTATATCTGGATTAAGTTATTGATAGAAGTCAATAGGTTCCTAGTCAACCCATGAAAACTAGGATAAGAGGGAAGTTATTGGAGATACCAATAGGTTTAGGAAGGACACATGAATGATGAAGTTATTGGTAGGGGACAATAGGTTCTTAGTGATCCCATGAAAACTATGAAACTGGACAGAGAGTCCATAAACATTAAACAGGTCATTAGTCAGCCCATGAAAACTAATAAGTTAATAGTGACCCTAGAAACTATAACTAAGACAGATAGTCAGAATGAATGGGGATGAGAAATCCAGAATTGATTTACTTGTTTGCATATCATCATAATATTTTTAAATTGCTATATTTTAACCATTGTGGATGCATGAGCACAATATATGGTTTTATAAAGTTTTGATTAGGATACTAGTGAGGAGAAAACCCATTCCATTAAGTGACGTGGTCTAACTAGACATCTAAATGCTTTGAGATGATAGATTATTATTCATACCAGGCTTTATGTCTAACTTGAAGTTTATGTTTTTCCCTTAAACTCTTGGGTGCTCAATTGATTTTGAGTAGTTTGAGAGTTGAGGTTTTCAGGTACCTCTTTAGATGAATAAGCTTCCAAAGAAATGCAAGAGGCATGATAGCTATTTAGAGTCCTTTCTATTTTGATTCTGCTGTGTTTTGTTGTAAAGGAAAAGTTGCTTAATTGCCTAGTTATATACTATGATCATCAAAGGGGGCATCTTCATATGTCGCCCTTGGCGTATGTTGTAATAATTATATTTTCTTTGAACATGGTTCTTGTATTGGGATTATGTAATGAATTTGAAATGCTTTGAAATGGAATGAGAAATTTTTTGCTGATTTTAAATTTTTTCCATATCCATGTGTTCTTGTTATATTAATGTATCTAACATTAACGTATTTGGTCACCGAGGATTAATAACTATGGATGACTACAGCATCCATAGCCGTTAGTTTTGGGCCTCCCAGTAGGGGATGTTACAAGTTGGTATCAGAGCATAGGTTTATGAAACTTAAAAGAAATTTAAACCTAAAATATTTTCAAACATAATCCAATGAATCAGAAAATAAGATCGGGGTTTGGGTTAACGCTATAGTAACGTACTTGTATTTGAGATATATCTTATATATAAAGCAAATACCTTGGTCAACGGGTCAAAGTGAAGCCTTTTTCGGATTTCCAACAGTATCCATCCCTATTCATAGTTTGATAACATCCAAACCAAGGACACAATTGTCATTTAGTATAAACATCTGCCCAATATGTCACGTCTCACGTGTATGCTCCGCTTTTGTAATTATTTTACTTCTTTATACCTCGAATCAGCGCTTCCTACCTTTAATTTCTAATCAAATCTAAAGGACTAATTGGTAATTTATTTATCCCACTAGCCCACTATCACTATCTCTCTTCACAAATCAGCATTATGCGTACTTGATATCTACTCTAAACCATTCAATGTCACTAGATTCTTCATCGTCGACCTTCAGATTTTTCCTTCGACGACTTTGCTTTCCCCTGTACAACACAAGCGCCTATGGATTTTGTCTTTAGGTTAGTTATTGATTCTTAACAACCTATAATTTCTATTTAATTTTAAGTTGGGAAATGTGTTTTTCTGTAGCCAATAGTTGCAAATAGCAAGGATCCAAGCCCCTTTAAGGTGAAGTTGGAGTTGTAGTTTATCGGTCTATTTCAGACTTTAGTTTGCAATGAGAATAATTATCAAACCAAGGTTAGATCCAAGCTTAAAGATCTTTGTGTAGTCGAGCTTTTTAATTGTTTTATTTGTTTTCTTTTTTTATAAATTTTTACTATTCTTAGACTAATATTTTATTAGTATTATATATGGTTATTGTTGAACCGGAAGTTTCATATACTTCACTGTCATGTTTAAAAGATTGTATACTATTAACATGTACTCATTGTTTTATGGAAATGCAACCTTTCTGTTTGAAGTTTAAAAGGTTGAAATTTTGTAGGGAAATAAACTAATGAATGGCGGTCATGAATCATGATGTTTTGGTAATGTTGTTCGGCTATTTCGTTTTGTCAATTTGTGGATATATATGTGATGCTTGGTAGTGATTCAGCGAAGTTGTTTAATAATTAGCTATGTTTAATTATTACTTATTGTATAGTTTTTTTCCTTCTCGAGTTTAGGTTTAAACATATGTAGATTTTTATTATATACAGAAGTTGGGGATGAACATTGGGAACGAAACTGCTACTATGTTAAACATGTAGTTACCATAAAATTTCCATGTGAGTCATGCCAATTGCTTAACGATTTTCTGAAATAGATATCCGTCAAATTTGAAACTTCGACATCGAGCCTCGCATTCATTAAAAAGATATGTTCTTTTTCTACTTATTGTAGAATTAGAGTAAATGCTAAACCATTTGTTCTGAATCTAATAAACTTTGTTGTTGTGAAGTGCATACCCTTTACCTTTACCGATGGCTTAAAATTTGAATATAAAGGATATTCTATTTTTATTTCTATTTAGTTGTTTTTTGTTAAATTCTTGAATTAACATTCTTTGATATTCTGTCTGTGGCATTAATTAACAATAGTACTTAGTTAAATTTCAATAACGGCATCTAAGACAAAGAGTAGAAATGCTTCTCATGTTATCCTTTACTTGGATGATACCGCAATATCAATAACAGGGAATGAAATGAGATGGTAAAAATGCTAAATGTTGTTCATTATATTTATGCGCACTTCTGAATATTAATTGGAGGCTAGATATGCACATCATATTGAATAACTCACTAATTTTGCTACAAGCATCCAGTGTGCTTCTTCCATTAAAGTCAAAGTTGAAAAGGGAAGGTATGTCATTTTGTCAGCAAAATTAAATTGGTATTGTTTGAACTAACATCAGGTAATGTTATATTGGATCACTTGCTATTATCCAAATCTATTACTAAAATTAATCTTGAAATAAAAAGTATAATGAAGCTTGATTCATAAATTTTCTCACTTCTTACAGTACATTGTTTACACTACATGTTTTATAAATAAGATCTACTAGAAACTTAGGTGGCATGGGGTGTCATGAAACCCAAAATTTGAATGATTGACACTAAATAGAAATTTATGTTATGCAGGGTATTATTACTGATAATGAGAGCAAGTTAAAGGAATTGATTACTGAAATTGCTCAGCATTCTCATGTACAAATACCATAGCTGCCGCATTGCAGCAGTTTTTGCTTCAGTAGAGGTATTTTTCCTCCAAATATGATTTGATAAATTGTGAGATGTAGTTTTCTTCATCACACCTGCATTTCTCTTTTTTTTGGACATTGCATGTAACCGTAAGCATATAAATTGTGTTAGAAATATATCAACAACGTATGATCTCAACTTAAAATACGGATGAGCATATTAACAGTATGCATATTTTATTAATGCAATGAATGGTAGTTCAGATCAAACAACTATTTACTCACCTTACTATTAATTCTGATGATAATAACTTTTTGAAAACTTATGACATATATTATTTGTTAATTAGTGATGACAAACTAAGACCAAAAACTTGACTAATAATTATCGCTTAGAACAAACAAACAAACAAACATGCCCATCATCCATAATTTTTTATGATTTTGATGGTGCTACCTTACTGGACAAAAACTGCAATCTGAAAATGAGTAGTGCATGCACAGGTACTTTGATTTTGTCGATATATTACATGTTTCAGCAACGGTTGATGGTGCTACCTTACTGGACAGAAACTGCAATCTGAAAATGAGTACTCCATGCACAGGTACTTTGATTTTATCGAGATATTACATATTTTAGTTATGCCCCTACATTTCGCATTTCTTTGTATGAACATTTATTTCCATCCACGATTCATCGATGGAAACTGTTTTACAGATACTGTATAAAAAGGTTGAATCCCTTTTGCAATATTATGATACCTTTAGTTTAAATCATGACAGTACTTTTGAACATCAATCTAGAAGTACTTTGTCTGAAGCAATATTTGTGTACCATCTGACGTTACAAAACACTCTATCTATCTTCGCTCATGTGAGTGATTTGCGATATATGTTGATTGGTTGATTTCTACCTATACATGAATATAACTGAAAAGGGATTTGGTGTCATTCTATCATATGTGTTTCCAAATTATATGGTTTGAATAATCAGATTATTTTTCTTCTTGGTAAATTGAGTGGTTAGTAATTCTAACTTTTGAATATTAAGATACTTTTTCCCTAATAAAGGTATGTCCACTGAAATGCTTCATAGCCCAACACTAGCACTAAAATTACACTGTCTGTGACAGCAATACATGTAGCACGATGTAGTAACACCCTATTATACCCAGGCTAGCTAGCAGTAGTTGTACATGGTAATCTAGGTTTTACACTCAAATTGTGTTGCTGTACTCGGTTTACCTTTCAACTCACTTTTCACTAACCGAATTTAAAATGTGGTACTCTTGCTACATCTGTTAATATGTTACTTACATACTACTTTAATTGATGGATTGAGATCCAAAGTTGGACATGTTTATAGCTGACTGTGTCCTACTGCTTGGACTACGATAAGTTTGGGTACTAAAAAATGGAGGAACTTGAATTATCCACAGTTTTAGAGTAACTTAAAACTGCACTGCATACCACCATGTCAGCAAACAAGTCTATGGCAATAAGTGGCTAGAGTTGTTAGGGAAAGAGTTAATACGTTAGTTTTGTATACAGCAGTTCGTCTACCGGTACGCATTGCTCCTTACTTCAGTGACAATATGTTACCTACTTTTACAAATTAAGTTACTGTTACTGCATGGTTGGTGCTTGGTTCTTGCTTGGACTCCATATGGGCTTGATGTGCCTTGCCAATAATTGTGCATAAAGAGTGCAAATCCTACAGCTATGCAGCGTCCTTGAATCTATCATAAAGCATTTTTATCACAGTACCGAGTGAATGTTCTGACATTTATTTTGCATCACAACTTTTTAATTACTCTTACATTAGTTTGGTTTTGTTTCCCAGATCTGAAGAGCTAGAGTCTACACTAATGGAGATGGTCAAGCAGGATAATAGACGCCTTTTGAGCGCAAAGGTTGAATGTAATGGTGTGCTCCACCAGTGCAGTGGTCAACGAAAGTGTTTCTCTCATGAGCAAAGATATTTTAATGGGTGTACATGATCCTAGAAGCTTTTTAATTTTGTATTCTTTCCCTATCATGTTAATGCAAAAAATATTATATTATGTTGTTATATTATTCATAAACGTTGTAAGATGAGATATAGGAAGAATTATCACAGTTTTTGTTTGTAGTTGTATGATTAAACCTTTTAGAGTTCTACAATTAAATTAATGAAAATTTTAAGTAAGCTCAAACCAAGTTACTTGGTGTTCTCTTTATGTCCGTTTGAGTTACATGAACAATGTTTTGCAGTATCGTTAAACCAATATACATGTGGTGAATCTATATTTTGCTTTGTTGTCAAACCATATACATATGTATGAATGGTTACTCACTTGGCACAAATAGTTTGTATATCATCCGTGAAATGCTTAGCCGCTGAAACAACATATCAATGATAAGGCAACCATGGTCCAATCAAACACTTATTTTCAGTTTCGAATACATTTTTCTATCATAACTGTAACAAAGACAAAATATGCTCACTTTCTTCTTTGCACACGTCCAACGGACGTGCCACCATACTTGTATATATATATATATATATATATATGTATGTATAATTACGTATTCCCCTCTCTTTTAGACCGTTCTTCTGTATCTTACTAAGGCTCGTATGCAGATTTACGAGAAAGAAGATATGGAGGTAGGAAATAAAAGAGAAAATCTCGGTGTAGGAAGCACCACAACGAACGGAAATGTTCGACCCATCAGGAGAAACCCGAGTCGATAGGCTAATGCTAACCAAAATGCAGATGCCAATGTGGGTGCTAGAAATCCACTAGTGGATATGGGGGGCGATGTATTAGTTCTTCGTCAATCTGATGCAAGCAAAAGCTGCTGCTGGAGTTGTTGGGAATGTTGGAGGAGCTAATCTTGTGGCTCCAGTTGGGAATAATTATGCTAAGTTGAGCAGGGATTACACCAGTCTTGGTGGGAAGCCGTTTATGGGAACGGAGGATGTTATAGAAGTTGAGAATTGGTTGTTGTGCTATGAGAGAATCTTCACTGATTTGGGTTTGGATGATGAGCAGAAGAGGAGGCTGGCCTCTAGGCAGTTGCAAAGGGCAGTACTTCATTGGTGGAATAGTGTTACTGCCTGGGTTCCGGGGGAGGAATTGACTTGGGCAGATTTTAGAAGGAGATTTGAACAGAGGTTTTTATTTGAAGTTGCTAAGTCACCATTGATGAGAAATTTTATGGATTTCGTGCAGGGAGAGATGTCGATAATCAAGTATGCTACTAAGTTTGATGAGTTGTCTCGATATGGGTATGCTACTATAGACACCGTCATCAGAAGGAATGAGAGGTTTATTCAGGGATTGATGCCTAAGATTGCTAGTGCGACCCTGACTCATCTTCGTGATCCTTATAATGTATTTATGGAGATGGAAATCCGACATGAGGAGATGCTTGCAATTTGTGTGAGAGAAAAGCCGGTTGAAAACCAGGGTTCTCAGGGAAAGAAGAGAAAGTTCATTAAGAAGAAGGGAGCCCAGAAGGGAGAGGATGCCAAGAAGGCAAAGGCTGATTTAGTTTGTTTCAAGTGTGATAAGAAAGGTCATTATGCCTATGAGTGCCGGTCAGGCAAGGGGAAGAAGGCTGTAGAAAAGAAGTGCTTTAACTGTGACCAAGTTGGGCATTATAAGAATCAGTGTCCAGAACTAGTCATAGTGGACAAGGGAAAGGTTTTTGCTGTTGGACCATCATCTACTAGGCCAATTGTAGCTGAAAAAGGGAAGACTGTGATGGAAGGTACGCTTTTGATTCAGAGTATACCAGTTAGGATATTATTTGATATCGGCACATCACATTCATTTATATTTCAGAATTTGGTTGATAGGTTATGTTTAGAACCCACATACCTTGTTACTTCCTTAAGGGTTGCGAATCCAGTTGGAGGGTATGCAACTCTAGGGATGAAATATGACCAGTTAGAACTTGACTTGTTAGGTCATAAGTTTGCATGCAGTCTGTATGTTTTTTATTTTGTAGATTTCGGAATCATTCTGGGTATGGGTTGGTTGGGTAATGTATGCGGCTAAGATATTTTGCCAAGATAAGGAGATATCACTAAGACACCTTGATAGTCATAACCGAATCATATTCTCAGTGGAGAATTCTGACCGGAGTAGTTGTTCTTTGTTAAGTGCTATGAAAGTAGGAGAAGAGTTAAGTCAGGTTCAAGTAGCAAGAGAGTTTGTAGATGTCTTTGAGCTGGTTACAGGACTACCACCGAAATGAGCTGTTGAGTTTCGGATAGATCTTATGCTAGGAGTTGAACCTGTCAGTAGACGACCTAGCAGGATGACACCGAACAAGATGAAGAAATTGAAGGTGCAGCTAATGGATCTAGAAGGAAGAAATTTTATTAGACTAAGCAGTTCACCTTAGGGAGCGGCCGCGGTGTTCGTGAAGAAACCAGATGGGTCGTTAAGGATGTGTATCGACTATCGTAAGTTGAACGAGAGGACGATTAAGAATAAGTATCCTTTTCCAAGAATAGATGATCTATTTGATCAGTTGTGTGGAGCCAGAGTGTTTTCCCAGTTGGATTTGGTGACAGGTTTCCATCAGTTAAGAGTGGCAGAGGACAGTATTCCTTTGATAGCATTTCGAACTAGGTATGGTTCGTATGAGTGGTTTAGTAATGCCATTTGGGTTAATGAATGCACTTGCCTTCTTCATGGATCTGATGAACCAAGTTTTCCGAGAGTACTTGGATAGGTTTGTGTTGGTGTTTATAGATGACATTTTGGTGTACTCTAAGGATGAAAGAGAGCATGAGGATCATCTTAGAGTAGTGCTTGAGACACTGAGGCAGCATCAGCTGAAAGCTAAGTTTTTCAATTGTCATTTTTGAAAGAAAGAGGTTAAGTTTCTTGGTCACGTGGTTTCAGAGAAAGGCTTGTCAGTCGATCCAGATAAGATTATTGAAGCTGTTAATTATTGGAAGAGACCAGAGACAGTGACCGAGATTAGAAGTTTTCTTGGACTGGCTGGTTATTACCGGAGATTCATCAAGGATTTCTCACGGATAGCAGCACCTTTGATAAAGTTAACCAGGAAGGATGTGAAGTTTGTCTGGTCCAACAAATGTGAGGAAGCATTCCTTAAGTTAAAGAATTTGTTGACCAATGCACCTGTGTTAGTAGTTTCAGATGGAAACCAAGGGTTGGTGGTGTATACCGATGCATGTGGGACTGGATTAGGAGCTGTGTTGATGCAGAAGGGTAAAGTTATCGCCTACGCTTCACGACATCTTAGATCAACTGCTTGTTCTAGTCATAGTACCGCCATGTTGTCCTGTTTAGAAGTTCGACCAAGGTTGATCGAAAGGATTGCTTCTAAGCAGAAAGATGATCCAGTATTAGCCAAGAGGATTAGAAGGCTTGTGGTAGGAGCAAGGATCGATGATATGAAGGATTTTGACCAGAGATGGTTGAGAAAGAAGGGACGGTTGTGTGTTTCGAATGTTGAGGACTTAAGGAGAGAAGTTCTTGGAGAATATCATTGGTCCAAATTTACGATCATTCTGGAGGGACCAAGATGTATCAAGATATGAAGAGGAGCTTCTATTGGGAAGGTATGAAGAGTGGCTTGTGGGTTAGGAAGTGTGCAAACTATCAACAAGTAAAGGTTGAACATCAGAAGCCGAGTGGGTTGCTTCAACCTTTGGAGATTCTAGTTTGAAAATGGGATTCGATATCCATGGATTTTATTGACGGGTTGCCAAGGTCAAAGAGGAAATGAAAGTATATGGGTCATAGTGGACAAGTTGACCAAGAGTGCCCATTTCATTCAAGTTAAGTCAACCAGGACGGCACTTGTTTTAGCTAAGTTGTTCATGTAGAACATAGTTAGACTACATGGAATTCCTAGTAGTATAGTCAGTGATAGAGATGCTTTGTTTACTAGCAAATTCTAGAAGAGTCTACAAGATGTATTAGGTACCAAGCTTAAGATGAGTATAACATATCACCCTCAGACGGATGGGCAGATAGAGAGAGTCAATAAGGTACTCGAGGATTTATTGAGAGCTTGTGTATTGGACTTCGGTGGATCTTCGAAAGATCACCTACACTTAGTGGAGTTTTCCTATACTAATAGTTATCAGACTAGTATAGGAATGGCGCCCTTTGAAGCTTTGTATGAAAGGCCATGCAAATTACCAGCATGTTGGTTGGAGACTGGAGATAGATTAGTCTTAGGTCCGGATCTGGTTAGAGAGGTGTCAGAGAAGATTGAGCTGATCCGAGAAAGGATGAAGAAAGCTCGGTCCAAATAGAAGAGTTAGCAGATAAGAGGCATAAAGACCTAGAATTCTAAGTTGAAGATAAGGTTTTTTATTAAGGTATCACCGATGAAGGGTGTGGTACGATTTGGAAAGTCAGGGAAACTGGCACCGAGATATGTTGGTCCGTTCCAGATTATAGAGAGGATTGGAAAGCTCGCATACGAAGTAGAGTTGCCGGGAAAAATGGCAGGTTTCCATAATGTATTTCATGTGTCTCATCTTTAAAAGTATGTGCATGATCCAAAGACTTTATTCTTCTGATAGGGTTGTAAGAGTTGATAGTAGAGCCGAATTTGACTTTTGTTAGACAACCAGTTCGGGTTATAGCGAGAGATGAGAAAAGATTGAGGAACAAGACAGTCAGGTTGGTGAAAGTTCAGTAGAGCGACAACGAGAAGGACTATACTTGGGAGAAGAAGACAGGATTAGAGATACTTATCCTAATCTGCTTTGAGGGTATGTCTATATTAGATTTATATATATAGTTGTTATTCAGGTAGGCTAGTATGGATGTTAGGTGTGGTTACAAATGATTGTTATGTTTAATATTTGGTCCTTGCTGAATTTCGAGGACGAAATTCTTTAAGGAGGGGAGTCTGTAACACCCTTAATTTTTAATAACATTATTCAGGAGATTTAATTAGATAAATTAAATAGAATAATGTAAATATTAGAGTGATAAGGGGATTGAGATTTGAAAATAAATTAGAGATCGTGCTTAACTAAATAAATGGGCTTATAAATGGTTATATATGTTAAATAATTAACGCAAGGGTATTTAGGTAATTACGCACCTTAATCCCATTACCCTTATATATCCCGTTTCCTTTATGCTACACGTTCATTTTCATTTCACAAACGTAAACAAAAAGAAGAGCAAAGCCGAGCATTAGGAGAAAAGAGGAGAAAATCAATTTAAAGCTAAGGATTAAAGCTAGGGGAAATTAGACTTAATCAAATCTCAAGTTCCTTATCAAAATCAAGGTGAATAACAATCTAAATCATCTCCATTTTGTTTTTATAATCATTTAATTTTTGGGTTTAAGATTAAATCCATTATAATGATGATTTTGATGATGATATGCTTGGGTTTTATAACATGTTTGATTCAAACGAGATTGTTTGAATATAGTTTTATATGGTTTTAAGGGTAAAACTGATCATAATGAATTTCAAATTGCATGAGGAAATTATAAGTTATGTAAAACATTATTTTGGAGATGGGTTTCAATTCTTATAATTTTTCAAGCTATGGAAAATTTATTAGGAATTTTCAAAGGAAAATATGTATAATTGGGTTTAGAAATTTATTTCGATTATTTTATGGAGAATTTGGGTCGGAAATTTTTATATGTTAGATAACATATTAAAAGTGAATTTCTGTAATTTTTGGGGATTTCTCCCAAGTAATTTACTATGGAAATAAAAATTGTTTTAGATGAAGGACTTAATTGTTTTATTGGTTTTGCTTAATGGAAGGGCTTATTTGTTAAAGTAATCCATGTTTAGATCTAAAATTATGTGGCAGTTATTTTTGTAAAGAATTTGAAAAGTATGGCAACCAACCAAATGTTTACAAATAAGCAGGTTAGTTATAAAGTATTTGCTTTATTTGGCATTAAATCAATTTTTACCTAGAAAAGTGGGTTCCGCCTCTTTCAGAGCACCTTTCGACCATATACTTCCGCCTTCAACCAAGTCGAAACCTATCAGGTCAAAACCAACTAAACCGAAATCAATACACAAGGTATCATAATGATGGTATGTAGTGGATTGGAGAAAGGCGGAAGGCATGGTGTTGAAACATAACTTTCGATGGGGTTGAAACCTTTGTTTTACTTTCTAAAGAAATGCACTTGCCTGTTTTACTGCATGGTTTTGAAGAGGTCGAAACATATGCTTTCGAAGGGGTCTTTTTAAATTGCTTTCGAAATGGTTTGCCGCTTCTTGTTTAAACAGTAGCTTTCGAATGAGTTACTAGTTTAAAAATCAATGCTTTCAAAAAAAGTAGTTTCGACCAAGTCGAAACCCTTCTGCCGTCCCTATGCCTTTCGAGTGGATTGAAGTCATCAACCAATTCGAACGGAAGCCTTTGTTTTAAACCTATACTAAGCCACCTCCTAAAGCGTTCGAAAGAGTTAAGGGTTTCGAAGGAAATGGCTTCGAAAGAGTGTTTCGAAGCCAACCTTCAGAGGTTTTATTTAAATGCTTTGAGCTTTTGAAAGGATGGTTCTGAAGCTATCAATTCTCCCCAAACAATTTTATATAAAGATTAAAGGTTTCGAAAGGGGTACTTTCGCTTGTATTCACTTAGACCCAATAAGTTATGTTTTAAAGTAAACCCAATGGTTTCAAAAGAGGCACTTTCAAATGGTTTCGAAGCTATGCTTCTATAGTTGAATGGTAATACTTTAATACATTTGAAAGGTTTTGAAAGAAAGGTTTTAAAGTGTTTCAAAAGGCAGGTACCTAGAGTTTTGAAAAGAAGATTTAATGCTTTCGAAAGGAATTTTTCCAATGGTTACGAAAGTAAAGATTAAAGGTTTCGAAAGCCTTAGTTTTCAAAACAAAGATCCCATTCTCAATTTTTAAAGGTAAAACCTATGGAATTATAAAAGAGCTTTTAAATGCTTTTAAATTGGAGTTTTTGAAGAAGCTTTCCTTGATAAAATAATAGGTTAAAGGGATTAACCATGCTTTGTATGAAACTGATTTTAAGGATATTAAACCATAAGTGTTGGTATTATTATGTTAATATGTTTGCTTCTTCTAATATATATATATATATATACATATATATATATATATACATATATATATATATATATATTCATATTATAATGAAACCATAATTGCATTTTGGGGAGAAAGAGCAGAATAACCAACTAGGTTAACCCAGTAGTGAATATAAATTGAATTAACTCTTGAATGAGTAGAATTGCATCCAGGAGGTTAGATAGACCAAAATGTAGGTTGCCCAAATGGTGAAGTTATCATATAGACAGGTTCATAGTAAACCCATGAAAACTACGTTTAGGAAAAGTTATTGGCAGATGCCAATAAATTCATAGTAAACCCATGAAAACAATGATTAGAAAGAGTAGTGGCAGAGGCCAATAGGTTTGTAGTGAACCCATGAAAAATATATCCGAATTAAGTTATTGACAGAAGTCGATAGGTTCCTAGTCAACCCATGAAAACTAAGATAAGAGGAAAGTTATTGGAGATACCAATAAGTTTAGGGAGGACCCATGAATGATGAAGTTATTGTCAGGGGCTAATAGGTTCTTAGTGATCCCATGAAAACTATGAAACCGGACAGGGAGTTCATAAACATTAAACATGTTATTAGTCAGCCCATGAACACTAATAAGTTAATAGTGACTCTAGAAACTATAACTAAGACAGATAGTCAGAATAAATTGGGATGGGAAATCCAGAATTGATTTACTTGTTTGCATATCATCATAATATTTTTAAATTGCTATATTTTAACCATTGTGGATGCAGGAGCATGGTATATGGTTTTATAAAGTTTTGATTAGGATACTAATGAAAGGAAAACTCATTCCGCTAAGCGGCGTGGTCTCACTAGATATCTAAATGGTTTGAGATGGTAGATTATTATTCATGCCAAACTTTATGTCTGACTCGAAGTTTATGTCTGACTCGAAGTTTATGTTGTCCCCTTAAACTCTCGGGTGCTCAATTGATTTTGAGTAGTTTGAGAATTGAGGTTTTCAGGTACCTCTTTAGACGAATAAGCTTCTGGAGACATGCAGGAGGCATGATAGCTTATTCCGCTATGTTTTGTTGTAACGACAAAGTTGTTTAATTGCCTAGTTATATACTCTGATCATCCAAGGGGGCATCTTCATTTGCACCCTTGGCGTATGTTGTAATAATTATATTTTCTATAAACGTGGTTCTGGTATTAGGATTATGTAATGAATTTGAAATGCTTTGAAATGGAACAAGAAAGTTGTTGCTGACTTAAATTTTTTCCATATCCATGTGTTTCTATTATATCAATGTATCTAACATTACCTTATTTGGTCGCCGAGGATTAATAACTATGGATGACTACAGCATCCGTAGCCATTAGTTTTGGGCCTCCAAGTGGAGGATGTTACAATAAGCAATAGATTTGCTAGTTCTTTCCCCACCTACTTCCTTCTCAGCCTTATCCATTACCTCTTTCTTATCACTAAGGTAGTTTTCCTTAATATGACCAAAGACTTTACAATCAGATATGTTTTAGGCTTCAACTAATTATAAAGTTGTACTATCTGTTCTGTTCCATCCTCCAGCTTAACAGGAAAAATGTATGTCATATTAGAAAGAGGCATTACTTCAATTAAACACTCAGCATAAGACAACCTTTCTAACTTCTCTATCATTTCATCCAAACATACCAGCTTACCAATCCTTCTAGCTAGCCAATTAATGCCTATCGGAGACCAGCCAACCAAGGAATCTTTGAAAATGGACTCAAATCAGAACAAACTTAATGGAGCCTTACACATTGCTAATTGTGGGATCCCATTCCTTGACTATAAACATTTTATTTCTCATCATAATGGGATCTCCTTCCATAATTTTAATCTTATCCTTTGCATTGAAGAGTAGAAAAAGAAATACAGTTCCATTAGACCTCACTTTGATGTTGCCTTTCAACTCCCAGATCTTCTTAAGATGTCGAATAACCACTGAGTAGGATATTGATTTATCAAGAAAGAACCCTACTAAATAATCATGCCAAACATCCCTACCTGCATCAAGAATAGCTTGAGGGGGGACAATAGCATCACCAGAATACTCATTAGTCATAGCTACTAGGATGTACTTTCCTACGTTGCGTGGCTTCCTTTTAAAAATGAAAGTCTAAATTTGATAAGGACCAGAACCAAGAATGGAGATAGAAGGAGAAAAGTTGAAAACATACAAAGGAGGGAGGAGAGCTAGGGATCGGGATTGGGAGGAGGGTTAGGATCGAGACTGGGGGAAGCGGGATGTGAGGAACAAGCAAAAGCGTAGAAAGAAGAGGAGGAGAGAAGGATGGTTTTAAAATATTAAGGCTAGAGGGGAGGGCTGGAGAAAGAGGGGATGCAACCGTTAATTTTTTTTTATAAGATATATATATACACACACACACACACACATACATATATATGGAATGTTTTAATTAATTAAATCATGTTGTTGAAGTAATATTGATTATGGCATTATTCTAAAATGATTTTGTTTATATATATATATATATATTTAAAAATATATATATGTATGTGTGTGTGTGTGTGTTTGTGTTGTGTGTTATGTGATATTTCAGATTTGAAATTTTATTGCTAAGATGATTTTGGTTGTAGGTAACTATAAATTCACTTTTCTTTTCATACAAAGATTAAATATAGAATTTATTGAGAGTTTATAAAAGAAGAAAGTAGAATCAATTAAAGATACCCCTTTTTCTTTTTGCTTCTTTGGATTCAAATTTGATTAGATTTTGGTCTAATATGCATATTTATCCCCATTTTCTCTTAAACACCAAGCATTCACCTATATTTGAAGGTATCTAATTTTAACTATATAAATTTTATTCCAAAACACACACACATAGATATATAAGTGAAAATATAAATTACATATATGTATATATATGTATAAACTATATACATACATACATACATATAGTACTACAAATATCTGTATACAGACAATATACACATATTATAGTATACTTGAATACACACACACACACACTCTTAGGTATTTATATAGCCAATAATCATATGAAATTATCATATGCCTATATAAGTATAATACACACACAATATATATATAAATCCCAATATTTATATGTGTATATATATACTTATACACATGTTTATACATCATTACACTATAATGTCAAGTTATGAATATATAAGATATACTTAAAACAACCATTGAATAATTTAGTTAATAAGATCGGTTAAATAAACAAAAAACACTTAAAAATAAAATATGATTTTACTTTAATAAACAAATTAAATTCAACGCTAGTTAATAGACCTCATAGGTCCATTAAGATCCAAATAGAGATGTTTTTTTTAAATTTATCCATTTCACCCGCTACAAAATAAACTAGGTTCCAACAGTTAGAGTTTCATTCTTTACGCACATAATGCTTTTACCTTGTTGTTTACCTAGCTTTTAGGAAGGAAGGGCTAATAAGAATTATGCCTTGCTTGAGTTTGGAACTGCCTTATGCATCTTGAAGACTGAACTGCCCTGGTTTCTACTTGGGTTTGGAATTGTGCTGGTTATTATGTGAAGCCTTTAACCATGTAGCTTTTAATAAGAGTTTTTTGGGCTTTGCATGATGTACTATTTAATGTAACTATTGCCCATTTCATTCCTTTATTGCACTACACTATGTTAACTTCATAAATCTGAACCTATGTTAAATATTTATGTCAAGAAAAAGGGCGTACAAGCCAAATCACCCCTATAAATACCCTAAGTGGTTTTATGTGAAAGAGAGGCCTGACCTTAAAATTACAATGATTTGAATATCGACATTTTGTCATACTAAAGCTTGATTTCTTCTACCCTTTTTCTTACTCCATCCATATACTTTGTTTATATCTTTAAATGCTTATAACTAGTTCATAAACTTATACATAGTAAAGCCGTAAATAGTATCCAATAATCAAAATAGATCTTCAAATCAACCTGCCATGAATACATTATGTCAATTGCCTTTCGCAATAAATTACTTAATATTGAACATATGAAATAAAAACGAATAAATCTCTAGATTTTACTCAAAAATTGAGAAATATATGTAAATATTTAAGTCTTATTGTTAGCTAAATTTCTGGAGCTAATAAAACCATAACCCATGAAATGGATTCTAGCATGAGAAATGAAATATGGAAGCTGGCATGCTCACTTATTGTTTTAATTAAATAAAATTTAATTAGATAATAAGGAGAAACCTAAGAATTGATGACACAATAGAGAAGTCAAAGAAAAACCAGTTGCCAAGAGATTTCTCGAAAAGAATGGTTATGTTATTTTGATACATATGCAATTATATATGAAATCGCAACTACTAGGACATTAATTGTTATAGCAATTATTTGTAAGTTTGAAGTCCATCAAATGGATGTTAAGGCTACATTTGTAAATGTTGAACTTGATGAGTAAATATATGTGACCTAACAAAATTTAGACAAGAATTTAAAGTGTGCAAGCTTATTAAATTATGTTATCTTAAATAATCACAAAATTAGTGGCATAAAAAGTTTGTTAGAATCATATTATTAAAGGGTTTATGATTTGCGAATCAAAAAAATGTATTAGTAGCTTGTTTGATGTTAGTAAAGGCATGATTATATGCCTTTACAATGATGATATGATTTTAAGTCTGGTACTTCGTTTATTGAAGAAACAAAAGAAATGTCTACCTTCCTACTTTAACATGATAGATACATGAGTAGTAGAAGTGATTTTTCGAACTAGAATCATAAAAAAATAGAAGATTTAACAATTACCCACTCTCAATTCTTTGATAAGATATTGAAAAGCTTTCATTAACTTGATTGCAAACTATTAAGAAGCCTATTTGACCCAAATATACAATTATGGTATAACACTAGTGGATCGGTGGATCAATTATAATATACAAGGTTTATTTGGAAGCATGCCTAAGAAACTATGAGTAGATATATTAGCAACTCAGGTAGTATTGATTAGAATGTTGTATAAATAATTTTAAAACACTCAAGGAAAACCGTGAACTATGGTATTTTGTATAATAGGTAACATGGTGTATTAGAAGAGTGCACAAATGCTGGTTGAGAAACTTAGAGTGAAAATAAAAATCATATAGAGGATGGATATATGAGAAATGCGGATTACGGATCTTAAGGCTAGAATTAACACTAGAGGGGGTGAATAGTGTTATAAGGAATTACTAATTCTTTTTGAGTTTATATTAATTTGAACACAAATGTATGCAATATTCAGACACAGATATGATCACGGAATCAAACACAGATGCAGATATAAAGTAAAAGCAATAAAGGAAAGAACACACCGGATTTTATACTGGTTCGGAGTTACCCTACATCCAGTCCTGCAACACAAGTACAGATTTCCTTTCAAAATCAATTCTTACAATTACACCCTCAATTTCAAGGCCATGAGGTACACCGCTCCATATTCACAATCCTCTGGGTAGAGATACTTGATTTTACAGGCAACAAGTTCACCCGATTGATTTTCCAGGCTACAATCACACCTTTTCTCGCTCGATTGAATACAAAGAAATCTATAACTCTGAATAGCACTGGGATCTTGTTGAGATAGTGATAGAGAATCAAACCAAAGATGATCTAGTTAGATTCAATGGTGATTTCGGCAGAGTAATGGTAAAAATGTATATAAAGAAATGTTGAAGAAGAAGAGGAGTGAAATCAGAGAAAATATGATTATAAATTCATTTAAAACAGCCCCTATTTATAGTAGAACAACAGCCATGTCCATTCGTGAAAGGATATGATGAATAGACACTTCTTTTGAAATTCAAACTTTTGAAATAAACTGTCACCTTGTCGACAAGGGTTCGTTGGGGTTGTCGACAAGCCTGTTATTTTTGGTAATTTGTTTTTCTTTGAAAATAACTTCTATCTTGTATTAAAACTATTTTAAACTTTATAAATATACTTAATTATAGTTAAAATACATAAATAATTATAGAGAATAATATTTTGGTATATATAAAATTTTACTATAATTTTATATTTAAATCTAAGTATAAATATTAAAAGTTAAATATATTATAATTAAAAGATAGTTTAAAACCAAGGATAATTTGATATTCAAAATAAAGATTATTTTGAGGCTAAAAGTATTTTAAAACCAGGATAGATGCTTTTGATTTAAAAAGGAATATTTTTAAATCATTTTGAAAACAAGATATAATTTTGTAAAACATTTGAATAAAAGTTAGTGGATACAAAACAATGTTCCACTAGATTTTTCGTAGGTTCCATCCTACTTAGGGTTCCATCCCTTTAACGGGCTCGAAGTGGATTCCATTCCACGAATAAAATGGATTTTAAGATGTCAATGCTTTTCTAGGAGTTTTAACAAAATTCCTAACTAAATTACTTATATTGAAATCTTGAACTCTTGATAATCTTGATACTCATGAGTCTTGAATCTTGATATCTTCGATCTTGAGTTCATCAGTTCTTGAATCTCTATACTGTACTGTAACGACCCGCTATTTTGGACTATTCGCATCTGCACATGTCGGACTTGAATAATTCAAAATACCGAATTGTTAATTTAAATTTGGCAAAACTGAGCATATACAGTAAATAAATAGAACACAGATCACAGACACAGAGTAATAATTGCAGCGGAAACAAAAGATAGTAGTTCATGAAGCTACTATATACATATCAGAGTTAAATAAGGTACAACAGATGTCTCGAATACAATAGTCAAATACAATATCAGAATACATCACTGGAATCAACTGAATATCTGAAAGCTGGATAGATAGCTGGATCTCCAAGTGAAGCTCCAACTCCAAAGGTGAGTCTTGAATACTGGTACACTCAGTCTGACCCGAGCGTAAAGCAAAACACAAAACACTCGAGTCGGGATTAACATTCGTATATCAATAAATCCAACTCAAGTGAAATAGCAACTGAAATACAAGTAACTCAAAGGATGTTTGGAATAATCATCCTTTAAGGATCCGTTAAACTATCTACTATGTAGTAGTGTACGGTAAATAGATAATGCCTATCAGTAATATAAAGTATCAAAATAGTGTTAAGGCGTTACCATTATCCCCCTTAACACATTTTACATAAGCGTTATAGTCTATACAGCACTGTAAACTCCACCGTAAACTAGTGGGATATCAGGGAGTACTCCATAGGTTTAACACAAAACAAATCGTAGTGGTCGCGTATATAGGGATACAAGTATGACAAGGCACATGAGGCAATACCCAAGGTAGTGAAACTACCGTTTGCCTAATCCGGACTGGTGAGAACGCATCGCCGCAACGATCGCAACACCGCGAAACAACACTCCCAAAATTCGAGGGTGCACCAATCGATAACAAGTAATTAGTAGTTTACGAAGAAGTGTGTTCGGTCGAGGTAGCTAACCCCATTTGGCCCGGCACGGCTCCTGTTTTAGTCATTTCCAATTCGACACAAGTGTCAAGGCTATCCATTATCATTCTCTTTCTTCAGTCATCACGTACATCATTCCAACCACTTCATTCTGGATCACACTCCGCGTATAGTTATTAAAGTGGTTTTCGGTTTAGACAGAGAGTATGTCCATAACCGATTCCGGTCTCTTTAATAACTTTCGTAATTATTACACCGATTGGTCGTTTATATATTTCAAGAACCAAATCAATTACAATTTCAATTAGAATTTGTAAACCAACATTTCATTTGTCCTTCTAAAACCATTCCCATAATTTACTTTCAAAACTTCCAAATTACCATTTCAAAATCTTATAATTCAAATTAAATATTTGATTTAAGATAATTTAAGTATTCATTTAAATTCGTATATAAGTTTCATTCCGAAAACATTAAATTAATTTAATTTAACATTCAAATCAATTTAAATTCATTAATCGATTTCATTCAATATTCCTTAAGTAAATTTCATTCAAACAATTTCTATTTAACTTCCAATTCATTAAATCAATTACTTAAGTTCAACTTCATTTTATCAAAGCTTCAAATTGAATTAAATTAGATTCGTCAAATCAAATTCTTTAGATTTACAAGTCTTACATTAATTTCAATAAATCACAATTTTATTTCTTGTTAAAGAAATTCAATTACACTTATTTATTTACTTAGTTACAAATTTCAAAACTCAATTAATAAAGAAACTTAATTTCACTTATTAAAAAGTTCAATTTCAATTATCAAAGAATTCAATTTTATTTAATTGTTAAATAATTCAATCTCATTAAATTTATTAAATAATTCCAAAACATAATTCAATCATTTCTTAATTTAAACAATGTTCTTTCATCAATTACTATGTTAATATTTTGATTCAGACTATTAAATATTAACATTTCCTTTCATTAGAATTCAAATTCCAACTTCATTTTAAAACCTTATTGTTTATCCAAATAAAATCTTCATTTCATTTTTAAATCAAATTTTTGACCAATCGATTTTTATTTAATTCTCTATCCTAGGTCAAAGTTTAATTTGGGTATTTATCATTTCAACCAGATTCCATTTCAATTCAAAAATCAAAGCATAGCAAAGGGAACTTGCAGTGTGATAACTGGGATGATGTCAAAGTAAATAAACAAGCAATAGCGGACATCAATAACAATCCAATAATTAATTCAATTAATCCTGAAATAATCGTATTAATTCACATTGTTATTTGTGCAAATTAATATAATTATTTCTAGAATCTACACTATCATTTCATGTAGATTAAAGATTATTACAATTATTATTCTATTCAATTCTACACTTGACATCAATTATTCAATTTCATACAACACCAATTTAAGCAACAAACATTTAAATGGTTCAAGGTGTATTTTACCAAATTGCCACGTGTCAATTAATTCAACATTTAAAGGATCATATTATGCAAATGTCATCTAATCAAATTTAACATATATCAAATCTAACTATCCTATGTCAATTTCAATTTCAAATTATTTATTATTTACTACATTAACAATTTAACGTCCAAGTCAACATCAAACAATCAATCACTTATCAACCAAACTGGATTATTATTTCATAAATAACAGATAATGGTGTCAGATGTCACAGGTGAACTGAACAGGTAATAGCATATATAACAGTGTAAATAACTAACAGCATCATATTTCAATTGTCGTTTCAATTGAAACCAAATTTAATAAATAAAAGAACATTAATCGTGAGTGATTGCTCACCTTTCGAGGCTAGAGATGTTTTGACAAATGAAATGAGCTACGGATTCAAGCACGAATTCCAAAGCAAAGCTAGATTGGACGAATTGACGAACAAAGCTGATCAATAGAAATAGGCGAAATCAAATCAGGTTGGATTGATGAAGATAATAGATATAAGTGATCTATCTATCCATATATATATACACTATTTACATATATAAAACATATTCTAAATTTTGACACATTTTAAATTAAATATATATATTCATTTCAAAATCATTGGTTCAAATCAAACACCCAAGTATACTTATGTGTAATATTTTTAAAATCAATCATATAAACTATACGGCAAATTGCAATGATCGAATTCTCCTTATAAAACAAATATAATATTAATATATATCACACATATATAGTTTGAAAACTCTTCTATATATATACTCACAAATCATAAATTATAACCATATATAATATACATCTTAAAGATCAATATCTGCTTAAAACCAATTTCACGTATTCTAGTATATACTTTAAACAAATAAAATAAACTTCGACAACTTATAAGCATTATGTAAAACTGACGTAAACCAAGATGTATAAACTTTCATCAAATTAGAAGCAAAAATATTCTAACACATTTCACTGGCAAACAAAAGATATCAAAATATAACATGTTGTACGCACTTCTTTTATATGGCATAAATGACAGCAGCATAGGCCGGAAAAGTGCACAGGCTATTCAATACAGGCATACAACACATACAACTAGTTTAGAAATACTTTTATACATATATTAAAATCACTAGTTAAATTCAAAACGTGTTTCCTTAAAAAAATCACTTAAGGCAACTTCTCGGAAAAAAAACAGTACAGGAAACCATATGTAGACAAATATACAATACCAAATCTATATGTATACATGCAATATAAAGTATACCTTTAAAAATCAGCTTACTCAAAAAAAAACCAATCAACAAAATTCAAACAATAACATTTTGGAATCCATAATGGCCTCCTCATCCTCTTCTCGCCCTCCTCCTCCTTCCTTTGCTCCTTCCCTATCCTTTTCCGATATCTCTTTCGTCCCCCCCACTTACCTCCGTCAACAACCTCCTCACCCTGCAACAGCACCTTTCGCCCCCTTCACACCCCATGCAAACTTTATTTGCCCCTCTCCCACCGGCTCTGGAAGGGGTCCTACCGGCTCCTCTCGTCCACTACCCAACAACACTAAAACCTATGCGCAGGTGGTGGCCATCCCTGCTCCACCCAAACAGGAGCCCCTCCTCCCGACCCCCCGTAATCTCAACCGCAGGCGCCTAATTCCAACTTTTAAATCTTTGCCGCCAAATGCTTGAATTTTTAAAACTAAAAAAAAAGATGCTTCCGTTGTGCTGGCATGGGCCACGTGGCGACAAAATGTAGGGAACCAAAGATTTGCTTCTATTGTGGTTATTATGGGCATTATTACGCCAGTTGTCCTTCCAAGTCTTCTGTATCGAGACCCGCCAAAGCCTCCACAAAAACCCCTCGTTTCCCTCAAACACTCATCCTCCCCTCGATTCCAGTGTCAAAGCAGCTAATTCATCTTTTGTCATTTCCACTGCCCCTCGTGCCCCTCGTGCCAAGCCGTCTTCTCAAATCCACTCAGGTCACACTGCTAAAGCTAGTGTAAACCCCTCACCCAATAGATTTGCTTCCCTCCCTTCCTCTCTTTCTTCGAGTCATTGTGTTTCCCCTCTCCCCCAAGCTTCATCAATCCACTTTCCAATGGCGGATTTTTCACTTTACATCATCGCTACTATAATTGACGGTGCCTGGACAGTTGAAGTCCTCGACCGAGTTCTACAGTCTGCCTTCGACCATTCAGATCAGGCAATCTGGCTCCTAGACAACAACCGTTTCCTCATCGCTTGCCCCTCTGAATCCATAAAATATATAGCCCTTACCCGAAAAATCCTCACCAAAGCTGGGGGCTCCATCTACCTTGAAGCCTGGCCTGAATATGAACGACCGGCCCCTATCGACTTAGAATCGCCCAGCTGGGCCACAGTTAAAGGAATCCCGGAGTTCCTTCGAAACAACCCAGATGCAGTGCAGACTGCTATCAACCCAGTGGGGAGATTCACTGAGTTCGATAGATGCGACTGGTCAGAATTAGATCGCAGGCTACTATATATTAGAATGCAATTTCTGGTGGGGGTTCCTGCTTCCTCCTCTTACAGGGTCCGCCTCAACGATGCCGAATACCTCATAACTATTTCCAGATGGGATCATGCCCACCCTCGCAGTAGACCCGAAGCATTTCTCTTGGGTCTTGACTATGAAAGGGATATGAAATGCTTTAGTGACCCGATGAACATGCAATCTGATGAACTGGACTCGGACGACCGCTTTGATGTAATGAACTGTGAGCCTGCTTCGCCCACCCCTCCCTCCCCCGGGCTACAGATGCCCAATATGGACTTTGAAGCTGCTAGCATCCTAGGTCCCTTTGTAGATCCAGCCCCCCAGCGTTGGGACCCACTGCTTGACATGGACCTCTCGGTGCCACCTCACCTTCAAGCTCCTGCTCTTGAGCCTGCGCCCCTCCACGTCCAAAACATCAACCTGGATCCGAACCCTAACCTGGCCTCCCCTCCATCTCTGTTGCCGGCGCAACTTGCGAGGCAAGACCTAACCCTAGCTCGGGTTAGGAGAAGTGCGCGGAACTCAAGATCCTTGCCTGGTATGCAGGTAGCTTCTATAAAACTGTAGTTTTTTCTTCTGCTAATTCTAGACTAAACAGAAAATTAGCACGTTGCATGGGAGTTAATATTCAAGACGAACATTATACTGCCATGCAAACCCTAGAACAGGAGAGATTGTCCTTCTCCCAATGAAAATCGTATCATGGAATATTCGTGGGCTTGGGGACCCCTCTAAAAGACATTCAATCTACCTTACCTTGTCTCCCCTTAATATCGACATCCTTCTGCTCCAAGAATCTAAACTGTCTGATCCAACCCCTACCCTCATTAAACAACTAGGTGGTTCTTATCTCACAGGCTGGGCCCATTCCAACTCTATTGGCTCCAGAGGAGGTTTAATCACCATGTGGAATGAATCTGTTTGGTCCCTTAGTCAAATTATATCCCACCCCTCTGTCCTCCATGTAGCACTCAGACACGTGCAGTCCGACACTATTTACTTTTTCTCAAACATATATGGCCCCCAAACAGTGCAAGAAAGGTTGGACCTTTGGTCAGATTGTTCGGATTTTGCTTCATCTATTCAGGGGCCATGGGTAGTTGGTGGCGATTTCAACACAAATAGATATTCAGACGAAAGAAACTCTGGAAATATTTCACTCGACTCAGAAGATTTCAATGCATTCATTAATTCCTGCTCTCTTATCGAACCCCCAATCAATAATCGTCAATTCACCTGGTCCAATAAGCGTCATTCCCCTGCCCTAGCTAAACTAGACCGCTTCCTTTTCAGTCCCTCCTGGGAAGACATCCATCCTCTCTCTCTTTGTCTTGGCCTTGCTACCATTCTATCGGATCACTGTCCCCTCTGTCTTGACTCTGGCACCCCTTCTACCTCCAAGCGACCATTCAGATTCGAGAGACTCTAGCTTCTTGAACCATCATTCGATGATTTTATCAAACTGGCATGGGACCAACCTACCAGGTCCACCTCCGCCACTTCACATGTAGTAGGTAAGCTCAGATCTCTAAGAAAACTCCTCAAGCCTTGGGCTAAGTCTATTTGGGGCTCCCTCCATACTCGCATTGCCGCCATCCAAAATGAAATCCTTGCTCTAAATATCCAAGAGGAGTCTCACCCCCTTGACAATAGTGACTCAACCATCCTTGCGAACTTAGAAGCTGAGCTTGAAAGACTGATGAAGCAAGAAGAGATTGGTTGAAAACAGCGGTCAAAAGCCAAGTGGTTAAAAGATGGCGACAAAAACACCTCTTATTTTCACAAATTAGCCAATGGCCGGTGCAGATCCTTATCCATCCCTGAAATAGTACACAACAACAACACAATATCTGATCCCACCATTATCTTGAACCTCTTTTCCGATTTTTACCGCTCCATCCTTGGTAAACCTTCTCCTCCCCTACCCCCCATAGATTGGAACTTACTCTATCCTAATCCATTGACCATCCCTATAGATTCCTCCTTCACGGAGGAGGAAATCCTGGCTGCCCTCAAAGATATGGACGACAACAAATCCCCGGGGCCAGATGGCTTTGGTCCATTCTTCTTTAAGCATTTTTGGGGGGTTGTCAGAGAAGATATCCTAAACATGTGTGCCGAATTCTGCTCCAACCCCACGGCCATAGCTCGCCTTAACTATGCCAACATTGTTCTCCTTCCTAAATCCGATGGCGCCAACTCCCTTTCAGCCTTCCGACCAATTAGCCTGCTTAACACCACTTTTAAACTGATAACTAAGGTACTCTCCAATCGTCTCCAAAACCATATGGAATTGCTTGCGGGAGCGGAACAATCGGCCTTCATCAAAGGTAGGAACATATTGGACTGTGTCGCGGCAACACAAGAAGTTATCTCCTATTTTCATTCCAACAACATCCCGGGGGTCCTTCTAAAATTGAATTTTTCCAAAGCCTTTGATTCAGTTAATTGGAACTTCATCCTTGAGCTTCTAATGCACAGAGGATTCCCACCTAAGTGGTGCAACTGGATCAAATGTATACTGAATTCGAGCCTTTCCTCGATCCAGATCGGTGGCGCCTCTGGAGGTCTTATCAAATCGGCTAGGGGTCTCAGACAGGGAGACCCTCTCTCCCCGCTCATTTTCGTTCTGGTTGTGGATGTCTTTAACCATATGATCAAAATGGCGACAGCAGATAACCACTTGGCTGGCATCAGTCCCCTCAACCCTAATCCCAACTCCCATTCTGACCTAACGATATCTAACCTTCAGTTTGCAGATGACACGATCCTCTTCGTCTCCCCCGCCCTTGAACACATCCACTGTCTTAAGGTTCTTCTTTACACCTTCGAACTCATCTCTGGCCTTTCAATTAATTTAATAAAAGCTTTGTCATCATGCTTGGAAATGTTGATCATCTCGGTCCCCCCATCGCCTCCGCTCTCAACTGTAACATTGACACTTTTCCAATATCCTATCTAGGCATCCCTCTACGCCCCACTAAGCTACATCATTCGGACTAGATTCCCCTTATATCTAGAATTGAATCTAGACTCGTAGGTTGGAAAGCGAACACTCTTTCGACATTAGGTAGGCTTGTCTTGGTCAAAGCGGTACTTTCTGCCATCCCTCTCTATTGGCTCTCTTTCCACAAAATTCCTAGCTGGGTATCCAAAAAAATTGATTCTATTAGACGCTCTTTCCTCTGGAATGGGGGGAGAGCCAAATGCCTGATCAACTGGAAAATCATTTGCTTGCACGAGGACCATGGCGGATTAGGTATCTCCAACTTGATTACCCTCAATCAGGCGCTTCTCGCTAAATGGCTATGGCGTCTCCTCTCACCGGGCCAGTTCATCTGGAAAGACTGGATCCTGGCTTACCATTACAATGCAGACCCTTTTCATGCCCTCCACTTCGCTCCACTCTCCAAGCCCTCACCCTTTTGGTCGGGAGTTCTTGCATCAGTTGATCGCATTAAACCTCTTCTTCAAGTGAATCTTGGCAATGGCGCCAATTTCCTTTTCTGGTTCGACTACTGGCACAGCATCTCCCCACTCCATCGCTCCTTCCCATCCCTCTTCTCCTCCTCCAATCGCCCCCTCCTATCAATGGCGGATGCCGTCAATCTTGGCCTACCCAACCTTTGCCCCCCTTCCCTTTTCGACGTTGATACCCACTCCGAGCTCCTCTCCGCCCTCAACCTCCTGCAATCGATTGTCCTTAACCCTGTTCTGCCGGATCACCATTCCTGGGCCCTTGCTCCCTCCAGTGGCTTCACCATCTCCCAGTGTTACTCCTTCCTTAGCCTTCCTGGTAGGCTGTTCGCCTTTTCTCGTGTCTGGAAATGCCGTATCCCTCCCCGAATCAAATTCTTCCAATGGTGTCTCATCCATGGCCGGGTTAATACCAAATATCGCCTCTCTCGCCTGAATATCACTTTGGACCAGATTTGCGTCTTCTGTAACTCTGAAACCGAATCTATCCGACACCTTTTCTTCGACTGCGATTTATCTCTCCACATTTGGGTTTCGGTTTGCGTCCACAATCTTGGAAAAATCTACACAATCGCGGATTTCTATGATCATTTGCAGTACAGTTCACCTAACCACCATCTTGACATCCTTCTGGCTATCTTCTGCTGGGTCATTTGGAAAGAGAGAAACGCCTTCGTCTTCAACAAACCCACCAACTCGCGACTCGGCTTATGCAGTAAAATTTCTAATCTATTTGCTTATTGGACAGGCTCTTCATCCTCGACTCCTTTCAGATTTCGCCTTCCCTCGGCAAGGTCTCCCTCGGATGAATCGGTGGGTAGTGCATCCTTAGCTACTCCGACTGGCCAGCATGGTACCGACTAAGGGATGGACCGTCTTTTCTTTCTTTCAATGATTTGCAATTACTCCATGCTGCTGTTTTTTTCTTTTGATAACCTTTGGCTAAGTATGTATATTAAACTCTTTTTATGATCTGACACTATGTTTGTAACCTAAACACTTTTTTGTTGTTTTGATTTCGCTACCGATCAGGCTTGTTGATCGAACCACTAATATTTATATATATATATATATCTAATCGGCTGTGTAGCTTCCTGCTACACAACCGTTCTCCTCAAAAAAAATCAGCTTACTCAAATTGGATATCTTTAAAAAAAATCAATGCTTAAAACAAGATTAAAATAACTTACTTTGTTAATATATATATATACACACATACATACACACACACTAGCTAAAGTAGATCATATATATACAATAAATTAACATATTTACAAAGCCATGTTATATTCAACTTATATAAACTATATATACATTAACGTGTTGCCTTACTGTAAACAACAGGTTATATGTAATGCAAACACATATATCCCTGATGTATGACATGGCTGCCAAATATCACTCATATACTAACCCAAAACATATATATAAACTAACAAAGATCAAACTATTACTGTAAACATCTATTTCCTTAACAACTTATCTCTACAACAGCAGATCCAATTATGCATAATATGCTTATATAGTCTATAACTTCCTTTATCATAAAACATCTATTAATCAATTATACACAGACTATATATATTTTCAAATAAACGACGTACTTACCTTTGTACGAAGAAAAAAAATGAAGAAGATAGCAGATTTTGGACGACAGAGCTGGAGGAAGTCTCGGTTCGTGGAAAAATGGTGGGCGGAGGGAGAGGGCGGCCGAAGCGGTGCACACGGGGTTAGTGAATGGTGATGAGGGTGCGGGTTTGGATCTCGGCTGAAGGAGGAGAGAGGAGGTCGGTTGCTCTGGGTTGATAAGGCGGTGGTTGCGTGTGCGTGGAAGAAGCACGGAAGGCGGCCTGACTATCTAAGCCCGATCGGTAGTGTGTTGAGGCGGAGATATGGGGAAGAGGAAATGATCGAAACGGTGGCGAAGAATTAGAAAGCCGAGAGGGGATTGCTTGTGAGTGAAGATGGGAGAAAGAAATAACTACAGACCTCTATATTGTTTTATAATTCTCAATGAACCGGTTTCCAAGAGCAATATAAGAACCATCGCATAATAAATGAAAATAGGGAATAGGAAAAGTAAATTCAGAAAATTATTAAAGTAACGCCATTCATCTTCTGACCGTTGGAACAGAAGAATGGTCAGTAGAAAACAAAATACTCAAATGTGTACCGATATCGTTATCGTTATGCAAATTCCGTCACGCACCGGACTCCGAAACACACGAACGAATATGCTGCGGAGATTAGCACGACGAGACGATCAAAACGGTATATAGATACCAGTGGTACGATTGAATTATAAAAATTCGAATTTTCTACTGACGGAAAATGCAGCAAAAACGCAGAAAATTAAGATCGACGGAGCTAAAGAAGTCCGAATTTGGAAAAATGAAAAATGACGTCTTGCTCAGAAGAAGATTTAGAATTTTTCTATGCAAAAATATTTAGGTTTCGAAAACATTTTATTTTCATCAATTTCTAACCGATTAAATTGAAATAAAATTACACACGAAATAAACTTTCATATTTTTTTGGATGAAAATTTACCAGTTGCTATGTTTAACTAGATGCATTTCAAATATTAAATTTTTATTTCAATATTTTATTTTTAAAATTGCACAAAATTTCAATTAATAACGTTATTAAAATCAGTTAAATTTATGGGTTGTTACATGTACAGTCTTCATTCTTTGGTACCTGTATATATATCCTGCATATACATATATATCTAAACAATAATGTTAGTATTTATATTTTATAATCTTATTCTAAGGTTGTTGTCATCAAAACCAACTTCTCAGGGACTAACATGATATTCACTTTATATAGGAGAGTGATATACCATGTAGAAAGAAACATATATTGTTAATTCTACCATGACCGTTGAATTTAGAGTAGTGGCTTCATGTAGCAAAGAAATAGAATAATTAAAGAAATTATTGCTAGAAATGTTTACATATCCAAGCGTTTGCGACCTATGCCTATGCATATTATTGATCAAGCATCGCTAACATGAGTTTATAGCGATAGAGGAAAATCCAGGATTATTAACCTTGGGTATTAGTTCGATAAGGAAAATATTATCTAGTGGGATAAATACCATATAGTTTGAGAGATCTAGCTCAAACCAGCCAGATCCTTTACTAAATAAACTTAAAAGAAAGATGATGGAAAAGCATCAAGGGGATGAGTCTAAAGCTAATAGAAAAGTTGCCAAAACTGGATTCAACATAATGAAATTTATTATCTTGATTTCAACGAGAAAAAGTATATCATAAGATGCGAACAATAGAAGTGTAATATTAGTTAAAAAAACTAATATGACGTTCCATTTAAAAGTTAAGTTCTTGGTATGTATGATGATGAGGTAGAAGTTGTACTTCCTAGTACTAATAGGTTTATAATACAATTTTAAAGGGGGTGTTATATACCACATCTGATAAACCCACATGTATAAATGCATAAAGGTGATCTTGCCTTTTGCCAGACTTTGGCATATCCTCTAACGACATTTCAGGGTACATGATACTTATACAAGGCAATCCAAGTGTCAACATATGATGTTCAAAGAGTTTGAAAATGAGTGTGTGAAACTCATCTAGTATGTCATATTTGATCGATTATTCAATGCTTAATCAACCACTCCATCTAACATACTTTGATGAGTTATCAACATTTATAGATTTAAGTCTGCAAAACATCATAGTTATGGACAATTTTTTAGCAAATATGACATTTAGTGGAGGTTTGTTAGTGAAATATTTACAAAAGTTATAAAGCATATATATTAATGTTGGTCATAGGTCTTTTTTTGAAGAAGATGGAGAAAAGGAGAAAAAGGAAAACATGAAAATAATAATATCAATGAATATTGTAAAAGGAACCTATACAAATATATTGGTTTCTTAACTAAAAGATTAAGTCATTTGAGCACCTAAATAGGATTTTGTGTTTTGGGATGTTACTAGGCACATACTAACATGGATGCATGCATTGTTATCGTTTTTATGGTTATGTCGAAAAAAAATCATCTTTCTTTGGCTTTACTTATAGCCAGCCATGTTGGCTCCCAACCCTTTCTAAGAAAAAAGGCACTCATCTGCCACCCCTTTCCTATTTAGCTTTGCTTGCCACCTATTAGATTCTGAAAATAGGATTATTTGATCAGATTGGTACAGAAGTTGTAACATGTGAAAACCAAAACACAACTTATTTGAATAATCGGTGACCTACCAATTGTAGAAGTAGGATCTTTGGAAAATAATAAGCACTTAAATGATAAAATTCAAGTGTACCATCTTCTTTCTCACTTCGAGGAAAAAGTCAAAAGGAAGAAGAAACAATGATGGAACTCGAATCGAATCTAAATAGGAATGGCATGAAAATTCTTTTGCAAAACATAGCATTAAGTGTGTTAAGACAATATACAATAGGAATAAAACAAAAACCAAACCATATCAGGTCAGGTCTATATGATGTTAGGTAGGGATAATGTGGGCTACAAATAATGAATATGATTGTTTGAAAATTACAACAACCAAAATTTTGTTGTTATTTTCAGGAAAAAACACCGCTAGTAGAAATTAATGTTAAAACATCAACAATAATAACTGTTGGGATGAGATAAGACGAGACTACAGACTAATAATAATCATGCTGTAGCTATTACATTTCCAATAACCATGACCAATGGGTACACTCACAATCCTTTGCTTCACCCTCCATGTTGCAAATATAATGGCAGTTAATTTGGCTATAAAGATCACCAAAAAAGTCCACAAATGTTATTCTTTCGCTTTCTCTAAGATCTACACTTTTTGCTACCAATTAATCTACACACACATCTAGTTTATAATGCTACATGTTACACATTCAATATTCTTATCACGGTACTATTTGAATGCTAGTCTGGGATATATTCTGCTAGTGCGAACATAGTCAAACGAAGAGAATAAATTTTTGGACGTTATTGTATCTTAGGAGACGATTTTGTTTAACTCCACGCTTACCCTTATTTGCTCAAATATTTATGATAATAAGTAACATCTTAACAAGATCAACATTTTGTTTGAATTATCCTAAGAACAAACTTCATTTGTAAACTCTAAGGGCATATGTGCTTGCCAAATGCTTACTTCAGATACTTGTTATATGGTTATTAGGTTTAAGATTCGAACTTGTAATCTTTGGTTTCACTGTTCGGACCATTAATATATTAAGCCAACCCTGTTGGCAAGAAGAGCAACATCACCATCGTGCCTTGGAGCAAACTTTATTATCAATACCACCACGACCACCATTGTTCCATTATGCTAAAACATACTCATTTAGATATAATTTCTAAACTAATAAGCGTGTGTCATCTTGTGTAGTTAAAGTGCTTAGCGATTCTATAGTGGTGGAGGTGCAAAAGTATAGTTGGATAAAGTGAGGATATAGCGGAAAATAGTGGAGGTGAAAAAAGCTTCATTAGATATAAAACCAAATATTTAAAGTTAATTTATTCTCACACTCACATCATTTGTGTAGTAAATATATATAACAATACCAAAGAATGTCATGATTTATGCAGTCCATATTTGACGACTACAATAGATTTCTAACTTATATTGAGCACTTATGCCTTAAATTTAGTTATTTACCTCAAATTTGTTGATTTGGTCTACAAGAGAACTAGTCAAATTAACTTTTTATATTACTATTGCTAAAATAGGTGCTAAAAAGTCTTCATTTAATGGGTGTAACAGAAAATAGCATGGCTTAAAGCGGATCTACTATTTAATACCGCTAAATCGAAAAAGTGTAGCGATCGAAAAACACTATGAGCTATAACGTGGATTTGCGGCGCTTTAGTGGAGATTTAACTGCACATGTGTCATCTACCTAATTAGTAATCAACTATAAGCAATTATTGTGAAATTTATTTTAACGATCACGTCTAGTAGTCTATGAGTTTGCATGAGTCGAGTTTCAACTTTTAATCCTTCCCTTATGGTATATTAAGAACATAAAAATATCATCAATGTGTAGTAGATGTTCATCCTTCTATGGTATGGATATTACGTTGTTCTTCTTGGTTTGGTAGTTGATCTGAATAACCAAAAGAATTCAATGCATTTGAAAGGGAATTAGTTTGTTTCCATAGAAGTCTTCGGTAAAATCGTAATAGATTGTTTTAATTAACGAGCATTCTCATGCAATTTGAAATCTTGTTGAACTATCTTTTGTAAGGTATGTTACGTATAATTAACATTACTATAGTGTGTGTGCGTGCGCGCCTATGCATGCAAGAGTAGAAACAAACTAAGTGTTGTATTTGAAAAACAGTTTTTTGAAAAGAGGAACAATCAGAAAAGGCTTGTAGCCTCTCACGTATAACATGTGAATATATCTTGCCAACTAATTTTGAATACAAAAGGAGATTCAAGTATAATTCTATGTTTATGTGAGTATGTTATATTGGTAAGGATATAATCGATCTAACCAATTTGGATGGGCAAGTCAGCCAACTATAATATTATTTTTTGTATATTTGTACTTGTAGCTATGTATTACTTCAATATTAATAAAGAGTTTACTAATGTGTATATACATTTATATGTATGTATGTGTATTCCATATACATTTACATGTGCATATTCATCACCGTTAGAAATATCGAGATTTCCACTCGAAGCATTTTTGGGACTACCACAACTGTCTTCACATGTTATATTTGATAGAAAAGCTATTTTTTTTCTTGGTTATCCCTCTTTTGGAAAAATGTCTTCCCTCATTTGGTATTTTTTGTCCTACTCTTGCACGCATTATATGAAATGCCCTTGAATTAATATTATATATTATTGATTCAATGAAACTCATAATAGCATTTGGATATTTAGTTCAATCATCTTCGAACATACAGATAACATAGAATATTTTGAGTGTATTTAAAAGTTATGGTTTAAAAACATGCTAATTAACTCGTAGGCATTCACAAATTAATAGATATGCATTTGGAATTATAAATAAATTCTAAAACTCAAAAGCGATCATGTGGACATTTATTTCCAAATAGATTAATTGAACATACCTGTATGAGAATTACTATTTATCTCAAAAAAGATCCGCAAATAAAAACGAATAGGATAGAGACCCCATAAACCATGTATATCCTTTTTAATGCCTCATAGATATTTTATTTTGAATGTAACTAAAGAAATGTTCAAAGAATATAACCATCCTCCCCAAATCAACCAATCCTACATTAAAACAGAAATTTAAAATAATTTTGAACGAATACCATAAATAACCATGTGAGAAGTAAATAATAAACAAATATGATACTTAATCTAAATTGTCTAACGCACATATATGTATCAACACAGCAACAAGGTAGCTCAAATAAAAAAATAAGTTGAATTATAAAAATAATAAAAAAGAAAAAGAGAAAGCTTCCCTTACCTATTCACCTCCTTTCCTTTTCATGTTCATTTAACTTTGATTTTCTCAACTCAATGGTCTTTCATTGAATTGTACAAATTCCGAACTAAAAACTTGTCAAAATCATTTTTTTTTCCGTTCTTAATTTATTTTTCAATTCATTTCAACCCCTTTCCTTTTCTTGTTTAATTTTGTAATTGTCAGTTCCTTTTTTCTGGGTCTAGAAGAATTTTGAACGCAAGAACAAGTGTCAATCTTTTTGCCCATGTTTCTTGGAAATTCGTTTCTGGATTCACTTGTCACTGGAATATGCTCTAATTACTTTTAGCATCTGTTGAAAAAGCAGATATAATATAGCAAGAGTGTTTCTCTTTTTTTGGGTATTTTTTTGCTTATTTTTTTTAGCTTGAGATTTAAAGAAAAGAGAAGTTGAGAAGCATGGGAAAGAGTGGACCTTGTTGTCATTGTGGTGTCACAAGTGAGCTACGTTCTTCTCAGTTTTTTCAATTAATGTTTGATTGTATGGACTTTTATTCAAATTCATGAAACGGGTAACAAGAATTAATTGCTATTGATGAGGACTCCCATATTGTTTGTTGATATATTATTTTCTAAGCCCTTTCTTGGATTTCAGATAGGTATAAGCTGGAAAATTTAGTCAATTGGAAACTAAACTCAGTTTCTTTGTAAACTGTGTTTATCAAATTACATATGTTAATGCGGCTGAGCTGATTATAAGTATGTGCAATAGATAAATGTATGGGACAGATTTATTATTTACATTATTATTTTGCTACAGCCGCCTTCATTTCATTATGCAAACCAATATTGAGCTAAGAATGATATAGCAACAGCTTTTTTTCACAACCTGTTGTGATGCTATATATTGTTTGGTATCCAATTAGTTTTGAGCATGGTATTTCTCTTTAGATTTTACAGCCGGGAGACATTATATAACATCAAGTCTTAATGGTTTGAACTCCAACTTATTGTTATTAGAGTAATGTTGGGTTACAAGATAACGCTTCATATGAAAATGAATGTTGATAAGATTACACACATTTATGAATTTTGTGAACTGGATATTGATGATCATCGAAATGGTGCAACAGGTACTCCTTTGTGGCGAAATGGACCATATGATAAGCCAGTTCTGTGCAATGCATGTGGTACAAGGTGGAGAACTAAGGGCTCTTTGGTCAACTATACCCCAATACATGTCCGTGAACCAATTTATCCAGAAGAGCATACAATTCCAAGAGCCAAAAGCACTCAATTCAAGCTTAAAGACAAAAAGATACTGAAAATTAAGCAGAGTCACGACACTGGAAGATATGAACGCGAGATGCCTTACGAGGATCAGAATTTCCGGAAGCCTTTTGAAATCACAGGCAATCGGTCAAGCTCTGCGTCTGCAACATCATATTCAGAAAGTTGTGCAAATTTTGAAGCTGTGGTTGAAGCCAGCGATTTAACAGGTTTATTATGTAACTTTCTTTTTCAAGAATACGTCCAAGTCAAGCATACATGTATTTATTTGTTGGCACCATCGTATTATCGACAATATATAGAACAATTTTACTATTAACATGTCTGATTTGTTTCTTAGTTTTCACTTGGCATTGTCTTTAGATAGTGAAGCAAGAACCAAATATTTGAAACTTGCCTGCTGGAAAACTACAAACTCGAGCTTAAGTAATCCTTACAAAACCATAAACTTTAGTTCATTATTTAGGTATTCTTCAGATGTTTTCTATTTGCTAAAGGCAGTCCTGATTTGAAATTGTATGCTCCCAATCTCGAACATATATGCTCAATTACTCAGCAAACATGTTGAAATAAGTAGCAATGGTATTCAACCTTGGTCGCATAGTATTTTGACTGAATTGTTAAATTAACACATATTTCTTAATGCATAAAGTAAAAAGTTGTTTGTGGTGGCAAGTAATTTGATATATAAGAACAATTTTCTGTAAAACCTTTTCAAATATTTGATGGAGATCTCTCTACATACACAATCCATCTTCGTTGGTCCAATATCTGGAACACATTTGTTGTGCCAAATGATATCAACGTGCTTTGTAGCAAATAATTTCACTATGAAGTTCCACATTGCTATAATGTTTAAAAGTGAAGCTTATAACTTCAGTTCTCAGGCCAATAGCATGACAAGAGTGCACTTGAAGTTTCATCTAGATGACATAAAATTGGAATTTGAGTTTACTTTGAATATATACATATTCATTTGTCTTTTAGAGCTTTGAAATCATATTGTGTTCATGTTTGTGTAACCTATTCACAATGTATATAATTATAATATAGGCACAATTAATACAGGCTCGCCTCAATCTAACGCGTGGGAGCCCCAAGTTCTACCCATGAAAAGGGCACATGAAGTACATGCAAAGCCTACTCCAGTTGAAATGCTCAAAAAAAAGTTATATGCTATAATGCAAGAACAACAATACTCAAATGAATTTTCATCACCGTCGGATCTTCTTTTTGAAAATGAAAGTCACGTGGGTTCTTTAGAGATTGGTAGTGGAAGTGTTCTTCTTAGAAATAAAATTCCCAAAGTTAAGGAGGATGAATCAGAGGCAAGCTCACTACCATTCAATAGCAAGTCATCTTTAATTAGTGATGTTTATTCAGGTTCAGCATCTGTCAGCGTAAATAAATGCAAGAAAAGTACACTGCAAATAGCACAAGGAGTTTCGAAAAGGTTCTTGGCACACTAAATTGTTGTTCTTGTTCAAGCATAATTGTTATAGCTAATTTCATTTTCTTTGAAAATAATATGTAGGGAAAAAGTATATATTGGGAAGTTGCAGCATACTCAAGACAGTAGGGACAAATCTTATACTGAGAAGCTGCATTATATTCAAGACAAAGATTCACCGCTTGGTTTCACTGATCTGAAAGTAAGCGATTGATTGCTTCATATTACTATTATTATGTGAAAAAAATAAAAATCCCGAGCTTCACTTGGATTTATATGTGCATTGTTATTTAGAAATCTTGATTTTGACATATGTTGTCATTGATTTAAATAGGATGTTGTCAACTTTGAGGTCTTAGAAAATTACATGACAGACGAGGAAAAACAACGGTTAAAGAGACATCTTACTTCTGTGGATACAGATAAAGATCCTATAAGGCAAGTTTGCATAACCTGTGCCATTCAATGTTTAAAATGATAAAAACTATCTTGTCATATTATCTAATACATCTATTTTGATGTGTATCGCAGTATTAAAATGATGTTTGAAAGCCAACAGTTTTCAGAGGCTTATATTTATTTTCAGCAACTACTTCAAGAAGGAATACTTGAACCTTCCATACAGGGAACAGATTCTGATGAGTTTAATGCCTTGAAGAATTACGTGTTGCATAATTATTCAAGATCTACATGGGTAGTACACTACCAAAAACTTAAGGTACTTGTTACTAGCCAATATTTTATGTTCTTTAAGTTCTTTCAATCAATCGAATTATGTTTGGATTTCATTATATTTTAGGCTGTAAAAGGTAAAGAGAATGATGGAGGAATGCAGAATGAAATGAACACAAATAATTTTAACCATTCTATGCTCACACCATTAAAGAGGTCCTGGGAAACAAAAGATAGCAACATCTCAGGTTGGTCCTTCTTTCTTGTGCTAATTTATAACCGAGCTGGGCTTCTCTGTCTCTTTTTTGGATGTTCTTGTGTGCTACAATGAATCTCAACTTTCATAATGATATGATCAAAATTTAGGATCCACATATTATAACAAGAAGTGATAATGCTCAAATTAATGGTTGAGATGTAATGAAGCAGTAAGATCGCTATTATGTTGTACTCTTCACTGCTTTGCTATCATACTGAATAAATTCATCGGCATTTTTTTCATCGGAAATCCCCATATTGACAAATAAATTCCTCAACATATATGTGATAGATGCCACTTGTCAATCAGTTTGCAGGCTTTATCTCACTTCAAATTCTAATATTACCAAGTTTATAGCATGGTTTATGAAAAGTGATATGATGTACTAGTCCTAGATCAACTCTTTTTTGCACTATCTTTGCAAAAGATATTCTTATATATTTTCCTTCAAAAGTCAAAATCATCAATGATTGTGTAACTTAACCAAGAAGCTATTTGTCAAATATCATTAGTCTTAGTTAAATAATGCCTTATATTCTTATAACTGTATTAGGTAAGGTCCTTGCTTAGTTTAATAATTTCAATTATGGGGCTTATATCAAATTAACATGATTCACGGGCTTATTATACTAGAGGCTTTATGGACAAATATTAAAACCCAGAGAAATTTAGTGACATATTTGTACCTCTAGGAATTATAAGTTGAATTAGAGAAGGTGGAACCATAACTATGAAAGGAACATTGAGTTCAACATAATATCTTGTTCGACAAGCACCATTGTCCCAGTGGTTAAGTGATTCTGCTTTGGTGCGAGAGTTCACAAGTTCGAAACTTGTGTAGCGTGATTCGAACGTTTATTGACATGTGATACATTGTCATAGTGATATGTTGTATATAAAGTACCATTTCAAAAAAAAACATAATAACTTGTTCACTTTATCCTTATTGACATGCACTTGCACACAGGCACACATAGATGCATCTATAAAAAAAGACTATTTTTCTTTTGCTGATAAATACACTTATTTTAAAAATAACCAGGTCCAAAAGGCTCAATGAGAAGCCTAGAGAAAGTGGATAAATCATGTCGCACCAGTGGTACGAATTCTCAGTTGATAAACTATAATGCACAAGAGTTTGCTGACAATGATGGACCTTGCTTTGGCCTGAGAACTACATATCCACTATCTCCAGAAAACAGCTCTATGTTATGCACTTTCCAGTCAAGTGATGATAAAAATAGCTCTAACCGTGACTTGATTGTTCATAACAGCAATTACAATTTCGCAGAATGTCAATTAGCAGATGGAGATGAAAGCCGCTTCAGCTTTCCAAACTTTGATTTCAGTAGTCAAACACCCGAGAATCGATAATTCTGTAGTTACTCTGTGGGAGATGAAACAAGAATTTAGTCTTTTGCTTTAAGAACATGCAAAATCAATCTTTCTTATGACATTTTTTGCTCGTGCTTTACTTAAAGGAATTCTTCTAGAAGAATTCTTTGAGCGTTAGATGGCAATGAGTGTTAGTACTATAAAGTAAAAATTGATCATTTTGGATAGTTATAAATCATAGAAAATTGAACATAGTATATCTGATATGTTTTGGATTGATATGTTGAAGATGTATACCGATTTACTGCATCAGTTTCTGGTTCATGTTTTTACAATTCCAGCAACCAAAGAGTCTTGTTCAGCTAGGTGTTGATGTTATACACTGATTGCCTTTTTTTATGATCATTATTATTCATCTTGATTCTTCATTTACCATTACTTTTTTTTATTCATCTTGATTCTTCAATTCTTATTTGGTTATGATGGAGATACTTTTGCAGCTGATTGCATCATATAATGATCAGATAAAAACTGCATGAATATAGAAAATGGAATTGCCATTTGTTGATTATTTGCTAAATTAGCAAAAATGTGGATGTAGAAATTTTTTATGCTACATAAAAATGATATAAACATACATATCATGATACCAAAGTTCAAAGACATAGTGCTATATTGGGTGTCAGTATGCTGAATCTATACCAACTCCAATAGGGTGGTCCATCAGATAAATTAGCTTGAGATATCTTAAACTATATCCATATCTGCCAATAAATTAATAGATTAGTGATAGTAAAGCAACAAGAAGTATATTTTTCAAATTGTTATCCAGTTGTAGACTATATATATATATATATATATATATATATATATATATATATATATATATATATATATATATACAACAACAGATGAACAAACCAAAACATGACCCAAGTAACAATGTAAACAAAATTTGAGTTGGATACACCAAACATTGCATAAGACATAGATGAAAGAAACAAAGCTCATTTTTAAGTATACTTAGTTTAGAACCTTCTTAATTTAATAATATTGGATGTAGCCCTTATCCCAATCAAGATACTGTTATTATTGTTCTGCACATCAAAGAGGAAAACAAAAACCATAGAAAAATATATTTCCTTTTTACTTCTACCATATTGAAACACAATGATCTGAACATTTCTTCATGATACATAACCAATGCAAGCCCATATATTAAAGCATAATAATGCATTAAACTCAAGCAAGCATTTCAACAAACAATTTAAACCCATTAAAAAATCATACCACTATATCTACATTTGAGTCCACCCCAGTTTAAATCTTTAAAGTAAACATGAATAAGAACAAAAAAAAAATTGGTAGAAAAAAATTCAATGATATATTAATCAATTAGCGTGCTCAACTAAATGCTCCAACCTATACGATTAACTTAGTTCCTTATACTGCTGCGTTTTACAAGTTATATTGCTGCGTTTACCTTTTATCCTAATAAGTTTGTTAGTTTCAGAAGGGAGAGAATGGCTATAAGGTAAGGTTTGGTTAAGAAGAAACGGGTTTGAATTGTGGCGGGAAAGCAGAGAACTAAACTGGCGGGAGTATTAATTTATAACGTCTATGTCAATTATTGGGCCGATTTAAATTGGGCTTTCAGTCTCAGCCTGAAAACATTAAATATAAATTTATATTCCGACCTCAGGATATATTAAATCTATTAAATAATAGTAAAGCAGAAGAATTTTATGCACTCTCATTAACTCTATGGATTTCCTCTACTCTCCTTCGTTCGCTCCAGATATTTTATTTTCAAATCCCTTCAATTCATTATTATTATTATTATTACAACGTTTCTACCGCTTCTCTTTTCTAACATTTTATATTTAGGTACAAACATTTAATAATTTTTTCAATTATTTGCAGATTTATCTTCTTCTATTATTTTACATTAAGTCCATGTTTTAAAATTAATTAGATGATATTTCATTTAAACTTTTTAAATAATCACAATAAACAAATATCCACTAATTGATCTAAAAAATTCTTAAAAATGACAACTCAATGTTTTCCATATTCATATTGAGAAAAATGATAAAACTAATTTTTCATTCAAGTCCATATAGTTTAAAATTTCCATGATTATACACAAATTATAGCGATGTTCTACTAATTTTCTACCCTAACATTCCACATTTAAATACCGGCATTTTAGTGGTTTTTACAATTATTTACGGGTTTCTCCTAGGGCTTCTTATATTGTTTTTTCATTCAAGTCTATATATATTTGAATTAATTAAGTGATCTTAAATTTAAACTTTTTAAATAGATCCAATTAATAAATATTTATTAATTGATCTATTATATCATAAAAATGACAATTCTATGTGTATCACACATTCCTATCAACAAAAATGGCAAAACCTTTTTTTCCGTTCAAGTCCATATGATTCTAAACTTTTACAATTATGTACAAAATTTTATTAAATATCATTACATTATTCAAAATTCAAGTTCACAAAATTTCTCTCTCTAAAATTAGTATTTTAATACAAATAAATATATACATAATTTTTTCCTTTCTACGGTTGGTATTTCATTACAAGCAAATATATACATAATCTTTTTTTAAAAAAATTGGTATATCATTACAAACATATAACATTTTTTCCTTTTCAAATTCGGTATGTCAAGTCAGTAATGAAATTTGTTTTCGTGAGAATGACGTTGCAATTAATGACAAGTGGTGAGTGTTTGTAATATATGATGTTGAAAAATAATAAAAAACTTCAGTTAGAATGATTTTGTAAATAAATTACGTTTTTACAGTTTATATCCTTAATTTACGATAATCAATGGGTAAATATTATACTATGTTTTGATTATAAATATTTTTCCTTTGTATTTTATTATGTTTTAAGGGTAAATGTTAAATGATTTTTGAAACTTTTATTATAAATTAATATTAGTGAGGTATGAAACACTTGATTAAGAATCATTTTTTTTATATTTGAAATGACGATGTGATTTTGATGTTACAAGTTTTATTTTCACTTAATATTACTTTTAGTAGTTAAATAAATTTTTTGATTATCACTTTGATAATATTATATACTTTTTTTTGACAAAAATAAGCAATAAAAACTTTAAATGCATATGAATATGTTGATTCATTAACCTTGCACTTCCATTTTTATGTATTTTTGGCAAATCTCAAGTAATATTCGAAATTCAACTATATATTGTTTATCTTTTAGTCAAATATATCAAAAGCTTAATGTCAATTTTATAATCTATGTACATGAGTATTTATCCATAAAATTTTATAAAAATATTAATTTTTGAATAATTAAAAATACTAATTTTTGTTTATTTGCTTAACAAATATTGAATCGTAAAAAATAATAATCTCTATATAACTCATTTTCATCTGCAAAAATGATAATTTAATTAATTTAGAAGTACGTAAATCTTATAACAATAATTATACACCTAGAAATATACGAAGTTCAATTTATTACTCATTTATCTTACCAAATTCACCACACATTGCATGATAAATTGTATTCTTCAAAAATATGTATATCATTGTTTTTGAACCACATACCGTGTGCACCGCACGGGTCACACACTAGTTATTAATGGTTATAAAACCAGTGCATTGACATTTCAGCTTTCTGCCGGGTACGTTGAGAACTACCAAGGGCCTTTATGGTATTAGGTTTAGGTTTCAACGAATAAAAATTCCAAAAGTTCCATCCTTGACCGTCTAGAATAAAAAAAATTATTGTAATTTTTAGAATAAAATTCCAAATTTATAACGTTTCAACTCTTTATGTCCTTTATGTCACATATTTTCTCGCGTAAAATTTTATTTATATCTGCTATACTCTTTGCATTAATTATTGTTTTATATAATCTAATAGCATTTCTCTTTCTTTTTTCTACCCTTTCAAAACCGAATTTTCTTTGTTTCCTTCCCTTTTACTCCTCTTACTTTCTTTTCATTTTTTCAAAATTTTATCTCTTCCCGTTTTCTAGTTTCAATGTATACCATAGTAAAAAAAAACGTTTTCTCCACTTAAATCAAATTAATATTTTTTTCCAAATAATTCTTTAGTCATACTCATTTATTACATAATGATGTAAGGAGCAATCACATCTTATTGGACAAAGTACACTTAATTGTGAATGAAATTGAGTTAACTTCTTCTATAAGGATATGCAATTAAGAGTAAGTACATATGCTAAATTTAATTTCATCGATCATATTCGTATGAGATATGAATTGATAAGAAACCTAATCTTAATAGTTTAACATGGGTGGTTGTCGAATTTATGTTATGAACATAAGTTTCGTAAACTCATCACTAATTCGGTTTCATTCAAATATAAAGGTAGTTCATAAAATGTCTATTTTGTTTTACCGAGAAACAATTGTCGTTTCAAGAAATACTACCAAAGAAATCTCTTTTGAAAATCGGTGGTTTTACAATGGACTTAGATACGGTCTAAAGACTCAAACATAGCAATTGATTGCTTAAGATGGAATAAAATTAACCAAGATTAAAACGGATACAATACATTAGAATGTCTAACAATAATTCTTGCACGTTAAATAGAATCTATGAGTTTCTTATTAATGTCAAGAAAGAGAACTGTTAGTAATAATAATTTTCTCGATTGTCATACAATTTAAAGAGTATAGACTTTGTCATATGATGCGATCTTTTAAATTTGAAATGGATTCCAAATACATTATCAAAATATGATTTTGATAGTTGTATCTGAAAGCATATGATCCATCGGCTGCAGGTGTATTTGAAGAAGATTAATGTAGTTAGAATTATATAAAGTGGTGTTGATCAGAAATGACTTCACGGATTTCAAATGTTGGAATCAGTGAAATAATTTTGAAAGTCAACATGCTTAAGTCCACTTAGAATCTACATTGGCACCGCACCATTTGACTTTGAATTTTGGCACACTGATGTTAAAACTAAACTTCTAAATAACGATTAAGTAGAAACTGTTTGCATTAAAAAACCAAATTGTCTTGAAGATAGTGAGAGTGATAACATGATTTGTATGTTTTGGATATATGATCCAAAAAATGGATACAAAAGTGTCGTCCCATGAGCACCAGAGTTGAACGGGTATTTTGCCAGAAATATCAAACAGTTTGATTCTCAATCGAAATGTAGATGAAGCATGTGTATGTAAGAAAAATATTAAAAGCACTAAATGTTTCTAAAATTGAAAGTAAACAACATTCTACTGATTTTAATGATGTACCCGTTTTTAAATCAGTTCTAGTTTGGTTGTTTAATACTCAATATTGGATTTAAAAAAAAAAATTATAATCAACATAAAAGGATGTTGAGACTATCTCAAAAAATACACGTAGACACCATATTAAAATGTTTAATGTGTGGCATGTAAGAAGTAATCCTTATGCATTGGCAGTAGGAATTATCATATATGATACATTTTCTACTATATCACATTTTCACTTATGTAATTGATACATTGAGCGAGTATTAAATTCGAATTAAGATCTCTAGGGGGAGTTAAAAGTGTTCTTGAATATTTATGAAATACTATAAATTGTTTATAGAAACAATGAATTCCTTATGAATGAGTATTCAAACTCGAACTTCATAAGTGACATCATAGCATGTCAATTCTAAATTCATGATCAATCTTAGTTAAGAAGCTTTGAATTGAAAATGTTCCTAAGATGAGGTTGAGGCTGATTCAACAAAAAGCAAAGTGCATCTCCTTGAATAGCGCCGAAATAAAAGCTGTATATTTACAATGCACAGTTTATAATTGAGATAGGGTGTCAAATGTTGAAAATCACATGACGTTGTTTATGATAACAATGCCACTATACGAGATCATGAAAGAATCTAGAGCTCACTAGAAGTAAAGAAGCATACTTTGAAATTTCCACATGAAAATGCAGTGTATTAGGGATGTAGAGGTGTTGATTGACAAAGTAGATAATTAAAACGATATGACATATCCATTTACGAAAGGACTAACTCGATCGGTTTCGAGTAAAATCCATCGAAGGAATGCGATTAAGAATCTATAATTGACCTCAAGAGCAAGTGGGAGATTGGGAGAGTTAGGGGTATTCGTTAGGGGCAATTATGTAATTCGTTACATATATCTAACTTTGTAATCAACCTTCTTCGTAATAAAGGTGTTCGATTTCTATTATATATTTTGTTATATAATGTTAAATTAATTAACTAATTTAAAGTATATAAATAAGAAAAATCCATAAATCAAATGTCATGTGATTGTAGTGCAAATAGTTGTCATCGTGAGTAATTAATCACAATATAAAACAGTTTTGAATATTCCAGGTCAAGATGTTTCGAAAAAGGATATCAATACATCCATTGAAACCAGTGTACGTAATGTTCTCCAACTATTAGGCAATGACTTACCCATGGCTGATGGGAGCATTAAGGAGTTACGTACCCATAGTTTTGAATAATTATGCATGTAATGACTCGTGCGATAATCTCTTGTTGTTTGATAACAACTAGGTCAAACAGGAAATCTTAGTGGACGATGTTACACATTTCTCTTGAGAATAATGTGGAACTTCTATGTGGATAATCCATTTTGGTCATAGCTAAATAATGGCATGGCGAACATCAAGTGACTATAGTTGTTCCAAGTGTATCGGCTAATCAAGTTGAATATGGATAATATTAGAATTTTTACTAATATAAAATTCTATATATATATATATATATTCTAATATGATATAGTCTTGACGAAGAGAACATGTGTAAATTATCTTTACTAAAAGGTATTGCTTAAGGAAATGTAAAATTAGATTTTATCCATGAGATCTATAAGTGGCGAATTCGACCAAATTATCACACCAATAACTAAGGTGATGTGTGAATATTAATATTTTAATTGTTAAAATATTAGTCGTTGATTGACTTTACACCTGTGCATCATACAACTAAATCTATTAAATGTCCAAAATACCACTCAATTTGATTAGCTTATAACAGTTATAAATTAATATTTATAAAATATTAATTATGAGTGTATTTAGTATTTGAGGGCGTATTTAGTAAATGGGTAAGCTCTTAGAAATGATTTGGGTGCTATTAGTAATTAATCGAGTGCACATACATAAGTTATACATTTGTGTATCGATATACGATGTCGATGTACATTCAAATTAGATTTAAATGCTAATAAATACAACATGGGCTTGGAGTTATATTTTGTCCAATAGTAACCATATCTAGGCCAGCCTTACTTGGTAAGAGGGATGAGTTTGAAATGGCAAGTGCAGATGAGAAATAAGTGGGAAGATATTTGTTGAAATATCTCAATATCCACCTATATAAACATAATGCATTTCATTCATTTTTTGCTCTTCCATTCTTCTTCAACCTTGGTAGGCCTTCCTTTGTCCACCCTATTTTTGAACTCCCTTTTCACAATCCCAAATACAAAAAACTTAAATCTATGGTGGTTTTACGCTGAAGGACGTAACTTAGGGTAAAGATCTTAGAGATCTAGGAGACTGTTCAGATCGAAGTGTGTCAAATAGGCTAAATCTCAATTCAGGTATTATTCTATTTTTTCATTTATTTTACACATACTCATATCACCATTTATATATGACTACACTGCCTTGTAATCATTTAATGTTAATTTAACAGTTTAAAATAAATTTAAATGTTTTAATATAACCAAATGAAGTGATTTAAATTTCAAAAATTTAGTTTCGGCCATATATTTATTTTATTCAATATAAAATAATTTTATAAAGATAATATATGTTTTTAAATCATTTTTATAATTTATTTATTTATTATAAACATTTAAATTGAAATAAATATTAACTTTAAATTTAAAATCATTATATAAATGTTATTTTATCAAAACTAATTTTGGCAAAACTTTAATTTAATAAAAAAAATTGCTAAAAGATTATAATATATATATATTATATAATATTTAAATATTTTTTAATATTTTGAGATCAATTATATATTTATTAAATCAAAATAGCTCTTGGCCATGTTTAAAAAAAATTGACTGAAAGTATTTATATATACGCGCACACACGCATACGTATATATTTTATAATATAATAACAAATATTCAGAATAATTTTATTTCTAATATCTTTTTAAATTTTCAAAAAAATATCTTGACTAGATAACTAATTTAATATATTAATTTATTTATATAATTAATTCTTATTCGAATTTAAGATATTTATAATTTAAATTAATATATTGACTCAAATCTAATTTTTTTTAGCAGAGCTAACCGGCTTTATAGTGGGCCGTGCCACTGTATATAAATGTAAAAACAGGTGTTCTGTATAAGCACTGAACAACTAAAAAGGTTTAGAGACTAACCACAGAAAATAAAAGCACAGGAGCTAGACAGAGGTGTCCAAACTACAAAATAGAACAAGACCAAGCACCCCTAGAAAATGAGGAACTGCCACCTCTAATCTCCAACGCTAGAACAAAAACATGCGAGAAACCAGAGAAAAGAGTAGCCAGAAGCGGATCATAGCCCACAGAATCAGGAGAGTACATAAATTTCCTGTCCCAGTTAACATCATAAAAATGACTCTTGTTCGCCTCACCAATCTCGCCAATCCTAGTAAGAAACAGACCCTCGCCCTCAATGTGATATGTAAGACTAAACTCTCTCCCTCAATGTCGCTGATAAAGGCATAGTAGGTGTCAGTCGCAGGAGAGTATCTCACGTCAGAAGGAACATGAAGCCATGCCCGTTCATCAGGGTTCCAAATAATAGAGTCAGTCAAAGAAGTAGTATCGGCCTCAAACAGAGAAAGAGACTTACTGGGAGATGGCGGATAATCATTAATAGGAGCCTCGACAATAGTGGCTATTGAGATAATCGGGACAATTGAGGGAGACACCACTTTAGGTACCTATTTGTAAGGGGAGGACGATGTAGGGGTAACCGGTCAGAAAAAGGAACAAGGCCAAAAGATTCTGATTTGGAACACACATCCGCAAGATGCCTAAAAGTCTGACATGATGTACAAATCTCCGGTTTCCAACTATAGCGGACTCTGACCTCAACATAGTGGCCCTCATCGAGTTTGACTTTTAACACCAAAGGTAAGGGTTTGGCAGGTGTTATTTCAATCAGTGCTTTGGCATAAACAAGTCTCTTTCTGGCCACAATGTTTGCGTCATAGCAAATAACCTTACCAACAAGGCCAGCAAGCCAATCAATCCCAATAAGAGGCTGGAGTATAAAAGGGATGTGGGAAAAGTGAGCCCAGACAGGTATAGATAAAACATGATCAATAGCCCGATCAACTAACAGACTCCAGGTAGTAATGATGAACGGTTTCCCTTCAATCATAATTGGGTCGACTTCCAGAATTCACTGTCTTTCCTTAGAGCGGGAGAATTTGAAGTAGAACAAGGAATTATCATAATGAACACTCAAACCCCCCTCGATTTCCAAACCTGATTGCTACGCGCTTTAACAAGGTGATAAGAGGGATTGGAATCTAGGAAAATACCAACCAAATAATCTTTCCAATACTCAACTCCGGCATCCAATACTTCCTTCGGAGGAACCATAATACCATCAATCTCAACATTATCAAAACAACGAGGGGAATGAACACCCACGTTCATAGGCAATTTGGTGAACAAGGACGACCATAAAGGAGCTGACGAGGTGGGAGTAACCACAGGACTACCACGATTTTCAGATGCAGCTGCTCTAGGGGGAGATGAAACAAGTTTTGGTAACGCGGCATTAAGACAACACCATCAGTGCATGGCTGCTTATTACTAAAACAATTGAGCAGCGTTTCCTCAGTTTCACATGCACTAGATCCACTCAATACTTGTGCCACAGAATGCTCATTAGGCAAGACTTTCTGCCCACTATCATTATCGACTAAAACAACTTCCTCCTAAGACCAAGACTCGTTGTTTACATTGGCTAAAAGAGGGAAGAGGGGATGATCACCTGGCAGATGCATTGCGGGGCAGCATAGGTGCAGCGATTTCAGAGGGAGCCAAATCGGTTACAAGGCTTGAAAGAGGGTTTCCCACGGCTGCCAATTCCATCACACGGTGGTTGTCCAAATCGCCGAGACAAGGAGAAATACCAAACACAGAAATTAAGGCCGCGGTCATAGAAAGAGCAACCGCAGTCACTGACGGAGGCATGGACGGCGCTGCAACAATCGGAGAGAAACTTGTCCAGAGCGTGTCAAAGAAACTACCAGATCTGGCGATAATGGAACAACTTTTTTCTTCGGTGGCATGAAGGGAAGATGTCGTAGGAACGAGGTGAGAGGAGAGGGGAGGGAAGGACTAGGGGAAAGTGAACGGGGAGAAAAGCGACTAGACGAGGAAAGAGGCGGAGGGTATAGACGCCATTAAAATCGCCAATGAAAAATCCGAAATTTAAATTTGAATATATATATATATATATGTATGTATGTATCTGTGTGTGTGTATTTACATAATCAAATTAAATTATTTTAATTTATTTAAATTTGAATTTGAAAATTTTGACTTAGTCAATTTTCAATATTCATAATTTTCGATATGTAAATATTTTTTCAATAATAAATTATTAAATAAGGAAATTGATATACAAAAGCTTAGTGTATACATAGTAGTTATAATTCCTATATATGTGTATATATATGTGTGTGTGTGTGTGTGCATATGTTAAACTATGTTTCTACCTGTTATGTTATATATATCACATATTTATTTCATTATATCATTATATAAAATATTAGATATATTCATAGATACACACCAATTATATTTAATTGATGATATTAATTAAATAAAATATAAAACATCTAAAAATAAAATATGGTTTTATTAAATAACTAGATTGGATCTAGTGTTAACTAGTAGATCTCATAGGCCTTTTTAGATCCAATTAGGATTTTTTTTTAAATTTACCCACTTCACCCGCTACCAACCGCGTCAGTTCCAACAAATAAGTATGTGTAGTAGGGGTGTAAGTGTGATATATTGTTCCACTCTTGATGATTTCAAGAGTAGAATCCTTTTAGCATGGAATGTAAAAACCCATATTTTCCAGTCAATAATTAATTATACTAAATCGCTTAATTAAAGGTTTAGCAAACTAATGACTTAAAGGAATTATTTTTAAATATGAATGAATTAGGGCTCGCGACCTGTTCTATTTAGTCTGTAATATTATTTATGTATGAAATACCTGTTGGTTTTGTCGAAATCAGATAAATTTTGCAAAATGAGAAGAAAAGAGAAGGGATGGGTAAAATTGTATTTTGGGTAGCACCTATATCATTTTTGAAATAACTCTTGATTTTGTCAACCAAAAATTCAAAATAAAATATATAAATTCAAATTAGAAGATTCTCAATAAATCCATACCATCAAGTTTGCATTATGGAGAAGATTAGAGTTGGACCTCAAGAATCAAAGGAAGGCTTTAAATTTGGGTTTCATCGAACTTGGATTTCTAGAAGATTTGGTAAGTGGGATCTCTTCACTAAGCTATATGATCATTTGATATGCTAAATTCATGGTTTGATGTTACCGTTGGTTAGGGCTTGAGTAATGAAATTGGTTAGGGATTTCAGATATGAGAATCTTGTTGAATGAATGTTTTAAAGTGTAAATCATATACTTTGACATGTTCAGATATTTGGTATGAATTGAATTGTGTTTGTTGGATTGTTGATTTTGGTAATAGATAGAATTACTAAGTAGTAATTCCGTTATAGCCGAAGTTGCATTAAATGATGAAAATAACAGTTGAGGTGGTTGATCAAGTTTTGAAACTCATAAAGTTTATAAAGTCATTCGATTTCCAGGACAGTTCGTCGATTGCCTTCAAGTGGTATTCGTCCTATAGAGGATTGTCGATGATATGAATTCGAGTGTGGGATATAGAATTGAAGTGATGGATACAGTTATTAAACTCAAATGGTTGTGAAACAAGTTCATTACCTTAAAAAGTTCATTGAGTTCGACATTGCTTTCATCCGAATGTCGAATGACATATAACAAAGGTGTGAATTAGCGTCGAACAATGTCTATGTAATTTCGGAGCTTCGGTCTTACATTAGTGACCGTATTTGTCGGGTGTTGCCTTATCTAGAGACCCGTAGTTCAGGCCAATTGTGTAGAATTTGGCTTACAATTGATGCCATGATGTTTTCATATATGATATTTTTATCGTATAACATAGCTCGACGGTATAAATGTGCTAAATTATTGGTTATGCGTGAAGATGCAGGTTGAGGCATGGTTCCATTACCTCGAGTAGTACCACTTGGTATTGTTCATGATATATTAACATATTGGTAATCATGCATGTTAGTGATATTTCCTTTTCACTAGACTTTCTATCTAGCCCCTTGTTTTTTATTTCTTTCTTGTCTATTCTTTGAGTGGATTGACATAGAGATGGGGAAGTCTGCTAGTTGGATGCAATTCGTAACAACCCACACCTTAATAGGTTCGAATTTCGACTAAATCGAAATCCAATTCCATAAATCGCTGGTTTTGGTAACTTGTAATAAACATTAGTATATTAGAGAGCTATCTATGAAAAGTCATAGCGGAAAAGAAAAATATAATAGAACATATATGCTGACCAAAGCTACAATTTTGAATCAATATCATTCCTTTAGTATCTGATTGCCTTGCCAGCACCGAGCATGAATGATAAGACTTCACCATTTGTAGTTCCTGTCTTGCACCGGTAGCATGTCACTCTAAATCTATCATGTGGGTTGTAATGAGAAGGGGGTTAGAACAACGTTGTGGTGACTGGAAAATTACATACTTTATCGATAACACTAATTTATGCTTATTAATTTCCATTTAAGTGTTATGTCCATTATTCATGGCTATTCCATGTAATTCCATCTACACGTACAATATGTCTAACCTTCTCCGAGGTATAACATACATACATACATATAAATACACACACACACACATATGTGTGTATATATATATAAACATTATACTATCCAAAAGAAAACCCCGGCCACTTAATACTTCTGAAATAGGGAAGAGGCAGACCCATTGGCCATTTAATACCTTAACCCTAAAGTAGGCACTCCGTAACATAATTGCTAGTCAATTGGTTCTAGCTACAGAGACGGATGACCTTCAAGAACAACTTTATAATTTAACTATCGTACTACTAATGCATCTCAAAGTCTTATCTAACGTTTAATTAGACCACCTCCAACAAACAAACTAATTAAATAACGATGTCTTTGCATATCCCATACAAATTCAACACTAGTAGGAAGCAAAATCCGTTAGGGCAAAACCTAAGTCTTTGCTGACGACTGCTTGGGATTTGTGATGGTCATAGCCTATATGCTAGCCCTACTACAAGATATCCGTCCTACAACATCACTGTCATAGCCCGCTGACCTTTTACAGCCGAAATCCTATATAGTTTATCCTAATGTAAGTCAAGGAAAGATACACATCCTAGTTACTTAATACCTCTTGTTAGAAATGAAGCAAAACCCATTTCCCTATTAGGTAACGTCGTAAGTTATTTAAGACTTCTTATATAGAGAGCAGGTAGATCCAACAATCATTTAATACCTTCCACCTTGGAGCAAAACCCTTGACATTCCTAAAGCTACTGAGCCATTTAATACTTCAAATTCAAGTTGAACCCTTGATATATTTTCCTACACCTATATGCAAATGCATATCCCTTCCCCATAGGTCCTATGGTTGGAGATGTCTCATATCGGTAGGAAGTATACACAACTATTGGTAGCCTTTAGGTGAAGGGCAGACTACTATTGTACAACTCTATAAACCTGCATCCCAACCCATTCAAAACCAAATCAATTATCCTGGGTCTAAATATTGGGATAGACCTACTAATTCACACTCATCCTAAACGTATTGTTGAGGCTAAATAGTTTCCTATTATGAAAATTATACTTCCTCATAGTATTTTATTCCTATCTTATAGGCTTATTATGTACCTATAAATGCCAATTGTCCATAATAAAGGGTCATTATTATTCTGATTAGACAACCACTAACGACATTTATTTATTTATTCTAATTCAATCGATTATGCCTACTTCATTTCCCCATAATGCCATATTAATTCTTTAACCAGTCCCATTAAACGAATTTATGTCCCCATTTAATTCATTTAACTTCATATTAACTATATTTATTACCCTACTAATTCGGGATTTACTATCTTTTTTCCAATTTGAACCTCCTAGTCCTATGGTTTACTATGCTATTAATAACTAATCGTCCTAATTATAACTAATTATACGTGTATGTGTATTCCTATTTCTAACTCATTAATTCATACGCTTAGGAATTCCAGAACATACTTATATGTACATTCTGCAAGGAATATTTATTTCCACATTTTAATATATTAGAGCTATCCTTTCTAAAAAGGATTATCATTATAAATTTCCATAAATTACCCAAAAGCGAGACTTCTGCTCCGTTTGAAATTACAAAGAATTATTTCTTTTCTTTTATTGAAATAGACAGTGCAAATTACGAAGGAGACATCCATACTTTACACATATCTTTTCTTTTTGGTATATACTTTTTTATTTCAAACGACACACTTTTCATACATAGTTGTGGAATTAGATAATTTATGGAAATTGCATGGAAATAAATTCAACTAAATTGTACCCACAACGCTCCTAATAAATTAAAAAATAAAATTCATATTCCAAGTGAAATTAGGTAATCTAAATAAATATTAACAATTTACAACCCAATTTTCTTAAATCTAGAATACATCTTTCAATCTTAACAACTTTCTACTTTAACAAATTTAAGGACTGATTTCCCAATTTCAAGATTAGGGTGTAAATACCATTCCTATTCCAATTACCTCAGGACATGTAGGCAAGATTTCAAGTGAATAAGTTCTTTCTAAGCCTACAACCCACTGATCTTCCATAGGCATAATAATTAAATAAAATTTAACAAGATAAATTTCAATGTTATATATAAATCATATAGTTTTCCACTCACCTTTCAAGCTTTCCAAATCTCTTAGATCCAAATCCATCCCTTTGATCGACTCCTTTTCCTTTTCAGTCCAAAAATATGTATAAAGAGATATATAAATATCCATTGGAATTACAAATCTGAGAGGAGATTTGAACTAATTGGAATATAGATTTATAATTATGAAATTTACCATTTCTCGCAGTATCGATTCGCTCCTTTTTCTTCTCTTTTATTTTTTGCCCTTCTCATATTATATATACATATAATATAATATATTTTAATCAATAGGAATAGTGGAGAAGATAAAATGGAAGAGCTTCGCTACTTTGATAAGAAAATATGAGAAGAAAACTAAGGGGATAGGCCTATATTTATAGATGCTCGAGTCAATCGTATCCATTAGTTTTAAATTAATTAAATCCGGCCCGTTTGGCCAAGGTTCAACCCTAGTTGCCACTGTTCCAACCTATCGACCGCTCCCCTACCGTATCCTTTTCATTCCTATTTAATTATTTTCGTCCCGAAAATTTCAAATGCTAATATCTTCTTCCTTTGAACTCCAATCACAAAACTTCAAATATAAAGGTTGCTCAAAAAATCGATACAAACACAATGGTGCAAGTTTCATGGCGAAATTCAGACGTTTGCTCAAATTACATTTTTGGGTCTTAATATTTATTTATCAATTATTGTTAATTTTACGGGTGTTACATTCTTCTCCCTTAAACGAATTTCGTCCTTGATATTCCTCAAGGGGGTGAATCATGTAATATAGCGAGCAACAATTCTAAACTGTCCAACCAATTGGTGTGCAACCAATTTTGCAGCCAAAACTGTACAAGTGCGCGGTGTATCACAACATATATGAGGCGCATGCTGAATAATTCTAAATTAGTGCCTCCTATATGAATGCATTCTTTAAAAACATTTTAAAAACGTGATGCAAACAATCTATATATAATGGCAGTTCTATATGTATGCAAGTTTTCAAAAATATAAAATCATTTTTCACACAACAATTTCCACACTCCTACAAGTAGGTGCATGGTTCAACCAATTTTGCATTAAGTCCCTACTATCCAATACCTAACACACAATCTCTACCATCCAAAATTTTGAAAATCAGGTTTTTCTAAATCTACATTTCAACGTCGAAAAAGGAATTTAGATGGAGAATTTTAAATTTCCACCATTCTTTTGAATACCTATTCCGTTGCAACTTGGAACCTTCTCTTTTGGCTCCAAATCTTTTCCAACTTTTCTAAGTACAATCCGCATAAGGAGGTTTATTTTTGGATATTCAAAATAAAATTATGCTAAACGCATGTATTTGTTCACTATCCACAAGGTAAATAGAAATTCCAAAGCTAAAACAAATTTTTTCCCTTGTTATTCCCTATGTTTTATATACCGTCATCCTTGTCGGACAGTAAAATTCATATTCACTAACACGTAGACCCTCCCTACACTAAGCATATAACACTAGAAAATTGGAAAATTTTCATTTTCCATCAATTTTTTTCTTTTTTAATCAAACATGCAAAATAGTTTGAAAATTTGAATTCCCAAAAGCATTTAAACACCATTTGTTTCAAAAGAATTTGAGAAAATTATTCCAAAAGCATTTGAATCCAAATTCTCAAAAGCATCTAAATAAAAAATTTCAAAAGCATTCGAAACAATTTTTCAAAACACTTGTCGCTCCATCATTAAAAAACAGATCTAGCCATATCTTAACATAATCGGGACTCAGTCAATGAGTTAATGCATATGATTGAACCTAGCACTGTGCAGTTAATCTAAAATTTAGGGAAACCTTTATTTCTATAACAAACAACACACAAGCATATCTATAAATTTTATGGCATAGGAATAGTAACCCATAGTTTCGCAACAAATTTCTCTCTTTTCCGCTTGCTAAAATTTATTTTTCCTAAAATTCTAAATTTTTTAGGATTCAAGCATTTGATAAATTAATTTCCTAATTTATTTTACAAACTTCCAGCTTTATTGACATTCATCGCTAGTTAAGTGTCCTTATGATATTTCCATAGTTACACTGTTTCCCAATATATATAGCGGTCAAAACTCATCTTGAAAATAAAAATAGTAATAAAATAAGAACATATCTCATATCATAGTGTATGTCTTTCCAATACCTAACGAAAGACTACTAGCAATTACAAACCAAATATCCTAAAAGAAACAATTAATAGAAGTTGCCCTTCAACGTCAACTGCTATAATTATGTTGTGGCCCTTTCACTCTTTACTCCATTGAAATGGACACTTCTAGTATGCCCTTCTACTATAACTCACATGATTTAACTCACATTCTTGGCTTCTAATACATAAGGTCCATCCCTTATTCCAATCATTACACACGATTGTGGGATGAATTGTGCATTCCCACTCTACATCGGGTAAAAAAGATAAATTATACACTTATAGAATAACTCATTAGAAAGTTGGCTAGGTGGAATAACTTTCTTACCACCTATCTTGTCTTCTTTAACCTTGACTCATCCAACATCCTCTAAATATGTTTGTCATTTCATTGCTCTTTTCTCTAATTGTACTACCATATTCTTCTTATCAAAATATCTTGATGGTATCCTCAAACTTTGGTATTTACCTTCTTTATCCTTTATTTTTCATGCTAGTGTATCCTTGGACTCGCAAAAGCAAACTTTGATACCATTCTGCATTCCTTTGAGGGTTCCTCTTATGGTTTTGACACATGCCTAACAAAACATCCCTATATTTATACCAATATTCTTTATATTCAATGAGGATTTCTTGTTGCTACCCTATGAGAATCCGTAGCAATTTTATTCATAGCCCTGACCTTCTTCCCATCTTATCAAGGTAGTCATCCTTATCTGCTCCATATCAAAAAAATTGGTTTGGTTTTCACCAATCTTTATAAAAATAAAACTTTACAGGCATGATGTACTTAATCCAAAATCTTTATATTTGAAAATATAAACTTAGAAACCATTTTCAAAAATTGTTTGGTTTCCAAAAGGAGCCATGAAATTTTTTCTCATTCTAACCAACTTTCCCTTTTAAAAATAATTTCTTCAACAAAGATTTACTTCTTCAAAAGTAAGATTTTGAACCCAAAACATTTATCACGTTTGCATCCAAAAACATAATTATCGTACCAAATCATTTTTTAAAAACATCTTCTATAACTTTAAATAATGAAAACTAGAGTAAACAAGGATAACTTCCATCCTATTATTTTCCTGCCACTCATGTTATTTCCGATTTCTACCTTAGCAGAGATTCTAATAGCAAATGAGGGGGGACTTCTAAAAGATATGCACAATTATTGCATATATTCATGGAAATTATCCATTATTCTTACGTTTTGCTTCTAATTTCCTACATTGTTCCAAAGTAGATTACTAACATAAATTTCTAACGTCTTTCCTATTTAAATTTCCTAATACAGCTACTACTAAAATTTCTTCTATCTAAATTGCCTTAAGTTGCTTCTCTTTACATAGCTTTTTTCCTTTTTTATTGTTTTCCCCATTTACTCATTGCAGTGTGTACGCCTACTGCTTTTGTCATTGGGCTTTTTTTTTCAATAACAGGAAAAGAGATATGTATAAATATATATCAGCTGTTTTTCTCCGTATTTTTCCTATACGGGAATATTCCTTCTATCTTCATTATCGGGCATTCTAACCCTTTTATTCTCTTTACCCCCATTTCAATCAAGTACCATTTCCATTTATCCACCATTTAGAAAGAATTTTAAAAAGGAGCTTCTCAATTTACAAAAATTGGAAAAATCATCGAGCCAAACATATGCTCTCTTTTCCATTCATTTCAAAAATAAAAAAATCTCTTTATCAAATAACTTGAAATCGGAAAATTTTACCCAAACAAATTTTGAACTAAAAATTTCCAAATTCCCTTTATTTTTCAAAATAACAAATTCCCAATAAACCCTTTGAAAAATCCATTCAAAACGTTTCAAGGAATTTTCAAAATCTTTTTATAAAATTCTTTCGTAGGGGATTAGACTCAGAAATGACTTTAATCGTTCTTTCTTTTGAACTTTTCTTCTTTTCCCTGTTTTTATTAACCTCTTCTTATTAGGAGTATATACTAAAACTCTAGCTATCCACTTAGGGTGATTATTTAATACCTTCTGCGGGAACTGGCTCAATCCTTTGTTACATCTTGCTTCCGGATGCTCGCAAAATATATGTTCTTACTTCACATCTGTTTGGATGAAATATACATCTTTAATCGGCAATCTATCGAAATCCATAATCATAGGGTAGTCCATGTCCGACAAAGGAGTCAAGTACCATCCAGCCTCCTAGATTCTTCATATGTTGTGCTTATACTCTTCTTGGTCAATGCCTTCCGGTACGGCCTCCACCCTATAGGGTAATTAAGGTAGGCGCATAAATTTAACACTATATATTGTTCCAGCACATATTTGCATTATTCGTCTCTTTAGAATATGGTTGCAACTACTTCTCTAGTTGGAATTCATAGAGTTTGGACTATAATATATATATATATATATATATAATTATAGGTAAAATACAAATACATTCTCTCAGCATACTCTAATTCCTATGATCGAGTAACCTAAGCTTGATATCAAATTTAACAATCTGCACCTTAAATGATTCGAATTTTGATTATATCGAAACCCAAGTCCATAAGACATAGATCGTTGGTTTTAGTAACTTGTAATAAACATAAATATATCAAGAGCTATATACAAAAAACTCACAACAGAATAGGAAAATATAATAGAATACATATGCCGACCAAGGCCACTACCTTGAGACCAGTATCATTTCTTCACTAACATATTTCCTTTCCAACACCGAACATGAATGACAAGACTTCACCATCTTAAGTTCCTGTCTTGCACCAGTAGCGTGTCTCTCTAAGTCTATCATGTGGGTTGTAATAAGGAGGGGTCAGAACAATGTTTTGTTGGTTGCAAAATTACATACTTTATCCATAACGCTAATCTATGCCGATTGATTTCTATGTAACTGTTATGTCCATTACTCACGATTATTCCATATAATTCTATCTACGTGTACGATATGTATGATCTTCTCCGAGGTATAATTACAAATATATATGTGTGTGTATATGTTATATACATATGTATCTAAACGTTATACTGCCCAATAGAAAACCTCGGCCACTTAAGACTTCTTAAATAAAGAGGAGGCAGACTTATCGGCCATTTAATATCTCAACCCTGAAGCTGGCCCTCCGTAATGTAATCGCTAGTCAATCCGTTCTAGTTATAGAGATTGATGACTCATAGGTACGACTTTATAATTTAATTGCCATATTACTAATGCATCTCAAAGACTTATCTAAGGGTTAACTAGCCTGCCTCCGATAAACAAACAACTAATTAAATAATGGGGTCTTTGCATATCCTACATAGATTCTACAATAGTAGGAAGCAAAATCCGTCAGTGCATAACCCAAGTCTTTGCTAACGACCACTATGGACCACTGGAGGTCATAGCCTATGTGCCTGCCCAAGTACTAAATATCGGTCCAACAACAACACTGGCATAACTCGTCGACATCCCACAACTGAAATCCCATTTAGACTATCTTAATGTTAGTTAACGAAAAATACTCACCCTAGTAACTTAATACCTCTTGTTAGAAATAAAGCGCACCCCATTTCTCTATTGAGTACCATTGTAGGTTTTTTAAGACTACTTATATAGAGAGGAGGCATACCCAATGGTCATTTAATACCTTCCACTCTGAAGTAAACCCCTTGATATCCCTAAAGGTACCGAGCCATTTAATACTTCAAATTCGAGGAGAACACTTGGAATACTTTCCCATACCTGTACACAAACGAATATCGCATCCTCATGGGTCCTATGGTTGGAGATGTCCCACATCAGTAATAAGTATACACAGCTGTTGGTACCCTCTAGGTGAAGAGCAAACTTCTATTGTGTAATTCTACCGACCTCGTGTACCAACCCATTCTAAACCAGACTAATTATCCAAGGCCTAAATACTAGGTTAGACCCACTAATTCACACTCCTCCTAAATATATTATTTAGGCTATAAAATTTCCTACTATGAAAATTATATTGCCTCATAGTATTTTATTCCTATCTTATATGCCTATTATGTATATTCTCTATTTCTCTCTTACGTCTCATAAATGTCAATTGTTCGTAATAAAGGGTCATTATTATTCGAATTGGAGAATTACTAATGACATTTATTTATTTGTTCTAATTCAACCTATTATGCCTATTTCATTTCCTCATAAATGCCATATCAAATCCTTTAACCAGTCCTATTAAATACATTTATGCCCCTATTTAATTCTTATAACTCCTTATTAACTACAGATATATTGCCCTACTAATTTTGGAGTTACTATATCTTTTCCCATTTGAACCTCCTAATCCCATGGTTACTATGCTATTAATAGCTAGTTGTCTTGATTATAACTAATATGAATATCATCATATTACGCTAATTGTCTTTAAAGTATTACTAACACGTCTACTTATCTAAGCGTTGACTAGCTTACCTCCAACAAATAGAGAACTAATCAAATAATGAGGTCTTTGTGCATCTCATATGGATTCCACAATAATAGGAAGCAAAATTCATTAAGGCATAACCTAAGTCTTTGCTAACAAATGCTCGAGACCGCTGATAGTCATAGCCTATATACCAGCCCTACTACTAAATACTGATCCAACAACAACACTAACATCACCCGCCAACCTCGCACGACTGAAATCCCATTTAGACTATCCTAATGTAAGTCATAGAAAAATACCCATCATAACTACTAAATACCTCTTGTTATAAATTAAATGAAGTAGATCTCATTTCTTTATTAGGTACCATCTTAGTTTACTTAAACCTCTTATATAGAGAGGAGGTAGATCCATAGCCATTTAATACCCCCCACTCTAAAGTAAACCCTTGATATCCTAAAGGCATTGAGCCATTTAACACTTTAAAGCCTAGATGAACCCTTGGAATGTTTTCCAACAAATATATGCAAACGCATATCCTTTCCCTACGGGTCCTATGGTTGGAGATGTCTCACATCAGTAGTAAGTATATACAACTTAGCTCTAGGTGAAGGAAAGACTTCTGTTGTGTAACTCTACTTACCTCGCATCCCAACCCATTTTAAACCAAAACAATTGTCCTAGGCCTAAATATTGGGTTAGTCCCACTAACTCATGCTCATTTTAAATGTATGATTGAGGCTATATAATTTCCTATTATGAAAATTATATTGTATAGAATACAATAGCCTATGATTCTTGTTTGATGATAATAAACATATATATATATATTCATTTAAATGTATTTGTTATTGTACTATTTTATTTTTTACATAATTAAATGAATATTTGTTGAATAAAATAAATAGCACAAAATTCATATTTAAACAAATATTTTATTCAAACGGATATTTTATTACAAATTTAAATAGTACAAACTTCAGCTCTCACTACATTTACACAATTTCAATTATAATTCAATTTCAAGTACATTAAAATTTCGATTACATCACATATTTCAATTTATAATTTTGACCTCACTACATATCACTCATTCACTCGTATTTGTTCTTCAACTCTATTCCAGTTTGTATCCAGCATCTGGATTAACTGCAAAATAAACACTAATGCAGTAAAATTGAAAAAGAAATATTTTACCGTGTACGATAAAATGTGTATTTGAAAATTTTATTTGCCTCAGTTATTTGGGTTGTTCGTCATCATTTTATTTTGAATTCATCATACACGAACAATTTATGACATGCACAATGTATCACTGTACATGCCACAAGGCCGTGCATACTGATATACACTTGCATGTTAAAAATATAGGAACGGGTGAGCACAAGGTCAAACCCAAGCCGAGGCTGGATTCAACACAGGTGCAAATGCACACATGTACAAATCGAGTATAAATAGGATACGACACATGTATTACACAATTACACATATATACATGCATATGTATGCATGTATATATATGAGTATGTATGCAACCAGAGAAAATTAACATGACTGCATACAAGTTCAAGTGCACCAAACCAGTTCCATAAACATGACTTAAGCTCAACAACTCAATGCAACCAAATACTCCAGGCAACCTCATATACAAAGTTTATGGCTGCACACATATGTACAAAGAGGACATCATATATGGAAACACAAGCATATGGAGATGATCAACAGAATACAAGTTCAGTGTGAAAGGCAACACAGAGAAACCCAAAGTGGATACCAGTTTAGATCATATGAAAATGAAAGCAAGCCAGTGGATACTTCAATAAACCACAGCCTCAACCAAACATGGTGTACACAAGTGGTTCCAATCAAATACAAGACAAAAGCAAGTTCAAATGATATGGTCAGAGCAATGGTAGCATACATATGCAGATCAGTCACAGTGCAACATGAACCAGAACCGGCAATGCGAGACTCTAATCTAAGAAATGGTCAACACTAACTTGAATGCAAGTTTTTCATCACCAACATACATTTATACATGTATGCACACATGTATACATATATGCAGCAACAAATCATGGATAATAGTGCACAAGTTCAAGAACAGTTCACCAGCCAGTGCAATCAAAACTGAATCGAACCGGACTACAAGACCACAACAACAATATGCAGTGACAACCAGACTCAACACTGAAGGCATGAATACTTACAAATCAACACAGCAGAGTACAAAGAAAGATAACAGCAGTGGACACAACAGACCCAACAAACCAGTACATCAAGACTAATGAAGACTACGTTCATATGAAACAGGACAACAACTCTACACATAGTGGAATGCAAAGCTATGCCAGAGAATCACTTCAGACTATTATATAAAACATGAAGCAGTTACATGAGTCACGATACAACTACAGATGCAAGCAAGCAGTCGGAACAAAGTCATGGTTCGAAAGAGAATGTAACAGCAGTTAACAAAAATTCAAAATGCCAAAGTCAAAGCCGATAACGTGAATTGAAGAAGTCATAGTGCCGGCGAAGATTGGAACAGAGGTAATAACACGTATTAACAAGTTACTCCCCGAAGTCATAGGAACTGAAACAAAGCAATTCACAAAAATTCGAATTACAATGAACAAGTCAACACCGAAATAAACAGTCATGAAGCAACACATATGGGATGAATGAGTCGGAATAAATCACAAGCGCTCAAGCAAAATTGAATGGACAAGTGAAAATCACGAAGAATTCAAAGGAAAATATACGAAGGTAAATACAGGCTGTTCGAACCTTATAAAATCCCAAGCATCATCATTGGCAAAAATTCATTGGAGTTCGAAACAAAAAAATCCAAAGAGCATACTTAGAACAAAAACCAAAAACTCCAATCAAGTTTGAAAGCAAGCCGAGTTCAAGCTTATCAAATAGAGAAAGAAAAGTAAAATCACATACCATAATTACTCGATTCGAACTCGACAGTGAAGCCATGAACAATCAAAGCAACCAAATCGATTGACGAAGCAACTAGAAGCAAAACCATACTTCAATCGATCACAACTTCAAAGCGGCGGCTTTATCAACAAAACCCTAGATTTTAAAGAGGAATGAAAAAGAAACGAGGCGGTCATGAATGAAAAAGGGGACAAACTTCTCTATCTTTTGTTTGGGCCATAATTATAAAAAGGGATATCATGGTTTTTTTATATTGGGCCGGTCTCTTTTATTTTAATTTTGGGCTTGAATTATTAAATAGGGTTTTGTGTTTAGTTTTTATTCTCTTTTGTAATTTTCCTTTTTTAAATTGTGTAACTCTCTAGTCGTGTGATTAGGTACAAACTACATGGCGTAGTTTAAGAATTCACAACTCAGTGGTTGATTTATGGCAGAGTTTTGAGCGTAGAGTTAGGTTAGTCATTAGCGGGTGTCGCAAGTTTACGTGTGTAAGCGTCTAACTACTTAATTTCTAGTAGAAACCTTGGGGGCAGCACGTAGGCAGGTTATTGCCGAACTGGGTAAATCTGTGTTGTTCTATTTTTGCTTTTATTATTCTGCTATTATCTATGCTGTAATTATTATATATATTTCCGCATTAATTTTTATTATTATTAGTAGCACCCTATTCACCCCCCTCTAGGTGAAATCGATCCTACAAGTGGTACCAGAGCTAGGAACAAAAACCATTTTTTGTTTTTAAAATTTTGATTTTTCCAAAACTAATTTTTTTTTAAATTTGATTTTTTATATGGCTTCCTTTAATAATGCTTTTGTTGTGGGTCAATCCATAGTTAGACCACACATGTTCAATGGTAAATATGCATACTGAAAAAATAGAATGAAAATCTTTCCGAAAACCATAGATCCATGGAATATTGTTGAGACGGGATATAGGACACCAACTATAGTGGTAGATAATTAAGAAATTGAAAAACCAATGGATTAATGGTCAGATCTTGAAAATAAACTGCAGAATGCTAACGCTAAAGCTATGAATTCTATTATTTGTTCATTAGATCAAATTGAATTTAATCGTGTCTCACATTATCTAACCGTGCATGAAATTTGGCACACACTTGAAGTGACTCACGAAGAAACCTCCCAAGTCAAAGAATCTCTCCTTGCTATGCTTAGTAGCGAATACGAGAACTTTACAATGGCCAAGGTTGAGAATGTCAAAGAGATGTATGGACGACTTTCTAATCTCGTATACAAATCAAAAGCTCTCGGAAAACCATACACCGAATTGGAAATAGTCCAAAAAATCCTCAGAGTCCTTCCGCCAAATTTTGAAACGAAAGTTACTGCCATTCAAGAATCATAGGATTTGAAACAAGTTAAGGTTGAAGAACTCATTGGAAATCTCACCACTTATGAGCTAGAAATGAAATTCAAGGAAAAACGTGAAAGAGGTGATACTTGAAAGAAATCAATAGCTCTCAAGGGAACAACTGAAAGTGATGACGACAATGATGATGATGGAGCAGCTGAACTAACGCTGTTAATAAAGAGATTCAAAAGGTGGAACCACAAATACGGAAATCCAACTCTAAATCAACAATTGAAAAGCAGAATAGTCAAAGTATTAGACAACTCAGAAGAGCAGAAGATCATTTGTCACAAGTGCAATAAACCTGGTCACATCAAGCCCAATTGTCCTCAGAATCGACTCAGCCAAGGAAAGAAACCGAAAAGGAGAAGTTTTACAGCTACTTGGGATGAAACCGATGAAGCTGATAAAAGCATTGGCAGTGAGAGTGAAAAAGAAAATTTGTGTCTTCAAGGAGAAACAACTGACAGTGATGATGACGAGCCAAGCGAGGTATCAAAACTTACTCATTCAGAATTACTTATATATTTTCATGAAGTAAATGGCTGTTTTGAAAGACTTAGGGAGAAGTACGCTAAAATTGAATCACAAAGAGATAGTTTGATAGAATTAAATAAATAGCTTGATCAATTGGTTAAAAACTATCGAAACAAGAGCCCTAAGTGTGATAAGTGTCCATCACTTGAAGAAGAAATTAAAAAATCAAAAATTAAAATTAAACCACTTGAAATGAAATTGAGACTTTGAAAGAAAGTTAAAACACTAGGAGAGAAAATTCAATTAAAAAGTGCACCTTGTTATTGAATGAAAATGAATCACTCAAAACACAAGTCCAACAATTGTCTACAACTTTAGAAAAATTCTCTAGAGGAGAAAAATCACTAAATATGCTAATAGGGAAACAAACAGTCAATACTGTTAGACAAGGACTTGGGTATACTCAATTTGAACGTGTTAGAAGCGAAATTAATCAAGTTAATTCCAAGTGCACGATCTGTGGAAAAACTGGACACAATCACAATAATTGCTGGTATAGATCCAAACACGTGAAAACCATACCAATTTGGGTTCCAAAAGACACAAATATAAAATCCCTTAAAGTCAAACAAATCGAGGTGCCAAAAGGAACAAATATAAATTACCTGGGGTTTACTCAAACATATTTTCAAAATCTTTTGTCACCAACAACCATGGACCTATAAAAATAAATAGGTCACAAAAATCTTTTCTCGTGTAGGTGTGGTGGCAGGATAAGAAACAAAAAAGTGTTACCTAGATTCTGGCTGTTCCAGGCACACGATGGGCGACAAATCAAAGTTCCTTAGCCTAGTACAAAGGTGGCAGAGTCATAATGGGCAACAACGATAAATGAAATATTATCGGTAAAGGTAAAATAGGTAACGGTACATTTATGTTGAACGATATATTATATGTTGAAACTCTGCACCATAATCTGATTTAAATCAGCCAGTTATGTGATAAGGAAATAAATGTTGATTTTGATTCTGATTTGTGCAAAAATTTTGACCAGTCATCCTTTCATACTTGAACTATTTCATATAGATTTTCTTGGACTAACTATATTGCAAGTTTAGGTGATAAGAGATGTTGTTTTGTATTGATTGATGATTACTCAAGATACACGTGGATATATTTGTTTATTTTATCGATTCTAGACCTGGCATTATGTTCACTATTTGTTTATTTGCACGGTTTCAATTCAAATCCAAAATAATTTCATTTAAAAGCTGTAAAAAGGATTTTAAGGTATTTGTTGCACACTCCACGATTTGGTCTATGATATCTATCTAATGATAACCTTGAGTCAAAGGAAAATTCAGATGCAGATTGCACTGGTAACCTAGTTGATAGAAAAATTTCTAGTGGAACGTGTTTTATGTAGAGACATTTATTAGTTGCATCACATTTTCAGAGAAAATATCTGCATATTTTTCATTTTAACTGATTTTCAATTAGCAGACATTTTAAAAAAAAACCCTTTCAGAAAATAGTTTTGTTGACTTCGTTTCAGATTAGACATTTTAGAAATTTGATTTTATATTTGTTTTTGGATTTGATCTTAAATGATTATGTTAACTAATCTGACTCCCTAATGATTATCGAAAAGATAAATAGTGATTGAAATAGTGATGAGTGTCGATATTAATCATATATTATGACTCGAGATAGTATATTTAGTAAATTTATTTAAAAATTTAAACAAGATTTATAATAACTTTTGTTGGTAAAAATTCCATGACCATCTTTATTTCTATCATATTTCTAACGACCATCACTCATTAAAATCCAATATAGTATGTCAAAATGTGGTATTTTAAATGGGAAATTATTCGTTTTTATTTTAGTTTTTAGCAATAAAAACACCCAAAGTATTCACTCTCATTTAAAAGTCCTCACGGTTATGCATGGGTGAATTACTTGGAATATTTGTTTATGTGCTTTCATGCTCATTTAAAAGTCCTCACGGTTATGCATGTATGGAACACATAGCAAAATTGATTATTAAATAGGCGAGTTGATTCTAATCCCATTTAAAAGTCCTCACGGTTATGCATGGTTAGAAGATGCTTGAAATTCATTTTTTTATAAAAATTGGGAATACTACTAATCTCATTTAAAAGTCCTAACGGTTATGCATGGTTAATAAGTATTCAAATTCCTGATATAAATATACCACAAATAGACACAACTATATGGTTTTATATGCCGACATCACCCCCATCACTCTAAAGTGGAATATGCGCCTAACAGAGTATTTATGATTTTTGTTTGATTTTTTATTGAAATTTAATATTTATACTCGATTGGGTATTAATGTTGTATTAATGTCTATCACTTTATCTCTATTTTTATAACACTATTACTCTTTTGCTGATAATAAATGGGGGAGAGAAAAGTTAAGATTTTGGAAAATAAAGTTCAAATATTTTATTTTTTATTCGCATATTCTCATCTAGGTTCATTTGCATATTTTTATTTATTTTCATGCATATATGAAGGGGGAGTTTGGTTGTAGGGGGGCATTCAAATAGGGGGAGAAAATGGAATTCATCAAAACCAAATACATTTAATAGAGTCAAAATCCTAATATATGTTTGTTATCATCAAAAGGGGGAGATTGTAGAATACAATAGCCTATGATTTTTGTTTGATGATAATAAACATATATATATATATATTCATTTAAATGTATTTTTTATTTTACTATTTTATTTTTTACATAATTAAATGAATATTTGTTGACTAAAATAAATAACACAGAGTTCATATTCAAATAAATATTTTATTCAAACAAATATTTTATTACAAATTTAAATAGTACAAACTTCAGCTCTCACTACATTTACAATATTTCAATTACAATTCAATTACATTACAATTTCGATTACATCATTTAACGACCCAGAATTTTGGACCATTCGCATCCATTATAAGTGTATAGGTAGACACTCATGCCGGAGTTGAATTGCTCAAAATACCACGTTGTTAATTTAAATTGGCAAAACTGAACATATACAGTAAATAAAATCACAGATCACAGACACAGAGTAATAAGTGCAGCGGAAATAAAAGCGATAGTAGTTCATGAAGCTACTATATAAATATATAAGTTACATCAGATTTAAACCAGATACAACGGAAGAGTAATATGATACATCAGATACAAAGCAGAATACATCACTGAAATCATCGAATATCTGAAAGCTGGATAGATAGCTGGATCTCCAAGCGAAGTTCCAACTCCAAAGGTGAGTCTCGAAAGCTGAACCACTCGGTCTGACCCGAGCGTAAAGCAAAATACAAAACACTCGAGTCAGGATTAACATTCTTATATTAATAAATCCAACTCAAGTGAAATAGCAATTGAAATACAAGTAACTCAAAGGATGTTTGGAATAACCATCCTTTAAGGATCCGTTAAACTATCTACTATGTAGTAATGTACGCTAAGTAGATAATGTCTATCAGTAATATATAAAGATATCAAAATAGCGTTAAGTCATGGCCCATTCCACCCTTAACACATTTTTATTCCCAAAAGCATATACAAGACCGTAGTTTCCCCAAAACCGGAAGTCACCAGAGGGCAATCCATATACTAAAGGTACAAATCAAAATCGTAGTGGTCGGGCATAAATGGAATACAAGTATGACAAGGCACATGAGGCAATACCCAAGGTAGTGATACTACCGTTCACCTGATCCGGACTGGTGAGAACGCAACGCCGCAGCGCCTGCAACACCGTGAAACAACACTCCCAAAATCAAGGGTGCACCAATCGACAACAAGTATAAGTAGTTCGAAGAAGTGTGTCCACTTGAGGTAGCTAATCCTCCATTGGCCCGGCACAGCTCCTGTTTTAGTCATTTCCAATTTGACACAAGTGTCAAGGCTATCCATTATCGTTCTCTTTCTTCAGTCATCACGTACATCATTCCAACCACTTCATTCTGGATCATCACTCCGCGTATAGTTATTAAAGTGGTTTTCGGTTTAGATAGAGAGTATATCCATAACCGAATTCCGGTCTCTTTAATAACTTCCAAAATTATTTCACCGATTGGTCGTTTATTTATTTCAAAACCAAATCAATTTTAATTTCAATTCGTAAATCAACATTTCATTTGTCGTTCAAAACCAATTTCCAATAATTTACGTTTCAAAACTTCCAAATCATAATTCCAAAATCTTATAATTCAACTTCACTTTCTATTTAAAACAATTCAAATATTGATCCAAGTTCGTATATAAGTTTCGATTCGAAATCATTTAAATTAACTAAATTTTAACATTCAAATCAATTTGAATTCATTTATCGATTTCATTTAATATTCGTTAAGTAAATTTATCATTCAAAACAATTTCTATTAAAATTTCCAATTCATTAAATCAATTCTTAAGTTCAACTTCATTAAATCAAAACTTACAATTTTGAATTAAATTAAATTCGTCAAATCAATTCTTCCAATTACAAGTCTTACATTAATTCCAAAAATATCACATTTTCATTTCTTGTTAAAGAAATTCATTTCACTTATTTACTTACTTAAATAATTTTCCAAAACTTAGTTAATAAAGAAAACTCAATTTCAATTATTTCCGAAGTAAATTCACTTATTCAAAAGTTCAATTTTTACTTATTAAAGAATTCAATTCAATTAATCATTAAATAATTCAATCTTATTTAATTTTTAAATAATCCAAAACTTAATTATTAAATCATTACAAAGTTTAAAATTTTCAAACTTAATTATAATTTCAAACTTAATTATTAAATCATTTCAAAGTTTAAAATTTTCAAACTTAATTATAATTTCAAACTTAATTATATCATTTCTCAAATTAAAACAGCATTCTTTCATCAATTACATTGTTAATATTTTGTTTTAGATTATTAAATATTAACATTTTCATTTCATTAAAATTCAAATTTCAACTTCATTTCAAAACCATATTATTTATTCAAATAAAATCTTTGTTTATTTTTAAATCAAATTATTGACCAATCGGTTTTATTTAATTTTCTATCCTATGTCAAAGTTCAATTTGGGTATTTATCATTTCAACCCGATTCCAATTCAATTCAAAAATCAAATCATAACAAAGGGAACTTGCAGTGTGATAACTAGGATGGTGTCAAAGTAAATAAACAAGCAATAACAACAATCAATATCAATCCAAAATCAATTCAAATAATCCCGAAATAACCGTATTAATTCGCATTGTTATTTGTACGAATTAATATAATTATTTCTAGAATCTACACTATCATTTCATGTAGATTAAGGATTATTACATTACGGTTTTCACTTGTCATCTATTTACAATTTCATACATCATCAATTTAACAACATACATTCAGTGGTTCAAAGTGTAATTAAACAAATCCTACGTGTCAATAAATTCAACAGTTAAAGGGGTCATATTATACAAATGTCAGTAAATCAAATTTAACACTTAATTATCCTATATCAAGTTCAATTTCATACTGTTTATCATTTTAACATTAACAATTTAACGTCCAATATAAACATCAACAATCAATCAATTTCAGCCAAACTGTATTATCATTGCATAAATAATTAACAGATAAAGGTGTCAGATGTCAAAGGTGAACTAATACATGCAATAGCATATAAAACAGTGTAATTAACTAACAGCAGTATATTTCAATTGTCGTTCCAATTGAAATCAAATTTAATAAATAAAAGAACGTTAATCGTGAGTGATTCTTACCTTTCGAGGCTAGAGAGAACAATGAAGTTGAGTTACGAAATCCAGGAACGAATCTCAAACAAGGCAAGAGAGGCACGAATCGACGAACACAGCTGATAAATCAAAATTCCATGAAATAAATCAAATAGTTGGATATGATCGAACAAATATATGATATAATGAATTTTCACAAAAACCAAATTTATAAACATATATTTTTTTTTATATATAAATAACTTATGTGCCCAACCCTTTATATACATACTAACTGATTACCCATGTAAAATATATAACTCTTTCAACATTGTATACTGATATAATATAACCGCTCAATATAAAATTTGAAGCTACTTACCTATACTTACATATTATAACAAATGAAATAAACTTTTATATGAATATACTTTAAAGATTAAAACAAACTAACTGCCGATAGGCAACATGTAATATATTTTGAAGTCGATACCCATTATAAATCAACACAGCCAACTCTAATGCAATATATATAAAACAACATGACTCACGTATAATACCTTTCAACATACATATACAAACTAACTCATTTATACTCTTATGCTTTAAAACAATTTATCTGTAGATAATAACCGCAACCTAAATTATAAACAAGTTAAACTTTGAAATTTTCAAAACTAAAACCTTTATAGCTCATATACAAACTGTGACACATAATTAAATAATGTAGACATATAGATATTTTGAAATATGTACCACTTTTATACTTTGTACTGTAAACCAATATATAACTGACATTTTAAAACAATGCAACATGTAGTTAGAAACTTACATATTTCTTTTCAAGACATAACTTATATAACTTGTAACTGTTATAACTTATAATATAGTCATAGTATATAAAACTGATATCTACGTAACTAACGAAAAATATAAACTAACAAATATATACTTACACTTATACTTTATAAAACATTGTCATACTTACTAAACTAAGATCTACATAACATAAAAACTTATACACTTACAAAACCGAACTCACCTATATAAATTGTAATATAACATAAGTATATACAATAACTTAAACTAAGAGGCATACCATACCATTCGAAACTTAAGATAATTCTGAGTATATATATACTGCTATAGATCCTATGTGAAATTAACAGACTGCAATCTGTTACAACCGTATATATATAAACTTATATACTCATTATATATCTAACAATATTCATTTAAAACAGTGAACTTACTATATATATAACAACGGAGCATGGCCAGCGGAGAGAGGAAGTGGGGCTACGTGGGTAGGCTTCGGCTTAGGTGGTTACCGGGTGAAGCACGGTTCCAGATGGTGAAACGTGGACTCGGAGGCGATGGGCAAGGCTATGGTGACGTGTGAGGTGCGAGTGGAAGATTGAATGCGCAGGAGGGACGCCGACGTGGAGAGGAAGTGGGTGGCTGTGAGGCCGAGGTTGGGGTGGCTGGAAGGCAAAAGGCGGAGGGTGACATGTTGGGAAATGGGCGTGGAGGTGGAATGGCCGGAGGTGGCAGAGGGGGACGAGGCTGGAGGGGAAGGTGGGAACTGTTGAAATGAAGGTGAACAGTTCAGAAAATGTAAGAAACCAAAAAGAAGAAGCAGTGAATATGAACTGAAATTATTATATACTTTATTTTTCTCAAAATGAATAGGCAGAGGGAAAAGAGAACGAACCGGCAACGTATTGGAACCAGTGAAAGTAAAAGTTAGGCATTGATTTTCTGAAAACAATAAATGCTAGTGGCTATTGGGTTTAACTCAGTGGACAACTAATCAACGGGAAATTTAAATGGTTTGAAATATGGAACCGATACGAAAGTCGTTATCGAGATTGCACCGCATATTGGGCTTCGAAATTTACAATCGAATATACCGTGGAGATCAGCACGACGAGACGATCAAACGGTATACAGATATCCGTGGTACGATCATCTGATCAAAAGTCGATATCGGTACCGAAAATGCTGCTATTTTGCAGAAAATAAGAACGACGGAGCAATAGATGTCCGAATTTGGAAAAATGACGAACTGACATCTTGCTCAGAAGATGGTTTAGAATTTTTCTATGTAAAATATTTAGGTTTCGGAAACATTTTATTTTCATTGCTTTTTAACTGATTAAATTGAAGTGAATTTACGCGCGAAATAAACTTTCATATTTTCGGACGAAAATTTACCTGTCGCTATGTTTAACTAGACGTATTCCAAATATTAAATTTTTATTTCAAAATTTTATCGTTTAAAATTTCACAAAATTTCAACTAATTACGTTATTAAAACAGTTGAAATTTACGGGTCGTTACACATCAAAAATTTCAATTTACAATTTTGACCTCACTACATATTACTCATTCACTCGTATTTGTTCTTCAACTCTATTCCAGTTTGTATCCATCATCTAAATTATCTGCAAAGTAAACACTAACGCGGTAAAATTGAAAAAGAAATATTTTGCAGTGTACGATAAAATGTGTATTTTAAAATTTTATTTTCCTCGGTTATTTGGGTTGTTTGTCATCATTTTTTGAATTCATCATACATGAACAACTTGTGACATGCACAGTGTATCACTGTACATGCCACAAGGCCGTGCACACTGATATACACTTGCGTGTTAAAACTACAGGAACATGTGAGCACAAGGTCAAACGCGAGCCGAGGCTGGATTCAACACAGGTACAAATACACACATGTACAAATCGAGTATAAATAGGAAACGACACTTGTATTACACAATTACACATATATACATGCATATGTATGCATGAATATACATGAGTATGTATGCAACCAGAGAAAATTAACATGACTGCATACAAGTTCAAGTGCACCAAACCAGTTCCATAAACATGACTCAAGCTCAACAACTCAATGCAACCGAACAGTCCAGGCAACCTCATATACAAAGTTTAGGGCTGCACACATATGTATAAAGAGGACATCATATATGGCAACACAAGCATATGGAGATGATCAAGAGAATACAAGTTCAGTGTGAAGGCAACACAGAGAAACCCAAAGTGGATACTAGTTCAGATCATATGAAAATGAAAGCAAGCCAGTGGATACTTCAAAAAACCACAAACTCAACCAAAAATGGTGTACACAAGTGGTTTCAGTCAAATACAAGACAGAAGCATGTTCAAATGATATGGTCAGAGCAGTGGTAGCATACATATGCATATCAGTCACTGTGCAACATGAACCAGAACCAGGAATGCAAACTTTAATCAGCGAAATGGTCAAAACTAACTTGAATGCAAGTTTTTCATCACCACCATACATATATACATGTATGCACACATGTATACATATATGCAGCAACAATCCATGGATAATAGTGCACAAGTTCAAAAATAGTTCACAAGCCAGTGCAATCAAAACCGAACCGAACCAGACTACAAGACCACACCAACAAATGCAATGACAACCAGACTCAACACTAAAGGCATGAACACTTACAAATCAACACAGCAGAGTACAAAGAAAGATAATAGCAGTGGACACAACGGACCCAACAGACCAGTACATCAAGACCAATGAAGACTACATTCATATGAAACAGGACATCAACTCTACACATAGTGGAATGCAAAGCTATGCTAGAGAACCTCTTCAGACTATCATATAAAACAATGAAGCAGTTACATGAGTCACGATACAACTATAGATGCAAGCAAGCAGTCGAAACAAAGTCATGGTTCGGAAGAGAACGTAACAGCAGTTAAAAAATTCAAAATGCCAAAGTCAAAGCCGATAACGTGAATTGAAGAAGTCATAGTGCCAGCGAAGATTGGAACAGAGGTAATAACACGTATTAACAAGTTACTCCCCAAAGTCATAGGAACAGAAACAAAGCAATTCACGAAAATTTGAATTACAATGAACAAGTCAAGGCCGAAATAAACAGTCATGGAGCAACACGTATGGAATGAATGAGTCAGAATAAATCACAAGCGCTCAAGCAAAATTGAATGGACAAGTGCAAATCACGAAGAATTCAAAGAAAATTTTGTGAACATAAATATAGGGTGTTTGATCCCTATAAAATCCCAAGCATCATCATTGGCAAAAATTCATTGGAGTTCGAAACAAAAAATCCAGAGAGTATACTTAGAACAAAAACCAAAAACTCCAATCAAGTTCGAAAGCTGGTCGAGTTCAAGCTTATCAAAAAAAGAAAGAAAAGTAAAATCGCATACCATAATTACTCGATTCAAACTCGACAGTGAAGCCATGAACAATCAAAGTAACCAAATCAATTGACGAAGCAACCAGAAGCAAAACCATACTTCAACCGATCACAACTTCAAAGCGGCGGCTTCATCAACAAAACCCTAGATTTTGAAGAGGAATGAAAAAGAAACGAGGCGGTCACGAATGAAAAAGGGGACAAACTTCTTTATCTTTTATTTGGGCCGTAATTATAAAAAGGGATATCACGTTTTTTATATTGGGCCAGTCTCTTTTATTTTAGTTTTGGGCTTGAATTATTAAATTAGGTTTTGTGTTTAGTTTTTATTCACTTTTTTTATTTTCCTTTTTTAAATTTTGTAACTCTCTAGTCGTGTGACTAGGTACAAACTACGGTGCGTAGTTTGAGAATTCGCTACTCAGTGGCTGAGTTGTGGCACGGTTTTGAGCGTAGAGTTAGGTTAGTCATTAGCGGGTGTCGCAAGTTTACGTGTGCAAGCGTCTGACTACTTAATTTCTAGTAGAAACCATGGGGGCAGCACGTAGGCAGGTTATTGCCGAAGCTGGGTAAATTTGTGTTGTTCTATTTCTTCTTTTACTATTCTGCTATTATCTGTGCTGCAATTATTATATATATTTCCGCATTAAATTTTATTATTATTAATATCACCCTATTCACTCCCCCTCTAGGGTGAAATCGATCCTACATACTGCCTCCTAGTAATTTATTCCTATCTTATATGCTTATCACGTATATTTTATACTTCCTTCTTACATCCTATAAATGTCAATTATTCATAATAAAGGATCGTTATTATTCCAATTGGACAATCATTAATGACATTTATTTATTCATTCTAATTTAACTTATTATGCCTATTTCATTTCCGTATAAATTCTATATCAAATCCTCTATTCGGTCCCATTAAACAAATTTATGTACCTATTTAATTCTGTGACTCCCTATTAACTACGCATTTATTGCCCTAGTAATTTTGGAGTTACTACGGTTTTTCCCATTTGAACCTCCTAGCCCTTATTGTTTACTATGCTATCAATAATAGTCGTCTTAATTATAATTAATATGAATTTCGTCGTGTATTATGTTATATATATAATCGATAGGTGCAGTTATACGTATATTGTTTGAACCAAAAATGGCACAAACATCCACTAGAGTAAGAGAGCGAAGATTAAATGAAGAAAGTAAATGAAAAACAAAAGAAATCAAATAGATAACGGGCATACTCAAATTTATAGTGGTTCGGCAGTCTTGGCATATGTCCATTTGAAAGATTTTATTGCTTTTGCACTAGATTTTGTGATTACGAGTAGGAGAGATCGTCAGGTATCCTGGGGTACAATGGAATTTGGGTATAAGAATAACATAAAGGTCCTTGGAATGAACCATGCCCCTAGTATTTATAGGGGTAAATGACCGAATATCTCGTTGATATTTCCCCTGCAGAATGCCAATACCTAGCCACCAATAAAATATTAGCCCCTAAAATCCTAGGGTTGGGGATCGGTATCGACTCCTCTAGAGGGGATTGGTACCAATCTCTATATGTGCAGTATAGGGTCTTGCGACTTCTAGTGTTAGCTTGTCTTCTTATTAGCTTTATGTTTCCAAGGTTGTTTTAAATAGTTGCCTAGATGTTTTTTGGTCCAAGCGATGGATCGATAAAAGGTTGAATTTTTACTTTATGCTGTATATGGAGATTGTTGATACGACGCATAAGAACTCCGGAACAACACTTGAGTCAAGCTCTATGTAGATAGAATAGAGTGCCATAAGAGTGGGGGCCGCCCTAGGTGTACCTTAGGGATCGGTATCGATCTTCTATGTAGGGTGAAGCACTTAGCGAATTTTAGCATGTTGTTTTCCTTAGATCTTTCGACCGTTGTCTCGTGGTCTTGTCTGTATTTGGTTTTTGGACCCTAGAATCATCTCTTTGGGTTGCTTGCCTCGATAACCGCCGAGTCTAACTTGTCCGGTCAGTCTGCATATAGTTGAGTCAAAAGGCCGAATAACACTTGCCCTCCAAAGTACATCTTGTTGTTAACATGATGTGCTTTGAATCGAGATAAGTTAGGATTATCGAAAAGAAATTCACTCTGTGCCTCGAATGGTTGTTACCCTTCCGTTGAGTTCCTTTTTGTGAAAAGCCGTATCTTTAACCGTTCGCTGCGATGCTTGGTCGATATCTAACATTGTAAAATCAGAATGTATCAGTAATTGTATGTGCTCAATTCCATTGAGCTAGATGATTGAACTAGTAGGCCACAGTTATCTGAACTCCTTTCTTTTATAAAAATCCAAGGTAAGAATTCAATTTTTGTCGATTCAGGAAATTGCATGTCGAGTATGCACATGCGCTTGTATGTCCATCCATATACTTTTTCCATTGGCTCCTAAGCATGTTTATGTGCCTGTAACACCCCACGTTAAATTACAATTATATATGCAAATAATTTAATTAATTTATATACATTTGAAATTTTAAAACAAAGAAATGTTTGTAAATGGGGCAACTAATTAATATTATTTGGAATACATATATATTTGTGTAACAAATAAATTAGAGAGAGAAATTATATAAAATCAATTAATAGGGAATATTAATTGATGGTGTTTATTTAAAAGGGAAATTAATATTCAATTAATTAGTAGAGGTGATTAATTGACAGAAACTGACAAGAAAGGGAACATATATTGTAGCAACTAATTGATATGATTAGAAACATTTATGTTAGTGCAAGAGAATAAAATGGAGGAAGAGTAATTTATGCAAGTAATCAATTGTCAATTAATAAACATGAAGACTTATGGTAACATATATAATTAAGATAGTGATTCAAAATTCAATTGTAGAATATATGCATGCAATAATTATGGGAATAAAATAAATTAATATGCATATATGTGACAAATGAATATGGTATTGATTGGCATATTAATTTGGTAAGGAATCACAGTGCAGGCATGGATTAATTGGATAGTAAATTAATTCTAGGTATATATGAAATCAATTAGTGGGGTGATTAATAGGGGAATCTTATTTAAAAGAAACGTCAAATTTAAAAATATATGTTTCCATAGATTGCGAGAGAGAAGGGGAAAGTGATTAATGAAAAGATTGTTGGAGAATTAATTTGAAATAAAAACAAACGCAGAAGAAAACATATTAATTTAATGTCCATAGACTAAGTGTACGCTTTAGATTTTAGGGTTTTATATCTAATGGTTAGCACTGATTTGAACCACTAAAAATATAGGTGCCGAGCCTTATTTTTATTCTCGTTATTTTTCTCTTGCCCACAGAAGCTCTGCCATTTTTTATCTCTTCTACACTTTCTTAATAACAAAATTTTAGATCTAATTCACATGAATTTAGATCTAAATAGAAAGAGAATAGAATTAAGTAGGGAATTAGGAATTGGTTCAAATCAGAAGGCTATGTCAAAGGTAAAACCCTAGATCTGAGTTTTATTTGCTATTTCTAATCCAAATCTCTTCCTTTTCTCTTTTAAATATTATAGATATGTAAATAATCGTTTTAATTCCAAACAGGGGTTACAAAGGAGGTGAATATAGATGTTAGGGACAGATCTGAAATAAAAACTTGGAGATTTGGAAAGCTGGCAAGGTAAGTGGATTTATTTATATATCTTTTAAGTTTAAGATATATTATCGTTAAATTCCCGTTTAGATAATTTTATACAATAATTAATTCTACTAATTAAGTTATGCTGAACTATAAGGAATTTACAGGATTAGTATTTATTTACATCTGTTTCTACGTTTTGGATTTCTATGCAAGCGTCATTCTTCTTCTATTTTCTCCTCTTTCTTCGCGTATGGATTAGAATAGATTAAACGTGAATATGGATTAAATAATTAAGAATACAGAAATGAAGGAAATAAGATGTAAAGTTATAAAAAATTTAAGGAATGGAATTACTGTAATAAATGACGTTAAAATGAGAAAAGTTAGTTAATCTAATAACTGGATTTTTGAGTAACTAAAAGGTTAATTGGTTGGTTTAGAAAATAGGATACATTTCTATAATTTAATATTTAAAAGATAACGATGAACGTGACTGCGAAAATAAAATAAAGTAAAAGGAAACTATGGTAAAATAGAGAAACCACTGTGTTTTACACTAGCCCAAAATAATAAAAGAAATACCTTGCAGTTACGAATTATTGGTTATAGCCTTATTTGATATTATAATATGGAAATGTATTTTTAGTATAGTTTTCATAACCAACCAAATAAAATAGAATTACTTCCTAGAATAGAAGATAATAAAGCAAATATGACATGAATCAAGTAAATTATTAGATAAGAACTTGAAGTTGTAAACGATAATGAACCTAGGTCTGCATTCACTGTGCAGACCATTTAAGAAAATAGTTATTATGATAAGTGAATTATATAATATAAGAGAATAAAAGAATATTCTATATCATAATAAAAGAAGCCATATTAGAACAGAAAAGAAATGCTGGAATTATGTATGGACTGTAAAAGAAGAGAAAATGACAATTACAGGTAGAATTATTACATAGGTTATAATTAAGTAATAAGAATGGAAAAGCTTATTTTGAGACTTTGAATAAATTAATGAGCAATAATAATGGTAGAAGCTTATTTAAATAATTTATATTAAGTCAATAAGCAAATAAAGCAGGAATGATAAAAGAGGCTTATTTTAATGAACTTAAGATTTATATTACATTAAATAAGCAAGATAATGAATGCAGCTCATACCAATAGCATTCCCTATTAAATAAATGGAAATCTCATAATAGATAGAGGTAAGACGAGGGAAAAAATATGCTAATTAGGGTAAATAAGTAGCCAACAGAATAAGAAAAGTAAACTAAACGCAAATTAAAAGATTAGACTTAGGGTCTAATAAAAGAGTGAGATGTGTTTGGAGTAACCCAAAGGATGAAGAGCCTAACGAAGCAGTTCATCACAGATTTCAGCAAAGGAGAAGCACGTCCAACTTAGTTATTTTGGGCTAGAAGAAAGTACGAGACTTCAACGAGACGTGAGGATACTCTAGGATGGCCCTTTGGGTAGGCCTAACAAAGTTGCATCCTCGGAGGTAGGTCTGTAGGTGTTTCATCAAGAGAGTATGCCTTGACTGCATTTGCATTGTAGACCCAATGAAGCAGACCTTTGTAGGCAGTCAGAAGGGCTTGGTGTTCGGAGTAGGGAATTCATATGTCCAGTACTTGCAAGTAAGTTTAAGGATAGTCGGATGCGGATATCGGCCAGCATCAAGACCAAGAGCGATTTCGGGAAAGACTAGAGTTAAACCATCAGGCTAATAATTATTTCACTATCGAGACATTGGATGAGGGGCACCGCCATTTTGATTTTAGATTGTTTGGAGTAGGGCACGACCACTTAACTCTTTAGAAGTCTTTCGGTTAGTTGAGGGGTGGCTACGTGGGTCCATAGCCACAATGAAAAGAGATAAACCAACTAGAATATCTGTATTACATGCCTAACGAAGCAGTTCTTTACAAATATAGAAAATCCTTGACTGAATTCCGTACAAGGTAGACCTTGTTGGCGGGATTCAGATAGTAGACAGAACGATTACGTAGTCCTCAATGTACGCACTGGTGGTACATTATGGATGTCCGAGCACTGGCATAGACTAGTGCGGACGCGATTTACGTTTTCATAGTAAGTAGTGGAGCATCTATATTGTAGGCCTTACGAAGCATTCCTTTACAGATGTAGCTACAGAACGCTACGGAGCAAGACGATGGAGCATCTATATTGTAGGCCTTAAGAAGCAGTCCTTTATAGACGTAGTTACAGAACGCTCTCGAAGCAAGACGATGGAGCCCTTTTCGAGGAGGATACGGAAGGTACCATGGGTGGTACTAGGACCAATATGGTCATTGGGCATATAGCTGCATATATGTATATATTTGTTATTGGGTTTTAATCTTTTATGGAGTAGATGGGCATGGTTCACGAAAAGAGGCAAGAGTATTGTAACCCAATGAACCTAATATAAGAGTAAATGGAAATAAAACAATATATGTAGAATTAAGTCTTAAAATATATAATTTATCCATTCACCAGAACTTTAGTTCTGACCCCCTCCTCATAACATCCTACAAGTTAGGTAGATGGCAAAGACTTCCCAGCTTTAAGGCACTTGTTTAGAAAGTGTTATTATATTGATGAGTATTTACTTACTATTATATTTTAGTCAATCCCGCTGTGAGATATTTAATTGAGCTCTGATATATTTGTCTTTGCCTATTTGCAGGATTCCAGATTCCTAAATCGAGTTTTAATGGACTTAGGTTTTAGCATTTTTGCGAAAAATCCTGACCCATTGGAATTTGGTTTGTTACAGTGCCTATAGGTCATTGCCAAGTTCCATGGAACTGTAATCATAAGTTGTTTTGTTTGTTTTTTAATCCTAAGGCATCCTTTCGATATAGCCTTAAGTCGTATCGAACACTAAGCACGGGCCACAGTGTTAAGCTATCGTATCTAGCTTTTAGGTGATTATACTCCTGCCTCCAGTCTTGGCTTAATGAGGTTAGTGCACAGACGGTCGAGTCTCATCCTTATGAACTAATATTTTTCCCGTTGGGTCTACGGTCTGAGTTAGTGAATGGGTGGTCAGGTCATACCCATCTTGAGCTTGCACTCCCCTTATTGGATCAAAGGTAGGAGTTGGCGAATGTCCAGATTATAGATAGTGTCAGCTGATGGATGGTCGGATCACATCCATCTCGGGTTATGCTTCTGCTCCCTTGTCAAGGGAAGAAGCTGGTGAGTGAATGGTCAAGTCACGTCTACATTTAGGATTTGTGCACTTCCTGTCAAGTTAAGGAAAAGAGCTAGGAGCCAGATGGTAGGGTCACATCTGCTCTAAGTTTGGCGATGGACGGTCGATCATGTCCTTTTGTATTTAAACTCCCCCTATCGGGCCAAGGGATAGAGTTAAGTTGATGGATGGTCAGTCACATCCATTTTGGTTTGAACTCCCCCTGTCGGGTCAAGGGATAGAGTTAAGTTGATGGATGATCAATCATATCCATTTTTGTTTGAACTCCCCATGTCGGGTCAAGGGAAAGAGTTAAATTGATGGATGGTCAGTCACATCCATTTTTGGATCACGGTCTTGCCCCCGAGTCAGTGGCAAGAGTTGGTTGATGAGCGGTCGAGTCACACTCTCTTTGGTAGAGCTCTACAAGTTTCATCATAGGCCATGGAGATTCTATGGGCACCTAACTTCGGGTACCTACACACCTGCATTATTCATATGCAGTTTCATTTGTGTTGGTCGTGATTCATAATGAAATTGCATAAAGGTAAAGTTGCATGGCTGGAAAGCCATTGTGATAACCCGTATTTTTGGACATCTGGTAATTGGATAATTAACTCATTTTTCTCTATTGAGATACTGATTTTGTTTGATTGAACAAATAAACTTTGATAATTAGAATATATCTGGATAAATATTTAATTGATAATCTACTAATATAATTATTGAAGTTTGACAATATTAGTTTAATAATCTTCTTTTATAATTATTTAATTGGGCAAAATTAATCTTTTCAAAATTAATAGAAATGATTTTTAGTAGTTCAAAATATGATAGCCTAAAATAAGATTTAACAAGGGTTTAAATACACTTTCTTTTATATTTGAAATTTATGCACTTTGTATATATATAAAGATAATACATATTAATATAAATACATATAAAATATAAGAGATATTTAAGATAAGATTTAAACATTTGTAAATATTTCATTCTTGCATATTAACATTTGTAAGAAAATAATCACATATATTGACAAATGTTAGCTTAGTATTACAAGTGGCAAACTTAAAATTTTCTTTTAGAATTTAATTACAAATGAATATAGAGAAACCTGGCTTTGAGATTTTGAGTTCAAACATCTTCTTTCATTTTCAAAACATAAAGAAAAAACAAAACCTGTAAATATAAAAGCAGAGAAAACTAAAATCTGTAAACTAACCAGAGGAAATTTCAAACAACAACTTCATCTATTCAAAGCTTCAGATCTGAGCAGAGATACAAATCAACAAATAAGTTCCAGTTTTCAGATCAACATCTGGTTCCAGAGCAAAATCAAGTTGTTCTCTGTTTTTCATAGGACTGTGAGTAAACTGCTACTCTTATTATGCTTAAACCTGTTTGAAATTGATGCTTGTGATAAAACATTGAAATAACTTTGTGAAAATTTGATTGCATGATGAAAATTATGTTAGTATATAGATAAATATGCAGTTGTTTGAACATGTATGCCTGTACATATGTACATAAACTTCTGTTCCAGTTACAGGTTTATAAATTAAGTTTTAAAATTTAATTTCTCTTTATACAGATGATATTAGGCTAAGATCTTAAAAAGGAAATTGATCATGGCAATGTAATTTCATTTTTAAAAAGAATTTCAGGTAAAAATATTAAGTAAATGTTGTGAAAATAAGAAATAACAGTAAAATTCTTTCAAAACCAGAAAATTTGAATGGCTTAATTTCTCGTTTGGATTATGTAATCTGATTTGTATTGGAAATTTATGAATTTTGATAACCATATCATAATTTTTAAGCTTGTGGTTAGTGAGTAATTATGAGATGATCAGAATTGGGACTTTGTTCGAATTCAGGCAATTGCGAGGTTCGGTGAGGTCGGGGTTCATGCCGGAGGTAGTTTGTGGGTCGGGGTGGTAGGAAAAATGGCCGGAGGGTTCAATGATCATCATGGCGGCGACGTGATGGGGTTGTAGGGTTTTACAGCCTGATGGGTTCGTTTTTGATTTCGAGACGATACCTCCGACTATGGTGCATCGGACATTGTCAAAGTGGGTGGAATAGGAGCATAAGACGACGACGAATCTCTGGACCGGATGTCGGGATTTCTGGTGGTGGGTGGTGGCGTCGCGGGGAAGTTTTTTTGGAGATGGTTCGTTCCAGGTTTGGGGTTCACAGGCTCATTCTGGATTTCGTGTTCGAGTTGAAGCATGGTTGGTTGTAATCGGGTAGGGAGGACGGGGTCGACTCCCTGGCGATGATGAGGTTGGTCGGAATTGCTCCGATAGGTGGTGCATGTGCACGGTATCGCTGTGTATCGGTGTTTTGGGTTTGCTATTGATTTTGGGGGAGGAAGAGGAGTTTCGAGTGAGGTCTCGAGAAAATGGTTGGGTGACTCGGGATCGTTTTCGGGTTAGCTTGTGGGTTTCGAGTAACAAGTTTTTAGTTTAAATTAAATCCAAGTTTTAAAATGAAAGGAGAAAAATAGAAAGAAGGCAACGGTCTCGGGTAAGGGATCTAGTGTTATTCGGGTTTGACCCGAAGTAAATTTTGTTCAATTTTTAAGTTTAAAAATAAATAAGTTTTTAAATTCAAAATGAATCTAGTTTTGAACCCTTTCTTAAAATTTATTCCTTTATATTATAACTGTCTTAAATAATTATTTAAGGAAATTCTATAATTTTGTTTAACTTAAATTTGTTAAGATAAATGCTTAAGTGATTTTAAACTTAAATTAAATGGTTTAATTAAGTAAGATAATTATAAGATAAATGTTTAAATATGATTTTGATATTTAAGAACTTAATTAAGGATAAGTGGTTTATCTTATGATTAATTAAGACCTTGGATGATTAAGGACTAATTAAATTAATAAAGAGATTAAAGAGTAATTAGTTTATTTAATAATTTTAAGGGTATTTAATTAATTATGAGTTAATTAATTAGAGATTGATTAATTCGTAATTAAGGATAAATTAATTAAGTAATTAGAGATTAAATACTTAAATGATAATTACTTAATGTAAGTAATTAAAGAATTAATCTATTGAGGGTTGATTAATTTAATTAGCAATTAGAGGTTAAATTAATTTATGATCTAGGTTGATTAATTGAGGATAATTAACCAATGGGAAAATTACTTGATGAAAGTCATTAAAGGTAAATTACTTAAGGGAAGTAATTAAAGATTAATTACTTAGTGTAATTAATTAAAGGATTGATTAATTAAGGAAATTAATTAAGGGATAGTTAATTAATGAGTGTGATTAATTAAAGGAAAATTAATCAATGTAAGTAATTATAGAAATTAATTTGAGTAATTAATTAAGGATCAATGTAATTATTGTGAATGTGTGAAGGTTAATTAATTTGTGAAATTAATTAAAGGTTAATTACTTAATGTAATTAAAGATGATAATTAAGGATGATTAATTAATGGTTTGTAATTAATTAATGTTAAGTAAGTAGGATTAAAAGTGATTGAAGTAATTAATTTAATTTATTTAAATTAATTAGAAATGGTGTGATAAATTAATCTTGCTTATGAATGATTGAATGATATCGTATGCCTTAGATTAGTTGATATCTCTGATATGTGATTTGTGATGCTATGTGATAATATGTTTGGGTTGAACTGTGGTAATATGGTTTGTCTATCTGTTATGAATGGCTATGTAAATATGTAATCCTGGATATAAATGGAATTGTTTAAAACTTAAACAACTTGGGTTAAGATGACATGAATTCGAAGAGACCGGGGTCGGGTAATCAGCAAATACCCGAAACCACTTCGATTTGTAATCTACAATAAATTCTTTATAGTTTTGATTTGTGAAATCAATAGGCTGGAATGAAATAAATTAAGTAAACTGGACCATTGAAAATAAGTAAGAGTACTTAGGTTTGATTTGTGAATAAATGTTAACTATAACAAGTTATGAACTTGTAGTAAAGTACGAGTTACCCCGGGTTATTAAATAAGTTTTATACATTAGTATTTCATGTTAGATGGGTTTACTCACGCTGGTTTCCAGCCTGACCCGGGTGTTACTTTGATGTAATGCTCGGGTCAGACCGAGTATTATAGATTTCCAGGTAAGGACGTTCTGGAGCTCAGGAGGCGAGCTGGATGGCAGGAACGTATGGAGTGTATTCCGCTGTGATATATTGTAGTTGTTTGGGACATGTTAATTGTATATGTCTAGTGATTTGTGTATATGTTGTAACTCTGATGTATTAAAGTGTAATTTGACAAATACAGCTTCTTTTGTATAACTGTTATTATTTGATATTATATTTTTCCGCTGCGAATGTGAGAATCTGTGTTTTTGGTACTTCTGTTTCTTCTTCTTCTACCTCTTTTCTTCTTTTCCCTAACTATCTGGAATTTTTGGGATCGAAAATTTCGGGTCGTTACAGCCATTTTATTGCAAAATAACAGAGTTTGTCTTATGAAATAATTCAATGCAAATAGGAATAAGTTTTATTCTCTAGCGAAATAGCATCGTAGATGCTCGCTATTCCATTCCGCTCCAACCCTTCACACCTGGAAGATGACCGTTAGCGGTCTAGTTTATAATTAATCTCTGTTTAGGGCGCCTAGGTTTGTAAGCACTAGGAGCTGTCTGTCCTCATTGGGAGTTAGAATTTACTTGCCTGCAATCCTGTAGGTCTTCCACAAACCATTGGAGCTTTTTCTTTTAGATCAATTCCTCGATCATATCATGAAGGTGTCTACACTCGTTCGTGTCATGACCATATGTCACATGAAATCTACAAAATTTTCCAAGCTTCCTCTGGTCTTTAGTTGACTCTCTGGACTAGTTTCCTGTACTACTCTGAGTTGCGAGTAGCCAAGTAAATATTTTTAGTTCAGTCATTCAGTAGGGTGTAGGTGTCAAATCTCAAGATTCTCGATCGTCTCCTAGAATCCAAGTTTTTGTCTGGGACCCTGCTACGACCTTCGCTCTGACCACTGCTATTATTCTGTACATTCACATCTATGTTCCCCAAACTTGCTCCGGACTATCTCACAGCGACGTTGATTTGCACAACTTTGGCCTAATGGCCTATATCATTGCCTCTTCTAGTAAGTGTGATCTCTTCCTTGTGCAAGTACTAGACAACCTTGTTGTAAAAACGATCCAAAGTAGTAGGAGGCTTTCTCAATAACCATTCACCAAAGTCTGTATCATGGTGGATCCCCCTATCAAAGCCATGGAGATTATGTTGTCCTAAGGGTTGCTCACCTCAGTCACATCAGTATTAAATCTTTGTAAAAAGTCTTTGAGCAATTCCCCCGGTCCTTGGAGTAAGTTAGACAATGACATGACATCCTTGAGGCGAGTCGCGTGCATTCTAAACTTCTCGATGAATTTCCATGCTGGCTGATCAAAAGAAGAGATGGACCTTAGTGGTAGTCACGTAAACCACATGGTCGCCACTCCTAAGAACTTGCACTAGATTGCATCTATCGCTCTGGCGGAGTCCATATGCCTCTCGTATTTAATGAGATGTTGTCTAGGGTTAGTCTTTCTTCAGTATGAGGGTAACGTTGGCATGTTCAATCTCCGTGGGTACTCTTCGCATACGACTGCTTCAGGGAAGGGTGGCTAGGGGAAGTCCCCCCAATCGTCATTAATTTGGCCTTGACTTTCTCTCATAGGTTGCTTTACCATCTCAGCCAAGTTCGGCTCTTGGGTACCTGTTGGATTGTGGTAATCGTAATCTATTCCTTGTGCTTGGCCTGGTAAACGATCATGGTTCATGCCTCGTTGCCTAGGTTCTCCTAATTCTAGAAGAACCATTTGCTCATAAGCTCTGCATTCATTCTTCAGGGGCAATTTAGCAACAAACTCTTGATTTCCGATGCCTTGGTCAATCATAGTGCGCCTAGATTGCATTCTAGTTCTAGCTTGAATTCCTACTCATAGGTGGATGGATTCGGTACCGAATCCTATAGGGGATGGATCGGTACCGATCCCTATGCCTAGGTGGGAGTTAATCACGTAATCTATGTGTAGTTGCCTTGATGCTCCAGCTCTGTGTGCGTCTGTTCTTTGCCTTCTGTTCCTCTGGTGATATTCGGATGATGAGGAACTTCCAGATTTCGAGTACGGTAGAGATGGCTCTCTCTTAATGTTCCTATGGTGAGTATTCAGATGGGTCATCACGATTCTATTCTCTTGGATTTATGGATTTAACTCTGCATGGCTATCTTGTAGCTCTTTCATCATACGCTCAAAATCAATCCTGGTGATGTCATCTGATGGATTCTAGACATTAACAGCTTCTTGCTGCGCATCTTCATCCTGAATGTGGAGGTTAGCGTTCTCTGCTTCATTGGTACTCTTGAGGAGGCAACAACTTTATCCTTTCTAGAGGTTATTGGAGATAGCTTCTTATAGACTTTGTTCAAATCTGAGTGGTAAGGAAACTAATTGAGAAAGAATTAGATTTCTTCCTTGGATTATAGGCAATGCAATAGTAGACAAGGATTCAAATAGCATGAGAATCAGTTTCTCAGTGAAAGCACCAAAATGTTTGAACCAATAATGACACAAACACCCAAAGGAGTAAGAGAGTGGAAATTAAATGAAGAAAGTAAATGAAAAATAGAAGAAATCAAACAGAAAACAAGCATATTTATAGTGGTTCGGTAGTCTTGGCCTACGTCCACTTGAATTATTTTATTGCTTTTGCACTAGAATTTGTGATCACAAGTAGGAGGGATCATCAGGGATCCAGGGGTACAATGGAGTTTGTGTGTAGCAACAGCATAAAGATCCTTTGAATGAACCATTCACCTATATTTATAGAGGTAAATGACCTAATATCTCACATATATTTCTCCTGTGGAACCTCACCGCAATACCTAATCACCTAAAAATTATCGGCCTCTAACTCCCTAGGGTTGGGGATTGGTACCGACCCCTCTAGAGGGATCGCTACCGATCCCTATATGCAATACATGGTCTTGCAACTTCTTGTGCTAGCTTGTATTCTTGTCGGTTTCATGTTTCCAAAAATTTTTTTACATAGTTGCCAAGATGTTTTTTTGGTCCAAGCGATGGATCTACTAAAGGTTGAATTGTTGCTTTAGGCTATATATGTAGATTGTTGATATGACACATAGGAACTTCAGAACAACACTTGAATCGGTCTATATGTAGATATAGTAGAGTGTCGTATGAGTGAGGACTACCCTGGGTGTACCCTTAAGGATCGATACTTGATGTGCATGTAAAAGTGTATATTTATACTCTTATTTCTAATCTTCTTTTGTTAAAATAAAAGGCATATTAGGGTATTTTTATATGTTTAAACCAAAATCAAAATTATTTTCAAATCATGATTCATTCATCTTCATTTGGGGGGCAAAATGGTAATTTTATGTATGAATTAATTTTAAGAAAATTTATTTCCATATTTTTATTTTTATTTGTAGGAAATTGGGTGCAAATTGGATGGAGCTTCATGGATATATGCATGCATAAGTGTTCGAAGCTAAAGAAAGAAGGAAACAAAAGAATTCATACAAATGGAGGAGCCCATATGCCCACTAACTAATGGACCATAATCAAAGGCAAAAGCACATGTTAGTGGGGATTAATTAATTCCCTAATGATCACTTGAAGGCTACACAAACTCAAGGGCATTTTTGGTAGTCCCCTAAAATGAGGATTAGGGTTTTAGGCATGTTTAAACACCCATTATGTTTCATGTAAGGGAGGCTCTTAATCTCTCTTTTATGCAAAGTTGTAGCACAAAATCAATGTTAAATAAAATATCTCTTTAATGGCTTCTTAGCCTTGTTCTTTACTTTCATACACTTTCATTTCATGCTTTCTTTTATTATTATTTTATTTTATGCTCTCTTTTAATTCATGCAATTAGTTTAGATTTATTTTATGCAAGTAGTTGGTTCTTTTTTTTTAATTTTCTCTCATTTTCCTTGTTTTTTATGTTTAAATCATTTTATGTTGATATGAATTTAATTATGAGAAGCTAAACCCCTTCAATTTAGGGGTAATGAAGCTCTCATGAATCATATTAAATCAACATAGAATGGTCTCATTTATAATATATTATTCTGTGCTTAATGGAAATTTAGATGTTGATGTAAGTTTATTAGTGAATTTGATAGCCTATGTTGTTAATCACAAATAGACTATGCTTAATCAAATATAAACACAAGTTACACCATCATCTAACAAATATGATTTTAATAATAAAAGTCAAACTAGAATCAAAATTTGATGATCTATGTTATTAGTCCATAGTGAATAGATCGTGCTTAAACTAGAATTTATTTTTAATTTCATGATCATTTTAATTAGATTCTAGAAGTGGGTTTGAATGGTGAACTAGAGTTTGATGGTTTAAGTTGTGCTAATTAATAGCACAAATATGCCATGCTTATAATAAGCATATCAATCGTTTCTACTTGAATTTTAATGAGAGATTATTGATTAAATTTTGTGTTGATTTATATGAATGATTGAAAGTGGATTTACCTCTAGGCTGCTCCTTATTCTCATAGTTTTATTCTCATTTTCATTCTAGTTTTAGTTCATTTTTCTACAACTTTAGCAAAATCTCCTCTTAATTTTTGGGCTAATTTGATTGAGTAATTTTAGAATTTTTGCTTTCTCCGTTGATCGACCTGCATTCGCATACGTACAATGATAGTACGCCATGCACTTGCGGTTGTATAACGATTAAATTCGGACGTTTTTTAATCGATAGAAATACCGTTCCGAACAAATTTTTGGCAGCATTCCTGGGAAAAGCAATTTAATTTTATTTTACTCTTCGAATTATTTTTGCCTTTGTTTTATTTTATTTTGAGTTATTTTTCAAAAAAATAAATCACATTGCATTTGATGCTTTATTGTTTTCTGCTTTTGTGTATTTCATTTCTGTTTTCACTTGCTTAATTTGCATTGCATTTGGTTAAAAAAATATGCTTTGCATTTGTTTACAATGCTTTTGTTAAATTGCATTTTAAAAAAACAATTGTATTGCATTTTACATTTGCATATATGTTCATCATCATTCAACTACTCCAGCCACTGCCTAAATTCATTTCTTTCTGTTTATACATTGCATTGTTACATTACATTTTGCATTTTCATTTCTATTTTTCCAATTCTGTGCATTTCTGTTGTTTATGCATATTTCTATTCTGTTGTTTTGTTCTTTGGATCCTCCCAACCCCACTTCTATTTTCCTACATTTTCTTTCATTTCATTGCATTTTGTCTCATTTCTGCTTTACATTTTGCATTTTGATTTCATTACATTGCATTTCGGGCATACTTCCCCATCGCCTCCATTTCCTCAGCACCAGCATAGTCACAACCACCAGCAACTTCACATCACTATCACCATAACTTCACCCAAATTCCTCTAACACCTCCTCCATACATCACCGCAAACCGCAAACCGCAAACCACCCACATAGCAATCTGCAACCAATCTATGCACCAACAGTCTGTTGTTCCACTTACTTCCTACTTGCTCCACCCCATTCAACAAGCTACATCCAACAAAAAGTTCAACAACCAACTGCCTATAACAACTTCATCCACGAACATCTCCCCTCTTCACCACTGCAATCATCTGCAGCCCACTTGAACATCACCCAACTTACTTCCCACCCAAAACCCCTGCAACCTCAACTAAAAAAAATCCTCACTGCCAAAATTCACAAACCCATCAACTCCAATCCACTCAAACAAATAGCAAGTACATCATCCAAGCCATTGTCTTCAAACTGCTCACCTAACCAAGCTCCTCCTTTATAACCAAACGGTTCACCAAATCGCCATCACGACAACCGTTTAGCAGCACCCAAATCAAACGGCACCTGAAACAACAACCCACGACTTTTTCAAACCACCATTGCAAATCATCCATGCCTAATCACCCTTCTCCAAATCCCTGCAAATCATCAAAGCGATAACCGAAATCATCATCGACCTCACGAAAATCGCAGTACCCAAATACCACAAACTGCCACAAGCCCTCATCGTAACACCACAAACCATCACCTTCACTGCAATTACTTCATCCGTGACCAAATCAATTAGCCTTTCCACCACCTACACACTCGTTCACCTATACTTCCTCCATAATCGCGAATTGCAACCTCAGCAAAAGTCGCCGCCTTTACCAATCGTCGACTTCCAACCCCAATTTGTTAATCGCGATTTCCGTTTTATAAATTGTCTTTCCTTTTTTATAAATCATGGTTGGTTTTAACTGAGATCAGGAGTATCAAAAATAACACATTGGGGTTGGGTAATTGGGCTTAGGTTTATGTGGGCTGTTTTTATTTTAATTTTATTTTTAGTATAAATTCATTTGTTTAGCTTTAGTTTTTTTTTAAAGAAAAAAAATATCTTGTTCATTATTTTTCAGCGTAAAATTTTCCTTTCTCTTCTTCTTTAGTTTAAAAGAAAATAAATAAATAAATTTTTTTGTCTTCAGGAATTTTTTGTTTGGATTTGGTAATTCAGATTGAGTCTCTTTTAAAATAAATTTATTAGTTTTCTTTATTTTAGATTTAAATTTTTTTTTCTTGATTGTACTTCCATTAAAAAAAATCATTTTCCTTTGTTCTTTTAAAAAAAATCATTTTACAACACTTTTTCAGGTTGTAGGATGCAAAAAGGAGAAGACTTACTTGCTAAAAACTGCTTTGCTCTGCTTTACTTGCGCTAAACAGAAAAAATTCGCTGCTTTTATATAAATTGCTAATAATTCTGTACGCCCTGTTATCGTGCTCTCATCTCCTGTTTTACTTTATTACATTGTTGGTTGCTTGCATTTCTAAAAAAACAAAAAACAAAAACAAAACAAAAAAGTTCATTCGTAGTTGCATTAATAATAACGTTTAATTTTTATTTTGCATTCATTTAATCTTATTTTCTTTTCTAAGGGCAATACCCAACTTTACATAAGGTGGGGGATTTCATCACCCCATCCTTGGCCGAAAATTGCTTATCATCTTAGAATTTGACTAATAATAATGGTTAGACATTGGACTTAAGGGAGTCATGAGCTCATATAGAGCAAAATTGTATCTTGATGGGTTGGTTTCTTTTAATAATTTATTTCTTGGTTCCTAGGCTACTGCATAGCAATAATCATTTATAAATGTTACGGTGATTCATAAAAATTATAGTGATTGTTTCTCTGAAGGCACTTAAACCTTCGGCTGCATTGCTACGGTGATTCGTGGTGCACCGATAACTCCTGTTTGTTACCTGGCTAAGAACTATTTTGTTGAAGTAAATCAAAGTATGATTATACAATTTTGGGTTAGGAGCTACTAAGGACAGAAAATTTGTAGTTAAATCCTTGCATTCATTTAGTTGCATTAGTTTATGCATGTATAAAAAAACAAAACTAAAATAGAAAATCCAAAAGTAAAAAAATTCACATTTTCCTTAACTTAGTTTTTAAATAAAAATCCAAAAAAATCTTTTCAAAAACAAAAGCTAAAAAAGATAACGAAAACATTTTTAAAAAAAATTCTTCTTTTTGTATAATTTCTTTTTGGTAAATATTTTTCTTTAAAAAACAAAAGAAAAGAATTTTTACTTCATTTCATTCTCTAAACCTTGTTTCATTCTCTTAACCTTGATTTTCACATCTTTCTCCCCTCGATCTTTTGACTTATGCACGAGTACTTGGACCTGTGACACAACGACGAATCGTTTAACCCGAACGAATGAACCTCCAACGATGGCTAATGAATACCCTCCCCGAACTCTCATTGATAGAATCTTTCCCGATAGCGTTTTTATCCCTTCTTATATCACATTACACGCCCCAACAAGTAATCACTTCAAAATTCATTCAAATATATTGCCACGCTCCTAAAATTTGGCAATTTTGAACACGATGACCTATATATCTTCTCAACAAAATTCGAACAAGTCAATGCAACCATTAAACTTCAACAATTATGTGACGATGGAATCAAACTTAGGTTAATTCCATTCGCCCTTACCGATTGTGTAGAAAAATGGTTGTATAGCTTACCTTTAAACTCGATCAAAACATGGGACGAATTCGTTAAAATTTTCTTAAAAAAGTTCTACCCAAAAGCAACTAAAATACGAAACAAAATCGTAAATTTTCATCAATTCAAGGGTGAACCTTTTGGAAAATACTTTGAAAGATTTAAAGAGCTTTTGATAAAATGTCTGCACCATAATTTTGAAAAATGGACTCTTTGCCAAATCTTATATGATGGACTTGAAAATAATTCCCGAACCATGCTTGAATCAATGTGCAAGGCAATTTACTTGTCTAACGTCATGATGATGCTTGATAATTCCTTGAGAACTTGGCCGAAAAATCATCCAAATGGGAACGTTCTAATGAGAAATCCATTTATTCACGATCGAACGCACATTCGATAGGATCATCTTTTGCTTTGAAAGTGAAAATCGATGCGATGATCAATAAATTTGACAACCTTTTCTCATCCAATCAAATGAACCAAGCTTACGAACCATTGTTTTATAAATGTAACGATCCGAATCATATCGCAGACCAGTGTCCTCATTCGTTAAAATAACTCAATGCTTTTAGCAAGGTTAAGAATGACCTGTTTTTCCAACGTACAATCGCGGTTGGAGAAATCATCCTAACTTTGCATGGAACTAAAATAATTCTAACACGAATTTGGTTTGACCCAATTTTCAAGCATTTTCGAACAATACTTCGAATCATCCTTTTCATCCCAACCACTTTCAACAAAATCTTATGCCTACGTCTCAAAATCAACTGCAACAATCATTTGCTCCCTAAGACGATAAACGAATGACTTCACTTGAGAAAAGTCTTGAAACTCTGGCTAAAGCAACCACTCAAAACCTCCAATCAAATAGCAATTTGCAAAATTTGTTAACCTCATACATGCAATATACGAGTCAATCAATTCCTAAACTTGAAATGCAAATGAGTTAACTAGCCATTTCTATGAGTGAATATAAATGAGGCACATTCCCATGTCAGCCAGTTCCGAACCCTAGAAATCAGAACACGAACTCGAATCAAGCTCATGTCGTTCAAGATAGCAATGTGAACCAAATGAACGCTATCATGACTTGACCACTTTAAAATATACTATTTAAACTGATTTAAATATAAATTAGGTAAGGTTATTTGATTCAATGGTTATTAGATAGGATTTGGAAAGAGAAATGAAAATATCTAAAAAAGATTGGAAATGATATTATAATAATATAATATTATAATATGAAATGAAATGAAAAATGAGTTTGAAATGATGAAAATATTGTTTTAAATAAGTTAAAATAGTTTAAATATGGTTTAAAACAAATTTGAAGTGTTTCGGACAAGTTCCGAAGCAATTCACAAAATTGGTCAAAACCGAGCTCGTCATGTAGCGGTAGATTGTAAATTTCGACCCGTAACTTCAATTAACGTAGAGAATGATTTATAAGTTGGATTTCTTTGAAATAAAAATTATTTGGTTCCCAATGATAATAGTTTTCCAACGAAGAAAGAAAATCAAAATTTCATCAAGTAGAGTTAGAAATATGTCCAAAACAATTTTCTAAAAACATCGCGGTTTTGCAGTTCAGAATCTAAAAAGGGATTTATTTATAAATGATATTTTTAAATGATTAAAAATATGAAATAAATTTGATAAATCTATTAAAATAGTTTAAAAGAGATTTGGAATGGAAAATATGAATTTTAAAAAATTAAAAAGTTGTTTTAATCAAATTAGCTTATATAGCACTTTCCGAAGCACTTTTATGCTGCGAATTCTATAACCTTCTGAATATGAGTTTAAACGTAACGATATTTCCTAGAATCAATTATGAATGTTTTAAAAAAGGAAAATTAAGAGTTTAAAAGATAATTTGGAATCTTATAATCAATTCTAAAATAAAGCTAATAACTGAGTATGCGGAAAAGACTAGTACATTTGTCCCGCCTATGAGATCGGGGAAGATAAAACAAGGTGTTTAACTAAGGTTAGGGACGGAGCAACCAGTGCCCTGGACTTACCTGGCCTATGTTTTCTCTTTTTAGGCGAGGGGTGGAATAGATCGAAAGGAAAGCCCAGATGCTCTAAAAGATCATATTTAAGTTTTTCCAAAATAAAAGAAAAGAAACCAATTCTTAGAATGTTAATTAACCACTTAACATATTTTATTCGATGATTGGTACGAAGGAACCGGGATCGGATTTGGGTGATTCCTATTCGAAGAACCGAGATCAGATTTGGGTGATTCCTATACGAAAACCCTTCAAACTAATTTTTGAAATAAAACATACTGAAGACAAAGATCTTCATAATGTAGGATTACTTGACATTAGTCCCTAGAGGTGAAATTTACTGTATCTAAAGTGGCAGTAGTGCTTTGGTATGAAAATATTCGATTTGCAAGAATATGATTTGAAGTTAAGAAAGAAATCTTTGATTTAGATTTAATGAATGATTTGGGAATATTTTCCCTAAGTTAAAAGTTATAACTTGAATATAAGAAATATTTGATTAAGATTTAATGAATGATTTGGAAAGGTTTTCCTAAGTAAAAGAGAAAATGATTTGGGATTATTCCAGGATTTAAGAAAGGTTTTAATAAACCAAATGATTTGATAAATGAGGCTTAATGATTCCATACACATTTGAGAAGAAAATGGAATAACTTGAAAAGAATATATCTAAGAAAGATATTTGATTTAAATAAAAGATGAAGTAATTGATTGATGATTGAAATCCACTTATGAACTTAACATCTTTTTATCGATTATTGGCTTCGAAGGAACCGGGGTCGGATTTGGGTGATCCCTATCCGAAAACCACTTCGAACCAATGTATACGTTCGAAAGTGAAGACATGTTGAAGATGATGATTATTGAAGACCGTGGATCTTCATAGCATGAGGACTGCTTGTTGACATGCTCTGGGTCGCTTCCATTATAGAGTTATATATAGCAGTGGTCTCCTCATTATGGAGATGTTTTTCGGATTGCAAGGGCTTCTCGCCTAGTTATGGCCGAGGAAAGTGCTTTCGGTTTCGTTCAGTCCTAGAACGAACTTGTATGGACGAATGTCTGACATTACATTTCTGAGACACAACGTTTGACTTTTACAAATGTACATCTGCTTGGTGGCAGAGAAGGCAACTTCTCTTAGCTTAACACCCTTCTCTGAGACATACGAGCTCAGAGGTTGTATGCTTGTGGGAGTCAAATAGTGATTAAAGGAATGGCAGTGTGGCATTCAAAGTGGAACCTGTTATGATCAAAGCGTGGTTTTGTATGAAAAGCGTGGTTCTGTATGAAAAGCATGGTTTTGAAGAAATTGAGCGTAGCCTCGCGAGCCTCACACCCCAGTTATGATGGGATTCTATGTGGTCAGATGTATGCTCGCATTTTGGATAGTAGTGATTTGGGTTATCTGATGTTCTGAGCCCTAGGTACCAGATACGTTTGGGCCTCATGGCAGGGATGCACAATGTCCGAGTCCTTGGATGTTAATCGTAGATTATATTCCCTTTTTAGCCATTTGTGTTGTTGTATAACGGTGTCCGAGTCTTGGACGTAAGCCATGGATACAGATTGATCGTTCCACTAGTTTCCTATTATGTTGGAAATCCAATTCCAATATGAGATTTACGGCTTTGATTGTAGTCCCAAAATAGCTATAATGACTTGCAAACATTTCAGCTACCCCTTTTGGTATCATATATTTCGTTCGGTATATTCCGTTGACCCAGTCTGGATATATTCCCTTAGACTTAGTCCGGGTATTGATACCTTATTTGAATAATTTTATTTGAAAAGTGTTTTTAAAAGAATGTCATTAAAAATAATATCAAGTGTATTGTGGTATAAAAGTGTTTTGGTTATCATAAGGTAAAAACCCGTTCGTGTTTATGTGTGGGCATGAACTTATGAGATACCCTTCTTTTCAAAGGTTTTGATAGCATCTTCATGATCTATGCATTTAAAATTTCGAGTATCTCACGTTGGTTTATCAAGCCTGATCCAGGTATTTTTAATAATCGGGTCAGATCCGAGTAGTTTCAGGTTTAGTTGAAGACGCTTGGAGTTTCCAGAGGAGAGCTGGAGATCTTCACCATCGTATGGACGTATTCTATTATCCGCTACATCTATTGCATTTGTTTTGTTGTTTGTCATCATTTGTAAGGACAGTGGTTTATAACTGTCCAGGCTGAATCTAGGTTAGACTCTGATATTGAATTTTAATATTTTCCGCTGTAAAGATTATTATTGAAATAATATATGTTATTCCATTCGTGTGGGATTCTGTTCTGTCTTTATTTTCTTTCTACCCTTAATGATCCGTCTTTTCGTGCAATTTGAGTTAGCATGTGTGGTTTATTGTCAATTCAAAGGTACGAAAAAATGGGCCATTACAGCAATCACTAAAAACCTCCAATCAAATAGCAATTTGCAAAATTTGTTAACCTCATACATGCAAAATACGAGTCAATCAATTCCTAAACTCGAAATGTAAATAAGTCAACTAGCCACTTCTGTGAGCGAATATAAATGAGGCAGATTCCCAAGTCAGCCAGTTTCGAACCCTAGAAATCAAAACACGAACTCAAATCAAGCTCATGTCATTCAAGATAGCAATGTGAACCAAATGAACGCTATCATGACTTTGTGTTCCAGTAAACTAATCGATAACCAAGTTGTCAATCCAAATGATTTATCCAAAGCTCCTCTTAACACTTCGAAAACGACAAGCGATTCTGAACAAAACATCGAGTCAAATATCGAATCAAATTCCAATCCAAATTCTTCTTCCACTCATGTAAACCGACCTATTGAGTATCAAATTGCATTTCCACATCAACTTAGACCTAAGAAACATTTCGATCAAATGAAAAAGATGTTGGAAATATTAAAACATTTCAAAGTGAACATCCCTCTCCTTGATATTGTTCAACAAGTCCCAACTTATGCTAAGCTTTCTTAGTTGTCGGTCCTAGTGAAGTCTTTTCTCAATCAATTCCGTTAAATACAAAGATCCTGGATGTTCGACGATCTCGTGCACGATAGGATATAAAACGATTAGCAAATGCTTATTAGACTTGGGTGTAAGTGTCAATATTCCTTATTCTGTTTACCAGCAACTTGGCTTGGGTGAACTAAAACCGACTAAAGTAACTCTTTAGTTTGCCGATTGTTTGATAAAGAAACCCGTGGGAGAAATCGAGGACATACTCATAAAAATCGGTCAATTCATATTCCACGTCAATTTCATCGTCCTAGAGACGCAACTTATGAATAATCCGATTAGTCAAATTCTGCTTATTCTAGGACGACCTTTCTTCGCTACTTTGGATGCCCTAATCAATTGTCCAAATGGGTCAATAAAAATTTCTTTTGGTAACATGACTTTGGATCTTGACATCTTCAATCTTGAAAATCAATCAAACGAACCACTTGACCAAACGTTGGAAGTTAGCTCTATTCAAGAAAATTTTGACAACAGAAAAGTTGACCTTAACAATGAACGCGAGACCAAATACGAACAACTATTTCAAGACAAACCTAGCGAGATCAAAAACACACTTCCATATGAACCTCTCAATGTTGAGTTAAAACTTCAACCAAATTCATCGAGTAAGAAACCTCCTAGGTTGGAAGTCAAACCTCTTCTTGATCACCTTAAGTACACATACTTAGGTGATGACGAAATGTTTCTTATTATAATCTCTTCAAATCTTTCTCTTGATCAAGAAGCCTCCCTTCTTTCAATTCTATCGAAAAACAAAGAAGAAATTGGATGGTCAATTACTGATATTAAGGGAATTAGTCCCGCTCTTGTTCAACTTTGCATCCACTTTGTTGATGAAGCCAAGCCTGTTCGTGACGCGCAACGAAGGCTTAACCCCAAAATGAAAAATGCAGTTCGAGATGAAATTCTTAAACTCCTTGATAATGAAATCAAATATCCCATCTCTGATAGTTCATGGGTTAGCCTAATTCATGTCAAGCCTAAAAAGTCCAAACTTACCGTTATCACGAACGACGCTAACGAACTCATTCCAACTCGTGCTCAAACAGGTTGGTGTGTTTACATTGGTTATCGAAAATTAAATGCTACAACACGTAAAGATCACTTTCCCTTCCTTTAATTGACCAAATGCTCGAACGTTTAGCCGACCATGAATTCTATTGCTTTCTTAATGATTATTTCGGTTATAACCAAATTCTGATTGCTCCCGAGATTAAGAGAAAATGATTTTCATATGTCCCTTTGGCACTTTTGCGTATCAACGTATGCCATTTGGCCTTTGGAACGCTCCTGCTACTTTCCAAAGATGCATGATCAGTATCTTTTCTGACATGATCAAATGCTTTCTGGAAGTGTTTATGGATGATTTTTTCGTCTTTAGAAACTCTTTTTCCAAGCGCTCACACCATCTCGAAATGGTTCTAAGTCGATGCAAAGAAAAACACTTAACGTTAAATTAGGAAAAATGTCATTTCATGGTAAAACATGGCACTATCCTTGGACATGTCATTTCAAACAAAGGAATTGAGTTTGATAAAGTGAAAGTTAAAATAATCGCGAATTTACCGATTCCTAAATCTGTCAAGGACATTTGTTCATTTCTTGGGCACGCTGGCTTCTACCGACGTTTTACAAAGGATTTTAGTAAAATCACTCGACCTCTAACTGCTCTTCTTGGAAAAGACGTTCCATTTGACTTTAATTCTAAGTGTGTTTCTACTTTCGAATGTCTCAAAAATGAACTCATTTTCACTCCCATCATTTGTTCACCAAACTGGGATCTTCCTTTTGAAATAATGTGTAACGCCTCTAACTTCGCAGTTTGTGCTGTCTTAGGACAACGCATCAACAAAGTTCTTCATGTCATCTACTACACTAGTATGACTTTAAAAGATGCTCAACTCAATTACACGACCATTGAAAAATAGCTTCTAACAGTAGTCTTTGCGCTCAAAAAGTTCCAACTTTATTTGATTGGCTCACACATTACGATTTACACTGATTACTCCGCTCTTAGGTAACTTTTTGCTAAAAATGATGCTAAGTCTCATTTGATCAGTTGGATCCTTTTACTCCAAGAATTTGACCATACAATCAAAGACAAGAAAAGATCCAACAACGACATTGCTGATCATCTATCGCATCTTTCAAATGCATCATCTTCTTTACCAATAAACGAGAACTTTCCTAATGAACAACTCCTTTCCATTTCCAACGATCCATGGTATGCCGATATAGTGAACTATTTAGTCACTAAGGAAACTCCTTCATTTTGGTCGAAACAAGATAAATATAAATTTCTTTCCCAAGTCAAGTACTTCTATTGGGAAGATCCATACTTGTTTAAGTAGTGTTCCAACCAAATCATCCGATGTTACATCCCAGATTGCAAAATTAAGAGTGACCTTTCATTTTGTCATGACTAAGCTTGTGTGGTCATTTCGGTCTGAAGAAAACAGCGAAAAAGGTGCTGCAATGTGGTTTTTACCGACCCACACTTTTCAAAGATGCATTCGTGTTCTGTAAAACTTGTGATCGCTGCCAAATGTTAGGAAGAACCTCTCACTAAAACATGATGCCTTTAAACCTCATTCTTGTGATCGAAATCTTTGACGTTTGGGGTATTGACTTTATGGGACCGTTCCTGTAACATCTCGGGGATTTTCGACTTTCGAAAATCAACATTAATACATCCACTGTATCAACTACCGAGTAATCGAATGCCGGAAAACCGAATTGTTATGGTTAAAAAGAAGAGGTTGAAGAAGACAGAAGAAAAGGAGAACAGAAAAACACTGAAACAATATCAGAATCTCACATTCGCAACGGAACAACATATAATAGATAAATGAATAATCTTTAAAACAAAGAACTATATCAGTTTATACATTACATCACATCATCAGAGTCAATTTACAACACAATACATCAATGGACAGTTATACAAACTTGTCCTCATACAGAATACACAACGGAATAATAATATCATATACAAGTAATACGTCTCGCCATCCAGCTCGCCACTTGAACTCCAAAGCCTCCTGAATCCAGAATGACCTGAAAACTAACTCTAGACTGCCCGTGTGGAAAATGATGGGCACCCAGAGTTTAGGAAGGAAACAATAAACTCCAGGTCAGTCATGGTGACTGGTGTGAGAACTTAAACAGTTATTATCTTTAAAACAACAACAACAAAGGAAGTAAAAGACATCCGCAATGCTTTTATTGGAAAATGAAACTACCATAAGACCTCCCGCCACACACACAATGCAAACGCATAATTGGAGGAGATTTCTCCTTATGATAGTCAAACATGCTTACTACGCAAATTCTTTTAAATATTATTATTAGTGCATAGTGCAGAAAACATTTAGAAAGTATAATATTAATCTTAGCCAGCATAGATATTTCGCACTTCTGCCTACTATAGCTACTATGTTCAATAGAAGGTTACCGCCACATTCCATAGCAGGTTATACAACTAAAACCGTACAAAGTTCGTATTGTTTCTTTGGATTTCCAACAAATGGTCAGGCTAAGGAACTTCCTACTGTCAATGGGATCACCTCTGGCGGGACGTCCCGAGAGTCAACCTGCTCTCTGCCAACACAAGGTCGGGTTACCCCTTACACTGGGTAACTACTACACGAATATGCCACCCCCCGGTCCTTTGGGACCTTTATCTGAGGCGCCTCGATCAAAACAACAATCACACAGTAAATGAGATTAGAGTAACCACATAGGTTAAATACCAGGGCTCCATACCTGATACCACCCTTTTCCAGAAGGAAATGACATACCCTAAAGGGAGCGACCCTCATAACCTTGCCGCATATTCCTGTTTTGACCATTTCCAGGTTGTGAGGTCCGAAGAGGTCTCGTCCACAAATCTACGCTTTTTCACAAAGCCATGCTTTGATCAACAAATGATTAAGAAATAATCATCACACAGCAACACTCAACATGCCACACTACCAAATTGGGAGTATATCACTGATAACTTTCAACTACATAACCTCTGAGCTCGTACGTCTCAGAGAAGGGTGTTAAGCTAAGAGAATAAATTCTCCGCCACCAACAGAAATGTATTTGAAAGAAATCAGCTTTATATCTCAAAATGTAATGTCGGACATGTAACCATACAAGTCTGTTCCGGGTTCGAACAGAACCGAAGGCACTTCCGAAGAAGCCCTTGCAATCTGGGTATTCACAATCCCGATCGAACTTCCCATCACAAAGGAAATCTCTATACCGTAGCTAACGGTGCAGAGACAATCGATAGGTCATCCTATCGTTTTCACAAATACTCGGTCTTCACCACCGGTCTTCAATACGATCCATATTGTCGTATCACTAATTCGGAATGGGTTATATAACACAAAGGTCCTTTCCTGGCTAACCCGAATAGTGAGCACAATATTTAAAACATATGGATATAGGGATTTCAATTAAGTCACAACTTATTACCCAAATCCTTTCCTTTAAATGGTTTAAACAAATTACCATTTTAAATCTTTAAACAAAAAGATTTACTTCACAAAGTTTACCCAGTTTCACAAAGATTCATTCACAGATTTCCAAATCAATTTCCATTTCAATTGGATTAACTCGTCAAATCTTTGAATCAAAATTTGATTCATAGCTTTCAAAACAATTCACAATTCAAGTCCTTTATAATATAAAAGATACACCTTTTAAAATCTTCTTTGATTTCAAAATAAAGCTTAATCATCTTCACAAAGGTTAATTCATAGTTTTTTTTCCAAACTATTTACAATTTCATTTCAACTTGAAATGTTTCGATACAAATTGGAAATCTTTTCACTTTATGAAAGCTATTATTATCTGAAAACAAATAGTTTTCGTTTTGGGAAAAACTGGTTACAATTACACAGGTTAAAGCTATCCCAGTATAAATCTAGGATTTAAATTCAAATTTCCAAAACCATATTTTAAATGCATAAAACCTATATAAACACCTTTTACACTTATAAAATCTTTTAGACCATAATTCCCAATTCATTGAATTCAATTTCAAAATATTGAATTCAAAATTTAAATCAAATATTTAAATTTCAATTTTATTTAATTTAAAATAACTCTTATTTTTTAAACTCATTTTCAAAAGCTTTAATTTTCAATTCCAAAACTATTTTGGATTCAAAAATTCAATTTTTTCAAAATTGATAAAAATCTGTGACTTAACCGATTTCCACGTGAAATCCACATTTGTGTGTGTATTGTGTAGTCCATTGGTTCAACACAATAGTGCAACAACATTCAACCATTACAGATCAAATATAACGATATAATTGATAAGCGGTATAAACTATAATGCTTATCTTTCATTCACAGATCACAGGTATATATATCACAGATAAACAAATTATAGATCACACACAAATCAGAATATATCACAAAGCATCACATATCAGGGATATCAAATAATTCAACCATTCGATAAAATCCAAACATCCATAAGTAGGATTAATTTAATTATCTGATTAATTTAAATCAGATAAATTTCTATGAATCAATTTTACTAGTTATGGTAAATTAATAATTAATTAACTACAAAAACATTTAATAAATTTTCCTTTAATTAATCATTAATTAACCCTTAATTAATAATTAATACTTAATTAATTAGTTTTAATTAATTACCATAACCAATAAATTTTCCCTTATAAATTTCCATTGTGAATTCACATTTCCAAATATTTACTCTTTATATGATTTTCAAATCAATTTCTCAAATATTCATTTTTTTAACTCCAAATCAATTTTCAAATTGATTTTCAAATCCCAAATAAATGTCCAATGAATTTCCAAAATTATTTCCTTTTAAAATAAATTCCTTTATCTCTTCAAATCTATTTAAAAATCCAAATTTAAATAAATTCTTCAACTTATATATAATATTATTAAAAATCCCTTTACTAAGCCCTTTTCCCCAAATTCGGAATTTAATTCAATACAGTTCAAAAATAAGGTTTTTATCTTTTTAAAACTCCTTTTTAAATTTATCAAATTCTCAAAATAAATTTTTCGATAAATTTTTCAATTTGAATTTCGAAAATCCAATTTTATTTATTTCTGGTATCCAACGATACCAAAAATATATTCGGCTAAATTATAGCCTTCAACGATTCCAATTCACAAATATAATCACACGAATATTATAAGTAATCAACACACAACATTGAAATAAATTCAAATGCTTGAGGAATCCAGTTGGATCCCTCCAACCTGTTTCCCTACATCCACAGATGTTAGCACAATACCAATTCCACTTCAAAGTGGAATATCGCGGTATATGGGATTTATAAAATATTATCCGCTATTATGCGGCGAAATAGGGTCTCATCCGCTATATAGTGCGGGAAATCAACTCCAAATACATATATAATACCAATTCCACTTCACGGTGGAATATCGCGGTATATGTTTTTAATAAATAACCTCCGCTTAATATACGGCGTATAGGGTCTATTTCAACACAATAGATAACAATCATCAATTCAATTCACACAATCAAGCAATTTTAAATTTAACTATTTAAAATTTAAATCGAAACAAATATTCGATTGAGTGAGAAGTTCTCACCTTGCTTGTAGTTGTCGCGATAGCGATTTATTCCGATTAAAATTAAACAAGCGTTTAATTTCAACCAAAATTTTCACTAGCCCAAATAAATCCCAATCTAGCTTCATTGCGTAGTGCTCGACAAAACGAACCCAACGCAAGTCGTTTCGTCAGTTTTCGACCTCGTATCAAAAAGTTATAGTGTTTTAAAGATTTGTACGATTTTATAATATATATTAATTTACAATTTCTTTTTAATTTTTAAACCTTTGCAAATCTCAGCCATCCATTTTCACAAAACAAGATCTGGCTGCCCCTTCCTTTCTTCCTCTCCCCCATTCACTCCCAGTTCAAAGAAAACGCACGCACAACCCATGCCGCCGCTTGCCTTGAATTTTTGAGCCCCATACGAACGCCGAGACAACGATCGACGACCATCGATCAACGCGCCTCAGCGTGCTCCCCTTCCAGTCAAAGACCGGACGAACTCGGCCCCCCATACATGTAAAAAATTGTGCTCGAACGTGTGATGAACGTGAGTTGTTTGCCGTTGATCCACCTCTCCGTTTTCGATCATAACCGTTGAAGTTAAAGATCTCGATACCCTCTATAACTTTGCAGTTGAACACTTTTCGTAATAGTCGATGGATTAGAAGAGATCGAAGGGGGAAGATGACGATTTTCTGGCCATTGAATATGTAATGGCGGCCAGGGCTTTGAAACCCTAATGCTTGTGAAAAAAGAAATGATGGAGGGCTTTTATAGAAAATTGACAAAAACACTATTCATCCGAGATTTTCCGAACTCCAAACGAAGCATGCCGGCTGACATTTCTAGGGTTTTACCCGCGTTCCAGACACAATGTAACGTGTTTCGGGAGCTAATTCGGTCATATGTGCGAGTTACGGAAATAAACGATCAAATTTAAATTAAATCGGTTAAAACGATTTCTATGCGTTTTGGCTTGCCCCGGACAAACCGTAAATCCGATTGACACGAAATTTTAAACCTTACAATAATTTAACATTACGGATCCGATGAAACTGGTTTCGTCGAAATCCGAGACTGTTTGAAAAATGACTATTTTTAGTCGTCAATTAAATATTAAAATATTCAATTTCCACAATTTAACTTTTAATTCAATTTTAAAAGTTTACAAACATCATTCTAACTCCAATATGATTTAATATAACTTTATAAATTATTTTTATACACATTAAACCCAATTTCCAATTATTTCTGGAATTTCAAATATTAAATTATTGATTTAATTATCCAATTAAATCTCTATATTCGAATTAAAATTTATTCGACTTACAAATTTCACTTGTTAATATTTAAAATCAATTAAATATCTGAATTTCAAATGACAGAAATTCTGGGTCGTTACAGTTCCCAACTCTTTCGGAAATTTGTACATTCTTCTTGCTGTTGATTACATCTCTAAATAGGTTTAAGCCATTCCATTTAAAACAAATGACCACAAAGTTATTGTGAAATTCATAAAAGAAAACATCTTTTCGAGGTTTGGAACACCTTGTACAATAATAAGTGATAATGGAACCCATTTATGTAATCAATCATTTAAAACTCTAATGAAGAAATACTCGATAACCCACAAATTATCCAGTCCTTATCATCCTCAAACTTGTGGTCAAGTTAAAGTTTCAAATCGCTAAATCAAGCAAATTTTTAAGAAAACAGTGAATAAGAATCGAAAAGATTGGTCACAAAAATTGACAGATGCGCTTTGGGATTATAGAACTGCGTATAAAACTAATATAGGGATCTCTCCTTATGGGTTAGTATATGGTAAAGCATGCCATTTACCTGCCGAACTTGAACATAAAGCATTGTAGGTAATTAAGAACATAAACTTTGATCTTGGAAAAGCTAGCGAAAATAGGAAATTACAAATCAACGAGTTAGAGGAAATTAGGAACGACGCATATGAAAATGAAAAAATTTACAAAGAAAAAACAAAAGTTTTTCATGACAAGGCGATCGTAAGAAAAATGATTTCGCCAAATTAAAGAGTTCTTTTGTATGACTCCCAATTTCATTTGTTCCTTGGGAAATTAAAATCAAGGTAGACAAGACCATACGTGGTACGAACTATTTTTCCACACGGTGCCATAGAAATAGAAAACCCTAGAGATGGATCGATTTTTTAAGTCAATGGTCATTGTTTTAAATCTTATTTGGAGTTGGCGAGTGACCGAGAGGAGGAGCTCATGATTCTTCAAGAGCCACACTAGGTCTAGTAAGAAATTTTAACCCTCTCTTGTAAATATATACATATTTTTTCTATTGCACTCATTATATCATGCATTGACTATGGGGACACTATCAAAATCAAGTGTATGGGGGGAGTCCCATTTTTATTTTGATTTTTCATGGATCATTTTTTGCATTTTCTTTCCAAAAACAAAAACAAATTTGATTTTTTTAGCATATTGATTCACTTTTAAAGAAACACGATAGAATAAGTATAACGACCAGCAAATATATCACTTTAATAAATTTATTTATTTAAATTAATTTTTGATTAAAATGATTTAATAATTATTATAATAATTTTGATAACTCATTTTAAATAGTTATAGAGTAATAATTTATCATTAAAGATATATACTCGATTGGAAATCATAAGAAAAATTCGTTTTGCTTTATCGATATAATAACACTTTTTGTAAATAATTATAAATATTAATTTATATGGTTTTATAAATGAAACACGATCACTTTAATTAGTTAAAAATGATAAGAAATTTACTTTCAAATTTTGTTTACAAATATATGCATATTAACAAAAAGTGAAAATATGAGCGGAAATCGATATCGGAATTTGTGACAATACATTGTATAGAAGTTTTACAACATTATGGAGATACGTGTACATATGTACATGTGCATACATGATAACATATTCACATGCACATAAACATACATATACACATATATTTAAGTATATAAATATTATATAAAATATATAAAAGATATTTTTAGTTTTCTTACTTCTTAGGTATGCAAAAGTCAACATATACATGCCTTATAGTGATGAAAGTAATGGGCACATAGGAGAGAGAGTTGTAGTCGTGCATAGGGGAGAGATGTGATGATGATGATGCATGTGATGGTGATGAAAACGGTGATGTATGCATAGATATTTTGCTCTCTTCTTTGCTTATATATACACTACACTCTCCTCTTCATTTTCATTCATCTTCTTCTTCATTTCCTAAGATCTCTCTCTACACTTTCATGGCTTCCAACCTAAAGGAAATAATGCCAAAATATTTCTCAAACAGAACTTAAATTATATTATATATTATATACACTTAAGCACCTCAAAACAATCCCGAAACTCCACTCTTCCTCTCTACATTCACGGCCTCCACCTCCTCCATTGAAGGCCGAGCTTTCTTCTTCCTCTACCCTAGTCCATGTGCGTTTCAAGCCATCCCAAGCTTAGGCCAAGTCACCTAGGAGCTTAAGTCCAAAGGATCGTGAGCTTTGAAAACCAAATAGTGGAGCTATAGCCAATTTTAATTAGTCGTTTAAACCCAAGGTGAGAAACTCCTAAACTATAGTATTATATGTTATTGGATGTTATATATGTTCGATTGTGATTTTTGATGATGGTTGTTAAATATGAATGTTGAATATATATGCAAGTCATGGAAATACACGTCGATAAGCACAAAAGAAATCACTTTCCTTTATTTAATGAAATGGTGTATATGGAATATTAAACCTCTTTAAAAATGGTTTAGTATGATTTTGAAATATTTTATAAACATTTAAAAGTGTTTTGGTGAAGTTTGAATGATAATTGGAAATTAGTCAATATTAGATGTGTCGTTTAATGTCAATTCGCGATTTCATTCCATATAAGTCAAACGAGTATATAGAATGGAATATAGCTCAGAATTCTTCGAGATAAGAATTTTTCAAACTATTATATCCATAGTTTTCAAACAAAGAAAGAAAATTAAGATTTCAAAAGGTATATTTTGAAATATGAGTAAAACAAGTTTTTAGAAAAATAGCGGTTTTGCAGTTCAAAATCCATAAAAGGATTTCCTTGAAAATGATATTTTAAAATAGTTTAAAAATATGAAATAAATACTAAAAATATTTTAAAATGTTTTAAAAATTAATTGACTTATAAAAATGAATTTCCAAATGATAAAAAGTTATTTTGATCAATAGAGCTTAAAAAGAACTTTCCGCAGCACTTTTCCATAGCTTTTGAAATATAGTTTTAGACACCCCGTTCTTTTTCAAATCTTTTGTGAATGTTTTCAAAAAAATTATAAAGTATTTTAAAGATGATTTGAAGTATTTATGGAATGATTAAATTTTAAATGATTTAGAGTCGATCAAATAACTTGACCGCCTTATGGGTGTCAAAAAGGTAGTGTTTAGGCTTGAGTTTGAAAAACCAGTTTCCTACTCTCCTTGGCAATCTGGACTGACCCGACAGAGGGGATAGGGAATTTGGTTTACTCGGATTAATATTTTCCTAAGTGAAAAATGAAATGATTTCGAAGTTATTCCTAGTTCAAAAAGGTTTAAAGTTATCAAAGGCTTTGATAAGAGAGGTTTAATGGTTTCGTATATACCAGAAGGAAATGTTTTAAAGTTATATATCTTTGAAAGATATTTTGGATAAAAGGAATGAATTAATCAAATATTATTCACTTATCTACTCGACCTCTATTATTGATGATTGGTTCGAAGGAACCGGGGTCGGATTTGGGTAATTACTATCCGAAGACCACTTCGAATCAATTTACATATTTGAAGTAAAGACATGGATATGATTTGGAAAATGGAATGTAGGGCTGCTTGTCACTGACCCTTGAGTGAAATTTCCCATACCATATTATGTGGCAGTAGTTCTTCATTTGAGATCTTCAATGCAAGGACTTCTCGCTACTAATCCTAGGGGTAGTTCCTAATAGGATGTGGTAGGAAAGTGTTTTCGGTTTGTCCTGTTCTTGGATAACTTATATGAAAAAATGTTTGACGTTGCATTACTAGTTACATAAATTGATCTCGATGAATTTATCGTCTATTTGGTGGCGGAGAAGGCAACTTCTCTTAGCTTAACATCCTTTTCTAAAATGTACAAGCTCGGGAGTTATACGTTTATAGAAATCAGTTGTGTAATTATGGAATGGAAACATGGCATTCAAAAGAGGAAAGATGTGCTATGTGAAAGTTAATTATTACCTTAAGCCTTACACCCGAAAATGGCTAAAACAGGGTAGATACGGCAAAGCTATGTGGTTTGCAACCATCAGGGTATGATCATCCCCTTTTAGACATTGTTTGCGCCAAAAATGGTCACAAACCCCGAATGTTGTGAAAGCACCAGTGTATGAATACAAATCAGCAATATTCAAACACAAATCTTGGATCTAAACAAGCAACAAACAGCAATCCAGAAATAATGAACAAAAACACGAGATTTATAGTGGTTCGCCTATCTCCAGCCTACGTCCACTCCAAAGTTTTTATCTTTTATTGATCGATGCTTGAAGATTACAATTTCCTATCGCGTAGTACAACGGATTTTATGATTATAACCTGAACCTAAAGCAGCAATGGTGAACTGAGGTAAATCTGGCAGAGTCTGGACACTTTTTAACTCTTAGAATTATCCGACCACTTTTTTGAATGACCAGGGGCTCTATTTATAGGTGTAGGAGGCTGATATTTTGCCTAAATTGAGGGGAGACCAGTTCTGGTACGTGAGGGAGCCCACATGCCCGCTTTCTGGAAATCCGGGCCCACTTTGGGATCGATTCGAAGCTATGTTCGAATCGATCAAGAATTTGTCCAATCGAGCTGAAATTTTGTGTGAACATTCTTCATCATGTACTCAAGCTACTGTGAAAATTTCATGGCATTTGGATTTGTGGAACTCGAGTTATGATCGATTCAAGTTGAAGATTTTCGTGCTCTTCGTCCTATGGATTCGTTCGAATCGATACGGTTCGAATCCATGCTTCTGCACGTGAAGACGGTGAGGTGGCGCGCAATCTTCGAGTCGATCCTCCTTTTTCTCCGAGTTTACTGGGTTGAATCCTTGGTTTTAGCCGCGTTTACCTGGTGGACTCGAGACGTTGGATTCGAAGGTTCGCTTCCTTCGAATCGATGGAACTGGTGCTGGTTCGAATCGATCAAGACGCGCTGCTGTGGATCGATTCGGAGTTGTCTTATCCTGGGGATTCGAAGGTTATGGAGTCGAGGCACCCTTAATTGCATGGATATGAAGTGACCAGTCTATGTGGATTCGAGAGAGTGTTCACCGAAGGGTACGAAGTAGATGCAGTCGAACTTGATGGAGTCGAGCCTAATGGAGTCGAGCGTGATGGATTCGAAGCAGGGGAAGTTTGCTGGAGTCGAAACTGTGCTGATCGATACGAAGTCCCATCGATTCGAACCAACATCTATCGATTCGAACCAACATCTATCGATACGAAGTGCATCGATACGAACCTGTTTTCACATAATTTGACCCATCCATATTTTGAGCATACGCACTCCGATTAACCTAAAATTTGAAATGTAGCCTTCTCTAGTATTGATCATCATCTCCAATCGATTCAGTCCCGATCGGAGCCCGGTAAAATTTTGACGACATCCATCGCAGCCTCGTTTCCAATCGACTTCCAATCCTGATATCCATCCTTTCCTGTCGATTTGTTTGATATTCCGGCTTTGACCAAAAAGCGGGATAACATTTGCCCCCCAAAACATGCCTTGTGATAAGAAGGCATGTTTTGAATAATTCCGTATTCGATATCCAAAGTCCATAGCAAATTCCATGCCCATCCGAACTCGAAGACTGAGTTATTAATCCATCCTTATCCAACAACCGAATCCAAGACCTCTCCGGGTCGATATCCAAATCCGTAACCTCTCTGGGCTCTTGCCAAGCGCAATCCACACCTGACGACCGTGGTCCAGTGTCCCTAGACGTTGAGCTAACCTCTCCGGGTTCTTGCCAAGCACAATCCACACCTGACGACCGAGGTCCAGTGTCCCTGGATGTAAGTAATGCCATGGCTTAAGTCCTAAGCCGAATCCTGGTCGCTCCGGACCCTTGTTGAGCATAGTCCATACTCAACGACCTGAAACAATAATCGATAGTAGGGGGGCCTAAGTCCTAGGCCGAATCTTGGTCACTCCGGTCCCTTGCCGAGCATAGTCCATACTCGATGACCTGAAATGATAACCGATAATATAGGGCCTAAATCCTAGGCCGAATCCTAGTCTCTCCGGACCCTTGCCGAGCATAGTCCATACTCGACGACCGTTTATCAAAAACTAAAAAGAATCCAATCAAAATCCAATCCAAAATCCAAATCAAATCCGAAAATCAGAAATCCAAACCAACATCCAAAACAGAAAACCATCCAAACGAAAATCCAAACCAGAAAGCAAACAAAACCAGGAGTTCAAACCAAACTCCAAAACCAAACCAGAAAAACGAGTGTCCAATCCAAAAACAAAAGAAAACAGATTTCGCAAACCATGGCTTCGCGGTGTATCATCATTCAGAGCACGCCTAAGGGATATCTCCGTCCCCGTACATGTGTAAATGACTTTGTTGCTCTCCAACGGTTTGTTACTTATTTCATATTATCCGGGTCAATGGATAATCAATCGACCATCATTCCTGGGCCTCATGCCATCATGGCTTGAGGTGGGCGGTGGTTGCTCCTGCTCCACCACTGCATTCCGAGCCCCAACATACTGCGTCAATTGTCCATTCCTCACATGCTCCTCAATTATGTCCTTTAGGTGTCTGCAGCTGTTGGTATCGTGTCCATCCAAATCATGGAAGAGACAGTGCTTTCCTGATGCCCTTTCTCGTTCAGAAGGTTCTCTCCTAGCTGGCCTCCGGTAAGGAAGGCGATTCCGGGTTTCCATGTATATCCGCTCCTGCGTCTCGTTTAATCCTGTGTATGTGGAAAACTTTGGATCCTTCCATCGCTTCCCGGCTTTTCCTGAATCGTCGTCTAGCTTCCTTTTTCCTTTGTCTTTATCCGAGCTTCCGTTGGATGGTCCTCCACCCCCAGTCACATTCACCTCCTTTAACTTTAAATCAGTACATGCGTCTTCTTGCCGAAGGAACCTTTCAGCTTCATGGAAGAATTCCCCAAGATCCAGTGGTGGGTCTCGTACTAAAGATACCTTAAAATCTGAATCCTCTCTGACTCCCGATACTGCCGCCATCAAAACCATCGATGGATCCGGCCGATCCACCGAAGCAACCGCCGCATTGAATCGAGTTAACAATGCTCTAAGCGATTCATCCGTTCTTTGCTTTATCGATGTTAACGTCATCACGTTCTTAGGTCTTTTGATATGAACCCGAAACTGTCCCAAAAACCTATCCACCAATTCCCTCCAAGTCCTGATAGATCCTTCTTCCAGCTGCCTAAACCACATTGCCGCTAGGTCTGTTAAGTATAAAGGGAAACATCTGGCCATCACTTCCTCCGATGCCCCCAGCACTTCCATGTGTCTAGTGTATCTCATCAAGTGATCAGTCGGGTCAGCCTTTCCATTATATACTTCCACGCTAGGTAGCTTGAACTTAGGTGGATTCTGAGCTATCCTGATTTTCCGAGCGAACGGACTCCTGTTCACTCCTTCCAAGTCTCTATTGGTCGAACCTCCACGCATAGTCTTCCTAATGATTTCCATTAATCCAGCATTGCCTGTTAGGGGCTGCCCCCATGCTCCCGAGGGAACTCCAGCACATATTCTTCATGTGGCTCATTAGCCGCAACGTTGGCTCTAGCCTGCTGAACTCCTTCCAAAGGTCCTTCTGCGTTGGATCCTGCGGGCCTGCCCCCAAGCCCTTGTTGATTGCCTTCCGGTTCTGTATTCTGTCCTACATTGGGTTCCGCAACCCTAGTTCCTTGTTCCACATTTGCAGTCGCTATAGTTGGTCCAAGGTTCTGTGTTCCTGTAGCTCTCATCTGCTCGAAGAAAGTCTGCATCATATCCTGTTGACTCTTCAGCAACCTCTCATGCAATGAATTTGCCATAGCCTCCATTTCGTCTCTGGTAATGTAAATCGAAGCTTGTCCTTCTAAAGCTCCGGAGGATGCCTCTTGACTTCCTCCTTGTTGGCTTCTCTCAGCTCTTTGTCTTGTTTGTCGAGTCATTGTAGCGTCAATCCGAATCCTTCAAACTTTCAAATCTAAACTTTGAATCTGGTGTAGCGGGTGCTAGTTGTTCTTAGTGAAAGCACAAAAGTGTTTGCGCCAAAAATGGTCACAAACCCCGAATGTTGTGAAAGCACCCGTGTATGAATACAAATCAGCAATATTCAAACACAAATCTTAGATCTAAACAAACAACAAACAACAATCCAGAAATAATGAACAAAAACACGAGATTTATAGTGGTTTGGCTATCTCCGGCCTACGTCCACTCCAAAGTTTTTATCTTTTATTGATCGATGCTTGAAGATTACAATTTCCTATCGCATAGTACAACGGATTTTATGATTATAACCTGAACCTAAAGCAGCAATGGTGAACTGAGGTAAATCTGGCAGAGTCTGGACACTTTTTAACTCTTAGAATTATCCGACCACTTTTTTGAATGACCAGGGGCTCTATTTATAGGTGTAGGAGGCTGATATTTCGCCTAAATTGAGGGGAGACCAGTTCTGGCACGTGAGGGAGCCTACATGCCCGCTTTTTGGAAATCCGGGCCCACTTTGGGATCGATTCGAAGCTATGTTCGAATCGATCAAGAATTTGTCCAATCAAGCTGAAATTTTGTGTGAACATTCTTCATCATGTACTCAAGCTACTGTGAAAATTTCATGGCATTTGGATTTGTGGAACTCGAGTTATGATCGATTCAAGTTGAAGATTTTCGTGCTCTTCGTCCTATGGATTCGTTCGAATCGATACGGTTCGAATCCATAGGTTCGAATCCATGTTTCTGCACGTGAAGACGGTGATGTGGCGTGCAATCTTCGAGTTGATCCTCCTTTTTCTCCGAGTTTACTGGGTTGAATCCTTGGTTTTAGCCGCGTTTACCTGGTGGACTCGAGACATTGGATTCGAAGGTTCGCTTCCTTCGAATCGATGGAACTGGTGCTGGTTCGAATCGATCAAGACGCGCTGCTGTGGATCGATTCGGAGTTGTCTTATCCTAGGGATTCGAAGGTTATGGAGTCGAGGCACCCTTAATTGCATGGATATGAAGTGACCAGTCTATGTGGATTCGAGAGAGTGTTCACCGAAGGGTACGAAGTAGATGCAGTCGAACCTGATGGAGTCGAGCCTAATGGAGTCGAGCGTGATGGATTCGAAGCAGGGGAAGTTTGCTGGAGTCGAAACTGTGCTGATCGATACGAAGTCCCATCGATTCGAACCAACATCTATCGATTCAAACCAACATCTATCGATTCGAACCAACATCTATCGATACGAAGTGCATCGATACGAACCTGTTTTCACATAATTTGACCCATCCATATTTTGAGCATACGAACTCCGATTAACCTGAAATTTGAAATGTAGCCTTCTCTAGTATTGATCATCATCTCCAATCGATTCAGTCCCGATCGGAGCCCGATAAAATTTTGACGACATCCATCGCAGCCTCGTTTCCAATCGACTTCCAATCCTGATATCCATCCTTTCCTGTCGATTTGTTTGATATTCCGGCTTTGACCAAAAAGCGGGATAACAGATATATTTCTACCCGCTATAACGATTGGGTTTTAATTATTATGGTGAATGCTAAGAGACATCTCAGATAGGTTGGTAATGACCGAGGTGATGACATATTCGGTACTATCTAGGAAGAGGTAGGTTGGTCTAGTGTTGGTAGAGGACCATCAGTTGGGCCTCGGTACATTCCTCTAGAGATGTACTGCTGGAAGGTAGTTCCTTCACCTAGTCATTTGTATGGAAATCCATTCTCCAATAAGTGCTTGCCATTTTGTTTGTAGAACCCACTTTGTGGCTAATATGCTAGAATTTAATCAATGTAACAATTTCGGCTAAGGTTAATAAGTTTACTTGCAAATGTTTCCAAAGAAATGTCATTAAAAATAATATTCCGTATTTTTACGTAATAAAGATTTTGTTATCATAAGGTAAAAACCCATTCCATGTTTATGTGTGGCGTGGTCTTATGAGATACCTTTTTGTTTTCAAAACATTATATTTTGAGTTCTCACACTAGTCCCATGACTAACCTGGAGTTTATTTTGTTTTTCCTTTAAACTCTGGGTGCCCTATTTTTCCAGGCAGCCAAGTAGTCAGGATCATGTTAGGAGCATTTTGGTGAATCATTTTGGAGAAGGTTTTGGAGCATGGAGCTGGAGCATCTGATATGGATATCTTTCTATATTTTTATATTCCATTATGTCTAAGTTTGGTTAGTACCAGCAAGTGTGGAAGTAGGTAGTTATAACTGTTCCTGGCTAGATTAGTTCATACCATAACCCTGATGTACCCCAGTGAGAGTAGTTGTATGTACCATCTATTTATATAGTTAAATGAAATGTATGAATTTATGTTTCTATCTTTTACCTTTACTTTACTTTACCCCTGGTAATTTGTCTTCCCGGCACTTGGATTTACGGCACGTGAATATCATGAATGTATTAGTGTCGATTTTCGAGGGTCGAGGAGACGGGTCGTCACATTTGGTATCAGAGCTGAAGGTTAAGCATGAACCTTGGCTTTGGTGGATATGACACATTAGAGATAAGGTTAGTAATACCCTAGAATGAGTTTAGTCTTTGAGACTGCACGTTTAAAACCCTTATCTGAATAAAAGAAAAAGAATCAAGTGTGCTATGCTTAATACCCATTCCCCAAGAAAACAATTTTGTCTTTGTATTCTAAAAGTTATCTTACTATATTCAGATAATAAGACATGAGTACACATAGAGGGCAAAGATGGGGAAATAGTAGCACCACAAAAACAAATGGTCAAGCTCCAACCACTGCTTTATAAGAAGTAGCTCCCGTATAGCCCTAGGTTAATTTTGCCACCCTATGCCAGAATTTTACCAGCATAGGGTGAAAACTATTCAAAGGCACATAAGCTATCATTGAAGTACATGCTTGGATTAAATCCAAAAGAATCTTTAAGGCGTTGAATATTAGTAATGAGAAAAAGAGGTTTTTGGCCTCATGGCAACTACAAGAAGGGGCTCTGGTTTGGTGGGAGTCCATTACCCTAAATGATTTGGAAGACAATTTCCCTTGAGAAAGATTTAAGGAAGTTTTGGAGGAGCAGCAGTACATGCAAGCATCCAGAAAATCTCGTCTTTACAGAAGCTTTATGGATCTGAAGCAGGATGAAATGATTTTTAAGGGTATGCAAATAAGTTTAATGAATTATCTTGTTTTGGGTCAGGTCTGATTAACACGCCTTTAAAGAAAAACGAGAAGTTTATTACCGAGATGAATGAGAAGTACCAGAGTAAGATGACTGCTCATGTAAAAGGATCATTTATAGAATTGGTGGATATGAGATTTCATTACGTAACAATAGATAAGAAGAATCTGATGGTAGCTCAGACCAATAATAACAACAACAATTGGAAGAAGAGAAAGTTCAATCACAATGGGAAAAAGCCAGGGCAAGGAAAATCTAGAGGAGGATCGCAAGGTAACTATTTGAATGATGCTACATGTTATAATTGCCAACAATGTGCCACCTAGCAACTAATTGCAAGAACCTCAAGGTTTATAGGCCACCACCAAGAAACTGTTATAATTATCATCAACCAGGGAACATGATAAAGGATTGTCCAATTATGAGGAGGGAAGAGCAAGCCAAAGTTTATGCTATAAAGGATTAACCTTCAACCTCTCAGGATGTGAAGGGCAAAGGAGTTTTGGAAGGTAACATTTTTATCAAAGATGTTTTAGTTAGAGTTTTATTTGATACAGGAGCTTTTCATAGTTTTGTTGCTAAAGAAACCATTGATGAATTAAAACTTGACCCTAAATTAGTTGATACCCCTATCTGCGTGACAAATCCTATAGGTGGTACTACAAACCTTTGTATGAATTGTGAGAAAGTCCAAATTACCCACTTTTCTCATAATTTTCCTTTTAACCTATTTGTCTTGGATTTTATTGGATTTGAAATTTTACTTGGTATGGATTGGTTGATTAAGTATAAAGTTGTTCTCGATTATGATAGAAGGATGATATCTTTATGGACCAGCTTTAGGAAGTTTATAGAAATATCTTGTGAAGATCCTATTCCAAGGAAGGATAGTTTTCTTTATGCCTTAGATTCATCCCTGAAAGAACTAAAAACGATACTTATTGTTAAAGAATTCCCATATGTTTTTTAAGAAGTAAAGAATTTACCCCCACATCAGGAAATCGAGTTTCGTATTGACTTGATTTTTGGTGCAAGGCCAGTTAAACAACCTGACCGAAGGATAGCTCTGAAGGAGAGGGATAAGCTGAATATCCAAACCCAGGAGCTATTGAAAAAAGGATTGATAAGACCTGGTCGTTCAAGTTGGGAATCGACAGTGGTTTTTGTTGCCAAGTCAGATGGATCTTTAAGGTTGTGTGTAGATTACCGAGATCTGAATAAACAAACGATTAAGAACAAGTATTCTCTACCCTGAATAGTTTACTTGTTTGATCAGTTACAATGTGTTTAGGTAATCTCGAAAATGGATCTAGCCACGGGATTCCATCAACTAAGGATCACAGAAGAATGCACCCATCTAACTGCATTTAAAGGTTTGAATAATTTCTTCTAGTGGTTGGTTATGCCTTTTGGGCTGACCAATGCACCCGCTTATTTTGTAGACCTTATGAATAGAGTATTTAGAGATGTACTCAATAAATTCGTGTTAGTCTTTGTTAATGATATCCTTATTTATTCTAAGACGGAAGATGAATAAAAAAGACATCTAGAAATTGTGTTGGAGATATTGAGAAGCCAAATTCTCAAAATGCCATTTGTGGGAGAAGGAGGTAAGATTCCTTGGATATATACTGTCAAGGGACGAGATTTCAGTAGATCCTATAAAGGTTGCAGCTGTTCTAAATTGGAAACAACTACAAAATCCTAAAGAAATTCGTAGCTTCTTAGGTTTGGCAGGGTATTCCCAAAGATTCATTCAACACTTCTCAAAGATTGCATATCACCTAATGAAGTTGACCATGAAGGATGCTAAACTTATCTGGACTCCTAAATGTGAAGAAGCATTCCAGGAACTCAAAACGAGGTTAACAACCACTCCGGTTCTAGCAATTATAAATGGAAATAGTGGATTAACAGTTTATACAGATGCTCGTGGAGAAGGAGTTGATGCTGTACTGATGCAAGAAGGAAAGGCGATCACATATGCAAGTAGATAGCTAAAGATTCATGAGAAAAATTATGCAACACACGACTTAGAATTATTATTCGTGGTGTTTGAATTAAAAATATGGAGGCATTATTTGCTGAGTAAGAATTTTTCATAGTTTATTTCAATAGAAACTTTGAATTGACCTTACTAAATAAAATTCCCTCTTTAAATAGGTGAAAAGTTTGAGCTCTTTATGAATCATAAATCTTTAATGGATTTTTATACTTAGAAAGATTTAAACATGAGGCAACAACGATGGCTAGAATTTCTTGCATCTTATGATCTAGATATTCTATATACACCCAGAAAAGCCAACGCAGTAGCAGATGCATTAAGTAGGAAGAATGTTGTTATTTCTTATTTGGCAGTAACTCCAACTCTTCTAGAAAGAATTACCAGCAAGCAAAAAGAAGATCGAATCCTAAAGGATATTATTAAAGATATATACAAAGGGCATAATTCAAGCATTGAAGTAGATAACCGTGGAGTATTGCGGTTGAATGGGCGAATTTGTGTTCCAAATGTGGAAAATCTTAGGCAGGAGGTGTTAGCTGAATGCCACAAATCCAAACTTAATATGCATATGGGAGTTTAAAAAAATGTACAAAGAAATGAATTTCACATTTTGGTGGAGAAGTATGAAAAAGGGCATATCCATATATGTTAGCCGATGAATAAATTGTCAACAAGTTAAGGACGACCAATAGAAAATTGCTGGGTTACTTCAACTTTTGGAGATTCCAGCTTGAAAGTGGGATCAAATATCAATGAATTTCATTGATGACTTACCTTGAACGAGGATAGGAAATGAAGGCATTTGGGTTATCATAGACCGATTAACTAAAACTACACACTTCATTCCAGTTAAGCCAACAAGGACCGCTGCAAGCCTTGCAGAGATATTTATAAAAGAGATTATCTGATTGCATGGAGTTCCAAGCAATATATTAAGTGATCGGGATCCAACCTTTACTAGTTAGTTTTGGGAAGCATTACAGACAGCTTTGGGAACAAGGCCGAATATAAGCACTAATTATCACCCCCAAACTGATGGACAGACGAAAAGAGTCAACCACGTATTGGAATATCTTCTAAGAGCATGTATTCTAGACTTTGGACGCTTGTGGGAAAATCATTTACATTCAGTAGAGTTCTCTTATAACAACAGTTATCAAGCTAGTACCGGCATGGCACCGTATGAAGCTCTATATGGTCGCCCATGCAAGTCACCAGCATGTTGGATCGAGATCGGAGATCGGGTAATACTTGGTCTGGATATGATATGATATGAGAAGCTTTAGAAAAGGTTGATATGATTAAAAAGAAGCTAAAGGAAGCCCAGAGCAGACATAAAAGTTATGCAGACCAAAGGCGTAGAAATCTGGAATTCTCAGTTGGACATTCAATCTTTTTGAAGGTCTCTCCGGAGAGAGGAATGGTGAAGTTTGGAAGGGCTGGGAAGTTAGCACCTCGATATATTAGACCTTTTCCCATTCTTGAATGAATCGATCCACTAGCTTATCGAGTGCAATTGCTAGAAAAGTTTTCAGGAGTGCACAATGTCTTTCATGTATCTCATTTGCGAAAATATGTGCATGACCCAGAGAAAATCATAGAGACGGCTGCTTAGGAGGACTTAGTGGTTGAATTGAATTTCGCAGTTATTAGACAACCTGTTCGAATCATTGATCATGATAAGAAACGATCAAGGAGGAAGGTGGTAAGGTTAGCTAAAGTTCAATGGAGTGAAGATGCTAAGGATTGCACTTAGAAAATGGAGGATAGGATGAGAAAGGCATATCTTGAGTTTAGGATTGATGTATAGACAGTATAAATCGTATCGTTATAGTGTACTCACCGCCTGTGGTGTAGTCACTTATCCATACTCTTGTATATATTCCATCTTATTGAATATATGTCTTTTGAGCTTGTTAGCCATAAAATCAACTCAAAGGCGGAAGTATGAAAGAAAGTTAATAAGGGTGAGGTTTCGATGAAGTAACAGGCATAGGTTTCGACAGAGGTCATAAGAAGACATTTCGAAGGCATTAAGAAGGTTTCGATGGAGTCGAAGGCACCAACTGCTCTTACAGTGCGAAGGCTTTCGACTTAGATGGAAACAGGAATATCCTTCCGCAATTTCCAACCTTTCAACACAAATAAATAAGCAAAGACAGCTTCAGAACCCCCTTTCGAAGGCAGTAGATGATAATATCCCACTTACGCGCTAAACCTTTTGGAACTAAAGGTTTCACCCTTATCTTAACCCTATCGAAAGCATTTACAAGCTAGCCTTTCGAACTGGTCAAGGCTGATAATATTAGGGGAAGGTTCCACCTCAATTCTCATGCATGCATTCGAAGGCTACCCAACATCATCGAAACCATTAGTATTTCAATATCTTTGAAATCAGTATGAGCAACCTATCGACAGAGTCGGAGGCTTCTATCTTATTTCCAGTAGCAACATGACAACATGAAAGAAAAGGCATGCTTGGAAACCTTTCAACGGTGTCGAAAGGTGTTATGAAGGAAGCAGTGCTTGAAGTTCAACAATAGCGAAAGAGTTCAAACTATCCTTTTGACTCGATCGAAAGGTCTGGGAGAAGATAAAGGAAGCACAAGAGTACAAAGAGCGCAAAAAAGTTGCCTTTCGACAAGGTCGAAAGGAGTCATGTCCTTTTTGACTAAGTCGAAAGGCTTGGAGCGGCATACAAAGATGGGTACCTTCAATTGAGTCGAAAGCATAGGCATGGAAGGGGGCCAACCTGCATCTATAAATAAGACCCAAGGGGTCCGGTTTTGGGGACCGAATGCTGAAATCCTGAATTCATTTCTTCTACTCCACTCTCTTAATTGCAATTTCGTTTGGTTAAAACCCTAAATCAAATTAGGGATAAAGCTCTATTTCTTGTAACTCATTTTGGATTATTAATAAAGGAGTGATGGCTTGTTCAATAAAGAGTTTGATTACGAGGAAGATCATTTAGATCATTATCTAATCTAATGATCAATTGTACATGATTCTAACAAATTCTCTTGATCTCATTTTGTCTATGCAATGCATAGGATCGACTTGAGAATCTCTGGTCGAAACACATCATCATTGGAACCTACATTTGACACCAAAAATAAGAATGATGATGGGGTTTCGACCATGACGAATTTATGAAACTGGGGAACACCTAGGTCAATCTTATACAAGGAAATTGGAGTTAATCTTAGGCAATTATAAGCTAGAACTGTTTCGAAAGAGTGAACACCTTTCGACACTATCAGAAGGGGTGCTTCGAAGGGAATTTTAGTTTATGATTGACTAACGACTACTGGGAAAGGAACTCATTTGAAAGGGTCTATTGCTAGATACACCTCCAACCCTTTCGAAGGGGTTCCACATCAAAACTAACGAAGCCATGAAGTCAAAAGCAACTGTGTCATATTAACGAAATATGCATCCCTTTCGATGTGATCAAAAGGATCATAAAAGTACCTTTCGACATGATCGAAAGGAATGAAAATCTAAAAAGATCAATTTCTTTCGACCACTCAAAGGAAAGGATTCAAAAAAATTCTATCTCCCTAGACCGAATACCTGAAAACTTTCGACTAAGTCAACCCAGTCGAAAGGTGAGCATGGCTCTTTAGACTCTTTTGATCAAGCCAACCAGGTCGAAAGGTGAAGCAATCTTCTTAAACCCTTTCAACTATGACAATCTGGTCGAAAGGTATGCTTCGAAGGAAGAGATCTTTCCATGAACATGGTATCATTTGAGTTTAATTACCTTTCACGTGGCATCGTGGATGTTGACAAGTTTTCTTGTTAACATTTTTGGCTCTAGAATGAAGGCTTGAACCTCCGACCTTATCACTGTATTATAGACTAATTTTGGCTCATTTGTCTTACGTAGGAAAAATGAGATCAAAATGGTTAGGTGGAATTAAAGAGGGAGATGTCCACACCACTACTTTGAAGGAGAATATAGCTCTATCTGTTAATCTTGATGGGGCTGTTCCTGGGCAAACTTCGTCATCAACACAACAAGACGAGAATATAGCTAAAATTAAATACTTGGAACAGTAGCTATAGGAGATGCAGGAGCTACTTAAGATGACTCTATCTCAGAAATCTTCCAAGACTCCAAAGCCAACTCAAGGAGAAGATGTGGTCTCCCCTAGCAAAAATCTAAAAGCTAATTCCAATGAGTATAAATGCAAAGTGGATCTAACGTCCTCAAAGAAGAAAGAACTCCCCTAATCGAAAGCTAACCATTAGGGAAGAATTCTTGACAAATCAGTTGAACATTCTAGGAGTTCAACATCAAAGGAATACTGCCCGAACCAGAAATATTATGGCAATGTCGAAGCTTACCTAAAAGATGCCGCTGAAAAGGTGATAAATGATGCTATGAATTCAAAAGGGAAGAGAACAATGGATGAAAATGTTAATGACAACAAAAGAGTGCCTCCCTTCACTGATGAGATCATGGCCACAGTTTTCCCACCATATGTTAAGATCCCATCAATGAAATATCATGGGGTTACAGACCCGAACGATCACCTGATGGCTCTTGACAGCCAAATGGACTTGTACAATGCATTTGGAGCTGTCAGATGCTGATTGTTCCCAGTCACTCTCCAAGGAGTAGCAACAAAATGGTACAAGCAGTACTGAGAAAAAACTATATACTCATGGAAGCAGTTTTCTTATGAATTTTCTGCCCAATTCTGCATCTGCAAAGATCCCACGATTGACTACATAGTTTTGGCCAATATAAAACAAAGACAAGGAGAGTCCTTGGGAGATTACCATAGGAGGTTTAATGCTGAAGCTTTAAAGGCCAAAGACATGAATGATCGAGATAAGCTTATAGCCATTCATTCTGGCCTAATTGAAAACACTCCCTTTTGGAAGCAACTCTTTGTTAACGGCTGCAAAGACTTGTAAGACTTCCATTTCTAAGCTGAAAAGTTCATCCAGATGGATGAGCTTTACTATGCCAAGAAGAAAACTATCCTTAGGAAAGAAGGGGGATAATTTGGTCAAGACCGTGGCCATAAAAGAACGTGATAGGAAGAACCAATAGCTAACACAGTTGCTTTAAACAAGCTGATGTCTTACGTGTATGCAGTAGCCAAGGAAAGAGTCAACTTTTCGGTCTCCTTTAAAGCCAAGACCAACCCTGAACAGAAAAAGGGAGGAGATTATTGCGCTTATCACAAAGCCAACGGCCACAAAACTGATGAATGCAGGGTTTTGGCTGGAATTATCCAGAAGCTGATTCAGGAAGGTCATTTGAAGGAGTTTTTTCAAGATCGGCAGAAATCCCAACGAACAAAGAATGGTCCACAGAAACATCCAAGCAGTGTTGTGAATGTGTTAGAAGATGAGGACCCCCTAAGCTTGAGCCCGCCAATCAACAGAATTGATGTAATCCATGGTGGGCCCCATCCAGCAGGAAACAGCAATGGAGCCTAAAGTAGGTATATTAAAGAAACTAAAGAAGTGATCTACTCTGTCCAAGAGGAACCTCCAATGAAGAACCCATGTCTCAACATTCAGATGCCTAACCTTGTTGTCACTCCACAAGAGCTAAGAAAAGGGGTTCACCATCCTCATAATGATCCCTTGATGATTACTGCATAAATTAGGTTATCTATTGTCTTAAAAATTCTAGTTGACATAGGCATTGCAGTCAATGTAACCTTCAAGCATGCCTTCGATCAGATGAACATGCCTAAAGACAAGCATGAGTCAAGCATGGAGCCCATATTTTGATTCAACAACAAAGGATCAACTCCAATGGGACAGATAAAGCTGCTTTTACAAATGGGGGTGTCACCAACCTGTAGAACCTTTGAAACAATTTTTGTGATAATCAATCAACCCTCCTACTACAACACCTACTTTGGCAGGCCGACTCTTGATGAGATAGATGCCTTTGTCTCCCCGAAATATCTCATGGTAAAATTCCTAACAAATCGAGGCTGGGGAACTGTCCGAGGAGAGCAGTTTAGCTCTCGGGAAATGTATTTTGCCACTCTTGATCAGTATAAAAGGGATTATTTTGTGTACTTTGATTCTTCTACTATTTTGCAGCCTTCGAATGATGGATTTTCACATCCAACATTCGAAGCAAAGATTAAAATTAATAAATCTAACAAATGTATGTATCAAAGGTACATCCCTTTGGAGGCAACAAGAAGAGAATTGATGCAAACTAAGTGGAAGAAGGCCCAATAGTCATAGAATTTGATTGCCGAGGAGAAACGTAGAGGATAATACCCATAGAGGATCTTGAGGAAGCGTACATTGACTCATATGATGCTACCAAAGTGGTTAAGGTAGGAAAGGATCATAATGGTGACTTAAAGAAGGATTTGATACAATTTCTCAAAGTCAACAAAGATGTATTTTCCTAGTCACATTCCGAAATGGTAGGAATTGATCCAACGGTTATGTGTCATGCCCTCAACATTAATCCAGAAGATACTCCCGTAAGGTAGAGAAAGAGACAAATTGACAAAGTTCAGTCAGAAGCTTTGAAAGAAGAGATTAACAAACTCCTTGAAAATGGATTTATTCGGGGGAAATATACTATCCAAAATGGTTAGCCAATCCAGTACTGGTAAAGAAATCAAACGAGAAATGGAGGACTTGCATTGACCACACGGATTTGAACAAAGCATGTCCTAAAGATTGTTTCCCATTACCACGAATAGACCAATTAGTAGACGCCACAAGTGGACACAAGTTATTATCTCTCATGGATGTCTATTCAGGGTATAACCAAATACTAATGTTCAAACCAGATGAGGAGCACACTAGCTTCATAACTGAGTGGGGGATTTATTGTTAAAAAGCATTGCCCTTTGGATTGAAAAATGTAGGTGTGACATATCAAAGGTTGGTCAACCGAATGTTTAGGGAGAAAATCGACTAGAACATGGAAGTTTATGTGGACAATATGCTAGTAAAGTTTGGTGAACCCGAAAATCATCTTAAAAATTTGGAAGAGATGTTCAAGTTATTACGGAAATATCAAATGAAACTAAACCCACAAAAGTGTTCATTTAGAGTTCATTCTGGAAGTTTCTAGGATACCTTATAAGTGCCTAAAGAATTGAAGCCATTCCAGGTCAAATTCAAGCCATTAAGGACATGGCCAAACCTAAAACCAACAAGGAAGTGATGAGTTGAATGGAAGGGTGGTTGCCCTGAGCAGATTTATCTCTAAGACTACTGATAAGTGTATACCCTTCTTTGATGTAATTAAGAAGAAAAAGAACTTTGAATGAGGGGAAGACTGTAGAAAAGCCTTTCAGGAACTAAAAAGCCACTTGGAAAAGCCTCCAATACTTTCAAGTTCCGAGAATGGGGAAACCTTATACCTATATATGGCAGTTTCAGAGCACGCAGTTAGTTCAATGTTGATTAGAGAAGAGAATGGGGCACAACTTCCAGTATATTATGTAAGTAGGCGGTTAAATGATGCAGAGATTCGATACCCAGTTATAGAAAAGTTAGCCTATTGCTTAATTCTCACAGCTCAAAAGCCTAGAGCATACTTTTAGGCACATCCAATAAGGGTATTGACCAATTTCCCCCTAAAGCAAGTCTTTAGTAAACTAGAAACTTTAGGAAGATTGGTGAAATGGGGGATCAAGCTCAATCAATATGACATAAAGTTTCAACCACGAGCCGCAATCAAGGGACAAGCATTAGCGGACTTTGTTAATGAGTGCACTAGCTTCATTAAGGAGCAATCAGAGAAGGAGAAAGGTCAGAAGCCCATGTGGCAATCATTTGTTAGTGGTGCATCAAATAAACAAGCGGCTGGTGCAAGATATGTAATCATAACACCAGATGGACACCGTTTGCATTATGCCATGAAATTAGGATTCCTCGCAACAAATAATGTGGCAGAATATGAATCTATGGTAGCAGGATTAACCTTGGCATTAGAACTCAAAATTCCATGGATACAGATCTTTTTATTCTCAACTAATGGTGAACCAAGTGAAACAGGAATATCAAACAAAGGATCCCAAGTTATCCTTATACGTAAAAAAGATACTAATAATGCTTGCTTTGTTCAAAGACTTTTCAATACACCGAATCCCAAGAGCAAAAAACTCACAAGCAGACTCCCTAGAAAAACTGGCAAGCTCAAGGGGAGCCCTGGAGACACATATTGTTCCAGTGGGATATCAGGAAATTCCAAGTATTGAAGAGGAGGCATCCGAATAAGGGAAAGAATTGTTAGTTCTGACAAAGTCTCAAATAAAATCTCAAGAGGAAGAGGGAAGAGAAAGTGATAAAGAAATATCAGATAAAATGGTCGACCAACCTAGTCCAAATAACATATATGATGACACCTAGATGTCACCCATTGTAGAATACCTTGTTAAAGGAACACTCCCATCAAACAAAGGTGAGGCAAGGAAAATCAAGAGACAAGCTCCAACCTTTATAATAATGGATGGGATCCTCTATAAAAAAGGATATGCTCTTCCCTGTCTAAGATGTGTAAGCATGAATGAAGGAACAAAATTAATGGCTGAAGCACATGAAGGATTTTGTAGGGTCATTCAAATGGAACAAAGTTAGCAAAGAAAATAACGAGGCAGGGGATTTTATTGGCTACATATGGTAAACCAAGCCATCGAATATGTGAAAAGATGCGAAAAGTTTTAGAAATATTCAAAGGTTCCCAAATTGCCCCCCAAGTCAGTTGACTCCCATAACAAGTCCATGGCCCTTTGATGTATGGGAATAGATGTAATCGGCCCATTGCCAATTTCAAAAGGAGAGGAAAAGTATGTTGTAGTTGCCATAGACTATTTCACTAAATGGGTTGAAGCGGAGCCGCTTCCAAAGATTACTTCTGGGAAGGTGCTTAGATTCGTTATCAAGAATATCATAACCAGATTTGGGACTCCCCAAAAGATAATTTCTAACAATGGGACATAATTTGAGAGTGAAGAATTCTCCCGCTTTTGCCATAAGAATGGAACCATTAAAAGTTTTTCATCAGTTGCACTTCCAAAAGTGAATGGGGTAGTTGAGGCTGTTAACAAAACCATAAAGATGATTCTGAAAAAGCGGTTAAACAGGGCAAAAGTAAATTGGATAGAAGAACTGCTGCTTGTGTTATGGGCCTATCGAACGTCCACCAAAATGGCAATGATACATACTCCCTACTCTTTGACATATGAGTGTGAGGCGATGTTTCCAATTGAGATTGGGATACCCTCACATCGAAGAATCGCTAATGCATTTGATAAGAATCAAGAGCTAAAACAAGAATCCTCAGATTTAATACATGAATTGGGAGATGAAGCAGCGGTAAGAACCGCAGAATATCAAAGAAGAATCTCAAAATACTACAACTCAAAAGTGAGAAATCGGTCATTTCACAAAGGAGATGTGGTACTTCGAAGAGTGATGGAAAATACCAAAAACCCCGCAGATAGACCCTTGGGGCCGAATTGGGAAGGACCATTAATTGTTTGCAAAGTAATCCCCCCGGGAGCTTACAAATTATGCTGACCAGATGGCAATATGGTTTCGAGAACATGGAATGCCGAACATTTGAGGCCATATTTTCCAAAGATGAACGAATAAAGCATCTCTTTCTTCAAAAAGAAAATCTACATGGTTGAGAGTGAAATGCTCCTTATATTTCGATACTACCTAAGATGGTAGTCTACCTAAGATGGTAGAAAGCCTTTATCCGCGCCGAGATGGCCAGGGCCGAGCACCTCATAGAGGGAGGGCGGGTAAGCCTTTAGCCACACCATGAAATGGCCAGGTTAAAGCACCAGACAAGCCCTTGGTCATACCTCTGATCAAGTCAAGGCACTTCCTAGAGGGAGGACAGATTAAGCCTTTATCCGTGCCATAAGATAGCTAGGGTAAAGCATCGAACAACCCTTATCCGCGCCATGCTATGGCCAAGGTAAGGCACCTCCTGGAGGGAGGACGAAGTAAGCCTTTATCTGCACCATAAAATGGCCAGGGTAAAGCATCGAACAAGCCCATGTCTGCGCCGCAAAAGGGCTAGGGCAGGGCGCCTCCTAGAGGGAGGTCGGGTAAGTCCTTGGTTCCAGCCTCTAAGGTGAGCTAACCAAGAGCACCGGACAACAACGGACGAAGATGTCCAGGCCTAAGAAGACGCCCATCAAACAATAGACTAAGACGTCCAAGTCCAAGAGAAGGCTCATCAAATAATTCACTGAGATGTCCAAGCCAGAGAAACGACATATCCAATTATAGGCTGAGACGTCCAATCTCAAGAGGCAGCTAATCGGATTATTTCTATATAAAAACAAGACTTGAAGGGTTCATGCATCAAAGGAGTAGAACATAACTCCACTTATTAATACCTGAATCTGGGTTTCAGGACTTTTGTTTCTAGACATCATCTATCAAATACCTGAATCTGGGTTTTAGGTTTCTCATATCCGAATTTTGTCAATTAATACCTGAATCTGGGTTTTGGGACATTCATTTCAGGACTTCACTTACTAATACCCGAATCTGGGTTTCGGGTCTTTATGAATTACTAACTATCTATATTATACCCAAATTTAGGTATTGGGACATTATTAATCACCTACAGTTTTTATACTCGGATATGGATTTCGAGACCATTATTTGTTTTCGCCTTAATTCCCTAATCTGGGTTTGTGGCTCCTATTATAAAGATAATTCCCATGGATCTTTGGTTGTCTAACATATGCCCTAATCCGGGCAGAGGGTTTCTATGGCAACAATTACTATGGATGTCTGCTTACACAACATATGCCCTAATATGGGCTGAAGGTTCCTTTACAAAGATAATTGTCCAACATATGCCCTAATCTGGGCTCAGATCTTAATATGAAGACAATATTTACTAATTTCTATTTAACTTACCATAAAAGCCTTATTCTAAGTTTAGAAATGCCCCATGGAGGGCTATATTTTGGATATTATTATTTGGATTCTGAATACCTCATTATCAACTTCCAAACTTCACAAGTTAATACCCTAATCTGGGTTAAATTTCATTATTTCTTAATCCCAAGCTAGGGTTATGATGTAATAGAACTGAGATTGCTACAGACAACCGAAAATTTCGAGCTGGTCTTTTTAATGCTTAATTTTGAGTTAATGTTTTATAACTCTAAATGATGCTCACCAACATCTGAATAAAGGCTTCAGGATCATTCAAATTTATGGGAAAGTCTCCAGATACATATTACGGTGGATGAACTACAAAGGCTTATTTCTGATATTAACTCATTATCCTTATTTGCAGTTATTGGTTGTTGCCCATAGGGAGTTCGTAGACTACATCTATGATGTGCATTGGTAGCTACTTATTACAAGTTTCATATTTGTTGAAAGTGGATTATGATCAACTAACTGTCCGAATATGAATGCATTAATACTCTAATATATTACTAAACATGCATAAAAGTATGATGAAGAGCTAACAATAACAAATATCACTTACTTTGAATTTTGTAGGAAAAATAAAGTTATGAAGAGTAAGAAAGCTGCGAAATTTTTGTCCTAAAGAACAAAAGCTTCTTTCATACAAGGGGTGGGGGCAAAATGTTAGCCATAAAATCAACTCAAAGGCAGAAGTATGAAAGAAAGTTAATGAGAGTGAGGTTTCGATGAAGTAATAGGCATAGGTTTCGACAAAGGTCATAAGAAGATGTTTCGAAGGCATATAGAAGGTTTTGAAGGAGTCGAAGGCACCAACTGCTCTTATAGTGTGAAGGCTTTCGATTCAGATGGAAACAGGAATACCCACTACGCCATAGATGACCTTCTGCAACACAAAAAAATGTTGGGTCAGGCCCAAAAAATGTTGCCATAGGTCTATGGCAACACTTTTAGGGTGATGCAATTTTTGCCGTTGCCTTAGACCTCAAAGGCAACATTTTGACTATCTAAGGCAACATAAGTAATATTGTTGCAATAGAACCCTATTTGTGTCTATAGCAATACCCATAGGTATCTGTAGCAACATTCCAAAATGTTGCTATAGATATTAACTTTCTGAATTTGTGGGGCCCACAATGTAGAGCATATTTGATTTTTTAATAAAAATAAATATTTATTTAATAAAATGCTATTGCACAGAATTTGATATTTAAACAGTAATTTATTTAAATAAATATTTTATTTCAACATTTGAAATAGTACAAATTCCTGACTCCACTATTTTACAATTCAATGATATATAACACTAATATTCACATATACAGATATTCCTCACTACATCACTCAGTTCACTCATTACATATGCAGTTTCAATTTATACAGACACCGACACTGACAAATATATGACGAGCCGAGTGCCGAGCCGAAGGCGAGCCGAGTAGCGGGTCCAGGCACAGCGCCGGCGGGGGTCCAGGGCCACTGCCCATCTACCACTTACCTGAAACACGATTGCCTAAAACACTGACCATCTACCAAACACTGACCACACTCCCAACCTCTTTCATAAAACATCCACTCACTGCCTCATCAAATTACATCATCAACAACACCGCTTGGAAGCAGCATCAATTACATTTCATTATTACTGGATCTTCCTTAGTCAGTTTCTTTGCCTTTGAAATACAAATGGTAATTGCAAGCACTACAACAATAAATGAGGCAACTGTAATAACTGGACCAACAGCCACCTTCAAACCGTCAACAACCCCTGCCGAACACTCACAGCACCACAATAAAACTTCTACCAACAATCACCTCTGCCACTCACAACCTGAACATTGTAATCATCAATTCACAATCAAACAGCAGTACTACATGAAAACGTGCACTAGATTATAAAACTGAACTTGGAGCTCCTAAGTTCAACACTATTTCCCTTAACAACAATTTGAAAATAAAACACTCAAATAAAACACTCAACTGAACTTGGAGCTCCTAAGTTCAAACCTCCTCTCTCAAATCAGAAACTGGAAAATAATCAACAACATGACTAACCTTATCCGAAAACAGTATCAAATCACCAGAACTACCGTTGAAATTACTATCCTTCAATTCAGAATTTGGAGAGCAATCCTCAACCCAACCATAGGGCGTAGGCGGCGCAGCGTCGCGATGAAGGGGGGACGAGGGCAGTTCGGGTTTTGGGAGAAATTAAGGCGCTAGAAGGGTTTTTAAGTGAAGAAGGCTAAAGGAGAAAGGTAGAGGGGTTGGTGGCGAGCAAGTCTTCTGTTGGAGATGAGAGCTGATGGCGACGACAACGGTGGCAAAAGGGGTTTGAACGGAAAACTTTGTTTGGCTTTGGGTTTTGGTGTCGTGACGGGGCTCTGGTTGGAGCTAGATGGTCGCGATGGGTCAGGGGGTAGCTGGGGGTGAGGGTGACAATTTGGTGGCGGAGGCGAATGAGGAAGCAGAAGAAGAGGAGGGTGACAATTTGGTGGCGGAGGCGAATGGGAGGAAGCGAATTGAAATGAAAACCAAAAGGGGATCTACTCTGAACTAGTACAGGCGGGAAAACGAAATTTTGGGGCAAATTGCAGTGGTGATCCATTTTAACAACCAGATTAAATGTAGATCGTTGGATCGTATTCACGCGGATTGCTAATTTTATTAATTTTAATACATCTATAGCAACACTATATAAAAATGTTGCATCGTGTTACACTTTTAGCTAGAGCAACACATTTTTATGGCTAAGGTAACACCAAAAATATAACGTTGTAGTAGGACCAAAATTTTATAGCTGTCGCAACATTTTAGCTGGCAACACCTTGCAAAAATGTTGCAGAAGGTCATCTATGGTGTAGTGACCCTTCCACCATTTCCAACCTTTCAACACAGATAAATAAGCAAAGACATCTTCGGAACCCCCTTCCAAAGGCAATGGATGATAATCTCCCACTTACATACTAAACCTTTTAGAACTGAAGGTTTTTCCCTTATCATAACCCTTTCGAAAGCATTTACAAGCCTTTCGAACCGGTCGAGGCCGATAATATTAGAGGAAGGTTTCGCCTTAATTCTTAAGCATTCATTCAAAGGCTACCCAACATCATCAAAACCATTGGTATTTCAATATCTTCGAAACCGGTATGAGCAACCTATCAATGGAGTTGGAGGCTTCTATCTTATTTCCAGTAGCAACAAGACAACATGAAAGAAAAGGCATGCTTGGAAACCTTTCGACGGCGTCGAAAGGTGTTATGAAGGAAGCAGTGCTTGAAGTTCAATAAAGGCGAACGGTTGTCAAAGGACCATTTCGACTCAGTCGAAAGGTCAGGGAAAAGATAAAGGAAGCACAAGAGTAGATCAAAGAGCGCAAAAAAGATGCCTTTCGACAGCGTCGGAAGGAGTCACGGCCTTTTGACTAAGTGAAAAGGCTAGGAGCGACATATAAAGAGGGGTCCCTTCGATCGAGTCGAAAGCATAGGCGCGGAAGGGGCTGACCTGCATCTATAAATAAGACCCAAGGGGTCCGGTTTTGGGGACCGAATGGTGAAATCCTGAATTCATTTCTTCTACTCCACTCTCTTAATTGCAATTACGTCTGCTTAAAACCCTAAATCAAATTGGGGATAAAGCTCTATTTCTTGTGACTCATTTTGGATTATTAATAAAGGAGTGATGGCTTATTCAATAAGGAGTTTGGATACTAGGAAGATCATTTAGATCATTAGCTAATCTAATGATCAATTGCACATGATTTTAACCTATTCTCTTGATCTCATTTTGTTTATGCAATGCATAGGATCGACTTGGGAATCTCTGGTCGAAACACATCATCATCGGAACCTACATTTGACACCGGAAATAAGAATGATGATGGGGTTTCGCCCATGACGAATTTATGAAACTGGGGAACATCCAGGTTGATCTTATACAAGGAAATTGGAGTGAAACTTAGGCAATTATAAGCTAGAACCGTTTTGAAAGAGTGAAACCCCTTTCGACATGATCGAAAGGGGTGCTTCGAAAGGGATTTTAGTTTATGATTGACTAACGACTACTAGGAGAAGAACCTATTCGAAATGGTCTATTCCCAAATACACCTCCAACCCTTTTGAAGGGGTTCCGCATCAAAAGTAACAAAGCCATAAAGTCGAAAGCAGCTATGTCATATTAACAAAATATGCATCCCTTTCGACATGATCAAAAGGACCAGAAAAGTATCTTCGACATGATCGAAAGGAATGAAAAACTAAAAAGATCAATTGCTTCCGACTACTAAAAAAAGGATTCTAACAAATGCTATCTCCCTAGACCAAATCCCTAAAACCTTTTAACTAAGTCAACCTAGTTGAAAGGTGAGGATATCCCTTTAGACCCTTTCGATTAAGCCATCCAGGTCGAAAGGTGGAGCAATCTTCTTAAACCCTTTCGACTATGACCATTCGGTCGATAGGTATAGTTCGAAGGAAGAGATCTTTCCGTCAACATGGTTTCATCTGAGTTTAATTACATTTCACATGGCATCGAGGATGTTGACAAGTTTTCTTGTTAACAGAGCCATTTTCTTCTAAATTTCGGGGATGAAATTTTTTTAAGGAGGGAAGTTTGTAACGACCCGCAAATATATCACTTTGATAAATTTATTTATTTAAATTAATTTGAGATTAAAATGATTTAATAGTTATTATAATGATTTTGATTACTCATTTTAAATAGTTATAGAGTAATAATTTATCATTAAAGATATATACTTGATTGGAAATCATAAGAAAAATTTGTTTCGATATAATAACAATTTTTGTAAATAATTATAATATTAATTTATAAGGTTTTATAAATGAAGTTTTACATGTTCATATGCACATGTGAATGCATGATAACATATTCACATGCACATAAACAAAATCAAAATAAAAATCAAAATCGGAATTTGTAACGATACAACGTATAGAAGTTGTACAACGTTGTGGAGATACATGTTCATATGCACATGTGAATGCATGATAACATATTCACATGCACATAAACATACATATACACTTATATTTAAGTATATAAATATTATATAAAATATATATAAGATATTTTTAGTTTTCTTACTTCTTAAGTATGCAAAATTCAACATATACATGCCTTAAAGTGATGGAAGTTATGGGCACATGGGAGAGAGGGTTGTAGCCGTGCATAGGGAGAGAGATGTGATGATGATGGTGCATGTGATGGTGATGAAAATGATGATGTATGCATAGATATTTTTGCTCTCTTCTTTGCCCATAAATACCCAACACTCTCCTCTTCATTTCCATTCATTTCCAAAGCTCTCTCTCTTTAAACTTTCATGGCTTCCAACCTAAAGGTAATAAGGCCAAAAAAAATTTTGAAAAGATTTTAAATTATATTTTATACTTATATACACTTAAGCACCTCAAAACAATCCCAAAACTAAACTCTTCCTCTCTAAATTCACGACCTCCACCTCCTCCATTGAAGGCCGGGCTTCTTCCTCTACCTTAGGCCGTGTGTTTCAAGCCATCCCAAGCTTAGGCTAAGTCACCTAGGAGCTTATGTCCAAAGGATCATGAGCTTTGAAAACCAAATAGCGGAGCTATAGCCAATTTTTAGTTGGTTGTTTAAGCCCAAGTTGAGAAACTCCTAACTATAATATTATATGTTATTGGATATTATATATGTTTGATTGTGATTCTTGATGATGGTTGTTAAATATGAATGTTGAATATATATATATATATATATATATATATATGCAAGTCACGGAAATACACGTCGATAAACACAAAGGAAATCACTTTCCTTTATTTAATGAAATGGTGTATATGGAATGTTAAACCTCTTTAAAAATGGTTTAGTATGATTTAGAAATGTTTTATAAACATTTAAAAGTGTCTTGGTGTACTTTGAATGAAAATTGAAAATTAGTCAAAATTTGGCGCGTCGCGTTACGACAGTTCGCGATTTTGTACCATTTAAGTCAAACGAGTATATAGAATGGAATATAGCTCAGAATTCTTCGAGATAAGAATTTCCTGGAATATTATATCCATAGTTTTCAAATGAAGAAAGAAAATTGAGATTTCAATAAGTAAATTTTGAAATATGAGTAAAATAAGTTTTTAGAAAAATTGTGGTTTTGCAGTTCGGAATCCATAAAAGGATTTCTTTGAATATGATATTTTAAAATATTAAATAAATCCTAAAAATCTTTAAAAATGTTTTAAAAGTGAACTGAGTTATAAAAATGAATTTTCAAATGATAAAAAGTTGTTTTAATCAATATAGCTTAAAAAGCACTTTCCCGCGGTACTTTTCTATAACTTTTGAAATATAGTTTAAACGCCACCATTCTTTTCCAAATCTTTTTTAAATGTTTTCAAAAGATTCATAAAGTATTTTAAAGATGATTTTAAGGATTTTTGGAACAGTTATATTTTAAATGATTTAGAGTCGATCAAATAACTTGACAGCCTTGTGAGTGTCAAAGAGATAGTGTCTACGCTTGAGTTTGGAAAACTAGTTTCCTACTCTCCCTAGCTATTCAGACTGGCCCTATGGAGGGGATAGTGAATTTAGTTTACTCAGATCAATATTTTCCTAAGTGAAAAATGAAATGATTTCAAATTTATTCCCAGTTCAAAAAGGTTTAAAGTTATCAAAGGATTTGTTAAGAGAGGTTTAATGATTCCGTATATACCAGAAGGAAATGTTTTAAAGTTATATATCTCTAAAGATATTTTTGATAAAGGGAATGAATTAATCAAATATTATTCACCTATCTACTTGACCTCTTTTATCAATGATTGATTCGATGGAACCGGGGTCGGATTTGGGTAAGCCATATCCGAAGACCACTTCGAATCAATTTACGTATTCGAAGTAAAGACATGGATAGGATTTGGAAGATGTAATGTAGGGCTACTTGTCACTGACCCTCGGGGGAAATTTCCCATATCATATTATATGGTAGTATTTCTTCATTTGAGATCTTTGATGTAAGGAGTTCTCGCTACTAATCGTAGTCGTAATTCCCTACAGGATGTGGTAGGAGAGTGCCTTCGGTTTTTCCTATTCCTGGACAATTTATATGGACGAATGACTGATGTTGCATTTCTAGTTACATATGTTGATCTCTATGAACGTATCATCTGTTTGGTGGCCGAGAAGGCAACTTCTCTTAGCTTAACACCCTTTCCTGAGACGTATGAGCTTAGGAGTTACACGTTTATAGAAATTAGTTGTGTAATTATGGAATGGTAATATGGCATTCAAAAGAGGAAAGATGTGTGTTATGTGAAAGGTAATCGTTACCTCAAGCCTTACACCGGAAAATGGCCAAAACAGGGTAGATGAGGCAAGGCTATGTGGTTCACAACCATTAGGGTATGATCATCCCCTTTTAGATATATTTCTACCCACTATAACGATCGGGTTTAAATTATTATGATGAATGCTAAGAGATGTCTGGGATAGGTCGGTAACGACCGAGGTGATGACATATTCAGTACTATCTGGGAAGAGGTAGGCCGGTCTTGTGTTGGTAGAAGACCATCAGTTGGACCTCGGTACATTCCTCTAGAGATGTGCTATCGGAAGGTATTTCCTTCACCTGGTAATTTGTATGGAAATCCATTCTCCAATAAGTGCATGCCATTTTGTTTATAGAACCCACTTTGTGACTAATATGCTGTAATTTAATCAATGTAACAATTTCGGCTAAGATTAATAAGTTTACTTGCAAATGTTTTCAAAGAAATGTCACTAAAAATAATATCCCTTATTTGTACGTAGTAAAGATTTGGTTGTCATAAGGTAAAAACCTGTTCTGTGTTTATGTGCAGCGTGGTCTTATGAAATACCTTTTTGTTTTCAAAATATCGTATTTTGAGTTATCACACCAGTCCCATGACTAACCCGAAGTTTATTTTATTTTCCCTTTAAACTTTAGGTGCCCTATTTTTTCGGGTAGCTAAGTGGTCAGGATCATGTTAGGAGCATTTTGGTGAAGCATTATGGAGGAGTTTTTAGAGCATGGAGCTGGAGCATCTGATATGGATATCTATCTATCTTTTATTCTCCACTAGGTCTAAGTTTGGTTAGTACCAGAAAGTGTGGGAGCAGACAGTTATAACTGTTCCTGGCTAGGTTAGTTCATACCATAACTCTGATGTACCCCAATGAGAGTGGTCGTATATACTATCTATTTGTATAGTTAAATGAAATGTGAGATTTGTGTTTCTATATGTTACCTTTACTTTACTTCCCCTTGATAATCTGCCTCCCCAGCACTTGGATTTACGGCACTTGAATACCATTGATGTATTAGTGTCAATTTTCGAGGGTCGAGGGGACGGGTCGTCACAATAAGTATACGTTTTTTGTTATTAAATTGAAATTTATGAAAAAAATGCTTGTCTCAACAAAAATAAAAAGAAAATTTTGATTACAAGTAACAATTGTGTAACTAGTATATAGGAAGGTTCGTAAGTGATAATATGAAGTATATCCTAATTGTAATCTTTATTTAAAAGAGTGGTTGATTCAAATTACAAGCATTAACATTTTTGATCTTTTAAGTGGTGCTAAAATAATTTCGGATAACTCTCTGTTTTCAAAAAACATTCATAATAATAAGAAACACCTAGAGTCATGTGTCCACACGTAAGTGTATACACTCGCCATACTCTGTACCCTTCTCACGTAAGCCCGAAAGACAGGGTATGATCGGTATATCGTGCCTTAGTATATCTGAGTTAGGTGTTTGTAAATAAAATTAAAATAATAAAAACACCTAGAGTCGTGTGTTCATATGCAAGTGTGTACACTCTCAACGCCCTGTACTCTTCTCACGTACGCCCGAAAGGCAGTGCATGATCGGTATATCTGGCCTCAATATATCCGAGTTAGGTGTGTAAACTATAATAATGTTAATATTTTTCAAAATAGAGAGAGCAAGCAATTGAAACCAAAGCACCATCTTCAATTAATTGATTTGACTTGTTATTCATAAGGAATAAAAATGCCACTTTGCAAAACTTTGATAATCAACTAAAGGATTCATTTTATAGTTGCATTATGTCATTAACCGAAACAACTAGCCAAACTAGAGTCCAATTGTAATGATAGCTTCAATTTTGTTGGAAGTTTTGATGAGTAAAAGGACTAAAATTTCTTGATAATAACCAAAACTTGTATCTAATTTACTCGTGTCAATTTAAAAGTAAATTCTTTATTTGTAAATATTTTTGTAAACTTGCATCATGTAGTCCATTAGAATTTGCATATTGCATTTGGATTTTGTGGGTAGTATCCTCTAAAAACCCTCATTAGACAACACTCGTCCTACTGGGGACACCTAGAGGTTTAATGACTTATTGCATAAGTTCAATGCAATCGTGTTTCCTACGAAAATGGATTTATCCTCATTTTAGTTTATTCGAGGATGAATAAAAAGATAAGTGTGGGGGTATTGATGTGCATGCAAAAGTTTATATTTATACTCTCATATTTAATCTTCTTTTGTTAAAATAAAAGGCATATTACAGTATTTTTACTTGTTTAAACCAAATTGTTTTCAAATCCATTTATTCATCTTCATTTGAGGGCAAAAAGGTAATTTTATGTATGAATTAATTTTGAGAAAATTTATTTGCATATTTTTTTATTTGTAGGAAACTGAGTGCAAATTGGATGGAGCTTCATGGATATATGCATGCACAAGTGTTCAAAGCCAAAGAAAGAAGGAAACAAAAGAATTCATGCAAATGTAGGAGCCCGCATGCCCACTAATTAATGGACCATATTAAAGGCAAAAAGCATATGTTAGTGGGGATTAATTAATTCCCTAATGATTACTTGGAGGCTACACAAACTCAAGGGCATTTTTGGTAGTCCCCTAAAAAGAGGATTAGGGTTTTAGGCATATATAAATACCTCTTATGTTTCATGTAATGGAGGCTCTTAATCTCTCTTTTATGCAAAGTTTTAGCACAAAATCAATGTTAAATAAAATATCTCTTTAATGGCTTTTTAGCTTTATTCTTCACTTTCATGAACTTCCATTTCATGCTTTCTTTTATTGTTATTCTATTTTATGCTCTCTTTTAATTCACGCAGTTAGTTTAGATTTATTTTATGCAAGTAGTTGGTTCTCTTTTCTTTTAATTAGCTCTCATTTTCCTTAATTTTTATGTTTAAATCATTTTATGTTGACATGAATTCAGTTATGAGAAGCTAAACCCCTTCAATTTAGGGGCAATGAAGCTCTCATGACTCATATTGAATCAATATAGAATGGTTTCATTTATAATCTCTTACTTTGTGCTTAATGGAAATTTAGATGTTGATGTAATTTATTAGTGAATTAGATAGCATATGTTGTTAATCACAAATAGGTTATGCTTAATCGAATATAAACACAAGTTACATCATCATCTAACAAATATGATTTTGATAATGAAACTCAAACTAGAATCAAAATTTGATGATTTATGTTACTAGTTCATAGTAAATAGATCATGCTTAAAGTAGATTTTATTTTTAATTTCATGATCATTTTCATGAGATTCTAGAAGGGGGTTTGAATGGTGTGCTAGAGTTTGATGGTTTAAGTTGTGCTAATTAATAGCTCAAATATGTCATGCTTATAATAAGCGCATACATCGTTTCTACTTGAATTTAAATGAGGGATTATAGATTAAATTTTGTGTTGATTTATATGAATGATTGAAAGTGGATTTACCGCTAAATTGCTCCTTAATCTCATAATTTTATTCTCATTTCCATTCTAATAGTTCATTTTTCTACAATTTTATAGCTAAATCTCCTCTTAATTTTTGGGCTAATTTGATTGAGTAACCTTAGAATTTTTGTTTTCTCCATGGATCGACCCGTACTCGCATATGTACTATGATTGTGCGCCGAGTGCTTGCGGTTTTATGAAGATTAAATTTGGTTGTTTTCTAGTCGATAGAAATATCGTTCTGAACAGTACCGATCACCTATGTATGGTGAAGCGCTTAGCAGATTCTAGCATGTTGTTTTCCTTAGTTCTTTCAACCGTCGTCTCGTGTCTTGTCTGTATTTGGTTTCTAGATCCTAGGATCATCTCTCTGGGCCGCATGCCTCGAATTTGTCGAATCTAACTTGTCTAGTCAGTCTAAATATAGCAAGGTCAAAAGGCCGAATAGCACAAGCACGTGCACACACACACACACACACACACACACACACATATATATATATATATATATATATATATATATATATATATATATCTACCTCATTAATTCTTACGCTTAGAAATTCCAAAACTACTTATATCTACATCATATAAGGAACATTTATTAACATATTTAAATATATTAGAGTTATCATTTCCAAAAAGGATTACCATTTTAATTTTCAATAAATTACCAAAAAGTGAGACTTTTGCTCTGCTTAAAATTACAAGAAATTATACTTTTTTTATCGAAATTTACGGTGCAAATTACGGAGGAGACATCCGTACTTTACGCATCTCTTTCCTTTTTGGTGTTCCTTTTTGTTTCAAACGATGCACTATTTATGCATAGTTGTGGAATTGGATAATTATGAAAATTACATGGAAATAGATACAACTAAACTGTACCTATAGTGTTTCCTATAAATTAAAACATACTTCACATTCCAAGTCAAATTAGGGCAAGGTAAATTAATATTAACAATTTACAAACCAATTTTCTTAAAGCTAGTGTAACGACCCGTAATTTTAACTGTTTTAATAACGTAATTAGTTGAAATTTTATGAAATTTTAAACGATAAAATTTTGAAATAAAAATTTAATATTTGGAATACGTCTAATTAGACATAGCAACTGGTAAATTTCCATCAGATAATTTGGAAGTTTATTTTCTAGTGTAATTTTATTCCAATTTATATCGGTTAAAATTGATGATAATAAAATGTTTTCCGAACCTGAATATTTTTACATAGAAAAATTCTAATTCATCTTCTGACTAAGATGTCATTTTTCTTTTTCCCAAATTCGGACTTCTTTAGCTCCGTCGATCTTAATTTTATGCGTTTTTGCTGCATTTTCCGCTAGTAGAAAATTCGAATTTTGTAATTCAATCATACCACTGATATCTGTATACCATTTTGATCGTCTCGTCGTGCTGAGCACTGCGATATATTCATTTCGGTATTTGGAGGTCCGGTACGCAGCAGAAGCTGTGTAACGGCCTAATGTAGCGATATCCATTTTGAGTCTTTTGATTTTCTTATGCCCATTCGTTGCCCACCATGAAAACTACTGGAGAAGGAAGTTATTATTTTCAGCTTTTCACCTTTACTATTCCATGTTTTTTTATAAATGTTAGTTCGTTCATTTACTTGGGTCTCTTCGTTTCTTTGCTTTATACACGTTTTACAAACAGTCAATATATTATTTGCTCTGTTTTTTAGAAGCCTGCTGTTATACTTGAAAATAATGCTCGCCTCCAATCCATGGCGGCACTTCATTGCCGGAACCCATCACCGACCATTTTCTTTCTCTACCCGCGTCAGTAGCCTAGCACCACACAGCAAAGGATGCCCACCTTCTACCCACCTCCAACCTTTGTCGTGCCATTCCCATTGCATCCCTCAGCTCAACCCGTTCACCAAAGCTCCTCCCCACTCGAAAACTCTTCCACCCAAGGCCGTGCGTCCTACACCCGTCTCCCACTTCATTCCACCCTCCAGTCGCCGAGGCTAGCCAACTCTGCCGCACACCACCTTTTCCCACCGATCTCGCCTTCATTCACCAAGTTGGCCGAGCACCGCCTCACCTATTTCTTTTGATATGTTGTAAGTGATAGCAACGTTTGTAGATCTATATAAAATATAGTAGGTATATATGTTATATATTAATGTCAGAATACCCAGTTAGATGTGTGTTAGTTATATTTGCCAGATCATATATTAGTTTCATACAAATCTATTATAAGTTACATATGAGTTAGTATAGTTATGTGTGTTATTATAGGTTAGTTTTACTTTATTTTTTATTGCTTCAAAAAGATGGATCTAGTTTTCATATTATAAAATTTATTTTTCCTGATGTTGTTTCGTTTCTTTGTTTTGCACCTTACTATTATATACGTAAATATATATTAGTCTATGTGTATGCATTGAGTCTGGTTTGTATTAGTATATTTTATTATATGTAGTGTAAATTTGCACGATTGGTTAGTACATATAACAGTAGGATTGTATTGGTATGCATACAATATATTAGTTTATATATATTGATCTTGTACATTTGTTAGGTGCGAGCTAGCTGAAAATTGTACATCTATTTTGATATATATCTTTATATAGCTTTGACATATCATAGTAGACTTCAAATACATACGTATATAGGTTGGATTTTTGGCTTACGGGCAGCCCGCATGTCTTGTTGAATAACTTATATATATATATTTACTTATATATTCTACATATGTTATGGATATCTGTTCGCATATATATATAAAGTCAGCATGCATGTTCTACATATATGTTGCATTGGGTCTGCATAATATATATCTACAGTCTTATGTATATATTAGGATAGCATGTGTGTGTGTTTATATATATATATATATATTTGATTTTAGTATATGTGTTCTAATTTAAAATAATGATTTTTAAATACATATATATTTAAATCTAAAATGTGTTTGAATTTAAAATATGAATTTTTTTTAATGAAAATAGTTATATAGAATTCACTTATACCATTTAGCGTCATCGATCCACGTCTGATTTGATTTCGTCATTCTGGTTTATCAGCTTTGTTCGCCGAATTCGTGCCAATCTTGCTTTGCTTTGGAATTCGTGCTCGGATTCGTAACTCATCTCATTCTCGTTCATCTCTAGCCTCGAAAGGTGAGCAATCACTCACGATTAACGTTCTTTTATTTATTAAATTTGATTTCAATTGAAACGACAATTGAAATATGCTGCTGCTAGTTATTTACATTGCTATACATATGCAATCATCTGTATCTGTTCACCTGTGACATCTGACACCATTATCTGTTATTTATATTGCTATATATATGCCATTATCTGTATCTGTTCACCTGTGACATCTACCACCATTATCTGTTATTTATCACTGATGATATATGCATGTTACTGTTGTTATATTTTTATCATATCTGTTATCACTCTGCAAGTTCCCTGTTAGTATAAGATTCACTATGGGTTGAAATGATACATACCCGAACGGACTTTAGAATAGGAGAAAATCGTTATGGGTTGAAATGATAAACCCAAGCGATTTTCAATTGAATTGAATTTGGGATTGCGGGTTGAAATGATATATATATACCTGTATATATATTTAAATTATGGATTGAAATGATAAATATCCGTATCACTTGACCATAGGGTAGAAAATTATATACAGACACGGTCGGTCTATATATAAATAATTTGAAATGATTTCTATGGTTTTGAAAAGAAATACACGGTTTTAATAAATATTCATTTTAAAGATTTATTAAAGTTGATTTGAATCAATATAAAAATATGATTTGAGTATTTATGTAAAATTTATATTTTTAAATATAAAGTTTATAATGTTTCAGGTGGAAAGATAAATTTAAAATTGATTTGGAATTCTTAATTATTTAATAATTATTCTTAAATAAGTTTGATTTGAAATCTATTAAATTTGAAATTTTAAGATATGTTTAGAACATCAATTTGATTAAAAGTGACTTAAATGAATATTTCAAACTTATATAAATTTAAATGGGATATTTTGTTTATTTAAAATTTTAAATTGAAGTCGTATTTAGATGTATTGAAATGATTAAAGAAATATCTCAGAAACAAAATGTAATGAAATTAAATTGAGATATAAATGGAATTATCAAATTTAGTTTTGAAATGTGAATATTTAAAGCTTTGAAATATATTGAAATTGAAATGGCTTATTTTGTGGTTCAAATATGTATTTGAAATTGATAATTTGAAATGGTTTATTGAGAAGCCAAATCGAGTTGAAATTGATGATTTGAGATTTGATTAAATTTTAATTTTGGAATTCGAGTTTATGTGAATTGATTTGTGAAATTTGAGGAAGCTATTTTTATATAAAGTATTTTAAAATATATCTAAAACTATTTATATTTTACTTTATAAATTTTAATATAAATTATTTTAATATAAATCATTTTCAATATAAATTATTTTATTATAAACTATTTTAACTTATAACTATTTTATTGTATAAACTATTTTTCTATATATACAAATTTTAATATCTAAACTGTTTAAGAGGAAAGTATTAGGATTCCAAAATGTTATGGTTTCAAGCTATGATTTCAAAGTGTTATGAATTTCAAGGTTTTGATTTCCAAAGTGTTTTGATTTTAAAAGACTTATGATTTCGAAAGCGATATAACTTTGGAAAGTGATATGATTTTGGAAATGGATATATTTGAAGTGGAAGTGATATCTTATTGATATGGTTTTGAAATGGCAATGATCTGTCGGTTTTGAAATATAACTATTTTGAAATTTTATTAAATGACCATCGGTGTAATAATACGTAGTTATTAAAGAGACCGGGATCGGATATGGACATACTCTCCGTCGATACCGAAACCACTTTAATGACTAATATACGCGGAGTGTTGATCCAGAACAAAGTGGATGGTTTGGTGAACGCGTTGACTGAAGAAAGAGAATGATTTTGGATGACCCCTGACATGACTAAAACAAGAGCCGCGCCGGGCCATTGAGGATCGCCATCTCTAGCGGACACACTTCTTCGATACCTTATCTATTACTTATGTGATTCGATTTGGGTGCACCCCTTGATTTGGGAGTGTTGTTTCGCGGTGTTGGGGTAGTAGCTGCTATGCCCAACATCAGTCCGGATCAGGCAACTACTAGTATCCTAGTTGGTATCGCCTCATGTACCTTGTCATACTGATTATCCTATTCGCGACCACTACGATTTGTTTTGTGTTATACCTATGGGGTACCCTCTGATAACCACTAGTTTACGGTGGGGCTTACGGTGCTGTATAGACTATGACATTATAAAAATGTGTTAAGGGGGATTATGGTAACGCCTTAACGCAATTTTGATACTTTATATTACTGATAGGCATTATCTACATAGCGTACACTACTACATAGTAGATAGTTTAACGGATCCTTAGAGGATGGTTATCCCAAACGTCCTTTGAGTTACTTGTATTTCAGTCATTATTTCACTTGAGTTAGATTTATTGATATAAGAATCTTAATCCTGATTCGAGTGTTTTGTGTTTTCTTTACGCTCGGGTCAGACTGAGTGTACCAGTATTCGAGACTCACCTTTGGAGTTGGAGTTTCGCTTGGAGATCCAGCTATCTATCGATTCTACTGTCAGTTATCCAGTTGATTCCAATGATGTATTCAGATCTTGTATTTGACTATTGTATTGAGATATCTATGTATTCGAGACTTCTGTTGTGTCATGTTTAACTCTGTTATATATATAGTAGCTTCATGAACTACTATTCTTTTTTTTCCGCTGCATTGTTGTTATATTACTCTGTGTTTGTGATCTGTGATTATATCTATTTACTGTATATGCTGAGTTTTGCCAATTTAAATTAACAATCTATTATTTTGAATTATTCAAGTCGGACATGTGTGGATTATTGTCGATTTGAATGGTCCAAAATAGTGGGTCGTTACAGTTGGTATCAGAGCTCTGGTTTAGGCAAAACTCAGCATATAAAGTAAAATTCAATTACAGAATCACTTTCGTTCGAACTTGAATTCCTTCTTCTTTGACTCGATTTTTTTGAATTTTGGAACGTTCCCTTCGGTTCCAAAGTCCATTCGTGTCTCCCCATCTGCGTTTCTTGACTCTGGAGAATCCTATAACTCCACTTCGAATAATCTCTATAATAAATCGGCGGTCTCGCCAATCTTTGAATGATTTGTAAAGGGGTGAAACTCCTTTACAACATGCATTGATTCATCGAAGATTCCCACATCCTCGGCTTACGATGCTGCTATCTCTTGCTATACCCAAATTCTATCTCTGGCAATCGAATGTTGATTTGCTCCAGAATTCTACCTCGATCTTATTTTGAAGTCACGGTTGACCCGGTTAAAGGTCACCCGTGATTTATATAAGTCTATCCATCTTCCTTGCTTGAAATTCAATCATCTTATCTCCTTATCGTGTCTATCCTCTAGTTTGAATTCTTTTGATTGGAGCCCCTTTAATTTGAATCTTTATCCTTGTTTTAAAATCCATTCTTGTATCGTCGAGTGAGGAGTGTTTGAAATTTATATTAAAATATTTTATATATTGTGTTGTTTGAGTTGTTGATGTTGATTTGGATTTTCGATCGATTCGTCTGATCAACGCTATCGATAGGATTTTCAAAACACTTGAACAGAACAAACTGACACAATATTGTTTTTCAAATTGGTAAATGAAATAAATTTGTATGATTATATTATAAATATATAAGTAAAAATTTTCTGGAATTTAATAGTTAATTAAATTGGTTGTTTGAATGATAATATTTTATTATCATTTATTGTTCTAAATGAATTTATAAACATTGTTTATAAATTGATTTGGAATTGAAATAAAATTCAAAAATCAGGAATTTGAGAATTTAATTTTCAGTGATTTCAAGACTTTGGTTTTTAAATTTTTAAAATGTATATTATTGAAGGTATTTTCGAATAGAAATCGTTTTCAAAGAATTTTAAAATGTTGAAATCAGTGCTCTTCTCTTTGTTGTTGGAAAATAATTTCGGTGATGGCGGCCGCATCATCGACATTCATTTTCGAGTTTCGAAGTGAAGAGACCATTCTGTAGCTTTGCTACGGTTTTGCTTTGGAAAAATATTTTGATTTGAATTTCTTAAGTATGACTTGATTTATATATATATATATGGGTATATTATTTTAAATTTAATTTGATTTAATATATATAGTATATACATAATTATTTCTAAAGGGTTTGAAATTAAACGGAAATTTAATTCTTAAAAATCATGTTAAAGGATGTTTTCAATTATAAATAAAGCTAAATTTTGAATAAGTATTTAAACTTGAAATAATTGAATTTGACAATTTTATTTGTATAGTACTAAATTGCATTTCAATATAACTTACCTAAATTGTTCAGAAGTTAAAATGTAATTGGATAATATACAATATAAAATGATTTTATAAATAAAATTTGGGTGTTTATAATAAATGTTGTACACTTAGATTTTAATTATAAAAAATAAAAAAAGGTTAATAGAGATAAATAGAATAATAAGTTAATTGAATAATAGATTAGACAAATAAACTTGTTTTGAAGGAATAAATAAATTGAAATTAGATCAACTTACGGAAATACTTTGAATTTAAAATCAATTATTGAATATAAATTAATTTAATTTGAAATTTATATGGTTTAAGTTAATTTATATGGTTTAAATTAATTTATATGGTTTAAATATATGTAATAAGATATATTAAGTGGAATAAATTTAATAATAATTTGGAATAAAGAAGAATTAAATTTGTTGAATAAAATATGATTATAACAAATGATTATTCAAATTTATGACTTTAGAAAATTTTTAATAGAGGATAATTGGATAATAAGACAATGAATAAATGAGATAAATTAAATAAATTTTGTTTTGTAGGAATTAATAAATTTGAAACTAAATCAATTGAATGAAATATCTTCTATTTAAATTTTAATATTGAATATAAATTAATTTAAATTGAAATTTATATGCTTTAAATTAATTGTTTTACTTGTATTCCAAATTTATTTTCTTTCTGGTTGTTTCTATTCTCCTACCTCCTTCCTTTTCGGGGACAAAAAGTTTTGAGTGGGGGAGAGTGTAACGACCCGTAATTTTAACTGTTTTAATAACGTAATTAGTTGAAATTTTGTGAAATTTTAAATGATAAAATTTTGAAATAAAAATTTAATATTTGGAATACGTCTAATTAGACATAGCAACTGGTAAATTTCCATCAGATAATTTGGAAGTTTATTTTCTAGTGTAATTTTATTCCAATTTATATCGGTTAAAATTGATGATAATAAAATGTTTTCCAACCCTGAATATTTTTACATAGAAAAATTCTAATCCATCTTCTGACTAAGATGTCATTTTTCTTTTTCCCAAATTCGGACTTCTTTTGCTCCGTCGATCTTAATTTTCTGCGTTTTTGCTGCATTTTCCGCTAGTAGAAAATTCGAATTTTGTAATTCAATCATACCACTGATTTATGTATACCATTTTGATCGTCTCGTCGTGCTGAGCACTGCGATATATTCATTTCAGTATTTTGAGGTCCGATACGCAGCAGAAGTTGTGTAACGGCCCAATGTAACGGTATCCATTTTGAGTCTTTTGATTTTCTTGTGCCCATTCGTTGCCCACCATGAAAACTACTGGAGAAGGAAATTATTATTTTCAGCTTCTCACCTTTACTATTCCATGTTTTGTTATAAATGTTAGTTCGTTCATCTACTTGGGTCTCTTCGTTTCTTTGCTCTGTACACGTTTTACAAACAGTCAATATATTATTTGCTCTGTTTTTTAGAAGCCTGCTGTTATCCTTGAAAATAATGCTCGCCTCCAATCCATGACGGCACTTCGTTGCCGGAACTCATCACCGACCATTTTCCTTCTCTACCCGCGTCAGTAGCCTAGCACCACACAGCAAAGGATGCCCACCTTCTACCCACCTCCAACCTTTGCCGTGCCATTCCCATTGCATCCCTCAGCTCAACCCATTCACCAAAGCTCCTCCCCACTCGAAAACTCTTACACCCAAGGCCGTGCGTCCTACACCCGTCTCCCACTTCATTCCACCCTCCAATCGCCGAGGCTAGCCAACTCTGCCGCACACCACCTTTTCCCACCGATCTCGCCTTCATTCACCAAGCTGGTCGTGCACCGCCTCACCTATTTCTTTTGATATATTGTAAGTGATAGCAACGTTTGTAGATCTATATAATATATAGTAGGTATATATGTTATATATTAATGTCAGAATATATATGCGTACCCAGTTAGATGTGTGTTAGTTATATTTGCTAGATCATATATTAGTTTCATACAAAGCTATTATAAGTTACATATGAGTTAGTATAGTTATGTGTGTTATTATAGGTTAGTTTTACTTTATTTTTTATTGCTTCAAAAAGATGGATCTAGTTTTCATATTATAAAATTAATTTTTCCTGATGCTGTTTCGTTTCTTTGTTTTACACCTTACTATTATATACGTAAATATATATTAGTCTATGTGTATGCATTGAGTCTGGTTTGTATTAGTATATTTTATTATATGTAGTGTAAATTTGCACGATTGGTTAGTACATATAACAGTAGGATTGTATTGGTATGCATACAATATATTAGTTTATATATATTGATCTTGTACATTTGTTAGGTGCGAGCTAGCTGAAAATTGTACATCTATTTTGATATATATCTTTATATAGCTTTGACATATCATAGTAGACTTCAAATACATACGTATATAGGTTGGATTTTTGGCTTACGGGCAGCCCGCATGTCTTGTTGAATAACTTATATATATATTTACTTATATATTCTACATATGTTATGGATATCTATTCGCATATTTATATAAAGTCAGCATGCATGTTCTACATATATGTTGCATTGGGTCTGCACAATATATATCTACAGTCGTATGTATATATTAGGATATCATGTGTGTGTGTTTATATATATATATATATATTTGATTTTAGTATATGTGTTCTAATTTAAAATAATGATTTTTAAATACATATATATTTAAATCTAAAATGTGTTTGAATTTAAAATATGAATTTTTTTTATGAAAATAGTTACATAGAATTCACTTATACCATTTAGCGTCATCGATCCACTTCTGATTTGATTTCGTCATTCTGGTTTATCAGCTTTGTTCGCCGAATTCGTGCCAATCTTGCTTTGCTTTGGAATTCGTGCTCGGATTCATAACTCATCTCATTCTCGTTCATCTCTAGCCTCGAAAGGTGAGCAATCACTCACGATTAACGTTCTTTTATTTATTAAATTTGATTTCAATTGAAAAGACAATTGAAATATGCTCTGCTAGTTATTTACATTGCTATACATATGCAATCATCTGTATCTGTTCACCTGTGACATCTGACACCATTATCTGTTATTTATATTGCTATATATATGCCATTATCTGTATCTGTTCACCTATGACATCTGACACCATTATCTGTTATTTATCACTGATGATATATGCATGTTACTGTTGTTATATTTTTATCATATATGTTATCACTCTGCAAGTACCCTGTTAGTATAAGATTCAGTATGGGTTGAAATGATACATACCCGAACGGACTTTAGAATAGGAGAAAATCGTTATGGGTTGAAATGATAAACCCAAGCGATTTTCAATTGAATTGAATTTGGGATTACGGGTTGAAATGATATATATATACCCGTATATATATTTAAATTACGGATTGAAATGATAAATATCCGTATCACTTGACCATAGGGTAGAAAATTATATACAGATCACCGTCGGTCTATATATAAATAATTTGAAATGATTTCTATGGTTTTGAAAAGAAATATACGGTTTTAATAAATATTCATTTTAAAGATTTATTAAAGTTGATTTGAATCAATATAAAAATATGATTTGAGTATTTATGTAAAATTTATATTTTTAAATATAAAGTTTATAATGTTTCAGGTGGAAAGATAAATTTAAAATTGATTTGGAATTCTTAATTATTTAATAATTATTCTTAAATAAGTTTGATTTGAAATCTATTAAATTTGAAATTTTAAGATATGTTTAGAACTTGAATTTGATTAAAAGTGACTTAAATGAATATTTCAAACTTATATAAATTTAAATGGGATATTTTGTTTATTTAAAATTTTAAATTGAAGTCGTATTTAGATGTATTGAAATGATTAAAGAAATATCTCAGAAACAAAATGTAATGAAATTAAATTGAGATATAAATGGAATTATCAAATTTAGTTTTGAAATGTGAATATTTAAAGCTTTGAAATATATTGAAATTGAAATGGCTTATTTTGTGGCTCAAATATGTATTTGAAATTGATAATTTGAAATGGTTTATTGAGAAGCCAAATCGAGTTGGAATTGATGATTTGAGATTTGATTAAATTTTAATTTTGGAATTCGAGTTTATGTGAATTGATTTGTGAAATTTGAGGAAGCTATTTTTATATAAAGTATTTTAAACTATATCTAAAACTATTTATATTTTACTTTATAAATTTTAATATAAATTATTTTAATATAAATCATTTTCAATATAAATTATTTTATTATAAACTATTTTAACTTATAACTATTTTATTGTATAAACTATTTTTCTATATATACAAATTTTAATATCTAAACTGTTTAAGAGGAAAGTGTTAGGATTCCAAAATGTTATGATTTCAAGCTATGATTTCAAAGTGTTATGAATTTCAAGGTTTTGATTTCCAAAGTGTTTTGATTTTAAAAGACTTATGATTTCGAAAGCGATATAACTTTGGAAAGTGATATGATTTTGGAAATGGATATATTTGAAGTGGAAGTGATATCTTATTGATATGGTTTTGAAATGGCAATGATCTGTCGGTTTTGAAATATAACTATTTTGAAATTTTATTAAATGACCATCGGTGTAATAATACGTAGTTATTAAAGAGACCGGGATCGGATATGGACATACTCTCCGTCGATACCGAAACCACTTTAATAACTAATATACGCGGAGTGTTGATCCAGAACGAAGTGGATGGTTTGGTGAACGCGTTGACTGAAGAAAGAGAACGATTTTGGATGACCCCTGACATGACTAAAACAGGAGCCGCGCCGGGCCATTGAGGATCGCCATCTCTAGCGGACACACTTCTTCGATACCTTATCTATTACTTATGTGATTCGATTTGGGTGCACCCCTTGATTTAGGAGTGTTGTTTCGCGGTGTTGGGGTAGTAGCTGCTATGCCCAACATCAGTCTGGATCAGGCAACTACTAGTATCCTAGTTGGTATCGCCTCATGTACCTTGTCATACTGATTATCCTATTCGCGACCACTACGATTTGTTTTGTGTTATACCTATGGGGTACCCTCTGATAACCACTAGTTTACGGTGGGGCTTACGGTGCTGTATAGACTATGACATTATAAAAATGTGTTAAGGGGGATTATGGTAACGCCTTAACGCTATTTTGATACTTTATATTACTGATAGGCATTATCTACTTAGCATACACTACTACATAGTAAATAGTTTAACGGATCCTTAGAGGATGGTTATCCCAAACGTCCTTTGAGTTACTTATATTTCAGTCGTTATTTCACTTGAGTTAGATTTATTGATATAAGAATCTTAATCCTGACTCGAGTGTTTTGTATTTCTTTACGCTCGGGTCAGACTGAGTGTACCAGTATTCGAGACTCACCATTGGAGTTGGAGTTTCGCTTGGAGATCCAGCTATCTATCGATTCTACTGTCAGTTATCCAGTTGATTCCAATGATGTATTCAGATCTTGTATTTGACTATTGTATTGAGATATCTATGTATTCGAGACTTCTGTTGTATCATGTTTAACTCTGTTATATATATAGTAGCTTCATGAACTACTATTCTTTTGTTTCCGCTGCATTGTTGTTATATTACTCTGTGTCTGTGATCTGTGATTATATCTATTTACCGTATATGCTGAGTTTTGCCAATTTAAATTAACAATCTATTATTTTGAATTATTCAAGTCGGACATGTGTGGATTATTGTCGATTTGAATGGTCCAAAATAGTGGGTCGTTACAGCTAGAATAAATCTTGCAATCTTATCAACTTTTCGCTTTAACAAATTTAGGAACTGATTTTCAGTTTTCCAGATTAGAGGCTAGTACCATTCCTATTCTAATTACTAACTAACAGAATATAAAGACAAGATTTGAAGTGAATAAGTTCTTTCTAAGCCTACAACTCAATAGATCTTACATAAGCATAGTAATTAAATAAAATTCAACGAGATAAATTTCAATGTTATATATATATAAATCATATAATTTCCCACCCACCTTCCAAGCTTTCCGAATGTCCTAAATCCAAAAACCATCCCTTTAATTGACTCCTTTTTCTTTCTAATCCAGAAATATGTATAACAAGATATATACATACCCGTTAGAATGAATCTGAGAGCAGATTTGGATTAAGTGGAATATAGATTTATAGTTATAAAATTTACCTTTTACCGCAGTGTCGATTCGCTCCTCTTTTATTTTATTTTATGTCCTTCTCCAATTATATATATACATATAATATAATATTTTATAAATAACAGAAATACTGGAGAAGGGAAAATGGTAAAGTTGTACTGCTTTGATCAGAAAATAAAAGAAGAAAAGTAAGGGGCTAGGCTTGTATTTATAGGCGCTCGAGTCAATCGTATCCATTAGATTTAAATTACTGAAATCCAAGATGTTCGGCGATGGTTAAACACTAGTCGCCACCATTCCGACCGATTGATCGCTCCCCCATAAGCGGTCGACCGGCGCAAGAAGGGGGTGGATCAGTAGGGTCCACATGATTTAATATAAATTATTTTCTTTTTATTCCTATTTAATTATTTTCATTTCGAAAACTTCAGATGCTAATAACTTCTTCATTTAAACTTCGATCGTAAAACTCCAAATATGAAAGTAGCTTAGAAAATCGCCATGAACATAATGGTGCAAGTTTCATGGCCAAATTCCGATGTTTGCTCAAATTTCATTTTTGAGCCTTAATAATTATTTATCAATTACCGTTAATTTTATGGGTATTACATTCTCCCTCTTAAAAGAATTTCGTCCCTGAAATTCCTCAAGGGGTGAATCATGTAACATAGCATGCAACCATTCTAAACTATCCAACCAATTAATGTGCTAAACATTTGCAAATGCATAGTGTATCATAACATATATGATATACATGCTGAATAATTCTAAATCGGCGCCTCCTATATGAATGCATTCTTTTAAATTCTTTTTGAAAATATGATGCAAATAACCTATATATACTGGCAGTTCTATATGTATGCAAGTTTTCAAAAATGTAAAATCCTTTTCCACACAACAATTTCTACACTCCCACAAGTAGGAGTATGGTTTAACCAATTTTTCACTCAATCCATACCATCTAATATTTAACACATAATCTCTACCATCTAAAATTTTGAAAATCTAGTTTTTCTAAATCTGCACTTTTATGTTGGAAAAGGAATTTATATGGAGAATTTGACATTTACACCATATTTTGGATACCTAGTCCATTGCATCTTGGAACCTTCTCTTTTGCTCCTAAATTTTTTCAAATTTTCCAAGTACAATCCGCATAAGGAGGTTTATTTTTGGATTTTCAAAATGGAATTATTCTAAACACAAGTTTTAGCTCACTATCAACAAGGTATGAAAATAGAAATTCCAAAGCTAAAACAACTTTTTGACTTGTCATTCCCGATGTTTTGTATAATGACACCCTTGTCGGACATAAAATTCATATTCACTAACACGTCAACCTTCCATATGATAAGCATGTGGCACTAGAAAATGGGAAGGTTTTCATTTTCCATTAAAAATCCTTTTCCTCCTTTCAATCGAACATGCAAAATAGTTTGAAAACTGTAATTTCCAAAAGCATTTAAACACCTTTTTTTAAAAGCATTTGAGCAAAATTTTCCAAAAGCATTTGAACCCAACTTCTCAAAAGCATATAAAAAAATTTTAGAAGCATCTGAACATAATTTTTTGACACATTTGCAACTCCACCATTAAAAACAAATCAAGCCACATCTTAATATTATCGGGACTCGGTCAATGAGTTAATACATATGGTTGACCCAAGCACTGTGTAGTTAATCTTAGATTTGGGGAAACCTTTCCTTTTACAACAAGAAACGCAAAAGCATATGTACAAATTTTAGCTTTTAAGAACAGGGACAGTGACCCATGTTTTTGCAGCAAACTTTCCCTATCCTTCGCTTGCAAAAAGTTATTTTTTCCAAAATTCTAAAGTTTTTGAGATTCAAGCATTTGCTAACTTAATTTCCCAATTTATTTTATGAACTTCCAGCTTTAATAACATTCATCGCTAGTTAAGCATCCTTATAAGGTTTTCTTTTTTGCACCACTTCCCAATATACACACACACACACAGATATATATGTGTATGTATGTATATATGTATACATATATATATATATAGCGGTTAAATCTCTTCCAGAAAATCAACATAGTAATAAAATATGAACATACCTCATATCGTATGCTTTTCCAATACTCGATAGTAAACAACGAAAGATTACAACCCAAATTTCCCAAAAGAAACAGCTAATAGAAGCTGCCCTTTAACATCAACTAGTATAATGATGTTGTGGCCCTATAACTCCTTAGTCAATTAAGATGGACATTTCTAGTATGTCATTCTACTATAACCCACATGCATTAACTCACTTTCTGGACTTCTAATAAATAAGGTACATACCTTACTTCAGTCATTACACCCGATTATGGGATGAATTATGCATTCCCACTCTATATTGGGTAAGAAATGTAAACTAGAACAACTCATCAGGAAGTTGGCTAGGTGGAATAATTTTCCTACCACCTATCTTAGCGTCTTTAACCTTAAGTCAACCAACATCCTCTATGTGTGTTTTCCATTTCATTACTCTCTCCAATCATACTACTATTTTATTCCAATCAAAATCTCTTAATACTATCCTCAAACTTTGGTATTTACCTTCTTTATCCTTGATCTTTCATGCGAGTATATCCTGGGACTCGCAAAAGTGTAATTTGATACCATTCCCTATTCCTTTGAAGGTTCCTCTTATGGCTTTGACACATGCCCAAAAAACTTCCCCGGATATATACAAATATTCCTTATATTTAATGGGAATTCTTTGTTGCTAACCTACGACCATTCGTAGCTATTTTATTTATACCCTTAACCTTTACCTCATCTTACAAGATAGTCAACCCTATTTACTCCATATAAAAAAAATGGTTTAGTTTTCATCACTCTTTATAAAAATAAAATTTCATAGTCGTGAAGTACTTAGCCCAAAACCTTTATCTTTGAAAATATAAAATTAGAAACCTTTTTCAAAAATTACTTAGTATACAAAAGGAGTTATGAAAAATTTCTCATCCTAACCAACTTTTCCTTTCCAAAGACTTTCTACAACAGAGATTTACTTCATTAGAAGTAGAATTATTAACCTAAAATATTAATCACGTTTGCATCCAAAAAACCAATTTTCATACCAAACCATTTTTCAAAAATATATTCTATAACTTTAAACAATGAAAAATGGAGTATACAATGATAACTTTCATTCTATTATTTTCCTACCACTCGTGCAATTTCCGCTTTCAACCTTAGTGGAGATTCGAATAGCATATGATGGAGACTTCTCAAAGATATGAACAATTATTGGATATATTTATTGAAATTATCCATTCTACGTTTTTCCTCTAATTTCCTACATTGTTCCTAACTAGATTACTAACATAAATTTCTAATGTCGTTCCTATTAAAATTTCATAATATTGCTACTATTAAAATTTCTCCTACCAAAATTGCCTTCAATTAGTTTCTCCTCACATTTCTTTTTTTCTCTTTTATTGTTTTCCCCATTGACTCATTGCACCGCGTTCACCTATTACTTTAGTCATTGGGCTTTTCTTCGATAACATGTAAAAAGATATGTATAAATCTATTTCAGCTATTTTTCTTTGTATGTTCCTTATATGGGAGTATTCCTCCTATCTTAATTATTGAGCATTCTTATCCTTCTATACTCATTACCCCATTTTAATCGAGTACCAATTTCATTTATCCATCCCTTAGAAAGAATTTTAAAAGGGGGCTTCTAAATTACAAAAATAGGGTGTAACGATCTACCTTTCTTACTCCTAAAATGACACTCAATACATCAACGGTATTCATATGTCGATCATCTAAGCATCCGGAAGACAAGCTGTTAGGGTAAAAAGAAAAGAAAAAACAAGAAGAAAGACAAATGGAATCTCACAATGCAAGGAAATCATATATAATAGAACATAAGATAGTACACATGGTCACCTATAAAATGAAACATCATAGTTACAAAAAGTACTAACTTCAGCCAAGGACAGTTCTAGCTGCATGCCCCCACAATGCTGATACATAATACACATACAACGGAAATAAAATAGATAACTAGACATTGTTGAAGCCTCATGTTGCATGCTCCTCCAAAATGCATCTGTAAGAATCTGGACTAATCGGCTACTTATACAAATATGAGTACTTAAGAGTTTTAGGGAAAGAAAGAAAAACTCCGGGTCAGACATGGGTCTGGTGTGAGTAAATTCCAAATAGCTGAATTTTTATGCTAATAAAACTCCTTTAAAAATAAAGGTATCTTGTAAGACCACGTCGCACATAAACACAAACGATTTTTTACCTTACAATAACCAAAACCTTTCAAATAGAAAATCCAGTGATATTATAATAATGCTAGGGTTTAAAATTAATACTGAATATAGCTGAAATACTTCCATCTCACATTCCAACATATATGGGCATAACTAAGTCCATACAACACTTATTGGAAAATGAGTTCCATATAATGACAAGGCTACTGGGGTACCGTCTGCCATAGTAAACCTCTAGATAAAATGTACCAAGGGCTTCATATGGACCCTCCGCCAATACTTGACCGACATATCCCTTAGTGGATCATATCGAATATGTTACCACCGTAGTTGTGATCAACAACCATACGTGGATCACTAGCATAAATAACCTGAAAATATCGATTTAGATTAGGTGATGACTATACCCTAATGGGTACCATCCACATAGCTCTGCCGCATATCCCATGTTTTAGTCATTCCCAAGCGGTGAGCCTTGAGGCTATGTTTTACCTTTTCTTTAGCAAATCCCACTTGGGATGCAAACGCTGCCCTCCAAGCAATAATGCAATTTCAACATTCGTCCATACAAGTTGTTCAGGATATGAACAAATCGAAGGTATTGCTTCTTCTACATCCTTTTGGAATCACCCTCAAGATTATTAGCAAGAAGCCCTTGCACTTAAAAGATCGTCGTCTTTGATTCCATCATCTTCAAGATGTTCTAATTCGAATGCTTATGTTGGTCCGAAGTGGTTTTCGAATAACTTATGTTTATCCGATCCTGGTCTCTTCGAACTAACATTCAATAATTTTAAAACTTGTCAAGTTATCGATAGTGGACAAATCCACAATCTGGGTATAAGTATAGATTTCTATATAAAATAAAGACATCCTATACTTACCATCACTTTCCGATTTCAAATAGTACTATCCCTTATTTAACAATGAAGTTGGACAAGTTAGAAAACTATTCTTACCTCGACGTAGTTTCCATACCTCGAAATTTACTGTTAAGTATACAATGAAGTATCTTCCATATATTAATCATGACCCATTTATCAAAATTAACTCTCTTATACTTATCACCTTTCCAACATTTCGACTTTTCTATCCCTCATCTAGAAAATCTGGTTCTAGATCTCACAGATATAGGAAAGTATGCTCATCGGCTTTTTGTGCTAAATAAAAGATGGCTTACTTTCAATAAAACGTGTCAATGTTTTAGCACTACTTATCGTATTTGTTTGGCAACTTAATGGCACAGACAAAGATATCCCTTACTTTTGAAACATCCTTATTAAAAAAGTTGCTTTTAAACAATACCGGATCCTTTAAATAATAATTTATACTGTTTATTTAAATAATTAAATAATAATTTTTGAACTTTTATTTAATTACTTAATATTTTTTGAAAATATTTTTAAATAATTAAAAATTCCTTTTAATATTTATAAAACTTTTAGAAAACTTTTCAAAAATATCTAAAGTAGAAACAATTTGTAGTTTACACAAAAGTTGCCAATTTACAAACAACATCCATAGTGACTATCGCTATATGGACCATAACTTTTAAACATGTTTTATAAATCAAAATAGCCTTTAAATCCTCTCCTCTCATATTTAAATCACTTAATAACTATGTATAAAGGTCTTGAATGTTGTTTAGCGGAAGAAGGATCTTAAGTCTAATTTAATACTAGAGGGTGGGTGAAAATTGTTTTATAATTTTTGTGAATCCTTTTGAATTCTTTTAAGACTATAGTCTAAACAATGCAATTTAAAATCATAGATTCAAACACAGATAAATATAAATATAGTAGAAGTAAAAAAGGAAAGAACACACTAGGATTTTATACAGATTTGGACTTACCTTATATTTAGTCATGTACAATTCCTTGTACATATTTCTTTTCAAATAGTAAAGCAAATAAAATCTCGATTTCAAGGCAATGAGATACACCCTCCAGACTTTCTAACCTCTAGGTAGAGTCACTTGATTTACATAGGCCAGTAACATCCTTAAAATTTGATAACATTATTCAGGAAATTTAATTAGATAAATCAAATAGAATAATGATGAAAAGAGGATTAAGATTTGAATAAATTATAACATGGGTCATGCTTAGTATTTAAATAAATGGGCTTTACATTAGTTTAAAGGTTAATTAGTTTACACATGGGCATATTAGTAAATAGCTATTTTATTTTACATGGCTATACACTTCTCATTTTTGTCCATTCATGTTTCATTTCTCACCATCACAAATGCAAATCAGAAAATAAAAATATAGCCAGCCATTAACAAAGAGGAGAATTCAATCAAAAGCTAAGGATCAAAGCTAGGAAGGATTAATCAATAACAAATCTTTAATTCCTTTTTAAGTTCAAGGTGAATAATAATTAATTCCATCCCTTTTTAGTTTCTATAATCCTATAATTTTGGATTTGAGTATTTATTTTGTTTCTAAGATATATCGGATGATGATATGCTTAATTTATGAATTGTTTGATTTAAACAATTTATTAGCACATGAAATTCGTACGGTTTTAGGGGCAAAACCGTGAGTTATTGATTTTAAAATGCCATGGAAAATTTTTATGTTAAGTAAAACATGATTTGGAGATGGGTTTTAATTTTCCGAATTTCCAAGCTACAGAAATTTTATTATGAATTTTCGATGATAAATATGATGTAATTTTGTTTAAAATTTATTTTGAATATTTCAAGAAGAAATTGGGTCTAAATTTTTAATATGTTTAATTACATGATGAAATAGAATTTCTGTGATTTTTAGGGATTTTCCCAATTGATTTACTAAGGAAAATAAATTATTTTAAAAATGGACTTTTCTGCAAATATTAGTTTTGTCATATGGAAGGGTTTAACATTACGAAGCTCTGATTTTAATCTAATTAATGTGGTAGTTTTTAATAGTAAAGTATTTGAAAAGTTTTAAAGTAGCCAATCAGAGAGTTACAACTGGTAGGTTAGTTATAAAGCAATTGCCATGTTTAGTTATAAATCAATGTTTTAGAAAAAGGTGGTTTCACCTATTTCAGAGGCACCTTTCGACTCCTTTACCTTTGCGCCATCTTAGTCAAAACCATCTCTGTCAAAACCCACATAGTCGGAACCAAAGCATATGATATCAATATAATTGGTATGAAGTGAATTGATAAGTAGCGGAAGGTAGGGTGTCGAAAGCTATGCTTTCGATTGAGTCAATGCCCTATATAGTCGAAACCTTAGTTTGTTTTCTAAAGTTAAATTCCTGCCTTGTTTTACTTAAAGCTTTCAACATGGTCGAAAGCTATGCTTTCGAAAGGGTTTTATAAATAGCTTTCAAAGGGGTGTCTTTTTCTTTAAATAAGAAGCTTTCGAAAGGGATGGTTCCGACTTAGTCGAACCCTAGCCGCCATTTTCCTTCCAAGGTATTGAAGTCATCAGTGCCTTCGAAAGGTTAACTTTGCTTTTACCTAGGTTAAGCCTCTTCCTAGTTGCTTACGAAAGGGGTTGAGGGTTTCGAAGGTGATGGAGTCAAAAGGAGGTTTCGACTCTGTCCTTCGAAGTTTTAATTTTTAATGGTCTTTGCTTTCAACTAGATGGTTCCAAAACCATCAACTTTTCCCCAGATTAATTTTTGTTGGTTCTGAAAGAGGTACTTTTCTATATAAACATTTTGACCCAAATGATGTTTCTAAAGGGTAAACCCAATGCTTTCTAAAGGGTACTTTGCTTGTTTCGAAGCTATGTTTTAAAGAATTTTTTCTTGATACCATCGAAAGGTATCATTGATTTCGAAAGCTATATACTTAAAGTTTTGAAAAGAGGTATTTATGCTTTCAAAGGGAGTCATCTAGTGGTTTCAAAAGTGATGTTTTAAAGTTTCAAAACAAATAACCCATTCTCATTTTTAAAGGAGAAACCATGGCATAAATAAATATTTTGGAAATATTGTTCACATTGCTACTAACTCATAAATGTATGTTGGGGAAGGGCAAAATAACCGGTTAGGTTGACCCAGTGGTGAATATAACTTAACAAATGTTAAAATCTTAATTAAAGATATTGGTAGGGGCCGATGGGTTCATAGTCAGCCCATGAAAACTATGATTTGATACTGGCAGAGGCCAGTAGGTTTGTAGTTAGCCCATGAAAACTATATCCTGATTAAGATATTGACAGTCATTCAATAGGTTCCTAGTTGGCCCATGAAAACTAGGATAAGAAATAAGATATTGGAGTTACAAATAGGTTCTTAGTGATCCCATGAAAACTAAGTAATTGGACAGATAGTCCATAAATATTTAGTTGGTTAATAGTAACCCTAGAAACTATAATTGAGACAAGTAGTTAGAATGAATGGGATGGGTAATCCAAAAATTGATTTATTTGTCTTTCATATCATCATAATGTTTTGAAACACTTTGTTTTAATCATTGTGGATGCAGGAGCACAGTATATGGTTTTATAAATGATTTAGGATACTAGTGAGGGGAAAACCCGATCCTCTAAGCAGCGTGGTCTCACTAGATACCTAAATGGTTTGAGATGGTAAATTATTATTCATACCAGGCTTTATGTCCAACTCGAAGTTTTTGTTATCCCTTTAAACTCTCGGGTACTTAATTGATTTTGAGTAGGTTGAGAGTTAAGGTTTTCAGGTGTTCTTTTAGACAAATAAAGCTTCCGAGGACGTGCAAGAGGCAAGCTTGTTATTAGAGTTCTTTTCTTTCTGCTGTTTGCTTTGTTTATAAAGGCAAATTATTTTCTTTCCTATCTATATACTCTGGTTTACCAAGGGGGTATCTTCACATGTCACTCTTGGCGTATTTTCTAATAATTATATGTTATCTGAACGTGGTCTGCGAATTGGGATTATGTAATCAATTTGGAATATATTGAAATGGAATGTAGAATTTGTTTGTTATTTATTTTTTTCCATATTCTTGTGTTTTTGTTTATCAATGTATCTAATGTTGCCATATTTGGTCATCGAGGATTAAGAACTATGGATGACTACAGCATCCGTAGCCGTTAGTTTGGGGCCTCCAAGTAGGGGGATGTTACAAGTTGGTATCAGAGCATAGGTTTATGAAAATTTAAAATAAATTGAAATCTAAAGGATTTTCCAAACGTAATCCAATGAATAAGATAATAAGATTGGGGTTTGGGTTAACGCTATAGTAACGTACTTGTATTTGCTATATATAGTTATATATATGTAAGTATGTATCCCCCGCTCTCTTAGACTGTTCTTCTGTATCTTACTAAGGCTCATATGCAGATTTACGAGAAGGGAGATATGGAAGCAGGAAACGGATGAGGAAATCTCGGTGGAGGAAGCACCACAACAAATGGAAATGCTCGACCCTCTACCAGGAGAAACTCGGGTTGACAGGCTAACGCTAGTAATCAAAATGCTGAAGCCAATGTGAGTGCTAGAAAACCACCAGTAGATATAGGGGTGATGTATCAGTTCTTTGCTGGTTTGATGCAAGCTGGAGCTGCTGCTAGTGTTGCTTGAAATGTAGGAGGGGATAATCCTATGGCTTCAGTTAGGAATATTTCTTTGTTGAGTAGAGATTACACCAGTTTGGGTGGGAAGCCATTCTTGGGAACGGAGAGTGCCATAGAGGTTCAGAATTGGCTATTGCATTGTGAGCATATATTTGCTGATTTGGGTCTGAATGATGGGCAAAAGAGAAGGTTGACCCCTAGAGAGTTGCAGGGGTCAGCACTACATTGGTGGAATAGTGTCACTGCTGGAGTTTTGGAAGAGCAGTTAACTTGTGCTAATTTTAAAATGAGATTTGAGCATAAGTTTGTATCTGAGTTTGCCAAGTCTAAGCTGATGAGGAAGTTTATGGGTTTAGTGCGAGGAGAGATGTCTGTAGTCGAGTATGCTACTAAGTTTGAAGAGCTGTATAGATATCGATATGCTATTATAGATACCGACATCAAAAGGAATGATAAGTCCATTCGGGGAATGAGGCCCAAGCTTGCAAGAATGACCATGACACATGTACGTGATCCCTGTAATATAGTGGTGGAGCTGGCCATTCGCCATGAGGAGTTACTTGCTGATTTAGCTAAAGAGAAGTCGGTGGAAACTCAGGGCTCTCAGGGGAAGAAGAGAAATTTCTTTAAAAAGAAAGGAGCCCAAAAGGGAGATCCAGCTAAGAAGTAAAGGCTGAGGTAGTTTGCTATAAGTGTGACAAAAATGGTCACTTTGCTAATGAATGTCGGTCAAGAAATGGGAAGAAAGCTACAAATAAGAAGAATGTGAAGTGCTTCAACTGTGATCATGTTGGGCATTATAAAAATTCATGTCAAGAGCCAATTAGGGAGGACAAAGGAAATTTTTTTGCTATAGGACCAGCTAGGCCTACTACGGCTGATAAAGGAAAGACTGTAATGGAAGGTACACTTTTGATTCAGAGTGTTCCAGTTAGAGTACTTTTTGATACCGGTGCATCACATTCATTTATATCTCATTCTTTGGTTGATATATTATGCTTAAAACCCACCTACCTAGTTACTTCCTTAAGGGTTGCGAATCTAATAGGAGGATATGCAACTCTAAGATTAAGATGTGACCGGTTAAAATTTGATTTGTTGGGTCATAAATTTGCATGCAGTTTCTATGTTATTGATTTTGTAGATTTCGGGATCATTTAGGGTATGGATTGGTTGAGTAGGTATGAGGCTAGAATATTTTGACAGGATAGAGAAATATCACTGAGACACCCCGATAGTCATAACCAAGTGATAATCTCAGTAGAGAATACTGACGGCCGTGTTAGTGCTACGCTTAATGCTATAGAGGTAGGAAATGAGTTAAGTCAGGTTCGGGCAGCAAGAGAGTTTGTAGATGTCTTTGAGTCAGTCACCGAACTACCCCAGAAAAGAGCTGTTGAATTTAGAATTCAGAGGGAAGTTGGCTTGTGGGTTAGGCAGTGTGCAAATTGTCAACAAGTGAAAGCTGAACATCAGAAACCAAGTGGGTTGCTTCAAACTTTAGAGATCCCAGTCTGGAAATGGGTTGTAGCTAAAGATGAGAAAAGATTCAGGAACAAGACAGTCAGGTTGGTGAAAGTTCAGTAGAGCGACAATGAGAAAGACTGTACTTCAAAGACAGAGGACAGGATTAGAGATACTTATCCTAATCTGCTTTAAGGGAATGTCTATATTAGATTTATATATATAGTTGCTAGTCAGTTAGACTAATATGGTTGTTAGGTGTTGTTGCAGATGATTGTTATGTTTAGTATTTAGTCCTTACTGAATTTTCGAGGAATTCTTTAAGGGGGGAGCCTGTAACATCCTTAATTTTTTATAACATTATTCAGGAAATTTAATTAGATAAATTAAATAAAATAATGATGATAAAAGGATTGAGATTTGAATAAATTATAACATGGGCAGTGCTTAGTAATTAAATAATTGGGCTTTAAATTAGTTTAAAGGTTAATTAGTTTACACATGGGTATAATAGTAAATAACCATTTTATTTTACATGGCTATACACTTCTCATTTTTTTTCCATTCACGTTTCATTCCTCACCATCACAAACGCAAATCAGAAAATAAAAATATAGCCGGCCATTAACAAAGAGGAAAATTCAACCAAAAAATAAGGATCAAAGCTAGGAAGGATTAATCAACAGCAAATCTCAAATTCCTTATCAAGTTTAAGGTGAATAATAACTCATTCCATCCCTTTTTGGTTTTTATAATCCCATGATTTCATATTTGAGTATTTACATTGTTTCTAAGATATATTGGATGATGATATGCTAAATTTATGAATTGTTTGATTTAAACAATTTATTAGTACATGAAATTCCTACGGTTTTAGGGGCAAAATCGTGGGTTATTGATTTTAAAATGCCATGGAAAATTTTTATGTTAAGTAAAACATGATTTTGGAGATGGGTTTTAATTTTCAGAATTTTCCAAGTTATGGAAATTTTATTATGAATTTTCATTGATAAATTTGATGTAATTTTGTTTAAAATTTATTTTGAATATTTCAGAAAGAAATTAGGTCTAAATATTTCTGTTTGATTACATGATTAAAGAGAATTTCTATGATTTTTGGGGTTTTTCCTAATTGATTTACTGGGGAAAATAAACTATTTTAAATATGGACTTTTCTGCAAATATTGGTTTTGTCATATGGAAGGGTTTAACATTATAAAGCTCTGATTTAAATCTAATTAATGCAGAAGTTTTTAATGGTAAAGTATTTGAAAAGTTTTAAAGTAGCCAATCAAGGAGTTACAACTGGCAGGTTAGTTATAAAAGCAATTGCTATGTTTAGCAATAAATCAGTGTTTCAGAAAAAAGTGGTTGCGCCTATTTTAGAGGCACCTTTCGACTCCTTTACCTCCGCGCCATCTTAGTTGAAACCACCTCTATTAAAACCCATATAGTCGGAACCAAGGCACACAGTATCAATAGAATTGGTACAAAGTGAATTGGTAAGTAGCGGAAGGTACGGTGTCGAAAGCTATGCTTTCGTCATAGTTGAAACCAAGGTTCAGTTTTAAAAAGACAAACGCCCACCTAGTTTTTGAAGGGCTTTCGATTGAGTCGATACCTTATAGAGTAGAAACCTTACTTTGTTTTCTAAAGTTAATTCCCTGCCTTGTTTTACTTAAAGCTTTCAACATAGTCGAAAGCAATGCTTTCAAAAAGGTTTTATAAATAGCTTTCGAAGGGGTGTCTTTTTCTTTAAATAAGAAGCATTCGAAAGGGATGGTTCTGACTTAGTCAAAACCTAGCCACCATTTTCCTTTCGAAGTATTGAACTCGTCAATGCCTTCGAAAGGTTAACTTTGCTTTTACCTTGGTTAAGCCGCTTCCTAATTGCTTTCTAAAGGGGTTGAGGGTTTCGAAGGTGATGGAGTCGAAAGGGGGTTTCGACTTTGTCCTTCGAAGTTTTAATTTTTAAAGGTCTTTGCTTTCAACTAGATGGTTCCAACACCATCAAATATTCCCCAAATTAATTTTGTTGGTTTCAAAAGAGGTACTTTCGTATATAACTATTTTGAGCCAAATGATGTTTCTAAAGGGTAAACCCAATGCTTTGGAAAGGTTACTTTGTTTGTTTCGAAACTATGTTTTTAAGCATATTTTCTTGATACCATCAAAAAATATCATTGGTTTCAAAAGGTATATACTTAGAGTTTTGAAAAGAGGTATTTATTCTTTAGAAGGAGGTCATCCAGTGGTTTCGAAAGTGATGTTTTAAAGTTTCAAAACAAATAACCTATTCTCATTGTTAAAGGAAAAACCATGGCATAAATAAAGATTTTGGAAATATTATTCACATTGCTACTAACCCATGAATGTTTGTTGGGGAAGGGCAAAATAACCAGTTAGGCTGACCCAGTAGTGAATATAACTTAACAAATGTTAAAATCTTAATTAAAGATATTGGCAGGGGCCAATAGGTTCATAGTCAGCCCATGAAAACTATAATTTGATACTGGCAAGGGCCAGTAGGTTTGTAGTTATCCTATGAAAACTATATTTGGATTAAGATATTGACAGTCAGTCAATAGGTTCCTAGTTAGCCCACGAAAACTAGGATAAGAAATAAGATATTGGAGTTACCAATAGATTCTTAGTGATCCTATGAAAACTAAGTAATTGGATAGATAGTCCATAAACATTTAATAGGTTAATAGTAACCCTAGAAATTATAGTTTAGACAAATGGTTAGAATGAATGGGGATGGGTAATCCAAAAATTGATTTATTTGTCTTACATATCATCATAATGTTTTGAAACACTATGTTTTAACCATTATGGATGCAGGAGCATAGTATATGGTTTTATAAATGTTTTAGGATACTAGTGAGGGGAAAACCCGTTCCGCTAAGCGGCATGGTCTCACTAGATATCTAAATGGTTTGAGATGGTAAATTATTATTTGTGATAGGCTTTATGTCTAACTTGAATTTTTTGTTTTCCTCATAAACTCTCGGGTACTCAATTGATTCTGAGTAGGTTGAGAGTTCAGGTTTCCAGGTGTTCTTTTAGACGAATAAAGCTTCAAAGGACATGTAGGAGGCAAGCTTGTTATTATAGTTATTTTATTTCAACTGTGTGTTTTGTTTGTAAAGGCAAATTGTTTTCTTGCCGATCTATATACTCTGGTCTACCAAGGAGGCATCTTCATATGTTAGTCTTGGCGTATTTTGTAATAATTATATGTTATCTGAACGTGGTCTACGAATTGGGATTATGTAATCAATTTAGAATATTTTGAAATGGAATGTGGAATATGATTGCTGTTTAATTTTTTTTCCATATTCTTGTGTTTCTATGTATCAATGTATCTAACGTCGCAGTATTTGGTCATCAAGGATTAATAACTATGGATGATTGCAGCATCCGTAGCCGTTAGTTTTGGGCCTCCAAGTAGGGGGATGTTACAGGCCACAGGTACATCCACTAGATTTTCGGGCTATTAAGCGCACCCAATTGATTTACATGGGCTACAATCACACCTACTAGTATAACAATATGATTTAATAGAGTTTTACAGACTCAAATCGTTGATCTTGATTACAAATGATCCTATAGCCTCTTGAATAGCACTTTGATCTTGTTTGAGTGAGAGAGATAAGAGATATCAAAGACTATTCAATTGAGATTCAAATCAATGAGTTTGAATTTGATTTTGATTGAATTTGAGAATATTTTGAGTAGATTTTCTTTTAGAATTTAAAAGAGTGAAAGAGGAGAGAAAATATGTGAAAGTAGTTAACTAAAATTCATTGCTTTAACCCCTATTTATAGAGAAACATTAGTTATGTCCATTCGCGAAGAGATACGAAAAGACACTTCCATTCAAAATTCGAATTTTGGATATTATGTTCACTATGTCGACATATAGGAATTGGATATGTCGACATATCCTTCACAAAACTGAAAAATATTGTATAAAAATTATTTTGAACATATTAAGGTGTGTGAAATATTTTGATACTTTGTAAATCATCTAAATATAGTTTGTACATTTTTTAATCATACCAAAACTTAAGAAAACTTTATAAAAATATATTTAAATATATAAAGGATTTAAATATGAATTTTAAAAAAAATGATAAATATAAAATAAAAGTGAATATATTTGAAATCAAAGTATAAACAAATATTATAATAAACTTATAAATACTTAGAAATCTTTAAAAACTAAAATTATAAAAAAATATAATATTCAAAGTATATTAATATAATAAAATCAAAAGATAGAAATAATTTGAAGGCTATTTTGAAAAATTATTTTGAAAATAAGAATTTTTTTAAAACCATTTTTAAGATATTTGAAAATCGTTTGAAAAAGAGAAATAGAGAGAGATCAAATAAGTGCTATCATGGTTTTATCAAAAATCCTAAGACTCTATAACTTATCTGGGATATCTTGAGTTCTTCAATACTCATGAGTCTTCAATCTCTTACTCTTGAATCTCTATATCTACCTCTTGAATCTTCTCTTGATACTGTACAGTCTTCTTAATCAGTACATGTCTAATACCCTGTACTATATACTAATATAACTTGATAAAAACATTAGTATCTATATTTTATATAATGCCATATCATTGTTATCATAAAAAATAATGCCTAAGGTGCTAACAATCTCACCCTTTTTTTGATGATGACACCTATGACCTATGTATATAAAATATGTTATAACCCCTCTAAGTTACAAACTCCCTCTTAATCTATGCCTAGATTTCTAGATTTTATATATTTCTCCCCTTTTGTCATCGACAAAAACCTAACTAAAAACCCCCCCTAACTTAGGTACTACATAATATATAATACTAGGATATAAAAGCAAGTAGAGTAAGAAACAATAGCAATTCAAAAGTGAAAAAAATAATAAGTGATAATAATGATAGGCGATGACATCACAATAATCCAAGACATATATTTGAACTAAAGTAACATGAAATAATTTCAAGTAGTCAAATTAATTCACATTCATTCAATCAAATAAACAAATTTAATCCAATCAACAAGCCTTGTATACATAATTCTAAACTAAATCTAGATCACACAACAAACCAAATCAAACAAGTCAATCAAATCCTAACAAATCATACTAAATGTGCTAATCCTAGGACTAAGGTTTCTTCTTGATAATTGGAGACTACTGGATGGGACAGACCGGATAATGAAGGTAGAAATTCCCTTTTTGTTCTATGAGATTTCCATCTCGATCGAAACAAACTTCTCCAACACAATATACTTCATCTTTCTCCATTTGGCCTTCCTCTTCTTTTTCTTTTTCTTCCTCTTCTTCTCCTCTTCCACTTCTATATTTGTACTATTAGGACTATCCTCTTGAACCACTATTGGATTTGTGGAGTTATCCAATAGATACTTTTATAGATTTCTAAGAATTATGCCTTGCTTCTCTTGTTCTTAGAGGAGGCGAAGTTGAACCACTTATATTTCAACAACCATTTGCAGAACACTCTTCATTTCTTCATCCAATTTAGTCACTTTGGCCATGGTGATGCTTTGGAGAGGCCCTTGTTAGGTGATGGGAAGAAAAAGGATGAATTTCCTCCCTTGGATGCTTGGAATTAGAGGAGGCCATGGGATTATTTTATTTCAGAATATAGAATAGTGAAAAGACAGAAAAATGGAGAAGAAGTTGAATTTTGTAGTTATATAACCCCAGTTCGAATTTTGAATTTATGAGGAAAATTTGAATTCTGAATTTAACTCTGTATGTCGACATATCTAATCCATGTATGTCGACATATCTAGTGTCAATTTGATGATTTATTTTTCTTTTTAATATCTGATTTATATGTTATAATTTTTATATTACTGATAGAGAACAAATACGTAACCCTCTTCTTAGCTTAGTAAATGAAGTTTGGTTCAATAATTTTGCTAATATATCAGCTATTTGATTTTTAGTATTTATATATTCTAGTAAGATTATTTCTTTATTTACATTATCTCTTAGAAAGCGATGGTGTATATCTATATGTTTAGTTCTAGCATGATGAGTTGGATTTTTAGATAAATTAACCGCTTTAGTATTATCGTAGTACATTAGTGATTTTGTAAAGTTTAAACCAAAATCTTTTAATATTTGTTGCATATGTATAACTTGTGAATAGGCTAATACTGCTGAAATAAACTTTTCTTTTGTTATGGATAGAGATATAGAATTTTGCTTTTTGCTAAACCAGGAAACTAGAGAGTGTCCTAAAAGCGACAAGTTCCACTCGTACTTTTTCGGTCTAATTTGCAACCAGCATAATCAACTTCAATATATGAGATTAATTTAAAGAAATCCTCTTTTGGATAAAAGAGTTCATAATCTAATGTGTTATTTATATATGTTTATATTCATTTTATAGATTTTAAATGAGTTTCCTTAGGTTGAGATTGATATCTTGCATAGAGACATACACTATGCATTATATCAAGTCTACTAGCGGTTATATAGAGTAATGATCCAATCATTCCACTATATAATTTTTGATCTGCATCTTTTGAATTTTCTTTCTTATTATATTTTTCATTTGTTGCTATGGGAGTTGACTTACTGCTAACGTTCCAAATTTCTTAACTAAATCTTTAGTATATTTTTCTTGACTTATAAAAATACCAATACTCAATTATTTTATCTGTAGTCAGAAAATGTAATTTATTTCTCCCATATTACACATTCAAAATCCTTAATAGTTATATCTAAAAATTCATTGTTTAATTTATTGTTAGTTGATCCCAAAATAATATCATCTGCATATATTTGTATTAGTTAAATATCATTATTATTTCTTTTAATAAAAATAATACTATCTACTTTGCCTATTCCAAAATTAGATTGTAATAAATATGATTTAACTCTATCGTACCAAGCTCTAGGAGCCTGCGTTAGACCATATAAAGCTTTCTTTATTTGTAAATGTGATTAGAGAATTTTTCATCCTCCAAAAGTGGGGGTTGTTCTACATAAACACCTTCTTTAATAAAACCATTTAAAAAGGCACTTTTAACATTCATTTGAAATAATTTAAAATTATTATGATTTGCAAAAGTGAGTAAGATCCTTATTGCTTCTAATCTAGCTATGTAACGAGCCGCCAATTTATCACATTGATAAATTGAATTTATTTTTAATTAAAGTTGATAATACAGATAATATCATTTCAAATAATGATAACCAATAGTAAACTTATTTTGAATAAATATTTACAAGAATATTTTCCTCAAAAATTATTTCAATAAGATAACATTGAATTTAAATCATTGATTTATTTAATTTAAATTGAAATTTAATGATTTAATAATTATTTTAAACTATCCAAATTATTATTTTAAATGATGATAATTCATTTTGAATAATTATAAAGTGAAAATAAATCGCTTATAATAGTTTATAAAGATATATATTTGATCTGAAAATATAAGAAAAATCAATATTGCTTTATCGGTATAATGGCAATTTTTGTAAATAATTTTTAATATAAAATTTTATGGTTTTATAATTCAAATGTAATCATTTTAATTGGTTTAAAAATATAGGAAATTTATTTTTAAATTTTGTTTACAAATATGTGTACGTTAAAGTATAAGTGAAAACATGACCGATAATCGGTTCGCCGGATTTCAACGATTTAACGAACAAAAGTTATTTGCAGACATTCGAAGTGTTAAAACCCTACATATACATACATATATATATATATATGTTACATACACATGATAACATACATATAAACATACATAGATAAACATAATTATGTATAAGAAATATAATATAAAATAAATAATGTAATTTTATGATTTCTTACTCTTTAAGCATAAAGAAGTCAACATATGTATACATGAGAGGATGGAAGTGATGTGCACATGGGAGAAGGGCTTTGGTCGTGCATTGTGAAGGGAGGCGGTGTGTTGGAGAAGCCTAGAAATAATGACAAAAGTGATGTGTACATATCTTCTTTTATACTCTTCCTTTTTTCTATAAATACCCTACCATCTTCTCTTCCTTTTCATTCCTTTTCATTCCTTTTCTTCTTCATTTTTTTCAAGCTTTTGCCTCCACTTTAATGGCTTCCATTCTAAAACAAAATAATGTCCAAATTTATTTCAGAAAGAAATAAAATCATAATATATAGTTTAATATAGTTAAAACACCTAAAAAAACTCGAATCTCGATCTCTCCACCTCCTAAACCCAAGACACCACCGTTCACCACCCTAGGCCGTGATCTCCAACTCTTAATCACCGTAGGCCATGAGCACCAAGGCTTGGACGATCCATTTCAAGGATCCAAGCTCGATTTCATGGAGTTTTATTTCGAGATAGCGGAGCTATAGCCGTTTTAAAACTAGTTCAAAGGGAAAACGAAAGTGGGAACTCCTATAACTATTATACTATATGTTGGATGATGATATAATGTGGAGAATGGATGTTTAATATGCTTTGGTCATCAAGTTTGATTGTTTTCATGTGAATATGGAATATATATATATATATATATATATATATATATATGCAAGTCACGAATATACACGTCGATAAACACAAAAGAAAATCACTTTCCTTAAATTAATGAAATGGTCTATATGGAAGTGTTAAACCTATTATAAATGGTTTATAATGTACGAGTATGATGGCACGTCTGTTGGACGTGTGCAAAGAAGGAAGTGTGTGCATTTTATCTTTGTTACAATTATGATAGTATGAGAGATCACAGTAATGTTTCTGTTAATTATAGGAAAAAAGAGGAAGAAGATATGGCAACTAAATAAAAATAAAGTGTTGTAAGAAAGACGATAGGTAAACCCGATAATGAAACACCTTTGAGTTATATCAACCTATGAATAATCTATGATATTTTCAAGTTTACTTCATAAGAAATTAATTAAGGCATATTAACCTTTAGATTTTGACCTAGTGCAAGGTTAATTTTGTTTGCCTGGTTATTGTAGAGATAGCATAAAAAGTTTACAATAATCCTTATCTTGATTAAGAAAACAAACAGTTAAACAATATATAACAGATGAGAAAATGTCCTACCACAGAAATAAATGGAAAAAATTAGCATAATGCTTTGTTTAAGATAGAAGCAACCGTTGGTTGAAGTTGCAATATGGAGGCAAAACACGTAGACGTACAGTATACAGTTAATAGACAGTATGTGCAGAACAGGCAATCACTTATGCAGATGAAGCAAGAACCAAGCACGTACCATGCACTAACAATAAGTTGCTAAAGTTACTATTCTATTTTAACTATTATCCCTAACTGGAATGAAAAAAACCATGAAGTAAAGAATCAATAATTATATGGTACATGCCATACTATTTATGTTGACATTTTTGAGATCTTAATTTCTTTATCGTTGGCACCATCTATTATATTACTTGCACGAACATATTATATCCAATGTTAAAAGCAAAGTATTTTGGTTAAAAATGTTGTTGTAATTTGATTGTCAAAATATATGCACAATGGACATGCCTTATTATAATGATTAACCATTAATAATATGAGAGATTATTCTCATCACCATAGTAAGTGGAAAATGATTTTATGAGCATTTGAGAAATCAATATTTGTTTCTTGTTTTAGTTGTTGCTTTTAATTGTATACATTGAAATTGTTACTCAATGACAACCACGTGAATTGTGAAATTGACTTTAGATATCCAATTGTAGGATAATATTTTTGTTGTGCTAACAGTAGCAAAATAAGACGACATCCAATTCATATCTCTAGGGATAATGAAATATAAGTTAAAAGTGGCAAGATGAATAAAAGGATTTTGAAAATGACAAACTCTTCATGCATCTTAATAGTATATATATTAAGAACAGTAGCAAAAGAAGATGACATCCAATTCATATCTCTAGTGATAATGAAATATAAGTTAAAAGTGGCAAGATGAATAAAAGGATTTTGAAAATGACAAATTCTTTGTGCATCTTAATCGTATATATATTAAGAGCCATTTTATTTCACAAAACAGAAGCAAACCATAGCAGTCATTTTATTTCAGTTGTACATCACTGCTCAAAAAGATACAAAAAATTTCATTTACAGTATACACACAAAAAGTCTACTTCAGCTATAACTTTGTGCAAATGCTATTTCACTATTTTTGATGTTGCTGCTTCCTCAGGGAACACTTTTATAATTTATTATATTGTGGACTTCCTAAAACTGTCTTCTTCCACATAACTATATCAGCTAAATTTAGCATCTGCAACTAATACCTTGAATAAATAGTAAATTGTATTAATAAATCAGTATATTAGCCTATGTTTGACTGAAAACTAAAAAGATTAATTTGATGGAAACTAAAAATGTTAGTCAAAGCATGTAATTTTTTTCTATACATGGATTCGATGTATCTTTGGAACAAAAACAACGTACGTAAAAACAATGTAAAGAAGTGAAAAAATGTACAAATGTATGGGTACATGTAGTGTTAGAGTACTTTGCATGCGCAACCAAAGATAACACTGTGAAGTGGATGATGTGTTGGATTACTTTGAATGGGCAACCAACGGTGGAAAGTGAAGTACGGTTACATGTAGTTGCAATGATAGAAGGAGAAAAAAGTGGACATATATATACGGTATGGAAACGAAAAGTAGTAAAAAATGTATGGGTAAAACATATAATGATGATAGGAGGACATAATTACCGAATGCATTTTGTGTGTGATGGTTTTCAAGCAAGCGTGTCCTTCTAGTTGCAACGGCTGATTGTTTAGCTTGTTCATGCCGTGCACGCTGAGTAACACGTCGTCGTTCCCTTTGTTGCTGGTCTATACAGGTGTGTGAATATGAGTTAGTTTAAAAAATGTGGACAAAATGGGAGGCAGTTGGAGTAAGATAGTGAAATAGTTGGGTTAATGTGAACAAAAATGTGGTCTATACACGTCCTTCTCTAACTATGTTGATTTAATTTATCAAACAAAGAGTTTTTGGCTACTATGAATATCAAGCAACCACAGTCCAAGCTATGCGGAGACAAATTTTTTTAGCTTTATGTCTTTTTTTCTTTATTTTTTTTTAAAAGTTGGGTTAGGGCAAGCAAATTGGTTAGGCCTACTCTGTATAGTCATCATTTTGGCATTGATGACTCCAAAATCTGACAACAGTATCTAAGAACCTAAATTAATAATGGTTTGTCAATCAAAGTTGTGAGGTAATAAATTGACTGTAGAGACAGAGGTAACTAAAAAGAGAAACTGAGTTCATTATTAATATTATTATTAATAGCAAGACCACAATACTTAACAGTAAATGGTTTGTCAATCAAAGTTGTGAGGTAATAAATCTTCAATCTTAATCCTAAGCACAGTCTATGCATCTTCTGTATAGGTCTCAGATGAAAATTTCCACTCTCATAGTCAATTAATCAATCCTAATTGAACATTCAACCGATAAAATTAGCATATTACAATGTCTACATAAATCCATTGCAATTATTAAGTGAAACAACTGTCAAAAATCGGTTGGAAAAATCAAAATTTTCAGCAAAAGCCAACCGAACGTCCACTACAATCGAAAAATTCATCTCAATTTCAAACATTAACTGTACAAACATTATTCGTTATAGCAACACAATTTGATCACTACTCCTCCTATGTTTTTGTCCTTGCCTCAGTAAACACTGTTATAGCAAGTTTAATTTAAGCAATTGCAGTGCAAAAAGGTAAATGTGTAGTGGTCCAAAATGATAGGCATCGTTGATCATTTGTTCTTAAAGTGTCTATTATCTTCGCCATTTTGAGTGGCTTCTACATATTCGAAAGCTGTAGTTAGAGTAGAAGTGCATTTGTAGTGCAACACAATTTGGTTTATGAAATGTGTATTTTATGATTTGCAAGTGTCCATGCATAATATATACGTAAATATTGATGATAATAAATAGATATTTTTAGAAAATTGTTTGTTATCTACGTAAATAGACCCATATCTAACATGTGTATATTCTGCATTTATCTATAAGAGTAAGCTTCTTAATATTTACCTTTTATGTAAAGTAAACTTTACATTCTAAAGTTTTTTTCAGACTGTTACTACGTGAAAATAAAATAGCTTCACTTAACTTAGAAAATGTTAAAAAGAGCTAGTTATCCCATATTTCGTACATAGAAAATTATCTAATATTCAATACAAAGTGAGGGAGTTTAGTATCATGAATCTCCATGTAAAGAAATATGCACATTCAGTTTTCATTTTGTTTTAGAGAATAATAGTATCTATTTTAGACAAACTAAATAAATGGATAGTAACGTTTCTACTTTAACCGCAATCCTTTTGATACCAAATTATGAAATAAATAAATAGAGTATTCATTTCTTATTGCATAAATTATCAATATGCTTGAAAAAAATTGGATTCTTGTAAATTCTATTGAATATCACACAAATTATGAACGTACTTCCAAAACGTGAATCCATTTACATAGTGAACAAAGTAATTGTATGTACATTAGTGAAGTAATGGTAAAAACTTACGGAAGCAATTTGATGCCTTCAATATGAAATTCCATACATCCATTGCTAAGTTTTGATGATGTTCATTTGCTATATTGGTTGATGAACAATGTTTATGAAAAGCTTGCTTGGACATGCTGATTTGAAGGTGAACTCACCTATAAAAATTTATCAAAAGTGTTAAGAAGCAATCAAAGTTGAAACAAAGACACCGCTAAACTTAATATAAATAAGCATTCCAGTAGGAAAGCAGATATCAACAAACTTATGTTACTATCGAAAGAATAGTGGTTCCAATTTTGGATGACCAAGATGGATATCCTTCTCTACCATGGTAAAGATAGTCACTCTGCTCATGGGATGAAATCTTACATTTTCATAATTCTTGCACACACACATCCATAAATGTACGCATTATGATGCTCATGGGATGAAATCTTTAACAAACTGCATGCTATATAATATTTATAGTAACTAAGTTCCAATTAGGAACACTTTCACAAAAAAGTTCCAATTAAGAACACATAATTTGAATCAGTAATATAAAGAAGTAATATAAAGATCTATATCAACCGTATAAGAAATGAAGAAAGAATCACCTGCTAAATTCTAATCTTATTTCAGTTGGGAGCTTAACAGAAAATCCATTTGTTGTTGCGAGAATCGGTATACATTCACCCTTTTCCAAATCCTCAAATATTGCTAATATGGGAAGTAGGAAACCGAATCTGATCCGATAGAAATACGAAATTCAAATACATGTTACTATAATGAATAATAGTAATTAAATTAGCTTGCACAGTAAGGAAATAATAAACCTTGACTAAGAAAATGAGTATAATTTACATTTTCATATTGCACAGTAAAAAAATATGCTGAAAGCATCAGGCACGTTCATTAGACGTGCGTAAAGAAAATTAGAAGCAAATTCCTTTATTGCGAATAATGTTCATACGCATAAATAATGCTTGACACAAATAAATACATGAACTAATTTCTTTTTTATGTGAAATAGTATGAAAAAATAAGCACAAAACTTGTTATTGTATTTTCAAGCATCAATTTGGTTTCTGTGTAAATATTGAACGGGAAAAGTATATTATGAGACTTAAATTTTACTTGCCTCCAATGCGACTTTTAATTATCTATAAACCGTGAAGACGTTGAGATGACTTTCGATCATTTCATTCTTCGTACTATCGCAAATTTCAGTGATTATGAACACACTGAAATAAGAAGCTGGTTGTCACTTACTTATGGCCATTTAAAAATAAATAGCTACTAAAGTTTTATGCAATACAATTGCATAGTTTTCTAATCGACCAACCCTAACACCTCTTGTATATTGTTCTCTTTGGGGTTTTACAAATTGTTTTAACAGACTCTGTCTTCATTTTTATCGATGTTGTTATATAACTGGTCAAAGATGCATTTTATGATGGTATTCTTTTGTATTTATGTATTTCACCAAACGAAACTCCCACTATTAGATTATTAACCTACAGCAAGATGTCATAGCTCTTGTGTAATTTTTCTAAGTATAAACAATTAGACATGCAATACAAATTTTCACCCTACTAAAACATTAAGTTACCAAATATCATCATACTACTATTTATATTGCCTTCAACTACACCTTAAATGGTTCTAATATTTAGAAAACAAAAGGAACTAAAAATATAAATAAGATATAAAATAAATGGACCTCTTATAACAAAAAGAGCCGATAGCAACAATCATATCTTTCCCTCCACCAACTAAATCTCTCCCATCTAGAGTTGATAGATGTGAATGGATAATTATGATGTAGTTTGTTAAATGAAGACAGTAAAACCGGGATAAAGGATATTCATTCCAAATGGTCAACATTATCTTCAATATTGAATAACCAACTGCACTTTTTGAGAGGAGTGGTTTGGTGACAGTAAACACTATAAAAAAATCAACTGGAAAGGTAAATAGTAATAAACCTAGCCATACAGCTCCCTCCAAATCTGTTAGTTTGCTCCCCAATTCTCCAATCTTACTTATGTGTCGGTCCTTAAGCTTCAACAAATCCTTACGTCAGCCTACATATCAAAAATTTAACCTATAGGATTAAATATAAGTAGAATATAATTTAGCATCTTTCAACTACAATGTCATCTTGAGTTTTCACACTGTAAAGAATTCAAATAACCATAAAATTAAAGTGTTTGGATTCAACAGTCCAGACCACAAAATAAAACTACCCAAAACAATCCATTGCATTTTTGGACCTAGAGTATAGCAAGATAAATTTTGACATTTGGAAAAAAAAGCATCGCTACTCTCTGTCGTTGATAACAACCAAGAACATTTCACTGGAAACAAAATTAATTACCATTACTACTACAAAAGTATAAGAAACAAATGATAAGAAAGTAAAGGGAAAATTATCCCTTTTAAAACTTTACTCCCCGTGACAACTTGAACAGTAACATCACCTTCCAGCTTCAGAACATCATCAAATTGCATTAAACTGCTCATGCCCGATCTGGTAGATCTGGAATTACTGAACGAATCAAGTTCGAACTCGATCTCCACTCAGATGGTTGTCGTCATGTTTGCTGCCATCGGTTTAGTATCAGTACCAAGAATCATCGCGGCGGCAATGGTCGTCTCGGCAGGCAGTCGAACGGAAGCAAGGGAAGAGCAGAGTTTGGTCAATTTAGGTACGTCAATTTGAAAAGTGGAAAAGGGGAAGTGCCATTGTTCTCGGTTGAGAGGGAAACGGAATGAAAGGGAAAAAGAACACGGAGAAGAAAAGGGAAGAGAAACGGAAGAGGAAGTTATAGAGTCGTGCAAAGAAGCAGGTTGGGGAACGTGGGTTGAGGCGGTGGTAGAAAGACGGAAGTGCCCCAGCAGAATTATTTGGTTGGAATTTGCAGCTTGGGTAATTTGGGTAGTCCAAAAAAGACTTCACTTTGACCGGTTGACCAAAGGTTTTGCTTTATAGTATAGATTTGAAATGTTTTATGAACATTTAAAAGTGTTTCGGTGAAGATTGACAAGAAATGAAAATTTTAGTTAAAAATAGGCGCGTTGCGTAACGGTAGTTCGCGATTTCATGCTATAAAAGTCAAACAAGTGTAAAAAATGGAATGTAGCTCGAAATTCTTTGAGATAAGAATTTTACGAACTATTATATCCATAGTTTCCCAACGAAAGAAAGAAAATCGAGATTTCGACAAGTAGATTTTAAAATATGAGTAAAACAAGTTTTGGAAAAATCCTAATTTTGTAGTTCAGAATCCAAAACTGGATTTCTTTGAAATGATGTTTTAAAATGGTTTTAAAATGTGGAATAAATCTTGAAAATGTTTTAAAATGGTTTAAAAGTGATTTGACTAATAAAAATGAATTTTTAAATAATAAAAAGTCGTTTTGATCAATTTAGCATAAAAAGCACTTTCCGTGGCACTTTTCTATAACTTCTGAAATATGGTTTTAAACTTGTCGATTCTTATCCAAATCTTTTGTAAATGTTTTCAAATGGATAATTAAGAGTTTTCATAATAATTTAGAGGATTTCTAGCTTATTGAAGAAAGATCAAATAAGTGAATTAAAGAAAAAGCTATTAGAAATAGTGGTTTAATCTTGGCTCTAAAAGCCGACGAGTAGACTGTATTTTTCTATTCGTAAGATCCGGATGTGAGATGCTTAAAATAAGGAGATGTTCAGGAGCAACTAGTGCCCTGGCTCACCTAGCCTCTTCCCTGGGCGAAATGTCAGAAACGAGTTAAGTATAAAAGATTTAAAATTTCCAAATTTAAATTAAATACAACTTTGATTTTATAGAGATGATCTTCTTATACTCGGTATTAAAGCCCGAAGATGGAAATCATGCTATTTGTGGAATTTAAAAGGTGATTTCACCGTTATTCTGCCCATTGTATTTGTCGAATCCGGGAATTGATATTGAATAGAATTAGACGATTTCTATAGATTCTTTCTCACTTAATATTTACTGGTTTTGGATTAACATCCTAGATAACATGGTTTCAACTAAATCAAAAGTATGAGATTTGAATTAAGAAATTTTTGCTAAGATTTAAATGAAATGATTTTGGGAATGTTTTCCTAAGTGTAAAATGAAATGATTTCGAATTATTCCAAGTTTAAAAAGGGTTTTATATAATCAAAGTATTTAATAAGCAAGGTTTAAAGATTTCGTATATACTAGAAAGAATGTTCTAGAAATATATATCTCCAAGGGAGAGTTTTGATAAAAGGAACTTAATCAATTAAAGAATGATTCCCCATTCACAGAACCTCTTTTTATTGATGATTGGTTTTGTAACGACCCGTAAATTTAATTTGAAAATGGAATATTTAATTTATTTAAAAATTCAAATGTAGAATTTTCAAACTTAAACAATCAAGTTTTATATGATAAATAATAATGATAAACTTATTTTTGATATTGAATAAAGATTTTGGATTTCCATTGTAAAATTGACAAAAGTCGGATTCCAATAAAGTAGGATAAATATTCATGAAATTTGTTTAAAGGATAAATAATTCCTTTTAAATATATATATATATAATCAATATCAAACTCATTTGATAATAATAGTAATTTAATTTATAATGATTCAATAAATATATAAAACTTGTTTTATAAAGTAGACAAATTTTGTCGCATACCGATAAATCGATGTCGTATTTTTACAAATAGATCTGAATATTATTTTATAAGTCAAATATACTTGTTTTAATTATTTAAATATAATAACAAATTAATTTTGAAGTTTGGTTTACATAGATAAATAGTTTAACAAAAACGTCAAAATGTGACCGTAAAACGTTTTGTCGAAAATCAACGTTTTGTTCAAAATAAGTTGCCGCAACGTTATCGCACCTTTGTTAACATGTTTTAACATATATATTACACATTTTAATAACTAAACATGTTTACTTTTACTAAATATAATTAGAAAACCTCTAGAACATCATTAAGAAAAGTAAGTAAGTTTAAGAAAAGTCAAAAGTAAACATCAAATCCAAATCACATCAAAATCCAACAAAATAATTACTTTTCTTTACTTAATCTTTAAGTGACTAAGACATAAAGTAAGGATGTGAAAGATGGTTAAGTATTGAAAAAGTGGAGATTGCTTTAGGTCGAAGTAAGGTTAGTTTGGTAATTTGGTAAGTGATTATTTTGGTAAATTTACCACTTCTTACTTTTTCTATAAATATCCACCTCCTTCTTCACTTTCATTCACATTTCTTCTTCTTCTTTTCTCAAGTTTCTTCATCTTTTTCCTCTTCTCTTTAATGGCTTCCAAGCCATAGAAAAAAAATTAGAAAGAAATAATGTCAAAATATTTACAAAATATTCAAAAGAAATCTATGTTCATTTTCTTCAAATCAAACTCCTCTTTTCTCCACATTTTAGCTCTTCTTCTCTCAGCCATAACTTCTTCAAAATAGAACCAAAATGCAAAAAAAAATTAAATCATGTACTTTTCCAATGGCTACAATTTTCATGTTGACCACTTTATCTAATTTAAAGTTAACCATATCAAAAATCCACTTCTTTCCCATGAATTTTTTGACCCAGTTTTTAAGCCAGAGAATAAATCATTTTGTTTTGATCATAACAGATCCAAATTAAGAAATTATTTTTTTGAAACCATATAAAATTCCAATGGCTACAACTTTTATGTTGATCACTTTTTCCAGTTTTGAGGTTTGCTATACCTGAAACTCAATTCTTTGAAGTGCATTTTCAGGCTTCATTTTTGTCAATCCGACAATACCTCTTCTTCATTCTATCATATCTTCCTCAAAACTAATCAAAATCAAGTAATTATTTTTTTTAAATTCAAGAGAAAAGAATTTTCAACCACTTTTCAGTTAACAAGTTTTTCAAATTTTGAGAGTAAGAGAGTCAAAAAGAAGAGAGAAGATGACCTATTTTTCGGGTCTAATTTTGAGAATTCAAGTTCAAAGCTCTACCGCTTCTTCTCTATATTTTCAGCCAACCTCCAACTCAAGCCTCGGCCAAGCTATTGGAAGGAATAGGGTGTTGTTTGCTAGTGTTTAATGGAGTATAAATTAATTAGTGAAGTGTTGGTTGATTAGAATGTTGGTAGGAAGTTAATCGCTTTGGTTTATGGTGAGAAACTCTATTTAGCATCTCTATTTATATATATACATGTTTGATGATGTGTTATGATTACTGTGGATGCTTATATATGATTTTATCATCAAGTATTGATTGTTTGATATGATTGTTAAATTGTTTTACCAAGTCACGTTAATACACGTCGATAAGCACAAAGGAAATCACTTTCCTTTTGAAAATGAAATAGTGTATATGGAATGCTTAAACCTTTTGCAAATAGTTTTAAAATGAGTTAGAAATGTTTTATAAACATTTAAATATGTTTAAAGAAATAAAGAAAGAAAATCAAGGTTTCATCTTGTACATTTTAAATATGTCCAAAACAATTTTACAGAAAAATCGCGCTTTTGCAGTAAAGTGACCAAAGTTTAAAATTGATATTTTAAATGTTTTAAAAATATGAAATAAATTCTAAAAATCTTTTAAAATGTTTTAAAAGAGATTTAAGGTTAAAAGATGGATTTCTAAATGATATAAAAGTCATTTTGAAGAATATAACTTTTAAAATATATTTGCAACGCTTTTTGCAGCAATTTTTAATAACTTTTGAAACGTAGTTTTAAACTTAACTGTTCTTTCCTATATATTTTGTGAATGATTTTAAAAGAATAATTAAGTCATTTAAAGATAATTAGGAAGTTTTAATGAGAGTTTGAATAAATGGGTAAGAGGAATTGTTTATACCACTTAAACAATAAGTGAAGAAGATTGAATATAATAACAAACTGAGTAATGCGGAAACGACTAGTACATTTGTCCCACTTGTAAGATCTGGGAAGATAAAACAAGGTGTTTAACTAAGGTTAGGGATGGAGCAACCAGTGCCCTGAACTTACCTGACCTATGTTTTCTTTTCTTTGGCGAGGGGTGGGACATATCGAGAGGAAAGCCCGGATGCTCTAAAAGATCATAATTAAGTTTTTTCTAAGGTGAAAGAAAAGAAATAAATTCTTTAAATTTATTATAAATGGTCTATATATACGATTTATAAAATTGATATTTTATAAATAAAAGTAATGGAATTATAAAAGTGTTTTATAAATATTAGAAATAGGATTGTAATCAAATTTATATATGGGTTTGCAATTGAAATTTAGAAAAGAATTTATAATGGATTTTATAAATAATAAGATTTGAAAGGAATGAATTTGTAAATAAGAGTTTTATAAGTAATTAAATTATAATTAGATTTTGACTTATAAATGAGATATAAATGGAATTTGTTAGTAAAGAAATTTTGTATATGGAAGTTTATAAAATATAAATGGAATTTATAAACACTGTTTTGTAAATCTGAAATCGATTTAAATTGATAAGGTAAATGTGAAAGTTTATTAAAGGAATTATATTCACGATTTTGGACAATGAATAATCCTTTAAATTAAATGGATGTTTTGGAAAGTGATATTATAAAAAGGGAGTATTTTCCCTAAGTTAAAAGTTAAGAAAGAAAATCTTTGATTTAGATTTAATAAATGATTTGGGAATATTTTCCCTAAGTTCAAAGTTATAACTTGAATATAAGAAATCTTTGATTGAGATTTAATGAATGATTTGGAAAAGTTTTCCTAAGTAAACGCGAAAATGATTTGGAATTATTCCAGGATTTAAGAAAGGTTTAAATAAACCAAATGATTTGATAAACGAGGCTTAATGATTCCATATACTCTTGAAAAGAAAATGGAATAAATTGAAAAGAATATATCTAAGAAAGATATTTTATAAAAGATGAAGTAATTGATTGATGATTTATATCCACATATGAACTTAACATCTTTTAAATCGATAATGGGCTTCGAAGGAACCGGGGTCGGATTTGGGTGATTCCTATCCGAAAACCACTTCGAACCAATGTATATGTTCAAATGTGAAGACATGTTGAAGATGATGATTATTGAAGACCGTGGATCTTCATAGCATGAGGACTGCTTGTTGACATGCTCTGGGTAGCTTCCATTATAGATTTATTTATAGCAGTGGTCTCCTCGTTGTGGAGATTTTTTGGATTGCAAGGACCACTCGCTACTAGTGGTAGTAGGAGAGTGCCTTCGGTTTGTCCTGTTCTTGGACAACTTGTATGGATGTTTGTCTGACATTGCATTTCTAAAGATTACGTACATTGGTTTTTACAAACGTACATCAGTGGTGACGGAGAAGGCAACTTCTCTTAGCTTAACACCCTTCTTGAGACATACGAGCTTAAGGGTTGTATTTTTGTGGAAGGAAATTAGTAGTCAACGGAAATGGCAACGTGGCATTCAGAGATGTGATATGTGCTATGTGAAAAGGTAATCATTACCTCGAGCCTCATCAACCGTAAATGACCAAAACAGGGTTAGATGCAGCAAGGCTAAGTGGGTCATTCCCAAGTAGGATATGATCATCCTCTTCTAGATATATCTTTACACGCTATGACGTAGTGTATCTGATTATTATGGTTTGTATGCTATGAGGGCCCTTGGAAAAAGGTTGGTAACGACCGGAGGATGATATATCCGGTACTATCTAGTTACAGAGATAGGTCGGTCTTGTGTTGGTGGAGGATCCTTTGTGATGGTCCTCGGTACATTCCTCTGGAGATGTACTGCCAGAAGGTAGTCCCTTCACCTGGTCATTCGTATGGAAATCCATCCTCCAATAAGAACCTACGGTTTTGTTTGTAGAGAATAGTATGCTGGAATTTAATAATGGTAACAATTTCGGCTAAGGTTAATAAGTTTATTTGCAAATGTTCTCAAAGAGATGTCATTAAAAATAATATCAAATGTTCTGATATAAAAGTGTTTTAGTTATCATAAGGTAAAAACCTGTCCGTGTTTATGTGTGGGCGTGGTCTTATGAGATACCCTTTCTTTCAAAGGATTTTATTCAAAGGCTGATATATGACACTGTCATTTATATTTGGGTTTCTCACGCTGGTTTATCAAGCCTGATCCGGGTATTTTCAATACTCGGGTCAGATCCGAGTAGTTTCAGGTTTAATTGAAGAAGGTTGGAGTTTCCAGAGGAGAGCTGGAGATATTCATCTACGTATGGACATATTCTATTATCCGCTATACTTAGTTTGTTTTAGTTTGATGTTTGTCAGCAATTGTAAGGACAGATGTTTATAACTGTCCAGGCTTAATTTAGGTTAGACTCTGATATATGTATTTAAAAGTTTTCTGCTGTAAAGATATTTGTTCAATATTATATGATATTCCATTCGAGTGAGATTCTGTTCTATCTATTTTTCTTTATTACCCTTCATGTTCCGTCTTTTCTTGCAATTTGAGTTGGACATGTGTGGTTTATTGTCGATTCAAAGGGTACGGAAAAACGGGCCATGACAGGTTCGAAGGAACCGGAGTCGGATCTAGGGTAATTCCTATCCGAAAACCACTTCAAACCAATGTGTGTGTTCGAAAAAAATAAAGACTTGGTAAATAAAATGAAGGATGAAGACCAAGGATTTTCGAGGTTAAAGGACTGCTTGTTCATGATTCTGGTTAGCTCTCAAATACTAAAGTAGCAGTGGTTCCTTCATTTCTGAAACTCTTTGGGTTAGAAGGACTGCTCACTACTAATCGTAGGGATGATTCTCGATAGGATATAGTAGGAGGGTGCCTTCGATTTTGTTCAATCCCAGAATGAACTTGTATGGATGAATGTCTGACATTGCATTCTTCAGATTTCATCATTGACTTTTATAAATATACATCTGTTTGGTGGCAGAGAAGGCAACTTTTCTTAGCTTAACACTCTTCTCTAAGACGTATGAGCAGGTTGTATGTTTGTGGAAGTTAATAGGGATCGATGGAATGGCAATGTGGTATTCAAAGTGGAATGTGCAAAGGGAAAGGTAATTGCTACCTCAAGCCTCACACCCAAAAACCAAAACAGGGTAGATGCGGAAAGGCTATGTGGTTCGCAACCATTAGGGTATGATCATCCTCTTCTAGATATATTTCTACCCGCTATGATGTTTGGGTTTAAATTAATGTGGATGAATGCTACGAGGATCCTTTGATAGGTTGGTAACGATTGGGGTGATGACATATTTGGTACTATCTAGGAAGAGGTAGGACGGTCTTGTGTTGGTAGAGGACTATCTGTTCGGCCTCGGTACATTCCTCTAGAGATGTACTGCCGGAAGGTAGCCCCTTCACCTGGTCATCTATATGGAAACCCATTCTCCAATAAGATCCTGTACAATTTTAAATGTAGAAAGCCTTCTACAACAAGGTGGTATGCTGTAATTTAATAATGTAATAATTTCGGTTAAGTGTAACATCCCTCTACATGGAGACCCAAACTAATAGCTACGGATGCTGCAGTCATCCATAGTATTAATCCTCGGCGATCAAATACGACGACATTGGATACATTGATACACAGAAACACAAGAGTATGGAAAAAATTTAAACAACAAATAAATTCCACATTCCATTTCAAAAAATTCTAAATTGATTATATAATCCCAATTCGCAGACCGCGTTTAGATAACATATAATTATTACAAAATACGCCAAGAGCGACATATAAAGATGCCCCCCGGTAGATCAGAGTATATAGATAGGCAAGACAACAAATTTACCTTTACAAACAAACACACAGCGGAAATAAAAGAACTCTAATAACAAGCTTGCCTCCTGCACATCCTCGAAAGCTTTATTCATCTAAAAGAATACCTGGAAGCCTTAACTCTCAACTTGTGCAGTCAATTCCCCGATATTGCCCCGATATATCCCCGATTTATCCCATAGCGGACTTTTGGGGCAACGATATTCCTATAAAGCGGCCCAATATAGCGGATCCGCTATTATCCCCGATATTGCAGCAATAATCCGCTATATCCCCGATTTTGTTGCCCCTCTATATCCCCTTTTCCTATAAATAGGCATTTTTCTTGATGTCTTGCTTTTAAGTTTTATGGTAACTTCAAAGTTGATGTAAAAATGATATACGCTGTTGGTTATTATAACTAGTAATAACTTTTTAAGTGTCAACTTTGTTTATCTTTACTTTATTATAACTTGTTTTGCTTGGTGGGAAATAATAAGTAATACTTGTTCCTCTTTTTAATGTAGAATGTTCATCATTCCTTTTTTTAAAGTCATCCGCTATATCATGATATATCCTCGATATATCTCGGCTACAATTTTTCGCACCTCAAATGCTATGGAGCGGTAGGGCGCTTTTACTGCACAGCTCTCAACCTACTCAAAATCAATTGAGTACCCAAGAGTTTAAAGGTAAAATAAAAACTTCGAGTCAAACATAAAGCCTGGTATGAATAATAATTTACCATCTCTAACCATTTAGATATCTAGTGAGATCACACTACTTAGCGGATCAGGTTTTCCCCTCACTAGTATCCTAAAACATTTATAAAACCATATATTGTGGTCCTGCATCCACAATGATTAAAACATAGTGTTTCAAAACATTATGATGATATGAAAAACAAATAAATCAATTTTTGGATTACCCATCCTGTAAGGTTCCTGAACTCGGCCTTCGAAAATCGGCACCCGTACTTTACTTGTACTCGAATGCCATAGATTCAAACGTCGAATCTGGCTCCCCGGAGCTTATAACACAATAAGTATAACAACACAGCGGAATAAAGAAATAGATGATATCATATACAACTCCAATGAATACAATATCCAGAATGATATACAACAATGATATCAATAATACACAGCAATATCAGAGATATGATACAATGCTACAGCGGAAAACAGAAGTGATAACTCCAAATTATCCGACAAAGAGAATGAGACCAATAACTCCAACATCAGCTTGAACCACCATCATGTTGCACCAAGATAAGCAACGTCAGTCGTGCGTGAACTCCAAAACTAAACTAGCTCCAGATAATCTACTAAACCTGACTATCTGAAAAACCCAAATCTAGACTGCCCGTGTGGAAAATTTTGGGCACCCAGAGTTTAGGAAGGGAACAATAAACTCCGAGTCAGTCATGGGACTGGTGTGAGTAACAAAAATAGTTTATCTTTAAAACAAACAACAAAAGAATTTTAAACATTGAAATCCGCAATGCTTTTGGAAAATGAAACTACCATAAGACCTCCCACCACACACACAATGCAATCGCAGACTTGGAGGAGATTTCTTCTTATGATAGTCAAATATGCTTACTACGCAAAATCATTTGATATTATTATTAGTGCATAGTGCAGAAAACATTTCGAAAATATAATATTAATCTTAGCTAGCATATGTACCATTATATTATGCCTGCTATAGCTACCATTTTAAATGGCAGGTTCTACAACTAAAACCGTACAGGGCTCGTATTGTTTCTTTGGATTTTCCAACAAATGGTCAGGCTAAGGAACTTCCTATGCCACATGGAAATGCCTCTGGATGGACGTCCCGAGAACTAACTAGCTCTCTGCCAACACAAGGCCGGGTTACCTCTTACACTAGGTAACTACTACACGAATATGCCACCCCCGGTCCTTTGGGACCTTTATCCGAGGCCTCGATCACACAGCAACAATCACACAGTAAATGAGATTGGGCAACCACATAGGTAAATATCTGGGCTCCATACCATAATATCACCCTTTTCCAGAAGGAAATGACATACCCTAAAGGGAGCGACCCTCATAACCTTGCCGCATCTTTCCTGTTTCGATCATTTCCGGTTTGTGAGGCTCGTTGAGGTCTCGTGAACAAAGCTACGCTTTTTCACAAAGCCATGCTTTGATCAGCAAATGATCATCAACACACAGCAACACTCAGCATGCCACACTACCAAATTGGGAGTATATTATTGATAACCTTCAACTACATAACCTCTGAGCTCGTACGTCTCAGAGAAAGGTGTTAAGCTAAGAGAATAAATCTCCACCACCAAACAGAAATGTATTTGAAAGAAATCAGCTTTATATCTCAAAGTGTAGTGTCACACATACAACCATACAAGTCTGTTCCGAGTTCGAACAGAACCGAAGGCACTTCCAAAGAAGCCCTTGCAATCCGGGTATTCACAATCCCGATCGGACTTCCCATCACTTAGAAAATCTCTATACCAGAGCAACTCAGTGCAGAGACAATCGATAGGTTATCCTATCGTTCTCGCAAACACCCGGTTTTTAATTGCTATCCATATACGACGTATCACTTATTCGGAATGGGTTATATGACACAAAGTCCTCTCCCGGCTAAACCGAATAGTGAGCATAATATTTAAAAACATATGGATAATGGGATTTCAATTAAGTCACGACTTATTATCCAAAACTTTCCTTTCGAATGGTTTAAACAAATCACCATTTTAATCTTTTACAAAAAGATTCATCTCACAAAGTTCACCCAGTTTCACAAAGATCTATTCAAAGATTTTCCAAATCAATTTCCATTTCAATTGGATTAACTCATTAAATCTTTAAATCAAAGATTTAATTCATAGCTTTCAAAACAATTCTATTTCAAATAATTTAAACAAATCACCATTTTAAATCTATTAAAAATAAACAGATTCAATTCACAAAGTTCACCCAGTTTCACAAAGATCAATTCATAGCTTGGGAAACCATTTTCAATTCAAACTTGAAATTCCTTTAATTTAAATTGGAATTTCATTTCTTATATGAAAGCTTTTATTATTTGAAAACAAATAGTTTTCATTTCGGAAAATCTAATTCATTTATACGAGTTAAAGTCCTTGGGTTAAATTCAAATTCTCAAAACCATACTTTTAAATGGTTAAAATTCATATAAATACATTTATAACATCTTTAACCATAATTTCCAAACATGGAATTCAATTCCAAATTTTGAATTCAAATTCAAATTAAATTATTTAAATTGAAAAACTTTACCAAGTTATTCAAAATAACTTTTATCTTAAAAACTCCCTTTCAAAAGCTTTAGCATTTAACCCAAATCCATTTCCAAAATTAATTGAAATTAAAATTTCAATTTCAAAAACATTAAATTTAAATCATTTGTGACTTAACTGATTTCCTCGTGAAATCCATATTTGTGTGTGTAAAAGTGTAGTCCAGGGGTTTCACACAGTAGTGCAACATCAATAAATCACCACAGATCAAGGTACAGAAATATAGTTGATAAGCGGTATAACTATAACGCTTATCTTTTATTCACAGATCACAGATAATATATTACATTCATCCCAGATAAATAAACTATGGTACAGATCACACACAAATCAGAATATATTACACAGGATCACAGATCAGGGAGTATCAAATAATTCAACATTCAATAGAATCCAAACATCCATAAGTAAGATCAGTTAATTGTCTGATTTATTCAAAACAGATTTATTACTTGTGAATTTCAAATCCCTGTTAATTAACATTAATAAATTACAAATCATTTTTGATTAATTATTCTTTAGTCATTCATTAACTAACCATCAAATTCTTAATTAATTAATCTTAAATAAATTAACCTCTAATCATTGAATAATTAATCCCTAATTATTCTTTAATTGATTACATTAATTAATTAACCCTTAATTAATTATTCTTTAAACACTTGATTTATCAACCTTAAATCATTAAATAATTATCCTTAGTTACTTTCATTAAGCAATTATCTTTACGTGATTGATTACCCTTTAATTACTTTTAATTACTTAATTAATTCAAAGATAAATCAATTATCTTAATTAATCACTTTATTATCATTAAAATCTTTAATTAATAAAATTCATAATTAATCATCATTAACACATAATTTATTCAAAAGATTAAGGTTAATTAAAACAACATTTCATTTTAATTAATTACATTATCTATTTAATTTAAATTAAGAATTAATAAATAAATAATGTCACAAAAATAAATTAAGTAAACTTAATTACTTTTAAAATAATTTATTTTTAAACTTCAAAACTAATCCCATGTTTTAAAACAAAATACTTTTTCAAAAGAAAATTTTAACATGTTTAAATTTGAATTAGTTTAAAACTTTGAAAACTGGTTTTATAACAAACCCGAGTCCTCCCTGTATGTTTCCCGAGACAAAAGCATGCTTACTTCGAGTTTTCCTAGAAAACAACCCATATACTTTTATTTTCAAACTTAAATTTTGTTTAAGTATTTAACCCGTATGTTCACAAAATTCCCTGGACTCATACCCGAGCCATCACCCTAGTTCCCCGAAGATTACTTCGAGTCATCCACCCATCATTCCTCTACCAGGCTACCTGATACTTGTGACATATCGTGCACGTGCACATCGTCGTTGGCCATCTCCGATCGTCACCACGACGTCGAGCATATCAACAATCAACTCCAGATCCATTCGCGACCACCAAAACTTCAAGATCAACTCGAAATCAAAATCGAGTTCACCAAGCAAAACTTGGAAACTCGAAAGCAACATCCCCTCAAACCTGGCAACGCCTCGTGCTCAACGCTCCAACCACCAGAATATCAGCGACTTCGTCCACACATTCGCCTACGCTTCCTCTTCCATCTCCCAAAGTCACGTGCAAATCGATGCACTATGGATGTCGCGGCGATCAAAAATTCAAACACTAAAAAAAATTAGGTTTACCAACTAAAACCCTATGCCACTGTCGCCACCGTCCTTTTCGCCACCTCCGGCCATTTTTTCTAGCACCCCCGTAGGCTCCTCCATCTCCACGAACAACCCCGACATCCACGAATCAATTGATCATCAGTAATTGGTGAAAATCTACTTTTTAAACAAAAACATACTGCTCTTAACTCCCATCACTAAAAATCACCAACCCTACCTTAAAAATCATAACTTTCAATAAGGATTCGAGTCATGTACTTGAATCAATAATTCGTGATATTTGAAATTTCCAGAAATTAAAATTTTTTAGTGTAAAAACTTGATTTTTCATCATATATGCATTTTTATTTCATGAAACTATTTTTAGATTGTCATCTATGCCTAAACACACCTATTTTGTTTAGGATCCAAAGTCTAATATGGATTGGAAAACAAGAAATGGGATTTTCTTGTTGTTTTATACTCTGTGAAACAAACAGAGAATAAGAGGAACACTGATACAAGCATATATACACAGAGCCATTGCAACATATATTCAAGTAAAAAAACTAACTGTCACTCACCTTAAAAAATTCTGATTTCAGAAGTTTCAAGTTGAAGGTTGAAACCTTTTTGAATTTGTAAGTTGAAAAATCTGGTTTTGAACTTGCTACTCGAACTTCACTTGATCTCATATTTTCTTTGATTGCTTGATGTTTTTAAGTTGAGGTTTTGTTTTTGAATGATGATGATATTACTTTAGATTTTTCTCAGTTATAATGGTGAACGAAATTAGAATGAGAAGTTATGTTGTTGAAGATGGTAAAATATTTGTTTTAGCTGAAATGAAATGTTGTACAAGTGATTATATTTTCTTGTACTAGTTAGCAGGGATTTTTTCTTGTTTGTAGGCTGATGGATATTTGCATTAATTGCCTTTGTACAATTATACTTATCCATTGTTTTTATATATTTCGGCTGTACAAATATATGAGATAGTTGTTGTGGCTTCCTTTACAAGCTTTTCCTCGTGTATAGGTATTTTCTTTTCTTTTGTTTCCTTTTTAACTTGTCTTTATATTTGAATGTATTTTTATATTTAATATGTTGTCATAATTTATTTAATGTTGTTTATTATATTTTTTATTGTTTTATAATTTATAATGAATTTCTATATTTAATATATTGTTATAATTTAACTAATTTGTTTACTATATATAATTTCTATAATTTATCTTATGTATTTTTATATTTATTTTGTAATATAGGTGAATTTCTATTTTAGTTTATGTTATTATATTTTATCCAATGTATTTACTTTATACTTTTATATCTTATATAATTTGTATTTTTATTTTTTTAAACCATTTATTTACAATTTAAATTCAAATCAAATATATATATATATATAATTTCAAATTTACTCATATATGCCCATATACATATATATTCACATATATACATATATATACAATATTTAAATTTTAAATGATTTATACAGAATTTATTTGAATTCGGGGAAACTCGCATCAATTTACAATTAATTTTACAATTTTAATTCAAAAATTCAATTAATTATCAATTTAAATATATATAAAATCCGGGGTCGTTACACATCCCCATTCATTCTGACTATCTATCTCAATTATAGTTTCTAGGGTTACTATTAACCTATTAAATGCTTATGGACTATCTGTCCAATTACTTAGTTTTCATGAGATCACTAAGAACCCATTGGTAACTCCAATACCTTATTTCTTATCCTAGTTTTCATAGGCCAACTAGAAACCTATTGAATGACTATCAATATCTTAATCCGAATATAGTTTTCATGGGCTAACTACAAACCTACTGGCCTCTGCCAGTATAAAATCATAGTTTTTATGGGCCGACTATGAACCTATTAGCCCCTGCCAATACATTTAATTAAGATTTTAACATTTGTTAAGTTATATTCACTACTGGGTCAACCTAACTGGTTATCCTGCCCTTCCCCAACATACATTTATGGGTTAGTAGCAATGTGAATAATATTTCCAAAATCTTTATTTGTGCCATGGTTTTTCCTTTAAAAATGAGAATGGGTTATTTTTTTGAAACCTTAAAATATCACTTTCGAAACCACTAGATGACTCCCTTCGAAAGCATAAATACCTCTTTTCAAAATTTTAAGTATATAGCTTTTGAAACCAATGATACCTTTCGATGGTATCAAGAAAACAGTCTGATTTATAGCTATCTCTCTGAGATGGTGCGGAGGTAAAGGAGTCGAAAGGTGCCTCCGAAATAGGCGGAACCACCTTTTTCCTAAAATGCTGATTTATAGCTAAACATGGTAATTGCTTTATAACTAACCTAGTTGTAACACCTTGATTGGCTACTTTAAAAAATTTCAAATACTTTACCACTAAAAATTGTCGCATTAATTAGATTTAAACCATAGAAAGGTAATATTTAACCCCTTCCGTATATCAAATGTAATATTTGCAGAAAAGTCCTTCTTTAACAATAATTTATTTTCCCTAATAATTCAACTGGGAAAATCCACAAAAATCATAGAAAATCAATTTCATCATGTAATCAAACATATTAAAAATTTAAACCCAAATTCTTCGAGGAATATTCAAAATAAATTTTTAACCCAAATACTTCAAATTTACCATCAAAAATTCATAATAAAATTTCCATAGCTTGGAAAATTCCGAAAATTAAAACCCATCTCCAAAATCATGTTTTACTTAACATAAAATTTTTCCATGGCAATCTAAAAACATAGATTCTCGGTTTTACCTCAAAACAGTTCAAATTCATATGAGTATGAATTAAAATAAATCAACATAATATAACTCAAGCATATCATCATCCATTTTATCACAAAAACGAATATAAATCATAAATTAGAAACCATATAATCGTAGAGTAAAAATAGAGATGGTATGAGATTGTTATTCACCTTAAACATGATAAGGAATTTGAGAGTTCTTGTTGATTAATCTTCTCTAGCTTTAGATCCTTAGCTTTAGATAAATTTCTTCCTTTCTTTGGCCATGGCCGACTTTGGTTTAGGTTTTAGATTTTTCGTTTGTGAAAGTGGAAAATGAACCATGAATGGACATTACAAAAAGGTATAGCCCTGTATAAAAAATTGGCTAATTTACTAATATGCCCATGTGTAGTTTAATTAACCAATAAACCAATTTAAAGCTCATTTATCTTGTTAATAAGCACGACCCTATATATATGATTTATTCAAATCTCAATCTCCTTATCATCATTATTCTATTTAACTTATCTAATTAAATCTTCTAAATAATGTTATAAAAAATTAGGGATGTTACAGGCCCCCCCTTAAAGAATTTCATCCTTGAAATTTAGTAAGGACTAAATACTAAACATAGCAATCATCTATAACAAAACCTAACAACCGTACTAGTCAAATGACTAGCAACTATCTATATAAATCTAATATAGACATACCCTCAAAGCAGATCAGGATAAGTATATCTTATCATGTCCTCTGTCTCCCAAGTACAGTCATTCTCGTTGTATCTCCACTGAATTTTCACCAACCTGATTGTCTTGTTCCTCAATCTTTTCTCATCTCTAGCTAGAACCCGAACCGGTTGTCTAACAAAAGTCAAATTAGGCTCTACCACTAAGTTATCCTACCCTGTCGGAGGAATAGTATTCTTTGGATCATGCACATATTTGCAAAGATGAGACACATGAAATACATTATGGACACCTGCCAAACTGTTCGGCAACTTTATTCTGTATGCGAGCTTTCCAATCCTCTCTATAATTTGGAATGGACCTACATATCTTGGGGCTAACCTCCCCGACTTTCCAAATCGTGTCACACCCTTCATAGGTGATACCTTAATGAAAACCTTATCTCAAATTGAAAAATCTAGGTCCATACGCCTCTTATCTGCGTAACTCTTCTGTTTGAACTGAGCTTCCTTCATCCTTCCTCGGATTAACTCAATCTTCTCTGACGCCTCTCTAACCAAATTTGGACCTAAGACTAATCTGTCTTCAGTCTCCAACCAACATACTGGTGATTTGCATGGCCTTCCATACAAAGCTTCAAATGGCACCATTCCTATACTGTTTTGGTAACTATTATTATAGGAAAACTCAACCAAATATAGGCGATCCTCCCAAGATCCACCAAAGTCTAATACACAAGTTTTCAATAAATCTTCGAGTACCTTATTGACTCTCTTTGTCTGCCCATCCATCTGAGGGTGACATGCAGTACTCATATTAAGCTTGGCACCCATCACTTCCTATAAAATCTTCTAGAATTCACTAGTGAGTAAAGCATCTTTGTCGCTGACTATGCTACTGGGAACTCTATGAAGTCTAACTATGTTCTTCATGAACAACTTTGCTAAAACAGGTGTTGTTCTGGTTGGATTAACTGGAATGAAATGGACACTCTTGGTCAATCTATCCACTATAACCCATATACTTTCATTTTCTCTATTTGACCTTGGCAAACCGTCTATAAAATCCATAGATATAGAATCCCATTTCCAAACCGGAATCTTTAAAGGTTGAAGTAACCCACTTGGTTTTTGACGTTCAGCTTTCACTTGTTGACAGTTTGCACACTGCCTAACCCATAAGCCAATATCCCTTTTCATGCCTTCCTAATAAAATCTCCTCTTCATATCCTTATACATCTTGGTTCCTCCAGGATGAATCGTAAACGTGGATCGATGACATTCTCCAAGAATTTCTTTCCTCAAGTCCTCCACATTTGGAACACACAACCGTCCCTTCTTTCTTAACTGTCCTTTCTGGTCAAGGCTAAAATCCTCTAGATCATTAATCTCAATTCCACCCTCAAGCCTTCTGATCCTTTAAGCTAATAATGGATCCTTCTTCTGCTTAGAAGCAATTTTCTTAATCAATACTGGTCGAACTTCTAAACAAGACAACCTGGCGGTACTCTGACTAGAACCAACATTCGATCTTAACCGCACATCACAACTGACTAAAGCTTCTAAATCCTTCCACTCCGCCAACATAGCTAATACCACATTCTGATGTTTCCTGCTAAGAGCATCAGCCACCTTATTACCTTTTCCTGGTGTATATTCTATACCAAAATCATACGCAGCCAGAAACTCCAGCCACCTCTATTGTCTCATATTCAACTCCTTCTGAGAGAATAAATACCATAAAGACTTATGATCGGTATATAACTCAAATCTCTCCCCTAAGAGATAATGTCTCCAAATCTTCAATGCGAAGATCACAACTGCCAACCCCAAATCATGAGTAGGATAGCTAACTTCATGCGGTCTAAGCTGCCTAGATGCTTAGGCATGACTTTACCACTCTGCATCAACACCGCTCCTAATCCAGTTCCACATGCATTAGTATACACCACCAATCCTTGGTTCTTGTCCGGAACTACTAACACAGGTGCATTGGTCAACAAATGCTTTAACTTAAGGAATGCCTCCTCACATTTGTCGGATCAAACAAATCTCACTTCCTTCCTGGTTAGCAAGGGTGCTTCTATCCGTGAGAAATCCTTAATGAATCTCGGGTAGTTGCCAGCAAGTCCAAGAAAACTCCTGATCTCAGTCACCTCTCTGGTCTCTTCTAATTATTCACAGCTTCGATCTTATCTGGATCGACTAACAGTCCTTTCTCTGAAACTATGTAACCAAGAAACTTTACCTCTGCCTTCCAGAAATGACACTTGGTAAACTTTTCCTTTAGCTGATTCTGCCTCAGTGTCTCAAGCACCACTCTAAGATGAACTTCATGATCTCTCTCATCCTTAGAGTATACTAGAATGTCATCTATAAACACTAGTACAAACTTATCCAAGTACTCTCGGAAAACCCGGTTCGTCAAATCTACAAAGAAAGCAGGTGCATTCGTCAATCCAAATGGCATCACCAACCACTCATATGAACCATATCTAGTCTGAAATGCTGTCAAAGGAATATTGTCCTCCGCCACTCTTAACGGATGGAAATCTGTCGCCAAGTCCAACTGGCAAACACTATGGCTCCACTCAATTGATCAAACATATTATCTATTCTTGGCAACAGATACTTATTATTAATCGTCCTTTCGTTTAACTTACGATAGTTGATGCACATCCTTAATGACCCATCTAGTTTCTTTACGAACACCACGGCCACTCCTTAAGGTGAATTGCTTGGTCTAATAAAATTCCTTCCTTCTAGATCCACTAGCTGCACCTTCAATCCCTTCATCTCAGTTGGTGTCATTCTGCTAGGTGGTCTACTTACAAGTTTAGCTCCGGGCACAAGATCTATTCTAAACTCAATGGCTCTTTTCAGGGGTTGTCCAGTGACTGGCTCAAAGACATCTGCAAACTCCCTTGCTACCCGAACCTGACTTAACTCATTCCCTACCTCCATAGCATTAAGAATAGTACCAACACTCCGGTCAGTATTATCTACAGAGAATATCACTTTGTTATGACTATCAGGGCATCTCGATGATATTTCCCTATCCTAGCAAAATATTCTAGCCTCATACCTACTCAACCAACCCATACTCAAAATGATTCTGATAACTGCAAAATCAATAACATACAAAATGCATGCAAATTTATGACCCAAAAAATCAAGTTCTAACTGGTCACATCTTAACCCTAGAGTTGCTTGCCCTCCTATTGGATTCGCAACCCTTAAGGAAGTAACAAGGTAGGTGGGTTCTAGACATAATCTATCAACCAAACACTGAGATATAAATGAATGTGATGCACCGGTATCAAAAAGTACTCTAACTGAAATACTCTGGATCAAAAGTGTACCTTCCATCACAGTCTTTCCTTTATCAAACGCAGTAGGCCTAGCTGATCCAATAGCAAAGACTTTCCTTTGTCCTCCCTAACTAGCTCTGGACACTGATTCTTGTAATGCCCAACTTGATCACAGTTGAAGCATTTCATATTCTTCTTAACCGCGGCTTTCTTCCCGTTTCCTAACCGGCATTCATTAGCAAAGTGACCCTTCTTGTCACACTTATAGCAAACTACCTCAGTCTTTGACTTCTTGGCAGTATCTCCCTTCTTCTTAAAAAACTTCCTCTTCTTCCCTTGAGAATCCAGAGTTTCCACCGACTTCTCTTTAGCTAAATCAGCAAGTAACTCCTCATGGAGAATGGCCATCTCCACCACTATATTACAAGGATCACGGACATGTGTCATGGCCATTCTTGCGAGCTCGGGCCTCATTCCCTGAATGAACTTCTCATTCCTTTTGATGTCGGTATCTTTAATAGCATATCCATATCTAGACAGCTCTTCAAACTTAGTAGCATACTCAACTACAGACATCTCTCCTCGCACTAAACCCATAAATTTCCTCATCATCTCAGACTTGGCAAACTCAGATACAAACTTTTGCTCAAATCTCGTTTTAAAATCAGCTCAAGTTAACTGCTCTTTCGGCACTCCGGCAATGACACTATTCCACCAATGTAGTGCTGACCCCTGCAACTGTCTAGAGGCCAACCTTCACTTTTGCTCATCATTCAGACTCAAATCGGTAAATATACACTCATAATGCAACAACCAATTCTGAACTTCTATGGCACTCTCCGTTCCCAAGAATGGCTTTCCACCCAAACTGAAGCCACAGGATTAGCTCCTTCTACATTTCCAGCAACACCAGCAGCAGCTCCAACTTGCATCAAACCAGCAAAGAACTAGTACATCACCCCCTAACCTAATCGTGGATTTCCAGCACCTACATTGTCTTTAGCATTTTGGTTACTAGCATTAGCCGGTTGACCCGGGTTTCTCCTAGTAGTGGGTCGAGCATTTCCATTAGTTGTGGTGCTTCCTCCACCAAGATTTCCTCTTCCATTTCTCCTTTCTAGTAAATCTGCATATGAGCCTTAGTAAGATACTAAAGAACGGTCTAAGAGAGCGGGGAATACGTACTTATATATGTAACTATGTATAGCAAATACAAGTACATTACTATAACGTTAACCCAAAACCCAATCTTATTATCCGATTCATTGGATTATGATTGGAAAAATCTTTTAGGTTTAAGTTTCTTTTAAAGTTTCATAAACCTATGCTTTGATACCAACTTGTAACACCCCCCTTAAAGTTTCATAAACCTATGGTCTGATACCAACTTGTAACATCCCCCTACTTGGAGGCCCAAAACTAACAGCTACGGATGCTGTAGTCATCCATAGTCATTAATCCTCAACGACCAAATACAGCGATATTAGATACATTGATACATAGAAACACAAGAATATGAAAAAAAATTAAACAACAAACAAATTCCATATTCCATTTCAAAATATACCAAATTGATTACATAATCCCAATTCATAGACCACGTTCAGATAACATATAATTATTACAAATTACGCCAAGAGCGACATATGAAGATGCCCCTTAGTAGATCAGAGTATATAGATAGGCAAGAAAACAATTTGCCTTTACAAACAAACACATAGTGGAAATAAAAGAACTCTAATAACAAGCTTGCCTCATGCACGTCCTCGGAAGCTTTATTCGTCTAAAAGAACACCTGGAAGCCTTAACTCTCAACCTACTCAAAATCAATTGAGTACCCGAGAGTTTAAGGGGAAAACAAAAAATTCGAGTCAAACATAAAGCCTGGTATGAATAATAATTTACCATCTCAAACCATTTAGATATCCAGTGAGACTACGCTGCTTAGCGGAACGGGTTTTCTCTCACTAGTATCTAAAACATTTATAATACTATATACTATGCTCCTGCATCCACAATGGTTAAAACATAGTATTTCAAAACATTATGATGATATGCAAAACAAATAAATCAATTCTGGATTAGCCATCCCCATTCATTCTGACTATCTATCTCAATTATAGTTTCTAGGGTTACTATGAACCTGTTAAATGTTTATGAACTATCTGTCCAATTACTTAGTTTTCATGGGATCACTAAGAACCTATTGGTAACTCCAATATCTTATTTCTTATCCTAGTTTTCATGGGCTAACTAGGAACCTATTGGCTGACTGCCAATATCTTAATCCAGATATAGTTTTCATGGGCTAACTACAAACCTACTGGCCCTTGCCAGTATCAAATCATATTTTTCATCGGCTGACTATGAACCTATTGGCCCCTACCAATATCATACAGTTTTTATGGGCTTACTGTAAACCTATTGGCCCTGCCAATATCTTTAATTAAGATTTTTACATCTGTTAAGTTATATTCACTACTGGGTCAACCTAGCTGGTTAATTATTCTACCATTTCCCCAAAATACAGCTATGGGTTAGTAACAATGTGAATAATATTTCCAAAATCTTTGTGTAAGCCATGGTTTTTCCTTTAAAAATGAGAATGGGTCATTTGTTTTGAAACTTTAAAACATCACTTTCAAAACCACTGGACGACCTCCTTCGAAAGCATAGAAAACCTCTTTTCAAAACTCTAAGTATGTACCTTTCAAAACCAAGGATAACCTTTCAATTGTAAAAACGAGGATAACCTTTCTATGGTATTGATGACTTCAATACTTCGGAAGGAAAATAGCGACTAGGTTTCGACTCGGTCGGAACCTACTCTTTTGAAAGCTTCTTATTTAAAGAGAAAGTTCCCCTTCGAAAGCTATTTATAGAGTCCCTTTCGAAAGCTTAGCTTTCGACTATGTTAAAAACTTTAAGTAAAACAAGGCGGGAATTTAGCTTTAGAAAACAAACAAAGGTTTCGACTCTATAGGGTATCGACTCAGTCGAAAACCCTTCAAAACTAGGTAGGCGTTTATCTCTTTAAAACAGAACCTTGGTTTCGAATCCGACGAAAGCATAGCTTTCGACACCCTACCTTCCGCTACTTACCAATACACTTTGTACCAATTTCCATTGGTACCATGTGTCTTGGTCCCGACAATTAGGTTTCGATAGGGATGGTTTCGTCTGAGATGGTGCAGAGGTAAAGGAGTCGAAAGATGCCTCCGAAATAGGCGAAACCACCTTTTTCCTGAAAGGTTGATTTATAGCTAAACATGGTAATTGCTTTATAACTAACCTGCCAGTTGTAACACCTTGATTGGCTACTTTAAAACTTTTCAAATACTTTACCATTAAAAACTATCACATTAATTAGATTTAAACCATAGAAAGGTAACGTTTAAGCCCTTCCATATGTCAGAAGTAATATTTGCAGAAAAGTTCTTTAACAATAATTTATTTTCCCTAATAAATCAACTGGGAAAAATCTCCAAAAATCATAGAAAATCAATTTCATCATGCAGTCAAACATATTAAAAATTTAGACCCAATTCTTCCAGGAATATTCAAAATAATTTTTTAACCCAAATACTTAATATTTACCATCAATAATTCATAATAAAATTTCCATAGCTTGGAAAATTCAAAAATTAAAACCCATCTCCATAATCATGTTTTACTTAACATATTAGAACAGAAATATGTGTATGAATTAAAATAAATCAACATAATATAACTCAAGCATATCATCATCCATTTTATCACACAAACGAATTTAAACCGTAAATCCGAAACCATATAATCATAGAATAAAAATAAAGATGGTAATAGAGGTGGCTGGAGTTTTTAGTCGCTTATGACTTTGGAATTGAGTAAACACTGGAAAAAGGCAATAAGGTTGTAGATGCACTTAGTAGAAAACATTAGAATGCAGTATTGGCAATGGTAGCTGAGTGGAAAGATTTAGAAGCATTGACTATATATGGAATACAATGGAGATCTGAGGCTAGTTCTAGTAATGAAACTGCTATGTTGTCGTGCTTAGAAGTTCAACCGGTGATGATCAAAAGGATTGCTTCTAAGCAAGGGGAGGATCCATTATTAGCTGAACAGATCAGAAAGTTAAGGAATGGAATAGAGAGCGATGACTTGAAAGATTTTAGTCTTGACCAGAATGGATGGTTGAGAAAGAAAGAGTGATTATGTGTTCCAAATAGGTATGTGCAGATGACAAAATTGAACAATATGATAATTTGCTAATATGATACTAATTGATTCTACTGTATCTTTTATTTTAGGGTAAAATGACTAACTTATATGGTGAAGAGAGGGTGATAGACCGTATTTGTTGATAAAAAATTTGATGCTTAAAATGAAGCATCAAATCACCAATCATGTGCTCTAGTCTCGATGAATGCCATTTGTTTTTTCCTTCAATATCCACAGTTTGTGTTAAAATCTAACAAAACGATCAATTGCCAAGCTCTCCATTTTTTCTGAAGTCTTCTAAATTATTACACATCTCACTATTATAAAATTAGAAAATTTAGAAATAGCTTCGACAAGCAAGCCTGTTGTAAAATTTATCAAGAAGGATAGCACGAGTGAAGATGATAGTTCTGATAAGAACCTCCTCATTAGGATATAGTAAGCCTTCTTCATTTTAATACGTTATTTTTCATAATTTAAGCACCATTTTTTTATATCTTGAATTTGTAGGTTGATGTTGTAAAGACCAATCCTTTAGAAAGCTCAGAAGATGCATCAATGTTAGGAATGACAAAGAACCACCAAAGATGAAATTGGTGGTCCAGGTTTCCTACATACAACTTATTTTAATTTATACAAGTTAATTTTTATTTTAATATCTATTTACATATTTCTATTCTAATAGATTTATTTTCCTATTTCTTTTACACGTTCTAGTTATTTGAACAAATAAAATTTTAATATGTTTGTGTACTTATTATATAATAGGGTTAGGGGTATGTCCTAGGGGTAATTATATAATTTATTACATATATCTAACTCGATAACCAATCTTGTTCGAAATAAAATGTGTTTCTTATCTATGATATACTTGATATAATATGTTATATTAATTAATTAATTAGTTTAATTAAAAGTATAGTTAATAGAAAATCCATAAATGGTATGTTTGTGATAGTAGTTACAAAATGTTATAGTCGTGAGCAATTTATCATAATGAAAATAAATATATCATTTTAGATATTCATTTTCAAGATGTATCGAGATTGGATATCAATATATCCGTTGAGACTAGAGTACGTAACGCTCTCCAAACGTTGGGCAATGCATTACTCATGACTGCTGGAGGCACCAAGGGGTTATGTGTTGATAGTTATTGGATAACCATGGAATGACTCACTCGATAGTTTTCTGTTGGTTAATATAACTAAAGTCAAACAAAAATATTGATGTGACAAAATTACATAATTCTTTTGACTTAAGAATACCGTTGATCTTCAATGTGGAAGATCCACTTTGATTATAGTTAACCATGGCATGACGTCCATCGAACGACTATAGTTTGGTTTAGTGGAAGAATTGGAAGTGAAACACTATTCAAGAGAGGATTCGTTTCCACGGTTATATGAGGTTAGTATCACGGTCAACTTAAGTCAACTCAAAGTCAAAATCTCTGGTTAGAGCATTTCAATTAATAATAATTGTTATTATTGAACCAAGGACTTTGTGTTTGGAATATAGAGTTGAATATAGATGATATTGGAATTTTAACTATTACCAAATTCCATAAATCGAAAGTGATATAGTTTTGACGAAGAGAATTGGTATAAATAAAAGCCACAACCATATAACGCTTAACAAAATAAAATTGGATTTTACCGAAACCAAGTAAATAAAAAAATTGGCCAAAATATCACACCACCTGCTAAGTGATGTGTGAATGTTAATATTCGAATAGTTCGATATTAATCATTGACCAAATTTACACCTAATAATTCACACAACCAAAACGATGAATACTCCTTTGACCAAACGATTTAATTAATTTATACTTGTTATAAATTAATTAATATTTGTGAAATATTAATTATAAAAATTTGATTTGATGAATAAATATTGTTAAATGTATCTATAATAATTATAAATATATTAATCCACATGCGATATCGATATATGTTTAAATTGGATTTAAATGCATAATATTTGTTCGGGCTTTAAATAAGTTTAAAGCCCATATAGGTGCTGATCATATTCGGCCATGATGGGCGCTTGGTATGGTTATGAGATGGTGCAATAGAGGCTTTGAAAGGGAGGGCTAAGATGGAAGAGAATTAGTAAGATATGATGTGGGATATTGATTATAAAATATCTCTAAATTCTCCTTTATATAAGCAGCTGACGTATCCATTACGGTGTAAATCCCAACACTTATACATGGGCATGTTAAACCTTGGACAGATTGATATGTTACACACGCACGCATACACACATATATATCTGTGTGTATATGATACATGTATATATAATACAACAATAATCAAACAATATAAAATCAATTTATAAATTTAAATAAAATAAAGAATTTATTAAAAGAAATTTAGAATTATTCTAAATGAATTAGACTTCATACCCCAACAAAGATCCAAAAGGGTAAAAAAAAATTGAAATTCACCCTAACTTCTATTGCAGGCTGTCCAAATTCCAACATTATATGTATATACTTGATGAGAAATGAAGTCGAGGTTTAAGGAGTTGGATAATATGGAATTTTGAAATAAGAGTAAAAGGTTTTGGAAGCTAGCACTTATTTAATATTAATAAAGCTAGCCATAAATTTTATCTGATGCATGAATTGAAGGAAAAAAAGTTGATGGTCATGAAGATACTAAACATAAAATATTTAAATTATTTTTGTTTCCTGTCAAGCTTAAGAGTGCTAAATGTAAATATTGAAAAATAGCATACTACATATATTTAACAATTAATAAATTCGAATATGCATAGTAATCTGTACTAATATTGAGATATGCATCAATGTGATATGATAGGTCTTCGACCTGAAAAGGATCAGGTGATGGTTCCATATAGTATTTATATAAGGGATCATATCTCTTTCTTCGATCTTTATAAATGCTAGTTTAAGTTTCAAAATGTGGTGATATTTTTATCTTGATCTTTTAAGGTCGAAATGTAGCATCGTATGCATTTGCATTACTCTTAATATATATATATATATATATATATATAGTTGAATCTAAAAACTTTCGTTCGGTTTTGAACTGTACTGATAAAAAAAGAGATGTAGATGAGTTCTAGCGTAGAGGTATATAGCAGAACATTTTCCATTTATATATGTTGTGCCAAAAATTGACACAACACCCCAATATCAGTGAAGTCCTTATCAAATAAATATAAAGTTGAAGAAATGAAGAAAAAGAGAACATAACACCAAATTTTTATAGTGGTTTGGAAAAATCCTAACCTACGTCCAGTTAATCTTTTTATTCGATGAATTCTCTCCGAAATACACCAATTTACAATCAAATCTGAGCCATAATATATTAGATTTGGGTTTTGTTAATGTTTAAAGTGCTAGAAGAAGAAGAGGATTACATTTCTCTTTCTAGTTGAAGGTCCATTGTTATCTATAAATGACTTTAGCGTAAATCTCGCGATTCTAAGCTTGAACATGTTTTTTCCTCTAAATTTGAAGTTCCAGCACCATGAATATGTCGTCGAGCATGTTTCCCGAAAACATTAATCAAATCGGTACTGACTATAATATGTCGGTACTGAATTATTTTTATTGCTCGAATCTCCAAGCTTTGCTCCATGGTAGATCCCTACCTCATCTCGCATACATTCCAAGATGGCAAAATATGATCAATACTGACCATAATATAATCAGCACCGACCTGTTTTTTTGCCAGATCTTGGACAATTCTCTTACACTTCTTCATTTTGTTACTTTGGATGGTTTCCAAATCATGTCGATACCAACCAAATCATGCATTTCTAAAACTTAGCAAAACCTTTAATATCTTCAATCTTGACATCTTCTAAGCTTCTTGACTCATTTTTTCATCATTTTACAGTCCAATTTATCTTCTTGAGTCTATTTTGAGCTTATGAATTTTTTCGAAAACACTTTCCACTAAAGTATGCTTTTGTCATATAAAGGGTGCTTCGCTCATGAACGTATATCGAGACTAGCAAATTGTCACTAGTTGCCTCTTCGGCTATCTACTGGTCCAATTGTGATAAATCATCCTATTTCTTCGGATCCACCTACAAATCAAAGATTGTCCTAGACCCATCATAGCTAAGTACTCAAATCCTTGCTCAAACATTAGTCGTAAATCAAATTGTTCCATATTCCATCAGGATTTAACATATCATAAATCATATATCACATTATCATGCATCATTAATTATAATGGTGTATTGCCTCCGATTATAGCATTACTTATAAATTTTCTATTATCGCGCAACATCCCATCATAAGTAAGTCCAACCGAATCGAGGTAATGACATTTATCATTATTCAGTAATCATTATTAAATCATTTGAAATCCAAAGGTGTTCGTACCCCAAAGTTAAATAATGATCTCTTCGGATCGTGCAATTATAAATCTAGATTGAGCCCATCTACTCGCTCTCTGGTGAGGGGACTCAGTATCCAAAGCGAGTCCATCTGCTCCTGGTAAAGGGACCCGCTATATTGTATAAGTCCACCTGCTCTCTCTCCAGCAATGGGACTTTTTTTCATAATTCGTCGCCCCATCTCTCTGGTCAGAGAAAGTATTATCTATTTGTTTATTTATCAAACATAAGGGATAACTATATTCCAGTAACAACCATTAATAATATTAAATATCATTTAACATCCATTATCAGATCTTTTTTATATTCTTATCCAAATCAAAGCGCGATAAGAAAAAAATCAAGGTGTCTAATTCAGTCAAGGATCACTCTTAGATCTTAACCCAGAGCATGCCTTAGGACCGATCGAAATCCTGTACATGAGTAAGTATCCCGGTATTAATCCTTCATAGCTTATTTAAAGCAAAATCAAAATGCAGAAAACAAACTTAACTCTGATCCACCCTGATCATGGAATTACAATACCCGACCTAGATCCTCAACTACGACTGGGTATATCTGCCACATGTGGTGGTCGCTTCTACTGTGCACCACTGTAGTTTGATTCATTACTTGTTGTAGCCGGTTACTCTGAGTCTTCCCCTCAATAAAATCTCGTAAGTGTCCGCCCTCATTTGTGTCATTCCCATCCAGCTCTCAGAATAAGCAGCATTTCTCGAACTTTCTTGCTCAGTCCATGGGTTCTCTCTTAATAAGCTTTCTATAGGGAATTTGTGCCCTAGTATCAAGATAGATTCTCTTTAAGGCCTTGGTTAAGTCTATGTAGGAGGAAAACTTTGGTTCCCTCTTTTGCTGCTTCCACTACACCATAGATAGGATTTTGGCGCAACCTTAGGCGGCACATTTGATACGGCTATAAGCCGTATCAAATTTTAATACGGCTTATAGCCATATTTATATTATTTAATACGGCTGTAAGCCGTATTAACATTTGATACGGCTTATAGCCGTATCAAAATCTGTGCCTCTTTTCGTGGGAAAATTTTCCCCAAAACGCACACCCTCCCTCCTTTTTTTTATTTCCACCTTTCCCCAAAACACACCCCAAATCGCCAGAGCGATCGATCGTAGCCTCACCTTCAGCCACCATGCAAAAACCGTCCAATACCACTCAACCGCACCTATTTCCACCATATCAACCTCCGACGCGCAACCGAGCCACCAGACCCACCTGCTCCGAGCCCTGTTGCTATTCCTATGGCCGCAATCGAACCCACTTTTCCCATAGCCTCCACCCATTAATTTTCTTCGACCACAGTAAACCCACTCCGGACCTCCTTCCCTGATTGTCACAGCCGCCAGAGCTCTGCCTTCTCTCCTCCCTCAGCGTCAAACTCGCCCATCTCCACCTCATACTAACCTCGACCAGCACATCTCGCTTACATAATTTGATCGTGCCTAACTTCTTCTTTTTTATAAAGAAAGGTATATCTGTTATATATATAAAGTATTACAATTCGTATGTCAAGGTAATATATTGCTTATTTAAATATTGAGGAATATATAAAGTTATATGTATGTTTTGATTTTTGGAAATCGTATAGCAAGCTCTCTAAATATATATAAGCAGCATGCATATTTTGTTATGGTTTGACTTCGATATATATGTGTTTTGCATATTATTTTTTTACAGTCTGATCTATACATATTTGTTTATAGATATAATCTGTATATAACTATTTATAGTCTGATTTATATATACATTCGTTTAGAAATATAATCTGCATAAGTTCATAATCTGCATATATTTATTAGAAATATAATCATTGTATTTCTGTCAATGCCTAATCGAGGTCAAAAAAATGAAACTTTTGTCTTTGGTAAAGAAAAACCACATAACTGGCCCTGTTCATGGCATGACAAGAGCACCATGTACACAGAGTCTACTTGGTCTTTATTTTCTCTAGGTAAATTCTATTTGAACTCGTGAATTTGTTGAGTAACCCCATGTAATTTGAAAAAAAATGAAGAAACCCAGTTTTTTTTGCTGAGTAGCCCCATGTCTAATTAAAAAAAACCAATAATACCATGTCTAATACAATAGTCAATCTTATGCTATTTTGTATTATTTTGATCTCCTTGCATAATTTACAGCTTGGTGCTAATGTTGTATATGGTTCTGACATTGTATATGGTTTTGACATTGTTGTATAAGTGGATAAAATTATTGTTAATGGCGCAAGCCAAGTATCAGGAGAGGGGTAATGCATAGACATTACTCCGGTGCTACAAAATAGCGCCGTTGTATGGCAAATTTTTTGGAAATAGTTTGGTGCTAATGTTGTATATTGTTCTGACATTGTTGTATAAGTGGATAAAATTGTTGTTAATGGCACAAGCCAAGTATCAAGAGAGGGGTAATGCATAGACATTACTCCGGTGCTACAAAATGGCACCGTTGTAATGGAAAATTTTTTGGAAATAGTTTGGTGCTAATGTTTAAAATAAACCCTATATTTTGAGTTCCATTTATTGAAATTTAAATAGTCCATATATTTTAACTATTTAAAATTAATTAAATGTTTAAAATCATACTACAAAATTCTAGGTCGTACAGGAAAACAAAAAACGATCATGAAAAAGGCATGCGTATAAATCTTACAAGGAAGTTAATTGTTTACTAAATTATATTGTTCTTTACTAAACAATTTATATTATGAACGATCAAGTAGCTTGAATCATGTAAAATTACTAACTTAGAAAATGAAGTTACATATGTTTCCCCATAAAGCTTTTTTTAAAACAATGATGATATCAAGTTTAGATATGTCCTCACAATTTGATGATGGTGAATTATCAAGTACAAATGAACACTAAGCGACTAAATTTTAAACATCCGACTTTTGGTAGCCAGTGACTAAATTTTCAAGTACAAAATAATTATGTTTGTTTGCTTCTCTAATTTTCATGTACAAAATAATTATGTCTGTCTGTTTCTCTAATTTTGTCAAAACTAACCGACATCAGAATATAAGAGCTAATGCTTGCAAGTGTTCAGTAACCTTTGCGCAATGCTCAAGTGTCTTCAAATTAATTTGTCAATCTTGCATTTCTAGCCGCTTGATCATTCATAACATATAACAGCCTATCATGAACACCACAATGGCAACTTGTAAAGCATAACTTATTTGTTCCAATGAAATGGTCCAATTGAAGATTTAAACCAACAATTTAAATTTAAATAATAGCATGATTCATGAAACTATTAATCTCATGTATACATCCAGCATTCACTGTCCTGTATTTATAATAAAAATGAAATGAATGCAATGGTTTTATCTGATTTTGAATCTAATTAATTTAATGTTTTATTGTTAGGTAACATTTATCAATGCTAACCCATTTTCTAGATCTGAAAAGTATATCAATCAAACATCAAGATTCATGTGTAGAAGTATAATGCCCATCTTTATGTACTACCATCTGAAAAGCATATGAAAAATATTTGTTAGAAAGGTCAATTTGCACACGTTGTACTTTTTATTCACTGATAAATGCATTACAATAATCATATTAATGAGTAATAATCTGCTGTAATTTTTGACCCTGTTTTAAATTAATTGCACATACCCAAAGACTAAGCACTAGATCACTGTCATCCGTTAACCGCTATTAGATGAACTCCAACAAGTGATATATGTAAGAATTTATCCATGTCACCGTCTGATTTAATCCAAATTTGTATCACGAGACGAATATTTCTTTTTTGACTTTTAGTCCAGATTCATACAATCAAAATTATTTTCAGACTTAAATATATCAGTTGATGATGTTTGATATTTTCTACTAAATCAACATAGTCAAAACATGTTTAGTATGCTATTATACTGATTTCCACACGTTCCTCTTAACATTCACTCAGATTTTATTGACACGATTTTAATGAGGTAAGTATCATATTAAAGTGTCCAAAAAGTAGTGTTATAGGGTGAAATATTTAGCTGACAAAAAATTATATAAGCAATTTCAAAAAGTTTATAAATAGGAGCTTCAAAAATCAGTATGTTTTGGATGTATTTTTTGGTGATGACTAGTGAATGTTATGGTTCCAAATTGTTGAGCTTGGAGAAATGAGAATGAATCAAAATGACATTTCTGCCATGAAATGAAGTTGTAATTTACACAGTTATTTTTTATGCTGAATTCTCAAACCCCCTTGTTGCTTATCAAAATTAAAATCAATCCCTATTTTTTTAAAAGTATAAACTTATCCGCTATTCTTTTTATTTTTAATATATTCTAAAACAATTCATATTTTGTATTTTTATAATACAACGCAATCGGAGATTTTAGATTTACATTTTTTATTAAAATTTCTTATATTATGTTATTAATTAACTGATGTACGATGATAAATGATATAATTATTAAATTCTCAAAATCAATCTGTCATTTTTAGATTTGAAGGTTGTATTGTAGGTTGTGGTTTTACAATGTAAGATACTTGAAACCTTTGATATTTTTTTCTTTTCTTAATTTTACCAGGCTGGTTCTGTAGCTTTTATGGTTGAAAGGATCGTCATGTAAGGACATCAACCGATATGAACATCAACGGTAAGAAAAGTATAATGCTTGCTTATCCTTATTCATTACTGCCAATATAGATTACACTGCTAGTTAATTATCTTATGTGCACTTCATCCAATCATTCCTATCAAACTATAAATTTTCAAAACATACCACATATACCTAAGGGATCACCCATTTTGATGATGAGAAGATATTAGAATACAATCAATCCTGTGATACAAACAATCATCGGTCCGCCAGTTGCACAGCTATATCTGTTTGGGTGTTTAATTTTTGTTTTAAAAGTATATTATGTGTGAAAAGTATCATCTTAACTTAACTGGGCCAAATATAAATTTTATTCTCCAGTTGCCCATTACATTAATACTCTTTTATTTGATTAATGGTCAAATTTGATGTGCCTGCTTTTGAACACAAACCACATTAAATGCAAATTCAACTTAATCGTTCAGTTCTCCTATCCCTCATCCAATAGTGCAAAGTCTACATGAAGAAATGAAGATGATTATGCAACAGTTCTTCAAAGTGATGTTGTCATTCGTACCGTGAAAAATATCTAAAGTTCACTAGATTATCCCTGACTTTGAACTTCACCTAACATAGTAGCACATTTCTATATAAATTGTTAATGGTTTTTCCTATCTATTCTTACTACTGATTTTTCATATTTACGACATAGGGCCTGAGAGCGGAAGATGTCTATACTAACGTTAACAATATGAACATGTACCTACTCCTTGTGGAGAAATGCATATCCACGAAAAAGACGCACTGATGTACATTTGTTAACAAAAATACCCTTCTCCTATACAGTAAATGTAACGACCCAGAATTTTTGATAATTAAAATTCGAATATTTAATTGATTTTAAATATTAATAAAAGAATTTAATAAGTCGAATAACTTATTTAAAGGATATTGGATTTAATTTGGTCAATTAAATCGATAAATTAAATAGTTGAAATTCGAGAGATAATTGAAAATCGAGTTTAATATGATTGAAATTGATTTGGAAAATTTTATTTAATCATACTGGAGTTATAGAAATATTTTAGAACTTTCAGAATCGAATTTAGAATTAATTTGTGAAAATTGAATATTTTAATATTTAATTATCGACTGTAAAAATAGCCAATTTTCGAACAGTCTCAGAATTGAACAAGACCAGTTCCATTGGATCCGTAATAGTTAGTTATTATCGGATTTCAATTTTCGTAGCAAACGGAGTTGTCGTTTGACCGTGGCAGTTCGAAAACGCATTGAAATCGTTTTAATTTTAAATCGTCGAGTTAAAATAGTCATTTTTCAAAAAGTCTCGGATTTCGACGAAACCAGTTTCATCGGATCCGTAATGTGATATTATTGTAAGATTTCAAATTTCGTAATTTTTGGATTTACCATTTGTTCGGTACGAATTAAAACGCCTCAAAATCGATTTAAATCGGTTTAATTTAAATTGATCGTTTAATTCCATATCTTGCACATACGATCGAATTAGCTTTCGAAACCTGTTCCATTGTGTCCGGAACGCGGGATTAACCCCAGAAACGCCAGTTACAGCGCGTAAATCGGAGTCCGGAAATCCCAGAATGAATAGTGCTTTCGTTTAGTTTTCTATAAATAGCCTTATTCTCAAAAAGAAAAGGAAAAAAAAACTAGGGTTTCAAATTCAGGCCGCCTTCTATAGTATCAATGGCCGAAAATTATCCTTCTTCCTCCTTGTTTTTCTTCAAATCCGTTAATCGATTCGTAAAACTCCCAACTACAAAATTGTTGATCACATCCTCCTCTACAAATTCAACGGTTGTGATCAAAATCTAAGAGCTGGATCATCGGCAAAGTTCGTTCAAACGTGCACGTTTTAGGCACCGTTTTCGAGACAAAGGCGCAACCGGGTCGAACGCCACTCGAGGCGATGGTGTCTCTGGGGGAGGCGCATGCGTGGATGGTCCTTGATCGAGGTGAAGTGGTCGGAAAATGGTTGCGTGATTAGGGTTTAGTGGCGGCAGTTTGGGTTCACGCGAATGAAAGAGGTTGCGTTTGGGAAGATACTGGGAGGAGAAGATCGCGTGCAATGGCCTGGATTCATCACAACAGATCGTGCGGCCACGATTAGTTAGGTTTAAAATTTAAAAGAAGTTGTAAAATTTAATTGTATTTTAATTCGTATAAACTTCTAAACCCCATAACTTTGTCATACGAGGTTGAAAAATTACGAAACAAGTTGCGTTGTCTTCGTTTTGTCGAGCTCTTCGCTATGGAACTGAATTGGAGCCATTTGGAGCTAGTTTGAATTTCGGGTAAAATTAAACGCCGTTTAATTTTATTCGAAATAAACGCTGGAACGGAATTTAAAATCAAGGTGAGATCTTCTCACTCAAATGAAAGTGGATTTTCTTTTACAGTTATTGATTTGATTGATTTGATTGCTATTGGATGTGATATTAGATATAGTAGGATATATATCTATATATAGCAATATATACATATTGGCATATGTATATATTGGATTGATTGATTTCCCGCCTCGTATAGCGGATGAGACCCTATTGCGCCGTTAGTAAGCGGATTATTTATAAAACCCATATACCGCGATAATTCCGTACTGGAGCGGAATTGGTATTGTGCTGATGTCTTTGGATGCAGGGAAACAGGTTGGAGGGATCCAACTGGATTCCTCAACTGTATTTACTTATTTACAGATATTGATATATATTCTGTTATCATATTGATATATGATATTGACTGTTGTGATGGACTAATTGGTGTTGTTGCATCATCGGATTCAGTTTTTGAAGTGTAAAAATAACGACTTTTACTTTAAAAGGGTTTTTAAAGTGATTTTTGAAGATATACGTTTTATGGAATTTTTGAATCGATTTATAAACGAAAAACTTTAAAGTTATAAAAGTTATAATCTTTAGTGAAATATAACCGAAGTGTCGTTTTTGAAATAAAAGTCGATTTATTTATAAAATGGTCTAAATAGAGATTTTTGAATTTATTATGAAAGCTCTATATATAAGATTTATAAAATTTGATTTTTATAAATCAAAGTGATGAAATTATCAAGGAGTTTTAAAGACGTTTTAAATGATGTTAAAATGGGTTTTATAAAGGACAGAATAAATGATTTGTGAAGTCCTAAAAGAACGATTTTTGTAAATAAACGAATTATAAGTGTTTAACTTATAGAATGGACTTTTGGTAGAAAATTGAGTTATAAATTGAATTGGATAATAAAAGGAATTTATAAGTTGAAGTAGTTATAAAATATAAAATTGTGATTTATAAACATTGTTTATGAATCCGAAATCACTTATTTTGATAAGTGAATTGTAGAAGTTAATTAAAGGAATTATATCCACGATTTTGGACAGTGGATAAGCCTTTAAACAAAACGTGTAGAAATGTTGAATTTGGATAACGAACTATATTCACGATTTTGGACAGTGAATACATTACTTGATAAAATGGTTATGTTTTGGAAAGATAATATTATGAAATGAAGTAATTGTTTTAAAAGATGTTTTAAAACGTGTGAACTATCGAAATCATAGATTTCAACATTTATTGTTGAAATAGACGTTTTCGAGAAATAAGGAAATGATGGACTATAACACTGTTGTTATAGTAAATGATTTTCGAAAGAAAATGTTTTATGTAGTATTGGGATTTATATATCTATCTGAAAATCCGAATCCCTATACTAGTGATTTTGAGTCGTCGTAACGATGTTTTACGTAACATTCGTTTTAACTCAAATAAATGTTGTCAAAGTAAAAGATTTCCTTAAAGAATGAAATATATACTTAATTTTGATTTAAGTATATAGAATATTTTCCAAGTGTTGAAAATAAATAGATTTGTGAATTACTTATTATAAAATAAGTATGGGAATGTTTTCCAAAATGAAATGAAACATTTTTGAGATTTTATCTTCTTAAAGATAAAATGAAGTTGAATATTGAAAACGGTTTGAAAATCGTATATCTGTAGATATTTTGAAAATATAAATTCACTATGGAATTTATAAAAGAAAGGGAAGTTGTTTAAAAATAAACGTTGATTTATTTTTAAAGTGTGGAAATTTTATATCTAGTAAGGATATTTTTTGAAGATAAAAATAATTTGGGAAAATTATTTGGAATCTGATGATGTTGCGCATCTTTATTGATAGTTAAATAACCGACTATCAATAATTACCTTGAATGGGTATTTGTTGTGAATTGGATGAAATTGAATGCCACACTTGTTTTTAAATAAACGCTCACTATTCGGGTTAGCCGGGAAAGGACCATGGGGTTGTATAACCCATTCCGAATATGTGATACGTCGTTATGAATCGCATTTGAAGACCGGTGTTGAAGACCGGATATTTTTGAAAACGGAAGGATTACCGTCGAGTTACTCTACATCGGCTGATCTCCGGTTTAGAGGTTTTATCACCCTTAGTGACGGGAAGTCCTGACGTGATTGAAATTATCCGGATATGCAAGGGCTTCGTGAGAAGTGCCTTCGGTTCTGTTCGATCCCGGAACAGACTTGTATGGATGTGTGTCTGACGTTACACTTTGAGATGTAAAGCTGATTTCTTTCAAATACATATCTGTTGGTGGCGGAGAATTTATTCTCTTAGCTTAACACCCTTCTCTGAGACGTACAAGCTCAGAGGTTATGTAGTTGAAATTTATCAGCGATATATCCCAATTTGGTAACGTGGCATACTGAGTGTTGCTGTGAAATGATCAGTGTTTGATCATTTGCGATATGATCATTTGTTTGATCTTATATCTTTATGATCATAGGTTGATCATTTTTGTTTGACCCGAAGCAGGGCTTTTTGAGAAAGCGTAGCTTTGTGGACGAGACTTCGTCGAGCCTCACACCCCGGAAATGGTCGAAACAGGAAGGATGCAGCAAGGTTCTAGGGAGTAGCGCCCCTTAGTGTATGTCATTCCTTCTGGATAAAGGTGGTATCATGGTATGGAGCCCAGATACTTAACCTCTGTGGTTGCTGCAAAATTTATTTCTTTGTGGTTGTTGCGAATCGGGGATCCTCGGGAAGATCGGTGACGATCGGGGGATGGCATACGCGTGTCAGTAGTTACCTATTTTTGCAGAGGTAACCCGGCCTTGTGTTGGCAGAGATCCGGTTAGGTTCTCGGGTCATCTATTCCAGGGACGTACCCATCGTGGATAGGAAGTTCCTTAGCCTGACCATTTGTTGGAAATCCAAAGAAACAATACGCGACGTGTACGGTTTTAGTTGTATTACCTGCTATGGAATGTGGCGGTAACCTGCTATTGAACATAGTAGCTATAGTAGGCATACGATACTGGTCGTATGTTGGCTAAGATTAATATTATACTTTCGAAATGTTTTCTACACTATGCACTAATAATAATATCAAAAATGATTTGATTTTGCGTAGTAAGCATCTTTGACTATCATAAGAAGAAATCTCCTCCAATTCTGCGTTTGCATTGTGTGTGTGGTGGGAGGTCTTATGGTAGTTTCATTTTCCAAAAGCATTGCGAATTGACATTAAAAGTTTTCCTGTTGTTTATTTTAAAGAATAACTGTTTTACGATCTCACACCAGTCACCATGACTGACTCGGAGTTTATTGTTTCCCTTCTAAACTCTAGGTGCCCACAAATTTTCCACACGGGCAGTCTAGGGTTAGGTTATCAGGATATTCTGGATATTCTGGAGCTTTGGAGATAAGCTGGAGGACGAGACGTAGTATTTGTATCTGATATTATTTATTCCGCTGTGTATTCTGTATGAGGACAAGTTTGTATAACTGTCCATTGTTGTTTATTGACTCTGATGATATGATGTGATGTAATGTAATAACAGATATAATTCTTTTGTTTTTAAATGATATTCATTTATCTATTATATATTGTTCCGCTGCGATATGTGAGATTCTGATATTGTTTTCTGTTTCTGCTCTTGTTCTGTTGTTGTTCTTCTTTCTTTTTCTTCTATCTTCTTCTTCTACCTTTTTCTTCTTTCTTAAAACCATAACTTTTCGGGTTTCCGGCATTCGATGGCTCAGCAGTCGATAAAGTGAGTATCGATGTTGAATTTTCGAAAGTCGAAAATTTCGGGATGTTACAGTAAATAACTATCAACCATTATGGATGCCGAAAATTTTAAAATTTCAATTACAACTTCATTATACATTGGATAGAAAATTACGTGACTGAAACTCATGACAACATTTTATATCAAACCCAATAAAATATAAAACGAGAACTAAATGAGGTGGCTCTTTTCTCTTTTAAGAAAAAAGTTTAAAGAAATAACGTTATGGATTACATAACATGTGGAATCGAATGAAATTGTAAACATTATTCACATGTCAAATTCAATAAGCGGCCTTCATCGATGAAATTGTACAATTGGTGGAGAACCATCATTGCTATAACTTCTATTTACAACCTTGTTACCTACTTTATATTTTTATTCGTTTGATTAATTCAATGGCGACCTTTTCTTCCATTCTTTGAAGGTAAGAGCCACCAAAAGAATATTATGTAATATCCTTATCAGAACCACAAACATTAGGTCATGCAAATATGTAATTACATTCACCTACGAAGGTGAATCAAAAGACCAACTAAATGAATTTCTTGAAATTGAAATTGCCAATTTGAATCCATATTTTTAAGTAGGCAAACTGCATAAATAGAAAAAATACATTAGCATTGACAATGCTCAAGAAATAGAAAATCAGATTCTTTTAAATTACCCTAAATTACTTCTTTCATCTCAAACTTTATATATTACAAAATTTTAATATCAAGAGTAAGTGATTTTTTAAAAATGATGACATAAGATTATCTTTGAAAATCTCAGGAAGCCGGAGATAACAAAAGGTGAAATTTGAGATGGAGCAAACATGGAGGAAATGGTAAAATTCAAAAAAAAAGATAAGAAAGACCTCAACAAATCTAACAAATTAAACAACGAAATGAGTACCATTCATTTGGTAATAAAATGAAGAACATATAAATCTAGCAGCAGATAGCGAAATAGTCAGAATTCTTTAGATATATTAAGAAAAAGTATTAATCAAAAGTCAATGTGGATTGAGATTTAATTATTCTTGGCAAAATATTCCAACCAAAAAAGGAAAAGAATTCATCTTATAAGTATATGCAAAAATTATTCTTGGCATATTGTCATTTCAAGACCCATGCAAAAGCCAAGTTATGCAACCACTAAAGCATCCGCGTCTCAGTCGCTAAGTGTTCATTTGTTCAAGACCATGTATAGTCTTATATGAGTTTAATTTCTCAATATAATTTCAAAAATATTCTTTTCGAGCAGTTGGAATGAGGACCCATTGAAGGGCAAGTCTCATGTTCTGTTAAATATGATATAGGAGGGCAGTATGTCTTTCAGCATAGACAAACAATGGATAAATGAATTAGATCTAAGATCTACATACTATATAGACGGGGTGCAGAAGTTCAGTAGTTTTGTTGAAGAAAACGGTGATAAGAAAGGATTGTATTTATGCCCTTGCACCCGGTGCAAAAATATGAAGACGGTAAAATTAGATAACATTCATTTTCATTTGCTTAGATGGGGTATTATCGAATCATATACAGCGTGGTATTTTCATGGGGAAAAAAGGGTGGAGATGGAAAAACAGCAACCAATTAGTCATGGCAGAACTACTGCTGAGTCTGAACATATTAGGATGGAAGATCTGGTCAATGATGCAGATAGATTTCATCATTTTCAACCTACAAATTCATTGCCTGATCATGCTAATGTTGGAGAGCAGTCTACTGATTATCCAGATTGGCAGGCCAATGAAAGTAAGAAGTATAAATCGCTTTTTGGTAGCGTAAAAGAGCCACTGTATCCTTCATGTTCAAAAGGGATTATGAAGCTGTATGCCATTGTGAAACTGAATAGCTTGAAGACCCAATACAGCTTTTCAGATAATTGTATGACTGCACTTCTCGAACTAATAAAGGAGTTACTCCCCGAAGGTAACACGCCGCCGATAAAGTACTCTGACGTGAAGAAGATCATTAAGCAAATTGGGATGAATTACAAAACTTATGATGCATGCATCAATGATTGCTTATTGTACTGGAAAGATGATGCGAACAAAGTTTCTTGTACAAATTGCAATGAACCAAGATATATGACATCATTAAACGAAGAGAGAAAATGCACCAAAGTACCTCGAAAGACATTAAGACATTTTCCTTTAATTTCTAGATTGAAGAGACTGTATACTGTACCATGGATGGCAGATGCGATGACCTGGCATGGTCGTGCCAAGTCTGATCCAACCGTAATGCGTCATCCATGTGACACTTCTCAATGGAAAGTCGCAGATTCATTTGATCAAACTTTTGCTGCCGAGCCACGAAATGTCACACTTGGAATAGCAACAGATGGTTTCTGTCCACATGCTTCTCTCTCTAACCCTTACAGTTGTTGGCCAGTAATTGTAGTACCATATAATCTTCCTCCGTCTATGTGCATGAAAAGGGAGTTCTCAATGTTAACATTGTTGATTTCTGGGACAAAACAACCAGGAAAGGATATTGATGTTTATTTACAGCCGTTGATAGACGAGTTAAAGCAGTTATGGGAAGGAGTAGTTACATTTGACTCGTTAAATAAATCTGAGTTCACAATGAGAGCTAGGGTGCTGTGGGCAATCCATGATCACCCTGCTTTTGGGACTTTATCAGGATGTACAACTCACGGTTACTTTGCATGTCCTGTTTGTGGGGAAAACACTTGTTCTTATTATCTTCCTGTAAGTAAGAAGATGTGTTACATGGGACATCGAATGTTTCTTCCTAACAAACACAAGTTTCGATACGATAAGACAAATTTCAACAACGAACAAGAACTTCGTCGTCCTAAATGGCCATTGACCAGTTTTCAAGTTGAAAAGAAAGTAGCGAATATCAAAATGAAAGTTGGTAAACAAAAAGAAGAAATTGGTCGAAAATGGAAAAAGTCAACCAATGAAGATGTTGACAATATTTCTGGATGGTATAGGAGGTTTATCTTTTTTGATTTACCATATTGGAAAGCAAATTTGGTCCGACATAATATTGATGTTATGCATACGGAGAAGAATGTCACGGAGCATCTCATCAGCACCATTATGGACCATAAAGATAAGTCAAAAGATGGCATCAATGCACGCAAGGATTTGAAAATCATGGGTATAAAACAAAAGTTGTGGGTGATGGAAGATCCTGAAACAAATAAAACAATCATACCAAAGACAACTTTCGCTTTGAGCAAAGAAGAAAAGATACGGTTTTGCACCATTTTGAAAAATCTGAAAGCGCCTAACAAATTTTCTTCTAACTTTCACAACAATGTGAGCATCAATCCTCCTGAACTAAGAAATATGAAGTCACATGATTACCATGTCATAATGCAGCATTTGCTTCCGGTATTGCTTCAACATTCTTATCCACAACATAAGGATCTACGAAATGTTGTTCATCGTATTAGTTTATTCTTTAACATTTTGTGCTTAAAGGTGATCAATAGGGAACATCTTTTAAAAGCAAAGGCTAGCTTAGTAGAACCAATGTGTGTTTTTGAAAAACATTTTCCACCTGCATTTTTTGATATCAGTGTCCACCTTATGGTTCATTTAGCCGATGAAGCGTTGATTTGTGGCCCTGTCAGATATAGATGGATGTATCCATTTGAACGGTAAATTTCTAATTTCAGTTATGCACATCATTATTTCATATAAATAGCTATCGTCTACAGTATATAATTGATCACATTTATAGGTTGATGAAAACATATAAAGGATATGTGCGCAACAAAAGATACATTGAAGGGTGTATTGCAGAAGGATATATTGTACAAGAAGCTAGTCTTTACTGCATGGAATATATGCCAAACGGAGGTGATGACAATCATAAACATACCCGCGAAGCGTTTTTAGACGAGGACGATGAGTTTGCTGGTGAGATACCTCTGGATAATGGTAAAGACATAACGTTAACCCAAGTGCAGTTTGAACAGGTACATAGATGGGTCCTTAATAAGTACGATGGATTGGATGAATGGAAGAAGTAAGTTTACGAACTTGTTTGGAATTTTAATTTTTTTTAATTCAATTTATATATACATTTTGATATGTGTTTTTCGTAGGAGGTATAACTCCTATGTGAAAAGTACTAGATTTCAACCTAGAGGAAGGGCTACCACCGTGGAAGTAGTTCAAAGTTTTAATCTATGGTTACGTAATGAGGTTTAACTTCGTCTTAAGTATTTCATGTGTTTATAAGTGTGCAATACACCTTTGTGACCATGATTTTTTACTTATTAAAATTTATGTAGCTGTTAAAGACCATCGATGTTGATCCAACTCTGTGGCGGTTAGTGCACGGGCCGAAGTTCATAATGCGTAGTTATATGAAGTACCAAGTGAATGGATTTTCATTTTCCACGAAAAAGTACGAAGACCGTATGGTAACACAAAATAGCGGTGTATGCATGAGAGCAATTACAAAATTTAGAGCGAGTGGCAAGGATAAAAATTATAAGGAAGCAGAAACAACGTATTACGGAGTCATTCAACAGATACTTGAGTTGGATTACACTGACTTCAAACAAACAGTTTTTTATTGTGATTGGGTAAAAGTCGAGGATAAGGTCAATGGTTGCAAAATAGATCCCATTTCAAACCTCATCATGGTAAATTTAGGGAAATTGAAGAACAAAAATAACGTGAATGACGAGCCATGTATTCTTGCATCAGAAGCGAGTCAAGTTTTCTACTCAAAAGATTTAAAAAATAATGGATGGTCTGTGGTCTTGCATACACCAAAACGGTTGACTACAAATGTGGATGACATTGAGTTCCCTACCGTCTATCAATCAGCTTTTGAAGACAATGAAAAATTAGAAGACCTTACCAAATCCATATGTTAACTTATTAGTATTCGTACATCACATGATTGTGTGTCTGTATATTTTTAATTGCACGATTGTGTGTATGTATGGTTTTGAATATTTTATACATTCCAATGCAATTCCAGGTGTTGTCACTTAATAATTTTGTATGTGCAAGTGTGTTATATTATGGAGTGTTGACATTGATACATTGATACATGTATAATTATTATCGTGACTTATTAAAATAATTAGTAATATTATATTTTGCAGGAAACTATGTCAGAAAATCCACCATCTTCACATTCGTCATGTTCAGAGGCGGAGAAAGTTGATCAAAACTTACTTGGTATTCCGGTCTCAGATAACGCTGGAAAAATCGTTACTATGCTCGGTAAACTAGTAAGAGCTCATGTGCCGATATCATATATAAGTTGGAATAAAGTACCTGGAATATACAAGGACAACGTTTGGAACGAATTGGTGGTAAGTATCCTTATCTGTCTGACAACAACTATTTCATTCAATAGCCTTATGGTTTCAACTCTTTGCACAAAACATAATTTAATATATTTTTTGCAGAAAATTTATGAGCTTGATCTGCTTTCAAAGGAAATGTTTTTAAAGAGAATGGCCGAGGCTTTTAGGAGATACAAGAAAAACTTGAGAGTAGTTTATTATGACCCTTTCAATAATGACGAAGAACGGTTGAAAAATTGCCCACCTACAGTTGCTCAAGAAGATTGGGCAGAGTTCGTAAAAAATGAAGCAATGCCTGAAGCGAGCGGAAGAAGGAAGGTAGGCAAAAAGAACAGAGCATTGCTCAGTTATGCTCATCATGCAGGACGTAAAAGTCACGCTAAAATAGAACAAGAAATGGTAATTTATATTCATTTTCATTCAAATGATTTACACATTGTGATTGGATATTCATGTCGTTGCATCAACTTGTATTGCAGATCGTTGCTAGTCCATCAACAAATATCAGTCGTCGTCAGGTATGGGAGAAGACACACAGGAAAAAAGATGGTAGCATATCAGATGCCACTTCTTCATACTTTGTAAGTTAAATAAATATTAACTTGCATATTCTTTAAAATTCCTTATTAATGTAAGTATTATCATATTACAGGATCAAATTGCGAAAGCGAAGGAAAAGATCACTGATAGTGATGAAGAAAAATTGACAGTGGATGAAGACATCTTATCACAAGTGCTTGGTAAGGATGCAAGGGGTAGGAGCCGCGGTGTTGGGACCGTTATACCAAAGACTAAAGTTAAGGCTTGTGCCATTGCACAGAAACGACTCCGACATGTTCATGGCGAGCAGGATGAGTTGAAAATGAGGGTGGGAAGTTTGGAGGGTACAGTGGGAAATTTGTCTGGGCAAATGGAGGTTTTGATCAACATGGTGGGAAATATTGAACAGGGAATTCGTGCACCGGTCAATTCTTCTGATGGAGGACGCGCCATACAATTCAATGCTCCTGAATTCATTGCTTCGCAGTTCCAGGATTCGACCAATGTTACGAACAATCAAAAATGTGAAATCCTCAACTCTGATTTAGAAGTAATAGGAACAGGTATTTTTAACATTTAAACATTTATGACATAATAAGTAGAAAACTTAAATAATAATAAATATTCCCTTTTATTGCAACATGTACTATATGTCGAGATTCTACATTGTCCAACATCCATGGGAAATCTGTACCATCCACACATGAAAAAGTGGTGTTGGACAGTATACTACTACCAGATGAGAGAACCAGCAAAATGAATCATCAATTTGCAGAGACCTTTGCTGATGTTGGAGTGGGTGGATATGTGTGCCATCCGAAGTGTCTTATTCGATATCTCTAGATGATGGAGCAGGTATATTTTCTATTTATGTGGTCGATATTTCAAGTCCCATTAAATTGATTTGAATTTAATTCCAATTCAGATTAATATATTTTAAGTTATTAATATACCATAAAACATCATTTTAGATAAATGAATTATAAAATTAAAAACATCTAGCGAGAATAACGTTAGTTCATAGGAAACTACCATATTTTTTAAATCGTCGTATGCGTAATCGCATCAAAACAAGTAAAGTTTACAAACAAACATCTAGCTTGGTGCTTGATAAGTGATTCATCATAAATTGGTTGTCCATTTTGGTTGCATAGAGTTGATATAAATGAAAAGTAAGAAGTAGTAGATGAGAATAGTCTGTACCCTCTAATCCATCATTAATTTATTAACCATTAAAACATAGAATCAAATAACATCCTCAGCAGACCAAACCATAGTTTAAAATTAATTTATATGCATCCATGTTACTAAATAATAATCTATTTTCAATATAAATGGTTAGTCCTTATACATTAAAAAAGAGCATTGTTTGCTTAAAAAAACCATTCATGGCACATTTTCAGAATGCACCCAAGAAGAACGCTAACTCAGTGACAACGTGGCAGAAGCAGGTTTATGTTTGGAATAAATTTTCAAAGCAGTTCTAAATTTATTACTAGTTTAAACTGGTCTAAACTTATAAAATTCTCCTTGAAATTCTATAATCAATAGTGTCACCTCTTTTAATTATCTACATTTATTTTGAGCAATCATGTCTTGAAACAACATAAAATAGTTGCTAGCATTGATATCATGATAAGTAACAGGGGTTTTAAATTTCATAGATTTAAGATAGCTGAGATGGACAACTGTGGGAAGAAGCAAACTTTGGAATATGATTTATGTTAGCTTGAAATGATGAACTCTGAAAAAATGACAGATGAATTTATATGAAAAAAAGGACTTCAAGTATTTCTGGAGTTCTACACTAGAGATACAAGTGTAACTAGTTATATTAGTAATCCACAATTGAAAAATGATGGGCTCCGAACAGCTTCAGAAATATGGCAAGATTACGTATAAAAAGGCTGATATTTGTGGTAATAACCTAATTTACTTATGAAGTTAGCAAATTTAGAGACAAAACAGGCGAAAGTTAATATACTGAAGTGCATAACAGCAGGTACATATAAAGATTAGTAAAATCATATATAGCTTTAAATAATAATAGATTTAATTTAATGAATAAGAGAAAAAAAGTCAAAGAGTTAAACAGGATCTAAGATGTATTTTTAGTAGCTATGGTTTTATTTCCAAAACCAATTTGCCATAAGCCTTAATGGCAATTTAAGCAATTCCGAAAGGCTTCACCATATTTCAAGCATTTGACCATCATATTTCTAGGTGTCTTAGCTTGGCTAGGAGTAAGATAGCTGGGCTAGGAGTAAGATAGCTGGGCTAGGAGTATAATGGTAGAATCCAGCGTGTAGGATAGTTTGGCAATCAAATAACTTATTTTTATGCAACAACATTTTACGGTTTGTATAATCACATCTTTTGACAATTAATTGACTATAGTTATTATGAGCCTTATTAAATTAGTAGATCATTAGTTGGAATTAAACAATTTGTCAACAAAACAGTCAAATAGTGATTTGTGTGAAATTGTCCATTCATTTCTGTTCAAAAAAACAACAAGATGGAATCAAGACTTGTTGAAGGAACAAATGAATTTCAGACAAATTTTTTTTTTCATTTTTGTTACAGTATATTTCAACATCCTCAACTTAGCACTGTCCAAGCATTTTTCATATACTTCCCCTTTTGTGCTACAGGAGCACAGCCTATCTAATCCATGTGGGAAAAATAAAGTGGGAAATAAAGATTCAGTTTCTAGTTGCATCCAGATGCATTTTCAGAATCTGAGTTTTCAGATGCATTTCAGATGCATCCAGAGCATAGTCTAAACCCCATGCAACTAGTAAACACATTTACTAGTTGCATCTAGATGCATTTTCTAAATCTGAGTTTTCACATAACCAAATGGAAAAAAATGTAGTTCCAATGAACCGTAATATAGAGTTAACTCCTAAAACTAAAGATGTACTAATATTTTGTAATGCTTGTGTAGATGTTTTGGGCTGGAGGAGTTAGCTCTTTGGCTTTGCATTGTGCAGTGGCTGCCGTAACAACACAGTATAACAGAGGTTTGTTGTGTATTTGTATTATGTAGTAATGTGATACATTTGTATTATTGTTGTGTATTTGGATCTTGGTACTGGAGCGATAGTGTTTTCTAGTATCCGCTACTGCTATATATTAATGTGCTAAATGCTAGTATTATGTAATGATATTGTTAAGTTATTACGCACTGCAATGCGGATTATTGAATCATTTGAATGTGCACTGTCTATAATATTATTTGTTTTGATGTCTCGGAATGATTATTGATTATATATTGGATATGAATAGGTTTATAATATTATATATTGGATATGAATAGGTCTATAATATTATATATTGGATATTGATTATATATCTATATCCAATTGGTTCATTAGACGCTGCCTATTTGTCAATTAGATACGGCTTCTGGCCGTATTTAATGTGTCAATTAGATACGGCTAACGGCCGTATCTAATTGGATCATTAGATACGGCTAAAAGCCGTATCAAAATATTAAGCTCGGCATATTTTGATACGGCTTTTAGCCGTATCTAATAAGATTAGATACGGCTTTTAGCCGTATCAAAATATCGTTTATGGTGTAGTGTTCGGCCTTCTGAAGTCATCATCATTTTCTCCTTTTCCTTTTTCCTTTCCATATCTTATCTTGAATGGTCCTCCATCATAATCCTCCATCATCCATGGCAAGGACTTCGCCGCTCTCTACCTCTGCATCCTCTTGGTGCCTATATCTTTCAGCTTGATAATAAAAGTCTACAAGATCCACTAGCGGATCCCTTTCTAATGCTATCTTAAAATCTGTTTTGTTAGCAACATCGGAAAACACCGCCAATAGAATTATTGATGGGTCCAACTTCTACACTACAGCAGCTGTTGCATTTTGAATCTAGTTAAATAGCTCTATAAGGTCTTACCTACCTTTTGCTTCAACAAGATAGTGTCATCGCATTCCTTAACCGAACAATATGAACTCCTGTTTTGTTAGCAGCTTCGGAAAACACCGCTAATAGAATTATTGATGGGTCAGACTTCTACACTGCAGCAGTTGCTGCATTTTGAATCTAGTTAAATAGCTCTGTAAGGTCTTACCTACCTTTTGCTTCAACAAGGTAACATCATCACATTCTTTAATCGAACAATACAAACTCTGAACTTGTTCATGAATCTTTCTACTAATTTGGTACATGTGTTGACAGACCCATTATCTAATTGGTGAAACCATGTGGCTGCCAAATCAGTCAAATAAAGCTGGAAGCACTCTCCTATCTCCTTCTTTGAAGCCCCAAGTCTCCCATACATTGGATATATTACATCAAGTGAACCATGGGATCTGTCCTTTTATCATACAGCTTTAAAATTGGTAATTTGAAATCTGGTGGATTCCTATCGTATCGGATGTTTGAGGTGAAAGGGTTTCTATTTATATTTTAAAACTACAATAAGAAATTCCACCTCTAAGCACTGTCTTATCATATGAAAATTTTATCGTTACCATTTGGTTAGAACCTTTGGGGCTCCACGTGCCTTTGATCTAAATCTTCATCATGTCCCACGTTCCTATGGGGACCTTCTGATTCTAATCCTTATGACTGAATGTATGCATTCTGGAATCCATTCCTGATTCCAGCGCCATCAGTTGCAGGCATCCTTGCTCACACAATGACCATGTCCCCTTTTAAAGAATGGTCGGTACCAACCTGTCTAGGATAGTCGGTACCTAGTTGTTGCACCTCCAAGGGGTTTGGCTGACCTTGCTCTGCTCCATTCCCCGGTGCACTTGTGTCATCTTTTGGCCTTTAATTCTGATTTCCAACTGCTCCAATTGTCTTTTGCTACCCATCATCTAGAAGAACTCATTCATCATGTCTTCTTGTTGAGTCATCAATCTTTCTTACATCCCTGTCATTACCCTTCCCATCTTTTTCCTAGCCGCATGATAGAAGACGGCTTTGAATCCGAGGACACCTCTTCGCTAGCTCTATGCTCCAGTTGGCTTGGTCCAACAATAGCTCTTGTAGCAGGTCTCTTCATCCTTTTTAATATAAGATCCAAGTCTCTTTCAATGAAAGCATAAAAAATATTGCACCCTAATATTAATGAAGGTCGAATCAAATAAATATAAAGTTGAAGAAGATGTAGCAAAAGTGAACAAACCACCAAGTATTTATAGTGGTTCAACAAAATATCTGACCTACATCCACTTAATTTTTTTGATCAATTCTATCTAGAATACAACAATTTACAGTTAGATCTAAGTCACAATTTAGTAGATCTCGGTTTTGTTAATGTATAAAGTCTTAGAAGAAGAAGGTTCCAATCTCCTTTCTAATTGAAGGTCCATTGCTATTTATAGATGAATTCTAGCATAAATCTCATGATTTCAGGCTTGAACACATTTTTTCTCCAAATTCGAAGTTTCTCATCACGAATAGGTCATCACGCACATTTTCCAAAAACAATAATCAACTTGATATCGACTATAATATGGTTGGTGTCAAATTATTTTTGTTGCTCGAATCTCCAAGATTTGCTCCACGGTGAGTCCCGACCTCTTCTGGCACACATTCCAAGATGATAAAATATGGTTGCTACTGACCTTTTTTTATTGCCAGATTTTGGTCAATTATCTTGCACTTTTCCATTTTGTTACTCTTGATGGTTTCTAAATCATGTCGGTACCAATCAAGTCATGCATTTTTTAAACCTAGCCAGTCTTCCATTTCTTCAATCCTAGCATATTCCAAGCTTCTTGGCTCATCCCTCCATTATATTCTATTCTAGTTTTTCTTCTTGAATCCATTCTGAGAGTATGGAAATTTTGCCAAAAACAACACACATGTGTGTGTGACAAAATAAGGTTGAAAATATAGTATTTATAACATTGTTATTATTGCATACATAACAAACTATTGCCGCAAATAAAATTTTTATTTTCATTATATCAGTGGTATTCATATAAGTTAATGAGAAATTGCGATGAATTTTTATTAAAATTATATATATATATGTATGTATGTATGTATGTATGTATGTATGTATGTATGTATTTATGCATGCATGCATGTATGTATGTATATGCATTAACGGTCGATGTGGTTCTATTGAAATTTTTTTTGAAAATTTTGCCAATAAAGGACACATTTAAAAAAGGGGCATTTCACCAAAAGGATAAACTTTGCAGTCCAATTAGTTTATAGCTGTGCAGTTAAAGCGCCCTACCGCTCCATAGCGTTTGAGGTGCGAAAAGTTGTAGCGGAGATATATCGAGGATATATCAGGATATAGCGGGCGGCTTTAAAAAAAGGAATGATGAACATTCTACATTAAAAAGAGGAATAAGTATAACTTATTATTTCCCACCAAGAAAAACAAGTTATAATAAAGTAAAGATAAACAAAGTTGACACTTAAAAAGTTAGAACTAGTTATAATAACCAACAACGTATATCATTGTTACATCAACTTTGAAGTTACCATAAAACTTAAAAGCAAGAAATCAAGCAAAATGCTTATTTATAGGTTAGGGGGATATAGCGGGGCAACAAAATCGGAGATATAGCGGATTATTGCCACAATATCGGGGATAATAGCGGATCCGCTATATTGGGCCGCTTTATAGAAATATCGTTGCGCCAAAAGTCCGCTATGGGGTATATCGGGGATATATCGGAGCAATATCGGGGAATTGACTCCACAGGTTTATAGGACACAAATTCAAAGAAATTACTTTCAAGGCCAAAGTCAGCAGAATAATTACTTTCAAGGACAAAGTCAGCAATCCAATTACTTTCAAGGACATAATTTCATAGGTTTTTTGGCCCTAGAAACTAATTATTTTACGTTTTGTCCTTGAAAGTAATTATTTCAGTTGTGTGTCCTAGAAACTAATTCCACTTACTAAAGAGGCCCTTCTGGCTAATTTCCACTTTAAAAAAAATCAAAAGTAGACCTATTTTGAAACTAAGTACAAACAAAGGCCTGTTTTGGCCATATCATTATTGTGTTGGAGTTCGGTAAAGGCGCATTTTGAAAGTGTGCACAAAGGCAACTTTTGAAAAATCGCCTTCATTAATTTGACTTTTCGAATATCGCCTTTAGGCGCACTTTCAAAATTCACATTTTTTTTATTTTTTGCTTTTAATCTATTCAGCATTCTCCCTCCTCTCTCACTCTTCACTTTACCAAAATCGAGTAGAAAACCCAAATTTTTCTCTATTCTACCATCTCACTTAGAAACATAATTGTTTTGTTAAATTTTTGGTTAAGTATTGTATTTGTAGACCTAGATGAAGATCTTCAACAAAGTTCATCAAAGTGGAAGGTAAAATTACAAGACCTTATTTTTTTTAGTTTTATGAACGTGTTATTGGAAGATATTAAATGTAGAGGAATTAAATTTAGCTCTTGAATTAGTAATTTTTTTTGCAATTATGTAAATATTGATATAAAAGTTTCCACTTATTTGAATTGTAGAATGATGAAAAATTTAATTCCTATACTTTGCTATTACGATGGTAAATTGATCGTCGATGAGCAGAAAAATGGAAAATATGTTGGAGGTATTTGTAAACTTGGATGAGTGCGCAAAGGTTGCAACTTATTCAAATTAAAAGAATCTGTTTAAAAAACTACCAGAATAAATTCAAAATTTTTTGATATAGAATTTGCGGTTAATTGGCTGATGGACTCGGGTTCAAAAGCAATACCATTATCAGATGATGATGTTAAAGTAATGTTTTCTGCGGTTATAAAATTGATTGAGTTATATGTGTAGAAAATTACAAAAGAACATTTAGAAGATCATTTCCCATCTCCTGTTGTTAGTAGTGGAATTGGGTATTATATACAAACGCTGGAGATAGTGAATCCTTCTCCTTGTTATAGTAACCTGTACTTAAATGCTGGAAGTTATGGTCCTCCTCCCATGAATTACAGATTCATGCCATACATGATTTTTCAACCTTCTACGCAACATAACTTTCCACATTACACACCATCTACGGGTCCTTTGATGAGTTAAAGGTAATATTGATAAATTGTTGAATATAGTGGTTTATATTTCAAAATTTCTTATAATATCTTGTTATGTAATTAGCTTCCTGTAGCAAACCGCTCAACACAATAATGCAGAATCATCAAATATTCATTTGTCGTATTCTATATATCCTACCCCATCCAAAATCTATGATATAAGTCAGAGGTATGCTTTTAAATACATTTGTGTTTTGGTGCCTTCTCTTCTTGCTTTGGTAGTATATTGATTCTTTTTTAACAGATGTAGGGCATTTGATTTTGCTGCACAATGTAGTGACGGACCATCGCATCATTCTTCGAATTCAAATGTTAACGTTGATATGAATGTTGATGTGGGTAGAGTAACTAGTGATGACCTTCCAATTAGTAGTATGGTTATTGCTACTAGGAATGATAAGGTGGATAATGGATTGAAAGGATGCAAGTGAACAATGAACCTTTGAACCATGACTTTCCGAATGGAGATGACATCAATGGCGATAGTGATGAACCAAAGATGGAAGTATCTTTGGATAATGATCTTTATAATGCACAAATGATTACAAGATATGTTGTTGCTAATCTTTAATTCACTAGCGAACGATTTTCAACCTTTTGCGTTCAAAATGGATTTAGTGTTGGAATGGTTTTTGAGACAAAAGAAAAACTCCTTCAACAATTAACTGAATGGTTCATTCTACATGCAATTTCATACAAACTAATCAAGTCAAATAAAACCAAATACACCGATATATGTGATGTTGATAATAATTGTCCGTGGAGAATACATGCAAAAATATTGAAAAAATCACAGTTTGGATGGTGGGAAATTAGGAAATATCCAAGTGAACATAACTGTGTCAATTTAATAGTTAATTCGAACCATAGACAAGCCACCTCAAAATTTCCTGTCACAAAAGTCATGTCTTTTATCAAGGCTGATTTGGATATTTCAACCGGTATGGTGCAAGTGCTTGTAGACGACTAAATGTTCATTAAAATTAGTTACATGAAAGTTTAGTGAGCATTAAGCAAAGTAATAGAAAAAATATATGGCGATTGGGCTGAATCATATGCAACATTGCCATAGTATTTTAAGGAGATAAAGAGGACTAATCCAGGGTCTGTTGGTCATGTGACCCACGGTGAAGTTGGAATGTTCGATCATGCCTTTTAGGTATTTGGGTCTTGCATTACAAGTTTTTTGTGTCGTCGTCCGTTGCTATGTATTGATGGGATGCATTTGTATGGTAAATACAAAGGGGCATTGCTTGTTGCAACTGCGATAGATGGAGATGATTGACTTTTTCCTTTGGCTTATGCAGTTGTTGAATCAGAGTCCTGTGATAGTTAAGGTTGGGTTTTTTTTTGCATGCGTAAATTCATTCATGGTGTCTGTGATTGACGTATTACTTTCACATCAGATCCGATGAAAGGAATTCTGAAAGCTTTACATGATAAATGGAGAGAACCACATAAGCATAAGTTTTATCCAAGACATAAAAGCAAATTTTCGAGCAACAAGCTTCAAAGATAAACGACTAACATGATTATTTTACTTAGCAACATATGCTTCAGAGGAAGTTGAATACATCAAATTTAGAAAAGAAATCAAATCTACAAATTGATGGGCTCATGATTGGATTGAAAGAAGTTTGGGCAATTATGAGAAAAAATGGGCATTATGCAAAGATAATGTAGGATGCTTTCATGTTATGACTACTAATGAATCTGAAAATTTTAACAGTGTGATAAAAGGTGCTCAATCCCTTCCTATAAAAGCTTTGGTTGCACGAACCTTCTTTCGTTCGGTTGAATATTTCTGTAAGAGACGTGAAATTGCAGATGATCTAACAACACACTTGACTCCAAAGACGGAAGATAAATAACGGAAAAGGCAAGTGAAGCACGTCGTTATAGACTTGTAAGGTTTAGCCAAACCAAACGGCAAGTGGTTCATTATTTCGAGGATGAATATAAAGTTATAATTGATTGTACTAACTGCTCGTGCACATGTAACATTCCACTACTATGGACATTAGCTTATGCTCATGTAATCGTAGCTTTTTCGGTGTAGGCTAATGGTGCTAATAGAACACATCATGATTTTGCATCACAATGGTACTTTGTTGAGAGTTACAAAGTGGTATATAAACCGGGAGTTTCATACCGTGCATGATAAGAGATATTGGAGCGTATACAACGGTCGAAGAATATTGCCATCCCCCGCTAAAAGACAACCAGGAAGACCAAATCTACAAGGATCAAAGGTGAGATGGATGAGAACCAGACGCCTAAAGAAAATAGGTGCAAAAAATGTGGGATGCAAGGCTATAATCAGAAGCAATGTACATCTATAACATAACATTTAAATGTATCGCTATTTATCGAACTTGATTGTATTTTCTTTGCATTGAACTTAATTATATTATCTCTGTGCTGAACTTGATTTTATTCTCTATGTAATGATGTTTATTATCAATTCTATGTACCTAATGAAGTATTGTGTATGTTTCATTAATTGGAAGCAAGTAGATTTTGCTATTGATAGGTTTTACTGCTCTATTTTCTACAGCAGTAAGTTTGGACAAGGTGATTTTTCAAAAATCGCCTTCTTAAAACCTGCTGCTGTAGAAAACAAAGCAGCATTGCCACCATCAACAAGTACGCAACTTGAAAAGTATTTAATATACATGCATATCGGTGTACAACATCTACAAGAAATTCAATTTATCATCACCAAACAAATCCATAACACATCATTAAGAAATTCCATTCAACATTCAATGAGACAACTACCCGAAAATCAGAAAACTCAATAAAATAAATAACATAAATTCTTACTTATACACTATCAAGCATTGGAACAACAAGTTAATTTCTTAAGCGATGAAGTTCTTGTGGCATTCTTTTCGGATGGTGACGTTGCTATTCTAGCGAATCCCGAGTCGCTTCTTTCTCAATCCCAGAGTGGGTTCAAATGTAGATGACGGTTGAGAAGGGCTGTGACTATATTCTTCTTGTGACGACGAACCTTCACTCCCTATATGACGACGTCTGTATATAAGCATCAGTGGAGGAGCTACTGTAGGTAGAGATGGAGGTCTTGGTCTTTCAAGTTTGTTCTTTCCCAACACAACCCTTAGAATATTCTTGATTTTCAAGCACATCCCTATAGACTCCTCGTCGATTTGATGTTCTTGAACCTTTTCTATCATTTCCAGTGCCTTGTAAATACCATCAGCTTGTACATTTCAATGTAAATTACCAGTACACAACGCTAGTGTATTTTATTCAAATTATCAAGCGATGAAGCAACTGCTTCTGTTGGCGCCTTAAGAACATATCGACGTGTGATGTTCCAGCACCACCTTTTGTATTCTTCAACGGAAATGGTGGGCTCCCTCTCGATTTGAGTAAACATATGACGATGATTCCATAGCTCATTAGCAAGGACGTAGTCCTCTGCGCTATATTGCCCACCGTATAATGGCGTATTTTTTGGTCTATGTTGCGTCATACCAAACTATCGCAAAACCCGATTGGGCAAGTGATATGCAGTTTGACTCAAACATATGAGGGGAACCCTAACATTCCATAGGTATCCAGCAGTTGTACAAATAGCTAGAAGTTGTTCAAGCACATCCCGTGTATGGTGCCCATGTCACCTAGTCATACTCCATCACACCCAACTCATTGGGGTAGAATCTAATGTTTCTTCTTGGAGTTTGTGAAGTTTTTTGGGTGCAATCTAACTGTCAAAGAACGTATAAACAAAATAATACTACCTACGTAATTTCTAGTAGTTAATTTGTTTTAATGGATAAATAATTATACCGAGAGCCAAGCGGCAACGAGTGATCGATAACAATGTTCTTCACTTTTATTTGACCTATAGGAAAATAAATTCATGACCAAAACTGCATTTATACGAAACTATTACAAAACAAATTGAGAAATTTTATTTGAATGAATGTACTATGGAAATTGGTTGCAAACCTATATTAATGTCAAACAACCACCAGTAGATCTAGTCTCCAATATAGAGAGTCTAGAAAGCTTCATTTACGTGTAACATAGCACCACACTGCCCCAAGAATATTTTCCACACTCACCTAAATTTGCAAGGAATGGTAGCCATTTGAGATTCACTCGGTTCTTGGAATGATCACATATCGACCGCAAAGTAATAATGTGCGAAATAATTGCTCTTGCACGCCGTTGAATCTGAGCATCTGTAGCATCAGCTGATATATCATGCGATAATGCTTCTCGATACCACCTCATCTCCACCATCTCATTACCCCTCGTTTCTTCAGGTGGAGAAGCAAGGCCCAGTAATTCCTTACATAACTACATGTAATAATATTGCTCACCAAGACTCAAAGGATTGCCTTCAATAGGCTAACCTAACAATACAACCACATCTCCTAATATGATAGTTATCTCTCCGACGGTGAAATGGAAAGTAAAAGTCTTCGGCCTCCATCTATTTGCTAAAACGGTAACGAGGTGGTAGTTTAGCCAAGTGTAACCTGACTTCATTATATGCAAAAATCCCACTCTCTCAATCTCCTCCAAAACTCTAGGGTGGTGTGAAGTAACTTTTCTTCAAAGAAGTGGATTGATCGATAGTAAAATCTGGATCTTCGAGCTGCTCAAAATAAAAATACATTACTATTAACAATGTAATAAATACCGAGGCAACAAACTTAAATTTACTTTACTTTACCACCATCCAATTTTCATTCGAAGTGCGATGAGCCGCTTGAAGGTATAGTACATTACCGTCTACTGGACCTGGCTTGAACTCAATATACTCTACAAGAAATAAGATTTAATGGTCGATTCCATTCAACATAATTACATTCAAAATCGCTAATGTGTACATTCATTAATTCATTCGTTCATAATTAGTGCAATAAATTTAACATATTTACATTCAATGACGATTTTTTACTAAAGCACTTAAACAATATAAGTTTTGTCCCAATCTCTCAAACCTAATTTGAACTCCTCTAATTACACCAGTGAATTCACAATGGAATCATTCTTGTTAGTAACCAAACTAAGCTATTCGACAGTTCATCGAGACGAGAGGTTCCATGGTATATTATGAAACCAGAGGTGTACAGGCTACCAATTCATGATAATTTTTGAAACAAATTCATATACTACAAAACTCTAATTTTGAAAAAGTGTCAAATCAGAGATTAAAATCATATTTATATCCTCTTCAATGCCGAATGTGCTAACCATGATCTAAATTGAGGTTGAATTGACAAAAAGTGAATAAATTGATAAAATTGGTGCCTTGGGGTCGAAATAGATAAGGTGAGAACGAGGAAGATTGGGTCGTGGTTTATGTTTTGCAGCATGTATATGACAAGAGCGATTTCTGAAAAGTTTCCTTCAAGCGCATTCCCAAAATGTGCCAAAGGCGAAATTTCAAAAATCGCCTTTTGCACTGTCCAGGTTAATTATAGCCCATTTTCTTAAACCTCCTTATCGGCACAACAATAACCGCTACTATTACAACATCAAACAATTAATAAGTTCAACCACATCACAATCACTTCATAACTATTCCATCAGACAAGACTGTCAACTGCTACATAATCAAATAATTAATTACATAAATTCAAGACAACAAACACAGTACGACGAAAAAAACAATTAATACATAAATTCAAACAACAAACAATAGATGATGTTATACAATAATTCGATCGACAACTAGCTAATACAAAAGTACTGTATGACAAACAACGCTGCATAACCATTGTCCGTCTATATAATCATCAACGGTTTACTGTTTGTATAATACTCTAATAGGCCCATACGATGCAAAGTTTGGGCCAAGTGCTTGCATGTACCAACAATCTTTCCTTAGTTTACGACTCAGCTTTTCCAAACGACTAATTTCAGCTTGCATCTCAAGGGCATATTCAACTCTCCTATGACACATTGGAGTATCTAGTCATCAATTTTTTTTTACAGCAATCAACATGATTAGGCGATGTCTTGCAATCGTTATATGAACTACATCCGTAAAATCGACGCCCAACATTTTTATTCCTGCAAACAATTACTTCACACTGAACTCCACAACAATAAACTGGATATGAAGGTTGCTCGATTGCCATAACAGGAATTGCATATTGATGATCAATTACATCCTTACGAGCATAAATTTGTTTACCCAGTCTTTGTTTCACTACACCTTCGGATCCACGAGTCTCTATCCTCGATGTTCCACAATTCAATATCTACGACATTTTATTGAATCGTGACTCCGGAACAAGATCAACTTCAACGTCCATGTGACTTTCCGTCGCATTACCACTTTGAGCTTCAAATTCATCACATAATTCCATTAATGTTCCATCGACAATCTCCCAATCATCAATATCTAACTTCAAAATATGCTAAACAAAATTAATATTAAAAATAACAACTAATATTATATGTAGATTACATTCACAACTAGGGTTACCTCTATTACCTAGCAATGAAGAAGACATCTTCAACTTGATGTCAATTTAGTTTTAGTTTGAAGAAATTAACTTGATTTTGGGTGGTACAAAAGAGAGAAAGTGTTTTTGGGTTTTCTATTTCGTTTTGATTGGATTTCGATAAAGTGAAGAGTGAGAGAAGATGAAGAGTGTTGACTGAATTAAAAGCAAAAAAGATAGAAGAAGACGAATTTTGAAAGTGCGTCCAAATGCGATATTCGAAAAGTTGTCCACTTGTTTTACCAAATTAACGTAAAGACGATTTTTCAAAAGTCGTATTTGTGCACGCTTTCAAAATGCCCCATCATCGATACTCCATTACAGCAATGATTGTTAAAACAGACCAACCTCTCTAATTATTTTTCAAAACAGCACTTTTGGATTTTTTTTATTTTTTAATTTTAAATGCGGTGTTTATTGGGAAAATTTTCTTTTTTTATTAAAAAACCAAGTCAAGCAAAAGAACTTTTAAGTATAGTCGGTTATCAAAATATATTCGGAAAATCTTTCTCCGTTATACCGGGGAAAATCGATTATAAAAAATGAAAACAGCAGTTCTTAGTAATTACAAATCGGTGCTTAGTTTCTTTAATATCGCGCAGCCGCCTCTCCACGGTGAGTTCATCCAGACCTATTTTTTGGTTTATGGAATTTTGTTTCGATTCTGCATTTTATTTTCTCTGTTGCTGGTTGAATCTACGACGCTAATAGTTCTTTTGTCAATAATCGTAATAAACTTCTATCTGCGAACATAGTTCTTGTTTTCCATATCGTTCCTGAAGAATCCTTCAATCGCTTGTTGATGCGAAGGCGCATGTTTTGGTAAAAATTCTTATTATTTATATATTATAGAATGCCCTAGCTTTCAAAGATTTGATTGGCGATGTGTTTCTGACTTAAAAAATTTTGTATAATTTTTTTTAGTGATATGCTACGTCGTTTGAATGTGTATTGCTAAGGTCACATGAACTAGTTTGAGAGTTTGCTATGGTTTTGGTTGTTATCAAAACAAGAAAGGTACGCCGTTAGAGTGAGTGTGCTGCACTCCGCTCCTTCGACTGATTGTCACGCATTGGATCTTAGGTTCTCTATTGCACTCCCCGATTGGGGTTCTTTTCACCTTTCCCTCTCGGTACTTGTACGCTATCGGTCATTGAGGAATACTTAGGCTTATAGGGTGGTCTCCCTTTCTCGCATAAAAGCGATCATAAAAAAACCCCGAAAACTAGTTTTCTTTTATACATGTGAAAGTTGATTTTCTTTACGTTTTTAGTGCAATAGAGTTAATACTAAGGGTCCCCTCATAGGCAACCCCTTCTCTTAAGTTTGTTAAACCTTTAGTTCTTAGTAGTTATAAAAACAACTAAAATTGGTAATCAACTATAAGCTATATCAGTATACTAATAGCATTAGTATGATAATGGTAGGTGTATCATTTTCATCCATGAACTTAATGTCAACGTATCACAATCATCATTAACTTTAAATTTTCCAATCACTTATTATTTTATTTTATTAATCTTGTTTATATTTTAAAAAAAAACTTTATTTTTTACGAATCTTCGATGTATATGTAAGCTATATATGTCAAATCAGTTCAAATGTTATAGGATTTATTATCATTATAATAAAATATACATTTGTAGATTTTTTTGTTAAAATAAATTTGTGTAATTTGACTAGTAAAGTCTAAACTTTAATTTAACCTTACTTAGCGGTATTTTTACCATTACAAATCGGTAAGGATCTTCTAATTGTTGCTGTAGCGGCCATATACTTAACGATAAAGTGTCACAGTCATTGGTAACTTCAAATTTACCAATTATTTATTATTTATTAATGTATAAAGTGTCACAGTCATTGGTAACTTCAAATTTACCAATTATTTATTATTTATTAATGTTAATTATTTTCTGATACAAATAAGACGCATTTGAAGTTAATATTCGACTCATTTTAGATTTTGTAATCTTTTTTATATTAAATAAATATCCTAACTTCTTTTTTATGACTTCCAATGAGTAAGCAAGCTATATGTTGAATTAGTTCAAAACCTTGTACCATTTAAGATATATGTCACTATAATGAAATATGCGTTTGTAAATTTAGTATTTGTTAAGATAATTGTGCAATTCAACTACTAAAGTCTAAATATGTAATTAAGTTTTTGCTTACCCTTCACGTTTTATTTAGCATTACCAGTTAGTAAGGATTGTTTTTGCTTATTGATAACTATAATCGTTATCATAGCGATCATAGTTTTTATAACCTCTTTTACATGGAGATACTATAAAATATCAAACCTAGTGTTAAATTCCAAAGTGGAGTTTAAACAATGAACGTGTTATGAAATTACAATCTTATTATATTTTTTATTGTTTAGAATGGTACTCTTATTTTATGAGAAACATTTGATTTCTCAATTGGCTTAATTGTTTTTAAAGTTGCGATTTTAATTTAAAAAGATTTAGTTTAGACAAACGCTAATTGATGTTGTAGTACAATTTTTTTTACATTTCTATTGATGATGTATGTTTGTGTATGTGTGTTGTATACAAACATTTATCTTAAAAGTGCCATAATAAAAAAAGCTAGGCTCTGCTTGGTCGAACCCTTTAATTTTCTCATCATTAAAAGAGTTTTGTATGTTTTATCTTTATATTTATCAATACCATAGTATAATGGAAAATGCTGATCTTTAATATTAGTTGTAAACTTGTAATACCTTTGGTGTTGTATTTTTTTGGTGTGAGCGTGAACTATCAAACACACCTCTTTATAGATATTATCAAACCTAAACACCGTTTGAAAATATGATCTAGCAATTAAACTTTTTCTATGAATTAAAAATGTACTACAAATACTATCAAATCTTAATATCATTTAAAAAATATGATCTAACAAATAAACTTTCTGTTAGCACCAAAATTGGTCACTAACCTCGTAGAGAAAGATTGTGTAGAGATATAAGTGATGAAAGTAAATTAAACAGAGAAGACAATGCTAATTTAATTGCAGAAAGTAAGAACACCAAATTTATAGTGGTTCAGCGTAATTGCCTACGTCCACTTTGAGGTTAAACTTTATTGATCTTCTTTAGAGTTGATTACAAATACAATTCGTGTATCAAATGCTTGAATGAAGTTGTTTAAGTAGAGAAGACGAGTCTCGAAAATGGCAGAGTCTCCTCAGTGTTCTCTCTCCAAAAAAGGATCCATTTCACTGTGACCCTGCCCCTCTATTTATAGGCAAATATGGGCTGGACTTCCCAAGTGGGCTGGATAGCCGAACGCTCAAGCTCCAGTGCAGTGGTCGCTGTATGCCGAATCAGGTGTGCCGAACGCCCTGATGCCGAACAATCCCTTCTATGCCGAACGATGTGGTTGATGTTTGGGAAGTGCAGGATGTTTGTCAGTCGAAGCCGAACGCTCTTCTAGATGCCGAGTACTCTTGTTGCCGAGTACTCCTGATGCTACCGAGTACTACGCCGAGTACTCCTGTATGCCGAACTCCAGATGCTGCCGAGTTCTTCTTGATGCCGAGCGCTCTTGTATGCCGAGCAGTCTTGTATGCCGAGCAGTCTTGATGCCGAGCACTCTCGTATGCCGAGCAGTCTTGATGCCGAGCACTCTCGTATGCCGAGCACTCTTGTATGCCGAGCACTCTTGCTGCCGAGTATTGGTTGACGCCGAGCGCTCTGTATGCCGAACATTATGGATGCTATGTACTTCGCCGAGTACTCCTAGATGCCGGACATTCTATGACGCCGAGTTCCACTAGGAAGCCGTGTACTTCGCCGGACACTCCTAGATGCCGAGTACTCTCTGACGCCGAGTGCTACCTGATGCCGAGCACTGGTTGCCTGGTCAAATCTCCAGGAAACACTTGCCCCCCAGTGTATCATGTGACCGAACGTGATGCGCTTTGAATCTGGTTCAATTTCCCTTAACTCGTTGTTATCTCCATTCTTTGCAGGTGATATGGGGCGTTCTTACGGACTCGATCGCCTTAAGGGCTCTTCTATATTTCATCACTCTGGACGAGATTCTGGTTCAGGCAGACGCAGGGACAGAGGCGACTATGAAGATAGGGACAATCGCCCCTGCGAGTCGTCTCACCGCAAGAAGGCACACTCTCAATCTTCCCAGTCCCGTGATCCTCCTCCTCCAACTGAGCCGGATAGGGAGAAGTCTTTACAAAGGGTTATCAATCTGATGCTCCTCGAGAACAACATTCCAGTTCATCGAGTACAAGGCAAGTCCGAGCAACGGAAAAGAGCGGAATTCTCAAAGCCTCCTCCTCCTACTCCTGCGGTGGACCCAACTGTTGCAGAAAAGATGGTCGATCTTAAGGCCAAGTTTCCAAAAATTTGCTTCGACGGTCTAAAGTTCCTCCCGGCCATTCATCATATTTCCGGACATGTGAAACAGAGTGCCATTGCCTGCAATAACGACGTCTATGTTCAACATGACGCGTTTGTGCACTTGGTGGAGAAGATCTTGAAAGTATCCGTTGAGCGTCAACACGAGATTGATCGTCTGAATCTGGAGGCCGACAGCGATAAGAAAATCATCAAACTCCAAGACGAAGAGCTCGCTTCGTATAAGTCGAAGCTGGAGGCCGCTGAACAAAGCGCAAAAGATACTACAGAGGCAGTTACTCGTTTAGAGGCGGCTCACAAAAAAGAGCTTGACGAAGCAGTCTAGCGTAGCGGTGCCCTCGACCTAGAAAAAGACTCTGTCCAAAAGGAAAGGGACGCGCTCGCCACCCAAGTCAAAGAGCTGAAAGAATTACTCTCCAAGGAGAAGGAGGATAAGGTAGCTGCTCAAGAAGAATCACAACGATACTGTGATGAGATCGTTGCTACCCGACTCCTGAAAACAAAGCTCGATGACGAACTCGCTGGGGTTGAGAAAATGAAGGATGAGGCCCGTGAGGAGGGCAAAAGAGAGGCTGCGGAGGAGATTGATTCTCGCCTCGAGGCGACCGCAGAGGCCGGCAGGGATGAGGTCAAAAATATGTTTGACCCGTTGATTGCTGAATATGGAGCCCGTGTTCTTATGCATCGTGACTTAACATTCTTGGACGACGGCTACCTTGAGTCCCTAGCTGAGGCCTGGGAAACCTTGATAAGGATCAAGAAAATCGAGTCAGGCTCCGAAGAGGTCGATGAGGAGGCCTTGGTGAAGGAGTTCCTTAGGGGGAACGAGCCATCGGATTTATCCGCAGCATTGGCACTTTACAGCAAAGGCTCTCCCCTTCCGAAAGAGAAAAATGATGAAGCTGGCCCGTCTGGGACCAATGTTACTGTTCTTCATGCTGCTGCTCAATCTGCTGCTGAATCGGCCGGTCGACCGACACTTGATCCATTCGAGCAGCATGTTGGTTATGACCCCGAAGACCCCGGGCTTGGTGCTCATGTGCTATCATCTATCCTGGAGGGTGAAACCCCACGCGCCATCGATAGCCAACCGGAACTTGGTAGGAAAGTCTTCTTTCTCTAGAAGTTGAAAGATCCCGTCTTTTTTTGGCATTGGCTACTCGTTCTAATGCTCATTCTTTATGTTTTCGTGCAGGTTGTTCTGACGCCGAGCAAACTCCGAGGAGCGATGACGCCAAGGAGGAGGCAAGGAAAACAAGTGATGCTGTCCACACGGGAGTACCTCCTGGTCCCGATGCTCAGGTGATCGGGGCGCTGGATGATGATAAGCTCGACGCTTCATCTCCTGCCGAAGGGGACGATGAAATTGAAATCACCGGCGCCACTGAGCATACCTCGCATATGAGCATGAAGGACCGCCTTGCCGAAGAGGAGAAGAAAAAGGCCGAGGTCAAAGTTGAACCTGGAATCCTGGAACTTACCGACCCGCGGAACAGATCTTTGAAAATCATCCTCCCGGGCAGGTCCAAACCGCTAGATGTTCCGTCTCCTACTCCTGACTCCGCTTCCTTAGCAAGCAAGAAGTCCAAGAAAAGACGTGAGGGAGAGGAGTCATCGGAAAAGACGAAGGAAGACACGAAGAAGAAATCGAAGAAATGATCGATATACTCGTTCAACGAGCTTCTTGCTTAAGTCTTGTAATTGCTTTTATCTTCCGTAGCTTGTAGTTTGTATAGACAAGTCTGGATTTTGTAGGAGTGATCATGTAATCCCATTTTGAACTTATCGAATAAAGTTTAGTTTCTTTTTGTTTGAATGATTCTCTTGTCTTTCTTCGGTTTGCTGACTAATTGTAGCCATAACTCAAGTTCTTATGAGTTGCATCATCTCCCGGTCCATTCTCGTGTTGTTCAAACATTTCTGGACATGGCATACTTCTCGTCCCGCATTTCTCGAGTACTTGGACTTTTTGCTGACCCTGTGCTCCGGGGACTTGGAGACTTGAAACCGTTTATACTCTAGTCCGCGCCCTGGGGACTTAGAGTACTCCGCTCCGCACTCTGGGGATTCAGAGATTTGGAATCGTTTATACTCTAGTCCGCGCTCTGGGGACTTAGAGTACTCCGCTCCGCACTCTGGGGATTCGGAGATTTGGAATCGTTTATACTCTAGTCCGCGCTATGGGGACTTAGAGTACTCCGCTCCGCACTCCGAGGATTCGGAGATTTGGAATTGTTTATACTCTAGTCCGCGCTCTGGGGACTTAGAGTTCCGCTCCGCACTCTGGGGATTCGGAGATTTGAAATCGTTTATACTCTAGTCCGCGCTCTGGGGACTTAGAGTACTCCGCTCCGCACTCTGGGGATTCGGAGATTCGGAATTGTTTATACTCTAGTCCGCGCTCTGGGGACTTAGAGTACTCCGCTCCGCACTCTGGGGATTCGGAGATTCGGAATTGTTTATACTCTAGTCCGCGCTCTGGGGACTTAGAGTACTCCGATCCGCACTCTGGGGATTCGGAGATTTGGATTCGTTTATACTCTAGTCCGCGCTCTGGGGACTTAGAGTACTCCGCTCCGTACTCTGGGGATTCGGAATTGTTTATACTCTAGTCCGCGCTCTGGGGACTTAGAGTACTCCATTCCGTACTCTGGGGATTCGGAGATTTGGAATCGTTTATACTCTAGTCCGCGCTCTGGGGACTTAGAGTACTCCGCTCCGCACTCTGGGGATTCGGAGATTTGGAATCGTTTATACTCTAGTCCGCGCTCTGGGGACTTAGAGTACTCCGCTCCACACTCTGCGGATTCGGAGGTTTGGAATCGTTTATACTCTAGTCCGCGCTCTGGGGACTTAGAGTACTCCGATCCGCACTCTGGGGATTCAGAGGTTTGAAATTGTTTATGCTCTAGTCCGCGCTCTGGGGACTTAGAGTACTCCGATCCGCACTTTGGGGATTTGGAGATTTGAAATTGTTTATACGAGTCCGTACGTCGCACAAGATAATGTAGTTCGTCATTCAACTGTGAGATACAGAAACATTAGTGATTCATGGAAAATGCGGCTTCAAGCCTTTATTAATGAAAATTAACTAAACAGCTTGATTACAACTTTAAAAAGAAACTACGTTATGACTGAACGAAAACATGCAGGAAATAACAGTGCCTGAAATAAGAAAGGAAACATGCTAAATGTAATAGTGACGCAGATGTTCACTGTTCCATGCTCGGGGGAGTGTCGTGCCATCAACGGTCGCTAGCTTGAATGTTCCTTCTCCAAGCTTTCGTTCAATGGCGTACGGACCTTCCCAGCTGGGATTCATGCGTGATGGCACCGGGAAGACTCGTTTCAGAACGAGATCACCCACATCAAAGATTCTTGGGCGGACTCTGCCGTCGTAGTAACGCTTGACTCGATGTCTGTGCGCTGCCGTCCTTAATTCAGCTTCTTCACGCTTTTCGTCGATGCAGTCCAGTGATTCCAGCAAGAGGTTTTGGTTCGTCTTGGGATCATAGTATGTCACTCGGTGCGATGGAACTTCAAGTTCCACGGGTATAACGGCTTCAGAGCCGTATGCCAAGGCGAATGGAGTGTGGCCGGTCGCGGACTTGTGGGTAGTTCTATACGCTCATAATGCTGTCGGAAGTTCATCTACCCACTTGCCTCCAACCTTCTCCAGACGCTTCTTCAGTATGGACTTGATTATTTTGTTAACGGTCTCGACTTGTCCGTTAGCTTTCGGGTGTGCCACGGCGGCAAACTTCTTCTCGATGCCATACTTTAAACAGAACTCTTTGAACTCTCTGCTTTCAAATTGCGTCCCGTTGTCCGTAATGATGGTGCGTGGAAGGCCAAAACGGCATATAATGTTTCGTACAACGAAGTTTATGACCTTCTTAGAGGTGATTGTGGCCAAAGGTTCTGCCTCAGCCCATTTTGTGAAATAGTCGACTGCAACTATCGCATATTTCGCGCCACCTTTGGATATAGGCAAAGAGCCGATTATGTCGATTCCCCAGATCGCAAATGGTCAGGGACTAATCATCTGTGTAAGTTCCGTTGATGGAGCCCTCGGGATTTTCGCATATCTTTGAGACTTGTCGCATTTTCTTGCGTAGTCCGCGGCGTCCCGGTTTACGGTGGGCCAGTAATATCCATAGCGGAGGATCTTCTTTGCTAGCGTTTGCCCCCAGTATGGTCGCCACATTCCCCTTCGTGAACCTCTCTTAAGACCCGCTTTGTCTCATCATGAGCGATGCATCGCAATAATGGGACTGAGAATCCTTTCCGGTACATCGACCCATCCTGCATTACGTATCGCACGGCCTTCCGAAGGACCTGCCGTCTTTCGCTTCTTTTTTCTGGTAAAGCCCCGGTCGTTAGGTACAGTTTGAATGGGGTTATCCATGATTCCTTTTCGATTTCTGCCTCCAACACGAGATCGACTTTCATCCCGTCTATGCTCGGGGCATGCAAGACTTCGACGGGATACAATCCCATTTGTTGCGCATCGCCGGTACTTGCAAACTTAGCCAATAAGTCGGCTTCTTTGTTCTGTTCGCGCGAGATATGTGAAATGTCATAACGCTCAAGATTTGATAGTAGCTCTTGGACCTGAACGAGGTACGGAGCAAGCTTTCGTCCCTTTGCTTGGTAGTCCCCCCGTACTTGGTAAACCACCAACTGTGAGTCACAAAAGATTTCGACTGATTCGATTTCGAGTTCTCTGATGAGCTTCAAGCCAGCGATCAGTGCTTCATATTCGGCTTCGTTATTTGTAGTCGGGAAGTCGAGCTTCAGGGCATAACAGATTGATCGGTTTTCCGGAGTTATAAGAACTACGCCCGCGCCGGAGCAACGGTCGTTTGATGCACCGTCAGTGTATAATTTCCATCGAACGGGGGGAATGATGTCGTCGTCATCCGGTTTGATGGGTATGGTAAACTCAACGATGAAGTCCGCTAATGTTTGCCCTCGGATGGCTCTCCGCGGTAAGTATGCGATATCGAATTGGCTCAACTCGATGTTCCATCTTAGCAATCTTCCAGAAGTTTCCGGCCGTTGGAGTACTTGCCTCAGGGGTTGATCGGTATAAACGCCGATTGAATGTGCTTGAAAGTATGGGCGAAGCTTTCGTGATGCAATCACCAAGCAATAAGCCAATTTCTCGATTTTAGGGTAATTCCTCTCTGCCCATGTTAAACGTTTGCTAACATAGTACACCGGCTTCTGGACTCGATCCTCCTCACGAACCAAAGCCGCACGTGGAGATATTGCCAAGTATACATATAACATTTCGTGGTCAACTGGTTTTGACAGCATTGGTGGACTCTCCAGATGCCTCACCAGATTCTGGAATGCTTCCTCACAACTAGACGTCCATTCAAAATTTCTCTTTCCTTTCTTTATTATATCGAAGAATGGAATGCACTTGTCAGTTGCCCTGGATATAAATCGACTTAGCGCAGCTACTTTTCCATTCAAGCTCTGTACTTGCTTTATGGTCCTGGGCGCTTGCACATCTCGAATAGCTTGGATCTTTTCTGGGTTGGCTTCTATTCCCCTAGCATTGACGATGAATCCCAAAAACTTCCCTGATGCAACGCCGAAGGAACATTTCAAAGGGTTGATCTTCATCCCATAAAACCTGAGTATGTCGAACATTTCAGCCAAGTCTTGAATGTGGTCGTTTGACCGTCGTGACTTCAGGAGCATGTCATCCACGTAGACTTCCATCGTTCTACCCAGCTGGTCCTTGAACATTCGATTCACTAAACGCTGGTAGGTTGCTCCTGCGTTCTTCAACCCAAAGGGCATCACTACATAGCAATACAGCTCGACATTCGTAACGAAGCTGGTGTGTTCTTGGTTCGGAATATGCATCGGGATTTGGTTGTACCCTGAGTACGCGTCCATGAATGACAGTAGCTCGTGTCCTGCGGTGGAGTCGACCAACTGATTGATCCTAGGCAGCGGGAAACTGTCCTTAGGGCATGCTTTGTTCAAGTCGGAATAATCTACGCAAGTCCTCCATTTCCCATTCGCCTTTTTTACCAGCACGGGGTTGGATACCCACTCAGGGTAGAGGGCGTCGCGGACGAACCCATTTGCTTTGAGTTTGTCCACCTCCTCTCCGAGAGCGGCGGACCTCTCCGGATCCATTCCTCACCTTTTTTGTTTAACTGGGACGCATTTCGGGTCTATGTTCAACATATGACTCGTGATGGCGGGAGAAATCCCACACATATCAGAATGCATCCAGGCGAAAACATCAAGATTCGTCCGGAGGAAGTCGCTAAGGTTTTCAGTCATCTCGGGACCAAGCTGTGATCCGATTTTCAGAATTCGCGAAGGGTCGTCACGGCTGACTGGAATGTCAATTGTTAATTCAGCCGGTGCCGCCTTCTCTTCCCTGGGTTTCTCATCGTCGTCTCTCGGATCTATATCTCCGAAGATCCGAGAACTATGCCCGAGCCAGGGCTCGGGCACTACTTGTCAATTATCCGCATTAAGGATGCGGACAGGATTGTCCGCAACCTTTCCCTTCTCCCTCCGATGGGCTTCTCGGAGCTCAGCCACATAACAGGAACGACCAGTTGCTTGATCGCCATGAACAATACCTACTCCTTTGTCAGTTGGGAACTTCAAAGTTAAACACCACGGGGCCAATGCTGCCCTAAACTCAGCCAGGGCCGGCCGGCCCAAGAAAACATTATATGGAGAATCCACATCCAAAACTACGAAGGGTAGAATTCGCACCCTCCGACGCTCGCCTTGCCCCAGTTCAACTGGTAACTCAACATACCCCACGGCGTCGGTTGCTGCGCCGTTAAAGCCGTGTATACGAGCCTTGGACGGTTTCAGGTCTTTTGTTTCTAGTCTCATTTGATCGTAAGCCTTCTTGAAGATGATGTTGACTGAACTTCCACAATCAATCAGAATTCTTTTCACATATGCTGGTCCGATCGTTGCAGATATGACCATGGGGTCGATGGTCGGAGCCTCTATCTGATCAGCGTCTCTACTTCTGAACACAATATCGTCTGTCATTACTCGCTGCTGCTTAGCAGGGGCTCCGTCCTCCGTGTTCGAACAGCACTCGAAATCTGCATGCTTCAGGGAACTTGCATATCGCTCCATTTCTTGCCAGTTCTTATCTGCGGGGTGAGGTCCGCCGATAATTGTATTTATGACTAGTCTACCTACGGTTCGGGCAGGCTTCTCGGGATGACGCGGAGCTGGTGCACGACCTGGGTTGGACGTTCCCTGTCCTCCTTCCTGTGGGTCCTTCACAAATTCTTGCAACTTCTTCTGCCTGATCAACTTCTCGATAGCGTCATGCAGGTGTCTGCACTCCTCCGTGTTGTGCCCATAAGTCTCATGGAAGCAACAATATTTTCCGGTTCGCTTCTGTTCCTCGGTTGATTCTTTTGGTCGTGGCTTTCTGTATTGAAAGGTATTGCAGGTGGACAGGTAAATGTTCTCAAGTGGCGCGTTCAGCGGAGTATACTCGCTGTAGCTTGGAATCCTCGACTTCCACTTCCCCGCTTCTTTCCTTTTTCCTTGACTCCCTCCTCCGGACTTCTTGGGTTGCCCAGGCTTGTTCTGGACATTGACCTGGACCTTTCCCGAGCTGTCTCCAGACTGCTTCACAACAATGTTGCTCTTTATTGATTCTTGGACAGGTCCTGTCGCCTTATCCCGTCGTACCCACCTAGCTTCCTCTCTTCTTATAAACTGGTGTGCCTTTGAGTAGAAACGCTCTAGCGTAGCCGGAGGTTTTCCTGCCAGCCAGTCTCCAAACTCAGAGTCTGGATCCACACCTCTCATTACAGCCATTAGAATTGCATGGTCGTTGGGATTACTGACTTCAGTTGCTGCTACGTGGAATCTTTGTAAATATTCCTTCAACGACTCCCCGGGATTTTGGATTACACTTGACAGAGACATCACGTCCTTTGGGCGCGTAGTGTGTATCCTGAACTGCTCAATAAACTTCTTTGCCAACTTCTCGAAATTTGATACGGATCGCGGAGGAAGTCGGGTGAACCACATAGTAGCGATCCCAGATAGAGTAATCGGAAAGCACCTACACTTGGTGGCATCATTCGCTCTAGCTGAATTCATCATCCATTCGTACCTCATGACGTGCTGTCTGGGGTCAGTCCTCCCTTCATACGCAGGGATAGTAGGAATACTAAACTTCCTGGGGTACGCCGCTTGCAACACAACATCCGTGAACGGAGTATGACTTCTTGACACTCCCCAATCATCATTCGATAACCCCTGATTTTCCTTCATCAACTTCCTGATCATGGCTGTTAGATCTGGTGTCTGTATGGAAGGCGGAAGGTTAGTGTCTGTTCTACGCGCCTGTCCATGCTGATGCCTCCTCTCCTGGCGGTCTGCCAATCGTGCGTCTTGAGGTTCGACCTCGTTAGCATTTTGATGATCCGGGCCTCTGTCCTCCATCCGTGCCCCGGTCCTGAAGTTTTCAGCTCTTGCTTGGTCACGGTCTCCAGATGTTTGAACAGCAGCTTCTGGAGAATCCACATCCAAAACTACGAAGGATAGAATTCACACCCTCCGACGCTCGCCTTGCCCCAGTTCAACTGGTAACTCAACGTACCCCACGGCATCGATTGCTGCGCCATTAAAGCCGTGTATACGAGCCTTGGACGGTTTCAGGTCTTTTGTTTCTAGTCTTATTTGATCGTAAGCCTTCTTGAAGATGATGTTGACTGAACTTCCACAATCAATCAGAATTCTTTTCACATATGCTGGTCCGATCGTTGCAGATATGACCATGGGGTCGATGGTCGGAGCCTCTATCTGATCAGCGTCTCTACTTCTGAACACAATATCGTATGTCATTACTCGCTGCTGCTTAGCAGGGGCTCCGTCCTCCGTGTTCGAACAGCACTCGAAATCTGCATGCTTCAGAAAACTTGCATATCGCTCCATTTCTTGCCAGTTCTTATCTGCGGGGTGAGGTCCGCCGATAATTGTATTTATGACTAAAAGTGTTAGCACCAAAATTGGTCACTAACCTCGTAGAGAAAGATTGTGTAGAGATATAAAGATTGTGTAGAGATATAAGTGATGAAAGTAAATTAAACAGAGAAGACAATGCTAATTTAATTGCAGAAAGTAAGAACACCAAATTTATAGTGGTTCAGCGTAATTGCCTACGTCCACTTTGAGGTTAAACTTTATTGATCTTCTTTAGAGTTGATTACAAATACAATTCGTGTATCAAATGCTTGAATGAAGTTGTTTAAGTAGAGAAGATGAGTCTCGAAAATGGCAGAGTCTCCCCAGTGTTCTCTCTTCAAAAAAGGATCCATTTCACTGTGACCCTGCCCCTCTATTTATAGGCAAATATGGGCTGGACTTCCCAAGTGGGCTGGATAGCCGAACGCTCAAGCCCCAGTGCAGTGGTCGCTGTATGCCGAATCAGGTGTGCCGAACGCCTTGATGCCGAACAATTCCTTCTATGCCGAACGATGTGGTTGATGTTTGGGAAGTGCAGGATGTTTGTCAGTCGAAGCCGAACTCTCTTCTAGATGCCGAGTACTCTTGTTGCCGAGTACTCCTGATGCTACCGAGTACTACGCCGAGTACTCCTGTATGCCGAACTCCAGATGCTGCCGAGTTCTCCTTGATGCCGAGCGCTCTTGTATGCCGAGCAGTCTTGTATGCCGAGCAGTCTTGATGCCGAGCACTCTCGTATGCCGAGCAGTCTCGATGCCGAGCACTCTCGTATGCCGAGCACTCTTGTATGCCGAGCACTCTTGCTGCCGAGTATTGGTTGACGCCGAGCGCTCTGTATGCCGAACATTATGGATGCTGTGTACTTCGCCGAGTACTCCTAGATGCCGGACATTCTATGACGCCGAGTTCCACTAGGAAGCCGTGTACTTCGCCGGACACTCCTAGATGCCGAGTACTCTCTGACGCCGAGTGCTACCTGATGCCGAGCACTGGTTGCCTGGTCAAATCTCCAGGAAACACTTTCTTTAAAAATTCGGCTTTATTATTTAGTTTTCAAATAAAAATTCAAACTAACAAAAAATTAGATGTTGCAATTTAGAAATTAAAATTCAAACTAACTACACAAGGTTTTAATGTAAAATTATGGCTAAATATTTGTGCAAATCATTTTCTTTTGAATGCGTTAAAACATATACAATTTGTAGAAAAATAATTACTTCACAAAATTAAATTTGAAAATAGGAAATAACAATTAAACTTTCTTTACAAGTTCAAAATGCACTACAAATATTATCAAATATTAATATTACTTAAAAATAGGATCTAATAAGTAAACTTCCTTTAAAAATTCATTCTTTATTATTTAGTAATAATAAAGATTCAAACCAATAAAAAATTAGATGTTGCAATTTAGAAATAAGAATTCAAATTAACTACACATGGCTTCAATGCTCAAGTATGGCTAAATATTTATGCAAACCATTTTCTTTCGATTGTGTTAAAACATATACAATTTGTAGAAAAATAATTCACATGCGAAGCGCATGCTATCACCACGCGCGGCGCGTGCCGTAATGCTCGTATATATTTATCGTTAAATGTGAATATGTATCATGTATTCATGTTCATTGAAATTAAAGGCATTTTTGACTTCATATAGTTCATACTTAGTTTTATCTATAATAATTATTAAACCAACATGTTCAATGGACATATTTATTAGCATCTACAATATATGATGCTTTTAGATTTGTTGTCACAAGAGAAGTCGATGAAAGTTTAGCTTAAAATATCTTTCCATTCTCTCTCTCTCTCTTAAATGATTTTTTCTTTTTTATTAGAAATTAATAAATTCTATGCTTGTACACCTTTTGAGACATTGGTTTGATTTGTTTAAAGCAATGGAACAATTTTGGAGTAATCTTGTCTTTTTAATTCTACAATAAAAAAAAGAAGACAATGCTATCCATCTGTAAGGCAATTCACAAATATATGTGTTTTTAATTGAAAAAATATATCAAAAATACTATATTTACGATTTTATTCGAGATATCATATGCGATTCAACTTTTTTATTTTTGTTTAGAGAAACTATGCTAGATAGAGGTGGAGCCTTGGCGTAATAGTTAGATCACCCGTATGGTGATCTGGGCGCCCAGGTTCGAGTCCGGAAAGTCTCTTCACAATGCGAGGGAAAGACCGCGTACATTATCGACCTCCCCAAAGCCCGCTATCGTGCGGGAGCCTCGTGCATTGGCGTTCCTTAGAAACTATGCTAGATCTATATTTTAGTTTCATATCCCTATTTTTGGAATGACACAACTTATTTTTACATGTGGATGTGTATTGTGTTCATATTTTCAAATAATCTTCATATCCTAAGGGCAAACCTTCAATTAAGCATGGACAAAATTTAAAGTTACTTTTGAAATTTTAAAATTGAATTTCTTATAAACAACTAAAACAGGCATTTTGAACAGTCATCATAATCAATACTGCAAAGATTCCAATCCAAGCTAAACTTAGTATCCATCACACATATTTGCACGTACTATCCATCATACATATACGCGTGCGTGCACACGCACGTGTGTGTGCGCGCGCACACACACATGTGTGCGTGTATAACACATACAATCGTTGAGAGGAAGATGCTGGTTTGAATCACAATGGCAGCATAGAATACTCTCTTAATTTGCCCGGATGTATGCATACATCCGGTAGGGCTAATCTTAGGGTCATTTATATATATTTGCACACAGAGATATATATGTATGTATGCTTGTGTATATGTAGTATATTTGCACCTGTTGTCATTTTTCTCTTTGAACATGCTTTATAACATACTTTTACTCAGTGACCTAATAATTATGATCCTTTTGTCCTTTTTAATTTGTCGTGCAGCTTTAAATAACAGATCACAATAGACCTGTGCAGCTTTAAGTAACAGATCACAATAGACCTAAGCGAACGAAGATCTTTTTACAACCTATTGAAATTGGAGATTATTGCAATAGACAACATGTCATTTCTTGATAGGAAATGCTTACAGCTATTAGAAGCCATAAATTTATATCATTCTCCAGTGGAATTTTCTCAGTCAATTTCAAGTAAATGTTCTTTCCATGCAAAAGCACCTGTTGTAAGAGATTATCCCAAAGGATGTGGAAGACAAATTCTTACCCAAAAGGATGCGATCAACAATAAAAAAGCAAACAATAATGTTGCACGTACGAACTTTAATTGTACAAAAGATGATGAAGATGAAATGAAATTGTCGAAAAGAAATTTAGAGCAATCAAAGAATTTTTCGTTTGAAAAGTGCATGTCAACAAGAATGGACAATGGTTTAACTTCTAACTTTATGAAGAATAAAAGTTCTTCCTCGGCATTTCCTTCCACATTGAAGGTATTAATTCTATATTATACATTCTTTAAATAATGATCATTTCACTTCTCGTATTAATTTCTTGAAGTTATTTTGTTGGAAGCCATGTTTTTTGTGAAAGTTGGCAGCAATTATGCTTTTGTACCTTTTTAGTTCAATATTTTTGGCTTCACATCCGATGGTCTTGTCGTTAAACACGTTATAGTCGACATATAAATAATGCAATAGCTTGTCCACAAACTATATGAGTGGACATAGATGCGTAGATGCTAGATAGTGAACTAGTTTCATTGGAAGGGAACAAGGATTGCTGGATTTTAGAAATGTCAAAAGCTGGAAATGAGATAGAACATGCTAGTGTAAGAAAATTTAAAATATCATTATGAAATTTATGAACTTTGAAAATTTTGCTTTTGGAAATTATTAGAAACTATGTAAAATGTTTAAAAATAATGGATTTTTCCACCTATATAAAAACATTTAAATAAACTATTTGCTATGTTTTCAAAAAATGCGCTATTTTAAAATTTTGATCGTATTTTGGAATTATAAAAATTTGTATCATTCGTCTTTTTCAATGTGTTTCCATTTACATTGTTTCCATCATGTTTCCTTCTATATTAGTTTTTAATGCCTAGAAGATCGATGAATAAAAGATCATACTGAATTGATCATGTAAACCAAAAGTGTTTTTTCTTGTATTTGTTCTATTCTACTGAAAAATATAATTTATTTATTTATTTGTATTATCATTTTTTTCTTTTTTCTAATGAAATTTTTCCTTAAGTGTTTTTTCTTAAAGGAATCACTAAGGAAGTATATGGTTTTTTTGGTTCGGTCAACATTATTTCTATCTAATTACTACATTGTTATAACCTTTAAAACCCTAAATTGCTTATTTGAACTAATTTTTGATATATTAACATCGAAAGTATAGTGTTTTTCTAGGGCACCAATATTGGATAAGGTGGACTATCCTAATGGGGTTATGTTGTTTTGCAATTATTTTCTTGATAGGAGGTGTGATGTTTTTCGTTACTTTCTCGATGGATGGTTGTGGTGTTTAGTGAAAAAAGAAAAGAAAATCAACAGAGTTATGCTAACAAGTGAAACCTCCCTTATCGTGTGATGTCCTTATAACATACCCCTAATTTATGCTAAGAAAATAAAGATATTAAACATAAAGAACAAAATAAATTGTAAAAAAATTAATCTAAATGTTTCTAGTTTTTCTTTTTTTCTTAAAGTTTGTGAAACGTTCAAAATGGGCTAAATACAAATGCAGAAACAAAAGTGAGTTGAGTTGAGAGAAAAATCAAATCAAAATATTTCTATTCAAACGATTCAGAGCTATTGAGGTATTTTTGAAGTTTTCAAATCACATTGTGGGAATCTAATCCCAATTGATGAAAAAAATAACATTTTATTTCCATCTAAAACAAATATATCAGCAAAGATTAATAATGAAGTTATTATATCAACATAACGTCTCGAAAGGTTACAACTGAGTATAAGTTATTTAATGTGAAAATTTAAACCTAAGTCCATTTTAAAAAATGCATGTATTTAAGGGCATGGGTTAAGGGACTTCAATTTTGGAATGGGGGAGGGCGCAATTTTTTTAAATTTTCGTAAAGTTGTAATGGGGTGTGCCGAAACATGGCCTTCCGTTAAGGATTTTTTTGTAACTGCCCTCGTTATTTTGACGATCAGCCACCATTTTTGACCTTCTTTTCGATCAGATCCCGTCGAAAATGGTTTTTGTGAATCATTATCTTTTTTCTTTTCATTTTTTGATGGAGAGTTATGCGGTTTTTGCTTTGCACGAGGGTAAAGAAGTAAATCTTTTTATTTGGTTCTATTTATCACATCTTTCCATAACATTTTTTTTGGGTGTGTGTAGCCCCCATAGGATTGATATGTGAACAGGAATGCATGTGTTATGTACTAGACATGGAATGTAGCAAGGTAATGGGTTTTTTTTAATGTATTTAGGGTTAGTGTTAGGGGACCTATTGTTGAACCTTGTAGCATACTGACTAATAGTTAAGTTTTTGTTTAATATTACAAAGTCTTTGCATTTTGATCAGGATCTTCATGCAATCAAACAAATAAAAGAGCGCCAACCTAATGCGGCAGTGTTCAACCAAATGAAAGCTAACAAAAAGATATTAGATGACTCTAAAGCGACAAACAATAAGAATTCAATCGAGCTACACGAAGAAGCAATCTCAAAGGTTAGTTCATCGAATGATGTTGTGGCTTCTATATTGCAAAAGAATCAAAAGAATAAACACACGATAGATGAAGTAACCAACGCCAAACTTGAATTGCAAAAAACTAAGAAGGAAGCTACAGAACATACCTTGAAGAAGAAAAGGAAGATAGAAAATCAATATGAGATCATGGTTGTTCCAAAAAAGAGCAAGAATAATTCCTTGGTGAGTAATAGCATTATAGGTGTTTCCGTAGATTTTGAAAGCGACAATAACAAAGTATTGAATGCCTTGCAATTGTTTCGAACAATATATAATAGGAAGCCCAGCTATAACTTAGCATACAACGAATTTGTAGAAAAATATGGCAAATTCAATCAAGGGGTCATTGGAAAAATTTCTGGAGTAGAAATTGGAGATGAATTTTATTTTAGAGCAGAGATGTACATTGTTGGTTTGCATTGTCAACTTGTAGCCGGCATTGATTATGTCAAACTACATGGTAAAAAAATTGCTATAAGCATAGTATCATCTAATCATCAATATTCTAATAAAAAATGTGGCAATGATGTACTGATGTACTCGGGCATAGGAGGAGCATTTGAAAAAGGTCAGAAACTCGTGGGTAGAAATTTAGCATTGAAAAATAGTATTGAAGATAAAATTCCAATTCGTGTTATTCATGGACGGAAAATTTCAGGTAAAAGAACCTATGTGTATGATGGATTGTATATAGTTGAGAAATACACCATCGAGGATTGTAAGTTGACCTTTCAACTGCGAAGAATTCTTGGTCAAGCTAAAATTAATATTGAAGGGCTAGAAATATTGCCTTGTCCGCCATTGTATGATATTTCTAATGGTGAAGAGGATAAACCGATCAAAGTGGTGAACGATATTGATGATGAAAGGTTTCCCGCACCATTCACATACATTACCAAGTCAATATATCCTTCTTCATATGTTACAATCAAGCCAATAAGCCAATATGTTGTGATTGTGTGGATGGATGTTCCGATTTCGTCAAGTGTGCATGTGTTGTGAAAAATGGTGGGAGTCTTCCTTTTAATTTTGATGGAGCTCTCGTGGAATGTAGGCCTTTGGTTTATGAATGTGGTCCAGATTGTAAGTGCCCTTCATCTTGTGACAATAGGGTAAGCCAACATGGAATCAAATTTCCATTGGAAGTTTTCAAAACTAAAACGCATGGTTGGGGGGTAAGACCTTTGTCTTTTATTCCTAGTGGTAGTTTCATATGTGAATATGTTGGAGAGATATTGAACGAACAAGATGCCGAGAAGAGGATTAACGATGAGTATTTATTTGCAATTGGAAGTAATTATCATGATAAATCTCGTTGGGATGATGTTGTTAGTAATATCCCTAGCTTGCAAAAAGATGCATGTCGTGAAGTCGATGAGTCGGGTTACTCCATTGATGCGTCGAACTACGGTAATGTGGCAAGATTTATCAATCATAGTTGTAGCCCAAATCTTGTTGCGCAAGAATTACTATATGACAATGACGACATAAGGGTTCCTCGCATTGTGTTATTTGCCGGAGAAGATATTCAACCTAATCAGGAGTTGACATATGACTACAATTACAATGTTAATCAAGTTTATGACACGAATGGCTATCTAAAGAAAAAAGAATGCCATTGTGGATCTTCTGAGTGCATTGGTTGGTTGTATTGAAAATATTTTACCTTCGGACAGCGATGGATCTATAATTACTCTAGGGTTTTTTATTCATTCTTGAAATCAAGGCAAAAAATTTCATTAATGTTTAATTTTCGTATATTCTCCGATTAAACTACGTTTTTAAGATATTAATTTCACATACTTGTATTACTATGAGAATAAGCATGACATTATGTTAAGAGCATAGTTCTAATCATGATAATATCTCCTCCCCTAGCCATTTAATGTCAAATTTGTTGGATTGATTTTCTTTTGTTTTCGTATTTTTCTTTTTCGTTCCATTTCTTTTTTCATTAATTTAAATTATTCAGGAATAAGATGGAATAAAAGTGGTATTTTATTCAAGTAAGTCACTCTCATTTTGATGTCTCAAGAGTTCAAAATCAAAACCTCTAAAGTCTCTTTTAGAGTGTTTTACCACTTGAGTTAGTGATCCTTATTTTACTTTATTTTGGAATTTTGAATATTTTTTTCAAATATAGAGTTAATTTATTAAATGTTTCTCATAATCATTTTTTTAGAATCATGTTTTGTACTAATTGAATAGAGCATAAATAGATATGCATGCTATTCTCACTTTCCTGTAGTGCATTTTTTTCTCATTTAATATAAAAAAGCAAATTAACTATTATTTGTTGTAACTTAGCGATTCATTTAATATTTTAGTCAATAGTTATCCAATTTGTTTTATAGCAATGCATGTTTATCATTTTTTATTTGGTTAACTTGGTATTTAATAGAGGTGGTAGCCTGTTGGTACATGTTTGAAGTAGTATACACATACCACCAATCTAATTATGTATAAGGTTCAAACAAAGGTACAAGGTTTCGCCGGTACCCCAAAATTTCGGTGGTACCGGACCGTTACCGACATGCTCCGGTCCGAAACCGATAATGAAATTCGGTTTTGGACTAGGGCGGTAAAAAAATTTATTGTTTTAAGCAAAAATTGATTCTAAAGAGAAAAGGCACAAAAAGCACAAAGAAAAATCAAAATAGAAGAAAATTGATGCTAATTACCTAAAAATCTCATTCTCTATTTCAACTTTCCATTGCAAATCAGCTTCTTAGGCTTCGATTGTCGACGAACATGATTTCTGTTCGTCTTCTCCTTCATTCTTTTCGATGGTCGAAGAAAATTAGGGCAAGTCTTCGATTTTGATTTCTGAAGGAAAGCGGTAATAATTTGGAGGAGGGATGTGTTTGGTTAGGGTTAAAAAAAACTAGGTTTTGGTTTTGGGTGAGCTGCTTTTGAGAATTGAAAGGGCCTGTTGACTTGGTATAGTTTTAAGTGTGTGATAATAAATAAAAGAATATAAATGTTGGGCTTGACTAATCTAATTTCAAATGAAAACCTATGCCATTGAAAACAATATAAATTGTAGCTGGGCTAGACTGATTTAATTCCAAATTTTAAATGAAAACAACCTACATGGTTGGTGGGTTGGACTGATTTAATTTCTAATTTCAAATGAAAACAATATAAATGCTAACTTAATATTACATTTCATTAACAAACCATTGAAACCGAAATATGGACCGAAATCGAAACTGAAACCGAAACTTTTGAAACTTTCGAAAATTTTGAAACTAAGAAAATTTCGAATGACCGAAACCGAAACCGAGTTCTTGAACGTTGGTTCAAACCACACTATGTAAGGTTCGAACTTATGAGTTTGGAGCGTAAGCCCTTTTTTTAAAATTCAAGTGCCAAAAGGATGTATATGCATTGCTACAAAGTAAAACAGAGAAGTATTGACTTAGCTACAATTTACATTAGGTTACAGTTAACTTTTCTACATACTCAAATTAAACAGTACACGTGTAGAAAAGTGAGGATATCTCATATTTCCACATTACTGAGACTTGTTCTCTATTCAATCAGTTCAATCATACTAGCTTACAAAGATAATGATAAAGAGAAGCCTTTCTCATTTTTGCTACATTGGATTGCAATGGTTTATTGCAATATACACGAGTATTCACATTCCAGAGTTAATTGCATCATATTCTTGAACTCACTGTCTATAACAAATCCCCTTTAGACCCCTTGTTAACTCCCTTATTAATTGCAATAGTAAATCTCATGCTTCATGCTGGGTAAGCTTCCAGTCTTACATCCGGTTACCGGAATCAATTTCGTAATGCACACAGCCCGTTTAACCATTTATGCAAGATCCAGTTTAATACTTTTGTGCAACAAGTCCAGCTTTGGTGCGTGCAACGTGCTTTTATGCAACAAGCTTATGCTTGAAAATCAATTCTATTTTACTTCAAAAAGATTTTAAAAGAAAATTCTAAAATAAATGTAGATACTTATTTGTTGGTGGTTTCCCACTTTTTAGTAATAAAATTGGACCCTTCAACTTAAAAAACTAAAAGGAAAAAAAAAACAATCCTTTATGGAATTTGTGCTAAAACAGATTTGAAATGGTCAAAACAAGTCAAGTTATTTGAGACATGGAATTTGAAACCAAATCGGTTGAGAGAAGTAGGCGGATTGTAGAGATGTACTGGAGCAGTGCGAAATTATTAAGGCATGTATGAAGTTTATTGAAATAAGATTGAATATTGTACATCCAAAACTAAGTTGAAAAAAGTGACTGCAATTACACTGGATAAAAAAAAGTTGCTGCAACACTCCTAGTTTGCAAAATAAAATGGGTTTCCATTGACCGAATGAATTATAGAAATTAGAATTCCGAAAACGGAAGTGTATAGCGAAGAAAAGCCAGATAATTCTTTGAATTTTTTGAATGTTGAGAAAAAGTTGATTGTTTTTTATTTTTATTTTTATTTTTTTTGAAATATACGATTTTTGTACATTTTCGAAAGAATTTTTAAATTTCTGGAAAAAAAAGTTACCAATAATTTTTAAGAATCTAGTTAATTATGTAGTGTCATATTAAATGGTTACAAATTATGATTACATGATATTAAGGATTTCTGATTTCATCACGTGATCATCGTCAAATGAAGCTCTTTTAAATTCCAGTATATTTTATGCAATTTTCCAAATGAACCTTCATAATTAATAAAACTTACGCCGGATGTTTTCAGAACTGTTATCTTTTCTATCGCATTAATTGTAAATGTAATATAAAATTCAAAATTCACGAAGAAGTTCATTTACCCGATTCACTTTTTAACTTTTTTTTCTTCTGTAGATGATCACGGCAATGTATCAAATATTTGGTTTTCTAGTTAGTTAATTTATATTAGTAACATATTCAATGTTCTATATCATAGGATATGAAGATTTTTTAATTCGTGCTAGTGTGTGGCTAATGTATCTACCATGATGTGCGGCGTGCATGTGAACGATCTAAATGTGTAATAGAATATGAAAATTGGAAGAGTTTATGTGAATCTGACGCCGGTAGAAAGGATGAGATGAATTTATAAAATTTATTTTGGGACGTTTTGTTAAACATCCTTCATAAGTTTCAAAATTCACTTACGCCTCTTTCTTAACACAGGTTTCACGAAAATCCCCTTTAATTATTTTAACAAAAATGTGCAGTCTATACTATAAATATTTATTTTACAACAATTTACAGTTAGAACTGCAAATATTTGCAATATGTACTGCAAATATTTGTTGTTTTAACCGCAAATATTAGCGGTGTCGACTGCTATTTTCGCTAAAAATAATAATGTTTAGTTAAACCTGTTTTTGAGAAGATTTTTTGGGTATTACCTTTGAAACTAAAGGACGGATCCTAATTTCTACTTTAACGGTAGAGATTTGAAGAACGTACAAATAATGGTAATTTCATCGTTTGCAGAGGCGGCAATTGCCATATTTGGTTGATTGGATTATTGATATTTTGTTTACTATTGTTAATATTTTTATTAGGGTTTTTAGTAAGTGAGAATGAAGATAGCATGGAGGGAATCTACGGAATGATAAAAAAACCCTGTCAAAAGTGTACTCATCTGATTTCTTTTATAATAATAGTAAATATTACTAGTTATCAACCGATGTTGTTTCAGATAATAAAGGATGAAATTTGTAATCAATTTAATAGGTATGATTTGTTGATCCACATAATAATATGTGGGTGCTAGTACTATATTGGTAACACTATTTCAAATCTCGGCCTACTAAATCGTTTAATTCTCTTTCTCATACGCTCGAAAAGTGCAAAAACGTGTATTTTGTATAGAAAATACTTTGCTTTGAGAAAACTAGTTTTAAAACCCACTTTTGAAATCGTTTGGAAAATTTTGGCTTTGAAACTCTCTTTAATACAGAGAATATATATTTAATAGCTTTAAAAATAATTATAAATATTGTAAAATATTTATTTCAAAAAGCTATTTTATTATAAAAACCATTTCAAAATTGTTCAAGAAAACCCGTGCTCGAAAACAGCATAAATCACTGAAAACGCCATAAAATGGCATATGAAATCATCTCAAAAATACATCAATCCGAAGTACGGATCAACCATAATGTTGGCTTACCTAATAGGTTATCTTCGACGAGATTTCGGGAAGAAGTTATAGCGAAACGAAACACAAATTTCAGCAAAACCTCGTTTTTCATATATTGGTCGAGATCTCGATCTCGATCGAATTCTGATATCTTGGCCGATATTAAGTTTTTTTACGACAACTTGAATTTTGATGAAAATTAAAATTGTATATAAATAGCATAACAAGTATTTATACAAGTTATATATAAGGGTATTTTGGGAAGTTCACGGTCGGACCAAAAAATTATGTTTATATTCCAACTATTAATAAAGATATGTATTTGACTGGTCGAAATGGGGTTTTTGACAGCAATGAAAGCAGTGGTAAAAGTAAAATCACGGTTGGATGCACATAACTCGAGATACGACCAGTTGCACAAACAATAATAATTTCGGGATTTACACAAATTTGTCTAGCCGGACCTCGGTATAAGCAGGGTTACTAAAAATGTTTTGAGGGGAATTTGTTTTTATTTCGATGGGATTCAAAAATTCAACTTTGGGTTAAAATTTCACGAGTCGTAAATACATTATTCCCTCCATTTCTATCTTGTTTGTCATGGCAAGAGAAATATACGGTGAGATGAAAAAATATTGAAAGAGAGAGAGAGAATAAAATAATTCAAATTTGATATTAATTAGCAAAAATCGATGAATAAATAATACCTCACTCATCCCTTTCATCCGTGATTTAATGTTGTTTTCCTGACATAGGTTAATAGTATTTTTGGCGTTTGATTGATTTTTATACTTGAAGATGACTATGTTCGATTATGAGATGAGTAGATTTGATTAGAAAGATGTTTAATTTTGATTTGATTCGTTAGAGAATTATGGAAACTTGACGTTGTGCCACATTGATGTTGTCTCTAGCCTTAGGAGCAAATTGTAACAAGAAAGGGAGGCAGATAAAATTGATGACTGTAGTGAAGTTGTTCACATTGCAAGTTTTCTGCAATAACTTCTTTTTTGAAATTCCTTCACCACCTGAGTTTCAACCTTAATGCATATTGCACTACAGGAAGATGCACGTACCTATTTTTTAAAGTGGCAATGTTACAAATGGTAAAATGGTTTGGTCTAACCTTTCATTTCTTTCTTTTCTTTTTTGTCCTTCTCTTCACTTCTCTTTGGATCAGTTACAAATTTTTTCTTTCTTTTAATATTCCTCTGGCAACATTTTGTAATATTATTACTTCACACTGCATAGGCTATATGTGAATATGCCATAGAACACAATTCTGATTTAAAAGAAAATGGTTTTGTTAGGCTGTTAACTTACCTCCATAAGGTGAACATATATAACCTAGTGATATAATTTGTAAATTAACAAAGCAGAAATATTTAGTATGCATGGGAGAGTAATACTGTTATGAATTATAATGTATTTACTCTGAAGTGTGTAACTGCTCAAATGTGTACAAGATTTACCATAATAGAAATGTTCTAAAACATTCGAACTATTTTGAATAACAGTTAAGTTGTTTGAAATGGATCTTAAATGGTATATGTTTCAAACAAAATTGATAGCACTCGATTCTTATGTTTGGTTAATTTTTAATAAAGTTTCTAAGGTATAAAATGGATAACAGAGACGTCGATCATTGATTTCAAGACTGTGTAAAGAAAAATGGATCTGGCAAGGATAATGATCATATAATATTGGATATAAATTTCTTTGAATACTATGTTTTCCCATATTCTACTTCAGTATCTATATGTTTGCCCCTTGATCGGTATTTTACCTTTTATAATAAAAACCATTAATGTAAATTGTTTACGTCACAGCATTTAATTTTCATTGTATGGTTAAATGTGTGCAAGTGTTCTTATTCGATAGCTTTGTTTGCATTGGATACTGTAAATAGGTCTAGCGTTTTGTATATGTAATTGTAATATAAATATAGGACGTTCTGTGTTCAGTTGAATCTTTATCCCTCTTCATCTCATGATGACCTGCTATTTCTTCTGGTCAAAATTCATGCTGCTACAGATATAGAAGAAAGACGAGGTGATTTCTAACTCCTCTATTTTTTTTTTGTGTGTGTGGAAATTCAAGCCACTTTAGCATAGTATGACATATTTTTTGAGTTATGTTTCTCCTTTGAATCTGAAATCATCATAGGATATTACATGATCGACATCCTAAATATAAATTTTTGAGTTTGATGGGGAAAAGTTCTGATAAGTGTAGCTAAATCCTAGAATAGAGCTAGTAGAAGATTGCACATTTACTCAGATTATAGTTGTTGGATTACAATCATGCATACATGTCATTTAATCTACCTCAGATAACTCTTCTGTGATTTTGGTTTAATTTTGAGCCAACCAGTTACCTTTTACACATTTTCTATATTGCTTACTGAATGGTGAAAAAGAAACATCTAATACTTTATTGTCAGACTGGTACTGGAACATATCTACATTAGTCATGTCTTTTAAGATGGACTGTTGAACCCATTTCTTTATTAATTATATACATTCATATATAGGTGCGTGTGCACACATATACACACATGTATATGATACACACACACATGTATATGTATGTATGTATGGATACATGTATATGTGTGTATGTGTAGATACATATATGTGTATGTATATATGTATATGTATATATGCATGTGAAAAGTGGATACTTTGATTTAAGTTGACACTTGAAGGCTGTATTGGAGAGAACGGACAGGAAACTACAAGTGAGCTGATTGATCAGAGCTAGAAATTGTGAGCAGAAGCGAGGAGTTGTTTGTTTTTTGCCATTTACAAACAGAGGTTGGATCACCACCAAAAATGCAAATATTAGAGGCAAAAAAAGGTGACATTATTATTATAAATAAATAGGGGCAAGAATTGTCTCTAAAAAGTCTGTTTCTGTAAAGGGATAAAATCATTTGGTTCCAACTGTCTCCGTCTTCGTCTCCGTCTCCCAACTATGGAAGATTGAGAAATTTTGCAAATCAGTCCAAATCTCTTGCAAATTGTGTGATCACGTGGCAATATATAATATGTTGGTGACAACAGAACAGAGAGGTTTCAGACCAGTAGAGTCTCCACCCTCTAAAAATTAAGGATATACTGTGCATTAATTTTGCCTGAAAATTTTGACTTATACTTTTAACTAAAGGCATACATAAATGCCCCGCTACTCAAATAGTGGCAGAAATATATTCCCTCATTAGCAAAAACAATAAAAGCTAAAATATAGAAAGCTAAGGACTTCATTATTTAAAATATATATACGCATGCACATGCTGGGGTGTTGGAATGTATTAGTTTTTATTTTCGAAAAAATAAAAATAAATTATGCTAATATGTTTGTTTTTCATTTCAAATTTTAATTTGAAAATTTGAAACATTAGTTTAATGCAAACAATTGTGGGTTTGACATCCCCACGGTGACACAAAAATTAACAAAACGATTCTACTGATCTTACATAGTGGTTTTTTTTCTTCGGTTTCGCTTTTTTACACACTTTTTGTCATTCAGTCTAATTTTTTTGATCTGCATTGTTGGTTTACAATTTATATGGATGATACAACAATTCAAGGGTCCTTAGACTCATTCCAACGATACACATGCTTCAAATATAAAAATGAGCATAAACTTTCGAGGAGGTGTCCATAGTTCAAAATTGTTCTCCAGCTTTGCCCTTTTAAATAGTTCATTCTTTTATAATTTTACCAGCCTTCTTTAGTTTTTTAGCGATTCAAAACATAAATAGTACAACTGCATAACAGTGGAAAATCGATTGTTCGATAATATAATTTCAAGAGCAAAAATATTTAATGTAGTTTTTCAATAATTTTGGTTAGCATCAAATGATAATATGTTGGAAAACAAGAAGAAAAATAAGAATTTAAGAGATTTTGTATATAGAATAAGGTAAATAAAATTAAAGAGATTTAAAAAGACATGTTAAATACATGTTTCTTGCTTTTGACTTTACACTAATTGGTGTTCCAAACTTATACTAGATAAATCTTCTCAGCGGTTAGTTTAACTAAAATTCAACGCATTTTTTAAGCTATCCAAACATGTATAATTGAATAATTACTTATTTAGAGTTGCTATTGTAAAATTGTAACATGTAGTTATAGTTTTTTCATAGATACTTACACAATTAGATTTGAGAAAAGATAATAAATAAAGAAAAAAACAAAACCAAAGAAATTTCTTCAAACGACCTTTATTAAATTGATCAAAAAGACTATAAAAGGAACCTTAAAATTAGGAAAAAATCTAAATCTTCGAAATCATAGAAAAATAATTTGTTTTTTCCAAACACGTTACCATGACCCTTATACAAATCTATTTATAACAATAGATTATTTGATGCTCAAATCTTTATTTTGGCAACAAATAAATTGCTGTATCCAATTTAAAAGAATAAAATCTTCTCTTTTATTATGATATGCATATCTATATATGCAATATTATTTTGAGCAAGTCCAAGTATTTGTTTTCCTTTTATTATATTTATTTCTTTTATATGTGATTTTATATCATAAATCACAACACTTTCCGACTTCAAGCGATGAAATATTGATTTACCATTCTCAATAATTTCCACATTGATATTATATTTTTGTAAATGTCATCCAAACTTCATCTACAACCTCAAACTTCAAACAATCTTCAACATCGCAATGAAAACAAATGTCTTCATCCCCAAAATAAAACTTTATCAATCTTCAAACTACCTAAATATGCATGCCTCTAATTGAACATGCATATCACAAATAATTCTAAACTGCTTTTAATACTACAAAGGCCTCCATGCAATCTTTGCGGCTTTCCGTTGCTGGCTTCACATTGATTTTGACAATTTTTCCTCTCCAACACCACTTTAAGAAGTTTCTTCATTCTTCACAATTTCTCGATGCAATTTGTAAACATTGTTGCTTCATCTTTTTGCACATAACACTTTCCTATTACCCTTCTAAACCCTAGTGACTCTACCTTGAGTTGAAAAATTGCAACTTTTTCCTTTCAACTGTCCTACTGAAATAAGATTCTTTTTAATTTTTTTGGTATACCCAACTCCCATGAGTTTCACCATTCTTCTGCCATACATCTTTAGCCTAACCGAACCTATACCCTTCACCTCGACATCTCCACCATTAGCGGACTTCATCTTGCTTTCTTGTTTCTTATAGTTAATGAACACTTCCTTTTGATTGAATATATAGAAACATGCATCCGAATCAAGCACCCATTCATCTCCTTTTCTTCTGTTAAGATAGAGAATGTTATGACCATTGTTTCAAATCTTGGTTAATATCTCGGGGAGAAGTTTTAGGGAAACGAAACACAATTTCACTGAAAATCTCGTTTTTCCTATATCGGCCAAGATCTCGGTATCTCTGACGATATCTAGGATGAGATCAAATTCTGATATCTCAGACAATAATAAGATTTTTATGACAACTTTAATTTTGATAAAAAATAAAATTATGTAATAGATAACACAATTAATATTTATATATACATGTAACCAGTCGAAATGAAAGTTTTTGACATCAATAAAAATAATGGCGCAAGTCAAATCATCTTCGGATGCACATAATTCAAGATATGACTGGTTACAAAAAACTAATTTTGGGATTTACACAAATTTGTCCGGCTGCATGCCGATATAAGGGGGGTCACTAGAAATATTTTGTAGAAATATTTTGGGGGAACTGGTATCAATGTTGATGAGATTCGAAAATTCAACTTTGAGGCCAAAATTTCACGAGCTATAACTATCTTATTCATTATATTTCTGTCTTATTTTTTCATTAGATAAGAGGACTTTATTGTAGAATGAAAAATTATTTAAAAAGAAGAAGAAAAAAGGAAATTCAAAATTAATATCGATTAAAAGAAACTTATGAGTAAATCTCTCACTTGATCCCTCTTATTCATGACTGGATGTTATTTTCCTATCATACTTTAATATGATAAATATTGTTATTGTTTGATTGATTTTGAAAATAGAAGATGACCATATTCGATTAGGTAGATATTTGATTGTGATTTCATGTTGGTTTGATTTGTTAAAGAATTAAGGAAACTTTACTATAAGTAATTTGATTGAATTTGATAAGAGAAGTTCATTTTACAAAAAAAAAAAAAAAAAACAAATTCAATTTTTTGTGTTTAGTTTGATTTTGGATCATGCAATAATTTAGACCATGAAATTATTTTTAATGTAGTAATTATAAATATTATTATGCATGTAAATGAATTTTAGAGATAACATATACCTCGAGATATTCTCGAAATGAACTTTATGATTCGAGGTGCAAATCCGAGATAGATTCCCGAGATGTACTCATCTCATCCGAGATCTCAACCAATACGAGCTCAGATCTCCAGAATTTCCAAAACGAAACGTGATCGAAATTCAAGATTTAAAACCTTGGTCATAACTAATACCAAAATTCACCTCATCATCCTTGCCTTCCTCAAGCTTGACTCTTTCATCTTTTTTTAATCATTTTAAGTTTGTTGCAAAATTTCAACCGATGACCAGTTTTTTAACAATAGTAACATATGAAATCTCTTTACATATACGGTCTATTCGACCGACTTTCTATTTGGATGGCTACCTCTCCTTGCAAGATGGACATCTTCAATCGGATTTCCACTTTTTCTTTCCACCTTATCCTTTCTTTTCATTAGGTTCGTTTTCTACATCTTCTCATTAAGCAGACTACTAAACACCGATACCATCGAAACAACTCCATTCGAATTTTAGTTGGTCAATGTCATCACAAGTGTTTTCCAACTCTCAGGCAATGTACTCATCATTGCATCTATGCTCTCAAATTGATCTATTTTCTTAAGCTTTAGATTTACCAATCTTTTTATTAGAAGAGCCTTGTTTGTTGTATAGTTCTTTACATAGATTCCTTCAAATTTCTTTCAAATTTCTAACACAGATGATCCTTAGCAATGATACGAGACACCGTATTCTTCAAAAAACATTGAATAACGCTTGCAATCTTCCTATCCAAAGTTACAATATATGAGGTGGCAGTGTGGCCACTTAACTACAAGTTCATATTATTCTGCAAGTTACTGAAACAACTATAAGAAAAGTGGGAACATGCATCAATATTGACGTAAACGAATAAAGAACGTCCATCAATAATGAACTATGCTTTGTGTATATTATAAAACAAGAACGGAAACAAAATATTTCACTACTCATATGAAATGTTAAATCATTTGTAAGTATAAAGTAGAATATTTATTGTTGATATCTACTGAAGTTGGAGGGTAAAATGCTTATGTATAAAAATGAAGTAAAAATATATTTTTCATAACATGAACACAACATTTTGTACGTATGACCATTTTGAGTGAATTTTTAGCTTTTCTGAAAACATAATTTGATTATCTGCAGCTTTGACTTTAAACACTTTTTCAAAATTTACCATTTTTAGTTTAAACTCTAATTTGAAATTAAAAATATTTCAGGCTTCTTGATTCTAGCCAACTCGCTTCAACTTCTGTGAGTCATATCTCATAACTTATCGAAGAAACTTCGATGATTCCAGATTCGTTGGAAAAATGATTTTATACGGAATACCTTTTGTGCTGAACGCTTCAAGTGATTTTGAAGCTTGCTATTTCAAAAATCTATTTGAAGTTGAATAACATTTCAGGTCTGCTACAAAAATATTCAGAATTGGCACTTTATGTTGTTTCGGCTATAAATCCTAATATATTTACTCGATTTCACCGATTTTGTACCTATTGGGAAGGTGAAATGATAAGGAAGAACTTTTATGTTGAAAACATTTAAATAAAGTTGAAGTTTATTATATTAAAAAAATGGTACAAAATTGAATTTATTGCTGGCTTGTATCGAATTCCTAAGCTGGAACTTTTCGAAAAAATAGGCATAACTATTGAAGTACAAGAGGTTTTCAAGACCCGTAAAATATTTTGGAAAGATGATTTTGTTTATTAAAAGTTTTCATTTGTAATCTTTTAGTAATTGAGTGAATTTGATGCTCAAAAGTTCGTGGGAACACGATCAATATAGAAAATATATTTTTTGCTTTTATATTTGTACTCATATGATTTGTTTGAGTGAGTATAGGTACACAAAGACCTTTAGGTTGCATTTTATCGAAATAATAGTTTTGATTATCGAAGATATTACAAAATAAAAAGAAAAATGCATTGTCCAAAATTAAATAAATCAATACTTAACGAGTTTAAATACCTAAGTTAAGGATGAATACATTTATAGATAAATAATAGTGTAACTTGTAAGGTTCAAATGGAAGCGAACAAAGTAAGTTGATGGGTTAATCAAAGATGATAAGGACTTAAATGTCAAGTCCTTTGTAGCAAAACATTTTGACGACCTCCCTCCTCCTTCGGTACCCAAATATCAATAATCCTACAATGTTGTAATGGTACCCGATCGATGGCAGAAAACCATCAAGGGTTCACTGATATCGATCAATAACCTGTCACATATCTCACAACGCACAGACAAAAATATAATACCAAACATGGATATAAAATAAGCTAGACAGTAGCATAAGCAAATGAACCAAAACATCATCAAAGCGCAGCATACGCTCGTAAGATTACACATCACATAATATATATGAGTTTATACATCTTCAACATATCATAAACTACACAATATAAAAATGTCTTTATGTACAATAAAGTGCCAATAGCTCTATTGCACCACACAGCGAAATAAATGATGGTAGATCCATAAAATATCATATATATGAGTAAGCGTGAGCCTCTGTTTATTCTCCACACAGCTTCATGCGCTATCCTCATATCTCTCTTAATCTACTCATTTAAGTGTACTCGAGAATATAAGAAGCAATGCAAATAATAGCAGGTTAGACAACGATATGACATGAGCGGTCTATAAGCCAAAACAATAGATGTAAAGTCGGTATATTGTAAATAAGAGCTATATTGTATGAAAAGTCATACCTTACCTACTCCTGCATTCAATAAGTTTGCATATAAAAACAATATATACTAATCTACTATCATCAATGTTGGTGCACTCCGTCGAAGTACATACTAGGGTGTTGGAATATTAGACCAGATAATACCTACATCACATAGACAATCATAGCAACCACCAAACTTTCAAGCATCTCTTATACTCACAGTGTACTTGGATATATGATAACATGGATGTTCAACGTCATAAGCTCAACGACTATTCAACATCGTGTCTCCATCGATGCTTGAATCCTTGCTCACTCAAACGATTGGGGACTAGACCAACATTGTAAGGTCTAGAGATACGGATCAACTCAGACGATCCACGGCGAGCATCCCCATCCACTCTTTTACGAGCATACATCGAAGTCTGGTCATCAACGATCCCTTAACACACGTGGCGATAGTAGAACCCCCTTGTTCCACTCCACAAGTTATCATCATATAGAACTTGCATACTCGGATGATCCCCAGATGATCCAGTTACCTCCTTACATAAGTCAACATTGATAAACCATTGTAGCATGGATCGGTGTCGATCCATGTACTTGTTCAAAATTGCCTTCTATTTGACTCCTTTCTCCTTTTCTAGCTTTAGTCACTCCATTTGACCAAAAATGATCAATTAGTATCAATCCATACACTTAATCAAGATTTCCTCCTTTGGCTTGCGGTCGATCCTCATGGACTTCGGACCCCAAAATGCTAAGTCATCGACCTTTGGCATGGATCGCTACAGAACCATATGGATCGGGTTTGATCCATTCACTTAGTGAAATTTCAATAAGTCTTTCATCTGCTTCCTTCCAGCCATCGATCCATCCTCTCTTTGGCTGCTTCGATCTATATACATCTTTCGTTTGCAGCGACCAACTCTAAACAACCTGGAGTCGGTCCATCGAAGTATTCTGCAACTACGAACCCTCCATCCAAGTGTAATCATCGAAGACTCTGTCATAATAGCTTTCCCATACACTTGAGAATTCTCCGCCCATCGAATCATCACCTTCATATCATTCCACCTGAGTGTTTCATCCATACAAGCATACAACATGCAAGCAAAACAATAACAACAATCATCATACAAGTCTTGCAATGATTCAAACATTTGTACAAATACCTAACATACAAATATGAATCCATAACATTCAAACATATGATTTATTCCATTTGAAATCATTAAAATACATTGTAATCTATGTTTTCAAATTAGTTCAAAGGTTAAAAATAGGTTTTTAACTAGAAAAATGGTTCCAAAACACTTAAATATATATATTTCAACGTACTATATGTAATATATTATAAACCACTCACATATCGATGGAAAAACAATCAAATAAGCCTCAGATCAGCTCAAATCAAGATGAACAACAAAGTGGACAAAAATCCCCTCCCAAAATAATGATTTGATGACCTTTAATAGTTCCCTAATCTTTTTCTCAATCCCTTGATTTTAGCATAAAATAGTAAGTTTTGAAGTTTATTTAGGTGGAGATATGTTTAACGGAGGTTTGGGTTAGTTTAGATATGAAAATAGAATGATGGGATGGCTGATCTAACTCTCATCGCGTTTAAAATCCTGTAACACATCAAGCCAAAATATGGGCTTTTGGAGCGCACTTTAAAATCTGCCCAAATTTATCTACACTTAAAACGGTCATCTCTCAAACAGCTAGGCCAAATCACTAGTATGATCACTCTACGGGAAGGAAAACTATCAAACCTTTCGTTTTTAACAAGATCTTGTCCAAATTCTTCTCCCATCAAGAGTTAAGCCATTTGCAAATTTTCTATATCGAAAATATCTAAATTTTATTTTAACATCCAAAAATGTCAAAATACCATATTTCCGAAAGTTTTTTTTAGTTCATTTTAAACTCATTTGGATATGTAAATAATCTTTTACTTACCTACCAATATGTAAAATTGTGGGCCGTCAAATTCTCTGCTCTTTAAGAATTTCGCCATCGAAATTCTAACGTTAAACAAAACATCCAAGTAATTAAGCATGCATAACATAAAAGCATAACAACAACCTATACCGTCATCTTATCATGCACAATATAATAGCAAGCAAATGAGATATCAAATGCAATAACATAATCTTACCAAACAAAGAGCTTCGAACAAGCAGTCCTCATGCCCTACTCGATCTCTCAAGTATCATCCCTTTCTTTCTTGCTCAATTGAACCTTTACAAGCTTCACGACCTTCCTCTGAAGTTGCTTCTTACTCTATTCGACTATACGAATAGGCCTACGAGGTCTTGCCGCTTCAGGTTCAACTACTAAGTCATCATGTTTATCCGGTTCAACTATCATGATTGAGTTGTGAACAAACTTCTCAAGATGCGAAACATGGAAGACGCGAACACTCGCTGTATTATATGGTAAGTTGACTCAATATGCAAGATTCCTAATCCTTTCGAGTATCAGAAAAGTTCCTACAAATCTCAGTGCTAAGTTTCCCTTATTACCGAATCGTACTGTGTTTCTTAATGGGGAAATTTTCGACTGACTTCATATCACTAACATATAACTCTAAATCACGGCATCTCTTATTAACGTAACTTTTTTGTTTGTCTTGTGCAGTTTTCATTCATTTTCGAATGATCTCTATCCTCCAGTCTTTCTAATCATATCTGGCTCAAGTATCAGTTTCTCCTCCATTTCCCACCAAGATGAAGGGGTATTGCATGGTCAGTTGTATAAATCTTTGAATGGTGCCATACCCATGCTCGATTAGTAACTATTATTGTGTCCGAACTCCACTAAATTTAACTTATCATCCCACAAGCCTACAAAGTCAAGTATGTAAGCTCATAAAAGATCCTCAATTATACGTTTCACTCTCTCGATCTAACCATCAAACTGTGGATAGTATGCCTACTCAAATTCATCTCAGTCTCTAATGTCTCCTCTTGCAAGCTCTTCCAGAATCCACTCATGAATAATGGGTCTCTTGATGCTTTTTGGCAATCCACAGAATTGTGCTGTCTAATCCACGTACAATTGAGCTAGTTTTGATGTGATTCTATTGGACTTTAAAGGTATGCATACTCAAATTCAGCTCAGTCCCCAATGTCTCTTCTTGCAAGCACTTCCAAGGTTCACTCATGAATAATGGGTCTCTTAACGCTTTTTGGCAATCCACATAATTGTACTATCTAATCCACATACAACCGAGCTAGTTTTGACGTGATTCTATTGGACTTTAAAGGTATGAATCCGACACTATTCGTTAAATGATCAACAATGACCCATATACTATCATACCCTCCTCCAGTCCTTGGCGATCCATCGATATCAGCTCCCACTTCCACTGTGGGACATCAAGCGATTGCAACAAACCACTTGGTTTTTTTGTTCAGCTTTGACTAGCCGACAATTCACACATTTGGAGATAAATATCTCAACAGTCTTCTTCACTCATTCCCAATAAAATGTCTGCTTCGTATCTTTATATATTTTATTACCTCCTGGATGGATAGTCAACTTTGAATAATGACACTCTTGTGGCACCTCATCTCTATGTCCATCTGCCTTGAGTATATATAATCTTTCATCTTTACGGAGCCAAGCATCTCGGTCAAATCTGTATTGCTTCAAATCATTAGACTCTACTCTCGCCTCCAGCATAGCAATAATCTCTAATACTTTGGCGTGGCACTTCTGACTAGTACCAATCCACTCTACAAGAGTAGGTTTAATTGTTAAGCTTGCCAACATCTCCGACTCTATCTTACAGTTGGGTTGGAAATCATATCCAACTATATACTCTAAACTGAGTCCACTCCAAAAACATAGCTCCTAATGTGGTAAGTCTTCGATTCAATGTATCTACTACCGCATTTCCTTATCAGACGTATAACAAATGACAAAGTCATAGAAAGTTAAGAACTTTAACCATCTTTGTTGTCGTAAGTTAAGGTTCTTTTGTGGGAAAAGGTATTTCAATGACTCATGGTCTATGAATATTTTCAAACATTTCTCCTAAAAAGTAATCCCTGCATGCATTCAATGCAAATAATATAGCCGCCAATTCCAAATAATGGATCGGATATCCTTCTTATGTGGGTTTAGCTTTCTACTCACATAAGCGATAACCTTACCTTTTTGCATCAATACTGCCCCAAGTCTAATATCACGTGGCATTTGTGTATACCATCCACTCCTCATTCCTATTAGCACTTTATAAACTAATTAAATTGTTTGATACTTTGGAGAATTCAAAGATGTTGTGACTCAGAAGTGTGAAATCAACCAGCAATTAATATTGAACAATTTGAATATTAACGTTCACATGTCATCTTAGCTGATGGTGCGACAGTTTGACTGAATTCATTGCTTACAGATCTTTTCATTAAAATCCAACTTTATCTCACCTTAAGTGGTACTGTTAAGTGACGATATAATATACACATGTTTTCTTCGTCAACATTATATAACTTTAAGATATATGGAGTTTTACACCACTCAAAACTCCAACGATATCCATATCTAAATGTTCATTCCATTTATAAAGTCTTTGTTTCAATAATAATATTTCTATTTTCTTCCTACTATGGCTAGTGGTTTTGAGTTTAAGTTGACTACTATTGATCGTGATATTAACCTTATACAACCAAGGAGTCGAATTCACTATCGAATAATGCTTCACTTTCTACACTTCAACTCATACCCAACTACAGTCGCTTGAAGGTCGCCTTGATATGATTTAATTACTATCAAAGTGGAGTATCCACATCAAAGTTCTATAGTATTCTCAAGTCGAGAGTACTATGTAACGTCATCCCACTAAAATTTCCTATTTTCCTAATTATTATTAACCAACATGAAACTCTCAATTGAGTCATTATATAATTATCAAATAACTCTAAGTGTATAACCCCTTGGTGCCCCCAAGAGCCATGAGTAATACACTACCCAACATTTGAAGAGTGTTACGCACTTTGGTCTCAGCGGATGTATTGATATCCTTTCTTAAAACATCTTGACTAACAATATTTAAAACAAATTGTTATTTTACATTTGCGATTAATTACTCGTGAGTGTAGCCATTTGAAGATACAACCTCATTACATTTTATTTAAGGATTTTCTTACTTACATGCTTTAAATTTAATAATCATATCACAAGATAATAAAGTATATAAAAAAACAAACACCAATTAATTTTTATTACGAACAAGATTGATTATAGAGATGTAAATATATAAAAAATTATATAATTTTCCAGGGCATACCACCAGCTCTCTCAAAAAGATCTAAAAATAAAGAAGTCGAATGCTGGCGGTCACGCACAACTAAGCGTGTGGTGAAAAGCAATGAAGCTATTGAGAAGGATGGTAACTACGGTAACAATAATAATGACAATAAATGAAAGAACAGTAACTATGAGGGCAAGAAGGAGAACCATATATAGCGCTTTAGGTTTTCTCGAAATAGTAAATAAGTGGAGTCGAACGACTCCATCAAAAATGTTTATCTAGTAACCCAAGGCATGGTAAGGTATCATGTAACGACCCGGAATTTTGGACCATTCGCATCCATTATAAGTGTATAGGTAGACACTCATGCCGGAATTGAATTGCTCAAAATACCGCGTTGTTAATTTAAATTTGGCAAAACTGAACATATACAGTAAATAAATAATCACAGATCACAGACACATAGTAATAAGTGCAGCGGAAATAAAAGAGATAGTAGTTCATGAAGCTACTATATGAATATATAAGATACATCAGAGTTTACAACAGAAGAGTAATACGATACATCAGATACAAATCAGAATACATCACTGGAATCATCGAATACTGAAGCAGAATAGATGGCTGGATCTTCAAGCAAAGCTCCAACTTCAAAGGCGAGTCTCGAATACTGGTACACTCAGTCTGACCCGAGCGTAAAGCAAAAACACAAAACACTCGAGTCAGGATTAACATTCTTATATCAATAAATCCAACTCAAGTGAAATAGCAATTGAAATACAAGTAACTCAAAGGATGTTTGGAATAACCATCCTTTAAGGATCCGTTAAACTATCTACTAGGTAGTAATGTACGCTAAGTAGATAATGTCTATCAGTAATATAAAGATATCAAAATAGTGTTAAGTCATGGCCCATTCCACCCTTAACACATTTTTATTCCCAAAAGCATATACAAGACCGTAGTTTCCCCAAAACCGGAAGTCACCAGAGGGCAATCCATATACTAAAGGTACAAAACAGATTCGTAGTGATCGCGAATAGGGAATACAAGTATGACAAGGCACATGAGGCAATACCCAAGGTAGTGATACTACCGTTTGCCTGATCCGGACTGGTGAGAACGCAACGTCGCAGCGCCCGCAACACCGTGAAACAACACTCCCAAAATCAAGGGTGCACCAATCGACAACAAGTAATGAGTAGTTCGAAGAAGTGTGTCCACTTGAGGTAGCTAATCCTCCATTGGCCCGGCACGGCTCCTGTTTTAGTCATTTCTAATTTGACACAAGTGTCAAGGCTATCCATCATCGTTCTCTTTCTTCAGTCATCACGTACATCATTCCAACCACTTCATTCTGGATCAACACTCCGCGCATAGTTATTAAAGTGGTTTCGGTTTAGATAGAGAGTATATCCATATCCGATCCCGGTCTCTTTAATAACTTCCGTAATTATTTCACCGATTGGTCGTTTGTTTATTTCAAAAACCAAATCAATTTCAATCCAATTAGAATTTACAAATCAACATTTCATTTGTTTTTCTACATCAATTTCCACAATTTATGTTTCAAAACTTCCAAATTATCATTTCAAAATCTTATAATTCGATTTCAATCTTTATTTAAAACAATTCAAATATTGATTCAAGTTCGTATATAAGTTTCATTTCGAAAACATTTAAACTAATTTAATTCAACATTCAAATCAATTTAAATTCATTTATCGATTTCATTCTATATTCATTAAGTAAATTTTCCATTCAAAACAATTTCTATTAAATTTCCAATTCATTAAATCCATTATTTAAATTCAACTTCATTATATCAAAACTTACAAATTTAATTAAATTAAATCCATCAAACCAAATTCTTTAAATTTCAGGTCTTACATTAATTCCAAAAATATCACATTTCATTTCTTGTTAAAGAAAATTCAATTTCAATTATTTATTTACTTACTTTAAATAATTTTCCAAAACTTAATTAATAAATAAATCTCAATTTCAATTATTTACGAAGTAAAATTCACTTATTCAAAAGTTCAATTTCTCTTATTAAAGAATTCAATTCAATTTAATAATTAAATAATTCACTCTTATTTAATTATTAAATAATTCAAAACTTAATTATTAAATAATTTCAAAGTTTAATAATTTCAAACTTAATTATAATTTCAAACTTAATTCAATCATTTCTCAAATTAAACAACATTCTTCCATCAATTACATCGTTAATATTTTGTCTCAGATTATTAAACATTAACATTTTCCTTTCATTAAAATTCAAATTTCAACTTCATTTCAAAACCATATTATTTATTCAAATAAAATCTTCATTTTATTTTTAAATCAAATTATTGACCAATCGGGTTTTATTTAATTTCCTATCCTAGGTCAAAGTTCAATTTGGGTATTTATCATTTCAACCCGATTCTAATTCAATTCAAAATCAAAACATAGCAAAAGGAACTTGCAGTGTGATAACTGGGATGGTGTCAAAGTAAATAAACAAGCAATAACAACAATCAATGTCAATCCAATAACCAATTCAAATAATCCCGAAATAATCGTATTAATTCACATTGTGGTTTGTGCAAATTAATATAATTATTTCTAGAATCTACACTATCATTTCATGTAGACTAAAGATTATTCCACTAATTATTTATACGGTTTTTCACTTGTCATTCAATTTCAATTTTACACTACAACAATTAATCCAATATACGTCGATGGTTCAAAGTGTAATTATCACTATTCTACATGTCAATTAATTTAATAATTAAAAGGGGTCATATTCACTAATCAAATTTAACATATAAATCAGTTTTAAAATTTTGAACTATCCTATATCCATTTCAAATTTGCATACTATTTATCATTTAACACTAACAATTTTACGTCCAATATAAACATCAACAATCAATCAATAACCAGCCAACTGTATTATCATCACATAAATAATTAACAGATAATGGTGTCAGATGTCACAGGTGAACTGATACAGGCAATAACATATATAACAGTGTAATTAACTAACAGCAGTATATTTCAATTGTCGTTTCAATTGAAATCAAATTTAATAAATAAAAGAACGTTAATCGTGAGTGATTGCTCACCTTTCAAGGCTAGAGAAATTTGATACAGAAATGAGCTACGAACCCAGAGCAAAGTGAGATGGGCACGAATACGATGAAGGAAACAGGCACAACGGACCAAAAGCTGATAAAATGGGAATCGATGAGAACCAATCAGAATAAATTTTGATATAAATCGAAAATGTATGTATCATTATTATTATTATTTCCTTAAAATCAATATTTTAATTTAAGGCAAATCTTAAAATAATATATAAAATCAAAATCATTGTTTTAAATTAAATATATACATTAAAATAAAATCCAAATCTATATGTATTTTCCAAGAATATTGTTAAAGTCTTTGTACAAATGTATCGGCAATCTATTTCCTTTATGGTATATGAACTAAATCACTTCATACTTACTGTATAAACAAATAATATATATATACCGTAATGTAAAATAACATTGAAATATGTTACAGATAATATACACTTTAATGCATATAAGGCTTATACATAGTAGTCAAAATACAAAACCGATACAACAATCGACTATTTTATTATTTATATATATCATAACACAAACCCAGAAAACTATAGTTATAAAACTTATACATATATAAGCAGCAGACAAAACTCACGCCACCAATATTTTTTTTAAGAGAGTAACCAATTGAAATTAGTGAGTGATGAGTACTATTGCTACTTGTTTCACATTTCTAGTCTCAATCCTTTTCATCAATAATGCAAAAGAACTGAACTGTGAACTCATAGGCGTGAGTTCCTATGATTAATTAACAAAATTTTAGCCATGAGTATCTGATTCCAACTATTGGTCTAAAATTAAAATAATCCTTTAAACAAAATATACTGAATATGTGTATAATCATTTGAAACCAAAATTTATAAACAATTATATTACCATTTTAACTTCTCACATATGCACCTTCGAAACTATATATATTTAGATTTTATGGTTTACATTTCATATAACAAGATACGTTTGAACCAATTGATCAACTATATAGGCTAATAAACAGTATATAAGGAAACATGATAAATACGCCTGTCATATTTTATATCATGTACATACAATAAGTTTTATATAGCTTAATATATATAGTAGACTTCAAAGTATATATATATACATTTATATATTCCAAAACGAACCTGAGACAACATATATATTATGTATATAAAATTAAAAACTAACTTATCATATTACTGTAACAGACAAACAACTTACAATATATATACACTGACCTTATTTTAAAGGCATATTAATCGAGCTTGGTCGGAATTACGTGGGTCGTGCTTGGCAATTGGAGGCTGCCTTCGGTTGTTGAACAGGCGGGGTGGTCGGGTTGTGGCAGATCGTGGTGGAGCTCGGTGAGATAGTGAAGGGTGGTCGAAAGAGAGAGGGATGCAGTACTCGATGAAGCCGAGCATGGTGGGTTAAGACATTGTTGGTTGCTATCTAGTCGAGAGCGGAGAGAGGGGATAAAGTGGAGAGGCCGAGTGAGAGTGGAAGGACTGTCGCGTGTGGCCGTGAGCAGGTAGGCTACGACCAGGCTGATGGTTTCGGTGGCGGAGCAGCTCGCGGGGAAAGTGGCGGGGAGAGGAAGCGGTGGGGTCAGCGCTGATGGGCGGAATATAAAGCGAAGTTGGTGGTGGCTTCGGTGTTGGGGTGTTCGGCTGGTGGAGGCCAAGGGTTGAGATGGTGGCGTGTGTTCTAGGATAGGAGGCGTGAAGTGCGGAAGGTGGCGGGTGAAGGAAGAGGTCGTGGAACGGAGTTGAAGGTGGGAACGGTGGTTGATGTGGATGTTGGGTTCGATCAAGGGGAGGTTACAATGGGTTTCAGCTGTTAATCTCGGTTGCAGGGGAGAAGGTGAAGAAAATGCAAAAGGTTCAAGCAGAAAGAAATGGATCTGGGAGATGAAAGCGTGAGTAAATATATACTTTATTTCGTTTTAAAGGTACGAACCGGAATATTTGTATTGGGACTAGAGAATAATAAATTTGGATGATGGGAACGTAATAGCTGGCTATGATTCTGCATATAATAAATGGCAGTGGCTGTAAATTTTTAGCCGTTGCAATTTGAAAGGACACAAGAAACAAAGGCTTCGAACGGATACCAATACAGCAACCCGTTTCCTAGTTTTCGTCGCGTAACGATCACCGAAATACGGACACGAATATACTACGCGAATCAGCACGACGAAACGATCAAAACGACGTATAGATATCAGTGGTACGGTCGAATTATAAAAATTCGAATTTTCTACCGGTGGAAAATGCAAGAAAAACGTAGAAAAATAAGATCGACGGAGCCAAAGATGTCCGAATTTGGAAAAACGACAAACTGACATCTTGCTCAGAAGATGTTTTAGAATTTTTCTATGTAAAAATATTTAGGTTTCGAAAACATTTTATTTTCATCGCTTTTTAAGTGATTAAATTGAAGTGAATTTACGCGCGAAATAAACTTTCATATTTTCGAACGAAAATTTACCAGTTGCTATGTTTAACTAGACGTATTCCAAATATTAAATTTTTATTTTAAAATTTTATCGTTTAAAATTTCACAAAATTTCAACTAATTACGTTAATAAAACAGTTGAAATTTACGGGTCGTTACACTCTCCTCCACTCAAAACTTTTCGTCCCCGAAAAGGAACGAAGTAGGAGAATAGAAACAACCAGAAAGAAAAACAGATTTAAAATACAAAATAACAATTAATTTAAACCATATAATTTCAAATTTAAATTAATTGATATTCAATAATTGATTTAATCCATTTGTTTTCACTAAAATCAATCTCAACTATTTCTAAATTCATTTATCTTTTTATCCCATTATCTTTAATTTACAATTTCTAAAACCATAAATTTGAATAGTCTTTTATTATAATCATATTTTTTTAGCAATTTAAATTCTTCTTTATTACAAATTATTGTTAAATTTATTATACTTAATGTATCTTATCACATATATTTAACCCATATAAATTAATTTGAACCATAAAAGTTTCGATTTAAATTAATTTATATTCACTAATTGCTTTTAAATTCAAAGTATTTTCATAAGTTGATCAAATTTCAATTTATTAATTCTTTCAAAACAAATTTATTTCATTATTAACCGAGTTTTACTTATTATCCTATCTAACTCTATTAACATCTTTATAATCAAAATTTAGTGTATAACATTTATTATAAACACTCAAATTTTATTTATAAATTCAATTTATCTTATATATTATCCAATTACATATTCTACTTCTGAATGATTTAGGTAAGTTGTATTATAATGCAGTTGAACAATGTACAAATAAAATTTTCCCAATTCAATTATTCAAGTTTAAATATTTATTACAAACTTTGGTCTTATTTATAATTGAAATCATCCTTTAACCAAATTTAAGAATTAGATTTCCGATTAACTTTAAACAATTTAGAGATATATATAATATATTTATATCAAATCAAATTAAATTTTAAAATAAGATACCTATATATATAAATCAAATTATACTGAAGAAATTCAAATCAAAATATTTTTTTCTCAAAACAAAACCGTAGCAAAGCTACAGAATGGTTTCTCCACTTCGAAGCTCGAAAATGAATGTCGATGATGCGGCCGCCATCACCGAAATTTTTTTCCAGCGACAAAGAGAAGAGCACTGATTTCAATATCTTAAAAATTCTTTTAAAAACGATTTCTATTTGAAATATTTTAAATACTATATACTTTAAAACTTTCAAATCAAAGTTTGAAATCAACAGAAATTAAATTCTCAAATTCTTTATTTAAATTCCTTTCAAAACCCAAATCAAATTAAACCAAGTTTCATAAATTCGTTTATTTATATTATGCAATAACCAATGGTTTACAAAACAATAAATGAAAATCAAATATTATTATTTCTGACAACAAATTCATTAACAATTTAATTTCAGAAAACTTATATTTATATATAATATAATCATACAAAACTATTTTATTTACTAAATTTGAAAACAATGTTGTGTCAGTTTGCTCTGCTCAAGTGTTTTGGAGATCCTATCGATAGCGTTGATCAGACGAATCGATCGGAAACCCAAATCACATCAACAACTCAAACAACACAATATATAAAACATTTAATATTAATTTACAAATACATTTCTTTGCTCGACGATACAGGGATGAATTTTCAAAATAAGGATAGGGTTTCAAATTTGATGGACTCAAGTTAAAGAGAATTCTGATTTGAATACAAGTTCGAAAGAAAAGATAAGATGATTCTATTAATAGAATCGGGTTGGATAAGCTTATTTAATTCACGGGCAATCTTAACCGGATCGTCCGTAACTTCAAGAATAAGATCGATGCTAAATTCCGAGGTAAATCAACATCCAATCTCGAGAAATAGAATTCAGGTATAGTAGGAGATAGATAGCATCGTAAACCGAGGATACAGAAATCTCCGGTAAATCAATGCTTATTATAAAGGAGTTTTACTCCTTTACGAATTATTCGAAGATTGGCAAGACCACCGATTCACTATAAGGGTCATTTGAAGTGGAGTTATGTGATGCTCCAGAATTGAAAGAAGACGAATAGTGAAGGACACGAATGAATTTCGGAACCGAGGAGAACGTTCCAAAATTCAAAGGAATTGAGTCAAAGGAAGAGATTGAAACTCGAATGAGAGTGATTCTGTAAATATATTTACCCTATATGTTAAGTTTTGCCTAGAGCTACCAAAGCTCTGATACCAACTGTAACGACCCGGAATTTTGGACCATTCGCATCCATTATAAGTGTATAGGTAGACACTCATGCCGGAATTGAATTGCTCAAAATACCGCGTTGTTAATTTAAATTTGGAAAAACTGAACATATACAGTAAATAAATAATCACAGATCACAGACACAGAGTAATAAGTGCAGCGGAAATAAAAGAGATAGTAGTTCATGAAGCTACTATATGAATATATAAGATACATCAGAGTTTACAACAGAAGAGTAATACGATACATCATATACAAATCAGAATACATCACTGGAATCATCGAATACTGAAGTAGAATAGATGGCTGGATCTTCAAGCAAAGCTCCAACTTCAAAGGTGAGTCTCGAATACTGGTACACTCAGTCTGACCCGAGCGTAAAGCAAAAACACAAAACACTCGAGTCAGGATTAACATTCTTATATCAATAAATCCAACTCAAGTGAAATAGCAATTGAAATACAAGTAACTCAAAGGATGTTTGGAATAACCATCCTTTAAGGATCCGTTAAACTATCTACTAGGTAGTAATGTACGCTAAGTAGATAATGTCTATCAGTAATATAAAGATATCAAAATAGTGTTAAGTCATGGCCCATTCCACCCTTAACACATTTTTATTCCCAAAAGCATATACAAGACCGTAGTTTCCCCAAAACCGGAAGTCACTAGAGGGCAATCCATATACTAAAGGTACAAAACAGATTCGTAGTGATCGTGAATAGGGGATACAAGTATGACAAGGCACATGAGGCAATACCCAAGGTAGTGATACTACCGTTTGCCTGATCCGGACTGGTGAGAACGCAACGCCGCAGCGCCCGCAACACCGTGAAACAACACTCCCAAAATCAAGGGTGCACCAATCGACAACAAGTAATGAGTAGTTCGAAGAAGTGTGTCCACTTGAGGTAGCTAATCCTCCATTGGCCCGGCACGGCTCCTGTTTTAGTCATTTCTAATTTGACACAAGTGTCAAGGCTATCCATCATCGTTCTCTTTCTTCAGTCATCACGTACATCATTCCAACCACTTCATTCTGGATCAACACTCCGCGCATAGTTATTAAAGTGGTTTCGGTTTAGATAGAGAGTATATCCATATCCGATCCCGGTCTCTTTAATAACTTCCGTAATTATTTCACCGATTGGTCGTTTGTTTATTTCAAAAACCAAATCAATTTCAATCCAATTAGAATTTACAAATCAACATTTCATTTGTTTTTCTACATCAATTTCCACAATTTCGTTTCAAAACTTCCAAATTATCATTTCAAAATCTTATAATTCGATTTCAATCTTTATTTAAAACAATTCAAATATTGATTCAAGTTCGTATATAAGTTTCATTTCGAAAACATTTAAACTAATTTAATTCAACATTCAAATCAATTTAAATTCATTTATCGATTTCATTCAATATTCATTAAGTAAATTTTCCATTCAAAACAATTTCTATTAAATTTCCAATTCATTAAATCCATTATTTAAATTCAACTTCATTATATCAAAACTTACAAATTTAATTAAATTAAATCCATCAAACCAAATTCTTTAAATTTCAGGTCTTACATTAATTCCAAAAATATCACATTTCATTTCTTGTTAAAGAAAATTCAATTTCAATTATTTATTTACTTACTTTAAATAATTTTCCAAAACTTAATTAATAAAGAAATCTCAATTTCAATTATTTACGAAGTAAAATTCACTTATTCAAAAGTTCAATTTCTCTTATTAAAGAATTCAATTCAATTTAATCATTAAATAATTCACTCTTATTTAATTATTAAATAATTCAAAACTTAATTATTAAATAATTTCAAAGTTTAATAATTTCAAACTTAATTATAATTTCAAACTTAATTATAATTTCAAACTTAATTCAATCATTTCTCAAATTAAACAACATTCTTCCATCAATTACATCGTTAATATTTTGTCTCAGATTATTAAACATTAACATTTTCCTTTCATTAAAATTCAAATTTCAACTTCATTTCAAAACCATATTATTTATTCAAATAAAATCTTCATTTTATTTTTAAATCAAATTATTGACCAATCGGGTTTTATTTAATTTCCTATCCTAGGTCAAAGTTCAATTTGGGTATTTATCATTTCAACCCGATTCTAATTCAATTCAAAATCAAAACATAGCAAAGGGAACTTGCAGTGTGATAACTGGGATGGTGTCAAAGTAAATAAACAAGCAATAATAACAATTAATGTCAATCCAATAACCAATTCAAATAATCCCGAAATAATCGTATTAATTCACATTGTGGTTTGTGCAAATTAATATAATTATTTCTAGAATCTACACTATCATTTCATGTAGACTAAAGATTATTCCACTAATTATTTATACGGTTTTTCACTTGTCATTCAATTTCAATTTTACACTACAACAATTAATCCAATATACGTCGATGGTTCAAAGTGTAATTATCACTATTCTACATGTCAATTAATTTAACAATTAAAAGGGGTCATATTCACTAATCAAATTTAACATATAAATCAGTTTTAAAATTTTGAACTATCCTATATCCATTTCAAATTTGCATACTATTTATCATTTAACACTAACAATTTTACGTCCAATATAAACATCAACAATCAATCAATAACCAACCAACCGTATTATCATCACATAAATAATTAACAGATAATGGTGTCAGATGTCACAGGTGAACTGATACAGGCAATAGCATATATAACAGTGTAATTAACTAACAGCAGTATATTTCAATTGTCGTTTCAATTGAAATCAAATTTAATAAATAAAAGAACGTTAATCGTGAGTGATTGCTCACCTTTCGAGGCTAGAGAAATTTGATACAGAAATGAGCTACGAACCCAGAGCAAAGTGAGATAGGCACGAATACGATGAAGGAAACATGCACAACGGACCAAAAGCTGATAAAATGGGAATCGATGAGAACCAATCAGAATAAATTTTGATATAAATCGAAAATGTATGTATCATTATTATTATTATTTCCTTAAAATCAATATTTTAATTTAAGGCAAATCTTAAAAATAATATATAAAATCAAAATCATTGTTTTAAATTAAATATATACATTAAAATAAAATCCAAATCTATATGTATTTTCCAAGAATATTGTTAAAGTCTTTGTACAAATGTATCGGCAATCTATTTCCTTTATGGTATATGAACTAAATCACTTCATACTTACTGTATAAACAAATAATATATATATACCGTAATGTAAAATAACATTGAAATATGTTACAGATAATATACACTTTAATGCATATAAGGCTTATACATAGTAGTCAAAATACAATACCGATACAACAATCGACTATTTTATTATTTATATATATCATAACACAAACCCAGAAAACTATAGTTATAAAACTTATACATATATAAGCAGCAGACAAAACTCACGCCACCAATTTTTTTTTTAAGAGAGTAACCAATTGAAATTAGTGAGTGATGAGTACTATTGCTACTTGTTTCACATTTCTAGTCTCAATCCTTTTCATCAATAATGCAAAAGAACTGAACTGTGAACTCATAGGCGTGAGTTCCTATGATTAATTAATAAAATTTTAGCCATGAGTATCTGATTCCAACTATTGGTCTAAAATTAAAATAATCCTTTAAACAAAATATACTGAATATGTGTATAACCATTTGAAACCAAAATTTATAAACAATTATATTACCATTTTAACTTCTCACATATGCACCTTCGAAACTATATATATTTAGATTTTATGGTTTACATTTCATATAACAAGATACGTTTGAACCAATTGATCAACTATATAGGCTAATAAACAGTATATAAGGAAACATGATAAATACGCCTGTCATATTTTATATCATGTACATACAATAAGTTTTATATAGCTTAATATATATAGTAGACTTCAATGTATATATATATATATACATTTATATATTCCAAAACGAACCTGAGACAACATATATATTATGTATATAAAATTAAAAACTAACTTATCATATTACTGTAACAGACAAACAACTTACAATATATATACACTGACCTTATTTTAAAGGCATATTAATCGAGCTTGGTCGGAATTACGTGGGTCGTGCTTGGCAATTGGAGGCTGCCTTCGGTTGTTGAACAGGCGGGGTGGTCGGGTTGTGGCAGATCGTGGTGGAGCTCGGTGAGATAGTGAAGGGTGGTCGAAAGAGAGAGGGATGCAGTACTCGATGAAGCCGAGCATGGTGGGTTAAGACATTGTTGGTTGCTATCTAGTCGAGAGCGGAGAGAGGGGATAAAGTGGAGAGGCCGAGTGAGAGTGGAAGGACTGTCGCGTGTGGCCGTGAGTAGGTAGGCTACGACTAGGCTGATGGCTTCGGTGGCGGAGCAGCTCGCGGGGAAAGTGGCGGGGAGAGGAAGCGGTGGGGTCAGCGCTGATGGGCGGAATATAAAGCGAAGTTGGTGGTGGCTTCGGTGTTGGGGTGTTCGGCTGGTGGAGGCCAAGGGTTGAGATGGTGGCGTGTGTTCTAGGATAGGAGGCGTGGAGTGCGGAAGGTGGCGGGTGAAGGAAGAGGTCGGGGAACGGAGTTGAAGGTGGGAACGGTGGTTGATGTGGATGTTGGGTTCGATCAAGGGGAGGCTACAATGGGTTTCAGCTGTTAATCTCGGTTGCAGGGGAGAGAAGGTGAAGAAAATGCAAAAGGTTCAAGCAGAAAGAAATGGATCTGGGAGATGAAAGCGTGAGTAAATATATACTTTATTTCGTTTTAAAGGTACGAACCGGAATATTTGTATTGGGACTAGAGAATAATAAATTTGGATGATGGGAACGTAATAGCTGGCTATGATTCTGCATATAATAAATGGCAGTGGCTGTAAATTTTTAGCCGTTGCAATTTGAAAGGACACAAGAAACAAAGGCTCCGAACGGATACCAATACGGCAACCCGTTTCCTAGTTTTCGTCGCGTAACGATCACCGAAATACGGACACGAATATACTACGCGAATCAGCACGACGAGACGATCAAAACGACGTATAGATATCAGTGGTACGGTCGAATTATAAAAATTTGAATTTTCTACCGGTGGAAAATGCAAGAAAAACGTAGAAAAATAAGATCGACGGAGCCAAAGATGTCCGAATTTGGAAAAACGACAAACTGACATCTTGCTCAGAAGATGTTTTAGAATTTTTCTATGTAAAAATATTTAGGTTTCGGAAACATTTTATTTTCATCGCTTTTTAACTGATTAAATTGAAGTGAATTTACGCGCGAAATAAACTTTCATATTTTCGAACGAAAATTTACCAGTTGCTATGTTTAACTAGACGTATTCCAAATATTAAATTTTTATTTTAAAATTTTATCGTTTATAATTTCACAAAATTTCAACTAATTACGTTAATAAAACAGTTGAAATTTACGGGTCGTTACACTATATAGCAATGAAGCTATTGAGAAGGATGGTAACTACGGTAACTATAATAATGACAATAAATGAAAGAACAGTAACTATGAGGGCAAGAAGGAGAACCCTATATAGCGCTTTAGGTTTTCTCGAAATAGTAAATAAGTGGAGTCGAACGACTCCATCAAAAATGTTTGTCTAGTAACCCAAGGCATGGTAAGGTATCATATGCCTACTCCAAGAGAAGATACCATGGAAGAAAAAATTATTGAATGTATTGTCAGTTCCATGTGGTATATGGACACAATACTATTAAGTGTATACATCTTAAAGATACGATTGAGGAATTGATTAGGGAAAAGAAACCGTTATAGTAAGTAAGAAATCCATAGGAGGGAGAACAAAGAAACAATCAACCCCTAAGGCAACAACTGTGGGGTAGCATGGAAGGAACCGTGAACAAAGACCAAGGTCACCTAGGTGCGACTTGGTGTTTAACATGATTTATGATGGTTCACATCCCACAGAGAAAAGTTGCAAAGAAATGGAATGCTACGGGAATTCCTTAAAACTTGCCCTATAAGAGATGTGATATGTAATCGAGGGTGGCGCTTTTGCTAAATAGCAAAAGAGGGTACATAATGACATCCTATTTAGGAATAGGGATGCTGATGGGGTCAGAGCACCAACCTTTGATCTGATAATGGTAACAGACGTGATTAGGCCAACTAATGTTTGTCAAGGGCATTCTTTTTAAGAGATAATTTGATAAGGTGCAATTAAACAAGAATGATTTGTTTCCTTGTAAGTCCCACCTTCTATGTTTTACTGGAGTGACATCTCCAATTGGATGTATTAAGTTGACAGTGCATATAGGAGAGAAACCCATAAGATGACATGGGTATTTGTTGTGATAAACAGATATTCTACGTATGCTTTTCGGGCCGATCGACCCTCGTTGACTTTAGGATTGCCCTTGCTCCCTGGTGTTTGATCAAGAAATTTCCCACAGATGGTGGATATGAGGTAATCTAAGGTGGCCAGAGTACTAGGAGAGAGTGCCACGCCATAGAATTGCAAGAAGAAAACGTAGAGAAAAATGAAAAGTGTAGAGAAGGTGATTCAAAATGCATAGCAATTATTGTTCGAGCCTCCCCACTAGTCCACTAGTAACAAGTATAAACCTATGGACCCACGGAAAGAGTCAGAAGAGGTGAGGGCACGACCTGAAGAATGGGTCTCAACTCAGCTTGAGAAAGAAGAAGGAATAAATAGGGGTTTTCAGAGCGAACTGAGATGTGCTTTTGTGGATTCATTTTGACAATTGTGGCATTCCACCTGATGTTGCATGTCAGGAATTGAATGGCATCCTAATATTCATTCTTATGGAATGAAAAAATATACATCTTGAAACTGGAGAGATCCACTACATTGAAAGAGGAAGTGGATGGGTTGTTGGCAGACAACTTTATTCAAGAAATGGGTAGTTAATCCTGTGATGGCTAGAAAGGCTAATGAAAAGGGTTAGACATTCATCAATAATTCAAACTTGAATAAAGCATGCCTAAAATACTACTTTGCACTTCCATAGATCGACGCACTCGTGGATGGAACTCTAGATAAAAGCTACTGTATTTCATAAGATCAAGAGGATATGAGTTTTATCACAGATTTGGGCTTGTATTATTACGAGGCAATGTCTTTCGGTTTGAAGAACGCTAAAGCTACTTAGCAGTTTGGTTAACAAGATGTTCTCGGAATAAATTGGTCGGTTAATTGAAGTTTATGTGGATGATATGCTAGTAAAGTCAAAGAGGTCGATAGACCACGTAGGCAATCTGTCAAAGATGTTTGATGTGCTCAAAGAGCATGGGATGATACTAAATCCACCGAAGTATTCTTTCAAAGTTTCATCAGGAAAGTTTTAAGGGTTTATCCTGAACTCTAGGGCATTAAAGCTAACCCAGAGCATATTGAATCATTGAAACATGTTATAGCCCCAAAAGCAAGGGGAAATGCAGTGCTTCAAAGGCAAGGTTATCGCTTAAAGTAGATTCATCCCAAAAGCAATCGATTGATGGACGAACGTGAAACTGCTTTTAAACAACTATTGGAACATATTCGAAAGCCACTAATCATTTCAATATCTTTGGATGGAGAAGATTAGTATGTCTACTTAGCTATATCGACTTATGCACCGAGTACAACATTAGTGCTTAAAGAAGGAAAAAAAATCAAACGATTGGTCTACTATATCAGTAAGTGCATTATAATTGCGAAAAACGATATCCTAAATTCGAGAAATTAGCTTACTGCTTACTGATAACGTCAGTGAAATTGTGAGCATATTTCCAAGATCATCCGATAAGAGTGTTGATGGATCAACCTCTAAAATAAGTGTTGCGTTGTCCCGAGACTTCGAGGCGATTATTGAAGTGGAATATTGAGATGAGCTAGCACGAGATCACTTATCATCCCAGAAAGGCGATTCATGGACAAGTTTAGATAGATATCATAGTTAAATTCACCATTCAGGATGATGAAATGGAGAAAGAGATGGTTGAACTTTTTGAACGGAAATTATTTTTAGATGGTGCATCTAACGATCACGATTTTGAAGCGGAAGTAGTCTTGGTCACTCTAGAAGGTCGGAGGATATGCTATGCTTTGAAACTTGGGTTCTATGCCATGAATGATGAAGCAGAATACGAGTCATTAATAACTGGACTCAAGGTAACAAAGGAATTGGGAGTACGGACACTACACATATTTAGTGACTCCCAACTAGTGGTTTATTAGGTTAAGACGGAGTTTCTGGCTAATGGTGCACAACTCGCCACTTACCCGTCGAAGGTGTTGGAACTACTGGACAAGTTTGGGTGCTACATGATTACACACAATCCCAAAGTGGAAAATGCGAATGTAGATTCATTAGCTAAACTAGTTAGCTCTAGAGATGCGCAACTATTAAGAATTGTTCCAGTAGAAGTGTTGAAAACTCCAAGCACTGACGAGATAGACATCAATAATATAATGGAAGTCGAAGAGAAGTTATGGATAACTCCATTTAAGGAATACTTAACTAAGGGAACTCTTCCGAGAAGCAAAAACGAGAAACGAAAGCTCTTGCGTAAAGTGTCACGTTACATTACGCAAGATGAAAGATTATTTCAGTGAGAATTCTTAGCCCTCTTGCTAAGTTGTGTTGATAAGAATGAAGCAAAGAGAATCCTTGAGGATGTTCAACAAGGAAGCTGTGGAGATCACACCGGGAGCTAGAATTTGGTGAAAAAGATACTTTGCTATGGATATTTCTAGACAACCGTCAATCAGGATGAAGTTGAATTTTCTAAGAAATATGGCAATTTCTAGGGATTTGCGAAGATACTTAGAGCCTCATCCAATGAGCTTACACAAATGTTAATCCTATGGCTGTTTGCGATTTTAGGAATTGATATTATTGGAGTATTACCGACGACACATGAAGGAGCGAAGTATGCAATCGTTGCAGTGGACTACTTCACAAAATGGGTCAAGGTGGAGCCACTCACCACAATCACTTCTGCGAAAGAGATTAACTTTGTAGTCAAGAAGATTTTTTATGGATTTGGGTTACCACTAAAGATCAAAACAAATAATGAAACTCATTTCATTTCAAAAGTGCAGAGTTTAGTGAATGTTGCGCTCGATATAAAATTGAGAGAAGTTTCTCGACAATAACACATCTATTAGCCAATAGAAAGGTGGATGCAGAAAAAAAGATCATTAAATTTGTTATCAAGAAGTGGTTAAAACGAGTAAAGGGTAATTGGGTTGATGAGTTAACACTAGATTTGTGGGCTTATCGGACAACCCAAAAATTCAAAACTGGACATATTATGTTTGCACTGGCATATGAGATTGGGGCGATGATACCGATCGAAGTAAAAGCCCCTTCTCATAGGTGCACGCACTATGACCTCATGATGAACAATGAAACACTACTACCGTCCCTCGACTTGGTGGAGGAAAAAAGAGAAGAGGTGAATTTAAAGGTAGTTGCTCACCAATAAAGAAATGACAATTCAATGCCAAGGTCCAGAATTATGCATTCGAGATTGGCGACCTTGTTTTGAAACGGGTCTTTTCAAGTATGAGGGCACTAAGTTCGAATTGGAAGGAGCCAATATGTAAGGCAAAAGCTTAGAGACAACACGTTCAGGCTATCAATAAATACTGGGGACCAAGTTCTATGGGTATGGAATACTGAGCATTTGCACTGCTATTTCACTTGATTCTTTTCATTTTTAGGCATTTTTTCATTTGGACATTCTTTAGATTGGATTCGATGTAATAAAGGGGAATTCACTATCGAAACTGGAATAACTATGGCTTTTCGAATATGGAAATGTATTCATTAAGTTTAACTTTGTGATACAAGATCGGTAATAAAATAGACATCACTTGTTCTGAAAATCAAATGTTTAGGCACTCGGAGGTAGGTATCGACGGAATCCTTTGAAACATGGTTGGTTCATTAGTGTATAATCATATTAGGGCATATCAAATAATTCACCTCTATACATTTAATCTTTAACTAATGCTCAGAGATAACAATGTTAGAGATAGATGCCTGAGATAGGCATCGACAAAAACTGACACTCAAGGATAAGTGTCGATTTATAATTGACTTTGAGTAGATTCATTATACGAATCACATTGATGTTCGTGTGGAAACGAGAGGAAAATCATGTAAAAAACATTTAAATCATCACAATTTTATTTATTGTTAAACAAAATAAGTTTAGCTGGTAGTAAATAAAACTAATTATATGAACAACATTGTGTAATAGCGAAATTTTATTCATCAATACATAATTACAATAGGTAAATGCAGTACAGAGATTGACATACACAGTCAAGCATGATATAAAGGTAAAACATTACTGGTGTTTCTATGTACTTTTGCAGGTATTATACATTGGTACGTGGAATAAAGTGCGAAAATGTAAATAACACAGATTGAACAAAAATAATTTCTATTATTTATCTCACTTTTCTAGTGAAAATTTAGGGCTTAGAACCATACATCTCAACTACTTATGTACAAAGGTAGAAAACAAAAAATGACAAAAAGAACAAAATAAGAAGCCAGACACATATTTTTTAATGGCTTGCGTTTGATTGTACGCTTGGTCTTTCATTGCTTCTACGGAATGTTGCCTTCAGAAAGGGAATCCTCCTCAGGTGGTGAATGCTCATCAGCACGTATGATATGCTATTTGCGCTTGGATCGAACATCGGTAAAAATGAAACAATTAGCCTAGAAGTTAAAGCCATGGAGAAAGGGGAAGGAACATAAAGCTTCTTAAGCTTTACTCTGACAATGGGTCATTTGGGTAGTGAGGAGTAGCTATGGATGGATTAGGGCCAGAGGTACCACTTTTAGCAACGTCCTCTTCCTCTTCAAGATCTCGTCAACTTCCAACCAGGCTCCAATCTTCTCAGCGTCAAGCTCGAGTCTAAATACAGTAGAAGTCATGACAACTCTAGCCTCGATAGTAATTGCATAAACTAAAGGCCCTAGTGCAAGGACCATGAAGGGCAATGGATCCAGAGCAGGTCATCCGAAAAAGGTGAAAACAATGTTGTATAAGTCAATAACTGCTTTAGGACACACTTAAAGCTTTTCAATCGATGCCATCTTCATAGGAAGAATGATCTTTGATGGATGAACTCAAGCATTGATGGGGTTTATGTCCTGGGACATATAGATGCTCGGAGTCATGTTATGTAGCTCATTATTCTCACTTTCATTAATATTAATTAATTTAATTAATTTATAACAATTATAAATCAATTAAATCATTTGGTATTTTGGAGAAATAAAAAATGCGACTATGCACCTAAATGTAAATTCAATCACCAATTAATATAGTAGTGTGACATTTCAGGTGAATTTATCACTTATAAATCTCCATCGATAAAATCTAATTCTACAATTTAAGCAGCACCTTTTAGCATTGATTATTTATACTGAGTTTCTTCGTCAACACTATAACACATTAGGACATATAAAATTTGGTTTTAGTCAAAATCCCAATATCATCCATATACATCTCAGTTGGTCCATAAACAAAGTCCTTGGTTCAATAATAACATTTATTATTAAACATACTACTCTACCAGAGATTTGACTTTGAGATACAGTTGACTATGATACTAACCTCATACAACTGAGGAGACGAATTCTCTATCGAACACTTCTAATGCTTCGACTCAGACCGAACTAATAGCTCAATGGCCGCCATGCCATGATTTAGTTATAAACAAAATGGAGTATCCATATTGATGCTCAATAATATTTTCAAGTCGAGAAAACCATGTAAAATCGTCACCCCTAGATTTCATGTTTAACCTAGTTGTTATTGACCAACCGGAAACTCTCAAGTGAGTCATTCCATAGTTATCCAATAACTATTAGTATGTAACTCCTTAGTGCCCCCAGTAGCCATGGGTAATTGACTACTCAACATTCAAAGAGTGTATATACTCTGGTCTCAACGGATGTATCGATAACCTTTCTCAAAACATCTTGACTGTGTTATTTTATGTTGTGGTAATTTTTCATGATTATAACTCCTTATAGTTATTGTCACATAACATATTATTTAAGGGTTTTCTATTTAATATACTTAAATTTATTACTTAATTAATATATCACAATATAACAAGTATATAATAGAAAACAAATACCTTTATTATGGACAAGATTGGTTATGGAGTTACATATATGTAACAAAATACATACTTGCCCCAAGGACATACCCCTAACTCTCTCAGAGATAGCTACAGTCCTAGTGTTAAACGTTCATGTTCTCTTTGTAAATACTTGTAATGAACAACTAACAAATTTGGAATGAGGATTTGTGGAGATATCTAGTGACAATTATTAGCTTGTGTTCCAGAGATTCTTTCCTTGATGAGTGTGCTCTTCATTTATAGTGGTCAAAAGTGTTGTGGATTACTAACTTGGCTATTTGTAGGACCTTGATTGATACTAGCATATTCTTGTCACTCACTAATTCAAACATATTGATAATGGGTAATTTGGGGAAGGAACATGTGGCTTCACTTTGTTCATTGTGTGATTTGCTTTATGGTAGCACGTCTTGACAACCTGCTTTTTAGTGGCGCTCTTGGACTTTGGTGATTGCTTTGAGCCCATTTGTATGATTTAAATTTGAAGTAGTTGCTACTTGCATATTGTGCTACATAGTTAGTTGGAGGGACTTTAAAGCCATGGCTCTGTTTTATTACATCGAGACATTTGATGCCAATCTACTTAAAGCCTTATGAGCTTGTATCATATCGAGCTTAGTTTTTAGCCTTTTATATTCTTGGCATTGAATAAGATCAGTCAGTGATTATTGAGTTACATTTTGCTTTTTATTTTAAGAATTTGATATTTAAAGATCATGAGAAAAGTATCTACAAATAGAGATTTCGGTTATAGCCAATAAAATAAACTTCATGTGTTGGTTGATTTCATCGGCTATAAATTGAATGGCCAAAAGCATAAAAGATCTTTGTAAAAATCGTGGTATAATACATTCCCCTAACGTTAACCTTACATGAAAGAATAAAAAGTGAACTTTGGTAATTGGGTTAGATCAAGATATGTACCGAAATATGAATATCTATAATTTATGTCTATAAATAAATTTTTCTTAACTTAAAATTTTGTAATGCTCCTGTATTATATTGTATTTTTGGGCCTCAAATGAGGAGGCCTTTTTGTGATCTCAAATGAGGAGCCTATTTTAAAGAGGAAATGAAGCAATCATGACTATAAAGAAGGAAATAGTTGTAGGTTGGTATGATATAGTTTACTGTAGCCTGCATTTAGAATAGGCGTTAATGATCCAAGCTACCCTGACTCTAGGGGCATTATTTCTTACGGACTACTTTCTTGTACCCTGGTGATTTTACATGGTGCAATTATCCTAGCCTGTCAATTTGACAAAAATGGAGTACGACCACGAGAGTTATAAGAGGGAACTAGGCACAAGGACAAACTTTGAAAAAAAATTAGGCTGAAGGACACAAAGTTTCATTTTTAGACTGAAGGACAAACTTTGAAAGAAAATTAGACTGAAGGAAAATGCTAAATATAGTTAGCATTTTGTACAGTGCAAACATTGTACAAAATGCTAATTATAACTAGCATTATATCCAGTTTTACATTGTACAAAATGCTAGTTGTATTAGCATTGTCCTTCAGCCTAATTATCTTTCAAAGTTTGTCCTTCAGCCTAAAAATAAAACTTGTTGTCCTTCAGCCAAAAAATTTATGAAAATTTGTCCTTGTGCCTATTTTTTATCTTCAGTTTTTTTTGAGGTGTTAAACAATTAAAAACTAACCCTATTTAAATAGTTATTTTCTTTTTGCTGTATTATAATAAATAACATCCACTTTTAGCGAGAACAAATCGAAAAACATAACTATTTTTTATGTAGTAAACCCAATTCTCTAGTATTTGATAAGGATCTCCTTAGGGATCCATCGATTCGGTATATGCTTTTTATTATTTAAAATCACTTTCCTTAATACACCTCTCTTAATGGAATTGATAACTTTAGATAAAAGGTTTTATGACCAAAGCCGAAACATTTTTTATTATAGGTGTAATAATCCGACGATAAGAAGCAATTAATTAGGGATCAAAATAATTAAATGGGTTTTAAATAATAAATGTAAGTAATTAGGGTTTGAATAAAATATTTGAGATATAAAATATGAAGATATAGAAATTTGTTTGGGATTCAAATGATGGAATATTTATGTGAATTTTGGAATTTTGATAATAAAATATCCGTTATTGAGATTTTAGATAACTGTATTTGATAAAGTTGATTATTAAATGAATCATCTTGTTGATTAAATGTTTATGAAGTAATGAATTAGTAATAACGATGATTTTTGAGGACTTTGAAATAATATCTATATTTTTAGACTTTATATGATTTTAAAATAGATTAAAAAGTGGTTTAATAATTTTTATACACCCAAACAATAGTAAATAAAGAGTTTTGGAATTTTTTTAGTAATAAATGAATTTTACTCAATTAGTAATTAAGGTTTTATAAGTGATTTGTAAATGGGCCTAATAGCGTAATTTTGGGATAATTAATTTTTAAGTGAGAAACTATGAAATATTATTTTCCTAAAATTATACCATGTTGGGTAAACTAAAGTATGGAATAAATATGATTTTATTGGGGACTTGGATTTATTTTGGCTAAGTAGAAAATTGCTTGCTGAAAGAAAAGAAGAGAACAAGTAAGGAAATAAATTTATTTTGAAGCTTATTTACCCTAAACCAGAGGAATAAGGAGCCAGTATATTTCCTTCATCACCTTTTCCTTGAGATGTCTAGAGACTTTGTTCGTTTGTTTCAAAACATGTAATGTAGCTTATTATTCTCACTTTCCATCTCCTTGAAGCAAAATAAAACCCTAGCCCTCATCTAAAAAAATTCATAACAATTGAAATAAAATCCCAAAATCAATGAATATGAGCTTCTTAATAATAATCTACACCAATATGAGCAAGGGAATTTTTTGTTTTGAACAAGTTTGGAGGAAATTGATAGTGGATGAAGAAGGAGAGTTTTGAGGAGCACTATATTGCAAGTGAAGAATCTTATATTTGTTAAGTGCTAAAGTGAGTATTCTCACAGACAACTATATCTATGGTAGATAAATGGTTGAATTCGATGACGAATGAGTTGATCTGCATGTTTAAATTTCATGTGGATCCATTTACTGTAAATGTGAAATCATCCCTACTGCCATTAATTCATGATCTTCTGTTGCTTATTCATATGAATGTGTGCTTCAATAATTGTATTTGTGTGTCGCAATGGACCGGGGTATGATCATGCAAGAAAATGAAGGAGGAAGGTAAAGTATGGTGTATAGCATGGGGTAGATACCGACTCCATGTCGTGACATCAGTCGTCCAACTATTCGATCATTGGCCCGACCGGTCGATCGGTCAGGTTTTGATTATTGTATTGATTGTAGAACTGGAGCAGTGCTCTAGGCTAGTGTGTGTTACTTTATTTGTATAAAAAGAATAAAAATAATATAATATTTAAAATAAAAAATATGGGTTTTTAAATAGAAAATAGATGCATTTCAAGTATGAAATTATTTGTAGGAAAAGATTTGCTAAAATCGAATGTTACTTATTTTATAAAAGAAATTTATTTATTTAACAAAAATTGATTTTTGGCTTTAAAATTCATTATAAATCCTAGAAAATTATAGAATGATTTCCTACAAAACATTATTTGATTTCGAAGAGATTTCCATGATTTTTGAATATGAAGAAGGGATTTAAAATATATTTCAAGATTTAAAATAAATTGAAATTGATTTGGAGGTTTATATTTCATTTAAAAATCATATTCAATTATAGAAAATTATGAGATGATTTTTTTATACATAGCAGTTGATTTTAAATAAGTTTTATATGATTTTAAATATAGGAAAGATATATGGAAATGTATTATAAGGTTTAAAATACTTATTTTTTTGTTTAAATAAATGGATAAAGGGCATTTTCAACTGTCTAGGGATGCTTTGACACTATTAATATAATTTTTCTATAAATGCAATCTCTTTACTAAATGAATTTTTTTCTTTTTGATTATATTTTATGTTTAACGAGAATATGGAATAAGTGTAGCTATAATACCGTGTAGTATGGGACGTTCGGTAATATTCCTCCGGTTATCCCTTGGGCTAGTTACATAGAATATTATTGTATGGAGTGAGTGTAGTTTATAAACATTGAGTAAACGAGTGAATAACACCAGGGGGTATGGGATGCCTGCATTGATATTCGTTAACTTACTTTCCGTAAGTAAGGAACACCCATCTTTATGTGGGTGATGTTTGGAGGTATGGCATGTTGTGTTCTTACTAGGCATTATGTGTGCTTTTCCATGAGTTATTATGTACTAATTGACTTTATGCCTTAGGACCAGTTATATGTGTCTATTGGTTATGTGCCTTTTAGTGTTGTGTATCGTTTATCCAGATAGATCAGTATCCATTCTAGTTGGCCGATTGCAGTGTTGCTCCCCGGATCCATGACACCACCATTAGATGTTTTATGTGCTGATATCTACCTATGTGCTTTAGTGTTGTGTGCAAATATGCCTAGATGCCTAACTAGCCAAACAATTAGTTATCATTGGGCAGTAAGCTCGTGGCTACGGCGTGTTGATGGACAAAGGGTCATGATGTCCCGAAGTAACTTAAGACCATGGAGTGTGTTGTGTGCCGTGAGTGTTGTGTGCTGCTGACTCCTAGAGCAATGTTGTGTGATGTAGTCTCCCATCCGGAATATATATGATTATACAGACACATTATGTTATTTATATAGCTCATCTAGACATTTATCCAGTGGTAAGAGCCTCTTAGCCCCAAATGGCTTGCTGTGTGCTCATCATTTTATGTTATTATTGTGTGATTGTTTGGTGGGCATGACTATTCGAAAACTCACCTATGTCAAGACATGTCGTGTGCTCGTCTATAGGTATGACTTATTTTGTGCTCGTATACCTTATATTATATTTGATTATTTCATCCTAGTACGACCTTTTTTTAGTTGATGTTAGTTATTTAGATGTTTTATTTGGTGGTTGTGTTCAATGCTAGCCTTGTCTAGATTTATTATGCATTTATGTTGGGTATGCTTATTTGATACATCACCCAGCTACATTCATGACTGGTTTGTTGTTCATATTACTAGTATATTACCATGGGTGATGATATATGTGCATGTTTCTAAATATGTTATTACAGTTGAGATATTTATATGCCCTTTTGAGTTACACTGTTATACATGCCAGATGTTGATATATGTTGACATCTACATTCTAGACATAGTTTGATCCGTGTACTATTTATATAATATTTAGGTCAGTCCAAGAAATTTCAGATTTAGGGATGAAGTGATCGACTTGTGGATATTGGGCATAGTATGAAGCCTAGGTTATTAGCAGGTTGATGTACCCTATGTATTATGCAGTCACATGTATGTATATTTTGTTAGGATGAATGTATTGGTTCCATCTTGTACATTTTTAGAGATAATGGGCATTAACCGTTTTTGGTAGACCCACTGAGACTTTTGTGATGTATTATATTTATCACTGCATTATGACTTTGTGATCTCTTATTATCCAATCTGTGTTATATATTGCTCTATCCTAGAAACACAGCGTTTATTGCTTTGTGCCGATATCGTATACATAAAGGTAAGTTGTATATAATAGTGTGTTACGTACTGATGTGAGCCTATGGGAATATTCATGTGTGGTAATCCAATATCGCCTCATTCTCCATATTACCAGATAGTATTACTTAGTAACACTGTTTAGTCGTATAGGTATATAAGTTTGAGTGTTGATGTAACAACCCATAAATTTTTAATAATTTTATTTGCTTTAATAATATATTTAATTGAATTTTGTGAAAATTTAAATAATAAAATTTTGAAATAAAAATTGGATATTTGGAATACGTCTATTTTTACATAGCAACAGGTAAATTTTCATCAAATAATATTGAAGTTTATTTTATTGTATCATTCTATTTCAATTCAAATCGGTTAATATTTGATGATAATAAATTTTTTCCAAACTTGAATATATTTATACAATAAATTTGTAAACCATCTTCTGAGTGAGACGTCATATTTCGTTTCTTCAAATTTTGTCTTCTATTGCTTCGTTTATCTTATTGTCGGCAGATTAGCAGCATTTTGGTACCGATATCGATTTTTGATCAGATAATCGTGCCACTGATTTTTGTAAAAAAAAATTCAGCGTATTTCACGCAGTTATTTTTCGTATTTATTTTTCATATTCTATTTTGGGTTTGAATTTTTTTGTATTTATTTTGGGTAGTTTAATAGTCTAGAATGGGAAGAGTCCCTTAAATTGAGTTTGGGAAATGAGAAGCTGTATCTTTTCAATTGTAATGCTCGTTCATTTTTGTGCCTGTTCATTTGTATGCGTTCAAAACTTTTGGGTTTCTTATTCTCGTTTATATTTCTTTTCTTTTGCCTGACCTTTGGTTCTCATTCACGTTTACTTTTATTTTACTGCTCTTCACTTCTTCTCTTCCTCATTTTTCTACGACAAGGAAATTACAATAAGTTTTCTTCTTCTTCCCAATTTTCTCAAAATGTTTTTCTTCTTCTCCTTTCAGACCGTGACCACCACCCCACCTCCTCACCAAATCTCCTATGGCCGAACTTCACCACAACCTTGCCTAGCCACCAACTCAATCATAGCCGAACCTCCATGTTTCTCCTCTACAACATCTGCCATGGCCGAGCCAATCATCATGCGACTGACCCAAATTTTCATGTTAACTGAGCCAAAATCCTAGTGGCCGAACCCAAACTCATCTTGCCCAGCCTTGTCTTGACCCAAACCTAGTGGCCGAACTCATTTTCCATTGATGGATGAGCCTATGCAGCATGTGACCGAGCCTATTAGCATTTTGGGCTAGCCTATTTATGTTTTCTTTCATGAATATATTATTGCCCGAAGGTAAAAAGTAGGAGCGCACATATATGTTTACATTTCGAAACCTGATAGATGTATATAGTTTATAATAATATTGAATTTTAATTTGTACGGGTGTATATATAAAGTTGTATATGATTTCGTAGTGGTATATGTGAGTTTATATAACCGCATATATAAGTTACAGTATTTTGTATAAGGGGTATGTTATATATATATAGTTTTAGTTATAGTTTGCAAGTGGTATATGCTGATAGTATGTAAGCAAGTTTTATATTCACTTGTATTTTAAAAGTTGCATACATCACTTTGTCCATGTCAATATTATGTAAGTTTTGTGTGATCGGTTCATATATATATATATATTAGTTGATATGTTTTAGTTTATATAAATTATATATTCTGTTGGTTATCTAAGTCCATATATATAGTAGTGTCTGAAGTTTCCCACCTTACTTTGTGTTCTAAAGTATATAAATGCGTGTATATAAAGTATATTTTATTTTATGTGAGTTATATTGATGTTTCCTGTACGTATGTTATAAAGGAAGTATGTGTATATATTTTGTAGTTTTTCCTGTTACATGTTTTATTGATGTGTGTGTGTGTGTGTGTGTATATATTTTAAGTTGCATACATATATATTTTGCCGGGTATTCAAGCCTGCATATCTATTGAGATTTCATATATATATATTTGTTTCTATTGCTGCGCGTGCGTATCATTTTAAATTATAATATAAAAGTATATTTGTTTGCATGGCTTTTATATATATATATATATATGTGTGTGTGTTTTATCTTAATATTTGTTTTAAATGTATTGATTCAAAAAAAAATTATTTTATATAGGTGTAACTTTAATATTTGAGTTTTAGTTTAAAACGATGGATTTTGAAATGCTTATATATTTAAATTTAACATATGTTTGAATTTAGAATTTGATTTATATATATATATAGTTATATATATACAAGATCATTTATACCAGTTTTCTCCATCGAGCCAGTTCTGATTTGATTTCGTTAATTCCTATTTATCAACTTGTCCGTCAAATTTGTGCCAATCTAGCTTTGCTTTGGAAGTCATGCTTGCATTTCGTAGTTCATTTCTTCGTCAAATCTACCTAGCCTCGAAAGGTGAGAAATCACTCACGATTAACGTTCTTATATTTATTAAATTTGATTTCAATTGAAATGACAATTGAAATATGCTGCTGCTAGTTATTTACATTGTTATATATATGTCATTATCTATATCTGTTCACCTGTGACATCTGACACCATTATCTGTTATTTATATTGATGATATATGCATGTTATATTATTATCATATCTGTTATCACTCTGCAAGTTCCCTGTTAGTATAGAATCACTATGGGTTGAAATGATACATACCCGAACGATCTTGTAGAATAGGAGAAAATCGTTATGGGTTAAAATGATAAACCCAAGCGATTTTCATTGAATTGAATTTGGGATTGCGGGTTGAAAAGATATATACCTGTATATATATTTAAATTGCGGATTGAAATGATAAATATCCGTATCACTTGACCATAGAATAGAAAATTTTATACAGACACCGTTGGTCTATATATATAAATATTTTAAAAATGATTTCTATGCTTTTGAAAGAAATATATGGTTTTAATAAATATTGATTTTAAAGATTTATTAAAGTCGATCTAATAAAGTTGCTTTAATAAAGTCGATTTAATCAATATAAAATATGTTAAGTATTTATGTAAATATATATATATATATATATATATATATAGAGTTTGTTATGATTCAGGTTGGAAAGTTAAATTTGAAATTTGATTTGAAATTATATTTATTTAAGAATTTTACTTAAAGAAGTTTGATTTGAAATTTATTAAATTTGAATTTTTAAAGATATGTTTTATAACTTGAATTTGATTAAAAGTGATTTAAATGAATATTTCAAACTTATATAAATTTAAACGAGATATTTTGGTTATTTAAATTTGTAAATTGAAGTTGTATTAGATGGTATTGAAATGATTAAGTAAATACTTCAAAACTAAATGATTGTAAAGTGAATTTGATATATATATATATATATATGAAATTATCGGATTTAGTTTTGAAATGTTGAATATTTAAAGCTTTGAAATATATTGAAATTTAAATGGATTATTTATGGTTCAAATCGGTACTTGAAATCGATATAATTTGAAATGTTTAATTGAATTGAAATTGAAATTGGTGATTTGAGATTGAATTAATTTGAAATTTGGAAGTCAAGTTGATTTGAATCGATTTGTGGAATTTGAGGAAACTATTTTATTATATAAAGTATTTTAAATTATATTTAAAACTATTTTATATTGTTTATAAACTATTTTGATATAACTATTTTAATATAACTATTTTAATATAAACTATTTCAAATATGCAAATTATTTTAATATAGATTGTTTTTTTTAACTTATAACTATTTTATATAAATTATTTTATTTTATATACTATTATTAATATCTAAATGTTTGAAGGAAAGTGTTATGATTTCAAAGTGTTATGACTTCCAAAGTTATGAATTTCAAAGTATTATGATTTCCAAAGTATTATTATTTCAAATTGTTTGATTTCGAAAGTATTATATCTTTGAAAGTACTATGATTTTGGAAGTGAATATTTTTGAAATGGAAATGATATTGTATTGATTTGGGGTTTTGAAATGGAAATGATATTTTGGTTTTAAAGTATAAACTGTTTTGAAATGACCGCGGTGTTATAATAATGATTGGTTGTTAAAGAGACTAGGATCGGATATGGGTATACTCTATGTCGATACCGAAAACCACTTTAACAACTGTGCACGCGGTGGAGATTCCAGAATGAAGTAGGATGGTGGCGACGATTCCTATTAAGGTATATACGTGGACCCAACTCCCGTGAGTTGGCATAAGGTAGCTAAAACAGGAGCGATCGACGGGCCAATGAGGTAGCACCTCTGATCAGACGCATTTCTTCGATACCATTCTATTACTTTGTGATTGATTTGGTGGCCACCCTTCGATTTTGATTGGGAGTGTGTTCCGAGGTGGGCGGTAGTGACTGCTATGCGTTTCCACCAGTCCTGTGATATCCCGGAATTTTGGCAATATCAATTTAATAATCTTTATTAATAATTAAATTGATTTGTTGATTTTATTTTATAAAATTGACAAGTTTATTCATTTTAAAGGTTAATAATATTTTAAATTGGCAAGTTTATTTCTTTTGAAAAACTAATAACATTTTAATTTGGGAATATCTTTTCTAACAATTTTAAATTGGGAAGATTTATCTTTCTAAAACTTATATAAATGTTTATATTTATAATGTATATATATATATATTGGTATATATATTATGAATAGGGAATCTTTTAATTTAATAAAACTATGTTTTCAAATTATAATATATATGTATATATATATTGTTATTTGAAGTTATGTATTAAAATTCAATATGATGATTATCAAAACTAATGTAAAAATATTTTCCATTTAGAATATATATATTTGTATATATTGAAATGGAAAGAATAGTGGATTTGGATTTAATAAAGTATTTTCAAACTTTAATATTTATATAATTTGTAATTTGGAAATTTGTAATTTGACTTAATACTTTAGAAATGATATTTGAGATTTAAATAACAAGAATAATTTCTTAGTTATTATAAACATATATTTTAAGTTTTATTTTGGCTAAGGTTTAAATTAAGAAGTTTATTTATTTTAATAATCTTTTCTCTTTTAAAATTCAATTGTTTTTAACATTCTTTCCTTTTTAAAATTCAAATTAGGTTTGTAAAAATATATATAGAGTTAAACCCAATTTCTCAAGTATTTATAAATATGTTATAAATATTTGATTAAAGCATAAATTATAAAAGGATAAATACATTTTTATATACATATAGATATTTTATAAATACATAAATGACTTAAGTAAATTAATTAAAACAAGAATTTACACTTGTTAGCATATTAGAGTGGTTTAGTGACATTTGTAAAGATGTAAGCATATGTGTAAGTTAACTAAAACATCTTTGGGACAAATGTCAAATTCTCATAATAATTAAGTTTCAAATTTTAATTGTAAAATAAAGAGGAGTTATTTTCTTCAGCTCTAAACTTTCTTCACTTCTTTCTTAACTAAAAACAATTCGAAATTAAAATTCAAAGCAAAAGAAATGATCTGGAAATTCAGAGGAAAGAAAGAAAGGCAAATTCAATTAGAAGTTTCAAATTTTCTCAAATTCAAATAGCAGTTTTAAAATCTTCAAACAACCTGAAGATCATGGAAAAAAGAAATCTATCAACAAATTTCAAAGATCAACAGCAAGATTAAATTCATCAAGGCAAATAGAAATTCAAAAATCAAACATGCAAAGCCTGGAAACAAATTGGTCCTCTGTTCTCTGTTTCAAAATGACAGGTGAGTAAACAAAACATATAAAAACAATAATATGGTTGCTAGCTTTATTGCATATGATGATTCTATATGAATAAGTTGTTTGAATGATTGATTTTTACTTGGATATATATATATGAATAGCTTTGATTATGTGAATATATCTATATATATATAAACTGCTCTCTGTTCTAGTTTTCCAGTGAGCAAACCACATAACTATGATATATCTCTTAGTGTTTGGATTTGTATTTGAAATATAATATGAAGTACGCTTTAATGATTGTGTGAATGTGTTTGCATGCTGTTATATATATGAATGACTGTGTGTACAATAGTGTAGAGGCAAAAACATGACTCTGTTCATACTCTACAGGTTTAAAAATCTGTTTATAAACTCATATCTCCTCATGAAATGAAATTTAGACTATGATTCCTGAAAGTAAAATGACTGTAACAATGTAATACAAAATCTAAAAATGGTTTCAGGTTTATATATAAGATAATTATTTCAAAATAAGGAATTTACAGTAATAATCAATGTAAGTCAGGAAAATCAAATGATTTGATATCATGTTTTGATTTCATAATTTGATTAGTATTTAGAATTGATGAATTTACATAAAGATTTCATGATTTTTAAACTAGAGAATGTTGTGAAATCGCGAGATGAACGAATTTGGGTTTTTTGTTAATTTCTGGTGATCGGAGGGGAGATGGTCGTCATGGTTGATGCTGGAGGTGGGTGGAAGGTTGGGTCGCTAAAAAAAAAATAGTATAAGGATTTATTGACGATCGTGGTGATCGGAAATGGATGAGATAGGGTTTAACGCTCTGATATTGTCGATGATGTTCATATGGTTTTCGCGGCATTGAGATGGAGTCGGAGGTGATCGCGAGGCGTGTGATGGGTAATGGTAGATGAGGCGAAACTATGGGGAAGATGGCGGAGCTACTCGTGGCAGAGATCGTCAGTGGCGAGTTGATTTTCTGGTGATGAACGTGTTGAGCTGATGGGTTCGATGATCATTTTCAAATTCTCGTTCGAATCGAAACCATCTGGGTGTTCGAACGTGATGTCGTGATGGAAGACGACTTGTCGGAGCATTGATCAGAGTTCACCGACGACCAGAATAGACGTGCACGTGCACGAGCACGTTCGTGTGCATCTGGAAAGTTTGATGGGGAAGAAATAGTAGGAGCTCGGGTTTACTTTGGGAAAATTCGAGTTTTACTCGAAGCTGGGTGAGGGGTGTTGGTCGCTTCGAGTTTCTGATGGTTTTACTCGAGGGTTGCCTCGGGGTTTCTAACGATTTACTCGAGTATAGGAAAACAGTCTTAAAGTTTTTAAAGGAAAATGTTTTAAGTTTTTAAAAACAAAGATAAAACAAGTTTTTCTGTAAAACTAAATTGTTTTTCAAAAATATAAGTTTAAATAAGTTTTTATATTAAATAGATAAGTTAAAAAGGTTGAATAAGTGGGTATTAATAAATGGGGTTTGTTTAAATATTTATTAATAACTTTGAAAAGTTTATTTAAGATTTTAAAGGTTAAATTAGAATGTTTAAATTGTTTAGTTATAATTGATTTCTTAAGTATTTTATTTTAAATAAAGATTAAAGATTTAGATTTGGAAAATCAATTATAATAAGAATTATCTTAAGTAATTAAGAGATTTAATTAATTAAAGATAATCACTTATAAAGTATAATTATTTGATGAAGTAATTAAGAAATAATTACTGGATGTAATTTAGTAAAGGTAAATTATTTAATAAAGTAATTAGAGGATAATTATATTATGAAGGTAATTAAAAGAAAGTGATTAAGAGTTAATTACCTAGTGTTATTAATTTAAATAATTTAGTTAATAAAGTTAATTAAAGGATTTAGGTTAATTAATAAGGTAATTAATTAATTGTTAAGATAATTAATTAAAAAGTAATTAATTAAAGGAAGTAATTAAAGGAAGTTAATTACTGGATTAGATTAATCAAGGTGATTAATAATTATGGATTAATTAAGAATAAATACTTAATGTAATTAGTAAAATAATTAAAGATTATAATTAGGGATCATTAGTTTATAATTAATTAATGATGTAATTAAGGATTGATTAATCAAGATTAATTAATCAAATGATAAATGATTAAAACTAATTAATTATAATTAATTAAGGATTAAAGTAATTGATTATAATTAATTATTAAATGAAGTAATTAAAGGTTAATTACTGTATTTGGTTAAGAATAATTAATTTGTGAAATTAATTAAAGTTGATTACTTAAATGTAATTAAAGTATAATTAATCAAGGTGATTAATTAAGTGGATAATTAGAGAATGATTAATTAATTTATTTGTAATTAATTAATGATTTATAATGAAGTAATTAATTTAATTAATATTAAATTAATTAAGAGATGAAGTAATTAATTTAATTCACTTTAAATTAATTAAAGATAGAGATAGTTAATTTAATTCATTTTAAATTAATTATGTTGTGATTAAGTAAATCATTACTTATATAAGAATGGATGACATTGATTTGTCTTGAATGAATGTATCTCAGAAATGAGATAAGATGTTGTGTAGTATGAATGTTTGGTTGCATTATGATGGTAAGATTAACTATTGTGATGTTGATATGGATTACCTACTGGTTATGAATCATCTGTTTTATTGATAATGTGATTATAAATTGTGGATTGTGAATTATCTATCTATATGAATATAGATAAGTAAAATTGTTTAAACCTTTAAACAACTTAGCCTTAAAAGATACGTTTTGGATTTCGATGAGACCGGGATCGGGTTTCCGTATACCGGAATTCCAGGTCTGGAGACCCGAATACCACATCGATCCAAATTAACGATAGGTCGTGAATCTCAAGTGAAGATGAAGATTCAGAGTGCAAGGGTTATTGTCGTTAACTCTGAGGGTGATTCCAAAATGAGTGTAACGAGATAATGCCTTCGGTTTCGTTCGAACCCGGAATGAACTTGTATGGATTGAATGCTTTCAGCACGTCGTCAGGCGGACGATGAGCATTCTAAGTGATATGTTCTGATTAAAGGTAATCGTAACCTCAAGCCTCATCAACCGGGAATGGCTAAAACAGGGGAGGTGCAGCAAGGCTTCGTGGGTAGCACCCACTGAGAGCAAGATAGATCCCTGTCTAGAGGTCCCTTTTCTTTTATTCGGCTTAGTGTGTGGTTGGTCGCGCCAACTACGGGATTGTCTTGTTCGGGATTATCCAGTAAGGGATGGTTCCGGCTTTGTGTTGCAGGGGAGCGGGCGTACTCCTCGGTACGGTGATCTAGGCCACGTACTGTGACGGGCGGTACCCCAGTAGCCCTGCCATTGTATGGAATCCAAACTCCAATAAGTGCCGTACGTATTAGTTGTGCCCAACTATGTTGGAATGTGAGATGTAAGCATTTCAGCTATTTCTGTATTTTACTTGAAAACCCTAGACCCTATTATAATACAATCGGATTTCCTATCAAATGTTTTAGTTAGCGTAAGGTAAAAACTTACCCATGTTTATTTGTGGGGAGTCTTACGTGATACTTTTGTTTTCAAAGGTTTTCAAAGTTAAGCAATCTAACCGTTTACTCACACCAGACCCATGTCTGACCCAAGTGTTTATTTTCTGTTTTATTAAACTCTTGGGTACTCAATATTGTATTGAGTAGTCAAGGGATTCAGGATAGTCTTGACGAATTCTGGAGGAGCTGTGAAGCAGGAGGCTTCAGCGAGTAGATATATAGAGTTTTCGCTGTGTTTGTATTAGTCTGTATTGTACTGATGTACTTGTGTTGTATAATAGACAGAAGTTTATAACTGTCTATTCTGTGATGTATAAGTTGTGTACTCCGATGTATATGATACTATGTAATATTCTATGTGATATATTATATTTCATTCGTTTCCGCTGTGAGATTCTTTTGTGTTGTTGTTTCTTCTTTTCTATCCTTTCTTCTTCTATCCCTTTCTTTCTTCATGATGATACGACTTTTTCTGTGGAGAAAAAGCCGGGTCGTTACAGTTGGTATCAGAGCAGTAGGTTGAGTGAATACCTAAGCTCTGGAGTGGTGTCTATCTTGAGAGCGCGTAATTGTTAGTTATATAAAAATGGTTTTATATTGTGTTAATTGATCGGTTGAGTGGTATATGGATTCTGGTCAATACGAGTAGCTAACGTTATTGATAGGGATCTCTAAACACTTGAACCAGGTTAACGGACACAATATTGTTTTAAAAAGGTAAATGAAATAATTTTACCCAGAAATAATTTCTATATAAAAAGTATCATTTTAAATATATATATATATATATGTATTTCTACCTATTTGTTGGGTTACCTGTTCGGGTTTTCCAATATGAGTTATAAAGGTAGATAAGGTGGTGGTGTATGTAACACGACTACCAATGGTTGGAGTTTGAATGTTGAGGTTGGAAGTGTATTTGTCGAGACTGTAGACCCAATACTGTCTCGAGTGAGCTTTGTTATGGTGTAAAGATTTCACCGATCTCTGAAGGAAACCTGTTAAGGTTCGGAGTTTATCTTTGAAATTGGATGAGCAAAAGCGAATGATGGTATCTTGGTAACTTCTGGAAGAAGTAGCTGTGTGGTGAGACGCAGTGACTATGGATGTTTCCGAAGATGTTTCTTCTGGAGCAAGTTTTAGGAAGTATGTCTGTTTCGGTGTTGTGTTGAGTTCAGCATGGTGTTTCTGTTTGGTTTGAGGTCCGAGTTTCTCGAAGAGCTTTGTTTTGAGAAGTCTTTGGCATCTGTGTCAGCGGTGCAACTCGGAAGTGTTCTGTGTGTTGGCAGGAAGTTTCTGGCTGGGTAGTTTTTCTGAAGGTGGAGTCCAGAAGCAGCAGAGTGGATCCATTTCTTCGATGGATTGGTTAGTCAAGTATAAGCTGTTCTGATTAGTGAAGAGAGAACAATATCTTTGGAAATTAGGTTGAGTTGATCGCAAAAGTGACTTGCGATAGTTTGAGTGTTCTTTTGGGTTATTGAAGATTGAGATTCCGTATCAACTTGGTTAGTGGAGTTACCTGTGGTTTAGCTTGATAGAAGGATGTCTCCTAGAGAAGAATTTGGTGAAACAGCTCAGGATTCTTTGGAGAGGGATTGATCACACCTAGTTTTCTAATTAAGATTATGCTGAGGTGTTTTTGACCAAGTGGAATGGTTCACTAAGATTTTATGGATATGGTGAACTATGTGTGAATGATCAAGTTTGTGTTCGAGTTTCTCCGATGGTATTCTCATCTATTCCAGATCAGAGTTGTGCAGCAGAAGCAAGGTAGTAACTATTCTAGAGTGGGAGCAACCGGGAGTTGTAATTTTATTGGAGTAGAGGATTTCTATAGGAAATTCAAGTATATCTCTAAGTGTGAAGGAATTTTCAGGATTTGGAGATAAGGTTGTCAAGTGCAACTGTTTGGCTATTCCAGAAAGGAGAAGTAGTTTGAAGTACTCTAATGTTTGTGGAGTAGAATTGTGTTCTGGATTTCGGTGATTTTTGGGAAACCATTTTGTTGAGTAGGATCCGGAAATTGGTTTGATATTAGTCTAGTCTATTTCAGGAAGCATCAGCAAGAGCTAAGCTAATCAGGAAGGATGAAGTGACTCAGGATCGTCAGGAGAGTTATACAGTTAAGATTGATGGAATTTGGAAATTGAAGTTAAAATTGGATATTGTTTAAGTTTTTCTCCGATCAAAGGAGATATAAGATTTGATAAGACTGGAGAGCAAGCTCCGGAAGTATTATGAGATTTTTCCTGTGTTCTCAAGAGGATTAGTTCTTTGATATATAGGATTGAGTTGCCAGTTCGGATAACTGGAATTCATTTTATTTCACGTATCTCTGAGGGAATACGTGTTTGATCTGTCATTGGTTGTGGGATCAGCAGTTCAGAAGGATTTGGTAGTTGAGATGGTTTTGAGTTTAGTCTGATATTTTGTTCAGATTTATAATCTAGATGGGAAGGAGTTCTAGATTATTGTAGATAGTTAGTTAAGATCCTGTAGAACGAGTATCCCGGTATATATATACTTGGGGAAACTCGAGGAAATTCTATCCAGAATTTGTCTGGATAGTTAAATTTGTTTGATTAAATTGTTTGTTATGATTGTTAGAATATGATTGATATGTATGGTTGCTGTTTGAAATTAAAATTAAAATTTTGCTGGGTTATTAAATTATCTTTGCTTTTAAATTTCGGGGACGAAATTATTTTAAGGGGGGAGGAATGTGATATCCCGGAATTTTGGCAATATCAATTTAATAATCTTTATTAATAATTAAATTGATTTGTTGATTTTATTTTATAAAATTGACAAGTTTATTCATTTTAAAGGTTAATAATATTTTAAATTGGCAAGTTTATTTCTTTTGAAAAACTAATAACATTTTAATTTGGGAATATCTTTTCTAACAATTTTAAATTGGGAAGATTTATCTTTCTAAAACTTATATAAATGTTTATATTTATAATGTATATATATATATATATATTGGTATATATATTATGAATAAGGAATCTTTTAATTTAATAAAACTATGTTTTCAAATTATAATATATATGTATATATATATTGTTATTTGAAGTTATGTATTAAAATTCAATATGATGATTATCAAAACTAATGTAAAAATATTTTCCATTTAGAATATATATATTTGTATATATTGAAATGGAAAGAATAGTGGATTTGGATTTAATAAAGTATTTTCAAACTTTAATATTTATATAATTTGTAATTTGGAAATTTGTAATTTGACTTAATACTTTAGAAATGATATTTGAGATTTAAATAACAAGAATAATTTCTTAGTTATTATAAACATATATTTTAAGTTTTATTTTGGCTAAGGTTTAAATTAAGAAGTTTATTTATTTTAATAATCTTTTCTCTTTTAAAATTCAATTGTTTTTAACATTCTTTCCTTTTTAAAATTCAAATTAGGTTTGTAAAAATATATATAGAGTTAAACCCAATTTCTCAAGTATTTATAAATATGTTATAAATATTTGATTAAAGCATAAATTATAAAAGGATAAATACATTTTTATATACATATAGATATTTTATAAATACATAAATGACTTAAGTAAATTAATTAAAACAAGAATTTACACTTGTTAGCATATTAGAGTGGTTTAGTGACATTTGTAAAGATGTAAGCATATGTGTAAGTTAACTAAAACATCTTTGGGACAAATGTCAAATTCTCATAATAATTAAGTTTCAAATTTTAATTGTAAAATAAAGAGGAGTTATTTTCTTCAGCTCTAAACTTTCTTCACTTCTTTCTTAACTAAAAACAATTCGAAATTAAAATTCAAAGCAAAAGAAATGATCTGGAAATTCAGAGGAAAGAAAGAAAGGCAAATTCAATTAGAAGTTTCAAATTTTCTCAAATTCAAATAGCAGTTTTAAAATCTTCAAACAACCTGAAGATCATGGAAAAAAGAAATCTATCAACAAATTTCAAAGATCAACAGCAAGATTAAATTCATCAAGGCAAATAGAAATTCAAAAATCAAACATGCAAAGCCTGGAAACAAATTGGTCCTCTGTTCTCTGTTTCAAAATGACAGGTGAGTAAACAAAACATATAAAAACAATAATATGGTTGCTAGCTTTATTGCATATGATGATTCTATATGAATAAGTTGTTTGAATGATTGATTTTTACTTGGATATATATATATGAATAGCTTTGATTATGTGAATATATCTATATATATATAAACTGCTCTCTGTTCTAGTTTTCCAGTGAGCAAACCACATAACTATGATATATCTCTTAGTGTTTGGATTTGTATTTGAAATATAATATGAAGTACGCTTTAATGATTGTGTGAATGTGTTTGCATGCTGTTATATATATGAATGACTGTGTGTACAATAGTGTAGAGGCAAAAACATGACTCTGTTCATACTCTACAGGTTTAAAAATCTGTTTATAAACTCATATCTCCTCATGAAATGAAATTTAGACTATGATTCCTGAAAGTAAAATGACTGTAACAATGTAATACAAAATCTAAAAATGGTTTCAGGTTTATATATAAGATAATTATTTCAAAATAAGGAATTTACAGTAATAATCAATGTAAGTCAGGAAAATCAAATGATTTGATATCATGTTTTGATTTCATAATTTGATTAGTATTTAGAATTGATGAATTTACATAAAGATTTCATGATTTTTAAACTAGAGAATGTTGTGAAATCGCGAGATGAACGAATTTGGGTTTTTTGTTAATTTCTGGTGATCGGAGGGGAGATGGTCGTCATGGTTGATGCTGGAGGTGGGTGGAAGGTTGGGTCGCTAAAAAAAATAAATAGTATAAGGATTTATTGACGATCGTGGTGATCGGAAATGGATGAGATAGGGTTTAACGCTCTGATATTGTCGATGATGTTCATATGGTTTTCGCGGCATCGAGATGGAGTCGGAGGTGATCGCGAGGCGTGTGATGGGTAATGGTAGATGAGGCGAAACTATGGGGAAGATGGCGGAGCTACTCGTGGCAGAGATCGTCAGTGGCGAGTTGATTTTCTGGTGATGAACGTGTTGAGCTGATGGGTTCGATGATCATTTTCAAATTCTCGTTCGAATCGAAACCATCTGGGTGTTCGAACGTGATGTCGTGATGGAAGACGACTTGTCGGAGCATTGATCAGAGTTCACCGACGACCAGAATAGACGTGCACGTGCACGAGCACGTTCGTGTGCATCTGGAAAGTTTGATGGGGAAGAAATAGTAGGAGCTCGGGTTTACTTTGGGAAAATTCGAGTTTTACTCGAAGCTGGGTGAGGGGTGTTGGTCGCTTCGAGTTTCTGATGGTTTTACTCGAGGGTTGCCTCGGGGTTTCTAACGATTTACTCGAGTATAGGAAAACAGTCTTAAAGTTTTTAAAGGAAAATGTTTTAAGTTTTTAAAAACAAAGATAAAACAAGTTTTTCTGTAAAACTAAATTGTTTTTCAAAAATATAAGTTTAAATAAGTTTTTATATTAAATAGATAAGTTAAAAAGGTTGAATAAGTGGGTATTAATAAATGGGGTTTGTTTAAATATTTATTAATAACTTTGAAAAGTTTATTTAAGATTTTAAAGGTTAAATTAGAATGTTTAAATTGTTTAGTTATAATTGATTTCTTAAGTATTTTATTTTAAATAAAGATTAAAGATTTAGATTTGGAAAATCAATTATAATAAGAATTATCTTAAGTAATTAAGAGATTTAATTAATTAAAGATAATCACTTATAAAGTATAATTATTTGATGAAGTAATTAAGAAATAATTACTGGATGTAATTTAGTAAAGGTAAATTATTTAATAAAGTAATTAGAGGATAATTATATTATGAAGGTAATTAAAAGAAAGTGATTAAGAGTTAATTACCTAGTGTTATTAATTTAAATAATTTAGTTAATAAAGTTAATTAAAGGATTTAGGTTAATTAATAAGGTAATTAATTAATTGTTAAGATAATTAATTAAAAAGTAATTAATTAAAGGAAGTAATTAAAGGAAGTTAATTACTGGATTAGATTAATCAAGGTGATTAATAATTATGGATTAATTAAGAATAAATACTTAATGTAATTAGTAAAATAATTAAAGATTGTAATTAGGGATCATTAGTTTATAATTAATTAATGATGTAATTAAGGATTGATTAATCAAGATTAATTAATCAAATGATAAATGATTAAAACTAATTAATTATAATTAATTAAGGATTAAAGTAATTGATTATAATTAATTATTAAATGAAGTAATTAAAGGTTAATTACTGTATTTGGTTAAGAATAATTAATTTGTGAAATTAATTAAAGTTGATTACTTAAATGTAATTAAAGTATAATTAATCAAGGTGATTAATTAAGTGGATAATTAGAGAATGATTAATTTATTTATTTGTAATTAATTAATGATTTATAATGAAGTAATTAATTTAATTAATATTAAATTAATTAAGAGATGAAGTAATTAATTTAATTCACTTTAAATTAATTAAAGATAGAGATAGTTAATTTAATTCATTTTAAATTAATTATGTTGTGATTAAGTAAATCATTACTTATATAAGAATGGATGACATTGATTTGTCTTGAATGAATGTATCTCAGAAATGAGATAAGATGTTGTGTAGTATGAATGTTTGGTTGCATTATGATGGTAAGATTAACTATTGTGATGTTGATATGGATTACCTACTGGTTATGAATCATCTGTTTTATTGATAATGTGATTATAAATTGTGGATTGTGAATTATCTATCTGTATGAATATAGATAAGTAAAATTGTTTAAACCTTTAAACAACTTGGCCTTAAAAGATACGTTTTGGATTTCGATGAGACCGGGATCGGGTTTCCGTATACCGGAATTCCAGGTCTGGAGACCCGAATACCACATCGATCCAAATTAACGATAGGTCGTGAATCTCAAGTGAAGATGAAGATTCAGAGTGCAAGGGTTATTGTCGTTAACTCTGAGGGTGATTCCAAAACGAGTGTAACGAGATAATGCCTTCGGTTTCGTTCGAACCCGGAACGAACTTGTATGGATTGAATGCTTTCAGCACGTCGTCAGGCGGACGATGAGCATTCTAAGTGATATGTTCTGATTAAAGGTAATCGTAACCTCAAGCCTCATCAACCGGGAATGGCTAAAACAGGGGAGGTGCAGCAAGGCTTCGTGGGTAGCACCCACTGAGAGCAAGATAGATCCCTGTCTAGAGGTCCCTTTTCTTTTATTCGGCTTAGTGTGTGGTTGGTCGCGCCAACTACGGGATTGTCTTGTTCGGGATTATCCAGTAAGGGATGGTTCCGGCTTTGTGTTGCAGGGGAGCGGGCGTACTCCTCGGTACGGTGATCTAGGCCACGTACTGTGACGGGCGGTACCCCAGTAGCCCTGCCATTGTATGGAATCCAAACTCCAATAAGTGCCGTACGTATTAGTTGTGCCCAACTATGTTGGAATGTGAGATGTAAGCATTTCAGCTATTTCTGTATTTTACTTGAAAACCCTAGACCCTATTATAATACAATCGGATTTCCTATCAAATGTTTTAGTTAGCGTAAGGTAAAAACTTACCCATGTTTATTTGTGGGGAGTCTTACGTGATACTTTTGTTTTCAAAGGTTTTCAAAGTTAAGCAATCTAACCGTTTACTCACACCAGACCCATGTCTGACCCAAGTGTTTATTTTCTGTTTTATTAAACTCTTGGGTACTCAATATTGTATTGAGTATTCAAGGGATTCAGGATAGTCTTGACGAATTCTGGAGGAGCTGTGAAGCAGGAGGCTTCAGCGAGTAGATATATAGAGTTTCCGCTGTGTTTGTATTAGTCTGTATTGTACTGATGTACTTGTGTTGTATAATAGACAGAAGTTTATAACTGTCTATTCTGTGATGTATAAGTTGTGTACTCCGATGTATATGATACTATGTAATATTCTATGTGATATATTATATTTCATTCGTTTCCGCTGTGAGATTCTTTTGTGTTGTTGTTTCTTCTTTTCTATCCTTTCTTCTTCTATCCCTTTCTTTCTTCATGATGATACGACTTTTTCTGTGGAGAAAAAGCCGGGTCGTTACAAGTCCGGATGCGTAATTGGTATATCTACCCTGGCATTGCCTAGTTGTGCCGTGTCACCTACCATATCGAGCTTTACTATGAGTTTGGATTTGTGTCGTAGCCTGTGGAGTATTGAGGGTAGCCCCCGATCTGGGAGTATGCTAATACTGGATAGACTACTGGGACTATTACGTGTTAAGGGCTATATGGGTAACCCCTTGACGCTATTAAAAAGTAAGTTTATTTTATTATAGACATTATTATAATAGCGTATATTACTACATAGTAGATAATTTAACGGATCCTTAGAGGATGGTTATCCCAAACATCCTTTGAGTTACTTGTATTTCAGTTGATATTTCACTTGAGTTAGATTTATTGATATAAGAATGTTAATCCTGACTCGAGTGTTTTGTGTTTTGCTTTACGCTCGGGTCAGACTGAGTGATACGGTATTTAAGACTCACCTTTAGAGTTGGAACTTCGCTTGGAGAGCCAACTATCTATCCAGATTTCAGTTATTCAGTTGATTCGAGTGAGAGATTTTGTATTTGACTCTTGTATTGAGACATCTATGTATTCGAGACTCCTGATGTATCTTGCTTAACTCTGTTATATATATGGTAGCTTCATGAACTACTATTCTTTTATTTCTGCTGCATTATTTTATATTACTCTGTGTCTGTGATCTGTGATTATTTTATTTACTGTATATGCTGAGTTTTGCCAAATTTAAATTAACAATCTGATATTTTGAGCAATTCAAATCCAACATGTATGGATGCGAATGGTTGAAAATTTCAGGTTGTTACAGTTGATAAATGAAAGTCATCGTCAAAGGGATCACAATTTCATTATGATTGTAATGAGCGAATAAGCAACATCATTTTTGGGGTCAACATCATATATTTCCAACATGGAAAGTTGTTTGTGATATATTTTTATAGAAAATATGTTGCTAATGCAAGACATGTAATCGCAGTACAGGTCCACGTGCTTTGGAAACCATTTTAAAAACATTTCATACCTTTTTTTTGAATGGCTACGTGCTATCACATGATATATATATATATATATATATGAGTCATATGGTTTGAGATGTCATGCATTCCACATCAGTGAACTATATTTTCATCCAATCCAATGGGTCTTTAAGCACCGGGTGGTATGAGTTCATGATTAATTAGTTTTCCTTCTCAATTAGGACCACAAAGACTGTATGTTAATCAATAATATTTCACATGAGTTAATGGAGGAATGGATCTTCTTTTATAAAGATACGACATCTGACACATTGGTTGTATCTACCGAGACATTCCTTTCATGAATTAGGTTGTTCATTTTAACGCTTGGTCATGGAATCGGAATGGAAGCGAAGTTACTTTTCTCAAAGTTTCTTATTTTGTTAAGCATATAAAACATTCTTCGGTGAGAGGGTATAACACACTCCACTAGCATTGCTTCATGACAATAAGCTAAGGAATATGATGTTTATCTCGCTAGGGTTCAGGTACTAGTTTTATATGCCTATAGGTTCCGTCCAATTTCCTTTCATTGTTTAAGCGTATTTTCATGCAATTCTTGATTGTCTTTTTTGTTTCTTTCATGGCTCTGTTTGATAGTGAATGCAACCGAGGTGAAACAGTTGATCATTCCTTTATTTTCGCAATATTTTGTAAATTGTCGGCTTTCAAATTGAGTTCCACTATCGACGATGACCTTGTAAGGAAGATCGAATGATGTAACTATATTTTGATAATAAATTTGACTACTTTATGAGCAGTACTGGTTGCTAAGGGTTCAACTCTACCCATTTGATGAAGTAATCTATAGCCACTATTGGAAATCATAGCTACTACTGAAAATAATACCCTACCACTTTACATCTATAGTGGGCCAATGAGATTTATTTTTTATGTCAAAGGGCTATGTGCTCATCATTGGTACTAATCAACTAGGAGGTTCTCTCGGTATTTTGGAATATTTTTTTGCAATAGTCATATCTTTGTATATACTCTATTGCAACTCTTCAATATTTCTACTAATATCCTATCAGAATACCCTTTTGCTAATTTTGTGTCGACCATAATAGGCTCTACATATTCCTTATTATGTTTTTGGGAGTAATTTCCAACCTTGCTCTTTGGTTACACACAGAGAGCAGGGAGTTTCACACCCTTGTTATGTAGGATTTCTTCTGAAATTATAAGGTTAGGTGCATAGTATTTTAATTACTACTTGTGCTTCAGCTAAATCCGAAGGTGCAAGTTCTCTAATAAAAACAAAATATACTGAATCATCCATATGTAGGTATCTTTTGAGACCAAAGGGTGTATGTTCTCGGCTTAAGCTTGTTGTAGTGTAATCAAGGGATAAACACTTGCGAGCAATTATAAATTTAGTTTCCTAAAACTATATATAAACAAATATGAATTCTTGAATAGCATGGGTGCTGGCAAATTTTACAAAGACGTCGACTTGAATTTTTTTCCTTCGGTATACTTTTCATGTTGTTATCCTAAAAACAAGCAAGTAACTATTTGACTAATTTTGAATATAAAGCTAACCTTTGGTCTTTGGTTTGATAGTTTTCAAGCCCTAGGTTAATAGTGAGCTATAAGTCACTGTAGACTTTGATTGCCTCTACTATCCCTTTAAATTAAGATTGAATCGCTAATTTTTATCCTATATGGGGGAACTATTTACTTATAATTTCCAACTTAGATTTGCGGTGCTTTTATCTTTTGAGGTTTCGATCATTCCTCCAATACACTTAGTCATGGAATACGCGAGGACTTGATCTTTGACTATTGTTCTCTATACACGAAAATATCGTATTGACTTAGCTCAACTCCCCATTTAACAAGTATTTGGTTTGTCTGGGTCAGTTGAATACCATTCTTAGAATTCATTAATTTCGATGTGATGTGCCAGAAGGATGAAAGTATGGCCGAAGTTTCCTTATAGTTAAAATTAGATGGTATGCAATCTTATCAGCTAGTGGATAAAATTTCTCAAATGAGATGAGTCTTTTGCTAACATAATATACCAAGCGTAGAATGTCTTTAGCCACTCATAATAATGTTGAGCTGATAACTAGATTTGAAGTAGTAATGTACAAGCACAAGTCTTCTCCATCTACTGGTTCAGATAATATCGAGGGTTTGCTCAAATGGTTTTTTTGTAGCTCTTTAAAAGTTTTCTAACGCTTTGGGTGTCAATAAACACATCAAATGTTTCGGTTTCATACTATACTTTCATAATATTCCACATTTCTTCGAATCTCAAACATGATCAATAGCATGTTTTTGACTTTACGAATATATCATCTATGTAGGCCTTTATATTTTTGGCCCATTTATTTTAGAAACATTTTTTAACCCACTTTGGTATGTTACCCTAGAATCCTTAAGATAAAATTACATGGCTTTATAGCAAAATATTCATATATATTATTGATGCTAATATGCATCTCATTAGGCTTGAACATCAATATCTGATTATACCTGAAGTATGCATCTACAAAAAAGCAACCGATGTCCACTGGTTGCATCATAAGTTGATCTTTATGAGGTAGAGGAAAGTAGTCCTTCAGGAAAGATTTTTTTAAATCGGTAAAATCTATCAAGTTCTCTTTTTTCACTTGGCTTTTTGACTAACATGGAATTATCAATCCATTTGAGATAATGAATCCCTTAAATGAAGTTATTCTTGAATAATATTTCTACCTCTTATTGTAAAGTGGCATACCAACTTTATCCAAGGGTCGACATTTCTGTCTTATTAGAGTATACTTCAAATTTTATGTTAAGAGCACAACATACAACCTAGACATCTATTTCTACCATATCATCATGAGATTAGGAAAACACATCTAAACTATCATAATAAACCAGTCAGATCTTGCATGACTATGGTAGGTAAGAAAATACCAACTTAGACTACCTTAGTTGAATTATTTGAATCAAAAATCACATCTTCAAGTAATTCTATTGTTTGAGTTTATTCAACTTTGTTTTGAGGATCAATCTCTAACAACATTGGTCAGCCGGTATTAAGTACTTCTTCAATTATATAAAAAAAAATTCTGGGAGAATGCATTAATGCATTCACTAGTTTGAATGTTGTCAATAAAAGTTTAAAAACACAGTACTTGTCTTACTTTTGGAACAGTAATGGTATCATAAGTTACCCTTTGAGGTTTTTTATATATCTTCAGTTATTGGTCAAAAGCTCATTTGTTGAGGTTATTTCAGTAGATATACTTTCGATATCAGTATCATTTTATATCATGCTTTTGGTTCAATCATTATTCAATCTTTTTTGGGCATGGTGGTTAACTACATAAATGTAGTTATTTTACTTACCCGCTCTCGGTTTCATAATATGTACCAAAGGTTTAGTATAATATACGTATCCACATCATAATCATACCTTTTTTGTGATTTTCACAAGTAGAAATTCAATGATATTGGACCACCAATGAGGAAGAAATGGATGACAGATTGAAGGATCGAATACAATGCATACAAAAAGAAAGAAGATGAAAATTTTCTAAGTCCATGGATCGGTACCAATTCATCAAATCTCCTCTTAGCTCTTCATTCTTAGTGAAATTATCTAGGAACTTTGTTTGAAGAATCTAACAAGGACTAATACTCGAAGAAACAAACATATTTGAAGAAAAAGAGAAGAGCATTAAATTTCCTGAGTTGGTACCTGTCTATTAATGAATCTGTATCGATCTATAGATGGACTGGTATCATTCCATTGATGGACCTGTATCAATCCATATACTTGGTCATTTTTTGAACTCTCATGTAGTTCAACCTATGATGTGTTCTAATAGGTTAGAAATATAAAGATTAATGACTGTAAGTTCCAATAACAACCAACTGTAACAATAAATATTAGTTTGCATGCAACAAAAAAAGGAATCTTGGTATTTTGTTATTCCTTATCTAAGGGAAGTGCTTCCATTATAAGTCTTGGCTAATTTTAGGATTATATTTGTATTTGCTTCTGGATCTAGTTTAAAAATGCTAATAAAATATTGTTAATATGCACATTGGCATAGTCGAATCACTACTAAATTGTGCCTTGCTTGTCCTATCATATTCTTCCTATTTTTGTTTATTTTTGTTGATTATTACCATTTTAATCTAAATTAATGCATTAAAACTATCATTTTCCTGTAATCAAAGACTATATTCTTCACAAAATCATAGCCAAATATTACATACAAGGTTTTTGGCTCTACTTAGTCTACCGGGAGTGTTAAATCAATTTTCCTGCCAACATTTTTGGAGTTTTCATTAGAGATGAACTCAAGGTTGATGTCTTGTTGTTAGTTGGATTTGGATAGAATCTATATGGGAGATTAGATCAAATGTACCTCAATAATAATTTGGGAAAGTACTTAAAAGCCTAAATAGTGAAGGAAGCATGGGAAATTAAAGGTTTAGTGATAGAATTACGCTAGCTCCTCTGGATCTTGTTACTAGAGAGGAATTGGAAGTAATAGTAGCTAAATTCAACTAACGTATGGAAGTAATGTAGTGTACGTTGATGGTGGAGTTGGCCAAACAATTTGATAAGATGAGGCAAGTCTCTCCATCAAGGAAAAGGTTCTCGCGCTAGAGATTGTGAAGGAAGATTCTAGTTTGATCTGATAAAGGGAGTTCTATAGTAAGGCATGGAACATATCAAAACAAATACGGGAAAGAAAAATGTTGAAAGAGATGATGTATTTAAAGCAGGTGCTTTGGGTAGATTAATCGGTAGCAATCCATTATCAGTCAGGAACGATCTTTCATCATTCAGTACCGATCGATATCATCGCGGGGTGAACACTTTATTATAATGGAAGGACTTCGGATCAGGATGTAAGCCCTGATAGAAGAACTAGAAGGAATGCCAAGGGATGCGATTTTAGAAGAGAGTTATCCTAAGTATGCAATCATGATAGACAACTTGATAGAACCAAGAGGCCAAGACGAATGGACTCCCCAGAGATACATAGACCTAAGTGTCAGGCCGCTAGTCATGAATACTCACACAATGACCATCATAGTTGTTCATAGAGTGGGCAGACGGTGATATGATCGATGACCAATGTCAAGGGAGGATGGAAGGAAATGAAGAAATTATTAAATTTATTCTAAAAGGTAAGCCATTTTAGAGTGGCCTGTCCGCTTGTATTAATACCATTAAAAAAATGATGGGTAGAAATAACAATCCAGCTACAACTCATGCAAAACAATGACCATTACCTAAAGTGTCATAGCAGAGCAACTAGAACTCACATAGAAAAGACAATAACCCACAAAGCTTTACAAACTGTCATATAAAATAAAAAACTACGATGGAAATAGATTAATAATACTGTACTCTGTTCCATCATCCAAATCATCATGATTGAGCGAGCATAGAGGGTGCTTGTTCGGACCAAAGATGTGCCACTAGAGGACAATTGTCTATCAAAGAGCTTGTTATTGGGAGAGATGTCATGAGAGAAGGTAGTGGAAAGGAAAGCATCAAGCTTAGCTAGCTTTGCAGAATCAGGCATGGTAGTGGTGGTGGAGCAGCGGGAGGAGGGACATAAGCAGGATGGAGTGGAGTAGTAGGAGCAACTTTAGTTTTCCATTTCCTGCGTAGAGGTTTATACAAAGGGACTTTTTCAAGGAATTGGGAAGGGCTTGGGTTCGTATTGGTCTGCATCGGGCAATGAATACATGTAGACTCGATATGACAAAAAGAGCAGTAGTGCGTATATACCAGGGGTTGCCATTACTAGAAAAATGAAATATTAGTGGTTCTGTTACCAAAAACACAATAGATAACTGTGAAGGAAGATGTCTAGTGGGAGTGATATCAACAAGTGTTCTAGCACACTTAAGATGATCTCTATGTTCAATATTTTCATCAAAACAGATCAAATCACCAATAGTACTAGCCAACCAATCAAGGCCTTCTAAAGGTTGAATAGATGAGGGGATACAAGAAAGCTTAGCCCAAACTGGAATGGACATAACATGCTCCCAAGCAGTGTAAACCAAGGTACTCCAATGGGTGATTCTAAGCACTTTAGCATCAATAGCACAAGGGTCGGTGTTATCCCGCCTTTTGGCAAGGTCGTGATACCATAGATTTGGTTAAGAATGGTTGGTTATCAACCTTGAGAATCAGCTATATACAGTATTAATGACAATGGTCGAACTGATTTAGCTTGGGTCCCAATCAAGGTGTAATCAATATGAAGTGACAAGGAGAGCCATGTGAGGTTGCCTTTCAAATTTCAAGCTAATTGGAGTTCGTACGCTCAAGTTATGGACGAATGAAGAATTTATATGGATGATCTAGGACGATCCATGAAACAACGTAAATTGACGAAGATCGATCAATATCTCCAAATTTACACAGCCAATGTACTTAAAACTTTCACAGCATCAATATATCGAAGGGTGGAGCCCACAAAAATGATCGCATGACAAAACTCCCAAATCTTGGAAACAGAGGCCGATCGTTATTGGAATGATCGTACGAATCATCAAAATGATCCATATTCAATGAAGGTTGGATGATATCTCAAAAACGATACGTCGGAATTGCACAAAATTTGGAGAGCAAGTAATTTACATCATGATGCGCCTAAAGTATCGATCACACAATAGAACTCAAGAAAAACATGAAAAGACACCGATTGTTATTGGACGATCAACATAACGTTTGGTGTTCTACAAAGAATGGGTGATATCTCAAAAATTATTGCTTAGAATGGCACCGTATTTTAGGAGATGGGCCTGGAGTCTATGGGACCACCTACAAACGATTGCACATTGATTGGAGCCTAAAATAATGATCGGCTCTGATCGTTATTTTTGTAGAATTTAGACCACCGATCGTTCTGGTGGACCACCTATGAATCTAGAGATTTTTCTAGCGAATTTTCAGCCTGATCCATGCACATCTTCCCCTATAAATTCAGCGACCATTCTCCATAAAAAGGATCCTTCTTTCTACTACCTAGGCTCTGCCATTTTTATTATTCACTCTTGTACTAATGGATCCCAGCTGATCCAAACATTCTTGTAATCATAATCCAGTTCAAGATCAATAAAAATATGAAGTGGACATAGGCTAAGATTGCCGAACCACTATAAAAATTTGTGCGTTTATTTATTTCTCTGCTATGTTTTAATTTCATTCATTATTTAATCTTTATGAGATTCTATTGGGTAAATGTAACAACCCGCCTTTTTGGACGGTTTAAATCGACAATCAACCACACATGTCAACTCAAACCATTCAAAAGGGAGGATTGTTAATAGGGTAAATAAGAAAATAAGAGAAATAAAGGGGAAAAAACTCAGAATCTCACAGCGGAATGACAAAATATAATAATCAAATAAACAGTTCATGAAGCTCTTTTACAAATAACATTTGATTACACATTTACATACAATCAGAGTTATACATACAGCAGAAATAATAAGATAATGCAGCAGAACAACATGATATAGTGGAATAAATAAAATAAACAGTATACAAATCTTCATCTTCGTCCTCCAAAGTAAAATGGTCTTCAACACTGAAAAGCTCAGGCTGACCTGAGCGTAATGAAAAGACAAAACACTCGAGTCAGAACTAAAAGGTCTTATGTAAGTTAAATCAAAATAAGTAAATATGAGTGTAATGGTGTCAGAGATGTTTATGAGGTTTTACATCTCCTATCCAGTGTCTAACTTGCATGCAATAACTTAAGAGATGTTCGAGATCCATCTCCTAAGGATCCATTAAACTATCTACATACATAGTACAATACGCTATTATAATATGTCTATAGTAAAGCAAAGTATTAAAATAGCGTTAAAGTGTTACTCATATCCCCCTTAACATATTTTTATATAGTCTATACAGATACTGTAAGCTCCACCAAACCGGTGGGATACTCAGGGAGCACTCCATAGGTACGGTACAAACCAAACTCGTAGTGGGCTCGATAAGGCATATGACAAGGCACACAAGGTAATGCTTAGGGTAGGATACTATCGTTTTGCAGATCCGGACTGGTGGTAATGCATAGCAGCTACTACCACCCACCTCGAGACACACTCCCATAATCAAATCGAGGGGTGGTCACTAAAGCAATCACAAAGTCATAAATATGGTATCGAAGAAATGTGCCCGATAGGGGAGCAACCCCACTTGGCCCGGCGTGGCTCCCATTTTAGTCACATCAAGCCGACCCGAGGGGGTCAGGGCTGCGTTCATACCTCATAAAGAATCGTTCGCCAAACCATCCTACTTCATTCTGAATTTTCCACCACGTGCACAGTTGTTAAAGTGGTTTTCGGTATTGACAGAGAGTATGACAATATCTGATCCCGGTCTCTTTAACAACCAAACGCTTATTTCACACCGGTTGGTTCTTTTACATTTCCAAAAACCGATTCATAATTGATATCAAAATATCACATTCACTTCAAAATCATATCACTTTCAAAATCATTATTTACTTCAAAATCATATTCACTTCCAAATCATAATCATTTCAAAATCATATTCACCTCCAAAGCTTAATAATTTCAAAATCATATTCACTTTTGAAATTATTATTCACTTTTATTGCTCATAAAAAAAGATTATAACTACTTACCACACCACTGGTTTCATATTCTATATTAACCAATTCCAATTAATTTCATACAATCTCATCATCAAACACAACATTGAATGTATTTCATTATTTACAATTATAACCAAATTAACCTTACAATAATTTCAATTAATTAAAATTGCATTAAAATAGTTATGAATTACCTTAAATCAACCTTATTAAATCACATTCTAATAGTCTTTTTCATTTGTAAATCATAAATTTTAAATTTTCCCAATTATGAATTTCAAAATCTTTTTAAATTTAATATTTTAATTATCGAAAAATACGGGTCGTTACAGTGCTGATGCCCATTTTTGGCGTCAATAGTTAGCTTCCAAAACCATATGTCATCTTCATTTCCAAAATCAAAGAAATACATGTCCTATCAAAGCGGATTTTAAGCAAACCCTTAAGTTTCCAACGATTAGATAAGAATTTCTTTACAACACTGTAGGGGAGACCATCATCTAAAAAGAAGCCTACAAGTGTGTTTTTCCAAAACTCAACTCCGGCAGAATTAACTTCTTGAGGAGGAACAAGAACTTCATCTACATTTCTAGATATTTTAAAACATTTGGATGTATACCTGCCAACATTATTCGACTTGCTGGAGAATAATTCGGACCAAGAGGCTTTGAGGCTATCTCCATTCTTATCAACAAGAGGTCTAGATCGAACAGCTTCTGAAGGTTCACCAATTAGCTTAAGTTTTTCGTTAATAACAATAGGCTTGACAACATCAACGTGATAGGTAAAGGAGGCTTGTCTGCAATATTATAATCATATGATGGAAGCTACTTTGAGTTGCTAACGGTGGCATTCACATCTAAATCAGGCATTGTAGAAGTGTCACTAATACTAGGGATAGTAGCAGCAATTGGGGGTGGCATGTTAGAAGTAAGCAGAGGGATAATATCTAGAAGAAATTGTGGCAGATTGATGCGACAATAAGGAGATGGCGGGTTTGCTGGTAGAGTTGTAGGGTTCTGGTTACGCTTGGACTGAGATTGAGCTTTGGACAGCGATGGATAGGCACCGTGATCGAAAAGTGAGGGCGGCCTAAATGATTCCCCAAATGCGTCATCAGAGTACCTACCAACGAAGAGCTTGGTTGCCAATTAGCGATTTCAAAGAACCATATTTTTCATATTGTTTTTCAATGGAGGAGAGAAGAGAAGAAAAGGGGAGGAGGCACGATGCAGAAGATAGAAGCGACAAGCTCGATGATGTAGAGATTAGAGGCAAAGTGGATGAACGGCGGGTGAAGAAACCCTAGTTTCAAATGCCATTTTTGAGATTAGGGTTTTTAGAAAAACTCTTATTTTTATGACAAAATGGCAAAATTATTGGCGATGATATAAGGAGATTACTCTAGCCCTATGAGGAGGATTAGGAGAACGACTCTAGTTGGAATTCATGTACAAAGGAGATTAGATGGGTGCAGTATCCAAGAAAATTTACAATGCCATTCATGCATATGTATAACGGGCTAACAAATCATATGCAACATTTGCTTAGTTATGACTTGCATATGGATGGCGCTAGAGCTGATAACTTGTTGCAGATGTTTCCCTTTGTTCTCAAATGACCGGTGACCATGTGGTTCAACGGACTTGTGCTGGGATCCGTTAGAGCTTGCAACCAATTAGCTAACAAATTTCTATGCCAATTCCGGGTTCTTTCAAAACAACTGAAGGGTGCAATTTCACTGACAAATGTGAAGTAGAGAGAGGAACCATTGAAGAGTTATTTAAAAAGGTTCAATGCTACTGCCAAGGAAGTAAGGAATCCAAAAGATAATCTTGTGTTGTTGGATTTCGTAGGTAAAGTTAGCAACGAATTAGATTTAGGAAGTGGCTTACCATGAAGAAGCCAACCACGTTGAAATATTTTCATAAGAAGCCAAACCAATTTTTGCACTTCAAGGAAGCAGAATTGGAGGATAAATTGAGCATGGTGAGACTGGGAGAATCAAGTAGTTTGCGGAGAAGTAATGAGGCTGTGAAGAAATATAACAGCAGCGATAATGAAAACAATAACAGTAAAAGGTAGAATATTCAATCTTAGGCAAGAAGGAAGACCTTAGGAAACTTTTTAGGTTCTTAAATAGAAAATATACTGAGTTGACTGACTCTATGTAAAATATTTACCTAACTACCCAAAATATGACCAGGTATAGGAAGTCGACTCCAAAGGAAGCAACATAGAAAGAATGGAGATCTGGGAAATATTATCGCTTCCATGAGGATGCATGGGCATAATATAAATGACTTTAGGCACCTAAAGGATATGATTGAAGAGATGATAAAAAACAACTATTTCAGTATGTGAAAAACCCACTGGATATCGGCAGTGTGATGACCAAACCTTAAGGCAATTGCCTCGGGTCCATGGAGAAGGAATGAGCGATTTGGTCTCTATTCACCTAAAGGAGATTTGGTCATAAATAAGATATCTTGAGGTCTACCTACAGAAATTAGTTGGAAATAGATGGTAAGATATGTGAGTTCCTTGAAGCATGTCTTACAAGGTACAAGTTATGCTTTCGAGGATGGTACTCCCGTAAAGCAACTAAAGAGGATAGATGATGATATAGTCTTTCAAAATAGCGATGCAAATGGGATAGATGTACCCACATTCGATTTGATGGTAATAACAACCAAGAATGGTTGGCTATTGTTCATCGAGTGCTGGTTGATAGCAAAAGCTTGGTGAACATCAAATTCAAAAAAGCTTTTAATTAACTAAAGATGAATGAGAAGGATTTGTTGCCTTATAACTCTCATTTATAGGGTTTCAATGGAGTAGCAACATCTCAAGTTGGTTGTATTAATTTTACTTTTCAATTAGGAGATGAACCTCGCGGGGTTGTGCAGGTTGAGAAGTTTGATGTGATAGATGAATGCTCTACATACAATGCATTTAACCGACCCTTGTTGATTTTAGAGTCAATCTAGCTCGATGGTGCTTAACTATAAAGTTTTCCACATGCAGTGGAGTTAGAGTGGTTTAGGAAACCGGAGTACCGGAAGAGAATGTTACATCGTGGAGCTTAGGGAAGCTAACCGTAGAGAGAATGGAAAGAATGCAGAGAAGTCTCAACATCAAATCTTAGAATGAATAATAACTACTACCTGAGCCTTGGCTCATGTCCAATAACAATGAATATGAAGCTATGGATCAATCATAAGTCTCAGATGATACAAGAGAAAGACTAGTAGAGCTGACGAAGGAAATCTAAATAGGTGAAGATTCTATGAAGGTAGCCGTGATTGGTTTTCAACTTGGTCTGAGGATAAAGAAGGAATTAAAGGGGTTTATTAAGGCAAACCGTTATGTATTGCATGGACTCATTTTGATATGTGCCAAATCCCACTCGAACTTGTGTGTCATGCATTGAATATCAAACCGACTATCCTTCATGTAGCAGAAAATGCATAGTACGCAACCAGAGAAACTACCTACATTGAAGGAAGAAGTGGATAAGTTGTTGGCATACAATCGGTTGGGTAGTAAATCTCGTGATTGTCAGGGAGCCAATTGGAAGTAGTATACATGCATTGATTATTCGAATTTGAATAAAGCACTCCCAAGGGACTACTTTCCACTTTTGGAAATAGACAGTCTCATGGATGGAACAATTGGACATGAATTAATTTCTTTAATGGATGCTTATTCCAACTACAATAAGATTATAATGTACATTCCATATCAGGAGTACACAATTTTTTATTACAGATTAAGGACTTTACTATTATTAGCTGATATCATTTAGTTTAAAGAATGTTGCGGCTACTTACTAGCGAATAGTTAACAAGATGCTTGTTGAACAAATTAGACGGACAATGGAGGTGAACGTAGATGACATGCTAGTCAAATCAAGGAGATCGATAGACCATGCGGTGCACATATTAGAAATGTTTAATGTACTTCGAAAGTAGAGGACGAAGTTGAATCCAATGAAGTATTCTTTCGAGGTAGCATCGGGAAAGGTTTTGGGGTTCATCATGAACACTAGGAACATAGAAGCTAATATGAACTAGAATGATGCATTGAAGCAAGCCAAAGCCTCAAGGATAAGGAGGAAAAGTGCATAACTTAAATGGAAGGGTTGTTGCTTTTAGTAGGTTCATCTCAAAAGCAACTGATAAGAGTATACTATTCTTCGATACCCTCAAGAGGAAAAAAAGGAATTTTTGATGGATAGACGAATGTGAGCCCGCACTTCAGTAATTGTTGGATCATCTCTAGAAACCAACTATATTATCTAATCCTTTGGAAGGAGAAAATTTGTACATCTACTTTGCGGTTTCGACTTAAGCATTGAGTGTGGCATTGTGCGTGTGGAAGAAAAGATTCCAAGGCTGGTAGATTACATCAATAAGCTATTTACATGAAAAGAAATGCATTATTTGAAGTTGATGAAGCTTTGAGAAAGTTGACGGCATATTTTTAGGCTTACTTGATAAGGATGTTAACTAATTTATTCCTTTGGCGAGTATCGCATCATCCCAAGACATCAGGGCGATTGTTTAAGTGGAACATCGAGGTGAGTCGGTACGAGACTACTTATCATCCCAAAAAGTCGATTTTCATAAAGGAATTGGAAGATTTCATTTTAGAATGTACTATCTTACATAACAAAATGGAAGGGGAAATGGTAAAACTTTCACAATGGAAATTATATGTGGATGGTGCATCCAACGACAACGATTCTAAAGCGGGATTAGTTCTAATAGCTCCAAAAGGTCAGAGGGTGTGCTATGCATTAAAACTTGAGTTTCATCCTACTAATAATGAAGTGAAGTATAAAGCGTTGACTTTGCGTGTTGGACCAAAAAATGACACAAAACCCCAAATAAATCCAAAATGAGAATATTAGATATAAAATAAGAATAAAACTTGCACATGTGATTTTAAAATGGTTCGGCATCTAAACAAACACTTATGTCCAATTTAATTCTATTTCATATGGTTTTGTATAAGCACAATCGAATCAAAAAAGTTTTGGATCTAAGTGGAATTCTAACTACGTAGTACCTTATGATGAAACAAGATAGTGTTCAAGATCAGAAAACCGTATCCTTTTTTCATTGGCAAAGAATGGGTTTCTATAGACGAATCCATCCAATAAAGTTGCTAGCTTGCAGAAGACCAGATAAACGATCAGATCCATGATTTCAGGCACGAAGATAAAGTAAAACTCATACCTTAAATCATGTCCATACCGACATGATCATATCGGTGCTGAAATGATCTTGCAACTTATACCTTCAAATTTTCCTTATACTTATATCTTCAAATTTTCCTTATAATTGCACAAGTCTTTAGGTTTCTAATCTTCGTTGTAAATATCGCTCCTATATATCATGGCGATGCTGCATTCATCGATCGATACGTAAGTATCGGTACGAACCCATATCCATCAAGTCTGCATCCATTCAAGTCTCGCTTCTTTCGTATCGATCCAGTGTCATGTTCTTCGTATCCATCTAACACCATAGCCTTCCTATCGATCACATGCTTCGATCGATGCGAAAGCATCAATCCGAAGTATGTCCTTGATCGCTACAAAAGTATCGATCCGAAGTAGATAGCCGAACCCATGTTGATCGATATGAACCGTACCGATACGAACTGACTTCCCATGAATATTGATCCATCCATAACTTGAGCATACGAACTCCGATTGACCTAAAATTTGACATGTAGCCTCACCTAGCCTTGCTCATCATTCCCAATTGATCCCGTCTTGATTGGAGCTAGGTCAAATTTTAACGGTATCAATCAAAGCCTTGTTTCCAGTCGATCTCCAATCCTGATATCCATCCTTTCCAGCCAATTTGTTGATATCTCGACCTTGACCAAATGGCGGGATAACATTTGCCCTCCAAAACATGCCTTGTGGTAAGAAGGCGTGTTTTTAATAGCTCCGAATCCGACATCCAAAGTCCATATCCCGTTCATAGCCATACTATCTGATCCATAATCCAATGCACTATCGAGCCATTCTATCCAAGCGCCATAACCTTATCCTTGTCCAAATCCACGACTGCTTCGAGTCGATGTCCGATTCCTAATCCAATAACCAAATCCTTAGCCAATTCTATAGCCATCTAAACCTGTCAACCAAATTGTAATCCGTCCATATCCAATAACCAAATCGATGACCTCTCCGGGTTTAAATTCAAATCCATAGACCTCGATGGGTCGCTTTATCCTACTCCGGCCTCGACTCTCCGGTCAAGGACTTTTATGTTCTCCGGCCTCGACTCTTCGGTCAAGGACTTTTATATTCTCTGGCCTCGACTCTCCAGTCTAGGACTTTTATATTCTCCGGCCTCGACTCTACGGTCGAGGACTTTTATATTGTGTTCGAATTTGTTCCATCGCTTTCCAGTGAAGGGATTCATAACTTGCGATTACTGCCCCGTCTCTACGGTCGAGACCGTAATCGATTGACCTGTATTATTTATTACATCATTCTAAATCCAATCATCATAATCCAATTAATAATATGAAAGTTCGTACAACCAAGAAAAACAAATAACCATAGTACTAAAAGAGAAACCAAAGTTCGCAGAAAACAAAAGGAAATCACGATTTCATAAACCCGAGCATCACGGTTTATCATCGTCTCAGAGCATGCCTAGGGACCGTCCTCGATCCCGTACATGTGTAAGCGACTTAGCCGTACTACTTCGGGGTTTATTACTTATTTCAAAGCCATAAATCCATTCAGTTGATAACAAGCTGTTGACGTTGCCTAGATCCAGTTCCATCTTCACTTGCGATGGGCGGTGGCCGCTCCTGTTCCACTGCCACAGCTCGATTCCTTATGTACTGTTGTAGATGACCATTCCTCACATGTTCCTCAATAATATCCTTCAGATGCCTACACTCGTTCGTGTTGTGTCCATTCTGCTCGTGGAATAGGCAATGCTTTCCCGATGCCCACTCGTATTCAGAGGGATCCCTTTTTGCCGGCCTTCGATACTGGAGGAGCCCTCGAGTATCCAAGTAAATCCTTTCTAGAGTTTCAGTCAAATCCATGTAGGAAGAGAATTTGGATTCCCTCCGTTGCCTTTTCAAAGTGCTGTCGTAGTTATTTGTTTTCCTTTTGCCTCTATCGTCTTTGTTTGAATCCTCCCCGGGTGGACCTCCACCTTTCACCGCATAAGCTTCAGCCTCTCTCCCTTCTCTTTCTGCTTGTGCATCTTCCTACCTTAAAAATCTTTCCGCTTCATGGTAGAACTCTTCGAGATCCCTTGGTGGATCCCATTCCAATGATATCTTAAAATCCGAATTATCAGCAATTCCTGAGACTGCCGCCATCAAAACCATCGAAGGATCAGGTCGATCCACCGAAGCCACTACCACATTGAATCTGGTTAAGATATCCCTAAGTGGCTCTTACTTCCATTGTTTCATCGATGTCAAAGTCATCATGATATTGGGTCTGGCTATGTGGACCCGAAATTGCCTCATAAACCTCTTAATCAGCTCCGTCCATGCGCCAATAGAGCCACTCTCCAATTGTCTGAACCATAATGCTGCTATATCCGTCAACTACAAAGGGAAGCACCGCGTCATGACTTCCTCCGATGCCCCCAGCACTTCCATGTGTCTCATGTACTTGGTCAAATGAATAGCAGGATCCATTCTCCCATCGTACATCTCCAGCGTTGGTAGTCTGAAATTCGGTAGGTTCCTAGCTTGCATGATCGTAGGAGCAAAGGGACTCCTATTCACATCCTCTAAGTCTCTATTCACCAATCCTCCCCTCATAGCCTGTTTGATCACGTCCACTAATCTGTCGTTGTCATCAAGTGGTAGCCTCTGCCTGCCATCTCCAACCTGCCCCCCGAGTTCACGAGGGAATCCTGAAGCCTGTTTCTCTGGATGAGCGTTCATATCCCGATCAACTTCAAATTGCACAGCGCTGCCTGGTGTCCTTCCTGGAATCGAGTCGACATGATTTGGGGGCATGCCCCCGAGCACAGGAGCTGCTCCTGATGGTCCCGCTCTGTCCTGCATCCTATTTGCTACGTTTTCTCGGTCCTGATTCTGAACTGCCTCTGCTTCTGTTGCTCCAGCTTCGTGGATCTGAACACCAGTAGCTCCTGACTGTCCAAACTATCTGAGAAGATTCTGCATCATTTCTTTTTGTCTTTTCAGCATTCCTTCCTGCATGGCTTCCATCATCATCTCCATCTCGTCTCGGGTGATGAAGTTTGAGGCCTGATTCGCTCCCGAGGAAGCCTCCTAACTCCCTTCATCCTGGCTCCTTTCTGCTTTTGGTCTCCTTGCTGATTGCTTCACCATAGATTTCCAGATCCAAGTCCTTAAGCTTTTAAATTCAAAATCCAAGCTGTAGAATTCCTGAGTGCTAGCCTTCTCGGTGAAAGCACTAAAATGTTTGTGCCAAAATTGGTCACAAACACCCAATTGCCGATAAAAGCACCCGTTCACAATCACAGATCACAGATAGCAAGTATGTAAAGAATATAAATATGAAGAACACTCAAAATTTAAAAGGAAAGCAGTAGAAACACAAGATTTATAGTGGTTCGACGTTGTAGCCTACATCCACTTTGAAGAGCTGCTGCTTTATTGATTATAACTCGTTGGTTATAGAGGTTTACAACAGTACACTCGAGTTACAACAATGATTCTAGCAGAGTATTGGCGTAGAAGAGCCAAAAGATCCATTTTCTATAGGTCCAGGGTCACTATTTACAGGCGTAGGTGGCAAATATCTCACCCAGATCTCGAAAGATTTCTTCTCTCACGTGGGTGGGACCACGGGATCGAGTTCAGGTGATTTCAACTCGATCTAAGAGCGATACGAATTGAGTTCGTATCGATCAATACTTGGTCATTTAGGGCTGAAATCGATCAGGTACATTCTTGAGGTTGTAGGCAAGCTCCTGTGAAAATTTGGTAGCATTTGGATTTGTAGATCTCTAGTTATGATCGATGCAAGATTATGTTTGTAGTTGGCTATTACATTCGAATTGATCCATGATCTGGTTTATAAGTAGGCTGGTCACTTCGTATCGATCATTTGACTACGATCACCTTTGTATCCATCCCATTCCCACATCCATAGCCATAGCTTCCGTATCGATCCGAGTTTCACGCCTAAATCCATGTTGAGCGCTTCATCACTTGACCGGTCCACTACATCGCATCGATCCAAGCGCTCTGGAAATGTATGCTTTCGTATCCATCGGTTGCCCCTTTCTTCGTATCCATCCGGCCCTGATCGATACGAAATGTGCCAACAAGTTCTGCCGCATTCATCGATCGATACGTAAGTATCGGTACGATCCCATATCCATGAAGTCTGCATCCATTCAAGTCTCGCTTCTTTCGTATCGATCCAGTGTCATGTTCTTCGTATCCATCTAGCGCCGCAGCCTTCGTATCGCTCCCATGCTTCAATCGATGCGAAAGCATCGATCCGAAGTACGTCCTTGATCGATACGAAAGTATCGATCGAAGTAGATAGCCGAACCCGTGTTGATCGATACGAACCATATCGATACGAACTGACTTCCCTTGAATATTGTTCCATCCATAACTTGAGCATACGAACTCTGATTGACCTGAAATTTGACATGTAGCCTCACCTAGCCTTGCTCATCATTCCCAATCAATCCCATCTTGATTGGAGCTAGTTCAAATTTTAACGGTATCGATCATAGCCTTATTTCCAATCGATCTCCAATCCTGATATCCATCCTTTCCAGCCAATTTGTTGATATCCCGGCCTTGACCAAAAGGCTGGATAACACAAATTATTTTGCAAAATATAGAATTTTCAAAATAATTTAAAAGATTTTTTTTTTTCAAAATGCACTAACATTTGTTGACATATGTATTTTCATATGCCGACATATAGGCTGTTAATTATTTTTTAGATTTTGAATGAAAGTATCATTTGGACACAACCCTTCATGAATGGATGCATCTCTTCATTCATTATATAAAGGGGAGTGCAAACAAGTTTCTAATCAATTAATTACTTACTTTCTTCTCACTCCTTACTCTTTTGAAAATTCTCTTAAAAAATATACTCTACACTCTTCAAAATCATATAGAATCAATTCATACTTCATTGTATTGATTCACTACTACTTACTATTTTGCAAGCATATCTTTCTCATTTAAAAGATCAAAGTGCTATCGTAGTGGCCATAGAATCCATCATATCCAAAATACAACTATTTGTCTTTAGAAAAACATCTATAAATTATTTTCAAGCTATAAAAACTATATATTCTCTATAATAAGGGAATTTCAAAAATTGTTTTTGTTTTGTCTTCATCTCCAGCTTGTTTTCCGACCTCTGCATCTTGTATTTGTGATAATTTTGAACTTTTTTGAAGGCCATGAAGCCTATCAATAGGCGAGCCTAAATTTTGGTGAATTTGTGATTCGAATTTGAATCGTTTTTGAATGATTTCGAATGTCAGTTTTGGTGTTTTTCAATGATTTTCCTTGATTTCGAGCACGGGTTTTTCTAAATAATTTTGAAATGATTCTACTCTTATTTGCATGGGTTCGATTCTAGCTCATTCAAATAAAGTGGGTGTGCTTGTAGCCCGTTCAAATCAAGTGGGTGTACTTAGTGGCCCAGTAAATCTAGTGGGTGATCTTTTTATCCATTCAAATCAAGAGAGTTTGCCCCGGACTCGTGATACAAGAGGGTGTGTCTCATAGCCTTGAACTCAAGATTATATTCTTGTTTGCCTTCTACCTGGTTTAAAGTTGGTGATTGAAAAGAAATCTATACAAGCAATTGTATTGTAATTGGATGTACGACTAGTTAATCTGAACCAATATAAAATTGCTGATGTCTTCTCTCTTACTTTACTTTATTGCTTTTATATTTATCTGTGATTGCATTTCTGACTTATTGTTAGTATAAATCATTGCGGTTAATTTGTGATTTGATATTAATCTTGAAAGAATTTTAAAAGATTTACATAAGCTAGAAAACACTATTCACCCCTTTTTGTGTTAAATTTGCCTTAAGATCCATTATTCTGCAACCCATATTTGGTATCAGAGCATTATGTTTTCAAAAACATGCAATTTGGTTTTTGAAAAGTTTTAATGCCAAGTAATTTCATTTGTACTCTTTTTAATACTTTTGTAAATTACAATTTTGTGAAATCAATATCTTATTTTCAAATAGATTAGAAACTAATTATTTTGAAAAGTCACTTGATATTTTAGAAAGGTATAATGTTGAAATGCAGGAACAAGTATGTTATATGGCTGATGGTGAATAGACACTTGATATTCATACATCACAAATTAAGAAGGACAAATGGATATTGGACAGTGGATGCTCAAGACACATGACTGAAAATTTGGAGATCTTGAAAGATATTGTTTGCAAAGATAGTGGATCCGTTAACTTCTAAGACAACTCTAAAGGATATGTGATTATCATCAGCAATGCCGATAACTCTAAAACTCCTACTATTTCTAATGATTTGCTAATTAGAATTTGAAACATAACCTGCTTAGTACTAGTCGATTATGTGATATGGGTTTTAAAATTAAGTTTAAAAAAGACATTTACCACATTAAAGATAGTGAGTCAAACATTATCTTTGAAGTTATTAAGAAACGTAACATTTACATCTTAAGTAAGAAAGTGCATAATGACAATCTGTGTCTTTTGGTTGAATCTAGGGACCCTTCGATTTGGAACATATGATTTGGTCATTTAAATTAAACACCTATGTAAAGTTGCTAGATATGAACTTGTTAGGAGTCACCCTAAAATGAGTTTTAGTATCAACAACTTATGTGATGCCTGCCAAGTAGGAAAACTTTATAAAAGTTCTTTTAAATCAAAAGATATGACTTCTACTTATCAACCCCTTGAGCTTCTTTATCTAGATCTTTTCGGATCCTCACAAATATAATCCATAAATCATAATGTTGGAATTGGGCCAGCCCGCAGTGGAAGTTATAGGTAAATTTCAATTTTTTTACCCTATTGGATCTTTATTGGGCTTATGAGATCTAATTTATTTAGAACATATCCAAATTTAATTTAAATAAAATAATATATTTTATTTTAATTTATAAATTGTTGATAGAAATTTATTTAATTTATTTTCAACTAATATATAAATATACGTATGTACCATATACGTACGTATTTATGTGCGCATGTGTAACATGGTTTTCCCTGAAGGGTATAAAATGCCCATATATAGATTTTGAGATTTACATTGCAACGTACACGTTACCTCATCCTATATGCAGTGTATATTGTCCAAATATGTGTATATATTTATAGTTATTATATATATATATCAAAGTGAAAATTATATATATTTATATTATGAAAAATCATATATATATAAATGTACATAAAAATTATAGTATTAAATATTAAAAAAGCATATATAATATGTGTATATATAAGATATGATTTTACTTAATTTTTTTAATTATTTACATATATATATGTGTGTGTGTATTAAAGTAACATTATTACATATATATAATATGTATATATAAAAATGAGATAGAATAGTATATAAATTATAAAATTGAAATAAATATTATTGTTATTATTTTTATAAAACATTCCAGATCATATATACAGCAAATCCAATTATAAATATAATTTTAGTATATTAATATATATATATATATATTATGAATTAATTAGTTATTTAACAATAAGTAAATTGTAGAGAATATTTGTATAATAGATATTTTGAATTCTAAACTTTCAAAAAATCAAGAATAGTATTATATAGGTTGCGATTTTTTTTAGAAATTTCCAAGTCAAAATAATATTTTTTTTATTAATTAAATGCTTTTCGATCGAATTTGAAATGACTTTAAAAAAATAAATAAATGGTTTAAAAGTTTTTATTTTTGAACCGAGAGCATATGTGTTAACAAATTAATTTTATAAAATTTAAAATTGAATTTTCAAAACATAATTTATTTTATATGAATTTATTCATTTATGCAAAGATTAAATAATATTAAATAATTTCCATAAATTTATTTCGATTACTTAATATCATAATTAATATAAATATGCATTTAAAAATTATCAACTATTTATGCAATATAGTTATATGGTTTAATACATGTCATATAAATAGATTAGTTAATATATTAATCTATGTATATATTAATTAATAAATATAAATAATTAAAATATAATGATATTAGATGTGTGTATCAGATCCTAAAAAAAATTATTTTTTTATTTGATAAACATATACACATAACCAATCAATATACATGACAACAACAATACCTATAACAATCTCACCTAAATAACAATTTAATAAAATACTATATATAAATCTATAACTATATATATATGTGTGTGTGTGTGTGTGTATATATATGTTTGTATGTATTTGAATAATATAGAGTTATACATAGAATATGCATCATATATAAAACTAATTACTTACCTAAAATAATGCTCTTAAGTACACCTTGTAATGATGAGTTCCCTTCCTCTTGAAAACTTCCCGATTCGTCAAATTGCTAGTCTTTGGATTTCATACCCTTTACTATTGAATAGGTATGAACTGGTTTGATTTAAGATATGGGGTGTAAAAAGGTATGGTTTAGCCATGATATGGATTGAGGAGGCAACCAAGAAGTCTCTAGAAAGTTAGGATTATGATTCCTTTTATAGTGGTTGAATCAGAGAGAAAAGTGGATCACATCACTTACCTTTTCTCACCAGATCTTATTCATCCATCATATACCCTAATACTCTATTTTGGTTGCCCCTATATCACATAGTTGCCACTGAATTTTGCCTCTAACATTATGGGCTAACAGCTCATTTAAGCCTTAAAAAATATATTTAATTAAATCCAATTTAATTTCTTTATCGATATCTCATATCGATCGATATCTTTATAACTATTATAAATATATACAATAATATTTATTCTTCAAGTCATATTCAAATTTTATAATTAATATTTCATAAATATTAATTAATTTATGATAATTATAAACTAATTAAAACGTTTGGTCTAAAGAGAATTCATTATTTCAGTTGTACAACTCGTGGGTGTAAATTCAATTAGCGATTAACATCAAACTATTCAAATGTTAACGTTCACAAGTCACTTGGCAGGTGGTGCGACTTCGCTAAATTTATCGCTTACTTAGTTTTGGTAAAATCCAGTTTCAATTTATTAATCATTACTTGATTGTGACATTTATTTACACCAATTCTTGTCGTCAAAACTATGTCGCTTTGAACTTATGGAATTTGGTAATTGTCAAAATTCTAATATCATCCATATTCAACTCTATAGTCCAAACACAAAGTCCTTGGATCAATAATAACAATTATTATTAACCGAATGCTTTGGCTAGGGACTCCGCCTTTTAGTTGACTTGGGTTGACTGTGATAATAACCCCATATAACTGAGGTGACGAATCCTCTCTTGAATAGTGCTTCATTTCTAATACCCCCACTCGACCCAACTATAGTCACTCGATGGAACGCCATGCCATGATTTGACTATAATCAAAGCAAAGCTTTCATATTGAAGATCCATAGTATTCTCAAGTCAAGAGAATTGTGTAAATCAGTCACATCAATATTTTCCGTTTAACCTTAGTAATATTAACCAACAGAAAACTATCGAGTGAGTCATTCCATAGTTATCCAGTAACTATTAGTATGTAACCTCTAGATGCCCCCAACAGCCATGAGAAATACACTGTCCAACATTTGGAGAGCGTTACATATTATAGTCTCAACGGATACATCGATATCCAGTCTCGATGCATCTTGACTAGGAACATTTAAAATTGTATTTATCTTTATAGTGATAAATTACTCACGGTTACAACACTTCGTAACTACTATCACAAAACATACCATTTATGGATTTTTCTATCAAATATAATTTTAATCAAATTAATTAATTAATTAATATAACCACATTATACCAAGTATATAATAGAAAGAAAATACCTTTGATTTCGAACAAGATTGGTTATTGAGTTAGATATATGTAACAAATTACATAATTGCCCCAAGGGCATACCCCTAACTCTATTAGTCTCTCACTTGCAAGTCAATTATGGAATCTTATTCCAAATTCTCCAATCGGTTATCTTAAAACCAATTGGGTCAGTCCCTTAGTGAACATGTATGCTATTATGTTTTAATCATCTACTCTGTTGATTAGCTCTCTCCATCGTTGATAAACTACATTTATTATGTGGAACAATTCAGAGTATATCTCTTGTCTTCCAGTGAGCTTTAAGTTCTATTACGAACTATATGGTGACATTGTTATCATATAACAACGTTATGAGATTCTTAACAGTGGAACCACCCTTGGCTCAGTTATAAATTTGTGCATTTATATTTATATACATTGCTTTTATCGTGGCACTATTCAAGTTAATGAATCAGCCATAATCTCTTCTATTTGGAACATTTTCTACTTAATGATTCTTAATATATTATTGACATGTTATATTCAATGTCTCTTATGAAATTTGAGTCCAAACACTCCTTCAAAAGGAGTTCATTGTTTCTGTAAACCTTTCTCCATTATTTCATAAATGCACGAGAACACCCCCAAACAACAATTTAGTGAAATCTATTTGGATTTGATATTTTCTTAATGTATCAAATAAATAAACAAAACACAATATCGTAGACAACATAGCATGTATGATACTTCCTATTACCAAAGCATAAGGAATCCGTCTTACATGTTCCCCAACAAACATTTTAATAAGGTGTCCTTGCATATCGTTTTTGGATATTCCTACTATATTTAATACTGACTATAAAAGACATTATTTACAAATCCAACAATGAGTATTAAAACAACTAAAGCTAATTTTAACACATGTACATCATAAAAAATTAGCATTGCATTGTTTACTTATTGTTTAGAAATATCTATGTACCTTTTAACATTCTTTCTTATGAACACACGCTTCCTCTGCATTTTGATTGATAATCAAACAATTTGATACTTCTACCAAAATATTTGTTCAATTCCTATGCTTATAAAATGATACTTTCTATCATTTCTTGGATCATACCTAAAAACTCACAACCTCTATATTGCTCCCACTGACTTCGAGACTCATTGGTTGTTATATGCAAATAGTTTACACTAAATCATTATTTAGAATTTTCTATTTCAGCACATATGTACCCAAACACTAATTCTTATCAAGTGATAATCTTGTGAGTAAATTTCAAATAACTTGATCATGTTGAATGATGAATCTCTTATGCTAATCTCAATATTTGAAATTTGCGAGATTATTCTTATCAACATTGCTCATTTAATTCCAACTGCATTAGTCTTGCTCATAAAGACACAATCGCGGCCGATGGATCACATCCCTTCGGTTATGACTACCAAAATCATATTTTGATAGCGTACTTGGAATTCATTTTCGGATCTTCGCCTCACACCATATTATAGAGTCAACACTTTTATTGGTTTAATTAAGTAACTGATGATTGTATATTTTCGATATTGATAAGAAACTCATAGTTTCTCTTCAATGTGCGTGAATACTTATTAGACACTCTTATGCGATATGGTCGTTTAAATTCAGTAATTTCATTTCATGTCATCCAATTTGTTATATCTATGGATCGTAATCAATTCCATTTTACTACAAATAATTTCTCAAAGAAATTCCTTTACAATGAAGTTGATATTTCTTTAAGTAACAATTTTTTTAGTGCAACAGAATATGTATTCTTAAACATTTTATAAATTTCCTTATTTAGAAAACTAATTTGGTTTTAGTTTACAAAACTTAATGTTTAAAACATAAATATGTCATCCAGTGACAGTCTTTCCGAAAATCCTTTTGGGGAGATTCATATAAGATCCCTCACAAACAATTATTATGTGCAATCTTTCGACTCGCACAACCTGCAAACTCCTTGTCCTAAGATATGTTGGGGTTTCTTATAAACCCTTATCTTATATGATTTTGTAAATTATTATTTAGATGAAATAATATTAACCTTGTGTACTACTCTTAAGTACATGACATTATAGAAATAAACTAGCTCAACTTCACTTACAGTTAATCGTACATGTCCAAAAGAGCTCGATTACTCCTTATCGATACATCATTATATATCAAATGGAGGAGTGACCTTTGAGATCGAATCTTTATTCATTTTTAGGTACGTTCAGAACTCTTTCCAATATACTCACTCATTTGATCAAATCAAATCATTTCTATTGCATGTTATATTATTTTCTTCTATTTTATACTCTATGATTCTATCTTAGACATACTACATATGTATCAAATACACATATCTATGTCGATGATAACTCATTGGTGAATATGACGAAGTACATGGAACCGATTTGGTATTAATAGACTTATGATTGCATACATCTATCCGAAGAGTTCATCAACTCTTATGATGCTCCCACTGAATGAGTGCATAGCCCTTAATTGTTTGAGATATAATTAACCAGTATCATATGATTCATAATCATATAATAAAATTATTTCTCAAAACTACGGCTTAGGCTATAATTCTAAAATAACTGTAAATAATATTAGATACTTCTGTATTTTCCAATGCATCACTTTTGTTATGAAAACAAATATAACATTATAGTTTTGTTTCATAACTAATATTTATAATATTCATATTGAAATATAACTATGTCTATTTTCAGTCAACAAAAAAAATAGTCATTATTTCATAAATAATGTTCAGCATGTTTTATGAAAACAATTTTCATAATTTTATGCAAGTAATAAATGCTATATGGCATGCTCCCACTATTTCCACCACTAATAATAGCGTACTAAATTCGATGGTCCATCATTCACTTAATATGGATTATTTATTTTATATACTGCGACTAGTTTACAAAGGAGAGTTCTTTGATCAAATATCTTAAACTCAAAGAAATAAATCTTATAGAAAATAATTTTCTATATGAAAATACATTACAGAATAGAAACCGTATTTCTCATTTCAATGTTAAGTATCAATTATTATTACTACAATTCTCATTTTCGATGTTTCTTTATGAAGTAGAAATGACTACTCACTCTCTTCATCCCAACTGTATCCTAAATTACATCTACTTTCATACATTTGTTTTCTTTAAATGGTCAAACCATTCAAAAGATAACCCTTACTACAATATGAACTCTTTACAAAGATGAATTTGATCATCCTTAACATTTAAGGACATCCAATATGATGCACCTTATGTAAACTTATCATACTGAAATTTCAGTGATCGAATTCTAAGATTTTTCTTGTAGTTTTGGTTTAATGTTACATTTAACACAATGCAATCCTTTTGTAATCAATCAAATTGAATACTTGATCTGATAGTACTGTTTATTTTCTTGTTTCAAATAAAATAACTTCATCGAAGTATCATACATTATGAACTATGAACGTTCCCCATATAACACTTATATATGATAATATGTGGATCAAATATCCATAGTCTTGCTTTTGAGTTCTAAACTCATAGAATGAAATACATGTTCTCGACCAAATAAACGTGTAAGCGACCAAATTATGAATGTATTTAGTAGTTGTAAGATCAGGTGCTTGCATGGGTATTGAAACATTAACATGCAATAAGCATTTATTAGTAAGTGTATGTTATATTTCTATTTGTCAACCTTTGATTCAAATCATTTGTATATCTTAATTGGTACAAATGTTTTATCAATCTTATTAAATGCACAAATTTATCATTATAGATTATTATAACATTATACAACATATGTTCTTTTAATATTAGAAATGTTAAATGTTATCATTTCATCTTTCTAATAAGGCTCCCACTAGCCTTTATTATTTAATCAAACCCTAAGCGAAACATAGAATCTTTTGGCTTCACTAGTGGGTATTAGGACTCATCGATCTTGGAATTCTGACTTTGAGTCTGCTCAACAAGTCAAAGCTCTGTGGACGATGGATAACTCCTTATCGGTTGTAACATATACAACCCCTAACCCTTTGGTATCTTGTCCTAATTCTGCTTCGACCTTGAGTCTGCTCAACAAATCAAAACAAAATTAATCACTTGTACCTACCATACCGCAACGGACTAAGTATAGTATATGTGCCTTGAGTCCGCTCAACAAATACATATAGTTATCTTACCTCGTCTATTCAATATATTAATAATACAACACATAATATCCCCAGCTTGAGTCTGCTCAATGACTAAGGAGTAACCAAGTAATTTATTAATATATATATATATATATGGTAAAGGACAACATTATATTGAAGATTCATGATCTTCAATATATTATATTTAGTGATATCGACTCATGAAATAATGTATTTCTCTTATGAAATACCCTCATGATTCAAGTGTCGGACACATAAAAAATCACGGTGGACGTACATATACGTATGTATTTATTCCTTAAGTCTATTTAGGGTTTCTTTAATGTTCCACTTTAGTGTATACATTCATATTATATAAGTTTTATTATTTTTTAACCTTTACATTTTATATTAATAATATAATAGTCTTATGTATAGTATTATATTAATTAAATATTACTTAATTAAATTTTCAGTTAATTAACATTTTAATTAATTTTATATTAATTTAATATAACATTTATGTTAAATATTTATTACATACCATAACCTTTATAGTATTACACATATACCTTATATATATGTATATTCAGTTAACTAATTAACCTTCAATTTATTTATTTATTTAATTAACTTTTAATTAATTTATTTAATTAAACAATTATAATTAAATTATATTAATTTCAAAATTTATTCATATACATACATATATACTTATGTTATTTTAAACATATTATAACAAGATAACATATATCATAATATAATATATTTATATATATATACACATTTATTAATTAAGTTAATTTATTAATTTCTTTTTTTAATCTAATTAATAAATTTTAAATTTTTTGAAATTAATATATATGTATTTTGAAAATTATTATTATATTATAACTTTTATAATATATTATATCTTATTTTAAACTTAACTTTTAAATTTAAAATCTTTTATTTTTAATTTTCAAATAAGTTTGAAAATTAGCCGAAGGCCCAATTCAAATTATGCCTTTTCTATTAAGGATAAACTTCTGAGCTTACCTATAACATCCCGTATCTGGAGGCCAAAAGCTAAGCGCTATGGATGCTGCGTCATCCACAGTATTAAGTTTTGGTGATGAAATGCGGCAATGCTAATGGTATCCATGATATCAGAAGCACTTGAATATGAATAAAATCACAGATTTAAAAAAAAAACAATAATTTATGTGATTACATTTCAAATAAAATCATATCCAAGTTACAAAAATCCCCAAACGTATTTCCAAGCAATGATCAATCATAATTTACAATAATACGCCAAGAGCGACATATGAAGATGCCCCATTGGAAGATCAAAGCAATATAAACATAATTGTCTTAATACACAACGAAAATAATTTAAAACAGAATTCCTAACTTAGCTATCCGTCAGCCACCTGCTCGTCTTCGGATGCTTTACTCGCCAAAATCTGCTAAAACCTGAAAACTTAAACCCTCAGCCTACTCAAATCAATTTTGAGCACCCGAGAGTTTGAGGGGAAACAAAAACTTCGAGTCAGACATAAAGCCTGGTATAAATAATTTCTGTTACATCTCTGTTTACTGATAATTAGTAAGGCCACGCCGCTTAGCAGAACGGGTTTCCCCTCACTAATATCTCTTTTTAAAACATATATTTTGCAAATCCTTTTATACAACCAAACTGGTTAATCAACTGATTATAATAATAATATAGCAAGATCCATTATGCTAAAACAGGATATAAATAGACAATTTGTCCGATATCTGGGCTAACTGCCCTCTGTTGGACTAACACTACCCTCTGTTGGACTAACTGTCCTAAAACTGATTATATCAAAATAGCAATGTCCTTTATGCTAAATAATGGACTATCTATCCATAAAACAGGTAAAAAGGGTGAACTAACTATCCTTAAGAAGTAGTAAGGTCTGTTATGCTAACAAATGAACTAACTGTTCATTTCTGGGCTAACTGCCTTTATCTGGACTAACTGTCCTCTGGGCTTACTGCCCTCAAAGTGGACTGACTGTCCGAATTTAAATGAGCTAACTGCCTGATTTTCTTTGGGTTAACTACCCTTTAAATTTTCCTTGAAAACTTTTTCAAAATGATTTAGTCCATCAAATCGTATTTATATAAGGAAAATATATCTATAGATTTACTCTAAGCTATCTTTTCCATGTTATTATACTTTACTCAAAATGATGTTGATGATGTTCAATAAGGATTACCTATCCTTTTAAAAAAATAAGTTAAAATCCTTTATAACTTAAAACACTTAGGTTATCTGCCTAATCCTTATATTTGAAACCTTTGTTTAAAACCTTTAAACAACCTTTCGAAATCATTGAAGGTAACCACTTTGAAATCATTAATAAAACCCTTCGAAAGCATTGAAGGTAACCCCTTCGAAACCTTTAATAAAACCTTTCGAAATCATTGAAGGTAACTCCTTCCAAACCAATAAAAAGCCTTTCTTCTACAAGCTTTAAAAGATATGACATCCGCCTTTAAAATCCATTAAACATTAGCCTTCTAAAAACGTTGCTAAACCATACCTTTCGACCCTGTCGAAAGGTCTAAACTTTCTACCTTGTCGGAAGGTTTCTTTCCGAAAACATTGTAAAACCTTACCTTTTGACCCTATCGAAAGGTCTCACCTTTCGACCTTGTCGGAAGGTTTCCTTTCGACGCAAGGTTAGGGAACCATCCCTCTTAAAACCATTGTTAAAACCTTTTGAAAGCATCAAACTAAACTCTTTCAAAAGCACTTTGGGTTCAATTTAAAACAAGTGGAAAGCCTTTCAAAACCATTCGAAGTTGACTACTTCGAAACCATTTAAACGTTTCGACTTAAAGCATTTGGATTATGCCTTTAAGTAGAACAAAAGGATCAGAAAAACATTGGAGTCGAAAGCAACTGCTTCGAAACCTTTAAAAAAACCTTTCAAAAATAATTATGGTTAGTAATGGAACCAATCCTTCGAAACCAATGGAGAGGTGGCAAATTTTAGAAAATGAAAGATTCCCTTCAAAATCAACTGATTCGAAAGGTAGGAAGCGAAAACTATACTTCCGACCTTGTCGGAAGGTTTAACTTTCGACCTTGTCGAAAGGTTTCAATTAAAACAAGAAAGCAACCCAATCGAAACCTTTTCTTTTAAACCATTTGACTTTGTCGAAAGCTAGGAGGCGTATTTTCCTTAAAATCAAAACAAAGTTTCATCTCTTTCGAAAGCTCTTACCTTTCGTCCCTAAACCTTTCAACTTTGACCAATTCACTACATACCAGTTGCCTGTTACCATGTGCATTGGTTATTGACCTAGTCGAAAGGTTTGATACCTTTCGACCTTGTCGGAACGTTTGGATTAGAGGCGGAACCTTGTTGCCGAAAGAGTTGAAATAGTTGAAAGACTATTTATTTGTATTTTAAAATAGTTCTTTTGTACCTAACCTGCCTTATTTGTCTAAATTTGATTGGTTGCCAGATTTTTATATTCAAAAGTGCTGCCGACTTTCTATATTTACCATTTTAAACACATTTATAAAAGTGGAAATTAGGTTGAAGCGCTTCTATTTGCAGGGTAATTAGTTTTAAGGACAACACTTTTAAATAATTAGTTTTAAGGACAATTTACAGCATAATGATAAATTCATTTATCTTTTTAAGTTATACAAGAAAATGATAAATTCTTTCATCATTATTTCTGTATAACTGAAAATGATAATTCTTTTATCTTTTTCCTGTAAAATATCCTTAAAACTAATTTTTCAGAAGTAGTGTCCTTAAAACTTATTACCCTGCATAAATAAGCCCTTGAAGTGAAATTCCCCTTTATAAAATGCCCCTTCTCCTCTATAATTATTAAAACATTTAAGTCTCATACCTTAAATAATTTTATATAACTATTAAATCACCTTAGAAAAATCTGGAAAAATTCTAGAAAATCATTTAGTATATGTTTTACAACATATAAAATTTTCGGACCCAAATAATAATTATTTTTTCGTAAATAATTTTATAATCCAAATTATCATTTTCTTCCTTAGAAAATTCATAATGATTCCACAAAAACTCAGAAAAATATGAAAATTGAAACCCATCTCTAAAATATCTTTTTAGATCACCATAAAAATTCGCAAGGCTAACGGTTGTCATTTAATAGGGTTTTCATCTTAAAACGTGTCATAAAATCTATATGAACATTAATAAATCATCAACATGTATATATAATCATTTTATCATTCAAACACATGGAAAATCTTTGCAAAATTATTCGGATTTAATCTTAAAACCGAAACCATAAAAATTTAGAGATGTAAACATCATTCACCTTTGCTTTAGAGATTAAAGAGCTTTAGATTTGAATGAGTTTGATTTGAATTTGCTTTTCCTTTAGCTCTTCTTTAGTTTCCTCTTCTTCTTTCCTTGTTAATGGTGGTCGGCCTTGATTTTGAAAATTTTGAAATGAAATGAACGTGCATAATACACACGGCTATGGGAAGTAAATATAGGAATGGCCTCTTTCCCATATTACCCCTCCTTTAATTCATTTTAAACCCTTCTTTAATTTGTTTTCTTTTAAAAGGCATGGCTACCTTAGTACAAATCAAATCTCAATCTCATAATCAACACATTATTTTATTTAGTTTATCTAACTAAATCTCGCAAATAATGTTGCCAAAAATCTGGGGTGTTACAGACTCCCCTCCTTGAAGAATTTCGTCCTCGAAATTACAATAAGGCCCACAAAACAAACAAGAAGGTAAAACATACTATCAAACAAGTCATGATAAGTATCTCTAATCCTGCTCTCAACCTACCAAGTACAGTCTCTGTCATCATCATTCCACTGGACTTTGACTAATCTACCCGTCTTGGTTCTAAACCTCTTCTCATCTCTCGCAACAATGCGAATTGGCTTCCTCACTATGGTCAAGTCCAGTTTTACCACTAAATCATCTAGCACTATCGGTGCAATAGTAGTCTCAATGTCTCTAACACACTTTCTGAGATGAGAAACATGAAAAACATCGTGGACACTTGCCAAACTGCTCGGTAACTCAAGTCTATATGCAAGTTTTCCGATCCTCTCAAGCATAGGAAAATGTCCAACAAACCTAGGAGATAACTTCTCCGATTTCGCAAATCTAATCACACCCTTCATCGGTGATACTTTGACGAAAACCTGGTCCCCAACCATGAACTCCAAATCTTTCTGTCTCTTATATGCATAACTTTTCTACCTAGACTAAGCCTCCTTCATTCTAGCTCGAATGACCTCAATCTTTTCCGCAGTCTCTCTAACCAGATCTGGACCAAGAATCAACCTATCCCCGGTCTCCAACCAACATACGGGAGATTTGCGTGGCCTTCCATACAAAGCTTCAAACGGTGCCATCCCAATACAAGTATGATAACCATTGTTATACGAAAACTCGACTAGATGCAGCTGGTCCTCCTATGATCCCCCCGAATTCAAGAACACAAGCTCTTAACAAATCTTCCAAGATCTTGTTAACTCTTTCCGTTTGCCCATCTATCTATGGATGGTAAGCGGTACTCATCTAAAGCTTGGTTCCCAAAACTTCCCGCAGACTCTTCCAAAACTCGCTAGTGAACAAAGAATCTCTATCGCTAACTATACTGCTTGGAATCCCATGCAGTCTAACCACATTCTTCATGAACAATCTTGCTAAAACTGGTGCCGTCCTGGTTGACCTAACCGAAATGAAATGGGCACTCTTGGTCAATCTATCCACTATGACCCATACACTTTCATTACCCCTGTTTGACCTTGGCAACCCATCAACGAAGTCCACAGAAATAGAATCCCACTTCCACATTGGAATGTCTAACGACTGAAGCAAACCACTTGGCTTTTGGTGTTCGGCCTTCACCTGTTGGCAATTCAAGCACTGCGTTACACACAAATCAATATCCCGCTTCATTCCTTCCCAGAAGAAACTCCTCTTCATATCCTGATACATCTTGGTACCTCCGGGATGTATAACATACTTCGAACGATGTCATTCATCTAAGACTTCCTTCCTTATGTTCCCTACACTCGAAACACATAATCTCCCTTTCTTTCTCAACCACCCATTTTTGTCAAGACTGAAATCTTTCAATTATTTACATATAAAATATTATAGTATTAATATTAAATAAACACACACAATATATATATATATAATATGCACGTATATATAAGATATGATTTTACTTAATTTTTTAATTATTTACACATATATATATAACATAATTATTTTTATATATGTATATAAATATAATAATTAAAATGTAAATCTGAGTTAGAATAGTTTATAAATTATAAATTAAAATAATAATAATTATTATTATTATAAAATATTCTATGTCCTATATACAAAAAATCCGAATATAAAAATAATTTTATTATATATATATATATATTATGAATTAATTAGTTAATGAACAAGAAGAAAATAATAGAAAATATTTATATAATAGATATTTCGAATTTTAAACTTTCATAAAACCAGAAATAGTATTATATAGATTTTGAAATTTTTTTAGAAATTTCCAAGTCAAAATAATATTTTTTATTAATTAATTAATTTTTGTTTGAATTTTAAATGATTTTTTGAAAATATATAAAATGATTTAAAATTCTGATTTTTTGATCGAGAGCATATGTGATAACAAATTAATTTTAGAAAATTTGAAATTGAATTTTTAAAACATAATTTATTTTATATGAATTTATTAATTCGTGTAAACATTAAATAATATTAAAATATATTAAATAATTTCCAAAAATTTATTTTCAATTACTAAAAATCATAATTAATATAAATATACATTTAAAAATTATTAGATAAATTATTGATGCAATATAGTTATTAAGTTTAATGCATGTCACATATATAAATTAGTTAATATATTACCTATTTATATATTAATTAATTAAATATAAATAATTAAAATATAATGATATTGGTTGTGTGTATCAGATCCTTGAATAAAATTATTTTTTATTTGATAAACATATAGACATAACCAATCAATATATGTGACGACAACAATACCTATAAGAATCTCACCCAACTAACAATTCAATAATAACAATGTATATATATATGAATAAACGGAGAGTTATACTAAGAATATGCATCATAACGAATTACTTACCTAAACAAATGCCCTTAAGTACATTTTATAACGATGAGTTCCCTTCCTCTTGAAAACTTCCTAATTCGTTAGATTACTAGTCTTTGAATAGCAGACCCTTTGCCGTCGAATCGCTAATGATTTGAGATTTGATGGGGGTATAGAGAGATATGGTTTAGCCATGATATGGATAGAGGAGGCAGCCAAAAAGTCTATAGAACATTAGGATTTTGACTCCTTTTATAGTGGTTGAATCAGAGAGAAAAGTGGATCATATGTAACATCCCCCAACTTGCGACTCCATTGATTTCGGCTTTACTAATGAATAAATCGGTTATGTTTAAACCCATATTATGACTATAATTTGCTGCTGCAGAATAAACCAATTTTAAAATGTGATAAGATACTCGATAAGGCATAAGTTCCAATATCTTAAGCGTTTCCTCGTAAGAACGCCCGCGAATCTGATCAGTTACTCTTTGCGCTTTGAAAATATACGTTGCTTTTGCTAACTCGAATTGAAGGGTGATATCAAATCGGTCTATTTTCAGCGTCATATACATAGTTAGCTTCTCCGTATCAAGGTCGTCATCAATATCCTCACTATCATCAAAATGGATATCGTCACTATCATCAATATTGATATCATCAATAAGATACTCTTTAGGCTTGTCATCTAGGAACTTGTTCGAAATACCATAATGAAAGGAACATAGGAGTTTGCCACTTAGTTTTTGACCAAACAGGATCGTCCATTTCCCATAGAACCTGAAATTAAGCGCTACAGATGCAGTTATCATATATAGTATTAATTTCTGGCGTCAAAATGCGATCATGTTAATGGTATCCATAATATCAGAAGCACAGGAATATGAAATAAAAGAAAAATTTCACATTTCATTTCAAAGTCATAATTTAATATTCCATACATAATTCCAAACGTTTCCTAGGTTTAGATAAATTATATCTATTACAACACACTCCAAGAGCGCCATAAGAAGATGCTTCTTTGGTTGATCAGAGTTACTAATTAGATAGATACAACTTCTGCCAATACATACATACAACAAAATGTCATAACACAGCGGAAATAATTAATAGGTAGTCTCCTAAATAGCTAGCCCTTGCATCCTGCACGTCTTTGGAAGATTATTTCCCAAACCTACTAAACCTGTAAACCCTTACTCTCAACCCACTCAAATTAAATTTTTAACGCTTGAGAGTTTAAGGGCAAAACATAAACTTCGAGTCAGACAATAAGCCCGGTGTGAATAAAAATATGCCATCTCGGTTAATTGATATTTAGTAAGACCACGCTGTTGAGCGAAATGGGTTTTCCCTTCACTAGTATCCTTTAAAAATACATCTTTTGCAAATCATAGTCCTGCAACCAAATTGGTTAAAATAACAGTATAACAATATAACAAAAATAGGTATGCATACAACCTGGGTAATCTTGACTATCTGTCAAATCAGACTACCTGCCACAAAGTTTAGTTTTCATAGGGTAACCACCAACTTAAATGGCTGACTTGGGCTACAAGATATATCAAATTTTCTAACCATCCTGTTAGAAGAAAACTAGACAGTCTGTTCGAAACTGACTATTCCTAGCGTCAACTGAACCTAATGGTTTTATAGGCTCACCAATAACCTAACTCATCTTTGTGTATTCCTTTATATGCGCACACGTACTTTTAGTCTTGCTTGTGACAAAGCCCTACACACTGATTTTGGACTAATATCAGCTAGGGGCTAATAACTGAAGTATAGGGCATTACCCTACACCAATCCCATCTGGTTTTGTAATTTCTGAGTCAATTTTTATCCTATCACAATCTATTCAAAAGTGATAAGAACAATAATATCTTTAGTCAAGTTCTGGGCTAAATACCCTATTTATTTCCTTGAAAACATACTTCTTTACAAATGATTTACCCCTTGAAATCGTAATTAAAACAAGGAAATTATAAGCCTTTACTGTATCAAAATATTTATGCCATGACATATGCTTTTATAAAACTACATTGATGAAGTTCGAAAACACTTAGAGGTTGCCTTACTTCGAAACCATAGGCCATAGGGTCAAAACAATATAAAATATTTATATTGAAAGAGTGCGACAAGAACATTGTCGATAAGGGTCGTCGCCCCTTTATACATAGGTCATACGGCCAAAACATTAAACTTTATATTTATAAACATCGTCGTCATTATTGCTATGGGGTCGTCGTCCCTCTTCATCATTGAAAAACATGTTATAGTCTTTAACATTTAAAAGTTTAATGGGATATAATCAAAGCCATCCACTTCGTAAAACGTAATATAAAACTATAGAAGAATTTCTACGACATTGAGGACTATCGACATCAATACCTTAAATAAAATTGCGGTCTCATTTGAGCCGAAGTCATATATTCAGCAACATGGCCTCTTTGAAAGTAGGGTTAAGGTTCTAAAGTGGCATGCTATAAGTTCAATGACCATTAAGGTCCAAGTGATCAAATGCAAAGTCCTTATCAAAACACTACGACGTTATTATCGCTGCTATAGTCTCTTTGAAAACATTGGAGCTAGCGACATTTATAAAGGATAAGCAACGACTTGCCTGGGTATAAACGTGACTATTTAATCATACAGCCCCATTGATATCGAAGACGTGTACGCCAAAGTCATCTCTAAACTCAAACGAATTCATTTCATATCACCTGTTGGTGATATCCCATACATTCGTTCAGGTCGAAGATGCAAAAATAACGGCGACGTGGTCTTCGACGTCAATGAAGTCGATGTGGCAGAACCATAGTTAACAAGAAAATTGTTTTATTACCAATAAAAGTAATTTCTTTTCACCTACTCCAATTGTTCCTCAAATTCTCATGGGTTGATAAAAAGCTTTATCGCTTTCTTTTCAAAAAATTGTCGAATACCATAATTAGCATTACTAAATCATTTTGCAAAATAGCCCTTTATATTAATGGGGGAATTAAATTAAAGGACAAAAATTTGTATATTTTTAGCCTTAAGGACACGACCTCAATATTTTAACCACAAGGACAAACATTCTCCTAAAAATTATTCTTAAGGACAAACATTCTTTCAAAATTATTCATAAGGACAAACATTCTTTCAAAACTGCTACCGAACTAAAAACTGATACTTAAAAACTGCTACCGATAACTACAAACTTATACCTAAAAACTGTAAAAACTGATACCTAAAGAAAGTTGTCCTTCAGGCTAAAATACCGAAGGTCTGTCCTTGAGGCTAAAATTATGAGAAATTTTGTCCTTAACAATAATTTCCTGTATATTAATATCCCAATATATCAATTTAGCCTTTTTAGCTTAAATAATTTATTAATCATTCTTAAACACTTGGGAAAAATCCCCAAGAATCACCATAAATCAAATATATTATTTTCTTTAACATATAAAAATTTTGCGGCCAAAAACTTCATTTAATTTTTTTAATAATTAAAACCCGAAATAAAATATTTTCTTCCCTTGAGAAAATCATAAAATATTCATAAATTATTGGAAAATTATAAAATTCGAAACCCACTTCTAAAATAATATTCTAAACCTCATATCAAAAATTCGGATCATTTGGGACATAAAGTTAGGTTTTTTACTTTTAAAACCTATTAAATAATTTCATGATATATCCTATTATTCATTAATCAAGCATATAATCATCTCATAATCAAAACATGTCATAATAACATCTAAAGAATCAAATTTATGCTTAAAATCCGAAATTAATACTTAAGACTTGAGATGCGTCTATTATTCACCTTGAATGGATTAAGAAGATTGAGATTTGTATTATTGATTTGAATCCCCTAAGCTTTCATCTTGTTTCTAGCTTATCTTCCTCTTGAATACTTGGTTAATGGCCGGCTTATTTATCTATTTTAATTTGTTTGTTATGAAGTGAATGAAAGCAAGTGAGGGTATCATAGAGTGAGGATTTATGTTTAGGAATTTAGGTGTTTTTCCATTTTTCCCTTAACCCATATTCCTCCTTCACATTTTAATATTAATTCATTCTTATTAGCTCATTCCTTAAGATACAACCTCTATTATTTGCCAAATCTCAACCTCTCTATCATTCTACACTATTTTATTTAATTTATCCAATTAAATATCTGTAATAATGTTAATTAAAATTAGGGTTGTTATAGACTTTCCTCCTTAAGGAATTTCGTCCTCGAAATTACGATAAGGTACACACATCAAATATAAAAGCATAGATGTAAAAAATACCATTAAACAAGTCGGGATAAGTATCCCTAATCCTGCTCTTCATTTCCCAAGTATAGTCGCTCTCATCGTCACTCCACTGACTTTTACTAATCTGACTGTCTAGTTCCTTATCCTTTTTTCATCCTTAGCCACAATACGAACTGGATGTCTAATTATAGACATGTTCGGCCTCCTCTACTAAATCTTACAATGCAATCAGAGTTATAGTAGTCTCTCGATCTTGAAGATACTTCCTTAGATGAGAAATATGGAAAACATTGTGGATTCCTACCAAACTGCTCGGTACCCAATCTTGTAAGCGAGTTTCCCGATCTCTCTATGATAGGAAATGGACCTACATATCTCGGTGCCAATTTTCACACTTTCCAAACCTTACTACACCTTTCATTGGTGATATTTTGATGAAAACATGATCTCCAATTGAGAATTCTATGTCTTTCCGTCTCTTATATGTATAAATCTTCTACTTAGACTGAGCTTTTTTCATCCTTGCTTGGATTAACTCAATCTTCTTCATGGCTTCTCTCACCATATCTGGACCAAGTACTAGTCTTTCTCCAGTCTTTAACCAACATAAGGGTAATTTACATGGCCTTCCGTATAAAGCTTCAAAAGGTGCCATCCCTATATTAGTCTGATAACTATTGTTATAAGAAAACTCGACTAAGTGTAGATGGTCTTTCCATGATCCTCCAAAATCTTGCACATAAGCTCTTAGAAAATCCTATAAGACTGTGTTGACTCTTTTCTTTTGCCCATTGGTCTGTAGATGGTAAGCGGTACTCATCTTGAGCTTGGTACCTAAAGCCTCTTGTAGATTCTGTCAGAATTCGCTAGTAAATATGGTATCTTTGTCGCTAACTATACTACTATGAACTCCATGCGGTCTAACTATATTCTTCATGAATAACTTAGCAAAAACAGGTGTCGTTCTTATCGACTTAGCGGGATGAAATATGCACTCTTGGTCAGTCTATCCACTATGACCCAAATACTTTCATTTCCTCTGTTTGATCTTGGCAACCCGTCAATAAAATCCATAGATATCGAATCCCATTTCCACACTGGAACATCTAAGGGCTGAAGCAACCCGCTTGGCTTCTGATGTTCGGCTTTTACTTGTTGATAATTCAAACACAGCTTTAGCCATAAGCCTACATCCATTTTTATGCCCTCCCAGAAAAAGATTCTCTTTGTATCCTGATACATCTTAGTTCCTCCAGGATGAATAGTGAACTTCGATCGGTGACAATCCCTAAGAACTTCTTTTTTTAGGTCTCCAACGTCTTGAACACACAACTGTCCCTTCTTTCTCAACCGTTCGTTTTGTTCAGGATAAAAATCCTCCAAGTCATCAATCTTAATTCCACCTTACAATCTTCTAATTCTTTCAACTAAGGCTGGATCATCTTTTTGTTTAGAAGCAATCCTTTCGATCAATACCAGTAGAACTTTCAAACAAGATAACATTATGGTACTCTGACTAGAACCGACAGTTGATCTTAACTACACACTAAAAGTAGTCAATGTTTTAAGTCTTTCTATTCAGCCAACATAGACAACACCACATTCTGATGTTTCTTGCTACATTCATCTACAACTTTGTTTCCTTTCCCCGGTGTGTACTCAATTCCAAAATCATAGGCAGCTGTAAACTCTAACCACCTTTGCTGTCTCAAGTTCAAATCCTTCCAAGAGAATAAGTAACTTAAAGACTTGTGATCCATATACAACTCGAATCGTTCTACTAAAAGGTAAAGTCTCCAAACCTTCATAGCAAATATTACAGCAGCCAACTCTAAGTCATGAGTTAGATATCTAATTTTGTGCGTTTTGAGCTATCGCAAAGCATGGGCAATTACTTTATCCCTCTGCATTAACATAGCTCCTAACCCTACTCCACATGCATCAATATACACTACCAAATCTTGGTTTCCGTCTGGAACAACTAACATGAGCGCGTTGGTCAATTAATGTTTCAACTTCTGGAATGCGTCCTCACATTTATCGATCCAAACATACTTCACATCCTTCCTTACTTGTTCATCTAGTCATCAAGTGCTGCTGTATATGAGAAATCCTTAATGAATCTCCTGTAGTAGCCAGCTAGACCAAGAAACTCTTTATGTCGGTCACCGTCTCTAACCTCTTCCAGTTATTAAATGCTTCTATCTTAGATGGATCTATTGATAACCCTTTTTCTGAGATTACATGACCAAGAAACTTCACCTCCTTCCTCCAAAAATGACACTTCAAAAACTTTGCCTTTAGTTGATACTATCTCTGCATCTCAAGCACTATTCTAAGACGAGTCTCATGATCTCGCTCATTCCTAGAATATATCAGAATGCCATCTAAAAACACAAACATGAATCTGTCCAAATGCTCTCGGAAGATCCAGTTCACCAAATCCATGAAGAAAGCAAGCGCATTAGTCAACCCGAATGGCATTACTAACCACTTACATGAATCATATCTTTTTTCAAAATGCCATCAAAGGAATAAAGTCCTTTTTTACTCTTAATTGATGGAACCCTTTCGCTAAATCTGACTGAGAAAATACTTTGGCTCCACTTAATTGATTAAAAAAGTCATCTATCCTCGTCAATGAATATTGATTCTTTATCGTCTTCTCGTTCAAGTTATGATAATCCATACACAATCTCAATGACCCGTCTGGTTTCTTCACGAACACAATGGTCACTCCCCAAGGAAAACTGCTTGGTCTAATAAAACTCTTTCCTTCTAAGTCTACTAACTGCACATTTAACTCCTTCATCTCGATAGGTGTCATCTTCTAGGTGGTCTACTTACGGGTTCAGCTCCGGGTACAGGATCTTTTCGATACTCAATAGCTCATTTCGGCAGTAGTCCTGTAAAGGGTCAAAGACATCTACAAATTCTATAAATACAAAAACTCGGTTTAACTTGTCTTCCTCATCCTTTACACCCAACAGAACACAAACATCAAAACTTGGGTTTTCTACTGAGTCTATAATTCGGTCACTACTATTAAGGCGTCTTAGTGATATTTTCCTATCGTGGCAAAATATCCTAGCATCATATTTACTTAACCAGTCCATTCCCAAAATAATCCCAAAGCCTACAAAATCAAACATATGCAAATTGTAAGCACATTTATGACTTAATAATGAAAACTCTATATGGTCACATCTCATCCCTAGAGTTGCATACCTTCATATCAAATTCGCAACCCTTAAAGAAGTACCCAGGTATAAGGGTTCTAGGCTAAGCTTATTTACCAAACATCGAGATATAAAAAGTGTGATGCACTAGTATCAAATAATACTCTAACATATATACCATGAATCAAAAGCGTACCTCCTATCACAGCTTTCCCTTTCTCCTCGGTTGTTGGTCTTTAGATAACCGGTTCTAAAGCAAATACTTTTTCTTTTTCTCACTTGGCCACTTCCGGACATTTGTTCTTATAATGTCCCACTAGTCACAGTTAAAGCACTTGATGTTCTTCTTTCCAATGACTTCCTTTCCCAGTTTGACATTCATGAGCATATTGTACCTTTTTGTCACATTTATAACACACAACCTCAAACTATCCTTTCCTGGCAACTCCACCCATCTGAGCTCCCTTCTTCTGAAAGAACTTTCGTTTCTGATTCCGCCCACTCCGAGTCTCCACTGCCTTATTACTTCTAAAGAAAGCAAGCATCTCCGCATTCCTCAAAGCCATCTCCATGACTACATCACATGGATCCCTGAGATGTGGTAAAGGCACCATAACAAGCTCAGGTCTTGACCCGTGAATAAACTTCTCATTCCTTTTGACAATAGTATCCATGGTAGCATACCCATATTAGGACAGCCCTCAAATCTGGTTGCATACTCAAGCACTGTCATATCACCTTGTACTAACTTAGCGAACTTCCTCAACCAAGTTAACTTAGCGATTTCAGACATAAACCTCTCTTCAAACCTTCTCTTGAATTCTACTCAAGTCAAAGTTTCCTCTACTACTCCAACCATCATACTATTTCACCAGTATAATGCAGCACCTTGCAGTTGCCTAGATACCAATCTCCTCTTCTGTTCATCATTCAAACCAAGATCAGTGAAAATCCTTTCCCAGTGGAGTAACCAATTTTCCACTTCAATTGCATTCTCGGTTCCAATAAATGGCTTCCCTCCAAGTCTCGCATAGTCCCTACTTAGAACAACATAGTTAATAACAACTAGGGTCTCCTAATTCACTCCTCCACATTTCCACCAACTTATCCAATAGCAACTTCTGCTTGCATCATGTTGACAAAGAACTGATACATTGCTCCCATATCAACTGGTGGTGTTTCTGCACCTACATTTGCAGCTATTTATCGACCTAGGTTTCTCCTAGTATTCGGCTTGACATTTCATTAGTTGTGGTGCTTCCTCCATCAAAATTCACTCTTTCGTTTCCTATCTCCATATCTTACTCCCTTAAATCTGCTTTCGAACCTTAGTACGATACAGAAGAATAGTCTAAGAGAGAGCGAGAATAGAGATAAAGCATATACTTATATGTAGCAAATACAAGTATATGACTATAGCGTTATCCCATACCTCAATCTTATTCTTTGATTCATTTGGATTATGTATTTCAAAATCCCTTTTAAGTTAAAAATTCTTTAAATTTTACATACACCTATGCTCTGATACCAAGTTCTAACATCCTCCATCTTTAGACCTAAGCGCTCTAGATGCTATAGTCATTTATAGTATTTATATCCGATGACAAAATGCGGCCATGTTAATGGTATCCATAATATCAAAAGAACAAGAATACGAAATAAAAGCAAAATTTCACATTTCATTTCAAAGTCATAATTTCATATTCAGTACATAATCCTAAACGTTGCCTAGGTTTAGATAAAATATAGTTATTACAACATACTCCAAGAGCGACATATGCTCTCTTGGTTGATCAGAGTTAGTAAATAAACAGATACAACTTTTGTCAATACATACATACAACAAAATGTCATAACACAGTGGAAATAATTAATAGGCAGTCTCATAAATAGCTAACCATTGCCTCCTGCAGGTCTTCGGAAGCTTTATTTGCCAAACCTACTAAACTTATAAACCTTTACTCTCGACCTACTCAAATTAAATTTTGAGCACCCGAGAGTTTAAAGAGAAAACATAAATTTCAAGTTAGACAATAAGCCTGGTGTGAATAACAATATGCCGTCTCGGTTAATTGATATCTAGTGAGACCACGCGGCTGAGCAGAATGGGTTTTCCCCTTACTAGTATCCTTTAAAAATATATCATTTGAAAATCCTAGTCCTGCAACCGAACTGGTTAAAATAACAATGTAACAATATAACAACAATATGTATGCATGCAACCTGCGTGATTCTGACTATCTGTCAAACTAGTGGACTACATGTCCCAATGTTTAGTTTTCATAGGGTAATGACCAACCTACACAACTGAATCGAGCCTATAAGATATATCAAATTTTCTAACCATCCTGTTAGAAGAAAACTGGATGGTCTGTCCAAAACTTACTATTTCTAGGGTCAACTAAACATAAAGGTTTTGTGGGCTCACCAATAACCTAACTCATCTTTGTGTATTCCTTTCTATGCGTACACCTACTTTTAGTTTTACCTGTGACACAGCCCTACACATTGTAATTTTGGACTGATATTAGCTAGTGGCTAACAACTGAAGTATAGGGCACTACCCTACACTAGTCCTATCTGGTTTCCTAATTTATTAGTCAATTTTTATCCTATCACAATCTATCTAAAAGTGATAAGCATAATAATCTCTTTAGTCAAATTCTGGGCTAAATACCCTATTTATTTCCTTGAAAACATACTTCTTTACAAATGATTTACTCTTTGAAAAATTAATTAAAACAAGGAAATTATAAGCCTTTACTCTATCAAAATATTTATGCCATGACATATGCTTTTATAAAATTACATTGATGAAGTTCAAAAACACTTCGAAGTTACCTTACTTCGAAACTATAGGCCATAGGACCAAAACACTATAAAATCTTTGTATTGAAAGAGTGCTAAAGGACACCGTCGAAAAGGGTCATCGCCCATCTTTATCATCGAAAAAAATGTTAAAGTCTTTAAAATATAAATATTTAAAGAGATATAGTCGAAGTCATCCACTTCGTAAAATGTAATATAAAACTATAAAAGAATTTCGGCAACATGAAGGATTGTCGACATCAATGCCTTAAGTGAAATAGCGGCATCCTTAGAGCCAAAGTCATAATATATGGCAACGTGGCCTCTTCGAAAGTAAGGGTTAAGGTTCTAATAAGTTAACCTATAAGGTTGACGACCATCAAGGTCGAAGTGGTAAAACGTGAAATCCTTATCAAAACACTACGGTGTCATTATCGCCGCTATAGTCTCTTCGAAAACATTGGACTCGCCGACATTTATAAAAGATAAGCGATGACTTGCCTGGGTATAAAATGCGACTCTTTAATCACACGACTCCATTGACATCAAAGACGTGTATGCGGACATCGTCTCTAAACTCAAATGAATTCATTTCATATCACCTATTAGTGACATCCTACGCGTTCAATTAGGTAGAAGATGTATAATTGCGGTGATGTGGTCTTCGGCGTCAATGAAGTCGAAGTGGAAGAACCATGATTAACAAAAAAAACTATTTTATTACTAATAAAAGTAATTTCTTTTCACCTACTTCAATTTTTTTTGTCAAAATACTCATTGGCTAATAGAAATCTTTATCACTTTCTTTTCTAGAAAACCGTCGAATACCATAATTAGCATTACTAAATCATTTTGCAAAATAGCCATTTATATTAATATCCTAATATATCAATTAATCCTTTCTAGCTTAAATAATTTATTAATCATTCTTAAACATTTGGGAAAAATCACAATAAAATTTGCTATTTTTTTAACAAATAAAAATTTCAGGACCAAAAACTTTATTTAATTATTTTTGATAATTAAAACTCAAAGTAAACTATTTTCCTCCCTTGAGAAAATCATAAAATATTCCTATATTATTGAAAAATTATGAAATTCGAAACCCACTTCTAAAATAATATTCTAAACCTCATATCAAAATTTTAGATCGTCTAGGTCATAAAATTAGGTTTTCACTCTTAAAACCTATTAAATAATTTAATGATAAATCCTATTATTCATCAATCAAGTATATAACTATCTCATAATCAAAACATGGCATAATAACATCTAAAGAATCAGATTTATGCTCAAAACCCAAATTAATACTTAAAACATGAGATGCATCTATTATTCATCTTGAACAGATTAAGAAGGTTGAGATTTTTGCTGTTAATTTGAATCCCCTAAGCTTTGATTTTGTTTCTAGCTTATCTTCATCTTGAATAATTGGTTAATGGTCGACCTATTTCTCTATTTTAATTCGTTTTTTATGAAGTGAATGAAAGTGAGGGAGGAAATAAGAGAGTGAGGGTTTATGTTCAGGAATTTAGGTATTTTCCCATTTTCCCTTAACTTATATTCCTTCTTCATATTTAAATTTAATTCATTCTTATTAACTCATTCCTTAAGGCATGATCTCTATTATTTGCCAAATCTCAATCTCCTTATCATTCAATATTATTTAATTTAATTTATCCAATTAAATATCCAAAATAATGTTAATTAAAATTAGGGTTGTTACATTAAATCACTTTCCCCCGGATCTTAGCCATCCATCACATACCCTAATACTCTATTTTGGTTGCCCCCTATCACAAGTTGCTGCCCAATTTTGCCTCTAACATTATGGGCTAATGGCCCATTTAAGTTCGAATATGTACAACAATATTTATTCATCAAGCCATATTCAAATTTTATAGTTAATATTTCATAAATACTAATTAATTTAATTAATTTATAAAAATTAAATACTAATTAAATCATTTGGTCTAAAGAGAATTCATCATTTTGGTTGTGTGACTCGTGTGAGTAAATTCGGTCAGCAATTAACATTGAACAATTCAAATGCTAACGTTCACACGTCAGTTAGCAAGTGGTGTGACATTTTAGTCAAATTTATTACATACTTAGTTTCGGCAAAATCCAATTTCACTTTATTATTTATTTACACCAATTCTCTTCATCAAAACTATATCGCTTTGGACTTATGGAATATGGTAATGGCCAAAATTCCAATATCATCCCTATTAAACTTGATAGTCCAAACACAAAGTTCTTGGTTCAATAATAACAAGTATTATTAACCAAAATGATATGGTCAGAGAATTTGACTTTGTGTTGACTTGAGTTGACCATGATACTAACCTCATATAACCGAGGTGACGAACCCTCTCTTAAATAGTGCTTCACTTCTAATACTTCCACTCTACCCAACTATATTCGCTCGATGGAACTCTGTGCCATGATTTGACTATAACCAAAGCAAAGCTTTCATATTTAAGATCCACAGTATTCTCAAGTCGAGAGAATTGTGTAAATCAGTCACATCGCTATTTTTTACTTGATTTTAGTTATAGTAACTAATAGAAAACTATCGAGTGAGGCGTTCCATAGTTACCCAATAACTATCAATATGTAACCTGTAGGTGCCTCCAATAGTCATGAGAAATACACTACCCAACATTTGGAGAGCGTTACGTACTCTAGTCTCAACAGATACATCGTATCCAGTCTCGATGCATCTTGACAAGTGTAACAACCCAAAAAAATTTTAAGAAGTATTTTTTTTCTTTTATTTATAAACTTTGGGGTTTTAATTTACAAAAAAAAATTGAATTCTTTTTATAAATAGTCACCAAAATTTTATTAATATAAGCCAATTCTATAAATTCTTATTTTTGGTTAAAGTTTAAAATTTATTGGAATTAAAATCTTTTAAATTCTAACTTCCAAATCTTTTAATTTAACTGAATATATTGGTAACAACATTTTATTTCCACTGTTGTTCTTTTTTGGTTATACACCTTTAAATCAAGTAATTAATATTCTGTAAAAGAAATAAACTTTATACGTATACACATTTGTTTCTTAGTTAATCGATTAATAAATAAATTTTTAAATTGAATAATATATAGGAAATAAATTTTACGTTTTCTTTTTTTGTGTATACATTAGTTATTTGTTAAATGTTAAGTAAATCAAACCAATGTAAACAAATCAAAAGTGAATTAAGTAATAAATTTTAAAGTTAATAGAGTATAAATAGGCTATTTAAAATACACGTTTTAATTTGTACGTTATATACATTTTGATTTATTTAGTTAGCATATAAATGGTTCGTAGCTAATGAAGATTCTTTAAAACGTATATTTTTACTAAAATTAGGTAGAGAATAAATAAGAATGTATAAATTTAGATACGTTACTTTTGTTATAAATTTAGCGTATATTGTACAAACTATATTTGAAATAAATAAATAAGAAACGCATAGTTTCTAATCACATTACTTTACATTTATATCGGTACCTTTAATTGTGATAGTTAATTCTCCTTCCATTTCAAATTTTGAAACGTGCTGCACACATATTAATTGCTTTAATTATCTGCGTCAATCAAGTGTTTTCTGTTACTTTTCATTTATGTTATTGCCAACAGTACAAAATCAAACGTTTAGTTTCATTACTCTAAAAAAATTCGTGCAACTTTCACCCTTGTTCAATTCACATACGGTCATTCTCTCTCCTCTGCGCTGTTTAATCAGTTCATTCCTTATATATATTAATTGATAAAAGCATTGTTTGTTGCTTTAATTAACCTTCAGCAAATCAAGGGATTTGACGGTTGCTATTTGTTTATCTTCATCTGACTATTCATTGTTTGAAACTATTCGATTTGATTTAATATTCTCATTTATTTATGAGATCTTCCATTTTGTTTCTTTCCTTAGTGCAAAGTTCTCCCTTTATCTATTGTTCTGCACGATCACTGGAAGAAACGTATAATGTACGTACGTTTTTCCTCTTTTCATTATTTGATTTGGCTATAGCTCATATTATTTGCGTGTATAAATCAACGTGAATATTTATTTCCTAAAATCCTCACCTGCTACTTTATATTTATTATTTATGGGATACGTTTCCCAATTTGTGCCTATTCGTTTTTCCTACGTTACTTGTTTTAACCGCTGAAACTTTTTTTTCTTCTTTTTTTTAACTTTTGGCAGTTCAGTTTTTCCACTTTACCCATTTTTATTTCTTTGCTTCTCCCTTCCTGTCCTCTGCTTTCAATATATTTGACAAATCCATCTTCATATTTCACTCGGCAAGAAGAGAAGGAAAAAAAATTAGAATAAAAATAAAATAAAATCTTTGATTGACACTAAAACGTTCCAAATCAATTTTTACTTGCCATATTTTTTCTTTCACCTAAATCACGCAATTACTTCTGTTTAAATTTCGAAACCACGCAATATCTCCCTTACCACGTCAGTGCCTGCATCCCTTGTTTGAGCGAACTTCCCTATATATATTTCAACTCGCGTTCACAAATTTTCACTGCATTTCTTCATCTCCATCTCTCGCGTGAGCTTCAGTCGTCGGGTAAATGGCCGCATGCTTTTCCTTTATTTAATTTTTTTTCTTCTTCTTCTTATTTTTCTTTTGTTTTCATTTTCTGATTTTGGGTTTTCGTTTATATTTATATGTTTTATTTTATATGAAACCGTATGTTTTATAAAAAATATATATAATAATAAAAATAAATAAATTAGATATGTATAATATGTATAAGGAAGCATATATTTTATGTGTGGGTTAAAAGCATTCCATTGATGTATATTTTAAAAGTTATTTTATAATAATAAAGTTTTTTAAAAAAAGTTTTAAAAGTTATTTTAACTGTTCAGTGTATAAAATATATATATATATATATATATATATATATATATATATATATATGTGTAAAATTTTATTGTGTTTGAAATAAATATCGATTTGAAAATATACGTTTTAAATTGATTTTTTTGAAAATTATATATGCAATGTATCTTCTTCATCGATCCCGTTTTGATTTGAATTCGTCTACTCCTATTTATTAGCTTATCCGTGATTCATGTCAATCTTGTTCGTTTTGGAAATTCGTTCTTGCATTCGTAACCCATTTCAAATCTCTCTAGCCTCGAATGGTGAGTAATCACTCACGATTTAGCGTTCTTATATTTATTAAATTTGATTTCAATTGAAACGACAATTGAAATATGCTGCTGTAGTTATTTAAATTGTTATATATGCTAATTATCTGTAACTGTTCACCTGTGGGATATGACACCATATCTTGTTGTTTATATTATATTGTTATTGATGATATATGGCTGTTGTTGTATTTTATATTAGTATCTGTTATCACTTTGCAAGTTCCCTGTTAGTATAGAATTCACTATGGGTTGAAATGATACATACCCGAACGGACTTTAGAATAGGAGAAAATCGTTATGGGTTGAAATGATAAACCCAAACGATTTTCATTTGAATTGAAATTGGGATTACGGGTTGAAATGATATCTACCCGTATATATTTAAATTTCGGATTGAAATGATAAATATCCATATCACTTAACCGTATGATAGATATATATACAGACACCGTTGGTCCATATATATAAATATTTTGAAAATAAATTCTATGGTTTGGAAAGAAATATATGGTTTAAATAAATGTTGAGCCTTAAATTATTATATATAAATGGGAATGATTTATATAGATTTAATAATGATATTTAATTTAATTAAGATTGATTAAATACATATAATATGGTTGAGTATTTAAATTTATGTTTCAAAATAGATTTCAGTAATAATTTGAATAAGTTAAGGTTGGGAAGATAATTTGAATTTAGTAAAGAATGTTATTTAATTAAACCGATTTAAAACTTATTGAAATTGAGATTTAAGATATGATTTATAACTTGGGTTTAATTTAAATAATTTAATGAATAATTCTTATTTAAATAAATTTAAGGAAATATTTAGTAAAAATGAAATTTAAGGTTAGTTAAATGATATTGAATTATTAAGTGAATATTCTCTGATTAAATAATAATAAAGTTAAATCAAGAGCTATATGAAACTGTTAAATTTAACTTTGAAAATGTTGAATATTAAAGCTTTGAAATATTTTGAAAATTTAAATGGTATATTTAGAACTGAATTGAATTGATGAATTGAGCTTTGAATAAATTTGAATTTGGAATTTGAGTTAATTTGAATCGATTTGTGAGACTTGAGGAAATTATAAATACTTTACTTTATAAATTATTTAATGTATATACACTATTTTGGAAAATAGATATTTTTGAAATGAAAATGATATTTTGGTTTTGAAGTATAAATTTATTTGAAATGACCACGGTGTTATAGTGTATATTTCCACCTTGTAGATAGTTCGCAGATCCTTATAGGATGGTTATCCCAAACATCCTTTAAGTTACTTGTATTTCAGTTGATATTTCACTTGAGTTGGATTTATTAGTATAAGAATGTTAATCCTGACTCGAGTGTTTTGTGTTTTGCTTTACGCTCGGGTCAGACTGAGTGATACAGCATTTGAGACTCACCCTTGGAGTTTGGAGCTTCATTTGGAGATCCAACTATCGATTCAGCTTTCAGCTTTTCCAGTTGATTTGTTCAGAGAGGTCATCTATTCGTACTGAAGACTTCACTGTATTTGAGATATTCTGTTGTATTTTATTTTAACTCTGATGTTTATATAGTAGCTTCATGAACTACTATTTTATCTATTCCGCTGTGTATTATTGTATTACTCTGTGTCTGTGATTCTGTGATTGATTTATTTACTGTATATGCTGAGTTTGCCAAATTTAAATTAACAATCTATTATTTTGAATTATTCAAGTCCGACATGTGTGGATTTATTGTCGATTTGAATGGTCCAAAATAGTGGGTCGTTACAGTTGGTATCAGAGCTTTGGCTCTAGGCAAAACTTAGCATATATAGTAAATTTATTTACAGAATCACTTTCGTTCGAGTTTGAATCTCTTCCGTTTGGCTCTATTTCCTTTGAACTTTGGAACGTTTCTTGCGGTTCCAAAATTCATTCTTGTCTCTCCCTATTTGTATTCTTTTGATTTTGGAGTATCCCATAACTCTACTTCGAATGATCTCTATAAGAATAGGATCCCACCAATCTTTGAATGATTTGTGAAGGGGTGAAACTCCTTCACAATTGGCATTGATTCACCGGAGATTTCTATATCTTTGGTTTAGATGCCGCTATCTCTTGCGATCGAATGTTGGTTTTTCTTGGAATTCTGCATCGATCTTGTTCCTGAAGTCACGGTTGACCTGGTTAAGGTCGCCCGCGATTTATATAAGTATATTCATCTTCTATTTTGAAATTTAATTATCTCATCTTCGTTCGAGCTTATCTTCGAATCATAATTCTATTTGATTAAGAGTTCCTCTAATTTGAATCTCTATCTTTGTTTGAAATCCATTCTTAAATCATCTTTTGAAAAATCGGGTTTGTTTGTATTTTGAATTTGTTTTATATATCGAAATTATTATTTTTATAAGTATGATTATATTATATATATAAAAGTGAAATGTTTTTGATAATGATTATATACCCTTTTTAAAATGAGAATTTGAGGTTTCGAAAGGATTTGTAATTTTGAAAAATTATATAAGAAATTTTATTTATCTAAAAATGATTTATGACTGAAGGATTTTAAATTTGAAATTCGAGAATTGAACTCCGGTGTTTTGAAATTGGTTTTAAGATTTTGAAATATGTAATAATAATATGATTTAAAAGTATTTTCCGAATAAGAAATGTTTTAAATGACTTCTAATGAGTTTCGAATGATTTCGAAGAAATTTCAAAAGAAGTTTGAGAAAATAGAAGTCCAGAACTCACTTATGTCGCTGGAAAATAATTTCGGTGATGAGTGCACGCATCATCGACATTGATTTTCGAGTTTCAGAGTGGGGGATAGGCCACTTCAGTAGCTTTGCTATGCGAGTGATTTTGTGAAACCATTTTGATTTCAAATTTTGAAGTATGATTTGATATTCGAAAGATATATGTATATATATATATATATATATATATATTTGAAATGATTTGAAGTAAGCCGGTGTTCAGTCCATGAGTTTTGGATCTGATTTGATATAACCCTATCTTTTGGAATTGATTTACTGATTTGTTGGTGATTTCCAACTCTTGGATTTGAAAATATGATTTCTTCAACTATTTTGAAGGTTCGAGTACTTCCAAATCGAGGTTAACTTTTCCAAGCTATGTAATTTTGAAAAGTATAAAGTATATAAGTTTGATATGTATGTTTAAAAATATGTAGTAATATGATTTAAATAAGTTGAAACTGTTTTGTTAGTAAACAAATAAGGCTATTTTGAATTTCCTAATATGAAATTTAGATTTGAAATGTTTTGAAAGGAATTTGGTCTTCAAAATATTTTGAATAAAATTTAGTTTAAATATTTTAACTTTGTAACATCTTTATGAAACTATATATTTAACAAGTTGGAATAAATTTATAAGTTGTACGTATGTTGTTTTATTCGCATAATTAATTTGATCCAGGTTTGAGTACACAAGTTAGAGGTGAATTACACCATTTCGTGTTAAGATTTTTCATTCGATTCTTGATAGCGAATATTTGATATGGATTTTAGGCTTGATTCTAGAATTTTCTATCATAGTATATGGCTATGAAAGGAGACTGATGGCTTCTAGTCGAGAAACCATATCAAAATCCGCATTAGGGAAGTCGAATGGACAATACTAGTTTGAAAGCGAACTTGTGTGATCGAGCGAGCGATCAAATGTGATTTTACGAAATGATGACGTATGTACATCTTATATTCTAATATCAGTGATATATTTTGACGCTGAAGTTGAAAGCTGTCGGGTTGGAATATCTTTGCTTACTAAAAGAAAATTTCCAATTTAAATTAAAAAGATATATAACCCATAAAATCAAAGATATTCAATCCCATATGGCTCTTTATACAGCGAAATTTATTTTGTAAAATTTGATCCTTATATAAGATGGACGTTATGTAGGTATAAGATTGATTTTGAAAACCGTTGATTTTGGAAATGAATTGGTTGACTTAAATGATATTGATTTAGAAACTTGGATTATTTTCTAAATTTATTATGTTGGAAACTTTGAAACTAAAGATATTTAAATTGAGAAGAAATAATTTAGTGGGATTGTATATGATTTTGAAACTAAACTAATATTGAAACAAATTGAAATTTGAGAACCTTATTTTTACTAAATACCTGATTTGGGAGTTATCGAACTTATATAAAAAATTTGGTTTGTATAAGTATGAGGTTGATTCGAAAACTATAGATTTGAAAAGGTACTCAATTTGAAAAGTGAAATCTTATATAATTGAAGTCTATATAAGTGTGATTTGATATACTATTGATTTTGGAAAGTTATTTGATTTGAAAATTTAATCTTATATATAATGGACTTTATATAAGTATGATATTTGAAATTAATTTGAAAGGTACTATATGATACATATTTTCGAAGTAAAGATATGGAAAGTGCCTTCTGCTTGATATCCGATTTGTGGCCACATCTTGGATTCATTCTATCGATATTATTCTCTCTGATTTTTGGTTTTCCGGATATGATACTCGAGTGTCCTTCGAATTCCATGGCGTTACCCATGGTCTTGTGAACTCGACTGCATAGCGTAATTCGCAAGGCAGTGATTGCTTAAAAGGTACGGATGTTTCCTGGGGGATCCAGGCGTAACCATTGTGTATCTGCGATCTATGGTCGTGTTAGTGGCATAATCCGCAAAGCAGAGATTGCTTAAAGGGTATGGATGTTTCCTGGGGGATCCAGGCGTAACCATTGTTATGTATCCTGCGGTCCACAGTTTTGTTATCATGGTGAAATTCGCAAGGCAGTGAATGCTTAAAAGGTACAGATGTTTCCTGGGGGACCCAGGCGTAACCATTGTGTATCTGCGATCCATGTTTTGTTTGTTTTTTTGTTTGGATTGTACTTTCCATATCTGTTTTTAAAAGTTTTCCAGTATTTTCACTGGGTGTTGAAACATGTCTACTAAGTACCTGGAGAATTCTAGTTTTGCGCCTGATCAACGCACTACCAGAGTCTACAGGAACAAGGATAAACTTGTTGAAACATCGAGTTATAAAAGTATTTTATTATAAAGGTATTTTCAACAAAGGAAATTTGTATTAATATTTGAAATTGAAATATTTATGGTTTGAATTAATTATTCATGCCCGATACTATTCTTTTGAATCTACCTTATCTGCCCAACTTTATTTATTCACCTATATTCGGTTTTTCGAATCTATCTTCTTTCCTTCTTTCCTTCGTTTGAATATATCCTTTAAAATATTGTTTATTTATATACTACCTAGTTTAATAGAATTTTTGTTAGTGTTTTATATAAATAATTGATCTCATAAATAATTGAATGGATTTAATAAAATGAGTTTAACCAAACTATTAAAATATTAATTAATTAAAAAAAATATGGTTTTAAATAAATTGTTTAATTTGTTTTCCAAAGTCTAATTTTTCATCTGGTTGTTTTTATTATCCTACTTTGTTCCTTTTCGAGGACGAAAAGTTCTGAGTGGGGGAGAGTGTAACAACCCAAAAAAAATTTAAGAAGTATTTTTTTTTCTTTTATTTATAAACTTTGGGGTTTTAATTTACAAAAAAAAAATTGAATTCTTTTTATAAATAGTCACCAAAATTTTATTAATATAAGCCAATTCTATAAATTCTTATTTTTGGTTAAAGTTTAAAATTTATTGGAATTTAAATCTTTTAAATTCTAACTTCCAAATCTTTTAATTTAACTGAATATATTGGTAACAACATTTTATTTCCACTGTTGTTCTTTTTTGGTTATACACCTTTAAATCAAGTAATTAATATTCTGTAAAAGAAATAAACTTTATACGTATACACATTTGTTTCTTAGTTAATCGATTAATAAATAAAATTTTAAATTGAATAATATATAGGAAATAAATTTTACGTTTTCTTTTTTTGTATATACATTAGTTATTTGTTAAATGTTAAGTAAATCAAACCAATGTAAACAAATCAAAAGTGAATTAAGTAATAAATTTTAAAGTTAATAGAGTATAAATAGGCTATTTAAAATACACGTTTTAATTTGTACGTTATATACATTTTGATTTATTTAGTTAGCATATAAATGGTTCGTAGCTAATGAAGATTCTTTAAAACGTATATTTTACTAAAATTAGGTAGAGAATAAATAAGTAATGTATAAATTTAGATACGTTACTTTTGTTATAAATTTAGCGTATATTGTACAAACTATATTTGAAATAAATAAATAAGAAACAAATAGTTTCTAATCACATTACTTTACATTTATATCAGTACCTTTAATTGTGATAGTTAATTCTCCTTCCATTTCAAATTTTGAAACGTGCTGCACACATATTAATTGCTTTAATTATCTGCGTCAATCAAGTGTTTTCTGTTACTTTTCATTTATGTTATTGCCAACAGTACAAAATCAAACGTTTAGTTTCATTACTCTAAAAAATTTCGTGCAACTTTCACCCTTTTTCAATTCATATACAGTCATTCTCTCTCCTCTGCGCTGTTTAATCAGTTCATTCCTTATATATATTAATTGATAAAAGCATTGTTTGTTGCTTTAATTAACCTTCAGCAAATCAAGGGATTTGACGGTTGCTATTTGTTTATCTTCATCTGACTATTCATTGTTTGAAACTATTCGATTTGATTTAATATTCGCATTTATTTATGAGATCTTCCATTTTGTTTCTTTCCTCAGCGCAAAGTTCTTCCTTTATCTATTGTTCTACACGATCACTGGAAGAAACGTATAACGTACGTACGTTTTTCCTCTTTTCATTATTTGATTTGGCTATAGCTCATATTTTATTTGCGTGTATAAATCAACGTGAATATTTATTTCCTAAAATCCTCACCTGCTACTTTATATTTATTATTTATGGGATACATTTCCCAATTTGTGCCTATTCTTTTTTCCTACGTTACTTGTTTTAACCGCTGAAACTTTTTTTTTCTTCTTTTTTTTTTACTTTTGGCAGTTCAGTTTTTCCACTTTACCCATTTTTATTTCTTTGCTTCTCCCTTCCTGTCCTATGCTTTCAATATATTTGACAAATCCATCTTCATATTTCACTCGGCAAGAAGAGAAGGAAAAAAAAATTTAGAATAAAAATAAAATAAAATCTTTGATTGACACTGAAACGTTCCAAATCAATTTTTACTTGCCATATTTTTTCTTTCGCCTAAATCACGCAATTACTTCTGTTTAAATTTCGAAACCACGCAATATCTCCCTTACCACGTCAGTGCCTGCATCCCTTGTTTGAGCGAACTTCCCTATATATATTTCAACTCGCGTTCACAAATTTTCACTGCATTTCTTCATCTCCATCTCTCGCGTGAGCTTCAGTCGTCAGGTAAATGGCCGCATGCTTTTCCTTTATTTAATTTTTTTTCTTCTTCTTCTTATTTTTCTTTTGTTTTCATTTTCTGATTTTGGGTTTTCGTTTATATTTATATGTTTTATTTTATATGAAACCGTATGTTTTATAAAAAAAATATAATAATAAAAATAAATAAATTAGATATGTATAATATGTATAAGGAAGCATATATTTTATGTGTGGGTTATAAGCATTCCATTGATGTATATTTTAAATGTTATTTTATAATAATAAAGTTTAAAAAAAAAGTTTTAAAAGTTATTTTAATTGTTCAGTGTATAAAATATATATATATATATATATGTAAAATTTTATTGTGTTTGAATTAAATATCGATTTGAAAATATACGTTTTAAATTGATTTTTCTGAAAATTATATATGCAATGTATCTTCTTCATCGATCCCGTTTTGATTTGAATTCATTTACTCCTATTTATTAGCTTATTCGTGATTCATGTCAATCTTGTTCGTTTTGGAAATTCGTTCTTGGATTCGTAACCCATTTCAAATCTCTCTAGCCTCGAAAGGTGAGTAATCACTCACGATTTAGCGTTCTTATATTTATTAAATTTGATTTCAATTGAAACGACAATTGAAATATGCTGCTGTAGTTATTTAAATTGTTATATATGACAATTATCTGTAACTGTTCACCTGTGGGATATGACACCATATCCTGTTGTTTATATTATATTGTTATTGATGATATATGGCTGTTGTTGTATTTTATATTAGTATCTATTATCACTTTGCAAGTTCCCTGTTAGTATAGAATTCACTATGGGTTGAAATGATACATACCCGAACGGACTTTAGAATAGGAGAAAATCGTTATGGGTTGAAATGATAAACCCAAACGATTTTCATTTGAATTGAAATTGGGATTATGGGTTGAAATGATATCTACCCGTATATATTTAAATTTCGGATTGAAATGATAAATATCCATATCACTTAACCGTATGATAGATATATATAAATATTTTGAAAATAAATTCTATGGGTTGGAAAGAAATATATGGTTTAAATAAACGTTAAGCCTTAAATTATTATATATAAATGGGAATGATTTATATAGATTTAATAATGATATTTAATTTAATTAAGATTGATTAAATACATATAATATGGTTGAGTATTTAAATTTATGTTTCAAAATAGATTTCAGTAATAATTTGAATAAGTTAAGGTTGGGAAGATAATTTGAATTTAGTAAAGAATTTTATTTAATTAAACCGATTTAAAACTTTTTGAAATTGAAATTTAAGATATGATTTATAACTTGGGTAATTTAAATAATTTAATGAATATTTCTTATTTAAATAAATTTAAGGAAATATTTAGTAAAAATAAAATTTAAGGCTAGTTAAATGATATTGAATTTATTAAGTGAATATTCCCTGATTAAATAATAATAAAGTTAAATCAAGAGCTATATGAAACTGTTAAATTTAACTTTGAAAATGTTGAATATTAAAGCTTTGAAATATATTGAAAATTTAAATGGTATATTTAGAACTGAATTGAATTGATGAATTGAGCTTTGAATAAATTTGAATTTGGAATTTGAGTTAATTTGAATCGATTTGTGAGACTTGAGGAAATTATAAATACTTTACTTTATAAATTATTTAATGTATATACACTATTTTGGAAAATAGATATTTTTGAAATGAAAATGATATTTTGGTTTTGAAGTATAAATTTGTTTGAAATGACCACGGTGTTATAGTGTATATTTCCACCTTGTAGATAGTTCGCAGATCCTTAGAGGATGGTTATCCCAAACATCCTTTAAGTTACTTGTATTTCAGTTGATATTTCACTTGAGTTGGATTTATTAGTATAAGAATGTTAATCCTGACTCGAGTGTTTTGTGTTTTGCTTTACGCTCGGGTCAGACTGAGTGATACAGCATTTGAGACTCACCCTTGGAGTTTGGAGCTTCATTTGGAGATCCAACTATCGATTCAGCTTTCAGCTTTTCCAGTTGATTTGTTCAGAGAGGTCATCTATTCGTACTGAAGACTTCACTGTATTTGAGATATTCTGTTGTATTTTATTTTAACTCTGATGTTTATATAGTAGCTTCATGAACTACTATTTTATCTATTCCACTGCGTATTATTGTATTACTCTGTGTCTGTGATTCTGTGATTGATTTATTTACTGTATATGCTGAGTTTGGCAAATTTAAATTAACAATCTATTATTTTGAATTATTCAAGTCCGACATGTGTGGATTTATTGTCGATTTGAATGGTCCAAAATAGTGGGTCGTTACAACAAGGAACATTTAAAATGGTGATAAATTACTCACGGTTACAACACTTTGTAACTACTATCACTAAAACATATAATTTATGGATTTTCTATTAAATATAATTTTAATTTAATTAATTAAATAATCTAACCATATTATATCAAGCATATATATATATAATAGAAAGAACATACCTTTGATTTTGAGCAAGATTGGTTATTGAGTTAGATATATGTAACAAATTGTGTAATTGCCCCTAGGGCATACCCCTAACTCTATCACGTAATAGATATGTTTTTGTAATTATAGATGATTTCTCTAGATATACAAGGACGGTTTTCGTAAAACTTAAAAGTGAAGCTTTTGAAATGTTTAAAATTTATACTAAAAGAATTCAGAATCAGAAGTCAATTAAAATTAAAACGATTGGGAGTAACCATGGAGGAGAAAAATGAAAATTTTGTAATCAGAAAGTAATTACACATAACTTCTGATTCCCAAGACACCCCAACAAAATAGAATAGTAAAACGTAAAAATAGAACTGTACGAAATGCGGATTACAGATCTTAAGGCAAAATTAACATTAGAGGGAGGGGGCTGAATAATGTTTAATTAATTTTATAAATCCATTTGAAATCTTTTCAAATTAAACCCAAACGGATGCAATTCACAAACACGGAGACAATCACAAAACCAGACACATATGCAAATAGTAAATAAAATCAGTAAAGGAAAGAACATACTGGAATTTTATACTGGTTCAGAGTTACCCTACATCTATTCCCACATAATTTCTTGTGTAGATTTCTTTTCAAATATAATGTCGATATTACAACCTTGATTTCAAGGCCACAAGATACACCCTCCTATCTCCGAGTCCGGAGCAAACTCTCTTGATTTAACCAGGCTACAAGATTACCTAATTGATTTACGGGCTACAATCACACCCGATTGTTTTACGGGCCACAATCACACCATTTCCAATCATACTTTGATAGAGAGAGACTCGGTACACTTCGATATTTTGATCTTTGATTATAAATGATCATATAACTCTGAATAGCACTAAGATCTTAGAGAGAGAGAGTGGCAAAGAATCAAACTAGAGATGATTGAGTTTGATTTACTTAGGATTTCGGCAGAGTTTTGTTAAGAATGTTTGAAAATAAGAATGGAAGAGAAAGAGGAGGGAAAACAAAGAAATCTTAACTGAAAATTTGTTGAAAAATACTAGTATATATAGGAGAATAACGGTCATGTCCATTCGTGAAAGGTTATGGTGAATAAACACTTCTTTTGAAAATTCGGATTTTAAAATCTACGGCTACCATGTCGACATGGGGGGGGGGGTATAGGCATGTCGACATCCCCTAGTATTTTTTGAAAATTGTTTTTAAAAAAAAAGAGATTTTCTTTCTAAAGTTTGTTAAAACAATCTTATAACTTTGTAAACTATTTTGAATATACTTTATGATTATAAAAACCTTTGGAAAGTGATCTTACAAAATATAAAAGCAATAAAAACAAAATATATAAATATTTTGAGATTAAAGCTAAAACATTAAAACCTGGAGATAGTTTAAAAACAAGAAATGATTTTGAAATTAATATGATTAAAAATAGTTTTAGAATTAAGGCTAAAATATTTAAACCGAGAGAGATGTCTTTTTAAGAAGATAGTTTTGAAAAAATCTAAAAATGTAACGACCTACTTTTTGGACAGTTTAAATCGACAATAAACCACACATGTAACACTCAAACCATTCAAAAGGAGGATTGTTATAGGGTAAATAAGAAAAGAAGGAAAAACAAAATACTGAATCTCACAGCAGAATGACAAAATATAATAATCAAATAAACAGTTCATGAATCTGTTTTACAAATAATATTTGATTACACCTTTACAATACAGATCAGAGTTACATACAACTGAAATAAATAACAATGCAGCGGAACAACATGATGTAGTGGGATAAATATAATAAATAATAATAGTACTAAATCTTTGTCTTCGTCCTCCAAAAGTAGTCTTCGATAGACTGAAAAGCTCAGACTGACCCAAGCGTAATGAAAAGGAAAAACACTCGAGTCAGAACTAAAAGATCTTATGTAAGTTAAATCAACAGTAAATAAAATATGAGTGTAACGGCTTCAGAATGTTTACGGGGTTTTACATCTCCTATCCAGTGTCTAACGTGCGTGCAATAACTTAAGAGATAATCGAGATTGCCATCTTATAAGGATCCGTTAAACTATTTACAATGTAGTATTATGCGCTATTATAATATGTCTATCAGTAAAGTAAAGTATTAAAATAGCATTAAAGCGTTACCCATATCCCCCTTAACACATTTTATATAATTCCGTAGTCTATACAGTATTGTAAACTCCACCATAAACCGGTGGGCTATCAGGGAGCACTCCATTGGTACGACACAAACCAAACTCATAGTGGGCGTGATAAGGCATCTGACAAGGCATGCGAGGCAATGCCATGGTAGGATTCTACCATTTGCACTCCCGGACTGGTGGTAACGCATAACAGCTACTACATCCCACCTTGGAACACACTCCCATAATCAAAATCGAGGGGTGGCCACCAAATCAATCACAAAGTAATAATATGGTATCGAAGAAATGTGCCCGATGGGAGGAGCGACCTCACTTGGCCCAGTATAGCTCCTGTTTTAGCCACATCAAGCTGACTCGAGGGAGTCAAGGCTAAGTAAATACCTCATAGAGAATTGTTCGCCAAACAATCCTACTTCATTCTGGAATCTCCACCACGTACACAGTTGTTAAAGTTGTTTTCGATATTGGCAGAGAGTATGACGATATCTGATCCCGGTCTCTTCAACAACCAAACGCTTATTTCACACCGGATGGTTCTTTTACATTTCCAAAACCAATTCATAATTGATATCAAAATATCATATTCACTAAAATCAAATCACTTTCGAAATCACATTCATTTTCAAAATCATTAACACTTTCGAAATTATTTTCACAAAATAGGTTAATTTCTATTTCATAATCATCACCTTTACTCAAAATATGTCATTTCACTAGAAATATCATTTCAAATTCCAACGTAGGTTATAACATCATTTAACCATATTCGCTTTCAAATCAAGGATTTAAATATAACAGTCCAACCTTGCACCGTTTTTTTAGAAAATGGTTTAGATAGTTTTAAAATAGTTTAAACAGTTTAAATGGTTTAAATAGTTTAAAATAGATTAAAATAGATTACCTAGTTTATAATAGATTAAGATAGATTAAAATATATTAAATAGTTTAAATAGATTAAAATAGTTTAAAGTTTATCAAATAGTTTAAAATGTATTAAAATGGCTTAAAATAGTTTAAAATTAGATTAAATATAGTTTTAATAGTTTAATATAAAATGGTTTGATTACTGAAATGGTTTATATAGTAAATATTTTGAAAATCTAAATAAATCTAAATTTTAAAATAATATATCTTTAAACAGTTTGCATTAAAATAATCAATTTAGAAATAATTATCAAATTAAACCATTTCTTCCTTTTCAACACATCTGGACCATGTTCAGCTTTCAAATTCACATACTCAATTTTTGTCTTTCAATTCAGATTCTCATTTAAAACCATTTATATCTATATCGATTTCAAATCCATGTTTGAACTATAAATTTAAAACACTTCAAATTCAATAGATTTTAAAGCTTAAATATCCAAACATTTCAATAACTCAATTTCGGTAAATTTCATTTATATTCAAAATTTGACTTTAAAATTTTAATTTTAATTCTTTTAAACAATTCATTCGGACTAGTTTCAATTTTGACATTGAAAGCTTGGATTTTCAAAAATAATTCAGTTTATATAAGTCAAATTTTATGTCAATATATCATTTAATCGAATTCACAAATTAAAGGATTTAAAATCATTTAATTTAACCAATCCGGTATCCGTATATAATTTTCTACCCTATGGTCAAGTGATACAGATATATATCATTTCAACCCGCAATAATTTTAAATTTACGGGTATATATCATTTTAACCCGATCTCCATAGTTAAAATTCAAAATCCATAAAATCGCCCGAGTCTTATCATTTTAACCCATAACGATTTTTTTTCTAATCTACAAGATCGTTCGGGTATGTATCATTTCAACCCATAGTGATTTTCTAACACTAACTAAGGGAACTTGCAGTGTGATATCAATATATATAAAATAACATAACATAACATCCAGTCATCCAATATCAACAATTAAACATCCATCACAATCATCAATCAAACCATCCAATAAATAACAACAATTAACTGGTTATCATTAACAGGCATTTAGCTGGCAATTTAAATTAAATAGCAATTAAATTCAATAAAAATTCAAATTAGACTTGAATGACAATTTAAATATACCAAACATCAACCAATCAATTTCTAATCACATCATAAATTTAATTAACTAACATAATGTAACGACCTGCCTTTTTGGACGGTTTGAATCGACGATAAGACACACAGGTCAGACTCAAACCATTCAAAGGGGCAGATTGTTATAGGGTAAATAAGAAAAGAAGAGAAAGAAGTAAAACAAATACAGAATCTAGCAGCGGAATGACATAATATAATAATCAAATAACAGTTCATGAAGCTGTTTTATAAATACATTTGATTATTCTTTTACAACACAAAAATTAGAGTTACATAAAACAGGAATAAATAAATAAATGCAGCGGAACAACATGATGTAGTGGAATACATATAATAAGTAATAATAGTATAAAATCTTCATCTTCATCCTCCATAAAGCAGTCTTCGATAAACTGAAAAGCTCAGACTGACCCGAGCGAATTGAAAAGACAAAACACTCGAGTCAGAACTAAAAGATCTTATATAAGTTAATCAACAGTAAATATATATAAGTGTAATGGCGTCATAGATGTTTACGGGGTTTGACATCTCTTATCCAGTGTCTAACGTGGGTGCAATAACTTAAGAGATGTTTGGGATTACCATCTCCTAAGGATCCGTTAAACTATCTACTATGTAGTACAATACGCTATTATAATAGTGTCCATAGTAAAGTATCAAAATAGCGTCAAGGCGTTACCCATATCCCCCTTAACCCATTTTATATATTCCCATAGTCTATACAGTACCGTAAGCTCCACCAAACTGGTGGTTTACCCAGAGGGCACCCCATAGGTATGGTACAAAACAAACTCATAGAAGGCGCTCTAGGGAATGTGAACACGGCACACGAGGCAATGGCTGGGTAGATATATCAATTGCAGAACCGGGTTGGTGGTAACGCATAGCAGCTACGACCGTCCACCTCGGAACACACTCCCATAATCAAATCGAGGGGTGGCCATAAAATCATCACAAAGTCATAATATGGTATCGAAGAAGCATGTCCGATTGGAGGACTGACCTCACTTGGCCCAAGTATAGCTCCTATTTTAGTCACATCTAAGCCGACTCATGGGAGTCAGGGTCACGTAAATACATCATATAGAATCGTTCGCCTAACCATCCTACTTCATTTCTGGAATCTCCGCCACGTACACAGTTGTTAAAATGGTTTTTAGTATTGGCAGAGAGTATAACAATATCTGATCCCGGTCACTTTAACAAGCAAACGCTTATTTCACACCGGATGGTTCTTTAAAATTTCCAAAACCATTTCATAATTGATATCAAAATATCATATTTAATATAAACCAAATCACTTTCGAACTCATATTCACTTCCAAAACCATATCGAAAATATAGGTTAAATCCTCCTTTCACGATCATCATATTTACTCAAATATATTGATTCACTAGAAAATATCATTTCAATTCCCAACTTAGGTTATAACTTCATTTAACCAGATTTGTTTTTAAATCAAGGATTTAAATATAAACATTTCAACTTTACCCAATCTAAAATTTAGAAATAGTTTAGATAGTTTAAAATAGTTTTAAAATAGTTTAATTAGATTAAAATAGTTTAAATAGTAAAAATAGTTTAAATAGATTTAAATTTGATTTTATGATTTTAATAGATTAAATATAGATTAAATAGATTTTACTAGACTTAAAATGATTTAAATGGATTTAAATTATATTAAATATGTAACGAACCATATTTTTACGGATCGAAACATCGTAAAACAGTTGACATTTGGTAGCATTGTTGATAAGTTGTCCAGAGTTTAAGTCTTAGGTCGTAGTAGACGACCCAAGAAGTGGAGCGACTTAAGAGGTTGGAACGACCTAAGCAATTAGGTCGTATGATAGATAAGTCGTATGTTGAGGCTTTGGTCGTAGACGACTTAAGGAAATAGGCGACTCATAGAAACTGGCGACCTAAGGATTTTGGGGATAGGTCGTATAGGAGTTGGGTCGTGTGATAGCTTAGGTCGTAGAATAAGTTAGGTCGTAGACGACCTAAGAGATAGGAGCGACCTATAGAATTAGACGACCTAAGGATTTGCGACCTTAGAGGATAAGCGAGTTAGCGACCTAAGAGGGTAAGTCGTGAGCGACTTAGGAGCGTGTCAGGGTTAGGTCGTAAGATCTATTAAGCCTTAAGTTGGAGACAGTTGAGTCGTTGAGTCGCTGTAGCATGAGTAATAGGTCGTAGACGACCTATGATAGTACTGGGTATAGTTAGGTCGTGGATGCGCATTGTTTTAGGTCGCGTGAAGGTTTAAGGGGTTAGGTCGCTGAGTCATGAGCGACCTAGGAGTTATAGAGATATTCCGTGTTAACTCGGCATGTGTTAAGTCGCGCATGGGTTAGGTCGCGCCTGCGTTAGGTCGGAGACCCTGTTAAGCCGCAACCCTGTTAAGTCGTGTGGGTTTTTAGGTCGGCAAAGCTGTTAAGTCGTAGGATGTGTTGAGTTGCTAAGTCGTTAGGTCGTAGATTGAGGAGTTTCGATAGGTCGTAGGTCGCAGGGCTCTATAGGTCGTGGACGACCTAAATGTGGATGACCTAAGGGTTTTTCAGCCTATAAATAGGAGGGGTTTTCTCCATTTTTGGGATCCGGATTTCGAAGCGACGAAGTGTTGCCATTTTGAGAGCTCGACTTCTACACTTCTTCACTTCTTTTGTCCACTCTAATCTAGTGATTCCTTCCATCCATATCGAAGATCAAATCGAAGATCGAAGAGCTTAGATTGAAGATCTACATTCTTCGAAGAGTGATTTCATCGTTTAAAGCGGATTCGTGATAGATCGTGTTAGATCCTTCGCTGTCCAGATCTGAAGTGTGTTGCTTTTGAGTTGATTTGGTGATTTGGTGAGTGGTGATTATCTCTCACACGGATCCAAAGGAGTATATCGGATCGTTGGCTTGATTTTGGTGTAAAGTAGTGATTTCCATGAAATTTTGTAAACCTATGTGTAGATCCATATAGATCCATTGTCCATGATGATTTGATATCCATTTTACTACATGTTAACTTATGCAAGTTCATTCATCAAGATTATAGAGACATTGCTCATGTTTTCATGCTTGTTAGACTTTAGACTCTTTAATTACGAAATTGCCATTATTGTTATAATTGTCTATTTAGATCATATTTGAATGCTTGATTACTTGGATTAATGTTTGGCTTGATTGATTGCTATGAATTAGATGATTGATGATTTGATTTAGACAAGTTGGTCGAAGATGATTCAAAAGCTAAGAGAAAGGCTCTTGAATTGGAAAAGCTGCTCGTGGCATATATAGCGGATGATGAAGCTCATATGGATAGATTTGATGATGATGTTGAGATAAGGCTTTGCTATGATAATGATGAGGCGAAGCATGATATGAGATAGTCTTGGTCTAATCCAGACGGGATCATTCCAAGCATGTTGATAACTCAGTGAAATTGTTCGAGTTAGAGGATAATGGTTTGCTCGAGAGGCACTTGAGCTAGTATGGAAATAGTCGTCGAGGAGGATGACTAGAAGGCTGAGATCTCATCGTTGTTGAAGGTTCTAGCATGCTCAAAGCAAGAGTACGTTGGGCAGATTCGATAGTCCCTGAAGGCTAATGATTGGTAGTCAAGTACTCTGGGCAGATTCGATAGTCCTAGGCACGGGTCACGATGACGTGTGGAGATATGTCTAGAACCGGGGTTTTCCATTAGCCCTTGACGGACGGCTGAATGAATGTGCCGGTCATTCAATTAACGGTGATATTGAGGCAATGATAACAGTGATAGCCAGAGTCATGGATGTTTGGTTGTATCGTCATTCGGTCTCAAGAGCGGTATTTTCTAGGTGCTTATCTGATCTTGGTTTAGGCCTTGGGGGTTTGTACTTGGAAATCATCGTCCTTGACTCGAGTGATAATTGCCTTACCTTAAATTGTATGCTCTGCTATGTTTGCTTCTGCTTAGTGTGTGTCTGGGGGCTATCACTGTAGAAAGAGGTGGAGTGGGAGGGTTGTATTCCTATTCCTTTTCCTTTATGCTCTTTTGGTATGTTGTTAGTTAATTTACCGCTCACTAAGACTGTTGTCTGACTCAAGGCTTTATGTTTTAACTCTTATTGCCTTGGGCTGTTCGTCCATTTTGGGACGGGCAAACTAGGTAGCAGGTGACAGGTGCTGTTCTTGCTTCCCACGATGCTGATGTCGAAGACGAGCTGGAGGCTTGCATATTATCTTCTTACTATATGTATTGGATGTTCCGCTGTTTTGAATAATTCTCTGAGTGTTATGTAGTGAGGCTTGATGTATTGACTATTTAGATGTTGTATTCAACTATTATGAAGTTTTATATGATGACATTCTATTATGTAAAGCTTCACTATATATGTTCTATTGTATTTTGTCCATGCATTGTGAGTGATACAATAGATTTTGCTGTTTTAACTTATCCTGACAATCGTCCATGGTCGCCTGGCACACTTTACGGCGCACTTTCTCTAGGTTCAGTGCAGGGGTCATGGGCGGTCGTCACATTTGGTATCAGAGCCTTGGTTAATCGATTTTACCCAACGCTCGCTGACGTAACTACGTATGAGAGACGTAATTGTATTTTGATGGATGACTACTATATATAATATAGTAGCTTAGTAAAGTTTGAGTCCTTTATGCAGTTGTTTCTCTAGATGTGCTAATCATTCCTTTTTATAGATATTGAGAATGAGTCGAAGAGGGAGACCAGCTGCTAGGGAAGGCCGTGCTACTGAGGGAGCTGCTGATTATGCTGCTATGTTCGAAGCTATGATGACTTCGATCATGAGAAGGATGCCAGCTTCGGGGCCCTCGGTGGATGTTGGAGTTCAAGTTCAAACTCCAAGACCGGTGGATTTTGCTAAGCTGTGTAAGGACTACACTGCTCTTGGAGGAAAGGTTTTCTTGGGAACAGAATCAACCATTGAAGTCCAGAGGTGGATAGATGCTTGTAGAAGGATCTTTGGTGATTTGGGAATTGAGGATGCAACTAAGAGGAAGTTAGCATCAAGACAGCTTCAAGGGAGAGCTTCTGATTGGTGGAACTCTATCACCATTGATACTCCGGAGGAAGAGATTACTTGGGTGCAATTCCAAGCCAGATTTGAAGCTAAGTTCATTTCTACAGCCCAGAAGTCTGTTCTGTTCAAGAAGTTTGTGGAGCTCAAGCAAGGAGGAAGACCAGTTCTTGAGTATGTTTCTGAGTTTGAAGCTTTGTCCAAGTATGCCCGGTCGTATATTGAATCTTCGTATCAGAAGAATGAGAAGTTTGTGACAGGCTTGGACAGTTATCTCGGGAGGCAGTTGGTGGATCATTTGGACGATTCATTTGAGAAGCTCGGGGAGAAAGCTCTCAGGCATGAGAATCTGTTTCCTAAGGAAGGATCTGTTGTTGCTGTAACCAGAGAAGAGTCTAAACCCCAGCAGGGTGGAAACAAGAAGAGGAAGCAGCAGCAGCAAAAGGGTAAGGATGGCCAGAAGAAGCCGAAAGGCGAGGTGACCTGCTACAATTGTCAGTAGAAGGGCCATTTCTCTAGGGATTGTAAGAATCCGAAGGTGCCGATGAAGTGTCACAACTGTGACAAGCCAGGGCATGTCAGGAAGAATTGTCCAGAACCGTGGAAGGACAAGCAGATTGTGCAAGCTTATGCTTTGGGGGCTGTTCCATCATCTTCGAAAGCTCCTACCGTTGAAGAGAAAGGAAAGAGTGTGGTGGTTCAAGGTACTCTTTCCATATGTGGTGTTCCAGTCAGAGTGTTGTTTGATACTGGGGCGTCGCATTCGTTTGTTTGTAACGAACTTGTAGGCCGGTTGGGTTTAGAACCGGATATTATTGATAGGCCATTGGTTGTGACTAATCCAGTTGGGGGTTCATCTTGTTTGTGTATGCTATGCCGTGGTCTGATTGTATCGAGTCATGATTGCTCTTTTGTTTGTGATTGTTTTGTTCTGAACTTTGCGGGGTTCAGAATTATTTTGGGTATGGACTGGCTTAGGAAGTATGCGGCAAAGGTTGATTGTGAGAGGTTGGAGGTGACAGTCGAGAATGTGGAGGGGCGAAAGATTGTGATACGATGTAAGCATGAAGAAGGCATCTTCATGAGCTTCATGTATTCGCTGGTTGTTCCACGGGATGGACTGTCATCGTTGCCAATCGCGAATGGATTTGAGGATGTCTTTGACGAGGTCAAAGGGTTACCGCCGCATAGAGAGATCGAGTTTCGTATAGATCTAGTTGAAGGAGCTAGACCTGTTGTGATGCCTCTTAGGCGGATGGCGCCTAAGGAACAACAGGAGTTGAGGGTGCAGGTTGATGATCTTTTGCAGAAAGGATTCATTCGGCGTAGTGTGTCCGAATGGGGTGCACCAGTTGTGTTTGCAACCAAAGCGGATGGATCGTTGAGGTTGTGCGTGGATTATCGTGAGCTGAATAAGGTGACTAAGAAGAACAAGTATCCATTGCCAAGAATAGATGATTTGTTTGATCAGCTTCACGAAGCTAAGGTGTTTTCTCAGATGGATTTGGCAACGGGATTTCACCAGTTAAGAGTGGCTAAGGATAGTGTGCCGAAGACTGCTTTTAGGACACCATCCGGTTTCTTTGAGTGGCTGGTAATGCCGTTTGGATTGACCAACGCGCCAGCATATTTTGTGGATCTTATGAATAGAGTGTTCAAAGATCAGTTGAGTAAGTTCGTGCTAGTGTTCGTGGATGATATTCTGATTTATTCCAGAACTGAAGAAGAGCACAAGACGCACTTGCGTATTGTTTTGGAAATCTTGCGGGAACATCAACTGAAGGCTAAGTTTTTGAAGTGTCACTTCTGGAAGAGTGAAGTGAGGTTCTTAGGCCATGTGATTTCTGGAAATGGAATAGCGGTTGATCCCGCTAAGGTGGCAGCAATCCAGGATTGGGTTAGACCTAAGAATGCATCTGATGTGAGAAGTTTTCTTGGATTAGTAGGATATTATCGACGGTTTATCAAAGACTTCTCCAAGGTGGTTGCACCATTGACAGGATTGACGAAAAAGAACCAAGTATTCAGATGGGATGCTAAGTGTGAGCAAGCTTTCGGAATCCTGAAAGAGCAATTGTCAAGTGCTCCTGTTCTGACTATTCCAGGTGGGAATGATGAGATGGTGGTTTACACCGACGCATGTGGTACTGGACTTGGAGCAGTGCTGATGCAGAGGGATAAGGTTGTTGCGTATGCTAGTCGACAACTGAAGCAGCATGAAAGGAATTACCCGACTCATGATTTGGAGTTAGCGGCGATTGTATTTGCTCTGAAGATGTGGAGACATTATCTATTGGGAGTTCGATTCGAGTTGTTTACAGACCATAAGTCATTGAAGTATCTTTTCTCCTAAAAGGATTTGAATCTTCGGCAGCAACGGTGGCTAGAGTTTTTGGCATCATATGATTTTGGTATAGCCTATACTCCGGGAAAAGGTAACGCAGTGGCAGATGCGTTAAGTCGAAGACATGCAGGATTGGGAGCCATGTTTTCAGAATGGAAGAGTCTTGAGTATTTAGCTAGATTTGACTTCAGGCCCAGATGTGAATTGGAACCTGAGATGTTGGCAAACTTATCGATAAGACCCACTCTTGTGGAAAGGATTGGCGAGAGCCAAAAGCGAGATGATAAGATTGTCAAGGTTATCCGTGATTTGGAATCTAAATTCGAACCAGAAAAGGATAAAGGATTCGAGGTTGATCGAGAGGGTTGGCTTCGGAAACAAGGACGACTAGTTGTTCCCGATATAGATGGATTGAGAGATGAAGTTCTGAAGGAAAGTCATCACTCAAAGTTGACAATTCACCTAGGTGGAAATAAGATGTATCGGGATATGAAGAGAACCTACTACTGGGAAGGTATGAAGAAGGATGTTGGAAATTTTATTTCCAAGTGCATGAACTGCCAGTTGGTAAAAGCCGAATAGAAGAAGCCCAGTGGATTGCTTCAGCCATTAGAAGTTCCTACATGGAAGTGGGAATAAATATCGATGGATTTTATTGATGGACTACCTAGAACAAGAACGGGAAATGAGGGGATTTGGGTCATTGTAGATCGTTTGACTAAGAGTGCAAGATTCATTCCTGTTCGATCGACTAGGACTACATCAAAGTTGGCAGAGTTGTATGTTAAGTGGATAGTTCGATTCCATGGTATTCCGAAGAGTATAGTGAGTGATCGAGACCCATTGTTCACTAGTGGATTTTGGAAGAGCTTCCAGGAAGTTTTGGGAATCGAGTTATGTTTGAGTACCGCTTATCATCCTCAAACAGATGGTCAGACCGAGAGAGTCAACCGAGTTTTGAAAGATCTTCTTAGAGCTTGTGTTTTGGATTTCGGAGGATCATGGGAAGATCACCTTCATTTGGTGGAATTTTCGTATAACAACAGTTACCAGTCAAGCATTGGGATGGCACCGTATGAGGCATTGTATGGAAGACCGTGTAACTCTCCGACATGTTGGTTAGAGACCGGAGAAAAGCTGATGCTTGGGACAGAGATGATTCGACAGACTTCGGATTGCATAGAGATCATTCGGCAACGGATGAAGGCAACCCAAGATCGTCAGAAAAGTTATGCCGATAAGCGTCGTAAGGATTTGGAATTCGACGTAGGTGATATGGTTTTTGTGAAGATATCTCCACTGAAGAATGTTATTCGATTCGGGGAGAAAGGGAAGTTGACTCCGAGATTTGTTGGACCATTCCCGATCATCGAGCAAATTGGAAAGCTCGCCTACAGATTGGAATTACCAGAGAAGATGTCGAGTGTGCACAATATTTTTCACGTATCGTATCTACGGAAGTATGTGCACGACTCGAATACAGTGGTTTCTGCTGATAGCTGTGAAGATTTCAAAGTTGATCCAGTCGATAAGAGACCTCGTAAGCCGCTTCGTGTTGTGGAAATCGACACGAAACAGCTTAGGAGGAAGGTAGTTAAGTTGCTCAAGATACAATGGAGTGATGATGATAACGACTGTACGTGGGAGGTGGAAGAGAGGATGAAAGCAGCTCATCCTGAACTCTTCAAGGTATGGCCCTAAGATGTCGTGTCATCTAACGACATTGTAACTTGTTCTAAGTTTTAGAATTCTGCATGCTAAGCTAGAATTGGATGCATGGTTTGTTGATTGTTGTAGATGGTAGGCATGCAGAATAGCCTTTGTTTGCTCTTGTTTGTTTGGAATTTCGGGGGCGAAATTCCTAAGGGGGAGAGAATGTAACGACCCGTAATTTTACGAATCGAAACATCGTAAAACAGTTGACATTTGGTAGCATTGTTGATAAGTTGTCCAGAGTTTAAGTCTTAGGTCGTAGTAGACGACCCAAGAAGTGGAGCGACTTAAGAGGTTGGAACGACCTAAGCAGTTAGGTCGTATGATAGATAAGTCGTATGTTGAGGCTTAGGTCGTAGACGACTTAAGGAAATAGGCGACTCATAGAAACTGGCGACCTAAGGATTTTGGGGATAGGTCGTATAGGAGTTGGGTCGTGTGATAGCTTAGGTCGTAGAATAAGTTAGGTCGTAGACGACCTAAGAGATAGGAGCGACCTATAGAATTAAACGACCTAAGGATTTGCGACCTTAGAGGATAAGCGAGTTAGCGACCTAAGAGGGTAAGTCGTGAGCGACTTAGGAGCATGTCAAGGTTAGGTCGTAAGATCTATTAAGCCTTAAGTTGGAGACAGTTGAGTCGTTGAGTCGCTGTAGCATGAGTAATAGGTCGTAGACGACCTATGATAGTACTGGGTATAGTTAGGTCGTGGATGCGCATTGTTTTAGGTCGCGTGAAGGTTTAAGGGGTTAGGTCGCTGAGTCGTGAGCGACCTAGGAGTTATAGAGATATTCCGTGTTAACTCGGCATGTGTTAAGTCGCGCATGGGTTAGGTCGCGCCTGCGTTAGGTCGGAGACCCTGTTAAGCCGCAACCCTGTTAAGTCGTGTGGGTTTTTAGGTCGGCAAAGCTGTTAAGTCGTAGGATGTGTTGAGTTGCTAAGTCGTTAGGTCGTAGATTGAGGAGTTTCGATAGGTCGTAGGTCGCAGGGCTCTATAGGTCGTGGACGACCTAAATGTGGATGACCTAAGGATTTTTCAGCCTATAAATAGGAGGGGTTTTCTCCATTTTTGGGATCCGGATTTCGAAGCGACGAAGTGTTGCCATTTTGAGAGCTCGACTTCTACACTTCTTCACTTCTTTTGTCCACTCTAATCTAGTGATTCCTTCCATCCATATCGAAGATCAAATCGAAGATCGAAGAGCTTAGATTGAAGATCTACATTCTTCGAAGAGTGATTTCATCGTTTAAAGCGGATTCGTGATAGATCGTGTTAGATCCTTCGCTGTCCAGATCTGAAGTGTGTTGCTTTTGAGTTGATTTGGTGATTTGGTGAGTGGTGATTATCTCTCACACGGATCCAAAGGAGTATATCGGATCGTTGGCTTGATTTTGGTGTAAAGTAGTGATTTCCATGAATTTTTGTAAACCTATGTGTAGATCCATATAGATCCATTGTCCATGATGATTTGATATCCATTTTACTACATGTTAACTTATGCAAGTTCATTCATCAAGATTATAGAGACATTGCTCATGTTTTCATGCTTGTTAGACTTTAGACTCTTTAATTACGAAATTGCCATTATTATTATAATTGTCTATTTAGATCATATTTGAATGCTTGATTACTTGGATTAATGTTTGGCTTGATTGATTGCTATGAATTAGATGATTGATGATTTGATTTAGACAAGTTGGTCGAAGATGATTCAAAAGCTAAGAGAAAGGCTCTTGAATTGGAAAAGCTGCTCGTGGCATATGTAGCGGATGATGAAGCTCATATGGATAGATTTGATGATGATGTTGAGATGAGGCTTTGCTATGATATTGATGAGGCGAAGCATGATATGAGATAGTCTTGGTCTAATCCAGACAGGATCATTCCAAGCATGTTGATAACTCGGTGAAATTGTTCGAGTTAGAGGATAATGGTTTGCTCGAGAGGCGCTTGAGCTAGTATGGAAATAGTCGTCGAGGAGGATGACTAGAAGGCTGAGATCTCATCGTTGTTGAAGGTTCTAGCATGCTCAAAGCAAGAGTACGTTGGGCAGATTCGATAGTCCCTGAAGGCTAATGATTGGTAGTCAAGTACTCTGGGCAGATTCGATAGTCCTAGGCACGGGTCACGATGACGTGCGGAGATATGTCTAGAACCGGGGTTTTCCATTAGCCCTTGACGGACGGCTGAAAGAATGTGCCGGTCATTCAATTAACGGTGATATTGAGGCAATGATAACAGTGATAGCCAAAGTCATGGATGTTTGGTTGTATCGTCATTCGGTCTCAAGAGCGGTATTTTCTGGGTGCTTATCTGATCTTGGTTTAGGCCTTGGGGGTTTGTACTTGGAAAACATCGTCCTTGACTCGAGTGATAATTGCCTTACCTTAAATTGTATGCTCTACTATGTTTGCTTCTGCTTAGTGTGTGTCTGGGGGCTATCACTGTAGAAAGAGGTGGAGTGGGAGGGTTGTATTCCTATTCCTTTTCCTTTATGCTCTTTTGGTATGTTGTTAGTTAATTTACCGCTCACTAAGACTGTTGTCTGACTCAAGGCTTTATGTTTTAACTCTTATTGCCTTGGGCTGTTCGTCCATTTTGGGACGGGCAGACTAGGTAGCAGGTGACAGGTGCTGTTCTTGCTTCCCACGATGCTGATGTCGAAGACGTGCTGGAGGCTTGCATATTATCTTCTTACTATATGTACTGGATGTTCCGCTGTGTTGAATAATTCTCTGAGTGTTATGTAGTGAGGCTTGATGTATTGACTATTCAGATGTTGTATTCAACTATTATGAAGTTTTATATGATGACATTCTATTCTGTAAAGCTTCACTATATATGTTCTATTGTATTTTGTCCATGCGCTTTGAGTGATACGATAGATTTTGCTGTTTTAACTTATCCTGACAATCGTCCATGGTCGCCTGGCACACTTTACGGCGCACTTTCTCTAGGTTCAGTGCAGGGGTCATGGGCGGTCGTCACAAAATAGGTTTAAAATAGATTAAATAAATTTAAAATAGATTTAATAGATTTAAATTATATTAAATATATTTAAAATAGATTAAATAAATTAATTAGTTTAAGATAGGTAAATTAGATTAAATAGGTTATGATAGATTAAAATAAGTTAAAATAGTTTAAATTGATTAAAATAGATTTCACAGTTATATCCAAACATTTTTAATAACTCAATTCCGATAAATTCATTTATATATGACACTTCAACTTTGAAATTCCAATTTAAAAATCCTTTGAACAATTCATTAAATAAATTCCAATTTCAGCATTAATGCTTGGATTATCGAAAATAATTCAGTTTATATAAATCAATTTCTATTTCAAAAATGCCAGTTAACCGAATTCAAAATTTAAAGAAATAAAAAATCATTTAATTTAACTAATCCGGTATCCGTATATAATTTTCTACCCTAGGGTCAAGTGATACAGATATTTATCATTTCAATCTGCAATTTAATTTTTTACGGTTATAAATCATTTCAAACCTCAACCCCGAATTAAATAAAATCCATAAAATCGCTCGAGTCTATCATTTCAACCCATAACGATTTTTCTCTAATCTATAGATCGTTCGGGTATGTATCATTTCAACCCATAGGGAAATTGCAATGTTATAACAATATAAAAATACAACATCTAGTCATCTAATATCAACAATCAAACATCCATCACAATCATCATCCAAATCAACCAATAAACATCAATAGATAACTGATTATCATTAACAGGTATTAAATTGACAATTAAATTAAATATTAAATTAAATGATGATTAAATGCAATAAAAATCATATTTAACCAAAATGGCAATTTAAACATATCAAACATCAATCAATTAATTTCTAATCACATCATAAATTTAATTTAACTAACATAAGAAAATTTAGTAGTTGTGAGTGGGTCAAAACATTCACCTTTGATTTCAAATCGATTTGAAATCCAAAATAATGCCCAAATTTGAACGGTCTCAAAATTCGTCCAAACCAGTTTCATAATGTCCGAAATTTTAATATGATCCCAGTGGAACAAACCGCACGTGAATTCGAGTTCGTATGTAAAAGATATTGAGATTAGAACATTCGAAATTAAATTTAAATTAAATAAACAAAAAAACATACCACAGCCATGTCATCATTTCAGCACATCTCCAGAAGCCCTAGCATCGGCCTTAGCATGCGAATTCGAACAACAGCCGCCACCCAAAAGTTCGACGTCGTCACTGCCTGACACGATCGCATACACGCTCCCATCACCCGCAGGCGCGCCTACCTCGCCTTCGCCACATCCACGACCCCCGCAACCCATACGAACGCTGATAGACCCAGCCGTCAACTCGCCAAACGAACCACACCGATGGACTATGCTCGTCGATCTCCACAAATCCATATCATCGATTCGATGATTGGTCGAAGTTGATCACGACACAACGAACGGTCGAGAATAAATCACCCAATTCTGGCCACACATAAACCCAAATCGAAAAACAAACTATAGATTTGACTTGCGCTCGTCGAGGTTTCGAATCGGTATATAATATGTAAGGGTTTGGAGTAGTCTGAAATTTTGAAATTGATTTGAAATTAGAAATTGAATTGGGATTTAGGTTTTGGTTTGTCTGCCATTAGAAAGAGGAGATGAGAAGGAATTGTACGTACATACAGAAATAAGAAGGCTGCTAGGGTTAGAAAGAAAAACTATGTATATAACCGAGGCCCAATATTAAATGAATAACATATCGAACTGGTTCGAATTGACAATAACGACCCGAAAAGCCCGTTCTGCCTCCGAAACGAAAGTAGGTCATTCCATATATCGAAATAGATGTTTTCAATATTTTTAAATTCAATGGAACAGGTTTCAAGTCCTAATTCCATTGTATGAAGCAGTTAGCTTAAAAATCAGCTTATTTCAAATTGATTTCAATTGAATTTAGTTAAATTGATTTCTACGTGTTTCGAACCCGTACGGTCAAACGATAAGTCCGATCGCTACGAAACTTGAAACCTTATAATAATTCACCATTATGGATCCGATGAAACTGGTTTCATCGAAATCCGAGATAATGGCCAAAATGGCTATTTTCACATTAATTAAATAAATTAATATTATATTAATTAAATCACTTTTAAAATTTAAATTTAATGACTAACCATTTTCATCATTTTTGATTACTTGGACAATTACAATAATTTAAAACAAGTTTACATATAATTTCAGTGTTAAATGTTACAAAAATAACAGTGTTCAATTCCAACTGTAATTAAATCCAATTAATTATAATTTAATTCCAATAAATTGATTTAATCTGATTTCAATCTTTTTATTCAATCAATTATTACTCTATTAACATAGTTAACATTTGTTTATATCTTATTACACCAATATGCTGCAATTTCCATATTCTATTTGTATTAACTACTATATTTCAATTATATTGAATTTTGTCAATTTTCACATCAAATAGAATTTAAAATCCCAATAAATTGATTTGTCTTGGTTTCACTCTTTTATTAAATCAGTTATTGCCTTGTGAATATAATTAACATTTCTATACATTTTATTACATTCACAATTTACAATTATCGTCCTAATCATATTAAAGTAACATTTAATTTCATTGAATTATGATTGATTAAATAAATTGGTAACAACTAACAATTGTCACCATTTCTATATTTAATCACATTTGTAAGTTTATTATTTACAAGCTAATGTTATAACAACTCTCATTACACTAATTTTATCCAACTCAATCTATTACACATTATTTCATTAATTAATCAACATTTAAATTATCAATTACTCTTTAAATTCCCTTATAAATTAACACACACATTACTACAATTAATTTACAATTTATATCCAATTATAACTTTTTAATCATTTGCAATTAATTGAAATTACATTCAAAGCAATTATAAGTTACCTTAAATTAATACTATCACATTTTATTCCGGTTATATTTTTATTATTAAACCCCAAATTTTATTTCTTCCAACATTGATTCACAAAACTTTAATAAATCTACTATTTTTAAGTATCGAAAATTACTGGTGATTATACATAAGATATTTTAGTAGTTGTGAGTGGGTTAAAACACTCACCTTCGATTTCAAATTGATTTGAAATCCAATAAAGGCCCAAAATCTAACAGTCTCATAATTCGACCAAACCGGTTCTATAATGTCTAGAATTTTGATACGATCGTTACGCAAAAAACCACGTGTAAATTCGACCCCGTATGCAAAAGTTATGATCATTAGAATGATTGAAATTTATAAATTAAATTAAAATAAATAATAATAAATATAACCACGTAAACTCAGAAACCCTATCACGTACAAAATCGCGATCAACATCGTTCAACCTTCTGCCGCCAAGTTAAAATCGTCGCCGCATGCCACAGGAGGCTCTTCCACTCTGATCCAAGTTCACCACCGCTTCCCACAGCCCACGTCGCTCCATCCTAGGCCAGAGCGACCCTCAACGACGCCTCCGCCTACACGTGGCCGTCGCCGCTTCAAACGCCTTTTCTGGCGAATTGACATGACCTGGGGATGAACTAACAACACCAAAGTGACATGCTCGACCTCCCTTCCCAACGCCTCCCGATCGTCAAACAGTCGACGATCCACCGTTGGATCGTAAACCCTAGAAATGGATGGTCGAGGTTCTTCGTCAAATTCTAGTCAAATGATGCATCAAACCGAAAGACGAATTTTTGCAGTAGATTGCGCTCGTCGAGAGCTTTCCAACAATATATAATTTGCTAGGGTTTGGAAAGTTTGAATTTTGAAATTGATTTTGAAATTGGATTTAAGGTTTTGCAATTGGAATTTGGTTTCTGCCATTGGAAGAAAGGAATAGGCAGATAGAATTATACGTAAAGAATAATTGAATGGCTACTAGGGTTTGAGAAACAAAATCTATTTATATGGACAAGGCCCGATAAGAAAGAATGAACATATCGAATTGGTACAAAATGACAATAACGACCCGAAAATCCCGTTCCGCTTCCGGATCGAAAGTGGGTCTTCCCATATTTCAAAATAGATATTTTGATATTTTTAATTTCAATGGAACAGGTTTCAATCCTAATTCCATTGTATGAAGAAGATAGCTTTTAAAATCAGCTTATTTCAAATTGAATTCAATAAATTGATTTTTGCACGTTTTGATCCCGCACGATGAAACGACAAGTTCGATCGCTACGACACTTGAAATCCTACAATAATTCACCATTACGGATCCGATGAAAATAGTTTCATCGAAATCCGAGACTGTGGCCAAAATGGCTATTTTCACGTTAATTAAATAGATTATTATTAAACTAAATAAATCACCATTTAAATTTAAATTTAAAAGTTAACAATTTTTATCATTTTTGATTACTTAGACATTTATAATCTTTTAAAACAAATTTCCATGTCCAATTCAATGTTAAATATCGTACTAATTACAGCGTTCAATTTTAATTGCAATAAATTCATTAATTATAATTTAAATTCAAATAAATTCATTCATTTTGATTTATATCTTATTACTCAGTAAGGATCCATTAAACTATTTAATATGTAGTAATATACGCTATTATAATATGTCTATCAGTAAAGTAAAATATTAAAATAGCGTTAAGGCGTTACCCATATCCCCCTTAATACATTTTATATAATGCCGTAGTCTATACAATACTATAAACTCTACCATAAATTGGTGGGCTATCAGGGAGCACTCCATAGGTACAACACAAACCAAACTCGTAGTGGACGCGATAAGGCATGTGATAAGGCACGTGAGGCAATGCCAGGGTAGGACTCAACCATTTGCACTCCCGGACTGGTGGTAACGCATAGCAGCTACTACCGCCCACCTCAAAACACATTCCCATTATCAAAATCGAGGGGTGGCCACCAAATCAATCATAAAGTAATAATATGGTATTGAAGAAATGTGCCCGATAGGAGGAGCGACCTCACTTGACCCGGTATAGCTCCTGTTTTAGCCATATCAAGCTGACTCGAGGGAGTCAGGGCTACGTAAGTACCTCATACGGAATCGTTCGCCAAACCATCCTACTTCATTCTGGAATCTCCACCACGTACACAGTTGTTAAAGTGGTTTTTGGTATTGGCAGAGAGTATTATAATATCCGATCCCGGTCTCTTTAACAACCAAACACTTATTTCACACCAGACGGTTCTTTTACATTTCCAAAACCAATTCATAATTGATATCAAAATATCATATTCACTAAAATCAAATCACTTTTGAAATCATATTCATTTTCAAAATCATTATCACTTTCGAAATTATATTCACAAAATAGGTTATATTCTCATTTCAAGATCATCACCTTTACTCAAAATATGTCATTTCACTAGAAATATCATTTCAAATTCCAACGTAGGTTATAACATCATTTAACCATATTCGCTTTCAAATCAAGGATTTAAATATAAATGTCCAACCTTGCACCGTTTTTTTAGAAATTTTTTTAGATAGTTTTAAAATAGTTTAAAATACTTTAAATACTTTAAATGGTTTAAATAGTCTAAAATAGATTAAAATATATTACATTGTTTAAAATAGATTAAATAGTTTAAATAGATTAAAATAGTTTAATATTTATTAAATAGTTTAAATTAGTTTAAAATGGCTTAAAATCGTTTAAAATTAGATTAAATATAGTTTTAATAGTTTAATATAAAATTGTTTGATTATTGAAATGGTTTATGTAGTAAATATTTTGAATATCTAGATAAATCTAAATTTTAAAGTAATATATCTTTAAACAGTTTACATTAAAATAATCAATTTAGAAATAATTATCAAATTAAACCATTTCTTCCTTTTCAACACATCTTGACCATGTTCAGCTTTCAAATTCACAAACTCAATTTTTGTCTTTCAATTCAGATTCTCATTTAAAACCATTTATATCTATATCGATTTCAAATCCATGTTTGAACTATAAATTTAAACCATTTCAAATTCAATAGATTTTAAAGCTTAAATATCCAAACATTTCAATAACTCAATTTTAGTAAATTTCATTTATATTTCAAAATTCGACTTTAAAATTTCAATTTAAATTCTTTTAAACAATTCATTCAGACCAATTTCAGTTTCGACATTTAAAGCTTGGATTTTTGAAAATAATTCAGTTTATATAAATCAAATTTTATTTCAAAATATCATTTAACTGAATTCACAAATTAAAGGATTTAAAATCATTTAATTTAACCTATCCGATGTCCGTATATAATTTTCTACCCTTTGGTCAAGTGATACGGATATATATCATTTCAACCCGCAATAATTTTAAACTTACGGGTATATATCATTTCAACCCACAATCCTAAGTTAAAATTCAAAATCCATAAAATCGCTCGAGTCTATCATTTCAACCCACAATGATTTTTTTTCTAATCTACAAGATCGTTCGGGTATGCATCATTTCAACCTATAGTGATTTCCTAACAATAACTAAGGGAACTTGCAGTGTGATATCAATATATATAAAATAACATAACATCCAGTCATCCAATATCAACAATTAAACGTCCATCACAATCATCAATCAAACCATCCAATAAATAACAACAATTAACTGGTTATCATTAACATGCATTTAACTTAAATATTAAATTAAATGGCAATTAAATTCAAATTAGACTTGAATGACAATTTAAATATACCAAACATTAACCAATCAATTTCTAATCACATCATAAATTTAATTTAACTAACATAAGATAATTTAGTAGTTCTAGGTGGGTTAAAACACTCACCTTCGATTTCAAATCGATTTGAAATCCATATAAAGGTCCAAAATCTAACAGTCTCATATTTCGACCAAACTAGTTCCATAATGTCCGGAATTTCGATACGATCGCAATGTAAAAAAACCCGTATGTAAATCTGACCTCGTATGCAAAAGTTATGATCATTAGAACGATTGAAATTTATAAATTAAATTAAAATAAATAATAATAAATATTACCACGTAAACTCAGAAACCCTAGCATGTAAAAAATCACGATCAACATCGTTTAACCTTCTGCCGCCAAGCTAAAATCGCTGTCGCACACCACAGGAGGCGCTTCCACTCCGATCCAAGTTCGCCGCTGCTTCCCGAAGCCCATGTCGCTCCATCCAAAGCCAGCGCAACCCCCAACGATGCCTCCACCTGCACGTGGTCGCCGCTGCTTCAAACGCCATTTCTGGCAAATTAACATGACTTGGGGATGAACTAACAACACCACAATGACCTACTCGACCTCCCCTTCCCAACGCTGCCTTTCAATCGTCAAACGGTCGACGATCCACCGTAGGATCGTAAACCCTAGAAATGGACGGTCGAGGTTCTTCGTCAAATTTTGGTCAAACGATGCATCAAATCGAAAAATGAATGCTGCAGTAGATTGCGCTCGTCGAGAGCTTTCCAACAATACATAATTTTCTAGGGTTTGGAGAGTTTGAATTTTGAAATTGATTTTGAAATTGGATTTAAGGTTTTGCAATTGGAATTTGGTTTCTGCCATTGGAAGAAAGAAATAGGCAGATAGAATTGTACATACAAAATAACTGAATGGTTGCTAGGGTTTGAGAAACAAAATCTATTTATATGGACAAGGCCCGATAAGAAAGAATGAACATATCGAATTGGTACGAAATGACAATAACGACCCGAAAAGCCCGTTCCGCTTCCAGACCGAAAGTGGGTCATCCCATATATCAAAATAGATGTTTTCGATATTTCTAATTTCAATGGAATAGGTTTCAAGTCCTAATTCCATTGTATGAAGAAGTTAGCTTTTAAAATATGCTTATTTCAAATTGAATTCAATAAACTGATTTATACGCGTTTCGAGCCCACACAATGAAACAACAAGTTCGATCGCTATGAAACTTGATATCTTACAATATTTCACCGTTACAGATCCAGTGAAACTGGCTTCGTCGAAATTCGAGACAGTGACCAAAATGGCTATTTTCACGTTAATTAAATAGACTATTATTAAATTAAATAAATCAACTTTTAAATGTAAATTTAGAAGTTAACAACTTTTATCATTTTTGATTACCTAGACATTTATAATCTTTTAAAACAATTTTCCATGTCCAATTCAATGTTAAATATCATACTAATTGCAATGTTCAATTTTAATTGCAATAAATTCATTAATTATAATTTGAATTCAAATAAATTCATTCCTTTTGATTTATATCTTATTACTCAATCAAGTATCATCTTACGGATATAATTAACATTGGTTTACATTCTATTTACATCAATATTCTACAGTTATCATTTTAATTCATACTAACTGCAATATTTAATTAGATTAATTGCAATTAACTTTCAGTTTAAATTCAACGGATTAAATAATGAAATGATAATTAAACAATTATTACAACTTATAATTTCAAACACATTTCTATGTTTATTGTTAACAAACAAAACTAATAACTTCACATAATTATTAATTTTTCTATATTAACCAATTTCAATTAATTACATACAATTTCACCGTTTAATACAACATTTGGTTAATTTCCTTTTTTACACTCTTAAACCAAATTTAACTTTACAATCATTTTAATCAATTTAAATTACATTAATGTAGTTATCAATTACCTTAAATTAACATCATTGCATTTCATTCTAGATATTTTTCTTATTAATAAATCACAAATTTTTATTTCTTCCATTATTAACACCAATATCTTATTAAATTATATATTTTTAATTATTGAAAATTAAGGGTCGTTACAAAAAATAAGTCATTTTGAAAATTTTATGGATTCCATTCCACTAGAAAAGGTCGTGGGTTCCATCCCACTATTAAAGCGAGAAGGTGGATTCCATTCCACAATTAAAATCCGAATAATGATTTTAGTGCTATTATGAAGTTTTAACATAAATCTAGAATCTATTACTTATCTTGATATCTTGAACTCTTGAACTCTTGATAACCTTGATACTCATGAGTCTTCAGTCTTGATTTCTACAATCTTGAATTCGTCCATCTTGAATCTTTATACTGTACAATCTTCATTCTCAATTCCTGCATATATATATATATTCTGCATATACATATATCTAGACAAAGATATTAGTATTTATATTTTACAACAAGTCCTAAGGTTGTTGTCATCAAAACCATCATCTCAGAAACTAACAATCTCCCCCTTTTTGATTATGACAACCTATATTTATAAAATATACTCCACCAAAATCTGATTGTACTATGACTCCCCCTTATTCCAAAAACTCCCACTTAATCTAAGCCTAACTAACAGCCTAACTATCCTATTTTATAATTCTCCACCTTTTTCATCAAAAAAAACTAAACCTAAACTGCATAACACCCCCTTAAACTAATACTATGGAGCTAAATGCTAATAACGAAGTATAATAAGCGAAACATAAATCTAATTTTGTTATATATGATGTTACATTACACATATATATGAAACATAGACACAAATATATACAAGTACACAAAATATAAAAACATTAATAAAACAACAATCTAACGAGAGTCCATGACAATTGGTGACTTGTGAATCGAACAATTAGGGTAATGAAGATAAAAGTTTCCATGTTGTTCGACCAATTTACCATTTTTTTCAAAACAGACATCTCCAACGCAAACAACATTATCGTCCTTGTCCATTTGCGCTTCTTCCTCTTCTTCTTCTTCGTCGTCCTCTAATGGATTATGAATACGTATGTTAGAGGAATCATCTTCAATCACAATAGAGTCTACATGATTATCCATTAGAAATTTTTGCAAATTTCTAAGAATCTTGCCTTGTTTCTCTTGTTCCTTTGTCATCCTTATTTGCATGACTTGTAATTCAGTCAGCATTTGAAGAGAATCCTTCGTAATTTCCCTGATCTCCATTACTCGAGCCAATGTAATACATTGGAATGGACCAGAATTAGGAGAAGGGAAGGAAATGGTTGCATTTTGGTTTGATTTAGAAGAGGAGGCCATTACTTTGTATATTCAGAAGTTTATTATAAAGATAATGAAGTGAGAAGACATATGAATTCGAAATATTGTGGTTATATCACCACCAAACTGATTTTAGAGGGAAAAATTGACCGTTGTATGTCGACAAGGGGGGTAGGGGCATGTCGACATCCTTTTGAAAATTTTGAAAATTTTGTTTTTCTCTATTTATTCAAATATATATGTTACTATATCTATATTCTCTATCTCGGTTATAGAATAAATACCTAGTTCTCTTCTTAATTTAGTAAAGGTTGATTGATTCAAGGATTTGATCAGAATATCAGCTATTTGATTCTCGATGTTGATAAATTCAAGAGAAATAATCTCTTTACTTATACTATCTCTGAGAAAATGATGTCTAATATCAATATGTTTTGTTCTGGCAGGATGAGCAGGATTTTTAGATAAATTTATTGCACTTGTATTGTCACAATAAATTGGTGATTTTGAAATATTTAATCCAAAATCCTTAGGGTCTATTGCATACAGATAACTTGAGAACAAGCCAAAGTAGCAGAGGTATATTCTGCTTCAGTTTTGATAGTGAGACAATATTTTGCTTTTTACTAAACCAGCAAACCAGAGAATGTCCTAAAAAGTGACAAGTTCCACTTGTACTTTCTCGGTCTGATTTATAACCAGCATAGTCAGCATCACAATATGAGATTAAATCAAATGAATAATTTTTAGGGTAAAATAGGCCATAGTCTAAAGTGTGTTTAACATATCTTAGGATACATTTAACATCTTTTAAATGGGTTTCTTTGGGTTGAGATTGGTATCTTGCACAGAGACAGACACTATGCATGATATCAGGCCTACTCGTAGTTATATAGAGTCAGATCCAATCGTTCCCCTGTATAGTTTTTTATCAACATCTTTTGACATGTCTTCTTTATTTAAGGCTTCATTGGTTGCCATAGGAGTGGGTTTTCCACTCACAGTGGTCATACTAAACTTACTAACTAGATCCCTAGTATACTTTTCTTGACAATGAATATATCAGTATCTAATTATTTTATTTGCAATCCTAAAAAGAAAGTAAGTTCACCCATATGACTCATCTCAAACTCTTTTGTCATTATTTTAGAAAACTCTTTGTTCATTTCATTGTTTGTTGATCCAAAAATGGTATCATCTACATAAATCTGTACTAATTGGATATCATTTTTATTTCTTTTAATAAAAAGAGTATTATCTACTCTAGCAATTTCAAAATTTGATTGTAATAAGTAAGATCTTAGTCTGTCATACCAGGCTCTAGGAGCTTGTGTTAGACCATATAAAGCTTTCTTTAACTTGTAAATATGATTTGGAAACTTTTCTTCTTCAAAAAGTGGAGGTTGTTCAACATAAACATCCTTTTTAACAAAACCAATTAAAAAGGCACTTTTGACATCCATTTGAAATAATTTGAAATTGATGTGGTTTGCGAAAGTAAGTAGAATTCTAATGGCTTCTAATCTTGCTATGGGTGCAAAGGTTTCATCTAAGTCTATTCCTTCTTCTTGACAATAACCTTGCGCGACTAACTGAGCTTTATTTCTAACGACCTCACCTTGTTCATTCATTTTATTTTTATAAACCCATTTAGTTCCTATTATAGTTTTATCCTCAGGTCTAGGAACAAGTTCCCATACATCATTTCTGGTGAATTGATTCAGTTCTTCTTACATAGCAAGAATCCATGAATCATTAGATGATGCTTCCTTTGGATTTTTGGATTCAATAGTTGATATAAAAGATACATTACTCATCTTGTTTAGTTGATTTCTAGTTCTAACAACAGATTCAATATTTCCTATTATATTTTATAGGATGATCTTTTAAAAGCCTGATCCTTTTATTAGGATGAACAGTTTCACAATTTGTTTCATTTGATTCATTATTTAAAGTAATAAAATCCTCTTCATCGTTTATTTGAACAAAATCTTAGAAATTTTCATCAAAAGATACATGCATTGTTTCTTCAATGATGTTAGTTTTTAAATTGAAAATTCTATATGCTTTACTTCTATTAGAATATCTGATAAAGATTCCTTTGTCGTATTTAGGATCAAATTTATCCAAATTGTCCTTTGTATTTAGAATAAAGCATTTACTTCCAAAAAATTTGAAATAAGATACCTTTAGTTTCTTATTGAAAAGAAGTTCATATGGTGTTTTATTGGTTAGAGATCTAATTAAAATCCTATTCAAAATGTAACAAGCTTTAGCGACTGCTTCAACCCAAAAATTTCTTGGTAATTACTATCTGAAAGCATGGTTCTTGCACACTCTTGAATCATCCTATTTTTACGCTCTACCACTCCGTTTTGTTGTGGAGTTCTTGGAAAAGAAAAATTATGAGTTATTCCTTTTTGATTACAGAAATTCTCAAAATTTTCATTTTCAAATTCTCCACTATGATCACTACGAATAGTTTTGATTTTTAAAGAAAGTTGATTTGGAATTCTTTTTGCAAAAGTTTTAAATAAATCAAAAGCATCACTTTTATGTTTCAGAAAAATTGTCCATGTAAATCTAGAATAATCATCTACAATTACAAAAACATATTTACTGTGATTTATTTACTGAATTTGAGATGGACCAAATAGATCTAAATGATGTAACTCAAGAGGTTTTGAAGTTGAAATTATATCTTTCAATTTGAATGAACTCTTCCTAAGTTTTCCTAATTGACAAGTATCACATATACTATCTACTTTAAATCCATTTTAGGAAGACCTCTTACTAGATCAAGTTTTGAAAGTCTAGATAAGAGTTTGAAATTCAAATGCCCAAATCTTTTATGCCAAATCCAGGGGTCAGTTATATTAGCCAAAAGACATAAGTTATCATTTGAGATTTTCATACTGAGAATATAAATATTTTTCTTCCTAATTCCTTCAAAGATGATATTTGATTTATTATCTTCGATGTGACACTTATCCTTTTCGAATTTAATTTTGTAGCCCTTGTCACATAGTTGACTTATGCTAAGTAAGTTGTGTTTTAGATTCCTAACTAATAGAACATCAGAATAGTAGGAGTTTTAGAGTTACCGACATTGCTGATGCCAACCACATGTCCTTTTGAATTGTCTCCAAAGTTGACCAGTCTTCAATCTTCATAAATTATGTCATTCAGTATCTCCGGATTACCAGTCATGTGTCTTGAACATCCACTATCAAGTATCAATTTGTTTTTCTTGATTTGCACCATTTGTCCATTGAGTGTTGATTCTTCAAAAGCCATGTAACACATCTTTTCCGGCACAACACACCAATTCGGTAAATAACTTGATTTTCTACAATAACAATATACAGACTTATGAGACAATGATGATTTGGACAGTTTTAACTAGTGTTAACAGAATCTTCAAAAATTGTCATTTTAAACTTTTTCAAAATTCAGATTATGATAACTTTGAAAACCAATGCTCCGATACCAAATGAAGGAAATGCAGATTATGAATCTTAAGGTAGAATTAACACTAATGGGGGGTGAATAGTGTTTAATTAATTCTATGAATCTTTTTGAAATATATTCAAATTAAACCCAAATAGGTGCAATTCACAAACACAGAGACAATCACAAAACTAGACACAGATGCAAATAGTAAATAAAAGCAGTAAAGGAAAGAACATATTGGAATTTTATACTGATTCAGAGTTACCTTACATCCAGTCCCACATAATTTCTTGTGCAGATTTCTTTTCAAATATAATGTCGATATCACAACCTCGATTTCAAGGCCACGAGATACTAGGGCTGTCAATTTCCAACACGACCCGAAACCCACACAGAAATTAGCGGGTTAACCCGACACGTTTAAAAGGCGGGTCGTTTTTGGGTCAACCCATTAGAACCCGTTTAATAAACGGGTGGGTTTAGGGTTGACCCGTGAACCCGAATTTGACCCGACTAACCCATTTATGGGCTCCGTATTGTTGTACAATTCTCATTTTAGCTTGCACAAGAATGGTAGTTTTGTTATTCACTTATTCCTACACATTCGCACTTAACAACTTCCTACATTTTCATGCACATTCCCATGTTTTCATGCCCATTCCCACGTAACAACTTCCTAAATTTTCATACCCATCTTAGTTTGCAATAAAAGAATGACAATAATACCCTTCTTTTGCTCTAAAATTCTCATCTTACCTCGCAAAAGAAGGGTATTGTTGTCATTCACTTATTCCTACACATTCGCATTTAACAACTTCCCACATTTTCATGCTCATTTCCATTTCTTTATACAAATATTTTTCTTAACGGGTTACACGAATCAACCCAAAACCCACCCGATATATAATCGGGTCAACCCGAAACCCGCCCGTTTAAGAAACGGGTTGACCTGACCCGTTTAAAATCAACCCGCACCCGAGTTGACCCGACCCGAACCCGACCCAACCCGACCCATTGACAGGCCTACGAGATACACCCTCCTGTCTCCGAGTCCAGGGCAAACTCTTTTTAATTAACCAGGCTAGAAGATCACCCAATTGATTTATGGGCCACAATTACACCATTTCTAATCACACTTTGATAGAGAGAGACTCGGTACACATTGATCTTTCGATCTTTGATTACAAATGATCCTATAACTCTGAATAGCTCTAAGATCTTAGAGAGAGAGTGGTAGAGAATCAAACTAGAGATGATCGAGTTTGATTCACTTAGGATTTTGGCAGAGTTTTTTTTTAAGAATGTTTGAAAATAAGAATGGAAGAGAAAGAGGGGAGAAAACAAAGAAATCTTAAGTGAAAATTCGTTGAAAACTACTTGTATATATGGGAGAATAACGGTCATGTCCATTCGTAAAAGGTTATGACGAATAGACACTTCTTTTGAAAATTCGAATTTTAAAACCTACGGCTACCATGTCGACATGGGAGATATAGGCATGTCGACATCCTCTAGTATTTTTTGAAAATTGATTTTTGTTTTTAAAAGAAATTTTCTTTCTAAAGTTTGTCGAAACAATCTTAGAATTTTGTAAACTATTTTGAATATACTTTAAGATTATAAAAACCTTTGGAAAGTGATCTTACGAAATATAAAAGTAATAAAAACTAAATATATAAATATTTTGAGATTAAAGCTAGAACTTTAAAACCAGGAGATAGTTTAAAAATAAGAAATGATTTTGAAATTAATATGATTAAAAATGGTTTTTGAATTAAGGCTAAAATATTTAAACCGAGAGAGTGATGTCTTTTTAAAAAGATAATTTTGAAAAAATTTAAAAATAAGTCATTTTGAAAACTTTATGGATTCCATTCCACTAGAGAAGGTCGTGCGTTCCATCCCACTAAAGAGGTCGTGGGTTCCATCCCACTATTAAAGCGAAAATGTGGATTCCATTCTACAATTAAAATCTGAATAAAGATTTTAGTGCTATTATGAAGTTTTAACATAAATCTAGACTCTATTACTTATCTTGATATCTTGAACTCTTGATAATCTTGATACTCATGAGTCTTTAGTCTTGATTTCTATAATCTTGAATTCGTCGGTCTTGAATCTCTATACTGTACAATCTTCATTCTCAGTACCTGCATATACATATATCTTAACAAAGATATTAGTATTTATATTTTATAACAAGTCCTAAGGTTGTTGTCATCAAAACCATCATCTCAGAAACTAACAAGAACTATACAAGAATGTGTTAAATGATAGTGATTTGCCTAAAAAAATTTGGACTGAAGTAATTGCTACATCATGCAATATTTTAAATAGAATTTTCATAAGGCCTTTGACAACTTATGAATTATTTTATGATAAAAATCCTAAAGTATCTTATTTTATAGTTTTTTGGTAGTAATATTTTATATTAAATACAAAAAATAATTTAGATAAATTTAATGCTAAATCAGATAAAGAAAATTTTATTGGTTATTCTAATAGAAGAAAAGCTTATAGGTTTTTACCACAAGAACTAAAACCATTGAAGAAACATTACATGTTTCAATTGATGAAAATTTTAAAGTAAATAATACCAGTTTCGATGATGAAGAAAATATTCCAAATGAAAATAACGAAATTACAAATATTAAATACAATTAATGATGAAAATAATGATAACTTTGAAAATTCAAATTCAAATAAAAGAACAAAATATTTGAAAGATCGTCAAATAGAGAATATTCTAGAAAATATAGAGTCGGTTTTAAAAACAAGAAATCAAGTAAATAAAATGAGTAATATAGCCTTTATCTCAACTAATGAACCTAAAAATTCAAAAGAAGCATAATTAGATGATTCATGGATTCTTGTTATGCAAGAAGAACTAAATCAGTTTACCAGAAATGATGTTTGGGAATTTTTCCCAAGATCTGAAATAATTCTATAATAAGAACTAAGTGGGTATATAGAAGTAAAATGAATGAACGAGGATAAGTCATTAGAAATAAAGCATGTTAAGTTGCTCAAGGTTATAGTCACGAGGAAGGTATAGATTTTGATTAAATCTTTGCTCCTGTAGCTAGGTTAGAGGCCATTAGAATTTTACTTGCTTCTAAAATCATAATAATTTTAAATTATTTCAAATGGATGTCAAAAGTTCCTTTTTAAATGGTTTTATTAAAGAGGATATTTATGTAGAACGTTCCAAATTTGTATTACATATGTTAAAATAATAAATTTTTGTTTGTCTTATTTAATGTCTTCAATATCCAATGTTAATCATCATTCATATATGTCATAATTATATCACATTAAGTTATCTAGTATTTGCTTAGGTATATGTCTTATGTATTACAACCTTAATATGTCATATTTAATGTCCTAATTATATGGTAAAACCACAATTATATAGTTTAAAATCCATATTGATTAGTATTTAGTTTTACTTACCATTAACGACACAATTTACTAGTGTATCATTTAAGGGGAGTTTTATTTTTTCACTCATTTTTGTTGATGAAAAGGGGGGAAAATATAAAATACACACATGCATATATTTAGGGTGAGTTATGTAACTCAGGGGGAGTTATATCATATATTTTATATAGGAAAATTTAATAGTTGTCATCTTCAAAAATGGAGATTCTTAATATCTTAATTATTGATTTTGATGACAATAACCATATAAAATATAGATACTAATGTTTTGCTAAGTTATATAGTATATAGTGTAGAATATTACATAGGTGTTAAATCGAAGACTATACAGTATAAACACTCAAGATAAAGATTCGAAGACTTATGAGTTCAAAAGTAAAAATATAAAGAGCTCAAGATTATAGTTTAGCGTTTAGAGTCGCTAGAATATATTGTTAAAGTTTCGGACAATGATTTCTGGCCTTTATCTCCAATTTCTAATCTTTTGATATTTTAAACAAAAATAAAAAAATTCAATTTTAAAAATATATTTTTTAAATATTTTATAAAACTATTTATAAGTTTAAAAATATTTTCAAATTATTTTACAAAATATAGAATTTTCAAAACAATATAAAAGAAAACATTTTTCAAAATTCACTAGCATATATCGACATACATATTTTCATATGTCGATATATAGGCCGTTAATTTGTTTTTTAAATTTTGAATGGAAGTGTCTTTCAGACACACCCCTTCATGAATGGATACATCTGTTCATTCACTATATAAAGGGAAGTGCAAACAAATTTTTAATTAACTAATAACTTACTTTCTACTCACTCCTTACTCTTTTGAAAATTCTCTTGAAAAATATAATCTACACTCTTCAAAATAATATAGAACCAATTCATACTCCATTGTAGTGATTCACTACTACTTACTGTTTTGCAAGCATCTCTCTCATTTCCAAAAATCAAAGTGCTAGGAATGGCTATAAGATCCATTGTATCCAAAGTACAACAATTTGTTTTTGGAAAAACATTAACCCTACTCTTATTTGTGTGTGTATGTGTGTGTGCTTGTAGCCCGTTCAAATCAAGTGGTTGTGCTCGTAGCTCTTTCAAATCAAGTAGGTGTGCTTAGTAGCTTGGAAAATATAGTGGATGATCTTATTTCCCGGTCAAATCAAGAGAGTTTGCCTCAGACTCGTGATACATGAGGATGTATCTCATAGCCTTGAAATCAAGGTTGTATTTTGATTTGTCTTCTACCTAGTTTAAAGCTGGCGATTGAAAAGAAACATGTACAAGCAATTGTACGGGACCGGACGTAGGATTGGTTAATCCGAACCAGCATAAAATTCTTGGTATCTTCTCTCATACTTTACTTTATTGCTTTTATATTTATTTGTGATTGCATTTCTGGCTTATTGTTAGTACAAATTTGTGTTGTTAATACGTGATTTGCTATTAATCTTGAAAGAATTTTCAAATCTTTTTTACATAAGTTAAGAAACACTATTTGCCCCCCTTTAGTATTAAATTAGCCTTAAGACCCACTATTTCGCAACCCAAAGCTAACTACATAAGGGTCATCAATCGACTAACAGTTATCTTGAAGCACTGCATCTATTCCAAGAGCATCTTTTCATTGCTTCAAATATTATCCGAATCTCTCTTTTCGTAGTAAAGTTGGAGCCTTCGATTTTTTGGAAGATATATCATATCCCGATAGGATAGACTTCCTTTTTCTTGTTCTTTCTCTTTTATTAAACACGTCCACTAAAACATGTCGGTACCGACATGATCACGTTGATACTGACATGATTTACGATTAGAGAACAAATCTAGTACTTAGGATTTTTGAAGTCCACATTTCCATTTACTAGTATTTTAGGTTCTTGGTTATTGCAATTTTCCAATCGTCGCTTCCTTGTTGTCGCTGGCATCATGGCCACCAAATTTCAACGCCACCAATTAGCACCACAACCACACCATCATTTTCTCCCTCGCAATCAAGTCTTCCCTGATTATTTCAACATTATCCCTGCCAAATCTCTATCTTAAAACTTAGATGAGGCTTGGCCTTGACCTTGGTGCAGCTAGTGCCGCTAGCATCTTGTCGTTGCCTGGTTATTATTGGCGTCAAGGCGCTGTCAATGATCCATGTTTGACTACTCTCACTTCGGCATGGCCAAATTTTAGTGTTGAACCTAAGGGTCTCTTTCTACTTGAAGTCAACTCCAAGACTTTATGGGTTTGACCCCAAGTTCCTTCCCTTATCATCATTTGGCGTCCACTTTGAGTTTTTAGGGCTTTGGCTCTGTTTCTTCTCACATATGATTATCTTAGGTCATTTTTGTCAAGTACACACATGAAAACAAGGATGATCGACTTTTGTCGGTATTCGATTGAACATTGATTGGCGACTAGGTTTCAATGGGACCGTTTTAAAAAACGGTCACATCAAATGCATTTTTGGCATTTTACACAATCCCTAATCGACATTCCAGGTCATTCCTATGATCCTACAAAGAAAACTCTATATCGCTCCATATAATGGTTCTATTATCATATATTCTACGATAATGGGTGAAATCCAGCACATGGTTCATAGCATGACAGAGTTCATTTGCCTGTATGAGCAGGCTATCCACACATAATGTTGCATACTTTGTGCCATGGACTTAGGACACACACTGCATAGATTAACACTTCACATAACCCCAATCAATGGGTAGAGTTTGATTGGTCAATACACGTCAAAATTCGTTGGAATCTATACATTAGCTATAATCAAAGTAGAGCATTAAAATAAAACATATCTGACCACGTCCATCATCAAGTTTTTCATAAATGGTCGACCCGAGATGATCATTTTCTATCTTCAAACCAGCATTAGCACTTAAACACCTCCATAGGCAGGTCCATCTATTGCCTAAGCTTCTACATGTACTTCATTAGGTGTAAGACATTCAGTTACTCAAGAGCTTCTACTTTAAGCTCTTCTTGTAGCTCAATCTCATGGCCTTGCCTCTCTAAGGGAGGATCGACCTATTCAGCTAGTCTTGTACAATCCTTTAGATCAAACACCTTTCAAACTATCCTTCATGGAACTCAGGACTATCTGTATCAAGCACGGGATCCCCGAAGATGAGGTCCTTTTACCTAAACCCCATAGGGTTCATCTTCTGCTAGTAGGCTATACTGCTTGCAATATATATATGTGTCCATCGAGAGCCATATCCTCATTCAACTAATTCCTTAAATTCTTCCTTCAAGAGGTTAGGCTAGTTCCAACACAAGTAAATCCAAACTGCTATGCCCAATCGAGTGTTCTCTATGTCATATTCATGATGCACCTGGATCGCTCCCTTTCCTTAGAAGAGCTTACTTACCTACTCAGGTTCAAAAAGAGAAGAGATACATTATCAGTGGTAATAATTTAGGCCTTCAATCGTTGAAAGGTTGTTCAGGTGCTCCACAGCAAGTGAAGCTATTTCAAGGGTGAATATTTCTTCGTTTGACACCCCGAGGGCTTTAACGTCTTCTAGTTACCGGACCATAAAATTTTTCCTTCGATACTATTAAACGCTTGGGCTTTCTTCACCCAAGCGACTAACATCCCCTTTATATTCCTATTAGATCTCCCAAAATGAGTCCCAATAGAAGATCTTGCAAATACACTAGCATTCCTTAAATGAATCAATCATGATCTAAGAAAAACCTCTTATCTCCTTGCAAATGCTCCACTACAATAGTTCCACCTCCTCCACAATGGAAGGAACATCATTCCCAACCCGATTTCTACTAGTGTGACTCGAGCCACTGCTAGTCCTTCTATACTGGCCTGCAACTCCGACACCAAGGAACAAAGGAGTGAAGAAGACCAAAGAATTGAGGCAAATTTTAGGGAAGAAGAAGAAAATAAAGGCACGGAAAACTTAGGCGATGATGGGAGAAGAGAAGGAGAGAATGTGGAAGGAGGAGGAGATGAAGAAATAGATAATGGAGAAGATGAGGAAGATAAAGATGAGGACTAGACGAATCATTCAACGAGACTTCCTTGAAGGCACCATGTCACTTAACTCCCTAGGCCAAAACGATTGGTACTCAAATTTTCCTAATGTATACTTGAACCACACTGCAGTCCTATCGAAGAGTCTACTACTTCAGTGGGTGCATCTGAAAATATCTTCCATTCTTTAAGTGATTTTGGGAACATCTTTGACTTTCCATTTGGTGGGCTAAATTTCTAAGACATGTTAAATACCAATCGCCATGAATTCAGCTTCCCTTCCGGTGATATTCTCCAGAGCACTGAGGATGATAAGACTTTATCTTTAGACCCCCTTGAAAATGGCCGTAGGCTACCTAGTGCATGACAACACTTCACACACTTCAAGGATCATAAGCACAACCACACTTGTTCTTAATCCGTTGATTCATTCCTGACATGATCTATTTTCCTTTTTTATAATGGGGAGACACAGCTGTATAGAAATATTTGGAGAACACACTGGACAACACCATTCCCAAAACCCTTTGCATCCCAACTTTAAGTTGGAGATGGAAGATTAGGGAGGAGGGACCATGAATGGTGTATTGCTAAGAAAATACAGCACTGTCACAATGAACAAAGGGAATCGCACAACTGCTCCGGTGATGACTTCGACTCCCATCATTAACGACACCCATATTCCTAGTCTTTCCAGCATCGACCATCCTCCCGCTAGGAATGTCCTCCATTTTCTCTACCTTATACCACTGCTATTTCAACTCCCTAATAATCCAAAATAGTCTTCCATTCTAAATCTCAACAATCCGATAGTGACGGCAAAGATATAAGCTCACATCATGCTGCTCCTCCTCCACCCGCATCTACTACCGCTACTACTAAGATGCAAGTGATCCTTCCCGAATTTTGCCTTGATGGGGTTAGAATCGATTGCAATGTCATGGACTTTCCATACAGCTATGCGAATTATGGCATCGCCCGAGACAAGGAAATCGTGGATCAGCTATACTAATCTAAGAAACTAGCTAAGGGCCTCTCTAATATCAGGCGTGCTAACAGCTTAATCATTCGAACTTTTGACATGAAGACAGCTGACCGTAACCCCATATGCGAAGACTACATAAGGAAGTTGGCCATTGTCAAGAAAGAGATGAAAAAGCCAAAAAAATTAAAGGCTCTGTGACGACCTGCATTTCGAAAGATTTAAATCGACAACAAACCACACATTTCCAACTCAAACAATCCAAAAGGCGAATAATCAATGGTGTTTAATTAAGAAATATAAGAAAGAAGAAAAAAACACAAAATCTTGCAGCAGAATGATAAAATATAATAATAACATAAACAGTTCATAAAGCTATTTAACCATATACATTTAATTTCAATTTACAATACAATAGAGTGGTACACAATATCATCAGCGTTATACAATATTCAGACATAACAGAACAATGCAGCAGAAACAAAATGAGCCAATGGAATAATACCAGTAATAGTATACCAATCTCCATCTTCATCCTTCAGAAATGATGATCTTCAATACGCTGAAATACCCAGGCTTACCCGAGCGTAATGAAAAGACAAAACATTCGGATCAGAATTAAAATATCCTCATGTATGTCAAATCAATATCACATAAAATATGAGTGTAATAGCGTTAGAGATGTTACGGGATTTTACATCTCTTATCCAGTGTACAACATGAGTGCAATAACTTAAGAGATGTAACGTGATTTTCAATTTTCTAAGGATCCGTCAAAATATTTATATATAGTGGAATACGCTATATGTGAAGTGTCTAATAAGAAAGTACATATTTTTTCTAGCGTTAAGCCTTTACATTAATCCCCTTTGACATGTTTTTAAGCATTATCGTACATTGTATATAACACACCAGTAGAACATCAGTGGATAGGGATGCACCGTGATACGACAACACTAAACCAAAATCGTAGTGGTCTCGAATAAGGATAATCGTATGACAAGGCACGTGAGGCAATGCCCAAAGTAGGATACTACCAGTTTGCCTGATCCGGACGGGTGGTAACCCCTAACGGCCCACCACATCCAACACTCCCAAAATCCAAAGGTGTGCACCAATCAATAACATTGTAGAGATAGTAATATGAAGGAGTGTGTAGGCTAGAGGTAGCTAGCCTTATCGGCTCGGAACAGCTCCCATTTTAGTCATTTCAAATTGATACAAGTGTTGAGGTCATCCATGATCGCTCACTTCCTTCAAATCCAGTAATTCAACCACTTCATTATGGATCATCCTCCGCGTACACATTCATTAAACTGCTTTTGGTATCAATAGAGAGTATGTCCATATTTGGCCCGGTCTCTTTAAAAACCAACGTCATTTTACACACAAATTGGTTCTTTTACATTTCAAAGAACAATCATACTTAATATCAAATATCATATTTACTTCAAAAAAAATTTCAAATTCAAAAATAGGTTATACTTTCATAACATCATTCACATTTGAATCAAATGATTTAAATCTAAACAGTTCCAAATTTTATAATAATTTGGAGATTGAAAACAGTTTGAATATTAAAATATTTTGAGTACTACAGTGGTTTATATATGAAAATAGTTTGGATATCAAAATAATTTGAATATTAAAATCGATGGATTTTAAAACAGTTTATATCTAAAATAGTTTATATTGAAAATAGTTTCAAATTAAAATTGTTTCTTTCCGATTTCAACAAATCTGAACACGAGTTCATATTTCAAATCAAACGAATTCAAATTCTGACATTTCAATACAAATCAACTTCAAATTTCAAATTTCAATTCAAATCAATCTCAATTAAAAACTAAAGTTTTCAATATAATTCTCATTTAAAACTATTTGAATTTATTATCAATTTCGAGTTCGAAATTCAAAATACCAATTTAAATCACTTTAATCAAAATAAATTTCAAAGTTCAAATAAAAATTTAAACATTTAAAATAATTCACTTTCGATAAATTTAAATCATAAACGATTTTCGTTTTAAGATTTTCAGTCAAATTCTTTAGGTTGCTCATTTAAACAAATTTCAATTTTAATATTTCAAAAGCTCGAATTTGAAAATAGTTCAATTCATATAAATCCAATTTATTTCCTTTAAAATAATATCATTTAAATGAATTCAAAATCAAGAATTTAAAACCATTTAATTTAACCAATCCGGTGTCCATATATAATTTTCTATCATAGGGCCAAGTGATTAGTTATTTTAATTTTAATTACAAAGATGGATATATAACATTTCGACCCAAAGTTAAATGTCATAGGTATATATCATTTTAACCCGTTTCTTAATTTATTCGAAATGATTCAATGATAATTTATATGATGTCAATAATATACGGGGTGGTAACAAGGATATATCAAAATAAATAAACAACCATACATCCAACATATGAATCAATAGCATCCAATTGCAATCAACAACCAAATCAACCAATATATCACAACAATTTACTAGTTTTCAAATGTCGGGTGTTTAACTAACAATTCAATTTCAATTTAAATGTCAATTTAAATCACCAAACAACAATTAATTAAATTAATCACTTCATAATTTCGATTTAACTAACATTAGAATATTTAGTATTGCGTGAGTGGGTTTAATCACCCACCTTTGTCGAATCTAAAATTTTTGAATTAACCGAACAATAATGAATCCAACTCCTTATCGAAAACGGCATCGATACAAATCCAACACAAGAAACTGCACCTAAATCCGACCTCGTATGAGAGATGTACAATTTTTATTTACACTCGAATATCATTTAATTAATTAAATAGTTAATTAACTAATTAACTAATTTAATTACCCCACTAATGACGCGCTTTATCCTGCTAACCATAGTTCTTTCTCGCTCATCACAGAATGCTCCCAAATCCATGATTTGGATTACCGCGCAGCCGTCCTTGATGATCGGACCATGCCGCACCCTCGTCGCCGCATCCACTTCGCCACGCCTCACCTACCAGTGCCAGCCTCGCCTCCTGAAACCTCGTCGTTGACCATGAAATTGACCAGAACTGTCACCTCTTCAAAGCTAGATGCACGCCATGTCGAGGCTTCGATCGACGATTAGTCACCATGGATGAGTTCCCCTAGCCCACACGCACGACTTCCATGTTGGACACTTTCTCTAATTTGAATCTGATTGCCGTGGATGATATCGGCCGTTGGATGGAGGAGTTTAAATAGCGGCCAGGGTTAATAATTTAGGGTTTGCAAAAACAGAAGGGTACTAGCCCTTATATAGGAATTTAAATGACAATATTCATAGTCGGATTTTATGGACACCAATCGAGGCATGCTGTTTGGCATTCTATATGAATTACCCTTATTCCGAACATGATGGAACTGGTTACGAGACCTAATTCCATCGTATACAAAAGTTAATATTTTATCGTTCGATAAAAATTTAAATTATATTCAAACAATTTCCTCAATTTGCTGTTACAGACAATTAAAATATTCTCATTTCAAAATACGTCATTACAAATCACGACGTTCATTAATAATTAGGTTTTATTATTATTACACAATATGAATCTAATTGGAATATTTAAATTTCGAAATTAATATTTTCCATTTGATATTAATCATTTATTAATTAAATTTGAAACATTAGAATTTCCAAACTTCATAACTAAATTAATTTCTTCCATTTTAACTTATCAAAACACGTTTCAATTGTATAACTTAAATTTAATTTATATTTCATGTTTATTGCTACAACCATTTCGCATCGACTATAATCACTATTTAATAGTTTTTATTACTCTTGTTTAAATTAAATTTCTCCCTTTATAAATTGTACATTAATATCCTAATTGAAAAGTTCATTTTATTTTATCAATATTGTTTTATCTTCATTTAAAATGTTCATTTTATTCAACATAACAGATACGATGCTTATTCTAATATATTAATTACTATTTACTCCTCTTTATATTAGATAAAAAAGGTTTCGATAATTTAATTTCAATTAATTGAATATTAAATTTGAAAATTAATTATAGTTACAACAATTGTTTTCTTTTCATTTATAAAAATTTAACATTATTTATCCAATTATTTAATTCGACCAGTATTATACATTTCATACTAAATAATTTTTTTCTTATCAACTTCCCTAATAAGATTTATATAAATAAACAAATGTTTTGACTTTATATAAACATGCAATTTATCTTTTATGAACACTGCATTTATTATCTCTATTATTGTTGTTAATTTTGCAAACCAATTTCATTTCATATTCAATTGATTTGGGTTATCACCTTTTAACTCATTTGAATTTGTTATTTGAGAATTTTATTTAAAATCACAACTTATACTTTATTAAATTTACATAAATCAATTATAGAATTTTTTATTTCTACCTAATTTTATTTAAAATTTGATTTAATTCAGTATTTTAAATAGTTAAAAATACGGGTTGTTACAGACTCCCAACAAAGACTGTTTGAGTTAGCCTAAGCTCATTCGACCAGGAGCCAAATTTGTCAAGGAGTCCCAACATTGGCTATCCGAGCCAACATCGATTTTACAAAGACAACAAGGTGAAAAAGGCCTAAAACATTGCACTCTAGGCCAAGGTCGTAAAACTCGAAGCATACTTGAAAGTCGAACAAGAAATCAAAGAATTAGGCTGAAGGTGAGACTGCTGGATTAAAAATCATGCTGGCCACTGCCAAAAAATAGGGATCTCAAGGACAAAGCAATCCAAACCGAAGAAGAGACGAAAGCCACCCTCCTCCATTTTTTATCGACGTCATAGAGATGAAGAACCTAAAATGGCTGGAAGGTGACTATCTCAACACTCTACCAGAGGCCAAGGATGAAACTCTAAAAAAGGCCAGAGAATCTGAAAGCGATGTTGATGAAGAAGCTTTAAAAAGCTAATTTTTAGATGTAGAGGACTTGATTGCCTTGTAAGAGGGCCAAAAAAATTTGGTGACGGGAGTCGCAATTAAGAAACGAGCTCCTACCATGACTCCCACTAATTCTTGCATTCCAGATCATGCGGATGGTTCCACTCTGGCATAAAAAGAATCTACAGTAGATATTATCACTTCTGAGGCAACCACTACAGAGGTTGTCATAGCTCAAACACCCACATCTATAGCTCCTGACATTAGTACTTCTTAGGGATACAATCCTAATGCCCTAACTTTCACTCCTCCAGTAGATCCCACTATTCTACTTTCTCCTCGGTAAACTCTAAAAGAATGGGAAATTGCTAAATCTCCTTCGAAAGAAACTCCAACCTCCCAAGGTATATCTTTAGTCTCCTCGGTCTTAGAGAAACTTCGGATCTCATCAAGGGATGTGACGACCGCACTATACCTCCGGCACCTAATATAACTAAAGAGTGCACTGCTACAGTGCTTGACCAATCTAAGACGAAAGCCAAGGGTGAAAAGGAGAGAAACGATCACAGAACCTATCGTATATCTCACAACATGTCGAATAACAAAATAAAAATATCGCAGACACAAAATAGGCGAGATAATAATAACTAAAATGAACCACAATATTAGAGTAAACGGGTTCTCCAATTTATACATGATAATAATTGAGTTTATACATCCGACAATAAACTCAAATTATCTCTAAATATCATAAGGAACACTTTCTAGGCTCCACAGTGTCGCATAGCAGAGTAAGCATAAGTTAGTCCATATATAACACGAGAGAGCTATATCCTACTTCATCCTCTATACAACCATCACGTACCACTTAGACCTGCTATCTAGTCTACTCATTTAAGAATACCCGAGATAATAAGAAGCAAAGCATAAAACTTTGAGTCAATCAACATTATGGTGTGAGCGATAAGAAATCTCAAAATACTATACTAGTAAATATAGTAAGGAACAAATGTATACGAACCATAACCGACCTGTCCCTGCAACCAAAGAGTTAGCACATAACATCGATAACATGTTAATCTAAAAACATCATAAAGGTGTACTATATCCTATGTATAATGGTGGGTATCTACGTATCCATATCCATAATTTGTACACTATATGACATCCCTAGAGTGACAATCAACTAGAAAAGCAACCATAGCAAACATAGCATCCATCAAACAATCATCACTGTCACTCAATATGCCTTGGATATATGATAAATCGAATGACCATTCCATTGCTAGGGATTAATGGAGAAATCTCGATTTTCAGTGTACTCGTCCACTAGCCCATAGATGACACTATATCCATTCCACCAACCCAAAGTATACGGGTCCACTCCACTGACCTAGGGTAGCCGTTCAAAGTACTAAATGAGCGTCCTTACAATGCCCATGCTTACGAGTACATCAGAAAACACTCGGAGTATAAATGATTCCTTACCATGCATATCCAAGCACTTTTCTTGCTCCATCTAGTTTTCATTTATCCTCAAGGAACCATTCCACATTCCTTTCTTTCCATGATAGAACCATTCAACATTTTATCCACGAGTTACCCTTCCTATAACCCGCCCTTGTGGATATTCATCATCCTGGCTCCATCCACCATTGAGCTAACATCATCGAAAAACAACCCCATCACCACCGAGTTACATTAATAAATGTTCCGAAGTCTACATCTTTCATCGTGCTGTTATATCACAACCGAATGTTGAACGAACAAGCGAACACCTCCAACACGACCTAGAGGACCTGTATATCATCCCTTCGAAGTTTGACCATCATTGGGCTCACTGATTCAGGTCGGTACCATTCGGAATACATAACCAATCTTTGGTCAAATGTGTTGTCCCCAACTTCTTCCATCCTTCTACCTTCCTGAAATCACCTCTTTCCATGCCTTGAGCTCCCAAGTCCCCTAGCCATATCTTTGGCCTAAAAAAAGAGATCGGCATCGACATCTACACATAGCCAGTTTTAGGTGTTTGGCTCTTGAAGTCCCTTCCTTGCCTCGTCCTAAATTTTACCCCGTAGTTTCATTGCCTTTACCATAAAGCAACTCCCCCACGACTTGAACAAGCAACTCCACCGACCTAACTCCAGATTCTCATTAACCCGATTTTCACCACCTCAACCACCTTTAAATAACCTTAGACCAAATGTACAAGCTTCTCACCTCCTTCAGAGTCCCTCCTCCAAGTTTCATCCGATTCTGAGCATTTTTGTCCTCGTTTTGCCCAAATTAACAACCATTATCCCGAACCGCTAACAAACCACATCAAAGCAAAACATGCAATAGCAACCATCATCTATATACATTCATTAAACATAAGCAATCAATCCAACTATGATAAATATATAAGAATATACATAGATCTATATTTAAATTAAAGTGGCAATATGAACCAAAAGGGGTTCAAAACCATATAAAATCCGTTTCTACCTTTTGAATTCGACCATAAACATGTTTAAAGATTAAATTAAAGTTTAAATAATTTAACATGGAAATCATATTAAAAGCATCAATTTAACAATATGGACAAGGTTGAATAGTGAGAGATCAATAATCACTTGCCTAATACTCAAATTACCACTTTAATGCTAAGATCTGACAGCATGAAAACAAATCCCAAAGAACCCAAAATGATATATCTTCAATCCTCTTTGCTAATTACTCTTCTAATGACGGATCATGCTAAGATTATTAAGAAAAAATGAACTTTTTATTGAGATTTGGACTAATAAACGTTTAGAACTATTTTTAGAAAGTGGGAAAATGATCTGGATCTGTCCCATCACCGCCAATTAGGCACAATTCCCAAAATTAGTTAGTAGGCCTAAGTATGGGATTAGTTTAATTACCCACTAATCTGTCAAGCACCAAACAGAACTTAAAAGGCGATATCTTCTCAACGGTAAGTTTGTTTTCCTATTATGACCACTGTACCAAAAGAGAAAGCATCATCTCGATATAATGGAAGTGGTTTCAGAACCTAATTCAATTCCTATCAAAAAGTTATAGGCTTTATAAGAACTATGGGTCCAAACTATCCCATAAAAATTCTAAGGATTTAAAATGTATGTAGTAGTCATTTCTCAAAGTTTTAGAGTCATACGACCTCATGTGATTTAAATAATAATATTTGCGATCCTCCAATACATAAAATACGGATTGTTATACTCACCCTCTTTAGGAATTTTAACACCGAAATCTCCAAATAAATCAAAGAACACTCAACTATAGTTACCCACATGCCTAACAATCATATGCGACCATTGAACATATCAGGCAAATAGCCATGCAATCAACAATATAGATAAATTATCCTAAGATGAGAGATATTAAACTATCCTATATAATATTGAAGGTGAAAACAAATATGATAAATAGTAGGCCTTACTATGCAAAGATCACTGGATATGCAGCCCTTATGTTCTCGGTTCCCACATGCAATTGCCTTAACTTTCGCCTAATTAAACCTACACTAACTTCACTGCCTTTCTTCTAAGCTATTTCATATTGCGTCCGATAATATGAATCGGTCTACAAGGTCTTAAAGCTTCTGATTCAATCTTGTTATCACTAAGTTGACTAGTGCAATAGTCATGCCTAAGTCGTGCACAAACTTCGACAAGTAGGAGATGTGAAATACATTGTGCATGCCCACCATCTTTAAAGGTAAGTCGACCCTATATGCTAGGTTCCTAATCCTCTCTACTATAGGAAAAGGACATACGAACCTCGGTGCCAGGTTCACCTTAGTAGCGAATCTAATTACATTCTTCAATGGATAAATCTTTACGAACACCATGTTGCTGACAGAGAACTCCAAATCTCTATGCCTTTTATTAGCTTAGCTCTTCTGTTTATTTTGACTAGTTTTCATTTATTGCCGAATGACCTAAATCTTCTCCGAGGTCTCTCTAACTATATCTGATTCTAGTATCAGCTTCTTGTCGTTTTCCCACCAACATGATGGTGCTTTACATGATTGGTTATACAATGCTTCGAACGGCGCCATACCAATACTAGACTGATAACTATTATTGTATGCGAACTCTATCAAATACAAATGATCATCCCATGAGGCCTCAAAATCGACTATGAAAGCTCGCAAAAGACACCAATATACAATTCATTTTTTCATTTGTTTGTCGGTTTGTAGGTAATAAGCTGTATAGAGGTGTAGTGTTGTCCCTAATGCCTCTTGTAAGTAATAGAGTTAGGGGTATGCCCTTGGGGTAATTATGTAATTTGTTACATATATAACTCAATAATCAATCTTGTTCGAAATAAAAGGTGTTTTCTTTCAATTATACACTTGATATAATATGTTATATTAATTAATTTAATTAAAAGATGTTTTGTGATAGTAGTTACAAAGTGTTGTAACCGTGAGTAATTTATCATAATGAAAAAATATACCATTTTAAATGTTCCTAGTCAAGATGCATCGAGACTAGATATTGATGCATCCGTTGAGAATAGAGTATGTAATACTCTTCAAATGTTAGACAGTGTATTACTTATAGCTGTTGGGGGCACCAAGGGGTTACGTACCAATAGTTACTGGATAATTATGGAATGAATCACTCGATAGTTTTCTGTTAGTTAATATAACTAAGGTCAAACAGAAAATATCGATGTGACTAATTTACGTAGTTCCCTCGACTTGAGAATACTGTGGATCTTCAATATGAAAACTTCGCCTTGGTTATAGTCAAATCATGGCACGACGTTCATCGAGTGACTATAATTGGGTTGAGTGGAAGTATTGAAAGTGAAGTACTATTCAAGAGAGGATTCGTCTCCTCGGTTATATGGGGTTAATATCATGGTCAACTCAACTCAAAGTCATAGTCTTTGGCCAGAGTAGTTCAGTTAATAATAATTGTTATTATTGAACCAAGGACTTTGTGTTTGGACAATAGAGTTGAAGAATATGGATGATGTTGGAATTTTGACCATTATCAAATTTCTATAAGTCGAATATGATATAGTTTTGATGAAGAGAATTGGTGTAAATAAATGTCACAACCAGGTAAAGCTTAATTAACTAAAATTGGATTTTATTGAAACTAAATAAGCGATAAATTTGGCCAAAATGTCACACCACCTACTAAGTGACGTGAGAACGTTAACATTAGAATAGTTCGATCTTAATCGTTGACCAAATTTACACCCGACGAGTCATACAATCGGTATGATGAATTTTCTTTAGACTAAACGATTTAATTAGTTTCTAATTGTTATACATTAATTAAATTAATTAATATTAATGAAATATTGATTATATAATTTTGAATTTGATTTGAGGAATAAATATTAGTATATATATTTATAGTGGTTATAAATATATCGATCGATATGCGATATCGGCAAGCAATTAAATCAGATTTAATTAGTAATATTTGTTTAGAACTAAATGGGCTATTAGCCAATGATGTATGGTGATACGTACGACAACAACATGCATGTTAGAGGCAGCTAAAAGAGGGAGTTGGAGGATCTTTGATGGATGTAGGGGTATAAATGGGTCGGACTGGATGGAGGTATGTCCTAGTCCTATCCTACAAGAGATTCGAACGAACACTGATCGGACAAACTTTAAGTTCGTACATTGTTCGAATGAGCCGAACAACGAACGGACAATGTTCGGACAATTGAAAAACATCGAACATTTTCAAAAAGACATTTTTTCGTACATTATTTCTTGTGCTAATTCGTGTCCTAATGAAAGTCATACAAACATGGATGGGATGTCTTGCAGTCTTAGACCAAGCCGGACGTTGGACAATCATAAAAAATTTACAACCCTAGATGGATGACTCTGATTTAGGGAGAATGGGTAAGAGATTTGATCCACCTTTCTTTCTGTTCCTTCCAGTGTAAAAGGACTCATAACCCTAACGCATTGGGATCTTTTTGGATTGCCATTTTCATCTACTTGTTGGCCAATCACACCTACACAAAGCTCCATCAAGGTTTATCTCAAATCAATTTCAAATCAATAATTATTGGATAGTCAATGGTCTACAATTCAAAGATTAGCAGTCTGCCGAATTGAGAAGAGTTCTAAGGAGGGATATTCATCATAGCAAGGTGTACTTCAAGGAATAATTTTGGTATGTTTTCTTATTTCATATAACTTATAATTCATGTATAATATTCCATTGCTTATATATATATATCATAATTATATTGTTAGCTAAGTGAGATTCCTTTATGTATGAATGTTGTCACATATTAAATGGTTATATGTGTGTATGTCTAATAATAAAAAAGAATTTTTAATTAGATCTGATATATACATAGCCTAAATAATTCATTTTAATTTATGTAAATTTATTAATTAATTATATTTAAATTAATAAGTCATATTACATAAATTTAAATGACCTATAATCCATTATGCCACCATATCATGTTAAAAATCGATCTTATATTTTATATATGCAAATTGATACTAAATATAATTTAAATATCAAAAAAATGCTTTTAGTAATTCTTACTATTTTTTTTTTGGCAAAGCCAGCGGGGTTAACTGGGCCCCTACCAGTTTTATTGCAAGAATATAAAAAGGAGGACAACATAAAGAAAAAAGAAAAAAAACAAAAGCTACAAGAACAACAAACTCATCCCCAAGCATCAACAATTGAAAGTGGGAAACCATTAGCACAATATTTCAGCTGAGACTGAGTTCGAGACTTGACTTCTTTCCAAATTAAAGCATCAGTTCTTCTAACATTATCAAAAACCATGGAATTCCTCTCTGCCCAGATCACTGACATACTAATTTTCAATACAACAGCTAATACTCTTACTATTTTTAATATTATTCAACTTGAAATAAAGGTTATATAATTAATATAAAATAATGCATGCTTCCAAAATTATATTTTAAAATTTTAAAAAAATTCTCGTCATATTATCTTTTGGCTAAAATTTCAGAATTTGAAAACCAAATTTATTATTTTTAAAAATCATTTATAATAATGGTCAAATTAATTAAATAATAAAAAATATAATTTTAACACAAAAAATTATGGAAATTTTTTCATGACCTTAAACTGTCATATTCAAATTTCAAAAAATTTAAAAATTGAAAAATGTGTTATGAAATTAATTTTAATATTATTTAATGTTTTATGGTTAATATTTATATATAAATAATTTAATAATATAAAATTATAATAAAATATTTTTTATGATGTGTATCGGATTTGGAATGCTATAATTATAAAAATAATTTTAGTTATTTTTATAATTGATATAATTATACAGTATAAATATATACATTTAAATTCACATATTTATAAATATTTTAGATATTACAAATAAAATTATAAATAATTACACAATATGTATCTTTGTGTGTGTGTGTATAATATTTTTATTGCAGTAAAATATACATGTATAATATACATATAAGAAAACAACTTTGCATAATATATACAATCATTTATCAAATAAATATATAATTTAATATATACTAATATATATTTATATTTATATATTGCATTTATGCAATACATATTATATATATGTGTAAATATTTATATTGCTTTAATACTCATCTAAATAACAAGTTTTTTGTGTGTGTCTACACACACACACATATACATATATTTGGACAACATATAATATATATAAGGTGAGCTAACATGTCCATTGTGATGCAAATTCCAACATTTATATACAGGCATATTATACTTTGCACGGGTTATTATGTTACACATGCACATATACACATATATGTATATGATACATAAGTGTACCATTATATTTAACTTAAAATAAGTTAAATAAAACTCAATCCATTAATTATAAATTTAAATGAAATAAAGATTTTATTTAAATTAAATTTAGAAATATTCTACATAAATTAAACTTCATAAGCCCAATAAAGATTCGATAAGGTAATTTTTTTTTGAAATTCACCCATAACTTCCACTGCAGGCTTGTCCAGATCCAACAGTAAGCTCTTCCAAAATCCACTAGGGAATAAAGGGTCTCGGTCATTAGCATTGCTCTTTGACTAACCACGGAATCACACCACCCTTTTTGCATACAAGTTGGCCAATTTGGATGTTGTTCTACTAGGCTTAACGGGTATGAATCAGGCACTCTTCATCAATTTTTCGACTATGACCTAAATGCTATCATACCCTCCTCTAGTCCTCGGCAAACCGTCGATGAAGTCCATTGAAACTTGCTCTCATTTACACTTGGGAATCTCAAGCGGTTGCATCAATTCACTTGGCTTCCTCCGCTCTGCCTTAATCAATTGTAACGAGTTGTAAATTAATTACTTTATATTTGAATATTCATATCACTTTTAAATATTTAAATAAGGAATTTTAATAACCAAATAAACATCTTTTAAATAATAACTAACAATGGTAAAGTCATTTTTAAAGTATGTTTACTAAAATAGTTAGTTCAAATAAAAATAGAAAATGTGACCGAAAAACCTTTTTTGAAATTTTGACTTTTTGGCATCCAAAAATTATTGGGAAACGTTGTGCACACTAGTGTACACATGCACACACATTTACATGTCATATGATAAGTTAATTAATGTGTTAGTGGTAATAAATCATTCTAAGTTTGAATATAAACTTGATTTGGCCATAAGTTAATGAAGTATGACATTAATAGTGTTAAATAGTAACTTTAATATAAAATTACCATACTTTTGTACACATTATGGTGCAAGGCATGTTCATGCATGGGTGGGGGCCATCATGGCCATGTAATATGATGGGTGAGGAGGATTTTAGAGAGGACATGTGGCATTGTGTGAGTGGTGGAGAAAAAGCAAGGTTACATTAGTAATTTCCCTTGTTTCATGCTTATAAATACCTCTATATCTTCACCATTCTTTACTTTACATCTCCATTCCCTAAGATCATCTGCACTCTCTTCATTTTCTTCATTTACATTTCCATGGCTTCCATAGTGAAGTTCATAGCTTGAAAACACAAGTTATTTTCACTTCCATCCTCTTAAACTAGCTAATACCCTCTCAACATCAATTTGCGTTCAAACAAGACCCATATTCCCCCACTTTCATTCATGGCAGAGCCCAATAGGCTAATGGCCGAACCTAAATCATTCCACATATAACCCAAGTTCGAGCTTTTGGTGATTAGGAAGTTCAAGTGTTGGCAAGATCGTGTAGCGATTCGACTTCGTTTGTTTACATTTTTGTGAGTAAAACTCCACCTTTACAACTAAAGTTTTTAACTATTTAATGCTAATATAATTGACTTATGAATGCTTGTTGTATGTGTTTGGTGATGTATTGGTTGTTGGTTTGGTTCAAGTTGCTAAAAGTTGTCGTTTTGGAAAGTTAGTAAACAAGTAGTAAATTTTATGAAAAATTGGAAGTTAAAGTTAATTTTAGTGTTAGTAAATGCTCTCTACTTCTAATATCATAGCTAATTACCATGTATATATGTTCATTTCCTTGCTATGTAATATTTGGTTGAATGATAATGTCATAAACTTATTTTCCGTACTTCCTGCATAGCAATAGTCGTTATATCGACAATTTCAAATAATCACTTTTTATCAATCCCGGTTGGTTTCATCTTCGTGCTTGGAATGGTTTTATAAATTAAGCAAGATTTTGATTAACGATGTTTCCAAAAGTAATTAACTATTTTAATAATGATTATTTAATTTAATTATTTAATTAATAAGGACTAAGGTTAACTGCTTACTTAGTTAATGATGTATTTTAAATTTAACTAATTACTTGGTTAATGATTGTTTAAATTAATTAGGGTCATTTTATTTAATGATGTTTTTAAATTAATTAATCTTTTTGTTTAACGGCTTTTCAAGTTAATCAACTTGTTTTAACTTTAATTAATCTTCCCTTTAATGATGTTTATAATTAATAAATCATTTTTAAATAATGAAATTTAATTATAATTAATTAAATTAATTAATTGTGTTTAAATATTACTAAGTAATTAAATTAATGATTTTTTAAAGGTAATTTACCCTTTTTAATTAAAGGCATATGAAGTTAATTTATCAGCTTAATTAATGAAGTTTCAAAGTGAATTTATCAAAGTAATAAGGATGTTTTTACTTTGTTATTCATATTAAATAATGATAATTAATTATTTATTTATTTATAATTAATTTTTATCAATTAATTAAATTATGATGTTTTAAAGATGATCTACCCTTTTTAATTAAAGGCATTTGAAGTATATTTATCGACTTAGTTATTGAAGTTTCATAATGAATTTATCGAAGTAACAAAGATGTTTTGACTTTGTAATTCAATTTAAATAATGATAATTAATTATTCTTTAATTTAATTAATTATATTTTCTAATTAATTGAATTAATGATGTTTTATAGGTGATTTAACCTTTTTAATATTTAGAAACATTTGAAGTTCAATAATCAAATTGTGTGCTGAAGTTTAAAGTTAATTACTCAATATAATAAGGATGTTTTAAGTTATTAAATCATTTTTATAATTATGTTTAAAGTTAGTAAACTCTTTTAACAAAGTGTTTTAAAACTAAAACTGGTAATGTGAAGTCAAGCATGAATTCAGTTTTTAAAAGAAAAAGTTTGATTCGTTTATGGAAATAAATTAATTTTAGTAAAGCGATATCACTTACGTGGAAATGATTTATTTGTATGCTTAACACATAACATCGAAAACGTAGACTTTTCACTATTCCAAAAGTTAAGAAGGGTCGTGAGACATCACTGTAACACCCTTAATTTTTAACAACATTGTTCAGAAGATTTAATTAGATAAATTAAATAGAATAATGTAAATATTAGAGTGATAAGGAGATTGAGATTTGAAAAATTAATTAGAGGCCGTGCTTAACTAAATAAAAGGGGCTTATAAATGGTTATATATGTTAAATAATTAACGCAACGGTATTTAGGGTAATTACGCACCTTAATCCCATTACCCTTATATATCCCGTTTCCTTTATGCTACACGTTCAGTTTCATTTCACAAACGTAAACAAAAAGAAGAGCAAAGCTGGCCATTAGGAGAAAAGAGGAGAATATCAATTTAAAGATAAGAATCCAAGCTAGGGGAAATTATTCTCAATCAAATCTCAAGTTCCTTATCCTAATTAAAGTGAATAATAATCTAGATCATCTCTATTTTGTTTTATGATCATTTGTTTTCGGGTTTAAGATTAAATCCATTATTATGATGATTTTTGATTGATGATATGCTTGGATTTGGACATGTTGGATTCAAATAAAATAATTTGATTATTATTTTACACGGTTTTAAGGGTAAAACCAATTATAATGATTTTCGTATGCCATGAGAAAATTTTATGTTGTGAAAAATATGATTTTAGAGATGAGTTTTAATTGTTATAATTTTCCAAGCTCTAGAAGATTTATTATGAATTTTCAAAGGAAAATATGAATAACTAGGTTTAGAAATTAATTTTGGCTATTTCATGAAGAATTTGGGTCTTGAATTTTTATATGTTAGATAACATATTGACGGTAAATTTCTGTAATTTTTGGGTATTTTCCCTAAGTAATCTACTATGGAAATAAAATTATTTTTGATGAAGGACTTAATTGTTTTATTAGTTTTGCTTAATGGAAGGGCTTATTTGTTAAATTAATCATGTTTAGATCTGAAACTATGTGGTATTTATTTTTGTAAAGAATTTGAAAAGTTATGGAAACCAATCAAATGTTTACAAATAGGAAAATTAGTTATAAAGTATTTGTTTTAATTGACATTAAATCAGTTTTACCCAGAAAAGTGGGTTCCGCCTCTTTTAGAAGCACCTTTCGACCCATTACTTCTGCTTCGACCAAGTCGAAACATACCAAAGCCGAAACCAATACACAAGGTACCATAATCATGGTACATGGTGGATTGAAGAAAGGCGGAAGACATGGTATCGAAACCATTGCTCTTGATGAGGTCGAAACCTTTGTTTCACTTTCAAAAGATAAGTGCATGCCTTGTTTTCAAAAGAATGCATTCGATCAAGTTGAAACCTTTGCTTCGAAGCTGTTGCCGCCTCTTTGTCTAAGTGGAGCTTCCAAATGAGTTCCTTGTTTATAAATAAATGCTTTTGAAAAGGGTGGTTTCGACCTAGTTTAGACCTTGCTGCCAATCTTATGCCTTTCGAAGGTATTGAAGCCATCAATGCTTTCGAAAGATAGTTTTTGTTTTAAAATTGTACTAAGCCACTTCCTAAAAGCTTTTGAATGGGTTCAAGGGTTTCGAAGGTAATGGCTTCGAATGGGGGTTTCGATGCTAACCTTTAGATATTTTACTTTAATGCTTTGAGCTTTCGAAAGGATGGTTCCGAAGCCATCAATATTCCCCAAACAATTTTATATAAAGATTAATGGTTTCGATAGGGGTACTTTCGTATGTATTCACTTTGACCTAAAAGATATTTTATGGAAAACCCAGTGATTTCGAAAGAGAAACTTTCAATGTTTTCGAAAGGGGCACTTTCAAATGGTTTCGAAGCTATGCTTCTAAAATTGAATGGCTTCACTTTAATACATTCGAAAGGTTTCAAAAGAAATGTTTTAAAGTGTTTCGAAAGGCAGGTATCTGGTGTTTGAAAAGAAGATTTAAATGCTTTCAAAAGGAAGTTTTCCAAAGGTTTTGAAAGTAAAGATTAAAGGTTTCGAAAGCCTTAGTTTTCAGTACAAAGAACCCAATCTCAATTTTTAAACGCAAAACCCATGGCATTATAAAAGAGCTTTTAAATGCTTTTAAATTGGAGTTTTTGAAGAAGCTTTCCTTGATTGAGTAATAGTTAAAGGGATTAACCATGTTTTATATGAATTAAATTTCAAGGATATTAAATCGCAGGTGTTGGTATTATTATGTGATTATGTTTATTTCTTATAATATACATATTCACTTTAAAATGGACCCATAACTGAATTTTTTGGGAAAAGGGGCAGAATAACCAACTAGGTTAACCCAATAGTGAATATAAATTGATTTAACTCCTGAATGAGTAGAATTGCATCCAGGAGGTCGTATAGACCAGAATGTAGGATGCCTAAATAGTAATGTTGTCAGATAGACAGGTTCATAATAAACCCATGAAAACTATGTTTAGGAAAAGTTATTGGCAGTTTCCAATAGGTTCATAGTAAACACATGAAAACTATGATTAGAAAGAGTTATTAGCAGGGGCCAATAGGTTTGTAGTGAAGCCATGAAAATTATATCCGGATTAAGTTATTAATAGAAGTCAATAGATTCCTAGTCAACCCATGAAAACTAGGATAAGAGGGAAGTTATTAAAGATACCAGTAGGTTCAGGGAAAACCTATGAAACAATAAAGTTATTGGCAGGGGCCAATAGGTTCTTAGTGATCCTATGAGAACTATGAAACCGGACAGAGAGTCCATAAACATTAACTAGGTTATTAGTCAACCCATGAAAACTAATAGGTTAATAGTGACCCTAGATACTATAATTAAGACAGATGGTCAGAATGAATGGGGATGGAAAATCCAGAATTGATTTACTTGTTTGCATATCATCATAATATTTTAATTTGTTATGTTAAACCATTATGGATGCAGGAGCACGGTATATGGATTTATTAAGGTTTGATTAAGATACTAGTGAGGGAAAAACCCGTTCCACTAAGCGGCATGGTCTCACTAAATTTCTAAATGGTTTAAGATGGTAGGTTATTATTCATACCAGGCTTTATGTATGACTCGAAGTTTATGTTTTCCCCTTAAACTCTCGGGTACTCAATTGATTTTGAGTAGTTTCAGAGTTGAGGTTTTCAAGTACCTCTTTAGACGAATAAGCTTTTGGAGACATGCAGGAGGCATAATAGCTATTTAGAGTTCTCTTCTATTTTGATTCCGCTGTGCTTTGTTGTAAAGGCAAAGATGTTTAATTGCCTAGTTATATACTCTGATCATCTAAGGGGATCATCTTCATATGTTGCTCTTGGTGTATGTTGTAATAATTATATTTTCTCTAAACGTGGTTCTCGTATTAGGATTATGTAATGAATTTGAAATGCTTTGAAATGGAATGAGAAAGTTGTTTGTTGATTTTAATTTTTTTCCATAACCATGTGTTTCTGTTATATCAATGTATCTAACATTACCGTATTTGGTGGTCGAGGATTAATATCTATAGATGACTGTAGCATCCATTGCCGTTAGTTTTGGGCCTCCAAGTGGGGGATGTTACAAGTTGGTATTAGAGCATAGGTTTATGAAACTTAAAAGAAATATAAACCTAAAAGATTTTCAAACGTAATACAATGAATCAAAAAATATGATCAGGGTTTGGGATAACACTATAGTAACGTACTTGTATTTGATATATATACATATATATAAGTACGTATTCCCCTCTCTCTTGGATTGTTCTTCTGTATCTTACTAAGGCTCGTATGCTGATTTACGAAAAAGAAGATATGGAGGTAAGAAATGGAAAAGGAAATCTCGGTGGAGGAAGAACCACAACCAACGGAAATGTTCGACCCACCAAGAGGAACTCCGGTTGACATGCTTATGCTAACCAAAATGCAGATGCCAATGTGGGTGCTGGAAATCCACCAGCGGATATGGAGGCATTGTATCAGTTTTTCGTCAATCTGATGTAAGCTTGAGCTGCTGCTGGAGTTGTTGGAAATGTTGGAGGAGCTAATCATGTGGCTCCAGTTGGGAATAACTATGCTAAGCTGAACAGAGATTACACCAGTCTTAGTGGGAAACCGTTTATGGGAACAAAGGATGCTATAGAAGTTGAGAATTGGTTGTTGCACTGTGAGAGAATCTTCACTGATTTGGGTTTGGATGATGAGCAAAAGAGGAGGCTGGCCTCTAGGCAGTTCCAAGGGGAAGCACTTCATTGATGGAATAGTGTTACTGTTGGAGTTCCTTAGGAGGAATTGACTTAGGTAGATTTTAGATGGAGGTTTGAATAGAGGTTTTTATCTGAAGTTGCTAAGTCAGTGTCATGAGAAAGTTTATTGATTTGGTGCAGGGAGAGATGTCGGTAATTGAGTATGCTGCTAAGTTTGATGAGTTGTCCCGATATGGGTATGCTACTATCGACACCGTCATCAGAAAGAATGAGAGGTTCATTCAGGGATTGAGGCTTGAGATTTCCACGGCGACCCTGACACATATTCGTGATCCTTGTAATGTAATTGTGGAGATGGCAATCCGACTTAAGTAGATGCTTGCTATTTGTGCTAGAGAAAAGTTAAGGCCCTCGGGGAAAGAAGAGAAAGTTCTTTAAGAAGAAGGGAGCCCAGAAGGGAGAGGCTGCCAAGAAGGCAAAGGATGATTTAGTTTATTTCAAGTGTGACAAGAAAGGTCATTATGCTCATAAGTGACGGTCAGGCAAGAGGAAGAAGGCTGTAGAAAAGAAGAGTGTGAAGTGGTTCAACTATGACTAGGTTGGGCATTATAAGAACCAGTGTCCAGAGCCAGTCACGGCGGAAAAGGGAAAGGTTTTTGCTATTAGACCGTCATCTGCTAGAACAACTGTAGCTGAAAAGGAGAAGACTGTGATGGAAGGTATGCTTTTGATTCATGGTATACCGGTTAGGGTACTATTTGATACCGGTGCATCACATTCATTTATATCTCAGTGTTTGGTTGATAGGTTATGCTTTGAACCCACATGCCTTATTACTTCCTTAAGGGTTGCGAATCCAATAGGAGGGTATGCAACTGTAGGGATGAGATGTGACCAGTTAGAACTTGACTTATTAGGTCAGAAGTTTGCATGCAGTCTGTATGATTTTGATTTCGAAGATTTCAGAATCATTTTGGGTATGGATTGGTTGAGTAAGTATGAGGCTAGGATATTTTGCCAGGATAGGGAGATATCACTAAGACACCACTACACCACAAAAGGCTTTTAACAGCGTTTGATAAACGCTGTAATATGATACAACAGCGATTTTACAAACGCTGTATAACGACATGCTGTCGTATATACATAACTTACAACAGCTTTTCTAGAAACGCTGTTGAAACATCTCTGTAACAGCGTTTATTACGAGCTGTCAATAACCTTTTTACAGCGTTTTCATACATGCTGTATTATGTTTCAACAGCGTTTATAATTTAGTTGTCGAAGATGTTCAAATTCTACTTTAACTGTTTACAACAGCTTTTTATAAACGCTGTTACTGAATCATCAACAATTTCGACAGCATGTTAAAAACGCTGTGATTGAATCATCAACTATTTCGACAGCATGTAATAAACGCTGTTATTGACAGTTTCAAGATAATTACAGCACGAATTAAACGCTGTTGTTTCTTCATTGACAGCATTAATCAAACGCTGTCTTCTATTTATATAACAGCTTTAATATTCCACTCTATTTTTGAATATTCCAAAACTATATTTTAAGCATATTCAAGCAACTAGTATATATAACAGGTTCTAATAACTATTAATTGGTTACATAAACTAGTTAAGATAATATTAATAAACAAAAGACATCCATAAACCAAGTTTCAATAATATCCATAAACAAAAATAACAAAGTAAACCAAGTTGCCACAAATTCTGTTAAACAAAGACACGTTATATGTTAAGTAAAAGTATAATATCAATACTGTAAATCCACACCAAATGCCAACAACAAAACGTGCATCTAAAAAGTTTCATATGCTTGCTACTTGCTACGGAAGAAGAATGTGTCATCGCCATCTTTAATTACCTGCAATGAAGAAATTTGAAATGATCAATGAGTAAACGCCATCTAAAAATTTGAAGTTTCATATGCTAAAATGCTTAACTGCTCCAAAATTTATATCCAGTGGATAAAATCCATTTTTAGAAAAGATGGAACAGAAATAATGATTTATACACACTAGGTTTCAACAGATTCCAAAGCTTGAATTGTACTATGCTTCTATGATTTCCAAGCTTGTATTCAACTATGTTCCTTATTTCTAGCATTCAAGGCACTAGGTTTTCATTTTTTAACACAGAACATGTTTTGTGGTTATGATTCTTGCTGGGAAAATCAGAAAAGAAGAAAAACGTGAAAACAAAAATGGAGTACATGGTAATGGTATAGATTTATAGAAGGGCAATGTATTGAATAAATTTTATTACTTTTAGTGTAAAGAAAATAAAGGGAGGATAATACAATACAAGTTAACTCTGGTCATATCCAAACATTTTGGTCCAGATATATTTTCCATTTTGATCATATTTTATCAGGGGCACCAATAGGTTTTCCTCGAGAAGTAGTTATTAACTGGTAATTCTGGTAAACTGAATGAGGATTTAGTATATGTTTCTAATTTTTTTGCTTCATTTTTCTGTAAGCCTGTAACATTTGGACTTGGACATTAGCCTTCACCAAAACTGTACGCGGTCACAGCCAAACCAAACACATCCCCTTGCATACTCCCTATTCCATACAGAGAAATTGCCTTTTCCATTCTCTGCCATCTCCATTACAAATTTCATCAGCACATTCTACCATCCAGAGCAACTTCCACACAATCATCCTTTGCCTGAACTTGCACTCCAACCTACACCAAAGCTACAACAACACATCGCCATCCAACATCCTCCTATTCAAACACTGCAAACACCTTCCTCAAACTGCTACGACCACAAAGCTTCCTACTTCCATACATAACCAACTCACAATATACTCGAAGTTTAAGCTGAAGGTACTTTTCTATATATTGATTTTTTATATGAACATATGGAAAACTACTCCTATTATCGATGTTTGTTTTAGTTGGCTAATGGTTAATAATACGTTCTTAGTAATTAATCATGAAAAAAAAAGAATTACTCAAATATTAATTTACTTGCTAAAATATTCTAAATATATAACTAAATCATTCGGTAAAATTCGATATTGCATGTTACATGTGGCTAGTTAATTGGAGGTTCGAATTATTTAATTTCAATAGGCTTGCATAGTAATAAAATAACAACAAAAGAAGAACAGGTGATGTATTAATAGATAAAAACTGGGAACAATAATATTATTTCTGTTTGTATATGCAACTAACCCAACAGTCGGCATTGATAAATAAATGCATTGGGTTGTACGGTTCAGTTATGGGATCACATGTCTAATGAAACTTAGAAAGCAGTCACTCACTGGCAAGGACAAATTTATATTTTAGTTACTTTCATGGACCCTAAATGTCCACCATTACAGACTCTAAAAAGTAAAAAATAAACATGGCTCGACTACTGAAATTCCACTGCATCGATATTATACCATGGATCATGGAATAAGGTATTTGAAATTTGAGCAGATAGTCAGCGAATCAGGTATTTGAACTAGTGCTAGCATTGAAACAAAGTGCCTGTGTAGGAACAACTTTGTTTGCAAGTACTTAACAATGGCTTTGAATTTTAAACTGATAGCAGAAGCGTCTGAAACTTTGAATAGATAAGTAATCATTTCAATAAAACGAAATGCTCCCCGGTTCAACCTTGAATATTAAAGCTATTAATCAGTTTTCAATTTAGAAAACTGAATTGGACTTGTCAAATTAAGTTGATGTCAAACCCTTCAGCCAATCAACCTCAACCACATCCAATTTCGCAATCACTACCTCCTCTTACAGTGAACACAACCATACAACCAGCATCACCTCAACCATACAACCATACATTTAGTACATGGTAATGGATTCTACTGAAGGTATATATTTTCTTTCTTTAGAGGCGAATTTTTGGTACATACCTTAAATGTCGATAAATGTGATCTTGTAAGAAAAGCTAAGGCTAATAGTGTTTTACCTAGAGCAAGTAAAAATTGATTTATAATTCTTTCGGTATATTTCATGAATCCTGGAATTCTTGTAATTGTTGATAATGATTAAATCATTAAACACATAATTTTAGTAAATAGATAAGGTCTTAAAAGTCAAACTGATAATTTGGGGAGGTTTTCTCAAGGCTAAATTACATTATTACTCATCAAATCTTATTTAACTATTTAAAATAGACAGTTTTTTTTAAAGTCGAAAAAAAAACAAAAATAGATATGTTTAACTAAACTAAATATTAAGTCCAAAATTTATTGATTTAGAATAAGTATTTCACCTTTTATAATGTAATTTTAAATATTTTCGAATTTCTTCAAAAGCTCAATTTTTCTTAATCTTTTTCCTAACTTTTAAGTTGGAATTAAGAAATTGAAAAACAAAATATCTTTTCTGGAATAAAATAAATTTTAAAATATTCCTTTTCAATGCAATTATATCAGTATATTTTAAAGTTACTTGTACTCTCTATATATATTTTGCGTGCTCACACACAAATCAAGTATTCTCCTCTTATTTCAACTTCAGTTGATAATCTCTGCCTCCATTTATTCCTTGGGCTGCCTAAAAATTAGTAATCAATTCTTTCTTCATTATAGTAAAACTTGTCTATTATTTGTTAGTGTTCGTCAAAATCTGGGTTTTTGAATTTTGAAAATATGGTGGGATAAGGCTATGTGGAAATTAGGATCCGTCTCTTATTTTCAAACTTAATACACAAAAAACCTTCTCAAAAACAAGTTTTAAATTACATCCTGTAATTATTTTCAACATAATTTTTTTTTTAGTTTTTTATATAAAAAATCAAATCCGCACAGACGAAGTTTAATATGAGCAAAATTAAACTCCTTTGCTTTTTTTTGTGTGCAAACATTTACAGTCTAAGAAACAGCAAATATTTGTAGTTTGACTGAAATTAAAGAATAGAGGTGCTTTTTGAAACTTGTTTTTGGAAGGGGCGACTATGTATTTTGAAATTACAAAAGTTCTCTATGGCTATTTAATTTTGGTACTATGTGCTTATTATTTCTGAAAAATGCTTTCAGGTTGCTCGAGGATTTTCACGTGGGGAATTTGAACTGAAACCGTTCACGGAAGAAAATGCAAAGGACGACTCTCAAGTTGCAATATCAAGATTAAGGCCTACAGAATCTAGAAATTACATTTCAAGCACGAAATTAACTCTCTTCCCAGTCAAAAAATGGAAAGGCAGAGGAAAATGATTTTTATTTTTTATTTTTTTATTTTATAAATTGTGACATGCAAAAGTTTTCCTCACTGAAAATAGATTCAAGATGCACTTCGGTTCTGTTTAATAGCAATTCTGCTGCAATATGTAAACTCTGTTACATTCAGTTCTTGGTTACATGTTAACATGTAGAAATTTTGTATTTGTTCAAAGAGAAAATAAAGTTTTACTTTTCCTGAGTGCACACCAACTTGAAATGCCTGTAGAATAACAAAATTGGTTGTAAGAATGAGATTTATACATCTTATGTGCATGGTCAGGTCAGGGTTGGCCCTGAGCTAGGCCTCAAAATGATCGTTTTAAACTAGCATTTCATAGTATTTGGTAGTGCCGTGGATCGTCTAAATAGTGAGTCACGTCCGTGTGTTTTTTTGCAAATATGAGATTGTTGATAGTCCACTTGATCCTAACCTAGAAATCTCCACATTTTTATGCAAATTTTATCATTCTACCGAGAAGAAACAACTAAAAATGCTAAAAGTGATAAAAGATTAATGTATGATATAAACAAGATGTGAAACTTACATGGAAGTTGAGCCAATTCTAACATTCGCAACAGGCCATGCTACAGTCGAGCCAATAGCATCTGATAAGCATTCCATGAAGGATGTAGGCCGCCATATAGGTGCATTTGGGACTTTTACAACATCCACCCAAACTCTTATCGCATTTGGTCCCAGTGGAACAGAATGTACCAAAGCATTTGGATCTGTAGAAGACACGGTTCCTTCTGCTACTATTTTTCCCGTACCCTCTAAATCAATCAACTTGCATTTGGTATTTGCAGAAAAATTTGCACTCTATCACATAACAAAAAAATAGTAATACGATATCAACAATTCTTTGAGAGAAATATTAGCAATATGAACATGTTACCTTAAGAGATGTTGGAGCATTGATCATAGGAGCAAGACATGTGCTAGCGTTAACCGTTTCAACAACCATTGTTGATTCTGGCCATGCTATTTTCTTACCAATAGCTTCTCCAATACATGTCATGCCAACTATAGGCCTCCACAAAAATGCATCTTCTTTTTTCGGATTGTCCACCCAAACTATCTTGGCATCTGGTCCAAGAGGAATACCATTAATTATCTGATTTGGATCACTCGAGTACACTCGTCCTTCAGCAACCAGTTCTTTGCTCCCACCCCAATCATACAGCTTGCAATTGGTTTCCATGCTATTAGTTTTACTCTATTAAAAAAATACATTTGTTTAAGTTGAACATAGAAATATACAAAAACATTGCACAAATTTCAGTAACACATCTTTAAAGCGTTGTAGCAATAGAAATATACAAAAAAATGCTAAACCATACTACCATAAAATGCTAAATTTATGGATAGAGATTATTATCCACGATGGCCCTACATATTAAAAAAATGCTAATTAGTGTTAAACTTACCTTGTTTTGTTTTCAGGAGTCCTCACTTTTGTGTATAACAACTTTATCAGCTGGCCATGCTACTATCTCATCCTTGGCATCTCTTATATATACCAAACCAGGAGAAGGCCTCCATAAGAAAACATCTAATTTTTTTGGATGGACAATCAAATTTTTTTTGGCATTTGGACCTAAAGGGACTTCATTGCACAGTTCTTTCGGATCGCTTGACACAATTTTTCCTTCGGCGACAACCTCGTCATCATCTCCATGCCAAGGCAGTAAACTACAATTATCACCTGTTTGACTATACTTACTCTGCAATTAACCAAAACTATATTATATTGATTATTGATTTAGATATCAAATTATGTATGATGTTGCAACCGTTGGATTTTTACCACTACGGATGTGTTCTCTTCTCCCCAACTTCCTTTATCCTGCCAAATCAATAATATTGCAAATTAATGGTAAAAATAAATAGACGTTCATTTAACCAAAGAATAAATTGTCGAAATAATCACAGAAACTTATCTCCATGAAATTGAAAATCATTCTCGAAATTTCTGAACACCAAAAACATTTAAATTATAAATTAAAAGTCGTACCAGACGCTTCATTAACATGTAAACCACTTGCTTTAGTTCTGAGACACTATGTTGACATTGAGCTACTTGAGTATCTTTGATTTGTGAGAGAACCGCCTTGGTCGCAGTCATGCCTCTTCCCGTTCCACGTAGTCGTCCCGGTCTATCTTGTCCCAACACTTGTGAGAGAGCATCATCGTTGAAATTACATGTTAAGCTAGGTTGTGATTCATTTTCCACCTTTTTTATTTTCTCCTACAAAAAATATATTTTAAATATGAGTTCTAATTTATATTATTTTCAAAATAATTACTTTAAAAAAGGTCAAAAGCACTTACAAGAGTTTCGGCAACATGTGCATTCACGGGTTCGCCATTCTTATGAGTGTGAGATTTAACCCAAACATCAACTCTAGAAATGGAAGAAGGCTTTACACTTTCCTCTTTCTGCATTAAAAATGACATAACATTAGATAAAACAACTAATCATAGTAAATTAATCAAATATTTTTTCTCACCATATCTTCAGTTAATCGTGCCATTCCTCGACGACTACAAGTATGTGGCATTTGTTTACCCCTCATGGATTTGAATTTTTCGCTTCGTAACTATGTATAAAGATTTATCACATTTATTAGTTAATTTGCATTCTTTGTGCACTTATATTTTATATATAGAAATGATTAAAACAATTACTATATAATTACCTTAAACTCATTACTAGTTCTGGACTCAACAAACCTTTTCCATTCCTTCATAGTTTTGACATTATCTGGTTTTAGTCGAAGCCGTTCCTCCATGTTTTTTGCCTTTAATAACTTGTCAACTAGTTTGCTTTTTGAACACCTCCAAATACATCCCATTTGCCGAAGAATGGGAACCTTTTTCCATTCTTCATCTAGTTTAAATCTAGCCTGTAACAAAGAAAAATATCAAAATATAGTAATTTTATTTAAAAACTGAATAAAGAAATTAGTAACAGCCCTGGGACAAATGCATAGCAGAGTGGGTTATTATTTTCTTAAAAATATAAAACAGCGACTGATTTAAAACGACAATAATATCATTAATAGTAAAAATAAAACTAATGTATCCATCATAAATACATTCAGATTGGTCACATTACATGCGATGATAGCTAGTTGACAGTTTGCATGCACTCCTAGGCTCCTAGCTACTTATTATGGTACCTAAACAATAATCCACATGTATGTAAAAAATTTATGTTGTAGACTGAACAAAAATCATTCACACTAAATATAGCCCAGCACCTATTTAATTTGTTTTGAGAAAACAGAGCCTTGAAATCATATTAGACTTTGGCATAGTAAACTAGAAACAAATTGTTTCTTTGATGCAGTTCTTTACTAATATATAACTTATGAAATGCCTGATGCTTGAACTATACATAAGCTTGCAATAAAATTGTCTATTAAATACTTAGATACAACAAAAAGTTCATTGAATATGAATATAAACTAATATTGCATTAGTCTTTTTGTTGCTTTGCTGATTGAATATGAATATAAACTAATATAAACTAATATTTACTAAGTTGATCATAAATTGATCAACCAATTCTCTGTTTGGTTTAACATCAATGAGGCACTTTGCAAACGTCGGTCTGTCTAACTGCTCTATCATTTCATCCATACACAGAAGTTTACCTAATCTGCTGGATATCCAATTGATACCAAGGTGCGACCAAACAAATAGTGGTTATATTAGTTGGTAATTTTGTATTAAGTTGAATTAATATTGCTTAAATAATTGATGCACTTGTTATTAGCAAAATATATATCAACAAGCAAAAAGGTGAAACTTCAGATGTCAGAAATATAAACACGACTTTTTGAAAAATCACATTATTTATATGAGGTATAACTGAGTACAGCTCAAGTATTACTACATACAGATCCAGCAATTCAGAAACTATTTTTTTTTAATGTTTACATTGTTTTCTATTCTTGTTATTTTGAACCATTATACTAGACCAAGACACATAGCAAATAACAGTTTCAAGTTTCAACTGAATATCAATAAATTCAATAAACTTAAGGGAGTTTGTTTTCATTTTTTGATGTATAACGTCCTGGAGAAAGCCAGTAATTGGAGGATCGTAAGCCAAATGATGACAGATTTGAGCTTTAGAGATTGATGATATGTTATACATATCAAATTTGTAGTACTTATCCTGAGCCGATATTAATTGAATTTTATGAAATCACGACAAAATGCATCATGCCAATTATGAATTAGTACATCCTGAAAGGACAGATCATTTAATTACGGTATTGAAATGTTATAATGAATGGTGTCCGCAAATTTGTCTCGAGTATGTATCATATGATGTCTTATAATCATTCAATAAATGCTATAGCCATTATATCCAGATTTCATAAAGTCCTATTTTAATGTATAATATAACAATTATTCAATTAACTAACCAAATTATTTAAATTAACAGCATAATTCACTTCATGGTCTGTGCAATCATGATATGTGAAGGTGAAACATAGATTTCCAACGAGGGCAATAAATCCATCTATTAATGGTTCAAAGTGCAAAGATCTCATGGTACTCTCCAACGATTGTGAAGAATGTTTGATTTACGTCGGTAGTTTAAAAAATGGGAAAAAAAATGTTTACAGTCATGTAAATCCACTGAATCATGAACCCATCCATTCACTGTATTCTGTGTCACTGCCTCAAATCTAAGACCACTGACAACCAACCCTAAAATAAAATTATTAAACGATTAATTTGGTCAAACATAAGAAACGAGAAGCAGTAGTGTATTTATCAACTTATTATCCTTCAGTTTTCGCAAAAATCAAGGTAGTAAAATAATTAAACAAATAATGCTGTTAGGAAAAAATAAAGGGCAAGAGGTAAAGCAAAAGGATGAGACTGCAAATCATTTTCCTAACTATATAGCAAGAATGCATCACTGTATGTTGGATGCTTGGATCATGCTTTTCGTTTTCTTGGCAAAATATTAAAAAAGAATAAGCAATGTTGTATCGAACTCAATTGACTCAGTTTCTCTCTTCTTTCTCCCTGTTATTTTTGTTATCATATTCTTCACGATTATTAGAAAAATGTTCTCTTTTTTTCTTTATACAGTTGTAAGAAACACATGCACTGTATTGTGAATGTATTCGCTGTTAGTGACATATCGCCAATATTCCACTGTTTCATATGGTCACTGGGTTGCTGATGTATAAAAAGTAAAGAAATAAATAGATTTAATAGCAGTAATCGGTATACAATAACTAAGAACATTGCAAGATAAGCAAACCTGAACGGATTCCCATAGAACTGATTTCAATTCTTCACCAAGTTGCCTCCAGTCCTCAAGTGTAAATGGAACATGCTCGCGCACAAGTAGCCCCAGATAAGAAGATAGCTTCACTGACCCTTTTCCTATCGGTTCGCCCGATGAGTTAAACTCGACTTCGATTCGGCTTGCAACATCTGAAGGAAGTCTTTTCACTTTGGTTGGGCCTCTAGTCTTCTTTTTCGAAATCTGATTTGCATCAATGTCTTCAATTGTTCTCTCGATTTCCATTGTTGTTTCAGGATTTCCATCGACTTGCATAGCAGTGTCTGCGATTGAGTTGTTTGCATTCCCAACATCATTGTTTTCCAAAGGTGGCTCAATATGCTCTCCTATTGCATTAGACCCATCGACTGCATATGTGGATTGTTCGAGTCTTTTTTGATTGCGCGTAATCCTCTTATCCATTGTCTTTTTCGTACTTCTAACCATTTTCTGCAAGTATAACATATCAACATATGAATTTCAAGTTATAAGAGCATATTCTAGGTAAAACTTTTAAGGTACAAATAAAAAAGACTTTGTCAGAGCATGCAGTATGCACTATATATTGCTGCATGACGTAACATTTTTGACTTGTATCACTTGACCTAGTCAATGTTATTTCTGGTTCAAATTGGTGATCATCCTTGTAATTAAACTAATTATTTATTTCATTACGTTACTAATTCTTTGCATTGGTACAGTGCACTTGATTGTCAAGGGAATCTAGTACATAATTATCAGGAGTGTTTTTTTTAAATTAATCATCCACTATATTTTCATAACCAAAAATCAGTTTGCCTTACAAAAATTGTAACATATAGAAAGTACAAATTGGCCTGCGTCTTACCAAAATCAGAACTCAGGTCCAACTTCGATCATGCGAGGAGCAGTTAAGTCTTTGAGCAGTAGGCCTTGTAAAAAATGCAATATATAAAACAAACAATATTTGCAAGAATATACAACTGCAATTAGTATACACTATACATTTATGTAGCCATCTTAGGAAAAAAATCACAGGCTTTGTGTTGATTATAGCAATTAGCAAGAAAACCATATGAAACATATATACTACTATAATTTTAATATATTGGTGGGTCATCTGCATCCATATCGTTTCCAAAGTTGCTACTGACATCACCATATACATACATCAAAGTTCAAAACAAAATTTCAAATTTCAACATTTAATAAGACTTCGTTATCTAACTTAAACTTCTCATAAGAAAACAAGACATCAAAACTACTCAAGTATGCCTTCGCAATCCTCTCTGACATAACTAACATTCTCAACTAAATCATCTGCATCCATATCGTTTTCTTCAGGGCCGCTCGCAACATAGTTAGCTTCTTCAACAAAATCATCTATCTCTAATTCATGAAAACCTCTTGGCGGTGCTTTCATTACAACATACCAATTAGAAGAATCATTTTCTCTTGAATAAAAGACTTGTTTCGCTTGAGATGCGAGGATATAAGGATCTTTTGAAAATGAAACCTGACTTTGATGTAAATTAACAAGAGTGAATCCATCTTCAACTTTTATCCCGTTTCCTATGTTCGCCCAATGACACTTAAAAACAGGAATATAAAAAACATTATAATCTAGTAAAATTATTTCAGTCAGTATCCCATAGTACGTAACCACATCAACCACTTGAGAAATGTCTTTTGCACTTGCTCTACACATGGTAGTCGCGTCATAAGTTACTCCGCTATTCTGGGTTTCTCTATCAACATCTTTTGTATGAAATCGTTGTCCATTAATAATATATCCTTTGCAGGAGAATGCCGTCTTTTTAGGACCGTATGCAATCCATTTTAATATTTTATCATGATCCTTTGAGTCAACAGGTATCTAAAAAATATTCAAACATATTAAACAAGTAATTTCATTAATTCATATATGAAAATATTGAAATTCTTTAACAAACCTTCCTTTTAATCCAATCAGCAAAGCTATCTCTATGGGTTTTCCACAGTAAGGTCGCATTTTTTTCTAAGCGCTTGTTTGAATTTTGCAACTCCTCCAAATGCAAACTAGTACAGTAAAAGTGATGTTAAATTATAGTTGCCAATACAAGCACATCAAATCAATGAAAGTGGGACATAACATATACTCACTCTAAAAATGGTTCCACCATAGCCATATTCATTAACACAGCTAAATGAGCAATTTCTTTCTCATTGGAAGACAATGTAATTGATTTGGACATTGAAATTGGACGCCCTTCAAGTATTGCGTTATCTTCATAATCTTCATTTCGATCTTTTTTTTCAATATCTACCGACTTACTCAAAAATTCACTAAAAAATTTCATGCATTCTTCGGCAAGATATGATTCTGCAATGCACCCCTCAGGTCGTGCATAATTTCTTACGTAGTCTTTGAGTGTTTTCATATACCTTTCAAAAGGATACATCCAACGAAAATGAACTGGTCCGCACAATCGTGCTTCTCTTCCAAGATGAATTGTCAAGTGTATCATAATATCGAAAAATGAGGGTGGAAAATATCTTTCAAGTTCACACAATATTTTAACGATATCATCATCAAGTTGTTGCAACTTCTCCCTATCAAGAACATGTTGACATATTTTATTGAAAAATGAACATAGACGAATTATTGCATTTCGGGGTCTGGTTGGCAATAAACCTCTTACTGCAACCGATAATAATTGTTGCATTAAAACATGATAATCATGAGACTTCAAACCATTAATTTTACAATCCACCAACGACATGCATTTTTTGAAATTTGAACAATAACCATCGGGACCTTTGAAATCATACAACCTTTTGCAAAATATTTTTTTCTCCAATTTTGATAATGTATACGGAGCTGGTGGAAGATATGTTTTGGTTCCACGGGGTTGTGCATAAAGACCATGCCGAATACCCCAATCCTCTAAATCATGTCTACAATTAATCCCATCTTTTGATTTGTTATCATGCAACATTGTACTTAGTGTGCTTTCACAAACATTTTTCTCAACATGCATTACGTCCAAATTATGACGCAATGGAAGTTCCTACAAAAAAAATTAACATTTAAATTTTCTATATATTCTTTTTTTTAGATTAATAAATAAAAAAGAGATTTGAATACTAACCTCCCAATATGGCAAGTCAAAAAAAATTGATCTTTTTTTCCACCTTGATAGCTCCTTTTTTACAGAATTATCATCTTCATTATCTTCATCCTCACTACTGTCATCGATCTTCCTTTTCTTACTTTTTCCCTTAATCTGCTCTTTTCCAAAATCATTTGGAAAGTCCTTCAAAATAAGAAAGATGTTTTTACCTGTTAGAATTCTAGGCATCTTTCCATCCTCTATAGTGTTATCAAACCAAGCTTTTTTTTTCCTCAACGGATGTGAAATAGGAAAAAATCTTCTATGACCCATATAAACATTCTTTCGACTATATTTCAACCATCGACGATGAGTATTGACACCACATAATGGACAAGCCTTTTTACCCTTTACACAACATCCAGCAAGATTACCATAAGCTGGAAAATCATTTATCGTCCATAATAAAATAGCTCTCATATTAAAAAGTGTCTTACTAAATGCATCGTACGTCTCAACTCCACTACTCCACAAGTAATGCAAATCCTCTACTAATGGCGCCATATATATATCAATATCATTCCCCGGTTGCTTTGGACCTGGAATTAGAAGTGTTAGCATAATATTTTCCTTCTTCATGCACAACATAGGCGACAAATTATATGTCACAAGCATTACTGGCCAACAACTATATTTGGAACTCAACATGGAAAATGGATTAAACCCATCTGTAGCAAGACCAAGTCTGAGACTACGTGGATCGGCTGAAAATGATTCCCAATTTTCATCAATTGTGCTCCATGTTACAGAATCTACGGGATGTCGCATCTTTCCATCACTGCTTTTATTATTGAAATGCCACCTTAATGCTTCTGCCATCTTTTCAGATCTGAACATTCTTCTGAATCTTGGAATTATTGGAAAATATCTCAACACCTTAACCGGGATACCCTGCATAATCTCATTTGTATCCTGATTCATTTTCCATCTTGAGGAACCACATTTCGGACAGTCATTCAAATTTTTATACTCTTTACGAAAAAGACAACAATCATTCTCACATGCATGAATCTTTTCAAACCCCATATCAAATAGTTTGAGGAATTTCTTTACTTCATATAAAGTCTTAGGAAGTACATTATTCTTTGGCAAAAACAGTTGTTGCACATTAAGAAGCTTATCAAAACCAGAATCGGATAATCCAGTTTCGCATTTAAAGTTATACAAAATAGTGATGGCAGATAACTTTGTATGATCTATGCAACCAGGATATAATGGGGTTTCTGCATCTTCCAAGTTCTTAAGTAAATCATCGTGTCGTCTCTATGCATCATCCTTATCTTTATCATCATCAAAAAAATTATGATTAAAGTAGTCTTCATCTTCATAGTGAATTGCTTTGAGTAAGTCGTACACCTCACTCTTTTTATTATTATTTTCAACATCTACTTGCTCGCCATGATTATACCACCTACCATCTTTGTACTTAGGATCCATTCCCTTTATAATTAAATGCCCAATGACGGTTTCACCATAATGATGACTAAGATTTCGACAATCTAAACAAGGACACAAAATTTTCTCTACATCCCCTAACTTTTTCTTCGCAACACGTACAAAATTTTGAGCTCCTTTTCCATACTCTTTACTGGTTCTATGTTTAAAATTGAAAGCAACAAGAATGTTAGCTTTCATTTTCAAAACATGTTAAGTCTAAAGTTATGTGTAAATTTACTTGTATATGATTACCTGTGTAGACGCAACCAGTCTTTCTCCATCATCATATATAATATGGAAGCAATCAAGTATCTAAAATTCAAAATAGTAATTGGAAATTAGACTATTTAAACAAGTAATGAATGCTAGAAGAGTTTCTGGGCCTTTTAGTTAGCTTGTTTAAATGTGAATACTCATTATGAGTTTCTTCTTGAGACGTATAGAAAATAATATACACATCAAGAAATACTTCATTAATATACACATCAAAAAATGGGGAGAAGAGGATGAAAAAAGGACAGAAACCTAGGTTCTTCAAGTCGTCATGAGCTTCAAATATATGTTGTAAAATATCGGCTTATCATTTTAACATTTTTTATAAATACAATCAACTGACGATGCAAGGATAAACACAAGAGCTCAGAGTACTAAAGTGTGTAGAATTTGTTTATTTGATCGAATTTAAGTAAAGCAAAGTAATCAAAATTCGAGGATGCAATCTAATGTAGCAATTATTTGATACTATGTAACCAAAAATAAAGAACAAAAACTGAAAAAAGAAGTAATTAACTTTAATTGATTACCTTTAAACATCATAAATGAACAATTAATTTAACTTTAAACCATCGTTAAAGTAATTAAATATCTTTACACAAGTCATTAATAAAATAATTAATTAACTAATTTCAACCATAACTAAAACGATTGATTTTTTTTGGCTAGGCCAACCGTTTTTTATTGAGGACCGTCCACTTTTATCACAACAAAAGTAATAAATACGTATTAAAAACAGGAGTTAGGTCGATTGTCTGAATGACTAAACTTACTCAAGCACCACGTATGGTGCAACATACAAACCAGGTTGCAAAAGAAAACGCATATAAGCTCCACGCTGGAAGCAACTCGTAGAAACAAACGTATCTAACAAACTTAGATACGATAGGACACTACTATCTATGAAAATTGACCCAAACCAACTACAAATTTCCAACACAGCTAGCTAAAAAATATAGCCTAAGCTAGCATTCAGAAGACAACCAGATTGCCAACAAGGAACAGAACATATTTCATAGAGATGCAAATTTCAAAGATGGCCAATTACCTTGGTTTATAGAGATGCATATTTTATACATAAAGTAGAACACTGCATAAACCAACTACAAATCTCTATGAAAGATGGCCGATTACCTTCTGACATTTAGTTGTTATGTATAAACATTGAAAAGCTACACTGGGAAACATCCACATGAATTTAGGCCACAAACCAAAAGGAATTATGTAAGCCAAACTGTTTCCAAAAAATTTGCCATTACAACGGCGCTATTTTGTAGCACCGGAGTAATGTCTATGCATTACCCCTCTCCTGATACTTGGCTTGCGCCATTAACAATAAATTTGGTTCCTGATACTTGATGTCAGTAAAGAGTCTGATCATTTGCTTCCATTTACATAATTCTTCATTAATGAACCCTTTGGTTGAACATCATCAAAAACTTTAAGCAAGTACTTTTTCATACCTAATTTAGATCTTATATTTACATGTTCACATTACTTATTCGAGACTTTCTGAAGTACATCATAGCTAAATTGTACTCCATATTGTACCTTTCGAATATTCAAAAAACATGTTAACTGCAATGCGTAATGTGGTGAAGCAAAATTTTAAATAAAGACTACAGATAGTAGTTTTAAGTTTTAACTTTCAATAACATCTTGTCAGCAGAGGCGGTAGATAATTTAGTGGGTCATTGAAGAATTTGCAACAGTAAGAAACTTCAATTCTTTTTTCATGAGAAGGAAAAGTTTCTTTGTTATGGAAATGAGAAGGAAAGATTTCAAAAGTTAAAAATAGGAAAGTGCTATACAATTGAATATACTAACAATACCTACCTCAAATTTGCATCACCCAGTCTTGAAGCAATTTGACAAATTAATTGTTTGAACTTGAACGATTGAACCTGACAAATTAGTGCCTTATCATAGATTGATTTTGTATTATGCAAAAAACCCAGACCTGACTATGCAAAAAATCACTACACCGTATGCATATAAAGGTTTTGTATTATAATTCTTATGATGTGGGACAATTAGTATCTTATCATAAATTGGTTCCATATTATCCAAATAGCATTCACAGAAAATCCATTTCAAAATTTCACTAATTAGCATTTAGTATCTTTCTAATTCTTACAGTGATTAAAAATAGATATATTAGCAAACTTACAACAATTGTTAACCATATTAATAACCACAGGCTTTACTATTAAACCATATTTATCAAGTAAAATTGGGTTCCGCTAGTATTGTTCAAAACTAATAAAACAGGCATTGCTTTCAACTTCTGCACCTCACTTATGCCCATAGACGAGGACATGCATAGCATTTCACCATTACTTGATTTGCCTAATAAACAAGCTAGTCCAAACCATAAAGGAAATGCAGCAAACTCAATTTCAAGCAAAAACCACCAATTGATATTTGTGACAAAGGAATGGATGGAAATGGACTTCATAATGGCTAGAAGGGCAGCCTTCGACCAAAGAAGAACACAAAGAATTAAAGGAAGATGTGAAGAAATATGACAAAGGAAATTAGATAAATACTTTAAAAGGTGATTTAAAGCTCAACAGAACTCCATCTCAGCTACATCAGAGATGGAATCTTCTACGAAAATTAACAATGGTAAAGGAGCTAAATGTAGCAGCTTGGCTACAAATGAGGTGAGGTTGGCAATGCAAATAGCAAACAACATATCCATTTGACATGCCTATGACTGTAAGAATATCAGCGTATTGAAGGATGGCACTTTAGACATATCTTCTATGTTAACAACTGCGGCTTCACAAGCATCACAGGCTTATGCAACTCAATTGTTGAAATAATCACAAGACGATACAACACCAAATATTTTCACAAAACCTCACCTGCTTATTAGAAAAGCATCATTTACTACAATGAAACATACAACAGAGCCCAACCCTCTAATACAAGCTGCAGCCTTTCACCTTTGCTGTTGGGGGCCGCCGACCGCATTTCAAATCCTTCTACCACTACCTCACTCTTAAAGGTTGCACAATCCAAAAATGCAGCACGTATAAGACCTAGAGTTCAAATATGTACAAGTATACCAAATAATAATGCTAGACCTTCTATGAATCAACCAATTTGGCCTTCATCAACTCCAGTTTCATCAGGTTCAAGTTTTGGCATGATTGAGTTCCTTGAAATCAATAGATTCCAAGGACAAGGTAGTAGACAATCTTGAGGAGAAAAGGATTGGTGCCAGTTATAATAGTAATTATTATAATGAAAAAGATTTATTGAATAAGGAAAGAGTTGCTAAGAAATCCAAAGTAGGTGAAGTTGAGATTATGACTGAGAAGGAAATCAAAAGTGACATTAATGAAACTAAAACTGAGGTTAATAAGTCAAAAGATATGGGAACTGAGAGAAGTGAATAGACAACTAAAAGAATCCACGAATTATCCATAAATGCAAACAAAACAAATAAAAGATGGAAACTATAATTTATTCCACATGAAAAATGGTGATTGGTATTTTTCTAGTGATAAGTTTTTCTTTTTAAAAAGGAGAAAATTATACATGTGATGAGAGGAGTGAATACTAGAGTGAACCAAGATAAGTCCAAGCAAAAAGACTCAATTATAATAGTATAGTATAGATAATCTACTATTACAGATTGACCTAATATTAAGGGACAAAACATTAGAGGTTGCAATTAAAGATGTCAATTATGGATTCTATGCTACCATATTTGGAGATGAGATTCATCATAGAAATAAGCAAGTCCCCCATGCATTTTACAAAGTCGCCCTCAGCACCCTATTGTTTGAATCTGAATTTGCAGGATGGAATCCCAGAAATATATAGAATATTACAAAAGCCTCACCCAACGCAAGAAACATAATGACATACATGCTAAATGACAAAAAATATTCATTAATTACTCTATTTTTCATCATGTGAATGAAGCCATTAGTGCCTGCAAAATTACATTTTATTGTTCATCATTGGTTGTTTGAAATTTGTACCATGTTTTTTTAATTATTTTTAATTCAACTTTGGCATATTTAACTTTTATTTAGAAAAATAATATTATAATAGAATTTCTTGAATGTTTATTATATCTACAGGTCAAATTTGATAGCTATAAAAAAAGAGATTAATCTGTACATACTACTTAAAAATATATGTGCTTCAGCAGGTAACTCGTTTAATCCTCAACCAAAGGTTTGAGTCATAAATACAAGGCTTTCCAAAAAAAATGTGCCTATATTAACTCGTTTAATCCTCATCCAAAGGTTTGAGTCATAAATACAAGGCTTTCCAAAAAAATGTGCCTATATTAACTCGTTTAATCCTCATCCAAAGGTTTGCGTCATAAATACAAGGCTTTCCAAAAAAATGTGCCTATATTAACTCGTTTAATCCTCATCCAAAGGTTTGCGTCATAAAAACAAGGCTTTCCAAAAAAATTGTGTCTATATTAACCACAAGATAATAAACACATAGACTAAAGTATGGTTTAAAGCATAAAGTGGTTGAGCCGAAAAAGTAATGGAATTTCGATTAGTTCTACATCATACCAACAATAAGCATAAAATACAAGAGAAAACGACAAGGTGAATGCTAATATCCAAAAAAGATGAAAGATAATGAAGAATAGACTCCCAAACATCAAGTACTTTCAAAGCAAGGTCAAACTGATTCATGGGAATGTGAGATAAAAATCAAGTTTTTAACTAATTCTTTTTATCAACTTCAAATAGGAATCTATGAAATAGATTTATTTCATGCTACGACTTTGAAAGCAAGAATCCTTGCGTGAGATAGCAATCAAAAAAATTACCAAACACCGAATAAGAATCAATTAAATTTGGAGAATTTTTACCTGAGATAGCAAGCTAATCAGAGTTAGAGGTGGAATTATTCCAGTTGGGTGGTGAGTTGTTTATCATAGTAGAGTTGGGCAGCGTATAGGCAGAGGAAGGCTAAGTAGAGTGTGGATTGCAGACCTCTGGTGAACTACGCCTAGGTGAAGATGAGAGCGGACGTGTTCGAGGGAGTAATTTTTGGTGAAAATGATGAGAAATGGGGACCTGCTGCGGTTATAAGAGAGAATGAAATGAAATGAAATAATTTAGGGCATAGAAGATGAAATTTCAGAACAGCCCTCATTTTTTATTCCCGCTTAGATATCATAATATTTTCTCAGCGTTTTGTTTAATTTCTTATTTTTTTATCAAAACTAAAACAGCATTTCGTGTATGAACGCTGAGTTCAATTGCTGTTAATAATGCATTTTCTTGTAGTGCACCTTGATAGTCATAACCGAATCATATTCTCAGTGGAGAATTCTGTTCGGAGTAGTTATGCTTTGTTAAGTGCTGTGGAAGTGGGAGAAGGGTTAAGTCAGGTTCGAGTAGCAAGAGAGTTTGCAGATGTCTTTGAGCTGGTTACAAGATTATCATCGAAACGAGCTGTTGAGTTTCAGATAGATCTTGTGCAAGGAGCTGAAACTGTGAGTAGACTACCTAGCAGGATGACATCTACCGAGATGAAGGAATTGAAGATGCAGCTTGTGGATCTAGAAGGAATTTTATTAGACCAAGCAGTTTGCATTATGGAGCGACCGCGGTGTTCGTGAAGAAACCAGATGGATTGTTGAGGATGTGTATCGACTATCATAAGTCGATTTAGGGACGATTAAGAATAAGTATCCTTTTCCAAGAATAGATGATCTATTTGATCAGTTGTGTGGAGCCAAAGTACTTTCCTAGTTGGATTTGGTGATAGGTTCCCATCAGTTAGAGTGGCAGAGGATAGTATTCCTTTGATAGCATTTCGAACTGGGTATGGTTCATATGAGTGGTTAGTAATGCCATTCGGGTTAACGAATGTACCTGCTTTCTTCGTGGATTTGATGAACTGAGTTTTCCAAGAGTACTTGGATAGGTTCATGTTGGTGTTTATAGATGAAATTTTAGTATAATCTAAGGATGAAAGAGAGCATGAAGACCATAGAGTAGTGCTTGGATGATGATGCAACATCTGCTAAATGTGAAGTTTTCCAAGTGTCATTTTTGGAAGAAAGAGGTTAAGTTTCTTGGTCCCGTGGTTTCAGAGAAAGGCTTGTCAGTCGATCCAGATAAGATCGAAGCTATTAATAGTTGGAAGAGACCAGAGACGGTGACTGCAATAAGGAGTTTTCTTAGACTAGATGGCTATTACCAAAGATTCATCAAGGATTTCTCACGGATTGCAGCACCTTTGACTAAGTTAACCAGGAAGGATGTGAAGTTTGTCTGGTCCGACAAATGTGAGGAAGAATTCCTTAAGTTAAAGCATTTGTTGACCAATGCGCATGTGTTGGTAGTTCCAGATGGAAACCAAGTGTTGGTAGTGTATATCGATGCATGTGGGACTGGATTAGGACCTGTGTTGATGTAGAATGGTAAAGTGATTGCCTATGCTTCACAACAGCTTAGACTGCATAAAGTGAGATATCCTACTCATGATTTGGAGTTGACTGCGGTGATCTTCGCATTGAAGATTTGGAGGAATTATCTCTTAGGAGAGAGATTTGAGCTATACACAGATCATAAGTACTTAAGGTATTTATTCTCTCATAAGGAGTTGAATATGAGACAGCAGAGATGGCTGGATTTTTTGGCTGCTTATGATTTTGGTATAGAGTATACACCTAGGAAAGGAAATAAGGTAGCACATGCTCTTAGCAGAAGACATCAAAATGTGGTGTTAGCTATGTTGGCATAATGGAAAGATTTAGAAGCTTTGACTACTTGTAGTGTGTAGTTAAGATCGACAACTAGTTCTAGTCAGAGCTTCGCCATGTTGTCTTATTTAGAAGTTTGACCGGTGTTGATCGAAAGGATTGCTTCTAAGAAGAAAGTGGATCCAGTATTAACTGAGAGGATTAGAAGGCTTGAGGTTGGAACAGAGATCGATGGTCTAAATGATTTTAGTCTTGACCAGAGAGGATGGTTGAGAAAGAATGGACAATTATGTGTTCTGAATGTTGAGGATTTAAGGAGAGAAGTTCTTAAGGAATGTCATCGGTCCTAGTTTACGATTCATCCTGGAAGGACCAAGATGTATCAAGATATGAAGAGGAGCTTCAAAGTATGAAGAACATAGTTTAGAAATGGGATTCGATATCCATGGTTTTCGTTGACGGGTTGCCAATGTAAAACAGAAAAAATGAAGGTATATGGGTTTAGTGGATAGGTTGACCAAGAGTGTCCATTTTATTCCAGTTAAGTCAAACCGGATGGCACCTATTTTAGCTAAGTTGTTCATAAAGAACATAGTTAAACTACATAGGAGTCCTAGTAGTATAGTCAGCGACAAAGATGCTTTGTTTACTAGTGAATTTTGGAAGAGTCTACAGGAAGTATTAGGTAACAAGCTTAGTATGATTACTGCATATCACCCTCAGATTGATAGGCAGACAGAGAGAGCCAATAAACTACTCGAGGATTTGTTAAGAGCTTGTGTATTGGACTTTGGTGGATCATAAGAAGACCACCTACACTTAGTGGAGTTTTCCTATAATAATAGTTATCAGACTAGTATAGGAATGGCGCCTTTTGAAGCTTTGTACGGTAGGACATGCAAATCACTAGCATGTTGGTGGGTGACTGGAGACATATTGGTCTTAGGTCCAGATCTGGTTAAAGAGGCAACAGAGAAGATTGAGTTGATTCGAGAAAGGATGAAGGAAGCTCAATCCAGACAGAAGAGTTACGCAGATAAAAGGCATAAAGATCTAGAATTCTCAGTTGGAGATAAGGTTTTACATTAAAGTATCACCAATGAAGGGTGTGATACAATTTGGAAAGTCAGGGAAACAGGCACCGAGATATGGTGGTCCGTTCCAGATTATAGAGAGGATTGTAAAGCTCGCATATAGAGTAGAGTTGTCAAGCAGCATGGCAGGTGTCCATAATGTGTTTCATGTGCCTCATCTTCGCAAGTATGTGCATGGTCCAAGGACTACTATTCCTCCAACAAGGTTGGAATATTTGATAGTAGAGCCTAATTTGACTGTTGTTAGACAACCGGTCCGGGTTGTAGCGAGAGATGAGAAAAGATTGAGGAACAAGACAGTCATGTTGATGAAAGTTCAGTGGAGCGACAACGAGAAGGATTGTACTTGGGAGACAGAAGACAGGATTAGAGATATTTATCCTAATATACTTTGAGGGTATGCCTATATTAGATTTATATAGATAGTTGCTAATCAGGTGGGCTAGTATGGTTGTTAGAAGTTGTTACAAATGAATGCTATGTTTAGTATTTACTCCTTACCGAATTTTGAGGACGAAATTCTTTAAGAAGGGAAGCCTATAGCACCCCTAAATTTTAATAACATCATTTAGGAGATTTAATTAGATAAATTAAATAGAATAATGTAAATATTAGAGTGATAACGGGATTGAGATTTGAAAAATAAATTAGAGGTCGTGCTTAACTAAATAAAAGGGGCTTATAAATGGTTATATATGTCAAATAATTAACGCAAGAGTATTTAGGGTAATTACACACCTTAATCTCATTACTCTTATATATCCCGTTTCCATTATACTACACGTTCATTTTCATTTCACAAACGTAAATAAAAAGAAGAGCAAAGCCGACATTAGGAGAAAAAAGAAGGAGAAAATCAATTTAAAGCTAAGGATTCAAGCTAGGGTAAATTAATCTCAATCAAATCTCAAGTTCCTTATCCTAATAAAGATGAATAATAATCTAAATCATCTCTATTTTGTTTTATGATCATTTGTTTTCTGGTTTTAGATTAAATCCATTATTATGATGATTTTTGATTGATGATATGCTTGGATTTGGACATGTTGGATTCAAACAAAATAATTTGATAATTATTTTACGCGGTTTTAGGGGTAAAACCGATTATAATGATTTTCGTATGCCATGAGATAATTTTATATTGTGAAAAACATGATTTTAGAGATGGGTTTTAATTTTTATAATTTTCCAAGCTATGGAAGATTTGTTATGAATTTTCAGAAGAAAATATGAATAATTGGGTTTAGAAATTAATTTTTGTTACGTCAAAAGAATTTGAGTCTAGAATTTTTATCTATTAGATAACATATTGAAAGTGAATTTTGGTAATTTTGGGGATTTTTCCTAATTAATCTCCTATGGAAATAAAATTATTTTTGATGAAGGACTTAATTGTTTTATTAGTTTTGCTTAATGGAAGGGCTTATTTGTTAAATTAATCCATGTTTAGATCTGAAATTATTCGGCAGTTATTTTTGTAATGAATTTGAAAAGTTATGGCAATCAATCAAATGTTTACAAGTAGGCAAGTTAGTTATACAGTATTTGCTTTAATTAGCAATAAATCAGTTTTTATCCGGAAAAGTGGGTTCCGCCTCTTTCAGAAGCACCTTTTGACCCATTACTTCTGCTTCGACCAAGTTGAAACCTACCAAAGCCAAAACCAATACACAAGGTACCACAATGATGGTATGTAGGATTGGAGAAAGGCAGAAGACATGGTATCGAAACCATTGATCTTGATGGGGTCGAAACCTTTGTTTCGCTTTCTAAAGATAAGCGCCTGTCTTGTTTTCAAAAGAATGCTTTCAACCAAGTCGAAACCTTTGCTTCCGAATACGTTGCCACCTCTTTGTCTAAGTGGAGCTTCTAAACGAGTTCCTTGTTTATAAATCAAAGCTTTTGAAAAGGGTGGTTTCGACCTAGTCGAGACCTTGCTGCCAATCTTATTCCTTTCGAAGGTATTGAAGTCATCAATGCTTTCAAAAGATAGTTTTTGTTTTAAAATTGTACTAAGCCACTTCCTAAAAGCTTTCGAATGGGTTCAAGAGTTTCGAAGGCAATGGCTTCGATAGGTGGTTTCGATGCTAACCTTCAGATGTTTTACTTAAATGCTTTGAGCTTTCGAAAAGATGGTTCCGAAGCCATCAATTTTCCCCAAACAATTTTATATAAAGATTAATGAATTCGAAAGGGGTACTTTCGTATGTATTCACTTTGACCTAAAAGATATTTTAAGGATAAACCCAATGATTTCAAAAGTGCCACTTTCAATAGTTTCGAAAGGGGTACTTTCAAATGGTTTCGAAGCTATGATCCTATAATTGAATGGTTTCACTTTAATACATTCAAAAAGTTTCGAAATAATGGTTTTTAACCGTTTCGAAGGGCAGGTGCGTAGTCTTTTGAAAAGAAGATTTAAATGCTTTTGAAAGGAAGTTTTCCAATGGTTTCGAAAGTATAGATTAAAGGTTTCGAAAGCCTTAGTTTTCAAAACAAGAACCCAATCTCAATTTTTATAGGCAAAACTCATGGCATTATAAAAGAGCTTTTAAATGCTTTTAAATTGGAGTTTTTGAAGAAGCTTTCCTTGATAGAGTAACAGATTAAAGGGATTAACCATGTTTTATATGAAATTGATTTCAAGGATATTAAACCACAGGTGTTGATATTATTGTGTTATTATGTTTGCTTCTTCAAATATACATATTCACTTTAAAATGGACCCATAACTAAATTTTTGTGGAAAAGGGGCAGGATAACCAGCTAGGTTGATCCAGTAGTGAATATAAATTAAGTTAACTCATGAATGAGTAGAATTGCATCCAGGAGGTCAGATAGACCAGAATGTAGGATGCCTAAATAGTATAGTTGTCAAATAGACAGGTTCATAGTAAATCCATGAAAACTATGTTTCGGAAAAGTTATTGGCAGGTGCCAATAGGTTCATAGTAAACCCATGAAAACTATGATTAGAAAGAGTTATTGGCAGGGGCCAATAGGTTTGTGGTGAATCCATCAAAACTATATTCGTATTAAGTAATTGACAGAAGTAAATAGGTTCCTAGTCAACCAATGAAAAACTAAGATAAGAGGGAAGTTATTGGAGATACCAATGGGTTTAGGGAGAACCCATGAAACAATGAAGTTATTGGCAGGGGCCAATAGGTTCTTAGTGATCCCATAGAAACTATGAAATCGGACAGGGTGTATATAAACATTAAACAGGTTATTATCAGCCCATGAAAACTAATAGGTTAATAGTGACCCTAGAAACTATAACTAAGACAGATAGTCAGAATGAATAGGGATGGGAAATCCAGAATTGATTTACTTGTTTTCATATCATCATAATATTTTAAATTGCTATGTTTAAACCATTGTGGATGTAAGAGCATAGTATATGGTTTTATAAAATTTTGATTAAGATATTAGTGAGGGGAAAACTCGTTCCGCTAAGCGGCGTGGTCTCACTAGATATCTAAATGGTTTGAGATGGTAGATTAGTATTCATACCACGCTTTATGTCTAACTCAAAGTTTATGTTTTCTCCTTAACTCTTGGGTACTTAATTGATTTTGAGTAGTTTGAGAGTTGAGGTTTTCAGGTACCTCTTTTAACGAATAAGCTTCCAGAACGTGCAGGATACATGATAGTTATTTTGAGTTTTCTTCTATTTTAATTCCGCTGTGTTTTGTTGTAAAGGCAAAGATGTTTAATTGCCTATTTATATACTCTGATCATCCAAGGGGGCATCTTCATATGTCGCTCTTGGTGTATGTTGTAATAATTATATTTTCTTTGAACGTGGTTCTCGTATTGGGATTATGTAATGAATTTGAAATGCATTGAAATGGAATGAGTAAGTTGTTTGTTGATTCTAAAATTTTTCTATATCCATGTGTTTCTGTTATATCAATGTATCTAACATTACCGTCTTTGGTTGCCGAGGATTAATAATTATGGATGACTGTAACATCCGTAGCCGTTAGTTTTAGGTCTCCAAGCAGGGGATGTTACAAGTTGGTATTAGAGCATAGGTTTATGAAACTTAAAAGAAATTTAAATCTAAAAGATTTTCAAACATAATCAAATGAATCAAAAAATAAGATCGGGGTTTGGTATAACGCTATAGTAACGTACTTATATTTGATATATATACATATATAAGTACGTATTCCCCTCTCTCTTAGATCGTTCTTCTGTATATTACTAAGGCTCGTATGCAGATTTACGAGAAAGAAGAGATGGAGGTAGGAAACGGAAGAGGAAATCTTGGTGGAGGAAGCACCATAACCAATGGAAATGTTCGACCCATCAGGAGGAACTCAAGTCAACGGGCTAATGCTAACCAAAATGCAGATGCCAATGTGGGTATTGGAAATCCACCAGCGGATATGGAGGCGATGTATCGGTTTTTCGTCAATCTGATGCAAGATTGAGTTGTTGGGAATGTTAGAGGAGCTAATCCTATGGCTCTAGTTGGGTAACTATGCTAAGCTGAGCAGAGATTACACCAGTCTTGGCGGGAAGCCATTTATGGGAACGGAGGATGCTATAGAAGTTGAGAGTGAGTTGTTGCACTGTGAGAGAATCTTCACTGATTTGGGTTTGGATGATGAGTAGAAGAGGAGGCTGGCCTCTAGGCAGTTGCAAGGGGCAGCACTTCATTGGCGGAATAGTGTTACTGCCGGAGTTCCTTAAGAGGAGTTAACTTGGGCAGATTTTAGAAGGAGGTTTGAACAGAGGTTCTTATTTGAAGTTGCTAAGTCAGTGTTGATGAGAAAGTTTATGGATTTGGTGCAGGGAGAGATGTTAGTAATTGAGTATGCTACTATGTTTGATGAGTTGTCCCGATATGGGTATGCTGCTATAAGCACTCTCATCAGAAGGAATGAGAGGTTCATTCAGGGATTGAGGCCTGAGATTGCCAGGGAGACCCTGACATATATCCATTATCGTTGTAATGTAGTTGTGGAGATGGCAATCCAATATGAGCAGATGCTTGCTATTTGTTCTAGAAAAAAGCCGGTTGAAACCCAAGGCCTCAGGGAAAGAAGAGGAAGTTCTTTAAGAAGAAAGGAGCCCAAAAGGGAGAGGCTGACAAGAAGGCAAAGGCTGATTTAGTTTGTTTTAAGTGTGACAAGAAAGGTCATTATGCTTTGTAGTGCCGGTCAGGCAAGGGGAAGAAGGCTATAGAAAAGAAGAGTGTAAAATGCTTCAACTATGACCAAGTTGGGCATTATAAGAACCCGTGTCCATAGCCAGTCAAGGCGGACAAGGGAAACTTTTTGTTGTTGGACCATCATATGCTAAACCAACTGCAGCTGAAAAGGAGAAGACTGTGATGGAAGGTTTTCTTTTGATTCATGGTATACCGGTTAGGGTACTATTTGATACGGTGCATCACATTCATTTATATCTCAGTGTTTGGTTGATAGGTTAAGCGTAGAACCCACATACCTTGTTACTTCCTTAAGGTTGCGAATCTAATAGGAGGGTATGAAACTCTAGGGATGAGTTGTGACTAGCTATTTAGAACTTGACTTATTAGGTCATAAGTTTGCATGCGGTCTGTATGTTTTCGATTTCGTATATTTCAGAATCACTTTGGGTATGAATTGGTTGAGTAAGTATGAGGCTAGGATATTTTTCCAGGATAGGGAGATATCACTAAAACACCCTGATAGTCGTGATCGAATCATTTTCTCAGTGTAGAATTCTGACCAGAGTTGTTGTACTTTTTTAAATGTTGTGGAAGTGGGAGAACGGTTAAGTCAAGTTCAAGTAGCAAGAGAGTTTGTAGATGTCTTTGAGCCAGTTACAGGATTACTACCGAAATGAGCTTTTGAGTTTCAGATAAATCTTGTCAAGAGCTGAACCTATGAATAGACCACCTAGCAGGATGACATCTATCGAGATGAAGGAATTGAAGGTGTAGCTAGTGGATTTAGATGGAAGGAATTTTATTAGACCAAGCAGTTCGCCTTGGGGAGCGGCTATAGTGTTCGTGAAAAAACCAGATGGGTCGTTGAGGATGTGTATCGACTATCGTAAGTTGAACGAGAGTATGATTAAGAATAAGTATCCTTTGCCGAGAATAGATGATCTATTTAATCAGTTGTGTGGAGCCAGAGTGTTTTCCCAGTTGGATTTGGCGACAGGTTTCCACCAGTTAAGAGTGGTAGAGACAATATTCCAGTTGGAATTGGCGACCGGTTTCCATCAGTTAAGAGTGGCAAAGGATAGTACTCCTTTGATAGCATTTCAGACTAGGTATGGTTCGTATGAGTGGTTAGTAATGCCATTCGGGTTAACGAATGCAACTGCTTTCTTCGTGGATTTAATGAACCGAGTTTTCTGAGAGTACTTGGATAGGTTCGTGTTGATGTTTATAGATGACATTTTTTAGTATACTCTAAGGGTGAAGAGAGCATGAGGATCACCTTAGAGTAGTGCTTGAGACGCGGAGGCAGCATCAGCTAAAGGCAAAGTTTTTCTAGTGTCATTTTTTGAAGAAAGAGGTTAAGTTTCTTGGTCATGTGGATTCAGAGAAAGGCTTTTTAGTCGATCCAGATAAGATCAAAGCTGTTAATAATTGGAAGAGACCGGAGATGGTGACCGAGATAAGGAGTTTTCTTGGACTAGCTGGCTTTTACCGGAGATTCATCAAGGATTTCTCACGGATAGCAATGCCTTTGACTAAGTTAACCAGGAAGGATGTGAAGTTTGTTTGGTTCGACAAATGTGAGGAAGCATTCCTTAAGTTAAAGCATTTGTTAACCAACGCACTTGTGTTAGTAGTTTCAAACGGAAACCAAGAGTTGGTGGTGTATACCGATGCATGTGGGACTGGATTAGGAGCTGTGTTGATGCAGAAGTGTAAAGTGATTGTCTATGCTTCAAGATAGCTTAGACAAAATGAAGTGAGATATCCTACTCATGATTTGGAGTTGGCTACGGTGATCTTAGCATTGAAGATTTGGAGGCATTATCTCTTAGGAGAGAGATTTGAGCTATACACAGAACATAAGTCCTTAAGGTATTTATTCTCTCAGAAGGAGTTGAATATGAGACGGCAAAGGTGGCTGGAGTTTTTGGCTACTTAAGATTTTGGTATAGAGTATACACCTAGGAAAGGAAATAAGGTAGCGGATGCTCTTAGCAGAAGACATCAGAATGTGGTGTTAGCTATGTTGGCAGAATGGAAAGATTTAGTAGCTTTGACTACTCATAGTGTGCAGTTAAGATCGACTGCTAGTTCTGGTCAGAGCTCCGCCATGTTGTCTTGTTTAGAAGTTCGACTAGTGTTGATCGAAAGGATTGCTTCTAAGTAGAAGGAGGATCCAGTATTAGCTGAGATGATTAGAAGGTTGAGGTTAGAACAGAGATCGATGATCTAAAGGGTTTTATTCTTGACCAGAGAGGTGTTTAGAAATAAGGGATGATTATGTATTCCGAATGTTGAGGACTTAAGGAGAGAAGTTCTTGAGGAATGTCATTGGTCCAAGTTTACGATTCATCCTGGAGAGACCAAGATGTATCAAGATATGAAGAGGAGCTTCTGTTGTGAAGGTATGCAGAGGGATGTTGGCTTGTAGGTTAGGCAGTGTGCAAACTGTCTAGTGAAAGCCGAACATCAGAAGCCGAGTGTATTGCTTCAACCTTTAGAGATTCCAGTTTGGAAATGGGATTCGATATCCCCGAATTTCAATGATGGGTTGCCAAGGTCAAATAGAGGAAATGAAAGTATATGGGTTATCATGGACAGGTTAACCAAGAGTGCCCATTTCATTCCAATTAAGTCAACCAGGATGGCACATATTTTAGCTAAGTTGTTCATAAAGAACATAGTTAGACCACATGGGATTACTAATAGCATAGTCAGTGACAAAGATGCTTTGTTTACTAGTGAATTCTGAAAGAGTCTACAGGAAGTATTAGGTACCAAGCTTAGTATTAGTACTGCATATCACCCTCAGATAAATAGGCAAATAGAGAGAGTCAAAAAGTACTCGAGGATTTGTTAAGAGCTTGTGTATTGGACTTTGTTGGATCATGGGAAGACCACCTACACTTAGTGGAGTTTTCCTATAATAATAGTTATCAGACTAGTATAGGAATGGTGCCTTTTGAAGCTTTGTATGGAAGGCCATGGAAATCACCAACATGTTGGTTGGAGACTGGCAACATATTGGTCTTAGGTCCAGATCTGGTTAGAGAGGCGACAAAGAAGATTGAGTTATTCTGAGAAAGGATGAAGGAAGCTCAGTCCATACAGAAGAGTTACGCATATAAGAGGCGTAAAGACCAATAATTCTCAGTTGGGGATAAGGTTTTCATTAAAGTATCACCAATGAAGGGTGTGGTACGATTTGGAATGTCAAGGAAACTGGCACCAAGATATGTTGGTCCCTTCCAGATTATATAGAGGATTGGAAAGCTCGCATACAGAGTAGAGTGGCCGAGCAGTATGACAGGTGTCCATAATGTGTTTCATGTATCTCATCTTCGCAAGTATGTGCGTGATCCCAGGACTACTATTCCTCCGATAAGGTTGGAAGATTTGATAGTAGAGCCTAATTTGACTATTGTTAGACAACCAGTCCGGGTTGTAGCGAGAGATGAGAAATGATTGAGGAACATGACAGTCAAGTTGGTGAAAGTTCAGCGGAGCGACAACGAGAAGGACTGTACTAGGAAGACAGAAGACAGGATTAGAAATACTTATCCTAATCTGCTTTGAGGGTATGTCTATATTAGATTTATATAGATAGTTGCTAGTCAGGTAGGCTAGTATGGTTGTTAGGAGTTGTTACAGATGATTGCTATGTTTAGTATTTAGTCCTTATCGAATTTCGAGGATGAAATTCTTTAAGGAGGGGAGCCTGTAACACCCCTAATTTTTAATAACATTATTCAGGAGATTTAAGTAGATAAATTAAATAGAATAATATAAATATTAGAATGATAAGGGGATTGAGATTTGAAAAATAAATTAGAGGTCGTGCTAAACTAAATAAGAGGGGCTTATAAATGGTTATATATGTTAAATAATTATTGCAAGGGTATTTAATGTAATTACACACCTTAATCCCATTACACTTGTATATCTCGTTTCCTTTATGCTACACGTCATTTTCAATTCACAAATGTAAACAAAAAGAAGAGCAAAGCCGGCCATTAGGAGAAAAGAGGAGAAAATCAATTTAAAGCTAAGGATTCAAGCTAGGGTAAATTAATCTCAATCAAATCTCAAGTTCCTTATCCCAATCAAGGTGAATAATAATCTAGATCATCTCTATTTTGTTTTACAATCATTTGTTTTCGGATTTAAGATTAAATCCATTATTATGATGATTTTTGATTGACGATATGCTTGGATTTGGACATGTTGGATTCAGACAAAGTAAATTGATAATTATTTTACACGGTTTCAAGGGTAAAATCGGTTATAATGATTTTCGTATGCCATGAGAAAATTTTACACTGTGAAAAACATGATTTTAGAGATGGGTTTTAATTTTTATAATTTTCCAAGCTATGGAAGATTTAATATGAATTTTCAAAGGAAAATATGAATAATTGGATTTAGAAATTAATTTTGGCTATTTCATGAAGAATTTGGGTCTGGAAATTTTATATGTTAGATAACATATTGAAGAAGAATTTTTATAATTTTTGGGGATTTTTCCTAAGTAATCTACTATGGAAATAAAATTATTTTTGATGAAGGACTTAATTGTTTTATTAGTTTTGCTTAATGGAAGAGCTTATTTTTTAAATTAATCCATGTTTAGATCTGAATTATGCGGCAGTTACATTTGTAAAGAATTTGAAAAGTTATGGCAACCAATCAAATGATTTCAAGTAGGAAAGTTAGTTATAAGGTATTTGCTTTAATTGGCATTAAATCAGTTTTTACCTAGAAAAGTGGGTTATGCCTCTTTCAGAAGCACCTTTCGATCCATTACTTCCATTTCGACCAAGTCGAAACCTACCAAAGCAGAAACCAATGCACAAGATACCACAATGATGGTACCTAGGATTGGAGAAAGGCAGAAGACATGGTATCGAAAATATTGCTCTTGATAGGGTCGAAACCTTTGTTTCACTTTCTAGAGATAAGCACATGCCTTGTTTTCATAAGAATGCTTTCGACCAAGTCGAAACCTTATCTTTCGAATTTGTTGCCACCTCTTTGTCTAAGTGGAGCGTCCAAATGAGTTCCTTGTTTATAAATCAATCCTTTCGAAAAGGGTGGTTTCGACCTAGTCGACACCTTGTTGCCAACCTTATGCCTTACGAAGGTATTGAAGTCATCAATGCTTTCAAACGATAGTTTTTTTTGTACTAAGCCACTTCCTAAAAGCTTTTGAATGGGTTCAAGAGTTTCGAAGGCAATGGCTTCGAAAGGGGATTCTGATGCTAACCTTTAGATATTTTACTTAAATGCTTTGAGCTTTCGAAAGGATGGTTTCGAAGCCATCAATTTTCCCCAAACAATTTTATAAAGATTAATGGTTTCGAAAGGGTTACTTTCGTATGTATTCACATTGACCTAAAAGATATTTTAAGGAAAACCCAATGATTTCGAAAGAGACGCTTTTAATGGTTTCGAAATGGGTAATTTCAAATGGTTTTGAAGCTATGCTTCTATAATTGAATGGTTTCAATTTAATACATTCGAAAGGTTTCAATAGAAAGGTTTTAAAGTGATTCAAAAGGCAGGTGCTTAGTGTTTTGAAAAGAAGATTTAAATGCTTTCGAAAGGAAGTTTTCTAATGGTTTAGAAAGTAAAGAGTAAAGGTTTCGAAAGCCTTAGTTTTCAGAACAATGAACCCAATCTGAATTTTTTTAAGGCAAAACCCATGGCATTATAAAAGAGCTTTTAACTAAATTTTTGGGAAAATAGCAGAATAACCAACTAGTTTGACCCAGTAGTGAATATAAATTGACTTAACTCCTGAATGAGAAGAATTGCATCTAGGAGGTCAGATAGACCAGAATGTAGGATGCTTAAATAGTAAAATTTTTAGATAGACAGGTTCATAGTAAACCCATGAAAACTATGTTTAGGAAAAATTATTGGCAGGTGCCAATAGGTTCATAGTAAACCCATGAAAACTATGATTAGAAAGAGTTATTTACAGGGGCCAATAGGTTTGTAGTAAACCCATGATAACTATATCCGGATTAAGTTATTGACAGAAGTCAATAGGTTCCTAGTCAAACCATGAAAACTATGATAAGTGGGAAGTTATTGGAGATACCAATAGGTTTACGGAGAACCCATGAAATAATGAAGTTATTGGCAGGAGCCAATAGATTCTTAGTGGTCCCATGAAAACTATAAAACCGGAAAAGGAGTCCATAAACATTAAACAGGTTGTTAGTCAGCCTATGAAAACTAATAGGTTAATAGTGACCCTAGAAACTATAGCTAAGATGGATAGTTAGAATGAATGGGGATGGGAAATCGAGAATTGATTTACTTATTTTCATATCATCATAATATTTTAAATTGCTATGTTTTAACCATTGTGGATGTAGGAGCACGGTATATAGTTTTATAAAGTTTTGATTAAGATACTAGTGTGGGGAAAACCCGTTCCGCTAAGAGGCGATCTCACTAGGTATCTAAATGGTTTGAGATGGTAGATTATTATTCATATCAGGCTTTATGTCTGACTCGAAGTTTATGTTTTTCCTTTAAACTCTCAGGTACTTTATTGATTTTGAGTAGTTTGGGAGTTGAGGTTTTTAGGTACCTCTTTAGACGAATAAGCTTCAAAAGACGTGCATGAGGCATGATAGCTATTTAGAGTTCTCTTTTATTTTAATTTCGCTATGTTTTGTTGTAAAGGCAAAGATGTTTAATTGCCTAGTTATATACTTTGATCATTCAAGGGGGCATCTTCGTATATAACTCTTGGTGTATGTTGTAATTATATTTTCCTTGAACGTGGTTCTCGTATTGGGATTATGTAATGAATTTGAAATACTTTGAAATGGAATGAGAAAGTTGTTTGTTGATTTTAAAAAATTTCCATATCCATGTGTTTCCGTTATATCAATGTATCTAACATTACCATATTTGGTCCCCTAGGATTAATATCTATGCATGACTACAGCATCCGTAGCCGTTTGTTTTGGGCCTCCAAGTGGGGGATGTTACAATGACTTTGAGGTAACACTATCTTGACTTGTCCGGAAGTATTGTTAACCCAGGAATAGTACAAGTTTGACTCCAACGAGTGGTGATTGGTATCAAGGCTTAATTTCCATACAATATCGTTTCATATCCTCGATAGTTGGTTTTTCGGCTATCGATAACTTCAGCTTCTTTATTTTTCATTACTCTAAGGCGATGTGTTGTTCTTTTGAGCTTTGTTATCCTTTGTCGGTAATGACTAAATCCAAAGAGCTTATGGGCGTCCAACTTTGTGGGGTTGCTCCCATTAAAAGGGTATTTCACATCTCATCTAGGTTGGATTCGGTGGCGCATTAAGATGTGAAATATTTTGATATCGAGAAGGTTTGGCGGGGTCCGGCTGGTACTTTTCCTGAGGAGGTCACCGAGTATATGACCTTCTAAAAGTATATTACTAGAGGTATACTTCAAGAGGGGCCGCACCTTCCTAGTTATTATTTGAAAATTTTCTTTTCCTTATTTGATTCGAACCTACAAATTGTTTTTCTATAATTGCAAATGGAAGAGTCAACTACTCTTCACGATGTTTAATTATGGGTTTTGTCCATTCTATCAAGTTTCGACTGTTATCTTATTTCATCCATTCTTTCTAGTTTGGATTTTGTTCAAACTATTTCCATTCTTTCAAGTCTGGATCTTTATACTATTTTTGCTCATCATCTATGTTTGGATTTGTTTCCTTTGTTTTTTTCCATTCTTATGTTTGGTTGTTTTTTATTGGGAGAAAACTCGTTCCGCGTTAGCAGCATGGTCCCATATATTATTGTTAAATACACCCCCTTTTGTTTTAAAGTTTTACTCATACCAGACATATTGTCTGACCTGAGTTATTTATTTTCCTTAAACTCTCGGGTACTCAATTATATTTGAGTAGTCCGAGAATAGCAGGTTTCACTTTGGAGCTCTTTGAAGACGGTGATCAAGTAGGTGGCTCCTTAGTTATCTAGTTATTTATTTCTGCTATATGATTATGTTAGTATATTTGGTATCTTAAAATGTAAACTCAGAATGTATATCTACAAATCTGTTAGTTGTAGTACTTTTGTTTGCCTCTAGTAGCTCCATGTAAGGAGTAATCTTTTGTACTATATCATTTTGTATTATATGTAACTATTACGTTATGAGGTTTTTCTATTCTGTCTTGTTCTGTTCTTTATTTTACCCCATGACAACTTGTCTTTCAGATGCTTGGGCAATGACACATGAATACTATGGATGTATTAAGTGTCGTTCCTAGGAGTCAGAAAGGTGGGTCGTCACTATTGGTATCAGAATTTTGGTTTAGCAAACCCTAAGCCCTACCGGGGTTAACTCTCTAAGAATAGGATAAGTGATGTTCTAGAATAAGTCTGAGAGTGTGTGTGTGTGTATTGAGTGTGTATTTGTTAGTGTTATAAAATTGTTTTATATTGTGTTGTTTGATCCGTTAAGTGGTATATGAATTCTGGTCGATGCGTCTGATCAGCTTTATCGATAGGGATTCCTAAACACTTAAATAGACATACCAATGCAGTATTGTTTTAAAATGGTAAATTAAATAATTTTACCTAGGAATATACTTTATATATACAAGAATGATTTTCAAAATTAATATTGTTGTATTGATGAGTTGATTATTAGGAGATGATAATATTTTATTATTATCATTTAGGATTTGTTTAGTTATGCTCGTCTAGTTTGAATATTAACTACCGTTGAATAGTTCATAAGAGATTTTCCTTAGTAAGTTATAGGTTGGATAAATAGGAATCAAGGAATCTTGAAAACGAACCCCTTGTGAATTCAGTTTCACGGTTTGACTATAAGGTGTTCGGTGAAAGGCTTCAGTTAAAACTCATCTTTTAATAGTATTAAGATGAAAGTATATTTCTAATAAAAAGTTGTTTAATATAATCTAAATAAGGATAAATATTTGAGAAAATTTAGTTATAATAAAGGAGAATTATTTAAATATGAGTATAACTCACACCCAAATTTACTATATTATATATATGATGCTATAAACTATTGTTGATTTCTTAGATAATGGTTAGATTTGTTTGCTTGATTGTTTAATTGAAATTAATCTAGATATTCTATTTAAACTGTTTAAGTGTCATTATAGCAATTTTCGCTATACCGTCATATATTTAATATCATTCCTAAACCCTTACATGTGTGTTTGAACTTGAGCTTGTGTTTTCACAAAATTAGATGTTTAAAATTCATTAATCATTTTGATTAATAATATTTTAAATTAATTAATCATTTTAACTAATGATTTTGGAATTAATTAACCAATTTAATTAATGATGTTTAAAATTGGTTAATCTTTTGATTTAATTAAGTCAATTTCATTAATGATATTGAACTTTGATTAATCATTTTAATTAGTGATTGTTCACATTTAATTAATTATTTTGACTAATAGTGTTTTGAAATTTAGTTAATCATTTTAATTAATGATGTTTTAATTTAACTAAATCATTTAATTAATGATATTTGAAATGTAATTAATAATTTTAACTAATGATCATTTGAATCTAATTAATTTTTTTTATATTTAAAAAACCCCACTCCGAAGAGCAGAGCTAGGAAACTCAACTGTCCGCCACACTGGTCCCCCTTTTAAGCTAGCCCAGCCTAAAGCATCAATCCCCCCAACCGAATTTTAGGTTATTTGAGAGGATAACCGCTTCAAGCCTTAATGGGAAACAAAGCTCACCTAGCAAGGAATCGAACCCTCGACCTCCAAGAACTTTGTTCCATGGTCGCAAGGAATCGAATCTAATTAATTGTTTTAATTTATAGTATGTAAGTTTTATAAATTATTTTAATTATAGTTGATATTAATTATTCATTTTAATTAAAGATTATTCGAATTTAATAAATCATTTAATAATGATTATTTAAGTTAATAAATTGATTTAGTGTTTAAAGTGAATCAATTGATTTCAATGAAGGTTTTAAAAGTAAATTTTCTGATTTAATGAAAGTGTTTTAGAGGTAATTAACTATTTTATTAAAGATAATTGATTTTTTTATTAAAGAAAATTAAAATTTTGATTAATTATCTTTTGGGATAATTAATATTGTTTTAGATATAGAAGAGAGTATTATAAATCATCCCCAAGACGATTAACATTGTTTTAAATTTATAAAAGGTATTTAAATTGTTTTATTTTCTTTTAGAATAATAAATATTGTTTTAAATTGATAAATGATGGTTTTTTAAATGAGAACTTTTAAATAGAATTTTTATAAATAAAGATATGTGTAAATAGTTTTGGTATTTTAGTAAACGATATTTAAAAAGACATTTGTTTTTTACCCTTATTTTAATACACTTATTATTATAAATTTGTCTTTCAAAATATCATTTTAAAGAGTTTTTAGAAAGTTTAAATCCTGGAATTATTTGAAATGATTTCAAAAGATTTTGAGAAAAGTAATAGCGGTATTATTTGGAAATATTCTAAAGTATAAATATTTTGCAAAAGAAATTTTAAGTAGAATGCTTTTTTTGAATAATTCAGAGGATAGCATTTCAGTTAATTTTATGGTAATTAAATAATCTTCTATGTCATGATCAGATGTTGCTTAGGCGAACGTTGTGGAGTACTTAGTAAATTATTCTCTTTATTATTGTGCGATCGAAATAAGTTCAAATCTGGATGAACCCAAAGTTAGTTTTAGTGACCAAATTGTTTGAAGTTATTTCATAAAAGAAATATATGTAGTATGCTTTCAAAAATGAGTTTTGAAATATATAACTGGGTATTTAATCTTTAAGTTCCCTTGGTAGGGAATTGGTTTCAAATTAAAAGGTAATTCTGATAAGAGATTGTGTTGATAAATGAATTTTTACCCTTAGATAAGATAAGGGATAATTTAACACTAATTTAAATGGGTTAGATTAGATAGGAAGGTGAAGGTTTTGATAACATTGTTTTATCAAAAGCATATATCTTATTTAAACATCTAAGTAGTGTAAACTAATTGATGTTATTGGGTTGGTCCATAAACAACATTCATTATAACACCTTAAGGTAAAATGGTAGGAATGGTTTAATAGACATTGTTTTATTAAAACCATAGCTTTTCTTTAAAATATGTAAGTGGTGTAAACTATTTGTTACTTTGGATCCCATAAACATCATCCATTTTAACACTCTAAGTTAAAGAGATCGAAAGGTTGACTCGATTTTAAAGACCCAAAATTTTGATTAGACCTTCACCTAAATTGTGAAAAGTGAAATGAAATTTGTATTTGTGTGTAATCTTAGGATATAAAAGAGTGTTATACAAATAAAAAAAGTAGATTAAGTTATTATTTGGTGTTTTATAAAGAAAAATTACTTTATAAAATATTTTTAAACTTAAGTGAAAATTTATGAAATAATTCATAAATGATTTTGGTGTTGAATAAAATACGAAATGCAAATTAAAGTGATTAAGAAATATTGGTATAATCAAGAAACTACTAATTTTAGAAAGTGACTTTTAATTTTGTCTGAAGGAGCATAGGTAATCCTCTAGGAAATAACCAAAGGCTGACGAGCAAATGGTACGCTTAGGAAATTATTTATATTTGTAGGCAATCAAGAAAGTTTTAAACTTAAGTTAAGATTTATTTGTTAGTCATTTGACATTTTAAGTAATGTTAAGTGTTAGATTTTTCTTTTACAGATTATGGTTGGTTTGATTGAATTGATTGATGGGTGATCTTATATACCATAGTTTATAGAGTTAAAGTTTATAAACAAAGGTTTTGAATTGTTATCATTAGGACGTAAATCTTGGTGATTTGGAAAAGTGATTTTTGGGAAAATTTGAGAAATAAATAGATTGTTTGCTCTAGTTGTTGTTTTAGGAGGAACCAGAATACAACTGGAAGCTCCATATTGTTTTGATTCTGGAGTTTAACATGTTTTGTAAGGAGGACCCCTCTCCTTGACATTTTTGATTTACTTTTCTTTTTGAGGAATTCACAATTAATTTTGAAAATATTTTGAACATAAAACTTGGGCATTTAATTCTAAATTTAGAAAGTATTTTGAAATATTAGATGCATAACATTTATTATAGAATATTCTCTTTATTATATATATGTTTGTTACATTACTTTTGGTTGCATCATGTTACCTAATTGCATATGGTTGTTACAGTTTTTATATTGCATGTGTTTATGATAGAAATAATATAACTAAGGAAAATATAACTAATTAGATTTACTGAAAACCAAGTAAGCGAATTGATTTTCTTAGGTTGGTTATTACTTCTTCCACTCCATAATAATTTTGGAGACGAAATTCTTTTAATATGGGGAGAGTGTAACGACCTGTAAATTAATCACTTTATATTTGAATATTTAAATTATTTTTAAATATTTAAATAATGGATTTTAATAACCAAATAAACATCTTTTAAATAATAATTAATAATGTTAAAATCATTTTCAAAGTATGTTTAATAAAATAGTTAGTTCAAATAAAAAAAGAAAACATGACCAAAAAACGTTTTTCGAAATTTTGATTTTTGTCATCGGAAAATTATCGGGAAACGTTGTGCACATTAGTGTACACATGCACACATATATATGTCATATGATAATTTAATTAATGTGTTAGTGGTAATAAATCATGCTTAGTTTAAATATAAACTTGATTTGACCATAAATTAATGAAGTATGGCATGAATAGTGTTAAACAGTAACTTGAATTTAAAATTACCACACTTTTGTACACATTATGGTGCAAGGCATGTTCATGCATAGGTGGGGGCCACATGGCCGTATAACATGATGGGGGATGGGGATTTTAGGCGGGAATATGTGGCAGTGTGTGAGTGGTGGAGAAAAAGCAAGGTTAATTTAGTAATTTCCCTTGTTTCACGCTTATAAATACCTTCATATCTTCACCATTCTTCACTTTACATATCCATTCCTTAAGTTCATCTCCACTCTCTTCATTTTCTTCCTTTACGTTTCCATGGCTTCCATAGTGAAGTTCATAGCTTGAAAACATAAGTTATTTTCACTTCCATCCTCTTAAACTAGCTAGTACCCTCTCTACATCAATTTGCATTCAAACAAGACCCATATTCCACCACTTTCATCCATGGCCAAGCCCAATAGGCCTATAGCCAAACCCAAATCAGTCCACATATGGACCAAAAGTCTCAGCTTTGGTGTTAGGAAGTGTAGTTCGAGTATTGGCAAGATCGTGTAGCGATTCGACTTTGTTTGGTTATATTTTTGTGAGTAAAACTCCACCCTTACAACAAAGTTTTCAAACTATTTTAATGCTTATATTGACTTATGAATGCTTGTTGTATATGTTTTGTGATGTATTGGTTGTTGGTTTGGTTCAAGTTGCCAAAAGTTATCATTTTGGAAAGTTAGTAAACAAGTATTAAGCTTTATGAAAAAGTGGAAGTTAAAGTTAATTTTAGAGTTAGTAAATGCTCTCTATATGTGATATCATAGATTGTTACCATGTATATATGTTCATACCCTTGCTATGTAATGTTTGATTGAATGATAATGCCATAAACTTGTTTTCCAAACTGCCCATATAGCGATAGTCTCTATATCGACACTTTCAGTAAAAACCACTTTTTATCGAAACCGATTGGTTTCATCTTCATGCTTGGAATGGTTTTACAAGTTAAGCAAGATTTTGATTAACGATGTTTTCAAAAGTAATTACCATTTTAATAATGATTATTTAATTTAATTAACTATTTAATTTATAAGGATTTAACCAATTACTTAGTTAATGATGTGTTTTAAATTTAACTAATTATTTGGTTAATGATTGTTTAAATTAATTAATCATTTTATTTAATGATGTTTTTAAATTTATTAATTTTTTTGATTAATGACTTTTTAAGTTAATCAACTTGTTTTTACTTTAGTTAATCTTCCCTTTAATGATTTTCATAATTAATAAATCATTTTTAAATAATGAGATTTAATTATTTATTAATTTAATTAATTATATTTATATATTACAAATTAATTAAATCAATGAAGTTTTAAAGTGAATTTATCAAAGTAACAAGGATGGTTTTACTTTGTTATTTATTTTAAATAATGATAATTATTTATTTAGATATTAAATTATAATTAATTAATTAAATTGATGATGTTTTAAAGGTGATCTACCCTTTTTAATTAAAGGCATTTGAAGTTATCGACTTAGTTAATGAAGTTTCAAAGTGAATTTATCAAAGTAACAAAGATGTTTTGACTTTATCATTCAATTTAAATAATGATTGTTAATTACTTATTAATTTAATTTTTTTTTCTATAATTGAATTAATGATGTTTTATTGGTGACTTACCCTTTTTGTTATTTAGAGACATGTGAAGTTCAATAATCAAATTGTGTGATGAAGTTTAAAGTTAATTAGTCAATATAATAAGGATGTTTTGAGTTATTAAATCCCTTTTATAATGATGTTTAAAGTTAGTAAACTCTTTTAACAAAGTGTTTTAAAGCTAATAATTCTAATGTGAAGCCAAGCACTAATTCGGTTTTCAAAAGAAAAAGTTTGATTCGTTTATAGAAATGAATTAATTTCTGTAAAGCAACATCACTTATATGGAAATGATTTATTTGTATGCTTAACACTAAATGTTGAAGACGTAGACTTGTCACTATTTCGAAAGTTAAGAAGGGTCATGAGACATGACTTTGAGGTAACACTACCGTGACTTGTCCGGCATTATTGTTAACCCCGGGAATAGTACAAGTTTGAATCCAACGAGTGGTGATGGCTATACAAGACTTAATGTCCATATACGATCATTTTATATCCTTGATAGTTGAATTTCCAGCTATCGATTACTTTAGCTTCTTTATTTTTCGTCACTCTAAGACAATGTTTTTCTCTTTTGAGCTTTGTTATCCTTTGCTGGAAATGGCTAAATCCAAAGAGCTTATGGGTGTCCAGCTATATGGGGTTTCTCCCATTAAAAGGGTATTTCACATTTTATCTAGGTTGGATTTGGTTGCGCATTAAGATGTGAAATATTCGGATACTCGAGAAGGTTTGGCGGGGTCCAGCTAGTATTTTTCCCAAGGAGGTCACCGAGTATATGACCTTCTAAAAAGTATATTACTAGAGGTATACTTCAAGAGGGGTCGCACCCTCCTAGTCATTATTGGAAAGTTTTCCTTTTCTTATTTGATTCAAACCTTCGAATTGTTTTTCTATAATTGCAACGGGAAGAGTCAACCACTCTTCACAATATTTAATTATAAGTTTTGTCAATTCTATCAGGTTTAGACTGTTATCTTGTTTTATCCATTCTTTCCAGTTTGGATTTTGTTCAGACTATTTCCATTCTTTCAAGTCTGGATCTTTATACTATTTTTTTCCATCATCTATGTTTGGATTTGTTTCCTATTGTTCTTTTCCATTCTTATGTTTGGTTGTTGTTTATGTGGGAGAAAATCCGTTCCACGTTAGCGACATGGTCCCACATATTATTGTGTTAACTCTTTCAGTTCAGCGACCTAAAACTCTGCGACCTAAGGAAGTGCTGCGACCTAAGGATGCTGCGACCTAAAGATGAGCTGCGACCTAACTTCTTTGCGACCTAAGGAAGCGCTGCGACCTAACTTCTTTGCGACCTAAGGAAGTGCTGCGACCTAACTTCTTTGCGACCTAAGGAAGTGCTGCGACCTAAGGATGCTGCGACCTAAAGATGAGCTGCGACCTAACTTCTTTGCGACCTAAGGAAGTGCTGCGACCTAACTTCTTTGCGACCTAAGGAAGTGCTGCGGCCTAAGGATGCTGCGACCTAAGGATAAGCTGCGACCTAACTTCTTTGCGACCTAAGGAAGTGCTGCGACCTAAGGATGCTGCGACCTAAAGATGAGCTGCGACCTAAGGTCCAGAAGACCTCGCGACCTAAGGGTGCAGGAAAGCTTCGCGACCTAAGGAGGCAGAAAGGATTGCGACCTATGGAACTCAACGACCTAAGGTAGCTAGCGACCTAAAGGGCTTAACAACCTAAGGTAGTTAGCGACCTAAGGAACTTGACGACTTAAATAGGTTAGCGACCTAACCATTAAAGGGAGTTCAGCACCCTACGACCTAGGGCCCCCACAGCTATTCTGTAACTCGCGTACGACCTATTACTTGATCAAATGAAGACAAGCACAGTAACTCGTGGAACCGCAAGATGACAACGACCTAGCTTAGGTCGTTCGCGACCTACGACCTAACTAAGGTCGCGCGCGACCTAACACTTAGGCAAATTTTCTACCCAGGAATCAGCTTCTATAAATAGGAGATCACTTCCAACTTGAGAGGGACTTTGGCAATTCATTTCTAAAGCGCCGTTACTCTGTCGAACTCTCCAATCATTCAGCAAACAAGGATCCTCCAAGCATTCAAGACACTACAACAAACTTCGAGAGAAATTCCTAACATCTGACATGGATTCATCGAGTTTCATCGCCGAAGATTGAGCTAGTAGTCAAGATTGCTTCTTGTGATCGAGTTGTATTGTTTTCATAGAAGATTTGTATCAATTTGTAATCAGATTCAATAATAAAGAGATTCAAAGTGGACGTAGGCTAAATCTTAAGCCGAACCACTATAAATTGCTGTCTTTTACTGCATTTCTGCTATTTTCCTGCTTGATTTCTGTTCCCGTTACGCGGGTGGTGCTTTCACAATCTTACTACACACACCGGGTGTTGGCGTTCACATTTTGACGTTAACATTTTGGTGCTTTCACTGAGAACCCAACTCAGGCTGCCACTCACCATTGCTTCTCAGAAGTTTGCTGAAAGAATTTCACACAAAATCAGAAGTTTATCAGACATAATGGCTCCCGGAAGGAAACGAAAGTCTGTCAGAACTGATGATGACCGTGACAATACTGCCACTTCTCTCTCTCCAAATCAAGCAGCTCCGAGCATCGGTGTTACGCGACAGGAATTAGATGCTGCTGTATCCGGACTGTACCAGCAGATTGAAACTCAGAATAACCTGATGATGGAAAGGCTGAATGCTCTATTTGGTACGAGTCAAAGACCAGTAAATAATGAGGGAAACTTTGCTAATGCTGCTCCCAATTCCGAGGGAAGAAATGTTCCTCACGGGGGGTCAGGTGCTGCCGAAGGGGCACCCCTCCAGGCCGAAGGATCTAGACCGTCACCAGTTCTTCATGAGCATTTACCTGGACAGACTCCTGAAAAGATGGCTGAGGCCTACTCTGCGAAATCTCTGAATAATGAGGAATATCTCTCTGGAATGATCAAGCAAATAATGAAAGAGAGCATGCAAAGAGATGAAGACGAAAGCGAATGGGGATTCGCACCAAGTAGAACTCCGTTTACGGAAAAGATTCTGAAAGCTGAATTTCCTAGAAAGTTTGTTCCCCCCACTATTCCTGCTTATCGGGGAACAAGTGATCCAAATCAGTTCTTGTATAAATACGATTGGCATATGACTGGCGCAAGGGCAACCGACGAGATAAAGTGCCGATATTTCCCAGTCTATTTAGAAGGGGTGGCACTTCTCTGGTTTACCAAGCTTCCAGCCCGATCTGTAGATCAGTTTTCCGATCTCACCCGAAAATTCAAAGAGCAATTCAGGCTATACGCTTCAAGGGCAAAAGATATAATGTCACTGTCCAGTCTTGAGCAGAACCCGGGAGAGCCCATTAAGTCATTCTTGAACCGCTTCAACTTAGCTCTGGCAGAAGTCGATAATGCCGAGCCACGAATGATCTTGACCTATTTGATGCGTGCCGTTGACAAATCGAGCGAATTTGGGAAATGGCTGAAGATGAAAGAGCCCAATTCGCTCGAGAAATTCTACAAAAAGGCTGATGAATTTATACGCCTAGAAAATCTTTCCGCACCAGCTAAAGTTGTGACAGCGGCAGCGGAAAATAATGCTTCTACTCAAAGCAAGAAAGAACCGGCAGATCAGAAAAGGGAAAGTAATGGTGGGAAAAGGCAGAAAGACTTCAAAAAGCCCCGTTTTCTTAAACCATCAGACTTCACTCCTCTGACCGATACCCCGGAAAATATCTTCATTGCCACTAAAGATGCTGTTGAATTTCCAAAACCACCGGCCGTGAAAGTTGGGAAGAATGCTGTTCAGAGCGGAAGATTTTGCAAGTTTCACAACCAACCAGGGCATGATACCAATGAGTGCCGCCATTTGAAAAGTCTGATTGAAGAATTGCTAAGAGAGAATAAATTGCAGCAATACGTCAAGAGGAATAGAAAGGATCCATCTTCATCCAGCCAAGGGCAGTTACCTCCAACTAATTCATCTGATTCAGGAGAAAGGCCAGTTGGAAAGGAAAGACCTGTTATTAATGTGATCACAGGGGGGCCTCACCCGGCTGGCAGGAGTTGGGGTGAAATGGAAAGGTATGCAAAAGCTTTGAAGTATGCACCAACCGAAGAAAGTGTCCTAATCCTGGAGGATGTTTCACCTCTAAAGCAGCAAAAAACTCTCCATGATGATATTATGTTCAGAGCCAGAGATTCTGTTAATGTGGAAGCTCCTACTGAGGACCCTATGGTTGTCTCTGTCGGTATCGGGCCGGCCATCGTCAGAAGAGTGTTGGTTGATAGTGGTGCCTCATGCAACATCCTCTTTAAAAGAACATTTGACCAAATGAAAATCCCGATGACTGATGTACATGCTTCTTCACACAAGATCGCCGGATTTACAGGAGAGCTGAAACAGCCGATCGGAACAGTAGACTTGTTTGTTGAAATGGGCGAAGGACCCAGAAAATTGGTTTGGAAGCAAACTTTTGTAATTGTGGACGGATTTTCTGCCTATAACGCTTTCTTGGGCCGGCCTACTCTTGCAGCTTTCAGGGCCATCCTTGCTCCTTGGTGTTTAACAATGAAATTTCCTACTGATAATGGGATTGCTGTTATCAAAGGAGATCAAAACGCAGGACGAGAATGTTATCTTGTAGAACTCCGAGAGGCCAGGAGAAAAGAAATGGGGAAAGATGCGGCAGCTTCGCTCCGCATCAAGGAACCGACCCTGTAGCAACTACGGAGCGGCCCCTGTACTGGCGAACACAGCAATGCAAGAAAAGAAATGGATCCCAGAAAAGCCAGTACAGGGGAGAATAGAGTGGTACCCGTGGAGGTAACGGTACCAGTATCTGTAGACCCGAAAGACCCAAATAAAGTGCTCAATGTGGGTTCACAACTAAGTATAACAGTTCAGAATACACTGATATCATTCTTAAAAGCCAATCTAGATGTGTTTGCTTGGTGTCATGCTGATATGTGCGGAATTTCTCCTACAATTGCTGTTCATACCCTGAATGTCGATCCGAAATTTACGCCAGTAAAACAGAAGAGAAGAACTCAAGGTCCAGAAAGGTCAGCAGCTTTAAAGGAAGAAGTAGATCGCCTCTTAGAGAATAATTTCATCAAAGAATCCACTTATCCAAATTGGGTTTCGAATCCAGTACTGGTTAAGAAGGCAAATGGAAAGTGGAGAGTATGTATTGATTTCTCAGATCTGAACAAAGCTTGCCCCAAAGACTGCTTCCCGTTGCCTAGAATCGATCAACTAGTAGATGGGACGGCTGGACATGAGTTGTTATCTTTTATGGATGCTTATTCTGGATACAATCAAATTATGATGAATGAACCAGATCAGGAGGACACAAGCTTTATTACAGATGTGGGACTCTACTGTTACAAAGTCATGCCATTCGGTTTAAAGAATGCTGGGGCAACATATCAAAGACTTGTCAACGCTATGTTCAAGCCTCAGATTGGCAAAACGATGGAAGTCTATGTTGATGATATGTTAGTAAAGTCAAAGAAAGCAGTAGACCACATGGATCACCTAGCAGAAATGTTCTCAATTCTTCGAAAGTACGGAATGAAGCTAAACCCTTTGAAATGTTCATTCGGAGTAGAGTCTGGGAAATTCCTGGGTTTCATTGTGAGTGCTAGGGGCATCGAGGCCAACCCTGCTCAGATCACAGCTTTAAGAGAGGTTAAAGCCCCTAGAACAAAGAAAGAATTGCAAAGTCTCAATGGAAAGGTTGCCGCTCTTAGTCGCTTCATTTCCAAGGCCACAGACAAATGCATTCCCTTCTTTGATGCTCTAAAGAAAGGAAAGAAAAATTTCGAATGGACTCCTGAATGCCAGAATGCTTTCGATCAACTGATTCATCATATGGAAACTCCTCCGGTCCTTTCCAAGCCTAGTGATGGTGAAGACCTCTTCATCTACCTGGCAATTTCATCCCATGCTTTAAGTGCAGCACTCGTACAAGAAGATATGAAAATACAACGTCCGGTTTACTACATCAGCAAACGGTTCGCTGGGGCTGAAATGAATTATTCAAAGATAGAAAAACTTGCTTATTGTCTGCTAATCGCTTCCAGAAAGTTGAGGCCTTATTTTCAATCTCATCCTATCAAAGTCCTGACTGATCAACCTTTGAAGCAAGTCCTGTATCGTCCTGAAACCTCGGGTCGTCTCTTGAAGTGGAACATAGAACTCAGCCAATATGACATCACTTACCATCCCCGAAGAGCAATTAACGGACAAGCTTTAGCAGATTTCATCGCAGAATCCACTGACAAAGGTGACAGTAAGGAAGAAACCACTGACTGCATTCCGATACAGTGGAAGTTGTATGTAGATGGCTCAAGAAACGATTATTGTTCTGGGGCAGGAATTGTGCTCGAAACTCCCGAAGGACGATCACTATGTTATGCATTGAGGCTGGAGTTTCCTTCGACAAACAATGAAGCAGAATATGAAGCCCTTATTGCCGGGTTGAGGATCGCCAAGGAATTGAATATCAAGGAGATACAGATTTTCAGTGATTCTCAGCTTATTGTCTGCCAGGTGAAGAAGGAATTTCAGGCCAAGGGAGGGAATTTGCCTGCATATTTGACAAAAACTTCCGAACTTCTCAATGATTTAGATCACTACTCAATAAGCCACATACCCCGAGAGGAAAATATGAAGGCGGATTCTTTAGCAAAGTATTCAAGTTCCGGAGAAGCTCAATTACTAGGATTAGTTCCTGTAGAAGTTCTGTCAGCTCCAAGTATTGATGAAATGGATGTTTATTGGCTTATGACTACGTCTCAAGAGCATGAATCATGGATGACTCCAATCAAAGAATACTTACTCAGTGGTTCCCTGCCAGAGAATTCTAAGGAACGTCGAAAGTTATTAAGAAAAGCATCGAGGTATATAATTCAAGATGACCGATTATACAGGCGGGGATTTTCAACCCCACTACTCCGATGTGTAACTAAAGAAGAAGCCAAGACAATCTTAACAGAGGTGCATGGAGGAGAATGTGGAGACCATTCAGGTGGTCAAACACTTGCAAAGAAAATTCTTCGATATGGATACTTTTGGCCAGATATCAATCGAGATGCTGCAACTTTCTCCAGAAAATGTGACAGATGCCAACGATTTGCAAAAATCCCAAGAGCACCCTCCACTGAACTCACACAAATGGTCAGTCCATGGCCATTCGCCATTTGGGGAATAGACCTAATTGGACCGTTACCGATCGCTAAATCAGGAATTAAATATGCTATTGTTGCCGTTGATTATTTCACCAAGTGGGCTGAAGCTGAACCTTTGGCCACCATCACTTCTAAAAAGATGATAAATTTCGTAACAAAGAATATCGTTTGCAGATATGGTGTGCCACAGAAGATAATCACCGACAATGGCACTCAATTTGAAAGTGAAGAATTCCAAGATTTTTGCAAACGATTCAGAATTCGAAAAAGCTTCTCAGCAGTGGCTCATCCGCAGGCAAATGGGCAAGTGGAAGCAGTTAACAAAATCATCAAGTCAACTATTAAAAAGCAACTTGAAAAAGCAAAAGGTGGTTGGGTTGATAAGCTTCCATTAGCACTATGGGCGTACAGAACGACTCACAAAACTGCGACTGGGCACACTCCATTTTCACTGGCATACGGATCTGAGGCAATGATTCCAGTAGAAGTAGAGGTTCCTTCACATAGAAGAGTTCATTTCAATGAAATCGAAAATGAAAAACTGCAACTTGAAGCGCTTGACTTTCTTGATGAAAAAAGAGAAGAAGCTAGGCTCAGAGTTTCAGCTCATCAGCAGAGGATAGCCAGGTATTTCAATTCCAAAGTTCGCCAACGCAGCTTTGAGGTCGGAGACTTGGTTTTGAAAAGGATCATGACAGCAACTGGTGTGTTTGGGCCAAACTGGGAAGGACCATATGTCGTAGGCACTAAACTTCTCGATGGCACTTTCAAACTCATAACCATTGAAGGAGATCCGATTCCAAGGGCCTGGAATAGCAACCATTTGCGTCCTTACTTTACCTGAAAAGAGCTCAGCTCAAAATTGTAAAATGATGATGAATGTATCAGTTGTATGGTGAAACATTGTAAATCAGTGTAAATGAATGAAAGCTATAAAGTGGACGTAGGCCCGATTTTTGGCCGAACCACTATAAATCTTGTGTTCTTTACTATTTCATGATGCCTGTGTTATTTTGATATGTAAATACTTTAAATGTATCGCTAAAATATCGATTCAAAATTGCAGGACATTATAACAAGGCTTGCTCATCACAAAGCTAAGCAACTTCCATAAATCAGCTATTACACGAAAACCAAGCCACAAAATTTTTGTCCAAATTCAAATCCCAAGCAAGGAAAACTTCACATAAAAAGTTAGTGACTCCACTGTGACAAACCTTTGTTCACTAGTTGAGATTGTCGTTATGAATAGACATTCCAACTAGATAACTTGCGTTTGTCTCGTGAAGTCATTCAACAGTGAAGTCCACTTCTTCGGATAAAGCAATTTACTTATAAGAGGAAAAGAAGAAGATGTGCTTGGAAACGATAATAAAAGAGCGCTAACAGGCAGATGATGAGGGAAAGTTGCCAAGCAAACAAAGGAGCAGACAATGGGAGGTATGCATCTCAACAGGAAGGCCAGAAGATCCACTAAAGGGACGCCTTCCCAAGCGGAAGTAACAGGACCCTCGCTAACTGGTCGTGATGCATCCGATCAGATAGCTTACGTCCGTCCCGTGGATCCACTCGTCCCTGAGACGCAACCTACCCAGCGCACCAACCAACCAAAGCCCTCTAACGAGGCACCCCAATAAATGGGAGTGCTTTCCTCAACCAAAAAGATCGGTGGGACCACCAAAGGAGCATCTTGTTAATTGATTGCGGTCGTTTGTACAAACAAACATCCAATCAAGCAACTCACGCCTGCCCCGCGAACCCATCCGACCATGAGAAAGTAACTCCCAGGCACTCAAAAGCCCTCTTCGGAGGCACAAGCCCTCTTCGGAGGCACATGACCTCTTCGGGGGCAAAAGCCCTTTCCCAAGGCACCACAAGCCCTCTTCGGAGGCACATGACCTCTTCGGAGGCAAAAGCCCTTTCCCAAGGCACCACAAGCCCTCTTCGGAGGCACATGACCTCTTCGGGGGCAAAAGCCCTTTCCCAAGGCACCGCAAGCCCTCTTCGGAGGCACAAGCCCTCCTCGGAGGCACAAGCCCTTTCCAAAGGCACAAGACCTCTTCGGAGGCACAACTCTTTAAGAGGAGCCCTCTCCGGAGGCATGTCCCAAAATAGAATGCTTGAACAAAAAGCATCGTCCAGAAGCACAGTTCAACTCTCAAAGGAAGGACTAACTTGTTCATCTAGGAAAGTTCCTCCTAAAAAAGTTGAAAAATGCTACAAAATTCTTTCAGAAAAGCTTATTTCACTTCATAGGGAAATTCACTTCTTAATAATTAAAAGTGATTATCCCCGAAAGTTGAAGCGTTCTTCAGAAAGGAAAAATAAAAATTCTTCTAAAGACTGGATATACTCTATTAAGAGCAGAATAATTCTCCCCTTAAAAGCGGAATAATTGTCTTCTGAAGTAAGAGTATTAGTCTTAAAAAAAAAAAAAAAAAAAAGAAACTAGGAATGTTGCAATGCACTTATGGCATGGGGGCAATACTGTACAATTTAACATACTGTACAATTCAATTATATTAATAAAAGCAACATGCCACAAGTTCGTTGCAATATCACGGAAGACAGATGTGGAATAAATGCATTCTCAAACGCAGACAAAAAGTTTGCACAAGTAAGAAGAATCGTTTGTTCTACACTTAAAATAAAAGATAGGTCATTCTCACATACACAAGAGTTTGTACAAGTAAAATAATTATTTTATTTAGTACTACGAAAATTCTTTACATGTGCAGATATCTCAAAAAGCAAAAGCGGGGACCGGTACCCGCACAATCCCCGGTCAATACATGCAAAAAGCAAAAATAATAGGTGGAAAATCCAGCTTGATTACTCCTTCTCACCACCCTTGGAACTCTTTCCCGGTCTGATGATTAACTTTTGAAGTCGTTGAGAACGGGCAGGGGCAGAAGGAGAAAGCGGTACAGCCGGATCAACTACTGCTTCCTCTTCAGTGGAAGTCTTCTTCTTTTTCCTTACAGCACGCTTCCCCTTCCTCTTTGAAGAAGACTCACTCCCCGGAGTAGTCAGCAATGTTGAAAGCTTAGTATCGTCGTCAAAAGACCGCTCCGGGGTCTTCTCGGTACCTTCAAAATCCTCCGCCTTCTGCTCCTGAGAAGCAGCCGGATCATCCAAGCCTTGAAGAGCTTCGATTTTCTCTGCTTGTGATCCCGGTTGGGAAGCAGAGGGAGGAGTGATTTGGGAAGACAGAGGAACGGCAATCGAAGGAGTGGAAGCTTGTGTTGTGCTTGGTGCCTCCGCTGTAGAAGAAAAGAAGTTAAAATCAGCATCCCCCGAAAATAAAGAAGGCATCGATTCATCAAAGTTTAAGTAACATGTAAGGAGATCATCAAATTCGGCTAAGTCAAATGACTGATTCGTTAGACCCGAGATGACACCAAGAGTACCTGGAGGAGTTGGCTTTACAAGATCCACCTCGAACTTCTCAGCTTCAATATCATCCAGCGCCTCATCTTCAGTAGGAGTAGTTGCAGTCTCCTGGGCAACTTTGGCTAAATGTAGAGAATGAGGACTAGAATCTATAATATTAACGTCAGCTGAAGTGGAAGTTTGGACGGGGGCAGTCAAAGGAGCTCCTTCTTTTGGAGGCTCTTCTCCCACTGTTTCAGCTCGTGCTTTGGCAAGTAGCTCTTTCCCCTTAACAAGAGCGGCGCGATCCTCATCATTGAGATAGCGCTTCTCAAGTTCCAGTTCATTATAGCCAGCCCCGCCAAGCATATCCATCGCAACTTCCCACACTTCAGCCAATGTAATTTCATAATCGGGACCAAGAAAAGAGAGGCTCCCACGACCCAGAACGCTGTGTAAATAAAAGTCAAATAAGGTAGAGCTGACGTCTGCTTTCGTTGCCTCATGTGATTGCTCAGCCGCTTCCTTTTCAGCAACGGCAGCGATCCGGCCAGCGGTAGCCTCATCACGTTCTGTCTCAACTTTAGCAAGTCGAGACTTTAATAACTCAATCTCCATGTTCTGGGAGGTGACCTTTTCCCGCAGTTCGGCGTTTTCTGTGCGGTACTTCTCTTTAACGTGCTGTTCGGCGGCAAGCTTCATTTCTACATCTCTTTGTGCAGCATGTGCGTCCCGCACTTGCTTCTGGAAGACTTCTTCTTTTTGAGTAAATGATGCAGAAGAAGAAGCGAGATTTTCCTTAAGCTGCTTAACTTCAGACGCAAGCTTTGCATTGTCATCTGCAATACTCGTCATTTCCGCGTCATGCTGCTTGCGCCATTTGTCCCATTCTGCCTTATCATTCTCCATCGTCATCATCGCCTCAAGGTTAAGATGGTTGACCCTTTGGAGTTCATCGACCAGCTTCTGCCACTGTGACATCCTCTCGATGTTAAGTCTGACCGCATCAAGACTGCTAAGCATGTCTGATTTATCAATCGGAACAATGTCCAAGTCAAAGCGTACCCCTCTTAGGCACCAATTCGGAAATCGGCTCTGAAGCGTTGGAGGGCCGTCTTTAACTAGATATTGTGGCCTGTTAATGATGGTTTGAATGTCAGTTTCCTTTAGAGGAGGAGAACCTGCCGGAATGCCAGAAGAAATGGGAGCGTTGGTCTTTTCAGAAATAGCAGACGCGTCACTCGGCTTAGACCGTTTGCTCGATTCATCAGTAATTTGAGTCTTCCCTTTGTCATCATAAGATTTTCGCTTATGAGAATCGTAAGTTTTGTAAGAAGAATCGTATCGATCAGCATCTTTTCTTCTCTGCCTCTGCTCATAATCCCATTTTTCTTGAGCCTTCCTTTGGGCCCGTTCCTCATCTGTCTCTCTGTGGTCACCAAGATATTTCCTGAAGTCATAGGTTCCACGGCCTCCATGGCGCTGAAATGAGTCATAATATGAGCCGGAGCGTCCCATTGGAGAACCTGAAAGCAGAAGAAGTGTAGAATTTAGAAATTTCCAGGAAAAAGAGAATAAATGCTTATAAGTGCTGAAAAGCCCTAAGTGTGTGTGGCGTGCAAACTACATGCGTCAAATTACAGACCACGCTTTGGTGTGGAAACAGAGACGATTGGCGTAGTAAGCATTTGGGTTTGCTTAAGGGTAGAAGTTGCCTCGACAACGGGAGAAGTTGCTTTTGGATTGTTATCCCCAAAAAGCTCTTGGGAAGTTATCATGATATCACTCAAGCCGTCAAAGGCGTCATCTAGGAGTTCAGCAGACTTCTCTTTCTCAACCTCTGTATCAATGGATTTCTCAGGAACTTGAGGATTCTCTTCCTCTTCGGTAATTGGGGTAAGCGCCGACTTGCTGACTAGCCCAGCGACATCGATGGATGTGGAACATTTTACCAAGGCAGCCTCCATGACGGGTGCTTCTGGTGCAGTTTCTTCTACAGAAGCTGGGGCATTCGAGGCCTCTGCTTGGGAATCTGAAGCAATTAACGTTTCCGCCTCTGAGCTAGAAACTTCATGAATCTGAGTCGATCTAGAAGAATGTAAAAGGCCAAACTGGTGCAGAAATTCATCTTTCAACAAGAATTTGGCACTCCTCTCTTCAGCGTCAACAGCATTCAAAGTATCTAAAATCGACTTACGGCTGGTATCTCGAAGAAGAGAAGGAAGTGCTGCACGAAGAAAGAATGGAATTAAGCATTTGATGGTTCGAATTATGAAAAATTTAGGAAAAAATGAATTGGTAAGAGGTAATCTTACTTCCGACTCTCCAAATAGCATAAAATCCCGGAGGACAGCGAACATAGAAGAATTGAGTCAAAAATCCGTGGGCACTTTCAGGCAAGTCCAGAATCAGTTTGCGATTCCTAGCACTCCTCACAAGTATAATAGAAGGATGGTCCTTGTTCTTTGCAAATGTGCACAAGAAGCGAATTTCATCAAAAGAGGGAAAACGGTTCAACGTTCTCCTGAAAAGCACACACAATCCCAGCAGGATGGAGTATCCGTTAGGGTGTAGTTGAAAGGGAGAAATAGTTAGCCGAAGGAGGAGTTCCCGAAGACAATCATTAAATGGAGGGATGGCTCCACTTGAACACATTTGCCGGTTCACAGCAACGAAGCCAAGAGGCGGCCTGTCAGCAGTATCGCTTGGCCCAGGAAGTAAAGCATCTGCTTCGGCAATGCCGAATTGGATGCACAGTTGTCGGAAGACTTTATGGCTTAAAGTAGTAGAAGTCCTTTCCGGAGGGTCGATTAGTGGAGTAGCAATTGGAAAAGATTCTCCGGCTATTTCCAAGTCTTCTTGTTGAGATTCCATTCTACACAAGGAACTGGACGATCAAATATTAAGGTGCACGTTTCCTAAAAAGAGTGAAGTGTTGTGCAAAACTAATACAATAATGAGCAAATGTAAATGAAATTAAACTAATTGATACTTGTCAATTAAAAAGTTTCAGGGCTTAATATTTTAAGTCCAGGAATAGTGTTGCGTTAATGCAAATAAATCAGCTTTAGTTGATCACTTCAATTTTGCCTTAATACTTCACTTAGATTTGTTAGTTCACAACATTTCATTCACGAAGTTCATTTAAGTTTGGTTTTCTTTGACAACTAATCTGCTGTTTGATGTGGGCAATCAATAGCAGTATATTCGTCCCATTTTTTCTGTGAATGTTGCTTATAAACAGGTTATTAGCATTAAAGTCGAGGCAATCCGAGAAAAAGTGCAAAACCCAAAACGATTCAAGTCCAGAAAATCAGTCAAAAGCTGTTCAAAGTTCTAAGTGTTAGGTCGCTCACAACCTAACACAGGTTGCAATGTTCTTATGCCATGTTGTTCAGGTTGAAAGTTCAAGACTGTGAAAAATTGCTAAGTCTTAGGTCGGTCAGCGACCTATCATAAGTCAGGATTTCTGTAGGTCGCGTGTTGCAGCTGAATGGATTAAGGCGAGGCAATTCTCTTAAGTCCTAGGTCGAGCACAATTTTTTTTAGGTTGGAGATACTCTAGGTCGTAAATGTCATCAGGTCGCAAAGGCTAAGGTCGTTAAACATTCCCACGCGACCTAACTCTTAGGGCGTTCGAATCTGATAGGTTGATGACTTCTTCTCCAAGCAACATCATATTGGGTCCAATAACCCAATACCACCAGTTCAAAAAAGGAATCGTCATCCCCTTCATCCCACCTCAACCTATCACCGATTGACTAGAGAATCAATGGCAAATCCTACAGATCCATAGCAAAACCTTCCGTATGATCGAAAAATCATCCCAACACGTCAAACGACGAACGAAAGTCGATTAAGACTACCGTACAAAAAGGCGTGATGCACGGAATTGGGCTTAGGTCGAGCGACAACGATTCATGTTCAAAACAGTGACTATGGGCAAGTATAAGCTGATCCACTTACGAATTATAATCGGCAAGGAAGAATCGTTGGCTGATTAAGTCAAATTTGACTCTGGAAGATCGAAGGAACTGTTAATGGCGATGGAGGCTCAGGACAGTAGGGTAAGAAGGAAGATGCGACCTAACCAATTTATATGGGACTGAAGAAGGGAGGTGAACAGGCATGCAAGTTTTAAGTCGATTCGCGACCTAGCCAAGTTGAGTCGAAGCACACGACCTAGAGTATAGTCATATACTTCGAGGGGCAAATGTTAACTCTTTCAGTTCAGCGACCTAAAACTCTGCGACCTAAGGAAGTGCTGCGACCTAAGGATGCTGCGACCTAAAGATGAGCTGCGACCTAACTTCTTTGCGACCTAAGGAAGCGCTGCGACCTAACTTCTTTGCGACCTAAGGAAGTGCTGCGACCTAACTTCTTTGCGACCTAAGGAAGTGCTGCGACCTAAGGATGCTGCGACCTAAAGATGAGCTGCGACCTAACTTCTTTGCGACCTAAGGAAGTGCTGCGACCTAACTTCTTTGCGACCTAAGGAAGTGCTGCGGCCTAAGGATGCTGCGACCTAAGGATAAGCTGCGACCTAACTTCTTTGCGACCTAAGGAAGTGCTGCGACCTAAGGATGCTGCGACCTAAAGATGAGCTGCGACCTAACTTCTTTGCGACCTAAGGTCCAGAAGACCTCGCGACCTAAGGGTGCAGGAAAGCTTCGCGACCTAAGGAGGCAGAAAGGATTGCGACCTATGGAACTCAACGACCTAAGGTAGCTAGCGACCTAAAGGGCTTAACAACCTAAGGTAGTTAGCGACCTAAGGAACTTGACGACTTAAATAGGTTAGCGACCTAACCATTAAAGGGAGTTCAGCACCCTACGACCTAGGGCCCCCACAGCTATTCTGTAACTCGCGTACGACCTATTACTTGATAAAATGAAGACAAGCACAGTAACTCGTGGAACCGCAAGATGACAACGACCTAGCTTAGGTCGTTCGCGACCTACGACCTAACTAAGGTCGCGCGCGACCTAACACTTAGGCAAATTTTCTACCCAGGAATCAGCTTCTATAAATAGGAGATCACTTCCAACTTGAGAGGGACTTTGGCAATTCATTTCTAAAGCGCCGTTACTCTGTCGAACTCTCCAATCATTCAGCAAACAAGGATCCTCCAAGCATTCAAGACACTACAACAAACTTCGAGAGAAATTCCTAACATCTGACATGGATTCATCGAGTTTCATCGCCGAAGATTGAGCTAGTAGTCAAGATTGCTTCTTGTGATCGAGTTGTATTGTTTTCATAGAAGATTTGTATCAATTTGTAATCAGATTCAATAATAAAGAGATTCAAAGTGGACGTAGGCTAAATCTTAAGCCGAACCACTATAAATTGCTGTCTTTTACTGCATTTCTGCTATTTTCCTGCTTGATTTCTGTTCCCGTTACGCGGGTGGTGCTTTCACAATCTTACTACACACACCGGGTGTTGGCGTTCACATTTTGACGTTAACATATTGTTAAATACATTCCCTTTTGTTTTAGATTTTTACTTATCCTAAACATATTGTCTGACCCGAGTTGTTTATCTTCCTTAAACTCTCTGGTACTCAATTATATTTTAGTAGTCCGAGAATAGCATGTTTCTCTTTGGAGCTCTTTGAGGATATTGATCGAGCATGCGGTTCCTTATTTATCTAGTTATTTATTTCTACTGTATGATTATGTTAGTATATTTGGTATCTAAAATTGTAAAGTCAAAATGTATAACTGCAAATTTGTTAGATGCAGTACTTTTGTTTAACTCTAATAACTCTATGTGAGGAGTAACCTTTTGTATTATGTCATTTCGTATTATATGTAACCATTCCGTTGTGAGGTTTTTCTATTCTAACTTGTTCTATTCTTTATTTCACCCTATGACAACTTGTCTTTTAGATGCTTGGGCAATGACACATGAATACCATGGATGTATTAAGTGTCGTTCCTAGGAGTCAGAAAGGTGAGTCGTCACATCAATGCTAGTTCATACACTTTGAGATGAATAGCTCAACATCCTTCTTCATCCCACCCAATAATACATCTGCTTCATATCATAGTACATCTTATTACCACTGGGATATATAGTCAATCTCGAATGTTGGCACTCTCATAGCACGTCATCTCGTAATCCATTAACATCGTAAACAAAAAATCTCATATCCTTGCGGAGCTAACCATCTCGATCGAGTTCGTACTGCTTCATCTCATTTGACTCTACCCCTACCACTATTTTCTCCATGATATCCACTAGTCTAGCATTTCACCTCTGACTAATACCGATCCGCTTAATCAAAGTAGGTCTGATCGTTAAGCTTGCCAACATCACTGACTCTAACTCATAATGAGGTTTGAAGTCATAGCCAATGGTATACTTCAATTCCTTCCACTATAGGAACATCACCCCCAAACTGGCATGTCTTCTATTCAATGCAACGACGACTACATTTCCCTTATTAGGTACATAAGAAATGCTGAAGTCATAAGAGGTTAAAAACTCTAATTGTTTCCGCTGATTGAGGTTGAGGTCCTTCTAGGAGAAAAGGTATTTCAGAGATTTATGGTCCGTGCTCGTACCTTTCTCCTAAAAGATAGTGCCTCCAAATTTCAAAGCAAAAACTATCACCACAAACTCCAAATTATGGTTCCTCTCATGTGGCTTCAGCTGTCGACTAGCGTATGCGACAATCTTACATCCTTGCGTTAATATTGCGCCCAATCTAGTACCACAAGCAACGGTATATACTGTCATCTCCTCATGTCCACTTAGAATGATCAACACTAATGCACTCGTCAACCATTCCTTCAGACTCACGAATACATGATCACACTTTGCGTCCCAAACAAAAGTTGTATTCGTCTTCGTCAAATTGACCAGCTGTGCTGGTACCTTCGAGAAGTCCTTGATAAAAGTCTATAGTATCCGGCCAATCCTATGAAGCTTCTCACGTTCGAAGCAATCTTGGGTTGTTCCAATCCTAAACCACTGCCACCTTTGTAGGATCTATTGTGATGCCTTGCTCGAAAATGACATGACCCAAGAATCTCACTTCTCTCCTCCAAAGGTGGCACTTTGAATTGCTCTCAACCTGTGCTTCCTCAACACTTCAAGTTCAATCATCAAGTGCGTCTTGTGTTCCTCCTCCATCCTACAATACACCAGAATATCATCCATGTACTTATTTGATCCTTGAAGACACTCATAGAAACCAAATGGCGTATGAAACATGGTGATCGGCATCCTTCGTTACTCTTAACTGGTGGAACCTTATTGCAATATCCAACTGAGAGAATACATTCGTACTATGGAGCTGATCGGAAAAGTCATTAATCCGTAGGAGTGGGTACTTGTTCTTCCCTGTCAGTTTGTTCAGCCCACGGTAATCTATACAAAACCTCCGAAAACCATCTGTCTTAAAGGCGAATACTATGGGTGTGTCTCATTCAAATATACTCCTATGAATGAACCCTCGCCTCAATAGTCACTTGCACTTTTAACTCTTTTTGCTCTCTGGGTGCCATATGCCTTAAAAACAGAACAATCAGTCTAGCATCCCTCACTAAGTCTATGAAATAATCGTTGAAGATATCTTAATACTCTCTAACGATTGGCACAGATGACAACTCACCATGTGGGACCTTGAGCGAATATAGAAAGCTAACCATAACCCTATTCTGTTGTAGGCAGCCAATTACTACCTTTTGCCCCTCCTCAACCCTGATTGTCACCAACAGCTTCTCGCAGCCCCCCCTACCATGTACTTCCTCATCCAGTCCATCCTCAAGATAATCTCGAACCCAATGAAACTAAAAACAACGCAATCACAAACAAAGGAGAATTCATGACTCGATAATACCAAACCATGAAAAACCATATAAAGACTAGTGGGGCCTCCAACATGGTTTATCACTACTAAAGGTGGGTCAACTATTTCAGGTCTCAATCCTAATCTTTCTATCAGATCACTAGATATAAAGTAGTGTGAAGCCTCGGTAACCAAGAAAACACATATGGAAACACCATAAATAGAAAGCATACCTTGAATAATGATGATACCTTTCCCCTTATCCTTCACCGATGGAGCACTCGATGAAGTCGGGACAACATCTAAAGCATATGTCTTCACCATCTGCTTATGCTGCACTAGTTCTGAGAAACCCTTTGCATATGTCCGGACTTCCCATGTTTATAGCACTTCTTCTTTCCCTTAGACTTTCAACACTAATCAAGTAGTCCTTATCTTCACAACCATAGTTTGCCTTCTTATGAGCACTTTTCCCTTGAAACTGCTTCCTCTAACCATTATATTTCTTCTTGCCTCCACTGCCTTACTGCAGCTTTGGCTCTTCTATAGCTACAACTGCAGACTGGGTTTAGGGTATAAACTCTTAAGTCGAAGGGCTTTCTCAGATATCTTCTTAAATGGGTCATCGATGTGCCCCACGAGCTTCTCCCCCAAGTAGTCATCCAACCCTATAATGAGCTTCTCATTCTCCATCAGGGTAGTGTCATAGAAGGACATCCCATACTTTGATAAGGCGTCAAACTCAGCTACATATTTGGAGGCAGACATGTCCCCCTACTTCAAATCTGCAAACATTTTGAACACTACCAACTTCTGAGCAGCCGGTATAAACTTCTCCTCGAACCTAGTTTTGAACTACTCCTAAGTAAAGTGAGCATTGAGTGTGGCAATCTTAATAGCATTCCACCAGTTCATGGCTCCTCCCTAAAGTTGTCAGGAAACCAACCTCCTCCACATCGCATCATCCAACTCCAATTCATCAAAAATCCTCTCACAGGTTTCTAACCAATCCCGCACTTCCAATGCCGATTTTATTCCTTGGAATGATTTTTCACCAAGACTGGAAAAATCCTTATTCAACTTAGCAAAATCGACTCTGGGTGCCTGCACTTGAGCACCACCAACCACGCAACATTAGGAGCAACTGCTTGGGCATTTTGCAGCATTTCGCCATCATCGTGTTGAACATCGCTTCTAAATTAGGGTTTGCAGCCCCCAAGCTCTCTCTTTCTTGACTCTTGAGATGATGTTCCTTGCAGCATTTCTTGTATGCCGCTCATTCTTGATCTGTAACAAGAATTGATTAGGCTCTTTAATGAAAACTGTATCAATGATACTCATATGTGCATGCGACTTATATACTATATATTCTACAACATTGTTTTGAAAACCAAAATATATAACAAGTATGCTCTCTCTCATATATACACACCTGTGTAGTTAATGCCCCGCTATTACCCCGCTATAACCCCGCTATATCTCATAGCGGATTTCTACCGCTACGATATTTCCATATAGCCCCAAAATATAGCCTTTCCGCTTTAAGCCCCGCTATTTCCGCTATATCCCGTTATTCCCGCTATATTTCGCTATTTTCGCTATATCATCTTTAATAAAATGAACTGAAAAATTGCATTTATACATTATAAAAATTATGAAACTGATTTATTTGATTTAATTTTTAATATATTTTCAGAATTAAAATACTCTAATATTCTACTAAATTCAATTATGTTATATAACAGTTTTACGTTTATTTAAAGTATATTCGCACATGTTTTTATTTAAAATTATTTATGTATTAATTATAATTCATTTGAATGATATTGTTTTCATTTAATTACCATTTATATATCTGTAAAAACATTAAGTACGAGTTTTATATGCTATTTTAGAGTCATCCGCTATATCCCGCTATATCCTCGCTGTATCCCCGCTATGACTTTTTGCACCTCCACCGCTTTGAATCTGCCGGGCGCTTTAACTGCACAAATACACACACACACTCTCGATCCTATCTAGGATGATCACACCTTTCCTATCTCTACTAGACCATGGTACCAACTTAGGTTAATCACGTAACCTAAGCTCTAATACCAATTGTGATTACCACTCTATACCTCTGGCACCAAATATACTTAAAGAGTGCACCGCCGGTGCCCGACCAATGTTGAATGACAGCCAAGGATAAAAAAAGAGAAACAATCATAGAACCTATCATATACCCACAGCGCATCGAATATAATATAATAAACATCACATATATAAAACAAACGAGACAGTATAACTAAAATGAACCACAATATCAGAGTACACTGGTTCATCGACTTATACAAGATTATAATAGAGTTATACATTTGACAATAAATTCAAACTATCTCTATATATCATAATGAACATGGTCTAGGTTCCATAGTGTCACACAATGGAATAACATGAGTAAGTCCATATATAATACACCATCCTGCTTCATTCTCTTCATAGCCACCACGTACCACTTAGACCTGCTATCTAGTCCACTCATTTAAGAGTACCCGAGATTATAAGAAGCAAAGCATAAAACCTCGAGTCGAACAATAGCCTAGTGTAAGCAATAAAAAATCTCAAAATACTATACAAGTTAATATAGCAAGGAACAAACGTATACGAACCATAACCAGCCTATCCCTGCAACCAATGAGTTAGCACATAACATCGCTAACATGCTACTCTACAAACATAATAATGGTGTACTACATCCTAAGTACAACATTGGGCATCAAGGTATCCACATACGTAATACCTACATCAGATGGCATCCCTAAAGTGACAGTCAACTAGAAAAGCAACCATAGCAAACATAGCATCCATCAAATAATCATCACTGTCAGTCAATGTGACCTAGATATATGATAACTTTTATGATCACTCCTCTTTTGTGATGTAATGGAGAAATATCGGTTTTTAGTGTACTCATCCACCAACCCATAGCTGACATTAGATCCATTCCACCGATCCAGGGTATATGGATCCATTCCACTTACTTGGGGTAGCTGTTCCAAGTACCCAATGAGTGTCCTACAATACCCATGCTCATGAGTACATCAGAAAGCACTCCAAGTATCAAACTAAGCATGTGTATCTGAGCCCTTTCCTTGTGCCATCTAGTTTCCATTCATCCTCAAGGAACCATGACATATACCTTTCTTTCCATGATAGGACCATTCAACATTCTATCCATGATTCACCCTTCCTAGAAATCACCCTTGTGGATGATCATCCTCATGACTCCACTCATTGTCGAGCCATCATCATCGGAACATAACTCCATCACCATCATGTTACAATCATCAAAGTTTTGAAGTCTTCATTCTTCATCGTGTTGCCATATCGCAGTCAAATGCCAAAAGAATAAGCGAACACCTCCAGCATGACCTACAGAACCTGTACTTCACCTCCTGGAAGTTTGACCATTATTGGGTCCACCAATTCAGGTCAGTAGCAAACTAATCAGGTTGTTACCAATCTAAATACTTAATCAATTTTTGGTTAAGTGTGTTGTACCCCAAATTCTTCCATCCATCTACCTTCTTGAAGTTCACTCTTTCGATGCCTTGAGCTCTCAAGTCCCCAGGCCTCATCTATGGCCTGAAAAAGAGATCGGTACCGACTTTGACACTTAGTTAACTTTTGGTGTTTGGCTCCTAAAGTCCCTTCCTTGCTTCATCCTGAAGCTTTCCCTGAAGTTTCATTTTCTTTGCCCCGAACCAACTCCCTCATGACTTGAACAAGCATCTCCACTGACCTGATTCTAGATTCCCACCGATCTAATTTTCTCTACCCAAACCACCTCCAAATGACTTGCGACTTGAAGTACAATCTCCTCTCCTCCTCCAAAGTCCTTCCTCCAAGATTCATCCAATTTCAAGCATTTTTTCATCATTTTGCCTAAATCAACGACTGATTCCTAACTATCATAAAACACAAACAAACCACATCAAAGCAAAACATGCAATAGCAACCATCATCCATATACATTCAGTAACCATAAGCAATCAATCCAAATATGATAGACATATAAGAATCTACCTAGATCTATCTTTACATTAAAGAGACAATATGATCTAGAAGGGGTTACAAAACCATATAAAATTTATTTATACCCTTTTGAATTCGGCCATAAACATGTTTAAAGGTTAAATTAAAGTTTAAATCATTTTACCATGGAAATCATATTAGAAATATCATTTTTAATTATATGGGAAAGCATATAATAGTGAGAGACCAATAATCATTCACCTTATACCAAAATTACCATTTTGATGCTATAATTTGAATTGGATAGTAAGAATACAAATCTTAAAGCACCCAAAATGATAGATCCCCAATCCTCTTTACTAATTACTCTTCTAATGATAGGTTAATATTAGTAAGGAAGTGATGGACTTGTTGATGAGATTTGGACTAATGAAGGTTTAGAATTGTTTTTAGGAAGTGGGAAAGGTCTAGATCTATCCCATCACCCCCAATCAAGCACAATTTTCAAAATTAGTTGGTGGGCCTAAGTATGGGCCTAGTTTAATTGCCCTCTAATGTATTTAGCAGCTAGAACTTAAAACAACCATATCTCCTAATGGTAAGTCCCATTTCCTACTATGATCATTCTACTGAAAGAGAAACTATCATCTTAATCTAGTGAAGTGGTTTTAGACCCTAATTCAATTCTTATCCAAAGTTAGAGGCCTTACAAGAATTTCTAAGTCCAAACCATTTAATAAAAATGCTAATAGAAAATGTCCCTAGTAGTCATTTTCCAAAGTTTTAGAGTCGTACGACCTCATATAAATTAAATAATACTATTTTATAATCTTTCGATACGTAAAATACGAGTCATTATATAGGACGTTTCTAATCTTTCCATTCTATTTATAAACCTATATGTCAAACATCATCCCTTCCTCCATCACCAGCAATTCATGCCCTAGGTCCGAGTGCTATCACGACTACATCATCATCATCACTACAACGTCTACTCTCCCAGCTTTCCCTCCAACTCTGGCCCCAGTACCGACTCAAAGAAAATAGTGGCACCGTATAGGCTGGAGGATATTGGTGTGTTTATCGACGAGGAGGTGATGATAACTAGTGAAAAGGATCCTGACACTACACCCATAGCAGAGAGGTTGAAAACTGATATATCTAAGATAAAGATAAAACAAGAACCTGGCATAACCCTATTTCATTGTTCCAACCTCCAGTCTTCTTGCGGTTGACATATCTGTCGACACTCCCAAATCTCATTCCAACTCAGACATCGACTATAACTGGATGTAGACCAGAGGGTCGTCTGTCACCTCCAAAGGATGCCGACCCTCTAAAGAGAAACTCCCTTACCTACTCTAAGAAGGAAAGGAAGAAATCGAAGAAAGGGAAACACCATTAAGAATAGTTCTCTAGCTTCTTTGTATTTCACTTTTTGGACGTCACCATATATATAGGCCGATATTGTGCGAGAGTGGCCCCTACAAATCTAGCATGAAAAGTTATGTAAATAAAAGTTTATTTTATATCCAACCTTTTTTATTTATATTACTTCAATTTTTATTTATTTTGCCAATATAACTATCAACATGTATAATATAATCGTTTGCAATTCAATTACATATATATTATTCATGCATATGCCTGTGATCTGTACAATGCCATTATTTACTATAACTCAGTACATATAAATAATTTTCTGCAATTGGTTAATGTTGTTTCAATACTTAGTTTCGTTTATCATCACCAAAATGTTTCTTATTTGACTGAACAAAATTGTACACCTTCGGCTAATTACATGGCTAACCTTATATATCTTCGGCCAGACATATTTCTTTTAGTTGCAAATGTAGTCCTATTCACAAAAGACTTAATTTCACATTGACTCCTATTTTTGAGAATCGGTATCTCGGATGCCTTTCTCTAGGTATCCATCGTAGCAGGCGTTGATCAAAAATGCTCTCTCAACCATCTTCGTTTATCATCAGTCGAGCATGTCTTGCAAGGCCGTAAGTGAGGTCATACCTACAAAAAGATATAATTCTATATTGGCTCCTATCTCTGGGATTCAGTGTCTTAGATACCTATCTCTGAGTATCCATCTTTGAGCTTGCCTATTTTCAGGCACTGACCAAAGATTAAATGTGTAAGGGCCAGTTGTCCGGTCGACACCACTATGGTTATACTCCAACGATCGTACCATGGATCTAACGAGTTCATTGGTACCTATATTTGGGTATCTACACATCCAGTCTTTTTCAAATAGAATGTTTGATTTTGCCGTTGGTCACGTAGCACAAAGTCGGATTTTTAAGAATACGGTTCTATTGGTTCTAAAGGCCAACTTTATTTATGAATAAGAGAATGACTGACATTGCCTTATTACATCTCATCCCTTCAATTAGGACATCTTATTTGAAAAATGTAAATTTATGCAAAATAGCATCATTGGTGCTTGTATTCCACGCCCACAGAATTAAGGGTCCAATCAACAGTCGATAGGTTGAAAAGTTCATCTCTAAGTTTCTGTTCAATCAGATAGAGACCTTCCCATCCTAATTCGGGCCAAGTGCCCTCATACAAGGAAATACTCATTCAAATGAGGTTACCTGTCTCAAAGGTTGCGATCAACAACAACTAAATATCTTTCGGTACCGAGTAGAAACCTCTCGGTATAGATACCTTTACTTAGGTCAAAACTCGATTACTTTTCTTGAATTAAACTCGTTCATCCTTCTGATCGTATTTCTAAGTTCTCAAGTCATTTTGTCTTTATCTTGTCCTTCTACTTCTAGTTGAATTCTACATGGTTAAAAACCCAGTTAACACATTCATTCTATTTGTATATCGATATATGCGTTTAAACTTTTATTTACTTATCCATTTAAATGCTAATGGTATTCAAACAAAATTTAATAACTAATTTTTGATAAATATTAATTAATTTGATTAATTTATAATGATTATAAATTAATTAAATCATGTGGTATTTCAGAGTATTCATCATTTCAATTGTGCGACTCAAATGTGTAAATCTATTCAACAATTAATATTGAATAATTCAAATATTAACATTCACATGTCATCTTGGCTAGTGGTGTGACATTTTGGGTAAATTTACCACTTACACATCCTTTGGTAAATTCTAATTTTACTATTACAACCGATACCTGATGGTAACAATTCTTTACACTGATTCTCTTTGTCAACTCTATATCACTTTAGGACTTATAGAATTTGGTTTCCAACATCGTTTACATTTAACTTCATTAGCTCAAACACAAAATTCTTGACTTAATATTAACAATTATTATTAATCATATTGCTTTGGCCAGAAAGTTTGACTTTGAGTTGACTACAATTGACCATGTTACTGACCCTATATAACCGAGGAGACAAAATCTCTACTGAATAGTATTTCACTTTCAATGCTTCAAATCTGATCCAACTATATTCATTTGATGGATGCTATGCTCGAATTTAACAATAATCAAAGTGGAGTATCCATATTGAAGTCCTACGGTATACACAATTAGAGAGAACTGTGTGACATTGTCACTTCAAGATTCTTTATTTGCCCATAGTTATATTAACTAATATGAACCCTCAAGTGAGTCATCCATAGCTATCCAATAACTATCAGTACATAACCTCTAGGGTGCTCCTAACAGCTATAAGTGATACACTACTTCACATTTGGAGAGCGTTATATACTCCAGTATCAACGAATTTATCGATATCCTGCTTTAAAACATCTTAAGTAGGAATATTTAAAATAATCTTGACTATCACATAACTGTAGGATCGATTTCACCCAAGAGAGGGGTGAATAGAGTGATACCATTAATTATAAAATTTATTGTGGAAGTATATAAAATAATTTCAACACAGATCACAGCAGAATAATAGCCGCACAGATAATAGCAGAATAGTAAATGTAGAAAATAGAACACACAGATTTACCCAGCTTCGGCAAAACCTTTCATACGTGCTGTCCCCAAGGTTTCTACTAGAAATTAAGTAGTCGGACGCTTACACACATAAACTCGTGACACCCGCTACCGACTAACCTAACTCTACGCTCAAAACCCTGCCACAACTCAGCCACTGAGTTGCGAATTCTCGAACTACACCACCGTAGTTCGTCCCCTAGTCACACGACTAGAAAATACACTCGTTTAAAAGTTAAAATACAAAATAAAAATAGTTTAAAAACAAAAACCCTAAATTCAAATATTTAGCCAAATAGAAATAAGAACGGCCCAATTAAAAATTAAATATGAATCCCCTTTTTCTTTCTTTCTTTTAATCGGCATGTATCCTTCTTTGTTTGTGACAATGGCTCTCGTCTTCATTCCTCTTTTCTTTTGCTTGAAAATTAGGGCTTTTGTAAACTAGAAGCTGCCGACATCAAATTGATCGAATAAGTGATTTCCCTTTCCTTGCTCTGTCGATCGACTATCTCTTTGAGTTGCTCATGGCTGCTTCTATTTGATCAAGTTCGATTCAAAAATCTGGTATGTAATTTATGCTTTTCTACTTTACTTGTTAGCTTGCTTGAACTCGATACCTTTTACGGCCGATGATGATTGGGTTTTATGGGATTTGAATTCCTATATTTTCGTTCGTATTGAATCATCTGAATTCATATGTAACTATGCTTGGCCGCTTGATTATTCTTGAATGATTGTGATGATTTCTGACTTCTTCAATATCGTATACTTCGTTGCTTGATTCTCACTGTTTCGATTTTGAACTGTTCATTTTTCTTGGTCATTGCGGTTTTAATTCTTTGGTACTTTGAATTTGATTCCATTTTGACTTCGGCCTTGACTTTGTTTATGCGATGATATTGTTTGAATTATTCCTCTGCAAAAATATTTCCTTTTTTACTTCGGCCTTGTCACTGCTTCGACTTGGTTTTTGACATCACCTGACTTCGGTCATTTAATGCTGTGATAATATGTGACTTTGGCACTTCTGTTCATCTCTGTAGCATACTCGACTTGTACCTACTGTTGCATGACTTCGGCATTTATCTTGACATTATGTACATGTTTCTGAAATGTTGTATTGTATTTGGTTGGTTTCTTGTACATGCCGAGCCACTACTTTTGATCTGGTTTCACTGCACATATATGTTCGTGTTCACTCATGTATATATTCATGTCTTCACTGTGTACATTTGTGTTAGGCATTGTTGCAGTTTGGTTTTCCTGTATTCGCATGCTTGAAGTCGTAACCTGTGGTCCAGTTGACGATACTGCATGCATATTGTACTCATGTCTCAGTGATGCATTTGTATCCAAGTGTACGTGCTCTGTGTGTCACTGCATATATGCATGCTTCTTGGTTGTAGTTGAGCTTGTACCGTGTTTCACTTGGATTTATACTTGGTTTTGTTTACATGTGCATGGCTTGGTCTTGTAGTCTTCATTGCACTACTTGGACTTGTTTGTCTGGTCTCTGGACTCTGTAGCATATATATGTTACTTGTTTGCATTGTCCACGATTTTATATGTGTACATGTGGTCTATTTGGAGTCTTCATATGACTACACTTCTGTTGTAGTTTGTTGTAACTAGACCTGAGTTTTATTCATGATTTGAAACTGCTACCAGCTTTTGTATGACATTTGAACCTTATTAGCAGTTTGGTTCGACTGTTCAGCCTTTCACTTGAGACTGTATGTAGCTTGCGTGGCCTTTGTTTCACTCGAGAATTATTTGCATTTTGAATTGCACCTGTGTTGAATCCAGCTAATAACTTGGGTTTGATCTTGTGATAATATCGTGACTTTATATTTATTTCACTTGAGTTGAACCCGGCTTTTGATTTTGGTTTGACCTTGTGCTCACCTGTCCCTGTAATTTTATCAAGTGTATATCGGTGTGCACGACCTTATGGCATGTACAGTGATACACTGTGCATGTCACAAGCTGTTCGTGTATGATGAATTCAAAATTAAATGACGCCGAACAACCTGAATAACTGAGGCAAATAATATTTTCAAAATACATTTTATTTTACACTGCAAAAATATTTTATTTTCAATTTTACTGCGTCGGTGTATATTTTTGCAGATGTCTCAGATGCTGGATTAAATCTGGACTAGAGTTGAAGATTAATACGAGTGAATGAGTGAAATGTAGTGAGGTGCATTTGTAAATGAAAATTTGTGATGTAATCAAAATTGTATTGTTTGAAAATTGTGTGTATAGTGAGAGCTCAAATTTGTACTATTCAAAATTGTAATAAATATTTATTTGAATAAAATATCTGTTTTAATTTAAATTCTATGTTATTTATTTTATTCAGCAAATATTTATTTAATCTGTGAATATAAAATAGTACATTAACAAATACATTTAAATGAATATATATATATATATATATATATGTTTATTATCATCAAACAAAAATCATATACTCGCATATTCAACAATCTCCCCCTTTTGATGATAACAAACATATATTTAAGATTTTGAATTTATTAAATGTATTTGATCATTCAATTTGCTCCCTCTCTACACAAAGCTCCACCTTCATGTATGCCTGAGAATAAATAAAAATATTCAAATGTACCTAGATACAAATAAAATATCTAACCTTTATTTGTTACAAAATCTAAACTTTTCTGTCCACCTTTTGTTATCAGCAAAAGAGTAATAGTGTTAGAAAAATAGAGATAAAGTGATAGACATTAATACAATATTAATACTCAATCGAGTATAAATGTTAAATTTCATTAAAAAGTCGGAAAAAAATCATAAATACTCTGTTTGACATATATTCCACTTTAGAATGATAGGGATAATGTCATCATATATAAAACCATATAGTTGTGTCTATTTGTGGTATATTTATTTCAGGAATTTGAATATCTACTAACCATGCATAACCGTTAGGACTTTTAAATGAGATTAGTAGTATTCCAATTTTTTTTTAAAAAAATGAATTCAAGTATCTTCTAACCATGCATAACCGTGAGGACTTTTAAATGGGATTAGAATCAACTTGTCTATTTAATCAATCAATTTTGATATGCGTTCCATACATGCATAACCGTGAGGACTTTTAAATGAGCATGGAAGCACATAATCAAAAATTCCAAGTAATTCACCGATGCATAACCGTGAGGACTTTTAAATGAAAGTGAATACATTGGATGTTTTTATTTGTTAAAAATATAATGAAATGAAAAACGAATGATTCCCGTTTAAAATACCACATATTGACATACTATATTGGATTTTAATGAGTGATGGTTGACAGAAATATGATAGAAACAGAAATGGTCATGGAATTTTTGCCAACAAAAAGTTTTTATAACTCTGGTTTAAATTTCTAAAGAAATTTACTAATTATACTGCCTCAAGTTATAATATATGATTAATATCAACACTCATCACTTTTCCAATCACTATTTATCTTTTCGATAACCAGTAGGGAGTCAGATTAGTTAATGTAGTCATTTAAAATCAAATCCAAAAATAATTATAAAATCAAATTTTCCAAAATGACTAATCTGAAACAAGGTCAACAAAAATGATTTTCTAGAAGGGGTTTTATAAGAAAAATGTCTGCTATTTGAAAATTATTTAAAATGAAAAATATGCAGATATTTTCTTCGAAAAAACGATGCAGCTACTGAATGTCTCAACATAAATCACGTTCCACTAGAATTTTTCTATCAACTAGATTGCCAGTGTAATCTGCATCTGAATTTTTCTTTCACTCGAGATTATCATTAGTTGGATGTTATAGACCAGATCATGGAGTGTGCAACAGAATTCCTTAAGATCATTTTTACAACATTTAAATGAAATTCTTTTGAATTTGAATTCAACCCGTGCAAATAAACAAGCAGTGAACATAGTGTCAAATATATCCACTTGTATCAAGAGTAAACACCATCATTAGTCCAAAACAAAAACTATATGAACTGGTTCAAGAATGAAACGATGATTTGTCAACATTTTTGCACAAATCAGAATCAAAAATAAGAACAAGTCAAATAAGAACATATCAAATAAGAATAAGTCAGAATCAAAATCAACATTTATTTCTTCATCACATAACTGGCTGATTTAAATCAAATTATGGTGTAGATTATCACATTTAATAAACTGTTTAAGATAAATATACCATTACCTATTTTACCTTTGCCGATAATTTTTCATTGTTGTCCATTGTGATTCTGCCACCTTTATACTAGGCTAAGGAACTTTGATTTGTCTTCCGTTGTGTTTCTAGAACAGCCAGAATCCAGATAACACTGTTGTTGCTCCTTAGCCCTGCCACCACACCTACACGAGAGAATATTTTTGTAACCTATTTGTTTTTATAGGTCCATGGTTGTTAGTGGCAAATGATTTTGAAAAATAATTTTGTGGAGACCCAAAACTATTTATATATGTCCCTTTCGGCACCCAGATTTGTTTGACTTTGAGGGATTTTAAATTTGTGCCTTTTGGAACCCAAATTGGAATGGTTTTCACGTGTTTGGGTCTATACCAACAAATATTTTGATTGTGTCCAAATTTTCCACAAATTATGCACTTGAATTTGACTTCATTAATTTCACTTTTAACACGTTCAGATTGGTTATACCCAAGTCATTGTCTAATAGGATTGACGGTTTGTTTCCCTAATAGCATATTCAATGATCTTTCACTTTTGGAAAATTTTCCTAAAGTTGTAGACAATTGTTGGACTTGTGTTTTGAGAGATTCATTTTCGTTTAATAATTGAGTGCACTTTTTAATAGAATCATCTCTCCTAGTATTTTCGCTTTCTTTCAAAATCAGAATCTCATTTTCAAGTGATTTAATTTTAGTTTCTGATTTTTTAGTCTCTTCTTCGAATGTTGGACACTTATCACACTTAGGGACTTACTTTGATAGTTTTTAACTAATTGATCAAGCTGTTTATTTAAATCTATCAAAGTATCTCTTTGTGATTCAATTTTAGTGTATTTCTCCCTAAGTCGTTCGAAACAGCCATTTACTTCGTGGAAATATATAAGTAATTTAGAGTGAGTGAGTTTTGATACCTCGCTTGGCTCGTCATCATCGCTATCAGTTATATCACCTCGAAGGCACGGATCTCCTTTCTCACTCTCACTGCTAGTACTTTTATAATCATCATCAATTTTATTCCACATGGCTGCAAAGCTTCTTCTTTTTGATTTCTTTTCTTGACCGTGTCGATTCTGAGGACAATTGGGCTTGATGTGGCCAGGTTTATTGCACTTGTGGCAGATGATCTCCTTCTCTTCTGGGCTGTCTAGTGCTTTGATTATTCTGCTTTTCAATTGTTGATTTAGAGCTGGATTTCCATATCTGTGATTCCACTTTTTGAATTTCTTCATTAATAGTGCCATCTCAGCTGCTCCATCATCATCATCACCATCACTTTCTGTTGTTCCTTTGAGAGCTATCGATTTCTTTCGAGTATCACTTCCTTCATGCTCTTCCTTGAATTTCATCTCTAGTTCCTAAGTGGTGAGATTTCCGATGAGTTCTTCGACTTTGATTTGTTTCAAATCTTTTGACTCTTGAATAGCTGTGACTTTTGCTTCAAAATTCCATGGAAGGACTCGGAGGATTTTTTGGACTATCTCTAACTCTGTGTATGATTTCCTGAGAGCTTTTGATTTGTATACAATATTGGAAAGTCGTCCGTACATCTCTTTGACATTTTCTTCCTTGGCCATTGTGAAATTCTCGTATTCGTTACTCAACATGGCAAGGCGAGATTCCTTGACTTAAGATGTTCCTTCGTGAGTCACTTCAACTGGGTGCCAGATTTCCTGTGCAGTTAGACAATGTGAGACACGATTAATTTCAATATGATCCAATGAACAAATAATAGAATTCATAGCTTTAACATCTGCATTCTGTAACTTATTTTCTAGATCTGTCCATTGATCAATTGGTTTTCCTATTTCCTGATTATTTACCACTATAGTTGGTGTCCTATATCCTGTCTCAACTATATTCCAAGCATTAATGGTTTTCAAAAAAAAATTCATCCTATTTTTCCAGTAAGCATATTCACCATTGAACATTGGTGGTCTAACTATGGACTGACCCTCAGCAAAAGCATTATTAAAAGAAACCATTTGAAAAATTCAAATTTGTAAAACAAAAATTGGTTTTTGAAAAATCAAATTTTTAAAAACAAAACTTGACTTTTTTTCCTAGCTTTGATACCACTTGTAGGATCGATTTAACCCTAGGGGGGTGAATAGGGTGATACTATTAATTATAAAATTTATTGCAGAAGTATATAAAATAATATCAATACAGATCACAGCAGAATAATAGCAGCACAGATAATAGCAGAATAGTAAATGCAGAAAATAGAACACACAGATTTACCCAGCTTCGGCAAAACCCTGCCTACGTGCTGCCCCAAGGTTTCTACTAGAAATTAAGTAGTCAGACGCTTACACACGTAAACTCGCGACACCCGCAACTGACTAACCTAACTCTACGCTCAAAACCCTGCCACAACTCGGCCACTGAGTTGCGAATTCTCTTACTACACCACCGCAGTTCGTCCCCTAGTCACACGACTAGAAAATACACACATTTAAAAGTTAAAATACAAAATAAAAACGGTTTAAAAACAAAAACCCTAATTTTAAATATTTAGCCCAATAGAAATAAGACCGGCCCAATTAAAAATTAAATATAAATCCCCTTTTTATTTCCTTCTTTTAATCGGCATGTATCCTTCTTTGTTTGTGACAATATATCTCGTCTGCGTTCCTCTTTCCTTTTGCTCGAAAATTAGGGATTTTGTAAACTAGAAGCTGTTGACATCAAATTGATCGAATAAGTGATTTCCCTTTCCTTGCTCTGTCGATCGACTGTCTCTTTGAGTTGCTTACGGCTGCTTCTATTTGATCAAGTTCGATTAGAAAATCTGGTATGTAATTTATGCTTTTCTGCTCTACTTGTTAGCTTGCTTGAACTCGATACCTTTTACGGCCGATGATGATTGGGTTTTATAGGATTCAAATTCCTATATTTTCATTTGTATTGAATAATTTGAATTCGTCTGTAACTATGCATGGCCGCTTGATTATTCTTGAATGATTGTGATGATTTATGACTTCTTCAATATCGTATACTTCGTTGCTTGATTTTCACGGTTTCGATTTGGAACTGTTCATTTTTCTTGGTCATCACGGTTTCGATTCTTTGGTACTTTGAATTTGATTCCGTTTTAACTTCGGCCTTGACTTTTTTTATGCGATGATACTGTTTGAATTATTCCTCTGCAAAAATATTTCCTTTTTGACTTCGGCCTTGTCACTGCTTTGACTTGGTTTTTGACATCACCTGACTTCGGTCATTTAATGCTGTGATAATATGTGACTTTGGCACTTCTATTCATCTCTGTAGCATACTCGACTTGTACCTGCTATTGCATGACTTCGGCATTTATCTTGACATTGTGTACATGTTTCTGAAATGTTGTATTGTATTTGGTTGGTTGCTTGTACATGCCGAGCCACTAATTTTGATCTGGTTTCACTGCACATATATGTTCGTGTTCACTCATGTATATATTCATGTCTTCACTATGTACATTTGTGTTGGGCATTGTTGCAGTTTGGTTTTCCTGTATTCGCATGCTTGAAGTCGTAGCCTGTGGTCTAGTTGACGATACTGCATGCATATTGTACTCGTGTCTCAGTGATGCATTTGTATCCAAGTGTACGTGCTCTGTGTGTCACTGCATATATGCATGCTTCTTGGTTGTAGTTGAGCTTGTACCGTGTTTCACTTGGATTTATACTCGGTTTTGTTTACATGTGCATGGCTTGGTCTTGTAGTCTTCATTGCACTGCCTGGACTTGTTTGTTTGGTCTCTGGACTCTTTAGCTTATATATGTTACTTGTTTGCATTGTCCACGGTTTTATATGTGTACATGTGGTCTGTTTGGAGTCTTCATATGACTACACTTCTGTTGTAGTTTGTTGTGACCAGACTTGAGTTTTATTCATGATTTGAAACTGCTACCAGCTATTGTATGACATTTGAACCTTATTAGCAGTTTGGTTGGATTGTCCAGCCTTTCACTTGAGACTGTACGTAGCTTGCATGGCCTTTGTTTCACTCAAGAATTATTTGCATTTTGAATTGCACCTGTGTTGAATCCAGCTAATAGCTCGAGTTTGATCTTGTGATAATATCATGACTTTATAATTATTTCACTTGAGTTGAACCCGGCTTTTGATTTGGGTTTGACCTTGTGCTCACCTATCCCTATAATTTTATCAATTGTATATCAGTGTGCACGGCCTTGTGGCATGTACAGTGATACACTATGCATGTCACAAGCTGTTCGTGTATGATGAATTCAAAATTAAATGATGACGAACAACCTAAATAACCGAGGCAAATAATGTTTTCAAAATACATTTTATTTTACACTGCAAAAATATTTTATTTTCAATTTTACCGCGTCAGTGTATATTTTTGCAGATGACTCAGATGATGGATTTAATCTGAACTAGAGTTGAAGATAAATACTAGTGAATGAGTGACATGTAGTGAGGTGCATTTGTAAATGAAAATTTGTGATGTAATCAAAATTGTATTGTTTGAAAATTGTGTGTATAGTGAGAGCTCAAATTTGTACTATTCAAAATTGTAATAAATATTTATTTGAATAAAATATCTGTTTTAATTTAAATTCTGTTTTATTTATTTTATTCAGCAAATATTTATTTAATCTGTGAAAATAAAATAGTACATTAACAAATACATTTAAATGAATATATATATGTTTATTATCCTCAAACAAAAATCATATACTCGGATATTCAACAATAACATATCATTTAAGAATTTTCTATTTAATATACATTGAATTAAGTTCTTAATTCATTATATCATAATATAATAGGTATATAACAAAAAGAAAATACCTTTTATTTTGAACAAGATTGGTTATCGAATTAGATATGTGTAACAAATTATGTAACTGCCCTTATGGCATGTCCCTAACTTTATCAATCTCCCATTTGTACTTGGGGCCAATAATGAAATCTTATTCCCACTCCTTCGATATGTTTTCTCAAAAACTAATTGAGTTATTCCTTATTGAATGGGTATGCTATATTGTTTTAATTATCTATTCTGTCAATCAACTCTCTTTGAAGCTGATAAACTGCCTTTATCATATGTAACTTTTCAAAGTATGTTTCTCGACTTTTAATGAGCTTTGGGTTCTTTTACGAACTATATTGCGAAGTGCTTACCCTTCGGTTAAATCAGCCGCTACTTATTCTATGAAACATTTCCAGCTTAAAGTTTTTAACTTATGGTTGAACATGAATTTAGGATTGACACACTATACTCGATATCACTTGCAAAGTTCGAGTGCCTACGCTTCTTTATAAGTAGTTTGTTGTTTATATAAACAATTTTCTAGTATTTCATAAATACTATAGAACGATTTATTGTCATTTAATGTTTTAACTCGGGTTTGATACTTGTTATATGCATCAAATACATAAGTGAAGTGTGATATTGTAGACAATCTAACATGTACGATAATTGTAACGACCCGGAAATTTCGAACCCGAAATTTCCAGATAGTTAGAAGAAAAGAAAAGAGATAGAAGAAAGAAACAGAAAGAAGAAAGAAGAATAGAAAACACAACATCTCACATTCGCAGCGGATTAAATATAATAACAAATAATAGCATTCTTATAAAAGAAAACTGTAATTGTTACTTTACATACAATTCATCAGAGTTACAATCATTACAAATAGACAGGATAGTTATATCAACCTTCCCATACTACTATCAATACAACTCTCAAATACACAGCGGAATATACTCCATACGTCTCTGCCATCCAGCTCGCCACCTGAACTCCAGAACGTCCTTTCCTAAAAATCTGTAATACTCGGTCTGACCCGAGCATTACATCAAAGTAACACCCGGGTCAGGCTGGAAACCAGCGTGAGTAAACTCATTTAACATGAAATTAAATCCATAGAACTTATTTAACCCGGGGTAACTCGTACTTTAACACAAGTAGACAACTTATATAGTCAACATTTTATTTTCACAAAACAATATCTAAGTATCCAACTTAGTTTAAATGGTCCATATTATCCCAAACCAGCCTATTGATTTCACATATCAATCTATAAAGAATTATAGAAGAATTCAAATCGAAGTGGTTTCGGATATCGCTGATATCCGATCCCGGTCTCTTCGAATCAAATGTCATTTTTTTAGCCAAGTTATTTTAAGTTTAAACAATTCAATTTATATTCAGAATATCATATTCACATAACAATTCTATCACAGATAGATAACTTACATTATCATAATTCATCCAAAGCATCTCATATCAAAGAGCATCACAATCACTTATCAGATATATCAAATAATCCAAGGGATTCAATATTATTCAATCATCCATAAGCAAGATCAATCAATCACAAAATTTATAATTAATTTAATTAATCTCAAAATAGATTAATTATCTATGAATTAATTACCTAACCTTGCTTAAGTAATCATTTATTTACTATAATCATTTGAATTAATTAATCATTCTTAATTATCCAGCTTAAGTAATTATCCTTAATTTCTTAATTATTTCTTAATTAATCACATTAATTAACCTTTGATTAATTAATTACAATATCAAATTTACCCTTCAATTATTTACATTAAGAAATTATCTTTTAAGTAATTTAATTATCTCTTAATTATTTCCATCAAGTAATTACCCCATAATCACTTAAGTTAATTAATTAACCCTTAATCACTTTCATTAGTTAATTACCTTTAACTAATTTCATTCATTTATTAACCTTTAATTAATCACATTCAGTAATTACTCTTTAATCACTTATACTAAGTAATTAACTATCCATTTATTACATTAAGAAATTATATTTCAATTTGTAAATCTTAAACAATTAAGATAAACCATATACTTTAATTAATTACTTAGTTTCATCATTACTTATTTGAATTCAAAAGTTTGAAATTAATTCATTCAAACATCTCATAATTAAATTTTTTAATATACTTATATTTTGAAACCTGTTTGATAATAGTTTTGAAAACTTGTTCATTCTATTTGCTTTGAAAACTGGTTGCAATTTCCTTTTTGTTTTTTCTTTCAAATCTGGTTTTCTTTTAAACATTTGAAACCTGGTATGATTTGCTTCAGATTTTAAAACCTGATTTTCTTTTTAAATTTTATAACCTGGTAACTTAAAATAAACAACCAGAGCCACTACTTAATTTTCCCTAGAAATCCCCGAGTATGACTTCGAGGCCATCAACCAAAAACCCGAGGTCGACTCCGAGTCTCAACCCTTCTTCCCAAACTCAACATCACAGCAATGGCCACAGATACACTAGGAACTCGTGCACGTACACGCCTGGACTTCGCCACTCCGATCATCGCCGTCACCTCCAACCTGACGGTGACCACCACCACTAACGATTCGGCCACTCAGTTTCCAAAAATCGAACACAAATCAGAATCGAGCAAAACTGGCACCACTGGAACAAACCGATCGACTTAGAACCCCCTCGACCCAACGCCTCCGACCACCAGAATCCACTAAACCCCGTCCATAGTTCTGCCGGAGACCACACTTCATTTTCCCCCACACCTGATTTAGTCCGGTGTTCTAGTGACGATGCGGTAGCCTAAATTTCATCTTCGACCAGAATACGACCTTAAACCCTACTCTGCCCTCGACATGCCACCACGATGATCAGAAAAATTGCCGGCTAATTTTCCCAAGCTCCTCGATCAACAAGCTATCTCCAGCAACGATCTCCACGTTCCTCACTCATCTGATCGCTAGAAATCGTCGAAAAATAGATTTCCGTTCAACTCGAGAAATCCCCACAATCCCAAACTTAAAAATCTTGAAACTATTATCAAAATTCATTATTTTCAAAAACGAATTTGATTATATAATCAAAGCATGGAAATTGAACAATCAAATTTTTGACATTGATTGATCTTCTCTGTTCTTTTCAACTTCCAGTAATATTTCTTGCAATTTATACTTTTAAAAATATTTTAAAAATCGAGTTTAGTTTTTTTCAAACAGATTCCTTTTAAAGATCATAACCTAAAACTGTTTATATAAAGAGATATGAATTTTTCTTTGAATTTATTGAGCCTGTACACAAAACAGAGACAGCCATAAACATGTTCACAGACATGCACAGATACTTCACTTTTATATACATGCAAATGCTTTAATTCATCCATGCAACCATATCTATTACTTCAAATACTTATCTCATGCATCAGGATAACAAATTTAAGCTTTTAAAGAAATGTTTACTCACCTCACTGAAGAACAGAGGCCTGGTTTTAATGTTCTGATCTGAAAGCTTGCTTTTGTTTTCTGAAACTTGGTTTATCTGGATCAGTTTGATTTATGATGATCTGATGTTTGATTTACTTTGATGTTGAATTTGTTGCTTTGAAAACTTGATTACTTCAGGTCAGAGTTTTATCCTTTGATCTTGATCTTGCATTTTGATTACTTCAGTTTTATTTTTTTCAGATTCAGTTTTGAATTTTATTCAGGCTTCAGGTCTCTTTGTTTTCTGGCTTTAGGAAGTTTACGATTTTTTTTTAAAGCTTGGTAGAATTAAAAGAAATGAGAAGGAGGGGATTTGATAGTTTATATATCTCATTTTCCTATTTTTATAAATATTTCCTCTATGATAAAACTAAATGACACTTGTCATTCTTCCTTCTTAATCATCTAACACTTGTATTTTAAATGACTAATAAGATAACACATGTAATTATACATGAATTTATTTATTTTTAAATGGTATAAAGTTTTTTTATATTCAATTCCTTATTTAATAAATACATTTCTTAGTATATATATAAATCCTTTAAAAGAAAATTATAAAACAACTATATTCATAATAAAATCATATAGAATATATTTTAAATCCAAATTATATATATATCTAAGATATATATATATATATAACTATCCTTATTAATTCCAATTCAAATCCAAGAATTTTAAATTCAAATTTAATTTAAAATCAACTCAAATATAAACAAACAAAAATTCAATTTGTAAAAGAAAATTTTTATCTTAAAATTTATTTATATCTATATATATATATAAACAACATATTATTATCATTGTTTGAAATATTAATTTTGCCAATTTAAATAATTATAAAAGAGATTATCAAATACATATCTATCCAGATATTTATAATTCAATTTTATTATATTTCCAAATTCATTTACATATCTAGATATCTTTTATTATCAGAATTTTATCTGTTAAATTAATTAAAAATAGTTAATTATTCAATTATCAAATGTCCCAAAAATCCGGGTTATCACATTCCTCCCCCCTTAGAATCTTTTCGTCCTCGAAAAGGAACGAAGCTAGAATTTACCAAATGTTGATTATCTGAAAGAAAAAAAATTACCCTTTAGTCACCTTTTTACTATAAACTCTTTTTATTAAGAAATTTTAAAACACTTTTAAAAATCTATATAATATTACTGGGAATAGTTTTTTTTTATAAAAACACTTTTATAACTTGATGTCTCAACCAGTCCATCCTCGTTCTCACAGAAATTCGGTCATACGTTGATCAGACGTAGGACTGAAAATTTATAAGTACTGGGTAGACCCGTTTTCAACACCAGTGAAAATACTTGGAAAATAATTTATGAAAATATAGAAAACATTTTTGAAATCGAGAAATATCTTTGGTGAGAATGCTCTGGAAATCATCACCCCCATCCATGGTCGCAGTTAACCCGATGGTTACGTTGCCGTCCCGGCAAAATCCACAGATAACTGTAGGTCTCCGCGCTCCTCGATTACGCCATGGAACCCGCTACAGATCGCAGTTATACCCGGGCCTTACGTTGCTATCACAGCACAAACCCATATAACTGTAGGCATCAGCGCCACCGAATTTCGCTGCCAAAAAAATGAAACTTCTCCCACATAGGTCGTAGTCTACCGATATAAAATCAAACGTAGACAGTTGGCTCTCAGCGGCACACACGACTTTCGCTATGTTACCATAGTGTCACAGTCTACCGATATAAAATCAAACGTAGACAGTTGGCTCTCAGCGGCACACATGACTTTCGCTATGGTCTGCAGTAGATCGCAGTGACATCGAGTTACATTGTCGTCACAGAATAACCCAAATGCCTCTGTGGGCACCAGCCCCTCGACTTTCGCTACACAAATAATCCTCAGGAACTAGTTTTGTCCGGACTCCTCACAGGATCAACTTTAGAATCCCCCCTTGGGGTTCAAGGCAGTACCACCCAGTGGCACTCCTGAGAAGTTCATTTTAAGGGAGCGCCTTTTTCCCCAGAGCTATACTCAAAACATTTTATACTATATACTTATAGTATCTTCAAATCATACCCTTTATGATTTATCAAAATCTCCTTTACACAAAATGGATTACCAAAAATCGATAATTCTCAAACTAGGCTTTCCAAAATCCAAAATTGATTTCTCAAAAATCAAAAGCCCTTTCCAAAATCCATAGGTTCCCAAAACCTTTTCCAAAATCATTCTCATAAGATCCTTTATATATATATAGATATAGATATATATATATACTTTAAAAATCTTTGGATCACTTCAAACTTGTATAAAACTTCTATTTATACTTCAAATACTTCCAAAAACCCTTTTATTCTGGCTAGATTCAATAAGGGAAGATTTATCTTATATAACAAAGATATATAACTTTGTTTTATTCCAAATCAAATATTCAAATTTGATAAATATTTTATATAGTTATTAACCATATCACCTTTCCATAAAATGAGTTCTAATCACAGATATATTTAACTCCCATTTTATTTTATCATTTATTTTTCAAAATATACCCTTCTATTTCAAAACCATTTTACAATTTTATCCACAAATTTCCAATATCAATTTCATTCAAACCCGTACGATGTACTCATATCATTCGTACACAATACCAATCCGATCGCTCAATCGATCACACAATTTCTCTTCCGAACTAGTATCGTCCACCTGATTCCCTAATGCGGACTTAGATCTGGTTTCTTGATCAGAAACCGTCATTCTCCTTGCATAGTCGTAGCCATGATAGAGAATATCCAGAACCAATCAACAATCCATATCCAGGTTCGTCGTCGAAAATCGAGCGAAAAATCCCAACTCGGATCGATAATACTATCTCGAAATTCTGTGCTCGAATCTGGATCAAATCACTATGCGAATAGAATAATATACGTATATCCTACGTATTTATCTTTATTGGTTATTAGCCAAATCAGTTTCCTTTTCTATTTATATTTCCTTTAATTTCATTCACTTAATCTCAATTGCTTCCATTTCCAATTGAGTTATTACTTCAATTACAAACAGTCTGAACTCTGACCTATTTAAATTTAAAAATAACTTGAAAAAATTTAAAATAGATAAGTAGTTGAAAAATAGTTATTAGTTTGTAAAATATCTGTAAAATAGTTAAGTAGATATAAAATAGTTAGATAATTGCAAAATAGATTTAAAATAGTGATTAGATGTAGGTAACTGAAAAATAGTAATTAGTTTATAAGACAGTTTCAAAATAGTTAAATAGTTCCAAAATAATTGTAAAATAAGTATAAGATAGTTTGGGGTTTAAGAAGAAAGATTGTATAGTACATAGTTTGGAAAAATATATTTGTATTAAAACAATTTATTTTGAAACATAATCCAGAGCCAAACTGTTTAATTTCCCATCAATTCAATTTAAATTTCCACTTCCATTTAAATTGACTCAATACTTCAATTTCCATTGAATTTGATTCAATCCCAATTCGAGTTGAATTAATCTTAATTCCTTTCCAAATTCAAATCAAATTCCATTTGATTTTAAACATATTCATTTTAATTACAATTTCAAATTATTCAAACTAATTTCAAATTGAATCCACTTTAATTTCAAATCATTTCAATTTCTATATGAATTAATCCCAATTCCCATTTGAATTTGAACTCATTCAATCTTAAATTTTATTTCAAATTAATCCAATTCAAATTTTCCATTTGAATTTTAAACTTATCCATCTTAAATCACAATTCCCATTTATTCAAATCAATTTCAGTTTGAACTAATTCAATTTAAATCTCAATTTTAAACTATCTCGAATTATATAAATTCGAGTTAAATTTTTAAATGTTGATTTAATTCCTTAAATCAAATTAACCATTATTTTTTAAACCAACAATTTAAATTTTTAAACAATTAAATTTTGAGTCCAAATTTCAGAACTCCATTTTAAAGTATCTTTACTTAGCTTATTTCAAAGCTCAAATTAGAGTTCAAAACTTTTTAAATGATTAAATCTTCAGAATCCAATCAACCTTTATTTTTAATTTAACAACTTAAATCTTTAAACCATTTAATTGTGAATCCAAATTCCAAAATTTCATTTTAAAATTATCTTTACTTAACTTATTACAAAGTTCAAATAAGAATTCAAAAACAATTTAATCTTCAGATTCTAATTTATTATCCATTTCTAACTTCAAAACCAATTCTCAGTTTCAAATTTCAAACTTTATATTAATAATCTTCCCACTTATAAGTTCAAAAACTTATCACTTTGGGTTTTCATTCCATGGAAAAATTTAAAACTCAACACTTAGAGTTTATTTCAAATCATCTTTGATATTATGTATATCCCTTATTTATACATATTTATTTCCTTTACACACCAAGTTATACCTTAAATTTTTAAACCACCTTTGGTTTTAATTCAAAACAAACTTCTTTAAAACAATTTCAAGTTTTCTGGACTTAAAACTTCACAATTTAAAACCCACTTAAATTTACAAGTCATACTTGCCTAAATGTTTTACTTCCTTAAAACATTTTATTTTGCTTACTCATTTACAACATTTCATTATTAAACACAATACCATTTATGATAATAACCAAGATTATCATATCTGGAATCCAATTCATTATTATCTTTATTCAATTTAAATTTGGTTGTATTACTATTACCACTTAATTCTTATTATTTTATTTAATTCCAATGATTCAACAACCAATTTCTTTAATATATTTAATAATTAGAATATTATTTCTATATATATTAAAAGATAAACTTATATAAAAATCATTTTATTTTTAAAACCATTTAAAAACCTTTATATAAGAAAATAACAAGTACGCTCTCATATATATATATATATACACTCAACTCATTTTAGGGTACTATTGACCCTATCCTTAATGAGTAAATCCCACTAGAGCCAAGGTTCTCACTTAACCTTCAGCTCTGATACCAACTGTAACGACCCGGAAATTTCAAACCCGAAATTTCCAGATAGTTAGAAGAAAAGAAAAGAGATAGAAGAAAGAAACAGAAAGAAGAAAGAAGAACAGAAAACACAACATCTCACATTTGCAGCGGATTAAATATAATAACAAATAATAGCATTCTTATAAAAGAAAACTGTAATTGTTACTTTACATACAATTCATCAGAGTTACAATCATTACAAATAGACAGGATAGTTATATCAACCTTCCCATACTACTATCAATACACTCTCAAATACACAGCGGAATATACTCCATACGTCTCTGCCATCCAGCTCGCCACCTGAACTCCAGAACGTCCTTTCCTAAAAATCTGTAATACTCGGTCTGACCCGAGCATTACATCAAAGTAACACCCGGGTCAGGCTGGAAACCAGCGTGAGTAAACTCATTTAACATGAAATTAAATCCATAGAACTTATTTAACCCGGGGTAACTCGTACTTTAACACAAGTAGACAACTTATATAGTCAACATTTTATTTTCACAAAACAATATCTAAGTATCCAACTTAGTTTAAATGGTCCATATTATCCCAAACCAGCCTATTGATTTCACATATCAATCTATAAAGAATTATAGAAGAATTCAAATCGAAGTGGTTTCGGATATCGCTGATATCCGATCCCGGTCTCTTCGAATCAAATGTCATTTTTTTAGCCAAGTTATTTTAAGTTTAAACAATTCAATTTATATTCAGAATATCATATTCACATAACAATTCTATCACAGATAGATAACTTACATTATCACAATTCATCCAAAGCATCTCATATCAAAGAGCATCACAATCACTTATCAGATATATCAAATAATCCAAGGGATTCAATATTATTCAATCATCCATAAGCAAGATCAATCAATCACAAAATTTATAATTAATTTAATTAATCTCAAAATAGATTAATTATCTATGAATTAATTACCTAACCTTGCTTAAGTAATCATTTATTTACTATAATCATTTGAATTAATTAATCATTCTTAATTATCCAGCTTAAGTAATTATCCTTAATTTCTTAATTATTTCTTAATTAATCACATTAATTAACCTTTGATTAATTAATTACAATATCAAATTTACCCTTCAATTATTTACATTAAGAAATTATCTTTTAAGTAATTTAATTATCTCTTAATTATTTCCATCAAGTAATTACCCCATAATCACTTAAGTTAATTAATTAACCCTTAATCACTTTCATTAGTTAATTACCTTTAACTAATTTCATTCATTTATTAACCTTTAATTAATCACATTCAGTAATTACTCTTTAATCACTTATACTAAGTAATTAACTATCCATTTATTACATTAAGAAATTATATTTCAATTTGTAAATCTTAAACAATTAAGATAAACCATATACTTTAATTAATTACTTAGTTTCATCATTACTTATTTGAATTCAAAAGTTTGAAATTAATTCATTCAAACATCTCGTAATTAAATTTTTTAATATACTTATATTTTGAAACCTGTTTGATAATAGTTTTGAAAACTTGTTCATTCTATTTGCTTTGAAAACTGGTTGCAATTTCCTTTTTGTTTTTGCTTTCAAATCTGGTTTTCTTTTAAACATTTGAAACCTGGTATGATTTGCTTCAGATTTTAAAACCTGATTTTCTTTTTAAATTTTATAACCTGGTAACTTAAAATAAACAACCAGAGCCACTACTTAATTTTCCCTAGAAATCCCCGAGTATGACTTCGAGGCCATCAACCAAAAACCCGAGGTCGACTCCGAGTCGCAACCCTTCTTCCCAGACTCAACATCACAGCAATGGCCACAGATACACTAGGAACTCGTGCACGTACACGCCTGGACTTCGCCACTCCGATCATCGCCGTCACCTCCAACCTGACGGTGACCACCACCACTAACGATTCGGCCACTCAGTTTCCAAAAATCGAACGCAAATCAGAATCGAGCAAAACTGGCACCACTGGAACAAACCGATCGACTTAGAACCCCCTCGACCCAACGCCTCCGACCACCAGAATCCACTAAACCCCGTCCATAGTTCTGCCGGAGACCACACTTCATTTTCCCCCACACCTGATTTAGTCCGGTGTTCTAGTGACGATGCGGTAGCCTAAATTTCATCTTCGACCAGAATACGACCTTAAACCCTACTCTGCCCTCGACATGCCACCACGATGATCAGAAAAATTGCCGGCTAATTTTCCCAAGCTCCTCGATCAACAAGCTATCTCCAGCAACGATCTCCACGTTCCTCACTCATTTGATCGCCAGAAATCGTCGAAAAATAGATTTCCGTTCAACTCGAGAAATCCCCACAATCCCAAACTTAAAAATCTTGAAACTATTATCAAAATTCATTATTTTCAAAAACGAATTTGATTATATAATCAAAGCATGGAAATTGAACAATCAAATTTTTGACATTGATTGATCTTCTCTGTTCTTTTCAACTTCCAGTAATATTTCTTGCAATTTATACTTTTAAAAATATTTTAAAAATCGAGTTTAGTTTTTTTCAAACAGATTCCTTTAAAAGATCATAACCTAAAACTGTTTATATAAAGAGATATGAATTTTTCTTTGAATTTATTGAGCCTGTACACAAAACAGAGACAGCCATAAACATGTTCACAGACATGCACAGATACTTCACTTTTATATACATGCAAATGCTTTAATTCATCCATGCAACCATATCTATTACTTCAAATACTTATCTCATGCATCAGGATAACAAATTTAAGCTTTTAAAGAAATGTTTACTCACCTCACTGAAGAACAGAGGCCTGGTTTTAATGTTCTGATCTGAAAGCTTGCTTTTGTTTTCTGAAACTTGGTTTATCTGGATCAGTTTGATTTATGATGATCTGATGTTTGATTTACTTTGATGTTGAATTTGTTGCTTTGAAAACTTGATTACTTCAGGTCAGAGTTTTATCCTTTGATCTTGATCTTGCATTTTGATTACTTCAGTTTTATTTTTTTCAGATTCAGTTTTGAATTTTATTCAGGCTTCAGGTCTCTTTGTTTTCTGGCTTTAGGAAGTTTACGATTTTTTTTTAAAGCTTGGTAGAATTAAAAGAAATGAGAAGGAGGGGATTTGATAGTTTATATATCTCATTTTCCTATTTTTATAAATATTTCCTCTATGATAAAACTAAATGACACTTGTCATTCTTCCTTCTTAATCATCTAACACTTGTATTTTAAATGACTAATAAGATAACACATGTAATTATACATGAATTTATTTATTTTTAAATGGTATAAAGTTTTTTTATATTCAATTCCTTATTTAATAAATACATTTCTTAGTATATATATAAATCCTTTAAAAGAAAATTATAAAACAACTATATTCATAATAAAATCATATAGAATATATTTTAAATCCAAATTATATATATATCTAAGATATATATATATATATAACTATCCTTATTAATTCCAATTCAAATCCAAGAATTTTAAATTCAAATTTAATTTAAAATCAACTCAAATATAAACAAACAAAAATTCAATTTGTAAAAGAAAATTTTTATCTTAAAATTTATTTATATCTATATATATATATAAACAACATATTATTATCATTGTTTGAAATATTAATTTTGCCAATTTAAATAATTATAAAAGAGATTATCAAATACATATCTATCCAGATATTTATAATTCAATTTTATTATATTTCCAAATTCATTTACATATCTAGATATCTTTTATTATCAGAATTTTATCTGTTAAATTAATTAAAAACAGTTAATTATTCAATTATCAAATGTCCCAAAAATCCGGGTTATCACATTCCTCCCCCCTTAGAATCTTTTCGTCCTCGAAAAGGAACGAAGCTAGAATTTACCAAATGTTGATTATCTGAAAGAAAAAAAATTACCCTTTAGTCACCTTTTTACTATAAACTCTTTTTATTAAGAAATTTTAAAACACTTTTAAAAATCTATATAATATTACTGGGAATAGTTTTTTTTTATAAAAACACTTTTATAACTTGATGTCTCAACCAGTCCATCCTCGTTCTCACAGAAATTCGGTCATACGTTGATCAGACGTAGGACTGAAAATTTATAAGTACTGGGTAGACCCGTTTTCAACACCAGTGAAAATACTTGGAAAATAATTTATGAAAATATAGAAAACATTTTTGAAATCGAGAAATATCTTTGGTGAGAATGCTCTGGAAATCATCACCCCCATCCATGGTCGCAGTTAACCCGATGGTTACGTTGCCGTCCCGGCAAAATCCACAGATAACTGTAGGTCTCCGCGCTCCTCGATTACGCCATGGAACCCGCTACAGATCGCAGTTATACCCGGGCCTTACGTTGCTATCACAGCACAAACCCATATAACTGTAGGCATCAGCGCCACCGAATTTCGCTGCCAAAAAAATGAAACTTCTCCCACATAGGTCGTAGTCTACCGATATAAAATCAAACGTAGACAGTTGGCTCTCAGCGGCACACACGACTTTCGCTATGTTACCATAGTGTCACAGTCTACCGATATAAAATCAAACGTAGACAGTTGGCTCTCAGCGGCACACATGACTTTCGCTATGGTCTGCAGTAGATCGCAGTGACATCGAGTTACATTGTCGTCACAGAATAACCCAAATGCCTCTGTGGGCACCAGCCCCTCGACTTTCGCTACACAAATAATCCTCAGGAACTAGTTTTGTCCGGACTCCTCACAGGATCAACTTTAGAATCCCCCCTTGGGGTTCAAGGCAGTACCACCCAGTGGCACTCCTGAGAAGTTCATTTTAAGGGAGCGCCTTTTTCCCCAGAGCTATACTCAAAACATTTTATACTATATACTTATAGTATCTTCAAATCATACCCTTTATGATTTATCAAAATCTCCTTTACACAAAATGGATTACCAAAAATCGATAATTCTCAAACTAGGCTTTCCAAAATCCAAAATTGATTTCTCAAAAATCAAAAGCCCTTTCCAAAATCCATAGGTTCCCAAAACCTTTTCCAAAATCATTCTCATAAGATCCTTTATATATATATAGATATAGATATATATATATACTTTAAAAATCTTTGGATCACTTCAAACTTGTATAAAACTTCTATTTATACTTCAAATACTTCCAAAAACCCTTTTATTCTGGCTAGATTCAATAAGGGAAGATTTATCTTATATAACAAAGATCAACTTTAGAAATAAACTCCTGAGAAGTTCTCACAGGATCAACTTTAGAATCCGGACTCCTCACAGGAACTAGTTTTGTCCTCAGGAACTAGTTTTATCCTCAGGAACTAGTTTTGTCCGGACTCCTCACAGGATCAACTTTAGAATCCCCCCTTGGGGTTCAAGGCAGTACCACCCAGTGGCACTCCTGAGAAGTTCATTTCAAGGGAGCGCCTTTTTCCCCAGAGCTATACTCAAAACATTTTGTAACGACCCGCCTTTTTGACCGTTCAAATCGACAAATCAGACACACATGTCGATTCTAAACCATTCAAAAGGGCGGATGGTTATTGGGGTTAAATAAGAAAAGAAAAGAAAAGAAATAAAGGAAATGAAACAACACAGAATCTCACAGCGGAAGGCTAAAGTATGATAATAAAATAACAGTTCATGAAGCTGTTAATTAAATGAATACATTTGAAATGAATACATTTGATTATTATTATACAACATTTATCATAGTTACATACACAGCAAATATCATACAACAATGCAGTGGAATGGAATGAATATAATAGTAGTAGATAATATACCAAATCTTCGTCTCCGTCCTCCAAGAAAATGATCTTCAACCTAAACTGAAATGCTCAGGCTGACCCGAGCGTAATGAAAAGACAAAACACTCGAGTCAGGACTAAAATATCCTTATGAAAGTTAAATCAATCGTAATAAATATGAGTGTAAACGGCGTCAGAGATGTTTACGGGGTTTGACATCTCCTATCCAGTGTCAACGTGCGTGCAATAACTCAAGAGATGTTACGGGATTTTCCATCTCTCAAGGATCCGTTAAACTATCTATATATACAATAAGATACGCTATATAGATAATGTCTAAAGTAAAGTAAAGGTATCAAAATAGTGTTAAGTCAACGCCCATTCGCCGCTTAACACATTTATATTCCCAAGAGCATATACAAGACCGTAGTTTCCCCAAAACCGGAAGTCACCAGAGGGCAATCCATATACTCAAGGTACAAACCATAACGTAGTGGTCGCGAATAGGATAATCAGTATGACAAGGTACATGAGGCGATACCAACTAGGATACTAGTAGTTGCGTGATCCGGACTGATGTTGGGCATAGCAGCTACTACCCCAACACCGCGAAACAACACTCCCATAATCGCGGGGTGCACCCAAATCGAATCACAAAAGTAATAGACATGGTATCGAAGGAGTGTGTCCGCTAGAGATGGCGATCCTCAATGGCCCGGCGCGGCTCCTGTTTTAGTCATGTCAGGGGTCATCCAATATCGTTCTCTTTCTTCAGTCAACACGTTCACCAAACCATCCACTTCGTTCTGGATCAACACTCCGCGAATATAGTTATTAAAGTGGTTTTCGGTATCGACAGAGAGTATGTCCATATCCGATCCCGGTCTCTTTAATAACTACGTTATATTTTTCACACCGGTTGGATCTTTTACATTTTCAAAATCAATTCATAATTGATTATCAAAAATATCATATTCGCTTCAAAGATCAAATCCATTTCAAAATCATCATATCTACTCAAAATATACGATTTCGTTTCAAAAAAACATTTTTCGCCTCAATATCTCATTTAAATTTCAAAATCATTTCGAATTTCAATTTAGGTTGCAACTTCATTTAACCCAATTCGTATTTAAATTCGAGATTTAAATATAAACAATTCACCTTATTGACCAGCTTGAAAATTTTAGAAAATAGTTTTAAGTAATTTAAAAGTAGTTTAAATAATTAAAATAGTTAAAATAGTTTAATAGAAAATATTTAAATAGTTTAATCGAAAATAATTTGAATATAAAAATGGTTTATATAGTAAAACAGTTTGAAATCAAAATAATTTCAATATTTAAAGAATATAGATTTTAAATCAATTATACTAAAATATTCATTTAAAACAAATTCCAAAGTCAAACCGGTCAACTTCCCAATTTCCTACCCAAATCAATTCAAATTTCCATTTTGATTTAATCGATTCAATTCCGATTTCAACTCGAATAAATTTTGATTCCATATAAATTTCGATTCCAATAAACAAATTCCGTTCACTTTTAATTTCCAATTTCAAATTAATTTCTAATTCCAAATTAATTTCCAATTCCCAATTTATTTCCAATTTCAATCCCAATTCCAAATGAATTTAAATTTCAATTCCAAATTAATTTAAATTCCAATTTCCAATTAATTTCCAATTTCAGTTCCAAATCCAATTTCAAAATATCGATTTAAACATTAAATCAAATTTACTTTCAATACCAAATTTTTGAATCCAAATTTCAATTCTAAGCTCAAACCTAAAATATCATTTCATATAAGTTTTCTTAGAAATATTCAAAGTTTGAATAAAAGTCCAATCTTTAAAACAAATCAACTTCCGAAAATATATGCCGTATTTCAATTTTTAATTTAAAAAAAAACTAAACTTTGATTAATTAAACAATTTCGTTTATCAAGTTTAAATTCCAACATTTCAAGCTCCAATTCAAAATAATTCATTTTCCATAATTTGGATTTTATTCTTAAAATCAATTCATTTAAATAATTTCAAAACAACTTTTAAAATCAATTAATTTAGCCAATCCGGTGTCCGTATATAATTTTCTAACCTATGGCCAAGTGGATAATTATTTCAATTAAATTTCAGGAATAGATATATCATTTCAATTCGAATCATAGTGTCATAGGTATATATCATTTCAACATATATCTCAATTTATTCAAAATGATTAAATTTACAACTGTAAATAATACGCAGGGTGATGACAGGATATATACAACAAATAAACATTCAAACATTCAACATCAATCAATAGCATTCATCGCAACCAATCATCCAGACAACAATATAATTCATGGAAATTTCATAGTTATCAATGTCAGGTAATTTAATCGCAATCAAATTCCTATTTAATTTAACTGTCAATTTTAATTTCTAACATTAAATTCAACGACGATCTAGATGACAATTAAATTTTTATCAACAACGACTAATAAAAATCATATCACTTCACAATATCAAATTTAACTAGCATCAGAATATTCTAGTACGTTGTGAGCGTTATAAAACACTCACTTTGATTTTACGATTTTAAATCAAATCGAATGGCGTTCGATTTAACTCAAAATTTTCTCTAACTCCAAATGCTTCCAATCCAACTCCATAGCGTAGTGCTCGTCAAAACGAAGCCAACGCAATTCGTTTCGTTGAATTCCGACCTCGTATGCAAAAGTTAGAGCATTTTAAAGATTGTACGAATTTATATATATATAAATCACAATTCTCTTTTTATTTTCTAACCCTATCAGATCTGAGCCATTGATCCCTATCCCTCCATCATCAGGCCGCATGCTTTGCTTCTCTTCCAAACGTGAAAATCACGTACCTTTGAACCCATATGCACGCACAACTCCTCCATGTCGCGGCCACCACAAGCGTCGGGAAGTTGATCAGAGACCGCCGAATGGAAGCTCGTCTCGAGCTCGACCCATGCCATGACTGCAGTTGAACTCGGCCTCCCATCTCGCCTCGAAAAACGTGAAAAACGCAGCCACTTTGAACGCGATTTCCCGTTAATTCGTTGCTCCGTTTTCGATCATCTCCGTATGGATTTGAAGAGCTCGCCGAGATCTACAACTTTGCTTTTGGAATTTTTCGATTTCGTTGAACGGATTGAGAGATATTAAGAGAAGAAATTTCGAAATTTTTCAGCCATTGAAATCTAGGGCCGGCTGCTGTTGAAGACAAGGGCTTGAGTGCAAATGGAACGATAAAGGGTCCTTTTATAGAAATTTACCGAAAATCACTATTCACTCGATTTTCCGAACTCCGATTTACGCGCAGTGACCGGCGTTTCTAGGGTTTATCCCACGTTCCGGACACAATGGAATAGGTTTCGGAAGCTAATTCGATCGTATGTGTGAGTTATGGCAATAAACGATCGATTTAAATTAAACCGATTTAAACCGATTTCGATGCGTTTTAATTCGTACCGAACAAACGGTAAATCCAATCGACTTGAAATTTGAAACCTTACAATAATATGACATTACGGATCCGATGAAACTGGTTTCGTCGAAATCCGAGACTTTTGGAAAAATGACTATTTTAACTCGCCGAATTAATATTAAGAACAATTTGATGCGTTTAGAGCTGTCACGGTCAAACTATAACTCCGATTGCTACGAAAATTGAAATCCGACAATAACAAACTATTACGGATCCAATGGAACTAGTTTCATTCAATTCTGAGACTGTTCGAAAAATGGCTATTTTTCAGTCGATAATTAAATATTAAAATATTCAATTTTCACAAATTAACTTTAAATTCAATTTTAAAAGTTCTATAACATTACTATAACTCCAATATGATAAGATAAAATTTTACAAATCATTTTCAATCATATTCAACTCGATTTCAATTATTTCTGAAATTTAACTTATTAGATTATCGATTTAATTGTCTAATTAAATCCAATATTCGAAAAATAAATTATTCGACTGTTTAATTTCAATATAAAATTCCCAATTTTAAATTATTAACTTTTTAAATCAAATTTCAATTGTTCACATATTCCATTTTTAATTTCGCAGTAATTAACAATCTTTTACAATACAATTTTCCATTATAAATCCAATATAAAAGATTATATTAGATTCAGCGTTCAATTATATTATAATTCAAATTCAAGTTATTTAATTCCAAATGAATTCTTTTGTTTCGATTTACACTTTCATTATTGAATCAACTATTTACTTATACATTATTATCAATAGTTTATAATTCATTTACTTTCATTTTCTTATCATCTTATTTAATAGTAAATTACATTCATTTACGTTGATTTCCATATTATAACTTCAATATTAAATGTAACATTTTATTTATTTCATTGTTTACAATCAAATTAAATTCAATTCATTATTTACATTCACTACAAGTTAACATCCATATTTAATTTACAAATAAGTTATTTCAGAATTCAGTTTTGTATTTTAACTTGTAATTCACATTTAACAACACAAAATTTTATTTCCTTCGGATTTTTATCCAAAATTTTCATTTTAATTCGTATTTTAAAAGTGTTAAAAAATACGGGTCGTTACATTCTCCCCCACTTAAAACTTTTCGTCCTCGAAAAGGAACGGAGAAGGAGAAACCATCATTTAGATATAATTCATTCAAAATATTCGACTTATTTGCAAAATTTAGTTATAGGATTTTTTTTTCAATCTCAAAATTTTCTAACTCCCGGATTTTTGAAAAAATTCGGCAGCACCTCCTTTGCGCGGCTAGGACCGAAAAATTTCACAGTGGTAATAATTGCATGATATACATCTCATTACAAGAATGAGGCATCCCAAAACATGGGGAACACAATAATATACCACAACATAAACCGTAATCCGAGAACGTACCTTTTGTTAAGCGTTTATTAGCATTTTAACTTACATTTTGCATTTAGCGTAGAAGCGAGTTCCACAAGCGAAGCGCAACCCCTTTGCTACCTACTAAAATGCTCAATAACCAAGTTAGAACCATGCATATAAAGATAGATCGATATACTTAGTATAAACAACATACATATAACATGTTTAGCTTCAAAACTGAAATTCCAATTCCAGAACAGCAAACGAATCCTAGTTTTTGGTCATCTAAACAATAAAATTTGACAATGGAATCCAAACAAAAGTTGTTGCATTCGTTTCAGGCTTTACGGAATGTCCAAAATTATCAAATTCGGACCATCCGTTCAAAAGTTACGGCCATTTTACTAAAATCACACGCCTCAGCCTGGGCAATGAATTGCGCAGGTCAGCGACGTTTGGTCACGTTTTTGACCTTCTAAACGACAGCAAAACAGCAAATGCTTAAAACAAAAGTTTTAGCTTAAGTTCTAAGCTTTCCAGAAAGTGCAAGATCATCAAAATCCGATGCACCAGTAAAAAGTTATGGCGAGAATACTAAGGGTATGTACTACTGATTTTACTTATTTTTACACAGGACAGCGAGTAACATTCAAGTTTTAACCTAGTAGACGAAGGAATTTTGCCAAGACACTCTAAATAACAGTTGTGCTATATTTTCTAAGCTTTTCGAAAAGTCTAAGATCGTCGAATTTCGTCCAGCCATTTAAATGTTATGGTTGTTTTCGTTTCAGCATATATTGGACAATTTTGGATTTTTCCAAAAATTTGCTTTTATTATTTCAAAGTACAAACCATCAAACTTCAAATTTTCTAAAGAAACATTCATAAACACAAAGTCGTTTATTTTCTTATTTATCCATGAAATAAGCTTACATTCGATTTGTTTCCGATTTATTCAAGTTTGTTTCATTCACATTTTAAATTCAAGTCAATTTGCTTCAATTTAAATTGGATTCAATTATATTTAATTTCACTTTGCTTCAAATTTGAATTTAATTATTTTAAAATTCCGTTTATTCAATTCCATTAACACTAATGAATTCTACTAAATCAATTACCATTCATCTAACAACAAATGCATATCAAACATTAACATCCATCCAAAATCTACACTAAATCAATTATACATTTCACATTTAGTTATATTCAACTTTAATTAGTTTCCATTTACAAATTTTATATTTCATTAATTTTAAATTTTATTCATTCACTTGTATATATCATTCATTTACTTATCTTTATTTGTATTTAAACTTTTTAAGTATTTGATAAGTTATAGTTATGCAAATAGAATGTAGTTAAACAACATACAACCTCTTTTCATTCAAAGTTGAGTTTTCAATTAATTAATTCTTAACTCATTTCTTAAATTTCACTATAATTTAATTTCACATTTACATTCACATATGGTATTTCCATTTTATATTAACATAATAGTGAATCACCTTTAAATGTTAATTTAAATTCCAATTATTTACTAACAATTTTATTTATATTTGCAAACCATTAATTAAATGCATATTTTATTATTCAAACCTAAACTTGTATATTACCCAATTACAATTTCATATAACATTTTTGAACTTCTTAAATATTTTGGTAAGTTATATTTATGTTATAGAATGAAATTTAATACTATGCGAGTTTTACAGTTTCAATTTTATTTAAAGTTCATAATTTCCTAATTCTAAGGATATCTACTTCAATTGATATTTTCACTTAGCTCTTAGGTTCATTTCTCATTTCACAATTTAGAAGTTCTGTAATGATTCAAGTATTTGTTTATCTCAATAGTTTATAATTATTAAATATTAAAGAACTTAAGAATTTCAACTCCGGTTTCAATTCAAATCAAGTTTGAAATAATATATACTTATATTAATATATATCAAGTCATACTATAGAGAATATAAAATAAAATTCAATTTTAATCAAAACAGGGTTTAGAAAAACTATTTAGTGATCTCCCCCACTTGGACTCTCGAAAATAAAGTCGATGATGCGTGCACTCATCACCGAAATCATTTTCTAGCGTCAAGAGAAGGGAATATAACATTTATCATAAAAAAAAAGTCCTTCGAAAACAATTTCAACTGAAATATACTATCATATAATACTCATATTATACATTTCAAATTTTTGATAATAAATTTTCAAAACACCGGAATTTAAATTCTCCATCTTAATTTAAATTCATTTTTATTTTATTTTATTTACCATTTATATTCATTGTAAATCATATTTACAAGTTTCATTCCTTAAAATCATCCATTAGTCAATAGTTAGAAATATTGACTAATCAACAATAAACGATGATAATCTAATATTATCATCTCCTAACAACCAATACAATCAAAATTTATAAATTTTCAAGATAATTCTTTTATATATAAAATATAATCTAAAACAATATTATGTCAATCTGTCCTATTCGAGTGTTTAGAAATTCCTATCGATGCCTTGGCGTCCCAAGTACCAACCAGAATTCATAAATACTCAACGGAACAAATTAACACAATATAAAATCATTTTTTTATATCAAAATTACAAATACGCTCTCTCATATACACTCAACTCATTCATATAGTTTACCTCTATTTCAATGAGTTATTCCCCACTAGAGCCAAGGTTTATCGCTAAACCAAAGCTCTGATACCAACTGTAACGGACCGCGTCAGTGGGGTAACGCCCACCGTAGCATACAGCTGTACCTGTGTTCTGCCTTTACGGCCAGCCTCTCGACTGCACCAACCCCGCAGGGACATGTAGGAGTAAGAGTCATCCGCTCGCTACCAAACCAAATGCGAGAACCCCCTATCATGCTGCACCCGCCAAGTGCATAGGCAGACACACATGCCGATTCTAAACCATTCAAAAGGGCAGATGGTTATTGGGGTTAAATAAGAAAAGAAAAGAAAAGAAATAAAGGAAATGAAACAACACAGAATCTCACAGCGGAAGGCTAAAGTATGATAATAAAATAACAGTTCATGAAGCTGTTAATTAAATGAATACATTTGAAATGAATACATTTGATTATTATTATACAACATTTATCATAGTTACATACACAGCAAATATCATACAACAATGCAGTGGAATGGAATGAATATAATAGTAGTAGATAATATACCAAATCTTCGTCTCCGTCCTCCAAGAAAATGATCTTCAACCTAAACTGAAATGCTCAGGCTGACCCGAGCGTAATGAAAAGACAAAACACTCGAGTCAGGACTAAAATATCCTTATGAAAGTTAAATCAATCGTAATAAATATGAGTGTAAACGGCGTCAGAGATGTTTACGGGGTTTGACATCTCCTATCCAGTGTCAACGTGCGTGCAATAACTCAAGAGATGTTACGGGATTTTCCATCTCTCAAGGATCCGTTAAACTATCTATATATACAATAAGATACGCTATATAGATAATGTCTAAAGTAAAGTAAAGGTATCAAAATAGTGTTAAGTCAACGCCCATTCGCCGCTTAACACATTTATATTCCCAAGAGCATATACAAGACCGTAGTTTCCCCAAAACCGGAAGTCACCAGAGGGCAATCCATATACTCAAGGTACAAACCATAACGTAGTGGTCGCGAATAGGATAATCAGTATGACAAGGTACATGAGGCGATACCAACTAGGATACTAGTAGTTGCGTGATCCGGACTGATGTTGGGCATAGCAGCTACTACCCCAACACCGCGAAACAACACTCCCATAATCGCGGGGTGCACCCAAATCGAATCACAAAAGTAATAGACATGGTATCGAAGGAGTGTGTCCGCTAGAGATGGCGATCCTCAATGGCCCGGCGCGGCTCCTGTTTTAGTCATGTCAGGGGTCATCCAATATCGTTCTCTTTCTTCAGTCAACACGTTCACCAAACCATCCACTTCGTTCTGGATCAACACTCCGCGAATATAGTTATTAAAGTGGTTTTCGGTATCGACAGAGAGTATGTCCATATCCGATCCCGGTCTCTTTAATAACTACGTTATATTTTTCACACCGGTTGGATCTTTTACATTTTCAAAATCAATTCATAATTGATTATCAAAAATATCATATTCGCTTCAAAGATCAAATCCATTTCAAAATCATCATATCTACTCAAAATATACGATTTCGTTTCAAAAAAACATTTTTCGCCTCAATATCTCATTTAAATTTCAAAATCATTTCGAATTTCAATTTAGGTTGCAACTTCATTTAACCCAATTCGTATTTAAATTCGAGATTTAAATATAAACAATTCACCTTATTGACCAGCTTGAAAATTTTAGAAAATAGTTTTAAGTAATTTAAAAGTAGTTTAAATAATTAAAATAGTTAAAATAGTTTAATAGAAAATATTTAAATAGTTTAATCGAAAATAATTTGAATATAAAAATGGTTTATATAGTAAAACAGTTTGAAATCAAAATAATTTCAATATTTAAAGAATATAGATTTTAAATCAATTATACTAAAATATTCATTTAAAACAAATTCCAAAGTCAAACCGGTCAACTTCCCAATTTCCTACCCAAATCAATTCAAATTTCCATTTTGATTTAATCGATTCAATTCCGATTTCAACTCGAATAAATTTTGATTCCATATAAATTTCGATTCCAATAAACAAATTCCGTTCACTTTTAATTTCCAATTTCAAATTAATTTCTAATTCCAAATTAATTTCCAATTCCCAATTTATTTCCAATTTCAATCCCAATTCCAAATGAATTTAAATTTCAATTCCAAATTAATTTAAATTCCAATTTCCAATTAATTTCCAATTTCAGTTCCAAATCCAATTTCAAAATATCGATTTAAACATTAAATCAAATTTACTTTCAATACCAAATTTTTGAATCCAAATTTCAATTCTAAGCTCAAACCTAAAATATCATTTCATATAAGTTTTCTTAGAAATATTCAAAGTTTGAATAAAAGTCCAATCTTTAAAACAAATCAACTTCCGAAAATATATGCCGTATTTCAATTTTTAATTTAAAAAAAAACTAAACTTTGATTAATTAAACAATTTCGTTTATCAAGTTTAAATTCCAACATTTCAAGCTCCAATTCAAAATAATTCATTTTCCATAATTTGGATTTTATTCTTAAAATCAATTCATTTAAATAATTTCAAAACAACTTTTAAAATCAATTAATTTAGCCAATCCGGTGTCCGTATATAATTTTCTAACCTATGGCCAAGTGGATAATTATTTCAATTAAATTTCAGGAATAGATATATCATTTCAATTCGAATCATAGTGTCATAGGTATATATCATTTCAACATATATCTCAATTTATTCAAAATGATTAAATTTACAACTGTAAATAATACGCAGGGTGATGACAGGATATATACAACAAATAAACATTCAAACATTCAACATCAATCAATAGCATTCATCGCAACCAATCATCCAGACAACAATATAATTCATGGAAATTTCATAGTTATCAATGTCAGGTAATTTAATCGCAATCAAATTCCTATTTAATTTAACTGTCAATTTTAATTTCTAACATTAAATTCAACGACGATCTAGATGACAATTAAATTTTTATCAACAACGACTAATAAAAATCATATCACTTCACAATATCAAATTTAACTAGCATCAGAATATTCTAGTACGTTGTGAGCGTTATAAAACACTCACTTTGATTTTACGATTTTAAATCAAATCGAATGGCGTTCGATTTAACTCAAAATTTTCTCTAACTCCAAATGCTTCCAATCCAACTCCATAGCGTAGTGCTCGTCAAAACGAAGCCAACGCAATTCGTTTCGTTGAATTCCGACCTCGTATGCAAAAGTTAGAGCATTTTAAAGATTGTACGAATTTATATATATATAAATCACAATTCTCTTTTTATTTTCTAACCCTATCAGATCTGAGCCATTGATCCCTATCCCTCCATCATCAGGCCGCATGCTTTGCTTCTCTTCCAAACGTGAAAATCACGTACCTTTGAACCCATATGCACGCACAACTCCTCCATGTCGCGGCCACCACAAGCGTCGGGAAGTTGATCAGAGACCGCCGAATGGAAGCTCGTCTCGAGCTCGACCCATGCCATGACTGCAGTTGAACTCGGCCTCCCATCTCGCCTCGAAAAACGTGAAAAACGCAGCCACTTTGAACGCGATTTCCCGTTAATTCGTTGCTCCGTTTTCGATCATCTCCGTATGGATTTGAAGAGCTCGCCGAGATCTACAACTTTGCTTTTGGAATTTTTCGATTTCGTTGAACGGATTGAGAGATATTAAGAGAAGAAATTTCGAAATTTTTCAGCCATTGAAATCTAGGGCCGGCTGCTGTTGAAGACAAGGGCTTGAGTGCAAATGGAACGATAAAGGGTCCTTTTATAGAAATTTACCGAAAATCACTATTCACTCGATTTTCCGAACTCCGATTTACGCGCAGTGACCGGCGTTTCTAGGGTTTATCCCACGTTCCGGACACAATGGAATAGGTTTCGGAAGCTAATTCGATCGTATGTGTGAGTTATGGCAATAAACGATCGATTTAAATTAAACCGATTTAAACCGATTTCGATGCGTTTTAATTCGTACCGAACAAACGGTAAATCCAATCGACTTGAAATTTGAAACCTTACAATAATATGACATTACGGATCCGATGAAACTGGTTTCGTCGAAATCCGAGACTTTTGGAAAAATGACTATTTTAACTCGCCGAATTAATATTAAGAACAATTTGATGCGTTTAGAGCTGTCACGGTCAAACTATAACTCCGATTGCTACGAAAATTGAAATCCGACAATAACAAACTATTACGGATCCAATGGAACTAGTTTCATTCAATTCTGAGACTGTTCGAAAAATGGCTATTTTTCAGTCGATAATTAAATATTAAAATATTCAATTTTCACAAATTAACTTTAAATTCAATTTTAAAAGTTCTATAACATTACTATAACTCCAATATGATAAGATAAAATTTTACAAATCATTTTCAATCATATTCAACTCGATTTCAATTATTTCTGAAATTTAACTTATTAGATTATCGATTTAATTGTCTAATTAAATCCAATATTCGAAAAATAAATTATTCGACTGTTTAATTTCAATATAAAATTCCCAATTTTAAATTATTAACTTTTTAAATCAAATTTCAATTGTTCACATATTCCATTTTTAATTTCGCAGTAATTAACAATCTTTTACAATACAATTTTCCATTATAAATCCAATATAAAAGATTATATTAGATTCAGCGTTCAATTATATTATAATTCAAATTCAAGTTATTTAATTCCAAATGAATTCTTTTGTTTCGATTTACACTTTCATTATTGAATCAACTATTTACTTATACATTATTATCAATAGTTTATAATTCATTTACTTTCATTTTCTTATCATCTTATTTAATAGTAAATTACATTCATTTACGTTGATTTCCATATTATAACTTCAATATTAAATGTAACATTTTATTTATTTCATTGTTTACAATCAAATTAAATTCAATTCATTATTTACATTCACTACAAGTTAACATCCATATTTAATTTACAAATAAGTTATTTCAGAATTCAGTTTTGTATTTTAACTTGTAATTCACATTTAACAACACAAAATTTTATTTCCTTCGGATTTTTATCCAAAATTTTCATTTTAATTCGTATTTTAAAAGTGTTAAAAAATACGGGTCGTTACACATTTTATACTATATACTTATAGTATCTTCAAATCATACCCTTTATGATTTATCAAAATCTCCTTTACACAAAATCGATTACCAAAAATCGATAATTCTCAAACTAGGCTTTCCAAAATCCAAAATTGATTTCTCAAAAATCAAAAGCCCTTTCCAAAATCCATAGGTTCCCAAAACCTTTTCCAAAATCATTCTCATAAGATCCTTTATATATATATAGATATAGATATATATATACTTTAAAAATCTTTGGATCACTTCAAACTTGTATAAAACTTCTATTTATACTTCAAATACTTCCAAAAACCCTTTTATTCTGGCTAGATTCAATAAGGGAAGATTTATCTTATATAACAAAGATATATAACTTTGTTTTATTCCAAATCAAATATTCAAATTTGATAAATATTTTATATAGTTATTAACCATATCACCTTTCCATAAAATGAGTTCTAATCACAGATATATTTAACTCCCATTTTATTTTATCATTTATTTTTCAAAATATACCCTTCTATTTCAAAACCATTTTACAATTTTATCCACAAATTTCCAATATCAATTTCATTCAAACCCGTACGATGTACTCATATCATTCGTACACAATACCAATCTGATCGCTCAATCGATCACACAATTTCTCTTCCGAACTAGTATCGTCCACCTGATTCCCTAATGCGGACTTAGATCTGGTTTCTTGATCAGAAACCGTCATTCTCCTTGCATAGTCGTAGCCATGATAGAGAATATCCAGAACCAATCAACAATCCATATCCAGGTTCGCCGTCGAAAATCGAGCGAAAAATCCCAACTCGGATCGATAATACTATCTCGAAATTCTGTGCTCGAATCTGGATCAAATCACTATGCGAATAGAATAATATACGTATATCCTACGTATTTATCTTTATTGGTTATTAGCCAAATCAGTTTCCTTTTCTATTTATATTTCCTTTAATTTCATTCACTTAATCTCAATTGCTTCCATTTCCAATTGAGTTATTACTTCAATTACAAACAGTCTGAACTCTGACCTATTTAAATTTAAAAATAACTTGAAAAAATTTAAAATAGATAAGTAGTTGAAAAATAGTTATTAGTTTGTAAAATATCTGTAAAATAGTTAAGTAGATATAAAATAGTTAGATAATTGCAAAATAGATTTAAAATAGTGATTAGATGTAGGTAACTGAAAAATAGTAATTAGTTTATAAGACAGTTTCAAAATAGTTAAATAGTTCCAAAATAATTGTAAAATAAGTATAAGATAGTTTGGGGTTTAAGAAGAAAGATTGTATAGTACATAGTTTGGAAAAATATATTTGTATTAAAACAATTTATTTTGAAACATAATCCAGAGCCAAACTGTTTAATTTCCCATCAATTCAATTTAAATTTCCACTTCCATTTAAATTGACTCAATACTTCAATTTCCATTGAATTTGATTCAATCCCAATTCGAGTTGAATTAATCTTAATTCCTTTCCAAATTCAAATCAAATTCCATTTGATTTTAAACATATTCATTTTAATTACAATTTCAAATTATTCAAACTAATTTCAAATTGAATCCACTTTAATTTCAAATCATTTCAATTTCTATATGAATTAATCCCAATTCCCATTTGAATTTGAACTCATTCAATCTTAAATTTTATTTCAAATTAATCCAATTCAAATTTTCCATTTGAATTTTAAACTTATCCATCTTAAATCACAATTCCCATTTATTCAAATCAATTTCAGTTTGAACTAATTCAATTTAAATCTCAATTTTAAACTATCTCGAATTATATAAATTCGAGTTAAATTTTTAAATGTTGATTTAATTCCTTAAATCAAATTAACCATTATTTTTTAAACCAACAATTTAAATTTTTAAACAATTAAATTTTGAGTCCAAATTTCAGAACTCCATTTTAAAGTATCTTTACTTAGCTTATTTCAAAGCTCAAATTAGAGTTCAAAACTTTTTAAATGATTAAATCTTCAGAATCCAATCAACCTTTATTTTTAATTTAACAACTTAAATCTTTAAACCATTTAATTGTGAATCCAAATTCCAAAATTTCATTTTAAAATTATCTTTACTTAACTTATTACAAAGTTCAAATAAGAATTCAAAAACAATTTAATCTTCAGATTCTAATTTATTATCCATTTCTAACTTCAAAACCAATTCTCAGTTTCAAATTTCAAACTTTATATTAATAATCTTCCCACTTATAAGTTCAAAAACTTATCACTTTGGGTTTTCATTCCATGGAAAAATTTAAAACTCAACACTTAGAGTTTATTTCAAATCATCTTTGATATTATGTATATCCCTTATTTATACATATTTATTTCCTTTACACACCAAGTTATACCTTAAATTTTTAAACCACCTTTGGTTTTAATTCAAAACAAACTTCTTTAAAACAATTTCAAGTTTTCTGGACTTAAAACTTCACAATTTAAAACCCACTTAAATTTACAAGTCATACTTGCCTAAATGTTTTACTTCCTTAAAACATTTTATTTTGCTTACTCATTTACAACATTTCATTATTAAACACAATACCATTTATGATAATAACCAAGATTATCATATCTGGAATCCAATTCATTATTATCTTTATTCAATTTAAATTTGGTTGTATTACTATTACCACTTAATTCTTATTATTTTATTTAATTCCAATGATTCAACAACCAATTTCTTTAATATATTTAATAATTAGAATATTATTTCTATATATATTAAAAGATAAACTTATATAAAAATCATTTTATTTTTAAAACCATTTAAAAACCTTTATATAAGAAAATAACAAGTACGCTCTCATATATATATATATATACACTCAACTCATTTTAGGGTACTATTGACCCTATCCTTAATGAGTAAATCCCACTAGAGCTAAGGTTCTCACTTAACCTTCAGCTCTGATACCAACTGTAACGACCCGGAAATTTCGAACCCGAAATTTCCAGATAGTTAGAAGAAAAGAAAAGAGATAGAAGAAAGAAACAGAAAGAAGAAAGAAGAACAGAAAACACAACATCTCACATTCGCAGCGGATTAAATATAATAACAAATAATAGCATTCTTATAAAAGAAAACTGTAATTGTTACTTTACATACAATTCATCAGAGTTACAATCATTACAAATAGACAGGATAGTTATATCAACCTTCCCATACTACTATCAATACACTCTCAAATACACAGCGGAATATACTCCATACGTCTCTGCCATCCAGCTCGCCACCTGAACTCCAGAACGTCCTTTCCTAAAAATCTGTAATACTCGGTCTGACCCGAGCATTACATCAAAGTAACACCCGGGTCAGGCTGGAAACCAGCGTGAGTAAACTCATTTAACATGAAATTAAATCCATAGAACTTATTTAACCCGGGGTAACTCGTACTTTAACACAAGTAGACAACTTATATAGTCAACATTTTATTTTCACAAAACAATATCTAAGTATCCAACTTAGTTTAAATGGTCCATATTATCCCAAACCAGCCTATTGATTTCACATATCAATCTATAAAGAATTATAGAAGAATTCAAATCGAAGTGGTTTCGGATATCGCTGATATCCGATCCCGGTCTCTTCGAATCAAATGTCATTTTTTTAGCCAAGTTATTTTAAGTTTAAACAATTCAATTTATATTCAGAATATCATATTCACATAACAATTCTATCACAGATAGATAACTTACATTATCATAATTCATCCAAAGCATCTCATATCAAAGAGCATCACAATCACTTATCAGATATATCAAATAATCCAAGGGATTCAATATTATTCAATCATCCATAAGCAAGATCAATCAATCACAAAATTTATAATTAATTTAATTAATCTCAAAATAGATTAATTATCTATGAATTAATTACCTAACCTTGCTTAAGTAATCATTTATTTACTATAATCATTTGAATTAATTAATCATTCTTAATTATCCAGCTTAAGTAATTATCCTTAATTTCTTAATTATTTCTTAATTAATCACATTAATTAACCTTTGATTAATTAATTACAATATCAAATTTACCCTTCAATTATTTACATTAAGAAATTATCTTTTAAGTAATTTAATTATCTCTTAATTATTTCCATCAAGTAATTACCCCATAATCACTTAAGTTAATTAATTAACCCTTAATCACTTTCATTAGTTAATTACCTTTAACTAATTTCATTCATTTATTAACCTTTAATTAATCACATTCAGTAATTACTCTTTAATCACTTATACTAAGTAATTAACTATCCATTTATTACATTAAGAAATTATATTTCAATTTGTAAATCTTAAACAATTAAGATAAACCATATACTTTAATTAATTACTTAGTTTCATCATTACTTATTTGAATTCAAAAGTTTGAAATTAATTCATTCAAACATCTCGTAATTAAATTTTTTAATATACTTATATTTTGAAACCTGTTTGATAATAGTTTTGAAAACTTGTGCATTCTATTTGCTTTGAAAACTGGTTGCAATTTCCTTTTTGTTTTTGCTTTCAAATCTGGTTTTCTTTTAAACATTTGAAACCTGGTATGATTTGCTTCAGATTTTAAAACCTGATTTTCTTTTTAAATTTTATAACCTGGTAACTTAAAATAAACAACCAGAGCCACTACTTAATTTTCCCTAGAAATCCCCGAGTATGACTTCGAGGCCATCAACCAAAAACCCGAGGTCGACTCCGAGTCGCAACCCTTCTTCCCAGACTCAACATCACAGCAATGGCCACAGATACACTAGGAACTCGTGCACGTACACGCCTGGACTTCGCCACTCCGATCATCGCCGTCACCTCCAACCTGACGGTGACCACCACCACTAACGATTCGGCCACTCAGTTTCCAAAAATCGAACACAAATCAGAATCGAGCAAAACTGGCACCACTGGAACAAACCGATCGACTTAGAACCCCCTCGACCCAACGCCTCCGACCACCAGAATCCACTAAACCCCGTCCATAGTTCTGCCGGAGACCACACTTCATTTTCCCCCACACCTGATTTAGTCCGGTGTTCTAGTGACGATGCGGTAGCCTAAATTTCATCTTCGACCAGAATACGACCTTAAACCCTACTCTGCCCTCGACATGCCACCACGATGATCAGAAAAATTGCCGGCTAATTTTCCCAAGCTCCTCGATCAACAAGCTATCTCCAGCAACGATCTCCACGTTCCTCACTCATCTGATCGCCAGAAATCGTCGAAAAATAGATTTCCGTTCAACTCGAGAAATCCCCACAATCCCAAACTTAAAAATCTTGAAACTATTATCAAAATTCATTATTTTCAAAAACGAATTTGATTATATAATCAAAGCATGGAAATTGAACAATCAAATTTTTGACATTGATTGATCTTCTCTGTTCTTTTCAACTTCCAGTAATATTTCTTGCAATTTATACTTTTAAAAATATTTTAAAAATCGAGTTTAGTTTTTTTCAAACAGATTCCTTTAAAAGATCATAACCTAAAACTGTTTATATAAAGAGATATGAATTTTTCTTTGAATTTATTGAGCCTGTACACAAAACAGAGACAGCCATAAACATGTTCACAGACATGCACAGATACTTCACTTTTATATACATGCAAATGCTTTAATTCATCCATGCAACCATATCTATTACTTCAAATACTTATCTCATGCATCAGGATAACAAATTTAAGCTTTTAAAGAAATGTTTACTCACCTCACTGAAGAACAGAGGCCTGGTTTTAATGTTCTGATCTGAAAGCTTGCTTTTGTTTTCTGAAACTTGGTTTATCTGGATCAGTTTGATTTATGATGATCTGATGTTTGATTTACTTTGATGTTGAATTTGTTGCTTTGAAAACTTGATTACTTCAGGTCAGAGTTTTATCCTTTGATCTTGATCTTGCATTTTGATTACTTCAGTTTTATTTTTTTCAGATTCAGTTTTGAATTTTATTCAGGCTTCAGGTCTCTTTGTTTTCTGGCTTTAGGAAGTTTACGATTTTTTTTTAAAGCTTGGTAGAATTAAAAGAAATGAGAAGGAGGGGATTTGATAGTTTATATATCTCATTTTCCTATTTTTATAAATATTTCCTCTATGATAAAACTAAATGACACTTGTCATTCTTCCTTCTTAATCATCTAACACTTGTATTTTAAATGACTAATAAGATAACACATGTAATTATACATGAATTTATTTATTTTTAAATGGTATAAAGTTTTTTTATATTCAATTCCTTATTTAATAAATACATTTCTTAGTATATATATAAATCCTTTAAAAGAAAATTATAAAACAACTATATTCATAATAAAATCATATAGAATATATTTTAAATCCAAATTATATATATATCTAAGATATATATATATATATATAACTATCCTTATTAATTCCAATTCAAATCCAAGAATTTTAAATTCAAATTTAATTTAAAATCAACTCAAATATAAACAAACAAAAATTCAATTTGTAAAAGAAAATTTTTGTCTTAAAATTTATTTATATCTATATATATATATAAACAACATATTATTATCATTGTTTGAAATATTAATTTTGCCAATTTAAATAATTATAAAAGAGATTATCAAATACATATCTATCCAGATATTTATAATTCAATTTTATTATATTTCCAAATTCATTTACATATCTAGATATCTTTTATTATCAGAATTTTATCTGTTAAATTAATTAAAAACAGTTAATTATTCAATTATCAAATGTCCCAAAAATCCGGGTTATCACAATAATTTCTATTGCCAATGCATAAGGAATCCATCTTACATGCTCCATATTAAACAATTTATATTGTGTTTGTGTATATCAATTAGGATGATCCTAATATCCTTTTATATTGATTATAAAAGATATCATTTTCAAATCCATTATGGAGTACTGAACAACCGAACTAAAATAATTTTAACATGAGTATATGTAACAAACCGGTTTTTCGCATCAGTTTATGATTGACATTAAACTATTAATATTTTCGCTAATTACCAATTGAAGTTTTTAAATTGTGTTAAAATTCTTTTATGAGTGGATAAAATGATTTCTTTGGGCTTTGAATTCTCGGCCCATGTTTCATTTGCTTGGATTGGGATAAAATTGGCAAAGCAAAAAAAAAAAATAACCGGCCTCTTCATTTATTTTCGTTCAAAAAAACCTAAAACCCTAAATCAGAGCAAAACGAGTTAATGGCGGCCTCGTTCTCTTTTCGTCCCCTTCTGCAAACTAGGGCTTGGTGACATTCGTGATCGCCGCGTGTTGTGAGTCGATCAAAGGATGCTCTCGTCGCTAGCTTTCGTCAATCATTCGTCTCGTGAGGGCCACAACTTCGAGTGCTCGAGCGAGCAAAGGGTTCTTCTTTTCGAGCTACTGCTGGTTCTCAATCGACAGAGGTGAGTAATTTCAAATTGCTCACATCTAATTCTTGCTTTGAATTTGTTTAGAGTTCGGAACTCTGTGATTTTCGTTCGCTTCCGTTTCATGGTTATTGTGGTTTCAAATTTTTGTAGTTCGACTCTCTGATTGTCCAATTTTGTTATATGAATTTTGTTCGAATTCATATACTCTCGTGAAGTTTGGGGTATATATAGGGTTCGCAACCCTAATCCTTCGTTCGTCTGATCTGTGCTTTGGTCGTTCGATATTATTTGGATGATTGTGATGATTTCAGACCTTTTCTATATGCATATTTGATTGTTTCTTTACTTGGCTGACTTGATTTTGAGATTGTTGGCTTCGACCTTGGTCACTTGGGTTTTGCGATGGTAAATAGTTGCATTTCACTGCAGTTGTTTTTGTTCACCACTGATATTACTCCTGATCATTTTACTCGTACTATTCGAATGGTGATATCAGTGTTGATTTTGGAAGTTCATTCCAGTAGGGTACTTTGCATATATTGTTATCTCAAGTTTCACTGCATTCATATATGTACCTGTTCACACTCATAATCTGTCGAATTTTGGTTTCCCTTGTTGTTCACTGGTCTTCGAAACAGCCCTGTAGTGGTAGCTTTGCTTGCATTATTTAAGTTAATCTGCACTTCATGTATTTGGAGATTGCAATTCTTTGTACATAGCAATGTCCCGGTTTTCATGAATTTACTTTGTAACTCTTAGCCAGGAGATAGTTGTCAACTTGTTTATTATAGTTGGGCTTCTCCATGCTTTGTTGAGTTGTTGGAAGTTAATTACTTCGAGACAGTACCACTGAGTACTGTTAGGTCTATATTTCATTTGCACTTGGTTTGCATCGTGTAATTGAAGTACAAGTGAGTAACTGGTTTAGTTTGCTGTCTGCATATATGTTGTTCCATATGCTTACTCTTTCAAGTCAGTTGCATTTGAATCTACCAATTGACTTCTACCTGTTGTTGCATAGTTCGGTATATTAAAACCCCTCAATTTTTGTGAAGATATTACTCCTGCATTTGTACATGGTCATGTGTAATTGTTTTTGACTTGTCTGCACTTACTTCATCCACTATTGCACTCAAGTGTATATCACGTGTCTGTCTCCTTTACCGCCTGTTCTTCGAGGCATGTAGTTCACGTGTACTCTGGGGTATCACTTGTTTCTTGGACATGCTGTCTAGTGTGTAGTTTTTGCGTGTGTCAAAATTTGCATTCCTTATATATGGTCCACTGGCACTTGACTTGCAGTCTTCATCGTCATATGGCAGTTTGTATGGTGTTGTACTGTTCTGAGTTCGAGTACATGGATCATTAGTCTGACCCTTGGGGCTTGTTGCATTGTTAGATTCATTGTTATGCATGCCTACTGATATGATTCGTAGCAAGCTCATGTTATTAACTTGTACTGTCAGTTATATTGTATATCACTCTGGCCTTGCTCTGTCACCTGTTGGCACACTGTTGCCTTAGACCTGATGCATTTCACTGATTTGTGTTGTCTTATCCCGGTTTACTCAAGTCTGCAATTTAGGTGCATACATACATAAGTATGTCTGTATGCATATATTGTTGGATTCACTCGTGTACTTTGACTCTGGCCTGTCTGCATTTGTGACATTTGTTCATCTGATTACTGATCTGGTCTATCTCCTTATGTAAGTGCTGTTTGGACCTGGTTGTGCTTATGCACTTCATTTGTATCACTTGGTATCCACACTTCACTGTGTTCACGTGGCCTGTTTCACTTGTATACCTTATTCATGTCACTTTACTATCTGCTCGATATATCCTGTCATTGTGATGTTGAACTTGTGATGATGTTCACTGTTATACTTCATGTCTCACTTCCCATCTGTTTCACACTTTAATGGCCGGAACTACTTGCTGCATTGTGTCACTTATTCCAGTTATACTGCTATTTGTATTGCAGTGCTTCATGTTGTAGCTTGACCATTTCATGTTTGAATTCCTACTTGTTTGCCACTGCAGTTTCATTGTGGTGGTGACTTTATATTCGGTGGTGGCGAGGCAGTGCACGCGTGCGTGCACTGCAGCCACCCAAACTCGACAGTTTTGAATTGATTTTTCTTTTGCTATTGATGCATTGATCTTTTATGCTGTATTGGCGAGGCCGTGCACGCGTGCGTGTACGGCAGCCAATCGAGTTTTTGATGATTTTAAAGTGACAATTTTAAATTGTTTAAATTGATTTAGTTGATTTGATAAATTGTTTATCTATCTCTGTTGATGATTTAAATCTGCTGATTTTTGTTAAACACTGTTAAGTGTTGCATTGACCGTTATCCGGTTTCTTTGTTTAAAGAATCGGATAGACGGGAATTATTGTGACTGTCGTCTATTTAAATTATTACTGCCTATATGCACTAATAAACTGGTTTGAATTAGACTGACCTGGGTATTATTTTCTTTTGAATGTAATACTCGGGTCAGACCCGAGTTATTTCAGGTTGTAGATTTTCTTCTTTGAGTTGCTGTTCAGGATATGAAGACTTTCCACATCTTCTGAAGTTGTCAGTGTCATTTCGTAATAGTCGTGTCATCGTATAGAACGATATGTATTCATGTATATTAGTCGATAATGTACTTGTATATATAACTTCTAGAGTCGACAGTTGTAGTTGTATCATATGTATCGTGTCAACTATGTATTAACTGACAAGGTTTATATATATATGAGACTTTTGTTTTTATCTGTGTTCCGCATTTATATTATCTGTGTTATTGTTATATCTAATGTCCTAAACTATTATGAGCCGTCGTAGTTCGTTTTATACTAGTATTGGGTGTGTCGATGGGAGTAAACAAATAATAGAAGAAAAAAAAATATGTACCACTCCTATCGAGATAACCAATATTAGTGTAAGGCCAATTACGGATGGTCGCTCCTATCCAGCCTTATTTTTCGTAATAATAGACAGTATTTACTTTAATACTCTTTGTTATTATGAGCATAGAGGTGGGGCGTCACAGTTGGTATCAGAGCTTGGGGTTTATGGATATAATATAAAACTTAACTCGGATGGAACATATGTTACAACTATTGGTCGATGTTTTATTTGTGCTTGAGTCAAAACTAAAGTTTTGAAATTTGGATGAAATTTTTAAATAACTTTATTTAAAAATAATAGTGAAATTGTGTTCTGATGATTTGATTGATTTGTGTTCTGTTTATCAGAGTGCGCAGCGGAAACAGTGAAACTGTCTTCGCTGAGTACAACTGATAATCTTTTTGATTTAAAAATTAAAATACAAAATTGATATGAATTTCATTTGTTATTCACATAACTGTAATTATTTTGTTTCTTTGAGAATTTCGAATCCGAATTGAGGATTTGAAGAAATTACAGTTACGTGATTTTTGTTGAAATTTCCGCTGGCTTCTCTTGTACTAATCATATATTGATTAGATTTTTGCTGTTTTAAATTATCTTCATTGAAGATACATTCGAATGATTTCTTTATTCATTTTGTAGTACGTGCAAAAATTTGAATTGCACGTTATTGCATTTATTTTACGTTGAACCGATGCTTGGTTATGAAACGTATTTTGTTGCCGTTATTTTTATAACGGGATTTTACACCAATGCTATATTTTGAAGCACGGTGTTTTGTGGCATTTTGATGATTGAAAATTCTTTGATATTACATTTTTGCTGTAAATTGTTTTGATATGATTTTGACGTTTCAAAATTACTGTCGCTTTGGCTTCAGTAACCGTCAAATTTTAAAAGTGGATTTTCAAGCGGCTATTCCGCAATGCTGTTTTGTGACCGTTTTTACGGTATTTTGAGAAGTACAATTTCCTTATCGAAATTGTTACTGATTTGCTGTTTTAATCACGTGATTGGAAAATCGTTTTAAAACTGAAAATTGTTTTATAAAATTTTTTACAGTTTGCGTTTTCAAAAGAATGAGAAAGTGACTTAAACGATTCAGCAAAATCAAGGATTATGACCCCTTTCTTTTACTCTTTCGCTTAACTCCGGACTTGTCCAATTGAGAATGTGAATTGTTATTTTTACAAAATAAATAAAATTGTTTTCAGAAATTTTAACAGTTTGCGCTTTCAAAAGAATGAGGAAGCGATTTAAACGTTTCAGCAAAATCGAGGACTATGACCCCTTTCTTTTACTGATTCGCTTAATTCCGGACTTGTCCGTTTGAGAATGTAAAGTGTGTTTTTACAGAATACACAATTTTGCACTTTCAAGGAAACGATGAAGTGATTTAAACGATTTAGCAAAAGTGCGGAGTATGGAACCACACTTTTACTATTTCGGTTAATTCCGGACTCGTTAATTGAATATCTGTTGTTTTGATGAATTTGATGATTTCACACTTTCAAGGAAACGATGAAGAGAATCAAACGATTTAGTAAAACACGTGGTATGGGACATGTGCGTTTGCTATTTCGGTTAATTCCGGACTCGTTAATTGAAACATTTTGATGCTTTCGTGTGCTTTCGAGCCACTATGAGGACCTTCGGGTCATTTGTTGGACCTTCGGGTCAAATACCAGTACTAGACCTTCGGGTCATTTGTTGGACCTTCGGGTCATTTGTTGGGCGCCAAAATTATGTTGAGTACTTGGTAGGCTTCGGCCATTTGTTGATGCACGTGCGGCGAATTAAAAACTCGCCATCTGATGGGATCGATCCAAGCTTTTATGTTGATTTTCTAGTCTTCTTAATTGATTTCTAGATATTTGTTGCTTCCAATTATCTGCAGGTAATTGGATATTTGTTGATATGAGTTCTGATTATCGTTTTTGATAATCAGATATTTGTTGTTTCTAATTATCGCTTGTGATAATTAGATATTTGTTGATATGAGTTCTGATTATCGTTTTTGATAATCGGATAATAGTTGCTTTTAATTATCGCTTTAGATAATCAAATATTTGTTGCTTTGAGATTTAATTATCGCTTTAGATAATTAAATATTTGTTGATTTTAGATTTAATTATCGCCTGAGATAATTAAATAATTGTTGATTTGTTGTTTTAATTATCGCTTTAGATAATTAAATATTTGTTGCTTTAAGATTTAATTATCGCTTTAGATAATTAAATATTTGTTGATTTTAGATTTAATTATCGCCTGAGATAATTAAATAATTGTTGATTTGTTGTTTTAATTATCGCTTTAGATAATTAAATATTTGTTGATTTTAGATTTAATTATCGCCTGAGATAATTAAATAATTGTTGATTTGTTGTTTTAATTATCGCTTTAGATAATTAAATATTTGTTGCTTTAAGATTTAATTATCGCTTTAGATAATTAAATATTTGTTGATTTTAGATTTAATTATCGCCTGAGATAATTAAATAATTGTTGATTTGTTGTTTTAATTATCGCTTTAGATAATTAAATATTTGTTGCTTTGAGATTTAATTATCGCTTTAGATAATTAAATATTTGTTGATTTTAGATTTAATTATCGCCTGAGATAATTAAATAATTGTTGATTTGTTGTTTTAATTATCGCTTTAGATAATTAAATATTTGTTGCTATGAGATTTAATTATCACTTTAGATAATTAAATATTTGTTGATTTTAGATTTAATTATCACTTGAGATGATTAAATATTTGTTGATTTCAAATTTAATTATCGCTTTAGATAATTAAATATTGATTGATTAGAAATTTGATTATCGTTTTTGATAATCGAATATTTGTTGAATTTGAAATTTGATTATCGCTTGTGATAATCGAATATTTGTTGATTTGAGAAATTTGATTATCGTTTTTGATAATTGAATATTTGTTTTATGACTATCGTTTGAGATAATCAGATATTTGATTTGTCTTCTGATTATCGTTTGAGATAAGTAAATATTTGCGATTTGAAAATTCAATTATCGTTTTTGATGATTGAATATTTGTGATTTTTAAGATTTGAGCTTCGTCTTTCTCTCTGGCGATTCAGGTGAGTAATTTGATTTACTCACATTCAATTCGTGCTTTGTATGGGATTTCTGCTCTGTTTTTTTTCTTCTCTTTTAGTTGCTGGAACTCGATTGATTCTTGCTCTTCATAGTCGTCTGATTTTGATTCCTTGATCCCCTCGATGTTGATTCTTTTGATTTGAAACAGTCGAACCTTTTGATTTTATACCTAATACTTCCCCGTGGACATTTTCTTTGTTTATGCATTCGACATTGCCATGCTCTTATGGATGTTACCTTTTTCCCAATTATTCCTTATGATTGCGAGGACGCAATTCCTTTAAGGAGGGGAGTCTGTAACAAACCGGTTTTTCGCATCAGTTTATGATTGACATTAAACTATTAATATTTTCGCTAATTACCAATTGAAGTTTTTAAATTGTGTTAAAATTCTTTTATGAGTGGATAAAATGATTTCTTTGGGCTTTGAATTCTCGGCCCATGTTTCATTTGCTTGGATTGGGATAAAATTGGCAAAGCAAAAAAAATAATAACCGGCCTCTTCATTTATTTTCGTTCAAAAAAACCTAAAACCCTAAATCAGAGCAAAACGAGTTAATGGCGGCCTCGTTCTCTTTTCGTCCCCTTCTGCAAACTAGGGCTTGGTGACATTCGTGATCGCCGCGTGTTGTGAGTCGATCAAAGGATGCTCTCGTCGCTAGCTTTCGTCAATCATTCGTCTCGTGAGGGCCACAACTTCGAGTGCTCGAGCGAGCAAAGGGTTCTTCTTTTCGAGCCACTGCTGGTTCTCAATCGACAGAGGTGAGTAATTTCAAATTGCTCACATCTAATTCTTGCTTTGAATTTGTTTAGAGTTCGGAACTCTGTGATTTTCGTTCGCTTCCGTTTCATGGTTATTGTGGTTTCAAATTTTTGTAGTTCGACTCTCTGATTGTCCAATTTTGTTATATGAATTTTGTTCGAATTCATATACTCTCGTGAAGTTTGGGGTATATATAGGGTTCGCAACCCTAATCCTTCGTTCGTCTGATCTGTGCTTTGGTCGTTCGATATTATTTGGATGATTGTGATGATTTCAGACCTTTTCTATATGCATATTTGATTGTTTCTTTACTTGGCTGACTTGATTTTGAGATTGTTGGCTTCGACCTTGGTCACTTGGGTTTTGCGATGGTAAATAGTTGCATTTCACTGCAGTTGTTTTTGTTCACCACTGATATTACTCCTGATCATTTTACTCGTACTATTCGAATGGTGATATCAGTGTTGATTTTGGAAGTTCATTCCAGTAGGGTACTTTGCATATATTGTTATCTCAAGTTTCACTGCATTCATATATGTACCTGTTCACACTCATAATCTGTCGAATTTTGGTTTCCCTTGTTGTTCACTGGTCTTCGAAACAGCCCTGTAGTGGTAGCTTTGCTTGCATTATTTAAGTTAATCTGCACTTCATGTATTTGGAGATTGCAATTCTTTGTACATAGCAATGTCCCGGTTTTCATGAATTTACTTTGTAACTCTTAGCCAGGAGATAGTTGTCAACTTGTTTATTATAGTTGGGCTTCTCCATGCTTTGTTGAGTTGTTGGAAGTTAATTACTTCGAGACAGTACCACTGAGTACTGTTAGGTCTATATTTCATTTGCACTTGGTTTGCATCGTGTAATTGAAGTACAAGTGAGTAACTGGTTTAGTTTGCTATCTGCATATATGTTGTTCCATATGCTTACTCTTTCAAGTCAGTTGCATTTGAATCTACCAATTGACTTCTACCTGTTGTTGCATAGTTCGGTATATTAAAACCCCTCAATTTTTGTGAAGATATTACTCCTGCATTTGTACATGGTCATGTGTAATTGTTTTTGACTTGTCTGCACTTACTTCATCCACTATTGCACTCAAGTGTATATCACGTGTCTGTCTCCTTTACCGCCTGTTCTTCGAGGCATGTAGTTCACGTGTACTCTGGGGTATCACTTGTTTCTTGGACATGCTGTCTAGTGTGTAGTTTTTGCGTGTGTCAAAATTTGCATTCCTTATATATGGTCCACTGGCACTTGACTTGCAGTCTTCATCGTCATATGGCAGTTTGTATGGTGTTGTACTGTTCTGAGTTCGAGTACATGGATCATTAGTCTGACCCTTGGGGCTTGTTGCATTGTTAGATTCATTGTTATGCATGCCTACTGATATGATTCGTAGCAAGCTCATGTTATTAACTTGTACTGTCAGTTATATTGTATATCACTCTGGCCTTGCTCTGTCACCTGTTGGCACACTGTTGCCTTAGACCTGATGCATTTCACTGATTTGTGTTGTCTTATCCCGGTTTACTCAAGTCTGCAATTTAGGTGCATACATACATAAGTATGTCTGTATGCATATATTGTTGGATTCACTCGTGTACTTTGACTCTGGCCTGTCTGCATTTGTGACATTTGTTCATCTGATTACTGATCTGGTCTATCTCCTTATGTAAGTGCTGTTTGGACCTGGTTGTGCTTATGCACTTCATTTGTATCACTTGGTATCCACACTTCACTGTGTTCACGTGGCCTGTTTCACTTGTATACCTTATTCATGTCACTTTACTATCTGCTCGATATATCCTGTCATTGTGATGTTGAACTTGTGATGATGTTCACTGTTATACTTCATGTCTCACTTCCCATCTGTTTCACACTTTAATGGCCGGAACTACTTGCTGCATTGTGTCACTTATTCCAGTTATACTGCTATTTGTATTGCAGTGCTTCATGTTGTAGCTTGACCATTTCATGTTTGAATTCCTACTTGTTTGCCACTGCAGTTTCATTGTGGTGGTGACTTTATATTCGGTGGTGGCGAGGCAGTGCACGCGTGCGTGCACTGCAGCCACCCAAACTCGACAGTTTTGAATTGATTTTTCTTTTGCTATTGATGCATTGATCTTTTATGCTGTATTGGCGAGGCCGTGCACGCGTGCGTGTACGGCAGCCAATCGAGTTTTTGATGATTTTAAAGTGACAATTTTAAATTGTTTAAATTGATTTAGTTGATTTGATAAATTGTTTATCTATCTCTGTTGATGATTTAAATCTGCTGATTTTTGTTAAACACTGTTAAGTGTTGCATTGACCGTTATCCGGTTTCTTTGTTTAAAGAATCGGATAGACGGGAATTATTGTGACTGTCGTCTATTTAAATTATTACTGCCTATATGCACTAATAAACTGGTTTGAATTAGACTGACCTGGGTATTATTTTCTTTTGAATGTAATACTCGGGTCAGACCCGAGTTATTTCAGGTTGTAGATTTTCTTCTTTGAGTTGCTGTTCAGGATATGAAGACTTTCCACATCTTCTGAAGTTGTCAGTGTCATTTCGTAATAGTCGTGTCATCGTATAGAACGATATGTATTCATGTATATTAGTCGATAATGTACTTGTATATATAACTTCTAGAGTCGACAGTTGTAGTTGTATCATATGTATCGTGTCAACTATGTATTAACTGACAAGGTTTATATATATATGAGACTTTTGTTTTTATCTGTGTTCCGCATTTATATTATCTGTGTTATTGTTATATCTAATGTCCTAAACTATTATGAGCCGTCGTAGTTCGTTTTATACTAGTATTGGGTGTGTCGATGGGAGTAAACAAATAATAGAAGAAAAAAAAAATGTACCACTCCTATCGAGATAACCAATATTAGTGTAAGGCCAATTACGGATGGTCGCTCCTATCCAGCCTTATTTTTCGTAATAATAGACAGTATTTACTTTAATACTCTTTGTTATTATGAGCATAGAGGTGGGGCGTCACAGTATAACATTAACAATCATAAGTTTGTTGTTTATTCATATTTTCGAAACATTTTAGCACCTTTATAGTGCTTTCTTACATATGCTTCCTTTGCATTTTGACTAAAATTCGAATTGTTTGATTTTTCTATCAAAACATTTTCTCAACTCTGATGCTTGTTTAATGACACTTTAGTATCAGTTCTTGGATCCTATCCAATACTCAGAAACTTAGTTATTGCTCCCACTGATTTTGAGACACTTTGGTTATTATGCGCAAACCACATATTATAAATTATTATTTAGAAATTATATTTCAACATATATATACAAAAACTAAAAATCATATAGAGCGATAATTTTGCAAGTAAAATCCAAATTATCTTAAGTACGTTGAATGGTGAATCTATTACGTTAATTTCAACAAGTGAACTTTATGATGTTATTCTATCAATGTGGCTTCTACATTGGTCTTTTTTTTGGAGACACTTTTGCATTTGGTGTGTCATAACACTTCAAGTACAATCATCAAAAATCATATTTTGATAATGTACTTTGAATACATTCTTGATTTGAACATCATGCCATATGATAGAGTCAATACTCTTAATGGCTTATCAATAACTAAGGAAACTTTTTTCTCAACATCGATAAGAAGATTGTAGTTTCTCTTTAATGTGCGAGACTTCTTATTAGACATTCCTATTTGTTGTATTCATTTAAGCTTAATTTGTTCAGCCAAAAAATGACACAACACCCTAATAGAAAATTAAAGATAGATATCTAAACATAAACAACAAAATAAAGAAAGAGGCACTAGAATTTTTATAGTGGTTCGGCAAATCTGAGGCATATGTCCACTTTAAAGTTATTGCTTAGGGATTTTGTCACAAGTACAAGAAATTTTGAGTTCTAATAGCCTAGAACAAAAAAATGTACCTTTCTTCGTGAAAAGGTCATGTAGAGAAAGAAAGTGAAGAAGATGAAGTGCAAAAGGTCCTTTTTGGTTGCCGTATGCTTGCTATTTATAGAGAAATTGTCCAACGAAATCTTTGGATCTTGAAATAGCAAGTCTAAATTCAGATCCGAGAATGTAGGAAGGGAGACAGAGTCCTCTTGCCAATAAAATCATCTTGGTACCAATCTAACTTTATGATGGTAGGTCACACCATCTCACTCCACTTGGTATTTTACCTTCGATCCATCAAGCTTTGAGCACTTTTGTCTTAAAAATCAAGGTTTTGAAATCTTCAGCTCTTATCTTTTTTTTAGAGCTTACTTGGAGTTGTTCACATACTCCTTCAGAAATGGGCCCTAGGACAAGCACTGTAGCTAACCATCCATAGAACATAGTCCTTTTGAGGATGCTCAAAATCATCTCAGTATCGACTTCTTTTCAGGTCGGTGCCGATATAATTTTATATGCCTTTTGTCCTTTCAAACTCTTGAAGTCCCTTCTAAAGTCCTTCCAAGCATACTTCCAAGTTCCTGGATCATCCCATCTTTATATTGACGTCCATATTTTCTTGAAAGCCGCTTGGTCTAGAAGCCTGGTAGCACTTGCCTCCAGAGTATGCATTTGTTGAAAATAAAGTGTGCTTTGGAACAAGATAAGCATTTGCTATTGTCCATACAAGTCTATTGGTTATCAAAGAGTTGTTTTATAGTGTCATCTCTATTACATGGGTATCCGTTCAATTGCTTTAAATACCACAATTTGCACTAAGTTCAAGATCTATACACTACCTTAGACATGTAAGTATTGGTTTCCTTCATTTCCCTTTTTCATTTAGGCTAAAGTTTCATATCAGGACCGACCTAATTTGGTCATTACAACCACTTTTGCTAAGTCACCGCTTCCCTTTACAATCCCATACTTAGAAATTTTTTTAAGTATGTTCTCTGTAACGACCTATATTTTACATACTAGATGTTTGTAAAATATTAACATTATTTTTATTTAGGGTCATATGATTCTATAACTTTGGAAAATGACTAGTAGAGACATTTTCCATCCTTAGAATTTTTGTTGGATGATTTTGACCATGAAAAACTTGTATCGCCTATACTTTTGATAGAAGCCAAATTAGGGTCTGAAATCACTTCCATTAGATCAGAATAATGGTTTTCCTTTCCATAAAGTGGTCATAATAGGAAAATGAACTTGCCGTTTGGAAAATTTGGCTATTTGAAGTAACACTCAATAGTTTGATGGGTAATTAAAGAGTTGATGGTTAGGCTCAAAGCCTATTTCGAGATAAGCATCATGAAGGGGGTGATGGGACTTCTCTCCATCATTTCACTCTTCCCCAAATAGAGAGAGAAACCTCCATTAACCACCTCTAAGCCAAAATGCTACCCTAAACTTATTTTAGTTAGGCAAATCTTGTCATTAGGAGAGATTAGAGAAATTAGCACTTGGATATGGAGAATTTCCATTGGAGATCACCTGGAGTTGCTATCCATCTTAGGATTTGTGCATTTTTTGATTTGCTTTGGATATAGATGAATGGTTAGAACCTCTCGCTTACTTATTAGTCATTATACACCTTAAAATGATGTTTTAAAATGATTTTTAGATCCAAAAGTATGTTTAAAACTTTAACTAATCACGTATGTTAATTTCAATTAATTTGGAAAAGATTTTTAAAATTTGTGTTCTTATGAATATCCCTTGTTATGATAGTTTATACCTTCAGACTTAGACTGTACTTTGATGTGTATGGATGTATACTTGTTAGGATATATTGTATATAATGATTGCTAGAATGTATGATGTTTAAATGGTTGAAAACGCTGATCAAATGGCAATTTAGTTCTAGGAATAAGTCTTGGACCGGTGATGACCCATGAAGGTCAAATCGACCAATTGACTTATGATACATAGGGTAGGTCAAGAAGAGCACCTTAAAGCTACGTTTCAAGTTTCAAGTCGTTTGGAGTTCATTTCGAGTTTTGGACATGGTTGCTTCGAGTCTTAGAGGGGTTTGCTTTAGATAGCACGTGGTTCGCTTGGATTTGTATATGGGAAGTGAAATTTGATAAATTATTGGATCCATGGCTTGTTGTGCTTCGAGCTAAGTAGGAGTAGTCTCGAGTCAAATGAATGGTGTCTCAGGGTCGATGGAGGAAAGTGGCTTGAAGGAGAATGAAAAGTGTGGGATCGATGGCCATGGATCAGTATAGATCCATAGGGTTTAGGTCGGTGGCTTAATTCAGTGATGAAGAATGGGTCGGTGGAGCAGGGATCATGATAGCTCAGATCAGCGGTGCATGGTTCGGGGTCACATGGTTCAATGATGGGGGTTGATAAGGCAGCTTCGAGTCATTCATATGCTCACTTCAGGTTGTAGGGAAAAAGCTTCGTGTCATTTGCATATATATTGTTTTGGGACTTCGTACATAAGCTTACTTTGAGTCGCGCCTTCAAATTTTCAAGCTAAGGCACGAGTTGGTATTGAACCGGGTGTTCGGTCATGATTTTCGATGACTGAGATGCATGATTCGACGATGATGATTCCAAGATGGAAAGTGATGGCTTTGATGATGGAGAGCTATATTTCAGGATATAGAGTAAAGGACTTTGAGCCAGATTGAAAGCAATGTTGGAGGATGGCTACGAGACGAATGATGATATTCTATAACCAACGATGATTATAAAGGATCATCCTAACCGTGACGACTTCAGATGGGAGTTGTAAGAACAGTTCTAGGATCTGCTTTGTTGTGGATGATGTATGCAAAGGGATTGTTGACATTTGTAATTTTCGTAGAGTACTTGTAAAACAAGGGAGTGTGGGTACATCCACTTGGGCCATGATGGGTCGTTATCTTTAAATGGTAGATTCTTTTTGCCCTGGAATGACGTGGTAGTTAGTTTAGTTCCTGGCCTACTAAGTGGCATGGATTCGAGTATCAAGGAACCATGACATAGGCTATCGTGGTGGATTTCTGGTCTTAAACCGTGATAGATCGATCGAGTGATCTTATATCCAATGCACCGAGGGATTAAATGTGAGGATGGATGATGGATGCTATGTTTGTTTGATTGCATATCACCCTAGGGATGTCACACAATGCAGATACTATTGATGTAGATATCTAGACAACCATTAGTAATTTGATGTATAGTACATCCATGATGACTATGATGTAGAGTAGCATATATCTTGTGTATGTGCTAACTTTATGGATGCAGGGAGAGGTCAGGTATGATTTTCCATACTCTTTGTCCTAGTATATTGACTTTATATCATTTGAGATTTTCTATCACTCACACCAGACTGTTGTCTGACTCGAGATTTTATGCTTTGCTTTCTACTATTCCGGGTACTCTTACATGAGTAGATTAGGGATATTAAGTCTGGTAAGTAAGTGGAGATGTACAGGAGACGAGCAAGAGGCTATACTCTTGTATTACTATATTTAGATGTTATTGCTTAACATTTTGATGCAGCACTACGGAGCTTACTAGTGCTAATATCTATTTAGAGACAGTTATCTATATTGAGTTACTATCAGTTGTATAAACTATATCACTTATGTTGTATAGCTGTGTGGATCAAAGTACTTTGATTTTTGTGATTCATCCAATTGTTGCTATCTCGCCCATTTTATATCTAAGATGTTTACTATTATGCAGCATGCTGTAGAATGCTCAAGTAGCCGCTTCTAATGTTGCTATTGATGGTGGTTCTCTAGTGCAGGCGTCGATTTTTCTAAGCTGATTAAAGAATTTGCTAGTCTAGGTATCTAAACGTTCAAAGGAACGGAGTCAGTGATGGAAGTACGGGATTGACTTGACAGGTATGAAAGGATTTTTAATGACTTAGAGTTGAATAATGCTGTAAAAAGGCTATTGATATTCCGACAGCTTCAAGGGCAAGCCATGAACTAATGGAATGCAGTGATGGCTGGTATTCCCGAGGATCGGTACACTTAAGACTAGGTCAAAGCTGGATTCGAAGAGAAATTTATGCATGTAGCTTAGAAATCTATTCTATTCAGTAATTTCATGGATATGAAGTAAGGGGATATGACTATCTCGGAGTATGTTATTGAGTTCGATGCCCCATCAAAATATGGGATGTCCTTCATCGACACTTTATTAAAGAAGTACGAGTAGTTCATCATCGGCTTGAATAACTACATGGGAGAGAAACTCGTGAGTCATATTGACTAGATTTTCGAAATGATAGTTGAGAAGGCTCTAAGACATGAGAGTCTTTGTTCGAGGCTGAAAGCTATTATCCCTAAAGACAAGCCAAAGCCATAATTGGGTGGGGGAGGCAAGACGAAGTGGAACAATAAGAGGAAGCAGTTTCATAACAAAGGCGGCTAGAAGAAGAATAAGATCTCGCTAATTTGTGACAACTGCGGCGACAAAGGCCACTATAGTAGAGACTGCAAGGATGAGGGGAAGAAGTGCTACAATTGTAGCAGGCCAAGACACATTTAGAAGGATTGTCCAGAGCTGCTAAAGAAAAAAAAAAGTGGTGAAAGCATATGCTATCAATGTCGTTCCGACTTCGCCGAATGCTCCATCAGCAAAAGAGAAGGGAAAAGGCATCATCATTCAAAGTATGCTTTTCCATTTACAATGTTCCCATATGTGTTTTATATGATACCAGGGCTTCACATTCCTTCATATCTAGTGAATTGGTAGATAGATTGAGATTGAGACCCAAAATTGTTGACCGACCATTAATTATGACGAACCCTGTTGGAGGCTCCACTAGCCTGTGTATGGTTTGTTGTGGTTTGGTCTCACCGAGTCATAGATGTTCTTTTGATTGTGATTGCTTTGTTTTGAGTTTTGCAGGGTTCGGTATTATTCTAGGTATGGACTGGCTTCATAATACGGAGTGATGCAAGATTGTGAGAAGTTGTCGGTAACGATTGGAGTAGATGATGGGCAAATAGTAGTGTTGGGATGCCTATCAGATGATGAGATGATGTTTAGCTTTCTATATTCGCTTGAAATCCCATACGATGAGTTATCACCAGTGTCTATTGCTGGGGAATATCCGGACGTATTTAAGGAGGTGACCGGACATTCGCCACATAGAGAGAACGAGTTCCATATTAATATAGTAAAAAACGTTGGACCGATAGTAATGCCTTTGAGGAGGATGACACCTAGTGAGCAGCGGGAGCTCGAGGTGCAAGTGAATGATCTATTGCGAGGAGGGTTCATTCGAGGAAGTATTTCTAAGTGGGGAGCGGCCGTAGTATTCACCAAGAAGGCAGATGGTTCCTATAGAATGTGTATCGATTACCGTGAGTTAAATAAAGTGCAAGGAAGAACAAATATCCACTCCCTCATATTAATAACTTTTTGATCTGCTTCATGGCGCTAGTGTATTCTCTCAATTTTATCTTGCCTGACTATTCATAGGTACTGGTAGCCATATTAGCCGGGGAGACTTACCCTATAGAATTTGGGACTAACCTCGCACCATCGTAGTTACTTACTATAGGCGATGTCTCACATCAGCCCCAAAGTCACACTACTCGTAGCCAGATTAGATGGGCAGACTTCTGTGTGTTTTTGACTGACCTCGCATCCATATAACTTAGTCATAATCAATATCACGCTCTACATTTATTATCACACGTCTCACCGTTTCCATAATCATGGCTTTACAAAAAAATCCTTCTTATTTCGCCTAATTAATTACTTCCCTAAGGGGTATTTAAATGACGATTACTAACCTAATTAACCATGTAATTAATACGTTACAATTGTATGTTATTGTGCTAGTTTATATATGTATCAGTACATATTTATTAGTTTCTATGCGTACGAAGATTACGCCATAAACTAACGTTCAAATGTTAACCCTTTAAACAATTATACAAGTCTCATTCCATATTATCAACAATACCAAAATTCCAATATTCATATCCATAAATTTTAATTAATAGACCTGTATACAATTAAAATTTAAACTCAATTTATTACATCAAAATAATGGAATATATTGATAATAGAAAATTACAATCCTAGTTTTATGCTCAATTCAACTTCTTTTCTCATAAAAATAAACAAACAAAATTCTATTTAATTCATGGGAAAAAGCAGTGCAAAATACAAATAAAATTCGTACTTTATACACTATTCCTTAATCAAAATCCTTCAGTCACATTCAAGGAAAAAGAACTAGAAGTAAAATAGAAGGTAAATTATCAAACTGCAAATCTACACAATTACCATTATTTTGACATAAACAATATGAGATTTCAATCTAGAATTGATATTTCGCATTGAAGGAGTTTTGGGGTTTATAATATGATGTTTTCATGAACCAAAACTCCCCAAGACATATTCAAACCCAAAATATACTAATCAATTACTCAAATAGAAAAGTTAAGATTTCCATTCATAGTATATCCTTAGCTTTGCCTCCTTTGGATTTGACACGTCTTTGACAATCTTTATCACATCCCTTCTTATATATATATATACAGTAAGGGATTTGTATATATGTTGGATTCAAAAAATTAGAGGTTTGGGGGAGAATAGGTTAAGAAAGTAAACAATAAACAGAAATAGATTATATGATTTCTTCCTGAAACTCTAATGAAATTTTTTGAATCTTTGAAGAGACGAAATAATGGAGCTTCGCTAATGTTTTCAAAATATTTTGTGAATAAAAGTGAGGGGGCTAGGTTCCTATTTATAGTGGTTGAAATGCACCAGAACCGTTGGATTTAAGTCGGTTTAATAATATAAAAATCTAGACATTCAAACTCAAAACCTTATCCGCCATTTGATAGGAAGCGGTTGACCGCCCGTCTATCATCGGTCAACCACTAGCGGTCGACTAGTCGAGGTCAGGGGGCTCTCACGTTATTTTGGGAAATTAATTTTGTGTCGTTGTTTTATTTATTATATTCCTTAATTAGTATTTAACATTAATGCTAATTTTAATGTTTACTTAACCCCCAAGTCTAATTACTGTTAACATTTGAATTTCAAATTTTTAAAATTAATTCTATTTAAATTATTTCGAATATAGAAACTTCAAACGTCCATAGCTTTTCCGTTTGAGCTCCGTTTTCAATAAATATATACAGAAATTGATTAGAATTTTGCAACGAACACAATGGCACAATTTTTGTGGTTAAATTCCAACTTTTGCAAAATTTCACTTTTAGCCCTATCTCATTTAATTAATCCAATTTATTTATGCTTGATTTTACGGGGTATTACATTCTTCCTCCTTAAAAAGGATTTCATCCCCAAAATCTTTTCCAAGGAGCGAACAGTGTAACACGCACTGAACATCCATGTTATATAACCAAGTTATCTACACATCCATCTACTCATCCAAAAGTGCAATGTGATTTTGTGTTGCAGACAAACTATAAGTGAGCTCAAGCCTAGTATGAGTGTGTGACTGTGACAAACAAGTATCACTACAATAAAACTTGCTATTAATTGCACTAATTGGTAGCTTTTCAATGCTATATACAATCGTTGATCATTTTAAAGTATGAAAATTAAGAAATAAACGCTTCCCCGCCAACTATTCACTGAAGTTTTGCTAAAATTTCATAAGGCCGCACAAATCTCTTTTTTAACGCTTACAAATTTTTCCCAAATTTTTTCTCTTTCGATGTCTTTTCTTTCTCATCCTCTTTTAACAATCATCAATTAAATCCATGATCTTAATCTTCCAAAATCACCTCATCTTTAGCTTCGCTAAATCAACTTCGGCATAGTGGCTTCAAAATGGCAATGAGGGGTGGACCAGATGATGTGTTATGCCCAAGTTGTGGTAATGATTCTAACATGGTGGAAAATGAAGAAATTATGAGTTGAGGTGGTGTGAGAGGTGAAGAGATGAGGCAGTTTGTAAAGAAAGGAATATGAGACGAGTAAAATTGAAGATAAGAAGCAAGAATGAAGAAATGGCAGAAAGAAAGAACAAGGAGTTGATCAGCAAGAGGAAGGAGGAGTAACAGATGATTGAGAGGAGGGAGATAGATGGTCAGAGAGTAGATTAGAAACAAGAAAAGAAATATAGAGTGAGGTTGAGAGGGTGAGAATGAGCTTGTAACAACTGAAAAGAAAACAGATTGTAAACAAAAGAATGTAATGAATTATTATTTTTTATTCCCCCCTTTTTTACATGCATTTTCAATTTATAGTGTTGAACATAATGGCTATATTAGCCAACTTGCATCCAGGTAAGCATCATTACAACTAACTCAAACCTAAATACCTAAATCAACTCATATACATGAATATATAATAGTATTGGGTGTGCATGTACACACATGCACAAGTGACACCACCCAATGTCTTCTTCCTCAAGTCTAACCACAAGCTGCCTTCGACTCACCCATGTTGCTGCTATGGTCAGAGATGCCCTCCGGTGAACCCATGGTCGAACTCTAATCAAATAGACTAAAATCTGGGTTTTCTTGCTTTCCAGCCTTTAATACCATGGTTAACAAAGTGGAGTTGTTACATTTTCCTTCCTCTTCAAAAATAGACCTTGTCTCAAGGTCTATAGTAGGGAATCTTCTAATGGTTGGCCAATAATCCTCCAATGTTGCTTCTTTATCAGGTTTGCCCTTCCACTTTACTAAAATATGCACCACCGCTTCATTATTTCTGGGTACAATTCTCCTGCCCAAAATTTTCTCAGGTTGTACCACCATTTCTTCTTCAAAACTAGGAGCAACCTCCTAAATAATTAGCCTATCCCCAATTTTCTTTTTGAGTTCAAAAATGTGAAACACTAGATGAATCTTTACATGAGCAGGCAGCCTCAATTTATAAGCCACTGATCCAATCTTCTCTTCTACTTGGTAAGACCCATAGTACTTTGGTGAGAGCTTGTGAGTTCTTTGATTTCTAGCTGTTATTTGCCTATAAGTTGAAGCTTTAAAAATACCCAATCATTCACTTGAAACTCCCTTTCAGTCCTCCTTAAATCTGCATATCCCTTCATTCTATCTTATGCTAACCTTAGACTGTCTTTCAAAAATTCTAGAGTGATGTCTCTACTGAATAACAACTCTTCTATTTTCTCTTCTTTAGCTGTGATAGGGACATAAGTAGGTAAATTTGGAGGGTTTATTCCATATATTTCTTTGAAGGGGGTCATATTGGTTGAAGATTTCTAGATTGTGTCGTACCAATATTGGGCCAAAGATAACCAATCACTCCATTCATGCGGTCTATGACGTACAAAACATCTTAAATAACCCTCAAGAACTTTATTAATGATTTCAGTTTGTCCATCACTTTGAGGATGGTAAGAGGAACTCATTTTCAACTTGCAGCCTTATAGCTTAAAAATTTCTTACCAGAAGTTTCTTGTAAACATAGCATCCCTATCACTTACTATTGTTTTTGGTAACCCATGTAGATTGAACACTCCATTGAAAATGCTTTGGCTACCTCTTTTGCTGTGTATGGGTGGCAGAGGGGAAAGAAATGAGCATATTTGCTCAATCTATCTACCACTACAAAGATCACCATGTGCTTGTGACTTTTTGGAAGACATGTTATAAAATCCATAGAAATGTCTTCCCAAATTTTTTCTGGAATGGGTAATGGATGCAACATTCCAAGCAAAAGTACATTTTCTCCTTTACTTCATTGACAGATATCATATGATTTCACAAAGTATTCCACACTTCTCTTCATATTCTTTTAATAAAATACTTGTTTTAATTACTTTAGGGTACCTTTGATCCCTGAGTACCCCTCCCCCAAGGTGTAGAGTGGTGTTCAGCAATAAGGGTATGTAGTAGTGTTATTAAATGGTGATCTATTAGAATCTTTCCTTTGTAGAAGATAAAGCTATTCACTAGCTTGTACTTGCCTTCCTACAATTGTCCATCTTGTACTTTTGTTACTTTCCATTGATACCATGCTGAATTTAATAAAGTGTCTTTTAATTCTTGCAACCATGGTGTGTGTACTACAACACTGCTTGAATTTGCATGTCTTCCTTTCTAGACAAAGCATCAGCCACTACATTCTCTTTTCCACTTTTATATTCAACTTTATAATCAAACCCGTGGAGTTTTGCTAGCCATTTATTTTGCACACCATTGTGAAGCCTTTGTGATAAAAGATATTTAAGGCTTTGGTGGTTAGTTTTGATAATGAATTGTCTTCCCATAATATTTTGAGCCTATTTTCTTATGGCAATAATGATGGCTATCAGTTCTTCTCCGTAGGTGGATAAAGCCAAGTTTCTACCATGCAATGCCTTACTCAATTAAGCTATTGGTTTCTTATTTTGATGTAGTACTGCTCCCACACCTAATCCACTTGCATCACATTCAAGGATGAATGGTTGTGAAAAGTCTTGCATTGCGAGTACTGGTGGATTGGTTAAACATTGCTTTAGCTGTTCAAATGCTTCTTTAGCTTCATCAGACCATATGAATGAGTTCTTCTTCAACATATCTGTTAGTGGTTTAGCAATGAGGCCATATCCTTTTATAAACTTTCTATAGTACCCAGTCAAGCCTAAAAAAGCGCTTCATGCTTTTATATTCTTTGGTAATGGCCATTCCATCACTACTTTAACTTTATTAGAATCAACATCTACCTCTAGCACTAATATAGTGTGGCCTAAATATTCAAGTGACTCTTTGGCAAAACTGCATTTGGACAATTTAATCACCAACTAATTTTGCTTCAACACCTGAAATGTTAAACTAATATGTTGTATATGCTCAGACATGGTCTGGCTATAGATTAGTATATCATAAAAAAACTAGTATAAATTATCTTAAGTAAGGTCTATAAATATCATCCATGAGTGATTGAAAGGTTGAAGGTGTATTAACTAAACCAAAAGGCATCACCACAAATTCATAGTATCCATCATGAGTTTTAAATGATGTTTTGTGTATGTCATCTTCACACATCCTAATTTGATGATAACCCACTTTAAGATCTAATTTAGTAAAGCATCTTGAACCATACAATTCGTCAAATAAATCATCAATCAAAGGAATGGGAAACTTATCTTTGATTGTGAGAGAATTCAGACTTATAAAATCAATGCATTACCTCCAAGTACCATCCTTCTTTCTTACCATTACCACAGGAGAAGAATATGAGTTGTTGCAATGCCTTATAATGCCATTTTCCAGTATTCTTTGATGATTTTTTCTAGTTCATTCTTGATATGGTGAGCATGCCTATATGGCTTCAAACAAACTGGGTTGGCTCCTGGCTTTAACGGTATTTTATGGTCATGTTTTCTTTGAGGAGGGAGAGTGGTGCTGGAAGAAGTTACTTCAGGATTTTGTTGTAGCAGATTTTGAATTTCTAATGGAAATACTTGCAAAGTTTCTTGGTTCAGCTTTGGTTATTTGTCATCTATTGAGCATAACATCATAGTAATTTGACCTTGTGCATGATCTTTTCCGAAAGTTTTCTTCTCCACCACTTTAATGTCTTGTTGTTGAATTCCTTGTCAAGTATAAGTCTTGTTGCCATAAGCAAATTTGACCATTAATTTATCAAGATTCAATGTAATCTCCCCTAACTTCTTCATCCATTGGACCCCAAGCACAATTTAACATCCTTCTAAGGCAATATTTACAGATCGACTAGCATCTTGCAACCTTGACAGCTTAAAATGACATTATTACATACTCTAGATCCTTGAAGCTTTTCTCCATTGGCCACCATAACTTCATAATTTTTAGATTCATCAATCTTGGGCTTTAGTTTAAGAGCTAGTTGTTGTAGGATCGTTTTCACCCTAGAGGGGGGGGGGGGGGTAAATAGGGTCTACTACTAAAAATTAATGCGGAAATAAAAATAAAAATAGAAAGTAATGCAGTAAAGATCACACACAGTTTTACCCAGCTTCGACAAAAATTTGCCTACGTGCTGCCTCCAAGGTTTCTACTAGAAATTAAGTAATCAAACGCTTACTAAAACAAGTAAACTTGCGATACCCGCTAACTTGATTAACCTAACTCTAAGCTCAAAACCCTACCTCAACTCAGCCATTGAGTTGCGAATTCTCAAACTACAAAACTGTAGTTCGTAAACTAGTTAATCTAGAGTTTGACTTAAATAAAAAATAAAAAACAAGCAAAAGTAAAAAATAAACACCCTAAACTATATGGCCCAAATAAACAAATTCCTTTTTTTTATTTTGCTTCTTTAAAACTATACGGCCCAAAAAGATAAACATGTTCTCATTTTTATTTTGCTGTCACCTTGTTCCTTTGCGTTCTGGAATTAGGGTTTTGATTCAAATTGAAGCCGTTGATTCCTCAAATTAAATCGTTTGACTTTTGTTGAGTCTCTGATCTGGGCTTGGAGCTTTTGAATCCTCTCTGTTGGTTGAGTTGATCGATTCCGATGAATTTGGATTTCGCGATTCTTTGATCAGTGTTCTTCAATTGCTTCAGAGGATTTGAGTTTGACTTTGGTATAATATTGGTATGCGATTTTTACTTTATTATTCTATTGATTTGCTTGAACTCGAACTCGATGATTTTTTACCGATGATGATTTTGGTATTTATAGGGATCGAAACCCTATAATTTTGTTTCGTATATTTTGGTTTGAATTCTTCAATTTCTTTGCTCGGCCATTCGATTTTCGATTGAATGATTGTGATGAATTCTGACTTGTTCATTGTTCCATTCTTTGCTGGCAATTTTCGAATTTTTAAACAATTCAATGATGTTTATCGTTTGGCCATTTCTTTTTGTAACAACTCCTTATGTTGTTTAGTTCTCTGATTGGTTTTTGACTAGTTCATTAGTATGGCCCACGGCTACATTGTCTTGTACTAGAAATCTCAACATATTGCATTGTGATTTTGTGCTAGTTGCTGTGTCTACCTGAGTGCTTGCATTCATGAGTGCGTGATTCTCTGGCATCAATTTTGGTTGTCTTGTTTTTTGGTTGGACATGAGTGCTTTGACTGGTCTGTTCTTGCATGAGTGTAGCTTGATGCTCTTACTTGATTGCTTTGCACCAACCATTGCCGTGTTTGGTGCACTTCATACCTGAAATGATCTATGTATATGTATGTGTGTATATATATATATATGCATATATGCATACATGTGAATATGTGAGTGTACTGGTGATTGATGCATGCTCATGTTGCCTATGAAAATTTTGAAGTCTAGTCTGGTTTCATGTTGATTTGAGTCTTCATGTGTACATTTGGTTTGTACTGACCTAGTTGAGTTGCATTTCCTTGTACCATTTGAAGTCTAGATGCATTTGAAGTTCGGTACACTTGTATTCTCTGTCCTTGTGCACTTGTATTCTCTGAACTGTTTAAACTGAACTTGATTGATTGGAGTCTGGTTGCATTGTGTGGTTCCTGAGCATGTTTGAAGCTTTGTTGCTTGGTTCTGGTCTAGTTGAGTTGGTTTTGTTATTGTTGCTTCGCATTTGAAGTCTGGTCTATCCTTGTCTGGTTATTGTAATGACCCGTAATTTTCGATAATTAAAAATATTAAATTAATTAAGATTTTCCAATTTAATACTGTAAGAAATCAAAATTTATGACTTATATATGAGAAATTTTTTGATTACAATATAATTTAATAATGTTGTTTGAATGTTATTGACAACTATTTTAATGTAATTTCAATTGATGGTAATAATGAAAGTGAATAATGAATAAAATTGAACGTTGTATTAAAAAGAGAAATCAATGTTAGTTGATTTGGTCGGTTTTAACATACAATAGGAAACCAATTATTTAGTACGTAGATTCAGTAACCTTTGTTGTAAGCAATAGAGTTATAAATGTGTTTTCTTAAATGTGTTTAAATTACTTAAATGTATATTGTTCTACTTATCATCTTATTATTTAATCCAATGAAATCAATTTGAAAATCAGTAAAATTAAATGTAATTAAATATTGCAGTTAATATAAGAAAATATGTTAACTATAGAGTTGAGTGAAATAAAAAGAAAACTTATGTTGAATAAATTCATAAGGTAATAGTTGATTTAATATGAGAAAAATTAAATCAAAAATAAAAGAATAAAAATGAATAAGTTTAGTAAAGGAGTAAACATATGTTTATTTGTTTGAAATGTATTTTAGCTTATAGATTAATTATAGGAATAAGAAATCAATTAGTTAATAAGAAATTAATAGCTTTTGGTTTGTATACAATAATTCCATAAATACATTAAATTACTATAAAAGGAATTGAATTGTTTCATTTCTCTTTTAAAAATAGCAATTAATGTGATTGGAACCTTTTAATTAAAAAGAGAGAAGACGTTAATTGTAGACGTACATTGAAATAAATTTAAATTGGGTGATTTATTTCCAATTAATTAAATTCATGTTTCAAATTTTAGTGTTGGTTTACTGCATATATGTTTGTACCTAAATATAAACTTATGTTTCAGATCCAATTATATAAAAAAAAGGATTATTTAGGTTTGAATCATATTGTTTTAAATTAAATGTTAATCGAAGATTGTAAAGGGGTAAAATAGATTTACACTGGACTATTTCCTTTTCACTTAGACTTGATTAGATTTTAAGAGCAACATAATTTACCTTTCCATCTTCGCTCTTCTAATTTACTCTTACATTCATTGCCTCCTTATGTGGATTAGTAACATACTTTTTATTTATGAATGTAAACTATAAGTGGAGATAAAGATGCATGCGCGCGCGCGCACACACACACACACACACACACATATATATATATATATATATATATATATATATATATATATGTTATACACCTGTTTATATTACCTCATTTATGTTGTCATATTTGTTTAATGTATGTTAATGCATTCCTAGTAAAATGTTTAATCGAAATTTAACATGTTTTTTTAAATTCCTAGTCTAATCAAAGAGAGAGAAATGAAAGATTCTTAATGTTGTATATTGCCTTAATTAATTACACAAATTTGTGTAGAGAATTTATTTTCATTTATTGTGTGTTAATGTAAAATTAAATAGGTGTAACTGTGAGTTTATGGGAGTTAAGGAAAGTAATAAAGATGAGACATAAGTTTGAAATTTGAATTCCAAAGGTTTGTTGGTAGTGTACATCTGATCCGTGCATTCCTTCATCATTATTTAATACATACCACATTTCTTTCCTCATTTTTGTTGTTTCTTCATTTTCATTTATTTCCTTTCTCTTTTTCCTGAAGCTACATCTTCTCGAACGTGAGTTTCATTTTTTATGTATACATATATTTTTTTATTTAACCTTTCTTCACCTCTTTACACCATGTCCTACATCCAATTCCTAAAGTAAAAAAATGCGAGTTCGTTGTTCTTCCATCATTGCCTGAAGCCTTATCTTGAGAAAAACGTAAGTATTAAACTTTGTTTATTTTTTTATTTAAACGTGTACCAATTATTATGTTAATAATATTTTTTATAACATGAATATCTTTTGCATATATACTTCAATTCACGCACAATTTCTTCTATAGGAATTTTGGTCTTTTATTGGATTTAAATCGACTATAAATCAAAGGTGAGTGTTTTAACCCACCCACAACTACTAAATTATCTTAAGTTAGTTAAATTAAATTTATGATGTGATTAAAAATTGATTGGTTGATGTTTGGAATATTAAAATGGCCATTCCGGTTAAATATGACTTTTATTTGAATTAAATCATTATTAATTTAATATTGAATTCTAAATTGTCAATTGAATGCCTATTAATGATAATCGGTTATTTGATGTTATTTATTGGTTGATTTGAGTGACGATTGTGATGGATGTTTTGATTGTTGATATTGAATGACTGGATGTTATAATTTATATTGTTATAACACTGCAAATTCCCTTAGTTTATTGTTAGAAAAATCACTATGGGTTGAAATGATACATACCCGAAGATTTGATAGATTAGGGAGAAATCGTTATGGGTTGAAATGATAGACTTGAGCGATTTCATGGATTGAAATTAAATTCGGGATCGCGGGTTGAAATGATATATACCCGTAAATTAAATTTCTTGTGGACTGAAATGATATATGCCTGTATCACTTGACCATAGGGTAGAAAATTATACACGGACACCGGATTGGATAAATCAAATGATTTTAAATCCTTAAATTTTTGAATTCAATTAAATGATATGTTGAAATAAAATTTGATTATATAAACTGAATTATTTTCGAAATCCAAACTTTAAATGTTGAAGTTGGATTTGGGTTTAAAGGAATAGTTAAAGAAATTTAATTGAAATTTCAAAGTTGACTTCTGAAATATAAATGAAATTTATCGAAATTGAGTTATTGAACTGTTTAAACATTTAAACTTTGAAATCTATTAAATTGAAGTGTTTTAAAATTTTAATTCAAACATGGATTTGAAATCAATATTGATTAAATGGTTTTAAATGAGGATTTGAATTGAAGGACAAAAATTTAGCTTGTTGATTTGAAAGCTAGACATGGTCCAGATGTATTGGAATGAAAGAAATAGTTTAATTTGATATTAATTTCAAATTTATTATTTTAATATAAACTGTTTAAAAAATATTATTAAATCTTGATTATTAAAATTTTCAAACTATTAAATAAATTTAATCTATTTTAAACTATTTTAACCTATTTTAATCAATTTAAACTATTTTAAATTATTTTAATCTATTTTATCTATTTAATCCAATTTAATCTATTTAACCTATTTTAAACTAATTAACCCATTTTAATATATTTTAAATCTAGTTAAACTATTTTTAATCTATTTAATCTATTTTAAATCTATTTAAACTATCTTGAATCTATTTAAACTATCTTAAACCTATTTAAAAGCAATTTTAAACTATTTAAAATATTTTAAACTATCTAAACTATTTCTAAATTTCACACGTGTAAGGTTGAAGTGTTTATATTTAAATTCTTGATTTAAAAGTGAATATGGTTAAATGATGTTATAACCAAAGTTGGGATTTAAAATGATATTTTTTGGTGAAATGATACATTTGATTTAATATGATGATTTTGAAATGAGATTTTACCAATTTTGTTGATATGGTTTTGAAAGTAAATATGATTTCGAAAGTGATATGTTGAATTGAATATGATATTTTGATATCAATTATGAATTGACTTTTGAAATATAAAAGAACCATCCGGTGTGAAATAAGCGTTTGGTTGTTAAAGAGACCGGGATCTGATATTTTCATACTCTTTGCCAATACCGAAAACCACTATAACAACTGTGTACGTGGTGGAGATTCCAGAATGAAGTAGGATGGTTTGGCGAACGATCCTGTATGAGGTATTTACATAACCCTGACTCCCGTGAGTCAGCTTGATGTGGCTAAAACAGGAGCTATATCGGGCCAAGTGAGGTCGCACCTCCTATCAGGCACATTTCTTCGATACTATATTATAACTTTGTGATCGATTTAGTGGCCACCCCTCGATTTGATTATGGGAGCATGTTCCGAGGTGGGCGGTAGTAGCTGCTATGCGTTACCACCAGTCCGGGAGTGCAAATGGTAGAATCCTACCCTGGCATTGCCTCGCGTGCCTTATCACATGCCTTATCGCGCCTTCTACGAGTTTGGTTTGTACCGTACCTATGGAGTGCCAACTGATAGCCCTCCAGTTTACGGAGGAATTACGGTACTGTATATACTACAGGAATATCTAAAATATGTTAAGGGGGATATGGGTAACACCTTAATGCTATTTTAATACTTTACTTTACTGTAGACACTATTATAATAGCGTATTGTACTATGTATGTAGATAATTTAACGGATCCTAAGGAGATGGAATCCCGAATATCTCTTAAGTTATTGTACTCACGTTAGACACTGGATAGGAGATGTCAAATTCCGTAAACATCTTTGACGCCGTTACAGCCATATTTATTTACTGTTGATTTAACTTACATAGGATCTTTTAGTTATGACTCTAGTGTTTTGTCTTTTCATTACGCTCAGGTCAGTCTAAGCTTTTCAATGTATCGAAGACTGCTTTTGGAGGACGAAGATGGAGATTTAGTAATATTATTATTTATTATATTTATTCCACTGCATCATGTTGTTCCGCTGCATTGTTATTTATTTCTGTTGTACGTACTCTGATGTGTATTGTAAAAGTGTAATCAAATGTTATTTGTAAAACAGCTTCAAGAATTGTTTATTGATTATTATATTTTGTCATTCCGCTGTGAGATTCTATGTTTTGTTTTTCCTTCTTTTCTCTTCTTTTCTTATTCACCCCATATCATTCCTCCCTTTTGAATGGTTTGAGTCTAATGTGTGCGGTTTATCATTGATTTAACCGTCCAAAAGGGTGGGTCATTGTAGTTGCTATCAGAGCTTTGGTTTAGCGATAACCTTAGCTTTGTGGGGTTTGACTCATTAGAGATAAGGTAGTAATACCCTAGAATGAGTTGTTTGAGAGTATATATATGAGACAGCATACTTATTAGTGTTATAAATGTTTTTATATTGTGTTAATTTGTTCTGTTTAGTATTTATAAATTCTGGTTGGTACATAGGACGCTATGGCATCGATAGGAATTTCTAAATACTTAATAGGACAGACCAACACAATATTGTTTTTGAAATATAGATAAATGAAATAAATTTACCTAGTATTATATTTTTTATACACAAGAATAATTTTATAAATAGATATAGTTGCATGTGATATGCTTGTTTGTTAGGAAGTGAAATTTTGTAAATATTGGTTGTAAAATAGGGTTTACAAATAAAGTGAATATAATTGGAAATTTGAGAACTTAAGTTCCGGGATTTTGAAATTTGTTTTCAAAAGATTTTGGAATATAATATTAGTATTATTTGGAAGTATTTTCAGAGATAAATATTTTCAAAGTGATTTAAAAGAAATGTTTAAAGAAATTTTAAAAGGAAATAAGTTTTGTACTCCCCTCTTCTGTCGTTGGAAAATAATTTCGGTGATGAGTGCACGCATCATCGACATTCATTTTCGAGTTTCAAAGTAGGAGACCACTGTTGTAGCTTTACTACACATTTGTTTTGATAAACAAACCTTAATTTTCTATAAAAGATATGAATATATATATATATATATTATTTCAAATGATTTGAAATGAACCCAGCATTTAGTTCTTAAGTTTCTATAAATTAGGGATTTCAGTTATTGTAATATAATGAAATCTTAACTATTTTAATAATTGGAAGCTTCTAAAATGAAAAATAAGAATCAGATGCTAAGTGATTTATGAAATATATAAGAGATTGGAAATTTGTAACTTGTAAATCAAAAGATAGGAAAATCTAGAAGATGTAATCATTGAACATTTTTGTTAGCTAAAATGAATAAGATAGACTTGTGTAACATTCAATTACATTCTTAAAACATATATATAACTTACTTGAAATGTTTTGTGATAACCCGGATTTTTAGAATAGCTATAATTAATAAATTAACTGGATTTAATAGAAATATTGATAAATGATTCTGGTAATAAAATATATCTTAAATTATACTTTGGTTTTAAAATGTATTTTATATGATTTTATTTAAAAACATAAATTGTTTTATATTATTTTCTTTTTAAAGGAATTTATTTATATATGTATAAATTAGGAAATTTATTTTTAAGGCTTTATAAACATTTAAAAATTAATTAATGCATGTAAAGTTACATGTGTTAAGTTATAAACCTCTCTAATAACATGTGTTAGCAAATTATTTAAGGATTATGACAAGTGTTGATAAAATTGTACAAGTGTCTTTATTTTATTTTTTTCAAAAAAAAAAAGTTAAATAAAGATAAATAAAACCTCTCCACTCTCCTCTCTCGTTTTCTTTACCAATTCCTTTTCAAAACTAAGAAAAAAGAAATAACCTGTAAAATCCAGTAAAACTAAATAAGGAATTCAAGCAAATCTTCTCTAAGAATTCAAATCTAAAGGCAGGCTTTTCAAAATTCAAGTACAACTAATCAGATCGGTAGGAAAAATCATTCAGCTCAAGTTCCTAGCAACATTAATCAGCAGGCAAAACAATGTTCCAGTTTTTAAGAAACAAGTATTTTCCAGTTCCAAATTCAAGCAATTTTATTTGAGTTCAAAGTCTTCAAACATCTTAAAATTTAGAGCTCTGTTCATCTTCTTTAAAACAGGTGAGTAAACATCATTTTCTCAACCCAAACTTCATTATATTATTGTGCATTTAATGATTTATGGTAGTATTGACATGAAATGTCTTGCATGGATGAAATGGATGTTTTGCCTGGTAGATAAGTATGAAGTTGATGTGTATGTATATTTGCATGTCTGTGAATATAAGTCTGGTCTCTGATTCTTGTTTAACAGAACCAACAAACACTCAAAAATTTAAAAGCATTTCCAGTTTCAAGTTCAAATCAATATCCAGATTTTCTAAAAAGCTTTGCTCTGTTAATCAATTACAAGTGAGTAAACAAACCCCTAAAAGTTTAAATTAAGTTTAAATCTTGATCTCATGCGATAAAATTTGAAGTATGATTATGAGAAAATGTTTGTATGAATGGAATTATGCCTGCATGTTTGTTTTTGGTGTGCATATCAGCATGTCAGAATTGTTGTTCTGTTTACAGGCTTTTAGCCTGATCAAAAATCAAGTTCTTCCTTCCTGATCTTCTTTAGGCTAAAATTTGTAAACAAAATTTATTTGTTTTAACAAGGTATCAATGAAAAAATATTTTCAAGTGGAATCTGGAGTTAGTTTTTACAGAAAGGAAGAAGAACAGTAGATCCTAATATATATCTAAAATTCGATCTAAACGATTTGCTGTTTCAGGATCATAATCAGATCAGTTATCGAATTATAGGATTTTTAAAAAATAAAATCTTGATTTTTAATGTTGTAAATCATGGGAAATCAAGAGATGAACGTATTATGGGTTTCGAACGATTCTGGCGAACGGTGTAGTTTTGGATGGTCGGGGTCTCTGCTGAAGCTAGCCTGGAGGTAAGCGATGTCGGCAAAAATGGTCGTAGGATTTCATGACCAACGTGACGGCGGCAGATTGACGTAGTAGGGTTTAACCCTAGTTTTGGTTGAGGTTGGAAATCAGATGACTGCATCACCGTTGTAGCATCGGAGGAGACAGGTCATGGGGGAAAAGGAGCGTACGTCATTGGCAAAGCTATGGGTGGAGTCTCGAGAACTCTGGTGGTCGGAGGCGTCTGGACGAAGCGATTCTTGATCGGGGTGTTTTGTTCTGGTGGGTTCGATCAAGTCGAATCTCGATTTCGTGATCGTTTTGGAAGATAGGTGGTCAGGATCGGAAGGGTAGGTCGGCGTCGTCTTGTCGACAGTGGATTGGAAGGCCAGATCGTCGACGATCAGCCGTGCACGTGCACGTGGTATCTCTGGTGTCAGAGTTTTAATTTAGGGATGAAGGTAAGTCTCTCGGGTAGAAGCTCGGGAAAAGGTAGGTTTAGCTCGAGATTGTCTTCGGGGTTTGATTCGAGTACGTGAGTGACTAATCCTATAACAGTTAAAATTTAAATCATAGAAAAAAAAAAGAAATGGAAGACTCGGGTTTTGGTTCGAGTATCTCTAGGATTGTCTCGTAAAATAATTATGTTTTTAAGTGTTTAAAGATAACATAATTAAACTTTTTAAAATTCACTTAATCATTATTTTAAATAAAGGTGTTATTAAATGTTGATTTAATTAAGTTGTAAAATTTATTTTACTTAGTAAGTTATTTCTTAAAGTTTACTTAATTAATGATGTAATTAAATTTTGAAGATAAAATGTTTTAAAGGTTAATTAACTTTAAGGTCTAAGTTAATTGGTAATTGATAATTAATTCAAAGGATAATTACTTAATGTAGGTAATTAAAGATTGATTGGAGGTTAATTAATTTAATGATTAAGGTTAATTAAATAATGATTAAAGGATTAATTAATAAATAATTAATCAGTAATTAAAGGATAAATTATGAATTAATTATGTGATTAATTAAAGGTTAATTAGTATAAGTAATTAAAGAATAGTTAAATTACTTAATGTCATTAATCAAGGTGATTAATTAATGGATAATTTCTTAATATGATAAATTAAAGGTTAATTAATTTATGTAATTAATTAAAGGATAATTAATTAATTTAATTAAGAAATAATTAATTTAGGATAATTAATTAAGATGAATAATTTAAGGATGATTAGTTAATTGGTTTATAATTAATTAATGTTAAGTAAGTAGGATTAAGGATAATCCAGATAATTAAGAAGGTAATTAATTAAGGATCATTAATTAATGTAATTAATTATAGTATAATTAATTAAAGAGAATAATTAAAGGTTAATTAATGTGAATGATTAAGGATAATTAAATTATAATTACTAATGTAATTAAGAGTAATTAATTAAGGATGATTAATTAAGATGGATAATTAAGGGATGATTAATTAATTAATTTGTAATTAATTAATGTTAAGTAAACAGGGTTTAAAAGTAATTAAAGTAATTAATTTAATGCATTGATGGTTAATTAAATTAATTAGAGATGGTGAGGTTGATTAATCTTGCTTAATGATTGATTGAATGATATTGGATGCCTTGGATTATGTGATATCTCCGATATGTGATATGTGCTGATGTGTGATATGAGATGAATTGTTGTGTATAAATTGAATTGTTTAAACTTAAACTTTTGGTTTAATGAATAACGTTGGATTCGAAGAGACCGGAGTCGGGTATCAGCAATATCCGAAACCACTTCGATTCTTTATAGATCGATATGCGAAGTAAGTATTGAGCATAACAAGCTATGAACTCGTAGTGAAGTACGAGTTACCCCGGGCTTTTCTTTTATGGTTTGAACTTAGTATTTCAAATTATATGGGTTTACTCACGCTGGTTTCCAGCCTGACCCGGGTGTTACTTTGATGTAATGCTCGGGTCAGACCGAGTATTACAGATTTCAGGTAAGGACGTTCTGGAGCTCAGGAGGCGAGCTGGATGGCAGGAACGTATGGAGTGTGATATATTATAGTTGTTTGAGACATGTTAATTCTAACTGTCTAGTACATTTGTGAATGTTGTAACTCTGATGTATAAAAATGTAATTAACAAATACAGTTTTCTTTGTATAACTGATATTCTTATTTGATATTGTATTTTGATCCGCTGCGAATGTGAGAATCTGTGTCTTGTTCTGTTTCTTTCTTCTATCTCTTTTCTTTTTCTCCTAACTATCTGGAATTTTCGGGTTCGAAAATTCCGGGTCGTTACATATGGTATCAGAGCTGAAGGTTAAGCGAGAACCTTGGCTCTGTTGGGATTACTCATTAAGGATAGGGTCAATAGTACCCTAGAATGAGTTGAGTGTACATATATATATATATGAGAGCGTACTTGTTATTTTCTTATATATAAAGGTTTTAAAATGGTTTTAAAAATAAATGGTTTTTATATAAGTTTATCTTTTGATGTATATAGAAATAATTTTCTAATTATTAAATATATTAAAGAAATTGGTTGTTAAATTAATTGGAATTAAATAAGATAATGAGAATTAAGTAGTAATGGTAATACAACCAAATAAAAATTGAATGAAGATAAGTTTGAAATGGATCCAAACTGAAAAAAAAAATCCAATTAGAATTGAAGATAATTTAAAATTGTGAAATTTTAAATCTAAATCCAGAAAACTTGAAATTATTTTAAAGGAATTTGTTTTAAATTAAAACAAAGGTGGTTTAAAATTTTAAGGTATAACTTGGTGTGTAAAGGAAATAAATATGTATAAATGAGGATATACATTATATTAAAGATAATTTGAAATAAACTCTAAGTATTGAGTTTTAAATTTTTCCTTGGAATGTGATGTGAAAACCCAAAGTGAATAAGTTTTTAAACTTAAGTGGGAAGATTTTTAATAAGAAGTTTAAAATTTGAATGGGAATTCAATTTGGGTAAAGATAAATTGAATTTAACTTAAGGAAAGTTAAATGAGTTTAGAATGAACAACTTGAATAAGAAATTTCAAAATGAAATTAAAATTTAACTTGGGAAGTTAAATGGTTGATTAAAATGGGAGTTATGAGTGATCTCAAAATGGGTTTGAGATTTGGAAATTGAAAATGGATAATAAATTATAATCTGAAATTTAATTGTTTTTAAATTCTTATTTGAACTTTATAATAAGTTAAGTAAAGATAATCTTAAAATGGAATTTTGGAATTTGGATCCAGAATTAAATGGTTTAAAGATTTAAGTTGTTAAATTAAAAATTAAGGTTGAGTTGATTTAAAAGTAAAGGTTAATTTGATTTAAAGGATTAAATCAACATTTAAAATTTAACTCGAATTTATATAATTCGAGATAGTTTAAAATTGAGATTTAAATTGAATTAGTTCAAACTGAAATTGATTTAAATAAATGGGAATTGTGATTTAAGATGAATAAGTTTAAAATTCAAATGGAAAATTTGAATTGAATTAATTTGAAATAAAAATTGAAGATTGAATGGGTTCAAAATTCAAATGGGAATTGGGATTAATTCATATAGAAATTGAAATGATTTGAAATTTGAAGTGGATTCAATTTGAAATTAGTTTGAATAATTTGAAATTTTAATTAAAATGAATATGTTTAAAATCAAATGAAATTTGATTTGAATTAGAAAAAAAATTGAGGATTTATTCAACTTGAATTGAGGTTAAATCAATTTCAATAGAATTTGAAGTTGTTTAAATTGGAATTGAGTTAATTTAAATGGAAGTAGAAATTTAAATTGAATTGATAGGGAATTGAACGGTTTGACTCTGGACTATTTTCAAAGTAATTTGTTTTAATATAAACCTATTTTTTCAAACTATTTACTATACAATCTTTTTCTTAAACCCCAAACTATCTTATACTTATTTTACAATTATTTCAGAACTATTTAACTATTTTGAAACTGTCTTATAAACTAATTACTATTTTTTTTTTCTGTTATTTATATCTAATCACTATTTAAAAAAAACTATTTTACAATTATCTAACTATTTTATACCTACTTAACTATTTTACAGCTATTTTACAAACTAATAACTATTTTTCAACTACTTATCTATTTTAAACTTTTTCAAGCTATTTTTAAATTTAATTTGGTCAGAGTTCAAACTGTTTGTAATTGAAGTAATAACTCAATTGGAAATGGAAGCAATTGAGAATAAGTGAATGGAATTAAAGGAAATGTGAATAGAAAAGAGAATTGATTTGGCTAATAATCAATGAAGTTAAATACGTAGGATGAACGTATATTATTCTATTCGCATAGTGGTTTGATCCAGATTCGAGCACAGAATTTCGAGATAATATTATCGATCCGAGTTAGAATTTTTCGCTCGATTTTCGACGGCGAACCTGAATATGGATTGTTGATTGGTTCTGGATATTCTCTATCATAGCTACGACTATGCAAGGAGAATGACGGTTTCTGATCAAGAAACCAAATCTGAGTCCGCACTAGGAAGTCGGGTGGACGATACTAGTTCGGAAGTGAAATTGTGTGATCGATTGAGTGATCAGATTGATATTGTGTACGAATGGTATGTGTACATCGTACAGATTTGAATAAAATTGATATTAAAATTTGTGGATAAGAACTGTAAAATGGTTTTTGGAAATAAAAAGTAATATGGTTAATAACTTTATAAAAAGATTTATCAAATTTGAATATTTGATTTGGAATAAATAAAGTTATATATATCTATATATATATAAAGAATTTTATGAGAATGATTTTGGAAAAGGTTTTGGGAAACTATATAATTTGGAAAAGGCTTTTGATTTTTGGAAAATCAATTTTGGATTTTGAAAAGCCTAGTTTGAGAATTATCGATTTTGGTAATCGATTTTGTGTTAAGGAGATTTTGATAAATCATAAAGGGTATGATTTGAAGATACTATAAGTATATAGTATAAAGTGTTTTGAGAATAGCTCTGGGGAAAAAGGCGCTTCCTTGAAATGAACTTCTCAGGATTACCACTGGGTGGTACTGCCTTGAGCCCCAAGGGGGGTTTCTAAAGTTGATCCTGTGAGGAGTCCGGACAAAACTAGTTCCTGAGGATTATTTGTGTAGCGAAAGTCGAGGGGCTGGTGCCCACAGAGGCATTTGAGTTATGCTGTGACAACAATTTAACTCAATGTCACTGCGATCTACTACAGACCATAGCGGAAGTCATGTGTGCCGCTGAGAGCCAACTGTCTACGTTTGATTTTATATCGGTAGACTGTGACACTATGGTAACATAGCGAAAGTCGTTTGTGCCGCTGAGAGCCAACAGTCTGCGTTTGATTTTATATCGGTAGACTGCGACCTATGTGGGAGAAGTTTCATTTTGACAGCGAAATCGTGTGTGCCGCTGAGAGCCAACAGTTACATGGACTTTTGCTGCGACGGCAACGTAACCCTGGATGTAACTGCGATCTGTTGTGGGTTCCATGGTGTAATCAGTTACATGGACTTTTGCTGCGATGGCAACGTAACCCGTGATGTAACTGTGACCTTGGATGGGGGTGATGATTTCCAGAGCATTCTCACCAAAGATATTTCCTCGATTTCAAAAATGTTTTCGATATTTTCAATAAAATTATTTTTAAAGTATTTTCACTGGATGTTGAAAACGGGTCTGCCAGGCACTTATAGATTTTTAGTCCTACGTCTGATCAACGTATGACCGAATTTCTGTGAGAACAAGGATTGACTTGTTGAAACATCGAGTTATAAAAAGTATTTTTATAAAAACTATTATAGTAATATTATATAGATTTTAAAAAGTGTTTTTAAAAAAAAATGATCAAAGAAAATTTATCTGATTTTAAGCAATTTAATAAAATTGGCTTTGTTCCTTTTCGAGGACGAAAAGATTCTAAGGGGGGAGGAATGTGATAACCCGGATTTTTAGAATAGCTATAATTAATAAATTAACTGGATTTAATAGAAATATTGATAAATGATTCTGGTAATAAAATATATCTTAAATTATACTTTGGTTTTAAAATGTATTTTATATGATTTTATTTAAAAACATAAATTGTTTTATATTATTTTCTTTTTAAAGGAATTTATTTATATATGTATAAATTAGGAAATTTATTTTTAAGGCTTTATAAACATTTAAAAATTAATTAATGCATGTAAAGTTACATGTGTTAAGTTATAAACCTCTCTAATAACATGTGTTAGCAAATTATTTAAGGATTATGACAAGTGTTGATAAAATTGTACAAGTGTCTTTATTTTATTTTTTTCAAAAAAAAAAAAAGTTAAATAAAGATAAATAAAACCTCTCCACTCTCCTCTCTCGTTTTCTTTACCAATTCCTTTTCAAAACTAAGAAAAAAGAAATAACCTGTAAAATCCAGTAAAACTAAATAAGGAATTCAAGCAAATCTTCTCTAAGAATTCAAATCTAAAGGCAGGCTTTTCAAAATTCAAGTACAACTAATCAGATCGGTAGGAAAAATCATTCAGCTCAAGTTCCTAGCAACATTAATCAGCAGGCAAAACAATGTTCCAGTTTTTAAGAAACAAGTATTTTCCAGTTCCAAATTCAAGCAATTTTATTTGAGTTCAAAGTCTTCAAACATCTTAAAATTTAGAGCTCTGTTCATCTTCTTTAAAACAGGTGAGTAAACATCATTTTCTCAACCCAAACTTCATTATATTATTGTGCATTTAATGATTTATGGTAGTATTGACATGAAATGTCTTGCATGGATGAAATGGATGTTTTGCCTGGTAGATAAGTATGAAGTTGATGTGTATGTATATTTGCATGTCTGTGAATATAAGTCTGGTCTCTGATTCTTGTTTAACAGAACCAACAAACACTCAAAAATTTAAAAGCATTTCCAGTTTCAAGTTCAAATCAATATCCAGATTTTCTAAAAAGCTTTGCTCTGTTAATCAATTACAAGTGAGTAAACAAACCCCTAAAAGTTTAAATTAAGTTTAAATCTTGATCTCATGCGATAAAATTTGAAGTATGATTATGAGAAAATGTTTGTATGAATGGAATTATGCCTGCATGTTTGTTTTTGGTGTGCATATCAGCATGTCAGAATTGTTGTTCTGTTTACAGGCTTTTAGCCTGATCAAAAATCAAGTTCTTCCTTCCTGATCTTCTTTAGGCTAAAATTTGTAAACAAAATTTATTTGTTTTAACAAGGTATCAATGAAAAAATATTTTCAAGTGGAATCTGGAGTTAGTTTTTACAGAAAGGAAGAAGAACAGTAGATCCTAATATATATCTAAAATTCGATCTAAACGATTTGCTGTTTCAGGATCATAATCAGATCAGTTATCGAATTATAGGATTTTTAAAAAATAAAATCTTGATTTTTAATGTTGTAAATCATGGGAAATCAAGAGATGAACGTATTATGGGTTTCGAACGATTCTGGCGAACGGTGTAGTTTTGGATGGTCGGGGTCTCTGCTGAAGCTAGCCTGGAGGTAAGCGATGTCGGCAAAAATGGTCGTAGGATTTCATGACCAACGTGACGGCGGCAGATTGACGTAGTAGGGTTTAACCCTAGTTTTGGTTGAGGTTGGAAATCAGATGACTGCATCACCGTTGTAGCATCGGAGGAGACAGGTCATGGGGGAAAAGGAGCGTACGTCATTGGCAAAGCTATGGGTGGAGTCTCGAGAACTCTGGTGGTCGGAGGCGTCTGGACGAAGCGATTCTTGATCGGGGTGTTTTGTTCTGGTGGGTTCGATCAAGTCGAATCTCGATTTCGTGATCGTTTTGGAAGATAGGTGGTCAGGATCGGAAGGGTAGGTCGGCGTCGTCTTGTCGACAGTGGATTGGAAGGCCAGATCGTCGACGATCAGCCGTGCACGTGCACGTGGTATCTCTGGTGTCAGAGTTTTAGTTTAGGGATGAAGGTAAGTCTCTCGGGTAGAAGCTCGGGAAAAGGTAGGTTTAGCTCGAGATTGTCTTCGGGGTTTGATTCGAGTACGTGAGTGACTAATCCTATAACAGTTAAAATTTAAATCATAGAAAAAAAAAGAAATGGAAGACTCGGGTTTTGGTTCGAGTATCCCTAGGATTGTCTCGTAAAATAATTATGTTTTTAAGTGTTTAAAAATAACATAATTAAACTTTTTAAAATTCACTTAATCATTATTTTAAATAAAGGTGTTATTAAATGTTGATTTAATTAAGTTGTAAAATTTATTTTACTTAGTAAGTTATTTCTTAAAGTTTACTTAATTAATGATGTAATTAAATTTTGAAGATAAAATGTTTTAAAGGTTAATTAACTTTAAGGTCTAAGTTAATTGGTAATTGATAATTAATTCAAAGGATAATTACTTAATGTAGGTAATTAAAGATTGATTGGAGGTTAATTAATTTAATGATTAAGGTTAATTAAATAATGATTAAAGGATTAATTAATAAATAATTAATCAGTAATTAAAGGATAAATTATGAATTAATTATGTGATTAATTAAAGGTTAATTAGTATAAGTAATTAAAGAATAGTTAAATTACTTAATGTCATTAATCAAGGTGATTAATTAATGGATAATTTCTTAATATGATAAATTAAAGGTTAATTAATTTATGTAATTAATTAAAGGATAATTAATTAATTTAATTAAGAAATAATTAATTTAGGATAATTAATTAAGATGAATAATTTAAGGATGATTAGTTAATTGGTTTATAATTAATTAATGTTAAGTAAGTAGGATTAAGGATAATCCAGATAATTAAGAAGGTAATTAATTAAGGATCATTAATTAATGTAATTAATTATAGTATAATTAATTAAAGAGAATAATTAAAGGTTAATTAATGTGAATGATTAAGGATAATTAAATTATAATTACTAATGTAATTAAGAGTAATTAATTAAGGATGATTAATTAAGATGGATAATTAAGGGATGATTAATTAATTAATTTGTAATTAATTAATGTTAAGTAAACAGGGTTTAAAAGTAATTAAAGTAATTAATTTAATGCATTGATGGTTAATTAAATTAATTAGAGATGGTGAGGTTGATTAATCTTGCTTAATGATTGATTGAATGATATTGGATGCCTTGGATTATGTGATATCTCCGATATGTGATATGTGCTGATGTGTGATATGAGATGAATTGTTGTGTATAAATTGAATTGTTTAAACTTAAACTTTTGGTTTAATGAATAACGTTGGATTCGAAGAGACCGGAGTCGGGTATCAGCAATATCCGAAACCACTTCGATTCTTTATAGATCGATATGCGAAGTAAGTATTGAGCATAACAAGCTATGAACTCGTAGTGAAGTACGAGTTACCCCGGGCTTTTCTTTTATGGTTTGAACTTAGTATTTCAAATTATATGGGTTTACTCACGCTGGTTTCCAGCCTGACCCGGGTGTTACTTTGATGTAATGCTCGGGTCAGACCGAGTATTACAGATTTCAGGTAAGGACGTTCTGGAGCTCAGGAGGCGAGCTGGATGGCAGGAACGTATGGAGTGTGATATATTATAGTTGTTTGAGACATGTTAATTCTAACTGTCTAGTACATTTGTGAATGTTGTAACTCTGATGTATAAAAATGTAATTAACAAATACAGTTTTCTTTGTATAACTGATATTCTTATTTGATATTGTATTTTGATCCGCTGCGAATGTGAGAATCTGTGTCTTGTTCTGTTTCTTTCTTCTATCTCTTTTCTTTTTCTCCTAACTATCTGGAATTTTCGGGTTCGAAAATTCCGGGTCGTTACATGTTTAAAGGGTGTAATGTTAAATAGGAATATGTAATTTAATATTATACAAGTAAAACTTAAGTAATGAAGTGTTCAAATGGAATTATTTCCATAAATAAGAATTTTGATGTTGCAAAAATGTTATAAACTTAAGTTAATAATGTAACAACCCTGTATTTTACAATTATTTTTAAATTGATTTCCAGATTTAAAGCTTTATTTATGAAAAAGAATAAATTTTGTTATTTTAAGTATAAACTTTGATTTTGATGTGGATTTGAATTCCAAATATGACTAAATTTAATATTTCTAGAAAATGTGAATTTTGGTCAAATAGTCAAACTTTGACTTTTAAATTTAAATTTTAAATAGTTTGAAATTATAATTTTTATCTTTTATTATGACAATAGATTTAATAACATGAATACTGCTTTTCGATTCGTTGAAAACGGAGTTAAAATGTAAAAGATATGTACATCTCAATTTTGAGTATAAATTGTTTATTTTGCAATTTTGTTATTTTAAATTTTATAAATTTTATTTTATTTGTCATATTTTGTTCTAATATGTGTTGATATTTTATTTTATGTATATCTTGACTTTTAAATATTTTTAAAACGATGATAGATTTTTTCCAAAATTTACTGTATTTATTTCTTATTTTTAAAGGCTGTTTCTATTTTTCTGCTATTTTCTTCATCTAAACTATATTTAAATTAAAATTTATTTATTTATTTTAGTGAATTCATTTGATTTTGTGTTCTTATCTTTATTTATAAATATTTTTAAGTACATAAAAAGTTTCCATAGTTCATTGCATTTATTTTCCATATTTTCAAGACTAGTTGCAAATTTTGCTGTTTTATTTAATTAAATTATATATATTTAATATTTAGTTATTTATTTTTTTGTTATTTACTAAATTTTCGTATTTTTATCTGAGTTTATATTTATATTTCAGTTATATAAAATTAAAATAAAATAAGTGGAAATTTGAAAGGACTTAAGTTGTAAATTGTGTGACTTTTCATTTGCTAGACCTTTCACATTTTGACCGTTCCTTCTTTATTGATAGCCATATGTTTTATTTTGTTTTTCAACTGAATACACTTCTCATTTCATCAATTTTTCGGCCAAAACACCTCTGAAAACATTTGGTAATGGCCTCTTCTTTTTCTTCTCTTCCTTCTTCATTTTTACTTTGTTTTGCCTTGATTTCATCCACAATTGCTTGGCCAAACTTTCCACCATCTCCACCATAGCCTCCGCCACCTTCCTCCTCATCATTCTTGGCTTCAACCACCTCACATCCCCTCTGACCAGATCAGGCCATGGCCTTTAGATGATGAAAACACCACAAACAAATGTTGAAACCCCTTAAAAACAACACTAGCTGACCTATATCGCTTCACCACCACCATACATCACCTTGGCCGCGTCCTATTGCTCCACCACCACCTTGATACCACCTATGGCCATCCACCTACCCACTGTCCAGACCTGAACCATGCAAGGGCCAAGCCCCACTTGCCTTTGGTTGAGCCAAAAATGCACCAAAACTCCACTTATTTTGCCTTGACCCTTTGTCTTATTCATATGTAACTCCTACCATCATCATCTCTTTGTTGCCATGCTATTTTGATGTCATAACCTGAGATTATGTCCAGCTATGACTGAGAAAAGATCCCCTTGTTCATGCTCTTGAATGGTTAAAGGAAGGTCGAATCACTTTGCCCTTTGTTGCTTTTTATTTCAAGTCATTTCTATATTGTTTTGTGTTACTTATTTACGTATACATTGTCTTGTTTTGTTTATATGTATACAAGGCAATTATATTTGGCTCTCCACTCTCATGTTGTCATGCCTTCAAAGATTCTGTGTTGTGTGTTTGGTCGTCATCTCCAGCTTAAACAAGTGAGTTATTCTCACCAGACAATATGTACCTATATAACTAGTAAATTGACACCCTGCGAATCTGTAAAAATATATTATCATGTTATATATGCTTATATTATTATCATATGATGTTCACACCTGTTATTACACCTGTTATATCATATGTTACTTTTATTTAATGTTATTCTGTTATTTATATCTGTTATCACCATTGCAAGTTCCCTGTAGACTAGAATCACTATGGGTTGAAATGATACATACCCGAACGGACTTTAGAATAGGGAAAAATCGTTATGGGCTGAAATGATAGGCCTGAACGATTTTTATTTAATTTATTTTAACTTGGGATTGCGGGTTTGAAATGATAGAACCCGGATTTTTCTTTTTTAACTGCGGATTGAAATGATACATATCCGTATCACTTGACCTAAGTTAGAAAATTATATACAGGCCCGTGGTTATTTTATAACTGTTTTGGATATTTTTAAGTATTTTAAAAATTATAAATTTATGAAATTTGATTTAAATAGATTTTGAAATGTTTTAAAATAAAGAAATTATGATTTTTTCTATGTGTTAAAAATGTAATTAATGAAAGGTTTAACTGGATTTTTGAAATATAACTTAAGTTGGAAATTTGGAATTTTGGTTAAAAATGATATTTAAGTTATATAAATAAAATGGATATTAAATTTTATTTGGAAATGGTAAATATGATAATTTGATTAAATTTGAATTTAAGTGATTTATTAAAGTATTATTGATTTTTCTATGAATTTAAGTGGTTAAATAAATGAATGTTTAAAAGTGATCTTTTAAAATATAACTTGACTTGGAAATGTGAAATTTGGTTTTAATTAAAAGTTTAAGTTAATTAAATAAAATTGGAAATTTAGTTAAATTTGTGAAATGGTAATTTAAATTTGAAGTGTTAAGTTTATTTGTTGAAATGTGAAGAATTGGAAACTTTTACACTTAAACTTATTAAGTAAATTGTTGAAAATTGGATTTTATTATAAGAAATTTATTGTGAAAGAAACGTGTAAAGTTCTAATTAATGAAAGAAATATGTAGAGTTTTAATTTATGAAAGAGACATGTAAAGTTTTAATTTATGGAAGAATATGTAAAGTTTTTAATTTATGAAAGAAACATGTAAAGTCTTAATTAATGAAAGAAACATGTAAGTCTTAATCAGTGTAATATTGAATAAAATAATAAATGCCCTTTTTGTAATAAAACGTAAATTAAAACGTACATTTGATAATGTAAGTTTAATTAGTGTAATATTGATTAAATGATAAATGCTCTTTACTGTAATAGAAATGTAAGTTAAAAAGTACATTTAATATGTAAGTTTTAATTAATGTAAATGACATATTTTAATGACTAAAATAATAAAGTTTCTTTATTGTAATGATAATGTAAGTTAATAAGGTACTCTTAACTTAACATAAGGATTTTAGCATTAAATTGGATATTACAGTAACAAAGTTTATTTAACTATAAGGCTATGATAAAATGACCATGTTAAAAATTTGTAAGTATATAAATACTTTGATTATATAAAATGTTAAATTGGGAAGTATTACATTCCAAAAATGCTATGATTCCTTAAGGTTACATTACCAAAATGCTATGATAATTTAAAGGAAGATTTCAAGTTTAATAAATTAAAGGAAATATTCAGTGATTTTGAAATTTGGGTTTTATTGAAATGATATATTATTGAATTGGTTTTGAAATGGAAATGATATATTTTTGAATTCGTTTTGAAATGGAAATGATATATTTTTGAATTGGTTTTGAATAGATATGTTTTGGGTTTGAAAGTATGTATTAGTTTGAAATAAATGATATGATTTTGAAATGGTTTAAAGGATGTATTTTGATTTGAAACATAAACTATTTTTAAAAGTTATAACCACGGGTTATAATAACGATTGGTTGGCAAAGAGACCGGGATCGGATATGGACATACTCTCTGTCGATACCGAAAACCACTTTGACAACCGTGTACGCGGTGGAGATTCCAGAATGAAGTAGGATGGTGGCGACGTTCTTAAGGTATGTTACATGGACCCAACTCCCGTGAGTTGGCATAAGGTGGCTAAAACAGGAGCGATCTCGGACCAGTGAGGTAGCACCTCTTCTCGGACACATTTCTTCGATATTATACTCTCACTTGTGATTTGACTAGATGGCCATCCTCCGATTTGGGAATGTTGTTCGAGGTGGAACGGTAGTGGCTGCTATGCGTATCCATCAGTCCGTGTGCGTAATTGGTATATCTACCCTGGCATTGCCTAGTTGTGCCGTGTCACCTACCATATCGAGCTTTACTACGATTATGATTTTAAGATCCGACCGCATTAAGGTTCTCCATCCCCTTAACGCTATTTTCCGATATGATTATACTTTACTTATTTAGACACTATTATAATAGCGAATATTACTACATAGTAGATATTTTAACGGATCCTTAGAGGATGGGCGGTCCCAAGCATCTTCTAAGTTACTTGTACCTTTATTACAGTTCACTTGAGTTGGTTTACATTATATAAGTATATATTGTCCTGACTCGAGTGTTTTGTGTTTTGCTTTACGCTCGAGTCAGCCTGAGTATCCACAGATTTGGATTTCCACCTTCTGGAGATTTGAATCGCTGGAGATTATTTGCTAGTCTTGTTCTATCAACTTCGGTTCCGTTGTTCTATTCAGCCTGTACTTGGTTATTGTATTGAGACTTCTGCTGTACTTTATTTCTTATGTTGTATCTTATGTAACTCTGATATATTTTCATAGTAGCTTCATGAACTACTATTTCTTTTACTTCCGCTGCATTATTTTACTCTGTGTCTGTGATCTGTGATTATATTTATTTACTGTATATTCTGAGATTTGCCAAATTTTAATTACAACGCGGTATTTTGAGCAATTCAACTCCGGCATGAGTGTCTACCTATACACTTATAATGGATGCGAATGGTTGAAAATATCGGGTCGTTACAGTTGGTATCAGAGCTTTGGCTTTGAGGCAAAACTTAGAATGTATGGTAAATTTATTTACAGAATCACTTTCGTTCGAGTTTGAATCTCTTCCTTTTGATTCGATTTCCTTTGAATTTTGGAACGTTTCCTGCAGTTCCAAAATTCATTCTTGTCCCTCACTATTCATCTTCTTTTGATTTTGGAGTATCACATAACTCCACTTCGAATGATCTTTATAGTGAATTGGCGTTCTCGCCAATATTCTAATTTTCTTGTAAAGGGGTGAAAATCCTTTACAGTCAGCATCGATTCACCAGAGATTTTATCTATCCTTGGTTTAGATGCTAATATCTTTTATTATTCCAAACTCTATCTCTTGAGATTGAACGTAGATTTATCCCAGAAAAATCCACATCGATCTTATTCTTTAAGTCACGGTTGACCCGGTTAAGGTTGTCCGTGATTTACCTAAGCTTACCCATCTCTCTACTCTATTTAACCATCTTGTCTTTTGTTTCTAAACTATCTCCAAACATTTTGAATTGTACTTGTAAATCTATGTTTTGTTTTATATATGGTGTTGTTTGAGTTGTTGATGTTGATTTGGATTTCCGATCGATTCGTCTGATCAACGCTATCGATAGGATTTCTAAAACACTTTAACAGAACAAACTGACACGATATTATTTTAAATTTGGTTAATGAAATAAAATTTTGATATATAAGTAAATTTATGGAACTTAATAAATTGATTTAAATTGATAATTTGAAATGATAATACTTGATTTATCATTTATTGTTCTACAAATGAATTTATAAATAGTTGTTTATAAATTGATTTGGGAACTGAAATGAATTTGAATCAAGAATTTGAGAATTCAAGTTTCCGATGGATTTCAAACCTTGTGTTTAAAATTTTTAAAAGGATATAATTTAAAGTATTTTTGAATAAAAAATTTGTCTCTAAAGGATTTTAAAGTTTAAAAATTAAGTGCTCTTCTCTTTGTCGCTGGAAAATAATTTCGGTGATGACTGCAGCATCATCGACGTTCATTTTCGAGTTTTGAACTGAAGAGACCGTTCTGTAGTCTTACTACAGCTTTGTTTTGAAAGATTTAATTTATTTGAATTTCTAAATATGATTTGATTTATAATATATATAGATAAATGATTTAAATTGATTTGACATATTATGTACATATATTTATTTATCTCTAAATGGTTTGAAGGAAATCGGAAATTTAATTCTTACATTTTTTTTCTTAAAGAATAATTTCAATTATAAAAAGAAAAATCAAAATTTTGGATAAATGATTCAAACTTGAGATAATTGAATTGGATAGTTTTATTTGTATATTACAATTGCATTCAAATATAACTTACCTTAAATTTTTTTAGAAGTTAACAATGTAATTGGATAATATACAATATAAAAAGGATTTTATACACTTAAATTTTAGTTATAAAAGATTAACAGAGGTAAATAGTGAAAAAGGAATTTAAAGAGATTTTATTTAAATAACTTAATAATCAAATTGATTTAATATGGAACCTTAAGTCTAACCTAGGAATTTTAATAAAGGTTATTTCCTGAAATGAATATGTTGTATAATAAATAATGTATCTTTGAATAGATAAAATAAAATACATTTGAATTGGACTTTTGGTAATAAAGTTTATTTAACTTGAATTCATAGTTTAATTGATGTCTAAATGAATAAATGTGTAAAGAAATTTGATTGTTATATTTGTTATATAAATGTTTTATTTATGAAATAAATATGTCTTGGAAATTGAATAATTATGATTCAAATAGTTAAAATGTATTTTTACATCACTAAAAATTGATAATTGAGAATTTGGTTTTCAAATGGAATTTTAAGTGTAACTTATTAAAGGAATATCTATTTATGAAATGGGTATTTTAAATAAAGTGATAGGTTATGTGTTAAATTAAGAGCTAAGTAAAATAATGAACTTTTGACTTAATAAATGTAGTATAGTTTATTTGGATATTCCATTCATAAAAGTTTGTTTTAATAAGTCATAAGTTAAATGATATCCAAATGAATATTTCTGGAATTAAACTGATTTGAAGTACTAATATACCTACTGTAGCATTTTATAAATGATGCTGTTTTGAAAATACAGTGTTTTGGAAATTTTTAAAATTGAATGAACTTAGAAATGTTACAACTTTAAAATGAATATTGTTTGATCTTGGATTAAAATGGTTTAAATGAAGATTATTTTTAAAAGGTGTTATGATTTTCTAAGTATTATGTTCTTTTTTAAGAATAACATTTCCAAAGTGTTATGATTTTTAGTAGTATGATTTCCAAATGATAAACATCCCTAAATTGTTATGATTTCAAAGCATTATTGTTTCAAATTTATTATCTTATTTTTTTTTTCAAACTATCTTTTGGTTGTCCTTATTTCTCTTATCTTGTTACAGAATGGGAAGGCTATTGCTTATACCAGTCTGTTTAGAAATCTTTTTATAATCTTTGAAATCTTTGTTACTCATCTGGATCTGAACACTGTTTTTCCATTCATAGACCGTCGGTCAAGTGAAAAGGGAGATTCAGACTCTAGAGGATCTTTTTCGTGCTTATATTCTTGATTTGATCACCTCCATCTTGTTAAACTTACCTATAACAATAGTTATCAGGTATAATTCCAATCTTCTTATCATCTTGTCTTAATTCTATTTCATTCTATCTTTTTCGGTGCTTTCCCGTACCTCGTTCCTTTTCGGGGACGAAAAGTTTTGAGTGGGGGAGAGTGTAACAACCCTGTATTTTACAATTATTTTTAAATTGATTTCCAGATTTAAAGCTTTATTTATGAAAAAGAATAAATTTTGTTATTTTAAGTATAAACTTTGATTTTGATGTGGATTTGAATTCCAAATATGACTAAATTTAATATTTCTAGAAAATGTGAATTTTGGTCAAATAGTCAAACTTTGACTTTTAAATTTAAATTTTAAATAGTTTGAAATTATAATTTTTATCTTTTATTATGACAATAGATTTAATAACATGAATACTGCTTTTCGTTTCGTTGAAAACGGAGTTAAAATGTAAAAGATATGTACATTTCAATTTTGAGTATAAATTGTTTATTTTGCAATTTTGTTATTTTAAATTTTATAAATTTTATTTTATTTGTCATATTTTGTTCTAATATGTGTTGATATTTTATTTTATGTATATCTTGACTTTTAAATATTTTTAAAACGATGATAGATTTTTTCCAAAATTTACTGTATTTATTTCTTATTTTTAAAGGCTGTTTCTATTTTTCTGCTATTTTCTTCATCTAAACTATATTTAAATTAAAATTTATTTATTTATTTTAGTGAATTCATTTGATTTTGTGTTCTTATCTTTATTTATAAATATTTAAGTACATAAAAAGTTTCCATAGTTCATTGCATTTATTTTCCATATTTTCAAGACTAGTTGCAAATTTTGCTGTTTTATTTAATTAAATTATATATATTTAATATTTAGTTATTTATTTTTTTGTTATTTACTAAATTTTCGTATTTTTATCTGAGTTTATATTTATATTTCAGTTATATAAAATTAAAATAAAATAAGTGGAAATTTGAAAGGACTTAAGTTGTAAATTGTGTGACTTTTCATTTGCTAGACCTTTCACATTTTGACCGTTCCTTCTTTATTGATAGCCATATGTTTTATTTTGTTTTTCAACTGAATACACTTCTCATTTCATCAATTTTTCGGCCAAAACACCTCTGAAAACATTTGGTAATGGCCTCTTCTTTTTCTTCTCTTCCTTCTTCATTTTTACTTTGTTTTGCCTTGATTTCATCCACAATTGCTTGGCCAAACTTTCCACCATCTCCACCATAGCCTCCGCCACCTTCCTCCTCATCATTCTTGGCTTCAACCACCTCACATCCCCTCTGACCAGATCAGGCCATGGCCTTTAGATGATGAAAACACCACAAACAAATGTTGAAACCCCTTAAAAACAACACTAGCTGACCTATATCGCTTCACCACCACCATACATCACCTTGGCCGCGTCCTATTGCTCCACCACCACCTTGATACCACCTCTGGCCATCCACCTACCCACTGTCCAGACCTGAACCATGCAAGGGCCAAGCCCCACTTGCCTTTGGTTGAGCCAAAAATGCACCAAAACTCCACTTATTTTGCCTTGACCCTTTGTCTTATTCATATGTAACTCCTACCATCATCATCTCTTTGTTTCCATGCTATTTTGATGTCATAACCTGAGATTATGTCCAGCTATGGCTGAGAAAAGATCCCCTTGTTCATGCTCTTGAATGGTTAAAGGAAGGTCGAATCACTTTGCCCTTTGTTGCTTTTTATTTCAAGTCATTTCTATATTGTTTTGTGTTACTTATTTACGTATACATTGTCTTGTTTTGTTTATATGTATACAAGGCAATTATATTTGGCTCTCCACTCTCATGTTGTCATGCCTTCAAAGATTCTGTGTTGTGTGTTTGGTCGTCATCTCCAGCTTAAACAAGTGAGTTATTCTCACCAGACAATATGTACCTATATAACTAGTAAATTGACACCCTGCGAATCTGTAAAAATATATTATCATGTTATATATGCTTATATTATTATCATATGATGTTCACACCTGTTATTACACCTGTTATATCATATGTTACTTTTATTTAATGTTATTCTGTTATTTATATCTGTTATCACCATTGCAAGTTCCCTGTAGACTAGAATCACTATGGGTTGAAATGATACATACCCGAACGGACTTTAGAATAGGGAAAAATCGTTATGGGCTGAAATGATAGGCCTGAACGATTTTTATTTAATTTATTTTAACTTGGGATTGCGGGTTTGAAATGATAGAACCCGGATTTTTCTTTTTTAACTGCGGATTGAAATGATACATATCCGTATCACTTGACCTAAGTTAGAAAATTATATACAGGCCCGTGGTTATTTTATAACTGTTTTGGATATTTTTAAGTATTTTAAAAATTATAAATTTATGAAATTTGATTTAAATAGATTTTGAAATGTTTTAAAATAAAGAAATTATGATTTTTTCTATGTGTTAAAAATGTAATTAATGAAAGGTTTAACTGGATTTTTGAAATATAACTTAAGTTGGAAATTTGGAATTTTGGTTAAAAATGATATTTAAGTTATATAAATAAAATGGATATTAAATTTTATTTGGAAATGGTAAATATGATAATTTGATTAAATTTGAATTTAAGTGATTTATTAAAGTATTATTGATTTTTCTATGAATTTAAGTGGTTAAATAAATGAATGTTTAAAAGTGATCTTTTAAAATATAACTTGACTTGGAAATGTGAAATTTGGTTTTAATTAAAAGTTTAAGTTAATTAAATAAAATTGGAAATTTAGTTAAATTTGTGAAATGGTAATTTAAATTTGAAGTGTTAAGTTTATTTGTTGAAATGTGAAGAATTGGAAACTTTTACACTTAAACTTATTAAGTAAATTGTTGAAAATTGGATTTTATTATAAGAAATTTATTGTGAAAGAAACGTGTAAAGTTCTAATTAATGAAAGAAATATGTAGAGTTTTAATTTATGAAAGAGACATGTAAAGTTTTAATTTATGGAAGAATATGTAAAGTTTTTAATTTATGAAAGAAACATGTAAAGTCTTAATTAATGAAAGAAACATGTAAGTCTTAATCAGTGTAATATTGAACAAAATAATAAATGCCCTTTTTGTAATAAAACGTAAATTAAAACGTACATTTGATAATGTAAGTTTAATTAGTGTAATATTGATTAAATGATAAATGCTCTTTACTGTAATAGAAATGTAAGTTAAAAAGTACATTTAATATGTAAGTTTTAATTAATGTAAATGACATATTTTAATGACTAAAATAATAAAGTTTCTTTATTGTAATGATAATGTAAGTTAATAAGGTACTCTTAACTTAACATAAGAATTTTAGCATTAAATTGGATATTACAGTAACAAAGTTTATTTAACTATAAGGCTATGATAAAATGACCATGTTAAAAATTTGTAAGTATATAAATACTTTGATTATATAAAATGTTAAATTGGGAAGTATTACATTCCAAAAATGCTATGATTCCTTAAGGTTACATTACCAAAATGCTATGATAATTTAAAGGAAGATTTCAAGTTTAATAAATTAAAGGAAATATTCAGTGATTTTGAAATTTGGGTTTTATTGAAATGATATATTATTGAATTGGTTTTGAAATGGAAATGATATATTTTTGAATTGGTTTTGAAATGGAAATGATATATTTTTGAATTGGCTTTGAATAGATATGTTTTGGGTTTGAAAGTATGTATTAGTTTGAAATAAATGATATGATTTTGAAATGGTTTAAAGGATGTATTTTGATTTGAAACATAAACTATTTTTAAAAGTTATAACCACGGGTTATAATAACGATTGGTTGGCAAAGAGACCGGGATCAGATATAGACATACTCTCTGTCGATACCGAAAACCACTTTGACAACCGTGTACGCGGTGGAGATTCCAGAATGAAGTAGGATGGTGGCGACGTTCTTAAGGTATGTTACATGGACCCAACTCCCGTGAGTTGGCATAAGGTGGCTAAAACAGGAGCGATCTCGGACCAGTGAGGTAGCACCTCTTCTCGGACACATTTCTTCGATATTATACTCTCACTTGTGATTTGACTAGATGGCCATCCTCCGATTTGGGAATGTTGTTCGGGGTGGAACGGTAGTGGCTGCTATGCGTATCCATCAGTCCGTGTGCGTAATTGGTATATCTACCCTGGCATTGCCTAGTTGTGCCGTGTCACCTACCATATCGAGCTTTACTACGATTATGATTTTAAGATCCGACCGCATTAAGGTTCTCCATCCCCTTAACGCTATTTTTCGATATGATTATACTTTACTTATTTAGACACTATTATAATAGCGAATATTACTACATAGTAGATATTTTAACGGATCCTTAGAGGATGGGCGGTCCCAAGCATCTTCTAAGTTACTTGTACCTTTATTACAGTTCACTTGAGTTGGTTTACATTATATAAGTATATATTGTCCTGACTCGAGTGTTTTGTGTTTTGCTTTACGCTCGGGTCAGCCTGAGTATCCACAGATTTGGATTTCCACCTTCTGGAGATTTGAATCGCTGGAGATTATTTGCTAGTCTTGTTCTATCAACTTCGGTTCCGTTGTTCTATTCAGCATGTACTTGGTTATTGTATTGAGACTTCTGCTGTACTTTATTTCTTATGTTGTATCTTATGTAACTCTGATATATTTTCATAGTAGCTTCATGAACTACTATTTCTTTTACTTCCGCTGCATTATTTTACTCTGTGTCTGTGATCTGTGATTATATTTATTTACTGTATATTCTGAGATTTGCCAAATTTTAATTACAACGCGGTATTTTGAGCAATTCAACTCCGGCATGAGTGTCTACCTATACACTTATAATGGATGCGAATGGTTGAAAATATCGGGTCGTTACAAATAATTTGAAATGCTACTAATTAAATTTAATAGTAAAAGTGAATACTATATTAAGTAAATGATTATAACTTCAGAAAATGTTGAAATGATTCAGAAATAGATTTAATATTCAATACTACTATATATGAAAGAAATAAATGTGACAAAGAAAATGAGTTGAAAATTTAAGTATGAGTTTATTCACAAATGAAAATTTATATAAAAAGGAAATCAAAGTAAATAATAATTCTGAATTAAACTTGCAAAGAAACTTATATAATATTTTAAAAATTGATTTATGAATGATCTAAATAATTGAATGAAAGAGGAAAATGACATTGTATGAATGAATGGAAAATAAATGAAAGTAAATAGAAAAGGGGAACCAATCGAGAAAACTTAAATAATGTGTTAAATTCTTTGACGTTTGGCTTATGGGATGTTTGGGAAATGATACTTCGATTTGTTTGAGGTTGTATGAATAATTTATAAAGAAATTACCAAGGCTATTGAGCGTAAGGTATACTTGGTAGTTATTTATCACCCTTGTACAAAGAAAAGTGTATGAACCTCAACAAACCGTGGGTTTGGTTGCTATTGATTGTTTGATAGTTTCCTTTGTAGCATATGATAGTTGTGTTGTTTGTTTGCATATGTTTGTGTTGATTTTCTTTTGCTACTAATTGAAATAACTAAATATTTCTCTTTTACATACTCGCTATTTTGGATTATATAAGTGAAATATAGGTATATGGAAGCAATAGCCACTGCTATTGGTTCCATAAATAAAGTGTTGTTTGCCCGACAAATAGGTATGTTTTCGGATTACAGTTTTATAGCGGTATATTATTGTTTTCCAGTGGTTTGACATATTTTTTTGTTATTGAAACATGATATATATATTGATATTATTATTTTTCCCAAACCTATACATGCAAATGAGACTCTACCGGAATTTTCCGTGAATTCAGGACTTAGAAATTTTTTGTGAAAGTGAAATATTTTCAAACTTTTATTTAACCTAAATTTGAAGATTTAATTGTTTATAAACTGATATATTTTATTTAAAATAGTTAATTATGTAAATTTAAAGTGTTTATAAATTGATTATTTTGAATAAAATTTTATCAAGTTCTTAATTTCTTTTTGTTCCTTTTCGATGACGAAAAGTTTTGAGTTGAGGAGTGTAACGACCCGTAATTTTCGATAATTAAAAATATTAAATTAATTAAGATTTTGCAATTTAATACTGTAAGAAATCAAAATTTATTACTTATATAAGAGAAATTTTTTTATTACAATATAATTTAATAATGTTGTTTGAATGTTATTGACAGCTATTTTAATGTAATTTCAATTAATGGTAATAATGAAAGTGAATAATGAATAAACTTGAACGTTGTATTAAAAAGAGAAATCAATGTTAGTTGATTTGGTTGGTTTTAACATGCAATAGGAAACCAATTATTTAGTACGTAGATTCAGTAATCTTTGTTGTAAGCAATAGATTCATAAATGTGTTTCTTTAAATGTGTTTAAATTACTTAAATGTAAATATTGTTCTACTTATCATCTTGTTATTTAATCCAATGAAATCAATTTGGAAATCAATAAAATTAAATGTAATTAAATATTGCAGTTAATATAAGAAAGATGTTAACTATAGAGTTGAGTGAAATAAAATAAAAACTTATGTTGAATAAATTTATAAGATAACAGTTGATTTAATATGAGAAATTTTAAATCAAAAATAAAAGAATAAAAATGAATAAATTAAGTAAAGGAGTAAACATATATGTTTATTTGTTTGAAATGTATTTTAGGTTACAGATTAATTGCAGGAATATGAAATCAATTAGTTAATAAGAAATTAATAGCTTTTGGTTTGTATACAATAATTCCATAAATACATTAAATTACTATACAAGGAATTGAATTGTCTCATTTCTCTTTTAAAATTTAACTTAGAAATCAATGGCAATTAATGTGATTGGAACCTTTTAATTAAAAAGAAAGAAGACGTTAATTGTAGACGTACACTGAAATAAATTTAAATTTGGTGATTTATTTCCAATTAATTCAATTCATTTTTCAAAATTTAGTGTTGGTTTACTACATATATGTTTGTACCTAAATGTAAACTTATGTTTCAGATCCAATTATATATATAAAAAAAAGGATTATTTAGGTTTGAAATCTCATATTGTTTTAAATTAAATGTTAATCGAAGATTGTAAAGGGGTAAAATAGATTTGGGTAAAATAGATTTACACTTGACTATTTCCTTTTCACTTAGACTTAATTAGATTTTAATTGCAACATAATTTACCTTTCCATCTTCGCTCTTCTAATTTACTCTTACATTCATTGCCTCCTTATGTTGATTAGTAGCATACCTTTTATTTATGAATGTAAACTATAAGTGGAGGTAAATGTGTGTGTGTGTGTGTGTGTTATTGTAACGACCCAGTATTTTCAACCATTCGCATCCATTATAAGTGTATAGGTAGACACTCATGCCGGAGTTGAATTGCTCAAAATACCGCGTTGTAATTAAAATTTGGCAAAACTCAGCATATACAGTAAATAAAATAATTACAGATCACAGACACAGAGTAATATAACAATAATGCAGCGGAATCAAAAGGATAGTAGTTCATGAAGCTACTATATATATATAACAGAGTCAAACACAATACAACAGAAGTCTCGAATACAATAGATGTCTCAATACAATAATCAAATACAAGATCTGAATACATCACTGGAATCAACTGAATAACTGAAAGCAGGATCGATAGATAGCTGGATCTCCAAGCGAAGCTCCAACTCCAAAGGTGAGTCTCAAATGCTGTATCACTCAGTCTGACCCGAGCGTAAAGCAAAACACAAAACACTCGAGTCAGGATTAACATTCTTATATTCAATAAATCCAACTCAAGTGAAATATCAACTGAAATACAAGTAACTTAAAGGATGTTTGGGATAACCATCCTCTAAGGGTCCGTTAAACTATTTACTATGTAGTAATATACGCTATATACAGTAGTGTCTAATTAGTAAAGTATAATCATATCGGAAAATAGCGTTAAGGGGATGGAGAATCTTAACGCGGTCGGATCTTAAAATCATAATCGTAGTAAAGCTCGATATGGTAGGTGACACGGCACAACTAGGCAATGCCAGGGTAGATATACCAATTACGCACACGGACTGATGGATACGCATAGCAGCCACTACCGTTCCACCTCGAACAACATTCCCAAATCGGAGGATGGCCATCTAGTCAAATCACAAGTAAGAGTATAATGTCGAAGAAATGCGTCCGAGAAGAGGTGCTACCTCACTGGTCCGAGATCGCTCTTGTTTTAGCCACCTTATGCCAACTCACGGGAGTTGGATCCACGTAACATACCTTAAGAACGCCGCCACCATCCTACTTCATTCTGGAATCTCCACCGCGTACACGGTTGTCAAAGTGGTTTTCGGTATCGACAGAGAGTATGTCCATATCCGATCCCGGTCTCTTTGCCAACCAATCGTTATTATAACACCGTATTACTCTGCGTAGGCAATCTCATCTGAAAAACATTTGTCAGAATTTCTACTTTGATGGTTTTGGGACTGACTTCTTTGGACTTTACTCACGTCTTCGAACGTGAATTGATTTGTTTCTACCATCGTTTTATGACTTGTCACTTTAAAGATATATGAAGGTTTCAATACTAATAGTAAATATCAAAACTCTTTCATCAAAGCGATTTCAACACTATTTTAAATATCAAAAGTTCGTTTTCTCAAACCGATTTTCAATCTACTAGTATATACAAACCTTACCTCATTCGTATGAGAAAATATAATTAAACGGCTTAGCAAAACAAGTGGTATGAAACGCTTGCGTTTACTTCGTCGGTTAATTTATGGACTTGTTCGATTGAATCTCTTGTGACAATTTTCTAGTGCAGATCTACAATTTGTTCGTAAATCTTTGAGTTAAGCAAGTGGTTATGGGACATGAAGCTAAACTCTTATATTTACTAGCTTACTGTAATCGACACTTCCTTATGATCATGATGATCATTTTTATGATTTAGACTAGCAATTGTGCGATGTCTCTTTGTCCGTATGAAGGACTGTACTTCATTTTATTGAGCTTCGTCTCATTTCTTTGTGGGCTGGCAACCCAAGTACTTTTTATGTGTTTCGATTCATCTGATGTACCGTTTGTACTACATCGATGTCTCTGTCTTTCTAATTCATTGGACGTACCGTTTGCACTGCGTCATTGTTCAATTCATTGGACGTACCGTTTGCACTGCGTCAATGTTCGATTCATCTGATGTACCGTTTGTACTACATCGATGTCTTTGTCTTTCCAATTCATTTGACGTACCGTTTGCACTGCGTCAATGTTCGATTCATCTGATGTACCGTTTGTACTACATCGATGTCTCTGTCTTTCCAATTCATTGGACGTACCGTTTGCACTGCGTCAATGTTCGATTCATCTGATGTACCGTTTGTACTACATCGATGTCTCTGTCTTTCCAATTCATTGGACGTACCGTTTGCACTGCGTCAATGTTCGATTCATCTGATGTACCGTTTGTACTACATCGATGTCTCTGTCTTTCCAATTCATTGGACGTACCGTTTGCACTGCGTCAATGTTCGATTCATCTGATGTACCGTTTGTACTACATCGATGTCTCTGTCTTTCCAATTCATTGGACGTACCGTTTGCACTGCGTCAATGTTCGATTCATCTGATGTACCGTTTGTACTACATCGATGTCTCTGTCTTTCCGATTCATTGGACGTACCGTTTGCACTGCGTCAATGTACCGGCTTTCATGCTCCTGTTTGGGATTGGCCATCCTTTTCTTGTGATTTCTGGATTTCTCGTTATGCTTTCTGGAATTTTATGTTTCACCACCTTTTCAGTTGGCATTGATATGTATGTCATTTATTGTGGCTTGGTGAATTAAATAAAGAATATGACATTCTTTTTATGCTATGAGCTTCTTGAGATTTTGTATGACTTTCGTGATTTTATAATGTATACTTATCACAGTGTGACTTTATTGTTAACATACGTTTTATTATCATATCTCATATTCTATCTCATTTTATCTGATAATTATAGCTAGACTGATCCGTTTATTATTTTCTTCTTAAATAATACTCGGGTCAGACTGAGATTTTACAGGTGCTTCCTCATGACCTCCTACCTGGAGCCATCATCTGACTTTTGGCTAACTACTCTAGTTTAGTAGTTTTTGTTTGTATACACTTGAGATTAGACTCCTTGATGTATACATATTCTATTATCTTGCACTTGTATCTATTTATTTGTGTTATTGTGGATCTTATTTGACCACTACTCTGATGTACACTTTCATATGTTATATTCATATCTATTTCCGCCTCTGTGATATGAATTGTCTGTGACTGATTAATGTTACGTTTATTTCTATATTTGTTTCCGAAGATTACATATAGCCACCGTGTGATAGCTTTGTGTTTGTATCGGTATGTCGGATTTCCTCCTTAAAAGATATGCATCCTATTCTATCTGACATATCGGTGCTCGCACAAAGAAGTTACATGGATGGTCGCTCCTCAACAGCCTTATTCTCCGTGCTAATTGACAGCACTACACCGTAGTGTTCTTGGTTAGCGTGGGTATAGAGGTGGGGCGTCACATATATTTTAAACAACACTTATAACAATACATATATATATATAGAATGAAATATATACTTTAAAGCTAAAATATTCACACATATGCAGAGTAAATAAATAAGTAAAACTGTAAGTTGAAAAACTGCAAATATGAAAACTCAAATATCAAAGTTTAAGCTGTTATCTACAACAAATTTATATCTATTTAAAGAGCATATAACAAGTATTGTATAACTTTTCTTACATCACGTGTAAACATAACAGCAAGCTAACTTATAAAAAAATCCACTAAAAAAATGTATTATAATATAAAATAATAAAATATAATATAGTATACATATCCATTTTATAAACTTAGCTTCATACCAGGCAACTATCCAACATATAATATTTATATCAGAAATGAACATCAATACTTAAGGCCCAATACCAAAACAAATCTTAAACCCATATGTATGCATATACTTGCAGTTTATCCCAAAGCATGTAACATCTACTAGGAGCATTCGCATAAAGAAGTTTTCACAAATATATATATATAAGAACAGATACCAACAATATATACTTTATAACAAGGAACTACTATATAAATATATAAACATTCGTATATATATATTAATATATCTGTCAAAATAGTAAATATATATAACTAAAGCTAAACATACATAGAAATCAAAGTGCATACATAATATGTTTAAAAGTATTACTTATATAGACGAATAGGCATATAGACAGATATATAAACATATGGGTAACTTAAATACAAGTTATATCTTTTAGAAATCAATATAAAAATAAAGTCTATATAACTTGCTTTATATCAAAACTAACAATGTGCACTGACCAAAACTTATGAAAATATAACACTTAGACGTATGTAAAAATTCTCTATTACCTATATATCATTTATACATAAACAAATCCTTTAGCTTATATGAACTTTTATACAATAGATTTTTATGTATATAAACAACTTGTACAAAAATCCTTGAAACCAACAGACTAGACTTATATTAACTTTATACAAACAAATAGTAAATACCATTTGCAACTTACATTTTTGTTTCAAACTGCAACTATTCAAAAAGAAAGCTACATATACAAGTATATAAAGCAATATGCTAATATGACCGTCATTTTAAAAACTTATGTATATACAGCAAGTTTTTTTTTAAAACTATATATATATAATAGATCTTAAAGTATATATATATATATAAACAAATCTTACAGAAAAATATAATATAACACGTATATATACAGCAACAGACTACTCATGAATAACTATATATATACTTACATATCTATATACTTACGCGGGAAATAAGGTGAGCTAGGCGATGTCGGAGTTTGACAACTGCCGATGGATCAAGCGAGGAGGCTACGGGATGAGCAGTTTGGAGTTCGTCGGGTTAGGCAGGTGGAACAGTAGGAGGTGTTGTGCTCTGCTGCTCGGTAGGTTGGCTGTGCGTTGTGGACAGGCTAAGGCGGAGGTGGGCGGTGTGTCGGTACTGATGTAGGTCGAAGGGAAGGTGAGTACGAGGAGGATGGGTGCTCACGGTTGCTGCTATGGTGGGAAGAAGCTCGCGGCTACCTGGGTCAGTCGGATCTGGGATGGAGAGGTAGGCTCGGTAGGGCAAAGGTGGTTTCGAGGGTGGACAGTGATGGAGGAAAAAGTGGATGATGTTTGCATTCGGGTGAGTTGCGTGCTGACGTTTGTGGTGGTGGGTCTTCGAAGAGGCTGAGTGGGGTGGAAGGCGAAGGACAGTGGAAATCGGCAAATGAGTTGAGGAGTACAGGAAGAGTCACGAGATGGAGAAAAAAAATGAGAGAAAAAGGAGGATGAATCGGTCTAAACTGAAATGGTGGAATTGAAATAGCAATGGTCTAAAGCTTTGATTCCGGAGAAAATTTATTAAAGCAATTGATATTTGGTTTGGGTAGCACGTTTTATTTTTGAAACCGAAGGAACGTTAAAAGTCATAGCTAATGGTACCGCTACAACGGACCGTTCTCATCGCTTTCTATCGCTTACCGACCTCAAAATACAGAAATAAATATATTACAACGATCAGCACGACGAGGCGATCAAAACGATACACAGATATTAGTGGCACGATCATCCGGTCAAAAGTCGATATTCGGTACCGAAAATGTTGTCAATTTACCAAAATAAGATCGATGGAGCAATAGATGTCCAAATTTGACGAAACGAAAGATGACGTCTCACTCAGAAGATGATTTACAAATTTTCTATGTAAAAATATTCAGGTTTGGAAAACATTTTATTATCATCAATTTTAACTGATTAAATTGAAGTAAATTTACGCGCGAAATAAATTTTCATATTTTCAGACGAAAATTTACCAGTTGCTATGTTTAATTAGACGCATTCCAAATATCAAATTTATATTTCAAAATTTTATCGTTTAAAATTTCACAAAATTCAATTAAATAAAAAAAATCACTGAAATTTACGGGTCGTTACACTCTTCCCCACTCAAAACTTTTCGTCCCCGAAAAGGAAGGAGGTAGGAGAGTAGAAGTAACCAATAGAAAAAAATAGATTAAAAGACAAGATAAGACTATTAATTTAAACCATATAATTTCAAATTAAACTAATTAATATTTAACACTTTGATTTAATCCACTGAGTTCACTTAAGTTAAATCAATCTATCTATTTCTAAATTCATTATCTTATTATCTAGTCATCCTCAATTAAAATTTCTAAATCATCAATTTTGTATAATCATTTATTATACTTTTATTTTATTCAACAAATTTAATTCTTTATTCCTAATTATTATTAAGTTTATTCCACTTAATATCTTATCATATATATTCAAACCATATAAATTAATTTAAACCATATAAATTTCAATTTAAATTAACTTATATTCAGTAATTGATTTTAAATTCAAGGTATTTCCATACTTTAATCAAATTTCAATTTATTAGTTCCTTCAAAACAAATTTATTTGTATCGTCTAATATTCAATTAACTTATTATTCTATTTCTCTCTATTAACATCTATATACTAAATTTAAGTGTATAACATTTACTATAACACTCCATCTTTCCTTATAAAGTCATTTTATATTGTATATTATCCGATTACATTTTCAACTTATGAAAATTTTAGGTAAGTTATGTTGAGATGTAATTGAGTATTATACAAATAAGATTTTACAATTCAGTTATTCCCAGTTAAATTATTTATCCAAGAATTTTGACTTTAGTTTATAATTGAAATCATCTTTAAGCCTAAAATTTAAGAATTTAAATCTCTGATTTACTTCAAACAATTTAGAGATATATATAATATATTTATATAAAAATTTAATTTTAAAATAAGACACCTATATCAAATTATACTGAAGAAATTCAAATCAAAAGTATATTTTTTTTTTCAAAACAAAACCATAGCAAAGCTATAGAATAGTTTCTCCACTTCGAAACTCGAAAATGAATGTCGATGATGTGGCCGTCATCACCGAAATTATTTTCCAGTGACAAAGAAAAGAGCACTGATTTAAACATTTAAAATTCTTTGAAAACCATTATATTCGAAAATACTTTAAATAATATACATTTTAAGGCTTTAAACAAAGTTTGAAATCACCAGAAATTTAATTCTTAAATTTCTCAATTTAAATTCATTCCAATTCCAAATAAATTTAAAACATCAGTCACTCTGCAATAGTCGAAGACTTACAAAACCATAAAATGATAATCAAATATTATCATTTTCAACAACCAAATTATTTAACTTTTAATTCCAGGAAATTTTCTTATATATTTATAATATAATCATACAAATTTATTTCATTTATCAAATTTAAAAATTATATTGTGTCAGTTTGCTCTGTTCAAGTGTTTTGGAAATCCTATCGATAGCGTTGATCAGACGAATCGATCGAAAATCCAAACCAACATCAACAACTCAAACAACACACTATAAACATATACTATTTTATATTAATTACAAATACACTCCCTCACACGATGATTCCAGAATTGGATTCCAACACAAGGATAGAGATCCAAATAGAGGGACTCTAATCAAAGAGAATTCTAATCTAAAATAGATTGGCTCGAAACGAAGGTTAGATGATTGCATTTCAAACAGGAAGATGGATAAAATTGTATAAATCGCGGGCAACCTTAACCGGGTCAACCGTGATTTCATAAATAAGATCGATGTAGAATTCTGAAGCAAATTGACATTCGATTACCAGATGTACAATTCGGGTATAAGATAGTAGCATCGTAAACCGAGGATACAGAAATCTCCGGTGAATCAATACCGATTGTAAAGAGTTTCACCCCAGTACAAATTATTTGAAGATTGGCGAGACCGCCGATTTTTTTATAGAGATCATTCGAAGTGGAGTTATGGGATACTCCAGAATCAAAAGACACGAATAGGGAAGACACGAATGGACTTTGGAACCGAAGTGAACGTTCCAAAATTCAAAGGAACTGAGTCAAAGAAGAAGGAATTCAAGCTCGAACGAAAGTGATTCTGTAATTGAATTTACTACATATGCTGAGTTTTGCCTAAAACCAGAGCTCTGATACCACATGTAACGACCCAGTATTTTCAACCATTCGCATCCATTATAAGTGTATAGGTAGACACTCATGCCGGAGTTGAATTGCTCAAAATACCGCGTTGTAATTAAAATTTGGCAAAACTCAGCATATACAGTAAATAAAATAATTACAGATCACAGATACAGAGTAATATAACAATAATGCAGCGGAATCAAAAGGATAGTAGTTCATGAATCTACTATATATATATAACAGAGTCAAACACAATACAACAGAAGTCTCGAATACAATAGATGTCTCAATACAATAATCAAATACAAGATCTGAATACATCACTGGAATCAACTGAATAACTGAAAGCAGGATCGATAGATAGCTGGATCTCCAAGCGAAGCTCCAACTCCAAAGGTGAGTCTCAAATGCTGTATCACTCAGTCTGACCCGAGCGTAAAGAAAAACACAAAACACTCGAGTCAGGATTAATATTCTTATATTCAATAAATCCAACTCAAGTGAAATATCAACTGAAATACAAGTAACTTAAAGGATGTTTGGGATAACCATCCTCTAAGGGTTCGTTAAACTATTTACTATGTAGTAATATACGCTATATACAGTAGTGTCTAATTAGTAAAGTATAATCATATCGGAAAATAGCGTTAAGGGGATGGAGAACCTTAACGCGGTCGGATCTTAAAATCATAATCGTAGTAAAGCTCGATATGGTAGGTGACACGGCACAACTAGGCAATGCCAGGGTAGATATACCAATTACGCACACGGACTGATGGATACGCATAGCAGCCACTACCATTCCACCTCGAACAACATTCCCAAATCGGAGGATGGCCATCTAGTCAAATCACAAGTAAGAGTATAATGTCGAAGAAATGCGTCCGAGAAGAGGTGCTACCTCACTGGTCTGAGATCGCTCCTGTTTTAGCCACCTTATGCCAACTCACGGGAGTTGGGTCCACGTAACATACCTTAAGAACGCCGCCACCATCCTACTTCATTCTGGAATCTCCACCGCGTACACGGTTGTCAAAGTGGTTTTCGGTATCGATAGAGAGTATGTCCATATCCGATCCCGGTCTCTTTGCCAACCAATCGTTATTATAACACCGTGGTCGTTTCAAATTAGTTTATACTTCAAAACCAAAATATCATTATCATTTCAAAACCCACTTTAATACGATATCATTTCACTTCAAATATATCCATTTTTAAATCATATTACTTTCCAAAATTATATTGTTTCCGAAATCATAACACTTTCCTTTTTAAACCGTCTAGACATTTAATTTTCGTTATAAAATAAATTAGTTCCTTAAATTTCACAAATCGATTCAAATTAACTCGAATTCCAAAAATTTAATTAAATCAAATCTCACATTATCAGTTTCAACTCAATTTAGCTTCTGAATAAACCATTTCAAATTATCAATTTCAAATACGTATCTAAACCATAAAATAAGCCATTTCAATTTGAATATATTTCAAAGCTTTAAATATTCAACATTTAAAACTAAATTCGATAAATTTATATACATATCAGATTCACTTTACAATTATTTAGTTTGAAATATTAACTTACATTTCCATGACATTTGAATACAATTTCAATTTACAATTTAAATAAACAAAAGATCTCATTTAAATATTTATACGTTTGAAATATCCATTTAAGTCACCTTTCAAATTCCAAGTTGTAAATCACTTCTTTAAATTTCAAATTCAATACATTCAAATCAAACTTATTTAAGTATAATTCTTAAATAAATACAATTTCAATCAAATTTATAATCATTATAAATTCTATATTTCAAAACTATAGATATTTAATAAATACTTAAACATATTATTTATCAACTTTATTAAATCAATTTAAATGAATCTTTAAAAAAAATCAATATTTATCAAAACCATATATATCTTTACAAAACCAAAGAAATCATTTTCAAAACATTTATATATAGACCAACGGTGCCTGTATATAATTTTCTATCTTATGGTCAAGTGATACGGATATTTATCATTTCAATCCGAAATTTAAAACATATTCGGGTATATATCTTTTCAACCCGAAATCCCAAATTCAATTCAATTGGAAATCGCTTGGGTCTATCATTTCAACCCATAACGATTTCCTCCTATTCTACAGATCGTTCGGGTATGTATCATTTCAACCCATAGTGATTCTATACTAACAGGGAACTTGCAGAGTGATAACAGATATGATAATAAAATAACAATAGTAATAGGCAATATATCATCAATATAAATAACAGGTAATGGTGTCAGATGTCACAGGTGAACAGATATAGATAATGACATATATATAACAATGTAAATAACTAACAACATCATATTTCAATTGACGTTTCAATTGAAATCAAATTTAATAAATATAAGAATATTAATCGTGAGTGATTGCTCACCTTTCGAGGCTAGAGAGGATAGACACTGAAATTGAGTTACGAATCCAAATACGAATCCCAAAGCAAAGTAAGATTGGCACGAATTCGACGAACAAAGCTGATAACAACGAATTGATAAAACGTATCAAAACCGGATCAATGATGGTAAAGGGTATCAGAGAACTTGTATATGTATAACTATATATATACTATTTATAAAGATCAAATTTTTAAATTTCAAACACATATTAAATTAAATATGTATATGTATTCAAAATTATCGTTTCAAATTAAAGCACATGTCAAAACCATTTCTTTATCTCTACGAATATCAATATTTAATTCAAATCCATCTTCGAAAAATCTATATGTATTATATTACAATGTCACTACTAAGTCATTCACAACAACTAACGTCATGTTATATATATATGAATCACTTATTTAAATACTGGCATATTTTTGTAAATATATACATACAGCAAAAATATATTTTAAACAACACTTATAACAATACATATATATATATATAGAATGAAATATATACTTTAAAGCTAAAATATTCACACATATGCAGAGTAAATAAATAAGTAAAACTGTAAGTTGAAAAACTGCAAATATGAAAACTCAAATATCAAAGTTTAAGCTGTTATCTACAACAAATTTATATCTATTTAAAGAGCATATAACAAGTATTGTATAACTTTTCCTACATCACGTGTAAACATAACAGCAAGCTTACTTATAATAAAATCCACTAAAAAAATGTATTGTAATATAAAATAATAAAATATAATATAGTATACATATCCATTTTATAAACTTAGCTTCATACCAGGCAACTATCCAACATATAATATTTATATCAGAAATGAACATCAATACTTAAAGCCCAATACCAAAACAAATCTTAAACCCATATGTATGCATATACTTGCAGTTTATCCCAAAGCATGTAACATCTACTAGCAGCATTCGCATAAAGAAGTTTTCACAAATATATATAAGAACAGATACCAACAATATATACTTTATAACAAGCAACTACTATATAAATATATAAACATTCGTATATATATATATTAATATATCTGTCAAAATAGTAAATATATATAACTAAAGCTAAACATACATAGAAATCAAAGTGCATACATAATATGTTTAAAAGTATTACTTATATAGACGAATAGGCATATAGACAGATATATAAACATATGGGTAACTTAAATACAAGTTATATCTTTTAGAAATCAATATAAAAATAAAGTCTATATTACTTGCTTTATATCAAAACTAACAATGTGCACTGACCAAAACTTATGAAAATATAACACTTAGACGTATGTAAAAATTCTCTATTACCTATATATCATTTATACATAAACAAATCCTTTAGCTTATATGAACTTTTATACAATAGATTTTTATGTATATAAACAACTTGTACAAAAATCCTTGAAACCAACAGACTAGACTTATATTAACTTTATACAAACAAATAGTAAATACCATTTGCAACTTACATTTTTGTTTCAAACTGCAACTATTCAAAAAGAAAGCTACATATACAAGTATATAAAGCAATATGCTAATATGACCGTCATTTTAAAAACTTATGTATATACAGCAAGTTTTTTTTTAAACTATATATATATATAATAGATCTTAAAGTATATATATATATAAACAAATCTTACAGAAAAATATAATATAACACGTATATATACAGCAACAGACTACTCATGAATAACTATATATATACTTACATATCTATATACTTACGCGGGAAAATAAGGTGAGCTAGGCGATGTCGGAGTTTGACAACTGCCGATGGATCAAGCGAGGAGGCTACGTGTAACAACCGGGGTTTTGCTGTTAATTTATTATCGTCATTAGACGACTGTGTTTGGAAGCTGATGTTAATTGGAGTTTTCAAATCAGTCAAAATTCGTTTGAAATCTGTTGAAGAGTTTTATGGGCTGTAAATTTAAATCTAGTCCATGTTATCTTTTATTTCAGTGTCGTGTTATTGGGGTGTATACCCGTTCCACTTACTCGATCGATTCATTCCATTCTAAACCCTTAAACAAAAGAAAAAAAAACCTAAACCTAATCAAACGAAGACAATCGAACGAAAATGGCAGCTCCCTCGTCTTCTTCTTCGTTCGCAAATTAGAACTTCGGCGATTTTGCTTGCGAATCTCTGGCGATTACGATCTTCAGCTCGTCCTTGCCTCCAGTCTGGAATTAGGGCTCGTTCAAAATCAACGGCTTCGACTTCCTTCGTCGCTCGCGACCGTTCAGACTAAGGTGAGTGGATCCCCCACTCACATCTAGTTCATGAGTAGATTCGTAGAGTTTAATTTTATGTGATTTTTACTTGTATAAAAATGTGATGGTTTCTTACTTCTGAAATTTCGTGATTTGGTTGCTGAGATTTTCTTACTTCTGAAATTTCGTGATTTGGTTGCTGAGATTTTCTTACTTCTGAATATGGGTTTTGCCGATGATGAATTTTTGGGGTTTGCATTTATATGAACTCATCACCTTCCTATTTCTTGATTCCCTAATATTATGACAACTTAATACACACGGTTTTGACTTTGTAGCGTTCGATTTTCCTTGAGTCATTGCAGATACGCACTTGAAAACGTTACATCTGCATTGTTGTTCTTCGACTTGTTTGACATCTGCATTAAATTCGAACTTGTCTCCTTATCCTTGTCACATTGTCTTCTCGGCATTGAAATAACTTGATTTACTGTAGGCCTTGACCTTGTTATCATTGTGACAGTGTAGTTCACTGTTGGCATCACTATATGGTTCATTTTCGTACCATCGGCTTTGACTTCGAATGGAGACGATGTTAATCGAGTTCGTGTAAAATCCTTGGGATTCGGTTGTTGATTATCTGGGCCACTCCTAGTTATTTGAGATTGATACTTTCTGATTTGGGTATATTCGAATTTACTTGACTTCGGCCTTGTTTTGAATGGCTTCGACTTGAATTTTAACTTCACCTGACTTCGGTCAATTCTGTTTATTTCTGAGTGATTTCCAGATGGGTTTGCATCTTTGTATTTCAGTGTGCTTCAATCTAATTCATGTATATACATGCATACATGTGTGTATATATGTGTATGCCTGTGCAATTGTTGGATAGATTGTAGTCTTCTTCACTTGATATTCGTTATGCATTTGTAATTGCACTCGGTTACTTCTGAGATGTTCATTATAAGCTCAAGTTGGCATATTGTAGCCTTGGTCATTGCGGTTCTGACCTGCACACTTGTTTGATATTGGGTCAGGTTCCTTTTATTATCTACTGGTCTCACTTCTGGTCTCACTTGATGTCTTATAGATATTGTTAACTTGGGTATGATGTAGGAACTGGTTCATGACTATGTGCAGTTTCACTTTGTTGATGGGTTGATGTTGAAGTCACAGTGACGTACTGTGGTGAGTTCGATGTCCATGCATTGTATTAGTAGTCTTGTTTCGTTTGTAGCATCGAGTCTGGTCTATGTTGCCTTCTTGTTCGATTTTGAGATAAAACGACTTTGAATTCTTTTGGCTTTGAGATGAAAAGTTTACTTGTTCATTCTCGACTTCAACTTGACTTTTGACATGTCTGCATCCATATATGCATTCATCGTTGCACTGTTCTTTTTCCATGTATATTGATTCTTTGGTTTGCATTAGCTTGTACTTTGAGTCTGTTCCTTTTTCATTGCGGCGTTTGGTTGTGTGATCTGCACTTGCATACCCATTGTAACTATTCTATAAGACCGCCTCTATTTAGCTTGGCTGTCTTGATCATGTGCAGTTTTGAGTTGTGCATTTCTATTCAGGTTGCAATCTCCAGTTCCATGCCTTTTGGTCTGCATCATTTCGACCTGTTGCACTCGATCATATTTGAATATATATTTTGCACATTGGTTACTGTCACTTTGAATTGCTTACAGACTGACTTGAGTCTGCATTCATGTTGATATTTTCGTGTATCTTCTGCCTATCTTAAAATTTGTTGTACTGAGTCACTTGAAAACTGGACATGTGCATTTCTTGGTTGTTGAGGCTTGTTGCATGTGAGTTTGTTACCTTCCAATCTTTGCCATTTCAGTAGTTTGTGATGTTGGCATTTCACTGTGTCACTATCCATATTGGTTTGTGACAGTCTTTGCATACATGTAGCTGATATACTTCTCTGTTACCTGGTCTGGATTTGGTCTTCGCCGTAGTGAGTTGCACCAGTCTTCGAGTTGAGTTGAGTTTTATCTTCACTTTGTTGCACTGTCTATTCCAGTGTTGCATGTCTTGTGATCACTGATGTAATCTAGTCTGGTTTGCTGTTGTACATTTTGAATTGTACAGTCTTTGAAACACTTGAGTTGAATCCAGCTTGTCGCTCAGATTTGACCTTGTGATCACCTGTGACTTCCACTGAGCTTTTGCGTATCTCTTGCGATGGTGGCGAGGCGGTGCACGCGTGCGTGTGTGCACTGCAGCCACCCAAATCGACAGTTTTGAATTGATTTTTCTTTGCTCGTGATGCATTGATTTCTATACCATATTGGCGAGGCCGTACACGCGTGCGTGTACGGCAGCCAATCGAGTTTTTGATGATTTTAAAGTGACAATTCCAATTGTTTTAAATTGATTTAGTCGATTTGATAAATTGTTTATTTATCTCTGTTGATGATTTAAATCTGCTGATTTTTGTTAAACACTGTTAAGTGTTATATTGACTGTTATCCGGTTTCTTTGTTTAAAGAATCGGACAGACGGGAATTATTGTGACTGTCGTCTATTTAAATTATTACTGCCTATATGCACTAATAAACTGGTTTGAATTAGACTGACCTGGGTATTATTTTCTTTTGAATGTAATACTCGGGTCAGACCCGAGTGTTTCAGGTTGTAGATTTCTTTCCTTGAGTTGCTGTTCGGGATTGAAGACTTTTCACATCTTCTGAAGTTGTCAGTCATTTTGTAGTAGTCGTGTCATTGTAGAGAATGATATGTATTCATGTATATTAGTCGATAATGTACTTGTATATATAACTTCTAGAGTCGACAGTTGTAGTTGTATCATATGTATAGTGTCAACTATGTATTAACTGACATCAGTTATATATATATGAGACTTTTGTTTTATCTGTGTTCCGCATTTATATTATCTGTGTTATTGTTATATCTAATGTCCTAAACTATTATGAACTATCGTAGTTTGTTTTATACTGATAATTGGATATATCGATGGGAGTAAATAAATAATAGATGAAAAATAAAAAGTATATACCACTCCTACCGAGATAACCAATATTAGTGTAAGGCCAATTACGGATGGTCGCTCCTATCCAGCCTTATTCTTCGTAATAATAGACAGTATTTCTTTTAATACTCTTTGTTATTATGAGCATAGAGGTGGGGCGTCACAGTTGGTATCAGAGCTTGGGGTTTATGGACATAATATAAAACATAACTTGGATGGAACATATGTTACAACTATTAGTCGACGTTTTATCTGTGATTTGAATCAAAACTAAAGTTTTGAAATTTTGATGAAATTTTTAAATATCGTTATTTAAAATAAAAGTGGAATTGTGTTTTGTTGTTTGGATGAAATTGTGTTCTGATGATTTGATTGATTTGTGTTCTATTTATCAGAATGCGCAGCGGAAACAGTGAAACTGTCTTCGCTGAGTACAACTGATAATCTTTTTGATTTAAGAATCAAAATACGAAATTGATATGAATTCCAATTGTTGTTTACATAGCTGTAACTATTTTGTTTCTTTGAGAACTTCGAATCCGAACTGAGGATTCGAAGAAATTGCAGATATGTGATTTTTGTTGAAATTTCCGCTGGCTTTCTTTTGTACTAATCATCTATTGATTAGATTTTTGCTGTTTTAAATTATCTTCATTGAAGATACATTTGAATGATTCTTTGTTTATTTTGTAGTACATGTAAAAAAAAAAAAATTGAATTGCACGTTACTGCATTTATTTTACGTTGAACCGATGCTAGGTTCTGAAACGTATTTTGTTGTCGTTATTTTTGTAACGGGATTTTTACACCAATACTAAATTCTTGAAGCACGGTGTTTTATGGCATTTTGATGAATGAAAATTCTCTGATATTACATTTTGATGTAAATTGTTTTGATGTGATTTTGACGTTTTAAAATTACTGTCGCTTTGGCTTCAGTAACCGTCAAATTTTAAAAGTGGATTTTCAAGCGGTTATTCCGCAATATTGATTTGTGACCGTTTTTATGGTATTTTGAGAAGTACAATTTCCTTATCGAAATTGTTACTAATATTGCTGCTTTAATCACGTGATTGGAAACTCGTTTTAAAAATGAAAATTGTTTTATAAATTTTTAACGGTTTGCGTTTTCAAAAGGATGAGAAAGCGACTTAAACGATTCAGCAAAATCGAGGATTATGACCCCTTTCTTTTACTGTTTCGCTTAACTCCGGACTTTTCCAGTTGAGAAGGTGAATTGTTATTTTTATAAAATAAATAAAAATTGTTTTCAGAAATTTAACAGTTTACGCTTTCAAAAGAATGAGGAAGCGATTTAAACGTTTCAGCAAAATCGAGGACTATGACCCCTTTCTTTTACTGATTCGCTTAATTCCGGACTTGTCCGTTTGAGAATGTGAAATGTATTTTTACAAAATACACAATTTTACACTTTCAAGGAAACGATGAAGAGAATCAAACGATTTAGTAAAACACGTGGTATGGGACATGTGCGTTTGCTATTTCGGTTAATTCCGGACTCGTTAATTGAAACATTTTGATGCTTTCGTGTGCTTTCGAGCCACTATGAGGACCTTCGGGTCATTTGTTGGGCTTTCGGGCCACTCTGCGGACCTTCGGGTCATTTGTTGGGCTTTCGGGCCATTCTGCGGACCTTCGGGTCAAATACCAGTACTAGACCTTCGGGTCACTCTACGGACCTCCGGGTCAATCTGATGGGCGCCAAAAATTATGTTGAGTACTTGGTAGGCTTCGGCCACTCTGAGATGCACGTGCGGCGAATTAAAAACTCGCCATCTGATGGGATCGATCCAAGCTTTTATGTTGATTTTCTAGTCTTCTTAATTGATTTCTAGATATTTGTTGTTTCTAATTATCTGCAGGTAATTAGATATCTGATGTTATGAGATTTAATTATCGTATCGGTAATTAAATATTTGTTGATATGAGTTCTGATTATCGTTTTTGATAATCAGATATTTGTTGTTTCTAATTATCGCTTGTGATAATTAGATAATTGTTGATATGAGTTCTGATTATCGTTTTTGATAATCGGATATTTGTTGCTTTTAATTATCGCTTTAGATAATTAAATATTTGTTGCTTTGAGATTTAATTATCGCTTTAGATAATTAAATATTTGCTGATTTCGAATTTAATTATCGCTTTAGGTAATTAAATATTTGTTGCTTTGAGATTTAATTATCGCTTTAGATAATTAAATATTTGTTTCTTTGAGATTTAATTATCGCTTTAGATAATTAAATATTTGCTGATTTCGAATTTAATTATCGCTTTAGGTAATTAAATATTTGTTGCTTTGAGATTTAATTATCGCTTTAGATAATTAAATATTTGTTGCTTTGAGATTTAATTATCGCTTTAGATAATTAAATATTTGCTGATTTCGAATTTAATTATCGCTTTAGGTAATTAAATATTTGTTGCTTTGAGATTTAATTATCGCTTTAGATAATTAAATATTTGCTGATTTCGAATTTAATTATCGCTTTAGGTAATTAAATATTTGTTGCTTTGAGATTTAATTATCGCTTTAGATAATTAAATATTTGTTGCTTTGAGATTTAATTATCGCTTTAGATAATTAAATATTTGCTGATTTCGAATTTAATTATCGCTTTAGGTAATTAAATATTTGTTGCTTTGAGATTTAATTATCGCTTTAGATAATTAAATATTTGCTGATTTCGAATTTAATTATCGCTTTAGATAATTAAATATTTGTTGATTTGAGATTTAATTATCGCTTGAGATAATTAAATATTTGCTGATTTTAGATTTAATTATCGTTTGGGATAATTAAATAATTGTTGATTTGAAATTTGATTATCGTTGTGATAATCGAATATTTGTTGAATTTGAAATTTGATTATTGTTTTTGATAATCGAATATTTGTTTTCTGATTATCGTTTGAGATACTCAGATATTTGATTTGTCTTCTGATTATCGTTTGAGATACTCAGATATTTGATTTGTCTTCTGATTATCGTTTGAGATAAGTGAATATTTGCGATTTTTGAGATTTGAGCTTCGCCTTTTTCTCTGGCGATTCAGGTGAGTAATTTGATTTACTCACATTCAATTCGTGCTCTGTATGGGATTTCTGCTCTGTTTTTCCTTCTCTTTTAGTTGCTGGAACTCGATTGTTCTTGCTTTTGTTAGTCGTCTGATTTTGATTCCTTGATCCCCACGATGTTAATTCTTTTGATTTAAATCAGTCGAACCTTTTGACTCTTATCTAACACTTCCCCGCTGACACTTGCTTTGCTTATACATTCGACATTGCCATGCTCTTTTGGTTGTTACCTTTTATCCATTTATTCCCTATGATTGCGTGGACGCAATTTCTTTAAGGAGGGGAGTCTGTAACAACCGGGGTTTTGCTGTTAATTTATTATCGTCATTAGACGACTGTGTTTGGAAGCTGATGTTAATTGGAGTTTTCAAATCAGTCAAAATTCGTTTGAAATCTGTTGAAGAGTTTTATGGGCTGTAAATTTAAATCTAGTCCATGTTATCTTTTATTTCAGTGTCGTGTTATTGGGGTGTATACCCGTTCCACTTACTCGATCGATTCATTCCATTCTAAACCCTTAAACAAAAGAAAAAAAAACCTAAACCTAATCAAACGAAGACAATTGAACGAAAATGGCGGCTCCCTCGTCTTCTTCTTCGTTCGCAAATTAGAACTTCGGCGATTTTGCTTGCGAATCTCTGGCGATTACGATCTTCAGCTCGTCCTTGCCTCCAGTCTGGAATTAGGGCTCGTTCAAAATCAACGGCTTCGACTTCCTTCGTCGCTCGCGACCGTTCAGACTAAGTTGAGTGGATCCCCCACTCACATCTAGTTCATGAGTAGATTCGTAGAGTTTAATTTTCTGTGATTTTTACTCGTATAAAAATGTGATGGTTTCTTACTTCTGAAATTTCGTGATTTGGTTGCTGAGATTTTCTTACTTCTGAAATTTCGTGATTTGGTTGCTGAGATTTTCTTACTTCTGAAATTTCGTGATTTGGTTGCTGAGATTTTCTTACTTCTAAATATGGGTTTTGCCGATGATGAATTTTTGGGGTTTGCATTTATATGAACTCATCACCTTCCTATTTCTTGATTCCCTAATATTATGACAACTTAATACACACGGTTTTGACTTTGTAGCATTCGATTTTCCTTGAGTCATTGCAGATACGCACTTGAAAACGTTACATCTGCATTGTTGTTCTTCGACTTGTTTGACATCTGCATTAAATTCGAACTTGTCTCCTTATCCTTGTCACATTGTCTTCTCGGCATTGAAATAACTTGATTTACTGTAGGCCTTGACCTTGTTATCATTGTGACAGTGTAGTTCACTGTTGGCATCACTATATGGTTCATTTTCGTACCATCGGCTTTGACTTCGAATGGAGACGATGTTAATCGAGTTCGTGTAAAATCCTTGGGATTCGGTTGTTGATTATCTGGGCCACTCCTAGTTATTTGAGATTGATACTTTCTAATTTGGGTATATTCGAATTTACTTGACTTCGGCCTTGTTTTGAATGGCTTCGACTTGAATTTTAACTTCACCTGACTTCGGTCAATTCTGTTTATTTCTGAGTGATTTCCAGATGGGTTTGCATCTTTGTATTTCAGTGTGCTTCAATCTAATTCATGTATATACATGCATACATGTGTGTATATATGTGTATGCCTGTGCAATTGTTGGATAGATTGTAGTCTTCTTCACTTGATATTCGTTATGCATTTGTAATTGCACTCGGTTACTTCTGAGATGTTCATTATAAGCTCAAGTTGGCATATTGTAGCCTTGGTCATTGCGGTTCTGACCTGCACACTTGTTTGATATTGGGTCAGGTTCCTTTTATTATCTACTGGTCTCACTTCTGGTCTCACTTGATGTCTTATAGATATTGTTAACTTGGGTATGATGTAGGAACTGGTTCATGACTATGTGCAGTTTCACTTTGTTGATGGGTTGATGTTGAAGTCACAGTGACGTACTGTGGTGAGTTCGATGTCCATACATTGTATTAGTAGTCTTGTTTCGTTTGTAGCATCGAGTCTGGTCTATGTTGCCTTCTTGTTCGATTTTGAGATAAAACGACTTTGAATTCTTTTGGCTTTGAGATGAAAAGTTTACTTGTTCATTCTCGACTTCAACTTGACTTTTGACATGTCTGCATCCATATATGCATTCATCGTTGCACTGTTCTTTTTCCCTATATATTGATTCTTTGGTTTGCATTAGCTTGTACTTTGAGTCTGTTCCTTTTTCATTGCGGCGTTTGGTTGTGTGATCTGCACTTGCATACCCATTGTAACTATTCTATAAGACCGCCTCTATTTAGCTTGGCTGTCTTAATCATGTGCAGTTTTGAGTTGTGCATTTCTATTCAGGTTGCAATCTCCAGTTCCATGCCTTTTGGTCTGCATCATTTCGACCTGTTGCACTCGATCATATTTGAATATATATTTTGCACATTGGTTACTGTCACTTTGAATTGCTTACAGACTGACTTGAGTCTGCATTCATGTTGATATTTTCGTGTATCTTCTGCCTATCTTAAAATTTGTTGTACTGAGTCACTTGAAAACTGGACATGTGCATTTCTTGGTTGTTGAGGCTTGTTGCATGTGAGTTTGTTACCTTCCAATCTTTGCCATTTCAGTAGTTTGTGATGTTGGCATTTCACTGTGTCACTATCCATATTGGTTTGTGACAGTCTTTGCATACATGTAGCTGATATACTTCTCTGTTACCTGGTCTGGATTTGGTCTTCGCCGTAGTGAGTTGCACCAGTCTTCGAGTTGAGTTGAGTTTTATCTTCACTTTGTTGCACTGTCTATTCCAGTGTTGCATGTCTTGTGATCACTGATGTAATCTAGTCTGGTTTGCTGTTGTACATTTTGAATTGTACAGTCTTTGAAACACTTGAGTTGAATCCAGCTTGTCGCTCAGATTTGACCTTGTGATCACCTGTGACTTCCACTGAGCTTTTGCGTATCTCTTGCGATGGTGGCGAGGCGGTGCACGCGTGCGTGTGTGCACTGCAGCCACCCAAATCGACAGTTTTGAATTGATTTTTCTTTGCTCGTGATGCATTGATTTATATACCATATTGGCAAGGCCGTACACGCGTGCGTGTACGGCAGCCAATCGAGTTTTTGATGATTTTAAAGTGACAATTCCAATTGTTTTAAATTGATTTAGTCGATTTGATAAATTGTTTATTTATCTCTGTTGATGATTTAAATCTGCTGATTTTTGTTAAACACTGTTAAGTGTTATATTGACTGTTATCCGGTTTCTTTGTTTAAAGAATCGGACAGACGGGAATTATTGTGACTGTCGTCTATTTAAATTATTACTGCCTATATGCACTAATAAACTGGTTTGAATTAGACTGACCTGGGTATTATTTTCTTTTGAATGTAATACTCGGGTCAGACCCGAGTGTTTCAGGTTGTAGATTTCTTTCCTTGAGTTGCTGTTCGGGATTGAAGACTTTTCACATCTTCTGAAGTTGTCAGTCATTTTGTAGTAGTCGTGTCATTGTAGAGAATGATATGTATTCATGTATATTAGTCGATAATGTACTTGTATATATAACTTCTAGAGTCGACAGTTGTAGTTGTATCATATGTATAGTGTCAACTATGTATTAACTGACATCAGTTATATATATATGAGACTTTTGTTTTATCTGTGTTCCGCATTTATATTATCTGTGTTATTGTTATATCTAATGTCCTAAACTATTATGAACTATCGTAGTTTGTTTTATACTGATAATTGGATATATCGATGGGAGTAAATAAATAATAGATGAAAAATAAAAAGTATATACCACTCCTACCGAGATAACCAATATTAGTGTAAGGCCAATTACGGATGGTCGCTCCTATCCAGCCTTATTCTTCGTAATAATAGACAGTATTTCTTTTAATACTCTTTGTTATTATGAGCATAGAGGTGGGGCGTCACACTACGGGATGAGCAGTTTGGAGTTCGTCGGGTTAGGCAGGTGGAACAGTGGGTGGTGTTGTGCTCTGCTGCTCGGCAGGTTGGCTGTGCGTTGTGGACAGGCTAAGGCGGAGGTGGGCGGTGTGTCGGTACTGATGTAGGTCGAAGGGAAGGTGAGTACGAGGAGGATGGGTGCTCACGGTTGCTGCTATGGTGGGAAGAAGCTCGCGGCTACCTGGGTCAGTCGGATCTGGGATGGAGAGGTAGGCTCGGTAGGGCAAAGGTGGTTTCGAGGGTGGACAGTGATGGAGGAAAAAGTGGATGATGTTTGCATTCGGGTGAGTTGCGTGCTGACGTTTGTGGTGGTGGGTCTTCGAAGAGGCTGAGTGGGGTGGAAGGCGGAGGACAGTGGAAATCGGCAAATGAGTTGAGGAGTACAGGAAGAGTCACGAGATGGAGAAAAAAAATGAGAGAAAAAGGAGGATGAATCGGTCTAAACTGAAATGGTGGAATTGAAATAGCAATGGTCTAAAGCTTTGATTCCGGAGAAAATTTATTAAAGCAATTGATATTTGGTTTGGGTAGCACGTTTTATTTTTGAAACCGAAGGAACGTTAAAAGTCATAGCTAATGGTACCGCTACAACGGACCGTTCTCATCGCTTTCTATCGCTTACCGACCTTAAAATACAGAAATAAATATATTACAACGATCAGCACGACGAGGCGATCAAAACGATACACAGATATTAGTGGCACGATCATCCGGTCAAAAGTCGATAATCGGTACCGAAAATGTTGTCAATTTACCAAAATAAGATCGACGGAGCAATAGATGTCCAAATTTGACAAAACGAAAGATGACGTCTCACTCAGAAGATGATTTACAAATTTTCTATGTAAAAATATTCAGGTTTGGAAAACATTTTATTATCATCAATTTTAACTGATTAAATTGAAGTAAATTTACGCGCGAAATAAATTTTCATATTTTCGGACGAAAATTTACCAGTTGCTATGTTTAATTAGACGCATTCCAAATATCAAATTTATATTTCAAAATTTTATCGTTTAAAATTTCACAAAATTCAATTAAAAAAAAACCATTGAAATTTACGGGTCGTTACAGTTATACACCTATTTATATTACCTCATTTATGCTGTCATATTTGTTTAATGTATGTTAATGCATTCCTAGTAAAATGTTTAATCGAAGTGTTAACATGTTTGTTTAAATTCCTAGTCTAATCACAGAGAGAGAAATGAAAAGTTCTTAATGCTGCATATTTCCTTAATTAATTGCACAAATTTGTGTAGAGAATTTATTTTTATTTATTGTGTGCTAATGTAAAATTAAATAGGTGTATCTGTGAGTATATGGGAGTTAAGGAAAGTAATAAAAAGGAGACATAAGTTTGAAATTTGAATTACAAAGGTTTGTTGGTAGTGTACATCTGGTCTGTGCATTCCTTCATCATTATTTAATACATACCACATTTCTTTCCTCATTTTTGTTGTTTCTTCATTTTCGTTTGTTTCACTCCTCTTTTTTTTGAAGCTACATCTTCTCGAACGTGAGTTTCATTTTATATGTATACATATTTTTTTTATTTAACCTTTCTTTACCTCTTTACACCATGTCCTACCTCCAATTCCTAAAGTAAAAAAAATGCGAGTTCGTTGTTTTCTCCATCTCATTTCATATTTCTACAGCCACTTCATTTCTTTTCATTTTGTTTTCCTGTAGCCTTCTTCCACAACCTCATATTTTGTTTTTATTTTGGTAGTCTATATTTCCTAAAGCCTTCATTTAGAAACGTGACATTCATTTTTGTCCCTCCACCTTTATTTCTTTATTATTAAATAACCTGCCACTTTATTTTTTTCTTTTACATTTTGTTTATCCGGATACCTCATATTCATTTAGTTCAAATTATTCTTTGCTGAAGCTATAATCTCATCAGCAAATTGTTCACGTTATTAAAATTGTTCCTTCATTTTTTTCTTGTTGCCGCTTCATTTTCTATGTTTAGATCTCCATTTCAAATCTTCCTTCCCCCGAATCATTTTAGTGTGAACTTGCAAATTCAAAAGCTCCCATTTTTGCAAATTCAAAAGCTTTCTTTTATGAAACATGAGTTTCATTTTTTTTCATTTTTCCTACATGTCCTGCCCTCATCTTAGTTTGTTTTTCCATCTTTGCCTGAAGCCTTATATTGAGAAAAACGTAAGTATTAAACTTTTTTTATTTTTTATTTAAACATGTACCAATTATTATTTTAATAATATTTCTTATACCATAAATATCTTTTGCATATAAACTTTGATTCACGCGAGATTTCTTTTATTGGAATTTTGGGATTTTATTGGATTTAAATTGACTATGAATCAAAGGTGAGTGTTTTAACCCACTCACAACTAGTAAATTATCTTATGTTAGTTAAATTAAATTTATGATGTGATTAGAAATTGATTGGTTGATGTTTGGTATACTTAAATGGTCATTCCAGTTAAATATGACTTTATTGAATTAAATCGTTATTAATTTAATATTGAATTTTAAATTGTCAATTGAATACCTGTTGATGATAATCAGTTATTTGATGTTATTTATTGGTTGATTTGAGTGATGATTATGGTGGATGTTTTGATTGTTGATATTGGATGACGGATGTTATAATTTATATTGTTATAACACTGCAAGTTCCTTTAGTTTATTGTTAGAAAAATCCCTATGGGTTGAAATGATACATACCCAAACAATTTGATAGATTAGGGAGAAATAGTTATGGGTTGAAATGATAGACTCGAGCGATTTCATAGATTGAAATTAAATTCGGGATTGCGGGTTGAAATGATATATACCCATAAATTAAATTTCTTGCGGATTGAAATGATATATGTCCGTATCACTTGACCATAGGGTATAAAATTATATACGGACACCGGATTGGTTAAATCAAATGATTTTAAATCCTTAAATTTTTGAATTCAGTTGAATGATATTTTGAAATAAAATTTGATTATATAAAATGAATTATTTTCAAAATCCAAGCTTTAAATGTTGAAGTTGGAATTGGGTTTAAAGGAATTGTTAAAGAAATTTAATTGAAATTTCAAAGTTGACTTATGAAATGTATATGAAATTTATCGAAATTGAGTTATTGAAATGTTTGAACATCTAAACTTTGAAATCTATGAAATTGAAGTGTTTTGAAATTTTAACTGAAACATCGATATGAAATCAATATTGATTAAATGGTTTTAAATGAGGATTTGAATTGAAAGACAAAAATTTAGTTTGTTGATTTGAAAGTTGGACATGGTCCAGATGTGTTGGAATGAAAGAAATAGTTTAATTTGATATTAATTTCAAATTTATTATTTTAATATAAACTATTTAAAAAATATTATTAAATCCTGATTATTAAAATTTTCAAACTATTAAACTAATTTAATCTATTTTAAACTATTTTAATCTATTTTAATCTATTTTAATCAATTTAAACTATTTTAACTTATTTTAATCTATTTTATCTATTTAATCCAATTTAATATATTTAACCTATTCTAAACTAATTAACCCATTTTAATTTATTTTAAATCTATTTAAATTATTTTAAATCTATTTAAATTATTTTAAATCTATTTAAATTATTTTAAATCTATTTAAATTATTTTAAATCTATTTAAATTATTTTAAATCTATTTAAATTATTTTAAATCTATTTAAATTATTTTAAATCTATTTAATCTATTTTAAATCTATTTAAACTATCTTGAATCTATTTAAACTATCTTAAACCTATTTAAAAGCTACTTTAAACTATTTTAAACTATCAAAACTATTTCTAAATTTCAAACATGTAAGGTTAAAGTGTTTATATTTAAATCCTTGTTTTAAAAGTGAATACGGTTAAATGTTGTTATAACCAAAGTTGGGATTTAAAATGATATTTTCTGGTGAAATGATACATTTGATTTAATATGATGATTTTGAAATGAGATTTAACCAATTTTGTCGATATGATTTTGAAAGTAAATATGATTTTGAAAGTGATATGTTGAATTAAATATGATATTTTGATATCAATTATGAATTGACTTTTGAAATGTAAAAGAACCATCCGGTGTGAAATAAGCGTTTGGTTGTTAAAGAGACCGGGATCGGATATTGTCATACTCTCTGCCAATACCAAAAACCACTTTAACAACTGTATACGTGGTGAAGATTCTATAATGAAGTAGGATGGTTTGGCGAACGATTCTGTATGAGGTATTTACGTAACCTTGACTCCCGTGAGTCAGCTTGATGTGGCTAAAACAGGAGCTATACCGGGTCAAGTGAGGTTGCACCTCCTATCGGGCATATTTCTTCGATACCATATTATGACTTTGTGATTGATTTGGTAGCCACCCCTCGATTTGATTATGGAAGCGTGTTCCGAGGTGGACGGTAGTAGCTGCTACGCGTTACCACCAGTCCGGGAGTGCAAATGGTAGAATCCTACCCTGGCATTGCCTCACGTGTCGTGTCACATGCCTTATCGTGCCTTCTACTAGTTTGGTTTGTACCGTACCTATGGAGTGCCCTCTGATAGCCCTTCAGTTTATGGAGGAATTACGGTATTGTATATACTACGGGAATATCTAAAATATGTTAAGGGGGATATGGGTAATGTCTTAACGCTATTTTAATTCATTACTTTACTGTAGACACTATTATAATAGCATATTGTACTATGTATGTAATTAGTTTAACGGATCCTTAGGAGATGGAATCCCGAACGTCTCTTAAGTTATTGCACTCATGACACTGGATAGGAGATGTCAAATCCCGTAAACATCTTTGACGCCGTTACAGTCATATTTATTTACTATTGATTTAACTTACATAAGATCTTTTAATTCTGACTCGAGTGTTTTGTCTTTTCATTACGCTCGGGTCAGTCTGAGCTTTTCAGTGCATCGAAGACTGCTTTTGGAGGACGAAGACGGAGATTTAGTACTATTATTATTTAGTATATTTATTCCATTGCAACATGTTGTTCTGCTGCATTGTTATTTATTTCGGGTGTATGTACTCTGATTTGTATTGTAAAAGTGTAATCAAATGTTATTTGTAAAATAGCTTCATGAACTGTTTATTTGATTATTATATTTTGTCATTCCATTGTGAGATTCTGTGTTTTGTTTTTCCTTCTTTTCTCTTCTTTTCTTATTTACCCCATAACAATCCTCCCTTTTGAATGGTTTGAGTCTGTCGTGTGTGGTTTATCGTCGATTTAAACCGTCTAAAAGGGTAGGTCGTTACAGTTGTGGCCCTTGTGTTCACCATTGTTGTGTTCTGGTCTGGGTTCTGAACTGCCGTATTTATTCATGTATACATATCCTTGTATGCATATATGTACTTGAACCTGTTTGTACATGTCCATATCTCTGAAACAGTTGTTCCTTGTTGTGTTTTCACACTGCTTTGATCTTGTCTTGTCTTGCTTTGTATTAATACATTGTCCTACCACATGCTTGTGCATGTCTGGTGCACTTTGGTCCGTGGTTTGCCTGGACTGACCTTGGTTAGTTATGGTTTGTGATTTCATTGTACTGAGTTGAATCCAGTCTTGGCTTGGGTTTGACCTTGTGCTCACATGTCCCTGCAATTTTAACAAGCAAGTGTATATCTGTGTGCACGACCTTGTGACATGTACAGTGATACACTGTGCATGTCACAAGTAGTTCATGTAAGATGAATTAAAAAAATGACGACGAACAATCCAAATAATTGAGGCAAACATTATTTTCAAAACACAGACTTCATTGTGCACAGTAAAAAAAAATTTCAATTTTACTGCGTCGGTGTTTATTTTGCAGATCGTTCATATGCTAGATAAAGGCTGGAACAGAGTTGAAGATCAAATACGAGTGATGAGTGAATATGTAGTGAGGTGAAATATGTATGTAAAACAGTAAAGTGAAAATTATGTTGTAATAGAAGTTGTATTGTATTTTAAAATGTGTAAATGTAGTGGGAGCTCAAATTTGTAGTATTTGAATTTGTAATAAAATTTTGTTTGAATAAAAAATTTTGTTTAAATATGAATTCCGAGTTATTTATTTTATTCAACAAATATTTATTTAATTATGTGGGAAAATATAATAGTACAATAACAAATACATTTAAACAAATATATATATATATATATTGTTAGCATACTGTTTGGCCTTTTTGGCCTTTTATCTGTTTGGCCTTTTATCTGTTTTCTATCTATATAAACCTATCTCTGTAATCCTAATGTAATCAATCTTCTTGCTCAGCCGTATTGCTGAATAATATGAATTATCTTCTTCTTCTTCTTCTTATTTGATTTTATAAACGTTTTACAAACGTTAACATGGTATCAAAGCAAGGTTCCTGTTTTTGCCTCGTCGCTGCCTCAATCTGAAACCCTAGCCTGCCTCAGCCCGAAACCCTAGCTTCGTTATCAAGCTCTCAACCTCCAGCCCCAAAACCCTAGCCCCCTCTGCTGATCTTCCCTCAGCCTGAAACCCTAGCCCCAGCCCCAGCCTCTGCCGCTTGTTCCAGCCCCAGCCCAAACCTCTACCGCTCGATCTCCATAGCCCCAGCCCCACAGCCCCAGCCTCTGCCGAGCCCCAGCCCCACAGCTCCAGCCCCAGCCCTAGGCCCTGCTGCCCTCGTCCCTGCAGCCCTTGTCCCCACCAAAACCCTAGCACACCGAAACCCTAGCCCATTTGATACCAGACTCAACCTGAAACCCTAGTTCCCTGTAACAGTTGCTGACTTCAAAATATGGCAGGAGGTGATGATTCATTACAGGCTATTAGTGTTCGTCTAGATGGAAAAAACTATTCTTATTGGAGTTATGTCATGAAAAAGTTTCTGAAAGGAAAACAGATGTGGGGATATATTTCTGGTGTTATTGTGGCTCCTGAAACTACTAATGTTGAATCAATGGAGAAATGGGATACCAACAATTCAAAGATCATTACTTGGATTAATAATTCCGTTGAGAATAAAATTGGTATGCAATTGGCTAAGTATGATACTGCTAAGCAAGTTTGGGACTATTTGGAGCGACTTTTTGTGCGCTCTAACTTTGCCGTTCAATATCAATTAGAGGCTGATATTCGGTCATTGTCTCAGAATGATCGAAATATCTTCTGAAATTACTGCTCTTTGGGATCAATTGGCTATGACTGAGGATGCTGAGCTTAGGTCATTTGCTCCATATATCTCTCGTAGGGATGCACAACGTCTTGTTCAATTGTTGAGGGCTCTTCGACCAGAGTATGAGCATTGTCGTGCGTCCATCCTACATCGCACTCCTTTACCTTCTGTTGACTCTGTTCTACATGAATTGTTAGCTGAAGAAACTCGCTTGAAGTCTCAAACTGAGAAAGTTGCATAGACCTCTTCTGCATCTGTTCTTGCTACGGGGATTTTACCAATCCCGTCTCAACGCAACAAAATAAATATCAAGAATGGTCGTGATTGTAATTACTGTAAACAACCAGGCCATTGGAAAAATAAATGTCCTGAATTATTAGCTCGTCAAAAAAAATCAAAAGCAAGGTGATAGACCACAACAGCAACAACGTGGTAGCCAACAACAGTCCTTCTCTACTGCACAAGGATATGGACAGTCACGTGGTAGTTCTCAGCCTAAGACTGCTGCATTGGTACATCCTTCTGGTGAATCAGGTGTGGACTCCTCTATGGACTCTCTTGCAGAACAATTTTAGAAGTTCCTTGCTAGCCAGTCTTTGTCTCAAAACATGACTGCTCCTCAGTCTCAGCATTTTGCCATGTCAGCTCCCTCCATATCAGGTTTGAATTCTCCTTTGTGGATTTTGGATTCTGGTGCTTCATATCATATGTCCCATGATTGTTCATCATTTATATCTATGTCTTTTGATTCTCGCTCACCTTCTATTTTGACTGCTGATGGCACACCTTTGCCATTAACAGGAATCGGTACAATTCAAACCACACACGTTTCCCTCCCAAATGTTTATTGCATTCCTAAATTAACTATGAACCTTGTGTCGGTCGGACAACTTTTTGATCTTGGATATCTTGTTCATTTTTCTTCTACCACTTGCTCTGTGCAGGATCCCAACTCCAAGAAGGTGATTGGGACAGGCCGTAGGCAGGGCGGTCTCTATGTTTTGGATGACTTACACATTCCAAGTCATGCCGCTGCTGCCAGTATTGACCTTTCTTCTTTTCATTTAACTCCATTGTCTTCTAAGTTTTATTTGTGGCATTCTAGACTTGGTCATATTTCAAGCTCTCGTCTTAAATTTTTATGTAATTCTGGTGTTTTGGGAGATTTACGTTCTCATGATATTTCAGATTATAGTGGTTGTAAACTTGGAAAATTTTCTGCTTTACCCTTTAATCAAAGTCTTTCTACTTCTACTGCACCTTTTGATTTAGTTCACTCTGATGTTTGGGGTCCAGCACCCATCCCCACAAAAGGTGGGTGCAGATATTATGTCTCTTTTATCGATGACTATACTCGTTATTGTTGGGTTTTTCTGATGAAACGTCGTTCTGATTTTATTGATATATATACTGCCTTTCAAGCATATGTTAAAACACAACACTCTGCTATTGTTAAATGCTTTCGTTCTGATTTAGGGGGGGAATATACTAAGGGAGACCTTTCTAACATATTCACGGCTGATGGTACTTTGCATCAGTCTTCCTGCACTGATACCCCGCAACAAAATGGTGTTGCTGAAAGAAAACATAGACACATTGTTGAAACTGCCCATTCTATGATTCTTTCAGCTAGTGTTCCAAAAGAATTTTGGGGAGAAGCTGTTCTTACTTCCGTTTATCTTATTAATAAAATCCCAATTTCTCATAATTCTGGTATTTCTCCTCATGCCAAGTTGTTTGGTCAAACTCCCAATTACTCACACCTAAAAGTGTTTGGTTCCACTTGTTTTGTTCTTCGTCTGCACGTAGAGCGTACAAAATTATCTTCGCGTGTTGCTATATGTGTTTTTATTGGGTATGGTATTGGACAAAAAGGCTATCGCTGTTATGATCCTTCTTCAAATAAACTATATGTTTCTCGTCATGTTTCCTTTATTAAGCATATTCCCTTCTACTCTATTCCAGCTAGTCCTCATAATATGACTAAGTCTGATCTTATTCACATTGATCCATTTCCTACTGATAACCCCTCTGATTCACCACTCATTATCATTGAAACACCGTCATCTATACACTCTTTTCCTCCTCCTTCTGTAGGTGACACTTTATCTCCTGCTACTACAGTTCAAACACCTCCTGTGATGACAGATCCTGTTCAACCTCGCTATCCCACTCGCACACGTAAATCTACTCAATTATCAGATTTTGCTTACTCTTGTTACTCTCGGGCTTTTGCTTCATTTCTTGTTTCCATTGACACTTTCCATGAGCCTTCTTCTTACTCGGAGGCTGTTCGTTCTCCTGTGTGGCAACGTGCTATGTCTGAGGAAATGTCTGCTTTAGACAAAACAGGTACCTGGGATCTTGTATATCTTCCTACTGGGAAGAAAACTATTGGTTGTCGATGGGTATATAAGATTAAAACCAAGTCAGATGGTTCTATTGAGCGATACAAAGCTCGTTTAGTTGCTAAAGGATTTGCCCAAGAGTATGGCATGGATTATGAGGAGACGTTTGCTCTTGTGGCTAAGATGACATCTGTTCGGGTTCTTATTGCTGTTGCGTCCAGTCGTAAGTGGGACATCTCTCAAATGGATGTTAAAAATGCTTTTCTTAATGGAGATCTTAAGGAAGAAGTTTACATGGTTGCTCCACCTGGCGTTTCTCATGCTCCAGGTCAGGTTTGCAGGCTTAAGAAAGCTCTATATGGTCTTAAGCAAGCACCTCGTGCTTGGTATGAAAGATTTTCGAATGTTGTTACATCACTTGGTTTTACCTCTAGTTCCCATGATTCAGCACTCTTTGTCAGAGTAACTTCTGCAGGCCGTATTCTTCTTCTACTATATGTAGATGATATGATCATTACAGGTGATGACAGTAATGGTATTATGAGCATTAAAGCCACATTGTCTCGTTGTTTTGATATGAAGGATTTGGGTCATCTACGTTATTTTTTAGGCATTGAAGTAGCTTCCTCAGAAAAAGGCTATCTTCTTTCCCAATCCAAATACGCCACTGACATTATTCATCGTGCTGGTCTTACTGATACACGTCATGTTGATTCACCACTTGAGGTAAATGCCCGATATACTCCGACAGATGAGAGTCCTCTTTCTGATCCCACTTTATACCGTTCTATTGTTGGTTGCCTTGTATATCTGACCATCACTCGTCCAGATATTTCCTATGCAGTTCACATTGTTAGCCAGTTCGTATCTTCCCCTACCTCTGTTCATTGGGCTGCTGTTATGCGCATTCTTCGTTACTTGCAAGGAACACTTTATCAGAGTCTTTTGTTTCCATCGACCTCATCTTTGGAGCTTCGTGCTTTCTCTGATGCAGATTGGGCTGGTGATTCAACGGATAGAAAATCCACAACTGACTTTTGCATATTTTTAGGTGATTCCCTTATTTCATGGAAGAGCAAGAAACAGGATGCTGTTTCTCGGTCTTCTATTGAGGCAGAGTATCGGGCTATGGCCTCCACTACATCTGAGATCATTTGGTTACGCTGGCTATTGGAAGATATGGGTGTTTCGATTTCCTCTCCCACTCCTATGTATTGTGACAATAAGAGTGCTATTCAAATTGCTCACAGTACTGTTTTTCATGAGCGCACCAAACATATTGAGATTGACTGTCATTTCACTCGGTATCACTTGCTGCATGGAACCATTTCTCTGCCTTTTACTTCGTCATCGACGCAACTTGCATATTTCTTCACGAAGGCTCACACTATCGAACGTCATAGATTTTTCATTGGCAAACTCTCGATGCTTCTTGCTGTACCATCGCGTGTTTGAGGGGGGATGTTAGCATACTGTTTGGCCTTTTTGGCCTTTTATCTGTTTGGTCTTTTATCTGTTTGGCATTTTATCTGTTTTCTATCTATATAAACCTATCTCTGTAATCCTAATGTAATCAATCTTCTTGCTCAGCCGTATTGCTGAATAATATGAATTATCTTCTTCTTCTTCTTATTTGATTTTATAAACGTTTTACAAACGTTAACATATATATATATAATATATATATATATTATCATCAAACAAAAATCATAGGCTATTGTATACTACAGCTGTTCATCAATAAATCTATGTGTGGAACTAGAATAAATGAGAATTTGCATTGGTCTTCCTTTTACAGTACCTTGTACCTTAATAGTTGAGAGTGCTGGAATACCCGCATTGCTTATAGAGTTATAGCATGGGTTTCTTTACCTTTTTCCTCACTGCTGCCCTCGTTATCACTTTCAAGAAAGTATTCTGCATTTTCTTCTGGGTCATCAAAGGACATCAAGCCTTCTAGTACATGTACTTGTGGACTTTTAGATTTGTGGTCCCTATGCCATTTCTCTTTACAGCAATAGCAAATGTTTTGTCTTCTGATCTCAATTAATTGGTTTTGGGTTAGACCTTTGCTTTTTGCTAGACTCTCTAAATTGGTGGTACCCCAGCCTTTAGGCTTTGGGGTTAGAATTTGGGTTCTTGGAATATGGAACAAACTGGTTGTTATTCTTTGAAGAAGAGTATGGTCGGATTGCTTTACCTCCTTTATTAGTTTGTTTTAACACACCTTCAAACATTTTTGCTAAAGAAACAGCTTCTCTAAAGTCCACTGGTCTACAAGTTAATACATCATACTTTATCTCTTCTTTGAGACTTCCAATAAATCTATCCAGCAGAAATCTAAGGGGCAAGGTCTCTATAGTGGCTTGTAGTCCTTCAAATTTAGAGAGATCAGCTGAAATAGTGGTTTGTTGTTTGAGTTTAGCTAGAGTGTCATAGGATCTCTCCATGTCTTCAGGGTTGAACCTGGCCAATATTTCTTCCTTGAAGATTGTCTAAGTCTCATGGTTTGGGATATTTCTAATGTACCAGTTGTACCATTTGAGTGCATCCTTCTTTACATAAAAAGATGATACTTCTACCCAAAAGTGCTCTTCTGTCTGATGAAATTTAAAGAATTGTTCCACCTGGTTGAGCCATTCGTACACCATAATCTTCTGTATATATGGGAAAGTCGAGCTTAAGGTTTGTGAAGGGTGAATTTTTATTCCAAGAAGTGAGTTGTTGATTGTTTTGCTGGTTAGTATGAGATGGAGGAAGGTTATTCACTATTGGGTTAATGGTGGGGTTTTTCTGTGGTGGAAGGAGATTATTTCTTGAATTTTGCTGAGGTACTGGAGGGATGGTAGTAGAGGATGGCAGTTGATGTGGACTGGATGCAAGAATTCCCTGTAAGTGGGCAGTTGTGCTTGAAGTATGGTTGGCTGCAGATTGAAGCTTTAGTTGTTGAATATCTTGTGCCAAAGCAGATAGGACATTGTGCAAACCTTCAAATCTAGTACACAAATCCTTTGTTGTATGATCCAAACTTTGTGTGGTTTGTTCCAATCTTGGATTGCTAGTTTCCAAACTTTGTGTAGTGGCCTCCAATTTTCTTAAAGAAAGGGTATTTCGTTTGTTGATCTCTTCTTGTCTCCTTCATGCTTCTTCTTGTTCTTGAATTAGCGTGTCAATTTTCGAGTTAACCTAGCCAAAGGCTCAAATACCACTTTGTTATGCCCAAGTCGTGGTGCTGATTCTGACATTGTGGAAAATGGTGAAATGATGAGTTGAGGTGGTGTGAGAGGTGAAGAGATGAGGCAGTTTATAAGGAAAGGAAGATGAGGTGAGTAAAGAGGAAGATGAGAAGCAAGAAATGAAGAAATGGCAGATAGAAAGAAGAAGGGGTTGATCAGCAAGAGGAAGGAGGAGCAATATATGATTGAGAGGAGGGAGATAGATGATCAAAGAGTAGATTAGAAACCAGAAAAGAAATATAGAGTGAGGTTTGAGAGGGTGAGAATGAGATTGTAACTACTGAAAAGAAAACAGATTGTAAACAAAAGAATGTAATGAAATTTATTTTTCTTTATTCCCCCTTTTTTGTTTACATGCATTCTCAATTTATAGTGTTAAACATAACGGCTATATTAGCCAACTTGCATCCAGCTAAGCATAATTACAACTCACTCAAACCTTAAACACCCAAATCAACTCATATACATGAATATACAGCAATATTGGGTGTGCACGTGCACACATGCACGAGTGACTCCACCCAATATCTTCTTCCTCAAGTCTAACCACCAGCTGCCTTCGACTCACCCATGTTGCTGTTATGGTCAGAGATGCCCTCCGGTGAAACCATGGCCGGACTCTGATCAAATAGACCAAAATCTGGGTTTTCTTGCTTTCTAGCCTTTAATACAGTGGTTAACAAAGTGGAGTTGTTACACTATGATGCTATTGACCACGGGTTTGGCAGTGGCAATTTGGGGAATTCACGATGTAGTTTGCTGGCAGTGACGGAAAGACGCGATGGGATGAGGCTGCCACTGTTATCATGCTATTAGCTGATGAATAGAAATTATCTTATCATGCACTTCCTAGAGGAATTTTGTAAGCTAACTTATTTATAATTCCTTTAATAGTATCTATTAAATAAGTAGTTATAATGAATCTGAATAAACCACCTAAATTTATTATCACCGGTTAGGTTTCCAATTTTAAATTTCTTATTTAAGTGAAGCTTAAATTTCAGGTAATGAGTGCTCTTGAAATATTGACAAGAGGAGTTGATTGGGTAAACTTGATGTACTAATTGTAGATATGACTCCTGGTACTGGGGATGAAATTTCAATATCTCAGTGCCTTCGGTTATCCGGTAATCAAATAAGATACAGATTTACCATGCTTAAGCTAAGTAGTTGAAATTGCACTATGCATAAACCTTGTTTACTTTGAAATTAATTGTCTACGGATCATGTATATTCTACTATACCATTGTCATGTAAACCCACATACATTGAAGATAATATATTGTGCTATGCTGACAAAGCATGTTTGGCAGTCCGAAGGAAATTGCACCATTTACATCTCCTTTAAACCAGCTGATAGATTTTGAACTCCTGATATAAATACAACTGATATCATGTCCTATCCTGACTAATGATGGTGGAAAATAACATGTAGGCATGGAAAATAAATATCATCAGAGTGGCTATATTATAGTTGCACACACTTTAATGCAAACTGACTTTGGTGATTAATTTAACATAAGTGGTCGTCTTTATGGAACAGATTTATAGAATGATAGCTTTTTTGTTTCACCTTTTTCGACTTCTTACTTTACTGTTTGGGGATTTTCACTTCAAGGGCTTATTTGTGCAGGTAATAAGTTTTAAGGACACTATTTCTAAAAAATTAGTTTTAAGGACATTTTACAGAAAAAATATAAAAGAATTTATCATTTTCAGTTATACAGAAATAATGATAAAAAGATTTATCATTTTCCTGTATAACTTAAAAAGATAAATGAATTTATCATTATCCTGTAAATTGTCCTTAAAACTAATTATTTAGAAGTGTTGTCCTTAAAACTTATTACCCTGAAAATAGAAGCCCTTCAACATAATTTCCACTTACCTACTACTGTTTTATTTCTTGAGTAAATGAACCTCCATTTATATAGTTGTGAAACCTCACTATGTATATGTATATATCATCAGGAGTGACTGCCTTCTTATTGAGACAGGTGCTTTGATTGTCTCAACTCCTTAAGATATTGCATTGATTGATGCTCGAGGAGGGTCAACATGTTTTGCAAAATTGTAGTTCCTGTAAGCACAACTTCTTTAGTACTCTTGCTTTTTTATAGCCCTACTGCAAAACTAAAGGCAGTGTTGGTTTTGTTTATGCTCCCTATGGTTCACTATTTATTTGTCTACAGTGTCATATGATTCAGTGTGTTATTAGATAAATTATGAATCCCATCATATTTTTCATTTGAAAAAAGGCCCAATGTCAAGTTTTATGGCACATTTGGTGTGCATGCAGTTGTTCGAAGTCAAAATCTAATTTTATTTTCATCATAACCTTCGAAAAGAGCCAGTGGCATCCCACTATACTAGTTATATTATAGATAATTGCAAAAACAATCAGTTTAGGAGAAACATCTTTTACTATCTTTTTTTATGCAGATTGTGGGTCAGGTAGAAAACATGAGTTGCTTCAAGTCCTTCATGTAATTTCTTGTATTTTTAGTTTTGATGACTTGCATAGATAAAGAATTTTTTATATGAAGTGTTAGGACATGAACTAAGCAATACTTTCGTTTTGCAATAACCCAAATTAGCATTTGATATCTCATACTAGATAATTGACCTTGTCCGGGTCCATCCTTCGCTTTCAGGATAAAGTTTTTCCGACAATATCGCCCTGTTCACCGAAAAAAGATAGAATTGTAAGATGGTAATAATGGACCTTATCCGGGTCCATCCATCACTTTCAAAGTGATGGCTTCTCCTCATAACACGGCGCAATTCACAAAAATGATTAGAATGATAAAATGATACATGCATAATTACTTTACTTTCAATTATATTCACAGCAAAGCTGCTTTTGTTCTGAATGCTTCTCGTTGATTCAGATATACATTAGATCTGAAAAAGGAGGAAGAGAGTGAAAAATAAGGAATAAGATCAGAGTTCATGCACAAATCATACGATTATACATCTTCACTCATATGCCCTATTCTGTATTACTATTGCGCACAATGTGTTTGTTACTCATATGTTGTTTGCATTATAGGCAACGAATCTTTTTACCTCTAAGGTTAAACAGTTACCGGTTATATCATCCTTAACAATATTACTACTTACCGCATATTAAACTTAATTTGTTATCACTTTCTTTTTGTATTTTCAACGCTAAATGTAAGATTATCCATATTTCCATGCATATGTTGCTCATGTTTCACATGTATATACATATGCTTAATTTGTGATGTTCGTCCCCAAATGAGTTATCACCATGGTTTGAAATTCCGATGGAATTCCGGTTATTCCAGTGATTCCGTTCCGCTTCAACTCATAGCCGGAACGGAATCCGATCAAAATTCCGGTTCAGCTCTAAATTTTGGATTTGCTTTTCAAATATTAAAAAAAAACTTATAAAAAAATTAAAAAATACAACAAATATATAATAATTAAAAAAAGAAAACAAATTAATCGGGACAATAAATAAACGGAGAAGAAATCATGTAGTTTCATAAAAATAGTTGTTATACTTTTGTTAATTTACATCGAAAAATTCAAAATTTTCAAAATTGATCAAAGTTTAAAATCTAAAATGAATAATACAGAATCTTACACGATAATTTTTTTATTAAAGTATGTATTTTATATGTAATGTAAAAAATGTACTATAAAATTACGACAGTATTGGATATTTATTAACGTATATAGAAAATTAAAGCAAAAAAAGTACCGAAACTAAAGCGGAACTTCCAAAATTTCCGGAATGGAACCGCAAATTTTAAAATACCAATGACCGGAACCGAAACGAAAAACGGAATTTTGAACCTTGGTTATAACTCATTTGAATACTTGCATCAATAGTATATCCCTGAAGTTTGCATGTGTGAAAATGTGCATGCAAGTATAGAGTTTTTCATTTATGTTTTCAAATTATTGTATAAAGTTGTAAGATTGTGTGTTGGATTCTCTAGTTGACGAACAAAAGAAATAATATGTTTTTTTGCTGTATTCCCCACATTAGCTACACCTGGAGTACGGGGAAAACCTACTAATGGTGATTTTGGAGTCAGTGTGGAACATCTTATCGCAATGTCTAGAGATCATGATTTTTCTGCTCTATAAGAATATGGCGGGGTAAGTGTTTTGCTTTTTTAGTATGTCCTCGTAGCACACCATTTTTACCGTGCTTCGATTCACTACTGGACATTATGTAACATGTCCAGCTAGTGTTTCTGGTTTTGTTGCAGTTTGATTTATGGGTTTTGAACAAACACTTAGTTGATGTTACCTGCAACTCTTTTTTTTATTAAGTGCTAGTTTTCTTTTTAACTAAAACTGTTATGTTGGCAAAGAAACGGTGAGCAAATTCACTTTGAAGTAAATTTATGATGCTCTAGTTGGTATATTATTACTATTTCTCTTGCCAGATAAGCATAGGTCAATGCAAATGCATCACCGTAGTTAGCCTCATTTTTACTAACCATCGACAAAGAAAATTCTTAAAGAATCCTTGCAAATAAAATTAATTTTTACGTGAATCTTTGTACACAATACAGCTCTATTTTTCAAATTGTATTTCTATGCACAACCCCCCTCTATCTTGTTTTTGTCTTTTAACATAATAACTCATCCATGTTCAGAAATGTAGCTATTAACATAATTATTACACACACATGTATAGTTATTAAAGGGAGAATTGCTTTTAAGCTAAATAGAGTGGCAACTATAAGCTAAAATGCATTAGTTTTATATATACACTCGCATACACTCTAATAACTCCTAAATTGCCATAAAATTAATATTCCTGTAACCATATCTGTTATCAATTATGTCACATCGCCATTTATATGTATATAAGTGTATACACAGAATTACATGCACAATAGGACCTTTTTTTGCAGCCGCCTTAGATTGCTAACAACGCACCACAGATGATTACTATCATCGTTTCAGTTCTTTTTTTTTCCACTAAACAGGCTCACCAGATCTGAGCCCAGCACATTGCAACCTTGTCTTACAGCATCAGCTCACTCCATATCCACCCGTATCACCTCGCATATGCTGCTGCTACTGTGCCTTGCAGCTCCCTTTAGCCATCGATGGTGCACGGTTTGCTTCTGAAGATTCTATAGGAGCAATTTCGTTTGCATTATTAGAAGTAAAGGAAGAAACAAACGCAGCCGAATGAAATGAGCAGCAAGTAAAACAAATAGGGTACTTATCTCAAAATATGGGTACGGGTGTATTTTGAATAAGCCCAATAACCCATAATACAGTATTACCGCAAATCATTATAATAAATAGCTGCATATAGCATATTGCAACTGCATTATTGATTCAATCAATATATTTTCTGATTTCACAAATGTTCATACTCAATTATCATCTTCTCATTTTTGAATATGGGATAAGAGCACTTCAAAACTGGTTAACCAACAGAATAGTATTTTGCCAACACTCGTCGGAGTTCTTTTCATCATCTGAATTGGCTGCATTTGCTGCAGATCATCAGAGTTTTCACTCATCATCTAAAACTGCTGAAATTTCGGTTTTCTGAATTCTTTAATTCGTCAAGATCATGATTAAGCCGTGCCAAGAAGAGTTGTCAGAAAACATTCATCATTCAACTCTTCGGCTGCTTTCAGTAAAAAAATTCAAGAAACTGAAATAAGAATCATCACTAAGCCGTGTCAGCAATCAAGATCACTGACTGCTTTCTAATCGCATTCAAGATATTGGTCTAAATTCACCTGAATAATTAGCATTCACTCAGTTTCTTTTCTGCAAAATCAGGTTCTTGATTCCCTTTCTCATTTGAATAGCTTGTTTTTTCATTCTTTCTTGAACCTTAATCACGGCTGAAGGAGACATAGACAACAATTCATCAACATCACCAAGCCCAAGATCAAATCCTGCACCATCAAATACTGCAGAGAATATATCAAAAATCATAGTAAGTCCACAAACTCAGTTAATGCAAACTCAGTTAGATGAAACAAATTATCAGCTATGGAAGTTTCAAGTTCAAACAGCAGTAAAAGGATATGGCTTGGAAGAATATATTCTTGGAACAAAACAAGAGCCAGAGCAACATATTTCAAATACGGAAGGAAATTCGGTTTTAAACAGAGAATACACAATTTATCAAAGACAATATAGTCTATTATGTTCATGGATACTGTCTATAATAAGTGCAAATTTGTTACCACAACTAATAGGATGCAATCAGCAGCGAAAGTCATGCATTATAAGAGACAATTGCAAAATTTAAAGAAGAACGGCATGTCTATGAGAGAGTATCTATCAACAATTAAAACACTGGGTGACTTATTTAGAGCAGCAGGATATGCAGTGAGTGACACTGAACAAATTTTATCAATCTTGGGTGGGTAGATGATTAATATAAAGCCATTATGGCAGTAATATCATCTAAAGGATATTTCACCATCTTTATCATATGTGCACTCTACTTTCCTTACTATGAAGGCAGATTAGGGCAGAGAAAACCAACGGTTTCTGATCTATCAGTCAATTATATCACAAACAAAGGCAGAAATAAAAAAAGAACTCAGTCAAGAAATGAGTCAAACAATAACAATCAACGAAGCAGTCAATCATATAGATACAGAGGCAAAGGTGGTAGATGGAGTAACAACAATGGTAGTGGACTTAGATGTCGGATTTGTGAGAGATTTAAACACACAGCAAATAAGTGTGCTATTTCAGATTTGATGTTAATTACACATCTGGGCGACAAAACAGTCAAAAAGCAAGTGCAAATTTGGCCAACATATAGCAAGAAACCAAAAATCAAACTTATTTCACTAAAGGCATTTACAATGATACAGCTAAAATAGAAGATATTCAAGATGATACATGGTATCCAGATTCGGGAGCTACAAATCATGTTACTAATAATCTGAGCAATCTAAATCTAGGAAACAAAGAGTACAAAGGTCAACAGTGTATACACATGGGTAATGGTGAATCAACTAAAATTACTCATACTGGTAATGGTTATATACAAGGTGAAAGGGTACTCTATCTTAATAATCTTTTAAGAGTTCCACAAATTAAGAAGAATTTGCTCAGTATATCTCAATTTGCTTGTGATAACAATGTATTTTTGAATTTTATCCAAGATATTGTTTAATAAGAGATATACTAACAAATGAAATTCTCTTGCATGGTAAAACAGTGAAGGGACTTTACAAATTTACTCTAGCTGATTCAAGAAGTATTGGGAACAAAAATCTATGCTGTAATATTTGTCAATCATGTCAAAATAAAAGGAGTATGAGTATATTTGATATATGACATTGTAAGCTAGGTCATCCAAGTGTAGATGTTGTAAAAAATATTGAAAATAAAATTTCTTTGACAATGTATCCATTCCATATGTCTGTACATACTGTCAATTAGGAAAAAAATCATAAACTGCCATTTCAAGATTCTTAAACTAAATATAATAAACCATTAAAACTTGCTGCTACAGATTTATGGGGACCAGCTCCCATTAATATTGACTATGGTTTTAAATAATATATATCATTCATAGATGCATATTCAAGATATGTTTGGACAATTTATAGCACAGGCAGAAAAGCAAACTGGCAATGAAGTCAAAGTCATGCAAACTGATGGTGGTGCAGAATTTAAATCACTTTAGGAGTATTTTCAAAAGAGAGGGATAATACAGAGAACTACTTGTCCTTACACATCTGAGCAGAATGGTTTAATAGAAAGAAAGCACAGACATATAGTTGAGACATGACTCACCATGTTGGCTCAAGCATCTCTACCTTTGAAATTCTGGCCAGATGCCTTTGGTACAACAGCATACCTTATTAACAAATTGCCAACCAAGATACTACAAGGGAAAAGTCCAACTGAGATGCTGTTCAATGTACAGCCTGATTACAAAAGTCTTAAAGTATCTGGCTGCTTATGCTTTCCATGTTTAAGACCATAGAATAACCACAAGCTAAGTTTTAGACCTTCACCCTGTACCTTTCTAGGATATGCTAATAATGTAAAAGGATACAAATGTATGGATAGCAAAGGAAGAATCTTCATTTCAAGACATATTGTCTTCAATGAAGATGTATTTCCATTTAATAAAAAAGAGATTAAGATAACTCAGAAAATTTATAATTCAAAGTTCTCCGTACCTCCCTTACCACACAATCAAGATATGTACGTAGAGGATCAACCAAGTGATTCTAGACCACAACACACAGTACCCAATACTGGGTCAGGTCATGAGTCAAGCAAATCACCTATGAGTCCTCATTATGCAACCCATTAGGATATCAGTTATCGATCAGTTGATCAACAAATGAGTGATCAAGCACGGATATCAAGTTCACAGTCTGAATCTGAGGATATATCCAATCATCAATCTTCTGCACCTACAACAACTGGTCACCATATGATTACTAGAGCAAAGAGTGGAATTTTCAAACCAAAAATATACACTGCAAATCTTGATACTAAAGAACCATATACTTATCCGCAAGCTATACAAAATGAAAAATGGAAAGCAGCTATGGATCAAGAGTATACAACACTCATGAAAAACAATACATGGAGCCTAGTAACCATACCAAGTCATAAAAATGTCATTGGTTGTAAGTGGATCTCCAGGTTGAAAAGAAATGCGGATGGATCAATATCTAAGTATAAAGCCAAACTTGTAGCAAAAGGTTACTCTCAACAACAAGGATTTGATTTCAATGAAACTTTCTCATCAGTTGTTAAACCAACATCAATTAGGATTATTCTCACAATTGCCTTACATAAAAACTGGAAAATAAAGCAACTGGATGTCAACAATGCATTTCTAAATGGAATTCTTCAAGAAGAGGTATATATGGAACAGCCTGATGGTTACAAACAAGCTGGAGGTAAACTGGTTTGCAAACTCAACAAAGCAATTTATAGACTCAAACAAGCACCAAGAGTGCGGTTTGAGAAATTAAATACAACATCGATCAAACTTGGCTTCAATTGTACAAAATCAGATAACTCTTTATTCACTAAATTTGCAAGAAATACTGTCATATATGTACCAATATATGTAGATAATTTTATTATTACAGGAAACAACGACAGTGAAATTAGCAAGCTTATTCATAACTGAATAAAGAGTTTTCTATCAAATATCTTGGAGACTTACATTATTTTCTGGGGATTGATGTCAAAAGATTACCAAACTCAGTTATTCAATTAAGTCAGAAGGAATACATATATGAAATTATGATCAAAATCAAAATGGATCAGACAAACAGTCTACCTACACCAATGACAACCAGTCTACATTTATCAAAGAATAAAGGTGAACCAATCACTGATGTTAAACAATACAGAAGTACAGTTGGAGCATTACAATATGCAGCAATTACAACACCGGAAATTGCATACAATGTGAATAAAGTTAGTCAGTTCATGCAAAATCCTCTAGATGAGCACTGGAGAGCAGTAAAAAGGATTCTGAAATATTTAAAGGGTACAATAGATCATGGTTTAACTTTGAGAAACTGTACTAATCTAAATTTATTTGGTTTTGCAGATGCAGATTGGGAAACTGACCCAAATGATCATAGATCAACATCTGGTTAATGTATTTACATAGAAAAGAATCCATTGTCATGGTGTTCTAAAAAGTAAACAACCATCTCAAGATCTAGTACTAAAGTCGAGTACAGGAGTGTTGCAAATGCAACAACAGAGATAATGTGGATCGAATCAGTATAAGTGAACTAAAGATCAATATCAGCAAACAAAGGTACAATTTGGTGTGATAATCTAAGCACTGTGTCCTTAACAGCAAATCCAATTCTACACTCTAGAACCAAACATATAGAATTGGACTTGTATTTCATTAGAGAACAAGTACTGAAAGGAATGATTGAAATAAATCACTTACCAAGCACTTACCAAAGGGAAGATATACTCATCAAAGCTTTGTGTGCCAAAAATTTCTTGCGTCTGAAGCAAGAATTAAATGTCGAAGACTTCAACAGTCAAACTTCCAAACCCCTAGCTTCAAATTAGATTCAAATCTAGGGTCAGATCTGACCACAGAAGCTCCATATTAAGTTATCACTTGAAGATATGAGCAATCACTGCAAGAGATGAAGAATTAAGCTATATACCAGATAGTTCATCAAAATCCTACTCAAATCAACTCATTGAAGCTCAAGCAAAGCTCAACAGATCCAAAGCTTAAACCTTTCCTTGAAGATCTAAAAGATTTGTAAAGGATTGAAGATCATTTGAGAAGAGACGAAACCCTAGCTCAAATTGCGGGGAGATATTAGAAGTAAAGGAGGAAACAAACGCAGCCGAATGAAATGAGCAGCAAGTAAAACAAATATGATACTTATATCATAATATGGGTACGGGTTGTATTTTGAATAAGCCCAATAACCCATAATACAGTATTACCGCAAATCATTATAATTAGTTGCATATAGCATATTGCAACTGTATTATTGATTCAATCAATATATTTTCTGATTTCGCAAATACTCATACTCAATTATCATCATCTCATTTTTGAATATGCGTCACTAGTTCCATTATCCTTTTAGCACTCTTAGTGTACCTAGGCTTTTAAAGCCTGCATGCCCAGTTCTATAAGCAACATCTCCTTTTGATCAGTTGCAACTTCCTTGCGCTTCAGCATATACCTTGGCATGTCCAATCGTTTGAAGCTCAAGCATGCATAACCTACTGTAAATTAGATGTTGAATGCTTTTCTTCATAGGTGCTCCTACTCACAACTCTATTTCCAGGCGCAAACAACCTCATGCACACTACGTTATTCCCAGCATCAACACACTTCGGCATTTTATTCCACTTCAGCCACTTCAGCATCTACAACAAATCTTAGCTTCTCAATCTATAGCCTTTTCCACGTCAATGTTGTGCTCCACTTAGTCTGTTCCCGATATTTAGCGTTTATACATTTATGTATTTTTTTCCTAGCTTTGGTCTTTTGTGGATCATCTAAGGGATGTTCTCCTATATAGTTGTAATATTTAACAATAATTTTGAAATCTCATACGCAGACTGGATTGCTCAGTGCATGCAAATAAGGCAAGTATCTCAAATGAACTGAAGAATGAGTCTTATATTTGTTATAATACAGCCGTAAGGATTACAAGGGTATTTACGTCACTTTCTAATGCAACTACAAAGTGTATTGAGTCAATTAATCTTACACTATAAAAGGCATATATATTTTGTACGTATAAGCAGTGAATATAAAATCTCCATTCTGCTTTTCTTTTATCTCATTTCATGCAAATAAGGCAAGTATCTCAAATGAACTGAAGAATGAGTCTTATATTTGTTATAATACAGCCGTAAGGATTACAAGGGTATTTACGTCACTTTCTAATGCAACTGCAAAGTGTATTGAGTCAATTAATCTTACACTATAAAAGGCATATACATTTTGTACGTATAAGCAGTGAATATAAAATCTCCATTATGCTTTCTTTTATCTCATTTCAGTCTACTAAACATTAACAAAATCTAACTTGGTATCAGAGCATTATCAGCCTCATGGCAACAACACCTCGCCAAGAAGTTCATCAGAGTTCAATTCATCATCTGAACTAGCGTTGGTTGTGTTTGATGTCATCAGATTCAGATTTATCATCTGAGAAAGACCAAGATCAAGAAGGTATATATTCATACCAGTTTTTACTTTGTGCATATATGTTCACATCAGTTCATGTCAATCCTTCCCCTTACTCAAAACAAGCACCTCGCCACAAGATTCATCAATACATCACTTCAATCTTGGGCTGCACTTGTCAAGAGATCAAACCATATTTCTTGCTGTCAAGAACTTTACATATCATCAATGGGAGATGAGAATAATGATTCATATGGAAATTCATTGGCAACAACTCCACATCAGACAACAGATCAACAGCCTAGAGCGCATGTAGATGATTTAATCAAGACAATCATAAGTCCATAAAGTCAATTAATCACTGTGCATCTAGATGAAAGTAATTATTTGCTATTGAAATTCAGGTTGAAACTGCAATTAAAGGGTAGCTTTAGAGGAATACATTCTTGACACATATACAATTCCACCTAAATTCATTGCAGACAGTCAAGGCAAACTCATAAGCAATAAGGAGTATTACACAACAAAGACAAGATCATTTATTAAGTTCTTTGCTACTATCATCAATAAGTACCGACCTTTGCCACAAGTTGTTGGTTGTAAGTCATCAAATGAAATCTGAATAATAGTTAAGCAAATTTTCAATTCGCGATCAGCAGCAAAGATCATGCACTATAAGAGGTAGATTCAAAACTTAAGAAAAGACAACATGTCAATGAGGGATTACTTAACCAAAATCAAGGGTTATTGTGATCTATTAGAGGCACAGGACATAAAATCTCAGATACAGAATAGATTTTAACCATTATGAATGGTGTAGATAGTGACTATGAGGTAGTTATGGCAGTTATAACATCCAAAGATGTCATACCTTCAATTCAGTATGTTCACTCTACCCTCCTTGCTTATGAGGGTAGAATAAAACAAAAAAAAGAATCTGATAGAGAGCTTACAATCAACAATGCGGCAAATTCAAGAAACAAAGGTCAAGAAATAAATTATGTAACAAAAGTGACACAGTGACAAGAAATGATCAAAATTATGCAAGAAATCAATCTAGAAGATATAGAGGCAGAGGGGGTAGATGGAATAACAACAACATGCCAAAATGTCAAATTTGTGAGAAAATGGGGCACACAGCTAACAAATGTTATTTCAATTTAATTCTAATTACTATCCATCTCAAAATTCAGCCAATCAAAGAAATAACAACCCAAATGCAAATATAGCAAGCATGCAACATGAACAAAGAAGTGCATCACAAAGATTGCATAACCTGAATGTGTGTAAAGCAGCTAGGTCATAGGACATTCAAAATGAATGTTGGTATCCAGATTCAGGTGCAACCCACCATGTGACCAATAATCTGCAGAATTTAAATCTGGGGAACAAAGAATATAAAAGTACGCAATCTATTTGTATGGGTAATGGAACTAGCATTAACACTACACACAATGGGACTGCAACAATCACTGGTCAAAAATTCTGCACTTAAATAATTTGCTAAGGGTACCCAAAATAAGAAAAAAAAAGCTTATCAGTGTTTCACAATTTTCTCTAGATAATAATGTATTTTTTGAGTTTTATCCTAGATACTACTTGGTTAAAGATATTCAGACTAAGCAAATTTTGTTGCAGGGTGAAACATACAATGGTTTGTACATATTCAATCTTACAAAAGTTAATAATTCCAGTAACCCAAGAAAATGGTGCAACTTAATAGAATCAAGTCCAAGTGAATGCATTAAAAGTATGTTGACATTTGGCACTTTAATTTGGGTCATACTAGTGTAAAAGCTGTAAAGAAAGTACTAGAGGACAATAAAATTAAGATTAAAAACATACCTTCTTCATATGTATGCACTTAAAGTCAAATGGGAAAAAGCATAAATTGGCTTTTCCTGAATCTCAAACTATGTATGATAAACCATTGCAACTTATTGCAACTAATTTATAGGGACCAGCACCCACTAACTTAGATTATGGTTACAGTTATTATATCTCTTTTGTATATGCATATTCCAGGCACACTTGGATATATTTTCTGAAATCAGAATCTGAGACATGTAACGCAGTTATGTATTTCATTAGACCAATAGAAAATCAGACATGTTAGTCAGTGAAAATGATTCAAACAGATGGTGGTACAGAGTACAAAACTCTCAAGAAATATTTTCAAGATAAAGGCATAATTCATAAGGTAACTTGCCCTTATACATCAGAACAAAATGGATTAGTGGAGAGAAAACATAGGCATGTAGTAGAAACAGGTCTTACATTGCTTGCACAAGCATCACTTCCATTGAAATTTTAGCCTGATGCCTTTGCATCAGTAGTCTATTTAATTAATAGACTGCGCACTAAAGTGTTACAAGACAAAAGTCCAATGGAAGTATTATTTAATGTAAAACCTGATTACAAAAGTATGAGAATCTTTGGATGTCTATGTTTTCCCCATCTAAGACCATATAATTCACATAAGTTGAATTTTAGATCAACACCATGTACCTTCTTAGGCTATGGTGTGAGTCAAAAAGGATACAAATGTCTTGATAGTAATGGAAAGTTATTTATATCCAAACATGTTGTATTCAATGAAAATATTTTTCCCTTTGGGACATCAAATGCAAAAGCAACACAAAAGGTGTACAATCCAGTAGGCACCATTCCATCAATACCACTGTATGTAAGCAATCTAGAACAGAGAAGTACATAGAGAAGTCAAGATGATTCTAAGGCTCAACACAGTGCCAGAGAGAGGGCCAGGTCAAGACATCTCAAAATCACCCCAACACTTCACTCACACTTCAACAAATTCAGGGAATCAACAGTTTACTTGTGAAAGAAGTTAGCAACAGCAAAGCATGGAACAATCCTCAACACAACAAGAACAATCAATCAGAGGACATCATATAATAACCAGATTAAAAAGTGGTATATTTAAGCCAAAGATATATGCAGCGTGTACAACTAGTGAGGAACCAGAGACATATAAGCATGCAGTCAAAAATGAAAAGTGGAAAGATGCAATGAATGAAGAGTATAATGCATTAACAAGGAACAAGACTTGGAGTCTAGTACCACTGCCAAAGCATAAGAGCACAATTGGTTGCAAGTGGACATACAAACTAAAGAAGAATCCAAATGGAACCATCAAAAAATACAAGGCAAGATTAGTGGCAAACGGCTACACACAGTAGTATGGATTTGATTTTAATGAGACATTCTCACCAGTGATTAAGCCAACAACCATTAGAGTAATTTTAATCATAGATTTACATAAAGGATGGGGTATCAAACAGCTAGATGTAAACAATGCCTTCCTAAATGGTGAACTACAAGAGGAAATGTACATGGATCAACCCCATGGATTCAAACAATCAGGCACAAAAGCAATGGTATGCAAACTTCACAAAGAAATTTATGGTTTAAAGCAAGCACCCAGAGTATGATTCAATAAATTGAAGTATACTCTTATCAGATTGGAGTACAAACCAGCAAAGTCAGACGCATCGCTATTTACAAAGTTAAACAGAGGTACTACTATGTATATATTAGTGTATGTAGATGATCTTATAATCACTGGAGATAATGAAAGAGAGAGAAATCATGTTGTTCAGTTCTTAGATGAGCAGTTTTCAATTAAGGATTTGGGCAGACTCAATTACTTTCTGGGAATGGAATTCAATAGATTATCCAACATGGAAATTCATCTAAGTCAAAGGAAATACATTAAGGAACTACTTGTCAAAACAAGGATGCATCAGGAAAAACCATTACCAACACCAATGACTAGCAACTTGCATCTATCAAAGTACAAATGCGAACCAATTACAAATGAAAAGGAATACAGAAGTGTAATTAGCACATTGCAATATGCTACAATAACCAGGCCAGAGATATCATACAGTGTCAACAAGGTATGTCAGTTTATGCATCAGCCCTTAAATGAGCATTGGAAGGCAGTAAAACGTATATTAAGGTATCTACATGGCACACTGAATCGTGGCTTACTACTAAAGTCAAGCAATGATTTAGCTATCACTAGTTTTGCTGACGCTGATTGGGTATCATATCCAAATGACAGAAGGTCAATAACAAGGTATTGTATTTATCTAGGTAAGAATCCAGTGTCATGGTGTTCAAATAAGCAGCCAACAGTATCAAGATCAAGTACAGAATCAGAATACAGAAGTCTAGCTTGTGCAGTAGCCGAAGTGATGTGGTTAGAATCTCTTCTTAGTGAACTAAGAATCAGTATAAATAGGAAAACAACAATCTGGTGTGATAATTTAAGAGCAGTGTCACTATCTACTAATCTAATGTTACATACAAAGACAAAGCATATGGACCTTGACTTGTACTTTGTCAGAGAGCAAGTAAACGATGGAAGAATCAATTTAAATCATATACATGCACCTTACCAAAGAGGAGATGTACTTACAAAAGAACTTTCAGCAAGAAATTTTTGTCTATTTAGGGATGACCTAAGGATTAGAAGTTTTGACAGTAAATCTGAGGACCAAAATGTTAACTTGAAGTAAACAAAGCAAGTATCTCAACTAAGCTACATCGCTGAACATTATCATATCTCGGTCAAGCAATTTCTAAGCACTATCAGCAACATTCTATGATGATTCAGGCCAGATTTCATGTTTAGAGACTTCATAAGCCAAGAATTTTAGTTAATTTAGAGAAGATCTGATGATTAGAGATGTCGGCAACGTATTTGGGACAGAAGGAAAACCCTAGCTTAAAGCGAAGGGGAGAAATAAAGTAAGTATCTTAAATGGACTGAAGAATGAGTCATATATTTGTTATAATACTGCTGTAAGGGTTACAAGGGTATTTACGTCACTTTCTAATACGCAAAGTGTACCGAGTCAATTAGCCTTACACTATAAAAGGCATGTACATTTTGTACGTATGAGCAGTGAATGCAAAATCTTCATTATGCTTTTCTTTTATCTCATTTCAGTTTATTAAACATTAACAACTAATTCATACATCATCACAAAATTATATTTAGCCGGGTTTGTTTGATCAATTTTTTTCATGAAGAAAAACAAAGACTTGCGGTCATAAACTAATACCCATGAATTTGGTGTTATTTGATGTTTGGTATTTTAAGTTCCTGGCACTCTACTGATCGTGAAGTTGCACTTATGATGTTTATGGCATACCTATCATACATGCTGGCTGATGTAAGGATTTTATTTCTTTTTTCAATAGCTTTAATATTTTAATTCTACAATATTCTGATGATTTTTTCTTTCTTAAAATTATAGTTGCTAGATCTTAGTGGAATTCTCACAGTTTTCTTTTGTGGGATAGTTATGTCTCACTATATGTGGCACAATGTGACTGAAAGTTCACGAGTGACAGCCAAGTAAGTTGGTCACATGATTCATTAACCTACATATCAATTTACACCGATTGTACTCAAAATTGTTTTCTTGCAATAACTGCAGGCATTCTTGTGCAACTTTATCTTTTATTGCTGAGATTTTTCTCCTTATTTATGTTGGCATGGATGCTTTGGATATTGAAAAGTGGAGCTTTGTTACTGATAGGTATTTCGATTATGCTTAATTTGAATTTTTCTGCATTTTTATTTAATGTCAATAGTTTCGTATTATACCACAAATTTGAGATACAATTTCACTAGATAGTATATATTCACCAATCCTTTTCCCTTGAGGCATGAAGCATTGTTCATTCCTATACAATTTCAGGCATGAACTTTTTTAGTGACACGTAATCCATTTGTTATTTTGTTAGGTGTATGCAGTCCAGAAGAGCAATTTGTACATTTGATATTTTGTTGGGTGATAATTCTAGTTTGCATTTTTTTTCCACCCAACTCATTTTAGATAAAAGTTCCTTCTATTTTTTTCTTATTTTTTTCACACATTTGATATTTTGTCAGTCCAATCACTTTTTTTGCTACTCTTTTCTTGCTACAGGCTCATCTTTACTTTAATCGCTTGAGAACTACACATATATAGCAGTAGAACTTAAGTTTGGGGTAACTTGCATAAATTTTCTATTTTTGAGTATAGTGGTTCTTTATTTATGGTTCACTTCAAGACGAAGAAATTATTGATACATGTTAATCCTTATTATTTATACATGTTAATTATCATATATATATTATATAATGTAGTTTAAGCTAGTTATATACAATATTTCTTAGAAGATTTTTGTACAAGTTCTCATTTTTTTTATTATACTTGTCTACAGGTACATAAGCTTTTCTGAAGAAATGATCAGCTGCAGCAATGAATTGGTACCTGCCTTTAATCTTCGTCTATATTATAATATTTTGTTAGCACTAGTTGTGTAAACTTCTCTATGTATGGTTATGGATTTTATGTTAACTTGGTTGTCTTGAAACTACTGTATTTATATGGTTATGGACATTTTGAGAATGTAGTTATTTTGTTTAAAATATTTTGTATCAAATTGTTTGTGTATTGTATTTCATTATGCGATTAATGTATTTTTTGGTTGTTTGAATGTGATAATTATATAATTGATGGTTGGTTTCATATTGAAATATGTTAATTGTTACTATATATTATATATATATATATTGTGAAAAAAATGAAGTGAATACTGATCGAGCTACCACAGCGTGGGAAATTTGTACAAAAAAATCAACAACTTTTAGCAGCGTTTAATAAACGCTACCAAAATATATACGGTGGTAGTAAAAAAACGCATTATAATATGTTGTAGTACCATCAACAATACTTTTTCGTGGCGTTTATACAATGCAACGATAAAAAAAATTGGTTACATTTGCAGAACGCTGCAATAAATTGCTTTTCAGTAGCGTTTATAAAAACGCAACATAAAGTCCTGGATTTTTAGTTGGACATTCTTTAAAACGCTTCCATAAATTATGTGTTAGCACCAAAATTGGTCACTAACACCCAAAGAAAGGTTTGTGTAGAGCGATTAATGAAGATAGAAAATTAAAATTGAGGAATGTATGCAAAACTAACTGCAGAGACTAGAACACCAGATTTATAGTGGTTCAGCGTAACTGCCTACGTCCACTTTGAGTTTTAATCATTATCGCTTCTTCAAATAATCGAATACAGATACAATTTGTACTTCACCGACCTGAATACAAGTTTGGACAGAAAATAAGTGAGTCTTGAAAATGGCAGAGTCTTCCCGGAGTTCTCGAAAAAGGTCCCTTTTCACTGTGCCCTTGCCCCTCTATTTATAGGCGAAGATAGGTTGGACTTCCTTCACGAGCCCAAGAGCAAAATACTTCGGCCCGTAGTAAGTGACTTCTGCGCACCGAGCCAGGGTGCCGAACGGCAGCTGCCGAGCGACTTTGCCAAATGATGCTGCCGAACAAGGATGCTGAACGGTATTGGCTGAATGATAGATGCCGAGCGGCGATGGCTGAGGTGTTTGCGCTTCTAAGGCTGGAACAATTCTACACCGAGCGGTAATTGACTGATCAATGAACTTTGGGTAGTTGACTCGAAACGAGGTCTTGTCGAGCGATGGTTGCTTAGCAGTGTAGGCCGAACCACATATTCAGGCCGAACGGAGGTAGCCGAGCGATGCTGTTCGAACAAAGGATGCCAGGCGATGGCGTTTGAGCAGAGAGTGCCGAGCAATGGCACTTGAATGAAGGATGTCGAGTGATGGACTTAGGCCGAATGGCACTTGCGTACCGACGACGCGCCTAGGTCGAACGGTGCACTTCCATCCTAAGCCGAGCGACATTCAATCTTCTTATTTTGGGCCGAACCACCCAGATTGACATAAAAGCCTATAAGATCAGCATCCTGTAACCGGGTCAAACATCCGGGTAACACTTACCCCCCAAAGCGTATCATGTGAGCCAACATGATGCGCTTTGAACCATGAGCAACCCACGTTTCTCTCCAAAATCCTTGCTCTGATTCCTCATCAATTGATTCTCGCAATCTCCTGAATGCCGAACCACATTTGAATTTTTCACCGTGCCATGTCTTAGATGCAGGTTGGTCGATGTTCGTGTGCCGAACCACTCGTTCGGCAGGTTAACTGTTGCTCGGTATGACTGCTCATCGAGCCACTGAGGTACCTTGATCGGGTTCACTGGGTATGACCTGTTCAACTTCTTTCCTTACCATATAAAAACTTCACCCCTTATTCCTCATTCTTCTTCTGACTTTAACTTCATTCTCACAAGCCTTATACCTTCTTATTCTCACAAACTTGTTAACCTGCCCCTCATATAGCCCCGTACCTCTCTCTTTGTAACTCCAATCACCCTCGAATCTAACTAACTCATCAACCTAATAACTCGAAGTTCCTGCAAGCCCCAAGTTTCACCATAGGTACGAATTTCCTTTCAAATTCGGAATCATGTACTTAATCTCGAGCACTCGAGTGGGCGGTTTTCCCTATTCTTTGGTTGTAAGAATAGGTATGGGATAATTGGAAAGAGAGGACAAGTTGAATCAAGAGAAGGGCTAGGCTTTAGGCTAAGGCTTCAATCCTCGTTGGTTGTTGGCGATAGTCTTTAAATAGTCGCTGCCCTTAAAATTCAAAAGTAAGGGCTTAGGACGATGAAGGAAAGCGTCGCTCGGTGAAGGGCTCAAAAGGGACAAAACAGTGCAAAGGTGTGGGAAAGAATGCAAGTTGGCCACGCTGAGTGGAATGAGAGTGTTGTTTGGTAGTCAGTTGTGATGTTGTTGTTCGGTCAGTGTCCAGAGAAGTGGTTCGGTATCCCGAGCGAGGGTACCGTTCGGTCTTGAGGAAAAGCATGGGACGGTAGGGAACTAGGAAAGTGGGTCGGCATAGACCTAGTGGGTCGTTAGGTTGTTAGAGAAAGATAAGGAGTGTGTGGGTCGGTCGGTATGGATAGTTTCAGGGTTAAGGATAGTGGCCCGGTGTCGAGAGAGCAACTGTGAAGAGAGGGAGTAGGTCGGTGTTGTTAGTCTAGCAGGCCACTCGGTAGCTTGCACATAGATGGTTCGGTCTGTTGGTCCAGGAAGGTGACCGGCTGCGATCTTTGGAGTCGGCATTGGCAACCAAGATTACATTCACTTAACTATCGCATATGTTAATATCACATATTTCCACGCCGAACCATAAAAAGAGAGAAAATGACAACGACTTAAGCACATGTGCATATGGAACTATTTTGACTAATGGCCTTATAGTTTTAAGGACTGTAGACTCAAGTTCAACTTAACAAAAGCAAATGACATCCCTTAACATACAATGCCAATGTTCGACTTCAAGACTTATACTTCTGAATCATAAGACTAACTCTCGGAGACGGTCAGCAATGACGGTCTTCGAAGATGATAACTTAATGCTCAACCACACTCCATCGGTTTTTAAAGCTTTTAATTCTTTTACACTTATGTTCGAACGATTGCACTAGTCCACACACCATACGGGGGGAGTTCTTTTGTCATTATATCTAATATCGATTGTCTTTCAAGTATAGTTCAAACATGTGTTTACTCAAATTCGGCGTTTGTTGAGGATGTCTAGAAAATTGAGCTCCGCCACAGTTTCAGACAAACCCGGGCCAAGTTCTCGACAGAAAGTAGTGGAAACTTCGAATCCATCGACGACTTCTGCACAAAATATCGCGGGTCCAACGACTGCGACTATTGACTTAGCTCCTGATGCCATAGATGCAGCCATTATCCTCAACAATCCGGTTGATTCTCAAGCTTCGAGGATCAACAAAAACGCTCTTCGCCGACTATGCTCAATCCACGGAATCCCTTTTGATGATGTGCTGGTTCCATCAGGACATGATCGTCCCCACCTGCCCCCAAATGGGTATACGGCTTGCAACAAATTCATGTGCTGGGTTGGTAGTGTGCCACCTTTCAACTCCTTCCTTCGTGATGTGTTGTAGTATATGGAGATCGCCCCAGCACAATTACATCCCAATAGTCATGCATTCCTTTACGGCACGTGTATTCTTTTTATGAGTGTTCTGTTCAGACTACCCACACCTGGGGATATCCGATATATCTATCGTATCAAGAGACGGTCCGATAGTCCATCCTTCATATTTCTCGAGCCACACTCCAAGTGCCAAATCTTAACAGGGGCGTGGAGCAAATTTGCTTTATACAAGCAGGAATGGTTTTATGTGCGATGTCCCCCGGCTTTGCAAGGAGATAGTTGGAAGGGAGTAAGTTCCTTTTCTAGATCAATAGTTGTACGTGGCAGAAAGTGCATTCTTTTTAAACTTTTTTTCGATTTTTACAAGTATTAGCCCACGTCCCGAAGGTTCCGGGTACTCTGAGGCCGTCGAAGTTATTCGAGCTGTTCCCGCGGGAGACCGGGACATCAAATTCCTCATTTCCAATGAATCGCTTTTGAGATTTGGATTGTTGGCGGAAGGTCATCGGATAAGTCTTCCTCACAGTGCCACCACAACCAGACACGCCTTGGATAAAGGAAAAAGGCAAGCTGGGCCTTCAATGCCTTCGACAAGAGAGACTCCCAATGTATCCGAGGAAGGTGAAATAAAGGAGGCTGAAGCTCCGGGTGAGGGTGTAAGTCCTGCTCCGGAACCAGCACTTGAAGCACATAGCACTGATGAACCACCTCCCCCTTCAAAAGGAAAAAAGAAACTAGCTTACAAGTTGAGGAAGAAGGTAGTGGGCGGAACTTCGAAAGTGACAATTACTCCGATGGAGAAAGAGCCGTCTCCACAACACTTAGAGAGTTCATTGAAAAGCTTGTCTGACCTTACAATTCCTGATGATTTGCTCAACTACGGTTTCGACAACCCGGAAGCCATAAAACTTCATTCGCCGGCGAGAGGCAGTGAAGGCGTTCAAGCCCATCACCAAGGAGAAAAAACTCTGATAAGTAAAGCTAAAGAAACTGGTCCGTTGGGGGGAAACACTAGGACACACACGAACACTCACACTTCATCTTGCACTTAAACTTCATCCGTCATGCCATTTTTGCTAACTCGTCATCACTTAACTTCTGCGCAGGTGATATGGGATGCTCACATGGATTCGACCGCCTTCGCGGCTCTTCTATTTTCCATCCTTCCGGCCGAGACTCTGGATATAGCAAACGCCGAGATAGAGATGATGACAATGATAGAGATTATCGCTCTCGAGATTCATCTTCTCAAAGGAAAATTCACAGTCACTCATCGTACTCCAACGATCCCCCACCTCCACCGGAACAAGGCAGGGAGAAATCAGGTCAAAGGGGACCACAATCTGAAACTCCTCGCGACCAATACTCGGGTTCCTCAAGTACTAGGCAATCTTGGGAGGTTCACAAGAAGTTCATAGTTTCGACAAAGCAAACCTCCTCCACTCCTGCACCTGATCCGTCGATAGCGGAGAAACTTGCCGAGCTTAAAGCGACATTCCCAAAAATATGCTTTGATGGACTAAAATTTCTTCCAGTCATCCATCCTATCCCGAGGCATGTTAAACAGAGTGCCCTTGCTTGCACCAATGATGTTTACGTCCAACACGACGCATTCGTTCACTTGGTAGAAAAAGTTTCTGAAGTTTCTATGGAACGCCAACATGAAATCGATCGTCTGAAGCTTGAGGCCATCCATGATAAAGACATCATTAGGGCCCAAGATAAAGAGCTTTCCACGTATAAATCTCAACTTGAGGCCACCCAGAAGAACGCTAAAGATACTGCTAAGGCAGTCAGTTGCCTGGAGGCCACACACAAAAAGGAGATCGATGAAGCTGTCCAACGCTGTGGTGCTTTAGCTTTAGAGAAAGACTCCGTTCAAAATGAGAGAGATGCGTTCGATCAACGAGTCAAAGAGTTGGAAGAGCTACTTCTTAAAGAGAAGGAAGAAAAAATTGCTGCTCAGGAGGAGTCGCAACGATATTGTGACGAAATTGTTGATACACAACTCCTGAAAACAAAGCTCGATGAGGAACTCTCCAAAGTCGAAGCGCTGAAGGATGAAGCCCGTGAGGAGGGTTAAAGAACAACGCTCTCAGGAATTGACTCGCGCCTTGAGGCGGCTACTGAGGCTGGTAGGGAGGAAATCAAGTGTATGTTTGATCCACTCATAGCCGAATATAATGCCCGAGTTCTCATGCATCGTGACTTAACATTTCTTGGCGAAGGTTACCTCGAATCTTTGGCCGAAGCATGGGACACTTTAATCAAAATCAAAAAGGTTGAGCTGGGAACGGAAGAGATTGACGAAGATGCTTTAGTGAAAAAATTTCTTCGGGGGAATGAGCCTTCGGACTTGTCTGCGACGAAGGCTCTTTACAGCAGAGACTCCCCCTTATCAAAAGGAAAAGATGCCATTGCCGGTCCGTCCGGTACTGAGTCTCCGGTTCCTCCCCGTACTCTATCGTCCAGTCGTCCACCACTTGACCCCTTCGAGCAACATATTGGCTATGATCCAGAGGACCCTGGACTTAATATTCACGTTCTATCTCCTATTCCAGAAGGCGAAACTCCCTGAACGGTTGAGACTCAACCAGAGACCGGTACATAACTTTTCCTCCAAAGTTCAAAGGGTTCTCGCTTTCAGCAAGTGATAAATGTATTCTAACATTTGTTTCTTATAAATTCGTGTAGGCCACCCTAATCCCGAACCTACTCCAAAGAGCGATGTCGCTACGGAGAGAGAGGAGAAAATGGGAGAGGTTTTTCAAACCGAAGAGACTCCTGGACCTGGCACTCAAGTGATCGAGGTGCTTGATGAAGACAAATCTGAAAACCCTTCTCCTTCAGAAGAACATTACGAAGTTGAAATCACGGGCGCCTCTGGACATACCTCAAAATCGAGTATCGCGGAGCAAATCATAGAAGAAAAGAAAATGAAGGCTGAGATTAAGAGTGAGCCTCAGGTGGTGGATCTCGGTGATCCTTTGAACAAACCCCTGAAGGTTATCCTTCCAGGTGGGACCAGGCAGTTAGAAGTTCCTCCTCCTTCCTCTGACATTCCTTCTCTAGCGAGCAAAATGTCCAAGAAAAAACGCGTAGGGGAGGAGTCTTCAGAGAAACTGAAGAAGGAGAAGAAGTCGAAGAAGTAGCTATCATGCTTCGTTTACCGTGAACAAGCCCGGATCATGTAATTATTTCTATTTACTTTCGTAGTCGATGTTAATAGACTTTTAACTCTGAGTTTAGGAGGAATTGTAGTTGAACGCTGTTTTGGGATTAGTGAATAAAATTTTGTTTTTCTGATGAGGTTCGATGATTGGCTTCACCATCCATCTTGAGTCTGAAATCCAAAGTTATGTGGATCAGGCAAGTACTTGTTCACTTCCACGTGACTCGGAGTTTTCTAAACTGCTTCAATTTTAGTCCGCACTCTGGGGACTCGGAGTTTTTTTTATATATTCTAGTCCGCACTCTGGGGACTCGGAGTACTCTAGTCCGCACTCTGGGGACTTAGAGATTTTTTCAAGTCGTTTATACTCTAGTCCTTACTCTGCGGACTCAGAGTACTCCAGTCCGCACTCTAGGGACTTAGAGATTTTTTCAAGTCGTTTATACTCTAGTTCGCACTCTGGGGACTCAGAGTACTCTAGTCTGCACTCTGGGGACTTAGAGATTTTTTCAAGTCGTTTATACTCTAGTCTGCACTCTGGGGACTCAGAGTACTCCAGTCCGCACTCTGGGGACATAGAGATTTTTTCAAGTCGTTTATACTCTAGTCCGCACTCTGGGGACTCAGAGTACTCCAGTCCGCACTCTGGGGACTTAGAGATTTTTTCAAGTCGTTTATACTCTAGTCCACACTCTGGGGACTCAGAGTACTCCAGTCCGCACTCTGGGGACTCAGAGTACTCCAGTCCGCACTCTGGGGACTTAGAGATTTTTTCAAGTCGTTTATACTCTAGTCCGCACTCTGGGGACTCAGAGTACTCTAGTCCACACTCTGGGGACTTAGAGATTTTTTCAAGTCGTTTATACTCTAGTCCGCACTCTGGGGGGTCAGAGTACTCCAGTCCGCACTTTGGGGACTTAGAGATTTTTTCAAGTTGTTTATACTCTAGTCCGCACTCTGGGGACTCAGAGTACTCCAATCTGCACTCTGGGGACTTAGAGATTTTTTTAAGTCGTTTATACTCTAGTCCGCACTCTGGGAACTCGGAGTACTCCAGTCCGCACTTTGGGGACTTAGAGATTTTTTCAATTTGAGTGTGCGTTCATACGCCAGACAGAGTAATGTAATTTATTTTTTGTTACGGAATTGTAACATATGGAAACATCAATAGTTGATGGAAAAGACGGCTTCAAGCCTTTATTGATCATAACAAATGGAAACAAATCGAATTGTCTTATTACATGCCAAAAATTAAAAACAGCGAAATGAACATACACTGGAAATAAATGCAACTAAAAAGCAAAAAGAAATAGACTAGGTATAATAACGATGCAAATGCTCGCTATTCCATGTGCGAGGAAGTGTCACGCCATCTACGGTCGCTAGCTTGAAAGTTCCTTCTCCAAGCCTCCGTTCGATGACATATGGACCTTCCCATGTGGGATTCAGATGTGATGGGACCGGAAAGACTTGCTTCAAAACGAGATCTCCCACATCAAAACTTCTTGGTCGAACTTTTTCGTTATAATATCGAGCAACTCTGTGCCTATGTGCAGCTGCTCTTAAATCAGCTTCTTCACGCTTTTCGTCAACAAAGTCCAGCGACTCTAATAAGAGATTCTGGTTTTTCTTGGGGTCATAATAGGTTACCCGATGAGAGGGAACTTCAAGTTGCACAGGTATCATGGCTTCAGTGCCGTATGCCAAAGTAAATGGAGTGTGGCCAGTCGCGGACTTGTGGGTGGTCCTGTGAGCCCAGAGCGCTGTTGGAAGCTCATCCACCCACTTGCCTCTAGCTTTCTCCAAATGCTTCTTTATTATTGACTTGATTATTTTATTTACGGCTTCCACTTTTCCATTCGCTTTAGGGTGAGCGACCGCCAAAAACCTTTTCTCAATGTGATATTTTTGGCAAAATTTTTTGAACTCTCTACTTTCAAATTGAGTTCCATTGTCCGTGATGATAGTTTGTGGGAGGCCAAAACGGCATATAATGTTTCGTACAACGAAGTTAATTACTTTTTTGGTGGTGATCGTGGCTAGAGGCTTTGCTTCTGCCCATTTAGTGAAGTAATCGACTGCAACAATTGCATATTTTGCACCACCTCTAGAAACTGGTAAGGAAACGATTATATTGATCCCCCAAATTGCAAATGGCCAGGGACTAACCATTTGTGTGAGTTCTGCTGGCGGAGCTCTTGGGATTTTCGCAAACTTTTGACATTTGTCACATTTTCTTACGTAGTCTGCAACATCCCGATTTACAGTGGGCCAATAGTATCCATAGCGGAGGATCTTTTTTGCCAGTGTCTGCCTCCCAGTATGGTCGCTACATTCGCCCTCATGAACTTCTTTCAAGACCCGTTTTATCTCATCGTAGGCGATGCAACGAAGTAATGGAACCGAGAACCCTTTTCGATACATTATTCCGTCCTGCATCACGTATCTTGAGGCTTTGCGAATGACTTGTCGTCTTTCGTTCTTCTTTTCAGGCAAAGCTCCATGTAACAGGTACTGCTTGAATGGGGTTATCCATGACTCCTTTTCAATTTCTGCTTCTAGCAGAAAGTTTATTTCCATCTCATTTATACTTGGAAATTGCAAAACTTCAACAGGAACCAAGCCTATCTGTTGCGCTTTGCCAGTACTTGCGAATTTCGCTAATGAATCGGCTTCCCTGTTTTGTTCACATGGGACATGCGAAATATCATAATATTCAAGGTCTGCCAAAAGTTCTTGGACCCGAGCGAGGTATGGAGCAAGCCTTTGCCCCTTTGCCTGATAATCTCCTCACACTTGGTACACCACCAATTGAGAGTCACAAAAGATATCAACCATTTTTATTCCGAGCTCCCTGACAAGCTTTAAGCCAGCGAGCAATGCTTCATACTCTGCTTCGTTATTCGTAGCTGGGAAATCAAGCTTCAAAGCATAGCAAATAGATCGGTTTTTAGGGGTCACAAGAATAACACCGGCTCCGGAACAACGGTCATTTGATGCCACATCGGTGTATAACTTCCATCGAATGGGAGGAATAATGTCTTCACTACTTTGCTCGACAGGTATTGTGAATTCTGCAATAAAGTCTGCTAACGCCTGTCCTTGGATAGCTCTCCGCGGTAGGTAGGTGATATCGAATTAACTTAACTTGATGTTCCACTTTAGTAACCTTTCAGAGGTTTCTGGTCGCTGGAGCACCATTCGTAGAGGTTGATCGGTATAAACGCTGATCGGGTATGCCTGAAAGTACGAACGAAGCTTGCGTGATGCGATCACCAAGCAGTAGGCTAGCTTCTCAATTTTAGGATAATTTCTTTCTGCCCCCGTTAAACGTTTACTGACATAGTACACCGGCTTTTGAACTCGGTCCTCCTCGCGAACCAAAGCCGTATTGATGGCATGTTGAGATACGACCAAGTATACATACAACACTTCGTGATCTATAGGCTTTGACAGCACCGGGGGACTTTCCAGATGCCTTACTAGAGCTCGAAATGCATCCTCATAGTCGGGTGTCCAATCAAAGTTTCTTTTCCCCTTCTTTATCACATCGAAGAAGGGAATACACTTGTTGTCGCTCTGGATATGAATCGGCTTAATGCGGCCACTTTTCCGTTCAGACTCTGCACCTGCTTTATAGTTCTTGGTACTTGTATGTCCCGAATAGCCTGAATCTTTTCTTGGTTAGCTTCAATTCCTCGTGCGTTAACATGAAACCCAAGAACTTTCCTGACACAACGCCAAAGGAACATTTTAATGGATTGATCTTCATCCCATAACATCTGAGTATATCAAACATTTCCACCAAGTCTCGAATGTGGTCGTTTGACTGTCGTGACTTCACGAGCATGTCATCCACATACACTTCCATTGTTCTACCGATTTGGTCTTTAAACATCCGATTCACCAAGTGCTGATAAGTCTCTCCTGCATTCTTCAGCCCAAAAGGCATCACCACATAACAGTACAGTCCGGCATCCGTGACAAAGCTAGTATGCTCCTGATCCGGAACGTGCATTGGGATTTGATTGTATCCCGAGTATGCGTCCATAAATGATAATAACTCATGCCCGGCAGTTGAATCGACCAGCTGGTCAATTCTGGGTAATGGGAAACTATCCTTAGGACAAGCCTTGTTCAAGTCTGAGTAATCAACACAGGTCCTCCATTTCCTGTTCGCTTTTCTCACCAGCACGGGTTTAGATAACCATTCAGGGTAGAGGGTGTCGCGGACGAACCCATTGGCTTTGAGTTTGTCCACTTCCTCTCTGAGAGCGGCGGACCTCTCCGGGTCCATCCCTCTCCTTTTTTTCTTTATTAACACGTATTTTGGGTCTATGTTCAACATATGACTCGCAATGGCGGGAGAAATCATGCACATATTAGAATGTGTCCAAGCAAAAACATCCAGATTTGCACGGAGGAAATCAGTAAGATCCTCGATCATTGAGGGGTCAAGTTGTGATCCAATCTTAAGTACTCGCGATGGATCATCATGGCTGACTGGAATGTCAATTGTCAGTTCAGCCGGTGCTGCTTTTGCCTCCGTGGGTTCTTCATCGTCATCTCTCGGATCTATGTCCCTATAGATCCGATCAAGTTGCCCGAGCTAAGGCTCAGGCACTACTTGTCAATTTTCTACAACTTGGATGCGGACGGAGCTGTCCACAACCTTTCCTCTCTCCTTCCACTGAGCCTCTCTCAGCTCAGCCACATAACATGCACGACCAGTCGCTTGATCGCTATGCACTACACCAACTCCACTTTCTGTCGGAAATTTCAGAGTTAAACGCCATAGGGCCAAAGCTGCCCTAAACTCTGCCAAGGCCGGTCGACCCAAAAACACATTATACGGGGAGTCGACATCCAAAACTACGAACGGTAGGATCCGTACCCTCCTACGTTCACCTTCCCCAAGTTCAACTGGCAACTCAACAAAGCCCACTGCATCGATAGCTGCACCATTAAAACCATGAATACGAGCTTTAGATCGTTTCAGGTACTTTGTCTCCATCTTCATTTGATCATATGCTTTTTTGAAGATGATATTAACAGAACTTCCACAGTCAATCAGTATCCTTCTCACAAATGCTGGCCCGATAGTGGCCGAGATGACCATCGGGTCAATGGTAGGTGCCTCCACTTGATCGACATCTCTACTTCTAAACACTATATCATCCGTCATCATTCGCTGCTGTTTAGCCGGTGTACCATCTTCCGTGTTTGAACAACATTCGAAATCTGCAAGTTTTAGGGAACTAGCATAACGTTCCATCTCTTGCCAACTCTTGTCTGCCGGGTGAGGCCCTTTGACTATCGTGTTTATGATTAGTCTTCCTACGGTCCGAGCCGGTTCCTCAGGATGGCGTGGAGCTTGCCCGCGACCGGGGTCTGATGCTCCTTGTCCACCCTCCGGTGGAGTTTTGACAAATTCCTGCAACTTCTTCTATCGAATTAGCTTTTCTATAGCGTTGTGGAGGTGCCTACACTCCTCGGTATTGTGCCCGTAAGTCTTGTGGAAGCGGCAATATTTCCCAGTTCGCTTTTGCTCCTCGGTGGACTCTTTTGGTCGTGGCTTTCGATATTGGAAAGTATTACAAGTCGACAGGTAAATATTCTCCAGAGATGCGTTCAGAGGAGTGTATTTGTTGTAAGTTGGGATCCTTAGTTTCCACTTTCCAGCCTCCCTTTTCTTTCTGAGATTTCCCCCACCAGATCCTTTAGATTTTTCAGGCTTGTTTTGGACATTGACTTGTACTTTTCCAGAGTTGTCACCGGATTGTTTTACAGCAATGTTGCTCTGCACTGTCTCCTTGCCAGGTACGGGTGCATTGTCTAGCCTCGTCAGCCTAGCTTCCTCCCTTCTTATAAATTGGTGTGCCTTTGAATAAAAACGTTCCAGCATAGTCGGAGGCTTTCCCGCCAGCCAATCTCCAAACTCTGAATCTGGATTTACTCCTCGCATCATGGCCATTAAAATAGCATGGTCGTTGGGGTTGCTAACTTCAGTTGCGGCAACGTGGAATCTTTGTAAATACTCTTTTAACGACTCCCCTGGAGCTTGAATCACACTGGACAGGACATCACGTCCTTGGGACGGGTGGCATGAATCCTGAACTATTCCACAAATTTTGTCGCTAACTCATCAAAGTTGGAGATAGTTCGGGGAGGAAGTCGGGTGAACCACATGGTAGCGATTCCAGATAAAGTTATTGGGAAGCATCAACATTTAGTTGCATCGTTTGCTCTAGCTGATTCCATCATCCATTCATATCTCATCACATGCTGTCGGGGATTAGTCTTTCCTTCATAGGCCGGAATAGCCGGCATGTTAAACTTCCCGGGGTACTCAGCCTGTAAGATAGCATCTATGAACGGAGTATGACTCCTGGATATCCCCCAATCATCATTTGATAAGCCTTGATTATCTCTCATCGGCTGTCTGACCATAGCTGATAGGTCTGGGGTTTGTATGGAAGATGGCAGGTTGGTGTCTGTCCTGCGAGATCGTTCTGGTCGGTGTCTCCTTTGTTGGCGATCTACCAAGTGTGTATCCTGGGGAATAGCATCATTAGGACCTTGGTGTGCCGACTGTCCAGCTTCCACTCGTACTCCAAATCCTAAGTTTCCTGTTCCAGCTTGAGTGTGATTTCCTTGGTGTAAGTGAGGGGCCATTGCTCCAGGTAGGGAACCTGGACCATCCCTGGTTGATCGATCAGCAGCACCTGCTTGCGTTGTTTCTGTTCTGCGACGTCTACGCTTGGAAGGTTCATCAGATGAAGAAGAGCTGTCGGATGAGGAGTAAGGAGGGGGGCTTCCTCCAGCATTCTGATGTTGTTGTTGAGTAAGCTGAGTCATAAGGTTGGCGTTAGTTTGGATCTGTTTGCTAAGTTGTCTCCTGCTTTCCATGAGTTCTCTCATTAGCTCGTTGAACTCTGTCCTAGTGACAGCTTCCATTTGGTTTTGGGCGGTGATAGTCCCTGCGCCTGGATTAACCTGTTGATTGTTGGGTCCTATTCCCTAGACGCTAGCAGTCTCGTTTACGTCTGCGTTGTGTGAAGCTGATCTGGTATGTGGTCTTCCCATTGTAGAGTTATTGGTAGAAACTCTGAATAGAATCAACGGACTTCCTGCGAATGACTTGGATCTCCTTCGGGGGATTTCTTCAATCTAGTAGCTACAAAGTAGATCCTAATAACCTGAGAATGAGTTCTCAGTGAAAGCACCAAAATGTTAGCACCAAAATTGGTTACTAACACCCAAAGAAAGGTTTGTGTAGAGAGATTAATGAAGATAGAAAATTAAAATTGAGGAATGTATGAAAAACTAACTGCAGAGACTAGAACACCAGATTTATAGTGGTTCGGCGTAACTGCCTACGTCCACTTTGAGTTTTAATCTTTATTGCTTCTTTAAATAATTGAATACAGATACAATCTGTACTTCAACGACCTGAGTACAAGTTTGGACATAAAATAAGTGAGTCTTGAAAATGGCAGAGTCTCCCCGGAGTTCTCGAAAAAAGGTCCCTTTTCACTATGCCCCTGCCCCTTTATTTATAGGCGAAGATAGGTTGGACTTCCTTCACCAGCCCAAGAGCAAAATACTTCGGCCCATAGTAAGTGACTTTTGCGCATCGAGCCAGCGATGCCGAACGGCAGCTGCCGAGCGACCTTGCCGAGCGACTTTGCCGAATGATGCTGTCGAACAAGGATGCTGAACGGTATTGGCCGAACGATAGATGCCGAGCGGCGATGGCTGAAGTGTTTGCGCTTCTAAGGCTGGAACATCTCTACACCAAGAGGTAATTGACTGATCAATAAACTTTGGGTAGTTGACTCAAAACGAGGTCATGTCGAGCAATGGTTGCTTAGCAGTGTAGGCCGAACCACATATTCAGGCCGAACGGAGGTAGCCGAGCGATGCGATTCGAACAAAGGATGCCGGGCGATGGCGTTTGAGCAGAGAGTGCCGAGCGATGGCGCTTGAATGAAGGATGCCGAGCGATGGACTCAGGCCGAACGGCACTTGCGTACCGAACGACGTGCCTAGGCTGAACGGTGCACTTCCATCCTAAACCGAGTGACATTCAATCTTCTTATTTTGGGCCGAACCACCCAGATTGACACAAAAGCCTATAATATCAGCATCCTGTAACCGGGTCAAACATCCGGGTAACATTATGGAAGCGTTTTTTGTGCGCCGCTAAAAATATTTTTGGTGTAGTGTTTGTATGCAAAACACCCTCATGCATGAAAATTACTACATGAGTGCAAAGTGACGGTGAAAAGCATAGCAACCATCTCCTACCATCCAATCTGGCAACCACTATGCAATCAGAATTTAACTTTGGAGAGGAAAGTTTAGAAGAGAAAAGCTTAGGACGAGAACTCCTTATGCTTTCCGTTGGATAGTCTCCCCATAATACTCGAACAAACCTAATTTCTTTGTTGCAGAACTTCCTAGTTCCATGCTCCATAATGTATGCAGTGGCACGGGATGCTATTGGCTCCGTCTCAATATCCCCCAATTGATTAGGCTCTACCATAGTTATTATGCTATAAAGGTATTTCCTCAAATGTGAAATGAAAAAAAAAGCCACGGACTTCTTCAAACTTATCTGATAACTCCATACGATATGCGAATTTTCTATTTTTCCTAAAACTAGGAAAGGCCCAACAAACCTTGGTGCCAACTTCCTCAACTTTTCAAATCTTATGACATTCACAACTGGTTAATCAACTCTACCTTTCCGAAGTCTCACAAATTAAATATGGTTCGAGTAGGATTTTGTCGGCGGTTTCCACCAACAATTTGGTGATTTGTGTGGCCTCCCATAAAGAACTTTGAAGAGTGCCATACCAATCGTTTACTGGTGATTTTTATTATACGCAAATTCTACTGAAGGTACATGCTGCTCCCAGTGTCCTTCAAAGTCCATGATGCAAGCTCTTCAACAAATCCTTCAAGATCATATTCGCTCTTCTAGTTTGTCTGTCGGTCTGCGGGTGATAAGCGGTGCTAAGGCACAACAAAGTTCCTAAATTTGTCTACAAACTCCTCCAAAATTTGCTAGTAAATAATGGGTTCCTATCACTAACGATGCTAACTGGAATTCCATGAAGTCGAATCACCTCCTTGATATAAATCTATGCCAAAGAAGTTGTGGTCTTATTGCTCCTAATGGAAAATTCTGCTACCTTCTTCTTTATCCTTATCCAATAGAAAATTCTCCTCACATCCTTGTTCATTCTACCTCTTTCTTGAATGGTGACATTTTACAAGCTAAAATTTATTTTTTTCGAAATCCTAAAGTTTTTGCAATTAAAGCATTCTTTTATTTCTGGTTATTTAACCTAATTTCCTCATTAACTTCCAATCTTACCCATGGTTTATTGTTAGTTAAGTGTCCCTATAAAGCTTCGTTATTTACGTTGCTTCTCAATATATATATTAAGCAATTCAATCCCATCCAAAAACCATCATAGTGGTAAAATTGGGGTATATCTTAGACCATATCCTATGCCTTTCTAATAACTAAGGGAGACAACAAGCATTTACAACCCAAAAATTCTAAAAGAAAATTTTGTTGGAAGCCGTCATTTATCATCAATTGGTGTAAATGGTATTGAGGTCCTAACACTCCTTACTAAAACAAGATAGGAATTCCTAATATATCATTCCACTATCGCCCACTTTTCTTAATTTTCCTTCTTGGTTTTAATAAATGCGGTCAATCCATTATTTTAGTTAATATACCCATTATTGTCAAAATTGGACCATCTCTGATCAATCCTCATCTAGATCCTTTTACAAATTTCAAAATCCATCTATTCGATTCAGTTTCTCCATAAATGCCATATTAAATTTCCTTAATCAGTCCCCATTCAATTCCTTTCAATACTCATTAGTTACAAATTTATTGCTCGTTAAATTTGTAATTAATGTCCATAAATCATAATCCTTTAATTGCTAACTAATTCGTATCTGATCGTAAATTATGCTATATAATTATATATATATGTGTGTGTGTGTGTGTAATTTTTAGTCGCTAAGTGCATTTATACATGTATACTAATTTCTAAACTAGAACGCTTATCTCCACATTTTTAATTTATCAGAGCTATCCTTCTAAAAAGGATTACCATTATGATTTTCCATAAATGATATTTTTGCTTTGTGTGAGATTACAAGGGATTATTTCTTTCTTTTATTGAAACAAGACAGTATAAACAACGTAGAAGAACATTCATATCTTACACATTTCTTTCTCTTTTTGGTACAAACCTTATTAATTCAATCAACTTATTTTTACACATATTTTGAAATTGGATAATTTATGGAAATTACAAGGAAACCGCTCTAAATAAATCAAACATAGAAATTTACGTTCTGAATTAACTAGGGCAACCTAATTTATAGCCCAATTGTATATCTGTAATATCTTCACAATTTTTACCAATATTCTAAAACTAATATTTAGGACCGATTTCAAATTTCCAAATCATGATGTATATACTATTCCTATTTTATTCATATCTTAAAACCTTTGCACTGCCTTACCTAGGTAGTGATCTCTATCTACTCCATATAAAAATTTAGTTTGGTTCCCATCATTCTTTCAAACTGAAATTTCACAATTATAAAGTACTTTGCCCTAAACCTTTTCCTTTAAAAATATAAACTTGGAAACCCCTTTTGTCAATTTCAAGTAGTTCCCAAAAGTAAGTCATGAATTTTTTTCTATTTTCTAACCAAACTTTCCTTTTTAAGGACTTTTCTACAGCAGAGATTTATTTCTTTAAAAGTTGGACTTTTAATTCAAAACATTTAAAACTCGGTTATTAAACCAAACTATTATTTTCAAAAGTTGCTCAATTCCATAAAGGAGCAAAATAATTTCCCATCTCAAAAACCTTTTACAACATACAAAATAATTTTCAATAAATTGTTTTTATATAAATAAACTTATTTCATTAAATTCGAAATCAATAGTTACTATTCCACCAAATTATGGCCTATACTTATAAAAAAAATTCATTATTTCCTAGATATTTGTACTTACAAGGCAATTATTTTAGCACACTTCAAACAACAATCTATTCACATGTATGCCAAATTTCTAATTTCAATTTGTTATATTGATATACATTAACATCTATTGCTTTATTACTCAAAATATATTGTCACTTAACTAAATACTTTTTACAAAAAAATTTAAATCTTATTTAAACTCCTATAATCTTTGTCAATCCCAATTTTTTTCTCTTTTACTACCATTTTAAAATTCAATAATATTTTATTCTTATTCGAATAAATTCTAAATAGAAAATTGAATAATTAAAATTCTCGTCCTCATATAAATTCTTCTCCTTATAACATCAACAAATTATCCCAACTCGATTTTTTTTCTCGAAAACATCTTCTATAACCTTAAACAATGAAAAGTGGAGTAGACGAGGATAACTTCTATTCTATTAATTCCTAACTAGATTACATATCCTATTTTATGTAAATTCCTAATGCTATTTCTATCCAAACCTCCTAATATTGCCTTTATTTATATCTCCCCTAACTAATTGGCTTCTATTTCAGCTGTTATTCTCTGTATTTTCCTTATATGAAAATGTTCCTAATATCCTCGTTATTCTTTTCCTTCTATTCTCTATCCTTTAATTTAATTGAGTTCCAATTCCATTTATTCGCCCTTTTAGAAAGAATTAAAAAAGGGCTTCCAAATTTATGAAATAAAAGAAAAATAATCAAGACCACATACGCTCTATTTTATATTTATTTTTTAAAAACGAAGAATCCCTTTCTCCAAAAATCGAAAACTTTTTAACTCAAACAATTTTAAACTAGAATTTCAAAAATAAAAAATCATTTCTACCAAAATTCCTTCTAATCGAAAACTTTTAACTCGATAAAATTTTAAATTATGAATTTCCTTGCTTTTTCAAAACAACAACATCCTAAGAAATCTTTTAAAAAACTTATTCAAATATATTTCAAGGAATTTTCCAAAAAAAATCTTTTATCGAATTCTTTCCCATTGGGTTGGATCTAGAAATTGGCTTTAACTGTCCTTTCTTTTGAATTTTCTTTCTTTTCTACTCAATCTTTATAAAAATTTGATTCTCTTTGTGGTGATTAATGTATACCTTCTTGTGGGAACTTGCTCCACACCTTCTTCTCATCTTGCTTCATTCCTTACTTCTTGTTTTAGACAACAAATAGATTCTTATCTCTCATCTATTTTTATGCATTGGGCTAGGCCCACTAACCTTCATATGTAAAATTAAGGCTGTATAATTTACTCTAATGATCAATTATACTGCCTTATAATATTTAATTATTATCCAACATGTTTATTTTCTATTTATATAAATAGTCAATTGTCCATAACAAATGATTATTATTCTAATGGATAATTTTTAAAGGCATTTATTTATTTATTCTAATTTAACTTATTATGCAATTCCTTATCTCTCCATAATTATCTTAATAATCTATTTAATTGGTCCATTTATATCCTTATTAAATTCTTGTAACTCTTTATTTATTGCACATTTACCTCCTTATTAACTTTGGAGTTACATTCTCTTCCTTCTACATTTCCTAAGATAGTATTATATGCTAGCGTAAAGATTTGCCAAGTGTTTTCGTGTATTTTTAAAATAAGTGTATATATATAGTAGGATGTTTGAAAAATACTTTCAAAAATAACAAATATGCCTCTCATACGTATACATATCCTTATTGATCGGATAAACAATGCTTTGATACCAAATGTAATTACCTGCCCTAAAATGGACCTAAATTTCAACTCAGAAAAGGCTCATCGAAACTTAGAATCATATCAAAAATGACCGTTGGTTGGTAAAAAGGATAATACCGAGCTATTTATCTACATATTCAGAGTCTGACAGCGGAAGGATAAAATATAATAATAACAACAGTACTTATTTCATTTAAATTTCAAAATGTAATTTAAAACCATAACAAATATCCATAATACCAAATCCCAACAATAACCATACATATCCGTAATATTCCAAAATTACAACATTGTTTTTATTTCATGGGTACATCAGAAACAACAGAAAACAATAAGTAAATAAATAGTCTACTACCACAAGCATCATCAACGTCTTCGCCTTTAACATTGCCCTTCCTAACCTGTGAGGTGGGATTTGCATACACACTTTCGATATATTTAAGGCAGGTCCATATCATTTGCAACCTCTAACCCCAAGGTGGACTCCTCACTTGTAACTATCTAACTGACATTGTACGAAATCTCTTCGTACACTTAAAACTTCCTATTGAAGTGGGCCTTTTCTCGAGATATCCACTACCATGTCCAATCCATAACCCTGACCATTTACTACTTCATAAATGGGAAGATGCGAGCCCACACACAACCACTTATTTCCTTCAATCTCTGAAGTAGGTCCTTCATATTATGACCTGTACCCCATGGTGATATCTCACATTAACCCGGCTATTCGTAGGCACTAGTAGCCAGATTAGCTGGGCAAATTTATCCTATGGAATTTGGGACTAACCTCACATCTGTTAGTTCCTGAGATGATGGTTTTGATGAAAACAACCTTAGGACTTGTTATAAAATATAAATACTAATATTCTTGTCAAGATATATATGTATATGCGGGATATATATGCAGGTACCAAGAATGAAGACTGTACAGTATAGAGATTCAAGACTGACGAATTCAAGATTGAAGAAATCAAGACTGAAGACTCATGAGTATCAAGGTTATCAAGAGTTCAAGAGTTCAAGGTATCAAGATAAGTAATAGAGTCTAGATTTATGTTAATACTTCATAATAGCACTAAAATCTTTATTCGGATTTTTATTTTGGAATGGAATCCACCTTCGCCTTTAATAGTGGGATGGAACCCACGACCTCTTTTGTGGGATGGAACGCACGACCTTTTCTAGTGGCATGGAATCCACAAAATTTTCAAAAATGATTTATTTTAAATATTTTTCCAAAAACTTTTTAAAAGTCGTCTCTCTCTCTTTGTTTAAATATTTTAGCCTTAAACTATTCTTATCATCTTTTATATTTTTGATTTCAAAATCATCTCTTGTTTTTAAACTCTCTCCTGGTTTTAATATTATTAGCTTTAAAATCTCAAAAATATATCTATACTCAGTTTTTAATATTACTTTTGTATTATAGATTATATATTTTTAAGATTATTTTTTAAATCTATTTAATAAGTTTAAACTATATTCCAAATGGTTTACAAAGTTTAGAAATCATTTTCATAAGTTTTAGAATAGAAATCATTTTAAAAACAAAATTAATTTTCAAAATACACATAGGCATGTCGACATCCCCCATGCCTCCATGTCGACATGGTGATCGTCGAATTCAAATTTCAAATTTTCAAAAGAAGTGTCAATTCGTCATAACCTTTCGCGAATGGACATGACTGTTGTTCTCCTATATATACCAGTTGTTTTCAATGAATTTTAAGTTAGTTTTTCTTTATTTCTTCACTCCTTCTTCTCCACTCAAATATTCTCTTATATTTTAACAAAACTCTATTGAAATCCTAAGTGAATCAAACTCAATCATCTCTAGTTTGATTCTCTGTCACTCTCTCTCAAAGATCTCAGTGTTATTCAGAGTTATAGGATCATTTGTAATAAAAGAAGTGTATCGAGTCTCTCTATCTATCAAAGTGATATTGGAAATAGTGTGGTTGTGGCCTGTAAATCAATTGGGTGTGACTGTAGCCCGTAAATCAATTAGGTGATCTTGTAGCCTGGTTAAATCAAGAGAGTTTACCCTAGACTCGGAGACAGGAGGATATATCTCGTGGTCTTGAAATCAAGGTTGTAATATCGGCATTGTATTTGAAAAGAAATCTGCATAAGAAATTGTGTGGGACTGGATGTAGGGTAACTCCGAACCAGTATAAAATTCCGGTGTGTTCTTTCCTTTTACTGCTTTTATTTACTATTTGCATCTGTGTTTGATTCTGTGATTGTTTCTATGTTTGTGAATTGCATCTGTATGTGTTTAATTTCAAAAGATTTCAAAAATTTCATAAAATCCATTAAACACTATTCACTCCCCCTCTAGTGTTAATCCAGCCTTAAGATCCATAATCCGCATTTCCTACATTTGGTATCGGAGCATTGATTTTCAAAATTTTCATAATCTGATTTTTTTGAAAAGTTTTCAAATGGCTGCCAACACTGGTGATGTCAACACTATCACTAGTTCATTTGTAGAGGGTCAGTCTACTGCCAGACCACCACTTTTTAATGGCAGTAACTATGCATATTAGGCATGTAGGATGAAAATCTATTTACAATCAATAGGATTAAACACTTGGAATATCACACAAACTGAGTATGTTGAACCCACAACAAATTTCGCATAGTGGACCGCTGAGCAAAAGACTGTTGCAAAAAACAATTCCAAAGCCATGAATATTATATTCTGTTCACTTGATAGGAATGAGTTTAATAGAGTGTTTGTCTGTAAGTCTGCATATAAGATCTAGAAAACTTTGCAAGTTACTCATGAAGGAACAAGCAAAGTTAAACAGACCAAAATATCCATTTTGACCAATCAGTTTCAATTATTCAAGATGAATCCAAATGAGTCCATTTCAGACATGTATAGTTGGTTTCAAGACATTGTGCATTCACTAATTGCATTAGGAAAGAACTTTTCCGAAGAAGATCAAGTTAGAAAAATTCTGAATTCACTCACTTCGGAATGGGATAAGAAGACACTAGCAATTGAAGAGGCTAATGATATTAGTACGCTGAAAATTTAAGAATTAATTGGGAATTTGATGTCATCTGAAGTACAAATGCAAGGGAGAAGAGAAAGCAAGGCCTCAGAAAAGAAGTCAATAGCGTTCAATGCAATAACAGATGGTTTAGACTCAAACAATGACGACGATGAAGAAATCGCCTTGATGACAAGGAATTTTAGAAAGTTTCTAAAATACAGAAAGATGAACAACTATAAGAGAAAGGATCACAAGAATTCTAGAAATAATAATGAGACTCACAACAACGTCAGATGCTACAATTGAGATGAGCCAGGCCACTTAAAAAGAGATTGTCCGCATCCGGATAAGCTGAATTTTACTCCAAATAATGATTCATCAAAGAAAAGGAAGAGAGCATATACTGCTACACTAGATGATTCAGACTCATCCTCCAGTGATGAAGATCAGAAGATGGAAAATTCAAATATGTGTGTTACAGCAATTCACGAATCTGATGATCTCGGAAATATGGATCTCAAAATAGGTACGCATTTAAATTATAGTGGTTGAAATTGTTTGCATGTTCTGAAATTGCTTGCTGTTTGAATTATAATTTTGATTTTCAAAATAATAATATTTTAAATATTAATATTAAAGTGTTATTATATTTATATTATTTCAGATAAAATATAAATTAGATTATAGGATATATATATATAGCCATTAAACGAAATAGGAAAAATTAGTCACGTGTATTATAGACCCATGTCGACATGGCCCTACCCCCTATGTCAACATCCCCCCAGAAATTTGAAATTCAAATTTGAATTCAAAACTTTGAATTTCCCTCCACCTTTTCACCAACTCCAAAGCTCCGAAAAGGTGTCTCTTAACCAGAGAACATGACTATTGGATATCTATTTATCTCCTTAACTTTATCCTATCTTTTCACTTTCGTTTCAAAATTCAAACTCCCTTTCAAACTTTCAAGCTCTCTACTCTCTTCAAAAATGGCTTCCTCAAGCACCCCATCCACCATTAGGCTATCCAAGGCCATCAAAGAATTCCTCTACATTGACCTGGAAGCTATCAAAGCTTAGATAAGCTATGTAAACTTTGGAAAAGTCCATATGGGAAAATTTGCTATCTTTAGTGATTTTCCTTCATATGAACTCAATGTACTTTTCGAAGAGAATCAAATTCTCAGTTTAATTGATGATTCTCAAAATAATTTTGTTTATTATCCAAATCTTGTTAAAATATTTTTTGCAAATTTGAATCGTGTTTTTTATGATGGTAATGAAGGAGAAGTTTGGAGTAGTGTTAAAGGAACACGAATTGTTTTAAATAGTGAGATTTTGGGAAATATTTTGGGTTGTAAGTATACGAGAATGAATCTTTCAGATTTTCAAATTGATGAATATGATCGAGAGACATTTCATCATATTTTTGAAGGGGATGATAACTTTGAATTTATAAATCGAAATTTCCGTCCTAAAGCAAGAATTGTTAACCTTCTTTTGCAACATACCATAACTCCAAGATCTGGAAATTTCAATCACCCGACCTTAAAAGTTTGTAAGGCTCTTTTTGCTACTTATGGGCACTATGACATTAATTGGGCGCAAGTAATTTTGGATGAACTTCATCCCAAAAGTTTTACTTTAGGAGAAAATACTTTGTATTATGGGATTTATCTTACTCGGATTTTTAACTATTTTGGTGTTGATTATAAGAGAGAGGAATTCGTTTCTCGAAAAGTGTTTAACCATGCAAATATCTCTCTTATGAAGATTCCGCTTGTATTTCAACCATATGAAACACTTACCGAAAAAGATGAAAAGTTGGCTCATGAAGAAATGGAAAAAAAGGAGGAGGAGGACGAGGAAGGGGAGAAAATGGAGATTGAAGAAGAAGGAGAGGAGGAGGAAGAGACATCATTGGAAAGTATTGAATACCCTATCACTCCCAATAATCCATCCAACAAGACACTTCTCAAAAACCAAAAGATAATAGTGGAAAATCAAAGGATTCTCAAAAGATCCTTTAGTAAAAAGTTAGATAAAATTTCCACTAAAATGAACAAGTCCTTTGGGAAAGTGGGTCGCAAACTTGGATTATCATCATCCTCTATCGAATTCTAGTTTTCGTTTCAAGTTGTATTAATTTGTATCTTCGATTAGTTAATGTTATGTATCGTTTATGTAATGTTAACTGAATTTATCAATGAAAATCCTTTATTTTCTGTTTATTAGCTCTAAAATACTCTGGAATGCTTACTTTTATATTATATAAGTTTATATATATATAGACTTGTACATAATATAAAGAAACAAAGCAAATTGCCAAAATCAACAGAGGCATGTCGACATCCCCCTACCCCCTATGTCGACATGTAACGGTTAGAAAGTAATTTTTGTTTTGAATTTGAAATAGACATAACTACCTTGTGTCTTTTCATTTTAAACGACTTTCTATCTATTTAAATACCTGTTACTTCCAAAAAAATGTACGTTTTCAATTCTCCTTATTTTCTGTTGAATTTCTTCATATTTTATAAAATAATGGCCTCTCCTATTCATAATCTAAGTGAGAATCTTGAAGAAACTCTCAAATCTTTCAAGAACATACTTACTTTTATCCTTCACAATCAACGACACGTAGAATTAAACCAAATGCAGATGATAAAGGAACAAGAAAGGCACATCGATGCCATTCGATGGATGATTTCAGCCCTCAACAAAGAAGAACTCGAAGCGAATCCAGAAGGAACTCTGAATAAGGATAATGAAGAATGGGATGCTATAAAGGTGGACCCTATCTTCGATGAAGAAGGATGGGTTGAAGTTCCAAGAAATGTTTGATTTGACTTGTATGGTTTGATTTACTTTGATTAGTTTGGTTTGATGTGGTTTGAATTGTTTGATTTGACTTGATTTGAATTGTTTGAATTGATTTGAACATGGTATGTAATATATGATTGAAATGGTGTGGTTTGATAAATATATTGATTGATCATGTTTGAAATTTTCATATCTCTCATATTTACCTTACTATATTTTACTCATATTATTATATGTCTCATTTATATTCTACTATACTGTATTATCATCCTATATATTGCTATAGTATAAGATTTAGGGGGAGTTATGTAGTTTACGATTAGTTTTTGTTGATGACAAAGGGGGTGAATTATAAAATAGGTTAGATAGACTTAGATTAAGGGGGAGTTGGCTTAGATTAAGGGAGAGTTAGTAGATTAAGGAAGGGGGAGTTGGCTTAGATTGAGGGGGAATTAGTAGATTAAGGGTGAGTTGTTGGAGTAAGGGGGGTTAGATAGAATCAGAGTTTTGTGGAGTAGATTTTATAAACAAAGGTTGTCATCATCAAAAAGGGGGAGACTGTTAGTTCCTAAGATGATGGTTTTGATGACAACAACCTTAGGACTTGTTATAAAATATAAATACTAATATTCTTGTCTAGATATATATGTATATGCAGGATATATATGCAGGTATTGAAGAATGAAGACTGTACAGTATAGAGATTCAAGACTGATGAATTCAAGATTGAAGAAATCAAGACTGAAGACTCATGAGTATCAAGAGTTCAAGATTTCAAGAGTTTAAGATATCAAGATAAGTAATAGTGTCTAGATTTATGTTAAAACTTCATAATAGCACTAAAATCTTTATTTGGATTTTTATTGTGGAATGGAATCCACCTTCTCGCTTTAATAGTGGGATGGAACCCACGAGCTCTTTAGTGGGATGGAACCCACGACCTTTTCTAGTGGAATGGAATCCACGAAATTTTCAAAATTATTTATTTTAAATATTTTTCCAAAAACTTTTTAAAAGTCATCTCTCTCTCTTTGTTTAAATATTTTAGCCTTAAACTATTCTTATCATCTTTTATATTTTTGATTTCAAAATCATCTCTTGTTTTTAAACTCTCTCCTGGTTTTAATATTATTAGCTTTAAAATCTCAAAAATATATCTGTACTTAGTGTTTAATATTACTTTTATATTATAGATTATATATTTTTAAGATTATTTTTTAAATCTCTTTTACAAGTTTAAACTATATTCAAAATGGTTTAAAAAGTTTAGAAATTGTTTTGACAAGTTTTAGAATAGAAATCATTTTAAAAACAAAATTAATTTTCAAAATACACATAGGCATGTCGACATCCCCCATGCCCCCATGTCGACATGGTGACCGTAGAATTCAAATTTCAAATTTTCAAAAGAAGTGTCTATTCATCATAACTTTTCGCGAATGTACATGACTGTTGTTCTCCTATATATACCAGTTGTTTTCAATGAATTTTAAGTTAGTTTTTCTTCATTTCTTCACTTCTTCTTCTCCACTCAAATATTCTCTTATATTTTAACAAAACTCTACCGAAATCCAAAGTGAATCAAACTCGATCATCTCTAGTTTGATTCTCTATCACTCTCTCTCAAAGATCTCGGTGCTATTCAGAGTTATAGGATCATTTGTAATCAAAGAAGTATATCGAGTCTCTCTATCTATCAAAGTGATATTGGAAACGGTGTGATTGTGGCCTGTAAATCAATTGGGTGTGATTGTAGCCCGCAAATCAATTAGGTGATCTTCTAGCTTGGTTAAATCAAGAGAGTTTTCCCTGGACTCGGAGATAGGAGGATGTATCTCGTAGCCTTGAAATCGAGGTTGTAATATCGACATTATATTTGAAAAGAAAACTGCACAAGAAATTGTGTGGGACTAGATGTAGGGTTACTCCGAACCAGTATAAAATTCCGGTGTGTTCTTTCCTTTTACTGCTTTTATTTACTATTTGCATCTGTGTCTAATTCTGTGATTGTTTCTGTGTTGGTGAATTGCATCATTTTGTGTTTAATTTCAGAAGATTTCAAAAATTCCATAAAATCCATTAAACACCATTCACCCCCCCCCCCTCTAGTGTTAATCCAGCCTTAAGATCCATAATCCGCATTTCCTACAGCATCATCGTAGTTACTTATCATAGGTAATGTCTCACATCAGCCCCAAAGTCACACAGCTGGTAGCCAGATTAGTTGGACCTACTTCTGTGTACTTTTGATCGACCTCGTATCCATATAACTTAGTCATAATCTATATCATACTCTATATATTATCACACATCTCGCTTTTCCATAATCAATGCCTTATAAGAAATCTTTCTTATTTCACCTAATTAATTACTTTCTTAAGGGGGATTTAAATGACAATTGCTAACCTAATTAACTATGCAATTAGTACATTTCAATTGTACGTTATTTACGCTAGTTTATATATATATATATAAGTACGCATTTATTAGTTACTACGTATGCGAAGATTACATCATAAACTAACGTTCAAATGTCAACTCTTTAAACAATAATACAAGTCCTATTCCATATTATCAACAATACCAAAATTCCAATATTCATATCCAAAAATTTCAATTAATAGCCTTGTATACAATTAAAATTTAAATCAACTTATTATCTCAAAATAATGGAATATATTGATAATAGAAACTTTTTTTGAAAAAAGGTACTTTATAAACAGAATAGAAGCATATACTTCCATGATATGCCTCGTTAAAACCTAGCAATCCTCCTAACGTAAATGTCTGTCTTACCAGGAAAGAGAGTACATATCATGTTTATATATTAACAGTACAACGGATACTTTGGTCCATTACTCAAGTTGTCAAATAGGTGGAGAAGTAAAAAAAAGAGAACAATACACTCAAAACAACCCATACGAACAACTTAGAGCAAGCAAATAAAGAAAAGGAACAAATAAAAAAACAAAAACACGTGTAGCAACTGTATTACACAAAACAGGCAACAACGATTAAAAAAACATATTCACCAGTTCGATGATAGGAGAGAGAACGCTTCACTTGACTTTACTGATTTCAGATCTGAAATCAGAAGCTCAAAACTGCAATGGCAAAAAAGTCATGCCTATCGAAATACGGGGGAAAAAATTGCAGCAGTTCAAGTGGAGAGGGGTCTTCAAGTTCAGGGAGGCCGTAGATCTGAAAATGGCTCAGCCGTGATACCAAAATTTGATAGGATAAGTTTAATCTCTCTACTTATCATTTTCAATTCCAATTTTCTTTGAATAAGGCATTTGCAGTCTTGCACTATTAGCATAGCTCTGACTTGCGTTGGTAGTTCAACACCTTTAAAAATTCGTGTGTTCCATTCACACCAAACATTCCAAATTAGACAAGTAAATGCTATGCTCGTGAAACTGTTATATAAGTGATTACTTGTCTGATTTTGACATATGATTTGTAATAATTGGTTGATATCTCTGTAATTTCCTATATTTATTTGCAAGTTGTGCATAATTACTTCTAGAACTTGCCTAGAGTATACGCATTGAAAAAATAAGTGGTTTCGATCTTCATTTTGATTATTACATAGCATACATGATGGATCGACACCATTGTTCCATATATTGATTCTGTCTTTTGTGTTCAGTCTGTTTAGATTTCCGAACAGAGAGCAAATCGATATTTTAGGAGCACTATTTTTGTCCCATATAATGTTGGCCCAATTTTGAACTGTATGCTCGTTTCTAATTTCATTCCATGCGGATTTGTGATTGAATTGACCACTACTGCTAGGGATCCAAAACCAGAAGTCCCTTTGCTCTTGATAATGTATTTTAATATCATGCACTATTTTCTGAATGTGAGTGGGAACATAATCAAGATTGTCTTTCCAAACATTACCCGCTAAAAGAGTAGAAACTTTCCTATTTAAGCCACCAGAGACATTCATATAATTCCAGCTACATTTTTCCAGTAAAGAAGTATCATTGATCCATGGGTAGCCATATATCTGTGTTATCACCGTTGATAATAGAAACTTACAATCCTAGTTTTTATGCTCTATTCAACTTCATTTTCTCATAAAAATAAACAAAGGAATTTTTATTAATTCACGGGAATTAGCAGTGAAAACTATGAATAAAATCCGTACTTTATACACTGCCAAAATCCTTAAATCAAATTCAAGAAAATAGAACGAGAAGTGGAATATAAGGTAAAATTATCAAAACTGCAAATCTACACAACTTCCATTATTTTGACATAAACAATTTGAGATTTCAACCTAGAATTGACATTTCGCTTTGAGTAAGTTTTGGGTGTTTATAATATGATGTTTTCGCAAACCAAAACTCTCCAAGGCAAATTCATATCCAAACTATACTAATTAATTGCTAAAATAGAAAAGCTAAGATTCACACTCATAGTATATCCTTAGCTTTGCCTCATTTGGATTTGGCTTGCCTTTAACAATCTTTATCAGATCTCTTCTTTTTGATATATATACAGCAAGGGATTTGTATATATGTCAGATTTAGAAAATTAGAGGTTTGAATGAGAATAGGTTGAGAAAGTAAACAATAAACAAAAATAGATATATAAGATTTCTTACTTGAAACCCTAATGGAGTTTTCTGAATCTTTAAAGAAACGAAGTGATAGAGCTTTGCTAATGTTTCCAAAATATTATATAAATAAAAGTGAGGAGGCCACGCTCCTATTTGTAGTAGTTGAAATGCACCAGAACCGTTATATTTAAGTCGGTTTAATAATATAAAATTTCAGACATTCAAACTCACAAACCCTAGCCGCCATTTGACGTGGAGCGATCGATCGGTCGAGGTCAGGGGTCGAGCTCCCTTTATTTCGGGATCGTTAATTTTGTGTCGTTTTATTTATTATATTCCTTGATTAATGTTTAACGTTAACGCTAATTTCAACGTTTGCTTAACCCCCAAGTCTAGTTACTGTTAACTTTTGAATCTCAAATTTTTTTTAAATTAATTCTATTTAAACTATTTCAAACCCAAAAACTTCAAACGTCCATAACTTTTCTGTTTGAGCTCCGTATTCAACATATTATATATGAAAATTGATCACAATTTCGCCACGAATGCAAAAGAACAACTTTCTTGGTCAAATTTCAACTTTTGCAAAATTTTCATTTTTACCCCTATCTCAATTGATTTAGTTTGTCTAATTTATTTATGGTTGATTTTATGGGGTGTTATACCCAATTCACTAGGGTGACTTATTTGCTATAAAATGAACTAAATGGGCGAAACAGTTTCGTAAAAGGTCATTATTCTATGCCTATGGAATTGGGATTCTATCAACGGTAGCCAACTGAAAGTTTCACCTCCAAGCTTCTATTCAGTCAAATATGAGCCTTCCCGATTTAGACCAAGTGCCTTCGTACCCCGGAGAATTTGTTTCAAAACGAGACCCCCTACCTCGAAGTTATGGTTTCAGACCCCTGGTGTTCAAATGTCGTGCTACTCTTTTCTGATGAGCAGCTACCCTTAATTCAGCCTCTCCTCGCTTTTTATTAATCAAATCGAGGAACCCAAGCAAGAGTTCCTTGTTGACCTTAGGGTTGTAATGCTTTTTGTAGTAAGTAGGGACTTCCAGTTCAATTGGAATCATGTCTTCTAATCCGTAGGCCAAACCAAATGGTGTATGTCTAGTCGCGAACTTGTGGATCATCTTATAAACCCATAATGCCAATGGAAGCTCGTCGATCAATTTGCCCTTGGCTTTAGTTAACCATTTCTTCAAGATGAACTTGATGATTTTATTCACCACCTCAACCTGTCCATTTTCTTATGGGTGTGCTACTGCCAAAAGGTTTTCTCCATCTTGTACAGGTTGCAGAAATGCTTAAACTCGGTACTTTTGAACTGAGTTTTGTTATCCCTTATAATTTTCTAAGATAATCCAAATCTACATATAATATTCTTCATCACAAAGTTGATCACTTTCTTAGTTGTGATCATGGCAAGCAGTTCTGCTTCAACAATGTATTTAGCTCCTTTCAACCTCGATAGCATGCCGATTATATCAATTCCCCAAACCGCAAACAGTCATGGGCTAACCATCTGCATAAACTTTATGGATGGAGCTCTTGGAATTTTTGCAAATCTCTAGCATCGATTATAGTGTTTGGTGTAATCAGCATCATCACGATTTATTATTGGCCAGAAGTATCTGTAGCTAAGTATCTTCTTCGCTAATGTTTACCCCCTGATGAGGTCACCACAGCTACCCTCATGGATCTCCTTGAAGATTTTCCTAACCTCATCCTTGGTTACAGATTGAAGTAGGGGATCGAGAAACCTCTCATGTATAGGACTTTTCCTTGTAGTATGAACCGTAGCACTTTACGAAGGAGTTTCTGTCGTTCGTTGTTTCCTCTCGGGAGAGTTCCCATAAGCAAATAGTCCTTAATCGTAGTCATCTATGACTCCTCTCTTCGGCCTCCAAAATCCAATTGACATCCCTTTGGTCGATACTTGAAGCATCGAACCAATCCAAACATCTGCGCATCTCTAGAGCTTGCTAATTTGGCCAATGAGTCAGCCTTTGAATTCACCTTTCTAGGAATGTGTATAATCGAGTAATGCTCTATATCATTCAATAGTTCCAATGTCTTTGTTAGGTAAAGGGCGAGCCTTCCACCCTTAGCCTAGAATTCCTTCTTCACCTGGTAAACCTCACTAAATATATGCAGCATCCTTACCTTCGGTTCCTTTTCTATTCTGAGTCCCGTTATCAATGCTTCGCACTTAGTCTCGTTGTTTATCGCAAGGAACTCTAGCTTTAATGCATAGCAAATCAATCATCCTTATAGATTCACAAGTACCACTCCTATCCTAGAAATGCATTTATTAGAAGCTCCGTCCATAAATAATTTCCATTGAGAAAGCATGACCATACCGTTTTCCTCTTCACCATCTCGTGCGGTAAATTCAGCGACAAGATCTGCCAACGCCTGTCCATTTTTCGCTCTCCTTGGATGGTAAGTGATGTCATACTGACTCAGTTAAATGCTCCACTTTGGTAACCTTCCCGAAGTCTTAGGTCGGTGCAATACCTATTTCAAAGGTTGATTTGTAAGTACATTAATCCAATGAGTCTGAGAATATGGTCGCAGCTTTCTCGATGCAATTAGAAAGCAATAAGTGAGTTTCTCCAACTTCGGATAGCTCTTTTTAGCTTTGGTAAACCGCTTGCTAATGTTGTAAACTAATCTTTGAATCCTTTCCTTCTCACGTACCAATGTTGTGCTTAGTGCGTTAGCATACACTGCTAAATAAATGAACAAATTTTCTTCGTCCAAAGTTTTGGATAAAATCAATGGTGTTTCCATATGCCTTAGTAATTCCTCAAAGGCATCTTGACATTCCTTTGTCCACTCGAAATTTCTCTTTCCCTTTTTGAGGGCATCAAAGAATGGTATGCGCTTATCAGTTGATTTTGAGATGAACCGACTCAATGCGGCAACCTTCCCATTCAGGCTTTGCAACTCCTTCTTCATGGTTGGGGCAGTTACGTTCCACGAGGCTTTAATCTGCTCTAGAATAGTCTCAATGCCCCTTGAATTCACGATAAATCATTGAAACTTCCTCGATGCAACCCCAAAAGAACACTTCAATAAATTTAACTTCATTCCCTACTTTCGCAACACTTCAAACATTTTCGAAAGGTCATCCATATGGGTCCTCGATAGCCATGAATTCACGAGCATATCATCCACATATACTGAAAGTGTGCTATGGATCGTGTAATATGGATATACGATAATACAGAATATAGTGATGATAGCTATACAGTAAATAGTGCAGAATATAAGAGTAGTATAATAAAAATAACACTAGAGATTTTTATACTGGTCCGGAGCACCGTCCTACTTCCAGTCCCAGACTCCTTCTGGAATTTCACTAAAACAGCAACCCTCAATTAACCCGAAGGTACAGGTCTATACAACCCTTGAGCAGCAGAACAGGGACCTGAGCAGCGGAACAGGATTTTGCCTCAACAACCGAAGAGGACTTCACACGCCTGAGCAGCAGAACATGACTTTAACAAATACAAAAGATCGTTTTGACCTTGTGTGTTCTAATAACACGGATTTGTCACTTGTAGTACACCCTTCCTACAATCTTTTCCTCAAGTATGATGTGTGTAGTATTGTATATATGAAGATTAGGAAGTTTCAAATTGCTTGAAGAATATGGAAATGAATACGTAAGCAATGAATGTATGAATTCAAGAGAGTAGTTAATTCAGAAAATATGATTCAAGTAAAAGCAAGTAAGTGAAGTAATTTGATCTTGAAATTCATGCATATATATAGTAGTTAAGAAGTTGCAACTGCTGGTAAAGAGATCTCTACGAATAGCAATGGTTGCAACCCTTGGGGAGGAAGACAACTATTCAGAAAAGAGGTGTCTTTTCATGAAAAAGGACAGTTGCATGATTCAGTCGGTTTGATCATTCAGTCGACTGAATTTAAAAACATGCACATATGTGTTAAAATGCACAGATTCAGTCGACTGAATGATCTTGTTCAGTCGACTGAATTCTGTTGATAAACAAAAATCACTATAGCTCAGTTGGTTAGTGCACTTGCTTTCAAAACTACTGACCCGGGTTCGAGCCCCGCTCCATGCATTTTTTAAAAAACTTGATTTTGATTAAAATATGAAAATTTATTTGAATGTGAATGATGATTCTTGAGGAAAGATTTTAACAAAGCACTAAACTAGACTCTATATATATATTTGATGACTCTTGTTAAAATATATAACTATATGAACCATACTTTGAGTCCTTGAGTCCGGATGTTGTCATAGTCGTAGATTCGTGAATTGTTGTGTCTTGTCAGCAATCAAAACCTATGATCCAACATTCTCCCCCTTTTTGATGATGACAACTCCATTTGCTATGGACGAATCTTCGACAAGCTTTGTTGACTTATCTCTCCCCCTGAATATATTCATGTAATTGTGCGATAGATTTCTCCCCCTGAATCTATGTTATATATTCCTGTAAATAATTAATCTTTTCTCCCCCTTAATCTATGCTTGCATCGTTTATTCCTGCAAATAGTGTTAGAGCAATATCTTTCTTCCCCTTTGTCATCGATAAAAAGGAGAGCTTATATGATGACATAAATTATATTCCACATAAGTGTTAACATAGAACAATATAAAACAAAATAACTACTACTTATAATGTAAGGTATCAAAAAAAATTTAACATTTAAAGCATTCGATACCCAAGGTTCTTATAATTTCCTAATTTTTAGGAAACCATACCCATTTGGGTGTGGTTGAACCTTTAAAAATATAATTTTCATTATTAACTACCATATCAAAATAATCATCAATGTATTTTTCTCTATTTTTCCAATTAATAGGAACCCAAATACTTAGATAATTTTTATTCATATTTCCCGTCAATGATTTTGTACTTCTAGAAAAATTATAAACATTATTGGTCATAACAGTATTTGAATTTCTATAAAAATTGGATTTAGACTTTACTCGAAATTTAGTAGTAGCAAAAATTTTTACTATACATGGAAGCATATCTAGTTCTATTTCTACGATTAGTTTTATTATATCCTAAACCATTTTTATCATGTAAAGGTCTAGAACTAGATAAAATCATGTTTAAATCGTTTTGACCTTTATTAAATTTTGTGACTTCAGTGTTAAGTTTATCAAATTTAGCTTTAAAGTCACAATTATTATTTTCAAAAGAAATATTACTAGTATTCAAAATATCAATTTTCTTATTTAATTCAGAATTCTCGTTTTTTAACGTACAGTTCTTATTTTTGAGAAGGAAATTTTTAGATTCTGAATTATCTAAAGAGGATTGTAATAAATCATTTCTTTTGAAAAAATTTCTCTCTTTTTCAAATATGGTGTTTTGTTCATCTAGAAAATCTTTAAAAGTTATAAAATATTTTTTAAATCACCAAGTTGATTTTCTAAATTTAACTTCTCGTTTTTCAATTTCTTATTTACAAGTTCAACAAATTTCATCTTTTCTAAAATAATAAAATTAATCTTTGAAATCTTATTGCTTATATTAACTAGTTTATTATTATCTTTTACTGAAATTTGTAAATCAGAAAGTACCTTTTTGTAGTCCTCACTAGTGGCTTTGACAGGGATTTTGCCTGTTGTATTTCGACTGGATCGTTTTCTGGCCATTATTCTATGATGTTGTGACGATCGGTAGAATTCCAGACTCTGATACCAAATGAAAGTGTGCTATGGATCATGTAATATGTATATACGATAATACAGAATATAGTGATGATAGCTATACAGTAAATAGTGCAGAATATAAGAGCAGTATAATAAAAATAACACCAGAGATTTTTATACTGGTCCGGAGCACCGTCCTACGTCCAGTCCCAGACTCCTTCTGGAATTTTACTAAAACAGCAACCCTCACTTAACCCAGAGGTACAGGTCTATACAACCCTTGAGCAGCAGAACAGGGACCTGAGCAGCGGAACAGGATTTCGCCTCAGCAACCGAAGAGGACTTTACACGCCTGAGTAGCAGAACATGACATTAACAAATACAAAAGATCGTTTTGACCTTGTGTGTTCTAATAACACGGATTTGTCACTTGTAGTACATCCTTCCTATAATCTTTTCCTCAAGTATGATGTGTGTAGTATTGTGTATATGAAGATTAGGAAGTTTCAAATTGCTTGAAGAATATGGAAATGAATACGTAAGCAATGAATGTATGAATTCAAGAGAGTAGTTAATTCAGAAAATATGATTCAAGTATAAGCAAGTAAGTCAAGTAATTTGATCTTGAAATTCATGCATATATATAGTAGTTAAGAAGTTGCAACTGTTGGTGTAGAAATCTCTACGAATAGCAATGGTTGCAACCCTTAGGGAGGAAGACAACTATTCAGAAAAGAGGTGTCTTTTCATAAAAAAGGACAGTTGCAGGATTCAGTCGACTGACATTGATCATTCAGTCGACTGAATTTAAAAACATGCACATATATGTTAAAATGCACAGATTCAGTCGACTAAATGATCTTGTTCAGTCGACTGAATTCTGTTGATAAACAAAAGTCATTATAGCTCAGTTGGTTAGTGCACTTGCTTTCTAAACTGGTGACCCGGGTTCGAACCCCACTCCATGCATTTTTTTTAAAACTTGATTTTGATTAAAATATGAAAACTTATTTGAATGTGTATGATGATTCTTGAGGAAAGATTTTAACAAAGCACTAAACTATATATATATATATATATATATGATGACTCTTGTTAAAATATATAACTATATGAACCATACATTGAGTCATTGAGTCCGGATGTTGTCATAGTCGTAGATTCGTGAATTGTTGTGTCTTGTCAGCAATCAAAACCTATGATCCAGCATATACTTCGATCATCCGTCTGATCTGATTCTTGAATACAAAATTCACCAATCTCTGGTAAGTAGCTCATGTATTCTTTAGACTGAAACAACATCACTTAGTAACAGTATAATCCCAAATCCTTTATAAAGCTTGTGTGCTTCTGATATGAAATATGCATCGATATTTGATTGTAGCAGAATAAGCATCCATAAAAGAGAGTAACTCATGTTCGACGGCCTTGTCTACTAGTTGGCCAATCCTTGGCAAAGGAAAGCTATCCTTCGGGCATGCCTTATTCAAGTCCAAATAATCAATACATGTCCAAGACTTTCCATTTGCTTTCTTAACAAAGATGGGGTTTGATACCCATTCAGGGTACAAAGCATCATGGATAAAGCCATTTGCCTTCAGCTTATCCACTTCCTCTTTTAACGCAGCTGATCACTCTAGACCCAGACCATGTCCTTTATGCTTCATAGATGTATATTTTGGGTCCACATTCGATGCATGGCATGCTATCTCCAGCAATATCCCACACATATCCGAATATGCCCAAGCAAAAAATACATCTAGATTTGCTCTGAGAAAACTAATCAATTCTATCCATAATCTGGCGCTGAGCTGAGATCCGATCTTCAGGTTTCGAGTAGGATCATTTATATCGGCCGGTATGTTAACCAACAGTTAGGATGGTGTTGCCCGCACTTCCTATGACCTCTTCCTGAGATGTTTAGACTTATAGAACCTATTATGATTCCCAAGCCAGAGCTTGGGCTTTAATTGCTATGCCTCTGTGTTTTTAATGCAGAGAGATTTCTCTACATTTGCTCTTTTTCTTATCGCTTTGCCTCTCTGAGCTCGGTGACGTAACATTCTCAATCAATACTCCGATCTCCTTTAATCGATCCAACCCCATTTTTCATAGGGAACTTCAACATCTAGCACCAAGAAGCTAGTGCTATTCTAAAATCGGTAAGGGCTGGATGACCCAAAAAGGAATTGTACGCTAAATACTCATCCATAAGTACAAACTTCTAAACCTGCACAATCTTGGGGTCTCCATTCCCTAATTCCATGGACAAATCAATTATCCTAATGTGTTGTTTTGCCTCATCGGTAAATCCTTAAATCCTGGATTTGCAAGGCTTAACATCCTTCATACTTACCCTCATCTGATCAAATGTCCTTTTGAATAGAATGCTCACCGAGCTTCCGCTATCCACTAAGACTCGGTGCACTGTAGCAAAGGCTAAAACGGACATTATCACCATGGGATCGAAGGTTGGCACTTCGACTCCATCAGAATCTTTATTCTGAAACATGATGTCGTCAGTCATCAACCTTTACTGCTTAGTCAAAGCTTCATCCTCACTGGTGAAGTAGCTCTCTTATGGTATGTGCCTTAAGAACATATGTACCATTCTAGTTTTTCTCTATTGGATGAGGTCCTCTAACTGTAGTGTTTATAACTATCCTTCCATCTAACCGCCTGGGCCCCTCTCCACTAGGTCCAGGTTGTTCCCTTGGGCATTTGGCCCTTAGGGTCTAATATTATGTTCATCATCCTACGGATCTCTTACATACTACTGTAATTTCTTCTTTCTTATCAACTCCTCAATGAAATATCTAAGATGCCTGCATTCGTCATATTGTACCCATGAGTTTCATGGAAGCAACAATACTTGCTAGAGCGCCTTTCTTCCTTAGTCGCCTCCTTCCTAGGTGACTTTTTGTATCTTTCTATGCCTTGTGCGGCGAGGTATTTGTTTTCGGGTGTATCATTCAAAGGTATATACTCCTCTGGTCTCCTATTTACATATGCTTTTTGGCATCATTCCACCTAGGGGTGGGCGCGGGTCGGTTTGGTGCGGTTTGGAGTCCAAACCGCTTCCGCACCGCATCAAACGGTTAATCAAAAATACAAACCATTATACTAATCTTTTAAACGGTTCGGTTTCGGTTCGGTTTGAATGTAACACGGTTCGGTTTCGGTCCGGTCCGGTTTGAACCCACATTAAATATGAAATAAGAGAATTACTTCCATCAACAATCAATTTACGAAGGCAACTGTGTGAAGTTTTTACACTTAAAGGTTAAAACACACAATGTTATACTGAAATGAAAGATTAGTTCTTAACTGTATGAATATTTCAATTTGACATTTAGCTATAAGTGAGATTTTTTGGTAGATTATCCAAACATCAACATTAATCAATGCATAATCATCAAGGAAAATGACTAGAATAAGATTATAATTAGCATTTATCCAAAAAAACAAGATGAAAAATATTATACCAAAACTATAACTTCTTTCTTTATGACAACGAATATTATTAATATAACAACATATGCTAAAAATAGAATATACATCGTTAGAATCTAAAATAAGATAGGAGTTGCTTATATTTTTATCATAAGATTACTAGTGAAAATATTCGGTTCGGTCCGGTTTAATACGGTTGATTCAATCGTCCAAACCGCAACCGAACCGTATCGATGCGGGTCGGTCCGGTTTGACGTATTTGCTTTGGTTAGAAGATTTGGTGCGGGTTTCCGCACCATTTTTGCAGTTCGGTGCGGGCGGTTTCCGTATAGCGGTGCGGTTTATGCCCACCCCTAATTCCACCTGCCTCGAGCACCCTGGTTTCTCTTCCATTGATTGCCAAAATTACCAATATTCATAGCTACATTTCCAATAATCTCACATGTCTGCTTAATAGCTACACTACTTTGAATTACCCCCTTCAACTATCCACCACCAATGTAACGACCCCACTGCGATGCCCAGATTAGCAAAGAACATTACAAGTAATATCGTCTGCTAATCCGGAGAATACGGCTTGTTAAGGGCGATCGAATATGAATATATCTTTATACTAATACTGACACGTCATTTATACCTTTTCACTTAATATCTGAACTTAATTTGACGTGTACAATATTAATACAAAGTAATAGACACACCGATTTCTCAGAATCAGAACAATATATCATATAAATAACAGTCACATATCACAGTGGAATAAATCTCAACTTATACATATACAAATTATTTAGTTTACAAAATAAAATACTAAACTCGATTGTTATACAAATTTAACAATTCTCTAATCTGAATTATACATTTTATATACAAGGTCCAATTTCCTAAATGGGATAAACTAAAAGTCCAAATGTTTATCTCCTTGCTAACACAACCATTCAAAGGTCAACCTGTCCTGTAACCTGAAAAGTCTCGGCCTGACCCGAGCAAAATAACACCCGGGTCAAACTATCTCTAAATATCCAATAGGGTGAGAACAAGATATAGCACAAGAATAAACAACATATAAGTAAATACAGATGTTTAGGATTGAATTCACAGAACAAAACACAATATCTCTAAGCACGCAAATATCATTGATTAACTCAGTATAGGGTTATAAGTTTACGTCACAAACACGAATTAGTCACTAAACATAAAATAACAGAATTAACTTAACATTCATCACAAGACGCAAGAACATATATTTATTTCACGAACACACGACACAAGAATATATGTTTATTTCATAAACACAAGACACAAGAATATATATACTTATTTCACGAACATAGAACAGTCACAAAATTCAAATATCCAGAATCCAAAAGATCTTAATCCAAACCGATCATAATGATCGTCCAAAACAATCACAATGATTGTACTCAAAACCCATGACAAACAAACAAACAAATTGGTATCACTCGAACCGATCCGATACCAAGGATCCTACTCAGACCGGGAACACAGAATCACAGAATAATCTCAAGGATAGTCCATACCGATCAAGGTGATCGTAGAAACCATGACTCGATAAATCCACATTTATTTAATAGTATTAAATTATTATGTTCGGAAAAAAAATCCAAGAATAAACTTCTTAAGGATCTAGCAGCCACTTGCTGAACACCAAAAGAAAGTAAACTCTAAAGTGCCAATACTATCATCTTAAGTAATCACTAGAATTTAACCAATACGTTCCATACCGTATGGTGAAATTCACGTATTTACTAAAAGCTGTAAATATCACTTATCACGGATACCACTGGAAAACCTGAACCATATTCTCTTAAGGATCTAGCAACCACTTATCGCACACCAAAAGAGAATACAACTCTAAAGTGTTAAGTACTTTCCCAATTCGATCACAAGAACTTAACCCAAGCATCCCATATTACCCGGTGAAATTCATGTATTCGCTAATGAGTTAGTAAATTACACTCAAACATTCTATTCAATAAGTTATACCATAATCAATAAAGTGTTATTCGAAAGCATTTAAACCAATCGATAACACTATATCGATTACTAGTACTTCCCAAATTATAGAATTAAGGTTCTCAAAACATTTATTTAATTTGTCACTTATTAAAATTTTCCATTATTTCGAATTGTTCCAATTGTATTTATTTTGTGAACTAAGATTTCCATTTTCCGAAACCATAATGGTACTTAAATTTTTATAAAGTCGTATTATTCACGAATCATATTTTAAAACCTTATATATATATATATATTTAAGTAATCGCTTATTCTCTAAAAACCTATTTATTACTCTTAGAAATGTCCAAATTAGTATCCGTACACTAGTATAAAACAACTTATGTTTATACTTCAAAACCATGTTTCTAAGTCTCATAACATTTTATTTAATAAATTAATTTATATTTCACAAAACATATTTTTAAATCCATAACTATTTATACCGGTAATACATAATATAAATTTTTGATAAAACTAGTTATAAAAGAGATTAGGCAAATTTATAAAACAAGTTTAATATTTATAACTTTAATAAACTCTCCTTACCAAATTATTGGTGTTTATAACTAAATATTTATCTATATAAATAAATAGATATATCTTTATTTAAGTCCAAAGCTTTGAATCAAATGATTCGAAATCTACAAACACATTAGAACTGATTATGACTAAATATTAGATTATCATAAGATTTTGGTCATGAACTAACTCCGTAGAACTCAAACTCTTAACTATATACTAAATCAAACTTATAATAAAAATTTATTATTGTAAATATGTTTTTATATATAACCAACTACCAAAATAATCACTCCAACATATGGACACAACATTACAAACATAACAACACTCAAATGGGTTCAAGCAATGGGTCGGGAATGCACCGATCATTTCAACCGCTTCACCAATTACAACTCAGTCATAAGTTTCAGTTTTAAAATGCAATTTCGACCCTTTAAATCACATAATTTTAGAAAACTTACAACATGAAAGTTGTAGCACAAAGTTTAAGCTTTCCATAACTTTAAATATTATCAAAATCCGATGACAAATGAGAAAGTTATGCTTAAATTACTAACAATGTTTTAGCTCAGATAATTTGACAGGGCAGAGACTATGACTCTGTTAAAAATCCGATTTTGACCCAGAAATCTTCAAAATATGAGAAAGTCATTAAAACAAAAGTTCTTCCTTAAGAAATTATATTTCTACTGCAAAAGGATTCAACATAATTGGATTAATAGATCAATAGTTATGTCCATTTTACTATCAGCTATCAACATTGAAAATTTGATGTGGCTGTGCTATAACCTCTGTTTCACACTTAATTTAGACCCATTTAAACTCAGTATTTCGAAAAATGATCAACATAAAACTTATAGCTTATTGAAATATCTTTATACCACAAAAAGATTGAACTAATTCGAATCATTTTACACCAAGATATCGCTGTTTTACTACAGCGATTTTGACAAATAATTTTCAGCAAACAACAATTCGAACAATCACTCAAGTTTACAACAATATTGCAAGCAGTTCAATCAACTAATTATTCGATTCAATCAACAAACTATCTAACTTAATCCTAACATCAAATAACAATTATATAAATGGATTAGAGATAGTAGGGTGAGTGTTCAACTCACCTTTATTCTTCTATAGCTTGCTAGATCTTCATCCATGCCTTGCTAAATCCTTGGCCTAAAAAAATTGCCTAAAAATCCAAAAAATGTAAACCAACCAGCAAGTACCAAGATTAAAACAAGATCATCTCCCTTTTATGGATCTAGAAGGTAGAGATGAAGTTTAGAACACTTACTCTATTTGGATTAATCAAAAGCCCTTTGTTTTGTTCTTGATTTAGATTCTAGGGTTTTGGAGAAGATGAAATTTTATTTTTTGATTTGAGAAGGAGAATGAGAATGTACGTATAGTATTTCTCAACTTATTCCAATTTTCATGGGCCAAGTGGGTATGGTTCAAAACCCAATAACAAGTGTTGCAAATTCTATAAAAGAAGTGTTACAAATTGTTTTGGCTTTATTTTGTCACTTAAACCTACTCATTAACACTAAACAAAATAAACATTGAATTCTAAATTTTATCAAAATCAAATGTCAAATTAAAAACTCTAATTTTAAAACAATAAATCGCAATATTAATCTCTAACCCAAATTATCAAAACTAATTAATTGATTTACTAATATTTCAAATTTAAATTGAGATTCTTTTAAAAAATGAAACTCATTTCTTAATTAAATCAAAACAATTATTCCCAAAAGCTAAATTTAATTTCATAAATCATCATTTAGCATTAATTTTTCCTAATTAAATCTAATTAATTAAGTAGTTAACAACAGGGTTGTTACAACCAATCTTCCCAACAACCTAACTTGCTTCTTCTTTATGTAAGAATTAGTTTGCCTTTAGTTGGAACTCCCTCATAGTTATTAGCTGCTTCTTCCTCGGCCATTTCCCAAAATATGTGTCTAAATGTATGCCCCGTACCAATACCATCAACACCTTACTCTCATTTGGATTTTTACTTCAATAACTGCAATATTAAACCTATTCAAAAAACTTTTCAACGACATTTCAGATCCACGAGAAAGGCTCGACAGTGATATCACCTCCTTAAACCGGGTGGTGTAGAGCTTGAACTGCTCCAAAAACTTCTTTGCAACTCATCAAAACACGAGATGTATTTTGGCACAAGCCGAGTAAACCACATCGATATGACCCCATCCAAAAAGATGGGGAAACACCAGCATCAAACCACATTTATTGCTTTGGCACCATCCATGTGTCATTCATACTTGAAAAAATGTTGCATGCAGTCAGTAGTCCCATTATATATGACATTGTAGGCATTGGAAATTTTCTATGATGCTCTTCCCTTAAGATGTTCTCCGTAAATGGAGTTCTACTAAGTGCAGAACCTCAGTCTTCGTTCTTTCTCCATTTTTTTCCTCTAACAACCACTTAATCATGTTCGTTATTGCTCCTCACTAGCCTAATACTCTTAAGGATGGATACCAAGAGCCACAAAGAGTGTTTGACTCCGCAAACGATCTTGGTTTGCATGTTGACATCTAGGTTCAACAGTCTATAGGAGAACTACACCTTCGATTCTTCTTTGGCGTCTAGCTAGCTCCGTAGCGGCTATTTGGACACCAACATCTTGAGCTTCACATCCAGCCCATCCTCATCGTCAACATGCTAAAAATCATCCTTGGAATCAGATAAATTAATGGCCTCAGCTCCTTGCCCCTCTAAGGGCCTGAAATTCAGGTTGGTACTGATCTAGTTCTGATCGGTATCGATCTGAATTCCCTTAGCAGAGGCTCTCAATCCCTCCAGCAATCCTCCATGCTGCTCCAGTAGTCTGTTCCTTTTGGTTTTGCTTTCCATCACTCTTGTTCTGACCAAAAGCAAATGAGTTTTCCTATTCAGCTCCATCATCATCTTATTGAATTCACTCTTATGACCATCTCCAGAGGGGCAAACGGTCCTAGCAACATTGCTGTCGAGTGGTTAATAACGTCAACGTGGTGGAAAGCTCCCTCATCTCCATGAGCGACTACTTCAGCTCTACCAGACTTCCTTGTTGATGCCATTGATTCCAATATGAAATTCCTTCAAGCTTTAGATCTAAAACCTTCTATATCTAACTCCTGGACACTCCAATCCACAATAGATAGCTAGATCCATGCTTGAAAAATGTCATTCTCGGTGAAAGCACCAAAAAATGTTGAGCCATGGCACAACACTCCAAAACAAAATAAAAAGATAGAGATCTAACTATAAATAATAAAATACAGAGACATGAGAATTTATATAGTGGTTTGGCAAATCTAATGCCTACATCCACTTTAATGTTATTGTGTAGGGATTTTGTCACAAGTACAAGGGATTTTGAGTTCTAACAGCCTAGAACAGCAAAAAATAGCTTTCTTTGTGATAAGGTCATGTAGAGAAAGAGAGCAAAGAAGATGAAGTGCCAAAATTCCTTTCTGAGTTGACATATGCTTGCTATTTATAAAGAAATTGCCTAATGAAATCGTCGGATCTCGAAATACCAAGTCTAATTTCACATCCGAGAATGTAAGAGGCGAGAGGAAGTCCTCTGACTAATAAAATCATCACATAACTGTTCAGAAGTGATAGGTACTGATCTAATTTTATGATGGCAGGTTGTGCCATCTCGCTGTACTTTGTCTTCTACTTTCGATCCATCAAGCTCTAAGCCCTTTTGTCTTAGAAATCAAGTCGTTACCGAGATGTTCTAACATCTTCAGTACTTGTCCTTTACTTCAGAACTTTCTTGGAGTGTTCATCTAATGCTTCAGAAATGGGCCCCTAACGACCACTCTAGCCGACCATCCATAGAACATGGTCCTAAAGTCTCTCAGGATGCTCAAAATCATCTTGGAACTGACCTCTTTTCAAGTTGGTACCGATTTGATTTTATGTGCCTTTTGTCCTTCCAAACTCTTAAAGTCCCTCCTAAAGTCCTTCCAAGCATACTTTCATCTTAATGTCCATATTCATCTAAAAGCCATTTGGTCTAGAAGTCGGAAAACATTACCAGTTTCATTTCATTCTTTGTAATTAATTTTATTTTTGGATCGTATCCAAATCCATTTTGCTACCAATAATTTCAAAAGAAATTCTTTCATCATGAAGTTGGTGTTTCTTGAATCAACTACCATTACTCAATGCAATGGAATAAGTATTCATAATATTTTATGAATTGCCTGTATATATGTATAAACTGATTTGGTTTTTAAGTTTACAAAACTTATGTTCATAACATAAATTGATCGGTCAATATTGTTTGGTCTCAAACTCACTTTGGGTGTTCCATACAAGATCCCTTGTTGAAAAGTATCACATGTAGTCTCTCAACTCACACAACCTGCCAACTCCTTGACCTAGGATATGTAAGGGTTGTTGCCAACTCTTATCTTGTATGATCTCGTAAACTATACTTTATATGAAATCAATTTTAACCTTCTGTACTTACTCTTAAGTATACGTTAAGTATATGACCTTACAAAAAGAAGTTAACTCAACTTCACTCTTTATTAAACGTACTTTGTCCGAAAAATTCTGATTACTGCTTGTTGATACAACATTACATATAATAAGGAGGAGTGACTTTCGAGATGAAACCTTATTTGTTTTAGGTACATTGGAGACTCTTTCCAATATACTCACTTATTTGATCAAATAGAATTATTTTATTTCTTTTGCATGATATGTTTCTACTTCCATTTTATATTCAATGAATTTATCATAAATAATTTGCTTGTGTATCAAATACATGTGTTCATTTCTATGATAATTCATTAAGAAATTAAATGAAGTAGGTGGATCCAACTGAATGGGTGCTTCGTCCTTAATCTTCTGAGATATAATTCATCGATACCATATGATTCATAATCATACGATTTAAAGAATTATTCCTTCAGGATATGGCTTAGTCCATATCCCAGAAATAATGGTCAAAATTTTAGATACTTCTGTGTTATGTAGCTAATGTAACAAATATCATTATTCGAATAAATTTATTTCATAATGAATATTCAAAAAATTCTTAACAAAATAAAACTATATTTATTTTTAGTTAATACTGAAAACAATTATTATTTCATAAATAATATTTGGTATATTTACAAGAATAATTTTCATATCATGATGCACCAATTGACAAGTATTATATGGCATGCTCGCACTATTTCTGCAATTACTATAATAGCGCATGAAATATGAAGCTTTATTTAACTACTTATTATGGGCTATTTATTTATTTTACTATAATTAGTCTACAGTCTAGAGCTTTTGATCAAATATCTTAAACTCGTAGAAATAACCTTTATAGAAAACAATTTTCTATATTATGACACAATTGGAATATAAATCACATTTTTCATTCCATTTTAAGTATCTTTTAGCATTTTATACAATTCTTATTTTCGATATACCTTTATGAAGTAGAGGTGACCATCTACTCTCTTCATCCTAGTCGTGCTTAAGTTACATCCACTCTTGTACATTTTTTTTTCTTTCCAAAATGGTCAAACCGTTCATAGGAGATCCTTATTATAATCAATCATATTGAATGCATGATTTTGCATTATGGTTTATTTACTTATATCTAATGAACAAATTTTATTGAAGTTTCATACATTACTAACCGCGACCATTCACCATATAACGTTTATCTGCGATTGAATATGGATAAAATATCTATATTCTTGTAATTCTATTAGATTTTGACACTTATAGAAGACAATACACGGTCTTGTACAATTAAGTAATTGAGCAACCGAGGCACGAATGTTTTAAAGGTTGTACAAATTGGCTTTTGCGTGGATCTTGAAGCGACAACATGCCAAAGAATTTAAAGGTATATTTTATGTTTATTATCAATCTTTTGCATCTCTTAACTGGTAAATATTTTATCAATTTTATTAGCTGTATTAATTTATCGATGCAAATTATTTTAACTTTATATAGCAATGTTCTTATAATATTAAAAGGCTAAATATTACCACTTCATTTTTCTAATAAGGCTCCCACTAGATTTTTATTTTTTTCAAAATCCTAAGAAAAACATATAAATCATTTAATTTCTATAGTGGATGTAGGACTCGGATGCCTAAGGATTTTTATCTTGAGGAAAATCAACAAATCATAGGCCCGCGTACGATGGATAACTCTTTATCGATTATATGATATAGAACTCCTAATGTGTGGACCTTGTCCTAATCTCATCTAAACCTTGAGGAATATCAACAAATCGAAAGAGATTATTCGCTCGTACCTAACATTTTGCGGCAGCCTAAGTATAATGCGAATACCTTAAGGAATATCAACAAATACATGCATGTATCAATATATATACTAATAGTGCTACATATAACATCTCTAGCTTGAGGAATATCAATAACTGAAGAGTACGCAAGCAATCTATTAATATATAAATGATAGAGGACAACTTATATATTATGAATTCATACCCTTTAATATACACATGCACACACAAGAGTGATATCAATTTTAGGAATAATGCTTTTGTTATGAAACATTCTTGTGATTTAAGTGTCGGACACATCAACAATCACGATATACATACAATACGTATGTATTTATTCCTTAAATCTAATTTTGATTTCTTATAGTTCCACTCAATTCAATTAAATCATATCTAATTTAGTTATAATTTAATCGATTAAATATTATTTAATTGATTTAATTAAATGTTTCAAGTTAACACTTTAATTAATTTAAATTTCAGCCATACAATTTCACTTCATTCATCCTTTAACAATTTAAAGAAGAATACAGATTATAACATTTATAATAATTATGTACAAATATCATTATATATGAATATTATTTACTAATTTATTAATTGACTTAATTAATCAAAAATAATTTTAATTATATTTAAAATTTTATCTTCATTTACTTAAACATTTTAAGATAAATATACACATATAATTATATATGTTTTAATTTAATTAAATAACTTTTATATAATTATTGATTGATTTATTTAATCTGATTGATTAAATAATTAAGATAAGAATTTTGGAATTAATATATTAACTTTCAAAACCAATTTTGAAAAGTTTATAATATTTATAACATGTCATGTTTTGAACTTATCTTTTAAATTTAAAATGTGCTTTTTTTTAATTTTCAAAACATATTTTGAAAAATAGCCGAAGGTCCAAAATCAGTTTGGGCCTTCATATTAGGGATAACCTTTGGGCTTACTTTATCGTTCAGACCAGGCTACTAGCCAAGTAGGGTATAATACTTGATTACATCCCAACCTTCAACGCTACCTTTCTGGACACCCTACTAAATGGGTAGGATTTAATCAGCTAGCCTTAATATTGCTAATTTAGACCGCATAGGCTATTGGCTTCGGTATTATTAAAGGATTTATGCCAATCAAAAGTGGGTTAAATAAGTGAATTTAAAAAAAATCCATTTTAGATCTTTATTGGGTCTATGAAGCCTAAATGGATTTTAAATTCAATCTAGAAAAGTTTAAATAAAATTTTATTTTATTTAGTTTGTTTAAAATGTTATTTTATTAGGTTTTAGTTAAAAGTGTATCATATACATTTGTTTATGTATAGTGCACGTGCTACAGATAATAAGCGTATACAATTAATGTGACCATATGTAGGTGTTTGGATTTACACGGTAACAGACCCATTTTCCCCTTTACATATGTCTTTGCTGTCCAAGGTTTTGATTTAAAATTATATGTATAATAATAAGTAAATGAATATATGTGAATATGTAAGTGTGTGTGTATGTGTGTATTGAAATTTAATTTGATCATTTTATGTGCTTTGCAACCTAAAGTTAACAATGATGAATTAAATTTCAATTAAAAAAATGTTAAGATTTATTTTTATAGCTTTACACTAAAGTTCATCTTATAAGTTTGAGGTAAAGTAATAAACACGTATTGTTTCCATATATAAATAATTGCAAGTAGTGTTTTAAATTAAAAATAAGTTATCTATGTAAAGATTGTAATTTATTCTATATGCGCATATATATATACACATACATACATATATATATATATATCTTTGTATGTATGGATATATATATATATATATGCTTGAATAAGTAAACAGGAAAACAAACTTTTAATTTAGAAAGCGAAAAAAAGATTTAAGACTTTACATGAAACCTTAAATATATATTGAAATAAAACAAATTTAAGATTTTGCGGAAAAGTTCATTCATGAATTCTAGATTGAAAACTTTTATTTTTATGTAAAAAATATAAGAAAAATTATATTCAAAACAACAACCATATAAAGTAAGAAATTAATTTTCAATGCAAGTTTAAACAATTAACGTAAACAATTTTATTATATTTTTGTATACAAATATACTAAAATTATAAGACAGTTTTTTGATCAATTTTTTTACCAAAAGTTTCTAAAACAAAATAAAATGAATCGGACAATTTAAGCACAGGTAAATTCTTGATAAAAGCATTCAGATCTAAATTATACATAGAACAACAATAAATACATAAATGAGATAGAGAATCTAATGTGTATGAATTATGATAAACATATAGTAAATGAAGACATAAAACAAAAGTGGATCTAAATCAAAACATCGTAATAACGAACAATTAATTGAGGTGGACAAAAAGGATTTTAACTACATATTCCAAGATGAACTGTAACAATCCGATATTTTCAACCATTCGCATCTGCACATGTCGGACTTGAATTGCTCAAAATACCGCGTTGTAAATAAAAATTTGGCAAATCTCAGAATATACAGTAAATAAATAATCACAGATCACAGACACAGAGTAAATAATAATGCAGCGAAAGTAAAAGAGATAGTAGTTCATGAAGCTACAATACATATATATAAGATACATCAGAGTTAAATAAGATACAACCGAAGAGTAACAAGATACATCAGGTACAAATCAGAATACATCACTGAAATCAGATATAACCATGCTTAATTATTTAGATATGAAACTAAAGCCAATGATTATAAAATACATTCAAAGTTAAATATTATTTCTTAACACCCAATTCCATTAATCATCAAAATTCAAAAAATTTACCTTATACATATTATAATTATACAAAATTTATCCATCTACTAAATTTAAAACTCATATTGTGTCAGTTTGCTCTGTTCAAGTGTTTTGGAGATCCTATCGATAGCGTTGATCAGACGAACTGATCGGAAACCCAAATCAACATCAACAACTCAAACAACACAATATATAAAAGATTTTTAAAAGTATAAAAATTTCAAATACAAGATTAATTTTCAACATAAGGATAGGGATTCGGATTTGATGCACTCAAATCAAAGAGAAATCTGATTTGAATATAAGTTGGAGACAAAAGATAAGAAGATTAAACAACAGAATAGGGAGGTGGATAAGCCTATATATATCGCGGGCAACCTTAACTAGGTCAACCGTGACTTAAATAATAAGAGCGATGTAGGATTCTGAAGCAAATCTACCTTCGTTCTCAAGAGATGGAATTCAGGCATAGTAAGGGATAGTAGCATCGTAAACCGAGGATACAGGAGTCTTTGGTAAATCAATGCTTTTTGTAAAGAAGTTTCACCCCTTTACAAGTCATTCAGAAGTTGGCGAGACCGCCGATTTATTACAGAGATCATTCGAAGTGGAGTTACGGGATACTCCAGAATCAAGAAGACACGAATAGGGGAGGACAAGAATGGACTTTGGAACCGAAGGGAACGTTCCAAAATTCAAAGGAAACCGAATCAAAGAGGAAGAAATTCAAGTTCGAACGAAAGTGATTCTGTAATTAAACTTACTCTATATGCTGAGTTTGCCCAAAACCAGAGCTCTGATACCAACTGTAACAACCCGATATTTTCAACCACTTGCATCCGCACATATCGGACTTCAATTGCTCAAAATACCGCGTTGTAAATAAAAATTTGGCAAATCTCAGAATATACAGTAAATAAATAATCACAGATCACAGACACAGAGTAAATAATAATGCAGCGAAAGTAAAAGAGATAGTAGTTCATGAAGCTACTATACATATATATAAGATACATCAGAGTTAAACAAGATACAACCGAAGAGTAACAAGATACATCAGGTACAAATCAGAATACATCACTGAAATCACCGGATACTGAAAGAAAAATAGATGGCTGGATCTTCAAGCAAAGCTCCAACTTCGAAGGTGAGCCTTGAATGCTGAGTCACTCAGTCTGACCCGAGCGTAAAGCAAAACACAAAACACTCGAGTCAGGACATAAATACTTATGAACTGTAAATCAACTCAAGTGAACAGTAACAAAATGCATCAGTAACTTAAAGAATGCTTAGGATCGCCCATTCTTTAAGGATCCGTTAAACTATCTACTATGTAGTAATATTCGCTATTATAATAATGTCTAATATTAAAATAAACATACTTTAAAATAGCATTAGGGCTTTACATTTAATCTGAACTCACCCTAACACGTAATAGTCCCAGTAGTCTATCCAGTATTAGCATACTCCCAAAAATGGGGGCTACCCTCGATACTCCACAGGCTACGGGAGAAATCACAACTCGTAGTAAAGCTCGATATGGTAGGTGACACGGCACACAAGGCAATGCCAGGGTAGATATACCAATTACGCACACGGACTAATGGAAACACATAGCAGCCACTACCGCTCCACCTCGGACAACACTCCCAAATCAAGGGGTGCACCCAAACAATCACAAAATAATAGAATGGTATCGAAGAAGTGTGTCCGATAAGAGGTGCTACTTCATTGGCCCGAGATCGCTCCTGTTTTAGCCACCTTATGCCAACTCACGGGAGTTGGGTCCACGTATATACCTTAGGATCGTCGCCACCATCCTACTTCATTCTGGAAACTCCACCGCGTACACAGTTGTCAAAGTGGTTTTCGGTATCGACAGAGAGTATGTCCATATCTGATCCCGGTCTCTTTAACAACCAATCGTTATTATAACCCGTGGTTATAATTTTAAAACAGTTTATATTTCAAATCAAAATACTTCAATTAAACCATTTAAAACAAAGTCATTATTCTTTTAAATCAAATATTCAATTCCCAAAATCATAATACATTCAAAGTTATAACTCTTTCGAAACCAAAATACTTGAAATCATTACACTTTGGAAATCATAACCTTCGAAATATAACCAAAAGTAAAATATCCATTTTTCCAATAAATATCATATTTAATCAAATTATATCAATTTCAATTCAAATCAGTTCCTCAATAAACCATTTCAAATCATATCAAATTTCAAGTACAGATTTGATCCACAAATGACTATTAAATCTTTAGTATACTTCAAAGCTTTAATATCCCACATTTCAAAACTAAATTTTATAATTTCATATATATCTTAATTCAATTTACTAATATTTAGTTTTGAAATATTTACTTAATAAACTCAATATCATTTAAATAAACCCAAAATTACAAGTAGACTAAAAATCCTTCCATACTAATATAAGCTTCAAATATTCATTTCAAATTCACATTCTTTATCAAAATAAAGATCAAATCTTTTCCAAACCATTTCAATCATAAAAATATCATATCCTTTCAAAACCTCATTATCAAATCATTGTTTAAATTCAAATTCAAATATTCAAATTTAAATACCTTTTAAATTCAAATATATCGTTTATTATTTTAAATACCATTCCAAATCACATTTCAAAAATCCCATTCAAAATTTCATTTATCTCATTACATTTCATTCCATTTAACACATAACAAAGTAAACATTATCTAAATTCAAATTCAATTTAAATTCCTTTGAAATTCAAAATTTGAATATTAAATTATAGTCAAAACTCCTTAAATTTCACAAATAATCAATTCCAAAGGTTAAATCATTTAACACTTTAAAATATAACTCAAACGGTGTTAAAATCTATACATTTCAAAACATTGACAAATTATAGCAACGACAGCATTTATAAAGTGCTATCGTAGTTTATAGTTTCCAAGATAGTTTAGTTCAGGAATAACGGCATTTTAAAATGCCATAATAGATATTTAGTTATTTCAACATAGTTAAGTTCAAAAACAACAGCATTTAAAAATGCTGTCATAAAATCACAGCATTTTAGAAATGCTATAAATAAAGTTTCAGATTTTATTATAACTTCAGAAACATTAAAAACTTCAAAATTTTCTATTTTATATTTATAAATCATATTTTTAGACTTCCAAACTTCATATTTAAATCAACTTAACATATGATTTATCACAACAAAATTTAATAGTTAAATATCCAATTTATAACTCAATTCATTTGTTAAGTCAAAATTCACTGTTCGGGTATATATATCATTTCAACCCATAGTGATTCTATTCTAACAGGGAACTTGCAGTGTGATCATATACATAAATAATATAAACAATGTTAATGTCACAATATAATGTCATATATCATATATCAGGTGATAATTTACAAAGTTAACATAATAATAAAAAGGCATAGCATATCATATAATTATCACTAACTTGCATAAACATTTTTATTTACTAATCACTTGTCATCAATTTACCATTTCATAAGTATATATGTCGGAGTGAGAAAGACTCACCTTTTACAAAGCTAGAGACCAAGACAAACACAAGCACGATTGCAAAGGCACGACAAGCACGATTTGATTTGGATGTATGGATAGCCTTGATAATGATCTTGTATGCAACAAATAAACAAGACAATAAAACAAGACAAACATAAATAGATATTCAACACAAATATAGTTGAAACAATTTGAATTTAAAAGCAACAAGGAATAGAATGACTTGACCATGCTTTCACCATTTATGTGCTCGAACTAGGGGTCTTGTAGTTCAGCCCTGACATCATTTGGCTCAGCCATGATCAGGTCTAGACCTGAAATACTCATCCAATGGTCAGAAAAAAGAAGGCAAAACAATGGAATGATGATGGTAGGAGTTACAACATCAAGATTGCAAAGGGACAAGGCAAAAGAGAAGGGTTTCGGTGCATTTTTGGCTCGGTTATGACCACATATAGGTTCGGCCATGGGGTCTTCAGATCTGGACAGAGGTAAGGCTGAGAGTAAATGGTCATATCATGGTGGTGGTGGAGCATGGGGAGGTGGCCAAGGCAATCTAAGGTGATGGTGATGAAGACTAGGCTTAGTTAGGCATGTTTTTTTTGGAGTTTTTGACATTGTTTTGTGGAGATGGGTTCAAGGGATGGTCATGGCACTCTATGATCAGAGGAGGTGGAGGGTTTGGTCGTGGATGATGTGGGAAAGAAGTGGTGGTGGTCGGAGGAGGAGATGGTGGAGGGTATAGGCCGAGCAAAGCTAGGAAGGCAGGGCAAAAATCAAGCAAAAACAATGGAAAAAGAAGAGAAAAAGTAGAAAAATTTGGAGAAGCCATTACCAAAATTTCAGAAATGAGTTATGCCGAATTTTTTGATGGAATGAGAAGTCTTTTATGTGAAAAACAAAGATAAAACACATGGCTACAAAAGAAAATGAAAAGGCCAAGGCAAATGAAGAGTTTAGGCAATGAAAAGTCACAAATTTAAAGCTTTTTGCCTCTTGAAATTTCCACTACCTTTTTTATACAAAATAAACAAATAAAATTCAGTAAATAAACTAAAACAACTGAAATAAAGTGGAAAAGAAAATTAAATAAATTTTGTTTTAGGAAAATAGTAATTAAATAAAGAAAATAGCTCAGTACATTGAGACTAGTTTTAAAAATTGCAAACAAAATACACTTAACTTTGGAAACTTATAACTTTACTTCTAATCCAATAAAAAGTCAAGTAAAATAAAATAAATGCTGAACAAAATAAAGTGTAAATGAAAATAAAATAAATTCTTAAGAAAATAAAAAGATAAATAAAGAATTACTTTAATTAATTGAAACTAGAAATTAAAAATTGTAAACAAATTGCAGCTGACTTGGAAAATTCCAATTGTTCTTTTAAAAATGTTTTAAAACCAAAATATATACATAACATGTTATTTTACCCATATAAATATAAATTAGAACATTACATGACCAAATAAAATATTATTTATATAATTTAAAATAAACAATTTTGTTAAATACAACAAATTACACACAATATTCAAAAGGGCATAACTTTCACATTATAAATCAGATTTCAACGAAACGAAAAGCAGTATTCTTGAAATTTTATTTACTTTCATAATAAAAGATAAAATTCAAAAATTCAAACTTTAAAATTTTAAATTAAAAGTCAAAGTTTGACCATATCGACCAAAATTCACACTTTTGGAAAATACTCTATTTATTCATGTTTGGAATTATAATTCACATACAAATCATAATTAATATTTAAAATAACAAAATTTTCCATTTAATAAATAAAATAAAGTTTTTAAATCAGGAAATTCAATTTAAAATAATTGCAAAATACAGGGTTGTTACACTCTCCCCCACTCAAAACTTTTCGTCCCCAAAAAGGAATGAGGTACGGAAAAACACAGAAAAAGATAGAATGAAATAGGATTAAGACAAGATGACAAGAAGATTGAAATTATACCTGATAACTGTTGTTATAGGTAAGTTTAACAAGGTGGATATGATCTTCCCAAGATCCTCTGGAATCAAGAACACAAGCACCAAAAAGATCATCGAGAATTTGATTCACCCTTTCCGCTTGACCGTCGGTCTGTGGATGGTAAGCAGTGTTCAGATTCAGAATATGGAGAATTAAGAACCACAGAAGAGATAGAAAAGTTAAATGATGAAAGAAAAAGAGAAAGAAAGAAAGACAAGAACAAACTTATTAAGCACAATACGAAAAACACGATTCATCAAATCAACAAAGAAAGCAGGAGCATTAGTCAAACCAAAAGGCATGACTAACCATTCATAGAAAAACCATTCTCAGTACGGAAAGCAGTCTTGGGGAATACTTTCCTCAGCAACACTGAGTTGGTGAAAATCAGTGGCAAGATCAAGTTGAAAGAGAATAGTAGCTCCAAGGCTAACCAATTCGAATTTGATTTCCTACTTAGAAGGTAGGAGAATGGAAACAACCAGAAAGAAAATAGATTGGAAAACAGAACAAGATAATAAATTTAAAACTATGAAAATTTCAACTTACATTAATAATTAATTTCATCCATTTGATTTCACTTAAGTTAAATGAATCTTAATTAATTTAAATCTCATTATCTCATCATCAAATCAACAATTTATAAAGTCATGAATTTGAACAATCATTTATTATATTTCATCTTTATTCATTAAATTTCATTCTTCTTTATTCCACTTAATATATCAAATCCTATATATATATTAAGTTTATTTCACTTATTATAACTATTTCAATTTATTTATAATTTCTTTTAAATATCATTATATTGTAAATTATTCAATTAACTCTTTTTCTCTATTTACCTCTATTGATATTTTATAAATAAAATTTAAGTGTTTAACATTTATTATAACCACTTAAGTTTTATTTATAAAAATTCTCTTTATATTGTATGTTCTCCAATTACATATTTAACTTTTAATAATTTAGGCAAGTTATATTGAAATGTAATTGAGTATTATACAAATAAATTCTTTCTAATTCAATTATTTCAAGCTTACATATTTATTCAAAATTTAATTTCCTTTTATAGCTGAAATTATCCTTTAAGATAAGATTTAAGAATTAGATTTCCGATTAACTTCAAACTATTTTAGAGATACTTAAATATATATATACATACACAATATATATCAGATCAAATTTAAATCATATATCAATATATATTATAATCAAGTCATACTTAGAAATTCAAATCAATTTAATTTTTCCAAAGCAAAACTATAGCAAAGCTACAGTATGGTTTCTTTACTTCGAAACTCGAAAATGAATGTCGATGATGCTGCAGTCATCACCGAAATTATTTCCCAGCGACAAAGAAAAGAGCACTGATTTACAAATTAAAAATCCTTTGAAACAATTTCTACCATAAATACTTTTAAATAATATATCCTTTTAAAACTTACAAAACAAAGTTCGAAATCATCGGAAATTAAATTCTCACATTCTTGATTTAGATCCATTTAAATTTCCAAATTAATTTATAACCATGCTTAATTATTTAGATATGAAACTAAAGCCAATGATTATAAAATACATTCAAAGTTAAATATTATTTCTTAACACCCAATTCCATTAATTATCAAAATTCAAAAAATTTACCTTATACATATTATAATTATACAAAATTTATCCATCTACAAAATTTAAAACTCATATTGCGTCAGTTTGCTCTGTTCAAGTGTTTTGGAGATCCTATCGATAGCGTTGATCAGACGAACTGATCGGAAACCCAAATCAACATCAACAACTCAAACAACACAATATATAAAAGATTTTTAAAAGTATAAAAATTTCAAATACAAGATTAATTTTCAACATAAGGATAGGGATTCGGATTTGATGCACTCAAATCAAAGAGAAATCTGATTTGAATATAAGTTGGAGACAAAAGATAAGATGATTAAACAACATAATAGGGAGGTGGATAAGCCTATATATATCGCGGGCAACCTTAACCAGGTCAACCGTGACTTAAAGAATAAGAGCGATGTAGGATTCTGAAGCAAATCTACCTTCGTTCTCAAGAGATGGAATTCAGGCATAGCAAGAGATAGTAGCATCGTAAACCGAGGATACAGGAGTCTTTGGTAAATCAATGCTTTTTGTAAAGAAGTTTCACCCCTTTACAAGTCATTCAGAAGTTGGCGAGACCGCCGATTTATTACAGAGATCATTCGAAGTGGAGTTACGGGATACTCCAAAATCAAGAAGACACGAATAGGGGAGGACAAGAATGGACTTTGGAACCGAAGGGAACGTTCCAAAATTCAAAGGAAACCGAATCAAAGAGGAAGAAATTCAAGTTCGAACGAAAGTGATTCTGTAATTAAACTTACTCTATATGCTGAGTTTGCCCAAAACCAGAGCTCTGATACCAACTGTAACAACCCGATATTTTCAACCATTCACATCCGCACATGTCGGACTTCAATTGCTCAAAATACCGCGTTGTAAATAAAAATTTGGCAAATCTCAGAATATACAGTAAATAAATAATCACAGATCACAGACACAGAGTAAATAATAATGCAGCGAAAGTAAAAGAGATAGTAGTTCATGAAGCTACTATACATATATATAAGATACATCAGAGTTAAACAAGATACAACCGAAGAGTAACAAGATACATCAGGTACAAATCAGAATACATCACTGAAATCACCGGATACTGAAAGCAAAATAGATGGCTGGATCTTCAAGCAAAGCTCCAACTCCGAAGGTGAGCCTTGAATGCTGAGTCACTCAGTCTGACCCGAGCGTAAAGCAAAACACAAAACACTCGAGTCAGGACATAAATACTTATGAACTGTAAATCAACTCAAGTGAACAGTAACAAAATGCATCAGTAACTTAAAGAATGCTTAGGATCGCCCATTCTTTAAGGATCCGTTAAACTATCTACTATGTAGTAATATTCGCTATTATAATAATGTCTAATATTAAAATAAACATACTTTAAAATAGCATTAGGGCTTTACATTTAATCTGAACTCACCCTAACACGTAATAGTCCCAGTAGTCTATCCAGTATTAGCATACTCCCAAAAATGGGGGCTACCCTCGATACTCCACAGGCTACGGGAGAAATCACAACTCGTAGTAAAGCTCGATATGGTAGGTGACACGGCACACAAGGCAATGCCAGGGTAGATATACCAATTACGCACACGGACTGATGGAAACACATAGCAGCCACTACCGCTCCACCTCGGACAACACTCCCAAATCAAGGGGTGCACCCAAACAATCACAAAATAATAGAATGGTATCGAAGAAGTGTGTCCGATAAGAGGTGCTACTTCATTGGCCCAAGATCGCTCCTGTTTTAGCCACCTTATGCCAACTCACGGGAGTTGGGTCCACGTATATACCTTAGGATCATCGCCACCATCCTACTTCATTCTGGAAACTCCACCGCGTACACAGTTGTCAAAGTGGTTTTCGGTATCGACAGAGAGTATGTCCATATCCGATCCCGGTCTCTTTAACAACCAATCGTTATTATAACCCGTGGTTATAAATTTAAAACAGTTTATATTTCAAATCAAAATACTTCAATTAAACCATTTAAAACAAAGTCATTATTCTTTTAAATCAAATATTCAATTCCCAAAATCATAATACATTCAAAGTTATAACTCTTTCGAAACCAAAATACTTGAAATCATTACACTTTGGAAATCATAACCTTCGAAATATAACCAAAAGTAAAATATCCATTTTTCCAATAAATATCATATTTAATCAAATTATATCAATTTCAATTCAAATCAGTTCCTCAATAAACCATTTCAAATCATATCAAATTTCAAGTACAGATTTGATCCACAAATGACTATTAAATCTTTAGTATACTTCAAAGCTTTAATATCCCACATTTCAAAACTAAATTTTATAATTTCATATATATCTTAATTCAATTTACTAATATTTAGTTTTGAAATATTTACTTAATAAACTCAATATCATTTAAATAAACCCAAAATTACAAGTAGACTAAAAATCCTTCCATACTAATATAAGCTTCAAATATTCATTTCAAATTCACATTCTTTATCAAAATAAAGATCAAATCTTTTCCAAACCATTTCAATCATAAAAATATCATATCCTTTCAAAACCTCATTATCAAATCATTGTTTAAATTCAAATTCAAATATTCAAATTTAAATACCTTTTAAATTCAAATATATCGTTTATTATTTTAAATACCATTCCAAATCACATTTCAAAAATCCCATTCAAAATTTCATTTATCTCATTACATTTCATTCCATTTAACACATAACAAAGTAAATATTATCTAAATTCAAATTCAATTTAAATTCCTTTGAAATTCAAAATTTGAATATTAAATTATAGTCAAAACTCCTTAAATTTCACAAATAATCAATTCCAAAGGTTAAATCATTTAACACTTTAAAATATAACTCAAACGGTGTTAAAATCTATACATTTCAAAACATTGACAAATTATAGCAACGACAGCATTTATAAAGTGCTATCGTAGTTTATAGTTTCCAAGATAGTTTAGTTCAGGAATAACGGCATTTTAAAATGCCATAATAGATATTTAGTTATTTCAACATAGTTAAGTTCAAAAACAACAGCATTTAAAAATGCTGTCATAAAATCACAGCATTTTAGAAATGCTATAAATAAAGTTTCAGATTTTATTATAACTTCAGAAACATTAAAAACTTCAAAATTTTCTATTTTATATTTATAAATCATATTTTTAGACTTCCAAACTTCATATTTAAATCAACTTAACATATGATTTATCACAACAAAATTTAATAGTTAAATATCCAATTTATAACTCAATTCATTTGTTAAGTCAAAATTCACTGTTCGGGTATATATCATTTCAACCCATAGTGATTCTATTCTAACAGGGAACTTGCAGTGTGATCATATACATAAACAATATAAACAATGTCAATGTCACAATATAATGTCATATATCATATATCATGTGATAATTTACAGAGTTAACATAATAATAACAAGGCATAGCATATCATATAATTATCATTAACTTGCATAAACATTTTTATTTACTAATCACTTGTCATCAATTTACCATTTCATAAGTAAATATGTCGGAGTGAGAAAGACTCACCTTTTACAAAGCTAGAGACCAAGACAAACACAAGCACGATTGCAAAGGCACGACAAGCACGATTTGATTTGGATGTATGGATAGCCTTGATAATGATCTTGTATGCAACAAATAAACAAGACAATAAAACAAGACAAACATAAATAGATATTCAACACAAATATAGTTGAAACAATTTGAATTTAAAAGCAACAAGGAATAGAATGACTTGACCATGCTTTCACCATTTATGTGCTCGAACTAGGGGTCTTGTAGTTCAGCCCTGGCATCATTTGGCTCAGCCATGATCAGGTCTAGACCTGAAATACTCATCCAATGGTCAGCAAAAAGAAGGCAAAACAATGGAATGATGATGGTAGGAGTTACAACATCAAGAATGCAAAGGGACAAGGCAAAAGAGAAGGGTTTTGGTGCATTTTTGGCTCGGTTATGACCACATATAGGTTCGGCCATGGGGTCTTCAGATCTGGACAGAGGTAAGGCTGAGAGTAAATGGTCATATCATGGTGGTGGTGGAGCATGGGGAGGTGGCCAAGGCAATCTAAGGTGATGGTGATGAAGACTAGGCTCAGTTAGACATGTTTTTTTGGAGTTTTTGACATTGTTTTGTGGAGATGGGTTCAAGGGATGGTCATGGCACTCTATGATCAGAGGAGGTGGAGGGTTTGGTCGTGGATGATGTGGGAAAGAAGTGGTGGTGGTCGGAGGAGGAGATGGTGGAGGTATAGGCCGAGCAAAGCTAAGAAGGCAGGGCAAAAATCAAGCAAAAACAATGGAAAAAGAAGAGAAAAAGTAGAAAAATTTGGAGAAGCCATTACCAAAATTTCAGAAATGAGTTAGGCTGAAATTTTTGATGGAATGAGAAGTCTTTTACGTGAAAAACAAAGATAAAATAAACGGCTATAAAAGAAAATGAAAAGGCCAAGGCAAATGAAGAGTTTAGGCAATGAAAAGTCACAAATTTAAAGTTTTTTGCCTCTTGAAATTTCCACTACCTTTTTTATACAAAATAAACAAATAAAATTCAGTAAATAAACTAAAACAACTGAAATAAAGTGGAAACGAAAAATAAATAAATTTTGTTTTAGGAAAATAGTAATTAAATAAAGAAAATAGCTTAGTACATTGAGACTAGTTTTAAAAATTTCAAACAAAATACACTTAACTTTGAAAACTTATAACTTTACTTCTATTCCAATAAAAAGTCAAGTAAAATAAAATAAATGCTGAACAAAATAAGGTGTAAATGAAAATAAAATAAATTCTTAAGAAAATAAAAGGATAAATAAAGAATTACTTTAATTAATTGAAACTAGAAATTAAAAATTGTAAACAAATTGCAGCTGACTTGGAAAATTCCAATTGTTCTTTTAAAAATGTTTTAAAACCAAAATATATACATAACATGTTATTTTACCCATATAAATATAAATTAGAACATTACATGACCAAATAAAATATTATTTATATAATTTAAAATAAACAATTTTGGTAAATACAACAAATTACACACAATATTCAAAAGGGCATAACTTTCACATTATAAATCAGATTTCAACGAAACGAAAAGCAGTATTCTTGAAATTTTATTTACTTTCATAATAAAAGATAAAATTCAAAATTTCAAACTTTAAACATTTAAATTAAAAGTCAAAGTTTGACCATATTGACCAAAATTCACACTTTTGGAAAATACTCTATTTATTCATGTTTGGAATTATAATTCACATACAAATCATAATTAATATTTAAAATAACAAAATTTTCCATTTAATAAATAAAATAAAGTTTTTAAATCAGGAAATTCAATTTAAAATATTTGCAAAATACAGGGTTGTTACATGAACAATCAAATAAATGAGATGAGGCATATAGAGTCTAAAACATGTGAACAAGAGAAACACATAAATAAATTTGATTAGAATATTACCTTAGGATGTAATCAAAAGTTGCACTTGAATGATGAATCGACGTTCGTAGATTCAATTGAATCGATCTTTGAATCTTGCAATAATCAAGAGATAGCAACCACCTTTTGTTTTGATTTTAGAATTTTTTTTTCATGCCACGAATGCATCTATTTTGAGCTATGAAAGAATGAAGAGAGAAGGAAAATTATACGTAATGAATGAAAGACAGTTTTTTTTAAGTGAAATCTTTCAATTTTCTCCATTAAAACTTAGATAATTTAACTCATTATTAAATCTCATTAAATTCTCTCTCCCCTCTTCATATTTTTGCAGCAAAATTGGAATGAAAAGAAAGGGGCAAAAATCATTTGATAAATGAGTTTTAATTGCCTCATAAAGAAGAGTAAATGATGGAGATTTATTTCATTCCTTTAATTGCTCCTTTGGATTTTCAAATCACATTTGAAACTCTCCCCTCCTTCCCTCTTTGGCAAGCTATAATGGATGAATGAGAGCCTCAAAACTTTCGAAACTCGATTAGAATTCATTCTATTTAAATCCAGTTTAAATATCATGTCGATTCGTATATCGATATACGTGTTTATAACTTTTTATATACGCACATTTTTAAATACTAATGGTATTAGAAAAATCAAATAAAATTTATTAATTAGTATTTTATAGATATTAATTAATTTAATTAATTTACAATAATTATGAATTGATTAAGTTGTGTGGTTTTTTGGAATATTCATCATTCGATTGTGCGACTCAAAGGTGTAAATCCAATCAACGATTAATATAGAACAATTTGAATGTAACGTTCGCACGTCACCATAGCTAGTGTTATGACATTTTAGCTGTATTTATCGCTTACACATTCTTCAGTAAAATCCAATTTACTATTATAAGCGGTAATCGATAGTAATTATTACTTACATCAATTCTCTTCGTCAACACTATATCACTTTAGGACTTATGGAATTTGATTTTAGTCAAATTTACAACATCGTCCATATTCAACATGATTATTTCAAACAAAAAATCCTTGATTCAGAAACAATTATATTATTAATTAATGATATTGCTCTGAAAAAATATTTGGACTCTGAGTTATTACAGTTGATCGTGAGGCTAACCTCATATAACTATGGAGACAGATTCTCTATTAAACAGTGTTTCACTTTCAATGTTTCAACTCAGACTCAATTATAGTCGTTTGATGGACATCATAACTTACAATGGTTAATAGCGTTGTGGGCTGTCGACTTGGATATTTGTATGGCCTTTATTGATATATGTATCATCATCTGGTTGCTCATTGATTTACATATCTTGACAGCTTGTAATTTATGGATAGAGCATACAGCTTTGTGGATTTGCTTTGTCCTTTAAATGATTTGCTTTATGACGGCACTTCTTGGTCGTTTGATCTGCGATGGCATGTAAGGAAATTTGACCATTTTGTAAGAAAGTTAATACGAAAAAATTAATGGATTTCCTTTCTTATTTTGTAAGGAAATTTGACCGTTTCCTTCCTTAAACGTTTCCTTCCTCATTTTGTGGTCAATAGAATCTAATGGGTTTTCCTTTTAATATGCTAATCAATAAAATGGTTATAATCTAGAGCGTTAATTTCCCTCATCTTGATCTTGATGGACGATCAAGACTAAGTCTACAAATCTGGAAATTTGGTCCTCTCTCTACCTATAAATATTAACCTTTTCCCATCACAAAGGATATAGAAAAACACATAAAGAAAGATATAGGAAAAGAGAGAGAAACCATTTCCTTTCTCCATTGAAATAACTTTCGACAACAAGCATTGTTGATTCATATACAAGATGTCTGGAGGTATGTTTTATTGATTCATTATATATGTGATAATCATGTAATTCTAGATCTTAGGGTTTATGTTATTTGCAAGATAAAGATAACATGTGGTATCAGAGCGAGGTTTTAGAATTCATGATTATCCATCAATATATATAAAACGAAACTAGCATAGATCTATGATATGATGTTTGTAATTTTACTATAATAATGATGATGATTATTAGTGTTAATATTATTCAAGTTTAATATTCATATTATTTAAGTTACTATAGTAATCATGATCATCAATATTATTCTATTTACTGTATGCTTAGATATGGATCTGGAAAGTTTATATTTCCGCATAAATTAATTTTTCTACCTTAATGTTTGACCTACAATATAATATGGAACAACTTATTATATGCGAATACTTTTCAGAAAGTATACATATTGTAAACAATTGTTTCCTAGTTTGACATTAAATTCATGATCTGGAACTTACAAAAATAATTGTTTATATGTTAAATTCATGTATGAAATTTACTTGGAGTTACTAGACATTTATTATCCTTGCTGTGGATTACTTGAAAGAATGGAAAATGTTTATGCGAAAAAAAAACAAAGGAGGTGACCACCTGGTTCGATCTGGTTTCCCTCTTTTCTCTCTTGTTTTAGTTTTCGCTTCCGCGCTTAATTTCCTTGTTTCCTCTGGTCTGATGCATGCAGTCCCGTCCACAGGCGGCTGCCGCTTGCACAATAACGCATGAAACATTAACGTTTATCATTCTTCCATGAGTATGGTTCTACTGCCTACCCACAGGAGGCGCTAAACCTAACCTCTTATTATGACATGTGTTTTATTCTAATAAAGAAGCCTACATTTCTTTTATATCTGCAGTTGCAATACCCTTAAACCTTAATTCGCATGCTACGTCTATCATCAGAATCAATGGAACCAACTACTCAGAATGGAGAGAGCAAGTTGAGTTTTCTTTGGGCGTACTTGAACTGGACATGGCTCTCCTTAAGGAAAAGCCAGCCCCACTTACTGACACAAGTACGCCTGAGGAAAACAAACTCCATGATGATTGGGAACGATCTAATAGGCTCAGCATGATGTTTATGTGAATGGTGATTGATACCAACATCAAAACCTCCCTACCCAAAACTGAAAGCGCAAAAGAATATTTGCAATCCATTGAAAATCGGTTCAAGACTGCAGACAAATCCCTTGCTGGGAAACTTATGGCAGACCTTGTAACCATGAAGTTTGATGGTTCTCGCTCAATGAGCGCTTATGTCATTGAAATGATTAACCTTGCTGCCAAACTTAAGAACTTGGGATTGGTTATGGACGATGCTTTTCACGTCCAATTCATTCTCACTAGCTTACCTCCTTAGTATGAACCATTCAAAATTCATTACAACACTATTACGGAAAAGTGGAGTCTAAATGAATTGACTAACAAACTGGTTCAAGAGGAGTCTAGGCAGGGCTCACAAGGCATTAAAGTTGCTTATTTCACTCAAGGGGTTGGAAAACAAGCTGGCAAAAGGAACAACTCACAGCATAAAAGAGCACCACCCAAATCTGATGACGCCACTCAACCATCCAAGAAGAAAAAGAAGGATGATGTCTGCAAATTCTGCAAGAAACCTGGACACTTTCAGGCAGATTGCATTAAGCGCAAAGCATGGTTCGAAAAGAAAGGTAACCCAATGGGTTTTGTAAGTCATTTCAAATCAAATCTTACTAATGTACCTTCTTCTACTTGGTGGATTGATACTGCTGCTAATGTTCATGTTTCGAATTCTATGCAGGGATTCATTACGATCCAAACCACAAACCCAAGTGAGAATTTCATTTTCATGGGGAAAAAAAATAAAGCTCCAGTTGAAACTATTGGAACTTTTCGTCTCATTTTAGATAGCGGTTATCAGTTAGATTTATGTCAAACTCTTTATGTTCCGTCTATTTCCCGTAATTTGATTTCTGTAAGTGTACTTGATAAATTTGGATATTCTTTTGAAGTTGGAAATGGAAATTTTAGTTTATTTAAAAATTCTAGTCTTATTGGTTCTGGAATATTAATTGATGGACTTTATAAACTTCATCTTAAACAAAATGCTGAAATCCAACTCACCCTGCATGGAAAAGAAACTAAAGGAAAGTCATCCAAGAATGATTCTTACTTCTTGTGGCATAAAAAACTGGGTCATATATTCAGTGAAAGAATCAAGAGGTTAGTGAAAAATGGTGTCCTACCGGACCTAGACTTCGCTAACATTACAGCATGTGTTGATTGTATTAAAGGAAAAACAACAAAAAACACAAAGAAAGGAGCCACAAGAAGTACACAACTTCTTGAAATAATACATACATATATTTGTGGATCTTTTGATGTTCCAACTTTTGGAGGAGAGAAATATTTCATCACTTTTATCGACTCATTTTCACGTTATTGCTACCTTTATCTGTTGCATGAAAAATCTCAATCAGTGGATGTTGTACAAGTGTTCATTATTGAATTCGAAAGGCAATTAGAAAGAAAAGTGAAAATCATTAGGTCAGATAGGGGTGGTGAATTCTATGGAAGGTATGATGAAACGGGACAACATCCTGGACCTTTTGCTAGACTTCTTCAAAAACCTGGAATTGTTGCACAATACATAACGCCTGGATCTCCATGGCAGAATGATGTAGCTGAAAGGCAAAATCGTACATACATGGAAATGGTTAGATCCATGATGAGTCATGCAAATTTACCTATATCATTATGGATGGATGCATTACGAATAGCTGTCTACATCTTAAATAGAGTTCCAAGTAAGGTCGTTCCAAAGACTCCTTTTGAACTTTGGAAAGGATGGAAACCTAGTTTAAGACATCTCAAAATTTGGGATTGCCCAGCTGAAGCTAGACTGTACAATCCAAATGAAAAGAAATTGGATTTTAAGACAGTCAGTGGTTACTTTATAGGTTACCCAGAAAAATCTAAAGGATATAGATTTTATTGTCCTAACCATAGTACAAGAATTATTGAAACCGGCAATGCCAAATTCTATGAAAATGGTGAAATCAGTGGGAGTACAAAACAACAAGAAGTGGTCATTCATGAAATAAGGGTACCCATTATCTTACCTTCTATTTCGAAAGATATTGGGAATCATCCCATTGTTGAACCTGTTCACAATGAGGGAAACCCAATAAATGATCAACAACTCCATAATGAAATTATCACCAATCATAATGTTGATGAAGTACCACAGGAACTAGTATTAAGAAGATCTCAAAGACAAAGAAGATCAGCTATTCCTGATGATTATATGCTTTATCTAATAGAATCTGAAGGAACTACGGACCCAATTTCTTATTCACAAGCCATTAAGGATGTTAACTCTCTTAAATGAATTGATGCCATGAAAGATAAACTGAAATCTATGGATAATAATCAAGTTTGGGAAATCGTTCAATTGCCGCAAGGACATAAAGCAGTCGGTTGTAAGTAGGTCTTCAAGACCAAACGTGACTGCAATGGTAAAATTGAACGATATAAAGCCAGACTTGTTTTCAAAGGTTTTAATCAGAAAGAAGGCATTGACTATAATGAAACTTTTGCTCCTGTTTCCAGGAAAGATTCTCTTAGAATTATCATGGCATTAGTAGCTCATTATGATCTCGAGTTACATCAAATGGATGTGAAGATAGCCTTTCTAAATGGACTTGGATGAAGAAGTCTACATGCGTCAACCTGAAGGCTTCATAATTAAAGGACAGGAAGACATGGTCTGCAAACTTAAGAAATCAATATATGGACTGAAACAAGCTTCTAGACAATGGTATCTAAAGTTTCATGAAATCATTACCACTTTCGATTTCATAGAAAACATAATTGACCCTTGTATATACCTCAAGTTCAGTGGGAGCAAGTTCATATTTTTGATTCTGTATGTTGATGACATATTATTAGCTAGCAGCGACCTTGGTTTATTACGTGAAACTAAGGATTATCTCTCAACGAATTTTGAAATGAAAGATATGGGTGAGGCTACCTATGTGATAGGAATAGAAATATTCTGTGATAGATCACAAGGAATTCTAGGATTGTCTCAAAAAGCATATATTGACAAAATTCTTGAGAGATTTGGCATGATGAATTGTTCCTCTAGTCCTGTCCCACTGCAGAAAGGAGACAAACTTGTTCTTGAGCAGTGCCCAAAGACTCCTATGGAACGAGAAGAAATGACCAAATATCCTTATGCATCTCTTGTAGGGAGTTTGATGTATTCACAGGTCTGTACAAGACCTGATATCAGTCATGCAGTTGGTATGCTGGGTAGATTTCAAAGTAACCCAGGAATCGCTCATTGGAAAGCTGCAAAGAAGGTACTGAGATACCTAAAGGGAACAAGGAATTACATGCTCACCTATAGAAAATCAAGTTACCTACAGGTAACTGGTTATTCTGATTCAGACCTTGCTGGATGTCCTGACACTAGGATCTGCACGCTTGGCTATGTGTACCTCTTATGTGGAGGTGCAATATCATGGAGAAGCCAGAAATCTGAGATGCTTTTCGGATCCACCATGATGGCTGAATACGTAGCATGTTATAAGGCTTCAATTCAGGGAACATGGCTGTGTAATTTTGTCTCACAATTTGGCACTTTAAGTTTTATCTCTAAGCCACTAACTGTCTATTGCGACAATGAAGCTGCAACCTTTTTCTCCAAGCATGATAGGATAAACAAAGGTTCCAAACACATGGACCTGAAATACCTACTACTGAAGCAAGATGTTAAACTAAAGAAAATTGTTGTTGAATCGATAAGTACAGACTTACAAGTGGCCGACATATTCACGAAAGGACTACCTCCAAAGACCTTTCAGAGACATACTGATAGCATGGGTCTTGCAGATAGTTCCTAATTATCTCCTTATTATGCCATTTATTTTGTACTTAGCCAGACATAACAATTATTGAGCTCTTAATAATTTGGACATCTTTTATTTCTGTTTTATAATGTGTACACATTTATATTTAGATAAATGATAACAGAAACAGCCTTTTGCTTCAAGACATTGTGTGACCATTAAGTTATGCTCATCTACGGTCTAGTTATGAAAGTTGTCAATGTCATAGTACATGGAAGTAAGCATGTTGCAAAATAACATGTACACGTCATGACTTCCATTGACCACTGGATTATCCAAGGCACTTATGATAACTGATTAAAGAAAAGTTTAGCATATCATGCGCGCCTTATGACCTTAATACGAAAACATTAATGGATTTTAATATTGACCAAGTGGGAGACTGTAAGGAAATTTGACTGTTTTGTAAGGAAATTAATACGAAAACATTAATGAATTTCCTTCCTTATTTTGTAAGGAAATTTGACCGTTTCCTTCCTCAAACGTTTTCTTCCTCATTTTGTGGTCAATAGAATCTAAAGGGTTTTTCTATTAATATGCTAATCAATAAAACGGTTATAATCTAGAGCGTTAATTTCCCTCATTTTGATCTTGATGGACGATCAAGACTAAGTCTACAAATCTGGAAATTTGGTCCTCTCTCTACCTATAAATATTAACCTTTGCCCATCACAAAGGATATAGAAAAACACATAAAGAAAGATATAGGAAAAGAGAGAGAAACCATTTCCTTTCTCCATTGAAATAACTTTCGACAATAAGCATTGCTGATTCATATACAAGATGTCTGGAGGTATGTTTTATTGATTCATTACATATGTGATAATCATGTAATTCTAGATCTTAGGGTTTATGTTATTTGCAAGATAAAGATAACATGGCGCTCTTGGTCGTCATTCATTGCTTAGAACTCATTTACATTCGAGGTGATTGTTGCTTGCATATTATGCACGTGACTAGTAGAAGAGACTTTCTAGTGCTGCATCCAGGCCTGGCCCTAGGGGTAGGCAAGCTAGGCAGCCGCCTAGGGTAACGGACGGGTAGGGGGCAACAGCGAAGGTGGTGACGAATATGATTCGTTAAAAATAGTTAAAATTAAATAATATCTATGTATAACTTAGACAATAATTGTGTTATGTCTCAAGTGGTTTGCACATTGCTTAATGTGACAAGTGATCAGAGTTCAATTCCTACTGCATTAATTAGTTTTAAATATCATTTTTTTTAAATCGGCTAGGGCAACATTCTTGTTCGGGCCGGTCCTGGCTGCATCCATTGTAATATATTGAGATACTTATTGTCATATTTGAAGCTACGCTTCAATTTTTAGTCTTACATGATCCTGGCACTTAGCGAGATCGATCGGTAATTATTGAGCTACATTGAGCTTTTGATTTTAAATAGTTAATCAAACCGAGCTCCACGGAGGTCTGCTTGTTGTAAGGGTCAAAATAAATTCCTAGCCAATTTGTCACGGATGCAAGATCTTATTCCCCACGGTTCCTTCCAATTTCCACGCACATTTCTCTGCCCTAAATTCTCTTACCTTCAAATTTATTTCCCCTAAATTGTTCTCGAGATGTCTCTCCCTCATCAAATCTCTCTCAAAAATTACACTCTACTCTTTAACTTTTTAATACCGTATAACCAAAGCTGGTGATGATTCCCTTACCTCCACTTCCCGTCTTAATACAAAGCAGTTGCATCACACAAACACTACCGCCGAAGTCACTGCAATTGATAGACTCTTCGAGCGGCACTTTGTGATTGTGCTTCGAGAGAGAAGATGTGCCTTTACCGCTGATTGCTTCTACGACCAGATTTTCCTGATCCGGTGCCAACAAAGAACATGCAACAAAAAAAATTTAGACTCGATGATACTTTCCTGAACTGTCTTCATCTCCGGCATCATCCTCCTCCCTAACATAACTAGCATCATACTTCTCTCTATATCTCCAACCATCTCCATCGTCGTCCTATTTCAAGATCTGGTAATGATAAGTTATACACACACACATTTTATATAGTTGTTTAATTTTGTTATAGTTGATATTTGCATACATTATAGTATTTGAATTTAGATACTCGATTTAATCAAAATCCTTTTGATTTAAATTTTGGTTGCACTTTGATGAAATGTTATGTTTTGAGTAATATTTTTGCTAATTTATGATGCCTTGGTGAGAATAATGGAATAAAAACTTAAGTTGTGTTGAAATCGACCCATTTTTTGTAATTTTCGTATTAAACATCACATTGTATGTGAGGTCTTCTGATTTTTCTTGGGTATTTTTGAACGAATAAAACTTCTTAAAGTTGGTTTCACCTCAACTTTGAAGTGAATTGCGACCTTGATTTGATAAATTTAGCATATCAGTCAAAAACCTACATATATCTTGTTGTTGTCTATGTATATGATTCTTTGATTCCAACTCCAATGAAAAGAAACTTCTAACTCCCCATGTTTCCTTTTACTTAAAATGTTTTCATGCATTCTTCCCTGAAGTCATCTATGCTATTTGTGTCATCATTAGGTAGGTAGAATGAACAACCTGTTGAATTTAGCAACTTCATAGTTGTTCAAAATTTGGACCTAAGACATTTCACTGTGTTTTATGTGGAATTGATTTTTGTACATGTTAGCACCAAAATTTGGTCACTACCACCCTTGAATAGAGTTATGTAGAGAGATTAACGAAGAAAGTAAATTAAAACAGAAAAATAACGCAATTGAGTGCAAAAAGAACAGCAGAAACGAGAACATCAGATTTATAGTGGTTCGGCATAACTGCCTACGTCCACTTTGAATATGATCTTTATTACTTTCCATATCATTTGAATACAGATAAAATCCGTAAACAAACCACTTGAATACAAATTTGAATCGAAAATAGGAGAGTATCAAAAATGGCAGAGTTTCCTTGGAGTTCTTCCAAAAGAAGGTCCCTCTTCACTGCACCCCTGCCCCTCTATTTATAGACGAAGATAGGCTGGACTTCCTTCTCAGGCCTAGGAGCAAAGATGGCTCGGCCCAAATATGTTGATCTCAGGCTGGCCGATCCAAGCGTGTCGAACGACCCTCGACCGAACAAGGAATGCCGAACCATCGCGGCTGATTATTGGTCTTTAAGCAAATAACCTAAAGTAAACCTCTAAAGAACTTAGAGCAACTCATAGTAGATCTCGGAGCAAAGCAATGTCGACCTCCTCACCTCGATGTTGGCTTCCAAGAATTGGCTAACTCCTTCACCTTGTACCGAACTACTTCTGACCGAACGACACCAACTCCCCTTCTACGAACAACACCTGCTAATCCATCTAGGCCGAGCCATATGCGACTTACGTCGTTGACCGAGCCACGCGTTCCAATTCAATCTGACCGAACCATGTGTTCTGAACCACTTCGACTGAGCCACGAGCACTGAAACTAGACTGAGCAAAAACTCCTTAGCCGAATCATGTATGGCTTCACTCCCTTAACCGTTCGGTGCATGCCGGAGCATCTGGACTGAACGACATATACCGAACTACCCAATCCGAACGAAACCATATCTCCCTCAGCCGAGCGACGAACTTCTCCTCTAAGCCGAGCGGTATATCTGGAGTTCCTACCAACATCTTTATTTGGCCGAGCGACATACGTTATCTCACAAGACCGTGTGACACACGTCTCTCCTCCCTCGGCCGAACCATGCATACAGGCCGCCCCATGTATATAGACCGAACAATGCACATATGCCGGACTATCCAAAACAGATCAATCCCTTACGTCTCCAATCTCTAACTAACTCAAGTCTTAACCAGACTTAATCAAAGCCTTTGTAATTATCACCTTGTAGCCGGGCCAGGATAACATTACAGTATTCATATTCTTATTTACTTCAAAAAGAATGTTGCTTTTCACCTATTTCATACAAGTCTTTTAGTATAAAACTAAGCTTTATGGATATTATCCTTGTTCATCTATAAATTCAATGTATAGTAAGTTTGTCTGAACTGGAACTGAATGTGTGTCAACTCATTATTCTATAGTAGCCGCATGCAATTAGAAACCTTTTTTTCTGAACAAGCGTAGTCTTTCATAATGACAAACCATTTTTTGGAAACATCATGTCAACTTTTTATTATGTCATTATAATTGGTTGGTCAAATTGATAGCTCCCGTAGGCTATGAATTCACCTATATTCATTGATGGATAAAATTTAGTGGTTGTTATGTATTTACTATTTAGTGGATAGAATTTAGAATTTAGTAGTAGCAGGATTTGATGTTAACACGTATACTATAGTTGATTTCATGTTTATAGAAAGAAAGAAGGCATGCATCTTCAATTTTATTAGTAGAACCCTATGAATATAGATATCCTTAGCATTCATTCTGCAATTTCTTAACGTTATCAGCTGTCAAAAGTTGAGGTTGGGGATTGCAGAGAAAGCTATTCAGGAAATTCAAACCTAACAAGTGGAAAAATATACCTAAAATTATGATATTTTCCGTTAACCAGATAACTAAAGTAGGTTTTTATTGAAGGCTAATCTTTAAATGGATATCTCTGAGTACACAATCTTCATTTTGAGTATTTATTTTTGAACTATATATCACTGTTTATATCATTGTATCAGATACAAAGTTATGTGTTGTATTGTTTGAACGCTTTCCTATCCACCTGGTTTTTTTTTTTCTTAAAAATAAATTATTCAATGCAAAGGTTCTTGGTCGGAAAAAGATCAAAGGAAACCAAAAATATTGCAAAGGCATTGACCCAAAAAAAAAAAAAAAAGAAGCCTTTTTCATTGGTTGTAATGGAGTGGTGATTATAGTTCCAGAGATGCACGAAAGTAAGAAAAAAAGGGCCAACAACATGGATGCACGGTTATTCCTTTTTCTTTATTTCATCTTAATCTCAAGCATTCGTTCTTCACAGTTTGTACTTATGGGAACATAAAGATGAGATTCTTCACATGAAAATTATTTTGTGTGTGTAGGGAGTACTGTTGGTAAAACTTGAAAGTGACAACAGCCACATAAGAAACCCACGAGTTGAAATGGTTTTAGTCACACACATGTATGCCTACCAACGGATACTTTCGAATGTGGATATCCGCACCCGCATCCGAAATAATTTTCGGATATCGAATATCCATATTCACGGATACAGATGAATATCGGTAATTATCCTATCTACCAACGATCGATAAAACAAGAAACACAAATAGAAAGTTTTGATTTAACATAATTTTCTTAATCTCACTAATTATAAAAGTGCGCAAAATTGTCAAATATGATAATAATAAATAGTTTGAAGCTGTTAATATGCATTAAATGCATATAATATTAACTATTAACTTGATAAAACAATAAATACATACTAAAATATAAATATAAGCTATAATCTTGATAAAAATCGGACGGATAATTTTCGGATGTGGAGGTCTTCGTATTCACATCAATATCTTTTTTTCGAATATCGAATATTTATTCGTTTTTCAAATATGAATGTGGATGGATTTCGTATTTTTCGTATATCTATTGACAGGCTTGTGACACATGCATATGCTTGTGCACACACATGTGCATGCACTCGCACGTGCATACACACAGACACATGCACATATATATCCATTATACCCTCTTTCGCTATACCTTATTCTACACCTGTACGGTTTTTAAAGCCACACAATTTGAATAAGATGAAACTTTAAAGATATTCAATCTATACTATGAACAACGTGCACATGTAAAATTAGATTATTTCAAAACTTCTAGCATGTTCAAAATATTATGTCAAATAACAACCGTTAAAAGATTTATTTAACTATCGATTTGAAATATTATTTTAAGCATGCTAGGATTATTCAAATTAATCAGAATCTTCTAGAAATAATTTTGATACATGTATGAATATATATAATTTTGTTTGCTTTGAATTGTGTAGCTCGAAATATCATAATGGTGTAGCTAAATAATATCCTGATGGTATGTACCATTACAATTGTGACGAACAAAATTTCCGTTTATTCTAACTCAAATAAGAACGTTAGTTTGTATTTTATTAACATACTCTATATTAGTGATAGTATAATTTGACTCGGTTACTTTCTCTTCAACTCATGTATAGGTATCCTATTATGTTGTGGAAACAAGTGTTTGGATGCGAAGAGTTTGAGAGGTTCAAAGCAGATTGAACTTAAATGGCTATCTTTACTCTTGGTTTTGAGGGTCAAATCTATTAAATAATAGTAAAAGCAGAAGAATTTCAAGCTCTTATATTAATTCTATGAGATTTTTGTGTTCTCCTTAATTCTCTTTAAATGAATATTTTATTTTCAAAATCCTATTATTTACTACTTTGCAATTATCCTATTAAACTTTTCACACTATTTTACATTTGAATATCTATTATTAAAAGAATCTACAATTATTTTCAAATTTTTCATGGTTCTTTCTCAAAATTTTACATTATAGTCCACACATTTAAATTAATTAAATAATGCAAAATTTAAACTAATAATTGATAAACTTAATCAACTAATATTTATTAATAAATCCTAAAAGATGAAATTTTCAATATGTGTATTATAGGCGCATAACAAATTGGTAAAAAAAAATTCATTTGGATGCAAATATATATAAATTACATAATAAAAATCACACACATCAATAACAATAACAAATATATTCTATAATTTATTTACTAAATGAATTTATCATACATTTCACTGTAAAATTCTATTAACTTCAAATACCTAAAAATTTAATTTTTTTTTTACAATTACTCAGAAACCTTTCTCGATTATTTTTTAATATTTTACATTTAAGTCTATATGTTTAACTAATTGTGTAATCTAAAATTTAAACTATTGAAATAAATATGATTAACAGGAAATTATTGTCAAGGACAAAAAATTTCATCGTTTTAGCCTCAAGGACAGACATTCAGTATTTTAGTCTGAAGGACAACTTTCTATAGGTATCAGTTTTTAGTTATTGATAGCAGTTTTTAGGTATCAGTTTGTAGTTATCGGTAGCAGTTTTTAGATATCATTTTTTAGTTCGGTAGCAGTTTTGGTAGAATGTTTGTCCTTGTGTCCTTATGAATAATTTTTAAGAGAATGTTTGTCCTCGTGTTAAAATATTGAGGTCGTGTCCTTGAGGCTAAAAATATAAAAAAAATTGTCCTTTAAATTAATCCCCATATTTATTAATCCATCTAATAAATCCTAAAAATAAGATGATTTCAATACATACAATATTCATGTATATGAGAAAAATAATAAAATTATTTCTTCTTTATTCAGATATATGAAGATATATAAATCACATAATATAGATGTATATACATAAATAATAGTAACTCTTTTATTCTAATTCATTTATCCTAAAAAATATCATACATTACGTGATATAATTTCATTTTTAACAAGCATTAAAAGATAAATTTATATTTTACAATATTATGATATAAACGCACAGATTAAACCGATAAAGATTAGATTATACAAACGTTCTCATCTTCAACATGTTACCAAATCATACTCAACTCATAACTCAACTAAATGTTACATAACATTTTTTGCAACTATTAAAATTGTAAGCATGACCTTTCTATAAGAACATGAAATCTATGTTTAACTACAAGGATAAAATTGTTTAAAAATGAAAACTTAAAAATGAATAAAAGTTCACGTCTGATTCAAAAAAAGTTTACATGCAGATAACCTAACCATAAGATCTATGCTCTTCTCAATTACAAATTTGTAAAAAGGTTTTCCCAATTTTAATTTTTTTTTACATTTATCTCCTTATTTAATTAGTTATGTCGATCATTGATTCAAATTATTCAAATAAATTTAATTTGTTTAATGTTCATTGATTCGTTTATAAATCCTTCAAGAAAGATGATAATCCAATATATATACAACAATCATATTAACAAAATAGTGAAGCTACGTATTTGCTTATATATATACATATAATATATAGCATATCACATAACATAAATTATTTATATACAGTATGAACAATTTTAACTATAATTTTTTTAAGTTGGAACATTGATTTTTATAAAGATATGTAGTTAGCGAGTATTGAACCCTCAACCTTATATTTGAACCTCACAAATCACTTTAATTTATGATTAATATATCGCAATAAATTTATCATATACTGCATAATAAAAATATATTTTATCAATAATTAAAATATAAATAATATTTTTTAACAACATTACCGTGTGCAATGCACGGATTACACACTAGTGGTATTAATAGAACTTTACAACTTTCATTGCAATTGTATTAACAGTATCGGTAGAGGTTTTTAGATGTAATACCATATTGATTAATATTTGTAAATTTAATGTCATGTTGAAAATCAATTATCAATGGAGAAATGTTAGTAATTTATTTTATATATTTACTTCATTTTGCACATAAAATATTCTAATTGCATCCAAGATGAACAAATTTATGAATATGCTATTTTATTTATCATTTATTTGTGCATTTACGTTGAACAAAAAGTAATATTTTACAATATATATGTATGTATTTATATGTATATACTTAACCTACCAACACCATGTGTAAATGAGTTTCATATTCGAATCTTCTCAATTTTATGTGAAAGCATACATCCAATCTTCAACAACACCTTAACCGTCCAATGCTATGTCTAGAAACAGGGCCGATCCTGGTCAACTTGTGGCCGAAGGCATAAACATTCAAAGCTTAATTAGTCACTTTAGGTGTAGGAGGCCCAAAAGTACAAGTGAAAATACACCGGAGGAAAATATAATGTTGGAAAGAATCGAACTGTTGCAGTTGATGGACAACTGAGATGTCTTTACCACCAAACTATACTCAATTTTGCTTATTTTGAAATAGGTTAACTTTATATCTACAATTAGAAAATTTTGAGGCCTTGGGCCAGGGTCGGGCTTTTCTAGAAACAAAAATTGTGATGAACCACAAAGTTATGGGATTAGACTCTTCCCATGAGATGATCCTAAGGGACATATGAGCGTAATGTTAGAGTGATGTAAATGCTCAACAGTTTAATCGAATGTTTCTTGTGTGGCACTGCATCTTCGGGCAAAGAATTGAGGTGTGCGGTGCACGTTTGGGTGGTCTGTTCTGGGGTGGTCGAGGGCTGTGGTTCTAGGTCACGAGTGGGATTTTAGGTGCTGGTTCAAGATGGTGGGGTCAAGGGAGACGAGCTCGAGGAGGGGTGAACAATGGTGATGGTCGTCTGGGTTATCCTCGATCCTAGCGCGAGGTAGGGTGGTGAGAAGCAGCGGTAATGGTTATAGGTTTAGGCGGGAAGTGTTTTGGAGAAGGAGGGTTTAAGTTTTAATAGGGTAATTAGCTTTAATAGTGAGATTAGTGAATATAATTAAATTTTAATTTAATCTCAATCTTATAAAATCAATAACTGTTCATACAAGGTCCAATTGAGGCGAGAATTTTTGCGTTGCGCTCGTTATGGCGGTAGCTACGCGATAGAATTGGTTTGGTTAAATTTGGAGCTAGTGGAAATTTGAACTAAAATCGAACGCCGTTCAAACTGGAATGCCTAAGCGTCCGTTGGATTTTCGGTGAGTTAAACTCACCTTTTTGGATAATCAGTAGAATATATAGTAGATAAAATCTACTGTTTGTGTTTAGATGAATTATTTGTTGGTTTGGTTAACAATCTGCTTTTGAAAAACAAATGACATCTAAAATGAAATACAAGGAAAATCTGTAGAGAAATCCAGATTTCTGGACAATTGTGATTTTTAGTTTCAAGTTATATCCTTGTCGATTTTATTCTAGTTATATACTTGTTATGTAGATTGTTAAATGTCACAAAAAATTGATAGTTTGACCGTATTAGATGTGACGCTGACATATGTTAAAAGTTGAACCCTTTTATAGAAAAGATAGTAATAGCATTGGTTAAGTGCTATAGTAACTATTGGCCTCAAAATATTATTTTGAAAATACTATTAATTGCCGTTTGATTTGGAAATGGTTTTCGATTTGAGAAATGATTTTTAAACCAAAATTGACATATTTGGATTCAACGACCAATATTTTCTCCATCCGCACGTACTACAACTTCAACTCCATACTCGCACTGACAACAAACTGGGTACGATTCAACTTCTTGCTCAGTGGGAGGTTGAACTACTTGAACCTGGTTCTCAGGTTGTTCATATGCATGACGAACAATATGTTGTTCGTATGGTGGTTCAACCACTTCCTGAAGTCTCAGCTGCTCAAGATTTTGAAACTGACCGCGGACATCTTCATAGTGTTGTTCTTGATAATTGATAAGCCAATCCTCATCAGTATGTGGACTTTCCATAGGCACGTAACCTGCATCTGAATCGATAGAAGAAGGCCAAGAAGGCATTGCGATGAAGAATTTATTGTTGTGAGTGAGGAAGAAGAGATTATGAATGATGAATAAGTAAATCAGAAAGCGCATATATAAACAAACATGTCTATTTAATTTATGTGCTACCACAATTTTTTGATCTGACAACAAGAACAGACATTATTATTTGAAAAGAAAATTCAGAAAGCTCTCTACACATTAACGACCGTTACATAACCAACTAGCAATACTGTTATCTTAAGGCCATCCAAATCTTTCTAGCCAATTTTGGCGTATGAAGTACGCATCATGGCCAATGAATGGAGTGTGGTATTTTAAATTGTATCGACCATCATAAGTCGAACGTATATTCTCGAACACATTTTCCGATATTACCTCATTAATAATCTTTGTGTAACGTGTGCATGCCCTAGTAAAGTTTCAGTATGCAGTCCTGACCTCTTGAGCCGTACGTCTAACTTGACAGCCCACATCGTTGTTGTACAGTTCAGCCAGAGTGTCCCAAAAATGAATTACCATTAACTCCTGATTGTCGCACATCTCATCGGTTTGTATGTAGTACTGCATAAGCAACTTCAATTCATGAGACTTAAATGTCATGTTGGACAATGTAGTTTGAATAATGTTAAGTTTTTAAATGATTTAAACAGATAACGATTTGTGAATTTATATAATGGATGTTCCTTCTCTCCACTCAACAAAGCAGAGAATCTTGACCGGCAAATGAACGTGGCTACAGTACGTGATTTGACCGCACACTGAGCCACCTTGTCTCCACTCAACAAAGCAGAGAATCTTGACCGGCAAATGAACGTGGCTACGGTACATGATTTGACCGCACACTGAGCCACCTTTTCTCCACTCAACAAAGCAGATAATCGTGACCGGCAAAAGAACATGGCTACAGTATGTGATTTGACTGCACACTGAGCCACCTTCTCTCCACTCAAGAATTAGTCCTATATATATAACTATGTAGATCTCATACTTGTTCACCACAATTAAGTCTAACAAAACATTCAAATATCAAACAACTATCCTCAAATATCAAATAATGTCTGAAAATTTACTAAAAGCTATATTGCTATGCGACAGTGACTCTGAAGAAGAAGCGTATGCATTAACGCATCAACAAGAGGAGGAGGAACTGATGGAGATATACCGTGAAGCATACGGTTCAACTTCTGGAAAACATGGCGGTTCAGTTGTGGGTCGGAAATATATCAACCGTAACCAGCAAGCATTTCAAAAAACACTTATGCAAGATTACTTTGTCTGTGATCCAACTTACGGTCCAAAGATGTTTAGACGACGATTCAGAATGAGTCGTCCATTGTTTTTAAGAATTCTCGAAAGTATTCGGCAGAATAATAATTATTTTGTTTACAAGCAGGACGTTGCAAAAAAACAAGGTTTAAGTGGGCATCAAAAGATGACCGCAGCTTTGAGGATGTTAGCGTACGGTACATCCGCCGATGCCCTTGACGACGCATATCGTATTGCAGAGAGTACGGCATTGGAAAACCTAGATCACTTCTGTCAGTCAGTTGTGGACATTTATGGGACTGAATATCTTCGTTCTCCAAACGAGGCAGATGTAACGCGTTTGCGTGAAATGCATGAAAGCAAAGGCTGGCCTGGAATGCTTGGAAGTCTAGATTGTATGCATTGGGAGTGGAAGAACTGTCCAAAAGCTTTTCATGGAGCATATAACGGCAAAGAAAAAAAACCAACTATCATCTTAGAAGCAGTTGTCTCTCATGATTTGTGGATTTGGCATGCTTTCTTTGGAATGTCAGGTTATCTTAACGACTTAAACATTGTCGAACGATCTCATTTGTTTAATGATTTGGCGCAAGGTAAGTCAACTCCCGTATCATTTACTCTTGGTCATAACACATATGAGCATGGATACTATCTTGGAGATGGAATTTATCCCAAATGGAGTACGATTGTACAGACATTTGCAAACTCAATGACGGCAAAACAGAAACAATTTGCTGCAATGCAGGAAGGACAAAGGAAGGACGTAGAAAGAGCGTTTGGGGTCCTTCAAGAAAGGTTTGCAATGGTCAGCAATCCATGTAGATTATGGAAGAGATCAAAAATGACTACAATTATGTTATGTTGTATAATTCTGCATAACATGATCATTGAAGATAAACGCGGTATGGACTATCCCGATTTCAAGTATGATGGGGCAAGACAACCCCCCGAATTGTTTCGTACAGCCACGTTACGAAATGAAGGATAGTACGCAATTCATGACGATCATCATGAAGTATATCGTAATGCTGCTATTCATAATAGACTCCAAAGGGATTTAAAGGAGCATATTTGGAATTCTCATGGAAATCAGTAGTTCGGTATGGTGGATCTTTGTTTAATTACATATGTTTGCCTTTTTATTTCTGTAACGAAGTGTAGAATGCTATAATTTTTATGTTTGTAATATCATTTATGTTTGGTGAAGTAAATCTATATTGATATCTACAGAATGCATCAAAAAAATGATATACCATTGAATATTTTAAAACTGAAAATAGCACATGATTGAAAATATAAACTGAAGGTACATGGATATTTAAACTGCAATAACTAAAAATATCACATGAATATGTCAACTACATATGTTTTGTTCCTGATCTACTCTCAACAATACGTTGTTTGTACTCCATCCAATATTGCATTGTAATTGGGTCCATTCCGGTAACATCCTTTTCCATTACTAAGGTCTTTTGGCGTTGCCGCTCTAGCTCAAATCGGCTCTTCTCAATCTCGGTCAATTCTTTTAACACAGCAAGCTTTTCTGCACTCCCTCTTTGACGTTCTGCATTTTCTCTCGCATGTTTTTCATGCATTAGGGCTAAACGAGAATCGATTTGAGATTGAACAGCAATTTTCTTCTTAGCTGCACGTTGCTCCATCGGTCTAGCATCTTCATCAAGTGCGGGTTCTGCTTCTTCGTCTTCGTTATCTAGGCATACATTAGAGTCCATATGAGAAGAATTGCCTGGGCTAGAATTATAATTAGATCGACTTGTTTTTTTCTTGCCCTTCGACTTCGTCTGGACATCTCTTAAGCTTTTTGCGGTGTTTGAGCTCCATTTTTGTTGACTAACAAGCAAGTCATAGCAGTTTGCAAACTGATAGTAGTGGGGTTTCTTTGTACCATTTTCTCTTGGAAATAATTTCAAGAATTGATCGTTCGCCGTTCTCTTCTAAAAAAACAGAAACACAAAATGATATATTAACAAAGTGATCAGAAATGAATCTAAATTAAAAATGATATTTTTCAAAACGCTACCAATTCAGCTTCGCCACCCATTCCACTTGGATTTGATGTTCTTATTTTATGAATCTGCGACTCGTAGAATTGTGTTTGTTGATTAATCTTCTCTAAACGACCCGTGATTGCAGATATTGACCTCGTCTTTTCAACATGTTTTTTGTTGTACGCAGTCATGACTTTTGACCAAAACGCCTCTCCACTTTGGTCATTCCCTTTTACCGAGTCGTTAGAAAAATGATAGTAAATATAACACAAATCATTATCTTCATTGCCAGACCATGGAGCAGAAGAATGGAAGGATAGAGTGGAAGCGGTCTGGGGATGAACATTTTGAAAGGGTTGGAAATCAAAATCTCAGCTATCCATATTCATCGCTTCGGTATATGATTGAAACGGATGAAACATACTTTCAATATTATGAAATTGAGAATAGAATTGTAATAGAAGAAGAGATGTGTGTATTACAATCTGAAAAATAGTCCGATATATATAATGAAATCATAAATATGACCGTTTATAGCCGTTGTAATTTTAAATATGACCGTTTATAGTCGTTGAGATCAAAATATGATCGTTTATAGCCGTTGGAGTTCAAAAAACGGATCATTTACAGCCGTTGCAGGTCGGAATAAGGCCGTGTGTAGCACGAAGGGAAGGCTGGAGGGGGGGGAGGGCTTGGGCGCCCATTTTATGGGCGCCGGACCTCTGGCGCCTATAAAATGGACGCCCAAGCCCAATTCAGGATTCTAAATCGAATCCTGAACTTTCAGCTGAATTGTTGCCTTGAATTTGACGACTGGATATTATTTTTGACCTAATTTAGTAAGTAATGTAACCACTGGAGATGCCCTGATGATGCAGAAAAGAGTGACAAAAAATTATGAATATCTTCAAATTCATTCATTAATTTGTATCCAATGGCAATATGAAAAGGTTACAAAGAGATTAAAATTGAAGGTATAAACAAAAGGTCAACAAACATATAAATGATTTATTTTCATATTTAATCAAAGAAAAAAATATAAACATAACTGATAATTTATGCGTTCACTTGGGTGTATTAATCATCTGTTGTTACAGGCATTAGTGTACATAGACTAATTTAGATAATTTCCAGCTAAAATAGTCGATCAGATTTCTCTCACTGAAATGAAGCAATAGGCTTTATGCTCCACCAAAATTGTGCAAGTCTTGCGTAGAACGCCACCAAATGAAGATTAGAATTTTAACACCAAATAAAAGTACAATATCTTGGCCGCATGCAATAAGCATACAGAATTCTTGTCCCCTTTTAACCATCTTTCCTGTCAGGAAAATAATACCAATATCAGTTTTGAATGATATATAAAATGTAAATTATCAATATTGAACATATGCTGTTTCCATGAATCCATCTATCTAATGGAAAGTTTTCTGGCACCCCATTTCTGTGCCACCCTTCAACACCCTTATATTGATTTTTTGAGTCATGCTATCTCCCATACTAGAAAATTATGTATGCATGTTAGAAGATCATCTTTACTAAATTTGAAGTCCTCTGAACATTCATAACATGATGAAATTAATATATCAACATACAGATTACAGAATTCTCATCCCTTTCAAACATCTTTCCTACATCTATATACTTTTAATGGTCGAATTTCTGGTACATATATATACTCATAATATAGATTAAACATCACCAAAACTTTGTAACAAATAGAACACTGTAATTCATAATTTTACAGGGGGTGCTAAAGCAATGCTATATGTTGGGATGAGTGATACGATATTCCAGATTGAAGAAGAATTCATGTGAAGGTACAGAGAAACGGATCGGAGAACAAATGAAGTGGCGAAAGGGATAGGCTTCCAGTTGACTGGTGAAAGTCACCAGTTAACTGGAACTGTTTCAGGTTGACTGATGAAACCACTAGTTAACTGGATTTTGCCCTGTTTTAGACCCGAGAAGAGCATGCCTTTCACAGTAAAGATGACTGGAAGTCCTTCAGTCGAATAGCACCAGTCGACTGATGGGATTTCCAGTTAACTGGATCAGCAGATTCTGTAGAAGTTGGCCCTCGAAATTTCAGGGCAATTTTGTCTTTTTCATGTTGTTTGGGAATTTTTACAGTAGATCTCTGCATATCTTTGATCCAATGACTGGAATTATTTTAGCCTACTATAAATAGGCTTTTATGGAGGATCATTGCAATGTGTGAGGAAAAGGATCATCGTATCAAGATTTTGGAAATTGAGATTTATTCTCAATTTTAAGGCTTTTTTCTGTGATATTTTGGAGAAATTAATAAAGTTTGTTTGGAGGAAATTATCTGTGTATTATTTTTCTTCCCTTCTTGTATCTTTTTAAATTCAATTGTGTAGGCATTCTTGGAATAACAATAACAATTGGTATCAAAGAGTTTAGTTATGGAGAAGATAATGTTGAAAACTTGACATACGAAACTGGGGGTTACGAAAGGCAAAGATGAAGAATTTCTACATCCCAATGATCTTCACCAACCATTAGAAAACAAATGGAAGAAACCTAGCGGTGTAATTGAAGCAAAATGAGAAATTTTGGATAAGAAGATTACGGCGCCTACTTGATGCTTTTTGAAGAATACGGTGTTTAAAATTGTTGCTAATAAAATATTTGCTTATGCAATTTGAAAGAAATTAGAAGAAATTTACGTAAAGAACTCGGCAACAAACAAGGCTAATCTGAAGCTTAAGAAAGCGGGTTAATTTAATAACATCTTAATGACTTGATTACAAAATTGATGAGACACAAAACCTTGATTTTTATGAGCTCATTACCGAAAAGTTGAAAAACACTTGTGGTTGCATTAAACAATTCAAATTCCGATGGAGTTGTTTCAATGAGAACGGTAGTTAATAGACTTCTTAATGAGAAGATGCGAAGGATGAACCTAATGGAACAAAAGGTTAACGAAGAAAGTGAAAAGGAGAATCCAATTAAAAAGGTGCATCTTGGAGGGGTAAACGTCTAAACATGGAAAGACGCTCAACAGATCAAACATGAAAGAGATTTCATCTACTATTATTGTGAAAAACCAAGTTATCGGCTGAGATTTAGCAACAAGTTAAAACGAGATAAAAAGAAGATAAAAGCATTAGAAGAAGGCAGCAGTGATGAGATGATTTTCAGTTAGACTGAAAATGTATAATGGAAGTAAGGTGAAGCTTACGGGAGTTGGGCATTCCTCATATATTAATAAGAATCTTATTTTAATACGATGGTTGGAAAAAAAGGTTATAATTTTTCAACTCGACATGGAGTTACAAGGATTTGAAATGATAACGGGAAGATGTTGCGTGCAAAACGAAAAAGCAATAATATATACAAATTGCTTCGAGAAACGGTGGAGAATGAAGAGAGTTCTCAAAGTGGTGTCGAAGAGGCAAATTTGTCTGAATCAAGATGGAGGCAACAACGAAATCCGCAGAGTCTGCATATAGACCTTTGTGGTATTACAAGCATTTCTAATTTATTGATTATATACATATTCAATTGAAGAGCGTGCATAATTAGGTGGTTTGGAAATTAGTTAAATTTTTATTTTGAAGATCGAGAAATTTGTTTCCATGGTGATTTTGAAGATTACTCGAAGCTTGGATTGTAAGTGGAGTTTGGACAGCTTTACGAAAATCTAGTATCAAGATGAAAATTGTTGGGATTAGTGATACAATATTTCAAATAGAAGGAGTCATGTGAAGGTGCATAGAAACATAGCAGAGAACGAAAGTGGCGAGAGAGAGACACAGAGTCGACTGGTGAAAGCCACCAGTCGACTGGAACTGTTTTCAGTTGACTAGTGGAACCACCAGTCGACTGAATTTTGCACTGTTTTGGACCTGGTCAGAACAGGCCTTTTGCAGTCGACTGGAAATCCTTTGCAGCCGACTGGAAATCCTTTTCTGTCGACTGATGGAATTTCTAATCGACTGAATTGGCAAATTCTGAAGAAATTGGACCTCGAATTTTCCAGGACAATTTTGTCTTTTTAGAATATTTTGGAATTTCAACCATAGATCTCTGTATATTTTAGATCCAACAACTAACATTACTTTAGACTGCTATAAATAAGCTTGTATGGGGTCATTATAATGTGTGGAAAATGATAATTGAATTAGGGTTTTGGGATTGAGCTTTCTTCTCGGTTCTAAGACTTTTCTCCATAATCTTTTGAAGGAACTAATAAATTTTGTTTGAAGGAAATTATCTCAGTATTGTTTTTCTTCACTTCTTGTCTCTTCTGTGTGTAGGAATCAGTGGAATAACTCTTAACACTATAGAAAAGGAGTGTTATGGATCCTTTACTCATCTGACGACAAATAGTTGAAAAAAAGGACAATCGCACAAAATGAGGGCAACCCGCAACATCCAGAGTAATCATTTTTATTTTAAATTAAACAACACGCTTACAAATTAGCTAAAACATGTTTACATCCAATATTATGCGATTGCACATGTGCAAAACATTTAAGCTAAATATACAATGATGTCAGTTGCCAATCTAATCTAAAATTTTCACTGCCGCTGTTCTGATACTAGGACACAAAAGCACAAATGCAGTTTACTAATGCAAGTGTTAGAAAACTAGGTATAACAAATTATCTTTCAATGTAAAATAAGAAACTCTTGATGCTAATATTAAAGATATACTTTCTCTTCCTGCGGTCTCTGAATTTTCAAGGACAATTTTGTCTTTTTTAGAATGTTTTGGAATCTCAACCATAGATCTCTACATATTTTTGATCCAACAACTAACATTACTATAGACTACTATAAATAAGCTTGTATGGGGTCATTGTAATGTGTGGAAAATGATCGTTGAATTAGGGTTTTGGGATTGAGTTTTCTTCTCGGTTTTAAGACTTTTCTCCATGATCTTTTGAAGGAATTAATAATATTTGTTTGAAGGAAATTATCTCCGTATTGTTTCTTCACTCCTTATTTCTTCTGAAATTTATTTGTGTAGGTATTGTTGGAATAACTCTTAACACTATAGAAAAAGTGTTATGGATCCTTTACTCATCTGACAACAGTTGAAAAAAGGACAATCGCACAAAATGAGGTTACCCCGCAACATCCAGAGTAATCATTTTTATTTTAAATTAAACAGCACGCTTACAAATTAGCTAAAACATGTTTACATCCAATATTATGTGATTGCACATGTGCAAAACATTTAAGCTAAATATACAATGATGTCAGTTGCCAATCTAATCTAAATTTTTCACCGTCGCTGTTCTGGTACTACTAGGACACAAAAACACAAATGCAGTTTACTAATGCAAGTGTTGGAAAACTAGGTATAACAAATTATCTTTCAATGTAAAATAAGAAACTCTTGATGCTAATATTAAAGACATACTTTCTCTTTCTGCGGTCTCCCATGGCATTTCTCATATCAGTAGTTTTTGGAAAAGAAGATCCAGGCTGACTAGCAAACTGCTGCATCGGAGAAAGCACTGGTGCAGAAGTGACAGGTGGCAAAACTGCAGCTGCTGGAGGAGGTGCTGATGCAGCTGGTGGTTCTGGCTCAGGTAGAGGTCGTGGTAAAATATGCTTTAATCTATTGTTTCTGTAGTTTTTCCAGAAGAAGTACTGCTGCCTATGTGCCAATTCCTACATGTATTTCACAGGTTACAATCACTACAAGTTGCATTGTCATATTATAATTGTCTAGCAAAGAATGAATATTAATACACAGAGCACGTCAACCAATAAAAATTGGAAAATGGTGAGGCCAATAGATACTAAGACCTTAAATTTCGTTTACAACTAATGCAACGAGTTAATAATGTATTGTTATTACTTTTAAAACCATCTCCTTATTGACTTGCGATTTCTTTTTCTACCGAAATGTTTGATATGTAATTTGACACTTTCTTGACAAGAAACTTAAAGTTAAAATACAACAGAATCAAGTCAATGCATTATTCTTGAGATGTCAAGTTTCAGTCGATTAAGACAATGCTGCAAAATTGTGATTCATAAGACTAATAAAATGGCAAGTTACTATTCAGAACACGGTCAGATCTCGATTTTTAATTCTTCTACTTAAAATTGATGAATTACAAGCATTCTTATTCAGAATTATCTAGTACTAAGCATGTAGAATTATTTTTTACTTTATATTTTCTTTTAGTAAAACTTCATATAAAATATAGTTAGTCCTTAGCTAAAATATTACGTTATGATAAGAGTATAAATAACAACTACAAAATACCAACAAGTGATCATATTATCTAACGACCTAAGAAAATATCCAAAATGTCAAACTTGCAAGGTACGAACTATGACAGACTGGCAGAAATTATTACTATATAACTGAATTAACCACCAAATTATTATGAACAAAGAAGATAAACCTTGTTTCCAGGATGTGCCATTGCATTTCGGAAGTCTGCATTTTGCAAAAGATCCAGGAAGAAAAGACATTGTGGATACCTATAAACAAAAATAAATTATTGATTTCTGGTGCTCATTTCTGAATAAACTAAGAGCTTTTTGCACAATATATTTTAAATTAAATAGTGGTACACCACTTACATTATAAACTTAATATACTCAGGTTGCTTCCAGTACTGAAGATATTTTAAGTATCCAATAAAAGCCTCATCTTCAAAATATCTGTTTTGAGCCAGATCTGTTTGAATAAGAAATTGAAGTTTAACATCATTTCAGTAAGACAAACATGTGTTCATTCAAATACACTATTCTCTAGAACTAAAAATTTGAGCTAAACTATGAATCAAGAGATAACACAAACACATTTTTTGAAAGATAACACAAAAATTTGAGTTAAACTAAAAGAACAATTACAGGCAAAGAACGAAACTTTCTCCATTTCTACAATCCACTGTGACAAACACATTTTTTGAAAGATAACACAAAGCTTTTAACTAATCTGAATCAAGAGAATACTCACAATGAATATAAGTTGGATTAGCCAAGCACTGAACGAATTCCAACTCAAGCAAAAATCTCTGTCGCCCGTCGTCTGGATCTTTGTATTTGTTTTTCAATCTGCAATAAGAATTTGCTCAAAATAGTACTTATTCAAACCCTAAAACAAAACAAAAATTGGATTTGAGAGAAAAAGAGTACTCACATTGATGGAGAATCGGTAGAGTTGGTAGGAGTTTCCTCATTTACTGATGAAGCCATTAGAGTATGATAAAATTCTCAGCTTTTGGTCTTAAATTAAGTGTGCTGCTAAAGGCACCTCTAGTTCCTCTTCCTAGTATCATTGCAAATTTAAAATAAAATAGATAAATAAACAAATACAGTGAATAAAATTCTGTGCTACAAAATACCACATTCTAAACCCTTATTCAATTGCAAACCACCGATGAGTCCTCCCCTACTTCATCTAAAAAAGGTAGATCGCGAACTGTTTTTTCACTTTATCCTACTTTTCTAAGACCTTAACTACCGATCAATACCTCAACACTTGATTTCATCCAAAATCAACTGAGTTTCCCATTATGCAACCGTGGAAATCGATCAAAACACATTACAATTTGTCAAAACCCTAAAACTTTCTTTCGGAAAGGAAAAAAAAAAAAGCAACTTACTGAAGCAAGGTCGACTGAGGTGGAGGGTAGATTTGCTTTGTAACGCCTTGTTTATATGGAGGACCGGTGCTTTGCTGATATAGGCGGCTGGATTTCATATGACGACTATGGTCAAGATGGAGAAACGTGATTTGGGTTTTGGAAACTTATACAAGGCCCGAAAGAAATTTCAGGCATTTTGCTGCAGAGAGAGAAATAATATTAGGACCCGGTTCTTTGGTTTAGGCTCTGGTTTCTTTGGGAAGAACAGCACTAAATGCCGAATTGAATAATGTAAAATTGGATGCTAAGTCTGTTTTCAACAAAACTTTTCCTTGCTTTTTTATTCGATTAAACTAGTGCGAATACATGCTACGTAGCTTATAGGTACGGATTGTAGTTTATACTGACTCATTTATCATTAATTTTTAAATATTGATTCATCACTTTCATCGCAATTGTTTGCAAAAGATGATGATGTAGTTGTCAATGCACACCGTCAACTGGGCCAATTCTAATATTTAGCAAAAAAAAGCCATGTGGTGTGCTCATAAAAGCATGAACATAATGTGTTAATAAAAACATGGTAAAACACGGAAAGAGAAAGAACGTAAGAAATTAATAAGAACGAAAAATATTAGCATAAAATAACAATTTAATTTGGTTAACTATAGTTAAATAACAAATTTGCTGCTAATTATAAAAAAACTTCAATTTATGTGACAATGTATGAAGTTTTTTAAAGTGTGCTACTATTGGCACCCCGAAAAATGATTATGGCTCCCAAAACTAAAGGCCACAATATAAAGTTTGGTTCTCTACTTCTTAATATCAACCATTATGTTATTTTTAGTAAACAGGCGCCCAAGTATTTAAAACACTACCATTATCCATTCTATTCCCTAGACCAAATTCAACTCTTTTCAAAACACAACATATATCACATGTCCTGCAAAAAAATCAAAAATAAAGTATTTTTTTTTATATTGAAGATGATGAAATTTTAAATAAATACTCGATTGATCGGTTGAAAATGATTTGTCGAATCAACTTGCATGTATTTTGAAGCCTTTGATCGATCATCATATTCCATATTTTCATTATCAAACACATTTTCATTTAAAACAACAAGATCATTCTCAACTTTATTGTGATTGATTTCCTCCATCTAACAACCAAAAAATAGAAAAAAAGGGAAAATGGCTTAAACGTTGTATGATAAAACATTACAATTCGATAACTTATTGAGATTTTCAGTTACAACATCATCAAACTTTATATCCTTCAAATTTATGTGAGCCATGGGATCATCAAACTCATTCTAAAATGACAACACAAAAACCGTAAATAAAAAAGAAAATATAAAATTGATATGTTGAAGAAAAATTGAGTTTAAGAAATAAAAAGTAAACTAACATCTTTTTGTTCATAGAAATTAGGTTGATCCATAAAATGTTCACTTAGCTTTATCTATTAGAAAAATGAGAGAATTTTTTTGCCTTTAAGGATTGAAAAATTAACTTTCTGATGATGTTTTGAGACATTGTACGTGAGTTTTTCTGATGGATATGAAAATGCAACTAATGTTTTAGGCTTGAATGAGAAAATAGATTTCGGTGGCCATAAGCATATAAAAAGAATTGATAGGTGATAAAATTTTAATGGTAGCCAGAAGCATTTTCTTGGGTGCCAACAGTAGCACACTTTTTAAATAGAAAATAACTTCGCTTATTTGTTTTTTTAATATAACAAATAAGAAATTGCAAGGTGTATATAATTTGTTAATTGTAAACGAGCGTTACGGCATGCGCTTCGCACGTGATGACGGAAGACCCTTTACGCGTGAATTATTTTTCTATAAGTTGAATATGTTTAACATATTCAAAAGAAATAATTTGCATAAAGGTTAAACCATATTTTTGCGTTGAAATCATGTGTTGTTTGAATTTTTATTTCTTAGTTACAACATCTAATTTGTTGTTAGTTTGAATTCTTGTTTCTATTAATTTGTGGAAAAAAAATATTTGTTAGATCTTATTTCTAGGTGATATTAAGATTTGTTAAATATTTGTCGAGGAAAGTTTTGAATTTGTAAAGGATGTTTATTTGTTAGATTCTATATTCAAAGGACGTTGAAATTTGGTAATATTTGTGGAAGTTTATTTTTTAGATCCTATGTTTAAATGATATTAAGATTTGGTAATTTTTGTCGAGCAAAATTTTGAATTTGTTTGGTAATATTTGCAGAAGTTTATTTTTTAGATCCTATGTTTAAGTGATACAAAGATTTGGTAATTTTTGTAGAGGAAAATTTTGAATTTGTAAAAGAAGTTAGATCCAATTTTCAAGTGATATTAACATAGGGGCATTTTTGGTAGTTCACGCTAACATAAGAAAAGTGTGACACTAAAGGTACTACAACTATTATTAAAGATAAAGATATATTAAGATATTAAAAATATAATTAGACATTGTTATTCGGTATCCTGATCCGGCTATATTGGACTGATTGCGAAGATGGATGGACTGTTATCAAGAAGGATGACCATGGAACAACGGTTGTAGAACCCAGAAGCAGAACTCAAATGGTTATATGAAGCCAGGATTGAACGAAGTTGGTAGATGGACGGTGCATGATTCTAGAAATATGGAAGTTAGGTAGGAACTCAAGGGATCGACATAGCCTTGTGAAATAGAAGGGTTTGGCATAACATTATGGAATAAGGGGATCAGCATCATATAATGGAATTCAAGGGATAAGCATGAATAGGTATGCATGGATCGGCATAATTGGATAGACAAGGGATCAGCAAGGTCAAGGCAAAATGGATCGGCATAGCTAGGTAGCACCTTAGGGATTGGCATAGTCAGGTGGATGAAGTAATAGAGAGATCGGCCTGAGTAGAGGAGAAGGATCGGCATAGCTTAGTGGAATCAGAGGGATTAGCGTGACATGATGGAACTCGAGGGTTCGGCATAAGCATTAATACATGGATCGATATGGTAAATTATCAGATGGATCGACATACTTGAATCAATCACGAAGGGATCGGTATGCGCTTGGATCCAAGTACACATCTGCCTTCAACAATCAATATTTTGGGATCTAGAGGTCCAAAGCAAGCGAAACTTGGAGAACAAGGTCTATGGACCCTAGGGACCCCACCTTAGGGATCGCATGTCAAAATAACTAAGGGATAAGGGATCGACATTATCCATTTGGGGGGTTCGGCAGAAGGTAATTCGCAAGTGGGTTTGAATAAAAGATCAATCAAAAGTATGAGCTTCACTAGTCTATTCAGTATGATATTTGGAGAGCCATCATATCGATGCATGAAGAAGCCATCATAGGGATCGCTGCCCCAGAATCAACCAATGAAGGGATTTGTACCGATCCCTATTCATTGGAATTTAGGCCCAGCGACCCCTCTGGTGGGCCCATGTGGATAAGGAGGTCATGTAGTCGAAATTTCAAAGAGATCGGTGGTCATCTTCGCCTATAAATACTGGCCTAAGGAGTCATTCTGAGGATCTTTATGCTGCTGGTTACACTAGTCTTCATTGTAATCAAATTTTCTCCTAATTTCTTGTTGTTTGCTGCTGTAATCAACCTATTTGTGAATCAATAAAGAGAATCTTCAAAGTGGACGTAGGCATATAACGCCGAACCACTATAAAATTTAGTGTTCTTGATTATTGCTTTGATTTGATTGTTAGTTTATTCTGTTCCTCTTTAATTTTACTTTCTTCATTTATTTCTCTGTTTAATTCTATTCTTGAGTGTTTGTGATCAATTTGGCTGCAAACATTTTGGTGTTTTCATCGAGAAATCTGATTCTCACTTGTTAGGATCCCCTTTGCTGCTACTGGATTGGATAAATCCCTCGAAGGAGATCCATAGTTTTCTTCATACACTACTCAGATTTGCAAAAATCTAAAAAGGAGGTTGACAATGGTGAGACATACAAGATCCACTTCTCAGAATATTAATGGGAATGAGACTGCTAGTATTCAACAAGGAGGCCTAAGCAACCAGCCAAGAAATTTGAATGCTGATCCGGTTGAAGTTTAGAACCCAACTGATTCTATAACCTAGGCTGAATTTCATAATCTGACGAGAGAGTTGATGGAAAGCCGTTGACAATTAAATGAGCGGATTCTAACCAATATTAGCCTGATGAACAAAATAACTCAACAACAGCACGGGAATGCCAGAAGGGGTCCCACTCTTTACTCAACATTGGAAAGTTCAAGCTCGTTGGATGAACACCAAAGGCTTAGGCGTCCCAAGCTTGAAGGAAATTGCACTGAAACATCGGAGCACCGCTTGGCAGACCAATATGGTCTAAAGACAGATCTATGCCGATCCCTCCCTAGGGATCGGTAACGATCCCTCCTCCAAAGTAGGGATTCCCCCACTACACTTGGGGAATCACCAGGAGCTATTCCCAGAAGCTTGGATGCTGGAGTTCGATTGAATGCTGACCAGGTACCTCAATGGAACGACGACGAGATGGATGTTCAAGGTGCACACCAAGAGGATGGTGGACCAAGTAGGCATGAAATGGCCCGTAAACATCGACCGGACCATTCACGTGAGGTGGAGTGCGACCACTGCTTGGCACCACCCATATAGACATCATATTTATCGGCAATGGTCAAACAGTTGGTGAGAGAGAACCAAGGTTTGACCAATGATGACTGGGGAATTGCGAGAAGCCACAACCCGTTTATTGATAGTGTCCTGCATGCTGAATACCCAAGAAGGTTCAATATGCCATCGATGCCGGCCTATGAGGGAAAAACCGACCCCAGGCAGTATATTATGAGATACGAATGGCTGATCGATTCTGCAAGAGCCAATGATCCAACCAAATGCAGATGCTTTTCCATAACCCTTTCTGGGATAGCAACGATGTAGTTCACGAGACTACCTCCGCGGTCAATTTCTAGATTCGATGAGTTGACAACCAAGTTTGTGGGGCAATTCCGGATGCACGCAGTTTGTCCAAAAGATGTGATGTCCCTTTCCAGTGGGATCCATGCCCTAGGGGAATCATTGAAAGATTACTTGAAGAGATTTCATACCGCCACCATGGAGGTCAGCAATCCAAATGATCATGCTAAACTCATGGTTGTAACAAGAGGGATCGATCCAGAATCTGAGTTTGGCGACTAGTTGGCTGAAAAACCGCCTGCTACGTTGGAGCGCTTATATTCAAAGGCAGCTCAGTACTTGAGGAACGAGGAGGCCAGGTCCTCAAGGAAAAAGAACATTGCGGGACCGAGTGGAGAAGCAGTACAGAGTAATATTGCAATAAAATAGTCTGATGACAGTTCTGGGAAAGTTTAGGTGAATGTTCAAAATAAGCCGAATCAACAAAAGAAAGATGGAGATAGGAATCAAGAGCGGAAGAGGGATTTTGGAAGACTAAAGCCTAGGATTCCAATGTATGAAAGTTACATGCTGCTAAACACGTCCCTGGAGAACATTTATCTATCCACTTGCAATATCATGCAGTATAGGAAGCCGCAACCAAAAGAGTCGTTAGAGAGACAGAAGCAAACTGGGAAGTATTGTCGGTTTCACGAATGTTATAGGCATAATACGAACGAATGTAGGCACCTCTAGGATGTCATAGAAAAATTGATTCGGGAAAAGAAGTTGCAACAGTTTGTGAAAACTCCCCAAGATGGCAGACATGGGACATCCACCCCAATCGAGGACAAGCCCCGCGTAGGGCTAAGGACCCTACGCGGACCGGTGGATGACTAATGATTAATGTGATAGTTGGGGACCGCACCCTGCAGACAAGAGTTGGTAAGAGATGGAGCGTTATGCTAGCGCAATAAGGCATGTAGGCTTTGAATGCTGTTCAACGGAAGATGGAACGTCGGCAAAACAACAACATACCATGGCGGATGATATTGTGTTTAGAAGCAGGGATGCAGACAAAGTAGAGGCTCCAACAGTTGACCCGATGGTCATTTCAGTTGTGATTGGCCCTGCGTTGGTAAGAAGAATTTTGATTGATTGTGGAAGTTCAGTGAATATAATTTTCAAGAAGGCATATGATCATATGAGAATGGAGGCCAAAGATTTAAAACCATCTAAAGCGCGCATACATGGTTTTAATGGCGTTGCGACTGAAGCTGTTGGTTATGTGGAGAGTGCGGATCCTACTGTTTATTGTTTTGGACGTTGACTCGTCGTACAATGTTTTTCTAGGCCAACCGGCCCTGGCTGAATTTCGGGCAGCTCTTGCCCCATGGTGTTTAACTTTAAAATTTCCGACAGACAATGGTGTAGGGGCGGTTCATGGTGATTAGGCGACTGGACGTGCCTGCTATATAGCTGAGTTGAGGGAAGCTCAACGCAAGGAAAAAGGAAAGGGTATGGACAAGATTGTCTGCATCCAAACCGCCGAAGATTGACAATTGGCGCTTGAGCCTTGGCTCGGGCGCCATAATCGGTTCTATAGAGATATAGATCCGGGAGACGATGAAGTGGAGCCCAAAGAGATTAAGGCTGCACTGGCTGAGCTGACGATCGATATCACGGTTAGCCACGACGACCCATCATGAGTCCTGAAGATTGGGTCACAGCTCAACCCCCCGATGATGAAAGAACTTGTTGGTTTTCTCCGAGTGAATCTAGATGTATTCGCTTGGACTCACTCTGACATGTGTGGAATCTCGCCTGCCATTTCTAGCCATGCATTGAATATTGATCTAAAGTATGTTCCAGTGAAGCAAAAAAGACGAGGCATGGATCCGGAGAGATCTGCCGCTCTTTAAGAGGAGGTGGATAAACTAAAAGTTAACGGGTTTATCCGCGATGCCCTCTACCCTGAATGTGTATTAAAACCCGTGCTTGTGAGGAAGGCGAATGGGAAATGGAGAACGTGCATCGATTATTCAGACTTGAATAAAGCGTGTCCAAAAGATAGTATTCCCCTTTCAAGAATTGACCAGATAGTTGATTCAACTGTCGGACACGAATTGTTATCTTTTATGGATATGTACTCGGGATATAACCAAATCTCGATGCATATTCCCGATCATGCACACACTAGTTTCATTACGGATGTTGGATGTACTGTTACGTGGTAATGCCGTTTGGATTGAAGAATGCTGGAGCAATTTATCAGCATTTAGTTAACAAGATGCTTAAAGATCAGATCGGAAAAACAATGGAAGTGTATGTAGATGATATGCTCTTAAAGTCACGGTGACCAAGCGACCACATCAGGGACTTAGCTGAAATGTTTGACATCCTTCGATACCACAAGATGAAAATCAATCCTTTGAAATGTTCGTTTGGTGTTGTGTCAGGAAAATTCTTGGGCATTATTGTTAATGCTCATGGAATAGAAGATAACCCCGAGAAGATCCAGGCTATTCGAGATATCCAAGCACCCAGAACTATTAAACAAGTGCAGAGTCTGAATGGGAAAGTTACTGCTTTGAGTCGGTTTATCTCTAGAGCTACCGACAAGTGTATTCCTTTCTTTTATTTAATTAGGAAAGGAAAGAGAAACTTCGAATGGACACAGGACTATAGAGACGCGTTACGAGCTTTAGTAGATCACTTGGAGGGACCCCCTATCTTGTCAAAGCCGATAAATCAAGAGGAGTTGTACATCTATTTGGCTATATCGGCGCATGTTATAAGTGCCGCCTTGATTCGTAAGAACATTCGGATCCAAAACTCGATATATTATGTTAGTAAGTGACTAACTGGAGCAGAAAGGAACTATCCAAAAATTGATAAATTAGCGTACTGTTTGCTAATTGCATCATGGAAGCTTCGTCCGTACTTTCAGGCACATCCAATCAATGTTTATACCGCTCAGCCGTTACGACAGGTCCTACAATGACCTGAGACATCTCGAAGGTTACTCAAATGGAACATTGAGCTTAGCCAATTAATGTCTCGTATTAGTGCTTAGGAATCTTTATCGATAACGTTGGGCAAGCGCATCGATCGGAATTCTTTATAGCATGACTATCCAAGGTCAGGCATTGGCGAACTTTATAGCTCTATTAGTATATAAGATCATCTTGCACGGTTTTCCCCTTATCTTACCTGAGTTCAGGAGTTGTTAACTGAATTTGAATACTATGACATTTCATATATTCCACGTGATCAAAACAGAGAGGCTGATTCCTTGGTAAAGTTAGCTAGTACCGGCGACACGCAATAGATGGGTCTAGTTTCGGTCGAAGTATTAGATGCTCCGAGTATAAACATGATGGAAATCGATCAAGCAATAGAGGCAGAATCTGAAAGGGAATTGTGGATGACTCCAACTAAAGACTATTTACCGCACAGGGTCCTGCCTGATAAAAGAAATGAAAAACGACAGGTCCTTCGAAAAGCTTCACGATATATTATGCAAGAAGGACTCATGTATATGAGAGGTTTCTTAGTCCCTCTACACTGGTGTATCGCTCATGATGAGATAAAGCATATTTTGAAAGAAGTTCATGATGGAGAATGTGGTGATCACACTGGAGGGGGCAAACTTTGGCAAAGAAGATACTCTGTTATGGGTACTATTGGCCAACCATAAACCAAGACACAGTCGATTATGTAAGACAATGTGATAAATGCCAAGTATATGCAAAAGTTCCGAGAACTCCGCCAATAGAAATCACGCAAATGGTGAGCCCATGACCATTCGCCATGTGAGGTATAGATATTATCGGTTCGTTACCAATCTCTAAAGGTGGCGCGAAGTACGCTGTTGTGGCAGTTGATTACTTTACCAAATGGGCCGAAGTGGAACCTTTAGCTATAATCACAACCAAGAAAGTAATCAATTTTGTCGTCTGAAACATCATATGTCGCTTTGGTCTTCCCTCCCATGGACCATTGTAATGGATAATGGGCCTCAATTCGATAGTACCGAGTTTAAAGACTTCTACTGAAGATACCGCATTGAAAAGAGATTTACAGCGGTGCTCACCCACGGGTAAATGGACAGGTTGAAGTTATAAATAAAATCATCAAGTCATTTCTAAAGAAGCATTTGGAGAAGGCTAGAGGCAAGTGGTGGATGAACTCCCTACAATACTTTGGGCTTACAGGACCACTCACAAGTCCGCGACTGGCCATACTCCATTCGCCCTCGCTTACGGTTCAGAAGTCGTTATTCCTGTCGAGCTCGAAGTCCTTCTCATCGACTGACTTACTACGATCCTAAAACAAATAAAGATCTTCTCTTGGAATCTTTGGACTTTATAGATGAGAAGCGCGAAGAAGCTGATTTGAGAGCAGCTGCACACCGACATCGAGTCCCTGATATTACAACACTAAAGTGCGATCAAGAACCTTCAAAATTGACGATCTCATCCTAAAATAGGTTTTTCCTACCCCATCACACATGAATCCGATTTGGGAAGGACCGTATGTCATTGAACAGAGGCTTGGAGAAGGAACTTTCAAGCTAGCGACTGTCGATGGCATTACACTTCAGAGAGCATGGAATAACGAGCATTTACGACACTATTTCACTTAGATTATTTTCTTTACATTTCAGTTCTATTTACTTTCAGAGTTTTGCTTTAGCATTTGATTTTCCGAATATGTAATAAGACAGATTATTTTGTTCCTTTCCATTTAATGAATAAAGTTTCAAGCTTCCTTTGTTGTTATGATTGTTATTGCATTGTATGCTAAGTACATAACAAAGCTGATTGATATCGATATGTGTGAACAACTCCCAAAGTTTGAAATCGATCGATCGTGCTAACCCTCGATGGGATCAAACAAGACATGCTCAGTCAATTTGCTCATTTAACAATTCCTATAAATGATCTAGAGAATGGAACACACAATAAGGAACGAATACGGTCGACAATCTAGAGATTAAAAAATTCCTACCCAGACCGTGGAACTGAAATAAAACCAATCAACCAAAAGGAGTACAACCTATTTTCTCCCGAAACAACTCTAAGTCCCCAGAGTGCAGACTAGGGTGTAAACATAAATCGGGCAGATACCGACTGCCCGCAAACAACTCTAAGTCCCCAAAGTATGGACTGGAGTATAAACATAAATCCGGCGGATACCGACTGCCCGCAAAACAACTCTAAGTCCCCAGAGTGCGGACTGGAGTATAAACATGAACGAATAGATGAGTGGATTCCGACCGTTCTCTATTCCACAAACTCCATGAATAGATGAGTGGATTTCGAGAATAGATGAGAGGATTTTGACTGTTCTCTATTCCACAAACTCCATGAATAGATGAGTGGATTTCGACCGTTCTTTATTCCGCAAACTCCATGAATAGATGAGTGGATTTTGACACGTTCTCTATTCTGCAAACTCCATGAATAGATGAGTGGATTTTGACCGTTCTCTATTCCACAAACTCCATGAATAAATGAGTAGATTTTGACCGTACTCTATTCCGCAAACTTCATGAATAGATGAGTGGATCTCGACTGTTCTCTATTCCACAAATTCCAACCTGAAATCGATAGGAGGAATAAAAACTCGCTGAGGATGGAATTCGACCGTCCGATTTCTAGCCTCGCCAAATCAATGCGGGGGCAGAACCACAATAAAAATAAAAAATAAAATCGCTGAATCCGACAGCATAACACTAGCGCTTGAGCCTGGTGTTTAATACGACTCGAGGCCATGACCATATGGAGGCCTTGGGATGGAGGTAGTGAATTATTAATAGGATTTGCAATCAACGAATTACAAGTACATTGAATGGAAAGTAATCGTTCAACTATTTAAATAACAATTCACACGATGCTTAATCGAAAACAAAAACTTTTATTTATAGGTGCCAAAATTTCAATACAAGTTATTTCAAAAGATCGAGATTCATACCCGTACAACTACGACTAGTGAAAGAAATAATTACGCAAACTATATACAATGACATGAAGCAACAACTACTTCTTCGATTTTCTTTCTCTTTTGGATTTTTCAGGGGTGGAGCCACTCGTACTTCTCTTTCGAGACCCTTTACCGCCTTTGGCCGGAGAACTTGTGGAAGTAGGAGGGATTTCACCAGGAATCGACCCGCCCGGTGGAATAACTTGCAACAGTACAAGATGTGGATCATCGATTTCCACCTCGATGGGCTCGCTTTTAGCTTTTCGTTTCAACATCTCCTCCTTCTCAATCCTCTCCCTCATGCTAGTTTTATCAGTATGCTCTAAAGCACCGGTAACTATTACATCATCAGATTCATCGGCTGGGAGTGGATCCTCGGTCTTATCTTCATCAAGCGCACTGATGACTTGAGCATCGGGTCCCGAAACATTAGCAGCAGTCGGATCTTCAGCCGTTTCCTCGTGTTGTTCTACAACAGCTCCACTTATGGAAGTTTGACTGGGACCAGGAAGACCTACAAAATTTGATAAAATGGTGATGTTAGCTAAAGGCCATTGCGCATGAAGAACAAAAAAAATTTATATACAGAGGAGTATAGTATGATACCGTCATCTGGTTGACTTTCTATAGTCGCCGGGGTGCCTCCTTCAAGAATGGGAGATAGCATTTTTGATTCAAAGCCAGGCTTATCCGGATTATAGTCGAGATTCTGCTCCCATGTCAAGAGAAGTTGATGGTCCAACTACTTGGGTTGGAGAGGAACCCTTAAGATTAGTTCCTAAAGACCCGGCAATATCCTCTCCTCCTTCAGTAGGTGTAGAAGCCTTGAAAAATTGAAGTTTTGCAGCGGCTAGATCTGAAGGCTCGTTTCCGCAAAGAACCTCCCTCATTAAGTCTTCCTCATTAAAGTCAGCTTCACCCAACTCTTCCTTCTTCATCTTAACAATATGCTCCCAAGCTTCAGCAAGCGATTCAAGGTAGCCCTTGCCAATAAAACCTAAATCACGGTGAAGCAAGACTTTAGCATTGTATTCTATGATCAGCGGATCGAATAAGTTCTTGATCTCATTCCTACCGGACTCCATGGCGGCTTCCACTTGGGAGTTGACTTGTTCGATCATTTCTTTTCGGCCTTCTTCTCGGGCCTCTTCTTTGAGAGCTCCAATTTTAGCAAATTGCTTGTCAAGTTTTGTTTTCATGCTCCTAGCCTCAATGACTTCTTCGCAATACTTCTACGATTCCTCCTGGGCTCCAATTTTTCCTCCCTTTCCTACTTTAATATTTCTTCAAGTTCCTCAATGCGGCGAGCTAAAGCATCTTTCTCCTTTTGCAAGGAGTCCTTTTCTAAAGCAAGTTTCCCATTGTGGTGAAGTGCCGCGTTGAGTTCTTTTTTATGAGTAGTTTCCAGACAGCTTACCGCCTCTGCCGTCTCCTTGGCGTTCTTTGCTGCCTCAGCAAGTTGGATTTTGAATTCTAGCAACTCAGCATCCTGGTACTTGATTATATCCTTGTCATGTATGGCTTCCAACTTGAGACGATCTATTTCATGTTGACGCCCGATAGAAACTTCAGAAACTTTTTCTGCAAAGTGTATGAATGATTTGTGTTGTACAAATAAATTGTTCACACACGCTAGAGAGCTTTCCTTGACATGCCCTGGGATAATATGAATAGAGGGAAGGAATTTAAGGCCATCAAAACAAATTTTTGGGAAAGTGGCCTTAAGCTCGGCCAACTTCTTTGTGGTGGAAGTGTCAGGGGTAGTAGCCAGCAGGGGTGGATTAGAAGTAGCGAGTTGGTGTTTATCTGATCGGCGCTCACGAGATTGTCTTGAGCTTGAAGAGCTGGAGTGTTGCTCATGAGACGCAGCGACGTGAGGGCCACAATAAGAAGGTTGTTCTCCACTCTGAACCGGAAAATAAGATTGTTCGCCTTGATGAGACGTATGAGATTGAGATTTTCATTTAGAAGAGGACGAAGACTCCCTTGAGTGGTAATTCTTGTTCCGTCCCTCATCTTTTTTTCTGCATTGGGTGGACTCAGAATCCCGGCTTGGGCGATGGTATGCTGAGGAGCTTCGAAGGCGATCAAAGACTCTCGATTGAGATATTACACCTATAAAGACCAAATAAGAGCATATTAGAAATTGTCATACGAGAGATCAATAACAAGCGCATAACGAGGTGCAAGTGATTGTGAGTGTCCTAGTGTTCCCCCCAACAGACAGGTGACGGTAGCTTTGCTCATCGGTGTGTTCTCCCATTTATTAGAAGGTTTGATGCCTTTGCTGCTTCATGTGGGAGACTTAAGTCCTTCAATGTTAATATTTGGAAAGTCGTAAGACATGATATTATTCGGAATTTGAAGATTAGAGAATCCCTTTATTGAACTTTCCAAATGTTGAGACGATGATTCCTCTTCAAGAGGAGTAATAATAAATTCTAGGTCCGATGTGGTTTTTCTTCTACGTAGCCTATACGCCAACCTCTTTTTTCTCTTTGTAGGTGTTTGGGATTGTCCGAGTTGCGACGGTTCAACCATTGGCGCTTTTCTGAGGCCTGCATCGACATCTCCTAGTTTTTTGACTTGAGAATCTTTAATCTCTCCCTCCTTAGTATTTGCCCGAGTCCCCTCAGAAGGGGGCACGACGGGGTTAATTGTGTCCACTCTTCGTTCGACAATGTTCTTTGGTAAGGTCGTGCTTCTAGGAAGTCTGATCATGCAGCTGTCCTCCAATAACCCGAACAAAGATAACAATTCATCGGTTATGAGGAGTTTGATGTCCCGATCCTCAACGGGGGTAGCACGGATGGCAGCGACGACCCTAGAAAAATTAGCGCCTTCAGGGCGTGGGCGAACACCTGGAAGAACTCCGGATGTTGGTGGATTCAAAGGAAAAGTTACGACTTGGGTCAGTGAACTTGAGAGAAAATTGGAAGAAGTACTTACGTCCTTCTAACCATCGTCTTGCGAATATAGGAGGGCATCGCACATAGAACCATTCATGTTTAAACAGTGAAAGTTTGTTCCAAGCGCCCGTCAAGGCTTGGTAATTTGGTGAAGGTTCGAGGAAAACGTAAGAGGGGCTTCCCGATTGCCTTTTGAAATTATAAATGAATCTGATGTCTTCAGGAGTTGGCGGGACGAAATAGAACATTCATGAATAGCAAGAAAGTCCCATGAATAAAAGCATAACTATTGGGATGAAATTGTGTAGGGGTGATCCTGAGATATCTCAACATCTCCTAGACAAAGGAATTGAAAAGCGCAACGCATCCAGCCCAGCACATAAACTTGTTGCATGCTGTATACCCGGCTGGAGGCAAGTGAGGTCTATCTTGTCTTGTCGAAACCAAGACGTCCTCAAATGGAATTCCATGGATTGAGCATAACCAACGAAGAGCTGCTTCGCCAATTCGAGAAGCCTGTGAATCCACTGGATTATCAAGGAGAGTGGCGCCCTCAACAACATCGGGAGCAGGGCTAATATTTTCCGTCGGAAGGACTGGAATGTCGGAGAAAAGATTGGCTTGTGGGTTAGAAGCTTCTGTTTGTTCTACATAATGGCTTGGAGAAGGCCTTTCGGATATAGTTGCAGAGCTTGACTTTGCCTTAGAACCGATTTGTCGTGTCACCGAATCGGAAGATATGTCAGTTGAATGCTTCGAGCGTTGAGGTTCTATATCAGCTATACTTAATAGATAATAAAAATTAGAAAAATAACCTGTTCCCCCCGTGTTAAGTGTGAACTAGTGTAGTGCAGTGCAATATGTAATAGACATAAACAGTTTGAAATCAGAAAGGCAAAATAAAACGATGAGACTTAGGAGTTTTGTCCAGAGAGACCGTCATCGCTGACCGTCCCATTTGGCAAGAAATTTGCTCGGCAACGAAAGCTTCGGGATCGACTATTAGCATATTGAGTTATGAAGTCTGTTGCTTAAGCTCATTAGCCATTTTATCGCTTAGTCCGTATTTAAAATTCCGGAAGTTTGGTTGATCTAAGTTCAACTGTTCAAGTATGCATGTTATATCGTTCATTGTCATCTTATGTTCGAGTTCGGCAAGGCAAACTAGCATTGAGTGTTCGAATGAGTTAGATTGGATTAGTCTATAATGTAAATGTCGATCCCTTGACTTCATTACTGATTCCTTCCCTAAGACCTTCCTACCGAGCCCTCTTCTAGACCACCTCGTACCGATCCCTCAATCTAAGGTCTCTATACCGAACCTTATACCAAAATAGGAGATACCGATCCTTATATCACTACTCAATACTGATCCCTTTCCTAAACCTCCTCACCAACCCCTCTCCACAACTAAAGCGACCGGTCCCTATTATTGCCTTTTCAAAGTACACCGATCCCTATCCTATACCGACCCCTCTCTGAACTTTACCTTTCTGATCCCATACCTCGACCTTCCTTCATCCCACCGTCTCTACAACTAAAACCAGCTAAAATATCGAACCTTCGCTTGCCGATCTCTTCCATTGCCATTTCACCATAGACCGAACCCTACCTTTTTCCATTCCTAACTCCTTCTCCACCAAAAGCCTTCACTGAACCCTCATCTCTCCTCTTCCTTTGAGATCTCTACACCCAATTTGACCCATCGAACATCTACTCCAGCAAACATTAACCTCGCCAAAATCGTTCACTGTCACTACATCAAATACTCGCTAACAGTCCAAGGTTAATAATCATATCACATGATTGCAGAAAAATATCACCGAGCCTTACCTATGAAAGGATATAAATGCTTTGGCTATCGTGGAGGCGAGTGTCTATCTGTACGGGACATTGAAAGGCGAGGTGAAATCAATTGATGGGGAGATTGGGAAGGTAGATGGATTTGTAAAGAGTTGAAGATTTGGACGTTGGTGGGAGCCTAGGTTCGGAAGAGAAGTTTCGTTGAAAGGCAAGCAGAATGAGGAAGGAAGGAAATGGGTTATGTATATATGTGTATGGGAGAGGAATCGACTATAGGGAAGTGGAATGAGTCATGGGTGGAAAGGGTTCGGCATTGGAACATGCCGATCCTTATTTGCGTAGCCTTAGCAATGGATCGGCATGTCGAATGCCGACCCCTACATATAAAAAAAAGAAATGAAATAAAAATAAAAAAGGAAAAATAATGTATGAGTGAAAAGTGAATGACGATAGTGATCATGAAGGTTTGATTGTAAACGCGAACATACAAAATACTATAAAAATTGGCAACGACCTATGAACGTTCGAGCACGTCCGAGAGCCAACAACAGCAACGTATATATGAATATGCATGGAAATGGTTTAAAAGTTCAACCTTTTGAAATCAACAGGAATTGCGATCAAACTTGAAACTTTCAAGTTCAAGGCTGGATCAGATAATAAAAGGCTTATAAGTCCCGCATGACCAGATTTGTATATGCCGACGGAATACGACATCGGACTTATTTAATTGAAAGTCGACCAAGCGTCTTAATGATCAATGGAGAATTCAATGTCTTGGAAAATGATTTGATAAAGGAATAGCAATTAGTGAAGAAGCTAGATGGACTTCTTTCTAGCAATTCAGACTTGTTTCGATTCAAAGCACGTCATGTTACTCACAAGACGTACTTTGGGGGGCAAGTGTTATCCCGTATCCTGACCCGGCCATATTGGACCGATTGCGCAAGATGGATGGACTATTATCAAGAAGGATGACCATGGAACAACGGTTGTAGAACTCAGAAGCAGAAATCAAATGGTTATATGAAGCCAGGATTGAACGAAGTTGGTAGATGGACGATGCAGGATTCTAGAAATATGGAAGTTAGGTAGGAACTCAAGGGATCGGAATAGCCTTGTGAAATAGAAGGGTTTGACATAGCATTATGGAATAGGGGGATCGGCATCATATAATGGAGTTCAAAGGATAAGCATGAATAGTTATGCATGGATCGACATAATTGGATGGGTAAGGGATCAACAAGGTCAAGGAAAGATGGATCGGCATAGCTAGGTAGCACCTTAGTGATCGACATAGTCAGGTGGATAAAGTAATAGAGGGATCGGCCTAAGTAGAGGAGAAGGATCGGCATAGCTTAGTGGAATTAGAGGGATCGGCGTGACATGATGGAACTCGAGGGTTCGGCATAGGCGTTAATACATGGATCGGTATGGTAAATTATCAAATGGATCGACATACTTGAATCAATCATGAAGGGATCGATATGTGCCTAGATCAAAGTACACATCTGCCTTCAACAATCAATATTTTGGGATCTAGAGGTCCAGGCAGGAGAAACTTGGAGAACAAGGTGTATGGACCCTAGGGACCCCACCCTAGGGATCACATGTTAAAATAGCTAAGGGATAAGGGATCGCCATTATCCATTTGGGGGGTTCGGCAGAAGGTAATTTGCAAGTGGGTTTGAATAAAAGATCAATCAAAAGTACGAGCTTCACTAGTCTAATCAGTATGATATTTGGAGAGCCATCATATCGATGCATGAAGAAGCCATCATAAGGATCGCTGCCCTAGAATCAACCATGAAGGGATCAGTACCGATCCCTATTCATTGGGATTTGGGCCTAGTAACCCCTTTGGTGGGCCCATGTGGATAAGGGGGTCATGTAGTTGAAGTTTCAGAAAGATTGGTAGTCATCTTCACCTATAAATACTGGCCTAGGGGGTTATTCTGAGGGTCTTTACGCTGCCGGTTACACTAGTCTTTATTGTAATCAAATTTTCTCCTAATTTCTTGTTGTTTGCTGTTGTAATCAAACTATTTGTGAATCAATGAAGAGAATCTTCAAAGTGGACGTAGGCATACAACGTCGAACTACTATAAATTCTGGTGTTCTTGATTATTGCTTTGATTTGATTGTTAGTTTATTCTGTTCCTCTGTTTAATTTTACTTTCTTCATTTATTTCTCTACTTAATTCTATTCTTGGGTGTTTGTGACCAATTTGGTTGCAAACATTCCCTCTCTTAGATGCACAAAAGTTAAGCTACTAAACGAAATCCATACAATCACCCTGAAATCATATCTTTAAAATAAGATCTCATGATTATATGAAAAGTGAAATTACTTTGTAAGATAGAAAAAAACTGATGTATGAACATTATTTAACACTCACCTTGTGCTTACAATGCATTATTGCTATAAACAACTATGTGCATATGTAGTTTAATCAAGATAACCATGTGTATGCCAAATTAAAATGAAACTTAGAAAATAATCAGTATTTTCTCCAAATTACAAACTTACTATTTAGAAGAAGAAAAAAAATATTAGGACATTTTAAAGAAATTAATTCAAATCAAACAAATTAAGTAAGACCATTTTAATAATTTCAAATTTTCTGCATCTTCACTCTTATCATGAACCATATTATCCTCTTCATCACCTGTTTTGATAATATATTCTTCTTCTTTTCTTGTTTTTTCATTGTTACTGCAGATTTCTCATCACTTTGATCATCCTCCTCCTTGCTCTTTTACTTTTGAGAAGTCTCTCTTTCTTTTGACATTTTGATGGAGATTCTCGCTCCTATAAAATTCCCAAGATTAATACGTGCTCGGGTAAATAAGGCGGCATTTACAAAACCATTAAATAGATAACGCAAACCTACAAAATATAAACATCGATATATTTTAAAATTAGTACAACTAGATCTATTTTCCATAACTTCCATATAAAGATCTATAGTTTCCAACATGCACAAACAAATGCATGAAAAGGGAATAAAATATTATAACGGACTGTCAATTTGTTAGAATGATAATTGCAAATTTTTATGGATATGATTTTTTGTTTCAGATATGGAAACAAACTTATTCACCATGTTATAAAACCAATATTAATGTCCACTAAATAAATTGCATTGCATTCAAAGAAACAGACAATGAAGGGGAAAGTATGCAATTCTAATGCATTTTAGATGCACTGGAAGTCACTTATTAACATTGTATTAAAAATAAAAGTATTGATTTCTATATCTCTTCTCTAAAACATCACATATTATGAACAAAGGATTTCTAGAGTTCATTAGTAAGTGCTTATTAAGCATGTATGAATTTGTCAAAATTTCTTAAAATAACACCACGTATATGGTTTATTATGTGCTAAAATTGGTTAATAAAGCAAAATCATATCATGTATATTTGGAAATGAGGTCAAAGCATTTAAAGGAAAAAATAGATTGAAATTATAAGATTAAATAGATAGCCAACTGGGTTGGCGCAATTGGTTGATGATCCGAACTGCGAGATTAAAGGTCACGAGTTCAATCCTTGAAGCTTACAATCATGTAACAAGTATCTGGGATATGTGTTTGGCAGATAAATACTTCCTTAGAGTTTACAAGTGAGGCTTGGTTCTCTAGGTAGTTCAGAAAAATCAAAGAAAAAGAGTAGCACAAACTGTGAAATCAGCTATTACATTTGAACTATAAGACCTTGAAACCGACATGCGTACCATACAATCAACATGTGTGCTTTAATTCCAAGAAAATCAAATTAAGTAATACTATAAAATATATTACGATCACCACAAAGGTGCCTGAAATAAATATATGATGGAACAACTAAACTCAAAAAACAATCAACATTTCTTTCAAATTTCAAAGTTACTATATAAAACTCAAAGCATGTAAAATAAAACAATTTCAACAAATCAATTCAAATAAAACCAAATTCATATGAGTCTATCAACCTTGCACCTTTAGTTTCTTGGCATGAAATTTAATCTCTTCTTATTTATTAGTTTAAATAATATATTTTTCTAGTTATAATCAATTTTCTTTTATAATGATTTCTCTTCGGTTTGACGTGCTCTTGCTTGCTCTTTTACTTTTAAACGATTTTTCCTGCTTTTGAGATTTTGATGGAGGTTCTTAGTCATTCTGAAATGCTCTTGTTTTTGCTATACAAATTCTACTTACAAATAAATGTGTTTGTGAGGATAATTAAAACATGTAACTTTCAGAAAAAATTAAGAGATTAATTTTAAATTATATTCTTATAAACTTTTGTTTTCACAACCTATAACTGATGTTAATATATGTATGTATGTATGTATGTATGTATATGTATCTATGTATCTATGTATGTATATATAATAGGAACTAAAGCTCAATCACTAGTTGTTATAATGTTTGTGTTTGGGTAACATCTTTCAAGGGTAATTTTTTTAAATATTATATGTACATGGTTATATTTGTCCAATTATAAGAATGCACACTAATCTCATATATCAAAATGACACGTCATTAACAACATAATTCAAAAACTAAAATATGAAAAAATATATATACAAAAACTCCATAGCGGAATTAAACAACAATACATATATACTATTTCAATAAATGAATACCATACAATGCACAATTCATCAAATAAATTTCCACATCATCATGCACATCAATTATTATTGAATTTATAAACAATACAACTATAACCATGGGAAACATACAAGTAAACACATGTAGGTGTTTCCTGCATCCATACCTCTTTTTCCTCATTTTCTTCATTTGAAAACTTTTACAAATACATGGATATATAAAGTAAAAAGGAAAAGGTGATCAACTATGTTTGGACTGGGCCTAGCCCTGTACACTCCAGCATCAAGGGATATGCAGACTATTGCATAAAAAATACTGCCTACGTACCCTTTTGGGATCAAGATCATGTAATTCTATTTCCTATTCTTCTCTCGCATTAAATATTTGTTAGCACATAACATTGCATAACAGTAGCAACTATGCACCAAATACAAGCACAAAACATCGTATTCTACTATGCTTGTCACCACGATCAATCATCATAAATATGGGGTAACAATAATCACATCAACGCACAACCATTAAACATCACACAAATTCAATAATATTCAATGTCAACCTTAAACATCGAATAAATCAACAACAACTAATACCATCAAATGTATACTAATTACCCATCACTAGTAACACGACATCAATAATAAAAACGCAAGTATAAATCCACCAAATGTGTACCAACCACTCAGGGTCAGTCCTAGAATTTTTTGGTACATATAGCCAGTTGCAAAACAAAGGCCCTTATATAGAAACTAATGCTACTATCGTTAATTACATCATCAAAATAATTTATGTTGTTTATAGATAAAGAGAAGAGGAAAAAAGAAATAACTTTATTCATAACAATAATTCAAGTTATTCAACAAAACTAATATTTATTGCTTATGAACATTTTCTGGCCTTCTGACTTGCAAAATTACTAATAATATTTTCATATTCAAGTTCATTGACCATATCTTGTTCAATCGATAAAAGTGCCAAACCATTTAATCTTTTTTGTGACATAGTGGAAAGAAGATAAGGCAATAAGCATGTACCATCTTAGATATAAAAGCCGAACATATATTATGAATTTGTAGCTAAAACCAACCAAACACGATCAAAAGCAAATATCACATTATCTATGGAATCATATAGAAAGTCAAAAAATGCAGCAATTCATTTTATCCTAGTATAATGAACAAAAAGAACCGGGCTACAACTGCATGTTATCATGTTGCAACATCTTCTCTTTCGTACTATTCAAATTCAAATGTAAATTTTTACACTTGTGATATTGGAATTGAATGGATTGTATTCTAGCCCAAAGGGTATAAATAAAATAAAATAAATGATCAAACAATATAGCCATAAAGATATTAAAAAGACACAATTCAGCTATTGTTTTAATCGCATGAATGAGTTCACTGTTGTTGATTTATTATTATTTTTTCTTGGAGTTGTCTCAAATCAAAGTCAAACATTTGTGCAAGAAAGTTGTTAACTTTTGATGATAATAACTATAGTTATAACTACAAAAAATTACAATATGAATCATATGATTGATATTTGAAACTTATAGGAATTCTATCTGGGTATTTCTCCCTGATCCTTGCTGATTCGGCTTTTCTTTTCTCTAAAGAAACATAAAGTGTCCATCAAAATAAATCATCACGGTTCAAAAATGGATGGTAATCATAAGATTAAGGAAATAAATAGTAACCCAAATCATGTTCGAGCTTGAAAGAACTATTTTCCATCTCCAACTTGGCAAATCAAATAACAATTTAAATATACCATTTTGATTTAGTCCTTATTAATTATTATAAAAATCAATCCTTAATATACAATTAACTAGCCTAAAACTAGAATATGGGGATCAAATTTGAATTGGCATTAGAACATTGTTACATTACATAATGTTGTTTATAAATTACAAGAAGTACAAGTAACTAGAAATCAGAACATACAAAAACAAAATGTCCAAAATTAAGTAGTACCTTTTCAACAACAACTTCTTATAGTTGTGTTGTGCCCAAATTGTTTCAAGCCTAGAGTTTTGCCTTTCCCGTTGATCAGAGTCTTTTTTAGATGGAGTCGCCATCAATTGATTTGGAGATGGATTCGTCATCGCCTCGCCTTCCTGATGCAGTCGCCAATCGCCATGTTGTGCTGTTAAGCCTCGATCGACGATCGCGATTCGTGATTTTTTCTTCTTCTATGGATCGCGATTTTGTTTATCATTTTGTTTCTTTTTTGGCTACGTTGGTATATAGGGGGAATATCGAAGATGGTGCCCTAGATTTTATGGGGCCCTAAACGGTTGCTTTTGCTGCTTTGGTAAAGGGTCAACCCTGCAACCACTCCATATTTGCAACACAACAATAAATTAATCAATTGTGCACTAATTACTGTATATTAATAAAACAAACATCAAACTTTTCAAATTTGCTACTCAAATTAGTAAAACAAACATCAATATCATCAATACAACAAAATCATAATTAACTACACATCCGCGTAGTAATGATGGTAAAATATTGCATAATTCATCCTAATGCGATTCCATCTCCACACAATAGGCATATATGATAATTTTAAACAAAATTAATCTTATATGTTACAATAATCCAAAATAATGTATTTACATCGATTATTTCCTCTTAAATACAAAGTCATCTTATTATTAATATTATTGTTGTTGTTGTTATTATGAAAATACTTTATCCCTTCTATCTCAAAACAATAATATTTCCTCCAAATGATAATACACTTTAAAAAAGTCCTTCACTACATATTTATTACTTCAAATATCTCAAAACATCTTTATTTATTCACAAATAGTAATTCATGTCAAATTACTTTCAAAAACAATAATATTATTATCTTACATCAAAATAATAATATTTACTCATATCTCTTTATTATCTTTTACAATCTATTTATTATTATTTAACTCAAAAATTATAATATTCCGCATTAATATTATTTTTGTTTATATCAAAAATAGTAATAATTTACCCTAGAGTACTTCGGAAAAATATACCTTTATTATTATTATTACCATTCTCAAGATATCTCTTATCTCTATTACTTAAACAATAATAATATATTTTCATAAACTCCATAAAAGCAATCGTGTTATTATTTGATCAAAATAATATTGTCTTCCCAAAAATCATTTTATTATTTATTAAATCATGGTTTACTTTATAAATAATAATAAATTCTTCAAATTTCTTTTAAAGTAGATTTTACGTTATTATCTATGAATTTTCCCAAACGTAAATAATAATCTTGTTAAAATTTTCACATTAATTCCAGTACAAACTGTTAGATCACAATAATTTAGAAATACTACTCAAAATTTGTAAATAATATTACTTCCACAATTATACTCATTTTCTATTAATTAATTATTTTTCTCCAAACCCATAATTAATTACTGTATAATGTCACCATCCAACAATGCAATAATTATACAGGTAAATAACCAAATTGGAACGCACATCATATTAAAACATTACAATAATCAAACAATCATCAAAACATCATAACATATATCAATGAATACTTATTTAATATTTTAAAAATATAAATACTTACGACCATCAAATCCACAAATGCACTTTCACCAATAGCTCCAAAATTCAGAAAACCATATGTTAAATTGTCCGGAATTTCAATACAAACCCAATGAAACAAACCACACACGAAATGGGGGTTATATGCAAAAGATATGGTGATTAGAAGGTTAAGGGATGGAATTGTAATTAAATAAAATATGGGGACTAAATCATAAAATTTTATTCTCCCCAAAATTTCAACTGCCTTTGATTTTGAATTTTATCCGCCTATTATGGCCACCTCCGACCATGCTAGCACCACCGACCGCCTCCAACATGACCTCTTACTCCTCATCCCCCGACTACATCCACCATTGCCGTCAATTATGGCTAGAATTGGCTACACCCAACCTCGTTGCCATCCCCTTCTTCCTTTAATTGTTGGCGATCTGGTGATCTATTCATCGCATCGAGACTATCACTCAGTTCATCTTGACGAGAACTCTCGATATATGCCAATGCCATCACCCAATTCATCATCGATCAAAAACCCCTAAATTAAAACCCTAACTTCGCGCCTGGGTGTTTTGACCTTGATTTCTGATCCAATTATGCTATCTTGCAACGAATGAACATTTGACGTCTTTGTCTTTGATAGAGTTTGTTAGTGTGCCCTAGGGACAATTATGTAATTTACTATGTAATATAACTCTTATAAAAGAATCTTATTCGAAATGATTTACGTATCAGGTTTATTTTTCTTTTATATATGGTGTTATATATAAATATAAATAATGAATTAAATACATTAAACATATATAAGTAGAAAATCCTTAGAAGAAGTATTTTATCGATTGTATCTAGGAACGTGTTAGCAACCATGAGAATTGAATCAATAAGTATATATTGATATATAAATAAATACTTAATCCTTAAATATTCCTAGTTGAGATCTATCAAGCAAAGGATATCGATACGTTTGTTGAGACAAGTGTACGTAATGCTCTTCATACAATGGATAGTGATATACTCATGATCGTTGAGGGCGCCAAGAAGTTACACACTTATGGTTGTTTGGAACAATCACAGAACGACTCAACGAGAGTGTCTTCTATAGATTAATATAACTAAGTCAAAATAGAATATCTCAAGGTAACGATGCACATTAGTCTTCTAACTTGAGAGTACTATCAAACTTAAGCATGTAGACTGTACTTTGATTATGGTCAATCACATGGCATGATGACCATGTTACGGCCATAGTTGGGTACACGTTAAAACACTTGGAAGTAAAATACTACTCAAGCGAATTTATGTCTTCTTCGTTATAGAATGTCAGTATCAGCATAATTTGTAAGTCGACTTAAAGTCAAAATCTTGGACCAGAGCAAATAAGTTAATCGATAAGTGTTATGAGATTGAACCATGTACTTTAAAAGTGAGCTACGCAATTAATACAAATATTATAAAGTTTCTGACCTTGGACCACTCTGAATATCTAAGTGATATAGTGATGATGAAAAGAATATGTGTACAGACCATCATTGCTATGTGAGCTTATTTTAAGATCTGAAATACGATTTCACCTGAATTGTCTATAAGCGTTGGGTTCGACCATACCGTGCTTCAGCAAAGTCTATACAAACTTTATTTAGATTGTTTAAATATTAACCGTGGATTAATTTCATACTAAAGAATCTACATAACTGCGTTGTTGATTATTTCTGAATTCGATTAATCGTAAAATTAACTTATAATTGTTATAAACTAAAAATAAAATTAGATATAAACGTTATATTAATTTTTTTAATGGCATTTAGTTATTTATTCAAAGGGTGAAAAATTATTTAAAAACAACGTATAAACATTGTTCGGTGATTTAATTAATATGCAACTTTAGATAAATATAATGAACACATGGTTTAAACATTAAATCATTGATTGGCACAAAATATTTCTATAGGGGACCATATTAGGATAGCCATACATGGGAGGTAAGGGGGAGAAAATATATGATTATTTTGAGAACCAATTATTGATTGGAGAAAAACAGTTGTTGATTTGAATGAATAAAGGAAAGTGATCTCTTATCGATGGTCCAAAATGCTTGTAAAACGACATCTTCCTCTCCATCAACCACACACAATTTTCTGGTGATCTCTTTCAACCCTGGTTGCCATTACCCCATTGGTGAAGCCAACTTTTCAACTTTGCAAATTAAAGAGAAGGGGGAGACGGTGTTGCTTCAAGAGGAATTGATTAGCAAACAATGTTTTAGGCTCTCGGTGGTACTTTTGATGAAAGGTATAAAAAAAAAATTTGTACATTCATATATCCATTGTGTATGTTTAAAATCTCTTTTAGTTTCTAAATAGAAAATAGGGATGTTTTATTAAACACCCTTCAAAAGTTTCAAAATTCACTTTCTCCCGTCAATAACAAGTTTCATGAAAAACCCAATCAGTGATTCTAAAGAAAATGTGCATTTTAAAGTACACATATTTGCAGTTAGAATATCAAATATTTTCATTCTACATTGCAAATATATACAGCTCTACTTGCATAATTTTGTAAAATGCAAATTTACAGTCTACACCATAAGAATGGACATTCAGCACTTTAAATATTTACAGTCGACACTATAAATATTTGCTTTGCAAATATATACATTTTAAACTGCAAATATTTGCTATTCTAACTGCAAATATATACAATTTAAAATACACATTTTCGTTAAAAACATTGATAGAGATGTTTCGTGAAACTTATTCTTGAGTAAGGTTTTTCAGAACTTAAGTTTGGAAATATGGGCCAGATCCTAATTTCCACTAAAAAGTAACCTCTTATTTTGGATCTCAGATTTTATGTATGTATGTGTATGTCTACTTATATTTATACATACATAAATAGTTTATACACCAAACTATTAAATTAGTTTTTCTATTTAATATTTAAAAGAAGAAGTTTTTTATCCTACATTTCTCTTGTACATTTTTCAAAATTTTTATAAAAATTAATTTTGTCCTTTAATAGTAAAATATAATTCAAATTAATTATATGCGTGTGCGTGTGTTTTTTTTATGATTCATTGTTTAGCAAAAGCAAAAGTTATACATATACTGATATTTATTTACACTGTGGTTTAGGTTATATATATATATTATTTATAGATTTATAAATTAAAAAAAGAATCAAAATCAAACTAGTTGAATATGTTTTCAAAGTACGAACTTAGAAACAAAACATTTACTATATATATATATATATGTATACATACACACACATATATGTATGTTAAAAGAGAATGGAAACCTAAAGGCAAGTGGGACTTTTTTTGAGGGACAATGGCTTTTATTTGGTGAAATTCGAACTTCATGAAGATTTAGACAAATTTTTGAATAGAGGTCCATGGTTCATGGACAACAAACTTATTTTCATAAAGAAGTGGGATGAGAGTTTTCAATTTGAAAAAAATATACTTGAATCGTATCCAATTTGGATTAGATTGAACTACCTACACCTCGCATTATGGAACGCGAGAGGCATTAACAAGCTAGCAAGTATTATTTGGAAGCCTATAGACAGCGATGAAAATACCAAACAAGTAAAAGACTAAAGCATGCCAAAGTTTTAGTAGAGGTGAAAGCAGACACTAAATTCAGTGAAACTATAAGAGCTAAAGATAAGCAAGGCAAAATGTGTGTGTAGGAAGCGAAATATGAATATATTTGTAACACTTCGGAAATTTAAGAGGAATTTAATCGGGAAATTTAATAAGAAAAATTAAATTAAACACAAAACAAGGACACAAAAGTAAATTTTCAAAGACATCCCAATTTGACTACGAAACTTGCACCATCATGTTGGTAGCGATTTTTTGGACAATTTTCATATATAACTTGTCGTAATCCAAGATTGTATAAGAGAATTATGAGCGATAGAACAAGAGAGGAAAATTAAAAATAGAAAGTAAAATGTACATAAAAAATAAAAAGGCCAGGTCGACCCGTACATAGGCTAGGTCGACCAATGATGGTCGATCCAACTCTAGGGGCGGTCGACCCGACCTTTGTAAAATCGATGATTTTTTGTGCCTGTGTCGAATGATTGAACGGTTGTGATGGTGGCTTGCATGCGAAGAGATGGATGTGTGGATTAGATTTGCACTTGAGTTGATCTGATGGCCCTAGTTTCTAACCTAACACTATAAATGAATCTCTAATCTAAACCCTGAAGCTTTTATTAGTCGATCGATAACAAAACTCTATCCAAATTTCTACCGAAACCCTAGTTTTTACCCGAAATCCCAAAATAAAAAATAAATCCAAATCAAAACCCAAATTAAAATCAAATCCAAAGTAAAATTAAGAAGCAAGGTAAGCAATCAAGGAGGAGAGCTACCTATTGGAGGCCGGTTTTCTCAGATCTAGAGCTTAGGACAGAAGTTAGTGGGCATAGATTAATAATTTAATTAATGTAGTTGATTTTAAACTATTTTAAATGATAAGATTTTAGAAACCCTATAACTAACTTGTTAAATTTAAATTGAATTTTCCAAACCCTAAACTCTAGAATTAAATTTGAAATTGATCAATTTGATATTTGCTAATGTTAGATTCAAAACCCTAATCCTATTTCTAAGACTGGTTAACTGGAAATTAGGGAACTAATTAATTGGAAATTATAAACACCTAACCCTAATTAATCGACAACTAAAAATGGTCCGTGAAGGTGAAATTTGAACTGGAACGATCGACCTAAGATTCTCTAGGTCGACCGGTGGCGATCGACCTAGGGATTCCTTGGATCGACCGTCCAAGCTAAAAATGGACAAAATTTGTTTTTGGCCTAAGGCCCAAATTAAACGGATAAAAATTATATATTTAAGTATGGAATTATGTAATTAGTGAACTGGTTATTGAGCTAATTTGGGCTAAGTATTTCACATCGTTTGATATTGTTACGGCAATGTATAGCGCATAAATGGTGTTGATTGGGGCGATTTATTTCGCGATAGGATCAAGGGTGTTACGTACGGGTGAGCGCAGCATTGTCAGAGACACTTTCTAAGAGAGCTTGATAATAACAGGAGATCTTGGTACGTACGTTTCTGGCATAATGTGGTATGGGTGGACGTCGGTGCGGTACAATAAGTGGCTATAAATATCGAATAAATTGGAGCCCGGTACTAATGGGAGTTCTTATGGAGCCTCGATGCAATACAATAAGTGGCATGTTGGTATAGTTGTTCTCATTTTGGCCGATCATTGGTGTGAGGTTCGATCAATAGGTTTGACCCATTGTATTAGATAAGAATCCCTAGGTGTTGACTTTAGGAGTTCACAGGCACTTGATACACATCATATATCACTTTGAGTGGATTTAAAGTTAATTGCACTTAATCAACTTATTAATCTTGTTGTCATTCACCAGACTTTTGTCCGATCTGTTCATTTTCCATCTTTTTCTCTCCACTACAGGTAGATAGGGCAGTAGGTGATTTGCCCGTTTCAGATACTTGGAGAGAGTCATGCTTCACTTGGAGTCTGCTTTTATCACATCTTCTCTTCATGTATCATTTTATCATATCAGTATTGTTGTTTTCTTGTATCAGACTATGAAGGATATATTTTGCTATGTACTCTGATTTGGATTTCGTATTGATATTATTTTGAGATTATGATTTGTTATTTTCTAAGACTGGTATTTTCTACGATATTATTATATCTTATTTCTTCCATTGTGATACGTTTGGATAGTTAGCTTATTTTTTTGATGTGATACGTTTTAGAAAGTTAGCTTATCTTTCTGATGTGATATGTTATGAGATTATATTTGTTATCTTAGTCTCTAAGATGTTAAAGTTTTAAAAACCCCAACGATCTGCATTCCTTGGCACGACAGCTTTTGGAGCGTGCTGGGAGGTGCGGGTTGTCACGGTTGGCATCAGAGCTTAGGCTCAATGTTCCTTAGGATTAGGATTGCATTAAGAGATGTATTTTGAAAAGTTTTTGAAAATGAAAATGGTTTCTAAAGTAGATTTCAAAAAGGCTTCTGAAAATGTTTTCAGAAATGGACTTTTTAAAAGTGTGTACATATCTGTGCAGTTAAAACGCCCAGCAGATTCAATGCAGCGGAGGTACAAAAAGTCATAGCGGGGATATAGCTAAGATATAGCGGGATATAGCGGATGACTCTAAAATAACATATAAAACTCGTATTTAATGTTTTTACAGATATATAAATGTTAATTAAATGAAAAATTAACATTTAATTGAATCATAATTAATACATAAATAATTTTAAATAAAAACATATGCGAATATACTATAAATAAACGTAAAACTATTATATAAAGCAATTGAATTTAGTAGAATATTATAGTATTTTCATTTTTGAAAATATATTAAAAATTCAATTAAATAAATTAATTTCATAATTTTTATAATGTATAAATGTCATTTTTCAATTCATTTCTTTTAAAGAAGATATAGCGGAAGCAGCGTAATATAGCGGGAATAACGGGATATAGCGGAAATAGCGGGGATTAAAGCGGAAATGCTATATTTGGGGCTATATGAAAAAATCGTAGCGGTAGAAATCCGCTACGAGATATAGCAGGGTTATAGCGGGGTAGTAGCGGGGCATTAACTGCACAGGTACATATATATATATATATACATATATATATATACATATATATATATATATAAATAAAGCATTTCAAAAAAAAAATCTAAATTCTTAATATATGAAAATCCCTCATTTTTGTGCCTATGCTATCTTTGAATCATGTCTAAGTTATCCCTTTTATTCATGCCTATAACATATGTGAAGAGTTGAAAATAGAATTCTTAAATTCACAGATAAGAGATGACCGATCCCATAGGTTTTGGCTTTGGTGATCCAACCGAGATCCCAAGCATGAACATTCTCGCATGGTTCCCCTGATACATTAAGGCTAGGGGACAACTCGAGCTCAATCCTATTAGAGGACAACCGAAGGAAGCGATAAGTGCAGTTATTGCCCGCCCACCTACTGCTGTAGACTTTGCTAAGCTATGCAAAGATTTTTCTAGTCTTAGAGGCAAGCCGTATTTGGGGACAGAGTCTTATGTGGATTCAAGAGAATGGATCAACGCTTGTGAGTGGATATTTGGTTTGATGGGCCTGACTGATGTTTTGAGGTGGTAACGAGCTACCGGAAGCTGCAAGGTGAGGCATTGAGCTTGTGGGAGGTTATCGAGGCTGAGACTGATGAGGTTGATATTTCTTGGGATGAGTTTCATAGGAGGATTGAGATGAAGTTCCTTTCTAGAGCAGATGAAGGCGAGCAGCTAGAGAAGTTTATCCATCTCAAGCAAGGAGATATGACAATCAAGGAGTATGTGAATCAATTTAATGAACTGGCTAGGTTTGGTATGGAGTTGATTTGTACACCATACAAGAAAGCTCTTAAGTTTGCCAAGGGTTTGAATCAGCCACCTCAGGATTTAGTTTTAATTCATATTCCGATGGGTTCTACCTATGAGAGGTTAGTGGTGATTACCTTGCTAAACACCATCTCGAAGAAAGAAGTGAAGGAAGAGGCTCTGAAGGTTGTGGAGAAGGGGCAACAGAAGGTAAGAAGAAGGGAGGATTTGGACCGATGTGGAAGATTCAGAAGGACTTGAGATGCAATAGGTGTGGTAGGCAAGGACGTTTTGCTAAGGATTACGGGTGGATCTCTCTAAGATAAAGTGTTACAACCGTGATCAGTGTGGGCATGTGAAACGGACTTGCAAAGCACCACTGAAAGCTCCTACTCGGACTTCTACTTAGGTGGTTCCGGCTTATGCACTAGAGGCAGGCCCTAGCTCAAGTGCACAACCAGTGGTAGATTAGGGTAAGAAGGTGGTGATCGAAGGTGTGTTAATTCTCTCTAGTTTATCTATCTGTGCCTTATTTGACACTAGAGCTTCACATTCTTTTATATCTAGTAGACATGTCGATGACTTGCACTTAGACACTAGTATTGTTCCAGACCCTATAGTTGTGTGAAACCCCGTAGGAGGACCGACCAATTTGTCTATGTTGTGTAGGGTTTGAAGTTGTTTATCTTAGGGTCAAGTTTGATTGTGATGCCTTTGTTTGGGATTCTATAGATTTGGGTTGATATTAGGCATGGACCGGTTGACTATGTATGGCATTATTTTAAACTGTGATAGAAAGGTTGTTAGGTTGAGCACATGTAGTGGACGTAGCTTAGAGGTTTATTGCGACCCTCGAGGACTTATTATGTTGAGCTACTTACATTCGTTGGACCTATCACATAATGAGCATAGTAAAATGCCCGTAGTTAGAGATTTTCCTGATATTTTTGTTGAGGTTACCAGTCTCCCGCCCCAGAGGGAGATCAAGTTTAGGATCTATCTAGTTGAGAATGCTAGACCTGTCGCCTTATCATTGAGGCTTATGTCTCCAAAGGGAAGACGTGAGTTGAATAAGCAGATTAATAAGCTGTTGGAGAAGGGCTTCATTCGAAGAGCATTTCAGAGTGGGGAGCACCACTCATCTTTGCCATCAAGATGGATGGTTCTCTCATACCTCTGTGTTGATTATATGGAGCTTAATAAACTAATGAAAAATAATCGTTATCCATTACACCGCATAGACGATCTCTTCGATCAGTTAGTTGGAGCTAGAGTATTTTCTCAGTTGGATTTAGCTACCAGATTTCATCAGTTGCGTGTAACCGAGGACAATATTCAGAAGACAGCATTTCGTACACCTGACGGATTGTATGAGTGGTTAGTCATGCCCTTCGGACTAACCAATGCATCCACATACTTTGTGGATTTGATGAGCCATGCGTTTAAGGGGTTGTTGAATAAGTTTATAGCGGTATTTGTGGATGATAGTCTACTTTTCAAAGAGTAGAGAGGAGCATGCATTGCATTTGAAGGAGGTGCTTAGGACACTCCGTGAATATAAGCTTAAGGCTAAGTTTTCGAAGTGGCACTTTTGGAGAGAGAAGGTACACTTTTTGGGATATATCATCTCGGAAAGTGGTTTAGCAGTAGACCCAAGTAAAATGATAGTAGTTTAGAATTGGAATGTTCCACAGAATGCCACGGTGGTGAGGAGTTTCCTTGGTTTGGCAGGCTATTACCGCAAATTCAGTAAGGACTTCGTGAAGATTTCTACAGAACTGGCCCGTCTTACCAAAAAATCTAGTCTTTTCATGGGATGTAAATTGCGAGGATGCTTCTATTAGATTGAAGGAGGTGTTGACAAGTGCGCTCGTATTAGTGTTGTCGGATGGGACAAAGCCATTTGTAGTTTATACCAACGCTTGTGGAACAGAGTCGGGCACAGTATTGATGCAAGAAGGAAGAGTGATGAGTTATGCAAGTCGGCAATTGAAGACCCATGAGAGGAATTATCTTACACATAACCTTGAGTTAGCATCCATTGTCTTTGTGCTTAAGGCATGGAAGCATTATATTTTAGGAGAGCGATCTGAGCTGTATACGGATCATAAGTCCCTAAAGTATTTGTTCTCCTAAAGGGACTTAAACTTGAGACTGCAAAGGTGGATGGAGTCCTTGGCGTCCTAAGACTTCAATATCTCTTATACCCTGGGCAAGGGTAATGTAGTAGTAAATGCTATGAGCGGACAGCGAGTAGTGTTGAGTCCCTTGTTTGTAAAGTAAAGGCATTTGGAGTATATATCTACTTTTGATTGCCAACCATCCTTAGATATTATCCTTGGATTGTTAGCAACTTTAGATGTGCATCCTATTTTGAAGAAGTGTATCAGATCTAGGCAGAGGGAGGATGAGGAGCTAGCTGATATTATAGAGAGAATTGGTAAAGGGGAGTCGTCGAGTCACTTAAGGCGTTATGCCATGGATTCGAGAGGATGGTTATAGAGAGATGATAGGCTTCGTGTTCCTTGTAGTACAAACTTTATAGATGTAGTATTAGCAGAGTCTCACCATTCTAAGATGACCATTCATCCCAATGGTGTCAAGATGTATAGGAACATGAAGAGAGTTTCTGTTGTCCAGGTATGAAGAAGCTAGTGGTGGAGTATGTGGCAAGATGTATGACTTGCCATAGCGTAAAGGCACTGTAGAAGAAGCTGAAAGGATTATTGTAGCCACTGGATATTCCTCAGTGGAAGTGAAAGAGTATTTCCATAGATTTTGTTGATGGTCTACCTAGGGGTAAGAGAGGGAATGAGAGCATTTGGGTCATAGTAGATCGGCTGACCAAGTGCGCTCATTTCATACCAGTAAGGAGTACTAGGACGGCAGCATCATTGGCAACTAATTATGTGAGAGAGGTCGTTAGGCTAAATGGAGTTCCCACTAGTATAGTTAGTGACTAAGGCCTGCTTTTCACTAGTGAGTTTATGAGGAGTCTGCAGGAGGCTTTGGGGGCTGAGTTGAGTTTGAGTACTGCTTATTATCCGCAGACCGATGGACAAACAGAGAGAGTAAATCGGGTTTTGGAGGATTTGCTATGGATGTGCATCATTGATTTTAGATGTTCATGAGAGGATCATTTACTATTGGTGGAGGTTACCTACAACAATAGTTATCAGGCTAGTATTAGGATAGCATCTTTTGAGGCGTTGTATGGCAGACCATGTAGATCACCGTCGTTTTTGGTGGGATATGATGGATAGGATTATTCTTGGGCCAAACATGGTCAGAAAGACATCAGAGAAGGTGGATCTGATCTGTAAGAGGATGAAGATTTCATAGAATAGGCAGAAGTCATATGCTTATAGGAGGTATACATAACCAGAGTTCGCAGTGGGAGATATAGTATTCATGAAAGTTTCGCCCCTTAGGCATAGGATGAGGTTTGGTACATCGGGGAGCTAGCACCGAGATTTGCAGGACGTTTTCCAATAGTGGCTAGAGTAGGGATGTTGACATATAGAGTCGAGCTTCTAGAGAAGTTGGCTGGGGTACATGATGTTTTCCATGTGTTACACTTGGGAAAGTGCTTGCACGATACAGTTACCATAGTCGAGTCGAGTCGGGAAGTGGAGGTTGAGTGCGAATCACTTGTTCTCTATGCACCCACTTGTATTTTAGAGCATGCTATAAAGCGACTCCGCAATAAGAAGATTAGACTTGTCAAAGTTCAGGCGGGAGACGATCCAACGGACAGTACATAGGAGCCCGAGGAGAAGATCCGAGCCTCCTACCCACAACTCTCTTCTGGTATGTCTTCAATTTGAATCTTTCATTAGTTTAGAACTTTTGGGATAGGACTTAGGCGGTATACCATTTAGGTAGAGACCTTTGAATGATAGGAATGGTTGTAAATGTGTCAATATGACATGTTATGGGTGATGGATGCTAATGGATGAACATGGATGTTTATGGATGTATTGGTCACACTTGTATGCTTCTACACTTAGGATAATATATCCTTTAGGTACACATACTTGTATATTGTTGCATGATATTTCTTATTGTGAAAAGCTAATGGATATTATGCATATGGATGTTGCATATGTTTATATGGTTGTGCATTCATATAGAATTACCAGTACATCATTTAGGATGTTGCATACATTTGGATGCATCGCATGAGAATTTGCATAAACAAGAGGTCGACTGGATTGTTAGATCGACTGCTTTTGCATTAGTATAGATTCACATGCATCTCATATCGCATATACATGTACATGTTGCATTAAAAAGTATTTTTAAGGACTATGGTTGCACGTCGATGATGGATGAGTATACAGATGATAGCATTGGTTACTGTGAGTGAGTTATTGTTCCGTCCTTGGAGATTTCGGGGACGAAATCTTTTTAAAAGGAAAGAATGTAACACCTCAAAAATTTAATAGGAATTTAATCGAGAAATTTAATAAGAAAATTTATATTAAACAAAAAAGGACTTAAAAGTAAATTTACAAAGATGTCCGAATTTGACTATGGAATTTGTACCATTGTGTCTATAGCGATTTTTCGGACATTTTCCTATATAACTTATCATAATCCGAGATTATATGAGAAACTTATGAGCGACAAAATGAGAGATGAAATTAAAAGTAGAAAGTAAAATATATGTAAAAAATAAAAAGTTCAGTTTGACCCGTACATAGGCTAGGTCGACCGGTGACGGTCGACCTAACCCTAAGGGCGGTCGACCGGACCTTTGTAAAATTGATGATTTTTGGTGCCTATGTCAAAGGATTGAATGGTTGTGATAGTGGCTTGCATGCGGAGAGATGGATGTGTGGATTAGTCTGCACTTGATTGATCTGATGGCCCTAGTTTCTAACCTAACGCTATAAATGAATCTCTAATCAAACCTATAAAGCTTTTGTTAGTCAATCAGTAATAAAACTCTGTCCAAATTTCTACTGGAACCCTAGTTTTTCCCCAAATCCCAAAATAAAAAATAAATCCAAATCAAAACCCAAATTAAAATCAAATCCAATGCAAAATTAAGAAGCAAGGCAAGCAATCAAAGAGGATAGCTACCTATTGGAGGCCAATTTTCTTAGATCTAGAGCTTAGGACAGAGGTGAGAAGACATAATTACTATTTTGATTAATGTAGTTGATTTTAAAAAAATTAAATGATTAGGATTGTAGAAACCCTATAATTAATTTGTTAAATTTAAATTGAGTTTGCCAAACTCTAAACTCTAGAATTAAATTTGAAATTGAATTATGAAATTGGTTAATTTGATATTTGCTAATGCTTGATTTAAAACCCTAGAAAAAAACCCAAATTGATTGAAATTTGAAAACTAATTACCTGGAAATTAAGGAATTAATTACCTAGAATTATCAACACTTAACTGCAATTAATCGACAATTAAAAATGGTTCAGGACACTGAAATGTGAATTCAAACGGTCGACCTAAGATTCTCTAGGTCGACCGGTAGCGGTCGACCTAGGGATTCCTTCGGTCGACAGTCCAATTTAAAAATGGACAAAATTTTGTTTTTTGCCTAAGGCCCAACTTAAATGGCCCAACTTAAATGGATAAAATTATATAATTAAGTATGGAATTATGCAATTAGTGAACTGGTTATTGAGCTAATTTGGGATAAGTATTTCGCATTGTTTGATATTGTTATGGGCGATGTATATCACATAAACGAAGTTGATTGGGGTGATTTATTTCGCAATAGGCTCGGGGGTGTTGAGCACAGCACTGTCGTAAACACTTTCTGGAAGAGCCCGATACTAACGGGAGATCTAGGTACGCACATTTCTGTTGCAATATGGTACGAGTGGACGTCGGTACAGTACAATAAGTGGCTATAGATATCGATTAAATTAAAGCCCGGTACTAACGGGAGTTCTTATGGATCCCCAGTGCAGTACAATAAGTGGCATGTTGGTATAGTTGTTCTCATTTTGGCCAATCATTAGTATGAGGTTCGATCAGTAGGTTCGACCCATTATATTAAATAAGAATTCCTACGTGTTGACCTTAGGTGTTCACAAACACTTGGTACACATTCTATATAACTTAGAGTAGATTTAAAGCTAATTGCACTTAATCATCTTATTGATCTTGTTCTCATTCACCAGACATTTGTCTGACCCATTCTTTTTCCATCTTTTTCTCCCCACCACAGGAGGACAGGGCAATAGGTAATTTGCCCATTTCGAATACTTAAAGAGCGTCGTGCTTCACTTAGAGTCTGCTTTTATCACATCTCTTCATGTATCATTTATTATGTCAGTACCATTGTTTTCTTATATTAGACTATGAGTGGTAAATTTTGCTGTGTACTCTGATTTGGATTTCGTACTGATATTTTTCTAAGACTATGATTTGATATTTTCTAAGGCTAGTATTTTTTATGATATTATTATATCTTATTACTTCCGCTATGATATGTTTTGCTAGTTAGCTTATCTTTCTGATGTGATACGTTTTGGATAGTTAGTTATCTTTCCAATGTGATACGTTATGAGATTATATCTGTTATCTTAGTTTCTGTTTTTTTAAGTTTTAAAAACCCCGACGATCCGTATTTCTCAACGCTATGGCTTTTGGAGCGTGTTGAGAGGTGTGGGTTGTCATAATATTCCACCCCTATGTAAAGAATAGAAGTGCTTTGGGCATAGTGGATTGCAACGCCTAGTCCCAAAAATAAAAAACACAAAACAATGAAGACAAAAAGCAACCACAGAAAAACACATATCAGAGCATAATCCTATACCTCTCTCCCAGCCTATACAAGCAAAAACATAGGGAACAGAAGAAAAAAACCCTGAACTCTAAAAGGGGTCAGATGTTTATACGTTAGATAAAAATCTAAAAAATAATTACACCATAGAAGATTCAGTAACTAAGGATAGTAGGTAGGAGGTAACTATTTCTCAAACACAGAAGCAGAGGTTAGGGAAGGAGCAAAGGGATGAGGAGGTCCGACCACAATCTGAGTTGAATTCACCATTCTTGGATGCAAGCGAGAGTTTGAATCCTAATGAAAACTTGGGTCAAGTGCAAGAGAAGGATATCCCTGAAAGTATGGATGAGATAAGTAGATTAAAAATTAATCTTGAAATAAGAGATGATGAAATAGATAATTGTGTGCCAAATATATTCAAATTACACTAAAGAGAACCTAATGTATAAAAAGAAATCCAATAGAGAGAAGAAAAAGCTAGAGCTTGTAAGGCCAGCATCAGCTCCTATTATTAGGAGCGAAGCATCAACCTCTTACTATCAACTCTCCGCTAGAATGTAAGAGGTCTAAATAATGATACAAGAAAATTAGACCTCTTTAATATCATAATAAGTTAAACCCTACTTTTATAGTTTTTCTAGAAAATAAAATGGGTAATCAGTCTATCTCTTTGTTTGAAAGTCATTTTGGTATAGACTGGCAGAGCATGAATAATAATTCGGATCAATCAAAGGGGAGAATTATGATCACTTGGCGCAAAGCCATTTGGTCAGTGCAATTCATTGGTATGGATGAACACCAATTAACAATAGAGATTACAAATGTGAGAGGGCTATGCATTGTGTCCACTTTTTTCTACGCTCATAATTGGGCCTCTATCAAAAATAAATTATGGGAGAAAATTGTACATTTACCTAAACAAATCAAAAGAGAATGAATAGTACTTGGAGATTTTAATGTTGTTCTTAACACCAAAGAAAAGAAAGGAGGCTTACCTTGACACTATCCCAAATAGCAAAATTCAACAATTGTGTAGTAGCAGCAGGACTCCTAGAAGCATACCATGCTAGCTTAAAATACACATGGAGAAGTGGAGAAGCAAAAAAGACCACATGTAGATTAGACAGAGTTTTGGCGAATGCAAAAATAATCGATAAAATGCCTACATTAAATGTGATAGTTCTTCCTAGCTTTGCTAGTGACCACTGTCCCCTACACATTCAATTCAATCATACAACCCTGCAAGCCAAAGGTAAGCCTTTCAGGTACACAAATCACTGGTGTTTACTTGCTGAATATAATGAAATTGTTGACATTAAAAATATAAGGCTTATTGATTGTAAATGATGGTATACTTGAGTTGTTTTATTGAAAGAAACAAAGAGCATATTAAAAAGATGGAACGAACTAAGACCAAAACAGCATGACATAATCAAAAATCTTCAAAAAAAATATGATGATGCCTTAAGCATACTAGATCAAAACACTCTAGATGTTGCCCTAAATGAAAGAAATTATGCATCCCAAAAGCAATTGAAAAATGCACTGCAGCTTCAGGCTATTGAAATCAGACTAAAGGCAAAACATAAATGGTTGACATAAGGGGATGAATGCACAAAATTTTTCTATATAAAGATGTCCTGCAGGCAAAACCATAACAACCAAATCAAAACATTAGCAAAGAATGGAGAACTATTAACCAATCTGGAGAAATTCGAACAAGAAGCCTATCAAATATTTTCCAAAATTGTATAATGAACAATATGATTCTGTCTTACCCCATGTTAATTGCAGGGCGCTTATTAATGATGAGGGGCTGACATGTTGCAAGCTAGGATTTCTAAATAGGAGCTTAAGGATGTTATCTTCTCTGCCCACATTGACTATATCCTAAGGCCAGGTGGATGGAATTCCAAGTTCTTCAGATGCTATTGAGATGACCTGAAAATTTAATATTGAATGCAGTTCAGAAATCATTCACAACTGGAAAGATATTGCAATAACTAAGTCACACTTTCATTACTCTCATACCAAAAGTCAGAATGCTAAACAAAGTGGAAGACTATAGACCTATAGCTTGCTGCAATATGTTCTACAAAATTATTAGCAAGGTGATATGCAATAGAATAATTGTTGTCCTACCAGATTTAATCTATAAATGTCAATCAACATTCATTAAAGGGAGACATATATCTGAGAATTATCTCCTAACTAATGAACTAGTCATGAATTTCAATAAAAAAAAGGAGTAGATAAAGCATGCATTAAAGTGGATCTTCATAAATCATATGATAAGATTAATAGGAAATTCACAATAAATATGCTAGCTTTATGGGATTCCTCACTATGATCATTAAATCAACCAAGGAATGTATCTCTACCCCCAACATACTTTATAATTATTAATGAGACTCCCAAAGAGCATATTAGCAGTAATAGAGGATTAAGGTAGGGGATCCACCATCTCCCTACCTATTTATAGTGGCAATGGAATAGTTTTCACTTCAAATGGAGTTAGCATGTCATCATGGACTGTTTCAGTCTCTTTATAACAATCATCCCATACTTCACCACCTCTTATATGATGGTGATTCAATTATTGTGATCAAGGCCAATGCTAGGGCAGCATAGAGCATTAAGGATATGTTCAATAATTTATAAAAACACGTTGGGCTGAAATTAAACAAGCAGAAGTCAAAATGTTATTTTAACAAATACTGTAGGAACAAACAAATTACTCCTGACATTCTTAATATTAAAGAAGGTCTCCCACTAGTAAAATACATAGGTATCCCCTTAGGGCATCTCCAGTGGTATGTTTAGATCTTGAATCTGGAAAAAAACGCCCCCAATCGTCAAATTCAACCTTAATATTAAGCTGAAAGTTCAGGATCCTAAACTGGGGTTGGACGCCCAAGCCCCCCAATTGTGGGGGGTGCCAGGCTCCCATTTAATGGGAGTCTGGCTTGGGCACCCATTTAATGGGTGCCTGGAAATCAGGCGCCCATTAAATGGGCGCCTGGCCATTGGGTGCCCACCCCGGATTCAGGGCTGAATATTCGCCCTGAATCCACTGGAGATGCCCTTATGCTCAAATGTCATTACTGATATGTGGGGAACCAATGACTAAAATTAGAGAAAAATTGAATGGATGGAGCTCAAAACTATTATCTTTTGCTAATAGTGTACTGGTTCACATTGTGATCACTGATAAAGTTAGATTTTAGGTTCAAACATTCCAAATTCCTGACCGCTCAATCAGAAAAAATCAATTCTGTGCGTGCTAACTTTATTTGGAGGGGGTTCTACATAAAGTAAGCTTGATATAATGTATAGACATAGGGTAGAAGGAGATGTGGGCCTGATCAAACTTAAGGAGCTTAAAAAGGTCTACAATTTAAAACTTTGCTAGAAAATAATTACACCAAAAACAATTTGGGCTGAACGGATAAGAACTAGGTATACAAAAGATGATTTTGGGTAATGAAAATTGACAATAATGCTTCTAAGGTTTGGAAAAACATTCCAAGGCGGAGACGATCTCAAAAACACATTGCTAGGGAATTTGCTAGTGGTAAAGACATTAGTCTCATGAAAGAACCCTGGCTTAATGGCCAAACTTTGATTTCAAAGTTAAGTAGAGATACATTAGCTAGTGTGGGAGGTGATGATAATAAGGGTGATGTTATCATTAACAATGGAAGCTAGTGCCATGAAAGAATTAGTCTACAGGCCACACACACAAAATTGGAGCACATTCCTATCTATTCAAGTATTAACAATGACATCTGGAGATGGAACCCAGAAAAAGATGGTAACTTTTCAACTAAATCTGCATGGAAGGCTATTAGATCTAAGCATGAAATTAAAATGGGCCTTGGCTATATGGTCTAAAGTTAACAACCCAAGTATGGTTTTTACTACCTATAAAGCAGCTAGCTTGAGAGTTCCAACTACAGATAGACTTGCCAAATGGGGATTATTGTAGATCCATCATGTAAACTATGTCAATCAGAGAATGAATCTCATCAACACTTGTTTTGAATGCGACTACAATAGGTAGGTGTTTCAAGTATTTAAACTGAAAAACAACAACATGCAAACAATAAAAAGCTCGAAGGAAGAACTATTATATACCTGAGTAGCAGCCAGAGGAGATCTGAACTAAGAAAACAAGTAGAGTAGATAACACTAATAGTTGTAGTTCATCATGTTTGGAAAGAAAGGAATCGTCGTGTTTTCCGGAAAGAAGAAATAAAAATCGAACAAATTAGCAAATTGATTGAAGTTAATGTTAAGATTATTTGTTAATGTATCAAAAAGTAATTGCATACTAGTGCTAGTGAGGAGGATGAACAGCTTCTGGAATCTTAGAGCTTGTTTGATTTTTGGTCGCCATGGTTTTGCTAGCAGAAGATGGAAGAAAAAATGAGAACTGAAGTGAAAAGGTGGGTAAAGTGGGAATAATTCTACTTCATAATTACCTAACACGAACTTTACCTTATCTCAAGATGGACCGAGTTTATTTACTTTTGTTCGAATATTGTAAAGCCTGCATGCCTGTTTTTACTCAGTTTTGAGTTATATGTTGTACTTTGGGCTACTGGACCATGAATTTAACCAAGTTTCTATACGCACACAAGCACACACACTCTTCTAACTTCTTAAAAGGAATGGTTTTATTTTATGACCTAATTTATTTACGTATACATTTTAATGTCTTGTGTGTGTACAGTATTCTATGAATAAAATCATGTTCAATTAATTAATGGTAAAATAGAAATTAGAACAAGTATATTTATCATTAATGCAACATACTCCAAGGTTAAATTGATATCTCTTCACCGTTTACCATAAATGTGATAGAAATTGCGAACAGTTACAATTGTGAGCAAATAATCACAATACAAATATTCATGGTTGAGATGTTTTGAGAAAAGACATCGTTACATCCATTGAGATCAGAGTATGCAATGCTCTCCAAATATTGGACTTTACATTACTCATGGTTGTTAGGGACACCAAGAGGTTACAAGCTCATAGTTATTGGATAACTATAGAATGACTTGTACGAGTGTTTCCTATTGGCTAAAAATAGCTAGGTTAAACGGGAAATCTCAGAGTGATGATGTTACATAATTCGCTCGACTTGAAGATACTGTTGAACTTCAATGTGGACGCTCCACTTGATTATAGTTATATCATGGCATAACGATCATCGAGCGACTATAGTTGGGTCTGAGTTAAAGTATTGGAAGCTAAACACTATTTAATAGTGAATTCATCTCACGGTCAACCGTTATTACTAAACCAAATACTTTATTAATGGACTAACTAAGTTGAATGTGCATAATATTGGAATTTTGATCAAAATCAAATTCCATACATCCTAAAGTTATATAATGTTGACTAAGAGAACGTGGGTAAATAATCGTTACTAAAGGTACCGCTTAAAATGTAAAATTTGATTTTACCAATGAGATCTTAAAGTAATAAGTTCGACCAAAATATCAAACCATTAACTAAAGTGACTTGTGAACATTAATATTTGAATTGTTCAAATACTAATCGCTGATTGAATTCACATCGTAAGTCGCACTACTAAATTCATTCAATCTCCAAAACAACACTCGGTTTAATCAGTTTATAAAGTTTTACAAATTAGTTAAATTAATTAATATTTAAGACATTTGTAATTTTTTGTATTTAATATTTGGGTTGTATTTAGTAAATGAGGTAGCCTTTAGAAATGTTTTGAGTGCCGTTAGCAATTAATTGGGTGTATATATAAAAGTTATATATATGCATATCAATATACGATATTGACAAGAATTTAAATTGGATTTAAATAGAGTTAATTGCTAATGGGTTGAAGTGTATCTAGTCCATTATAGACCAAAGAATAAGCCGTCTGAAGATGATAAGGGAGAGATGGTCTTAGGGCATGACTTGGTAAGAGGAGATAATGGAAGATTTTTTCTATTAGATCCCCTATATAAGTAACCTAAGCCTCCATTTTTTGAACCATTCTTTTGCTTCATCTCTCCCTCTTTTAGCTACCACCATCTTCATCATACCCTTACTATAGCTGACCTTAAATCACCCAAAACTAAATATAAAACATATTGAAGCTAGCACCTTTAGCTAGGGATATAAGAGATCCAGATGATAATCTGAATCGATGTGTGAATCAATAGTTGTATCTCTTACGTTTACACTTTATCTTATATTGTTCATTATATGTTATATATATATCACCATTTTTATATATGTCGTTTCCTTGGTTATATAATTTTAAGTTTAATTATTAATATTTAATTAAGAATAAACATTAACTTTAATACATCTAAAATCGATATATATATATATATATATATATATATATATATAACAAAATAAAGCCTGTTTTCAACAATAAGGACCTGGGTTCTCTTTCCAACCGCCATCTACCCTTTCAATTTACTCCACCTTGCTACATCCTTTTCTTTACTTCATCCATCATTCTTCTCTTTCCTAAACCCTAGCATTCCTCATTGTTGTTTGCTTGCTTCGTTGCCACACACATGCTCCTCGTCCTCATCTATTTTCTACTTTCCTTTTAGATCTGCCACCCGATGCTGTCATTGTAACGACCCCACCACGATACCCATATTATTAAAGAACATTATAAATAATTTCATCTAATAATATGGAGAATACGGCTTGTTAAGGGCGACCAAATGTGAATATGACTTTAAACTAACACTGGCATGTCATACTTACCTTTTCACTGAATTTCTAAAATAAAATTTAACGTGAACAGTCTCAGTTCTAAGTGATAAACGCATCGGTTTCTAAGAATCAGAGCAGTATATCATATAAAATAGTAGTCACGGATCACAGCCGAATAATATATCTCATATACAATACATATTGTGAGTCTATAAAATAAAACATTAAACTCACATAATATACAGCCGGTACAAATCTCTAACTGAAATATACATTTGATGTAAATACACAAAAATCCTACAAGAGAAACTAAAAGTCAAAGTGGTTTATCTCCCTGCTAGCCCAATCATCCATAAGTCTACTTGTCCTATAACCTGAAAAGTTTCAGCCTGACCCAAGCATTAAAATAACACCCAGGTCAGACTATCTCTGAATATCCAATAGGATGAGAACAATATATAACATAAGGTATATGGTACTATAAATGTAAACTAGTTACAAAAATAGTTTTACTCGGGACATATCATAAAACTCCAGAACATTTAAATCATGAAACATTAGAAAATCTCGAAAACCAAAACAATCCATATCCATTAGCTAGATCGTTCATATTGATCATAACGATCGTCCATACCATGGAAACAAACTAGTATCATTAATGCTGATCTGATACTAAGGATCGTCCATACCGTGAAGCAACCATAGCCAATCACCAAAGGTTGTCCATACCGATCCAAACGATCATAGAATACATAGCATGACACAAAAGAATTTAAAGAAATCCATTAGTATAATTTTTTAGGATTTATCGGCCCTCGGCCGAACCCTAAAACGAAATATACTTTAAAGCATCAAATATTATCACTTTCAGTAATCACTAGAACTTAACCAAAATGTCTCATACCACCTGGTGAAATTCAAGTATTTACTAGAAGCTAGTAAATCTCACTCGTTTTGGATACTATTAGAAAACCTGAATTATATTCTCTTTAGGATCTAGCAGCCCCATGCCGCACATCAAAAGAGAATACAACTCTGAAGTGTTAAATACTTCCTAATAGCAATCACACGAATTTAACCTAGGCATCCCATACTACCCGGATTTGAATATTCGCTAAAGGGCTAGTAAGCACCACTCAAACATTCTATTCATGAGTTGTACAATATTCGATAAAGTGTTACTCGAGAGCATCTAAACCAATCGGTAACACTAAGTTCAATATTAGTATTCCCCAAATTATAGAATTAAGGTTCTCAAAACATTTTTATTCAAAAATACAAAAGTCGCACTGAATTGCCAAATGACAGAAAATATAATAAGAGTTTAAGGTTTGAAAGTAATTATATATATATATATAATGGTTTTCTAAAATTACTTTATATAAAATATTACTTTCAAGTTCCTTTATTTAAAATCCATAACTTAATTATTATTCAACTTTATATAAATATTCACTGTATGATATAAATCCAAATTATTCTAAAAATGCACTTATATATGTATATTTATCTCAAAATTCAATATAGAATATTTATTTAATAAACCATGTTTCGAAAATATAGATAAGTCCTTGTATTTTATAAAATCCATATTTACTCTTACCTAAAACCATATAAATATTTAAACCTCTAATTAGAAATAACTTTATTTACATTTCAAAATCATTCTTATTATATAAATAATAAATAAGTATATCTATTTACACTTTTATACATCCTTTATAAATAACATAACTTTCTTCTTACAAGATTAAGTAGAAACGATTCAACTTGAAAATCAATTCTCTTTGAAAATCCTTGTTGAAAACATGCGATGGAGATTTGATGTTGTGCCATGGACTCTATGGCATAACCATTCCAAAACAAATTCGCAATTCAAAATCTGAAAATAACATCAAAACCGTCATGAAAAATAGCATCAAAACAAGCAATTACATTCAAGCGACTAATCGAACGAATGGAGAAGCAAAGGGGAGCAAACGGAGCCCGAAACGGCGTGACCTGGGTCTCAGCCCAGGTCATGACCGATGGACTGGTCATCATGACCAGTGCATCGGTTGGCACGCCTGGAATGATCCTCAAGTGTCGTCGGAGATGCTCCGATCGCCCGTTGGTGGTGATTTCTTTGCTGAATTGAGCCTAGACTTCTACTGCACTAAATTAGATATCAGGAAGAAACCAAACACTTCAAATTGATAATTTAAGAGATTAAACAACTAGGGTTTTCAGAAAATAGAAAGTTATATATCCAAAAGGCAAACAATCATAAGAAATATGGTTCATATCAACACTAGATTCAAACACAATTCATATAAACAGTACATGCAACCAATATAGATTTAGAGATAGATGAGTGAGTGTTTAACTCACCTTTTTAACCTCAAATAGATTAGTAAAACTCCCTCTTAGCTTTGAGTTTAGATTCAGCAAACACTAGGTCATAAATTCAGAAATTGTAGAAAAGGAATTACTAAAACGCTAAGATTAACAATTGAATTAGACACACTATTAGGTAGAGAAGATTACCTTGTTTTCATTTCTACAAGAATTAAAAAAAGCCCTTTGATTAGCACTTGATTTTTTAGGATTATAGATTCTATGGTTTTGAGGTAATATGATAGTTCGTTCTCTGGTTTGGCTGGAAGAAAATAAGAATGATAAAGTAACATATAGTTTATTTTCTCATTCCTTATTACTCAATATTTGGGCCAAAAAGGGTTTGGTATAGATCCAATAAAAGAAGTGTTGCTATTTCCTAAGTGTTACTAATTCCTATTTTCTTTTATCACTTCTAAAACACTATTTTACACTAAATAAAGTTCTATAAAAATATAGATTGATTTCTCACTTTACCAAAGCTAATTAACAAGTTAAAATCCTCATTTCTAATCATATTGAGATATTTTATAAAATTAAATTTAACTTTTGAAATATAGGTTATTCTTATTTTTTTTTAGTAAAAAATATAAACTATTAATTATAAAATCTCATTTTAAACAATAAATTTCAATATTAATATTTTTCTCTAAAATGCCAAATTTAAATAATTGATTTAATAATATTTCAAATTTAAATTGAAATTCTCTTTAAGAAATGAAACTCATTTCTTAATTAAATTAAATTAACTATTCTCTAAAAATAGATTTAATTTCACAATTAAATTTCAAAAACCACAATTTAGAATTTATTATCCATAACTAAACTTAATTAATTAGGTAACTAACAACAGGGTTATTACAGTCATTCCTCCAGATTTTGCATCACAAGTCCATTTACTCCCATAAGCTTCCTCCAATAGTTCTAAAATCAAATGACAGTTGTTGGACTAAGCTTTTGAAGTAGCAAATCATTATTCACCGCCTTTTCTATCTATTCTGACATGGTGTTTTTTGTCTTTATGTTGGGAATTTTTGGTCATTGTGTGTTGGTTCTAGCATTGGAAAAGCTGCATGTTCATTATCTATTGCCTTAGTGATTGGTTCCTATCTATCTTATCGTGCCATTTGTGCATCTTGCAACCTTGGTGATTGCATTGCAACGTGGGTTCTCATTTATTGATGGTTGTCGTGCTAGGCATCCTGGTAAGTTTCTGCTAGCCATTCCCTTGGTGTTGTTATGAATTTGTCTATATGAATTTTAGTTTTTGCAAGTTAGATTGTTGTGTCATATGCTCATAAGCATGGTTTGGTGCCTTGTTTTTTCAGTGATTATGGTCATTGGTTTTATATTGGTTATTTTGATGCTCGCCTTCTATAGTGATTTGTGCTCTTTTGTGACATGTTGCAACTTGTCATGGGTTCTGCTCATTTAAGTTGTCGTATGGAAAGTGTCTTCGTTTAGAATATGATGTTTAGGCTTGTGAATCCTATAGTGTTTGTAATGCAAGAATTTTATTTTGGAAGTCCGATGCCGAAGTAATCAGTTCTCACTTGGAATATGTGGCTTTGGCCCTTTTTGTAAATGTTTTTCTAGTGAGTTGTTGATTTATCTACTACTAATGTACATTTTAGTCATAGATTTAGTCAGGTGGTGCTACTTGGTTAGTGATGTTTGTATATGCCTTGTGCAACTTATACTTTTTTTTTGAAACTGGGTACTTAAATGGTAGTACATATTAGTACTGCAAGTCTTAGGTAATATACAACATACTACATGTCAATATAAGTTTGAATCACGCTATGCAAGTTTCAAACCTATGACCTTTCGCATCAAAGTCGAAGCGCCTAACCATTGGGACAATGGTGTCGGTCCCTACGTGGAGATTATACTTTTTGCACCCAACGTAGAGCTTATATAGTGTTTGTGACTTCTTGTGCAACGTTGTTCTGAATGTTTATGTAACGACCCGTAAATTTATCAATTGATAAATTATACTTATTTTTAAAATATTCAAATATAAAATTTTACAAACATAGATTACAATGTTTTGAACAATAAATAATAATGGTAAACTTATTTTGAATAAGTATTTACAAAAATATAAACTTTGAAGGAATATCGATAAAATGGCCGAAAACCGTTTCATTGGTAAATAGCACTATAATCATATAACATCGCGCACGGAACTGGATATATATACTTATTTTTATAATTGAACAAGAATATGAAATAAAAAAATTATTTTATTTTTAGAAATTAAAAGTATGTATGACATCCTCAATGATGCCTTATATTTAATAATGATTTATGATTTTAAATTGAGATTTAATAATTTAATAATTATTATAATTATTTAAAGAATTATTTTTAAATGATAGTAATTCATTTTAACTGGTTATAAAGTGACAATAAATTATTTATAATGGTTTTATAAAGATATATAATCGGTTTGAAAATATAAGGAAAATTAATATCGTTTTATCGGTATAATAGCAAATTTTTATAAATAATTGTTAATATTGATTTAAATGATTTTATAATTCAGAGGAGATCATTTTTATTAATTAATAATGATTATAAATTTATTTTCAAGTTTTGTTTACAAATATATGTAACTTAATGTATAAGTGAAAATGTGATCGAGAATCGGTTCTCCGATTGGCAACGGTATATCGAACAGAAGTTGTTTGGAGTCAATGCAACGTTGTTTATATGTCATGTACAAATATATAACACATAAATACACACCCTAACATATACACATATCCATATATGTATACACTGCACATTTATACATTTATATATACATAAAGTTAAAAATGTCTAAGATATTTTACAAAACTTAAACCTTAAGTCATCTAAAGTCAATGCACATAGCTTGGAAGTGAATGAAGTGATGGAGCACATGGAGGGGGGAGGACTACCGTGTAAGGCGATGGGATGGGAGGGGAGTGGGCTAAGGGTAGTTTTGTCCATTCACTTTTAGATATTTTCTACCATTTTTTCCCTATAAATACCCATGCATACTCTTCCATTTCATTCACCTTCTTCTTCATTTTTCCTAAGCTACTCCTCTTCATTTTAACGGCTTCCACCTTAAGAAAGTTATGAAGAAATTTTAGTAGAAAAGAAATTAAAATAATACTAGTGTATATACATATCAAATCCATCTCAAAATCACTTCAAAACACTCCTCTTCCTCAACATAACCCATGGCCGCCACCACTCCCCATGCTTGGCCGAGAGCACCACCATCCCTAACCTTGGACGTGAGCTTTTTCATCCACCCCAAGTTTAGGCTGAACCCAATAAGAGGAAAGGAGTAAGTTTAAGAAGCTCCAGAACAAGAAAAAGAGGAGGAAGTGCCACCGGAATCAAAAGAGAAGTCTACGAAAAAGATTGGTGGAGTGGATAAAAATAGTGAGTATTCAATGTTTATTAAATGATAAATAATCTCTATAACTATTTTTAAGTATGATAATATGACCATTTAATCTCTTAATGATTTGTATGAATGTTTGATAACTTGGTTGATTATATGGTTGATTATATGGATGTTGATATGGTTGATAACTTGGTTGTGATAAATTATGAGAAATCATGATAAAAATGGTTAATTAATAGAAAATGAATTCATATACTATGTGTATGGAGTTTATTGAGCCTCTTAATGGTTTAAAGAATATAAAAAGTTTGGAAATGAATATTATAATTATAAAATATTATGAAATGATTTAAAAGTGAAAAAGAAATTTAATATGGAAAATATTTGTTTTAAATGTCTGAAAATGGTTTATAAATGTTTTATAAACATTAAAATTCAATTTGGAGAAGTTTTGCAAATAATGAATTTGGAGTCAAATAAATAGACGCGTCGCGTAACGGCAGTTCGTGATTTCACGCCGTAAAAGTTAAATCCTTCTATAGGATGGAATTGGAGTCGGATTTCTTTGCAATAAGAATTTTCCGAACTATTATATCCATACTTTTCAAATAAATAAAGAAAATTGAGATTTCGATAAGTAAATTTTGAAATATGAATAAAACAAGTTTTTGGAAAAATCGCGGTTTCGTTGTTCGGAATCCATAAACGGATTTCTTTAAAAATGATATTTTAAAATTGTTTAAAAATATGAAATAAATTCTAAAAATCTTTTAAAATGTTTTAAAAGTGATTTGATTTATAAAAATGAATTTCTAAATGATAGAAAAGTCGTTTTGATCAGTATAGCTTAAAAAGCACTTTCCATAGCACTTTTTCGCAGCACTTTTCTATAAATTTTGAAATATAGTTTTAAACGCGACCATTCTTTTCCAAATCTTTTGCAAATGTTTTTAAATGATTAATAAAGTATTTTAAAGGTGATTTGAAGGATTTATGGAATGGTTAAATAAATGTTAAATGATTTAGAGTCGATCAAATAACTTGACCGCCTTATGGGTGACAAAGAGATTGTGTCTAGGCTTGAGTTTGGAAAACCAGTTTTCTTCTCTTCTTGGCTATCTGGACTGGCCCAACGAAGGGGATAGTAAATTTGATTTACTCGGATCAAAATTTTGCAAATTTAAACAACTTGGATTTTATAGAGATAATCCTTTTATGCTTGGTGTTAAAGCCTGAAGAGGAAACTCGTACTATTTATGGAATTTAAAAGGTGATTTTGCTATTATTCTGAACATAGTACTTGTTAAATACGGGAATCGATATTGGGTAGAATTAGATAATTTCTACATATTTTTCTTTCTAATTATTTACTGGTTTTGGATTAACATCCTAGATAACATGGTTTTAACGCAATCGAAATTTTGAGTTTTGAATTGAGAAATCTTTCTTAAGATTTATATGAAATGATTTGGAAATATTTTTCTAAGTGAAAAATGAAATGATTTAGAATTATTCCAAGATTCAAAAAGGTTTAATTAAGTAAAAAGGATTTGGTAAGTAAGGCTTAAATGATTCCATATACTATTAAGAAGATAAATGGAATAAATTAAAATAATATGTCTCTTTGAGATATTTATGAATGAATAAAAAGATGAATTGAATGATGATTGATAATCACATATGAACTTAACATCTTTTTAATCGATGATTGGTTCGGAGGAACCGTAGTCGGATTTGGGTAACTCCTATCTGAAAACCACTCTGAACCAATGTATACGTTCGGAAGTGAAGACATGATGATATTTTTGAAGACAGGGATCTTCATGATGAAGGGTTGCTTGCCACTAGTCCCTTGGGGTGAAATTTATCATATCATATATTTATGGTGGAACACTGCTTTATAAAGGAATTTTTGAGAATTTAAATTCATGTATTTTGGAAAAGAATTTTAAATGATTTTTGGAGAAGGAATAACAATAGTATTATTTCTAAAATGGTATTTTGAAAACGAAAAACAATCTTATGATTAATTGATTCGAGTGGCTCGAAAGTAACTAAAAATGGACAAGAGATGTGTTCGGATGGTAAATGCTTCTTTTAAGTATTCCCCTTCTTATTAAGGAAATATGCGATACTATTGGTAGTACCAGTTCCTTAGTATCATTTTTGAGTTACTCAATCTATATAATTTTCTAAAGTTAAAAAGAATAATGTGAATCATTAATTGATAAATTAATTGATGGTTGTCAACTTTTATCAAAGTGTATTATCTTAATTGATAAGCATGGGTATGCTTTGATCTTTAAAAGAAATGATTAAAGTTATTAATGAATGGTTTTGGGTTTGTAGTAAACAATGTTTTAGCAATATTTGTTTTTAAACCCTTGAATTGCATTTTGAAAAGAAATCTTATAGATATAACAGGTATTAGAATCTTTTAAGAAAAAGATAGAAAATGTTAAATGTTTAAACTTATAAGAGAAAAGGAGTTTATTATAACAATGTTTTGGGTAATAATTGTTTCAATCTCTTTGATTATATTTTAAATTTAGTAAAACTTAAGTAAATTGTGAATATACTTAAAACATTTGAATAAGTATATGAATACTTTTAAGTATTGAAACTGGTATAAGTGGATAATTAATAACATGAGTATTAAATAATAAAATAAGTCTTGATCAATAAAAGAATTTTATTAAATACAAAGGTGTTGCATTTAATATTGGTTAAAAAGAAGCAAATTATAATATAAGAGGTATATTAAAATAAAAAGATAAGTTATCTTTAACTTGAATAATTTCTTAAGAAATATTAGCAAATAGTTAAATATAAAGAAGCATCTTTATTAAAATGTTTAAATAAAGAATGAAAGTTTTATGAAATATTTTCATATTTTTTTTAAAAAGATTATTAAATTCATATTAAGTATGTGGATTATTTCGTTGCATAATTTGATCTAAGGTTCGAGTACAGAGCTTTAAGGTGTTTACTCCGATCTGAAAAAGAATTTATCACTCGATTCTTAAAGACGAACATTAATGAGGGTTTGGGTTTGGATACTTATGTTTTCTATCATAGTTGAGAACTATGCAAGGAAAACTAAAAATTCTACTTAGAAAGCCTGATTAGGGTCCGCACTGGAGGATCGGAGGATCAATACTAGTTCGAAAGTAAAGTTATGGATTCAAATAGTAGATCAAATCGGATGATCTATATACTTCATACGAATGTAAGTTTAAAAATAAATATTTTTGGCAACTACCTTTGAGTTTTGTTTTGGGTAATTTCGGGGACGAAATTCTTTTAAGAGAGGAAGACTGTAACGACCTGTAAATTTATCAATTTGATAAATTATGTTTATTTTTAAAATATTCAAATATAAGCTTTTACAAACATAGATTATGATGCTTTGAACAATAAATAATAATGGTAATCATATTTTGAATAAGTATTTACGAAAATATAAACATTGAAGGAATATTGGTAAAACGGCTGAAAACCTTTTCATCGATAAACAGCACTATAATCATAAAACGTCATGCACGGAACTGGATACATACACTTATTTTTATAATTGAACAAGAATATGAAATAAAATTATATATTTTATTTTTGGAAATTAAAAGTATGTATGACACCCTCAATGATGCCTTATATTTAATAATTGATTTATGATTTTAAATTGAGATTTAATGATTCAATAATTATTATAATTATTCAAATAATTGTTTTTAAATGATAGTAATTCATTTTAAATGGTTATAAAGTGATAGTAAATTATTTATAATGGTTTTATAAAGATATATAATCGATTTGAAAATATAAGGAAAATTAATATCATTTTATCAGTATAATAGCAATTTTTTATAAATAATTGTTATATTGATTTAAATGATTTTATAATTCAAATGAGATCATTTTTATTAATTAATAATGATTATAAATTTATTTTCAAGTTTTGTTTACAAATATATGTAATTTAATGTATAAGTGATGTGATCGGGAATCGGTTCTCCGATTGGCAACGGTTTATCGAACGAAAGTTGATCGGAGTAAATGCAATGTTGTTTATATGTCATGTACAAATATATAACACATAAATACACACCCTAATATATACATATATCCATATATGTATACACTACACATTTATACATTTATATATACATAAAGTTAAAAATCTCTAAGATATTTTACAAAACTTAACCCTTAAGTCATCTAAAGTCAATGCACAAGGCTTGGAAGTGAATGAAGTGATGGAGCAAACAAAGGGGGGAGGACTAACGTGTAAGGTGATGGGATGGGATAGGAGTGGGCTAAGGGTAGTTTTGTCCATTCACTTTTAGATATTTTCTACCATTTTTTACCTATAAATACCCATGCATACTCTTCCATTTCTTCACCTTCTTCTTCATTTTTCCTAAGCTCCTCCACTTCATTTTAATGGTTTCCACATTAGGAAATATATTAAGAAATTTAGTAGAAAAGAAATTAAAATAATACTAGTGTATATACATATCAAATCCATCTCAAAATCACTTCAAAACACTCATCTTCTTGAACATAACCCATAGCCACCACCACTCCTCATGCTTGGCCGTGAGCACCACCATCCCTAACCTTGGCCGTGAGCTTCTTCATCCACCCCAAGTCTAGGCCGAGCCCAGTAAGAAGAAAGGAGCAAGTTTAAGAAGCTCAGGAGTAAGAAAAAAGTGGAGGAAGTGCCGCTAGAATCAAAAGAGAAGTCTACGAAAAAGATTGGTGGAGTGAATAAAAATAGTGAGTACTCAATGTTTATTAAATGATATATAATCTCTATAACTATTTTTAAGTATGATAATATGACCATTTAATCTCTTAATGATTTGTATGAATGTTTGATAACTTGGTTGATTATATGGTTGATTATATGGATGTTGATATGATTGATAACTTGGTTGTGATAAATTATGAGAAATCATGATAAAAATGGTTAATTAATAGAAAATGAATTCATATAATATGTGTATGGAGTTTATTGAGCCTTTTAATGGTTTTAAGAATATAAAAAGTTTGAAAATGAATATTATAATAATATAATATTATGAAATAGTTTAAAAGTGAAAAAGAGATTTATTATGGAAAATATTGGTTTTAATTGTTTGAAAATGGTTTATAAATGTTTTATAAACATTAAAATTCAATTTGGAGAAGTTTTGAAAAATAATGAATTTGGAGTCAAAAAGATAGACGCCTCGCATAACGGCAGTTCGCGATTTCGCGCCGTAAAAGTTGAATCCTTCTATAGGATGGAATTGGAGTTGGATTTCTTTGCAATAAGAATTTTCCGAACTATTATATCCATAGTTTTCAAACAAAGAATGAAATTCGAGATTTTGATAAGTAAATTTTGAAATATGAGTAAAACAAGTTTTTGGAAAAATCGCGGTTTCGCAGTTCGGAATCCATAAAAGGATTTTTTTGAAAATGATATTCTAAAATTGTTTAAAAATTTGACATAAATTCTAAAAATCTTTTAAAATCTTTAAAAGTGATTTGAGTTATAAAAATGAATTTCCAAATGATAGAAAAGTCGTTTTGATCAATATAGCTTAAAAAGCACTTTCCGCAGCACTTTTTCGCAGCACTTTTCTATAACTTTTGAAATATAGTTTTAAACGCAACCATTCTTTTCCAAATCTTCTGTAAATGTTTTTAAATGATTAATAAAGTATTTTAAAGGTGATTTGTAGGATTTATGGAATGTTTAAATAAATGTTAAATGATTTAGAGTCGATCAAATAACTTGACCGCCTTATAGATGACAAAGAGATAGTGTCTAGGCTTGAGTTTGGAAAACCAGTTTCCTGCACTTCCTGACTATCCGGACTAGCTCGACGGAGGGGATAGTAAATTTGATTTACTTCGATCAAAACTTTCTAAATTTAAAGGATTTTATGGAGATAATTTATTATACTTGGTGTTAAAGCCCGAAGAGGGAACTCGTACTATTCATGGAATTTAAAAGGTGATTTCACTGTTATTCTGCCATAGTACTTGTTGAATACGGGAATTGATATTGGGCAGAATTAGACGAGTTCTATAGATTCTACTCACTTAATATTTACTGGTTTTGGATTAACATCCTAAATAGCATGGTTTTAACTCAGTCAAAATTTTGAGTTTTGAATTAAGAAATCTTCATTAAGATTTAAATGAAATGATTTGGAAATATTTTTCTAAGTGAAAAATGAAATGATTTAGAATTGTTCCAAGATTCAAAAATGTTTAATTAACTAAAATGGATTTGATAATTGAGGCTTAAATGATTTCATATACTATTAAGAAGATAAATGGAATAATTTAAAATAATATGTCTCTCTGAGATATTTATGAATGAATAAAAAGATGAATTGAATGATGATTGATAATCACATATGAACTTAACATTTTTTAATCAATGATTGGTTTGGAGGAACTGGGGTCGGATTTGGGTAACTCCTATCCGAAAACCACTCCAGACCAATGTATACGATCGAACGTAAAGATATGATGATGATTTTTGAAGAGGGGATCTTCATGATGAAGGGCTGCTTGCCACTAGTCCCTCGAGGTGAAATTTACCATATCATATATTTATGGTGGCACACTGCTCTGTTAAGAAAATCTTCGATTATAAGGACTAATCGCTACTAATCCTAAGGATAATTCCCGATGGGATGTGGTAGAAGGAGTGCCTTCAGTTTCCTTCAGTCCTAGGACGAACTTGTATGGACGAATGTCAGACATTGCATTTCTGAGATTACAACATTGACTTTTACAAACGTACATATGTTTGGTGGCGGAGAAGGCAACTTCTCTTAGCATAACACCCTTCTCTAAGACGTACGAGCTCAGAGGTTGTATGTTCGTGAAAGTCAATAGTGATTGAAGGAATGGCAATGTGGCATTCAAAGTGGAACCTGTGATAATCAAAGCGTGGCGTTGTGAAAAGAAAAGTGCGGCTTAGTAGAGCATAGCCTCATGAGCCTCACATCCCAGGAATGGTACGGGATACTATGTGGTCCGAAGGACATATTTTCGAGCTATTATTAGGGGAAGATGTCCCTATAGGCACTTGGTGCCATATTGTATGAATGGACAGATATTGGAGGCCGACCGGGATCGTGTAAAGCCTAGCCGAGTAATACTATGTTCCATAGTAGTATAACAGCGTACTTCGGAGGCTGACGGATATCGTGTAAAGCCATGTGGAAACTATGTGTTATACGTGGATTTTTCGGGTCTGAATGGTCACTAGTTCTCTATCATGTTGGAAATCCAATTCCAATATGTTGCCTTTACGGTTTTGATTGTAGAACCTACTTTTAAAAAGTAGCTAGTAAGCCGTCAAATTTAATCAATGAAAAATTTCAGCTATCTTTGATATATTATTTGAAAAGTGTTTCAAAGGGATGTCATTAGAAATAATATCAAATTATATTGGTATAAAAGTGTTTGGTTAGCATAAGGTAAAAACCCATCCGTATTTATTTGTGGTCGTGGTCTTATGAGATACCCTTCTTTTCAAAGGTTTTAAACTGGCATCAATTTATAAATCGAGTATCTCACGCTGGTTTATCAAGCCTGAACTGGGTATTTTTAATATTCGAGTCAGATCCGAGTAGTTTCAGGTTTAGTTGAAGACGCTTGGAGTTTCCAGAGTAGTTGGAGATCTTCATCTACGTATGGATTATTCTTTTATCTGCTGCATCTATTGCATTTGTTTAGTTTTAGTATTTGTAAGGACAGAGGATTTATAACTGTCCTGGCTGAATCTAGGTTAGACTCTGATATTGTATTCAAAATTTTCTACCGTAAAGATTATTGTTGAAATAATATATGTTATTCCATTCGTGTGAGATTCTGTTCAATCTTTATTTTCTTTTTCCCCTAACATTTAGGCTTTCCGGCACTTGGTTTTGCGGCACGTGAATATCGAGGATGTATTAGTGTCGATTTTTGAGGGTCGAAAAATCCGGTTCGTTACAGTTTACACCTTGCATGATGCCCAATTAGTTTAGCTTGCTAAAGCTGTTAAGGATTTTCTCCCTCACACTTGTAATAATTTTATAATATTCGAATGACCACTTTAAAACCGACTTACATGTGCAATAATAATATTTTATTTTACCAGCAACAAAATTAGTATATATGTACATGTATATGTATACATATATTTATAATTTTTTCGGCCACAATGATATAAAATACTTTTCAAATTATGAAACACTTTTTTATAATTTTAAATTATTGTTTATGATTTAATTTATAGAATATATGAATTAAATTCATTTTAAAATAATAAATATAAATTAATTTATACATATTGCTCTCGGCAATTTTTATAAAAAAATAATGTCGAATTATATTTATACCAATATATCTATTTTATAATATACATATATATATATTTTGAAATAAAATATAATTATATTTATTTATTTATTATAATTTACTTTCAAAAATTATAAAAAAATTAAGGTCGACTTATATGTATATTACATTTTTCATTTATTTTTAAAATATTCAAGATATATAAAGTTAAATTATATTAATTAATATTAAATCCATTTTCAGTAATATATAATAAGTCAATTTTAATATATTTATTTTATAATAATTTTATTAAGTCAAATATAAGATATTTTCAATTTTAAAGAAATATCTTATATCTAGATTTGAAATTTAAATATTCATTTATGAAGTGAAATTAGATATTTTGTTTAAATTTCAAATTTGTAAATTTAAGATTTAGTCAAAATATTATAAAATAATTTTTATATTATATTTATTAATTATTAAATCAAATTTCAAAAATTATATATATATACATATATATTATAGGTAGGGGCATTTTACTAGAATGATAAACTTTGCAGTCCAATTAGTTTCTAGGATACACGTCCATATAAATTAATTTCAAGGCCAAAGTCAGCAGAATAATTATTTTTAAGGACAAAGTCAGCAGTCCAATTACTTTTAAGGACATAATTTCATAGGTTTTTAGGCCTTAGAAACTAATCATTTTGCATTTTGTCCTTAAAAGTAATTATTTCAGTTGTGCGTCCTAGAAACTAATTGCACTAGCTAAAGAGGCCCTTGTGGCTAATTTTCACTTATAAGTATATAATTAATTTATAGTTATTTATTTATGGCAGCTGACATTATATAAATGCTAATTATATGCATAGTAGATATAAACCCCAATATCTACTTGTGTATAAACTGGCCATATACACCTTTATTATGTTGTATATCACATACATTTACCATACCATATACATACTCAAGTGTATAATGATATATTAAAATTATACAGATAATAATAATCAATATATTATATATTATTAAACCAAAATAATTAAATAAAACATGATTTATTTAAAATAACTAAATTGGACATAGTATAAATATTAGACTTTGTAGGCCTGCTAAGCTCTAATTAAAGAATTTCTTTTTGAAATTCTTCTTTTTCACTTACTATAGATTGAGCCAATTCTAACAATGATATCAGAGCTAGCATGTTCTATGCGGTCTAATTAGTCAACATCTAGGGCCAATTAACTAAACCCATTTATCTGATGGGAGTCTAGAAAAGTACTATCCATGCTTGGGGTTGAATAATCAAGTATTCTTACCACCTTGGCTACTAGTATGACCTAATGTGTGGAATAAGTCCAAAGGTTAGTCTAGATGAATGGCTTAGAGTTATTTGGGCCTTGGACTGAGTTTCAAATTGAAATTTGAAAATATTAAAATCCATTATGAATTTAAATGTTAAATTTGAAATATAAAATGAAATTTATAAAGATTATAAATAAATATATCATTTTAAAAAAAAATAAAAAATAAAATAACTAATTTCAATTTTTAGTATATATGTTTAATTAATTCAACCATTTAAATTAAATTAAATATTAATTTAAAGGTTGATTAGTTAAACATATATATACACACACTTATTGATATATGTGTGTAACTATAACTGTTATAGTTATATATTTGTCTTAAATTTGTTTAAGATGAATTACATTAAATTTTCAAAATAATTTAAATATTTAATAAAATTGATTAATTAAATATATGAATGTGTTAAATATAATTACTTAAAAACTAATTAATTTAAATTTATACTTATATCATAAACAAACTATAACTGTTATGGTTAATTATTTATCTTAAATATTTTAAGATAAATAATATAAATTTTCAAAAATTGTGTATATATGTTATAACGACCCGCTTTTCCGTACAATTCAAGCTGACAATGAACCACACATATCCAACCTAAATCAAATGAAAGATAGATAGTTAAGGAAAATAAAGAAGAAAGAAGAAGAGAAGAGGAGAAAAGAAGGAAATAAACTAAAAACAACATAGAATCTCACAATCGTAGCGGAACAAAATATAATATAATATCAATGATATTTACAAAAGAGAAACTGATATACATATATCCATCAGAGTACAACAACAGTGTAATCATCAACCTGGACAGTTATAACAACCTGTCCTCACAATTGCTGATGATTTCAATACAAAACAACGGAAATAAACATATACGTGAATACCTCTCTAGGCCTTCAACTCATCTCCTGAAGCTCCAAAGCATTCAAACTAAATCTGTAATATGCTCGGTCTGACCCGAGCATTATAATAAAATAACACCCGAGTCAGTATGGAAAACCAGCGTGAGAAAACACACCCAATTGGTTTTTTAAAGTTATAGAAATCTTTCAAAACCAAAGGTATCTCGTAAGACCACGCCGCACATAAACACAGATGGGTTTTTACCTTACGATAATCAAAACATTTCATATGAAATCCTTTGATATTATAATAGTGTCTAATACACAATTACTTATTAATCATAGCCGAAATTGTTACATTAATTAAATTCGAACATACTATGTTCTACAACCAAAACTGAAGGCTCGTATTGGAGATTTGATTCCAACTATGAATGGGTAAGGGTCTACCCAACAAATCCGTACACCTCTAGATAAAATGAACGGAAGGCTATAACACATTGCACCTCTGCTACTCAGGGCCGGCACTACCCCCTTCTCGAGTAGCACGGAATATGATCATCCTGTAGGATCGATTTCACCCTAGAGGGGGGGATGAATAGGGTGATACTATTAATTATAAAAATTTAATGCGGAAATATATAAAATAATCGCAACACAGATATGGTAGAATAATAGCAGCATAGATAATAGCAGAATAAAAATAGAAATAGAACAACACAGATTTACCCAGTTTCGGAAAAACCCCGCCTACATGCTGCCCCAAGGTTTCTACTAGAAATTAAGTAGTCAGACGCTTACACAGGTAAACTCGCGACACCCGCTATCGACTAACCTAACTCTACGCTCAAAACCCTACCACAACTCAGCCAATGAGTTGTGAATTCTCGAACTACACCACCGTAGTTCATCCCCTAGTCACACGACTAGATTTTACAAGAGTTTAAAAAAGAAAATACAAATTAAAAAACAATTAAAAAACACTAAGCCCTAATTAAACTTTAAAGCCCAAATAATAATATAGTCGGCCCAAAGAAATCAAAACACCGAGATAATTGATTTTCCCCTTTTTCTCTTTTTATTTATTTTGGCCTTGTATTCTTCTTTGTGAAAAAATCGCTGCCTCGTTCCTCTTCGATCTGAAATTAGGACTTTTGATAAATTGAAGACGTCGACTGATTGTTGGTCGATTACAATGGCTATTGATTTGATTTGCTTCGGCAATCGACTCACTTCGATTTGCACATGGTCGCTTCAATTCAGTTCGGTATGAATTGGTATGTGATTTTATGCTCTTTGTTTTACTGGTTAATTTCCTTGAACTCGATGATCTTAATTCCGATGATGTAGATGGTTTATATAGGGATGAAAACCCTAAATTTACGTTCGAATATATTTTGAATTTGTCTGTTAAAAATTTGGCTCGGCCGTTGATTTTGCATCAATGCTTGTGATTTGTACTGACTTGTTCAAATTCATATACTTTGTGATTACTTGATTATCACGGCTTTGATTTTGAACTTGCTCGATTCCTTGATTACTGTAACGACCCGTTATTTTGAACCATTCAAATCGACAATAAATCCACACATGTCGGACTTGAATAGCTCAAAATATCAGATTGTTAATTTAAATTTGGCAAAACTCAGCATATACAGTAAATAAATCAATCATAGAATCACAGACATAGAGTAATACAATAATACGCAGCGGAATAGATAAAATAGTAGTTCATGAAGCTACTATATAAACATCAGAGTTAGAAATAAAAATACAACAGAATATCTCAAATCAGTGAAGTCTCCAGTACAAACAGATGACCTCTCTGAACAAATCAAGTGGAAGAGCTGAAAGCTGAATCGATAGTTGGATCTCCAAATGAAGCTCCAAACTCCAAGGGCGAGTCTCAAATGCTGTATCACTCAGTCTGACCCGAGCGTAAAGCAAAACATAAAACACTCGAGTCAGGATTAACATTCTTATATCAATAAATCCAACTCAAGTGAAATATCAACGGAAATACAATTAACTTAGAGGATGTTTGGGATAACCATCCTCTAAGGATCCATGGAACTGTCTACAATGTAGAATATACACTATAACACCGTGGTCATTCAATTTAATTTATACTTCAAACCAAAATATCATTTCATTTCAAATATATATTTTCCTAAATAATTTATAAAGTAAAGTATTTATAATTTCCTCAAGTCTCACAAATCGATTCAAATCAACTCAAATTCCAGATTTCAATTTAAGTCAATCTAAATTTTTCCATTTTAATTCAATTCAGTTCCTAAATAACAAATTCAAATTATATTGATTTCAATTTCAGATCTGAATCACAAAATAAACCATTTAAATTCAAATATATTTCAAAGCTTTAATATTCAACAATTTCAAAGTTAAATTTAACCTTTTCATATAGCTCTTGATTTAACTTCATTTATTTTTTTATCAGGGAATATTCACTTAATAAATTCAATATCATTTAACTAGCCTTAAATTTCATTTTTACTAAATATTTCCTTAAATTTATTTACACAAGAAATATTTATTAAGTTACTTAAATCAAACCCAAGTTATAAATCATATCTTAAATCTCAATTTCAATAAGTTTCAAATCGGTTTAATTAAATAAAATTATCTTCCCAACCTTAACTTGTTCAAATTATTACCGAAATCTATTTTGAAACATAAATTTAAATACTTAACCATATTATATGTATTAAATCAAAATTAATTAAATTAAATATTATTATAAAATCTATATATTATTACCATTTATATATAAAAATTTAAAAATCAACATTTATTAAAACCATATATTTCTTCCCAAATCCATAGAATTTATTTTCAAAATATTTATATATATGGACCAACAGTGTCTGTATATATATCTATCATATGGTTTAAGTGATACAGATATTTATCATTTCAATCCATAATTTAAATATATACGGGTAGATATCATTTCAACCCGTAATCCCAATTTCAATTCAAATGAAAATCGCTTGGGTTTATCATTTCAACCCATAACGATTTTCTCCTATTCTAAAGTCCGTTCGGGTATATATCATTTCAACCCATAGTGAATTCTATACTAACAGGGAACTTGCAGAGTGATAACAAATAATATAATATACAACAACAGGCATATATCATAAATAACAATATCATATAAACATCAGGATATGGTGTCATATCCCACAGGTGAACAGTTACAGATAATAGCATATATAACAATTTAAATAACTACAGCATCATATTTCAATTGTCGTTTCAATTGAAATTAAATTTAATAAATATAAGAACATTAATCGTGAGTGATTGCTCACCTTTTGAGGTTAGATTGATAGACAACAGAATAAGCTATGAATTCCAAAGCAGAACAAGATTGGCACGAATTTGACGATCAAAGCAAGGCTGGAATTGATGAGAACAATTTGAATTCAATTATATGAAATTAAAAGTCTAATATTAGCTCGTACAAAAATAAAATAAGATAAAGTCTTAATAATATATTTCAAAAATCAAAATATGTTTACAAAGATCAATTTAGAAACCCATATAAAAGTAAAATCTATGGATATTTTCAAATCACTATTTAACTTGATGCTTATGGCACAAAATTTCTATATATATATAAATATATTTTAGAAACTAAATCAATGTATACTCATTTATATAAATTAATATATGTATAGACATACAGTTCCCATTAAAACCTTAGAATATATGTTATAAAAATTATATCAAAACTACTGTAACTATACATATGGTCAACTTTAAGAGAACCAACTTAATACTATATTATTATACTAACACACTCTGCAACATAGTTATGAAATCTATATATATATATATACCTCATATAAACCATGACTTATATCCACTAACAGGTTATATATAACTTACATAATCATATATATATAAATAATCCACAATTCAATGTAGACTTACAGAAGCCTATATATACACCTATATAACTTTTCGTATAACATAATTACAAAGTCACTACCTTATTGAAATCAATGTATATATTAATTATAAAAGAAAACTACATCAAAGCTTTATAACTCATATACCAATATATATATATATATATAACTAGCTTCTCTATACTAGCTATGTAAACAAATATATGTTAAATATGCAAAACAAATATATATTGCATATACTGTAAAACCATAAACTATAAGCCAACATATGATATTTCTTTTTAAACTAAAATCTTTTATAACGGGCAACAGACCACTATAATCTTGTGTTTTATACTACAACACATGTCAGCAGACTTATAATTAACATATACAAACTTACATATATACAATATTTCATACTAATATATATTCTGATGTATAAAGACTATGAAAACCAGACTCTTTTTTTTAAACTGACATGTAATAAACTTTGAAAACATATATTGTCGAATTATATAAAATACTCATATAACTTATATACAAACAACTTAAACATATATATAAACTTTTACAAATAAATGAATAAACCAATATTTACTACATACTTACACGCGAGCGTAGAAGGCTGCGGGAGGCAAAGTCTGGGAACAACGGCGAAGTGGTGAGGTGGAAGGCCAGGCCGATGCAAGGAGGAGTTGAGGCCGATGGGAGGTTGCAGCAAGGGGAAGAGGGAGATGCTCGGGATGGTTTTCAAGACGAGGGAGTGGAGCTTGGGCTGTTGTGGTCGAGATCAGAGAGAGGGGAGGGGAAGGACGGGAGAAGTGGTGGATTTGAGCTGTGATGAGGGTAGGCGAGTTTGGAAAAGTCTCTGATGTAGGCAAGGTGGAGGACAAGTGGACGCGGAGGTGGGAGTGGGCGGCTAGCATGGTGAAGATGGTGAGGAGATAACGAATGTAATATAAAATCTTCAAAGCGAAATGAACAGCAAAAGAAACAAACATTTATATAAGCACCGAACAAAAATGTAGATAACACGTTACAATTATATGTAAAGGCACGAAAACCAAAAGCTTCAAATGAAAGATAACGTAACACGTTATATTTATATGTAACCTTTAATATATACTTCATATCAAATGAAACAGAGGCTTGCACGAAAAGAAAAAAAATAATATAAACGAACCAGCTGTAGTGATGGGAAAGGTAACCGCTGAACATTGATTGAGATGCTATTAAGGCAATTTATTATATTGCTTGGGATTCACGTTCAAATTTGAAAAGATAAAGGAAAGCTAACGGTCACAAATTATGGTATCGATACGACGCACCGTTTTATTGTTTCCGTCGCATACCGGACCTCAAAATATAAAAATAAATATACCGCAGGGATCAACATGACGAGACGATCAAAACGGTATACAGATATTAGTGGTACGATCACCCAATCGAAAGTCGATATTCGGTATCGTAAATGCTGCAATTTGCTAGAAATAAGATAAACAGAGCAATAGCAGTCAAAATTTGAAGAAATGAAGTATGACATCTCACACAAAAGAGGATATAGAAATTTATTGTGTAAAAATATTCAGGTTTGAAAAAAATATTTTATTATCATCAGTTTTAACTGATTTAAATTGAAATAAAATTACACAATAAAATAAACTTCAATATTAACAGATGAAAATTTACCCATGGCTATGTTAAAATAGACGTATACCAAATATTAAGTTTTTATTTCAAAATTCAATTATCAAAATTTTCACAATATTTCCAGTTAAACATATTTTTAAAACTATTAAAATTTACGGGTCGTTACACTCTCCCCCACTCAAAACTTTTCGTCCTCGAAAAGGGAGAAGGTAGGAGAATAGAAACAACCAGAAAGAAAAATAGATTGAAAGACGAGGATAAACAATTAATTTAAAACCATATAAATTTTACTTGAATATTCATTTGAAAGCTTCATTTGCAATTCAATTATATCTAATACTTTAAAACCTTTCAAAACCCATTTGTAAAATTTCTTGCTTCATTTATAAATACCTTTTATATGTTTTAAACAACACCTTTATAATTATATGAAAACTATTTGAAAACAATTATTTACATCATTACTTATATTTACAAAGAAGCTATTGAAAACATTAAATCCATAATTCATAAATTTATTAATTTTTTTTATCTCAAGATACTTTTCAAAGATTATTAATAAATCAAAAATCATTTACTTTAAATATGTTTTATTTAATTAATAACTTCTAAAATATTTATAACACTAAAATTTTCTATTAAACCATGTAGTTTATAAATAAACAATATTTTAAAAAGGATATAGTCAACAAGGAAAAGAAGGAGGATTCGAAAAACAGAATATAGGTGAATAAATAAGCTGAGCAGATAAGATAGATTCAAAAGAATAGTATCGGGCACGAATAATTGATTCAAACCATAAGAATTTCAATTCCAAATATTGATACAAAATTTTCTTTGTTGGAAATACTTTTATAATAAAATACCTTTATAACGAAACAAATTTTCTTTCGAAAATACTTTTATAACTCGATGTTTCAACAAGTTTATCCTCGTTCCTACAGACTCTGGCAGTGCGTTGATCAGGCGCAAAGCTAGAATTCTCCAGGTACTTAGTAGACTTGTTTCAACACCCAGTGAAAATACTGGAAAACTTTTAAAAACAGATATGGAAAGTATAATCCAAACAAAAATACAAACAAATCATGGATCGCAGATACACAATGGTTACGCCTGGGTCCCCCAGGAAACATCCGTACCTTTTAAGCATTCACTGCCTTGTGAATTTCGCCATGATAACAAAACTATGGACCGCAGGATACATAACAATGGTTATGCCTGGATCCCCTAGGAAACATCCATACCCCTTAAGCAACCTCTGCCTTGCGGATTACGCCACTAACACGAATATAGATCGCAGATACACAATGGTTACGCCTGGATCCCCAGGAAACATCCGTACCTTTTAAGCAATCACTGCCTTGCGAATTACGCTATGCAGTCGAGTTCGTAAGACCATGGGTAACGCCATGGAATTCGAAGGACACTCGAGTATCATATCCGAAAAACCAAAAATCAGAGAGAATAATATCGATAGAATGAATCCAAGATGTGGCCACAAATCGGATATCAAGCAGAAGGCACTTTCCATATCTTTATTTCAAAAATATGTATCATATAGTACCTTTTCAAATCACTTTCAAATATCGTACTTATATAAAGTCCATTATATATAAGATTTAATTTTCAAATCAAATACCTTTCCAAAATCAAAAGTATATCAAATCACACTTATATAGACTTCAATTATATAAGATTTCACTTTTCAAGTTGAGTACCTTTTCAAATCCATAGTTTTCGAATCAACATCATACCTATACAAACCAAATTTTATATAAGTTCGATAACTCCCAAATCAAGTATTTAGTAACACAAGGTTCTCAAATTTCAATTTGTTTCAATATTAGTTCAGTTTCAAAATCATATACAATCCCACCAAATTATTTCTTCTCAAATTAAATATCTTCAGTTTAAAGTTTCCAACATAATAAATTTAGAAAATAAAGCCAAATTTCTAAATCAATATAATTTAAGTCAACCAATTCATTTCCAAAATCAAATGTTTTCAAAATCATCTTATACTTACATAAGGTCCATCTTATATAAGGATCAAATTTTTCAAAATAAATTTTGCTGTATGAAGAGCCATATGGGATTGAACATCTTTTGCTTTTATGGGTTATATATCTTTGTAATTTAAATTGGAAATTTTCTTTTAGTAAGCAAAGATATTCTAACCTGGCAGCTTTCAATTTCAGCGTCAAAATATATCAATGATATTAGAATATAAGATGTACATTCGTCATCATTTCGCAAAATCACATTTGATCGCTCACTCAATCACACAAGTTCGCTTTCGAACTAGTATTGTCCATTCGACTTCCCTAATGCGGATTTCGATATGGTTTCTTGACTAGAAGCCATCAGTCTCCTTACATAGCCATATACTATGATAGAGAATTCTAGAATCAAGCCCAAAATCCATATCAAATATTCGCCATCGAGAATCAAATGAAAAATCCTAACACGAAATGGTGTAATTCACCTCGAACTTGTGTACTCAAACTTGGATCAAATTAATTATGCGAATAAAACAACATACGTACAACTTATGTATCTATTCCAACTTGTTAAATATATAGTTTTATAAAGATGTTACCCAGTTAAAACATTTAAACTAAATTTTAAAGACCAAATTCTTTTCAAAACATTTCAAATCTAAATTTCATATTAGAAATTCAAAATAGCCTTATTCATTTACTTAACAAAACAGTTTCAACTTATTTAAATCAATACTACATACTTTAATCATACATACCAAACTTATATACTTTATATTTTTCAAAATTACTTAGCTTTGAAAAGTTAACCTTGATTTGGAAGTGCTCGAACCTTCAAAATAGTCGAAGAAATCATATTTCAATCCAAGAGTTGGAAATCACCAACAAATCAATAAATCAATTCCAAAAGATAGGGTTATATCAAATCAAATCCAAAACTCGAGGACTGAACACCGGCTTACTTCAATTCATTTCAAATATATATATATATACATATATCTTTCGAATATCAAATCATACTTCAGAATTTGAAATCAAAATGGTTTCACAAAATCACTCGCATAGCAAAGCTACTGAAGTGGCCTTTCCCTCACTCTGAAACTCGAAAATCAATGTCGATGATGCGTGCACTCATCACCGAAATTCTTTTCCAGCGACATAAGTGAGTTCTGGACTTCTATTTTCTCAAACTTCTTTTGAAATTTCTTTGAAATCATTCGAAACTTATTAAAATCATTTGAAACATTTCTTATTCGGAAAATACTTTTAAATCATATTATTATTATATATTTCAAAATCTTAAAACCAATTTCAAAACACCGGGGTTCAATTCTCGAATTTCAAATTTAAAATCCTTTAGTTATAAATCATTTTTAGATAAATCAAATTTCTTATATAATTTTTCAAAATTACAAATCCTTTCGAAACCTCAAATTCTCATTTTAAAAAGGGTATATAATCTTTATCGAAAACATTTCACTTTTATATATAGAATATAATCATACTTATCAAAATAATAATTTCGGTTTAGAAAACAATTTCTAGAATACAAACAAACCCGATTTTCAAAGGATGATTTAAGAATGGATTTCAAACAAAGATAGAGATTCAAATTAGAGGAACTCTTAATCAAATAGAATTATGATTCGAAGATAAGCTCGAACGAAGATGAGATAATTAAATTTCAAAATAGAAGATGAATATACTTATATAAATCACGGATGACCTTAACCGGGTCAACCATGACTTCAGGAATATGATCGATGTAGAATTCCAAGGCAAATCGACATTCGATTGCCAGAGATAGAATTCGGCATAACCAGAGATAGCAGCATCTAAACCGAGGGATATATAAATCTCCGGTGAATCAATGCCAATTGTAAAGGAGTTCCACCCCCTTTACAAAACATTTAAAGATCGGCGGGATCACCTATTCTTATAGAGATCATTCGAAGTGGAGTTATTGGATACTCCAGAATCAAAAGAATACCAATAGAGAGAGACAAGAATGAATTTTGGAACCGTAGGGAATGTTCCAAAGTTCAAAGGAAATCGAGTCAAAAGGAAGAGATTAAACTCGAACAAAAGTGATTCTGTAAATAAATTTACAATATATGCTAAGTTTCGCCTAGAGCCAAAGCTCTGATACAACCTGTAACGACCCGTTATTTTGAACCATTCAAATCAACAATAAATCCACACATGTCGGACTTGAATTGCTCAAAATATCAGATTGTTAATTTAAATTTGGCAAAACTCAGCATATACAGTAAATAAATCAATCATAGAATCACAGACACAGAGTAATACAATAATACGCAGCGGAATAGATAAAATAGTAGTTCATGAAGCTACTATATAAACATCAGAGTTAGAAATAAAAATACAACAAAATATCTCAAATCAGTGAAGTCTCCAGTACAAACAGATGACCTCTCTGAACAAATCAAGTGGAAGAGCTGAAAGCTGAATCGATAGTTGGATCTCCAAATGAAGCTCCAAACTCCAAGGGCGAGTCTCAAATGCTGTATCACTCAGTCTGACACCGAGCATAAAGCAAAACATAAAACACTCGAGTCAGGATTAACATTCTTATATCAATAAATCCAACTCAAGTGAAATATCAACGGAAATACAATTAACTTAGAGGATGTTTGGGATAACCATCCTCTAAGGATCCATGGAACTGTCTACAATGTAGAATATACACTATAACACCGTGGTCATTCAATTTAATTTATACTTCAAACCAAAATATCATTTCATTTCAAATATATATTTTCCTAAATAATTTATAAAGTAAAGTATTTATAATTTCCTCAAGTCTCACAAATCGATTCAAATCAACTCAAATTCCATATTTCAATTTAATTCAATCTAAAATTTTCCATTTTAATTCAATTCAGTTCCTAAATAACAAATTCAAATTATATTGATTTCAATTTCAGATCTGAATCACAAAATAAACCATTTAAATTCCAATATATTTCAAAGCTTTAATATTTAACAATTTCAAAGTTAAATTTAACCTTTTCATATAGCTCTTGATTTAACTTCATTTATTTTTTTATTAGGGAATATTCACTTAATAAATTCAATATCATTTAACTAGCCTTAAATTTCATTTTTACTAAATATTTCCTTAAATTTATTTACATAAGAAATATTTATTAAGTTACTTAAATCAAACCCAAGTTATAAATCATATCTTAAATCTCAATTTCAATAAGTTTCAAATCGGTTTAATTAAATAAAATTATCTTCCCAACCTTAACTTGTTCAAATTATTACCGAAATCTATTTTGAAACATAAATTTAAATACTTAACCATATTATATGTATTAAATCAATCTTAATTAAATTAAATATTATTATTAAATCTATATATATTAATACCATTTATATATAAAAATTTAAAAATCAACATTTATTAAAACCATATATTTCTTCCCAAATCCATAGAATTTATTTTCAAAATATTTATATATATGGACCAACGGTGTCTGTATATATATATCTATCATATGGTTTAAGTGATACGGATATTTATCATTTCAATCCGTAATTTAAATATATACGGGTATATATCATTTCAACCCGTAATCCCAATTTCAATTCAAATGAAAATCGCTTGGGTTTATCATTTCAACCCATAACGATTTTCTCCTATTCTAAAGTCCGTTCGGGTATATATCATTTCAACCCATAGTGAATTCTATACTAACAGGGAACTTGCAGAGTGATAACAGATAATATAAAATACAACAACAAGCATATATCATAAATAACAATATCATATAAACATCAGGATATGGTGTCATATCCCATAGGTGAACAGTTACAGATAATAGCATATATAACAATTTAAATAACTACAGCATCATATTTCAATTGTCGTTTCAATTGAAATTAAATTTAATAAATATAAGAACATTAATCGTGAGTGATTTCTCACCTTTCGAGGTTAGATTGATAGACAACAGAACAAGCTATGAATTCCAAAGCAGAACAAGATTGGCACGAATTTGACGATCAAAGCAAGGCTGGAATTGATGAGAACAATTTGAATTCAATTATATGAAATTAAAAGTCTAATATTAGCTCGTACAAAAATAAAATAAGATAAAGTCTTAATAATATATTTCAAAAATCAAAATATGTTTACAAAGATCAATTTAGAAACCCATATAAAAGTAAAATCTATGGATATTTTCAAATCACTATTTAACTTGATGCTTATGGCACAAAATTTCTATATATATATAAATATATTTTAGAAACTAAACCAATGTATACTCATTTATATAAATTAATATATGTATAGACATACAGTTCCCATTAAAACCTTAGAATATATGTTATAAAAATTATATCAAAACTGCTGTAACTATACATATGGTCAACTTTAAGAGAACCAACTTAATACTATATTATTATACTAACACACTCTGCAACATAGTTATGAAATCTCTATATATATATATACCTCATATAAACCATGACTTATATCCACTAACAGGTTATATATAACTTACATAATCATATATATATAAATAATCCACAATTCAATGTAGACTTACAGAAGCCTATATATACACCTATATAACTTTTCGTATAACATAATTACAAAGTCACTACCTTATTGAAATCAATGTATATATTAATTATAAAAGAAAACTACATCAAAGCTTTATAACTCATATACTAATATATATATATATAACTAGCTTCTCTATACTAGCTATGTAAACAAATATATGTTAAATATGCAAAACAAATATATATTGCATATACTGTAAAACCATAAACTATAAGCCAACATATGATATTTCTTTTTAAACTAAAATCTTTTATAACAGGCAACAGACCACTATACTCTTGTGTTTTATACTACAACACATGTCAGCAGACTTATAATTAACATATACAAACTTACATATATACAATATTTCATACTAATATATATTCTGATGTATAAAGACTGTGAAAACCAGACTCTTTTTTTTAAACTGACATGTAATAAACTTTGAAAACATATATTGTCAAAATTATATAAAATACTCATATAACTTATATACAAACAACTTAAACATATATATATAAACTTTTACAAATAAATGAATAAACCAATATTTACTACATACTTACACGCGAGCGCAGAAGGCTGCGGGAGGCAAAGTCTGGGAACAACGGCGAAGTGGTGAGGTGGAAGGCCAGGCCGATGCAAGGAAGAGTTGAGGCCGATGGGAGGTTGCAGCAAGGGGAAGAGGGAGATGCTCGGGATGGTTTTCAAGAGGAGGGAGTGGAGCTTGGGCTGTTGTGGTCGAGATCGGAGAGAGGGGAGGGGAAGGACGGGAGAAGTGGTGGATTTGAGCTGTGATAAGGGCAGGCGAGTTTGGAAAAGTCTCTGATGTAGGCAAGGTGGAGGACAAGTGGACGCAGAGGTGGGAGTGGGCGGCTAGCATGGTGAAGATGGTGAGGAGATAACGAATGTAATATAAAATCTTCAAAGCGAAATGAACAGCAAAAGAAACAAACATTTATATAAGCACCGAACAAAAATGTAGATAACACGTTACAATTATATGTAAAGGCACGAAAACCAAAAGCTTCAAATGAAAGATAACGTAACACGTTATATTTATATGTAACCTTTAATATATACTTCATATCAAATGAAACAGAGGCTTGCACGAAAAGAAAAAAATAATATAAACGAACCAGCTGTAGTGATGGGAAAGGTAACCGCTGAACATTGATTGAGATGCTATTAAGGCAATTTATTATATTGCTTGGGATTCACGTTCAAATTTGAAAAGATAAAGGAAAGCTAACGGTCACAAATTATGGTATCGATACGACGCACCGTTTTATTGTTTTCGTCGCATACCGGACCTCAAAATACAAAAATAAATATACCGCAGGGATCAGCATGACGAGACGATCAAAACGGTATATAGATATTAGTGGTACGATCACCCGATCGAAAGTCGATATTCGGTATCGTAAATGCTGAAATTTGCTAGAAATAAGATAAACAGAGCAATAGCAGTCAAAATTTGAAGAAATGAAGTATGACATCTCACTCAAAAGAGGATTTAGAAATTTATTGTGTAAAAATATTCAGGTTTGAAAAAAATATTTTATTATCATCAGTTTTAACTGATTTAAATTGAAATAAAATTACACAATAAAATAAACTTCAATATTAACAGATGAAAATTTACCCATGGCTATGTTAAAATAGACGTATACCAAATATTAAGTTTTTATTTCAAAATTCAATTATCAAAATTTTCACAATATTTCCAGTTAAACATATTTTTAAAACTATTAAAATTTACGGGTCGTTACAATTACCACGGCTTTGAATTCTCTGACATTTAAACTTGACTTTGGTCGTGGTTGACTTCGGTCATTTGAAATGATTTCTGGACTTTATTCGATTTACTGTATATACCTCCTTTTGAAATTGTTTGACTCACGGCTTCGACTTGATTTGAAACCGCTGTTACATTCACTTGACTTCTTCGGCTTGATCAAATTCTGTTATCACTTTGACACTCACGACATCTTGCTGTGTTGATTGAACTGTATATGTATTCATGTTGTCTTTGACTTGTTTGTTGTCCATACTTTGTTAATATACACTGCTCTGTGTACATTTGCCTGCACTGCTTCATCGATATATATATATATATATATATATATATATATATATATCTGTGTGTGTGTGCGCGCGCGCGTATGTGCATGTTTGGTTTTCCTGTACACACACATCTCTATTTTTGTTGTTCTTGAAGTCATGTGTATTTTGGTCTTGAGCTCTGTATATATGTATGGTCTACACTGTGTCTTCATTTGGCCTTGCTCATCTACTTGTATTTGCATGCTTGCTGCTGCTTTGTACATGCTTTGATTCATGTATACTTGATGTCTGACTGCATGTGTATAAGTTTGGTCTACATGTTGTTTTGAGTTTGGAGCTTGTGAGTTGCATCCTTGGTTTGCATTGGAGTTTTATTGCTTCAAACTAGTTTCATATTATAACTGTGCTTGCCTTTGTGCACTGATTTTGAGTTGTTGCTTTAATCTTGAAACTGCGCTTTCAAGCTCCACTGTATATTTGTAATGTCTGTACACTTAAGTCAGGTCTGGTGGTAGCTTTGCATTCATACTTCATGTTTTGACTTGTGCTTGACTATATACATGTTTCGAGCCTCTGTTTCACCGATCATTCGAGTCTGTATTGTGCACTGGTTGAAGATCTTTACTGTTTGAACTGTATTAATGACTTTGCTTCATCTGATGCATTGTATCTAATCTTGAGTTACTTCGAGTTAATGCTTTGAGCTAGTTTTCATATATATACTTTTGTATTCAGTTGTATTGCATCATGTCACTTGTGTTCATTGTGGTCTGGTTTTGGTTTCTTGATGCAGTCTTGTTTTATGTAGTATTTGCTGCACCATGTAGTAGCCTTGCTTGAGCACACTTGAGTTTGTATTGGTAATCATGTGAAATGCTGTCATGTGTACATTTTGTACATAATCATTGAAGTCTGGTTTGACCATGCTTCATTGTGTTTAAAAATAGTTTGCAGTTATGTTTTGGTACCGGTTTGAGTCACATGTACTATTCATTTGCTTTTTGAGTTGACCCATTTGAATGTCGAGGCTGTGTTGCTTGAGAACTTGTACCCGACAATTTTGTGATGTTATTTATATCGCACCTGAGTTGAATCCAGCTTTGCCTCGGGTTTGACCTTGTGCTCGTGTCGTGACTTTATTTTTATTACACTTGAGTTGAATCCAACTTTTGATTGGGTTTGACCTTGTGCTCACCTGTCCCTACAGTTTTGTCAAGTGTATATCGGTGTGCACGGCCTTGTGGCATGTACAGTGATACACCGTGCATGTCACAAGCTGTTCGTGTATGATAAATTCAAATTAAATATGATGACGAACAACCCAAATAATTGAGGCAGATAATATTTTCAAAAACACATTTTACTGTAAAAATATTTCTTTTTCAATTTTACTGCCTCAGTGTTTATTTTACAGATCGCTCAGATGCTGGATTCAATCTGGAATAGAGTTGAAGATAAATATGAGCGAATGAGTGATATGTAGTGAGGTGCAAATGTAAATTGAAAATTGTGATGTAATCAAATTTGTATTGTAATTGAAATTGTGTATATATAGTGAGAGCTCAAATTTGTACTATTCAAAATTGTAATAAATATTTGTTTGAATAAAATATCTGTTTGAATTTAAATTCTGTGTTATTTATTTTATTCATCAAATATTTATTTAATTCTGTGAAAATAAAATAGTACATTAACAAATACATTTAAATGAATATATATATATATATATGTTTATTATCATCAAACAAAAATCATATACTTGCATATTCAACAATCTCACCGATTAGGGACACTTATCCTGACTTGTTTGATGGTATGTTCTATCTTTATGTTTGATTTTTGTGGGTACCATATCATAATTTCAAAGATGAAATTCTTTAAGGAAGGGAGTTTGTAATGACCTTAATTTTAGCTAACATTATTTAGAACATTTAATTGGGTAAATTAAATAAAATAATATAGAAAGTTAAGGGATTGAGATTTGTAAATTAAGGAGGAGTCGTGCCTTAATGAATGTGTTAATAACAGGAAAACTAAACATAATTAAGAAGGGGGAGTATGATGAGGGTAAAATGGGAAAGCCTTTATTCTTATATCCTAAACCCTTCCATTCTCTCCGCTTCCTCATTCATTCTACATTCACAAACTAAACAAAAACAATACTAAGCTTGGGCCAGCCACCATTAAGAATATTTAAAGGGAAGATAAGCTAGGATTCAAGTAGAAAGCTTGAAGAAGTCAATCTAAGGGCAAATCTCAACCTTCTTAATACAAAGTCAAGGTGAATAATTAGTTTACATCTCTATTTTTAATCAATGATTTCGGTTTAAAGGTAAACACGTTTTCTTTTGCAAGTATATGTCATGTTTAGTGTTTAAAAGTGATTATATGCTATGCTGATGATTTCTGGTTTAAATATGATTTATTATGTTACGTTTGAGTTAGAAAACCATTCATATTATATCCGATTGACTTGAGATTTTAATATGATATAAGAATCATTATTTTAGATGTGAGTTTCAAGTTTTATAATTTTCCAAGTTAATATGGATTTATGGTGAATTTTCTAAGCCTAAAAATGGTTTTAATTGGTTTTAATTATTATAAATAATTAAATATTGTTTTCACCCCTGAAATTTTGAGACAAGGAAGAGAATGCTTAATTTGATTTTTGGGGATTTTTCCTAAGATTTTGGGATGAGTAAATAAATTATTTTCAATGACAAGGGTTTATTTGCTTAAGTAAAATGTTTAAATTTGAGCTTTAGTATAAATTGTTTGAGTATTCATGTATATAGCATGCGGCGGTATTTTCAGAGAAAGAAATTGGTAAAGTTTATAAACCAATGAGATTTTGACAAATATTGATGGTTAGGTTAAAAGGAGTTTCTTTTAAAAATAAAAATGCAGCTTTTAATTTAATTATAGCTTCGCCACGCTTGCCTCCATCACCATACTTCCGCTTGTAAACCTTCCGCATTCATATGAAACCAATGCACAAGGTACCAAGAATTTGGTACGTAGTGTATTGGAGTTAGGCGGAAGGAAGGGATGATGGTGAAGGCATGCTTGCGATGAGGTTGAAGCCGCCTTTAATAGCTTTCGAACCCATTGACCCGCCTTTGTTTTAAAGTATGCTTACGAAAGGGTTGCCTCTTTTGAACCCCTTCGACACCTTAGCTGCCGCATTTATACCCTTCTCCTTTGTTAAAGGCCGCCTTTTTAAACCCTTAAACTAATATATGCGAAACGAAGGCTTTTGCCTTGGTTCCCTTCCGACATCATTGTTGCCGCTTTTGTTAACCAAAGATTTACGAAGGGGTGGTGCCGCCCATCTCCTTTCGTCATTTTAGTGCCGCTTTCCCCAATGCTTTCTAAGGGGATGCCTTCGAAGGGAATGCCTGTCGTTTTCTTTTAACTTATAAAATAACGGTTTTGAAGCTATCTCTTCCGCTATCCTTTTAATTGAACCCAATTCCTTCGAAAGTGATGCTTTCGTTCCTGTTCCCTTAGGTCCTATATTTTTATTAAATGTTGAACTCAATGATTTCAAAAGGGATGGTTTTAATGATTTCGAAAGGGATTGTTTAAGGTTTTAAACAATGGTTTCGAAGGTATTATTTTGGCTTTACAGCCTAATGTTTTCTAAGTTAAAAAGAGCTTTAACTTATTTTAAAGGGATAGATAACCATATTGATTTTAGGTTTTCATCAACATTGTTTTGTGTAAAGCATATATCATGGCATAGATATTTTGAGTAAAGCAGAGAGTATATTTTCCTTGTTTAAGTATGATTTAAAAGGGTTAAATCAATTTGAAAGACATGTTTTGAAGGAAAATTGAATACGGTGGTTAGCCCTAAGTACATGACTCAGATATTAGAAAAATAGATGGGACTGGTGTGAGGTCGCGCCCTATACTTTAACTAGTAGCCCTTAGCTAATATAAGTTCCAAAATTCCAGTGTGTAGGGCTTTGTCACAAGTAAGACTAAAATTATGTGTCTTTTCCCTTAAAAATCCATTTTAATTAATTTAATATTAAATGTGTTAAATTTGCGGGTCGTTACACATGGTTTGGAGGCTTATCTCCAACTATTGGTATTCTATCCTCATCAATGGGACTTCCAAAGACCTTTTAAAATCTAGAAGTGGTATTTGTCAAGGTGACCCCCTCCCGCCTGCTTTGTTTGTTATTGCCGCCGAAGCGCTCAAACGCAGCATATATGACCTCATGAACACTGGGAAAATTCACCACTTCTCACTACCCAGTGCTCGCCACTTATCTCATCTCTCCACTCTACTGACGATATCCTTATCTTCACCAAAGGTCACTCTAGATCCATCTGTAATCTTACCAAATTTCCCAATGCCTATAAAAGGACCTTGGAGCAAAGAATTAATATCAACAAAAGCTCTATCATCGCTTCTCATTCTACCACTACCTCCCAAAAAACTGCTCTCCGTAGCATCAATAGACAATAGATATTCCATAGCTCCACTTCCTATTACCTACCTTGGAACCTAATTGTATAGATGTAGGAAAAAATCTTTACTTTCAGCACTTATCTGCTAAAGCCCGACAACTCATTGGCAAATGAAGTTATGCCTGTATATCCCAAGCTGGGAAATTGGTTCTGACTACCCCTATGTTGAGCTCACTTGGTTCTCATATTTTTTAAGCCACTACCCCAATTGATGCTTTATTCTATGACTTTTAGCGCATATATGAAAATTACCTCACCTTTAGGGCTCATATAAAAAATTAAAAAAACCCTATTGGGTATCCTGATCACATTTGGAGGTCAAACATGAAGATGGTCTTGGCGTTCATGACCTACACGATGTCTATACGACTTACACTTACAAGTTATGGGTTTATTTTTTTCAAGGAATGAATCCTCATGTGCCAACTTCTTTCACCTCAAATATCGGAAGCTTGCTCCTCGCAACTTCAATGGATGCCCACTTACACCAGTGAAACCAGATAACGAATGTAAAAATAGAAGACCAATTTTGATATTACTTCCACTTCTCCTTCTACATCTAGATGATTTGAGGGTCCGATTCAACTCTAATTAGCCTAGAATATTATTCGTGTTAAGCATGAGCAAATCTACACTTCTATATGGTATGGGACCCTCACATTCTCTCAAAAGTCTCCATTCTCATGTGGAAACTATTACCACTTGATCATAACGTGCACAAGCTCAATATTTTAGTGGTCTCCAAATGCAGAAGCTGTCATCGTAGCTCCATCGAGTTTATCGCTCATCTCTTTAGCCTTGGCGATTTAGCCTACAACGTCTGGGCTAATTTTAGGGGGCTCTTTAGTTTTTCGCTACAACCCTGAACGTTTATCAATGCCTCTATTATTAGTGATCTAATGCCAAAGGCAAATCGATTCGTGCTATCCTCTATCGCATAGTGCCATGCTACATATGTTGGCAAAATCTAGTGCGCTAAAACTGATTTGTCTTTGACATTAAACAAATATGTCGTTCCGAGACGATTTGATTGGTACGTGATGACAATAATCACATTTTTCCTAGCTAGACCATACATTGATCCTAGGAATAAGATTCTAGATTCCTTTACCGTCGGCTTTAGCATTCACCACTCGTTCCAGCCCCTACACATGATGTCACAAAACACATTTTACTTCTGTATTACACCCGGTTCTTGTTTTTGTTATGTTTTGTGACATGTACCATAGATTCTACAAGAGGCCGACTGATTGACAATGCTATGCCCTCTTGTGGTCTTCTTAGAACAGTAGTTCATTCAGTACATCATGGCTTGCAACTGAGCTCATTTATTCGGTTTACATTTTGCGAACTACTTGTATGCTCAGTACTATGAGAGGTTCGTTACTAGCCTTTTTTTTCTATCTTGTAAACCACCAGAGGGCGACGATTTTCCTTCAATCTATTATAGATATATAGCGGTCGTTACTCGGGGTTTTTATGCATCATTCTAATTTTGGTGTTTTTTTGGCACTAAAATTGACGTGGTGCTTTTCCCCTTGGCAGGTCCTTGAAAAGGTATTTCTTTTGAATTTTCCCCTTTTACCTTATTGCTCGACGCATTTGATCCAGCAACCCATGATCTGATTCCTTAATAGTGGTTATATTTTATTTTATTCATTGCTTTCTAGGTGGTGATTTCACGATTTCTTGTTAGCTCTTGGTAATTGGTACTCATAATAACAAGAAATCAGATCTACCCGAGATTTTAGTTCTGAATGAAAGCGCCAAAATGTTTACGTCAAATATGCATGAACACTCGAAGAGCAATTGCTCGTTGAATCCGAGATTTGGTTGGTGATCATTAAGGATTACCGGATTGGAGGATTAGAGATTATTGATTTTTGGCAATGTATGGATTGGGACAACAAAGAATTCATTATAATATAATATAATATATTGCAATACCGAAAGAAAACTAGACAATGAAGCAAGAAGACGCAACTTTTTTTATAGTTGTTAGACTGTTAACGAGATCTACGTCCACTTTATATTTGTCATTACTGATTTCACTATGTTTGGATAAATTACAATACAATATCCTCAAATACAATATAAAAAAGAATCGAGTTCAGTATAATTTGTCAATTCAAATCAATCACCTTCACCTTGGTGTATTGTTGGTATTTATAAATGTCGTAGGTTTCCTTAGGTGAGAGAAAACAATTTTAGAAGCTTCTAATTTTTGTGAAGAAAAGTGATTTTGGTCACGATCCCTGAGGATTCGAGCAAAAATAGGTTAGCATCGACCAACCCTAGCCGTTTTGGAGCTATCTAGACTAAGGAAGAGGAGATGGCTTGGTGAAGGAAGTGGCTAGGAAAAGCCGGGACAAAATTGGTGGAGAAAGTGGGATGGCTCGGCTATAGGGTATCTAAGCTTCTAAAGTGATGTTTCAACTGTGTTTTGGGCTCCTATTCTAGCATGTTTGGTCCTTCAATCTTCCGTCCATCTTCCACCACTTCGAATAAAAGTTTTTCTAAACTTTTCTTTGACTTTACCATCTTCATAATTTCATAATCTTCCATTCTTCAAATGGAATGAGCCAGTTAAGCGGTAGTTCAACTTACCTAGCCACTCCTTACACGACAATATTCCATTCAACGGAACTTTGAATTCAACGAAATTTTCTCCATTGAATTCCACATGTTTTTGACTATCATATATTAGAGTAAGATGACAATCAGATAATACAAGTCTTCCCGAGGTCTGTTCTTTAATGCTATTTTCCCAATAAACTAACCGCTCCAGGAAAACCATAATCAAATCATAATAACACCTAAGTGGCGAGTTGGGGTTGGGCGAGACTTTGATCAATGCTTTTGTTTATCTTTGAGTAGTATTTTCCAATATCATATGCGGCTGTGAGAAGAAGATCAACTATAGCTCTCCATTGTGAAAATAGGGCGGCTAGGCTACTTCAAGCAGTAGAGCCACTCTTGGAGATCTTCAAATCGTTGTAACTCCTACGCACAATGAGTCGTGATAGCTTCTGCTTACGAAGTCAAATTCCCTCGCGACTTCGATCAATGTACATCATTTGTTCAAGAAACCTTAAACGTCTCATCTTTTTAATGTGGAAATTTTTTCCATGATAACGTAGCTTGCTAACGTTTGTTATTGATTTGTGCAGTCGAATATATTTCTTATTTATTTTGAATAGTTCATATCATCCTTAAAACGGTTAAATGACCATCATTAATACGGTGAAAGAGAAGAACAAACTAAAATAATAATAACTATTATTATTAATGACAGGTTGATTATGTTTATACCATCACAAAATGAGTTTTTTTTCATTTTCCCTTAAAATTGTTATTCATGTTTCTTTTTTCTCAACTCACAACAAATCTGTGCTGGAGTTGTTCCTCTGTGGTACGTACTTTATTCTTAGCAACCTAGGCTCCGTTTGGCTTGTCGTTTTTAGTTTTGTGTTTTCGTCTATATAAAAGCGCGTTCGTTGTATGTATTGTTGAAAAACAAATAATTTTAAAAAAATGGAATTAACATGTAAAATAGAAAACAAGTTTATTTTGTTTTTCGTGTTTCGAGAGATAACAAAAGCACGGAGAACAATCTGACTCCTTCGTTGTCCGTTGGTCGTCGCAATGACTAAAAATTATAAATCTTCTTCTCTTATTTTTTGTTATTCCTTAGTGCAGGTTGAAAACAAAAAGCTCAAAATACAAAATGAAATCAAACGGACCCCTAGTTTTTCAAACACAATCTAAGAAGAAATTCATGTAGTAATTAAGAAAACAATCACGGTTCATGTAATGCAATGACTTTTCTTTTATTGTCTTCTACATTGACCCAGCTATTTACTGCTGAAGCCAAATAAGTCAAAAAGCAAAAAATTTGAAAAATATACAACAGTGCTCGCGTCTTCAATAAATGATACAGCGGCACGGCTCTTCAGTTTGACCACTATTTACTATTTATATGAGATCATTTCACTAACTTCTCGTTACACTTGTGACTTGTTAAGTTTTTGTTATTTTTTCAACACAACAACTACTGCAATTATATTTGCAGAATACAATATCAAGTTGCCATTTTTATATTCCTAGTACGTACCTGAGTTTCCATAAAAATATTGAATCAGTTGATTGATTCTCATATAGCTTCTAAACAACTGCATCCCAAACCTTAGTTTCAAGAAAGAAGAGTCGATAAAAAAATCCACAGAATGGGATGTTTTTGCTTCTTAATTAAAAAATTACTGAATAAACAAAAGGCAATTCCGGTTTCAGAATCAACATCATGCCATACAACCAATTCAGCTTCTGATTCAGTATCCTCCTTTAGAAGCACACCGTATATATTCGAAGATAAAAGCAATAATTTGAGGGTTTTTGAGTACAAAGAGCTGAGAAATGCAACTAATGATTTCAACAGACTGCTTAAAATAGGTGAAGGTGGATTTGGATCTGTCTACAAAGGTCTGATCAATTCTCCAAATTCAAGAGGAGATCGTACTACGGTTGCAGTGAAGAAACTTGACCAGAATGGACTGCAGGTTTATCATTATATTTGATGATATTTGTAAAGTGTATTACTGTCAGTGTAAATTGAAATAGAAAATATGAAATTTAAACCAGGGGCATAAACAGTGGCTAGCAGAAGTTCAATTTCTTGGAGTCTTAGAGCATCCGAATTTAGTAAAACTCATTGGATATTGTGCAGTGGATGATGAGAAAGGAGCGCAAAGGCTGTTAGTTTACGAGTATGTGCCTAACAAGAGTTTAGATGACCACTTGTTTAATCATACATGTCCAAGTCTGGAATGGAACACTAGGTTAGAGATTGCATTGGGTGCTGCTGAAGGCCTTGCATATCTACATGGACTTGAAGTTCAGGTTTTCATTTTTATTACAAATGCTTCATATTCTATTTTTATTTGCTACAAATGTTTTAACATGCACATTGTACATACACTGATACACACGAATGAGTTGTTGATACTTTTTAGTTGAAGTAAAACGCATCGTTTATAATATGATGGAATCAGAAAATTGAAATGATGTATTTGTAATACTTGACTACATTTAAAGTGACAATCATGATTTAAAGAGTAACCAAAAAAAAAAAGTTTTTTCATGCAGGTAATATATCGTGATTTCAAGGCATCAAATGTTCTACTAGACAAGGATTTCAGGCCTAAACTATCCGACTTCGGATTGGCTAGGGAGGGGCCATTAGCAGGGGATACTCATGTTTCCACAGCGGTAAATTTATATTCTGCAATATCTAGAATATCGATCATGTCTCAATAATTAGTAAAAGAAACTGATTGTACAAGGTTTAAATTTGTCTATTTAAAATGACAAAATGATCGTTTATGGTTTTTATTACTCTATCCAGTTCATGTTATTACGATTTATGTAGGTGATGTAAATATTTACAATGCCAAAAAAAAAAAAACCTTTATAATTTCTATTACTCTATCTAATTTATGTTATTACAACTTTTAATCGGATGGTTAAGACAAGCTATTTTCAATTCAAACATTACTGCTTACTTTTCAATGTGTTGTAAGCGAAATTTGTACATTTGTATTAATTTGAGAAAATTATAAATCATACAATGATAAATGATCAGGTGATGGGAACTTACGGGTATGCTGCACCTGACTATATCGAGACAGGTCATCTAACGGACAAAAGCGATGTATGGAGTTTTGGTGTGGTTTTATATGAAATTCTCACAGGCAGGAAATCAATGGATAGAAATCGCCCTAGACATGAACAAAAGCTCTTGGATTGGGTGAAGCGTTATCCAGTGGAGAACATCAAATTTGGTAGAATCATGGATCCTAGGCTTCAAAATCTCTACTCTATGAAGGCAGCAAAAGAAATAGCAAAACTGGCAAACCGTTGCCTATCAAAACATGCAAGGGATAGACCAAAAATGAGTGAAGTGGTTGATGGTATAAAACATGCTATGCAGTACACGGAAATGGATGGTCATGCTCATGTGCTATATGAATGCGAGTTTGAGTTGGATGATGAAAATACAGAGGATAATAATGGAAGTTCTAAGAACAGTGAGTCAATGAAGAGGAGAATGCGTCATTTGTCTAAATTGAATGAGAGTGCAAATGATGTTGGAAGGAGAAGACTCTTCATGTTGTTGAAGATAAATGACTAATTTCTTAATTTTATTATGACTATTTATTTATTTTGTTGAAAATGAATGAAGGAGCATTGATATTGCTGGTAATTAGGAGCTTCATTCACTTATCTTGATGATCAATTACAATGATAGAACATATAAATAACAGTTTCCTTTTAAACTAAATGAAAACAAGCATTAGAGACAATAATGAGACAGGATTCAGTTAATCCTTTCTATGATCATGGTTCTTGCACTTCGGCTTCTTTTACTTCACTAAAATAATCTTGCCTGCACAAATGACACAATTAAGATATAACATCTATACTGGACCGCATTATCTTATTTTGTGTTTGTTGGGCCAAACTATTTCTTTTCTTTCTTTTAGCCTGTTGTTTGTTTTAACGGCTATCTATTTTCTTAGCCTATATAAACCTGTTAAGGCATTGTATGTAATTCAATTTTACAGACTATTATCTCTTTCAAAATAGAATACATTTTGTTCATCAAATCCTTTCATGGTATCAGAGCTTTTCAAGGCCTAACGGCAAGAAGGTATATGCTTCGAACTAAAACTTTGTTTTAGTTGATTATCTCCTCAGCAAACCCTCATCATCGGAGATTATACCATTCCCTTGATCGAGCCTCTGTTCTTATCGTTCTGCCTCGCTTAAAACTTCAAGAAGCTAGGCTGCAGATTATTCCCCTCTCTTAGTTCGTGGTGAACATCACTGAGCTGTATTTCCTGTCATCTCCATCGTGTAAAATTTATCAAGAAGCTATTTCTTGATAAACAAAACATCTGATAGCTATCTTTGAAGGTCTGTATTTCATCATATCAAGTTCTTGACTGCAATTGTTATCCAACTGCCTCGCCAATCACTCCTGAATTGGCTGGAGATGAAGAAGCCTCAGCAACCACCTCACCAGTCACCAGAAATGCTAATACCAGTCAAAATCTGCCAATTATAAAGCCAAAAGGTCACTTAGCAGTTCAACTTGATGAAGATAATTATCTGTTGTGGAAATATCAGATTGAAACAGCCATAAGGGGTTATGGTTTAGATGAATATGTCAATGGCGTGATAATAATTCCTTCTAAAATGGTTAAAGATGACAAAGATAATATGATACCCAACAGTGAGTTCTCAAACTATCAAAAGCAAGACAGTCTCCTAGCTTCCTGGATAATGTCATCTGTAAGTGTAGGCATATTATCTCAAATAGTTGGATGTAAATCATCCAGAGACATATGGGAAGCTATAGAGCAAATCTTTAATTCACAAGCAGCCGCAAGAATTATGCATTACAAGAAGCAGTTTCAAAACTTAAAGAAGGAAAGTATGACAATGCAAGAATACCTTACCAAGGCAAAGAATTTCTGTGATAAACTTGCTGCTGCAGGACACAAAGTGTCAGAATCTGAACAAGTATTGACCATTTTAAATGGTTTGGATGAAAGCTATGAATCTGTGATCACAGTAATATCATCAAAGAAGAATTTACCAAGTATACAATATGTTAACTCTGCCCTCTTGGCTCAAGAAGGAAGAATTGAACAAAAGAAAGCTGCCAATACAGAATATTCTGTAAACTATGCCACTAATTCCAAAGGGAAGGGTCAAGACCGAACTCAATCAGGTCAAAGAAGTGGTCAAAATTTCAGAGGAAGAGGTAGAGGTAGATGGTCTGGCACAAACAAAGTTAAATGTCAAATATGTGAGAGGCCAGGTCATATTGCATCTAAATGCTATTTCAGATTTGATCAGAACTTTGTTGTAAGCCAGCAGCCAAACAATGCTCAAAGAAATGACAACCCAAATGTTAATCTCACTCAATCAGAAACTAGAAATCAAGGCAGTCAATCAAAGAATCAGAATGAGTCAGATTCACAAGTCAAGAATGATGATTTGGTGTATGAAGATTGGTACCCAGACTCTGGAGCAACCAACCATGTAACAAACAATTTAGAGAATCTCAATCTTGGAAACAAGGAGTATAAAGGTACGCAATCTATTTATGTTGGTAATGGTAATTCTTTGAAAATCACACACACTGGCAAAGCTAAACTTAATAGTAAAAGAGAGTTACACTTGAATAATCTTCTTAGAGTTCCTCAAATTAAGAAGAACTTGATAAGTGTCTCTCAATTTGCTAGAGATAACCAAGTGTACTTTGAGTTCTACTCAAAGTTTTGTCTAGTTAGAGACTTGCTAAATAAGGATATTCTTTTACAGGTAATATGCACAATGGACTATATAAATTCAATCTAGTGCAAAATAGTGATTCAAGACAGAAGGAAAAGTGGTGTAACTATTCAAAGCTTGATAGAAAGGTTGATTGTAGCAAAGTCTTTGATATTTGGCACTGTAAACTGGGTCATCCCAGTATAGAAACTGTTAAAAATGTTTTGAGAGATAATAATATCAAGTTTGAGAATACAACTTTGCCATATGTGTGTGAAGCTTGTCAGTTAGGAAAAAGTCACAAAATGCCATTTAGTAATTCAATAACCAAATATAATAAGCCTTTAGAAATGGTTGCAATTGACTTGTGGGGACCAGCCCCAGTCAATTCTGATTATGGTATGAACTACTATATCTCTTTTGTTGACTCTTTTTCTAGATACACTTGGATTTTGTTACTTAAGTCAAAATCTAAAGCAAAGAATGTTGTAATACACTTTGTTAATCAGGCTGAAAACTTAACAAATCAGAAAGTTAAAATAATACAAACTGATGGTGGATCAGAGTTCAAAACTCTGAAAGAATTCTTTTCTAAAAAAGGTATTAATCATAGAATTACCTGCCCACATACATCTGAACAAAATGGAATGGTAGAAAGAAAGCATAGGCATATTGTTGATACTGGTCTAACACTGCTTGCACATGCATCCATGTCTTTAAAATTTTGGCCTGATGCATTTACAACTGCTGTGTTTCTTATAAATAGAATGCCTACAAAAGTTTTGAGGAATAAAACACCATTAGAAATGCTACACAATACAAAACCAGATTACTCTTTTCTCAAAACTTTTGGGTGTTTATGCTATCCATGTACTAGACCATATAATCAACACAAGTTAAGTTTTAGATCACTACCTTGTACTTTCCTTGGATATGCAACTAGCCAAAAAGGGTATAAATGTCTTACAAGTGAAGGGAAAATAATTGTATCAAGACATGTTGCATTCAATGAAAATGTATTTCCCTTCACTAGTACTGACATAAAAACCACCCATAAGATCTATAGTGCCAAGAAGTTTCTACCACCCATACCTGTATGGGATAAGGAAAAATCTGTAAATACCAAAGGTAATGAGGATACAAACTCAAACCTCCAGCACACAGTGCCTATTGAAGGGCCAAATCAGAGTGATGATCTGAACTCATGTAACAATGAGTCAGAAAGTCAAGGAACAAGTGATCACAATGATGATCAAGACAACAATTCATCATCTAGCAGTAACAACACTACACCTGCACAAGAAGGACATCCCATGATTACAAGGTCAAAGCATGGCATATTCAAACCAAAGATCTACACTGCTAATGTAAGCTGCAAGGAGCCAAGCAATTACAATGAAGCTATCAAAGAAAGCAAGTGGAGAGATGCAATGGATGAAGAATACAAAGCATTAATCAAAAATAAAACTTGGAGTTTGGTTCCAGCACCAGCAAACAAAAACATAATAGGCAGTCGTTGGACCTACAGATTGAAGACTCTACCAGACAGTAGTAAAGTAAAATACAAGGCAAGACTCGTTGCTAAAGGGTACTCTCAACAATATGAGTTTGACTTCTCAGAAACTTTCTCACCTGTGGTTAAACCAACCACAATTAGAATTATTTTGACCATAGCATTACATTATGAATGGGATATAAGGCAACTTGATGTAAACAATGCCTTCTTAAATGGAGAGCTACAGGAGGAAGTCTATATGCATCAACCTCAGGGATACACTCAAAACAGCAACAAAAATTTAGTTTGCAAACTTCACAAAGCTATCTATGGACTTAAGCAAGCTCCCAGAGTGTGGTATGAAAAACTGAAGTCTACTTTAATTTCAATGGGATATCAGGTATGCAAGTCTGACAACTCTATTTACACAAAGACAAATGAAAGGTATATTACTTACATACTTGTATATGTAGATGACTTTATAATTACAGGTAATGACAATAACGAAAATACAATATGTTATCAATGTGTTAGACAAGACATTCTCCATTAAGGATTTGGGCAAGTTACATTATTTCTTGGGTATAGAAGTTATCTCTACTACTGATAAAGGAATTATTCTATGTCAGCAAAAGTATATTAATGAAATCTTAAATCGAGCCAAAATGTTTGAAGCTAAACCAATGCCTACACCCATGATAAGTAACTTGCATCTATCCAAGCATAAAGAAGAACAAATTGATAACATAAAACAATATAGGAGTATAATAGGTGCTCTACAATATGTTACGGTGAAAAGACCAGATATAGCTTTCTCTGTGAATAAAGTTTGTCAATTTATGCAGAATCCACTAGACTTACATTGGAAAGCTGTAAAGCGCATACTTAGATATTTCAAGGGCACAGCAAATCAAGGAATCAAATTAAAGAAGAGCAAAAATTTATCTATACAAGGATTTGCTGACGCTGATTGGGCCTCAGATTGTGATGACCGGAGATCCACTACTGGACATTGCATCTTCCTAGGTGGAAATCCAGTCTCGTGGTGTGCCAAAAAGCAACCAACTATATCTCGTTCAAGCATCGAATCGGAGTACCGAAGTGTCGCTTCAACCACAGCTGAAGTGATGTGGATAGAAGCCCTAATTAAGGAGCTCAGAATTAAGCTTTCACGAAAAACAGTCATCTGGTGTGACAATTCCAGTACAGTAGCACTCTCTGCCAATCCAGTTCTACACGCTAGAACGAAGCACATTGAGATTGATTTATATTTCGTCAGGGATCAGATAGCAAGAGGAAATCTTGAAGTAAATCATCTGCCTGCCTCAAGTCAAATAGCAGACATATTCACAAAAGCTTTGTCTTGCAAATACTTTGAAGATCTCAAGAACAAATTATGTATTAAAGACATGACAGAAGAAACAAGAGTGGAGAAGGAAAGCAAAACCCTAGCCGACATTGAAGGGGGGAATTAAGATATAACATCTATACTGGACCGCATTATCTTATTTTGTGTTTGGGTCAGTTGGGCCAAACTATTTCTTTTCTTTCTTTTAGCCTGTTGTTTGTTTTAACGGCTATCTATTTTCTTAGCCTATATAAACCTGTTAAGGCATTGTATGTAATTCAATTTTACAGACTATTATCTCTTTCAAAATAGAATACATTTTGTTCATCAAATCCTTTCAGACACTAATAAATCAAAATGGTTAAAACATACCCAAGACAAAAGTCTGCAAAGATGTTGGCATAATTAAAAAATGCGTTTGATCTAGTCATTTGCCTGATAAAACCCAGTTATATGATGCATGCTACTCAACTCCATTCTAATGGTGTACATAGATTCTTCTTTAAGGTCTTGTTTTTGTATGGTGCATGCTACTTGACTCCAGTTCAAAGAGAAATGCGTTCATTTCTCTATTACATTTTCACATTGTTGAAGTACATACGTGTATATTGAATTTGAACCAAAGGACAAGTTAAAACTGGCTTAATGAATATGATATATCCAAAGCAAAAGCATCTAAGAAATAAATACAGACATCCACATTTTTTTGTAAGCTAGCACACGGTACATTAAATAACTGGTCATCCATGTTTGAAGAATTAAAACAAAATGGTCGAATATGCAAAGTTATGTAGCTTAACACTTGAAATTGTACGGTGCATCATAATACAGATGTAAATTGGTAGTTTCAAGTTTCAATCGATCAGGTATTTAGCAAATATCACTGCAAACTGTGCAGTTGACCGACTATCCAAAAAGGATGCATACCTTATCTTGCGGGATAGCTGATAAATGCATGTTCTAGCCATCGCCACATTCACACTAAAAAATTTCAATTTTTTCTGCAGTCCATTAAAAGAACAAAAAACCAGTTGTTTTGTACACTTTCGAAAAATAGATAAACTATACACACACCTTTTTTTTATTTTGCCAAACTAGACCAATTTTTTTTTTTTAAAAATAAAATCACATTTAGGATACATTTGGAGAATATCACAAGCACATACCATTTCTAACCACGTTAGTGCTTTGTCGGAAAAAAGCAGTGAACGTCAATTTTCAAATTTCGCATGTCGGTAATTTTTCAAAATTCGCCTTCGTATAATTCCTACTTTAAACTAGTCGGCAAAATTTCAAATATTGTCTTTGGCCGAATTTTAAAAATGCGGCTTAGTAAATTTCCTACTTTAAATTAGTCAGCATTCTTCCTCATCTCTTACTCTGCATTTTACCAAATTCGAGTAAAAAACCCAAATTTGCCTCTATTCTATCATCCCACTCAAAAACATGATTGTTTCATTAAATTTTTGCTTAGGTGTTATATTCGTAGATTTGGACGAAGATCTTCAATATAGTTCATTAAAGTGAAAGGCAAAATTACAAAAACCTCGTTTTTTTAGTTATATGAAAGTGTTATTTGTAAGATATTTAATGTAGGGAAGTTAAATTTGGTGATTGAATTAGTTAATTATTGTGCAAGTACTTATTTATTGATAAAATGTTTCTACTTATTTGAATTGTAGAATAGCGAAAGATTTAATTCCTACACTTTGTTATTATGATGTGAATTGATCATTGATGAGCAGAAAAATGAAAAATATGTTGGTGGTATTTGTAAACCCGAAAGAGTGCGCGAAGGTTGCAACTTATTCGAATTGAAAGAATCGGTTTACAAAACTACCAAAATAAATTCAAAAGTATTTGATATTGAATTAGTGGTTAATTGACCAACGGACTCGGGTTCGAAAGCAATAACACTTTCAGACAATGATGATGTTGAAGTAATGTTTTCTGTCATAACAAAATTGATTGAATTATATGTGGGGAAAATAACAAAAAAGCATTCAGAAGTGCAGTTGTCATCTCCTGTGGTTAGTATTGGAATTGGGTATATAATACAAAAATGTTGATGACAGTGAATCCATATGTCGGCTTAGTTTCTTCTAGTTATAGTAATTCGTACTTAAATGTTGAAAGTTATGGTCATTCCCCCATGAATTATGAATTAATGTCGTACATGATTTTGCGGTCTCCTACACAACATAACTTTTCGTATCACACACCGCTTATGGATCCTTTCATGAGTCAGAGGTAACATTGTTACGATAAATTGTTGAATATAGTAGTTTATATTTCAAATTTTCTTATAATATATGGTTATGTAATTAGCTTCTAGTGACAAACCGCTCTGCACAGTAGTGCGAAACCATCAAATATTCATTTGTCGCATTCTATTTATCCTATCTCATCCGAACTCTATGATATGAGTCTGAGATATGCTTTTTAATATATTTTTTTTGTTCCCTTCTCTTTTCGCTTGGTAGTAAACTGATTCTTCTTCTTTTTAACAGATTTATGATATTTGATACTGCTGCACAATCTAGTGCAGGACCATTGCATCATTTATCAGATGTAAATGTTAACGTTGATATGGACATTGATATGGGTAGAGTAATTGGTGATGGTCCTCTGATCGATAATATGGATGTTGCTAATAGAAATGATAATGAAACTTGGACTGAAAGGATTCAAGTGAACAATGAAATTTTTGAACAATGACTTTCCAAACGGAGATGACATCGATGGTGATAGTGATGAACTAGAGATGGAAGTACCTCTAGATAATGATCTTTGTACTGCGCAAATGATGGCAAGATCTGTTGTTACTAATCTTCAATTCATCATTGAACGATTTTCTACTGCTTGCGTTCAAAATGGATTTACTGTTGGAATGGTTTTTGAGACAAAAGAAAAGGTCCTTCAACAATTGACTGAATGGTCCATTCTACATGCAGTTTCATACAAATCAATCAAGTCAAATAAAAGCAAATACACTGCTATATGTAATGTTGATAATAATTGTCCGTGGAGAATTCATGCAATAGTATTGCAAAAATCACGTTCTGGATGGTGGGAAATTAGGAAATATCCAAGTGAACATAACTATGTCAATCTGACAGTTAACTCGAACTACATGCAAGCCACTTTCAATTTTCTTATCACAAAGATCATGTCTTTTATTAAGGCTGGTTTAGATATTACAGTCGGTACAGTGCAAGTGCTTGTAGATGACCAGTTGTTCATTAAAATTAGTTACATGAAAGATTGGCGAGCATTAAGTAAAGGAATAGAAAAAATATATGGCGATTGGGTCGAATTGTGTGTGACCTTGCCACGGTATTTCGAGGAGATAAAGTGGACTAATCCAGGAACTGTTGGTCATGTGGCCAACGATGAAGTTGGAGTATTTGATTGTGCCTTTTGGGCATTTGGGTTTTGCATTACAGGTTTTTTGCACTGTCGCCCATTGCTCTGTATTAACGGGACACATTTATATAGTAAATACATATGGACATTGCTTGTTGCAACTGCGGTAGATGTATATGATTGTCTTTTTTTTCTTTGGCTTATACAGTTTTTGAATCAAAGTCATGTGATAGTTGGGATTGGTTTTTCTTGCATGTATCAATTCATTCATAGTGTCCATGATAGTCGTACTACTTTCATATCATAGCGGATGAAAGGAATTCCGACACATGCATAGGTTTTGTGCAAGACATCCAAAAGAAAATTTTCAAGCAGCGGGCTCCAAAGATAAACAACTAACATGATTATTTTACTCAGTAGCATGTGCTTTAGAGGAAGTAGAATATATCAAAATTAGAGAAGAAATCAAAGCTACAAATCGACGGGCTCATGATTGGATTGAAAGAAGTTTGGGCAATTTTGAGGAAAATTAGGTACTATGCAAAGATGATGGAGGACGCTTTCATGTTATGACTACTAATGCATCTGAAAGTTTTACCAGTGTACTAAAAGGTGCTCGATCTTTACCTATAAAAGCTTTGGTTGCACGAACATTCTTTCGTTCGGTGGAATATTTCTGTAAGAGACGTGAAATTGCAGATGATCTAACAACACGTTTGACTCCAAAGTGGGATGCTAAAATAATGGAGAGGGCAAGGGAAGCACGACGTTGTAGACTTGTGAGGTTTAGTCAAACCGAATGGCAAGTGGTTCATTACTTTGGGGATGAACATAAAGTGATAATTGATGGTAATAACTACTCGTGTACATGCGACATTCCACTACTGTAGAAATTACCTTGTTCTTATGTAATGGCAGCTTGTTCGACGATGGTTAATGATGCTAATAGAGCACACCATGATTTTCCATCATTTTGGTACTCTTTTCAGAATTACAAAGCTACATATAAACCTGACTTTCATCCCATGCATGATAAGAGGTATTGGAGCGCCTACAATGATCGAAGAATATTGCCACCCAATGTTAAAAGACAACCAGGAAGACCGTGGTCTACAAGGATTAAAGGTGTAATGGACGAGAATCGGACGCCTAAGTCAAATAGGTGCAGCAAATGTGGGATGCAAGGTCATAATAGAAAGCGGTGTACTTCTGTAACATAACAGTTAAATGTATTCAATATGTATCGAACTTGATTGTATTTTCTATGCATTGAACTTAATTGTATTCATGTATTGAACTTCATTTTATTCTCTATGTAATGATCTTTAATATGAACTCTACCTGCTTAACGAAGATATGTCTATTCAGGAATATGTAACAATACAAGCTCTATTGTGTACAGGTTAAAGCTGAAGGCGAATTTTAAAAGACCACCAATTGGAGAATTGTAAAAAGCGCCTGTGGGGAATATTTCCAATTTCGCCAATTGACAAATTTTTAAAGTTTGCCAGCATGCTGCAGCTCTAAGTAAAGCACCATTTTCAATTAGTAAATTTTGAAAATTCGCCCGCTGACGATATTTCAAAGTTCGCCAAAGGGCGAATTTTCAAAATTCGCCAACTATAAACCTGCTGTGCACAAAATAGATCAACATTTCCACCATTATCAAGTTCACAACTTGAATATTTATATAGTAAACATGTATATCAGTGCACAACATCAACAAGCAATTCAATTCAGCATCACCAAATGGTTCCATTAAACATCATCAAGCAATTCCATTCAACATTATCATGCAATTCCATTCATAATTCAATAAGACAAATACCTGAAAATCCAAATTAGCAAACATATTTTTTAAGAAATGGAACAACAAGTTAATTTCTCGATCAACGAACTTCTTGCGGCGTTCTTTTCGGACAGTGACGATGTTGTTTTGGTGAATCATCAGTCGCTTCTTGCTCGATCTCGGAAGTGGGTTAAGTGTAGATCTGTGTAGTTAATGCCCCGCTATTACCCCGCTATAACCCCGCTATATCTCATAGCGGATTTCTACCGCTACAATATTTCCATATAGCCCCAAAATATAGCCTTTCCGCTTTAAGCCCCACTATTTCCGCTATATCCCGTTATTCCCGCTATATTCCGCTATTTCCGCTATATCTTCTTTAATAAAATGAACTGAAAAATTGCATTTATACATTATAAAAATTATGAAACTGATTTATTTGATTTAATTTTTAATATATTTTCAGAATGAAAATACTCTAATATTCTACTAAATTCAATTATGTTATATAATAGTTTTACGTTTATTTAAAGTATATTCGCACATGTTTTTATTTAAAATTATTTATGTATTAATTATAATTCATTTGAATGATATTTTTTCATCTAATTACCATTTATATATCTGTAAAAACATTCAGTACGAGTTTTATATGCTATTTTAGAGTCATCCGCTATATCCCGCTATATCCCGCTATATCCTCGCAGTATCCCCGCTATGACTTTTTGCACCTCCACCGCTTTGAATCTGCCGAGCGCTTTAACTGCATAGGTGTAGATGGTAGTTGAGATGGGTCGTGACTATATTCTTCATGTGATGACGTATCTTCACCCCTTATATGATGACGTCTATATGCAAGCATCAGTGGAGGAGCTAGTGTAGGTGAAGATGGAGGTCTTGGTCTTTCAAGTTTGTTCTTCCCCAAGACTGCTCTCAGAATATTCTTGATGTTCAAGCACATTCCTTTATACTCCTCGTTGACTTGATGTTGCTGAAGCTTATGTGCTGTTTCCATTGCCTTGTAAATACCATCAGCTTGTAAATTTCAATGCAATTTAGCAGTACACAATGCTAGTAGATTTAGTTCATATTATCGGTATTCATTAAACCTACAACATTCCTCTCAAGCGGTGCTCGAGGGGTGTACGGATTGTCCGTAATTGCCTCTATTGGTGCCTTAAGAACATATCGGCGCGTGATGTTCCAATACCACTTACTGTATTCTTCAAGGGAAGTGGTGGGCTCTCTCTCGACCTAAGTAAATGTATGTCATTGATTTCATATATCAATGGCAAGGACATAGTCATCTGCGCTGTATTCCTCGCTATATAATGGTTCATTTTTCGGTATATGCTGCGCCATACCAAACTGCCGCATAACCGGATTAAGAAGTGATATGAAGTCTCGCTCTAACAGATGATATAAACCCTAGTAGTCCATAGGTATCTACCAACAATGCAAATAACTAGAAGCTATGCAAGCACATCATTTGTGTGTGGTGCCCATGTCACCAAGTCATATTCCATCACATCCAACTCATTGTGGTAGAACTTAACATTCCGTCTTAGAGTTTGTGAAGTTTTTTTAGGTCCAATCCACCTGTCATTGAACTTATTAAAAATAATACTACTACGTATGTAAATTCTAGTACTTATTTTATTTTAATGGATAAATAATTATACCGAGAGCCAAGTGACAACGAATGATCGATAACAACGTTCTTCACTTTTATTCGACCAACAGAAAGATAAGTCCATGACCAAAGCTGCATTTATATGAAACTATTATAATATAGATTGAAACATATCATACGAAGAATGAACTATGGAAATTAGTTGCAAACCTATAATAACATCAAACAGCCACCAATAGTTTTAGACTCCAGAAGAGAGAGTCTATAAAGCTCTATATAAGTGTAACATAGCACTGCACTGCCCCAAAAAAAATTTCCGCACTCCCTTAAATCGGCCAGGTATGAAAGTCATTTGAGATTCACTCGGCTCTTAGAATGATCCACTACAACAAAAATACCTTATTACAATGCCATTTTTACAACGAGCATTGGTTGCCCGTTGTAATAGAAAGATATTACAACGGTCCATTCAGGCCCGTTGTAAAAGATGCCATACACAACTTCCTTTTTACAACGGGCATCGGTTGCCCGTTCTAATAGAAGGCTATTACAACGGTCCATTTAGGCCCGTTGTAATAAGTGCCAATTTTACAACAGTCTAAAAACGTGTCCGTTGTAATAGGTGACCATCAATACCCTAATTTTCAATTAGAAAACAAGGCCGGCCATTTTTTCTTTTACTTCGTTTTCCATTGCTCTGTAAAAATGTTGGCCGTTTTCTTGTTAATTTTTTTTTAAAATCAAACGAAATCAATCGCTAAGAACAAAAGTCGATTTCCACAATCTCCTCAAAATCAAAATCGCTTTCTCAAAACCGAAATTAAAATTTCCAATTTCATCTGCATTTGATGTTGTGGTTGGTTCACGATGTGGTGGTTTTGAGGAATTAGGCTGCAGGCGATTTGGGTTCGACTTGGGTTGTTCGAATTCCAACAAGCGATAGGGTTTTGCGATTTGATGTGGTGAGGCGACAGTGATTAGGAGGATGGTTGTAAAGCTGATGGAGGTTGCTTATCCACAACTTAGGAGGTTTACTCTTCGTACAGAAGGTAAATATTTGCGATACATGTATTTGCAATTGTGCAGCAGCAAAAAATAAGTGCAATTTTTTTGTATTGCATTATAGATATATGTAGGATACTTCCACTGCAAATATTTTAATTCTATTGTCAAACAACACTCATATTTTCATTGAGAATATTTAGTAGTGTAAATTTTATAATGCAACATTTTCTAGGCAATAACTTAAAATGATAAAATGCCCCCCTAATTTATCTTAAATTTACAATCCGGTCATCAGTCAAACAATTCAGACCAACAACCAAAAACAATTTCCTGTCTTATATTTTTTGAATTTCTCCAATGATGAACTGTAAAATTTGTTGAACTTTAGTCACTCTGAGTATCTAGGGTCAGAAATTGGCATCTCCGATCTGATGGCGGTGACATAAAGATTGACATGAAGGATGCCCTTAGGCGCAGTTTTGGATGTTGTGGCATAAGCTAAAGTATTTATAAGGGTGCCTAGACGAGAAGTTGTTTAAACTAGCTATTTTGTATGTATGAATGAGATATGGCTTATTTATTTTTTCTGTGACGTGTACTTTGACATTTACATGCGTATTAAAAAGAATATCAATATCTCAAAGACAAACAATTAATTTTATTAAGAAACAAAGTAAGATTTTAGTATTTGTACAGGCCATAAATTTAGTGTCAATTGATAATGATTGGGTAAAAGACCAGGGAGGAAACCAAGTAAAATAAAATGGTGATATTTCTAAATGAATTATGCTAAGGTAATATAAGATATGAAGTATTCGTTAATAGATGTAGAATGGCAGTATTATTATTTTATTAAGCTACTTTGGCCAGCCAATCATACTGACATTCTCGATTTAAATTCTAAAGTTGAGAAAATTATTTTGGCCTTCACTATTATGCATTGCTAGTGATATCACCAAAATCATTTTATCAACTTGTGTTTGGGAAGAGAGGTAATTTTGTCAGCAAAATTGTAAAAATTATCAAAATTCAAGTTAGAAATTCAAAGCACATGGATTATAAACATGCTTGAGATGATATAATTTGTAAGGAGTGGTTAGTAATTATACCAAACCACTATGGTAATGCTCTTTCCCCTTTCTGACATTTGCATGATCATGCGAACTCCTTGGTGGTTCCTCAGCCTGGATCGATCGGCCTTCGGTAGCTTCCCTGTTTTAATTTACATTTTTCTCTCTTTTATGATTTAAAGGGATTATTAAATTACAAATTAGTATCTCAAACTAAATCTCATATTTGGATGCTCTGGACTTCCTCGAAATGATTCTGTGTGTTGAGCAAGTTGATATCCTACGTAAAAACTACTTTATCAATTTTACAGCATCTTCTCAAAATCGCAACCTAGTATGGATAAACAAACTTATCTCTTCTGTAGAAATGCAGTGCAAGCCGTCTCTTGTCTGATTTCATCTCAGATATTTCTACTTTTCAAGTAAGGGGTGTGTGTGTTCCTATAGTGTAATAACATAGAGTAATTGTATTACCAGAAATTAATCCCATGGGTCAAGTGCCTGCCATTTCTCATGGAGACTTCAACTTGTTTGAGAGGTACATTTCTCATGAAATTTTAACTGCAGTAATTTAATGTGTTATTTGTTTATTAAATATGTTTTAATCTTTAGCAAGAAGGCAAAGGTTTTTGAAATACTAAATTTCAGTTTCAGATTATATTTTGAACAAGAATTAATCATTTTTAAATAATGATCCAAGGGTTTAAATTTAATATTTAACTTATCTATTAACATGTTGTTTGGTACGAGTAATTTAATTAATTTAATTTAATTTGTTTTCTGACTTCTGTTTTAATTAATTTAATTTTTGTTGCTTGCGTAACTATCCAACTTTTGATTTATTCAATATCCATTCAGTTTTGGTTTGGTTCTATAAACTTTTAGCAAGTGTAAGCATGCATATTCTATATTTTTTGCACTTAAAACTTGTTATTTAAAACAATTTAAAGTAATTAAAGAAAGATGCTAATAGAACACTGATAGAGCAAGAGAAGGAATTAAATTAAGTGCAAATGTAAAACATAGCTAAATAATTTAATTTACCATCAGCTAAAATTTAAATCGCAAATTTAAGATGATATACAACTTATTAGTTAATTTATGCAATCTCTTGTTTTTGGAAATAATAGAAGGTTTAAGTTTTTACAAGAAAAGCGATTTTTCTTTTGAAATCATTGTCAACCCAGTGTCTTTCAAGGAGCATTTGTATACTGTAGTTATGAGATCAGGGATACTTGTATTCAAAGCAGTAGCAAAATCTTACTTGTATTTTCCCTAAATCAACCTATTATATACTGCAACCCGAGTTTGTGCAGACCATCCAAATTTTGAGTACTTGTCAGGTTTCATAAATGCGATGATGATGATAAATATAATATTGCAGGAGCTTATGCCTATAGAAGCTACTGTTTGTAATAAAGTAAATAATTTATAGCTCTACTGAACCAGTTGTAGTGGCGATTGCTGCAGCGTTTGCATTGTGGTTGTCAGACAAAACGAAGGCAGATGGATCTACGCGATTAAGAATCTCAATTGGCCATGATTCTAGAATATCTGCAAAGATTTTACAAGTAAGTTGTGATTTTAGTTTTTCAGAATTAGGAGTTTGCTATTTTTTTAATATTTTAGAACTCAGTTGGCGAATATAGTTTACAGACTTAAAGAATGTGATCCACATACTATGCTTTATCATCATTAACAGCTAAGCCACATGCTATGCTTTATATTTTATATTGTACTTCTCGCACAGTCACTCTCATAGATTTGGAATGCATTTATGATTCCCCATGTCATTATACAATACAAGCATGCTCAATGATCTTTATGATTCCCCATCTCAATGGCAGAGACGAAGTGGTTTGTGCACAGAAGTGAAGTCTGGGTAATGGGAGGTTGGTTTAAATGATATGCAGCGTTGCAATGGATGAGGTTGATATGGAAGTATGGAGATAATGTGAAGGTGAATGAGGGTGGTTTCTATGTATAGAGATGGGTGTAGGAGTGACTGATAGGCAGAGGATGGTCTGAACAGAAGTAAAGGGGTGTTATGATGATATGGAGAAGTGTGAATGGATGTGAACAGGGGTATTGATCAATGGGACGTGATGTTCAGGGAGGAAGGGGAAGTTTGTCGAGGTGGATTGTAAGGCACTATTGTGGTGAAACAGTAGCTGGAATCGTTGTATATATTGGAGGCACTATGGGATGTTGTATTTTGGTTGATGATGATGTTATGGAAGTGGGGCAATGATATGTGGTGATGTATGTTTGCTTTTGAGGAAGTTTTGGTTGATGATATGTTTGCAGTGCAAGTTGAGGAAGTATGGTAGTAATATGACGGTAGTTTGTGAGCAATTGTAGTGGAGGCTGTTGGATGCTTGGATTGTAAAGGGATGGTTATGTGGTGGATGATGGTAGTGAAGTGGGTAAGAAGCTTGTTTGTCAAAAATGTAATTGTGATTGTAATGGTGAAGAAATGTAGCTTGTAATGAGCTTTTCCGTGCAGAGAATAGAAGTGATTATGACTCTAGAATTATGTCAATGTAAACTTATCTAACTTTTTGGAATGTGTTGGAATTTTATGACTCTAGCTTTTAGTCTTTTCGTATGTGATTTTGGTTGTTTTATGATAATATTTATTACTCGTTAAATTATTCATTATTGGTATGGATGTATGTTGCTGTAATTTTTTTTAAAATTTGCATTTATTTTGCAACGGTCAGAAACCGTTGCAATATCATGTATTACAACGGGCATTGCCCGTTGTAAAAAGGTGTATTACAACGGGCATTGCCCGTTGTAAAAAGGTGTATTACAACATGCATTGCCCATTGTAAAATGTGGTGGATCTATTACAACGAGGCCTATTACAACAAGCACATGCCCGTTGCGAAAACCATATTACAACGGGCATTGCCCGTTGTAAAAAGACTGTTTTGTTGTAGTGATCGCACATCAAGCGTAAGTAATAATGTGCAAAATAATTACTCTTGCACGCTACTGAACCTGAACATCTATAGCATCAGCTAAGTATATCTTGCGATAATGCTTCTCAAAACTACCCAATCTCCACCATTTCGATACCCCTTGTTTCCTTAAGGGGAGGAACAATACCTAATAAATCCTCACATAACTGCATGTAATCATATTTCTCACCAGTAGTCAATGGATTGCCTTCAATAGGCAAACTTAACAACACAGCCACATCTCCTAATGTAATAGTTATCTCTCCGACATTGAAATGAAAAGTAGATGTCTCTGGCCTCCATCTATCTACTAAAGTGTTAATGAGATGGTGGTCTAGTTGAGTGTAGTTCATTATATGCAAAAATCCAGCTCTCTCAATCTCTTCCAAAACTGTAGGATGGTGTGAAGTTACTTTCTCTAATGAAGTGGAGTGAACGATAATAATATCTAGATCTTCGCATAGCTCAAAAAAAAAATATTACTATTAATAAAATTAGATAAAGACTGAGGCAACATACTTAAATTTATTTTACTTTACCATCATCCAATTTTCATTAAAAGTACGATGTGCCACTTGAAGGCGCAATACACTAGCATCTATTGGACCTGGCTCCAACTCAACATACTCTAAAGAAATAAGATTAAATGATCAATTACATTCAACATAATTACTTTCAAAATCGATAATGAGTATATTCATTCATGATTTTCTTTTCATTCATAATCGTTCTGGATTACATTCATTCATTCATTCATGATTGTTGCAATAAATTCAACATAATCACATTCAATCATGATTTTTACTCAATCACTTAAACAATATAATTTTTTCCCAATCACTCAAACTTAATTTGCACTCCTCTTATTAAACCAATGAATTCACAATGGAATCATTCTTGTTAATAACCAAACTAATCTATTCAATGTTTAAGTTCACTATTCATGATAATAATAAAAACATAAACTACAAAACCCAAATCTTCAAAAAGTATCAAAATTGAGATTAAAATTATACTTATAGCCTCTTTAATATCAGATGTGCTAGCCATGGTCCAAATAGATGTTGAATTGACAAAAAAGGTAGAGAAATTGATAAATTTGGACTTAAGGGATGTTTTTTCCTTTTGGGTTCAAAATAGTTAGAGTGGGAATGATGGAAGGTTGGACTATTCTGTCCGTTTGTAGCAGGTATAAAATGTTGGCGAATTTTGAAAATTCGCCTTATGACGCATTTTCAAATATTGCCTTCTGTTCTGCTTTTTGAGCAACATTACACTAACCTCTAATAGTACAACATCAAACATTTAATAAATTCAAGCACATCCTAACTAGTACAACATCACAACTACTGCATAACGATTCCACCAAATAATAACAGTCAACCATTACATCATCAAACAATTAATAAATTCAAACAACAAACAACAAATGATGTTTAATAACAATTCAATCGACAAATAGTTAATACATAAATTGAAAAAAAAATTAAGAAGTACAAATACAGTACATAACAACACCGAATAACCAATACATGAAAATATAATCTTTAAGAGTTTATTTTTTATCTGATACTCTACTCAGCCCATAAGACGCAAAGTTGGAACCAAATGCTTGCACATACCAACTATCTTCCCTTAGTTTAAGATATAGTTTTTCTAAATGACTAACTTTAGCTTGCATCGCAAGGGTATATTCAACTCTCCTACGACACACTGGAGGATCTATCCATTGAAAAAATTACAGCAATCAACATAATTACATTGAATCTTATGTTCTTTACACAACCTACATCCATAAAATCGACGTCATTCATACAAACAATTACTTCACACTGAAATCCACAAAGACAAATTGGATGTGGAGGTTGCTCGAAACTTGATAACTCCATTTTTTTTCCATTGGCATAACATGATTTGCATGTTCATGACCAACTACCTCCTCATCAAAACAAATTTGTTTACCCAGTCATTGTTTCACTACATCTTCGCATCCATGAGTCTCTATCCTTGATGTTCCACAATCCAATTTTTTAGGCATTTTATCAGATTGTGTCTTCAGAACAAAATCAACTTCAACGCCCATTTGACTCTCCACCACAATATCACTTTGAACTTCAAATTCCCATAAAATTTCATCAATGTCTCATCGTCAATCTTCCAATTATCCAGGTCTAACTACAAAATATGAAGAAAAAATATTATTAAAACAATAACTAATATAATATGGAGATTACATTCACAATTAGAATACCTCAATTACCATGCAAAGATGAAGACGTCTTGGAATTTATATTACTTTAGCTTAGTTTTGATGAAATTAACTTTGATTGTGTGCGGGATGAAAGAGAGAAAATGTTTATGGGTTTTCTAATTCGTTTTGGTTGTAATTTGGTAAAGTGTAAAGTGAGAGAGTAGGAGAATGTTGAACGGTTTAAAGCAGAAAATTTACTAAGGTGCATCCCCAAAATTCGTTCAACACGATATTTGAAATTTTTCCAACTGGTTTGAAGTATAAATTTTACGAAGGTGAATTTTGAAAAATCGCCAACATGTGAAATTTGAAAATTCGCCTTCGTCGCTTTTTCCAGCATGACGCTGACGTGGCCTATGTTTGTTATATTTTTCAGATGTGATTTTTTTAATATAAAAAAGGGCCTAATTTGGCAAAATTTCCTTAAATCAATTACAACTATACACTTTACTCTAACTTAGGGTTACAAACCTAAGCCGTTATATTTTCTTGTTTCGTTTCTTATTTCAGACACCAAGAGAGAACAAAAATGGCAGAATCAAGTAGATCTGTGGGTGGTCGCTTGATTCTCTCATCTTCTCCACTAATTTCTCATGTCATGGAGGCTTCCATTGCTCCAGAATTCTTGTATCCTTTTTTCTTCCAAATCTTCAAATCCTTCCATCATTGATGTTAGTTGTTTATTCTTCTTAGAGATTGGTCGAAGTTTTCCTTGATTAGTGCTGCTTTTCCTTGTTTGTCATACGATGAGTGGTAGATTTTTTGTTTAGTCCACTTCTGTAGTAATTGCCTTTGATGTTCGGATCCTTACATGATAGCTTAATTATGTGTTACTTTTCAGAAATTGGTTCTTTACCGACTGTGTTTCAGATGAGCGGTAGGTCATTGCCAAACCAGGTATGCTTCTTTCATTTGTACTTTTCCTTGTTGCTTCTATTTTAATGATTTTACTAATTTGTTTTCCCTTTTATGTAGGAGCCACTTCTGGTTTGGTAATGCATATGGTCACCATCATGCGCAGCCCTAAAAGAATCAATTCCAAAGCGATTTGCTTGCTCATGAGAAATAACGGTAGTGAGTTTCCCATTTTGTAAGTATGCTTGCATCCTTTCTTTGTAGTTGTCCAATTTTCGATAAGTCTTGAATATGCTCATAAGTGCATGGATAATTTGATTATTTGTTTGATTTTTTGAAGAGGAGTTAGCATTCTTCTTAAATTACTTTCCATACCTACAAGTTGTTTGTCTCCTAGTTTTTATAAAGTCTTGTGTTCCTTTCTTTCCATATGTGATCTATCACTAGTGTTAATACTATGCATGCTAAGTTAAACTCTTTAGACTTGTCCTTGAAGTATTTTTGAATGTATTGTATGCTTGTTCTTATGTTTTGTAGTGCATGAAATTGATTGAACTTTAACTTTGTTTTTCTTGGATCATATATGCTTTGTGTATACGCAGTCAAAGCAGGTCCGGCCCTGGGCGTTGGCCTAGGGCTCCCAATTTTTGGAGGACCTCAAAAGTTTTTCATTGCTATTTTTTATTTACACTATATAAATTTTAAATAATACAGAGCATGGCTCGATGTTAAAGTGGTTTTCAACCATAGTAGAGACCCAAGATCAAGTTCTGCCTTGTTGCCAATATTTTGTATAGTAAATTTACTATCTTGCCCTTGAGGCCTTATTTATTTTCATATGGCTTGCAAAAGAAATTTTTCCTTGCACCTCTAAACAATCAGGGTCAGGCCTTAGTCAAAATAAAGATGATCTCCGCTTTTTAGTTAGCATCATGTATCCCCATTCTTATTCCATTTCTTACACCTATCTCTGGTTGGCAATCTATTTAATAATGAAAAATATGCACACTGGGACATTTTTTACAATTTGTCCTATTCCAAATAACTTATACCAGTCTACTTCTACCTCGGCATCTTTTATGTATTCTCATGTATTTTTAAAAGAAGATTTTGCTTTTGTGCATAATCTCCAAGTCCATACATCATGTTGTAAGCTTGGATCTATTGTTATTTTTTCAACTGCTGATTAAAAAATTTAGGCTGTGGGGTGTTGATTTGTATTCCATTTGAAATCATGAATTATATAGTCCATTTTGCATCAACTTCTCCAAATTGACAAATGTTATACCAGCCCAATAGATTAACCAGTGATTTTTCATTAAGCCAGGGATCAAACCAAAAGCTTATTTGTTTTCCTTCTTTGAATTTTCTTTCTACTAGTTTGGTTTCTGTTTCTATGCAGTTTAGAATGTTTTTTCATGTAAATGAATAATGATTTTCAACTGGCATAGTCCAGAAATTCTTGTTTTTAACATATTTTTCTTTTATCCATTTGGTACACAAAGGTTTCCCTCTAGAAATTAGCAAAATAATTTGAGATTACATACTTCGCTTAAGCCTTTGAAGTTTCATAGACCCAATCCCCCTATTTTCTTTGTTTTGCTTATTGTATTCCATGAAACTTTGTAAAATTTTCCTCTCGAAATGAAATCTGCACACATTTTTCAATTTTATGAAATGCTTTTGATGGGATGTTGCATGTTGTACTAGCATATAATGATAACTATGATGACTATATGAGTAAGCTCTAATCTGCCAGCTAATGATTTAACAGTTTGCATGACCAGCCCTCTAATTTGCTTTGTATTATATCATATAGTCTTGTGCAGTCTCTTTCATTAATCTGATTCATACTTAGTGGTAAACCCAAGTATTCAACTGATAGAGTTCCCATTTTGGAAATTTTAATTGTTCAAGGTTTCTGCTTTCCTTATAGATTTCTTGCTGAAATATATTTCTCTTTGGCATTCATTAGTTTGTAAACCAGCAAACTTAATGCATTTTTCCAAAAATCTTTACTATAGAATTTGCACTTTGCTTGTTTGCATTTATAAATAACAATAAATTATACTTGGTTTACTTCTGTTTGTGGGTTTTAAATTCCCATCTATTTGTTCCATACCCATTTGTAAGGAAAAGAATTCCATTGCAATAGTGAATAGATAAGGAGAAAGATCTCCTTGTCTAATTCCTTTGTTTCTATGGATGAAACCACTGGGAGGTTCATTAATAAGTATTGAGTAAGTGACATTATCTATACATTCAATTGGAGTGCAGTAATTTTTATGAAACCTAAGTTGTTTCATCATATGTATAATAAAATATCTATTAATTTTGTCAAAGGCTTATGTAAATTTATTTTGATGCACAGTTTATTTTTGTTACTCCGATTGAAATTTCTGATCATTTCACGTGCTAATAGAGTAATTTCAGTAATAAGCCTACATGGTATAAATGCACTTTGGCTTTCAGAAATCAAATATTTTAAAATGATGTTTATTCTACTATACGAAATTATAGCAATAATTTTATACAAATAATTATAGCAATCAATTGGCCTATGGTCCCCTAACCCATTGGGATTTTTTAACTTTTGGTATAAGGGTAGTAAGGGAATGATTAATATTTTTCAAAAAATTTCCAATACCAAATGATTCATTTATTGCCTCATGTAATTTTTTTTAATCTTCTAGTGTGTTTTATAATTTTGCCCCAGATCCATCAGGTCCAAGACTCTTATCATTATTAATACTAAAAATAATATATTTAATTTCATTCAAAGATATAGGAGCTAACAGAATTTTTTGACTATTAGAGTGTAGTAAATACTTGGTGGCTATGTTTGAGTAGTTTTGTAAATCTGAATCAAAATTATATAATGTGTTGAAATAATTGATAGCCTCCTTTTCAATTTGAAAGGCTTCATTTATCGCAACTCCATTCTTATTAAGCAATTTCCATGTGTCCTTATTGCATCTTCTATTAGACATTTTGGTATAGAGAAATTTGCTTGCTTCATCACTTTTTCTTTCTGTTTCATATTTATAGTTTACGCATGCAAAGCCATAATTAGCTTGAATTGTGTTCGGAAGAATTTGTTAACATGATTAATGTTTAAGCTATCATTATCAATTTAATTCTGCAAACACTACATCCCTCTTTAATTTTTGAAATTGCTATTCTATTTTTATTTTTATTCTAGACTTCAAAATGTTCCTTGGTTTTTGAAGAAAATTGTTGAATTTGTACTGAGCACTACCCTATACAGTAAAAGTGAGGCTGTATTAAACTACATCCTCATGACTGCTTTCATAAGTCCATCCATTTACAAATCTAAAAGGCTTTTTTCCGATTAAATTGTTTTTAGAAAAATGAGTTTGTACTTGGTATGATAACTTGATGCTTGACGTAAACTATTACAGTTATAATTTGGGAAACATTTGATAAAATCTCGATTAACTAGTATTCTATCTAGTTTACAATGTGTTTCTAAATTCTCCAGATTTCCAAACGTATTTATTTCCAAATACAGTTGGTTATACTACCCTGTTTTCATAGTAAAATTAATTACTACTTCTAATTATTTAAAAGATATTAGGACTCCCCCTCTTTTTTTAAATGCATGTAGAACAATATTAAACTTCCCTAAGATTATCCAAGGATGAATAAGATTTTTGTTAATTTGCTTTAAATGATTCCAAAGTAAAATTCTTTCATTTTCACTGTTGGAAGCATAAATGAAAGTTATTTCTGTAGAAAATCACCCCCTTATTTAAACATTTGCAATGCATATACTGGAGATTTATAAAATATTGTTTGATATCTCATATGTTAGTATCCCATAAAGTCATTATTGTACCATTGTCACTCATTGCATTGCTGTTGATTATACACCAATTCTTTAACTTTTGGTTTGATAACCTTCTATTTTACTGTTATCTAACTTATGCTCCAATATTCCTAAAATACTAGGTTTATACGTGTTTAACAAATTCGATAAATCAAGTTATCTTTCAGGGAAGTTTAATTCCCTTACATTTGAAGCAATAATCGACATTAATATAATAACGATAAACATAAATTATTTGTAAAGGATTCTAATCACTACTATAGTGAAGCACTGTTTTTGCTTCTTTCTTTCTCTTTACTACATTTTCGCCGTCACCGTTTTTTTATAGCTTTCCATGGACTTTTGGCTTGTCTTCTAATTCATCCCATTTTTGGTTTTTCATGATGATTTTTCCTCAAAGCCACTTGCTTCTTCATTTATTTCTGCATTGTGGATGTGTACGACCTCATTGAGATTCTTTACTCTACTCTTTTTCCTTTTGCCATTTCTTATAGGAAAGATTAATGAAGGTAGCAGTTTTGCAACAATCATTACCAAGATTTCGGTGATGGGTCCTGGCATTATTGTTGTGACTGGTCATGTAATACTTGCTTCATCCATAGCAGTTTTGGTCCCATTCACAATATATGTGTTATTCTCTTTATTAATGCATTCAATTTTTGCAATCAAACTTGAGTATTCATGCCAGGAGGATTCTCAATGACCTGTTCAGCATAATCCCTATTTGTTTCTTTGAGGTTTTCTGCATATTTCCTATTTTTTGAACTCAGTTCTTAACATCACTCATTTAGTCTAGTATTAAGCTTTGAGTGGGTATTCCTACATTTTACTTCGTGGTAAATATTTGGTGTTTGAGGTTAGATTATGTCTTGTTGTTCTAGACGTCCATTTGATCATCAATTCTTTTTTTAATGAGGTATCCATATGTGCTGATACTAATGTTGCATTATTATGAGATTCTTCGATGTCCCAATGTTTTTCTCCAAATTTTGGTGTTTTCTTCTTCTATTTTGTCTTGATTCTTTTATGAATTTTCAGGCACCTAACTTGTTTATATAACAGTATCAATTTGCATATCAGCAACTTAGGTCATTTTCTCCTATTAAACTTTTTTTGTAATATAATTCTCAATACTGTGACCAAAACAAGCACAATTTTTGCATTTGGGTGGTATTCATTCTTAGTCTATTTTTTCATAGAAATTTGGTATTTGAGTTGTAGTACGTAGTTGTACTACAAAGTCATAGGTAGTATATAGCATACTTCAAGTCATGGGCATTATATATTTTTTGTACTATGCTTTCTCCATCATGCATGGTGATGTATGCCTCCTTCGAGAGCTCTGCATCAGCTTGAATTTCGACTAAAATTCTTTTATAGTTTAGCCTTATTTCTTTTGTTGTTAGCTCGTCTAATTTAAGAGGAATATGAACAGAGCTTGCGATTGAACTAAATATTTCTTTGTCCCATAGTTTTAAAATTAATTCTAGTGATCTAATCCAGATTGGGAGTGTTGATAACAAATCTTTTTCAAACCTAAGTTTATTGCTCCACTTTTTCAAAATGATCGGTTTACAATTGATGAAATAAGGAACTCCATTTATAGCATTACACAATAAGATTTATTTACGATAAAGAATCCATTATTTCTTGCGTAACATTCAAAATTTTCTAATGGATTCCAAGTTCTTGTTACTAAAGCTTGGAAATGATGATAAAAAGAACGATTGTCAAATACATAGGCAAACACCAAATTACCCCATTTTTCTTCTATTCTCCTGCTAACTCCCTCTTTTAAGACCATCACAAGGTTTTTTGTTGATAACTATGAGAGCAACATAACATAGATCAAAATTGGAGTTGATTCCTCTAGTTTTGATCATGTCCACCCAAGAGGATGTTTTTCTTGGTTGATTAGAAGTACTAAGCTAGGGTACTAGTCGTGGTATGTTTTTGCCTTGGTTTATTGATATGTTTGATTCCGACGTCAGAAGTTGTTTTGGTTCTTGCATTGGCTGGATTGCTTCTGTTGTAGATTTCCTAATTCTTTTGCTTCTCTTGATCAATCTGACTATATAACCAGAATGATTTTTTCGAATGATTAACCACAATTTGATACCCCTCATCATCTATGTCTAGTGGTTTCTTATTTAGTCAGGACCAGCTCGGATAAATGGATTGCCCTACGCATAATAACTTTAGATGCCCTTTATTTCCATTTTGCATCAAGTTTAAGTTCTAATATATAAGGTTTGCAAATAATTTCAAGATATTCTTAAATTAAAAAACTTTAAAAAATATTGATGCTATTATGTATTGAGTTTTATTTTAAATTTGAAACATGATAATATAATGCTCACCGAAAAAAAAATTATCAACCAGTTGTTTTTTTAGTATAAAATAATGCAAAAAATATTTATGTCCATAGTGTTTTTTTAGTATAAAATAATGCAAAAAATATTTATGTCAAAACTATGGGATGATTAAAGGAATCAGTAGAAAAATATTGGGAAAAATGAAAATAATAAAAATAACAAGAAACTAAAAGGCAAAAAAGTGAATTATTGGAAGAAAAAATACAACATATATTGGCATTCGCCAGATTTGAATTCACATTACCTTCCTTGATACAATGGCCTATAAACGGATACTTTCGGATACGGATAGTGCTATATCCATATCCATATCCGAAATCATTTTCGGATATCGGATATCCGTATCCGCGGATGCGGACGGATATCAGATATTTATCGGATATTCTTCGATCAGTTTACAACTGATAAATCTAAACAAATAAATAAAAAAATTTGATTTATCATAAATTCGTTTTTGTACTAAATATATATAAATAATAAATACACTAAGAAAAATAATTTTAAGCGGTAAAATTGATTTTTTATATACATATTAATTTTTTTACCGGGATATAATAGTAAACGACAATCATTTTATGTACTAAAATACATAAAAAAATATCTATAATCTTGATAAAAACCGAACGGATAATTATCGGATACGGATATGGCCATATCCGTATCCGTATCCGTTTTTCGGATATCGGATAATTTTTCTTATTTCGGATACGGATACGGACGAATTTCGGATTTTTCAGGTACTCATTGACAGCCCTAACCTTGTCACCAACAAGTTAACGGAACATTTATACAATATTGCATTATAAAATATTTTAGTACAAAAATTTGTTATCATAATTGAATTAGTCCCGATGATGGTTGCCCCCATTCGGGGGGTTGCCCGATCGATGACCTTATAGGCCTACTCTTAGGATTGGGCCTGATATTAGTACAATGAAAGTCGTGCATTTATTGTTTTATTAGGTTAGTATTTTATATTATATGCGTTTAATGCATATTAACTGCTCAAAAATAATTACTATCATCATATTTGTTTAAATTTTTACACTTTTATAATCAATGTTATTGAAATAAAATTATGTTAAACCAAAATTTTCTATTTATACTTCTTGGTTTATCTATCATTAGCGAATATGGTAATTATTTGATATTCGTTTGAATCTGTGGATACAGATATCCGAATATGATTTCGAATGTGGATATGGATATGCTACTATCTGTATTTGAAAGTATCTGTTGACATGCCTATCTCTCAACACATATGTTAGTAAATCATAAGAGAAAATAAATGTATTTTAAAACGCATACAAATTTGTGCTAAAATGATTAGAATACCGCCAAACATGTTAAACAAACACAAATGTTATGCGTTTACGGGCCAGTATAAATCATACTCGCGATTGCTATTGGTCAGCACAATAATACTGGGATTCACCTCCAATTTGAAAAATAATAAAAAACGAACTGAGTGACTGTCCATAGCATATCACTTAAACAAAATTAAAAATAAAAATAGACATAAAACACATGACAACCTGCATGGTCTATATAGTTGTATAATGCACAATAAAATTCTAAACATATTAAAGAGACACGAGAAAAAAAAGCTAAATTAAAACAAGCGATGATGACATATTAGAATGGTTTTATTTAGAGATGAATAAGTAAAACTACTGTTCATTACAGGGGGTGTTTTCGGTTCGGTGGGCTTCATATATAAAAACAATAAAAATCAATCTAAGGACGATTGAAAATGCAACAGATCCACCGACAACAATTCCTGTTACATGACCATTACTTCTTGGTTTTAATGGTGCTCCAGTAGTTCTGATTATCAATAATAACAATATGAGTAACTTGTATTACGTTTGTAACAACCTGAAAAAATCCAATCTTAACAACAACATATTTTTAGCGGTGAATCAAAATAACATAGGCTACATAGCTCCCACTCCTATGTCTCAATTAATTTTATGTTTTTTTTCCATCGAACCAAGTTTAAAAGCATGAAAATTAAGATAAACGTTGCACTTGCTAACTAAAAGTTACTATACACAAATGAAAAAAGTCATATACATGGCTACAAGAACATGTGGAGCCCACGTTCAAGTTTATCTCTTGTCTATAAATATTTACTAACTTTAGTTAGTAAGTGGAGCATTTGCCTTGCCAAAGTAAGTGGAGCATTTGTTCTTTTAATAGTGCAGGAGCGGTGAAGTTCTGACCTCCAAATATAATGATAACTCCCTTTTTTAATCATATTTCATATTGTATTAGCAAAGTTATGTTACACAATTAAACGATAGAACAGAGTGTATGCGATACGGTAAGTTACCTTGTTGATAATAGGTCGATTGCTTAAGAATGTCCGAGTCCAGTGGGGTATTGTTTCCTTGAAACAATATTGCTCCCTCTACAACACTGAAAGTTGTTGAGCAATTTGCTTCCCAAGATGAAACAGACAACTCTGCAATGTAGTGCTTGCAAGTGCAGAGTGACGACGAACGCAGGATAAAATATGAATTAAGAAAGTACACGGGGTAAGGAAATAGAGAGTTTCTGAATATATTGTCCAGAAATCTGAGGTCTTTATATAATGGAACGGACATCCAATGGTCATATCTTTTTGGAAAGGTTGTGATCCTTTAACCGTCTTTTGACCATTGAGACGACGCTTCTTTTGGTTTGGAGAGACGCGACGGTTTTGATCGTTTTTCTAGTTGGCACAAAAATATAAATCCTGATTTGATTTCAAACAAAACTGAACTGCCAACTGCAAAGTGTTAGGTCCCACAATGCGCCTCAAATGTCCATTCATCCACAGACATGGGCACAGGCACGAGCACGGACGGGGGCATGGGGTGGTGCGTTGCACGACCTGCTAATTTGACCTCTCTCTAATCCTTTGATAACTATATAGCTATTATGGTCCTTACGTCTTGATATATATATATATATATATATATATATATTCATATATTAATATTTATGACAAGATATGAGCTATTCACATTCCCTAAACAATTAATGCATCATTCATTATTCCATTTTCCAACAGTTCCCCACATGAATAAGCATTTGCTCAGTGTTCTTTAATTCAATGAAACATTATTGCATTGGTTGAAGTAGCACGAGGCCTTAAACTTTCCTAGTGAATATCCTTTTTGACTTACTGGCGAATCAGTAGACTTAGTGGTCCTTGAACTATAGGCCTTTTGATTTAAATTTGATCTAAAGACATCACACAATAATATTTCTTATTTTTCTTGGTTCTTTGTGTGTTGGTTTTAGCCATGAACACCTGTTTGGTCTCATGAGTGCTTATAGAATTTGGCCTTGCGATTCTCTTTGAAGCGATGCCTTCGCACCACGTAGGTGATTTTATAAAGAGTATCCCGCAATACTCCATTTGATTCTCTTGTTTACCCAGTATAGACATCATTAAAAGCTAATCTTAACATGTTCTTGGTTTGTGCATTAACTTATCATAGGAATGGTTTGAATATTTACCAGTGCTATTAAGTTTATCATGAACTTAGTTGTCCCTTTGAACCTAGATCTTGGGATCTCCATTCAGCTAGGTTGGGTTTCCATTTAAGGAAAACTTTTGTTTTTCTATAGGCCTTAAACCCATTCCCATCAATAAGATATTAACCTTTTCCTTAGGCAAGCATTTTGTTAGTGGATCTGCAATATTATCCTTTGACCTTACATAGTCAGCAGTGACAACTCCATTAGAGAGAAGCTTCTGATAGTCTTATGTCTACGACGAATATGTTTATACTTTCCACAATTGAGTTTACTATTGGCTCTTCCAATAGCATATTGACTATCGTAATATATGCTTATTAGTAGCACAGGTTTTTCCCAACTTGGAATATCTTCTAAGAAACCTCGAAGCCATCACTACGCCATACAGTCCATTTTACCTCGAAGCCATCACTACGCCATACAGTCCATTTTGCCACACCCAAATGCGGAAAAATTGCCATGGTCTTAAGCCGTGGTAATTTTACCACGGTCCAAAGCCGTGGTAAAACAAATTAGCACGGTTGGTTGCCGTGGAAATTTTGGAACAGCCGTAGACCGTTCCAAATTTACCAAAAAATATTCAAACCCCCTCTTTGCATCTCAGAATCGATACACCCTAAGAAGAACCCCCTTCCTAAAATAGCCTGCATACGTAAGAAATATTTTCCATCCTGTGCGCCCTACCTCTCGTCCATTTTCATCCAAATCCCCATCGACGTTCCTTGAATCACCCAGATACATAAATCGCTCCTTGGATTGTGTAAATCAAGTTCTCACTCACCTCATTCTCTAGGTATTAATTTGTCTCTTTTATTAGTATGGTTTGATTCAAAGTTCTTTGATTTAGATTGATTTTTGGTTAGCGGTTAGATGTTTAGAATGGACTGACTTTCAATTCCATTGATTTATCAAAGATTTATTGAAAAATAACCAGTTATCAATATTTTGGAAAGTTGCCTTTCAATTCCGCCTTGAATCTAGGTGAAGAGCAGAAGAAGTTAGATGTGTTCCCAAACGAAGCGTTTGTCAAAGCTTTAATAAGCATAGTCAAACTATATGGCTTATAAACTGTGAATTATTGGATATTATGCTTGTTTATTCTTAATGCAATCTGATTGATATTAAACTTAATACCATTGTCAATGTCCTTACTTTGTTTGGAGTGATGAATTCAAAACTTTTTGTTGTTTTTATTGTCCTTAAAGTTGGAGTCATATTTTATTGGTACTCTTTATGGCACGCATCATCGTTAAACACGAATAAATGCTCATTCGAGCACGTGCTTGTTTGTATTTTTTTCATTCTTAATTTTTTATCATATGAGTTTTGCTTTCATGTTCAGGTAGCCTTTAAACATGTGATTGCAATTAGCAAGTTGTTTTTATAAAAGGATTAATTGACGGTCTTTTAGCAACAGAGTTTATTTATTAGTTTTATAAGGCTTATGATGCAATTAGAGCTGTGGCTGTTTTTAATTTCGCCACGGCTTAGAGTCGTGGCAAAAGTTTGATTTGCCACGGCTCTGGGCCGTGGCGAAATATTTGCCACTGCCAATTTTGCCATGGCTCAGGACCGTGGCAAAATTAATTAGCCACGGCTCAAAGCCGTGGCAAAATCGCTTTTCTGGTGTAGTGCATTCTACTTCTTCTGCGGCTTTGTCCAAGACAATGAATTCTGATTCAATTGTAGATCTTGCTATGCACGTCCGTTTAAAAGATTTTCAAGATATTGCGCCATTTGCTAAAGTGAACACATATCCGCTTGTGGATTTTGTGTCTACTGACCTAGTTATCTAGCATGCATCACAATATCCTTCTACTACAAATGGATATCCAGAATAATGTTGTCCATAATTCTGTGTGTACTTCAGGTATCCTAATACTCGAATTATGTCTTTCCAATGATTCTTTCCTGGGTTGCTCGTATATCGACTAAGTTTACTTACATCATAAGCTATATCTGGTCTAGTATAGTTTATGACATACATGATGCTACCTAGTATACGAGAATATTAAAGTTGATAAATGTTATCACCGCTATTTTTGACCCAATTTTGATTTAAGTCTATAGGTGATTTTGCAACAATTATATTATGCTGCTTAAATCCTTCGAATATTTTCTCAACATAGTGTGACTGAGATAATACATATCCTTGTGGAGGTTTATGTATTCTTACTCCAAGGATTGCATCAGCAATTCCCAGATCTTTCATATCAAAACTGGTGGAGGGCATATTTTTCATTGATTTTATTATTTCTTTGTTACTTTCTAGTATGAGTAGATCATCTACATACAGACACATAATAACATAACTTGTGTCCGTATTTTTAGTATAAAGGCATTTGTCAAATTCTCTTATGCGAAATCCATTTGATATATTTGTTTCGTCAAACTTTTCATGCCATTGTTCTGGTGCTTGTTTAAGCCCATATATATATTATATAAATCTACATGCCTTTCCTTTGTTTCTTGTTTTTAGGAAACCCTCCGGTTGTTTCATATATATTTCTTCTTCTAGTTCACCATTTAGAAATACTATTTTAACATCCATTTGATGTATTTCTAATTCTAGAGTGGGGCAATTGCTATCAACATTCTAATGGATGTTATTCGCATTCACTACAAGAAAATGGGGTATTTACCTACCAATTGTTAATGTAGGTAAAACTAGCCTAATGGTGTATAATATGTTTTGCTACCAATAATGAATTGGTAGACACTGGTAGATAAAAATTAGCGGGGAAAGAGTTTTTACCTACACTTACTAATATTAGTAGGTAAAAGAATCCATGGACCCTACTAAGTTGTGAATCAAATGATGAGTCATCAGCTGATGTATTTGATGATGTCATCCTACGTGGCTGCTGACTTGGTTGCCACAGTAGCATACATGTGGCATACACCAATACCATCACTTGGCATCTTATAGTTAGTCCATGGGTCAAACAACAATTTGTCCATGTGTCATCATTTGATTAGTACATATGACATCATTTTTCTTAAGCCACATGGCATCATTTGATTAGTCCACGTGGCATTATCTGATTTTCCACGTGGCATCATTTTATTGGTTTACGTTGCACAATATTATTGAACCACGTGACGTTATTTTATTAGCCCACGTGACATCATTTTATTGGTCTGTTTCACAGTTCATATTTTGGTCAAATTTAATGGTTATATGTAGATAAAAGATAATAACAGTTATTTATAAATGTTCTATAGTAGAAATAAACTAGAAAAAACATACATTATTATTATCTACAAAACTAATATATTAAACAACCCAAATAACAAAATCAAAGCAGTTGTAGTCATTGTGATAGTCAATCAAATGTATATGTAGTTTAAATAAAATTCACACTTATATATGTACAAACAACTAATGCCCATGTATATAAAATTTACAGAAAATAACTTGAAAAAATTAGACGTCTCTCCTACACAATGGCAATGAGGCATGCCTGATGAGCTAGCTATTGATACACTACGCGTGAAAAACATGTTTACATTGGTAGACTCCCCATGCTTTCTTCGATTTCAAAATCATGCAAAACAATTGAATACTTCGTTAATTGTCAATTAATAATTAGGCTTAACATATCAAGAAAATATTTTGCAATAGAGGTCATACCTGAAGGCAAACTGAGCAACATATTGACTTTGATGCATAAGAACTATTCTCCATTGATATTTTATTTGTTCTGATTTTATCAATTATATCTTATGACATGCCTTTTGTGCCTTCTGTATCGAATATATCGAGGAATTTGATTACTGGGGAGTCTACTGCATTTGTCTATAACGAACATATATATGATGTAAATATCAATTTCAGTTTTATGAAATATTAGTCTATAATATAATGATTTGACTGTATGTTACCTGACTTTGTACTATAGGTCATATCTTCTCTCTATGAGTCTTTCGCTCAAAAGACTAGTAAGGACATCGATCGGTAGTCAATTGTACAACGATTGTAAGAATGTTAGGTCTTAAAATTGAATGTATAGCTTGTTTTTACTTGATTCGTTTTTGGTTTCCCTGAAATAACAGCAAAAACACTTCTTAAAAAGTTCCTTATGCATTTTTCCATCTTTAATTTCGTCTCCACTAAGATTCAGATCCTATGCATCTGTGACGCCCCACCTCTATACCCACGCTAGCCAAGGACACTACGGGGTAATGCCGTCAACTAGCACGGAGAATAAGGCTGTTGAGGAGCGACCATCCGTGTAATTTCTTTGTGCGAGCACCGATATGTCAGATAGTATAGCATGTATTTCATTTGAGGAGGAAATCCGACATACCGATACAAACTCAGAGCTACTACACGGTGGCTATAATATCTTCGGAAACAAATTTAGAAATAAACATAACACAAATCAGTCACAGACAATTCATATCACAAAGGCAGAAATAGATATGAATATAACACATGAAAGTGTACATCAGAGTAGTGGTCAAATAAGATCCACAATAGTACAAAAGAATAGATACAAGTGCATGACAATAGAATATGTATACATCAAGGAGTCTAAATCTCAAATGTACACAACAAAAACTACTAAACTAGAGTAGTTAGCCAAAAGTCAGAAGATGGCTCCAAATACGAAGCCATGAGGAAGCACCTGTAAAGTATCAGTCTGACCCGAGTATTATTTAAGAAGAAAATAATAAACGGATCAGTCTAGCTATAAATATCATATAAAATGAGATAGGATATGAGATATGATAATAAAACGTATGATAACAAAAAGGTGTCATACTATGATAAGTATACATTAGAAATCCCTCAAAAGTCATACAATATCTCAAGAATCTCAAAACAGAGAAAAGAACGTCATATTCTTTATTTAATTCACCAAGCCACAAATAATGACATACATATCAATGCCCATCGTAAATGCCGGTGAAACATAAATTCCAGAAATCAATATCCAGAAATCACAAAAGTTAACGACACACAAATTCTAGAAATCATCAACAAGAAATCCAGAAAACACAAGAAAGAGGATGGCCAATCCCATAAAAATGAGTCGGAGCTCCTCCTGACTGGGTATAGTCCCCCATTACGGACTTTGAGCCGAAGCTCCTCCTGATGAGCCGAAGCTCCTCCTGATGAGCCGAAGCTCCTCCTGACTGGGTATAGTCCCCCATTGCGGACTTTGAGCCGAAGCTCCTCCTGATGAACCACCATACTATGTTATTTTATTCCTCTAATATAAATACAGTAATATGTACAAATGGTGGTTCATCTCAAAATTATACCGTACTATGTTATTTTATTCCTCTAATATAAAATAACATAGTACGGTATAAAGTACTTCGTTAAGTATTGCATGTCTCAGCATCAAAAGGATGATCAATATTACACTACTGATGACAACAAATCCAACTGAGAAACAAGACAGTACATACGCAATGGGGTTAAAAATGTTTGCAAGGCATGGAATTTGAGTAAAATACCCACTCAATTTTTTACAGCACATCCTAGTTTGCAACTACCAAGAACCCTTTGCATTATTAAATAAGTAATTTCAAAAGAGTTGATTTGCATAAAAGGAAACTAAAATACGACCACATCATTAACAAGTTTCAAAATCCTACGGGAAAGCTTTGAAGTTAGAGGGATTTACATAGCCTCTGACTGCTTTCTTCCTTCTTTCAGCAAATCATCATCATCATCCTCTTCTTCTTCATCTTTAGAGGACTCGATCTGCATGCTAGTAGTGCCCTCAGTCAACGACTCTGATCTAAACCCACGTAAGCCACTTCTTTTTCTCCTCCACCACAATATAACCTTTTTAAGAATCCCTACTGTCCAGCATATTTTTTTGTAGCGCTTTCTCACTTGGTGACCTCGTACGTGAGCCTTCATGCATGCAAAAAGGAAAAAGAGAGAAGAAAAACTTAATTCTTCATACACATGACATATGAAACATTAATAAAGAACTGTATTTCTCAAAACTGAAAGCAAGATACCATGATTCAACAAAAACAAGGGAGAAAGTATAATAATCACCTGAATCTTAACAATTCGTTGTCGAGTGATCAAGAAATCTTTTCTCCCTTTCCATCCTCGGTACTTGTTTTGTATTCTGACTGCAGCAGCATGTATGGGTGTATCATGTAGTCTACTTGCTTTGCATGTCTTTACAGCTAACTGTGACAAAGCTTGCTGCTCATCTGTTATTTCACTTTGGTCGTCATTGTATTCAACTATTTGTTTTCTTTCGAAAGAATCAATTCTAAACAGCTGATGAATTCGAGAAGCAGCAAGTGTAGCATTGCGGACAACATATAATGAGTCTTTAAGAGAGAGCTTTGCTTTTGTGTCTAAATCTACAAGTTCATTGGCGTTTTCTTCATCCAAGTTCTTCTTGGCACCTACAGTAGAAACATCATTCACAGCTATGCCTCGACTACTATTCACAGTTAAAGCAGACAGATGGGAAGTAAGAGATGACTTGGCCAGAAAGCCAGCAATTCCTTTGTGCCCATTTCCAGATGCCAAATCAGCAGGTGTTCTTCCAGAAGGGAAATCTGGAGTTGGATCAGTTAATCCTCCAGAAAATGCATGCAGTTTGACAAGAAAAGCAACCGTCCATTCTCTGAAATTAAGAAATAGATTGCATTAGTTATGAACTATGCTAGCTTGATATGCATTATTGTCCTACATCCAAAATGAAATGAGGCACCTTCACTTCTTTTATAGTGCCAAAGGGATAAATAAAAGCCTCTATTGTAAAAATTCTTCTAGGCCTCCGTCTAGGCGCTAAGCAATGCTTACCGCCTAACCTAGGCCCACTTAGCAAAGTCTTACATCATCTAAGAATCCAAACAGATATTTAGGCATTGGTCAGACATTAGCAGAGGCTTGATGCCTTGTATTCTACGTGTTAATTTGAGACAGTCTTGCCTTATCGGCAACTCTCAAACCCATCCAAATTTCCTTCTTCTTCTTTTTTTTTGATTGATTAATACTAAATTTTATTCAAAATCCACGAGTCATCAAAAAAGAATATTGGAGTCATCTTAGTTCTTTTACTTCGAGGCTTAACAAGTTTAAACCAGTCTAGACCTCTACTCCAAACGTACCGTGTTTAAATGTGAATACTTCTTTTATCTGCAACCAGTCGGTCTACTTTAACAAGTGACACTAGGATGTCTCTGTTCCTTACTATTTCTTCTTCTTTTTTTCTTTTAAAGGACTGGGCGACCATTTGTATTGTATTTCCAGATATCATTAAGGCTGCCATACATGCTGGATACCATCATAAACTTCTAACTATGATTTGAAAACTTTTGAACTTGAATCTACTCGATCAAATTGCTCTTGGTGAAAGCTACAACCCTTGAAGTAGAACTAGATGAATTCAAACCTATATAAACACTTGATTATCTACTTAACTGATGGAGTTAACTTGATTATCGACTTAACTAGATGAATTCAAACCTATATAAACCCTTGAAGCATAAAATCTATTCTAAAAGATGAGGTATAAGACAAAGCTAAACAAAACAACAATCTGACAACCTACTCAACTCACTCTTACGTACACGCTAAAATATAAACACACTGCTTTAAATGACAGGATCAGGTCCATTTGGAAATTCAAAGGCAGGTAGGTGATGAATTATATACTTAAGCAAGTAATTAAACCTGGAGGTTTAACTAAAATCAGTTCTTGAACGGATACACAATACAAAACATGCACTAATATACTTAGTCCTGAAACCAGAGTAAAGAAAAGAAAAATGAGGAAGAACTTGAAATGTGAAGAAAGGCAAACCACAGTGCAACGCCAAACTGTAAATCACATATAAATTTAATACACACACTTACATAAAAGTGAAGACATTAATGCAAGAATAGGCATACAGACATGAACACATTATCACAGAGCATGGCACTTGAAGTAATACATGCGCACAAGGAGAAACAAACAGGCACACTCGTGTCCAAATCTATTTGAATCTAGGATCCAGGGATATCAATTTGTAAATAAAAATAACATTCAATTCACCAATAAAACAACAAACCAGATCACAATTTTGTGTCCCAATCTGCAACCTTGCAAAGCATCGATCTCGAGAACACCGACTTGAGTGAGAACGGATTCAGGCTATGTGATGAGAAGAACGAGGGCGATTCAAGGAGTGAGGCGAAAATCGATTAGAAGAACGATCGAGGAGGGCGACTCAAATTAAGGCATGGGTTAGATTTTAAAAGGGGTCATTTTTTGAGAGGGAGAGCGTTATGGGCGTTCGAACTTTTAGATGGGTCACGTACGTATAACACGGCAAGGGGGTTGATAACTTAGAACGGTCTTGAGCCGTGGTAATATTGCCACGGCCAATAACCGTGGTAAATTATTTTAGAACGGCCCAAAACCGTGGTAAAATTACCACGGCTCTAGACCGTGGTAAAATTGCCGCATCGGGGTGTGGCAAAATCGACAGTTTGGTGTAGTGAGGGTATGGTCCCCCATTGCGGACTTTGAGCCGAAGCTCCTCCTGATGAGCCGAAGCTCATTAAAACAAGGAACAATCCTCCACGTGGACAAAGAGACATCGCGCATTGCTAGTCTAAACCATAAAATGATCATCATCGATCTTCAAGAAGTGTCGATTACACTAAGCTAGTAAATATAAGAGTTTAGCTTCATGTCCCATAACCACTTGCTTAACTCAAATATTTACGAACAGATTGTAGATCTGCACTAGAAAATTGTCACAAGAGTTTCAATATGTGTGAATCGAAATCACACCAATGAGGTATAGACTAACCTTGAAGATAAAGAGATATGTGTGAATCGAAATCACACAAATGGTGTCTAGTCTAACCTCGCAAACAAAGAGACATCGCTCAATCGCTAGTCTAAATCACAAAAATGATCGTCATGATCATTAGGAAGTGTCAATTACACTAAGCTAGTAAATATAAGAGTTTAGCTTCATGTCCCATAACCACTTGCTTAACTCAAATATTTACGAACAGATTGTAGATCTCCACTAGAAAATTGTCACAAGAGGGTTCAATCGAACAAGTCCAAGAGCTAACCGACGAAGTGAATGCAAGCGTTTCATACCACTCGTTTTACTAAGTCGTTTAAGTCGATTTCTCATCCGAGTGAAGTAAAGGCTTGTATATACTAGTAGATTGGAAATTGGTTTGAGAAAACGAACTTTTGATATTTAAAATAGTGTTGAAATCGCTTTGATGAAAGAGTTTTGATATTTACTACTAGTATTGAAACCTTCATATCTTTAAAGTGACAAGTCACAAAACGATTGATGAAACGAATCGAATCACATAAATTCACGTTCGAAGACGTGAGTAAAGTCCAAAGAAATCAATCCCAAAACCATCATAGTAGAAATTCTGATGAATGTTTTTCAGATAAGATCCCCTACGAAGGGGGGTACGGGGTTCGACCTTGAAGACAAGTTACAAAATGATTGTAAAAACAATCAATCATCAAAATTCACATTCGAAGACGTGAATCAAATCCAATTAAACCGATAAAGAATTAATCGAAATGGATATTCAAAAATCCCGAAAAAGGAGTCATCAAAGTCATAATAAATGATAACAACCACTAAGAACCAACATGAATCGATAAAATTCGGAAAACCAATCAAAATGAGCTGAAATAGGAAAAACAGGAAAACAGGAGCAGGTCAGTCGACTGAAATTCCTGTTCAGTCGACTGAACACTGTCCAGAAAATTTCGGACTTTAGCTCAGTCGACTGAACAGAGGATTCAGTCGACTGAACCTGATTTCCTGCATTTCTTATCCTATTTTAAATGAAGTGCAAACTCTCTCTAATTGCAATCGGACAAGCACGGACGCTAGGGGTTTACGCCTATCGGCTACCCGACCCTATAAGCTCTTCGATTATCACCAAAAACATGATCCAACATCAAGCTATGATTTTTAGAATTTTAGACTTCCAAAACACCAAAAATTGCAATGCTCACAAAACTCATCCGAATCAAAAGCAATTGCACATGGATAATTGTTAGGAATTCATAACAAGAAATCAAGGATAGTTATAGACATAGATGTGAGATAAAAATCTCACCTTTGAACCCAAAAAAATGAAGAAGAAGCTTTGGAGCAATGGCAAGAGCAATTACTCTTCAATTCCAACACAACAAGCTTGAATCAAAGCTTAAAAGAAGAACATTCCCAAAGTTAGGTTTAGAAATTTCTGAGATTGAAAGGAGAAAGAGTTGGAGAAGAAGAAGAGGATGCTTACCAATAGCTTCCCTTTGAATTTGGAGCAAGGACTTGATTTTGCAAGAGGAACTAGGGTTTGGAATTTCTAATTTCCAAACTCTCCTACCATTTTCAGTTGAGCTTGAGTGTTTGCAAAATGAAATAAGTGAATGGAGAGGGGAGGGGCTGAGTTAGGATATAGTGCTGAAACTCAAGCCCAAACCCAAAGTGAAAAGTAGCAAAATTCTACTAACTCCAAACATATCGAAGTTTATACTCAAAAAGGTCGCAAATGGCATTTCGAACTCAATGGAAGTGGTCTCGAGTCCTAATTCGACTGTTTGCAAAAAGTAGCTTTTCGGACTTCAATCCGATTAACGATTCTATATTTAAATATAAAAATCGACAAATATGCGGGTTGTTACAGCATCGGTTGGATATTTCTGTAATATCAACAAAAACTTAATTAGAAGCAATATGCAATATGCAGTATACTAGTGAAAAAATATTGTTTCCTTATTTAGGCAAAAGTATGAGACATGTGAAAGATTTTATACCCCGATTAGATGATACAAGCATGTTGTCAAACAGTAGATATAAGTATATGTATACTTTTATATAAATTTATATTGAGACTAGAAAAGAAAGAGACTAACCTAAATGAAAGTGACTTAAGAAGCAACATCACATATTTGAGTAAAATGTATGTCAAACAAAAAAAATACCATTTTTAATGCTTTGAATCACCAATTAGTAGTTGACTAAAAGTTGAAAACTGAAAGCACCTAACAAAATCAATAATAATAGGTTTGGTGAAATTTTTGTAAAAAAAAATCTCATTTAAAATACTTATTTATTTGGATACTGATATATATATTTGGAAATAAATGAAAACAAAATAAATTACATAATTTTATCGATTAAGTTATGCCCATAAATTTATTATAGGTATAATAATCAATTAAAAATTATTCTTCTATAGGTATTTATGGTAGATTGCAATTATTATAGCTAGGAAGTTGCTTTGTTTATCTCTGAAAATGATGAATGTTTCAAATTGAATATAACCAAGGAAGTAGGTAAGAATACACATGCAAGTAATTCATGCGATATGTTTCTTCAACCATCAAGGCCTATTCTCAAGATATATAGTAGAATTACGATGAAATCAAGTGTTTCCATTAAGGGTTCATGTGATTTTTGCTTGCTCATTAAGGCTACTAACCCAACTTATATTGAAAGGGATAAAAGAATGTTCTATTCTTTTGAAGATGTCATTATTGTTGAGAGTTCATATAAACCAGCATGGCCGCCTCCTTGCTATCTTTCAACCTTGAGGACAAGGTCGTTCCTGAAGAGGAAGGGAGATGTAACAACCATGGATTGATTGCCATGGTTATGTAAAGAAGAAGGGCTGTCAATTTCTTCCTTGAAATTGGAGATAAAATTGTTTTCTGGCTTGATTCCTACATGTATAAGTCAGTTGCATGGAGTGCTTGTACTTTATAATTTGTAGACTTGTAAATGGGCCGAACCCATATTAGTTGAGTCAGGTTAGACGGCATAGGCAAGAGTGTGTATAAGTATGTGTTCAGGCATTGCAAATCAGGGTGAAATCTAAAGCTTAATATCATTTCATTTCCATTTCCTGTTGCAAATCTATTATCTGTTCTTCTTCTTTAATTCCTGCTTTGTCCACCATTAAAGTGAAGAAATCTGAATGCAATTTATTCCTTTCATTTCCAGTTCTCCATATATTTGCCGTTAGTTGCAATTTTATGTCGATTCATTTTCCCTTTTGATAATTCTTGTTAGTTAGTACTTAATTTTTGTCCCAGTTCCTTCTTTGTTGATCTTACTGTTACTTTTCCTGTTTTAGTTTACTGCATACATTCAATTCCAGTTTGTTCATATTTCCTATAGTTTACATTTTATTAAGTTCTTGATAACTACTACAATTTGGTTCTTGTACTTAGATCTACAATTCATCCTTGCTTATTATCAATTTTATCATTTTTTTATTCTGTTGATCTTTTGCAATTTAAACTCCATATTGCCAGTAACTATAATTTCCAATTCTTGTTAAAACTTTCCTATTCATTTTCTATTCTATAATCTTTCCAATCAATCTTGTTAATCATTGCATTTTCTTGTTGTACATATTCTTGATATATTACAATTCATGTGTACATGTTCTTTCATGTAAAAGTAGCACTTGTTTCATGCACAGTCAAACCTAGTTTCATATGCCATATCATTTTTAATGTCCAGATTCTCAAATCCTTTCAATTTTTTCAACAATTCATAAATTCTCTTCAGTAAATTTGATAACAAAACTATTTTATATCAATCTTGGCATAGCTCTGTTGTTTGAACAAGGTATTCCCATATTGTTTCTCATTTTTTATGCACAATTTCAAAGCTGTGCATATATATATTTGCCACCATATCTTCTTCCTCACCATCAAAACATCATACATCATCATTGAAAATTGCTATCAACTCCACATCAATGGCTACAGACTCACCACAGCAGCCTGCACCTTACAAGGAAATACGCGGATTGTGATTTGTACCGTTAGATTTGGTTTAAAATAAATGGTTAGATGTAACAACCGGGGTTTTGCCCAAATCATAATCATAAATAAACGATTTATGTAGACAGCTAAATTGCTGTTTGTTGGAATTTTTATAACATTAAAATTTGCATCAATTGGCAATATAAATTTGGTCGTTAATTTCTGTTAGAATTTGAGGTTGTAAATCGATTGAAATTCTTTTATTAAATTTTATTTATACAAAATGAACAAATAGATACACATAGAAAATTTTTAGCAACATAATTAAACAAAATAAAAAGAAAAGAAAAAATAAAATAAAACATACCTCAGCCATACCTTCTCCATACCAGCCCATACCTTTATCACGATCTCTTTGCAAAAACCACGTCCCCGATCTGTTAAAACACGAAACCCCCTCTTCTTCATATCAGATAAACGAACGAAGAAAAAAAAATGGTGACTCCAAAAATTGGAGCTTTCAGCGATTCTTCGATTCTCTGATAAATAATGGCGGCTGTGATCCTTTTCTCGTTCGATCTGAAATGGAGTCGGCTTTGTTCGATGTTTCTTCGATCTGAAAATTTGGGCTTGACAAAATTTGGGTCGCCGACGTTTGTTGATTTTCCTTTTCCTCTGTTGATCGGCCGACTCCTCGAGCTAGCTTCGGCTGCCTCTTCGTTCTAAGGTGAGTTGTACTATCTACTCACATCTAATTCGAGACTCTGATTTCCTAGTTTGTTCCAATTTGGGATTTTGTTGCTTGAGTAACTGGTTGACTTCATTCATTTTGGGCTTCGGCCATGCGATTTTGTTCAGATGCTAGAGATGATTTTAGCTACTTGTTTTTCGTAGTCATCACTGTTTGGTTTTGGCTTGTTTGAATTGTGATTTTTCGTTCGTTTTAAATTGTTGGTTTGAGATTTATCTGACACCTTAAAGTTCGTTCTTTTTTCATATAGTTTGTAATGCTTTCGAACTGATTTTCGTTTGTGATAAAATATTGCTTGGATTTTTGCTGATGTAGATTTCGTTCGTTCTATTGTCTTTGGCACTGTCTTTGGTTTGAAATATATTTCACGATTTTTGAACACGTTTCGTCTATGACTTCAGCATGACTTTGAGTTGCATTTCACTGCAGTTGTTTTTGTTCACCACTGATATTACTCCTGATCATTTTACTCGTACTATTCGAATTGTGATATCAATGTTGATTTTGGAAGTTCATTCCAGTAAGGTACTTTGCATATGTTGTTATCTAGAGTTTCACTGCATTCATATTGTGATTGTTTCATCCTTGGTTGGTCTGTCGAACTGTAGTGCATCAATGTTGATATTTGCATTTTGATTTCATTGTAAATTTTGATTCTGTGGTCTGCACCTCATATACATTGTAGTGGTTGCACTTGTGATCGGTTCCAGTTGTTGTATTCCTGCTTGGTTGATTGGCATGGAGTTGCACTGTTCTTCCACTTCATCCGATGTTAACTGCATTCACTTCTGTTACCCTATTTGGTTGCATATACATTGCAATGTGCATCCAAGTTGATACTTGTACCTCACTATTCTGTCTGCATTTAGTTGAGATGCATTTTGTTTCATGCTGGTGTTTGAGTTTCACTGTGGCACTTCTCTTTGCAGTGAGCTCTGTTGTGGGTTCTTTGTTGTTGGTAGTTGTCATGTGAGTTAGCTGTTTTGATTCATTCCATTTCATCTATACTTTGTAGTTGTTGACACGTTCACTTGTAGTCTGTTTGGATATTGATCTGCATTTATGTACTGCATGTTTGCAGTTTTTAGTTTGCATTCATGTACTGCACATATGTACTGGATATTGAGTTGCACATTCATGTTGAATCTAGACTGTCTTGCAATCTGCATCATGATATTCTTGGTTTGATGGTCTCTGGTCTTGTAGATAATTCACTCAGTCTCTTTTGCATTATAGTCTGCATTCATACTGAAGTATTTTGTTATCACTGTTTCACGCTGTCCTGTGATTACCACTTTCATATTGTGATTGTTTCATTTGAGTTGGTCTGATTCTCTGTTGTCTCCATATGTTCATCAATGTTGCAGTTTGCCCCTTTGTATTCAGTTGTGACTGCAGTTAGTTTCTTTTTAGTTGCAGTCGTGCCTTGTTGGTTTGCATGGCACTAACACATTTGGTTGTATTTGGTCCTGAGTTCGAGTCAGGGCTCTCACTGACTTCGATTCACTGTTGAGTTCATTTGCCTGATGTATTTGTTGAGGCAGTGGCATTGATATTTTGAAGAGTTCCTGACTTGTTGTACATTTGACATTGATGCTTTGTATAAGTTTTTGGTCGAGTTTTGGTTTGTGAAATTCTGGTTCACTGGACCCTGCATTTCCATTGTGCATTCAATTCTGTTGTATTGTTTTGACTCTTGTACATCATTAGCCTGGAACTGCTACTTGATGCTAGTATTCATCAGATATTTTGATTGATCTTGTGCATTGAGTTGGCGAGGCAGTGCGCATGTATGTACGTGTGTGCTGCAGCCACGCATTATAAATTTTAAATTGATGTTTCTTTTGTTTTGATTCATTGATTCGTTTCATATTTCGTATGGTGTATTGGCGAGGCCGTACACGCGTGCGTGTACGGCAGCCAATCAATATTTTGATGGTTTTAAAGTGACAAATTTCGATCGTTTTAAAATTGATTTAGTCGGCTTGATAAATTGTTTATTTATCTCTGTTGATGATTTAAATCTGCTGATTTATTGTTTAAACCTGTTAAGTGTTATATTTACTGTTATCCGATTTCTTTGTTTAAAGAGTCGGATAGACGGGAATTTTTGTGACTGTCGTCTATTTGATTAGTATTGCTTCCGTGCACTAATAACTGAGTTTGAATTAGACTGACCCGTGTATTATTTTCTTTTGAATTTAATACTCGGGTCAGACCCGAGTTATTTCAGGTTGTAGATTTCTTTCTTTGAGTTGCTGTTCGAGATATGAAGACTTTTCACATCTTCTGAAGTTGTCTTTGTCATTTTGTAGTAGTCGTGTCAAATTGTATAGGTTGATATGTATCCATGTATATTAGTTTATAATGTACGTGTGTATATAACTTCCAGAGTCGACGGTTGTAGTTGTATCATATGTATTGTGTCAACTATGTTGTAACTGACATCAGTTATATATATATATATATATATATATGAGACTTTTGTTTTAATCTGTGTTCCGCATTTATATTATCTGTGTTATTGTTATATCTAATGTCCTAAACTATTATGAACCATCGTAGTTTGTTTTATACTGATAATTGGGTATGTCGATGGGAGTAAACAAATAAGATGAAAAATGAAAAGTATATATCACTCCTATCGAGGTAACCAATATTAGTGTAAGGCCAACTACGGATGGCCGCTCCTATCCAGCCTTATTCTTCGTAATAATAGACAGTATTTCTTTTAATACTCTTTGTTATTATGAGCATAGAGGTGGGGCGTCACAGTTGGTATCAGAGCTTGGGGTTTATGGACATAATATAAAACATAACTTGGATGGAACATATGTTACAACTATTGGTCGATGTTTTATTTGTGATTTGAGTCAAAACTAAAGTTTTGAAATTTTAATGAAAGTTTTTAAATATCATTATTTAAAAATAAAAAGTGGATTTGTGTTCTGATGATTTGATTGATTTGAGTACTGTTTATCAGAGTGCGCAGCGGAAACAGTGAAACTGTCTTCGCTGGGTACAACTGATAATCTATTTGATTTAGAAATTGAAATAAATTTCATTGGTTGTTTACATAGCTGTAATTATTTTGTTTCTTTGAGAATTTCGAATCCGAATTGAGGATTCGAAGAAATGACAGATATGTGATTTTTTGTTGAAATTTCCGCTGGCTTTCTTTTGTACTAATCATATATTGGTTAGATTTTTGCTGTTTTGAATTATCTTCATTGAAGATACCTTCGAATGATTTCTTTGTTCATTTTGTAGTACGTGCAAAATTTGAATTGCGCGTTATTGCATTTATTTTACGTTGAACCGATGCTTGGTTATGAAACGTATTTTGTTGCCGTTATTTTTATAACGGGATTTTACACCAATGCTATATTTTGAAGCACGGTGTTTTGTAGCATTTTGATGAATGAGAATTCATTGATATTACATTTTGATGTAGATTGTTTTGAAGTGATTTTGACGTTTTAAAACTACTGTCGCTTTGGCTTCAGTAACCGTCAAATTTTAAAAGTGGATTTTCAAGCGGATATTCCGCAATGCTGATTTTGCGACCCGTTTTTACGGTATTTTGAGAAGTACAATTTCTTTATCGAAATTGTTACTGATTTGCTGCTTTAATCACGTGATTGGAAAATCATTTTAAAAAGGAAAATTGTTTTATAAATTTTTAACGATTTGCGTTTTCAAAAGAATGAGAAAGCGACTTAAACGATTCAACAAAATCGAGGATTATGACCCCTTTCTTTTACTATTTCGCTTAACTTCGGACTTGTCCAGTTGAGAATGTAAATTGTTATTTTTACAAAATAAATAAAATTGTTTTCAAGAATTTTAACAGTTTGCGCTTTCAAAAGAATGAGGAAGCGATTTAAACGTTTCAGCAAAATCGAGGACTATGACCCCTTTCTTTTACTGATTCGCTTAATTCCGGACTTGTCCGTTTGAGAATGTAAAGTGTATTTTTACAAAATACACAATTTTGCACTTTCAAGGAAACGATGAAGAGATTTAAACGATTTAGCAAAAGTGCGGAGTATGGAACCACACTTTTACTATTTCGGTTAATTCCGGACTCGTTAATTGAAATATCTGTTGTTTTGTTGATTTTGATGAATTTGCACTTTCAAGGAAACGATGAAGAGAATTAAACGATTTAGTAAAACTCGTGGTTATGGGACATGTGCGTTTGCTATTTTGGTTAATTCCGGACTCGTTAATTGAAATATTTTGATGCTTTCGTGTGCTTTCGAGCCACTATGAGGACCTTTGGGTCATTTCTTGGGCTTTCGGGCCACTCTGATGGACCTTCGGGTCAAATACCAGTACTAGACCTTCGGGTCACTCTACGGACCTCCGGGTCAATCTGATGGGCGCCAAAATTATGTTGAGTACTTGGTAGGCTTCGGTCATTTGTTGATGCACGTGCGGCGAATTAAAAACTCGCCATCTGATGGGATCGATCCAAGCTTTTATGTTGATTTTCTAGTCTTCTTAATTGATTTCTAGATATTTGTTGTTTCCAATTATCTGCAGGTAATTGGATATTTGTTGATATGAGTTCTGATTATCGTTTTTGATAATCGGGTATTTGTTGTTTCTAATTATCGCTTGTGATAATTAGATATTTGTTGATATGAGTTCTGATTATCGTTTTCGATAATCGGATATTTGTTGCTTTTAATTATCGCTTTTGATAATTAAATATTTGCTGATTTGAGATTTAATTATCGCTTGAGATAATTAAATATTTGCTGATTTGAGATTTAATTATCGCTTGAGATAATTAAATATTTGTTGATTTGAGATTTAATTATAGCTTGAGATAATTAAATATTTGTTGATTTTAGATTTAATTATCGCTTGAGATAATTAAATATTTGTTGATTTTAGATTTAATTATCGCTTGAGATAATTAAATATTTGTTGATTTGAGATTTAATTATCGCTTGAGATAATTAAATATTTGTTGATTTTAGATTTAATTATCGCTTGAGATAATTAAATATTTGTTGATTTTAGATTTAATTATCGCTTGAGATAATTAAATATTTGTTGATTTTAGATTTAATTATCGCTTGAGATAATTAAATATTTGTTGATTTGAGATTTAATTATCGCTTGAGATAATTAAATATTTGTTGATTTTAGATTTAATTATCGCTTGAGATATTTAAATATTTACTGATTTGAGATTTAATTATCGCTTTTGGATAATCGAATAATTGTTGAATTTGAAATTTGACTATCGTTTTTGATAATCGAATATTTGTTAATTTGAGAAATTTGATTATCGTTTGTGATAATCGAATATTTGTTAATTTGAGATTTGATTATCGTTTTTTTAATCAAATATTTGTTGAATTTGAAATTTGGTTATCATTTGTGATAATCGGATATTTGTTGAATTTGAAATTTGATTATCGTTTTGCTAATTTGATATTTGTTGATTTGTTTTCTGACTATCGTTTAGATCATTGGATGTTTGCTGATTTTATGGATAAGAGATTTTCTAGTCTCTAATTGAGTTCAGGTTATGTTGATTGTATTGAATTGTTGTTTCTATCTATCTCTGTTGATAATCAGAGTTTGCTGATTATGAAGTTCGTGTTTTCTATTTATTTGTTAGATAACTAGATGCTTGCAGTTTTGCGAATTATGATTTGTGCTTTCTAATCATCTTTGTTGATAATTAGCTTTTGTTGTTTTTCTAATTATCGTATCGATGATTAGACATTGTTGCTTTATGATTCTTTGTATTTTAACTATCTTGTTGATAATTGATTATCGTTGATGATTACATTTATTCAGTTTTGTTGTTTTCGGATTATCTATTGATAGTTGGATTTTGTTGAAAATTTGTGGATTTCTTTTATTGGAATTAAAAGATTTCTTTGGCATTTAAATTCTCGACTTTTCTTTTCTAACTTAACCAGTTTGTGTTAGAAAGAAAATTGTTATTGACAACCTTAATTATGAAAATTGCGGGGACGCAATTTTTATAAGGAGGGGAGTCTGTAACAACCGGGGTTTTGCCCAAATCATAATCATAAATAAACGATTTATGTAGACAGCTAAATTGCTGTTTGTTGGAATTTTTATAACATTAAAATTTGCGTCAATTGGCAATATAAATTTGGTCGTTAATTTCTGTTAGAATTTGAGGTTGTAAATCGATTGAAATTCTTTTACTAAATTTTATTTATACAAAATGAACAAATAGATACACATAGAAAAATTTTAGCAACATAATTAAACAAAATAAAAAGAAAAGAAAAAAACAAAATAAAACATACCTCAGCCATACCTTCTCCATACCAGCCCATACCTTTATCACGATCTCTTTGCAAAAACCATGTCCCCCTTATCTCTGTTAAAACACGAAACCCCCTCTTCTTCATATAAGATAAACGAACGAAGAAAAAAAAATGGTGACTCCAAAAATTGGAGCTTTCAGCGATTCTTCGATTCTCTGATAAATAATGGCGGCTGTGATCCTTTTCTCGTTCGATCTGAAATGGAGTCGGCTTTGTTCGATGTTTCTTCGATCTGAAAATTTGGGCTTGACAAAATTTGGGTCGCCGACGTTTGTTGATTTGCCTTTTCCTCTGTTGATCGGCCGACTCCTCGAGCTAGCTTCAGCTGCCTCTTCGTTTTAAGGTGAGTAGTACTATCTACTCACATCTAATTCGAGACTCTGATTTCCTAGTTTGTTCCAATTTGGGATTTTGTTGCTTGAGTAACTGGTTGACTTCGTTCTTTTTGGGCTTCGGCCATGCGATTTTGTTCAGATGCTAGAGATGATTTTAGCTACTTGTTTTTCGTAGTCATCACTGTTTGGTTTTGGCTTGTTTGAATTGTGATTTTTCGTTCGTTTTAAATTGTTGGTTTGAGATTTATCTGACACCTTAAGGTTCGTTCTGTTTTCATATAGTTTGTAATGCTTTCGAACTGATTTTTGTTTGTGATAAAATATTGCTTGGATTTTTGCCGATGTAGATTTCGTTCGTTCTATTGTCTTTGGCACCGTCTTTGGTTTGAAATCTATTTCACGATTTTTGAACATGTTTCGTCTATGACTTCGGCATGACTTTGAGTTGCATTTCACTGCAGTTGTTTTTGTTCACCACTGATATTACTCCTGATCATTTTACTCGTACTATTCGAATAGTGATATCAATGTTGATTTTGGAAGTTCATTCCAGTAAGGTACTTTGCATATGTTGTTATCTCGAGTTTCACTGCATTCATATTGTGATTGTTTCATCCTTGGTTGGTCTGTCGAACTGCAGTGCATCAATGTTGATATTTGCATTTTGATTTCATTGTAAATTTTGATTCTGTGGTCTGCACCTCATATACATTGTAGTGGTTGCACTTGTGATCGGTTCCAGTTGTTGTATTCCTGCTTGGTTGATTGGCATGGAGTTGCACTGTTCTTCCACTTCACCCGATGTTAACTGCATTCACTTCTGTTACCCTATTTGGTTGCATATACATTGCAATGTGCATCCAAGTTGATACTTGTACCTCACTGTTCTGTCTGCATTTAGTTGAGATGCATTTTGTTTCATGCTGGTGTTTGAGTTTCACTGTGGCACTTCTCTTTGCAGTGAGCTCTGTTGTGGGTTCTTTGTTGTTGGTAGTTGTCATGTGAGTTAGCTGTTTTGATTCATTCCATTTCATCTATACTTTGTAGTTGTTGACACGTTCACTTGTAGTCTGTTTGGATATTGATCTGCATTTATGTACTGCATGTTTGCAGTTTTTAGTTTGCATTCATGTACTGCACATATGTACTGGATATTGAGTTGCACATTCATGTTGAATCTAGACTGTCTTGCAATCTGCATCATGATATTCTTGGTTTGATGGTCTCTGGTCTTGTAGATAATTCACTCAGTCTCCTTTGCATTATAGTCTGCATTCATACTGAAGTATTTTGTTATCACTGTTTCACGCTGTCCTGTGATTACCACTTTCATATTGTGATTGTTTCATTTGAGTTGGTCTGATTCTCTGTTGTCTCCATATGTTCATCAATGTTGCAGTTTGCCCCTTTGTATTCAGTTGTGACTGCAGTTAGTTTCTTTTTAGTTGCAGTCGTGCCTTGTTGGTTTGCATGGCACTAACACATTTGGTTGTATTTGGTCCTGAGTTCGAGTCAGGGCTCTCACTGACTTCGATTCACTATTGAGTTCATTTGCCTGATGTATTTGTTGAGGCAGTGGCATTGATATTTTGAAGAGTTCCTGACTTGTTGTACATTTGACATTGATGCTTTGTATAAGTTTTTGGTCGAGTTTTGGTTTGTGAAATTCTGGTTCACTGGACCCTGCATTTCCATTGTGCATTCAATTCTGTTGTATTGTTTTGACTCTTGTACATCATTAGCCTGGAACTGCTACTTGATGCTAGTATTCATCAGATATTTTGATTGATCTTGTGCATTGAGTTGGCGAGGCAGTGCGCATGTATGTACGTGTGTGCTGCAGCCACGCATTATAAATTTTAAATTGATGTTTCTTTTGTTTTGATTCATTGATTCGTTTCATATTTCGTATGGTGTATTGGTGAGGCCGTACACGCGTGCGTGTACGGCAGCCAATCAATATTTTGATGGTTTTAAAGTGACAAATTTCGATTGTTTTAAAATTGATTTAGTCGGCTTGATAAATTGTTTATTTATCTCTGTTGATGATTTAAATCTGCTGATTTATTGTTTAACCCTGTTAAGTGTTATATTTACTGTTATCCGATTTCTTTGTTTAAAGAGTCGGATAGACGGGAATTTTTGTGACTGTCGTCTATTTGATTAGTATTGCTTCCGTGCACTAATAACTGAGTTTGAATTAGACTGACCCGTGTATTATTTTCTTTTGAATTTAATACTCGGGTCAGACCCGAGTTATTTTAGGTTGTAGATTTCCTTCTTTGAGTTGCTGTTCGGGATATGAAGACTTTTCACATCTTCTGAAGTTGTCTTTGTCATTTTGTAGTAGTCGTGTCAAATTGTATAGGTTGATATGTATCCATGTATATTAGTTGATAATGTACGTGTGTATATAACTTCCAGAGTCGACGGTTGTAGTTGTATCATATGTATTGTGTCAACTATGTTGTAACTGACATCAGTTATATATATATATATATGAGACTTTTGTTTTAATCTGTGTTCCGCATTTATATTATCTGTGTTATTGTTATATCTAATGTCCTAAACTATTATGAACCATCGTAGTTTGTTTTATACTGATAATTGGGTATGTCGATGGGAGTAAACAAATAAGATGAAAAATGAAAAGTATATATCACTCCTATCGAGGTAACCAATATTAGTGTAAGGCCAACTACGGATGGCCGCTCCTATCCAGCCTTATTCTTCGTAATAATAGACAGTATTTCTTTTAATACTCTTTGTTATTATGAGCATAGAGGTGGGGCGTCACATTAGATCTGTAGTTGGAGGGGACGGTATGGATTGTGTTTCTCTAATAAACCGGGGAGAATATGTTTTAGCCATTTTGGATGATGACATATTTGTATGAAATTGTGAGACTTTTTATAAAAATTGCAACACTTACATTTTAATAGTCAATTGTTTAAAAAATGGCAATATGAAAAGTTATTAATAATGATTATTGAATATTTAATATTAATTATTTAAAATTTAATTGCTGTTTATCAATTATCAATTGCTAATTATTCCATATTTCAAAATAATTATAAATAATTAATAAATAACTGATTTTACATGGAACATTGCTAGGATATGCAAATGAAATCTTCATTCCAAAAACGAAATTGCTAAAATAGGGTTTTTTTGACACATCATCACACAACTTAACGTTACTTTTAATGAAAAGTTAAAATGATATGAGGAAAATATAGGCGCCAATTGCAAAAAACTTTTCCTCCAATATATGCACAGGTAACACTTTTTACCTACTCATATTTATTGGTAAATAATCACCCTTCCAAAATGTTATAATATTGGCAATATTTACCTACCAATAAATCTTACCATTAAATATTGGTAGATAAAGGTTATCTTTACCTACCCATATATATTGGTAGGTAAAGGTCAGATTTCTTGTAGTGATTACATGCGAGTACATGTCAAAGTAATCCAACTCTTCCTTTTTCCTATAACCTTGCACCACAAGTCGTACTTTGTACTTGTCTATTAAGCCATCAGGTTTTAGTTTTCTTTCAAATATCCATTTATTATCCAATGCTTTACATCCTTGAGGTAGATCTACTAATTCTTATATATGATTATTCATAATGGATTCAATCTCACTGTTAATTGCTTCCTTCTAGGAAAGGGCCTCCGAGGAGGACATTGCTTGATTATATGTTAGTGGTTCGTTTTCTAATATTAAGGCATAGAAGTCAGGTCCAAAAGCTTTTGAAATACATTGTCTTTACTTTTGATAGGATGGTCGTACCACTAATATCTGTATGCTATTTTGATCGTCTCGTCGTGCTGATCTCCGCAGTATATTCATTCGTGTGTTTTGAAGTTCGACACACAGCGGAATCGGCAAAACGTTTAGTCTTATCGATACCCGTTTTGTGCCTTTTGGGTTTCTTACGTTCTTCCATTTATTCACCGTGGGAAAATAAGACATTTCTGGCAGTTAATATTCCCAGATATTAACTTTTGGCTTTTGTGATTCCACCATTCAATTTTTTTTATTGCCTATTTCATTTTTTTAAAATCTTCGGTTGCCATTTTCTTGCTCCTTCTCTACTCCGTTCTTCTCTAAAAAAAGAAGGGAATATGTAAAGTTTATATGCTAGTTGATTTTGGAGCTCGTCTGCTCACCTTCAATTCATGAAAACCCACTCGCCTATTTCCTCTGATAGCTCGCAAGGCCCTTCGCCTCTCTCCATTCTCTCGCCACGTCATCCACTCTTTGCTCTCCTCAATCTCCAAAGACCACGCACCATCTCACCCCTCTCTCTTCTCTCTCTTAGCCTGTCCTTAGTTTTATAAAATATGGAAAATGAAATATATATACATAGTTATATATATATGTTGGCTGTGCATGAAACCTCTTCTTCCCTGCCGTGAAACAAATTCCCATCCCTCACCCCACAACCACTACCTTCCTTGCCTTCTCCTCCACTTTTCCTATCGCATGCAAACCCCCACCACCCTTGTCCTCCTTAGCCATAAGCCCCTCTCCATGTCAACCTCCATCACCACCTTCCATCCTCTTTCCGAGCTCAGCTGCGTCGGATCCACCCAACAGAACCCGAGCTCAGTCTGTACTACCACTCCCCTCTCTCTCTATTTTCTTGGAATGAAAATGCGCATGAATTTGTGTCATGACAGGTAGATATTGTTACGTGTTTATAGTATAAAAGTATTTTATATTTGCAAGTTTTTAAGTTTAGTTGTTTATAATATATTAGTTATTAAAACATTGATTTTTATACGTATGATTTTCGAAGGTAAATGTTTGTTTATATATATTTATAAAATAAGTTTATAATATATAGCAATATACATAGTTTATATATATGTGTTGTTTTATATTTGCAGACTCACTCCTAATTGGCAGCCGTGAGCTCATATATATAATTAGTTTATTTATATACATATATATACTTTACAGTTTAATATAAAGTTTTGTCTGCATACTAGATTTTTAAAAGAAGTATTGTATGTGTAAGTTTATATTGGTTATGTGATACTCGGTTTATATATATATATATATATAAGTTTATACTAGTTGTCTTATATGTATTAGTTTATATATACATACGTATGTCAGTTAGCTTGTTTGTATTGATTTTTATAATAAATATTGATATGTTGGTATTGATATTGATGTGCACATAAATGTGCATATTTTTACCACCATATTTATTCTAATTAATTTAAATAAATGATCATATTGGGTATTTTAACTTGTTTTAACCAAAATCCATATTAATTCCAAATTGTCACATATTCATCTTCATCCAAGGGCAAAATAGTCATTTTTGTGCATAAATTAACTGGAGAAAATTTAATTGGAAATTTCTATATTATTTTGTAGGAATTTAAACTCAATTACAAGTGGTTTCATGAAGGAATATGCATGCACAAAGAAGATATAAAAGAATGAAGATGGAAATAATTCAAAGTGAAGAACATGGAGGACCCCACCTACCCACCTACCTTAATGTACACATTAGAGGCTAATGCACATGCTTATGGAATTAATGGCTTCATGTACACTTAAATGATGATTAATGGATGCTAATGGTTACTTGGACACCACACTTCCTAAGGGGTAGTTTGGGCATTCCCCAAATTATGGATTAGGGTTTCATGCTTGTATAAATAACCCATTATGTTCATGTAACCTTCTCTCCTCCTCCCTTAGTCTCTCTTTAAATTAGTTTAGGCTCAAAATAAAAGAAAGCTTCTCTTCTCTTTTTCATGGATACTTAGCCATTTTTATTTCATGTAATTTCTTTTTATGCAACTTTAAATACATGCTCTTTTCTTCTTTTATTGTTTATTTCCTTTCATGTTGTAGTGTAGATTTCTTTTATTTTTCATGCAAGTAGAATAGTAGTTCTCTTTTCCATTAGCTTTTATTTTCCTTTTCTTTTGCTTTCATATTGCTAGCTACATTTGTTGTTTTGATAACAAATATGAGAGGCTAATCCCTTCAATTTAGGGGTAATGAAGCCTCTAATCATGTAGCTTCAACATTTTGATAATTATAGCTCTCTTTTTGTGCTTAATGACAATGCTTGAAGTGGTTTAATTTGTTGTTTTTGTTTTGAATTTGATAGCCTATATTGTTGACACCAAATAGGCTATGCTTAAACAATCACTAACACAAATGCCTCTTCATCAAAATATGATTATGACATAAGAAAGTGATTTGAAATTCAAATTTGATGGTCTATATTTCTAATTAATAGTTAATAGGCCATACTTAAAATAGATTTCATTTTTAACTTTTTTGTCATTTTCATGAGAGTTAGTAAGTGGTTTAAAGGTTGTGTTATAGTTTGATGGCTTATGTTGAGCTAATTAATAGCACAAATGAGCCATACTTATGATAAACACATCAATTAAACTCACTTATGACCAAAAAAGAGATCATAATTTCATTAATTGTTGAATTATATGATCTAGAGAGTGGATTTATCTCTAAATTGTCATTTAACTCTCATATTTTTATCTATTTTTCTTTTGCTACTTTTTGTTAGTTTCTTACATTTTTAGCTAATCACACTTTCAACTTTGGTTAATTTGATTGAATAGAATTTTAAAATCATCAATTCCCTACGGATCGACCCGTATTCGCCACGTACTACAAGTGTACGCCGTGCGCTTGCGGTTATATTTTATTTCTAAATTCGTTCGACGGTTTTTTAAACCGATAGAATTTCCATCGATGAACAGATATATTTTATAACATATATTTCAAAGTATATATATTAATATATACGTATAGAATCTAATGTATGAGTTGGTTTATATTGTTGTTTATGTATGTGGTATATATATAATAGTCATATAAGTAATATGTAAATCTGTTGTTTAAAATTTATACAAATATGGTTGCAGTTTTATATATTAGTACATATATATTAAGTTATATAAGTATTCCATAGCATGTTGTTGTATATATTTAAGAAAGTTATATATATTTGCTCAGTTTATATTAGGCTAATTTTGATTTGTTCTGATCGATTTCTGTTATCAGCTCTATCCGTCGAATTCGTGCCAATTTAGCTTTGCTTTGGAATTCGTGCTTGGATTCGTAACTCGTTTCATTTGTCGAACCTCTCTAGCCTCGAAAGATGAGCAATCACTCACGATTAACATTCTTATATTTAATAAATTGGATTTCACTTGAAACGACAATTGAAATATGCTGCTAAATTGAATTGTTAATTTTATAATTGCTATATATGATATGCTATTATCTGTAACTATTCACCTGTGAGATATGACACCATATCCTGTTGTTTATATTTTATTTTATTTATCACTGATGATATATCTCTGTTGTTGATATGTTATATTATTATCATAACTGTTCCCACTCTGCAAGTTCCCTGTTAGTATAGAATTTCCTATGGGTTGAAATGATACATACCCGAACAATCTTGTGTAATAGGAGAAAATCGTTATGGGTTGAAATGATAAACCCAAGCGATTTTCATTGAATTGAATTTGGAATTGCGGGTTGAAATGATATATATACCCGTAAATATTTAAATTGCGGATTGAAATGATAAATATCCATATCACTTGACCATAGGGTAAAGAATTATATACGGACACTATTGGTCTATATTTCCAAGGTTTTGAAAGGAAATATATGGGTTTTAATAAATATTGATTTTTAAAATATAATATGTATAAATTTTAGATTTTAAATTATATGTTTTGGGAATTTTAAATTTATAAGTTAGTTTTGAAATTATAAATTTTAAGATTTTTCTTATAATTTTATTTTCTTAAATATATATATAATAAGATTTAATTTAATAAAAAATTAATTTAAGTAGCATATAATATGTTTTAAAATATTTATTTAAAATTTATATTAATATTTTTAAATAGATTTATAGCTTTAATAATAAAGGTTAGAGAGACAAATTAATGTTGACTTGGAATTTAAATTGGTTAATAATTGAATTTAAGAAAGAATTGATTTAAACTTATTGGTTTTGAGATTTTGAAAAGATACGATTATAACTTGGTATAACTTGATTTGTTAAAAAGTGATTAAATGAATATTCCAATTATGAATAAAATTGAGATTGAATATTTAATATTGATTAAAATATATAAATTGGGATTTAAATAAATTGCTATAAAAATGGTTAAGGGAATAATTTCCGATTTGGATAAATTTAAAGTAATATGTTGAAATATAAATGAAATTTATCTTGTAAATGTTTGAATATTTAAACTTGAATCTTTGAACTTTAAATTGAAATTGTTAAACTGAAATTGATTTAAATTGAATTTTGGAATTTAAGATCATTTAAAGCATTTGCGAAACTGGAGGAAACTAATTTTATTATAGAGTATTTTATTATATATATATATAAACTACTTAATTTATAAAGTATTTTAATATATATATATATATACTATTTTCAACATCTAAACTGTTTAGGTGGAAAGTGTTATGATTTCAAAAGTGTTATGATTTCCAAAGTGTTATGATTTCCAAAGTGCCATGATTTCAAAAGTGTTATAAATTTGAAAGTGTTACGATTCTGGAAATGAATATTATTTTAAAGTGAATAATGATATAAAATTGATATGGTTTTGAAATGAATATGATATTTTGATATGAAGTATGAACTATTGAAATGAATGACCACGGTGTGAAATAAGCGTTTGGTTGTTAAAGAGACCGGGATTGGATATTGTCATACTCTCTGCCAATACCGAAAACCACTTTAACAACTGTGTACGTGGTGGAGATTCCAGAATGAAGTAGGATGGTTTGGTGATGATTCTGTATGGTATTTACGTAGCCCTAAGTCCCATGAGTTAGCTTGATGCGGCTAAAACCAGAGCCACGCCGGGCCAAGTGAGGTCATTCCTCCGATCGGGCACATTTCTTCGATACCATTCTATTGCTTTTGTGATTTGATTGGGTGCACCCTTTGATTTGGGAGTGTGTCACGAGGTGGGCGGTAGTAGCTGTTATGCGTTACCACCAGTCCGAATACGCAAACGGTATATCTACCTTGGCATTGCCTCGAGTGCCTTGTCGCATGCCCTATCGCGCCTTCTACGAGTTTGGTTTGTACCATACCTATGGAGTGCCCTCTGATAGCCCTCCAGTTTACGGAGGAATTACGGTACTGTATAGACTATGGGAATATATAAAAATGTGTTAAGGGGGATATGGGTAACGCCTTAACGCTATTTTAATAGTTTACTTTACTATAGACATATTATAATAGCGTATATTACTACATAGTAGATAGTTCCACAGATCCTTAGAGGATGGAAATCTCAAACATCCTTTAAGTTACTTGTATTTCAGTTGATATTTCACTTGAGTTGAATTTATTAATATAAAAATGTTAATCTTGACTCGAGTGTTTTGTGTTTTGCTTTACGCTCGGGTCAGACTGAGCGTCAAAGCATTTGAGACTCACCTTTGGAGATTGGAGCTTTGCTTGAAGATCCATCTGTATCTATTCAGCTTTCAGCTATCCAGTTGTTTTGTTCATACTTGTCATCTGTTTGTTTTTGAGACTTTATTGTATTTGAGATATTCTATTGTATTTTATTTCAAACTCTGTTGTTTATATAGTAGCTTCATGGACTACTATTTATCTATTCCGCTGCTTATTGTTATATTACTCTATGTCTGTGAATCTGTGATTGATTTATTTACTGTATATGCTGAGTTTTGCCAAATATAAATTAACAATCTGATATTTTGAGCAATTCAAGTCTGACATGTGTGGATGCGAATGGCACGAAATACCGGGTCATTACAGCTTCCCACTCTAGTGTCAACTTTGACGTCCACTCTTCTCCTTGAGTTTGACGTTCAAAAAAGTAATGGTTTAATCGATGAAACACACGTACAACCAATGATCTAATAGGTAAATGTTGAAACTTCGTATTTACGATATTTCGTAATAACGATATTTTGACTATGACAACTATACAAGTCATTATTATATACTAACTTGTTTTTGCAGGAATTAATCAAGACCGGATTCAAATAAGCTTCTTATATATGTATGTATCGAGTTTGTGTCTAGAGTTTACTCATGTTAAAATCTCTCATATATATGATATATATTTCGACTCGTTTTTCATTTCATTAGCATACTCTCATAATCATTGCAAATTCTCATTTTTAGTTTACATTCAGACGTCTGAATGTAACAAATCAAACGTCTGAATCTGGAAAAATGAATATTGTTTAGTACAATATTCAGACGTCTGACTTGTTAATTTCAGACGTCTGAAAATGGTTATTTTTAGCCTATTTCCTTTCTGGTTTGAGGTCGTGCAATTTCAGAAGTCTGAATTATTCAATTCAGAAGTCTGAATATCTATAACGACTATATTTTCAAATAGGCACTTCCATTCATAAAGAGATGCGTTCTTCATTTCAATAGATATGACCATATCTCTTCATGATAACTCTTCACGAACATATGCACCTTTTTATAATCTATATAAACACATTAGAATCATGTTTCCAGAACTTGAACTGAATTCGATCTATTCTTACTCTACTCTCATATTCTTTGATTCTAATACTCTTGTGCATTCAATTTCATACAAATTCATTCTATTACTTCCTTATTCTTCACATATTCATATATATACCATAAAGGAGAAGATTATAGGAAGGGTGTACTATAATTGACAAATTCGTGTTATTAAAGAACACATAGAGTCAAGAAAACTTTATTTGTAAAAGTCCTGTTCTGCTGCTCAGGCGTGTGAAGTCCTCTTCGGCTGCTGAGGCGAAATCCTGTTCCACTGCTCAGGTCATTATTCGGCTGCTCAGGGGTTGTATAAACCTATTCCTCCGGGTTAAGTGAGGGTTATAGTTAGTTGAAATTCCAGAAGGAGTCTGGGACTGGATGTAGAACGGGAAGTTCGAACCAGTATGAAAATTCCTGGTGTGCTTGTTTTTATTTTACTTATTCACATTGCTATAGTATCTTAGTTTATAGTATAGTATAATTCCATATAGCACGATCTGCACTGTCTTTTCAGTAAATTCCTAGTTCCTTTCAGCACACCGTTAAACCTTTCAGAAACATTAGTTATCATCATATTGAATCTTACGCTAACATCGTGATAAAAAGTCTAGCTTGATTCCTGATTTTTCAAACTTCTTTCAACCCATGCATCAGATTCTTGATTTACAGCCTTCAACTGTTTTCTTAGTTCATTATATTTTACAACCTTTGATGTCGTAGCACATGCATGTATCAAATTTTGTAGCTCATCCGTACCAAACCCTGCTTTCTTGAAATTTGCTTTAATATGACGAATACAATAGCGATGATGATGTTCGATTGGCCAAGTTTGTCTTAGCGCACGTGGAATTCCTTTCATACGATCTAAGATAAATGCAATACATCGGGTACGTATAGATGGAATATAATTCCATATGCAACGAATAAACCAACTCCACGTTTGTCAAGACTCTATTTGTACAATAGCAAAGGCTAACAGAAAAAGATCTTGGTTTGCAACTACACCGGTAGCTACAAGTAATGTACCCAGATACTTTCTGTATAAATGAGTGCCATCAATCGATAGTATAGGTCGACAGTGGATGAAACCATCGATAGAAGGTACGAAAGCCCAAAAAGCACCATCAAAAACACCACGACTATGAATAACATCATATATAGTTCCAGGGTTGGTACGTTGCACGACTTTAAGATATTTTGGCAATTCTGCGTATGACGATTCCCAATCTACATAAATTATTGCAACCGCTTTTTGTAGTCCATGCCACGCTCGAGAATAACTCACTTTTATATGAAACATATTTGGCATTGTCTCTTGAACTATTATTGCAGTTATATTTGATTCAGGTTTAATCAAGGGAAGTATTTTGCTACATATAAACTTTGATGTTGCCTATCGATGGTTTGAGTTGACGGTCGCATTTAAACAAGTGTGATCGCCGCCATATATTGTTATTTTCCACCAATTTTGGGATTTTCTCATCGATAGGCTGGCATGCACTCTCCAAGGACATGTTTCATGCACATCACAATGAACCGTGTATTGATTTGCACGTGCTTTCATTACTTGAAAAGAACTGAACATTTAATCGTTCATTCACATAATTATTCAGTGAGCTTCTGTTTACTTTCAAAAATTAACCCAACTCGTGGTCCTTTTTCAGCACTTTCTCTTCCAAACACTTCCACTTCTAATTGAAAATTATCCATAATCGATTTCACCATCATTGTTGTGGTGTATAAATCATCAGTTAGGAAATCGTCATATGTGATTTGCTTATCTTCGACATTTCCATCATCAGCCTGCTGATTATCTTCATATATGATTGCATCATTATTAACCACCATTTGATTGATCCAAGTTCTATCTACATCATCCACACAAGCTACTTGCATGCTATCCAATTGCACTTCGCTATCATTTGCAATATCAACATGATCATCATCGTCGTCGTCAGCACAACCAATGAATGCTTCTTCTGCTGCATTTATTTCGACACTACAAATATAAAAAATAATGGTAAGAGTAAATTCCGTGAACGTAAGTCAAAATGAAAGTGCTAGAGTATAATATTACTCACTTTCCCAATGCTTGCGATTGATTTGGATGTATAGAGTTATACCCCATATTTTGTGCTTGACTTGAAGATACTCCAACCATTCCACGATACCTATGCAATAAATTTGTAAACTCTCCGCCTTGATGACTTGTCAAATAAGAAGGATATGCCGACCATTGTGTTTATTGAAACTGTGTGGTGGGTACATGCTCATCCATAGAAATTACGGACTGGTGTGTTTTTACTACATTAACATGTTCTCCTTTCGCATTCCAACCGAAAATGTAGAGTTTAGGTCATCGTCATCTTCCAAATCAATAGCAGATGAACTATTATCTCTAACCCATTTCACCGCTAATTTTAAATCATACTCAAGAGGTTTGAATTTTGTTAGTTCAAATGCCCATTGTTTAAGCTCTACAAAACTACAATAATTTTTTATTTCGTTCCTTTTCATTTTGCACCAACATCTAGCTTTACCTTCTTCATCAACCAACAATTTTCCATCATATTAAAATATAGTTGGAACCGTTGACATTATCTACAAAATCAGTTACAAGACTACATTAAAATTCTTGATTTTGCGATAAAATCCTAAACAAAAATTTGTTGAATTAATACCTTATTTTCCTAAGAAGATGTTGTTTCCATAGGCAATCTTCAACCAAAAGCAGTCAAATCAATCTTCAAGCAAAAACAAGCACGCAAATCATTATAATAACATAACCAATATATTTCACCAACATAATCAAGACTATAGTTCTACATTACATTTAAACTCAAATTCACTTCATTGTTTATCTAAGTGATTAACTATCACATAATACATATTACAAAACATCAACAAACAATTCGGAAATTCAAATTCAGATAGTACATTTCAATAAAAACAAGAAAGTGATGACGTTCTCCTAGGCCCAAACGACTTGCAAAATTTTGGCCTCCAACTAGTTTCCCTTAGTTCTTCATTCACCTTTTTGAAACACCTTATTTCGGCTTGCAATTCGTAGGCATACTTGTGTCTTCTTTCGCAAAATGGTTGATCAATCCATTTAAAATAACTACAACAATCAACTTCATAATGGTTCGATCTGTGTTCGTTGTACGAACTACCACCGAAAAATCTTCGTCCGGCATTCTTTTTCTTTCCGCAGACGACAACTACACACATATCTCCACAGTCACAAATTGGATATGGTCGTTGCCCCCATGGCATGGATGGACCAACATGATGTAGGGGCGTTAGCATATTTCCGTCAATGCGAATTTGATGGTCGGGTCTTTGGCTAGAAACAAGTCTGCATAAACGAGCGTGTAGGATTGATGGTCCAAAATGGAATTTACGCGGTACTGGATATAACTGTGTTTCCGGAACATGATCAACATCAACGTCAATATGACTTGAGCTCGCAGTCCCGATTTGTGCTTCAAGTACATCACAATTTTTCATCAACGTTTCATCATCAATCTCCCAAACAACCATATATACCGTCAAAATAAACAATACAACATTAACATTTCAACTAGGGTTTTCAATTTCATTAACCATTAACTAATATTTCAACAATAACAACACCAATGGCTAGTACTTATCAACACCAACAACAAAACTATTAATTATCAACAACAACAAAAATTAAAAAATTTAACAAAAATTTTAACAACATAAATTATTACCATTATTTTGTGAAGATGAAGAAGAATCTTCCATCTAGAGATTAAACAAGTGCTAGGTTGAAAATAAAATGAGAGGTTTGATTTGGAAAATAGTTGGGTTGGAATGGGGATTGAGATGGATTTTAAAAAGAAGGAGACGGATTTGAGAAGTGGGGGATAAATTCTGTGCTTGTTGGAATTTTGAAGCCCGATTTATAGCTTGCACAAATATGGATTGTGCAAGCTACATATTTTTTTAAAAAAAAATATAGCTTGCACAATCCAAATTTATGCAAACTATATAAAAACGAGGCCTATTTTTGCAATTAGTTTTCCACTGAGCCTATTTGCGTAAATAGTTTTCTAGCCAAGCCTTGTTTGAAAAATTCTCCTATTTACAAATTTAAATTACTGTATCTATATTTTTCTAGATTTGCCTAGATTTTATGGATGAGCATAATCCTATATCTTTGTAGTTTTAGCAATTAGTACTTATAATATTTGTATACAAGTTTATGAAAATCTGGGTTTGAGTACATTAGCGTGTAAATACATATACGTGTAAGCCTTTGTTATAGTGTGTGTTTATGTATTTCCATATATTTTCAAATTTAGAATGAGAATATTTTTACTTACATATATAAAATAAAGTTAGATATACTTTAGATTTACTATTTATACATATGCGTGTGTTGGCATGTTTTCAGTTGCTATGTGGGTGCTTAGCTATGTTTGTTTATAAGTCAGGTGTGTGAACAACACTATGTATTCTTATATTCAAGCTAAACTATACTAGGAAGTGTTAGTTAATTATATTGCAGCCAAATATATATAACTTTGTCTTGTAAAATTGTGGATGACAAGTTGGTTTGACAAATCTTGTATCATATCATTTACAAACCTTGACAGTTAATATTTATACGTGGCTCCTGTTAAAAAGCATGTGTATTTGATCTATTGAAGTATATTTACTTTGATTATCATTCTTGTTAACTCAACTATCCAATTTTTATAATTCCATGTTTGCATTTACTTTACTAAAATTTACGTAGAGTTTTCACTTCTTTTGCATGTGTTGTAACTTCATAAGTATATAAGCTTTAATAGTTTATAACTAAAATAGTTATATGTTTGCGATTAAATAACTAAACCAAATATTTCCAAACTTTGATATATAAATATTTATAGGATATTAAATTTATATCAATACAAATAAAAGTTATATAACCAAATATAGTGAAATTAAATTGTAATATTTAAATGGTCTATAATTGTCATTCTATATTTGTATGAATTCTTAATATAAATTCAAGTTTTGAAAATGTGTTTATTTGATTATGAATAAATTAAATAAATCTGAACATTTTACAATTATTTAAATTAGTATTTGGTTATAGAAAATTATGAAACGATTCTTATATGTAATATTTAACTTTATAAACTATTTTATGAATTTAAAATGCAAGAATCGAGTTTCAAATAATATTAGTAGAAATTTAGTTATTGATAATTTATATAAAATATTGGAAATTAATTATTTATTGGAAATAATAGGTTTATAATGGATTACAGATTTTATAAATTCTAGAAAATGTAATAATTGTTCATTTCTTATTGTATGTCTTCTTATATGAAGTAACATATCTTTACTACTAATAAAGATAATTCATTGAACTAATTTACTCGGTGTCTTTCTAAAATTCCAAAAATACCCTCCTATGTTTGGGGAGAAGAGCATATAGAAGAAGAAGGATAAGAACAACTACAAGTAAGTATTTTATTTCCATATTATATTTGAACGTTTGTATACTCTAAATACTGAAAACAGATATGTGTGCTTTTGTGTGCTCTGTTGCGTGTGGGGGCATTTTCAATTGCCTATGCAATCTTACATCTCCTTTGTTGTGTGTGTTGTCCTCTTGAAGTTGTTTGTAGTGTTGCGTGCATGACTGTATATGGATTTATATATATTTTCCCTTAGAATGGATCTAACTAACTTAAGCCTAAAATTATGAAATGCGTAAGTTTGTTTCTCTGTTTATCTCTGGGACATGAATCGGTCTTTCAAGAATAAGGTAGAAGTATATTTATACCTCCATTACATATTTGAACTGGAAACCGCGTTATCAATATAAATATAAATATGTGTGTGTGTGTGTGTATTAGATATACTTAACACTATTATAAAGTAATATGCATACGTCGTATAGATATACACGAATGAAGACTGTTTTGTATATATTTTGTATAGCCATATGTTTTGCGTGAGTCCTCTGTGCGTGTTATCAAAGCCTCATGCAAGAGCTACTTAAAGTAGTAGGCCAAACATATGATTATATTCATATGTTCAAAGACATATCTCTACTATTAATAAAGAGAATTCAATCAATATGATTTACACGGTGTCTTTTTGAAATTCCAAAATTACTCTCATTCGTTAATGGAATTTCACCACCCTTTCCGCCTACCCATCAACGAAATTTACTATCAATTTCTCATCGATATGACCAACAAAACAACTTGAAATGTGTTGTGACTACTAAAACATTTGCACTTAAAACACACATTCATCCAAGGTAAACATCTTTGGATATTAGATGCACGTACGTGCGTTGTATACTAGTTACTAATAATTATATTTAGATATCAATTTGAATATTTATATTTGCACCTATTCATATAATATATCTCTATGATTTCTTGATTATTATTCTCTTGATGCTTTGAATCAAATTTAAAATGAATGATTCACCGTCGATATTGATTTAGAGGTTTTTTTAATATGATATGGTGATGACATCCTTTCGAGTGTTTTTTTGTAATATTTAATTCTATGTAATGAGAAATCAAAATAAACATAGTTATAATATCGTCTGACATGTGACTTTCGGTAATATTTCTCCGGTTGTTCTTTAGACTTGTTATATAGAATATTGGAGGAGCGAGTGTGATGTGTGAGCATTGAATAAATGGACTAGTAATAATGGTGGTATGGGACACCGTTGTGTTATGTATTCAGTTATTCTTTGCTCATGGATGACACTCAATACGAGGTATGTTGTAGGTGACTCGCTGCGGTGAGCACATATGGAGGCTGCCTGTTAGCCACATAGTTTATATTCATTATTTGTCTATCTACCTTTGTCCAACTCCCTTTATGTTTCGGAAGTGAACCAGATTGGCCAGTATCCACCCTAGCGGGCTAATCGTGGGGTCGCGTCCCAGATCTGCGACATCGTTGTTGTTTATGATATTCAATGTGCATCATGAGATTGGTAGTTGGTTGCACCTTGTGTCGCATAGGCCTGCAGTCAGTTACCATAGGGGCATATGTAGGTAGTCATGGCCGAAGAGGCTGCGCGTTGTCGAGCCTATGGTGGATCATTATCATGATACCGAGATATGAGAGGTAATGGTAACTAATGATTGTAGGAGTCGTATCATATAGACCACGTCTGGCTCCTGGAGCAACCAGACATGCTGTCATTCTCCTATCTAGTTTCGATGTATGTAGTATATGTGTATGTATGTGTGGGTGGTAGATAGACATATATTATGTATGGATGAGATTATACCTAAGACTGTGTCCAGAGTATGATCAACCTCATATCCTTCTCGGGCAAACGACCTACTTATTATTGATTTGTTATTTCTATCTCTTAGGACCTTTCAGTCGAGAGTTTCGCCTCTCCAAAGGCTATGGATCGAGATATATAATTTAGCACATTGCGACATTGTTATGAGCTGGCTCAGATCTTTATTGTTGATTTTATTGATTTGATTTTTGTAATATGAGATTGAGAGAGATACTGGGCATTACTTCGTTACTGGCCGACTTCACTTGAGGATATCTCATTACTGATTATTTTGGATTAGATGACGATCTCTAGATATGTATGATTCACTCATTTGTATTGATTCGTTGATTTCCGATTCGATGCATTTCTATTTGGGTGATGACATATTTTGATATTAGTATTGATTGTTCTATATGAAATCGAGTTATTTGTGGCATGTGATACCTTGATAAATATCTATTGTATTATATAGATACTTCATACATATATTTCTATACTTATTTATCTAACTTGACATGCTAGTTGATGATTTGAATATTTTTTTATTGTGATATCATATTGTTATTTCTTGTACACGTTATTATCCTTATTTATAATCCTTGATTAGACATAGTCTTACTCGTGTGTTATTTTATAACACTCGGTCAATCCGAGACTTTTAAGTTACATGGACGATACGACCAGCATTTGTTTCCTTTGGGCTTAGAGGTGCATTATATTAGGATGGTTACCTGATATTTCTATGATATTAATTCATTGTATGTATGTATGTATGTATGTATTTGTATATATATAATTCACAGTTGAGTTGCATTGTATTCTTATAACATTATTGTATTACATATTATATGTTATTGCTCGACTGACTCTGTGTTCTTTGGTATTCATTATATATATTATGCATTATTCTGTCCTGGAGGCACACTTGTCTATTACTTTGTACTGATATGTGTGCATATGAATTAGTTATATTTTTGATATTTTGATACGTACCAGTGTTAGTCTAAGGGAATATTCACGTGTGTAACCCATATAGCCTCATCCTTCGTATTATCTGACAGTATTACTCTATAATACTCTTGGATAGTATGGGTATAAAGGTGAGGTGTTACAAAATGGTATCAGAGCACGTTTAGAACAATACACTATATACTTGAGACACGAGCCATTGGCCTAAACGAGACTTTGGGTCCCTGTCCCTTGGGGGTGAGTTGGGTAGTTTTCTATAATAAAAGATAGTATATTTTGATTATATATATATATATATATATTATGATTACTGGGGAGTAATCATAAAGGGACGTATTTGATATTTTGAAATTATATAGTTATTTTCCAATTATTTCTTTTAAGTTTGTTATAAAATGGTTAGAGTAGTAAGGACGAAAAGAGTTAGTCCAACCAGTAATATATGTATTTATAATTTTGGATGGTTTGATATTGTAATTGAGTTTTATTTTGTTTTATCTGAGTGTGCAGTGGAATTATTAATTTTCGCTGAGTACCTTTATTAAGTTTATTATGTTTATTTGGAAAATTGAAGTTGCAAGAATTGGATTTATTTTGGGATTTGTGTATAATTATCAAAGCTATGAAATGGATTTAATTATACTTATTGTAAATAGAAATAAAAATAAATAATGTTTATTTGCTATTATAAGTTGTTTTATGAAATGGTTGTTGAGTAATATATGTAGATATATGTGTTTTAAAGATTGTTGGAAATGTTTTAATATTAATAAGTGCTGGTTAAAGCGAAGTTTATTGAATATTAATTTTGGTTATTATTATAATCAAGTAATTTTAAAAGTGAAGTGAATATTTTTAATTTGCAATTATTTGGAAAGTATATATATACTATAAGTAATGTATTTAATAGAGATTTGGAAATTATTTTATTGTAATTAGTATGTTTGATAATATGCGAAAGTAATACATTTAGATATTTTTAGAAATCAAATTGCGTTAACTTGTCCGTTGAGTGTATTAAAGATCTTGGTCGATGCGGGTGCACACATATTCGATAGAAATTCTTAAACGCTTGAATGAGACATTTAGACATGATGATTTAGAAATATATATGGAAGACTAGATTTTTTTGAAAATAGAATTGATTTTAATGGGAAATTAGGTAAAGTAAATTGTTTCACTAAAGTAATATTTGAGATTTACATTTTTAAAGCATTTGAAAACTAGAGTTTATACTTATTATTTTGGCAAATGGATTGTGAAGGATATTTTATAATAATGTGTATTTTTGGTGATAGTTGCAGCCGTCAGCTATTAGTGCACAACTGCGATCACTAGCGAGACAACATTGATTATATGGCCAATACTGCAGCCAATTGATATTAGTAATCACTATAATAGATGACAAGGCAACATCATGCTAATTTATATTATTTGATTTATTTGAAGATCAGCGAATATAAGTATGTGTGTATATACACACACACACACTTGATATATAATTTATTGATGTATCTTGAAATGTAAGAATATTGCATAGCTTTGGGTTTTAAGGCATGTAATTATATGTAATTTGGAATTTTCCTTTTTGTAATGTATAGTGATTAAAATATTTTAGAGATTATACGAGGGAAAATTTGAAGTTAAATTGAAATTGAGTTAGAGTAAATTGAATATTTAGAATATATATATATATATATATATATATATATATATATATATATATATGATACTTGAAAAGGAAATTTATTTAAATAAGGGATTTTAAGATTTTATAAAGTAATGTTCAATTGAATAAATATTTTGAAAAAAAATCTAATTTACTTTAGTATAATTGGTTGTTATAGATTCTTCCTTATGAGAAATTGTGAGTACACAATTTTATTAAGAGGGGAAGTCTGTAACAACGCGATTTTTCAGAAATAATTAATCAGCAATTATTTAAAATGGATTTTTAAGTATTAAAAGAGGATAATCTTTATAATTGATTTAATAAATGGTTTTAAACTATAATTGTGTGATAATTAAATTGAAATAAGTTAGAAAGGTGAAAATAGAGTTATATAAAAATGGCATATTATTATCATAAATATTGGTTTGGAAATGAAGTTATTTTGAAATGTAATTTGTATTTATTTAAATTAATGAGAATATAGTTTTTTAAATAAATACATAATTATTAATTTTTATATCCTTATGGCCCAAATCAATATTCAAAAGCCCAAGCCAGAAAACCAGAATCTTCTAAAAATCTGGATTTCTCTCCTCTCCTCATTTTTCATTCACGAACACTGCACCATAGATATTTTTGGCCTTCCACCTGAAACAAGAAAAATTCACCTAATCCCATCTCTTCAAAAAATAAAAACAAATTAAATAAATCATAATAAATTACAAAATTTGGGCATTTAGATCTCTAATCTGTTTAGCATTTATGGCATGATACTAGTTGTGTGCGTGTGTTCAAATGAAGGGAGGAAGAAGTAGCATCTACAGGTGAGTTTCAAAACTCACAAAATCTATGTTTAATCCTATAATTTCTCTTATATATATGAATGAATTATGGTGTATTGTTACATGTTTTAAATTCAATGGAGTTTTCTTCTTTTGCTGCCCCATGGTTAGGGTAGTCATGTGTGTGTATTTATATAAGTTTGTGAATGTGTAGTGTGTTGTTGACTGTGTACATATAGAATGCATGAGTAAATATACATGTGGTGAAGTCTCTATGTGTGTGAGTATATATGAGTGGACAATGCTATGAATGGCCATATATATATGTGCCAGCGCGCATGTGTTCTGCTGGCTGTGAGTGAGTGCGCATGAGTATAACTTGATGCATGCGTGTGCATTTGTATAAGTGTGTGCGCGTATCCCTGGTTTTCATACTTGCTGTTGTTTATGGGTTGCTGTGTGTCCTTTGTCATGCTTTAGTCTCAGTTTGTATTATATTTTCTTAAACTTATATATGCTGCGTGTGTCGGCAATATCAGATTAGAATCTACCGTTTTCATGTCATGATTTTATTAGCTTGATTTTTTTTTTCAAAGAAAAACAATATATAAATAAAAGGAGAAAAAGCGTCTTTCTCCGAGGGCTCACAGATTAACAAGAAACAAAGAAGGACGAAAGCCTCCCAAAAATAAAAACCGCAAAACAACAGCGGAGCAAAAAAAGCAAAAAAATAACAGGAGATAAACCACAACAGCCAGCAACAAATCCACCCGAAGATAGTGGAGGAGAAGGGACAATCAATCCACCAACATTCACAAACCCGCTTTGACCCAAAGGAAAAGGCCAAACCACCAAATCAAACCATAAAGAGAGCAAACTATAAGGCGCAGAACCAGCAATACCAGGGATATCTGTAACGACCCTAGATTTTTAATTTAATTTAAATTAATAATTTATTGAATTTTGGAGTTAAATTAATAATTAAATGAATTTTTGAATAAAATAGTAAAATAAATCAATTGATAAATTGAAAGCGAGTTTCCCCGATCGTAAATAAATTTGATATAAATCATTTAATTTTGAATATAGTAAACATGGTATATATGTGTGAATATATACACACGATATAAAAGTGATAAAATAAACGAATGAAAAATAAATGAAAATAAAATAATAAAAGCAAACACAAAATACTTAAGCTAATAAATATAAGACAATAAATATGAAGTAAAATAATTATAGAATCTCATTTAAAATAATAAAACAAATAAACATCATCTCTAATACGAACAAATAAACAAAACTAACATATTAACTTTAGAACCTCATTTATATCCCTAAGTAACTAAGCAGACATAGTCAAGTTGAACAAAAGAAGGAAACATAACAAAATAAACTAAGTAGAACAAATGTATACAAACAAGTGTAGGCAAGATAAAAAAAAAGAAAAAAAAGAAAATTAAACAAAGCTGTAGCCACCAAAGTAGATCCATCAGCCACCATAACAAATCATTTCATCCCACCAAAATATGGCTACAGCCGAAAAACAAAATGTATGGGAGCTGCCAGGCATATAAAAATATGTAGCCTATAGGGTAGAATGCAAATGTCTTCATGTTTGTACAGGTAGTAAAATAACTATGTACACTTAAAAATATATGCAAAGATATCTAGTACACACGAAAAGAAATAAAGTATAAAGATTGTAGACATAAGGGACAACTTCATAAATGCTAACATGTCTCTAAGTACAAACAAGATCATATCAGTCCATAGAGTAGAGAAAAAATCTCTGACCCAAGTAGTAAAAGTTTGTACCAGTAAAATTATAAACTGTAAACCTCCTTTCTATACCAATCTATCTTTTTCATTTCTTTTCGTATACAAAAGAATACTTAGCATACTAGAGAGTATTTCAAATGGAACTTATTTTCATCTCAAAAACAAAAATGAAAGCCTGAGAAGAAAAGCCTGTGAGCAAATCTGAAGTAATATCATCTCAACTTAAAACAACAATTCAATAAACAAGCTTCAGTAAAGCAACCCTCTGTTCTTTCTTTCAATCACGGTGAGCAACTTCATTTTTTAAATGCTTAAATATATCTCTATATGGTTGCCTGATTGAAATCTGTGAGTAAACTTACTATTTTCAAGTTAAACTTGTATCTTTAGCTTGCAAATGGTATGTGCTTTGATATATGCTTAGATAAGTAGCCCTTAATACTTCCTGTTGCTCTGGTAGCATATGTAGCTGATCTTCAGAAATTTGAGTATCTGAACAAAGTAAAGCAAAGGAATTTGTAAACACTTCTTCATATAAATGTTTAAACTTAGGTATTGTTGCTAAATTCAAGTTGTTTATTTTAAATCAAAGGCCTGTAACCTTGATTTGAGTTTAACAGTATTTTATAAATACTGTTTATTCAAGATACCAGTAAGAGTAAAGTGAGGATCAAAAATTCGAATAACTTGATTTGTAAATTTGAATTTATATGTTGAAACAACATACAAAGCTATGATTTTTAAGACAAAAAAATCAAAAAATTTAATTAACTATTCACAGAGCAGTTTGTTAGTGAACCGAAAATGCTTTTATATGAATAACAGATGATTCAATCAATTTTTGTTGATGAAATTTGACATGAAGCTAGAGTGTTGATGTGAGATCACCAGAAAAATGTTAGAAAAATTTTCGAATGCGAAATTTGTGGGGGATGATCGAAAGTAGGGTTTAAAAACCCAATTCGTTCGCAATCAAAATGATGGTGTTGCCCCATCTATATGCGACCGGACTATGTGGCGGCGGTGCAGATCGATGCATCGAGTGATGGCGAAGCTAGGGTAAAAATTTGATGGCCGATAGTGGACTGGGAAGGCGGCGTGAGGCGAGTTGCTGGTGATGTTCCTGGAGATGATTTTGGGCTGTGATGCTCAATTCGTGGTTTCGGAATAAGATTGAGATCGGGGTGTTTGTATCGTTCTGGGGGATGGGAGGTGACGCGTGGGTGGCCGCAGTACCCACCAGCGACGGCGAAGGTGGCCGTGCACGGATACGTGCACGCGTGAAATATTGTACCTGGGTTTGGAGCTTTGGGGAAGAAGGACTTTCTCGTGGGATGGTTCGAGATTTGGGGTAATCGACTCGAAGTCGAACTCGAGTAGAACGATGGAATACTGGGTAAAAATAACTTAAACAAATTTTAAAACGAAATTTAAAGTGTCTCGGGTTGATCTGGGGGAGAACTCGAAGCAGATGGGATTTTGGTTCGTGGAAGGCTCGGGTAGGAATTATTACAGTCTTTCAGCCTGTCTGGTTTCCAAATTTAAGTAATCTGAGTTTTAAATTTAAGTTCAAGTTAGTTTGGAAACAAATAAAGTTTTAAATTTAAAAAGTTTAAGTATGGGAAAGAAATTTGACTTTAAAATGAAATTTAAATGGTTAAGTTAGTTAAAATGGATAATTTATTTATTTAATTAATTAACGAATTGGACTAATTAAATAAGTTATTAAAGGGCTGAAGTAATTAATGAAGGATTTAAAGATTAATTAATTGATTAATTAAGGATTATAAATTTAATATTAATTAATGATTAAAGTGAATTTATCAAGTGGTTAATAAATAGTTAATTCAAAGATAATGTGATCAATTAATTAAGGTGATAAATTTGAGATAATGAATTCAAGTTAAAGGTTAATTAACTAATGAAAATGATTAAAGGACCTTTAATCAAATGATTTGGAATTGATTAATGTTAATTAACTATGATTGATGACCCACCTATTTTAAATAAATCAGATAATTAATTAAGGATATTTATGGATGACTATATTCTATGGAATGCTGTGTATTGGATTGATAACTATGTTATGTGATTGTGATGCTTTGTGATATGAATTACTTTGTGCTGAGCTGTGATTTCTGTTTCTGTGATATATTACTATGTGAATATGGAAACCCCTTGGCCCGTAAAACGGCATTTGAATTTCGATGCGACAGGGAGTCGGATTCCAGTTGGTTATCCGAAACCCACATCGAATTGTAATAGTGAATCTTTGTGACTGATAAAATTATTTTATCTATGAATCTGTGAATGAAGATAAGCGTTATCGATTATACCGCTTATCGATATATCTGTGATGATTGATGTTGCACTATTGTGTGTAAAACCCCTAGACTACACTGTTACACACACAAATATGGATTTCACGTGGAAATCGGTTAAGTCACAGATAATTTAAATTTGATGTTTTTGAAATTGAAATTTTAATTTCAATTGGTTTTGAAATTTGAAATTTGGGTTTAAAATAAAAAGTGAAAAGCTTTTGAAATGGAATTTCAAAGATAAAAGTTATTTTGAATAACTTAATCGAGTTTTGAAAATTTAAATAATTTGATTTAAATTTGAATTCAAGTTTGAAATTAAATCTATGATTTGGAAATTAGGGATAAAAGATGATATAAATGTGTTTGTATGAATTAAACCATTTTAAAGTATTAATTTGGGAATTTGAATTTAAACCAAGGATTTCAACTCGTATGAATGAATCAGATTTCCAAATTGAAAACTGTTGTTTTCAAATGATAAAAGCTTTTAGATAAGAAAAGAAATTCCAGTTTAAATTAAAGGAATTTCAAGATTAAATTGAAAAAAATGATTTTCCAAGTTATGAATGAATTCTTTCTGAAAGCTATGAATTAAATCTGTTTATTTTTAACAGATTTAAATTGATGATTTATTTAAACCATTCGAAATGAAATTGTTTTGAAAGCTATGAGTTAAATCTTTGATTTAAAGATTTAACGAATTAATCAAATTGAAAGGGAAATTGATTTGGAAAATCTGTGAATGAATCTTTGTGAAATTAAGTGAACTTTGTGAATTAAATCTTTTTGTTTAAGAAGATTAAAATGGTAATTTGTTAAACCATTTGTAAAGAAATTTTGGGTTTAAGTTGTGACTTAATTGAAATCCCAATATCTGTATGTTTTTAAATATTTCGCTCACTATTCGGGTTAGCCGGGAAAGGACCTTTGGGTCGTATAACTCATTCCGAATAGTGATACGTCGTATATGGATAGCATTTGAAGACCGGTGTTGAAGACCAGATATTTTTCGAAAATGAAAGGACAACCTGTCGAATGTCTCTGCACTGAGTCGCGCCGGTATAGAGATTTATATCACTATTTTGTGACGGGAAGTCCGGACATGATTGAAAGTTATCCGGAATTGCAAGGGCTTCGTGAGAAGTGCCTTCGATTCTGTTCGAACCCGGAACAGACTTGTATGGATACATGTCTGACATTACACTTTGAGATATAAAGCCGATTTCTTTCAAATACATTTCTGTTTGGTGGCGGAGAATTTATTCTCTTAGCTTAACACCCTTCTCTGAGACGTACGAGCTCAGAGGTTATGTAGTTGAAATTTATCAACGATATATCCCAATTTGGTAATGTGGCATGCTGAGTGTTGCTGTGTGATGATCAGTGTTTGATCATTTGTGATATGATCATTTGTTTGATCTTATATCTTTGTGATCATAGGTTGATCATTTGTTTGACCCGAAGCATGGCTTTGTGAACAAAGCGTAGCTTTGTGGACGAGACTTCGTCGAGCCTCACAACCCGGAAATGGTCGAAACAGGAAGGATGCGGCAAGGTTCTAGGGAGTAGCGCCCCTTAGTGTATGTCATTCCTTCTGGATAAAGGTGGTATCATGGTATGGAGCCCAGATACTTAACCTCTGTGGTTGCTGCAAGTTTATTACTTTGTGGTTGTTGCGAATCGGGGATCCTCGGGAAGATCGGTGACGATCGGGGGATGACATACGCGTGTCAGTAGTTACCTATTTTTGCAGAGGTAACCCGGCCTTGTGTTGGCAGAGATCCGGTTAGGTTCTCGGGTCGTCTATTCCAGGGACGTACCCATCGTGGAAAAGGAAGTTCCTTAGCCTGACCATTTGTTGGAAATCCAAACTTCAATACGAACTTTGTACGGTATTAGTTGTAGAACCTGCCATCTACTTATGGTGGCGCCCCACTGTTTGGATGGTAGCTATAGTAGGCATAGTTCGAAATGTCTATGCTGGCTAAGATTTATATTCTACTTTCGAAATATTTTCTGCACTATGCACTAATAATAATATCAAAAATGATTTGATTTTGCGTAGTAAGCATCTTTGACTATCATAAGAAGAAATCTCCTCCAATTCTGCGTTTGCATTGTGTGTGTGGTGGGAGGTCTTATGGTAGTTTCATTTTCCAAAAGCATTGCGAATTTACTTTAAAATTCTTTTGTTGTTCGTTTTTAAAGATAAACTGTTTTTGTTGCTCACACCAGTCCCATGACTGATCCGGAGTTTATTGTTCCCTTCCTAAACTCTGGGTGCTCATAATTTTTCACACGAGCAGTCTAGAGTTGGGTTTCTTTTCAGATATTCAGGTTTAGTAGATTATCTGGAGCTAGTTCATTCATCGGAATTGCTTATCTTGGAGTTGTGGATTCATTCTTGTCTGAAGATCATTTTGGAGTTATCACTTCTATTGATATTGTTCCGCTGCTGTTGTTATCTTTTCTTTTCCGCTGCTATTTGTTGTATCATCTCTGATGTATATTGATATTCATTGTATCACTCTGTTGTATCAGATATTGTATATCAATGTATTATTCTTTTTATTCCGCTGTGTTTTTTACTTAATGTTGTTATAAGCTCCGGCGACTCGGATTTGAACGGTCGAATCTACGGCATTCGAGTACGATATGAAGTATGGATGTCGATTTTCGAGCGGGCAAAATCCGTATCGTCATAAGTGGTATCAGAGCTAAGGTTGAATTTTAGCTCAGGAGTGTAACACATTAAGTAGCTCATTAGAGATAGAGTGAAGTAAACTCTAGAATGAGTAATTTCTAAGATATCCGTCTGAATGTCTCAGTAAATTCTCTTACTATCCACTGATAGTGAGTATGAGTGCAAGAAGAGGACGAGATAGGGGACAAGGGAATACGACTATAAATGGTCAATACCCTGCAACAGTGGAAACAATCTTTCTCTATCAATTTTCTTTGATTCGTTTCCAAATTCTTTTCATTTCTTCGTATCATCTACAAGAAGAAGTTTCAGTATGATGATGGCCCTACGAATCGTTGTAGAAAATTCTTACTTCGTATTTTCATCGGTTTCTTATCAGCTTTTTGATTTAAACTTTAATGAATTTGAAATTGGAAATTCTGAATTAATTGGAAATTTTGAATTGAGATAAATTGATTAATAGAATACAGAGCTAAATTTGAATTGTATCGATAAAATGATTTCGTTTGAAACCGAATTTGAAATTCTATTGTAATTTCTTTTAAATACCGAAGTCCGAAGAGGGACGAATTGGTATGTATTCTGAGATATTCCGACTTGAGTTTGGAATTCATATCGTAAGTTTGAGGAGTTATAAGGAGATCGCATCTGTCTATCTCTGTGTTATTTTCGTGCCTGCGAATTTCGAGGACGAAATTCTTTTAAGGGGGGAAGTTTGTAACGACCCTAGATTTTTAATTTAATTTAAATTAATAATTTATTGAATTTTGGAGTTAAATTAATAATTAAATGAATTTTTGAATAAAATAGTAAAATAAATCAATTGATAAATTAAAAGCGAGTTTCCCCGATCGTAAATAAATTTGATATAAATCATTTAATTTTGAATATAGTAAACATGGTATATATGTGTGAATATATACACACGATATAAAAGTGATAAAATAAACGAATGAAAAATAAATGAAAATAAAATAATAAAAGCAAACACAAAATACTTAAGCTAATAAATATAAGACAATAAATATGAAGTAAAATAATTATAGAATCTCATTTAAAATAATAAAACAAATAAACATCATCTCTAATACGAACAAATAAACAAAACTAACATATTAACTTTAGAACCTCATTTATATCCCTAAGTAACTAAGCAGACATAGTCAAGTTGAACAAAAGAAGGAAACATAACAAAATAAACTAAGTAGAACAAATGTATACAAACAAGTGTAGGCAAGATAAAAAAAAAAGAAAAAAAAGAAAATTAAACAAAGCTGTAGCCACCAAAGTAGATCCATCAGCCACCATAACAAATCATTTCATCCCACCAAAATATGGCTACAGCCGAAAAACAAAATGTATGGGAGCTGCCAGGCATATAAAAATATGTAGCCTATAGGGTAGAATGCAAATGTCTTCATGTTTGTACAGGTAGTAAAATAACTATGTACACTTAAAAATATATGCAAAGATATCTAGTACACACGAAAAGAAATAAAGTATAAAGATTGTAGACATAAGGGACAACTTCATAAATGCTAACATGTCTCTAAGTACAAACAAGATCATATCAGTCCATAGAGTAGAGAAAAAATCTCTGACCCAAGTAGTAAAAGTTTGTACCAGTAAAATTATAAACTGTAAACCTCCTTTCTATACCAATCTATCTTTTTCATTTCTTTTCGTATACAAAAGAATACTTAGCATACTAGAGAGTATTTCAAATGGAACTTATTTTCATCTCAAAAACAAAAATGAAAGCCTGAGAAGAAAAGCCTGTGAGCAAATCTGAAGTAATATCATCTCAACTTAAAACAACAATTCAATAAACAAGCTTCAGTAAAGCAACCCTCTGTTCTTTCTTTCAATCACGGTGAGCAACTTCATTTTTTAAATGCTTAAATATATCTCTATATGGTTGCCTGATTGAAATCTGTGAGTAAACTTACTATTTTCAAGTTAAACTTGTATCTTTAGCTTGCAAATGGTATGTGCTTTGATATCTGCTTAGATAAGTAGCCCTTAATACTTCCTGTTGCTCTGGTAGCATATGTAGCTGATCTTCAGAAATTTGAGTATCTGAACAAAGTAAAGCAAAGGAATTTGTAAACACTTCTTCATATAAATGTTTAAACTTAGGTATTGTTGCTAAATTCAAGTTGTTTATTTTAAATCAAAGGCCTGTAACCTTGATTTGAGTTTAACAGTATTTTATAAATACTGTTTATTCAAGATACCAGTAAGAGTAAAGTGAGGATCAAAAATTCGAATAACTTGATTTGTAAATTTGAATTTATATGTTGAAACAACATACAAAGCTATGATTTTTAAGACAAAAAAATCAAAAATTTTAATTAACTATTCACAGAACAGTTTGTTAGTGAACCGAAAATGTTTTTATATGAATAACAGATGACTCAATCAATTTTTGTTGATGAAATTTGACATGAAGCTAGAGTGTTGATGTGAGATCACCAGAAAAATGTTAGAAAAATTTTCGAATGCGAGATTTGTGGGGGATGATCGAAAGTAGGGTTTAAAAACCCAATTCGTTCGCAATCAAAATGATGATGTTGCCCCATCTATATGCGACCGGACTATGTGGCAGCGGTGCAGATCGATGCATCGAGTGATGGCGAAGCTAGGGTAAAAATTTGATGGCCGATAGTGGACTGGGAAGGCGGCGTGAGGCGAGTTGCTGGTGATGTTCCTGGAGATGATTTTGGGCTGTGATGCTCAATTCGTGGTTTCGGAATAAGATTGAGATCGGGGTGTTCGTATCGTTCTGGGGGATGGGAGGTGACGCGTGGGTGGCCGCAGTACCCACCAGCGACGGCGAAGGTGGCCGTGCACGGATACGTGCACGCGTGAAATATTGTACCTGGGTTTGGAGCTTTGGGGAAGAAGGACTTTCTCGTGGGATGGTTCGAGATTTGGGGTAATCGACTCGAAGTCGAACTCGAGTAGAACGATGGAATACTGGGTAAAAATAACTTAAACAAATTTTAAAACGAAATTTAAAGTGTCTCGGGTTGATCTGGGGGAGAACTCGAAGCAGATGGGATTTTGGTTCGTGGAAGGCTCGGGTAGGAATTGTTACAGTCTTTCAGCCTGTCTGGTTTCCAAATTTAAGTAATCTAAGTTTTAAATTTAAGTTCAAGTTAGTTTGGAAACAAATAAAGTTTTAAATTTAAAAAGTTTAAGTATGGGAAAGAAATTTGACTTTAAAATGAAATTTAAATGGTTAAGTTAGTTAAAATGGATAATTTATTTATTTAATTAATTAACGAATTGGACTAATTAAATAAGTTATTAAAGGGCTGAAGTAATTAATGAAGGATTTAAAGATTAATTAATTGATTAATTAAGGATTATAAATTTAATATTAATTAATGATTAAAGTGGATTTATCAAGTGGTTAATAAATAGTTAATTCAAAGATAATGTGATCAATTAATTAAGGTGATAAATTTGAGATAATGAATTCAAGTTAAAGGTTAATTAACTAATGAAAATGATTAAAGAACCTTTAATCAAATGATTTGGAATTGATTAATGTTAATTAACTATGATTGATGACCCACCTATTTTAAATAAATCAGATAATTAATTAAGGATATTTATGGATGACTATATTCTATGGAATGCTGTGTATTGGATTGATAACTATGTTATGTGATTGTGATGCTTTGTGATATGAATTACTTTGTGCTGAGCTGTGATTTCTGTTTCTGTGATATATTACTATGTGAATATGGAAACCCCTTGGCCCGTAAAACGGCATTTGAATTTCGATGCGATAGAGAGTCGGATTCCAGTTGGTTATCCGAAACCCACATCGAATTGTAATAGTGAATCTTTGTGACTGATAAAATTATTTTATCTATGAATCTGTGAATGAAGATAAGCGTTATCAATTATACCGCTTATCGATATATCTGTGATGATTGATGTTGCACTATTGTGTGTAAAACCCCTAGACTACACTGTTACACACACAAATATGGATTTCACGTGGAAATCGGTTAAGTCACAGATAATTTAAATTTGATGTTTTTGAAATTGAAATTTTAATTTCAATTGGTTTTGAAATTTGAAATTTGGGTTTAAAATAAAAAGCGAAAAGCTTTTGAAATGGAATTTCAAAGATAAAAGTTATTTTGAATAACTTAATCGAGTTTTGAAAATTTAAATAATTTGATTTAAATTTGAATTCAAGTTTGAAATTAAATCTATGATTTGGAAATTAGGGATAAAAGATGATATAAATGTGTTTGTATGAATTAAACCATTTTAAAGTATTAATTTGGGAATTTGAATTTAAACCAAGGATTTCAACTCGTATGAATGAATCAGATTTCCAAATTGAAAACTGTTGTTTTCAAATGATAAAAGCTTTTAGATAAGAAAAGAAATTCCAGTTTAAATTAAAGGAATTTCAAGATTAAATTGAAAAAAATGATTTTCCAAGTTATGAATGAATTCTTTCTGAAAGCTATGAATTAAATCTGTTTATTTTTAACAGATTTAAATTGATGATTTATTTAAACCATTCGAAATGAAATTGTTTTGAAAGCTATGAGTTAAATCTTTGATTTAAAGATTTAACGAATTAATCAAATTGAAAGGGAAATTGATTTGGAAAATCTGTGAATGAATCTTTGTGAAATTAAGTGAACTTTGTGAATTAAATCTTTTTGTTTAAGAAGATTAAAATGGTAATTTGTTAAACCATTTGTAAAGAAAGTTTGGGTTTAAGTTGTGACTTAATTGAAATCCCAATATCTGTATGTTTTTAAATATTTCGCTCACTATTCGGGTTAGCCGGGAAAGGACCTTTGGGTCGTATAACTCATTCCGAATAGTGATACGTCGTATATGGATAGCATTTGAAGACCGATGTTGAAGACCGGATATTTTTCAAAAATGAAAGGACAACCTGTCGAATGTCTCTGCACTGAGTCGCGCCGGTATAGAGATTTATATCACTCTTTTGTGACGGGAAGTCCGGACATGATTGAAAGTTATCCGGAATTGCAAGGGCTTCGTGAGAAGTGCCTTCGGTTCTGTTCGAACCCGGAACAGACTTGTATGGATACATGTCTGACATTACACTTTGAGATATAAAGCCGATTTCTTTCAAATACATTTCTGTTTGGTGGCGGAGAATTTATTCTCTTAGCTTAACACCCTTCTCTGAGATGTACGAGCTCAGAGGTTATGTAGTTGAAATTTATCAGCGATATATCCCAATTTGGTAATGTGGCATGCTGAGTGTTGCTGTGTGATGATCAGTGTTTGATCATTTGTGATATGATCATTTGTTTGATCTTATATCTTTGTGATCATAGGTTGATCATTTGTTTGACCCGAAGCATGGCTTTGTGAACAAAGCGTAGCTTTGTGGACGAGACTTCGTCGAGCCTCACAACCCGGAAATGGTCGAAACAGGAAGGATGCGGCAAGGTTCTAGGGAGTAGCGCCCCTTAGTGTATGTCATTCCTTCTGGATAAAGGTGGTATCATGGTATGGAGCCCAGATACTTAACCTCTGTGGTTGCTGCAAGTTTATTACTTTGTGGTTGTTGCGAATCGGGGATCCTCGGGAAGATCGGTGACGATCGGGGGATGACATACGCGTGTCAGTAGTTACCTATTTTTGTAGAGGTAACCCGGCCTTGTGTTGGCAGAGATCCGGTTAGGTTCTCGGGTCGTCTATTCCAGGGACGTACCCATCGTGGAAAAGGAAGTTCCTTAGCCTGACCATTTATTGGAAATCCAAACTTCAATACGAACTTTGTACGGTATTAGTTGTAGAACCTGCCATCTACTTATGGTGGCGCCCCACTGTTTGGATGGTAGCTATAGTAGGCATAGTTCGAAATGTCTATGCTGGCTAAGATTTATATTCTACTTTCGAAATATTTTCTGCACTATGCACTAATAATAATATCAAAAATGATTTGATTTTGCGTAGTAAGCATCTTTGACTATCATAAGAAGTAATCTCCTCCAATTCTGCGTTTGCATTGTGTGTGTGTGTGGGAGGTCTTATGGTAGTTTCATTTTCCAAAAGCATTGCGAATTTACTTTAAAATTCTTTTGTTGTTCGTTTTTAAAGATAAACTGTTTTTGTTGCTCACACCAGTCCCATGACTGATCCGGAGTTTATTGTTCCCTTCCTAAACTCTGGGTGCTCATAATTTTTCACACGAGCAGTCTAGAGTTGGGTTTCTTTTCAGATATTCAGGTTTAGTAGATTATCTGGAGCTAGTTCATTCATCGGAATTGCTTATCTTGGAGTTGTGGATTCATTCTTGTCTGAAGATCATTTTGGAGTTATCACTTCTATTGATATTGTTCCGCTGCTGTTGTTATCTTTTCTTTTCCGCTGCTATTTGTTGTATCATCTCTGATGTATATTGATATTCATTGTATCACTCTGTTGTATCAGATATTGTATATCAATGTATTATTCTTTTTATTCCGCTGTGTTTTTTACTTAATGTTGTTATAAGCTCCGGCGACTCGGATTTGAACGGTCGAATCTACGGCATTCGAGTACGATATGAAGTATGGATGTCGATTTTCGAGCGGGCAAAATCAGTATCGTCACAATAGCTCTCTCCTAGAAAGGGAGCAAGAAGCGACGAAGATAAGATATCCAGATAGGTCTCACAGAAGAAACCGATAGGGGTAAGTGGCAAGCAGAGCATCAAAGATGCCACCATCGTAAAACCAGCAGCATAAAAACAGAGCAAGACCATCCGAAGCAGCCAAACTACCACAGTAGAACCACCAAAGAGCCAGCGAAGAAATGAAAGTCGGCCTCTCAAACTAGTCAACCAGATCACAAATCGGGCCAATGAAGCAGCCAAAGAAAACTGAATCTGGAAAACTAACAACCATATTAAACACAAAAAAAGGGGGGAGGGGAAGTAAGCATTGGGTGAAGGCCAACGCTCGGACGCGATGATCAACCAATTCCCAGTCTAGCGTGAGACAAATCACACGAAATAGAGAGAAGACCGACCAGACGCTCCGCACGGGAGCTCAAACGACCCCTGAAAGGTCTACCACGGAAATCAAGGAAGACGTCGTTCCTCACACACCGAATAATAGATGGAGGGTCCATACGAGAATTTTCGAAGGTTGCCTTGTTCCGCGCGCACCAGAGGTGCCAGCAGATGAGGCAGAGAATCAAGAGGAATACGATTGCATGAAGAGACTTACCAGCATTCCCAGACCACCATGATTTACGGAGATCTGAAGGCGAGCTGGCCAATCGACGAATGCAAGAAGGTTCCCGAAGTAATTCTAGCACGATCTGGCCGAAAAGTCACCAAGGAAAAATGATTCAGGGATTCTGATTCCCCAATGCCGCAGCATCTACAACGAGAAACGAACGGGATGCCGATAGTTTGCAGGTTCTCGTCAAGTGGCAATCCATCATGGAGAATCCGCCACATCAAAATAGAGACCTTGGGGGGAAGACGAGAGTCCCAGATGAAAGAAAAAACAGGACGAATGGGGTCTTGGATTCTAATCGAAGACCAAGCTTTCAGAATGGAAAAGGAAGAGCCATCCCATCCTGAAGATCCACCATGAGTGTCAGAAAACGGCTTCACCGACTGCATGTGCTTCCAGGTCTCACTAGCATAAGACGGTGAACCTGTGAAGTTAGAGCCCGCAAGACGGCGGTATTTCGCATGGAGGAAAGTAGCCCACAAGTAGTTGTTAGCGCCAAATCTGTGCCATAATTTACAGGCAAAAGCTGCACAAATGTCCTTTGGTTTGCGCAGACCCAGACCGCCTTCTTGTTTGGGTCGACAGACCACGTCCCACGACACCCATTGGTGCCGACGGACACTATCCTTGTTGCCCCAGAAGAAAGATGAGGCCAAGGACCGATATGAACGAAAGAAAGAAGAAGTAGGGGTCATCGCCGTGAAAACATGAGTTCCCATCGAGTCTAAAACGGACTTGATAAGAACAAGTCTACCAGCTTGAGAAATAAGAGAAGCATTCCAGCGTAAAATCTTACCCCTCACTTTATCAGTCAAAGGGTCGAATATAGCATTGAGCTTTCTACCGCGATACAGTACAACATCCAAGTACGGAAGAGGAAGGGTGGCTTCCTTGAAGCCCGATACAGACTCAATCCAGGCAACATGAGTGGGAGGCAGATCTTTCGCATGGACGAAACAGCTTTTGGCTGGGTTTACTAGCTGGCCCGAAGACCGCTCATATTGATGGAGAAATCTGGGTAACCGTCGGACAGAGGAGATGCTGCCATTAGAGAAAATGACAACGTCATCTGCGAAGGACAAGGAAGAGACAAGGGGACATCCACTCGGTATCCCGAAGCGCTGAATCTGGCCGTAGATAGTCAAGGATTGGAGACCGCGAACGAAGGCCTCTGCCGCGATCACAAAAAGAGATGGCGACAGTGGGTCTCCCTGACGCAAGCCCCTACCTGCCTTAAAATAACCATTAGCCGATCCATTAATGAGCACAGAAAACCAGCAGTTGGAGATGAGCCTCCATACCAAGTCAATAAGGGGTTCCGGAAAGCCGAAATCCCGTAAAACCTTGATGATGAAAAACCAGGACATGCGATCGTAGGCCTTAGCCATGTCCAGTTTGAAGACAACATTAGATTCCCTGATCTTCTGGTCGATCTGGGATATAAGTTCCTAAGCGAGCAGAACGTTATCAGTAATCAAATGCCCCTTAACAAATCCCGCTTGAGAAGGAGAGATAAGGCGCTCAAGGAAGGAAGCCAAACGAGTGGCCAGAATCTTAGAAATCACTTTATTCGAAAAGTTGCAAAGACTGATTGGCCGGAAGTCCACACACGACCTAGGGTTCTCGCATTTTGGAATTAGGACAAGGTTGGTGGATGTCCAGCCAGAAGGAAGGGATCCCCCAGAAAAAAAGGATTGAACAGCAAGACAAAAATCCTCCTGTATAATAGACCAGGCAGTCCTGAAAAAGACATCGTTGAAACCATCCGGACCACTGGCACTGTCCTTGCTTAGAGTAAATACAGAAGCACGTATCTCCTCAGTGGTAGGGAGATCCGCGATAGCGTCCCTTTCCGGAGAAAGAACAATGCGAGGAATGAAGGCCAGCAGAGCAGGGTCAGATTCCAAGACCGAAGGAGAGCCCAGAAAAGATTGGAAATGGGACAGGATGGTCTCTTTAACATCTTCAGGCGAAGAGGCCGTAGATAGATCCTGTCGCAAAATCTCACGGATCGTGAGGATGTTATTCTTCTTACGGATAGTGGAATGGAAGAATTTAGAGTTTGTGTCACCGACAACTACCCACTTGATCCTAGCCTTTTGACGAAGGTAGTCATTCTCGATACGAAGTTCCAAAGAGAAAATGGTTTGAGCAAGAGCCCAAGCCTCCTTGTTAGCCTCGTTAGGGTCCTCGTCTAGCAAGGATTTAGCTGCAATTAGAGACTCTTCGGCCAAGCGAACGCGATCGAAAATGTTCTTAAAGACCTGTAAGTTCCAAATCTTAAGGCAAACTTTAAGACGCTTAAGCTTACGACCGAACATCTCACAGGGAGAAGCAACAATAGGAACGCTCCAAGAATTAGCAACAACTTGAAGAAAAGAATGGTGAGATATCCACATGCTCTGGAAACGAAAGGTAGATGGTCCCGTTAAAGAGCGGGGAAAGCAGCGAACAACCATGGGAGCATGATCAGAGAAAGACCGATGGAGATGCGCGGTCGAAAAGGAAAAAGGGAGACGAAACCACTCCTCCGACCCGAAAACACGATCAAGTCGGGATAGGATACGTTTCGGTCCCTCTTGGTTGTTGGACCAGATGAAAGCAGACCCAACAAAGGGAAGCTCAGACAGACCAGAGCTGACAATGAACGAGTTGAAATTCGCCATCGCTACACGGTTGATGGCGGCTCCTCCCCGTTTTTCCGCTTGGCAGGCGACGATATTAAAGTCGCCGCCTATTACTGAAGAAGAGAAACCCAACGAATCGAGCCCTAAAATGTCAGACCAATGCTTTTATTAGCTTGATCAAATATACATTTGTTACATTATGTTTTGTTTAAACCTATTATATTAATGAAGGCATATTTACAAATTTATATTACCGCATATATATTTGTCTAAATTTTGTGGATGTGCATAATCCTATATCTTTGCAAGTTTCAGCAATTAGTACTTATAATATTTGTATATAAGTTTATGAAAATCTAGGTTTGAGTACATTAGTCTATAAATACATATACATGTGCAAGCCTTTGTTATAGAGTGTGTGTGTGTATTTCCATATATTTTCAAATTTATAATGAGAATATTTTTACTTAAATATATAAAATGAGGTTAAACATACTTAAGCTTTATTATATATACATATGCATGTGTTGGCGTGTTTCCAGTTGACATGTGGGTGCTTAGCTATGTTTGTTTATAAGTCAGGTGCATGAATAACACTAGGTATTCTTGTATTCAAGCTAAACGATATATACAGTTTAATCTTCATCAATTTAGGGTTTCCACTCATGCATAGGGGAAAACCAAATTCCTCACAAAATTTTCTCAAAATTCTCTGATTCAATTTCTCAACTTATACCACTTGAGGTTTCTCACATCAGAAAACCATCGGGAGGTATCGTCACTGATAATGATGGATTCCAATTGATCCAATCCAGGTTGCAAAGGAGGAGAGAGGCCAAGAAAGATCAAGAGTTGCCACCGGCTCCCAATAAAGACATTCTAAAGGGTAAAGATGGTCAGAAAACCACCATTCCACAGTCAAAAAAGGGAAATTCGATGTCACAACAAAGAAAGCCAGCAGCCATCTCACTGAACAAGGAGCAAGGCCGAAAAACATGGGCAAATATAGTAGCAGAGCAGCCTCATGAACCAATAGAGGATGAGTGCAATCTTGAGCATATAGCACCAATCAAGATTAATAACAAAAAGTATGGCCTGGTTAAAGAAGCATTGTGTAAAAGAGCAACTGAATCTTGGAATAATTCAGTTCTTGTATATGTGGTAGGTACTAAACCATACTACCTGTATTTCAAATCTTATATTCAGCGAGTATGGAAACCAGAAGATGAATTTGAAATTTACACAAGAGAACGATTTCTTTCTTGTGAAATTCAAAGAAACTCAAGATTGCAACTCTGTTTTGAAAAATGGTCCATCTTTCTACAATGGCAAACTCATCATTACGAGAAGGTGGTCTGAATCATTAAAAATGGACAGAGATCTATTAACAACAATGCCGATTTGGGTAAGATTACCTAGTGTAAATGTAAATCTATGGGACCGTGAGGCATTTAGTGTTATGGCTAGTATCATTGGGAAGCCCATTAAAATGGATGCAGCCACACTATGAATACAAGATTGAATTATGCTCGTCTCCTTGTTGAAGTGTCTGCAAATGATGAACTTCCTGATGAAATTAATCTTTCTTTGTACAATGGTGAAAATATAATTCAAAAAGTTGGATACTAATGGATTCCACCAAAATGCAATGTATGCAAGTGCTTCGGCCACACCAGAGATCAGTGCAGTCCAAAACAAGCATGGATTCCAAAATTTGTAATCAAGAAAGTCACGAAAATGAATCTGAAAAACAATCTACAGATCCAAGAAATACCGAAGTGGTACAAAAATAGTTAATCTCATTTGGAGAATGTGAACGAATCAACCAAGAAGGTATCATTTTCAATCAAAGGGAAGACTTTACAGAGCTCGGTGATCTAGAAGATCAGGTCATTGCCGAGGAAGTTAATCATCTTATAAAAGAAAACAAATCATAAGAAAACATCCAGAGCAGTTCAAAGGAGGGACAAAAGAGTACTATGGTCTTTGAGTCTGAAACCCCTCCTGTTTCGAACCCATGTTTGATTACAGACAATAATGATACAACAATTAATAAAGTCTATCAGTAGTGCAATAATTAGGATCTGAATAGGATCATAGAGAAAGCCCCTCCACCAGAGCATGCTGCAGCAGTTGAGGATTGTATTGACTCAGCTATGCCTCGCAGTGCTAGACAGTTTAATATATCACTGATTCAAGTTCCAGAAGTAGAGAATAATGTTGTAACTGAATCGGAAATGGTGGATGTTGTTGATCAATTTAATATTTTAGAGCTGCACATCCCAAAAGTAAAGGAAGTTGGTAAGAATAAGGGTAAGAAAGAGAAAAAAACTTTCAAGCAGAAGTACATTTCAATTAATCCAGACTGGGATGAAATGATTACTAGACTCAAAGCTAAATGTGTTGAAAACAAAAGAAGTGGTAAGGGCACTACTGTGTCAGGTACAATCTAAATTTCCCTTTCCTTTTTCTATATATGATTAATGTATATTCTTGCTTGGAATGTTAGAGGAATGAATTCCTCTACTAAAAAAACTGATATACTATATATGTTAAGTGTTTATAAGCCCTCTATTATAGCCCTTATTGAAAACAAATTGAATGATGATAATTTTGAAAAGTTTTGTTTAAAACTGTCTAGCAATTGGAAATCAATTAATAATAATGATTGCGGCCGTAAAGGTAGAATTATAATTATTTAGGATTCCAATGTTTGGACCAATATGAATATTAATAAAGATAAACAATATATTGACCGTCAGTTTAAACATATTGGGGGTTCCTCTTTGCAAATTACTAGTATTCATGGCAGTAATTTTGAAAGTGAAAGAAATGGTATGTGGTGTAGATTAAAGGCTTTGAATCCAATTTATAATTTTCCTTGGCTTATTATGGGTGATTTTAACACTGTTTTACATGCCTCTAAAAAATTTGGGGGTAATAAAATTCCTCAAAGCAAATTAGATAGGTTAAATAAATTTTTACTTGAGACTGGTCTTTTAGAACCATATATTAGTGGAAATAAATTTACTTGGAAATATGGTTTGGAAAAAAATATTCATTGTAAACTGCATAGGATTTTAATTAACAAAGATTTTTCTAACATTTTTCCTAATTTTATATGTACCACACTTAAACAAAATACAAGTGACCATACTCATTTACTTATCAATCTTTTTCAAAATATAGATTTTAGAAAAAAGTTACTCCTTTTAGATTTAAAAATGGTTGGGTTTTAGATGAAGATTATAAATTTCTGATGGAAGAATGCTTTAAATTTTCTTGTAATGGTACTAAGTAGTACCAGTTTAGCTTGTTTTTGAAAAATGCTAAAAATAAACTTAAGTTCTGGAATAAAAATAATTTTATGAATAAAAATAAGTTGGAGTTATTGAGAAAGGAAGGGAAAATGTTACAAGATCTTGCTGATAAAAATCTAGAGGATGTAAATATTGTTAAAAAAATTTTTGCTAATAAAAAAAACCTTTCTACAGAGTTATATATAAATATAGTCAATGCTAAACAAAAGGCTAAGGTAGATTGGCTTACTCTAGGAGATGACTGTACAAAAAAATTTCATACTAAAATGAGCAGCAGAAAACATATAGATTATATAGGCAATATTATTAACAATGCTGGAAACCTCTCTAATGCATATGATAAAGTGGCTAAAGACGCAGTTGAATTTTATGAAAAACTATATTTTAGTGAATTTAATGAAACAAAGTTTCCTCAAATTATTTGTAAAAATATTTTGAATGGGAATACATCTGAAATATTACTTGCTCCAGTCACAATTGAAGAGATTAAATATGTCATTTTTAATGCTGGAGATAATAAAAGCCCTAATCCTGATGGGTTTAATACAAAATTCTATAAAAGTCATTGGGAAAGAATCAAGGGTCAGGTTTTTGAAGTAATTAATGAATTCATGGAAAAAGGCAAAATCCTTAAGAGCATTAATCATACTTTTATTACTTTAATTCCCAAAAATAAAAACCCCACTTGTATTGGTGACTATAGACCTATTTCTTGTTGCAATTTTATTTACAAAATTATTGCCACTGTATTTAATAATAGAATTAAAGTGTTTTTGCCTTTTGTCATTTCTGAAAATCGAAGTGTTTTTGTGCCAGATTGACTTAATTATGAGAATTCTCTTTTAGCACATGAAATGGTAAGAAAATTTAATGCTAAAAATGGAGATAATGTTTGTATTAAAGTAGATTTGCAAAAAGCCTATGACAAAGTTAACAGGTTTTTCATTTATCATATCATGAGATGTATGGGTTTCCCTATCAAGTCTTGTGATTTGATTTTTGAATGTATTAATACTCCTACTTTTTCAATACTTATTCAAGGTAAATCAGAGGGTTTTATCAAAAGTAATAGGGGTACTAGACAAGGTGATCCATTATCACCTTATCTTTTTACTATGGAAATGTCGTAATGGAGTATTTTTCTATCTTAATGGAAATTGAAGCTATTAAGGGTAATATTACCCCAGTAAATAGAGTGCAGCCTTGTATTAACCATCTAATTTATGCAGAGGATCTTATGCTTTTTGTTAAAGCTAATAGAGTTAATGCAGAAACTACTAAAAAATATTTGATAGTCTATATAAATATGTAGGGTTACAACTTAATGAATGTAAAAGTAAAGCATACTTCAGTAAGTATAGTAGATATGAAAGAGAAATTTTAGATTCTTTAAATATTGTCGGGGCCAGTCTTTCTATTGAATATCTGGGTCTGCCTTTATCTGTTAATCAGATTAGAGACTCTAGCTGTTATATGCTCATTGAAAAAATTCAAGAGAGAGTGGAAACTTGGTCATGTAAACTACTTTCTATTGCATGCATAATGGAACTTATTAAAACTGTTGTATATGCTATTAATGTTGTATTGGCTACAGACATATCATATTCCAGCTGCATCCATTAGAAAAATAGAAAGTAGATGTGCTGATTTTTTACGGAGGGGAAAATATCATAAAATTAGCTGGGATAAGGTCTGTATGCTTAAAAAAGAAGGGGGTTTTGGCATTAGAAGCATGAATGATCTCATTTTAACTTGTAATTTGAAATTATTTTGGAGATTTATTAGTGCAGATTCTTTGTGGGCCAAGTGAATGGGGTGAAAATATCTTAAATATGGTAATTTCTAGAATGTATCGTCAAAAAACAATCAATCTTATGCCTGGAAGCAAATTTTAAAATGCAGAAATATTATCAAATCATTACTAGAAAGAAAATTTAGACTTGGTGAAGAAATTAGTTTATGGTTTGACCCCTGGTTTAAAAATGAATCTTTTATAAATAAGGTAGGGTGGGATAATGTAGTCATCTGTGGTGATTCTAATGCAACTGTGGCAATGATCATTAAGGACAATCAATGGCAACCACAATTACATTCAATTACTAATCCACATAAACATGATATTTGCAAAATTCCTCTAGATCTTACTACAGACTGTGACTATTGGGAATGGACAGCTAGAAACAAAGGAAAGTTCTCTTTCAAAAATACTTGGGAAATTATTAGAAATAAACTGCCCAATATTGAGTGGTATCAAGGCATATGGAATAAAGTGAATTTTCCTAAGATGGCAGTCTGTACCTACTTTGCTATCAATAACAGATTGCCAACTTGGGACAGAATAAATAATGGGGTAATCTAACAAATTCACTTTATTTCTTATGCAATTTAGTAGATGAAAGTGCTAATCAATTTTTCTTGAATGCAGTTATTCTTACTTCATTTGGAACCGCATTCAAACTATATTGGGTATTCCGAGCAATGGAAATATGGATCTCATGCAAGCATTTCAACATATCAACAATGAATTCAAGTCTAAATCTACTGAAAGAGATTATGCTCACATTCTACTTACTACTGCAGTCTTTTATATATGGAAAGAAAGAAATTTCCGAACTCATAATAAAGCTAGTATGAATAAAGAGCAAAGATGGTTACTTATCAAGACTGACAGTAGAATTATCCTCCAAAAGTCAAAGAAAAAAGTTAAAGATCAAACCAAGTTTGCATTTTTAGCTGAAGAGTGGAGCAAAGAAGCCGGCAGCAAGCACTTAGAGTATTTTTTTATCTCATTCGAAAGGCTTCCAATAAAATCAACAAGTCACCGATGAAAGAATGATAGATCGCGACTTGAATCAAGGCTGTGTTGTTATTCCTGAGAAGGAATTAACAGATCTGAGTCACTGATGTGCACGTAAATGTTCATATTTTTTACTTCCATATTTAATGTAATTTAATTAAATAAATGAGCATATAGGGTATTTTAACATGTTTAAACCCAAATTTCAATTATTTTCAAATCATCGTATATTCATCTTCATATAGGGGCAAAATGGTCATTTTTGTGTGTGAATTAATTTGAGAATATTTATTTGTAGATTTTATTTTTATTTGTAGGAAATTGGACGAAAAAATATGAAGAGGCTTCATGAAAATGTGCATGCACAAGAGAAGGAAACAAATGAAGATGGAAATAAATCGACTCATGCAACAAGGAGGACTCCACCTACCCACTTACTATGATCTACAATTAGGAGCTAATGCACATGTTAGTGGAGATAAAAGTTATATGCACATCTAATGGTGGATTATGCTCATGCTCATGCTAGTGACAACTTGGAGGCCACACTCCTTACAGGTGTATTTTGGGTAGTCCCCTAAATATACATTAGGGTTTTAGGCATGTATAAATACCCCTTATGTTTCATGTAATGAGCTCTTAGCCTCCTATTTAGTTAGTTTAGGTTTAGGCTCAAAAATAAACAAAAAACTCTTTTCATGGTTACTTAGCCATTTTCTTTTTATATAATTTTCTTATATGCAATTTTAATTCATGCTCTTTTCTATTTACGTGCTTTCTTTTCTTTCATGTTAGTAGCTTAAATTTTATTTTATGCAAGTACATTAGCTCTCATTTTATTTTAATTAGCTCTCTTTTTCCTTTTGCGTTTGTTTTATGTTGAAGTCTACATTTGTTGACATGATAACAAATATGAGAAGCTAAACCCTTCAATTTAGGGGTAATAAAGCTCTCTTAATCATGTAGATTCAATATTTTGATAACTTGTGATCTCTTTTTGTGCTTAATGACAATGTTTGATGTGGTTAAACTTTGTTGTTTTAGCTTTGAATTTGATAGCCTATGTTGTTGACACCAAATAGGCTATGCTTAAACAAACATAAACACAAATTACATCTTCATCTACATATGATTATGGTAATGAAGTGAATTTTAAAATCAAAATTTGATGGTCTATATTACTAATCAATAGTAAATAAATCATGTTTAGAATAGATTTTATTTTCAAGTTCATTAACATTTTCATGAGAGTTAACAAGTGATTTAGTGGGTATGTTAAAGTTTGATGGTTTATGTTGGGTTAATTAATAGCACAAATAGGCCATACTTATGATAAACATATCAACTAAATTCACTAATGACCAAAAGAGAGATCATAATTTCATTTTGTTGATTTATGTGATATTGGAAATTATCTCTAAATTGCCCTCTACTCTCATATTTTTATCCACTTTTATTTTTTGTTAGTTTCTAGAAATTTTTAGCTAAACACAATCTCAAATTCTTGATTTATTTTGATTGAGTAGAAAATTTATAATCAATACAATTCCGTGTCGATCGACCCGTACTCATCACGTACTAAAATTGTACGCCGTACGCTTGCTTTTATTTTGAATCAAAATTGTTTCGGATATTTTCTAATCCAATAGGAAGTTAGCCGATTCAATAAGTTTTTGGCGCCGCTGCCGGAGAATTAATTTGATTCAAATTTCTATTCTTCGAATTATTTTCGTTTGATTTTATTGTGTGTTTGTTTTGTGTGTAAATTTGCATTTAAAAAAAAGGAATTTGTGTGTGTTTGTGTGATTTGTGCTTGCATTTGTTTGTGTGCTTGTTGCTTTTCTATTTTGCATTTGCATTTCTATTTTAAAAATACATATACATACATACATACATACATACATATTTTAATTACACAAGTTCATTTCAATATATATATATATATATATATATATATATATATATTCCATTTGAATTTTATGTTATTATTTTACATTTACAGTTTGCATTGTATGTTACTGTTACAATTTGCATTGTTATTTTACATTCCCATAACATTGTTATAAGCCATTCTTTCAAACCGTGGTGTGTGTTTCTCTATGCTTGCCCAAACTGCTGCCCAAACTTTCCAACATACATTTTGTGCACTTCTGTGCATCAACACAGTGCACACAACCACAGTCAAACCATCACTTCTTCATCTGCGCTCCTGCTACACTAACCAACATTCAATTCTACAAACACTTCTGACTTCATAGTCCACCCCTACAACATTCACAGTGCACAACTACAACACACACATACTCACCACAACATACAAACTTCTTTGCTTGCAACATCAATTACACACTGCAATTTCCTCATCGTGCCTATCTGCCATCAATTCCAGTGCACTTCATGCAACAACCCCATCATCTTCACCACACTCATTCATCTCATCCACAATCATAAACCATAATCACCATAGAACATTCATCCCACTGCAAACATTCATCAAAACAACACTACAATCACTATCAAAACAACACTGTCAAAACAACTCTGCATACTTTTGCACTCTTCAAAACCGCCCATATAACATTCATCCCACTTCAAACATACACTACAATCACCAAATAATCCATATACTCCAGTGCCACTGCAGATCATCACATCCCCTCCGCTCCACTCCTCACTACAGCAAGTCCATCAACACTACTGCTACCATTGCCTGTCTCCATACATCACTTCATCGCCCAACACACATCCTCCCCAATCAAACTTCCTACTACCCACCTCTGTCAAACTTCTCTAAACCGCTGCTCTGCCTTGCAACCATCCAACACATCATATTACAAACATCCTCTACATACAGACCATAACTGCCAAACAGTTACAGTGCCTTATCCCAACCTCCTCTGCCATAATCACCACAACCATATCAGTGCACTTCGATGCACCAAACAACTGCAACATCACACAACCTCTGAATTGCCTGTTCCATTGCCTTGCAACATAAACCATCATTCAACATCTACATCTCCATTCATATACATCAACTCCAACTGACTGCATATCCCTCAACTCCTCCAGTCCACTAAAGTACCACCATCCATTCTCCTTCATACAACAAACATCACCATCTTACCAACCCTGCACATTACTTCACGCATCTGCCTCTGTTACTGTCTTCATCATCTAACCTCTGCTTATCATCAATATTGCCATACATCAAACAGTCATCTCTCCTCTTACTATACATTGCAACCCTCCCTGCTTCCCCCAACCTCACCTTATCACTTCCTTCTGCCCACATCACTTCCAGCAACTGCCAATTCATCTTGCATCCTCTAACTGCCATATCTCCTGCCGTATGTTTTGGGCTACATACCCTCTAACTAGCAGGCACAACCTCTAATTTCTGCCTCAACCACAGCTGCATTTCATCACTTCACTGCCAGGCACAACCAATCCATAGATTCAACATTTTAAAACCAGTCAACATAACTGTCTGTTTACAAACCTTTGTTGCATACAACATTTCTTTGCTGCTTCTTTACTGTGCAAACAATGCACATCCCACCTTCAGCCATCAGAATACCATCTTTGATTCACTGCAACACCATCAACATACACTCCAGTAATTGCCTCGGCCTGCCATTTGCAACAACCTTCAACACCCCACTTTCAACTTTCAGTAACCAACGTCGGCCATCTGCTCCACCATTCACCACCTCCATCAACATAAAACTTCAACAGTGCACTGTCACCGTCATCTTACCACCACAACTCTAGCATAACCATCCTTCAACAAACCCCCACTGCACCAAACATCACAAACTACTTCATCACCATTCACTGCTACCATCAAATTCCTCAAACAACACTTCACCTCCTTACTGTACAAGCTACACTCCACTTCCTCTCCCAAACACTCTGCCACCATCCCGCATTGCAACTTCAATCCACCCATTTCCCGTAACCATCCCAAAACCATCACCTGAAATCGCCTTCCACACCGCATCAACTACCCCAATTTCCTACAAGCAATCGCCTCCAATCCTCCAGCAAGTCGCGACCTTCCAACATGAAATTCGAGCAACCCTAATCGCCTTCTTTCTGTGATTGCCTTTTCAATTTGGATGTCGCCTTTTTTTTATAGTGGAATAAAGGATAATCTGTTAGTCGCCTTCTTTTTTTCAATTTCAGTTTCAGTTTTAAAAAAAAGAGGAGAAAACGTTATTGGGTTAGTAAGCCTAGTGGGTTTGGGCCGGTTATATGTTTGTGTTGTGTGTTAATTTTTTTTAGTTTGTGTTAAGTTTGTGCCTAGTTAGTTATATGTTTAGTTTGTGTTGTGTGTTTAGTTTGTGTTAAAAAAACTTACAAGTTTTTTGTTTCATTTATTTTGCTTTATTTTCTCTATTTTTTCTTTCATTTGTTTTGTTTGGTTTCATTTGATTTCATTTGTTTTGATTTTCCTTTGTTTCGTTTCTTCTTTGATATATAAAAAGATATATATATATAAAAACTGTATGTATATATATCTTGTTTTTAGTTTCAGGTTGCAAAAGCAGAAATTCAAAAAGAAGAATCGTTTGCTAGTTTGCTTTGCTTGCCAAAAATAAATCGTTTGCTTGCTTATAACAAAAAATCGCCGCAAAAAAATAAAATAAAAATAAATTGCTAATAATTATGCACGCTCTAGTATTGTGCTCTCATATCTTGTTTTTATTTGTTTTGCATTGTTGGTTGCTTGCATTTTATAAAAACAAATTTCAAAAACAAAAACAAATTTCATTCGTAGTTGCATCGTTAAATCACGTTTAAATTTTGTTTTGCATTCATACCATCTTATTTTCTTATTCTAAGGGCAACACCCCAATCCACATAAGGTGGGGGATTTCATTAACCCTTCCTTGGCCCACAAATTGCATTTCATCTTAGAATTTGTTAATAATAACGATTAGATATAAGACTTAAGGGCGTCACGAGCTCACCTAGGGCTTAATTGTATATTGACAAGTTGTCTTCTTTAAACAAGTTATCTTCTTGGTGTCTAGGCTATGGCAAAACAATAATCAGTTATAAATATTACGGTGATTCATAAATATTATACCGATTGTTTTTCTGAAGGTACTTAAACCTTCAGTTACATTACTACAGTGATTCGTGGTGCACCGATAAATCATGTCCGTTACCTGGCTGAGAACTATTTTGTTGGATTAAGACAAAGTGTGATTATACAATTTTGGGTTAGGAACTATTTAGGACAGCAAATTTATAATTAAGTCATTTGCATTCATTTAATTGCACTAGTTCATACATATTTTTAAAAAAAAAGAAAAAAAAATTTCAAAATCCAAAACAAAAAAATTGTACATTCTCTTTAACTTAGTTTTTTAAATCTTTTCATTTGAAATTTTTCAATCAAAATCAAAAATTTTAAAAATAATTAGTTAGCTTTTTGTTTTAAGAAAAAACAAAAAAATTCAAAAAAATATAAAATCTTTTCAAAAACAAAATTAAACATATAAAAAATCAAATTTCCATTTTGAAAAATAATACCTTTTGGTAAATAGTTTCCTTTATAAAAAATCCAAAAAAGAAAAAAAAACTTTTGAAAATGTCTGAATTTCCCTACTCATATGAATTTTACGATTGTTGTAAAAATCAATATAATCCATATAATTTCACACAAAATTATTATGGATATTTTAATAACAACTATTGTGTAAACTATTCGAATTTTGTGCCAAGTTTTCAAAATGATGACCAACCCTCAACTCTTGAAAAGAGTATTGAAACTATTTCGTCTTTACTTGAACTCTCTACACAAAATGACCAAATGATAAATGATTTGTGTAATTCATATTTGTGCACTAACTCAAATCAAGAATTTCAAAATAATCAAGATTTGAATTCTCTTTAAAATTCAAATGTTCGAGTATAATTCATGCCAATACAATTTCGAACTCCAAAATGAAATTCAAAATCAAAATGGAAATAATTGTTTAAATAATTTTGGCAATGGGAATAGTTTCAATTATGGTGAAAATTTTCATTCTCAACAATTTCAAATTGAAAATTCTCAAAGTAATAATTAAAAATTGGATTTTGTTGAGCAAATGGAAATTCACAAGGACCACACAGATTTGTTGTTTGAAACATATATGAAACAACATGAGAAACAAAATCAAACCCAAACTTTTGACGAGTCAAATAATAATCCACCTTTTACCAACATTGACGATTTTCAAATAACAACTTTTGAAATTGAAAACGACAATCTTAATGAAGTTGTTGAAAACATGGTAATTGAGTTGGATTTCAATTCTTTTGAAGGTGAGAAACTCGATTTAAAATTAGATCTTCCTTTTCCGATTTTGAAAAATTGAATATAACAACTTTGGATTTTGAACCTGATATATGCAACTAAGTTGTTGATAATCCAACAAAGGAAGACGAATTTAGTGAACACAAGTTTTTTGGACTTTTCGAAGATGAGTTGTTGAATTCTGAAGGGATGTATTTAGATCACCATTTTGATTTTGAAATCAATAATTCTGAAGAATTTTTCAACGATAAGTTTGAATTTCAATTTGGTGAAAATAAACTTGAACTTCAACCAATTGTTCTATCTACCCCAAAAATCATCGAAAATAAAATAACGCATACGATTTTTAATAAAAGGACATTCGTTTTTTCAAATCAACATTCAACTTCGAAATCTTTTATGGTTTGATTTTCTATGCTTAAGCTACGTCTCTCATACTTGACGAGACAAATGAATTGGTCTTTGATAGACCATTTCATTTACTCTTTAACAATATATTTTCCGATGTCTTGTAAATAATGACTGTTTCATTTTCATGTAAATATAGGTCATATTTTTTTTCTCCTTTCACTTGGGTTGACTGTGGGGACAGAGTCAAAATCAAGTGTGGGGGGGGGAGTCTCATCTTCATTTTTTGATTTTTCGTGCTTTCTTATTGTAACGACCCGACTTTCCAGTGCCGGAAAATCGAACCATTTGTGTTAAAGAAGAAGAGGTAGAAGAAGAAGAAACAGAAAATCAACAACAGAATCTCACATCGCAGCGGAATAAAATATAATATATACAAAACAGATCTTTACTCAAACAGAAAAATATATCTGTTTATACAATATATCATCAGAATACATCATCAGAGTACATCAACATCCATAACATACAACTGAATACACAGCGGAAAATTAATAGCAAGTACGGAAGTACGTATCGGCATCCAGCTCGTCTCCTGAGCTCCACAGCATCATATCCTGAACCTGTTTATCTCGGTCTGACCCGAGCATCATATAAAACAATACCCGAGTCAGTCTGGAATACCAGCGTGAGAAAATCACACTCAAATTTATTATTAAAGTTTCAAAATCCTTTGAAAACAAAAGCATCTCGTAAGACCACACCACAAATAAACATGTCGGGTTTTTACCTTACGATAGCCAAAACACTTTTTATAAAAATCCTCTGATATTATAATAGTGTCTATTTACAAATACTTATTAAAATAGCCGAAATTGTTACATCTATTAAATTCCGGCATACTAGCCACAAAGTGGGTAATACAAACAAAACTCGTACAAGGCACGTAGGGAGAATGGATTTCCAACGAATGACTAGGCACTGGGGTACCACCTGTCACAGTACGTGGCCTAGATCACAGTACCGAGGAGTACGCCCGCTCCCCTGCAACACAAGGCCGGAATCATCCCTTACTGGATAATTCCAAATAAAATCACCCCACGGTTGTGATCAGCAACCGCAACACTAAGCCGAAATAAAAAGGGACATCTAGACAGGGATGACTTTACTCTCAAGTGGGTGCTACCCACGAAGCCTTGCTGCATAACCCCTGATTTTCAGTCATTCCCGGTTGATGAGGCTTGAGGCTAAACGATACCTTTTCAGAACATATCCCTTAGAATGCCCATCGTCCACCTGACGATGTCACGAAAGCATTCGTCCATACAAGTCCGTCCCGGGTTCGAACGGAACCGAAGGCACTATTCCTACTACATCCATTTTGGAAATATCCTCAGGATTAGTAGCGACTAGCCCTTGCACTTCACAGCTCCATCTTCGACTCCGAACACGTTACACGAAACGTACAAACCGGATCGAAGTGGTATTCGAGTCTCCAGACCTAGAATCCCGGTATACGGAAACTCGATCCCGGTCTCTTCGAAACGATCAACGCATTTGGCCAATATTGATAGTCGGTTATTTAACTATCAATTAACATCCATAACAACCATCAACAATCAATAATTTCTCCAAATTATCTATTTTTCCCAAAATATCTTCACCACATATTATTTCCCTTTCCAATCCCCATTGGAAACAATTTCCAACTATATTCCCTTCAAGGAATAATTTTCCAAATATTTATTTTCACTGGAACACCAAGTACAAACCATTTTAGATTTTAAAATAATTTTAAAACACTTTATTATAAATATACTTTATAAAACACCTTTGAAAACTACTTTAAAACTTAAGTCCAAATATATATTTAAAAACATTTAAAATAAAGCCACTTTTAAAAATATAAACAAATTTCCTTTTAAAACGTATTATCAAATCACTTTTATATCTATTACAATAATAGTTTTGAAAAATACTTACTTTTGAAAATTTACATTTGAAATAATAGATTTTCTAAACCTGATTTGTAAAATAACAATAAATCTTTAGCAAATATTTAAAATTGCTTTTAAAACCAAATGTACTTGGCTATCCAGAAAATACTTCTCTTCCACTTCTTTTAAACATAAATCATTATTTATTCTTAAACCAATTCTCCTTCCTTTATAAATTCTCATCCTGAATTTATATTTAAAATGTCCACCGACATTTATTTCACTTTATAAACTCAGTTTATAAATTTCCAAAATCTCATTTCTCTTTAAATTTCAAATTCCAACATTTACATCAATTCTACAATTGATTTCAAATTTGCTTTACTTTGAAATAAAATTCCTTGTTTACTTTATTTATTTCAAATACAACACCCTTTTAAATTTTATTTCTCATTTGTGAATTTAAAACCCCCTTTTACTGAAAATACCTATTTTTAATTCCCAACATTCCTTATTTACGCTTTTAATTTAAATTATATTAAATCATTAAATTTAAAAGAAATTTTTCTATTTCTTTAAAAACAATATCACTTGAGTTTTAAATTTTATTACTCCTCGGTAAACTTTAAATTTCTTTTTCCCATATTTACTAAAATTCCAATTCACTTCATTTTATCTTATTTCCAATTCACCTTTAAATTTATTCCAATTTACTTAAATTTTTATTCTTTATTTTCTTCAAAAATTCAATCCCATAGATTTTCAAAATTTATTATACTGGGAATTCAATCAACCACAACATCCAATATCAAATCATCACAGGATATCAATATTCAGATCACAGAATAATAAAATAAATTTTTTGAGGAATCCAGTTGGATCCCTCCAACCTGTTTCCCTGCATCCACAGACGTTAGCACAATACCAATTCCACTTCGAGGTGGAATATCGCGGTATATGGGATTTAAATAAATATCATCCGCTATTATGCGGCGCATAGGGTCTCATCCGCTATATAATGCGGGAATATCAACAATTCCAATATATACATATGCCAATATGTATATATTGCTATATACTACTATATATATAGCACATCAAATCAATGCAATCATCCAATCAATTAAATTTAACCATTTAAATTTAAATTAAAAATTCAGCTGAGTGAGATTAACTCACCTTATTCCATTTGCATTCCACTTCCAATATTGCCTTGGTTTCTTGATTTTTTTTTGACCTTGCATAATATTATGGAATTTATTAATATTTTAAACTAATCAAACAAATTTATTTTCCCTTTTATAAATTATTCCCAATGATAAAATAGAAGAATAGGCTAATTTAAATAAGTTAACCATCTTAATATTTATTTTGAAATGAAACAATAAGTGAAATTATATATGTATATATAATTATATTTTTTCTTATCTTTTCTTCTGAAATCATCTACATATATATACTTACAAAAATAATTAAATGAGTTAATTGAACCGTTAATCACTAGTGCATTATTATAAAATGTAACAGTAAGTTTTAAACATGTATATATATATTTTTTTTCTTCTGTATACTTATATAAATTCAAAATAATTAGCATACATAAAAACGAGAAACCATACCATCGTCGAACTCACCTCAATTCGCGATCATCACCAGCAGTTCGAGTCAAACCCCATCACGCTGTCGCCCGCCGTCTTCCAGCTACCACGATCGAAACCCTAACCCACCTTCGCGACTCGCGACCACCAACAAATGATGAAATGGACCCTCTTTCCTCTTCGCGAGTGCCTGCCCTATTTTCGGAGTCACCATCTCGAACCCGGCCTCATGCGAACCAACTCGCGAACTTGGTCCTTCTTTGCACGCGCGAGCACGCGTGCTTCTCCCCGCGACCCCGACTCTCGCGTTTTCCCCTCGACGACATTTCAAATAGCTCGCTCCCCTTTCTCTTTTTTTCGAATTTCGATTACGAGAATCGGCTGAAGAGGGGAAAAGATAGAACGCAATTTTGATTTGAGAAGGAAATATTAAAGGAGTAGATTTCGTTTGAACGAGAGGGTGGTTCCAGTTTCTTTTTTAGTTGTTCGGCCATCTGTTTTGATTTTGGCTTCTGATGGAAGACAAAGAACGCGTGATGGAGTAGGGAGAAGTAGGTTGGCTGAAATGAAATAGATCGACTGTGTGAAAAGAGTTTGACAGATGAAAAGATGAATGATATTTTAATTTAAAATGATTTATTATTTTCGAAGCATTTTTACCTCGTACGATCACACGAAAGCTCCGAAAATTTTGAAATTTAAAATTCGTTAATAATACAATATTACGGATCCAATGGAACTGGTTTCGTCGAATTTCAAGACTGTGCCTCGGAAGGCTATTTTTAAATTAAATTTAAACAGTATATTTTTAAAACTGAACAAATCATCTTCAAATTCGATTTCAACACTTCTATTATTTCCAGTATCATTTATATGAATTTTACGAGCTTCCAAAATATTTTTAATTAGCTTAGAATACCATATTTAACATTTTACCCAACTCCACATCATTTAATTTAATAATTAAATTACTCACAAAACAGCGATATTTGAAATTTAAGTTAATAATTAACCTCTGAATATTTAAAATTAATTAAATATTCCAGTTTCAAATACTCAAAAATTCCGGGTCGTCACATTCCTCCCCCCTTAAAGAATTTCGTCCCCGAAATTGCCAGTTAGGAAGAATGATTCAATACCCGTTAACTATTCCTCAAATCCAAACAGTTTTAATCATACCCAAACACTCTTTTTATTAATGATACACTAATCATCTTTTAACTTCCCAAACTTATTCATAAGTTCAACCCATACCACCTACTTATCCATTCAAATTTAAATTTGATTTCAAATTTTAAATTATCAAAATTTTCCAAAATTTTTCTAACTCCCTAAATTTCCGAAAAATTTCGCCAGCGTCTCCTTTGCGCGGCTAGCTCGGTACTACTACAAAATGGCTCTACGGCCTCCCAATCTCAAAAAGAAAACAAAAAGCCAAGTGGCTGGATCCAAAACCCAATCAAATTTCATATAGAAATTCAAATACATACCTTTTGTCGGGCCATTAAATTTTATCTTCTAAAATCAAAAATCCCAATTATCCATTGCTTTTATACACCTGTATATCCTACTAAGCAATAATATTCAATCACAATTCCAAAGTCATTTTATACTTTCCTTTACAAATTTTCAATATTTGCTTTACTTAAGCCCGTACGATGCACATATATCATCCGTACGCAATATCACATTCGATCGCTCAATCGATCACACAATTTCACTTCCGAACTAGTATCGTCCACCCGACTTCCTAGTGCGGACTCAGATCTGGTTTCTTGATCAGAAACCGTCATTCTCCTTGCATAGCCACAAACTATGATAGAGAATTACCAGAATCAATCAACAATCCATGTCCAGGTTCGCCGTTGAAAATCGAGTGAAAAATCCCAACTCGGATCGGTATAATTACCTCGACATTCTGTGCTCGAATCCGGATCAAATCATTATGCGAATAAAATAATATACATACATCCTACGTATAAATTCCAATTGATTATCAATTGTATCAATTTCCTTTTTATTCACATTCATTTGATTGTTATTCACTTTCCACAATTTATCCCATCTCACAACTTCCAATTTTAAATCTTTATTCAATTATTCACCTAGAATAACTTTCCTCAATACCAAATTACTTAAAAATCTCACCATATTCCTTAAGTTCAATATAAATATTTTACATACTGCTTATACTTATTTTCACTTCATTATTGAAGTTCATATCCATTTCTATTTACCTTTGTCTTTACAATTCCATTTGACTTCAAATTTGGCTTCCACTCGAATATTTAATTAGTTGCACTTGCTAATTAATTTAAATCTCAATTAAAAATTTATTTGCAACTTACTTTCTTAAGTTCTTTTAATTGCCCTTACTTTACATTCACAATTAAGATAGATTCCAATTTATTCAGTTTCAATTCCATTTGCTTAGCAATTTAAATCATTTACCGTTAATGAAAATTTTCAAAAATTTCGAAAATTTTCTAACTCCCAAAATTTACGGAAAATTTTGACAGAGTCTCCCTTGTACAGAGGGACTTCTGCGATATCGCAGGATGCACAAATATATATATACATCGGCCTCAGGCCGGAAATCACAATATATATCAATATATGCAGTTCATATCTCCTATTTTGAATTTTTGCATAAGCGTACCTTATTTAAGCATTTTTAAAGCAAAGCGGTTATTTATTTTAGCATGTTGTGCCATCAGATTCAGCCAACCGACTTTCCTGAACCTGTACTAACTCAATTACAACATGTAAGTGCCAAATATACAAAGTTTATTTACATTTCACTAAAATTTAAATTGCTAAAACATGGATTCTACAAACAATGCATGTTATATACTTCCATAAGCACATATGAAATGTTTCGACCCTTATTCCCATTTTTTTTCCAAACAATACTCAACCCAGTCCATTTAATTTATTCACATCCATTTATTTAGCTCGAAAACAATCCAGGCTATTTCATTCAATAATTAATTCTCAATTGATTTCAACAACCTCGATTTGAGTACAGTCTTCATCCAACATTTACTTAAGTTAACAACTTAAGTTCATTTTCATTGCAGTTTGCACCAATTCATTCAATTTGTCCCTTTTTAATTCTAAATTCAATATTCCGTTCATTGAATAATATCCAAGGCCATTTTCATTCATACCCACTTGAACTTTCGTTTGCAATACAAGCCATCACTATTTTAATTCAATTTTTCATTTTTGTTTAACACATTTCCACTTATATTTAATGTGTTGATACTCCAAGTCGAATTTTAATTAATAACTCAAATTCTGATTCTACTATTCATTTTTAATTCACTACCCGATTTTATTAATTCACAATTCAATTTCTATTTAACCAATTTAAATTTCATAACCCAAACTCATTTGGATAATATTTCAAGGTCATATTCCATTTATTTATACTTGAGTTCATTCACACTTAAGTTAATTTTGTTCCAATTTATTTCACTTAACAGCATCCAAAATATATGTGTCGAGCTTTATTTATATCATCCACATTCGATTTGTTAGTATTTTATCTTGGATTGCAATTAATAATTTCTACTTAATCTAAGTTCATTTCCCATTTCATATCCAAATTACAAAATCAACTTTCTTTCAGCCAATTAAGGTTCTATTTCCATAATCCATTACTTCATTAAGTAATTTATTCCAATTTATACCTAATATTTGGTTTATTTCATCACTTCAATCCATTAAAGCAATCCCATTCCCATTTTACTCTTTATTCCGGATTATACATTAAATTTAGTCAAGTATATATTTTTATTATACTATAAACATTCCAAAATAGGATTCCAGAGCTTAAATAATTTTTCAACCATTTCAAAATCATCTTTGAAATCAACTATATCCCAAAATTCTTTGGCAATTCAACTATTCCTTTGAAATTTCAAAACCAAATCCAGTTCGCAAACAAATCTCATTTCAAACAACTCGGTAGCAATTTCTCTCCTAGAAACTCGAAAATGAACATCGATGATGCTGCAGTCATCACCGAAGTTATTTTCCAGCGACCGAAAGAGAGTTAAATGCTTTTATCTCTTCAAAATCCCTCCAACCTGTTTTGAAACCATTTCCAACTCAAAGGAATTTTAAACTTCACAAAATTCCAAATTTAAAACCCATCCAGTTTTATATCCATCGTTTCTCTGGAATTCTATTTCAAATTACTATCTCATTTGGATATGGAGTTTATTTCAATTTTATAAATTACATTTGTAATCTATATCTCAAATTTTATTTTATTATAAAATTTTATTCTTTGCTTTAGTTATAAATTTCAATTCCTAGTTAAGTTTCCATATATTAATGATAATAATTCCATATTATCACTTCTAACATCCAAACAACCATATATATTAACTAGAATAGTTTACAAAACGTTTCTTTTTATACAAAAATAATTTGGGTAAAATTATTTCATTTACCCTACTTTAAAACAATATTGTGTCGAATTGTTCTATACAAGTGTTTAGAGATCCCTATCAATGTTGTGGCATCCCACACATCGACCAGAATCCATAAACTACTCAATAAACCAATCAACACAATATAAAACAATTTTATATTCACTAACAAATACGCGCTCATATCTATTAATACTCTCAAAATTCCCACCAGAGCCAAGGTTGTCGCCAGCCTAAGCTCTGATACCACTGTAACGACCCGACTTTCCAGTGCCGGAAAATCGAACCATTTGTGTTAAAGAAGAAGAGGTAGAAGAAGAAGAAACAGAAAATCAACAACAGAATCTCACATCGCAGCGGAATAAAATATAATATATACAAAACAGATCTTTACTCAAACAGAAAAATATATCTGTTTATACAATATATCATCAGAATACATCATCAGAGTACATCAACATCCATAACATACAACTGAATACACAGCGGAAAATTAATAGCAAGTACGGAAGTACATATCGGCATCCAGCTCGTCTCCTGAGCTCCACAGCATCATATTCCGAACCTGTTTATCTCGGTCTGACCCGAGCATCATATAAAACAATACCCGAGTCAGTCTGGAATACCAGCGTGAGAAAATCACACTCAAATTTATTATTAAAGTTTCAAAATCCTTTGAAAACAAAAGCATCTCGTAAGACCACGCCACAAATAAACATGTCGGGTTTTTACCTTACGATAGCCAAAACACTTTTTATAAAAATCCTCTGATATTATAATAGTGTCTATTTACAAATACTTATTAAAATAGCCGAAATTGTTACATCTATTAAATTCCGGCATACTAGCCACAAAGTGGGTAATACAAACAAAACTCGTACAAGGCACGTAGGGAGAATGGATTTCCAACGAATGACTAGGCACTGGGGTACCACCTGTCACAGTACGTGGCCTAGATCACAGTACCGAGGAGTACGCCCGCTCCCCTGCAACACAAGGCCGGAATCATCCCTTACTGGATAATTCCAAATAAAATCACCCCACGGTTGTGATCAGCAACCGCAACACTAAGCCGAAATAAAAAGGGACATCTAGACAGGGATGACTTTACTCTCAAGTGGGTGCTACCCACGAAGCCTTGCTGCATAACCCCTGATTTTCAGTCATTCCCGGTTGATGAGGCTTGAGGCTAAACGATACCTTTTCAGAACATATCCCTTAGAATGCCCATCGTCCACCTGACGATGTCACGAAAGCATTCGTCCATACAAGTCCGTCCCGGGTTCGAACGGAACCGAAGGCACTATTCCTACTACATCCATTTTGGAAATATCCTCAGGATTAGTAGCGACTAGCCCTTGCACTTCACAGCTCCATCTTCGACTCCGAACACGTTACACGAAACGTACAAACCGGATCGAAGTGGTATTCGAGTCTCCAGACCTAGAATCCCGGTATACGGAAACTCGATCCCGGTCTCTTCGAAACGATCAACGCATTTGGCCAATATTGATAGTCGGTTATTTAACTATCAATTAACATCCATAACAACCATCAACAATCAATAATTTCTCCAAATTATCTATTTTTCCCAAAATATCTTCACCACATATTATTTCCCTTTCCAATCCCCATTGGAAACAATTTCAAACTATATTCCCTTCAAGGAATAATTTTCCAAATATTTATTTTCACTGGAACACCAAGTACAAACCATTTTAGATTTTAAAATAATTTTAAAACACTTTATTATAAATATACTTTATAAAACACCTTTGAAAACTACTTTAAAACTTAAGTCCAAATATATATTTAAAAACATTTAAAATAAAGCCACTTTTAAAAATATAAACAAATTTCCTTTTAAAACGTATTATCAAATCACTTTTATATCTATTACAATAATAGTTTTGAAAAATACTTACTTTTGAAAATTTACATTTGAAATAATAGATTTTCTAAACCTGATTTGTAAAATAACAATAAATCTTTAGCAAATATTTAAAATTGCTTTTAAAACCAAATGTACTTGGCTATCCAGAAAATACTTCTCTTCCACTTCTTTTAAACATAAATCATTATTTATTCTTAAACCAATTCTCCTTCCTTTATAAATTCTCATCCTGAATTTATATTTAAAATGTCCACCGACATTTATTTCACTTTATAAACTCAGTTTATAAATTTCCAAAATCTCATTTCTCTTTAAATTTCAAATTCCAACATTTACATCAATTCTACAATTGATTTCAAATTTGCTTTACTTTGAAATAAAATTCCTTGTTTACTTTATTTATTTCAAATACAACACCCTTTTAAATTTTATTTCTCATTTGTGAATTTAAAACCCCCTTTTACTGAAAATACCTATTTTTAATTCCCAACATTCCTTATTTACGCTTTTAATTTAAATTATATTAAATCATTAAATTTAAAAGAAATTTTTCTATTTCTTTAAAAACAATATCACTTGAGTTTTAAATTTTATTACTCCTCAGTAAACTTTAAATTTCTTTTTCCCATATTTACTAAAATTCCAATTCACTTCATTTTATCTTATTTCCAATTCACCTTTAAATTTATTCCAATTTACTTAAATTTTTATTCTTTATTTTCTTCAAAAATTCAATCCCATAGATTTTCAAAATTTATTATATTGGGAATTCAATCAACCACAACATCCAATATCAAATCATCACAGGATATCAATATTTAGATCACAGAATAATAAAATAAATTTTTTGAGGAATCCAGTTGGATCCCTCCAACCTGTTTCCCTGCATCCACAGACGTTAGCACAATACCAATTCCACTTCGAGGTGGAATATCGCGGTATATGGGATTTAAATAAATATCATCCGCTATTATGCGGCGCATAGGGTCTCATCCGCTATATAATGCGGGAATATAAACAATTCCAATATATACATATGCCAATATGTATATATTGCTATATACTACTATATATATAGCACATCAAATCAATGCAATCATCCAATCAATTAAATTTAACCATTTAAATTTAAATTAAAAATTCAGCTGAGTGAGATTAACTCACCTTATTCCATTTGCATTCCACTTCCAATATTGCCTTGGTTTCTTGATTTTTTTTTTTGACCTTGCATAATATTATGGAATTTATTAATATTTTAAACTAATCAAACAAATTTATTTTCCCTTTTATAAATTATTCCCAATGATAAAATAGAAGAATAGGCTAATTTAAATAAGTTAACCATCTTAATATTTATTTTGAAATGAAACAATAAGTGAAATTATATATGTATATATAATTATATTTTTTCTTATCTTTTCTTCTGAAATCATCTACATATATATACTTACAAAAATAATTAAATGAGTTAATTGAACCGTTAATCACTAGTGCATTATCATAAAATGTAACAGTAAGTTTTAAACATGTATATATATTTTTTTTCTTCTGTATACTTATATAAATTCAAAATAATTAGCATACATAAAAACGAGAAACCATACCATCGTCGAACTCACCTCAATTCGCAATCATCACCAGCAGTTCGAGTCAAACCCCATCACGCTGTCGCCCGCCGTCTTCCAGCTACCACGATCGAAACCCTAACCCACCTTCGCGACTCGCGACCACCAACAAATGATGAAATGGACCCTCTTTCCTCTTCGCGAGTGCCTGCCCTATTTCCGGAGTCACCATCTCGAACCCGGCCTCATGCGAACCAACTCGCGAACTTGGTCCTTCTTCGCACGCGCGAGCACGCGTGCTTCTCCCCGCGACCCCGACTCTCGCGTTTTCCCCTCGACGACATTTCAAATAGCTCGCTCCCCTTTCTCTTTTTTTCGAATTTCGATTACGAGAATCGGCTGAAGAGGGGAAAAGATAGAACGCAATTTTGATTTGAGAAGGAAATATTAAAGGAGTAGATTTCGTTTGAACGAGAGGGTGGTTCCAGTTTCTTTTTTAGTTGTTCGGCCATCTGTTTTGATTTTGGCTTCTGATGGAAGACAAAGAACGCGTGATGGAGTAGGGAGAAGTAGGTCGGCTGAAATGAAATAGATCGACTGTGTGAAAAGAGTTTGACAGATGAAAAGATGAATGATATTTTAATTTAAAATGATTTATTATTTTCGAAGCATTTTTACCTCGTACGATCACACGAAAGCTCCGAAAATTTTGAAATTTAAAATTCGTTAATAATACAATATTACGGATCCAATGGAACTGGTTTCGTCGAATTTCGAGACTGTGCCTCGGAAGGCTATTTTTAAATTAAATTTAAACAGTATATTTTTAAAACTGAACAAATCATCTTCAAATTCGATTTCAACACTTCTATTATTTCCAGTATCATTTATATGAATTTTACGAGCTTCCAAAATATTTTTAATTAGCTTAGAATACCATATTTAACATTTTACCCAACTCCACATCATTTAATTTAATAATTAAATTACTCACAAAACAGCGATATTTGAAATTTAAGTTAATAATTAACCTCTGAATATTTAAAATTAATTAAATATTCCAGTTTCAAATACTCAAAAATTCCGGGTCGTCACATTCCTCCCCCCTTAAAGAATTTCGTCCCCGAAATTGCCAGTTAGGAAGAATGATTCAATACCCGTTAACTATTCCTCAAATCCAAACAGTTTTAATCATACCCAAACACTCTTTTTATTAATGATACACTAATCATCTTTTAACTTCCCAAACTTATTCATAAGTTCAACCCATACCACCTACTTATCCATTCAAATTTAAATTTGATTTCAAATTTTAAATTATCAAAATTTTCCAAAATTTTTCTAACTCCCTAAATTTCCGAAAAATTTCGCCAGCGTCTCCTTTGCGCGGCTAGCTCGGTACTACTACAAAATGGCTCTACGGCCTCCCAATCTCAAAAAGAAAACAAAAAGCCAAGTGGCTGGATCCAAAACCCAATCAAATTTCATATAGAAATTCAAATACATACCTTTTGTCGGGCCATTAAATTTTATCTTCTAAAATCAAAAATCCCAATTATCCATTGCTTTTATACACCTGTATATCCTACTAAGCAATAATATTCAATCACAATTCCAAAGTCATTTTATACTTTCCTTTACAAATTTTCAATATTTGCTTTACTTAAGCCCGTACGATGCACATATATCATCCGTACGCAATATCACATTCGATCGCTCAATCGATCACACAATTTCACTTCCGAACTAGTATCGTCCACCCGACTTCCTAGTGCGGACTCAGATCTGGTTTCTTGATCAGAAACCGTCATTCTCCTTGCATAGCCACAAACTATGATAGAGAATTACCAGAATCAATCAACAATCCATGTCCAGGTTCGCCGTTGAAAATCGAGTGAAAAATCCCAACTCGGATCGGTATAATTACCTCGACATTCTGTGCTCGAATCCGGATCAAATCATTATGCGAATAAAATAATATACATACATCCTACGTATAAATTCCAATTGATTATCAATTGTATCAATTTCCTTTTTATTCACATTCATTTGATTGTTATTCACTTTCCACAATTTATCCCATCTCACAACTTCCAATTTTAAATCTTTATTCAATTATTCACCTAGAATAACTTTCCTCAATACCAAATTACTTAAAAATCTCACCATATTCCTTAAGTTCAATATAAATATTTTACATACTGCTTATACTTATTTTCACTTCATTATTGAAGTTCATATCCATTTCTATTTACCTTTGTCTTTACAATTCCATTTGACTTCAAATTTGGCTTCCACTCGAATATTTAATTAGTTGCACTTGCTAATTAATTTAAATCTCAATTAAAAATTTATTTGCAACTTACTTTCTTAAGTTCTTTTAATTGCCCTTACTTTACATTCACAATTAAGATAGATTCCAATTTATTCAGTTTCAATTCCATTTGCTTAGCAATTTAAATCATTTACCGTTAATGAAAATTTTCAAAAATTTCGAAAATTTTCTAACTCCCAAAATTTACGGAAAATTTTGACAGAGTCTCCCTTGTACAGAGGGACTTCTGCGATATCGCAGGATGCACAAATATATATATACATCGGCCTCAGGCCGGAAATCACAATATATATCAATATATGCAGTTCATATCTCCTATTTTGAATTTTTGCATAAGCGTACCTTATTTAAGCATTTTTAAAGCAAAGCGGTTATTTATTTTAGCATGTTGTGCCATCAGATTCAGCCAACCGACTTTCCTGAACCTGTACTAACTCAATTACAACATGTAAGTGCCAAATATACAAAGTTTATTTACATTTCACTAAAATTTAAATTGCTAAAACATGGATTCTACAAACAATGCATGTTATATACTTCCATAAGCACATATGAAATGTTTCGACCCTTATTCCCATTTTTTTTTTCCAAACAATACTCAACCCAGTCCATTTAATTTATTCACATCCATTTATTTAGCTCGAAAACAATCCAGGCTATTTCATTCAATAATTAATTCTCAATTGATTTCAACAACCTCGATTTGAGTACAGTCTTCATCCAACATTTACTTAAGTTAACAACTTAAGTTCATTTTCATTGCAGTTTGCACCAATTCATTCAATTTGTCCCTTTTTAATTCTAAATTCAATATTCCGTTCATTGAATAATATCCAAGGCCATTTTCATTCATACCCACTTGAACTTTCGTTTGCAATACAAGCCATCACTATTTTAATTCAATTTTTCATTTTTGTTTAACACATTTCCACTTATATTTAATGTGTTGATACTCCAAGTCGAATTTTAATTAATAACTCAAATTCTGATTCTACTATTCATTTTTAATTCACTACCCGATTTTATTAATTCACAATTCAATTTCTATTTAACCAATTTAAATTTCATAACCCAAACTCATTTGGATAATATTTCAAGGTCATATTCCATTTATTTATACTTGAGTTCATTCACACTTAAGTTAATTTTGTTCCAATTTATTTCACTTAACAGCATCCAAAATATATGTGTCGAGCTTTATTTATATCATCCACATTCGATTTGTTAGTATTTTATCTTGGATTGCAATTAATAATTTCTACTTAATCTAAGTTCATTTCCCATTTCATATCCAAATTACAAAATCAACTTTCTTTCAGCCAATTGCAATCCGGGTCGTCACACTTATTTTCATTTTCTTTCCAAAACTTAAAATTTAAAAAAAAACAAAAAATCTCAAAACAATTTTTTTTCCCATTTTGATTTATTTTTGTAGAAACACAATATGATAGATATAGGATTTTGGTTATTAAATTGAATTGTTGAAAATTTATTTGTCTTAACAAAAATAAAAATGAAGTTTGATTACAAGTAACGATGGTTTAACTAGTATATAAGAAGGTTCATGGGTGATAATTATGAAGTATATCCTAATTAAAATCTTTGTTTAAAGAGTGGTTAATTTAAAGTAAAGGCTATAACATTTTTGATCTTCTAAGTTAAATGGTGCGAAGATGATTTTGCAAAACTCTCTCTTTAAAAAAACAAACAAAAAAAAGAATATATATATATATATATATATATAATATGTATATATATATAACATAAAAAATGGTTTTTATAAAAATAAGAAACACCTAGAGGCATGTGTAAACCCGAAAGGCAGTGGATGATCGGTATATCCGGCCTCGGTTTATCTGAGTTAGGTATATGTATATAAAAATTCTTTTATTAATAATGTCTACAGTCGATAGGTGTACACACTTGTGTGTTCACTCGCCACACTCTGTATTCCCTCACGTAAGCCCGCAATGCAGTGCATGGGTGGTATATCTGGCCTCAGTTTATCTGAGTTAGGCATGTGTAAATATTGTTAATATCAATAAAATTTTCAAATAAAGAGAGAGTAAGAAATTGAAATCCAAACACTATTTTCACTTGTTTGATTTGATTTGTTATTCAAAAGAAATGAAAATACCACTTTGATAAACTCTGATAATCAACTAAGAGTCTATTTCATAGTTGCACTATGTGATTAACCGAAACAACTTGCCAAACTAGAGTCTATTTGTTACGATAACTTAATTTTTGTTGGAAAATTTGACAAGTAAAAGGACTGAAATTTTCAAGATAATGATCAGAACTTATATTTAACTTATTCGTGTCGCTTTGAAAGTAAATTCTTCATTTGTAAATATTTTCAAACACTTGCATTCATCTCTTTGTATATAAATCTTGCATTTAGGAATTTTTCATATTGCATTTGGATTTTGTGGGTAGTATCCACTGAAAACCCTCACAAGACAATACTCGTCCTACTAGAGACACCTAGAGGTTTAACGGCTTGTTGCGCGTGCTCAATGCAATTGTGTTTCCTACAAAAATGGATTTATCTTAGTTTTAGTTTATTCGAGGACGAATAAAAAGATAAGTGTGAGGGTATTTGATGTGCACATAAATGTGAATATTTTTACTTCCATATTTAATTTAATTTAATTAAATAAATGTGCATATATGGTATTTTAACATTTTTAACCCAAATTTCAATTATTTTCAAATCACCATATATCCATCTTCATATAGGGCCAAAATGGTTATTTTTGCGTGTGAATTAATTTGAGAAATCCATTTGCACATTTTATTTTTATTTGTAGGAAATTGGATGGAAAAATACGAAGAGGCTTCATGAAAATGTGCATGCACAAGAGAATGAAACAAATGAAGATGGAAATAAATCAACTCATGCAACATGGAGGACCCCACCTACCCACTTTTCGTGATCTACAGTTAGGAGCTAATGCACATGTTAGTGGAGATAAAAGTTACATGCACATCGAATGGTGGATTATGCTCATGCTAATGACAACTTGGAGGCCACACTTCCTAAAGGGGTATTTTGGGTAGTCTCCTAAATATGCATTAGAGTTTTAGGCATGTATAAATACCCCTTATGTTTCATGTAATGAGCTCTTAGCCTCCTCTTTAGTTAGTTTAGGTTTAGGTTCAAAAATAAACAAAAAAACTCTCTTTTCTTTTTCATGGCTACTTAGCCATTTTCTTCTTATGTAATTTTCTTATATGCAATTTTAATTCTTTCTCTTTTCTATTTACATGCTTTCTTTTCTTTCATGTTAGTAGCTTAGATTTTTTTTATGCAAGTAGATTAGCTCTCATTTTATTTTAATTAGCTCTCTTTTTCCTCTTGCTTTTGTTTTATGTTGAATTCTACATTTGCTGACATGATAACAAATATGAGAAGCTAAACCCTTCAATTTAGGGGTAATAAAGCTCTCTTAATCATGTAGATCCAACATTTTGATAACTTGTGATCTCTTTTTGTGCTTAATGGGAATGTTTGATGTGGTTAAACTTTATTGTTTTAGCTTTGAATTTGATAGCCTCTGTCGTTGACACCAAATAGGCTATGCTTAAACAAACATAAACACAAATTACCTCTTCATCTACATATGATTATGGTAATGAAGTGAATTTTAAAATCAAAATTTGATGGTCTATATTACTAATCAATAGTAAATAGATCATGCTTAGGATAGATTTTATTTTCAAGTTCATTAATATTTTCATGAGAGTTAACAAGTGATTTAGCGGGTATGTTAAAGTTTGATGGTTTATGTTGGGCTAATTAATAGCACAAATAGGCCATACATATGATAAACATATCAACTAAATTCACTAATGACCAAAAGAGAGATCATAATTTCTTTTTTTTGATTTATGTGATCATGAGAAGGAAATTACCTCTAAATTGCCTTCTACTCTCATATTTTATCCACTTTAATTTTTGTTAGTTTCTAGCCATTTTTAGCTAAACACAATCTCAAATTCTTGGTTTAATTTGATTGAGTAGAAAATTTAAAATCAATACAATTCCCTGTGGATCGACCCGTACTCGCCACGTACTAAAATTTTATGCACTGCGCTTGCGGTTATTTTGAATCAAAATTGTTTCGGCTATTTTCTAATCCGATAGGAAGTTAGCCGATTCAACAGTCGTGATGACCTCAGATCTGTTAATTCTTCTTCGATCTCCTTTTATCAGAAGAAGAATAACTTCAACCAGGATATTGAAGGGATGAGAGGAAGGTTTAATGACTGTTTACCGTATTGGAAAAGAGGGGAAGCTAGCAGAGCTAAGGAAGGAGGCTGAGCTTCGTAGAAAATGGATTTGCCACTCCGCTATTTTTGAGAGTTTTCTTTTTTCTGAGAGTTTGTTTGAGTATGTCGACGCATTACCCTAACTAGGGTTTTTATATGTTTTGTATCTTTTCGGGTGGGTGGGTTATTTCTACCCACTTGTAAACATTTGGGCTTGGCCCGTTTACCTCTATTAAAAAAACTATACTAGGAAGTGTTAGTTAATTCTAACATTTATAACTTTGTCTTATAAAATTATGGACGACTAGTTGGTTTGACATATCTTGTATCATATCATTTACAAACCTTGACAATTGGAGTTTGGGTTGCGTGCAAAGTATGAGCTGTGAGAATGAGTATGGGTATGTGTGTTCAACTATTCTAATATTTATACGTGGCTCCCTGTAAAAAGCATGTGTGTTTGATCTAAGTATATTTTCTTTGATACTCATTCTTATTAACTCAACTATCTAATTTTTATAAATCCATGATTGCGTTTACTTTATTAAAATTTACGTAGAGTTTTCACTTCTTTTGCATGTGTTGTAACTTCAAAAGTATATAAGCTTTAATAGTTTATGATTACAATATTTATATGTTTGTAATTAAATAACTAAACCTAATATTCCTAAACTCTAATATATGAATATTTAAAAGATATTAAATTTATATCAATACAAATAAAAGTTATGTAACCAAATATAGTGAAATTAAATTGTAATATCTAAATGGTCCATAATTGTCATTCTGTATTAGTTTGAATTCTTAATACAAATTCAAGTTTTGAAAATGTATTTATTTGTTTGTGAATAATTAAAATAAATCTGAACATTTTACAATTATTTAAATTAGTATTTGGTTATTGCAAATTATGAAATGGTTCTTATATGTAATATTTAACTTTACAAACTGTTTTATGAATTTAAAATGTAAGAATCAGGTTTAAAATAATATTAGTAGAAATTTAATTATTGATAATTTATATAAAAGATCAGGGAACTAATTATTTATTGGAAATAATAAGTTTATAATGGATTACAGATTTTATTAATTCCAGAAAATGTAACAATTGTTCATTTCTTAGTATGTGTTTTTTATATGAAGTAAAATATTATGAATAAGTATATTTAGATGTCGATTTGAATATTTAATATTTGTACTTATTCATATAATATGTCTTTATGATTTCTTGATTATTTTTCTTTTGATGCTTTGAATAAAATTTAAAATGAATGATTCACCATTGATATTGATTTAGAGGTTGTTTTAATATGATACGGTGATGACATCCTTTTGAGTGTCTTTTTTGTAATATTTAATTCTATGTAACGAGAAATCTGAATAAACAGAGTTATAATACTGTCTGGTATAGGACTTTTGGTAATATTTCTCCAATTATTCTTTGTACTCATTATATAGAATATTAGAGAAGCGAGTGTGATGTGTGAGCATTAGATAAATGGACTAGTAACACATGGTGGTATGGGATGCCGTTGTGTTATTTATTCAGTTATTCTTTGCTTGTGGATGTCACTCAATATGGGGTATGTTGTGGGTGACTCGCTGCGGTGAGCGCGTATGGAGGCTACCTGTTAGCCACATAGTCTGTATACATTATTTGTCTATCTAATTTTGTCCAACTCCCTTTATGTTTCGGGAGTGAATCAGATTGGCCAGCATCCACCCTGGTGGCCTGATCGTGGGGTCGTGCCCCTGCGATACCATTGTTGTTTATGATATTCAATGCGCATCATAAGGTTGGTAGTTGTTTGCCCCTTGTGTCGTATAGGCCAGCAATCAGTTACCATCGGGGCACATGTCGGTACTCGTGGCCGAAGAGGTTACGCGTTGTCGAGCCTATGGTAATCACTATCACAATACTGAGAGGGGAGAGGTAATGGTAACTGATGGCTGTAGGAGTCGTGTCATATAGACCACGTGTGGCTCCTGGAGCAAGCAGACATGTTGTCAGTCTCCCATCTGGTTTGGCGTATGTGGTATATGTGTATGTATGTGTGGGTGGTAGATAAACATATATTATATATAGATGACATTATACTTGAGAGTGTGTCCAGAGTATGGTCACCGTATCTTTCTCAGGCAGATGACCTACTTATTATTGATTTGTTATTTCTATCTCTTAGGACCTTTTAGTCAAGAGTTTTGCCTCTCCAAGGGCTGTGGGTCGAGATATATGATCTTGCACATTGCGCCATTGTTACGAGCTAGCTCAAATCTTTCTTATTGATTTTATTTATTTGATATTGATATTTTATAACATGATACTGAGAGAGATAGTGGGCATTACTTCATTACTGCCCTCCTTCACTTGAGGATGTCTCATTACTGATTACACTACACCAAACATGCCATTTTTTAACACTTTTTTCGTTTCACTTTGTAACGGTTATTACCGTTACTAATCTCTAACAGATATTTCTGTTGCAAATGTTTACAACGCTTATTTTCGTTAGTAAGCCTGGTAATTTAGTAAATAGGTAAAAGTGGCATGGACATGACTGTCATTTTATTTTTATTATTACTTACCCCGTTTCTCACGCTTCTACCTATGATTATCGTTATTTTCTAAATCAAAATTTCTCGTTCTAGGGTTACCGCCCTCGTCGCCTCTGGGTTATCGATCGCCACCTCCGCCTCTAGGTTATCACCCTATCCGCCTCGTAATCGTTCTAGGGTTATCACCTCCTCCGCCTCCTGATTCATCCTAGGGTTATCGCCCCCTACCGCCTCGTTCCAGCACCGCCTTTGCTAGGTATTTTTCATTTTTTTTAATCTCAAATTACGTTTGCTGCAAACTTCGTTTACTATTTAAAGCCACAGTACATCGATTTCTTGAAACTTATTTCCTGATTTTTATGTGTGAATTTTTTTCTACATTTTGTTTAATTCAGTTTTGGCAATGCATTTGCAATTATATGTCACATTTTTCGGTGTAGCGGTATTTATTATTGATCTTATGTTGCCAAATAAATTAAAAAGGATTAATAATGATAAATTTTTACCTTTTTAGGCTATAAGGTTCTGTATTTTTATTGGCAGTTAGAAATTGGCATTTTCCTCAACTACAAATGATAGTCTTATTTACACATCCTAATGTTTTATCGCTTTATCAATTGTCATTATGATTATAATATATAATCCCAAAAGAAATGAAAAACTTTATAGACCATCGATTAATACATATCAATTTTGTTAGTAACAGAGTAGTATTCTAAAATTCCAACTGCTGTGCACTTTTTAATTATGATTCAATACATGTGCTGTGGTGTACGTGTATATTTTGTTAGTAACAATTTTTTCCCTTGTGATAGTTGGTTACAGTGTTGTAGAATTCATTCAAGTGATTAGCTGTTTAAGTTGACGACAACTAAAGCATTAATATTAGTTTATAGATATTTTCTTAAGGTGTAGATATGCAAATTGTGTTTTTGTTTAAACAGACATGTATCTTATATCAACCTTTTTTTAGATACACAAAATGCAAGGACACATTTTTGTGTTCTTATATCTACCATGAAAAGTATTTAGTAAATGGTCAGGAGTGTAAAGATTTTTGGAAAAAGTGAGCAAAAAGGCAATATATTATGAATATGGCAGAATGAAACTAGGTTCAGGAACTGCAGGTCGAGTCTATCAAGGTATTCTACCTAACAAGCAACTTATAGCGGTTAAGCATTTTTACAAAATCTCCATTCAGGTTCCTTTACTATAGAAGTAGAATGCTTGTCTAAAATACATATTCAGATCCCCTGAGACTGGACCTTTCTGTGTGCAGCCTAGATCAATCTTCACTGACCTCAACAATCTTCACTACATATATTATGTGTTCGAATATGCTAGCCACAACCACATCTTTTAGTTTTCTTTATTAAGATTTAGCATTTTAATATTTGTATCATCTATAAAGACAAAGAAGCTATCTCTTGATAAGCCACGAAAGATGGTAAAAATACAAATACCTAGTCTTATTACTTAAATATTTCATAGCATAATACTATATTATATAGTATAGATTAAGCATCAATATATAGTATTATGCTATAAAATATAGTATTATTATGCTATAAGATAATTATGAACATTTGCGATAAGATTCAACTCGTGCATCTTTGTCACATTTATATATTGTACGCAATATTTAGATTACTTAAATTTTAAGTAGCATCAACGTATATTTTACAAAACAGGGATAGTCCCATATCGCCTAGCAAAAAGCAATAGTTTTCCCACTCTTTTCTATAAACTAGCTACCCACACAGCCTCGTCACATAGCGGCCGGTCTGAAAAATGGACTTTGTAGTAAGGGCTATGTTACTATGTAGTCTGATAGCAATTAAAATAGCTGCACATAGTAATTGATAAGTAAGGTCTATGAAATAACTATTTTATTTATTATTTATTTATCTTGTGTCTAATGCTTCTTGAGTTCATGTTTTTCTGTCTTTTTTTTCTTGTTTATCTTTGCTGAAATATCCAGTCATTTTCTTTGAAGTCTTGTTAAGAAGTAGATCAGAAGTATACCTTTCCAACAATAATTAGTGACAGGTTTCAATTTGGGTAACATTCTTGCAGCGTTTACCTACTTGAACATGCTAGTCTGATTGTACTGATTTTTGCAACAATAATGCATAGTTTACTTTCTACGGTTGTGACTGTCCAATTGTTTCTATTAGCTATTATATATGAGCACTTCAGCATGTACTAGGTTATCAAATTGATTTATACATTTTTTATTCAAGTAACTACAATTCTTTCATTTGAAGATGCTTGCTCCTTTGTAGGTTTGACTGTTCTAGACATAGATTTTTACAATTCACCTCATTGTGTGCGCTTTTTGAGTTTTTCATTTGCTGCTGCTTGCTCCTTTGCAGGTTTGATTTTTTTCTCCATCAATATCTTTGCTTATTGATTGAAATTTACGTGCTTGTTTTGCAACTTCTAAAACTGCTGGCGACTTATTTATTGGATATATGCATGCAATAAATGTTAAGTTGATTCTTTAATTGATCATCATCTGTTTGTTTCTTTATTTTTTAATCAAATGTTTTAGCTTCAACTAATAAAATTTAATACTTTAATTTTATTTTCCAATTATTAGTAACTGACAAAATCATTACAACTATTCCCTGTTGTCACCATACACAAACAAGTTTTACATTGGCTTTTGGAATGAATCATGTTAAAATCTATTTTCTCTTTACAGTGCAGGTAATATTAATTAGTGGAATGCTTTTCATGTTAAAATGCAGTAAAATCAATTATCAGGTCTACTGCAGATTGTATATATACATTTTTGGAGTGGTCTCTTTTGGATTTTATTTAACAAAATTTAATATGATGTTAACAAAATTTCACAATGGCAGATTTATGTCCATAATTAGAGATCCTTATAAAGGAAAATATGTACCGACTAAGATGGTCAGTGATACTTTATTACCATATTAACACATTTGAGCCTTATGAATGAACTTATTATTATCATCCACAACTTACGATTATGAAAACAGGAATACATTGTCAGCATTTCATCACAAATACAATTTTTCAATTAAATCAATAGATAACATTAACATACATTGTCAATATCTAACTAGAGGTAAATTATATGGAAAATCGTCTGAATGATATTGATAAAGTCCAATGGGAGAAATTCGTTGATATTGAGTACACTGATAAGAAAAGAAAACAATGCAAAACAAATGCTGAAAATAAAAGAAAAAATACCATAACTCATACTTTAGGAAGAAAATCATATACTCAACTTTATGAAGAATTGGTATGTAGTCATTAATGTACATGTAATCTTAATGGTAATACATAATTTACAAATGAATTTATATATATTCATGTAGGAAGCAGAGAATCCGGAATGCAAGCCTACACGAGCAAGGGCGTGGAAAGTAGCGCACACAAGTAGAAAAACCGGAGAGTTGCTTCCGTGCGCAGCAGAAAAATATGTAAGTAGAAAAATATTCATACATTGAATTCATAACTAGATATTTGTACTTAGTGTATGCATTTTTCGTTGCTCTCTGTTGTCATGAAGATAAATTTTCACTAAACTAGATATCTATGGTAATACGATCAAGCGCATTTTTGAATATATATTTGAAGAACATAAATATTTGGCAATGCTTGAGCATAATTGATTTCAAAATGAAGAAGATTGCTAACATTTTCATGACTGGTTTGGCATTATAAAGAAAAGGGTTCGGATATATACTGAAACATGAATATTACTGTTAGCCAAATAAAAATATATTTGTTAAAAGGATAGTAAAAATAAGTCGGAGATAAGTCTTCACAATTGTATTGATGCCCGCAATATATAACAAGAACAATCATGGTAAACCTAGTGATAATGTTAAATTAACAGTGTTTTATTTCCTGTATTTTTTAGTTTATAAAAGTGGAAATTGTTACATGTCCTTGTTTTTGAAATTAATAGGCAAAACCCTTTTTAAAAAAAAGAATTCAATAAACATTTAATTATTTTCAGTATAAATTTACGGTCGATGTTGAAATATTTACAATTAAAAACTGCGAGTTTAAATACAAATGATTACAGTGCGTACTTCTTTTGAGAGCCTGTAGAATATACGCTTAGAGGAATCTTTAATTTTACCTGTAACATTTTGTTCCAACATGCACATTTTTTCGATAACTTTGTGTAGAAATTGATTGTAACATCTATCCATGTCTCTGCAAATAAGTTGAATGTGTAAATTAAAGGAAAATTAGTGCTTTAAAAATGTAGTTGAATATTATGTTGAATTAATACCTGAATGTATACATAGAGTACATAATCCCTATGTGTCCACAAGCAACAAAAATGTATCTTGTAAGCCATATCATACTAACCGTGTCATCAATTTGTGCGACTTTAACGATTGCCAACTTAAGCAGGAAAAGTACGATAAGAGCTGCAAAAAATAACAAAAAATCATTTATGTTAAAAATATTTCATGGTAGATAAAAATCTTAACATAAGTTGCTTTACATACCTAAATAAAGATAAAATCTGATCCGAAGTGTCTGTTTTGCACTGTGAGCATATACAGCAAAAAACTCACACAAGCGTAGAAGAAGAATGATTTGATTAACCAAGACTCGTCCACTATAGCTTTGTATAGTGAATATAACTTTTCAACCATGTTGAATGTGTCTGATTGCTTCATTTCAAACTCCCTCTACAATCACAACAAATGACAAAAGCATGTTAGACCTTCAGAATTTAGTACTCAGATGTGTATATAAAAATGAACTATAAAGAAAAAATTGTAGTTGATGATTACCTGAGCTTTCAATATTGCTTGCGAATTTTCGTGAAGATGGTCATGCATATTTTGTATTTCTCCTTGTCTTCGAAGAAGTTCTTCATATTGTTTAAGACCGTATTCTGATAATCTCTCCAAAGTTTCCTTGGAAAAAAAAATCATATATTTATTTTAGTAAATTGTATTGATAGTTTTAGGGAGGAATCATTATGTTCTTGTTTGTAGGAATTCATCCATTGATCTAGAATTAATCAAGAAAATTCACCGATTTCTTTTAATTTTGACCAAATTTTATTTGTTATAGTTGTGTTTTTGATATCGCATTTTCAATTTCTGTACAAAATTAATGAAGGATTCTCATACCTGCTTTCTTTAAGTGCTTCAGAGAAAGTTTTTCTAAGAGAATCAAGTCCTTCAATGGCAGCAACTTGTCCATCAAGGAGCTCCATTTGCTTTTCCAGCGATGAACCCGCAACATTCTCAATATTGTCAACAGTAATTTGCAAATCAAGCATTTTGTTAACCATAGTCTCACCTACGAACATAACCTCTTTCTCAATTTCTTCTGCTTCCTTCCTCAAACCATCCATTCCCTTACCTAAACTCTCATAAGAGTCATGCAATTGAACCATACTAGTCTTCACTGCATCACTCATCTCAATTTGCGCTTCTTTTAACTCTAATTGCGACTTTGCTATGTCTTTTGACTGTTGAAAAATTGCAAGGGTGCTCTGTATTACATATTGTATTTGAGATTCTACTTCCTTTGATACTTGGCTTATATGGCTTGTTTCTACTTGTAGCGAGAAGAGTGAGTCGTGTATTTGGTTCGAATCTTGGATTAGTTGGTTCGATTTTTGATTGATTGCTTCCAATTTGTTTTCTGCTAGATGTGTTGTTTCAGATAGGTCATTGATCAATCTTTCTGTTTCATGTTTGAATGCCTCACTCCTGCAATTGTTAAATCAAAAAAACTTCAGAGGTTTTCTAGTTTATATTCATGAAGAAGAAAATGAAAGGAAATCATTATCTTTTTATTTATAACAGTATAAACTACATCTGTAACAAAACAAGAAATCCCATGAAGGAAATTTTACATCTATCATAATTAGATTATAGCCATTAAAAACTTTCCTTTCAGCTGATGATACATGAATTCACTTACTATAAATTGAAATGTTATACTGTAAATTAATAGGTGAAACGTATTTTCAAAGAAAATATTACTGCTATATATATCTAGAATGCAGCGTGGCATTTCCTTCAAGCCGATGATACATGAACCGCATAATACAAATTTCCAGAACATGACACATACATGCATGCACATAACTGATTTGGCAACTTTATAAGAACTACATAAAGTTACCATTGAATAGTTTTGATATTTTACATCTTTCTCTATTTTGAGAGCCTGTAGAATATGAATTCACTGAAAGATTACCACTTTGAAAGAATACCGATGTTTCTTGCTTATTTCCTACTTTCATCGCCATTTTATTTAGAGTTTGAATTTAAAAACTTCATAAGGTTATTAAATATGCAAATAATCAAATTTAACTCACTGGCATTCACTAAAATGCATATTGTCTATAAGTATTAACACAAAAATAACTATGTTACCAGCAACCATTGGTAATTGTTTTAAGTCAATGCCTCTGATTAATAGCATTAATCATACAAATCATAAAATTTGCATATGGTCATCTTCATGCAATGTTAGCATTATAGTTTTAGTTACTTTTCACAATGAAATGATGAATTCTATGGTTAGTTTTAGTTCATAACTCGCTATAATTACTGTTTCATGAGGTATTAATATATTTGTGGTCATCCCATGTTTCAAGCAAATTCATTTAATTAGCATTCGTAGAAATTTTTTGTCTGAACCATGAAACTTTTATTTGAACCGTACTTCATCATGATTAACAAGATGAATGTCTTTTCTTTTTTAGATAATTGTTTTAAAGAACTCTTTAATGACATTTACCATTTAATTGGTAATTTTTTTATGTCAGTGTCTTTGATTGGAAGCATTAACCCTACAAATTTAGAAATAACAGGCATGTACCTTGTCTTTCTCTTTATTCTCACCATTACAATTCGCAAATTGTAAGTATTAATTTTTGTTCCTCATTTTTTTGGTTTTCATGATATTTATGAAACAAAGGATAGTTCATTTTTCGTAGTGCTGAAGTTATGTACTTATCAATATATTCTGAATATTCTCTATCTTGATATATATTTTATTCTAAACATGTAGTATACAACCTTATTTGCTGTACAATTTCGTTCAAGGTTTTAAAAAAAATATTGTCTGTGAATTGTTTTGCCCAAATTGGAAACATTTTATCATATGAATTCTCTGAAAAAAGAAAAAATTTGTGGATTATAATTTAAAGTCATATTTTAGTAGCCACCTCATTAGATATGCACCCCCAATTTATGCAACATCTTTTATTAGTCTCTGTTCACATCCACAAATTTATGTTTGTTATTCAGATAAGTTATTTCAATGTTTTAAGTTAGTAGATAATATAAGTATATTTTTCCTCTATTATAACATGATAATATTATTCAGACCAAGCAAGAAAATGTTCAGACCAAGCAAGAAAGTGATCATTTGGTGATCGATTATCAACTAGGTGGTAGTTCTGCTTGTAAGTTTAGGAACATAAGGTCTGTTGTGCTATCTGAATCTCTCATAGTATCAATACGTTCCTATACTTTGCATTCCCGCATGTTAAACTAATAAATGAAATAAATTATGGAATAGTAAGCGCCTTCTCGCATCTTAATATTACTAGAATAGAAATGTTGTGTAACACTTTCCCATAAATTACTTTACTCGGATGAATGAAGTGAACTTGCGAGTAGAGATTCATTCTTCCGCGTAGAGAGACTACAAGTTGGGAGAAGCATTGCATATGTATAACTTTTATCTAATGATGAATTGATACTTTGAATTACTATCATAAATAAAATAATGTGATGTGAAGTAAATATTTATCATTATTTACCTATTTTTAACCTCTACAAATCCATTTTATGGTTCATGCGTGCATTTATAAAATTATGCTTTACAAAACAGAATGGTTGTTGTTCCAGGTTGAGTTGCATGCATCTAATATGCCATCTACTAAGACTTTGGAGAGAGGTACATGCGTTTATTCTGCTCATGTACTGGATTCTTGCTAGCACGCTATAGCAATAGGATATAAATTAAGTATAAGCTTTCTTTATCAACATAAACATTTACAGATCGTACATCTGTGCCACAAATGATACAGAACCTTGCTTATATTTGTACATCAGTGCATCTGCAGCCAGAGCACTTAAGACAGTAGTACAAGGAATATTACTATCCTCTGAAGGGTAATTTGACATCTTCTTAGGAATTATATTATGCAATTACATATCTATATTTTAACATATACTTATGTACTAACATTTAAGAGCAAAATAAATGTCTTAACAGTTTCGTATGATTGCCGAGAGACACTGGATTAGATGAATCTTCTGTTGTACATGGCACCTATTGTTGTTTTATTCTTACTTCCAGCAAGCCTGATTATGGAAGGAAATGTAACTTACCTGATGGTGGAAATGGCCACTTTGTTAAGACAGTTAAAATGATGAAGGTTTGTAAATTATTGATTATTGCTTTTTGAGCTAAGAAATTGTATATAGCTTTTGGTCAAACTATTTTTGTTTGGTCAAATTACTGGTAATTCTCTTTAGATATGGACCTTGCAGTATTTCGTACATTTTTTTTGAGAATATTCGTTTACTGTGTCATATACATTTTGAATAATTTGGCTTCAATAAATTTTTTAGGTAGAAATTGTTGTAGCATGAAGAAAAATAATACAAAGATTATATTGTATAATTTTCATGTTCAGAAAGACTTCTTGTTGTTGTGGTTTATGTAATGTGGTTTTCTATTTTGTTAACCATCTGAAACATTAGGTCAATTAATTGGTCATTTTTTCTTGTGTTATTTATTTAACAGACCCTCATCACTTATGTTATCTGTTTAAATATGCAAGAACTTAAGCCTAAGATATTAGTTGAATGCCTAACTTCTGATTTTCATGGTAACCTTGAGGCTGCTTCATCATTGGTGAATTCAGGTCTTGATGTGTTTGTAAGCTTCATCTGATTTTTGTGGTGACCTTGAGTGTCGTATTCGTTGTTTGTAAGCTTCTAGATATGTTGTAGTAGTGAAATTTGAAGTTGTCACAATAAACTTTGTAGAATTTGATATGTTCTATTTTGTACGTTTGATGTTTTTTAATGATTGGATGATATGTTAGTTTTGAAATTTATTCTTGTGTTTACTATTGTTGTAAATTCGTATAGATATAGTTGAATGAAATACTATTAGATGCTGAATAAGATATGGTTCCGTTATACCAAATTTGTAACACTTATAAGTGTTGGTAATTTTGTTATTTACTTATGCAAGGAATTCCCAACGGTTATAACCGTTGGAAATTAAAAGATTTCCAACGGTTATAACCGTTGGGAATTACCGAGATTTCCAACGGTTATAACCGTTAGGAATTACGGTTTTTTCCAACGGTTATAACCGTTGGGAATTTTGGTTATTCCCAACGGTTATAACTGTTGGGAAGTACGAAAATTCCCAACGGTTATAACCGTTACAAAATATGTAAAAAATAATATAACGTACCTGCTACCAACGGTTATAACCGTTGGGAATTTGATTACCAACGGTTATAACCGTTACAAAATGACAGTTCTGGTGTTGTGTTATTTTGGATTAGATGACGATCTCTAGATATGGATGATTCACCCATTTGTATTGATTCTGTGATTTCCGATTCGATGTATTTCTATATGGGTGATAATAAATTTTGATATTAGTGTTGATTGTTCTATATGAAATCGAGTTATTTATGGTGTGTGATACTTTGATAAATATTTATTGTATTATATAGATACTAATAGAGTTAGGGGTATGCCCTAGGGGCAATTATGTAATTTTTTACATATATCTAACTCGTTGACCAATCTTGTTCGAAATAAAAGGTATTTTCTTCCTATTATATACTTGATATAATGTGATTATATTAATTAATTAACTTAACTAAAAATATATTTAATAGAAAAATCCATAAATGGTATATTTTGTGATAGTAGTTACAAAGTGTTGTAACCGTGAGTAATTTATCACAATGAAACAAATAAACCATTTTAAATGTTCCTAGTCAAGATGCATCGAGACTGGATATCGATGTATCCGTTGAGACTGGAGTACGTAACGCCCTCCAAATGTTAGACAGTGTATTACTCATGAGTGCTGGGGGCACCTAGGGGTTATGTATAAATAGTTATTGGATAACTATAGAACGACTCACTCGATATTTTTCTGTTGGTTAATATAACTAAGGTCAAACAGAAAATATCGATGTGACTGATTTACACAGTTCTCTCGACTTGAGAATACTATGGATCTTCAATATGAAAGCTCCACTTTGATTATAGCCAAATCATGGCATGGCGTCCATCGAGTGACTGTAGTTGGTTCGAGTGGAAGTATTGAAAGTGAAGCACTATTCAAGAGAGGATTCGTCTCCTCGGTTATACGCGGTTAGTATCACAGTCAACTCAAGTCAACTCAAAGTCAAAGTCTCTGGCCAGAGCATTTCAGTTAATAATAATTGTTATTATTGAACCAAGTACATTGTATTTGGACTATAAAGTTGAATGTGGACGAGATTTGAATTTTGACCATTACCAAATTTCATAAGTCCAAAGTGATATAGTTTTGACAAAGAGAATTTGTGTAAACAAATGTAACAACTGGGTAACACTTATTAAACTAAAATTGCATTTTTACCGAAAATGAGTAAGCGATAAATTTGGCCATAATATCACACCACCTGCTAAGTGACGTGTGAACATTAACATTAGAATAGTTTGATGTTAATCGCTAACCAAATTTATACCCAAGAGTTACACAGCCGAAATGATGAATTCTCTTAAGATCGAACGATTTAATTAGTTTATAATTGTTATAAATTAATTAATAAATTAATTAATATTTATGAAATATTAATTATAAAATTTAAATATGATTTGAGAAATAAATAATGTTATATATATTTATAACAGTTATAAATATATCGATCGATATACAATATCGACAAGCGATTAAATTATATTTAATTGCATATGGTTTTTGGCTTGGGCTTAGATGGGTTTAAGGCCCATCATTAGGGCTGAAAATTTCGGTTTTGGGAAGGTCTAGGGATGACTAAAACATAGGAAATTGGCTTGGAGATAATGGGTTGAGATCAAGTGAGAATGGGTAAAAAGGTTTTCCTCGTTTCTCTCTAATACAACCATATATACGAGCGTTACGGCACGCGCTTCGCGCGTGAATTGCTTTTCTTATAAATTGTATATGTTTAAATCAATCAAAAATAATAATTTTTTATTTTCAAGTGATATTAAGATTTATATATTTGTAAAGAAATATTTTGAATTTGTAAAGGAAGTTTAATTTTAGATCCTATTTCTTGAAGCGTTTTAAATTTGTAAAGCATGTTTAATTGTTAGATCTTACTTTTAGGGACGTTTGAATTTGTAAAAGAACTTTAATATTAGATCCTATTTTTAAGTGATTAAGATTAGATAATATAAATAGGGGCGTTTTTGGTAATTCACGTTGATACCAAAAAAGCATGACACCAAAGATATTACAACTATTATTAATGATATATCCGTACATCTAAAAATAACGATGAACATTTTTGGCCGCCATTACCTTCTACATTGCTGATTAAAACATAGCTCTCAATCCACTTCAAAATTATCAAATATATTTCAAATTAAAATAATATCATTCGATAGTTAGAGGTCAGTGATTCCAGACTTGCAATTTGACGAATCAGGAACAGTAAAAGGAAGGGAAGTCATTGCTTCAACGTGGATTCAAAGACATCATTAAATTGATAATTTTAATTCATATTACAGTAATTAAATTATATTCTATGATCCTATAATGAGCAATTTCATATCTGTTTAATATTTTGCTACTATATGTTTAGTTAGGTGAGATTTTTGTAAGTATATGTGGTTGTCACAAATCAGTTTGGTTATGTGCATAATTTGTTTATTATACTATTTGATTTATGTATAGACAAATGTTGTTTACTGTACAAAATCAATTTTTTTCATTAATAATTGTTTTATATATATTTATTAAAAAATTCATATATATATATATAATGTATATTTCTCTCTCATGATAGCATATATGCATATATAAGATATATATGTGATTTAAAAATTTTAGTACACTTATTTATAAATAATATGAATTAAAAAATTCGAAAATTAATTATCATACATATATTCATATTTTTAAATTAACATTTATTGAATTTTTAAATTGTTTATTGTATATAAAATAATTATTACATTAGGAATTCAATTTTATATTTTAAAAAAATATTATATCATTTAACAAACATATAGAAAAAATTTAGGAATTTTTCAATAAAGTTTATTATTTTTAACCACTAATATTATTTCGAAAAAACTGTTTATGATTTATTAAAAATAATAATTTAATTGAAAGATTCTTCAAAAAAATTCGTAACCTTTCATTCATGATCCTGGAATTTATGAAATTTTAAAATTTGAATTTTTAATAATATATTATTTTATATTAAATAATTATTGCCAAAATCAATGTATTTGTTTTAAAAAATAATATTTCAACTTTGAAAAATCTCCAGATTTTTTCTAAGCTCTATTTTATAATCCTAGATTTTTTAAAATTGTAAAATTTAAATATTCATCAATATATTATTTTATGTCAATTATTTATGGATGAAAACATTATTTTATTCATAATATATACAAATTAAAATACTAAAATTATTATGTTTGCAAAACTAAGTTAATTTTGAATTATAAATAATTTTTAATAATTGTTCTCTCTCTTTCTATATATATATTTTTCTAAATATAAATGTTTTATGTTCATATATTATATATTATATATTTATACATACATGTGTGTGTATTTTGTAACACATATACATGCACATATTTGGACAACATACATGATATTACATGACATATAAAATGAGCTAATATGTCTGTTGCGATGTAAATCCTAACATCTACATATGGGCATATTATACCTTTCACGGATTATTATGTTACACATGCACTCACACATATATGTATATGATACATTTATGTATAAACTAAATCTAAATAAAATTAATTTCATATCTTAATATATTTGAATTTAAATAAAATAAATGATTTTATCTAAATGGAATTTAGAAATGTTCTAATTTAGTTAGACTTCCTAGGCCCAATAAAAGATCCAATTGGATAAAAAATTTGAAATTCACCCATAACTTCCGTTGCGGGCTAGTCCAGTTCCAACAGATACTTCATACATTCATTTCTATACTTATTTTCCAACTCAACATGCTAGTTGATTATTTGAATATCTTTGATTGTGATATCATATTTTTATTTCTTGTACACACTATTATCGTTATTTATAATCCTTGATTAAACATAGTCTGATTCATGTGTTATTTTATAATACTCGGGTCAGTCCAAGGCTTTTCAGCTATAGGGACGATGCGATCAACATTTGTTTACTTTGGGCTTAGAGGAGTATTATATTAGAATGATTATCCGATATTTGTGTGATATTAATTCACTGTATGTATATGCATAATTAACAGTTGAGTTGCATTGTATTCTTATAACATATTATATTATACTATATGTTATCGTTGCGACTGACTCTGTGTTCTCTGCTATTCATTATATATGTTGTGTATTGTTCTGTCCTGAAGGCATACGTGTCTATTGCTTTGTACCGATACTGTGTACGTACTAATTAGTTATATTTTTGATGTTTTAATACGTACCAGTATTTGTCCAAGGGAATGTTCATGTGTGTATCCCATATAGCGTCATTCTCCGTATTATTTGACAGTATCACTCTTTAATACTCTCGGATGCACTACAACAAAACAGTCTTTTTACAACGAGCAATGTCCGTTGTAATATGGTTTTCGCAACGAGCATGTACCCGTTGTAATAGGCCTCGTTGTAATAGATCCACCACATTTTACAACAGGCAATGCACGTTGTAAAATCCGTTGCAGTATACCTTTTTACAACGGGTTATGACCGTTGTAATAGACTATAATACAACGGCCATAACCCGTTGCAATAGACAAACCATACTAGTAGCATAGCCTTTTTCACAACATGCATTGACCATTGTAAAAGGCATATTTAACAACTTGTGTTGCCCATTGCAATATACTATAATACAACGGCCATAACCCGTTGCAATAGACTAACCATACTAATTGCATAGCCTATTTCACAACATGTATTGACCGTTGTAAAATACCTATTTAACAACGTGTGTTGACCGTTGTAAAAATCTTATATAACAACGTGTAGTGACCATTGTAAGAAGCTCATATAACAACGCACATTGCCCGTTGCAAAATAAATGCAAATTTTAAAAAAAAATTACAGCAGCATCCATGCAATACATCCATACTAATACTAAATATTGTCGTAAAATAATTAAAATCACATACGAAAAGACTAAAAGCTAGAGTCATAGAATTCTAACACTCCAAAAAGTTAGATAAGTTTACATGCCAAATACATAAAGCATTAACACATAACAGTCTGCTACAAATATCATGTTCTAAGTACAATCATACTATACCACAGAGATGAAGTCTTTATGTCACGCGACGGTTGATCCAACGGCCTCTTTGATAGTCTGCATCTATGAATTTGGCCTAAATAAAAAGGCTTCTGGTTCCACCGCTACATTAACCCATACTTTCCAAGCATTTGCTCCAAGCTTTACAAAATGTACTGAAGCATCAGGATCAGTGCTTGCTATCATCCCCTCTGCAACTACGTTCTTCTGCCAACCCAATAGCTTACACTTTTTTTTCGCCAAACCATCCACGGTAAGCTGATCTTGAACCTGCATATTGTTACTCTCGCGGTGTGACTGCAAGCAAAAAACCATGGAACAAGGTTATATAAAAATACTGAGATTCAAAAGGTAAGTATGGAACTTACTATCGCGATGTCACCTAAAGGTTTTTTTTTCCTTTTTTCTAAAAATAAATGAAATGTGAACTAATTGAACTACTACCATGATTAATGAACAACAATTTCTCAGAGCAAAAAAACCAAAATTTCATATACTAATTTAGGATTATTTATATATTCTAACCTGAGATGTATGAGCCTCAACGATCTCCAAATCCGCCACATTATCATTTCTTCTCTGTAAAAGTACAAGAGATGACTTGGTAATTCATAAGCACATATCACATATTTATTAACACTAGCTAATTAAATATAAACTTACTGTCATGACCAAATTAGTCAACTCTTCTACTCTAGCCGCCAAATGAGTTACTTGATTTTCCAATGCAATCACCTTTTTTGAATTAGTTGAATAAACACCCATTTGAGATGGTACTACACCAAAACCCAGTCCTCTCACCCTTCCCCTATGTTCATTTCCAAAAACATGTGACACCCCATCTCCACTTACCGATGTTGTTCCATGAGAGCTCTGAGCACTACTGTGCTCTTTTATCTTAGCCTACAAACCAAAATAGACCATTTCAAGAAAAATGAAATATGAATAAACTATCATCCCTCAATGTTCAGTTCAATGTATTTAATATTTGTAGTGAAATATTGATCGCAGAAAATATATATGAGCTGATATATGACTGGATCGCAGAAATTTTGATCCCTCAATGTTAAGTACATATGAGTTTTGAATAAATATCTACACTCATATCTCAAAAGAATAAAAAAAACTTACGATGCAATCGGCAACAACGGAATTCGGTGGATCTCCATTTTTCTTTGTATGGGCTTTGCACCATAGCTCGTCTCTGCTAATATTTGATATTCCAGTTTCCTTTTTCTACAAATAATAATAGTAAGAAGACGAACCAAAGAAAAAAAATTATTGATGTAAATGTACATGCATTTCTTACCATATCTTCAGCTAATCTCGCATAACCCTTTCTGCTCATTGTATGTGGAAGTTTATTTTTATCTCTCAGTGCTTTAAATTTTTTGCTAGTTTCCTACATAGGAGAAATTCATTAATAAACTATTATTTACCTTTTAATTTATACTGAATAAAATACAACTTATTACCTCAAATTTCTCCGACAACTTTTCCTTAACAAAGTCGTTCCACTCTTGAACATTTTCTATAGTATCCGGTTTTAGCATCGCTAATCTAGAGGAAGCGTCAGGGCAAGTAGAAGATACTTTAATAGCCGAAACTAATCTTGACTTTGCCTCTCTCCATCGTACTCCTAACATCTTAAGCAATAAACCCTTGTATGCTTCATCCACCATGAATCTTGACTGCACAACAAAAATCATTTCCTAATCAATACAAACAAGAACATGAACACACATATATAAACAAACACACGCTCAACATCCCATATGCTACTAGAATATAAACTAATAGGCTCAGTTTTTTGTGAATGCTAGCCGAATGATAAAATGATAAAGGCAGTACAAAGGTAGAAAAATCGAAATTAGTAGAAGTAAACATTAGCCAAATCTTCTGCAGTCTCAACAACACAATATGAGGTGTTTTTTTTTCAACGCAAAGCCTTATATTTATTTGTAACGTAAAATGAGCCATTGGACCAACCTATGTTGGTAAAAATGACACTATAAAAAACAACTGGTTAAAGATAGAAAATAAAAACTAAATTTCTTTTTAGTCATTAATTTAACACTGACCACAGGCTAAAAAAATAAGTCACTAATTCTACAAAATAAAAAATTAAATATCAGTTTTGATTGAGAAGAATCTACTGGATGACGTAATTTACCATCTTCACTCTTATGATTGCTATGCCATCTTAATTGCTCTGATGTTTCTACGGACATAAACATTCTTTTCAGTCTTGGTATTATTGGAAAGTATCTCAAGACCTTTGCAGGTACTTTGGTTTGCTTTCCATCTTCCTTTATCTTGTTTTTTTTCCAACGAGATTTTCCACATTTTGAACAAAAATCACTATCTGCAAGCTCTTTCCTAAAAAGACAACAATCATTTACACATGCATGTATTTGTCTATAGACTAAACCAAATGATTTAAGCAGCTTCTTTGTTGCATACGTCGAATCAGGAAGCGTGTTTTCCATAGGCAACATATCTTTGAGAAGTTTAAGAAGTTCCATAAATTCTGTGTCAGATACACCATTTCGAGCCTTGTGCTTGTAAAGAAGTATTGTAGCTGACAACTTTGTGTGGCTTTCACAACCAGGGTACAAAAGAATTTCAGAATTTTCTATCATCTCCTTAATCTCTACCCCATGTACCTCATGTCTTACATTAGAATGATCTTCCACCTCGTCATTACATATTTGTGTGTCTAAGTACATTCTATATGTATTTGTCACTTCATCGCCTTCATTTTCTAAAGGGCGTGCTTCCCCGTGAAAAATCCATACATCATACTTTGGATCAATTCCAAAACAAACCAAGTGTGATAAAACTTCCCTTGATGGATGACGGATAAGATTCCTACATTTTGAACAAGGGCAAATGATTTTTTCTGGATTTCCCTTCCTTTTTGCATGCTCATATACAAAATTCCGAACAACTTGCCTGTATTCTTAAGTCATTCTATGACACATAAAGGGATCAATAATCAACCGTAATAATTACAAGTATAAAATTGATAATCAAAATTGACAAAACCTTGGTAGGTGGATCCATGCTTTGTCCATCTTGATAATCCTTTGATGTTAGAACCTAATGAAAAGACATTATGCCAACAAAAATATGAGTTTTTCTCATGATGGAATTGGTTTAAAAGTTGATCAAAAGGAAAATACTGACAGTAGATGTGACGACCCGGGATTTTGGCAATAATTATTTTAATAAGCATCTAATCTGATTAATTAAAATACAACTTAGCATTTTAAAAACAAATAAGAAGTTTGTCCATTTACCATTTATTTATATATATATACGTGTATATTTGTGAAGAAACCTATGATTTGAAAATTCAAAATAAAGTCTCTCAAAAATATTTAAAATAAAATCTATCTTATTCACACTGAATATAAGTATAGATATATATATATATATACAAGGATATAAATTAAGTATTGATAACTTAAACTCAAAATATATGTGTATAAAGATAGAAAAATATATATAAGTGGTTATTGTGTGTATGCAACATAAGTAAAAACCTATAACAATAACTATAATAACTTTATAATATGCACATAGGGTATAAAGCAAAACCAGGTAAAGAAAAGTATGTGTGTGAAGTTTAGATATGCATAAGTATGGATAAGTATGTAAACATGGAAGGAGACGCTTGCATTTAATGCTATCAATTCTAGCACAAAAACCAGGTCATTTCGAAATGTTTATAAATCATTTCATTTTCCACAAAATCTCGTCTGGTCAAAGAAGAAGAAAAAAAATCTCTGACCAAAGAAACAAATTTGTACCAGCAAATACATATCCTGTAAAACCTTTTCTATATATAAATCTCCTCTTGTTCCATTTTCGTTCATCAAGAGTTAGCATATCAGAAAATAAGAAAGCATTTCATCTTACAACTGAAGCTGAATTAACAACTCAAATTTACAACTCAACTAAGCAAAACAAGAGGATCAAAGAAGATCAAGCTAACAGCTTTTCAAAAAAAAAGAGGAAGTTGCTCTGTTCAAACTTTTCTCAGGTGAGTAAACACTTAACTTAAATGCTTAGGGTAATAAATGCTAGTGCATGTGAATTTTAGATGATGTTGTGCTACATGATTATATATAGATGTGAATCTCTGTGTATGTTTATATATGTCTGTTCTGTGCATGCTTAAATGTTTGGTCATCTCTGTTTTTTTTCAAGTACAGAGTTCAAACCAAAGTAAAAATTCAAATTCTTCTTCCCTGATCCCTAATAGTCCATAGTCTTCAAACAAAACAAGTGTGGTTAAACATAGATTATGGTCTAAAATTTGTTTAAGCTTGATATTGATGTATTGTCTCTGTAAATTTAGTTTTACAGAACAAAATGTAAATATATGTTAAACTCAAATGTTATAGATTATTAATTCAACTATATAACTTGAATCAGCATCAGAAAATAGGATTTTTAAGACCTAAATGGTAATTTTTAGTTGAGTATACTAAGAGAAGTTGAAGTTGATCAAAAAAGGAGTTTTAAGCATTTTCTGGAGATCGGAGTATACTGGGTGTTGAGATTTTGCACGAAGCTTGTGTGGCTGATGGCGAAGTCGGGAAAATTGTTCAATGATTTTTCCAATACAGGAGGTGATGGAACGAGGCTTAACTAGGGTTTAAGGTTGTGGTTGGAATCGAGTTCGCCGCGAAGTCTTGGGGCGATCGAGTGGCGTCAGACTAGGCAAATAGGAGCGTGGATGGGTGGAGACTGTGTGGTCGGAGTCTCGAGGCTTCCGGTGGCCGGCGACGTGGTTGCGAGGTGATTTTGAGTCGGAGTTTTGGTTCAGGTTGCTAAGGATTTGTTCAATTTTGATTATGAGTTTGTGATGAGGTTTTGGTAGTCGGGGTCGTGGGTTCAGACGGTAGTCGATGTGTCAGGGGTTGCTTGGGTGGTCGGAGCCACTTCGGTCGACGGTGCAGGTGCACGAGATGATCTGTGCACGCGAGTTTTGGAACGAAGATGATTTTCTCGAGTTGATTCTCGGGAAGGAAGACGAGTGCCACGGTAGAGAGCACGAGTTCGCGTGTGAACTTAATACCATAGCAGTTTTAATTTAAACCAAGTTTTTTTGTAAAAGAAAAAAATGTAGGGGAACGACGAAGTTAACTCGAAGCAGGGTCGAGTTACCATCAGGTCTAACCCGAAGCAGGAAAGCAAGTTTTTAAAAACCTGTTTTAATAAAGTTTGTTTGGAAATTTTAAAATGAAATTGTTTTAATACTTTCTTAAATAATTCTTCTCTCATAAATGTCTCTTAAAAACTTAATTTAGAAATGGGTTATTTATTAAATTAAGTTTGTTAAAATTTAAAGATATTTTAAACTTAATTATTTTTATAAATAATGTTAAATGTTAATTAAAAGTTAAAGTTAATGATGTGATTAAGTAATTAACAAAGAGGATGTTTAACTTAAAAGTAATTAAGATTTTTGATAATTAAATAAAGTGTATTCAATTATTTTAATTATCGATTAAGTAAATAATATTTAAAATTAGTGTTAAATAAAACCCATGTTTAGAGTTATTTCAAAGGGTAAGTGCTTATGTAATGTATTAAATCCAGTTTAAAATGTTAATGATAATTTTGTCATTTTTAAGGAAATGGTTTACCTTAAAGTTAATTAAAGTTTTAATGGTTTGAGATTAATTAAGCAAATTAAGTAACTGAGTTAATTAATTAGAGATTAATTAATTTATAAATAAATTTATAATTAAGGATAAATTGATTAGTAATCAGAGATTAATTACCTAAGTTAAAGGACAAATTTATCAAGGATTGATTTAATTTAATTAGTAATTAAAGGTTAAGTAAATTAGTAATTAAAGGTTAATTAACAGAGGATAATTAACCAATGGAATAATTACTTGATGAAAGTAATTAAAATTAGATTTCTTAAGGGAAGTAATTAAGGATTAATTACTCAATGTAATTAATTGAAGAATTGATTAATTGAAGAAATTTATGAACGGTTAGTAAATCAATGAGTATGGTTAATTAAAGGATAATTAATCAATGTAAGTGATTATAAGGTAATTAATTTGTGTAATTAATTAAAGGTTAATTAATTATTGTAATTAAAGAATAATTAATCGAGGAGGATTAATTAAGATGGATGATTATTGGATGATTGATTAATTGTTTGAAATTAATTAATAAGCAGGATTTAAAAGTAATTAAAGTAATTGATTTAATTGTGGTTAATTAAATTATTTAGAGATGGTATGGTTGATTAATCTTGCTCACAAATGATTGAATGATATTGTGTGCCTTAGAATAGTTGATATCTCTGGTATGTGATGTGAGATGCTATGTGATTTAATATGTTGGGTTAAAACAATGACATCTTATATTTTAAGTTTGAAGGGTATTTCATTTGAATAATTTGGGCTAAGATGACATGGAATTCGAAGAGACCCGAGTCGGGTATTAGAAAATACCCGAAACCCACTTCGATTTTTTATGGATTGATATGTGGAATCAATAGGCTGATATGGAATGATTTAAGTGAATTGGACCATTTAATCTAAGTTTTGGTACTTAGAATTTGAGGTGTGAAATAAGTGTTGTCTTTAACAAATTGTGGATTTGTAAGTTGATTCGAGTTACCCCGGGTTTTAAGTAAGAATTTTTGCATTAGTATTTCTTGATTAGTTGGGTTTACTCACGCTGGTTTCCAGCCTGACCCGGGTGTTACTTTGATGTAATGCTCGGGTCAGACCGAGTATTGCAGATTTTCAGGTTAGGACGTCCTAGAGCTCAAGAGGCGAGCTGGATGGCAGGAACGTATGGAGTGTTTCCGCTGTGATATATTTCTGTTTATCTGGGACCTGTTGATTTTATCTGTCCAATGTATATGTAAATGTTGTAACTCTGATGTATTAAAATATAATTGACAGATACAGTATTCTTTGTAAACTGGTATTATTTGATATTATATTTTGACCTGCTGCGAATGTGAGAATCTGTGTTGTGTTTCTGTTTCACCTTCTTCTATCTCTTTCTTCTTTTTCTGACTATCTGGAATTTTTCGGGGTCGAAAATTTCCAGGTTGTTTCAGTAGAAATACAATAATTAATTGGTTTAAAAGTTGATCAACACAATAATTAATTGGTTTAGAAGTTGATCAAAAATTTCAAGACAGATTAAACTTGGTAAACACCTTGCATATGCACATGAAAACCAGGAAGGGAACAAGAGTTGACCTTTGTAGATAAAAAACGAACAAAGACGTGAAGAGGTTCCAGATCAGTTTTGTTACTTCTTATATACAGCAGTCATTTTCATCATTGACTTGTGCAAATTAAAAAAAAGTTAAAAAAAACAAAAGGAAAAAAAGCAACGAGGTAAATGTTGTACTTAGTCCCGAACAAATTTAAGTTGATGCACAGTGGCCATTTATTTCTACTTCAAGCAACTTTATATCAGAATCTGAAACAACTATTTGTTTCCCGTTATCAACTTTACAAAAGCTAGTATTATCAAAGCCAGAAATTTCATCGGGCACCATTTCAATCTTGTCTTCAATATCCTCAAAATAACCACTATTTATATCATCATTTCCATCAATATTAGCAAGGGCACTGAATTTATTGAAAACAACTAACTTTAAATCTTCTTGAGTCTTTGATTTAGATACATGTTTAGTAACCTTTTTAAACTACCCTCCTATACATTCTACACCCTGTTTAAGCAAGAAGCCTTTAGAGCTTTCGGATTTTCTTGATTCTTCATTATCATAAATTCCATTAAGTTAATATTCTATTACAACCGGATCCATCCTCATAGCATCAGAATAACTTGGATCATGATATATTTTTTCATTATCTAACAAAGAAAGATCTCCACTGCCCTGGGTATAAATCTTTTCACTTTCCACATTTTTATCTTCGCTAAATTATTTCACAGCCATTGTCTTATAAATTGAATCATACCCAATATTTTTCAAGACTAGATTATCAAAATGCCAGTAAAGCTTATTGAATAGGTAGCTACCTTCGGCCTTTTCCCCAACACAACAATCAAGTAGTAATTTTCTTAGTTTCAGGAATTCCAAAACAAAAAAAATCAATGATCTGCAGTACTCATTGTTTTCGACTAAAAAGAATTTGAACCCACAGAATAGTTTGATTTCTTATGACCAAAATATCAACATTTAAAGAAACAAACATAATCCCTACAAATCTTTGCCAAATAAACGAACATCATCGGCAAAATTATGCATTCGAGTACAAGCGAAAAAGGAATAATCATTCGACTCGAATCAGGATCGAGTTCAACATATCAACCAGTAAAGCAAAAAGTGTAACGATCCGAAATTTTCGATCACGAAAATTCCAGATAGTTAGGGAAAGTAGAAAGAGATAGAAGAAGAAACAGAAAATAAAACACAGAATCTCACATTCGCAGCGGATCAAAATATAATATCAAATAATAACAGTTATACAAATGAAATATGTACTTGTCAAATTACACTTTAATACATCAGAGTTACAACATATACACAAACACTGGACAGATACAATCAACATGTCCCAGACAAACTACAATATATCACAGTGGAATACACTCCATACGTTCCTGCCGTCCAGCTCGTCTTCTGAGCTCCAGAACGTCAATACCTGAAAATCTGTAATACTCGGTCTGACCCGAGCATTACATCAAGGTAACACCCGGGTCAGGCTGGAAACCAGCGTGAGTAATCCATATAACATGAAATACTAAATTCAAACCATAAGAAAACCCGGGTAACTCGTACTTCACCACGAGTTCATTACTTGTTATGCTCAACACTTATTCCACAAATCAAATTCTAAGTATTCTTACTTAGTTCCAAAGTCCATACTATTCCAGTTCAGTCTATTGATTTCTCACATCAAATTCATATGGTATCAAGTAGATTACCAATCGAAGTGGTTTCGGGTATTACTGATACCCGACTCCGGTCTCTTCGAATCCAAAGTTATTTTTTTTTTGTTTTTTGGCAAAGCCAGCGGGGTTAACTGGTCCCCTACCAGTTTATTGCAAATACAATAAAAAGACTCAAAACATACTTTGAGTCCAAAAAGAAAGTACAGGGAAAAACAAAGAAAACAACAAAGTTACATGGAACAGAAACAAAAATTACTTCCAGCATTCAATCATGATGCCAGGGATATGGCACTCCTTTCTTTTCAGATGCATGTAAATTCTATTCTTCACTTCAGACCCTAGCGAACTACTGCTTTTCCTTTTATTTTCAAAGACTATAGAGTTTCTCTCCTTCCATATCACATCCATATAAATTTTAATGCATATGAACAAAACTCTGCTAGCACTATTCTTCCACTTTGTAGCCATCAGAATAATATTCCAATCAATTGATGAGAAGGGAACAGCAACAGTTCTCTGAAGACAGCTCACAATCATTACGAGCAGGTCATTTAATCTTGGGCATTCGAAGAAAATATGTTCAACTGTTTCATCATGTTGCTCACAAAAAACACATTCAGGGATACTACTTATACCATACCTGTTTAAAACATGTCTAGTAAGGAGTGCATTGCTAACAACCTTCCAGAACATTAGATTTTCTCTCGGCAGGGAATCATTGTTCCAAAGCACAGTGCTCCATTTAGCAGCAGGGTAGACATTGTCATTGCTTAAGAGTTTGTAAACCCACTTAACACAATGGGGTTTTTTATTCCATGTCACAAAGGAAAGATGGTCAGGGCTAAAACTAATGCTCTGGATTGTGTTCCACAGTTGCCTAACAACTTGGCTACTATTGTAAGGAAGAATGATTCTTCCAACATTAAGATACTCATTGACTTTTGCTTCACGATTAACGCCAGATTGAACTATCATTGCATGATCAAAGTATGAGGATAGAATCATACCCGGTCTAACCCAGGGTTCATCCCAAAAACTTGTTTCAGTGTTTTCGCAGACATGGTACTGAATCATGGGCAGAAACACTTCCCTAAGCTTAAGGATATTCCTCCATGTCCAACTACTGTTTTGAGGAATATCCATCACCCAAAACTTCCTATGCTTTATATTGTAAGTCCATGTCCAAATGACCCAAAGACTGTTTTTCTTGGATATAACATCCTGGAAATGTTTACTAAAAGCAGCTTTGTTCCAATTCTTTGCGTTTATAATGCCCAGGCCTCCTAACTGTAGCGTAGTTTCACAATTTGCAAATGAGCAGGGCAGAAGTTTCTTATTGAAAATGGAGCCTGTCCAGAAAAATCTGATCATAGCAGAGCGAACAAGCCCAAGCAGCTTGCTTGGAAGAATAACAGTACGAGCCCAGTATACCAAGGAAGGGAAAACAACAGCTTTAATAAGCACAAGCCTTGCACTTTGGGACAGTCTACGATTTTCCCAAGCATGCATAACAGAAGTAATTTTATTATAAAGAGGTATACAGTCTACTATGGTAATTCTTTTAGTAATGATAGGTAGGCCAAGGTACTTCATGTCAGTATGCATACTAGAGAATCCACTTTGCTGATACAAGCTAGCTGCTTGAACAACATTGATACCTGCAAAAAGCAAGGAGGACTTGGATTTGTTGATGGACAAACCAGTCATAAGGTAAAAGGAATGGAGAGCACACAGGATTTCACTTATAGAGGAAGCTTCCGGTTTCGAAAAGATCATCACATCATCAGCGAACATAATGGAAGATAGGTTGAGCAGTGAACACTTCGGGTGGTACTTTATGAGTCTTTGAGAGTATTTGTTCTGCAGTATAACATTGAGCACTTCCATAACTAAAAGAAAAATATAAGATGAAATTGGGTCACCCTGCCTTATTCCTTTTTGGCTACCAAAATAGCCAACAGGCCTCCCATTGACCATAACAGAGAAGGTAGAGGATGAAATACAGGTATAAATCCAAGACACAAAGATTTTGGGGAACCCCATCATCGCCATGATCCTAACAATTGATTCCCAGAAAATGGAATCATAAGCTTTTGATATGTCGATTTTAAGCACAGCAGCAGGAGTGGCATTACAATTACCATATCCTTTCATTAGTTCATGAGCAATTAGAACGTTGTCGAGGATGTTCCTAGATGGAATGAAAGCTGCTTGGTTGCGTGACACAATTGAAGGGAGTACACAGACTAACCTAGTAGCAAGAATTTTTGAAATACATTTGTATAGTACATTGCAACACGATATTGGCCTAAAAGATGAAACTTTGTCTGGAGGAGTAACTTTAGGGATTAAAGCAATATTCGTAGCATTGATCTCTCTCAGCATTTTGCATTTTTTAAAAAAATTGTGGATGGCAGTACAAAAGTCTTGACCAATCACGGACCATGTTGCAATAAAGAAGTTAACATTAAGACCATCAGGTCCAGCAGAAGAGTGTTGGTTCATGGAGAAGAGGGAAGACTTAATTTCTTCATCCGTAACTGGTTTTATTAGATCTTCAGACTGGAGAACAGTAATACACGGCAGCGTGAGTGATGAGATAAGGCTAAGGTCAGGAGTGAAATTCAAGGAATTGCTAAAAATTTTACTGAAATAATCAACAAAAGCTTTATCAACAGTTTCAGGGGAAGAGAACTGATTACCATGTTCATCCATAATTTTGTAAATGTTTTCTCTGGAATGCTTGACCCTAAGGGAGTCATGGAAAAATTTTGTGTTTTTATCACCTTCAACAAACCATTTGTTGCGAAGTTGCTGGCTTTTCATACTTGCTTCCAGCTGTAGGGCTTTATTCACTTCCAAGAATAACCTACTTTCTTCATTTGCAGCATTGATGTCATTAGGAAATTCCATCATGTGTTCCTGTAGAGCCTTGAGTTGTCCAATGAGAGTAGTTGAGAGCAGATTACCATGTCCGAAGGTGGAGGAAGCCCAAGTTTTGAGAGTTAGCTTTATATTTTTCAATTTCCTGCAAAACTTGTACATTGGATTACCAAAACAGCAGTAAGTATTGTGGACATTTGTTATTAAATCAAGAAAGTCAGTGTGTTTTGCCCAAGCATTAAAAAATTTAAAACTTCTTTTGACTCTTCTTAAATGGGGATCAAGAGATAGGATAAGAGGTGAGTGGTCTGACATAATAGGGTGAGGAAGAAAAACAGTTAAGGACGGCCATTGTTGTAAGGAAGGAATATTACAGAAAGCATGATCGATAGTAGTGAAAGTACGTACTCCACTACGGCTTCGATTGTTCCAGGAAAATTTAGCACCAGTTTTGTTAACTAAGATCAGGTCAGAGTCAGAAATTGCAAGATTGATTGGGGCAATGTCATTAGGAAGAAGGGGAGTTCCTCCTAATTTATCATCAATGTTGAAACAAGAGTTAAAATCACCGAGAACAACCCAGGGATGAGTGTTCTGACGTAGAGGAGGAAGGGAGTTGAAAAGAGAGTTTCTGGAGAGGGATGAATTGTCAGCATAAACTATGGTAAGGTAGAAAGAAGTTTGATTTTGAGAGAGGAGGACATGGAAATGGATAGATTGTCTAGAGGCGAAGATAGGAGATAAGGATAAGACAGCAGGGTCGTAAACAACTAGAATTCGACCATAGGTTGCTGAGTCAAGGTTATGGTGGTAATCCCACGTAGGATTTATGTAGTTTGCAGCTTTTATAGATAAAGGTAGGTTGAGCTTGGTTTCTAGAATTGCAAAAAGACAAATATCATGCAAATTGATAAGGCTTTTAACTTGGTCAAGTTTCAATGTAGAATGAGCACCCCTCACATTCCAGGAAGCTATTTTTTTATACATTGACGGATTAAAGGGATTGAAGTGTTCAATGTAGAATCCAAAGTTATTCATTAAGCCAAATGTTTAGGTTTAAACAATACAATCTATATTCAGGATTTCATATTCACATAACAATTTATCTCGGATAGATGACCCATAATATCACAGTTCAACCAAAGTATCTCATAACTCAAAGCATCACGAATCTTATATTAGAGATATCAAATAATCTGAGTTATACAACATATCTTAATCTTCTATAAGCAAGATAAAGTAATTGTGCCATTTCTAATTAATTTAATTACTTTTAATTCCTGCTTACTTAACATTAATTTCATCCCTTAATTAATCATCCTTTACTTATCTATCTAAAGTAATTATCCATAATTACCTTCATTAAGAGATTATCCATTGGTTAATTACTCTCGATTAATTAACCTTTAATTATTAATTAATTAATTAAATTCAACCTTTAATTACTTATTAAATTAATTAACCCTTAACAAATTAATCCTTAATTACTTACATTAAGTAATTATCATTTAAGTAATTAATCTCTAATTAATTAATCCCTAATTTCCAATTAATCTCTAATTAATTATAACCCTTAATTTTATTAATTAATTAATCCTTAATCAATAATTAATTAAATTAATTTCTCTTTAATTACTTAAATTAATCATTAATTATCCAAGATCTTGATTAACCTTAAGATAAACTATTCATCTTTATTAATTACTTAATTATGATTAACATATAAATTTAAAACATTTTATCCTTTTAATTAACACTTAATTACATTTCTAAATTAAGTTTTATTTTAACTTAACAAGTTAAGTTAAACAAATCATACAACTTTCTTAAATCAATTAAAGAAATAGATTTAGCTAGATTTATTTTAAATTTAAAAACTTGCTTTTATTACATTTAAAACTGTTATAAATCACTCACTTCGGGTTCAACCCGGCATATACTCAAGTCCAGACCCGAGTATTTCTTCTTTACTTTTTTTTAAACTTAATTTAGTTTAAACTTAAAAACAGTTAACAAGATAACCCACACGAAAACCCGAAGCCTGACTCGAGCAAATCGCCTTCTTCCCCGAGACCAACCCCGAGACACTGCTTCTTCCCAAGCTTACCTTCTTCCCCAAACAATGACACCACTGACCCATCGTACACGTACACGTGCACGCCAGCTCGCCAGAGCTCCGGCCATCCATACTACTGTCGACAAGTCGATCTCGACCTATTCTTCTGATTCCGACCACCCAAAACTGGATCGATCACAAGAATCAAGTTCGAGCAAAATAGGAACACTGAAACCAGAAACCATCGCCTAAAAACCCCTCGTCCCGATGCTTCTGTTCACCAACGACCATGAAACTCCAGCCACACCTCCGCTGACCATCCACGCAACCTTTCTGCCAGGTCCGATGGACCCTGATCCCCCAGAGATGACGCCGCAGCCAATTTTCCCACCTCGACCAATTTGGGTTTTAAACCCTACTCCGACCAAAATCCACCGCCACAGTGGACTTATAACCCACCTGACATTTTTCCCTAACTCGCCAACATCCTAGCAACCTCCAGCAGAGAACCCGACCGCCCCGAGTCCTCCGGCCACCAAAAAAACCCCAAAACCCATTTTCTGGTCAACTCTGATTTACACACTCAATTCAATACTAAAAATCAAGATTCAGTTTTTAAAAATCATAGATTAAGATGGGTGATTCAGATTATATACGAAAATCAAAGGATTGAGGAGTTTGAATTTTTACATATTTCTAAAGTTTTACTATCATTCCCCTTTTCAGACGATATTCAAACTTTTCTCACTTAAATATATTTTTAAAATCTAGAGTATGTTTAAACAAACATTTAATGTTTGAAAACCAAGCCTTAACAGAGATCAGGGTAAAAGAGAATGAGGTTATCTATGTTTAGATATTGTAATATAAAACAGAGGAGAACAAAAATACAACCAGACACGCACACCTGTACACTCTCATATGCAAAGATTCTATACTCATTCCTAAACATGCAGGCATCATCTTCACAGAAATCCACAAACAACATTCATAAATCTACTTAAGTTTTTAAATTAAATGTTTACTCATAGTGCACTTGAACAAAGAATAGATGATAACATCCATACAGGCATCTATATTTCATATCCAGGCATGAAAGTATTTTCATTTCCAGGCACCACTATAAATTGTTTTGTTACTTTTATAATAATTTTTTTTAGATGTAGCTTACTCACCTTGTAATGTTTGAACAGAGGCACTGGAATTGGTTTTTGAAAACTTTGATCTTTGAACTGGAAAATGTTTTGATTTGAGCTTGAAAACAATAAGCTTCTGATCTGATCTTTGCTCTGGAAATTTGTTTTGAGATGAAGCTTAAATCTTGCTCTTTTTTTTCTCAAACTTGATTGATGAACGAAATGGAAATAAGATGGTGATATATAAAAGATTGTTGTACAGGCTTGAAGGATACACAGGTACTAGATATTTCCTATTGTACTGTGTATATTTTTGTTAAATGTTTGGTCAGAGATTTTTCTTATAGAAGGAGGCTGATATGATATATTTGTACAAGCATTTATTAAGAGTGTCATACTTATCCCATATTAAATTTTGTATATACCTATGTGATTTTCTTGCTTTGACTTATTTCTTCTTGCTTGTAAATATATGTATTCCTCTTTCAATTTGTATGTACTTGTGTGTTTTCTTTTGCCTTGCATATCTTCATTGCTATAGTATATACAATATATACCTGATTTTCTTTCTACACGTATTTCCAGAATTAACCTAAGCTTCTATAAAGTTGTTATATTTATTGCTATTATATTAGCTTGTGTATTTATTTCTATTCTTTTAACATAACTCCATATTTTTTTTATTCTAAGCTTAACTATTTAACATTTAATTTTATAATCATATATTTTGTTTTACTTATATTTAATATTTTCACACAACCATTTATTTAAAATATCCATTTCTATTTTTAGACTTAATGCATTTAACTAATGTATTTTTCTATTTAACCTTAAACTACCAAACACTTTATTTATAATAACTTATTTATTTTATTTTCAAACATTATTTTCAAGATTACATCAAATATATATATATATATGTAGATAAAAAGTGAATAAGTAGAACTTAATATTAATTTAAGGTGAATAAAGCTAAGTTTTATTTTGAATATTTTAATATCAAGGTATATATTCAAACCATAGTTATTTTCCCAAACATACACATATATATATATTAACATATTAAGTTATATTTTAATTAATTAAATTGAATTCTTATCAAAATAATATTACTAAATTTCTAGGTCGTCAGATTCCTCCCCCTTTAAAACTTTTCGTCCTCGAAAAGGAACGAAGTCAGAATTTATGAAAATTCTTAAAATCGGATAAATATCCTTTGACTATTTTTAAACCACTTTTTATTATCTATATAATATTATTCCAAAGTAGTTTTTATAAAAATACTTTTATAACTCGATGTTTCAACAAGTCCATCCTTGTTCTCACAGAAATTCGGTCATACGTTGATCAGGCGTAGGACTAAAAATCTATAAGTACTCGGTAAACCCGTTTCAACACCCAGTGAAGATACTTAGAAAATAATTTATTGAAAATATAGAAAACATTTTTGAAAATAGAGGAAATATCTTTGGTGAAAATGCTCTAGAAATCATCACCCCCATCCATGGTCGCAGTTAACCCGATGGTTACGTTGCCGTCCCGGCAAAATCCACAGATAACTGTAGGTCTCCACGCTCCTCGATTACGCCATGGAACCCGCTACAGATCGCAGTTATACCCGGGCCTTACGTTGCAATCACAGCACAAACCTATATAACTATAGGCATCAGCGCCACCGAATTTCGCTGCCAAAAGAATGAAACTCCTCCACTCGACCATAGATCGTAGTCTACCGATGTTGCGTTGCCATCCCGGAAAAATCAAGTGTAGACTGTTGGCACTCATCCTCCACACGATTTTCGCTATGGTCCCCACAGTAGATCGCAGCGGCATCGAGTTACACTGTCATCACAGCATAACCCAAATGCCCCTGTAGGCATCAGCGCCATCGACTTTCGCTACCAAATAATCCTCAGGAACTAGTTTGTTCGGACTCCTCACAGGATCAACTTTAGAACCTCCCCTTTAGAGGCTCAAGGCAGTACCACCCTGCGGCACTCCTGAGAAGTTCATTCAAGGGAGCGCCTTTTTCCCTAGAGCCACTTTTAAAACACTTTATACTATACACATATAGTATTTTCCACATCATACACCAAGTATGAATCTCATATATATCTTCTTTACAAAATCGATTCTCAAAATCGATAATTCTCATATTAGGCATTTCCAAATGCCATAGGTTCCCAAAACCTTTCCTCAAAATCATTTTCACAAATCCTTTTTATAAATACATACATATAAATGTTTTGAAATTTTTTTTGAATCAATTTGTTCTTGTATAAATTCACCTTTATACTTCAAATACTTCCAAAAACCCTTTTCTTCTGACAAAAGATTCAACAAGGGGAGTTTTATCATATATATAACAAAGATATATAACTTGTTTAGTCCAAATCAAATATTCAAATTTGATTACTCTTTTATAAAGTTATTAACCACATTACCTTCTTCATAAAGTGAATCTTAAATCATAGAAATTTCCAATTTCCATTTTACCTCATCATATATTTCACGAAATATACTTTTCATTTCAAAAACCATTTTTCAATTCTTATCCATAAATTTCAATATCAATTTTATTCAAACCCGTACGATGTATATATATCATCCGTATGCTATATCAATCTGATCGCTCCCTCAATCACACAATTTCACTTCCGAACTAGTATCGTCCACCCGACTTCCTAGTGTGGACTCAGATCTGGTTTCTTGATCAGAAACCGTCATCCTCCTTGCATAGTCATACATATGATAGAGAATATCCAGAACCAATCAAAAATCCATATCTAGGTTCGCCGTCGAAAATCGAGCGAAAAATCCTAACTCGGATCGATAATACTATCTCGAAATTCTGTGCTCGAATCTGGATCAAACCACTATGCGAATAGAATAATATACGTACATCCTACGTATTTATCTTCATTGATTATCAGTTAAATCAATTCCCTTTCTATTCATCCTCACTTTGATTTTATTCACTTATCCACATTTACCTTAATCCCCATTTGGATTATCACTTCAATTCTTATCTCAGTTGCGTATTTACTCATAAACAGTTTGAACTCCGACCAGTTTATATTTAGAAAATAGCTTGAATTTTTTTAAAAATAGATAAATAGTTGAAAAATAATTATTAGTTTGTAAAATAGCTGTAAGGTAGTTAAGTAATTGTAAAATAGTTGAAAAATAGTAATTATTTATAAAACAGTTGAAAAACAGTAATCAGTTTATAAATCAGTTGTAAAATTGTTAAATAGTTCCAAAAGTAATTGTAAAACAAGCTTAAGATAGTTTTAGGCTTTAAAAAGAAAAGTTGTATGGTAAATAGTTTGGAAAAATAGATTTATATTAAAACAATTTATTTTGAAAATAGTCCAGAGTCAAACTGTACAACTTCCCAATCTCCATTTCCAATCAATTGCCAATTTCCAATTATCTTCCAATTTCATTTCGCTTTAAAACCATCTTGAATTATACAAATTCGAGTTATTATTTCAAATGTTGATTTAATCCCATAAATCAAATTTACCTTTACTTTTAATTTAACAGCCTAACCATTTAATTCTGAGTTCAAATTTCAAAATTCCATTTTAAAATTATCTTTACTTAACTTATTACAAAGTTCAAATAAGAATTCGAAAACAATTTAATCTTCAGATTCTAATTATTATCCATTTCTAACTTCAAAACCAATTCCCAGTTTCATAGATTATTTATAACAATAGAATGATATCAGGATAAATAAACAGCCAAATTTATCCAAACACTAATTAACAGCATCCATTTTTATTTCCAGATCTCAAACCCATTTTGAGATCACTCATAACTCCCATTTAAAATCAACCATTTAACTTCCCAAGTTAAATTTCAATTTCATCTTAAAATTTCCAATTCAAGTTGTTCATTCTAAACTCATTTAACTTTCCTTAAGTTAAATTCAACTTAATCCAGTCAACTTGACCCAATTTGAATTCCCATTCAAATTTTAAACCTTATATTAATAATCTTTCCACTTATAAGTTCAAAAACTTATCACTTTGGGTTTTCATATCTCATTCCAAGGAAAAAAAATTAAAACTCAACACTAAGAGTTTATTTCAAATCATCTTTGATATTATGTATATCCTCATTTATACATATTTATTTCCTTTACACACCAAGTTATACCTTAAAATTTAAACCACCTTGGGTTTTTAATTCAAACAAATTCCTTTAAATTTTCAAACAACTCCTGTTTGAATTAAGCCCTTCCATTCAAATAATATTATTTATTATTTCTTTATCATTTTGAAACAACTTTCAAATTCTGGGCTCAGATTTAAAACTTCACAATTTATATCATCTTCAGTTCTAATTTATAAGTCATACTTGCCTAAATTTTTTTTTTACTTCCCTAAAACATTTCATCTTGCCCACTCATTAACAACATTTCACAACAACCATTTATGATAATAACCAAGATTATCATATCTGGAAACCAATTTATTATTATTTTTATTTTGAAAACATTTCTACAAATTCAGGATTTTAATTTCAGTTTGGATCCATTTCAAATTTATCTTCATTCAATTTCAATTTGGTTGTATTACTATTAACACTTGATTCTCATTATGTTATTTAATTCCAATAATTTTTAATTACTTTAACATTTATTAGTAAGAAATATTGCTTTATATATCAAAAAATATTTTTATATAAAATCATTTAAAATCTTTATATATGAAAATATCAAGTACGCTCTCATACATATGTATACACTCAACTCATCCCAGGGTACTATTGACCCTATCCTTATGAGTATACCCACCAGAGCCAAGGTTCTCGCTTAACCTCTGCTCTGATACCAACTGTAACGAACCGAAATATTCGATCACGAAAATTCCATATAGTTAGGGAAAGAAGAAAGAGATAGAAGAAGAAACAGAAAATAAAACACAGAATCTCACATTCGCAGTGGATCAAAATATAATATCAAATAATAACAATTATACAAATGAAATCTGTACTTGTCAAATTACACTTTAATACATCAGAGTTACAACATATACACAAACACTGGACAGATACAATCAACATGTCCCAGACAAACTACAATATATCACAGTGGAATGCACTCCATATGTTCCTGCCGTCCAGCTCGTCTCCTGAGCTCCAGAACGTCATTACCTGAAAATCTGTAATACTCGGTCTGACCCGAGCATTACATCAAGGTAACACCCGGGTCAGGCTGGAAACCAGCGTGAGTAATCCCATATAACATGAAATACTAAATTCAAACCATAAGAAAACCCGGGTAACTCGTACTTTACCACGAGTTCATTACTTGTTATGCTCAACACTTATTCCACAAATCAAATTCTAAGTATTTTTACTTAGTTCCAAAGTCCATTCTATTCCAGTTCAGTCTATTGATTTCTCACATCAAATTCATATGGTATCAAGTAGAATACCAATCGAAGTGGTTTCGGGTATTACTGATACCCGACTTCGGTCTCTTTGAATCCAAAGTTATTCATTAAGCCAAATGTTTAGGTTTAAACAATACAATCTATATTCAGGATTTCATATTCACATAACAATTTATCTCGGATAGATGACCCATAATATCACAGTTCAACCAAAGTATCTCATAACTCAAAGCATCACGAATCTTATATCAAAGATATCAAATAATCTGAGTTATACAACATATCTTAATCTTCTATAAGCAAGATAAAGTAATTGTGCCATTTCTAATTAATTTAATTACTTTTAATTCCTGCTTACTTAACATTAATTTCATCCCTTAATTAATCATCCTTTACTTATCTATCTAAAGTAATTATCCATAATTACCTTCATTAAGAGATTATCCATTGGTTAATTACTCTCGATTAATTAACCTTTAATTATTAATTAATTAATTAAATTCAACATTTAATTACTTATTAAATTAATTAACCCTTAACAAATTAATCCTTAATTACTTACATTAAGTAATTATCATTTAAGTAATTAATCTCTAATTAATTAATCCCTAATTTCCAATTAATCTCTAATTAATTATAACCCTTAATTTTATTAATTAATTAATCCTTAATCAATAATTAATTAAATTAATTTCTCTTTAATTACTTAAATTAATCATTAATTATCCAAGATCTTGATTAACCTTAAGATAAACTATTCATCTTTATTAATTACTTAATTATGATTAACATATAAATTTAAAACATTTTATCCTTTTAATTAACACTTAATTACATTTCTAAATTAAGTTTTATTTTAACTTAACAAGTTAAGTTAAACAAATCATACAACTTTCTTAAATCAATTAAAGAAATAGATTTAGCTAGATTTATTTTAAATTTAAAAACTTGCTTTTATTACATTTAAAACTGTTATAAATCACTCACTTCGGGTTCAACCCGGCATATACTCAAGTCCAGACCCGAGTATTTCTTCTTTACTTTTTTTAACTTAATTTAGTTTAAACTTAAAAACAGTTAACAAGATAACCCACACGAAAACCCGAAGCCTAACTCGAGCAAATCGCCTTCTTCCCCGAGACCAACCCCGAGACACTGCTTCTTCCCAAGCTTACCTTCTTCCCCAAACAATGACACCACTGACCCATCGTACACGTACACGTGCACGCCAGCTCGCTAGAGCTCCGGCCATCCATACTACCGTCGACAAGTCGATCTCGACCTATTCTTCTGATTCCGACCACCCAAAACTGGATCGATCACAAGAATCAAATTCGACCAAAATAGGAACACTGAAACCAGAAACCATCGCCTAAAAACCCCTCGTCCCGATGCTTCCGTTCACCAGCGACCATGAAACTCCAGCCACACCTCCGCTGACCATCCACGCAACCTTTCTGCCAGGTCCGATGGACCCCGATCCCCCAGAGATGACGCCGCAGCCTATTTTCCCACCTCGACCAATTTGGGTTTTAAACCCTACTCTGGCCAAAATCCACCGCCACAATGGACTAATAACCCACCTGACATTTTTCCCTAACTCGCCAACATCCTAGCAACCTCCAGCAGAGACCCCGACCGCCCCGAGTCCTCCGGCCACCAGAAAAACCCCAAAACCCATTTTCTGGTCAACTCTGATTTACACACTCAATTCAATACTAAAAATCAAGATTCAGTTTTTAAAAATCATAGATTAAGATGGGTGATTCAGATTATATACGAAAATCAAAGGATTGAGGAGTTTGAATTTTTACATATTTCTAAAGTTTTACTATCATTCCCCTTTTCAGACGATATTCAAACTTTTCTCACTTAAATATATTTTTAAAATCTAGAGTATGTTTAAACAAACATTTAATGTTTGAAAACCAAGCCTTAACAGAGATCAGGGTAAAAGAGAATGAGGTTATCTATGTTTAGATACTGTAATATAAAACAGAGGAGAACAAAAATACAACCAGACACGCACACCTGTACACTCTCATATGCAAAGATTCTATACTCATTCCTAAACATGCAGGCATCATCTTCACAGAAATCCACAAACAACAATCATAAATCTACTTAAGTTTTTAAATTAAATGTTTACTCATAGTGCACTTGAACAAAGAAGAGATGATAACATCCATACAGGCATCTATATTTCATATCCAGGCATGAAAGTATTTTCATTTCCAGGCACCACTATAAATTGTTTTGTTACTTTTATAATAAATTTTTTTAGATGTAGCTTACTCACCTTGTAATGTTTGAACAGAGGCACTGGAATTGGTTTTTGAAAACTCTGATCTTTGAACTGGAAAATGTTTTGATTTGAGCTTGAAAACAATAAGCTTCTGATCTGATCTTTGCTCTGGAATTTTGTTTTGATATGAAGCTTAAATCTTGCTCTTTTTTTTCTTAGACTTGATTGATGAACGAAATGGAAATAAGATGGTGATATATAAAAGATTGTTGTACAGGCTTGAAGGATACACAGGTACTAGATATTTCCTATTGTACTATGTATATTTTTGTTAAATGTTTGGTCAGAGATTTTTTTTATAGAAGGAGGCTGATATGATATATTTGTACAAGCATTTATTAAGAGTGTCATACTTATCCCATATTAAATTTCGTATATACCTATGTGATTTTCTTGCTTTGACTTATTTCTTCTTGCTTGTAAATATATGTATTCCTCTTTTAATTCGTATGTACTTGTGTGTTTTCTTTTGCCTTGCATATCTTCATTGCTATAGTATATACAATATATACCTGATTTTCTTTCTACACGTATTTCCAGAATTAACCTAAGCTTCTATAAAGTTGTTATATTTATTGCTATTATATTAGCTTGTGTATTTATTTCTATTCTTTTAACATAACTCCATATATTTTTTTATTCTAAGCTTAACTATTTAACATTTAATTTTATAATCATATATTTTGTTTTACTTATATTTAATATTTTCACACAACCATTTATTTGAAATATCCATTTCTATTTTTAGACTTAATGCATTTAACTAATGTATTTTTCTATTTAACCTTAAACTACCAAACACTTTATTTATAATAACTTATTTATTTTATTTTCAAACATTATTTTCAAGATTACATCAAATATATATATATGTAGATCAAAAGTGAATAAGTAGAGCTTAATATTAATTTAAGGTGAATAAGCTAAGTTTTATTTTGAATATTTTAATATCAAGGTATATATTCAAACCATAGTTATTTTCCCAAACATACACATATATATATATATATATTAACATATTAAGTTATATTTTAATTAATTAAATTGAATTCTTATCAAAATAATATTACTAAATTTCCGGGTCGTCACAGCAAAAAGATTAATTCACATACCACTGTAGACGAACTCGATCCAAATTGGAGAAGCCGTGTGCTAAAAGAAGAAAGCATCGAGCGACAAAGGAAGCACGTAAATCATCATTCGATCGAGCAATTGAAGACGACAACTTTAATTTTTCGATCAGCCCTAATTTCGAGCAAAGAGGAACGAGCAAAGGAACGAAATAAAAGGACCGGCCTTGTTTTTTTAATAAAGGCTTTGTGACCGTTGTAATTTGTGTATAGGGTAATTTGTGACAGTTGTAATTTGGCACCTCTTACAACGGGTAATTTGTGACCGTTGTAAAGTTGGCATCTATTACAACGGGCCTGAATTGACTGTTGTAATAGCCTTCTATTGCAACGGGTAACCAACGCCAATTGTAAAAAAGGCGTTGTATATGACATCTTTTACAATGGGCCTGAATGGACCGTTGTAATAGCCTTCTATTACAACGGGGAACAAATGCCCGTTGTAAAAAGAGCGTTGTAATAGGGTATTTTTGTTGTAGTGATGGTATGGGTATAGAGATGGGGTGTTATACATGGCTTTTACTTTGGTCGCATCAGGTTCCAGTTCGGCCACTACAGGAGCATCTTCATTAAGGAACTTTGCGAGCCCTGGTGTTGTTAGGTAGAACAACATCTTTTATTGCCAACGTTTGAAATCCATCCCAATGAACTTTTTGGGCTTTTCTCCATGAGACATAGCCACTGTTGGAACCACAGTTTGACTCTGACTGTTTGCCACAGGTTGTGTTGCTGTGGAGTTGTTGTTGCTTTGCGGAGACATTGTCGTCTACAGAAACAACCAATAAATACAATATCATTTCAATATTGTTACACAATTGAAAGATAGGAAGTGAGTGTATACGATATGGTAAGTTACCACGTTGATAATAGGCCGATTGCTTAAGAATCTCCAAGTCAAGTGGAATGTTATTTCCTTGAAACAATATTGCTCCATCTACGGCACTGAAGGTTGTTGAACGGTTTGCTTCCCAAGATGAAACAGACCAATATGAATTAAGAATGTACATGGGGAAGATCAGACAGAGAGTTTATGGATACTCTGTCCAGAAATTCGAGGTCTTTATATAACAAAATTAGCATCCAACGGTTGTATCTTTTCGAAAAGGCTGCGACCCTTTAATCGTCTTTTGACCGTTGAGACGATCGCAAAGTGCTAAGTGTCACAATATGCCTCAAACACTCATTCGTTCACGGACACGGACTCGAGCTGCTAAGTTGGTCTTTCACTAGTTCTTTAATAACTATATAACTATTATGGTCATCACGCGCGTGCGCATACATACATACACATATATATATACATACATATATATATATATATATATATACATACATACATACATACATATATATATATATATACATACACACACATATACACATATATATACATATATACACACACACACACACACACATATATATATATATATATATATATATATATATTCATGTTTCAATATTCTTAAAAGACGTGGGACTATTCATGTTACCTAGGCAACTAATGCCTCGTTCATTATTATATTTTCCAACAAATTCAACAACCAAAAAGCTTACTCCTTTCCTCAATCCGCAAACCATACCATATACGTTAACAATATTAACCATCCAAGAATTCAGAAATTCTAATGCACCCCTGTGAACCTTATATGAAAACAAACTATATACTAACTTTAATTTGTAATGCCTTGGATTAAACAACAATCATATAATTTTGAAATCAAGCACTTCTAATCTATCTCTTTCGATTGGATTTGGTAATTCTCTAAAATAATATTCAAAAGAAGTATGTATTTGTATTCTTTACGATGCGATTCCCTGGATTAGAAAAGGAGTTTGCTTTGTTGAATTCTCTTATATTATGTTACGTGTCGATAAATAAGCAAATCAGGTACAACACAACTTATGATAAACCAAAAATACGCATGTTTTTGAAAAGAGCATAACAAATAACCTATCATGTAGACGGAAGAGGAGTTAATGCATAGCAGCGTGCATTCTAACTTACTGGTATATGCTTTTTAAATTTATTTTCACCCGTTTTTTCGTTATTTTAATATACATTCAGCTTTGTCTTAAATTCTTCATTTTGGTTTTTTAGAAGTACCAATTTATCTCGCTCAAGTATGATATGGATAAAATTTGAATTCCTCAAAGTTCTGGTAAACAATTAGCATGTTCTACTTGATACACTAGCTAGTGTATCACAATAGTAAAACATCGGACTCACGATATAAGAGCATATGATTCCACAAGGATAACCATTTTTTCTTTTCAGAAAAAGCATGTTCTATTTGATGAGTATTATATCACACCTAGTCAAATAATAGTTATAAACGAATGAAAAGCGAAAATATATCACACCTAAAAAGGCTAATATTCCGACAGCACGTAGCGACGGCTTCCGACGGTTAATTTCCGACGGAAATTCGCGAATTACAGGCCAAGCCAAGCCTTCTTTTTCCTCATTTTGCAGCACGAATTTTTTTATCAAAAATTCCCAAATCCCTCCTACAATCTTTCAATCTCCAATTTCGAGCTTCCGGATCCTCCACGGCTGCCTAAGCAAACTCTATTGTTCTCAATCTCAGGTATAATATCTTAATTTGGGCAAAATTTAATTTTTGCCCTAAATCTAGATTTGCATAAGATGATATATTAGAGCTAATTAGTGATTGCAATTGTTTCCAATTGCGCAATAATGGTTTATAACATCCCATGGTGCACCTATTTCATATGTTATCGTGAAATTTTAAAGAGTATGTATAATTTGTGATTGTGTGTGTATATAGTTAGTAAAACTGTATTTTTTCATAAAATGCGCACGTTTAATTAATTAATGTCCCTTAGAGAGTTTTTGGCCCCGTCTGACAAGTGTTGTACATGATCGTTATATAAATAGTCGTTTTTTTCAAAAAACGACCATTTATATTCATCTGGTATAATGTTTGTTGGATTTGTCCCTGTATTGGACAATTTATGAACACAGTAAGCATTTACATTTTGTATACTACTTCGTCTCAAACGGTTCATAAAGTTTCGGCCTAACTTTTCTTTTTTGTTTCCTGCGTACACGCATTTGTGTACAATGCAGAGAACAAAAGGGAAACGCTGCCGAAATTTTGTTGAATCGTTTGAGACGAAGTAATATACGAAATGTATGCTTACTGTGTTTGTAATGGGAAGTAGGATGCCTGATCATGGAAAAAAATATCTTTTTGTACAAATTTTTGTATCGATACGTTAAAAAATAAAATGTGTCATATTTGAAAATATTTTTTAATTTGTGAAATAGTTCTTTAAATTCAAATATTATACGACCATGAAAATAATCTTTTTCGAATTTGTATTCTTGAAAATAAATATTAAATTTTGAACTTGTGACTCATTTTCTCAAATAGGAAAAATGATTGATTATTTTGTTGATCGGAGGAGATGGATGTATCAAAGAAAAGGACTGAGAGGCTCAATAAAAGAAGGTTTTTATAATGGTATAAACGTATTTGTTGAATTCGCTTTAAGTAATAACGGAAACGATCCAGAAATTCGTTGTCCGTATAGTAGGTGTAGACAATTGAAGTATTTGTTACCAGATATTATGAAAGTTCATTTGTGCCAAAACGGTTTCGTACCCGAGTATTATTTTTGGGATCGGCATGGAGAAGTTGTAGCAAATACTTCTGTAGAGTCTAAAAGTGTCGTTAACGAAGTAGTTACGACAACCCGTATAGAAAATATGGTCGAAGATGCAGCACGATCAATGTTTTATATGGTTGAAGTTGACGACGATGATGGAAATGTTGAAGAACCAAATATCGAAGTAATTTTTTTTATGGTTTTCTAGATGCTGCTAAGAAATCTATTTGGGATGGTTGTAAAAGCGGCACTCAGCTGTCGGTAATCACAGAATACATTGCGATGAAGTCAAAATACAACATCACTGAAGCTGGGTTTACGGCTGTTGTATAAGCTGCAAAAAGACATATGCCGCCCGATAATCTAATGTGTGAAAATCACTATGAAGTTAAAAAACTTATGTCGGCTTTTGGTTTACCTTATCATAAAATAGATACATGTTTAAAATGCTGCATGTTGTTTTGGAAAGAAGACGCAAACCTTAGAAATTGTAAAATTTATAATCAGGAGAGATACAAACCAAGAAAAAAGAATGGGAAGGAAGTTCCGTACAAGTGTATGCATTACTTACCCATCACTCCAAGGCTTCAAAGATTATATGCATCTTCTGTAACTGCATCTAATATGAGATGGCATAGTGTGATAACGGAGGAAGACGGTACGTTGACACATCCGGCCGATGGAAAAACATGGAAGCATTTCAATAAAACGTATCCAAATTTTGCAGCGGAGAGTCGAAATGTTAGATTAGGATTATGTACGGATGGTTTTTCGCCATTTTCTCAATTTGGTTCTAAATATTCATCCTGGCCCATTATCGTCACACAGTATAATTTACCTCCATGAATGTGTATGAAAACGCAATATATGTTACTTACCATTGTCGTTCCAAGCCTCGATAATCTGACACAAGGAATCGATGTATATTTACAACCGTTGATTGAGGAGTTAAAAATACTGTGGAACGAAGGAGTAGAAACATACGATGTGTCCAAGAAGAAAAAATTTCGTATGTTTGCTTCTTTGTTGTGGAATATAAGTGATTTTCCTGCCTATGCAATGCTTTCAGGATGGAGTACTGCCGGTCGTCTAGCATGTCCATATAGCATGGATGAAACACGAGCGTTTTCTTTACCTCATGGTTTGACTGTCATCGATATTTTCTCCATATAAATCATCCCTTCAGAGGAGACAAGAAAAACTTTTTAGCTAATAGAGTAGAAACCAGACAACCACCGACGATATGGTCAAGCGAAGACATATATGAACTTGTTAGGGACTATCCAAAGATATATGAAACCGGAGTGCAAACAGAAATTGAAGGCAAATCGATTGTTCATAACTGGTGCAAACAAACTATTTTTTGGGAGTTGCCGTATTGGACACATCTTCTACTTCATCATAATATAGACGTGATGCACTATTAACCCCTCTTTTGACGACCCAACGACCTAACGAGTTAACTATGGAAACGACCTAACGGCTTAGAGAATGAACGGGCTAACAGATGCGACCTAGCGACCTAAAGCATAAAGCAAATCTATACGATACAACGACCTAACGACTTAAAGGTTCCAGCGACCTAACTACTTAAAGGTTCCTAACGACCTAAGGTTCCAGCGATCTAACGACCTAACGAGGTAAGAGGGGAGCGACCTAGCGACCTAGCGTGTTAAAAGCAGAAAAGGACCGCATGCATTCTGTCTCCTTAGGTCGCTAACGACCTAATCTAGACCGAGACAACTTCTATGCCGCTTCGCTCCTAGGTCGTTCACGACCTATGACTTAGCAATGTGTTCAAGTGATGCAGTGCACCCCTGTTAAGCCGTAAACCGTGCCTATTAGGTCGCCCACGACCTACGACCTCCCCCTAGGTCGCTCACGACCTACGAACTAACTCCAGAAACTCCCTATAAATACTGCACCAACTCCAACTTGAAGGGGACTTTTGGCTCATTCTTGGAACGCCGTTACTCTGCTGTTTTCTCAACTCAACCAACACTTCAAGCACTCCAAACACCGAAGACGCTTCAACGAACTTCAACAGGAGATCGAACACATTCAACTTGAATTCGAAAGAGTCTTCTACATCGAAGTTCTAGCTACTCATCAAAAGTGTGTTGTAATCAAAGTGTATTGTAAAGAGTTGTAATCGAATCATCAATAAAGAAGATAAAGTGGACGTAGGCTTATTTTCGAGCCGAACCACTATAAAACTGCTGTCTCTTTACTTTTCTGCTATTTTCTGCTTATTTCTAGTTCCCGTACCAACGGGTGGTGCTTTCACATTACTAATACTCACACCGGGGTGTTAGCGTCGATTTTTACGTTAACATTTTTGGTGCTTTCACTGAGAACCCAACTCAGGGATATTTTCACCATTGCTTTGCAAAGACTTGTTGAAAGAATCTCCTTAAAAACCAGAAGTCTGTCTGAAATCATGGCTCCTGGAAGAAAGAGTAGATCTACGAGATCCGGAAATGCTAATGACAGGGCTGCTTCTTCTCCAGCGCCGAATCAGGAGACTCCTACTGTTGGAGTCACAAGGGCCGAACTTGATGATGTGGTGTCTGGACTATACCAACAAATGGAAACTCAAAATGCTATTATGATGGAAAGGTTAAACGCCCTGCTCGGGGCAAACCGACAACCAGAAAATGCTGAACCAACCTTTGCTGAAGATGCTCATGACTTCCAAGAGAAGAGTATTCCTCTAAGGGCAGCTGGCGCTGCCGAAGGGGCACCTCCCCAAGCTGGAGGCTCAAGGCCGCAGCCACCTCTTCGCGAACGATTGTTCAGACAAGCTTCCGAGAAAGTGGCTGACGTCTGCCCGGCAACGCCTCTGAACGATGAGGAATACTTATAAGGAATGGTTCGCCAAATCATGAAAGAAAGTATGCAAAGGAGTGAAGATGAAAATGACTGGGGATTTGCTCCAAGTAAGACGCCGTTTACCGAAAGAATTCTAAAAGCGGAATTTCCAAAGAAGTTTGTTCCTCCTACTATCCCAGCCTATCGTGAGACGAGCGACCCAAATCAGTTCTTGTATAAATACGACTGGCATATGACAGGTGCCAGGGCAACAGATGAAATTAAATGCAGATATTTTCCCGTTTATTTGGAGGGTGTGGCTCTACTTTGGTTTACAAAGCTTTCGGTCCGATCTGTAGATCGATTCTCTGACTTAACTCGTAAATTCAAGGATCAATTCAGATTGTATGCTACAAAGGCCAAGGATATAATGTCATTGTCCAGCCTAGAACAAGCTTCCGGCGAATCTATCAAATCCTTCTTGAATCGCTTCAACCTAGCCTTAGCCGAAGTGGATAATGCTGAACCCCGAATGATTCTAACTTACTTAATGCGAGCCATTGATAAAACAAGCGAGTTCGGAAAATGGTTGAAAATGAAGGAACTGAATTCACTAGAGAAGTTTTATAAGAAGGCTGACGAATTCATGCATCTGGAGAATCTTCCTGCACAATCAAAGGTGGTTGTGGTTGAGATTCAAAACAACAGTGTAGTTGAAGCTTCTAATAAGAAAGAATCTGGAGGTCAGAAAAGGGAAAATAACAGTAGGAAAGGACAAAAGGACGTGAAGAAACCTCGTTATTTTAAGCCTTCAGACTTTACTCCTCTAACCGATACTCCAGAAAACATCTTCTTCGCAACCAAAGATGCCATTGAGTTCCCTGAACCACCTAAGATGAAGCTCGAGAAGAATTTTGTGCCTAATGGAAGATTTTGTCAATTCCACAACCAACCCGGCCATGACACCAACGAATGTCGCCATCTCAAGAACTTGATTGAAGAACTGTTGAGAGAGAATAAATTACAGCAGTATGTTAAGAGAAACAGAGGTGATCCGGCCTCATCCACTCAAGGCCAGCAACTTCTTGCTCGTCAATCTGGTTCAGGAGAAAAGGCTGCGGCAAAGGAATCTGATAGGCCTGTTATTAATGTAATCACAGGGGGTCCTCACCCAGCAGGCAGAAGTTGGGGAGAAATGGAGAGGTATGCTCATGCTCTGAGAAACACCCCGAAAGAAGAAACTGTTTTTGTTTTAGAAGATACTATGCCTTCAAAACAGCAAAGAACTTATCACGATGACATCATATTCAGAGTTAGAGATTCTGTGGGGATTGAAGCTCCCACCATGGACCCTTTGGTAGTAACCGCCGGTATCGGACCATCTATTGTGAGAAGAGTGCTTGTTGATTGTGGCGCTTCTTGCAATATCCTCTTCAAAAAGACCTTTGATCAGATGCAAAATTCCGATGGCTAATGTTCAAGCTTCTTCGCAAAAAATTGTGGGGTTCACTGGGGAACCAAAACAGCCCATCGGAACTGTCGACTTATTTGTAGAACTTGGTGAAGGGGAAAGAAAAGTGGTCCGTAGGCAAACTTTTGTTATCGTTGATGAATTTTCTGCTTATAACGCCTTCTTGGGAAGACCAACTCTTGCTGCATTCAAAGCTATTCTCATCCCGTGGTGCCTAACTATGAAATTTCCCACTGATAACGGCGTTGGTGTTTTGAAAGGGGACCAGAATGCTGGGCGGGAATGTTATCTCACAGAGTTGCGAGAGGCAAAGAAGAGAGAAATGGGAAAAGGTGCGGCAGCTCCGCTCCGCATCAAAGAACCCACCTTGTAGCAAGTACGGGTGGACCCTGTACTGGTGAGCATAGTGGTGCGCGAAAGGAAATTGATCCCAGAAAAACCAGTGCAGAGGAGAATAGAGTGGTGCCGGTAGAAGTGACGGTACCAATACCTGTTGACCCGAATGACCCAAACAAGGTGCTGAATGTGGGTTCACAACTTGGAATGACGGTTCAGAATATACTAATAGAATTCTTGAAAGAAAACCTGGATGTATTCGCTTGGAGTCATGCTGACATGTGTGGAATATCTCCAGAAGTCGCAGTGCACGCTTTAAATATTGATCCGAAGTTCACACCCATAAAGCAGAAAAGAAGAACCCAGGGTCCTGAAAGGTCAACAACACTGAAAGAAGTAGTAGATCGGCTCATGGATAATGGCTTCATCAGAGAATCCACTTATCCAAATTGGGTTTCTAATCCAGTGTTGGTCAAAAAAGCAAATGGAAAGTGGAGAGTATGCATCGACTTCTCAGATTTGAACAAAGCATGTCCCAAAGACTGTTTTCCATTGCCCAGAATCGATCAATTGGTGGATGGAACAGCCGGGCACGAATTGTTGTCTTTTATGGATGCTTACTCAGGATACAATCAAATCATGATGCATGAGCCAGATCAGGAGGACACGAGCTTCATCACCGATGTTGGTCTTTACTGCTATAAAGTCATGCCCTTCGGGCTAAAGAACGTAGGGGCAACTTATCAGAGACTTGTTAACGCCATGTTCAAGCCTCAAATTGGCAAATCTATGGAAGTGTACGTTGATGATATGTTAGTAAAATCAAAGAAGGCAGTAGACCACATGGATCATCTGGCAGAAATGTTCACAATCCTCCGGAAGTATGGGATGAAGCTTAATCCTCTGAAATGTTCATTCGGGGTTCCGGAAAATTCTTAGGTTTCATTGTGAGTGCTAGGGGCATTGAAACTAATCCTGCTCAGATCACTGCATTAAGAGAAGTCAAACCCCCTAGAACGAAGAAAGAATTGCAGATCCTCAACGGAAAAGTCGCTGCCCTGAGTCGATTCATTTCCAAGGCCACAGATAAATGCATTCCCTTCTTTGACGCTCTGAAGAAAGGAAAGAAGAATTTTGAATGGACTCCTGAATGTTAAAAAGCTTTTGATGAGCTGATTCATCATATGGAAACGCCTCCAGTACTTTCTAAGCCCAACAATGGTGAAGATCTATTCATATACTTAGCAGTTTCATCTCACGCTCTCAGTGCAGCGTTGGTACGAGAAGACGCAAAAGTTCAACGTCATGTCTACTACATCAGCAAAAGATTCACTGGGGCAGAGATGAATTATTCAAAGTTAGAAAAGCTCGCCTATTGTCTATTGATCGCGTCCAGAAAGTTGAGGCCATACTTCCAGGCTCATCATATTAAAGTCCTCACCGATCAACCTCTAAAGCAAGTCCTATTTCGCCCTGAAACTTCGGTCGTCTTCTAAAGTGGAATATTGAACTCAGTCAATACGATATCACTTACCATCCCCGAAGAGCGATCAATGGACAAGCTTTAGCAGATTTCATTGCAGAACGCACAGATAAAGGTGGCAGTGAGGAAGAGTTAACTGAAGACATTCCGATTCGATGGAAATTATATGTTGATGGTGCAAGAAATGATTACTGTTCAGGAGCTGGGGTTGTACTTGAAACCCCTGAAGGACGATCATTATGTTATGCATTAAGATTAGAATTTCCTTCGACAAATAACGAAGCCGAATATGAAGCTCTTATTGCCGGTCTGAGGATTGCTAAAGAACTAAGCGTCAAAGTGTTGCAAATCTTCAGTGATTCCTAACTAATTGTATGCCAAGTCAAGAAAGAGTTTCAGACTAAAGGAGGAAATCTGCCTGCTTACTTGTCAAAAGCCTGTGAACTTCTCGATGATTTTGATCACTATACAATAAACCATATCCCCCGGGAAGAAAACATGAAAGCAGATTCTCTCGCGAAATACTCAAGCTCTGGCGAAGCACAATTATTGGGATTAGTCCCTGCAGAAGTCCTGACGGCTCCGAGTATTGATGAGATGGATATTGATTGGATCATGGCTGTATCTCAAGAGCAGGAATCATGGATGACTCCAATCAAGGAATATCTGCTCAACGGCTCCTTACCAGAAAACTCAAAAGAACGTCAAAAGCTCTTGAGAAAAGCTCCAAGATACATAATTCAAGGCGACCATCTGTACAGACGTGGATTCTCGATGCCATTACTCCGATGTGTAACTAAAGAAGAGGCTAAGACAATCTTGGCTGAGGTGCATGGAGGAGAGTGTGGAGATCATTTAGGTGGTCAAACTCTTGCAAAGAAAATTCTTTGCTATGGTTATTTTTGGCCGGATATTAATCGAGATGCTGCCTATTCCCAAAAGTGTGATAGATGCCAGAGATTTGCAAAAATCCCAAGAGCACCTTCCACCGTGCTAACACAGATGGTCAGTCCATGGCCATTCGCCATTTGGGGAATAGATCTTATTGGGCCTATGCCGATTGCCAGATCCGGGATCAAATATGCCATTGTTGCTGTTGATTATTTCACTAAATGGGCTGAAGCTGAACCATTGGCTACTATTACCTCTAAAAAGATGATAAATTTTGTGACTAAAAATATCATTTGCAGGTATGGAGTGCCTTAGAAGATAATAACAGACAATGGTACTCAATTCGAAAGCGAAGAATTCCAAGAATTTTGCAGACGATTCAAAATCCGAAAAAGCTTCTCAGCAGTGGCTCATCCGCAGGCAAACGGGCAAGTGGAAGCAGTGAACAAAATCATCAAATCAACCATCAAAAAGCAACCGGAAAAAGCAAAAGGTGGTTGGGTTGATAAGCTGCCACTAGCACTATGGGCATATAGGACTACCCACAAAACTGCGACTGGGCACACTCCATTCTCATTGGCATATGGATCAGAAGCAATGATTCCAGTGGAAATAGAAGTCCCCTCACACAGGAGAGTTCATTTCAACCAAGCTGAAAATGAAAAGCTGCAACTTGAAGCACTTGATTTGCTTGATGAAAGAAGGAAAGAAGCTGAACTCAGAGTTGCAGCCCAACAGCAAAGGATAGCCAGGCACTTCAATTCTAAAGTTCGCCAACGCAGCTTTGAAATTGGAGATTTAGTCTTGAAAAGGATCATGACAGCAACGGGAGTATTTGGGCCAAACTGGGAAGGGCCGTATGTCATAGGCAAAAAACTTCTCGATGGCACTTTCAAACTCACAACTGTCGAAGGAGATTCAATCCCGAGAGCCTGGAATAGCAATCACTTGCGTCCATATTTTACTTAGAAACAATGCTTGAATTTGTAAAATGATTATGAATGTATCATACTTGTATTGTAAGCCATTGTTAAGGCAGTGCAAAGTGATAATAAAAGCTATAAAGTGGATGTAGACCCAATTTTTGGCCGAACCATTATAAATCTTGTGTCTTTTACTATTTTAAATTGCCTATCTCATTTCGATGTGCAAATATCTTAAATATATTGCTAAAATACCGATTTAATATTGCAGGCAATCACAAACCCAAGCGATTCCCATAAATCACTCAACAAACCATTGTCAAGCCACAAAAATTCCAGACCCAATCCCCACAAATGGTTGGTGATTCCACCAAAGGGGCACCTTCCCAAAAGGAAGGCACCAGGCCCTTGCTAACTGACTGTGATCGTTTGTACAACCAGACGTCCGGTTAAGTGGCTTGCGTCTGCCCGTGGATTCACTCGACCACGAAATACACTTTTCTGGAAAAATCGAACAGCTTGTCAAAGAAAAGAATATAAACTTGAGAATGATAACGAGGAATCGCGCTGCGACAGTTGATGTAAAGACATGGATAAGCTGACAAAAACAGCTAAAATGGAATCTTGTCTCTCACCCAAGAATGACGGTGGGACTACCCAAGGGGGCACCTTCCCAAGATAGAAGGTTCCAGGCCCTTGATTACTTGATTGCGATCGTTTGTGCAAACGAACATCCAGTCAGGTAGCTTGCGTCTGCCCCGTGGACCTACTTAATAGTGAGATGCAAACTTCCTAGCAAACCAAACAAAGACCTCTTCGTAGGCAAAAACTGCTTCGGAGGCACAAGCCCTCTTCGGAGGCACACAAACAATGACCTCTTCGTAGGCAAAAAACTACTTCGGAGGCGCAAGCCCTCTTCGGAGGCACACAAACAATGACCTCTTCATAGGCAAAAAACTGCTTCGGAGGCGCAAGCCCTCTTCGGAGGCGCAAGCCCTCTTCAGAGACACACAAACAATGACCTCTTCGTAGACAAAAAACTGCTTCGAAGGCGCAAGCCCTCTTCGGAGGCACACAAACAAAGACCTCTTCGTAAGCAAGAAACTACTTCGAAGGCACAAGCCCTCTTCAGAGGCACGCAAACCAAGACCTCTTCGTAAGTAAAAAACTGCTTCGGAGGCACAAACCTTTTTCGAAAATACTAAACAAGTAAACTTCTCCAATACAAGGCATACTCTACTAAAAGCAGAATAATATTTCCCCACAACGAAAGAATTATTCTCTAAAATAAGAGTACAAGTCTTTTCAGAATATTGCAATGAGTCGTGGTATGGGGGCATATAGCTATATTAAACAACGCTCAAACATCATACCACGAGCTCACTACAGTATCATACAAAGTAAATAAAGAAATTTGTGCAAAAAACAAGGAATAAATGCATTCACAAATACTGACAAGAAATTGTACAAGTGAAAATAGCCATTTTATTCCATACTATAAGATTGTTTACATATGCGCAGGTTTCAAAAAAGCGGGGGCCGGTACCCACACAGTCTCCGGTCAATACATGCAAAAAGCAAAAAAGCAAAACAAGAAGCGTAAAGTCAAACTCATTACTCCTTCTTCCCGCTTCCTTTAGAGCTCTTTCCCGGCTTGATGATTAATTTCTGAATCCGGCGTGGATGGGTCGGGGAAGGAGGAGAAGGAGGTGTAGTTGGATCTGCTTACACTTTTTCTTCACCAGTAGAAGCGCTTTTCTTCTTCTTCTTTGAAACTGCGCGTTTCCCTCTCTTCTTTGAAGAAGACTCACTTCCCGGAGAAATCAATGTAGAAAGCTTTGTGTCATCATCATAAGGTTGCTCCGGGGTCTTCTCGCCCTCCTCAAGTTCTTCTGCCTTCTGTTCTTGCGAAGCAGCCAGATCGTCCAGGTCTTGAAGAGCTTCTATTTTTTCTGCCTACGACCCCGGTTGAGAAGCAGAAGGAGGAGTAACTTGAGAAGATGGAGGAATAGCAGCTGGAGGAGTGGAAGTTTGTGCAGCACTTGGTATTTCCGCTACAGAAGAAGAAAAGTCAAAATCAGTATTCCTCGTAAAAAGAGGGGATGGTGGCTCATCGAGACTTAAGTAATAAGCGAGAAATTCATCAAACTCAGTTGAAGCAAACAAGTAATCCGCTTAACCTGGTTCAACTTTGAAGTTACCTGGAGAAGTTGGCTTTGTAATGTCAATCTCATAGGCTTGTGCTTCGGCGCTTTCTTCGCCTTCATCTCTGCCCTGTGCAGTCGTAATCTCAGTTCTGACTTTAGCAGGAGGCGGAGAATGGGAACTGGAGCCTATAATGTCAACGTCGGCCAAAATTGAAGTATGGACAGGGGCAGTTAAAGGTGCTTCCTTCCCTGGATGCTCCTCTTCCGTCGATTCGCCTCGCACTTTAGCGAGTTGCTCCTTTCCTCTGGCAAGAGCGGCACGAGTTTCATCATCAAAATAATGCGCCTCAAGGTCTGCTTCAGCATAGCCAGCACCTCCGAGCATATCAATTGCGGCTTCCACACTTCGGCCAAAGTAATTTCATATTTAGGGCCCAAAATGGAGAGACTACCACGCCCCAGGACGCTGTGCAAGTAAAAATCGAATAAATAGAGCTGATATTGGCTTTAGTAGCCTCATGAGATTCTTCAGCTGCAACTTTGCCGGCAACTGCCTCATCACGCTCTTTCTCAACTTTAAGAAGTCGAGCTTTTAACATTTCAATTTCCATGTCCTGGGAGCGGGTTTTTTCTCGCAACCGAGCAACATCAGTGCGGTAACTCTCGACAATTTTCTCTTGTGCCTCATATCTGGCCTCAGCGTCTCGTTGACTGGCATGAGCATCCCGTACTTGCTTTTGAAGTACCTCTACCTTTTGAGTAAAAGAGGTGGAAGAGGCGGCAAGATCGTCTTCAAGTTTCTTGACTTTAGCCTCGAGTCTCTCATTATCATCAGCGATGTTCTGCATTTCTGCATCGTGCTGGTTTAGAACTTTCTTCCATTCAGAATGATCATTCTCCATAGTTAACATGGCTTCGAGATTCATACGATTAACCCTTTGAAGCTCGTCAACCAGCTTCTGCCATCCAGACATTCTCTCGATGTCAAGCTTAACAGCGTCAAGATTCCTTAGCATAGCCTGCTTATCAATAGGAACCAAATCCAAGTCAAAGCGCACTCCTTTCAAACACCAATTTGGGAATCGGCTTTGGAGTGTAGGTGGAGCATCCCTGACTTGATACTGAGGCCTGTTAATAATTGTCTGAATATCGGTCTTCTCGAGAGCAGGAGAACCGGAGGGGATGTCTATAGAAATAGAAGCAGCAGGCTTTTCAGAAATTGCAGACGCGTCACTAAGCTTGGCCCGCTTGTTTAGATCTTCAGTGACATGACTCTTCCCTTTAACATCATGAGATTTTCGTTTTTGGGAATCATCATCTCTTTGAGAAGAGTCATATCGTTCATCCCTTCTCTTGTATCGCTCCTCATAATCCCGCCTTTCTTGAGCCTTCCTAACAGCTCTTTCTTCATCAGTTTCCCTGCGGGCAGGGAGATAGCGCCTGTGATCATAAGTGTCACGCCCTCCATAGCACCGGAAGTCATCATAGTACGAATCGCTTCGCCCCATTGAAGAATCTGAAAATGAGAAAGAGACAAGTCTTAAAAATCTTCGAAGTAAAGAAGCCAAGTGCATATAATCGCAAAAAATTCTAAGCGTGTGTGGCGTGTAGACTATGCGCGTCGAACTACAAACCACTCTTTGGCTTGGGAGTAATGTCGGTTTTTGCAGCCGGCATTAACTCTTGGGTTGATGGAGTTTGTTGCAAGGCGGATGTCGCCCTAGTTGCTGGAGAAATAACTTTAGCAGTGGTAATATCATCTTTAAAGAGCTCCTGTGAAGTCACCACAAGATCGCTTAGTCCAGCGAAAATGTCATCTTTTTCAACTCCTTCATCATCAGTCTTCCTAGTGTGTTGAGGAAGCCCCTCCTCTTCGATAACCGGGGAAAGTGTAAGTTGGCCAGATGACCCCGTAACGTCAACAGGAGTAGAACATTTCACCAATGAAGCCTCTGCAATAGATTCTTTCGGTGCAAGCTCTTTTGCGGAAACCGGAGCATCTGATGTCCTTGCTTGAGAACCGGGGGCATCATGAAGCTGAATGGATCGAGAGAGATGTAAAAGTCCGAATTGATGCAAAAATTCGTCCTTCAGCAAGAACTTAATGCTTCTCTCCTCAATCGTCATGGCACTTAATCTCTCAAAAGTTGGCTTGTGGCTGGAATCTCTAGAAGGAGGAGGAAGTGCTACAAAAGTAAAGAATGAAGTTAAGTATCTGATAACTTGAACCTCGAAAAGCTCGGAAATGAAAAGAATGAAGATAAGCATTCTTACTTCCTACTCTCCAAATGGTGTAGAATCCCGGAGGACAGCGAACGAAGAAGAATTGGTTCAAGAATCCATGAGCACTTTCGGGAAGATCAATGATCAATCTACGGTTCTGAGCGCTCCTCACAAGTGTAATAGAGGGGTGATCTTTGTTTTTCGCAAAAGTGAACAAGTAACAAATCTCTTCGAAGCTCGGAAGACGGTCGAGTGTCCTCCTGAACAATACACACAATCCCATTAAGATGGCATATCCATTAGGGTGCAGCTGAAAGGGAGAGATAATTAATCGAAGAAGAAGCTGTCGGAGAAAATCATTAAAAGGCGGAATGGCTCCACTCAAGCACATCTGACGATTAACCGCGACAAAACCGAGAGGTGGCCTGTCAGCAGTATCGTTTACTCCGGGAAGCAAAGCGTCCGTTTCGGCAATGCCAAACTGAGTACATTGTTGATTGAATGCCCGCCGATTCAGAGTAGTTGAAATTCTTTCTGGAGGACTATCCAAGAGATTAGCTATGGGGAGGACTTCTTCAGCTTGTCCGACTGTCTCTTCTTGTTGAGAAGTCATTCTACACAAGGAACTGGACATTCAAATATGAAGGTGCACGTTTCCTAAAAGTGTGTGAAGTGTTGTGCAAAACAACTGAAATGACAAGTAAATAAAATTAAACTTGAAATAGTACTGATTGATGCACGTCAATTCAGAAAGTTTCGAGGCTTGTTATTAAATCAAGGTTAAGTGTAGTATCAATGCAGATGATATTTAGCAATATGTAAGTTGTAACTGTATGAATTTTGCATTGACACTTCATTTAATCAGTTGAATTGTAATACTTCATCTTTAACCAAATTTATGCTGTTTTGCTTAAGTAAAATATCAGTTCTTTAATCTAATCCATCATTCGATGTGGGCGGTCGATGATGAGTATATTCGTCCCATCTTTCTGCAAATGTTACGTTTAATAGGTTATTAGCATTAAAGTTGATTTAATCTGTAAAGAAGTGCAACAAGTTTAGGCATGTTATCTCGGCAGTTCAAGTCAAGAATTCAAGTTAAAGTCATGCTCCAAGACAAGGCAAAGCATTTTTTAACTAAGTGTTAGCTCGTCCGCGACCTAAAGGTTGTGTCACAAAGGTTAGCTCGCCCAAGTCATAATGCGACCTAAAGGTAGGTCGTTAAAAGGGATAACTCGTCCGAAGCAACATGCCAGGCATCATAAGTCGCAAAGTTCATAGGTCGATTACGATAGGTCGATCTGATTGTCTTAAGTCACAAATGCGTAAGCCGCTTAGATTCCCTTAGGACGCAAGGCCTTGTCCTCCACTCAAGCGCTGCCACGCGTCCACCACCTCACATCACCAGGAACGCAACGGTTCAACCTAGAACCCACTAACCCGTTAACCAAAGGTCTCCTCACATCCTCCAAACTCACAAACTAGTTAACGTGAGAACCAGTAACCAATCATCATCTCCCCGCATAACCAAAAATCACCTGAAATCGAATCAAACCATCTCAAGTCCATAAGAAATTGATCGTAACGAGATTCATGATGAAGCACGGCATACGAAATTGGGTCAGAGATGGAAAATGGGGAATTCGTGATTCAATGGTAATCGTGGATTGGATAGAAAACGGATCCACTTACGTGATGAAATAATAAGGATGATCGGCGACTGGTTAGCTCGAGTTTGTCTTTGAAGGCTCAGAAGATTCTTCAATGGCGGTTTTAAGAGTTGGAGCAGGTAAGGAGAAGAAGATGTGTTACGCGACTTAAATACAGGGGCAGAGGGACCTGAATCGGTGCACACGACTTATAAAATGAGCGAGTTAAGAAGTATCGAAGCACACGACCTAGTCTCTAGGTGTATACTTCGAGGGGCAAGTGTTAACCCCTCTTTTGACGACCCAACGACCTAACGGCTTAGAGAATGAACGGGCTAACAGATGCGACCTAGCGACCTAAAGCATAAAGCAAATCTATACGATACAACGACCTAACGACTTAAAGGTTCCAGCGACCTAACTACTTAAAGGTTCCTAACAACCTAAGGTTCCAGCGATCTAACGACCTAACGAGGTAAGAGGGGAGCGACCTAGCGACCTAGCGTGTTAAAAGCAGAAAAGGACCGCATGCATTCTGTCTCCTTAGGTCGCTAACGACCTAATCTAGACCGAGACAACTTCTATGCCGCTTCGCTCCTAGGTCGTTCACGACCTATGACTTAGCAATGTGTTCAAGTGATGCAGTGCACCCCTGTTAAGCCGTAAACCGTGCCTATTAGGTCGCCCATGACCTACGACCTTCCCCTAGGTCGCTCACGACCTACGACCTAACTCCAGAAACTCCCTATAAATACTGCACCAACTCCAACTTGAAGGGGACTTTTGGCTCATTCTTGGAACGCCGTTACTCTGCTGTTTTCTCAACTCAACCAACACTTCAAGCACTCCAAACACCGAAGACGCTTCAACGAACTTCAAGAGGAGATCGAACACATTCAACATGAATTCGAAAGAGTCTTCTACATCGAAGTTCTAGCTACTCGTCAAAAGTGTGTTGTAATCAAAGTGTATTGTAAAGAGTTGTAATCGAATCATCAATAAAGAAGATAAAGTGGATGTAGGATTATTTTCGAGCCGAACCACTATAAAACTGCTGTCTCTTTACTTTTCTGCTATTTTCTGCTTATTTCTAGTTCCCGTACCAACGGGTGGTGCTTTCACATTACTAATACTCACACCGGGGTGTTAGCGTCGATTTTTACGTTAACATGCACAATGAGAAAAATGTATTTGATAATGTTTTTAACACAATTTTGAATGTGAAAGGGAAGACGAAGGATGATTTGAAATTAAGACGCGATATAGAAGAATTATGCAAATGTCCTGAGCTTCATATGAAACCAAATGACAGTAAAAAAACCCAAAGCATGTTACGAATTAGATAATAATCAAGTTAAAGTTGTGTTAAAATGGGTGGAAGGGTTAAGATTTCCTGATGGGATATCATCAAATCTTCGTAGATGTGTTGACTTTAAAAACGGTAGATTGAGCGGAATGAAAATCCACGACTGTTACATAATGATGGAACATTTATTTCCCATTATGTTCAAAGAACTACTGCCGTTAAAAGTTTGGAAGGTAGTAACGAAGCTTAGTATGTTTTACAAAGAGCTTTGTTCGACTACTTTAAAAGTGCAACGTTTACGTAAACTTGAAGTAGATATTCCTATATTGCTCTGCAAATTAGAGAAAATATTTTCGCCAGGTTTTTTTAATGTAATGGAACATTTACCTATTCATCTCCCATCTGAAGCACGACTTCGAGGTCCTGTCCAATATGGATGGATGTATCCATTTGAGAGGTATGTAATATGTTATCACGTAATTTAATTGCATTTGAAAGATGAAGTTAATGTAAATTAATTTTTCATAGATATCTAAATCATCTGAAGAAAAAAGTGAGGCAAAAAGCATGAGTTGAAGGTTCGATATGTAAATCTTACATCGAAGAAGAAGCTTCGTTCTTTTTCTCTCACTATTTCAGTGACCATGTGAATATATCATTTGAAAGTGTTCCTCGTAATGACGAAGGCGACGGACAAGAGTCCTCTCAAGCAATGTTATCTATTTTTAGAAAACATGGTCGACCTTTTGGAAAATGTGTAGAAATATGGCTAGACGATATAGATCTTCATGTAGCACACACTTATATTCTTCTAAATTGTGCTGAGGTTGCACCGTTTGTTAGGTAATCTGAAATAATAATTTGTGTTTTATTCTTTTCTATAATGCATGCGCGTGTATAACCTAATGTAATAATTTGTTTATATATACAGTGTTTATGAACGTGAACATCCGAACGGAGATCTCAGTAAAGAATTTTCCGGTTGGTTTTCAAATTATGTTTATGAGCCGAGAAATTGTGTTGTTGACGAAGGGTTGAAACATCTTGCGATGGGACCAAAAAGAGTGGTCAAGACATATCCAATATATTTCGTCAATGGATATAAATTTAACACCAAAGAATACGGTGCAGAAAAATTAACGAATAATACTGGTGTATTTGTTAAAGGTAGTGACGATCCAGAAAATCACATAAATGATTTTTATGGCGTTCTAACACAAATTTTGCAACTAACATATTTCTCACGACCCGTAGAGGAGGTGTTTCTATTTAGATGCAATGTTCCAGGTTCTGGAATTAATGTGCACAAGGATTATAATCTTATTGAAATAAAGCATACATCGCACTATCACAAGTATGATCCTTTTGTACTAGCCAAACAAGCATTACAAGTTTATTATGCTCCTTATCCATCTCTAAATAGAGATAAAGCAGAATGGTCTGCAGTTTTTAAAACAAAGGCCAGATTTACATTCGATGGGAAGAATATTCCAAACGAACAAGCTTATCAGGCAGATCTTGAGGAAAATAACGAACTAATAATTATAGACGATCATATAGATTTTGGTCCTTTGATCGATGAATCAAATGTTTTGGTAGAAGCGTTTGACAGTGCAGAGGAAAATATCATAGAAAATGAGACCGAATCTAAATCAGAAGACGATGATGATTGATAAAAATCTGAATCTGATTTTTTTGCAATTGATGTAGCTATGTTGAATTCTTGATGTATTATGAAATTGATGTAACTATGAAACCATATATGTACGTTTACCATTGTTTACATGTTTTATTTCATTTCCATTTGTCATTTATTTAGCAATTTTTATTAAAAATGCAATGTAATCTGCTTATCGTCAGAACATGAGAACCATTATGAATAAGGTATAACACACTTCCATTTCTATTTCCATTTCAGTCCTTAATTTAGCAATTTATACCGTTGATGTCATTTACGTATGAAATATATTTCATTATCATGTTATTATTCTCTTTTGAAATGATGTGTATATATGTCACAGGTTTATCGTAATGTCATCTAGAGGTAGGAGCTCTTCCCGATCTTCAGGAGGCGATGGCAGTGGTCCATCGCAAGCATCACAACGTCTTGTAGTTTCTTTAGTACCTAGAGCAGAGGGGTAAGAATTAAATTTTATTCAGCATCTTAATTTTTTTGATATACGTACGTACTTATCTGTATCATATTTAAAAACATGGGGTTCGACCTACTTCCCTCGAAGGTTGTGTTGGATGTTTCTAGAGCTTCTTACCAAAGTAGGATGAGTGCGTGTTGGCCGAAGTGGGATAACATCCCTCCCCACATAGTAGAGTGTATTTGGCAGGATGTCCTAGTAAGTATATTTTTCTATTTTCCATTTTAATTCGTTTTGTCATTTTTTTTACTGTTTATCGTTTACAGTTTAATATTCTTTTTGCTTTTTATCGTGAAACACAGGCTGAGATAGACATTCAAACAGACGATATGCAGTTGGCACGAGAATATTGGATGAAGAAGATGCGTAAAAACTATAGGGACTCGATATCCGAAATCAAGAAATCAGGTAAGAAACCACGTTGTATGGGGGAGAGCGTATGGCAAGCATGGTTGGGATACTGGGAAACTGACGAGGCGAAGGAAAGTATACTAATTTTTTTTAAATTATTTGACTGGTAATAAATATCAAAAAATACATGATCGATAAATAATGTATCAAATTTTAAATGTACAAGCAGAGTCGGAAAGAAACTCTGCAAACAGAAATAAAAATTCTGTCACTCATCGCGGAGGGTCGAAGTCATTTCAGTAGTATCGGTATGAGTTGGTAAATTTACTGAATGCAAATTGTAAATAGTTTATGCTATATAATTTTAAATGTACAATAATTGTATGTAAAAATCAATTTCAGGAAGCTGAGGCGCATGGTCCCGTGGGCTATATGGACGTGTTTACTCGTACGCATGCTGTCGAGCATGTAAATTCGGACGGGACAGTTTCGTATACATGGCACGACGATAAATCCAGCAAGAGCCATGTAAGCATATTTCATTTTATGCAGTATTAGTAATTGTTCTACTTGTTAAAATATAATGAAATAAGATATGATGATATTAATTTGTTAATGCAGGAAAAGTTTATGGAGCAGCGCCAGAAACTCCTTGCTGATACGGGTCGAGATCAGCTGACGACGGATGAGGAGGATGCTATTTTTGAGTCAGTTATGGATCCATCGGAGCATGGCAGATGATATGGATTTGGCAATCAAGTGGTAAGTAAATAATATATTGGGTATCATATAAGTTTTCAAATTCAGTACATTGGTTTTGATTCACTTCGTTATGAAAGCATTATGCATTACTAAAATATATTAATTCGTTACTTGAATGTCATTTCAAAAAAAAATAACGAAAAAGACATGTTATTTAATTTAGTTTGCCTGATGTATGCTGTAAAGATGCATAAATTTGTCACATTTACTGTTAAAGAGATCAAAAGCAGTGATATCTCGTAATGTAACGTACTATTATTTTTGTTAATAAATGGTTGAATCACAATTTAAAAACGGCCAAAAGAACATATTTTCAAATGTATACATTATACATGCATAAACTAAATTAAATAACATTATCACACTGCTAATCATTCACATACTTGCACATACACTGACATAAACATGCATAAACTAAATTAAATAACATTATCACACAGCTAATCATTCACATACCTGCACATACACTTATAGAGATCACACAGCTAAATTAAATATTTATTACATGCCAGTAGTCAAAGATGGGGTAGGCAGACTAGAGCTCAGATCAATCTAGCAGAGTTCGAAGATTTGCGGGCTAGAGTGCCACAGCTGGAGGAGTAGAACCGTCGGCAGGCCATAGAGACCACACAGTTTCTAGACCAGCGTATCACCGAGTACATGCAGTAGTATGGTGGCCGCTTCCCTTCCTCTGCTGGCTCTGGTTCTGGAGGAGATTGATTGATTGCTTTAGTCGGTATGTTTTATTCTTTTTTGTATGATTTGGTAGATGGTGGAGGTAGTTGTTGATTTATGTACTATGTTATGATACACTTAGCTGTTTTGTTGTATAATTATGTGGATGTTGGGGATGTTGGGTGATGATTCTGTGTTTTGACTTAATTTTATGTTTTTTTTTGTTTGGTGAATTGTGTATAGTTTGGTTTTTGATATTTGGTTGGAATATTATATATTGGATTCTACAGAATAGTGTTTGTATGGGAAATGTGGATGGAATGCCATATTGCAGTAGAAATATAAAAAAATGTAGCAGATTTCCGACGGCTTCCGACAGCTTTCAGGTTATATTTTTCCAACGGCTTCCGACCGCTTTCAGATCAATTTTTCCGACAGCTTCCAACAAGTGTCGGAATCCGTCAGAATCCGTCGGAAGCCGTCGGAAGTACGAACGACGAGAAGTGTCGGAAGCCAACGGAAACACTGCACGCCGACGTCTTATTTTCCTACGGCATTTTCCGACGGCTTCCAACGGCCGCCGAAGGTTTTCTGCCATCGGAAAATGCCTTTTTCCTTGTAGTGTATAAGATACCAGAAAAGTCTCCATAACCAACTTGATCCTGATTGTTTTCAAATACACCTTTTCCGCGTTCTTTTTTTTATCGCATCATCTTGCTACCATTGCCATACAATGTTTTTTCAAGCTCCCATACAAAAGGTTTTTCAGCATTCAACCATTTATAAATTGCAAAATTTGCATCTTGGAAACGAATAGTTTTGTAACAACCCGCATATTTGACGATTATGTATTTGAATATCTTATTTAAATATTTTAATCGTTAATCGGATCTTAGTCCGAAAAGCTACTTTTTGCATACGGTCAAATTAGGACTCGAGACCACCTCCATTGAGTTCAAAATGACGTTTGCGATCTTTTTAAGTATAAACTTTGATATGTTTGGAGTTAGTGGAATTTCGCCACTCTTTCACCTATGGCTTTGGTTTGGGCTGAACTCTTTTGCCCTTACTAGCTCAGCCCAATCCCTTCTCTTGATAACTTCATTCTATTTGCTTAAACATTCAAGCTTCATCAAAAATGGAGGAGGGAATGGGAAATTAAAACTCCAAGCTCAAGTTCTCTTGCAAATCCATCATTCAACTCCAAATTCAAAGTGAAGACATTGATTTAAGCTTGTGATTGTTCTTGCTTTGCTTTCAAACTTCATCTCCATCAATTTCCATGAAAAGGTGAGATTTTTATCTCACATTCTTGTCTATAACTATCTTGGATTGTTGGGAATGAATTCCTATCACTTTAGCATGTGCATTTGCATTTGGTTTGGATTGGATTGGTGAAAAACCCAAATTTTTAGTGTTTTTGGCAAAAATCTGGGCTTAGATCGTTCTGCCTTGCTAGCTCGCTCGCGTGGAAAAGCCTCTGCCTGCATATAGCTCGTTCTGGGCTTAGGTCGCTCGCCCCTTAGCTCGTTTATCCCTTAGGTCGCTCGACGATCTAAAAACATCGCTAGGTCGCTTGCCTAGTTCGTTAACACACTAGGTCGCGATCGATTAGGTCGCTCTGTCTTCCTTCGCTAGGTCGTTTCCTAGCTCGCGGTCTCCTTAGGTCGTTCGTACCTTAAGTCGTAGGTCGCGCAACCATTACATCGTTAGGTCGCAAGCCCTTGGGTCGTACCACTTTGGCCTTATGCCCACTCCTTTAGGTCGCTTGACTTTGCTTGGGACATTAGGTCGCTCAGCCTTTACCCATTAGGTCGCGCCACCCTTTTTGGTTGATTATGCTTAGGTCGCTCACCCCCTAAGTCGCAACCCACTAGGTCGTTCGACCTGTTTTCCCTCTTAGGTCGTTTGACCCTATTTCCTTGAGGTCGTTAGACCTTATTTTTCTTTAGGTCGCCTGACCCCTTAAATCGTTCGACCACTAGGTCGTATCACGTTAGGTCGCCCGGCCTTGTTAAGACGTTAGGTCGCTCGTCTTTTTATACTTAGGTCGTTCGACCTGTATTTCGTTAGGTCGCTCGGCATGCTAGGCCACACCACCTACTTCCACTTTAATGCATTTTGAGCAGATTTCCTTGGATTTTATTCACATCTTCGAATGTGAATTTTTGTGACTGATTGTTCTACAATCATTTTTGTGATTTGTCACTTTAAAAATATAAAGGTTTCAATACTAGTAGTAAATATCAAAACTCTTTCATCAAAACGATTGCAACTCTATTTTATTACAAAGCTCTTTTTCCTAAACCATTTCCAATCTATTAGTATATACAAGCCTTTACTACACTCGGATGAGAAATCTAATTAAACGGCTTAGTAAAACAGGTGGTATGAAACGCTTGCGTTTACTTCGTCGGTTAATTCTTGGACTTGTTCGAATGAACCTTTTGTGATAATTTCCTAGTGAAGATCTACAGTTTGTTCGTAAATATTTAAGTTAAGCTAGTGGTTATGGGACATGAAGCTAAACTCATATATTTACTAGCTTAGTGTAATTGACACTTCTAGATGATCATGACGATCATTTTTGTGATTTAGACTAGCAATTGAGTGATGTCTCTTTGTCTGCGAGGGAGACTAGACCCCGTTTGTGTGATGTTTCTACTCACATATGTGGGGTAGCGCCCCATGGCCTTCGGGCCGTTCGTGTGGAGTTTCGGCTCAAAATTAATGGTTAGCTACCATGAGATAGCGTCTCGTTCGTGTGATACATATGTTGGTGAGCTTTCATGCTCCCGTTCATGTGATAGGCCTCCCCCCTTTTTGTGATTTCTGGATTTCGTGTGTTGATTTCTGGAATTTGTGCTTCACCAATTTTCGTGATTTTCATTGATAAGTTTTATCAATTTTTGTGCATTGGTGAATTCGTGTGTCATTACCCTTTTGTGGATTTGGATCTTTGAGAAGATTCTTGTGATATTGATTAATCTCTTGTTGATTATCATTTACATACTTATAGTAGTATGCCATTATGGTTATTATATGTTTATGCCATATCTCTTATTCTATATCATGTCATCTGATATTTATAGCTAGACTGATCCGTTTATTATTTTCTTATGAAATAATACTCGGGTCAGACCGAGATGTTACAGGTGCTTCTGCTTGACTTCTCTCCAGGGATTTATTACTCTGACTTTTGGCTAACTACTTAGATTAGTAGTTTTTGTTGTATACATCTGAGATATAGACTCCGTGATGTATACTTATTCTTTTGTGAAGCTTGTAGCTATTCTTTTGTATTATCGTGGATCTTTCAGACCATTACTCTGATGTACACTTTCATGTGTTATATATATATTCATATCTTTTTCCACCTTTGTGATATGGATGTCTGTGACTGATTTGTGTTATGTTTATTTCTATATTTGTTTCCGAAGATTATATATAGCCACTGTGTGATAGCTTTGAGTTTGTATCGGTATGTCGGATTTCCTCCTTAAATGAAATGCATGCTATACTATCTGACATATTGGTGCTCGCACAAAGAAGTTACATGGATAGTCGCTCCTCAACAGCCTTATTCTCCGAGCTAGTTGACAGCATTACCTCGTAGTGATCTTGGCTAGCGTGGGTATAGAGGTGGGGCGTGTAACGACCCGTATTTTTAACACTTTAAAAATACGAATTAAAATGAAAATTTTGGATAAAAAATCCAAAGGAAATAAAATTTTGTGTTGTTAAATGTGAATTACAAGTTAAAATACAAAACTGAATTCTGAAATAACTTATTTGTAATTTAAATATGGATGTTAACTTGTAGTGAATGTAAATAATGAATTGAATTTGATTGTAAACCAAATTGGTTATGATTGTAAACAAAGAATAAATAAAATGGTAGATTTAATAATGGAAGTTTATGTTATTGAAACTAATATAAATAAATGTAACTTAATATTACAGTTGATTGAAAGCAGATAATAACTGAAACTGTAATTCGATAAAGATGTTAACTTGTAATTGAACGTAAGTAAAGATTTAAATTTGAATGTAACAAGTAATTGAATTGAATTGAATTTGATTGTAAACAACGAAATAAATAAAATGTTACATTTAATATTGAAGTTATAATATGGAAATCAACGTAAATGAATGTAATTTAATATTACTGTGAATTTAAATAAGATGATAGCTGAAGAAAATGAAAGTAAATAAATTATAAACTATTGATAATAATGTATAAGTAAATGGTTGATTCAGTAATGAAAGTGTAAATCGAAATAAAAGAATTCATTTAGAATTAAAAAACTTGAATTTGAATTACAATATAATTGAATGCTGAATCGAATATAATCTTTTATATTGGATTTATAATGGAAAACTGCATTGTAGAAGATTGTTAATTACTGTGAAATTAAAAATGGGATTTGTGAACAATTGAAATTTGATTTAAAAGTTAATAATTTAAATTGGGAATTTTATATTGAAATTAAACAGTCGAATAATTTATTTTTCGAATATTGGATTTAATTAGACAATTAAATCAATAATTTAATAAGTTAAATTTCAGAAATAATTGTAAATCGAGTTGAATATGATTGAAAATAATTTGTAAAATTTTATCTTATCATATTGGAGTTATAGTAATGTTATAGAACTTTTAAAATTGAATTTAAAGTTAATTTGTGAAAATTGAATATTTTAATATTTAATTATCGATTGAAAAATAGCCATTTTTCGAACAATCTCAGAATTGAATGAAACTAGTTCCATTGGATCCGTAATAGTTTGTTATTGTCGGATTTCAATTTTCGTAGCAATCGGAGTTATCGTTTGACCGTGGCAGCTCGAAACGCATCGAATTGTTTTTAATATTAATTCGGCGAGAGAAAATAGTCATTTTTCAAAAAGTCTCGGATTTCGACGAAACTAGTTTCATCGGATCCGTAATGTGATATTATTGTATGGTTTCGAATTTCGTGTCAATTGGATTTACCGTTTGTCCGGGGCAAGCCAAAACGCATCGAAATCGGTTTAAATCGGTTTAATTTAAAACTGATCGTTTTTCTCCGTAACTCGCCCAGATGACCGAATTAGCCTCCGAAACATGTTCCATTGCGTTCGGAACATGGGGTAAACCTTAGAAACGTCAGCCGGCACGCTTCGTTTGGAGTTCGGAAAATTTCGGGTGAATAGTGTCGCGTATTTTTCTATAAAAGCCCCTCACTTATTTCATTGTGCAAAAGAATTAGGGTTTCAGCCCTTAGCCGCCACTTTCCTATCAATGGCCAGAAATGCATCTTCTTTCTCCTCTAATATCTTCCAATCCATAAAGAATTAGCAAAAGTCGTCAACTACAAAGTTGTAGAGGACGATGAGAGCTTCAAATCCATACGGAGATGATCGAAAACGGAGCAACGGATCAACGGGAAATCGTGCTGGAAGCTGCTGCGTTTTTCACGCATTTCGAGGTAGAGGGGGTGGTCGAGCTTGCTAGGGTTCCAGGCGTGGGTAGCTTTCGTCGAAGGCTTTGGAATGGTGGTGCCTGATCGTCGTGTAGTGGTCGGTGGGGGTGGCAAGAATTGATGGAAGAATGACGGCTATGGGTTGGTTGTGAACGTGATGTTCACGTTGGAGAAGAAGCACATAGGGGCGGTCCAGATCTGAAGCAAGCTGATCCAACGGCAGATGTTGATTAGGGTTTGAAAATTTAAAAAAAAATAAAAGCTGAAATTGTTTTATTTAAATTCTTGTAAACTTTAAAATAGCATAACTTTTTCATACGAGGTTCGATTGGAACGAAACTTTTTGCGTTGCGATCGTAATGACGAGAGCTTCAAAATGAAACTAGTTTGGATGGATTTGGAGACGGTGGAAATTTGGGCTAAAGTTGGGCGTCGTCCAGTTTTAGTTCCAAACCGGAACGTCTCGGCGACAACAGAAAATCAAGGTGAGTGTTTTATAACGCTCACAACGTACTGAATATCTTTTTGGTAGTTAAATTTGACATTATGAAGTGATATGAATTTATTTGTCGTTGTTTGATAAAAATTTAATTGTCATATAGATTGTCGTGTGAATTCACCGTTGAAAATTTAAATTGACAGTAAATTGAAATTAGGATTTAATTGAAATCAAATTTTCCGATATTGATAACTATGAAATTGCCGTGAATTGTATTGACTATTGGATGATTTATTTCGATGGATGCTATTGGTTGATATTTAAATGTTTGGATGTTTATTTGCTTATATATATCCTGTTATAGATGCACATGACACTGTGATTGGTTTAAGTAATATATATTCATCCTTGACATTTAATTGAAATAACTAACCACTTGGCCATAGGTTAGAGAATTATATACGGACACCGGGTTGGTTAAATTAAATGATTTTAAAAGTTGTTTTGAAATTATTTAAATGAATTGATTTAAGAATAAAAAAATCCAATTTATGGAAATTGAATTATTTTGAATTGAAGCTCGAGATGTTGGAATTTAAACTTGGTAAATGAAATGGTTTAATTATTCGAAGTTTAGATTTTTAAGAAAAATTGAAATATGGCGTAAAGTTTCGAAAGTTGATTTGTTTTAAAAGATTGGACTTTTAATCGAACTTTGAATATTTCTAAGAAAATTTAGATGAAATGATATTTCAAGTTTAAGTTTGGAAGTGAAAATTAATTTGAAAATTGAGATTTAACTAATTTGGAATTAAATTGAATTTTAAATAAATTTGTGAATTGAACTAAATTGAAACTATTGAATTAAATTTGAAGATAAAATTGATTTGAATAGGATTTGAACTGAAATTGATTTGGAATGTAATACTTAAATGAATTCTTGAAATCCGAATATTAATCTAAGTTTATTAAATGGGAATTGTTCCAGAAATTAAGTAAACTACTTAATACGGATGTTTAATTTGAAGTATATTCTAATTTGAATACGAAATGGTTTTAAAGCGAATCTTATATTTTTATATAAATATATGAGCTGTTTTGAAATGTGAAATATTTAAAGTTTCGAAATATATTGGAAGTGAAATTGTTTATTTTGTGGTTCAAATATGTATTTGAAATTGATAATTTGAAATGGTTTATTGAGAAGCTGAATCAAGTTGAAATTGATGATTTGAAATTGGATTAAATTTTAAATTTTGGAATCCGAGTTTATGTGAATCGTTTTGTGAAAAGTAAGGCGAAAATGATTTTGAAATCGAAATGAGATTTTGAGGCGAAAAATGATTTTGAAATCGAAATGAGATTTTGAGGCGAAAAGTGATTTTGAAATCGAAATGAGATTTTGAGGCGAAAAGTGATTTTGAAATCGAAATGAGATATTGAGGCGAAAAGTGATTTTGAAACGGAATCTTACATCTTGAATAGATATGATGATATTTGAAATGGATTTGATTTTGAAGCGAATATGATATTTTGATATCAATTATGAATCGATTTGAAAATGTAAAAGAGCCATCGGTGTAATAATACGTAGTTATTAAAGAGACCGGGATCGGATATGGACATACTCTCTGTCGATACCGAAAACCACTTTAATAACTAGTATACGCGGAGTGTTGATCCAGAACGAAGTGGATGGTTTTGGTGAACGTGTTGATTTGAAGAAAGAGAACGATTTTGGATGACCCCTGACATGACTAAAACAGGAGCCGCGCCGGGCCATTGAGGATCGCCATCTCTAGCGGACACACTCCTTCGATACCATGTCTATTACTTTTGTGATTCGATTTGGGTGCACCCCGCGATTTGGGAGTGTTGTTTCGCGGTGTTGGGGTAGTAGCTGCTATGCCCAACATCAGTCCGGATCAGGCAACTACTAGTATCCTAGTTGGTATCGCCTCATGTACCTTGTCATACTGATTATCCTATTCGCGACCACTACGTTTTGGTTTGTACCTTGAGTATATGGATTGCCCTCTGGTGACTTCCGGTTTTGGGGAAACTACGGTCTTGTATATGCTCTTGGGAATATAAACTGTGTTAAGGGTGGAATGGGCCATGGCTTAACGCTATTTTAATACTTTTACTTTAATGTAGACATATTATAATAGCGTATTGTACTACATAGTAGATAGTTTAACGGATCCTTGAGAGATGGAAAATCCCGTAACATCTCTTAAGTTATTGCACTCACGTTGACACTGGATAGGAGGTGTCTAAAACCCGTAAACATCTCCGACGCCGTCGCACTCATATTTACTTATTCGATTTAACCTACATGAGATATTTTAGTCCTGACTCGAGTGTTTTGTCTTTTCATTACGCTCGGGTCAGCCTGAGCATTTCAGATTAGGTTGAAGGTATATTCTGGAGGACGAAGACGGAGTTTGGTATTACATCATTTGTATTCTACTATTGTATTATTTTTCCGCTGCATTGTTGTTTTATCTCTGATATGTATGTAACTCTGATTTATGATGTATAATAATAATCAAAAAAATTTATTTAACAGCTTCATAAACTGTTATTTTATTATTATTTCTTGTTCCTTCCGCTGCAAGATTCTGAGTTTGCTTCTGTTCTTTCTTTCCTTTTCTTATTTAACCCCAATAACCATCCGCCTTTTTGAACGGTTTGAGTTGGACATGTGTGGATTATTGTCGACTTGAACTGTCCAAAATGGCGGGTCGTTACACTTGGTCACAAGTTTTAACATGACTCATAGTGCTCCTACCAGTATTCTTTCATTCATTTCAAATGCTTCTATAATTCTTATTATTCTGCTAGCATTTTAATAAACTAAAGAAATTATTATTGCTCTTTTTACTGTTGGTAGGTGTGGCATTATGGAAAAGGGATTTATAGGTACGTACATATTTCTCGTAAAAACTAAAATCCGAAAGTTATAGATGTCATAAATTGAAACGAATAAGCACAACTTAATTTTCTCTTAGCAGTTTGCTTGTGCCCAGTTGGCAACAGCCCATTGCTATTTGAATTGATCTCGTTCTAATTGATCACATTTTCTTACACATTTTAATCAAACAACTCTCTTGCGCATTCCATCGCCTTGTTGCCAACTAAAATATTCACCAGGATTTGCATAAATAAAAATGCATCACATGGATCCATTTCATCAAACTACTTCATATTAAAAGAATTTGAAAAATGATATCAAACATACAAAATATGTGTCATATAACCATTCATTCTTCAAATGGGATTGTGATACGTGCATAACTTCACACAACACTAATAATAATAATATCACACAAACTATAGCATACCCAGGCCCAATCGCATCAACATCATGCCTAGAAGATTAATCTTTATTAATAGTTGGGTTGGAAGCGCAATCTTTTGGTCCGACCGCGAAGTTCCAGAATTGCTCTTTATATATAAGAGGGAATTAGGGAAAATGACAAACTTTGAAAAAAAGTTAGGCCGAAGGACACCAAGTTTTATTTTTAGGCTGATGGATAAATGCTAGTAATAATTAGCATTATATTCAACTTTCACACTATACAAAATGCTAGTTATATCTAGCATTATATTCAGTTTTACACTATAAAAAATGCTAGTTATAATTAGCATTGTCCTTCACCCTAAAAAACAAACTTATTGTCCTTCAACGTAAATTTTTTTCTAAGTTTGTCCTTGTGCCTATTTTCTTGTATATATAATTCTTTAAGAAATTTTATTCGATATACACAACTTTAAAAAGTTCAAAAAAACCTTTATTTCAAAAAAATAGGATCTGTCCTAAACTTTATTAAAAAATTCAAAAAAACCTTTACTTCAAAAAAATAGGATCTGACGTCCTAAAATTTAAATAGCTATAACTTCTACATGCATGCGGAGAGGAGCCTTGAAAACTAGGACCTGTCCTAAAAAATAGGATCTTTCTAAAATAGTACATATTCTAAATGCATGAGCTAACAATTGATTAGGTCCTTGAGCATAGAAATATTCAAACCTTTGCACCACATTTTTAGCATTCTAGAAAACCCTATTGACCCCTTTAAATATCACTCTCTATCCTTTCACATTCACTCCATCTCTATACCACTCTCTGCTATTCGCTATTACTTGCCATCCGTTGTTGGCCTTCGATATCATATAACTTTCAAAGCGTCAGGTTAGTCAGTCATGCTTAGTTTTGTAAAGCCTTGTTGCATGAATATATATTGCCTTCAGTATCATAATGTTTATTATAAACCCGTTTGTAATTCCTAACTACCGTTGATGACCCCAAGAGCACCTCCGACGTCTAATAGGCTTTTTACATACACACGCGCAGCACACAGAAAATGAGTACAGAAAACTAGCACATCAAACACTTGAAAGTAGATGAATGCAAACAGAAGCTTGCATAGCCTATATTAAACATTATGCTTGACACTGTTGATCATGATGCAACGGTCCCAAACTAAACATCATGCTTTACAGTGTCAGGCATTTACCTTTCCACATTATTAAAACATTTTAGTTCACCTTGCTATTAGAGATTTTTAATATAAAAATGAATAATATTGTTAGCTGATGATGTGTAATTTATTTAAGCCAATCACATGCGGGTTGTAAATGTTCTCAGTTAATATTAATGGAGTTTGTATATCTATAAACTACGAATGCAAAATACTTCAACATGTCTTTTTTGGACACTAGGCTATGTGTTCTTTGATTCAAGTTAATATACAGTTTCAACTACTAGGTCTCGCTTCTGGAAATCTATTAGTATATATATATATTGTTCGATGAAATTTATACTTTTTCAAAACAGAAACATTATCCTTCATTTGTTACATGAACATTGATCGTTTTGTCATAGTATTTATCTTTATCCTTATTTCATTCAGTATAGCCAACAAGCATCATTAAAAGAGTTGTAAAGAAAGGACGATATTGATTTTACCATCGATTTGACATTTCGTTCTACTTATTTAAATATAAATATTATTTTTGCGGTGATATTCATTTCTAATGATATTATATCTTTACTGCTATAAGATGGGCACATAAAGTACACCAGTTTTTAATTTTTACTTCAAGTAATTGATAAATCTTTATGACTTAAGTTTTTGTTGACATTTTAGCTGGCAGAGAATTTGAAACTATTTTACCAAGCAAAGTTTTGGCTGACAATGCCAACTTAAGTTGCTTGCAGAAACAAAATGGCTAAATTGTTTCTGAGCTACTTAGTATGTGATTTGGTCTGAGGTTTGTTGGTTGATTAATAGATGATTGCATGTACAGTGTGTTATTGCTCAGTTCCTTGATCGATACTTCAGTTGCATGTTGCAATGACTGTCATTGGGTTGCAAACTTTTGTTCCGACCGCGCACTTCCCAAAATGCCCTTTATATGCAAGGTCATCAATAAAAAATTAAACAGAATGAAAATATAAACGTAACCCAAAAAAAGAAAAGACCGCGCACTTCCTAAAATGCCCTTTATATGCAAGGTCATCAATAAAAAATTAAACAAAATGAAAATATAACGTAACCCAAAAAAAGGAAAACAAAATATATATGTAACCGAAAAAAGAAAACAAATAAAGTTAAAGCAACATATGTGCACTTCTAGTTAATCTCTTATCTATTAAATAATAGTAAAGCAGAAGAATTTGAAGCTCTCTCATTAATTTTAGAAAATATCTCTATTTTCCTTAATTCTCTCAAAGTAGATATTTTATTTTCAAAATCCTCTACTTTACCACTTTATAATTATTTTACTAAACTTTTCACACTATTTTACATTCAAATACGCACTTTTAAAAGAATCTACAATTATTTACAAATTTTTCACCCAAAATTTTACATTATTATCTATATATTTAAATTAATTGCATAATACAAAATTTAAACCAATCTATCAACTTAGTCAATTATATATGGCAATAAATTTATCTTGCATAATAAAATATACTTTTAGCAATAATTAAAATATAAATATTATTGTTTAACAACATTACCATGTGCAACGCACGGGTTACATACTAGTATCATATAAATTTCTTATCAACCATCTCTAAGCAATCTAAATTTGACACCTCATGTTTAAGTACAATTACATTTTCAGCTTTTACCAATTCCAACCAAGAGAGATTCAAACTTAATCTATAACATTATAGAACATGCCAGAAAATGCGAAAACTCATATAAATTTTTTTCCTCTCCACTCTGCCCATTCGTAATCCCACCATTCTTTCTTCGTAGTATAGGAATAGAAATGGTTGAATTTTAAATTACATGTACGCTACGGTAGCAAAAGGAAAATTATGTGATATATTTGTCTTATGTTGTTCCTGTAAAGTATTAAGCTTGGCCGAAACAAAAAAAAACTATAGTTAAAAAATTTATTGATCAGATGTTACATTTTCATAAGGCAAAACTTCATTTTTGCAAATGACATTTATAACGCATTCATTTTATAATAAAACATATTTCCATTATGTGTTAAGGTCCGCTAATAATTGCATTAATTTGAATGCTCAAGCTTCTCCTCTTTTTCTTTCCATGTAAATCTTACATGAATGATGAATAAACTTCATATGAACTAATTAATGCATATTATATAGTTCATTAAACTGTAATATATAAATGACCAAGGATAATAGGCAAAAAATTATAAATTGAAATTAAATGTGGTGTTTAATTACCTTGATCATGTATTTCTACTTTTTGAAGTCCCTGAAGTCTACAACAATAAATTGATAACAAAAAAAGGCCAACTTACTTGAATCCATTTCAGATGATTGTGGTTCCACAAAAGAAAATTTAAAATAATTTGAATGCAAAGCAAAGGAAGCTTGAATGCCAACAATAGTAGAAGTGATAGGTACACACTTAATTTAATGAGATTTTTTTTATTGTTGATACAATTTAAGAAAAGACAACAAGTAATATAGAGCATTAAAAGCATCATGGGAAATGTTCTCGGTTGTATATTCGATATTAATATATATATATATATATATAGTACCTACCTATTTTTGGTAGCACGACTATTCAAAATTAACGCATGCATCGTATAAGCTAGTAGATTTCTAACCTGACAGTCACCCTCTACTGATAAGAAAAATGGGAATTCATATACCAAAGCATCTAATCAAAATTTTCAAAAACAATCCTATTTAAACAATTTTCACAGCTTAGCAAAGAGTGTCATTCTAAATTATGCAATATGCCATCTTTATGTATGTCCATTTCAAGTACATAAAAACATGCAATAGACATTCTCAACTATCTCATAAGTATAGTTTGGTGATAAGGGTGAAGATGGCTATTAAAATTCATGCAAAAATAGTTTAATACAATGTTTAAATTGCATTTAGCCAAAGAAATCAATCGCAGATTATTCAAATCTATCAACAAGAAACTATACTCATTTATCAGCAAAACTTTCAGTACTTGCCTTGAATCGGACACTTATGAAATGTTGTTATAGGGCCTAATCATGAAAACATTTTTTTCCTCCAAGGCAGAGTATACGAAAGTTATGCATTACCTAAACAACTTTGACATTATATTTTGGCAACTATTGACTATTGAATATGTGATGTGAAGCATAACTTATGTTAAGAGTTGATGTATTCAGCTAGATAAAAATCGGAATTTCTGGTATGAGGACCTTCAATCAGTATATCAAATAATCTACAATGTCTTTATACATTAGAGAATCAATACCACCAAAAGCAAGCTATAAAATATATGTCAGGTTAATAAATTTATGAATGGCTTCCTTATGCAAAATAATAGCCTATGTTGGGAAATTTGAGGTTTGAGTCGAATCTGACAAATACAATGTCATACTTCTGACTTCAAAGATCTATGGAATAGATTCTTTCAGATAATAGTTCAACCTATTAGGTACAAACGGGTTATCGAACTATCGACTTTCAGGATTCAATGAAGCCTTGGAACAACATAACCAGATTCAAAATTTGTACAGTTTTGATCTAACCAAGAACACTTTGTTTAATTTCAGATAGTGCAAAATTCAGAGGCAGGTAGATTGAAAAAGAGAAATATAGAATCTGCAACGCCGTACATATGTAACAGTCTGACTGAATTTGAACACCTTGCAGGCGTTACAAATTCGTTTGATACGAGAGCGTTTAGCAACACTCTAATGGCATCGCAGATTGTGTAGGAAGAAGAAGGAGAACGTTACAAAATTAGATGAAGCGGGGCTTCATAATGTTTTTGAAAGCAGAATAATGGCGGCATCCTCTTCTCCTCCTCCTCCTTCTCCTTCCCCGTTTCCCCCTCCTCCTCCCTCCCTTTCTTCCTCGATCCCTTCTCACACTTCTCCGATCCCTTCTCTCACTTCCCCGATCCCTTCTCTCACTTCACCGATCCCTTCTCACACTTTTCCGATCCCTTCTCACTCTTCCCCGATCCATTCTCCTCCTCATTCCTCTTCATTGAATCCTCTCCTTCCTTCTGCTTTGAATCTTTCCTCCTCTCTGGTCCCTCCTCCACCTTCTGATTCTTCTTCTTTTATCCCTCCTTCTTCTTTGTCTGATTTTGATTATTGTTTGAATTCTATAAACCAATCATCTCTGAACCTTGATAGGAAATTTCCACCTTTGGCTGTTAATGTGAATCCAGATTTGAAGCAGGATCATCATTCAAGGTTATCTGATTCAGATTTAAAGTAGTCTTCCTTGTTCAAGAAAAAGCCTAGAAATGCTGGAGTTTTTGTTCCTAGGCATTTTGACATTAAGAAGGATGGGTTTCCGAATGCACTACCTGATGAAGTTAGAAATGAAGGAATTAAATACTGGGTTGATCATTTAGTTGGTTTTTTCTTGGACGGTCCACTCTCTTACTTAACTGTTTCAAAACATTTGAGAAGTATTTGGCGTTTAAAAGGTGAAGTTGATATCAAATCTGATAATGAGAATTTCTTCTTTAATTTCTCGAATGATCTTGACAGGATGAAAATATTGCAATCTGAACCTATCTTTATTAAAGGTAAGATGTTCATTATTACAACATGGGACCCTTCATATGGATATTTTCAAGAGCAAGTTAAAAAGGTGCCAGTGTGGGTTCATTTCTATAGAGTTCCTTTGATTGCTTGGACATTAATTGGTATCAATTGGTTAGCATGTCATGTGGGAAAGCTGATTTGTCTTGATGAAAGTACTGAAAGATTGTCTAGATTTAAGTATGCTAAAGCGTTGATTGAGGTGTCACCTGATCAAGAGCTCCCTGAATTTATTGCAATTGATGGTTTAGGTGATTGCTGTCCATATGTTAAAGTTGAATATGATTGGAAGCCTAAAATCTTTAGTAAATGCAAAGTATTTGGTCATGAAATTCTATACTGTTCAGGTAACAATAAGGTGAAAAGTTTGGATATGCAAACTAGTGGTGTTTTTGGTGACAATGGGAAAAATGAATATAATGAATGTATGGAACAAGGTAATTTGAAAGATAATGTGCAGAGGTCTCATTATGTTGGAATTTCTAATAGGAATTCTTTTAAAGTATGGAGAAGAAAGGATTTAGTTCAAGGTACTCTTAAAGATAATAATAATTTGAACAAAGGTCCTGGTAATCAAATATCAGATGATGTAGTGAGGAATTTGGATCAAAATCGAAATATACAAAAAGAAGCTGATGGCAATGTGGAATTGGGTATTAAGGAAAATATTGTTACTACTAACTCTTTTCAGATTTTATCTGATTTTGATGAAGGAGCTTTTAATAATGAGTTAATAATTGAAAAAGGAATCTCTTCCTCACAATCTGGAAACAAGCAAATAAATAGTTTCACTGATGCAAAAATTGATAAAGCAATATCTGAAGATTGTTCCTTTGTTAAAGATTTCATAGCTGATAATAATTCTGTACTAAAGAATCTTTCTTTACCTTCTGAATCACTGGAACATTCTGAAAGCTTAGATACTAGTTCAAATCTCATTAAGGATATCAACAAGGAACCTATGAACAATGATGTCTCCTCTGCACAAACCTCCCCTTATATCAATATTTCTCCTCCCAATCATTTGATTTTACCTCCTCCATGTTGTTCAAAGGATACTATTAAGGAACAAATTATATCTAATATAAAAGGTAAAAAAGGTAAGAAGAAAGTCTCACTCCATGAAATATCAGAAGATCTAAACAATGGCAAAAACTATAAAATAGAAGAAATTCAGCCAAGAAACAATAATGAATCAGTATCATTTAAGGTCTCTTCCTCTCAGACAAGTGGCTTAAGGCATACAAGGAAGCACCCTTCTAATATCATTTCACCCAATTATTTATGATGTTAAGCAATAACATAGCATATTGGAACATAAGAGGAGGGCATCTAGCATCAAAACAAGCTGAAGTAAAGCAATTAATTAAAGATCGGAAACTACAACTCATTGTTATCAGTGAAACAAAGTTAAATAAACTGCAAACTGATTTAGCTTGTAAGAATATTTCTCCTGTTTGGGCTCATGAAGATAATTTACAAAGTGCTCCATATGGCAGATTATTGGTTTAATGGAATTCAAATGTATTGAAATTGACAAAGTTGCAGGAGGATGATCAATTTATTCATTTCAGTGCTATTCCATTTTCTTCAAATTGTCCTTTTCTGATTACTTTTGTTTATGCACAAAACAATCTTGATAAAAGACTATCCTTTCTTTCTAATCTCATTTCTCTTTCTCACTCTAATTTACCTTGGATTGTTCTTGGTGATTTTAATTGTATGTACTCATCTGATCAAAAAATGGGAGGAATCCCTCTCTCTTTAAAAGATATTTCTCCTCTAAATCAAACTTTGATAAAATCATCTCTTACTTATATACCATCTACTGGAGCAGTGTTTACTTGGAATAATAAAAGTAAACTTGGTCCTAGAACTTATTGCAAACTTGATCATGCATTTTATAATATCCACTCAATTAATCTATGGCCAAATCTCTATTGCAAATTCCTAAATCCCTCAATTTCTGATCACTCTCCTATTATTTTATCTTGGGGGGAGAAGGCAATATGCAGGAATCCATCTTTTAAATTTTATAAAACTTGGACTAATCATAATGATTTTCTAAGCATTGTGATGCAGGTTTGGCAGGAAAATACATTTGGCAATCCTCTTTATATTCTTAAGAAAAAGCTGCAGAAGTTAAAAGGAAAGCTTAAAATCTGGGCTAAAGAAAATTTTAGGAAGGGTTCTAAAATCTCTTATGGTATTAGGGAGAAATTATTTGTTATTCAACAGCAATTACAGAATGATAATCTGAATACATCTTTGGCTAGTCAAGAAGCAGTTTTGTCAAAAGAACTACTTGAAGCTTTAGAGTTTGAAGCATTGATGAAAAAAGAAATACTTCATGAGACTATTGATAAGCAAGGTGATAGGAATACAAAATTTTATCATAACTCTATCAAGATTAAACAATGCAAAGGAAGAATTATGAGTATTTATGATAGGAATGGAGTATTACAGGAGAATGATGATTCTATCACTGAAGCTTTTATTGACTACTTCTCTGCTATACTTGCCAACCCATATCCAATGATCCCAAACCTTTCACCTCTGTTTTCTATGAAGCTTCCTTATTTGAGTACTGAACAGGCAAGTGAAATAATTCGAGAAGTTTTACCTAAGGAGGTTAAGATGGCAGTCTTTTCCTTAAAGCCTGATAGTAGTGGTGGTCCAGATGGTTTCAGTGCTTTTTTCTTTCAACATACTTGGAAAATAATTAAGGATGATGTCAACAGAGCAATTCTCTACTTCTTTTCTCACAATAAATTGCCTACTGGTATAAATGCAACTAATATAGCCCTTGTTCCAAAATGCCCAAATGCAAGAAGTGTTACTGATTTTAGACCTATCTCATGTTGCAATGTACTGTATAAAATTATTTCCAAGATTATAGCAAACAAGATCCAAAATGTTCTGCCTTCAATTATATCCAATAATCAAGTTGCTTACATGCCTTCCAGAAATATTAGTGATAATATCTTACTTACACAACAGCTTACAAGAGGTTATGGTATTGGGAGCATTTCTCCTAGATGTATGATTAAACTTGATATTCAAAAAGCTTTTGATTCAGTATCTTGGTGTTCTATTATAGCAATTCTTTCTCGGATGAATTTTCCAAAGCCAATGCTTGCATGGATTTATACTTGTATCTCTTCAACTCATTATTCAATACTTAGGAATGGATGTACCAGAGGATTTTTCAAAGGAACTCAAGGTGTAAGGCAAGGTGACCCGATCTCTGCATATTTGTTCATTATTATAATGGAGGTACTTAATTCTTTGATATATGAGCAAGTGAATTACAGGAAGATCGAGTTGCATCCAAAATGTAAAGAACCACTAATAACTCATCTTTTATTTGCTGATGATCTTGTCATTTTTACAGAGCCAACTATATCAAATATCTCCACTATATTTGAGGTTCTGGATAAATTCTACACAATCACTGGTTTGAAGATTAATCATAACAAATCTCACATACTGATAGCAGGTATTAGTGATGATTTAAAGAATGAAATTATATTATTTTCTGGTCTTGGTGAAATGCAACATAATGAAAGATATCTTGGTCTACCTATCATCACTGCAAGAATCACAACTTCAGATTGTTTGCCACTTTATGAAAAAATTACTAAGAAGTTATCAATTTGGCCTAATACAAAGCTTTCACAAGCAGGGAGACTAGTTATTGTGCAAAGTATTGCTACTGCTATGGTCAATTATTGGATGAGACACTACATTCTCCCATGTAAACTTATATCAATGATAAATAGTGCTCTGAGCAGATTTTTATGGCATGGTGACCCGTTCTCAAAAAAGTTAATTCCTATCTCTTTTAAGATGATTCAACTGCCTAAGAACAAGGGTGGTCTGGGTATAACAAATATTAGATTATGGAATATTGCTGCTATGTCTTTATACTATGACAAAATTTTATCTAAAAATCAAGATCTCTGGACACAATGGATTTTTAAAAACTTATTAAAAGGCAAAGATTTCTGGACTATCAGCATTCCAAACTTATGCAGTTGGAGTTGGAAAAATATTCTGAAGTTAAAATCTACATTTCTGCCTATTATACAATGCAACCCACTTGTTAATAATGATTTAAACTTCTGGACATCTCCTTGGGCCAAGGCTGGTTTGAGAATTCAGGAAACTCTTCCTTATCCTTTGCAACTTCAGTCTGGAATTCCATTAAATGCTAAAGTCAATTCTTATATCAGTGATGGCTCAATTGACCTACCTTATTGCAGTTCTAAACAAGTCAGAGATTTATGGCAAAATTTATCATCTTTACCACTGAATTCTTCAAATTTAAAAGTTCTTTGGACTATAAAGGGGAAGAAGCATGCTATATCTACTGTATACAAAGCTCTGTTATATAATGTAAACACGGAAACTTTCCCATGGGCATCAAGAATCTGGATGAGCAATTCTCCTGCTAAAGAAAATCTTCTTCTTTGGAAAATCAAGGCAAATGCTATTAACTCCAAGCAGAAATTGACTAAGCTTGGCATACTAAATAATGAGGACTGTGTTTTCTGTCATACCTATCCTGAATTAAATACTCATCTATTTTTCGAATGCAACTTTACTTTTGAAGTATGGAGCAGATTACTTGCTAATGGAAATATTTATAGACCAGTGAAAAACTCTAGAATAGAATGGTATAATATCTTCAAGGCTACAAGATGGAAGTGTTCAAAGACTGAGACTCTAATGATAATTTTATAAACTTTTGTTTATGAAATTTGGAATGAACGAAATAGAAGGATTTTTGATCAGAAAATGGAGAATGCTAATGTTTTATTCAGTCTAATGCATAAGAAGATTGGCAGAAGAGTTGGAAGGCTGAAGTGATTTAAGAGTTGATAATTGCCGAGTTATGTATTTTTGTTTTGGTATGAAATCTGGTCCATTTTTCTGCTTTTTTCTTGATGAATGTTAGTATCTTCATGTAATTCATTTTGTACAATTTTGATGTATATGAATAAATTGGGCAGGGCTCCCTTAGCCCATTGCTTTTCAAAAAAAAAAGAAGGAGAACAAAGATAATCTTTCTATGTTTTCTGTTCTAGCCGTCTGTCCTTTATATAGAGTTTGAGGAGGTTTCTTTTCATCAAAGGTTGCATCCATTCGGTTCAGAACCTTTTGGGGAGGTGTCTGTTCATCAAAGGTTGCGTCCAATAGTTCAGACCCATTAGCAACGGTCGTGCCCTTTTAAATTTCAACGTCTGCCTTATTTGAATTCTGGGTGCATAACGGGCTGAAATCCGGCCCGTTGCTGTTTTCAGAATTGCTCCAAAAATATCGTCATGTGTGTGGTGGTTATGCATGACTTCCCTCCTCTCAACAAAGCAAACATTTGGGAGTCCCAAGGCCCCAACACCTTCATGAGAAACCCATACTTAAACAAGTATTGTCCCCAATATCCCTAGATTTAGGACTTTTGTTTTTCTTATTTCTTTCCTCTTCCTTTCTTCTCTCTTCATGAAAACAAAAAATGGAAGCACATGAAAATATCCAACATTCTCCCCCTATTTTTAAGTTTGGATAATTTAAAAACATTTTATGGTTAAAATAGGAATAGCTGCATCACTTGAGTGATTGCCTACGTACCCAAGTGGGATCAAGCCAAACGTAGTTCAAAGATCAAGAATTGCACCATCGTGAAAACCAACACATAAATAAAAGGTATCTTTTGGATTTGAAACTTTACTTAGTGTAAACCATTCAAAGCCTTATCGAGATTCTATGGTGAATGAATCTTGAACCAAGTATCTTTTGTGATAAAACCGGAACAATCACACATGTCGATTTTCTTAGGTAAAGTGTTCTGTATTGCTCAACACGTTAGTGGCCATATGCTTTAATCCTGGGTTCATGAGTCTACGTCAGAAAGCGGTCTTACTTTCTTAGGAAATGACCCAATTTCCATACTCATTTAGGTAAGTCTCTTAAGGTATTTCTATGATACACCTTTTAAAGGTAACTAGACTTATTAAGGATATATTATCCATCCTTTGTTCTTGCAGAATCCAACACTAAATATTATGGGATTATTGATTTAGTGTTCCATAATCATTCTCTTAACTTGTTGGTACCCATTGAACTTTATCTATCCTTTTCAAAACATAAGTTGGGTTTCTGTTAAGGATGATCAACCTTCATTCACAGACCTTAGTCCCATTTCCTTTGATTTTATAGTAACCATTTCCTTTGGAAGACTCTTTATGAGTGGGTCAGCCAAGTTTTTCTTTGTTTCTATGTAATGAACAGTTATTACTCCACTTTTGAGTAACCGTCTTATCATTTGATGTCTTAGACTCACATGTCTAGATTTCCCATTGTATGTCTTATTAGAGACATTGTATATTGTAGCCTGATTATCATAGTGAATCAAGACTTTTGGAGATAACTTCTTCCATAATGGGATTTCTATTAATAAATTCCTAAGCCATTCTGCTTCCTTGTATGCATCTGTTAATGCAATCAACTATGACAACATTGTTGAGTCAGATATACAGGTCTGTTTCTTGGAAACCCAAGACACAGCAACACATCCTAATGTAAAGATCCATCCAGTCGTAGACTTGGATTTGGATTCTACATTGTTCCAGGTCGTATCACTATATCCTTCTATTACGGCAGGATATCCTTTATAAGATAAACCATAGGTAATGGTTCCTTCAAATAAGCTAAAACTCTAGAAATAGCTTTCCAATATTGGAAACCTGGATTACTCCTAAATCGACATAACATGCTTATAGCATGTGCTATGTCTGGTCTAGTGCAATGCATAGCATACATAAGACTCCCAATAATACCGGAATACTCAAGTTGAGAAATGGTACGTCCAGTGTTCTTTTCTAATTTAATACTAGGATCTAAAGGAGTTGGTGCCAGTTTGTCATTATAATAACCATACTTTCGGAGGAACTTCTCAATGTAATGAGATTGAGTTAGTAACAAATTCCTTTCTTTCCTAATGATTTTAATTCTTAGAATTACGTCAGCTTATCCTAGATCTTTCATATCAAACTTAGAACATAGAAATTTCATAGTTTCATTCACACAAGATATATTGGAACCAAATATTAGCATGTCATCAACGTATAAACATATTATAACATAATCATTGTTGTCTGATTTGCTAAATACATTTATCAGCATCATTAACAATAAATCCATATGACAATTCTATTTTATCAAACTTCTAATGCCATTGCATGAGAGCTTGCTTCAGACCATAAAGAGACTTTACTAATTTGCAAACTTTCTTTTCTTGGCCTGGGGTTTTGAAACCTTCAGGTAGTTCCATATATATCTCTTCTTCTAAATCTCCATTTAGAAAAAGCAATCTTTACATCCATTTGATGTATGACCAATTTATGAATTGATGCAAGTGCTATTAAACAGCGTAAAGAAGATATGCGAGCAACTGGAGCATATGTATCAAAATAATCTACTCCATGTATTTTCTTATATCCCTTAGCAACTAATCTGGCTTTAAACTTATCAATGGATCCATTTTTATTCAACTTTTTCTTAAATATCCATTTACATCCTATAGGTTTAGTACCAGGAGGTAAATCAGTTAAAACCCAAGTTTAGTTTAATAGTATGGAATTCATTTCATCATTGATAGCTTCTTTCCAGAATATTGAATCTCTGAAACTCATAGCCTCAGAATAAGTTTTGGGGTCATCATCGACGTTCATGACATATCTAGTCACATTAAGGACTTCATCTGTACTGCCTTCTATAAGATATGTAATGAAGTCAGGACCATAGTCCTTCTCTATTCTTACTCTTTTACTTCTCCTTTGTTCAGTACTATTATCTGGTACTGATACTTCCTTGTTGTTTTGATCAGGAGCATAGTCATTGTCATTGATATCATCAATCGTATTAGGTTCTGGACTAGATGATTTCAATGGAATCTCAACAGTTTGATTTTCAAAGAATTCTACATCTACAGATTCTATAACTTCTAAGGTGCCAAGAATTAAAAACCTATAAGTTATACTATTAAGTGAATATCCTATGAAAACACATTTAAATGCCCTATTTCCTAATTTTGGTCGTTTACGGTCTGGTTTTCTAACATATGATAAACAACCCCAAACTTTAAGTCTTGTAAGATTAGGTTTCCTATTAAGCCATAATTCGTAAGGGGAAACATTATTCTTTTTAAGTGGTGCACTATTTAAAATATAATATGCAGATACCATAGCATCACCCCATAGGTTATAAGGTAAGTTTGAACTTATGAGCATGACATTAACCATTTCTACTAAAGTCCTATTTTTCCTTTGAACAACACCATTTTGTTGTGGTGTATATGGGATAGTGCAATGGTGAACTAAACCATGTTGTTTACAAAACAAGGTGAATCCATTTGAGAAATATTCACCACCACGATCTGATTGTAATACTTTTATTTTAACTCTTAATTGTGTTTCAACCTCTGCTTTGTAAATTTTAAATTTATCAAAAGCCTCATCTTTAGTTTTCATTAGATACACATATGCATATCTAATATAATCATCAATAAATGTTATATAGTATTGGTTACCACCATAGGTGATATGACTTTTTAAGTCACCCACATCACTATATACCAAATCAAGCAAGCCAGTTTTCCTTTCTACAGATTTAATGGATTTTCGGTGAATTTTTGCTTGAACACACATTTCACATTTAGAAATAGTATCGAAATCACAATCAGAAATTAATCCTAATTTATGCATATTTTTAAGGGATTTTTATAATTAACATGACCTAATCTACCATGATTTTTATAATTAACATGACCTAATCTACCATGCCATAAACTAACAGAATCAACAATATAAATAGAAGCTTTCTTTATAAGATTCAACTTAACCATGTCATTACAAGAGTATCCCTGTCCAATGAATTTGCCGTTCTTGGACAACACTAACTTATCTGACTCATACACCATCTGGAATCCTCCTTTGTTAAGAAGGTATCTAGAGACCAAATTCTTACACATATCAGGTACATAAAATACATTAACTAATTTAAGAACTTTTCCAGAAGTGAGTGGAAGTTCTATAGTGCCATTTCCCAAAACTTTGCTCGGAACCTTATTTGCTCCAGTGACTTTATTGGCTTCTTCATTATTTTCTTCGTAAGTCTTAAAAAGATTACGGTCTATGCAAACGTGAATGTTTGCTCCAGTATGAAACCACCAATCATTATCAGTTTCACTAATGGAGTTTTCCTCTTGCACTACAGCCACAAGCGAGTCTTCGACCACATTCGCTTTTTGTTGTTTCTTCTGCTGACGGCAGTATCGGGCATAGTGGTCGGGCTTGTTACAGTAGTAACAAGCACCTTTCTTTTTGTTGTTGAAATTTTCTTCTTAAACCGTGTCTCATTCTTAGGCTTTGGCTTATCAGTAATTTGAACATTATTTGCCTTACAATGGGGCTTAGTTTGCGGATTATCATCTAGTTCGCGTTTACGAGAGTCCTCTTCAATACGAAGATGACGCTGTAAACTGTCTAAATCATAATCCGTTTCTGTATGCTTCAATTTTTTCTTATAATCATTCCAAGAATTAGGGATTCTTGAAATTATAACTCCAATAAAGAAAGATTCAGGGAGATTTATTCGAGCATCTTAAGTTGATTCACCAACAGTAGGATTTCGCTTACTTGTCCAACTATGGACTTATTGGCGACCATTTTGAAATCCATAAAATTGCAAATAAGGAATTTTTTGTTACTTACCTCAGATATGCGGTATTTGCTTTCCAGTGTAGTCCAAAGTGCATTTGCAGTTTCCAAGGTCCTATGAGCATTATAGACAGGAGTAGACAATGCATTTAGAATGTGCCCACTATATAGAAAATCATCCTCTTTGCGCTTTGCACATTTCACCTTTAGAGCATCGTCATCTTTGTCAGTTTCATCGGGTATTACTTCCAACCATCTTCCAAAATGTAGAACAATTTGATGGTGATCAGGAAGAATTTCATTGTCTCTTGCCAACGGGTAAAATTGTTTCCATCAAACCGCTCCAATTGAGTTAAATGCTGATTCATGACCTGCAAGGCACTCGAACCTTCCATGGTTAAAGAATATTGTCTGAAACTGTTGAGAAATTTGCGGTACAAATCGAATCTGACGAATACAATGCCGTACTTCTGACTTCAAGGATCTATGTAATAGATTCTTTCAGACAATAGTTCAACTCACCAGGTACAAACGGATATCGAACAATCGACTTTCAGGATTCAATGAAGCCTTGGAACAGTGTAACCAGATTCAAAATTTGTACGGTTTTGATCTAGCCAAGAACACTTTGTTTAATTTCAAATAGTGCAAAATTCAGAGGCAGATAGATTGAAGAAGAGATAGATGGAATCTGCAACGCCGTACAGATGTGACAGTCTGACTGAATTTGCTTGCAACACCTTGTAAGCGTTACAAATTCGTTTGATACGAGAGCGTTCAACAACACTCTAATGGCGTTGCAGATTGTGTAGGAAGAAGAAGGAGAACAGAGATAATCTTTCTATGTTTTCTGTTCTGGCCATCTATCCTTTATATAGAGTTTGAGGAGATGTATTTTCATCAAAGGTTGCATCCGTTCGGTTCAGAGCCGTTTGAGGAGGTGTATGTTCATCAAAGGTTGCAACCAATGGTTCAGACCCGTTAGCAACGGTCGTGCCCGTTTAAATTTCAACGTCCGCCTTATTTGAATTCTTGGTCCATAACAGGCTGAAATCTGGCCCATTGCTGTTTTCAGATTTGCTCCAAAAATATCGTCATTTGACCCGTACCTGGTTCAGTTCGGTAGGACGGGCGGCGGTGGCGGCACGTGCATGTGTGGTGGTTATACGTGACTTCCCTCCTTTCAACAAAGCAAATATTTGGGAGCCCCAAGGCCCCAACACCTTCATGAGAAACCCATATTTAAACAAGTATGGTCCCCAATATCTCAAGATGTGGGACTTTTGTTTTTCTTCTTTCTTCCCTCTTCCTTTCTTCTCTCTTCATGAAAACAAAAAATGGAAGAACTTGAAAATATCCAACAGCCTATTGTAACAACTTAGCAATGGATGAATAAATTTTTAAACAATATGTCTCCATTTTAGATATATTTATTTTAGAAAAGTTTCCATTTTCATACAGTTGAAAGAGGAACTACTTTTATAAACTAATCATAAACCAATTGACACATAAAATTTAGTGTCAATTGGTCAATTATCAATGCAAATAAAAGTAAATGGTATTAAAACCGTACTATGTGTGCTTTACGTATATCTAACCATGAGTAAATTCACTTTCATGTTTACTGTAGATCTATTTTTAGCTATTTGATAACGAATAAACTGTTTAGTTTTGAGAGAGTATCTATAGTGCAACGTCGGGTAAGAGAAAAGTAATAGAGTAGAAAATGGATAAGTATATGTAAGAGGAGTAAGTAGTTGTTATATTGAAACAAATTTTTTAAGTCTAGGGTTTGTTTGCCAAGATAAAGTACTTTGTTTGTTTATAAGTTGGTTGACTCACAGCTTACATTTTATATCACGCTGTTATAATAAAATACAGGTTAATTAAAATGACAATATATTATGTTAATTCAACACAATTTATCAGCCAAACGAAGGATGCTAAACACCTTGATAAATAATGGTCGAGTCAAAACAATGATATATCTTCAAAAGCATCTTCAATGAAGGATAATGCACATGTCGAACAACCAACAAATGCTGATAAAAAGTCTCTCTCAATAGATGATTTTTGGAATGATAAATTTACTTCCGAAGTGGTAAGTGATATATCAATCAAGAAATTTGAAAATAATAATATAATTAAATTTTATTGTCCTATCAGTTTTCTTTTCATGTTTTTTGAGGTAAAATTTATGGAGGAAAATGGATGGTGATAATTATGCAATAAATTTGAATCAAAAGTCACTATGTAAGATAAAAAAATTAACATTTATTAGTAGTACTTTATAGATCTTGTAGCCCTTATTATTAATAAGGAAATCATTATATATTTTCTACTTTTATGTTTTCCAATTTTGAAATAAAATGCTGATTTATATTATTGTTTGCAAATAGTATAATTACCATTTCTTTTATGTGGTGTTGGAATTTAGTTTCATTCTAACAGTTTTACTGTTATAGTTATCGTTACCTTAACAAGTACCATCAAATGCTATGTGAAAGAAAGTATTTAAGATCAAAAAATTAATAACCTAACCATATTTGCTTTCCAGCCGGCTGTATACCAAAGTCGAATAGTCAATGAAGACAGAATAGAAGAACAAATATTTTAAGTGATGAACAAAGAGAAATGCGTCGTACGAGAGATAGAGAATGAAGAAGAGCTATAAGTCAGGAACAAAGAGAAAATTATCTAGCTTGGCATCGTGAAATGCATCGACAAAGAAGAGAAAGATCCCAAAATGCATATTTAGGAAGAAATATAAATACTACAAGCAATGAATCTCATATTTACCAGCAAGACAGAAATCCAAGAATTCAAAGAGAACAAACAAAAACCACATCTATTAAGGAAAGTGAACATATTGTAAATAACATGTCATAATCTAACCAAGAGCAGAGACAATCATCACAAAATAATAATCAATTACAAAGACATCAAACTGTTGGAAGAAAAGTTAGAACTCATAATGTTGCAAAAAAATTCAAAGATCATATTGGATTTTGAAAGCATTTATTGAAACAACCAACATTTTGTCAACATTGTTTGGGAAAATTATTTCAAAACGAGAGTGCATCTTTGTGTTGTTCAAATTGATGAACGATAATCCCCCTAGTGCATTCACCAAATGAGCTCTTGGAGCTCTATAAGGATATAGGTGTTGATGGTATACAGTTCAAAAGAAATATTCGATCATATAATCATGTATTTTCCTTGACTTTAATGAGAGTGCATGTCGATGAAAATCTAACAAGTGGAAGAGCTGGTATTTACACTTTCCATGCTCAAGGATGTATATATCACAATATTGGAAACCTACTTTCTAAAGAAGGAGATAGATCCAGATTTCTACAACTATATATGTATGATACTGATCATGAAATTGAAAATCTAATGATTGAAAATCGAATGATTGAAAATCGAATGATCGAAAATGAAGACTTGAATAGAGGAATACTGGAAAAGATACAACATATATTGGATGAGAATAATGATTTTTCTCAATACTTTCATCAAGTTTCACAACTTCCCAAGATCCATAATTATAAATTTATAATTAAAGAAAAACCATTGCACCAATAATATGTGCTGCCTACATCTTCATAAGTTTCCGCAATGATAGTTGGTTCGGATGAGACAAGTCGTATAAATGGTAGGGATATTGTTCTGCATACGACGACGAGTCAGCTTATGAGAATTCCAAAAACACATGGTTGTTATGACCCTCTACAGTATCCTCTCCTACTACCTTATGGAAGTTATGGTTGGGACCTTAACAACCTTTATATAAATGGAACTCCTCTTAAATGCCGTGAGTACTATGCTTATATTTTGTAGGTACCAAGTAGTTTTACATTCATAAAATTATAAATTTATAGCTAGCATCAACATATTATAAAAATCGATTAATTATTGGGCATAAATTTAAACACAGTTGATGGCCTAATATATTTCATTCTTTTGATTCACACAAGCAGTCAAACATAAATATAATAGGCATCAAGATCTAGCAGCTTTAATTAGCTTAGGTAATTATTATATAGATATAATATATATATATATATGTATATTTCATCTGCTATTTCTAATCAAATTAAACTTTAGATTCGACGTGAAGATACTTCTCTCTTCTTACATGGAGATGTTTATTACAACAATATGTCGTAGATATATAATTATGTGAAAATTGAAAGTGGTAGAATGAGATGGTTTCGTCAACAACAAAATCATATTAGGTCGGAACCGTATATGGGACTTCAAGATGCATTGAATGCTGGAGAAAATAATGCAAGCATGACACTTTTCCCTTCCCGTTGGTCTATTTATACAATATATACATACACACACACATATACACACACATATATATATATATATAATTTTATATCAAATTAATTTTTTTGACATAGGTAACATAGGCAGAAGAGTAATATTACCCTCTTCGTTGAATGGGAGTCTACGTAATATGTACCGACGTTATCAAGATGCAATGGATTTAGGTCAAAAGTTTGGAAAGCCTGATTTGTTTATTACAATGACATGCAGTCCTACGTGGGATGAAATCACATCATAACTTTCATATAGACAAACTTCGCAAGATCGCCCAGATCTTACTACTAGAATTTTTCGTGCCAAATATGAAGAATTAAAGCATGATATCTACAATAAAAAAGTTCTTGGATTGGTTGCAGCACATGTTCATGTCATCAAATTTCAAAAAAGAGGACTACCCCATGCTCATATGCTTATTATTCTAGATAACGAAATTAAATTACATAGTCCAGATGATTATGATGCTGCTGTAAGAGATGAAATCCCGAATCATGATGAAGAACCAGAGTTGTACAATGCTTTCAATAAATGGATGCTTCATGGGCCATGTGGAAGACAACGACCAAATGCTCCATGCATGAAAAACGGAAATTGCAAAAAAATATCCTATGCAATTTTCATCATGTAACTATTTAAGGTAATGATTCATACCATATTTATCAAAGGCGGGATAATGGTATAAAGATCGCACTAGACAATGATGGTGATATTATAATGGATAATCGTTAGGTTGTTCCATATAAACCATGGCTGCTAAAAAAGTATGACTGTCATATAAATGTTGAAGTTTGTAGTTGTATCAAATCTGCCAAATATTTATACAAATATGTATACAAAGGTCCAGATGTGTGACCATGGAAATTCATCCAATATCTGAAAATGATGAGATTCAAAAGTTTTTAGATGCAAGATGGATATGTCCCCAAGAGGCCTTTTGGAGAATTTTTGAATTCTCCTTGCATACAATATATCCTTCAGTTCAACGTCTACAGATGCACCTTCCAAGCAGGCAACAAGTGACTTATCATGCTAACCAAACTGTGTCTAATGTTTTATTGGATGATAACCTCTCTACATCAATGTTAATTGAATTTTTCAACATAAATTCATAAGATTCAGAAGCAAGGCATTTTTTATACCGTGAATTCCCAGAGAAATACACCTGGATATCAGATATTAAAAAGTGGCGATGAAGAGCGTCACATAAAAAGGTCATAGGACGAATTTACAATGTTTCTCCATCAGAAGAAGAATGTTACTTCTTGCATAATCTTTTAAATAATGTAAAAGGACCATCATCATTTGACCATCTTCTGACCATCAATGGTATCAAATACCTAACGTTTCAGTAAGCAGCAAAAAAGATGGGATTACTTGAAGAAGACCAAAGTATAAGGGTATGTTTGATTGAAGCATTAAACACGCAAATGCTGTCATCTTTAAAAAGATTATTTGTAATGATCTTAATTTATGATGCACCAACGGGAGTGAGAAAATTATGGGAAGAATTTTTCTATCATATGGTTGAAGATTATCCGTGTTCAAGTGCAATGGATCGACCTATACTTAATAATCGTCTTTTACATAAATTTAATGATCTATTAATGAACCATTTTAAACAAATATCTGATTTTTGATCTTCCAAGTATTATAAATGATATAGATGATAATTCACTCGCTTCCAAATTGATAGAAGAACAATATTCTATTGTAACACCTAAAGAGGACTTTGAATGTAACGAAAAGTTAAATGAATGTCAAAAATATGCATATACTGCAATTACTAATGTTGTTTACCATAAGAAGAGGAAAATCTATTTCATAGATGGCCATGGTGGGATGGGAAAGACCTTTCTTTATCGAGCAATACTTGCAAAACTTAGGCAAGATGGTTTAATTGCACTTGCAATAGCTACATCGGGGATAGCCGTAACAATCTTACCAGGTGGTCGAACAACACATTCGCGGTTTAAAATCCCAATCAATCTAACTTCAACATCAATGTGTACGATACCTAAACAGTATGAAGTGGCTGAACTTATGAGATTAGGGGCCGTTTTTATTTGGGATGAAGCAACAATGAGCCACATATATGCTTTTGACTGGATAGAACTTTAAAAGACATACTCGGAAATGACATGCCATTTGGAGATAAAGTTATAATCATCGGAGGGGATTTTAGACAAGTTTTACCAGTTGTACAAAATGGTACAATATCGAAAATTATTGATGCGTGCATTGTTAAATCGTCATTATGGAAACATGTAGAAGTGATCCATCTCACTCAAAATATGAGGGCAAAAGGAGATCCATTCTATGCGGATTTCCTACTACGAGTTGGCAATGGAAATGAGCCACATATATGTTAGAACATGATAAGACTCCCGGATGAAATGGTTATACCATGGGAAGATGAAAAATCAATAACTACTCTAATAAATTCAACTTTTCCAAACTTATACGTTAATCCATTCAATACAAAATATATGATTACAAGGGCTTTGATCACCCCACTTAATGAAAATATGGATATGTTAAACGATCAAGTAATAAATCTTTTTCTTGGTGATCACCATGTCTACTACTCTTTTAATTCCGTGGAAGATGATATAAGAAATATATACCAGCTTGAATATTTGAATTCAATAAATTTGAGTGGTTTACCCCCACATAAATTTGTCTTGAAGACAGGTGCACCAATTATGCTACTAGGGAACCTCGATCCAAAAATTGGATTATGCAATCGTAAGCGACTTATATGCCGTGAACTTCATAGAAACATCATAGATGCAGAGATTGCCATCAGTCACTTTGCTGGAACTTGGGTTTTCTTACCAAGAATACCTATGAAGCCCTCTGAAGATATCTGTTTACCATTTACTTTATTACGTAAAACAGTTCCCTATAAGGCTAAGTTTTGCTTTAACTATAACAAAGCTTAAGGGCGAACAATTCCAAATGTTGGAATTTACTTATCCCAAGATGTATTCAGCTATGGTCAACTTTATATTGCATTATCAAGAGGAGTTTCAATGAAAAACACCAAAGATTTAGTAAAAAACGGTGAAGTTTAAGGGCAATCCGGAACCTACACAAGAAATGTTGTGTACAAAGTGTGCTAATATCTTCAAAAGGACAAATTTGATATCCTTTTTATTTAGTTATTTCCTTTTATGATGTTTGACACATAATTCACAAATTTTATTTTTAGTGCTTTTTTAAAATAATACAAGCTTATAGAATAATAATCATCAGCGATGAAATAAATCTTCATTTTATTGATTATTTTATATATAAAAGTACGCTTTCGTGTATGCCATTTGTATGTCACTTTGCACTTGCAAATCATGTATTTTTCTGTTACATATATATTCTTGCATTTCTGAAACATATGTCGTTTGTACTATTCAAATGCATTCATCGCGCCAATATGACTTAAATATAATAGCTTTGATGTAATGCTTTTTTATTACCAACTTCCTCAAACTTTTCTATATAGATATTACCAAATGTTGATATCAATTAAAAATAGAATCTAGCGAAAAAAAATTTACAAGTTCAAAATGCTCTTTTACATATATTACCAAATTTAGTATCACTTAAAAATAGGATCTAAAAATTAAACTACCTACACATTTTCGCTCTTTGTAAATTGATAACAGAAAGAAAATTCAACCTAACAAAAAAAATTCATAACAAAAAAAATTCAATGTTCCAACTTAGAAATAAAAATATACACATGATTTCAATGCAAAAACATACCTATTTATTTATGAGAATCATTTCTCTTGAATATGTTAAATACATATAATTTGTAAAAAAATCAATTTACCCATGAAGTGTGTGCTATTGTCACGCGCAAAGCGCGTGCCGTATCACTCGTAGAATTAAAACAAAGTTGCTATAAATACAAACAAAAATACATTTATTTTTAAGATCCTTCTATTGCCAACCCGTTGTTTTCTCTTCACCCTCTAATAATTAGAAAATAAAACGACACCCCATCTTTTCATTTCGCACCCCGTTTATTCCAAAAATGCCCTTACTACTTTTTTATTTATGTTACTTTTTTCTCTTTTATTCTTCTTCTATCTAACTTGCAGATTGTTTTCGGTACTCTCTCCCCTCCAAAACCAAACCCTAGCAATTTCAAACCCTTGCAAATTATGCTCGATTTGTTAAAAAAAATTTTAGTTTTCGTAAGATTGTTATTGAATACTCTATTCGACTGGTTGAAACTTTGAATGTTATTTTGTTGCTGTTATAAATACTGTTGATTGAAAGTGTGATTTCGTTGCTTATTGCTGATTGAAAGTGTTATAAAATACTCTATAGGTTGCTTATTAAATCCTATATCTTGTAGTAACTATGATTTAATTGCAGTGTTGAAATCTTGTAGTAATTGTGATTTTGTCTCTTGTAGTAACTTTGTATAAAGTCGGAGTCTTCTGCGTATACTAGGTTCTGTTTCAATAAAAACCTGTAAACTACATGGTTAAAATAATTTCAACGCCTTTGCTAAACACGTATATATAATTTCAATACGCCTTATAGGAGCGTGAATTAAAAAATTTCAACGTCTGATGTAGACGAAGTTTGCTGTAATATAATGCATATACAAGGCATGGGTTTTTATATTTCAACGCCTAATGCGCACGCTGTTTTCATTTTCCAACGTCCCTTCCAAGTTGCTTCAATTGTATCATTGGGCATGGCTTCTGTTTTCAAAATCCCTGTAAACTATGCCGTTTTGCTTGTAATTGCGTCACTTTAAAATGTGGATTTTCTTATTCCAATGCTAAATGCTCATGTTATTTACATTAGGAGATTAATGACACAATTACAACCAACAATACTGAATGATTCAAAATCGATTTTCAACAATTTCAAGCAATAATATTGAATATAATTAAAATAGACACAATGTACAAGTTATCTAATTAATTGTTAAAGTGTATAATTGGAATTAAAATTTTAATTTTTTAATCGGGGGGTGAAAAGCAAATAAAAGGGTGGCAACAGACGGACACTTATTTTTATTGCTTATTTATAGAAATGTATGCACAAGTTTGTTACAAAAGCTTTAGCTACCATAGACCAGCTATCCAGAATCAGTACTGGTCTAGAATAATACAAAATCGTGTATAAATAATGGTATGAATGAATGAAATAGGAAGTAGCATTTGCACATTTTCTTGTCTACACTCTCATTCTTCTTCTTCTTTTCCCTTTCTTTTCTCCTTTCATTCTACTGCACATCAAATGACACACATCTATGTAGTGCTTTCACCTTTTTCTCGCCCTCCTCACTTCGTTATCATCCACCTAAGCTTTAACCATGACTCGTCCTATCAGTGAAGCCATGAATCAACTCCACTTACATCAAGAAACCATCAACACCATACAAACCACCCAAAACAACCAACAAACCTAAACAGCCAAAATCAACAACCCTTTGAACCCATAGTTCATCCCTAGAGCATATCACAAGAGCCTTAGTCGAAATCAATATTATTCTCGCTTCTATAGTGCATCCTTCCTCTTACTCATTCATTACTTCTCTCTACAACTTCCCACATTCAAATAGACAAGCTACACTGTTAATAAATCTGAACACAATTACTATAGACCATCCAAATGCAAACTATCATCCTTTGATGGCTCAAATATGTTCAATTGGATCTTTTAGCTCGACCGCTTCTTTACTTATCACAACACCCCCGAAGATCAAAGAATCGACATCACAAGCTTTTTAATGAGTGGACAAGCACCAATATGGTTTCAATCGACGCATCCTAATAACAATTATCATCATGGCTGGATCTTATCAAAAAACTAGACTAACGCTTTGCACCATCTTTATTTCATAACCTACAAGTAATGTTAATCAAACTATAACAAACATCCACTGTTAAATAATACCTATCAACCTACGGATCCACTAGCAATTAACCTTCGAATCCATCAGCAATCGCATCACAAACTTACCTCCCGAGCACTAATAAAATGCTTCATTTATGTCCTGAAACCACAAAACAAACATGAAGGCCTACTCTTATGTCCTAACACTATAACTAAAGCTATTGAACTGGCCAGAATCACGGAAAGCAAATAGGAGGAAAATAGAGCTTCATACAACCAAAATTCTGCATACAAGCAACCCACTACAACCAACAATCAACTTACCCATCACCCATTCCCACACAAAATTCAAACACACCCTACCTAATCAACAAAATTACCCAAGACGAGATGGAGCACAAAAGAGTGAAAGGTATGTGTTTCAACTACGATGAATGGTATCATTCTAAACATCAATGTGCATCAAAACGAATTTTACTCCTCCTACCCGGTGAACCTCCAAACCTAAATCCACCACTAATTTATCTCTTTGACCCTCCTAAAACCCAAATCAATGTACATTAGATTTCTTTCATGCCCTAGTTTGCTCGTCTAAACCAACAATGCTACACCTTCTGTCCATCATCAACAACCACTGCATCTCATTGTTACTCGCTATGGGCAGTACACACAATTACTTCCACCCATAATCGGCCCTTCCTTAGCCTTCTATTGGAAGAAATGAGATAAAACAAGTACTAAATCCAGCACAAAGTAGAAAATGACTAAGTCAAATTGTATTAAACTGAACCATTATATTATACAGAGGTAATAGCGTAATTTTTATAAGTAATATGTAGAGCCGAAAGTTTATAAATACACAGACTATGTACAAGTATCTATTATCAAATATATCAACAAAATTACAGTATTTTTTACATTTTTTTTCATGTTATCCGAGCACTTCATGCCTAATGGCAGCAAACATCTCGCCTAAGGCCTCATCAGATCAGACATCATCATCTAACATAGGCTGTGCTGCTACTCTCCTCAGATACATCATCATCACCGGAGAGTTCTCCACCTTTTGACCAAGAAACTACGTTCTTAGTTCAAGAATCTGTTCTTTAGTTTCGGTTCCATGCCTTGACTAGAGGAAAGTTGGAGCAATCTCTTCATCCCCCCTTGGCTGCATCTGAACCGTGATGATCAGAGAAAAAAAACTCATCACCTGATCTGGAATCTACTCAATGGTCGAAGGAGCTGATAATACATCAGAAGCAACATCAATTCCACCCAACGGGAATGTCACCCAATCTTTAGAGATTGAAGAAATCTCCAAAAGTGTCATAAACCCAAGAAGTCAACTTATCTCCATCAATTAGATGAGAGTAACTTCTTGCTTTGGAAGTTTTAGATATCCACTACTATCAGAGGTTATATCCTAGAGGAGTTCATTCTTAGAAATTCTCCAATACCTGCAAAAGTCACCATATATAGCAATGGAACATTGATCACTAATAGAGAGTATATATATATATCAGAGACAAGACAACCTTTTGAGTTCTTGGTTACTTCCATCCATAAGTGCAAGCATTCTGCCACAAATTATTAGATGTAAAACAACTCACGAAATATAGTCATTAGTAGAAAAGATATTCAATTCACAAACATCAGCCAAAATAATGCATTACAAAAGGCAAATGCATAATTTGAGGAAAGAAAATATGTTTATAAGAGGATACTTAGCCAAGATTAAAACTTTATGTGATCTACTAGATACAGCTAGCCATAGGGTATCTGATACTGAAAAGATACTTACAATTCTAAATGGACTAGATGAGGATTATAAAGCAGTGGTTGCAATCATCTCCTCCAAAGAAAATACACTCATTATGCAGCGATCCTAAAATTCGAACACTTCGTCTTCGAATATCGTAATGCTTTGAAACATAATTAAGTGTGATATATATGATTTTATAACCTTGTTAGACATCATTTAATTAATGAATAAGGATAAGAAACTTGTTTTTGAAATTTGTTTATAAAATATATTCTTTTATGGAAAATTGATAATGTTACCGAAAATCGGTTTATAAGTAAACAACTTTTCGATCGATATAAGTTGTTCGAACTCTTGTGTGCCTGTCTAATGATCAAATGAACACATTAGCAACTAATTAACACAGTCTCCTCTTCATAAAGCTTGGAAGGGTCTAGAATGTTCTAAAGGACAAGAGATATTATCATGAGAGGGGTATAATGGTAATTAGCATAAAGGAGAAGTGACTTAAAGGAGAAGTGACAGGAGGTGAAGCCTCCATGGCATGGTTTAGGGGGGGTTTGAATGCAAGCTTAGGTAACACCATTCTTGTGCCTAAATAAGGAGAGGCATTCCTTAGAGTTATCATCACAAATTCACAAAGCTTAAAGTAAAAAATCAATGGCTTCTTCTTCTTCCTCTCTTACGTTCTAAAGAAAATTATTGCAAATCAAATCTAAATCAACTCAAATTTGAACTGAATCCTTGGGGGGATATTATAACACCATCCATCAAGTTAGAAGTTGAAGAAACAAAGCCACACTCACCCTACATGGATAGGCCGTGAGCTATAAAGTGAGGGGAGAAGGGAAAAAGCAAGGAAGATAGGAAGGAAAGGTGTTGCAAGATTGAGTTTCGACTTGTGTTCTTGGATCTTAGTTGTTTATGAGGTTAAAGGTGAGCTAACACTTCACTTTGGAAAATATAACATATATGTGTTGTATTTTGATTATGTGTAAATTGTTGAATTGTTATTGACATATATTAAAACATTGGTTTGGATTCTTACTTTAAAAGTAAACGAGTACATATGCACGTCCAGGTGAGCCTGCATTTAATCACAATGTGCATGTATTTTTAGTTGTACCTATGAAAGTAGATTTGATAGTAGCATCCCCATATTTGAACTCTACCTAGGCAGAAGCTGCTATTTTTTTTTTGTTCAAACTAATAACTTCTTTATACTAACTCGGAATCAAGCGAGACTTCGACCGATGAACTCCCATCTAAATTACAGATAATAAGAAACACTCGGATACTTCATCTAGTGAACGTATACTGTAGTTCTCCATGGTGACTAACAATTGTACTTAGAAAATAATAGGCTACATCCTCGTATTTGAACTCCGCCTAGGCAGAAGTGGCTATTTTTTGTTCATACTGCAATAATTTCTTCATACTAACTCGAAATCGGGCGAAACTACAACCGATGAACTCCTACCTAAATTACAGACAATATAGAACACTTGGATACTTCAGCTTATGAACGTATACCGTAGTTCTCCATGATGATTAACAGTTGTACTTAGAAAATAACAGGCTATATCTCCACTCCAACGCTCACTGTAGTTCTCCATAGTGACTAATAGTTGTACTTAGAAAATAATATGCTATATCCTCATATTTGAACTCCGCCAAGGCAGAAGCCACTATTTTTTTCTTCAGACTGATAACTTCTTCATATTAACTCGAAATCGGGCAAGACTTCGACTGATGAACTCCTGCCTAAATTATGGACAATATGGTACACTCGGATACTTCATCTAGTGAACGTATACCGTAGTTCTCCATGGAGACTAACAGTTGTACTTAGAAAATAACATGCTACATCCCCGTATTTGAACTCCGCCTAGGCAGAAGCCACTATTTTTTTGTTTGTACTACAATACTTCTTCATGCTAACTCGGAATCGGGCGAAACTATGACCGATGAACTACCACATAAATTACGGACAATATGGAACACTCGGATAATTCAGCTTATGAATGTATACCGTAGTTCTCTATGGTGATTAACAGTTGCACTTAGAAAATAACAGGCTATATCCCTACTTCAACGCTCATTGTAATTTTTATATGGTGATTAACAGTTGTACTCAGAAAATAATAGGCTATATCCCTACTTCAACGCTCACTGTAGTTTTCTATGGTGATTAATAGTTGTACTTAGAAAAGAACAGGCTACATCCTCATATTTGAAGTCCGCCTAGGCAGAAGCCGCTATTTTTTTCTTCAAACTACAATAACTTCTTCATGCTAACTCGGAATCAAGCAAAACATCGATCGATGAACTCCTACCTAAATTACGGACAATATGGTACACTTAGATACTTCATCTTGTGAACGGACACTGTAGTTCTCCATGGTGACTAACAGTTGTACTTAGAAAATAACATGCTACATCCCTGTATTTAAACTCCACCTAGGTAGAAGCCATTATTTTTTTGTTCATACTGCTATAACTTCTTCATACTAACTTGGAATCGGACGAAGCTTCGACCGATGAACTCCCACCTAAATTACGGACAATATGGTACACTCGGATACTTCATCTTGTGAACGCACACTATAGTTCTCCATGGTGAATAACAGTTGTACTTAGAAAATAACGGGCTACATCCCTATATTTGAACTCCGGCATGGCAGAAGTCGCTATTTTTTTGTTCATACTACAATAACATCTTCATACTAACTCAGAATCGAACGAAACTTCGACCGATGAACTCCCACCTTAATTACGGACAATATGGTACACTTGGATACTTCATCTTATGAATGAACACTATAGTTCTCCATGGGGACTGACAGTTGTACTAAGAAAATAATAGGCTACCACATCCTCATATTTGAACTCCACCTAGTGCAAAAGCCGCTATTTGTTTTGTTCAAAATGCAATAACTTCTTCATACTAATTCGGAATCCGACGAGACTTCGACCGATTAACTTCCACCTAAATTGCATACAATATGGAACACTCGGATGTTCATCTTGTGAACACACATTGTAGTTCTCCATGGGAACTGACATTTGTACTTAGAAAATAACAGGCTAGCACATCCTCATATTTGAACTTTGCCTAGTGTAGAAGCCGTTATTTTTTTGTTTAGATTGCAATAACTTCTTTATACTAATTCAAAATCCGGCGAGACTTCGACCGGTCAACTCCCACCTAAATTACAAACAATATAGAACACTCGGATACTTCATTTTGGAACGCATACCGTAGTTCTCCATGGGGACTGACAGTTGTACTTAGAAAATAATAGGCTACCACATCCTCATATTTGAACTCCGCCTAGTGTAGAAGCCGCTATTTTTTTTGTTTAGACTGCGATAACTTCTTCATACTAATTTGGAATTAGGCGATACTTCGACCGATGAACTCCCACCTAAATTATGGACAATATGGTACACTCGGATACTTCATCTTGTGAACTCAAATTGTAGTTCTCCATGGTGACTAACAGTTGCACTTAGAAAATAACAAGCTATATCTCCACTTCAACACTCACTGTAGTTCTCCATGGTGACTAATAGTTGTACTTAAAAAATAACAGGCTACCACATCCTCATATTTGAACATCCCTAGGTAGAAGCCGCTTTTTTTCTTCAGACTGCAATAACTTCTTCATACTAACTTGGAATCAGGCAAAACTTCGACCGATGAACTCCCACCTAAATTTCGGATGGTATGGTACACTCGGATACCTCATCTTGTGAATACACACTGTAGTTCTCCATAGGGACACTACAAGAAAACTTCCTTTCCTTAGCATAAACAAACAGCGTTTATTAACTATTGCCGTGAGAACCGATTATTTTGGCGATAAATTTCCAACCCTAACGCTGTGAGATTGAGCGCTAACATTTCACTTTCCCTGAGCGCTTACATTTCACTTTCCCTCCCTCTATTTCCAATATTCCTTAAAAAAACTTCCGCAAGATTTTAAAATATCGATCCATAAAACTAAAATAGTTTCAATCGACAAGAAATATTTCCTCCGAACTAAATTTCCATCGCCTATAGCTCGTCGGTTGAAGTGAAACAGCGCCATCGTCATCGTCGCCATCGCAATCGATTAGCTCCGTTCATACTCGTCCCAGCCGCAGTCGATCGCCAGCTATCATTTCCAGTGGCCATCGCCAGCAGCCATTAGCTAGTAGTATCATCGCCAGCCATAGTTGATTTACAAACTACTCTTCATGTAAGATTTGATGATTTAAAATTATCATTACGTCTATTTAGTCTAGTCACTACAGTTAATATTGAAGTCTGATTTCAAATTAGTATTAATTTCCTCTATGATTGATATTGCATTTAAATACTAGCTTCTGCAATCAATATGATATAAATAAAATATAGTTTGATAATTGATTATAAGATTGAGTAGTGGCATGCTGGCCTTAAAACTTTTTATTCTGCAGCTTGCAAACAATTTGAACAATCCACTTTGTAATTGAACTTAATAGATTAAGTATGATTGATATTGAAGTTATCGATTGATAAGCATGGACAGTGGGAGACAATAATAAAATCTCACAAAGTACCTGCAAATTGCAGTAGGGTGACAATTGTGGATTATTGCTTCAGGTAACGGTCATTGAATTGACCACTCGACTAGTATGATAAGAAGACATAATATAATGATTTTGTACTGGTAGTCTAGTGCGATAAGGAGGAGTTGATATAATGATTTATAGGTCGACCAATTTCCATGGCCATTATTGTCAACTAATTCAAACTGGTGTTCTTACGTAAGCTTATAATCCTTGATCTTCGAGGACTGTTTGGAGAAAATTGCAAAATAGATACTAGGAGATCTAAATTGTGTGCCCATAAATAATAAAAATTTATTCGCCAATACATCTATTTTTAAGTTTAAATAATAGATACATTGCTTGAACATCATGTTGTAATAGTAGATGGTTCTCTCGCAAAGGGATGAACATTACAAGTTTCTTCCCACCTATGCCTGTACAATATGTCCTATGTTTAATTTATTTTTCTATTCTGTTTCGTGTTTAACAAACTACTTTTCATTTTAACGTTGTAAAGCTACTTTAAATTTGTTCCCAGCATGTTAGCCTAACAAACCATTGCAAATATTGTTCTGAATCACCAACTGTTAGATACTTAATTGTGACGTACCGGGTTTTGCCCGCTCGAAAATCAACATCCGTACTTCACATTGTACTAGAATGCCGCAGATTCGACCGTTCAAATCCGATTCGCCGGAGCTATAACACAATTAAGTAAATAACACAGCGGAAGAAAAAGAATATAGATATACAATATCTGATACAACAGAGTGATACAATGAATATCAATATACATCAGAGATATGATACAACAAATAACAGCGGAAAAGAAAAGATAACAACAGCAGCAGAACAACATCAATAGAAGTGACAACTCCAAAATGATCTTCAGACAAGAATGAATCCAAAACTCCAAGATAAGCAACTCCGATGAATGAACTAGCTCCAGATAATCTACTCAACCTGAATATCTGAAAAACCCAACTCTAGACTGCTCGTGTGGAAAATTATGAGCACCCAGAGTTTAGGAAAGGAACAATAAACTCCGGATCAGTCATGGGACTGGTGTGAGCAACAAAAACAGTTTATCTTTGAACAAACACAACAGAACTTTAAACATTGAAAACCGCAATGCTTTTGGAAAATGAAACTACCATAAGACCTCCCGCCACACACACAATGCAAACGCAGAATTGGAGGAGATTTCTTCTTATGATAGTCAAAGATGCTTACTACGCAAAATCATTGGATTATTATTATTAGTGCATAGTGCAGAAAATATTTCGAAAGTATAATATTAATCTTAGCCAACATACGACCAGTATCGTATGCCTACTATAGCTACTATGTTCAATAGCAGGTTACCGCCACATTCCATAGCAGGTAATACAACTAAAACCGTACAAGGCTCGTATTGTTTCTTTGGATTTTCCAACAAATGGTCAGGCTAAGGAACTTCCTTTCCGCCGCATGGGAATGCCTCTGGCGGGACGTCCCGAGAGACAAACTGCTCTCTGCCAACAAGGCCGGGTTACCCCTGTAACAGGTAACTCACGAATATGCCACCTCCCGGTCCTTTGGGACCTTTATCCGAGCTCGGTATCCAACATCACACATCATAAAGAAAGTGTATCCACATGAGTAAGTATCAGGGCTCCATACCATAATACCACCCCTTTCCAGAAGGAAATGACATACCCTAAAGGGCGCGACCCTCATAACCTTGCCGCAACGATCCTGTTTCGACCATTTCCGGGTTGTGAGGCCCTGATGAAGTCTCGTCCACAAAGCTACGCTTTTTCAAAAAGCCACGCTTTGGGTCAACAGATGATCAACCTATGATCACAAAGATAAATGATCAAACAAATGATCATATCACAAATGATCAAACACTGATCATCACACAGCAACACTCAGCATGTCACATTACCAAATTGGGATATATCGCTGATAAATTTCAACTACATAACCTCTGAGCTCGTACGTCTCAGAGAAGGGTGTTAAGCTAAGAGAATAAATTCTCCGCCACCAACAGATATGTATTTGAAAGAAATCGGCTTTATATCTCAAAGTGTAATGTCAGACATACAATCCATACAAGTCTGTTCCGGGATCGAACAGAACCGAAGGCACTTCTCATGAAGCCCTTGCAATTCTGGATAATTTCCAATCACGTCCGGACTTCCCGTCACTAAGGGTGATAAAACCTCTATATCGGGGATCAGCCGATGCAGAGTAACTCGACGGTAATCCTTCCGTTTTCAAAAATATCCGGTCTTCAACACCGGTCTTCAAATGCTATCCATATCGACGTATCACATATTCGGAATGGGTTATACGACCCAAAGGTCCTCTCCCGGCTAAACCGAATAGTGAGCGTAATATTTAAAAACATATGGATATGGGATTTCAATTAAGTCACAACTTATTACCCAAACTTCCTTCTTTTCAAATGGTTTCAATCGATTACCATTTTAAATCTTTAAACAAAAAGATTCAACCTTTACGGTTTAAACAGTTTCCACACTTAAATCTTTTAAATAAAAGATTCATTCACAGATTTTCCAAATTAATTTCCATTTCAATTTGATTAACTCGTTAAATCTTTAAATCAAAGATTTAACTTATAGCTTTCAAAACAATTCCATTTCAAATGGTTTAAACAAATCATTATTTTAAATCTGTTAAAGATAACAGATTCAAATCATAGCTTTTCAAAACAATCCATTCATAACTTGGAAAACCATTTTCACTTCAATATTGAAATTCCTTTAATTAACTGGAATTTCATTCCTTATCGGAAAGCTTTTATTCTTTTAAAACAAACAGTTCCATTTCAGAAAATTCTGATTCATTCATACGAGTTAAAGTCTTTGGGTTAAATCCAAATTCTCAAAATTACATTTTTTAAATGGTTTAAATTTAGATAAACATATTTATAACATTTTCAATCCCTAGTTCCAAATCATAGGATTCAATTCCAAACTTGAATTCAAATTTAAATCAAATTATTTAAATTTTCAAAACTCGATTAAGTTATTCAAAATAACTTTTATCTTTGAAATTCTATTCCAAAAGCTTTTTCACTTTAAACCCAAATTTCTAATTTCAAAATCAACTGAAATTAAAATTAAAATTTCAAAAACATTGATTTAAATTATCTGTGACTTAACCGATTTCCACGTGAAATCCATATTTGTGTGTGTAAAAGTGTAGTCCGGGGGTTTCACACAATAGTGCAACATCATACAATCATCACAGATCAGAATACAGAAATATAGTTGATAAGCGATATAAACAATAACGCTCATCTTCATTCACAGATCACAGATATATATCACAGATAAGTAAATTACAGATCACAACATAAATCAGGGTATATCACAAAGCATCACGAATCAGGGATATCAAACAATTCAATTATTCAATCAAATCCAATCATCCATAAATAGGGTCAATTTAATTGTCTGATTAATTCGAATCAGATTAATTTCTTATGAATTATTAATCCTGGTTAATTAATATTAATAAATTACAAATTATTTTGATTAATTATTCTATAATCATTTATTAATTAACCATTTATAATAAATTAATTAACCTTTAATTATTATTCATCAATCTTCAATTATTAAATAATTAACCTTTAATTATTTAATTCACCATTTCATTAATTATCTTTAGTTAATTTATTAACCCTTAATTTATTACTAATTAATTATCCTTAATTTTATAATTTATTATCTTAATTAATTTTCATAAATCAATTAATTCTTAATTAATTTTCTTTTATTAAATCACCCAAAATTGATTAAACTTTAATTAATCACTTTAATTTCATTCAACGTTTGTCCATAAATAAATCACCTTGATTAATTAATTTATAACTTTAATTAAACCTTAATTAATCTGAAATTATTCATTTCCAAAACAAATTTGAATCCTTTCAACCTCCCAATCTTTTTAACTTGAAACTTGTCATTAACAAATGTTTGAAATAATTTATCATCATCTTAAATTTTTTTTTTTTGACAAATTTGAAAATCAACTTGATAAGTTGCATCTAAACAACACTTATTATATAGAGGAAAAAAAATAGTTTAAAACTTTTTAAAAGAAAACTTGTTTTCTATTTTCAAAACTGAGAAAACAGGTACACGAGAAAACTCGAGTGAAACCCGAGCCAAATTACCAAATTCCCGAGTCCAGCTTCGAGTTCCCCTACATCTAATTTGCTCCGAGTTTTTCGTGAATCCCTTCGAGTTTGCCCCGAGGCCAACCCTTCTTCCCCAAACCTGTAGAATTAACAGGCACGAACTATATCGCGTGCACGTGCACATCGCCTCTGGCGATCTTCCGTTCTCACCACATTGTCGAACACGTCGACAATCATCATCGCGCGAATCTCCGATCATCAGAACATCCCCTTCGACTCAAAATTAAAATCGAGTAGCCTGCTTCAATCTGGAACAAAGTCGAACCACAAAAGATCATCTCGTTTCGCCACCTCCGACCATCAGACGCCATGAAAACTTCGTCAGAGCTTCGTCGACGTCACCTCCATCATTCCCCCAAACCACGGCGAACTCGATGCATCCAATAGGGTGAACGAATCAAAATTTCTCAACCCTCCAAAACTAGGTTACCGGAGTTCAAACGCCATCCGCCACCACTGTGATGAACTTCTAACCACCTCGCTATTTTTCCCACAACCTCTGTACACGCCTCCATCATCTCAGAAAAACCCGACCTCGCCTGTGCCTCCGACCGCTTGAAATTGGTCGGAAACCATTTTCTGTTCAACCCAAAACTGCTCTCAATCCACTTGACTAGAACTCATGATTTTTATATTAAAAATCCTAACTTCCAGAGACGATTCAGGATATATACTTGAATCATTAAAATTTAACATTTTATTTTACATGCTTTGAAAGATTCTACTGTATTTTTCCAAGCTCCTTACATATTTCCAAACTTATTTTGCTAGGATTATATTTTAAACTTTAATTCATACTTTAACAAACATATTTTATTTGAATCTCAACATCTAACAATAATCAGATAAGGAGATTTGAATTTCTTGGTTTCTTTTTCTTTGAAGTTTAAAAACAGAGAAGAACAACACAAATTTTTACGTGTACGGTTATTCACATTCATATACACAGATCATTCACTTATATATATATATATATATCATTCTAATAATCTATCAAGCAACAGAACAGTTGTAACATAGGGTAGATGTTTACTCACAGAAAAAGGGATTTTGTTTAGAAGTTTGCTCACCTTGAAAAGTTTTGAAACAGAGAAGATCTTGTTTTGCTTTGAATTCGCATGCTTCCAGGTTGAAGACTTTTGATTTTTTTCTTTTTAATTTACAAAATGTAGCATAGGTAGATATTCACATATAGACAGGCATGCATCAATTATCCTACCACACAAATTCATAAATGAAGACTTGGATGATTTTGTCACAAACAACAACATATAACAGGGTGGAAGAATTTGCTCACCTGACTAAAGTTTGAACAGAGCTTTTTATTGAAGACTGTTTTGAAAACTTGAACTGAGATGCCAAATCTTCTTTGTTTTGATTTGTTTTAAATTGAATTTTTTTTTGTTTAAGATCAAGATGTTTGCTTGCTTTGCTTCAGATTTCTCAGCTTTGAAGATGGACGAAATAAAATGATGAAGATAATATAAAAGGAAATGTTGTACAGGCTGATATAAAGGAGAGAGGGTACAGGGTGTATATTTGTACAAAAGAATCAGAGATTTTTCTTGCTTTGTCTACTGATGTCTGGTTTCTTTTCGGCTGAGAAGATGTTAGTTAGTACAAATGTTCCTTTTAAGTTTACATACAATTCTATTTCGTATGTATTTTATTTATTTTGGTTTCACACTTGAATGTATTTGGGTAGCTTGGTTTTCAAGTTCATATCTTTGCTTCATTTTTTTTCTTTCCTTCAATTTGCCTGGCAGCTTTCATTTGTTTGCTTCATTTGTAAGCTATTACTTATACTTGTTTTTTTTTCTTTTCTATACTTTGCTTACATATTTATATCTAGTTATGTTATATTTTATTTTCTTCTTTAGTCTTGTTTGCTTTTCCAGGTTGATTAAATTTTATCATCTTCTTGTTTTATGCTTTGTTTAATTATTTGAATTTCTTTTCTTTATTGAATTTAAAACTCTACTTTATACCATAAACAATTTCTATTTTTATTTTACCATGTTAGTTTTTTTAGTTAATATATTTATTATCTTATATTTAATTTATAATTTCAAATTAACTTATATATATCCAAATATATATATTCACATATATACATATATTTACAATATTTTAAATTTTAAATGATTTAACATAGGATTTATTTGAGTTCGGGGAAACTCGCAATTTATTTACCGTTTTATTTCACAAATTTAATTCAAAAATTAATAAATTATCATTTTAAATATTTATAAAATTCGGGGTCGTTACAGACTTCCCCCCTTAAAAGAATTTCGTCCTCGAAATTACCAAGGAGACACAAAGATAGATGAAGAATATTTCATTGAATCAAACTGAATATCTATCCTGCATTTGGCTTACCAAATCAGAATATCAAAAATAGATATAAGATCGAATCTATTTAACACTTTACAAGATACTCGGGTTATCCAGATCTACGAAATATGGAGTGGCATCGGTCAGTTCGAAGTGATAACTAACCATTCGTAGAATATATCCGGGTTCCAAAGAATAGATAGATATATGGATACAATTTCAAAATTTTCAGTTTAGAACTAAAGTATATCTATCAACCATAGCAAACAAAGCAACCAATGCAATCAATTCATCCAAACAAACAATTTGGCCTATCCGAAGTTTATGTCCCATTTTTATATATCGAATTTATTCCTGTACCTACCAGAAATTATCGATGAATTGAGAAAAGATGCTGAACAAATGAAATTGATAGAGAAAAGATTACTTCCTTGTTGTCACAGAGTATTAACCATTTATAGTTGTATTCCCCTGTCCCCTATCTCATCCTCTTCTTGCACTCATACTCACTATCGCTGAATAGTAAGAGAATTTACTGAGACATTCGAATGGATATCTGAGGGATTACTCATTCTAGAGTTTACTTCACTCTATCTCTAATGAGCTACTTAATTTGTTATACTCCTGAGCTAAAGTTCAACCTTCAGCTCTGATACCACATGTAACGACTCAGGTTTTGCCCGCTCGAAAATCAACATCCGTACTTCACATTGTACTAGAATGCCGCAGATTCGACCGTTCAAATCCGATTCGCCGGAGCTATAACACAATTAAGTAAATAACACAGCGGAAGAAAAAGAATATAGATATACAATATCTGATACAACAGAGTGATACAATGAATATCAATATACATCAGAGATATGATACAACAAATAACAGCGGAAAAGAAAAGATAACAACAGCAGCAGAACAACATCAATAGAAGTGACAACTCCAAAATGATCTTCAGACAAGAATGAATCCAAAACTCCAAGATAAGCAACTCCGATGAATGAACTAGCTCCAGATAATCTACTCAACCTGAATATCTGAAAAACCCAACTCTAGACTGCTCGTGTGGAAAATTATGAGCACCCAGAGTTTAGGAAAGGAACAATAAACTCCGGATCAGTCATGGGACTGGTGTGAGCAACAAAAACAGTTTATCTTTGAACAAACACAACAGAACTTTAAACATTGAAAACCGCAATGCTTTTGGAAAATGAAACTACCATAAGACCTCCCGCCACACACACAATGCAAACGCAGAATTGGAGGAGATTTCTTCTTATGATAGTCAAAGATGCTTACTACGCAAAATCATTGGATTATTATTATTAGTGCATAGTGCAGAAAATATTTCGAAAGTATAATATTAATCTTAGCCAACATACGACCAGTATCGTATGCCTACTATAGCTACTATGTTCAATAGCAGGTTACCGCCACATTCCATAGCAGGTAATACAACTAAAACCGTACAAGGCTCGTATTGTTTCTTTGGATTTTCCAACAAATGGTCAGGCTAAGGAACTTCCTTTCCGCCGCATGGGAACGCCTCTGGCGGGACATCCCGAGAGACAAACTGCTCTCTGCCAACAAGGCCGGGTTACCCCTGTAACAGGTAACTCACGAATATGCCACCTCCCGGTCCTTTGGGACCTTTATCCGAGCTCGGTATCCAACATCACACATCATAAAGAAAGTGTATCCACATGAGTAAGTATCAGGGCTCCATACCATAATACCACCCCTTTCCAGAAGGAAATGACATACCCTAAAGGGCGCGACCCTCATAACCTTGCCGCAACGATCCTGTTTCGACCATTTCCGGGTTGTGAGGCCCTGATGAAGTCTCGTCCACAAAGCTACGCTTTTTCAAAAAGCCATGCTTTGGGTCAACAGATGATCAACCTATGATCACAAAGATAAATGATCAAACAAATGATCATATCACAAATGATCAAACACTGATCATCACACAGCAACACTCAGCATGTCACATTACCAAATTGGGATATATCGCTGATAAATTTCAACTACATAACCTCTGAGCTCGTACGTCTCAGAGAAGGGTGTTAAGCTAAGAGAATAAATTCTCCGCCACCAACAGATATGTATTTGAAAGAAATCGGCTTTATATCTCAAAGTGTAATGTCAGACATACAATCCATACAAGTCTGTTCCGGGATCGAACAGAACCGAAGGCACTTCTCATGAAGCCCTTGCAATTCTGGATAATTTCCAATCACGTCCGGACTTCCCGTCACTAAGGGTGATAAAACCTCTATATCGGGGATCAGCCGATGCAGAGTAACTCGACGGTAATCCTTCCGTTTTCAAAAATATCCGGTCTTCAACACCGGTCTTCAAATGCTATCCATATCGACGTATCACATATTCGGAATGGGTTATACGACCCAAAGGTCCTCTCCCGGCTAAACCGAATAGTGAGCGTAATATTTAAAAACATATGGATATGGGATTTCAATTAAGTCACAACTTATTACCCAAACTTCCTTCTTTTCAAATGGTTTCAATCGATTACCATTTTAAATCTTTAAACAAAAAGATTCAACCTTTACGGTTTAAACAGTTTCCACACTTAAATCTTTTAAATAAAAGATTCATTCACAGATTTTCCAAATTAATTTCCATTTCAATTTGATTAACTCGTTAAATCTTTAAATCAAAGATTTAACTTATAGCTTTCAAAACAATTCCATTTCAAATGGTTTAAACAAATCATTATTTTAAATCTGTTAAAGATAACAGATTCAAATCATAGCTTTTCAAAACAATCCATTCATAACTTGGAAAACCATTTTCACTTCAATATTGAAATTCCTTTAATTAACTGGAATTTCATTCCTTATCGGAAAGCTTTTATTCTTTTAAAACAAACAGTTCCATTTCAGAAAATTCTGATTCATTCATACGAGTTAAAGTCTTTGGGTTAAATCCAAATTCTCAAAATTACATTTTTTAAATGGTTTAAATTTAGATAAACATATTTATAACATTTTCAATCCCTAGTTCCAAATCATAGGATTCAATTCCAAACTTGAATTCAAATTTAAATCAAATTATTTAAATTTTCAAAACTCGATTAAGTTATTCAAAATAACTTTTATCTTTGAAATTCTATTCCAAAAGCTTTTTCACTTTAAACCCAAATTTCTAATTTCAAAATCAACTGAAATTAAAATTAAAATTTCAAAAACATTGATTTAAATTATCTGTGACTTAACCGATTTCCACGTGAAATCCATATTTGTGTGTGTAAAAGTGTAGTCCGGGGGTTTCACACAATAGTGCAACATCATACAATCATCACAGATCAGAATACAGAAATATAGTTGATAAGCGATATAAACAATAACGCTCATCTTCATTCACAGATCACAGATATATATCACAGATAAGTAAATTACAGATCACAACATAAATCAGGGTATATCACAAAGCATCACGAATCAGGGATATCAAACAATTCAATTATTCAATCAAATCCAATCATCCATAAATAGGGTCAATTTAATTGTCTGATTAATTCGAATCAGATTAATTTCTTATGAATTATTAATCCTGGTTAATTAATATTAATAAATTACAAATTATTTTGATTAATTATTCTATAATCATTTATTAATTAACCATTTATAATAAATTAATTAACCTTTAATTATTATTCATCAATCTTCAATTATTAAATAATTAACCTTTAATTATTTAATTCACCATTTCATTAATTATCTTTAGTTAATTTATTAACCCTTAATTTATTACTAATTAATTATCCTTAATTTTATAATTTATTATCTTAATTAATTTTCATAAATCAATTAATTCTTAATTAATTTTCTTTTATTAAATCACCCAAAATTGATTAAACTTTAATTAATCACTTTAATTTCATTCAACGTTTGTCCATAAATAAATCACCTTGATTAATTAATTTATAACTTTAATTAAACCTTAATTAATCTGAAATTATTCATTTCCAAAACAAATTTGAATCCTTTCAACCTCCCAATCTTTTTAACTTGAAACTTGTCATTAACAAATGTTTGAAATAATTTATCATCATCTTAAATTTTTTTTTTTTTTTTGACAAATTTGAAAATCAACTTGATAAGTTGCATCTAAACAACACTTATTATATAGAGGAAAAAAAAATAGTTTAAAACTTTTTAAAAGAAAACTTGTTTTCTATTTTCAAAACTGAGAAAACAGGTACACGAGAAAACTCGAGTGAAACCCGAGCCAAATTACCAAATTCCCGAGTCCAGCTTCGAGTTCCCCTACATCTAATTTGCTCCGAGTTTTTCGTGAATCCCTTCGAGTTTGCCCCGAGGCCAACCCTTCTTCCCCAAACCTGTAGAATTAACAGGCACGAACTATATCGCGTGCACGTGCACATCGCCTCTGGCGATCTTCCGTTCTCACCACATTGTCGAACACGTCGACAATCACCATCGCGCGAATCTCCGATCATCAGAACATCCCCTTCGACTCAAAATTAAAATCGAGTAGCCTGCTTCAATCTGGAACAAAGTCGAACCACAAAAGATCATCTCGTTTCGCCACCTCCGACCATCAGACGCCATGAAAACTTCGTCAGAGCTTCGTCGACGTCACCTCCATCATTCCCCCAAACCACGGCGAACTCGATGCATCCAATAGGGTGAACGAATCAAAATTTCTCAACCCTCCAAAACTAGGTTACCGGAGTTCAAACGCCATCCGCCACCACTGTGATGAACTTCTAACCACCTCGCTATTTTTCCCACAACCTCTGTACACGCCTCCATCATCTCAGAAAAACCCGACCTCGCCTGTGCCTCCGACCGCTTGAAATTGGTCGGAAACCATTTTCTGTTCAACCCAAAACTGCTCTCAATCCACTTGACTAGAACTCATGATTTTTATATTAAAAATCCTAACTTCCAGAGACGATTCAGGATATATACTTGAATCATTAAAATTTAACATTTTATTTTACATGCTTTGAAAGATTCTACTGTATTTTTCCAAGCTCCTTACATATTTCCAAACTTATTTTGCTAGGATTATATTTTAAACTTTAATTCATACTTTAACAAACATATTTTATTTGAATCTCAACATCTAACAATAACCAGATAAGGAGATTTGAATTTCTTGGTTTCTTTTTCTTTGAAGTTTAAAAACAGAGAAGAACAACACAAATTTTTACGTGTACGGTTATTCACATTCATATACACAGATCATTCACTTATATATATATATATATATCATTCTAATAATCTATCAAGCAACAGAACAGTTGTAACATAGGGTAGATGTTTACTCACAGAAAAAGGGATTTTGTTTAGAAGTTTGCTCACCTTGAAAAGTTTTGAAACAGAGAAGATCTTGTTTTGCTTTGAATTCGCATGCTTCCAGGTTGAAGACTTTTGATTTTTTTCTTTTTAATTTACAAAATGTAGCATAGGTAGATATTCACATATAGACAGGCATGCATCAATTATCCTACCACACAAATTCATAAATGAAGACTTGGATGATTTTGTCACAAACAACAACATATAACAGGGTGGAAGAATTTGCTCACCTGACTAAAGTTTGAACAGAGCTTTTTATTGAAGACTGTTTTGAAAACTTGAACTGAGATGCCAAATCTTCTTTGTTTTGATTTGTTTTAAATTGATTTTTTTTTTGTTTAAGATCAAGATGTTTGCTTGCTTTGCTTCAGATTTCTCAGCTTTGAAGATGGACGAAATAAAATGATGAAGATAATATAAAAGGAAATGTTGTACAGGCTGATATAAAGGAGAGAGTGTACAGGGTGTATATTTGTACAAAAGAATCAGAGATTTTTCTTGCTTTGTCTACTGATGTCTGGTTTCTTTTCGGCTGAGAAGATGTTAGTTAGTACAAATGTTCCTTTTAAGTTTACATACAATTCTATTTCGTATGTATTTTATTTATTTTGGTTTCACACTTGAATGTATTTGGGTAGCTTGGTTTTCAAGTTCAAATCTTTGCTTCATTTTTTTTCTTTCCTTCAATTTGCCTGGCAGCTTTCATTTGTTTGCTTCATTTGTAAGCTATTACTTATACTTGTTTTTTTTTCTTTTCTATACTTTGCTTACATATTTATATCTAGTTATGTTATATTTTATTTTCTTCTTTAGTCTTGTTTGCTTTTCCAGGTTGATTAAATTTTATCATCTTCTTGTTTTATGCTTTGTTTAATTATTTGAATTTCTTTTCTTTATTGAATTTAAAACTCTACTTTATACCATAAACAATTTCTATTTTTATTTTACCATGTTAGTTTTTTTAGTTAATATATTTATTATCTTATATTTAATTTATAATTTCAAATTAACTTATATATATCCAAATATATATATTCACATATATACATATATTTACAATATTTTAAATTTTAAATGATTTAACATAGGATTTATTTGAGTTCGGGGAAACTCGCAATTTATTTACCGTTTTATTTCACAAATTTAATTCAAAAATTAATAAATTATTATTTTAAATATTTATAAAATTCGGGGTCGTTACATTAATCTTCCAAAAATTATTTTCAGCCAGTACATGCTGCATTATGTTCTGCATTGCCAACTCTAGATTATACAAAAATATTAGTCACTGTGACCATAAATAACTAGTACTCTGCAAGGTAGCACATGTGAGAACAAGCGGTTAGCAATCATCAAATTGAAACTTTCACCAAGTTAATCTACAAAATTAACAAATAACAATGCATGATTGTTTAGACCTAAACAAAAATGATTGAACAGCTGTGTTAGCGATTCCTTATAGGTAATCACTAACAGTTGTGTTAGTGATTGTTACATGAATAACTATATAACTTCTATAAGCATACTGCTAAAGAGTATTTATACGCAATCAATCTACAACTTTAATATCAATTGCGCATGAAACGACATAATTAGCTGAATTTGATATAGAAAATGACAGTACCGTGGCAGCAGCAAGCGCAATGAGTGAACTTGAGATAAGCCTAATCCTATACATTGAATTTGAAAGTAGTATGCCTAACAAGTTTCCATTTCTAGATATGAAATGGTTTGAATAGCTGCTACAGACATTTAAGGGCCTTAATATATACATTAATAATGAGTGCTGCTTTGATAATTGGACTCATGAATACAAGAAAATGTGTAGAGCATACACAGCTCACTGCTAGGATGTAGAAGTTATTATCGATGTATCAAATTTTTACTATTATTACGGAAAATGCATTTTACATAGATTTTATTTGGATCATGCTCATGAATGAGGATGCTCATGTACAAGTGGATTGCATTATGTCTGAAGATTACCGTTTGTTGATAGATTGATGTGTTTGCATCAGTTGTATGTTTTTGTCAACTTTTCAGTACAATATTATATACATACTAATCAATGTGTATCGACTTCACATGTTAGGGATAAACAAGCAGTCCAGATGCAAAACAAAATTTCAAAATTACAGGCGATGGTTCAAATGCTAATGAGAAATAAGGTAATATCATTTATCAACTTAACTAATATATGTATTATTATGCTTATTTATTGTTTATTAACTTTTAAGAATTCTCATGGGTAAATATTGACTACTGTAGAATTGACAACTGCCCATGTTATTAACACGTTATTGGAGAATATGGCATAAGGTATATGGATGGGTCTTCAAATATGATCATGTTTAGCACTCTTTTATGAGATATTTGACGGAGGTAATAGTCATTTGTTAGTTTTAGTGTGAGGCAGTGCAAATGTTTTGGGAAACTGCATGAAACAAACTCCATGAAAAAAACATTCTTCTTCTGTTTTGATACAACATCCTCTGTAGCTTGAACAATTGCCCTTAACTTCCTTGACATTGTCCCGCAATTATAAAGCACAGTTCTTGCTTTTCCTATAGCAGCCATTAGTCTAGCTAGCTTAGATGCACTAAAAGAGAACCAATAGAAAATAAATGGTTTCATCATTGAAATACTTGATTTGGAGTTAGAAACTGAGTTTGAGTTAAAGAAAATAGGATGGTTACCCCTCCTTTAGTTCACTATCCAAGGTTGCTTCACCAACAGCTTTTGTGCATCATCTAATGTCCTTGATTAGCATGTCACTTATATATCGTGTATTTGTATTGGCACTGGCCATGCTATAATACATCTTTGCCAAAATAGTTTGACCTTTCACACTATTTTAGAGTTTGTCTGAAGTTGTTTTTTTAAACTCTTTCATCCATTCAGTATTATTTTCCTCTGCTACTGAGATCAAGCTGGCATGTTCAATGGCTCTGTTTTTCTTTCTCAACTTCCATAGTTTCTAGAATAAACCGAGTTAAATTTGTGTCAGCAAACATAAATAAGATGAGAAACATTTAGATACTTACCTTGCGTTCAAGCTTTAAAGTGTCTAATACTCTGATATTCTATTGATTGGTCGAAACTTTATCGTGTTGATGCATCAAATTAACAGGCTTCTTTTCAACCTTCCATTTTTAGAGGACTTAATTAAAATCAAATATTCACTTCATGGATTATACACCTTAATAGTATTACTTAATATGCAACAGGAAACATGTAACTGAAAACGTTTTCATTCTAATTTTATACATTAGATATTACTTTGTATTCCGTGGTCCTAAGAAATATAGACAAGAAGTGACTACATGTTTGGATTTTTCTTCACGTGATCCTTTTCATTTATTTCCTAAATTTCACACGAATTAGAGATTTGGGTATCACTCTGCAAATTGTAGAAATTAGAGTTTTGTGATCCTTTTGACTATTTTGCCTGATGTTATATATATATATATATATATTCTTTTATCTCTTTTCTTTACAGTTCAGTCTTGTGCCTATATTACTCACATTCCCGCCTTGTTTAATTTAGCCGTATACATTACAGTTCGATACAATCCAAATGTTGCTCACATTCCAAGCACTACAACAAAAGTTTATTTTCTTAGCGCCGTTAGAACATAAATTAGCACAATTGGTAGGTCACACATGCTCAATGCTTGCATAGATGGAAGAAGGTTTTAAATCCTGAACTAGTTAAAGGAGCTTGGTCTAAAGAGGTATATAGATTTTCCCATATTTTAATATGATTTTGCATGAAAGAATAGGCATATTAATTAAAATAAGACTGCATGATGTACATTGGTAATATGTTACGTTTCTTTGTTATAATGGGTTTTGTTTCATTTACTGTTCAGGAAGACGAAGCTCTTGTTGCAATGGTAAATAAATTTGGACCAGAGAAGTGGCCAAAGATTGCAAAACATTTGCATGGACGCATTGAGAAATAATGCCGTGAGAGGTAGCACCATTCATCTAAACTTAACGTTGTTTGCTAAGCTTGTTTTTTACTTGTTACTGATACATACAAAACTTCAATTCTTACTACTGCATACAAATGCCTCCTTAGCTATGAGTAGTCATCTTTTATAATGTCGAGTTCCTTTTGAGCTACCACTACATGATATTGTCCTGCATGTCAAGGAATTAATATGATGAAAACCAGGTATAACAATAAGGACTATCGGTTAGATTCTAAATTTAATCATCACTCAATATTATTGGGAATATCTTTTGGTTTCAAGTAAAGAATAAATGAAATTATATGATATTTAAGTATCCCCTCCCCAAATCCAATTTTCGTGAAACACACAATCCATTAACCTTAGTTTTCCTTTGTTTATTCATGACGATAATGATGATAAAGATATGTGTATGCCCACACGTGCACGCGAGCACGTGCGTGCCTATGCATGCACATTGAGTTATATTTATGTTTTATTTTGATCCTAACAATATCCAGTGCAAGGATGTAAATATTGTAGTATACATTCTAAACTGTAGACAGTTGTTAAAAACAGGAGTTTGTACTGGTTCTGCAAAAATTTATTTGTATTTTTCAAAACCTGCTTTCAGTTTAGAAGGCCAATTTAGAAAACTAATTAGAGAAGCCATATCAAACAGGACTTTTCATTTGAAAAAAAGGAAAAAAGAAGGATTTTTTTTGTTTTGTTTGTTAAATATAAACTGTAAAGAAAACTTAACTACTAGTATTAAGGTTCAAGCTTCCAGCCGGAATTCCAGAATCCCGGAGATTTTGTCCAGGTTCCAACGTGGACCGGACCGTAATGCGTTATATTTTTGGCCAGATCCATCGTTTGTGGAATTGAAGGAGAATCAGCAGCGTTGGGGGCTACCTTGCATAGGCAGGGGCATGATAACCTGGATTGGCATAGGCTGAAGAAGGTTCAGTGGTAGTAGTATGGTATCCTCCAGTACCATGGTAGCTACCTTGCGCAGTAGTAGACTGATACCCATAAGCAGCAGATAAGTCATAAGGTGACCTTTCATAGGGTGGTGGTGCAGGAGGATATGTAGCTGGTCTATCATAAGGAGGATATGAAGCAGTTCTATCGTAAGGCACTGGTGCAGGATAAGGGGCAGTCGATGCAGGATAAGGAGGAGGTGTAGGATAAGCAGGGGTGCAGGATAAGAGTACCTGCTAGTGTCTCTGTGATTGTAACTTGGGTAAGCTGCTGCTGCTGCTGCCGCTGCTGTTCGAGGATTATTATAAGCTGGCCTTTTAAAGGTAGAAGGTTTGTTTATGCGGCCTTTTTTGGGTAAATTGGATTTGAATGAATGTTGTTGATTCCCACGCTTTGCTTCTAGTTTCATTTTTTCAAGTTTGCTGATCTTTTTCTTTACCGGTGAAAGTGGGTAGTGATTTTGAAGATTGTATTCTTCTATGCATTTGTTGATGGCTCTTAGTGCTACCAGTTCTTTGGTGTATACTTCTTTCTGGTGATGGAAGAAAATGAGGGTGAATGATTTGGAAATTAATGCAATATAAAGGATGTTTGTGGGTGATTGCAGAGATGGATGTCAGAGTGTGGTCAGTGAGAATGGTTGTGGTTTTTGAATTATATGGCAAGATTGTGGAGTTGTGAATAGCAGTGATTGTGAAAGGGGATGAAGGTGAGTATGTAGTGGGGTAAAATGTAGAATAGTTGGTGGAAATGATGTCTGATAGCAGTCAGTTGGTTGTCAGGGGTGAAATGCAGAGGTGTTGGGGAGATATGGTTGTATGTGTTGAAGTGTTGATGGTAGGATGTTGATGATGTTGTGAGGAATGCAGTAGCAGGGTAGGCTGTTGATATGTAAGGTAATTGGTTTGTTTGTGAAGTAGTGTAGTGCATTTGCAATGAAACGAAAAAGTCAAAACGAAAAGGGTAAACTTAAAGAAATAAAATGCTTTTTTGCTCGATAGGATAATTGATTAATTATTGATGGGAAATAAAAAAAAGAAGAGAAAACATGGTGTGAAAATAGGCATAATTAATCTATGTGCAGTGCAAAGTGCAGTGCAAAGCAACAGTTTGAATGTTGAAGAAATGGTGGGTAATGTGATGCATGATATGCTGATGACGAGATGAGTAGTAATGTGACAGTTTGAATGTGGCAGTAATGAAGGATGTGTTCAGAGAGGAGAAGTGGCAGAAGTGGGTGGTTTGGTCTGACCGGGTTTGAACAGGGGAGAAGCAGTGAAGATGAATGGTGGTGTAAATGTAATGACAATGCTTGGTGTCTGGTCGTGTAGTTGAGTGGATTTTGTTGCAGCTGTTATGGCCGTAGCAGAGTGTATTTAAATGGTGATGATGGAGGAATTTGCAATAGGGTGGTAGTGGGGGTAGTTGGGGATGGAATATGGTGCAGTTTGGTTTGATGTTCACTGGTTTGTATTGATTATAGTGGTGGGTTGTTAAGCATTTACTCACTGATCACTTCAAATTTTTAGATCCATATAGTGATTTTTTGGCGTAGTTAAGCATTTTAGCATATGAAACTTCAAATTTTTAGATGGCGTTTACTCACTGATCATTTCAAATTTCTTCATTGTAGGTAATTAAAGATGGCGATGACACATTCTTCTTCCGTAGCAAGTAGCAAGTAGCAAGCATATGAAACTTTTTAGATGCACGTTTTGTTGTTGGCATTTGGTGTGGACTTACTGTATTGATATTATACTTTTACTTAAACATATAACGTGTCTTTGTTTAACAGAATTTGTGGCAACTTGGTTTACTTTGTTATTTTTGTTTATGGATATTATTGAAACTTGGTTTATGGATGTCTTTTGTTTATTAATATTGTCTTAACTAGTTTATGTAACCAATTAATAGTTATTAGAACCTGTTATATATACTAGTTGCTTGAATATGCTTAAAATATAGTTTTGGAATATTCAAAAATAGAGTGGAATATTAAAGCTGTTATATAAATAGAAGACAGCGTTTGATTAATGCTGTCAATGAAGAAACAACAGCGTTTAATTCGTGCTGTAATTATCTTAAAATTGTCAATAACAGCGTTTTTTACATGCTGTCGAAATAGTTGATGATTCAATAACAGCGTTTGTAACATGCTATCGAAATTGTTGATGATTCAATAACAGCGTTTAGAAAAAGCTGTTGTAAACAGTTAAATTAGAATTTGGACATCTTCGACAACTAAATTATAAACGCTGTTGAAACATAATACAGCACGTTTGAAAACGCTGTAAAAACATTATTGACAGCTCGTAATAAACGCTGTCACAGAGATGTTTCAACAGCGTTTATAGAAAAGCTGTTGTAAGTTATGTATATACGACAGCATGTCGTTATACAGCGTTTGAAATAACGCTGTTGTATCATATTACAGCGTTTACCAAACGCTGTTAAAAGCCTTTTGTGGTGTAGTGGGACTGACAGTTTACTTAAAAAATAACATGCTACCACATCCCCATATTTGAACTCCGCCTAGTGTAGAAGCCGCTATTTTTTTGTTCAGACTGCAATAACTTCTTCATATTAATTCGGAATCCGACGATACTTCAACCGATAACTCCCACCTAAATTACAAACAATATGGAACACTCAGATACTTTATTTTGTGAATGCACATGGTAGTTCTCTATGGGGACTAACAGTTGTACTTAGAAAATAACATTCTACCACATCCCCATATTTGAACTCCGCCCAATGCAAAAGCCGCTATATTTTTGTTTAAACTGCAATAATTTCTTCATATTAACTCGGAATTAGGCGGTACTTCGACTGATGTACTACCACCTAAATTACGGACAATATGGTACACTCGGATACTTCATCTTATGAACGCACACTGTAGTTCTCCATGAAGACTAACGGTTGTACTTAGAAAATATTAGGCTATATCCCAACTTCAATGCTTACTGTAGTTCTCTATTGTGACTAATAGTTGTACTTAGAAAATAATAGGCTATATCCCCACTTCGACGCTCACTGTAGTTCTCTATTGTGACTAATAGTTGTACTTAAAAAATAACAGGCTACATCCTCATATTTGAACTCTTCCTAGACAGAAGCCGCTATTTTTTTCTTCAGACTGCAATAACTTCTTAATACTAACTCAGAATCAAGCAAAACTTCAGCCGATGAACTCTCACCTAAATTACGGAAAATATGGTACACTCGGATACTTTGTCTTGTGAACGCACACTGTAGTTCTCCATGGGGACTGACAGTTTACTTAGAAAATAACATGCTACCACAACCCCATATTTGAACACTGCCTAGTGCAAAAGCCGCTATTTTTTTGTTTAGACTGCAATAACTTTTTCATACTAATTCGAAATCCGATGGGACTTCGGCCGATTAACTCCCACCTAAATTATGGACAATATGGAATACTCGGATACTTCATCTTGTGAATGCATACTGTAGTTCTCTAAGGGGACTAACAGTTGTACTTAGAAAATAACAGGCTACCACATCCGAATATTTGAACACCCCCTAGTGCAAAAGCCGCTATTTTTTTGTTCAGATTGCAATAACTTCTTCATACTAACTCGAAATCAGGCAAAACTTCGATCGATGAACTCCCAGCTAAATTACGGACAATATGGTACACTCGGATACTTCATCTTGTGAATGCACACTGTAGTTTTCCATGATGACTAACAGTTGTACTTAGAAAATAACAGGCTTTCCTATATATGAATACCATTTCTCTATGCCTATTCAACGAATTCTCTTTATTAGTAGTAAAGATGACATATGTGGTCCCTATGTATGGACTTGAACGAACTTGGAATGGACTTGTATGACATATGATTAGACCTTGAACAAAGCACATAGGTTATAAATGGACTTTAGTTTAGACTGGATTCGGATTTGAAAGAGCACTTATAGCGATAGTCGCTATAGAAGTAGTTTGGAATTGCCTTGTTTTCAGCGATTTCTGTGGAACTTTTTATAAAGATCCATAGTGGTTTCTTATCATATTTATAATATTATATATGTAGGATCGATTTCACTCTAGAGGGAGGGGTGAATAGGGTGATACTAATAATAATAAAAATTAAAGCGGAAATATATAAATAATTGCAGCACAGATAATAGCAAAATAATAAAAGCAGAAATAGAACAACACAGATTTACTCAGCTTCGGCAAAACCCTGCCTACGTGATGCCCCCAAGGTTTCTGCTAGAAATTAAGTAGTCGGACGCTTACACACGTAAACTTGCAACACCCGCTAATGACTAACCGAACTCTACACTCAAAACCTACCACAACTCAGCCACTGAGTTGTGAATTCTCGAACTACACCACCGTAGTTCGTAACATAGTCACACAACTAGAGAGTTACACAATTTTAAAAAAGAAAATTACCAAAATAAAAATAAAAAACAATATAAACAAAACCCTATTAAAAATCTAAGCCCAAAGTAAAATATAATAGAGCCGGCCCAATTAATATTAAAAGAAAGAGACGTCTCTTTTTTTCGTGGCCGATGCTTTCTTCGTTCCTCTTCCAAAAACTAGGGCTTTGTTCGATTGAAGCTCCGATTCAAAAATCGATCGATTGAACTATGTTTTTGCTTCGAGTTGCTTCATCAATCGATTTGCTGGCTTTGATTAATATGCGGCTGCTCCAATTCAGTCGAGTTCAATTTGTGCTCTGAGTTGGTACATGAATTTTGCCCTTTTTAATTCTCGACTTCGATTCGAGCTATAAAATTGTTTTCGATTTAAGAGTATACTCTGGATTTTTGTCTCGAATTCGAATCACACATATTTTCCGATGATGATTATTGGGTATTTATAGGGTTCGAACCCCTTAATTTTCTTTCGTATATTTCTCATTTGAATTCTTCGTGAATTTACTTGTCCATTCGATTTTGCTTAAGCGCTTGTGATTTATTCTGACTCGTTCATCCCACATTGCTCCATGAATTTGAATTTACTTCGTTTATTTCGGCCTTGACTTGTTTATTGTACTCTTTATGAGTTCGAATTTTCATGAATTGCTTTGGGTCAGTTCCTATGACTTCGGCATTTAAAATTGCGATAATATTTTGGGTAAATTTTGATTTTCTGGCTAGGTCCGAATTTTTGACCTTGGGCATTTAAATTTGTAGTTGAAACAACTCTGACTTGTTCGAACTTCTACTTGCAATTGTTTGATTATTTCTTTTGTAACTTTGTCCACCCGAGTATGTTGACATGGTCTTTGCATTGAGTTGAATTTGTAGTCTGCACTTTTGTACATTTCGCTCTTGTGCCCATGTAGTCTGGAGTCAAATGAACTTGGTGTTTTACTAATGCATATGTGTGGGTGCATACTCGTGCCTTGATGTCTCTGTATACCATTGCTTTATTCTTTTCTTCAAGTCTGGTTTGTGTGGTTCCTTTGTCTTGAGGCAAACTTGATGTTTCAGGTTCATTGTGCTAGCTGCTCCCTTGCTCGAAACTGTTTTACTTGGTATTTCCATGTATATACATATATACAGATATGTATGTACATATGTGTGTGAGATTAGCATCAATTCTGGTTGCATTCTGCTTTATATCTTGACTTGTGCCTGTACATTCATGTTAACTCCTTTGTACTTGTTTTTGAAGTCTGGTTCATGTGTGGTCTGCTTTGGTTGAGTCTGCACTTCATATTGATCTTTGTTATTGAAAGTTCTGATTTTGTTGAGTCATTTCATGTGTACATGTGTGTGTTGTTGCAGTGTTGTTGAGACTACTGTGTTGAGTCTTCATGTTGCATTTATGTGTGCCTCTGGTCTGGTTTGGTTCAACTTTTTCATGGAGTCATATGTTTGGGTTATGATGGTCTGGTTTATATTGGTCTTCATGTTGCACTACATGTTGTTATGTGGTTCCTCTGAGTTGCTGTCTTGTACATGCCACTGACGTGTGTACTTTGGCTTACTCGAGTCTAGTTGTTGCAATCTAAAGATAACTGAATGCATTTGAAACTCGATCACTGTTTTTGCTTGGAGTTGAATTGTGTACATATCCATGCTCCAGTTTACTTGCATTGTTTTTAGACTTCGAGTCCATCCTTTTTGAGTCTGTACTATTTTGGTTCCTGCTGCTTTTAATTGTGTTGATAGTATCCATGCATATATATATATACATATATGTATGTATATATATGTGTGTGATTGCTTTCTGATTCTCTGGCTTCATGATATATTTGCATTTGAGGTTTGGTTATACATATTTGTACATCCCTTTGTAACTGGAATCTTTGCCACTGCATATTTGTTTGGTTCTCTATTGAAGTTTGCATATGAGCTTCATGTGTACTATTCTGGTGCTTTTGTATCCTCTGAAATATATATGTGAGGTCTAGTTCAAGTATGTTGGAGTTTGTTCTAGTCATTGAAAATTGTACTTGACCATTCTATTTTTGTTTTTGTATTGCACCTGAGTTGAATCCAGTTTTTGCTTGGGTTTGACTTTGTGCACACCTATCCCTGCAATTTTATCAAGTGTATATCGGTGTGCACGGCCTTGTGACATGTACAGTGATACACTGTGCATGTTACAAGCTGTTCATGTAAGATGAATTCAAAATAAATAAATGACGAACGACCCAAATAATTGAGGCAAATAACATTTTCAAAACACACCCTTTTATTTGCACTGCAAAATATTTTCTTTTTCAATTTTACTGCGTCAATGTTTATTTTGCAGATAATTCAGATGCTGGATACAGGCTGGAACAAAGTTGAAGATAAAATACGAGTGTGAGTGAATATATGTAGTGAGATTTAAACTGTAAAGTGAAAAATTATTTTGTAATTGAAATTGTAGTAAATGTAGTGAGAGCTGAAATTTGTACTATTCAAATTTGTAATAAAATATTTGTTTGAATAAAATATTTGTTTGAATATCAATTTTGTGTTATTTATTTTATTCAACAAATATTTATTTAATTATTTGAAAAATAAAATAGTACAATAAGAAATACATTTAAATGAATATATATGTTTATTATCATTAAACGAATATCATATACTAGCATATTCTACAATCTCCCCCTACTGATGATAACAAACATATACTAAGATTTTGAATTTATTAAATGTATTTGCTCATTGATGAAATCTATTTGCTCCCCCTATTTGAATGCTCCCCCTACAACCAAGCTCCCCCTTCACATATGCATGAAAAATATGCAAATAAAAATAATTGCAATGAGCCTATATGAGAATATGTTATGCAAATAGATGAGAATATGCAAAATAAAACATTTGAATGTATTTGCCAAAATCTTAACTTCTCTCTCCCCCTTTTGTTATCAGCAAAAGAGTAACAGTGTTAGAAAAATAGAGATCAAGTGATAGACATTAATACAACATTAATATCTAGTCGAGTATAAATATTAAATTTCAATAAAGAATCAAACAAAAATCATAAATACTCTGTTAGGCGCATATTCCACTTTAGAGTGATAGGGGTGATGTCGGCATATAAAACCATATAGTTGTGTCTATTTGTGGTATATTTATAACAGGAATTTGAATACTTACTAACCATGCATAACTGTTAGGACTTTTAAATGAGATTAGTAGTATTTCCAAAAAAAATTTAAAAGAATTTTAAGTATCTTATAACTACGCATAACTGTGAGGACATTTAAATGGGGTTAGAATCAACTCATCTATTTAATAATTAATTTTGATATGTGTTCCATACATGCATAACCGTGAGGACTTTTAAATGAGCATAAAAGCACATAATCAAATATTCCAAGTAATTCACCCATGCATAACTGTGAGCACTTTTAAATGAGAGTGAATACTTTGGATGTTTTTATTGCTAACTAAATTTAAAAAAAAGACTAATTTCCCGTTTAAAATACCACATTTTGACATACTATATTGGTTTTTGATGAGTGATGGTTGTTAGAAATATGATAGAAATAGAGATGGTCATGGAATTTTTACCAACAAAAGTTATTACAAATCTTGTTTAAATTTTTAAAGAAATTTACTAAATATACTGTCTCAAGTCATAATATATGATTAATATCGACACTCATCTCAATCACTATTTATCTTTACGATAATTAGTAGGGAGTTAAATTAGTTAATGTAGTCATTTAAGATCAAATAAAAAAATAAATATAAAATCAAATTTCTAAAATGTTTAATCTGAAACGAAGTCAATAAAAACTATTTTTTGGAAGGGGTTTTAAAAAAAATGTCTGCTAATTAATAATCAGTTGAAATGAAAAATATGCAGATATTTTCTTTGAAAAATGTGATGCAACTAATGAATGTCTCAACATAAAACTCGTTCCACTAGTACTTTTTCTATCAACTAGACAACAGCATAATCTGCATCTGAAAAACTTTTGAATCAAGGTTATCATAAGTTGGATATCATAGACCAGACCGTGAAGTTGCAACAAATACCTTAAAATCCTTTTTACAGCTTTTAAATGAAATTCCACTATCTCTTACCACCTAAACTTTCAATATCGTTAGTCCAAACGAATCTATATGAATTAGTTTAAGGATGAAAAGATGATTGGTCAACATTTTATCATAATTCAGAATCAAAATCAACATTGATTTCCTTATCACATAACTGGCTGATTTAAATCAGATTACGGTGCAGATTTTCAACATTTAATATATCGTTCAAAATAAATGTACGTTACCTATTTTACCTTTACCGATAATTTTTCATTGTTACCCATTGTGATTCTGCCACCTTTGTACTAGGCTAAGGAACTTTGATTTGTTGACCGTCCTGTGCCTGGAACAGCCATAATCCAGGTACCACTCTGTTGTTCCTTAGCCTGCCACCACACCTACATGAGGAAAGATTTTTGTGACCTATTTGTTTTTATAGGACCATGATTGTTAGTGACAAAAGATTTTGAAAAGTAAGTTTGTGCAGACCCAAGACAATTTATATTTGTTCATTTTGGCACCCAGATTTGTTTGACTTTAAGGGATTTTATATTCGTGCCTTTTGGAACCCAAATAGGTATGGTTTTTACGTGTTTGGGTCTATACCAGCAATTATTGTGATTGTGTCCAGTTTTTCCACAAATCGTGCACTTGGAATTGACTTGATTAATTTTGCTTCTAACACATTCAGATTGAGTATACCCAAGTCCTTGTCTAACAGCATTGACAGTTTGTTTCCCTAATAACATATTTAGCGATCTTTCTCCTTTGGAAAATTTTCCTAAAGTTGTAGACAATTATTGGACTTGTGTTTTGAGAGATTCATTTTCATTCAATAACACTGTGCACTTTTTAATAGAATTTTCTCTCCTAGTGTTTTCACTTTCTTTCAAAATCAGAATTTCATTTTCAAGTGATTTAATTTTAATTTCTGATTTTTTAATTTCTTCTTCAAGTGATGGACATTTATCACACTTAGGGCTCTTGTTTCGATAGTTTTTAACCAATTGATCAAGCTGTTTATATATTTCTATCAAACTATCTCTTTGTGATTCAAATTTAGCGTACTTCTCCCTAAGTCTTTCAAAACAGCCATTTACTTCATGAAAATATATAAGTAATTCTGAATGAGTAAGTTTTGATACCTCGCTTGGCTCGTCATCATCACTGTCAGTTGTTTCGCCTTGAAGACACAAATTTTCTTTTTCACTCTCACTGCCAGTGCTTTTATCAGCTTCATCAGTTTCATCCCAAGTAGCTGCAAAACTTCTCCTTTTCAGTTTCTTTCCTTAGCTGAGTCGATTCTGAGGACAATTGGGCTTGATGTGATTAGGTTTATTGCACTTATGACAAACGATCTCCTGCTCTTCTGAGTTGTCTAGTACTTTGACTATTCTTTTTTTCAATTGTTGATTTAGAGCTAGATTTCCGTATTTGTGGTTCCATCTTTTGAATCTCTTTATTAACAGCGCCAGTTCAGCTGCTCCATCATCATCATCGTCATCATCACTTTCCATTGTTCCTTTGAGAGCTATTGATTTCTTTCACGTATCACCTCCTTCACGTTCTTCCTTGAATTTGATTTCTAGCTCATAAGTGGTGAGATTTCCGATGAGTTCTTCAACTTTAACTTGTTTCAAATCCTTTAATTCTTGAATGGCAGTAACTTTTGCTTCAAAATTTCGTGGAAGGACTTTGAGGATTTTTTGGACTATTTCCAATTCTGTGTATGGTTTTCCGAGAGCTTTTGATTTGTATACGAGATTAGAAAGTCGTCCATACATCTTTGACATTTTCATCCTTGGCCCCTGTGAAGTTCTCATATTCGCTACTAAGCATGGTAATGCAAGATTTTTTGACTTTGGAGGTTCCTTCATGAGTCACTTCAAGTGTGTGCCAAATTTCCTCTGCAGTTAGACAATGTGAGACACGATTAAATTCAATTTGATCCAATGAACAAATAATAGAATTCATAGCTTTAGCATTAGCATTCTGCGGTTTATTTTCAAGATCTGTCCATTGATCCATCGGTTTTTTAATTTCTTTATTATCTACCACTATAGTTGGTGTCCTATATCATGTCTCAACAATATTCCATGCATCTATGGTTTTCAAAAAAAAATTCATTCTATTTTTCCACTAAGCTTATTCACCATTGAACATGGGTGGTCTAACTATGGACTGACCCCCAGCAAAAGCATTATTAAAAGAAGCCATTTAAAAAATAAAAATTTTAAAACAAAAATTGGTTTTTGAAAAGTCAAATTTTTAAAACAAAAAAATGGTTTTTGTTCCTAGCTCTGATATCACTTGTAGGATCGATTTCACCCTAGAGAGGGGTGAATAGGGTGATACTAATAATAATAAAAATTAATGCATAAATATATGTAATAATTGCAGCACAGATAATAGCAGAATAATAAAAGCAGAAATAGAACAACACAGATTTACCCAGCTTCGGCAAAACCCTACCTACGTGCTGCCCCCAAGGTTTCTGCTAGAAATTAAGCAGTCAGACGCTTACACACGTAAACTTGCGACACCCGCTAATGACTAACCTAACTCTACGCTCAAAACTGTGCCACAACTCAGCTACTGAGTTGCGAATTCTCAAACTACACCACCGTAGTTCGTAACCTAGTCACACAACTAGAGAGTTACACAATTTTAAAAAACAAAATTACCAAAATAAAAGTAAAAAACAATATAAACAAAACACTATTAAAAATCTAAGCCCAAAGTAAAATATAATAGAGCCAACCCAATTAATATTAAACCAAAGAGACGTCCCTTTTTTTTCGTGGCCGCTGCTTTCTTCGTTCCTCTTCCAATAACTAGGGCTTTGTTCGATTGAAGCTCTGATTCAAAAATTGATCGATGGAACTGTGTTTCTGCTTCGAGTTGCTTCGTCAATCGATTTGCTGGCTTTGATTAATACGCAGCTACTCAAATTCAGTCGAGTTCAACTTGTGCTCTGAGTTGGTACATGAATTTTGCCCCTTTTAATTCCCGACTTCGATTCGAGCTATAAAATTATTTTCGGTTTAAGAGTATACTCTTGATTTTTGTCTCGAATTCGAATCACACATATTTTCCGATGATGATTATTGGGTATTTATAGGGTTCGAACCCCTTAATTTTCATTCGTATATTTCTCATTTGAATTCTTCATGAATTTACTTGTCCATTCGATTTTGCTTAAGCGCTTGTGATTTATTCTGACTCGTTCATCCCACACGTGTTGCTCCATGACTTTGAATTTACTTCGTTTATTTCGGCCTTGACTTGTTTATTGTACTCTTTATGAGTTTGAATTTTCGTGAATTGCTTTGGGTCAGTTCCTATGACTTCGGCATTTGAAATTGCGATAATATTTTGGGTAAATTTTGATTTTATGGCTAGGTTCGAGTTTTTGACCTTAGCATTTAAATTTGTAGTTGAAACAACTCTGACTTGTTTGAACTGGAACTTGCAATTGTTTGATTATTTCTTTTGTAACTTTGTCCACCCGAATATGTTGACATGGTCTTTGCATTGAGTTGAATTTGTGATATGCACTTTTGTACATTTCGCTCTTGTGCCCATGTAGCCTGGATTCAAATGAAGTTGGTTTTTTACTGTTGCATATGTGTGGGTGCATACTCATGCCTTGATGTCTCTGTATACCATTGCTTTATTCTTTTCTTCAAGTCTGATTTGTGCGGTTCCTTTGTGTTGAGGCAGACTTGATGTTTTCGGTTCATTGTGCTAGCTGCTCCCTTGCTCGAAACTATTTTACTGGGTATTTCCATGTATATACATACATATAGATATGTGTGTACATATATGTGTGAGATTGGCATCAATTCTAGTTGCATTCTGCTTCATACCTTGACTTGTGCCTGTACATTCATGTTAACTGCTTTGCACTTATTTTTGAAGTCTGGTTCATGTGTGGTCTACTTTGGTTGTGTCTGAACTTCATATTGACCTCTGTTATTGAAAGGCCTGATTTGGTTGAGTCATTTCATGTGTACATGTGTGTGTTGTTGCAGTGTTGTTGAGGCTGCTGTGTTGCGTCTTCATGTTGCATTTTATGTATGCCTCTAGTCTGGTTTGTTTCATCTTTTTCATGGAGTCATATGTTTGGGTTATGATGGTCTGGTCTATATTGGTCTTCATGTTGCACTGCATGTTTTTATGTGGTTCCTCTGAGTTGCTGTCTTGTACATGCCTCTTATGTGTGTACTCTAGTTTACTCGAGTCTGGTTGTTGCAAACTGAAGATAGCTGAATGCATTTGAAACTCGATCGCTGTTTTTGCTTGGAGTTGAATTGTGTACATATCCATGCTCTAGTTTGCTTGCATTGTTTTTAGACTTCGAGTCCATCCTTTTTGAGTCTGTACTATTTTGGTTCCTGCTGCTTTTAATTGTGTTGATAGTATCCATACATACATATATACATATATGTATGTATATATGTGTGTGATTGCTTTCGGATTCTCTGGTTTTATGATATATTTGCATTTGAGGTTTGGTTGTACATATTTGTACATCCCTTAATAACTGGAATCTTTATCACTGCATATTTGTTTGGTTCTCTGTTGAAGTTTGCATATGAGCTTCATGTGTACTGTTCTGGTGCTTTTGTATCCTCTGAAATATATATATATATATATATATGAGGTCTGGTTCAAGTATGTTGGAGTTTGTTCTAGTCATTGAAACTTGTACTTGACCATTCTATTTTTGTTTTTATATTGCACCCGAGTTGAATCCAGTTTGTTCTTGGGTTTGACCTTGTGCACACCTGTCCCTGCAATTTTATCAAGTGTATATCGGTGTGCATGGCCTTGTGACATGTACAGTGATACACTGTGCAAGTTACGAGCTATTCATGTAAGATGAATTCAAAATAAATAAATGACGAACAACCCAAATAACCGAGGCAAATAACATTTTCAAAATACACCCTTTAATTTACACTGCAAAATATTTTCTTTTTCAATTTTACTGCGTCAATGTTTATTTTGCAGATAATTCAGATGCTGGATATAGGCTGGAACAAAGTTGAAGATAAAATACGAGTGTGAGTGAATATATGTAGTGAGATTTAAACTGTAAAGTGAAAAATTATTTTGTAATTGAAATTGAATTGAAATTGAATTGTAATTGAAATTGTGTAAATGTAGTGAGAGCTGAAATTTGTACTATTCAAATTTGTAACAAAATATTTGTTTGAATAACATATTTGTTTAAATATGAATTTTGTGTTATTTATTTTATTCAACAAATATTTATTTAATTATGTGAAAAATAAAATAGTACAATAACAAATACATTTAAACGAAGATATATATGTTTATTATCATCAAACAAAAATCATATACTAGCATATTCTACAACATATATATATATATATGTATGTATGTATGTATGTATGTTGTTATAAAAGCTTGTATAGTAAAAAGTTAAGTAACATCTCGAAATGTGCTCAAAACTTCTCTGGTGCAAAACTGTCCCAACAAACTTGATTTTTGGACTTAATAGGTTTGAAAAATATTTAAATCTAAGTATATTTTCCAATCATTTTAAACTATTTACTAACTATTATTAGAGAATTTTAAAAGTGATTTGAAATCTTTATGAATTTTTTAGAATTAGTTGTGAATTTTTAAAGAATAGATGTTTAGTTAAAATATATAGAAAACATGTTCTTTTCGAGTTTTAAAGAATTTTATAAATTTGTTATTTTAAAGTAATATTTTGGATAAATGTTTTAAAACCTATTATAACTATTTTCAAGTATTTCAAAAGTATATAAAAATGTTTTCGAAAAGGGATTAAAATTGCTAAATGGCCAAACGTTTAATTACTTGTTTGAAAAGTAATTACCTATGCTTAACACTAAAAGTTGACGAAGGAAGGATTATCTATTTATGAGAGTTAAGATTGCTGTTGAGTAGGGACGGAGCAACAGAGCTCTAACATATCGACTTCCCTCTTGGTCGAGGAATAGCAAGTCAGAAAATTTGAGAAATGTGTTAATTGTGTTGATTTTTTACTCGTTTATGGAAATCATTAATACTATACGTATCACTAAAAGCTGATGATTTTGATTTATCTATTTATAAGATTCAAGAATGAAGTGTCTAGGAAAAGCATTGATGTGGCCAGTGCTCTAACTTACCTAGCTTTACTCTCGGACGAGTAATAGTTAAGTTGGAATATCAGAAATGAGTTAAGCGTACAAATATTGATTTGTATAAGCAGTTGTTTTGACTAGATAATCGATTAGCCGAATATCAAACTTGACCAAATATAACTTAAGAAGTTATCGAAAGACATCATGATTTCATACCAATAAGAACCCCAAGGAGGAGTATTGGTACGAAACACTTCTAGCTTTGGCTAACTTATGAGAGAACCGAAATTGGGTTAGCTGAGAATTCATCGATTCATTTTCGAGAGTTCAATAAGCAAAAAGAGTGTACTTATATGAGATGACTCAAATCCATAATCATTTCTAAACCATATTCTATATTCTAGAAGCAGTTGTGAAGTGGAATGTTATAGAGTTGAGGTGTCTGTCTTATGGGGTATTCTAAGAGAGAGGACATCATTAGCATTCATCAGAGGACTTATGCGGGGAACTTATGTGGAGGTTTGAATCTATTCGAGATGCTCAAATCCGTATAGTGATTCGTGATCTATTCAAGATGGTGGAATCTATTTAGGGATTCATGTTCTGTTCGAGTAATGAAGACTCATATAAGAGATGTCGAACGTAGCATCGACATCGGGAAATGATAGAAAATAGAGAAGGGGCATGGCCAGGGGGTTTAGCGAACCTCAAGGATATATCAACTCCCATATCTAGAGATGCTCATCGATATTTGCTAGCGGGAGTTGATCTGGCTCGGTCCATACACCATGGGTGGTCCAGTTATATTCACCTTAGAGTATATCATATCCAGAGATACATGATGTTAGGAAGATAGTTTTTGATCCTTGTCATGGAGTTCAGATGCAGTCAGACTGAGGAGATCTCTCGAAAAATCTGTTATACGAACATGCCTTAGCGGTATTGATTGTATACTTATTATTGTTGTGGTATTCACACAGCAGCTGTTTGATATAATTTATGTGCTACACACTAGACATTATATATCATATCGCTATATGTTAAACTTAATGAATGGTGGGTTTTATTTAAGGGAAAAACCATTACGATAATCTGTACAATCTCAATGGTTACCTATTACTTGTCTCATATTTCTTAAGTTTCTCACGCTGTTTTACCAGATTGATCTGGGTGTTATTTTCTTATAATGCTCGAGTCATCCCTATATATGTTTCCAGATTTAGCTATAGACGCTTTGGAGCTTAGATAAAAGAGCTCGATGATTACCTTCTATAACATTCTTATTTCCACTGCATTTTTGTATTGTATATATCAGCATTGTGAGGATAGACGGTTATAATTGTTCAAGATGATGATATCACTTAGGTTTTAGTAACTCTGATATTTTTGTGTTCATAGCAACCCTTTGTAATATTCCTTTGATATTATATATTATCGTTCCATTATGAGATTCTGATGTTATGTTTTTCCTTTCTTGTCCTATTCTTTTATTTTACCCTAACTTTTCGTCTTTCCAACACTTCGGTATTTGGCACATGAATAGCATGAATGTATTTAGTATCGACATTCGAGGGTCGAAAAGCCAGGTTGTTACCTTTGGTATCAGAGCTCAAGGTTCATCGAACACCTTAGCTTTGGTTGGGTATGACTCATTGGAGATAGGGTAAGCCACACCATTAAATGAGTCGAGTGTATTATACATATGAGAGCATATTTATATTTTGAAAACTAGACTTTTAAATTATTTCTTGAGGATATCTCCTTCAAGTAACTCCTACTTTGAAATAACTATATCCTTTAGTTTCCTAAAGCTATTTCTCTTTGATTAGGTAGTAAGAACCATGAGTACTAGAGCTGCTAATGCTAGAGGTGGTCGGAGCAGTACTTTCATAAATAGAGGGGATCGAGAACCGAAGAATGTTGCTCCGGTTGAAGAACCGAGGGAGAATGTCGTAGGGGTGGTCATGTTGATCAGACCTCAAATGATTTTTTCTTCACTTTGTTGTGATTTTGAGAGGATGGAGGGTAATAGGTTTGGTGGTACGAAGGCTATTATAGAAGTCCAGTCTTAGCTCAGACTATGTGATTAGATATTTGGAGATATTGAGCTAGATGATGCAATAAAGCGTAAATTAACGTCAAAATATTTGACAGATGCAACCATGGATTAATGGAGTTCTATTACAGCTGATGTCCAAGAGAATGACTTCACTTGGACCCAATTCATAGATGAGTTTGAGGTGAAGTATGTTTCAAAAGCTGAAAAGACTTTGTTATTTAGGAGCTTCTTAGATCTAAAATAAGAGGCCATGACTATGGCACAGTACGAGAACTGTTCCATTGCATTGTCTCAGTTTGGGTTAGGGTTGGTTAACATGACATTGAAGAAGAACGAGTTATTCATTGCGAGTATGCACCTTAAGTTCTAGAAGGATATGACTAATCACCTTTTGGGGTCTTTTGTGAATTTGGTGAATTTGGGTTTAAGGTTTGAGAGTTTGGCATCAAAGACTATTGTTTCTGCACCAAAGCCACTTGCTTTTATACCAGTTGGGAGCAATAAGCGAAATTTTCAGCAGTTGAAGTATATGTCCCACCTTATTTGCCATCGGTGTAGGAAAAAGGGCCACTTTGCTAAAAACTGTAAGAAGGGAGGAAGGGAGTAGATAGTGAAGGCATCAACAGGAGAGGTACCATAGTTTTCACCGAAGAGTTGCTACAGTTGCCATCAGCCTGGCCATTTTGTTAGGGATTGTCTGATGCTTCAGGTAGGGCAACTGCCTAGGGTATTTGCACTTGCTTGAGCACCTTTCATTTCTACAGCTAAGAACCGAAGGTAGGTTCTTGAGGGTATACTATATGTTTATAGTTTACCTATTTGTGTTTGGTTTGATATTAGTGCTTCTCATAGTTTCATATCCCATCACCTTGATTATTTAGGCATGGTCAACATGTTATGAACATTGACTATTATTAGTTATTGATTTGTGTTGAACCAGTTTATGAGCAGTTTTACCTTTTTACATCATGGGTTGGGTAGACAGTAATTATGGGTACTTAAATGGAACACCTTATAAATTACGTTTCACAGCTTGACTATAAGGTGTTCGATGATAATGTTGGGTTAGAAGTTATAATTTAGTAAAAGTTGTTTACTATAATAAAAGGAAAGATAGAATATTTTGAAAATAAATATTTGTTAAAATATTTATATAAGAAGGTGATTTTATATAAGTAAGTTTATAAAATGTGGTTTATATATGAAAATGATTTAAACGAAGAATTTGAGAACTTAAATCCCGGTGTTTTTGAAAATGTTTTTCAGAACTATGGCGAAAATAATATTAGTATTATTTAAAAGTAAACATTTGGGGTAGTTGGTTTAGAAATTAAGATCATGATACTTAGTATTATTATACGAAGTATATTATATCACTTTGAAATGATTTCGGTTAAATATCAAAAGTATGGTTTGGATGTACTGAACTCACTTCTATTGATTGGAAACAATTTCGGTGATGGCTGCAACATCATCGGCATTCATTTTTGAGTTTCTAAGTGTGGGATGCTACAAAGTTGTTTTGGTAAAATGGATTTTGATTTGAAATCCCAAAGTATGATTTGATATACAAAAGTTATATGTATAAATTTCTTCAAAATTTTTGAAATGAAAATCAGTGTTTAGTTCTAATGTTTTCTGTAAAGAAATTAGAACTTTGTTAAGTTATGATATGTTGTTTGATAGTTTCCATATGTTAAAATGAAATGGAATTTTCAGCGATTTTGGATAGTCCGGAACTCCGAAATCGTTATAGAACTCAAACTAACTATTTTTGATAATATAAAGTTGAGTTATGTAACACTTGAATTGAGAAGATAGCAAGTTAAAACAAGTGTTAAATGTTAATCATAGTTTTTAAGTAAAACAAAATAATGTTTAGTATACGCTCTTAGGATGCAATGGGGTATTACATGTATGAACTTAAGTTATAAAATGTGGATAAATTTGAAGTTATGTTTTAATGAAATGATTCATAAATGGTTTAGTATTGAATGACATACTAATTGTATAAATGAATGTGATTAATAAGGAATTGGTATAATTAAGAAAACCAATAGGATGAATACATAGTTGTACATAGATCATTTTATTCGCATAACTGCACTTGATCCAAAATTCGAGTACATGTTTTTGAGGTGGTTTATAATGGTCTGAATAAGGATTTTTCACTCGATTCTTAATGGTGAACACTTGATACAGATTCGTAATGTGATCCTAATGTTTTCTAACATAGTATATGGTTATGAAAGGAGAACAGATGTTTCTAATCAAGGAACCAAATCGGAGTCCACACTATATAGGTCAAGTGATCTATACTAGTTTGAAAGTGAAATTTATGCGATCGAGCAAGTGATCAGATCAAATATTGCGTATAAATGGTTCATGTGCATCGTATGGGCTTTGGTAGATTTTTATGATGTATGTTGACTTACGAAGAGTTTGAGGAATGAATATCCCATTTGTTATGGAGGAACATTAATAATTGTCTAAGTAAGAACCTAAGGCTGTTGAGCGTAAAGTATGCTTAGTAGATTGTTTATTGTCCTTGGAAGATGGAAGAATTTGAACTTGAGCGAACAATGAGCATTGGTGGCTAGTAATTGTGAATATTATTTGAGTATTTTTGTGCTTATTCCTTTATTAGGGTAAGAACTACTGTAGAGCAAGGATGCTCAGGGTGGCACCAAGAAGACATAGGGCGGTTTGAAGGAGTTCTATCTAGAGTCGCTCATAGAATATGGTTTCCTTCTTATTTTGGTATCATGTATCTATTATCATGTACTCACCGCTTGAGGTGGAGTCACCTAGTATGAATTTTAGTTTGTATATATTTCATCAATACTCTATGTATGCGTCTTGTTTCTTCCATCTCCATTGATTATCATTCTTATGTAAATTTCGAGGACGAAATGTTCTAAGTGGGGGAGAATGTAGCGAAGCTGAAATATAAACACTTCATCTTTGAATATCGTAACGTTTCAAAACATAATTAAGTGTTATAAATATGATTTTATAACCTTATTAGACATTATTTAATTAATTAATAATGATAAGAAACTTTTTTTTGAAATTTGTTTACAAAATATATTCTTCGATGGAAAATCGATAATGTGACCGAAAATCGGTTTATCGGTAAACACCTTTTCGATTGATATAAGTTGTTCAAACTCTTGTGCACTTATCTAATGATTAAATTAACACATCAGCACACTCTCCTCTTCATAAAGCTTGAAAGGTTCTAGAATGTTCTAATGGATATAAGATATTACAACGAGAGGCGTATAATGGTAATTAGCATAAATGAGAAGTGACTTAAAGGAGAAGTGATGGGAGGTGAAGCCTCCATGGCATGACTAGGGGGTGAATGCAAGCTTAGGTAACACCATTTTTGTGCTTATATAAGGAGAGGCATACCTTTGAGTTATAATCACAAATCCACAAAGCTTATAATAAAAAATCAATGGCTTCTTCTTCCTCCTTCTCTTGTATATTCTAAAGAAAATTATTATAAATCTAATCCAAATCAACTCAAATTTGAAGTGAACCATGGGGGATATTATAACACCTTAAATCAAGTTAGAAGTTGAAGAAACAAAGCTACACTCACCCTACATGGATATGCCGTGAGCTATAAGTGAGGGGAGGAGGGCAAAAGCAAGGCAAGTGCAAGGAAGAGAGGAAAGGAAAGGAAAGGTGTTACAAGGTTGGGTTTCGAACTTGGGTTCTTGGATCTTAGTTGTTTATGAGGTTAAAGGTGAATTAACAATTCACTTTGAATGGAAAATATAACATATATATGTTGTATTTTGATTGTGGTTAAATTATTGAATTGTTGTTGACATATGTTAAAACATTGTTTGGATTCTTACTTTAAAAGTAAATGACATATGTTAAAACATTGTTTGGATTCTTACTTTAAAAGTAAATGACATATGTGGTCCATGTATATGGACTTGAACAAACTTGGAATGGGCTTGAATGGACTTGTATGATATATGAATAGAGCTTGAACAAAGCACATAGGTTATAGAGCTTTAGATTGGACTCGGAGGTGAAAGTGTACTTATAACGATAGTCGCTATAGAAGCAGTTTGGAATTGCCTTTCGGTGATTTCTATGGAACTTTGTAGAGAGATCATTAGGGGTTTCTCATCATATTTATAATTTTATATAGATATATGTTTGTTGCTATAACAAGCTTGGATAGTAAAAAGTTAAGTAACATCTCGAAAAGTGGTCAAAATTTCACTTTTGCAAAACTACCCTGATTAGACTTGATTTTTGAACTTAAAAGGTTTGAAAAGATATTTCAATTTAAGTATTTTATTTCATTATTTTTACAAGTGTTTACTTACTATTATTAGAGAATTTTGAAAGTGGTTTAATTTCTTTACGGATTTTTGAGAATTAGTTGGATTTTTAAAGAAGATATATTTTGTTAAAATATATAGAAAACATGTTTTTTTCGAGTTTTAATTTTTTTATAAACTTGTTATTTTAAAGTAATATTTTGGATAAATGCTTTAAATCCCATTATAAGTATTTTTCGAGTATTTTAAAAGTATATTCAAATGTTTTCGAAAAGGGATTAGAATTGCTAAATGGCCAAAGGGCTAATTGTTTGATTACTTGTTTGAAAAGTAATTACTATGTTTAATACTAAAAGCCAACGAAGTAAGGCTTATTTATTTATGAGAGTTAAGATTGGTGTCAAGTAGGGATGGAGCAATATAGCTCCAATCTACCGGTTTCCCTCTTGGTTGAAGAATAGTAAGTCAAGAAACGTCAAAAACATGTTAATCGTGTTGATTTCTTACTTGTTTATGGAAATCCTTAATACTATACTTAATACTAAAACCTAACGAGGTGGACTTATCTATTTGTGGGATTCAAGAATGAAGTGTCTAGGCAAGGCTTTGATGCAACCACTGCTCTAACTTACCTGGCTTCACTCGTGGACAAGGAAAATTTAAGTTGGACTGTTTGAAAAAAGTTAAGCATACAAATATTGATTTGTATAAGCAATTATTTTGACTAGATAATCGATTAGTTGATTATTGAACTTAATTAAATATAACTTAAGAAGTTATTAAAAGGCTTTGCAATTTCATACCAATAAGAACCGCCGGGGAGGAGTATTGGTACGAAATGTCTCTAGCTTTCGCTTACTTCTGACGGAACTAGAATTCAGTTAGTCGGGAATTTATTTATTGGTTTTGGAGAGTCTAGTAAGTGGAAAGAGTGTACTTATATGAGATGAGTCAGACACGTAATCACTTCCAAACCATATATGCGATCTATGTTCTACAAGCGGTTGTGAAGTGAAATGTTATAGAGTTGAATTGTCTATCTTGAGGAGTATTCCAAGAGAGAGGAAAGCGTTAGCATTCGTCGAAGGACTTAAGTGGGGAACCAATGTAGAGGTTCGAGATCTATTCAAGATGCTCGATTCCATGTAGTGATTCATGATTAGTTTAAGACAATGTAATCCATTTAGGTATTCATGTACTAATTGAGTAATGAAGACTCATGTAAGAGATGCCGAACGTAGCCTTGACGTTGGGAAATGACAGAATATAGAGAAGGGGCATGGCAAGGGGGTTTAGCAGCTCAAGGGTATATCAACTCCGTATCAAGAGATGCTTATCGACTGTTGCTAGTAGGAGTTGGTATGGCTTGGACCACACAACGAGGGTGGTCCAGTTATGTTTACCTTAGAGTATATCCTATCTAGAGACAAACGATGCTCGGATGGTAGTTTCTGATCCTCGTTATGGAGTTCAGATGTGGTCAGAATGAGGATATCTCTATGGAAAATCCATTATGCAAACGTGCCATAGCGATTTTGGTTGTATACCTATTATTGTTGCGGCGTTTACACATCAGCTATTTGATATGATTTATGTGCTACACACTAGACATTGTCTATCATATCACTATATGTTAAACTAAATGAATGGTTGGTTTCATTTGAGTGAAAAACCGTTACGATAACCCGTATGGTCTCAATGGTTACTGTTACTTGTCTCATATTTCTTGAGTTTCTCATGTTGGTTTACCAAACTAATCCGGGTATAATGCTCGAGTCAGCCCCGTGTCTGTTTCCAGATTAGCTACGGACAATTTGGAGCTTATGGAGAAGAGCTGGATGATTACGTTCCGTAGTATTCTTATTTCTGCTACATTTCTATATTGTATATATTAGCATTGTGAGGATGGGCGGTTATAACTAACTAGGCTGAAGATAGTGCTTGGTTTTTAATAACTTTGATATTTCTGTATTTAGAGTAACCCTTTGTATTGTTCCTTTGATATTATATATTATCGTTCTACTATGAGATTCTGATGTTTGTTCTTCCTTTCTCATCCTATTCTTTTATTTTTACCCTTACTTTCTCACTTTCTGACACTTGGATGTTCGACACACCAATACCTTGGATGTATTTAGTGTCGACATTCGAGGGTCAAAAGTCAGTTCGTTACACAGTATTCAGCATGTACACTCTACCCTATTGGCTCATGAAGGAAGAATAGAGCAAAAGGAACAATTAAACAAAGATCTTAATCAACTATGCTGCAAACTCCTCAAATTTCAAAAAAAAATCAAGAAAGGAATTCAAACAACAGAAATGAGTATGGCATCAGAAATGAATAACCAAATCAAAAGGCTAGTCAAAGTTTTAGAGGTAGAAGCAGAGGAAGATGGGTAACAATAATAAATGAATAATATTCCAAATCTACGAAACTATAGCCACATAGCAAATAAATATTATTTTAGATTTGATTTGAATTTCTTGCTAAATCAACCAGGCAATAAAAATCAAAGAAACTTCCATCTTAATGCAAATTTGGCCCATACAAATCAAGATTCCAAAAATTAGGGAGATAATTCAAGAACTCAGAATGATTCAGAGGTTTTGGAGGTTCTGGCCAAATGAGAAGATATTCTAAATGAAAGCTAGTACCCTTACTCGGGTGCAACCAATCATATCACTAACAATCTACAAAACTTGAATCTTGGAAACAGGGAGTACAAAGGTACGCAATCTATTTTATGGGTAATGGTGAATCAGTAAAGATCACACACATTGGAAATGCATGTATTAGAGGCAAGAAAGAGTTACATCTCAATATTAACTTATTAAGAGTGCCTCAATTAAAATGAATTTAATATGTGTTTCTTAATTTTCCAATGATAACAAAGTTTACTTTGAATTTTACCCTAATTTTGGTTTAGCCAGAGATTTGCTAAATAAAGAAATTTTGCTGTAGGGTAATATGCACAATGGCCTCTATATATTCAATCTGGTGAAGAACCATTGGACTGCAGATGAAAGAAAATGGTGTAATTATTTTAGTTCAAATGTCAATGTAAATGATAAAAGCACTTTTGATATATGGCACTATAACCTAAGTCATCCAAACACTAATGTTGTAAAGCAAGTATTGAGAAATAATAAAATCAATTTCAAAGATATATCTTTACCCTATGTATGCACATATTGTCAAATGGGAAAGAGCCACAAATTAGCATTTCCCAACTCCATATCCGAATATAACAGACCATTGGAAATGGTAGCTACTGATCTATGGGGTCCAACACCAGTTAAGTCGGATTATGGTTTCAATTTTTATCTATCATTTGTAGATGAATATTCTAGATTTACTTTTATATATTTTCTCAAAACAAAAGCAGAAACACAAAATGCAGTAGTTCAATTTATTAATCAAGTAGAGAAACAAACCAATCAATGGCAAAAGGTCATGCAAACTGATGGAGGAGCAGAATTCAAGCCATTAAAAAGATACTTTGTAAAAAAGGAATAATACACAGAATTACCTGTCCTCATACATCAGAACGGAATGGACTAGTAGAGAGAAAGCACGGGCACATTGTGGAAGTTAGACTTACTCTTATGGCCCAAGCCTCATTACCCCTAAAGTTCTAGCCTGATGCATTCTCCACCTCAATATATTTGATAAACGGGTGTCCAACAAAAGTGATGAAGTTCAAAACTCCAAGCGAAGTTCTCTCTTCAACATGAGAACTGATTATTCAAGCTTAAAGATATTTGTATGCCTATGCTTTCCCTACTTAAGGCCATACAATTCTCACAAGCTAAGTTTCATTCAGCACCATGCACATTCCTGGGCTATGCATCACAGCAGAAAGGATACAAATTCCTGAGTAATAATGGTAAGATAATTATATATATTCATTTTGCTTTTAATGAACATATTTTTCCTTTTGAAGTTAAAGATACGAAAGCCAGTTAAAATTTGTATAATGAAAAAACATCAATACCTCCCATACCATTGTACAATGAGGAACTTAGAGAAAGAGTTGATACAAAAGATCAAGATGAAGCTGGTCCCCAACACATTGAGTCCTCATTTAGACCAGGTCATGGATCCTCAGAGACATTAGGATGCTCAGACAGTCCAACTCAAACCTATGATAATCAAAGTAATGTGCAATCACAAGACAATAAACAAAAATTTCATGAAGATGCACATTATCATGAATCTCCTCAGTCTCATGAACAATCACCTACAAAGCCTGGAAATCATATGATAAAAAGAGCAAAGAGAGGAATTTTCAAGCCTAAAGTATATAAAGCTGTTTTAGAATCAGAAGAACCAATCACTTATGAACAAGCAATAAAAAGTAATGAATGGAAAACAGAGATGAATGAAGAATACAATGCTCTCATCAGAAATAAACTTGAGATTTAATGAAGCTACCCGAGCACAAGAATATAATTGGATGCAAGTGGACATTCAAATTAAAAAGGCATCCAGATGGAACTGTCAACAAATAAAGGCGAGTACAGTAGCAATAAGGTGTATACAATAATAGGATTTGACTTCACAAAGACTTTCTCCCCAATTGTAAAGCCAACTATCAGCAGAATTATACTCATTATTGCACTTCACAAAAACTGGAAAATAAGACTGCTTGATGTAAATAATGCATTTCTAAATGGAGAACTTTAAGAGGAGGTCTATATGGAACAACCACAAGGCTTCAGACAGACTAATCAAGGAGATATGGTGTGTAAGTTAAATAAGGCAATCTATGGACTCAAGCAAGCCTCCAGGGTATGGAATGATAAATTAAAGGCAACATTGATCGAAATGGGATATAAGTCAACAAGATCAGATAGCTCACTATACATGAAACATGGTGACGGTTCAACAAAATACATATTAGTGTACGTAGATGATCTTATAATCACTGGAAATAATGAAACAGAAATCAATAAGGTGATACAGTATTTAAACCAAGAGTTCACCATTAAAGGCCTAGGTGAACTTACCTATTTCTTGGGCAAAGAGGTAAAGAGAAAATCCAACTCAGAGATAATACTGTGTCAAAAGAAGTAATTCTCAGAGATTCTTGTCAAGGCAAAAATGTATCAGGCTAACACATTACCCACTCCTATGATAAGTAGTCTACATCTATCTAAGAATAAAGGAGAAGATATATCTAATGAGAAACAATATATAAGCATTGTAGGAGCACTTTAATATATAACAATTACTAGACCAAAAATAGCATTTAGTGTCAACAAAGTATGTCAATTCATGCAACAACCACTGGATGAGCATTGGAAATCAGTGAAAAGAATTCTCAAATATTTAAAAGGTACAATAAGCTAGGAACTATGTCTAAAAGCATTCGGAGATCTAAATATATAGGGATTTGCAGATGCAAACTGGGCCACTGATCCAGATGATCAAAGATCGACCACTGGTTACTGTATATACTTAGGTGAAAACCTATTTCATGGTGCTCTAAGAAACAATCTACCATTTCTCAATCTAGAACAGAAGTAGACTATAGAAGGGTAGCAAGTGCTACTGTAGAGATCATATGGGTAGAGTCTCTATTGAATGAACTAGGTTTCCAAATCAATAGCAAACCCATAATTTGGTGTGACAATCTAAGCACCGTATTTTTGTCTGCTAACCTAGTTTTACATTCACGAACGAAACATATGGCAATCTATCTCTATTTCATCGTGAACAACTTATGAAAGGAAAGCTAAACATAAATCACTTAGCTTCCACTTACTAGAGGGCTAACATACTCACAAAGCTATTGTCAAGCAGAAATTTTGATCGACTGAAGAGAGATCTGAAATTTGAAGAGTGCAATTGAAGAAAGAAAGAGGGCATAAAACTCTAAATCTATTCGAGGGGGAGTATTGGAAGAAATGAGATAAAGAAGAGTACTTAAGCCAGCAAAAAATAGGAAATGACTAAGTCAAATTGTATTAAATTGAAGCAGTATAATATACATGGTTAATAACATAAATGTACAAGTAATATGTGGAGCCGAAATTCTATAAATACACAGACTATGAACATGTATCTATTATCAAATATATCAATAAAATTATAGTAGTTTTTACATTTCTTTCATCTTCGACCAAATCGTTACCTAATCTTTGTAGCAACAGTCGTAGTAAAAGGAGGTAAAGGAGTTTGCAAGGAGGTATAGGTTCTAAACAACAATATCGAATTTGAGATGGCTAATTTTGTTAATACACCAATTGCTAAACGTACACTAATAAATATAATAAACTACTCTACACCGAATATTTCTTTACACACACCATGTCTATTGCAAAATTACCCTTGTTTTCATCTTCTTTATCTTCCCTCTTTCAAACTTAAGACTTATTTACATGAAATTAAAAATTCCTTATATAAATTAAGTTAAAATTTAATAGAATAAATTTTTTTTGCTCTAATATTGTAACTTATTTATTTTTTTCACAAATTTCTCAATTTCAAAAAAAAATTAACTCTTGTTTTAGAACAAAAATAAACACTTTTAAATTAAAGAAATTAGATATAAATGTTGTGCTAATTGAAATTTTAGGTTTCATGATAAAATAATTCATTAACTTTTTTTATCAAAATACATAGATTGGACCAAATTTCATTATTTTAAGCTTAATTTAATGGATTAAATGGAAAATGATCAAAACATGCAATTAACAAAAAGGGTATTTTCATAATATATTTATATAGGAAAATAACGTGTGTTTTAAGTAATTTTTGGTGTATAAATAGAATTTACCATTTGAGATTGATTTCTATCTATTGGACATAGCTAGAGCAGAAGCGGTGTTGAGTGTGCAATGAATTCGGATTTGGGCCCAACTAAAATAGACCTACCCAAATTAAATATCTACTTTATTTATAGTAATCAACCCATACAATTCTAAGGCCTCAAAAGTACACAAAGCCTAAAAGAAATTTCAATTAACCAGCTTAGAAGACTTGAACAAAGCTCCTCAATTTCTGTATATCTCCATTTGTAGCCCATTTCCAGCCCTACAATAAAGAGCACTTTAAATTCCTACCCTTCTTCACTCTAAAATTCGCTTCAAAAATATACCAATATTTTCCAACCAAGCAATAGCCTTTTGCCATATTGTACACTTGATGACCACATCAATTTCCACTCCAATACACCTCCAATTAATGTCCATCCATATAGATACCCTTGCTTCCAAAAGAATGATATTGAGAAACAAATAAATGAAATTCCACATTGGAAAAATATTCAACCATCCATGAGCTCCTTCTCTTCTCTAGTTCTTCTTGGTAAAAAAGACGAATCATGGAGATTATGTTTGGATTATATGGCGTTAAAAGCCATCACTATCAAAGATAAATTCCTAATTCCAACCAATTATGAAATTTTGTATAGGTTGCATATGCATATTATATCTCCAAATTGGTCCTATGAAGCAGATACTATCAAATATGTGCACACCCTTCGGACATTCCAAAGACAACATTACATACACATGAGGGCCATTATGAGTTTTTAGTTATGTCATTTAGCTTAACTAATGCTTCAACAGCTTTTAAAGCTATAATAAACAATATATTTCATACTCATCTTTGAAAATTAATTTAGTATTGTTTGATGATATACTAGTCTATAGTGATTTAGTCTTCCCATTTATCACTTTTACAAACAACTTTGGATATTTTATCCCAACATCTAGTTTTTGCTAATATTTTGAAATGTGCATTTGAACTGACTAGCACCAATTGGGTTACATTATTTCAGGTAATAGAGTCAAAGTAGACCCAATAAAATAGAGAGCATGCTCAAATGGCTCGAGCCCACCACCCTTTGTAGTAAGAGTCTTTCTTGGAATTATGGGCTACACAAATGTTTTATAAACCACCATGCTACTATTACATTCACATTATCTAATTTAATAAAAAAGGATGCTTTACAATGTACTGAACAGACCAACAAGGCCTTTGTTGCTCTGAAAGTATCTTCGACGAAAGCTTTTATTCTTCATCTTCCCAACTTTTCCCAACCTTACATACCGAAGCATCCAGCTTAGCAATCAAAGAAATTCTCTCTCAAGGTACATCTCCGTCGTTAAAAATGACCACCTCATACCCGGAAAAGTTTAGCATAACTTACTCATGAGAGATGTTCGTCATTATGGCAGTGGTCCAATGGCACTGCCATTACATGCTCGGTTGACGTTTACCATAACAACCGATCATCAAAGCCTCAAGTAACTCACCTCTCGAATAATACAAACATCTAGGAAACAAAAATGGTTAGTAACTGTTGGGATCCGACTTCGATATCTAATAAAGATCGGGCTCTTAAAATCAAATCGTCGATGCCTACTCACATTGGTTAGATGAATATTTGATGGTTGTAATTTCTACCCTAGTCTTTCACATCACCAAGGAGGTCTAAGAAGCAGCTCATCAAAAACCCGTATTGCAAAAATTGGTTCAACTAGTTAAGAGATGACTTCCTATGCTAAGTTAATGTTTAGAAATGATTTTTTGTTTTGGGGAAATTGTTTTTACACTCCTAATAATGAACATTTGCACTAGAAAATTATTTGAACATATCATAGTACAAAAGAGGGAGGGAACTAGGGCATAATGCCATACTTGCTAGAATTCTTAGTAACTTTTATTGGCCAAAACTCACTCAATCTATTTTGAGATTATTTTTCATTAAATTCTCCATTATGTTTAATGTAAATCTGACATTTTACCGCTTAAAGTGATGTTACTACCGTTGTCGATTTCGATATATATATATATATATATATATATATATATATATATATTTAGGAAGACATATCTATGGACTTCAACACACATCTCTCGACTTCATCCGACAAGACATGTATTTGGGAATAATGGATCATTTATCAAAGTATGCTCATTTTTGTACATTACCAACATCCATATGCTCAACGCAACTTGCAACTTATTTCACCCAGGAGTATGTTCGATTGCATGGATTTTCCCATACTATTGTCTTCGATTAATACCGTCTCGTCTTAAGTAAATTTTGGAAGGAGCTTTTTTGCATTCATTAAACTGCACTTTGCATGAGCAGCGCCTACGATCCGCAAACAGATGAAACATAGGTGATCAACCATTGTTCAGAATCTTACCCCTGTACAGAGTAGTTGATGTGCCAGGTCAATGGACCAAATGCCTTCCTTGGGCCGAATGGTAGTACAAACTTGCAAGCATACATCTATCAGCATGTTCCCATTTCAAGTAATATATGGATGGCCACCACCCTACCTAACTACATCATTGATGCATCCCCTTCTCAAGAATTGGAAGAATGAGTTACTTCTAGAGATCACGTAATGCATGTTATCGAAAGTAACTTGTAACTAGCATAAATATGAATGACAAACATGAATGAAGAACCATGTCGATCAACATTGCACTAATAAGGAATTTCCCTTAGGGTCATTGGTGTTTATCAAGATATAACCTTATCATCAACGTTCACTTTGCTCCTCAGAACATAAGCTTTCAAAGAAATATTTTAGGCCTTCTCAAATCATAGAACACATCAGATTAGTAACATACAAGCTTTTTCTTCCTACAAATGCACACATATACTCCGTGTTTCATATCTCAACATTAAAACTATGCCATAACCCAGCTGCAATAAGCCCCACGCCACCACCAAACAACCTCATCAGCAAAAATGAACAAAATGGCCTTATGGACAAGCCTGAACTCGAAGAGTGTGGTGATGATACATGTGCAACTGCACACAACACTGATAATAATACCACACAAACTGCAGCATACACCATACCCAAACATATTAGCATCATGCCTAAAAAGTTCTTAGAACAAAATAGAAATAGGGTTTTATGAAAAAGGACAAAACTACATTAATGGAATTTGTTTTTTTCTTATTTACAAAAAAGTTTGTTACAAAACTTTAGCCACTATAGGCCAGCTATCCATAATTAGTTATAGCTAATAATGGTATGAAAATAGTGGTATGAACGTGTGAAATAGAAAGTAGCATTTGCATGTTTTCTTGTCTCTACTCTTGTTCTTCCTCTTCTCTCTCTTTTCTCCTTTTATTCCTTTGCACAATAAATTATACACACCAGATTGCTACAAACTTTTGTTATATTAGAAATTTTTAAAAGTTGTAAACATGAAAAAGCATATTTGAAAAGGTTTCTTTGACTTATTAGCATCATAACTTGTAAATATACAATAACCTAAAGAAAACATACACCAAGTCACTTGGTTGCAAAGAATGCAACTTGTAAACAAAAAATCAATCATCGACCCCTCCATCAAAACCAACCTCCTCCATGATGAGCAAAACTCTAGTGAGCATCAACACAGTGGTCGAACCAGAAAGCCACTACCATATGAGGGAACTCGTGCAAAGATCAGACATGACAGACGCAATGACTTGACTTTGTCATAGCTGCTGAAGAAATGGCACAGGATGGATGTTACTACGAGTTTCATCTTTGGGATTGCGTTTTGAGTGGAGAATACGTACATGAGTATGAAAAGAGGGAGGCGATGAATGGGGATTTGAAAAATATATTGGTCGTATACCTCATGAGTTAATTCACTCTTTCTAGAAACCACTTTCATGCAATTCTCCGATAAGAAACCATGTCAATATTGATTTCGTGGACTTACCTGAAATTCAAGAAATTAAAAGTAGACATGAAAGAGCTCCAGATAACGAGAAGGTTATGATACAAAGTGAATTAAAGGTAGTAGCCTTTCTGCCAACAACAAAATTTTCAGAATCACATATAGCAAAAAATACTAGGGGTAGGCCATCCAAAAAATCAAAAGTCATCAAAAAAGATATGTCACTATTTGAACATGTTGAGGCTTCTTTATCATATGCATAAATACTAGTCCTAGGCTCTCTTACAAGACTTGAGATCAAATGAAAAAAAAAGCTGAAAATAATAAAGTTATTGATAGCTACTCAATACAAATGCATCAAGTTATGAGGTCATCAACTGTTGCTGTGGAGGATATGCCTAGCGATGGTAATTGTGGTTTTTGGATTGTTATGAAACTATTGAATTTCAGACGAAAGACCACTAAACCATTGTGTATTTGTACACGATGCAATGCTAAATAACATGGCAAGTAATGAGCTTATATATAAATCCATGCGGGATGAAAGTGGATTTGTTGAGATGAAAAATAAGATACACACTTGATATTATTACTATAAGCCATTGGATGCAAATGCCTGAAGTAGGTTTTAACATCGTGGAAACATTTGATGGTGTTGTTGTTCTTTTAGTTAAGCATGGAAGTTGTACCTTTATTCCAACAATCACTACTCCAATAGATCATTACAAAATGGTAGTGTTTGGTTATGCAGACGACTCACATTTCATCAGTATTTCTTCAGCTCCAGATTCTCCATTATCTCCAACTCCTAGGTTTAGGTGCTTTGAACAGTTTTGTAACATAATATACTATGATCGATTCGACAATATGAAGAAAGATTTGCAAAGTATGTTGACCGAATGACTTGTTATTATTTTGTCAACTTCATAACTTGTTAGTTTTTTTTTCATATTTTGGTTTGTAAATGAAATGTTAGTGTTTTCTTCATGTTTTGATATGTAATCGTGAATGATAAATGTTTATTATATTACATTTTTGTTAATGTTAAATTTCTGTGAATATACTATTAAATTTAATAACAAATGATGTTAATTTATCAAAATAAACAAATGAAAAAAAATTGCGTTAGGTCGAAAAATGAAAGATTTTCCAACCGGTGCACGTTGATTTGTAATTTTCAACGAAGGGGTACCATGTTTTAAGGGGACGCCAAATATTTTAGGGGGACTCCAGTGTTTGATAATAAATATATCGTTTTTTCGTCTTCAAAATGATTGGAACATGTCAAACCCAAAAGTTGGTTTACATTTTGGTCCAGCATCGCCGAACTGTTTGGGATCCTTTATAGTAAAAACAGCTGAGGGGTTCACATTTTATGGGGACTCCTAATTTTTGATGGAAAGTTGTCGAATATTTTACAAAAATGACGTTTTTCTAAATGGGTTATTTCGAACTAGGTTTATAGAATTAGTTTATTGCTTTTAATAAAAAAACTAAAGGGTACCAAATTTTACGGGGAATCCAAATTTTTTATGTAAGCTCGTTGATTGTTCGTCCTTCAAATGGCCAATTGCTTCAAACCTGAATGTTGGTTGAGTTTTCGTCCTAGGCCTATCAAAACATGGGGTACAAGTTAAAGATATTCGATGCAACATGTCGACTGCATTAGCAGCTAAAAGCCTTGGCATGTTGAACCCGAGAGCAAATCCTCTGTACCCAAACCACCATGTCCCCCTATTCCCAACCAATCGAGGACGTCGATTTTTAGCTATTTTGCAATTAAACCCCCTTTCTCTCTCCTGCTGTTGGGGTTTAATTGCAAAATGGTTGAAAATCGACGTCCTCGATTGGTTGGGGACAGGGGGACATAAGGGTTTGGGTACAGGGGATTTGCTCTCGTTGAACCCAAGAGTTTGTTGCCTTTTCGGTAATCGCTTTTCAAATACAGCAGGGTTATACAAAAATAGAATGTTGAATAAGGTAGGTTCTAGCAAATAACACATATATATGAATTAGCCTTAAAATGATAACTGTAAACACCCAATAATATACACAAGCATCATATATAAGTAATGCATCATATAACAAAGATTCATACACATCAAAAGAGTTAATATGATGCCACAATATTGTTTAATACATTAGTTCAACAGTCATGCACATAGAAACATCACCATATAGTTTAATACAACAATACAATAATCAACGCATGAAATCACAGTCATAGTTTTTTACTTCTTCCCACTTTTAGTCTTTTTCACTCCTTTTTTGCGCTGCTTTAACTTATTTTCCCTTATGCTTCTTTACCGCCTTTGAAGCTTCATGTTGATCCTCCATCAATACGTTTTCATCATACAAGTCTAGTGATTGCTCATTCTCAATACGTTTGATACTCTTTAGTACATGCGCCACTGTAGATGCATTTAGTTTTGAAGTTTTGATTAATCCGCAACGTATAGGAGTCAACGTTTCTAGAATAATTTGAAACATTTAGTCATATTTCAATAAAAAATTTAAAGAGTAAAAGTACGCTTTACTTATAATGTGGATTGTAATTTGGTTTGCTAGTCCACTACTTGATTGGAGGAGTTCGGTAATTCTAGAAAAAGGATTAGTGACAACTAGATGAGATACATTTTTATATCATTCCATGTAATTAGCCTCACAGTCTCAAGAATCATTGACTGGTTTGTCGTCAATAAGAAGATGATTTTTTTCATTTATTCCAACTAAATTTGCCTATATTTGAGTATACTGCCTCAACAATTTAGTTGACATTTTCAATTACTTTGTTTGAAGCATAAATATAGAAGTTGGGATTTGCTACCTAAATCCAAATTTACAAAGAACTCTTTGTGGAAGATAAAGTTCAATGTTTTTAAAGCATACTATAGGACCATTGTACAAAGAATGGTGTTGAAAGTTAAAAAAATTCATATTCTCCTTGTAACTATTCCAAACTACATGATGACCTCCCAAATCATCAATTCTTTCACGAATACTAACCAAATCATTAGCGATGCTAGGCTGCTGTGCAAAATAAAATGCTGCTCTCGCCTCACCTTCATTAACTTCCACTTTCAAATGACGATGTCTTAATATAGGGAAATGTTCATAAATTCGCACTTGCAATAATTTTACACAATTAGCAATTTGTTGTACACCCTTTTGCATACCTTGTCCTAAGTTGTAGAACAACCAACTTAAACAAGCAGTGGCCCAAGAATAAGCATGAACATGATGTGAATGACGAAGACATTGTAAAAAAAAATGGAAACTTCATTCCTAGATTATAACCACACACCAATGTGCCTACAGTGTACAACAAATAAGAACTAGCATGTCTTATACATTTCATGTTATCTGACTCTTTTGACCGAGAATAATTTGTACTTAACCATTCCAAATGAATTTTTATCACTGCCTAACACATCATTAACCAATTCCATTTTCAATCCTAGTCATTTATCTAACAATCACATACATTATGTACGCAATACCTCTCGATCCACCTAGCGAACCATTTAGGATTTTCCCGATAGCTGGAAGACCAGTTATGTGAAACACTTCATCTCCAGTTATGGTCACTTCCTCGAATGTCATTTATAGTCACTTCATCAAATAAAAGCATTAATAAGAAATTTATCAATTTTTTCATGCGCTTTATTGATCTTACCTATAAAACTAGAAAAAGCCACTGCATCCTTCACGAACTGACATTCCTCTGCCAAAATCCAAAGTTGATGGGTTTCCACATGACTATTAGCTTTATAACTCTGGCTTTAGGTACTTACAATATCAAAATGACAATCAATGACAATATTTATTTTTGCGATGCATTCAACTCTTAAAACCTTAATTATAAACTTACCGTAAGACCAATATGGCTAGTTATATGATCTTTATAACCAACAAGTAGAGGTGGTTGCTCCTTACTTTTAAAATCAATATGTGCTTTTATTTTTTTGCTTTTCCTCTCTTCACCAAAAGAGCAACTACTTCTTCTTCACTTGTCTAATTTTCATTTCCTCTGTCAATATTTTCTGATTCTTTCAATTCATCCAACTCATTTGGAGAATCCATTCCTCTATAATCACTTCAAACCCTTTCTCCTTTATGAACATCCTTTCCATTGTAATGAGATACCACTTCTTTTTCAATACTAGTATCACTACTACCCTCCTTACCACTACTCACATCATCTTCACTTTCATCTCCATTACTTTCATTTGCACCACTACTCCCAGCATAACCACTTCCTTCACCGGCATATTCCTTTTTTTCATCTCCTTTGTTACCTCCAATGACTTATGTGAAGGCATGCACTACTAGATATTGTTCGCTAATAGTTTTGTTTCTTTCTGATAATTTTTTCCTTCGGTCGGTCGACCCTGTAGGTCACAATCTTTCTTCTCTATCCACTATTTCACTTGCGACATTCGACGAAGATTTACTGCAAATATGAGTCGGTAATAGAATTCAAATAAATTAGCAGGAAAATTTTAAAATTCGACAACAACCTATCGAGTAAAAAGTGTGCGAAAATAAACAAACGAAAAACCAAACCAAACACGTGATAGTCGAAAATGAATTAAAAGGTAACATGTTATCGATGAAAAGAAAGTTTTTCGACGAAGTCTCATTACAACAAAATAAACTAAAGAATATCAACTGCAGACCATCAAATATGAAGTTTACGGAAAAACTTATTGAAAAACCTAACAAACTTCGACAATAGCCGATCATAGCAGCATTATTTATATAAAAAGGTACATCTTCGACAAAAGCCAATTGAATAACATGTATACGGTAACATGGATTCATAAAACTAAACTTATTTCGATAACGACAAGTAGAACAATTAATATTCATAGAAAAACAATGTTTCATCATCGTACTTTGAATGTCTACGTACATTATTACATGAAAACTAAAAAAATGACATAACGACATCGAATGAACAAAGCCAATGACTTTTTAACGATTTGATAATTTCCTATCAAGTTTGCACTATTGTACATAGAAAAAAATTGATACATGTTAAACGAATAAATGATTTCGATGCCACAACGAAACCCTGTTCAATTAATTTCGTTGACACATCATTAAAATCGGTTTATCGATACATGTTAAACGAATCAAAAAAATTACCTTTTATGTGCGCTGTTGTCGTGTCCAGCCATATTGCATTTGCTTACCTCATCGCCGCTGGCTTCATCGGATATGTTGGGGTTCTTCATCCTCACCATTGTTGATTTTCGACTGTGGTTTTCTTATTTGATTACAAATAAATGGAAAGTCTCAAAGTACTTCCAATTTTTCAGAGAAGCGCCCGGGGAAAAGAGAAAACATGGTTAAATGAACTAATATTTTTTAAATATAAAAGGCACACCCCATTACAAATTAATAAACAACAGAGTCCCCCTAAAAAGTCCTCCGTATCCATTTTAGAAGTCCCTTTACTATTCCAAAGTGATTCGATAAGATTTGGATGATTCCTTATTGTTCAAAGTGCTCCAACAATACGATTATGGTAAATCGGTTCGGTGGTTCTAGTGCTCCAAACTTTTCCGCCAGTATTGTTCTTTAATGGGATATTTATAGTTGTAGGATGTGAAGGAGTATATATAACTTAGTCTGTTCGATTCGGTAGTAGTCAATTCAGTTCGGTAAGAGTCGGTTCAGTTTGGTAGAAGTTGGTTCGGTTCGATGAAGCTAATTCGATTTGGTAAGAATTGGTTTGGCAACACAATACCGGACGGTTTTTCCTATTTGGTACAAACTCCTTACCAAAACATTCTTGATGTTCTTGTTATCTAACATTTCAACCCGGCTATATCCGAACTAATTGGACAAGTTAGAATCGACTGCATCAAGGCTAGTAAGCCCAGCGCGATGATTGTGGGGCCCAAAAATCAAGTACAGATGATAATATGAAGCCATGACCGAACAGAATCAAGAGATATGCTATACAGAACATTCTAAGTATGAAATATAATTTAATATTGAAAATGGGTCGGCCACAATCCCTCTTAATCATAAGGATCAGTCCACTTCAGCTAAGCAACTGCAATTCAATGGAAAACAATCGATATTTCGAGACCTGTAAGTCCAATACATATGAAACTTTGGGCGCAAGATATTGGGACCCTTGGAAGTCTACCCTAGGGATAGCACCTTAAAAGGACTAAGCAAGAGGGACTAGCCTTCTTCCATCCATATGGATCGGCCAGAATCAGGTAACAACACCTATTGCAGTAAAGATCGAGCAATAACTCAAGTTCTATTAATGCAATTGGCATGAAACTCGGAGAATAAGCATATTACAACATGGAGAAGCTCCTACAGTGATCGCACCCCCAAATTCCTCCAAAATATGGATCGGCCCCAATCTCTATTTCTCAGGATTTGGGCCATGCGATCCCTTGTGGGGGCCCATATGGTTTTGGAGATCCTTCTGTTGAATTTTCAAGGAGGCATTTCTTCGTCTTCCTCTATAAATAAAGGCTTGATCGTTCATTTTCGGGACTTTTGAGCTATTGTCACTTTGTACTCTATTGTAACTAAGGATTTTCATCCAATCCCTATTGTACTCAGTTTACAAAGTGAGTGGTAAAGCTATCTCTTCAAAGTGGATGTAGACAAACAATGCCGAACCACTATAAATTATTGTATTCTTGTAATTGCTTTGATTTCTGTTATTTAATTGCTTGTTTCCTCTGTTTACATTTAATATTCTGTATTAATTCTTCTACAAAAACTTTATTGGGTGTTTGTGCCAATATTTGGTGCAAACATTTTGGTGCTTTCACTGATAAGGAAGATTCTCGGCTCTATTTGGATCCCTTTGCTACTACTGGATTGCATAAATCCCCGGAAGAGATCCAGAATTATCTTCGAGTAGTTTATTCATTCTATTTAGATTTGCGAAAGTCTAAGGAAAACTATCAACAATGGTTAGGAATAGCAGATCAACCTCTCAAAACGTAGAAGGAAACTAGAATGTTAGCATCCAGCAAGGAGGCCAGAGCAATCTACTTATAGATGTTAATGCTACCAATCTATTGATATCCAGAATCAAGCTGATTCCATTACAAGAGCTGATTTCCAGAATCTGATGAGAGAGCTCGTGGATAGCCGCCAACAGTAGAACCAGCAGATTCAAGCCAATATCGATTTAATGAATCAACTCAGAGATCAACAATGTGGGAAATCTAGGAGAGAGCCAACCTCTTGTTCTGCATCAGAGAGTTCTAGTTCATTATATGATTATCACAGATAAAGACATTGTAGAACTGACAGATATCATGCAGAAGCATCTAGACATCAACATGCAAACCTACCTGGGTTGCCGAGGTCGATCGGGGCCGATCCCTCAATAGGGATCGAGACCGATCCCTCTATAGGGATCGGGATTGATCCTTCCTCTAGAGTAGAAAGCTTTCCTTTTCATATTGGAGCACAAGCTGGAGCCGCTGCGATTGATTCAGATGCTAGAGTTCAAGTGGATGCAGACTAGCTACCCCCTCAGAATGACGATGAAGTGAATGCATGTGATATACATCGATAGGACGTTGAGCCAAGAAGGCGTGGAATGGGCCGTAGACATCGACCAGACCATTCCCGTGAGGTAGAGCATAACTACTGCTTGGTTCCAACTATCCAAACGTCAGACTTATCGGCTATGGTTAGACAGCTAGTAAGGGAGAGCCAAGGATTAACCAATGATTATTAGGGGATCTTGAGAAGCCATACCCCGTTTACCGATAGTATCCTAGATGCGGATTATCCCAGGAGGTTCAGCATGCCATGGATGCCTACTTATGAGGGAAAAACCAATCCTAGGCAACACATCATGAGATATGAATGGCTGATGGATTCCGTACGAGCTGATGATGCGACAAAATGCATATGTTTTCCTATTACTCTCTCTAGCATAACAACGATGAGGTTTACGTGATTACCCCCACGGTCAATCTCTAGTTTTGACCATTTGGCAACAAAATTTGTCGAGTAGTTCCGTATGCATGCAACTCGCCCCAAAGATGTAATGCCCTTATCAAGCATGATCCAAGCTCCGGGTGAATCGTTGAAAAATTATTTGGAGAGATTTCATACAGCCATCGTAGAATTCAACAATCCGAATGACCATTCAATATTAATGGCAGCAACAAGAGGGATTGACCCAAAATCTGACTTTGGTGATTGGTTTGCTGGCAAACCACCTGCAATGATGAAGCATTTCTATGCAAAAGCATCTCAATATTTGAGGAAAGAGGAAGCTAGATGCTCTAGAAAGAAGAATGTTGTGGGATCAAGTGGAGAGGGAGTGCAGAGTAACAATTGCAGTGAAGCAGTTTGGGGAAAGTTATGGAAAAGTTCAGTAAATGCCCAAAGTAAACCGAATCAGCAAAAGAAAAGCGATGATATGAACCGTGAGCGAAAGAGGGATTCTAGAAGAGGAAAGTCATGGATTCTAATGTATAATATCTACTGAATACATCTCTAGAGAATGTTTACTTGTCTACATGCAATACCATGTAGTATAGGAAGCCACCTCCGAAAGAATTGATGGAAAACAGAAGCAAACTGGAAAATATTGCCAGTTCCATGAATATTATGGTCATAACACGAATGAATGTAGGCATCTTCAGGATTTTATTGAGAAACTGATTCGGGAAAGAAAACTACAACATTTTGTTAAAGCCCCGCTGGATGGTAGGTAGGGGACATCCGACACCATCCAAGGACAAGCGCTGCATAGGGCTAAGGAACCTGCGCGGGCTAGTGGAAGATTAGTGCTCAATACAATAGTCGAAGGACTGCATCTAGCTGATAATTGCAAACATGAGATGGAGCGCTATGCTAGCGTGATCAAGCATATGAAATTTTAGTGTTGTTCAACTATAGACAATGGGGCCCTGGCCAAACAGCAACATACAATGGTAGACGACATTGTTTTCAAAAACAGAGATGCAGATAAGATAGAGGCATAGATGAACGACCTAATGGTCATTTCGGCCATGATCGGCCCTGCCTTAGTGAGGAGTATCTTCGTTGACTATGGTAGTTCCATGAATATAATTTTCAAAAAGGCTTACAATCAGATGAGAATGGAAGCCAAGGACTTGAAATCGTCTAAAGCCTGCATTCATGGCTTTAATGGTGTTGCGACCGAAGCTGTTGGTTATGTCGAATTGCCCATAGAGTTGAGAGAAGGTGACCACAAGAGAGTGCAGATGTTCACTCTCCACACAATGCTTTTCTGGGCTGACCATCCCTAGCTAAATTCCGGGCAGCTCTTGCCCTATGTTGTTTGACTTTGAGTTCCTAACTGATAACGGTGTTGGAGTTGTACATGGTGATCAGACGACCGGACGTGCCTGCTATGTGGATGAATTGAGAGATGCTTAACGGAAGGAGAAGGGTAAGGGTGTGGACAAGTCTCTCTACATCCAAGCCGACGAAGATTGACAACCAGCACCTAGGCCTTGGCTCGGGTGCCACAGTCGATTCTATAAAGACATAGATCCGAGGGATAGCAAAGAGGAACTCAAAGAGACCAAGGCTACACCGGTTGAGCTGACAATCATCTTCATGGTCAGCTACGATGACCCATCATAGGTCCTAATGATCGGATCATAGTTCAACCCCTTGATGATGAAAAAACATGCAGGTTTTCTTCGAGCGAATCTGGATGTGTTTTCTTGGACTCATTTTGATATGTGTGGGATCTCGCCTACCATTGGGAGCCACGCATTAAATATTGACCCGACGCATGTCCCGGTAAAACAGAAAAGGCGTGGCATGGATTCAGAGAGATCTGCTGCCCTTAAAGAGGAGGTGGATAGGCTCAAAAGCAATGGGTTTATTCGCGATGCCCTCTACCCTAAATGGGTATCTAATCCTGTACTTGTGAGAAAGGCGAATGGAAAGTGGCAGACATGCGTTGACTGCTCGGACTTGAATAAGGCGTGTCCAAAAGTTAGTTTTCCTCTTTCGAGAATTGACCAGCTGATGGGTTCTACCGCAGGACACGAGTTGTTATCTTTTACGGATGCGTATTCAGGATATAATGAAATCCTTATGCACATTCCCAATCAAGATCACACCAGCTTCATTACAAATGTTGGATTGTATTTCTATGTGGCAATGCTATTTAGATTAAAGAATGCTTGTGCAACTTTTCAATGCCTGGTCAACCAAATGTTTAAAGTTCAGATTAGAATGACGATGGAGGTATACATGGATGATATGCTCGTAAAATCATGATGATCAAGCAACCACATTAGAGACTTAGCAGAAATTTTTGATATCCACCAATATTACAAGATGAAGATCAATCCTCTAAAATATTCTTTTGGTGTTACATCAGGAAAGTTCATGGGTTTCATCATCAATGCTCACGAAATCAAAGCTAATCCCAAGAAGATTTTTCAAACACCATCAAAGAAGTACAGAGCCTAAATGGGAAAGTTGCTACCATGAGTCCATTTATTTCCAGAGCCACCGATAAATGCATTCCTTTTTTCAACTTGATTAGAAGAGGGAAAAGGAACATTGAATGGACATAGATTGTGAAGATGCATTCTAAGATTTGGTGAACCACTTAGAGAGGCCTCCCATCTTATTAAAGCCGATAGATCACGAAGACTTGTATATCTACTTGGCCATGTCGGTACACGCTATAAGTGCCACACTGCTTCGCGAGGAGAATCGAATTCAGAGACTGGTCTATTATGTTAGCAAGTAATTAATAGGAGTTGAAAGGAACTGTCCGAAGATAGAAAAATTGGTGTACTGCTTGTTGGTTGCTTCACAAAGCTCTACTCCAATTTTCAGGCTCATCCCATCAATGTTTACACCGATCAGCGGTTACGACAAGTCCTATAGTGACCTTAGATGTTTGGAATGTTACTTAAGTGTAACATTGAACTATGCCAATTCAACATCACTTATCTCCCTCGAAATGCCATACAGGGACAGGCACTGGCAGACTTTATAGTAGAATTCACTACACAAGATGATCTCCCAAAAAGCGGTGGTGCCACTACCATTCGATGGAAATTTTTTATGGATGGAGCATCCAATGGTCGTTGTTTCGGAGGCGAAACTGTGCTATTAACTCCAGATGATCAATCAATTTGCTACGCTTTGAAGCTCAACTTCCCTGCAACAAACAACGAAGCTGAGTATGAGGCTCTGATTGCTGGACTCAAACTTGCTAGGGAACTGGGGATAAAATCTCTTGAAATCTTTTGCGATTCCCAGTTGGTGGTATAACAAGTTAGGGGAGATTACTAGGCTAAAGGAAAATGACATGCTCCGTACCTTTTCCAAGTCCAAGAGCTATTGACTGACTTTGAGTAGTATGACATCACGCAAATTCCTCGGGATCAAAACAAAGAGGCCGACTCATTGGCAAAGTTTGCTAGCACCAGGGATGCACAAAAAATGGGCTTGGTCCCAGTCGAAGTGCTAGACGCTCCGAGCATAAACTAGATAGAAATCGATTGGTTACTAGAGATGGAGCCTGAGAAGGAATCATGGATGACTCCGATTAAAGATTATTTGCTACAGAGAATCCTTTCCGAACAGAGGAATGAAAGACGACAAATCCTCCGTAAAGCTTTGCGAATATCATTCAGGAAGGAGTCATGTACATAAAGGGTTTTTTCGTTTTCCTGCTCCAGTGTATCGCTCATGATGAAATAAAATGAGTCCTAAAGGAATGTGGCGATCACAATAGGGGCAAACCCTAGTAAAGAAAGTACTCTGTTATGGGTATTATTAACCGACTGTCAACTGAGATGCTGCTGATTACGCTAAGCGATGCAACAAGTGCCAGATATATGCGAAAGTTCCGAGAGCTCCACCGATGGAAATTACACAAATGGTCAGTCCATGGCCATTTGCCACATGAGGCATAGATATTACTGGTTTTTACCAATCTCTAAAAGTGGAGCAAAGTATGCCATTATAGCAGTTGATTACTTCAACAAATGGGCTGAAATAGAACTCTTAGCCACGATCATGACAAAGAAAGTAATCAACTTCATTTTTGGAAAATAATCTATTGTTTTGGCCTTCCACGAACCATTGTAACTGATAATGGAACTTAATTCGATAGCACTAAATTTAAAGACTTCTGCCGTCGATATCATATTGAAAAGAGATTTGAGGCAATTGCTCACCCTTAAGCAAATGGACATGTTGAGGCTGTGAAAAAAAATCATAGAGTCCATTCTGAAGAAGCGTTTGGAAAAGGCTAGAGGCAAGTAGGTGGATGAACTTCCAACAGCATTATGAGCTTATAGAACCACCCACAAGACCGCGACTGGGCATACACCATTCGCACTTGCTTACGGCTCCGAAGCCATTATTCCTGTTGAACTTGAAGTCCTTTCTCATCGAGTAACCTACTACGATCCTAGAACGAATATAGATCTCCGTTTAGATATCTAGAATTTATAGATGTGAAGTGCGAAGAAGCTGATTTGAGGGCAGCTGCACACCGATATCAAGTCCCACGACACTACAACACTAAAGTCCAACCTAGAACCTTTAAAGTCGGCGATCTCATCCTGAAACGGTTTTTTTCCTTTCTCGACACACATGAATCCTACTTGGGAAGGACTGTATGTCATTGAACAAAGGCTTGGAGAGGGAACTTTCAAGCTAGCAACTGTTGATGGTGTCACACTCCTAAAGGCATGGAATAGTGAGCATTTACGATGCTATTTCATTTAGTTTATTCTTTTTCATTCAGTTGTATTTAGTTTTCGAATTTTCTTTAGCATTTGATTTTCCAGATATGTAATAAGAGGAATTATGTCATTTCTTTCCATTTGGCAAATAAAGTTTGAAATTTCCTTCATATTTGTGATTGCTGTAGCATTACATATTAGTTATGATACCCGACTAACTAATATTGACATTTTCGAGCAGATTCCCATAGTTTGGAGCCGGCTAATTACAAAAGTGCACGATTGAACTAAAAAAATGAACGTGGTCCGACCGTTCATTCGATGATTCTCGCTCACAACCCGATGGGTAAAGTACCTAACGAGAACTAGATGTGACATGACCATCCGATAACCAAATTAATCCCACTGAGTGATGGGACAAACATAAATCAAAAGCGACCGTGACATGACCATTCACTCGCTAAGTCAAACCACGGGCTTGGGGGCAAATTAATTAATTACGGAAAGTATGGTTCGATTATTTCGGAAATAGCTCTAAGTCCCCATAGTGTGGGCTGGAGTATAAACACAAATTGGCACCCGTCAACTAACTCTATCCCTCGGAGTGCGGATATGAGTACAAACAAATAGATGAGTGTGCTTCGACCACTCATTATTCCATGAACTCCGACCTGAAACCGACAGGAGGACCGCTAAGGATGGAGTTCGATCATCCACTACTTAATTTTGCTAACCCGAGACTGGAAGCAAGAGTATAATCACTTAAACCGCTGAGTCCGAAGGCGTAATACTATGGCTCAAGTTTAGTTTTTGGTATAACTTGAGGCCATGACCACTTAGAGGCCTTGAGTAAAAATTAATGAATGATTATCCGAATTAACGAGCAACAAATTACAAGTACATTGCATAGAGAAGTAATAGCTCGACCACTTAAACAAGTTTACATAAGAGTTCAACAGAAAATAAAGAACTTTTTTTACGCATTAAACTTGAAAATCGTAGTACACGTTTATTCAAAAGCGGGGGTCGTACCCGCACATACGCGGCCAAAAAAAAGAAAAACAGTTGCACAAGCTATATACAAACTAACCCGAAGTGACGACTACTTCTTTTGCCCCTTCTCTCTTTTGGATTTCTTGGGAGTGGATCCACCCGAGCCTTCGCTTGTCCTTCTCTTCGATCCTTTACCACCCTTCACAGGAGAGCTTTCATAGGTTGGAGGGAGTTTTCTAAGAACCGACCCCCCAAGTGGAATGACTTGCAATGGGACAAGATTTGGATCATCGATGTCCACATCAATCGGTTCAGATTTAGCTTTTTTCTTCAATGACTCCTCTCTCTCGATGCGCTCCTTTAAGCTGAAGTCATCAGTGTGTTCGGAGGCACTCGTGATCACAACATCATCAGATTCATCTGGCAGTTGCTGATCGTTGGCCTTATCATCATCAAGAGCTCCAATAACTTAAGCATCAGGCCCTGGAATGTTGGTAGCCATTGGAATTTCAATAAATGTTGGTTTTTGCTCCACAGCGGCACTGCTTCCTAGAGTTTGACTGGGAGCTAGAAGATTTGCAGATTCACGGGAACAAGCAAATAAGCCCAAAACTATTGGGCATGAAGAATGGAACGTCTCAAATAATGGAGAATAGAGTAGGATACCTATGTACGGCTGACTTTTAGTTGTTGCCGGAGTGCTCCCTTCTTGAATAGGAGTTAGCACCATTAATTGATAATCAGGTGCATCTGAATCATAGCTCAGATCCTGCGGGCCAAGTGAAATTGATGCTCTGGTTGTTTAAAGTGAAGGGGGCCTTTGGGATCAGACTTCAAAGTTTCAGCGATGTTTTTCCCTTTGTCGGAGGGTTCTAAAATATCAAAGTATCGGAGCCTTGCAGCGGTGAGATCTAAAGGTTCATTCACATGGAGGATTTCTTGTACCAGTTTCTCTTTATCCAAATTCGCTTCACCGAAGGTTTTCTTATTCATTTCAATGATATATTCCCAAGCCTCGACAAGCGATTCGAGGTAGCCCTCTCAAAGAAAACTCAAGTCATGATGGATTATGACCTTAGCATTGTATTCAACAATCAGAGGATCGAACATGTCCTTAATCTCATTCCGGCCGGCCTCTTTAGCATCCTCCAACTGGGCCTCAATTTGTTCTCTAACTTCATTACGGCCAGATTCTTTTGCCTCTTCCTTGAGGACTTCGATTTGAGTGAGTTGGTCGTCAAGTTTAATTTTCAGCCTTCGAGCTTCGACGGCCTCTTTACAATTCCTTTGAGACTCTTCCTAAGATCCAAGTTTTTCTTCCTTCTCTTTCTTAAGAAGTTCTTTAAGTTTCTCAACATGGCGGGCTAGAGCGTTTTTCTCTTTTTAAGTGTGTCCTTCTCAGAGCAAGCACACCACTGCGATTAAGAGCAGCATCCGACTCATTTTTGTAAGTCATTTGCAGACGACTAATAGCTTTGGATGTTTCTTTAGCGATCTTCTCAGCCACGGCTAGCTTTGTTATCAACTCCGTAATCTCATCATCTTGGTGTTTGATTATGCCTTTATCATGGATCCCCTCTTGTTAGCACCAAAATTGGTCACTAACCTCGTAGAAGAAGATTGTGAAGAGATATAAGTGATGAAATCAAATTAAACAGAGAAGACAGTGCTAATCTAAATACAGAAAGTAAGAACACCAAATTTATAGTGGTTCAGCGTAATTGCCTACGTCCACTTTGAGGTTAAACTTTATTGATCTTCTTTATAGTTGATTACAAATACAATTCGTGAATCAAATGCTTGAATGAAGTTGTTAAGTAGGGAAGATGAGTCTTGAAAATGGCAGAGTCTCCTCGGTGTTTTCTTTCCAAAAAAAAAGATCCCTTTCACTGTGACCCTGCCCCTCTATTTATAAGCAAAGATGGGCTGGACTTCCCAAGTGGGCTGTTGGCCGAACTGTGACGACCCGCCCTTCTCTGCCCAGAAAGACGCATCATTATGAAGAAAGAAAGGGATAGAAGAAGAAAAGAAAAGAAGAAAGAACAACAACACATCAGAAATCTCACAGCGGAACGAAAAATATATTATATCACATAAGATATTACATAGTATCATATACATCAGAGTACACAATTTATACATCACAGAATAGACAGTTATAAACTTCTGTCTATTATACAACACAAGTACATCAGTACTATACAGACTAATACAAACACAGCGGAAACTCTATATATCTACACGCTGAAGCCTCCTGCTCCTCAGCTCCTCCAGTATTCGTCAAGACTAACCTGAATCCCTCGACTACTCAATACAATATTGAGTACCCAAGAGTTTAATAAAACAGAAAATAAACACTTGGGTCAGACATGGGTCTGGTGTGAGTAAACGGTTTAAATTGCTTAACTTTGAAAACCTTTGAAAACAAAAGTATCACGTAAGACTCCCCACAAATAAACATGGGTAAGTTTTTACCTTACGCTAACTAAAACATTTGATAGGAAATCTGATTGTATTATAATAGTGTCTAGGGTTTTCAAGTAAATATGAAATAGCTGAAATTGTTACATTATTAAATTCCAGCATACTAGCCAACAAAGTGGGTTATACAATCAAAACCGTAGGGTCTCGTAGGAAGAATGGGTTTCCATCAATGGCAGGGCTACTGGGGTACCGCCCGTCACAGTACGTGGCCTAGATCACCGTACCGAGGAGTACGCCCGCTCCCCTGCAACACAAAGCCGGAACCATCCCTTACTGGATAATCCCGAACAAGACAATCCCGTAGTTGGCGCGACCAACCACACACTAAGCCGAATAAAAGAAAAGGGACCTCTAGACAGGGATCTATCTTGCTCTCAGTGGGTGCTACCCACGAAACCTTGCTGCACCTCCCCTGTTTTAGCCATTCCCGGTTGATGAGGCTTGAGGTTACGATTACCTTTAATCAGAACATATCACTTAGAATGCTCATCGTCCGCCTGACGATGTGCTGAAAGCATTCAATCCATACAAGTTCGTTCCGGGTTCGAACAAAACCGAAGGCATTATCTCGTTACACTCGTTTTGGAATCACCCTCAGAGTTAACGACAATAACCCTTGCACTCTGAATCTTCATCTTCACTTGAGATTCACGACCTATCGTTAATTTGGATCGATGTGGTATTCGGGTCTCCAGACCTGGAATACCGGTATACGGAAACCCGATCCCGGTCTCATCGAAATCCAAAACGTATCTTTTAAGGCCAAGTTGTTTTAAAGGTTTAAACAATTTAACTTATCTATACAGATAGATAATTCACAAGTTACAATTGATAATCACATTATCATTTAAACAGATGATTCATAACCAAATAGGTAATCCATATCAACATCACAATAGTTAATCTATATTACCATTATAATGCAACCAAGTATTCATATCACCCAACTTCTTATCTCATTTCTGAGATTACATCCATTCAATTCAAATCAATGCCATTCATTCTTATATAAGCAATGATTTACTTAATCACAACATAATTAATTTAAAATGAATTAAATTAACTATCTCTATCTTTAATTAATTTAAAGTGAATTAAATTAATTACTTCATCTCTTAATTAATTTAAAATAAATTAAATTAATTACTTCATTATAAATCTTACTTATATAATCATTAATTAAATAAATTAATTAATCATTCTCTAATTATCCACTTTAATTAATCACCTTGATTAATTTTATTTTAATTACAATTTAAGTAATTATCTTTAATTAATTTCACAAATTAATTATCCTTAATTTAATACAGTAATTAACCTTTAATTACTTCATCAATTAATTAATTATAATTATAATCAATTACTTTAATTCTTAATTAATTTCAATTAATCACCTATCATTTGATTAATTTATCTTAATTAATCAATTCTTAATTAAATCATTAATTATAAACTAATGATCCCTAATTACACCTTTAATTATTTTATTAATTACATTAAGTAATTATTCTTAATTAATCATAATTATTAATCACCTTTGATTAATATAATCCAGTAATTAACTTCCCTTAATTACTTCCATTAATTAATTACTTTTTAATTAATTACCTTAACAAATAATTAATTACCTTATTAATTAACCTTAATCCTTTAATTAAATAAATTATTTAATTAATAACACTAGGTAATTAACCTTAATCACTTCTTATTTAATTACTTTCATAAATAATTATCCTCTAATTACTTTATTAAATAACTTTCCTTTTACTTAATTACATTCAGTAATTATTCCTTAATTACTTCATCAAGTAATTATACCTAATTGATTTATAAGTGATTATCTCAAATTAATCACTAATTAATTACTCAGTTAATTATTTAACTAATTATTTAAATTTAATTAAATAATTTCCTAACTTTTTATACTTAAAGATCTTAGTTAAGAAAAACCATTTATCTTAATCAAATTGTTATCTATCCTTAAATTATTTTCAATAAATGAATTATCCTTATTTATTTCACATATTAATTTCCTTAATAAATCAAAATCTTAATTACTTAAGGTAAAATCTTTATTATAATTAAACAATTACAACATTTAAATTTTAACCTTTAAAATCTTTGAAACCTTTCAAAGTTATTAAATAAATTTTAATACAAAGATCATTTGAAAATCTATTTTCCTATTCTTCTTTTAAACTTATTTATTTAAATTATTTTAAACTTGTTAAAACAATTATTCTAGAAAACAATTTTGTTTAGTAGTTAAAATCTTGGTTTAACTTTATTTTAAAACTCAGAAAACACTACAATATAAATTTCTTTTGTTTTAAAAACTTTAAAACACTTCCTGGAAAATTCTAAAAACTAGCTAATCCCAAACCCGAGTAAACTCGTAGAAATCTCGAAGCAAACACGAAACAAAAACCCTTCACCTTTCTTCGAGTCAAACCCAGACATTCCCGAACAAAAACCCGAGCGAAAGCTCCTTCCCAAAGCCAAAACTTCCAGATGCACGCAATCGTGCTCGTGCACGTGCACGACTGCACCGGACGTCGACGAACTCCACCTTGGCCTCTGACGAGTCGTCTTCCACCACGAGACCACTATCGACCAACCCATCTTCCTCGATTCGTGTGAGAAACGAAAACGAGCATTTAACCCATCAGCTCCAAAACGCATATCACCAGAAACGTTCGTCTCCGATGATCCCAGCCTCGAGAAACTCTTCCACTTTCACCGTAGCGCTACCTCATCTTCCTGCATCTCCAGAACGTCAAGCGATCAACTCCGGTTTCATTTCGAAATCGCGAAACCCATTTGAACATCCACGTTAAACACAGACCAATAAACCCTACTCCATCAAATTCCGATCACCAGAATCATCTATCAATCCCTATACTATTTTTCCCAGGAACTCCATCATACCATCTTCCTTCAAAACCAACCACGACTTCCAGTTCGTCGTTGATCGATAGAATTTGCTCGAGAAAGCCCAAATGTTCATCTCGACAATACTCAATCATTTCAAAACTAAAAATCGTGATATACACTTTAAAATTCATGGTTTGCTATATTGAGTTCAATTATATAATCAAAACTTAAAATTGAATCAATAAATTTTTGACCAAATTTACATTTCTACTGCTGTTTATAAAATTTCCAGACAAATAATGTATATAAATTCCAGATCTTATTTTTATTAGTGATATTACATGATTTCCATCATTTTTCATTTACAAATCAAAGGCTAAAAATGATTAGATGATGAGATATAGGTTTATTTAGAAATCAAATCTGCTATCATTATACAGAGGCTATATTTATAACTGTACAGGCATTCAAATTTACTATACAGGCATTTCAAACACTCATATACAAACATGCATACATTACAAACATTTCAGATAATAAATCATCACATATCAAAAGCTTAAATCTGTTTTTAAAATAATATTTACTCACCAGACATGTAGAAACAGAGAACAGAGACAGAGAACAGTTTGTTTCCAGGCTTTCCAGATTTTTGAATTTGATTTTTGAACCTCCTTTGTTTTTGCTTTTTGAATTTTAAATCTTGCTGTTTGATTTCTGGTTATTTGCTTGTTGATTGATTTGGAACTGCTACTGAATTGCCTTTGATCTCCTTTAAGTTTGCATTAGAATTTCCAGTTTTTACATTTCTTCTTTGCAATTTGATTTCAGATTTTACTTATCTTTAGATTCGAATTGTATTTTAGTGGAGAAAGAAATGAAGATAATCTTAAACTGAAAAATGAAAACAGATATTTCTTCTTACATACTAATTTTTATTTATTTTAAAACTTAAATTAAAATATAGCCACTTGTCTCTTTAATTAGCTTACACATAGGCTTACATCTTTACAAATGTCACTAAACCACTCTAATATGCTAACAAGTGTTATTCTTGTTTTTAATAAATTTATTTAAGACATTTATATGTTTTATGAAATATTTATAAGTATATAATGTATTTATCTCTTTTTATAATTTAAGCTTTTAGATTTTAATAAATATACAAATGTGAAAAACAATTATTTAAAATAACTTATGCTTATATCAATTAAATATAACATACTTATATATGCTTGAGAAATTGAGCTTAACTATATATATATTTTTACAAACCATTTTGAATTTTAAAAGAGAAAAGATTATTAAAATAAATGAACTTCTTATTTAAATCTTATTTAAACTTAAGCTTACATATATATTTTTAAATAAGAAATTATTCTTTTTATTTAAATCATAAATATCATTTTCAAAAGTATTAAGTTAAATTACAAATTTCCAAATTACAAATTATATAAATATTAAAGTTTGAAAATACTTTATTAAATTCAAATTCAATATTCTTTCCATTTCAATATATACAATTATATATATTCTAAATGGAAATACTTTTAACATTAGCTTTGATAATTACTATATTGAATTTAATACATAACTCCAAATCACAATATATATATATATACATATATATTATAATTTGAAAACATAGTTTTAAAAGAATCCCTATTTATAATATATATACCTATATATATATATACATTATAAATATAAAACATTTATATATAAGTTTTAGAAAGATAAATCTTCCCAATTTAAAATTGTTAGAAAAGATATTCCAAAATTAAAATGTTATTAGTTTTTAAAGAAATAAACTTGCCAATTAAAATGTTATTAACCTTTTAAAATGAATAAACTTGTCAATTTAAATCAACAAATCAATTTAATTATTTATAAAGATTATTAAATTGATATTGCCAAAATTCCGGGATATCACATTCCTTCCCCCTTAAAATAATTTCGTCCCCGAAATTTAAAAGCAAAGATAATTTAATAACCCAGCAAAATTTTAATTTTAATTTCAAACAGCAACCATACATATCAATCATATTCTAACAATCATAGCAAACAATTTAATCAAACAAATTTAACTATCCAGACAAATTCTGGATAGAATTTCCTCGAGTTTCCCCAAGTATATATATACCGGGATACTCGTTCTACAGGATCTTAACTACCTATCTACAATAATCTAGAAGTCCTTCCTTTCTAGATCACAAATCTGAACAAGATATCAGACTAACTCAAAACCATCCCAACTATCCTCCTGAACTGCTGATTCCATCACTCGATGAATCATACACATATTCCTCAGAGATATGTGAAATAAAATGAATTCCAGTTATCCGAACTGGCAACTCAATCCTGGGGATCAAAATCTAATCTCCAAAGAACACAGAAAAATCTCATAATACTTCCGGAGCTTACTCTCCAGTCTTACCAAATCTTATATCTCCTTTGATCGGAGAAAAACTTAAACAATATCCAATTTCACATCAATTTCCAAATTCCATCAATTCTTAATTACATAACTCCTTTGACGATCCTGAGTCACTTCATTCTTCCTGATCAGCTTAACCCTTGCTGATGCTTCTTGAAACAGATTAGACCAACATCAAACCAATTTCCGGATCCTACTCAACAAAATGGTTTCTCAAAAATATGCCGAAATCCAAAACACAACTCTACTCTACAAACATTAGAGAACTTCGAACTACCTCTCCTATCTGAAATAGTCAAAACAGTTGCACTTGACAACTTTACCTCCAAATCCCGAAAATTTCTTCACACTTAGAGATACACTTGAATTTCCTATAGAAATCCTCTACTCGAAGAAAATTACAACTCTCGGTTGCTTCCACTCTAGAATAGCTGCTATCTTGCTTTCGCTGCACAATTCTGATCTTGAACAGAGGAGAATGCCATCGGAGAAACTCGAGCACAAACTTGATCATCCACAGTTCACCATATCTATAAAATCTTAGTGAACCATTCTACTTGGTCAAAACACCTTAACAGAATCCTCACCAGAAAATTAGGTGTGGTCAATCCCTTTCCAAAGAATACTGAGCTGCTTCACCAAATTATTCTCTAGGAGACATCCTTCTACTAAGCTGAACTTCTGGTAACTCCACGAATCAAGTCGATACGGAATCTCAATCTCCAACAATCCCAAGAGAATACTTAAACAATCGCAAGTCACTTTTGCGATCAGCTCGGCCTAATTTCCAAAGATAACTGTTCTCTCTTCACTAATCAGAACAGCTTACACTTAACCATCCAATTCATCGAAGAAATGGATTCACTCTGTTGCTTCTGGACTTTACCTTCAGAAAAACTGCTCAGCCAGAAACTTCCTGCTAACACACAGAACACTCCGAGCTGCACTGCTGCCATAGATGCCAAAGACTTCTTATCCTAAACTCCTCGAGAAATTCGGACTTCAAAGCAACAGAAACACCCTGCTGGACTCAGCCACAACACCGGAACAGACTCACTTCTTCAAACTTGTTCTAGAAGAAACATCTTCAGAAACGTCCATAGCCACCGCGTCTCACCACACAGCTACTACTTCCTGAAGTTGCCAAGATACCATCACTTGCTTCAGCTCATCCAATAGATCTACTCTATTCATCCAACTTCAAAGATAAACTCTAAACCATAACTGGTTTCCTTCAGAGATCGGTGAAATCTTTACACCACAACAAAGTTCACTCGAGACAGTATTAGGTCTACAGTCTCGTCAGATATACTTCCAACCTCAACACTCAAATTCTAACTATTGGTAGTCGTGTTACTCACACTAGCACCTTATCTACCTTTATAACTCATATTGGAAAACCCGAACAGGTAACCCAACAAATAGGTAGAAATACATATATATATATATATATATATATATTTAAAATGATACTTTTTATATAGAAATTATTTCTGGGTAAAATTATTTCATTTACCTCTTTAAAACAATATTGTGTCCGTTGGCCTGGTTCAAGTGTTTAGAGATCCCTATCAATAACGTTAGCTACTCGTATTGACCAGAATCCATATACCACTCAACCGATCAATTAACACAATATAAAACCATTTTTATATAAATAACAATTACGCGCTCTCAAGATAGACACCACTTCAGAGCCTAGGTATTCACTCAACCTACCGCTCTGATACCAAATGTGACGACCCGCCCTTCTCTGCCCAGAAAGACGCATCATTATGAACAAAAGAAAGGGATAGAAGAAGAAAAGAAAAGAAGAAAGAACAACAACACATCAGAAATCTCACAGCGGAACGAAAAATATATTATATCACATAAGATATTACATAGTATCATATACATCAGAGTACACAATTTATACATCACAGAATAGACAGTTATAAACTTCTGTCTATTATACAACACAAGTACATCAGTACTATACAGACTAATACAAACACAGCGGAAACTCTATATATCTACACGCTGAAGCCTCCTGCTCCTCAGCTCCTCCAGTATTCGTCAAGACTAACCTGAATCCCTCGACTACTCAATACAATATTGAGTACCCAAGAGTTTAATAAAACAGAAAATAAACACTTGGGTCAGACATGGGTCTGGTGTGAGTAAACGGTTTAAATTGCTTAACTTTGAAAACCTTTGAAAACAAAAGTATCACATAAGACTCCCCACACATAAACATGGGTAAGTTTTTACCTTACGCTAACTAAAACATTTGATAGGAAATCTGATTGTATTATAATAGTGTCTAGGGTTTTCAAGTAAATATGAAATAGCTGAAATTGTTACATTATTAAATTCCAGCATACTAGCCAACAAAGTGGGTTATACAATCAAAACCGTAGGGTCTCGTAGGAAGAATGGGTTTCCATCAATGGCAGGGCTACTGGGGTACCGCCCGTCACAGTACGTGGCCTAGATCACCGTACCGAGGAGTACGCCCGCTCCCCTGCAACACAAAGCCGGAACCATCCCTTACTGGATAATCCCGAACAAGACAATCCCGTAGTTGGCGCGACCAACCACACACTAAGCCGAATAAAAGAAAAGGGACCTCTAGATAGGGATCTATCTTGCTCTCAGTGGGTGCTACCCACGAAACCTTGCTGCACCTCCCCTGTTTTAGCCATTCCCGGTTGATGAGGCTTGAGGTTACGATTACCTTTAATCAGAACATATCACTTAGAATGCTCATCGTCCGCCTGACGATGTGCTGAAAGCATTCAATCCATACAAGTTCGTTCCGGGTTCGAACAAAACCGAAGGCATTATCTCGTTACACTCGTTTTGGAATCACCCTCAGAGTTAACGACAATAACCCTTGCACTCTGAATCTTCATCTTCACTTGAGATTCACGACCTATCGTTAATTTGGATCGATGTGGTATTCGGGTCTCCAGACCTGGAATACCGGTATACGGAAACCCGATCCCGGTCTCATCGAAATCCAAAACGTATCTTTTAAGGCCAAGTTGTTTTAAAGGTTTAAACAATTTAACTTATCTATACAGATAGATAATTCACAAGTTACAATTGATAATCACATTATCATTTAAACAGATGATTCATAACCAAATAGGTAATCCATATCAACATCACAATAGTTAATCTATATTACCATTATAATGCAACCAAGTATTCATATCACCCAACTTCTTATCTCATTTCTGAGATTACATCCATTCAATTCAAATCAATGCCATTCATTCTTATATAAGCAATGATTTACTTAATCACAACATAATTAATTTAAAATGAATTAAATTAACTATCTCTATCTTTAATTAATTTAAAGTGAATTAAATTAATTACTTCATCTCTTAATTAATTTAAAATAAATTAAATTAATTACTTCATTATAAATCTTACTTATATAATCATTAATTAAATAAATTAATTAATCATTCTCTAATTATCCACTTTAATTAATCACCTTGATTAATTTTATTTTAATTACAATTTAAGTAATTATCTTTAATTAATTTCACAAATTAATTATCCTTAATTTAATACAGTAATTAACCTTTAATTACTTCATCAATTAATTAATTATAATTATAATCAATTACTTTAATTCTTAATTAATTTCAATTAATCACCTATCATTTGATTTATTTATCTTAATTAATCAATTCTTAATTAAATCATTAATTATAAACTAATGATCCCTAATTACACCTTTAATTATTTTATTAATTACATTAAGTAATTATTCTTAATTAATCATAATTATTAATCACCTTTGATTAATATAATCCAGTAATTAACTTCCCTTAATTACTTCCATTAATTAATTACTTTTTAATTAATTACCTTAACAAATAATTAATTACCTTATTAATTAACCTTAATCCTTTAATTAAATAAATTATTTAATTAATAACACTAGGTAATTAACCTTAATCACTTCTTATTTAATTACTTTCATAAATAATTATCCTCTAATTACTTTATTAAATAACTTTCCTTTTACTTAATTACATTCAGTAATTATTCCTTAATTACTTCATCAAGTAATTATACTTAATTGATTTATAAGTGATTATCTCAAATTAATCACTAATTAATTACTCAGTTAATTATTTAACTAATTATTTAAATTTAATTAAATAATTTCCTAACTTTTTATACTTAAAGATCTTAGTTAAGAAAAACCATTTATCTTAATCAAATTGTTATCTATCCTTAAATTATTTTCAATAAATGAATTATCCTTATTTATTTCACATATTAATTTCCTTAATAAATCAAAATCTTAATTACTTAAGGTAAAATCTTTATTATAATTAAACAATTACAACATTTAAATTTTAACCTTTAAAATCTTTGAAACCTTTCAAAGTTATTAAATAAATTTTAATACAAAGATCATTTGAAAATCTATTTTCCTATTCTTCTTTTAAACTTATTTATTTAAATTATTTTAAACTTGTTAAAACAATTATTCTAGAAAACAATTTTGTTTAGTAGTTAAAATCTTGGTTTAACTTTATTTTAAAACTCAGAAAACACTACAATATAAATTTCTTTTGTTTTAAAAACTTTAAAACACTTCCTGGAAAATTCTAAAAACTAGCTAATCCCAAACCCGAGTAAACTCGTAGAAATCTCGAAGCAAACTCGATACAAAAACCCTTCACCTTTCTTCGAGTCAAACCCAGACATTCCCGAACAAAAACCCGAGCGAAAGCTCCTTCCCAAAGCCAAAACTTCCAGATGCACGCAATCGTGCTCGTGCACGTGCACGACTGCACCGGACGTCGACGAACTCCACCTTGGCCTCTGACGAGTCGTCTTCCACCACGAGACCACTATCGACCAACCCATCTTCCTCGATTCGTGTGAGAAACGAAAACGAGCATTTAACCCATCAGCTCCAAAACGCATATCACCAGAAACGTTCGTCTCCGATGATCCCAGCCTCGAGAAACTCTTCCACTTTCACCGTAGCGCTACCTCATCTTCCTGCATCTCCAGAACGTCAAGCGATCAACTCCGGTTTCATTTCGAAATCGCGAAACCCATTTGAACATCCACGTTAAACACAGACCAATAAACCCTACTCCATCAAATTCCGATCACCAGAATCATCTATCAATCCCTATACTATTTTTCCCAGGAACTCCATCATACCATCTTCCTTCAAAACCAACCACGACTTCCAGTTCGTCGTTGATCGATAGAATTTGCTCGAGAAAGCCCAAATGTTCATCTCGACAATACTCAATCATTTGAAAACTAAAAATCGTGATATACACTTTAAAATTCATGGTTTGCTATATTGAGTTCAATTATATAATCAAAACTTAAAATTGAATCAATAAATTTTTGACCAAATTTACATTTCTACTGCTGTTTATAAAATTTCCAGAAAAATAATGTATATAAATTCCAGATCTTATTTTTATTAGTGATATTACATGATTTCCATCATTTTTCATTTACAAATCAAAGGCTAAAAATGATTAGATGATGAGATATAGGTTTATTTAGAAATCAAATCTGCTATCATTATACAGAGGCTATATTTATAACTGTACAGGCATTCAAATTTACTATACAGGCATTTCAAACACTCATATACAAACATGCATACATTACAAACATTTCAGATAATAAATCATCACATATCAAAAGCTTAAATCTGTTTTTAAAATAATATTTACTCACCAGACATGTAGAAACAGAGAACAGAGACAGAGAACAGTTTGTTTCCAGGCTTTCCAGATTTTTGAATTTGATTTTTGAACCTCCTTTGTTTTTGCTTTTTGAATTTTAAATCTTGCTGTTTGATTTCTGGTTATTTTCTTGTTGATTGATTTGGAACTGCTACTGAATTGCCTTTGATCTCCTTTAAGTTTGCATTAGAATTTCCAGTTTTTACATTTCTTCTTTGCAATTTGATTTCAGATTTTACTTATCTTTAGATTCGAATTGTATTTTAGTGGAGAAAGAAATGAAGATAATCTTAAACTGAAAAATGAAAACAGATATTTCTTCTTACATACTAATTTTTATTTATTTTAAAACTTAAATTAAAATATAGCCACTTGTCACTTTAATTAGCTTACACATAGGCTTACATCTTTACAAATGTCACTAAACCACTCTAATATGCTAACAAGTGTTATTCTTGTTTTTAATAAATTTATTTAAGACATTTATATGTTTTATGAAATATTTATAAGTATATAATGTATTTATCTCTTTTTATAATTTAAGCTTTTAGATTTTAATAAATATACAAATGTGAAAAACAATTATTTAAAATAACTTATGCTTATATCAATTAAATATAACATACTTATATATGCTTGAGAAATTGAGCTTAACTATATATATATTTTTATTTATATGTTTTATGAAATATTTATAAGTATATAATGTATTTATCTCTTTTTATAATTTAAGCTTTTAGATTTTAATAAATATACAAATGTGAAAAACAATTATTTAAAATAACTTATGCTTATATCAATCAAATATAACATACTTATATATGCTTGAGAAATTGAGCTTAACTATATATATATTTTTACAAACCATTTTGAATTTTAAAAGAGAAAAGATTATTAAAATAAATGAACTTCTTATTTAAATCTTATTTAAACTTAAGCTTACATATATATTTTTAAATAAGAAATTATTCTTGTTATTTAAATCATAAATATCATTTTCAAAAGTATTAAGTTAAATTACAAATTATATAAATATTAAAGTTTGAAAATACTTTATTAAATTCAAATTCAATATTCTTTCCATTTCAATATATACAATTATATATATTCTAAATGGAAATACTTTTAACATTAGCTTTGATAATTACTATATTGAATTTAATACATAACTCCAAATCACAATATATATATATACATATATATTATAATTTGAAAACATAGTTTTAAAAGACTCCCTATTTATAATATATATACCTATATATATATACATTATAAATATAAAACATTTATATATAAGTTTTAGAAAGATAAATCTTCCCAATTTAAAATTGTTAGAAAAGATATTCCCAAATTAAAATGTTATTAGTTTTTAAAGAAATAAACTTGCCAATTAAAATGTTATTAACCTTTTAAAATGAATAAACTTGTCAATTTATAAAATAAATCAACAAATCAATTTAATTATTTATAAAGATTATTAAATTGATATTGCCAAAATTCCGGGATATCACACGAACACTCCAGCCCGAGCATAGTGAGCGCTGTATGCCGAACCACAGATGTGCCGAACGCTCTGACGCCGAACGGTCCCTTCTATGCCGAACGAGGTGGTTGATGTTTGGGAAGTGTAGGGTGTTAGTCAGTTGAAGCCGAACGCTCTTCTAGACGCCGAGTGCCCTTACGCCGAGTACTTCTAATCCCACCGGGTACTACGCCGAGTACTCATGTATGCCGAACAGTCTCGTATGCCGAGCAGTCTTGATGCCGAGCGCTCTCGTTGCTGAGCACTCTGGTATGCCGAGCAGTCTTGATGCCGAGCACACTTGTTGCCGAGCACTCGTTGGATGTTGGGTGCCTCGCCGAACACTCCTGGTTGTCAAGTGCCTCGCCGAACACCATGGGATGCCGAGTACTCCTGTATGCCGAGCAGCCTTGACGCCGAGTACTCTTGTACGCCGAACAGTCTCGATGCCGAGTGCTCTTGTATGCCGAGCAGCCTTGATGCCGAGCAGTGGTTGACGTTGAGTGCCAGTTGACGCCGAACACTGCTGAGTATTTCGCCGAACATTACTGGACGCCGGACACTAATGGATGCCGAGTACTCATGGATGTCAGTTGCTTTGCCGAACACTCCTGGATGCCGGTCACTCTCTGATGCCGAGCACTTATTGCCGAGTACTAGTTGCCTGGTCAAATCCCCAGGAAACACTTGCCCCACAAAGTGTATTGCGTGGCCGAACGTGATGCGCTTTGAATCTGGTACAATCTACCTCGGAGGTACCTTCTCGAGAATTCTAGCGAAGGAGGTGCAAGACGAACGAGATTTAGATGCCAAACGATACGCTCGAAGCCGAACATACCTCGTGTGCCGAACGTCACACTGCTACGATGCCGAACGATACGCTCGAAGCCGGACGTACCTCGTGTGCCGAACGTCATACTGCTACGATGCCGAACCCTTTGGTGTTGACCGGTTCTACCGGGTATAGCCTCTTCAACTTCTACCTCCCTCTATATAACCAGGTCCTCACCGTCTCTTTTCCCTTTACGCCTTCTTTTCAGCCATTCCTTAGAGACTTTCAACTCTTCCCATCCTACCAGATATAAAGCCTATATAATCCATTCTCAACTTCGATCGTCGAATTAGGTATCCTTCCTCTAACAATTGCACTGCTTCCATTTTAGGTTCATCTTATGGAAACAGAGTATTTCCTTTAGTTGTAAACGCGTGGCTAGTAGGAGTGGTTCGCTCGTTTTGAGTTGTCTAATTGGGGATAGCTCCTCCGTGCCGAACGATAGAAAGGTAGATGGGGTGTTGAACGGCGTAGTCTTTGCCGGGCGATCCGTCTCTGTCGTTCGGCGTGGATGGAGAAGGTGTAGGGTGGAGTTGAAATCGTGGCGGAGCACCACTTTTAGCCGAACGATGACTTTAGCCGACCAATACAATTGATACGCCGAACATTGACTTTAGCCGAACAATACAACTGACATGCCGAACGATGACTTTAGCCGAACAATATAACTGACATGCCGAACGATGACTTTAGCCGAACAGTATAACTGACATGCCGAACACTGACTTCAACCGAACAACCCTTAGGTCGAACCATTACCTTAGTCAAACAAAGCAATTGCCGGACAATTCTTGGACCGGATAATGTCTTTAGCCGGTCAATACAAATGCCGAACAACATTAAAAATGCCGAACAATATAAGTGTCTAACTACACTTAAGCCGGTTACTTTAGAAATCATATGTCTTCAGAATCTGGGACTGTAATCTCCTCAAGGCGAGCTTTCTGAGACGGTCAGCGATGATGGTCTTCGAAGGCGATGATTCGAAGCTAAATATTACATCTTTAGAACCTTTAGATTCTTATTGCCTGCACACAATTGCTTGCACTAGTTCACACACCACATGGGGGGAAAATCGTGTTGCTAATTCCAACGTTCAACGTTTTTTTAAGTATAGCTTTCTCAAGCATTTAGCCAGGTTCATTATTTATTCGGGATGTCGAGAAAATCTAGTTCTGCCACCATATCTGACAGGCCTGGGCCGTCAGCAAGGCAAGGAGCCGCTGATGTTTCTAACCCGTCAACTTCTCCTGCTCATAACTTGGCGCCCGACGCTCTGGAGGCAACCATCTTACTAGACAATCTGATCGATTCTCAAGCCTCGAAGATCAACGAAGCTGCTCTGCGACGGATATGTTCTATTCACGGGATTCCTTTTGCCGACGTGTTAGTTCCTTCAAGACACGATCGCCCTCATCTTCCCCCAGTCGGGTACACTACCTGCAACAAGTTCATGTGTTGGATGGGCAGCGTGCCTCCCTTCAACTTATTTCTCCGGGACGTTCTGCAGTACATAGACATGGCTCCATCGCAACTGCACCCGAACGGTCATGCGTTTCTATATGGGACTTACTTACTCTTCATGGCCGTCTTCTCCAGACCTCCAACTCCCGGTGATATCCAATATATTTATATGTTCAAGAGACGGAAAGATAGCCCTTCCTTTATGTTCCTCGAGCCATACCACAAGTGCCAGATCTTGACAGGGGCCTGTAGCAAATTCGCCCTGTACAAACAGGAATGGTTCTATGTGCGCTGCCCTTCTAGTTTCGCTAGGAGATGGGTTGAAGGCAGTAAGTCTCTCTGCTGAATCGTTATTCATATTTAATTGGAGTCATGCTTTTCCTAACTCTTCATTTCATCTTTTCAGGTATCAACCCGCGTCCGGAAGGCCGAGGATATTCTGAGGCTGTTGAAGCCATTAGAGCTCTTCCTGCTGAGGATCGAGACATCCGGACTATCATTTCAAATGAATCGCTATCGGGGTTCGGCTTGCTAGCCCCTGGTCGTCGGATCAGCCTTCCAGAAGGTGTTACAATTCCCAAACCTCCATCTGGTAAAGGGAAAAAACTTGCCGGACCGTCGTCGCGTCGCGCTCCCGACACGCACGAAGAAGGCGAGCACAAAGAGGATGATGCCCCCGAAACTCAGGGCGAGAACGTGGGTCCCGCTTGGAATCCGGCTATCGAAGTTCAGGATATTGAGACATCATCCTCCCCTTCGAAGGGAAGGAAGAAGCTGAAATATACGGTTCAAAAGGAGAAAGTTGGTGGCACCTCAAAATCTACGCCTATCCCTCCTGAGAAAGAGGCTTCTTCGCAGCATCTGGAAAGTTCTCTGAGGGGTCTATCGAACCTTTCTATTCCCGAAGACATACTTAATTACGGGTTCGATGATCCTGAAGCTCTCAAATTCTCTTCGCCCGCTAGAGGCAATGTAGGAGTTCAACTCCCGGCTCAAGGAGACAATACTCCGATTAGCAAAGATAAACGAACGGGTCCGTCGGGGGGAACACTAGAACACACACGCACATGCGCATTCCATAATATACTTCAAGTCTTTTTAATTCATGAATTCTCCTTAACTCGTTGTTATCTCCCTTCTTTGCAGGTGATATGGGCCGCTTACACGGACTTGATCGCCTTCAGGGGTCTTCTATATTCCATCACTCCGGACGGGATTCCGGTTCAGGCAGACGCCGGGACCGAGGTGATTATGAAGATAGGGACAATCGTCCGCGCGAGTCGTCTCACCGCAAGAAAGCACACTATCAATCTTCCCAGTCCCGCGATCTTCCTCCTCCAACTGAGCCGGATAAAGAGAAGTCTTTGCAGAAGGGTTATCAGTCTGATGCTGCTCGAGAACAACATTCCAGTTCATCGAGTACGAGGCAAGTTCGAGAGCAACGTAAGAGAACGGAATTCTCTAAGCCTCCTCCTCCTATTCATGCCGTGGACCCAACTGTTGCGGAAAAGATGGTCGACCTTAAGGCCAAGTTTCCGAAAATCTGTTTTGACGGTTTGAAATTCCTCCCAGCCATCCATCACATTCCTGGGCACGTGAAGCAAAGTGCCATTGCCTGCAAAATGACGTCTATGTTCAACATGACACATTCGTGCACTTGGTGGAGAAGATCTCGGAAGTATCTGTCGAGCGTCAACACGAGATTGACCGTCTGAATCTGGAGGCTGACAGCGATAAGAAAATCATCAAACTCCAAGACGAAGAGCTCGCTTCGTATAAGTCAAAGCTAGAAGCCGCTGAACAAGGTGCGAAAGATACTGCTGAGGCAGTTGCTCGCTTAGAGGTGGCTCACAAAAAGGAGCTTGACGAAGCAGTTCAGCGCAGCGGCGCCCTCGCCCTAGAAAAAGACTCTGTCCAAAAGGAAAGGGACGCGCTCGCTACTCAAGTCAAAGAGCTGAAAGAACAACTCTCCAAAGAGAAAGAAGACAAAATAGCTGCTCAGGAAGAATCGCAGCGGTATTGTGATGAGATTGTTGCTACCCGACTCCTGAAGACAAAGCTCGACAACGAACTTGCCGGGGTCGAGAAAATGAAGGATGAGGCCCGTGAGGAGGGCAAAAGAATGGCTGTGGAGGAGCTTGATTCTCGCCTTGAGGCGGCCGCAGAGGCCGGCAGGGAAGAGGTCAAGAGTATGTTTGACCCGCTGATCGCCGAGTACGGAGCTCGCGTCCTTATGCACCGCGACCTAACATTCTTGGGCGACGGCTACCACGAATCCCTGGCTGAGGCATGGGAAACTCTGATAAAGATCAAGAAAGTCGAGTCAGGCTCCGAAGAGATCGACGAGGATGCATTGGTGAAGGAGTTCCTGAGGGGGAATGAGCCATCGGATTTATCTGCAGCATTGGCTCTTTATGGCAAAGGCTCTTCCCCTTCGAAAGAGAAGAACGACGATGCTGGCCCGTCAGAGGCCGACGCTACTACTCCTCACATCGCCGCTCCTTATGCTGCTCAATCGACCGGTCGGTCGACGCTTGATCCATTCGAGCAGCATGCGAGTTATGATCCCGAAGATCCCGGGCTCGGCGTTCATGTGCTGTCACCTATCCTAGAGGGTGAAACCCCGCGCGCCACCGATAGCCAACCGGATCCTGGTAGGAAATTCTTCTTTCTCTAGAAGTCGAAGAGATCCCGTCATTTTTCAGCAATGGTTATTCGTTCTAATGCCCACTTCTTATATTTTCGTGCAGGTTGTTCTGACGCCGAGCTAACTCCGAGGAGCGATGACGCCAAGGAGGAAGCAGGGAAAACAAGCGACGTTGCTCACGCAGGGGTAACTCCCGGTCCAGACGCTCAAGTGATCGGGGCGCTTGATGATGACAAACTTGATACTTCGTCTCCTGCCGAAGGAAGCGACGAAGTTAAAATCACTGGCGCCTCTGAACATACTTCAGAGATGAGCATGAAGGACCGTCTCGCCGACGAGGAGAAGAGAAAGGTCAAAGTCAAAGTTGAATCTGAAGTACTGGAACTCACTGACCCGCGGAACAGACCTTTGAAAATCATTCTCCCGGGCAGGTCCAAACCACTAGATGTTCCGTCTCCTACTCCTGACCCCGTCTCTCTAGCAAGCAAAAAGTCCAAGAAAAAGCGTGAGGGAGAGGAGTCATCGGAAACACCAAAGGCAGACAAGAAGAAGAAGTCGAAGAAGTAATCGATGCACTTGTTCAACAAGTTTCCTGATTAAGTTTTGTAATTGTTTTTATCTCCCATGATTTGTAGTTTGTATAGAGAGGTCTGAATTTTATAGGAGTGATCATGTATCCTCATTTTGGACTTATTGAATAAAGTTTTAGTTTCTTTTTGTTTGAATGATTCTCTTGTCTTTATTTGGTTTGCCGACACTGCGCTCCGAGGACTTGGAGACTTGAGACTGTTCACACTCTAGTCCGCGCTCTGGGGACTTAGAGTTCTCCGTTCCGCATTCTGGGGATCCGAAGATTGGAAATCGTTTATACTCTAGTCCGCGCTCTGGGGACTTAGAGTACTCCGCTCCGCACTCTGGGGATTCGGAGATTTGAAATCGTTTATACTCTAGTCCGCGCTCTGGGGACTTAGAGTATTCCGCTCCGCACTCTGGGGATTCGAAGATTGGAAATCGTTTATACTCTAGTCCGCGCTCTGGGGACTTAGAGTACTCCGCTCCGCACTCTGGGGATTCGGAGATTGGAAATCGTTTATACTCTAGTCCGCGCTCTGGGGACTTAGAGTACTCCGCTCCGCACTCTGGGGATTCGGAGATTGGAAATCGTTTATACTCTAGTCCGCGCTCTGGGGACTTAGAGTACTCCGCTCCGCACTCTGGGGATTCGGAGATTGGAAATCGTTTATACTCTAGTCCGCGCTCTGGGGACTTAGAGTACTCCGCTCCGCACTCTGGGGATTCGGAGATTTGAAATCGTTTGTACGAGTCTGCATGTCGTGAATGATAATGTAGTTTATCATCCAATTAAGAGATATAGAAACTTCATAGAAAATATGGCTTCAAGCCCTTATTAACGAAGATCAACTAAATTGCTTGATTACAACTTTCACAAGGAAACTAAGTCATTATTGAATGGAAACATGCAGGAAATAACAGTGCCTACAACAAAAAAGGAAAACATGCTAAATGTAATAGTGCCGCAGATGTTCACTGTTCCATGCTCGGGGGAGTGTCGCGCCATCAACGGTTGCTAGCTTGAATGTTCCTTCTCCAAGCTTCCGTTCAATGGCGTATGGACCTTCCCAGCTGGGATTCATGCGTGATGGAACCGGGAAGACTCGTTTCAGAACGAGATCACCCACATCAAAGATTCTTGGGCGGACTCTGCCGTCGTAGTAACGCTTGACTCGATGTCTGTGCGCTGCCGCCCTTAATTCAGCTTCTTCACGCTTTTCGTCGATGCAGTCCAGTGATTCCAGCAAGAGGTTTTGGTTCGTCTTGGGGTCATAGTATGTCACTCGGTGCGATGGAACTTCAAGTTCCACGGGTATAACGGCTTCAGAGCCGTATGCCAAGGCGAACGGAGTGTGGCCGGTCGCGGACTTGTGGGTAGTTCTATACGCCCATAATGCTGTCGGGAGTTCATCTACCCACTTGCCTCCAACCTTCTCCAGACGCTTCTTTAGTATGGACTTGATTATTTTGTTAACAGCCTCGACTTGTCCGTTAGCTTTTGGGTGTGCAACGGCGACGAACTTTTTCTCGATGCCGTACTTTAAACAGAACTCTCTACTTTCGAATTGCGTTCCGTTGTCTGTAATGATGGTGCGTGGAAGGCCAAAGCGGCATATAATGTTTTGTACAACGAAGTTAATGACCTTCTTAGAGGTGATAGTGGCCAAAGGTTCTGCCTCAGCCCATTTCGTGAAATAGTCAACTGCAACTATTGCGTATTTCGCACCACCTTTGGATAGAGGCAAAGAGCCGATTATGTCGATTCCCCAGATCGCAAATGGCCAAGGACTGATCATTTGTGTGAGTTCCGTTGATGGAGCCCTCGGGATTTTCGCATATCTTTGACACTTGTCGCATTTTCTTGCGTAGTCCGCGGCATCCCGGTTTACGGTGGGCCAGTAATATCCCCAGTATGGTCGCCACATTCCCCTTCGTGAACTTCCCTCAAGACTCGCTTTGTTTCATCATGAGCGATGCACCGTAATAATGGGACTGAGAATCCTTTTCGGTACATGGATCCACCCTGCATTACGTACCGCGTAGCCTTTCGAAGGACCTGTCGTCTTTCACTTCTTTTTTCTGGTAAAGCCCCGGTTGTCAGGTACAGTTTGAATAGGGTTATCCATGAGTCCTTCTCGATCTCTGTTTCCAACACGCGATCGATTTTCATCTCGTCTACGCTCGGGGCATGCAAGACTTCAACGGGATACAATCCCATTTGTTGAGCATCGTCGGTACTTGCGAACTTAGCCAACAAGTCGGCTTCTTTGTTCTGTTCTCGCGGGATATGTGAAATGTCATAACGCTCAAGATTTGATAGTAGTTCTTGGACCTGAACGAGGTACGGAGCAAGCTTTCGTCCTTTTGCTTGGTAGTCTCCTCGTACTTGGTAAACCACCAACTGCGAGTCACAAAAGATTTCGACTGATTCGATCCCGAGTTCTTTGATGAGCTTTAAGCCAGCGATCAGTGCTTCATATTCAGCTTCGTTGTTCGTAGCCGGGAAATCGAGCTTCAGGGCATAACAGATTGATCGGTTTTCCGGAGTTATAAGAACTACGCCCACGCCGGAGCAACGGTCGTTTGATGCACCATCAGTGTATAATTTCCATCGAATGGGGGGAATGATGTCGTGATCGTCCGGTTTGATGGGTATGGTAAATTCAGCGATGAAGTCTGCTAACGCTTGCCCTCGGATGGCTTTCCGTGGTAAGTACGCGATATCGAATTGGCTCAACTCGATGTTCCATTTTAGCAATCTTCCAGAAGTTTCCGGTCGTTGAAGTACCTGCCTCAGGGGTTGATCGGTATAGACGCCGATTGAATGCGCTTGAAAGTATGGGCGCAGCTTGCGTGATGCAATCACCAAGCAATAAGCCAATTTCTCGATTTTAGGGTAATTCTTCTCTGCCCCCGTTAAACGCTTGCTAACATAATACACCGGCTTCTGGACTCGATCCTCCTCACGAACCAAAGCTGCGCTTATCGCATGAGGGGATATAGCCAAGTAAACGTACAGCATCTCATGGTCAACTGGTTTAGATAGCATTGGTGGGCTCTCCAGATGCCTTACCAGGTTCCGGAATGCTTCCTCGAAGCTAGACGTCCATTCAAAATTTCTCTTTCCTTTCTTTATTATGTCAAAGAACGGGATGCACTTGTCAGTTGCCTTGGATATAAATCGACTCAGCGCAGCTACTTTTCCGTTCAAGCTCTGTACCTGCTTTATAGTCCTGGGCGCTTGTACATCTCGAATAGCTTGGATCTTTTCTGGGTTGGCTTCGATTCCCCTAGCGTTGACGATGAATCCTAAAAACTTCCCTGATGCAACGTCGAAAGAACACTTCAGCGGGTTGATCTTCATTCCATAGAACCTGAGTATGTTAAACATTTCAGCTAAGTCTTGAATGTGGTCGTTTGACCGTCGTGATTTCACAAGCATGTCATCCACATAGACTTCCATGGTTTTGCCCAGCTGGTCCTTGAACATTCGATTCACCAAACGTTGATAAGTCGCTCCAGCATTCTTCAATCCGAAGGGCATCACTATATAGCAATATAGCCCGACATTTGTAACGAAGCTGGTGTGTTCTTGGTCCGGAATATGCATTGGGATTTGGTTGTATCCTGAGTAAGCATCCATAAATGACAGTAACTCGTGTCCTGCGGTGGAATCGACCAACTGATCGATCCTAGGCAACGGGAAACTGTCCTTAGGGCATGCTTTGTTCAAGTCGGAATAATCTACGCAAGTCCTCCATTTCCCGTTCGCCTTCTTTACTAGCACGGGGTTGGAGACCCATTCCGGGTAGAGGGCGTCGCGGACGAACCCATTTGCTTTGAGTTTGTCCACCTCCTCTCCAAGAGCAGCGGACCTCTCCGGATCCATTCCTCTCCTTTTTTGCTTGACTGGGACGTATTTCAGGTCTATGTTCAATATATGACTCGTGATGGCGGGAGAAATCCCACACATATCAGAATGCGTCCAGGCGAAAACATCAAGGTTCGCCCGGAGGAAGTCGCTAAGGTCTTCAGTCATTGCGGGGCCTAGTTGTGATTCGATCTTCAGTATTCGCGAAGGGTCGTCACGGCTAACTGAAATGTCAATTGTTAATTCAGCCGGTGCCGCCTTCTCTTCCCTGGGTTTCTCATCGTCGTCTCTCGGATCTATATCTCCGTAGATCCGAGAACTATGCCCGAGCCAGGGCTCGGGCGCTACTTGTCAATTATCCGCATTGAGGATGCGGACGGGGTTGTCCGCAACCTTTCCCTTCTCCCTCCGGTGGGCCTCTCGGAGCTCGGCCACATAACAGGAACGACCAGCTGCTTGGTCACCGTGAACAATGCCAACTCCTTTGTCAGTCGGAAACTTCAAAGTTAAGCACCACGGGGCTAATGCCGCCCGAAATTCAGCCAGGGCCGGCCGACCCAAGAAAACATTATACGGAGAGTCCACATCCAAAACTACAAAGGGTAGAATTCGTACCCTCCGACGCTCGCCTTGTCCCAATTCAACTGGTAACTCGACATATCCTACTACATCAGTCGCAGCGCCGTTAAAGCCGTGGATACGAGCTTTGGATGGTTTCAAGTCTTTTGTCTCTAGCTTCATCTGATCGTAGGCCTTCTTGAAGATGATGTTGACTGAACTTCCACAATCAATCAAAATTCTTTTTACATATGCTGGTCCGATCGTTGCAGATATGACCATGGGATCGATGGTCGGAGCCTCTACCTGATCAGCGTCTCTGTTCCTGAACACAATATCGTCTGTCATTACGCGCTGCTGCTTAGCAGGGGCTCCGTCCTCCACGTTCGAACAACACTCAAAATCTGCATGCTTCAAGGAACTTGCATATCGCTCCATCTCCTGCCAATTCTTATCCGCGGGGTGAGGCCCGCCGATGATTGTATTTATGACCAGTCTACCCACGGTCCGGGCAGGCTCCTCGGGATGACGTGGAGCTGGTGCACGACCTCGGTTGGACGTCCCCTGTCCTCCTTCTTGTGGATCCTTCACAAATTCCTGCAATTTCTTCTGCCTGATCAACTTTTCGATAGCGTCGTGCAAGTGTCTACATTCTTCCGTATTGTGTCCATAAGTCTCATGGAAGCGACAATATTTCCCGGTCCGCTTCTGTTCTTCAGTTGATTCTTTTGGACGTGGTTTTCTGTACTGAAAAGTGTTGCAGGTGGATAGGTAAATGTTCTCAAGTGGGGCGTTTAGCGGAGTGTACTCGCTGTAGCTGGGAATTCTCGACTTCCACTTGCCCGCTTCTTTCCTCTTTCCTTGACTTCTTCCCCCGGACTCTTTAGGCTGCACAGACTTACTCTGGACATTGACTTGGACCTTTCCCGAATTGTCTCCAGATTGCTTCACAGCAATGTTGCTCTTGATTGACTCTTGGGCAGGTCCCGGTGCCTTATCTCGTCGTACCCACCTAGCTTCCTCTCTTCTTATGAACTGGTGTGCCTTGGAGTAGAAACGCTCTAGCGTAGCCGGAGGTTTTCCTGCCAGCCAGTCTCCAAACTCAGAATCCGGATCTACACCTCTCATTATAGCCATTAGAATTGCATGGTCATTGGGATTACTGACTTCAGTTGCCGCAAAGTGGAATCTTTGTAAGTACTCCTTCAGCGACTCTCCGGGATTTTGGATTACACTTGATAGAGACATCACGTCCTTCGGGCGTGTAGTGTGTATCCTGAACTACTCAATAAACTTCTTTGCCAACTCCTCGAAGTTTGATACGGATCGCGGAGGAAGTCGGGTGAACCACATAGTAGCGATCCCAGATAGAGTAATCGGAAAGCACCTACACTTGGTGGCATCATTTGCTCTGGCTGAATCCATCATCCATTCATACCTCATTACATGTTGTCTAGGGTCAGTCTTTCCTTCGTATGCAGGAATGGTTGGCATGCTAAACTTCTTGGGGTACGCCGCTTGCAGCACAACATCCGTGAACGGAGTATGACTTCTTGACACTCCCCAGTCATCATTTGATAAGCCCTGATTTTCTTTCATCAGTTGCCTGATCATGGCTGTCAGATCGGGTGTCTGTATGGAAGCTGGGAGGTTGGAGTCAGTTCTACGCGCCTGTCCATGCTGATGCCTCCTTTCCTGGCGATCTGCCAATCGTGCGTCGTGAGGTTCAACATTGTTAGCATTTTGATGATCTGGAGCTCCATCCTCTATCTGTACTCCGGTTCGGAAGCTTCCGGTTCTGGCTTGGTCGCGGTCTCTAACTGTTCGAACAGCAGCATCCGCCCTTGCAGCTTCAGTCTTACGGCGTCTACGCCTGGGTGGTTCATCAGAAGAAGTAGAGCTGTCAGATGAGGAATAAGCAGTTGGATTGCCCCCAGCATTCTGTTGCTGCTGTTGAGTGAGTTGTGCCATCAGGTTGGCATTAGCTTGCATCTGTTCTCCCAGTTGTCTCCTGCTTTCCCTAAGTTCTCTCATCAAGTCATTGAACTCTACTCTGGTGACAACTGGAGTCTGTTCTTGAGCGGCAATCCCTGCACTCGGGATCGCTGGTTGATTGCTAGGTCCTGCTTGTTGCACGCTAGCAGTCTCTCGGGCATCCGCATTAAGAGAAGCTGACCTGGTACGTGGTCTTGCCATTGTAGAGTTATTGGTATGAACTCTGAGTAGAATCAACGGATGTCCTATCAGTAAGTCGGATCTTCTTTGGGGGATTTGTTCAATCCAGTAGCTTCAAAGCAGATCCTTGAGACCTGAGAATTCGATTCTCAGTGAAAGCACCAAAGTGTTAGCACCAAAATTGGTCACTAACCTCGTAGAAGAAGATTGTGAAGATATATAAGTGATGAAATCAAATTAAACAGAGAAGACAGTGCTAATCTAAATACAGAAAGTAAGAACACCAAATTTATAGTGGTTCAGCGTAATTGCCTACGTCCACTTTGAGGTTAAACTTTATTGATCTTCTTTATAGTTGATTACAAATACAATTCGTGAATCAAATGCTTGAATGAAGTTGTTAAGTAGGGAAGATGAGTCTTGAAAATGGCAGAGTCTCCTCGGTGTTTTCTCTCCAAAAAAAAAGATCCCTTTCACTGTGACCCTGCCCCTCTATTTATAGGCAAAGATGGGCTGGACTTCCCAAGTGGGCTGTTGGCCGAACACTCCAGCCCGAGCATAGTGAGCGCTGTATGCCGAACCACAGATGTGCCGAACGCTCTGACGCCGAACGGTCCCTTCTATGCCGAACGAGGTGGTTGATGTTTGGGAAGTGTAGGGTGTTAGTCAGTTGAAGCCGAACGCTCTTCTAGACGCCGAGTGCCCTTACGCCGAGTACTTCTAATCCCACCGGGTACTACGCCGAGTACTCCTGTATGCCGAACAGTCTCGTATGCCGAGCAGTCTTGATGTCGAGCGCTCTCGTTGCTGAGCACTCTGGTATGCCGAGCAGTCTTGATGCCGAGCACACTTGTTGCCGAGCACTCGTTGGATGTTGGGTGCCTCGCCGAACACTCCTGGTTGTCAAGTGCCTCGCCGAACACCATGGGATGCCGAGTACTCCTGTATACCGAGCACCCTTGACGCCGAGTACTCTTGTACGCCGAACAGTCTCGATGCCGAGTGCTCTTGTATGCCGAGCAGCCTTGAAGCCGAGCAGTGGTTGACGTTGAGTGCCAGTTGACGCCGAACACTGCTGAGTATTTCGCCGAACATTACTGGACGCTGGACACTAATGGATGCCGAGTACTATGCCGAGTACTCATGGATGTCATTTGCTTCGCCGAACACTCCTGGATGCCGGTCACTCTCTGATGCCGAGCACTTATTGCCGAGTACTAGTTGCCTGGTCAAATCCCCAGGAAACACCTCTAGCTTAAGGTGATGGATTTCATGTTGTCTCTTAGTAGGCACCTCAGAGATTTTCTCGGCTAAATGCCAGAATGCTTCATGCTACGCAAAATCATCATTGACACATGCAAGTGAACTCGCTTTGGCACTCCCTGGAATTGTATGGATGGAAGGAAAAAACTTCAGCCCATCGAAGAATATTTTTGGAAAATTGACCTTAAGTTCAGCCAATATGTATGTTGTAGAGGCCTTATGAGCTGTGGTAGTCAAAACTGGATCAAAAGTAACAATTGGGTGTTTGCTCGACCTACGATCGCGAGGCTATCGAGAACCAAATGAGCCTCAATAATGCTCAGGAGGTAGCAATTTAGGGAACATGGGAAAAGGTCTGATCGTCGTGATGTACAGGAAGATTAGGCTAAACTTCCTGATGAGATGACTCAGATTTGGACTTGTGTTTAGAAGATGAAGACGCCCTTAAATGATGACTTCTTTCCCAGCCCTCATTCCTTTCTTGACACCTGCCTAAATCTTGACCACGATTGGATTCATACTGTGTTAAGGAGCCCCTCAAGCAATCGAAAGCACGGGAACGAGACATAGCACCTGTGAATCAAACAAGAGTGTGTAAATAACCATTAAATAAAAGATAGACTAAAATCGTGCAGTGTAGTGCGCGTAGTTATGAGTGTCCTAGTGTCCCTCGATGGACCAATTACTGCATCCTTGCTCATAGGAGTGTTCTTCCCTTTGTTAGTGGGAGGAATTTCATCACCAGTCCAGGTGGGAGAATTAAGCCACCTAACAATGATGTTGGGAAAGTCAAAGGTCATGAAATCATCAGGGATTGGGAGACTCGAGAATCCTTCTATCGAACTTTTTAAAGGCTGAGAGGTGATGATGAACTCGGGCTTTCTAGTAGTTTTTCTCTTACGAAGTTTGTATGCTAGCTTTTTTCCCTTTTCTTGTTGACATATGAGATTTCGTGCCTTGTGATGATTCGATTATAGGCACGTTGCCTCGACCTGTATCACCATCATCGCCAGGCTTGTTGGCTTCATCACCTCTAATTTCACCCTCTTCAGCATCATACTAAGCACCCTCGACCGAGGGCACGACATGGATATTAGAGTCGCCTTCTTGTTCCACAGCATTCCTTGGTAGTACAATGCTTTTTAGAAGCCCGATGCTGTGACCTTCTTTTAACAACCCAAAAAGAGATAACCACTCAGTAGTTACAAGGGATCTGATGTCCCTGTCCTTAACAAGGGTGGCGCAGATTGTAGAAACCGCCCATGAATAATTATTACATTCAGGTCGTAGATGGGCACCTCTAGATTTTTAAAGTATTTATTAGTTCAGGATACGACTCGGGCTAATGAATCTGAGAATAAAGTGAAGGCAACACTTACGTCCTTTTAACCATTGCCTTGAGAAACCAGGCGGACAATGAACGTAGAACCATTTGTGTTTAAAGACACTGAGCTTGTTTGAAGCGCGAGCCGAAACTTGACAGTTGGGCGAAGGCTCGAGGAATGTATAAGAAAGGCTTCCCATCCGTCGTTTGAAATTGTAGATAAATCTGATGTCTTTAGGAGACGACGAGCAGAATAGAACATCCATTAATAGCAAGAAAGTGCCATGAAAGAAAGCATAGCTGTTCGGATGCAGCTGAGTAGGAACTATTCCTAGATAATTTAGCATCTCTCGGACAAACGAATTAAAAAGCGGCACACATCCAGCCCGTCACATAAATTTATTACATGCCATATACCACTCCAGAGGCAAATAGCCATGTCATTCACTGAAGGGAATAGAACATCTCCAAATGGGATCTCATGTTTAGAGCATAGCCTACAGAGAGCAGCCTCAACAATTATGGAGGCATGGGAATCTATTGGGTTATCCAGAAATACAACACCCTCTATAGTGTTAAGGGCAGGATTTATCTCTTCCATCGAAAGGATGGGAACATCAGAGAAAATGTCAACCAACGGACTAGAAATCTCCAGTTTCTCACTTTGATGTTCAGGAGAGAGTCTACCGGATATAGTCATAGAACTTGACTCGGCATCTGGATTGCTATGCTGTGAAGGTTGTCTAGAAGACATTACGACCAAACGCCCTGAACGTCTGGAGCCCATATCAACTAAACTCAGTAGATAATCAAGATTAAAAAAATGAACATGTACCCCCATGCTAGGTGTAAACTAGTGTGGTGTAGTGTTGTGCAGTGCAGAGATAAACAATTCAGAATTAAAAGCAAAAGTAAGTGACGAGACTTTGGATTCTGACTAGAGTGACCGTCATTGCTAATCGTCTCAATTGGCGTTTAGATTGATCGATTGTGTAAGCTTTACGATCGACCATCAACAAATCGAACTGTGAAGTTCATTATTGAAGTCCATATGTTAGGTTTCAATTCATATTCTAAGTCCCAGCAGTTTAACCGTTCAGTTTTAAGTTCGATATCAGATATGCAAGTCCTGTTGTCCATTATAGTCATATGTTCAAGTTCGTTACGACATGATTGGTTTTGATTGTTCATACAAGTTTACATGGAGTGGTTTGTTTAAGGTTTCAAGCTCGGTTCAAGGGTTTGGAATTGGCTAAGTCCACATAGCCGATCCTCCTCCTAAAGCAAATAATTGATCCCTATGCCAAAACCAATATGATCGATCCCTCCATGCTCCATAAACGACCGATCACTCCATGTTCCACAAACAACCGATCCCTCGTCCACCAATGCAGCCGACCCCTTCTTTCTCATATTCACACTGATCCCTCCTTCCTTCACAAACTCCAATAACCGATCCCTTTACTTAGCCATTTTCACACTTCCCTCAACATTCACTCTGATCCCTCAGGCAACACGCAAGATTGATCGCTCTCCTTTACCTACATCCTCCAACCGATCCCTCGCTTAATCCATACGCCTCTTCTTCCTTGAACGTTAGCCGATCCCATTATCACTAAACATATCGACCATCTCCTCTCCATCTAACTACAAAATTATAACTCCATACACATCGAACCCTAATCCATCCACCAACATGATCGAATCCATAGGCCTGGTCACAAAATTGGGACAAAGCGAATGCAATTAAAAAAACCTTCTTATATGTGTAAATGGCGATGGTAATACACGAATCGGGGTAGGATCTTAATTTGGATCAGAGGTTTGGTGATGGAGTCGAATTACAAGGGGAAATGAGTGGAACAATGGAGGCGATGATCGATTCAAAGGAAAGCGAGGGTTAAAAGGTGTAAAGGGAGAGAGGAGTTCAGTTTTGATAGAAGGAAGTAGGGTTCGATAAAAAACAAATGAATTAAGCAAAGTAAAAGATGGAGAGGAAAATGTTAGTTTATATACGAGGCTAAAGGGATCGGCCAGCCTTAGTCCACGAAGCCAAAAAGATTAAGTCCCCTACATATGAAGGGATCGGGCTTCAACTTGGGGATCCAATCCGATCCCTATATTATAACTACAAAAAGGGATCACCTAAAGGAATCCCGATCCCTATAAACAAAACAAAAGGGAGAGAGCAAAGGGATCGGGTAAGATCCCTATGTGCATGCAAATATGTAGCTAAAAACTATATAAAGTAAATAAATATAAAATGCAATGAAATTGCATCTAATTCAACGAAAATTGGCGACGACCCATGAGCGTGCAAATGCGTTCAAGAGCCAACGACAAGAACGTGTACCTGAACGTGTACGTGTATATTCTAAAAGTTCAATTTTTAAAATCGACTGAAATTGAATTTAAACCTGAAGCTTTCAAGGTCGAGATTGGATCAAATAGCCAAAGCTTACTAGTCTCGTAGAACCGGACATAGATAGCAATTGATAAAATATAACCCAGAATTTATACTATCGGAATTCGACCAAGCGTCATGACAATCAAAGACAGATACAACACTTTGGGGAAATAATAAATTCGACGAAAGGATAGCGACTGTTTAGAAAGCTGGATGGATTTCTTTCCGACGATTCTAATTTGCGTTGATTCAAAGAACGTCATGCTCAACACAAGACATACTTTGCAGGGCAAGTATTATCCGGCATTTCAACCCGGCTATATCCAAACTGATTGGATAAGTTAAACTCGACTGTCATCAAGGCCGGTAAGCCCAGAGCGATGATTGTGGGGCCCTAAAATAAAGTACAGATGGTAATATGAAGCCGTAATCGAATGGAATCAAGAGATATGCTATACAGAACGTTCTAAATATGGAATTTAATTTAATATAGAAAAAGGATCGACTACAATCTTTCTCAATCATAGGGATCGGTCTACTTCAGCTAAACAAGTGCAATTTAACGAAAAACAATCGATATCTCAAGATCCATAAGTCCAATACATATGAAACTTTGAGAGCAAGATGTGGGGACCCTAGGGAGTCTACCCTAGGGATCGCACCTCAAAAAGACTAAGAAAGAGGATCAGCCTTCTTCCATCCATAGGGATCGGCCAGAATCAGGTAACAACACACATTGCAGCAAAGATTGAGTAATAACTCAAGTTCTGATAATCCAATTGGCATGAAACTTGGAGGCGAAGCATATTACAACATGGAGAAACTCTCATAGGGAACACACCCCTAAATACTTCCAAACTAGGGATCGGCCCCGATCCCTATTTCTTTGGATTTGGGCCATGCGATCCCTCCTATGGATCCATATGGTTCTAGAGATCCTTCTGGGGAATTTTCAGGAAGATATTTCACCATTTTTCTCTATAAATACATGCTTGATCGTTCATTTTCAGGACTCATGCGCTGCTTGTCGCTTTGTAACGATTTTCATCTGATCCCTACTGTACTCAATTTACAAAGTGATTAATAAAGCTATCTCTTCAAAGTGGACGGAGACAAACAACGCTGAACAGCTATAAATTGTTGTGTTCTTGTTATTGCTTTGATTTTCTGTTATTTAATTGCTTGTTTCCTCTGTTTACATTTAATACTCTTCATTTATTCCTCTATAAAATCTCTATTGGGTGTTGGCACCAATTTTTGGTGCAAACGGTTATATTTTGAACCAATCTTTTTTGTGTTATAACTTCTTTATTTTAAGTGTGAATTCTGTGAAACTTGGACAAATAGCTTCGTATCGTCGAATAGAACACTCCAATATCCCTGGATGTTCCGTTTGGATAAAGTAGACAGCAGCTGTCCAAGATAGCGTCCAGATCGGTTAGGCAGTTGATCAAATTTAAGATGATCATATCTTTCAAGATTTAGCTCGGATAGAAATGCGGTTTTGACCGAGGTGCATGTCCTAAGCTTAAGCATATTTTTTAACCGGTTTGGCTCTTAACTGAGGCTATGCCAAATTTCACTTAACATTGCACTGCACGTTCTGAAAACTGGAAAAGACTATTAAAATGAAGAACAATTGCAAAAAATGGTTTGAAAAGGATACGATGGAAGGGTTTTCTATTGGCCTATGGTTTGCACCTTGGCTACGTGGGTCAACAATGTTCGATAGACTAAATAGTGTTGCATTTGCTATTTTTGTGGAGTGGTGATTAAAAAGTTAGAGAAACTTTGATATAAATCCTTATAATTAGAAAAATTAAGATCTAGGTCCATTTCAATTTCCATAAATACATCCAAATTTTCAAGAAAATAGGTTTGATTCAATGGTTATTTGAGTAATTTTACTAAATCTAATATGCGTTCATGTTATCATTTTCCACAATCAATAACCGCATATAATACATGTATTGGCATCCACTTTTAAATTTGAAAACAAGAAATGAAAAATAGAAAGAATTATAAAAAAGATGAATGTATAAAATAGTTTTCAAAAGGGAGGGATGCAAAACAAATGACTTTTTAAAAGACGGACGTGTTCTTAACTTCCACTAAAAAGTTAGCTCAGTCACACCGAAGAGACAATAGCAACCACAAAAGCTTACAAATTTACATGTTCTAGTAGAAGAGATTAAACAAAATGCATTCTATCAAGGTGAACAAGATCATCTTTATTGAAAATTTAAGCGTTGATGGCAAATTCTCCTTCTAAATCTACAACTGAATTGTCAATGACCACTAACTTATCTGGTTAATGGTACGATGTATTAGACCAATTTTCTAGAGATCATACGTTCGAACCTACAACAAAATGGTTGCTCCACTTCAATAAATACCACTTTAATTATTATAAAGGTAAAAAAGAAAAAGAAAAATCTACAACTTAATCGCTAAAACCCGAGTTTCTCAAGTAAGTTTTTATGAGATAAAATGGACTCCCCAGGAAGTGCATTTGTTTGTTCAAAGTATTAATCAACAGATTGTCTACAAAACCAGGACTAATACAACGACGTATCTTCATAAGGACAGTAAGTTTGTGTTGTGCGATTTGGAGCTGAAAATTACTGAACATTGGTACTTCAATTGTAACTATACAACTTGCATATGGAGCTGACGCAAACTTAGATGTGGTTTAACAGCCATTAACAGTAGCAACATAACTGAAATAGATAATCAGCTGTTTCACAGACAAAAACAGGTTTAGAGACTTAGTCAGACTAGTAACTTCCATTGCATTCTGGAGTATCTAGAAAAAGCGAAATTCACGCATCTTCACTGGCGAATTTACTGAGAAATTCAAATTTTGCAGGGGGATCAAAATAAATCTGAAAACCCTAATACTTAAATCAAACAAACAAGTGCGGGACTCGCATATCCATGCAAAGGCAGTTGATTTTTGGGGCATCTCTTTTGCGTGAGTTTGCAACTGAATATTCTACGCCTGGCTGTGCTCCTTTTCACAATGGAGGTAGAATGAGAGCATTGATGGGAAGTATTTCGCCATTGATGGCAGGAGGAAGACAAATGGAATGAGGGTGTTGTTTTCGGAAAACCCCAAGTTTAGTTGCAGGGGAACAGAATGAACTCGACATTTTCATTTTACTCTCGTATCGTGCTTTAAAGTTTGGGCCTAGCGGGCTTTACGTAATTCTTTTATTGAATTTTATTCAAATGCATTTGCGCTCTGTACTTGTTGTGCATAAATTTGTAGAATCAATTCGTTTAAGCGCCACTTTCGGCGTGTGTGTTATATACACGAGATTTTATAGCACGATACAACAAAGTCTTATAACAAGGAATGACTGTCTAGTCTTCAGAATTGAAAGATAATGAAAAAAAAGTTCCTCCCGAAAAAGTTATGAAAATTAGATCTTTATTTTTAGTTTTTATCTAATTTATACTACTTTTGCCCCTGATTTCGATGTTAGACCGATTTTCTGGTAGAGGGCATTTTTATTAAATATAACAAAATAGAGACTTAATTTATATGGGTTTATGAGTAGGGACTTTTTGTGCATGAGCTTTGAAAATAAGTACCTTTGATCCAAAACCCGATCTTATAAACTCTAAGTAGTGTTTGGTTTGTTGGTTTTACTTTTGGATTTTCGTCCATACAAAAATGCACATGACGTATGTATATTATCAAAAAAGACCAATTTAGAAAACGAAATTAATATACAAAATAGAAAACAACTTTTTATTTTTTATTTTTCGTGTTTTGGAAAATAACATAAGGACGTGAAACAATCCATTATTTTATCCTTCCTCTATCTCCTTCATCCTCCCATCTGTTTTTCTTTCATCCCCTCCGTCGTCCCTCCACTCTTCTCATATTTGACATACATATTGAAAACTGAAAACACAAAATTCATTTTTAAACCAAACACTACCTAAATTTTTACGTAGTTTTGATATAAATAGATTTAAAAATATAATGGAAATAATTATAATTTTCTTGTTAGAACAGAGTTTCGGACTTCTAACCACATGTTTGTATATAAGGAAATTTTGAAATTTCGCGGTCGGACCAAAAAGTTGCAACTCTACTCTGGGTATTAACAAAGATTTTTAGACACATGCAACACATGTGCATATAAATCCATCTTATAAAATTATTAAATTTAAATTTTCTGTGTAGTTTTGATAAAAACGAATTGAAAAATATAAAGAAAAAAATTATATTTTTTTTGTCGAAATAGGTTTTGAAGTGGTAATCTTATTTACGTTCCAAAATTTTAATTTAAAAATAAATGTTAATTTTTCTTATCTGTGGGATTCGAACTTCTGACCTTTGTTTGCATATAAGGATATTTTTGGAACTTTGCGGTCGGACCAAAAGATTGTGCTTCTATTCCCATTATTAATAAAGGAGATTTTTGACACGTGCATACAAAAAACCCTTATATGATATAAATCATTAAATTTTTAACTTTTTACGTAGCTTTAATAGGTAAAAGTCAAAAGTATAAAGAGAAATATTGCGAAAATTACACTGATATTAGAATTTGAACTTATGATATGATTTATTTATCAAAATTTTCATTTTGAAGTAGACATTATTTTAACCGAAATTCGAACTCTCGTTAAATTTTAGTTTATTATATTGTTTGACAAGTAAAAGTACAAAATTATAAAGAAAAACATTGTGAAAACTACGTTGAGATTATAATTTGAACTTGTGATATAATTTATGCATCAAAATTTTGATTTGGAATTGGATGCTATTTTTGTTTTTAACGGTATTTGAACTCTGATCTCTTATTTGTATACAATGGTATTTTTGAAACTTCATGGTCGGATCAATATATTGCAGCTCTATTCCAATTATTGATAAAGATATATAAAGGTATTTTTGGAACTTCGCGGTCATACCAAAATATTGCAAATCTATTCGAATTATTAATACGAGTGTCACGGCACGCGCTTCGCGCGTGAATTATTTTCCATAAATTGTATCTGTTTAAATCGGTCAAAAAAATTATAATTTTTTATTTTTAAGTGATATTAATATTTGTATATTTGTAAAGAAGTATTCTGAATTTATAAAGGAAGTTTAATTTTAGATCCTATTTTTAGAAGCGTTTTGAATTTGTAAAGCATATTTAATTATTAGATCCTACTTTTAGGAGCATTTGAATATGTAAAAGAAGTTTAATATAAATCCTATTTACAAATGATTAAGATTTGATAATATACAGTGTGGTGTTTTTAGTAGTTCATGTTGATACCAAAAAAGTGTGACACCAAAGCTATAACTATTATTAACGAATATAATAAAGATATTATTAGTAAAGATATATAAGGGTATTAATAAAAATATTATTAGTGAACTGTTTTTCTGCAAATTGTATATATTTAGCACATTTTTACTTGAAATCATTTGTCCTTAGTTAAATTTTTATTTATAAGTTGCAACATCTATTTTTTAAGTTTAAATTTTTATTTATATTATTAATTAATAATTTATTTGTTAAATTCTCTTTTTAAGTGATAGTAAGATTTGATGGTATTTGCAGATGCGCGTTTTGAATTTGTAAAAGAACCTTATTTGTTAGATCCTAATTTTAAGTGATATTAAAATTTGATAATATTTGTGGAAGGACGATTTGCATTTGTAAATGAAATTCAAGTGTTAGATCATATTTTAAAGTAATATTAAAATTTGGAATTAGGGGCGTTTTTGGTAGTTCACGTTGACAGCAAAAAAGTGTGACACCAAATGTATTGCAACTATCATTATATATATATAATGCTATTATACACGAAAGTGATGTAGTCAGTTTATGCGGCTGACGTGGCTCTCTCTTCCACAAGTTCCTACACTGCCATGTTCTCATTCCATCCACAAATCCTTTTCTTCTTCCTCTCTTGAGATCCTTGTTCCCTTTCACCATTATCTCTACTGTTACATTTTGCACAAAATATGTACTTCGAAGATCAATTAAACATGCTTGTAATTCCTTCTGGCACCCAAGGTAAGAATTTTTCTTCTATCTCTATTTTCAATATTTTCAGTATCAATCAAAACCATGGTTGGATTCATTACATTTATTTACTTTATTGCATCAACAATCTCAAGTTCCCATTTGGAATTATGAATAATCTACACCAACGCATACAGATCGACAACAACAACAATAAAATAGATTGTGTAATCAAGCACTGCAAACTTATTTTGCAAAATACAAGACTTGATTTTGACACATTTATTACTTTGCCGTGTAAAATATTAGAACTGTACTTTGGCACAAAATATAATTTGCTTTTATACTTAACGAGGGGTTTGGGTTTATGTATTCAAATACCGTTGTTTCCATTATTTTAACTAAAATGACTCAGCTGAGATACTAATATATATGATGATTAGATAATAAAAAATAAAATGGATACAAAATCAAATGCAAAACAATACTTATTTTTCATTGAATTACTATCAAAAATTATAATGTTCAATGTTTTGTTCTCATATACTGTATCTTTGGATAAGTTGCTGTTATGATTTTTTATCACTTCGTCATTCGTTATATGATCATTTGCAAAATTGTTTGACAACTCCTTAAATATTGATAAAGAAGTATCAACGACAAGACTGATAGTTATACCTCCCTCAGTTTAAATAATGAGGAATCAGAAATTTGTTTTAATGTTGGGACAGTAAATGATAAATCAGTTGTATTTGCGACGGAAATTACAATACACGAAGTTGGCATGAAATTTAATACCATTGAAAAGGTATTTCAATGTTTAAAAACTATGCAAAGCATATGGGATTTCCAGCAAGAAAAATGTCAAGTAAAAGGGACGTGGATGGACACTTAAGATATATAACATTTGCGCGTGGTCCATGTGGGAAACCAAATTATACAAAAGGAAACCATTTACTATCTCAACCAACCAACAAAATATGTTGTAAAGTGAAACTCACTTCCAGTTTGCGGAAAGTGGCGTATCAATAAGTTGTTTCTTAATCACAACCATGACTTAAGTCCTACAAAATTTCGATTCTTCCTATGTTATCGAAAAATTGATGAACGTGTAAAAAGACAACTTAAAGTTTGCAATATTGCAGGAAATGGACCTAAGAAAAGTGTTAATGCATTAGTAGTTGAGGCCAGTGGACATGAGAACTTATCGTTCATAGAAAAATATTGTAGAAACTATCTTGATAAGACAAGACAATTACGTCTTGGAGAAGGAGATGCTGTAGTGATTCAAAACTATTTTCTAAATATGCAGGCACAAAATTCAAAAAATTTCTTTAGCATGGACTTAAACAACGATGGCCGACTAAAAATGTTTTTTGGGCAGATAGAAGAAGTAGGGAGGCATATAAAGAATTTAGTGATGTTGTCACTTTTGATACGACGTACTTGATAAACAAGTATGATATGCCCCTTTGCACCTTTTATTGAAGTCAACCATCATGGACAATCGATATTACTAGGATGTGGGTTGCTTTCAAGTGAAACAACGACCACCTTTTTATGGCTTTTCAAAATGTGGCTTGCATGCATGCCTGATGTTGCTCCTAAAGGAATAATTACAGACCAAGATCGAGTTATGAAAAAGGCAATAGAGATTGTATTTAGTAATACTAGACACCGACTATGCCTATGGCATGTGATGAAGAAGTTGCCTGATAAATTTGGAAGCCACGATTTTTATGAATCAATTAAAAGTAATTTGCAAAAAGTGGTATATGATACACAAGACTCGAAGGAGTTTAAGATAATTTGGAAAATAATGGTAGAAAGTTTGAATTGCATGATAATATTTGGTTGAGTGAATTATATAAGGAAAGACATCACTGGGTACCATGTTTTGTGACATTAAATTTTTAGGCAGGGATGTCCACCAATCAACGAAGTGAAAGTATTAACGCTTTCTTTGATGGATATGTGAATGCTAAAACCACTTTAAAGCAATTTGCAGAGCAATACAATCATGCATTGAAGGCCAAAATAGAGAAGGAGAGTCAAGTTGGTTTCAAGTCATTTTCACAGAGTATTCGGTGTGCAACTACATACGATATAAAGAAGCAATTTCAAAGTGTTTATACACTTAAGAAGTTCATGGAACTTCAAATAGAGTTAACCGCCAAGATATACTATGATATAGTTGAAACTGGAGAAGGTAGCATGGGTATAGAGTTTAATATATATGAAGATGTAGCTATTGAAAATTAAAGAAAAATTGATATCATTTAGAGTTTTATTTAAAAAGAAAATTACTAAATTAGTTGTAGTTGTCAGAAGTTCGAATTTAGAGGTATACTTATAGGTATTCACTTCTTGTATTGACTAAAAATAATATGATAATTGCCCCGAATAGATATATTTTAGACAGATGGAGAAAATATGTATTGAAATCTCATACGAGGATCCAACTCAATTCTTGTGGTACACCGGCAACAACTGCACAATTGTGATATAAAGAGATGTGTAGTGAATTTCCTAAAGTGGAAAATTTAGCAGTAGATGATGAAGTTTCTTTTAGTCATGTGATGGAGTGGATAGACAATAAGAAGTCCGATTTTTTTCTAAAGAAATGTAATGCACCTCTTACATGCAAAACTGGTTCAAACACAGACCAGTGTGGTAGGTTAAGGGAGTGTCCAAAGGTGCAAGGTCCAATATGAAATAAAACCAAAGGACGAACTCGAACAAATAGATTCAAGTCATCATTCGAGGAAAAACAAAGAGAAGAAGCTGAATGACTCCAAAACGAAAGGATACACAAGCAAGTCATTCTTTCCAACATCAGGTCCTAATAGTATGTCTTTTTCATACTTTATCTTGTATGTATAAATATAAATCTACCTTTATTCTAAAAAAAGGTTATATAGTAATTGTATTGGCTGTGAAATAGACACCAGAATGTCAAACCACTTTTAAGATGTTGTCATGTTTTGTAAGCTCAAATGACTAAACTTAAAAAATTACCATTTTGTAGCATGATGTCAATGATAGACTTCCTATTTGACAAAAGCAAAAAGGACAAAAATGTGTGATGTTAATACATCAACTTCTGATAACATAGAAGATGACATTGGAATTCTTTTTCAACAACTTGAGGTGCCTCAAAACCAGAAGCTGTAACTGAAAGTGCAGGTTCAATGGAACAAAACTTATGTCTTCCACCTCTATATCAAAGGGTATATTTTTCTGTAATAACTCAATGCTTTTTAGAATTACTTTGGTTGTTAAGGTAAATTTTTTTGTGTAATATAGACAAACATGAATTCAACGTGGGGATACAGACAATACTTGAATTCACTATACGGTCAACATCATTTCATGGTATAAGATGTTGGGGTAGATTTCCACAAATGACTATAAATCAATCCAAATAAACGCGGAAGCAATAAGATCGTGTTGTAGTACGATAAAACAAACAACAATAGGAGAATACAGAATACCAAATCACAGAAGAAACCAAATAGAGAGTTTACATACGGATTTATAGTGGTTCCACTATCACAAGATAATGTACATCCACTTTGGGGGGAGAAGATTTTATTACTTTCTAAGAAAAGAGATTTTTACAAGATTGATAATGGAGGCTAAGAAGATCGAAGAGTAAGAAATACTACTTGAGAGGATGATTCTAATATCTACATAATAACTATCTTTATATAGAGATTATTACTTAGGGTTGAAGTAATTGATTTATGGTTATAAATCAATGCCTCATAAATTATCCTATTCATACGGGTAATGTTAATCCGCATGACTTTCCCATTTCTTCCAATTTGCACATGCCTGATAAGATTACTTATTTAATCAATTGATTAGAGAAATGTTTGATTACTCCAATCTTCCAAATCTTCTTTACTTGGAAATATCGTATCACCAAAATCAACAATATCTTTCAAGTCTTCTCTAATATGGAAATATTGTGTCACCGAAATCTAACAATCTCCACCTTGATATTATATTTCCATCCAAGCCTACCAACTTCACCTACATCCTCTCACTCCAAGCAACTTTTAGAAAGATACCATGGATACTTCCCCAATGAGCTTCGGCATGGCCATCACTCATTGCACTTTATCAACGAACTCTGACAAGGCCATCGTCCACCAACAAAATGTTGAAAGTGCGTACCCTCTCCATGTAGGATCTATCAATCTCAACCAAAGTCTCCATATGCCGAATCGCTCTCCCATGTGCTACCAAGTGGCATCTAGCACTTTAGCAAGCGAATCAAGTTCAAGCAATGCTTGAACTTTGTAATAGGTAAGGATTTAATGAACATGTCTGTTACGTTCTCCTCGGTGTGAATCTTTTGAAGATGTACCTGTTTTTCTTCATTTATGAAAGACTCTATTACCTCTATATGCTTCGTCCTCGAACTAAATGCCAGATTCTCAACTAGATGTATTGCGCTTTGACTATTGCAATTTACTACTATACTCCCATGAACAAAGCCTAAATCATACATCATCTCTTCAAGTAAAGGGTTTCCTTAGCTGCTTCAACAATAACTATCAATTTCGCCTCTGTATTAGACAAGAAAACTATAGTCTGCAACCTTACTCTCCAACTAATAACTATCTTTCCATGTGTAAAGATGTAACCTGAGATTGACTTCCTTCGATCTCTGTCTCTGACATAATCAGAATCGCAAAATCCGACCAAGCTGAAATCTTTCTCTCTGCCATAAAAAACAAGCCCATAATCTGTTATTCCTCTAAGATACTTCAAAATGTACTTCACTGCTTCCTAATGTAGTTTCCCCGAATTAATTATATAACGACTAACCAAACCAACCGCTTGTGCAATATTTGGTCTCGTGTAGACCATAGCATACATCAAGCTTCCAACCACACTAACATAAGGCACCTTCTCCATATAAGCTTTGTCTTCATCTGAGATCGGAGAGCTTTTCTCCGAAAGCTAAATGTAAGAAGGCATGGGAATATTGATTGCCTTTGCCATCTCCATGCCGAACCGAGCAAACATTTTTTAGATATATTCTTTTTATGTCAATATCAACATCTTTAGCATTCTCTCTTTGGATTTCCATCTCTAAAATCTTCTTTCCTTCACGAAGGTCTTTCATCTTGAATTCTATTTTTAGCTTCAATTTTAATCTATCAATTTTAGCTTTGTTCATGGAACCGATTAGCATATCGTCCACATATAAGAGTAAATATATCCAGTTACCATCATCCATATGCTTAAATAAATAAATGCAAGCATTTTTAATGCTTCTATCAAAACCAACAATAATCATAAAGGAGTCAGACCTCTTGTACCATTGCCCAGGCGACTACTTCAACCATATATAGACTTCTTCAGCTAGCAAACCCATTCCTTTTTTCCATCCTCTACAAATCTTTCTGGCTGCATCATATAGATGTTCTCCTCTATGTCTTCATGCAAAAAGGCTGTATTTACATCTAATTGTTCCAACTCCATGTCGTGAGTTGCAACTATAGCTAGTAATCCGGATAGAAGTATGTCTTACAACCAGAGCAAACACCTCATCATACTCTATCCCCTTCCTCTGTTAAAACTCTTTTGCAACAAGTCTAGCCTTATATCTCCCATCATCCTTCACCTTATACACCCACTTGCATTCTATGGCTTGACTTCTTTGAAGGGCTGGTACCGAATTCTAAGTCTGTTTCTTCTTTAAAAAATCCATCCCCTCCTTCATAGCATGCATTCATTTCGAGCTGGCACTCGCACTCATAACTTCTTCAAGGTCGAAAGGCTCATCTTGCACTATATGTAGTGCGTAGTCAAACTGATCATTAAGGCTAAGTTTGTATAGTTCCAGTCTCCATGCCTACTTGGTGGCCTTTTACCTCTAGAGCTAGCTGGAATAGGTCTGACTTTACATGAGCTTTTGTCAACTCCACCTTGAGCTGAATCATCTCTAGCTTCACGACCATCACCATCGTTGCTAGAGGAATTTTATGGACCTTCAGGTGATGTGTCAATGACTGTAATTACTCTACCTTCTTTTGTAGATCTGACTCTACTATTAGGCTGATATGTGGGAATAGTTTCCATCTCTTTAGGCCTTTCATCTTCTGAATCTACTGAAGTAGGTGGATTCTCCTTCAGCTTGAACATAACGAACTCATCAAATATGACATGTTTAGAGTGCACTACCTTCCTACCAATAGAGTTCCAAATGAAATACCCTTTGATGCAATCTGTATAGCCCAAAAATATGCCTTGATAGCTTTTAGCCCTCCAACTTGTCATTTCCTGTATGGTGTACATACACAGGGCCACCAAATATACGAAAATAACTGATATGTATAGATGTACCTTTCCACTTTTGTTTTGGAATCTTCCTAATAGAATTTGATTGATAATATACACTACAGTCGATAAAGCATCAACTCGAAAGCCTTTAGATAAACCCACGGTCAATCTCAAACAACGAGCTTTCTCCAGCAGAGTCATATTCATCCTTTCAGTTACTCCGTTTAGGATCTTCTAGTGTAGTAAAGTGTCTCTGAATTCCATGCTGCTTACAGAAACCTATGAACTCCTTAGAAACAAACTCACCGCCTTTGTTGAATCTCAGCACCTTTAACTTCCTTCCGACTTCATTCTCTACCAATGCCTTCCAAGTTTTGAACTTCTTAAATGACTTCGACTTAAATTTCATCACGAACACCCAAACCTTCTGAGAGTAGTCATCAATAGAAGAGATAAAATACTTAGCTCCTCCAATAGAAGCTGCAGCTACTAGTCCCCAAACATTCATATGGATATACTCTAGTACTCCTTTGGACTCATATCCACCGAAACTAAAAGAAACATTCATTTGCTTCCTTAATACACACTCCTACAGAATTCTAAACGTTTGAAGCTTTCAACCTTAATCACATTCCTTCTATGAAGAAGCTCCAAGCTCTTCTCCAAAACATTACCCAATAAGAGATGTTGAAGTTTTGTTGCATCCAAAGCTTGTGAACTATCAACTCTAACACATGACTCTCTAAGAACTGTAGACCTTTTTAGCAAATAATGATTTCGGGCCACCATTACTCCTTTCATTAATACAAGAGCACCACATGTCACCTTTGAGCTATCCGACTCTATCGTAATCCTACAATTAAAGGATGCTGGCTGACCAAAAGACAGAAGGGATTTCCTTAAACCGGAACATAGCGGACTCCATTACACTACAACAAAACAGCCTTTTTACAACGGACATTGCCCGTTGTAATATGGTTTTCGCAACGGGCATGTGCCCGTTGTAATAGGCCTCGTTGTAATAGATCCACCACATTTTACAACGGGCAAAGCCCGTTGTAAAAACCGTTGCAATAAACTATATAACAATGGCCATAACCCGTTGCAATAGCCTATGTCACAACTTGTATTGACCGTTGTAAAATACCTATTTAACAACGTTTTTTGACCGCTGTAATAAGCTCATATAACAACGCACATTGCCCGTTGCAAAATAAATACAAATTTTAAAAAAAATTACAGCAGCATCCATGCACAACATCCATACAAATACTAAATATTGTCGTAAAATAATTAAAATCAGATACGAAAAGACTAAAAGCTAGAGCCATAAAATTTTAACACTCCAAAAAGTTAGATAAGTTTACATGCCAAATACATAAAGCGTTAACACATAACAGTCCACTACCACATACATCCTCCTTGACTCACTGTCAATTCCTGTTTCCAATTGTGCAGACTCCCCAAACCATCCTTTCAACACTGCACCAATTAAACATCACACTCAACCACCGTACATTCTCTTCATCCACTTACAGTCAATTGCCCGCTACCAGCTCCACTGCACAACCATCCTGCACACTCCAAAAAATCTACTTCTCTGCCTCTCTTCTACAACAAACCACAACATCCCACAGTTCACACAACATACTGCCTATAAAATACTGCTGCCCTTCCTCCTTAACAAACTAACATCCACAGCCACTACACATTGCATCTCCATCATCAGTTCAACTGCAACCACCATCCCTCTACCCACTACACCTTCAAACAACATACAACCTCCACCACTACTCACTGTCACACTAAAACGTTAGCAAACTCAATTTTGTAATTATTTATACTTGAACATTCGCTTTGCAGCTAGTTGTAGTAATTTTCATGATCAGGAAGATGGCCAACAACACAGCATGGCCAGCAGCTGCAGTAGTCAAATCCATTTGTCAAATCAATAAGCAACACGATACAAATAAGAAACATGTGTTATTATAAAGTTAGTTTAGTCATGGAGAGTATAAAAGTTATCTCTCTAGAAACTGAAGCATTACCGTTCTTATAGCTCAATAGGAAATCTACTCATTTATGGCAAGTATCAAGGATATACTGATTCAACTGTTTACCAAATGTAGTAGTGGAAAATTTCTTTGTGACATGCAATCAGGCAGCTTTACCCATCTTCTCAGCCAAATTCGGATCAGCTAAAAATTAACCCATACACTTGGAAAATTCGATAGGATTTGGTTCGCAGAGAAAACCTGTGACCTCGTGTTCAATAGTCTCTTTAGGCCCGCCACTGTTGCAAGCGATCACAGGCATTTGAGCAGCCATTGCTTCTAGTGGAACAATGCCAAAATGTTTGTTCTGTATACGATAAATAAAAATGAATGAATTGAACTGAAAAGGAAATTAAACGACCCATCACAGGTTTTTGTTAAAGTGTTTACAATCAGCGTTCAAAATATTCGAGCAGATGGGAATTACTCCAAATGGCCTGGAAAAGAACCAGTGGGTGTTTGGTTTAACTTATTTAGTTTGTACAATTTTTTTCCTATTTATTTTCCTTTTCTTTTCGTTTTCCTTTTTTGAAAATTCTTTAGAACTTGAAAGATATGAAATCAATTTTAGTTTAAACAAATATTTCAAAATACTTAAAATGATAAGGTGGTGTTTGGTTTGAAAACGAGTTTTCTATTTCGAGTTTCAAAATGTACTTTAAAATGCATGGGAGAGGAAAAGATGGTGGAATACAATCAATTTGGAAAGTGGTTCCAACATATAAAATTGAAAACGACTGTTTATTGTGAAACATCAATAAACTATGTTCTCTCTTCCCCTTCACCCTTCGGCTTAAATGATTTATTTTCCAACCTCTCTTTTTCTCTCACATCATTTGTCATATATATTGAAAACGCAAAACAGAAAACTCATTTTCGAGTCAAACACTACCTAAGGTTTTGATTTTTACATGTAAAAGTTATTCTAGTAAATCCATGTTCTGAAAAATGAATTTTGACCCAAAGTGCTTCAGAAATAACAAACCAAAACGCATTCTAAGGCTTCTGTATCATTGAGTTTATTTATTGAGGAGCCATGTAGTAAGTTAATGATACAAAAGCAGAACTATAACACCAATAAAATTAAATTAGAGCTAATTACCTCAGGAGTATACAAAACGCAAAGACATTCAGAGAGCAAAGCATTTCTTTCTGCTGTCGAGCACGAAGTAACAAACTTAACTCGCTTTAAAACTCCCTCACTTTCAGCCAGCTGTTTAAGTTCATCTAGATACTCAACATTTTCTTTGAGACGTTTGTCATATCCACCTAAAGAAAGAAAACAACAGTTATTTAACAGACAAATAAACCAAGTATGTGAACTCTAGATAAAAGTAGACTTGCCTGCGATTGTCAAAGTGGCTCCTGATGAACTATTGTCTAAACCAGTACTGTCCAATGAACGAAGCAGCGAAAACGCAGATATTGCTAGTTGAAGATTCTTTTTTCGTTCAAACCGATTAATTGAAAAGAAATTCAACCTAACAAAACAACCAATAAATGTCAAAAAAAATTTAGAACTCTAATGTCAAATACAAAAACAGATTAGTTGCCTGTAAGCACTTGGTTTATCAAACTGGTCCACATTGACTACAGGATAAAGAATATCCGGTCTGATTCCTCTTGAATGAAGTGATTTGAATGTCTTGGCAAAAGTGGATGCAGTAAACCCACTATTAACTAGTATTAAATCTGCCATACCTGCAAGTGGTTACAATGAGACATCATGTAAATGAATTAGTCGTAGTAAAATAGATAAATATGAAATGAAATTTGTGACTAAACAAACCAGTTGTGGACTCTTCAAGCCAATCAATTGGTTTGCGATACAATCTCCTGACAGTGGTTGTATGTTGAGTAAGCAACATATCAGGAAAATGGCAGTAAAATATTACCTGCAAAGACATAAACAAGCAGGAATAGGATTTGTCAGCAAATCCATAAATCATGGCTTATTTTACTTGAATAAAGTTGCAATAGATAAGGTTAATTCTGCAACCAAGTAAAAGGTTAAATGTGAAAAGGAGCCTCTTATAGAATGTAATTTGAATTGCACTTATAATCTGTTAGGCAATGTCATTTACCAGCAAGTAGGAGATACATAACATAAAGAAGTTCACTAAGAATTCCAATTTTAAGGTGAAATCAGATGATGGTAACATACATGAACCTATCGAGTAAATTAAGATTTTCTTTAAGATATCACAATGTTCAACATGATGTTGTTTTGGTAATAAACTATATCCCCATTAGATTACAGTTTTTGCATCTATTAGAATTATGTATAAACAGATGTGTACATCTTGAATCTGTTTCCAACATTTGATGTTATTATGCAAATAAGAAAGAAAAAATGTGCATGTCCTTAAAGTTACTAAACTACGATCAAGGAGTGCATAATCACACATTGCAGCTCGGTGCTCCTACAAAACAATTTCAAGTCAGACCCACAACAAATTGAGATTCATAAGAATATGGTTTACAGTAACTTCTCTAAATTGATAAACCTACAATAATAGTAAGTAAGATCATGTGCCTCTAGTCCAGATTACTTTATAAAAGCTGCAAATAGTGTTGTAAATGTATCTTATAGAACACTGAAACTATCTCCATGTTCTAGAATACAAAACCACAATTTTATACCAAAAATAGTTTCTTCAAAGCAACGACTTCTATCATGGTGTGCTGTGAAAACATTAACACTGTGGCCATGTGTAGCGAGTTCAACTGCAACATCCAATATTAATCTTTTTGCTCCACCTGCAATATTAAGAAAATATCATTCCACTCAGAGTTGAACTTTACAGCCACTCCATTCAGAGTTGACCTTTACAGCCATTCCCTAGTTTAATTAAATAGTAAATAAAACAGGCACTAACAAATTTAATAGGATTCGATATAAGCAGATAAATGAGATAATACATGCTGGAAAATTTTAGGCAAATGCTAAAAATAAGGACGAAAACGAGTTAAGACTTATCAATTTGATCAAAGAGAGATCATGCTGTCATGGAACCTGCATTAAAAGAATTTTTCTAAATTGCAGTTAATATTTTTGGAAAACCTGACCAGCTTAGCACTGGTCCTTTTACCATGTAGTGGTTTACATGGGCAGAACAATGTTCATTTTTAAAAGTGAATATGGATGCTTGAAATTAAGCAATCACGCTTAACAATGAATTATAGATAACAAAAAAACTATATTAACATATTATAAAAAAGAAAGAGCTAGACTAATCTCTTCACTGGAAGTTCCTATCAGTAAATTTTTGGTTGACCCCTGAAATTATTTAAAATGACATATTTATACATACATACATACATACATACATACATATATATAATATTAAGAGGAATAAACCTATTCCAAGATCAGGATGAATGATTGCAATATTTAGCATTATTTTTAACAAATAATCACTTAGCAGAGGAAAATGTATTTATGATCTCTAATATATTTATCCATCTACTGCTTAAATAAATAAATAAAACGGAAATTAAAGACGCTTATGTTGAACATCTGCCCAAGCGTAACATCAGATTTCGATCTCAATCCACTACCGATCTTCAGCACATATTCACGGATTTGAACTGGGCGATCTACATCTAATTCTTAAAATAAATAGATCTAAAATACACCACAAAGCAAGAAAGTAATAATTTTGAGCAACACGGTTCAAAGTGAATCAAGCCAAGAATCAAAATCATTTAACTCGTTTGCTTGTTGACCTTTTGCAAGAAGACCATTAGTAGAATCTTTCTTAAGATTTGTTGATGTTGAATCAGAATGAAAATTCATAGTAACTGAAGCTCGTTCATACAATGGTACTGTTTGTGTGGATTCTAATGAGCACAGTGAAGTTCCAACAAGCAAAAGGAATCATCGATCGAGTTCAAGAATATCTACCAGAAAAGCAAAAGGAAAATAACATACCAATACAAGTCGAACTCGATCGAGAAGTAGCCGGCTTCGAATCAAAGTGACAAAGCAAATAACCGTATATAATTCGCGGCTTCAACAAATTCGAAAGCCCTAATTTTTCGAGCAAAGAAAAGAGGAAAAGAGGAACGAGAGTATTGCTTCACGGAAAAGAAGAAATTAGGGCCGGCCTCAATAATTTTTCTTTGGGGTGCTGTGGTCTAAAAATTAGGGTTACCTATTACAACGGGTATTTTAAGCCTGTTGTAAAATTGGCACCTATTACAACGGGCAGTTTTAGCCCGTTGTAAAATTAGCACCTCTATTACAACGGGCATTTTATGGACGTTGTAAAATTAACATCTATTACAACGGGCATAAAATGACCGTTGTAATAGCAATCTATTACAACGGGCAAGGACTGCCCGTTGTAAAAAAGACGTTATATAAGAAATCTATTACAACGAGCCTGAACTGACCGTTGTAGTAGCCTACTATTACAACAGGCAGCAATTGCCCGTTGTAAAAAGAACGTTGTAATAGAGTATTTTTGTTGTAGTGTTAATAGTGCGCACTACGTCCTCATGCATGCCAATACGCACTAATCCTTCTCATAATGACTTGCAAGTAGCATCATTCTGCATCAATATGGCCCTTCCCTCCTTACCTTCTTAAGAACAAAAATACTCCTTCCTAGGCGTCATATGGAATGACGCCCCTGAATCCAGCACCCAATGGTCCAATACATTGGAAACAGATACGATCAACACATCATCAAAAACAACCTTCTCCACTACAATAGATGAAGAACCATCACTTCATTTCTATTCCTTAAATTTGGACAATTTTTCTTCCAATGGCCATACTTTTTACGGTGATGACACCTTTTGTGTAACACCCTGCAAAATCAACTATAAATAAATAAATTTAAATATGATAGAGGTAAAAATGAATTTTTTTTAAAAGCCTAAATTTGACCATGGAAGTTATGATATTGCGTTCATGGCGATTTTCTAATCAATTTCTATGACGACCCACCTTTTTGGACGGTTTAAATCGACGATAAACCACACATGTCTAACTCAAACCATTCAAAAGGGTAGATTATCAATGGGGTAAATAAGAAAATAAGAGAAAAGAAGGAAAATAATACATAGAATCTCACAGCAGAATGACAAAATATAATAATCAAATAAACAGTTCATAAAGCAGTTTTACAATATACATTTGATTACACAATTTTTACAACATAATCAGAGTACAATCAACAACTACCAAAATGATGAAGCAGAATAATACTAATAATATAATATACTGAACTCCGTCTTCGTCCTCCAAAAATAATGTCTTCAGACATTGAAAATCTCAGACTGACCCGAGCGTAATGGAAAGACAAAACACTCGAGTCAGAACTAAAAGTTCTTATGTAAGTTAAATCAATAACAAGTAAATATGAGTGTAATAGCTTCAAAAATATTTACGGGGTTTTCCATCTACTGTCAAGTGTACAACGTGAGTGCAATAACTTAAGAGATGTTATGGGATTTTCCATTCCTTAATGATCTGTTAAACTATCTATATGTAGTAAGATATGCTATATATGTAGTGTCTAATCAATATAATAATATTTTTCCTAGCGTTAAGGCTTTACAATGATCCCCCTTAACACATTTTTAAGCAGGTAGTCTATGCAGGTCCTGTAACACAACCAGTAACTTCGGTAGCCAGTGAGTCCCCTATAGGTACCATCCTAAAACAAAATCGTAGCGGGCGCGAATAAGGATAGAGAGTATGACAAGGCACGTGAGGTGATGTCCAAGGTAGGATACTACAGTTTTGCGTTTCCTGACTGGTGGTAACCCATAACGGCCCACCGCGAACATCCATCCCATAATCAAATCAAGGTGCACCAATTGAGTCAAAATCAATATAGTAATACGAAGAACAAATGTCGCTAGAGGTAGCTAGCCTCAATGGTCAAGTATGGCTCATGTTTTAGTCATTTCAAATTGACACAAGCGTCGGGGTCTATCCATCATCGTTCTCTTTCTTCAAATCCAGTAAACGTCGCTAATTCAACCTCTATATTCTGGATAACATCCACCGCGTACATGGTTGTTAAAGTGATTTTGGTATTGACAGAGAGTGCCAATATTCGGCCCCGGTCTCTTTAACAACAAACGTCATTTTTCACACCGGTTAGTTCTTTTGAATTTCAAGAACAAGTCAAATTTCATATCAAAATATCAGGTTCACTTTAAGATGATTTTGAATTCAAAACAAGTTATACTTTCATATCAAACATTTGTATTTAAGTCAATGGTTTACATCTAAATGATTCCCACTTTCAAAACAGTTTGAATATTGAAAATAAATTTGATAGCTAAAAGTAATTTATGTATTAAAATAGTTATATTAAAACCGTTTCTTTCTTTCACAACAATTTGAACTTATGTTCCAAATCACAACGAAATCAAATTTTCATTTCCAATTCAAGTCAACTTTATATTCAAATTCAATTTAAACGATTTATTCAAAGGATGAAAGTTTCAATTCAAATTCTCATTTTTACACAATATAGTTTAAATCCAGTTCACATCCAAAACTTTGAATACCAATTTAAACCACTTTAATTAAAGTAAATTCAAAGTTTAAATTTAAGTTTAAACCTTTAAAATAATTCACTTTCAATAAATTTAAATTATATCTCAATCTGAACTTTAAGATTTCAAATTTAATCTTTAAACAATTTCATTTAACAGTTTCAATTTCAACATTTCAAAGCTCGAATTTTGAAAATAATTTAATTCATATAAATCCAAGTTTTTTATTTTCTTTAAAACAATATCATTTAAAATAATTTAAATTCACGATTTTGAAACCATTTAATTTAACCAATCCGGTGTCCGTATATAATTTTCTACCCTATGGCCAAGCGATCATTTATTTCAATTTAATAACATGGATCGATATATATAATTTCAACCCATAATTAAATGACATAGGTATATATCATTTCAACCTATTTCTTAGTTCATTCAATTTATTACAAGTGACAATTTATAAGATGTCAAATAATAAATAGGATAATAACAGGGATTTATCAAAATAAATAACAAGCATATATCCAACATATCAATAAATAGGCATCCAATTACAATCAACATCCAAATCAAGCAATATATCATAACAGTTACTAATTATCAATTGTCGGTGTTTAACAAGTAATTAAATTCAATATTAATTTAAATGTCAATTTAATTCAATATAAAATTCAATTCAATTTAAATGTCAATTTAAACTAGCAAACATGCAACGACCCACATTTTTCCGATAATTAAAATTTTGAATTCAATAAGATTTTTGTAATTTAGTATTGGAAGAAATTAAAATTTGTGGTTTATTTAATAAGAAATGACTATAATGTAATGTTAAAAGTGTTAATTCAAGACAATTGATAACTATTTTAATGTATGTCCAATTAATTGAAATGATTGTAAAGTTAAAATTGGTTATAGTTTGTAAATAAAGAAATAGGGTTTAATAATGTAAATTTAATATAATAAATGAGTAATTGAATGAAATCTCAAATAATTGTAATAAATTGTAAAGTTACATTGGTTAGAAATTGTAAATAAGAAGATAAAATCAATGTGAAGTTATTTGTTTTGTTAATTAACAATAAACTTGGAAATGTGTTTGAATTGGCAAATTGTAACAATGGTTAATTAATCCATTGAAATTTAATTAGTTATAAATGGTAAATAAGGGAATAAATTAAATGTTATAATTAATTGGTTAAACAATACGTTATTCATTGTAATTGGAAAAAAATCAGGGTGGTGTAAGTAGTTATAACATTTATTTGAAGATAATAAACTTATAAGTGTGATTAAAGTAAGAAAAGATGCCAATTGTTATATGTTACCTATTGAATCAATCTGTTGAATTTAATTTGGAATAAATTGTGACTAAATGTAATTAAATATTACGTTAATATAAATTAAGATGAAATTGGAGAATATTAATGTAATAAGATATAAACCAATGCTAACTATGCCCATATGGTAATGATTGATTGTAATAATAGATGTTAATATAAGAATGGAATAATTTAAGAAATAAATGTTGGAATATGAAATGAACAGTAAATAGTTGTGGCTTAATAAGTTGTTGGAATCCTTTAATTGAAAAGAAAAGAGAAGTGCATTGTAATTAATAAGTTCAACATAAGAACTTACATTTTAAATTAAATTAAGATAAAGATTAATGAAATTTAAGCTTTGGCTTGAAAAGAATAAATTGTATGTTTTCTTCTAACCAGAATAACAAATGTTCAATTTGAATAAAGGATGGAGTGAATGTTTTAATGAAAAAATAACATAATTTGTTATTTGAAATGCATCTTGGAGAAGTTGATTTTCAATAAGATAAAAACATTTACTTTGTAAATAGTGTATAAATTTTGTTGTATATGAAATTTTATAAAACATGTTTTTTATAATTATATTTGTTGAAATTAGTAATGAAATGAATTAAAATTAGATTAATTGAAATGTTTCAATTAAAAGGAAACATAAATGAAATTGTAATGAATGAGTTAATATAGAAACTTGTATTTTGTGTCAATATGGAATGAACATTTTAATTAAGATAATTGCATGTTTTGAGATGTATAAAAATAAAACTTTCATTTTGAATAAGTATGATTTTGGAAAAAAAATTGAATTTTAGGATAATATATATACAGACATTAATATCCAAATTTCTAAATATATCAGAGGGTTCATGGTTGTGTAAATATTGTGGAATCAATTAGAATTACTTTTAATTAACAATTGTACATTAGTTACACATGTTCACGTATATTTATTTTTCCATTTCATATATGGTTAAAACTTGTAAATTTATTGCATTAATGTCACCGTTACAGTAACTAAAAAAGTAAAGCAAATCATTTTATAATGCATAGATAGATATATATTCATTAATTATTAAAATTGGTTTGAGTAACATAAATAAATGAATAGATTAATTGATTGATTGTTAATTGATTGATTGCGCTAATGGAGTGTGCACATATATTAACGTAAAACGAATGTTTTAATAAAGAATTAAATGATAAATATGTGTATATTTGGGTTTGTTGAAGTGAATTAATAGGAGTAAGTTTTGGAATTTGGATCCCAAAGGTTTGTTTATAGTATATAAGTGGTCCCTTCATTTACTTTGCATTTATTATCACATCCACGTTCTCTTTCTTTTCATTTTCAAGTTCTCCCTGTAGGTTTCATTTGAGCATCCATTTAATTATTATACTACTCGTTCGTTTCTTATTATTTAATAATTGCCTCATTCTTTTCATTTGTTCGTTTTCTCCTTTCAAGTGCTTTACCTGACATTTTTTCCATTTTTAATGTGAACATCCAAATTAATTTTCATGCCTTCTAATTAGCATTTACTATTCTCCGTTTATGAAGTTTATTTCGTTCACGCGTTATTAGTTCTTGTAGTTTCCTTTCATTAGCAACTCATTCTTCTGAAGCTTCATATTAAAGAACGGAAGATTTATTTTTATCTTTATTCATATATTTATTCCTTTACTTTACCTCTTTCAATACTACCATTTTAAGGCTGTTCATATTCTTACTTATTTCAATAACTATTTTGTTTACATATACTTTATTAGCTTTTCATTTGTTTCCATCTTCATCCATGTAGCCTCTTTTCATTTTTCAAATCTCATCTTTTGAGGCTTCATTCCTCCAAACAAACTTCCATCTCATTTTCTCCCTCTCTTCATTTTCCTCCTTCATTTTTTTCTTCTTCCTCAAATCTCCTTCTTTTTTTTCAAAGCTTCCCTTTTCTTATTCTTATTCTTCAAATCTTCTTCTTCTTTTTCAAAGCTTCGTTTTCTTTTTCAATTCTTCATCTTCTTTAAATTTTCTTCTTCTTTTCCAAACATTCTTCATTTTCCAAATCCTTTTCTTCAAATCCAGTTCTATACAAACTTCTCTGTCTCTAGCAAAACTTTCTAAAAAATTATAAGATTAAGATAGAAAGGAAACAAATCAAAAGGAGGAAGTAGTAGCGGATCCAAATCCGACTAGAAAAGGGAAATCCATAAGGTGAGTGTTTTGACCCACTCACAACTACTAAATTATCTTATGTTAGTTAAATTGAATTTATGATGTGATGTGGAATTGATTGTTTGATGTTTGGTATATTTAAATTGTCATTCTAGTTAAATTTAACTTTTATTGCATTTAATCATCGTTTAATTTAATATTGAATTTAATTGTCAATTTAATACCTGTTAATGATAATCAGTTATCTATTGTTGTTTATTGGTTGATTTGGGTGATGATTGTGATGTATGTTTAATTGTTGATATTGGATGATTTGATGTTATATTTATATTGTTATAACACTTTTAGTTCCCTTAGTTACTGTTAGAAAATCCCTATGAGTTGAAATGATACATATCCGAATGATCATATAGAATAGGAGAAAATCGTTATGGGTTGAAATGATAAATCCAAGCGATTTTCATTGATTTGGAATTTGGGATTGCGGGTTGAAATAATATATACCCATAAATTTAAATTTTTGCGGATTGAAATGATAAATATCCGTATCACTTGCCATAGGGTAGAAAATTATATACGGACACTGAATTGGTTAAATTAAACGATTTTAAAACCCTTAAATCTTGGTTTGGATTAAATGATATTTTGAAGGAAATTGATTTATATAAATTGAATTACTTTGAAAATCCAAGTTTGAAGGTCGGAATTGGAAATTGGTTTAAATCGAAATTCTAAAGTATTTTAATATATTTTAAATCTATTTAAAGTATTTTAACCCATTTTAATCTATTTTAAATCTATTTAATCTATTTTAAATTATATTAATCTATTTTAATCTATTTAAACTATATTAAACTATTTTAATCTATTTTAAAATTATCTTAATATATTTTAATCTATTTAAACTATATTAATCCATTTTAATCTATTTTAAACTATATTAATCTGTTTTAATCTATTTTAATCTATTTTAAACTATATTAATCTGTTTTACTCTATTTTAACTATCTTAAACTATTTTTAAAACTATTTTAAACTATCTAAACTATTTTCTAAATTTCAGGTTTTGTAAAGTGGAAGTTTTATATTTATATCCTTGATTCCTAAGTAGAATACGGTTAAATGATGTTATAACATAAGTAGGGATTTAAATGACATATTTGAGGAATATGATGATTTAAATGAGGATTTAATTTATTTTTGGAAATATAACTTTGAAAGTGATATGATTTCAAATGTGATATAATTTCGAAAGTAAATATGATTTTGAAAATGATATGGTTTTGAGAATATGATATTTTGATATAAATTATAAATCAGTTTTGGAAATGTAAAAGAACCATCCGGTGAAAAATAAGCGTTTGGTTGTTAAAAAGACCGGGATCGGATATTGTCATACTCTTTGCCAATACCTCAAACCACTTTAACAACTGTGTACGTGGTGGAGATTCCAGAATGAAGTAGGATGGTTTCGCGAACGATTCTATATGAGGTATTTACGTGACCCTAATTCCCGTAAGTCAGCTTAGATGTGACTAAAACATGAGCTATACCTGGGCCAAGTGAGGTCGCACCTCCGACCGGACATGCTTCTTCGATACCATATTTATTACTTTGTGATTGATTTGGTGGCAACCCCTCGATTTTGATTATGGGTGTGTGTTCCGAGATGGGCGGTAGTAGCTGTTATGCGTTACCACCAGCCCGGTTCTACAAAACGGTAGAGTCCTACCCTGGCATCGCCTCGAGTGTCGTGTTCACATGCCATATCATGCCTTCTACGAGTTTGTTTTGTATCATACCTATGGAGTGCCCTCCGATAGCCCTCCAGTTTACGGAGGAATTACGGTACTGTATAGACTATAGGAATATATATATAAAATGTGTTAAGGGGGATATGGGTAATGCCTTAACGCAATTTTAATACTTTACTTTATTGTAGGCACTATTGTAATAGCGTATTGTACTATGTATGTAGATAGTTTAACGGATCCTTAAGAGACGGTAATCTCGAACATATCTTAAGTTATTGCACTCATGCTGGACACTGGATAGGAGATGTCAAAACCCGTAAACATCATATTTATTTACTATTGATTTAACTTACATAAGATCTTTTAGTTCTGAGTCGAGTGTTTTGTCTTTCTCTTGGTCAACCTGAGCTTTTCAGTATATCGAAGACTGCTTTCTGGAGGACAAAGACGAAGATTTGTATACTATTATTACTTATTATATTATTTCCACTGCATCATGTTGTTCCGCTGCATTGTTATTTATTTCTGTTGAATGTAACTCTGATTCTGTACTGTAAAAGTGTAATCAAAAGTTGTTTGTAAAATAACTTCATGAACTGTTTATTTGATTATTATATTTTCATTCCACTGTAAGAATCTGTGTTGTTTCTTTCTTTCTATGTTTTTTCTTATTTACCTCATAACAATCTGCCCTTTTGAATGGTTTGAGTCTGATGTGAGTGGTTTATCGTCGATTTAAATCGTCCAAAAAGGCTTACAAAACAGCAATCAATAAAATTTTATCACTTCATAATTTTAATTCAACTAACAGAAAATATTTTAGTATTGCGTGAGTGGGTTTAATCATACACCTTTGATTTTAGCCCATAAAAATCCAAACAAAAGCGCAAAATCTCAACTGTCTCCAAATTCAACCAAATCAGTTTCATGTTGTTCGGAATTTAAATATGAATCCAACAGAAGAAATCGTGCATGAATCGAAGTTTATATGCAAAAGATATTCATGTTATAAGAAATATTATTAAAATAATAATTGGTACACGTTTAATAAAAAATAAACAAAGTTTAATACTAACGTTTTTATCAAGATGAGGCTTCAGTTAAAGATGGAAGAACAAACTAAGATGAGGGCAGGACGTGTAGGACAAATGAAAAAAAATGAAATTCATGTTTCATAAAAGAAAGCTTTTGAATTTGCAAAAATAAGAGCTTTTGAATTTGCAAGCTCACATTAAAATGATTCGGGGAAAAGAGGATATGAAATGGAGATCTGAACATAGGAAATTAAGTGGTGACAAAAAAAATTGAAGGGCCAAGTTTAGAATGTGAACAATTTTATAACAAGAATATACCTTCAGCAAAGAACAATTTGAACTAAATGAATATGAGGGGTTTGAGAAATAAAGCGCAGATGAAGAAATAAAATTGCAGGTTATTTAATAATAAGGAAATGAAGGTGGAGGGACAAAAATGAATGTCACGTTTTGTTTTGAAAGCTTCGGGCATTAATAATGCATAAGGAAATGTACGTAGGAATAGGAAAGTTTGCAAACCAAAGGAAAACGAAATTTTGTACAACTAAAAATGAGATGGCAAGAATTAAATATAGCCTAAAAGTCTAGGCTCAGGTATTAAACAGAAGAAGATATGAACGGATCAAGTATTAATAATGAGGTAACTATTTCAAAACGTACAGGCAACAATTAATAACAAAAGAAATGAAGAAACCATGTACATCGCACAACCTTTTGAAATTCAAATTTTGAAACGTAAGCAAATTAATTTCATTAACTCAAATAGTACTCAATTTGTACACAGTTAATTTTTTTATCAACACATAATAAATAAAATTATACTTACCTTAAAAATGAAAACGTTCAATTTGGTTTTCTCAAAATGATCTTTTATTTCCATTAAAACGCCTTTACTGTTTAACGCAAAAAAAGCATTTCATTTATTAAATCTATTAATCACAATCAACGTTTCTTTCCTTTTAATTGAAATATTTCAATTACATTAGTTGCAAATAATTACAAAGTTAAATTTTAAAACAGACAAACTAAAATGAATGAAAAATAGAGCAATTGTTTACTTTAGTCATTTAAACATGTTTATAAATTTGTTATTTATACACCAGAGTAATAAATAACTTACTTAAATAAATTATTTTCCTATTCTTGTAATCAATCTGAATGCTAAAACACAGTTCAAATAAACATATATTTCTTCCTTTAAATCAATCATTCTATTCTTTATTTTAATGAAATTAAACCTACATTCACAAATGAAACATTTGTTTTATTTGATATAAATGTTCTTTTCATTAAATCAAACTTTCCTTATATTTTCACAAAACATAAGCTACGTTTAATTACACCTATTAATTTACAATTTAGTGTCATCTCTCCTATTAATTGAAATTATTCAATTACATTAATTTCGGTAGATTACAAATTTCAAAATGGGCTAAATAAATGTAATGAGAAATAGAACAGTTATTTCCTATCTAATAGTAATTTAAACATATTTATACACTATTAGATACAAACAGGAATTATACATTTTTAATATTAAATAATAGTTTCTTGTCTCTCTATAATCAATCTTTCAGCTACCAAACATTTCAAATAAATAAACATATGATTTCTTCTTTAATAAAGAAATATGTATTATTCTTTATTAACATTTATTATTCCAATCAATTGGAAATTTACATTCAGACAGTTATTAATTTCATTCAGACCAATGTTATTAAAGTACACACAAACATAAGTTATCATCCTTACATTATTGCAAACATATGTCATTAATAGAAATTCTAATTAAGCCCATAACTTGTATATAATTTAATTTGTATTAATAAAATCTTAATTTTTTTTATTCCTAACAACTTTATTCAAAAATCTTATATAATTTATAATTTTTAAAAGGTTAAAAATATGGGTCGTTACAATCTCCCCCACTCAAAACTTTTCGTCCTCGAAAAGGAACGAGAAAGAATTAATTTATAAAAAAAATTTAGACTTACTTAGTTTTAATATAAATTTTGAAAATAACCCAATTTCCACGAAAAATTTCTAAGTCCTAAATTTACGAAAAATTTCGGCAGCATTTCCTTTACGCGGCTAGGTCCGAAAAAATAAAAATATCGATAATTACATGATATATATCTTATTTCAATAATAAAGCATCCCAAACCATGGGAAACCAATAAAATACCACTACAAAAACGGTAATCCGAAAAAGTACCTATTTGTCAGGCAAACAAAACTCTATTTATGAAACCAAAAGCAATAGTTATTGTTTCTATAAACCTGTATCTTACTTACATAATCTAAAAGAGTTAAAAACTATGTAAAAAGAAAAATATATTAGTTGTACCCATCAAGAACACAAGAAACACAACATAAATAGTAATCATATGCAAACAAAAGTAGCATGACCATTATATGCAATAAGAGAATCTATCACACATCCATAGCAACCAAAACTAATGGTTTGTACCAAGTTCAGAAACTTTTCATCGTATATGGGTGATAAATAAACTACCAAGTGTACCTTACACTCAACAACCCTAGGTAATTACTCAATAGATTATTCACACAACCTCGAAAAATTTGAAGTGTCATTTCCCAAACTTCCCATAAGCCAAACAACATAGAATTTAAATATTATTTAAGTTTGTACGACGTACATATATCATTTGTACACAATATCAATTCTGATCGCTTATTTGAATATACAAATTTCACTTTCGAACTAGTATTGTTAACTCGAATACTCTTGTGCGGACTCTAATCCGATTTTTTTGATTAGAAATCTCTATTCTCCTTACATAGCCATAAACTATGATAGAAAACTTCAAAATCATATCAAAAATCAGTATCAAATGTTCGCCGTCAAGAATCGAGCGAAAAATCCTACTTCAGACTGGTGTAAATTTCCACAAATCATGTATTCAAATCTGGATCAAATCTGGTATGTGAATAAATAATCTATGCACAACTTACATATTTTATTCTATTGGTTTCTTGAACACATTATCTACCTGTCATTTGTTTTCAATTCTCATTTATTCATACAAGATCATCTTTTATTAATTTACATTCATTTACTTACACAAATTATTTTATATTTAAAGTCATCAATGAATCAATTGTTAAAATATTACATAAGTTTCTTTGCAGTTTGATTCACATTTAATTGCTTATATGACTTGATTTTCATTTAATATTAATATTCATTAATGAATCACTTCGTAGTTAAGTTTCTCTATTTTTTAATTCACATTTATTACTTCATATATTGTATCATTTAATATTAGATCTATTTATGAATCATTTTAACAATTTCTTAAGTTTATAATCATTTACTTCAACAATATTCACCTTCTTTTTACTATTCAATTTGATTATTAAGCATTTTAGAACATTAACTTAAGTTTATATCATTTCTTGTAACATCTTAATTCTTTATTTGTAGACATATGCTCATTTTGAAACATTTTTTTATTACTTAAGTTTTTACTTGTATGATATTCCATTATCTTTTAATTTACAAGTTACCAAACTTCAATTTTTTTATATTTTCATTAAGCACTTAGCTTTTAATTTCAGACTTCAATTTGGAAATTTCGACATTTAAAATAGTCAAATACTCCATTCCATTACAATAATTGAAAATCATTAATTAATAGAAAACTTAAGAACTAAATACCGGATTTCAAATCATATTGAAATAATATATACTTTTATCTTTTTATATATCCAATCATACTTGGGAAATTTAAATCAAAATTTATAAAACGAATGTGTAGCAAAGCTACCATAGTAGTCTTCCCACTTTGAAACTCGAAAATTAATGTCAATGATGTCGTGGTCATCACCGAAATTATTTTCCAACGACATAAGAGGGGAGTACAGAACTTATTTTCTTTAAAATTCTTTTAAAAATGTTTCTTCAAATCTCATTGAAAAATATTTTTATCCAAAAATACTTCCAAATAATACTAATATTATTTTTCCAAAATCCTTGAAAACTAATTTCAAAAACACCGGAACTTAAGTTCTCAAATTTTCAATATAAATTCATTTTATTTGTAGATCATAATTTATAAACCATACATACAAAATTACATTTCTTATAACTTACAATAGTTAATAGTTTCTAAGAATCTTGACTAACCATAAATGACAATAATCAAATATTGTCATTTTCTAATAAACAACACACCAAAACAAAAATATCAATTTATGAAAAAATATGCTCTTTTAAATACAAAATATAATAATTGGTAAAATTATTTCATTTACCTATTTCAAAAACAATATTGTGTTAGTTTGCCCTATCCAAGTGTTTAGGATTCCCTATCGATGCCATAGCGTCCTATGTACCGACCGAAATTCATAAATACTCAACAGAACAAATTAACACAATATAAAAACATTTTTATAGCACTAACAAATACACTCTCTCCTATATATACACTCAAACTCATTCTAGGGTATTACTAACCCTATCTCTAATGAGTTTAACCCCAACATGCTAAGGTATCTCTAAACCAAAGCTCTAATACCAACTGTGACGACCCACCTTATTGGATGGTTTAAGTCGACAATAAACCACACATGTCTAACTCAAACCATTCAAAAGGGTAGATTATCAATTGGGTAAATAAGAAAATAAGAGAAAAGAAGGAAAATAAAACACAGAATTTCGTAGCGGAATGACAAAATATAATAATCAAATAAACAGTTCATGAAGCTGTTTTACAATATACATTTGATTACACAATTTTGACAACATAATCAAAGTAAAATCAACAAAATACCAAAATGATGCAGCGGAATAATACTAATAATATAATATACCAAACCCCGTCTTAGTCCTCCAGAAATAATGTCTTCAAACACTGAAAATCTTAGGCTGACCCGAGTGTAATGGAAAGACAAAACACTCGAGTTATAACTAAAAGTTCTTATGCAAGTTAAATCAATAACAAGTAAATATGAGTGTAATAGCTTCAGAGATGTTTATGGGATTTTCCATCTCCTATCAAGTGTACAACGTGTGTAACGACCCGGAATTTCGAACGAATTAAATTGAGAATATTTAATTAATTTTAAATATTTGAACGATAATTTAATTTGAATCCCCGATATAACTTTGAAATTTGCGATTAAACTTTAAAATTTAATCGATTGAATGCTGAATAAAAATTTGAATCTACGATTTTAAGTCGAAGAAAAATATTTCGAAAGCTTTTAAAATTCGTATTGATAATACTGAAGATGATTAAAGCTTCAGAATTTAATTTCGAACTGTTTCGTTCAGTTTTGAAATAAATCGTTCGAACCGATATTTATAAAATAGTCATTTTTCAAACAGTCTCGGAATTCGACGAAACCAGTTCCATTGGGTCCGTAATATTGTATTATTACCGGATTTCAAGTTTCGTGTTTTTCGGAGTTATTCTGTGAGCACATGGCACGTAAACGCGTTGAGATTCGTATCGAAAACAAATTTAAATTTAATAATAATAATAAAAAAAAGGGTTATAACATCATCACATTGTTCCCTGGAATCGTGCCTAAAATCGCGAAAGCAACCCATACCTCTCTGATTTATCACGTCTCCTTTCAAAACCACGACATCTCCTTTTCTCCCCATACTTCAGTTCGATTTGAAAAGGAAGAAAATAAAAACAAAATGGCCGAAGCCCTTTACGTTCAAAAAGAAAAAAAAACGAAGTCTTCCTCTCCCTCATTCATTTCTTCAAAAATTGAACCTCTGATTGGAGTCGAGCGACTGCTCGTTGGCAACGCGCGTAGGGTTTCGCGCGCGTAGGAAGTATCGCGATGCTCAGGAGGCTCACGCGATCTGGAAGGAGGCGATGACGGCGACGTTGAGGCTCGCGATTTGAGTCAAGCAGAGGCAGAGGCGGAGGCGCTCGCGCACACATGCGAGAGGAGCTCGAGTTCGAACTCGAGATGTTGAGCAAGGGGGTCGCGATGCCTAGGGTTCAGCAAGGGTCGGGGCGAACTTCACAGTGGCGATTTTGAACGCGAGTAAGCTTCGCGTGGGATGTCAGGCTGGTACTCGATTTTTGGGGTCCGAGCAGAGGAGCAGTGAAGGTATAGAATCTTATTAATACAATTTAATTTATATATGAACAAGTTAAGAATAATATATATACGCGGTTGAAAAATATATATATAGGCAGTTTAAAATTTTAATGTATGTATGTATGCAGAAAATAATTTTTACAGTAAAAAGAACAAGCAAATGTTTCCTGTTTGTTTATTTACAGATAATAGAGTATAAATGTATTATTAATTGATTTATCTAAAGCTATTTAGATTACTAGAGAGAAATTTATATAAAGGGGATTTATTTTTAAATATAAAAATTTGAGTTAAATTAATTTATTAAAAGAAATGGGTTTGAAAAAAAAAATCATTTGTTTAAATTAAATAAATCTATTTAAAAAGAGAAATTTAATAATTAGTTAGATAAATTTATTAAAGGAAAATATATGTATATTTGTTATAACCGTTTGTTTAAAATTTAAAAACAGTAAATATATGTATATATATATAGGATTTTGAAAGTATAGGGATTTTAAAATAATACAGAGTTGTAAAGACTAGATTTTTTTTAAAGAAAAGAATTGGTTTAGAACTAATCTTTTGTTAAGTTAAATTTTAAAACGGAAATAATTTGTTCGATAATTTCAAATATTAACGAATTGTATAATTATTTATACAAGGTCGAAATCAGGTCTGGATTGAAAATTGGGATGCAAAATAAAAAGCTAAGGTGAGATCTTCTCACTCACATTTAAAAGTGGAAATTTTCAGTTATTGATTTGATTTACTGTTTGATTGCTATTAAATGTGCTATTAGATATAATAGGATATATCTATATATATAGGAGTATATACATATTGGCATATGTATATATTGGATTGATGATTTCCCGCCTCGTATAGCGGATGAGACCCTATTGCGCCGTTAGTAAGCGGATTTATAAAAACCTATATACCGCGATAATTCCGTACTGGAGCGGAATTGGTATTGTGCTAACATCTTTGGATGCAGGGAAACAGGTTGGAGGGATCCAACTGGACCCCTCACATTGATTGAATTTATTTCTACTGTGATGTGATAATCTGTGAATGATTATTGTTGTTATTGAATTGATATCTGGAAATTGTTTGAAAAGCTAAAATTTAGCTGAATGGATGTTTTGACATCATTGGATTCCAAAAATAAACGAAATTGAATTTTTGAAATCAAAGTAGAAATGTCTAAGTGAATCAATTTTTGAAATTGAATAAATTTTGAAGAAAGAAAATTTTAAAGTATAAAAAGTTAATTTTTATAACCTTATCGAATTTATTCCAGAATCAAGTGAAAATGTTAAATAAATGGATTTCGTAAAATAGTGATTATAAATTTGAAGAATCCATTTATAAACAGGATATTGAATAATTTGAAAAGAATAAGGAATTTATTTTAGTAGTGAAAATAAATTTAGAAATCAATTTGTAATTGATTTGGAATTGAAGTAGAATTAGAAATAAAGTTGAAATTTGATTTTAGATTTAAAAGTGAATATTTGGAAAATGAATCCAATTGAAATAAGGGAATGTGAATTTAAAATAGAAACGATGTTAAAATGATTTATAAAGGAATAAACTTTACAGTTGTAAAGTTTTAAAAGAACGATTTTTGAAAATAAAGGAATTATAAGTTATTAACTTATAATATGGATTGTTGGTATAAAGTTTGAGGTACGAATCGAATTGTGAATAAAATGAGATTTATAAATTGAAGCTTTATAAATAGAAATAGAATTTATAAACGCGCTTATAAATTCGAAATAGATTGAATGTGATAAATTTAATATAGAAGATTATTTAAGAAGAGATATTCACGATTTTGAATAGCGAATTTTTATTGAAATAAAAATGTGTAGAAATGATTTAAAATGGGGTTAAGTGAATTTTATTCACGATTTTGGACAGTGAATATATTGTTAAGTAAAATGGATTCATTTTTGAAGATGTAGTAATATTTTAAAAATGAAGTTAAACATTTTAAAGGTATTTTAAAATGTATTATGAATCGAAAGCATAGATTTCAACACTTGTTGTTGAAATAGACGTTTTCGAGAAATTTAAGGAAATGGTGGACTATAACACTGTTGTTATAGTAAATGATTTCCGAAAGGAAATGTTTTTATCTAGTATTGGGATTTACATATCTATCTTAATTTCGAATCCCTATACTAGTGATTTTGAGTCGTCGTAACGATGTTTTACGTAACATTCGTTTTGACTCGAATTGATGTTGTTATAGAAAATAGATTTCCTGAAAGAATGAAATATATACTTAATTTGATTTTAAGTATATCGAGTATTTTCAAATGTTGAAAATAAAAGATTTGTGAAACACTTATTGTTAAATAAGTATGGAATGTTTTCCAAAATGAAGTGAAACGTTTTGAGAATTTATCTTTTTAAAGATAAATTGAAATTTAATATTTGAAAACGATTGAAAATCGTATATCAGTAGATATTTTGAAAGATATAAATTCACTATGGAATTTATAAAAGAAAGCGAAGTTGTTTAAAAATAAATGTTGATTTATTTTTGAAGTATGGAAATTTTATATCTAGTAAAGATATTTTTGAAGATGAAATAATTTGGGAAAATTATTTGGAATCTGATGATGTTGCGCATCTTTATTGATAGTTAAATAACCGACTATCAATAATTACCTTTAGATAGGTATTTGTTGTGAATTGGATGAATTTGAATACCACACTTATTTTTAAATTTACGCTCACTATTCGGGTTAGCCGGGAAAGGACCATGGGGTCGTATAACCCATTCCGAATATGTGATACGTCGTTATGAATCGCATTTGAAGACCGGTGTTGAAGACCGGATATTTTTGAAAACGGAAGGATTACCGTCGAGTTACTCTACATCGACTGATCTTCGATTTAGAGGTTTTATCACCCTTAGTGACGGGAAGTCCTGACGTGATTGAAAATTATCCGGATGTGCAAGGGCTTCGTGAGAAGTGCCTTCGGTTCTGTTCGATCCCGGAACAGACTTGTATGGATTGTGTGTCTGACGTTACAATTTGAGATATAAAGCTGATTTCTTTCAAATACATTTCTGTTGGTGGCGGAGAATTTATTCTCTTAGCTTAACACCCTTCTCTGAGACGTACGAGCTCAGAGGTTATGTAGTTGAAATTTATCAGCGATATATCCCAATTTGGTAACGTGGCATACTGAGTGTTGCTGTGAAATGATCAGTGTTTGGTCATTTGTGATATGATCATTTGTTTGATCTTATATCTTTGTGATCATAGGTTGATCATTTTGGTTGACCCGAAGCAGGGCTTTTTGAGAAAGCGTAGCTTTGTGGACGAGACTTCATCGAGCCTCACACCCCGGAAATGGTCGAAACAGGACGAATGCGGCAAGGTTCTAGGGAGTAGCGCCCCTTAGTGTATGTCATTCCTTCTGGATAAAGGTGGTATCATGGTATGGAGCCCAGATACTTAACCTCTGTGGTTACTGCATTATTATTATCTATGTGGTTTGTTGCGAATCGGGGATCCTCGGGAAGATCGGTGACGATCGGGGGATGGCATACGCGTGTCAGTAGTTACCTATTTTTGCAGAGGTAACCCGGCCTTGTGTTGGCAGAGATCTAACCGTAACGTTAGATTCTCGGGTCGTCTATTCCAGGGACGTACCCATCGTGGATAGGAAGTTCCTTAGCCTGACCATTTGTTGGAAATCCAAAGAAACAATACGCGACTTGTACGGTATTAGTTGTAGAACCTGCCATTTAATATGGTAGCTATAGCAAGCATACTATAATGGTACCTATGCTGGCTAAGATTTATATTCTACTTTCGAAATATTTTCTACACTATGCACTAATAATAATATCAAAAAGAATTTGATTTTTTCGTAGTAAGCATCTTTGACTATCATAAGAAGAAATCTCCTCCAAGTCTGCGTTTGCATTGTGTGTGTGGTGGGAGGTCTTATGGTAGTTTCATTTTCCAAAAGCATTGCGAATTGACACTAAAGTTTTCCTGTTGTTTATTTTAAAGATAAATAACTGTTTTACGATCTCACACCAGTCACCATGACTGACTCGGAGTTTATTGTTTCCCTTCTAAACTCTGGGTGCCCACCAATTTCCACACGGGCAGCCTAGAGTTATGTTATCAGGATATTCTGGATATTCTGGAGCTTTGGAGATAAGCTGGATGGCGAGACGTAGTATTTGTATCTGATGTATTTATTCCGCTGTGTATTCTGTATGAGGACAAGTTTATATAACTGTCCATTGTTGTCCTGAGTTGTATAGTGACTCTGATGATTGATGTATGTTATAAAATGATATAGTTCTTCGTTTAAAGATTATTCATTTATCTATTATATATTGTTCCGCTGCGATGTGTAAGATTCTGATATTGTCTCTGTTCTGTATCTGTTGTTGTTTTGTTGTTCTTCTTTTCTTTTTCTTCTATCTTCTTCTTCTTCTACTTCTTCTTTTTCTTAAAACCATAACTTTCCGGGTTTTCGGCATTCGATGGCTCAGCAGTCGGTAAAGTGAGTATCGATGTTGAATTTTCGAAAGTCGAAAATTTTCGGGATGTTACATTTGGTATCAGAGCATATGGTTAAGCGACAACCCTGCTCTGTTGGGTGTTACTCATTAGAGATAGAGTCAGTAGTACTCTAGAATGAGTTGAGTGTAATAATAGATACGAGTGCGTATTTGTTAGTGAATATAAAAATTGTTTTATATTGTGATGATTGATTTGTTGAGTGGTATATGGATTCTGGTCAATACGAGTAATTAACGATCATTGATAGGGATCTCTAAACACTTGAATAGAACAATTCGGCACAGTATTGTTTTAAATAGGGTAAATGAAATGATTTTACCCAAAGTATTTTTGTATAGAAAAGAAATGATTTTTCTATGAATTATCATAGTATATGGATGCATGGTTGTTAGGAAGTAATAACATTGAAACATTATCATTGTTATCTGAAATTGAATAAGAAATTAAAAATAACAACCAAAGATTTGGAAATAAATTCATATAAGAATAAAATTATGGATATGAATTGTAAATGTGATTTACAAATGAAATTTGAGATTATAAATTATAAATGTGACTTATAATTTAAAACGGAATTCCAGAGGAGTATTTGGAAATGTTTTGAAAAGGATTTGAAAATTTTGGAGATTTGAAAGTTTAAATCTTTTTGATTTGAAAATGGATTTCGAAGGTTTTGGAAAAGTATTCTGAAGAGATGAAAAGCTCTAAACTCTTGTCGGTCGCTGGAAAATAACTTCGGTAATGACTGCAGCATCACTGATGTTCATTTTCGGGTTTCCAAAAGAGGGATTGCTGCCAAATGGTTTTAAATGGAGGTTGTTTTGAAAATTTGGGTTTGGTTTTAGGAAAATTCAAAGGATAATTTGAATTGTTTCCAAAATGGCTTTGATGTTGAAAAGACTCTGGAATACTATGTAGAAATATTTACGAAATATTATTAAATTGATAACTTATGCAATTTGAATATTGATAGAATAAATTCAATTTAAAGATTGGAGTTAAATTAATGAAAGTAAAATTGAAAGTTGAGATTCATTGCGAATCTGTAAGCGATAGAATTGAAATTGAAAATGAAATGAGACTTGAATCCGAATAAGCTACTTTGATAATTTATTAATTCACGAAATACAGAAATGGAAGTTGAATTAGTTAAATTGAAACTTGAATTGTGAACTAAATAAAAGAATGGTTCAGAATTGCAAATAAATTCAAGTAAGAAGAAATAAATTTCAAATGAATGGAATTCACAATTTTAAGTGAATAAAATTGAAACTGAATGTTGAAGACAAATTTGAAATTGTAAGTAAATTAGAATTTGAAATGGATTAGTAACTGAAACTAATTTAAAATGGTGCAGTATGAATGAAAGCTAATCAATAAAATTCAATATTTAGAAATTGAACTGAATCCAATTAAATGTTGGAATTGAATTCAAATGAATGTGAACTGTAAAAATTGAATGGAAATGAATATGTGTAACTTCAATAGTGAAGTAATGATGATATAAGCAGTTATATTGAAAATTTTGTAATTGAATGTACGAAATGGTTTGAATATATGCAACTAGATATTATGGCTAGTAGGATATACAGGTATAAAGGAATTGGAATTTAATTTCAAAGATAAATTTGAATTGCTCAAAAAAGGTACGTATTTTAATTTCTATATGAGTTTTTGATGATTTCTCTCTAGCCGCTTGGCTTTTTCTTTTTCTTTTTGAAATCTGAGAGTCCGTAGGGACGTTTTGTAGTCGTACCGTATTAGCCGCGCAAAGGAGACGCTGGCGAAATTTTTCGGAAATTTAGGGCGTTAGAAAATTTTTGAGAAATTTTGAAAGTTAAAATTTGAATTTAAACTCGAATTTGAATTTAGAAGTTAAACAATGCTGTTGAAAATTATAATTGAAGTTGGAAAACTAGATTGAATGATAACGAATCTTTAATAGAAAGATTTGTTTTGACGAATTGAAAATTGATAAAACTATTGGAATTGAAAAATAGTAGGCGAGTTAAGGACCACTTTTCCTAACTTGTAATTTCGAGGACGAAATTCTTTTAAGGAGGGGAGTCTGTAACGACCCGGAATTTCGAACGAATTAAATTGAGAATATTTAATTAATTTTAAATATTTGAACGATAATTTAATTTGAATCCCCGATATAACTTTGAAATTTGCGATTAAACTTTAAAATTTAATCGATTGAATGCTGAATAAAAATTTGAATCTACGATTTTAAGTCGAAGAAAAATATTTCGAAAGCTTTTAAAATTCGTATTGATAATACTGAAGATGATTAAAGCTTCAGAATTTAATTTCGAACTGTTTCGTTCAGTTTTGAAATAAATCGTTCGAACCGATATTTATAAAATAGTCATTTTTCAAACAGTCTCGGAATTCGACGAAACTAGTTCCATTGGGTCCGTAATATTGTATTATTACCGGATTTCAAGTTTCGTGTTTTTCGGAGTTATTCTGTGAGCACATGGCACGTAAACGCGTTGAGATTCGTATCGAAAACAAATTTAAATTTAATAATAATAATAAAAAAAGGGTTATAACATCATCACATTGTTCCCTGGAATCGTGCCTAAAATCGCGAAAGCAACCCATACCTCTCTGATTTATCACGTCTCCTTTCAAAACCACGACATCTCCTTTTCTCCCCATACTTCAGTTCGATTTGAAAAGGAAGAAAATAAAAACAAAATGGCCGAAGCCCTTTACGTTCAAAAAGAAAAAAAAACGAAGTCTTCCTCTCCCTCATTCATTTCTTCAAAAATTGAACCTCTGATTGGAGTCGAGCGACTGCTCGTTGGCAACGCGCGTAGGGTTTCGCGCGCGTAGGAAGTATCGCGATGCTCAGGAGGCTCACGCGATCTGGAAGGAGGCGATGACGGCGACGTTGAGGCTCGCGATTTGAGTCAAGCAGAGGCAGAGGCGGAGGCGCTCGTGCACACATGCGAGAGGAGCTCGAGTTCGAACTCGAGATGTTGAGCAAGGGGGTCGCGATGCCTAGGGTTCAGCAAGGGTCGGGGCGAACTTCACAGTGGCGATTTTGAACGCGAGTAAGCTTCGCGTGGGATGTCAGGCTGGTACTCGATTTTTGGGGTCCGAGCAGAGGAGCAGTGAAGGTATAGAATCTTATTAATACAATTTAATTTATATATGAACAAGTTAAGAATAATATATATACGCGGTTGAAAAATATATATATAGGCAGTTTAAAATTTTAATGTATGTATGTATGCAGAAAATAATTTTTACAGTAAAAAGAACAAGCAAATGTTTCCTGTTTGTTTATTTACAGATAATAGAGTATAAATGTATTATTAATTGATTTATCTAAAGCTATTTAGATTACTAGAGAGAAATTTATATAAAGGGGATTTATTTTTAAATATAAAAATTTGAGTTAAATTAATTTATTAAAAGAAATGGGTTTGAAAAAAAAAATCATTTGTTTAAATTAAATAAATCTATTTAAAAAGAGAAATTTAATAATTAGTTAGATAAATTTATTAAAGGAAAATATATGTATATTTGTTATAACCGTTTGTTTAAAATTTAAAAACAGTAAATATATGTATATATATATAGGATTTTGAAAGTATAGGGATTTTAAAATAATACAGAGTTGTAAAGACTAGATTTTTTTTAAAGAAAAGAATTGGTTTAGAACTAATCTTTTGTTAAGTTAAATTTTAAAACGGAAATAATTTGTTCGATAATTTCAAATATTAACGAATTGTATAATTATTTATACAAGGTCGAAATCAGGTCTGGATTGAAAATTGGGATGCAAAATAAAAAGCTAAGGTGAGATCTTCTCACTCACATTTAAAAGTGGAAATTTTCAGTTATTGATTTGATTTACTGTTTGATTGCTATTAAATGTGCTATTAGATATAATAGGATATATCTATATATATAGCAGTATATACATATTGGCATATGTATATATTGGATTGATGATTTCCCGCCTCATATAGCGGATGAGACCCTATTGCGCCGTTAGTAAGCGGATTTATAAAAACCTATATACCGCGATAATTCCGTACTGGAGCGGAATTGGTATTGTGCTAACATCTTTGGATGCAGGGAAACAGGTTGGAGGGATCCAACTGGACCCCTCACATTGATTGAATTTATTTCTACTGTGATGTGATAATCTGTGAATGATTATTGTTGTTATTGAATTGATATCTGGAAATTGTTTGAAAAGCTAAAATTTAGCTGAATGGATGTTTTGACATCATTGGATTCCAAAAATAAACGAAATTGAATTTTTGAAATCAAAGTAGAAATGTCTAAGTGAATCAATTTTTGAAATTGAATAAATTTTGAAGAAAGAAAATTTTAAAGTATAAAAAGTTAATTTTTATAACCTTATCGAATTTATTCCAGAATCAAGTGAAAATGTTAAATAAATGGATTTCGTAAAATAGTGATTATAAATTTGAAGAATCCATTTATAAACAGGATATTGAATAATTTGAAAAGAATAAGGAATTTATTTTAGTAGTGAAAATAAATTTAGAAATCAATTTGTAATTGATTTGGAATTGAAGTAGAATTAGAAATAAAGTTGAAATTTGATTTTAGATTTAAAAGTGAATATTTGGAAAATGAATCCAATTGAAATAAGGGAATGTGAATTTAAAATAGAAACGATGTTAAAATGATTTATAAAGGAATAAACTTTACAGTTGTAAAGTTTTAAAAGAACGATTTTTGAAAATAAAGGAATTATAAGTTATTAACTTATAATATGGATTGTTGGTATAAAGTTTGAGGTACGAATCGAATTGTGAATAAAATGAGATTTATAAATTGAAGCTTTATAAATAGAAATAGAATTTATAAACGCGCTTATAAATTCGAAATAGATTGAATGTGATAAATTTAATATAGAAGATTATTTAAGAAGAGATATTCACGATTTTGAATAGCGAATTTTTATTGAAATAAAAATGTGTAGAAATGATTTAAAATGGGGTTAAGTGAATTTTATTCACGATTTTGGACAGTGAATATATTGTTAAGTAAAATGGATTCATTTTTGAAGATGTAGTAATATTTTAAAAATGAAGTTAAACATTTTAAAGGTATTTTAAAATGTATTATGAATCGAAAGCATAGATTTCAACACTTGTTGTTGAAATAGACGTTTTCGAGAAATTTAAGGAAATGGTGGACTATAACACTGTTGTTATAGTAAATGATTTCCGAAAGGAAATGTTTTTATCTAGTATTGGGATTTACATATCTATCTTAATTTCGAATCCCTATACTAGTGATTTTGAGTCGTCGTAACGATGTTTTACGTAACATTCGTTTTGACTCGAATTGATGTTGTTATAGAAAATAGATTTCCTGAAAGAATGAAATATATACTTAATTTGATTTTAAGTATATCGAGTATTTTCAAATGTTGAAAATAAAAGATTTGTGAAACACTTATTGTTAAATAAGTATGGAATGTTTTCCAAAATGAAGTGAAACGTTTTGAGAATTTATCTTTTTAAAGATAAATTGAAATTTAATATTTGAAAACGATTGAAAATCGTATATCAGTAGATATTTTGAAAGATATAAATTCACTATGGAATTTATAAAAGAAAGCGAAGTTGTTTAAAAATAAATGTTGATTTATTTTTGAAGTATGGAAATTTTATATCTAGTAAAGATATTTTTGAAGATGAAATAATTTGGGAAAATTATTTGGAATCTGATGATGTTGCGCATCTTTATTGATAGTTAAATAACCGACTATCAATAATTACCTTTAGATAGGTATTTGTTGTGAATTGGATGAATTTGAATACCACACTTATTTTTAAATTTACGCTCACTATTCGGGTTAGCCGGGAAAGGACCATGGGGTCGTATAACCCATTCCGAATATGTGATACGTCGTTATGAATCGCATTTGAAGACCGGTGTTGAAGACCGGATATTTTTGAAAACGGAAGGATTACCGTCGAGTTACTCTACATCGACTGATCTTCGATTTAGAGGTTTTATCACCCTTAGTGACGGGAAGTCCTGACGTGATTGAAAATTATCCGGATGTGCAAGGGCTTCATGAGAAGTGCCTTCGGTTCTGTTCGATCCCGGAACAGACTTGTATGGATTGTGTGTCTGACGTTACAATTTGAGATATAAAGCTGATTTCTTTCAAATACATTTCTGTTGGTGGCGGAGAATTTATTCTCTTAGCTTAACACCCTTCTCTGAGACGTACGAGCTCAGAGGTTATGTAGTTGAAATTTATCAGCGATATATCCCAATTTGGTAACGTGGCATACTGAGTGTTGCTGTGAAATGATCAGTGTTTGGTCATTTGTGATATGATCATTTGTTTGATCTTATATCTTTGTGATCATAGGTTGATCATTTTGGTTGACCCGAAGCAGGGCTTTTTGAGAAAGCGTAGCTTTGTGGACGAGACTTCATCGAGCCTCACACCCCGGAAATGGTCGAAACAGGACGAATGCGGCAAGGTTCTAGGGAGTAGCGCCCCTTAGTGTATGTCATTCCTTCTGGATAAAGGTGGTATCATGGTATGGAGCCCATATACTTAACCTCTGTGGTTACTGCATTATTATTATCTATGTGGTTTGTTGCGAATCGGGGATCCTCGGGAAGATCGGTGACGATCGGGGGATGGCATACGCGTGTCAGTAGTTACCTATTTTTGCAGAGGTAACCCGGCCTTGTGTTGGCAGAGATCTAACCGTAACGTTAGATTCTCGGGTCGTCTATTCCAGGGACGTACCCATCGTGGATAGGAAGTTCCTTAGCCTGACCATTTGTTGGAAATCCAAAGAAACAATACGCGACTTGTACGGTATTAGTTGTAGAACCTGCCATTTAATATGGTAGCTATAGCAAGCATACTATAATGGTACCTATGCTGGCTAAGATTTATATTCTACTTTCGAAATATTTTCTACACTATGCACTAATAATAATATCAAAAAGAATTTGATTTTTTCGTAGTAAGCATCTTTGACTATCATAAGAAGAAATCTCCTCCAAGTCTGCGTTTGCATTGTGTGTGTGGTGGGAGGTCTTATGGTAGTTTCATTTTCCAAAAGCATTGCGAATTGACACTAAAGTTTTCCTGTTGTTTATTTTAAAGATAAATAACTGTTTTACGATCTCACACCAGTCACCATGACTGACTCGGAGTTTATTGTTTCCCTTCTAAACTCTGGGTGCCCACCAATTTCCACACGGGCAGCCTAGAGTTATGTTATCAGGATATTCTGGATATTCTGGAGCTTTGGAGATAAGCTGGATGGCGAGACGTAGTATTTGTATCTGATGTATTTATTCCGCTGTGTATTCTGTATGAGGACAAGTTTATATAACTGTCCATTGTTGTCCTGAGTTGTATAGTGACTCTGATGATTGATGTATGTTATAAAATGATATAGTTCTTCGTTTAAAGATTATTCATTTATCTATTATATATTGTTCCGCTGCGATGTGTAAGATTCTGATATTGTCTCTGTTCTGTATCTGTTGTTGTTTTGTTGTTCTTCTTTTCTTTTTCTTCTATCTTCTTCTTCTTCTACTTCTTCTTTTTCTTAAAACCATAACTTTCCGGGTTTTCGGCATTCGATGGCTCAGCAGTCGGTAAAGTGAGTATCGATGTTGAATTTTCGAAAGTCGAAAATTTTCGGGATGTTACAACGTGAGTGCAATAACTTAAGAGATGTTATGGGATTTTCCATCTCCTAAGGATCCGTTAAACTATCTACAAAATCGCAGTGGATGCGATTAAGGATAAAGAGTATGACAAGGCACGTGAGGCGATGCCCAAGGTAGGATACTACTGTTTTGCATTTCCTGACTAGTGGTAACCCCTAACGGCTCACCACGAACATCCATCCCATAATCAAATCAAGGTGCACCAATCGAATCAAAATCAATATAGTAATACGAAGAACAGATGTTGCTAGAGGTAGCTACCCTCAATGGTCAAGTATGGCTTCTGTTTTAGTCATTTCAAATTGACACAAGTGTCGGGGTCTATCCATCATCGTTCTCTTTCTTCAAATCCAGCAAACATCGCCAATTCAACCTCTACATTCTGGATAACATCCACCGCGTACATGTTTATTAAAGTGGTTTCGGAATTGACAGAGAGTATGCCAATATTCTGCTCCGGTCTCTTTAAAAACAAACGTCATTTTTCACACCGGTTGGTTCTTTTAAATTTAAAGAACAAGTCATATTTCATATCAAAATATCAGATTCACTGTAAGATCTTTTTGAATTCAAAACAGGGTATACCTTCATATCAAAACATTCGTATCTAAGTCAATGATTTACATCTAAATGATTCCCACTTTCAAAACAGTTTGAATATTGAAAATAATTTTGATAGTTAAATATGGTTTCTATATTAAAATAATTTGTAAACTGTTTCTTTCTTTCACAACAATTTGAACTCATGTTCCAAATCACAACGAAATCAATTTTTCGATTTCCAATTCAAGTAAAATTTATTTTCAAATTCAATTTAAACGATTTATTCAAAAGCTGAAAGTTTCAATTCAATTTCTCCTTTTTACACAATTTAGTTTAAATCCATTTCACATCCAAAACTTTAAATACCAATTTAAACCACTTTAATTAAAGTAAATTCAAAGTTTAAATTAAAGTTTAAACCTTTAAAATAATTCACTTTCAATAAATTTAAATCATATCTTAATCTCAACTTTAAAATTTCAAATTTAATCTTTAAACAATTTCATTTAATAGTTTCAATTCCAACATTTCAAAGCTCGAATTTAGAAAATAATTTAATTCATATAAATCCAATTTTTTTATTTTCTTTAAAATAATATCATTTAAACCAGTTAAAATTCAAGATTTTGAAACCATTTAATTTAACCAATCTGGTGTCCGTATATAATTTTCTACCATATGGCCAAGTGATCATTTATTTCAATTTAATAACATGGATGGATGTATATCATTTCAACTCATAATTAAATGACATAGGTATATATCATTTCAACCTATTTCTTAGTTCATTCAATTTATTACAAGTGACAATTTATAAGATGTCAAATAATAAATAGGATAATAATAGGGATATATCAAAATAAATAATAAGCATACATCCAACATATCAATCAATATGCATCCAATTACAATCAACATTCAAATCAGCCAATATATCATAACAGTTACTAATTATTAATTGTCGGTGTTTAACTAGCAATTAAATTCAATATTTATTTAAATGTCAATTTAATTCAATATAAATTCAATTTAATTTAAATATTAATTTAAACTACCAAACAACAATCAATAAAATTTTATCACTTCATAATTTTAATTCAACACATAAGAAATTTTAGTATTGCATGAGTGGGTTTAATTATTAGCCCATAAAAATCCAAACAGAAGCCCAAAATCTCAACAATCTCCAAATTCAATCAAATCAGTTTCATGTTCTCTGGAATTTAAATATGAATCCAATAGAAGAAATCGCTCGTGAATCGAAGTTTATATGCAAAAGGTATTCATGTTATAAGAAATATAATTAAAATAATAATTGGTACATGTTTAATAAAAAAATAAACAAAGTTTAATACTTACGTTTTTCTCAAGATGAGGCTTTAGGCAAAGATGAAAGAAAAAACTAAAATGAGGGCAGGACGTGTAGGAAAAATGAAAAAAAATGGAACTCATGTTTCATAAATGAAAGCTTTTTGCAAAAATGAGAGCTTTGAATTTGCAAGCTCACGTTAAAATGATTCAGGGAAAGGATGAAATGGAGATCTGAACATAGGAAATGAGGTGGTGATAAAAAATGAAGGGACAAGTTTAAACGTGAACAATTTTATGATAAGAATATACCTTAAACAAAGAACAATTTAAACTAAATGAATATGAGGTGTTAGCATAAACCAAATATTGACGAAGAAATAAAATTGGAAGTTATTTAAAAATAAGGAAATGAAGATGGAGGGACAAAAATAAATGTCACGTTTTGTTTTGAAAGCTTCAGGCATTAATAACGCATAAGGAAATGTACGTAGGAATGAGAAAGTTTGCAAACCAAAGGAAAATAAAATTTTGTACAACTAAAAATGAGATGGCAAAAATTAAATATAGCCTAAAAGTCTAGACTCAGGTATTAAACAGAAGGAGAAATGAACGGATCAAGTATTAATAATGAGGTAACTATTTCAAAACGTACAGGCAACAATTAATAACAAAAGAAATGAATGGACCATTGTAACGCCCCACTCTGAGACCCACTGTAACAAAGAGTATTACGGGAGTAATACTGTCTGTTAAAGCGAAGAATAGAGTATAGTGGAAGCGACCATCTATAATCAAGCTATAACTATCTACCGAATACGTCGAAAGGTGGAATCTATTTAAATTTTTCTCAATCAGGTGGTTCGACATATTCGGTAAATACTTATAACGAAATTACAAATGGCTAAAGATCTATCAGGACAAAGCATAATAACATAATGAAATAGCATCACAGAACAGAATCACATAACAGATATAAAATCCCAGAACAATACATCATCAATACAGATCCAAATACTATAAGTGGGTACAAAGCCACCGCTCACACATGTGAGTCAAAAATATGTACATATCAAAGTCTGAATGATAATATAGTAGCAGAATAGTGGACAAATAAAGCGCTATCTATCAGCATAGCAGATAATGTCCAAGCGGAAGCACAGAAGCTAAGTCCAGAGACCTAACCTGAAACAACTCGGTCTGACCCGAGCGAAAACACTCGGGTCAGGCTAGCTAAACAATCAGTAATAACTGAGATATATAATAATGCGGTACATAAGTAAAACAGTACTTATCCAAAGAGAAGTATATTATGAACCACATGAATATAATGACGATCCCTAATCATCAATAAACAATAAAAATCTCCAAAGATAAATCAACACCAAAGTGTAGAATAAATAAAATCGCCTCATATCATCGGCGTAGCCAAAGCTATAAAAAGATGCCCATAGGCAATAATCCCAAGAGTGACCAGAGTCTGTGATCAATGCCCAAGCAAAGATCGATGCTCCAAAGAGCCATGGGGATATACTGAAAAGTCAATGAAATCAAACACTGAAAAGCAGTGTCCAGAGACACTGTGGATCCATAAGGTAATCGCACTTACATCGTATGGTTCCATAGAACCAACACCGAATGGCGGTACTCGAATGGATATAAAAATCATCAGATAATACAAATGTTGCACGTGCACCGACCAGAGTCGTTGTTGCCAAGTACTGTAGAGTTGTGATCGATCACTCGCACCGATGCGAAACGCGCGAGACGGCGAGATCCTTCCCAGAAGGATAAAGGCCCAGAGGCACACGCCGAAAAATAAACTGCTCCATAGAGCAGGTGTCCAGAGACGGTTGCCCAGAGGCATGGTGACCCAGAGGTCCAGTACTGGCCGCCCAGAGGCTAATGTGTCACTAACTTCTTGGAGAGGAACCCGCAAAGTGTTAACAATGAGTCCCATACCCCACGTTCGCACTAAACGGTTTCCTAACCAATAGCAAGCTCACACTCCAAACAATAAAAAGTCTACCTCATATCATCGGTAAACTAGACCCAAAGGTCACAACGATCAATCGAATAGGTCGGGGATTAACCGGAAAGAAAATACACACGGTTTCCATAGACCGGAGATTTCCTAACCGTTTAAGCACCTTTCCACTTCGCTCGACGTGCTAAAAGTGAGTGTGAGATTTTTATTATAGAAAATAATGGTGTAAAATGGATTTATAATTGATTTTCGAAATCACTTTTAAAACGGTCTTTTGAAAGGTCTCCTATTATGGAGTAATTAATTTAATAATTAAAATAATATTATATAATAATTTTCAAAAGCCATTTAGGAGTGAAAAATCTTTTGAAAATGATTCATAAAACCCGTGTACGAAATCTAGAGACAAATCTCAAAGAAATCAATGAAAACCAGAAAATCATCAAAAATATTCTAAGTGTTTGTAAACATTCAAAAACAGCTGTGAACCCAAGTTCGACAATTTATTTGGACCAGCAAACTGAATCCAAATGACATGAAAACTGGTAGGAATATAGTCCAACATCCCTACTATAAGATGCAAAAAGAATTTCTGGAATCCGAGTTGAGACGAAGTAGCAGCGACGTCTCAAAGTTGAATCCAGAAAAAAATTCACACTGTTTACCAACAGCGACCAGAGTTCAACTTCGACATGAAATTCGAAGTACCAAACGAACTCCGATGTTGCTCAAATTTTCCAGAGATGGAGTTCGAAACTCCACCTTTCCAACGAAACCAAAAACGTCGAATTACGACTTCGGATGCGATCGTGGCGGCATCGCGAAGTGAAGATAAAAATCTAGAAACAGGATTTACAAAATAAATTATATATATATATATATATATTTTTTTTTTAACGCGGGCCCGGCCCGCGTCAGCCTGCCCCAGCCCAGCCCGAGGCTGGGAGATAATACATGCCCCAGCCCGCCTGGGCTGGGGATATAGGACGCGGGCCAAGGCCCGCGCCCGTATGCCCCAGCCCAGGCGGGCTGGGGACCAATGACATGCCCCAGCCCGCCTGGGATGGGGATGTGGGACGCGGGCCAAGGCCCGCGTCCGTTTGCCCCAGCCCAGGCGGGCTGGGGACTTAAGTCCTGCCCCAGCCCGCCTGGGCTGGGGATGTGGGACGCGGGCCTAGGCCCGCGCCCATATGCCCCAGCCCAGGCGGGCTGGGGACTTAAGTCCTGCCCCAGCCCGACTGGGCTGGGGATGTGGGACGCGGGCCTAGGCCCGCGCCCATATGCCCCAGCCCAGGCGGGCTGGGGACTTATGTCTTGCCCCAGCCCGGCTGGGCTGGGGTTGTGGGACGCGGGCCTAGGCCCGCCCGCGCCCATATGCCCAGCCCAGGCGGGCTGGGGGTAGGTTCCATGTCCAGCCCGCGTGGGCTGGGTGGAGTGCCATGCGCCAGCCCCCTAGGGGGCTGGCCTGCTCTTGGCTAGCCCAACTGGGCTAGCCTGCACCAGTCTGGGTGCAATCCAGATCTGTTCTGGTGCACCCAGATCACTATTTCAGCCTGCACAATATCAGCCAGCTGATTTTGGTGATTTAAGTGATTTAAGGGTGTTTTTTTCAGTTTTGGGCATCAAAATTATCACCAAAATTAACTAGCAATAATCATTAATAATAAGTAATTATCAAAATTACAACTAGCATTAATTACTAATCAATAGTAATTACCTCTACCAATCAAGCAAATAAGCAAACACTTCAAGTGCAACTTTCCAAAGCAAAGAGGATGTGGATTAGAGAGCTTCAAAATTAAAAAGAGAATAAAACCAAGGATTACAAAGAGATTTCAAAGATTAAAATAAAGATTAGAAGGTGATTAGGCCTAGGATTGCATTACCTTGCTATGATTAAACAAGTCTAATTATAAAGAGATGGAGATGGAGCTTCTAAATGGAGGCCATTAATTTTGCTTAGGTTTAGGTTTAGGAATTTATGAAGAGGAGGAGGGTTAGGGTTATGGGTTTAAGATATTATATAGGAGGGGTTAGGCTAATGGGTTATGGTAAGGGGGTTTTAAACCCATTAGGACTTAGTTTATTTTCTAAGTTATCATGTGAAAAAAAATCCTAATAAGCATCCAATTTTAATTAAAACCATGTAATTATCTCATTTGGCCCATTAACCCATAATCACTTTTTATTTAAAAATTCCCCATTTCAACCCAAAATATCTTAATTTGCAAACCAATAGTAAATTTAAATCCCCGAAAATTTGTTTAGCCCCCTTTTTAACCTAAAGTCATAATTTTAATTCATTATTCGGTAATTGCAATCTCAGGGTTGTTACAACCATGTACATTGCACAACCTTTTAAAATTCAATTTTTGAAACATAACCAAATTAATTTCATTAACTCAAATAATACTCAATTTGTACACATTTAATTTTTTTTATCAACACATAATAAATAAAATTATACTTACCTTAAAAATGAAAACGTTCAATTTGGTTTTCTCAAAATGATCTTTTATTTCCATTAAAACGCGCTTTCTGTTTAACGCAAAATGTGTGTTTCTTTTATTATATCTATTAATCGCAATCAATGTTTCTTTCCTTTTAATTGAAATATTTCAATTACATTAGTTGCAATTAATTACAAAGTTAAATTTTAAAACAGACAAACTAAAATGAATGAAAAATAGAGCAATTTTTTGCTTTAGTCGTTTAAACATGCTTATAAATTTGCTGTTTATACACCAGAGTAATAAATAACTTACTTAAATATATTATTTTCCTATTCTTGTAATCAATTTCAAATAAACATATATTTCTTCCTTTAAATCAATCATTCTATTCTTTATTTTAATGAAATTAAATCTACATTCACAAATGAAACATTTGTTTTATTTGATATAAATGTTCTTTTCATTAAATCAAACTTTCCTTATATTTTCACAAAACATAAGCTACGTTTAATTACACCTATTAATTTACAATTTAGTGTCATCTCTCCTATTAATTGAAATTATTCAATTACATTAATTTCGGTAGATTACAAATTTCAAAATGGGCTAAATAAATGTAATGAGAAATAGAACAATTATTTCCTATCTAATAGTAATTTAAACATATTTATACACTATTAGATACAAACAGGAATTATACATTTTTAATATTAAATAATAGTTTCTTGTCTCTCTATAATCAATCTTTCAGCTACCAAACATTTCAAATAAATAAACATATGATTTCTTCTTTAATAAAGAAATATGTATTATTCTTTATTAACATTTATTATTCCAATCAATTGGAAATTTACATTCAGACAATTATTAATTTCATTCAGACCAATGTTATTAAAGTACACACAAACATAAGTTATCATCCTTACATTATTGCAAACATATGTCATTAATAGAAATTCTAATTAAGCCCATAACTTGTATATAATTTAATTTGTATCAATAAAATCTTAATTTTTTTATTCCTAACAACTTTATTCAAAAATCTTATATAATTTATAATTTTTAAAAGGTTAAAAATATGGGTCGTTACAATCTCCCCCACTCAAAACTTTTCGTCCTCGAAAAGGAACGAGAAAGAATTAATTTATAAAAAAAATTTAGACTTACTTAGTTTTAATATAAATTTTGAAAATAACCCAATTTCCACGAAAAATTTCTAAGTCCTAAATTTACGAAAAATTTCGGCAGCATTTCCTTTACGCGGCTAGGTCCGAAAAAATAAAAATATCGATAATTACATGATATATATCTTATTTCAATAATAAAGCATCCCAAACCATGGGAAACCAATAAAATACCACTACAAAAACGGTAATCCGAAAAAGTACCTATTTGTCAGGCAAACAAAACTCTATTTATGAAACCAAAAGCAATAGTTATTGTTTCTATAAACCTATATCTTACTTACATAATCTAAAAGAGTTAAAAACTATGTAAAAAGAAAAATATATTAGTTGTTCCCATCAAGAACACAAGAAACACAACATAAATAGTAATCATATGCAAACAAAAGTAGCATGACCATTATATGCAATAAGAGAATCTATCACACATCCATAGCAACCAAAACTAATGGTTTGTACCAAGTTCAGAAACTTTTCATCGTATATGGGTGATAAATAAACTACCAAGTGTACCTTACACTCAACAACCCTAGGTAATTACTCAATAGATTATTCACACAACCTCGAAAAATTTGAAGTGTCATTTCCCAAACTTCCCATAAGCCAAACAACATAGAATTTAAATATTATTTAAGTTTGTACGACGTACATATATCATTTGTACACAATATCAATTCTGATCGCTTATTTGAATATACAAATTTCACTTTCGAACTAGTATTGTTAACTCGAATACTCTTGTGCGGACTCTAATCCGATTTTTTTGATTAGAAATCTCTATTCTCCTTACATAGCCATAAACTATGATAGAAAACTTCAAAATCATATCAAAAATCAGTATCAAATGTTCGCCGTCAAGAATCGAGCGAAAAATCCTACTTCAGACTGGTGTGAATTTCCACAAATCATGTATTCAAATCTGGATCAAATCTGGTATGTGAATAAATGATCTATGCACAACTTACATATTTTATTCTATTGGTTTCTTGAACACATTATCTACCTGTCATTTGTTTTCAATTCTCATTTATTCATACAAGATCATCTTTTATTAATTTACATTCATTTACTTACACAAATTATTTTATATTTAAAGTCATCAATGAATCAATTGTTAAAATATTACATAAGTTTCTTTGCAGTTTGATTCACATTTAATTGCTTATATGACTTGATTTTCATTTAATATTAATATTCATTAATGAATCACTTCGTAGTTAAGTTTCTCTATTTTTTAATTCACATTTATTACTTCATATATTGTATCATTTAATATTAGATCTATTTATGAATCATTTTAACAATTTCTTAAGTTTATAATCATTTACTTCAACAATATTCACCTTCTTTTTACTATTCAATTTGATTATTAAGCATTTTAGAACATTAACTTAAGTTTATATCATTTCTTGTAAAATGAATGAAAAATAGAGCAATTGTTTACTTTAGTCATTTAAACATGTTTATAAATTTGTTATTTATACACCAGAGTAATAAATAACTTACTTAAATAAATTATTTTCCTATTCTTGTAATCAATCTGAATGCTAAAACACAGTTCAAATAAACATATATTTCTTTCTTTAAATCAATCATTCTATTCTTTATTTTAATGAAATTAAACCTACATTCACAAATGAAACATTTGTTTTATTTGATATAAATGTTCTTTTCATTAAATCAAACTTTCCTTATATTTTCACAAAACATAAGCTACGTTTAATTACACCTTTTAATTTACAATTTAGTGTCTTCTCTCCTATTAATTGAAATTATTCAATTACATTAATTTCAGTTGATTACAAAGGTGAATTTCAAAATGGGCTAAATAAATGTAATGAGAAATAGAACAGTTGTTTCCTATCTAATTGTAATTTAAACATATTTATACACTATTGGATATAAACAAGAATTATACATTTCTTATACTAAATAATAGTTTCTCGTCTCTCTGCAATCAATCTTTCAGCTACCAAACATTTCATAGAAAAAACATATGATTTCTTCTTTAATAAAGAAACATGTATTATTCTTTATTAACATTTATTATTCCATTCAATTGGAAATTTACATTCAGACAGTTATTAATTTCATTCAGACCAATGTTATTAAAATACACACTAACTTATGTTATCATCCTTACATTATTGCAAACATATATCATTAATAGAAATTCTAATTAAGCCCATAACTTGTATTATAATTTAATTTGTATCAATAAAATTTTATGTTTTATTCCTAACAACTTTATTCAAAATTCTTATTTAATTTAATATTTTTAAATGGTTAAAAATACGGGCCGTTACAATTTTCATATATAATATGTTGAAAGTAGACTTAAATGAGGAAGTTAAGGACGTTTGAAGTTTCGAATTCAAACCAGTTTAAATATAATTCAAATTCAAATAAATAATCAATTCCTAAATTTGAAATTCAAAAGTTAACAGTAATTATACTTGGAGGTTAACTAAATGTTGAAATTAACGTTAACATTAAATTGCAATTAAGGAAGAAAATTAAATAAACAATGGAAAAAATAGAACGTTCCTATAATAAGGGAACCGGTTGACTGTTCCACTTAGACCGGTCGACCGATGGGAAGCGGTGGTCGACCAGTTCGAGTGGTTGGCGGTTTGGGTTTTGTGTATTTTAACATGCCAGATTATGTTATTTTTAATTGACCTTATTCTAATGGTTCTGATGCATTCCAATCACTAAACTAAGAGCCTGGCCCCTAACTTTTTCCCACAAACATTTTTGAAACACCAGTGAAGCTCTATTAGTTCATCTCTTCATAGATTCAGAAAACTCCATTAAAGTTTCATGTAAGAAATCATATATATATATATATATATTTATTATTTATTTTCTCAACCTATTCCCCTTCAAACCTCTAATTTTTTGAGTCTAATATATATCAAATCTATTGCTGTACATATCAAAATGAAGAGATCTAAAAAGTGTTCATTAAAGGTGTATCAAATCCAAAAGAAGACAAAGCTAAGGACCTATAGTGAGTGAAAATCTTAGTTTTTCTATTTTAGTAATTGAATAGTGTGGTTTGGATTTGATATATGACTTGGGGAGTTTTGGATTACAAAAACATCACATTAATAATACCCGAAATTCCCCTAAAGCGAAATGTCAATTCTTAGATTGGAATCTTAATTGTTTTGTATTAAAAGAGTTTGTGTGGATTTTGCAATTTAAGTGTTTTATCTTCTGTTCCAATTCTTATTATTTTACTTTGGATCTAATTAAGGGATTAGAAATTCCCTTGTTTAATTTTATGTAAAAGAAGTTGAATAAAGCGTAAAATTAATTAAATTGCAAGTTTCTATTATTGGTTTATTCCGTTGTTTTAATGTGAAATAAGTTGGATTTGGATTCAATATACAAGCCTATTGATTTCATTTTGGGATATTGGATTCATGGTGTATATGTTATTGTGGAAATGAGACTTGTATAATTTTGAAAGATTTGACATTTAAACGTTAGTTTAGGGTGTAATCTCGGCAAGCATAGAAATTAATAAATATATATATATATATATATATAAAAACTAGCGTAAAAAACGTACAATTATAATGTATTAATGTCGTAGTTAATTAAGTTAATAATTATCATTTAAATTCGCCTTAGTGAAGTAATTAATTATAGAGGCAAAATAAGAATGATTTCTTGTAAGGCATAAATAATTGACACAGTGAGATATGTGATAATATACTTAGGGATCGTTATGAAATATGACTAAGTTATAGGGATGCGAGGTTAGTCAAAAGCACACAGAAGTCTGCCCAACTATTTTGGGTACCAGTAGTGTGACTTTGGGGCTGACGTGAGACATCACCTATATTAAGGAACTACGGATGCCTCGTGGTTAATCCTAATTCTGTAGGGTGCCCATCTAATCTAGCTGTCAGTACCTACGAATAATCAAACTAATGTGAGACATCTCCGTAGGGTATGATATAATACAAAGGATCTGCTTTAGGGATTGAAGGTATAAAGTGGTTGTTTGAGGGCCCACCTCTTTCCGTTATATGAAGTATTAAATGGTCGGGATTGGGTTCAGGCACGGTTGAGGATATCTCAGAAAGATCCGCTTCAATGGAAGTAGTAAGTGTCCGAATAGATTTCCATGAAATGTCAGCTAGATAGATACTCGTGAGGAGTCCGCCTTGGGAATAAGTATTAAATGATAGGGGCCTACCTCAATTAAGGTCTTAAATATCTAGAGTCTGCCTAATTTCCATTAAAAGGTATTAAGTGGCTTGGGTACTATCTCTCGCATTGGCAGACATTAATAATGATGGTTATGGGATATGGAGTTGGATAATACGAAGGACTTGCTTCGAGGCTTGAAGGAATTAAGTGGTTGTTTGAGGGCCCACCTCTTTCCCTTATATGAAGTATTAAATGGTTTTGAATATTGTTTAGATGCAGAACACATATCCTTATTTAAATTATATTGCCCAAGTACTGATATAAAAAGGCTCGAGAATTTCTATTCACCAGACATTGTTGTTCAGACTCCCTCTTCATTACAACATAGTTTAGGGAATGAGACGATGATCAAGATAGAGATAGCGATGAGAGGGGCTCGTGGCAGTAGTCTATTTATCTACTTATGTTATTTTCTATTATACCCATTTGAAGATGACAATGTATTTTTGAACATGATTAAACGTGTGACATCCCGGAAATTTTGACGATATCAATTTAATAATCTGCGGTAGAAATTAAATTGATATGATAATAACTGTTAATAAAATGTGAATTTGATTTATAATTTTCCTCTGAATAGATGTTTAACTGATAATTTATATTTTAAAGGCTAATAAATTGTTTTCTGTTTATAATCTATATATAAATTTATATATATTGTAAATAGATAAGATCTGATTTGAATTTTAATAAAAGAAGATATATTTTCTTATTTTAATATTTTGGTAATTTTAGTGTGAATTAATATATATATCTTTTTAAAAGCTATTAAATAAATAGTCTGTTGATTTTAATATATATACAGGGTAAGTTAATTTGTTTAAAATTGATTTTTACTTAAATTTAACAAAGGTGGTTTGTTCTTTTTAAATATAGAATTGATATAATATGAGTAATTTATTTATATAGTGATAATATCTTTTATAAAATCATTTTATTTTTGATAATGAGTTTATTTATTTTTATAGAGATAATTTCTTTGTAAATTATTTTAATTTGATAAATATTTTTGGTGAATAAATTTTTAAATAGGAATTGTTATATATATATATATAATTGGAAAGCTATAGTTTGAAGTTTCAAGTAAAATCTTTGTTTAAGTTTTAAAATAAAATAAGCTTTATAAATATTAAACTTAAGTATAAATCAAATGTATGATCTTAACAAATAGAAAGAAAAATCTATAAACATAAGAACAAAATAAAAATCTATAAAACATAAGTATAAAAAGGAACATAAGATATAAAGATACAAGTTAACATTTTAACTATAATATCCATAACAACTTTCAAATAAAAACTTATGTAAAGTAGTAGGCAAATAAATACCTGTAGTGTTTGAAATGTTAAGGTTAAAACAAAGTATAGAAATAATATGCAGATAGATAGAAATGCAAAGAACAAGTAAAAGTAAAGGTGCTTATATGTAACCTGAACATAACTAAACTTTTTCTTTTCTTTTAAAATAGCAAGTAAAATATGAAACAAGTTAGTATGCAGACAAGCTAAAGTATTCGAAGCTAGGCAAGATAACAAATTACAAGTGTGCAGGCTGAAGCAATAAAACAAGGCGAATAACAAAAGTAAAACCAACACTTAGAAATTTTGTACAGGCAACAAAATTTAAAAGCTAAAGTAAATATACAACATGTTTTGGCTTGTAAAACAAGATTCAAGCAAAGTAGAAATATCTATGACATATGTAGTATAAAATAATCAAAATGGGAGACATAAGTACAATACCATTTAATGCTTCATATCTCAAGAGCATACCAAAGTCTATTCGAACTGGTTCCAAAATCATTTCAGCCTCCTATTCTAAAAGAAAATCTATGGCAAATATGAAAATGCTTGTACCTGAAGCATTACTTGACCAGATATCACCTACCCTATACAAACTCCTCTATATTATTTCATATTTGTTTCCGTTTAACACTGCAAAACCAGAAAAAGAAAATATAGTAAACCATTTCTTTTGCAAACTAAAACAACAATTTCAAAACAACAAAAGGGAAGGTGATGGGAAGATCAAGCAAAGCCTTCTCAGTTTTCAAGATGTAAACTGTTTCAAGGCAAAGCTCTGTTCTTTTGCAAAAACTAAGGTGAGTAACAATTTTTGGTTAAAAACTACTTAAATGCAAGATGGTTGCATGTTTATATCTGACTATTGATATGTTTATGTGATTGCATATGTAAAGTGCCTGAGTAATTATAAATGTATGTGTGTTCAGGGACTATATTTGTAGCTCCTCTGGTTGTTTTCAAATTTCAGCTTTGATTCAAAAAAAAAACAAATCTCTCGATTTAGTCTGAGATAGGGTTTAAGGTTTAAACCAAACTTGTATGTTTTATCATAGTTTAGTTTTTAAAATTTTATTTAAGTTGAATTAAAGTTTAAATGCCATTGGAATCTTATAAACAACAGACAAACTAAAATAATGAGTAAATTCGAACATTTAAAAATGTTGATTCAGGGTTACAAGTTAAATCACTACCCTATAACAAGATTTTTAAAATAAATATCATCATTTTTAACATAGTATATAAGGTGCAGTTTTGGGTAAAACGAAAATGGGTTTTCGTTGATTTTGGGGTGATCTAGTACATTGGAATGCCTGGCGTTCTTTGTGATGATGGAGTGGTGAACGGAGAGGCGAGGAAAAATGGTGAATGGCGTTGTAGTTCGTCGTGGAGGAATCGGCGACAAAGTCTTTCCTGTAAACCTAGTTTTTGGTAAGTTTAGAAACGTGTTCGTCTCGACCTCCATGGTGGATCGAGTTCCACGAAATTTTAGGGACTGGAGACTGGAAGGGAGGCGAAGATGTGGCCGGAAGCCCATAGGTTCTGGTGATCGGAGAATCGAGTTCGAGGGGGTACTAGGTGTTGGGTTTCGTTCCTGTTCTTGTGACAGGTAACTCGATTTCGATTGGGGCAATTGCTCGAGATTCTGGTGATCGAGATCGTGAGGGGTGGTCGGAGATGTTGTGCTGGCATCGGAGTCGATGGTCACAGGCGAACATTTCGCCTGTGCACGTGCACGTACTTTGGTGATGGCTGTCGATTTCGTTTGAGTGCTCGAGATTTTTGCGTGAGAGACTCGGGAGGTACTCGAGTTATTCGAGTGTTTTACTCGAAGCAGTTCGCTGGCGTAGGAATGTGTTCGAATGCCTCAGATCAAACTGTTAAGTGTTTGCGTGGATGGTTCTGGGGAAAATACTCGGGTAGATCGCGAGTTAGTCTCGAAGCAGGGATGTTAAGAACTCGAAGCAGGCTGGGCTCCTCACGAGACAGAGGAATGTTTCCAGTTTTTAAATAAAATTGATTTCCAGGTTTAAAGCTAAGTTAAAAATTTAAATAAGATTTTAAATAGTTGTTTAAATTTAAGTAGTGGATGGTTTCAAATTTTCTTTGAATCCAAAATCTGAAATTTAAATTAATTTTTATTTTGAATGTATTTTAAACGAACGGTTTTATAAAAAGTAAAATTTGTTTTAAACCAAATGATAACGGAAGTTTTTAGAAATTATTTTATTAAAAGTTTTGAGAGAAAGAAATGTATTGCAAGATTAAAAATATACTTTTAAAAAAGAATTGATTTTCATAATAATTTCAAATTTAAAAAGCTCTTTCCTTTATATAAATTTTGTTTTAGGAAATAGATGATATGTACATTTATTTAAAGAAATTTTAAAGTGAATTTACACTAGATTAATGTTTAAATCATTAATCACTTTAAATCTTAAATTTAGAAAGGAATTTGGAATTTAAAATGTGGAAATGTTAATTAAGTCATTTATTAAGGAATTAACTACTGTAGAAATAAATTAAATAGTGAAGTAATTAATAAATTAATTAGAGAATGACTTATTTATATTAAGTTGTAATTAAAAAGAAATTTTAAAGGGAGAAATCAAGTAATTGTTTAGTTAATAAATCAATTAACTAAGGATTTTAAATTGATTTATAAATGTGATAAATATTGATAATAATTAGATGAATTAATTTGGATAATGCATTGAAACTGTTAAATGAATATTTAACAAAAGTAATTAAAGGGTTATTATCTATTGGAACTAAATTTGAAGATATGATTGATTGAATAAATTTAGTTTAATCAAATTTATAAATCATTTAATAATCTGATAAGTAGATTTACTCGGTGTAATTAATGAAGCAGAGTTTCTTAGAGAAGTAATTAGAGGGTAATCACTGGATGTGATTTATGTAAGTTGATGTGTAGATAAAGTAATGTGGGAAATTACTTTTGTAATTAATCGAGGGATTAATAAATGAAGATAATTAATTATGGGATAATTAATTTAATTTATATGTAATTAAAGAGAGTTAATTACTGGTGTTATTAATCAGGGTGATTAATAATTGTTTAGTTTAAAGATTTAATTACTTAAAGTAATAAAGTAGTTTAATTTACAAATTAATGATATGATTTTAAAATGTTTAACTAAGTAATAATTAATAATGAGGTAATTAATTAATGTAATTAATTAAGAATAAATGTAGTTAATTATATTTAATTAATAAATGAAGTAATTAAATGTTAATTACTATGAATAATTTAATAATTCATTTGTGGAATTAAATTAAGACTAATTACTTATTGTAATTAGAAAAGGATTGTATAAGCAGGATTTATAAATGTGGTAGTTAATTTAATTTACTTTAAATTAATCAGTGAGAGGAGTAATTAATTTAATTCATTTTAAATTAATTATAGTTGTGAATGATAAATCATTGCTTATGAATGGTACTGATATCCCATTGATTGATTGATTGTGATCTCAGATATGAGACGAGTGATATCTGTTGTGATTTGGATGCTTATCTGAGATATTATTGATTATCTGTTTATGGTAATGTTGTGATATCCATTGTTATATTGTGACTTATCTATCTGTGTTAATATAGATAATTAAATTGAATTGTTTTAACTTTAAGAACAACTTGGCCTTAAAAGACACGTTTTGGATTTCGATGAGACCGGGATCGGGTTTCCGTATACCGGGATTCCAGGTCTGGAGACCCGAATACCACATCGATCCAAATTAACGTTAGGTCGTGAAATTCAAATGGAACAAGTGAAGACTCGAGGTATAAGAACTATTCGTCAGTATAACTCTGTGGGTGATTCCGTAATGAGTTTGACGGAGATAGTACTTATAGATTCGAGATGGTGATTCAGAATGCAAGGGTTATTGTCGTTAACTCTGAGGGTGATTCCAATACGAGTGTAACGAGATAATGCCTTCGGTTTCGTTCGAACCCGGAACGAACTTGTATGGATTGAATGCTTTCAGCACATCGTCAGGTGGACGATGAGCATTCTAAGTGATGAGTTCTGATAAAGGTAATCGTGACCTCAAGCCTCATCAACCGGGAATGGCTAAAACAGGGGAGGTGCAGCAAGGCTTCGTGGGTAGCCCCCACTTGAGAGCGGGATATACCCCTGTCTAGAGGTCCCTTTTATTCGGTTTGTGGGCAGTTGATTCGCGACAACTGCTGGGGTTGTTTCGTTTGGAACTGTTCAGTAAGGAATGGTTCCGGCCTTGTGTTGCAGGGGAGCGGGCGTACTCCTCGGTACGGTGATCTAGGCCACGTACTGTGACGGGCGGTACCCCAGTAGCCCAGCCATTGTATGGAATCCAATCTCCAATAAGCGCCGTACGTTTTGATTGTGCCCAACTATGTTGAAATGTGAGATGTAAGCATTTCAGCTATTTTCTATTTACTTGAAAACCCTAGACACTATTATAATATCACTGGATTTCCTATAAAATGTTTTGGTTAGCATAAGGTAAAAACTTTTCCATGTTTATGTGTGGGAAGTCTTACGTGATACCTTTGTTTCAAATGATTTTCAAAGTTAAACAACCTTACCCTGTTACTCATACCAGACCCATGTCTGACCCGAAGTTTATTTCTGTTTTTCATAAACTCTCGGGTACCCAAATTTTTATGGGTAGCCAAGGGATTCAGGTTAGCTTTGACGAATACTGGAGGAGCAATGGAGCAGGAGGCTTCAGCGTATAGATATATATTGGTTCCGCTGTGTTAGTGTTTATTCTATATTCCACTGTGTTGTATCTCTGTGATGTGTGAGTTGTATTAACTAGACAGGTGTTTATAACTGTCTAGTTTGTGATGTATTGTCTGTGTAGCTCTGATGTATATTATACTATGTAATATTTATGTGATATATTATATTTTATTCGTTCCGCTGTTGAGATTCTGTTGTTGTTTCTTCTTCTTCTCTATCTTTTCTACTTTCTCACCTCTTTCTTTTCTTAAAAACGATACGTCTTCCTAGGCATAGGAAGTAGGGTCGTGACAAAACGGTTATTGGTGACATTTGGAATTTTAAATCAAATGGATACTGTTTATGCTATTATATTTTATCCTTCCGTTGTGTTCTAAATGAACAGATGAATAGGTATGTATTGTTCTTTTATCAACTAACCGCCAGCTTTGGAATGAGTCTAAATTTTGATGGGCATTTTTTGGGATGGGATTTAGGCCTGTTTCGAGATGAGTTTTTAGACTTGCCTCTCCAACCACTTCCAGGCTTCTCCGACTTGGAACACCCTCTAAAATTATTCTCCTTCTTCTCCTTTCTTCCACTCACTATGAACTGTTGGGCGAATTCTCACAACCGGACCAGAATAACCGGACCAGCCACCCTCCAAATTAAAGCAAACCAACTCTTCCACCAAAACCACCGAATCAAAGCTCCACCGGTCCACTCTATCTCATTACTGAACCAACCTGCTCCCTACCACTGCCGGACCAACCCACTCTATCTCACTACCGAACCAACCTGCTCCCTACCACTGCCGGACTAACCCACTCTATCTCACTACCGAACCAACCTACTCCCTACCACTGCCGGACCAACCTACTCCATCTCACTACCGAACCAACCTACTCCCTACCACTGCCGGACCAACCTCACCACCGAACCAACCTCACTGATCCAACCTCACTACCGGTTCAAACCCCACTTCCATGCATAGCCGAACCAGAGTGCTACCGGACCAAGACGTGCCAGGCCAGATCAGATCAGCCTAGGCCCACCAGCAGCTATGCATATCCAAGACCCCTACCCCCAGCCTCACTCTATAAATAGAGGAGCAGGGGTACAACAACAGGGGACAAGTTGGAGAGCTCAAGCACGGAGAGAACTTTCAAACAACTTTCTTTTACTTGTATCAAAGCTTTGTACTTGTAATCTAAGCAATAAAAGAGAAATAATATATAAAGTGGACGTAGGCACTTTCTGGATGAACCACTATAAATCTGCATGTCTTTTACAGTTTAGTCCCTGCCATTCATATATTTGCATAGATCACTCAAATCACTAAGAACAACATAAAATCAATTAGATCAAACGACTTTGAGGTGTTTGTCCATTTTTTATGCAAACATTTTTGGTGCTTTCACTGAGAGCTAGAAGCTCGAAGCTTCAGCTTCATCCACTTAACATTTTTCCTAACAGCATCGTTCGCCGCTTGGAAAACATGCCTCCCAAGCAGAAAAAAGATGTTAACAAAGGAAAAAACATCGCATCCAGCAATCTTCCAGATCCAGCTGTCACGGATCAAGTAAATCGTCCTCCTCTAGCAGCAGTACCAAATGAAGGACAGGCTAATCCGACCACTCCTGCCACAGAACAGCCCGCAGCAATTACTAGGGCAGATTTAGACAGGGTTGTGGTTGAAGTAACTAACCGCTTCACGTCCCAGCAGGAAGCCTTGGTGGATCATCTCATGTCATGCTTAAGGGATGCTGAAGAGTCCAACCGCAACACTGAATCATGGGGCGAGTCCCAGTCTGGAAGATCTCAAAGACAACAAAGATCTTCCTTCTTCGAAGGAGCTAACGGCAGAAGCAGCCATGGTAGGAGCCGAGATCGAGCACAGCCCGAAGTTAGGCCTGAGGAAACGTTTGGAACCGAACCCAACGGGGGAGGTACCGGGCGAAGGTCAACTGTAGCTGAGCCTGTCATACTGCCTAACCACGGAAATGCCAGCGAACGGGGCCGAGCTAGAGTCCAGCCCGAAGTTGGACCCGAGGAAGTGCTTAGATCAGAACCCAGCAGGGGAAGATCAAGGCAAGGGCCAACTGTAGCTGACCCTAGCATGCTCCCAGAAGACCAAAGGCAGCCACTGGAAAATATGAGGAATGATAGACGATACCATCCCTACAGGTCATCTGGACGGAATCAATCCCACAGAACAGAACCAAACTCGTTTCTATCTGCTCCAAATTCTGATGAAAGGATGGCACGCTTATTCAGAGAGTGCGTCCAACGGGAGCAAAGGGATCGAGGGATAGGCGCTAGGGTAACCAGCCCTTTCGCCCGCAATATCGAAATTGCTATCACCCCCCGAGAATGGAAGATGCCAACAATGGAACCTTACAAAGGAACCTCCAACCCTGTTGTACACTTACAAAGATACACACAACATATGCTCATGAGTGGAGCAACAGAGGGAGTACTGTGCAAATGCTTTCCACTATTCTTAGTAGATATCTCTACCTCCTGGTTCTGTCATTTACCCCAGGGATCCATCAGCTCGTGGGAAATGTTGAAAGAAAAGTTTATCAGTTAGTTCCGCATTCATGTGGAACAACCTAAGGACGCTTATTCCTTATCCAGCATCAAACAGAAACCCGGAGAGAAACTGCAGCAATACCTAACCCGATTCAATGCCGCAGCGGCCGCAGTCCAAGATGCCGATGAGAAGCTTATCCTAATGGCCCTCTGTAGTGGTGTGCATCCGGACACTAAATTTGCTAGAAGGTTGACAAAAGAAAAACCAGCTACTTTACCCGATTTCTTCCATGAACCCGGGAAATATATGAGGCTTGAGGATGCTGCCGTTGAGGGGCAGTCAGGACAGCAAAATAAGGCAACTCACAGCAACTCCCCTGCTGTGGCAAGGGAAGTTCGAAGAAATGATTCCAGAGACAATGCTGGGGGCAAGAAGGGAGAAAAGCGCCTATATCGGCCAGGACCGAGATTCGACACTTACACTCCTTTGAACGAGACCGTCAAAAATATCTTCCTTGCCACCCAAGGCAAAGTTAGATACAAACGCCCACCCTACAAGAAGGAATCAGATAACGCGCAGAAGTCTAGAAAGTTCTGCCGCTTCCACGAATCTCATGGGCATGATACCAATGAATGCCATCATCTCCGGGACTTGATTGAGGAACACATTAGAAGGAAGAAACTGGAACGCTATGTAAAAGGTCAGGATAGGACTCCAGCTCCTGCCAATGAGAACCCAAGGCTACCCTCACCGGAGATCGGCAGAGGAAACCGCAACACTAGCGGCTCTAGTCAAGAGAAGATAGTGGTCCATACCATCTCGGGAGGACCGCACATCGCAGACAGAAGCTGGAAAGAGATGGAAAGATATTGAAAGTCGCTTAGAGACAATAAAGACTGTGTCAATTTGGTTATAGAAGAGCACCACCCGAAGTGGAAAGAAAGTGATGACATCACATTCGGCAAGCGTGACCTAGAAGGAAGGCAATACCCTCACATGGATCCCATGGTTATCTCTGCCCGGCTCGGTCCCGCCGAAGTTTACCGAATTCTAGTAGACACTGGAAGCTCAGTAAATATCTTGTTTAAACATGCATTCGACAAAATGAAACTATCAATGAAGGATGTATCTCCCTGCGATAAACCACTACACGGTTTCACTGGAGATGCGAAGATGCCCCTCGGGCAACTGGACCTCTTTGTTGAAATTGGAAGCCATCCCCGCTCCGTTGTACGGAGACAGACGTTTGTGCTAATAGAAAACCACTCGGCCTACAATGCCTTCTTAGGAAGGCCAGCCTTGTCTGACTTACAAATTGTCCTAGCCCCATGGTGCCTAAAGATGAAATTTCCAACGGACAATGGAGTAGGGGAAGTAGAAGGAGACTAGGACGTTGCTCGAGACTGCTATGTGACTGAACTTCGCAACAACCACAGGAAGGATAAAGGGAAGGGTGTAGAGGTTGCCCTCTGCACGAAAAGTATAGAAGCATAGCAACTAAAGAAAGCCCCTCCTCTTCGGTATACCAACGACCCTTTCAATGAATTAGACCCTAGGGACAAAGAGGAGGAGGCCACCGCCGAGCTTGTAGAGGCTATGGAGTTTGTATCTGTAGACAAGCACGACTCGAGTAGACTGTTGAAAATTGGGTCCCAACTAAAAGTAGAGTTGAAGGAGCAACTCATCGACTTTCTCCGCCACAACTTGGATGTATTCGCATGGTCACACGCTGACATGACCGGAATCTCCCCCGACGTAGCATGCCACGTACTAAACATTGATCCTACCAAGGCGCTCGTAAAACAAAGAAAGAGAAGTATGGGGGCAGAGCGATCAGCAGCCCTCGATGAAGAAGTAAAGAATCTACTCGCCAATGACTTCATACGAGAAGCCATCTACCCGGAATGGATCGCTAACCCGGTGCTGGTAAAGAAGGCTAATGGGAAGTGGCGAACATGCATTGACTTCTCCAACCTAAACGACGCCTGCCCAAAGGATTGCTTCCCACTTCCCCGGATCGACCAACTTGTAGACAACACAGCCGGGCACGAGCTCTTATCTTTTATGGACGCATACTCAGGATATAACCAAATTCCTATGCATGCTCCCGATCAAGACCACACTAGTTTCATCACTGACCGGGGTTTATACTGCTATAAGGTAATGCCTTTTGGACTTAAAATTGCAGGAGCCACCTACCAGCGCCTCGTCAACAAGATGTTTGCAGGGCTAATAGGGCAAACTATGGAAGTATACGTGGATGACATGCTGGTAAAGTCAAGGAAAGCCGACGATCACGTAAGCCACCTAGGCGAGATGTTTCAAGTACTTCGCCAATATGGAATGAAGTTGAATCCTCTAAAATGCTCCTTCGGAGTATCATCAGGAAAGTTCTTAGATTCATCGTCCATGCCAGAGGGATTGAAGCAAACCCTGAACAAGTCCGAGCGCTAAGGGATATCAAGATACCTTCCACTCGAAAGGAAATGCAAAGCCTGAATGGAAAAGTGGCCGCCCTAAGCCGATTCATCTTCAAAGCAACGGACAAGTGCGTCCCCTTTTTCGAAGCTCTAAAGAAAGACAAAGGAAAGTTCGAATGGACTGACGAATGCTTAACCGCTTTCCTTAACTTAATCGAACACCTCCAGAAACCACCGGTACTCTCGACTCCAAGCGAAGGCGAAGAGTTGTACCTATACCTTGCTGTGTCATCTCACGCCCTAAGCGCTGCCTTGGTAAGGGAAGACAACCGCACGCATCGGCCAGTTTACTTCGTAAGTAAGAGGTTTACAGGGGCAGAAGTCAGATATCCTAAACTTAAGAAGCTAGCATACTGTTTACTAATCACATCACGGAAACTTCGTCACTACTTCCAGTCCCATTCCATCAAAGTTCTGACCGATCAACCACTGAGGCAGGTACTCCATCGTCCCAACACTTCTAGGCGACTACTTAAATGCTGCATTGAACTAAGTCAGTATGATATCACCTATCGCCCTCGCACCGCCATCAAGGGATAAGCCATGGCTGATTTCATTGCAGAATTCACTACCAACGAAGATAAGGAGCAATTGGAAATAGCAGAAGACATCAAGTGGAATCTCTTTGTGGATGGTGCATCAAACGAACAAGGCTCGGGGGTAGGTGTGGTAATAATCACTCCCAGGGGAAATAAGCTGCACTATGCTATAAGGTTGGAGTTCGCTGCCACCAACAACGATGCAGAGTATGAAGCAGTGATAGCTGGATTAGAACTTGCCTTAGAGATCGGAGCCAATTCTTTGTGTCTTCATAGCGATTCTCAACTTATTGTTAATCAAATACTAGGAGAATTCCAAGCTCGAGAAGAACGACTCATAGCGTATTTAAAGAAGACCAAGTTACTTCTCAGCCGATTGGACCACTACTTAGTCAAACACATCCCTCGGGAAGAGAACCAAGAGGCCGACGAATTGGCAAAGCAAGCAAGTGTGAGAGACAGCGCTATCTTCAGAGCAGTGACCATCTCAAAGCAACTGACCCCAAGTTTTGAGCAAGTGAATCTGATAGCTGCAACCGAAGAAGCAAATTGGATGACTCCCATTCAAGACTACTTACAAAGCGGCACACTACCCAACGGGCGTAACGAAGTCAAGAAAATCTTGAGGAAAGCTTCCCGCTACACAATACAAGAAGACATCCTCTATCGGCGTGGATTCTCTAACCCGTTATTAAGGTGTGTCGCTGGGAGGGAAGCCAAGGAAATCTTATCCAACATTCATCGAGGAAGCTGCGGAGATCACACCGGAGGGCAAACTTTAGCAAAAAAGATACTCCGATATGGATATTTCTGGCCCACCTTAAGCAAGGACGCCTTAGATTTCGTCAAAAAATGTGACAGATGCCAGAAGTTTGCTAAGATTCCGCGGCCACCAACAACTGAGATTACACAAATGACCAGCCTTTGGCCCTTTGCAGTATGGGGAATTGACTTAATCGGCGAACTACCAATGGGCCGAGGCGGGGCCAAATATGCTATAGTGGCAGTCGAATATTTCACCAAATGGGTGGAAGCAGAACCTCTGAATAAAGTATCTTCAGCAAAAGTTATTAACTTCTTGATCAAAAATGTTCTGTGTAGGTACGGAATCCCGCTCAAAATCATATCAGACAATGGACTTCAGTTTGACAGCGAGGAATTCGCCAACTGGTGCCGAGAGCACGGAATTCACAAAATCTTCTCATCCGTAGCGTATCCCCAGGCAAACGGACAAGTCGAAGCCGTCAACAAAATTCTGAAAACTCTAAAAAAAAGAAACTCGAAAAGTCAAAGGGCGCTTGGGTGGATGAACTCCCTACGGCACTGTGGGCCTATCGCACATCTTTCAGAACATCAACAGGGCATACTCCTTTCTCTTTGGCATACGGATCAGAGGCTATGCTCCCAGTCGAAACCATCGTGCCTTCCCACCATAGGATCCACTATAACCCGGAAGAGAACGAAGAACTCCTTCACATGTCTTTGGATCTAGTTGAGGAGAGAAGAAATGATGCAGTCCTTAAAGCAGCGGCCCACAAGCAAAAAGTGGCAGCACAATACAACTCCAAAGTCAAGCACCGTACCTTACGAGAAGGGGATCTTATCCTCAAGCGAATCTTCCCTCGCCCCGGAGCACTAGATCCAATCTGGGATGGACCATTTGTAATTCATAAAGATCTCCACAATGGAGCTTATATTTTGTCAACAGTGGACGGAGAGGTGTTCCAGAGGGCATGGAACATCCAACACCTCCGTCGATACTTTTCTTAACTTGTACTGCCCATATGAAGTGAATTAATAAAGAGAATCAGTGGACGTAGGCCTTTTCGTGCCGAACCACTTTAAAAAAAACCTTGTCTCTTTTTTAACTTGTTCCTTTATATCTTGGCTGCTTGTTAACTTTATCCTTTTCTGTTGAACAAAATCCTATGCGCATAGCATTTCCACTCAAAGCACTCCACAGCACAACTTCACCTGGACAAGACCTAACAGGTACAATGTGAATCTATGCCCTCGCCAATGAGACACTTTTGCTCCGGCATCCCTCTGCTGCGGGTTAACTCATTGCTCGCGACGGCCCTTAAAGCCAACTGTAATGAGCCGATTATAAGCCACCGAGAAGGCCGACTATAGCTGAGGCAGCTCATTACGGCGTTCGGCTCGCCGGCAACTGTGAACCGACTATAAGCCCCAACATAAGGTATGGCCAGCCAGGGGCAGTTCACGGTTGACGATCGGCACCCACGCTAGCCGGCCACAGTAAATTGAATAATACCCACGATTATGGGCCATAATGGCCCGGGTAGTTACTGTGCGCGATCTCGGCTCCGATGTGTCTTAAGTGCGGCTGTGGTAAAAAAGAATTAACTCCCCGCGGAGGCGTAAGATGGGTGACAAATGTCTCCAAGACCCACAGCTAGGGAAAGTGACTACAAAGCCCGTTTGCCACGAACTTAAGCACATCGACGGCCTTCCGTGATTGGAAGTTCTACTTTTTCACATATTTCAATTTTACTTAAGAAACTTTTCTCCTATCCTCTGTAACAATCCCTGAAGTACAGGACACAGAACAGGAGACACTCACTAATAGAAGCGGATACTCACAGCAAGATACTGGACCGCATCCCTTACTCGGTCACACAGGATATTCAAAGCTGCCATCTACAAGCAAAAGATAAAGGGCGGTATTTCCTTCTTTCATATGTAAACACATGGCTATAATTTATTCACACCTCACGCTAACATTGCAAGTCATGAAATTATGTTTTAAACAAGAACCTGACATCAAACACAATTTGATTACAAGAATATGCATAGCTGTATTTCTCATACAACATGTCAAAATAGCAAAAAAAAAACATTCAAAAGACGACAAAATTAGCTTAAGTTAAAGAATTACACATCAAGAATAGAGCTATTTATTACAAGTAGCAAAAATTACAACTTAAGAGTTACTTTACTGTTTTAAGACTAACATATACAACCATGTCAAGTCCACAAAAAGAATTTTCCCAGGTCTAATCAAGGAGCCGGCTGCGTCGGAGTCTTATCCTTGTCCTGTTGCCTACCTGTCCGGTCAGAAAAAGAATTCGTTAGTGATAAGCAACCAAGTTAACGGAAAGACTAGAAAGGAAGACTTACCAGCATCTGCTCCTTGATCAACTTGATCATCATCCTCAGCTTGTACACCTGTCTCCTCAGCTGCAAGCAACTGCATGCCCTCCTTCACCGCCACCTTCTCCTCCTTGGTAAACTGGGCGGTAACAGCATCCATCCTAAAGGCCACGCCACCCTCCTTATCTGCCTCATCCTGGGCCTCCTCTAGAGCCCTGAGATAGATCCTAGCCATAACCCAAGGGTAATCATCCATCCAGGACAAGTTACCCTGCCTCCAAGTACGGAAGTACATATCCTGGAGAATCCCCTCCATCAGCCCCTCGTTCTCTTCAAACTCCCTCGCCCGGGCCTCGGAATCCGACAACCTTACGACGGCGGCATCTCTCTCCAAATGGTATCTCGAGCAGTCAGCCTAAAGGGATTTCCGCATCGCCTCCATCTCCTCCCTCAACTTGGCTTGAGCAAGCTCTACAGCCTCAAGCTTCCCATATAACTCCTCTATCTGCTCAAGATCCGCTTTCCGAACCTCGTCCACCGTGGCAATGGCCATATCGATCTGTTCCTTGCAAGTAGCCTCCATTTTCCGCAGTTCGGCCCGGCTGGCCTCTTCCATAGTTTTCTTTAGACGTCCGGAGGCGGCCTCGTGCTGAGAGATCTGGATGGCCTGATCAACGAGTTGCTTGGCCTGGTCGGAAACCACTAACCACAGTCTTATGTTGGCACTCCCAATTTCCTCCCTGGCCTTGACCAATCGGGCATGATGCCCCATCAACTTCCTGGTCTCCTCAGCAACCCGGTTGATGTTTTCTTTAGCTTCGTTCCCCATAGCGACAACCCGAGTAGTAAGCAAATCAAGGTCCAAGGATTTGGCCTCATCAAGCACCTTTACCATAGGGTTGCGAGGAAGAAGGTGCTCATCGGTAACCTCGTCGAAGGAAATATCATGAGAACTTGGATCCAGATCAGGATGACCCGCAAATGGATTACGAGCCAAGCCAGGACGATCAATCTAAGTAACGGTAGGATTTTCAGACGGGTGCGGAGAGGGTGTGAACTCAGTATCCTCCTCCGTGATATCATGAAGAGGCTGAATTGGGGGCTGAGGACCAGGTGAAGGCTCGGATAGGGAGCGACTCCTTTTTCTCTTTTGAATATCCTCTCCAATAACCCCGAGAAGAGGACGGTAGCCGACTACATCCCTGGGACAGTGGGTCGGAGGCTTCGGCTTGGCGGAAGCTTTGCAGAGCTTGTATTGTTCAAGCCTGTGCCGAAGATCTGAGGTCTTGGCCGTTTTACCTGCTCCTGATATGAAAACCAAGTGTCACCAACATGTATTGAGCCATCATTCAAGAGTTAAAAGAGTAAAGTGAAATTCACCTTGAACCGCCGAAGTTGCTTCAGTAGAGGCGCTCCTGGAAGATAAATCAACGTCGGTCCCAACTTTATCGGCTCTCTTAGATTTCTCCGTCCCCTCCAGACCTTCGAAGGCTTGGCGGAAAGCGTCATCCGTCCACTCTTGCATCTCGCCTACTTGCCCAGAAGACAAAGCCCCGACACCGTCGCCACCTCCGACGCCTTCTCCTCCATCTTCGCCTTGCTCCTCCTCCACCTCTCCCTCCTCTGGGATATCTGGACATGTGCTGGGAGAGGGACCGTCAGACTTTTTGAGCTTCTTCCCCCGGCAACCGGATGTTTCGGAAAGGGCCTCCTTTTACTGCTCTTCGACTTGGCCCCTTCTTTAGCTTGGGCAGCCTTCTCTTCAGCCGTGTCCCTCTGCTTGACCACGGACTGCTGTGGAAGGATCAAGCTGTACTCCAAGAGTGTAGCGTTCCTGATCAGGTAGGCAGCCGACCTATCTCTCCCAGTAATAGCTTCTATTTCTGCTGCCGTCTGAACCAGACGGTCATTCTCCACGACCGCAAAACCACCTGTCGCTAGCAAAAAATAAAAACACATAAGGAAGAGTATTGCAACCAGAAAGGGAATTAAAAATAAAGCTTTGACTTACATCCGTAGGTGAAGCGCCGAATAGAAACGGAGTCATCCCTGACAAAAAACCACTCCTTCTTAAACATGCTGTACTTGGAGTATAAATCCAGGACCGGCTTAAAGGATACGGCCGATTCCAAGCTGATGTAGGGAGACCCCTTCTTGTAGCCTCTCAAGTTGTACAAATACCGGATCTCCCGGTTGGAAGGAGGACGCCCATATCTCCTCTGGAAGATGACGAAGAGACTCACCAGAATGGCATAAGAGTTGGGCTGAAGCTGGAATGGAGCTACCTTTAGATAGGTGAGAAAGCTGACTACCCAAGCGTTGAGAGGCGGGATGGCCCCGCACATGCAATGGTATCTGCTGTAGGCAAAATATCCTTCGGGAGGATCATACGGCATCACTCCCGCATCCGGCAATAACATGCGTGCTCGGTCGATCCCGAAGGAGCGAGATATAACATCGAGTTGCTCTCCCTTGAGTAAGCTAGGGAAGCAATCAGGAGGCAAGTTAAGAAGTTCCTGAGGACCGTATCCATCCACTAATGATCTCGGGGTGGGCCCGTGATGGACAGGTCCTGGCTGAGCTGGGGGCACGGTGGAAGGCTTTTCTCTGTCATGAGATCTCTTTTTCTCTGATCGGGTTTCCACTTTGTGAGACATTTATCTGCAGACACAAGAAAGTATATCGTTAAGACACATAAACTATGTAATCTAGAGTTTCACTAGTGATTCGGGTATAAAATTCCATCCGGTAGAAGGTTCATTCAACACTCGAAATCCCCGAATTCGTTCAGTAAGGCCCAACCAAGAGCTCATTCGGCATTCCAAATATAGAAGCTCATTTGGAATTCCAAATATGAAAGCTCACTCGGCATTCCAAATGTGAAAGCTCATTCGGCATTCCAAATATAGAAGCCCATTCGGCATTCCAAGTATGAAAGTTCATTCGGTCATTCGGTAGCCCAAAGGCTCCGAGTTCGTTCGGTGCTTAAAACGCCCCGAGTTCATTCGGTATTCCAACCCTAAAAGTTCGTTCGGTAGAGGCAAACTCACCTGGATCGGCAGTTAAGTGGGACTCGGTGCTCAGTTGATTCGGTCAAGCTTGATTCCGCACTTAGTTGGTTCGGCTATCTCACTCGATAAGGAATGGCGAAGGCATAACACCTCTACTTATAGGAAAATAAAGGACACTGGACCAACTGGACCGGCACTCAGGGACCGAATGAAGATAACCAAGAAACAAAGTAAGTCGTATGCCAGCATACGCCCCACTTTGGGGGGCAAATGTTGGGCGAATTCTCACCACCGGACCAGAATAACCGGACCAGCCACCCTCCAAATTAAAGCAAACCAACTCTTCCACCAGAACCACCGAATCAAAGCTCCACCGGTCCACTCTATCTCATTACCGAACCAACCTGCTCCCTACCATTGCCGGACCAACCCACTCTATCTCACTACCGAACCAACCTGCTCCCTACCACTGTCGGACCAACCCACTCTATCTCACTACCGAACCAACCTACTCCCTACCACTGCCGGACCAACCTACTCCATCTCACTACCGAACCAACCTACTCCCTACCACTGCCGGACCAACCTCACCACCGAACCAACCTCACTGATCCAACCTCACTACCGGTTCAAACCCCACTTCCATGCATAGCCGAACCAGAGTGCTACCGGACCAAGACGTGCCAGGCCAGATCAGATCAGCCCAGGCCCACCAGCAGCTATGCATATCCAAGACCCCTACCCCCAGCCTCACTCTATAAATAGAGGGGCATGGGTACAACAACAGGGGACAAGTTGGAGAGCTCAAGTTCGGAGAGAACTTTCAAACAACTTTCTTTTACTTGTATCAAAGCTTTGTACTTGTAATCTAAGCAAGAAAAGAGAAATAATATATAAAGTGGACGTAGGCACTTTCTGGCTGAACCACTATAAATCTGCGTGTCTTTTACAGTTTAGTCCCTGTCATTCATATATTTGCATAGATCACTCAAATCACTAAGAACAACATAAAATCAATTAGATCAAACGACTTTGAGGTGTTTGTCCATTTTTTGTGCAAACATGAACAATCCTTGACTACTACTAGCTTCTCCACTTTCACTCATAAGCTTCATCTGATCCCTCGCCTCTTTACTCGAGAGTCCCGTGTTTGCATATTCTAATATCAGCATGCTTCTGTCATAAATCAAGCTGTTAGCGAATATCATGTATCACTCTGGAAGTAAGCATAACACCACCATTTCCTTTTGTTCTTCATCCACATTCAAATCAACAGCTTTGATGTCCATCATCAAGTCATCGAAGAAGTTAAGATGTGCTTTCTATGACGTATCTCACATCTTGTAAGTAAAGAAAGTCTTCAACAAAATTAGCCTATTCGTGAGCGATTTCTTCATGTAGATATCCTCCTATTTCTTCCACAAGCCTTTAGCGGTAGTTTCATAGCTAATCTCTGGGATTACGTTCTCACCCATGGTTAATTGAGGGGTAGTAAATACCAATTCTTCCATCTTCTTCCATTCCAATTTTGAGATATCTGCTGGTACCAGTTCTGCATCAAACACAACCCGATGAAAATGATTTCTTCTCAACACCGCCTTCATCTTCCACTACCACTTCTCAAAATCATTATCTCCATTCCATTACTCTATAGACAACTACAAACCGGATGCTGCATATGAACACCTAGTTTAGGGTGCATACTCCTTGGTAGGTCTGACCTCACTTCCATCTCTAGATCTTGCCATCTTATCGATCACCTTCTAGCCCTAGGCTTCAACAACAACCTTCAAAGCTCTGATACCAGACTGTTGGAGTAGATTTTCATAAATAACTATAAATCAACCCAAATAAATACGGAGGCAATAAGATTGTGTTGTAGTGTGATAAAACAAAGAACAACAAGAGAATACAAATTAGCAAATCATAGAAGAAAGCAAATAAAGAGTTTACACATGGATTTATAGTGGTTCCACTATCGCAAGATAGTGTAAATCCACTTTGGGGAGAGGATATTTTATTACTTTCTAAGAAAAGAGAATTTTACAAGATTGATAATGGAAGCTAAGAAGAAGAATAAGAAATACAACTTGAGAGAATGATTCTAATCTTTACAGAATGACTATATTTATATAGAGATTATTACAATAGGGTTGAAGTAATTGATTTATGGTTATAAATCAATGCCTCATCAATTCTATTGTTCATATGGAAAACATTTATCCATTTGACTTTTTAGTTTCCTCCTATATGCACGCGCTCGAGAAGATTACTTCTTTAATCAGCTGATTAGGGAATTGTTTGATTACTTCATCTTCCAAATTATCTTTACTTGGAAATATCGTATCACCAAAATCAACAGTATCTTTCAAATCTTCTCTAAAATGAAAAAATTGTATCACTGAAATGTAACATAAAAAATGTGATAACCGATACATTGCTACTTCACTTGATGGTTGTTTTCTTATGTAGTTTGTAATTTCTTCTAGGAACCTTATCATTCTCTTAGTAGTTCTTCATGTTCGACTGACTATCTATTATTTCACCTTAATTTTCTTATGAAATGCAACAATCGTCTACTAACTTGGTTCAATATTTACATCCTAGTCCAAGATATACTATTATAAGTCATTTCATTGTAGACATTTTTAAATTGAATATTCAATTCATTTTGCAGTTTGATTGATAAAATTTAATTGCTCATACATGGATACTATGAACCAAATGGACATAGATAAGAAGAAACTATTGAAGCAAGTGCCTTCCCTTTGTATCACTCTCAAATTTCATAAATATATACATTTGGAGTTGATACAGGGTTTTAATATCTACTGTAAATAAGCATTTTCTATTGAACAACTATTTTTATACTTGTTATCTTAGAAAACTACCATACTATGCAACTGGTTCTTACTTTGGTTTTAAAAGTAATCATTTGTTGTGTTTTGGTTTCAACTTGGATGCGGTGAGGCGAGCCTTGGAAAGTTTTGGAATAAGCAGGGGGAATTCATAGATCCTTTAAACGTAGAGCTCGCAGGGCTTTGAAACCAAATACATTACCCACAATGGAAGTAAACATGTTAGTAACAGAACCTTCTTCAAAAAGGTCTAAAGGATAAGCTATATAAGAAAAATATTGATTTTCTTCCCCAACAACGGCCTCAATGTGGTAGCATCGTCCTTTGTAACGATCAAGACTGGTAAGTCCATCAGTCCACACAGTTGTCCAGTACCATATTTGGTTTTCACTTATTATGTGATGCTCAGTTGACACTAATTAGAATTTTGTAATATACTGCTTAGTTGAATTATATTATGGTGTAAAGTATAAATTATGCATAGAAAAGTTGTAAGTATCCATCTATTGAATTGGCAGAAGATGACTTGCCTATATAAACTTTTGTCATTTTATGCATGATGTAGAGTTGTCAACCTAATGTCTTCATTGTGCTATTGTAGTAGACTGTACCTTATGCTTATTTTATGCATGTATAACTAATTATACATACTATAAAGCTATGTACCTTATGCTATTTTTATTCCATGGTTGAATATTGAGATAATATGATCACGTTTGATGATTCTCAAGTTATATTGATGAAAAACATATGATCCTTTTGTTTATTTGTTTACTGTAACATTGGTTTCTATTTTTTTCAACTTCTGAAAATTAGTTTAATGGAAGACGATGTTTATGTGACAAAAGTTCAATACAAATGGAGAGGAACATACTGCTATGATTATTTCAACTTGGTCCATCAATTTTTTCACATTCTAATTCAATTTTTATATTTAATCATTATAGTTTACATGAGAGGGGGATTGTATAGTGACTTGCTTGGTCATTTGATTAAAGATTGTTGGGTATTTTATTAAATTGATAGCTGAAACATATAGGGAAGTGAGAAGTTTGAGATAAATAATGTAGGGAGAGAAAATGAGAATGTGTGATCTACGTTGGCCCATGGAAAGTAAGTGTTTGTACCAAAATTGGGCACAACACTCTTCAGAAGTCTTTGAAGAGATAAAGTGAAGAAATTAAATGGAAAAAGAGGGATTATCTAATAAAAACTCCAAATTTCAGAAATGAGAATAATTAAAGTGCAAGGAGACACAAGAATTTAGAGTGGTTCGGCGTATCGCCTATGTCCACTATGAAGTAGTTTGCTTTATTGATCTTTCTTTTGTGTTTACAAGTGAATTCAATGATTTACAGCAGGCAATTATGATTTGCAGCAATGAATTTCGTTGGTAGCAGCAGCAATTGAGTTCAGATCTGGATCTGGTGGAGTCTGGGCGTTGGAGATCTCAAAGAGGAAGAAGAACCCCTTTTCTGTTGGCTTTGGGGGTCTATTTATAGGTGTAGGAGGCTGATATTTTGCTCAGATCTCGGGAGAGCCTCTCTGGCACGTGACCAGGCCCGCATGCCCAAGCTCGTGAAGTTTCGGTCCGATCCGTGATCGACACGAACAGATTTCGACTCGATCAAGATTTCATCCAATGGAGTCGAAATTTGGCGTGGACATTCTTTAGCATGCACGTAGTCTTCTGTGAAAATTTCATAGCATTTGGACCTATAGATTGGGAGATATGATCGATACGAAACGGGGTTTTGGTAGGCTGTTTCCTTCGACTCGCTCCTGTTTCGACTTGCTTCCATTCGACTCGGTGACGTGGCGCTTGACTTTTTGGATCGCTCCGCCTTTGACGCTGTTTTGAGCGAGTCGAAGCGAGCAATGATTGATCGAGTTGAAGTGCATGGTTCGATCGATTCGAACAGTGACTTTGCCAATCCGAGTCGAATTCGATGGAGTCGAGTAGTTGTTTGAGCGGAGCGAGTCGAAGCGTGCACTTTCGTGGTTTCAAACTGGAGCGAGTCGAAGAGGGCAGTTCTAAAGGATGCGAAGCGAGTCGAACCTGGACGACTCGAAGTTGGCCTCTGAGCGAAGCGAGTCGAGTTGTCACTTCTGAGTGATGTGGAGCGAGTCGAAGTTGTCACTTCTGAGTGATGTGGAGCGAGTCGAAGGGAGCGAGTCGAAGGGACGAGTCGACCGGTGATTGATTTTCGTCTAATTTTGTATCGTTCATAACTTGAGCATACGAACTCGGATTGACTTGAGATTTGGAATGTTGGCTCTCATGGCTTAGCTTGTCATGTCCTACCAATTTTGGCTTGATCCGGACTCGGACAAAATTCGTCGATATCCATAGTGAGCCTGTGTATAACTGATTTCTAGGATGGGCCGTCATTGGTTACTAGTCAATTCCTTGGTGTCACGGCCTTGCCAAAAAGCGGGATAACATTTGCCCCCCAAAGTACGTCTTGTGGAAACATGATGTGCTTTGAAATACTGCCATCTTTACTCTGAATAGTTATTGTCTTGTCGATGAAAGCTGTAACCTTTGACCGTTCTTCTTGATAATGTAAACTGCTGACTGTCGACTATTGTACCATGTATTGTTGCAACTGATTGATGTATGCTAGTGGTTACCCGTTTGTTGTTGTAATCATTATTGGATGAGTTTCTGATTCCTGAAAATCTGGAATATTGAATACTAGTCCGACATTCATGCATATATGTTAACCTGACTCTCGTTGACGTTCGTACGTCCACGAGTCGTTGTCAGTTTATTTTACTTTTGAGTTACGTATCGATCCTCTCCTGAACCGATGTGAAATTCACTGCAACAACGCTCGATGGTTGCTTTTGAATGTTCCTTCGTAACGATCCTCTCCTGAATCGATGTGAAGGGTTGAAACATCGAAGATGATTTTCATTGGATTTATGGATGCGAAGTAAGTATGTCGAGTTGATGGAGTTGGCCTCTGGAAGTCGTGATTTTATGGATTCGAACTGGTTGTTCGACTCGGTTTTGGTTCAAACTGCTTTGTTCGACTCGGTCTTGGATTCGAACTGCATAGGAGCCGGAGTCGAAACGCACAGGAGACGGAGTCGAAGGGGAGCGAGTCGAAATGAGCAAGAGATGGAGGAGCGAGTCGAAGTGCACAGGAGACGAAGGAGCGAGTCGAAGTGATGGCTTGTAATGCTGCATCGGAGATGGGGTCGAAGACAAGCGATACGAAGGGGAGCTTCGCATCAGCGCAATGGAGAGGGAGTCGAAACACGTGTTCGAATCCACCGGGATACAAATCGTTTATTTCCTTCGTTTCCAAGTCCATATAAATACTTTGTACTTAGCCGTTTTTCCACTTTTCACCTTTCGCTCTCCTTCCTTGCCTTCGAAACGCTCAGAAACTTGAGAAGATAGAACAAACATCCTTGCCTTCGAATCGATTCATACCTTCGATTATCTGAACCAGTTGACAAATTTAGGTAATCCATTGAGTGAAACCATCGCGTAAACGAGGAGACTCGATTCTTAACACCAAATCAAACAGAGTTGTGGTCGATCGAAAGCTCTCTGGCCTCAGCTTCGTGTCGCTCTGGAATATGGGTTTCGAGATGATGAGGCGAAGGTCTTCGTATCGATCGATGGTGGAGCTCCGCATCGAATCGAGTGCTTTGAATTCATGGATCGATACGAAGGGGTCACGCCCGATGGACTCGAAATGATGGCCTTGGATTGAGTCGAAAAGGGTGGTTTTCGATCATGTCGAAGGGTGCAGTCTTGGGAGCGAGTCGAACTGAGTGGTCAGAGAGCGAGTCGAAATGCATGGTCTTGGGACCGAGTCGAACTCGATGGTCTTGAGGAGCAAGTCGAACTGTGTGGTCCTGGGAGGGGGTCGAAATGCGTGGTCTTGGGACCGAGTCGAACTCGATGGTCTTGGGGATTGAGTCGAACTGGGGATTTCGAATCGAGCCCTCTAGTTCGAGTCAAACTTTCGAGCCAACCTTCTGACCGAGTCTGACTCATGTGCACACGACCGTAGCTTATTGATGCGACCACGGCTCTCGTGAGCGATACAAATTTGATCATCAAAAAGTTTGAAACTTCTCACACACTTGAACAATTGCCTCCGACGAGCTTCAAATTTGCATAACTGGACTTAACCGTTTCACTACATATCCGATTTCCTATCGAAGCTCGTCGATGAAACTACAACTTATAAAAATGACAACAAACTTTGACTTGAAATGATGGTCAATAGTTGGATGGTAAGGTTGTGACGGTCAGCGACAACGGTCCTTCTGACCGAATTTCGAAGTCTCGTCGCTTATACGCTTTCTTCAATCCTGTTGATCTTCTCAAATAACATACAGTACTGCACTGCACAACACACTCACACACTTTACACTGGGGGATGCACGAGTGTAATTTGTCAGTTTAACAATGATTTTTTATAAGCTAGCTAGTCATGGACCCTTCAAGTTCTCAGCAGCCGGAACTCCCAAGTTCTATTCCTCCAACCATAGAGATACCGGTTATTGAAGCCGAAGTTATAGAGCCAGCTGCGGACGAGCGTCCGGGTGCTCGGTTTATTCTCAATCCAATAGATTCCGTGCCGTCGGGTATCTCCGAAGACATGCTAGGACGGATTTGCTTAAGGCATGGTTTGTCGCTTGACGACGTGCTACTTCCTGGGCCAACTGACAGGCCACATACTCCCCCGGAGGGGTTTACTGCTTTCAACCGTCACGCTTGCACAGCGGGGACACTTCCTCCCTTCAATGAATATATAAGGGATATGTTATCATTTCTCGGCATAGCTCCATCTCAGCTACATCCCAACGGGTATGCCTTGTTGAACAGCACCTTTGTCCTGTTTATGGAGATCCTCTTTCGACCGCCGAAGCTGATCGAAATCAGATATTTATTCAACGTCAAAAGCCGTGGAGACAGCCCTTCTTTCACCTTCCTGGAGGCGGTCAGAAGCTGCCACATTGTACTAGGCTCCTGGGGAAGGCTAAGTTACTATAAAACTGAATGGTTCTACGTTCGGTGCCCCCTTGGATTTGCTAGGCGGTGGTTGGATAGACGTAAGTGTTGCCATTTTTCTCTTGAATCATTGAGATACTAGTAACTGACATACTTTTCTTTTCTTATAGCTGCAATCTCTCGTCCCGATGGCACATAGTTCAGAGAGCTTGTTCCGATTCTTTAAGCGTTTTCGGGCGAAGAGAGGCACATAGACTTAGTCCTGACCGACAGGAATTTGAGGGCTGTCGGGCTGATAGAACGGAGACAGAGCATACATCTGGAAAGGATACATAGAGTGGTCTCGAAGAAAATGGTGAAGCGCAAAGCACCCGCAGTCGTGATCGCCGAAGAAGTTGATCCGGAAAGAACGCCTACCGATACCGAGCTCCTAGCTGGGCCTTCTGCCGATGTCCTGGACTCGGGTGGAAGAAGAAAAGGCAAGGCCGCTGCTCACAAATGCCCTAAATCTAAGAGATTTAAATCCATGGTCGTGTCTTTACCTTTCCAGGGGATTAGAATTTCGGAGGCTCCTCCTCCGTAAGTGGAGAGTCCTTTTGCAGGGCTTGCTAATATTCTGATCCCGGATTTTGTGTCGTCTCCACACGACGTTGGGACAGAGGGGCTTGATAGCGCTTTTGAACTGAGCGGGTCGCTTGCTATGAGTGCCGCCGACATTTCCGGTTGGTCGGGGGATTGCACATGCATACACTTCACTACACTACATGATTCACAACTGTACTTCGTCCAACTTAGGAAGTTACTAACTCTTTCTTCGTTTATCATTTTCAGGTACAATGTCTGGAAGGGGATCGATGCTTGGGAATCTCCGTTCATCCCGAAAAGCTTCTAGTTACTATGATTCCCGCAGGAGGGATTCAAATAGAGATCGCGATCGCGAATACTCTAACCAGGATAGGTACGGGTGTGACAGGGAGTATAGACATCGATCCAGATCACGCTCTCCTCCTCCTAGACTTCCGTCTCCTCCCCCTGTTCAAACTTCAAATTCACCAGAGCCTCCTCGTCACAAGCCGTCTTCTCATGCTTCTAGGTCCGAAACTCATCTTCAAAGAGTCGAGACCACAACCTCTATGATTACTGAGTAGGTCCCTACTGAACCCACAGGGGAGGAGCTCTTAAGTTGGCTCAGATGGGGAAGGATTTTCCAAATATCTGCTTTGATGGTTATGTCTTCCCGCCACAATTAAAGAGAATTCCATCAGGGGTGGAAAACACGGTGCACAATTACGTTCACGACATATACACCCAGTACTGAGAGTGGGCAAAGGCTGCCGAAAAAGCTTCCAAAGTGGCCTTTGAGCGAGCCAAAGCGCTCGAGAAGATGGAGACCGAGCTCGCAAAAAGGGATCGGATTATTCAGGTACTCTCTGCTGAGTCCGAGTCTTCTCGGAAATCTGAGATGAAGGCCATTAAAAGGGCTGACGAGGCGAAGGCGGAAATGGAGAGGTTGGGGCAGACACATGTTGCCCTGGTGGAGGAGATGTGTTGAATATGCGTCTATATGATTTTTGTTTGATGATAATAAACATATATACATTCATTTAAATGTATTTGATATTGTACTATTTTATTTTTCACAGATAAAATAAATATTTGCTGGATAAAATAAATAACACAGAATTGAAATTCAAAACGAATATTTTATTCAAACAAATATTTATTACAATTTTGATAGTACAATTTCAAGCTCTCACTATAACTATACAATTTCTGAATACATCACAATTCATTTTTACATCAATAACCTCACTACATATCACTCACACTTGTATTTTGTCCTCAACTGCATTCCAGTCTGATTCCAACATCTGAGCAATCTGCAGAAATATACATTGACACAGTAAAATTGAAAAGGAAATGTTTTTGCAGTATAAAATAAAATGCAATTTTTGAAAATAATATTTGCCTCAGTTATTTGGGATGTTCGTCATCATTTATATTTGAATTCATCACACACGAACAATGCGACATGCACAGTGTATCACTGTACATGCCACAAGGCCGTGCACACCGAAATGTACACTTGATCGATTTACAGGGACAGGTGAGCACAGGTCAAACCCAAATATACAGACAGGTTTAACTCAGGTGCAATATATTCAAAGTCTCGTCATCAGCACAAAGTCAAACCCGAGTTTTTAAAACTGGGTTCAACTCAAGCAAAACCAGACAGCAAGTAATCAAATGCATCAATGAATCAAGACAGTGATCAAAACTACAAATATCACAAATGCACAAGATACAGCGATGCCGATACACCACTGAAACAAGGAAGCATCAGTAAAACAGCATATCAAATGTCGAGGTCAATGCAATGACCAAAGTCAAGGCAGCATACACACATGAACAATGAATCTATGAATGCAACCTGACAAAAGTGAACACAAAGCAAAACTATGCCAACATGATCAAGTCTGGTCAGACCATCAAGAGGCAAAAGCAACAACCAAAATCAAAGACCAGTAAACTGCACAAGTTACCAAACCAAACTGAAACAAATGCCAGGCTAAGATGGCAACAATGACCAGAATGTGTACCAGTACACAAATACAAAGGCCACAACAAAGACAACTGTGACCAAGTATTATGCAGACTCAAGTTTATATCAAGCAACAATATATACAGGTGATGTTAAATGATCTAGCCGAAGCAGTTCTAAAATAGTCGACATATAGGAACCAAAGAATGAAGCAACAGAATGCTCCAAGTTAGACTCAAGAAAAAAGCAAACCCAAACCAACATAAAACAGTGCAAATCCAAGAAGGAACTATTCACAAATATATGCACAGACAATATGGAAGTAAAGTCTGCAGTTGACAAAGCACAAAAATGAAACAGAGGTGGTTACAGGGATGAACATACATAGCCGAAGTCTAGTCAAAACTGCAACGAACAAGTCATAACACAGAACCAAAAAAAAAATCAACATCATTCAATGACGTGATAGCACAACGACCAAATCAAATGAACAAGTCAAAATCGTGGTGATCACGAAATGAGTCAATGCCGTGAATGTCAAGCAACCAAAATATATACGAATTGAAGAAGTCAGAATCAATATCAAACATCCAAACGAAATCGAATGGCTGAAGCTAAATATTGAAAGAATCAATACGAACGAGAAAACAGGAGTTCGACTCCTATATAAACCCAAATTCATCACTGGCAAAAATGATCGAGTTCAAATACGAAAATCAGATAAGCGCAAAAAGGAAAATAACATACCGGAGCCATCTCAAACTCGATCAACGTCGAAGTAGTCAGAGTAAGCAACAAGAAATCGATCGTGCCAGGCAAAATTCTCGAATAACCAACAACGCAATCGAAGTAGGAATGGCACTTCGAAAAGCCCAAAAGATCAGAGTGCAAGAGGAACGAAATCCCCAATTTTTCCACAAGCCCTAATTCAGTAGCTAAGCCGCCATCATTTCTCTCAAAGAAGAATAAGAGAAGTAACGAGCTAAAGTAAAAAGGAGGAAGGGCCGGCTATTGCTTTTTGAGTAAAAGGGTTTAATATATAAAAAGGGGGTTTTTTATCTATTTTTATATAGGGCTTTTAATTTGTTTTTAAATCGTTTTTAAATTTGTATTAAAATTGCTATTTTTCTAGTCGTGTGACTAGGGGACAATCTACGTGGCGTAGATTGAGAATTCGCAACTCAGTGGCTGAGTTGTGGCAGGGTTTTGAGCGTAGAGTTAGGATTAGTCAGTAGCGGGTGTCACGAGTTTACGTGTGTAAGCGTGTGACTATCTAATTTCTAGTAGAAACCTTGGGGGCAGCACGTAGGCAGGGTTTTGCCGAAGCTGGGTAAATTCTGTGTTGTTCTGTTCTGTTATTTATTCTGCAATATCTGTGCTGTTATTATTCTGCTTAATCTGTGTTGAAATCTATGTTAAAATTGATATAACTTCCGCAATAATTTTAACAATTTATAGTATCACCCTATTCACCCCCCCTCTAGGGTGAAATCGATCCTACAAGTGGTATCAGAGCTAGGAATAGGAGTCAATTATTTTCTGTTTATAAAAATTCAATTTTTTTTCAAAAATCAATTTTTGTTTTAAAAATTTGAATTTTTAAAAAATGGCGTCTTTTAATAATGCTTTTGCTGAGGGTCAGTCGATAGTTAGACCACCAATGTTCAATGGTGAATATGCTTATTGGAAAAATAGGATGAAAATTTTTCTAGAAACCATTGACGCTTGGAATATAGTTGAGACTGGATATAACAAACCAACTATAACAGTGAACAATCAGGAAATAGAAAAACCAAAGGATCAATGGACAGAGTTAGAAAACAAATTACAAATTACTAACGCCAAAGCAATGAATTCTATTATTTGTTCATTAGATCAAATTGAATTTAATCGTGTTTCACATTGTTCATCTGCGCAGGAAATATGGCACACTCTCGAAGTGACTCACGAAGGAACATCTCAAGTCAAAGAATCTCGCCTTGCTATGCTAAGCAGCGAATATGAGAACTTTACAATGGCGAAGGAAGAAAATGTCAAAGAGATGTACGGACGACTTTCCAATATCGTATACAAATCGAAAGCTCTCGGAAAATCATACACCGAACTGGAAATAGTCCGAAAAATCCTCAGAGTCCTTCCACGAAGCTTTGAAGCCAAAGTGACTGCAATTCAAGAATCAAAAGATTTGAAACAGTTGAAAGTTGAAGAACTCATCGGAAATCTCACCACATATGAGCTAGAGATAAAATTCAAAGAAGAGCGTGAAGGAGGAGATACTCGGAAGAAATCGATAGCTCTTAAAGGAACAACTGAAAGTGATGATGATGACGATGATGATGGTGCAAAAGAACTAGAGCTGTTAATAAGAAAATTCAAAAAGTGGAATCAGAAACACGGAAATCCAGCTCTAAACCAAAAGTTAAAAAGCAGAATAGCAAAAGTATTTGACAGCCCAGACAAACAGAAGATTATCTGTTACGAGTGCAACAAACCCGGTCATATCAGTCCCGACTGTCCACAAAATAAATTCAGCCGTGGAAAGAAACAGAAAAAGAAAAGTTTTGCAGCCACTTGGGATGAAACAGATGAGGATGATAAAAGCACTGGCAGTGAAAGCGAAAAAGCGGATTTGTGCCTTCAAGGTAATATAACTGACAGTGACGATGACGAGCCAAGTGAGGTATCAAAACTTACCCATTCTGAGTTGCTTATTTATTTCCATGAAGTAAACGGCCGTTTTGAACGACTTAGGGAAAGATACGCTAAACTTGAATCACAAAGAGATAGTTTAATAGAATCAAATGAACAACTTGAGCAGTTAGTTAAAAACTATCAAAGTAGAATCCCTAAGTGTGATAAGTGTCCAACATTCGAAGATGAGATTAAAAAATCAGAAGTTAAAATTAAATCGCTTGAAAATGAAATTCTGATTTTAAAACAAAGTGAAAATACTAGAAGAGAGAATTCTATTAAAAAGTGCACCCAATTATTAAACGAAAATGAATCTCTCAAAGCACAAGTCCAACAACTGTCAACGACTTTAGGAAAATTTTCCAAAAGTGAAAGATCGTTGAATATGCTATTAGGAAAACAAACTGTCAATATTGATAGACAAGGACTTGGGTATACTCAAACTGAACGGTATAGAAGGGAAACTAAACAAGTCAATTCGATGTGCACTATTTGTAGAAAAACTGGACACGATCAAAATAATTGTTGGTATAGACCCAAACACAAGAAAACAATTCCAATTTGGGTTCCAAAAGGCACAAAAATAGAATCTCTCAAAATTAAACAAATTTGGGTGCCAAAAGGAACATATACAAATAGTTATGGGTCTCCACAAAATTATTTTTCAAATTATTCTGCCACTAACAACCATGGACCTATAAAAACAAATAGGTCACAAAAATATTCTACCGTGTAGGTGTGGTGGCAGGCTAAGGAACAACATCGGTGTTATCTGGATTCTGGCTGTTCCAGAAACACAACAGGCGACAATTCAAAGTTCCTTAGCCTAGTATAAAGGTGACAGATTCACAAGGACAACAACGAAAGATTATCGTACAGGTAAAACAGGTAATTGTATTTATTATTAAAGGATAAATTAAATGTGATAATCTGCACCATAATCTGAATTAAATCAGCCAGTTATATGAAATAATTGATGATGTTAATTCCGACTTATTCAAAATGTTGACCAATTATCATTGAATAGAAATTGCTTGGATTAATTAATTGATTGATTACTGATTACTCATGCTACAAGTGGATATATTTGCTTATCTGTTCTGACACTATGATTATTGCTTGTATATTTCAACGGCTTCAATTCAAAAGGGATGTTACAAATGATTTTATGAAATTTGTTAAATTTTCACAGTCTGGTCTATAACATTGAAAATGATGAGTGAAAGAAAAATTTAGATGCAGATTACACTGGCAATCTAGTTGATGAAAAATTACTAGTGGAACGTGATTTAACATTCAGTAATTGCATCATTTTTCAAAGAAAATATCTGCATATTTTTCATTTCAAATAATTTTCAATTAACAGATATTTTTCTTAGATACACCCTTCAAGAAAATCATTTTTGACCTTATTTCAGATTAGTTATATCAGAGAAATTGATTTTATAATTATTTTTGAAATTGATTTTGAATCACTACTTTAACTAATCTGATCCCCTACTAATTATCGAAAAGATAAATAGTGATTGAAAAAGTGATGAGTGTTGATATTAATCATATATTATAACTCGAGACGGTATATTTAATAAAATTCTTTAGAAATTTTAAACAAGAGTTATAAAAATTTTGTTTGGCAAAAATTTCACGACCATTTCTATTTCTATCATTTTTCTATCAACCATCACTCATCAAAATCCAATATAGTAAGTCAATATGTGGTATTTTAAACGGGAATCATTCATTTTTCATTTTATTATTTTAACAAATAAAAACATCCAAAGAATTCACTCTCATTTAAAAGTCCTCACGGTTATGCATGAGTGAATTACTTTGAATTTGTTATGTGCTTCCATGCTCATTTAAAAGTCCTCACGGTTATGCATGTATGGAACGCATATCAAAAATTGATTGATTAAATAGACAAGTTGATTCTAATCCCATTTAAAAGTCCTCACGGTTATGCGTGGTTAGAAGATACTTGAATTCATTTAAAAAAAAAATATTGGAATACTACTAATCTCATTTAAAAGTCCTAACGGTTATGCATGGTTAGTAGATATTCAAATTCCTGTTATAAATATACCACAAATAGACCCAACTATATGGTTTTATATGATGACATTATTCCTATCATTCTAAAGTGGAATATGCGTCAAACAGAGTATTTATGATTTTTGTTTGATTTTTCTATTGAAATTTAATATTTATACTCGATTGGGAATTAATATTATTTTAATGTTAATCACTTTATCTCTATTTTTTCTAGCACTATTATTCTTTTGCTGATAACAAAAGGGGGAGAGAAAAGTTAAGATTTTGAAAATAAAGGTCAAATATTTTCTAATTGCATCAAAGCTCATTTGAATATTTTATTCGCATGCATATATGTAGGGGGAGTAATGTGTAGATAGGGAGCATTCAAATAGGGGGAGCAAACTGAATAATCAAATACATTTAAAATAGTCAAAATCTTAAATATATGTTTGTTATCATCAAAAGGGGGAGATTGTTGAATATGCGTCTATATGATTTTTGTTTGATGAAAATAAACATATATACATTCATTTAAATGTATTTGATATTGTACTATTTTATTTTTCACAGATAAAATAAATATTTGCTGGATAAAATAAATAACACAGAATTGAAATTCAAAACGAATATTTTATTCAAACAAATATTTATTACAATTTTGATAGTACAATTTCAAGCTCTCACTATAACTATACAATTTCTGAATACATCACAATTCATTTTTACATCAATAACCTCACTACATATCACTCACACTTGTATTTTGTCCTCAACTGCATTCCAGTCTGATTCCAACATCTGAGCAATCTGCAGAAATATACATTGACACAGTAAAATTGAAAAGGAAATGTTTTTACAGTATAAAATAAAATGCAATTTTTGAAAATAATATTTGCCTCAGTTATTTGGAATGTTCGTCATCATTTATATTTGAATTCATCACACACGAACAATGCGACATGCACAGTGTATCACTGTACATGCCACAAGGCCGTGCACACCGAAATGTACACTTGATCGATTTACAGGGACAGGTGAGCACAGGTCAAACCCAAATATACAGACAGGTTCAACTCAGGTGCAATATATTCAAAGTCTCGTCATCAGCACAAAGTCAAACCCGAGTTTTTAAAACTGGGTTCAACTCAAGCAAAACCAGACAGCAAGTAATCAAATGCATCAATGAATCAAGACAGTGATCAAAACTACAAATATCACAAATGCACAAGATACAGCGATGCCGATACACCACTGAAACAAGGAAGCATCAGTAAAACAGCATATCAAATGTCGAGGTCAATGCAATGACCAAAGTCAAGGCAGCATACACACATGAACAATGAATCTATGAATGCAACCTGACAAAAGTGAACACAAAGCAAAACTATGCCAACATGATCAAGTCTGGTCAGACCATCAAGAGGCAAAAGCAACAACCAAAATCAAAGACCAGTAAACTGCACAAGTTACCAAACCAAACTGAAACAAATGCCAGGCTAAGATGGCAACAATGACCAGAATGTGTACCAGTACACAAATACAAAGGCCACAACAAAGACAACTGTGACCAAGTATTATGCAGACTCAAGTTTATATCAAGCAACAATATATACAGGTGATGTTAAATGATCTAGCCGAAGCAGTTCTAAAATAGTCGACATATAGGAACCAAAGAATGAAGCAACAGAATGCTCCAAGTTAGACTCAAGAAAAAAGCAAACCCAAACCAACATAAAACAGTGCAAATCCAAGAAGGAACTATTCACAAATATATGCACAGACAATATGGAAGTAAAGTCTGCAGTTGACAAAGCACAAAAATGAAACAGAGGTGGTTACAGGGATGAACATACATAGCCGAAGTCTAGTCAAAACTGCAACGAACAAGTCATAACACAGAACCAAAAAAAAATCAACATCATTCAATGACGTGATAGCACAACGACCAAATCAAATGAACAAGTCAAAATCGTGGTGATCACGAAATGAGTCAATGCCGTGAATGTCAAGCAACCAAAATATATACGAATTGAAGAAGTCAGAATCAATATCAAACATCCAAACGAAATCGAATGGCCGAAGCTAAATATTGAAAGAATCAATACGAACGAGAAAACAGGAGTTCGACTCCTATATAAACCCAAATTCATCACTGGCAAAAATGATCGAGTTCAAATACGAAAATCAGATAAGCGCAAAAAGGAAAATAACATACCGGAGCCATCTCAAACTCGATCAACGTCGAAGTAGTCAGAGTAAGCAACAAGAAATTGATCGTGCCAGGCAAAATTCTCGAATAACCAACAACGCAATCGAAGTAGGAACGGCACTTCGAAAAGCCCAAAAGATCAGAGTGCAAGAGGAACGAAATCCCCAATTTTTCCACAAGCCCTAATTCAGTAGCTAAGCCGCCATCATTTCTCTCAAAGAAGAATAAGAGAAGTAACGAGCTAAAGTAAAAAGGAGGAAGGGCCGGCTATTGCTTTTTGAGTAAAAGGGTTTAATATATAAAAAGGGGGTTTTTTATCTATTTTTATATAGGGCTTTTAATTTGTTTTTAAATCGTTTTTAAATTTGTATTAAAATTGCTATTTTTCTAGTCGTGTGACTAGGGGACAATCTACGTGGCGTAGATTGAGAATTCGCAACTCAGTGGCTGAGTTGTGGCAGGGTTTTGAGCGTAGAGTTAGGATTAGTCAGTAGCGGGTGTCGCGAGTTTACGTGTGTAAGCGTGTGACTATCTAATTTCTAGTAGAAACCTTGGGGGCAGCACGTAGGCAGGGTTTTGCCGAAGCTGGGTAAATTCTGTGTTGTTCTGTTCTGTTATTTATTCTGCAATATCTGTGCTGTTATTATTCTGCTTAATCTGTGTTGAAATCTATGTTAAAATTGATATAACTTCCGCAATAATTTTAACAATTTATAGTATCACCCTATTCACCCCCCCTCTAGGGTGAAATCGATCCTACAAGATGGGCCACCGGAACACCAAAGTCATTGCCGAGCGGGACGCGGCGGTCAAGGAGCTTAATGAACTTAAGGCCAAATTTGCTGATATAGCCAAGGAGAAAGATGACGCGAACAACGTAGCCCAGGAGGCGTGCGAACAAGCTGTTCTGCTCAGGGATGAATGGGATGCGGCGGTGGCTAAAGTCCAGAAGGTGGAGACTGAGGTTGAGGAGAGGGTGAAGATGCCCGAGTCCAGGCTAGAGGCCGACATCGAAGACCTCCTTGTTGTTTACAATGCTAATGTGCTGAGGCACAAGGGCCCAGCCTGGCTCGATGACTTTTCGACGCATCTCTATAATGCTTGGAGCCGACTAGTGGAGGAAGAGAAGGAGGCGCATCAAGGCGAGTCTGTGGATGAATTCGAAATCGAGAATCGTATTCTGACTGAGGATGAAAAGAAGGTTCTCCATGAGTCGATGATTCTGCGTGAGAAGGAAAAACTTGGCGCCCAGCACTTTGAAGTGGGAGAGGGTTCTGGAGTTGACCATCATGAAGCAAGTCTCGAAATTCCTGTGTCAACCCAGCCCGAATCCTCGTCTGCGGTCGATCCCCAGGCTGTTCCTGCTTACAATCCGGATCAGCCGCAGATGTCTCCGGCTGCTGCGCAAGTTACTGATGCCGCCCTACCGCCTACAAGTCGAATTGAGGAAGGTATTCTGAACATTCACTACAAGAAAACCTACCTTTGGTTGCAATTATTGGCAGTGTTTGTAGTGTAAGTGCAACAAATACTACCTTTTCCATTTTTTTCTTTAATTTTAGGGTTGCCGCCTTACTTTACACCGATACAAAACTTGTCACGATTTTTCCTCCTATTTCCCTCCATGGCCTACTTTTTCCCTCCACTGGTAAAATTTTTCCCTCTTTCAACAAAATTTCCCTCCTCTCCCTCATTTCAGTTGTCCTATCCACTGCCGCACCTTCGCCGCATGCTACTACAAACCAGGTAATCGCTGTTCACGCCCTCCACTTCGTCCACTTCGTCTCCCCTCCACTTTGTTCACGCCCTGAATCTACAAATCAGATAATCGCTTTTACTTATGGAATTATGTGATTATTATGCCGAACAACAGAAGCAGCGCTATATATATAAAGAAAAAGAAAGAGAGAGCCAGTTCTTTTTAAAGAGAGAGAAAATCACGAAACCCTAGAAATTGCAACTGGAGTTCGCAAGTTTCTAACTTTGTTGATGAAAAGGTCAGATCTGAAGGCAGATCTTTAATCTGAAATCAATCTGTTAGTTTGGTTCTGGTTCTTAGCTTGTGTTTGTTATCTTGTGCTGGATTTCGAAATTTGCGATTGTTTGAGGGGTTCAGTCGAAGAAGGAAGTAGATTATTTTACAATTCTTTGGGGACAATTTGAATATTTGCGCTGGAGCGATTAGGTGTAGCGGGAAGCATGTCCTCCTTGAGTAGGGAACTTGTCTTCCTCATACTCCAGTTTTTGGATGAGGAGAAATTCAAAGAGACTGTTCATAAGTAAGTTTTACAGCATAGACTGTTTATTTGTTGTTTCGACTTGTTTTATGTAGATAAATAAATTTGTCAGTATATTGGATGACTTGTTTAGCAAATAGCAGGTTACAACCGAAGTGAAAAAAATAAAATAAAATAAAAACAAAATTTTCTAAAATAAGCAAGTGCATAAGTTAAAGGGAATTGATTACTGTCTTGATATACTAAGTGGTCTAGCTATAAGTTGTTATTATCATGCATATAAATATGTCAATTTAGGATGATGAACATAAATTTCCAAAATAAACATCCAGTAAATTGAAAAAAATGTAAATTTAATGCTTGAAAGTTTTAGTAGTCCCTGTGTGTCATATGCTTGGAAGTTTCGTGTATATATTATCAGTGTAGTAGTTATTTCCAAATTGTTAGGGTACTTGAGCATTTAAAGAAATCATTATTCAATCATTGAACATTTTAACCATAAACTGTTACGTACAAAAGTTTAAAGGCATCTATGATGATAGATTTCAAATACATCCAGCATAGGATAAGAACTTGGCTTTAAGTGCTTAGGATGTGATAATTGGGTTTTGGTCAGCATCTACGGATCAAAACCTTTCAGCATTTCTTGAACCATTTTTCAGGACAATTGTGATAATTGTCAAAGATCACTAGCTTAGCACTTAATCCTTCGGATGTTAATAAGTAGTTGGAATCAGATATTGTAGACCAATTTTCAAGCGACCAAACTCCAGTTGGGAAAATGTGGATACCAATATTATTATTGTTATTGTGTATATATATGTATGTATGTATGTATATATGTGTGTGTTTATATATAATATATGTGTTTATATATATATAATATATATATATATATAATATAAAATCATTAACCCACAATTGTAGAATTTATTTTAGTTTGAAATAGGTGAACAAGTCACAATGTTCTGGCTTACGTAACCCGTCTTTGGCAACAATATAATACCCATTGCTCAGTTTAATGTTAGGAAAACAATTTGTGAAATTTGGTGTTTATAGGTTGGAACAGGAATCAGGATTCTACTTCAACATGAAGTATTTTGAGGATCAAGTTCAGGCAGGAGAGTGGGATGAAGTTGAAAAATATCTCGGAGGGTTCACAAAGGTCGAGGATAATAGATATTCCATGAAAATATTTTTTGAAATCAGGAAGCAGAAATATCTTGAAGCTCTTGATAGGTGTTTTTCTATTTTGGGTTTATGAGGTATGTTATCTATTGGGCAATAGCAGCATTGATTTGATCATGTGGTTACTTTTTGTTTGGTTCATGCATGACAGAGCCAAAGCAGTGGAAATACTCTTAATCTAGTCATTTTTGGTTGTACCCTTATTCTAGTCTTGTGTTATTGTAGTTGCATTTCTGAAACACCCAAGAACTCCTACTAGTGCCCCAGGTATGGATTATCAGACAGCTGATTCTGAACACTTGATGAAAAGGATGCGTTCTGGCCAAAATGATGAGGTATCGTACATTAAGAAACTGGTGTTCAATTATTTACTATTTAGTATATTGTTTTGATCAAACATATTCCTATAGGTTTCATTTTCTGGTTCCACTCATGCACATACTTCCTATTCCCAAGATGACCTTCCCAAAACAGTAGTACGAACACTAAATCAAGGTTCTAATGTAATGAGCTTGGATTTCCATCCTCAGCACCAAACATATCTTTTAGGTATTTGATTGTGCGCTTTAATTTTCCTTGCCACTTTAACCCTGATGTGAAATGTTATAACCACTATTTTTTCTGCTATAGTTGGAACTGATGTTGGTGATATTGGAATTTGGGAAGTTGGATCTCGAGAAAGGATAGCACATAAGAGCTTTAAAGTTTGGAATCCACACTCTTGTACAGTGCCTTTACAGGTACTTTTCACTTTTACGCCACCTGTTCATGCCAGCTTAATGCGATCTTTTCTTCCCTCTATATTTCCTTCCTTATGTATACATGCAAGAGTAAAATAATATAATTGTAGGCAGCACTTATGAAAGATGCCGCGATATCTGTCAATCGATGTTTATGGAGTCCTGATGGATCTGTAATAAGTACTTAATAAAAAATTGTTAATTGATATTAGAGAATTTCTTTTCTGTGATATATAATTCTGCTTCATACACAAAAATTTGTAAAACTTAAATTATTTTTTTGGATCTTGTATAGGTGTTGCGTTTTCTAAGCATCTTGTTCAGACATATGCTTATATTCACAATGGAGAGCTAAGACAACAATTAGAGGTGTTTATATCTTTCCCCTAAGCAATATGTACAAAATGTAAAGAATATTGATATATCTAAAGCTATTATTTACAGATTTCATTTTCCCGCCACCTGTAAAGTGTCTTCTGCAACTTCGAGTTAGTCGTCTCTGGTACTACCTAAGGTAATATTTCCCGCCACCTGTAAAGTGTCTTCTGTAACTATAGGCAAGTCATACACATTGAAAGCTGCTTTTGTTAAGTTGAAGTGTCTTCTGCAATAAGTTGAAGCGTCTTCTGCACTTATTAAGTTAAGTTGAAATGTCTTCTGCACCTGTAAAGTGTCTTCTGCAACTGTAGGCAACTTTGATGTAGAAATAATAATACTATTGTAATTTTTGCTGTTAAATTTTGCAGTTGGTTCACCTTTAATATATACTTGCATATGCAGTTGGTGCTGCAGACATTGTGCATTTATACTGATCCGAATTCAAATAGTTATGTACAGTCGCATAGAACGTGTTTATCTGCAGAGCCACAACAATTGATACACTTGAAACTAAAACTTAAATAAACCATTTTTCCTAAAACTGTCTACTTAGATTAATCGTTATGTCATTGCACATGTATTACACAAATGTAGTTATACAAGAGGGCTAACACAAATAAATGGAAGTAACTGACACTACAGTTGTTGCCTAATACAGTTACGGCAATGTGAATTTAGGGAATATTTTTGTTTTAGAGAACCCAATTGATAGAAAACGACAAGGGTAAAGAAAATTGTACATTTCAATTAGTGGATGGATGCATCATCGATGGATTACGGACATTCCAGATACTTTTTCATATTTTATAAGATTTAACTTGACCATAGTACTGAATACACAATCTGCCCATAGTACTGAATACACAATCTGCACATAGAATGAAATCTAGTCAGACTTCTAACCCAGTTTTGATCTGAATATCTGTGTAAATTGAAAATTGTGTATTCGTTGGGGAACTATATAGGATGCATATAAAAATAGAACAATTTTTGTTAATATGTGTTAATATAGAATATCGAGTTATAGATTACATGATTTTCATATATACATATACACATATATATATATATATATATTGTTGATTGTTAAACTCGTTTGCAGGTAATTAGCTATTTCGAAGCGAAGACTGTCGACAACAAAGAACTATTGGTAATCAAGCAATGAACATGAATTTAATTGTTATATATGTTGTCGTATTTTGTTAGTACCATTTGTGGAAACTTGTCTGTGAATGCTTGTAGTATGTGACTTATTTTGTTTAATAACTACTATCGAATTGATTATGGATATTATATTTGATTGTGAGATTAGCATGTTTTTGCAATTATTTGAATATGATGATCATATGATTGATTGTTTGTATATGCTACAGTTGCATTTTAAAAACGCTACTGAAAATCAAAAAAAACATATAAACAAAAAATGCAACCAAAAAATGAGGACTTATGGTAGCGTTTTTTTAACCCTACAGAAAAAACCTATAGCTGCATTTAAAAGTGACTTTTGGTAGCGTTTTTTAAATCCTACGGAAAATACCTATAGTTGCATTTAAAAGTGACTTTTGGTAGCGTTTACTACAACGCAACAAAAAGTTTTAGACTTTTTGTTTCATGTCGTATAGCAGCGTTCTCTAAAACGCTACCATAAGTTATGGTAGCGTTTTTTCAACGCTACCAAAAGTCTTTTCTAGTGTAGTGATTCCACTTTTCTTTCTTAAGTCGAAGCCTTCGTTCGAGTTAAGTTCTAACAGTTCCTTTTTTCTTTGTCCAGTGATTGATGCTGCACCGGCCGTGCCCTCTGCTACTCAAGAATCATATCAAGCGTAGGAGGCTATCATGACCGAAGCAATCACCGTGAGCACAGCTGCCCCGCTCGATGACATGCAGGGGAGTACGATCATGTTCGACGAGCAGCTGATGGATGAACTCTTTCGCCGCCACGGCGATCCTCGTGCTGACTTGTCATCTGTCATGAGTGGAACTGATCCTGCTACAAGCTCTTCAATGCCGACTGCTGATGCCCCCAACGGGGCTCGAGCAATAACCGAAGAGGAGATGTTTGCTCAAATTGACGCTGAACTGGCAGCAGCGGCTTATGGCGGCAGCTTTGGAGGTGGGATGGCAGCATCGGGACCTGCCTCGCTCGGAATGATGTCTCCTGGTGGTACTGTCTTTCTCACCAGTCTGCCCATTCCACCTTCTGTAATTGATCCCGTTCCTCCGACTCCGCCCGTAGGGAGCATTCTTATTCACACGAGTTCGGAGGAGGACGTCGACATAATGCCCTCGCCTGAAGACCAACTGCCGAAAAGCAAAGGCTCGAAGAGGAAGATTGGCGATGGCTCCAGCGGGTCCACACCGAGGAGGAAGCCAAGGAAAAAGAAAGATTAGGCATGCTCTCCCGGTGTATTTTGATTTGCATTTTGTTCGCCGTGTATAGATGCGGGTTCGGCCCCTGCTAGTAGGAATTTTTTGGAAACTTGTACACGAACTTCTTCTATAATCAATAGAAATGAAACTTTTCTTTTTTGACTTCTTTTTTGTCATTGCGTATTTGTCTAAGTGTTTCAGTGTCTGAAATGCACTTGTGAAGTTTCAGTTTCCGAATGAAGTTGGTTTCCGTTCGCCAAGTTCGGGTATTGTGGACATGGTTTGCGACCGGGAAACGAGTCGAATTTTGATGTCGCATTGCTTCAGTTGATGGTTGATGCTTAGGTCTTGCCCCACAGTCTTGGTGGTATGTTGTAAAACATCAGTCAGCGATCGCCCTTTTCTTATAGCATGCCGAGTCTAGTGCCGCTGGATGGGCGTTTGAGACAAACAGGGATTGAGCGGTTTATTCACGCTTGTCCGATCGTCGATGATCATATCCGCACTCCGGGGATCCTCATTTGTTTATTGGCGGTTGGTCACGCTGGCTTGAGTTTTAATCATATGTCTGCAATCTGGGGACTTGGAATTGGCATTTGTACTCCGACTCGCGCTTCGGGAACTTGGAGTTGATAATTATACTTCGATCCATGCTTCGGGAACTTGAAGTTGGTGTTTACGCTCCGTTTCGCATTCTGGGAATTCGGAGTTGATGACTATGCTCCGACTTGCACTCTGGACGTTCGGAGTTGTCGTTTATACTCCAATTCGCGCTCTGGGAATATGGAGTCGATGCTTATACTCTGCTTCGCATTCTGGGGATATGGAGTTGATGTTTGTACTCCGACTCGCGCTCTGGGAGTTCGGAATTGATGTTTATACCCCGGTTCGCGATCTGGGAACTCGGAGTTGATGTTTGAACTCCGCTTCTCGCTCTGGGAATACAGAGTTGGATGTTTATACTCCGCTTCGCACTCTGGGAATACGGAGTTGATGTTTATACTCCGGTTCGCACTCTGGGAACTCGGAGTTGGATGTTTATAATCCGCTTCGCACTCTGGGAATACGGAGTTGATGTTTATACTCCGCTTCACACTCTGGGAATACGAAGTTGGATGTTTATACTCTGCTTCGCACTCTGGGAATACGGAGTTGATGTTTATACTCCGCTTCGCACTCTGGGAATACAGAGTTGATGTTTATACTTCGGTTCGCGCTCTGGGAACTCGGAGTTGGATGTTTATACTCCGCTTCGCACTCTGGGAACTCGGAGTTGGATGTTTATACTCCGCTTCACACTCTGGGAACTCGGAGTTGATGTTTATACTCCGCTTCGCACTCTGGGAATACGATGTTGATGTTTATACTTCGCTTCGCGCTTTGGGAATACGGAGTTGGATGTTTATACTCCGCTTCGCACTCTAGGAACTCGGAGTTGGATGTTTATACTCCGCTTCGCACTCTGGGAATACGGAGTTGATGTTTATACTCCACTTCGCACTCTGGGAATACGGAGTTGATGTTTATACTCCGCTTCGCGCTCTGGGAATACGGAGTTGATGTTTATACTCCGTTTCGCGCTCTGGGAATACAGAGTTGATGTTTATACTCCGGTTCGCGTTCTGGGAACTCGGAGTTGGATGTTTATACTCTGCTTCGCACTCTGGGAATACGGAGTTGATGAAGGATTGTCGTGTATCAATCTTTTTTTTGACTTTGGTGTGATGGCTTGCCCCCGAGCTCGGGTTTCACTTAGTGAGTGATTGGTTGCACCGCGGTCACTCTCTATTTGAATAAATCCCACCGTATGATGAGATTTAGCTCTCCATGCATAGTGATGGTCATATGAAGTATTTCAAGTAAATCACAGCTCTGGCTCGAAGAGGTTGCATTTTATTGCTGAAATAAGAAAGTATGGCAAAGTCAGTTGCCTTATTACAAGTTCTAATTTCGAAATGCATAAATAAATTGCAGAAAAGGAAAGTAAACTAAATGGATAAAGATAGCCTGTCAGGTGTAATAGCGGCGAAGGCTTTTGCTATTCCAAGCTCTTGGCAGGGTAAGACCGTCGACGGTCGATAACTTGAATGTGCCATCTCCGAGCCTTCGTTCAATAACATACGGTCCTTCCCATGTCGGCTTCATATGCGAAGGAACCGGATAGATTCTTTTTATGATGAGATCACCTAGCTCAAAGGTTCGCGGACGGACCTTGGCGTTGTACAATCGGGCGACTTGACTTCGATGCGCAGCTGCCCTCAGATCGGCTTCTTCACGCTTCTCCTCTAGTAGATCGAGAGATTCAGCGAGTAATATAGCATTTGTCTTTGGATCATAGTATGTCACATGATGAGAAGGTACTTCTAGCTCGACTGGAATAACGGCCTCTGAACCGTAAGAAAGAGAGAATGGAGTGTGGCCGGTCGCGGTCTTGTGGGTTGTTCGATAAGCCCATAGAGCCATAGGAAGTTCATCGACCCAATTGCCCTCGACCTTTTCCAGTCGTTTCTTCAGGATGGACTTATAACTTTTTTAACTGCTTTGACCTGTCCGTTTGCTTGAAGGTGTGCAACTGTGGAGAATTTCTTTTGGATGTGAAATCATTTGCAGAAATCTTTGAATTCAGCACTGTCGAATTGGGTTCCGTTGTCCGTAATAATGGTGTGTGGGAGACCGAATCGACAGATGATGTTACGAACCACAAAGTTGATTACTTTCTTCGTTGTAATGGTAGCGAGAGCTTCGCCTTCAGCCCACTTTGTAAAGTAATCAACTACGATGATGGCGTACTTCACACCACCTTCTGCCAGAGGTAGAGCACTGATGATGTCGATGCCCCACATTGCGAACGGCCATGGGCTGACCATTTGCGTTATCTCAGTAGGAGGAGCCCTAGGGATTCAGGCATATTTCTGGCACCTATCATATTTCTTTGCATAGTCCAACGCATCGCGATTCACGGTAGGCCAGTAATATCCGTAGCGAAGTATTTTCTTGGCAAGTGCTTGCCCCCCGGTGTGATCGCCACATTCTCCCTCATGCACATCGCGCAACACTTGTTTAATCTCATCGTGAGCGATACATTGGAGTAGGGGAACTGAGTACCCCCTTCTGTACATGAGTCCATTCTAGATGGTAAATCTTGAGGCCTTTCGAAGGACTTGTCTCTTCTCACTCCTACGTTCCGGCAGGGTTCCGTGCTCAATGTAATTTTTGAGTGGGGTCATCCATGAATCCTTTTCAGGAACGATTTCGCATACCCGGTTTATTTCTGTCCGGTCGATAGTTGGGAAAGATAGCGTTTCTACGGGAACGAGTCCCATTTGTTGAGCTTCACCTGTGCTGGCTAGCTTTGCCAATGAATCGGCCTTTTGGTTGTGCTCCCGAGGTATACAATAAATGGCGTAGTAATCGAACAGATTCAGTACTTCCTGAACTCGAGCTAAGTAAGCAGCCAACCTTCGATCTCTTGCCTGATACTCTCCCCGTACTTGACACACAACCAATTGTGAATCACAATAAACTTCCACGGCAATGATTTTCAGATCTCTGGCGAGTTTCAAGCCAGCTAAGAGGGCTTCGTATTCAGCTTCATTATTGGTAGCATGAAAGTCAAACTTCAAAGCGTAGCATATAGATCGACCTTCGGGGGTTTCGAGTACGACGCCAACGCCCGAACACCGGTCGTTCGATGCCCCATCGGTATACAGCTTCCAGACATATTCATGGGATTTACTGGTTTCGGGCAAGTCCTCTGGAACGGTGAATTCAGCTATGAAATCAGCGAGGACTTGTCCTTGTATTGCTCGTCTTGGAGTGTAAGTAATATCAAACTGACTCAGTTCGATGTTCCACTTAAGTAGCGTACCAGACGTCTCAGGCCGCGAAAGGACCTGTCGTAACGGCTGGTCGGTGTAGACAACTATGGGATGTGCCTGAAAATACGGTCAGAGATTTCTTTATGCGATTACAAGGCAGTAAGCCAACTTCTCCAACTTTGGATAGTTCCTTTCAGCCCCAGTTAATCGTTTGCTGTCGTAGTACACTGGCTTCTGTATCCCGTCTTCTTCTCGGACCAAGGCAGTGCTGATAGCGTTTTCTGATATCGCCAAGTACGCATACAACTTCTCATGATCAATAGGCTTTGACATCATCGGTAGTGTGGACAGATGTTGAACTAGTGCTTGGAAAGCGCCCTCGCACTCTGTGGTCCATTCAAAGTTTCATTTCCCTTTTCGAATCAGATCGAAGAAGGGAATGCATTTGTCAGTGGACTTTGAAATGAACCTGCTCAATGCTGCTACCTTTCCGTTGAGACTCTGGACTTGCTTTATAGTCTTGGGAGTTTCAAAATTTCTGATTGCCCAAATCTTTTCAGGATTAGCTTCGATTCCCCGGGCATTAACGATAAACCCAAGTAACTTTCCAGATGCGACTCCAAAGTGACATTTCAGCGGGTTGAGCTTCATTTTGTATTCTCGAAGTATGTTGAACATAGTTTCTAGGTCTTTAACATGGTCGGTGGAGAGTCGTGACTTCACAAGCATGTCGTCTACATATACTTCCATTGTTTTCCCGATTTGATTGGCAAACATCCGATTGACCAATCGTTGATAAGTAGCTCCGGCGTTCTTGAGTTCGAATGGCATAACCTTGTAGCAGTAAAGTCCCAGGTTGGTCACGAAGCTGGTATGTTCCTGATCGGGTAAATGCATCGGTATCTGATTGTAACCAGAGTACGCGTCCATGAAGGATAAGAGTTCATGCCCAGTTGTCGAATCTACTAGCTGATCAATTCTGGGAAGTGGGAAACTGTCTTTGGGACATGCTTTATTCAGATCGGAATAATCGACACACGTTCTCCACTTTCCATTCGGCTTTTGGACGAGCACGGGATTCGACACCCATTCAAGATATAGAGCATCTCGAATGAATCCGTTCGCTTCAAGCTTTTCTACTTCTTCTTTAAGGGCGGCAGATCTCTCTGGATCCATACCGCGCCTTTTTTGTTTGACCGGGACATGCCGCGGGTCAATGTTCAGAGTGTGGCTCACGATGTTCGGCGAGATCCCACACATATCAGAATGTGTCCAGGCAAATACATCAAGGTTTCCCCGCAGAAATTCAACCAATTTCTCCTGAGCTTGCTGGCTTAGCTGAGATCCAATCTTTATCATTTTCGAATCATCGTCACTATCAATCGGGACATCAATCGTCAGTTCGGCCAGTGATGCTTGATTTTCTTTAGATTCTCCTTCGTCTTCAGTCTCTCTTGGATCAAGGTCCTTGAGGAATTGGCTGGGGTGCCCGGGCCTGGGCCTGGGCGTTAATTGTCAATTATCGGCGAAACGGACGCAGAGAGATTCCTCTACGCCCTTTCCCTTCTCCTTTCGCTGCGCCTCCCGCAGCTCAGCAACATAACAGGCTCTGGCAGTCGCCCGATCTTCCTGAACGATTCCTATTCCATGATCAGTGGGAAATTTTAAGGTCAAATGCCATGGGGCGATGGCTACCCTGAATTCAGCGAGGGCCGGTCGGCCCAAGAAAGCATTGTAAGGGGAGTCTATGTCCAAAACAATGAACCGCAACATCCGTACTCTCCGACGTTCGCCTACTCCCAACTCTACTGGCAGATCCACCATTCCAGTGGGTATTGTGGCACTTCCGTTGAAACCATGGACTCGAGATTGACAAGGCTTCAAGTCTGCGGCTTCCATCTTCATTTGATCATAAGCTCGCTTGAACAAAATATTCATAGAGCTTCCACTGTCAACTAAGATCCTTTTCTTCCAAGCGGGACCTATTTGTGCTGAGATGACCAGTGGATCGATAGTGGGAGCTTCGATTTTATCTGCATCTCTACTCCTGAACACGATGTCATCCGTCATCGTTTTCTGTTGCTTGGCCGGAGCCCCCTCATGAAAACTACTGCAATACTCGAAGTCCGCATGCTTGATAGAACTGGCATACGACTCCATTTCCTTCCAGCTTCGATCTGCTGGGTGAGGACCACCACTTATTGTAATGATGACCAACCTCCCATCTGTACGAGCGGTTTCCTCCTGTCTTTCCTGATTTGGTGCACGATTCTGATTTGATGGGCCTGCACCATCGGATTGCGGCGCCCGTACATACTGATCCAACTTCCGCTCACGTATCAGTTTTTCAATGAGGTCTTGTAAGTGACGACACTCATTAGTGTTGTGGCCATAACTCTCATGGAATCTACAGAACTTTCTTGTTTGGATTTGTCTTTCAGTTGGTGGTTTCGGGGCAGGTTTCTTGTACTGCATGGTATTGCAGGTCTGCAAATACACATTTTCCAACGATGTGTTTAATGGAGTGTAATTATTGTACATGGAAGCTCTACACCGTGGTCCACGATCTTGATCGCGTTTTTTTTTCTGATTTCTATTGTCCCTCTGCTGATTTTGTTTATTTTGGACGTTCAACTGAATTTTTCCAGAACTATCTCCGGACTGTTTAACAGCGACGTTACTTTGGATACCTTCGATGTTAGGCCCTACGTCATCCTGCTTCCTAGACTGTTTCGCATCCTCCCTTCTCAGGAATTGGGCTGCCTTGGAATAGAAACGGTCCAATGATGCAGGTGGTTTCCCAGCTAACAAATTTTCGAACTCGGAATCAGCATCAATCCCCTTAGTCAGTGCCATCAGGATAGAGTTATCGTTGGGATTGCTTATTTCTACACACGCAGCATGGAATCGCTCCAAGTAACGTCTAAGTGTTTCTCCAGGAGCTTGCGTAACACTAGATAGAGTGTTAACGTCCTTTGGCCTCGCCACGTGCATACGGAATTGTTCGACAAACTTGGTGGCCATCTGGTCAAAGTTAGAGATGGATCGCGGTGGCAAACGAGTGAACCACATGGTAGCGATGCCCCCTAGGGAAATGGGGAAACTACGACATTTTACTGCGTCATCAGCTCTAGCAGCATTCATCAGCCATTCGTATTTCAGGACGTGTTGATTGGGATCAGAACTTCCTTCATAAACTGGCAAAGCTGGCATCTTGAAGTGCCGAGGTGGTTCAGCATATAAAACATCATCGGTGAAAGGGGTATGACTTCGGAAGATTCCCTAGTCGTCATTAGAGAGACCCTGACTTTCACGGATCATTTGGCGGATCATCGCTGTTATATCCGGCGTTCGGATGCTCGGAGCATGTTGTGCCAAGGTGTGGTCGGGTTCCACAGCGTGAGTCTGGACCGGATGCGTTTGACGGTCCGTGCCTCGCCTCCTTGGTTCAACATCCTCAGGGACATAAGGCTCAGGAGCCTGCTCTCGTTGGCTACGTTGAGGATTAGCTTGGTTTCTAGCATCACCTCCCCGTCCAACAGTGGTGGTAGTAGCGATGTTGCCGGTAACATGATAAGGAGCAACTCCTCCCCGAGTTGAAGGTTCTGTGCGGAGGCTAGCAGATGGTCCAGCTCTAGGTTGCCCAAGGTTCGAAGCAGGTTGGTGTCCCGTGGCTTGGGTGTAGCTTACACCTAGCCGTGGACGTGTGGATCTAGTTTGGCCATCGGAGGAGGCTGAACTTTCTATGGAAGAATGAGAACCTTGGTCTCTTCTGGATCTTCTTCGCCTTTGGCGATTTAGCTGGTTAGTCAACTCCATGTTGGCACGTAATTGTTCCGCTAGCTGCTGTCAACTTTGGGTCAACTCTTGAAGCAATGTCTGGAATTCTTGTCTAGTGATTGGACCTGATGGATCTGAAGGTCCTGTAGCATTTTGGTTGGATGGAGGTGATTGCACGGGATTTTGTCGGTCCCGTGTTCCTTGCTCAGCAGCTGCAGAAGTGGTACGCGTGCTCACCATAATGAATTAATGAAGTCCTTTCCTAGATCTGATTGCAAATCTGAGTAGAATGGAAGGGCTTCAAAGTTCTAGATCTGGATCTTCTTATTAGATTTATGCAATCCAATATAGATAGGAGATCCAAAGAGCAGGAGAAAAATTGGGTTTTCTCAATGAAAGCACCAAAGTGTTTGTACCAAAATTGGGCACAACACTCTTCGGAAGTCTTTGAAGAGATAAAGTCAAGAAATTAAATGGAAAAAGAGGGATTATCTAACAAAAACTCCAAATTTCAGAAATGAGAATAATTAAAGTGCAAGGAGACACAAGAATTTAGAGTGGTTCGGCGTATCGCCTACGTCCACTATGAAGTAGTTTGCTTTATTGATCTTTCTTTTGTGTTTACAAGTGAATTCAATGATTTACAGCAAGAAATTATGATTTGCAGCAATGAATTTCATTGGTAGCAGCAGCAATTGAGTTCAGATCTGGATCTGGCGCAGTCCGGGCTTTGGAGATCTCAAAGAGGAAGAAGAATCCCTTTTCTGTTGGCTTTAGGGGTCTATTTATAGGTGTAGGAGGCTGATATTTCGCTCAGATCTTGGGAGAGCCTCTCTGGCACGTGACCAGGCCCGCACGCCCAAGCCAGTGAAGTTTCGGTCCGATCCGTGATCGACACGAACAGATTTCGACTCGATCAAGATTTCATCCAATGGAGTCGAAATTTGGCGTGGACATTCTTTAACATGCACGTAGTCTTCTGTGAAAATTTCATTGCTTTTGGACCTGTAGATTGGGAGATATGATCGATACGAAACGGGGTTTTCGGTAGGCTGTTTCTTTCGACTCGCTCCTGTTTCGACTCACTTCCATTCGACTCGGTGACGTGGCGCTTGACTTTTTGGATCGCTCTGCCTTTGACGCTGTTTTGAGCGAGTCGAAGCGAGCAATGATTGATCGAGTCAAAGTGCATGGTTCGATCAATTCGAACAGTGACTTTGCCAATCGAAGTCGAATTCGATGGAGTCGAGCAGTTGTTTGAGCGAAGCGAGTCGAAGCGTGCACTTTCGATGGTTTCAAACTAGAGCGAGTCGAAGAGGGCAGTTCTGAAGGATGCGAAGCGAGTCGAACCTGGACGACTCGAAGTTGGCCTCTGAGCGAAGCGAGTCGAAGTTGTCACTTCTGAGTGATGTGGAGCGAGTCGAAGTTGTCACTTCTGAGTGATGTGGAGCGAGTCGAAGGGAGCGAGTCGACCGGTGATTGATTTTCGTCCAATTTTGTATCGTTCATAACTTGAGCATACGAACTCGGATTGACTTGAGATTTGGAACGTTGGCTCTCATGGCTTAGCTTGTCATGTCCTACCAATTTTGGCTCGATCCGGACTTGGACAAAATTCGTCGATATCCATAGTGAGCCTGTGTATAACTGATTTCTAGGATGGGTCGTCATTGGTTACTAGTCAATTCCTTGGTGTCACGGCCTTGCCAAAAGGCGGGATAACAGTAACAAAATTCCTTACGGTCGTTGTAGCATAGTTGTATGTGTGTACACACACTATCAAGATTACATGTATATGCTACAAGAAGACACCATGCTTGAAGATATTGAGACTCAAAGAGAAATGAAGATTCATCGAACATACTACTATTAGTAAGGTTATTCTACTGTAAAAGAGTCTTAGATAAATTATTGTTAAAGTCTCCTTGAGTATATATACATACACAATCATACACTATTTCATATGCATCAAAATTAAGTTAGAAAACTGTTTTTATTACCTACAGACCTCTGAAATAAAACCACAGACGTCTGTGACAATTCTCGAGTTAAAATTTTCTGAAATCACAGACGTTTGAGGTTTTGCCACAGACGTCTGTCATATGAAAACTGCAAATTTTGAAAAGACACTTCTGTTTGAAACAAAAGGAAATCACCTTTCAATAAATGGTTGCAGCCATTAAAGTGAATAGATTTTCTCAAATAGTAACAACTCTTCATCTGCACCCTTTTGAATCTATAAATATTACTTTGATTGAGATGTAGAATTCAACTGACTTGAATTAATTTATTCTTTCCTCTCTTGATTTCTAAACACTTTCTTGCGTATACATTGTTCACATACTCTCAATCTATTATAACCAAAATATAATTTTGGTTAAACAACTTCCTACAACTCAAAGAATTCATATTTACATACTCAAAGGAGATCATAGGATGATTTGTACTATAAGTCAAAAACCGTGTAATTTGGAACACAAGATTGTCAGAGATATACTTTTGTATTAGCCTATTCCTCCGGGCGAAGCGAGGGTAATTTGGTTAAAGGAAATACTGAAGGGGAGCTTCGGGACTGGATGTAGGACAAGAGGTCCGAACCAGTATAAAACTCTGGTTTGCATGCTTTTTATACTTTACTATATATTGTCTACTATAGCATTAGCTCATAAACTTGCATATTATACACAAGTTAGATAATATACGATCCACAAGATTTGCAATATATAATAGCAATATATATGAATCTAATTAATGTGTGTCTATATATATTAGTTACAAAGAAATTTTCATCCCACTTTGCTATTTTCACAAAATATCTACTCATTTATTTTTAATATGTTAATGTTAATTTCAACACTTAAATCGATACTATGTATAAAACAATAATATTTATGCATTTTAATTAATATTGTTATTATATTAATTACACAGAAAAGACAAATAATATATAATTGTTACACATTACTTTATTTAGGTTGTTATGATCAATCAATCGTTGAAAGCTACTTTAACAGATCCTTGGGTGTGACATTACATATTCAATAATGTTTGAATAGATCACACATTAAAATCTCTAAGGACTTTACTCAAATACACTAGTAGACATGAGAATCATCAAAGTGTAGTCCTACTTTATATTTTGAATTCTACACCCTTAAGTAATGATATTTTCTAAAGATATTTTTTTAGTGTAGAATTAATAGAGTTTTGACTGTTGATCCTCAGGTGTGGCATAACACAGATATTATTATCTTCAAATTCGAAACTATGTCATTTAGATGTTTAAAGTTCAATCAACAGTCAAAACTCTATTAATTCCATAGTTAATTGTGAAATTCAACTTTCGATAGTCACTTTAGTTCAATCCGGTGGTATTTCTGTTAACCATTTTACCGTAATTAAGATCTTTGTGGCTTCATGCTAGTGACATTCATATTACCATGCTTTACCAAAACAAATAACATTGGCTACCTTATTCTAATCAGAGACACCAATATCATACCTCACTATCATATACACATTGTTATATGATAACATATTATACATCCTTTATTGCTAACTTAAGCACACCTTATTTTTTCAAATGATACAGATGTAGCTTTAGAAGATATAGACATGCCTAGAACAATTGATACTTCTAAAGATTTAAAGTTGTGAAGTTGTGATTTTCTTTTATACTGTTTACTTTAATTTTCTTTTGCTTACAATAGTATTTCTTGTATTAGGGTTGGGATTATCATGTACTTTTTTTGTATGAAAATTTTGACAAGAATAATTAAAGTTATTACAAGTTTATTTTTGTTTAGTAATTTGCATATTTATGTTAATGTAAAATTTGAGAGAACTAAATAAAATTTATATAATAAGTAACTCTAATTTAAGGATAACAATTGAGACATAACAGCCTAGAGTAGACGAAGAAAAAAATTAGAGAGAAGAGAAGGGGATTATTTTTAGCAAATAGAAAGAGGGATGTTGATAGAATAATAATAATATTATAATGGTAACTTGTAGAAAGAAAGAGAGTAAGTCTCTTGATATTTCTAGGATATAAGTAGAAACAAAGAAAGTAATTCTCTAGTCAAATGAGGCTAAATGATAAAATATAAGTAGAAATGTACAACATTACTGTTCCAGTGATTAAACACTCTGTTTTGGTATGCGAGATCATAATCCTGAATTCTACATACTGTGATTCGAACCATTGGACATATGTTGACTTGTCTATGCTATATAATAGATAAGAATTTTAGTATAACTATGTATTATCACCTAAGTATCCAATTACAAAATAATAGTAGTAGTAGTAATAGTACATTAATAATACTTTTTTCTCATTCAAAAATCTATGGAAACTGGGAAGAGGCATAGGTTTCCATTTGTCACAATTGAATATTCATTAGTCTACCTTCAAGTTGGATTCTTCCAACTTATTTCAAAACATTCAAGATTTTCAGTGTTAGAACTTGAAAGAAGGGAAAAGCCCTAGCCACCATGTCTTCCCAAAGCCCTAGCCACCATCCCTGAAATCCCCCATCCTCCTTCAACCATAACCCCCCAGGATATGGATGAAAAGGACTTCACACAAGTGACATAACGGAGATGGAGATGCATCCTTAAATTGGCGATTCAATCCTAGGCCTACATATCAGTCCAAATCCTTACCCCAACAACGTACAAGCAGGAGGGTTATCCACAGTTCAACAGTAAAAACCTAGTTCGGAGATCAACTCGAGAGGATCGAAATTAAATAACAACAACACATTCAACCATGAAATTCCGAGAGAAACCAAAATGATTAGCCCTTAGATAAAGGTAATAAGAGGAGAACAAATGCCTATGAATGTTCCCTTAACTTTTATAAGCCAATTGACAAGAACAGTTTAATGTATGCAAAAATGAATAATAAAATTGTATCATATGAAAAAAGGTAATGGGATAAAGCAATAGTAATATTTATGACAAGATCTAAAACCTATTATCATTACTTTGAATCTTATATAAAAAGAGGTTGGAAACCTAGTGGAGAATTCACAATTTATTCTAAAGGTAATGGCTTCTATGTGTTTAAATATGAAGAAAACGATGATTGCGATAAGATATTGGAGGGAGGACCTTACTTTCATGACAAAAGGTAATTATGATGAAAAATGGAATTTTCGGATTCATCTATATAAGATTTCCTACAAATGATCCAGATTTGGGTTAGGTTGCAATGTCTCCCTCTCGATTATTAGACGGAAGATGGAATAAGCTGTATTACATCTGTAATTGGTAACCTAATACAAATGGATTAGATAACAAAAGGAATGTTGAGAATCTCATATGCAAGGGTTTTGGTTGAAGTAAATAGCAATTCTAATTTCCTAAGTCTTGGCCTTAAATGAAAATGATGAAATCTTTATGCAACAAATTAAATATGAATGGAAACTATCTATTTGCCATAATTGGCTTAATTTTTGGTCATTCTGAAAACATTTGCCAATTTTTCTATAGTTTGGGTTCCAAAGCAAGGCCACACATCTACATAAAATATGATAACAACCAAACTTCAGTGGGAAATATTCCAAACGTTGAAATGGAAGTCGATAGACCTAAAACTGATGCATCTAACACGACTAACCAGACATAGTCCCAACCTAGAGAATTCCTTTGAAGTCGACCTAATACAAAAGGCATTAAATGAAACATAGAATGAGAGGATTATTTACAACTGCAAACATGATAATTCAATCCAAATGAATAGTCCACGGTCTAATTTATTACATGCCGAAAAAATCTAGAGTTGAAATTACAAATAAAAATCACAATACAATTAGTGACAACTCTATTAAAGAACAACAAGCTACTGAATTATAATTTGAGCTTTAAAATTCTATTGAAACTAAATGTAATGATCAGGTCGATAGCCAAAGTCCAATGCAATCGGATGAACCCTCTATTCCAGATCTAAGTCTACAAACCCTTTCCCTACAAAACTGTAACGACCCTGAATTTTTGACATTGGAAATCAGAATATTTAATTGATTTTAAATATCTGGAAGTTAGTTTAATTTGAAATTCAAATATCAGAGTGAATTTGGCAATTTAATTATTGAATTTAATGTATTGAAAGTTGGGTAAATTTTTGAATCTTCGGTTTTAAGCCCGTTAAAAATATTTTCAAGGCTTAGAAAATTTATATTGATAATACTGAAGATAATGGAAGCTTCAGAATTGAATTTGAAACTGTTTTGTTCAGTTTTGAAATATTATCGTTTAAATCGATATTTAAAAATAGCCTTCCGAGTCATAGTCTCGGAATTCGACGAAACCAGTTCCATTGGATCCATAATATTGTATTATTATCGGATTTCAATTTTTGTAATGTTTGGAGTGATCGTTTGGCTGTACGATAAGCAAACGCGCTGAAATTAAATCGAAAATTTAATATTATAACTGGTCCAAAAAGCTATCTTCTCCATACGATCGAATTTGAACTCGAAACCTTTTCCAATGCGTCGTATAACATTATAAACGCCTAGCGGCATGCCTCGATAGGAGGTCGAGATTTTTGGCTTCGTTTTCGAGTCGATTCGAATTTAAAATTTAAATAATATAATTATATTTGTCTCCAGTCAAAAACATATCATATCAGTCGTTCTTCCCTCAAATCACTGATTCCTCTTCACATGCTTCCTCTTTTTCTTTCAAAACATCGCAGCCGAAAACAAAAAGCAGAGTTTAAAGAAAAATAAATAAAATCCCAAACTTCAAACATTTTGAAACCAAAATCACATCCCCTCTTCATACCTATGGAACGAAATCGAGATGGAGTCCATCTCCTCTAGTTTTTTTTTCATGAAATCGAACTTTTGTTTCCTCGAAAAAAATTTATGGCCGCGACTTCAAAATTGAGGAGGGGATCAAATCGGAAAAGAAAAAGGGAGCGCCTCGCTCGTCAATCTCGAACTCGAGCTAAGGGGATGTTAGGCCGGCGTGTTCGCGAGGTCACGATGTCGAGCGATAAGGACTGGGTCGCAATGATTTTGTGGCACGTGTGAGGTCGGCGGCGCTCGCGATAGCAGGAGGGCTCGTCAACGACGTAAGCCAGTAGGCGCGCGTGTGGAGGCTCGTGCTAGGTCGATGTGAAAGGGGAAGTGGGCAGATCGGAGGGGTTTTCGTTCGCATCGAACGAGGGTTGTCGGCGGTTGGGGATGTTGGGTCAGAGGGTGCGATCTAGGGTTTCGTCCATGGAGGTGGAGTTCGATTTCTCTGTTGTGTTCGAACAATAAGGTATAGCAAATTTTAATCTTTATTTAATTAATTAAATTTATGCACGTTAGTCAGAAAATGAAAATTATTATTATATATATGTAACAGTTTTTGGTTTTGAGATTTATCAGTAAATATAAGTATATTTGAAAAACAGTAAATGTATGTATGTTTTGGTCAGAAAAAGAAAATATAATAAATGTAAAACAGTAGTTTTATAAACAGTGAGATAGATATATGCAGAAAACGGAAAAATATTTCCAGCAAAACATAGACATTTCTGTTTAATTTAATATATATATATAAAGTTTTGGAAAAATATAGGAATTTTTAAAATGTTTAAAGTTATGTAAAAAAATGGGATTTTAAACCTATATAGATTATTTTGAAAATGAAGAAAAGTAAAATACAATTTACTAGGTTATGTTACAAATAGTTTATTAAGGTGATTAATTTGATTAATAAACTTATCTAATTATTTTAATTACTAAAAGATTTTAAAAAAGGGAGAATTAGTTTAAAATTTAATTATTGGTTAAAACTAAGTTATTTGGTTGAAATAAATTTGTTAAACGATAATTAATTGTTCGATTTATTTTGAATATTAATTAAATCATCCAATATTTATACAAGGTCAATATCCGAAAGAAATCAAGCCGAAATGGAAATGGGATTGCAAAATAAAAGCAAAGGTGAGATCTTCTCACTAAAATAAAAATTGGAATTGCAGTTATTGATTGACTGTTTGGATGTGGTAGTATATATAGTAGTATATATATATATATATATTTGGAGTTGTTGATATTCCCGCATTATATAGTGGATGAGACCCTATGCGCCGCATAATAGCGGATGATATTTTATAAATCCCATTTACCGCGATATTCCACCTCGAAGTGAAATGGGTATTTAATTGTTGTGCTAACATCTGTGGATGCAGGGAAACAGGTTGGAAGTATCCAACTGGATTCCTCAAATTGTATGAATTTGTTTCATATGTTGTATGAATTTGTTTCATATATTGTGTGATGAATTATTGATAATATGTGACTGATTATATCGATGATTGAATTTTTTGAAGGCTATAATTTAGCCAAATGTTTTTTTGGTATCGTTGGATACCAAAAATAAATAAAATTGGATTTTTGAAATTAAAGTAGGAAATTTTAAGCAAATTCCTTTTTAAAGAATTGGGTGAATTTAAAAGAAGGAATTTTAAAGCGTAAAGTTGATTTTTGAAATCTTATCGAATTATTTCCAAAATATTGGAAAAGATTTTAATAAATGGGTTTGATTAATATTGTTGAAAAGTTGAAGAATTCATTGGAAATGGAATTTTAAATAATTTGGGAAGAATAAAGGGATTTATTTAAAAGGTGATAAATTTCTAGAAATCAATTTGATAATTGATTTGGTATTGGAAAATAAATCTTTGGGAAATTAATAAGATAATTGATTTGGTGTTTGAATGAAAATTTATTTTGTGCTGAAATAAACTTAGAAATCAATTTGTAATTGATTTGGTGCTTGAAAAGAAATTGAGAAATCAATTTTGAATTTGATTTGGTGTTTGAAAGTGGATATTTGAAAATTTAAATTCACAGTGGGAGTTTATAAAGGAAAGGGAATCTTATTCCGCGGGTGAAAAGTGATTTGAAATTTGTTTTCAAAGTGATGAAGTGTGGAAATTATATATCTTGCAAAGATATTTTTGAAATTTAATAATTTGCAAAAAATTATATAAATTGGTTGATTGTTGTGAATGTTATTGATAGTTACATAACCGACTATCAATATTTGCCTTTGAAATGACACTTGAATTTGTGTTTTAAAACAAGCGCTCGTTATTCGGTTTAGCCGGGAGAGGACTTTGTGTCATATAACCCATTCCGAATAATGATACGACGTTATGGATTGCAACTGAAAACCGGATTTGCAACGGCTTCTTTTGAAATGCCTTCGGTTCTGTTCGAACCCGGAACAGACTTGTATGGTTGTATGTATGACATTACACTTTGAGATATAAAGCAGATTTCTTTCAAATACATATTTGTTGGTGGCGGAGAATTTATTCTCTTAGCTTAACACCCTTCTCTGAGACGTACGAGCTCAGAGGTTATGTAGTTGAAGGTTATCAGTGATATACTCCCAATTTGGTAGTGTGGCATGCTAAGTGTTGCTGATCATTTGTTGATCAAAGCATGGCTTTCGTGTAAAGCGTAACTTTGTGGACGAGACCTCATCGGACCTCACACCCCGAAAATGGTCAAAACAGGAAAATGCGGCAAGGTTATGAAGGTCGCTCCCTTTAGGGTATGTCATTTCCTTCTAGAAAAAGGTGGTATCATGGTATGGAGCCCAGATGCTTTACCTGTGTGGTTGCATCAATCTTATTTATTGTGTGATTGTTGCTTTGTGATCGAGGCGCCTCAGATAAGGTCGCAAACGACCGAGGGGTGGCATACTCGTGTAGTAGTTACCTAGTAAGAGGTAACTCGGCCTTGTGTTGGCAGAGAGCTAGTTAGTTCTTGTGATGTCCCTCCAAAGGCGTTTCCATGTGGCATAGGAAGTTCCTTAGCCTAACCATTTGTTGGAAATCCAAAGAAACAATACGAACCTTGTACGGTTTTAGTTGTAGAACCTGCCATTTAACATGGCAGCTATAGCGGGCATAATATAATGGTACCTATGCTGACTAAGATTAATATTATACTTTCGAAATGTTTTCCACACTAGGCACTAATGATAATATTAAAAAGATTTTGCGTAGTAAGCATGTTTGACTATCATAAAGAGAAATCTCCCTCATGTGTGCGATTGCATTGTGTGTGTGCCGGGAGGCCTTATGGTAGTTTCATTTTCCAAAAGCATTGTGAATTTCTTTTATTTTCTTTGTGAAAATAACTGTTTTTAAGATCTCACACCAGTCCCACGACTGACCTGGAGTTTATTGTTCCCTTTCTAAACTCTGGGTACCCATAATTTTCCACACGGGCAGCCTAGAGTCAGGTTATCAGATCATTCTGGAATTCAGAAGTTGCTGTGGAGATCTGGAGGCGAGCTGGATGGCGAGACGTATCACTTATACTAGTATTATTCCGCTGTGTATACTGTTATGTGGACAAGTTTATATAACTGTCCAGTGATTTTGTTGTTGTTGTAAACTCTGATGATGTATGTATAAACTGATATAGTTCTTTGTGATAAAGATTATTCATTCATCTATTATATATTGTTCCGCTGCGAATGTGAGATTCTGTTGTTGTTTATGTTTCGTTTTCTTCTGCCTTCTTCTACCTCTTCTTTTTAACCCTAATGATTCGGTTTTCCGGCATTCGATTGTGCGGCATTTTATACAGTGGACGTACTGATGTCGACTTTCGAGCGTCGAAAGATCGTATCGTTACAATGTGGTATCAGAGCAATTGGTTAAGCGATAACCTTGGCTCTGTTGGGTGTTACTCATTAGAGATAGAGTCAGTAGTACTCTAGAATGAGTGTGAGTGTAATAATATATATGAGCGTGTATTTGTTAGTGAATACAAAAATTTGTTTTATATTGTGTTGACTTATCGGTTGATTGTTTATAGATTCTGGTCGGTTCAGTTTGGCCAACTGTAATCGATAGGGGTTTCTAAACTCTTAAACAAGATAAACTGACACAGTATTATTTTAAAATAGGGTAAATGAAATAATTTTACCCAAAACTATTTTTGTATAGAAAAGAAATCATTTTCCGTAAATTATTATTGTATATGGATGCTTGGTTGTTAGGAAGAGATAATATTGAATATTATTATCATTGTTATATGGAAATTGAATAAGAAATAATGGTACAACCAAAGATTTGGAATAAATTCATTTAACAAATGAAATTTATAAATATGAATTGAAAGTATAAGGAAATGAATTCATATACGAATGAGATTTGTAAAGGTAAATTGTAAATGTGATTTATAATTTGAAATAGAATTCCAGGAAGATATTTGGAATAAAATTCAGTAATGGAATGAAATTGGTAATGTGAATTTATAAATGAGTTTTATAAATTGAAATGAGGTGCCAGAGTAATTTTTGCAATACAGATTAAAGGATTTGGATTGAAATCTCAAAAGATTAAATTTTCTAATTTGAAAATGGTTTCCAGAAGTCTGGAAAATAATTATTTGAGAAGTATTTTGAGTTGGATATGAAATCTGGTGGGGTTTGAAATTTAAAAATATTTGGGAAAATATTTTGAAGGGACATAATTGATTTCAAAGTTAGTTTTGAAATGTGTGTAATTGTTAAAAAGACTCTGGAATTTCTTTAAAATGTTATGGAATGTAAATAAGTTTGATAACTTATAAAAATATTTGAAATTTGATTAGAATAAGATTCAAATTGAAAAGGAATGAATTCGAGAATGAACAAATGAGGTTACATTTGTAAATAATGAATTGGAAGTTGAATTAGTTAAATTAAAGTTGAGTTGTGAGCTAAATTTGGAAATGGTTTGAATTTGCATATAAATTCAAGTAGTAGAAATAAATTGAAATTTCCTTGTTATTGATAAAGTAAATTCAGAATGAATTGAATATGGAAATTTGAAATTTAAAAAGGATAAGTGAATATACTAATTGAATTAAATTAGTAGATGGAATGGATTTGATAAATAAGGAAAAATCAAATCAAAGATTTAAATTGGAAATTGTTTACAAGGGAACTATAACTTGAGTTTTGAGTTGAAATAACTTAAGCAATATTTGGATAAATGCTCGACTTAAGTAAAATTGTGAAATGGTTGTTGTCGAATTTTATTGAATGGTTTTCAATGAAATTTGTTTGATTAATGAATGCAAATTGAATTGAATGGAATCAATTGGAAATGAAATGGAATTAAAATAAATTGAGTTGGTATCAATTTAAATTAGTTATAAACTAGAATGGATATTATATTAAGTAAATATCGTTGAATTTGCATATAAATGGTTGTCGTTGACGCAAACGAGATTGTATAAAATTCTATGAGTTATTAAAAGAAAATAAAAATTGATTTTTGAATCAATTGAAATGGATATGAATTCATTTCGGTTAAAAAATGAATTGAATGTAAGGAACGACATTGTAAATCACTTGAATTGAATAGAAATGATATGTGAATTAGTTGTAAGCAACTAAATTTGTATTGAAACCATATAAATTGCTAATGGAAATAATTTTGGATGTATTGCTTATGAAATCTATGTATTTGCTATTGAAATTAAGAGAAATGTAAATAGATTTCCTATATATGTCACTTACGTGTTTAAATTGAGTAAGTACAGGTTTTTGGAAGCCGTTTGGCTTGATTTGGTAGCGCAAATAGCTAAATAAATAAGCCGCTTTGCTTAAAATGCTAAATAAAGGTACGCCTACGCAATAAAAATAGGAAATATGAACTGTTTTTGTTTTTCCGACCGAGTGGGTCGATGTATATATATTTATATCTTTTGTCAAATTGCAAAAGCTCCTCCGTACAGAGGAGACTCCGCCAAAATTTTCTGAAAATTTTGGGAGTTAGAAAAATTTTGAAAAATTTTGTTAATGGAAAAATTGATTTTCAAATTGTAATGGAAACGTAGGAATTGAACTAGAAAAGAGAAAACTATTGTTTTGGTCGAAGTTAAAAGTTTGGAAAAAAAAAAGTGAACATCGAGTTTTCACTAAATGAATTTTTGGTTTTTGAAGATAAAATGAATTCAAATAGAAATGAAATTGTAAAATGAATTCAAATAGAATTGAAATTGTAAATTGAATTCAAATGGGATTGAAAATGCAAAGTTGAATGGAAATGAATATATATCTTTGTTAGTGAAGTGAAAATAAATATAAGAAGTATGTAAATACTTATATTGAACTTAAGAAATGGATAATGAAATTCTTAAGTAAAATTTAGAATTGAGGAAATATTCTAAGTTAATAAGTGAATGGAAATTTAACTGGAAGTGGTAAAAATGGTGATTGTTAATAAGTAGATAGAAATCAAAATATAAATGTGAATAAAAGAAAAGAAATATATAAAATGATTTTGAAAGCTATGATTGGAAATTATTGCTAGTAGTATACAGGTGTTTTAAGGGCAAAATAAAATTGGGATTTTGGTTTCAGAAGATGAATTGGAATTTCTCAATAAAAGGTATGTATTTAAAATTTCAGTATGAAATTTGATCCTTTCTTGTCTAGCCGCTTGGCTTTTCTTTTTCTTTTGAAATCTGGGGGTCCGTAGGGACATTTTGTAGTCGTACCGAGCTAGTCGCGAAAAAGAGACGCTGGCGAAATTTTTCGAAAATTTAGAGAGTTAGAAATTTTTTTAGAAATTTTGGATAATTTAAAATTTAAATTTAAATTTGAATTGTGAAGTAAAAATGAAGTTGGTTGAACAATGAAATGTTTGGAAAGTTAATAAGAGAAATGATAGTGTCTTTAATAAGAAGATTGGTTTGAGAATTTGATAAAATTGTTTGGTTTTGGGAAAATGATAAATGGGTGGAGGATCATTCTTCTTAACTTGTAATTTCGGGACGAAATTCTTTTAAGGGGGGAAGAATGTAACGACCCTGAATTTTTGACATTGGAAATCAGAATATTTAATTGATTTTAAATATCTGGAAGTTAGTTTAATTTGAAATTCAAATATCAGAATGAATTTGGCAATTTAATTATTGAATTTAATGTATTGAAAGTTGGGTAAAATTTTGAATCTTCGATTTTAAGCCTGTTAAAAATATTTTCAAGGCTTAGAAAATTTATATTGATAATACTGAAGGTAATGGAAGCTTCAGAATTGAATTTGAAACTGTTTTGTTCAGTTTTGAAATTTTATCGTTTAAATCGATATTTAAAAATAGCCTTCCGAGGCATAGTCTCGGAATTCGACGAAACCAGTTCCATTGGATCCGTAATATTGTATTATTATCGGATTTCAATTTTCTACTATAACATAAGTCTTTTCTAATATAAGCCCAATGGCTTTTTTCAAACATTAATAAAATGCTTTCCAATATATGCCTATTGCCAATTTGATATCAACCTAATAACCCATATCTATCGTCATCATGTCCTATCAATGTAAGAGATAGTACTCAAGTCACCAAATACCTTTTAAATGGAATTAGGCAGACTCCGACCATCTAATACCTTTATTTAGGGCAGATCCATGTCATTTACTACCTATAATACCAAGGCGGACTCCTCACTAGTAACTATTTGTTGACATTGCCCATAATCTCTTTGGCCACTTAATACTTCCTACTGAAGCGGGCTCTTTCCCGAGATCCTCTACCATGCCTAACCCATAACTTCGACCATTTACTACTTCCTATATAGAGAAGTGGTGGGCCCTCACACAACCACTTATTACCTTCAATATCTAAAGTAGGTCCTTTGTATTATGAGCCGTACGCCACGGTGATGTCTCACATTAGCCCGACTATTCGTTTGTACTAGTAATCAGATTAGCTAAGTAGATTTACCATATAGAATTTGGGACTAACCTCGCATCATCATAGTTACATATTATAGGCGATGTCTCATATCAGACCAAAGTCATATTTCTGGTAGCCAGGTTAGCTGGGCAGACTTTCGAGTGCTTTTGACTGACCTCGCATCCTCATAACTTAGTCGTAATCTATATCACACTTTACATATATTATCACATATCTCACCGTTTCCATAATCAAGGCCTTATAAAAAAATCTTTCTTATTTCACCTCTAACATTAGTTACCTTCCTAAGGGGGATTTAATAAAATTAATAACCTACTTAACTACGCAATTATACCTTATAATTATACATCAATTATGCTAATACACACACACGCATCTAGTAATCTAAGCATGCGGTATATATGCCCTAAACTAGTGTTTAAATGTCAACTCTTTAAACAATTATACAAGTCTCATTCCATATTATCAACAATACCAAAATTCCTATATTCATATCCAAAAATTCCAATTAATAGACTTGTATACAATTAAAATTTAAACTTAATTTATTACATCAAAATAATGGAATACATAGATAATAGAAACTTACAATTCCAGTTTTTATGCTCTATTCAACTTCAATTTCTCATCAAAATAAACAAAGGAAGTTCTATTTTATTCATGGGAATAAGCAGTGCAAATTACGAATAAAATTCGTGCTTTACACACTATTCCTTAATCAAAATCCTTTAACTAAATTCAAGGAAAAAGAATGAGAAGTGGAATAGGAGGTAAAATTATCAAAAATCTACCCTATTGCCATTATTTTGTCATAAACAGTTGAGATTCCAACATAGAATTGACATTTCGCATTGAAAGAGTTTTGGAGGTTTATAATATGATGTCATCACAAACCAAAACTCCCCATGGCATATTCAAACCCAAACTATACTAATCAATTACTAAAATAGAGAAGCTAAGATTGCCACTCATAGTATATCCTTAGCTTTTCCTCCTTTGTTTTTGACACGCCTTAGATAATCTTTATTAGATCTCTTCTTTTTAACATATATACAGCAAGGGATTTGTACATATAGATCAGATTTAGAAATTAATGGGTTGAAGGAGAATAAATTGAGAAAATAAGAAATAAACAAAAATAGATGTATATGATTTCTTACCTGAAACCCTAATGGAGTTTTCTGAATCTATGAAGAGATGAACTGACAGAGGTTCGCTAATGTTCCTAAAATATTTGTGAATAAAAGTGAGGGGTCTAGGATATTATTTATAGTAGTTAGAAACTGGAACTGTTTGATGAAGGTCGGTTGGAAATTATAAAATTCAAAACATTAAAATTCACAAACCCTAGCCGTCACTTGACAGTCAACAATCGACCGCCCTTCCCTACCGGTCTTAGAGAGCAGTAGATCGTGACATTTGTTTTAGGAAGATTTTTATGCCGTTGTTTATTTATTATGTCCTTAAGTAATATTTAATGTTAACGCTGGTTTCAACGTTTACTTAGTCTCCCAAGTCTAATTGCAGTTAACTTTTGAATTTCAAATTTTTATAACTAATTATTTATTTTAATTTGAATTCTATTTAAATTAGTTTAAACCCGGAAACTTCATCATGAACTCAACAGCACAAATTTTCCATTTGAACTCAATTTTCAACATATTATATATGGAAATTGATCAGAATTTCACCATGAACTCAAAGGCACAACTTCCATGGTTAAATTCCAACTTTTGCAGAATTTCCTTTTTTATCCCTATCTTGTTTAATTTAATTTATCTAATTTATTTATGGTTGATTTTATGAGGTGTGACAGGTGTTAGGCAATTTCAATGCGATATTAGCAAGACATGAAAGAATAAATGATGGTGCCTATGCTAACTCAATAGATGATGACTTCCTAAATTGCATTCTTTCTGCTGAACTACAGGAATTAGATCACTCACTTAATTATTTCACTTGGAGAGAAGGTATTAATTTCTTAGTTTATAGCAAAATAAAAAAAATTATCAATCTTTTTGACAATCTAGATTTTTCGTATTTGAGGTGCATTTGGCAAATCCTTCCCTTGGTGATCACACCCAATTACGGTTAAACTAGCTACTAATTCCACAAGGATTAAAAAGATGCCTTTTAAATATAATAATTCTTGGTGTTTGCATAAGGAATACAAAGAAGTAGTAGATACTTGCCTTAACCTTTCTTTTCATGGTAGTCCTTTATATACTTCTCTATGCAAAATAAAGATACAAAAGATGCACCAAAGTAATGTCAAATGGGGAAGAAAAATAAATATTAAAAAGCTAAAATTATAAGGCAGGAAAACAATGATATCTATGCTCAGCTGGTTCTTGATCCAAATAATGAAAACAACATTCAGAAATACAAATAGAATTTGCAAGAGCTTAATGATCTCTTTGGAAAAACAGCTTTAATTTTTTTACAAAGGGATGAATTTAAATGGTAAACTCAAGGAGATAGTCCCACTAGATTTTTTCATAAAAAATGGCTGTTATAGCCATATTTCCTGAATGTAGTCAAGGGTAGATTGATACAAATGCCGAGTCGGAAAAACTCCCCTCAGAATGGTAGGAACTAAAAGGGAGAAAGAGAATTAAAAAAAGCCCATGTGGTGCGGCATAGAGATAATATGAAACCGTGGCATGATAAAGGACTGCTCCCATAATAGAGGCCAAGCTATGATACAGATGCAGTGAAAAAATCCAGGTAATACTACGTTAAGGCCCAAAGGACGGAAACATAGTTGTGCTCCCCTTTAAATACAGATCCAATGTTCTAATACTGCACCGGAAACGGAAACACCCGTAAGGTATAAAGGCTAATCCAAAAGCCTAATCTGGCATCGTAAAACTATGGCACATCTTTTAAAGCATCTATACACTAATGGGGATGCACTGCAGTCCTAAACTAATAACTAATAGTGGTAGGCATGTCCTGCAATTTGGTGTTAGAAAAAAAGGAGGAGGCACCACCATCTTGATGCGACAAAATAGTGCCGCGATCCTATATCGATATCAAGTTAATAAAGACTGCCGCAATCCTGCAAGCTCTAGCCGCAAACATGAAGAACCCAAGTGGTGGAACGAGGTAAAGAGACTGCTCCATAACTAGTGGTCAAACCTCATATCATGAGAGCAAATCAAGAGGACCCAACTTCATCTCCAAGATCATCAGATCCGACTCAAAGACAAAAGTAAAGGCTCAGTCCTCCAATTATCGAGAGCATATCAGAACATGATCACATAGGGAAACCACCTGTAAAGATGGCAGCTCAATCTCTCCTACCAAGCAATGCAGCCCAATTCCAACTATAGCCACAATGTAAGATGTTAATACTGTAGACAGGAAGGCACGGTACACCTTCAGAATTGTCAGTGCAAAACTATGGCAATGTGGCATCACAATGTTCAACGTAGGAAGGCGAGGTCCTGAAGTACCAATGAAGGCATGGTCTCCCTGAAAAGAAGAGCATAACCCTATAATGATATCATCCATTTGTAGAGTCAGAAGTATAGGCATAGCACTTTGCAGAATCCAAGCATACAAGCAATTCAAAGCATTGAGTTTTCCCACCTTGACTTCAAATGTTCTCGCTACAATTTTGGGTTTTCCCAACTATGTTTAGAATTCAACCACTCAAATCATGTTCCATCGAAGACACGTCAGCAATCCATATACATAGATGGATGACATGTGGCATGATCCAAAGGTGGAAACTAAAATAGCGGACGAAGGATTTTGGCGATCCACATGCATCTCTACACTGTAAATTGAAAATGCACTGTAGCAGTAGAGGGGGATCTTTTTTCCTTTACTTTTAATGGCATACAAAATAAGAAACCCTGTACTCTCTACCATTATTTGTTTGTACTAAGAATACAAAAGGAAGGAAGTGATATTTTTCCAATGGATGTAGGATTCCTTAACATCTGAACCTCGTAAATTCTCTATATCCATTTACTATTTTCAATTCTTTATTTTATTGCTTTACTATTATCTGTCAACTCAAATACCTAGATTACTAATTGATTCTTTATCATTTTACACTTTACAATGTTGTACGCAAGAATAGTAATATAATTACTCCTCCTTAACGTAAAGTTAATATCAATTAATTTTGTTGGTTCATAGTCGCGAAAGCATTCAGCGTCGTGCTTACTTCATAAGAAATACTTGGGTGTTTATGAGATGAAAAATCTCACCAATAGTTTTTACGATAGAAGGAGGGCCGGAACCTCCGACAAATTTTACTTGCATTTTCTTCAAATACTATCGTAATACCATGGAGTCAACCCACCCCCCCCCCCGCATAAGAATAGTTACACTTGCCTTCAAAAACCTTGAAGAAGCTACTCATAACCTCAAAAGTCCGAGCTAAGGCGGAAGCTTCAACGGACGTCCCCTTCGATCTCATTCTGGCTGCATTCCAGGCCTTCACTAACCAAATGAACCAACGTATGGAAGGGTTAGAAAAAACTATGGCCTAACATACTACCCTTAGACCAATATTTCCTCAACAATCCATAGCTCACCGCCTTCACTCACCAGCTGCACTGGCTATGCAGCGCATGGGTGATAATGGCACTTTCAGAAATGAGAATGGTAAAGCTAGCCTAAAACCATTTCCAAACTTAAAGGCAAGACCTAGGTTAATCCCCAAATCAAATAAAAACCTGCTAACCACTACTACTGAAAGTTAGGCTAAGTCTGCTCTGGATGATGATGACATCACTTTGCTTTACAAGAGCGATTCCTCCCAATGGATTCTAAGGAAGATGAGATCCTTTAGTTGAAAGCTTGTGTAGAGAATCTGGCAAAGTTATGCTAGCAAATCATTAGGAAAAGAGTAAAGGAAGAGGGTTCTTCCACGTTTAGCAAGACGATCATAGAACCAGATTTTCTTAACAACTTTCAAGCCCCATTAATTGACAAATTCGATGGAACCACCAATCCTGACGACCATATATGCACGTTCGATTATTATATGGATATTTTGAAAGTGGGGAGGATGGCTTGATGTAAACTCTTTCCAGTGCATTTAGCTGATGCAGCCTCCATATGGTTCGGGAGGTATGGACAGGAGAGGTCCGCACTTGGCAACCATTATTTGTAGATTTTCCGAGGTAATTCAATTCGAGAAGAGAAGCTTTCTTGGATATAAATACAATGTCATATGTAAAGCAAGATGAGAGTGAAAGCCTACACAAATCAATTAAATGCTTCAAATCTGAGGCACTTTGTATCGAGGTGACAAGTGAAGTAGCACTGCTAATGGCAGCTCATTCCGAGATTAGAAGAGGTACTACTATATGGGACAAAAAATGCAGAAAGCCATGTCACAACATGAAGGCTTTCTATGAAAGGGAAAGTGGCTATATTAGATGGAAGAGGATGTATCTACAGTGCAATCTCAAAGAACTTTTGCCCTTATCTATGATAAGAAAAGGGGGTAGAAGGATATCTTCCGCCTGCAAAAGAATAGAAGGTGCTCAACTTCAAAACAAAAATTCCCCTTACCCATACCCCCAGGAAGATATATGAAATGACTAGTAACGAGCTTGCTTATAATGTTCCAAACTAGGGGAAAAAGCATAACAGAATCGAGGCTGAGCATACTGCCGCTTTCATAGAGCAAACATTCATTACATAGGCAACTGCAGACACGTAGAAAATGAGATAGAAAGATTGATTCAAAAAGGGTACTTATGCAGCTTCTAGAAAGAGAATAACGAAGAAAGGACCAAGAATCTCACCCTGGATCCGAATAAAAACCAAGCAGGAAACCCATTCAACCTCATAGCCTCAATCCATAAGGTGCCACGCTTCATTGGGAAGAGCAAGAAGGTACAGGAGTGGTATGTGCAGGAAGCAAGAGTGGAGCAAAGAATCTTACTCAATATAAGATAGAAACCTGCATAGGACATAATTTTCACCGCAGTTGATGCCGCTGGAGTTGTTTTCCTACATTAGGATTCGCTTGTCTATTGTACAGATCTTCAACTAAACCATGAAAAAGGTCTTCGTGGATTTTAGGAGTTCGATAAATGTCATTATCAAGTCTGCATACGACTAGATGAAGCTTCCAGTAGAAGTATTAAAGCCCAGCCCCAAGCCAATCTATAGCTTCAACAATGGTGTAGCCACTCCCACTGGGTCAGCCTACTTACTAGTCACTATCAGAACTGCACCCCTTCACAGGTCTTTCTATGTTAATTTCCCAATCATCGATCAGCTGTCATTGTATAATGCGTTCTTAGGAAGACCCGCATTGATTGACTTGGGGTAGTTATTTCTCGGAAGGATCACTACAACAAACTAGACATTTAACAGCGTTTATAAAACGCTATAGAAGACTTTAATAGCGTTTTTAACTACATGCCATTATAAGTCAAGAACATACCATAGCAATAAAGTAAACGCTGTAAAAAGCCGATTTTTATAGCATTTTATGGATGCTATGAACACATTTTACAGCGTTTATGCTGAAGTGCTAAAAACTTTTCCTAGCGTTTAAATTCTGCTGTCAAATATATTTAACGACGGTTATCTCTTGCTGTCAACTTTATTCATAGCATTTAATTTATTGTTATGAGTGATCTTTGTACTACATTTACCATTCTTAAGAACCTTTTTTGACGGTTCAAAAATGCTGTTGAGGTGTACCATAGCATTTTTAAAACACTGTTGAAACTTTACACAGCATTTTACGTTTATTGTTTTTGGATTTTCCCCTCCACCGGTTCTATTTATATGCACATCAATCATAATTTATATACCAGCACAGTTAAAATCTAACATGTACATTTCATAATCAACACAATATATAAGCCACAAATTTCATAATCAAACATGTAACATTGCATAATCAAAACACACAATATTCTTAACTAAAACATATATAATACGTCTATAATATTCATAAACAATGTAAAACAAGTAGCAGCTAGTGACCAAAAGTAGTCGTATAAAAAGCATACAAACCAAAATGTAGTTCTGGCATCAAAAATAACTTTGAATTCATAACATGTTGTAGCACTTTTTTGTATGAAAGGTACCTATCTACCTGTAAAGTAAAAGTTCAAAAATTAGCAAAATAAATCACTAATACAATAAATACAATCTGAAACATAGCTAATGCAAGCAAATTTAACATGAAATGTAGTATAGAACAAATGAAAAGTGATGGTACTGTTTATATGATATTATTTATATATTTATAATTTGTATTAATTCGTATACTTATTTAATATATATATATAATTTATTTTATAATAATTAATGTATAATTTTGTATTATTTGCATATATATAATTCTATGATACGTTTATATTCTTTGGTTTAATGAGTTTATCCATTATTATTATTACCACCACTATAACTTGTATGTTATGTGTGTGTGTATGCAATTTACAAATATAATTTATATGATTCACATGTATATGTCTATATGTTTGTGTGTGTATCTGATATAATATATATGTATCGTTTATATAATATTTATTTATTATATATATAATTCATATTATTTCATATACTTATTATATACATTTATTATATTATTTGTTATATTAATTCATATATAATTTATATTAATTAGCACGTAAAATTCTATAATAACTTTTCAAGCTTTGGTTAAGTTTATCAAGATATTATTATTACTCCTTGTACTACTACTACTATTACTATTTATAGTATGTGTGTGTGTGTGGGTATACAATTTAAATATATAGTTTATATGATTTACATATAAATATGTAGTTTATATTTATTATATATTAATTCATATATAATTCATTTCTATAATAAGTTAATATGCTATGGTTTAATAAGTTTATCATGATATTATGATTATTATTCATTCGTACTTCACATAGTATTGTTCATACATAACATAATTAATTCATACATAATTTAATATATATAATTGATATAATATATACGTATGTAATTTAAAAAGATATAATCTATGTAATATAATTTGTAATAGTATATATTTTCATACATAAACTTAACTGTTTTTCATAAATTTAGTTAGTTTTCATAAACTTGGTTAAATTATTATAATATTTAGTTAACATAGCTAATTTTGTAAAACTTAGTTGATTTTGTAAAACTTAGTTAACTTTTATAAAAATTAATTAAATCGGTTAGTTTTTATAAACTTAGTTATTTAAAAAAAAATTAGTAAACTTTTAAAAGTTAATTCTTATAAACTTAGTTTTTTTTTACAAAATTTAGTTAATTTTTATAAATTTTTATTTTTTTGAACTTGGCCAATGTTTATAAATTTAATTAACTTGGTTAAAATTTAAAAAAGCTTAGTTAATTTTTATAAATTTATTAACGAATCAATATAACTATGTGGTAATGTCAAGAATTACAACAGTCCTTGGTTAACCTAGTCTAGTTGCTAATTTTGCTTTTTTATAAATAATTATAACAAGATTAAAAATTAATATTTATGAACAGTTCATAATAGAATTTCAACGAACTCACCTAAACTATATAGAAAAAGGTCCGAGCGGAAGATAATAACCCATTATATGTCACACTTATGATTGAGATATGTGAATACATTCCAATAAGAAGGGGAAATTTGGTAAATCCCAAAATTAACTCATATGCAGACAAATTAGATGTGTTGGCCATTTGTGATTGAGTGGTATATAGAGAACAAACCTAGTAGGTCTAATATATGTAAAAATATGCATTCATCCATTAAAAACAGTAAGGAATTATACACTTGCGTCTGAATATTAAGTCATTCTAGGAATATTATGAATCCTTTAAGTTAATAGGTTTTGTGATAGCTATCAAGGATTTGATTTGCAAAAATAAAGACAAAGAAGTATAAAGGAAAGAATTTGAAACAAGGATTAGTAAAAAAAATTATCACGGCTGGTTAGTAGGAGAAAGTCGAAAATAAAAACCTACACTAAACACGCTAGCAAAAACAACATATACCTGTTGGGCTCCAATGGCACAATTTCCATCTCCTTAATATATTTAATAATATTGAATTTATGGTAAACGATTGTTATAATCCAATGTTATTAGTGCTTATATTTGAGCACCAGATACCAGTCAGCCTATAAAATTTAAAGCATTTCAAATATATGCAAAGATCATCATAATGACGAATGAACGAAGGAAGAAATTGACAAATGGAGGTACCTTGAGAAAGATGAACTGAACCAAATGACAAAAAGCTTGGTTCACAAAATGCATATATAAGATTGGTTGACAAAAAACAAAGAAACCCTGATTAAGGAAAGTTAGAGAAACAAAATACAAAATCATAAGACTGATTGACAAAAAAACTACATCAAAAATGTGTTCTGCAAACTCAAAATACATATCTAATTAATTTCTACAATAAGGAAAACGCAGATTACATAATATAATTTGTTCTATTGAATCAAGGACCTTAAGCCTTGATATTGTTTTGCCAGTTGTACTGCATTGTCCAAGACGGTAACGAAGTAAGTGAATATAACAAAACCCACCTTTCCAAAATTTGTCCTCTGCCAATCGATAAGACGCACCATGTCTAGTTCTGTGCAGTTAAAGCGCTCGGTGGATTCAATGCGGTAGAGGTGCAAAAAGTCATAGCGGGGAGGTAGCGAAGATATAGCGGGATATATCGGATTACTCTAAAATAGCATATAAATCCCATTGTTTTTACAAATATATAGATAGTAATTATGTGAAAAATTAACATTCAATTGAATTATAATTAATACAAAAATAATTTTAAATAAAAATATGTGCAAATGTATTGTAAATGAATGTAAAACTGTTATATAACTTAATTTAATTTAGTAGAATATCAGAGTATTATCATTTCTAAACATATATAAAAAATTCAATGAAATTAATTAATTTCATAATTTTTATAGCGTATAAATATCATTTTTCAATCCAATTTTTTATAGAAGATATAGTGGAAATAGCGGAATATAGCGGAAATAACGAGATATAGCGGAAATAGCGGGGATTAAAGCGGAAAGGCTATATGTTGGGGATATATGAAAAAATCGTAGCGGTAGGAATCCACTATAAGATATATCGGAGTTATAGCGGGGATATAGCGGGGCATTAACTGCACAGGTCTAGTTGTATACAGGGGAAAAATCACTATATCTTTAACTTCAAGTGTAGTTGTTACTATCAACTTAAAACTGTTTTAAAGATGGCCGCACAAGTTGAGAAACACAGACCTTTCATCCAAAACATCTTATAGCAGCAGTTAAGGTAACCAGCAAAATTTATCTTTAACACATCTCAAACCACCATTCTCAAACTTTCTAAATTGAATTTATAGGCTTATTTTTCATTCTAGAAGTTTTAGAAAAATGTTTAAATCTACCACATCTGCATACTCAGGATCATAGTCAATGTCAAATAATTTATGAAAATTATATTCAAAATTTAATGTGAAATAAATAAAGAAGAAGAGGAAGTGTTGTTAAGAGAGGCGGCAAGTCAAATCCACTTGTTGTACTATACACCAACATAATTTAGAAATAGTTAATGTTGGATGCTTGGGTGAAGAAATACAAAAAATAACAATTTAAGAAGAAACTGAAATGAAGTGACAGAATCATTACATCTTGACCTCTCAATATTTCTAATACCTTTATTTTTATTTATTTATTTATTTATTTATTTTGGAGGGTGAGGGGTGGAGCTGGGGGGTGGGGAATAGGGAATACAAGAAACAAAAAGACGTTAGTCTATAGATTATAAACCTTTACATACTAGGCCGCGGATCCATAATGTTCATTAATACTATCTTTAAAATAATGCCACATAGGATATACAGTTCTAAAATAAATTGCTCCTTGGTGTAAAATCATGTTTAGATTTTTGAAACATATGCCATCATTTTATGAAATATGCGATTTTACTTTATTATCTCTGCATAAATAGCGACCTAGCCATAACGTACGTACATTCAACTCAGTGCAACCATCGCCATTTACGTAGAAGAAAAAAGGGATGTCAGTTGGAGTAACCGGAATGGTATAACCAAGAGACATTATATAAGTTAACTGAATACATCATGCCACAAATGTTTTGCTCGATGATAAAATTCAGTGTATTGTTAGAATTGTAAATATCATTTTCTGATTTATGGTTTAAAATATATCAGTGGGAGTAACTGGAAGTTCAATTACTGGTGATAGTGATAATGCATTATAGTCATTTTCAAATATTCATGTTATTATTTCCACCATCTCTACTAATTAGTCATCTAACGTTTTTGTTTTTTCTTCAAAATTTTCATATTCTCCATGACAGGAAGTTAGAATAAATGTTTTTAAGAACAATTTCAATCAAATTATATGATATTTTAAACCTGAAATATAGTTATTGATTAGCATGATCAGTCGTGTACTCTCCTACTTCACTCAGATGTTATTCCATATCGGTAAAAAGGATTAAATTGCAACCAATTATACTTTATAGCCAATAAATTAGTTGCAACTGAACCTTACTTTATAAATTGAAGACATATATATGCAAATGCTTCAACTATATTCTATACTATGTATGTTGGAAAAAAAAATCCAACAAGTGAATTATGAATAAAGTAACAAATGCTTACCCAACATGTGAATTATGAATAAATAATGAAAAAGTAACAAATTTTGTAAAATGTAGGTGCACCTTTATCATTGTCTAGTGCTACAACTTGACCAATACCTTCAGTTTCTCAAGCATATTGAATTGCTCTTAGACAGAAGTAGCTAAAGCCTGAAAAATAATAACAGGCATTTTAACTAAAGAATTTAGATAAATAATCAAATGTGGTGAAGTCTAACTACAAGGAACGGAAGCAATAGCAACGGCAATTAGCCGTTGGCGGCCGTTGCTAGCCGTTGCTATTTGCCGTTGCTAATAAGCTCGTTGCTACGAGCTCCAGCAACGGCAATAGCAACGGCTCCGTTGCCAATTTAGCAACGGCTAGCGACGACAAATTGTCCACGTGGAAACAGTTAGCTCCAACCGTTATCGTCCCGTGGCGTCGCGAACCGTTGCAAGCCTGGAACCAGATAGCCGTTGCTAGCCGTTGCTAACCGTTGCAAGCCTGGAACCAGATAGCCGTTGCTAGCCGTTGCAAGCCTGGAACTTTTCTGTTTTCCAACATCTAGCTTTCACTCTTCCAACCTCCAAACCATTCCACAACACAACAATCACTTCCAAACCATCGTATACATTCCATTCCAACCATAATATAACCAAATACATCACAAATAATCAAATAAAACACATATACATCAATAATCACGCAACTACATAATCAACTAGCACAAATATTTCATCATCAACCAAACAAAATACATCTCAAATCATTCACACATAATATCCAACACCAACACCATAGGTACACAAAACATCAAACAAACTACCAAGCCCATCAACAAACATAAGTACACAAGTCCAACAAATATCCATTAAAACCACAAATCTTGCCCAAAAAAATTAACCATCAACAAAACATACCTACTCATCATCATCGTCGTCACCACCACCACCACCACCTGACCCTGGCATGGTCCCATGCTCTGAAACGAATGCGGCAATGCGCTCATCTATCTGCTGAGACAAGAAGCTCTGTCGTCAATCATTTATCTCGTCCAGCTGTCGTTGCATCTGGGCTATCTCCTCTTCGGCCATAGATTTCTTGTAAGCCCTCTGGAAGTTAAGAGCCTGTAAAAACGATCAAACAATCTAGTTCTAATTCACGCTCGCAACGGCTATATTAAATTCAAATATAAGTTATTAAAACAGTTTACCTCCTGATTGCCGTATCCATAACGCCTATTGCGAGAAGGCGGATCAATAATTCTATCCCATATTTGATTGGACTCTTGAAGCGTAATATCATCCCGTCCAGTTCTTTGCGCCATCGCTGCCCGCTCCGCTTCATATCTACCCTGCAATTACGAATACAAATTTGACTCAATATATAGCTATACAATTTACTTATACACTACTAAAGGAATGTGAAACGTTGTCATTGCGAATAAACATATTTACCATAACAGATTCAGCCTTCGCATCTGTCCACTCATAGGTGACATTCCCATCATCATCGGTCTGCTCCACCGCATGAGTGACTCTAAAAACCTCGGCCATTGTAGGCTCCTGTCCGGTTCTTGAATGCTGAAATTATACATGAATAAAAAACGTTACTAATATAATTAAATAATATTACAGTTTATAAACTCAAATTACGAATTTACCAATTCCCTCCGCCATTGTTGGAATGACTTGGACCCACCGCGGTGTAACGCTGGATTTTTATTTCTGTTCACACTATTTCGCTTTGCTATTTCCTGTTAATTTAAATACATGGTTAGTTAAATTAATAATGCAACTAACATACATAATGTAAATAAATAATACTAACAATACAGCAATACATAACTTACTTTGACAGCTTCACTTTCCCAGTGGGTGACAAATGCAGCCCAAACATCATTACCCATCCAACTGGGTTTTTTTCCGCTTAGCTTGGCCTTCGAAAGAGTTTCCCTGTAATTTTTCCGCATCCTCTTATTCCAATGATTGAAGAAGACATTGTTATCTTCCGAGCGGACACGTATTACAACCTGCTTATTGAAAATAATTTGAATTATATATAGTATACTAATTTTACATTGAAATATAAAATTATACTTACCATCAAATCAGCAACTATAGCGTTCATCACTTCGCCTGGGATGTCGTCCCAATAAGGCCAGCAACCAGACATCCTACTCTTATAGGATTGCTTTGACACTTGAAGAATGTAATCTGCCGGCTCTATTTCGAAACCCCTGTATAAATGTTGATGTATATAATTAATATATTTTAAATAATTTAATTGAAATTATTTAGATACTTACCCAACACTCTTGGGAACTATCTCTATCTCACGGCGAAAGTCCGGAGCCGTACCGCTGGGACCCGCGCCATGAGAAGGCGAAGGAGAAGGCTGAGATGTACTGCGCCTTCTGTGAGACATATCTGCCACAAACATAATCATATCATATAATGAAAAGAAAACAAATTATTATTACAACACATGTTCCATTAATCATCATAATCATTCTTTGTAATTACATAGCTCAGAATAATGCAGAACATAATCATTATTATTATTAAACAGCTCTCTGAAAGAAGCGTAGGTCAAAATAAAACAGAATGATAATACATAACAAAATTATTATTATTACATAGCTCAGAATAATACAGAACGCATTCATCATTCTTAATACATTACTCAAGATAAAACATCATACATGCATACATTAAAAAACAGTGTAATGTATCAGTCTTCGTCGTTTTCTGATTCAGACTCGGTCTCGTACTCTATATCGTTTTCTTCGGTACTTTCAAACGCATCAATTAAAACATTCGCTTCATCATTCAACGATCCTACGTCAACATCGTCAGTTATTATTATTTCAGTATTTGGCTCCAGATCTGCTTGATACGCTGCTTCATCTGGAATATTATTTCCATCAAATGTAAATCTTGCCTTTGTTTTAATAACAGCCCACCAATCAGCTTTATCTTTTTTTAAGGATGGATACGGAGCAAAATAAACTTGTAATGCTTGCTTGGCTAATATGAAAGGATCATACTTATAGTAATGCGAGGTATGCTTTATTTCAATGAGCTTGTAATCTTTGTGCACGTTAATTCTAGAACCAAGAATATTGCTAAACCAATTGCATTTAAATAAAAAAACTTTCTCTGCAGGTTGTATATAATATGTCAACTCTAAAACCTGTGTTAAGACGCCGTAAAAATCTTTTATATGCTCCTCTGGATCATCACTGCCTTTAACAAATACACCACTGTTATATGTTAATTTTTCAGCCCCGTAATCTTTGGTGTTGAATTTAAATCCGTTGACGAAGAATATTGGATAAGTCTTCACATTTCTTTTTGGTCCGATAGCAATATGTCGTAATCCTTCGTCAACAACAGAGTTTTTTGGATCATATACGTATTTTGAAAACCATTTAGCAAAATCTTTACTGAGATCGCCAGATGGATGTTGTGATTCGTATATACTGCAAAAATGTATTATTCCCATCAAAATTAATATATATATATACGTATAATTAAATTGTACATGAATTTAGTACTACCTGACAAATGGTGCAACTTCAACACAATTTAAAAGAACATATGTGTGTGCTATATGGAAATCTTTATCGTCTAACCATATTTCCACACATTTCCTAGCAGGTCGGCCTTGTTGTCTAAAAATAGATAACATTGTTTGAGAAGAATCATGTTCAACAGCTTCATCATTACGGGGAATACTGACAAACGATAACTTCACATCGTTACTAAAGTAATGTGAGAAAAAAAATAAAGATTCTTCTTCCATATACGCTTTGCAAATTGAACCTTCTACTCGTGCTTTTTGTCTAATTTTCTTCTTCAAATGATTCAAGTACCTATAACAAAATTAATTTAATTTCTGTTTTGGTATATAAATCTAAATTTTAAGCAAACTTCATATTGCGGATATTCAAAATTACCTCTCAAATGGATACATCCATCCATACTGCACAGGACCTCGAAGAAGTGCTTCGAATGGTAGATGAACAGGTAAATGCTCCATTACATTAAGGAACCCTGGTGGAAATATTTTTTCCAGTTTGCAGAGCAGTATAGGGATTTCTACTTCAAGTTTACGTATGCGATCTACCTTTAACGTCGTCGAACAAAGTTGTTTATAAAACATACTTAATTCTGTTATAACACTCCATACTTTGCCAGGCAACAGTTCTTTGAAAAGCACAGGGAAAAAATATTCCATCATTATATGGCAATCGTGACTTTTCATCCCACTCAATTTACTGTTTTTAAAGTCAACACATCTACGGAGGTTAGAAGAAATCCCATCAGGACATCTTAGTCCTTCCACCCACTTTAGCACGAGTTTTACTTGTTTGTTATCTAGCTCATAGCATGCTTTGGGTTTTTTTGTATCGTCGTACAAATGAAGCTCGGGCCGCTTACAAAAGTGTAATATATCACGTCTCGAATTCACATCGTCCTTAGTTTTCCCCTTTACATTCAAAACTGTATTAAACACGTTATCGAACACGTTTTTTTCATTGTGCATAACGTCAATATTATGTCGGAGTAGCAGATCTTTCCAGTAAGGTAACTCCCAAAATATACTTTGTTTGCACCAGTTATGAATGTCCGATTTACCTGGAATTTCAACTTGTACCCCAGTTTCATGTATCTTTGGATAGTCTTTTACGATGTCATATATCTCTTCACCTGACCAAACCTTCGGTGGTAGCATACTCTCTTCTCTATTTGCTTTAAAGTTCTTTTTATCCGTTCTAAATTTATGATTAACGTGTAGAAAACATCGATGACAGTCAAACCAAGAAATTTTCTTTCCATACTTTAATGAAAATGCTCGTGTTTCATCCATGCAATGAGGACAAGCTAGACGTCCCGCTGTGCTCCAACCTGAAAGCATCCCATACGCAGGAAAATCACTAATAGTCCATAATAAAGAAGCGAACATACGAAAATTCTTTTTTCTTGAAATGTCGTATGTTTCAACTCCTTCATGCCACAATGTTTTCAATTCTTCGATCAATGGTTGTAGATAAACATCAATTCCTTGTGTCGGATCATCGGGACCGGGGACGACGATCGTTAGAAACATATACGGAGTTTTCATACACATCCATGGAGGTAAATTATAAGGAGTAACAATAATAGGCCATGATGAGTATTTACTACCAAACTGAGAGAATGGTGAAAATCCATCTGTACATAAACCGAGTCTGACATTACGGCTCTCTGCAGCAAACGCGGGATAAATCTTATCGAAATGTTTCCACGCTTCTCCATCAGATGGATGTATCAAAGTTCCTTCTTCTGGTGTTCTAACACCGTGCCATCGCATATGACATGCCGTAGCAGAAGATGCATATAACCTTTGAAGTCTAGGAGTGATAGGTAAATAATGCATTCTCTTGTATGGAACTTCTTTTCCTTTTTTTTTCTCGGTTTGAATCTTTCCTCGTTACATATTCTGCATTTTCTAAGGTCAACGTCATCTTTCCAATACAACATACAACCTTTTATACATGTATCTATCTTTTGGTATGGCAATCCAAAAACAGACATAAGTTTTTTCACTTTATAATGACTATCGCACATCAAATTATTAGGTGGCATGTGTCGTTTTGCAGCTTGTACAACTGCTGTAAATCCAGCTTCTGTAAGGTTGAATTTTGATTTCATAGTGATGTATTCGGCGGTTACGGATAATTTGGTTCCGCTTTTACAACCATCCCACAAGGGCCTCTTAGCAGAATCCAATAAATCATAAAAAAATTTAGCTTGCGCGGTTGATTCTTCTTCAACGTTATCATTGTCATCATCGCCCTGATCAATGGTAGGAAACATCGACCGTGCTGCATCTTGCACCATATTTTCTATTGGATTCGTCATAATATTATCGTCCTCTAACACTACAGGATTAGGTGTACGTTCAACAAGTTCACCATGACGATCCCATAAGTAATAATTCGGCACAAAACCAAATTTATACAGATGTACTTCTATTACATCTGATTTCCAATGCTTTAAATGTTTGCACTTACTACACGGACAACGAATTTCATCGTTATTCCGATTATTAGATTTAGCGAATCTAATAAATTCATGTACACCGTTACAGAAATGTTCCTTTATTGATCCTTTCATACCAGTTCGGACTTCATACATCCAACTACGATCGAGAAAATAATCGAACATTTTTCCTGATTTGATAAAATATGTTAGAAGATTCAACTAAACACTTCACTTCATATTATACAGTATTTTATGATTGATTTATAATTTGTCATTAAATCAACTATTTAACAATTGAAAAACATTTTATAATTCATTGACGGTCGGTCATCCTACTTCCCATTACAAACACAATATCGTAATTACATTTTATAAATCATTTCAGGTTAAACGATTCAACAAAATTTCGACAGCACTTCCCTTTATTCCCTGTATCGTACACAAAATGCATGTACACAGGGAACAAAAAGGAAGTGCCACCAAAATTTTGTAAATCGTTTAAACTGAAATGATTTACAAAATGTGATTACTTTATTGTGTTTGTAACTTGTCCAAATACTAGGACAAATCCAACAAATATTGTATCAGATGAATATAAATGTCCGTTCTTAGAAAAAACGAATATCCATATAACGATCATAGACAACACTTGTCAGACGGGGCCAAAATATATCTCTAAGGGATTTACAGAAATAAAACATATTTTCTAATTATTCTTCTAACAACTACAAAATATTTTATAATTAATTAATTCATTATATTTTAACTTTCACTGAATAATTAGCTCATTGTTATTACGCTCATTTCAAAATTTTATAATTCATTCAACGAATTATACTTATTTTAAACTATGATAACAATTATAATTAGCACTTCTGAATTAAATTATCGTTAACTGTACCAATCTATCATGATATCTATTAATTTCTATACAATTAACTTTGGCGTAAACTATACACATTATTTTAAATAAAAACAAATCTTATCATAAACTTAAATATCAACAAGCATGTTCATCAATAATATACACTAATTTTAAAATCAAACCACCAATCAAAATCAACTAATACAAATATTACCATAACTAATACGTCGCATTAATCATCATTTTCAACATAATGATAAACTAATTTAACTTCCACCTAACTTAAAACACTATAATCATCCAATATCACTATAAATAAATCACTATAATCATCACCCAATATCACTATGATCAACTAATACGATTATTTTCGAAATTAGGGTTTTCCAATTAATCCTAAATTAAACCTAAATCAAAGCCAAATCAAGTTTAGAAGATATACCAGCGAGTTTTGGAGGTGTTTGAGCGACGTGGAGGCAACGAGCAACGGCTGGAGTCGGAGAGGCGGCGGATTGCGACGGGGAGGAGGATTTGGGGAGGAAGTTTGGGTTGGTGGGAAATGAGAAATCTGTTCGCGGGTTACAGATCTGTAGTCGCGATCTGCAACGGCTAGCAACGGCCGCTTTTTTTAGCCGTTGCCAGCCGTTGCAACCTTCCGACACAAAATGGAGCCTTTTCTTGTAGTGGATTGACAAAAAAACTACATCAAAAATGTGTTCTGCAAACTCAAAATACATATCTAATTAATTTCTACAATAAGGAAAACGCAGATTACATAATATAATTTGTTCTATTGAATCAAGGACCTTAAGCCTTGATATTGTTTTGCCAGTTGTACTGCATTGTCCAAGACGGTAACGAAGTAAGTGAATATAACAAAACCCACCTTTCCAAAATTTGTCCTCTACCAATCGATAAGACGCACCATGTCTAGTTCTGTGCAGTTAAAGCGCTCGGTGGATTCAATGCGGTAGAGGTGCAAAAAGTCATAACGGGGATGTAGCGAAGATATAGCGGGATATATCGGATTACTCTAAAATAGCATATAAATCCCATTGTTTTTACAAATATATAGATAGTAATTATATGAAAAATTAACATTCAATTGAATTATAATTAATACAAAAATAATTTTAAATAAAAATATGTGCAAATGTATTGTAAATGAACGTAAAACTGTTATATAACTTAATTTAATTTAGTAGAATATCAGAGTATTATCATTTCTAAACATATATAAAAAATTCAATGAAATTAATTAATTTCATAATTTTTATAGCGTATAAATATCATTTTTCAATCCAATTTTTTATAGAAGATATAGTGGAAATAGCGGAATATAGCGGAAATAACGAGATATAGCGAAAATAGTGGGGATTAAAGCGGAAAGGCTATATGTTGGGGATATATGAAAAAATCGTAGCGGTAGGAATCCACTATAAGATATATCGGAGTTATAGCGGTGATATAGCGGGGCATTAACTGCACAGGTCTAGTTGTATACAGGGGAAAAATCACTATATCTTTAACTTCAAGTGTAGTTGTTACTATCAACTTAAAACTGTTTTAAAGATGGCCGCACAAGTTGAGAAACACAGACCTTTCATCCAAAACATCTTATAGCAGCAGTTAAGGTAACCAGCAAAATTTATCTTTAACACATCTCAAACCACCATTCTCAAACTTTCTAAATTGAATTTATAGGCTTATTTTTCATTCTAGAAGTTTTAGAAAAATGTTTAAATCTACCACATCTGCATACTCAGGATCATAGTCAATGGCAAATAATTTATGAAAATTATATTCAAAATTTAATGTGAAATAAATAAAGAAGAAGAGGAAGTGTTGTAAAGAGAGGCGGCAAGTCAAATCCACTTGTTGTACTATACACCAACATAATTTAGAAATAGTTAATGTTGGATGCTTGGGTGAAGAAATACAAAAAATAACAATTTAAGAAGAAACTGAAATGAAGTGACAGAATCATTACATCTTGACCTCTCAATATTTCTAATACCTTTATTTTTATTTATTTATTTATTTATTTTGGAGGGTGAGGGGTGGAGCTGGGGGTGGGGAATAGGGAATACAAGAAACAAAAAGACGTTAGTCTATAGATTATAAACCTTTACATACTAGGCCGCGGATCCATAATGTTCATTAATACTATCTTTAAAATAATGTCACATAGGATATACAGTTCTAAAATAAATTGCTCCTTGGTGTAAAATCATGTTTAGATTTTTGAAACATATGCCATCATTTTATGAAATATGCGATTTTACTTTATTATCTCTGCATAAATAGCGACCTAGCCATAACGTACGTACATTCAACTCAGTGCAACCATCGCCATTTACGTAGAAGAAAAAAGGGATGTCAGTTGGAGTAACCGGAATGGTATAACCAAGAGACATTATATAAGTTAACTGAATACATCATGCCACAAATGTTTTGCTCGATGATAAAATTCAGTGTATTGTTAGAATTGTAAATATCATTTTCTGATTTATGGTTTAAAATATATCAGTGGGAGTAACTGGAAGTTCAATTACTGGTGATAGTGATAATGCATTATAGTCATTTTCAAATATTCATGTTATTATTTCCACCATCTCTACTAATTAGTCATCTAACGTTTTTGTTTTTTCTTCAAAATTTTCATATTCTCCATGACAGGAAGTTAGAATAAATGTTTTTAAGAACAATTTCAATCAAATTATATGATATTTTGAACCTGAAATATAGTTATTGATTAGCATGATCAGTCGTGTACTCTCCTACTTCACTCAGATGTTATTCCATATCGGTAAAAAGGATTAAATTGCAACCAATTATACTTTATAGCCAATAAATTAGTTGCAACTGAACCTTACTTTGTAAATTGAAGACATATATATGCAAATGCTTCAACTATATTCTATACTATGTATGTTGGAAAAAAAAAATCCAACAAGTGAATTATGAATAAAGTAACAAATGCTTACCCAACATGTGAATTATGAATAAATAATGAAAAAGTAACAAATTTTGTAAAATGTAGGTGCACCTTTAATCATTGTCCAGTGCTACAACTTGACCAATACCTTCAGTTTCTCAAGCATATTGAATTGCTCTTAGACCAGAAGTAGCTAAAGCCTGAAAAATAATAACAGGCATTTTAACTAAAGAATTTAGATAAATAATCAAATGTGGTGAAGTCTAATTATAGAAATACGGGGAAAAGTGAAGAAAATCGAAAAATAATAACAGCAATTCACAATTCAATTTTTTGTACATGTGAAAGAAGCATAGAAAGCAATCAAACCCTTGAAATACTTGTTTGATACTAAGTTGGTTTTTAAAGAAAAAACAGAAGGACATACTCTTTGCATTAGTATTCGATCAATATAAAAAACAATATTATTTAGTTGGATTCACTTGATTTGAAAATGAGCATTTCATGAATGGCAAGTAACCGACTGCTATTTATACTTTATCATTTCTCTTGCCATTTTCATCTATTTTTCTAGTGATAAATCTTTCAAAAAATACAAATAAACTACTACCATTGAAAGCATAACATTCATCCAGCAATATATTATCACAGTTCATATACCTAAAGCTACTAAAATTAGAAAATTAGAGATACCATATCCCACCGTCATCTAATCCTGGGTGCATATTTTTATTTAGGAAGTCGATTAATTATCAAGTCCATACCATTTTCATGAGTAGTGATATAATAATATGAGAGAAAATATAAATTAATTTTCAGGTCCATATAAGACCAGTGGTTAAATTTTGCTGTCAATATTGTATTGTTGTCTGTGAGAACTATATATGCAACTATGCACTCGGTTGTTTCTATTTTTTCAAAACAAAATAGGACAAAGCCTGCTGCTAAAGCATCTTCTGTAGAATGCCTATTTGCAGTATGGGGAACCCTTAAATAAACGGGAATACCTCCCACTTCGGCTTCAAAAAATGCATGAAATTTCAGTGTACACTTTCCAAACTTTTTTTTATATAATTTATGCCTTTAGAGATATACGTTTTATGGCCATCAGAAATTAGACAAAGGAAACCTTTTATACTTTATTTAGAAAGCTAGGTTTAATTGTCATAGCTACGACTACTTATGCCACTCATACAAGCATTGGCATCTTCAGTTACCTACTCAATATGAACCTCCACACTCTCTAAAATAAATTTCCTATCTGGACATAGCATTTCATATAACCAGAAGTACTGACTAGTATGGGAAAGAAATAAAAAGTGAAAGTGAGCAAGAAAGTACCTCAAGAATAATGCTAGGAAAAGTAGATACAAAAAGTATATTGTTATCTTTGATAACCTAAGAACAAGGTCCCACTGCAGCAGGTGATTTCTTAGAATGAACAACGTCTTCTTATCAGATATATAGACAAACAATTTAAAAGCTACAAACGCCTAAGCAGAGATCTATAATACACACACGCATGCATGCTGGCATATATATGCACAAACAGTTAGTTGAAGATGATGAAGGATATGAATTCCCATGTGATGGAAAACATTCGTCATTCACTCTCTTTCGGAAACTCTCAAGCCAATGAGTATTTTAAAATATAGTACAACTACATTTATGAGAAATAAAAATTGGTAAAAAAACATTATAACACTGCCATCAAGGGGCCAAAAGATGGGCTAGGGTTTCTTGATATAAAAATACTCAACACTATGTGAAAACCATTTCACTTGGAAAATTAGTTTCATTGAAAGGAAGATGCCAATGCTTCCTTGGTTATTTACATTTATTTTTTTACTATAGCTTTGAGAAACATGATGGTGATTCACCTTTCTCAATGTTAGGAAACAAAAATTACTAACTAGGCAACAGTTCATAAATCATGATAAATGCTACATTCAATATATTAGACCGTCTACGTAATACTAGACTATATAACCAAGGTTTAATTGTTGTTATGATCAATGACGCCAAGAATTAAGCTAGTAATCTACCTTGGAGACTGTACCACTATTTGGCTATGCAATTTGGCTTCCAACGTACTCTCTGCCATAATAGCCCTTTTCTCCATTTCTGCAAGCAAATACATTGCTTCTTCATACTTTCCTGCGTCAATCTGGAAATAGGGATAAATCCATATAACTCAACTAGAAAACACAAGCTAGAAATGATATCAGTACGCATCACATGGGAATCAACGGGGACGTCTGCCCCCATCAAATAGCTTACAAGCAACATAAAGAAAAAATAGGGTTCCAATAAATTATTATACAAATAAAAAATAACCAGAAGACGAAGAAACTATAAAACTAACCGTTTTGAAGATGATGAATTCGCATGGCATATATTCTATTTTGTACAGCAAGAATTTAAAACAAAGAAGAAAAAATAGACGAAGAAGATAAAAAATAAATAAAATACCCGTTTTGAAAAGAGGAGGTTGAAGATTAGTGTACATAAGTTCAAAAGGTGAAAGAGGATATATTTTTATTGTTGCAACCAATAGAAGCTAGGATTCCATGATTGGTGGAGTAAAATAACTAGTGTTCCTACGGTTGTTAAGTGAGTGGCCGACTTATTGGATTCACCGATGGAGCTCTGAGTGTATCAGAAATTCAGGTTTTAGAAGAAGAAAAGAAATTTTAGGGTTCTTTGATTTTTGGGGAAGAGATAACCGTGATGTGAAAATAAGAGGCCAACTTATTGGATTAACCTGCCTTCTAAATTTTTAGCGGCAACGGTAAATTGTTTTCTTCTGAGTTGGTTCAAACAGAAGTTGCCTAAAAAACGCTGATAACAGTTGCTGTTACTGAGTCGTTTTCTTGTAGTAGATCTGCTCATGAAATTTCACACAACCATTAGAATAGGGTCGATTAGAGGGAAGCAATTACTAGCTAGGGAATTATATAATGTAAACATTAAATCTAGCTATAAAATTGTTCAAAACTATTTTATTATTTCTTCTAATATCTACGATAAGAATAACGATAATTGAAAAAAGTTTGAGCCGGTTTTAAAAATCGAACTGATATGAAGTACCATGACTAATGACTAAACAAGTCATCTTGCGACCACAACCTCGTATGAAAACAGAAAAGAAAATGTATGCACATGATCAGCACCGACGAATATAACTCAGTTTATGAATAATACTTCTTCGAAGAAGCTCAAGAATAGACACATTAAGTCACCTCACAGCCCAAAGAGGAAGGAGAAGATGAAATAGACCCAAGATTAGGGGAAATAAAGAAAGAGTTAGAGTTAATGGGTGACCTTGAAGATGTGAAAATTGATCCAAAAAACCCACAAAGGTTATTAAGATCGGGAAGAATCTCAGTGCAGAAGTACAAATTGATCTAATAGACTGTTAAAAAGATCAACAAATGTATTTGCTTGGATGCATTAAGACATGGTGGGAATAGATCCAACCATCATCTGCCATGCACTCAATATTGATCATGATGCTCATCCGGTTAAACAAAAGTGCAGAACCCTGGATCAAGAAAGGATAATGCTCTGCAAAAAAATCAAGAAGCTGAAAGAAAATGAATTCATCAGGGAAGTGTACTACCCGAAATGGATCGTCAATCCGGTATTTGTTAAGAAATCTAATGGAAAATAGAGAACATGCATAGACTATACCAACCTCAATAAGGCCTGCCCAAAAGACAGCTTCGCCTTACCTAGAATTGATCAGTTGGTGGATGCAACTAGTGGACACGAACTACTCTTGTTCACGGATGCATATTCAGGATATAATCAGGTAGCTAGTTTGAGCTAGATCAGAAGCACTAGTTCCGTAATAGACAAAGGCCTATACTACTACGAAGTAATGTCGTTTGGACTCAAAAATGCTGAAGCGACCTACCAAAGATTAGTTAATATGATGTTCTCAGAGAAGATCGGTAAAAATGTTGAAGTATATGTAGACAACATGTTAGTTAAATCAAAAGTAGCATCGATCCATGTACAAGATCTGGAAGAGACATCCACGGTCTTATGGTAGTATAATATGAAGCTATATCCTTTGAGGTGCACCTTTTCCATATAATTAGGAAAATTTCTAGGATATATTGTCAGCGCACGCGGCATAGAAGCAAACCCAGAAAAGATTGAAGCTATAAGGGGAATGAGGATCCCAACGAAGCCGAAAGACATCATGAGCCTGAACTATAGAGTAGCTGTGCTAAGCAGGTTCATCTCTAAAGCCATTGATAAATGCATACCATTCTTCGATCGAGTAAAGAAAGGATGAAATTTCAAATGGACTGAGGAGTGTAAAGCCACATTCCAAAATTTGAAGGACCATCTGGTCAACACTACCATACTATCTAAACCGGTAACAGGTGAGGACTAGTATATATATCTAGCTGTAACCGATAAAGCTGTTAGTTCTACAATGGTTTGAGAGGATGAAGGAACCTAGAGGCCGATTTACTTCACAAGCAAGCATTTTTCTGGAGCAAAACTAAATTACTCAATCATTAAACACTGGCCTACAACTTACTCCTTACAGCAAGAAAGCTGCAACCCTATTTCCAAGCACATCCCATCAAAGTCCTTATAGACAAACCACTAAGACAAATAGTGCAGAAGCTAGAGACTCTATCCGTTTGCTGAAATGGGCAATGGAGCTTAGCTAATATGATATCACCTAATATCTGAGAAAAGTAACCAAAGGTCAGGCACTAGCAAACTTCATTGCGGAATGCATACTACTGACCGAGCCCCAACCTGAGGAAGAAATGCCTACCCCGCAGTTCTGGCAACTATTTGTGGATAGAGCTTCAAATGAACAGGGCGCAGGAATTGGATATTTATTGATTACTCCAGATAAGTAGAAATTATATGAAGCAATGCAGCTTGGGTCCAAGGCAACCAACAACGTAGTTGAATACGAGGCTCTCCTCCTAGGCTTGGGAATGGCTAATGTGATGAAGGTAACCAATATTAAAATTCATAGCGATTCCCAATTAGTTGTTAATCAAGTGTAGAGAAATTACCAAGTAAAGGATACAACTTTAGCCAAATATGTGGAACTTTCTAAAACGTTATTAAAGCAGTTCGAATAGTTTGGCATAGAGTAGATTCCATGTGAACAACTCTTCTACCGATTCATTAGCTAAACTTACAAGCACCAAAGTGGTAAATGAAATGAAAGCCATTCCAATAGGACATCAGGCAAAGCCAAACATCACAGAAGTAAACCAAATCGGGTCCTAATTTGGACCCAATGAGCGGTGGTCCTAGGGGAACAAGATAATGAAATGGAGGAAAATAAGGAGCAATCCTCAGTCGAGCCCACGCTTCAATAGACTGAAGGAAACACTTGGATGACCCCCATTAAGTAGTTCCTATTGAATGGAACCTTACCCAAAATAGACATGAAGTCCCAAAAATAAAATATCATGCTCTGTACTACTCCTTCATTGATGGCATATTATACAAGAGAGGGTATTATACCCCTTATCTTAGATGGATTTCCAAAGAAGAAGGAATACATGTCATGAGAGAAGTACACGAGGGGCGGTGTGGGGATCACTTCAGAGAGCCAAGTTAGCAAAGAAGGTATTGAGGCATAGTTACTACTGGCCTACAGAACTTCAGGATGCAAGGGAATTTGTGAGAATATGTGACAAATGTAAGATGTTTGCAAGTATCCCTAGACAACCATTCTATGAGCTCATCCCCAAGCTAGTCCATAGTCATTCGACATATGGAGAATAGATCTAATAGGACCACTACCTATGTCAAATGGGGGGGCGAAGCATGCTATAGTGGCGATAGACTACTTCACCAAATGTGTAGAGGCAGAACCCCTAGCTACAGTCACTGCGAAAAAAATTGTCACTTTTGTGATAAGAAACATAATTACTAGGTATGGGATTCCCCAAAAGATAATTTTTGATAATGGGACCCAGTTTGAAAGCAAGGAATTTGCAGAGCTCTGCGAGAAAAATGGAATAATCAAAAGATTTTCCTTAGTTGCACACCCACAAGCAAATGGGTAAGTCGAAGCGACAGATAAAACTATCATGAAGTTACTTTAGAAAAGACTATAGAAGGCAAAGGGGAAGTAGACTAAGTAATATTCTTTGGTGCTATAGATCTATAGGACCTCAACTAGATCCCCAACCGATCATACCCAATTTTCCTTAACCTATGGATATGAAGCTATGCTTCCCGTTAAAGTAGAGGTCCCATCATATAGAAGAATATCATACGCGACCAAGAAGAATAGGAAGCTAAAAGAAGCTGCCCTCGATTTCATTCAAGAAAAAAGAGATGAGACAGTAGTCGTATCCAACGCATGCCGACAAAGGATGGCGAGAAACTACAATGTTAGGCTTAGGGAGTGGAACTTATGTAAGGGAGATTTGGTACAACAAAGAGTAATGGCCAACACAAAAAAGGCCCATCGGATGGAGCTAAGGGCCCAAATTGGGAAGGACTGCTTGTTATAGAATATGTTTTAAATAACGGGGCATACCAACTATCAAAACTTGATGGAAATCTAGTTCCAAGAATATGGAACTCAAAGTGCCTCAGGCCTTATTTTGTATGATATATGTTACTTATGTAACAACATTGTAATTATTATGAAAAGTAGTAATATAATGAACTGGAAGTTGGGTTATTGGATGGCCTGAACTAGTATAAAAATCTCTCTATGTTAATTTATCTAACAAAATTAACAATAAGCTGGATGAAGGGATATTGGACGACTCAGACCAGTATAAAAATCTCTCCGTATTAACTTACCTAACATAGTTAACATTTACACTAGACGTAAGGATATTAGACAGCTTGAACCAGTATAAAAAACCATGTGCATGAATTAAAGAGGTCGTAAATACATGACCTGACTTCATAGTCAAAATACAATCCGCCCCCAAGTAGCAGGGTGAACCATGTCAAGCACATGAATATGAAACCGCCCCCAAACAGTGGGGTAGATCATACCAAGCATGCAACAAAACATGCATGACAAAAACATAGTTCAGGGTCCATGAATTACGCTAGGAACCAAGCAAAAATGGTAAGAAGAGATGATACATGGAATGTAAAATAACCTACAAATCAGGTGTAATTCCAAAAACTACTTAGAGCTTGCTAGGTAACCTAAAAAAGAAAGGATTTCTTCATATTTACAGAGCTCTATTAAAACTCACTGAAATCCACATGTATTAATACAATCCACACATCAATAAACACTTCAAAAGTTTACAAGAAAAATGACAAACTATAGTTTATAATAAAACAAGGCACCAACTCGAGTCTGACTCGGACTCGGAAGAAGCATTAGATATGATTGTTCTTTGGCGAGAAGATCTATGGGCATCCAATATTGGGCGTTGAGTAAGACTGTTCCTAAGTTGGAGGGTAAGAGACGGGACATCCTACTTAGTGATAACACTCGAAGAGCGACTAGGAGCAATGCTGCCAAAAGCAATACGAGGCTCATAATTTGCACCGGCCTAAATATCACCATGGTCCTACAGATCAAACTCATAGTCCGCATGATTGTATAAAAAGGTTAAATCAAGTCCAGGCCAAAGGCGAGTGAGGATGTCGACCGTGTGCTTCGCAGCTATATCTTCCATAACCCTTTTTGCCTTCTCGTTATGGAGTTGCTCCAACAAGGAGGCCCTATCTAAACTACCCAAAGTAGTGGCAGCAGAATCAAAATTGGATTGATATTCTAAGGTAGAAATTTTGTTCTCAAGAGCACTCACGTGTTCTATAGCTACTCTCCTAACCTATTTAGTGTCACTCAAAGTCGATCCTTTGTTTTCTCAGTAGTTTTAGAATAGGGTCCAAAAAGGTCCTATGTAGTATAATTAACATGCCAGCTCTACTCCTAGTAGGTTTTGGTGCCTTTTTATAATAATTCTCTATCTCAACAAACTTAGCCTCATAATAGTCTTTAAAATTATTCTTCCACTTAAGAACAATATCAGGTTCTACCCTTGATGAAGGTGCAAGAGCGGCACTAGGTATTGAAACTGCACTTGAAGTCAAGGCCACATTTGGAACATTTCCAGCACTAATTTTCCTCGCAGCCTGCTTGTTTAATTCCCTAACTTTGCGTTCTAGAGCCTTAATCTCATCTGTGTATACCACCCTTATATGCACTTTCGGTATCTCTTAACAAACCTTCCAGTCCAATAACTCGTGCCGAGGCAGACTTAAGACTCCCCTCTAGGTCAGCTGCCATCGACCCTTGATCAGAAGAAGTGGGATGAAAGTCAAACAAGCCCACACATTAACTAGATTAAGAAGAAGTTCAATCAAGCAGAAGAAGTTCAATCGAGCAAAACACTCACAAAGAACCAATATTCATTCACAAAGAAATATAATTTACACCACACCTACATAAGTATTTATGCATTCAAAAAAGTACTCTACAACATAAGTTTACAGAAGTGTCCTAAGTTATAGGGTCATTAAACACTACAGTAACCATAAAAACACCTAAGGTATGCTAGCCAGAGGCAGAACGACGTCAATATAGATGATCTTTCGTGGGTCATAAAAGACACCTGCCCAATAGTCTAATGGGTTTTTGTAGTTACTTTAAAACTAGGTGTATTATAAAGGAAATTTAGGTGCAGCGAGGGAAAGAGATAACCACAAACGTCCATTGCACGCTGCAGGGCGATATGCCTTATCTTGCTTTTAACCTCTCTTGTTTAAGTCTCTCTACGAAGGCAGCAATCTTATCCTACCATGGCACATTTACAGGTGCCGCTACAGAAAGAGGGCAGCTTGAGCATTACAAAGGATCCTCAAGCTCATAGATCCTGAGCATGGCTTCTTTCCTCGTTTCTTCTGAAGTATCAATTAGCTTGACCCTAGTTTTTTAGTATTTGTAGAAAAACCACTAAAATATTTAAGAGCATGCGCCTTCCATCTCTTCCTCCATGAGAGAGGAAGCACCTTCAGCCCTTCTTGCACCATTTTCTGTGCATAATGAGCTTTCATCTCTTTAAGTTTTCTGTCGAAGTGTACCTCCATTCTCCACTTCCATTCATTCACCAAAAAGGAATCCACATCCATGGGGGTAGCACGAGTCGCAACTAAATTGAGACCTCCCACTTCTTCCTTCCTCTGATACCTTCTTTCTCCTTAATTAAATGGGCGATTTGAGTAGGCATATCCTCTATAATGTTTTCTAGCTTCTTTATTTCTGCCTCATAGAAAGCCCCGTAAAATGCCTCACCATCTTTCAAGGATTGCCGCAGTTCATTCAACTTTAATTCGACATCTTCGACCCCCGCACGCAGTTTAACATTATGTTGTTATTGACGATCCAACGCATCTTTAGCATCATTAAGCTCCAAAAGAGCTTCCTTCAGTTCCTTCTCAAGCCTTTCATTGGTAAGTGTTAGATGGATATTCTTCTCTTCCAAGGCCACAGTAGGACTTGAGGCTGTGACCTCAAACATGGATGCACTAGTGTCATCTGGACCATGTATAGTGGATACTAAGGGAACATAAGAGTTAAGAGCTCCAGTGAACTCTGATGGAGACTTGTGGGACCAACCTAGTTGGTAGTAATTAAAAAAATTTGATTCAAAGGAAATAAAGACAAACAAGTTTAAGATTAAATAAAAACATATATCATAATGAACATCATTATGTGGTAAGTCCATCAAATCCATACAAAAGAAGTAATACTAAGCATTGCTCAGTCCTAATGTAAATCCCTAAGCCTATGCCCAAACCACTCCAAGTGAGGGCTGTTAGGTGAGAAAGAGCCACTTTTTAATATACTGCCACCGGCGCAGTACAAAATCACCGAGTACCTCCTTTTCTATAACTTTGGTCAATCTTGGAAAGCAACCCTTGGGTTTCTTCCATAAGTCGTGCAAATGACTCATCTAACTCCTCTTCAAGCCTATGAATTGCCACTGCATTAAGGCCAAAACAATCTATGGTTTGAGTTTGGAGTTTTTCCACGCTTTACTTCAGAAGTTTAGTAAATAAAACTTCCTCGGAAGTCTATAGAGGCAAAACAACAAATACAACACGGCCATTCATAGGACAATAACAAAATAAAGTGATAGTAAAAGAAATTAACCATAACACAACTATGTAACGAGCCAGTTTTCGCTATATGTTATAAGAAACTTTAAGATTATATACAAAATTTAGGTAAGTACGCGAGCTTAGGAAGTTGAAGTGACATCAGCTTCCTTAGACGCCGTAACTTCTTTGGACACTTCATCTTCACTTAGTTGCAAAGAAGTGGAAGAGAAGGCGTTCATTGCAGCTACCTCCTCAGCCCATTGAGTCCTATGTAGGTGAGAGTGTCCTTTATCCTCCTAGGGTTGTCAAAGAAGCTGATATCGACTTCGACAAAGAACTGGAGTGGAGTTGAAGCGTACATCTGGTAGACCACACTGTAAGTAATTCGTGAAAGCTTCTCCTTGGATGTCGTCAACTCCTCCTCCTTCTCCTTTAGCTCGTGATTATTTTCTTCTAGCTCATGACTCTTCAATGCCAAAGCCTCTTTCGCAGATTTCATCGCCCTCTCAGCTTTGGCGTGGTATGCCTTAAATTCTTCTTCGACCTCAACCTTATCGAAAGCAGGCAAAGTAAGGTCCGCTTCAAGTTTGGCAACGCAGGCGATGTTGCCTTCCCACTTCTTCCCAACCTCCATCATCAAGGCTTCAAGCTATAAAAAATGACAAAAATGAGGAGTAATTGAGTAAGCCACCATTAGTGAAGAAGGGAACAAAAACACTTGCATAAGTCCAAGACTTCTCTATTTCGCTCAAAAGCTTAGAAGGGGAGAGCTTAGGAAGTGGGAGGGAAAGAAGAGAAGGAGAAGATGAGGCAATATTGGATATGTTATCCAGAGCAACCCTTCCTAACCTCTCGGCAAGGTCAGTAACGGAACCCCGACGCAGGGGCAGGTAACGAATGTAAGGATCTTGAAGAGACTGTAAATGTGGAATAGGGAAAACTTCTGAAGAAGGAGGGCGTAGGTACAGTAAGTCTCTTAGAAGGTTGGCCAGGGGCCTCAGTCCTACCATTCTCCCTCTTTTGGAGTTTCTTCTTTGCTGGTATCCTAGCCTCAAGAAATGCATCTGTAAGGTCATCAGCCGTTTCACCTATACATAAAAGAAATCTCGAGATTGTTAAAAATCCTCATAAAGGATAGAAACATAAAGTGATTATTTTTTCAATCCACTTTTAGCAAATTATACCCCTGGGTTCATCCAAGGTAAAGGGAAACTTAAAAATGGAACGAGACAAATTGTGATTCGAGTACAAAAAGTCATGCTTTGCCGACATCGATTTAGTAAAAAAATAATTGTATTCTTCTCTCTTTTTTATCTAAACCTAAAATACGGTTTCTAAGGGCTCATATGACTTAATGGCACGATTAGAAAAAATGGATCGATTAGGATGCGGATTAAAGGAAGAAGTTAAGTTATTAGAATTTGAAATAAAGAAATACTGATCTATACATCTCAATGTCTTGCGAGGAATGGATGTTAGGATCGATTTTTTTATCTTGAGTATAATATAATCTAGCATCACCCCTGGTAGGACTTTTGTTAATATTGAAAACAAATTGGACCTCCTCACAAGTAGGAGGAGAACCATTAAGGATGAGAGTAGCAATTATAAAGGAATAAGAAAAGGGGGCAAGTTGAATGGGAATTAGATCAATGGTGGTCAGTCATTCACAAAGAACTGGATTTAAGGGGAGATAAAGTCTGCACCGTATATGCTCAGGCGTGAGCGAGACAAACCCATCAGAGGGAGTGTGAATGCGATCATGAGACTCTGGAACCCTAGCATCATAACCTTTGAAACCAAAATGGTTTAAGATATCCTCAATATCTTTTGAGTAATCCTAGAGGGTAAAGATAAGGAAGAAGAGGAAGAAGAGGCCATGTCGATATCACATGATTAATTGTCAAAAAAATTGCTAAAATATAAAGGGGATTACAAAAGAAAGAAATTCTCACTTCGGTTCGAAAAGGAAACAAGATTTGAGAAAAAAAATAAATTAGTAGATAGGATTTTTATTTTCTTTCTTTCTTTTTAAAAAAAGAGGCGTGAAAGAAAAAAAAGAAGCAAAGAAAAATATATTCACCTCAACAAGAATCATAGCCGCACTATCGAAATGATGGAAAAAACTTTCAAATGTCAGTTGATTAATAATAGGCAAGATAAGCATAAGGAATAAAGTGAATTTTCATAGAAGATGAAAAGACAGAGTCTATAGCTTTTCAAAAGATCAGCCAATAGAGAAACGACGCGTGTGCTCATGCATTAAATGTGAAACGACTATAAAGGCTTTTTGTTTCTAGTGAAAAGAAGAAAGAGATACACTGTGGGAAGAATATTAAAATAGAGGCAAGCCTGGATCCATCTACGATCACTACAGACTTAGGGGGCAAGTATTACACCCATATTTCTCGAACGTAGTCAAGGGTGGATCGATACAAATACTAAGTTGGAAAATTTTCCCCTCATAATGGCAGGAGCTAAAAGGGAGAAAGAGAACAAAAACAAAGTCTAGGTGGTGCTGCACCATGATAATACGAAACTACAGCAGGATAAAGGATTGCTCCCACAATATAATCCAAGCTATGAAATTGATGTAGTGACAAAACCTAGGAAATACCGCGCCAAGGCCCAAAAGCCAAAAACACAGCTGCGCTCCCCATTAAATACAGATTCAATTTTATAATACTACACGGGAAATGGGAAACACTAGCAAGGTATAAAGGCTAACCCAAAAGCCTAACCTGGTAATGTAAAACTGCAGCATATCTTTTTAAGCATTTACATGCTAATAAGGATGCACTGCAATTCTGAACTAACAACTAATAATGGTAGGTCCGCGTTGCAATATGGTATCGGAAGACAAGGAGGAGGCATCACCATCTTGATGAGACGAAACGGCGCTACGATATCAATATCAAATTAATAAAGACTACACCGCAATCCTACAAGCTCTGACCACAAACACGAAGAACCCAAGGGATGGAATAAGGTAAAGGGATTGCTCTATAACTAGTGGTCGAACCTCATACCATGAGGCCAAATCAAGAGGACCCAGCTTCATTCCCAAGAGTATCAGATCCGACTTAAAGACAAAAATAAGGGCACAGTCCTCCACTGACCAAGAGAAGATCAGAACAGGATCACATTGGGCAACCACCTTTGAAGATGGCAGCTCGATCTCTCTTGCCAAGCGATGTAGCCCAACTCCAACTATCGCCATAACGTAATATGTAACACTGCAAAGCGGAAGGCGCGGTGCGGTACAGCTTCACAAATGTTGGTGCAGAACTAAGGCATGGTGGTGTCACAATGTTCAAGGAAGCAAGGCGAGGTTTGAAATACCAATGAAGGCATGAGCTCTCCCTAAAAAGAAGAGCAGCACTCCATAACCATATCATCCAGCTATTGAGGCAGAAGTATATAAATGGGGCTATGTAGAATCTAAGGTATACAAGCAATTCAATGCATTGAGTTTTCCCACCTCGATTTCAAACGTTCCCACTACAATTTTGGATTTCCCACCAATGTCCAGAATTCAACCGCTCAAAATTATGGTTTTCTACTTAAGACAAGTCAGTAATCCACGTACATCAAATAATTGAGATAGATATATTACACGTGACACGATCCAAAGGTGCAAACTAGAATAAAGGAAGAAGGATTTTGGCGATCCACGTGCATCTCTATACTATAAATGGAAAATGCACTATAGCAGGAGCAGAGGATCTTTTTCCTTTACTTTTTAGGCACACAAAACAAGAAAATCCTATGCCATCATTTGTTTCTACTAAGAATATAAAAGGAAGAAAGTGATATTTTTCCCGTGGATGTAGGATTCCTTAACATCCGAACCACGTAAATTCTCCGTGTCCATTTACTATCTTCAATGCTTTATTTTGCAGCTTTACTGTTATCTAACTGCTCGAATACCAAGATAACTAGTTGATTCTTTAGCATTTTACACTTTACAATGTTGTACACAATAGTAGTAGTATAATTACTCCTCTTTAAGGCAAAAGTAATATCACTTAATTTGGTTGATTCATAGTCATGAAAGCATTCGACATTGCGATTACTTCTTAAGAAATACTTGGGTGTTTGTGAGACGAAAAGTCTCACCAACATTGTCCAAAACTATTAGCTCAAATAGGTAGGGATACATTCTTAATGAGCATGGAATCTCATTCTAGCATCAGAAAGGTTAGCCAATCATGCCACTCGGTTTTATTTTTACTTATTCAATACCTATGGTATGAGAAATAGATTTTCCAGCATAGTTTGCAAAAAATGTTAGTAGAAAACCCTAGAAGTAATTTGGTAAGACCATTTGACATGGAGGAGAATAAAAAGATTTCTTCCAAATTGATGACAACAGCTCGCCAGGGCCTGATGGGCTAAATGCTAAATTTAATAAGGTTAACTAGTAGTAATAATAAAAAATTTACTGCAATCAATGTTGGGTATTCAAGCATCTAGTAAAATCATATGCTTGATGTAACATAACAAAAGAGTACATGAATGGCTTGATTTCTCCCAATCAAAATGCCTTTATTCCAAGGACAATTATAACAGAAAATTCTCTCCTTGCTTATGAAATGTCAGAAGTTTTAACAGAATACTAGTAATAATGTATGCCTGAAAATAGATATTCATAAGGCTTATGACAAGCTAAATAGGACATTTATTCACCATATGCTTATACAAATGGGATTCCCTCTTAAGTTTTCTGATTTAATTTTCAAATGTATCCTTGCTCCCTCCTTTTCTGTTCTTATAAATGGAGTTTCTTATAATTTTTTAGATGCTACAAGGGGCTAAGGCAAGTGGACCCTCTTTCTGCTTTCTATTTTCAATAGCTATGGAATACTTGGCAACCCATTTTGAATTGAAATTTCATAAGGGAAATATAAAACTCATTTACTCATTTGACCCCATAATAATCCACCTACTCTGTGTAGATGACATTCTAGTTTTTGCAAAATCAACCATTGAAAATGCAGTAACTATAAAACACTTAATGGCAACTTTGGAAGAGAATAATGGGTTGAGAATGAATGAAATGAAGTCAAACATCATATTAAGTAAAGGAGTCAAAAATAAAGAAAATATTACTAACATCATTAATGTCCAAATAGGTAACCTACCTATCACCTACTTGGGAATCATTTTATCTAATAATAAGTTAAAGGAAAAAGACTTTGGGCTGGGCCTTTATCAGAGGAGATAAATAAAAAATTCAAACATTGAAATAATCTTCTTTTAAATTTGAGTGGAAGATTAGAGCTTACAAAGATCTTTATTTATCATATGATTATTTCTAGCTACAATTTTGCAAAATTCCTTTATGTATAATTAATACAATAAAATTCTTTTTGTGTAAATTTTCTATAGCATAACAAATCCCATAGATTAGCTTGGCATGATGTTTCCAAAACAAAATGGAAATGCGATTAGGTATGAGAGGCTTAGAGGAATTGAAAACGACTACTGCAATCAAACTTTTGTGGAAGTATTTGTAGAAAAACTCTTTATAAGCAGTGTGGATGGATAGTAAATATTGTAGAAACAATAACTTTTAGAACATCCAGTAGGACAATAATTAATTCAATACATCGAAAGTATTACTTAAGGTAAGACAATAATCTAAGGGATTAATTGGCAGAAAAATAGCAAATGGCATTAACATTGATTTATAGTGGGATCCATGGTTGGAGGGAGAAAACCCCGAAGAGAAAGTGTGGTGGAAACACATGGCTATAGTCGATGGCCCCAATAGGTAGGTGTCCTCTCTTATTCATGTTCTAGAATGGTGAGTTCCCTCTTATAAAGTTAGGGGTATGCCTTAGGGGCAATTATGTAATTTATTGTAAATTATTAACTCTATACTAAAATATCATTCGAAATAAAAGTGTTTTTCTTTCTACTATATATTTGTCATAATGTGTTATATTAATTGTTGTAACAACCCGTACTTTAATGAGCCCAAATTTCGACTAAATCGAAACCCAAGTACATTGGAATACGGATCCTTGGTTTTGGTAATTTGTAATAAACATAAGTATATCAGGGAACGAACTTATAATGGAATAGTAAAATATAATAGAACATGTATGCTGACTAAGGCTACTACCTTAGAATCAATATTATTCCTTTAGTATCAGATTGCTTTGCCAAAGTTGAGCATGAATGAGAAGACTTCACCATATGTTGTTCCCATCTCGGACTAGTAGCCTATCCCTTTAAATCTATCATATGAGTTGTGATCAGGAGTGGGTCAAAACAGCATTCCGGTGACTGAAATATTACACACTTTATCCATAACACTAATTTATGCTAATTGATTTTTATTTAAGTGGTATGTCCATTAAGGCTATTCCTCTTAATTCCATCTACACATACGATATGTTCTACATTCTCAGAGGTATAACAATATGTATGTATGTATATGCCTGTATATATAAGCATTGTATAACCCAAAAGAAAACCCAAGCCACTTAATACTTCTTGAATAAGAACGAGTCAGACCCAACTATCATTTAATACTTCAACCCCGAAGCGGGCCCTCCGTACTATAATCGCCATCAATGAGCCCTTAGCTATATAGGTCGATGATTCTTAGATATAGCTTTATAATCTAATTTTCAATATTACTAACGCATCTCAAAGACTTATTTAAGAGTTAACTAGCCCACCTCTGACAACAAACAACTAATTAAACAATGAGGTCTTTATGTATTCCTTACAAATTCTACACTAGTAGGAAGTGAAATCCGTCAAAACATAACCCAAGTCTTTGCTAACGACCGCTCAGGATCACTGGTGATCAAAGCCTATAGCCAGCCTTACTACCAAATACCGGTCCAACAACAACACTAAAACAGCCCGCCGACCTCCCATGGTCGAAATCCCATTTAGACTAACCTAATGCAAGTCAAGAGAAAAAAACTCATCCTAGTTACTTAATACCACTTATTAGAAATGAAGCAGACCTTATTTTCCTATTGGGTACCATCGTGATTTATTTAAGACTTCTTATATAGGGAGAAGGTAGACCCAACAACCATTTAATACATTCCACCTCGAAGTAAACCCCTTGACATCCCTAATGGTTCCAAGTCATTTTATACTTCAAATCCAAGGCGAACCCTTGGTACATTTTCCCACACCTATACACAAATGCATATCCCGTCCCCTCGGGTCCTAGGGTTGGAGATGTCCCACATCAGTAGTATGTATACACAACTGATGGTATCCTCCAGGAGAAGGGCATGCTTCTGTTATGTAAATCTACCGACCTCCCATTCCAATCCATTGTAAACCAAACCAATTATCCTAGGCCAAAATATTAGGCTATGCCCACTAATTCATGCTCATCCTAAACATATTATTGAGGCTATAAAATTTTCTACTATGAAAATTATAGTGCCTCATAGTATTTAATTCACTTATTTGTTGCAAATCTATTCCTATCTTATACGCTTATTATGTATATTATGTATTTCTCTTCTACGTCCTATAAATGTCAATTGTTCGTAATAAAGGGTCATTATTATTCAAATTGGACAAACACTAATATGACATATATTTATTCATTTAATTCAACCAATTATTCCTATTTCATTTCCTCATAAATGCTCATGTCCTTATAAATGCCATATTAAATTTTTTAATCATTCCCATTAAATGCATTTTTGTCCCCATTTAATTCGTATAATTCTCTATTAACTGCACATTTATTGCCCTACTAATTTTTCAATCATCATTTCAAACTTTGGAGTTACTATCTCTTTTCCACTTCAATTTCCCGCCCCTATGATTTTCTACGCTATTAAGAACTATCCATCCTAATTAAAACTAATACGAATATCGATGTATATTACACTACATTTATATTTATATTTTTAATCAATGGGCGCAGTTATACATGTGTGTGTGTGTTTTCCTATTTCTAACTCATTAATTCCGACTCATAGGAATTTCAGAATATACACTTATATGTACGTTTTGTAAAGAACATTTATTTCCACATTTTAATATATTAGAGTTATCCTTTCCAAAAAGGATTACTACTATAACTTCCCATAAATTACCCAAAAGTGATACTTTTTGCTCCGTTTGAGATTATAAGGAATTATCCCTTTTCTTTTATTGCAATAGACAGTGCAATCTACGGAGGAGAATATTCATACTTTATACATCTTTCCTTTTTGGTATATTACATATTATTTCAAACGATGCACTTTTTATACATAATTATGGAATTAGATAATTTATGGAATTTTACATGGAAATAGATATAACTAAATTGTACCCATAACGCTGTCAGCCAATTAAAACATAGAAATTTACATTGCAAGTCAAATTAAGGCTTCCAAATTATTACTAACAATTTATAACCAAATTATCATAAATCTAGAATAAATCTTACAATCTTATCAACATTTTACTTTAACAAGTTTAGGGATGATTTCCAAATTTCCAGATTATGGTGTAAATATCATTCTATTCCAATTACTTGATGTATATCTAGGCAATATTTCAATTAAATACGTTCTTCCTAAGCCTACAACATTGTAGATCTTGCATAGGCATAATAATTAAATAAAACTCAAAGATATAAATTTCAATGTTATATATATAAATCATATAATTTCTCATTCACCTTTCTAGCTTTTCAAATCTCCCAAATTCAAATTCATTCCTTAACTTGACTCGATTTCCTTTCGAATCCAAAAATATGCATACAAGACATATACATACCATTAAAATTACAGATCTGATAAGAGATTTGGATTAAGTGGAATATATATTTATAATTATAGAGATTGCATTTTTCTATCGCAACATTGATTCCCTCCTTCTCTTCTTCTCTTTTATTTTCCACCCTTCTTCGGTATATGTGTGTGTGTAATATTTTATACATTCTAGAAATAGTGGAGAAGGGAAAATGTTAGAACTTCGCTGCTTTGATTGGAAAACATGAGAAGAAAAGTCAGGGGCTAGGCTTGTATTTATAGGCGTTCGAATCAGTCGTATCCGTTAGATTTAAAATAATTAAATCCAGGTTTTTCGGCTAAGATTCAACCTTAGTTGCCATAGTCTCTACCAGTCGATCGCTTCCCTAGGAGGGGGTCGACCGGTGGGGACCATGCGGTTATATTATTTATTTACTTTTAAATCCCTATTTAATTGTTTTCGTTCCGAAAACTTCAAACATTAATAACTTCTTCGTTTGTACTCCGATCGTAGAAATCCATATACGAAAGTTGCTTAGAAAATTGTCAAGAACACAATGATGCAAGTTTCTTGGCCAAATTATGATGTTTGCTCAAATTATATTTTTTGAGTCTTAATAATTATTTATTAATTACCATTTATTCTACGGGGTGTTACACTCCCCCTTAAAAGAATTTCATTCTCGAAAATCCTCATGGGATGAATCATGTAACATAATGCACAACTATTCTAAACTATCCAACCAATTAGTGTACAACCAATTTGGCAGCCAATCATGTATAAATGCATGGTATATCACAACATATATATATGTGTGCACAGAATAATACTAGATCGACGCCTCCTATATGAATGTATTCTTTCAAAAAACATTTTGAAAATTTTATGCAAACAACCTATATATACTTGCGTTTCTATATTTATATAAGTTTTCAAAAATCAAAACCATTATTTTCACACAATAATTTCAAAAATCTAACAAATAGGTGTAAGATTCAACCAACTTTGCATCCAATCCCTACCATCTAATTCATAACACATAATTTCTAACATTCAAAATTTTTGTAAGTCCAATTTTCCTGAAACTATATTCCTATGCTGGAAAAGGAATTTAGAAGGAAAATTTTACATTTCTACCCTTCTTTTGGGTACCAATTCTATTGTACCTTGTAACCTTCTCTCTGCCATCAAATCTTTTCCAACTTTTCCAAGTACAACTTGCATAAGGAGGTTTATTTTTGGATGTTAAAATAGAATTATTCTAAATACAACTTTTGTTCACTATGAACACGGTATGGAAATAGAAATTTCAAAGCTAAAACAACCTTTCCCCTTGTTATTATCTATGCTTCGTATACTATTGTCCTTGAAGAATAGTAAAACTCATATTCACTAACACATTGACCCTCCCTATGCTAAGTATGTGGCATTCGAAAATCAAATTTTTTTCTCATTTTCCAAAAGAAAAAGACCTTTTTCTTCTTCTAATCAAACTTGCAAAATAGTTTGAAAATTAAACCTCAAAAGCATTCAGACTCGATATTCAAAATTATTTAAACACAACTTTTCAAAAGCATTCAAAGATAATTCATTAAAAGCATTTGAATATAATTTTTTTTCAAAACATTTGCCTCTCTGTCCTTAAAACAAATCAAGTCACATCTTAACGTAATCAAAACTCGGTCACTGAGTTAATAGATATGATTGATCCTAGCATTATGCAGTTAATCCTTGATTTTGAACACCTTTCCCTTTACTTCAAAACAACAAACAATACACAAGCATATTTATAAATTTTAGCTTTTAAGGTATAAGAATAGTGATCCATGGTTTTGCAACAATCTTTCTCTGTCCTTCGCTTGCTAAAATTTATTTTTCAAAAATTCTAAATTTTTAGGATTTAAGAATTCTCGACATTTAGTTACTAATTTAATTTTCCATTTTATAAACTTCCGGGCTTACCTTATATTTCATTGCTAGTTATGTGTCCTTATGAGATTTCTTTATTCGCGCTATTTTTCAATATACATATAGCGGTCAAAGCTCATCTAGAAAATTAACACGGTGATAATATATGAACATATGTCATACCATATCGTACGCTATTTTAATACTCGAAAGTGACAACTAGCGATTATAACCCACATATCCTAAAAGAAATAACCGATGGAAGCTACCTTCATCGTCTACTGGTCTTGATGACGTTGTGGTCATATCACTTCTTACTTAATGAAGATTGACATTTACAGTATGTCATTCTACTATAATCCATATGTCTTAACTCATCTTCTTGGCCTTCAATGAATAAGGTCTATCAATTACTTCAATTATTACACTGGATTATGGGATACATTATGGACTCCCACATCGTAGTGAGTTAGAAATATAAATTATGTACATTTAGAACAACTCATCGAAAAATTAGCTTGGTGGAATAACTTTCCTTCCACTCTTGTCTTCTTTAACCTTGGGTCAACCAACATCCTTATGTGTGTTTGCTATCTCATTACCTTCTTCACTCATCATACTGCTATCTTCTTTCAATAAAAATCTCTTGATATTATTATCTAACTTTGGTATTTACTTTCTTTATCCTTGATCTTTCATGCGAGTATACCTGTGATATCCCGGGATTTCAGGGAATTTAAAATGTGATAATCTTTTAAATTAATTATTAAATTAATTGGTAAAGTTATTATTTTCAAACAATTTAATAACAAGTTGTTTTTAAATATAGTTATAAACAGATTTTAAATAGACTCATTATTTTCTAATTTAATAAGTGTTGTTTGAATGTGTATATATATATATGTATATTTAAATTGATTTTAATAGGATAATCATTGATAATTAATAATGTGATTTATAAATGGATTTTAAAAAAAAATAGAATTATTATTTTCAGGTTAATGAGGAGTCTATTTAAATATATATATATTTGAATTGATTTTAATTGGGATTTTAAATTAACTTTGAATTTGAATTTAAGAATTGAATTTAAAGAAAAATATATATATCTTAAAATAATAATATAGTTTGGGTTTAAAAATATATGAATAAAAGTTTTTATTTAAAAATAAGATTTGTTTTATATTATTCTCTTTAAAGAAATATGTTTATAGAAATTGAAAGAGTATTTATTTAATAGGAATAAATACAAAAGCTTTTAAATTAGCATTTAAAAGTGAGTTTAAAATATTTTATATGATTTTTATTTAAATCAGAATTGGTTTATATTCTATTTTCTTTAAAGATTGTATTTATGTAAATTAAGAAAAGCATTTATAAATTTAGGAATGTATTTATTAATTAGGAAAATTTAATAATAAAAGCTTTTAAATCTATTTAAAATAATAGAAATATATTTATGCATGTAGTATTACAAGTGTTGAATTATAAACATCTTTAAAATAACATGTGTTAACATATTAATCAAAGTTGAGACAAGTGTCACATTTATTATAATTTTGTTTTATTTTTAATAAAATCTAAATTTACATTATATAAACCTATATCTCCTCTTTCCCATCTTTTTTCTATCTTCTCATTTTTAAAAGAAAGTAACTCAGCCTGTAAACTACTTCTTCAAACCAGAAACACTGAAAAACATTCTCAAACTCAAAAATCAAAACCTGTAATCATCTATTAAAAATCTGTAATCTTCTCAAACCGGTAAAGCAAGAATCAAACTTCAAGTTCTAATCAACTTCAGATTCGAATTCAAAGTTTCAGTTTTCAAAATTCCAGAAATCAAGCAAATCCAGTTTTCAAAGTTTTAAGGCAATTCAAAGTTTTCAGCTCCATTTCCATTCAAGTTTTCAAAGTTGTTCTCTGTTCTCTGCTCATGTCTGGTGAGTAAACACTTTAATTAAAGGTTAAAGTAGGTAATCATCTGATTGCATGTGAATCTGTGATGATAAATTGTTCTATATGTGCATATATAATTAAGCCTCTGTATATATATATGCTTATCTGATTTAGATGCCTCTGTTCTAGCTTTCCAGTGAGTAAACTCACTTGAATCTGCCTATATATATTTTGATGTATGTGGTTGACATTTGATGTATGTTATAAAAAAAATTGCTTGATTAGTTATTAAATCTGCCTGCATGTTTGTATATATATGTAAAGATGTGTGTATGCCTCCTCTGATCTAAAGTTTGAGTGTGCCTGTGTGTTTATATATTACATCTCTGTTTATAAACTACAAACTCAAGAACAACTCAAAATTTCAGGTTCTCTTCCCACATTTAGTTATAGGCTTAGATTCCTAAATGAAAAATGGTTGAGACAATCTAGATTTAATTTTAAAAATCATTTCAAGTAAGAATGTATGGTAAATATTCTGGAAAATAAAGAATGACAGTAAAAATCATATTTAAGTCAAAAATCAATATTAACGAATTCATATTTGGATTACATAGATTGATTCGTGGTTGAGAATTTTGAATTATGATGTGAATATCATGATTTTTAGATAGGATATTGTTGAGATATCTTGAGTTGTTCAATTTTGGGATTATCGGCAACTGCCGAAGATCTATGTCGAGATGAAGTTTGGATTTGATATCGAAGGTGGCTTTAAGGTTGTTGATCGTAGGAATAATAGTGGGAGAGGCTATCGATCATCGTGGCGTTGGAATTTGGATAGAGTAGGGTTTAACATTAAGAATGGGTCGAGTCTAAAAACTGGAGCACTTCATCGTCTCTAGTGAATCGAGCTTCACCGGACCTTGGGAAAGAGCAGCGTGATAGGGGGTTCTCGCTTTGCGTTAGGTGGCGAACGGGAGACTCTTACCCCTACATGCCCCCGGGGGTAGTATAAGGCCTTGCGGGGCTGTTGTATATGATACTATGTAATATCTTATGTGATTAATATAATTTATTCGTTCCGCTGTTGAGATTCTTCTGTTGTTCTTTCTTTCTTCTCTATCTTTTCTCTTTTCTATCCCTTTCTTTCTTAATAATGATGCGTCTTCCTGCGCATAGGAAGGCGGGTCGTTACATTTGGTATCAGAGCCAGGTTGAACGAATACCTAAGCTCTTGGTTGAGTAAATACCTAGGCTTTGGAGTGATTTCTTTCTTGAGAGAGCGTATTTGTAATTTTTATATATACATATATCTATATTTCTACCTATTTGTTGGGTTACCTGTTCGGGTTTTCAAATATAAGTTATAAAGGTAGATAGGGTGGTGGTGTGTGTAACACGACTACCAATGGTTGGAGTTTGAATGTTTGAGGTTGGAAGTGTATATGTCGAGACTGTAGACCTAATACCGTCTCGAGTGAGCTTTGCTATGGTGTAAGGATTTCATCAATCTCTGAAGGAAACCTTTTGAAGGTTCGGAGTCAATCTTTAAAGTGCGGTTGGATGAGTAGAGTTTGGATCTGTCGGATGTGCAGAAGCAAGTGATGGTAGCTTGGCAACCTCAAGGAGTAGTAGCTGCGTGAGGAGATGCAGTAACCATGGATTGTGTCCTAAGATGTTTTCTTTGGAGCAAGTTTAAGGAAGTATGTCTGCTTCGGTGTTGTGGCTGAGTTCAGCAGGGTGTTGAGTTTGGTTTGAGGTCTGAGTTCCTCAAGAAGCTTTGGATAGGAAGTTTTGGCATTCTGTGTCAGCGGTGCAGCTCGGAAGTGTTTTGTGTTCCAGCAGGAAGATCTTTTGGCTTTGTAGTTTTCTAGAGGTGGAGTTCAGAAGCTGCGGAGTGGATCCATTTCTTCGATGGATTGGATAGCATAAGCTGTTCTGATTGGTTAAGAGAGAACAGTTTTCTTTGGATTTGGGCTGGGTTGATCGCAAAAGTGACTTGCGATTGCTGAGTGTTCTCTTGGGTTATCAGAAATTTTCTGGATGTCTTTAGGGAAGTCAGAAATTTGTCTACATTTGAGATTGAGTTTCCGTATCGACTTGGTTCCAGAAGTGGTACCGGTGGTTCAACTTAGTGGAAGGATGTCTCCTAGAGAAAGGATTGGGTGAAACAGCTCAGTATTTGATGGAACTTCTGAGTTTTATGGATCTGTTGAACCATATTTCCGGAATGTGTTGTCTAGTTTGTGCTCGAGTTCATCGACGGTATTCTCATCTTCTCCAGATCAGAGTTGTGCAGCGGAAGCAAGATGGCAGCTGTTCTAGAGTGAAAGCAACTGGAAGTTGCAGTGTTTGGATTAAAAGTTTCTACAGAAAATTTTTATGGATCTAAAGGTCAGATTGGCAGTACATCTGTATATCTTTTCCGGATAGGAGAAGTAAATTATAGCCTACTGATGGTAATAGAGTTTGTGTTCTGGATTTTGGGTAGATCTTGAGAGGATCATTTTGTTGAGTTATTTTTGATCCAGTTTGTTTTTAGAAGCATCAGCGAAGGTTAAGCTGGTCGGAATGGGTGTAGGCAGCCCAGGATTGTTAGAAGAGTTCTATGGATAAGAAACGGAGGAATTTGGAATTCGGAGTTGGAGACTTTGTTGTTATTTTCTTCGGTCAAAGGAGAAATAAGATTGGGTAAGACTGTGAGGTTAACTCCAAGGAGTATTGGATTCTTCTGAGTTTTTGTAAGGATAAGTGTTTGGCTTATAAGATTTGAATTGCCAGTTTGGATAACTGGGATTCGGAGTATATCGCGTATCTTTGAGGAAGTACGTGTTTGATCTATCTCTGGTTTTAGAACCAGTAGTTCAGAGAGATTTGGTTGTTGAGTCAGACTCGTCTGTAGTCTGATATCCTGTTTATTGTTGTAGATCTAGATGAGTAGGAGATCTATAGCTTAGTAGTATAGCTAGTTTTGGATTCTGTTGAGCGAGTATCCCAGTATATATATATACTTGGGGAAACTCGAGGAAATTTAGGAAACTTATCCGGATCTTTGTCCAGATAGCTAGAATAATTGTTTGTTTGATTGAATTGTTTGTTTGGATGAAATTGTTTGTTTGTTTGTGTTGACTAATATGTATGCTAAAATTGTTTGAAATTTTTTGAAATAAAATAAAAACATTGGATTATCTTTTGTTTTAAATTTCGAGGACGAAATTATTTTAAGGGGGGAGGAATGTGATATCCCGGGATTTCAGGGAATTTAAAATGTGATAATCTTTTAAATTAATTATTAAATTAATTGGTAAAGTTATTATTTTCAAACAATTTAATAACAAGTTGTTTTTAAATATAGTTATAAACAGATTTTAAATAGACTCATTATTTTCTAATTTAATAAGTGTTGTTTGAATGTGTATATATATATATGTGTATATTTAAATTGATTTTAATAGGATAATCATTGATAATTAATAATGTGATTTATAAATGGATTTAAAAAAAAAATAGAATTATTATTTTCAGGTTAATGAGGAGTCTATTTAAATATATATATATTTGAATTGATTTTAATTGGGATTTTAAATTAACTTTGAATTTGAATTTAAGAATTGAATTTAAAGAAAAATATATATATCTTAAAATAATAATATAGTTTGGGTTTAAAAATATATGAATAAAAGTTTTTATTTAAAAATAAGATTTGTTTTATATTATTCTCTTTAAAGAAATATGTTTATAGAAATTGAAAGAGTATTTATTTAATAGGAATAAATACAAAAGCTTTTAAATTAGCATTTAAAAGTGAGTTTAAAATATTTTATTTGATTTTTATTTAAATCAGAATTGGTTTATATTCTATTTTCTTTAAAGATTGTATTTATGTAAATTAAGAAAAGCATTTATAAATTTAGGAATGTATTTATTAATTAGGAAAATTTAATAATAAAAGCTTTTAAATCTATTTAAAATAATATAAATATATTTATGCATGTAGTATTACAAGTGTTGAATTATAAACATCTTTAAAATAACATGTGTTAACATATTAATCAAAGTTGAGACAAGTGTCACATTTATTATAATTTTGTTTTATTTTTAATAAAATCTAAATTTACATTATATAAACCTATATCTCCTCTTTCCCATCTTTTTTCTATCTTCTCATTTTTAAAAGAAAGTAACTCAGCCTGTAAACTACTTCTTCAAACCAGAAACACTGAAAAACATTCTCAAACTCAAAAATCAAAACCTGTAATCATCTATTAAAAATCTGTAATCTTCTCAAACTGGTAAAGCAAGAATCAAACTTCAAGTTCTAATCAACTTCAGATTCGAATTCAAAGTTTCAGTTTTCAAAATTCCAGAAATCAAGCAAATCCAGTTTTCAAAGTTTTAAGGCAATTCAAAGTTTTCAACTCCATTTCCATTCAAGTTTTCAAAGTTGTTCTCTGTTCTCTGCTCATGTCTGGTGAGTAAACACTTTAATTAAAGGTTAAAGTAGGTAATCATCTGATTGCATGTGAATCTGTGATGATAAATTGTTCTATATGTGCATATATAATTAAGCCTCTGTATATATATATGCTTATCTGATTTAGATGCCTCTGTTCTAGCTTTCCAGTGAGTAAACTCACTTGAATCTGCCTATATATATTTTGATGTATGTGGTTGACATTTGATGTATGTGGTTGACATTTGATGTATGTTATAAAAAAAAATTGCTTGATTAGTTATTAAATCTGCCTGCATGTTTGTATATATATGTAAAGATGTGTGTATGCCTCCTCCGATCTAAAGTTTGAGTGTGCCTGTGTGTTTATATATTACATCTCTGTTTATAAACTACAAACTCAAGAACAACTCAAAATTTCAGGTTCTCTTCCCACATTTAGTTATAGGCTTAGATTCCTAAATGAAAAATGGTTGAGACAATCTAGATTTAATTTTAAAAATCATTTCAAGTAAGAATGTATGGTAAATATTCTGGAAAATAAAGAATGACAGTAAAAATCATATTTAAGTCAAAAATCAATATTAACGAATTCATATTTGGATTACATAGATTGATTCGTGGTTGAGAATTTTGAATTATGATGTGAATATCATGATTTTTAGATAGGATATTGTTGAGATATCTTGAGTTGTTCAATTTTGGGATTATCGGCAACTGCCGAAGATCTATGTCGAGATGAAGTTTGGATTTGATATCGAAGGTGGCTTTAAGGTTGTTGATCGTAGGAATAATAGTGGGAGAGGCTATCGATCATCGTGGCGTTGGAATTTGGATAGAGTAGGGTTTAACATTAAGAATGGGTCGAGTCTAAAAACTGGAGCACTTCATCGTCTCCAGTGAATCGAGCTTCACCGGACCTTGGGAAAGAGCAGCGTGATAGGGGGTTCTCGCTTTGCGTTAGGTGGCGAACGGGAGACTCTTACCCCTACATGCCCCCGGGGGTAGTATAAGGCCTTGCGGGGCTGTTGTATATGATACTATGTAATATCTTATGTGATTAATATAATTTATTCGTTCCGCTGTTGAGATTCTTCTATTGTTCTTTCTTTCTTCTCTATCTTTTCTCTTTTCTATCCCTTTCTTTCTTAATAATGATGCGTCTTCCTGCACATAGGAAGGCGGGTCGTTACAATACCCTAGGACTCGCATGATACCATTCTTCATTCCTTTGAGGGTACTTCTTATAGCTTCCACATATGTTTAGTAAAATATTCCTAGGATCATACCAATATTCCTTATATTCGATGAGGATTCCTTATGGAAACACTACGAGCATTAAAAACTATTTTATTCCCAATCTTAACCTTTATCCCATCTTACCAAGGTAGTCTATAACACCCCGTAAAATTAATGATAATCAATTAATAAGGCTCCAAAAAGAAATTTGAGCAAACGTTGGAATTTGGCTATGAAACTTGCACAATTGTGTTTGTAGCAATTTTTTGAGCAACTTTCATATTTGGAGTTTTACAATCGGAGCTTAAACAAAAAAGTTATCAGCATTTGAAGTTTCCAGAGCAAAAAAAGAAGAAGAAGAGAAATGGAATAAATAACATTAAATATGAAACCCCATGGTCAACCCCTTCCTTGGGTCGGTCGACCATTAGTAATTGATCACATATAGGGGAGCGGTCGACTGATTCGAAAGTGGCGGCTAGGATTTGAACCTGGCCGGTGGCCCGGATTTAATCAGTTTAATCAAACGGTTACGATTGGTTCGTACGTCAATAAATAAAGGCCTAACCCCTTACTTCTCTTCTTATATTTTATTATCCAAGTAGCGAAGATCTACCATTTTCTCCTCTCCACTACTTCTAAAAATTATAAAATATTATACATAAATATATAATCGAAGAAGGATAGAAAATAAAAGAGAAGAAGAGAAGGAGCAAATCAAGACTACAATAAAATGTAATTTTATAATTATAAATCTACATTCCCCTTAACCCCAAATCTTTTCTCAGATCTATAATTCTAATAGTATATATATGCCTTGTTATACATATTCTTTTGGATTAGAAAGGAAAAAGAGTCAAGTAAAGGAATGGATTCAGATTTGGAGAATTGGAAAGCTACATAATTTATTTATGATATTGAAATTTATATCATTGGATTTTATTTAATTATATGCCTAAATAAGATCTAATGAATTGTAGGCTTAAAACAAATGTATAGGAATACCGCCTACATATTCAATAAAATAGGTAATCGGAATAGAAATGGTATATACAACATAATCTATAAATTTGAATTCAGCCCCAAATATTTATTATTGTAGAATGTTTGTTTACTCCAGATCTATAATTGCGTTGTAAATTAGGTTAACCTAGTTGACTTGAAATGTGAGTTTCTATGTTTTGATTTATCTGGAGGGGGTTTCATGTAATTTCTATAAACTATCCAATTCCAAAAAATGTATAAAAGCGCGTTGTTTGAATTAACAAGGGATATACCAAAAAGGAAAAGAGATGTGTAAGATATAGATATTCTTGTCCATAGTTTACACTGTCTATTTCAATAAATGAAAAGAAAGAATCCTTCTAATTTCAAATGAAGCGAAGATCTCACTTTTAGTTAATTTATGGGAAGTTAAAACAGTAATCTTTTTTGAAAAGGCAGCTCTGATAAATTAAATTATGGAAAGAAATGTTCTTGTTTAGAAATTAATAGCTAGAATTATAAATAAATAAATAAACAAATATAACCACTCTTAACGTTCAAAAATAAAAATATAAAAGTAGCATAATTTATCACGATATTCCTATTAGTTATTAACAACATAATAATTATAGGATAGGATTTATGGACACTAATTACAGATTCAATAGGCAATAAATTTCTAATTAATAGGGAGTCAAAAATAAAATTAATAGGGACTGATTAGGGAATTTAATACAACATTTATGAAGGAACTGAGTAGGCATAATAGATGGATTTTGAAATTGGTACGTAGATTAAATGAATTAAACGAGGATTGATTAGAGATTGTCCAATTCTGACATTAATGGCCAATTATTACGGGTAATAGACATTTATTAGGTATTACAAGGAGGCCATAAGCGTATAAATTATGAGCAATTACATAGCAATTAAGTAAGTACTAATATTATTAAATATACGTAAAAAGCAATATAATTTCCATAGTAGGAAATTATATAGCTTCAATTATACATTTAGAACAAGCATGAGTTAGAAGGCTTAGCCCAACATTTAGGCTTTGGGTGATTGGTTTGATTTAGTAGGTTAGGATGCGAGGTCAGTGGAGTTACACAACAGAAGGTTGACCTTCACCTAGAGGCTACCAGTAGTAGTTACCAGTAGTTGTGCATACTTACTACCGATGTGGGAAATCTCCAACCATAAGACCCATGGAAAAGGGATATGCGTAGGACTTAGGGCCTACTTTTTGGATGTAGGTATTAAGTAGCTATTATAGGGTCCGCCTCCTTATTTAGGAAGTATTAAATGGTCGGGGTAGCGGTTTGGCATGATAGTGGATATATCGAGAAGGGTCCACTTTGGGTTTGGTATTAAGTGGCATAATAAGATTTGTGCGATGTCAGCTAGATAGTATCGAAGAGGAGTCCTCCTTAGGATAGCTATTAAACGATGAGGACCTACCTAAAATGTAGGTATTAAATGATCAGAGTCTGCCTAGTTCCCATTGAAAAGGTATTAAGTGGCTTGATTACTATCTGTTACATTGTTAGGACATGATTGACGGTAGTTGCGTGGGACTGGGAAGGGCCTTTGGCCTACAATTGAGGGTAAGTTGTAGAGTTGAGATGCGTTAGTAATATGGTAGTTATTATAAAGCCTTATAGGCGTGCCATTGGTCTTTATAGTTAGGACCGATTGACTAGCGGTTATCTTGTGGAGGGCCCGCTCTGGAGATCGAGGTACTAAGTAGCCATTATGGGGTCAGCCTTCTCCCTTGTTTATGAAGTATTAAGCGGCCAGGGTTTTTAGTTAGTGAAAAGATTAGACATATATGCAGATAGGCATATACTTATATAGTTATAACATGGAGAAGGTTAGGTTAGACATATCGTAGTGCACATAAGATTTAACAGATTAGCTGTAAATAATAGGCATGACACTTAAATGGAAACCAATTAGCATAAATTAATGAGATGGGTGAAGTATGTAATTTTCTAATCACTAGAACGTTGTTCTGACCTCCCTACTCATAACGACCCACATGTTAGATTTAGAAGGATTGGATGCTGGAGCAAGACGAGAACTGCAGATGGTGAAGTATTGTTATTCATGCTCAATGGACAAGGAAAATTAATATCTAAGGAATGATATTCCGAGGTAGTAGCCTTAGTCAATACATATGTTATATTATAATTTCAATTCCGTTTTGAGTTTACATTAATTGCACTTTGATATACTTGCATATTACAGGTTACCAAAACCAATGATCTGTACCCTAATGGACTCGAGTTTCGATTTATTCGAAGTTATGGTCCTTTAAGGTGCGGTTGTTGCACTTAGTATCAGAGCTTAGGTTAGTCGATCGTAGGAATTAGAATACAATGAGAGTGCATTTTGTATTTTTACCTATAATTATATATAAATTATATGCCTAACTCTATCAACTCCGACAATAGAAGTAGTTGCGACCATATTCTGAAGGGATGGGCGAGGCGACTATGAGTTGGAAAAATAAATAGAGTTAAATTTAAAATCCTACCCCAATTACCCTATGGAGCGGAGGTCGTGTCATAAGGAGTGGACCAAGAAGAGCATGAGCATGACATATAGAAGAATCCCAAAGGCTCTATGATACTTGACTCTTTTTTTAGGCCTATACTACTACCTTATGATTATAGATTTTGATGGATTGCCGATTGAAGATGCACATTTCATCCAGACAAATGGGAAGTATGAACCTATATGTTGCAAGCATCCAGAAGTAAGGTATGAAGAAGGAGTGGAGAAAGTTTTTGCAAGAACATGTACACTAATCACCACAAGAAGATAAGCTAGATTTTGATGGAGATGAGTTAAGGATGAGTAGGGAAGAAGGAGTGTCCCAAAGATAGGGAAATAATAGTCAATTTCTAAGTTCAACCCCATGTGAAAGAATTTGATAAAAGATTTTTAAGAATTCCTTGAAATGTTTTGAAGGGTTTTTTTGAAGGGTTTATTGGGAAGTTGTTTTTTGGAAAAACCAAGGAAATTTGGAAATTCATAATTTGAAAATTTATTGAGTCAATAATTTCTGATTAAATTTTTTTTATTTTGAAATTCTTAGTTTAAAATTTAATCAAGTCAAAAAGTTTGTATTTAAAGGTTTTGATAAAGGGATATTTCGTCTTTAAAATAAATGTAAAATCGAGTGTAAGCTAGAATCGATGATTTTTCCTATTTTGTAAATTTCGAATTTCCATTTTAAAGTTTGTTTTAAGGATTGGATATATGAAAATGGTAGTTGATTCAAATGGGATATAGAGAATAGAAGGATAAGAATGCCCAATAATTTAGATACAAATAGCACTAGGAATATATATATTTATATATAAATAGGATTAGTAATATGGTTAGAAATAATATAGTAGAAAAATAACAGGAATAGGATAAGAAGAATGGATAAATTCCATGGATATGTAGTAATTGTACGTATATTTTAGATAGACGCTTAGGTAGATGTTGTAATTACACATATCTTTTAGAAGTCCCCCTCTTATGCTATGAAAACCTCTGTCAACAGTGGAAGTAGAGACAACATGAGTAATAGGAAAATAATAGGATGGAAGTTAGCCTTGTCTACTCCACTTTTCATTGATTTAAGTTATAAAATGTTTTGGATTAGGTACTTCATGATTGTGAAATTTTAGTTTTATAAAGAATAGTGAGAACCAAATGATAATTTTGATATGAAGTAGATAAGGATCGCTACCTAGGTAAGATGGGGTAAAGGTTTGAGGGTATGAATAAAATAGCTACGAATGCTCATAGGGTAGCAACAAGGAATTCCCGTTGAATATAAGGAACGATGGTACCAAACTAGGAATATTTTATTAGAGTTATGTGGAAGCCATGTGTATAACTCTCAAAGGAATGGTAAAGGGTACTAAAGTACAATATTGCGAGTCCTATGGTATACTCACATAAAGGATCAAGTATGTAGAGGAAGTAAATACCAAAAGTTTGAGGACGATATCAAAAGATTTTGATTTAGAGAAGATAGTAATATGGTTGGAGAAGAGAGTAGTGAGTGTTAAACACACATGAAGGACGCTAGTTGACTCAAACCTAAAGAAGGAAAGATAGGTGGTAGGTAAGTTATTCCACCAAACAAAATTTTCTGATGAGTTATTCTAGATGTACATAGTTCATATTTCTTACCCACTGCGATGGGGGATGCCAATTTATCCCATAATCCGTTATAATAATGGAAGTAACGGATGGACCGCATTTATTCGAATTCAAGAAGGAGAGTTAAGGAAGGTGGGCGATAGTGGAATGGTATACTAGGAATGTCCATCTTAATTTAATAAGTAGTGTCAGGGGCCATAACATCATTAGCATCAGTTGATGATGAATGGTAGCTTGTAGCAAAATATTTTGTTTTGGGTCTTTATTGCTAGTTGTCTCCCTTAGGTTATTAGAAAAGCATACGATATGGTATAAAATATATTCTCGTTTTATCACTGTGTTGATTTGATGGATGAGATTAGATCGTTATATAAATATAAATATATTGGAAAACAATGCAAATAAAGAGATCTCATAAGGACACTTAATTAGCGATAAAAATGTAGTTAAGACTGGAAGTTTATAAAATAAATTAGGAAATTCATTTAGCAACTAGAAATTAAAAATACCTAGATTTTAAAATTTTAGAATTTTGGAAAAAATAAATTTTAGCAAACGGAGGACTGGGAAAGGTTTTTGCGAAGTCATGGGTACTGTCCCTATGCCTTAAAACCTAAAATTTATAAACACACTTGTAGGTTGTTTATTGTTTTATAGTAAAATAAAAGGAAAGGTTCCAAAAATCTAAGATTAACCGCATAATACTAGGGTCAATCATATGCATTAACTCATGGTCTGAGTCCTTTTTACATTAAGACTTGGTCTGATTTGTTTAAAGATGAACCAATTAATGTTATAAAGAAAAATAATTTTGCTTTGGAATTTTTTTATTTAAATGCTTTTGAGATGTTGGGTTCAAATGTTTTTGGAGAATTTTGGCCGAGTGCTTTAAAGCTATATATATATATATATATATATATATATATATATATAACAACATCAATAATAATATGTGTTTAAATGCTTTTGGGAATTTTATTTTTCAAACTATTTTGCAATTGATTAGAAAAGGAAAAATATATTTGAAGGAAGCTGAAAAAAATTCAATTTTCTAGGGCCACGTGTGTAATGTAGGGTGGGTCGATGTGTTAGCAAATGTGAATTTTGCTGTACGAAAAGGGTGACAGTATACAAACATAGATAATAACACAGGAAAAGACTGTTTTAGCTTTGGAATTTTTATTTCCATATCTTTTGATAGTAAACAAAAACTTGTGATTAGGATAATTATACTTTAACATACAAAAAATATACATCCTTATGCAAATTGTACTTGGAAAGTTGAAAATGTTTTGGGAGCAGAAGAAAAGGTTCCAAGGTACAACAGAACAGGTATCAAATGAAGGGTGGAATTGTAAAATTTTCCATCTGAATTCCTTTTCCGACATAGGAATATAAATTATGAAACTAGATTTTCAAAATTTGTGGATGTTAAAAATTGTGTGCTAGGTTTTGGATGCTAGAGATTGGATGCAAAATTGGTTGAGCTATACTCCTACTTGTAGGAGTATGGAAATTATTGTGTGAAAAGGATTTTTGAAAACTTGAATACATATAGAATTGGTAGTATATCTTGATTTTTTGCATCATATTTTCAAAATGTTTTCAAGAATGCATTCATATAGGAAGCTTCGATTTAGAGTCATTTTGCATACATGTTTTATATGTTATGATATACCATGTACTTGTATATGTTTGGCTGCAAAGTTAGTTAGATAGCTAAGATTGGTTGCGCGCTATGTTACATGATTCAACCATTGGGAAATTTCCTAGACGAAATCATTTTAAGGAAGGAGAATGTAACACCCCATAAAATTAACAATAATTAATAAGGGTCCAAAAATGGAATTTGAGCAAACATTGGAATTTGGCTATGAAACTTGCACCATTGTCTTCATGGTGATTTGTTGAGCAACTTTCATTCTTGAAGTTTCGTAATTAGAGCTCAAATGAAAAAGTTATAAGTGTTTGAAGTTTTTGGAGCGAAAATAATTAAAACGAAAAGGAAATAAATAACACTAAATACGGAACTCCACCGGTCGACCCACTCCTTCGGTCGGTTGACCGCTAACGGTCGACCATTGTAGAGGAGCGGTCGACCGGTTCGAACGTGGCGGCCCGGGTTTGAACCTTGGCCAACGACCCGGATTTAATTATTTTATTCTAACAGTTACGTTGATTCATGCGCCTATATATAAAGGCCTATCCCCTCATTTCTCTTCGCATATTTTCTATTCAAGAAGTGAAGCTCTGCGATTTTCTCTTCTCTACTACTTCTAAATATTACAAAATATTATATATAAGTATATAATCGAAGAAGGGTAGAAAATAAAAGAGAAGAAGAGAAGGAGTGAATCAATACTTCAGAAAAATTAATTTTTATAATTATAAATCTATATTCCTCTTAGCCTAAATCTCTTCCCACATCTGTAATTCTAATTGTATGTATACGCCTTGTTATACATATTCTTTTGGATTATAAAGTAAAAGGAGTCAATTAAAGGAATAGATTCAGATTTGGAGAATTGGACATCTTAAAAGGTGGATGGGAAATTTTATAATTTATTTATGACAAAAAAATTTGTATAGTTGGATTTTATTTAATTATTATACCTAAATAAGATCTGATGAATTGTAGGCTTAAAACAAATGTATAGGAATATTGCCTACATATTCAATAAAATAGGTAATTGTAATAGAAATAGTATGTACAACCTAATTTGGAAATCTGAATTCAATCCCAAATATTTATTATTGTATAATGTTTGTTTATTCCAGATCTATAATTGAGTTGTAAACTAGGTTGCCCTAGTTGACTTGAAATGTAAATTTCTATGTTTTGATTATTTGGAGAGGGTTTTGTGTAATTTGCATAAAATAATTCCAAAATATGTATAGAAGCGCGTCGATTGAATTAACAAGGGATATACCAAAAATGGAAAGAGATATATAAGATATAGATATTCTTTTCCCTAGTTTATGCTGTCTATTTCAATAAAAGAAAAAAAATCCCTTTTAATTTTAAAAGAAGTAAAGATCTCGTTTTTTGATTAATTTATGAAAAGATATAATGGTAATCCTTTTTGAAAAGGCTGCTCTAATAAATCAAAACGTGGAAAGGAATATTCTAGTTTAGAAATTAATAGTTATAATTATAAATAAATAAATAAACACGTATAGCTGCACTTAAAGTTCAATAATTAAAGTATATAAATAACATAATTTACGATGATATTCTTATTAGTTATAACAAAGTAGTAATTATAGGACTAGGATTTATGGACATTAATTATAGATTTAATGGGCAATAAATTTGTAATTAATAAAGAGTTAAAAAGGAATTAAATGAGGATTGATTTAGGGAATTTAATATGGCATTTATGGGGAAACTAAATAGGCATAATAGATGGATTTTGAAATTGGTAAATAGATTAAACGAATTAAATAAGGATTAATTAGAGATTGTCTAATTTTGACATTAATGACCAATTATTATAGATAATATACATTTATTAGACACTACAAGGAAGCTAAAGTGTAAGCATATAAATTAGGAATAATTACATAGCCAATAAGTAAGTATTCATACTATTAAAGTTACATAGAAGGCAATATAATTTCGTAGTAGGAAATTATATAGTTTCAATTATACGTTTAAACAAGAGTGAATTGGTGCTCTTAGCCAAACACTTAGGTTCCGGGTGATTGGTCCGGTTTAGTGGGTTGGGATGCGAGGTCAGTAGTATTATACAACAGAAGTTTGCCTTTCACCTAGAGGCTACCGGCAGTTGTGTATACTTACTACTGATGTAGGACATCTCCAACCATACGACCCATGGGGTAGGGATATATGTAGGATGTAGAACCTGCTTATGTGACGGAGGTATTAAGTAGCTACTAAGAGGTCCACCTCCTTGCTATTTTGGAAGTATTAAATGGTCGGGGTTAGCAATTAGGCATGGCAGCAGATATCTCGGGAAGGGTCCGCTTTGGGTTTGAGGTATTAAGTAGCTATTATAGGGTCTACCTCTCCCAAAGAAGTATTAAGTGGCCTGATGAGATTCCATGCTATGTTAGCTAGATAGTCTCAGAGAGGAATTCGCCTTGGGATAGGTATTAAATGACAGGGATCTACCAAAATGTAGGTATTAAATGCTCAGAGTCTGCATAGTTTCCATCGAAAAGGTAATAAGTGGCTTGGGTACTATCTCTTTTGTTTGGACATGATTAATGGTGGTTGCGTGGGACTAGAAAGGGCTTTGGCTTTCAGTTGAGAGTAAGTTATAGAGTTGAGATGCATTAGTAATATGACAATTATTATAAAGCCTTATTTAGGTGTCATCAGTCTCTGTAGTTAGGACCAATTGACCAGTGGTTTTGTTGCGGAGGCCCACTTTGGGGACTGAGGTATTGAGCCATTATAGGGTCTATGTCATCCCTATTTAAGAAGAATTAAATGGCCGAGGTTTTTTGGGAAATGAAACGATTAGACATATATGTGGATAAGCATATCCTTATATGGTTATACCATGGAGAAGGTTAGGATAGACATATCGTATGTGCACATGAGATTTAACGGATTAGCTATAAATAATAGACATAACACTTAAATGGAAACCAATCGGCATAAATTAATGGGATGGGTAAAGTATGTAATTTTTGAATCACCAGAACGTTCTTCTGACCCCCTCCTCATAACAACCCACAGGTTAGATTTAGAAGGATTGGATGTTGGATCAAGACGCGAACTGTAGATGGTGAAGTCTTCTTAGTCATGCTTAGCGCAGACAAGGCAATAAAATATCCAAGGGATGATATTCCGAGGTAGTAGCCTTAATCAATATGTATGTTATATTCTATTTTTCAATTCTGCTGTGTGTTTATATTAATCGCACTTTAACATACTTGTATTATTATAGATTACCAAAACCGACGATCCATACCCTAATGGACTTGGGTTTCAATTTAGTCGAAATTCGGACCCATTAAGGTGCGGTTTATTACGCGATCATCCATATCTACTTCGTATCAAAAATTTGTTTGGTTTTCACCAACCTTTTAAAAAACTAAAACTCCATAGTCATAAAGTACTTAATCCAAAATTTTATAGTCGAAAATATAAACTTAGAAACCTTTTTCAGAAACTTCTTAGTTTTCGAAAGGAGCCAAGAAAAAAATTTCTCGTTCTAACTAACTTTCCCTTTCCAATGATTTTCTACAATAGAGATTTATTTCTTCAAAAGTAGGATTTTTAACTCAAAACACTTATCTGACCATTTTTCCAAAAAAACATCTTCTATAACTTTAAACAATGAAAACTGAAGTAGACAAGGATAACTTCCATCCTATTATTTTCCTACCACTCATGCTATTTCCGCTTTCAACCTTAATAGGGATTCTAACAGCACATGAGGAGGACATCTAAAGATATTGTAATTCCTACACATATTTACGAAAATTATCCATTCTTCATACGCTTTGTCTCTAATTTCCTACATCATTCCTAACTAGATTACTACACTGTTCTAATATAAATCCCTAACGTTGTTCGTATTTAAATTTTCTAGCGTCGCTATTATTTAAATTGTTCCTACATAAATTTATTCTACATACATAGCTCTTTTCCTCTTTTATTATTTTCCCTATTAACTCATTGCAGTGCGTTCGCCTACTATTTTAGTCATTAGCCTTTTCTTCATTAACATAAAAAAAGATATGTATAAATCTACTTCAGCTGTTTTTCCACGTATTTTCCTTATACGGTAGTTTTCCTTCTATCTTCACTAGCATGCATTCTTACCCTTCTATTCCCCTTACCTAATTTCATTCAAGTACCATGTTATCCCGTCCTTTGGCAAAGTCATGACATAAAAAAGTTGATTGGGAATCAAGAACAGTTCGTCTAGAGAGATCGGTTATGCACTGTTTCGCTATGGATATCGACGAATTTTGTATGGGTCCGGATCAAGCTAAAATTGAGAAGACGTGACAAGCAAAGATGTGAAGACCAACGTTCCAAATTTCAGGTCAATCCGAGTTCGTATGCTCAAGATATGATCCATACAAGTCAAGGAAAACAACACAATCACATCCATCACTTCGTATCCATCATGTTCGTATCGATCAACGATGGCCTTCTTCGGTCGAATATCATGTCGGTCCAAGTAATCATACTTCGTATCCATCGTTGCCACCTAGTTCGTATCCAACAAGGGTAAGGTTTCATTCGTATCCATCCATCGTGAGAATGTAGTTCGTATCCATCTGCCAGCCTTTTTCGTATCCATGAAAGACCCTATTTCATATCCATCATCTTGCATCTTCTTCGTATCGATCGAGTATGCACTCCACTCCCATCACCTAAGGTTACTTCATATTGATCAACACATATAGAATCGATACGAAGTACACCACTGGCATCGATACGAAAATGGACACGAATGAAGTCACTTCGATGGATACGAACCAACGATGCAAGCAAAGGGTGGGGCAGATGGATGCGAATGAAAGAATATGGATGGATACGAGTGGAGTTCGGAAAGGATGAAGGCTCGTTCAACACGACATGGAAAATGGATCAAGCCTTGAAAATAGAGCCACGTCATCAACGCGCACGTGCTTAGTATCGATACGAATAAGTATCGATGCGAATTGATCGATATGAACCAAGCAGCATAAAGAAAGTACTAATTCGTGTCGATCATATCTTGAGATCTACAAGTCCAAATGCCACCAAATTTTCACAGGAGCTTGCGTACAACCTAACGAATGTTTGTGATCGATCTCGGCTCAATTGGGCAAGATTTGGAACGATACAAATCTCGTTCGTATCGATCACGGATCGAGTCAAAATCATTCGGGATCGATCATGTGGGCCCGCACACGTGCCTGAAGAGGTCTCCCGAGATCTGAGCGAGATATTTACAGCCTACACCTATAAATAGCATCCCAGAGCCTACAGAAAAGGGGACTTTTTGATTCTTCTATGTCCAGACTCTGCAGGATCCATTATGGTACTCGAAATTTGCTGTTGTACTCAGTTGTAACTTGTGGTAGTCAGCAAGCAAACATCAATAAAATCATCAACTTCAAAGTGGAGGTAGGCCGGATTGCCGAACCACTATAAACTCTGTGTTCTATACTGCTTTTCTTTTAATTTTCTGAGTGTTCCTCATTTTTAATTCTCTACATACTTGTTATCTGTAATATGTGATTGTGAACTGGTGCTTTCATCGACAATTGGGTGGTTGTGACCAATTTTGGCGCAAACATACCATTTCCATTTGTCCACTCCTTAGAACGAATTTTAAATGGGACCTTCTACATTTACAAAAGTAGGAAAAATCATCGAGCCAAACATACGCTCTCTTTTCTATTCATGTCAAAAACGAAATACCCCTTTACCAAAAACCTTTAAATCAAAATTTTTTAACCCAACCAAAATTTAAACTTCGCTAGGAATCTCAAATAGCTACTTTAAATTTTCTCGATTTTTCAAAACAACTTTTCAATTGTAGGGTCCTTCTATTTTCAAATAAATCCTTTGAAAACCATTCAAAACGTTTTAAGAAACTTTCAAAATCTTTTTGTTAAATTCTTTTACATAGGGTTGCTTAGAAATGAACTCTTATTCCTCCTTTCATTTAGACTTTCCTTCTTTTCTACTCCTTCTTAACCCATCTTCATCAAAAATTTGGCTATCATCTTATGGTAGTTAATGCACACCTTCTCATGGGAACATGCTCAATCATTCTTCACATCTTACTTCCGGATGCTTGCAACATATAGGTTCATACTTCTGGATGCTCACAACATATAGGTTCTTACTTCCCATCTATTTAGATGAAATGTATGTCTCCAATCGGCAATCCAGCAAAATCCACAATCATAAGGCAATCCAGCCCCAACAAAGGAGTCAAGTACCATCCAGCTTCGGGAATCCTTGTACATGTCGCGCTCATGTGCTTCTTGGTCAACGGTTTGTAGTACAGCCTACACTCAGTGGGGTAATTGGTGTAGGTATATAAATTTAACACCATTTATTGTTTCAACTAATTGCTGTCTCGTCCATCTTTTTAGAATATGGTTGCAATTACTTCTATAGTTGGAATTCATAAAGTTTGGTATATAATATATATAATTATTGGTAAAAATACAAATACATTCTCTCTGTTTATCCTAATTCATATGGTTGACTAACCTAAGCCCTGATACCAAATATAACAACCCACACCTTAATGGACTCGAATTTCGACTAAATCGAATACCAAGTCCATTAGGATATAGATGATTAGTTTTGATAACCTAAACATAAGTATATCATAGAACGAACTCATAGCAGAATAGTAAAATATAATAGAACATATATGCTGACTAAGTGTTGCACCCCATAAAAATGAATCATAAATAAATAAACCAAATTGAATTAAATATGATAAAGATTGGATATGAAAATTTTATAAAAGTTTAAATTTAACCATGAAAGTTATTCCATTGCATTCATGGCGAAATTCTGATCTGTTTCCATATATAATATGTTGAAAATGGAGATCAAGCAAAGAAGTTACACGCATTTGAATTCTTAGATTTAAACTAATTTAGTTTGAATTTAAATTCAAATGAGAAACAAAATTTAGGGTTTAAATTTCAAAAATTAGCTTGGGGCTAAGTAAACGTTTAACATTAAAAAGTTAATTAGGGAATAAAATAATATGGCAATGGAAATAAATGAATGTCTGAATAAGAGGAGCGGTCGACCTGAATAAGTCAACCGGTCGCCCATGGGTGATCGACCGCTTGGCAACAAAAGTTGCCAGTGGCGGCTAGGGTTTTAAGTTATGTTTTATTCGGTTATACATTCCAGATTTACATGTTTCCTACCTACTTCTGTCTTACGGTTCTAGTGCATTTTAACTCCTATAAAAAGAAGCCTGTCCTCTCCACTTTTATTCATATTATTTTGGAGAATACGACGAAAGTCTGCCATTGCTATCTCTCTCTAATAAGATTCAGAATCTCTATAGAGAATTCGGGTAAGGATTCAACTTATTTCCTATTTGTTTCTTCTTTCTCCAATCTATTCTTGTCCTATTCTTCTCCAATTATTCTGAATCTAATGAATATATATACCTCTTCCCTATTGTGTGTGTATATATTAAAAGAAAGATATTCTGGAAGAGTTCGGAAGGCTACAAATCCATTTGGGTGAAGCTAAGCCTAATATATGAGTGGAAACCTTAGTATTTCTTTTCAGCAATTGTTTACTGTATTTCTTTTTAGATCTTATTATGCCTTAGGGATTTTGGATTTCAAAAATATGATAGATAAAATCCACCAAAATTCCTTTTTATTTCGATATGGCAATTTTATGCTGAGATTCTTAATTATTTACATTTATTTGATGGGATTTGTTTCGTTTATGCAATCTTTGATAATTTCATAGTTTATTCCACTTCTCTTTCTTCTTTAGATTAAATAGTGATCCTTCAATAAAATAAGGGGTTTAGATTATGAATTCTATTCGTAGTTTACATAACTTATTCTTATCTATTTCTTTACAAAAAGAGGAGTTGAATAAATTATGAGGTTTGGATTGCAATTCTTATTGTTTAAGATATTCCATTGAATTGGTGTAATAAATTGGGTTTCTATTTTATTTACAAGTTTGTTATAATAGTTTTGGTTATGAATATTTATTCTCTGTTCTGGACATTAGAATCCCACAAAATCTTGGGAATTTGAAGAAAAAAGACTTGTAATAATATTTAGTTAGGGAATTGAGATTTAACGCTAGTTTAGGGCGTAAAATCCGGGTGTTTAAAACTCATTAGGCACGAATATTTATTTATCTCTATTTACGTATAATTATTGCATATATGGCGTAATTAAATAGGCATCCCCATTATGAAGGTAATTGATTTTGAGGCGAAAATAACAGGAAACTCTAATATAGCTTATTTATTATTTTAAGTCGTAGTAAGGAAGATTCATTATAAGGTCTTATTTATTTATGAAACATTGAGATGAGTATATACGTATGTATATATATGAAGAGTAATTGATTTGTGGGTAAGTCATAGGGATGCGAGGTCAATAGAATTACTTGACAGAAGTCTGCCCTTCACTTTGAGGCTACCAGCAGCTGTGTACACTTTTATTGATATGAGATATCCTTACGATAAATATTTGTAATGATGCGAGGTTAGTTCCAAATTCTATAGGGGAAATCTGCCTAGCTAATCTGGCTACCAGTTCCTACGAATAACGGACTAATGTGAGATGTCTTTATGAGTATGAGCCATAAGACGAAGGGCCTACTTTGGGGTTTTGAGGTATTAAATGGTTGGACTCGGCTTTTCCCCAGATGAAGTATTAAATGGCCAAGGGGTTACGTTAGGTGGTATATCTACAGGGGTCTGCTTCTTGGAAATAGGTCTTAAATGACGGGGTCTGCCTTATTTAAGGTCTTAAATGACTGGAGTCTGCCTATTTTCCACTTGGAAGTATTAAGTTTCCTATGAGATTCCATATGTGTCAGCTAGATAGTACTATTGAGGAGCATGCTTCTGGAAATAGGTCTTAAATTATCGGGTCTTCCTTAATTAAGGTCTTAAATGATCAGAGTCTGCATATTTTCTAATGGAAAATATTAAGTGGCTTGGGTATCGTCTCCCACATTATTAGCCATTTATGACGTATGATTGGGATATGGGATTCTAGAAATCTACTTCTTTAATAGAAGTTATAAAGAAGTATTAAATGACTTTAATAGTTTTATTTTCGTAACATATTCTTATTTTGAAATATACTGCCCAAATACAGAAAAGGTAAGACTTGAGGATTTTATTCACCAGACACTTGTTGTTCTGACTCCCTCCTCATTACAATATAGGTAAATGACAGAGTGATGGCAGTGACAATGCTTAAAGATGGAGAAGCTTGGCTAGTAGCAGTATTTATTATTATTTTCTTTCATGTGCACCCATGGATTTAGATAATTGTTGAAACAGATATTATGTTACGGTTTTTATGGGATTTTGTGTTATGATATTTTTATGGTTTTGAAATAAATGGATACATTTTACTATTTTATATTGTTCCATCAACTGTGAGTTTTGAAAGTTTAGTTATGGCTCTATAGTGTTATTTCTTTTACTACCAACACCTTGCCTTAGAATGAATCTAAGTTTTGATGGGCCTTTTCTGGATCGAAATTTAGGCTTATTCCGGGGTGGGTTATTACACTAAGACTACTACCTTGGAATAAATATTATTCCTTTAGTACCTGATTACCATGCCAGCGCAGAGCAAGAGTGAGAAGACTTCACCATCTACCGTTCCAGTCTTGTACCAGTAGCCTATCCCTTTAAATCCATTATGTGGGTTGTAATGAGAGGACGTCCGAATAACGTTCTAGTGACAGGAAAATTACATGCTTTATCCACAACACTAATTTATGTCAATTGATTTCTATTTAAGTGTTATGTCTATTATTCATAGTTATTTCATTTAATTCCATCCGAGCGTACAATATGTCCTACCTTCTTTGAGGTATAACTATACACACACATGCACACACACACATGTGTGTGTGTATATCTAAGCATAGTACTACCTAAAAGAAAACGAAGGCCACATAATACTTTTTGAATAGGGAGGAGGCAGACCCAACGTCCATTTAATACCTCAATCCCAAATCGAGCCCTCCGTAACGTAATCGCTTATCAACCGGCCTTTAACTACATAGGTCGATAACTCCTTGATATGGCTTTATAATTTAATTTGCTAAATTTCTAACACATCTCAAAGACTTATCTAGGGGCAAAGACTTATCTAGCGGTTAACTAGCCCACCACTGACAACAAGCTAATTAAACAATGAGGTCTTTGCGTATCCCATATTGATTCTACACTAGTGAGAAGCGAAATCCATCAAGCATAATCCAAATCTTTGCTAATGACCGCTCAGGACTGCTGGTGGACAAAGCTTACATGTCAGTCCTACTACTAAATACCAGTCCAACAAAAACACTGACATGTCTCGCCGACCTCCCACAACCGAAATACCATTTAGACTAACCTAACGGAAGTCAAGGAAAAATACTCATCTATGTTACATAATACCTCTTGTTAGAAACGAAGCATACCCCATTTTCCTATTAGGTATCGTTGTTGGTTATTTAAGACTTCCTATATAGGGAGGAGGCAGACCCAACGTCCATTTAATACCTTCCATCCCGAAGTAAAACCCTTGACTTCCTTAAAGGCACCAAGCCATTTAATACTTCAAATCCGAGACGAACTGAACCCTTGGTATATTTTCCCACACCTATACGCAAATGCATATCCCCTCCCTGTAGGTCTTATGGTTGGAGATGTCCTACATCAGTAGTACATATACACAACTGCTTACAGCCTCTAGGTTAAGGGAAAACATGTAGCGACCCGCCTTTTCGACACTCAAAATTTGACACTAATACATCCATGTTATTCACATGCCAAGCATCCGAGAGTCGGAAAGACAGATTGTTGGGGTAAAAGAAAGAAAAGACATAACAGAATCTCATATCGTGATGAGTAATATATAATATACAATAGATCATTACAAAAGAAAATTGTAATATACATACATCAATCAGAGTAAATTAACCTATCATCAGCTTGTTATACAACCTATCCTCACAAATGCTGATAAAAAAACAACAAATGCTGCGGAAGTAAAATATACGTGAATACGTCTTAGAGGCATCTAGCTTGTCTCCTGAAGCTCCAAAGTATCCATAACTAAATCTGAAAATATGTTGGGGCTGACCCGATCATTAGAAGAACATATTGTCTGGATCAGTCTAGTAAACCAGCATGAGAAACACAAATCATCTCAATTTTCAATGCCATAAAACCTTTCAAAATAAAGGTATCTCGTAAAACCACGCTGCAAATAAACACAAATGGATTTTTATCTTATAATAACCAAACCATTATATAAGAAGTCTTGTGATATTATAATAGCGTCCGAGATTTTAAAATAAATATTTAATCATAGCCGAAATGGTTACATTAATTACATTCCAACATATTAAGTTTACAACTAAGTTCGAAAGGCACGTTTTAGAGAGTGGATTCCATACAATGACAAGGTAAAGGTCTACCTTCCATACAGTACACCTTTAGAGAAAATGTACCAAGGCTGCAAAACATTTTCACCTCTGCTACTCAAGACTGGCCTACCCCTTCCTAGATATTATCGAATATGATCACTCCTCAACTGCTAGCTAACAACTGTACCGATTCACTAGCATACATAAATGCATAAATACCAATCTAGATCAGCCGATGATTATACCCTAATAGGAGCAACCCACTTAGCCTTGCGATATCTCCTTGCTTTAGTCATTACCGGGTGTGAGGCTCGAGGCTACGTTTTACTTTTTATATAGCAATGCCACTTGGAATGCTAACACTGCTCTCCACGCGATAATGCAATGCCAGCATTCATCTATACAAGTTGTTCAGCATATGAACAAACCAAAGGCACTACTTCTACTACATCCTTTTCAGCATATGAACAAATTGATGGCACTATTTCCACTACATCCTCAGGATTAGTAGTAATTAGCCCTTGCACTTAAAAGAACTCCGTCTTCGATTCCATCATCTTTAAAATGTCTTCAATTCGAATGCTTATACCGGTTCGAAGTGGTTTTCAAATAATATATCCGATCTTAGTCTCTCTGAACCGACAACGATAGTTTCAAAACTGGCTAAGATTTGATAGTCGGTTATTTGACTGTAAATAAAAAATCCAAATCAGAGATTTAATTTCACATGGAAAAAAAGCATGGTTAAGCACATAAGCAACCAATAAGCCTCTTTAATTAATATTTTCATTAATTAAAACCACTTTGTAAATACTTGTACCAAAATACTTTTATAGAGATTTATTCATAAACCCTCTCTGCTCTTTTCAACCTTGAAAATATTGATATGCTTATCTCAATTGTATAAGTACACTCATGAAAACATTTCACTTTCAGTACTTAGAAAACTTTTCCATATACTAATATTAATAGTATAAGTATATTCACAAAACACTACATTTCCAATACTTATAAAATATTTTCCTCGTTTTCCAATACCATATTTAACCGGACCAAAACAAATTTCATTAAAAATATTGTTACTGTAAACCCAAACCACTTTCCTTTTGGTGTAAGTGACAGGAAGATTCATTATAAGGCCTTATTTATGAAACAGTGAGATGAGTATATATGTATGTATATATATGGAGAGTAATTGATTTGTGGGTAAGTCATAGGGATTCGAGGTCAATAGAATTACTTGACGGAAGTCTGCTCTTCACTTTGAGGCTACTAGCAGTTTTGTACACTTTTATTGATATGAGATATCCTTATGATAAATATTTGTAATAATGCGAGGTTAGTTCCAAATTCTCTAGGGCAAATCTGCCCAGCTAATCTGGCTACTAGTTCCTATGAATAGCGGACTAATATGGGATGTCATTATGAGTATGGGTCATAAGACAAAGGGCCTACTTCAGGGTTTTGGGGTATTAAATGGTTGGACCCGACTTTTCCCAAATGAAGTATTAAATGGCCAAAGGGTTACATTAGGTGGTATCTCTACACGGGTTTGATTCTTGGAAATAGGTCTTAAATGATGGGGTCTGCCTTATTTAAGGTCTTAAATGACTAGAATCTGCCTATTTTCCACTTGGAAATATTAAGTTGCCTATGAGATTCCATATGATGTAAGCTAGATAGTACTATTGAGGAGCATGCTTCTGGAAATAGATCTTAAATTATTGGGTCTGCCTTAATTAAGGTCTTAAATGACCACAATCTGCCTATTTTTTAATGGAAAATATTAAGTGGCTTGGGTACCGTCTCTCACATTATTAGCAATTTATGACGCATGATTGGCATATGGGATTTTAGAAATCTACTTTTAGAATGGAAGGTATAAAGAAGTATTGAATGACTTTAATGGTTTTATTTTCGTAAACATATTCTAATTTTCAAATATACCGCCCAAATACTGAAAAGGTAAGACTTGAGGTTTTTATTCACCAGACACTTGTTGTTCTGACTCCCTCCACATTACAATATAGGTTAAGGACGGAGTGATGGCAGTGACAATGCTTAAAATGGAGAAGCATGGTTAGTAGCAGTATTTATTATTATTTTCTTTTATGTGCACCCATGGATTTAGATAATTGTTGTAATGGATATTATGTTCACATTTTTTGGGATTTTGTGTTATGACGTTTTTATGGTTTTGAAATAAATGGGTACATTTTACTATTATATTTTGTTCCATCAACTGTGAGTTTTGAAAGTTTATTATGGCTCTGTAGTGTTATTTCTTTTACTACCAACACCTTGCCTTAGAATGAATCTAAATTTTGATAGGCCTTTTCAAGATTGAAATTTAGGCTTATTCCGGGGTAGGTTGTTACATTAAGGCTACTATCTTGGAATCAATATTATTCCTTTAGTATCTGATTACCTTGCTAGAGCCGAGCATGAGTGAGAAGACTTTACCATCTACCATTCCCGTCTTGTACCAGTAGCCTGTCCCTTTAAATCCATCACGTGTGTTGTAATAAGAGGACGTCAGAACAATGTTCTAGTGATTGGAAAATTACATGCTTTATCCATATCACTTATTTATGTCAATTGATTTCTATTTAAGTGTTATGTCTATTATTTGCAGTTATTCCTTTTAATTTCATCTGAGTGTACATTATGTCCTACCTTCTTTGAGGTATAACTATACACACGCGTGCGAACGCGCACACACACACACGTGTGTGTGTGTGTGTATATATATATATATATATCTAAGCATTGCACTACCTAAAAGAAAATAACGGCCAATTAATACTTTTTGAATAGGGAGGAGGCAGACCCAACGTCGATTTAATACCTCAACCCCAAATCGGGAACTCCGTAACGTAATCTCTAGTCAACCGGCCTCTGACTACATAGGTCGATGACTCCTTGATATGGTTTTATAATTTGATTTGCTAAATTACAAACGCATCTCAAAAACTTATCTGGGGGCTAACTAGCCTACCACTGACAACAAGCTAATTAAACAATGAGGTCTTTGCGTATCCCATATTGATTCTACATTAGTGAGAAGCGAAATCCATCAAGCATAACCTAAATCTTTGCTAATGACCGCTCAGGACTGCTGGTGGTTAAAGCCTACATGTCAGCCCTATTACTAAATACCAGTCCAACAAAAACACTGACATATCTCGCCGACCTCCCACAACCGAAATACCATTTAGACTAACCTAATGGATGTTAAGGAAAAATACTCATCTAAGTTACATAATACCTCTTGTTAGAAACGAAGCAGACCCCATTTTCCTATTAGGTACCGTTGTTGGTTATTTAGGACTTCCTATATAGGAAGGAGGCAGACCAAACGTTCATTTATTACCTTACATCCTGAAGTAAACCCCTTGACATCCTTAAAGGCACCAAGCCATTTAATACCTCAAATCTGAGATGAACCGAACTCTTGGTATATTTTCTCACACCTATACGCAAACACATATTCCCTCCCCATAGGTCCTATGGTTGGAGATGTCCTGCATCAGTAGTACGTATACACAACTGCTTATAACCTCTAGGTGAAGGGAAAACATGTAACGACCCGCCTTTTCGACCCTCAAAAGTCGACACTAATAAATCCACGGTATTCACGCGCCAAGCATCCGAGTGTCAGAAAGATAGATTGTTGGGGTAAAAGAAAGAAAAGACATAATAGAATCTTATATCATGATGAGTAATATATAATATATAATAGATCATTACAAAAGAAAATTGTAACATACATACATCAATCAGAGTGAATTAACTTATCATCAGCTTGGACAGTTACAACAACCTGTCCTCACAAATGCTGATAAAAACAAAACAACAAATGCAACAGAAACAAAATATACGTGAATATGTCTTAGAGACATCTAGCTTGTCTCCTGAAGCTCCAAAGTATCCATAACTAAATCTGAAAATATGCTGGGGTTGACCTGGTCATTAGAAGAAAATAATGTTTGGATCAATCCAGTAAACCAGCGTGAGAAACACAAATCATCTTAATTTTCAATGCCTTAAAACCTTTCAAAATAAAGGTATCTCATAAAACCACGCTGCATATAAACACGAATGGATTTTTATCTTATATTAACCAAACTATTATATAAGAAGTCTTATAATATTATAATAACGTCCGAGGTTTAAAATAAATATTTAATCATAGCCGAAATGGTTACATTAATTACAGTCCAACATATTAAGTTTATAACTAAGTTTGAAAGACACGTATTGGAGTGTGGATTGCATACAATTACAAGGTAAGTGTCTACCTTCCATACAGTACACCTTTAGAGAAAATGTACCAAGGCTGCAAAACATTTGCATCTCTGCTACTCAAGACCGGCCTACCCATTCCTAGATAGTATTGAATATGATCACCCCTCGGTTGCTATCTTACAACTGTACCGATTCACTAGCATACATAAATGCATAAATACTAATCTAGATCAGTCGATGATTATACCTCAATAGGAGCAATCCACTTAGCCTTGCGACACCTCCTTGCTTTAGTCATTACCGGGTGTGAGGCTCGAGGCTACGTGTGATGCCCCACCCCGAGACCCCCATTAGTAAAGAGAATTACTAAGTAATCCTGTCTACTAATGCAGAGAATAGGGTTGGTTATGGGCGACTCTCATTATAATGCATTAGCTAAGAGCTAAGTATGTCGATATTTTTTTTTCCATTACCTCATATATGGTCGACACACATAGTCCTTAGCTAATACGATACCATGGTAGTTTAGGACCGTTTCAGAATATATGCAATATACAAATATATATGAACATTCATAGAACAGCAAACCCAGATCAGAGTATACATACACCTCCATACATCATACATAATCCAACATACATAAGTAGCATGAACTACTAAATATACATACACAACCATCCCACAAAATAATAGGTATAATGTCCAAGTCCGAACGAAGTGGTCCAAACAAAAGCAAGCTAACGGATCCAAGAAGGAGTGAGCTAAATCCATACCTAACCTGTAACTCGGTCTGACCCAAGTAATAAATACACGGGTCAGGTAGGCTAGAACTTATCATTAGTAAAGATAACAGTAATAGGGGAAAAGGAGAACCATTCCGTTGTTGACAACAGAACGATATAAGTATCATCAAATCATCTCTAAGGTGAGACATCTATAGGTTCATCATGATTTCATAAGGGAATTTAATTGGTTATCTAACTATGGTTCACTCTCTATAGTTGTATAAGTGAAATAGGCAAGGATTTGAACCATATAAATAATCATTATAAAACAGTCTAAAACCTCATAAATCCATCATAATAGAACTCAATGAGAGTTCAAAACATCATATTAGAAACCACCATAAACCATCAATACATGTAAGCCTTCATCTTACTCAAGGCTATAATAAACAACCTCATAAAAAGGTGAAATCAAAACATCTAAAACTTCATGGAAAACTGCACGTGCTTACATCGTGACTAGTACTAATATTTGGTACCATAAACATCGTGATGACTAGAGTCAAGTAACATCATAACATCGTGATGACTATAGTCAATAATATCATAAAGACTCCCAATCACAAAGACCCGAGTTAATAACCTCATGATGATCGGAGTCGCAACTACATCGTGATGACTCCAATTGAGTACTCGTGGTATATAGTACTAGTAAACATCGTGAATGTGTCCCTACTTATCGGATAGGAACCCAATAGGCGTTAACGTACGTCCCATACCATATGTTTGCACCTAACGGTTTACTAGCCTTTAGTTGGTGCCACACTAGTAAAACATCATAAACATCATGAAAATATACTCTGCCTCATCTCATCGGCGATTAAATACAATACCCTACTCGTCTCATCTCATTGACGAGTACTAGTGGCATCATGACTTGTCTCATCTCATCGACAAGTAAAAACCATCATAATACATCTCAACATCGTAAAATTATCATAAAACAAGTATAAACAGGAATTTATAATGATTTTTCGAAAATGATTATTAAAACCAATATTTGAAATTTCTTTATTACAGGAAATGAATATATTTTTATTTAGAAAAATAATTTTAAAATATTATATAATAATAATTTGAAATGTCCATATATTTCAAAAATGGTTTAGTGAAAACCATTCTCGAAAACAATGAAAACTAAGAAGAATATTTCAAAACCGATAACTTGAATCCAATAAGAATTCAATTCGAATTTATCCCAAAATCAATTCAATTTCCATTTAAATTTGAATTTCAAATTCTCCAAATATAGTTAGCCTACTGATAGGCATCATAGCTCTCAAAAATATCTCAAAAACAACATCAAAACTGAACGAGAATGAGAGCAAAAACGAGCTAATACAATTCTAAAGTCAATGATTGTTATTGCTATCATTTTGCACTCAGGACAGCAACATACAACCATAATTTCGACCAAACAAACTTTAAAATTTCAGAAAACTAAAAACATGAAACTTGTAGTACATGATCTATGCTTTCCAAAACATCAAAAACAATTGAATTTGGTTAAGAAACAAAAGGGTTATGGTTAATTCTGTTTCAGATTCAAACATAGAGCAAATGTTAGTTTTGCTCTCGGGATTACAATAGAAACACTCAATTTTGACCCAGATAACTTCAAATTATGGAAAACACAAAACATGAACTTGTAGTATATCAATTTAGCTTTCTAGAACATCTAAAACTATTGAATTTGGTAAAGAAACGAAAGAGTCATGATTAATTCCGTTTCAGATTCAAACACAGAGCAAATATTAGTTTTGCTTTCGGGATTGCAATAGAAACACTCAATTTTAACTCAGATAACTTCAAAATTATGGAAACCACAAAACGCGAAACTTGTAATACATCATCTAAACTTTTTAGAACATCCAAAATTATTGAATTTGGTTAAGAAATGAAAGAGTTATGGTTAATTCCGTTTCAGATTCAAAAACAGAAAAAATATTAGTTTTGCTCTCTGGATTGCAATAGAAATAATCAATTTTAATCCAGATCACTTCAAAATTATGGAAAATACAAAACATGAAACTTGTAGTACATCATCCACGCTTTCCAGAACATCCAAAGTTATTGCATTTTGTAGAGAAACGAAAGAGTTATGGTTAATTCCGTTTCAGATTCAAACACAGAGCAAATATTAGTTTTGCTCTCAGGATTGCAATAGAAACACTCAATTTTAACCTAGATAACTTCAAAATTATGAAAAACACAAAACATGAAACTTGTAGTACATTATCTAATATTTCTAGAACATCCAAATTTATTGAATTTGGTTAAGAAACGAAAGAGTTATGGACAAAACAATTCTTAGGCCTTTGATTGTTGTTGCTGTCGATTTGCTCTCGGGACAGCAACAAACAAGCACGATTTTGATCAAGAAAACTTCAAAATTTTAGAAATGTAAAAACATAAAACTTGTATCTCTATGTCTAAGCTTTCCAGATCATCCAAAATTATTAAATTTGGTTAAGAAATGCAAAAGTTATGGCAAAATTTGTTGCATCTTAAATCTCAAACAAATTTTACAGAGATGATTTTCTTATTTTTTTTCTTTTTTCATTTTCCAAGTTGTTACAAGATTATCATTTCTGCTAGCAAATTTGTGAGCTTGCACTCACCTTAAAGATTTAGCAGCAAATTCAAGGGCATGTTGATAGCTTTGGTGATGATTTGAGGCTCTAAACACCTGTAGAAGCTGAAACAAGAACATGCAGCACAAAACAAATTGGTTATAGACAATTATATCAAGTTCTAAGAATTTTTGATGAAATATTTTGTAGTATTGATGGAGATTACCTTGTATAATCTTTAGTTTGAAGAATTTTTTCTATTTTTAGCGGCAATTTTGGGTGGAATTGGATTTATCATGAAGTGGCCATTGTTTTTCTTAATTTCTTTTTACTGTATAGAGTTTGAGAAGAAGATGAATGAGAAAAAAATACATACCGTTAGTTTCTCACTAGAAAATTCATCCTCCTTTCTACCCAATTAAGCCCAATAGAAAAATTACTTTGTGAAAATCAAAACTATGTATATGTTTTACTTATTTTAACATTATATACACACATTTTCAACATTTAAAGTCATATAAAATACATCCATCTTATTGTATTGAAATAAAATAGTTATGGTAACAAAAATAAAAATTTCTTTTAACAATAAAAAGTTATTTTAACGGTAAAACACCATTTTTAACAATATTTAACAATTTACACTATTTTAGTGTAAAAACACTATTTTTAAAGTATAACTTGATCAAAAATTATTCTCTTAGTCAAATAAATTGTAATAAATCATTCTATCACTTTTGAAACAAAAAAATAATATTTTCACACAATATTTCATCTTTTATTTTAATAAAAGACATGTTTTCTTCGTATTTTTCCTCTTATATTCAATAAGAGGATAATATGGCAATAATTACCAATATTATCACATTAACTTAATTAAAATACAATAAATGATTGATTTCACTTCAAAACCTCAAAATAAAGTTTTTTTTAAAACTTTATTTCCATCAATTTGGGTTTATTCAACAATTAAATGTTGAATTACATCACCTGGTAAATTTATTAACTCAAATTTACCTAAATTCCAATATTTTCCATTTTATTTAACCAAAACTCCAAACAATGAATTTTAAACTCAATATTTAACTCCAAACATATTGTTTATTTAAAATAAACAATTTAAACCAAATTTATTTCTCCATTACATTCTATTTACCATATTAAATTATAACCATCGTTATAATTTAATATCATCAGTAATCTCCAATACCAGGGTTGTTACAGACTCTCCCTCTTATAAAAATTGCATCCTCGCAATTTCTAGTGGAGATCTGTATTCAACACAATTTATTTCATCAAACAAAGAAAATTTAAATAGATTAAAATGACCTTCATCATGAGAAGATAAGAATCTAGGATACGATCGCTCGATGAATTCTCTGGTTTCCCAATTGCAGTCATTTGAATTATCGGACCATTGAATTTTCACGAGCGGAATACTCTTGTTGCGAAGGCATCTAACCTCCGAAGCAAGAGCCCTCACAGGATGCTGCACGAATGATAGATTAGGAGAGACTTCTAGCTTCTCTAAAGCATGAGAATCGAACACAGAATTTGAATCTCGTTGACACTTCCTCAACTGAGAGACGTGGAATACGTCGTGAACTCCAGAAAACTGATCGGGAAGTGCTACGCGATATGCAATAGGACCGATACGCTCTGTAATAGGAAATGGTCCAATATAGCGTGGTGCCAATTTCCCTATCTGGCTGAAGCATATCACCCCCTTCAGAGGAGAAGCTCGAATATAAACAAGATCGCCTACTGAGAACTCAAGAGGCCTCCTATGGTTGTCCGCGTAAGATTTCTGTAAGCTCTGAGACTCTTTCATTCTCTCTCGGATAAGATGGATCTTCTCAGATGATTCTCGAATAGACTCAGGGCCAAAAATGAGCTTTTTCCCCGACTCAAGCCAACATGATGGAGAACGACACGGCCTTCCATATAAGGCTTCGAAAGGAGCCATGCCGATAGAAGATTGATAGCTATTATTATAAGCAAACTCAACTAGAGGAAGATGATCCTCCCAACTACCACCAAAATCCAAGATACAAGCACGAAGCAGATCTTCTAAGATACGATTCACCCGTTCAGTCTGTCCATCAGACTATGGGTGATAAGCTGTGCTAAGATTAAGCTTTGTTCCCAAAGCTTGCTGGAGACTTTTCCAGAAGTGACTCATGAAAAGAGGATCACGATCACACACAATAGATGAAGGAACACCGTGTAAATGCACAATCTCCTTAATATATAGCTTCGATAAGAGAGATGTCATCCTATTAGACTTAATAGGAATGAAATGTGCGAACTTAGTAAGACGGTCCACAACAGCCCAAATACTGCTATGGCCTGACCTCGAACGAGGTAAGCCATCGATGAAATCCATAGAAACTTGGTCCCATTTCCACAATGGAACCTCTAAAGGCTGAAGAAGACCACTGGGTCGCTGATGCTCGGCCTTAATAAGCTAACAAGTCATGCAATTGCTTACATAACTTGCTATATCTCGCTTCATGCCTTCCCCGTAATAGAGACGACGCATAGTAGCATACATTTTGCTATTGCTAGGATGAATAGTATACTTAGAATGGTGAAACTCAGCTAGAATGTCCCTCTTAAGTTCTGGAATAGAAGGCACGACTAGACAGTTCTTCTTTCGAAGACACCCATGAATATCGATGTTGAAATCTCTCATCTCAATGTCATCGTGGGATACATACTTATACCTCTGAATAAGAACAGATATATCAGAGTCTTGCCGCTGAGCCTTGGCAATCCGATCAAGAAGAGTAGGACGAGCTTCCATGCTATACAATAGAATAGGTGAATCTGAAGTGGAAGTGCAATCAGGAATATCACACATGGAAAGAGTCTCAAGAACTTTCCACTCTACAATCATCATGGAAACAATAGCTGAATGCTTACGACTCAAAGCATCAGCCACTCGATTCCCCTTGCCAGGGGTATACAGAATGTTAAAATCATACGAAGCTAGAAACTCAAGCCAACGCTGTTTTCGCATGTTGAGCTCCTTCTGAGTGAATAAGTACTTGAGAGACTTGTGATCGGTAAAGAGACTAAAGTGCTCTCCCGATAGATAATGACGCCACATCTTCACAGAAAAGACAATGGCGGCAAGCTCTAAATCGTGGGTAGCGTACCGAACTTCGTTCGGACGTAATTACCTTGAAGCGTAGGCAACTACCCTATCCTTCTGCATAAGAACAGCACCGAGGCCACTATGACTGGCATCGGTATAGAAAATAAGATCTTGATTCCCTTCAGAAACCACAAGAATAGGAGCATTAGTGAGAAGCTCCTTCAATCTCTGAAAGGAAGCCTCACACTTATCTGACCATGTATAGCGAACACCTTTCTTCGTAAGGCTAGTCAAGGGAAGCATAATACAGGAAAAGTCTTTGATGAATCGACGGTAATAACCCACCAAACCCAGAAAGCTACGAATCTCATAAACATTCTCAGGCCTCTTCCAATTCTGGATGGCTTTGATCTTAGAAGGATTGACCGAAATGCCTTCGGAAGAAACAACGTGGCCTAAGAACTTAACTTGTTTTTCCCAGAAATGACACTTAGAAAGCTTTGCTTTGAGTTGATGTTGTCGAAGAGTACTCAAAACAATTTTAAGATGTCGAGTATGGTCCACTTCGGACTTAGAATATACAAGAATGTCGTCGATGAAAACAAGAACAAACTTATCGAGATATTCTCAGAATACTCGATTCATAAGGTCGACGAAATAAGCAGGGGCATTCGTCAAACCGAACGGCATGATGAGCCACTCATAAGAACCATAACGAATGCGAAAAGCTGTAAGTGGAATGCTATCTTCCGCAACTCGGAGCTGGTGAAATCCCATGGCAAGGTCAAGTTGTGAGAAGACCTTAGCGCCACTCAACTGATCAAACATATCGTCAATCCTAGGCAATGGATAGCGGTTCTTGATGGTCAACTCATTAAGCTTGCGATAATCGATGCATAGCCTAAGAGTCCCATCGGACTTCCTCACGAATACCACCGCGGATCCCCATGGTGAAGAACTAGATTGAATGAAATGCTTGGCTTCAAGCTCTAGGAGTTGCTTCTTGAGTTCCTCATTCTCTTTAGTAGACATCCTCGTGGGAGGACGACTAACTGGCTATGCGCCTGGAATAAGGTCGATGCGGAACTCAATAGCCCACTTGGGTGGTAATCCGAAAACATGCTCAAATAAGTCTGGAAAGTCACGAACAACAGGAATTCGAGACACATTATCATCATCGTCTCGAGAATCAAGAGCAAATAAAGAAGCCACAGAATCATGATCGGACTCTTGAAGCAAAAGAGATAACTGAGTAGGAGAATCGGGACAACGAAGATATAAAACTCTCTCCAAACAAAGAATCATGGCATCGTATCTAACTAGCCAGTCCATACCAAGAATCATATCAAATCCAAGAAAAGGAATCATGTGCAAATTTGCATGGAAAGAAAAACCACAAATCATAATCTCAACATCATCACAAAGAAGACTAAGGGTTGCAGATCCCCAATAGGATTCGCAATCCGTAAAGAAGTAAGCATGCAAGAAACATTTAGCTCTAAAGCATCGACGAGTTCCTTTGACACGAATGAATGAGAAGCACCCGTATCGAAGAGCACTCGAATAGAACGATCATGAAATAAAATAGAACCCTTTAAAATGGAAGAGAATATACCTCGAGACTGAGAAGCATCTCCAGAAGTGGTAGCTACATTAAGATAACCCTGACGAGAACTCTTCTCCCTCTTGGGACAAGATGAAATCAAATGTCCCTCCTTCTTACAATAGAGGCATCTCTTAGGCTTGGGACACTCTCTCACCGGATGGTCAGGCGAACCACAATTGAAACAAGAAAAAGGCTTAGCTGAAGGAGTAGCTGAAGATTGAGAAGAGGATCCACCTTGCTTCTTCTTCTTATTAGGGTGGAAAGGCTCAGACTTGCGGAAAAACTTTTTCTTGTTCGGATTTCTCCGAACCTCACCCTCAACATCACTATCCTTCTCCTTCTCGATCGCTTCAAGCTGAAGGGCCACATCCACAAGTTTCTCAAAAGAAAGCTCAAGACGAAGCATAAGGGATTTCTTCAAGTATTTCTTAAGTCCAGAGACGAACTTAAGATTCTTCTTATACAGAGTAAAAATGTGCACAAGACTATACTTAGATAAGGCTTTGAAAGATGCAACATACTCAGAAACTGTCGACTTCCCTTGTTTGAAATCAAGGAAACGTCGAGCTAGAATAGCTTTCTCGGATTCAAGAACAAACTTAAGCTCGAACCTCTCCCGGAACTAATCCCACTCTAAGGTAGACTCATCAACTTCCGACATAAGCAAGTCATACCAACTCAATGCACGTTCTTGCAACACACTTGATGCGACAAGAACGCGATGATGGCTAGATATCTCCATACGGTTAAATATGCACTCATAAGAACCGAGCCATGCCTCGACCTCGAAGACGGTCTCAGAGCCTCTAAAGATCTTGCCACCAAGATGAGTAAAGTCGCTACACATGCGTGCAAATGCGGATTTGCATGGAGGAGAAGATCGAGCTGAAACAGGAGGCTGAGTGCTCCTAATAAGCTCGAGAATTTGATCGGTAGACATATATACACCTTCGGGACGAGAACCACTGGACGGTCCCGCCGTCGAAGAGCGTCCTCTACCTCTACCAGACATAGCTGAAAGATAAGGTAAGATAGGATTATTCACAGGGTAGATAAATATATTAGTAATTCAAATGCAGAAATTAAGGAATACTACGGAATTAAATTAACATTCCTAGACATATTCCTTTCTATCTACCCCAAAGGGTCAAAAAGGGACACAGATATAAACAAGGACAAGGTGAGATGGATCACGCTTGGGGATGATGTGTACAAATGTATTATATTTGATGTAGGGTAATCTTGTGTATTGTTCTTCATATATCACATTATATTTTGAAATACTGCTCTGATACCAAGCTATGACGCACCACCCCGAGACCCACATTAGCAAAGATAATTACTAAGTAATCCTATCTACTAATGCAGAGAATAGGGCTGGTTAAGGGCGACTCTCATTACAATGCATTAGCTAAGGGCTAAGTATGTCGATATTTTTTTTCCATTACCTCATATATGGTCGACACACCTAGTCCTTAGCTAATACGATACCATTGTAGTTTAGGACCGTTTTAGAATATATGCAATATACAAATATATATGAACATTCATAGAGCAGCAAACCCAGATCAGAGTATACATACACCTCCATACATCATACATAATACAACATACATAAGTAGCATGAACTACTAAATATACATACACAACCATCCCACAAAATAATAGGTACAACGTCCAAGTCCGAACGAAGTGGTCCAAATAAAAGCTAGCTAACGGATCCAAGAACGAGTGAGCTAAATCCATACCTAACTTGCAACTCGGTCTGACCCGAGTAATAAATACACGGGTTAGGTAGGCTAGAACTTATCATTAGTAAAGATAACAGTAATAAGGGAAAGGGAGAACCATTTCATTGATGACAACGGAACGATATAATTATCATCAAATCATCTCTAAGGTGAGACATCTATAGATTCATCATGATTTCATAAGGGAATTCAATTGGTTATCTAACTATGGTTCACCTTCTATAGTTATATAAGTGAAATAGGCAAGGATTTGAACCATATAAATAATCATAAAAAAACAGTCTGAAACCTCATAAATCCATCATAATAGAACTCAATGAGAGTTCAAAACATCATACCAGAAACCATCATAAAACCATCAATACATGTAAGCCTTCATCTTACTCTTCGCTATAATAAACATCCTCGTAAAAAGGTGAAATCAAAACATCTAAAACTTCATGGAAAACTGCACGTGCTTACATCGTGACTAGTACTAATATGTGGTACCATAAACATCGTGATGACTGGAGTCAAGTAACATCATAACATCGTGAACATCGTGATGACTATAGTCTATAATATCATAAAGACTCCCAGTCACAAAGACCCGAGTTAATAACCTCATTATGATTGGAGTCACAACTACATCGTGATGACTCCAATTGAGTACTCGTGGTATATAGTACTAGTAAACATCGTGAATGTGTCCCAACTTATCGGATAGGAACCCAATAGACATTAACATACGTCCCATACCATACGTTTGCACCTAACGGTTTACTAGCCGTTAGTTGGTGCCACACTAGTAAAACATCATAAACATCATGAAAATATACTCTGCCTCATCTCATTGGCGAGTAAATACAATACCCTACTCGTCCCATCTCATTGACGAGTACTAGTAGCATCATGACTTGTCTCATCTCATCGACAAGTAAAAGCCATCTTAATACATCTCAACATCGTAAAATTATCATAATACAAGTATAAACATGAATTTAAAACGATTTTCCGAAAACGATTATTAAAACCAATATTTGAAATTTCTTTATTATAGGAAATGAATATATTTTTATTTAGAAAAATAATTTTAAAATATTATATAATAATAATTTGAAATGTCCATATATTTCAAAAATGGTTTAGTGAAAACCATTCTCGAAAACAATGAAAACTAAGAAGGATATTTCAAACCCGATAACTTGAATTCAATACGAATTCAAATTCTAATATATTCCAAAATCAATTCAATTTCCAATTAAATTTGAATTTAAAATTCTCCAAATATAATTAGCCTACTGATAGGCATCATAGCTCTCAAAAATATCAAAAACAACATCAAAACCAAACGAGAATGAGAGCAAAAACGAGCTAATACAATTCTAAGGTCAATGATTGTTATTGCTGTCATTTTGCACTCAGGACAGCAACATACAACCGTAATTTCAACCAAGCAAACTTCAAAATTTCAGAAAACTCAAAACATGAAACTTATAGTACATGATCTATTCTTTCCAAAACATCTAAAATTATTGAATTTGGTTAAGAAATGAAAGAGTTATAGTTAATTCCGTTTCAGATTCAAACACGGAGCAAATGTTAGTTTTGCTCTCGGGATTGCAATAGAAACACTCAATTTTGACCCAGATAACTTCAAAATTATGGAAAATACAAAACATAAAACTTGTAGCATATCATCTAATATTTTCAGAAATCCAAAATTATTGAATTTGATTAAGAAACGAAAGAGTTATGATTAATTCCGTTTCAGATTCAAACATAGAGCAAATATTAGTTTTGCTCTCGGGATTGCAATAGAAACAATCAATTTTAATCCAGATCACTTCAAAATTATGGAAAATACAAAACAAGAAACTTGTAGTGCATCATCCAAACTTTTCATAACATCCATAATTATTGAATTTGGTAAAGAAACGAAAGAGTTATGGTTAATTCCGTTTCAGATTCAAACACAGAGCAAATATTAGTTTTGCTCTCGGGATTGCAATAGAAACACTCAATTTTAACCCTAATAACTTCAAAATTATGAAAAACACAAAACATGAAACTTGTATTACATTATCTAAGCTTTCCAGAACATCCAAATTTATTGAATTTGGTTACGAAACGAAAGAGTTATGGCCAAAACAATTCTTAGGCCTTTGATTGTTGTTGCTATGATTTGCTCTCGGGACAACAACAAACAAGCATGATTTTGATCAAGAAAACTTCAAAATTTTAGAAAACTCAAAACATAAAAATTGTATATCTATGTCTAAGCTTTCCATATCATCCAAAATTATTAAATTTGGTTAAGAAATGCAAAAGTTAAGGCAAAATTTGTTGCAGCTTAAATCTCAAACAAATTTTACAAAGATGATTTCTTATTTTTTTTTTCTTAATTTCTTTTTACTGTATAGAGTTTGAGAAGAAGATGAATGAGAAAAAAAATACATACTGTTAGCTTCTCACCAGAAAATTCTAGATAGTAGGCTAATGGATCCTCCTTTCTACCCAATTAAGCCCAATAGAAAAATTACTTAGTGAAAATCAAAACTATGTATACGTTTTACTTATTTTAACATTATATACACACATTTTCAACATTTAAAGTCATATAAAATACATCCATCTTATTGTATTGAAATAAAATAGTTATTGTAACAAAAATAAAAATTTCTTTTAACAATAAAACACCATTTTAACAATATTTAACAATTTATACTATTTTAGTGTAAAAACACTATTTTTAAAGTATAACTTGATCAAAAATTATTCTCTTAGTCAAATAAATTGTAATAAATCATTCTGACACTTTTGAAACAACAAAATAATATTTTCACACAATATTTCATCTTTTATTTTAATAAAAGACATGTTTTCTTCATATTGTTCCTCTTATATTCAATAAGAGGATAATATTGGCAATAATTACCAATATTATCACATTAACTTAATTAAAATACAATAAATGATTGATTTCACTTCAAAACCTCAAAATAAAGTTTTAAAAAAAAAACTTTATTTCCATCAATTTGGATTTATTTCAACAATTAAATGTTGAATTACATCACTTGGTAAATTTATTAACTCAAATTTACCTAAATTCCAATATTTTCCATTTTATTTAACCAAAACTCCAAACAATGAATTTTAAACCCAATATTTAACTCCAAACATATTGTTTATTTAAAATAAACAATTTAAACCAAATTTATTTCTCCATTACATTCTATTTACCATTCATTGTAATCTCCAATACCAGGGTTGTTACAGACTCCCCCTCTTATAAAAATTGCCTCCTCGCCTCGATAGTTTCAAAACTGGCTAAGATTTGGTAGTCGGTTATTTGACTATAAATAAAAAATTCAAATTAGAGATTTAATTTCACATGGAAAAAAAGTATGGTTAAGCACATAAGCAACCACTAAGCCTCTTTAATTAAAATTTTCATTTATTAAAACCACTTTGTAAATACTTGTACCAAAATACTTTTTCAAAGGTATATTCCTAAACCCTCTCTACTCTTTTCAACCTTGAAAATATTGATATACTTATCTCAACTGTATAAGTATACTCACAAAAACATTTCACTTTCAATACTTAGAAATTTTTTTCCATATACTTATATTAATAGTTTAAGTATATTCACAAAACGCTACATTTCCAATACTTATGAAATATTTTCCCCGTTTTCCAATACTATATTTAACCGGACCAAAACAAATGTCATTTAAAATATTGTTACTATAAACCTAAACCGCTTTCCTTTTGGTGTAAGTAATTGGATAGTATGGAAATTAGACCGAATATACTTACCCCCAGTTTCCAATTTCAAATTTGTACTATCCCTGTAACAATGTCTTCAAACAAGTTAGCGTAATATCCTTGCCTCGACATACATTCTTAATTCTCCAAGTAAGGACGAGTTTCCATAACTTGAAATTTGGTGTTAAGTACGAAAAGAATACTTTCCATACCACCATAATTTAAAACGATCATTTATGGAAATCAAATCTCATTCCTTTTATAAAATTCCTTTTTCTAAATCTTTTTTACATTTAAAAACCCCTTTTATAAATTCCCAAATTCATTTATAAAACTCTTTTTATACATCTCCTTTACAAAAATTCTTTTATAAAACTTCTTATAAAACTTCTTTATAAATTCATTTCTAATTTTTAAATCTCCTATACTTATCCCAAATCTCCGATTGCAAGATCAGAACAAATACTTTCTATAAAACAATCCTTCCATATATCACTATAAATTCACAAATGTGATTTCTTATTTCAATTTATCAAAATGATATTAATTTCCCATTTGTAAAATTTCATTTATAAATATATTCTTTTATTTAAAAACATCATTTATAAACCTATCTTTCTATACAACATTTTATAACAAACGTTTCACAAATATTTTATTCCAAAAATATTTCTATCTTCTTTTAAAATAGAATTACTTTATTATAAAAGGTAAATTCCCCTTTTACTTTAAAGTAAACATCTGTTATTATATTAACTTTCTATTAATAAATACTTTTCAAAATACTTTTAAAAACATTTCCACTTATATTTGAAAAGACTATTAAAAAGATGGAGTAAAATAGAAAAGTACAAAAACTATTTTTTAATAAAATATCATAAAAAATCCAAAGGTCGTATTTAAAATCATTCTCCGAAGCAAAACCATTTTCAAATCAAGACAACAAACCATAGTATTTCAAAATAATAAAATGAGGCCCGGGGTTGCCATAACCTTTAACCTATGCTACTATTATCTTTATTGCTAAAAAGATTCAACTTTTAAGACATATCAATGTCATATCAAATATGGCCAAAAACCAAAATTCGACATTCAACAATTTATAACATAAGTATATAGCTGAAATTAAATTCAATAATAACGAGAAATCCGGACTCCTCTACAAAATTCCCTATATTTCAATTTATATGTCATTCGCTTTTCAAAGTGGAAAATTCAACCAAACCAATAAATCATTTAAGCACAAAGCAATAATTCATATCTATAATGTTAAATCAAAGGTGAGTTAACTCACCGAAATTCCAGCGAACGCTTAAGCATTTTGGTTTGATCTAAAATCGAATGGCGTTCGATTTCATATCAAAACTCAACTTGATCCAAATTTGGCCAAATCAGTTCTAGCGCGTAGATATCGCTTTTATAAGCGCAACGCAAATGACCGCTTCTCGATTGGACCTTGTATGAGAAAGTTATTCGATTTATAAGTTTTTGAATTAAAAAATATACACTAACTACTTAATTAGCATCATTAACCTAATCACCCACCTAAAACCCTTATTCCCCAAATCGATGCCGCCTCATGTACATGTGCACACACAAATCATGCACGACTTCACAGTGATACGAAGCATCGCTCCACCATTCAATAAAGCGATTTCGTCATTGGCCTTCCCTCCACGATCTCGACTCGCCTGACCCAACCACCTTGCTTTTTCCCCTCTCCATCCAAATGCGACTTAGACTCATCCACCCGTGACATAAAAAAGTCGCATCTTCCATTCTAGCACCGCACACCACCAAAATTATATCGTCGAAGCTCATCGACATAAGGAAAGCAACACACACCTCGTCGTAGCCTAAATCAACCTCCACCTCAAACCCTAGTTCTACAGCAAATGGTTGAACCTAACCAATCAACGCCTGATGCAGCGCAATCTACCAACTCATTTGCTTTAAGTCGCTCGCGACCTAGCGAGTCAACCAATCAACCTATGCAGCGGGTTAACCAATCAACCTATGCAACAGTTGATGCCTTAAGTCGTTCACGACCTAGTGAAAGTCGCTCGCAAGTTAACGGGTTAAGCTCTAAAACATTCAAGCAACTCAGCGAGTTAAGAGAGAAGGGAGATGCAACTCGCAATGACCTAACGAGTTAAGTCTTAACTTGCGTGAAGGGATTAAGTCGCTCCGGATATATGCCGCTGTTATTTTAAGTCGCTCGACCTTATGTCGCAGGAAGCAAGCCGCTGTTTGTTGAGTCGCATGTTTGTAAGTCGTAACTTCTTAAGCCACTGATGTTAAGTCGCAAGGGTGTTGAGTCGCATATTGTTGTAAGGTCGTGTGTGTTGTATTCTTAAGTCGCTATGTCATTTATTGTTGTAAATCGTATTGTAATTGAGTCGCTGTGTTGTAACTTTGCTAAGTCGTGATTGTTAGGTCGTTAACGACTTATGTTAGGTCGCATACTTGTTAAGTCGTTACTGGCGTAGGTCGTGAGTCGTGAGTCATTCATGTTAAGCCGTGTATGTGTGAGTTGTGGACCCTATAAATAGGGGTATTGTGTCATTGTAAAGAAAGTTGATTTTTGAATAAAATTGGTTTGTGTGCTTTGTGCCACCATTGAAATTGGTAGTTGAGTGTGATCTCCTATCTCCATCTTCGGATATTCGAGTGCGCTCGAATCAACGGACTTGAAGCCGATTCACGGAATCTCGTGCGCGAGATCAATTTAGAAGAATCGTAGATCTTTTAACACGGTATTATGCGCGATCAACGTGTTAGGGATAGCTAGAATCCGGTATCTTCCGAGATCAATGGATTTGGGCGTTCGGCATCATCAATCCATCGATTTTATATTGTTTCATCGAATCGTTTATCGATTTGTTCGACACGAATACTTCAATTCATCGTCAAGTGTTATATCCGCTGCGTCAGTTTGGTATCAGAGCTAGACTTAGCCAATCATAGCTAAGCTGAGTCTTTGGAGCCAAGGAGAAGTGTTTGAAGAGTAGAGCCGTGTGTTGGAAGTTCAGACCGAGCCAATCAAAGCAAAGCCAAACTTGTTAGAGGGATCATGCCTCCAAGAAGAGCTAATCGTCATCAAAATGTTGCAGATGTGTATAGAAGAGAAGATGCTGAACAAATGGAGCAACGAATTATTAATAAATTCAATGAAAAGCTTGATGTAGGTATTGGGAAATTGGAGAAATTGATGATCGACATGAATCAAAGTCAAAGGAGAAGGTCACCAGTCTCGAACCATGGAGGAAACAGGATTTCGCCATCGGTTTCGAAAACGAGAAGAGTGTCACCACAATCTTACCGAGATAAAAGAGAATCATCAGTTTCAATGATGAGAGATCACCATGGGTATCGAGAAGAAGAAAGAAGGACTCAACGTGAGTTTGAGTATGAACCACACTGTGATAATGAAAGACATGGTAGGAGGGATAATCGTGATCGTAGAGATGTCGATGGTCAGGATCGATATCGCAGTACATCTGATTTTGAAGAGTATGATGATAGAGGTAGTGTTCATTATCGAGATCGAGACCAAGTGCGAGATCAAAATAGAGATTCGGTAGATGATCGTCGATAGGAGTCGGGAATGAAAATGGAGATTCCAGAATTCAAAGGAGGAATGGTTGCGGAAGAATTTTTGGACTGGTTATCTAATGTTGAAGAAATTTTTGAATTTAAGGAAGTTCCCGAGCATCGTAAAGTTAAGTTGAGTGTTACTCGTTTGAGAGGAAGAGCTATGGCGTGGGGGCAACAAACTAAACTTACACGGGAAAGAATGGGAAAGTCAAAGATTGAGTCATGGGAGAAGATGAAGAAATTAATGAAGGCTACTTTCTTGCCTTATAATTATCAGTCTCTTATGTATCAGCGCTTACAGAATCTGAGACAAGGGACCAAGTCAGTTAATGATTATGTAGATGAGTTTTATCAACTTATTGCCAGAAATGATATCATGGAGACGGAGGAGCAGTTGACAGCTAGATTTGTTGGAGGATTGAGAATGCAAATTCAGGATATGGTGAATATGTTTGACCCTAGATCCGTTGCAGAAGCACACCAGAAGGCGTTAGCTTGGGAGAAGCAAGGCAGAAGAGGAGGTGGTGTGTTTACAAATTCCAACAATCAAGTGAAAGGGGCTAGTAGCAATACCAACGTTTCCAAGGCTGTTGGTAAACCGGTTGTCAATGAAGTTGCTAAGACCAAGGTCAATAGTAGTATCAAATGCTTTAATTATCAAGAGTTTGGTCACAAGAGCAATGAATGTCTGAAGCCTAAGAAGCGAGTGATGGTTGCTGAGGTTGAGAATGAGGATGCAGAAGCAGAATGTTCTAATTCACTACCGGTTGAGGAGGAAGAATTATTGTCGGGAGATGATGGATATTCATTGATGATGAGGAGAAATTGCTTGACACCAAAGCAGGAGGAAGAGACTAACTGGTTGAGGAGTAACATCTTTCAGTCAACATGCACTATTTTGGGAAAGGTTTGCAAACTTTTTATTGATGCAGGAAGTTGTGACAATATTATCTCTACTGAGGCTGTGAAGAAGATGAAATTGAAGACAGAGAAGCATCCCAAACCTTACAAATTGTCTTGGTTGAGGAAAGGTGGGGAGGTGAAGGTTAGTCGAAGAGCTTGTGTGAATTTTTCCATCGGACAGAAGTATAAAGATGAAATTTGGTGTGATGTTGTGGACATGGATGTGTGTCATTTGTTGTTGGGCAGACCATGGCAATTTGATAGGGCCGTGCAACATGATGGAAGAACTAACTGCTACAGTTTCATGTTCAATGGCACTAAAATCACTTTAGTTCCTAAAAAGCAACAACAGAAGGAAAGCAAGTTGGAGGAGATTGAAGAACTGAAGACTTTGCTATCTTTGAAGGAGTTTGTTAAAGAAGTAGAAGATGACCCGGAAGTATTTTTGTTGATTGGACGTGAAAGTAATGAAGTGGTTGAAATTCCTGAAGAAGTAAAGCCAGTGCTGGAAGAATTTGAAGATGTATTTCCTGAAGAGTTGCCAAAAAAGTTACCACCGTTGAGGGACATACAACACCAAATTGATCTTGTTCCAGGAGTTGTGTTACCACATAGACCACATTACAGAATGAGTCCAAAGGAGCACGAGGAGTTGAGAAGGCTGGTGGAAGAGTTGCTTGAACAAGGGCGTGTACAGGAAAGTTTAAGTCCTTGTGCAGTTCCAGCCTTGTTAGTGCCGAAAAAGGATGGAACGTGGAGGATGTGTACCGATAGTCGGGCACTGAACAAGATTACTGTGAGGTATAGATTTCCAATGCCTAGATTAGATGATTTGATAGATCAGTTGAATGGAGCTACTATATTTTCAAAGATTGATCTGAAGAGTGGGTACCATCAAATTCGAATTCGACCAGGGGATGAATGGAAAACAGCGTTCAAGACACGGGTGGGGTTGTACGAATGGCTGGTTATGCCGTTTGGTCTTTCAAGTGCACCTAGTACGTTTATGCGGGTGATGAATCGGATCTTTAGACCATTTATTGGGAAGTTCGTGGTGGTGTATTTTGATGATATACTGATATACAGTGGAAGCACAGAAGAACACTTGCATCATTTGAGAGAAGTGTTGATGATACTGCGACAGGAACAATTTTATGCTGCAACGAAGAAATGCGTGTTCATGACGCAAAGTGTTTTATTTCTGGGATATATCGTATCCAAGGATGGGATACAGGTGGATCAAAGTAAAGTTGAAGCAATCAGAAATTGGCCACAACCCAAGACTATAACTGAAGTCAGAAGTTTTCACGGGTTAGCATCATTCTACCGAAGGTTTATTCCACATTTCAGTAGCGTGATGGCACCTGTTACTGATTGCATGAAGGGTAAGCAGTTTGCATGGTCGAAGGAAGCAGGATTTGCTTTTGAGCGAATCAAGAAACTGTTGACGTCAGCACCAATTCTAGTTTTACCGGATTTCCAGTTACTATTTGAATTACATACTGATGCATCTAAAGTTGGAATTGGAGGAGTGTTGAGCCAGAGGGACCGTCCAATTGCTTATTTCAGTGAGAAGCTTTTGGGAGCAAAGATGAGATATAATACTTATGACATGGAGTTCTATGCTATTGTTCAAGCTATAAAGCATTGGAGACACTATTTGTTCCATAAAGAATTTGTTCTGTATACTGACCATGAAGCACTGAAACATTTACAGGGACAGGACAAGATTGCAGCCAGACATGCTTCGTGGATTGCATACTTGCAACAATTTACATTTGTGGTGAAGCATAAGTCGGGAATTACAAACCGTGTGGCAGATGCATTGAGTCGAAGGAATCATTTGTTGACTACAATGAAGGTTGAAGTGACGGGGTTTGATGTGTTGCCAGAATTGTTTGTTGATGATCCTTACTTTGCCAAGGTGGTTGATGAAGTCGAAAAAGAAAGGACGGATGAGTACGTGTTAGTGGATGGTTTTCTATTTAAAGGGAATCGATTATGTATACCAGAGTGCAGCTTGCGAATGAAGATTGTGAAGGAGTTGCATGGAGAAGGTCATGTGGGTAGAGATCGTACTTTGCAGTTGATTTCTGAATCATATTTTTGGCCATCCATGAGGAAAGAAGTTGAAATATTTGTGCAGAGATGTCATATATGTCAAGTTTCCAAAGGGACAGCTACGAATGCAGGGTTGTATATGCCATTTCCCGTGCCGACTAGACCATGGGTTGATATTAGCATGGATTTCGTTTTGGGTTTGCCAAGAACTCAGAGAGGGAATGATTCAATATATGTTGTAGTGGACAGGTTTTCGAAAATGCCACATTTCATAGCTTGTAAAAAAATCGCGGATGCAGTCCGTGTTGCTCGGTTGTTCTTTAAGGAAGTGTATCGACTACATGGGCTACCTGAATCCATTGTTTCTGACCGGGATACGCGATTTCTAAGTCATTTTTGTTGATTCTGTGGAAGATGGTTGGAACGAAGCTGAATTTTAGTAGCGCCTATCATCCACAAACAGATGGGCAAACGGAAGTGGTGAATAGATCGTTGGGATACTTGTTAAGATGTCTTGTAAAAGATAATTTGAAGAGCTGGGATATGAAATTATGTCAGGCAGAATTTGCACATAATCACGCTGTTAATCGAAGTACTGGATTCAATCTTTTTCAAGTTGTATATTCAGCAATTCCGAAGGGACCGTTGGATTTGATGATAGTACCATCTCAGAAAGGAGTTATTAAACGAGCTTGTGATTTCGTGAACGAGTTGTAGGAATGTCACAGAACTGTTCATGAACGATTGCATGCATCAAATGATAAGTATAAACAACTGGCAGATAAGAAGCGAAGAAGTGTAGACTTCAAAGAAGGTGATTTTGTTTACGCGGTATTAACAAAAGATTGTTTTCCAGTTGGAAATTATAACAAGTTGAAAGCTCGAAAATTTGGTTCAATGGAAATTTTGAAGAAGATCAATGATAATGCGTATCGGTTGAGATTGCCGGATCATATTCACACTGCAGACGTTTTCAACGTTAAACATTTGATTCCGTATCATGGGCATCAGCTTGTCGAGGAAGAGGAAGGAGCAAATTCGAGGTCAAATTCTTGTCAACCGGGGGCGGATGATGCAGCGCAATCTACCAACTCATTTGCTTTAAGACGCCCGCGACCTAGCGAGTCAACCAATCAACCTATGCAGCGGGTTAACCAATCAACCTATGCAACAGTTGATGCCTTAAGTCGTTCACGACCTAGTGAAAGTCGCTCATAAGTTAACGGGTTAAGCTCTAAAACATTCAAGCAACCCAGCGAGTTAAGAGAGAAGGGAGATGCAACTCGCAATGACCTAACGAGTTAAGTCTTAACTCGCGTGAAGGGATTAAGTCGCTCCGGATATATGCCTCTGTTATTTTAAGTCGCTCGACCTTATGTCGCAGGAAGCAAGCCGCTGTTTGTTGAGTCGCATGTTTGTAAGTCGTAACTTCTTAAGCCGCTGATGTTAAGTCGCAAGTGTGTTGAGTCGCGTATTGTTGTAAGGTTGTGTGTGTTGTATTCTTAAGTCGCTATGTCGTTTATTGTTGTAAATCGTATTGTAATTGAGTCGCTGTGTTGTAACTTTGCTAAGTCGTGATTGTTAGGTCATTAACGACTTATGTTAGGTCGCATACTTGTTAAGTCGTTACTGGCGTAGGTCGTGAGTTGTGAGTCATTCATGGTAAGCCGTGTATGTGTGAGTTGTGGACCCTATAAATAGGGGTATTGTGTCATTGTAAAGAAAGTTGATTTTTGAATAAAATTGGTTTGTGTGCTTTGTGCCACCATTGAAATTGGTAGTTGAGTGTGATCTCCTATCTCCATCTTCGGATATTCGAGTGCGCTCGAATCAACGGACTTGAAGCCGATTCACGGAATCTCGTGCGCGAGATCAACGTAAAAGAATCGTAGATCTTTTAACACGGTATCGTGCGCGATTAACGTGTTAGGTATAGCTAGAATCCAGTATCTTCCGAGATCAACGGATTTGGGCGTTCGGCATCATCAATCCATCGATTTTATATTGTTTCATCGAATCGTTTATCGATTTGTTCGACACGAATACTTCAATTCGTCGTCAAGTGTTATATCCGCTGCGTCAACGCCGCACCCTTCCAAACACATATTGATTTGAAGATCCTGCTAAAACTAACTCAACGAACCTAATTTTGCAATTTATCGTTAAGTAAATTAATTGATTTTGGTTTTTGAAGAGAGGTGCCTGTTTTCTTTGTTTTACAAGAAAAATAAAATAGAGAGGGAAGAAAAGTAAAAGAGGAAAATTAGAAAACGAAGAAAAGTCTTAGAGTGAAGTTTAGTTTATTTTACAGTTTCCAACATCTTGCTACATAGCATTTCATTCGCGACAAACCACGAACGACGGAAAGAAAAATACGATCGTGCACACAAATACGACACAATCCCAAAACAATCATAAACTGCACTAGTTATCTTATTCTATGAAATTTCAAAAATATCATCGTTTATTGAAAAATGCGTCAATCAAAAATTTAAATATTTTCCAAGTTAATAATTATGGAAAATTCCTATAAGTTAAATTAAAAATACGTCAATAAAAATCAAGTCAATTTATGAAAATTGATTTTCTTATTATTTCTTACATTTAAATCAAATTTAAATATTTAAATAAATTAAATATTCTCATTCAAAACGTTTATTGTGGGTCGTTACAAGACTTATGTTGTGTAACTCTAGTGACCTCGCATCCTAATACATTCCAAACCAAACCAGTTTTCCTAGGCCTGAATATTGGGCTAGTCCTACTAATTAAAGCTCATCCTAAATGTATTATTGATGTATATAATTTCCTACTATGAAAATTATACCACCTCCTATTATTTAATTCACTTATTTACTACGAACCTATTCCTATCCTATACACATAATATATATTCTCTATTTCCCTCTTACGCTCCATAAATGTCAATTGTCCGTAGTAAAGGGTCATTATTATTCAAATTGGACAATCTAATGACATTTATTTATTTGTTCTAATTCAAATAATTATGCCTATTTCATTTCCCTATAATGCCATATTAAATTCTTTAGTCAGTTCCATTAAACGCATTTATCTTCCCATTTAATTCTTGTGACTCCCTATTAACTGCATATTTATTGCCTTGCTAATTTTGCAATCATCATTCTAAATTTTGGAGTAACTATTTCTTTTCCATTTCAATTTTCCAGCCCTATGATTTTCTACGCTATTAATAACTAGTCATCCTAATTATAACTAATACGAATATCGATGTATATTATGCTATGTGTGTGTGTGTAAATATATATATATATATATATATATATATGTATGTATGTATGTATGTATGTATTAATTGATAGGCTCTGTTATACATATATATATATGTGTGTGTGTATGTATATATATTTATTTATATTTATTTATTTCTAATTCTAACTCATTAGTTCATACGTTTAGGAATTTCAGTATATACATTTATATGTATATTCTGTAAAGAACATTTATTTCCACATTTTAATATGTTAAATGTACCCTTTCCAAAAATAACTACCATTATAACTTTCTATAAATTACCAAAAATGAGACTTTTTGCTCGGTTTGAAATTACAAGGATTTATCTCATTTCTTTTATTTAAATGGAGAGTGCAAACTATGGAGGAGAACATCTGTTCTTTACACATCACCTTCCTTTTTGGTATATTACTTATTATTTCATACGATGCACTTTCTATATATAGTTGTGGAATTAGATAATTTATGAAAATTTATAGGGAAATAGATACAACTAAATTGTACCCATGACGCTCTTAACAAATTAAAACATAGAAATTCACATTACAAGTCGAATTTGGGCAATCCCAATTAATGCTAACAATTTACAATCCAGTTATCATAATTCTGGAATAAATCTTACAATCTTAACAGATTCTACCTAAACAAGTTTAGGGACCGATTTTGAAATTTTTAGATTAGGGTGTAAATATCATTTTATTCCAATTACCTTACTTGTAGAATATGTAGGTAATATTTCAATCAAATACATTCTTCCTAAGCCTACAACTCCACAAATCTTGCATAGACATGATAATTAAATAAAAATCAAAGATATATATATTTAAATATTATATATAAATCATATAATTTCCTACTTACCTTTCTAGCTTTCCGAATCTTCCAAATCTGAATTCAACCCTTTAATTTGATTCCTTTTCTTTTCCAATCCTAAATTATGTACTATAACAAGATTTATATATATACCATTAGAATTACAGATCTGAGAAGAGAACTGAATTAAGTGGAATATATATTTATAATTATATAGATTACCTTTTCTTTTGCAGCATTGATTCACTCCTTCTCTTCTTCTCTTTTATTTTTCTCCCCTCTCCGATTTATATATATAATATTAGAAATAGTGGGGAAGGGAAAATAGCAGAACTTTGCTGCTTTAATTAGAAAATATGAGAAGAAAATTGAGGGGTTAAGCCTATATTTATAGATGCTCGAATCAATCATATTCATTAGATTTAAAATAATTAAATCTGGGTCATTCGATCAAGGTTCAGCCCTAGCCACCACAGTCTCTACCAGTCGACCACTTTCTCCTAGAAGGTCTACCACTTTCTCCTAGAAGGTCTACCACTAGTAGTTGACTGACCCAAGGAAAAGGTCGATCGATGGGTTCCACGTAGTTATACTATTTATTTACTTTTAAACCCTTATTTAATTATTTTTGTTCTAAAAAATTCAAACGCTAGTAACTTCTTCATTTGAACTCTAATTGCAAAACTCCATATAAGAAAGTTGCTTAGAAAATCATCATGAACATAATAGTGCAAGTCTCATGGCCATATTCCGATGTTTAATAAAATTCCATTTTGAGCCTTAATGATTATTTATTAATTACCATTTATTCAATGGGGTGCTATAGTTATTTATTTAATTTAAGTATATTTTATAGAAAATCCTTAAATGATATGTTTTGTGATAGTAATTACATGGTGTTGTAATCATGAGAAATTCATCGCAATGTAAATAACATATTGTTTTAAATATACTTAATCATGATGTATCGAGATAGGATATCGATACATCTGTTGAGACTACAGTAGATAAAGTTCTTCAAATATTGGGAAGTGTATTACTCATATGTGTTGGAGGCACAAAGAGATTATGTACTAATAGTTATCGGATGACTATGGAATGACTAGTTTTATGTTGGTTAATATAACTAAGGACAAATAAAGAATATTAAAGTGACAATATTACATAGTTCTCTCAACTTGAGAATCCTATTAAACTTCAATTTGGACACTCCACTTTAATTATAGTTAAATCATGGCACGATATGCATTGAACAACTATAATTGGGTCCGAACTGAAACACTAGAAGTGAAACATTATTCAATAGAGAATTCATCTTCTTAGTTATATGAGGTTAGTATCACGGTCAACTGTAGTCAACTCAAAGTCAAAGTCTCTGGCCAAAGGAATTCGATTAATAATAATTGTCATTATTGAACCATGGACATTGTTTTTGGATTATACAAGCTGAATGTGGACTATATTGGAATTTTAACCAGAACAAAATTCCATAACTCCTGATGTGATATAGTTTTTAGGAAGAGAACTGGTGTAAATAATCATCACTATAGGAGACCATTGAAAATGGTAAAATTGGATATTACCAAAATTGTATAAGCGACAAATTCCACCAAACTGTCACACCACTAGCTAAGGTGATGTGTGAACGTTAATATTCGAATTATTGGATATTAATCACTGATTGAATTTACATTTAAGAGTTGCACAACTGCAATGTTGAATACTCTGAATGCCACAAGATTTAATTAAATTACAATATTTATAAACTACATAAGTTAATTAATTTCTGTGAAAAATAATTATAAAATTTTATTTAATTAATTTGAATCAATATTTAACATAGTATGTATATAAAATTTATATATGTATTTATCAATATACGATATTGATAAACATTTAAATTGCATTTAAAATGTGCAGATATTGATTGGTTTTGGAAATTTATGTGGGCCTATACGCCCTTAGTACGGTTTTTCATGACTAGAGAGAGGGATGTGATATTTTCTGAAAATATGAGTTTGAATTAGTTTAAAAGAAGAGGTAAAAAAGGGAGATCTTGATATCCCCTTTTAACTCTTTTCTTTTCCTATTTATACAAAAAAACTCCCTTCATTTACTACCTTACTTTTAGCCTCCATCTAACCTAGTCTTGGCCGCAAGCTATTGCCTTCCCCAACTCTTCATTTCTAATTCAAAAATATAAATCAAATCAAATACAATTCAATGTGTGGTGATCTCTTAGGTTAGTTGCTTTTCTAGAATGGATTGAAACTGATTCAAGGAGGTTTTCTGATTTAACATTCAAGGTGCTTCATCAAGGCCATAACATAGGTAATATCTAATTTGTATTTTTATGTGCATATGTTCATTTTTGTGATTAAATATTTGTAGGGTAGAAATTTATTTCACTACGAATTTGTATATTTATTGATAGTGTAAGAAGTATGCCCTAGGGGAAATTCTCTAGTTTATTCTAAATTATTAATTCTGTAATCAGTTCTCGTTCGTAATAACAATATTTACTTTCTATTATATACTTGTTATAATGTGTTATAAATAATTAAATATTTAATTAAAATATATTTAATAGAAAATACATAAATATATTTAACAGGTTAGGAGTTGAATATGGTACATCCAATAAAGAGTTATCCATCGTTTATGGAGCCATGACTTGTTGAGCAAACTCAAGATCAAAATTCCAAAATAGACAAGTCTTAACACCTATTAGTGAAATCGAACGACATCTATGTTTCGACTTATGGTTTGGTGAAACATAAAAGGCTAGTGGAAGCTTATTAGTAAAATGAAAATAAAGTTTAACCTTACTAATATTATAAGGAAATCTACTATGATATTGTTCTAATAATCTACCAATTAAGGTAACATTGACTTACGAGCATCTTTGTTCATCAATTACATGCGAACCTAAAGAACAACCCAGTAATGATGCGGACCTCAACCTTATACTTGCTTATGAGAATGGGTTTCAGACCTAAAGATCGCCTAAGTTATCGTGTCGACTACGTTAGACAAGTCATTGTAGAGGTAGCATGAAAACATGCATGTCCATGATATATTTGCTGGTCTCAGGTCCATATTTGTTGAACAGTCACGTTCTGCATGGTATGAGCTTACAAAGAAGTTGTTCAATATCAAAATGACTAAAGGACAGAAAGTGGATGATTACATATTGATGATGAAGGACTATATTGATAGACTACAAATAAGCAATGAACTACAAGTTGATTTGACCTGGGTTCTCTTATATCTCAGTATGAACCGTTCATACTGAATTATAATATGAACCAATTAAATGTAAATCTTATTGAGCTCCTCAATATGCTGAGGTTAACCGAGTCTACATCCAAGGATCAAGGGGTTACACTTGCTTGTAAAAGGCAGCGCATCAACTTCAAAAGGTCAAAGAAGCAGAAAAGAGAAGGTAAGAAGAATAAAAAAGGTAAGAAGATCGATGACAAGAGTGAATGTCACCACTACCACAAAAATGGTCATTAGAAAAGGAACTATCCTGATTACCTAAAGATTGCTAGAGAAAGAAAGCAGAACGGTTCTGTAGCGCCGTCAGGTGCATTTATGATTCATAATTGTTTTGTATTCGATAAAATGTCTTGGGTTTTAGATACTATATTTGGAACACATATATGTAATTCGTTGCAAGGGCTTAGAAACTAGCACTGTGAGGCGAAAGGAGAGATAAGGCACTAAGTTGCTGATGGATCTATCATAGATGCAACGACGGTAGGAAACTGTCATTTATGTTTGCCTAGTGGAGCTGTATTGATATTAAATAATTGCTATTCTGTAGAAGGCTATATTTATGGAACTGTATCAATTTCTAGATTGTCTAAGACTGGATATATATTTCATTATGTCAATAATGTTATGAACATTAGTTTAAATCGAAATAAAGTCTGCGATAGTGTTCGTGGAAATGAAATTTATGTGATCAATGCTAATTATTTGTGTTATGTGAATAGTTCTTCTAACAATATAAATGATAGTTTTCTTTGGTATTGTAGGCTAGGTCATATTAGTGAGAAATGACTATAAAAACTGAAAACCAAAGCTTTTCTCTCATCGCTTGATATTGAGTCATTTGATATGTGTGAGTCATGCCTTAAAGGTAAAATGACCAAGTACCACTTCAGCGGGAGCAATGAAAGAGTTGATGAACTCTTAGGGTTAGTACATAGTGATGTATGTGGTCTGATGCCTATAATCATCGAGGATAATAGTTCTTACTATTACCTTCACTGATCGTGTCTTAAAGGTAAAATGACCTAGTACCACTTCAGTGGGAGCAATGAAAGAGTTGATGAACTCCTAGGGTTAGTACATAGTGATGTATGTGGTCTGATGCCTATAATCACTGAGGATAATAGTTCTTACTTTATTACCTTCACTGATGATTTTTTGAGACTAGGATATGCATATCTTATGAAGAACAAAACCGATGTCTATGAGAAATTTGTTAAGTATAAGAATGTAGTAGAAAACCAAACGAATTGTAAGATTAAGATTATTCAATCTGATTGAGGAGCTGAGTATGTTAGATAAGAACTCCAATAGTACCTAAAAGACAATGGGATTATCTCTAGGTTACTCCACCCTATACTTCGCATACAATGGTGTGTCGGATTGAAGGAACTAAACCCTATTAGATACATTTTGTTATATGATGAGTAAATCTGAGTTACCTCTGTCATATTGGGGATATACATTGGAAACTACAATGCATATGTTCATTTTGTTACCCACTAAATCTGTGCCTAAAAACACCATATGGGATGTGGTAGGGTAAGAAACCCCAACTCTAGTATTTGAAGGTATGAGGTTATCCATCCTATGTTAAGAAAGGTGGTCTGAATAAACTAGAGGCAAGATCGTTACTATGTCAATTTATAGGGTATCCCAAAAACTCAATGGGATATATATTCTACAATACCAAGGGACAAAAGGTTATTATTTCTCGACACACTATCTTTTTGAAAAAGGAATTTCCATCAAATGAAATTAACAGTGAAGTTGTAAACTTGGTGAGATCTAAGAAATTAATAGAAGTCGAACTTGTGGGAGAACCAAGTTCACCTATATACGAAAACACACAACATATTAAAAGATTTAGCAGGGAATCTCCACCAAAGAGATACTATGGTTTTCTTATTGATAACGAGAAGGATGACTGCGTGTTAAATGATAACACTCCTCTATCTTTTCAACAAGCACTGCAGAGTAAAGACCGTGCACTCTAGCCTTGAGCAATGAAATCCGAGATGGATTCCATGTACAAAAACAAAGTATGGACTTTGTTACCCAAAGATATAAAATCTATCAGTTGGGGATGGATTTTTAAGAAAAAGCTAAATGCAGATGGACAAGTAAAGACTTATAAGGCTAAGCTAGTTGCAAAAGGATTTCATCAACTTCAACATGTAGATTATGACGAAACCTTTTCGCCCATAGCCATGCTTAAGTCAATTTGGATTATGTTGGACATTGCTAAATTCTATGACTACGAAATATGGCAAATGGATGTAAAGATGAAACTTTAAAATGGTTATTTAGAAGAAATTTCCTATATGTCACAGCCTAAGGGTTTTATGGTCATTAGAAGCAAGGGCAAGGCTTGCAAGTTTTTAAAGTCCATTTATGGACTTAAACAAGCTTCAGGAAGTTAGAACAAGTGTTATGATAAGGTAATCAAATAGTTTAGTTTTTATCAGAACATAGAGGAAGCATACATATATAAAAAGGAACATGGCAATGCTATCATATTCATAGCACTATATATCTATGTTTTTCTATTGATTGACAATGATATTTCATTATTACAACCAGTGAAAGCTTGGCTTTCCAGAAACTTCTCCATGAATGATTTAGGAGAAGCAGCCTATATAATAGGTAAAAAGATCTAAGAGGTGGTTGGGATTTTGACGATTGTTCCTATCCCTACACATAGATACCATAATGAAGATGTTCGGTATGGAGAATTCCAAGCGTGGAAATATTCCAATGAAGTCTAGAATCATCCTTTTTTACAAAGGACACTCCTAATACTGATGAAGAGAAAGAGCGTATGAAGAGGATACCCTATGCTTCAGCCATAGGATCCATAACGTATGCTATGCACTAGACCGGATGTGGCATATGCATTAGGATGTGTAAGCCAATTCCCATCTAATCTTAGAGAAAATCATTGGACAGCCATAAAATGCATACTGAAGTATATAAGAAATACTAAAGACTTATTCCTTATATACAGAAATAAGACCTTCTTATGAAGGGGTATATGGTTCGAGATTTCAAATTTACATTGATGATAGTAAATTGGTGTCTAGTTACGTCTTTACGCTTAATGGCGGAGTCGTTTGTTGGAAAAGTTGCAAACAAGAAACGGTAGCTTATTTGATGATGGATGCTGAGTACATCTGTGACGACCCTGAATTTCTAACAATTTAAATTGGAATATTTAATTGATTGTGAATATTTAAAAAAAAATTAATTTTAACTTGGGTTTCATGTACCAATATTTTCTTGGTAATTAAATCATTTAAAGTAGATAGTTCAATATTGAATTTAATAATTGAAATTGGATAAATTGTTGAATCCGGGATTTTTAAGCCTGTTAAAAATTGATTTGAATGCTTATAAGATTTATAATGCTGATAATGAAAATAATAGAATGATTGAAATTTTATCTAAAGGTAATTTGTTCAGTTTTGAAATTATATCGGTTAAATTGCTTTTAAAAATAGCCTTTCGAGGTACAGTCTTGGAATTTGATGAAACCAGTTACATTGGATCCGTAATAGTTAGTTATTATCGGATTTCAATTTTTGTAGCAATCGGAGTTGTCATTTGACCCTGGCAGCCCAAAACGTTTCGAATTATTTGAATCGATTTAATTTAAGATTAATTGTTTACTTCCGTAACTCGCGCATATAGTCAAATTAGCATCCGAAACGCATTCCATCATGTTCGGAATACAGGTAAAACCCGGTAAACGTCTGTCGGAATGTCTGGTTTGGGGTTTGGGATTTCGCGTTATGAAACGGACGGTTTGAAGTTTTATAATTAAAAATAAAATTTAAAGGTACATTGTCAGAGATATTTTCCTACCTCGCGTACTCAAGAAGCCTTCCACCCTCCTTTATCATCTCCGTTCTCTCTCTTTCCTTACAACTGAAAATCGAAACCAAGTCTTTCCCTTTAACCTCATTTTTTTTCAAAATCAAAATAAAACAATCGAAACTCAGATAAAAAAAAAAGAAGGGGAGCGGGTGCGCTCAAACTCGAGAGGGGGAGAGGCACGGTCACGTGCGAGCTAGGGCTGGAGGTCGCGAGTGCAGCAGATGGTGGGGGATCGTCTTCGTCTGGATAGGGGTTGCGCGTTGGGCTCGAGCAGGTGGCGTTGGCATCGGTGCCGCGACCGCGATAAGGGCAGGCGAGCTGTAGTATAGTGGTAGAAGGCGAAATCGATTTGGGAATTTTGAGCCGAGGCAGCTCGAGCTCGCGTGCAAAGCAGTGATTCTCGAGGAAGGGTTTGGGCTTGGGCGTGACGCGATGGGTGAGTGCAAGTGAAGAGAGGAAGAACGCGACTCTAGTTCGTCGTTTTTGGATCTGAGCTGTCGTTCTTGAGAAGGGATTGAGGTCGAACTCGACCACTGGATACGTGAAGGCTGGGGGATTTGCTCGATCTAGATATTGGTTGTAGCAGTAGGTCGATAATCAAGGAATCAAGCAGTCAGATCAGATTGCAAAATTTAAGGGAGGGGCAAAAGGTGAGTAATCTCTGATCCATATAACTGATTTGCTGTTTGAATTTTGAAGAAAACAAAGTTTAAGTTTAAATGAATTTGAAAGAAACATTTTGAATGTGTTTGGGATGATTAGTAAATCAGTTACTATTAGGAATTGTAATTAAATAAGTTTAAATTGTTAATCGATGAGTGAGAATTTGTTATTCGAGTAATTAAAAATAAATTTAGTTAAGATCTGTGGAATCGATGGTGTAATTAGAAGCTAAATAGTTTGTAATTAAGAATGAATTAACGAATTAACTTGTAATTAAGTGTTTGATTTAAGTTAAGAACTTAGAGAAGTACTTTAAGGATTGGTTGACGAATATAGCTGATGAAAGATCAATGATTAAGGGTGATTAAATGATTCATTGATGTGATTAATTTAAGGTAATTAATTTTATTAATTAATTAAAGATAATTCAAATTGTGAAATTTGAAAGATATAATTACTTGATGTAATTTATTAAGTAAGGTTACTTAGTAAGGTAATTAGTGATATTTGAAATTACTGGATGTAATAAATTAATGGATGGATAATAAATGAAAGTAATTCAGATTTAAATTACTTGGTGAAATTGATGAAAAGGGTAAGTTCTTAGTAGAAGCAATTGAGGGAAAATTTATCAGGAGGTTAATTAGAGGAATTTAACTATCCTTCAAAACAAGAACACCGGTGATAAATTTAAGATGGATATTTAGGAAATGATAAGTTACTGGAGTGTAACTAATTATTAGTAAGTAAGCAAAATTTCAATGATGAATATTGTGGGTTTAATTAATATAATTAAATTAGATGTGTAATGATGTAATCAAAGACCGATTAATTAAGATTGATTAATCCATAATAAATGACTTGTAAGAAATTAATTACCGTAAGTGATTAAGGGTTAATGAAATTGAAACAGTTGGGTAATTCATGAAATGATTAAGATTACTTATCAATTTTGGTTAAGTATAATTAATATCGTGAAAATTAAGTAAAGCCAATTACTTGAATGGAAGTAGAAGGATAATTAATCCATGATGATTAATTAAGAAAAAAAAATGAACGAATGGTTGATTATTTGATTTGAAACGAGTTAATGCTAAATGAAGAAATCTAAGTGATTGAGGTTTGAAATTCAATTAGAATAAATTGAATTGATTGATCGTGATGGATGTTTGAATGGTATTGGTTGTTTGAATGAGTTGATATCTCTGATATGAAATGTTGTGATTTCATTTGAATAACTCGGGAAAGGATGACATGAGTTTCGAAGAGGCCGGGGTCGGGTATTGGGAAAAATACCCGAATCACTTCGAATTTTATAAATTGATTTGTGAAATCAATAAGCTGGAATGAAACGATTTAAGTGCATTGGGTTATTTTATCTAAGTTGGATACTTAGAAATTGATATGTGAAATAAGTGATGTCTATAGCAAATTGTGAATTGATTAAATTGACATATGTTAACCCGGGTTTTATTTGAGTTGTATCTTTGTATTCCATGTTAGTTGGGTTTACTCATGCTGGTTTCCAGCCTGACCCGGGTGTTACTTTGATGTAATGCTCGGGTCAGACCGAGTATTACAGATTTTCAGGTAAAGGACGTTCTGGAGCTCAGGAGACGGGCTAGATGGCAAGTACGTGTAGAATATTTCCACTGCAGTATATTATTATATTACTGAGACATGATTACTGTAAATATTCAGTGACTGTGTATATGTAAAACTCTGATGTATAAAAATGTAATCAACAAATATAGTATTCTTGTAAACTGTATTTATTTATTATTATATTTTATCCGCTGCGAATGTGATATGATGATGTTTTCTGTTCTTCTCTTCTATCTCTTTCTTCTTTTTCATAACTATCTGGAATTTTCGGCTTCGAAAATTTCGGGTCGTTACAGTTGGTATCAGAGCTGAAAGGTTAAGCGAGAACCTTGGCTCTGGTGGGAATTACTCATTTAATAGAGTCTGTAGTACTCTAGAATGAGTATATATATATATATGAGAGCGTACTTGTTATTTTCTTATATAAAGGTTTTGAATGATTTTATATAAAAATATATTTTGATATATAAAGCAATATTTCCTTCCAATAAATATTTAGGTGATTGGTTGTTAAATTGAATCCGGTTGGAATTAATTGGATTTGTGATTGAAGATGGATAAGTTTAAAAAATTCAAATGGACAATTTGAATTGGATTAAATTGAAGTGATTGGAACTGAAGTGGGTGGTATCAGTCCAAATTGATTGGAATTTGAAATATAGATAGTAAATGTAATTTATAAATTGAAATAAATGGGATTATAAATTGAAATAGAATTCCAGAGAATATTTGAAAATAAAGTAAGATGAAAATTCCAGAGTAATGTTTAAATATGAATTGGATGGATTGGGGATTTGAAGATTTTTGGGAAAATTTAAAATTCCTTGGATTTGAAAGTGGTTTCCAAAGGTTTTGTAGAAATAATAGTATTATTTCAAAAATATTTTTGTGTTGAATTTGCAATCTGGGAGATTTGAAATTAAAAATATTTGGAAATGTTTTAATGAGATAAAAACATTGAACTCTTTTGGTCACTGGAAAATAACGTCGGCGATGACTGCAGCATCGTCGATGTTCATTTTCGAGTTTCCAGAAGTGAAATTGCTAACAAATTGTTTTAAATTGGAATTGTTTGTGAACTGGGTTTGGTTTTGAAATTCAAAGAGATAATTGAATTTGCCAAAGAATTTTGGATATAGTTGAATTTTAAGGTGATACTGAAATTTTGGAAATTTGTTTAAACTCTGGAATCTTGATTAAAATGTTTATGGAATAATAAAAATATATTGGCTAATTAAAATGTATAATTCCGAGTTAAAAGCAAAATGTGAATGTAATTGATTATAAATAGAAGTTGTAAAATTGAAGTTATAAATAAAGTCGAGTAAGTAAAAATCAAATGGAATTTGATTTGAAATTTGAAAGAAATTTGAGAATTAATTAAAGTTGAATTGGGAATAAATCAAGTCCAATAGGAATTGGAGTATTTAAATTGGAATTGGGTCAATTTAAATGGAAGTGGAAATTTAAATTGAATTGTTGGGAAAGTGAACAGTTTTGACTCTGGACTATTTTCAATATAAATTGTTTCGATATAAACTTATTTTTCCAAGCTATTAAATATATACAACCTTTCCTTTTAAAGCCAAATTATTTTATATTTGTTTTATAAATATTTTTGGAGCTATTTAACCATTTTTCAACTGTTTCCTAAACTAGTTACTGTTTTTCAACGAAGTTTCGAATTAATTACTATTTTACAACTATTTTGCAATTATCTAAAATTTCTATAACTATTTAACTATTTTCTAATTATTTTGCAACTAGTTAATTATTTTATGGCTATTTTACAAACTAATAATTATTTTCAACTACTTATCTGTTTTAAAAATTTCAAGTTATTTTCTAAATATAAACCGGTCGGAGTTCAAACTGTTATTGGTTAAATACTCAATTGAGATAAGGATTGAAGTGATAATCCCATGAAATTAAAGCAATTGGGAGTATGTGAATGGAAATTCAAGTGAATGTAAATAGAAAAGGATTTTTGAAAGTGTTTGAAGTATAAAAGGAGTTTTATATAAGCTTGAAAATGATCCAAAGTTTTAAAAATTATATATATCTTTATATATATATAAAGGATCTTATGAGAATTTTGGAAAAGGTTTTGGGAATCTGTGAATTTGAAAGGCTTTTGATTTTTGGGTAAAATCAATATTGGAATTTGGAAAAGCCTGATTTGTGAATTATCGATTTTGGGAATCGATTTTGTGTAAAGGTACCTATGTGAAATTCATACTAGGTGTATGATTTGAAAATACTATATGTGTATAGTATAAAGTGTTTTGAGATTGGCTCTGGGGAAAAAGACGCTCCCTTGAAATGAGCTTTTCAGGAGTGCCATTGGGTGGTACTGCCTTGAGCCTTTAAGGGGGAGGTTCTAAAGTTGATCCTGTGAGGAGTCCGGACAAAACTAGTTCCTGAGGATTATGAGTAGTGTACCATAGCGAAAGTCGTGTGTGCCGCTGAGAGCCAGCAGTCTGCGTTTGATTTTATATCGGTAGACTGTGACACTATGGTAACATAGCGAAAGTCGTGTGTGCCGCTGAGAGCCAACAGTCTATGTTTGATTTTACATCGGTAGACTGCGACCTATGTATGAGTGGAGAAGTTTCATTTCGACAGCGTAATCGTGAGGCCGCTGAGAGCCTGCAGTTACATGGACTTTTGCTGCGACGGCAACGTAACCCTGGATGTAACTGCGATCTGTCGTGGGTTCTATGGTGTAATCAGTTACATGGACTTTTGCTGCGACGGCAACGTAACCCTGGATGTAACTGTGCCCATAGATGGGTGTGATGATTTCCAAAGCATTCTCACCAAAGATATTTTCAGTAAACTGTTTTCAAAAACTATTTTCGATATTTTCAAGTAAAATTACTTTCGAAGTATTTTCACTAGATGTCGAAAATGAGTCTGCTAAGTACTTATAGATTTTCAGTCCTACGCCTGATCAACGTATGATTGAATTTCTGTGAGAACAAGGATGGACTGGTTGAGACATCGAGTTATAAAAAGTATTTTTTTATAAAAAGCTATTTTAATAATATCATTTGAATTCAAAAGCATTTCTAAATTTTAAAATAAAAGTGTTGGATTTTTGGGAAATGAAAGAAACTTCAAATTTGAATTATGAAAACAAATTTGAACTCCGGGAAATTTAATGAAGTAATTTCCTTTGTAATGAAAATTGGAAGTAAGCTAATTAACTAAATAATCAATGGGAAGAGTATGTTGAGTTAATAATGGAGTTTGAAAATAACTTCGAATGGTAAATAAAATTCGACTTAGATTTGATAATAAATTATAATATAAATGGTTTGAATTGCAAACAAAGCCAAATAAATAGAAATAAATAGAAATAAATTGAGAATGGCTTTGTATAAATAAAATGAATTTGCGAATGAATTGAGAAGTGAATTAAAACAAAATTTAAGCGGATGGGCTGATTAAATTTAATGAGATTTGATTAAATGAGAATCAAATAGGAGTAAACTTAAGATTGATGTTGGAATAAATTAAAGTAAATTAACTTAAGTTTACAATTTATGATAGCTTGGCTTCGAATAAGGGTAAAAGCCATTAAATAAAAGCTCGGATTAAATTAGTTTGGAAATGGCTAGTAGTATACGAAAATTAAATGTGTCAAGCTAAATAAAATGGTTGTGAATAAATTAAAATGGAATGGAATAAAATAAAATTGAGTCGGAATCAATTTGAATTGGTTATAAAACTTAAGTAATTGTTTATTCACATGGATATCATCGAATTGCGTAGAAATGATTGTCGTTTGACATAAATGAGATTTAATTAAATTCTATAAATTAGTGGATGCGAATATAATTGATTTGGAACCAATTGATATGATTATGAGTTGTTTTGCTTAAAAATAAATTGAATGTAAGCACTAGAGTGATAAACCATTAAACTGGGATGCAATGGCATATAAAATTGGTTGAAAGAAATTGAATGGGCTTTAATGTTATATAGATCATTTATGAAAAGCGTTGATGCTTGTTACTTATAAAATACATGTGTTTAGCTATTGAAAGTAAGGGAAATGTTATGAACTTCCTATATATAGTACTTACATTTGTAAATTGAGATGGTACAGGTACCTGAAGGCCGTTTGGCTGGATTTGGATGCAATAAATGCTAAAATAAATAAGCTGCTTGCTTTAAAAATGCTAAATATAGGTACGCCTATGCAAAAGAATTCAAAATAGGAGATATGAACTGCATATATTGATATATATTGTGATTTCCGGCCTGAGGCCGATGTATATATATATTTGTGCATCCTGCGATATCGCAGAAGTCCCTCCGTACAGAGGAGACTCTGCCAAAATTTTCCGTAAATTTTGGAGTTAGAAAATTTTTGTTAATGACAGAACGATTTCAAATTGGGAATTGAAGTAAATTAGTAAATGAAACAAATTTAAATAATGCTACGAACCAGTTATAAACGAAAGATAAATTAATATTCAAAATTAGAAATAAATTGAATAGAAGTAAATATGAAAACCTGTATAAGAAAGATAAAATGATTTAAAAGGTTATGATTGGAGATTGTTGCTAAATAAGATATGCAGGTATAAAAGAGAAAAGGAAATTGGATTTGATTCCAAAGGATAAATTTGAATTGCCCGACAAAAAGGTATGTATTTAAATACCTGTATGAAATTGGATTGGGTTTTTGATATAGCCACTTGGCTTTTGTTTCTTTTTGAGAAATTGGGAGCCCGTAGAGGCCTTTTGTAGTTGTACCGAGCTAGCCGCGCAAAGGAGACGCTGGCAAAATTTTTCGAAAATTTAGAGAGTTAAAAAAATTTTGAGAAATTTTTTGATAATATAAAAATTTGGTTTGGAATTGAAATTTAGATGTTGAGGAAAGTGGTATTGTTGGGAAACTGTAGGCGAGAGTTTGGGAAGTTAGTAAGATGATTAAGGGTTTAGTATAAAAGATAGATGATAAGATATTGATCTGTAGATTTTGGGGAAAAGGGTAAACGGGTATGACACCATTCTTCCTAACTGGTAATTTCGGGGACGAAATTCTTTTAAGGGGGGAGGAATGTGACGACCCTGAATTTCTAACAATTTAAATTGGAATATTTAATTGATTGTGAATATTTTAAAAAAAATTAATTTTAACTTGGGTTTCATGTACCAATATTTTCTTGGTAATTAAATCATTTAAAGTAGATAGTTCAATATTGAATTTAATAATTGAAATTGGATAAATTGTTGAATCCGGGATTTTTAAGCCTGTTAAAAATTGATTTGAATGCTTATAAGATTTATAATGCTGATAATGAAAATAATAGAATGATTGAAATTTTATCTAAAGGTAATTTGTTCAGTTTTGAAATTATATCGGTTAAATTGCTTTTAAAAATAGCCTTTCGAGGTACAGTCTCAGAATTTGATGAAACCAGTTACATTGGATCCGTAATAGTTAGTTATTATCGGATTTCAATTTTTGTAGCAATCGGAGTTGTCATTTGACCCTGGCAGCCCAAAACGTTTCGAATTATTTGAATCGATTTAATTTGAGATTGATTGTTTACTTCCGTAACTCGCGCATATAGTCAAATTAGCATCCGAAACGCGTTCCATCATGTTCGGAATACGGGTAAAACCCGGTAAACGTCTGTCGGAATGTCTGGTTTGGGGTTTGGGATTTCGCGTTATGAAACGGACGGTTTGAAGTTTTATAATTAAAATTAAAATTTAAAGGTACATTGTCAGAGATATTTTCCTACCTCGCGTACTCAAGAAGCCTTCCACCCTCCTTTATCATCTCCGTTCTCTCTCTTCCCTTACAACTGAAAATCGAAACCAAGTCTTTCCCTTTAACCTCATTTTTTTTCAAAATCAAAATAAAACAATCGAAACTCAGATAAAAAAAGAAAAAGAAGGGGAGCGGGTGCGCTCAAACTCGAGAGGGGGAGAGGCACGGTCACGTGCGAGCTAGGGCTGGAGGTCGCGAGTGCAGCAGATGGTGGGGGATCGTCTTCGTCTGGATAGGGGTTGCGTGTTGGGCTCGAGCAGGTGGCATTGGCATCGGTGCCGCGACCGCGATAAGGGCAGGCGAGCTGTAGTATAGTGGTAGAAGGCGAAATCGATTTGGGAATTTTGAGCCGAGGTAGCTCGAGCTCGCGTGCAAAGCAGTGATTCTCGAGGAAGGGTTTGGGCTTGGGCGTGACGCGATGGGTGAGTGCAAGTGAAGAGATGCAGAACGCGACTCCAGTTCGTCGTTTTTGGATCTGAGCTGTCGTTCTTGAGAAGGGATTGAGGTCGAACTCGACCACTGGATACGTGAAGGCTGGGGGATTTGCTCGATCTAGATATTGGTTGTAGCAGTAGGTCGATAATCAAGGAATCAAGCAGTCAGATCAGATTGCAAAATTTAAGGGAGGGGCAAAAGGTGAGTAATCTCTGATCCATATAACTGATTTGCTGTTTGAATTTTGAAGAAAACAAAGTTTAAGTTTAAATGAATTTGAAAGAAACATTTTGAATGTGTTTGGGATGATCAGTAAATCAGTTACTATTAGGAATTGTAATTAAATAAGTTTAAATTGTTAATCGATGAGTGAGAATTTGTTATTCGAGTAATTAAAAATAAATTTAGTTAAGATCTGTGGAATCGATGGTGTAATTAGAAGCTAAATAGTTTGTAATTAAGAATGAATTAACGAATTAACTTGTAATTAAGTGTTTGATTTAAGTTAAGAACTTAGAGAAGTACTTTAAGGATTGGTTGACGAATATAGCTGATGAAAGATCAATGATTAAGGGTGATTAAATGATTCATTGATGTGATTAATTTAAGGTAATTAATTTTATTAATTAATTAAAGATAATTCAAATTGTGAAATTTGAAAGATATAATTACTTGATGTAATTTATTAAGTAAGGTTACTTAGTAAGGTAATTAGTGATATTTGAAATTACTGGATGTAATAAATTAATGGATGGATAATAAATGAAAGTAATTCAGATTTAAATTACTTGGTGAAATTGATGAAAAGGGTAAGTTCTTAGTAGAAGCAATTGAGGGAAAATTTATCAGGAGGTTAATTAGAGGAATTTAACTATCCTTCAAAACAAGAACACCGGTGATAAATTTAAGATGGATATTTAGGAAATGATAAGTTACTGGAGTGTAACTAATTATTAGTAAGTAAGCAAAATTTCAATGATGAATATTGTGGGTTTAATTAATATAATTAAATTAGATGTGTAATGATGTAATCAAAGACCGATTAATTAAGATTGATTAATCCATAATAAATGACTTATAAGAAATTAATTACCGTAAGTGATTAAGGGTTAATGAAATTGAAACAGTTGGGTAATTCATGAAATGATTAAGATTACTTATCAATTTTGGTTAAGTATAATTAATATCGTGAAAATTAAGTAAAGCCAATTACTTGAATGGAAGTAGAAGGATAATTAATCCATGATGATTAATTAAGAAAAAAAAATGAACGAATGGTTGATTATTTGATTTGAAACGAGTTAATGCTAAATGAAGAAATCTAAGTGATTGAGGTTTGAAATTCAATTAGAATAAATTGAATTGATTGATCGTGATGGATGTTTGAATGGTATTGGTTGTTTGAATGAGTTGATATCTCTGATATGAAATGTTGTGATTTCATTTGAATAACTCGGGAAAGGATGACATGAGTTTCGAAGAGGCCGGGGTCGGGTATTGGGAAAAATACCCGAATCACTTCGAATTTTATAAATTGATTTGTGAAATCAATAAGCTGGAATGAAACGATTTAAGTGCATTGGGTTATTTTATCTAAGTTGGATACTTAGAAATTGATATGTGAAATAAGTGATGTCTATAGCAAATTGTGAATTGATTAAATTGACATATGTTAACCCGGGTTTTATTTGAGTTGTATCTTTGTATTCCATGTTAGTTGGGTTTACTCACGCTGGTTTCCAGCCTGACCCGGGTGTTACTTTGATGTAATGCTCGGGTCAGACCGAGTATTACAGATTTTCAGGTAAAGGACGTTCTGGAGCTCAGGAGACGGGCTAGATGGCAAGTACGTGTAGAATATTTCCATTGCAGTATATTATTATATTACTGAGACATGATTACTGTAAATATTCAGTGACTGTGTATATGTAAAACTCTGATGTATAAAAATGTAATCAACAAATATAGTATTCCTGTAAACTGTATTTATTTATTATTATATTTTATCCGCTGCGAATGTGAGATGATGATGTTTTCTGTTCTTCTCTTCTATCTCTTTCTTCTTTTTCATAACTATCTGGAATTTTCGGCTTCGAAAATTTCGGGTCGTTACAACATCGCCCTCAATGAAGCAGCTAAAGAGGCAGTCTGGATGCGTAAGTATTTGAATGGGCTCGGAGTTATTCCCGATACCAAGAATCCAATGGCATTATTCTATGATAAGAATGCAACGTTATAGATCGCAAAGGAGCCAAGAGCGCACAAGAAGTCAAGGCACATTCGTTGAAAATTCCACCACATTAGAGAATTCATTGAGAAGAAAGAGGTCATGATATAAAGGGTGAATACCAAGGGCAGCATAGCAGATCCATGCACTAAGGGTCTAGCTTGGTCCGCTCTCAAGAAATTGATAAAAGGGATGGGATTGAGATCCCTAATGGCCTCCAGTGCAAGTGGGAGATTGATAGAGTTAGGGGTAAGCCCTAGGGGTAATTCTGTAATTTATTACAAATTATTAACTCTGTTATCAATTTTCGTTCGTAATAAAGGTATTTTCTTTCTGTTATATATTTGTTATAATGAGTTATAAATAACTAAATGTTTAATTAAAATATATACGGAAAATTCATAAATGGTGTGTCTCTGATAGTAATTACAAATAGTTGTAATCAAGAGTATTGTATCACAATATGATAAACACATCATTTTAAATATTCCTAGTTAAGATGAATCGAGATTGGATATCGATGCATCCGTTGAGAATAGAGTACATAACACTCTCCAAATATAGGGCAGTGTATTACTCATGACTAATAGGGGCATCAAGTGGTTACATAGTGATAGTTATTGGATAACTATGAAATGACTCACTCGACAGTTTTTTACTGGTTTAATATAACTAAGGTCAAACAGAAAATATCGATATGACTAATTTATATAGTTCTTTTGACTTAAGAATGTTGTCGATCTTCAATATGAAATATTCTCTTTGATTATATTCAAATATTGGAATGGTGTCCATCGAATGACTATAGTTGGGTTGAGTGGAAGTATTGAAATTGAAACACTATTTAAGAGAGGATTCGTCTCCTTGGTTATATGGGGTTAGTATCACAGTCAAGGGAAGTCAATTCAAAGTCAAAATCTCTAACCAGAGTAGTTCAGTTAATGATAATTGATATAATTAAACCAAGGACATTATGTTTGGAAGATAGAGTTGAATATGAACGGTATTGAAATTTTGACCATTACCAAGTTTTATAAGTCCAAAGTGATATTATTTTGATGAAGAGAATTTATGTAAATAATTATCACTAATGGGTAACGCTTATAATAAGTAAACTTGGATTTACCAAATGATTTGTAAGCGATAAATTTAACCAAAATGTCACACCATATATAAGGTGACGTGAGAACATTAATATTTGAATTGTTCATGTAACGATCCGTAATTTCACAACTTCGAAAATGAGAAAATTTGTTTGTTTTAAATTTAAAAAGGTTTAAAACTTAAATAAATATGTATATATAATAAATAATAATGGAGAAATTATTTATTCTTATAGTTAATAATTATAAAGTATAAAGTTTGGATTTTTATCACAAATCAGCAAAAGTTAAGTTTTGTTAAAAATAAATAAATCCTTAAATAAATAGTTTTAAATATTTATTTGAAAAGTTAAATTATATTAAGATCACTTAATAAAGATAATAGAAGTATATTAAAAGGTTTAAAAATATGTTTGTAATCGTTTTACAAAAATATTCAAAATTTGTCACATTTTGTCAATGCAACGCCAAAATTCAATACTTTGATATTAACCCTAATGATATAGGATTTTAACCCAGATAGACTTGTTTTAATTCATATTAAAATCATTTAGTAATGATAATTAAAATCTAATAAGCTGTGAAACATAATTTTAATTGGTTTACAAAATGTCCAAATTTTGTTGCATTTTGTCAGTTTTACATACACTGTAAAAATAGAGATTTTGATATTATTTAAATATGGTTTTATAATATGAATAGACGTGTTTAAATTTATTTAAGGAAGTAAGAAGTTCATTTTTTAGTTTGGTTTACATAAAAAATAGTTTAACAAAAACGTCAAAATATGATCGTAAAACGTTTTGTCAAAAATCAACATTTTATCGATTTAAAGTTGTCGCAATGTTGTTGCACCTTTATTTTCTTATATATAAACATATATTCAAATAGAATAAGTATTAATTAATTCACTAATCAAGTTTACTTTTACTAAACAAGATTAGAAAATTCTAGAAAATAATTAGCAAAAGTAAACACAAAAGGACAAAACATGTCACATCAAATCCAACCAAATCTTTACTTTTCTTTACTTAAACATTAAGTGATTAAGACATAAAGTGGTGATGTGATAAGGTGATGGTAATTGTTGAAAAAGTAAGATAAAGTAAGGATATTTTGGTAATTTTGTAAAGGGTTAGTTTTGTAATCCATCATTCTTACTTTTTCTATAAATACCCATCTATTCTTCTCCTTTTCTTCACACTTCTCATTCTTCTTCTTCATTTTTGAGCTTTCTTTTGCTCATTAATGGCTTCTCCTCTTTAAAAAAGGTAGGAGGGTTAAAAATAGTTGAGTGCTTAAGCACCAATTAGCTAATTACTCTCTAACCTCTTCTTAATTTACTTCTTCCTCTTCCCTTCTTTAACGGTGCTTGGCCATGAGCATTGGAAGGTGGTTGGAGGTGATGGCATAAGCATGAGGTGATGATGATGGCATGGCCAAGAGCAAAGCAAAGGTAGAAATGATGGCCGAGAGTTAGGAGCAAGAAGGAGTTAAATTGGGGAAGTTTTGGTTGAGTTTAGTAATGATTTAAATGAAGTGTTGTTGTGATTTGAATGTTGGTAGGAAGTTAATTAATTTGGTTAAATGTGAGAAATTCTCATCGCTTTTTGAATTATATTGATTATCAAGTTTAATTGTTATGTTAGATAATCACCATTTGATGATATGGATGTTTGATTGGTTGTTTGAGTATGTTGGATGATCCTTTTTAATGCTTGGACACTCATCTTAATGTACCCATTATTGTATATGTTAACGACATGTGATTGGTTGTATGGTTGTTATGTTAATATGGACATCAATTACTATCATTATTGATTTAGTAACCCCTTTGTTAAATAAGACCCAAGTTTGGTGATATGAGATCATTTGGAAAAATAAGTCCCTTTTTAAGTGAAATTGACATTAAAGTTAAAATAAGATAGAATTTGAAATTAAAAGTGAAATTGGATTTGAAATGGAGAGTAAAATTGAAATTGAGATGAATAGTAAAATTGAAATTGAAATTGAGATTAAGGTTGAAATTTAAATTGGAATTGAAATTAGATTTGAAATCTAAGTTTTAATTTAGTTTAATTTGAAGTTAGAATTGAAATGGGATTTTGAAATTTAATATTAAAATAATAGAAATAAAATAATATTATAATATGGAAATATTGGAAATACATTTTAAATACTTTAAAAAGTGAAAATATTGATTTACAATGATTGGTAATGATTTTATAAGTAATAAAATTAAATTTGAATAGATTATTTCAAATATCGAAAAAATAAGTTAAAACTAGGCGCGTCGCGCAACGGTAGTTCACGATTTCGCGTCAAAAAGTTCAAATGAGTGTATAGAGTGGAATATAGCTCAGAATTCTTCGAGATAAGAAAATTCCAAACTATTATATCCATATCTTCTAAATGAAGAAAGAAATCAAAATTTTGTTAAGTATATTTTGAATTATGTCCAAATCAATTTTCTAGAAAAATTGCGTTAGTGTAGTTAAGTGACCATAACGGGAAATCTTTTTAAATGGACGTTTTTAATTATGCAAAAATATGCAACAAATTTGATAAATCTATTTAAACAGTTGAAAAGAAATTTGAAGTGGAAAATATGAATTTTTAAATATTAAAAAGTTGTTTAAATCAAATAAGCTTATAAAGCACTTTCCGCAGTACTTTTCTACTGTCGTTTCTCCGACTTTTTAAAAGAACGTTTAAACTTAACGATTCTTCCTAGAATCAATTGTGAATGTTTTTAAAAGGAAAATTAAGTATTTAAAAGATAATTTGGAATCTTTATAATCAATTCTAGAATAAAGCTAATAAATGAGTATGCAGAAACAACTAGTACATTTGCCTCGCATGTGAGACCTGGAAAGATAAAACAAGGTGTTTAACTAAGATTAGGGATGGAGCAACCAATGCCCTGAACTTACCTGGCCTATGTTTTATCTTTTTAGGAGAGGGGTGGAACAATTTGAAAGGAAAGCCCGGATGCTCTAAAAGATTATATAAGTTTTCCCAAAATAAAAATTACTATTTTCTAGAAGTTAAGCAATTTAAGTACAAAATGATTAATCTCCAAAATGAATGAACTACAGCTTGGATTGCATAGAGATAATCTTCTTATATTTGCTATTAAAATCCGAAGAGTGAACTCGTCCTTTTCGTGGAATTTAAAAGGTGATCTCACCGTTATTCCGCCCATAGCACTTGTTGAATCCGAAATTAATATTGAGTAAAATTAGAATGGTGTCTATGGTCCTATTTACTCAATAATGTTTGCTAAGATTGATTTTAGGGTTTAGAGTAAACAATGTCTTTAATAACATTGTTTTTGACCCACCTAAAAGTTAAGGAATTTGGATCGAGTGTTAAGTGAGGAAATTTGAAATATTATCCAAAGCAAAAGAATGAATTAACTTAGAATTAATCTAAGACAAAAAGAAGAGATTTTGTAATCATCTAAAAAGAATTAAGTGAAAAGAGACTTAATAAATCCTGTATACTCATATTCACTTTTTATCGATAATTGGATTTCAAAGGCACCAGGGTCGGATTTGGGTGATTCCTATCCGAAAACCACTTCGAACTAGTTTACGTGTTCGAAAAATGAGGATGTTTGAAGATGGAGATATTGAGATGAATAATAACGAAGGCTACTTGTTGATTAATTGAGGATAAACTCCCGATTCACTATATTGTAGTAGTGGTCTCTTTGTTATGAAAAATCTCAAGACTACAAGGACTTCTCGCCTAGTAATGGCTGAGGAAAGTGCCTTCGGTTTCTTTTAGTCCCAGAACGAGCTTGTATGGATGAATGTCTGACCTTGCATTCCAAATCACAATGAGTGATCTCTATAAAAGATATCAGTTGGTGGCGAAGAAGACACGTTCTCTTGGCTTAACACCATTTCCTAAGACTTACGAGCTCAGGAAGTTATACGTTTATAGAAATTAGTCGTGTGAATGTGGAATGGCAATGTGGCATTGAAAGTGAAAGAAGATGTGCTATGTGTAAAGGTAATCGTTGCCTTGAGCCTCATCAACCGGAAATGACCGAAACAGGGTTAGATGCAGCAAGGCTATGTGGGTCATTCCCAATTAGGGTATGATCATCCCCTTCTAGATATATTTCTTTGCGCTACGACGTTCGGGATGCAAATTAATGTGGTGTATGGAAATTGAGCGCTCGGATAAAGGTCGGTAACGATCGAGGGATGACATATTCGGTACTATCTAGTTACAGAGGTAGGTCAGTCTTGTGTTGCTAGAGGGCAGATGTTCTGTGCCTCGGGACATCCATCTAGAGATGTACCCATCGAAAGGCAGTCCCTTCACCTGGCCATTTGTATGGAAATCCATTCTCCAATAAGAACTTGCAGTTTTGTTTGTAGAGCCTAGTATGCTGGAATTTAATAATGGTAACAATTTCGGCTAAGATTAATAAGTTTATTTGCAAATATTTTCAAAGAATGTCATTAGAAATAATATCAAATGTTTTGATATAAAGTGTTTTAGTTATCATAAGGTAAAAACCCGTCCGTGTTTATTTGTGGGTGTGGTCTTATGAGATACACTTTCTTTTCAAAGGATTTTATTTCCAAGGCTGATATATGACATTGTCATTTATTGTTGAGTTTTTCTCATGCTGGTTTATCAAGCCTGATCCGGATATTTTTCAGTACTTGGGTCAGATTCGAGTTGTTTCAGGTTTAGTTGAAGTCGATTGAAGTTTCCAAAGGAGAGCTGGAGATATTAATCTACGTATGGACGTATTCTATTATCCGCTGTTGCTGTTTTTTTTTGTTTGATGTTTGTCAGCAATTGTAAGGACAGATGTTTATAACTATCCAAGCTGAATTTAGGTTAGACTTTGATATATGTATTTAAAGTTTTCCGCTGTAAAGATATTTGTTCAATATTATATATTATTCCATTCGTGTGAGATTCTATTATGTCTATTTTTCTTTATTACCCTTGATAATCCATAATTCCGTGCAATTTGGGTCAGACATGTGTGGTTTATTGTCGACACAAAGGGTACAGAATTGTGGGTCATCACAGTTCAATATTAATCGCTGACTGAATTTATACCTTTGAGTCATACAACCAAAACGATGAATATTCTGAATAAATCACATGGTTTAATTGATTTTTAATAGTTGAAAGTTAATTAAATTAATTAATATTTATGAAATATTAATTATAAAATTTTATTTGAATGCCATTAATATTTAGTAAAGTGCATATATAAAAGTTTTAAATGCACGTATCAATATACAATATCGGTAAAATGTTTAAATTCGATATAACAGAATAAATACTAGAAAGGGCTTTAAATAAATTAAATTAATTAATTTGGGAAATATTAATTGTTAAAAATTTCTTATTTGATTTGTTTGATTGCCACTAGTATTTAATAATGTGCATACACAAAAGTTATAAACGCGCGTATTGGTATACGATATAGATAGAAAATTTAAATTGGATTTGAATAGAGTTAATACCAATTGGATTTTGGAAAATTCTTGAACCTGAAGCCCACAAATGATGACTAGCCTTAATTCAGAGAAGGGGAGGGGTTATTTATTTTGAAATGAAAAGGCAATCTTAATTGAAGGAGAGAAAACGACCATACCTTAATTGCACATTTATTTCCTCCTTTAATTAGATATTGCTCTGTTATTTTTTTCTCTCTCTATATGGAAACATCAAGGGTCAAATTCTAATGGTTGCAAAAGCTCCAAAAGGTTGCAAAAGCTCCAAAATTCCAAAACTTGTTCAAACAAAATTTATAAGAAATAGGTGGTTACCACTTGATTGTTCTAGACCTAGAGGTTGATTTATTGGATCTAGGATTTATTATATCATTCAAGGTGTTTCTCTAAGCTTCATCTTAAGGTAATTCTATATTCTGCCTATATATCATTTAATTTTGTTTATATCCCTTTAATTCTCTATCTCTCCCTTCTATTTATCTGTGTGAATTTGGATTATGACTTGAATATTTCAATTTTCCATCTTGAATCAACTGTACATTCTTACCATGCTGATTTAATTGAAGAACCTATGTTATGCTCTCTGTTATTTGTATGTTATAAAAAATAATAATTTTATCCATCTCTATTATGTTTGCTTATTCATCTTGTATGTTTAACCTAGATCTAGACCTTGTTATCATGAATTTGTATATGCCTATGTTGTCTAATTTTATTATTGTTTAAATTAATTTTTTTGAACAATCCTGTTAATAAGTCAGTTTTCATAATACAATATTTAGATTTGAATGTTTCCATGCAGGTTGTTATTTGAATGAAACTTTGAAACAATTTCATTAATTAATTATAGTTGACAACATAATATGAAGACTTAATTGTGTTATATATTAATTATTTTAAAATAATTTTTTCTAGTAAAAAAATGAAGCATTGATTTAGTGATTTATTTCTTATTTTAACAATGGAATCTTGGCTGGTACAAGATCTTTGTTTAAAAGACATATATTCTAATTCACAAACTAGTTGGATATAAATTTTATTTTGTATTACTTCAAATTTTGTTTGTTTTGGTTTGTGTCTGTGTGTATGTGTTTATGTATGTATGTATGTAGTAATATTTATATGTTTATATGTGTATTTAACTCAAAGCTTCAAATGTGTTTTATGTAAAATATAATAGTAAACTTTTGAACTATTTTAATTAGAATTAACCTCATATTGTACACATTGATTTATTACATGTTACATAAATAAAGTCTATTTTAATACAAACCACTATATAATACAAACACATATACACACATGCACACTCATTCATCATAAAAAAACTTTCTTGTTTTGGATGACAAAGGCATATTTTTTTGATGAAAGAGTGGTCCCTATTAAGAAAGGAGCACTCGTACAACAAAGGCATATATAAATGGGAAATGTGTCTGTTGTAGTGTAAATCCGAGTACATAAACAACGTTTACATTAACTATATACACTTCTCATATGTTGCACTTGTACATTTACATACGGGTGCATTTGATGTGCTCGTCATAATATACAAACAATTTACAATTAAATTAAATTAATTTTAAACGATTACAATAAAATGAATATTTTATTTAAAAAGAAAATTTAGAAAAGTTCTAAATTATTTTAAACTACATGGGCCCATTAAAGATCCAAAAGTAAATTTTTGAAATTTACCCAAGAATCCTGCTTCTGACTGGTACGATTCAAACAATTATTTGTTGTTAGATCTATTTATATATATATATATCCACATTGAAAAAGAATTTTTCCATACATACATACATACATACATACATACATATATATACACAAGGTTCTATTTTGGGCTAACAAAAAAAGAAAAAAATCGAAAACTATATTTATTTTTAAATAATTTTTAAATTAAAAAATTGTATTTTATAATCTATAAAAATGTTCTTGTATATATATATAAATTAATTTAAAATATTGTTTATACATATATATAAGTGTGTGTGTATATATTCGTATATAAATATATACATAAAAAATGATTATATCAACAATTTTTTATAATAAAATCTGAAATTAAAATATTATTATATATATTTAAAAAATATAATGCATTAAAATAATTTATATATATATATGTACTTATAAATATGTATATATTATTTGGATTTAAAAAATTATTTTGAAATCGACATAGATTTTATTTCTAAAATTTAAAAATTAATTTAAATTCGTATAGATTTAAGTGAAATAAAAAAATTGTTTTGTTAAAATCATTTTTTCTCAAAGATAAAAAATTAAATTAATTGTTATGATTAATATGTAATATTTTTTGTATATATTTACAAATTAGAATTTTATAAAGTTAAAAAAATACATATATATATTTACGGTTTTATGTATTTTTAAATTTTTTATAAACGTGTGTATATGTATTTGTATATGTATGTATGTATGTTTGTATATTTATATATTAAATATAATAATGTTAAATTTTGAATTCAAAATAAGATATTATTTTGGATCTAGATTTGTTTTCAAATTTGAATTTGAATTTAAAATAAGATATTATTTTGGATCTAGATTTGTTTTCAAATTTGAATTTATTCTAAGCTATGTAAAGTATTAAATTTGAATTATTTGAATTGATCTATATATTATAAACTTTATATTTATACATAATTGTTTTGTATATATATGTATAGGTATAATTTATATTATATTAACATTAAAATAATAACTGATAGCAAATACATATATAAATGGGCTGATGTGTCTATTGTTATGTAAATCTCAACCCTTACATACGGACGCATTAAACCATGTACACATTTATATGTTGCCCATGCACCTACACGTATGTGTATATTTGGTACACATGTACACTTTATATATCACTAGTATATACAAATCAAATCTTTATATTAATTAACTAAATAACATAAATATTTTATTTAAAATTATTTGATTGGATCTAAATCAATTTAAACTTCACAGACCCAATAAAATCTAAAATGATTATTTTTTAAAATTCACCCATTTAACCTGCTGCTTGCCGGCCTAGAAAGAACAATGATATCAGAGCTTAATAGTTTATGCATCTAAATTAGCAGTATTAGGGTTAACTTATCAAAGCTTACTAATTTAATAGGATGTTTAGAAAAGTAGTGCTTAAGGTTGGGGTTGGGTAATCAAGTACTCTATCTTACCCGAATGCTGGCTTGGCCCGAAAGGATGAGGTAAGCCTAAAGGTGATCCCCAACATAAAGGTCCAAATTGATTTTAGGCATTGGACTAATTTTCAGAATATGTACTGAAATTATAAGTTATATTTTAAATTAAAAAGTTAAGTTTAAAATATATAAGAAATTTTATAAATGTTATAAAATATTATCAAACTACTTTGAAAAATAATTAATTATTTTCAAAATTTACAACAATAATGAATTACATTAATTAAATAAATAATTGATTAAGGTTAAATAATTAAATTAAAGATATATATATATATATATATATATATTGATATATGTAATTTATCTTAAAATGCTTATGGTAATAAATTAATAATTTTTAAAATAAATTAAAATTAATAAAAATTGTTTTAATTTTATAAACTAATTAAATGTTAATTAGTAAATAAAATAATATACATGTGTTATGATATATGTGTATTACTATAAATGTTATAATATATGTATTCAATTTTAAAATGTTAAAACGAATAAAGTTAAATTAAATAACATGTTAAATAATTAATTAATTAATTAAGATTTAATTGATAAAATTAATATAAGATTTTACATAAGATTATTGTATAAGTTAATTAAAATTATCAATTGTTATACAAAAATTAAACTTATATAATATGAATGTATAATAAAAGGTGGAACTGTAATAAACCCAATTTAGATTTAAGGATTAAATACATGCGTGTAGTAAGTATACCACGATTTCAGATGTGTCTACACTTGAATCATGAGTATTTAAGAGAAATACATTATTCTATAAGTTGATATCACTCAAATAAATATATATCAAGGATTATAAATCTTTAATATAAGTGTTATCCTCTACCATTTATATATTAATAAATTACTTGCATACTCTTTAGGTGTTGATCTATCCTTAAGCTAGAGATGTTATGTGTAGTATTATTAATATACAGAATAGATGAGGTATGATACATGCACATATTTATTAAGCCTTTCTCAAGGTATGTGCATTATACTTAAGCCGTCGAAAATGGTAGTTATGACTGAATATTCTCACTTTATTCGTTGAGCTTTCCTCAAGGTAAAGATGAGATTGGGTCAAAAACCAAAGGTTAGGAGTTGTATATGATACAACTGATAAGGCGTTATCCATCACATGCATGCCTATGACTTGTTGAGCTTTCCTCAAGGTTAGAATCCTAGGGCAAGTGAGTCCTAACACCTATTGGATAAATCATAAGATTTTTATGTTTCCTCTTAGGGTTTTGGGAAACAAAAAAGTATATCGGGAGCTTATTAGTGAAATGATATATATATATATATAATCTTACTAATAATATAAGAACATCTTTTATACATAGATCAAACTAACCTACATCAATACATCTGTGCAATTAATATAATTGATAAAAAGTTTATCGATTAGAATATACAAATGAATTGAATTAAGATTGAAAAATAAAAATATAAAATATACTTATCAATAAATTTTGCATGTAATTAATTTAAAACCCATATAAACACCAAATTATACAACTACTAAATATGTTCGTAACTTGGTCACTAATGTGTTTATTTGCCTTGCACTATGTTTTGTCTTTTATGAGTTTCGAACCCTACGAACAATACAAGTATATAGATATTTGATACATATTCAATCACATATAAATGTTATATGGTGAACGGTCGCTATTATAATATACGAAACCTTAATGGAATAAGTTCGTTCGAAATGAGCAAGCAAACCAAAGTGCCAGATCATGTTTTCAATATGATTGGTCATAATAAGGATCTTGTTGTACTAAATATAAAAGTAGACCAAGAGCTACAAGGTGGAACTAGGAATTCGATCACTGAAAGGTCAGTTTGATCAGTTTATATAAAGTGCAATGTAACGACCCAAAATTTCACAGTTTGAATTTGTGAATATTTAATTAATTTTAAATATTCAAATAATAGATTTTATAATTTAAATAATAACTAACATTGGTGAAATAGTTTTTCAAATTAGTTTACAAAAATATTTAGTTTGAAGAAGAATCAAAAATACGATTGGAATTCGTTTTTTGAATTTTCGATTTTTCATCGGCTAAATGTTATCGGAAATGTTATGAACTCTATTGTGTAAATATACACATTCATTCATAAATAAGTTGGATATGTTTGTGTATGTATATGCATTTATTTAAGTAATATAAAGAGTGGGATGTGACATTTTATGTAAATATAAAATAAAAAAATTTAAAAGACGCCTTATGTAACATTAAGGAACACAAGTACGCTTATGCAATTAATGCAAGTTGGGTTAGCAAGTGTAGGGGGGACAAACTTTTTAAAATTGCATGGTAAAAGGGAGGACAAGCTTGATGATGTGGCAAGAAAGGAAAGGAGGGCATGTACTCGAAGGGTATTTAGGTAATTTTCTGGTTTCGAATTATATAAAACCTTTGCCAATTTTTTCTCCTTCATTTTTCGATTCACTCCTTCATTTTTCCAAACTTAAATTTTTCTTCAAAGCTTTCTTAAGTTCTTTAATGGCTTCCATGAACAAATTTTTTAAAGTTTCTTAGTATTATCACTTTTAAAACTTTTGAAATCCTTGTTTAAAACTTCTACTTTCTTTTCTACAACCCTCCTCCTCCTCCTTAACCAAGGCCCCACCACCTTTTAACATCATGGCCGAACCCCCTCCAAGCTATGGTCGAGCCATACCATGCTTGGCCGAACTTCCCTTGGCCTTTAAGGCCACCAAAATCTTTTTTTTTCCAAAAGCATAGCTAAGCTCTAGGTCATTTTCGTAACGTTTGTGAAGTTCGGTTTATTTTGGATCGCTTATGGTGAGTTAAAGCTCACGTTTTTAAATAAAGTTTTAAACTTTATCTTTGGTTGTTAACTTGGTTAATAAGTATACCACTTGTTGAATGAAATTAATTTTGATTGTATGTATATGTATGTGCTTGAGTATGTTGTAGTATAAACTTGGAAAAGTAAGGTTAAAGTTAGTAAAGTTGAAAGTTAGTTTCATAACTTTTTGTATGAGTTAATCCGTCTTGTCATTTTAAAGGGGTAGGCTGACTTTGTGCTAGCAGGGGGTGCATGTGTGGCCCTTAGGTACATTTTCTAGAGGTGTACCGTCGGAAGGTAGTCCCTTACCTAGTCATAGTTGGAATCCATTTTCCAATACGAGTCTTCGGACTTGATTGTATATCTATTATGCTGAAATTAATTAATAAAACAATTTCGGCTATGATTTAATATCTACCTTACCCTGCACACTATTATAATATCATTGGATTTTCTATAGAAAATGTTTTGGTTATCATAAGGTAAAAACTCATCCATGTTAATGTGTGGTGTAGTCTTATCAGATATCTTTGATTTTAAAGGGTTTATAAGTTAAATAAATAAAATTCCTTGTGATTTGAGTTTCTCACGCTGGTTTTACCAAACTGACCCGAGCGTTAGTTTCCTATAATGCTTGGGTCAGCCCTAGCATATTTTTCAGATTTAGTTGGATTCTTTGGAGATTCTGTTCTATGAGATTTTGTTCTGTACTTTCTTTCTTTCACCCCAAATGACCTGTCTTTCGTATACTTAAATGATCGGTATACGAATACCAAGGATGTATTAAGTGTCATCTTTTGATGTAAGATAGGCAGATCGTTACAATTGGTATTAGAGCGTGAGGCTAAGTGAGAATCTTGGCCCTGGTGGGGGTAAACTCATTAGAGATAGGATCAGTAACACCTTAGAATGAGTTTGAGTGTATATTTTGAGTGCGTATTTGTTAGTGCTATAAAAATGTTTTATATTGTGTTGATTGATATGTTGAGTGGTTTATGGATTCTGTTCAATATGAGTAGCTAACATTATTGATAGGGATCTCTAGACACTTGGATAAGGCAAATCAATGTAGTATCGTTTTATATTGGTAAATGAAATAATTTTACCTAGGAATATAATTTATATATAAAGATTTTTTTTCAAAAATAAAGTATAGTTATTTTTGATGTGTTTTTGTTAGGAGTTGATAATATTTGATTACTATCAGATAAGGTTTGCTTAGTCATGCTCGTCCAATCTTGATTATTAGCAATGGTTCGTAGAATCATCTACAATCTTTCTTTTAAAAATCATAAGTTGGGTAGATATAAAAATTATGGGAATATTCAAACGAATGCCTTGTGATAAGTTTCACAATTTGACTATAAGGCGTTTGCCGATATGTTAGGTTAAAGTTGGATTTTAATAGAAGGTGTTTATTAAAAAGAAATATTACAGATGATTTTATAAAAAGTTGATTTTATAAATCAAAATTATAAAATATGTTTTGAAAATAAGATGGATTTTCGAGAATTTAAATCCTAGTGGCTTTAATAGAGTTTTCAATTGATTCTGGAAGGAGTAGTAGAAATGTTTCTTAAAAATACTTTAAGGTATAAATATTTTGAAAAAGAATTTAAGAGTAAGATTTTTCTTTGGACAGTTCGGAGAATGAGTCATGGTCTATTTTGTGATGATCTGGATAATATTCTAAGTGACAATCAGATGTTTGCTTAGGTAAACATAATAGTGCACTTAGTAAATGATTCTCTTTATCATTGTACGATTGAAATGAGTTCAAATCCGAATGAATTCAAAGTAAGTGGATGATAAATATTTTGTTTTAAAAAAACTATTTAGTTGGAAATATATATGCATGGTATTGTTTTTAAAAGGGGATTTGATAATATGAAGTATTTTTGTAACTAACTAGTTCAAGTGACTCGAAAGTGACTAAAAATGGACAGGAGATGTGTTCGGATGGTAAACACTTCTCTTGAGTATTACCCTTCTTTGTAAAGGGAATATATGATACTATTTGGTAGTACTGTCACGGTTCGGATTTTCAACGTTCGAAAATCGACATCAATACATCCACTGTATTACATGCCGACCAATCGACTGCTGGAAATACCCGATCATTAGGGAAAAGAAGAAAAGAGGTAGAAGAAGAAAATGGAAATAACAACACAGAATCTTACAATCGCAGCGGAACAATATATAATAGATAATAACAAATCTTTATACAAAAAGAACTATAACTGTTTTATACATTATATCATCAGAGTACAACACAACCCATAGCACAATACTGGATAGTTATAATGATTTGTCCTCACAAAAGCTGAGTATACAGCATACCATACACAGTGGGGTAAAATCAAATACGTATAATATGTCTTCGACATCCAGCTCGCTCGCCTCCTGAGTTCCAAAGCACCTTCTCCTATAATACTCGGTCTGATCCGAGTATTATAATAAAACAACACTCGAGTCAGTCTGGAAAACCAGCGTGAGAAAACACACTCAGATTGAATTGTTAAAGTTCAAAAATCCTTTGAAAATCAAAGGTATCTCATAAGACCACGCCACAAATAAACACGACGGGTTTTTACCTTACGATAACCAAAACATTTCATATCAAAATCCTCTGATATTATAATAATGTCTAAGTACAAACTTATTCAAATAGCTGAAATTGTTACATTAATTAAATTCCAGCAAAACTAGGCTCTACAATCAAAACCGTAAAGGCACGTATTGGAGAATGGATTCCAACTAAATGACTAGGCACTAGGGTAGCACCTGTCACGGTACCTGTCTAGATCAACGTACCGAGGACCACTCCGCGATCCCCTGCTACAAAAGACCGGTCTACCCCTAACCTGGATATCCTGAATAAGATTACCCCGCGGTTGGGATCAGCAACCGCCACACAGCCGAAATAAAGGGACTCTAAATAGGGGTAACCTTACCCTACTTGGGTGTGACCCACTTAGCCTTGCTGCATCTCCCCTGATTTTCAGTCATTCTCGGTTGATGAGGCTCGAGGCTAAGCGTTACCTTTTTAGACATATTCATTTAGAATGCTCATTGTCCTCCAATGACAATGTACTGATAGCATTCATCCACACAAGTATGTTTCCGGTCCGAACGGAACCGAAGGCACTACTCCTACTACATCTATTTTGGAATCACCCTCAGGATTAGTAGCGATTAGCCCTTGCACATCACTGCTCCATCTTCGACCCCAAGCACTTGTCTTCATTCCGAAAACGTACTCGTTGGATCGAAGTGGTTTTCGAATCACAAATCCGATCCCGGTCTCTTCAAAACAACGTTCGATATTTTCCGGTAAACTCAACCCCGATTCTTTAGGAAATAAAAAGACAAAAATAAGATCGGAGATCACCTCCTAACCGTTAGTGGATGGATTTCCTTATAAACGTCCTAGAAGAACGAAACGAGTTTATACGTACAGTATAACACCTCGAACGGTAATTGTACCATATATTTTCGTACTTCTCCTAGATATTTCCAAAGTTATGTTTTGGGTCCAAATTTGATAGTCAGTTATTTAACTATCAAATAAACAATCATTTCAGCCAAAAACATCATTTCACTGAAAGGAGCACCAAGTCTTATTTAAATTTAATTTTAAATAATTAAATCTATTTATCCAAAAATATACACTTATCTTATCGAATTCCGCGTATTAACAAATTATCTTTCTCTCAAAATATTTAAAAACCCTTCTAAATAATATGGAAAGTACCACTACGGTATCAACCCATGGATCACAGATCAATGGTTACGTCTCTATCCTAGAGAAATCCAAGTCTTAACTCAGGCACTCACTGCCTCTGATTTCTCCATGTGAGTATACCAATACTCTCCGAAACTTTATTTAAAAAATTTCAAAATAATACTTACGAAATTTCGATAATAATTTTTTCCAAGTTAATTTAGACAAAAACTACTTTTAAATAAAAGCTATTATATAAAATATTAATATGGAATAATTATTCTTTAAAAATAAAAATGTTGATTAAACCTTTGATAATAATTAACTACTATAACTAACTTGGTTTATAATAACTTAACAGTTTTTTTTTGAACAACTAAATAATAATTTTTTTGAAAAACATTCTTTTAACCCCTTTTAATTTTCTAATTTAAACTTTAAAATCCTCCCTTTTTGGAATAACTTAACTTCTCAGAAAAAACACATTTTCCACTTCAATATAGCCAGTTTAACCATTTATAAATCCCACTCGATTTATCTCCGGTTTAATTTACATCCCAATCCCGTAAATTTCCTTCCTCGCATTTCAAAAAAATAAACCACTATTTATTTTTAAAATGATTTATCCATCTCCTTATAAATTTCCATCGTGAATTTATAGTTCCAAAATATTCTCTCATAAATACCCTACTTTGTTTATAAACCCAGTTTATAAATCCCATAGTCTCATTTCCTTTTATAACCGTTTAAAAATACTTAAGTCGATTTTAAATCGACTTTCTGAGTTAAATTCCATTTTAAAAATTTATTCCTTCATCAACCCAAACTTATTCCAAAATCCACTAATTCCAGATTTACTTCCCTTTTATAATTTAAAATCTTATTTAAATCTGGAACATCAATTTGTATTTTATTTTTCAAATTCCTCTTTAATTTTTTCCAACTCTATTTTAAATCCCGGATTTAAAAATAAATACTTTTATACTTAAACGAATCACTTAAGTCCCATTATTACATCCTTTTATTCAAATATTCCAAAATCTCTATCTTTCCCTATTTTGAAATTATCAAGTATAAGTTTAAAATCAAACTATTTATTTTTCCCAAAATAATTACCTTTAAATTTATCCATCTTTACTATTAATCTCTTACTTTAAATTCCTTTTTATTTCCTTTAAAATTCAATATTTATATTTTTGATATTTTTAAAATGCCAAAAATATCCAGATTATCATAGCATCCAATAAATTTAATTTTCCAACATAATCTATCACAGATTAACCAAATAAATCATATAACTAAATATTAAAAATAATTTCAGCATTTTGAGGAATCCCATTGGATCCCTCTAACCTGTTTTTCCTGCATCCACAGATGTTAAAAACAATATAAAAATACCAATCCCACTTCGAGGGGGATATCGCGGTATATAGGGTCATCCGCTATTATGCGGGGCGCATAGGGTCTCATCCGCTATATAAATGCGGGAATATCAATCACTCCAATATATATATACTACTGTATATAACATCACATTCAACTGATAAATAGTTATCAATTTAACAATCAATCCATAATTAATTTACTATTAAAATTAATTGCGGTAAATCCAAAGTTGAGTGAGATTATCTCACCTTTATTTTCGAATTTTCTAATCGATCCAACTTGACTCTATTGCACACCTTTTGCTCGGTTTTAACCTTGTATGAGAAATTGTTGAAGCATATGAATTAACGATTTCAACTTAATTTAAAAAAAAAATTCAATTTTTTTTTCTTTTCTCAGACTTGAACCTTTTTTTTCAAAACTAAAATTAGGTTTAAGTAAAATAATTTAGGTTAAATTGAAGTGACCCACTTCTTATATTCAAGTATTTTAGAGAATTTCCTATTAAGTTTTTTTTTCACATGTATGTATATATATACATACTTCAATGGACCACTTCTCTTAATTTAATTTTTCCAGGATTCCTTATTTTACCAATATAAAAATACTAGTATATAAAATTAACTTAATTCATATATATATATATGAAGATATATATATATATATATATGACTCTTTGTCTATCAGAGTAATTTAAATTGACAAAGAAATTCAATCACACCTAATCTCTCATATTCCAGAGATATGGTGTCACATAGCCTTTTCTGTTCATTTTTTTAAAAAAAACTCAAGCTTGATTATAAAATCAAATCACTCCATTCTTCTTATTTTCTTTGTTTTACTCCTCTGATTATTTGATCCCTGAATTTTACAAGCCGAATATTCAGATTCTAGGATTTTGTAATTTGCCACTACTTGATTCTATGCTACATATGAGGGTGTTTAAGATAACTCACTCATTACAGATTAGCCCGGGATTCATAATTCATATTCAAACAATTTTTGTGTCAGGTAAGGGTATTCATGTTCTGATTTATATGTTAAACAAGGTTCCTATGAATGATCAGATGTTAAACTGGATTGAGGTTCAAGCAGAGGAAACAATGTATTTAGGCAGAGTACATATGCAAACACATATACTAATCTAGGACTTAGCATATGATTGAAAGAAAGATAATTAAAGCCATGTTACAGACCAAATTAATACAAAATTCTCAAGTGAACTTATCAAGTAGACAACTGAAGTATTCTAAACAATATGTGGTAGTGTCTAAAGAGTTGTGTGGTGATGGTCTTGTCTATTACAAACAGGACTGCAAGTCATTTTTAATAGCCTCAGGTTGATCATGATCAAATGCACTCAGACTTGAGTCTTGTATTGAGGTAATAAAATGTGTGAAGCATGGTGCTGTGAGACCTACAAGTATTACCAAAATGTATATGGATCTACTTCACAGAGCTATGCAACCTTCTACTGTAATTTAAATGCCTAGACTAAAGTTATAAATTTCATTTTCAGGTTAGATATGTACTTATATCAATTATAAGTCATATTCATGTATTTCTGGTTAGCCCAGTTTTGGTTCAACTCAACCTTTACAAGATTCATTGATTGTTCTATATTCCTTTCTTCCTATGATTATTTCTACTTTACCATTTTAAGAGTTCATCAGATATTGCCAAGGGAGACATGATCACATATCAAATTATATGGCATGATCTCATATATCATACTTCACCAGAGACTATCTAGATCAGTTACTTAAAACAGAAACCCACATATGCATATATATATAATACTAAAATTCTTACATGTTCTCTTCTCAGAAAAACAAACACATATCAATCCAGAAAATACTTAAAACATAATGAAATTTTTGCCTGGCCTAATTATTACAACATTTATGCCAAATCCCTTAAACATTCTAAATGCAAGTAAATCTTCAATTGTCCATGCATACAAGTTTCTTATGCTTCCTTTCCTGCGGCAACATCTAGAGTTGCCTCAATAAAAATGAGACACCCCAAATATTACAAAGCAACAAATAGGGTCAGAAATAAAATTCTGGTATGAGTGAAATCAAAATATAATAACTTGTCATTTTTAAATTATTGTGCAGAGTATTCATATGCTAGATGCAATATAATGTAAACTGGGTGTATATATATATATATAAGCTCCTACTACACTCATGCACACAAGCAATTATTCATTCATTCAATACAGTATACATGTACACATACTCTTATGGAATTAACTCATTTTAATTCCATAGTTCAGCTCTAAATCTTGATTTATCAATTTAATTTGGTCATATCTCGTTGCCATTGAACACCATGTGTGCATTACAAGGGACTCAATTCTGTTAACCCCTGCACAGAGGCCTATAGGACTTAAACAACTCATGCACATACCCATCATACTCCTTATGATGAATAGATCAAGGCTTTTCTCCTAGATTAGTTTTATAATCTAGTGACCAGTCTCATTTCTTATTTCAGAAAGATTTATTAACTCTTGAAATGCTTTTACATCCTTTCTTTCTTTTTCCATAAATCAGAGAGAGTTAGACTCACTCAGGGATTTCAACTGACCATACTTTCATTCATGAAAATAATGCTTTATTTCATTTTTCCAGTTGTCTTATTCAAAATTTGTTTTATCACTTACATATCTCCTATATTCAAGAATGTCATGATCTCTTAAACAAATCCAATAGAATCATATAAAAATTCTTATACTTAATTCTATTGTGAACATAGGGTAAGGTTTTAGAGAAAAACCCATAAAACATTTTAGCTTTAGATCTGAACAAATCAGCACATAAATAATTTATTGCATTGTTCATCTCAAATTTAAAACAATCTAGACATAAGCATGAACCTCCTTTGTTCACACTGCCTAGCTTATTTTCCAGTATTACCCTACTTCATAATAAAATGTATTTATCTTACAAAACATATTTACAAACTGGTGGTTTAAGGTACTGGATCCATATCAGAGATCATGGCATTATTCTTATCAAACAATCAAACAAAACAAATCAAAGCATCAACCAAAGATTTATCAATACACCAACCATTCTCAGCATTCATCTATTCAGAGAGAGAAAAACAAATTGATCAAGCACAAAAATAAAATGGCTGCCCTTAACTTGGGTCTTAATGCCTTAGCCTCATGAGATTGATTAATCACTCACCTTTCCCTTCTTTTCCTCGAGATTGCCTAAGCTTGCAAACAGTGTGAGTTCTTTTTTTTTACGTGTTACTGTTTTTTTCCCTCAGAGAAAACCTCTGCTTTCTCTCTTGATTTAAATCATTTTACTAGGGTTTTACTAAAGGAAAAACCCATTTTATCCTAACATTACTCAGAGAATTATGTGTGTGTTGTTATGGCTAAATGTGCCATTTTCCCTTGGTTTCTATTTCTGGTAAAAGCAGTTATCCACTGCTTTTCCTGTGTGCATGCAATTTGCATGATTCACTTGTATATTATTTTCATGTGGCTTATTTTTTTTTACAATACCTTTCATTATACCTGAGTTATTTCCCATTCCTAGCTATTATCTCAGCCTATTTGTTTACTCTTGATTTATTTCAAAATTGTACTTATGCACAACTAATATTAAACTAGTTTTTAGGCATTTTAATTTACCAAGGAATATATCATTTTCTCCTTATCACTTAATTGTTGAAAAAAATTTCTCTTTACTGAATTATTTTATTTTCTTTATGCTAAACTGTAATGTATACATGTATATCCTTTTATCAATTAACCCCTTGTTAATATCTCAAGCTATTTGTTTTCTCTTGATATATAAATGTATTCATATATTTAATTACCATGGTGTTCTTTCCTTATTACTTTATGTTTATTCTTTCTGGGTATATAAATACAACATATGGTAATGTATAATCCATATATACACTCAGTCATGTTTCCTCATTCCTTCCCTCTGAAATACCATTTCCTTCTTCTTCTTTTTTTTAATTACTATAAAAGTCTATTTTTATCATTTTATTTCTTTCTGACTACTTATATTCAAGATATATATATACACATATGAATATAAGACTTACTCATACTTAGTTATTTTTTTATTTAACTCATTCTCAATATTTATTTTCAGACTATATATTTTTTTCCTTGAAAATTCTTCTTTTTCTGATTTTATTAAAATTATTCTTATCTCAATAATTTGGGTCTTCACATACTCTCCTCCTAAAAGGAATTGTGTCCCACAATTATTCTCTCATACATTTCCATCCAAATGTATACAAAGCATAATTTCAATTGAATGAAATTTTAGAAACTCATTCATTCTAAATCAATCAAACATACATAAATAATTTTAAGGTCTCATCATAATTTTAAACATACCTTTAAGCAGGAAACGGATTAGGATACTTATCCTTTATCCTCTCTTCAGCCTCCCAAGTGCAATCATTCCCATCCAAACTCCATTGGATTTTAACTAGTTTAATTATTTTATTTCTCAGTTTCTTTTCTTCTCTAGCCACAATGCCCACTGGTTCCTTTTTATAAACCAGATTTTCTTGAATTTCAACATGTGTAGGAGATTCAAGAATGGACTCTTTATCATGCACCCATTTTCTCAATTGGGATACATGAAATACATCATGTATTTTGGTCAATTCCTCTGGTAACTTCAACCTATAAGCTAAAGTCCCTATTCTTTGAACAATTTCATATGGTCCTATATACCTTGGTGATAGTTTCCCTGCTTTGCCAAATCTCAATATTTTCCTCATTGGTGAAACTTTGAGAAACACATAGTCTCCCACCTCAAATTCTACCGGCCTTCTCCTTTTATCTGCATAGGCTTTCTGTCTCTCTTGAGCTACTATCATTCTTTGCCTCACTAGTTCAATTCTTGCAGAAGTTTCTTTTACATGGTCTGGTCCAAGCAACACCCTTTCACCAGCCTCCATCCAACATGCAGGAGATAAACAAGGCTTTCCATACAAAGCCTCAAATAGAGCCATTCCTATGGTGGACTGGTAGCTATTATTATAAGCAAACTCAGCTAAATAAATATGATCCTCCCAGTTGCCTCCAAAATCAAGTATGCATGCTCTCAGCAAATATTCTAAAACTTTATTAACAATCTCAGTTTTCCCATCTGTTTGTGGGTGGTAGGCTGTGCTTAGGCTTAGTTCTGTCCCCATAGCTTCTTGAAAGCTACTCCAAAACCTTGAAGTAAACAAAGTATCTCTATCACTAATGATAGTCTTGGGGATGCCATGCAATCTCACTATCTCCTTCACAAATAATTGAGCTAGCTTGTGAGCATTTCTGTTTGAACTTATTGGGATGAAGTGTGCTGTTTTTGTGAGTCTATCAACCACTACCCAAATACTATCATTGCCCCTTCTTGTTCTTGGCAAACCATCCACAAAATCCATTGAAATGCTTTCCCACTTCCAGGTAGGCACTTCCAAGGGTTGCAGTAAACCTGAGGGTCTTTGATAATCTGCCTTAACTTGTTGGCATGTTAAACAATTTGCCACATATCTTGCCACTGCTCCTTTCATTCCTGGCCACCAGTAATTTCTCTTGAGATCATGGTACATTTTTGTACCACCTGGATGGATAGTATATTTTGTTTTGTAATGCTCATCCATAACTTCTTGCTTCAGTTCCTCTACATTTGGCAGACAGAGCTTCCCTTTTTTCCTTAAGTATCCTTTATGATCTACTTCATAATTCTCTACTGTCATGCCTTGTGACATCATATCTTTCTTCTCTTTTAAATTTGTGTCTTGATCCTGCATTTGTCCTATTTTATCAACCAGAGTTGACCTTAAGGAAATGAGGCTTAGTTTACCATATTCAATCATATCACTGTGTGCCTTATCTGCTACTCTACTTTCTGCTCTTATTTCTACTTCACTGAGGATTGTCAAATCCTTGAATTCACTCATCATTAAGCTTGCCACTTTTGCTTGATGCCTACTCAATGCATCTGCCACTTTATTAGCTTTTCTTGGGGTGTATAATATATCAAGATCATAGGCAGCTAGAAATTATACCCACCTATGTTGCCTCATGTTCAAGTCTTTTTGGGAAAACAAATATTTAAGTGACTTGTGATCTGTAAACAATTCAAACTTAGCACCTAATAAGTAATGTCTCCATAGTTTCAATGCATATACTACAGCAGCTAGTTCTAAGTCATGTGTAGCATACCTAGTTTCATTTGGCTTGAGTTGCCTTGATGCATATGCTATGACTCTACCATGTTGCATAAGCACTGCCCCTAATCCAGATCCACTAGCATCTGTGTAAACCACTAACTCTTCATTACCCTCTAGAACCTGTAAGACTGGAGCTTCCACCAGTGCCTCCTTTAGTGATGAAAAAGCTTGTTCACACTTCTCTGTCCACACATAGGGTTGCTCCTTTTTAGTTAACTTGGTCAATGGGATGGCTATTCTTGCAAAGTCTTTTATAAACCTTCTATAGTAGTCTGCCATTCCCAAAAATGATCTCACCTCAGTCACTGATTTGGGTCTACTCCAAGATTGCACTGCCATCACCTTATTTGGGTCTACACTAACCCCTTGTTGTGATACAATGTGCCCCAAAATTTTTACTTCATTCTGCCAAAATGTACATTTAGAGAATTTGGCCTTTAAATCATGTGCCCTCAGTCTAGACAAAACCAGATGCAAGTGTTTTGCATGATCTTCTTCTGATTTTGAATACACTAATATGTCATCAATAAAGACAACCACAAATTTGTCTAGAAAATCTCTAAATGTTCTATTCATTAAATCTACAAAATATGATGGTGCATTTGTCAATCCAAAAGGCATCACCAAAAATTCATATAATCCATACCTTGTGTTGAAGGCAGTATACTTAATGCTTTCTTCCTCTACCTTCATCTGATGAAACCCAGAGGCTAAATCTAGCCTTGAAAAGACCTTTGCTTCATTTAATTGATCGAATAGATCATCAATTCAGGGGAGTGGGTATTTGTTTTTAATGGTGACTTTGTTTAATTCCCTATAATCAATGCACATCCTCAAAGTACCATCATGCTTCTTCACAAATACAACTGGAGAACCCCAGTTTGAACTACTAGGCCTTATGAAGCCTTTCTGCTCCAGTTCTTCCAACTGATGTTTCAACTCCACTAATTCTTTAGGACCCATCCTAGTAGGCTTCTTGATGATTGGGCTTGCTCCTGGGATTAGTCTTATTTGAAATTCTACTTGCCTATTTTCTGGAACACCTATGACTTCACCAAAGACATCTGGGTATTCATTTATAATTTTTATGTCTTCCAGTTCTAATTCTTTCTCAGTCATGCTACATATTTGGTTAAAATAATTGATTTTAGCAATTTCACTCATGACTATAATATTTTTACCATTTTATGTTTTCAGAGAAATAATAAAATTTTCTAAGTTTAAAATCGCTTCGTATTTTCTTAGCCAATTTACTCCTAGAATAATTCCTATTCCAGGATATTTTAGCACAAACAAATCAGAATTAAACATATTTCCACCTATGTTTAACTCTAATCCCAAACATTTAATCCCTAACATGCAAGAACTACCTAGTGGGCTTTGAATAAACAAGGGATTATCAACTAAATAGCATGTGAGAGTCAATTTATTCACTATGTCTTGGGATATTAGTGAATGTGTTGCTCCAGTGTCATATATAACTGAGATGGGGTGATCTTTAATTAGAAGTATACCTTCCAATTGTCCAGTACTTCCCACTGCAGTTGCTTTTGCTTTGCCCTCAAGTGCTCATACCTTTGCTCCCTTTTTGAATTCTGGGCAGTTTCTTTTAATATGACCTTCCTTCCCACGGTTATAGCAGCTAAATGGTGCCTTCTTGGCTGCTTGACACTTATTACTCATGTGTCCTTCTTTGCCACAATTATAACAAGTAACCTTCTTCTTAGCTTCCCAGTGGCTGCTCCCTCCATTTTCTTATCCATACTCTTTTTGTCATAGGGATGTGCCCTATTTTTCCCCTTCTTTTGATTGTTAGCCCTCATGCTCCTAAATTTTTCCCTTGCATTGTCATGTTGTTCAAAAGAAAGAGCAAGGTCTATGACTTGATCATATGTTTTATCCTTGTATGGTAACATTGCTCTACTCAGACCTGCATTTAATCCTTGGATAAATCTTGAATTCTTTGACACTTCATCTCCTATGAGCATACTTCCATACTTGGACAAACTCTCAAATTTTTGAGTGTATTCAGTCACACTCATTGGTCCTTGCCTCAGCCTTATGAATTCCTCAAGCAATGTTGCCTTAATTGTTGCTGGAACAAACCTTGCCTCAAGCATCTCCTTGAATTGATCCCATGTTATCTCATTTTCTGGCCTTCCTGTGATGATCACCTCCCACCAATCTAAGGCTGCTCCTTTGAGTCTCCTTGAAGTTATCTGCCTCTTCCTTTGGTCATTAATTTGCATATCTGCAAATATCCTTTCCAAAGTTCTCAACCATGTTTGCACTCCCATAACTCCCTCAGTGCCTTCAAAATCCTTGTCTCCTAAATTTGAAAATGTCTTCAATAGTTTGGCTAATTCCTCATGAGGATTCTCTTCCCTGTGCACTGCTCCTTCTCTAAATGCCCTCACCAAATCTTGCAAGTTAACCACTGGTGTTGTATTGGAGGGTCCTGCTCCATGACTTGGTGGTCTTCCTACCATGATTCACTATTCAATTGCATAGCTAGTTAGTCATATTTCTAATTTAATTATCTTATGAAATTTACTTCTACTGTGGATATTTATTTCTATCATTATTATATATTTTTTTTAGAATTTTATCCCTACAAGAAAATTGGATAATATATTTATGCTATGTTTTAACAACATAGCTCTGATACCAACTGAAGTGACCCACTTCTTATATTCAAGTATTTTAGAGAATTTCCTGTTAAGTTTTTTTTACATGTATGTATATATATATATACATACTTCAATGGACCACTTCTCTTAATTTAATTTTTCCAGGATTCCTTATTTTACCAATATAAAAATACTAGTATATAAAATTAACTTAATTCATATATATATATGAAGATATATATATGACTCTTTGTCTATCAGAGTAATTTAAATTGACAAAGAAATTCAATCACACCTAATCTCTCATATTCCAGAGATATGGTGTCACATAGCCTTTTCTGTTCATTTTTTTTAAAACTCAAGCTTGATTATAAAATCAAATCACTCCATTCTTCTTATTTTCTTGTTTTACTCCTCAGATTATTTGATCCCTGAATTTTACAAGCCGAATATTCAGATTTTGGGATTTTGTAATTTTCCACTACTTGATTCTATGATACATATCAGGGTGTTTAAGATAACTCACTCATTACAGATTAGCCCGGGATTCATAATTCATATTCAAACAATTTTTGTGTCAGGTAAGGGTATTCATGTTCTGATTTATATGTTAAACAAGGTTCCTATGAATGACCAGATGTTAAACTGGATTGAGGTTCAAGCAGAGGAAACAATGTATTTAGGCAGAGTACATATGCAAACACATATACTAATCTAGGACTTAGCATATGATTGAAGACAAGATAATTAAAGCCATGTTACCGACCAAATTAATACAAAATTCTCAAGTGAACTTATCAAGTAGACAACTGAAGTATTCTAAACAATATGTGGTAGTGTCTAAAGAGTTGTGTGGTGATGGTCTTGTCTATTACAAACAGGACTGCAAGTCATTTTTAATAGCCTCAGGTTGATCATGATCAAATGCACTCAGACTTGAGTCTTGTATTGAGGTAATAAAATGTGTGAAGCATGGTGCTGTGAGACCTACAAGTATTACCAAAATGTATATGGATCTACTTCACAGAGCTATGCCACCTTCTATTGTAATTTAAATGCCTAGACTAAAGTTATAAATTTCATTTTCAGGTTAGATATGTACTTATATCAATTATAAGTCATATTCATGTATTTCTGGTTAGCCCAGTTTTGGTTCAACTCAACCTTTACAAGATTCATTGATTGTTCTATATTCCTTTCTTCCTATGATTATTTCTACTTTACCATTTTAAGAGTTCATCAGACATTTCCAAGGGAGACATGATCACATATCAAATTATATGGCATGATCTCCTATATCATACTTCACCAGAGACTATCCAGATCAGTTACTTAAAACAGAAACCCACATATGCATATATATATGTATATATATAATACTAAAATTCTTACATGTTCTCTTCTCAGAAAAAAAACACATATCAATCCAGAAAATACTTAAAACATAATGAAAATTTTGCCTGGCCTAATTATTACAACATTTCTGCCAAATCCCTTAAACATTCTAAATGCAAGTAAATCTTCAATTTTCCATGCATACAAGTTTCTTATGCTTCCTTTCCTGTAGCAACATCTAGAGCTGCCTCAATAAAAATGAGACACCCCAAATGTTACAAAGCAACAAATAGGGTCAGAAATAAAATTCTGGTATGAGTGAAATCAAAATATAATAACTTGTCATTTTTAAATTATTGTGCAGAGTATTCATATGCTAGATGCAATATAATGTAAACTGGATATATATATATATATATATATATAAGCTCCTACTACACTCATGCACATAAGTAATCATCCATTCATTCAATATAGTATACATGTACACATACTCTTATGGAATTAACTCATTTTAATTCCATAGTTCAGCTCTAAATCTTGATTTATCAATTTAATTTGGTCATATCTCTTTGTCATTGAACACCATGTGTGCATTGCAAGGGACTCAATTCTGTTAACCCCTGCACAGAGGCCTATAGGACTTAAACAAGTCATGCGCATACCCATCATACTCCTTATGATGAATAGATCAAGGCTTTTCTCCTAGATTAGTTTTATAATCTAGTGACCAGTCTCATTTCTTATTTCAGAAAGATTTATTAACTCTTGAAATGCTTTTACATCCTTTCTTTCTTTTTCCATAAATCAGAGAGAGTTAGACTCACTCTGGGATTTCAACTGACCATACTTTCATTCATGAAAATAATGCTTTATTTCATTTTTCCAGTTGTCTTATTTAAAATTTGTTTTATCACTTGCATATCTCCTATATTCAAGAATGACATGATCTCTTAAACAAATCCAGTAGAATCATATAAAAATTCTTATACTTAATTCTATTGTGAACATAGGGTAAGGTTTTAGAGAAAAACCCATAAAACATTTTAGCTTAAGATCTGAACAAATCAGCACATAAATAATTTATTGCATTGTTCATCTCAAATTTAAAACAATCTAGACATAAGCATGAACCTCCTTTGTTCACACTGCCTAGCTTATTTTCCAGTATTACCCTACTTCATAATAAAATGTATTTATCTTACTAAACATATTTACAAACTGATGGTTTAAGGTACTGGATCCATATCAAAGATCATGGCATTATTCTTATCAAACAATCAAACAAAACAAATCAAAGCATCAACCAAAGATTTATCAATACACCAACCATTCTCAGCATTCATCTATTCAGAGAAAAAAAACAAATTGATCAAGCACAAAAATAAAATGGCTGCCCTTAACTTGGGTCTTAATGCCTTAGCCTCATGAGATTGATTAATCACTCACCTTTCCCTTCTTTTCCCCGAGATTGCCTAAGCTTGCAAACAGTGTGAGTTCTTTTCTTTTTTTAATGTGTTACTGTTTTTTTCCCTCAGAGAAAACCTCTGCTTTCTCTCTTGATTTAAATCATTTTACTAGGGTTTTACTAAAGGAAAAAGCCATTTTATCCTCACATTACTCAGAGAATTATGTGTGTGTTGTTATGGCTAAATGTGCCATTTTCCCTTGGTTTCTATTTCTGGTAAAAGCAGTTATCCACTGCTTTTCCTGTGTGCATGCAATTTGCATGATTCACTTGTATATTATTTTCATGTGGCTTATTTTTTTTTTACAATACCTTTCATTATACCTGAGTTATTTCCCATTCCTAGCTATTATCTCAGCTTATTTGTTTACTCTTGATTTATTTCAAAATTGTACTTATGCACAACTTATATTAAACTAGTTTTTAGGCATTTTAATTTACCAAGGAATATATCATTTTCTCCTTATCACTTAATTGTTGAAAACAATTTTCTCTTTACTGAATTATTTTATTTTCTTTATGCTAAACTGTAATGTATACATGTATATCCTTTTATCAATTAACCCCTTGTTAATATCTCAAGCTATTTGTTTTCTCTTGATATATAAATGTATTCATATATTTAATTACCATGGTGTTCTTTCCTTATTACTTTATGTTTATTCTTTCTGGGTATATAAATACAACATATGGTAATGTATAATCCATATATACACTCAGTCATGTTTCCTCATTCCTTCCCTCTGAAATACCATTTCCTTCTTCTTCTTTTTTAATTACTATAAAAGTCTATTTTTATCATTTTATTTCTTTCTAACTATTTATATTCAAGATATATATATATATACACATATGAATATAAGACTTACTCATACTTAGTTTTTTATTTATTTAACTCATTCTCAATATTTATTTTCAGACGATATATTTTTTTTCCTTGAAAATTCTTCTTTTTCTGATTTTATTAAAATTATTCTTATCTCAATAATTTGGGTCTGCACATAAATAAATGACCGGTAAGTTAAAATACGTATATATTTTTTTTCTTTTCTTTTTTTCTTCTATAATATATATATATATATATATTAATTTAATTAAATTAAATTAAAACAAAACTGATATACCTCTGCCTAGATCAGTCGCCTAATCGCGACTTCCAAAATGCCAGCATCGATCGAACCCCTCCACGAACCTAGCCTCATCATTTCGACCTCCTCCCTCTCGTGCTCACCAGTCACGCACCGTACATAAATGATAGCGCAACCACCCAGGCTCCAGACCCTCCTCTACACGCGAACGCCCCAACGTCGAAGCCCAAATACGCGCGCCCCTACCCTCGCCTTAAAGCCTCGCCCAACCGCTCTCCTCGCGCCTCCACTCTGGCTCATAGCCGCACGCGAAAATCACGATTCGATGAACATGAAGGGGAAAGGAGTCGCCCAATTTTTGAACGGTTCGTTCAAATGGAAAAAGGGTCGTGATTGATTACGAGAAAGGAGACAGTTCGATTTCTTTTTGAATTGAACGTTTGAACAAAATTCCTTTAATATCGGCCGATGATGATTTTTTTTTGTGTTTAACTATGTTCGGCTATCTATTTTAAAGGAGAGGATGCGTGAGTTTTATAAGGGAGGGAACGTGTTTAAACTGCCTTGCATGAAGAAATTGTCTTGCTACAGTGATAGAAAAGAAGGGGAAAAGTAGACGTGAATGTATGTCAATCAATGGATATATATATATATAAATATATATATTTAAATTTAAATCGTCTCGAATCCATAGCTTAAAATTTTGACATTCTATCGAGGCATGCAGCTAGGCGTTTATAATGTTATACCCCTATGCCAAACGCAAAGGAAAAGGTTTCGAGTCCTAATTCGATCGTATGGAGAAGATAGCTTTTTGGACCCAATTATTATATTGAATTCGATATAAATTTAGCGCGTTTAAATCCCGTACGGCCAAACGATAGCCCCAAATACTACGAAACTTGAAATCCGATAATAATACACTATTACATATCCATAGGAACTAGTTTCATCGAATTCCGAGACTGTGCCCAGGAAGGCTATTTTTAAATGTCAATTTAAACGATATATTTTTAAAACTGAACAAATCACTTCCAAATTCAATTTTAAAACTTTTATTATCTTCAGTATTATCAATAAAATTTTATAAGCCTTGAAGTTATTTTTAACAAGCCTAAAAACCAAGATTTCATATTTTACCAAATTTCCAACTATTAAATTCAAAAATTAACTATAAAAAATTAGTTATATTTGAAATTCAAGTTAAAATTTAACTTTTAAATGTTGAAAATCAATTAAATACTCAAATTTCAAATATCCAAAATTCCGGGTTGTTACATTCCTCCCCGCTTATAAGAATGTCATCCTCGAAATTGCTAGGTAAGAAGAATGGTCCAATACCCGTTTACTATTTCCCAAAACCACATAGTTTCAAACAACTTCCCAAAAACAATCTTTTTATTACAGACACACTATCACTCTTACTAACTTCCCAAACTCATCCATAGATCACAACTGATATTATCCCCTCAATAACTCCGATTATAATTTTAAATCTATATTTTAAATTATCAAAATCCTCTCAAGGTTTTCTAACTCCTTAAATTTCCGAAAAATTTCACCAGCGTCTCCTTTGCGCGGCTAGCTTGGAACTACTACAAAATTGCCTCCATGGCCCCCAAATTTCAAAAGAAAACAAAAGCCATATGGCTAGATCAGAAAACCATCAAATTTCATATAGTAATTTAAACACATACCTCTTTGTCTAGCAATCAAATTTATCTTCGAAAATCGAAAACATCAATTTATCCTTTGCTTTTAATTACCTGCACCTTATTTACCAATAGTATTCAATCGTACAATTCAAAATTATTTTACTTATCCCTTTCCAAAATTTTCAATATTTGCTTTACTTAAGCCCCTACGATGTACATATATCATCCGTACCAATATCAAATCCGATAGCTCACTCGATCACACAATTCCACTTCCAAACTAGTATCGTCCACATGACTCTCTAGTGCGGACTCAGATCTAGTTTCTTGATCAGAAACCGTCATTCTCCTTGCATAGCCAAATACTATGATAGAGAATTTCAGGATCAATCAAAAATCCATATCCAGGGTTCGTCGTCAAAAATCGAGTGAAAAATCCCGACTCGGATTGATATATCTATCTCGAAATTCTGTGCTCGAATCTGGATCGAATTGTTATGCGAATAAAATAATATACATACAACTTACGTATTAATTTCCAATTGATTATTATTTATATCAATTTCTTTCTATTCGCATTTATTTCAATTTCCATTTGAATTCAATTTACCTTCCATTTACTGATTTATTTCCAATCAAATTAAATATTGAATTTTTATATTTAATTTACTAATCTATCTCATTTATCAATCAAATCTTATTCCCAACTTTGGTTTTACTTAGTCCAACTCAAACTAAAATTTTAATTTCACCTTATCCGCATAACTCAAATCAATATCATTCCAAATTTCAATTTTGATTCTATTTATTTACAAATTAAATTAATTTGTTCACTCACAAATTTATTTCCAATAATCATTTCCTTTAGCCTACTTAAGCTCAATTCCAAATTTCTTTTATTTAACTTAATTCAAGTAAATTTCCATTTCAATTCAAATTTCAAGTTTTATATGTTTTCAACTTATTTATATTACATAACATTTTAAACCAACCCCAGAGTTTTTAAAAACAACTACTTAATATTTCAAATTCGTTTTTGAAATCAATTTTATCCAAAATCCTTTGGTATCTCAAATTATTCCTTTGAATTTCAAATCAAATTAGTTTTGCAAACAAACCCCAATTCAAAACATTTAGGTAGCAATTCCTCCCTTGGAAACTCGAAAATGAACATCGATGATGCTGTAGTCATCACCGAAATTATTTTCTAGTGACCGAAGTGAGCATAGTGCTTTTATTCCTTTAAAAACGTTCCCAAATATTCTTTTTAATTCCAAATCTCACCAGATTTCATTTTCAATTCAAAAATATTCCAAATTTATATCACTATTGTTTCTTCAAGACTTTGGAAAAAATTTCAAAACCAACAGGATTTTAATCTTTTTCCAAATTTCCAAATTTCAATTCTTTAAATCTATTTTTAAATATTCCTTTGGAATTTTATATCATTTCAAATTATAAATCACATTTATAAAATTATATTTACAAACCCCATCCTGTTATATGAATTAATCTCCTTAACTTTGGTTATAATTCCAATTTCTTATTCAATTTCCATAACAACAATGATAATAATTTAATATTATCATTTCCTAACAACCAAGCACACCATATATTACTATAATAATTTACAAAAATTATTTCTTTTATATACAAAAATAATTTGGGTAAAATTATTTCATTTACCTCATTTTAAAATAGTACCATGTCGAATTGTTCCATTATAGTGCATAGAGATCCCTATCAATAACTTTAATTACTCGTATTGACCGGAATCCATAAGCCCCTCAACAAATCAATCAAAACAATATAAAACAATTTTATATTCACTAACAAATATGCGCTCATATCTCTTAATACTCTCAAACTCGTTCTAGGGTGCTAGTGACCCTATTTCTAATGAGTAATCCCTACCAGAGCCAAGGTTCTCGCTTAACCTTCAGCTCTGATACCAAGTGTCATGGTCCAGATTTTCGACGTTCGAAAATAGACATCAATATGTCCACTGTATTACATGTCGACCAATCGACTACTGGAAATACCCGATCGTGAGGGAAAAGAAGAAAAGAGGTAGAAGAAGAAAATGGAAATAACAACATAGAATCTCACAATCGCAGAGGAACAATATATAATAGATAACAACAGATCTTTATACAAAAAGAACTATAATCGTTTTATACATTATATCATCAGAGTACAACACAACCCATAGCACAATACTGGACAATTATAATGACTTGTTCTCACAAAAGCTGAGTATACTGCATACCATACACATCGGGGTAAAATCAAATACGTATAATACGTCTTCATCATCCAGCTCGCCTCTTGAGTTCCAGAGCACCGTATACTGTAATACTCGGTCTGATCCAAGTATTATAATAAAACAACACCCGAGTCAGTCTGGAGAACCAGCGTGAGAAAACACACTCAAATTGAATTGTTAAGTTCAAAAATCCTTTGAAAATCAAAGGTATCTCGTAAGACCACGCCATAAATAAACACGACAGGTTTTTACCTTACGATAACCAAAACATTTCATACCAAAATCCTCTGATATTATAATAATGTCTAAATACAAATACTTATTCAAATAGCTGAAATTGTTACATTAATTAAATTCCAGCAATACTAGGCTCTACAATCAAAACCATAAAGGCACGTATTGGAGAATGGATTCCAACTAAATGACTAGGCACCGAGGTAGCACCTGTCACGGTACCTGTCTAGATCAGCGTACCGAGGACCACTCCACGATCCCCTGCTACGCAAGATCGGTCTACCCCTAACCTGGATAGCCCGAATAACATTACCCCGCAGTTGGGATCAGCAACCGCCACACAATCGAAATAAAGGGACTCTAGATAGGGGTAACCTTACCTTACTTGGGTGCGACCCACTTAGCCTTGCTGCATCTCCCCTGATTTTCAGTCATTCCCGGTTGATGAGGCTCGAGGCTAAGCGTTACCTTTTTAGACATATTCACTTAGAATGCTCATTGTCCTCCAATGACAATGTACTGATAGCATTCATCCATACAAGTCCGTTCCCGGTCCGAACGGAACCGAAGGCACTACTCCTACTACATCCATTTAGGAATCACCCTTAGGGTTAGTAGCGATTAGCCCTAGCACTTCACTGCTCCATCTTCGACTCTATGCTATTTTCTTCATTCCGAAAACATACTCGTTGGATCAAAGTGGTTTTCGGATCACAAATCTGATCCCGGTCTCTTCGAAATAACGTTTGATATTTCCCAGTAAACTCAACCTCAGTTCTTTAGGAAATAAACAGGCGAAAATAAGATCGGAGATCATCTCCTAACCGTTGTGGGTGGATTTCCTTATAAACGTCCTAGAAGAACCAAATGAGTTTATACGTACAGTATAGCACCTCGAACGGTAACTGTACCATATAATTTCCGTACTTCTCCTAGATATTTCCAAAGTTATGTTTTGGGTCTAGATTTGATAGTCGATTATTTAACTATCAAATAAACAATCATTTCAGCCAAAAACTTCATTTCACTAAAAGGAACACCAAGTCTTTTTTAAATTTAATTTTAAATAAATTAAAACTCTTTATCCAAAAATATACACTTGTTTTATCGAATTCAGCATATTAACAAATTATCTTTCTCTCAAAATATTTAAAACCCTTTTTAAATAATATGGAAAGTACCACTGCGGTATCAACCCATGGATCACAGTTCAATGGTTACGTCTCTATCCTAGAGAAATCCAAGTCTTAACTCAAACACTCACTGCCTCCGATTTCGCCATGCGAGTATACCAATACTCTCCGAAACTTCATTAAAAATTTCAAAATAATACTTACGAGATTTCTATAATAATTTTTTCCAAGTTACTTTAGACAGAAACTACTTTTAAATAAAAGCTATTAGATAAAATATTAATATTGAATAATTATTCTTTAAAAATAAAAATGCTGATTAAACCTTTAATAATAATTAACTACTATAACTAACTTAATTTATAAATACTTAACAGTTTTTTTTGAACAACTAAATAATAAATTTTCTTAAAAACATTCTTTTAAACCCTTTTAGTTTTCTAATTAAAACTTTAAAATCCTCCCTTTTTGGAATAACTTAACTTCTCGGAAAAAAACACATTTTCCACTTCAATATAGCCAGTTTAACCATTTATAAATCCCTCTCGATTTATCTCCGGTTTAATTTACGTCCCAATCCCGTAAATTTCCTTCCTCGCATTTCTAAAAAATAAACCACTATTTATTTTTAAAACGATTTATCCATCTCCTTATAAATTTCCATCGTGAATTTATAGTTCCAAAATATTCTCTGATAAATACCCTACTTTGTTTATAAACCCAGTTTATAAATCCCATAGTCACATTTCCTTTTATAACCGTTTAAAAATACTTAAGTCGATTTTAAATCGACTTTCTGAGTTAAATTCAATTTTAAAAATTTATTCCTTCGTCAACCCAAACTTATTCCAAAATCCACTAATTCCGGATTTACTTCCCTTTTATAATTTAAAATCTTATTTAAATCTAGAACATCAATTTGTATTTTATTTTTCAAATTCCCCTTTTATTTTTTCCAAATCTAATTAAATCCTGGATTTAAAAATAAATACTTATATACTTAAACGAATCACTTAAGTCCCATTATTAAATCCTTTTATTCAAATATTCCAAAATCTCTATCTTTCCATATTTAGAAATTATCAAGTATAAGTTTAAAATCAAACCATTTATTTTTCCCAAAATCATTACCTTTAAATTTATCCATCTTTACTATAAATCTATAACTTTAAATTCCTTTTTATTTCCTTTAAAATTCAATATTTATATTTTTGATATTTTTAAAATGCCAAAAATATCCAGATTATCATAGCATCAAATAAAATTAATTTTCCAACATAATCTATCACAGATTAACCAAATAAATCATATAACTAAATATTAAAAATAATTTCAACATTTTGAGGAATCCCGTTGGATCCCTTCAACCTGTTTTCCTTGCATCCACAGATGTTAAAAACAATATAAAAATACCAATCCCACTTCGAGGGGGATATCGCGGTATATAGGGTCATCCGCTATTAAGTGGGGCGCATAGGGTCTCATCCACTATATAAATGCAGGAATATCAATCACTCCAATATATATACTACTATATATAACATCACATTCAACTGATAAATAGTTATCAATTTAACAATCAATCCATAATTAATTTTACTATTAAAATTAATTGCGGTAAATCCAAAGTTGAGTGAGATTATCTCACTTTTATTTTTGAATTTTCTGATCGATCCAACTTGACTCTATTGCACACCTTTTGCTCGGTTTTAACCTTGTATGAGCAATTGTTGAAGCGTATGAATTTACGATTTCAACTTAATTAAAAAAAATTCAATATTTTTTCTTTTCTCAGACTTGAACCTTTTTTTATCAAAACTAAAATTAGGTTTAAGTAAAAATAATTTAGGTTAACTAAATGACCGGTAAATTAAAAATACGTATATATTTTTTTTTTCTTTTCTTTTTTTCTTCTCTAATCTATATATATATATATATTAATTGAATTAAATTAATTAAAACAAAACTGATATACCTCTGCCTAGATCAGTTGCCTAATCGTGAGTTCCAAAATGCCAGCATCGATCAAACCCCTTAAGAACCCAGCCTCATCATTTCGACCTCCTCCCTCTCGTGATCACCAGACACGCACCCTATAGAAATGATAACACAACCACCCAGGCTCCAGACCCTCCTCTACACGCGAACGCCCCAAACATCGAAGCCCAAATACGCACGCGCCTACCTCCTAAAACCCTTGCCTTAAAGCCTTGCCCGACCGCTCTCCTCCCGCCTCTACTCCGACTCATAGCCGCACGCGGAAATCACGATTCGATGAACACGGAGGGGAAAGGAGTCGGCCAGTTTTTGAACGGTTCGTTCAAATGGAAAAAGGGTCGCGATTGAATACGAGAAAGGAGGCAGTTCGATTTCTGTTCGAATTGAATGTTTGAATGAAATTCCTTTAATATCGGCTGATGATGATTTTTTTTGTGTTTAACTTTGTTCGACTTTCTATTTTAAAGGAGAGGATGCGTGAGTTTTATAAGGGAGGGAACGTGTTTAAACTGCCTTGCGTGAAGAAATTGTCTTGCTACAATGATAGAAAAGAAGGGGAAAAGTGGACGTGAATGTATGTCAATCATTGGATATATATATATATATATATATATAAATCATCTCGAATCCGTAGCTTAAAATTTTGACATCCTATCGAGGCGTGCCGCTAGGCGTTTATAATGTTATTCCCTTATGCCGAACGCAAAGGAAAAGATTTCGAGTCCTAATTCGATCGTATGGAGAAGATAGCTTTTTGGACCCAACTATTATATTGAATTCGATATAAATTCAGCGCGTTTAAATCACGTACGGCCAAACGATAACCCTAAATACTACAAAACTTGAAATCCGATAATAATACACTATTACGGATCCAAAGGAATTGGTTTCGTTGAATTTCGAGACTGTGCCCCGGAAGGCTATTTTTAAATGTCAATTTAAACGATATATTTTTAAAACTGAACAAATCACTCCGAATTCAATTTTAAAACTTTTATTATCTTCGGTATTATCAATAAAATTTTATAAGCCTTTAAATTATTTTTAACAAGCCTAAAAACCAAGATTTCATATTTTACCAAATTTCCAATTATTAAATTCAAAAAATAGTTGTAACGACCCGCTATTTTGGACCATTCGCATCCATTATACATGTGACGTCTTGGGTTTTGCCCGCTCGAAAATCAACATCCGTACTTCACATTGTACTAGAATGCCGCAGATTCGACCGTTCAAATCCGATTCGCCGGAGCTATAACACAATTAAGTAAATAACACAGCGGAAGAAAAGAATAATACATTGATATACAATATCTGATACAACAGAGTGATACAATGAATATCAATATACATCAGAGATATGATACAACAAATAGCAGCGGAAAAGAAAAGATAACAACAGCAGCGGAACAATATCAATAGAAATGATAACTCCAAAATGATCTTCGGACAAGAATGAATCCACAACTCCAAGATAAGCAACTCCGATGAATGAACTAGCTCCAGATAATCTACTAAACCAGAATATCTGAGAAACCCAACTCTAGACTGCTCGTGTGGAAAATTATGAGCACCCAGAGTTTAGGAAGGGAACAATAAACTCCGGATCAGTCATGGGACTGGTGTGAGCAACAAAAACAGTTTATCTTTAAACAACAACAAAAGGATTTTTAAACATTGAAATCCGCAATGCTTTAGGAAAATGAAACTACCATAAGACCTCCCACCACACACACAATGCAAACGCAGAATTGGAGGAGATTTCTTCTTATGATAGTCAAAGATGCTTACTACGCCAAATCATCTTGATATTATTATTAGTGCATAGTGCAGAAAACATTTCGAAAGTATAATATTAATCTTAGCCAACATACGACCAGTATCGTATGCCTACTATAGCTACTATGTTCAATAGCAGGTTACCGCCACATTCCATAGCAGGTAATACAACTAAAACCGTACACGTCGCGTATTGTTTCTATGGATTTCCAACAAATGGTCAGGCTAAGGAACTTCCTTCCGACGCATGGGAACGCCTCTGGCGGGACGTCCCGAGAGACAAACTGCTCTCTGCCAAACAAGGCCGGGTTACCCCTGTAACAGGTAACTCACGAATATGCCACCCCCCGGTCCTTTGGGACCTTTATCCGAGGCCTCGATAACCAACATCACACATAATAAAGTGTATCCACATGAGTAAGTATGTGGGCTCCATACCATGACACCACCCTTTTCCAGAAGGAAATGACATACCCTAAAGGGCGCGACCCTCATAACCTTGCTGCAACATTCCTGTTTCGACCATTTCCGGGTTGTGAGGCCCTGATGAAGTCTCGTCCACAAAGCTACGCTTTGTCACAAAGCCATGCTTTGGGTCAACAGATGATCAACCTATGATCACAAAGATAAATGATCAAACAAATGATCATATCACAAATGATCAAACGATGATCATCACACAGCTACACTCAGCATGCCACATTACCAAATTGGGAGTATATCGCTGATAAATTTCAACTACATAACCTCTGAGCTCGTACGTCTCAGAGAAGGGTGTTAAGCTAAGAGAATAAATTCTCCGCCACCAACAGAAATGTATTTGAAAGAAATCAGCTTTATATCTCAAAGTGTAATGTCAGACATGTATCCATACAAGTCTGTTCCGGGTTCGAACAGAACCGAAGGCACTTCTCACGAAGCCCTTGCAAATCCGGATAATTTCCAATCACGTCCGGACTTCCCGTCACTAAGGGTGATAAAACCTCTATATCGGGGATCAGCCGATGCAGAGTAACTCGACGGTAATCCTTCCGTTTTCAAAAATATCCGGTCTTCAACACCGGTCTTCAAATGCGATCCATATACGACGTATCACATATTCGGAATGGGTTATACGACCCAAAGGTCCTCTCCCGGCTAAACCGAATAGTGAGCGTAATATTTAAAACATATGGATATGGGATTTCAATTAAGTCACAACTTATTACCCAAAACTTTTCTTTTCAAATGGTTTAACAAATTACCATTTTCAAATCTTTAAACAAAAAGATTTATTTTAACAACCTTCAACGATTTAAACAATTTCACCTTAATCTTTTAAACAAAAGATTCATTCACAGATTTTCCAAATTAATTTCCATTTCAATTTGATTAACTCGTTAAATCTTTAAATCAAGATTTAACTTATAGCTTTCAAAACAATCCCATTTCAAATGGTTTAAACAAATCATTATTTTTAAATCTATTAAAGATAACAGATTCAATTCATAGCTTTTCAAACAATTCATTCATAACTTGGAAAACCATTTTCAATTCAATATTGAAATTCCTTTAACTAAATTAGAATTTCATTTCTTATATGAAAGCTTTTATCATTTAAAAACAAACAGTTTCATTTCAGAAAATCCGATTCATTCATACGAGTGGAAATCCTTGGGTTAAATCCAAATTCTCAAAATTATACTTTTAAATGGTTTAAATTCAGATAAACACATTTATATCATCTTCAATCTCTAGTTTCAAATCATAGGATTCAACTTCCAACTTGAATTCAAATTTAAATCAAATTATTTAAATTTTCAAAACTCAATTAAGTTATTCAAAATAACTTTTATATTTGAAATTCCATTTCAATTGCTTTTCACTTTAAACCCAAATTTCAAATTTCAAAATCATTTGAAAATAAAATTTCAATTTCAAAAACGTCAAATTTACATTATCTGTGACTTAACCGATTTCCACGTGAAATCCATATTTGTGTGTGTAAAAGTGTGGTCCAGGGGTTTCACACAGTAGTGCAACACAATGAATCATCACATATCAGAATACAGAGATATAATTCGATAAGCGGTATAAGAACAACGCTTATCGTTCATTCACAGATCATAGATATATAAATTACAGATAAATAAACTACAATACAGATCACACACAAATCAGGATATATCACACAGCATCACAGATCAAGGAATACCAACAATTCAATCATTCAGTCAAGTCCAAACATTCATAGGTAAGGCCAATTTATTTATCTGATCAGATTAGTCACTACTCCCGGTTAATTAACATTAATCAATTACAACCAATTTGATTAATTATCTTTAATCATTAAATAATTAACCTTTAATTATTTAATTATCTTTTAATTGATTTTCCTTAATTAATTTATTAACCCTTAATTAATCACCATTTAATTAATTACAATAAGTGATTATCCCTAATCACTTTCATCAATTTATCTTTAATTGATTATCCTCAAATAAAATTAATTAATTTATTACAAAATAATTATCCTTAATTAATTATAATAAGTGATTATCCCTAATCACCTATCTTAATAAATCACATTTGGTAATTAACCTTTAATTATAAATTCTCAAATTACTTGGTAAATCAACTTAAATTATTAACAAATTTACCTTAATTACTTCCATTACAATAAATAATTCTTCAATTATTTAAGATTCCATCAATTAAAAATTAAAAATCATTAATTTAAATCTTAGTCCAATTCTTGATTTAAAGTTTAGACTTAAACTGGAAATCTCAAACAGATCAGGTTTCGAGTTTTAAACCTGTACCAAAAATATTACCCGATCCTCCCCTGTTTTACTTCGAGTTCGACATGAAGATTCCCCGAGTCAAACCCAACACGCATCTTCTTCTTCTCCCTAACTTTTCCCAGTTGATTTAAGTTCAGTTAAAAACCCCATCTCGCATACTCGAGTAAACACCCGAAGTGATCACATTATTTCCTCGAGAACGACTCGCGACCCAAGACATTCGACATCGCTGACACCAACGCTTCGCCGTACACGTGCACCACTGAATTGGCCACCTCCGACCATCGCCAATACCCTCGACGTGTCATCTACGAGCATCTTAACCCATTCCATCACCCAGCTCTGGTAATTACATCAGAAAACAAAATTTGGCAACTTGACCACATCTTGGCCTTGAACTACCATCATAAAATCGCCTCGCCCCACCACGTTGAGCCACCGACTAGCCTGAATCTTCGACCACAGCTTCATCACGCCACGCTTCATCGATCCATCTCCTCGCGATCGATTCCGATCAACCATCGATGATGGAAACACCTCGAGAAACAGCACGGCCAAAACCCGGTCTAAAACCCTATTTCTATCTCGAATACAAAATCTAGATTTTTAAAAATTCAACTTGCATTTTTCTGGTGATGTCGAGCCCTCCACCTAGCTGCGACGACGATCACGAGGTTTACGATCGTCTTGGATGCCGGAATTTGACAAAAGTTTGATTTTCTGATCATAGTAGAAATCTCAACAAATACTTAATGAAAAATCACTAACTTTGTTTTAAAAATCTTGTTTTCGAATAACATTTCACATTTTATACTTGAATCAATGATTTGTCATATTCGAATTTATCATATGTTTTAGCTTCCCTGTATATTCCATCTTCTTTTCTTTTTATTCTTTCCTGATTTTATTCATAAGTATATATATTTTTTTCAAATCAAAGTTTAGATAACACAAACATTTTCCTTTAAAATCTACACATGAATCTGCTTATTCATTGGGATGAGGATTTTTCATGTAAAATCTTGTGTCTGTTATTTACTACAGAGGTATGAACAGACATTCAAAACATACATGCACTGATACATTCAAACATACAGGCGTATTTAACAACATTCCAGATCACCTTTTAAGCATTAATACCATATCAAAGAATATAGGCAAGAATAGGTGTGTTGCTCACCTGATTTAGGAATGAACAGAGCTTTGATAAAAATGCTTAATTCTGGAAACTTTGATTTCCTTTAAAACTGAAGTGCTATGTTGTTGAGAAGATTTAAACTTTGAACTGAACTGAAGTTGCTTGACTATCTAGCTTAAACTTTGACAATTAGTTACAGGCTTTAGAAAATTTCCTGGTTTGCCTTGTTTAAATGAACGAAAAGAAGAAGAGTGCTTGATAAATAGAAAACAGGTATTCAGGCTGGTACAAGATTTTTTTTTTTATTTCGATCAGAGATTTTTCTTGCAAAAGGAGGCTGAAAGGATTTTCAAAAGAAATCGAATTGACTTATGTTATGCTTGCATTTAATGAGCAAGTACTTATGTTCCCTATTACTAACTTATGCATAGAAAATTAGTACTATAGTTTGCATTTGTTTAATTTGCTTCAGCCTGCATCTTTATATACTTTTATTTTGTTTTACTACTGTCTTCTTTGACAAGCTTTCAAGTCTACACTTATTTATTTATCTTTGTTTGCTAATATGAAATAATCCTGTTTCATTCACTTTGTTTTTTGTTCTTTATGTTTCATATAAAACTTTTATAGTATGTATGTATTTAGTTCTTCCTATACAAGCTTGCTTTTACTTTATCTCATTACTTTAAACTAAAATTAACTTCTATTTTAATATGTTGTTGGAATTCGTCTGTTTGTGTCAATGTATATACTTAAAAATATATTTTCAAACCATTTATATTTTAAGATTTTTAAATTCAATGTATATATATATACATATACCCATTGCCTGAAATCACCTCGTATACATATATATTCATATATATTCATATATATATACAATATTTACAATATTTTTAAATTTAAGTGACTTATACCAAATATATTTGGATCCGGTGAAACTCGCATCACTTTTATCAATTTATTTTACAATTTTAATTCAAAAACTCATTTAATTATTAATTTAAATTTATATAAAATTCGGGGTCGTTACAGACTTCCCCCCTTAAAAGAATTTCGTCCTCGAAATTACCAAGAAGACAAAAAGATAGATGGAGAATATTTCATCAACTCAAACTGAATATCTATTCTGCATTTGGCTTACCAAATCAGAATATCAAAAATAGATACAAGATCGAATCTATTTAACACTTCACAAGATACTCGGGTTATCCAGATCTACGAAATATGGAGTGGCATCGGTCAGTTCAAATGGATAACTAACCATTCGTAGAATATATCCGGACCCAAAGAATAGATAAATATATGGATACAATTTCAAAACTTTCAGTTTAAAAACCAAAATGTACCTATCAACTATAGCAATCAAAGCAACCAAGGCAACCAATACATCCAAACAAACAATTATGGCCTATCTGGAGTTTATGTCCCTTATTGATATATTGAATTTCTTCCTGGATCTACCAGGAACTATCGAAGAATTGAGAAAAGATGTTGAACAAAAGAGATTGATAGAGAAAAGATTGTTTCCTTGCTGTTACAGAGTATTGACCCTTTATAGTCGTATTCTCCGTCCCCTGTCTCGTCCTCTTCTTACACTCATACTCACTATCAGTGGATAGCAAGAGAATTTACTGAGACATTCGAATGGATATCTGAGGAATACTCATTCTAGGATATACTTCACCCTATCTCTAATGAGCTACTTAACGTGTTATACTCCTGAGCTAAAGTTCAACCTTAGCTCTGATACCACATGTGACGTCTCGGGTTTTGCCCGCTCAAAAATCAACATCCGTACTTCACATTGTACTAGAATGCCGCAGATTCGACCGTTCAAATCCGATTCGCCGGAGCTATAACACAATTAAGTAAATAACACAGCGGAAGAAAAGAATAATACATTGATATACAATATCTGATACAACAGAGTGATACAATGAATATCAATATACATCAGAGATATGATACAACAAATAGCAGCGGAAAAGAAAAGATAACAACAGCAGCGGAACAATATCAATAGAAATGATAACTCCAAAATGATCTTCAGACAAGAATGAATCCACAACTCCAAGATAAGCAACTCCGATGAATGAACTAGCTTCAGATAATCTACTAAACCTGAATATTTGAGAAACCCAACTCTAGACTGCTCGTGTGGAAAATTATGAGCACCTAGAGTTTAGGAAGGAAACAATAAACTCCGGATCAGTCATGGGACTGGTGTGAGCAACAAAAACAGTTTATCTTTAAACAACAACAAAAGGATTTTTAAACATTGAAATCCGCAATGCTTTTGGAAAATGAAACTACCATAAGACCTCCCACCACACACACAATGCAAACGCAGAATTGGAGGAGATTTCTTCTTATGATAGTCAAAGATGCTTACTACGCCAAATCATCTTGATATTATTATTAGTGCATAGTGCAGAAAACATTTCGAAAGTATAATATTAATCTTAGCCAACATACGACCAGTATCGTATGCCTACTATAGCTACTATGTTCAATAGCAGGTTACCGCCACATTCCATAGCAGGTAATACAACTAAAACCGTACACGTCGCGTATTGTTTCTTTGGATTTCCAACAAATGGTCAGGCTAAGGAACTTCCTTCCGATGCATGGGAACGCCTCTGGCGGGACGTCCCGAGAGACAAACTGCTCTCTGCCAAACAAGGCCGGGTTACCCCTGTAACAGGTAACTCACGAATATGCCACCCCCCGGTCCTTTGGGACCTTTATCCGAGGCCTCGATAACCAACATCACACATAATAAAGTGTATCCACATGAGTAAGTATCTGGGCTCCATACCATGACACCACTCTTTTCCAGAAGGAAATGACATACCCTAAAGGGCGCGACCCTCATAACCTTGCTGCAACATTCCTGTTTCGACCATTTCCGGGTTGTGAGGCCCTGATGAAGTCTCGTCCACAAAGCTACGCTTTTTCACAAAGCCATGCTTTGGGTCAACAGATGATCAACCTATGATCACAAAGATAAATGATCAAACAAATGATCATATCACAAATGATCAAACGATGATCATCACACAGCTACACTCAGCATGCCACATTACCAAATTGGGAGTATATCGCTGATAAATTTCAACTACATAACCTCTGAGATCGTACGTCTCAGAGAAGGGTGTTAAGCTAAGAGAATAAATTCTCCGCCACCAACAGAAATGTAATTGAAAGAAATCAGCTTTATATCTCAAAGTGTAATGTCAGACATGTATCCATACAAGTCTGTTCCGGGTTCGAACAGAACCGAAGGCACTTCTCACGAAGCCCTTGCAAATCCGGATAATTTCCAATCACGTCCGGACTTCCCGTCACTAAGGGTGATAAAACCTCTATATCGGGGATCAGACGATGCAGAGTAACTCGACGGTAATCCTTCCGTTTTCAAAAATATCCGGTCTTCAACACTGGTCTTCAAATGCGATCCATATACGACGTATCACATATTCGGAATGGGTTATACGACCCAAAGGTCCTCTCCCGGCTAAACCGAATAGTGAGCGTAATATTTAAAACATATGGATATGGGATTTCAATTAAGTCACAACTTATTACCCAAAACTTTTCTTTTCAAATGGTTTAACAAATTACCATTTTCAAATCTTTAAACAAAAAGATTTATTTTAACAACCTTCAACGATTTAAACAATTTCACCTTAATCTTTTAAACAAAAGATTCATTCACAGATTTTCCAAATTAATTTCCATTTCAATTTGATTAACTCGTTAAATCTTTAAATCAAGATTTAACTTATAGCTTTCAAAACAATCCCATTTCAAATGGTTTAAACAAATCATTATTTTCAAATCTGTTAAAGATAACAGATTCAATTCATAGCTTTTCAAACAATTCATTCATAACTTGGAAAACCATTTTCAATTCAATATTGAAATTCCTTTAACTAAATTAGAATTTCATTTCTTATATGAAAGCTTTTATCATTTAAAAACAAACAGTTTCATTTCAGAAAATCCGATTCATTCATACGAGTGGAAATCCTTGGGTTAAATCCAAATTCTCAAAATTATACTTTTAAATGGTTTAAATTCAGATAAACACATTTATATCATCTTCAATCTCTAGTTTCAAATCATAGGATTCAACTTCCAACTTGAATTCAAATTTAAATCAAATTATTTAAATTTTCAAAACTCAATTAAGTTATTCAAAATAACTTTTATATTTGAAATTCCATTTCAATTGCTTTTCACTTTAAACCCAAATTTCAAATTTCAAAATCATTTGAAAATAAAATTTCAATTTCAAAAACGTCAAATTTACATTATCTGTGACTTAACCGATTTCCACGTGAAATCCATATTTGTGTGTGTAAAAGTGTGGTCCAGGGGTTTCACACAGTAGTGCAACACAATGAATCATCACATATCAGAATACAGAGATATAATTCGATAAGCGGTATAAGAACAACGCTTATCGTTCATTCACAGATCATAGATATATAAATTACAGATAAATAAACTACAATACAGATCACACACAAATCAGGATATATCACACAGCATCACAGATCAAGGAATATCAACAATTCAATCATTCAGTCAAGTCCAAACATTCATAGGTAAGGTCAATTTATTTATCTGATCAGATTAGTCACTACTCCCGGTTAATTAACATTAATCAATTACAACCAATTTGATTAATTATCTTTAATCATTAAATAATTAACCTTTAATTATTTAATTATCTTTTAATTGATTTTCCTTAATTAATTTATTAACCCTTAATTAATCACCATTTAATTAATTACAATAAGTGATTATCCCTAATCACTTTCATTAATTTATCTTTAATTGATTATCCTCAAATAAAATTAATTAATTTATTACAAAATAATTATCCTTAATTAATTATAATAAGTGATTATCCCTAATCACCTATCTTAATAAATCACATTTGGTAATTAACCTTTAATTATAAATTCTCAAATTACTTGGTAAATCAACTTAAATTATTAACAAATTTACCTTAATTACTTCCATTACAATAAATAATTCTTCAATTATTTAAGATTCCATCAATTAAAAATTAAAAATCATTAATTTAAATCTTAGTCCAATTCTTGATTTAAAGTTTAGACTTAAACTGGAAATCTCAAACAGATCAGGTTTCGAGTTTTAAACCTGTACCAAAAATATTACCCGATCCTCCCCTGTTTTACTTCGAGTTCGACATGAAGATTCCCCGAGTCAAACCCAACACGCATCTTCTTCTTCTCCCTAACTTTTCCCAGTTGATTTAAGTTCAGTTAAAAACCCCATCTCGCATACTCGAGTAAACACCCGAAGTGATCACATTATTTCCTCGAGAACGACTCGCGACCCAAGACATTCGACATCGCTGACACCAACGCTTCGCCATACACGTGCACCACTGAATTGGCCACCTCCGACCATCGCCAATACCCTCGACGTGTCATCTACGAGCATCTTAACCCATTCCATCACCCAGCTCTGGTAATTACATCAGAAAACAAAATTTTGCAACTTGACCACATCTTGGCCTTGAACTACCATCATAAAATCGCCTCGCCCCACCACGTTGAGCCACCGACTAGCCTGAATCTTCGACCACAGCTTCATCACGCCACGCTTCATCGATCCATCTCCTCGCGATCGATTTCGATCAACCATCGATGATGGAAACACCCCGAGAAACAGCACGACCAAAACCCGGTCTAAAACCCTATTTCTATCTCGAATACAAAATCTAGATTTTTAAAAATTCAACTTGCATTTTTCTGGTGATGTCGAGCCCTCCACCTAGCTGCGACGACGATCACGAGGTGTACGATCGTTTTGGATGCTGGAATTTGACAAAAGTTTGATTTTCTGATCATCTTAGAAATCTCAACAAATACTTAATGAAAAATCACTAACTTTGTTTTAAAAATCTTGTTTTCGAATAACATTTCACATTTTATACTTGAATCAATGATTTGTCATATTCGAATTTATCATATGTTTTAGCTTCCCTGTATATTCCATCTTCTTTTCTTTTTATTCTTTCCTGATTTTATTCATAAGTATATATATTTTTTTCAAATCAAAGTTTAGATAACACAAACATTTTCCTTTAAAATCTACACATGAATCTGCTTATTCATTGGGATGAGGATTTTTCATGTAAAATCTTGTGTCTGTTATTTGCTACAGAGGTATGAACAGACATTCAAAACATACATGCACTGATACATTCAAACATACAGGCGTATTTAACAACATTCCAGATCATCTTTTAAGCATTAATACCATATCAAAGAATATAGGCAAGAATAGGTGTGTTGCTCACCTGATTTAGGAATGAACAGAGCTTTGATAAAAATGCTTAATTCTGGAAACTTTGATTTCCTTTAAAACTGAAGTGCTATGTTGTTGAGAAGATTTAAACTTTGAACTGAACTGAAGTTGCTTGACTATCTAGCTTAAACTTTGACAATTAGTTACAGGCTTTAGAAAATTTCCTGGTTTGCCTTGTTTAAATGAACGAAAAGAAGAAGAGTGCTTGATAAATAGAAAACAGGTATTCAGGCTGGTACAAGATTTTTTTTTTTATTTCGATCAGAGATTTTTCTTGCAAAAGGAGGCTGAAAGGATTTTCAAAAGAAATCGAATTGACTTATGTTATGCTTGCATTTAATGAGCAAGTACTTATGTTCCCTATTACTAACTTATGCATAGAAAATTAGTACTATAGTTTGCATTTGTTTAATTTGCTTCAGCCTGCATCTTTATATACTTTTATTTTGTTTTACTACTGTCTTCTTTGACAAGCTTTCAAGTCTACACTTATTTATTTATCTTTGTTTGCTAATATGAAATAATCCTGTTTCATTCACTTTGTTTCTTGTTCTTTATGTTTCATATAAAACTTTTATAGTATGTATGTATTTAGTTCTTCCTATACAAGCTTGCTTTTACTTTATCTCATTACTTTAAACTAAAATTAACTTCTATTTTAATATGTTGTTGGAATTCGTCTGATTGTGTCAATGTATATACTTAAAAATATATTTTCAAACCATTTATATTTTAAGATTTTTAAATTCAATGTATATATATATACATATACCCATTGCCTGAAATCACCTCGTATACATATATATTCATATATATTCACATATATATACAATATTTACAATATTTTTAAATTTAAGTGACTTATACCAAATATATTTGGATCCGGTGAAACTCGCATCACTTTTATCAATTTATTTTACAATTTTAATTCAAAAACTCATTTAATTATTAATTTAAATTTATATAAAATTCGGGGTCGTTACAATAAGTGTATAGGTAGACACTCATGCCGGAGTTGAATTGCTCAAAATACCGCGTTGTTAATTTAAATTTGGCAAAACTGAACATATACAGTAAATAAATATAATCACAGATCACAGACACAGAGTAATAATTGCAGCGGAAATAAAAGAGATAGTAGTTCATGAAGCTACTATATGAATATATAAGATACATCAGAGTTTACAACAGAAGAGTAATACGATACATCAGATACAAATCAGAATACATCACTGGAATCATCGAATACTGGAAGCAGAATAGATGGCTGGATCTTCAAGCAAAACTCCAACTTCAAAGGTGAGTCTCGAATACTGGTACACTCAGTCTGACCCGAGCGTAAAGCAAAAACACAAGACACTCGAGTCAGGATTAACATTCTTATATTAATAAATCCAACTCAAGTGAAATAGCAATTTAAATACAAGTAACTCAAAGGATGTTTGGAATAACCATCCTTTAAGGATCCGTTAAACTATCTACTATGTAGTAGTGTACGATAAGAAGATAATGTCTATCAGTAATATAAAGATACCAAAATAGTGTTAAGTCATGGCCCATTCCACCCTTAACACATTTTTATTCCCAAAAGCATATACAAGACCGTAGTTTCCCCAAAACCGGAAGTCACTAGAGGGCAATCCATATACTAAAGGTACAAAACATATTCGTAGTGGTCGCGAATAGGGAATACAAGTATGATAAGGCACATGAGGCAATACCCAAGGTAGTGATACTACCGTTTGCCTGATCCGGACTGGTGAGAACACAACGCCGCAGCGCCCGCAACACCGTGAAACAACACTCCCAAAATAAAGGGTGCCCCAATCGACAACAAGTAATGAGTAGTTCGAAGAAGTGTGTCCACTTGAGGTAGCTAATCCTCCATTGGCCCAGCACGGCTCCTGTTTTAGTCATTTCCAATTTGACACAAGTGTCAAGGCTATCCATTATCGTTCTATTTCTTCTGTCATCACGTACATCATTCCAACCACTTCATTCTGGATCATCACTCCGCGTATAGTTATTAAAGTGGTTTTCGGTTTAAACAGAGAGTATGTCCATAACCGACTCCGGTCTCTTTAATAACTTTCGTAATTATTACACCGATTGGTCGTTTGTTTATTTCAAAACCAAATCAATTTCAATTTCAAATAGAATTCGTAAATCAACATTTCATTTCTCTTTCAAAATCAATTTCCAAAATTTACGTTTCAAAACTTCCAAATTCATAATTTCAAATCTTATAATTCAATTTCAATCTTTATTTAAAACAATTCAAATGTTGATTCAAGTTCGTATATAAGTTTCATTCCCGAATCATTAAAATTAATTAAATTTAACATTCAAATTAATTTAACTTCATTTATCGATTTCATTCAATATTCGTTAAGTAAATTTGCCATTCAAAACAATTCTATTTAATTTCCAATTCATTAAATCAATTTCTTAAGTTCAACTTCATTATATCAAAACTTACAAATTGAATTAAATTAAATTCATCAAATCAAAATCTTTAAATTTCAAGTCTTACATTTATTTCAATAAATCACATTTTATTTCTTGTTAAAGAAATCCAATTTCACTTATTTACTTACTTAAATAATTTTCCAAAACTTAATTAATAAAGAAAACTCAATCTCAATTATTTACGAAGTAAAATTCACTTATTCAAAAAGTTCAATTTCTCTTATTAAAGAATCCAATTCAATTCAATCATTAAATAATTCAAAACTTAATTATTAAATAATTTCAGAGTTTAATAATTTCAAACCTAATTATAATTTCAAACTTGATTATTAAATCATTTCAAACTTAATTCAATCATTTCTCAAATGAAACAACATTCTTCCATCAATTACATTGTTAACATTTTGTTTTAGATTATTAAGTATTAACATTTTCCTTTCATTAAAAATTCAAATTTCAACTTCATTTCAAAACCATATTATTTATTCAAATAAAATCTTCATTTTATTTTTAAATCAAATTATTGACCAATCGGGTTTATTTTAATTCTCTATCCTAGGTCAAAGTTCAATTTTGGGTATTTATCATTTCAATCCAATTCCAATTCAATTCAAAATCAAAGCATAACAAAGGGAACTTGCAGTGTGATAACTGGGATGGTGTCAAAGTAAATAAACAAGCAATAACAACAAACAATAACAATCCAATAATCAATTCAAATAATCCCGAAATAACCGTATTAACTCGCATTGTTATTTGTACGAGTTAATATAATTATTTCTAGAATCTACACTATCATTTCATGTAGATTAAAGATTATTACGGTTCTTCACTTGTCATCTATTTACAATTTCATACATCATAAATTTAACAACATACATTCAGTAGTTCAAAATGTAATTAAACAAATCCTACGTGTCAATAAATTTTGACAGTTAAATGGGTCATATTATACAAATGTCATTTAATCAAATTTAACATTTAACTATCCTATATCAATTTCAATTGCATACTATTTATCATTTTAACATTAACAATTTAACGTCCAATATAAACATCAAAAATCAATCAATTATCAGCCAAACTGTATTATCATTGCATAAATAATTAACAGATAATGGTGTCAGATGTCACAGGTGAAGTGATACAGGTAATAACATATACAACAGTGTAATTAACTAACAGCAGCCTATTTCAATTGTCGTTTCAATTGAAATCAAATTTAATAAATAAAAGAACGTTAATCGTGAGTGAGTGCTCACCTTCCGAGGCTAGAGAGGTTCAACAATTGAAAATGGGTTACGAATCCAAAGCACGAGTTCCAAAACAAAGCTAGATGGGTACGAATTTGACGGGTAGAGCTGATAACAGAAATAGACGAAATCAAATTAGAATACGATCGATGGATATAATTGGTATAAGAGAACTTACATGCAACTGTATATGTATATATATATATATTTTTAATTCGAACAAATATTAAATTAAATATATATGGTTTTTCAAAAATCATAGCTTTAAATTAAGACAAATATATATATAAAATCAACATATACATTTTTATTACATTATACATATATAGCGCTTTAAATAAAACAAAATAATTTGCTTTATTTCAATAAATATAAACTATCACTTGATATAATAAAACCCACACATTAAAATAGAGTTCATATACATATATATACATACAACCTAAAACAAAAATATTATAAACTATAAATACTTTTAATATCTAACGGAATATAGCCTATATTTATAACCGGTACATATATATAACTACAAAATGTTAATACTTTAATCATACATATACAACTAAACTTTAAAGTATAAAACCATAAACAGCCCTTTAAAGATTATTTAACACTTACAGTTCTGCCTTCATCCCTTTTATGTAAAACAAATACCATCAATAAATTAATATAATGCACATAGGTTACTACGCACGCAACATACATAGCAAGCAGATGTATAAACCGCAGATCAATATATATATATTAATATCTTCAAAAGCAAGAACAGATTCGAGAGAGAAAAAAAAAGAATGATCACTTCCCAGCAAATTTAAAGTGAACGGTTTGGCCAAAACGAAAGCAACTCTGAATATGTATATCCTTTGTGGACATATTACTATAAACGTATATAGACATGCTGCCTTTTCAAAAGTTCTATGTAATATGCGCAGAAATATATTAAGACGTTGAAACTATACTATATATACAACAAACATATTCCTTCTTTCTTACTGTAAAATAGATTTACATATTATACAAATAAGTATATAACTATAATATATAACAATTCATATATATACAAAAACTAATAAAAAGACAGAACATACTTTGAGAATCAATATTTAGCAAAGTAAAGTAAATACACATTACCTTTCACAAATATTGTATATATACTACTCGGCTCGAAATTCATATATATAACAGAGGACAGGAGAGGCCAGAGATGCGGTTCAGGTGGTGAAGTGATGAACGAGCTACGCTAGGGAAGGAGAGGGTGGAGCAGTTGGCTTACAGCCGAGAGATGGGAGAGGCACCTGCTTGCATGCATGAGCAGAGGCGAGGGGAGGGATTGATGACGTGGATGGGTTCGGGAAATTGGGAGAGGCGGCTCTCGGTTAGCTGCTAGGAGGATCAGGGTGGGCGTGAGGCTGAGTGGGGGTGGTGGTCGGCACTGGTAGGTGGATGGTTGCGTGGCGGTGAAGTTCAAGGGGAAGAGGATGCCGAGAATGGGGAGAAGGCTGAGGCTTGTTGGGTCGAAGCGGATTCAGGGAGGGAGGTTCGGTTGCGGGCTGCCGTGGGAGGAGCAGTAGCTGAGAAGGCAGGGCGAAGGGAAGAGGCAGTGGTCGTCGGCGGTTCACGGAGCAAAGCGGTGGTTGGAAGCTTGGTCAGAGGCGAAGAAAACGGGCGAAGAGAGGGCGGAGGAACTGTGGGCTGAGCTTTAGAAGCGGAAGATGGTGGAAGCTGCTAGCTAGGTGCAGTGATGGTCGGGCTAAGGTGGTGGCGTGAGTTTGCAAAGGGAAAAGAAGGAAGAATTGAAGCGGGTAGGTGGAAAGTTGGGATAGCTTCAAGTATACGAAAATAAATGAAATAAACTTTGTTCTCTGTAAAACGAAAGTAAATAGTTGAAACGACAGCAACAAAAATCAATGGGCCACAATAAATGTCGAGCAACGAATAGTCATATTCGGAAAGAACTATTGGGAATAGAGAAAATTATGCACGACAATTAGAAATTTTTTTTTATTGTAAGTAGCTGATGGTTTTCACATCTTGAATGGGTACAAATTGTTTTAGTTTGGGCTGAATACAGTTTAACCGGTCCGTCCGAACCGGTTATATTAGCGTAACGGATTACGTCGGATTTCAATTCGCACAAATGAATATACCATTTTGATCAGCGCGACGGGACGATCAAAACGGTATGCAAATATCAGTGGTTTGATTAAATTATAAAAATTCGAATTTTCCAATAGCGGAAATGCAAGAAAAACGCTGAAAAATAAGATCGACGGAGCCAAAGATGTCCGAATTTTGAAAAGCGACAAACAGACATCTTGCTCAGAAGATGGTTTAGAATTTTTCTATGTAAAAATATTTAGGTTTCGGAAATATTTTATCTTCATCACTTTTTAACTGATTAAATTGAAGTAAATTTACGCGCGAAATAAACTTCCATATTTTCGGACGAAAATTTACCAGTCGCTATGTTTAACTAGACGTATTCCAAATATCAAATTTATATTTCAAAATTTTATCGTTTAAAATTTCACAAAATTTCAACAAATTACGTTATTAAAACAGTTGAAATTTACGATTCGTTACATTAGTTATATTTGAAATTCAAATTAAAAATTAACTTTTAAATATTGAAAATCAATTAAATACTCAAATTTCTAATACCAAAAATTCCGGGTCGTTACAAGTACCAAGTTCCTTGATATCATTTTGGAGTTACTTGGGCTATAAGTATGTTTTTTATGGGTAAAATATATAGTATCATATCAAAAAGCTTTTCGAAATAAAAGTCGGGTATTTGGCTCTTAAGTTTTCAAAACATAAAGGTATCTTGATTTAAAATGGGTTAATTAATGAAACTAAATTAAATTAATTTATTAAGAAGGTTTAATAAACATTGTTTTATTAAGCCGTGTCTTTGATTTTAGTATCTAGGAAGTGAAAAATTATTTGATGTTATTGGGCCAGCTAATAAACGTCTTTACCTTAGAGGTGTCTAAAAAAAAGTAAACTCTAGGACGGAGTTTGGATACCAGCATACTACTCTTCTTAGCTATTTACCAGACCGATGTGGTAAAGAAGTTGAATTGGTCGACTCAATTTTAAGACCTAAATTATTTTGGGCCTACACCTGAATAAATTAAAAGTAAATAGAAATAAAAATCAGATGTTTTGTATATACTGTTAGGATGTAGAAAAGTACCATACAAGTTAATAAATCAAAATGATTTTATGAAAAGGTTACATAAACTAAGTTGTATCATTTAAAATGTTTGAACCTACATTGAAATTTTGTAAAATGATTTCATAAATATATTTGGAAGGGTAGAATGTAATTAGGTAGTCAGATCTTTTAGATGAGTACGTAGGTTGTACGTTGATTATTTTCTCTTCTCCCCTAATTTTCGATCCAAGATTCGAATACATGACTTGAGGTGTTTCGCACTATTCCAAATAAGGATTTATCACTCAATTTTTGATGACGAACACTTGATAAGGGATTTTAATATAGAACCAAAGTTTTCTATCATAGTATATGGCCGTGAAAGGAGAACGAAGGTTTCTAATTAAGAAGCCCAATCAGAGTCTGCACAAGGAAGTCGGGTGAGCGATACCAGTTCAAAGGTAAAGTTATGTATTCAAGTGAGCGATCAAATCAGATTTTGCATAGGAATGATCTATATATACATACGGACTACTGAATAGTGTCAGGTATGCTTGAGATAGATGGCTTTCTGGGTTAGGTTGTGGTAAAATTTCAAGGTCAAAATTCTTTTAGGGAGGGGGACTACAACGACCCGAAATTTCACTGCTTGAATTTGTGAATATTTAATTAATTTTAAATATTCAAATAATATATTTTATAATTTAAATAAAAACTCTTTTAGATAATAACTAACATTGGTGAAATAGTTTTTGAAATTAGTATACAAAAACATTTAGTTCGAAGAAGAATTAAAAATGTGATCGGAATTTGTTTTTCAAATTTTCAATTTTTTGTCAACAAAAAGTTGTCAGAAATGTTATGAACTCGATTGTGTAATATACACATTCATTCATAAATAATTTAGATATGTTTGTATATATACACATTTATTTAAGTAATATAAAGAGTGGGATGCGACACTTTATGTAAATATAAAACAAAATAATTGAAAAGATGCCTTATGTAACATTAAGGAACACAAGTACACTTATGCAATTAATGCATGTCAGGTTAGCAAGTGTGGAAGGGGACAAATTTTCAAGAATTGCATGGTATAAGGGGGGACAAACTTGATGATGTGGCAAGAAATGAGAGGAGGGCATGTACTCGATGGGTATTTAGGTAATTTTCTAATTTCAAATTATATAAAACCTTTTCTAATTTTTTTCTCCTTCATTTATCCATTCACGCCTCATTTTTCCAACCTTAAATTTTTCCCAAAAGCTTTCTTAAGTTCATTAATGGCTTCCATGAGCAAAATTTTTAAATTTTCTTAGTTTTAAAACTTTTGAAATCCTTGTTTAAAACTTCTACTTTCTTTTCTACAACCTTCCTCCTCCTCCTTAACCAAGGCCCACCACCTTTTAACATCATGGCTGAACCCCCTTCAAGCTATGGCCGAGCTACATCATGCATTGCCTAACTTCCCTTGGCCTTTAAGGCCGCCAAATCTCATTTTTCCAAAAGCATAGCTAAGCTCTAGGTCATTTTCCTAATGTTAGTGAAGTTCGATTTATTTTGGATAGCTTATGGTGAGTTAAAGCTCACCCTTTAAATAAATTTTTAAACTTTATCTTTGTTGTTGACTTAGTTGATAAGTATACTTGTTGAATGAAATTGATTTTGCTTGTATGTATATGTATGTGTTTGGGTATGTTGTGATATTAACTTGGAAAGGTAAGGTTAAAGTTAGTAAAGTTGAAAGTTAGCTTCATAACTTGTTGTATAAGGTAATTCGGCTTGTCATTTTAAAGGGGCGGGCCGACTTTGTGCTAGCGGGGGTCCATGTGTGGCCCTCGGGTATATTTTCCAAAGTTGTACCATCGAAAGGCGGTCCCTTACCTAGTCATAGTCGGAATCCATTTTCCAATACGAGCCTTAGGACTTGATTATATATCTGTTATGTTGGAATTTAATTAATGTAACAATTTCAGCTATGATTCAATATTTACCTTACCCTAGACACTATTATAATATCACTGGATTTTCTATAGAAAATGTTCTAGTTATCATAAGGTAAAAACCCGTCCATGTTTATGTGCGGCGTGATCTTATAAGATACATTTGATTTTAAAGGGTTTACAAGTTAAATAAATAAAATTCCTTGTGATTTAAGTTTCTCATGCTGATTTTACCAAACTAACCCAGGCGTTGTTTTCCTATAATGCTCGGATTAGCTCGAGCATATTTTCCAAATTTAGTTGGATTCTTTGGAACTTTCAAGAGACGTACTGGATTCTCCAAGACGTATTCACGTATCTTATATTCTTTCGCTATTCAGTTGTTCTTGGTGACTGTTTTTTGCACTTATAAGGATAGGCTATTATAACTGTCCACCTTATAATAGGTTAATGTACTATGATGTTGTGTATAATAACGATGATTTCTTTTTGTAAAGTCTTGTTCATATTATATATTACTCGTCATGTTTTGTGAGATTTTGTTTTTTCTTTTCTTTCTTTCACCCGTAATGACCTGTCTTTCGTACACTTAAATATCGGCACATGAATACCGAGAATGTATTAAGTGTCGTCTTTAGGTATAAGAAAGACAGATCATTACATGCAACCTATTCGATATCCTTAAATCTTAAGGATGACTGAATGTATTTTCTTAAAGGCTTCATTATAATCATGTAGTAATGGTTTCTTTTGAATGGTTCGACCGTTTGGAAAGGAAAGTGAATGCATGATAGTGAATATAACTTAAGGTAGAGTTAGAGTGAAGAGAGTAAATGGTCACTTTTGTTTCATGAGGAGACATCGAAACCGAGATTGTATAAAATAATAATAATAATAGATACTGAATAACGAATCAGAAATATGATTTCTATTCCAAAATGTATTTTCATATAGAAAATTATTTTCTACGAGATTTATTTCTTTGAGTATAAGATATTTAATATGAAACTCTCGATTGTAAACTAATTACGGTGTATGAAATAAAATTCCATACTAAATAGTAAAACGGAGATTCATATTTCATATGCTATTATAGTAATGGCGGATATAGTATGAGTGTACTATGTAACACTTCTTAATGGACGCATTAAGTTACGAAAAATTTCATAAATATAACAAATATTATTTTTGAAATAATAACTGTTGTCGGTATTGACTGAAAATAGACATAGTTTTATTTCAATATGAATATTATTAATATTCGTTATAAGATAAAACAATAATAATGGTATTTTTTTTCATAACAAAAGGTGATGAAATAAAAAATACAAAAGTATCTAAAATTTTACAATTACTTTAGAATTGTGGGCTAAACCGCAGTTTGAGAAATGATTCTTTAATCATATGATTATAAATCATATGGTACTGGTGAACTCAAACAATTAAAGGCAAAGCACCCATTCATGTGGAACGACATAAGAGTTGATGAACTCTTCGAATTGATACATATAGGTGTATGAAGAGTCTAATGATGCCAAAACGGATCTACATGCTTTATTAAAATTCACCAATGAATCATCACAAAAATGTACGTGCATATATTGTACACAAGTAGTATATCTAAAATTAGTTCATAGAATATAAAATGGAAGTAAGTAATATAACATGAAAAATGAAAGAAAATGATTCGATTTGATCAAATATGTGAGTATATTGGTAAGAGTTCTGATTGTACCGAAAAATGAATAAAATTCCAATTTAAAAAGTCACTCCTTCCTATGATACATAATGGTTTATCGGATAAGAAGTAATAGGAATTTAATAAACAAAATATGATTGATAATGAGTGAAGTTGAGTTAACTTCTTTCTATTCGGTCTTGTAATTAAGAATAGTACATAAGATTAAAATTAATTTCATCTAAAAGCATATTTTATGATATTATACAAGACAAGAGTTTATGGGAAACCCCTACATATTCTAGGTCAAGGAATTGATAGGTTGTGTAAGTCGAGAGACTGCACATAATAGTTGTTTGTAAGGGATCTTGTGTGGACCACCCCAAAGGAGTTTAGGATTATTCAATATTGATTGACCATCTTATGTTTTAAACATAAGTTTCAAAATTGAAACCAAATCAAATAGACATATATAAGGAAATTCATAAAATGTTTATGAATGCCTATTTTGTTGCACTGAGAAATGATTGTTGTTTCAAGAAATAGGAATTTCTTTTAGAAGTTATTAATAGTAAAATGGATTGGATATTATCCAAAGGTAAAAACGATAACAAGGGATGAAATGAAATTAACCAAACCTAAATGGAAACAGCACATTAGAATGTCTAATAAGTACTTACATACATCAAAGAGAAGTTATGAGTTTCATATCAATGTTAAGGAAGAACTTCCTAATTTGTCAATAAGCCATTAAGAGTATTGACTCCACCATATGGAACAATGTGTAAATCTGAAAAAGATTCCAAGTACATTATCAAATATAATTTTGATAGTTGTATCAAATAGGATATGATCCATCGAACACAAATGTGTCTTCAAGAAGAAGATCAATGCAGTTGGAATATAGTAAGTAATGTTGATAAGAATAACATCATAAATATAAATTGTCGAAATTAACGTAACATATTCATTGTCCAAGTGCTTAAGTTAATTCAGATTTTACTTGCAAAATTATCACCAACATGATTTTGAGTTCTAAGGCATATATGTTGAAAAAGAAAATTCTAAATAAGGATTTAGAAAAGATTATTTTCACATAACAACCAAAGTGTCTCGAAGTCAGTGGAGGAGATACTTATTTTGTGGCTTTCAGATACGATCCAAGAACTGGTATGAAAGTATCATTCGATAAGCATTAGAGTTAAACAATTACTTTGATAGAAATATCAAATAGTTTGATTTTAAAAATACAGAGAAAGTATGTGTCTGTGATAAATTACTATGAGGTGCTTGAATACTTCTAAAAGTAAACAACAAACTTATGATTACTAATGATGTGTCCAAGTTAAAATCATTATAATTTGGTTGTTTAATGCTCAACATTAGATATGTAAATAATATCTTTTATAATTAGTATAAAAGAATGTTGAGATTGTCCCAAATGATATACACACACTATATTAAAATGTTTAATATGGAGCATGTAAGGTGGATTCCTTATGCATTGGCAATAGGATTTTTCATACACATTGTATTGTTTATAATATTGCATTTTTCTTACGTATTTGATACATAAAGCGAATATCAAATTTGAATTACGATCGTTAAATCATAGTTTAGAGTATTCTTTGGTAATTATGAAATACTAAAGTGTTTATAAAAATAACAAACCCCTAATGAAGGAGTGCAATTCAAGCTTCATAAGTGATATCGAGTATAATATGTCAATGCTAAATTCACATTTAAATCTTAGTTAAGGAGCTTTAGTTGGAAATGTTCAAAACGAAAGCTTGTGGTTGATCCAACCAATAGGCTAAGTACGTCACCTTGAATGACGCCACAATAAAACAATGTACAAATATAAATGCATTATTTATAGCTGAGCTAGGTTCGATTCCAACTATTGAGAATACTATGTCATTGTTATGCAACAACAATTTCATGGTAAGAGCTCACTAGAAGTTGAGAAAGATACTATGAATAGTTCCACATGATAAAGATAATTTATGAACGTCGGAGAGGGTTGATTGACAGAGTAGATAATTAATACAACATCGTAGATCTATTCATAAAGGGACTAACTCAATCAGGTATAATTAAATTGATCGATGCGATAGGATTGATTCCATAATTGGTCCAAAGTGTAAGTTAGTAGAGTTAGAGATATACCCTATGAGCAATTCTATAATTTATAAACTATTAACTCTGTAATAAAATCTCATCCGAAATAAAAGGTGTTTTTTCATTACTATTATATACTTGCCGTAATGTGTTATGTTAATTATTTATTTAATTTAAGTTATTTAATAGAAATTCCTTAAAATATTTTTTGTGATCGTAATTACAAGGTGTTGTAATTATGAGAAATTTATCTTAATGTAAATAACATATTGTTTTAAATATCTCTAGTCAAGATGTATCGAGACAGTATATTGATACATCATTGAGACTAGAGTATGTACCGCTCTCCAAATATTGGCGTTGTATTACTCATGACCGCTGGGGACACCATTGGGTTATGTACTGATAGTTATTAGATATTTATGAAATGATCACTTGATAGTTTTCTGTTAGTTAATATAACTAAGGTCAAACAACAAATGTCGAAGAGACAATATTACATGGTTCTCAACTTGAGAATACTATTAAACTTCCATTTGGACACTACACTTTGATTATAGCTAAATCATGGTATGGCGTCCATCAAACGACTATAGTTGTGCCTGAGTTAAAGCATTGGAAGTGAAACATTATTCAATAGAGAATTCCTTCCTTCAGTTATATGAGATTAGTATCAGATCAACTATAAGCAACTCAAAGTCAAAGTCTCTGGCTAAAGTGGTTTGATTAATAATAATTGTTATTATTAAACCAATGACTTTATGTTTGGATAATACAAGTTGAATATGGACGATATAGGAATTTTGACCAAAACCGAATTCCATAAGTCCTAATGTGAGTAATTTTGACGAAGAGAACTGATGTAAATAAACATCACTATCGAAGACTGCTTAAAATAGTAAAACAGGATTTTACCAAAATTGTGTAAGCGATAAGTTTGGCCAAACTATTATCCACTAGCTAAGGTGAATATGAACGTTAATATTTGAATTGTTCGATATTAACCACTGATTAAATTTACACCTATGAGTCGAAAAACCGCAATGTTGAATATCCAAATAACACACGCTTTGATTAAATTATAATTATTATAAATTAATTAATATTTATGAAATATTAATTATAAATTTTAATTTAATTAATTTGAATCAGTATTTAATATAGTATTTATATAAAAGTTATATATGTATGTATCAATATACGATTTCCATAAACATTTAAATTGGATTTAGAATATGAAAATACTAGTTGTTTTAGAAATAGATGTGGGCTCAGAAGACCCTTAGTATGGTTGGCCATGACAAGAGGGAGCATGTGTGTGAAAATATGAGTTTAATTTGGTCTAAAAGAAGAAGTAATAGAGTGAGATCTAGATCCACCTTTGCACTCTTTTTTTCTATTTAAACACAATACTTCCTTCATTTACAACTATACTTCTATCCTCCATCTAAACTAGCCTTGGTCGCTAGTTCTTACCTTCCCTTCTTTTTACCAATCTAGATATATAAATCAAATCAAATACAATTCAAGGTTTGGTTATCTCTTCGGTTAGTTGCTTTTCTTGAAGATATTGAATATGATTCAAGGAGGTTTTCTATTTCAACATTCAAGGTGCTACATTAAGGACACAACACAGGTAACATCTAATTTGTATTCTTATATACATATGTTCATTTATGCGATTAAATATGTGTAGATTAGCAATTTATTTAATCACGAATTTATATATTTATTTGCTATCCGATCTATTTATGTGTGTGTATCCACATAAAAAAGAATTTTTCCATATATTTATATATATAGTTTTATTTTCAGCTAATTTTTCCAAAAACTATATTTATTTTTAAATAATTTTAAAACTAAAAATTTTATTTTATGATTTATAAAAATGTTTTTATATATAAAATTAATTTAAAACTCTTATATATATTCGTATACAAATATATACATTAAAAAAAGGATTATATATATTATAAATCCAAAATTAAAATACAATTACATATATTTTTAAAACTATAACACATTAAAATAATATATATGTGTGTGTGTATTTGTTATTCGCATTTGAATAATATTTTGAAATCTGTATGGATTTTGTTTATAAAATTAAAAAAATTAATTTAAATCCATACGGAACTAAGTGAAATAAAAAATGATTTTGGTAAAAAAATTGGTCGAAGATAACAAATTAAATTAATTTTTATGTTTAAATATATAATTTATTTATATATATTTACAAATTAGAATTTTATGAATTTTAAATTATTCACATATATAGTATTATGTATTTAAAAAAAAAATTAAATGTGTGTATGTGTGTATTTATATATGAAATACAATAACGTTTAAAGTTGAATTTGAATTTTAAATAAGATATTATTTTGGATCAAGATTTGTTTTCAAATTTGAATTTATCCTTAGCTATTTTAAATTTTAAATACGACTTATTATATATACACACACATATAAGTAGACTTCATATCATATTAATATCAAAATAATAATTGATAGCAAATACATATATAAATGGGCTAATGTTTCCATTGTAGTGTAAATCCCAACATATATACGGGTACATTAAACCATGTACATGTTTATATGTTGCATGTGCACTTATATGTATGTGTGTATTTGATACACTTATAATATATCACAAATATATACAAATAAAATCTTTATATTAATTAACCAAATAAAATAAAGATTTTATTTAAAATTATTTAGATGGAATCTAAATCACTTTAGACTTTATAGGCTCAATAAGATCAAAATTGAGTTTTTATTTTAAAATTCACCAATTTAATCCGTTACATGCTGGCCTAGAGCCACCACCCTCTTCCTACTTGCCTACCCACATTCACCAACAAATTTTCAACATTTTAATAGAAAATTTGGCCAATGGAGAAACTAATGTTGGATACCAAATAGAAAAGGGGTTTTCTCTACAAAGTTAGCTTAGGCGGTTACAAGAAACAAGCACAGTGAATTTGAATGGTGTAAACACATATGGAAGAACACTTGTGCACCAAAAATGTCTTTTTGTGCTTCATTCCAAGTTAAACAAACTTAATACTAAAATTAAAATATCTCAGTAGAATAATTTGATAGATACTACATGTAGCCTATGTCAACAGGAAAGTGAAGATGCTCATCACTTATTCTTTAATTACTCATACTATAAAGAGCTACAGTTTCTAAATAAGAAAAAGTAACAATTTATGGGATATTCATATTCCATTCACTAATTTTCTTCCAATTTGGTTCATTTAATTAGTTTACTTTACTAATTTATTCCATTGTCACACTCACTTTCATTTGACTTCTCTTAAGTTAAATTTTATTCTCCATTTTCACATTCAATTTTTATCCACACTATTTAACTTACCTTAAGGTAAGATTCATTTAAATTTTGTTTTCTAGATTTCATAAGTTCAATCTTATTTTCTCATATTTCCAGTTATCGTTTCAAATCAAAACCCCAGAGTTTAAACAATTTGCTCTAAGTGTTTCAAGTCACTTTTGAAATCATATATATACATATATATCTCACTTATGTATATCAAATCAAAAAAATTAAGCTTCTTAAAACCAAAAACTTGTTTACTAAAACAAGACTCCAACAGCAAATCGTTACGGTAGCAATTCCTCCCTTGGAAACTCGAAAATGAACGTCGATGATGCTGCAACCATCACCGATATTATTTTCCAGCGACCGAAGTGAGTTCAGTGCTTTTATTTCCTTTAAAACTCCCTTTAAATATTTCAATTCAAAAATATTCTCCAAATAATATCACTATTATTTTCCAAGACCTTTGAAAGACATTTCAAAACCAACGGGAATTAAATTCCCAATTCCCAGCCTTCCAACTCTTTTAAATTCATAAACTGCTTTTTATAAATCATATTTATAATATACTTCTGGAATTTCATTTCATTTCAAAATTATAAATCATATTTACAAAATCATATTTACAAAATCCCATTTTGTTATATGAATTACTTTCTTAACTTTTGATTATAATATCAACTTTTATTCAATCAACATAACACAAATGATAATAGTTTAATATTATCATTTCCTAACAACCAAGCACACCATATACAACTATAATAATTTCTGAAAAATTATTTCTTTCATATATAAAGATAATTTGGGTAAAATTAATTCATTTACCCCATTTCAATCAATACCATGTCGAATTATTCTGTTATAGTGTTTAGAGATCCCTATCAATAACGTTAATTATTCGTATTGACCAAATTCCATAACCACTCAATAGATCAACTAACACAATATAAAACAATTTTATATTCATTAACAAATACGTGCTCATATCTATTAATACACTCAAACTCATTCTAGGGTGCTGCTGACCTTATCTCTAATGAGATACCCCATCAAAGCCAAGGTTCTCGCTTAACTTTTAGCTTTGATACCAAATGTCACGGCCCGGATTTTCGACCCTCAAAAATCGACATCAATACGTTTGTTGTATTACATGCCGAGCAATCGAATGCCTAAAATACCAGATCGTTAGGGAAAAAGAAGAAAGAGGTAGAAGAAGAACAGAAACAACAACACTGAATCTCAAAATCGCAGCGGAACAATATATAATGGATATCAACATGTCTCTGTAACGACCCGATATTTTGGACCATTCACATCCATTATAAGTGTATAGGTAGACACTCATGCCGAAGTTGAATTGCTCAAAATACCGCGTTGTTAATTTAAATTGGCAAAACTGAACATATACAGTAAATAAATAATCACAGATCACAGACACAGAGTAATAAATGCAGCGGAAATTAAAGAGATAGTAGTTCATGAAGCTACTATATAAATGTATAAGTTACATCAGAGTTAAACCAGATACAACGGAAGAGTAATACGATACATCAGATACAAATCAGAATACATCACTGGAATCATCAAATACTGAAAGCAGAATAGATGGCTGGATCTTCAAGCAAAGCTCCAACTCCAAAGGTGTGTCTCGAATACTGGTACACTCAGTCTGACCCGAGCGTAAAGCAAAACACAAAACACTCGAGTCAGGATTAACATTCTTATATTAATAAATCCAACTCAAGTGAAATAGCAATTGAAATACAAGTAACTCAAAGGATGTTTGGAATAACCATCCTTTAAGGATCCGTTAAACTATCTACTAGGTAGTAATGTACGCTAAGTAGATAATGTCTATCAGTAATAATAAGATATCAAAATAGTGTTAAGGCGTTACCATTATCCCCCTTAACACATTTTTATTCCCAAGAGCATATACAAGACCGTAGTTTCCCCAAAACCGGAAGTCACCAGAGGGCAATCCATATACTAAAGGTACAAACCAAAATCGTAGTGGTCGCGAATAGGGATACAAGTATGACAAGGCACATGAGGCAATACCCAAGGTAGTGATACTACCGTTTGCCTGATCCGGACTGGTGAGAACGCAATGCCGCAGCGCCCGCAACACCGTGAAACAACACTCCCAAAATCAAGGGTGCACCAATCGACAACAAGTAATGAGTAGTTCGAAGAAGTGTGTCCACTTGAGGTAGCTGACCTCCATTGGCCCGGCACGGCTCCTGTTTTAGTCATTTCCAATTTGACACAAGTGTCAAGGCTATCCATTATCGTTCTCTTTCTTCAGTCATTACGTACATCATTCCAACCACTTCATTCTGGATCACACTCCGCATATAGTTATTGTGACGCCCCACCTCTATACCCACGCTAACCAAGAACACTACGATGTAGTGCTGTCAATTAGCGCGGAGAATAAGGCTGTTGAGGAGCGACCATCCGTGTAACTTCTTTGTGCGAGCACCGATATGTCAGATAGAATAGAATGCATATCTTTTAAAGAGGAAATCCAACATACCGATACAAACACAAAGCTATCACACGGTGGCTATATATAATCTTCGGAAACAAATATAGAAATAAACATAACACAAATCAGTCTCAGACAATTCATATCACAAAGGCGGAAATAGATATGAATATATAACACACATGAAAGTGTTCATCAGAGTAGTGGTCAAGTAAGATCCACGATAATACAAAAGAATAGCAACACGTGCTATACAAAAGAATAAGTACACAATATAGAGTCTATATCTCAAATGCGTACAACCAAAAACTACTAATCTAAGTAGTGCCAAAAGTCAGAGTAGCAAATCCCGGGAGGAAGTCAAGCAGAAGCACCTGTAACATCTCGGTCTGACCCGAGTATTATTTAAGAAAATAATAAACGGATCAGTCTAACTATAAATATCAGATGACATGATATAAAATAATAGATATGGCATAAACATAGAATACCCATACTGACATACTACTATAAGTATGTAAATGATAATCAACAAAAGATTAATCAATATCACAAGAATCTTCTCAAAGATAAGGTAGGGTATCATACCCTAAACTTGTATTCATAACAAGTCAATAACACATGAATTCACCAATGCACAAAAACTGATATCATATCAATGAAAATCATGAAAATTGGTGAAGCACAAAATTCCAGAAATCATCATCAGAAATCCAGAAAACACATAAAGCAAAAAAAGGGGGAGGCCTAACACATGAATGGGAGCATGAAAACTCACCTACGCGTAAACATATGACGAGAAGCTATCTCATGGAAGCTATCCATTAAATTTTCACACAGGAATGGCCCGAAGACCGTAGGGTGCTACCCTAGAAATGTGATGGAGAAACATCACATGATCGGGGTATAGTCTCCCACGTAGACAAAGAGACATCGCTCAATCGCTAGTCTAAATCACAAAAATGATCGTCATGATCATAAGGAAGTGTCAATCACACCAAGCTAGTAAATATATGAGTTTAGCTTCATGTCCCATAACCACTTGCTTAACTTAAATATTTACGAACAAGCTGTAAATCTTCACTAGGAAATTGTCACAAAAAGGGTTCAATCGAACAAGTCCAAGAGCTAACCGACGAAGTGAACGCAAGCGTTTCATACCACCCGTTTTACTAAGTCGTTTAAGTCGATTTCTCATTCGAGTGAAGTAAAGGCTTGTATATACTAGTAGATTTGAAAATCGGTTTGAGAAAACGAACTTTTGATATTTAAAATAGTGTTGAAATCGCTTTGATGAAAGAGTTTTGATATTTACTATTAGTATTGAAACCTTCATATATCTTTAAAGTGACAAGTCATAAAACGATGGTAGAAACAAATCAATTCACGTTCGAAGACGTGAGTAAAGTCCAAAGAAGTCAGTCCCAAAACAATCAAAGTAGAAATCCTGACAAATGTTTTTCAGATGAGATTGCCTACGCAGAGTAATACGGTATGACTTAGTGAAGGCAAACTGTCCAGCGACCTAAGGAAAAATAGGTGGGCGACTTAACAAAGTGGCCGATAATAAATGATAACAACAAAAAGGGAATCAACCCGACTTGATTAGAGTTGGATATTCAAGCTAAAAAGGCAAATAGGCAAAACACAGCAGATTCAGACGTCTGAGATCAAGAATTCAGACGTCTGAATCTGGAAAATAAACTATTTTCCAGAACAGAATTCAGACGTCTGAATCCTAGATTTCAGACGTCTGAAATAGGCACTTTTTAGCCTATTCCTTTTCTGGTTCAAAACGAACCAATTCAGACGTCTGAAATTTTGATTCAGACGTCTGAATGCTGGGAGAAGAAAATTCCCAGTATTCCATTCAGACGTCTGAACCATACGTTCAGACGGCTGAAACTGTTATTCAGGGCATTCCCTGAACCTAGGCCAAAAATGGCCAAACGACATCGATAACGATCGGTCGAGCAACAACGACTCAGGAATTGCACAAGGATAAGTGTTAGGAATTCATACCTAACAATCGAAGATAATTATTGACTTAGATGTGAGATAAAAATCTCACCTTTGAACCCAAACAAATGAAGAAGAAGCTTTGAAGCGATGGCAAGGGCAATCACTCTTCAATTCCAACTTAACAAGCTTGAATCTAAGCTAAAAGAGAAACATTTCCCGAATTTAGGTTTAGGAAATTTCTGAGATTGAAAGGAGAATGTGTTGGAGAAGAAGGAGATGAAGCTTACCAATGGGTTCTCTTTGAATTTGGAGCTAGAACAAGAGTTTGCAAATGGAACTAGGGTTTTGTAATTTCTAATTCCTCTTCCTCTCCACCATTTTTAGTTTGCTTGAGGAAATGAAATGAAATGGGAGTGAATGGGTGAAGAGTTAGAGAGGTAGGAGGTTAAGTGGGGTTATTGGGCTGAAACCCAACCCAAAGCCCTAAGTGAAAAGTGGCAAAATTCTCCTAACTCCAAACATATCGAAGCTTACACTCAAAAAGATCGCAAACGACATTTTGGACTCAATGGGGGTGGTCTCGAGTCCCAATTCGACTGTTTGCAAAAAGTAGCTTTTCGGACTAAAATCCGACGAACGATGTTATATTTAAATAAAATATTTAAATATAAAATCGACAAATATGCGGGTTGTTACAGTTATTAAAGTGGTTTTCGGTTTAGATAGAGAGTATATCCATAACCGATTCCGGTCTCTTTAATAACTTTCGTGATTATTACACCGATTGGTCGTTTATTTATTTCAAAACCAAATCAATTACAATTTCAATCAGAGTTTGTAAACCAACATTTCATTTGTCTTTCGAAATCAATTTCCAAAATTTACGTTTCAAAACTTCCAAATTCATAATTTCAAAATCTTATAATTCAATTTCAATCTTTATTTAAAACAATTCAAATATCAATTTAAATTCGTATATAAGATTCATTCCGAAATCATTTAAATTAATTTAATTTAACATTTAAATCAATTTAAATTCATTTATCGATTTCATTCAATATTTGTTAAGTAAACTTGCCATTCAAAACAATTTCTATTAAATTTCCAATTCATTAAATCCATTATTTAAATTCAACTTCATTATATAAAAACTTACAAATTGAATTAAATTAAATTCATCAAATCAAATTCTTTAAATTTCAAGTCTTACATTAATTTCAATAAATCACATTTTATTTCTTGTTAAAGAAATTCAATTTCACTTATTTACTTACTTAAATAATTTTCCAAACTTAATTAATAAAGAAACTCAATTTCAATTATTTACGAAGTAAAATTCACTTATTCACAAATTCAATTTAATTTAATCATTAAATAATTCAATCTTATTTAATTATTAAATAATTCAAAACTTAATTATTAGATAATTTCAAAGTTTAATAATTTCAAACTTACTTATAATTTCAAACTTAATTCCATCATTTCTCAAATTAAACATCGTTCTTTCATCAATTTCATTTTTAATATTTTGTTTCAGATTATTACATATTAACATTTTCCTTTCATTAAAATTCAAATTTCAACTTCATTTCAAAACCATATTATTTATTCAAATAAAATCTTTGCTTTATTTTTTTTATATCAAATTATTGACCAATCGGGTTTTATTTAATTCTCTATCCTAGGTCAAAGTTCAATTTGGGTATTTATCATTTCAACCCGATTCCAATTCAATTCAAAATCAAAACATAGCAAAGGGAACTTGTAGTGTGATAACTGGGATGGTGTCAAAGTAAATAAACAAGCAATAACAACAATCAATATCAATCCAATAATCAATTCAAATAATCCCGAAATAACCGTATTAATTCACATTGTTATTTGTACGAATTGATATAATTATTTCTAGAATCTACACTATCATTTCATGTAGATTAAAGATTATTACATTACGGTTTTCACTTGTCATTCAATTCCAATTTTACACTACAACAATCAATCCAATATACGTCGATGGTTCAAAGTGTAATTATCACTATTCTACATGTCAATTAATTTAACAATTAAAAGGGGTCATATTCACTAATCAAATTTAACATATAAATCAGTTTTAAAATTTGTTAACTATCCTATATCCATTTCAATTTTTCATACTATTTATCATTTATCACTAACAATTTAACGTCCAATATAAACATCAACAATCAATCAATTATCAGCCAAACTGTATTATCATTACATAAATAATTAACAGATAATGGTGTCAAATGTCACAGGTGAACTGATACAGGCAATAGCATATATAACAGTGTGATTAACTAACAGCAGTATATTTCAATTGTCGTTTCAATTGAAATCAGATTTAATAAATAAAAGAACGTTAATCGTGAGTGATTGCTCACCTTTCGAGGCTAGAGATGAACGACAATGGAATGAGCTATGGATCCAAGCATGAATTTTTGAAGCAAAGCACGATAGATTCAAGTTCGACAGACAAGCTGATAAAATAGGAAGTGATAAAACGAATCAGAATCATCATGATATAACTGAACAAAATATACGTTATAATTTTTCTCAAATAATAATAATAATAATAATAATAAAATAAAATATCAAATTTTAAATATACGTATTAAAATAATATATACATATACACAGTAAAATGTACACAAATATAACTGGCATGCTGGAAATTTCAAAACCTAGCTGTATAGACAAATATATACCTATACTATATATAACTATCTATGTTTAAAACCAAAAGTAAACAAAATGTAACATATTTATTTCACGTACAACAAATATGGCATATAGGACAATCCGACAGTAAAGCCAATAAATCTATGACTAACAATATATATGTTTATTATACTAACCTGTTATAATAAGCAATGTAACATATACCTTATTTTTAAAACCATATACTTAATACGCATGCAAACTATTATAAATGTAAATATACTCTTTAGAAAACTGATATATACTGTAAAAATTTTTTATAACAAATACATACTTTATATAGAAACACTTGTATACTTCCTTATTAGCACACGTACTATATCATTTACATACAACATAATATATAACTTAAACAACATATCTTTGTTGATATAGATTTAGACAATAGTATACATATAGACTTTATACTTATACATAAAGCCCAAACTTTCCACACATATGTAAACTATAAATCAATATTAGTACTGGTTAGAAGTTTGTAGCATATATAAACATGCGTATAAGATAAAGTACATACCGCATATATCTTACTGTAACCTTTATAACATATATATTAGAAAATTTACCTAACCTATATAACTTTATATATGAACTAGAAAATATACAGATATATCTCACCAACATAATATAATATACCTCACTACATTTTCGACAAACCCAAGCACATAGGCCAGCTCGATGGACAGCAGGCGAGGGGAGAAAAGGATCTGTAACGACCCGTATTTTACGGATCGAAAAGTTTGTCAAAATGTGGAATTTTTAGTGTTGTTGAGCCATTTCAGATTTTAGCCAAAATATTGTTTAAGTCCTAGGTCGACATTTTAGGTCGACTTTTTAGGTCGACTTTTTAGGTCGACATTTTAGGTCGACATTTTAGGTCGACTTTTTAGGTCGACTTTTTAGGTCGACATTTTAGGTCGACTTTTTAGGTCGACATTTTAGGTCGACATTTTAGGTCGACTTTTTAGGTCGACATTTTAGGTCGACATTTTAGGTCGACATTTTAGGTCGACTTTTTAGGTCGACATTTTAGGTCGACATTTTAGGTCGACTTTTTAGGTCGACTTTTTAGGTCGACATTTTAGGTCGTGGACGACCTACGGAATTCGAGCCTATAAATACATGGTTCTACTTCACTTTTTGGGATCGGGATTTTGAAGCGACGAAGTGCTGCCATTTTGAGAGCTCGTGTAACGACCCAGAATTTTGAACGAATTAAATTGAGAATATTTAATTAATTTTAAATATTTGAACGATGATTTAATTTGAATCCCCGATTTAAATTTGAATTTGGCGATTAAATTATAAAATTTAATCGATTGGAAGTTGGATAAAAATTTGAATCTTCAAATTTAAGCTGATTAAAAATATTTCAAACGCTTGTAAAATATATATTGATATTTCTGAAGATAACAGAAGCTTCAGAATCCAATTTCGGATTGATTTGATCAGTTTTGAAATTTAATTGTTCGAATCGATATTTAAAAATAGTCAATTTTCAAACAGTCTCGGAATTCGACGAAACCAGTTCCATTGGGTCCGGAATGTTGTATTATTGCCGGATTTCAATTTTCGTAATTTTCAAAGTGGTTACGAGAGCACACGATGGGAAAACGCATTGAAGTTTTTATCGAGATTTAAAATTTAAAATTAATGGTCAAAATCAAAACACGTTCTCTTCCATAAATCGTGCCGTTAATCATGGGGAGAAGATCGTGTAGAGGCTACTTCGTTCACGTTTAAAATATTCCTCTCTCTCGTTCATAAATGAAAACAAAATCGAAAATCAGATAATGGCCGAAGCCCCCTCTCATTCAAACGAAATAAAATCGAACCCCTCTCTTTCTTTTATTCAAATGGGCAGAGACGAAATCAAAACTCGAGCTTGAGGCCGCGAGGCAGTCGAGGGTTGTGGAGAGTGGGTTTTCGCGAGCTCGAAGTCGCGTGGGTGCTAGGGCTTCAGCGCTGATCGACTGCAAGTGGCGATTCGAGGGCGATAGCGCGCGTGGCGTTCGTGAGCAGGTGGAGGCGATCGAATCGGCGGCAACCTGGAGGGCTTCGGTGAACAGACTGCAGGCGCGACGGCAAGCTCGCATAGGCGTGCGATGGTGGCAGCGTTCAGGCGATTTGGGGTTCATTCGCGATGGCGTTCGTTCGCGAGGCAGGTCGCGTATCTCTGGCGAACTCGCGTGGCCAGTTGTTTGGTGTCCAGAGGGAACTCGAGTTCGAATTTGATTTGGGTGATGGGGATTCACTGGTGGTCGATGATTGACTCGCGGCAGTTAGATGGTGGTGGTTCGACGATTTCCAGTGAGGTATAATTACAAGTTTATTTTGATTTCAGTTAAATACTAATATATAAGTATGAAATGATAAATGTTTACAGTAAAGAATTATGAGTAAGATTTAATTTATCAAGTAAAAAAAAGCAAATGCTTAGTTAAATAAATTATTACGAGAAACTTAGTTTAAAATTTAATTGTTAGATAAAATAAAATATATGAATGCAGTTTATACAAATTTATATATATATACAGAAAGATTTTTGGAAATTTATATTTTTAATGCTTAAAATTGTGTAAAAGTTCGATTTTTATTTTAGTAGTTTATTTTAAGATATGTATGTATAGGATTTTGAAAGTATAGAAATTAAAAAAAAAACAATATAGAGTTGTAAAGACTAGATTTTTAAAGAGGAAATTAACTTGTTAAAAATAGCTTATGTAATGATTGAGAAATTTTTTGTAAAAGAAAAAAAATTAGTTTAAAACTAATTTATAGCTAAGTCAGATTTTAAATGAAAGTTGATCATTCGATTTTTCGAATATTGATAAGTTGTATAAATTTATTTTATAAGGTCAAAATCGGGAAAATCGAGTCAAGTTTGGAAATGGAAGGCAAATTTTAAAGCTAAGGTGAGATTATTTTCTCACTCAAAATATATTTGGTATGACAGTTATTTATTGACTGATTGTTGCTATTGGATGTGGTATTAGATATGATAGGATATATATCTATATATATAGCAATATATACATATTGGCATATGTATATATTGGATTGATTGATTCCCGCCTCGTATAGCGGATGAGACCCTATTGCGCCGTTAGTAAGCGGATTTTTATAAAACCCATATACCGCGATAATTCCGTACTGGAGCGGAATTGGTATTGTGCTAACGTCTGTGGATGCAGGGAAACAGGTTGGAGGGATCCAACTGGATTCCTCAACTGTATTTATTGTTTACAGATATTGTGATATTTGTTGATTATCATATTGATATATGATGTTTTTGAATGCCATGATTGACTATTTGATGCGTTGCATCATCGGATCCATTTTTAAAGTCTAAAAATAACGATTTTGGATTTTAAAAGGATTTGTAAAGTGATTTGTAGAAATATACGTTTTATTGAAATTTTTGAATTGGTTTATTTTAAATAAATAAATGTTAAAATTTTAATGTTAGTAAAATTGTGATTTTTGTGAAATACGACAAAAATGTTATTTTTGAAATAAACAATTGATAAAGATTATGAAATAGTTTAAATTGGAATTGTTGAAGTATTTTAAACAATTCATATAAAAAGATTTATAAAAATTGATATTTTTATAAATTAAAAATATTGGAATTTTGAAATGAGTTTTATTAAGTGTTAAAGTCAAATAAAAATGGATTCCATAAGTGAATTGAAATTTATAGATTCATAAATTGTGAAGTTATTAAATGGATAGATTTTGTAAAAAACAAAAAGATTTATAAGCAATTATCTTATAAATGGGATTTTGACATTTAGATGAGAAATAAATAGATGTTGTAAATAAATGGATTATAAGTTCTTAACTTATAATATAAACTTCTGGTATATAATTGAGTTATATAAGTTGAATTGGATAATTTAGAAATCGAAGTTTTATAAATAGAAATGGGATTTATAAACATGGTTTTATAAATTCAAAATCAATAGAATTTGATAAATTTAACATTGAAGTTATTAAAGGAGATATATTCATGATTTTGGACAGCGAATTATCCTTTAAGTTAAATGTGTAGAAATTGTTAAAATTGGGATAGTGATTATATTCACGAATTTGGACAGTAAATATATATTATTGAATAAAATCAATATATTTTGGGAAAAGGAATATTGTTAAATGAAGTTGTTTTAAAAGATGTTTTAAAACGTGTTAAGTATCGAATACATAGATTTCAACATTTATTGTTGAAATAGACGTTTTCGAGAAAAATAAGGAAAGGGTAGACTATAACACTGTTGTTATAGTAAATGATTTCCGAAAGGAAATATTTTTATGTAGTATTGGGATTTAAATATCTATTTTAATTTCGAATCTCTATACTAGTGATTTTGAGTCGTCGTAACGATGTTTTACGCAACATTCGTTTTGACTCAAATAGATGTAAAAATTAATGATTTCCTTAAAGAATGAAATATATACTTAATTTGATTTAAGTAAATTGAATATTTTCAAGTGTTGAAAATAAATAGATTTGTGAATTACTTATTATTATATGAGTATGGAATTGCTTTTCCAATATGAAATGAAATGTTTTTGAGAATTTATCTTCTTAAAGATAAATTGAAATTGAATATTGAAATCGATTTGAAAATCGTATATCTGTAGATATTTTGAAAATATAAATTCACTATGGAATTTATAAAAGAAAGGGAGGTTGTTTAAAAATGAACGTTGATTTATTTTTGAAGTGTGGCAATTTTATATCTAGTAAAAGATATTTTTGAAGATAAAATAATTTGGGAAAATTATTTGGAATCTGATGATGTTGCGCATCTTTATTGATAGTTAAATAACCGACTATCAATAATTACCTTTAGATAGGTATTTGTTGTGAATTGGATGAAATTGAATGCCACACTTATTTTTGAATAATCGCTCACTATTCGGGTTAGCCGGGAAAGGACCATGGGGTCGTATAACCCATTCCGAATATGTGATACGTCGTATGAATTGCATTTGAAGACCGGTGTTGAAGACCGGATATTTTTGAAAACGGAAGGATTACCGTCGAGTTACTCTACATCGGCTGATCTCCGATTTAGAGTTTTTATCACCCTTAGTGACGGGAAGTCCTGACGTGATTGAAAATTATCCGGATATGCAAGGGCTTCGTGAGAAGTGCCTTCGGTTCTGTTCGATCCCGGAACAGACTTGTATGGATTGTGTGTCTGACGTTACAATTTGAGATATAAAGCTGATTTCTTTCAAATACATTTCTGTTGGTGGCGGAGAATTTATTCTCTTAGCTTAACACCCTTCTCTGAGACGTACGAGCTCAGAGGTTACGTAGTTGAAATTTATCAGCGATATATCCCAATTTGGTAACGTGGCATACTGAGTGTTGCTGTGAAATGATCAGTGTTTGATCATTTGCGATATGATCATTTGTTTGATCTTATATCTTTGTGATCATAGGTTGATCATTTTGTTTGACCCGAAGCAGGGCTTTTTGAGAAAGCGTAGCTTTGTGGATGAGACTTCATCGAGCCTCACACCCCGGAAATGGTCGAAACAGGAAGGATGCGGCAAGGTTCTAGGGAGTAGCGCCCCTTAGTGTATGTCATTCCTTCTGGATAAAGGTGGTATCATGGTATGGAGCCCAGATACTTAACCTCTGTGGTTACTGCATTATTATTATCTATGTGGTTTGTTGCGAATCGGGGATCCTCGGGAAGATCGGTGACGATCGGGGGATGGCATACGCGTGTCAGTAGTGACCTATTTTTGCAGAGGTAACCCGGCCTTGTGTTGGCAGAGATCCGGTTAGGTTCTCGGGTCGTCTATTCCAGGGACGTACCCATCGTGGATAGGAAGTTCCTTAGCCTGACCATTTGTTGGAAATCCAAAGAAACAATACGTGACTTGTACGGTTTTAGTTGTATTACCTGCTATGGAATGTGGCGGTAACCTGCTATTGAACATAGTAGCTATAGTAGGCATACGATACTGGTCGTATGTTGGCTAAGATTAATATTATACTTTCGAAATGTTTTCTACACTATGCACTAATAATAATATCAAAAATGATTTGATTTTGCGTAGTAAGCATCTTTGACTATCATAAGAAGAAATCTCCTCCAAGTCTGCGTTTGCATTGTGTGTGTGGTGGGAGGTCTTATGGTAGTTTCATTTTCCAAAAGCATTGCGAATTGACATTAAAGTTTTCCTGTTGTTTATTTTAAAGATAAACTGTTTTACGATCTCACACCAGTCACCATGACTGACTCGGAGTTTATTGTTCCCTTCTAAACTCTGGGTGCCCACCAATTTCCACACGGGCAGTCTAGAGTTAAATTATCAGGATATTCTGGAGCTTTGGAGATAAGCTGGATGACGAGACGTAGTATTTGTATCTGATAGTATTTATTCCGCTGTGTATTCTGTATGAGGACAAGTTTATATAACTGTCCATTGTTGTTTATTGATTCTGATGATATGATGTGATGTAATGTAATAACAGATATAATTCTTTTGTTTTTAAATGATATTCATTTATCTATTATATATTGTTCCGCTGCGATATGTGAGATTCTGATATTGTTTTCTGCTTCTGTATCTGATGTTGTGTTGTTGTTCTTCTTTCTTTTCTTCTATCTTCTTCTTCTACCTTTTTCTTCTTTCTTAAAACCATAACCTTTCGGGTTTCCGGCATTCGATGGCTCAGCAGTCGATAAACTGAGTATCGAGGTTGAATTTTCGAAAGTCGAAAATTTTTGGGATGTTACATTTGGTATCAGAGCATATGGTTAAGCGACAACCCTACTCTGTTGGGTGTTACTCATTAGAGATAGAGTCAGTAGTACTCTAGAATGAGTTGAGTGTAATAATAGATATGAGCGCGTATTTGTTATCTGAATATAAAATTGTTTTGTATTGTGATGATTGGTTTATTGAGTGGCATATGAACCTTCGTCGGCACAGTCTGCAAAACTGGATCGAAGGGGTTTCTAAACACATGAATAGAACAATTCGGCACAGTATTGTTTTAAAATAGGGTGAATGAAATAATTTTGCCCAAAAACTATTTTTTGTATAGAAAAGAAATGATTTTTCTATGAAGTACTATAGTATATGGTTGCATGGTTGTTAGGAAAGTGATAATATTGAAATGTTATCATTATATGAAATTGAATAAGAAATTGAAATCATAACTCCAAAGTTAAGAAATAAATCCATATACAAATGAATTTAAAGGATGTAAATTATAAATGTGAATTGTAATTTAAAACGGAATTCCAGAGAAGTTTTTGGAAATGTTTTGAAAGGAATTTGAAAATTTTGGAAATTTGGAAAGTTTAATTCCTTTTTGGTTTGAAAATGATTTTTCGCAGGATTTGATATTGTGGAAAATTGTTTTAGAGAGTGGAAAGCTCTAAACTCTTTTCGATCGCTGGAAAATAATTCCGATGATGATCGCGACATCACCGGTGTTCATTTTCGGGTTTCCAAAAGAGGTATTGCTGCCAAATTGTTTTAAATGGAAAGTGTTTGAAAAATTTGGGTTTGGTTTTGGAAATTCAAAGAATGATTGGAATTGTTTTCAAAAATGGCTTTGAAATGATGGTAAGACTCTGGAATACTATATAAAAATATTTATGAAATATTATGAAATTGATAACTTGTAAAGTTTAAAGTTTAAATAAAAATCCATTTAACGAATGAAATTTTAAATATGAATTGGAAGCATAAGGAAATGAATTCATATATGAATTAAAAGTGTAAATATAACTTGTGAACGAATTTATAACTTGGAATGGGATTCCAAGAAAATGATCGAAAATTAAAATTTATTAGTGGAATGGAATTAGTAATATGAATGTAGAAGCGATTTGTATAAATCAAGATGTAAATAAGTTGATAACTTATGAAATATTTGAAATCTGGTAGAAATGAGATTCAAAATGAAAACGAATTTGAATTGTGTAAAATAAAATGAAGTTTTGAGATTAGTTTGAAGCGAACTAAAGTTAATTGACAAAAAATTCAATATTCAGAAGTTGAATTGAATCCAAATTAGATTTGAATTGCGAATTGAATTCAAATGAATGTGAAATGTAAAAATTGAATGATGTAACTTCAATAGTGAAGTAAAAATGTATAAGCAGTTATATTGAAAATTTTGTAATTGAATGTACGAAATGGTTTGAATATATGTAACTAGATATTATGGCTAGTAGGATATACAGGTGTATAAAGGAATTGGATTTGATTTCAAAGATAAGTTTGAATTGCTCGACAAAAGGTAAGTATTTGAATTATAATATGAGTTTTTGATGATTTCTTGTCTAGCCGCCTGGCTTTTTCTTTTTCTTTTTGAAATCTGAGAGTCCGTAGGGACGTTTTGTAGTCGTACCGTATTAGCCGCGCAAAGGAGACGCTGGCGAAATTTTTCGAAAATTTCGAGTGTTAGAAAATTTTGAGAAAATTTTGAAAGTTTAAAATTTGAATTTGAATTTAAATTTGAATTTTGAAGTAAACAATGTTGTTTGAAAACTATGAAAGGTTTAGAAAGTTAATTGAAATGATAACAAATCTTTAGTAGAAAGATTTGATTTGAAAATTTGATAAATTTGATAAAACTATTGGATGTTGAAAAATAGTAGACGAGTTAAGGACATTTTTTCCTAACTTGTAATTTCGAGGACGAAATTCTTTTAAGGAGGGAAGTTTGTAACGACCCAGAATTTTGAACGAATTAAATTGAGAATATTTAATTAATTTTAAATATTTGAACGATGATTTAATTTGAATCCCCGATTTAAATTTGAATTTGGCGATTAAATTATAAAATTTAATCGATTGGAAGTTGGATAAAAATTTGAATCTTCAAATTTAAGCTGATTAAAAATATTTCAAACGCTTGTAAAATATATATTGATATTTCTGAAGATAACAGAAGCTTCAGAATCCAATTTCGGATTGATTTGATCAGTTTTGAAATTTAATTGTTCGAATCGATATTTAAAAATAGTCAATTTTCAAACAGTCTCGGAATTCGACGAAACTAGTTCCATTGGGTCCGGAATGTTGTATTATTGCCGGATTTCAATTTTCGTAATTTTCGGAGTGGTTACGAGAGCACACGATGGGAAAACGCATTGAAGTTTTTATCGAGATTTAAAATTTAAAATTAATGGTCAAAATCAAAACACGTTCTCTTCCATAAATCGTGCCGTTAATCATGGGGAGAAGATCGTGTAGAGGCTACTTCGTTCACGTTTAAAATATTCCTCTCTCTCGTTCATAAATGAAAACAAAATCGAAAATCAGATAATGGCCGAAGCCCCCTCTCATTCAAACGAAATAAAATCGAACCCCTCTCTTTCTTTTATTCAAATGGGCAGAGACGAAATCAAAACTCGAGCTTGAGGCCGCGAGGCAGTCGAGGGTTGTGGAGAGTGGGTTTTCGCGAGCTCGAAGTCGCGTGGGTGCTAGGGCTTCAGCGCTGATCGACTGCAAGTGGCGATTCGAGGGCGATAGCGCGTGTGGCGTTCGTGAGCAGGTGGAGGCGATCGAATCGGCGGCAACCTGGAGGGCTTCGGTGAACAGACTGCAGGCGCGACGGCAAGCTCACATAGGCGTGTGATGGTGGCAGCGTTCAGGCGATTTGGGGTTCATTCGCGATGGCGTTCGTTCGCGAGGCAGGTCGCGTATCTCTGGCGAACTCGCGTGGCCAGTTGTTTGGTGTCCAGAGGGAACTCGAGTTCGAATTTGATTTGGGTGATGGGGATTCACTGGTGGTCGATGATTGACTCGCGGCAGTTAGATGGTGGTGGTTCGACGATTTCCAGTGAGGTATAATTACAAGTTTATTTTGATTTCAGTTAAATACTAATATATAAGTATGAAATGATAAATGTTTACAGTAAAGAATTATGAGTAAGATTTAATTTATCAAGTAAAAAAAATCAAATGCTTAGTTAAATAAATTATTACGGGAAACTTAGTTTAAAATTTAATTGTTAGATAAAATAAAATATATGAATGCAGTTTATACAAATGTATATATATACAGAAAGATTTTTGGAAATTTATATTTTTAATGCTTAAAATTGTGTAAAAGTTCGATTTTTATTTTAGTAGTTTATTTTAAGATATGTATGTATAGGATTTTGAAAGTATAGAAATTTTAAAAAAAACAATATAGAGTTGTAAAGACTAGATTTTTAAAGAGGAAATTAACTTGTTAAAAATAGCTTATGTAATGATTGAGAAATTTTTTGTAAAAGAAAAAAAATTAGTTTAAAACTAATTTATAGCTAAGTCAGATTTTAAATGAAAGTTGATCATTCGATTTTTCGAATATTGATAAGTTGTATAAATTTATTTTATAAGGTCAAAATCGGGAAAATCGAGTCAAGTTTGGAAATGGAAGGCAAATTTTAAAGCTAAGGTGAGATTATTTTCTCACTCAAAATATATTTGGTATGACAGTTATTTATTGACTGATTGTTGCTATTGGATGTGGTATTAGATATGATAGGATATATATCTATATATATAGCAATATATACATATTGGCATATGTATATATTGGATTGATTGATTCCCGCCTCGTATAGCGGATGAGGCCCTATTGCGCCGTTAGTAAGCGGATTTTTATAAAACCCATATACCACGATAATTCCGTACTGGAGCGGAATTGGTATTGTGCTAACGTCTGTGGATGCAGGGAAACAGGTTGGAGGGATCCAACTGGATTCCTCAACTGTATTTATTGTTTACAGATATTGTGATATTTGTTGATTATCATATTGATATATGATGTTTTTGAATGCCATGATTGACTATTTGATGCGTTGCATCATCGGATCCATTTTTAAAGTCTAAAAATAACGATTTTGGATTTTAAAAGGATTTGTAAAGTGATTTGTAGAAATATACGTTTTATTGAAATTTTTGAATTGGTTTATTTTAAATAAATAAATGTTAAAATTTTAATGTTAGTAAAATTGTGATTTTTGTGAAATACGACAAAAATGTTATTTTTGAAATAAACAATTGATAAAGATTATGAAATAGTTTAAATTGGAATTGTTGAAGTATTTTAAACAATTCATGTAAAAAGATTTATAAAAATTGATATTTTTATAAATTAAAAATATTGGAATTTTGAAATGAGTTTTATTAAGTGTTAAAGTCAAATAAAAATGGATTCCATAAGTGAATTGAAATTTATAGATTCATAAATTGTGAAGTTATTAAATGGATAGATTTTGTAAAAAACAAAAAGATTTATAAGCAATTATCTTATAAATGGGATTTTGACATTTAGATGAGAAATAAATAGATGTTGTAAATAAATGGATTATAAGTTCTTAACTTATAATATAAACTTCCGGTATATAATTGAGTTATATAAGTTGAATTGGATAATTTAGAAATCGAAGTTTTATAAATAGAAATGGGATTTATAAACATGGTTTTATAAATTCAAAATCAATAGAATTTGATAAATTTAACATTGAAGTTATTAAAGGAGATATATTCGTGATTTTGGACAGCGAATTATCCTTTAAGTTAAATGTGTAGAAATTGTTAAAATTGGGATAGTGATTATATTCACGAATTTGGACAGTAAATATATATTATTGAATAAAATCAATATATTTTGGGAAAAGGAATATTGTTAAATGAAGTTGTTTTAAAAGATGTTTTAAAACGTGTTAAGTATCGAATACATAGATTTCAACATTTATTGTTGAAATAGACGTTTTCGAGAAAAATAAGGAAAGGGTAGACTATAACACTGTTGTTATAGTAAATGATTTCCGAAAGGAAATATTTTTATGTAGTATTGGGATTTATATATCTATTTTAATTTCGAATCCCTATACTAGTGATTTTGAGTCGTCGTAACGATGTTTTACGCAACATTCGTTTTGACTCAAATAGATGTAAAAATTAATGATTTCCTTAAAGAATGAAATATATACTTAATTTGATTTAAGTATATTGAATATTTTCAAGTGTTGAAAATAAATAGATTTGTGAATTACTTATTATTATATGAGTATGGAATTGCTTTTCCAATATGAAATGAAATGTTTTTGAGAATTTATCTTCTTAAAGATAAATTGAAATTGAATATTGAAATCGATTTGAAAATCGTATATCTGTAGATATTTTGAAAATATAAATTCACTATGGAATTTATAAAAGAAAGGGAGGTTGTTTAAAAATAAACGTTGATTTATTTTTGAAGTGTGGCAATTTTATATCTAGTAAAAGATATTTTTGAAGATAAAATAATTTGGGAAAATTATTTGGAATCTGATGATGTTGCGCATCATTATTGATAGTTAAATAACCGACTATCAATAATTACCTTTAGATAGGTATTTGTTGTGAATTGGATGAAATTGAATGCCACACTTATTTTTGAATAATCGCTCACTATTCGGGTTAGCCGGGAAAGGACCATGGGGTCGTATAACCCATTCCGAATATGTGATACGTCGTATGAATTGCATTTGAAGACCGGTGTTGAAGACCGGATATTTTTGAAAACGGAAGGATTACCGTCGAGTTACTCTACATCGGCTGATCTCCGATTTAGAGTTTTTATCACCCTTAGTGACGGGAAGTCCTGACGTGATTGAAAATTATCCGGATATGCAAGGACTTCGTGAGAAGTGCCTTCGGTTCTGTTCGATCCCGGAACAGACTTGTATGGATTGTGTGTCTGACGTTACAATTTGAGATATAAAGCTGATTTCTTTCAAATACATTTCTGTTGGTGGCGGAGAATTTATTCTCTTAGCTTAACACCCTTCTCTGAGACGTACGAGCTCAGAGGTTATGTAGTTGAAATTTATCAGCGATATATCCCAATTTGGTAACGTGGCATACTGAGTGTTGCTGTGAAATGATCAGTGTTTGATCATTTGCGATATGATCATTTGTTTGATCTTATATCTTTGTGATCATAGGTTGATCATTTTGTTTGACCCGAAGCAGGGCTTTTTGAGAAAGCGTAGCTTTGTGGACGAGACTTCATCGAGCCTCACACCCCGGAAATGGTCGAAACAGGAAGGATGCGGCAAGGTTCTAGGGAGTAGCGCCCCTTAGTGTATGTCATTCCTTCTGGATAAAGGTGGTATCATGGTATGGAGCCCAGATACTTAACCTCTGTGGTTACTGCATTATTATTATCTATGTGGTTTGTTGCGAATCGGGGATCCTCGGGAAGATCGGTGACGATCGGGGGATGGCATACGCGTGTCAGTAGTTACCTATTTTTGCAGAGGTAACCCGGCCTTGTGTTGGCAGAGATCCGGTTAGGTTCTCGGGTCGTCTATTCCAGGGACGTACCCATCGTGGATAGGAAGTTCCTTAGCCTGACCATTTGTTGGAAATCCAAAGAAACAATACGTGACTTGTACGGTTTTAGTTGTATTACCTGCTAAGGAATGTGGCGGTAACCTGCTATTGAACATAGTAGCTATAGTAGGCATACGATACTGGTCGTATGTTGGCTAAGATTAATATTATACTTTCGAAATGTTTTCTACACTATGCACTAATAATAATATCAAAAATGATTTGATTTTGCATAGTAAGCATCTTTGACTATCATAAGAAGAAATCTCCTCCAAGTCTGCGTTTGCATTGTGTGTGTGGTGGGAGGTCTTATGGTAGTTTCATTTTCCAAAAGCATTGCGAATTGACATTAAAGTTTTCCTGTTGTTTATTTTAAAGATAAACTGTTTTACGATCTCACACCAGTCACCATGACTGACTCGGAGTTTATTGTTCCCTTCTAAACTCTGGGTGCCCACCAATTTCCACACGGGCAGTCTAGAGTTAAATTATCAGGATATTCTGGATATTCTGGAGCTTTGGAGATAAGCTGGATGACGAGACGTAGTATTTGTATCTGATAGTATTTATTCCGCTGTGTATTCTGTATGAGGACAAGTTTATATAACTGTCCATTGTTGTTTATTGATTCTGATGATATGATGTGATGTAATGTAATAACAGATATAATTCTTTTGTTTTTAAATGATATTCATTTATCTATTATATATTGTTCCGCTGCGATATGTGAGATTCTGATATTGTTTTCTGCTTCTGTATCTGATGTTGTGTTGTTGTTCTTCTTTCTTTTCTTCTATCTTCTTCTTCTACCTTTTTCTTCTTTCTTAAAACCATAACCTTTCGGGTTTCCGGCATTCGATGGCTCAGCAGTCGATAAACTGAGTATCGATGTTGAATTTTCGAAAGTCGAAAATTTTCGGGATGTTACAGCTCGACTTCTACACTTCTTCATTTCTTTTCTCCACTTTAATCTTGTGCTTCCTTCCATCCAAATCGAAGATCAAATCGAGGATCTAAGAGCTTAGATTGAAGATCTACATCCATTGAAGAGAGATTTCATCGTTTGAAGCAGATTTGTGATAGATCGAGTTAGATCCTTCACTGTCCAGATCTGAAGTGTGTTGCTTTTGGGTTGTTTAGTTGATTTGGTGAGTGGTGATTATCTCTCACACGGATCCAAAGGAGTATATCGGATTGTTGGCTCGATTTGGTGTTAAAATAGTGATTTCCATGCATTTTCTTCATCCTAAGTGTAGATCCATATAGATTCATTATTCATGATGATGTTACATCCATTTTATCACATGTTAACCTAGGCAAGTTCATTCATCAAGTTTATAAAGATATTGTTCATGTTTTCATGCTTGTTGGACTTTTAACTCTTTAATTACGAAAATGCCATTATTGTTATAATTGTCTACTTAGATCATATTTGAATGCTTGATTGCTTGGATTAATGTTGATTTGATTGATTGTTATGAATTAGATGATTGATGATTTGATTTAGACCGAAGATGATTCAAAAGCTAAGAGAAAGGCTCTTGAATTGGGAAAGCTGCTCGTGGCATATGTAGCAGGATGATGAAGCTCTTATGCATAGATTTGATGTGATGTTGAGATGAGGCTTTGCGAGGATGTGATGAAGCGAGGCAATCATGTGATGAAGACTTGGTTTAATCCAGACGGGATCATTCCAAGCATGTTGATAACTTGGTGAAATGGTTCGGGTTGAGGATAATGGATGGATATGAGAATAGTCGTCGAGGAGGATGACTAGGAGGCTTGGGTCTCATCGTTGTTGAAGGTTCTAGCATGCTCCAAGCAAGAGTACATGGGGACGCCCAAAAGACTAACCGTTGATGGTCGAGTACTCTGGGCAGATTCGATAATCCTAGGCACGGGTCACGGCGACGTGCGGGAGTTATGTCTAGAACCGGGGTTTCCATTAGCCCTTGACGGACGGCTGAAAGAATGTGCCGGTCATTCAATTAACGGTGAAATCGAAGTAATGATAACAGTGATAGCCAGAGTCATGGATGTTTGGTTGTATCGTCATTCGGTCTCAAGAGCGGTATTTCCTAGGTGCTTATCTGACCTTGGTTTAGACCTTGGGATTTGTACTTGGAAAACATCGCTCTTGACTCGAGTGATAATTGCTTTACTTTAAATTGTATGCTTTGCTATGCTTGCTTCTGCTTAGTGTGTGTCTGGGGGCTATCACTGTAGAATGAGGTTGGAGTGGGAGGGTTGTATTCCTATTCCTTTTCCTTTATGCTCTTTTGGTATGTTGTTAGTTAATTTACTGATCACTAAGACTGTTGTGTGACTCAAGGCTTTATGTTTTAATTCTTATTGCCTTGGGCTGTTCGTCCATTTTTGGGACGGGCAGACTAGGTAGCAGGTGACAGGTGCTGTTCTTGCTTCTCACGATGCTGATATCGAAGACGAGCTAGAGGGTTGCATATTATCTTCTTACTATATGTACTGGGTGTTCCGCTGTCTGTATTTTCTCTGAGTGTTGTAGTGAGGCTCGATGTATTTTGATGACTTGACTATTCAGATGCTTGTATTCAACTATTATGAAGTTTTATTGATGAGATTCTATTCTGTGAAGCTTCACTATATACATATGTTCTATTGTATTTTGTTCATGCGCTGTGAGTAATACGATAGATTCTGCTGTTTAAATTTACCCTGACAATCGTCCATGGCTGCCTGGCACACTTTGCAGTGCACTATCTCTAGGTTTAAGTGCAGGGGTCATGGGCGGTCGTCACATTTGGTATCAGAGCTTTGGTTAATCGATTTTACCCAACGCTCGCTGACGTAACTACGTATGAGAGACGTAATTGTATTTTGATGGATGATTACTATATATAATATAGTAGCTGAGTAGAGTTTGAGTCCTTTATGCAGTTGTTTCTCAAGATGTGCTGACCGTTCCTTTTTATAGATATTAAGGATGAGTCGAAGAGGGAGACCAGCTGCTAGGGAAGGTCATGATGCTGAGAGGACTGCGGATTATGCAGCTATGTTCGAAGCTATGATGACTTCGATCATGAGAAGGATACCAGTTCCGGGGACAGCAGTTGATGTTGGAGTTCAGGTTCAAGCTCCAAGACCGGTGGATTTTGCTAAGTTGTGTAAAGACTATACTGCTCTTGGAGGAAAGGTTTTCTTGGGAACAGAATCAACTATTGAGGTCCAAAGATGGATAGATGCTTGTAGAAGGATTTTTGGTGATCTGGGAATTGAGGATGCAACTAAGAGGAAGTTGGCATCAAGACAGCTTCAAGGGAGAGCTTCTGATTGGTGGAACTCTATTACCATCAGTACTCCGGAGGAAGAGATTACTTGGGAGCAATTCCAAACTAGATTTGAAGCTAAGTTCATTTCTACAGCTCAGAAGTCTGTTTTGTTCAAGAAGTTTGTGGAGCTCAAGCAAGGAGGAAGACCAGTTCTTGATTATGTTTCTGAGTTTGAAGCTTTGTCCAAGTATGCTCGGTCGTATATTGAATCTTCGTATCAGAAGAACGAGAAGTTTGTGACAGGCTTGGACAGTTATCTTGGGAGACAGTTGGTGGATCATTTGGACGATTCATTTGAGAAGCTTGTGGAGAAGGCTCTCAGGCATGAGAATCTGTTTCCTAAAGAGGGATCTGTTGTTGCTTTGACCAGGGGAGAGTCTAAACCACAGCAGGGTGGAAACAAGAAGAGGAAGCAGCAGCAGCAGAAGGGTAAGGATAGCCAGAAGAGGCCAAAGAGCGAAGTGACCTGCTACAACTGTCAGTAGAAGGGCCATTTCTCTAAGGATTGTAAGAATCCGAAGGTACCGATGAAGTGTCACAACTGTGACAAGCCGGGGCATTTCAGGAAGAATTGTCCAGAACCGCGGAAGGACAAGCAGATTGTGCAAGCTTATGCTTTGGGAGCTATTCCGTCGTCTTCGAAAGCTCCTACTGCTGAGGAGAAAGGAAAGAGTGTGGTGGTTCAAGGTACTCTCTTCCTATGTGGTGTTCCAGTTAGAGTTCTGTTTGATACTGGGGCGTCGCATTCGTTTGTTTGTAGTGAACTCGTAGGCCGGTTGGGTTTGGAACCGGATATTGTTGATAGGCCATTGGTTGTGACTAATCCAGTTGGGGGTTCGTCTTGTTTGTGTATGTTATGCCGTGGTCTAGTTGTATCGAGTCATGATTGCTCTTTTGTTTGTGATTGCTTTGTTCTGAACTTTGCGGGGTTCAGAATTATTTTGGGTATGGACTGGCTTAGGAAGTATGCGGCGAAGGTTGATTGCGAGAGGTTGGAAGTGACAGTCGAGAATGTGGAGGGGCGAAAGATTGTGATACGATGTAAGCATGAAGAAGGCGTCTTCATGAGCTTCATGTATTCGCTGGTTGTTCCACGGGATGGACTGTCATCAGTGCCGATCGCTAATGGATTTGAGGATGTCTTTGACGAGGTCAAAGGGTTACCGCCGCATAGAGAGATCGAGTTTCGTATAGGTCTAGTTGAAGGAGCCAGACCTGTTGTGATGCCTCTTAGGCGGATGGCGCCTAGGGAACAGCAGGAGTTGAGGGTGCATGTTGATGACCTTTTACAGAAAAGATTCATTCGGCGTAGTGTGTCCGAGTGGGGTGCACCAGTTGTGTTTGCAACCAAGGCAGATGGGTCATTGAGATTGTGTGTGGATTATCGTGAGCTGAATAAGGTGACTAATAAGAACAAGTATCCATTACCGAGAATAGATGACTTGTTTGATCAGCTTCACGAAGCTAAGGTGTTTTCTCAGATGGATTTGGCAACGGGATTTCACTAGTTGAGAGTGGCTAAGGATAGTGTGCCGAAGACTGCTTTTAGGACACCATCCGGTTTCTTTTAGTGGATGGTAATGCCGTTTGGATTGACTAATGCGCCAGCATATTTTGTGGATCTTATGAATAGAGTGTTCAGGGATCAGTTGAGTAAGTTCGTGCTAGTGTTCGTGGATGATATTCTGATTTATTCCAGAACTGAAGAAGAGCACAAGACGCACTTGCGTATTGTTTTGGAAATCTTGCGGAAACATCAGCTGAAGGCTAAGTTTTCGAAGTGTCACTTCTGGAAGAGTGAAGTGAGGTTCTTAGGCCATGTGATTTCTGGAAATGGAATAGCGGTTGATCCCGCTAAGGTGGCAGCAATCCAGGATTGGGTTAGACCTAAGAATGCATCTGATGTGAGAAGTTTTCTTGGATTAGCAGGATATTATCGACGGTTTATCAAAGACTTCTCCAAGGTAGCTGCACCGTTAACAGGGTTGACGAAAAAGAACCAAGTGTTCAGATGGGATGATAAGTGTGAGCAAGCTTTCAGAATCCTGAAAGAGCGATTGTCAAGTGCTCCTGTTTTGACTATTCCAAGTGGGAATGATGAGATGGTGGTTTACACCGACACATGTGGTACTGGACTTGGAGCAGTACTGATGCAGAGAGATAAAGTTGTTGCGTATGCAAGTCGACAACTGAAGCCGCATGAAAGGAATTACCCGACTCATAATTTGGAATTAGCGGCGATTGTTTTTGCTCTGAAGATGTGGAGACATTATCTATTGGGAGTTCGATTCGAGTTGTTTACAGATCATAAGTCATTGAAGTATCTTTTCTCCCAAAAGGATTTGAATCTTCGGCACCAACGTTGGTTAGAGTTTTTGGCATCATATGATTTTGGTATAGCTTATACTCCGGGAAAAGGCAACGCAGTGGCAAATGCGTTAAGTCAAAGACATGCAGGATTGGGAGCCATGTTTTTGGAATGGAAGAATCTCGTGTATTTAGCTGGATTTGACTTCAGGTCTAGATGCGAATTGGAACCTGAGATGTTGGCAAACTTATCGATAAGACCGACTCTTGTGGAGAGAATTGGTGAGAGTCAAAAGCGAGATGATAAGCTTGTCAAGATTATCCGTGATTTGGAATCTGGATTGGAACTAGAAAAGGATAAAGGATTCGAGGTCGATCAAGAAGGTTGGCTTCGGAAGCAAGAACGACTAGTTGTTCCCGATATAGATGAATTGAGGAATGAAGTTCTGAAGGAAAGTCATCACTCGAAGTTGACGATTCATCCAGGTGGAAATAAGATGTATCGGGATATGAAGAGAACCTATTACTGGGAAGGCATGAAGAAGGATGTTGGAAATTTCATTTCCATGTGCATGAACTGCCAGTTGGTAAAGGCTGAACAGAAGAAGCCAAGTGGATTGCTTCAGCCATTAGAAGTTCCTACATGGAAGTGGGAGCAAATATCGATGGATTTTATCGATGGGTTACCGAGAACAAGAACGGGAAATGAAGGGATTTGGGTCATCGTAGATCGTCTGACTAAGAGTGCAAGATTCATTCCTGTTCGATCGACTAGGACTGCATCAAAGTTAGCTGAGTTGTATGTTAAGTGGATAGTTCGATTCCATGGTATTCCGAAGAGTATAGTGAGCGATCGAGATCCATTGTTCACTAGTGGATTTTGGAAGAGCTTTCAGGAAGTTTTGGGAACCGAGTTGTGTTTGAGTACAGCCTATCATCCTCAAACAGATGGTCAGACCGAGAGAGTCAACCGAGTTTTGGAAGATCTCCTCAGAGCTTGTGTTTTGGATTTCGGAGGATCATGGGAAGATCACCTTCATTTGGTGGAGTTTTCATACAACAACAGTTACCAGTCAAGCATTGGTATGGCACCGTATGAGGCATTGTATGGAAGACCGTGTAACTCTCCGACATGTTGGTTAGAAGCAGGAGAAAAGCTGATGCTTGGGCCAGAGATGATTCGACAGACTTCGGATTGTATAGAGATCATTCGGCAATGAATGAAAGTAGCCCAAGACCGTCAGAAGAGTTATGCCGATAAGCGTCGTAAGGATTTAGAATTTGACGTTGGAGATATGGTTTTTGTGAAGATTTCTCCACTAAAGAATGTTATTAGATTCGGGAAGAAAGGAAAATTGACTCCGAGATTTGTTGGACCATTCCCGATCATCGAGCGAATTGGAAAGCTCGCCTACAGATTGGAGTTACCAGAGAAGATGTCGGGTGTGCACAATGTTTTTCATGTATCATATCTACGGAAGTATGTGCACGACTCGAATACAGTGGTTTCTGCTGATAGCTGTGAAGATTTCGAAGTTGATCCAGTCAATAGAAGACCTCGTAAGCCTCTTCGTGTTGTGGAAACCGACACGAAATAGCTTAGGAGGAAGGTAGTTAAGTTGCTCAAGATACAATGGAGTGATGATGATAACGACTGTACATGGGAGGTGGAAGAGAGGATGAAGGCAGCTCATCCTGAACTCTTTGAGGTATGGCCCTAAGGTGTCGTGTCATCTAACGAAATTGAAACTTGTTCTAGTTTTAGAATTCTGCATGCTAAGCTAGAATTGGATGCATGGTTTGTTGATTGCTATGGATGGTAGGCGTGCAGAATAGTTTTTGATTGCTTTGTTTGTTTGGAATTTCGGAGGCGAAATTCCTAAGGGGGAGAGAATGTAACGACCCGTATTTTACGGATCGAAAAGTTTGTCAAAATCTGGAATTTTTAGTGTTGTTGAGCCATTTCAGATTTTAGGCAAAATATTGTTTAAGTCCTAGGTCGACATTTTAGGTCGACTTTTTAGGTCGACATTTTAGGTCGACATTTTAGGTCGACATTTTAGGTCGACATTTTAGGTCGACTTTTTAGGTCGACTTTTTAGGTCGACATTTTAGGTCGACTTTTTAGGTCGACATTTTAGGTCGACGTTTTAGGTCGACATTTTAGGTCGACATTTTAGGTCGACTTTTTAGGTCGACGTTTTAGGTCGACGTTTTAGGTCGACTTTTTAGGTCGACATTTTAGGTCGACTTTTTAGGTCGACGTTTTAGGTCGACATTTTAGGTCGACATTTTAGGTCGACATTTTAGGTCGACATTTTAGGTCGACGTTTTAGGTCGACATTTTAGGTCGACATTTTAGGTCGACTTTTTAGGTCGACTTTTTAGGTCGACGTTTTAGGTCGTGGACGACCTAAGGATTTCCAGCCTATAAATACATGGTTCTACTTCACTTTTTGGGATCGGGATTTTGAAGCGACGAAGTGCTGCCATTTTGAGAGCTCGACTTCTACACTTCTTCATTTCTTTTCTCCACTTTAATCTTGTGCTTCCTTCCATCCAAATCAAAGATCAAATCGAGGATCCAAGAGCTTAGATTGAAGATCTACATCCATTGAAGAGAGATTTCATCGTTTGAAGCAGATTTGTGATAGATCGAGTTAGATCCTTCGCTGTCCAGAACTGAAGTGTGTTGCTTTTGGGTTGTTTAGTTGATTTGGTGAGTGGTGATTATCTCTCACACGGATCCAAAGGAGTATATCGGATTGTTGGCTCGATTTGGTGTTAAAATAGTGATTTCCATGCATTTTCTTCATCCTAAGTGTAGATCCATATAGATTCATTGTTCATGATGATGTTACATCCATTTTATCACATGTTAACCTAGGCAAGTTCATTCATCAAGTTTATAAAGATATTGTTCATGTTTTCATGCTTGTTGGACTTTTAACTCTTTAATTACGAAAATGCCATTATTGTTATAATTGTCTACTTAGATCATATTTGAATGCTTGATTGCTTGGATTAATGTTGATTTGATTGATTGTTATGAATTAGATGATTGATGATTTGATTTAGACCGAAGATGATTCAAAAGCTAAGAGAAAGGCTCTTGAATTGGGAAAGCTGCTCGTGGCATATGTAGCAGGATGATGAAGCTCTTATGCATAGATTTGATGTGATGTTGAGATGAGGCTTTGCGAGGATGTGATGAAGCGAGGCAATCATGTGATGAAGACTTGGTTTAATCCAGATGGGATCATTCCAAGCATGTTGATAACTTGGTGAAATGGTTCGGGTTGAGGATAATGGATGGATATGAGAATAGTCATCGAGGAGGATGACTAGGAGGCTTGGGTCTCATCGTTGTTGAAGGTTCTAGCATGCTCCAAGCAAGAGTACATGGGGACGCCCAAAAGACTAACCGTTGATGGTCGAGTACTCTGGGCAGATTCGATAATCCTAGGCACGGGTCACGACGACGTGCGGGAGTTATGTCTAGAACCGGGGTTTCCATTAGCCCTTGACGGACGGCTGAAAGAATGTGTCGGTCATTCAATTAACGGTGAAATCGAAGTAATGATAACAGTGATAGCCAGAGTCATGGATGTTTGGTTGTATCGTCATTCGGTCTCAAGAGCGGTATTTCCTGGGTGCTTATCTGACCTTGGTTTAGACCTTGGGATTTGTACTTGGAAAACATCGCTCTTGACTCGAGTGATAATTGCTTTACTTTAAATTGTATGCTTTGCTATGCTTGCTTCTGCTTAGTGTGTGTCTGGGGGCTATCACTGTAGAATGAGGTTGGAGTGGGAGGGTTGTATTCTTATTCCTTTTCCTTTATGCTCTTTTGGTATGTTGTTAGTTAATTTACTGATCACTAAGACTGTTGTCTGACTCAAGGCTTTATGTTTTAATTCTTATTGCCTTGGGCTGTTCGTCCATTTTTGGGACGGGCAGACTAGGTAGCAGGTGACAGGTGCTGTTCTTGCTTCTCACGATGCTGATATCGAAGACGAGCTAGAGGGTTGCATATTATCTTCTTACTATATGTACTGGGTGTTCCGCTGTCTGTATTTTCTCTGAGTGTTGTAGTGAGGCTCGATGTATTTTGATGACTTGACTATTCAGATGCTTGTATTCAACTATTATGAAGTTTTATTGATGAGATTCTATTCTGTGAAGCTTCACTATATACATATGTTCTATTGTATTTTGTCCATGCGTTGTGAGTAATACGATAGATTCTGCTGTTTAAATTTACCCTGACAATCGTCCATGGCTGCCTGGCACACTTTGCAGCGCACTATCTCTAGGTTTAAGTGCAGGGGTCATGGGCGGTCATCACAGGATCGCCAGCTTGGAGGTTTGGAGGGCTTCGGCCGAGCAGTGGAGACGAGGGAAAGAGGGTTCTCGTGCTTGGGTCTGGACGAAGGAAGAATGGCGGTAGACAAGGAGGCGGTCAGGGGAAGCCGCGGGTTGTCGGTTTGATGGTGTAGGCTCGGCGACGTCAGGTGCGGAGGGGTGTCGCCTGCGGTGGCTGTCGTGTGGAGCGGTGGTGGGGCGCTGGCGGAGAGGCCGAGATGGGTCAAGGTAGTTCAAGTGAGGGAGTGGGCTGCCACGGTAGCTGGACGTGGGAAGGCTGAGGTGGGTGAAGCGTTGCTTGGAGGGTTCGAACGTGGAAGTGAGAGGGAGGGTGGTTGAGAAAAAGAAAATGGACGAGATGGAGGCGTGGCTGCTTGCGTGGGCTGACATGGTTGGTGAAGAGATTGATGCCGAAGGAGGCAGGCATGGGGAGGATATGACTTTGAGCAAAAGAAAGAGACGAGATGTATTTGTTTTAATATAAATTTGTAAATGAACTATTCAGGAAATGAAGGGTCAGAGAGAAGACGAACCAAATACCAAATATTGGAACTAGTGAAAATAAAAGTCACATCTGTTGAGTTCAAAGTATTAATGGCCAGTAGTGGACAGCTTTTCAAGATGGGAAATGAATAGACAAAGGAACGAAAGGACTCAAACGGGAACCGATACGAATAACCGTTTCACGGTTTCGACGCGTACCGGATCTCGAAATACACAAATGAATACACTATTGGGATTAGCACGACGAGACGATCAAAACGGTATACAAATATTAGTGGTACGATCTGAATTATAAAAATTTGAAATTTTCTACTGGCGGAAAAATGCAAGAAAAACGCTGAAAAATAAGATCGACGGAGCCAAAGATGTCCGAATTTTGAAAAACGGTAAACTGACATCTTGCTCAGAAGATGTTTTAGAATTTTTCTATGTAAAAATATTTAGGTTTCGGAAACATGTTATTTTCATCGCTTTTTAATTGATTAAATTGAAGTGAATTTATGCGCGAAATAAACTTTCATATTTTCGGACGAAATTTTTCCAATTGCTATGTTTAACTAGACGCATTCCAAATATCAAATTTATATTTCAAAATTTTATCGTTTAAAATTTCACAAAAATTTAACTAATTACGTTATTAAAACAGTTGAAATTTACGGGTCGTTACACTCTCCCCCACTCAAAACTTTTTGTCCTCGAAAAGGAACGAGGTAGGAGAATAGAAACAACCAGAAAGAAAACAGATTTGAAATACAAAATAACAATTAATTTAAACCGTATAAATTCAAATTTAAATTAATTTATATTCAATAATTGATTTAATCCATTTGATTTCACTAAAATCGATCTCAACTATTTCTAAATTCATTATCTTATTATCCCATTTTCTTCAATTTACAATTTCTAAAACCATAAATTTGAATAGTCTTTTATTATAATCATATTTTCTTCAACAATTTTAAATTCTTCTTTATTCCAAATTACTGTTAAATTTATTCTACTTAATATATCTTCTCACATATATTTAACCCATATAAATTAATCTAAACATAAAAGTTTCGATTTAAATTAATTTACATCTATTAATTTCTTTTAAATTCAAGGTATTTTCATATGTTGATCAAATTTCAATTTATTAATTCTTTCAAAACAAATTCATTAATTCTTTCAAAACAAATTTATTTCATTATTAACTGAGTTCACTTATTATCCTATCTAACTCTATTAACATATTTATAATCAAAATTTAGTGTATAACATTTATTATAAACATTCAAATTTTATTTATAAATTCAATTTATCTTATATATTATCCAATTACATATTCAACTTCTGAATGATTTAGGTAAGTTGTATTAGAATGCAATTGAACAATATACAAATAAAATTTTCCCAATTCAATTATTCAAGTTTAAATATTTATTCCAAATTTTGGTTTTATTTATAATTAAAATCATCCTTTAACAAAATTTAAGAATTAGATTTCTGATTAACTTTAAATAATTTAGAGATATATATAATATATTTATATCAAATCAAATTAAATTTTAAAATAAGATACCAATATATATGTGAATCAAAATATACTGAAGAAATTCAAATCAAAATATATATTTTTTTTCCTCAAAACAAAACCGTAGCAAAGCTACAGAATGGTTTCTCCACTTCGAAACTCGAAAATGAATGTCGATGATGCGGCCGCCATCACCGAAATTATTTTCCAGCGACAAAGAGAAGAGCACTGATTTCAACATTTTAAAATTCTTTGAAAACGATTCTTATTTGAAAATACTTTAAATAATATACATTAAAATTCTTTGGAAACAAATTATAATCAAAATACCTTTAAATAATGTGCATTTTAAACCTTTAAAACCATCATTGGAAATTAAATTCTCAAATTCTTAATTTAATTTCATTTCAAATTCTAAATCAGATTATATCCAAGTCTTATAAATTCATTTATTCATATTATGCAATAGTCAATGGTTTATAAACAATAAATGAAAATCAATATTATTATTTCAAACAACAAATTCATTAATAATTTAATTTCAAAAAACTTATATATAATATAATCATACAAAACTTTTATTTTATTTATCAATTTTGAAAACGATATTGTGTCAGTTTGCTCTGCTCAAGTGTTTTGGAAATCCTATCGATAGCGTTGATCAGACGAATCGATCGAAAACCCAAATCAACGTCAACAACTCAAACAACACAATATAAAAACATTTTAAATTTAATTTACAAATACACTTCCTCACTTAAAGATACAATATTGGATTTCAAAGCAAGGATAGAGATTCAAAATTTTTGATAGACTCAAAACAAAGAGAATTTTGTTTCGAAAATAAGTTTGAAACAGAAGATAAGATAATTTAATTACCACAATCGGGAGATGGATGAGTTTATTTAATTCACGGGCAACCTTAACCGGGTCGTCCGTAACTTCAAGAATAAGATCGATGCTGAATTCCGAAGTAAATCAACACTCGATCTCAAGAGATGGAATTCAGGTATAGCAGGTAATATATAGCATCGTAAACCGAGGGTATAAAAATCTCCGGTAAATCGATGCCTATTATAAAGGAGTTTACTCCTTTACGAATCATTCTAAGATTGGCGAGACCGCCGATCTATTATAGATAACATTTAGAATGGAGTTACGGGGTGCTCCATGATTGAAAGAAGATGAATAGTGAAGGACACGAATGAATTTCGGAACCGAGGGGAACATTCCAAAATTCAAAGGAATTGAGTCAAGGGAAGAGATTGAAACTCGAATGAGAGTGATTCTGTAAATACATTTACCCTATATGTTAAGTTTTGCCTAGAGCTACCAAAGCTCCGATACCAACTGTAACGACCCGATATTTTGGACCATTCGCATCCATTATAAGTGTATAGGTAGACACTCATGCCGAAGTTGAATTGCTCAAAATACCGCGTTGTTAATTTGAATTGGCAAAACTGAACATATACAGTAAATAAATAATCACAGATCACAGACACAAAGTAATAAATGCAGCGGAAATTAAAGAGATAGTAGTTCATGAAGCTACTATATAAATGTATAAGTTACATCAGAGTTAAACCAGATACAACTGAAGAGTAATACGATACATCAGATACAAATCAAAATACATCACTGGAATCATCGAATACTGAAAGCAGAATAGATGGCTGGATCTTCAAGCAAAGCTCCAACTCCAAAGGTGAGTCTCGAATACTGGTACACTCAGTCTGACCCGAGCGTAAAGCAAAACACAAAACACTCGAGTCAGGATTAACATTCTTATATTAATAAATCCAATTCAAGTGAAATAGCAATTGAAATACAAGTAACTCAAAGGATGTTTGGAATAACCATCCTTTAAGGATCTGTTAAACTATCTACTAGGTAGTAATGTACGCTAAGTAGATAATGTCTATCAGTAATAATAAGATATCAAAATAGTGTTAAGGCGTTACCATTATCCCCCTTAACACATTTTTATTCCCAAGAGCATATACAAGACCGTAGTTTCCCCAAAACCGGAAGTCACCAGAGGGCAATCCATATACTAAAGGTACAAACCAAAATCGTAGTGGTCGCAAATAGGGATACAAGTATGACAAGGCACATGAGGCAATACCCAAGGTAGTGATACTACTGCCTGATCCGGACTGGTGAGAACGCAATGCCGCAGCGCCCGCAACACCGTGAAACAACACTCCCAAAATCAAGGGTGCACCAATCGACAACAAGTAATGAGTAGTTCGAAGAAGTGTGTCCACTTGAGGTAGCTGACCTCCATTGGCCCGGCACGGCTCCTGTTTTAGTCATTTCCAATTTGACACAAGTGTCAAGGCTATCCATTATCGTTCTCTTTCTTCAGTCATCACGTACATCATTCCAACCACTTCATTCTGGATCACACTCCGCGTATAGTTATTAAAGTGGTTTTCGGTTTAGATAGAGAGTATATCCATAACCGGTTCCGGTCACTTTAATAACTTTCGTGATTATTACACTGATTGGTCGTTTATTTATTTCAAAACCAAATCAATTACAATTTCAATCAGAGTTTGTAAACCAACATTTCATTTGTCTTTCGAAATCAATTTCCAAAATTTACGTTTCAAAACTTCCAAATTCATAATTTCAAAATCTTATAATTCAATTTCAATCTTTATTTAAAACAATTCAAATATCAATTTAAATTCGTATATAAGATTCATTCCGAAATCATTTAAATTAATTTAATTTAACATTTAAATCAATTTAATTCATTTATCAATTTCATTCAATATTTGTTAAGTAAACTTGCCATTCAAAACAATTTCTATTAAATTTTCAATTCATTAAATCCATTATTTAAATTCAACTTCATTATATAAAAACTTACAAATTGAATTAAATTAAATTCATCAAATCAAATTCTTTAAATTTCAAGTCTTACATTAATTTCAATAAATCACATTTTATTTCTTGTTAAAGAAATTCAATTTCACTTATTTACTTACTTAAATAATTTTCCAAACTTAATTAATAAAGAAACTCTATTTCAATTATTTACGAAGTAAAATTCACTTATTCACAAATTCAATTTTATTTAATCATTAAATAATTCAATATTATTTAATTTTTAAATAATTCAAAACTTAATTATTAAATAATTTCAAAGTTTAATAATTTCAAACTTACTTATAATTTCAAACTTAATTCCATCATTTCTCAAATTAAACATCGTTCTTTCATCAATTTCATTTTTAATATTTTGTTTCAGATTATTACATATTAACATTTTCCTTTCATTAAAATTCAAATTTCAACTTCATTTCAAAACTATATTATTTATTCAAATAAAATCTTTGTTTTATTTTTTTTATATCAAATTATCGACAATTCGGGTTTTATTTAATTCTCTATCCTAGGTCAAAGTTCAATTTGGGTATTTATCATTTCAACCCGATTCCAATTCAATTCAAAATCAAAACATAGCAAAGGGAACTTGCAGTGTGATAACTGGGATGGTGTCAAAGTAAATAAACAAGCAATAACAACAATCAATATCAATCCAATAATTAATTCAAATAATCCCGAAATAACCGTATTAATTCGCATTGTTATTTGTATGAATTGATATAATTATTTCTAGAATCTACACTATCATTTCATGTAGATTAAAGATTATTACATTACGGTTTTCACTTGTCATTCAATTCCAATTTTACACTACAACAATCAATCCAATATACGTCGATGGTTCAAAGTGTAATTATCACTATTCTACATGTCAATTAATTTAACAATTAAAAGGGGTCATATTCACTAATCAAATTTAACATATAAATCAGTTTTAAAATTTGTTAACTATCCTATATCCATTTCAATTTTTCATACTATTTATCATTTATCACTAACAATTTAACGTCCAATATAAACATCAACAATCAATCAATTATCAGCCAAACTGTATTATCATTACATAAATAATTAACAGATAATGGTGTCAAATGTCACAGGTGAACTGATACAGGCAATAGCATATATAACAGTGTGATTAACTAACAGCAGTATATTTCAATTATCGTTTCAATTGAAATCGGATTTAATAAATAAAAGAACGTTAATCGTGAGTGATTGCTCACCTTTCGAGGCCAGAGATGAACGACAATGGAATGAGCTATGGATCCAAGCATGAATTTTTGAAGCAAAGCACGATAGATTCAAGTTCGACAGACAAGCTGATAAAATAGGAAGTGATAAAACGAATCAGAATCATCATGATATAACTGAACAAAATATACGTTATAAATTTTATCAAAAAATAATAATAATAATAATAATAAAATAAAATATCAAATTTTAAATATACGTATTAAAATAATATATACATATACACTCTAAAATGTACACAAATATAACTGACATGCTGGAAATTTCAAAACCTAGCTATATAGACAAATATATACCTATACTATATATAACTATCTATGTTTAAAACCAAAAGTAAACAAAATGTAACATATTTATTTCACGTACAACAAATATGGCATATAGGACAATCCAACAGTAAAGCCAATAAATCTATGACTAACAATATATATGTTTATTATACTAACCTGTTATAATAAGCAATGTAACATATACCTTATTTTTAAAACCATATACTTAATACGCATGCAAACTATTATAAATGTAAATATACTCTTTAGAAAACTGATATATACTGTAAACAAATTTTATAACAAATACATACTTTATATAGAAACACTTGTATACTTCCTTATTAGCACACGTACTATATCATTTACATACAACATAATATATAACTTAAACAACATATCTTTGTTGATATAGATTTAGACAATAGTATACATATAGACTTTATACTTATACATAAAGCCCAAACTTTCCACACATATGTAAACTATAAATCAATATTAGTACTGGTTAGAAGTTTGTAGCATATATAAACATGCGTATAAGATAAAGTACATACCACATATATCTTACTGTAACCTTTATAACATATATATATTAGAAAATTTACCTAACCTATATAACTTTATATATGAACTAGAAAATATACAGATATATCTCACCAACATAATATAATATACCTCACTACATTTTCGACAAACCCAAGCACATAGGCCAGCTCGATGGATAGCAGGCGAGGGGAGAAAAGGATCGCCAGCTTGGAGGTTTGGAGGGCTTCGGCCGAGCAGTGGAGACGAGGGAAAGAGGGTTCTCGTGCTTGGGTATGGACGAAGGAAGAATGGCGGTAGACAAGGAGGCGGTCAGGGGAAGCCGCGGGTTGTCGGTTTGATGGTGTAGGCTCGGCGACGTCAGGTGCGGAGGGGTGTCGCCTGCGGTGGCTGTCGTGTGGAGCGGTGGTGGGGCGCTGGCGGAGAGGCCGAGATGGGTCAAGGTAGTTCAGGTGAGGGAGTGGGCTGCCACGGTAGCTGGACGTGGGAAGGCTGAGGTGGGTGAAGCGTTGCTTGGAGGGTTCGAACGTGGAAGTGAGAGGGAGGGTGGTTGAGAAAAAGAAAATGGACGAGCTGGAGGCGTGGCTGCTTGCGTGGGCTGACGTGGTCGGTGAAGAGATTGATGCCGAAGGAGGCAGGCATGGGGAGGATATGACTTTGAGCAAAAGAAAGAGACGAGATGTATTTGTTTTAATATAAATTTGTAAATGAACTGTTCACGAAATGAAGGGTCAGAGAGAAGACGAACCAAATACCAAATATTGGAACTAGTGAAAATAAAAGTCACATCTGTTGAGTTCAAAGTATTAATGGCCAGTAGTGGATAGCTTTTCAAGATGGGAAATGAATAGACAAAGGAACGAAAGGACTCAAACGGGAACCGATACGAATAACCGTTTCACGGTTTCGACGCGTACCGGATCTCGAAATACACAAATGAATACACTATTGGGATTAGCACGACGAGACGATCAAAACGGTATACAGATATCAGTGGTACGATCTGAATTATAAAAATTTGAAATTTTCTACTGGTGGAAAAATGCAAGAAAAACGCTGAAAAATAAGATCGACGGAGCCAAAGATGTCCGAATTTTGAAAAACGATAAACTAACATCTTGCTCAGAAGATGTTTTAGAATTTTTCTATGTAAAAATATTTAGGTTTCGGAAACATGTTATTTTCATCGCTTTTTAACTGATTAAATTGAAGTGAATTTACGCGCGAAATAAACTTTCATATTTTCGGACGAAAATTTTCCAGTTGCTATGTTTAACTAGACGCATTCCAAATATCAAATTTATATTTCAAAATTTTATCGTTTAAAATTTCACAAAAAATTAACTAATTACGTTATTAAAACAGTTGAAATTTACGGGTCGTTACAGTCTCTATGCAAAAAGAGGTATAAAACATTACTTATACATTACATCATCAGAGTACAATAAATCAATAACTCAATACTGGACAGTTATAATAACTTGTCCTCACAAGTGCTGAATATACAGCATACAATACACAGCGGAATAAAATCAAGCACGAGTAATACGTCTTCATCATCCAGCTCGTCTCTTGAGCTCCATAGCATCCCATCCTGTATCTGTAATACTCGGTCTGACCCGAGCATTATAATAAAATAACACCCGAGTCAGTCTTGGAAACTAGCGTGAGAAAACATACTCAATTTGAATTATTAAAGTTATCAAAATCCTTTTAAAACAAAGATATCTCGTAAAACCGCGTCACACATAAACACGACGGGTTTTCCCCTTACGATATCCAAAATAGTTTATATCAAAATCGTCTGATATTATAATAGTGTCTAAACAAAGTAAATAGAAAGTAGCTGAAATGCTTGCATCTCACGTTTCAGCATAGTTGGGCACAATCAAAACCGTACAACACTTATTGGAGAGTGGATTCCATACGAATGACTAGGCACTGGGGTACCACCTATCACAGTACACATCTAGAAAAGTGTATCGAGGACCACGTCGGGATCCCCTGCATCACAAGACCGGACTACCCCTAATCTGGATAGACCGAATATGTTATCACCCCGGGTGTTCCCACCTTTTCCGAGTTCTTCTAGCGGCGTAGTAATAATATCCGAGGATATCTAGAAAGGTGATAAACATACTCTAATTGGGTGCGACCCACTTAGCCTTGGTGCATCTCCCCTGATTTTCAGTCATTCCCTGTCGATGAGGCTAGAGGCTACGATTACCTTTAAGGGAATTTTCACTTAGAATACTTATTGCCCTCCAATAACAATGTACTGATAGCATTCATCCATACAGTCCATTCTGGGTCTAAATGGAACCGAAGGTACTATTCCTACTACATCCATTTTGGAATCATCCTCAGGATTAGTAGCGATTAGCCCTTACACTTCACTGCTCCATCTTCGATTTCATGCTCTTGTCTTCACTTCGAAAACGTACTCGTTGGATCGAAGTGGTTTTTCGGATAACTTACCCGATCCCGGTCTCTTCGAAAATAATGTTTGATATTTCTGGTAAACTCAACCCCGGTTCTTTAGGAAATAAACAGGAGAAAATAAGATTGGAGATCATCTCCTAACTGTTAGTGGATGGATTTCCTTTTCATCGTCCTAGAAGAATGAAACGAGTTTATACATACAGTATAGTACCTCGAACGGTAACTGTACCACATAATTCCCGTGTTTCTTCTAGATATTCCCAAAGTTATATTTTGGGTCCAGATTTGATAGTCGATTATTTAACTATCAAATAAATAATCATTCAACCAAAGAGTTTATTATCCACTCAAAACACTAAGTCTTATTTTATTTAATTTTAAATAAATTAAATCTCCTTATCAAAAGGTATGTACTTATCTTATTGGAGTAAGTACGTTCACTAACCATTCTTTCAAAAAAATATTTGAAAACTTTTTAAAATAAATATGAAAAGCACCATGCTGTATCAACCATGGATTCACGGCTCAATGATTACGTCTCTTTCCCAAAGAAATCCAAACTTAACTGCAGGCAATCTCTGCCTCCGATTTCACCATGAAAGTATACCATTACTTTCCGAAAACTTTATTAAATAATTTTTTAAAAATAATACATATAAAATTCCTATATAAATTCCCAAGTTTATTTTAGGCAAATACTTTTATAAAAGTTATTATATAAAATAATATTAATATTGAATAATTTATCTTTTAAAATAATAATACTGATTAATTCTAAATAATAATTGACTTAATATAAACTAACTTAATTAATAATTAAATATACTTTAAACAATTTAAAATAATTACATGACTTTGAAACAATAATTAATTCTGATTTATTAACAAGATTCTAATCGATTTACAAGACTTATTTATAAACTTATAATTTGTTTTGACAATTTTAAAATATTTAAATAACTAATTTTTTGGAATATTTTTAAACACTTTTAAATTACCTAGTTTAATAATTTAAATCCTCTTTTTAAAAACCCATCTTCTCAACAGAACATATTTCCAATCTCAATATAACACATCTAATATTTATAAATCTCTCTCGATTTATCACCAGTTTGATTTACGTCCCAATTTCGTAAATCCCCTTTTCACATTTCTAAAAATAAATCTATCATTTACTTTTTTTAAGCTGATTTACCCATCTCATTATAAATCCTCACCGTGAATTTATAACTTCAATTTATCCACTGATAATCATTTCACTTTATTTATAAACATTGTTTATAAATCTCATAGTCTCATTTCTCGTTTTTTAACGGTTTCACAATACTTAATCGATTATAAATCGATTTCTAAATTGAATACCATTTTTAAATCAATTCTTATATTACCCAACTATATTCCAAAACCAACTAAATTCCAATTCCACTTCCATTTCATAATTTAAAATCTTATTTAAGATATAGTATCACAATTTTGTTTTTTTTTTCAAATTTCCTTTTTATTCTCCCAAACTATTTTAAATCTCGATTTTTAAAAATCTTTTACACTTAAACAAATTTCACTTAAGTTTTATTATTTAAAATCTTTTATATACATTATTTCCAAAATCTCTATTTACAATATCACAAAATAGTTAAGTACAAATTTAAAGTGGAACCATTTATTTTATCCAAATAAATTTCTTTTAAATAATCCAAAAACTATATATAAATATTTTACTTCCAAAATTCCTTTTTAATTTTCTTTCAAAATTCAATATCTATATTTATGGTATTTTAAAATACCAAAATCTAGACCACTGCCACCATAACATCCAATAAATTCAAATCACACAATAATATATCATAGATCATACTAACAAATCATATATAGCTATATATGAAATTAAATTCAACATTTTTGAGGAATCCAGGTTGATCCTCCAACCTATTTCCCTGCATCCACAGGTGTTAGACAACATAAAAAAATACCAATCCCACTTCGAGGGGGGTATCGCGGTATATAAGGTCATCCGCTATTATGCGGGGTCTCATTCGCTAAATATGTGCGGGAACATCAATCCAACTACTAATATATACTACTATATATAATATCACATTCAACTGATAATAATTTATCAATTCAACAAATCAATTAATAATTAATTTTAACTATTTAAAAATTTACGCCAATCATCCAAATGAGTGAGATTTACTCACCTTGATTTTTCGATATTGTTAATTGTTCAAATTCCAAATTTATTTCGTATTCTACGTCATCACGAATCTCATGCAAAAATCCACTCTCGTATTCCACCTCGTATAAGCAATTTACGAAATTTATAAGATAACGATTTAATTTATAAATTATTTAACAATAAACACCTAACCTTAATTACCCATTTCTTCATTACAGACGAAAGATAACCAGCACACTCAATTATCCAAGCTTTGGCCACCATCCCCAGCCTCCTCCATGAACTTCTGCTGTTATTGAAGATCAACTCCCCTAATATACCTCTTCCCTCCAAAACACGCTTTCAGGCGACATAAGAAAACGTAGCCTAACTTCCAGGCACGACTTCGAACCCCCATCAGTGCTTCCTCCTCGATTGCAGTCCCAAAACCGAGCCCAGTTCGACCACGAACGCGACAACTTCCTCCCTCCACGCCACATTACTACACCGCGATCAGCACAGCCACACGACCCCTAAACTTGTGACCTCCCTTTCAAACGCGACATCCCTAACTCGGCTGAACACCCACCTCGCGACTACGACGTCCCATGCTCGTCGCCTGCCCACGCCCTAGCTTTTCCTAGCATCACGATTTTTGATCGACCCAACTCTCGTTCGTTTTTTTAGCTCGACTCGATTTTTTTGAATTGACGAAAAGAAGTAAGAGGCTCACTTTCGAATTGTTTGGTTTCAAAGGAAGAGGCTGTTCGATTTTTCCCTTATGAATAAAGACAGGAGTAACGCCATTTTTTTTCTTTCGAACTATAACAATCGCGTGGTTTTTCAAAAAGGAGAAGGGAGGGAGAAAAGATGTTGGCGTGTTTGAATGGGTCATCTACAGTGACTGAAGTGAAGGGGAAAAGGGGTGATGGAAATATAGTCAATCAAATATATATTTATATAAATTTTCAAATCGTCTCGATTTCGTAACTTAAAATCTCGAACCCCTATCGAGGCGTGCCGCTAGGCATTTATAATGTTATACCCCTATTCTAAACGTAATGGAAAAGGTTTTGAGTCCTAATTCGATCGTATAGAGAAGATAGCATTTTGGACCCAATTATTATACTGAATTCTCGATATTAAATTCAACGCGTTTATATTTCGTATGACCAAACGATAACTCCAAACGCTACGAAATTTGAAATTTGATAATAATACACTATTATGGACCTAATGGAATAGGTTTCGTCGAAATCCGAGACTGTGCCCCGGAAGGCTATTTATATACGTTAATTCAAACGATATATTTTTAAAATTGAACAAATCACTTTAAAATTCAATTTAAAAAGTTTATTATCTTCATTCTTATTAATATAAATTTTATAAGCCTTTAAATTATTTTTATCAAGCTTAAAACTCAAGATTCAATATTTTAACCGATTTTCAATTATTAAATTCAATAATTAAATTATCCAATTAATCGTTTTTATTTGAAATTCAAGTTAAAAATTAACTTTTAAATATTTAAAATCAATTGAGTATTTCAATTTCAAATAACCAAAATTCTGGGTCGTTACATTCCACCCCCCTTAAAAGGATTTCGTCCCCGAAATTACCAAGGTAAAAAGAATGGTCCAAAACCCATTAACTATTTCAAAACCAATCAGTTTAACAACTTCCTGAAATCAATTCATTGAAAACTTATTTTCACTTTTAATAATTTCCAACATCATCCATAAATTCCAAATAATGTTACTAACTGAACCATTTCAAGTTATAAACCAAATCAAACTTTAGTTATTAAAATTTTCCTCAAAAATTTTTAACTCCTTAAATTTTCGAAAAATTTCGCCAGCGTCTCCTTTGCGCGGCTAGATCGGAACAACTACAAATTGCCACTACGAGCCCAAATCATCAAAGAAAACAAAAGCCAAGTGGCTCAATCAGAAAACCATCAAATTCAAACATCAATTTAAACATGTACCTTTTTGTCGGGCAATCAAATTTTACTTCTGAAATCGAAGACATCAATTTAGCTTTTGCTTTTAAATACATGCACCTTACTTACCAATAATATCCAATCATACAATTCAAAATCATTTTGTTCAGCATTTTCAATTTCCAATATTTATTTCACCCAAAACCCATGCGATGTACATATATCATCCGTACGCAATATCAAATCCGACTCACTCGATCACACAATTTCACTTCCGAACTAGTATCGTTCACACGACTCTCTAGTGCGGACTCAGATCTGGTTCCTTGATTAGAAATCGTCATTCTCCTTGCATAGCCGTATACTATGATAGAGAATTCCATAATCAATCAAAATCCATATCCAGTGTTCGCTGTCGAAAATCGAGCAAAAAATCCTAACTCGGATTGATATAAACTATCTCGAAATTCTTTGCGCGAATATGGATCAAATCGTTATGCGAAATAAATAATATATGTACAACTTACGTATTTATTTCCAATTGATTCTTAGCTATATCAATTTATTTTTATTCACATTTATACTTCACTTTTTTTTCTTTTCATTCACTTCCAATTTTCCACTTTCAGTAATTTACCTTTATTTGATCTGCATTCAAATATTTACTTGGTATATTTTCCAATACCAATTCCACTTACCATCAATTTTCTTAAGTCTATTATAACATTTTATACAAATGTTCTTATGATTATTACCACTTCACAACTTAAGTTTATATCCACTTCAATTCATGTTCAATTTCTATTTAACTCAATTTATCTCCAAATTTTAAATATCGAATTTTATCAACCAAATTCCCAAACCATATTTAATTCACTAATTAATTTAATTTAAGTAGTTCCCTTCTTTAGTTCATTTCAATCTAAGCAAATTCCATTTCCAACTATTTCTCCATTTACAAATCAATTTCAATCTCAATTTTCCATTTAACTTATTAATTAAATTAGTTAGTTCATCCACTAATTTATTTTCAATCCAAATAAATTCTATTTCCAATAGTTATTTCATTTAGCCTACTCAGGCTAAATTCTCAAATTCACTTTATTTAACTTAAGTAAAGTTTAATACCATTCCAACATCAAATTTCAAATTTTATAAGTTTTCAAACTTATTCATATTCCATTCACTAATTTATTTCCAATTCACTTCATTTCAATTAGTTTACTTTACTAATTTATTCCATTGTCACACTCACTTTCATTTAACTTCTCTTAAGTTAAATTTTATTCTCCGTTTTCACATTCAATTTTTATCCACCGTATTTAACTGACCTTAAGGTAAGATTCATTTAAATTTTGCTTTCCAGATTTCATAAGTTCAATCTTATTTCTCATATTTCCAATTATCGTTTCAAATCAAAACCCCAGAGTTTAACCAATTTATTCTAAGTGTTTCAAGTCACTTTTGAAATCATATATATACATATATATCTCACTTACATATATCAAATCCAAAAATTTTAAGCTTCTTAAAATCAAAATCTTGTTTACCAAAATAAGACTCCAACAGCAAATCATTACGGTAGCAATTCCTCCATTGAAGACTCGAAAATGAACATCGATGATGCTGCAGCCATCACCGAAATTATTTTCCAGCGACTGAAGTGAGTTCAATGCTTTTATTTCCTTTAAAACTCCCTTTAAATATTTCAATTCAAAATATTTTCCAAATAATATCACTATTATTTTCCCAGACCTTTGAAAGACATTTCAAAACCAACGGGAATTAAATTCTCGAATTCCCATCCTTCCAACTGCTTTTTATAAATTATATTTATAATATACTTCTGGAATTTCATTTCATTTCAAATTATAAATCACATTTACGAAATCATATTTACAAAATCCCATTTTGTTATATGAATTACTTTCTTAACTTTTGATTATGATATCAACTTTTATTCAATCACCATAACACAAATAATAATAGTTTAATATTATCATTTTCTAACAACCAAGCACACCATATACAACTATAATAATTTCTGAAAAATTATTTATTTCATATATAAAAATTATTTGAGTAAAATTATTTCATTTACCCCATTCAAAACAATACCATGTCGAATTGTTCTGTTATAGTGTTTAGAGATCCCTATCAATAACGTTAATTACTCGTATTGACCAGAATCCATAACCACTCAATAGATCAACCAGCACAATATAAACAATTTTATATTCTCTAACAAATATGCGACCATATCTATTAATACACTCAAACTCATTCTAGGGTGCTACTGACCATATCTCTAATGAGTTACCCCATCAAAGCCAAGGTTCTCGCTTAACCTTCAGCTCTGATACCAAGTGCCACGACCCAGATTTTAGACCCTCGAAAATTTATGTCAATACGTTCACCGTATTACATGTCGAGCAATCGAATGATGAAAATACTAGAACATTAGGGAAAAAGAAGAAAGAGGTAGGTGAAGAACAGAAAAAACAACACAGAATCTCACAATCGCAGCGGAACAATATATAATAGATATCAACATGTCTCTATACGGAAAGAGCTATAAAACATTACTTATACATTACATCATCAGAGTAAAATAAATCAATAACTCAATACTGGACAGTTATAATAACTTGTCCTCACAAGTGTTGAATATATAGCATACAATACACAGCGGAATAAAATCAAGTACGAGTAATACGTCTTCGTCATCCAGCTCGTCTCCTGAGCTCCATAGCATCCCATTTTGTATCTGTAATACTCGGTCTGACCCGAGCATTATAATAAAATAACACCCGAGTCAGTCTGGAAAACCAGCGTGAGAAAAAACACGCAATTTGAATTATTAAAGTTATCAAAATCCTTTGAAAACAAAGGTATCTCGTAAGACCACGTCACACATAAACACGACGGGATTTTCCCTTACGATAACCAAAACAGTTTATTTCAAAATCGTCTGATATTATAATAGTGTCTAAACAAAGTAAATAGAACTAGCTGAAATGCTTGCATCTCATGTTTCAGCATAGTTGGGCACAATCAAAACCGTACGACGCTTATTGAAAGAATGAATTCCATACAAATGACTAGGCACTGGGGTACCACCTATCACAGTACACATTTAGAAAAATGTACCGAGGACCACACCGTGATCCCCTGCAACACAAGACCGGACTACCCCTAACCTGGATAGACTGAATATACTATCAGCCCGGGTGTTCCTACCCTTTCCAAGTTCTTCCGCGCACCGTAGTAATAATATCTGAGGGTATCTAGAAAGGTGACAAACATACCCTAATTGGGTGTGACCCACTTAGCCTTGCTGCATCTCCCCTGATTTTTAGTCATTCCCAATTGATGAGGCTAGAGGCTACGATTACCTTTAAGGGAATTTTAACTTAGAATGCTTATTACCCTCCCATGACAATGTACTGATAGCATTCATCCATACATGTCCGTTCTTGTTCTGAACGGAACCGAATGTACTATTCCTACTACATCCATTTCGGAATCATCCTCAGGATTAGTAGCGATTAGCCCTTGCACTTCACTGCTCCATCTTCGATTCCATGCTCTTGTCTTCACTTCGAAAACGTACTCGTTGGATCGAAGTGGTTTTTTGGATAACTTACCCGATCCCGGTCTCTTCGGAAACAACGTTTGATATTTTCGGTAAAATCAACCCCTGTTCTTTAGGAAATAAATAGGTGAAAGTAATATCGGAGATTATCTCCTAACCGTTAGTGGACGGATTTCCTTATCATCGTCCTAGAAGAATGAAATGAGATTATACGTACAGTATAGTACCTCGAACGGCAACTGTACCACATAATTCCCGTGTTTCTTCTAGATATTCCCAAAGTTATATTTTGGGTCCAGATTTGATAGTCGATTATTTAACTATCAAATAAACAATCATTCAACCAAAGAGTTCATTTTCCACTGAAAATACTAAGTCTCATTTTATTTAATTTTAAATAAATTAAATCTCCTTATCAAAAGGTATGTACTTATCTTATCGGAGTAAGTACGTCCACTAACCATTCTTTCAAAAAAATATTTGAAAACTTTTTAAAATAAATATGGAAAGAATCACGCAGTATCAACCATGGATTCACGGCTTAATGATTACATCTTAATCTCAGAGAAATCCAAACTTAACTGCAGGCAATATCTGCCTCCGATTTCGCCATGAAAGTATACCATTACTTTTCGAAAACTTTATTAAATAATTTTTTCAAAATAATACTTATAAAATTCCTATATAAATTCCCATGTTTATTTTACTCTTTTATAAAAGTTATTATATAAAATAATATTAATATTGAATAAGTTATCTTTTAAAATGATAATACTGATTAATTCTAAATAATAATTGACTTAATATAAACTAACTTAATTAATAATTAAATATACTTTAAACAATTTAAAATAATTACATGACTTTGAAATAATAATTAATTCTGATTTATTAACAAGATTCTAATCAATTTACAAGACTTATTTATAAACCTATAATTTGTTTTGACAATTTTAAAATATTTAAATAACTAATTTTTTGGAATATTTTTAAACACTTTTAAATTACCTAGTTTAATAATTTAAAATCCTCTTTTTAAAACAACCCGTCTTCTCGATAAAACATATTTTTCAATCTCAGTATAACACATCTAATATTTATAAATCTCTCTCAATTTATCACCAGTTCGATTTACATCCCAATTTCATAAATCCCCTTTTCACATTTCTAAAAATAAATCTATCATTTATTTTTTCTAAGCCGATTTACCCATCTCATTATAAATCCTCACCGTGAATTTATAACTTCAATTTATCCACTGATAATCATTTCACCTTATTTATAAACATTGTTTATAAATCCTATAGTCTCACTTCACGTTTTTAACGGTTTCACAATACTTAATCGATTATAAATCGATTTCTAAATTGAATTCCATTTTTAAATCAGTTCTTAAATAACCCAACTATATTCCAAAACCAACTATATTCCAATTCCACTTCCATTTCATAATTTAAAATCTTATTTAAGTACTAATATAACAATTTTGTATTTTATTTTCAAATTTCCTTTTTATTCTCCTAAACTATTTTAAATCTCGATTTTTAAAAATCTTTTACACTTAAACAAATTTCACTTAAGTTTTATTATTTAAAATCCTTTATATACATTATTTCCAAAATCTCTATTTACAATATCCCGAAATAGTTAAATACAAATTTAAAGTCGAACCATTTATTTTATCCAAATAAATTTCTTTTAACTAATCCATAAACTCTATACAAATATTTTACTTCCAAAATCCCTTTTTAATTTCCTTTCAAAATTTATCTATATTTATGGTATTTTAAGATACCAAAATCTAGACCACTGCCACCATAACATATAGTAAATTCAAATCACACAATAATATATCATAGATCATACTAACAAATCATATATAGCTATATATGAAATTAAATTCAACATTTTTAAGGAATCCAGGTTGATCCCTCCATCATATTTCCCTGCATCCACAAGTGTTAGACAACATAAAAAATACCAATCCCACTTCGAGGGGGATATCACGGTATATAGGGTCATCCGCTATTATGCAGGGGCGCATAGGGCCTCATCCGCTAAATATGTGCGGGAACATCAATCCAACTACTAATATTTACTACTATATATAATATCACATTCAACTGATAATTATTTATCAATTCAACAAATCAATCAATAATTAATTTTAACTATTTAAAAATTAACGCTAATCATTCATATGAGTGAGATTTACTCACCTTGATTTTCCAAAATTGTTAATTATTCCAATTCCAAATTTATTTCGTATTCTACGTCATCACGAATCCCATGCAAAAATCCGCTCTCGAATTCCACCTCATTTAAGCAATTTACGAATTTTATAAGATAACAATTTAATTTATAAATTATTTAACGATAAACACCAAACCTTAATTACCAATTTCTTTATTACAGACGAACGATAACCAGCACACTCAACTATCCAAGCTTCGGCCACCATCCCCAGCCTCCTCTATGAAATTCTGCTTTTATCGACGATCGACTCCCCTAATCTACCTCCTCCCTCCAAAACACGCTTTCAGGCGACACAAGAAAACGTAGCCTAACTTCCAGTTTAAATTGTAACGACCCGTATTTTTAGCTATTTCAACTTATTAAATTTAACGTAATTATCAAATAAAAATGGTTAAAAATAATTTTTTTAATGATTTTGAATGTAAGTTATTGGATATGAATTTGAATGAAATTTTGAAATAGTTAATTTCGAAGATTTTACGATAACGAGTATTGAAATAAATTCTACGTTTTGACCATGTTTAAAATCAATAATGAAATTGAATAACTAGAATTGAATGACTGAAAAATGGAAATAGTGGTTCTATAATTTGAATTCGTTTTAAAAGTTAAATCTTGTAAGTTCATTTACATATATTTCAAAAGATAGTGATTTATTGAATAATCAAAATTGTTTAAATTTAATATTGCAATTATTTGAATAATTGAATTTTGAATTTAATATGATTGAAAATGATGTTGGAAGTTGATTTAAATTTTATTTAAACAACAATGAAGATTGTTAACAGTTAAAATTGGATTTCAAAAATGAATAATTAAAAATCGGAAATTTTATATTATAATCGAGACGTTAAAAATAGCGATCCGGGGCACAGTCTTGGATTTTGATAAAACCTATTCCATTGAATCCGTAATAATGTATTATTATTGGATTTCAAATTTCGTAGCGTTTGGAGTTACATTTGGTCGTACGGGATAGTAACGCGTTGAACAAAATATCGGAAATTTAATATTTTAATTCGATTCAAAAATCTATCTTCCGCATATGATCGAATTAGGCCTCGAGACATGTTCCAGTGCGTTCAGAATAGGGCTAAAACATTATAAACGCCTGGCCACACGCTTCGTTTGGAGTTTGTCCGGAAAAAGTTGAAAATAATATTAAAATAATAGGTTCACGCGTATAAATACGCAGATAGTAAAAGACCTAACCCTAATCTATTCGTAGTCGCCATTTAACTTATTAATGGCCAAAACTTCTCCTCTTTCTCTTTGATTTATCTCCAAATCCGTAAGTAATTATGGAAAACTGTCAACTACAATATTGTAGAGAGTGGAGAGATCTATAAATCCAACGGTCAAGATCGTCTAAGGTGGAGCAGATCGACGGCAAATCTGGTGCATTGGGCATGCGTTTGTGGGTGGATTTCTCGACTATGGTGCAGCCAAGTGTCGCGTGGTTTGGGGCAGTGGTGCACGGCGTGGAGACGCACGAAACGAAGGCCTCTGATCAACCTCTAAGCGACTGGTGGTGGTGTGGCATCTAGGGTTTTGAACGCGTGTTTGGGTTTCTCTCAAGTACGCATCTGCGAACGAACGAAGAGGGAAGGTATCAGGGTGCGGCCCGGATCTCTGGAAGCAACAGCTGGGATTGGTTAGGATATTTATTAAATTAATTTATAAATTAAACAATAGCTTAATTCATGTAAACTTTAAAAATGTATATCTTGGTCATACGAGTTCGGAATTGGATGAAACAAGATGCGTTGGAATCGTGGCGATGAGCACCGCAACATGGAGCAGATTTGGAGATGATTGGAGCTAACTAAAATTTTAGGTCAAATCGAACGTCATTCGATTTGACTTAAAATTGAAAACTCAAGATGAGTGTTTTATAATGCTCACAACGTACAATAATATTTTTGTGCTAGTTAAATTTGGTATTATGAAGTGATATAAATTTTATTGGTCATTGTTTGATAAATTTAATTATCATCTAGATTATCATTGAATTAACTATTAGAAATTAAAATTGACAGTCAAATTGAAATTGGGATTTAATTGCAAGTAAATTACCGGATATTGACAACTACGAAATTGCTATGAATTATATTTTTCTGTTTGTAAGATTGATTATGATGGATGCAAATTGGTTGATATTTGGATGTTTATTTGTTTATATATCCTGTTATCACCTTGTATATTATTTATAGTGTATAAAAAAACTATAAATTGAATTATTTCGAATAAATTAAGAAATAGGTTGAAATGATATATACCTATGACATTGAGATTTGGATTGAAATGATATATATCTATCCCTGAAATTAAATTGAAATAACTGACCACTTGGCCTTAGAATAGAAAATTATATACGGACACCGCATTGGTTAAATTAAATAGTTTTAAATTTTTTGATTTGAAATTATTTAAATGGTTTTGATTTAAAGGAAAATAATCAAATTTATAGAAATCAAATTAATCTCGAATTCGAGTTCGAAATGTTGAAGTAAATTTTGGTTAAAAGAAATTGTTAAATAATTGAAGTTGAGATTTTGAAGTTAAAATCAGAATACGATTGAATTTCATAAATTAATTTGTTTTTAAGAGATTGGATTTTATTCGGATTTTGGATTATTGCCAAATAAATGTGTTACAAAACGATATTTCGAAATTGAGCTCTGAATTGAATTTTATTTGAAAATTTGATTTTAAATTGAATATTGAACGTAAATTCGATTAAGTGTTTAAAATCGATATTTTGGAAATCGAACTAGGAATTGATGTAAATCGAAATGCTTTAAAATTAAGAATTGAATTGAAATGGTTTTAATATGGAATTGAATCAAATAGTCGAAGTTGAAATGGAAATCGATTTGGAATTTTAAATTGATTGAAATCAAAATTGTAATTGAATTGGAATAAATTGGAATCGAAGAATTAAAATCGAAATTGAATCAAATTTGAATCGAAAGGGAAAAATGAATTGAGGAGATTTGGAAATTGAATCTGCTTGACTTTGAAACTATTGTCAAATAAATTATTTTAGTATAAACTGTTTAAAATCTATATTCTTTAAAATATTAAAATTATTTTGATTTTCCAAATTATTTACTATATCAACCCATTTTAATACTCAAACTATTTTATATTAAACTAATTTAACCATTTAAACTATTTTTAGCTATTTTGACAATTTAAACTATTTTAATTATTTAAACTATTTTAAACTGTTCAAATTATTTTTCAAAACAAAAATTCAAACTGGTCAGGAGTGGAATGTTTATTTTTAAATCATGGATTTAAATACGAATTGGGTTAAATGAAGTTATAACCTAAAATTGAAATTCGAAACAATTTTGGAAACGAAATCGAGATATTAAGACGAAAAGGATTTTGAAATGAAATGGTATACTTTGAGTAAATATGTTGATTTCGAAATGGATTTGATTTTGAAGCGAATATGATATTTTGATATCAAGTATGAACTGTTTTCGAAATGTAAAAGTACCAACCGGTGTGTAAAACGATGTTTGGTTGTTGAAGAGACCGGGGCCGGATATGGGCATACTCTCTGTCGATACTGGAACCACTTTAACAACTGTGGACACGGAGGAGACTCCAAAACGAAGTGGTTGGATTTGGCATCGTTTGCTGGATTTGAAGAAAGAGAACGATGATGGATTATCCTGGCACTTGTGCCAATTTGAAATGACTAAAACAGGATCTGTACTGGCCAAGTGGGTTAGCTACCCCGAGCGGACGCACTTCTTCATATTACCATCATTTACATTGTGATTGATTGGTGCGCACCCTTCGGATTATGGGAGCGTTGGACGCGGTGGGCGATCATAGCTATAGCTATGATGCGTTACCACCAGCCGGGAAGGGTAAACTGGTAGTATCCTACCTTGAGCATTGCCCAACGTGCCTTGTCATACTTTTATCCCTAAACGAGACCCATACGATTTTGGTTTAGTGTTGTCGTATCACGACGCATCCTTATCCACCGACCGTTTAACTGGTGTTTTATATGCAAACTGTACGACAATGCTTAAAAACGCGTTAAAGGGGATCAATGTAGAGCTTTAACGCGAAGAAAAATATTTATTTTATTGATTAGACATTATATATGTAGCGTATTCTACTACATATAAATATTTTGACGGATCCTTAAGAAACGGAAAATCTCATAACATCTCTTGAGTTATTGCACGCACGTTATACATTGGATAAGAGATGTGAAAATCCGAAAGCATCTCTGATGCCGTGACACTCATGTCATATGTGATACCGATTTGACTTACATAAGGATATTTTAGTCCCGACTCAAGTGTTTTGTCTTTTCATTACGCTCGGGTCATTCTTGAGTTTTTCAGCTTATTGAAGATATATTCTGGAGGACGAAGATGAAGATTTGGTACACTACTACTATTATTCCTGCATCATATTGTCTGCTGCATTATTTTATTTATTTCTGATGTATGTATAACTCTGATATGTTGTATTGAATATAATCAAAAATATTGTATAAACGGCTTCATGAACTGTTTGTTTGATTATTATATTTTGTTGTTCCGCTGCGAGATTCTATGTTTGTTTCTTCTACTGTTCTAATTCTTCTTAATTAACCCCATTAACAATCCTCCCTTTTGAATGGTTTGATTTGACATGTGTTGTTTATTGTCGATTTGAACTATCCAAAAAGGTGGGTCGTTACGAGAAATATTGTCAATCAAATATATATATATATATATATATTCAAATCGTCTCGATTTCGTAACTTAAAATCTCAAACCCCTATCGAGGTGTGTCGCTAGGCGTTTATAATGTTATACCCCCATTTCGAACACAATGGAAAAGGTTTCGAGTCCTAATTCGATCGTATGGAGAAGATAGCTTTTCAGACTCAATTATTATATTGAATTCTCGATATTAAATTCAACATGTTTATATTTCGTACGACCAAACGATAACTCCAAACGTTACAAAATTTGAAATTTGATAATAATACACTATTATGGACCCAATGGAACTTGTTTCGTCGAAATCCGAGACTGTGGCCCGGAAGGCTATTTATATACGTTAATTCAAATGATATATTTTTTAAAATTGAACAAATCACTTTAAAAATCAATTTAAAAAGTTTTATTATCTTCCTTCTTATTAGTATAAATTTTATAAGCCTTTAACTTATTTTTAACAAGCTTAAAACTCAAGATTCAATATTTTAACCAATTTTCAATTATTAAATTCAATAATTAAATTATCCAATAAATCGTTTTTATTTGAAATTCAAGTTAAAAATTAACTTTTAAATATTTAAAATCAATTGAATATTTCAATTTCAAATAACCAAAATTCTGGGTCATTATAGTGGGCATCGAATAAGTTAGATCTAGATGATATATGAGCTAACCAACATGACTTTTGTGTTACCTAATGTAACGACCCTCCTTTTCGACCCTCAAAAGTTGACACTAATACATCCACGGTATTCACATGCTGAATATCCAAGTGCCGGAAAGATAGATTTTTGGGGTGAAATAAAGGAAAAGAAAGAACATAATCTCATATCGTGACGAGTAATATATAATATCCAAACAAGCAATATACATAAGTATAAACAACAATTTATATTTTACAACCATCAGTAAATTTTTAAAACCATTTTAAGCGAGTTTAGCTCACCTCCTCATGATTAGACTTCATGAAAGACACATGCTTCCCTCCACGGTCAAGAAATTACCAAAGCAACCTTCTTTCCTTGCCTTGCTTGCACCTACCCTCTCCCTAGCTCACGTCCATGTCTCCCTCTCCACCCTAGTCGCTCACGGCCATGTATAGTTTTAGGGATTTGTGCTCCAAAGCTTCAACTTTTAGTGAGATAGCGGTGTGTATAAAATGTATACAAGCTTATGCAAGAAGTTAGAAGAGAAAAGAGAGGAGTTTGAAGTGGTTTAGTTTAAGGAAAAGAATGGAGAAGAAAAGAGCTCAAACCTAGAAAAGGAAAACAAAATGAACTTCAGGGTGTTGCCTTCTCTTTTACAAACACAAAAAATAGCAAATGGCGTCACTTACCCCTCCATCAGATTACCTAACTACCCCTACACTACTCTTCCATAACAAGCTTTCCCCATGTGCTACTTCATGTGCCAAAGTATATGTCATAATAACATGTACTACCCATCACATCACACAAAAAGTCTTCTCTTTACTTTATTACTAAATGACATCATTAGCCACTAATTAATTTTCTAACTATACGTCAATGCTAACCACTTATTATTTGTTAAATGTATGCGTGCACAATATCTGTGTGTGTATGAAAATAACGTTTTTAACAACTTTTGTTCAATGAAAAGTCAAAAATTCGAAAAACGATTTCCGACCACATTTTCAATTTTCCACTGAATTATATATTTTTGTAAACAGATATTCAAAATGAGTTTAGTATAGTTATTTATTAACTAAAAGAGGGTTATTTGATCAATAAAAATCATTAATTAAATATTTAAAATTAATTAAATATTCACAAATCAAAGCGATAAAATTCTGGGTTATTACACCTAAGCCATTCTTGTTATTGATCTGTTTCTCTTTCGAGGATAAATTGCTGGAATTTTTGTCAACCAAAGAAGCCATTAAAAGTGAGAGAAGAGGAAAATTGGGTTTTTAGAATAGAGTGCGGAAGAGAATGAATGAACCGATTTCATTCATTATTTCTTTTAATTTGTTTAATGTTGTGAGTTGTAATGAATGGACATGGATTTATTACTTGTTCAATTGTGTTAGGAACTTTGTGCTAAGGATTTTGAGTACAAACACAAATATTCACTCCTCCCTTGGTTTCATTTCCTAACTCAATTTTTCTTTCTTTCGTTTTTGTAGTTTTATTTTCTCTTTATCATTTTAAGTTAATATATGGAGATAATATTTACTCTTTTTCCATGTACTGCGCCCATTTATGTTAGAGGCTATAAGGTTTTGATGAGGCATATTACTAAGGTATATGAGTTCTTTTGAGTAGTTATAAAAAGCCATTAAAAAACCTTTTTAGTGTTACTTACATGGTTTTCATTTCATGATCCTTAGCATGGACCAAGTATTTGATAGTTGTGAAACTTTACGAGTCTCCCTTATTAAATTTATAGACTACTGTGTAACCCGTGCGTTACATACGATAATATTGTTAAAAATAATATTTATATTATAATTAATTTTAAAAATAGAATTTTATCATGTAATATATGATAAATTTATTGAGATAATAATTATGAATTAAAATTACATGTGACACTCAGATTTAAGGTAAAGGCTTCAATCCTTGCTAATTACATATACATGCTAGAATTAATATCCTAACTCATACACATATACATAATTAAAATTGTTGTTACTATATATGTAAATAGTTGATGTTATGTGATATGCATATTTTTTATATAAATGCAAAAATAACTTCACCACTTATGTTAATGTGAATGATATATATATATATATATATATATATATATATATGTAAGTATGTATGTATATATGTATGTATATGTATGTATATATATAATGTGTGTATGTGTGTGTGTAAAGAATTGATTTTCAAGGATTTACAAATGGAATAACGAATATTACATACTTTAATTTATTTAAATAAATTATAAGGAGTTGAAAATAAAAGAAGGAGAAAATCAAGAAGAGTTTTATACGTAATTGTAGTTGAGAAGAGCATTTTATAGCTAGCTTATCCACACATGAACCTTTATCCATTATTTGAGATTTCAATTAATAAACAATTTTAACTTTGCGGCTAGCTATGGATTTCATGCTGTTATAAGAGGATCATGTTCATGACTTTGATAATTAAAAATTAATGTTACATAGCACTTAGTTGAGTTATAAATTAGGTAAGGTTTCATATCATATTGAAAATAAGAATTTTATATAACCTATGTTTTTATTGGTGTAAGTACGTCCATTTACATTGCAATGTTGTAAAATATAAATTTATTCTTTAAAGGTTGTTAAAATACGAAAAATTTTCATGCAATGTGTGATAAAATTTTTGAGTAAATAAATTATAAATCAAAAAAATTATTATTGTTTATGTATGCATTTTATATTATGTGATTTATGTATTTTTATATCTGAATAAATTATTTTAATCACTTTTTCTCATATATATGAATATTTTATACATATTTAAATTGTTTTATTTTTACGATTCATTAAACGAATAAATGAATATTAGTTAATACCATTTTTTTAAATTGTTTAAATTTAAAATTAAATAATTAGTTAAATATATGGACTTTAATATAAAATATTAAAAGAGAACCAAGAAGAGTTTGTAAGTAATTGTAGAAATATTAAAATGTAGGTATTTGCAGTTAAAAAAAATTCTTCTATGCAATGCATGATAACTTCATCGAGATAAACGAATTATAAAATAATTTATCCTTATTGTTGACCTATATAATCTATGTTATCATATCTATATTTTTTTGTATATAAACGAAAAATAATTATACCAATTTGTCAATGAGACTATGGTACACATATTGAAATTTTCATATTTTAATATTTATTTGATATATTAATTGTTAGTTAATAAAGTTCATCAAATGATTTAAATTTTAGATTATGTGATTAGTTTAAATTTATGGGCTTGAACGTAAAATATAAGAATAAAATTGAGAAGAGATTTGTAAATAATTGTATTTTCTTGAAAAGTAGGTATATGAATAATAGTAACTTATAAAAATTTGAAAATAAAATATCTGGAGGGAATTAGAGAATTAAGACGAGTGGATAAAATTCCTAGAATTAATAAGAGAGCTTGAAATTCTTTTGCTTACCTGTGCGTTGCATACGGTATATTATAAAATATAGTATTTCTACTTTTAATATTGAATGAGAACTTTGTTATGCAGTGTGTAAATTAAATGATATAAATGAAATATAAATTATTAACATTAATATTGCTTGAGTGTGTGTGTGTGTACACGAATGTATGTATATACACACAAACACGCACACGCACACGCGCGCGCACGCGCGCGCGCGCGCACACACACACACACACACACACATATATATATATATTCGAGAAATAAAATAATTTTATCATTTTTGTTAATATGGATATGTTGTACATGTTGAAACTGATTTATGTTAGTTATTTATTAGATGAATAAACAAATATTATTTAATGGAACTTGTTTAAATAAGTTAAATTTAAAATTATATAATTAGTTTAAAGATGTGGACATAAAGGTAAATGATAGGAAGAATTTAGAAGAATTTTGTGAAACATTGTATAAATTTGACGTGGAGTTATTGAAATTAAAAAATAATTTTGTAATATAATATATGATAAATTATTGACATAAACGAATTATAACTGGTTTACAAATTAATTTTGTTATTTTTGTTTATAACATAAGGTATGTTATGTAATTTATATATTATTATAGTTGAATGGGAAAAATAGTTTTACCGTTCTTCTTAATATGAATACACACACAAACACACACACACACACACACACACACATGTATATATAGACACATATTAAAATTAGTGTATACTTTTAGGATTTACTAAAAGAATAAACTTAATATTCACTATATTTAAATAATTTAAATTTGAGATTTCATAAGTAGTTTAAATATATGGACTTAAATATAAAATATCATGAAAGAATTGAGGGTGGTTTAGTAAACAATTGTAGAAATGTTAAAATGTAGATATTTGAAGCTAAAAATAGAATCCTTCACTGTAATATATGATAAATTTATCAAGATAAATGAAGAATATATTAAATTTGCTAATAAAGTTTATGTATATTAATTATATCAGGAAAATGGGTTGAAGGAAGTTTTTATTTCTGTTTTTGGGCCTATGGACGCGCATGTTTTTTTTTCGTCTAAAGGACGCGGGCTTACTTTTTTCTTTCTAAGGACAAACTTCTATAAAATTTAAATTTTCCTCTGTGTTTCTTCTCCACCTTCTTTTTGATATTACTGATCTGTGTTCGTCGATCTTCTCGATTCAAGGACGCGTTTTGTATTCGATCTTCTCGATTGTCATTCATCTTCGTCGTGTTTTTTCATCGTCGATCTTCATCGTGCTCTGGATCTTTACAATTTCGTTACATTCAGGTATATTACTTTTATTTGTTTCGATATTCTTTTTATCTTTCTCTGATAAAATATCGTTCGATTAGTAATTGCTTTTTTTTGTTTTTGTACGTTGTATAGATTGTCTTCTTCCAGATTTCAGTTCCTATTTTGGATTTGTTTCAATGGCAAGGTAAGATTTTATTGTGTATTATTCTGTTTCTTCAGTATAGTTTAAGGTTTAACAATTTTACTGTTCATCTATCTTACGAGTGAATTTCATATGTAGTTTTTTTCGTTATGCTATATTTATATAGCATTTTTTGCTGTTGTATTCATATTTTGTTGTAATTTGCTTGTGCTCTGTTCATTTATCATCTGCTTTTTAATTGATTTATATTTCTCTTATTTATGTCTTAATTATCATTTTGATTTGTTATGCTATGTTAATTTAACATTTTCTGTTGTTTCTCTGTCATAATATTAAGTAAGTTTGTTAACTGTTTTTTTAATTTCTTTTGCAGTACTGATATCTATGATGATGAATCAAAAAGTTTGCTAGTTATTTTTGAACATAATGGGAATTGCTATTCTTGTCATCTCACGACGGGCTCCTCTTTGTTTGGTGTTAGACTGAAATCTGTGAAGTTTGGCCACATCTAAGTCCATTTTCTATTGAGATATCTTATGTTCTTGAGAATAAGAATATAATCATTGATACTGATTCAGATTTGATCAGTATTGTGTGTTTTTTAATTTTCAAGAAGAGTCAATATTTTAAGTTTACTGTTAAGAAAAATGTTTGTGTTAAGGAAGCTGATATTGCTGGCTGTGGTTTAGGCAATGCAAGTGTTCAAAGCTCTTCAATTAGTAGTACTTCTGGTTCAAATAGTGATTCACATGCTGATTCTTCTTATTATTTGAAAGATATGTTGAAGAAAGGTTGTCAAAAAACTATTGTGGATTTTCTTGGTTTTTGTTTTAATGGAGCTGAGGATTTTCGGGAGTTTTTAATGGCATATCAAATAAAAAATGGTTATGATTTGATTTTTATAAGAAATTCTCCAGATAGAATATCGGTTAATTGCTCTTGGTTGAAGGATGGTTGTAAGTTTTATCTTAATGCTTCTTCGGATCCCGGTCTACTCTCTCGGTTTTTTATTCGAACTTACAATTTTGCTCATTCGTGTGGAGGCGGTCTTAGAGATGTTAATAAAGTTAATATTTCAAGTAGATTTGTTAAATCTTTGATTGTTGATCAAATTCGAGATGCTCCTATGAAGAAGCCAACAGATATAATGAAGGAATTTAGAAGAGATTACAATTTTACTCTTTCATATTATTATGCTTATAGCGGAAAAAAATTGGCTTTGAAAGAAATATATGGCGATGATGCTATGTCATATAATGATTTACATTGGTATTTAGAAGCGTTGCAAAAGTATAATCCTGGTAGTTATGTGGCCCTGGAAGTTAATGGTTCAACTGATCAGTTTGAGAGAGTTTGTATTGGTTTTGGTGCTTGTCTACTTGGATTTAAACATTGTCGGCCAATAATATTTTTAGACGCAGCTGCTTTGAAGGGAAGACCGGGTGTTTTGTTAGCTGCTACTGCTAAAAATGGTAATCAAGGTATGAGTTCCATTTTAGTTTTTTTTTTATTTACTCATTTGTTTTTCTAGTGATGATATATTAAACTATCATTGTTCAAAGTTGTTCATAATTATAATGTAGCCATGTTTACACAAGAATTGTTGGCTTTATTTTATTAAATGATTGACCTGGTTATAGTACAAATGTTTATGGTAGAAATGTTTACAAAAAACATGAAATAAAATTTTATGCAGCAGTACCTAAAAGACTTTTAAATAACGTATGCTATATTCATATATCATTTTGAATTTACTTTAACTGTGTATAACAGAAATTATTAACCTTTAATAATGGTTTTGATGTTTAATATAATCCATGTTTCTCATTACTGAGCTGTCCTTAATTATTTATTTTGTAGGTTTCTTTCCTCTTGCTATGGGTATTGTTTCGCACGAAAATGAATCTAATTGGTCTTGGTTTTTATCCCATCTGAAAGGAATGCTTAATGAAGATCGGCCTTTAGTTTTTATGTCTGATCGTCAATGGGGTCTTGTTTTAGGTGTTCCCAAAATATTTCCTACTTCATATCATAGCTATTGTTTACTTCACATGGAACAGAATATTGGTACTATTGTCAAGGCGGGTAAAGGTGATTCATCTATTGTGGAGTTGTTTAAACTTTGTGCTAGAGCTTCTAATGTGTATGATTTTGAGCGATATCTTTCCAAATTTAAAGATATTGGGGGTATATCTGCAGAAATTTTTTTAAGAGATAAACCGTTTGACCATTGGGCAGATTTGTTTTTTCAAGGAAAGCGTTATGGTGAGTATTCTTCTAATGTTGCAGAAAGTTTCAACTCCTGGATTTTGGAAAATAGAGTTATGCCTATAACTTCTTGTTTGGATGGTATTCGTGTGAAAGTTATGGAGCAAATGGCGAGACGAAGAGAGGAATGTTGTCTATGGACAACATATCTTTGTCCTGTTATGGAGGAACGTTTGTCAAAGTTAGTAGAAGATGGCTTTGGTTGGGAAGTTTTTAAGTCTTCGGAATTTGTGTTTGAAGTTAAATCTCCTAAGTCACAGGTTGTTGATCTTAAAAATCGTTTATGCTCTTGTAATCAATGGAGAGTTACTAGTTTTCCATGTGCTCATGCAATTAAGTGCATTAACAAGTGTAGATTATCAGTTTATGATTTTGTGGAGGACTATTTCACTGTTACTGCTTTCAGATCTTCATATGCTAATGCTATCAATCCAATTCCAGATTTTGATAAGCCAATTGTTGCTGAAAATAATGTTTTGATTAGGCCTCCTAAAGAAATTCGTGGTGCTGGAAGACCATCTACAAAGAGGCGTGGTGGATTTGGATATTCTCAAAGTAAAAGAAACAAATGCAGTCAGTGTAATAAAGTTGGCCACAACAAAAGGAATTGTCTTGGTTCTTCAAAAATTTAATAAAATCTATGTGTTTTGTTACTGCAATTGAGAAGTTTTTTAAGTTTATAGCTGCTAAAGCTTATAGAAAAATGCAGTTAGACATTGTGAAATCATTAGAAAATAAAATGTGATATGTTTTGGTTATTTTTTTTTAAAATTTGTGATATCTGCTGTTCCTCTGCATTTTGGTATTGATATTTGTATTCAATGTTATATGTACTTATCATTTCAATTGAATGCTAGTTGTAACTAGCATTTAATTATAATTAGTATTCAGTGTTCTGTCATTGAAATCAATCATCTTTCATTGTATACAACTGAGTAAGCTTTTGAGCAAGAATGAAGGATTTGATGATGATGATATACTGTTTATATGATTACTTGGTTAGATTATTTTAGTGGTTTTGTAATGATTTTTCAGTATGATGATGTATTGTTTATATGAAATTGTGGAACATCTGTTCCCATATTTCTTCTACACTGCATCTGAATATCTTCTGTTATTGTTAAAAACAGCAGTTGGAAAAAATAATTAATAGTAATTTGTAAATGAGATATCTTCATTATGCAAACTGCATCTCTCTGTTTCAGAAAATAACATATCCATAATTGCCTATATCTGTTTATCATTTCAGTTTGTAAATGAGATATCTTCTGTTATTTGTAAATGAGATATCTTCATTACAATAAAACCACTATCTCCATGTTTCTACCCCAGAACTTACCATATCCATAATTGCCTATATCTGTTTATCATTTCAGTTTAATGCTAGTTATAATTAGCATTACAGTGTAAATAATAGCCAACATATTTGAAATGGAGTTGAAACATTGGAAATGATATAAAAATTCGATATGGATAAATTCACACATTATTGATCACTGTTCAATCACTGAGAAATGTATTTTCGCATAATGCTAGTTCTATCTAGCATTTCAGTATAAAACATCATTTGGTACATCAGAAATACAATAAAAGCATTATAAAACAAATAAAAATGACACTTGAGTATATTGATAGTTTATACATTGTAGTTCATGCATTGAAATTAGACAACTATTATCAAATCAAATTCAAATCAAGAAGTTCAAATTCATCTCCACAGTTTATACATTGAGAACAAAATTCAATTACTGGAAAACATATAAAATTTCATCTCAGACTCCATCTCAGATTCCATCTTAGACTCCATATCAGACTCTTTGTAGAGTTTCTCGAAGAGTTCAAATATATCCAAAGTTTTTTGAAGTTACAATGCAACAGCTTTTTTTATGTAGAATCTTTGCAGAGTTTCTCCAGTGACCAACTGTATTGTGGATCATTGAGTATGCTATACACCACTACAGCTCTTAGGTTTCTAAGCATTTCCTTTGGATATTTTTCTGGTACCTCATCCTTGTCCAGTTTTTTCATGTTTACCATGACAAAGAACGCACAATCAAGTCTGTTTCAAATATACAAATGTTAGTTCATATTACAGTAAAACCTAATTCTAAAATAATATTGCTATTTTTACTCCAGAATTCTAAAACATAGCTTTATATTTCGATCACAATATTAATCAATGCATTCATAGAGACAACATTGCTGTGTGTGGAATGTGCATGCTTATACATTATCTTTTTGTTCAATAAGTGCAGATCAATGAACTGTTAATTAGCAATGCTAGTTTTAATTATCATTTTGCATATTTCATGCATTCTTCTGCAATTTAAAAATAGAAATGATAGTTTAAACAAGAGAAGAAATGAAATTATTTACTTACGAATCTGAATCCTGTGGTGGGCTTTTTGGCTGCAGCATTTTAGGTTTGTGAAATTCTTTGTTCAGTATTCCTAATTCTGCCCATTTTGTCTTTCTGCAAGAAGTAAAATTAGTGCTGTATATTAATGTTAGAGTGATTTCAAAAATATACTTTTCTTACAAGAACGAAGGCTTGGTTGTAGCTGGGGTTTGAAGTCCTTGTTGATCTATTTTTTGGTTTTGTTGAATCATAATGACTCCACTGCATTGTTTCATAATTTAGCATCAACAAGCTCCAATGGTTTGCGTAATGTAGAGGGAAGAAAATTTTCTCTGTAAATTCATCTTTGACAATGACATCTACTGTTGGTATAACTATGTCTTTGATCACAGTTTGCGGTCATGTGTTAAAGCATTCTGCACATTTATATGTATTAGAATACTTTATATTAATTTTTAACATTTATATTAAAAAGATTATACATACCATCATCATTGTGGTGAAGTAGTAACTGTGTTCATACATTTCTTGATTGTAATAAAACCAATCAATAATCTGTTAAACCAAACAACAAAGGTTGTAAGTTTCATGGGATAATTAATTTATTTTGGATCAGGAATATTAATGCTAGTATTCATTTTCATTTATATGTTTACTACATTGTATGCGTTGAAAAATGCAAATGATCATTTAATCAGTCATCTTGGACATTCTATATATTTATATGTGGTTTACAAATATCAATGTTATTTTTAACTCCCATTCTTTCATTCAATACATTTATATGCAGTTTGAAATTTGAATGCTAGTTTTAACTATCATTCTCTCATTCTATACACTTATATGCACTTAAAAAACTATGAATGCTAGTTTTATTACTCATTCTCCCATCCTAGACAGTTATCATAATTTTAATTTGATGCATACCTGTCCATCTGTAACCCCCTCGAACAGAACAGCTTCCAGCATAGATTTAACTATTGTGATTCCTCCTTTGTGTCCTTCATCTTTTTCATATGCTACAGTGCTGTAATTGAAAATTAATAATTGAACTATATTTTCCTTCAATTTTATTTAGTAACAAATATAATGAAATAAAAAATATTAGAATTCTTACTTCTCATTTTTGTTAAAGTTGAAGAAAGTAAGAATTTTGTTTTGCTTTTCTTCATTCAATAATTGTAGAATACTGCTTTTTGTGATATCCTTACTCTTGTAGGTTTTACTTGATTGCGAGTATCCATCAACATCAATAATTTCTTCATTATCAGTTGTTCTGACTTGTTCATCTGTTTCAGTTTCAGATTCATGTTCATAATCTGATTCTTCATTTTGTTCATCTTGTTTCTGTTCATTTGTATTTTCTTTCTGACCTTCCTTGGTTTCAAATTGTTGCTTTTGGTTTTCATTGTCAACATTTTTCTTTGTTTTTCTGCACACAATTTCATATTGGCAATCAGAATCAATTTTACTCCTTTGTTGGCGCTTTTTAACCCTTAAAACTAAAGAGCTTGGTTTCTTCTGCGTTTTTTCATGCACTACTGGTGATTTTTCTGTTGCCTCTGAAGGTTTGTTTTGATCCTGTTGTTCTTTCTCTTTCCGCATCTTTTCAATTTCCTGAGTTATTTTGAGATCAAATGATGGTGGTTCTATTTCTACTTTTTCTTTTGATCTTAAAATCTTGATTTCCTTTTTCAATTGTATGACAGTGCCTTCTGCTTGTATTCTTTTATGTTTTTCCTTTTCTAATTCTTTTTCACTTTTCTTCAATTTATTTTCCAACTATATGATGTACTGCTGCATTGTCTCAACTTGGTCTTTTGATGTCTCTTCCACATTTTCTATTTTGTGCATCCCAATATTCTCATTATTATCCAGCTGGACAAATTTTTGTTGGCTTTTTTGTTGAAGAAGTGCTTTTTCATCTTCAGTCAGATTTCTTATTTCAACAAAAATCTATGTAATAACATAAATAGTAATGAATCAGGTAACATACAAGGATGAACTAATTTTATATATAGTTGTCATTTTTCATGTGATGCTATATCTGACTATCATTCTTTAGTTATACTAGTGTTATGATATAATAACAAAATGACAACTGTTGATATACACTATGTTATGATATATTTATCTATCATTATATATTTGTTATACTAGTGTGATAAATAATACCTTTCTACTGTCCATGTTTATCAATGCTTCTCTTGAGATCACCTTTTTCAAGCTTGCAACATTCCACCTCCCAAATCTAGGTAAGTTTGAACAGTATGTTGCTAATGGAGGTATCAAATTCACATGCTCACATAGGAAAAACTACAAATAAAATATTACTTGTTAAAACACATAATGTGTATAATTTAATTTATACAGATAGATGCATGAACATAAAGTTAGATTGCTGTACTTACAATAGGGAGCATGGAACAACCTGGCATGTTTCTTGGCTTTGTTTTGAAAGTTGTCAAAGCTCTAATCAGTGAATGATGAATTGTAACTGGCCAAGATACTGAATTCATTTTGTTTTGGTCTAGGATATAGGGAATATATCCCCATGGTAAGTATCTTTGGTTATCAGGAAAGAAGAAGGTTATCATTGCAAGAATTATAAGCAATTTTGGAAAATCATTTTCATGTTTAAATTGTTGTGTTTCTAGCACATTATTTATCTTAGAAATTGTAAGATCCTTTGTTATGTGCTCTATTGTTCCAAAGGTTCTCAGTACAAAATCTTTGCAATTGTCTGGGAGTATTTGTAAACTCATTTTCAGTACTGGAAAAATATTTACTCCAGACAAAGGTAAGCTAAAGATAATTGCAATATCTTCAGGTTTGATTTTTAAAAAAATATTCCCTACTTTAAAAGCTTCATCATTGATAGAAAATGTTTCTATTATATCATCTAAGGTTGTAGATGATTTTGTAAAAGCAGGTATGGATAAAATTTCTTTAAAAAACACTAGCATGAATTTTTCAAACGGTGTTTGTTTTAAATAATTTAATTGGTCTATAAGATAACCTCCTTTTTCCTTAATTTTCTTGAAAATTTTTATCATTGGCAGTAAGCTACATCTATACTGAATTTGTTTTTGAGATACTTTCTTTGGTTTTTTTCCTTCAGTTTTTTTTACTTTCTCCAATGTTTTACCTTTTCATCCCTGTACAAAAAACTGTGAATGAATAATTCGGTATTTAACAAACTATAATATTGTTTTTATGTCTCATTTTTTCAATGCTTTCTTATTTTTATCTATCAATTTTTTCAACTATGAAAGCATAATTTACTAGTGATATATACATCTATCATTCTTTTTTCAAATGCTATATTTGTCTATCATTTCTTTTTTTCACTGTATGCTTCTAAAGTCGAAATATTGAATGCTATGTTTGTCTATCATATGTTCATCTACCATATTATATTTTAATATGATGCATACAAATCAAATGATATATTGAACTATCATTCTATAACCATCAAAAACAGTAAATCAAATGATATATTGAACTATCATTCTATAACCATCAAAAACAGTAAATCAAATGATATATTGAACTATCATTCTATAACCATCAAAAACAGTAAATCAAATGATATATTGAACTATCATTCTATAACATTCAAAAACAGTAAATCAAATGATATATTGAACTATCATTCTATAACATTCAAAAACAGTAAATCAAATGATATATTGAACTATCATTCTATAACATTCAAAAACAGTAAATCAAATGATATATTGAACTATCATTCTATAACATTCAAAAACAGTAAATCAAATGATATATTGAACTATCATTTATCATACTATACTAGCAAATACTGTAAATAAAATGATATATTCAACTATCATTCTATCATGATATGTTTCTCCAACATTTTTTTCAATGCTATATATTTCTATCATTCTATAAATATTCATCTTATCATTGTCTATCATCTGTCAAAGACTGAATGCTATGTTCATCCATCATTTCATATTTCAATATTACACATGCAAATCAAATGATATACTGAACTATCATTAAAAAATTATCCATCTAATTATTTTTTACCATCAATATTATACATGCAACAAATCAAATGATACATTCAAATCAAATGATATACTGAACTATCATTAAAAAATTATCCATCTAATTATTTTTTACCATCAATATTATACATGCAACAAATCAAATGATACATTCAAATCAAATGATATACTGAACTATCATTAAAAAATTATCCATCTAATTATTTTTTACCATCAATATTATACATGCAACAAATCAAATGATACATTCAAATCAAATGATATACTGAACTATCATTAAAAAATTATCCATCTAATTATTTTTTACCATCAATATTATACATGCAACAAATCAAATGATACATTAAGATCAAATGATATACTGAACTATCATTAAAAAATTATCCATCTAATTATTTTTTACCATCAATATTATACATGCAACAAATCAAATGATACATTCAAATCAAATGATATACTGAACTATCATTAAAAAATTATCCATCTAATTATTTTTTACCATCAATATTATACATGCAACAAATCAAATGATACATTGATCTATCATTCAATAACAAATCAAATAATCAGTTGTTTTACCTTTGTTTTTCTTTTTCTGTTGACGTTTTCATCAGTAAGCTGTTGTTTCTTCCTTTCGTCTTCATTCATAGTTTTACATGCCCTAGGTTTTTTCGTCCTTTTTGTATCTTCGTCAATCTCATCCGAATCAACAGCCGTTGATGAAGTAGTTTTTCGCCTTCTCTTTACTGCTGTACGCATAGCATTGGAAACCCTACTTTTTGAAATCGTAGGTTCATCATTTAATTGTTCAGGATTTATTGAAATATTTTGATTTACGTCGATCGACTTAGATTCTGAAGTCGATTGCGCTTTTAAATCAGTTTGAGGAAGAAAATTGATTTCGGTTTGGGTTGCCATTGTTTGATGAAGAAGAAATTTTGTTTGCAGAAGAAATTTTGTTATAGAAGTATTGTTTGCAGAAGAAATGAAACTACAGAAGTACGAACGAAATACAATTTTTGGCGCTTGTCCTTCAGACCAAAGTTTAATTTTAACGTCCGTTAAAATTAAATTTTATTAAACTTTTTCTTTTAAACTAATTTATGTGATTTATATATATAATTATATTTGAATGAATAACTAATACTATCACCTTTGTCGACACGAATATGGTATACATGTAGAAATTATCATATTTTAGCATTTATTAGATGAATTAATGAATATTTATTAATTGAATTTATTTCAATAGTTAAATTCAATTTCAAATAATTAATTTGAATATATTGACTTAAATGTATAATGTTAGGTGATATTGAGGAGTGTTTTGTAAATAATTGTATAAATTTCAAAATGTAGGCAATTGACGTTAATATATTTTTTACAACGCAATACATGGTAAATATATTAATTTAAATAAATTAAAATTTGAATTTGCAATTATTATTTATGTATATAATTCATATTATGTGATTGATGTATTTATATATTCGAATAATTTTTTTTACCATTTTTGTTAACAAGATAATGGTTCATATTGACCTGGTTCATTAGACGAATCAATGAATAATAGTTTACTAAAATTATTTAAACACTATTAAGATTACACAAATAATTATAATCTATGGCCCTAATGTAAAACATTGGAAAGGAATTGAGGGGGATTTTGTAAATGGTTATAGAAATTTTAAAATGTAAGTATTTAGTATAAAAAAATATAATTTTGTAATACACTTCATGATAAATTTATTAAGATAAATAAAATGTAAATTGAATTTGTTATTGTTGTTTAGAATATATTGACAGAGTTTGGGGTATGCCCTAGGGACAGTTATGTAATTTATTATAAATTAATTAACTCGGTAATCAATTCTCGTTCATAATAAAAGTGCTTATCTTTCTGTTATATATTTTTTGTAATGTATTATAAATAATTAAATATTTAATTAAAATATATTAACAAAAAATCCATAAATGATGTGTTTGTGATAGTAATTACAAATAGTTGTAATCATGAGTACTGTATCATAATATAATAAACACGTCGTTTTAAATATTCGTAGTCAAGATGCATCGAGACTAGATACGATGCATCCGTTGAGACTAGAGTATGTAACGCTCAATAAATGTTGGGCAGTGTATTACTCATGACTATTAGGGCCATCCAGGGGTACGTACTGATAGTTATTTGGTAACTATGAAATGACCCACTCAATTGTTTCTGTCGGTTAATATAACTAAGGTCAAACAGAAAATATCGAAGTGACTGATTTACACATTTAATATTTTTTTGTTTATATATTATACGATGTTTAGGTCGATAGGTGACAAATCTAGTATATGGTATATCATCACATTCAGAATGGTTTTATGCTTATGTAATTTAAAAAAAAATGAACACACACACACACACCACATACACACACACACATATATATATATATATATATATATATATATATATATGTGTTTCTTAATACTCACGGCATATAAAAAACATTTTTTATTTAAAATTAGTTTAATATATTATTTGAGTCATATAGGTTTCATAATTTAAATATTAAATATTATATCATACAAAATAAGTTTTAAAATTTTATATAAATACTTTTATATTTAAAAAGCATTTAGCTTTAAAAATATTTACACACACACACACACATATATAGTTAAATATTATTTAAATCAATTAAGTTTCATAAATTCATAACATCCAAATATATTTCATATAAAATGTCTTTTCAATTTTATAAGATTAAATTTATACATAATATGCTTTTAGCAGCAAATTTTTTTAATACAGATTAATATTTATACACTTGCAAAATTAATGATTGAATTTAAAAATTGAATTATAAACTACAAAATATATATGAAAATATGTAAATGTTTTAATATCATTCATATTTTGTTTATAAAACATTGAAATTCAAAGTTATATTATTGAAACTAATTTTTTATTTTCAAACTGAAATTTAATTTAATAAAAATTTAAATTAAAACTAAAAAAATAATTTTATGCTGTGATAATTATTAGATACACACACACACATGCATATATAATTTATATATATATATGCATATGTATATGTATTTACACAAATGTATATATAATGTATTAAATATATATGTATATATATATATAATTTATTAAATATATATATTCATACATACATACATATATAATTTATTAAATATAGATGTATTTATATATATTATTAAATCATTTACAAACATATATATATTATACGTTTATCTAAAAAAATTCAATTTTGTTTTTGGATTTTATAACAAAATAATAAATAAACTATAATATATCATTAAATGATTTTACATTCATATATATATATATATATATATTTACATAATTATATATATACATATTTTATAAATTTCATGTTTATATGTATGTATGTATGTATATGAATTGTTTAAAATAAAATGTAAATATATAAATATTTATTTATAATTATATATATACATTAAAGCACATACGCATACATTTAGACGATATATTTGTACACTAGAAGGGCTAACATATTTGTTGGGTTGTAAATCCAAGCACATATATAGAGGCATGTCAAACCTTGCACAGATTGTTATGTTAGCGCAGACATACATCTGTGTCTATGGTACATGTATATGTATAATATAACATTAATTACATAATATAAAACAATATTATAAATTTAAATAAAATAATGATTTTATTAAAAGTAATTTAAAAATGTTCTAAATAAATTAGATTTCATAGGCCCAATAAAGATCCAAAATGGTTTAAAAAATTGAAATTCACCCGTTTCTACCGCTATGGACTGGCCCAGTTCCAACAATAATATCGTAGCCCAATAGCTTATGCAGTCTAAATTAGTCATGTTAGGGTTAACTAATTAAGCTCACGGCCCATGTAGTAGGGTGTATAGAAAGGTAATTTCGAAGGATTGGGTTCGGTAATCAAGTACTCTGCCCTACCTGGCTATTGGCCTAATCTGAACTGATATGTGAGCCCAAAGGTTATCCCTATTAGGAAAGACCTAATTAATGGTTAATTAATTAAATGATACGCACACACACATATATGACATATGTGTTATACTAAAATAATAAATATTCTATATAAATGTTATAATAGAATATTATACAATTAGTTAAAGAATAATTAAATTAATTAAATAAGATACAAGATTATACATAAGATTATTATACAAGCAAATTAAAATATAAAAGTTATATAATGATAAAACTTATATGATATGGATGTATAAATTACAGGTGGAACATTAAGAAACGCTAAATAGACTTAAGGAATAAATATATATGTAAATGTACGTATACCGTGAGTTTCGATGTGTCCGACACTTGAATCATGAGGGTATTTCATAAGAAATCCATTATTCCATAAGTCGATATTACTCATATAATATATTGAAGATTATGAATCTTAAATACAATGTTGTCCTCTACCATGTATATTAATAAATTACTTGCATACTCCTTAGTTATTGAGCAAACTTAATATAGGGATGTTATGTGTAGTATTGTTAATATATTGAATAGATGAGGCAAGATAACTGTATGTATTTGTTGAGCAACTCAAGGTACATATACTATACTTAGGCCGTTGCGATATGGTAGGTACAAGTGAATAATTTCATTTCGATTTGTTAAGAAAACTCAAGGTCGAAGTAAAATTAGGACTAGGTACCCAGGGTAAGGAGTTGTATATGATACAAAAGATAAGAGTTATCTATCGTCTGTGGAGCTATGACTTATTGAGCAAACCCTGTAACGACCCCGGATTTTTATTAAATTTAAATTAATGATTTATTGAATTTTTGAATAAAAAAATTTGTGAAATAAATTGATAAATGGATGCGAGTTTCCCCTCCAGATGAATTCTATGTTAAATCAATTAAAATCTAAAATATTGTATATATGTGATTAGATTCAAATTTCAAGTAAATGGTTAATAATAATAATTGAATTTATAAATTCAACATAAGACAATAATATACATAAGTATGAAATAACTTGCAAAGCAAATAATAAAATAAGTAAAACAAAAATGTTTAACAAATAAAACAACTTTATGTATGCGAATAAAGTTATGTAACCAGACAAGAAGTATTTTAAAAACAAGAACAAAGTAATACTTTCGAGTGCATGCAAGTTGAAAATCTGGAAAACAAAGCACAAAACCAGGCAAGCAAAGGAAATAAAAATAAAATATCTATATTAGTACACAAAAGAAATGATGCATGTAAACAAAGAAGTAAACATTTGTACCTACTGCTATCCTCTCAGCCGAAATGAAGAGATTTTATCAATAGATTGTACAACATCAATTAATGCAGCCTCCCAGCAAAACCCAAGGCAAAGAAAAAAAACATCGGCCTATGATACAAACAAGAATTATATCACCTGTACAAGTAACATCCTATCTGTACACATCTCCTCTATATCACTTGAACAAATGCAATACCCTGTAAAGCCATTTTCTTTATCAAGCCTTCCTCATATCAGTTCGTTCAATTACAACTGAGAAAACATCTGAAGTAAAAGAAAAGAAGAAATCATCATAAAACTTGAAACAACTAAAACAACAATTCAAAAGCTTCAGCTGGTATTTTTCTTTCAAAGTCTGGGGTGATATATGAAGGCTCTGTTTTCTTTTTGGAAAATCATGGTGAGTAAACATCAAACTTTAAGTAGTTATAAATCTGGAATTATATTTTTGATGTATGTGAAAAATCTAGATGTTGACATGAATACATGGATTGAAATGTATGTGTATATGTCTGCTGTTACCTCTCTGTTGTTTCACAGTATCAAAGAAAACACACCTTAATCCATATCATTCTATCTAAATTGATTCAAGTTTCGGTTTCTAAAAGGAAATTGTCTGTAATAATGAAATATTATTTTTAAAATTGGTTACAAGGATTTATATTTAAGAAAATGTTCTGAAATATGAAATACAGTAAACCTGAATCAAGGTCAATAAAATCAATGTTCAAAATTTATTGTTTTGATTATATAACCTGTTTCGAACTTGCAAAATATGAATTTTAATATGGAAATCTGGATTTATAAGTTTGTATATTTTGAAAATTTCTGGGTTGATCAGATATCATATATTAGCCGATTTCCGTTGAACGGAGGCGAGTTGTACGGCGAGATTGAGACTGGAGAGGGTCGGGATGTTAACGAACTCAGGAAAATTGGTGTAGTGATTTATCAGAGGTTGTGGTGGCGGCGGTAGGTGATCAAATTCTGGTGACCTAATTTTGGGATGGCCAGAGTTTTTGATTCGCGCGTCGTCAACATTAGATCGAGCGCCACGTGGTTTTGTGGGGAGGTAGAGGGGAGATAGACGATGAGCTGGCCGGAGTTTGGTGGCGAACGATGGTCGGAGGGTCGAGAGATTGGCGTTGACAGGATTGGATTGGATGATGGTTTCGGGTTCCAGGTTTTGTCATTTCTCGAATTTGAGATCGACGGCGAACTGGAGGAGTTGGGTGGATGCGATCGAAGCAGGGGTGGCCTGCGACTTGCTTGAAGTTCTGGTGGCGACCAGAGGTGGTCAGGTCCACCGTGCACGTGCACGAGCATGGTGTCTGGTGATCTGGTAGAAAGCAGGGGGGACTCGAGAATTTTCTCGAGTAACTCGAGTGTTCACTCGAGTGAATTCGTATTGGACTCGAGGCAAAGTGTTCTGGCTCGGGTATAGGCTGTTCTCAGGTTTAAACAAAACCTGTTTTGTTTGGTTTGGAAATTTTAATTAAATTTCAACATTATAAAACAAAGTTAAACTAAGTTCTAAATCAAAGTCAATAATGAATTCAAATCAGTTTGAAACTTAGTTGGGAATAAAGCTTGAAAATTTAAATTGTTTTTTTATATAACTGAAAGTGTTTAAGTTTATGTGTATTTAAAAAAAAAAGAGTTTTGAAATTTTGAAATGGAATTTGAATTTAAATTAGAGTGTAATGTTTAAAATACACTTAATGTTAATGAAATCATTAATGAAGAAATTAATTATCTTAGAGATGATTAAGGTAATAAGAAAATGATTTAATTAATAAGTAATTAAAGAAGGATTTATCAAATTGGTAAAGGAATAATTTAGATAAATTTATAATTGGAAATGATTGATAATGAATTAACCAAATATAATTTCTTAATAAAGTAATTAAGCAATGTTATTAGTTAATGAAGATAATTAACTAGGGAATATTAAGTAATTAAATTAATATGATTAATTTTGATAGTTAATTTGATTAATAAATTAAGTAATCAATTATAAATTGATTTAAATGAAATTCTTAATGAAAGCAATTAAGGATTAATTACTTATTATAATTAATTTTGGATATTTTGATTAATTAAGAAGTTAATTTATTATGTAATGAGCTTAAAGGTTAATTAAAGTGTTTGATTAATTAATTTATATTAAGTGATTTGGAATTAATAAATCAGAATTAGATAATAAATTCATAAGTAAATAAATTTGATTGGAAATAAATTGAATTAATTAGGATTAAACAATTAATTAATCCTATCTATGATTAATTTTGAATGCTTGACCTCACTTATGAATGATTATATCGTATGAGATTCTTGAATCGCTTGTGATATATCCTGATTTGTGTGGGATTTGTAATGTAGTTAATTATCTGTGATATAATTTATTATCTGTGATACATCTGTGATTTATACATCTGTGAATAAAAGATAAGCGTTATAGTTTATATCGCTTATCAACTATATTTCTGTGTTTTAATCTGTGATGATTGAATGATGTTGCACTATTGTGTTGAACCCCTGGACTACACCTTTACACACACAAATATGGATTTCACGTGGAAATCGATTAAGTCACAGATAATTTAAATTTAATGTTTTTGAAATTGAAATTTTAATTTCAATTGATTTTGAAATTGGAAATTTGGGTTTAAAGTGAAAAGCTTTTGAAATGGAATTTCAAGGATAAAAGTTATTTTGAATAACTTAATCGAGTTTTGAAAATTTAAATAATTTGATTTAAATTTGAATTCAAGTTTGAAATTGAATTCTATGATTTGGAACTAGGGATTTAAAGATATTATGAATGTGTTTATCTGAATTTAAACCATTTAAAATTGTAATTTTGAGAATTTGAACTTAACCCAAAGATTTCCACTCGTATGAATAAATCAGATTTTCTGAGATGAAACTGTTTGTTTTTTTTAAAAGAATAAAAGCTTTCAGATAAGAAATGAAATTCCAGTTTAATTAAAGGAATTTCAATATTGAAGTGAAAATGGTTTTCCAAGTTATGAATGAATTGTTTTGAAAAGCTATGATTTGAATCTGTTTATTTTTAACAGATTTAAATTAATGATTGGTTTAAATCATTTGAAATGGGATTGTTTTGAAAGCTATAAGTTAAACCTTGATTTAAAGATTTAACGAGTTAATCAAACTGAAATGGAAATTAATTTGGGAAAATCTATGAATGAATCTTTTGTTTAAAAGATTAAAGTGTGGAAACTATTTAAACCGTAAAGGTTGAATCTTTTTGTTTAAAGACTTGAAATTGGTAATTTGTTAAACCATTTGAAAAGAAAAATTTTGGGTTTAGGTTGTGACTTAATTGAAATCCCATATCCATATGTTTTTAAATATTACGCTCACTATTCGGTTTAGCCGGGAGAGGACCTTTGGGTCGTATAACCCATTCCGAATATGTGATACGCCGTATATGGATAGCATTTGAAGACCGGTGGTGAAGACCGGATATTTTCGAAAACGAAAGGACAACTCGTCGAATGTCTCTGCATCGACTGGCCCCGATATAGAGATTTTATCACCCTTTGTGATGGGAAGTCCGGACGTGATTGGAAATTATCCGGAATTGCAAGGGCTTCGTGAGAAGTGCCTTCGGTTCTGTTCGAACCCGGAACAGACTTATATGGTTACATGTCTGACATTACACTTTGAGATATAAAGCAGATTTCTTTCAAATACATTTCTGTTGGTGGCGGAGAATTTATTCTCTTAGCTTAACACACTTCTCTGAGACGTACGAGCTCAGAGGTTATGTAGTTGAAATTTATCAGCGATATATCCCAATTTGGTAATGTGGCATGCTGAGTGTAGCTGTGTGATGATCAGTGTTTGATCATTTGTTTGATCTTATATCTTTGTGATCATAGGTTGATCATCTGTTGACCCAAAGCGTGGCTTTTTGAAAAAGCGTAGCTTTGTGGACGAGACTTCGTCAGGGCCTCACAACCCGGAAATGGTCGAAACAGGAATGTTGCGGCAAGGTTATGAGGGTCGCGCCCTTTAGGGTATGTCATTTCCTTCTAGAAAAGGGTGGTGTCATGGTATGGAGCCCAGATACTTACTCATGTGGATACACTTTATTATGTGTGATGTTGGTTATCGAGGCCTCGGATAAAGGTCCCAAAGGACCGGGAGGTGGCATATTCGTGAGTTACCTGTTACAGGGGTAACCCGGCCTTGTTTGGCAGAGAGCAGTTTGTCTCTCGGGGCGTCCCGCCAGAGGCGTTCCCATGCGGCGGAAAGGAAGTTCCTTAGCCTGACCATTTGTTGGAAAATCCAAAGAAACAATACGAACCTTGTACGGTTTTAGTTGTATAACCTGCTATGGAATGTGGCGGTAACCTGCTATTGAACATAGTAGCTATAGTAGGCATACGATACTGGTCGTATGTTGGCTAAGATTAATATTATACTTTCGAAATGTTTTCTGCACTATGCACTAATAATAATATCAAGATGATTTTACGTAGTAAGCATCTTTGACTATCATAAGAAGAAATCTCCTCCAATTCTGCGTTTGCATTGTGTGTGTGGCGGGAGGTCTTATGGTAGTTTCATTTTCCAAAAGCATTGCGGGTTTCAATGTTTTAAAACTCTTTGTTGTTTGTTTAAAAGATAAACTGTTTTTGTTGCTCACACCAGTCCCATGACTGATCCGGAGTTTATTGTTCCCTTCCTAAACTCTGGGTGCCCACTATTTTCCACACGGGCAGTCTAGAGTTGGGTTTCTTTTCAGATATTCAGGTTTAGTAGATTATCTGGAGCTAGTTCATTCATCGGAGTTGCTTATCTTGGAGTTGTGGATTCATTCTCTTTTGTAGATCATTTGGAGATCTCTTCCATTTGCTGTTATTTTCCGCTGCTATTTCTTGTATCTCTGATATTTGTTGTATCATCTCTGATGTATATTGATATTCATTGTATCACTCTGTTGTATCAGATATTATATATCAATGTATTATTCAGTTTTTCCGCTGTGTTATTTACTTAATTGTGTTATAGCTCCAGCGAATCGGATTTGAACGGTCGAATCTGCGGCATTCTAGTACAATGTGAAGTACGGATGTTGATTTTCGAGCGGGCAAAACCCGAGTCGTTACAATGTGGTATCAGAGCTAAGGTTGAACTTTAGCTCAGGAGTGTAACATGTTAAGTAGCTCATTAGAGATAGAGTGAAGTAAACTCTAGAATGAGTAATTCTCAGATATCCGTTCGAATGTCTCAGTAAATTCTCTTACTATCCACTGATAGTGAGTATGAGTGCAAGAAGAGGACGAGATAGGGGACAGAGGAATACGACTATGAAACGGTCAATACTCTGTAACAACGAGAAAGCAATCTTTTCTCTATCAATCTCTTTTGTTCAACATTTTTTTTTTCAATTCTTCGATAATTTCTGGTAGATCCAGAAAGAAGATTCGATATATTAATATGGGACATAAACTCCAGATAGGCCAGACTTGTTTGTTTGGATGTATTGGTTGCTTTGATTGCTATGGTTGATAAGTATACTTTAGTTCTAAACTGAAAATTTTGAAATTGTATCCATATATCTATCTATTCTTTGGGTCCGGATATATTCTACGAATGGTTAGTTATCACTTCAAACTAACCGATGCCACTGTATATTTCGTAGATCTGGATAACCCGAGTATTTTGTTGATTGTTAAACAGATTCGTTCTTGTATCTGATTTTGATATTCTGATTTGGTAAGCCAAATGCAGAATAGATGTTCAGTTTGATTAAATGAAACATTCTTCATCTGTCTTTGTTTCGTGCCTACGAATTTCGAGGACGAAATTCTTTTAAGGGGGGAAGTCTGTAACGACCCCGGATTTTTATTAAATTTAAATTAATGATTTATTGAATTTTTTAATGGAAATCTGGATTTATAAGTTTGTATATTTTGAAAATTTATGGGTTGATCAGATATCATATATTAGCCGATTTCCGTTGAACGGAGGCGAGTTGTACGGCGAGATTGAGACTGGAGAGGGTCGGGATGTTAACGAACTCAGGAAAATTGGTGTAGTGATTTATCAGAGGTTGTGGTGGCGGCGGTAGGTGATCAAATTCTGGTGACCTAATTTTGGGATGGCCAGAGTTTTTGATTCGCGCGTCGTCAACATTAGATCGAGCGCCACGTGGTTTTGTGGGGAGGTAGAGGGGAGATAGACGATGAGCTGGCCGGAGTTTGGTGGCGAACGATGGTCGGAGGGTCGAGAGATTGGCGTTGATAGGTTTGGATTGGATGATGGTTTCGGGTTCCAGGTTTTGTCATTTCTCGAATTTGAGATCGACGGCGAACTGGAGGAGTTGGGTGGATGCGATCGAAGCAGGGGTGGCCTGCGACTTGCTTGAAGTTCTGGTGGCGACCAGAGGTGGTCAGGTCCACCGTGCACGTGCACGAGCATGGTGTCTGGTGATCTGGTAGAAAGCAGGGGGGACTCGAGAATTTTCTCGAGTAACTCGAGTGTTCACTCGAGTGAATTCGTATTGGACTCGAGGCAAAGTGTTCTGGCTCGGGTATAGGCTGTTCTCAGGTTTAAACAAAACCTGTTTTGTTTGGTTTGGAAATTTTAATTAAATTTCAACATTATAAAACAAAGTTAAACTAAGTTCTAAATCAAAGTCAATAATGAATTCAAATCAGTTTGAAACTTAGTTGGGAATAAAGCTTGAAAATTTAAATTGTTTTTTTTATATAACTGAAAGTGTTTAAGTTTATGTGTATTTTAAAAAAAAAAGAGTTTTGAAATTTTGAAATGGAATTTGAATTTAAATTAGAGTGTAATGTTTAAAATACACTTAATGTTAATGAAATCATTAATGAAGAAATTAATTATCTTAGAGATGATTAAGGTAATAAGAAAATGATTTAATTAATAAGTAATTAAAGAAGGATTTATCAAATTGGTAAAGGAATAATTTAGATAAATTTATAATTGGAAATGATTGATAATGAATTAACCAAATATAATTTCTTAATAAAGTAATTAAGCAATGTTATTAATTAATGAAGATAATTAACTAGGGAATATTAAGTAATTAAATTAATATGATTAATTTTGATAGTTAATTTGATTAATAAATTAAGTAATCAATTATAAATTGATTTAAATGAAATTCTTAATGAAAGCAATTAAGGATTAATTACTTATTATAATTAATTTTGGATATTTTGATTAATTAAGAAGTTAATTTATTATGTAATGAGCTTAAAGGTTAATTAAAGTGTTTGATTAATTAATTTATATTAAGTGATTTGGAATTAATAAATCAGAATTAGATAATAAATTCATAAGTAAATAAATTTGATTGGAAATAAATTGAATTAATTAGGATTAAACAATTAATTAATCTTATCTATGATTAATTTTGAATGCTTGACCTCACTTATGAATGATTATATCGTATGAGATTCTTGAATCGCTTGTGATCTATCCTGATTTGTGTGGGATTTGTAATGTAGTTAATTATCTGTGATATAATTTATTATCTGTGATACATCTGTGATTTATACATCTGTGAATAAAAGATAAGCGTTATAGTTTATATCGCTTATCAACTATATTTCTGTGTTTTAATCTGTGATGATTGAATGATGTTGCACTATTGTGTTGAACCCCTGGACTACACCTTTACACACACAAATATGGATTTCATGTGGAAATCGATTAAGTCACAGATAATTTAAATTTAATGTTTTTGAAATTGAAATTTTAATTTCAATTGATTTTGAAATTGGAAATTTGGGTTTAAAGTGAAAAGCTTTTGAAATGGAATTTCAAGGATAAAAGTTATTTTGAATAACTTAATCGAGTTTTGAAAATTTAAATAATTTGATTTAAATTTGAATTCAAGTTTGAAATTGAATTCTATGATTTGGAACTAGGGATTTAAAGATATTATGAATGTGTTTATCTGAATTTAAACCATTTAAAATTGTAATTTTGAGAATTTGAACTTAACCCAAAGATTTCCACTCGTATGAATAAATCAGATTTTCTGAGATGAAACTGTTTGTTTTTTTTTTAAAGAATAAAAGCTTTCAGATAAGAAATGAAATTCCAGTTTAATTAAAGGAATTTCAATATTGAAGTGAAAATGGTTTTCCAAGTTATGAATGAATTGTTTTGAAAAGCTATGATTTGAATCTGTTTATTTTTAACAGATTTAAATTAATGATTGGTTTAAATCATTTGAAATGGGATTGTTTTGAAAGCTATAAGTTAAATCTTGATTTAAAGATTTAACGAGTTAATCAAACTGAAATGGAAATTAATTTGGGAAAATCTGTGAATGAATCTTTTGTTTAAAAGATTAAAGTGTGGAAACTATTTAAACCGTAAAGGTTGAATCTTTTTGTTTAAAGACTTGAAATTGGTAATTTGTTAAACCATTTGAAAAGAAAAATTTTGGGTTTAGGTTGTGACTTAATTGAAATCCCATATCCATATGTTTTTAAATATTACGCTCACTATTCGGTTTAGCCGGGAGAGGACCTTTGGGTCGTATAACCCATTCCGAATATGTGATACGTCGTATATGGATAGCATTTGAAGACCGGTGGTGAAGACCGGATATTTTCGAAAACGAAAGGACAACTCGTCGAATGTCTCTGCATCGACTGTCCCCGATATAGAGATTTTATCACCCTTTGTGATGGGAAGTCCGGACGTGATTGGAAATTATCCGGAATTGCAAGGGCTTCGTGAGAAGTGCCTTCGGTTCTGTTCGAACCCGGAACAGACTTATATGGTTACATGTCTGACATTACACTTTGAGATATAAAGCAGATTTCTTTCAAATACATTTCTGTTGGTGGCGGAGAATTTATTCTCTTAGCTTAACACCCTTCTCTGAGACGTACGAGCTCAGAGGTTATGTAGTTGAAATTTATCAGCGATATATCCCAATTTGGTAATGTGGCATGCTGAGTGTAGCTGTGTGATGATCAGTGTTTGATCATTTGTTTGATCTTATATCTTTGTGATCATAGGTTGATCATCTGTTGACCCAAAGCGTGGCTTTTTGAAAAATCGTAGCTTTGTGGACGAGACTTCGTCAGGGCCTCACAACCCGGAAATGGTCGAAACAGGAATGTTGCGGCAAGGTTATGAGGGTCGCGCCCTTTAGGGTATGTCATTTCCTTCTGGAAAAGGGTGGTGTCATGGTATGGAGCCCAGATACTTACTCATGTGGATACACTTTATTATGTGTGATGTTGGTTATCGAGGCCTCGGATAAAGGTCCCAAAGGACCGGGAGGTGGCATATTCGTGAGTTACCTGTTACAGGGGTAACCCGGCCTTGTTTGGCAGAGAGCAGTTTGTCTCTCGGGGCGTCCCGCCAGAGGCGTTCCCATGCGGCGGAAAGGAAGTTCCTTAGCCTGACCATTTGTTGGAAAATCCAAAGAAACAATACGAACCTTGTACGGTTTTAGTTGTATAACCTGCTATGGAATGTGGCGGTAACCTGCTATTGAACATAGTAGCTATAGTAGGCATACGATACTGGTCGTATGTTGGCTAAGATTAATATTATACTTTCGAAATGTTTTCTGCACTATGCACTAATAATAATATCAAGATGATTTTACGTAGTAAGCATCTTTGACTATCATAAGAAGAAATCTCCTCCAATTCTGCGTTTGCATTGTGTGTGTGGCGGGAGGTCTTATGGTAGTTTCATTTTCCAAAAGCATTGCGGGTTTCAATGTTTTAAAACTCTTTGTTGTTTGTTTAAAAGATAAACTGTTTTTGTTGCTCACACCAGTCCCATGACTGATCCGGAGTTTATTGTTCCCTTCCTAAACTCTGGGTGCCCACTATTTTCCACACGAGCAGTCTAGAGTTGGGTTTCTTTTCAGATATTCAGGTTTAGTAGATTATCTGGAGCTAGTTCATTCATCGGAGTTGCTTATCTTGGAGTTGTGGATTCATTCTCTTTTGTAGATCATTTGGAGATCTCTTCCATTTGCTGTTATTTTCCGCTGCTATTTCTTGTATCTCTGATATTTGTTGTATCATCTCTGATGTATATTGATATTCATTGTATCACTCTGTTGTATCAGATATTATATATCAATGTATTATTCAGTTTTTCCGCTGTTTTATTTACTTAATTGTGTTATAGCTCCAGCGAATCGGATTTGAACGGTCGAATCTGCGGCATTCTAGTACAATGTGAAGTACGGATGTTGATTTTCGAGCGGGCAAAACCCGAGTCGTTACACCCAAGGTCAGGATTCTAAGACGATCGAGTTTTAACACCTACTAGTGAAGTCAAAAAACTTTTATATTTCGACTTAGGGTTTGGCAAAACATAAAAGACTAGTGGGAGCTTATTAGTAAAATGAAATATAAAGTTTAACCTTACTAATATTATAAGAACATTTACTATGAAATTGTCCAAATAATCTACCAATAAAAACTTGTTGAAAAGTATCAACTCCAAAACTGTTTGCTGAAAGTGACAAGCTTACCGGACATAACTATACTAATTGGTTGAGAGCGATTAAGACAGCGTTGACTTACAAGCGTATTTGGTCGGCTATTACATGCGAACCTAAAGAACAACCCACTGATGACGTGGACCCCAAACTTCGACTTGCTTATGAGAAATGGGTTTCAAACCTAGAGATCGCCCAAGTTTTCATGATGTCTACATTAGACAAACCATTGCAGAGGTAGCACGAAAACATGTTTGTCCATGAGATATTTGATAGTCTCAATGCATGTTTGGTGAATAGCCACGTTCTGTAAGGTACATTGTGACGACCACCCTACACTACCGGCACCCAAAATAACTCACGTGTCTGGCCGATGTAGGACGATAGTCAAGGTCTGGCCAATGTAGGATGATAGTCAAGGTTTGGTCGATGTAGGACGATAGTCAAGGTATTCAAGGTTGTAAGAAAAGAAAATGACTCACAAGACCTGTCACATATCTCATAATGCATGGAAAAAATATATAATATACATCACAGACATAAAACAGGAGAGACGCTAATAATTAAGTGAACCAGATATCAGAGCACTGATCCGTAGAGTTATACAACATAGTAATAGAGTTTATACAAAATGGAAATAAACTCAAATAAGGTGTCTCATAATAGTAAAGAAAATACTGTCTAGACTCTATAGTGTTGCATAGCATCGTAAGCATAATATCTGCACATAATACGATAAAGCTCCATCCCGCTCATCCTCTGCACAGCTACTACGTCTCACCTGGACCAGCTACCTAGTCTACTCATTTAAAAGTACCCGATATAATAGGAAGCAAAGCATAAAAACTCGAGTCAAACAACAGTCTGGTGTGAACTGCAAATGAATTTCAAAATACTACACAAGTTGATATAGTAAGGAATAAGGGTATACGAATCATACCTGATCTGTCCCTGCGACCAAAAAGTTAGCACATAACATCTATAATATGCTACTCGGTCATCATCATTAGAATGTACTACATAGTATAGTATCGGGCATCTAGGTATCCATGTCCTAAATACCTATATTAGGTGACGTCCCTAGGTGATAGACTATGAGAGAAAACAATCAAAGCAAACATTGCATCCAAAAAAAATCCTCACTATCACTAAATGTGCTTGGATATAAGACAATTCGTATAACACAATCATAAGCCAAAACCAATCAAATATCGTCCACGGTGCTCAATCCATGCCACTTCATAAGGCTAGGAAGTAAACCTATAGTCATAAGGTCTAGGATAATCTACGGTCATAAGATCTAAACACAATCATAATCTAGGTGGGCCTTCCATGTACCCCCTCCATAAGAGCATAAAGAAAACCTCTGAGTGTCTATGACCCCTTTGCACACGCCTTCATAATGGAACACAATCATAATTCTATTTTACTCATATCCGTAGTGGGACACAATCATAATTCCACTCAGGAGCTCTCCTCATTGAACCCGCCCTTTCAGATCATCACTTCGGCTCTAGTCATTGAGTCACCATCCTTGGAACCTAACTCCATCCGCTATCGAGTTTCCATCATTGTGATTCCAAAATTATCACGTCGAAGCACCCGAATATCCCTTCGTTCCTTAACCATCAGTCTTCATCGTGCTATCGCATCACCATTGAATGACGAGCGAACAAACTAACACTCCTGGCATGACCTAAAGACCCTGCACTTCACACCTGAGAAGTTCCACCCAAATCTGGTTAAAAGTGACCACTTGGTATCGACATAAACCACTCGATGCCGAGTAGTGTACTTAACCATATTTTGGGTTCTTCCACTTCCATGGAGCCCTAATCCTCTAGTACTTCAACTTACAAGCACTCGGATTCTTCCAATTCCCTAGAAAAGCACTCGATATCAACCTCTCGGTACCGAGTCCCATACTTAACAAAATTTTGGCATTTGGCTTCTCCTTTTCCATCTTAGGCCCGTCCTGAAGCATCATCTCCCACCGAGTGATTTTCCACCAACCAAAACCACATGGTACCGACTCCTATCATTTGCTTCAAACATGATGTGACTTGAACTGTAGGTTCCTCCCATGCTCCAGAGCCTTTCCTCCAAATTTCATCCAATTCTGACCAACTTTGCCTTTGATTCGCCCAATTAGACAACCTCTTTTCTAACTACATAAAATCACTAGCAAACCATATCAAAGCACCACATACAAACATGAAATATCATACATATGCATCCATTCATACATGCACTTCACCAATAAATGATAATCAAGCAAATCCTACTCCAAATCTAACATTTACACTATTATGTCAATATGAACAAAAGGGATTGCAAACCATTTTAAAACCTTTACATTTCAGCCATAAACATATATGAAAATGTGATTAAAGTTAGAAAACATTTTAGGATCAAAATCATGCTAGAAATATCATTTTTACTATATAAACATGCATAGTATAGTGAAAGGCAAAAGTCACTCACCAATTACCCAAAATACCAATTTGTCCTCTTAGACCTGAAATAGACAGCAAGGAGGATGAATGCAAATTAGCTAAAAATGATAACCTCCAATCCCTCTATACTAATTACCCACCAATGATGATGACTAAGATTAGTAAAGAAAAGATATAATTTTGAAGGGATTAGGATTGATGGAAGCTTAGAACTGTTTTGGAGAAAATGGAAATGACTTAGATCAATCCATACAGCTTTAGCACAATTTTCGAGATGGGTTAGTGGGCCTAGGTATGAACTTAGTTAATTACTCACTAATGCAAGCCAATAGCAACTAAAACTTAAAATAACCATAACTTTCAATAATTCCGTTTTACTATTATGATCACTCTACGGAACGGGAAACCATTATTTTGAAGCAATGAAAGCAGTTTGAGACCTTAACGTGGCTCCATTCAAAGGTTATAGTCCATATAAAATTTTCATAGTCAAAACAGTCATATATAAATTTGAAAAAAAACTATAGATGTGGAAAATGTCCCTAAGAGTCATTTTCCAAAATTCTAGAGTCATACGACCTCATATGAATAAAATAAAAATACTTTACAATCCTCAGATACATAAAATACGGATCATTGCATATGAGCTTACGAAGAAACTGTTCAATAAGAAAATGACTAAATGACAGAAGGTGGGCAATTACATACTATTGATGAAGGGCTATAATGATAGACTTTCATGATTGGATGTATGGATAAACAATGATTTGCAAGTTGATTTAATCCTTGGTTCTCTTTTACCTTAGTATGAACCGTTCATATTGGATTACAATATAAACAATTAAATGTAAATCTCATGGAGCTCTTCAATATGTTGAAGTCGGTCGAGTCTGCATCTAGTATCAAAGAGTTGTGCTTGCAGTAAAGGGTGGTGCATCATCTTCGAAAGATTCGAAGAAGCGAAAAAAAGAAGTTAAAATGAACAAGAAAAGTAAGAAGACCGATGGTAAGGGTGAGTGTCACCACTGCCACAAGAAAGGTCACTAGAAAAGGAACTGTCTTGATACTTAAAGACCGTTAGAGAAAGAACAGAATGGTTCTGCAGCTCTGTTGGGTACATTTATGATTCAAAATTGTTTTGTAATCAATAAAATGTCTTGGCCCTTAGATACTGGATCTAGAACTCATGTAATTCGTTACAGAGGCTTAGGAGCTGGCACCATGTAGCAAAAGAAGATATGAGACTCCAAGTTGTTGATGGATCTATCGTAGATGCAACGACACTAGGAGATAATCATTTATGTTTGCCTAGTGGAGTAGTTTTAATACTAAATAAGTGCTATTTTGTAAAAGACTTCATTTTTAGAATTATTTCTATTTCTAGATTGTCTGAGACTGGATATATATTTCATTGTGCAAATAATGTTATGAACATTAGCTTGACTGGAAATAAAGTATGTGATGGTGTTCTTAAAAATGTCATTTATGCAATCAATACTAATTATGTCTATTCCGTGAATAATTCTCCTAACAATATACATGATAGTTATCTTTGGCATTGTAAGCTAAGTCATATTAGTGAGAAACGACTATACAAACTGAATACCAAAGGTTTTCTCCTGTCACTTGATACTGAATCATTTGACACATGTGAGTCGTGTCTCAAAGGAGCAATGAAAGAGTTGATGAATTCTTAGGATTAGTACATAGTGATGTATGTGACCCAATGTCTGTAATCACCAAAGATAATAGTTCTTACTTTGTTACCTTCACTGATGATTTCTTGAGATTAGAACGTGTGTACCTTATGAAGAGCAAATCTGATGTCTATGAGAAATTTGTTGAATATAAAAACGTAGTAGAAAACCAAACATACCGTAAGATTAAGCTTCTTTGATCTGATCGAGGAGCTGACTACGTTGAATAGGAATTACAACAGTTTTTAAATGATCATGGGATTATCTCTCAGATTACTCCACCCTATACTCCACAACACAATGGTGTGTCATAGCGAAGGAAATGAATTCTATTAGATATGGTTCGGTCTATGATAAGTAAAGCTAAGTTACCTCTGTCCTATTGGAGATATGTGCTAGAAAATGCAGCGCAAATTTTGAACTTGTTGCCCAGTTCATATGTGCCTAAAACACCATATGCGATGTGGTATGGTAAGAACTCCAACTCAAGTATTTGAAGGTGCGGGGTTGTCCGACATACATTAAGAACATTGGTCCGAATAAACTAGAGACAAGACCGATACTGTGTAATTTATAGGATATCCCAAAAATTTAATGGAATATACTTTATATAATGCTGAGGAACAAATGGCTATTGTTTCTCGATACGTTACCTTTTTGGAAAATAAATTTCTATCAAAGGAAATTAACAGTGAAGTTGACTTAGATGAGATCCAAGAAGTTAACACTGAGGTCGACCAATGGAAGAACGGAGTTCATCTATATATGAAAATATGAAACTTATTAGAAGTTCTAGTAGGGAATTTCACGCACCAGAGAGATACTACGGTTTTCTAATGGACGATGAGAAAGAGCACCGTGTCTTCGATGACGACTCTCCACTATCTTTCTAACAAGCATTGTAGAGTAAATACTCTACACTATGACATGAAGCAATGAAATCTAAAATGGATTCCATGTATGAAAGCAAAGTATGGACTTTGTCAACGTTCCAAAAGGATAAAACCCATCGGCTGTGGATGGATTTTTAAGAAAAAGCTAAACATAGATAGGGAAATAGAGACTTATAAGGCAAGGCTTGTTGCGAAAGTATTTTGTCAAATTCAAGGTGTTGATTATGATGAAACTTTTTTAACTATAGCTATGCTTAAGTCCATTTAGATTATGCTAGCCATTGCTGCATTCTATGACTATGGAATATGGAAATTGAATGTAAAGACGACATTTATAAATGGTGATTTAGAAGAAACTTTCTATATGTCATAGCCTAAGGGTTTTGTGGTCAGTGGGAGTGAGGGCAAGGCTCGTAAGTTTTTAAAATTCATTTATGGACTTAAGCGTTAAGAGCTGGAATAATTGTTTTGTTAAGGTAATCAAACAGTTTGGTTTTTACCAAAACACAAAGGAAATTTGAATCTACAGAAAGGAATGGGGCAATGCTATCGTATTGCTAGTACTATATGTCAACGATCTATTATTGATTGGCAATGACACTTCGTTATTGCAATTAGCAAAAGCTTGGTTTTTCAAGAACTTCTCCATGAAGGATTTGGGAGAATTAGCCTGAACACTAGGTATAAAGATCTATATAGATAGATCTAAAAGGCTATTGGGATTTTCCCAATCCCTGTACATAGATATCATACTGAAGAGGTTCGATATGGAGAATTCCAAACGTGGAAACGTTCCAACGCAGTCTGGAATCGTCCTTTCTAAGAAGGATGCTCCTCATATCAATAAGGAAAATGAGCGCATATAGAGGATCCCTTATGCTTCAACCATAAGATCCATAATGTACGCCATGCTATGTAATAAACCGGATGTGGCATACGCAGTAGGATGTGTAAGCCGATACAAGTCTAATCCTTGAGAAAAACATTAAACGACTATAAACCGTATACTGAAGTATTTAAGAAATACTTGGGACTTATTCCTTATATATAGGATGAAGACCTCCTTATGAAGGGGTATACAAATTAAAGCTTTCAAAGTGATGTTGATGACAGTAAGCTCGTGTATGGTTATGTCTTCACACTTAACAGTGAAGCTGTCAGTTGGAAAAGTTACAAACAAGAAACAATAGCTGATTCGACGATGGAGGCTGAGTACATCGCCCTCAATTAAGCAGCTAAAGAGGCAGTGTGGATGCATAAGTTTTTGAGTGAGCTCGGAGTGATTTCCGAAATTGAGAAGCTAATGGCATTGTTCTGTGACAACAATCAACGATTCAGATCGCAAAATAGCTCACAGTACATAAGAAGTCACGGCATATTCTTCGGAAGTTCCACCTCATTAGAGAATTCGTTGAGAAGAAAGAGGTCATGATGCAAAAGGTAGAAACTAAGGATAATATAACAGATCCACTCACTAAGGTTCTAGCTCGGTTGGTTCTTGAGAAACTGATCGAAGAGACGGTATTGAGATTCCATAATTAGCCCCAAGTGCAATTGGGAGATTGATAGAGTTAGAGGTATGCCCTAGGGGAAATTCTGAAATTTATTATAAGTTAATTAACTTTGCAATCAATTCTCATTCGTAATAATGGTATTTTTCTTTCTCTTATATATTTGTTATAATGTGATATATATAATTAAAGATTTAATTAAAATATATTTAACAGAAAATCCATAAATGGTGTGTTTGTGATAGTAATTACAAATAGTTGTAATCATGGGTATTGTACCCTAATATAATAAACACATCATTTAAAATATTCCTAATCAAGATGCATTAAGACTGGATATCGATGCATGCATTGAGACTAGAGTACGTAACACTCTCCAAATATTGAATAGTGTATTACTCATGACTGTTGGGGAGGGGGGCACCAAGGGGTACTACTAATAGTGTAACGACCCCGAATTTTATATATATTTAAATTGATAATTAGTTTCATTTTTGAATAAAAATTGTGAAATTAATTGGTAAATTGATCTGAGTTTCTCCAAATCAAATAAAATATGTGTTAAATCAATTGAATTTAAATTTTAAGTAAATGGTTTAAAAATAATTTGGATTTATAAAATATATCTATGTAATTTATTTAGTATGTATTTAATTTCAAAATATCCTCTTAAATAATATGTATTAATACAAACAAAATATACTATGAAAATAATAAAAATAAAATAAATATTAAGCTAGAAATAGAAACAATTATATATAAGATAAACTATAAAATATAAAGCTATACATTAGCTAAGAATCTAATAATATATTAAAATAGAAATTTATTTGTATTGTAAAATAATAAGGCAAAGCTAAAGAAAAAAAAAATATACATTTAAGTACATTCAACTAAGTATTCAAACATACATATAAATATCCATAAAACAAAACAAAAGAAAATAAAGTTTATATTTGTACATAAAGTATAAAGGCTGCCAGGCAAGTAATGTATGTTGCCTGTAGGATAGAAATGCAAGACAAGAACATGAAAAATAAAAGATCTATGTAGCTTGCAAAAAGAAGACAGCAAATTATATTCAAGTATTCAAACAAAGTCAAGGTAAGTATGAAACAAGTAAAGTAATAAAACAAAGCAAAATGAAGAAACATAAAGGACATAAGCATTTAATACAGCAAACCAAAGTCAATTCGAAATCTTACAAAGTTCATTTCAGCCACCATATGAAGAGAAAAATCTCTGATCAAAACATTAACAAACCATTTCTAGTACAAAAGAAATAATTACCTGCACAAAGACATATCCTTGTGATATTTCTTTTATACATATCAACTCTTCATTTTTAGTTCGTTTCATTCCAAACTGAGAAAATATGAAGTAAACATCATCTTAAAAACTTAAATAAACTTCAACTAAAACATCAAACAAATCAAGACAACCAGAGATCAAAAGGCAGAGCAACTCAAAGCAAAGATCAGTTTTCAAATGCAAAGCCTGTTCTCTACTATTCAAAATATCCAGGTGAGTAAACATTTATTTTAAAAACATTTTTAAATCTGAAATTAAACTTTGATTGCATGTAATGAAAATCTGGTTGTTGGCATAAATGTTGGATTGGAATGTATGTATAATATATATGAATGTCTGTGTATATGTCTGATATTTAGTTCTCTGTTGTATTCATAGAGACTACTTCCTCATCAAAAATTCATTTCTTCCAAATGAACTGATTTTAGACCATGATGTTTAAAAAGGAAAAAAACTGTAACATGTTTTTGTAAATTTTAAAAATGATTACAAGAATTTATATTAAGTTTTATCTCAAAAATTTATAAATTACAGAGAAAATCAAATAGAGGTTAAAAATCGAACATGATATTTTCAACCTTTGATTATAGGATCCAATGCGTATAGGAAAATGATGAATTTAGACACTAAAATCATGATTTTTAGTGTAATAATTGTTGAGATATTTTGGGATGATCGATTTTTGTATTTTCGTCGATTTACGTTGGTCGGCATCGAAGTTTGGGTCGGGGTTAGGACTGGAGATGGCCGGGATGTCGACGAACCCAGGGAAATTGGTGAGGCGATTTATCAATGGCTGTGGTGGCCAGGAGACGTCGGAGTAGGGTTTTAAACCCAGTTTATTCGATGATGTGATCGGAGCTTGTTCGACGAATAGGGAAGATCGGAGGTAGTCGCGAGGTGGGGGATCGGTGCTGGAGGTTGTGGCGATTCGCCGGTGAGAACGGCGGAGTTCGTCAAGGTCGGGATCGACGTTGATGGGGGGTTTTTGCCGATCGAGTTATTGGTTCCGGTTGATTCAATAGCTCGATTTTTATTTGCAGTTGTATTCATTGTTCTGGGTAGTCGTGTGGGACGGCGGAGTGGTCGATGACTTGCTGAAGGTTTCGGCGATGATCGGAGGTGGTCGGAGGATTGGTGCACGTGCACGTATTCTCATTCATGTGTCTGGGTTGATTGAGTTTGGGAAGGAAGATTGTGCTCGGGTATGGCTCGAAGATTGTTTGGGTTTTTCTCGAAGTTGCAGCGTTTCGCGAGTGTCTCGGGGGTTTGAGAGTTTCGCTCAGGAAATTTTGTTTAAGGGCTCGGGTTGGTTTTGTTTTAGTAGCTGGTTTCAAAATTTTTTTAAAAGCGAATCAAGTTCAAGTTTTAAAAAGAAACAAAAGCAGTTTTTAACTTTAAAGCGAATCAAAAATTTTTGAAACAATTTTGCTAAAACCAAAGTTTTTGTGAATGTTAGAAGTTGGAATTAAGTGATCAATTAAGAGAAATGATTTATCTTGATTTATTAAGATCTTGAGTAATTAAATAATAATTAATCTCTTAATTGAAAATTAAAAGGGCAATTAATTACTTAAAGATAATTATTTGATTAAAAGTAATTAATTAATAAATGAAGGTTAATTAGTTAAGCATTGAAGGTTAATTAATAAATGATTAAAGAATAATTAATCAAAATGATTTGTAATTTATTAATGATTAATTAACCAGGATTAGAAATTCATAAGTAATTAATCTGATTTGAATTAATCAGACAATTAACTGATCTTACTTATGAATATTTGGATTCTATTGGATGATTTGATTGTTTGATATCCCTGATATATGATGCTTTGTGATACATCCTGATTTGTGTTGTGATCTGTAATTTATTTATTTGGGATGAATGTAATTGATTATCTGTGATATATATATATATATATATATATATATATATATCTGTGATCTGTGAATGAACGATAAGCGTTATAGTTAATACCGCTTATCAATTGTATTTCTGTATTTGATCTGTGATGATTGAATGATGTTGCACTATTGTGTGTAAAACCCCCGGACCACACTTTTACACACACAAATATGGATTTCACGTGGAAATCGGTTAAGTCACAGATGATTTAAATTCAATGTTTTTGAAATTGAAATTGAAATTTTAATTTCAATTGATTTTGAAATTGGAAATTGGGGTTTAATATGAAAAGCTTTTGAAAGGAGTTTTAAAGATATCTTGAATATCTTGAATTTTAAATAATTCAATTTGAATTTGAATTCAAAAGAAGGAATTGAATTTTATGTTGAAAATTATGGTTTAAGAGTGTTATATAAGTTATAAATGTGTTTATATAGGCTTGAACCATTTTAAAGTATTGTTTGGGAATTTTGAAGTTAACCCAAGGGTTTAACTTGTATAAATGAAATCGGATTTTTCCGAATAAAACTAATTGTTTTCAAATGATAAAAGCTTTCATATAAGAAATGAAATTCCAATTTAAGTTAAAAGAATTTCAAGTTTGATTTGAAAATGGTTTTCCAAGTGACAAATAAATCTTTGGAAATGTGTTTTGAAAGCTATCAATTAAATCTGCGTTTTAAAGATTGGAAGAGTTAATCCATATTATAATGGAAATTGATTTGAAAATCTATGAATGAATCTTTATGAACAGGGTGAACTTTGTGAATTGAATCTTTTTGTTTAAAAGATTAAAAGTGTGGAAATTGTTTAAACCATTGAAGGTTTTTGAAATGAATCTTTTTGTTTAAAAGATTGGAAATGGTAATTTGTTTTAACCATTCGAATGAAATTTTTTGGGCTTTAAGCTGTGATTTAACTAAGACCCCAGTATCCATATGTTTTAAAATATTGCTCTCACTATTCGGTTTAGCCGGGGAAGGACCTTTGTGTCATATAACCCATTCCGAATAATGATACGACGTATATGGATAGCATTGAAGACAGGTGGTGAAGACCGGGTATTTTCGAAAATGAAAGGATTACCTGTCGATTTTCTCTACATCATGGCTCCGGTATAGAGATTCCCTAAGTGATGGAAAGTCCGATCGGGATTGTGAATACCCGGATTTGCAAGGGCTTCTTCGGAAGTGCCTTCGGTTCTATTCGAACCCGGAACAGACTTATATGGTTGTATGTCAGACACTACACTTTGAGATGTAAAGCTGGTTTCTATCAAATACATTTCTGTTGGTGGCGGAGAATTTATTCTCTTAGCTTAACACCCTTCTCTAAGACGTACGAGCTCAGAGGTTATGTAGTTGATGTTTACTAGTGATACATTCCCAATTTGGTAATGTGGCATACGAAGTGCTACTGATCATTTGTTGATCGAAGCATGGCTTTGTGAAAAAGCGTAGCTTTGTGGACGAGACATCGTCGAGCCTCACAACCCGGTAATGGTCGAAACAGGAATGTTGCGGCAAGGTTTTTAGGGGTCGCGCCCCTAGGGTATGTCCATTTTCTTCTAGATAAAGGGTGGTATCATGGTATGGAGCCCAGATACTTAACTCGTGTGGACACTGTAAATTTATTACTGTGTGATGTTGCTTTGTTGGTTGAGGGGCCCCTCGGATAAAGGTCGATAACGACCAGGAATGGCATACTCGTGTGGTAGTTACCTAGTTACAGCTGTACAGCGTGAGGTAGCATCGGCCTTGTGTTAGCAGAGATCCGGTTAGATTCTCAGGGGTGTCCTTCCAGAGGCGTTCCCATTTCGGTAAGGAAGTTCCTTTGCCTGACCATTTGTTGGAAATCGAAAGAAACAATACGAACCTTGTACGGTTTTAGTTGTAGAACCTGCCATTTACTTATGGTGGTCACCACTGTTTAGATGGTAGCTATAGTAGGCATAAATAATGGTTGTATGTTGGCTAAGATTAATATTGTATTTTCGAAATGTTTTCCACTATGCACTAGTAATAATATTAAAAGAGTTTTTCTTGCGTAGTAAGCATGTTTGACTATCATAAGAAGAAATCTCCTCCAAGTCTGCGATTGCATTGTGTGTGTGGTGGGAGGTCTTATGGTAGTTTCATTTCTCAAAAGCATTGCGGGTTTCAATGTTTAGAGTTCTTTTGTTGTTTGTTTAAAGATAAACTGTTTTTGTTTGCTCATACCAGTCCCATGACTGACCCGGAGTTTATTGTTCCCTTCCTAAACTCTGGGTGCCCACAATTTTCCACACGGGCAGTCTAGAGTTGGGTTTTTCAGATAGTCAGGTTTAGTAGAGTATCTGGAGCTAGTTCAGTGTTTGGAGTTCACTGACGACTGACGTTGCTTATCTTGGTGCAACGTGATGGTGGTTCGAGCTGATGTTGGAGTTGTTGGAGGCATTCTCTTTTGTAGATCATTTGGAGTGATCTCTTCCACTGTTGTTATTTCCGCTGTAGCATTGTATCATATCTCTGTAATTACTGTGTATTATTGATATCATTGTTGTATATCATTCTGGATATTGTATTCATTGGAGTTGTATATGATATCATTGTTTTCTTTCTTCCGCTGTGTTGTTATACTTAATGGTGTTATAAGCTCCGGTGAACCAGATTCGGCGTTTGAATCTGCGGCATTTTGAGTACAAGTGAAGTACGGGTGCCGATTTTCGAAGGCCGATTTCAGGGTCATTACAAATAGTAATTGGATAACCATGGAATGGATCAATCGATAGTATTTTATTCGTTAACATAACTTTGGTCAAACAAAAAATATCGAAATGACCGATTTACACAATTCTCCTGACTTGAGAATACTGTTGATCTACAAAATGAAAGCTCCGCTTTGATTATAGTCAAATCATGACATGACGTCCATAGAGTGACTATAGTTGGGTCGAGTGGAAGTATTGAAAGTGAAACATTATTCAAGAGATGATTCATCTTCTTAGTTATATGGGGTTAGTATCACGTTCAACTCAAGTCAACTCAAAGTCAAAATCTCCGATCAGAGTAGTTCGGTTAATAATAATTGTTGTTACTGAACCAAGGACTTTGTGTTTGGAATATAGAGTTGAATATGGATGATACTGAAATTTTTTGACCACTACCAAATTATGTAAGTCAAAAGTGATATTGTTTTGACGAAGAGAATTGTCGTAAAAATTAGTCACTACCAGGTAACGCTTAACAAAGTAAAATTAGATTTTATCGAAACCAAGTGATAAATTTGTCACACCACCTGCTAAGTGACATGTGAACATTAATATTCGAATAGTTCGATATTAATCACCGATCGAATTTACACCTAAACAATCACACAACCGAAATGTTGATTACTCCTTTGACCACATGATTTAATTAATTTGTAATTGTTATAAATTAATTAATATTTATGAAATATTAGTTATAAAATTTTATTTTGAATTTTTAAACAATATTAATAAATATGTTTATAATAGTTATAAATATATTAATCGATATTCGATATCGATACGTGTTTAAATTATATTTAAATGTGATATAATTTGTCTAGGCTTGAAGTGGGTTTGAAGCCCATATGGGGGCATATGTATTTTGGCCATGGTATGACCAGGAGGGTGTGGCCATATGATGGCAAAGAGGCTTGGGTTTTGACATGATAAGAGGAAGAGAATGAGTAAGAGAAATAAGGGGATTTATATCCTGCTTTATCTCTATACTCTTTCCTTTATAAAACCATCATAACATACACACTTCCATTACTTTTTAGAGCCTCCATCCACCCCATTTCCGGTCTAAAATTATCTCATCCTCTCCTTCATTTCCGAGCTCAAATCAAATAAAAAGAAACGCTATTCGGTAGCCGGTGGTCATGAATTAAGGAGCTAGCACCTTACTGAATTAAAACCTAGTTCAAGGAGTCAATCTTTTCCTTTCTACGTGTATTCAATAGCCTTTGGTGAGGGTATGTTTCAAAGACATGATTACATATTTATGTTCTATCATTTATATATTATTTGATGTTTAGATCGATATGTGACTAATCTAGCATATCGGTATATCATCACATTCAAAATGGTTATATGCTTATGTAATTTTTTTTAACATATGTGTATGTGTATGTCTGTGTGTGTTTCTTAATGCTCACAGCATATAAAAAACAGTTTTTTAATTAAAATTAATTAATATTTATTTAATTTATATATGTTTCATAATTTAAGTATTAAATATTATATCATACAAAATATGTTTTAAACTTTATAAATACTTTTATATCTAAAAAGCATTCGGCTTTAAAATTTTTTTATATATATATATATATAATTTAAATCGGTTAAGTTATATAAATTCATAACATCAAAATATATGTCATAGAAAATATGATTTTAACCTTTTTAAAATTAAATTTATACATAATATGCTTTTAGCAGCAATTTTTTTTAATATAAATTAATTTTTATATACTTGTGAATTTAAAAATTGAGTTTTAAATTACAAAATATATATGAAAATATTTAAATAATTAAATATCATTTAGATTTTTTATAAATATTAAAATTCAAAATTATATTGTCAAAACTAATTTTTATTTAATTTTAATCAATTTGGAATTGAATTTTAATTTATTAAATATTTAAAATTAAAAGCAAAATTTTTTTATCGTGAGCATCATTGGATATATATATATATATATACATATATAATTTTTATATATTATATATATTTCATTATGTATTAATATATATATATATTTATTATTAAATCATTTATAAGCACATACATATAACAAAATAAATAAATAAATTATAATATATTTTTAAATGATTTCATATATATGTATATAAATTTACGTAATTATATATTTATATACTCATTTTATAAATTTCATGTTTATATATATATATATATATTATTTAAAATAAAATATAAGTTTATATATATATAATTTTAAATAATTTATATACATATACATACATATATATATAGACACACACAAATACACATACACACACATTGTATGTATGTATGTATATGTACACGCACGCGCGCGCACGCGCACGCGCGCGCGCACACACGCATGCACACGCACACACGCGCACACATTTAGATGATATATTTGTATGCTAGATGGGCTAACATGTCTGTTGCAGTGTAAATCTCAGCACTAATACACAAACATGTCAAACCTTGCATGGATTGCTATGTTACACATGCACATATACAAATATATATATATATATATAACATTAATTACATAACATAAAGCTCTATTATAAATTTAAATAAAATAATGGTTTTATTTAAAAGTAATTTAGAAATATCCTAAATAAATTAGACTTCACAAGCTCAATAAATATCCAAAATGGTTTAAAAAAAAATTCACCAATTTCTTCCAATGTGGGCTGACCTAGTTCCAACATATATCATATGCGACTTATGCATCTTTGCTTTAATGGAAAAATAATTTTACACTTTTGCTAATACGAACATGGTGTACATATCGAAATTTTCATATTTACATAATTTAGTGGATGAGTTAACAAATATTAGTTGATTGGATTTATCTAATTAGTTTAAATTTAATATTCACAACTAATTCAAATGTATGGATTGAAATGTAAAATATAGGAAAAGTGAGGTAGGTTTTGTAGATAACTATGGTAATTTAAATATAGGTATTTGAAGCTAAAAATAGAGTTTTGCAACATAATGCATGAAAAAAATTATTGAGATAAATGAATAATAAATTAAATCTGTTAATATTGTTTATGTATATTATTATTGTTATGTGATTCATATATCTGTTAATAATGCATAAAAAAATGGAATTTTGTCACTATGTCGGTAAGAATGTGATGTATACATATTGAAACCGTCATATTTTAAGATTTATTAAAATGAATTAACGAATGTTAATTGAATTTATTCAAATAGTTTCAATTCAAGATTACATAATTAGTTTAAATATATTGACTTAAATATACAATATAGGCGATATTGAGGAGAGTTTGTGAATAGCTATAGAAATTTTATAAAGTAGGTATCTAATATTAAAAGAGGAATTTTACAATGTAATGCATGGTAAATATATTAATATAAATGAGTTATAAATTAAATTTTTGCTTATTATTTATGTTATGTATTGATGTATCTAGAAATTTCAATGTATGTTTTTACCGTTTCGTTAATATAAATATAGTACAAATAATATTGAAATTTCTATACTTTATTGAATTATTAGACGAATCAATGAATAATAGTTTACTAAATTCATCTAAACAGTTTTAAGATTACATAGTTATTTCTATTATATGAAAGTAAATGTAGAATATTAGAAGGAAATTAATGAAGTTTTGTAGATGGTTATATGAAATTTAAAATGTAGACATTTAATTAAAAGTAAAAAGCGTTATTTTGTAATGCACCGTATAATAAATCTATTGGGATAAAATGTATATTGAATTTATTGTTATTGTTTATGTATATACTTCAAGTTATGTGATAACTTATGTATCTTACATTAATAATTTATTTTAAAACCAATTTTGTTAATATGAACATGATGTACATACTGAAATTTTTATATTTTCATAAACGAATTAACGAATATTAGTTAAGCGGGTTTATCTAATTAGTTTAAATTTAAGGTCGTTTAATTAATTGAAATGCATGTAGCAAAATGTAACATATTAGGAGAAAAGTGAGGTAAGTTTTGTAAATAATCGTGGTAATTTTAAATGTATGTATTTGAAGTTAAAAGTAGAATTTACAATGCAATGATAAATTTATTGAGATACATGAAGTATAGATTTTTATTATTTTATTACTGTTTATACGATTTGTATATCTTTATATTATTGTTAATGTGATTTATATATCTTTGAAGTTGAATGGAAAATTAATTCCACAATTTTGGCTGTTACCATAGTGGTATACATATTTAAATTGTCTTTTTTAGTATTTATAAGAATATTACTAAATATTAGTTAACTAGATTTATTTAAATAGCTTAAATTTTGAATTATGTAATTAATTTAAATGTATAGACTTAAATATAAAATATTATGAAATAACAGATAAATTATATGTAAATAATTGTATATACTTTAGAATGTGTGTATCAAATATAAAACGACGAGAGATAATTAATAAAAATAAGTGTAAAATGATAAGTTAAAGAATTTGAAAATAAAATAGTTAAAGAGAGAACTAACGAGAAAATAGAAAACTCTTAGAATTAACGAGAAGAGTAATACATAGTTAAAGAGAGAATTAATGAGAAAATAGAAAACTCTGGCTTCCAAGGTCGGAAGATTTTTTTGAACCGACAAAACTACCAAAGTTTTTCTACGGATATATAATAAGGAATTAAAAATTTTCAACTTTAATGGATACATAACAAGGAATTGAATTTTTTTTTTCAACTAAAAAACAAGATCTATATTTTCATGGACGACCCAAAAGATGCGACTAGAACAAAATAAAACACTCGCATCATTTGCAGTCCAACTCAATGAGACTAAAGAGCTGATTAAGGCGGTAGAAGACATGAAGTTTGCATCTCAATTGATAAGATAGATATTGTTATTTGACTTGCATTGCATGCTTTTGTATTTGGAAAATATGAACTCCACTGACTCGGACTTACTGAACAAGCCACATGTTCACGGAACCCACAATGCTATACAAAATTCATACAATAATAAACACATAACAGAACGCTTGCATAACCAACTAATATGATCGTAATACAATCCGATAGGTTTAATTTTTGAAAGTATATTTCTTGCTTTTACCATGGTATTCCAAGTTTTGAACGCTCGAGTTCATACTTCATAGTGCAATTTACTAGTAAATTTTGTTCATAACATCAATTTGTAAAGCAAGAAACAAATGCAAGGCAATGTATTTCATCAAAGGAACATACGTTTTTAACCAAATTACAAATCAAGAAACGAACAAACGACATGAATTAATACTAACATACTAATCGACATATTGAACAAAGAATTATTAACCAGGCAAATGCATTTCTTGCCCAACCCAGTTCAAACCAGAATTATTTCACGAACAATTCCACATTTGCACTTCAACCCCACTCGAATTTCTTCTCTTGCACTCTCCACCTGCAATTTCATTTATTTTTTTATTGCATTTCTACATGATAATCTTTTTATTTAAAAAGAAAAATGTAAAAACAAGTAAATTGGGCTGATAGCGAAAACAATACCTTAATGCTGCGCCTTGGCGAGGAAGATTTGCTGCTACAGTCGATTGTCACCTCCACTTGTTCGTTTTCTGACCGCGGTAAAATAACCGCTTCTGCTATTTTCTTTTTCTGCGGTGAAGCTACCGCCTCAACTTCTTTCTCTAGATTCAGCGCTGAAATCCTTGCTGCAGTTGCATCTTCATCTTCTTCTTTGATCGGCAACAACACTGCCTTCTCTATCTTCCTTTCCGGCTGTTCGATCACTGCATCTGTCTCCGATTTCTTTTCCTGCGGTGAGGTCACCGCTTCCTCTTCTGATTTGTTCGCAATAGGCGGTGAGGTCGCCGCCTTAACTTCAACATTCTTCGTGGGCCAAGCCCACTGACCAAAAGAACTGCGATCTCCGAAAGCCGGAAACAGGTTCACCGGCGACGGCGGCGATTGACTCGACAAGGTCCCAATCGAGAACGGAGAGGAGGAAGAGGCGGTGGTGGGGCGAGAAGAAGCGGAAGAGGATGCAGACGCGTTAGAAAAGGAATTGAAGGGGGAGGCTAACAAGAATTTGTCTCTAATGGCGAAAGGGAGGGATAACGACGGAGCGGCGGCGTAATCGGATCTCGTTGGAAAGGAGAACGAAGAGGTCACGGATGTCGGGGAGGAGTGAAAAGTATGCTTCGATCTTTTGTTGCCGGCGTCGAAGGAAGGAGGAGAAGGGGAAGAAGAAGGAGAGGAGGAAGGGGATGTGAGAGCGCGGCGTTTCTTGTTGCCGCAGCAAAGGCATGGCGAACCGTAGTCTGAAGATGGAGGCGATGGCGATGGAGACGGCGAGTTTGCCATTTTTGTTTTACTTTTTATTTTGCTTCTTGAATTGCTTTTTCGTTTTCTTTTTTTCAGTATATTTGTTTTGCTTGCGGAATGAAATGAAACACAATTAGATACAGCGAATTTATAAGGTCACGAGAGACTGAGAGGAGGGAACTGGAATTGTGTATTCTGCTTACGGGAAGAAGTAGTGCATCTTAAGAAAGCTGGACGTAGTTGGTGATTTTATATGTTATTGCTCTAAACTATCTTTTTTCTTGTGTACAAAGTTTTGACAAATGAATATTTGGTTATTGGCTTAGAGTATCTCCAACTGAAAAAAATGGTTACATGCTCCATTTTCAGGATTACAGAACGTAACCACAAGATTTCCAACCGAAAATCGAATCAAATGCATGTTCAATAAATGCTTAGGTTTAAGTCGTTTGTCGAAAGAGCACCCACATCTATGCACTGACATCCAAATGTTGAATGTTTGTTCAACAAGCGTTTAGATTTTAGGCTTAAACAAGCTTCTAGCTCTTTCCATCTATAAGAGACGTTTTCATCTCGTTCCTCTCATTTTTTCACTTTTCCACCTTTTCCCCTTTTAATTTTAAAATGTTTGCAATATCATGACGACCCATCAAAATTGCTAGACTATTTATATGTTGCACGAGCGATACCAGTTGCTATCCAGTCTTTTGACCAAGCCATATTCGAACAGATTGAATGAGTCGAACTTGGAAACTTTCAAGGCAGAAAGCCCGAAGAGATAGCCCAATATTCCAAAAACCAAGTACAAATAAAGCCACGGGATAAAGATCAAGCCAACACAAGAGATCAAAAGACAAGATCCATCCAAGTGGTGGATCAATACCGATATTCCAATATCTTGTATCAGTATTAATCCAAATTTCTTCCTCTAAGTTTCCCCCACTCCTATTACATGCTAGCGATGATCCCAAAAGCCTATTTCAAGTGTTGTTTTGTCAATCCCATGTAATTCTATAACGATCTCCACGGGCATTTGAATCGGCAACTCTACTCTCTACCAATCCATTACTTGGACACGGAAACAAGCAAAAAATCGTGCAACAATTTTTGGAATCACGAAACTAATCACAAATCGAGCCAATACAAAGAATTTAAGACAACCATTTTGTCCATTATACAGATCGATACTGATCCAAGCCCTTGGATCGGTACTAATCCACGTATTTTGCTGAGGTGGCCACCATTTTCTCCAACAGATCGGTACTAATCCACGTATTTTGGCGTGGAAAACAATGTGAAATCATGGAGGCGAGATTTTAGGCTTCCTACGTCTATAAATAAAGGGAAGGTGCTCATTTTTATGGATCTTTTTGGCTCTTGCATTCTCTACTCTAATTTCTTATAATTATTATCGGATTTATACCGATCCATAAAAACAACTGCTTGTAATCCAGTGACCTAAGTAATAAAATCACTAAGTGGACATAGACCAAGATTAGCCGAACCACTATAAACGCCGTGTGTACTTTTCTTGCTCATTTTCATTTATTTTCTTTACTTTTTATTCTCTACACAATCTTTGGGGTATTTGTTCCATTTTTGGTTTAAACATTTTGGTGCTTTCATTGAGAATCTTATTCTCAGGTTACTTGGATCCATTATCTACTATTGGATTTCTTAGATTCGCGAGGTAGATCCAACCTTATAGTTCTACTATTCAGATTTTCAACAAAGAGAAGTTATTTGCCGTAGCCCCATCAAGAAGAGAACATGCTACAATTTCCAAAGCTACTAATGACGCTAAAAACAAAGACACTCACCCTATGGATGGATTGCCTGAAGTGACCCGCTTTTCTTCACCTATAATTTTTAGTGAATTTTAGTTAGGAATTTTTTTTTACTAAGGGATCACCTCTCTTCTTGCTCCTTTTATTTCTTTTAATTAATTACCCAAGATCCTGAATTTTACTAATATAAATATATCAGTATTTAAATCAATTCCTATCATTTATATATATGAGGATATATAAATGTTTCTTTGCAAATCAGAGTGTTTAAAGTAGCAAAGAATTTTAATTCACACAATATTTTTCATAGTTGAAATGTCTTGTGTCACATAGCTTCACTACGCCATAAATGGCCTTCTGCAACATAAAAAAAATGTTGGCTCAGACCCGAAAAATGTTGCCATAGGTCTATGGCAACACTTTTAGGGTGATGCAATTTTTGCCGTTGCCTTAGACCTCAAAGGCAACATTTTGACTATCTAAGGCAACATAAGTAATATTGTTGCAATAGAACCCTATTTGGGTCTATGGCAACACCCATAGGTATCTGTAGCAACATTTCAAAAATGTTGCTATAGATATTAACTTTCTGAAGTTGTAGGGCCCACAATGTGGGGCCCACGACCCAACTGGGTCCATCCCTATGACAACACCTTGAATGACTATTGCAACATTATTTTAAGCAACATTTATAACCCGGTGGCAACACTATTATGAAGCTACTGCAACACTATTCTGAAGCTACTGCAACACTATACTGAAGCTACTACAACACTATACTGAAGAGACACTAAGAGCACATAGAACACTTGCATAATACACAGTACAATATCACATAAAACACTTGCATAATACACAGCATAATACACAGTACAGATAACAATTCATACAGCAGTACACATCACAATTCATGTCAGTTACCCCAAAATATCCAGTTACCCCAAAATACTACAAAGCTACCCCAAAATATCCGGTACACATAACAATTCATAAATGAGACTTAAGAGCTGGTGCCTCCAGTCAGATTATCAGTTTCACTGGACATGATTGTGGAAGTTAGATCCTCTACATTGATGTTCATCTCGGGGTTGGCATCACCTAATTTCTTAAGCACCCTAGCCAAATTCTCTTGTACCTTCTGATTTACCTTGGATTCTAGCTGTGCTTCCATTTCTTCGACAAGCCTTTGCCTTAAGTCATGCACGTAAGCATTTGTTAGAGCCTCGGTTGATTGTTTTGCACACTTTGCACGCCTCCCTATAAGAAAAGGACGACCTGTGATTTTCCATTCGAAATTACTGTTTCAACATTATTTCCTCCTTCTCCACCGGCCATTGCCTTTTGAACTAAGTCCTACAAAATAAAGCCACATCAAAATTACCCTACGGTAAATGCAGAGAATGCAGCAAATGCTTACATATGGATTGTGTACAGCAAATGCAGAGAAAGCCACATTTTGGAAAAGAATTTGTTTATGTGAATGTAATTAGAAAACAATTTGTAACATATATACTAGTAAAAACTGGAAAACAATTCCGTCGACAGCCAGCTACGGCTTCATCATCTGGATTCTAAGGCTTCAAACGGCCATTCATTTTATTTATGCACATATGTGTATTACTATAGACATATATTTTTATATAAACCAAGTCAGTAATCCCTTTAACCAAATTCATTTCTTCGTTTCCAATTTTTGTGTCATTTCTAGCCAAACGCAAAAGCAAGTCCTCTTCATTCGACTAGAAAAGGAAAAAAATGGCTGAGAGTTCAAAATTCTTAATCTCACAATATACTCAATTACAATTTCCAAAGCAAACATCTATGCCATTAGTACGTTTGCGAAACTCAGGTTCAACAAGTGTTTCAAGGACAGTTTCAAGGACATGAGCATACATGCACATGAGCAAGACATGAACAATGTGAAGCATGTGCAAAACAGAACAAAATTATTACAAAACAGAATTATTACTTACAAGTTTGTACTTCATTACTTGAGGATTAGACACGTACTCACGTCCATCTGTTCTCTTACGACTTTTAAGAAAAAGTGCTGCATCGGATGGTGTCTCCTAATACAAGTTCAATAGATAGTTTAGCATACACTCTCTTCAGTCAAAAATGTAAAGTATCACATACCATCTTATGACGAAGCTGGGCGAACGACTTTGGACCAGCGGTGTGTGTGTCTTGATACGACTTACGACTATCAGAATTTTTCAGGGCTTTTTGCTAAAAAATACACAAAAAACAAAGTACTCGTTTATCTCACAAAAAAAGTACTCGTTTATCTTGCGAAATAAATAATATGTACGTATACCTGAATCTCATCATCTGCCCAATACCTCAAGAGCACTTTAAAATCCTCCACTAGGATGTTGTCCGGCTTGTTTTCTAGCATCTCCTCATCAGTCTTATAAGCTTTATAATGAGCTGTTTTTATGCGACTCTTGTACCCCTTCCAACAGTCACGAATAGACTTCAACACCCAGTTTTCACATTCATCCGGAATAATATACCGTTGCTTAAATATAAATCAAAGATAAAAAAGAATAAATAAATCAAAATTCAGCTACATTATAGTTAATAGATCAATATTACTTATTAAAGTAAAATTCAGTAACATTATAGTTAATAATAGATTACCTTAACATAATCCCATAGAGATTTCTTCAACTTTTCAGGAACATCCGACCAAGATTTATACGTAAGTGGCACAGAACTTTTCAATGTTCCTAAAAAGTTGCTCAGTTCAGATATTACTTTGTCATCATCTGAAATAGGTTGAAACCACTGGTTCATCATAATTACAACTCTTTTGTCATTCGCCCTTGTATGAACATTAAACATCTTTGTGTGGCCTCTGAATCTTTTAGGAACTTCACCTTTAATTAAAATGAAAAGTCCCGTCAAATAATAACATAAATCATAATGTAAATTCGGTACTTAAATATTAATCCTACTGTAATATTAAATATTATTATCACATCAATTCAGTACCTGCTTCAACTTCTTCATTTTCAATGTCTGGCAAGACATTCTCCGCAACATACTTATTTGCCATAACACTTGCACTATTTTTTGTAGCATTTTTCTTTTGTCGTTCCCGCAAAGCCAAATAATCAGCCATTGTTCCTTTTCCTTCAACATCCTTCTCAGTTGAACTTACTACCAGGCTTGGGCTTGGGCTTGTGCTTCTCAACTTTTCCTTTTCCTTTGCGATACCACTAGCTGAACGAGTTTGTGGTCCACTAACAGGCTTGGGCTTCTCAACTTTTTTAGTTGTCTAAATTGTATATATAAGTAGGAAATAAGATTGGATTTTATAGTTATTATCTTCATAAGCAGAAAAAATAAGATATGTAGCTATCACACACCTTTCTTGGACTTTGTGAAGTATCATCTTCACTATGCTCCTCATGGTCCGGATTATATTCCTGATCACTATCCACATCCTCTTGCATCTTTTCTTTTCCTTTATCTTTTTTTTGGTTTGCATTTCTCAGTTCAGCTGAAATTGCAGGCACACCTAGAGAAGCAAGAACTTCGTTGTTCCTCATCACATTGACAACCTATGTACTTCATAATCTTTTAGGTTCATCATCAACTTAGAAGCTCTCTGTACTTCATAATCTTTTAGAGATAGTGGAGGTGTAGAATACTCATTTGGAGGTGGTGGAGGTGGTAGATGAACATCCTGCAAGTATATAATAAACAGGAACATCATAGTAAGTATGCTGCAAGAGTGGTACAAAATATTCAAATTACAATAAGATCATCATAATAAGAATTCTTCAAACCCGCATGCCATTTTCATCCATATCTTCTTCTTTCGATGTTGGTAAACATGATTCCAACTTCCTCTTAACACTTGATGAGTTCAGATTCACTGTTGAATCGCTGATTTTTGGGTTTTTTTTCTGTGTAATCTTCTGAGGATTTACCTGATCAGCTAACTTTAGATTCATGGTTGCATTGTTGGGTTCTGGATTATTCAGCCGTGTCGACTTCTGAGGACTCCTCACCTCAGCTAACTTTAGATTCTCGGTTGCATTGCTGGGTTTTGGATTATTCAGCCGTGCCGACTTCCGAGGACTTTTCACCTCACCTAACTTTAGATTCACAGTTGCATTGCTATTCAGCCGTGCTGACTTCCGAGGACTGTTGACTTCAGTTAACTTCTTATTTTTTTTGGTTCTGTTGTAGTTGATGAGCCATCACGTACTGTCGTTTCACTGGTTTTGTAGCTGCAACAATACAATGATATTATAATCATAATCTTTAAATGTTATAATCAAAATATCACAATAATTTTTTTTTGCTATATCAAAATATCACAATCTGTAAATGATATTAACTATCCATTTATATATACCTATAACCAGATTCTGCCTTGGCCGCATGATTACATGCGACTGCATTTGCTTCATTACATGCGACTGCATTTGCTTCAGTGGCTCAATTGCAGTATCGACAACGTTGTCGATATAAAAATCCAAGTTGCCACCACTGCTAACTCCTTTGACTAATTCGGAGAGGTCCGCATCATTCGTCACTAACTTCCACCCACCCTTCTCACCATTTCTCATATAAATTCCTCCTATTTCGGTGTATTGAAGGTCATCCTTCACAAACTCCATGAGCACTGTGTACGAGAAGTAGTCAGGATCAACCCTCTTTACCACAGTATCGGTTCCACCAACATATTGTGCCTTCTGAAATGCACCCTTGTAATGAAATGTGAGCTGCATGAGTTCCCCCATCCTATACAAAATGGATACAGAATGGTGAGTTTACATTGGAAGCAAGATATGAAATAATAAAATGGGCAGGTATATTAAGTACATATGTGTATGCAGGTATATAAAGCACTAGAAACAACAAGGGAACACATAAAATCAGAATAACTTACAAGCAGTCAAGTAATTAAAAAGTAGTAAATTAATTATGAAAATCAACAGATACAGAAGTCGTCCCTTAATTAAGAACAAATACATAAATAGAAGTCACTTGATATTGCTACATAGAAATCAAGAGGAAGTTTCCTCTATGCTAGGCGGAATGAGGATTTGTGTTGCCGGGACGTCATCTCTATACCACCTAACATCACTAACTTGATTTCCTATTCCATTACCACATTGAATATCATGTAAAACTGGATCATCTTCATTTCCATTTTCATTTTCGACATCACACCAGTCCCTCGGCAATTTCTTGACAACATTATAAAGTGCCGTATCAGTTGGATCTTGTAAATAAAATACTTGTTGTACTTGTGAAGCCATAACATACGAATCAGATTTCTGGCACAATCTATTAAAATTAACTCGAGTCATCCCATACAAATCTTTCTCTTCTTGGTACCAGCAACACTTAAATAAAACCACTAAAATTTCTCCCCAATAATCAATTTCTAGTATTTCTTCAATTGCTCCGTAGTAACTAACATTACCAACCAATGGATTTTGATCTTTTGAACTTGCAAAGCTAGTGGTCAAGGCAGTCAAGAATACACCACTATTCTGTGTTTTACACTTAGCATCTCTATATTTTGTATGGAATCTGTATCCATTAATAACATATCCACTAAATTTCCTAGCTGTCCGATTAGGGCCCATTGCAAGCACTTCTAGCTCTTTCGAAATGTCCTCTTTTTCCCAACCTCATCCTTCAGCCATTTCCAGAATTCTTCAGTATGTGCTCTCTCTCTTTTATATCTTCTCGATATTGCATGACCATCAATTAAAGCTCGATATTCCCTATAATAATTATGATGGTATTAATATCAATAAAGAATTATTCTAATTCTTTAGTACTTGCTAGAATAAAATTAGAACATAAAAACTTACTCTTTTAAATTATCTATTTCCTCGTTACCACAATTGAATAGAATGTACCGATGACATGCCATCCACTCAGATTCTTTTAGATGAATAGCTTTTCCGTCTTTATTTCTTCTTGTACCAATAGCAAATTCCATATTTTGTGGACAACTTTCAAATTTAGGTACTGCATCACCACCGCTTAAGAATCTTGAGCAGAATGTCAAGCATTCTTCTGCCAAGTAACCTTCGGCGATGGAACCCTCCGGTTTAGATCTATTGCGCACATAAGATTTGAGTTTAGCTAGATAACGCTCAATCGGAAACATACATCGAACGTGCACAGGTCCATCGTATTCAACTTCCTTGCACAAGTGAACCGTTAAGTGAACCATTATGTCAAAGAAAGCCGGTGGAAATATCATCTCAAATTGGCAAAGAATTTCGACAATTTCTTGTTGTTGCCTCTTCACATCTTCCAAATCAATTACTTTGCCCCAAAGACCTTTTAAGAATGCACCAAATCTTATCAGAGGCAATGCAACCTCAGGCTTCAGTGTTTTTTTCACAGCAAATTGCAACAAGTAGTGAAGTAGAAAATGAGCATCATGGGTCTTGTACCCTGAGATTTTCCTTTCCTTCGTGTGAACATACCGACTGATATTGGCTGCACAACCGTATAGCAATTTAACATTCTCCAGTACTGAGCAAAATATTTCTTTTTCTCTATTCATCATGTCAAATATGGCATCCCTAATCTCAAAGTGTTCGCCGTCATTTGATAAAACGGGATGCAGGACCTTCCTGATGCCCATTTCCTGTAAATCAAAATGAGCATTCAAATGGTCTTTTGACTTGCCACTAATATTTAGCAAAGTACCGAGTATGTTGTCGCATATGTTTTTCTCTATATGCATAACATCAAGGTTATGTCGCAATAAATTGTGGCTCCAATACGGTAAATTGAAAAATATTGACTTCTTTTTGAAAGGGGAATCCTTTTTCTTCCCAAAATTATTTTCAAAGTCACGCAACAGTTCTTCAATGTCTGTTTCTGATAAATTTCTCGGAATCTGTCCTATTTCAACTTCACCATTGAACCTCCTCTTATCAAACCTCCACTTGTGTTTCAGATCCAGAAATTTTCTATGATTCATGTAGCACATTTTTTTACTATGTTTCAAGTACTTTGAAGAAGTCTCATAATGGCATACAGGACAACCCAATTTACCCTTTGTGCTCCAACCAGATAACATTGCATACCCCGAAAAATCGCTAATGGTCCACAACACACTTGCACGTAACATGAATTTTTGATCAGTAAAGGCATCATAAGTTTCTATGCCTAGATCCCATAATTCTTTCAACTCTTCAATTAGAGGCTGCATATATACATCAATTTTATTCTTTGGAGACTCTGGACCGGAGATGAGTGTTGAAAGAATTAGATTTTCGGGCTTCATGCACAACCAAGGTGGAAGGTTGTAGTTAACTAATACAATTGGCCATGTACTGTAAGTTGTACTCATTGTATGAAAAGGATTGAATCCATCAGAGGCTACACCCAATCTGATATTTCTATTTTCTGATGAAAAATCAGGATACATAGCATCCATCGCCTTCCAAGTCTCGCTATCAGCTGGATGTCTAAGTTTTCCGTCTTTTTTTCGGCCCACAGAATGCCATCTCATAAGTTGTGAATACTCCTTGCATATAAACAGCTTTTGCAGCCTTAGTTTTAGCGGAAAGTAACGCATCACTTTTGCCGGGACTTTGTGAATCAACTTCTCTGGATCATTGTCACGGGTGCCTTTCTTTTCCTCTTCCCACCTCGAAATACCACAAGAGTTACAGACATCTTTATCTTCATTTTCTGCCCAATAGAGCATGCAATCGTTTGGACATGCGTGTATTTTTTTGTAATCAAGACCTAAATCTTTAATGATTTTCTTCACGGCTCTAAAAGATAAAGGTATGTGGGCCTGTGGAAAAGCCTCTCTCATCAACTCTAGTATATCCCCAACTGCAGACTCTGTAATTCCATGTACACATTTTAAAGAATAAAGCCTGATGATAAAACTTAATCTCAAAAATTTTGAACAGCCAGGATATAATGGCTGCTTTCCATCTTCGACAAGGCAATAAAATCTTTTAGCATCTGCATTTGGTGCATCAGAATTCTCATCTTCACAGTTCTGCATATTTCCACGAGTACGGTGCAACATTTCACCTAGATTATCTCCAAAATCACCAGCATCACAGTCTATATCTTCATCACTCCTTCCAAAATTTGGGTGAGAAACCTCACAAATCCATTTCACATACAATGGAGATGGACCATTGCAGATGAGATGACCATAAATTATATCTGGACAACGCCACTTGCTATTTTTACAATTCTTGCATGGGCACGTCATTTCATCGCCTACGGTGAATTTAGAAAAACCGTTTTGTACAAAGGCTCTTATCCCGCTAATATATCCTTCACTAAACTTTGGAAGTTCTATCCAAATGTTTTCGCTATCCATCACTACAATTATGAATATGAGTATTTTAACATAAAAAGATAAAATTTGTGTGTGTGTCCAACAAGAGGAAACCTAGACAAGTCGAATTGTTAATTCAGGCCGAATTAAGAATTTATAAGTAGTTTAAATCGAAACCCTAAAGTGATGGGAGAGAGTGTTATACCTCAAAATCGAAATTGAAGCCCTAAAGTGATGTGAACAATGCTTGAACCCCCAAATTGAAGCGAAATCGCTGAACAAAGCTTGAACCCCCAAATCGAAGCCCTAATCGAACCGAAATCGCTGAACCCCAAATTAAGAATGTTCGCTTGAACCTTTGTAAGAAGACAGAGAAGAATGAAAATAAAAAGTTATTTGCGGGGACTTTTTTTCTTCGCGGCTCTAAAAGATCAAGGAGTGGTGTTCGGATTGATGAGGTGTCACGTTTTCCAACGTAGGATTTGCCTTGGTAGATTGGCGCGGATCGGTGCGAAAGATATGCAAAGGTCTGCTATAGCAACACTATAAAAAAAAGTTGCATCAATTACACTTGTTTAGCTAGAGCAACACATTTTTATGGCTAAGGCAACACCAAAAATTCAACGTTGCAGTAGGACCAAAATTGTATAGCTATCGCAACATTTTATCTAGCAACACCTTGCAAAAATGTTGTAGAAGGCCATCTATGGCGTAGTGCTTGTTTCTACACTTATATCTCTTCACTGACTCAAGATTGACTAATAAAAAAATAAAGTATTAGTTCCTCATATTTTCATTTGTATTGTTTTCCAGAGTTTTCATTAAACCAAATTATTTGATTTGTGGTCTAATATCCCATGGGTTTGATTCTGGGGTCTCAATAATTCATACCTGTTATTTAGAAATGATAGAAGATGTCAAAACATAATTTGATTAATGATTCAAGGGTTTATCTAGCCCAGATTCATGGTTTACACAAACATGCACCAAACATGCACAAAACATGCACAAGCAATTCAGTTCAATCAAAATGCATATATTCAGGTTTATAAAACATGTAATGATCATGTAAGTGATAGGGTTGTGTGCTGATTTAGAAATCATACAAACTTTGCTAATAAAACTGGAAAACATATTGAACTTGGTTTTGAAAGATCTTTGCATATTCTGAATGATAAGTGAGCAAAAGTAATGTTCTGGATTTCTAAATACTTAACCAAATTACTCTATTTTCTTACTTGATGCATTGAATCTTTTGATCTGCTTCTTTGACTAAACTTGCTACTTCAATCATATGTTTGATGTCATTTCTAGATTTTATCAAAATTCAAATCCTAAATCCTTAGCTACCTATGATTTTCAGGTTCTATAACATCATATTCTTAGTCTTATTCTGGATTCAACTTATGACTTGATTTCTTTTCAAATTAGCATTACACTATGGATTTACTTGCTTCATAAAGTTGAAGCATATGGCTTCAGACATATGCATGCACTTGTATCAATTACAAGCCATGTATAGGCCCTTCTGGTTAGCCATGGTCAAGCTCAAACTCATCTACTGTAACTCTTGTATATTCTCTTTTAACACAACTTAACTACTAATACAAGGTTTAGTTGCAATTCAAATTAACTTGTACTATGGTCTTGTTTGCTTCAGTGATTTCAAGCTTACACATGAACTTGTATTAGTTACAAGACATGTAAAAATCTTGCTGGCTAGCCAAGACCAAATTTAAACCCATCAACTCATTACTTTGACTAACATTCATTCAAAAACAACCCATAATCCTATCTGAAACTTAATCAATAATAGCAAGGAGAAATGTCCATATATCAGATTATATGGCATACTTCTCATTCATCATAGCTTACTAGATTTAATTCCAGAGCATATTACTTTGATCAACCACTCACAAGCACATATAAATGCATAAGTCTTACATATTCATTACAAGGAAACAAAGCACTAAGAATTCTGGACACACATAATCCTTAAGAAAGTTTTTGCCCAGATTATTTATTACAAATAAAAACTTCTACTTCTCTAAAGTATTTTAAAACAGCAAGCTCTTCAAACACCCATGCAAGCAGAGCTACTATGCCTCTTTCCCTGCAGCAATACCTGGAACTGCCTCAATGATAATGAGACACCCCATAGTTTGCAAAGGCAACAAATAGGGTCAGAAATAAATTCTGGTATGAGTGAAATCAAAATATAATAACTTGTCATTTTCTAATTATTGTGCAGAGAATTCATATACTTGATGCTTATTTGGATTTATAATGTAAACTGGGTATATATATATATAAGCCCCTACTAACACTCATGCACACAAGCATCCATTCATCCATTCAATTCAGTACACATGTATACATACTCCTATGGATTAACTCATTTTAATACCATAGCTCAACTCTCAATCTCAATTTATCAATTTAATTTGGTCTTAACTCTTTGCCATTGAACACCATGTGTGCATTGCAAGGGACTCAATTTTGTTAACCCCTACACAGAGGCCTACAGGACTTAAACAAGTCATGCACATACCCATCATCCCCCTTATGATGAATAGATCAAGGCTCTACTCCTAGATTAGCTTTATAATCTAGTGACTATTCTCATTTTCTTTCAGAAAAATTTATTAACTCTTGAAATGCTTTTATATTCTTTTCTTCTTTTTCATAAATCAAAGAGAGTTAAACTCACTCAGGGATTTCAGCCAACCATACTAAACATTCATGAAAAGAATACCATATCTCATTTTCCAGTTATTTTATTCAAAATATGTTTTAACACTTGCATGTCTCCTATATTCAGGAATATCATGATCACTTAAACAAATCTAGTGAAATCATATAAAATCCTTATACTCAATTCTACTGTGAACATAGGGTAAGGTTTTTGAGAAAAACCCATAAAACATTTTAGCTTAAGATCTGAACAAATCAGCACATAAATAATTTATTGCATTGTTCATCTCATTTTTAAAACAATCTAGACATAAGCATGAATCTCCTTTATTCACACTGCCTAGTTTATTTCCCAGTAATACCCTACTTCTCAATAAAATGTATTTATCTTACTAAACATATTTATAAACTGATGTTTTAAGGTACTGGATCCATATCAGTGATCAAGGTATTTTTTCTTATCAAACAATCAATCAAAACAAATCAAAGCATCAACCAAAGATTTATCAAAACACCAACCATTCTCAGCATTCATTTATTCAGAAAAATAGATCAAGCACAAACATGATATGGTTTTTATAAAATAATATGGCAGCCCTTAACTTGGGTCTTAATGCCTTAAACCTCATAAGATTGATTAATCACTCACCTTCCTTCCTCTTTTCCCCGAGAATACTTTAACTTGAAAATGGCTTTGGTTTGCTCTTCTTTCTTTTCTTAATATTTTTTGTTTTCTGAAATGAGACTGCTGCTACCCCCTTTAATTTTTAAAACATTGTTTAGGGTTTTAGTAGAGTGAAAAACCCATCTTATCCCCACACAAATGAGAGAATTCTGCATATGATGTTATGGCTAAAAATGCCTTTTTCTTTTTTATTTCCATTTCGGGTATTTTCAGTTGCTTTAGCTTTTTTTTCTGGTTTGCATGCTATTTGCATGTTTCATACACACACCTTATTTTCATGTGACTTTCTTACATTATTTATTTTCTTAAGACTAATCTGTAATGTATACATGTATATCCTTTTATCAATTAATTCCTTGTTAATGTTTCAAGCTATTTGTTTTCTCTTGATATATAAAATGTATTCATATATTTAATTACCATAGTGTTTTCCTTATTACTTTATATTATTCCTGGTTGTAAAAATATAACATATGGTAATGTATAATCCATATATACACTCAGTCACATTTCCTCATTCCTTCTCTCTGAAATACCATTTCCTTCTTATTATTTATTTTTAATTACTATAAAAGTCTACTCTTATCATTTTATTCCTTTCTGACTATTTATATTCAATATATATATACATATGAATATAAGACTTACTCATACTTAGTTATTTTCTTTTCATTATTATTTTACTGAAAACAACTATCCCCTTCATTATATATTTAACTCATTCTCAATATTTATTTTCAAACTATATTTTTCCTTGAAAATTTTCCTTTCACTGATTTTATTAAAATTATTCTTATCTCAATAATTTGGGTCTTCACATACTCTCCTCCTAAAAGGAATTGTGTCCCACAATTATTCTCTCATACATTTCCATCCAAATGTATACAAAGCATAATTTCAATTGAATGAAATTTCAGAAACTCATTCATTCAAAATCAATCAAACACACATAAATAATATTAAGGTTTCATCATAGTTTTAAACATACCTTTAAGCAGAAAATAGATTAGGATATTTATCCTTCATCCTATCTTCAGCCTCCCATGTACAATCATTCTCATCCAGACTCCACTGAATTTTTTATCAATTTATTATTTTATTCCTCAATTTCTTTTTTTCTCTAGCCACAATACCCACTGGTTCCTTCCTATAAACCAGATTTTCTTGAATTTCAACTTGTGTAGGTGATTCCAGAATTGCTTCCTTATCATGTACCCATTTTCTCAATTGAGATACATGAAATACATCATGGATATTACTCAATTCCTCTGGCAACTTCAGCTTATAAGCCAAATTTCCTACTCTTTGAATTATCTCATATGGCCCTATAAATCTTGGAGACAATTTTCCTGCCTTGCCAAACCTTAATATTTTTCTCATTGGTGAAACTTTGAGAAATACATAATTTCCCACTTCATACTCTACTGGCCTCCTTCCTCTGTCTGCATATGCCTTTTGCCTTTCTTGTGCTACCTTCATTCTCTGCCTCACCAGTTTAATTCTTGCAGAGGTTTCTTTGATGTGATCTGGTCTTAGCAACACTCTTTCACCTGCCTCCATCCAACATGCAGGAGACAAACAAGGCCTTCCATATAAAGTCTCATATGGAGCCATACTTATAGTGGATTGGTAGCTATTATTGTAAGCAAACTCAGCTAAATGAAGATGATCTTCCCAGTTGCCACCAAAATCAAGTATACATGCTCTAAGCAAATCCTCCAAAATCTTGTTAACAATCTTTGTTTGACCATCTGTTTGGGGGTGGTATGCTGTGCTTAGACACAATTCTGTCCCCATTGCCTCTTGAAAGCTTCCCCAGAACCTTGAGGTAAACAAGGTATCTCTATCACTAATGATAGTCTTGGGGATTCCATGTAATTTTACTATCTCCTTCACAAATAATTGTGCTAATTTGTGAGCATTTCTGTTTGAGTTCACTGGAATAAAGTGGGCTGACTTTGTGAGTCTATCAAATACTACCCAAATACTATCATTGCCTCTTCTTGTTCTTGGCAAACCATCTACAAAATCCATTGAAATGCTTTCCCATTTCCAGGTAGGCACTTCCAAAGGTTGTAGTAGGCCTGAAGGTCTTTGATAATCTGCCTTGACTTGTTGGCATGTTAAACACTTTGCCACATATCTTGCCACTGCCCCTTTCATTCCTGGCCACCAATAGCTTCTTTTAAGATCATGATACATTTTAGTACCACCTGGATGTATAGTGTATTTTGTCTTATGATGTTCATCCATAACTTCTTGCTTCGGTTCTTCTACACTGGGTACACAGAGTCTCCCTTTCTTCCTTATGTAGCCTCTATCATCTACTTCATAATTTTCCACTGATATTCCTTGTGAAATCATGTCTTTCTTCTCCTTTAAATTTGAGTCTTGATCTTGCATATTTCCTATTTTATCAACCAGTGTTGACCTTAAGGAGATAAGACTCAATCTTCCATATTCAATCATATCATTATGCACATTGTCTGGTGCACTAATTTCTTCCTTCATCTCCACTTCACTAAGGATTGTTAAATCCTTAAACTCAATCATCATTAAGCTTGCTAATCTTGCTTGATGTCTACTCAATGCATCTGCCACTCTATTAGCCTTTCCAGGAGTATACAATATATCTAAATCATAGGCAGCTAAAAATTCCACCCACCTATGTTGTCTCATATTCAAGTCTTTTTGGCTAAACAAATACTTGAGTGATTTATGGTCTGTAAACAATTCAAATTTAGTACCCAATAAGTAGTGTCTCCATAGCTTCAATGCATAAACTATGGCAGCTAACTCTAAATCATGTGTAGCATATCTGGTTTCATTTGGCTTGAGTTGCCTTGATGCATAGGCTATAACCCTCCCATGTTGCATGAGTACTGCCCCTAAACCAGTCCCACTAGCATCAGTGTACACCACTAAGCCTTCATTTCCTTCTGGAACTTGCAAGACTGGAGCTTCCATCAATGCTTTCTTCAATGATTCAAAAGCTTTCTCACACTTCTCTGTCCACACATAAGGTTGCTCTTTTCTGGTTAACTTGGTTAGTGGAATAGCTATTCTTGCAAAGTCCTTTATGAACCTTCTATAGTAACCTGCCATCCCTAGAAAGGATCTTACTTCAGTCACTGATTTTGGCCTACTCCAAGATTGCACTTCCATCACCTTAGTTGGGTCTACACTAACTCCTTGTTGTGATATAATGTGTCCCAAAATTTTTACTTCATTCTGCCAAAATGTGCATTTAGAAAATTTGGCCTTTAAATCATGTGCTCTTAGTCTAGACAAAACCAGATGTAAATGTTTTGTATGTTCTTCCTCTGATTTTGAATACACTAATATGTCATCAATGAAAACTAATACAAATTTGTCTAAATAATCTCTAAATGTCCTATTCATTAGATCTACAAAATAAGATGGTGCATTTGTCAACCCAAAAGGCATTACTAAATATTCATATAACTCATACCTTGTGTTGAATGCTATGTATTTAATACTCTCCTCTTCAACCTTCATTTGGTGAAATCCAGAGGCTAAGTCTAGCCTTGAGAAAATTCTTGCTCCATTTAATTGATCAAACAAATCATCAATTCTGGGAAGTGGATATTTATTTTTAATGGTGACTTTGTTTAATTCTCTATAATCAATGCACATTCTCAAATTACCATCATGCTTCTTCACAAATACAACTGGAGAACCCCAGTTTGAAATACTAGGCCTTATGAAGCCTTTCTGCTCCAATTCTTCCAACTGATGTTTCAATTCCACTAATTCTTTAGGACCCATTCTAGTAGGCTTCTTGATGATTGGGCTTGCTCCTGGGATTAGCCTTATTTGAAATTCTACTTGCCTATTTTCTGGAACACCTATGACTTCACCAAAGACATCTGGGTATTCATTTATAATTTTTATGTCTTCCAGTGTTAGTTCTTTCTTAGTCATGCTACATATTTGGTTAAGGTAATTGATTTTAGCAATTTCACTCATGACTATAATATTTTTACCATTTTCTGTTTTTAGAGAAATAGTAAAATTTTCTAAGTTTAAAATTGCTTTGTATTTTCTTAGCCAATCTACTCCTAGAATAATTCCTGTTCCAGGATATTTTAGCACAAACAAATCAGAATTAAACATATTTCCACATATGTTTAACTCTACTCCCAAACATTTAATCCCTAACATGCAAGAACTACCTAGTGGGCTTTGAATAAACAAGGGATTATCAACTAAATAGCATGTGAGAGTCAATTTATCCACTATGTCTTGGGATATTAGTGAATGTGTTGCTCCAGTGTCATATATAACTGAGATGGGGTGATCTTTAATTAGAAGTATACCTTCCAATTGTCCAGAATTTCCCACTGCATTTGCTTTTGCTTTGCCCTCAAGTGCTCCTACCTTTGCTCCTTTTTTGAATTCTGGGCAATTCTTTTTAATATGACCTTCTTTCCCACAGTTGTAGCAACTGAATGGGGTTTTCTTAGCTGCTTGACACCTATTACCCATGTGTCCTTCCTTGCCACAATTGTAGCAAATAATCTTCTTCTTGACTTCTCCACTGGTTGCTCCTTCAACCTTCTGATTTGAATTCTTCTTGTCATAAGGGTGAGCTCTATTTTTCCCCTTCTTATTGTTGTTGTTAGCCCTCATGATCCTGAATTTTTCTCTGGAATTATCATGTTGTTCAAAAGAGAGAGTGAGGTCTATGACTTGATCAAATGTTTTGTCTTTGTATGGTAGCATTGCTCTACTTAAATTAGCATTAAGTCCTTGAATAAATCTGGAATTCTTTGATTCTTCATTCCCTGTGAGCATGGTTCCATACTTAGATAAACTCTCTTTTTGAGTGTATTCAGTCACACTCATTGATCCTTGCCTCAATCTTATGAACTCCTCAAGCAATGATGCCTTAGCTGTTGCTGGGACAAATCTGGCCTCAAGCATGTCCTTAAATTAATCCCATGTTATCTCATTTTCTGGCCTTCCTATGATAATAACCTCCCACCAATCAAGCGCTGCTCCTTTGAGTCTTCTGGAAGCAATTTGCCTTTTCCTTTGATCATTTATTTGCATGTCTGCAAATATCCTATCCAAAGTTCTTAGCCATGTTTGCACACCCATGACTCCTTCAGTACCTTCAAAATCCTTGTCCCCTAAGTTTGAGAATGTTTTCAGTAGCTTAGACAACTCCTCATGAGGATTCTCTTCCCTTTGCACTGCTCCTTCCCTAAATGCCCTCATCAAATCTTGAAAATTGACTAATGGTGTTGCATTGGAGGGTCCTGCTCCATGATTTGGTGGTCTTCCTACCATGATTTGCTATACAATTTACATAACTAGTTGGTTTAATTTGTAATTTAATTGTTTCAGTGGTTTTATTTACACTGAAAATATTGTTATGTATTTGGTCTCATAAGATTTTATTCCTATAAGAGAATTTGATCTTTATTTCTGCTATGTTTAATAACATAGCTCTGATACCAACTGAAGTGACCCACTTTTCTTCACCTATAATTTTTAGTGAATTTTAGTTAGGATTTTTTTTACTAAGGGATCACCTCTCTTCTTGCTCCTTTTATTTCTTTTAATTAATTACCCAAGATCCTGAATTTTACTAATATAAATATATCGGTATTTAAATCAATTCCTATCATTTAAATATATGAGGATATATAAATGTTTCTTTGCAAATCAGAGTGTTTAAAGTAGCAAAGAATTTTAATTCACACAATATTTTTCATAGTTGAAATGTCTTGTGTCACATAGCTTGTTTCTACACTTATATCTCTTCACTGACTCAAGATTGACTAATACAAAAATAAAGTATTAGTTCCTCATATTTTCATTTGTATTGTTTTCTAGAGTTTTCATTAAACCAAATTATTTGATTTGTGGTCTAATATCCCATGGGTTTGATTCTGGGGTCTCAGTAATTCATACCTGTTATTTAGAAATGATAGAAGATGTCAAAACATAATTTGATTAATGATTCAAGGGTTTATCTAGCCCAGATTCATGGTTTATACACAAACATGCACCAAACATGCACAAAACATGCACAAGCAATTCAGTTCAATCAAAATGCATATATTCAGGTTTATAAAACATGTAATGATCATGTAAGTGATAGGGTTGTGTGCTGATTTAGAAATCATACAAACTTTGCTAATAAAACTAGAAAACATATTGAACTTGGTTTTGAAAGATCTTTGCATATTCTGAATGATAAGTGAGCAAAAGTAATGTTCTGGATTTCTAAATACTTAACCAAATTACTCTATTTTCTTACTTGATGCATTGAATCTTTTGATCTGCTTCTTTTACTAAACTTGCTACTTCAATCATATGTTTGATGTCATTTCTAGATTTTATCAAAATTCAAATCCTAAAACCTTAGCTACCTATGATTTCCAGGTTCTATAACATCATATTCTTAGTCTTATTCTGGATTCAACTTTTGACTTGATTTCTTTTCAAATTAGCATTACACTATGGATTTACTTGCTTCAGAAAGTTGAAGCATATGGCTTCAGACATATGCATGCACTTGTATCAATTACAAGCCATGTATGGCCCTTCTGGTTAGCCATGGTCAAGCTCAAACTCATCTACTGTAACTCTTGTACATTCTCTTTTAACACAACTTAACTACTTATACAAGGTTTAGTTGCAATTCAAATTAACTTGTACTATGGTCTTGTTTGCTTCAGTGATTTCAAGCTTACACATGAACTTGTATTAGTTACAAGACATGTAAAAATCTTGCTGGCTAGCCAAGACCAAATTTAAACCCATCAACTCATTAGTTTGACTAACATTCATTCAAAAACAACCCATAATCCTATCTGAAACTTAATCAATAATAGCAAGGAGAATATGTCCATATATCAGATTATATGGCATACTTCTCATTCATCATAGCTTACTGGATTTAATTCCAGAGCATATTAATTTGATCAACCACTCACAAGCACATATAAATGCATAAGTCTTACATATTCATTACAAGGAAACAAAGCACTAAGAATTCTGGACACACATAATCCTTAAGAAAGTTTTTGCCCAGATTATTTATTACAAATAAAAACTTCTACTTCTCTAAAGTATTTTAAAACAGCAAGCTCTTCAAACACCCATGCAAGCAGAGCTACTATGCCTCTTTCCCTGCAGCAATACCTGGAACTGCCTCAATGATAACGAGACACCCCATAGTTTGCAAAGGCAACAAATAGGGTCAGAAATAAATTCTGGTATGAGTGAAATCAAAATATAATAACTTGTCATTTTCTAATTATTGTGCAGAGAATTCATATACTTGATGCTTATTTGGATTTATAATGTAAACTGGGTATATATATATAAGCCCCTACTAACACTCATGCACACAAGCATCCATTCATCCATTCAATTCAGTACACATGTATACATACTTCTATGGATTAACTCATTTTAATACCACAGCTCAACTCTCAATCTCAATTTATCAATTTAATTTGGTCTTAACTCTTTGCCATTGAACACCATGTGTGCATTGCAAGGGACTCAATTCTGTTAACCCCTGCATAGAGGCCTACAGGACTTAAACAAGTCATGCACATACCCATCATCCCCCTTATGATGAATAGATCAAGGCTCTACTCCTAGATTAGCTTTATAATCTAGTGACTATTCTCATTTTCTTTCAGAAAAATTTATTAACTCTTGAAATGCTTTTATATTCTTTTCTTCTTTTTCATAAATCAAAGAGAGTTAAACTCACTCAGGGATTTCAGCCAACCATACTAAACATTCATGAAAAGAATACCATATCTCATTTTCCAGTTATTTTATTCAAAATATGTTTTAACACTTGCATGTCTCCTATATTCAGGAATATCATGATCACTTAAACAAATCTAGTGAAATCATATAAAATCCTTATACTCAATTCTACTGTGAACATAGGGTAAGGTTTTTGAGAAAAACCCATAAAACATTTTAGCTTAAGATCTGAACAAATCAGCACATAAATAATTTATTGCATTGTTCATCTCATTTTTAAAACAATCTAGACATAAGCATGAATCTCCTTTATTCACACTGCCTAGTTTATTTCCCAGTAATACCCTACTTCTCAATAAAATGTATTTATCTTACTAAACATATTTATAAACTGATGTTTTAAGGTACTGGATCCATATCAGTGATCAAGGTATTTTTTCTTATCAAACAATCAATCAAAACAAATCAAAGCATCAACCAAAGATTTATCAAAACACCAACCATTCTCAGCATTCATTTATTCAGAAAAATAGATCAAGCACAAACATGATATGGTTTTTATAAAATAATATGGCTGCCCTTAACTTGGGTCTTAATGCCTTAAACCTCATAAGATTGATTAATCACTCACCTTCCTTCCTCTTTTCCCCGAGAATACTTTAACTTGAAAATGGCTTTGGTTTGCTCTTCTTTCTTTTCTTAATATTTTCTGTTTTCTGAAATGAGACTGCTGCTACCCCCCTTTAATTTTTAAAACATTATTTAGGGTTTTAGTAGAGTGAAAAACCCATCTTATCCCCCACACAAATGAGAGAATTCTGCATATGATGTTATGGCTAGAAATGCCATTTTCTTTTTGATTTCCATTTTGGGTATTTTCAGTTGCTTTAGCTTTTTTTTCTGATTTGCATGTTATTTGCATGTTTCATACACACACCTTATTTTCATGTGACTTTCTTACATTATTTATTTTCTTAAGACTAATTTGTAATGTATACATGTATATCCTTTTATCAATTAATTCCTTGTTAATGTTTCAAGCTATTTATTTTCTCTAGATATATAAAATGTATTCATATATTTAATTACCATAGTGTTTTCCTTATTACTTTATATTTTTCCTGGTTGTAAAAATATAACATATGGTAATGTATAATCCATATATACACTCAGTCACATTTCCTCATTCCTTCTCTTTGAAATACCATTTCCTTCTTATTATTTATTTTTAATTACTATAAAAGTCTACTCTTATCATTTTATTCCTTTCTGACTTTTTATATTCAATATATATATACATATGAATATAAGACTTACTCATACTTAGTTATTTTCTTCTCATTATTATTTTACTGAAAACAACTATCCCCTTCATTATATATTTAACTCATTCCCAATATTTATTTTCAAACTATATTTTTCCTTGAAAATTCTCCTTTCACTGATTTTATTAAAATTATTCTTATCTCAATAATTTGGTTCTTCACATTGCCCAACCAGAACACATTTAGGTCTAGAATTCAACTAAAATCACAACCAAAATGGAGATGGATTGTATGATAAAGCAGATGGAGGACAGATTTTAGGAGACTCGCAATGAGATGAACCTGCAGATGCAATAGAGCTTGAGGCTATTGAATGAACTGACTTAGAATAACCATAGGAGGAGTAGGAGAGACATAGACTATTCAAGTTCAGAATAAGAAAGTTCCTTATCATCCGAGCAAAAGCGAAAGGAAGAAGAAGGATGAAAAACACAACTGGGACCTCAAATCAAGGGAGGAGACAAACCCATGGCTCGAGTTTGTAGATCGGTATCGATCCAGCTAATGTTGGCTCCGGCGGTCAGCCTTTGGAGGGTGGCGTGGACTTAACCTCTTGTCGTGTTGCAGATGATCAGAATATGCAATATCAAGCTGCTGCTGATGATACAATGCACGGAAATCAAACAGGGGGACTATTGGACGAATGGATCTCCCGAAGTCTGGAGTGCCTATGTATCGAGAGCCTACCCGAGAGCGTTCACTCGGTCGAACACTCGAGGCAGACCCTGATTACCATCGTTCAATCGAACCTCTAGACCCGGAGTACTTGGAAGATATGGTCAAGGAACTTGTAAGTGAAAACCGATTTATAAGAAATGGTAAATGGGGTAATTCTCCTAGTCGGAATATGTTTACTAAGGACATTCTGCGTGTGAAGTATCCACGGACGTTTGTAATGCCAACAATGTCGTCTATGCTGGAAAGATGGATCCTAGGTAGCACTTGATGAAGTATGAATGACATATGGACTTAGCTCGAGCGTTTGATGCCGTGGGATGTCGTTGCTTTCAAATTTCCTAGAAGGAGTAGTGATGATGTGGTTCACTCGGCTCCTACCGAGATCCATATCGCCATTCGCCGAGTTATCATAAAAATTTCTAGAGCTATTATGTTTACACGCCGCATGTGCGAAAGATGTAATATCATTATCAAACCTCTTATAGGGAGTAGGAGAGTCGTTTAAGGATTTCTCAAACCAGTTCCACACAGCTGTAATGGAAGTAACAAATCCTAGTGATGACATAGTATTGAAGGCATTGATCAGGGGGATTCATCTCAAGACCGACTTCGGGAGATGGTGGGAAATGAAGCCTATGTCAACGATGAATATTTTCTATAGAAAGACTAATAACTTCCTGCCTGTGGTGGAGGCACATAATCGTCCCCAAAGAGGTAAGGCTAGGAGTTCAGTTGAAGTGGTACAGAGCAACACTGCTGTAAAATAGTCCGGAGGAAGTTCCGAGAATATGGATGTGAACGTTGGCAATAAGAACGGTGGTCAGAAACAGAATGATAATTGGAACAGAAAGCGAAAGCCTTATAACAGGAATCGTCCCAGGATTCCTAAGTGTGATAATTATACTGAATTGAATAACTCAATCGAGAATATCTATTTGGCAACTCAAGGTACCAAGCAGTAAAGAAAGACGGCTCTGAGAGAGTCAACCGAGAAGGAGAAGCGATCTGGCAAGTTCTGCAAGTTTCGTGAGACCCACGGTCATAGTACCAATGAATGTAGGTACTTGCACGATATGATTAAAGAGCTGATTCAAAAGAAGAAATTGCAATAGTTTGTGAAAGCCCCGTAGGATGACAGGCGAGAAACCTCTAACCCCCTTGGGATGACATCCCAACGAGGGAAAGCTAGTCCTAGTTGTGAGGAGCCTAAGCGGCTTGAAAAACATTTGGTAATAAACACAATCATCGGTGGACCATATCCAATCGATAAGAGTTTGAATAAGATGGATAAGTATGTTGATGCATTGAAACACATGGAGAGTGAAGGCTGCTTTATTGTAGAGAATGGAGTTTCGACAAAACAGTTAAGAACCATGACTAATGACATCATTTTCCGGAATAGAGATGCTGATGGGGTGGAAGCCCTAACGATTGACTAGTTGATTATAACAACCACCATTGGTCCTGCTATTTTACGAAAGGTGTTGGTTGACTATGGGAGTTCGGTCAACATTCTATTCAAAAATCTTACGACCAGATGCTTTTTGAAGGAAAGGAGTTGAAACCGTGTAAATTCGGATACAGGGATTTAACGGGATGGCTACGGAGCCAGTTGGATATGTGGAACTACCCGTGGTACTTAGAGATGGCGATCGCAGACGAGTGTGGGTCGTGCCTTTTATAGTGTTGGATATTTACTTTGCTTGCAATGCATTTTTTGGCCGACCAGCCTTGGTTAAGTTTAGAGCAGCTATAGCTCCTTGGTGCTTGACAATGAAGTTTCCTACAAAAAACAGTGTGGGAATAATCCAGGGAGATTAGGGGCTAGGCCGCAAATGTTATGTCACCGAGCTAAAGGAGACGAGGTGAAGAGAGAAAGGAAAATGTGTAGAGGGGACTCTCTGCGTCAAGGCTTTGGGCGTATAACAACCAATGCCTTAGCCCTGGCTCTGGCAGCATAGTCAGTTCCATAAGGATATGGATCCGCGAAAAGAGCCAAAAGGTGGAAGGGCAGCTCCTACCGAGTTAATGATTAACGTTCCACTTAGTTAGGATGATCCAACATGGGTCCTGAAGGCCGGTTCACAGTTTGGCGTGAGAATAATGAAGGAGTTGGTTAGTTTTCTCCAAGCGAACTTGGATGTATTCCCCTGGGCACACTCTCATAATTGTGGGATCTCGTCGGAGATAGGGAGTCATGCATTGAACATAAATCCTAAATGTGTTCCTGTGAAATAGAAACACCACATCCTAGGTCCGGAGAGATCCACTGCACTTAAAAAAGAGGTGGATAAGCTGAAGGATAATGGCTTTATCCGTGATGCCTTACACCCAGAATGGGTATCAAATCCGATCTTGGTGAAAAAGTCAAACGGGAAGTGAAGGACATATGTTGACTATTCTGATTTGAATAAGGCTGGCCTGAAGGACAGCTTCCTACTCCCAAGGATTTATCAGTTAGTGGATTCGACTACCGGCCATGAATTGCTATCATTCTTGGATGCATATTCTGGATACAATCAAATGTCGATGCATGTTCGGGACTAGGAACACACCAGTTTTATATATCACCGACCTGGGACTTTATTGTTATCTGGTCATGCCCATTGGGTTAAAGAACGCCGGAGCGACTTAGAAAAAGTTGATTAATAGCATGTTCAAAGACCGGATCGGACGCTCGATGGAGGTCTATGTAGACGATATGCTCATGAAATCATGGAAATTGAGGAATGACGTGAATGATTTAGCTGAGATATTCAACATTTATCCGGAGATACGGGATGAAGCTAAACCCTTTGAAATGCTCATTCAGCATTGTGTCAGGGAATTTCTTAGGCTTCATTGTGAATTCTCGCGGGATAGAAATTAAGTCGAAAAAAGATCTAGGCCTTGAGAAACGTCGGGGCCCCAAAGACGATCAAGGAGTTTTAGAGCTTAAATGAGAAGGTCTCTGCCCTTAGTCGATTCATCTTTAGAACCACCAATAAATGCATTCCTTTTTTAACGCAATTAAGAAAGGAAAAAGTCCAAAGGGAAAAAGGAACTTCACTTGGAATCAGGAGTCTAAAGATGCATTCCAAGCACTGATGGATCACTTGAAGAGACCCCCGTTCTCTCGAAGTCGGTGGATGATGAGGACTTGTTTATATATCTGGCAATGTCAGTGCATGCGTTGAGTGCTGCACTCATTCGAGAGGAATCCCGCATCCAACGACCGGTCTATTACATCAGTAAATGGTTGACAGGAGTAGAAAGAAATTATCAAAAGCTGGAAAAGCTTGCATACTGCCTGTTGATCACTTCAAGGAAGCTCCACCCTTACTTTCAGGCTCATCCGATCAAGGTTCGCACCGACCGACCTTTACGATAGGTCTTGCAACGATCTGAGACTTATGGAAGACTGTTGAAATGGAACATTGAATTAAGCCAATACAATATAACATATCACCCTCGGAGAGCTATCCAGGGTCAAGCTTTGGTGGATTTCATAGCTAAATTCACTACGCAAGATAATACTCCGAAGAGCAGTGGTCAGCAAAAATGCTAGGTGGAAGATGTACACGGATGGTGCATCAAACGAATGTTGTTCCGATGCTAGAGTTGTACTTGTCACTCTTGAGGAACGTTCAATCTGTTATGCCTTAAGACTCAACTTTCCTACAACAAACAACGACACGGAGTACAAAGCATTAATTGCAGGACTCAAAATTGCCAAGGAACCGGCAGTTAAATCTTTACACATCTTTTGCGATTCCCAGCTGGTGGTGTTTCAAGTTAGAAAGGATTTTCAGGTGAAAGGAGCGAGGCTAGCTCCTTTTCTAAACTAGACCCTTGAGCTACTCAATGATACCGAATATTACACAATAAAGCATATTCCCAAAGAGGAAAATGCGAAGGCCGATTTACTGGCTAAGTTGGCCTGTTCAGGAGATGCGCCGCTCATGGGTCTAGTTTTGGTGGAAGTATTGTTGACTCCGAGCATCAACTATATAGATGTTGATTGGATCTTAGAGGCTGAGAATTAGAAGGAGTTATGGATAACTCCCATAAAGAATTACCTGTACAGGGGAATCCTTCTGGACAAGAAGAGCGAACGATGGAAGCTTCTTTGCCAAGTTTCAAGATACATCTTTCAGCAAGGAGCACTTTATAAGAAAGGATTCTCAGTCCCACTACTATGATATGTCGCCAATGACAGGGCCAAACAAGTCCCGAGAGAAGTGCACGAAGGGGCCTGTGGTGACCAGAACAGGTAGCAAAACCCTTGCAAAGAAGATTCTCCACTATGGGTACTTCTGGCCAACTACCAACCAAGACGCAGCTGATTGCACTAGAAAGTGTGACAAGTGCCATAGATTTTTTATGATTCCGAGAGCTCCACCAATGGAGATTACTCAAATGGTCAGTCCTTGGTCGTTTGCAGTTTGGGGAATTGATATTATCGATGTATTGTCGATATCTAAAGGTGGTGCGAAGTACGCCATCGTAGTGGTTGATTACTTCACTAAATGAGCTAAGGCAGAGCTATTAGCTACAATTACCAAAATGAAAGTAATCAACTTTGTGGTTCGAAATATCATTTGTCATTTTGGAATTCCACAAGCCATCATTAACGATAACAAAACCCAATTCGACAACACCGAGTTTAAGGATTTCCGCCCCCAACATTGCATAGAGAAGAGGTTTTCTACGGTAACACACCCCCGGCGAATGGATAAGTAGAAGCTATAAACAAGATTATCGAGTTCATTCTCAAGAAGCGATTGGAAAAGGCTAAGGGCAACTGGGTTAATGAACTCCCATTAGCACTTTGGGTTTATCGGACGACCCACAAGTCAATGATTGGCCATTCTTCATTCACCTTAGCCTGCAGATTAGAGGTTATGATTCCAGTTGAACTGGAAGTACCTTCTCATCGAGTGATTCACTGTAATCCACAGATGAATGAATAACACCTTCCAGAATCTCTTGACATGATTAATAAGGAGCGAGATGAAGCTAACTCGAGAGCAGCTACACACCAAAACTGGCTTGCCCGATATTACTTCGCAAGGTCAGGAATCGAACCTTTGAGATTGGCGAATTGGTTTGTCAAATGAATCTTCTAGGCCCGAGGAACTTGGGCTCGACATGGGAAGGTCTGTATGCAATAGTGCAAATGCTTGGAGATGGCACTTTTGGGCTAGCTACGGTCAATGGAATCTTGCTCCCAAGGGCATTGAATAGCGAGCAATTACGATGCTATTTTGCTTAGAAATAAATTCGCACATAATTGAATAAAGCCATGTAATAAGACATAACCTTTCATTTTCTACGTTCAGTAAATGAAACAGCTTTCGGGATCCATGTTTCCGTCTTTACATAGCCTAAGAGTTGTGAAATATGACCGACTCGAATGAATCTGTATGTGTACAATGTAGGCATGTAGGTACCCAAAGTTAGGTGCTAACTAAACTTCTACGGTCCATGATCGAATCCATGGAGTTCAACCACTCTTGGCGTCTAGAGATGGATGCCAACTAACTCTTGTTCTTAATGTGGGGCAGGAGTATAAACCAAATAGGACGTGATTCGACTGTCCGCAAACTAACTCCTATCCTTGATGTAGAGGCAGGAGTATAAATCAAATAGGACACGATACGACCATCCACCAACTAACTCCTATCCTTGATGTGGGGGCAGGAGTATAAACTGAATAGGACGTGATTTGACCGTCCATCAACTAACTCTTGCCCTTGATGTAAGCGTAAGAGTATAATTCAAAATGGATGTGACACGACCATCCAGTCATTAACACCTTGCTCGGAGTAGACAAGACGAAAGATTCATTCCCAATGTAAGGTGGGATCTTACCTATAAACTTTAATCAATGCCCAGAATTAGGCATGATTGAAGGTAAACATCCTGGATGAGGATGTGCAAACTATGGTCTTAAGCAGTTAGCTCAAACCGACACCTGGAGTTTGGCACGATTAGATGTCACTATCTTGGAAAAGGGTATCTAAACCATTATAATAAATGGTTTGCCCCAATCGATGCCTAGAGCTTGGCACTTCAATGATTTCTTTGCATTCACTATAATGATAAAAGGCCGGCAAATCATGGAATAAACTAATGAATTAGTCTGACAGTGACTATGAAAAAGAATGGATCGCGAGTACATTGAATGGAAAGTGCATTTCTTAAATACTTAAACGAATACCAACAAAGATTGAACAAAACAAATGTCTTTGTTATTCACATTAAAAATGGAACTTGGAAAGAGAAGTATAAGTTTTATTCAGATCTAAACTGAAGAGCGAAGGCGGAGGCCGAATATGCACAACATCGACTGGAAAAACAAAAACAGAAGGCTAAAAAGTGCTAATCGTACAACCAAAACAAAACAAGCCAAAGATCACTTGTTATACTTCCGCTTCTTAGACCTTTTCTTGTCCTCCCCAAAAGGAGGTGTAGCTTGATCAGATTTCCTCCTGCCACTTCCTGAACCCTTAGATCGAGTGCTTTAAGATGATCCATGTGGCACACTCTGGGTGCTCCTATGTGGAGGAAGAGTGATTGGAACAAAGATAGTTTGACTAGGCAGAGTTATGGATAGAGGAGGAGGAAAGGTCTCTATTTTATCTAGCTTGACCTCTTTGGCCGGGATAAGTTCCTACTCAAACGTACTTATGGTGGGACCCCATATGGGCTTGGAGGACCTAGCTATAACAAAATCTTTGTCAGTCTGAGCTCTCTAAAGCTCACCATTCCCATCATCATGTAGAGCATCTACCATTTGCTCACTAAGCCTGGAAGTATGACCAGCCGGGATACTCAGCACCATCATTGAAGTAGTCATGGTCACCGATTCCATTGTAGATGCTTGTTGTCCCGACTGGAGACATTTATTGGGAAGCGGGACGACCTAGCGCTTACCTGAAACTTGAGAGATATAAAAAGAGAGATTATCGATGCCAATCGACAACATATGGACTCTCTAAAATATAGGTGAGGTCAACATGATACCTCCTTCAGTTATGGATCTAGTATGGGCCGGAGTGGACTGGAATTCCCTTCCAAGATGGAAGAAAAGATAGTGGACTTTAGCATTCGGGGTTGATCTAGATTATACCCCTGGACCGAAGATGAATCATGAGCAGTTTTGGGTCCAAAGGTATCTCTAGTAATGGTAGCTTGAGTCAATGATCCAGAGCCTTCGCCTAAGTCTTTCTACATTCTATCGGCTAGCTTGGGATGGAGAATAAGTTGGCCCCCTTTTAGCACCTTGGGCTCATCTCTTATTAGGATCTTCTTATCAAGCTATGTCAAATCCACCTCACAACCTTTTAGGAATTCCTTATCTTCCTCGAGGACTTGTTTTCAAGCAAGGGCAAGAATTTTGTGGTAGTCACAGTCGAACCACTCTAAGTTGTGGAACTTCAGTACGTTTGCATTGTACTTGTTGGACATTGGTTCAATCTTCTCCATCATTCACTTTTCAGCATCTTTAACTTCCTTTTTGACGAGCACGCCCATGTCTTGAGCACGTGCGACCGCCTTGTCCCTTTAATTATAAGTAGCAAATAGCTCTTCACAATAATACTGAGCTTGCTAGAGAGCTTGGTTCTTCTCTTTTGTTTCGCTCTCGAGCTTGGCCGACAACTCGGTCACCTTCTTGTTTAAAGCATCTCTTTCTAGCACTAAATCATTGTATCGATTGTGTGTACCATCTCATCACAATGCTTGGTTCTCTCATCCTAGAGCGCCTTGATAGCCGCTTTAGCCTTTTTCTTGACTTCAACTTATGATTTTCTCAAGTTCTCGACTTCGACGTCAAGATTAGCAATGATCCTTTTATCTTGCGCCTCTAAAAGTTTCATATTATCGACCTCAAGTTTTCTTTCCTTTGAGACTACAGAAATTTTCACGGCTGTCCACTCCATTCATTATACTAATCATAAGCATTCGATACATAAGCAATCGTCATTTCCTTTATCCCTGACAATATGTCCTTTAGATTGGGCATAAACATAAATTCATCAAAGCATACATCTAGGAGCTATTCCCTTAGTTAGCTATTAGAGCATTGACGGAAATTTATTGCTTTGTCATCACGATCAGAGCTTCAATCGGCTTCTTACTAGCCTTGTGATGGGAAGACTTAGAACTGATCATATGGTGCCGACGGTCAGAAGGTCGACAGGGATGGGATGGTTCCAGATGCTACACAGGAATGGAAACTGGAGGTGGTGCATGAGAAACATCGCTCGATTGAAAGTCATCATGGCAGTCAGAACGTTTGTCCGAGTCTTTGGGCAAAGGTAGTGTAACATCCCCAATCTGGAGGTCCGAAGCTAAGCACTACAGATGTTGTAGTCATCTATAGTATTAAGTTCCAGTGACCAAATACGATAATGTTAATGGTATCCATAATATCAGAAGCACATGAATATGAAACAAAATCACAAATTTCTAAAGCAGCTTTTCTCATTACATTTCACAAAACATGTTTCATATCCATTTACATAATCCCATAATCGTTTCCTAGGTAAAGATCAAATATAATTATTACAAAATACGCCAAGAGCGACATATGAAGATGCCCCCTTGAATGACCAGAGTACTATATAGTCATAAACGACTTAATACAACACAACAAAATCAAACAAAATAAAACAACAACTCCTAAATAGTTATCCGTCAGCCACCTGCTCGTCTATGGAAGCTTTATTCGCCAACCTACTAAAAACCTGAAAATCCTCAACCTCAGCCTACTCAAATTAATTTGAGCACCCGAGAGTTTAAGGGGAAAAACATAAACTTCGAGTCAAACATAAAGCCTGGTGTGCATAATACTATACATCTCGGTTATTTGATATTAAGTGAGACCACACCGCTTAGCGGAACGGGTTTCCCCTTACTAATATCCTTTTAAAACATATCTTTTGCAAATCATAATCCTGCAACCAAAACTAGTTAAAACTATAAAGAATTATCATGTAAACATACATATCAAGTAACAAATGAACTATCTGTCTGAACACTATAGTTTTGTTTCCGGATATAACCTATAAATATATATAAAATATTCCCTTCAGTGTGTAATCATAATTTTAGTCTTACCTGTGACAAAGTACATACTAGAATTTTAGACTAAATTAGCAGGGGCTAATAGCTAATGTATAGGGCGCGATCTTATAGTAGTCCCATCCGATATCTTAATATCTGAGTCATTTTACGTAGGGTAACCTTCCCTTATATTTTCCTTGAAAACCTTTTCTTCTCAAATTGATTTAAAACCTTTAAATCGAACTTAAAAAAGGAACACACACACACACACACTCTATGATTTACTCAAAATCACCTTGCCATGTTATAGATACTTTACTCAAGTCTTTGTTGATGAAAACATTTAACCTTTGAAAGTACCCCTTTCGAGTCCACTGAAAGTATCCATTTCAAAACCAAGTAAACCCTTTTTTAACCTAGGCTAAAAGCCAAAACATTCCTTTCGAAATCATCCATAATCACCTTTCAAAAACATTGAAAAACCATTCCTTCGAAAGTTATAAAACCTTAGACATCCTATCTCTAAAACACTTAAACATTGCCTTTCGAAACCATTGGAAAACCATTCCTTTCAAACCGTTCGAAACCATTGAGGAAACACCCCTTCGAAACCTTCATTAAACCTTTTGAAAGCATTAAACATCAAACCTTTCGAAACCATTTGGGTTCAAATAAAACATGTGGAAACCTTTCGAAACCTTTAAAACCATCTTCTTCGAAACCATTTGGGTTCTACCTGCAAAAGGGTCATTAAAACATTTAAGTCGAAAGCACTCTTTCGAAAGCATTTCCTAAGTAAAGAAGTCTTGGTGTTGAAACTAACCTTTCGAAAGCATTGGAGAAGCAGCTAAGTTTTAAAAGCAAAGTATACCTTCCGAAACCATCGGTGTCGAAAGGTAGAAAGGCGGCAGCTAGGGATTTCGACCCCATTCGAAAGCATTTACTTAAAATAGAAGACACAACCCATTTGAAACCATTCGTTTAAAACATTTGACTCAGCCAAAAGCTAACCAAGTCGAAAGCTATATCGTCGAAAGCAAAGCAGGTGCATTTTCATTTAAAACAAAGTCATGCTTCGACCTTGTCGGAACCTATGGTCTCGACCCAGTTCCTTCTGCCTTTGTCCAATTCACTATGTACGAAGTTATTGTTACTATATGCATTGGTTTCGATGGCAATGGAGGCAGAAGCTCTCAATCGAAACCCCTATGCCTAAAGAGGCAAAACATGCTAAAAGCATATAAAAACTGCATTTTAGCTTTTTAAATTGATCTTTTTAACTAACTTGTCTTATTTGTCAAAATCTTATTAGTTGGTAAATTTTCTTTTCTAAAAGTGCTACTAATATTTCAGAAATAAACAATTTAATTTATTTATAAAATACCCCTTCTCGTTTTATAAATATATAAAACATTTAAGTCCCATACCTTAGATAATTTTATATATCTATTAAAACACTTAGAAAAATTCTGCGAAAATTCCATAAAATCACTTTTAATATAGTTTTTAATATATATTAATTTTAGACCCAAAACGTAAATAATTTAGCCGTAAATTATTTTATACCCAAATAAACATTTTCTTCACTAGAAAATTAATATTAAATCCACATTAATTCAAAAAATTATGAAAATTGAAACCCATCTCTAAAATATCATTTCAGATCAAAATCTAAAACCGCAAGGCGTTTGGATGTCATTTAATAGGGTTTTCACATTAAAATATATCATAAAATCTATATGAACAAGCATAAATTATCAACAAGCATATATAAATATTTTATCCTTCAAAATCATGGCTAAATTATGCAACATAAATCCGGTTTAACCTTAAAACTGAAAACACTTAAGAAATATGAGATGTAGTCATTATTCACCTTAGCTTTGTGATTAAAGATGTGAGATTTGATCTTGATTAAGTGGTTTGATTCTTCCTCTTGAAAATCCTAGCTTTATCTTCTCTTGAGCTTGGTAATGGTGGCTAGCCTTAGTGTATATTTTTGCTTAAGAATATGAAATGAACGTGTATATAGTGATTCCCTAAGGGTTTAGGGTATAAGGTTATGGCTTATTTCTATTTTACCCCTCCTCGATTTCATTTTAACTCATCTTTAGTTCATTGTTTACATGGCATGGCTATCCCTTATTTAATCACAAATCTCAATCTATTAATCAACTTACATTATTTAATTTAATTTAGCTAATTAAATATCCTAAATAATGTTATCAAAAATGTGGGGTGTTACAGACTCCCCTCCTTAAAGAATTTCGTCCTCGAAATTACGATAAAGTACGCATCAAAACAATCAAAGGTAAAACATACCATCAAACAAATCCGGATAAGCATCCCTAATCCTGCTCCCAGTCTCCCAAGTATAGTCTCTCTCATCGTCCCTCTACTAGACTTTAACTAATCTCATTGTCTTATTCGTTAACCTCTTCTCATCCCTCGCAACTATCCGGACTGGCTTTCTAACTATAGTCAGGTCTAGTTCTACTACTAAATCATCTAACACAGTTGGTGCTATAGTATTCTCCGGATCTCTACACACTTCCTTAGATGAGAAACATGAAAAACCTCGTGGACTCCTGCCAAGATATTCAGTAACTCTACTCTATACACGAGTTTCCCGATCCTCTCTACAATAGGAAATGGTCCTACGAATCTTGGTGCCAACTTCCCTTATTTTCCGAATCTAATCACACCCTTCATCGTTGATACCTTAATAAAAACATGATCTCCAACAGAGAACTCTAAGTCTTTCGGTCTTCTGTCTGCATAACTTTTCTTCCTAGACTGAGCTTCCTTCATCCTAGCTCGAACCAACTCAATCTTCTTTGTAGCTTCTCTAACCAAATCTGGACCAAGAACCAACCTATCCCCGGTCTCTAACCAACAAACTGATGATTTGCATGGCCTTCCATACAAAGCTTCAAACGATGCCATCGCTATACTAGCTTGATAACTATTGTTATACGAAAACTCGACTAAGTGTAGATGGTCTTTCCATGATTCCCCAAAATTCTAACAAAAAAGCTCCTAACAAATCCTCCAAGACTTTGTTAACTCTTTCCATTTGCCCATCGGTCTATGGATGGTAAGCGATACTCATCTTGAGCTTGGTTCCTAAAATCTCCTGTAGACTCTTCCAGTTTCACTAGTAAACAAGGAATCTCTATCACTACTATACTACTAGGAAATCCATAAAGTCTAATTATATTCTTCATAAATAACTTAGCCAAAACAGGTGCCGTCATAGTTGACTTAATGGGAATGAAACGGGCACTCTTGGTCAATCTATCCACTATGACCCATATACTTTCATTTCCTTTACTAGATCTTGGCAACCAGTCTATAAAATCTATAGAAATAGAATCCCACTTCCACACTGGAATATCCAATGGCTGAAGCAACCCACTTGGCTTCTGATGTTTGGCTTTTACCTACTGACAGTTCAAACACTACTTTATCCATAAGCCTACATCCCTCTTCATACCTTCCCAGAAGAAAACTTGCTTCATATCCTGATACATCTTAGTTCCTCTCAGATGAATAGTGAAATTCGAACGATGGCATTACTCCAAAACTTTCTTCCTTATGTCTCCTACATTCAAAATACATAACCTACCTTTCTTTCTCAACCACCCGTTGTAGTCAAGGCTAAAATCCTTTAAGTCGTAGCTCTCCATTCCTTCCTTTAACTTTTTGATCTGTTCAACCAATACTAGATCCTCCTCCTATTTAGAAGCAATCCTTTTAATCATAACTGGTCGAACTTCCAAACAAGACAACAGGGCAGATCTTCCACTAGATCCAACCTCAGATCTCCACCATAATCTGCAAGTCGACAACGCTTCCAAAATTTTCCACTCCACTATCATTGCCAACACTACATTCTGATGCTTTCTGCTAAGTGCATCTGTCACCTTATTACCTTTCCCTGGTGTGTACTCAATTCTAAAATCATAAGCGGCTAAAAACTCTAACCATCTTTGCTGTCTCATATTCAGCTCCTTCTGGGAGAATAAATACTTCAACGACTTATGATCCGTATAAAGCTCAAACCTCTCTCCCAAAAGGTAATGTCTCCACACCTTCAGTGCAAAAATCACCGTAGCTAATTCCAAATCATACGTTGGATATCTAAGTTCATGCGGTCTAAGATGTTGAGAAGCATAGCCAATAATTTTACCTTTCTGCATTAACACAGCTCCTAATCCAGTTCCACACGCATCTATATAAACTACCAAATCCTAATTCCCTACCGGAACAACTTGTACAGGTGCATGGGTCAATAAGTGCTGCAAGATCTAGAATGCTTCCTCGCACTTATTGGTCCACACAAACTTCACATCCTTTCGCGTTAGCTTGGTCATCGGTGCTGCTGTCCATGGATAAATCCTTTATGAACCTCCTATAATATCTAGCCAATCCAAGAAAACTCTTTATCTCAATCACTATCTTGGGTCTCTTCCAATTATTCACCACTTCAATCTTAGTCGGATCTACAGACAACCCTTTCTTTGAGACTACATGACCAAGAAACTTCACTTCCTTCTTCAGAAATGATACATTGAAAACTTCGCCTTCAGCTAATTCTGCCTCAGCATCTCTAGCACAATTCTAAGATGAACTTCATGCTCCCTTTCATCCTTAGAGTATGTCAAAATATCATCTATGAACACCAATACGAACCTATCCAAGTGCTCCCGAAAAATTCGGTTCATCAAATCCACAAAGAATGCTGGTGCATTAGTTAGTCCAAACGGCATCACTAACCATTCGTACGATCCATATCTAGTTCTAAACGCTATCAAAGGAACACTATCCTCTGCTACAATAAGCCGATGGAAACCTGTTGCTAAATCCAACTGAGAAAATACCTTGGCTCCACTCAACTGATCGAACAAATGGTCAATTCTAGATAATGAATATCGATTCTTTATCGTCTTCTTATTCAACTTACGATAATCGATACATAACCTTAACGATTCGTCGGCTTCTTGGCAAATACTGCAGCTGCTGCCCAAAGCGAACTACTCGTTCTAATAAAATTCTTGCCTTCCAATTCTACCAACTACACCTTCAACCCTCTTATCTCTGTAGGTGTCATCCTGCTTGGTGGCCTACTCACTGGTTCTACTCCAGGTACCAAATCTATCTGAAACTCAATGTCTCATTTCGGTGGCAATCCTGCTAAACATCCACGAATTCCCTAACCATGAAAACTTGATTCAACTCATCTTCCAACTCCACAACACCCAACAAAGCATTCACCTCACAACTAGGGTTTTTTACGGTATATACAACCCGATCACTACAGCTAGGGTGTCTAAGTGATATTTTCCTATCATGGCAAAATATCCTAGCATCGTATTTACTTAACCAATCCATACCAAAAATAATTCCGAATCGTACAAAGTCAAACACATGCAAACTGCAAACAAAGGTATGACCTAACAAATCAAACTCTAGATGGTCACACTTCATCCCAAGTGTTGCATACCCTCCTATCGGATCTACAACCCTTAAGGAAGTAACTAAATATGAAGGTTCTAAGTTAAGCTTATCTACCAAACAATGAGATATAAAAGAATGTGATGCACCAGTATCAAACAGAACGCTAACAGACATACCATGGATCTGAAGCGTACCTTCCAACGCAGCCTTCCCTTTCTTCTGCGCTGTTGGTCCTGATGTAGCTGGTTCCAATACAAATACTTTACCTCTTCCATCCCTAGCAGGCTCTTTGCATTGATTCTTATAATGACCAGTCTGATCGCAGCTGAAGCATTTGATATTCTTCTTTCCGATCACTTCCTTTGCCTTTCCAGTACGACACTCATTCGCAAAATGCCCCTTCTTGTCGCAGTTGAAGCATACAAGCTCAGACTTTCCCTTCTTTGCTGCTCCACTTTTCTGAGCATCCTTCTTATGAAAGAACTTCTGTTTCCGACTCTGCCCTACCTGGACCTCCTTTGCCTTATTCTTCTCCAAAGAAGAAAGTATCTCCTCATGCCTCAACTCCATCTCTACTACAACATCATAGGATCCTTAATATGAGGTAATGTAACCATGGGTAACTCAGGTTTCAACCACCTTATAAACGTTTCATTCCTCTTCATCACAGTATCCACAGTAGCATACCCATACCTAGCCAACTCCTCAAATCTTCTAGCATACTCCAAAACAGACATCTCCCCCTGCTCCAACTTAGCAAACTTTCTGAGCAAAGCAGACTGTGCCATCATAGACATGAATCTCTCCTGGAACATTCTCCTATACTCAGCCCATGTCATCTCCTCTTCATTAACTCCAACCGTCACACTATTCCACCAAAATAGAGATGCTTCCTGAAGTTGTCTTGAAGCTAGCCTCCTCTTCTGCTCATCATTGAGCCCCAAGTCAGCAAAAATCCTCTCATGATGAAACAACAAGTTCTCCACCTCAATAGCGTCCTCAGTTCCAATAAATGGTTTCCCTCCAAGCATAGCATAGTCTATTCTCAGAAGAGCATAGTTGTTGACCACCGGTGCTTCCTGAACTCCTACTCCAGCATTTCCTACAACCACTCCAGCAGCAATTCTAGCTTGCATCATGTTCACAAAAAACTGATACATAGCTCCCATATCCACTTGTAGGACTCCAACACCAACATTTCCAGCTTGTGCCTGACCTGGGTTCCTTCTAGTATTCGATCTGCCATTTCCATTTGTGATGATGCTTCCTCCAAGATTCACTCTTCCACTTCTAGCATCTATATCTGTATTCAAATCCCGTGAGATATAGAAGAATAGCCTAAGAGAGATAGGAAAATAGAGATATAGCGTATACTTATATATAGCAAATACAAGTACGATATTATAGCGTTATCCCATACCCTGATCTTACTCTAATTCCTAAGGATTATGTTTTAAAAAATCATTTTAGTTAAAGTTTTTCATAAACCTATGCTCTGATACCAAGTTGTAATATCCCATATCTGGAGGCTCGAAGCTAAGCACTACAGATGCTGCAGTCATCCATAGTATTAACTTCTGGTGACCAAATACTGTAATGTTAATGGTATCCACAATATCAGAAGCACATGAATATGAAACAAAATCACATATTTCTGAAGCAACTTTTCCCATTACATTTCACAAAACATGTTTCATATCCATTTACATAATCCCATTATAATTTCCCACGTAAAGATCAAATATAATTATTATAATATACACCAAGAGCGACATATGAAGATGCCTCGTTGGATGACCAGAGTACTATATAGTCATAAATGACTTAATACAACACAACAGAATCAAAAAAAATAAAACAACAACTCCTAAATAGCAATCCGTCAGCCACATGCTCGTCTCCGGAAGCTTTATTCGCCAACCTACTAAAAACCTAAAAATCCACAACCCTCGGCCTACTCAAATTAATTTTGAGCACCCGAGAGTTTAAGGGGAAAACATAAACTTCGAGTCAGACATAAAGCCTGGTATGAATAATACTATACATCTCAGTTATTTGATATTAAGTGAGACCACGCCGCTTAGCAGAACGGGTTTACCCTCACTAATATCCTTTTAAAACATATCTTTTGCAAATCGTAATCTTGTAACCAAAACTAGTTAAAACTGTAAAGCATTATCATGTAAACATACATATCAGGTAACAAATGAACTATCTCTCCGAACATTATAGTTTTGTTTGGCTAACTATTAACCTTTGGCTGACTCGGGCCTACCAGACAATATAATCAAAATAATCTAACAATTGTTAAATACTCCTCTTCTAGACGGTTTGTCCTTAACTATCTATTAAATACTCCTCTTTTGGACGGTCTATCCCTAACTTAACATCTCCTAGGGTTACCTAATCCTAAGGGTTTTGCGGGCTCACCAATAACCTACTTGTATACAAATATATATTCTCTTTTGTGTGTAATCATAATTTTAGTCTTACCTATGACAAAGCCCTACACATTGGAATTTTGGACTAAATTAGCTGGGGTTAATAGCTAATGTATAGGGCGTGACCCTATACCAGTCCTATCTGGTATCCTAATATCTGAGTCATTTTACATAGGGTAACCTTCCCTTAAATTTTCCTTGAAAACCTTTTCTTCACAAATTGATTAAAACCTTTAAATCAAACTTAAACAAGGAATATATATATACTCTATGCTTTACTCAAAATCACCTTGCCATGTTATATATGCTTTACTCAAGTCTTTGTTGAAGAAAGCATTTAACCTTTGAAAGTACCCCTTTCGAGTCCATTGAAAGTACCTTTTTCGAAACCAAGTAAACCCTTTTTATAACCTAGGCCGAAAGGCCAAAACATTCCTTTCGAAACCATTCATAATCACCTTTCGAAAACAATGAAAAACCATTCCTTCGAAAGCTATAAAACTTTAGACATCCTATCTTTAAAACACTTAAACATTGCCTTTCGAAAACATTGGAAAACCTTTCCTTTCAAACCTTTCGAAACCATCGGGGAACCACCAAACCTTCATTAAACCTTTCAAAAGCATTAAACATCAAACCTTTCGAAACCATTTGGGTTCAAGTAAAACATGTGGAAACCTTTCGAAACCTTTAAAACCATCTTCTTCAAAACCATTTGGGTTATACCTTCAACGGTGCAAAAGGGTCATTAAAACATTTTAAGTCGAAAGCACTCTTTCAAAAGAATTTCCTAAGTAAAGAAGTCTTGGTGTCAAAACCAAGCTTCCGAAAGCATTAGAGACACGGCTAAGTTCTAAAAGTAAAGTATACCTTCCAAAACCATTGGTTTCGAAAGGTAGAAAGGCGGCAGCTAGGGGTTTCAAACCCATTCGAAGGCTTTTACTTAAAACCAAAGGCATAAGCCATGCAAAACCAATCCTTTAAAACATTTGACTCAGTCAAAAGCCAACCAAGTCTAAAGCAATATCATCGAAAGCAAAGCAGGCACATTTTCATTTAAAACAAAGTCATGCTTCGACCTTGTCAGAACCTATGGTCTCGATCCAATTCCTTCCGCCTTTGTCCAATTCACTATGTACCATGTTATTGATACTATGTGCATTGGTTTCAATGGCAATGGAGGCAGAAGCTCTCAATCGAAACCCCTATGCCTAAAGAGGCGAAACATGCTAAAAGCATATAAAAACTGCATTTTATCTTTTTAAAGTAATTTTTTTAACTAACCTGCCTTGTTTGTCAAAATCTTATTGGTTGCTAATTTTTCTTTCGTAAAAGTGCTGCCAATATTTCAAAAATAAACAATTTAATTTATTTATAAAATACCCCTTCTTCTTTTATAAATATATAAAACATTCAAGTCCCATACCTTAAATAATTTTATATATCTATTAAAACACTTAGGAAAATTTTGCAAAAAATCCAGAAAATCAATTTTAATATATTTTCTAATATATATTAATTTCAGTCCCAAAACGTAAATAATTTAGTTGTAAATTATTTTATACCCAAATAAACATTTTCTTCACTAGAAAATTAATATAAAATCCACATTAACTCAAAAAATTATGAGAATTGAAGCCCATCTCTAAAATATCATTTCTAATCTAAATCTAAAATCGCAAGCCATTTGGATGTCATTTAATAGGATTTTCACGTTAAAACATATCATAAAATCTATATTAACAAGCATAAATTATCAACAAGCATATATAAACATTTTATCCTTCGAAATCATGGCTAAACTATACAAGATAAATCATGTTTAACCTTAAAACCAAAAACACTTAAGAAATATGAGATGTAGTCATTATTCACCTTAGATTTATGGTTAAAGATGTGAGATTTGATCTTGATTAAGTGGTTTGATTCTTCCTCTTGAAAATCCTAGCTTTATCTTCTCTTGAGCTTGATAATGGTGGCTAGCCTTAGTGTATATTTTTGCTTGAGAAATGAAATGAACGTGTGTGTAGTAATTCCCTAAGGGTTTAGGGTATAAGGTTATGGCTTATTCCTATTTTACCCCTCCTCTATTTCATTTTAACTCATCTTTAGTTCATTGTTTTGCATGGCACGGCTACCCCTTATTTAATCACAAATCTCAATCTATTAATCAATTTACATTATTTAATTTAATTTAGCTAATTAAATTTTCTAAATAATGTTATAAAATATATGTGGTGTTACAGATGATCTAGACCTAGAACGATGTTCAGAAGTAGAGTCCTACGATGGATAATCTCTGTCATAGAATCCTTTGTCTCGACTACCTCTTTCATGGCTAGACTGGTCACCAGATTCAGAATCTCGACCACTGCCTTGATGGTATGTGCATGGACAATGCCTATGTGGTCAGGATACATTTTCCTTAAGATATTGAAATATATACTTCTTCTTCCCTATAGATCCTGCAAATGAAACAAAAGCTAATTATTTTCGACTAAAGGGAATGCGAGTCAAGTGCAATGAAGTGCATGTGTATGCGAGTGTCTTAGTGTCACCCCGACTGATCGTATTATGAAGCTTTACGCGTAGGAGCAGTCTCTCCCACACTGAAAGAAATAGTGTCATCATCAAAGTGAAGGGGATAATCAAGGCCCTTTAGGCTCATGTTCCTAATACAAAAGGAGCCAAAATCAGTAGGAATTGGCCCTAAGTTAGCAAATATATCTATAGAAGGAAGGAAAGGTGTAACACCCCTTCAAAATATGGGATAATATCTGCGTGAAGTGAGGTGCGGGCTGTTACGTTGGTATCAGAGCCATACCCAGCCGGAATTGTGGTCTATACGTGTCACAGCCACGACGCCTGGGTAATGTTGTGTTCATGAGCCAACGAGGACGTTGGGCTCTAAAGGGGGGGGGGAGATTGTAACACCCCTTCAAAATGGGGGATAATATCTGCGTGAAGTGAGGTGCGGGCTGTTACAAAAGGAGTTTCCACCATGGTTGTAACCAGTGGAGGTTGTGTAGAAGTCTGCACTTTGGTAATCTTCACAACCAGCCTCTTCTTTAGAACAAAAATGTTGGTCATCCTTGGACTGCTCAACCGAAGGCTCGTGGCCTACATTAACATCATCATGGCCAGCTTCACCACCTTCACCTATGATTTCGCCTTCTTTGGCCTGTTCTTGCTCTCTTTCAGTTTCGATCCGTAGATTTGGAACTGAGGGCACATTGGGATTTAAGTTGCTGCCTACAGGTGAGTTATTATCGTCATCGTTATCAGTATCATCGTCAGAAGCCACTTGGACTAGACCAGTGCTACCTCCCACTTCTTGTAAATTATGAGCTAATAGATTCTCAATGGAGAGAAGAACTCTAATATCTCTATCCCTCTTTGGAAGCACTATAAGAAGTCTTACGGCATCTACAAAAGCCGCGTTGTTGGGTCTTGTTGGAACATTTGAATGAAAGAAAGAATATGAGTAAAGCTTGCAAATTCACAAGGTGAATTCACAACAAACAGATGAAGTATAACTTATGTCCATATAGTCATCTTCACATAAACCTGAGTGAACAGCGGACATAAAACCATTTGCTCTTGAAATAGTTGAGTTTATTCCATGAGCCAGTGACGATTCTACAGCTCTTTGCATGCTCCAAATAAGTTAGAGAAGGGCTTCCATTTTGGATCTTGAAGCTATATATATATATATATATATTGAATCTCCTCGTCACTGGGAACTCGGTGCAAATGTTGATCAAAGATAGTATACGTGTCATAGAGGAAGGTGTAGCTATTCGGATGTAGTTGCGTCGGAGCTAACCTCATGAAGTTCGGGACTTGATGAATTATTTGGTTGAATGGTGGAATGCGACCTTTCGAACAAATGTATTTATTGCAAGCAGTGTAACCTTATATGGGATTATGAAATCTATGGTGACGGGAAGGGACTAGTACATCCATGAATGGAATTCCATGCTTACCACAAATCGTGCGGAGTGACTCCTCATCTATCTTTGTGATGACCCACACCCAACACCCTCTTAATCTGACAATAAAGCACACATGTCCGACCCAAAAAGCGCAGAATGATGGAAATTCATGAGAAAGAAGAGAGAGGCTGAGAAGAAAGAAAGAAGAGAGAAGAAGAGAAGAGAAGAAGAAGAGAGAAACAGAACCATAACAATACAGAATCTCACATCACAGCGGAATAATATATAATATAGATGAATAATCTTTACAAAAGAGAAATTGTAATATATATACATCAATCAGAGTACACAAATAAATAATTATCAGCCTGGATAGTTATAACAATCTGTCCTCACAAACGCTGATAATTTACAACAACAATGCAGCAAAAAGTACGTGTATACGACATGAAGATCACCAGCTCGTCTGCTGAAGCTCCAAAAGCACCAAATTTGAATCTATAAATATACCCGGTTTGACCCGAGCATTGAAAGGGAAGAACGCCCGGATCAGTCTAGTAAACCAGCGTGAGAAAAACATATCTCAACTGAATTTATTTTAAAGTTATAAAAGCGTTCTTTTATCAAAACAAAGGTATCTCGTAAGACACGCCCACACATAAACATGGATGAGTTTTTACCTTACGATAACCAAACATTTCATATCAAATTCTCTTATATTATAATAGTGTCTATTGCACAAATTAACCATAGCTGAAATTGTTACATTATTAAATTCCAGCATAATAGGTTAACAAACAAAATGGCAGGCACGTAGTGGATATTGGATTCCATACAAATGACAAGGTAAGGGACTACCTTTTGTACAGTACACCTCTAGAGGAATGCACTTAGGGAGCAAATACTGCCCGCCTAAACCAACACAAGACCGGCCTACCCCTTCCTGGATAGTACCGAATATGTCATCACCCCGGTCGTTACCGACCTTTAACGGGTACCCGAGTCATACATTCACCACATACTTAGACATGTGTAGAGTAAATCTAGAAGGATGATGACATCTCCTAATGGGAGCGACCCACTTAGCCTTGCTGCTTCTACCCTGTTTTAGTCATTTCTTGAGGTGTGAGGCCAAAACAATTATCGAATACCTTTCACATATCACATCATCATCATCTTTGAATGCCACATTGTCATTTCCATTGACTACTAGTCGCCTTCCATAAAAATACAACCCTTGAGCTCGTACATCTCAAGGACGGTGTTAAGCTAAGAGAAGTTGCCTTCTCCGCCACCACAAATGTATGTTTGTAAAAACCAATGTACGTAATCTCAGAAAATGCACAGTCAGACATCCATCCATACAAGTAGTCGAGGAACGGGACAAACCAAAGGAACTTTCCTACCACATTCTATCGGGAATTCCCTAGGATTAGTAGCGAATAGTCCTTGCATTGGATACTTTATAACGAAGAGACTACTGCTACTATATGTATATTAGGATTTTAACACCAAATAATCAACAAGCAGTCCTTCACTATGAAAATCCTAAATATCAATATCATCAACAAACCTGCACAATCGTCACATATAGGTTGGTCCGAAGTGGTTTTCGGATAAACTGATCCCGGTCTCTTCGCACCAACAATGCAAAAGCATTACTCAACCTCATGCAGAAACCAAGTCCCCGTAGACTTATCACGTTTCCAACTTTCAACTTGCTATCCTTCGGCTAAGAAGGAAGCTCGGTAGATAGGAGTAATCACTGCGCACTACTCGAATAAACATCCTTTACACCAAACGATAATCAAGCCTACATAGATGGCTACGTACTAAGTGTACGACTAAATAGTTTCCACATTAAGTCAAGAAACTAAAATAGCCAAAATATAATTTAGCACTTAAATAGTCACTAGGACTGATTTATTAATCTTTTATTTATTAAATCACTTTTCCAAATTTATTACTTCAAATTATCTTTAAAAAGATATATTCTGAAAACCATTTCAATATTTCAATATTTGGAAAACATTTCATAAACTTATTTTAATAAAAAGTGAACTCACAACTTATTCTATTTTCAAACCATTTAAACAACATTTTAAAATATCACTTTCCAAAACATTCAATTAAAAGATTTTTCACTTTAAAAACGTGAATATTTTTCCCTTTATAAAAATCCATATTTAGCTACCGAATTAAATTGATTTCACATTTATAAAACAGTGTTTATAATTCACATTTCTATTTTTAAAAAACTTCCATTTATAAAATTCCTTTATTAACCAATTTCCCGTTTATCTCATTTATATATCAAAATCCCACTATAAGCTTATTCACCTATAAATTCCTTTATTTAACAATTCAAAAATTATTAAAACCTATATATTTTCAAAATCCCTTTGAAATTCTTTTTAAATTGAAATATTCATTTTAATATTTTAAATTTCCAAGAATATGACCCAACGCTGCAAAAGTACTAAATAAGGGGATTCACATCAATAATAGCAAACATGGCATCCATCACATCAAACATCACATAATACAGCATATTTATATGTAAATAAAAATCAACAATGGTGAGGAATCCAGTTGGATTCCTCCAACCTGTAACCTGCAACAAATACACATATGAGAAAAATATGTACAATGTCTGCTTCGAGGCAGATGCGCGTATAAAGAGTCATCCGCTCATACACGGGAACGTATAGGGTCTCATCTGCTCCAATAGGTAGGAATATATCCAACTACTAATAATATAGTATAACATCCAAACAATCATCAAACATCATATAATAAATTTATTCCCACTTATATAAAAATAGAAGCGGGCCAGAGAGAGTGGGTTTTACTCACTTTGCTTCCAGTCGTCGTTGCAGCGTTTTATTTGGAATAAAATTAAACGAACGTTTAATTTAACCCAAAATTTCTGCTAGCTCCAAATCTGTCCAAACAAGCTCTAAAATGTAGTGCTCATCAATACGAACCCAACGCTACTTGTTTCGTGCGAAACAGACCTCGTATGAAATAGTTATGGACTTTTAAACATTCGATTATAATTAATTATAACTTAACTTAAATAATTTAATAAAAAAAAACTTAACCCTTACTGTTAATTTTTGTTCGCTCCCTCCTTCTCCTAACACACTACAAGAAAACGCGAACCCATCTCGACATTTTTTTTTTTCATACGCCGCTCGCCACCGCATCGACCACTACCGCCATCGATGAGACCCCTGCCTACGACCTGCTCATGCCCCCACGCTAGCGCATAGTGGTCGCACCCCCAAATCATGGCCATAGCCTTAAAATTCTAACCAAAACACAGCACGAACGGAGGTAATTTTGGGCCTCTACGATGCTCCATTTCCAATCTCCACCGTTGGATAGCTAGAGCTCGACGTGCTCTACAACTTTGTAGTTAGGAGTTTTTGTTAAAAGTGGATGGATTGGAAGAAATTGGAGGAGGAAGATCACGCGTTTATGGCCATCGAAATAAAAATGGCGGCTGGCTCTAATTAGAAGCTAGGGTTTTGCAGGTTAGGGTCTTCTATTTATAGGCAATATAAATTACTATTCACTCAAAATAATTCCGAACTCCAAACGAAGCATGCTGCCTGGCGTTTCTAATGTTTTACCCCTATTCTAAACACAATGGAATATATATCGGAGGCCAATTCCATTATATACAGAAGATAGGTTTTCGAAATCGAATTAATTTAATTAAATTCCTTTAATTTAATTTCAACGTGTTTCAAGCTCGCACGGTCAAACGATAAGTCTGATCGCCACGAAACTTAAAATCCTATAATAACTCACTATTACGAATCCAATGAAACTGGTTTCGTCGAAATCCTAGATAGTGCCAAAAATGACTATTTTTACTCGTTAATTAAAATATGAAAATTTCAATTTCTATTTATTCACTTTTAAATCAATTTTAAAAGTTTACTGACTCCATTCTAATTCATATCTCAACTTAATAAATCATTTTCATTCTTATTAAATTCTAGATACAATTATTTAACCGATTTAACATATAAAATTCACTTTTCAATTTTTAAAATTAATCAAATATTCTAAATTCAAACGATTAAAAAACTGGGTCGTTATAATCTTTTAAGCAACAGAATCGACATGGTCGACTAAAATAACAGCATCCTCAAGAGCGTCAAGAGCAGTTTCTACTTCAGGTTCTTCTGTAGGCTCTATTGGATTTTTCCGGGATCTATTGCTCTACTTGTGCATTTTCTGGCTAAGGTACTGGCTGCACCGGAGTTTTTTGTACAAGTGGAACTATAGTCGTGCTCGACTTGATATCAGGTTTGGAATATTTGAAAGTAGATAAACCTACAACTTGAGTGGGAAGACACTTGGAACGTCTGTGCTCCATTTTCGTATATACTCAAAGGATAATTGGCATCAGATTAATTATAAGATATATCCTCAGTGCTAAAGTGAAATCTAGTACAGTGTCGTGCAATGTAGATTTTCGATATTATACAATAGTTCATCTTAAACTATGGATATCACCGAAGATAACCGTCATTGCTGACCGTCCCATTGAACTTCACATTGGTAGCCAGGCATCAAGCACATCACAAAAATCAACAGAAATTGGCTTATATGCATTATAATGAAGAAGTCCAAAATTCCCAAAAGGAGTTCAAAGCTGAAAAACCACCAAGGGTCGGATCAGTATCGATATGAACCCTTTGTATCAATTTTTTACTTCATCTCCTTCATACCGAACCCAAGCGCAGCCCCCAATGCAAGTTCACCCACATTGACTTCCAACCTCATCGTCGTTACCTTCACCTACCTAGGAATGATGGAAATAAAAGGAAAACTCGATACAAGGAGTTGAGCTTTTGGTTTAGGACTCGAATCGGTCGAATAAAGGCAAGGCGGTGATTTCGTGTTCATGCAAGGTCTAGGTGGCGACGCTGGCATCGTTGGAGTTAGGGATGATATGAATTGACAAGGGGAGGAATCGATTCAAAAGCTAAAGGTTTTAATGGCAAGCTCAAGTCTTGGTTCAGTGGCAAATATAAGTGCAGAGGAGAACGAAATGAATTGGGTTATATCCTAAGACCCCCTAATCTCAAGGCAAAGGAGCAAGACCTTTCGAAGCCCTGGATCGGTAACGATCCAATGACTTGGATCAGTACCGAGTACTAAAAAACAAAAAAAGAGAAGAAGAAAAGACCTATGATGATGGTTGAATAATACATTCCTATATAAGTATGTTCATATGCTTGGGATTCAACAAGGACGTTCACGTGTATACAAGTGACTGTGCATATCCAACCCCCACTATGGGAATATATGCATAAGACGATAGATATGCTCCGTTGTCTGATTGCATATCTATTTATCGTTAAATCTCATGCCATCTCATTTCACATCAGACCACAAATATGCCCCGTTGTCTAATATGCACTAACACAACAAAAAAAACCATACGTTGTCTAATGTTGTAGTATCATTTCTAAAATTGACTATTATACAACACACACACACACACACACACACACACACACACATATATATATATATATATGGCTACTGATTACACTTATATAATATTTGCAAAATGAAATAATTGAATTGCAATTTTATTTAAACAAATATTTTATTTCAAATCAAATTCAAATTCAAATACAATGCAACTTTCACTATCACTCTCATATATACAACATTTCTCTACACTCTCGTATATAACTTTCTTTTTACTAACACTCACTTGAGTTTATTTTTGATGTTGATCATGATTTGGTCTTGCTTCGGCGTATGTCCAGCCATCTTCTATACCTATCAAATAAACAACACGGTAAAATGGAAAAGGAAACAAACCTAAATTGCAAAAATAAAATTGAATTGAATATTAATATTGCCTCAGTTTATGGGTTTGTTTTCTCTTCATATTTTAGACAGGAACAAATATATATGGGCATGGACAACTTATGATTAGCATAGTGTATCACTATGAATATCACACAGCCAGGCATCAATTAAATCTCACGGGTAACAAACCAAACATGAGCATAACCAGAAAGAGGGTCAAGGCACATTCACATGAAAAGAAAATGAGGTTCAACCAAGGAAGCATTACATAGTCAAACATATATACATGCATGCATATGTATGCATGTATATACATGGATATGAACCAAGATAACATAAAAAGCCTCAGTTTTAGGCAGCAAATTACCACCAACATTCAATTTCAGGCTTCAAACCATAGAACAAGGGAAAGTTTTAGTTTCAGGCTACAAAGCAAAGTACAAGTATAGATCAACAACCAACATTTATATACATACATATGTATGTATGTATGTATGTAGATGGATGATATTTGAATCAAAGTTCACTGCAACAAGATCAACTCAAAATGGTTCAGCTCAAAGCAACAAGGAGAAGCAAGTGACAGCGTAATAGTAGCAGATAAACAAGGGACATATGAAAACATTTTGCTCCTACATAAAAATTCTATCCCTTGTTGCTCCTATATAGAAATTCTAGGGATAGTTTCTATAGGTATGGAAACATATGAAAACATAGGAATATATGAAAACATACATATAGATAAATAAGGGACAGTTTTAACATAGGAGCAGCAAGACTCAAATGCCAGTGCACATAGGAGCAACTCAAGGCAACTCAAAAAAGATCAACTTAAAATGGTTCAGCTCAAAGCAATTCAACAATTGGTTCAGCTCAAAATGGTTCAAGCTCAAACTAGTTCATATATATATATATTTGTGTGTGTGTGTGCGCGCACGCATAGTGAGTAGAAATGGTTCAAGCTCAAAATGGTTCAAGCTCAAACTAGCTCAGAGTAATTCAACAAATTGTTCAGCCCAAAATGGTTCGGCTCAAAGTAAACCATTATAAGCTCAAAATGGTTCACAAACAAATTAAACAAATAAATTAAAACAAGGAAGTGCCACAAACATTCACACATACATACATACATATGTATGTATGTATATACATGTATACATGGATATGGTGGCAACTTCAAACTCCAAGAAGCACTAATGCAACAACAAGCATGAATCAAACCAGAACATACAAGCCAAAATTCAGTGCACATGGACTAAAGCAAAAGTAACAGCAATGGTTCAGGACAAACAAGGGACAATGCAAATGCAAGTGCAAGTGCCAGTGCAAACGCATTGATACAACAAACCATAGGGTCAACAACAACTACAATCACACATATATACATAGGAGCACATATAAGTATATACAAGCATATACAATCACACATATACAAGTATATTCAAGCACATACAAGTATATACAAGCACATACAAGTATATGCAATCACACATATACAAGCACATACAAGAACTGGATTGGAACAAGATTTGCAATTGAAAGTGTAATAAGAAATCACAGTGCAAAAGTAAGTGCCAAAAATTAAAATAGCAAGTTGCCACAAACTAAAACAGCAAATGCCACAAATTTAACATGGCACAAATTGAATTAGGCAGTGCCGCAAATTACTTGATATGAAGCAGCAGTGACATTCACACATATATACATACATATGTATGTATGTATATACACGGAAGTCTCAAATTACTTGATATGAACCAGATCAGACTTGTTAGCACCAAAATTGGTCACTGACACCCAAATCCAGTTGAAAGCACCAAATATCAGTCACAGCTCACAAACAGAATGTGTGTAGAGAGTGATGAAGTGAAGAACAGTAAAAATTAAAATGAAAGCAGTAAAGAACAACAGATTTTATAATGGTTCGGCTAACTCCGGCCTACGTCCACTCTAGAAGTTTCCTTTTTATTGATGTTAGAATCAATTACAGTTACAAAATGGCAGAGTAGCCTCAGCCTTAGAAAGTAGAAAGTAAGAGAGTAGAAAAAAGATCCTTTTTCTGAACACTCACATGCTGTATTTATAGGCAAATCCTAAGTTGTTGGGCTTTTTGAATGATCCGGGCCCATCAAGGCCTTCCACCGAGCCACATATCTCCACAATGCCTTACCACATCGGCCTCACCACAATGCCGAGCGACTTCTTGTGCCGAGCGACTTCCAGTGCCGAACGACTTCCTGTGTCGAGCGACTTCCTGTGCCGAATGACTTCCAGTGCCGACCGACTTCCTGTGCCGAGCGACTTCCAGTGCCGAACGACTTCCTGTGCCGAGCGACTTCCAATGCCGAACGACTTCCAATGTCGAGCGACTTCCAATGCCGAACGACTTCCTTTGCCGAGCGACTTCCAATGCCGAACGACTTCATGTGCCGAGCGACTTCCAATGCCGAACGACTTCCTGTGCCGAGCGACTTCCAATGCCGAACGACTTCCTGTGCCGAGCGACTTCCAATGCCGAACGACTTCCTGTGCCGAGTGACTTCCAATGCCGAACGACTTCCTGTGCCGAGTGACTTCCAACATCCCGGCTCCCTCGAGACTCCAACATCGAGCCACTAGTCTATGTAGATCCACTTCATCCAATCCAATATCCATCTTCCAAGCGCACTACATCATCTATCCGTCCAGTCGACTTAAACCTGTCGTATTCCAGTCTCGACAAACGTGTAGTCGATTTAGTTAAATCCGCCTGCCTACAGCCTTGCCAAAAGGCGGGTTAACACTTTGCCCCCCAAAACATGCCTTGCTATTGGAAGGTGTGTTTTGAATAGCCTCACGTCCGATATCTGATGTATGTATGTTATCCACATCCATACTTTTCGATTCATAATCCAATCCATCTTATCCAAGTGCCATCGCCGTATCCTTATCCGAATCTATGACTACTCTGAGTCGATATCCAATTCCTATCCAGTAACCAAGTCCTTATCCAATTCCACATCCATCTGAACTCGATAACCAAGTTCTAATCCATCCATGTCCAACAACCAATAACCACGTCCATGACCTCTTCGGGTTCAATGTCCAAATCCGGGACCGTTCCGGACCCATGCCCAAATCCTTAGCTATTCATAGCCAATATCCAAATCCGTAACCTCTCCGGGTTCTTGCCAAGCGCAGTCCACACTTGACGACCTGTGCTAAGTAATTCCATGGTGTTCCTGGTTCAGTGTCCCTGAACGCCGAATAATGCCATGGCTTAAGTCCTAAGCCGAATCCTGGTCGCTCCGGACCCTTGCCGAGCATAGTCCATACTCAACGACCTGAGATAATAACCGATAATATAGGGCCTAAGTCCTAGGCCGAATCTTGGTCTCTCCGGACCCTTGCCGAGCATAGTCCATGCTCGATGACCTTTCAGCCAAAATCCAAACCGAAATCCAAATTCAACCAGAAAACCAGAAATCCATATCAAAAATCCTAATCAAAATCCAAACCAAAAATCAAACATCCAAACCAAAATCCAAACCAAAGAAACCAACAAAACCGGGAGTTCAAACCAAACTCCAAAACCAAACCAGAAAAAGCAAATGTCCAAGTCAAAGGAAAAAATAGATTTCACAAACCAGGGCGTCTCGGTAAGCCATCATTTCAGAGCATGCCTGAGGGTTATCTCCGACCCCATACATGAGTAAGTGATTTAACCGTTTGCCCGGAGTTTGTTACTTATTCCAAACCATCATGATTAGTTGATGATCAATCGACCACCATTCCTGGGCCTCATGCCCTCATCGTTCAAGGTAGGCGGTGGCTGCTCTTGTTCCACCGCCGCATTCCGAGTTCCGATATATTGTCGCAACTGACCATTCCTTATATTCTCCTCGATTATGTCCTTCAAATGCCGGCAGCTGTTAGTATCATGCCCGTCTAGGTCATGAAAAAGACAGTGCTTTCCTGACGCCCTTTCTCGTTCTGAGGGCTCCCTTCTCGCCGGCCTTCGATACGGAAGGCGATCTCGAGTATCCAAGAATATCCGCTCCAACGTTGCGTTCAATCCTGTGTAAGTGGAGAACTTTGGTTCTCCCCAGCGCTTCCTTTTCCCTTTATCCTTGCCCCCACCTGAGCTTTTGCCGGGTAGTCCTCCATCCTTAATCACGTTTACTTCCTTTGACCTCATGTCCAAACATGGATCTACTTGTCGAAGAAATCTCTTAGCTTCATGAAAGAATTCCCCAAGATCCAATGGTGGGTCCCGTATCAACGATACTTTGAAATCCAAATTATCTCTGACTCCTGATACCGCAGTCATCAGAACCATTGATGGATCCGCCCGATCCACCGAAGCGACTGCTGCATTAAATCGAATTAAGAATGTCCTGAGCGATTCATCCGCCCCCTGTATGACTAACGTTAGCGTCATCACGTTCTTTGGCCTTTTTATGTGAACTCGAAACTAACTTAAGAACTTGTCCACCAGTTCCGTCCATGTTCCAATGGATCCATCCCCCAACTGTCTGAACCACATAGCAGCAATATCAGTCAAGTACAAGGGGAAACATCGGACCATAACCTCCTCCGTTGCCCCCAGCACTTCCATATGCGTAGTGTACCTCATCAAGTGGTCGGTGGGATCCGTCTTCCCATTGTATACTTCCAGAGTGGGTAGTTTGAAATCGGGCGGATTCCTAGCTGTCCTAATGTTCCGGGTAAACGGACTTTTGTTAACTCCCTCTGAATCCCTGTTTGTCAGACCTCCGCGAATAGTCCGCCTGATAATGTCAGCCAATCCAGTGTTTCCAACCAAGGGTTGCCCCCTATCCATGTTTCCAGACTGCCCCCAAGTCCCCGAGGAAATTCTGGCACATATTCTTCATCACGTACTCCTGTATTCCTATCGACATCAGGCCATGTAACGTCATCCGGTATCCCTCCATGAATTGGTCCAGCATCACCTGGTGGTGTGCCCCCGAGTCTAGTTCCATCTATATTGTTGGTTGTTTGTTGATTGGGAGCTGCCCCCTGCTGAATGTTGAGTTCCCCTGGACCAGTTCCAAGAACTTGAGCACCTGCAGTTCCTGGTTGTCCAAATTGCGTAAGAAGAGCCTGCATCATCTCCTCTTGCCGTTTCATCATCTGCTCATGCATAAAATTCATCATCACCTACATCTCATCCCGAGTTATGTAGATGGATGCATGATCCTCTCCAGCTCCAAAAGAGGCCGCTTGACTTCCTTCCTGATTGCTCCTTTCCACTGCTTGCTTCCTCGTTGGTGGTCTAGCCATTGCTTTCTAGGATCCAAGTTCCTAACTCCAAAATTCCCGAGTGCTTGCGCTCTCAGTGAAAGCACCAAAGTGTTAGCGCCAAAATTGGTCACTGACACCCAAATCCAGTTGAAAGCACCAAATACCAGTCACAGCTCACAAACAGAATGTGCGTAGAGAGTGATGAAGTGAAGAACAATAAAAATTAAAATGAAAGCAGTAAAGAACAACAGATTTTATAGTGGTTCAGCTAACTCCGGCCTACGTCCACTCTAGAAGTTTCCTTTTTATTGATGTTAGAATCAATTACAGTTACAAAATGGCAGAGTAGCTTCGGCCTTAGAAAGTAGAAAGTAAGAGAGCAGAAAAAAGATCCCTTTTCTGAACCCTCACATGCTGTATTTATAGGCAAATCCTGAGTTGTTTGGCTTTCTGAATGATCCGGGCCCATCAAGGCCTTCCACCGAGCCACATACCTCCACAATGCCTTACCACATCGGCCTCACCACAATGCTAAGCGACTTCCTGTGCCGAGCGACTTCCAATGCCGAACGACTTCCTATGCCGAGCGACTTCCAATGCCGAACGACTTCCTGTGCCAAGCGACTTCCAATGCCGAACGACTTCCTGTGCCGAGCGACTTCCAATGCCGAACGACTTCCTATGCCGAGCGACTTCCTGTGCCGAACGACTTCCTGTGCCGAGCGACTTCCAATGCTGAACGACTTTCTGTGCCGAGCGACTTCCAATGCCGAACGACTTCCTGTGTCGAGCGACTTCCAATGCCGAACGACTTCCTGTGTCGAGCGACTTCCAATGCCGAACGACTTCCTGTGTCGAGGGACTTCAAATGCCGAACGACTTTCTGTGCCGAGCGACTTCCAATGCCGAACGACTTCCTGTGCCGAGTGACTTCCAACATCCCGGCTCCCTCGAGACTCCAACATCGAGCCACTAGTCTATGTAGATCCACTTCATCCAATCCAATATCCATCTTCCAAGCGCACTACATCATCTATCCGTCCAGTCGACTTAAACCTGTCGTAATCCAGTCTCAACAAACGAGTAGTCGATTTAGTTAAATCCGTCTGCCTACAGCCTTGCCAAAAGGCGGGTTAACAAGACTCATGTACAAAAGGCAGTTCACACATATATATGCAGATATAAGAACATTCACACATATATACATACATATGTATGTATGTATATACATGGAAGTTCACACATATATACACACATATGCAGTAATATGCAGATATAAGCATATATATATACACATGAAAACATACATACAAATATGCAGATATAATTTGTGGCAACATGGACCATCATTATGTAATAATAAGTCCAGCCAATTCAAGTTCAAGATTAAAGTGCTACCATGAGATTCGAGCCATCAAAGTGCTACAAATTATATATATACATGGAAGTATGTATATACATGTATGTATTGGCTTAGCAAGCATTTACACATATATACATACATATAAGTTATACCTGAGATAACAAGTGCATATATACATATACATGGAAGTATGTATATACATGTATGCACTAGCTTAGCAATCATACACACATACAAGTATATATATACACATACATGTGTATATGTATACATATACTTGAGACAATAGAGGAGTGCAACTCGTGTGCAAGGCAAGACCAGCGAACCAGAAATAAATACACATATAGGAGTACAAATGCATGTAAACATACATGGGCAAGCATACATGTATCAAAGCTTTGCACATAGCTATACAGAAAAACAAGAAATGGTGTAGCACATATATACATACATATATATGTATGTGTACATGGTGCAGCCATCATGAAGTAAATAGTTCAAGTGAAAGTGTGCAAGACACACTATTAGAGACAACAAGGACACAGGTTCAGGTAACAATAAAAAACAACTCAAATTAAAACAACTAAAACAACTCAACACTTAAGGCATAGATTCATGGTCAACACTTAAGGCAAATGCAATTCTATAAACTAAAATAACTCAAGGCATTTGTACATACAAATTCAAACACATTTTCAAACATCAGATAAGAAAACAACTGAAATTCTCAAACCAAAAATATAGGGAATCAAAACCTATAAATAGTACCCAATTCATCATCAGCATATAACCGAAGTCAAGAACAATACAAAATTAAAAGAGGCATAAATCATATTAAGAAATCAACCAGTAATTCTCAACAAGTGATAGCAAATGCAAATTCAATTGTTGCAAATCGACAGTCATGCATCCAAATGACATCGCAAGAGCACCAGATTCAAACATGGTGGCAATGAAATCTGAGCAAAGCAAAGTACACTCATTAATCAATCAGACAAGCATCATGATTATTTTTCATTCATAGATAAATAATTTAGGGTAAAGGAGGGATTTTGGCATAAACGGGAATAAATTAAAGTAGATGAAAGAACGAGATAAGAAGATGGGCTGAAGACAAAAGGAAGACAATTTAGGGTTTTGATTTGATTTTGAGAAGAGGGAAATAAATTTTTAAGAAGAGGGAAAATTTTGAGAAGAGGGAAATATATTTTGAGAAGGTGGAAATAAAAGAAAGTGAAGAGGGAATAATTAAGAAACGCGGCCAACAAAATATTGAGAAGGAAAATATGGAGCCAAAAAAAATTGATAACTTAAATCAGATGATAGATAAAATGTTGTCCGAATAACAAACATGTTCATAGAGATATCACGGGCTATTCAGACAATAGATGAAAGATTTCATGGGCTATTCAGACAATAGATGATCTTTTCAGATATTGTATCAAACAGTAGAATAATAAAAAATTTACCTTATGTTGTACAATCATTGTTGTCTGATTCACTTTGTGGCATAGTGCCCGACGACTAGAGTCAAATAAAATCAGATTCAAACTTGGAAAGTCCATGAAAGGAACCATTTCAAAATTACAGAGTTTGGAATGACAGATCATGGGAACATACTCCGAAGCTATAGTACCAAAAGCTGGTAAAGCATCATGACAAATAGTTATATACATAACTTTTCACTGAAACGATCCGTGGAAAGGACAATGACTAGTTAAAGCATAGAGTGGAGTCATTCACGGCAGTTCAAACTTGTCTCGATTCAAAATACGTCATGTTTGAAACAAGATGTACTCTAGGGGAAAGTGTTATCCAGCTTTTTGTCCAGGCCATATTTGGACAAATTGGATGAATCAAACTTGGAAATTATCCAGGCAAGAAGCCTGAAGAGATAGCTCAAGAGTCCAAAAACGAAGTATTAAAAGAGCCACGAGACAAAGGCCAAGCCAACACAAGAGATTAGAAGTGGATCGGTACTGATCCAAATTTCTTCCCCCAATTTTGACCTCACTCCTATTACATGCTAGTGATGCTCCAGAAGCCTATTTAAAGTGTGTTTCGTCAATCACATGTAATTCTCTATCGATCTCCACGAGCATGTGAATCAGCAACTCTACTTCTCTACCGATCCATCATTTGGACTCAAAAATAGCAAATAATGGTGGAAACAGGTTTGGAATCACGAAGCTAATCATAAATTAAGCCAACATGAAGAATTCTAGACAACCATTTTGGCCATCTTACGGATTGATACCGATCCAAGCCCATGGATCGATACCGATCAATGTATTTTGCTGAGGTAGCCACCATTTTCTCCAGAGGACTTGGTCTTGGCATGGAAAACAAGGTGAGATCATGGAGGTGAGATTTCAGGCTTCCTACATATATAAATAGAGAGGCAGGGCTCATTTTTATGGATTTTTTGGCTCTTGCATTCTCTACTCTAATTTCTTGTAACCACCCTTAGATTTATATCGATCCGTAAGAACAACTGCTTATAATCCAGTAATCTAAGCTAAAATCACTAAGTGGACGTAGAATAAGATTAGCTGAACCACTATAAGCATTGTATGTTCTTTTCTTGCTATTTTCTTCAATTTTTATTCTCTACACAATTCGTCGGGTGTTTGTGCCATTTTTGGTTCAAACACCAGTGTCGGTGCACTACATACAATTTTAGATGCTACTATGACCGCATATGATCTTTGTTGCTTGTAGGACCTACCATCGATGAAGACAAATCGATCGAATGCAACGTTAGAGATGATGCATGTATATTTTTAGTATATAGTTATCAAATAAATATGTCTATCACAAATGATAATTTTTTATCGGTTTGGTCAGTGTACTGTTAACTTTAAATAATTACTTATATAGGCTGGTTAAATAGCTATGTGCTGTATTCGGCATCAGTGCATTACATTGTGCTTTACCACATTACCTTAGTCGATTAAGGATTCACACTAGCAATCTGTTTCTTTTTTGCTACTTTGGATCCTTGATGCCTAACAAAATCATATTTGTTGGAAGTTAGATGATCTTCCAACCACACATTCTGGCTTCCTTGTGATTCCTCAAGACTGGAGCTTTCTTTGACTTCCATGCTTTAGTTCGCGATTTTTTTAATTGGGCATCTTGAATAATTTTTTGAAGAGAATAATTATATTTTACATGCTCAATTAGTAGGTCATATAAATGCATGAATGGGTGAAAATGAGGTGCTTGTTTTTTCTCGGATCTGTTGACTTATTTTTTTGGGTGAATGAGTGGTCCTCTTGAAAGGAGAGCACTTGTAATTTTATTAACTACAAAACCAAAAACCATACAAATATTCGATGTGAGATATCTAGTACAAATATGCAGGATTGTCACTTTGATGATCAACAAAAAGAGAATGGTATGAACAGACAAAAGAATATATTTACAAGCAATTGAATTGAAAAATCAATAGGCAACAACTAAATAGGAATGGTTTCTACAATAGACAGTGGCTAGCCAGGGAGTGAAGTTTTATAAAGAATCTGAGGGATGTTGCTGCAAGAGAGACATGATGCAAGATAGGTGGAGCATGATTGGTGCTAGTGTTGTTGCATGTTAGAAGATTGCTGATAATCCATGTTGAATGCATGATCAAGAAAGGACGCATTGATGTGATGCATAGGAAAATGACACACATCGATGGCAGAGCGGCCTAGATAATTGAAAATGTGGTTTTAAACGTAGATGGCCATGCATGCGTAAAAATATCAATCTGCTTGCATGTAGAACTATTGTAGACTTGTGTGAAAATATGCTTGCATGTAAACTTGCGTGAGGAGCTGTTATGGACCTACTTGCTTGAAGAATATGCTTGTGTGGGTCTGTTGACTTATTTAAACAATTTATTTATGGCCATCCTCTATAGGATAAAAACATAATTAATAAAATATTCAGAGAGTGATAAAATATTTTGTAAATGTATGAAAATTAATTGATCTTTCCTAGTGGCATTTCAACTCCAAAACCACTAGGGTTCATCTACATTAACTTAAACATTTGAAAATCAAATGTCCGTTTTTGATGATTAATTTTTTCATAATGACATTTGATCAAAGAAAGCGATCTTTTTCGTTCAATGTTCTTTAGATTATAACAATTTGTAATTTTTCCTCCAAAAAGTATCACCACTTTGGTCGACTCTTGGATTGAATCGGATGAGAGTGCACACCAAATATAACATAAATCGTAGTCTTCCATCGAAGTCCAACAAGTAGTAGTGGTTGATCCTCTAATCGAAACCATATTGTCTTCAAAATTAAATCCCTCAAAACTTTATCTTGGAGCATCAACGTCGAAATCAAAAAACATTTTTGTTGAATAGATGTGGGGGTAGAATGATTTTTGATGTATTAGATTGTTGTTGTGAGAAGAGAAGAGAATGTGGTGTATGGTTTTTTATGGTGTAAGAAAGATATCCATTTGAAATTGACCATTTAAATGTTGTCATTTTTGGACGCTTGTTGAACAAGCGCCCAATTTTCAGGCACCTATTGAACAAAACCAGAAACCAGGCACTTGTTTAACAAGTGCCTAAAAATTGGACGCTTGTTCAATGTGCGTCCAAATAGATTATGTATTTCCAAAATATATACTCTGCTGCAACATGATTTGAGGTTACATATTACATTTTGTATTTTGTAACCTTTTGTTGGAGATGCGCTTATAGTATTTTTGTTTATCTTCAATAAGTTAATAACATATTTTTCTTACAGACTACTAAAAGGGTTTTCTCCTTTTCATTTGTTAATTACCATGTATCCAATAATATTTAGACTATCCTCAATAGTGAGCATAATTAGTTTTTTTTTTGAAAAATGAGTAATCCTTTATTCGAGGAGGAGGGCATTTATGTATTTTATTTTGCACTAAAAATATAAAGCCAACAACATGCCTAGAAAATAACAATTCCCTCTCATGCAATGAAAATAAAAATCCTCCCACATCCTAATAACTAAAATACATAATGAAAATAAAACAATAAAAATACCTAAATATATAAAGTCCTATAGAAATGAAAATGACCAATGACCATAAAATGAAGAAATTGAGCATATCCTTCAAATCGTCAATAAGACAACAAAACTAAAATAGATCCTCTACACACTCAAAGCTGCAAAATGGCTATATCCATCCAAACAACGGTAACAATTGATACTAAAAATAAATACTCAACAACAACATTAGACTTATATATATATATATATATATATATATATATATGTTTGTGTGCGCGCGCCCGCGATGAGCCTGTAAATATTTAATACATATATATATGCAGAAGTAAAATAACTAACAATAAAACTAGTAATAATCTGATTAAACTAGGTGGGAGATAATATAAACTAAGTAATACAATAAGAAAAACATAATAAATGAAATGAAAGTAGAGGGATTAAAATAAAATCATGCCTAAACCAGTCAAAGTACACAATACTAAGTAAAAATCAATTGGAAGGTAAAGGAAAACAATATAACTAAGTCCAGAATTCTCTATTAGATCTCTTTAGACCATCGTTGGAATTGCTTACTCCATGCATCTAAGGAAGGCGTCCATCATCTTCAGATGCTTAGCCAAGAAAGAAGCTTCCATATTTGTCATCATCGTCTACTCCATTTCCTTGGTAAGGTAGTTGACCGATTGACTAGGACTGGATGTTGCTTCCTAAATACCTTCATGAGTAGACTATCGTCCTTCCAATTGCATCCTCTTTGATGCTTGCTTTCTAGCTATTGGTTTTATGATTAGAATTGAATTCTTAGTGAAAGCACCAAAATGTTTGCATCAAAAATGTCCAAATACCCCAGATAAGAGATTTAGTGGAGCTAGGATCCTATGTGTGATCTAAGTGCTGGCTTCTTGGATGTGTGATCTTTGTTTATCAAATATATTAGGTTTTTACTAATATTTAGATCACAAATCAATGATAGATATCGTGCCGAGTAAGAAATAAAGTGCAGAAAAGAAAGTAAATGACATATGGAATTCTTACAGTGGTTTGGCAATTTCTAGCACATATCCACCATTACTCCATGTTCATTTATCTATTGATATTAGGTCCAATACGGAAATACAAAATTTTAGGGTCTATTTGAGGAAAGAAGTGACAAAATAGCTCCATAAATTCGGTTTGGCTAATTTTGTTCAGTAATTTCTAATGCTCCAAACGTGCCCACCAATACTATTTATTCATAGGGTATTTATAGGTATGAGGTTGTGAAGGAATCTGGATGGTACTTTCATTAAAATAGGCACTTTTCATGAGTGACCAAGTCTGTTGGTAGTACACGATTCCATAGAAGTAGGTTCGGCAAGTGCACTACCAGGCTATTTTTCCTATTTAGTTGTTACTCATTACCGGACCATTTTCACTATTTAATTTCGGATCTATCTTATTTGTGCTATAACTTCTTCATTTTAAGTTGTAACTGAACTAAAGTTCAACCAGTAGCTTTGTATTGTTAAGTAAAACATTCAGTGCCTTCGGATGTTTCATCTGGATGATGTAGACAGTATGTAACGACCCGTATTTTATGTATGATCGTAAGATATTATATTTAGATTCATATTGGGTTGTATGATGCTATAACCTTGGAGAATGTGGAGTAGTGATATTTTTTGATCCTTGGATATTTATTGGATGATTTTGACCCTAAAAACTTGCATGGCCTATAACTTTTGGTAGGAGTCGAATTAGGGGTCGAGGCCATTTCCATTGGAAAGATATGATGGTTTCTCTTTCCGTAGAGTGGTCATAAAAGCTTTTTAGTCTTAGCATTTAGAAAGTATGGTTGCTTGGAGTTTAGACTAGTTTTTGACAATTAGGTGGGTGAGAGGTTAGGCCCAAAAGCCCACTTCGGGAATTATGCTAAGTGGGGCTGATGGGATATTCTCTTGCTCACTACACACTTCCCAAAAATAGTAAAAACCTCTATTAATCAATTCTGTAGCCAAAATCATCATTTTGCGTTACTTTAATTAGCCAAACTAAGTCAGTAAGAGATAACTAGCAATGGTTTAACTTAATACCAGTTGAGGGCACCTTGGAATTCGTTAATACACCATATCACTTTGGATTTTACTTGGGGTATTGGGTTTGATTTGATCTAGGTGAGTGATTTCACATATCTGACTGTTATATGCATGTTGACGTAGATGATATTAAAGATGGTTTTGAATGTTAAACCCTTTTTATACTTAAGTTTAACGCTAATAGCACTTTCAAAATGGTTGTAAAATGATAAACATATAGTTTGATTTGTTTTTGATCATTTTATCAAATTCATCATTTTATGTACGGTTAGGTCTAGAACGATGTAAATGCTTGGATATAATTTAAATTGTTTGTAACGATGTTTGATGTTGTGTGTTGCTTGTATATGCTTGTTTGTTTTATTTTTACCTTGTTTTAGTGTAATTAGAGAGTGCTCGTCATTTTTTGAAACCGACAAAAAAACGTTTTCAAACCTGTATGGGACCGAAATATGTTATTTTGAGAGGTCTAGGGAATTTGTATTTTTGGTCACAAGCCAATTGGTTCGAGTTTTGAGACAAGGGAGAAATAAGTTGATGGAGGCTCAAAAATTAGGTCAGGTGTGACTTGCTTCTTGGACTTTGAGGCATGACTTTGGGCGTTTGTTGAAGAGACTTCGGGGTTCAAGTATTAGGATTCAGACCAAAGGTTACCAATGAGGACTTCAGACATGGAAAATCGGCTAAGTGTTGAGGAGGTACACATGTTGGCACCAATTTGTTTTTAAAGGACTTGGATTTTAGCTTCGAGTTAGGCGCAGTGCATCTCCGAGCTACATAGAACTTTGTTTCAGGGAAATAGTGAGGCACCGAGATGATTTTAGGTGGAGAAAATCTTAACAATTTTGGTTAAGTAATCATGCCAGCACCGACATGATATGGTCGGTACCGACATGATTATGGTCGGTGATGACTTATTGGCGGTTGGAGGAAATCAAGGCATGGACTTCGAGGTCCATGCCATGTTCGTTTGTTCTTTCATAAGTTTGACATGCGATTTCGGCCTTGCGATTTTACAATGAGCGAATTTGACAATGATGTGATGACACGATGCTTCGATGTGATAACTTTAGAACTTTGACTGAGGATTCTTTGACTTATGAAAGGTGTATATAGGTGTTTCGATGATAACGACTCAATGATGGAAGTCGAGACAATGATCCAAAAGGACGAGTTCAATGATGGAGACTCATGAGTGGAACTATGATTGTGTTCTACTATAGAAATGAATAAAATGGAACGTTGAATGTGTTCTACTATGGAGATGCATGCAAAGGGATCGTTGATACTCGGAGGTTTCCAGTGTGCTCGGGCAGAGGGGGTACATGGGGACATTGACTTGGATAATGATTGTGTTTAGATCTTATGACTGTGGATTATCCTAGACTTTACAAGTCTAGTACCTAACCTTACGAAGTGGCATGGATTTGAGCATTCAGAAACTAAGACTTTGATTAAGGCTCTGGCCAATGATTGGGCCTTACGAGTTACCTCATATCCAACGAACCCGAGTGATGTAAGGATTGTTTGATGGATACTATGTTTGTTATGTGTGTTCTACCACCCTACGGCTATCACATGACATAGGTATTATGACTAGGATACCCAAACACCTGATAGTGTATTTAGACTTGTAGTACAATGATGTGATGATGATGATAGTAGGTCAGCATACATTGATGTTATGTGCTAATTCTTTGGATGGATAAGTCCGATATAATTCTCCATACCCTATGTCATATATACTATATTGAATTTAACAATATTTTGAGATTGTTTGTCACTCACAAAAGACTGTTGTCTAACTCAAGGTTTTATGCTTTGCCTCTTATTATCTCATGTACTCTTAAATGAATAGACTAGATAGTATGTCTGGGACAACACATGGAGTTGTGCAGATGGATTAACGGGAGACTACGCTTTCATACAATTATACTGAGCTTTTTATCGCTATTATTCTTTGTGCGACATTGTTGGGCCTAGATAGTGTTTGACCATTATTAAAGACAGTTTATCAATGAGTTAGTATTTGATGTACAAAATCTCTAATTCATTTTGTATAACTGTACTGAACATGTGCTTCGATCTATGGTGGTTTGTACAGTTATGTTTTCTATCTCAATTATTTTATATCTATTTTTATTATTATACTTTGTTCAATGTGCTGTGACATATATGACATGTTCAATTTTGGAGATTTTTCTTTTATTCACCGTGATAATCGTTCTACAATAAGCGGATACCGTTACAGTGCATTATACGAGTACATAAGTACCGAAGATATATAGCGGTCGTCACATTTAGTATCAGATCTTAGGTTGCATACTTAACCAAAGGGATACTAGGATCCATCAGAGATAAGGAGGAGTTACCACCTTAGGGTAGATCGAGCATAAAAGAGAGAACACACTTACCATATATTTTGGTTTTTGAAACGATATAATAGTATACATAGTATATAAGACACATTGCAAAAATGTGTACCATCGATGCTGATAGAGTTAGGGGTATGCCTTAGAGGGCGATTATGGAATTTGTTACATGTATCTAACTTGGTGACTAATATTAGTCAAAGTAAAACACGTTTTCTTTTTATTATATACTTTCTATATTTTGATATATTTAATTAAGAAATTACTTTAAAGTATATTTTAAATAGAAAATCCTTAAATATATGTTATGTGACAGTAATTAAAATGTGTTGTAATCATGAGAAATATCACATGAAAATTACATATTATTTTAAATATTCCTAATCAAGATGTTTCGAGACAGGATATCGATGCTGATTGAGTTAGGTGTATTGCCTTGGGGTAATTCTATAATTTATCGTAAATTATTAACTTTATAATAAATTCTCATTTGAAATAAAAGGTTTTTTTCTGTTATATACTTGGTATAATGTCTTATAATTAATTAATTTAATGGAAAATACATAAATGATGTGTTTTTGTGATAGTAATTACAAGGTGTTGTTAATCATGAGCAATATATCTCAATATAATAAACATATCTTTTTAAATATTTTGAGTCAAGATGTATCGAGACTGGATATTAATACATTCATTAAGAATAGAGTACGTAACGCTCTCCAAAGGTTAGGCATGTACTACTCATGGTTATTGGAGGGCATCGAGGGGTTACGTACTGATAGTTATTGGATAGCTATCGAATAATGCATTCGATAATTTCCTATTGGTTAATATAATTAAGGTCAAACGGAAAATATTGATGTTACAGTATCATAGAATTCTCTCGACTTGAGAATACTGTCGAGCTTCAATATGAGAACTCTGCTTTGATTATAGTTAAATCGTGGTACATTGCCATCAAATGACTATAGTTAGGTCAAATAGAAACATTAGAAGTGAAACACTATACAATAAAGAATTCATCTTCCCAAGTATATAAGTTTAGCTTCACTGTCAACTAAGGCTAACTCAAAGTCAAAGTCTCTGGCCAGAGAAGTTCGATTAATAACAACTATTATTATTGAATCAAGAAATTTGTGTTTGGACTATAAAGTTGAATATGGATGATATTGGAATTTCGACCATTACCAAATTTCATAAATCCTAATATGCCATAGTTTTGACAAAGAGAATTGGTGTAAATAATTCTTACTATTGGGTAATGCTTAAAAAAAAAGTAAAATTGGATTTTACCAAAGCTACATAAGCAATGATTTAGCCATAATGTCACATCACTAGCTAAGGTGACGTTTGAACGTTAATATTCGAATTGTTCATTATTAATCACTGATCGAATTTACACCTAAGAGTCATAAAATCAAAATGTTGAATAATCTAAATACCATATGATTTGTATAATTGTTATATATTAATTAAATTAATTATTAGGGTAAAAGGTTGGCTCGATTGTTAAGTCCAAATGAGTGATGAGAAGCTATGGCTAAAATTCCTATAAAATTAACAATAGCATACTTTGGCATGTCCAACATAAGAACGTAGATCATGTGTTGCATGCAATAGAAACTTAGCCAAGTTCAAGTCAAATATCCAGTGAAGCAATGATATAAATCTTGTCAAACATAAGTCTTTTATTAAAAAGTCTTCAATTATAATTTGCCCTAACGGCTATGGATTACCAAATCAAGGCTTACCTTACAAAATTGAAAAAAATGAGAATGGATGAGAAGAAGACCTTGAGAAATTTGACCCCTTTTTTGGGGGGTGCCCTTCTATTTATAAAGAACTTAAGCAACTGGATTCTTGACATGTGGCACTCTAGTAAATGGTTGTGATTAGTCCATGTAGCACATGATCGAACTAATATATAGCATAATGGTTTCTTGATGGATTATAGTTCATAATTTGAGTGCGACGGTGCCTTCAAAACCTTCCACGATGGATTTAATTTTCCATTCCAAAATCACACATGATGGTCCTTTGGAACTCTTCATGATAACTTAGATTACCAATGTTGGAATTGCATTTGACAGTAGGTTAGATTCTCTCAGAATTGCACATGATGGCTTCATTGAAATCCCTATGATAGTCTTAATTTTTCATCTGAAAATTGCATGCGGTAGTATAAGGAAACTTCTTACCATGGCTTGGTTTATAACTTAGAGGATGGTATGCGAAGGCTTCATAGAACTCTCTACGATGAATCTTTTACCTTGTCTAGCGACCGCTATAAGAACTACCATGATGGCTTCAATATATCATGTAACGACTTTATGGAATACTTCACGATGACTCATACCATGGGAGTGTAGAATGTTCATTTTGACTTTGATTCTCTTTATTGCAATGGCTTCAGTAAACATATCATGATGGCTCTATTCTTTCATGTTCAAAGTTATCATGCGAAAGCTTTCTACAAATTGCTCTTTTAAAGCTTCCACTTCAATTTTTCATGAAGGCTTTTAGTCTTGTCATGCGATGGTATCAGTTACCCTTCGATATCTTTCATAGGAACACTCCTTAATGTCTTTGGGAAACTCTCCACGATAGCTTATGGGGAACTCTTCACGATGGTTTTGCGGCCTTGTCTTATGACCACTCCAAGAACTGTATCGTGATTGTTATAATAGCCTTACAATGATTTTATTAGATTCCCCATGTTGTCTTCGACTTCCTTCCTCATGATTCTACATGATGGTAGTATGGAAACTTGACGATGAATTTGATGTTTTCGTAATGTATAACGATGGCTTCAGTTTTTATGTTCGAAGACATAACCCAAAAGCTTCTGCAAGTTGTTTCATGAAAGCTTCTATCTTAATATCATGAAGGCTTTGATTGTCATAACATGATGGATTTCTTGCATTGTTTCACGATGACTTTTTGTAATTCTCCTTCATTGTTGTCCTGCGATGACTTGATATACCAAACATAACATTAATATTTATGAAATATTAATAATAAATTTTTTATTTGAATTGTGTTGAAAATAACGTGTATAGAAAAGTTGTATACACACATATCGATAAATGATGTCGATCTGCATTTAAATGATCGATATACGATATCGATGTGCATTTAAATTAGATTTAAATGCATATTTATTTGATGAGGCTCGAAAAAGTTTGGAGGCCCAAATATGAGCAAGCATGGCCCATCATAAGAGATAGGAGAATGGTGTTGAATTAGATTCAAAAAGGTTTGAAATATCAAAAGGAAATAGTGGATCTGGATCCACTTTAACTACTCTAACCCTCGGCTATTTAAAGGAATTTAACACCCACTTTTGGATCTCTAGTCTTATCCTTCCCCCCTCTTGTTTATGGCCGAACTACCCCTAAGCCTCCTCTATAGTTTCAAGCAAATTAAACACAAATTCAAACACAAATACTAGATCGATGGCTGGTGCTTTCTGTTTGGTACCTCCCTTTAGAAGTTTTAGTGTAACGACCCGTAAATTTTAATTGTTTTAATAACGTAATTAGTTGAAATTTTGTGAAATTTAAAACGATAAAATTTTGAAATAAAAATTTGATATTTGGAATGCGTCTAATTAATCATAGCAACTGGTAAATTTTCATCAGATAATTTGAAAGTTTATTTTCTAGTGTAATTTTATTCCAATTTATATCAGTTAAAATTGATGATAATAAAATATTTTCCAAACCTGAATATTTTTACATAGAAAATTCTAATTCATCTTCTGACTAAGACATCATTTTTCATTTTTCCAAATTCGAACTTCTTTAGCTCCGTCGATCTTATTTTTCTGCATTTTGCTGCATTTTCCGCTAGTAGAAAATTCGAATTTTTATAATTCAATCATACCACTAATATCTGTATATCGTTTTGATCGTTTCGTCGTGCTGATCTTTGCGGTATATTCAATTCTGTGTGTCGGGGTCTGGTACGCCACGAAATCAGTAAAACGATTACCGTATCGGTAACCGTTTTTGAACTTTTTGACTTCGGCAACCTTTCATTTTAACCAACGTGTAAAACTGAATAGCCACTTGCCTTCTTATTTTTAGAATTTATGATGACTTTTTCTTTTCCACATCGGTTCCAACATTTGTCTGATTGGTTCCTTTCTATGCGTTCCATTCTTTTTAAAAAAACGTTCTGTCTCCTTTTCCTTTCTCTGTTATTACTCAAGAAGTGTAATGATAAACATCATTTTTCCTTTTTCCTCCTGCCTAGTTATTGTTTCTCGGCCATGGTAAAAAAAATGAAATTGCGCAGCATCTCTTGTTAGTCTATAGGATAATGGTTTTGATGACAACAACTATAGAAGTGTTATAAAATATATATGTGCAGGAAATCTATATGCAGGTATCGACAAAAGAAGACTGTACAGTAAAGAAGACAAAGATCAAGAGTTCAAGATTGAAGACTCATGAGATTCAAGATATTCAAGAGTTCAAGACAAATAATATAGTTAGGTTAGATATTTGTTAAAACTCCTTGAAAGCACTATCATTCTTTAGATACTTGTTTGATTTGGTTTAAAATTGATTTGATTTGAAATACTTGATTTGGGTTGGTTTTAAACATGGTTGATTTATAACTTACTATATTGATTATGTAATAAGACATAAATAGGTGTGCTTATGTTTGATTGATTTGTCTACTTATTGTATGCATTTTCTTTTCATTTAACAGTTATGAATATAGTGATATGAATAAAATAATTTGTGGTTACACTTATTATTCTCATTCTTATATTACTCATATATATCATTCTGAGTATACAATATTTAGCATTGTTATATCTAGTTTCAGTATTATTAATGATAACACTATCATTAATATCATAGATTTAGGGGGAGTTAGTGTCATTTTTTTTGTTGATGACAAAGGGGGAGAAGTATAAAATAGGTTAGTTAGGCATAGATTAAGGGGGAGTTATTAGATTTAGGGGGAGTTATAAGGAGAATATAAATATTTTATAAACAAAGGTTGTCATCATCAAAAAGGGGGAGAATGTTAGCCTATAGGATAATGGTTTTGATGACAACAACTATAGAAGTGTTATAAAATATATATGTGCAGGAAATCTATATGTAGGTATCAACAAAAGAAGACTGTACAGTAAAGAAGACAAAGATCAAGAGTTCAAGATTGAAGACTCATGAGATTCAAGATATTCAAGAGTTCAAGACAAATAATATAGTTAGGTTAGATATTTGTTAAAACTCCTTGAAAGCACTATCATTCTTTTTTATCCAATTTACTCGTGGAATGGAATCCACTCCGTTCTTGTTAAAGGGATGGAACCCTAGTGAGATGGAACTCACGAAATATCTAGTGGAACGGATAGTAGCCCTATTTTGTTATCCACTAATTTTGATTCAAAATGATTTTCAAAATTATCTCTTGTTTCATAAAATGATTTTCAAATATTCCTTTTCAAAAGAAAAACCTTCGTTCGTATTTCCAAAAATGTTTTAGCCTTAAAATCATATTTATCATTTTGTTATATTTTGATTTCAAAATTGTCCTTGATATTTTAGCCTCAAAATCTATTTTAATATTATATTTACTTTAATTTATTTACCTTGATTTTAAATATATTTTAGTATATATACATATATATATTCATAAGTATTTCTACTTCTAAATACCTTATACAAATACATAGAGTCCATTTGAATAAAGTTGCATATGTTTTAAATCATCTTTTTCAAAGAAAAGAAAATCATCATTTTTAATAGACCATGTCGACATCATAGTTACTCGTCATGTCGACATGCTTCCCGTTATAGCAAAGGTTGTTTTCAAAAGAAGTGTCTATTCGTTTAAATCTCTTTGAATGGACACATCCATTCATTCTCTATAAATAGAGACTGTTATGGACGTTTTCCAGTAACTACATTCTTTATTTTATCTCCTCTTTATTCTCTTATCTTATTTTCTAATCATCCTATCCACATTCTGCCAAAATCTTAAGTGAATCAAACCAGAATATCTCTAGTTTGATTCTCTGCCACTCTCTTCAAAGAATCTCAGTGCTTATCAGAGTTATAGATACATTTGTACTCAAAGAAACTTGTTTAGGGTTATAAAGGTGTGATCGTGTCCTTGGAAATCGATCGGGTGAACTTGTGTCCTGTGAATCAAGTGGTTCTACCCAGAGACCTGAGAATCTGGAGGGTGTACCTCGTTGCCTTGGAATCGAGGGATTGTAATCTAGATTATTATTGAATAGAAAGCCGTACGAGTTGTGCGGGACTGGATGTAGGGTAACACCGAACCAGTATAAAATTCCTGGTGTGTTCTTTCCTTTACTTGCTTTTTATTTATATTTGCATCTGTTTGTGATTCTATGATTTGATCTGTGATTGTGTATTTGCATTAAGTTAGTTAAATCAATTTAAATCAAAGAAGTTTTAAAGAAATTCTTATAACACTATTCACCCCCCCTCTAGTGTTAAATAGCCTTAAGATCATCTTCCGCGTTCCTGTCATTTGGTATCAGAGCAAGTTTTTCAAAGTATTCATAACCTGATTTTTGAAAAGTAACAATGGCTACCAACACTGGTATTTCTAGTTCATTTGTAAAGGGTCAGTCCACTGCCAGACCACCACTTTTCAATGGCAGTAACTATGCATATTGGGCATGTAGAATGAAGATATATTTACAATCCATTAGTTTAGAAACATGGAATATGACACAAACTGAATACACTGAGCCCACAACTGATTTTGCTCAATGGACGACCGTTCAAAGAGAAGTGGCTCAAAACAATTCAAAAGCCATGAATATTTTATTTTGTTCACTAGATAGAAATGAATTTAATAGGGTATCTGTTTGTAAAACTGCATATGAAATCTGGAAAACTCTGCAAGTTACTCATGAAGGAACAAGCAAAGTTAAACAGACCAAAATTTCTATTCTTACTAATCAATTTCAATTATTTAAGATGTTGCCTAGTGAATCTATTCCAGATATGTATAGTCGTTTTCAGGATATTGTTCATTCACTAGTATCTCTGGGAAAAGCAATCTCCGAAGAAGATCAAGTCAGGAAAATTCTGAATTCACTCACTCCAGAATGGGATCTGAAGACACTGGCGATTGAAGAAGCAAATAACATCAGTACCTTAAAGATTGATGAATTAATTGGAAATCTGATGTCATATGAAGTTCAAATTCAGGAAAGAAGGGATAATAAGTCATCAGAAAAAAAGTCCATTGCCTTTAATGCACTAACTGGTGAATCAGACTCTAGTGATGATGATGAAGAAATAGCCTTCATGACAAGAAACTTTCGAAAATTCTTGAAGTATAGAAAAATGAATAATCACAAGAGAAAAAGTGTTGGAAATAACACTGAATCACTCAACAACATCAAATGCTTCAATTGCAATGAGTTTGGTCATTATCAAAGAGACTGTCCACATCAAGAAAAGCAAACTCCTCAATCAAACAAAGAATATTCAAAGAAAAGAAAGAAAGCATTTGCAGCAACACTGGATGATTCAGATACGTCCTCAAGTGATGATGAACAGAAAACAGAATTGGCAAATATGTGTTTTATGACAACTCAGAATTCAGATAATCAGGATGATATGGAACTCAAACAAGGTACACGTTTACTATTTTAATTGGTTGAAAATTGGTTGCTTAGAATAGTTTATTAATTAAGTATATAATTGATTTTATTAACTTAAAATTTTTCAAATATCTTTTAAAAATTTATAAAATATTATTTTTATATATTTTCTGTATAATATATTTTCAAAATATATTCAGACAATAATCATAATATATATAAGTATATATATATATAAATCTTGTACATGCTTGAACTCATTTTTGCAAAATCTGATGTGCATGTCGACATGGCACTTATTGGTAATGTCGACATACCTGTAGCAAATCAGATTTCTAAATTTGAATTCAAAATTCAAAATTCCCTCCACCTTTTCACTAACTCCTATGTTCTGAATAGTTATGACTCTTTGACCAGAGAATCCACCTATTCAACCTCTTTATATCTATCTTCTATCAACACTTATCTCCATCTTCAATTCAAATTCAAAACAACTTTTATCTTCAAACACTTATCTCTTCAAAAATGGCATCCACTAGCAACGTAGCCGGAATGAGGCTGTCAAAAGCCACCAAAGATCATCTCTACAATAATAGAGATGCCATACTTGCATACATTAATTATGCAACTTATGGAAAAGTTCATTCGGGTAGTTTTGCTATTTTTAATGACTTCGCTTCTTATGAAATTGATGCTCTCTTTCAAAACAATGGTATTCTAAGCTTGGTTGACAATAACCAAAATGATTTTGTTTGCTATCCAAACCTTGTCAAAATGTTTTATGCAAATTTAAATCGTGGTTTTTATAATGGAAGGGATGATGAAGTGTGGAGTAGTGTCAAGGGGACACAAATTGTTTTGGATACCGATGTTTTAGGAACCATACTTGAGTGTAAAAGTACCGGTTCCAATCTTTCTTCTTTTGAAATCGAGGAAACCGATCGTGAAACTTTTCACAATATTTTTGAGGAAGAAATGGATTTCAAAAACAAATTTTTTCGACCAAAAGCTCGTATTGTTAATCTTCTCCTTCAACGCACTATTACTCCGAGATCGGGAAATTACAATAACCCGACTCAAAAAGTGTGTAAGGCTCTTTTTGCAATTTTTGGAAATTATGATATTAATTGGGCACAAGTTATCTTGGATGAATTTCGACACAAAAACTTGGATTCGGGAGAGAATGCATTATATCATGGAATATACCTCACTAGAATTTTTAATTACTTTGGAGTGGATATGAGAGGTGAAGAATTCTTTCCACGAAAGGTTTTTAATCATTCCAATATTTCACTTATGAAAATTCCGCACGTGTTTCAACCATACGAAACACTAACGGAAAAAGAAGCACGATTGGGGTATGAGGAAATGCAAGAAGATGAGGAGGAAGAAGAAGAAGAGGAAGAGGAGGAAGAAGAAGGTGAGGAAGAAGAAGAAGAGGAAGAAAGTGAAGAAACCTCCTTAGAGAGTATTGATTTTCCCACACGACCATCAAACAAGACTCTCCTTCACAATCAACGAGTGATTGTGAAAAATCAAAAAGCTCTCAAACACTCCGTAAACAAAAAATTGGACAAAATGTCCAATACTATGAACAAGTTCTTCTCCAAAGTCAACAAGAAGCTTAATATCTCATCATCTTCATCCTCATCTACTAGTTTCTAGAGTTTACTTTTTGTATATCAATGAAATTTGGTATATTGAAAGTTGTATCTTTATGGTTTCTTTATGAAATTCATGAACTTCTCTGTTCTAGTATGAAATGAAGCTTATTCTCTGTTTATCTTACTGTTACTCTTATTTATATCAAGTAATATATATATATAAATCATATGTATATACACTGAAAATTCAAAAATAAGATGTGCAAAATCTGCTATGTATGTCGACATACTGTATAGAGGTCATGTTGACATATACTGGTAATATTCTGAATGGACATTTCAATTTGAAATTCAAAATAACTCCTTATGTCTATTCATTTCAAACGACTTTCCTGTCTATTTAAGTCCTATTTTCTTCCAGAAAACTTCTCATAACTTCTCTCTACTCTTATCTACTTATTTCCTTCTTACTTATTGTCAAAATGGCTTCATCCTCTTCAAATCTAAGTGATAATCTTGAAGAGACTCTCAAATCCTTCAAAGACATTCTTACTTTTATTCTACGAAATCAGAGGCACTTAGAACTGAGTCAAATGCAGATGATAAAGGAACAAGAAAGGCATTTCGATGCACTACGATGGATGATCTCCGCTCTCAACAAAGAGGATCTCCAAGTAAATCCACCGAAGACATTGCTCCAGGACGATGAAGATTGGGAAGTAATCAAAGCGGATCCCATCTTTGGAAAAGAGGGATGGGTTGAAGTTCCACGTAACATTTAACTTGTTTGATTTGGTTTAAAATTGATTTGATTTGAAATACTTGATTTGGGTTGGTTTTAAACATGGTTGATTTATAACTTACTATATTGATTATGTAATAAGACATAAATAGGTGTGCTTATGTTTGATTGATTTGTCTACTTATTGTATGCATTTTCTTTTCATTTAACAGTTATGAATATAGTGATATGAATAAAATAATTTGTGGTTACACTTATTATTCTCATTCTTATATTACTCATATATATCATTCTGAGTATACAATATTTAGCATTGTTATATCTAGTTTCAGTATTATTAATGATAACACTATCATTAATATCATAGATTTAGGGGGAGTTAGTGTCATTTTTTTTGTTGATGACAAAGGGGGAGAAGTATAAAATAGGTTAGTTAGGCATAGATTAAGGGGGAGTTATTAGATTTAGGGGGAGTTATAAGGAGAATATAAATATTTTATAAACAAAGGTTGTCATCATCAAAAAGGGGGAGAATGTTAGCCTATAGGATAATGGTTTTGATGACAACAACTATAGAAGTGTTATAAAATATATATGTGTAGGAAATCTATATGCAGGTATCAACAAAAGAAGACTGTACAGTAAAGAAGACAAAGATCAAGAGTTCAAGATTGAAGACTCATGAGATTCAAGATATTCAAGAGTTCAAGACAAATAATATAGTTAGGTTAGATATTTGTTAAAACTCCTTGAAAGCACTATCATTCTTTTTTATCCAATTTACTCGTGGAATGGAATCCACTTCGTTCTTGTTAAAGGGATGGAACCCTAGTGAGATGGAACTCACGAAATATCTAGTGGAACGGATAGTAGCCCTATTTTGTTATCCACTAATTTTGATTCAAAATGATTTTCAAAATTATCTCTTGTTTCATAAAATGATTTTCAAATATTCCTTTTCAAAAGAAAAACCTTCTTTCGTATTTCCAAAAATGTTTTAGCCTTAAAATCATATTTATCATTTTGTTATATTTTGATTTCAAAATTGTCCTTGATATTTTAGCCTCAAAATCTATTTTAATATTATATTTACTTTAGTTTATTTACCTTGATTTTAAATATATTTTAGTATATATACATATATATATTCATAAGTATTTCTACTTCTAAATACCTTATACAAATACATAGAGTCCATTTGAATAAAGTTGCATATGTTTTAAATCATCTTTTTCAAAGAAAAGCAAATCATCATTTTTAATAGACCATGTCGACATCATAGTTACTCGTCATGTCGACATGCTTCCCGTTATAGCAAAGGTTGTTTTCAAAAGAAGTGTCTATTCGTTTAAATCTCTTTGAATGGACACATCCATTCATTCTCTATAAATAGAGACTGTTATGGACGTTTTCCAGTAACTACATTCTTTATTTTATCTCCTCTTTATTCTCTTATCTTATTTTCTAATCATCCTATCCACATTCTGCCAAAATCTTAAGTGAATCAAACCAGAATATCTCTAGTTTGATTCTCTGCCACTCTCTTCAAAGAATCTCAGTGCTTATCAGAGTTATAGATACATTTGTACTCAAAGAAACTTGTTTAGGGTTATAAAGGTGTGATCGTGTCCTTGGAAATCGATCGGGTGAACTTGTGTCCTGTGAATCAAGTGGTTCTACCCAGAGACCTGAGAATCTGGAGGGTGTACCTCGTTGCCTTGGAATCGAGGGATTGTAATCTAGATTATTATTGAATAGAAAGCCGTACGAGTTGTGCGGGACTGGATGTAGGGTAACACCGAACCAGTATAAAATTCCTGGTGTGTTCTTTCCTTTACTTGCTTTTTATTTATATTTGCGTCTGTTTGTGATTCTATGATTTGATCTGTGATTGTGTATTTGCATTAAGTTAGTTAAATCAATTTAAATCAAAGAAGTTTTAAAGAAATTCTTAAAACACTATTCACCCCCCCTCTAGTGTTAAATAGCCTTAAGATCATCTTCCGCGTCCCTGTCATCTCTCTCCCTCCCTGGCGTAGGCACGTGCGCACCGAGACCACATCATCAACAACCAGCCCATCGCTCTCCGTCCCCTCTCCCTGACGCCGACTTCCCCTCCGTCCGCCATCACCACTCACTCCCCAACCCATCGAGCTCCGACCAAACATCCCAACAAGCAGCTCGGCCTTCTTCCCCTCCGACCTCCTTCCCAAAGCCTTTCCCATATCCAAAGCCACCCTCCTCCCGAAGCATGGCCTCCCCACCACTGACCGACCCCACGCCACCTACCACCAGGCATCAGCCTCACCTCTCACCTAGCAGCAGCCGCCAACACTTTTTCCTCCGCTTGCGCCATCCCCGAGAGCCACAGACTCGCCTTCGAACTGCTCTTCTCCACCTCCACTTGGCCTCCGCCACCCAAGACCCGCACAGCCATGGCTTTCAGCTCTTCCTCCTTTGCATTTTTCCGGCCTGTATCCTCTTTTATATAAGGTATATATATTCTATAGATTGTTGTTATATATTAATTTTACTTTTATATGTTATTTTATGTATAGATCTGTATGTATATATATATATAACAATGTATACATTTCTGAGGAACAGTGAAGATATATATATATATATATGTGTTTTGTTATTTATAAAAGTATATAGGTTTAGTTAGTTTAGTTTATATATCTAGTGTATACTGTTTATTGTGAGCTATTTGTTATAGTATAAAAAGCTATATTATATAATTGCAATATTCTATATGTGTTATACAGTTTGATTTAACTTATATATTTGTTAATTGTAGAAGCAAGTACATAATTCCTATTTGAAACTTTATTTATTGTTTTAGTTATATATATATATAGCTTATACATTTGGGTATATATAAGTGCATGAGTGGTTTTCAAAATAGGTAAGGCTATATGTTTCTTCATATATTAGTTAAAGATATCAGTATATATAAGTTCGTATACAGTTATTTAGATTTCGCCTGCTTATTGCCTGTGAAGTAAGTTTTATGTTAGTTTATATATCAGTTTAAAAATATATATACATAGATGTTTTTAAATATGTTTTGTATATTATTGGTTGCCGTGAAGAATTTAGTAATATGCATAGATTTTTAAATTCTAAGTTTGTAATGATTTTAAAAGATCTGTTGTATATATATGTTATAGTATTTTATAATATATTCTATGCTGTATAATAGGATTGATCAAAATTTTCGTCAGCTGTACTGTTCAGAGAAGAAAAATATATATAAAGTAAAATGTGTTGGTATATATGATGTTTTATATATTATAATATTTATATTATAGTGTTTATAATATATGAAAGAAAAGAAGGTTTTATTGTATACGTATACTTTATAATATAATATTTTATCTTGTGTGCTTGATCATATCTATCTATGTACTGTCGGTAAGAGTTATATATGTTAAATGATAGTTTGGTCTGTTGGTTTATATTTATATAGTATAGGCGTACACTGTATATATAGTTTATGCGTGCGCTATGTATGAATTTTTTTAGTACTTTATATTTGAAGTATTATATATATATGGTATTATAATAGTAATATATTTGTTTATAAAACATTGGTGTTAAAATTTTATGTGTGGGTATAGAATATGATTTCATATATGAAATTTGTTATATATATATATGCTCACTTATACCATTTTCGTCAATCCAACTCTGATTTAAATTCGTCTATTCCTATTTCATCAGCTTTGGTCATCGATTCATATCAATCTAGCTTTGATTTGGAAGTCGGGCTTACACTTCGTAACTCAATTTCATTTGTCAAATTCCTCTAGCCTCGAAAGGTGAGTAATCACTCACGATTAACGTTCTTTTATTTATTAAATTTGATTTCAATTGAAACGACAATTGAAATATGCTGCTGCTAGTTATTTACATTGCTATATATATGACATCATCTGTATCTGTTCACCTGTGACATCTGACACCATTATCTGTTATTTATATTGCTACATATATGCCATTATCTGTATCTGTTCACATGTGACATCTGACACCATTATCTGTTATTTATATTGATGATATATGCCTGTTATATTATTTCATATCTGTTATCACTCTGCAAGTTCCCTGTAAGTATAGAATTCACTATGGGTTGAAATGATACATACCCGAACGATCTGTAGAATAGGAGAAAATCGTTATGGGTTGAAATGATAAACCCAAGCGATTTTCATTTGAATTGAATTTGGGGTTACGGGTTGAAAAGATATATACTTGTATATATATTTAAATTATGGATTGAAATGATAAATATCCGTATCACTTGACCATAGGGTAGAAAATTATATACAGACACCGTTGGTCTATATATAAATATTTGAAAATGATTTCTATGGTTTTGAAGGAAATATATGGTTTTAATAAATATTGATTTTAAAGATCTAATAAAGTTGATTTAATAAAATCGATTTAATCAATATAAAATTATGTCTAAGTATTTATGTAAAATTTATATTTTCAAATATAGAGCTTATAATGTTTCAGGTTGAAAGATAAATTTGAAATTGATTTGGAATTTTAATTATTTAAGAATTTTCCTTAATAAGTTTGATTGGAAATTATTAAACTTGAAATTTAAAAAAATATGATTTTAACTTGGATTTGATTAAAAGTGACTTAAATGAATATTTCAAATTTACATAACTTGAAATGGGATATTTTGTTTATTTAAAAATTATAAATTGAAGTTTTATTTAAAATGATATTGAAATGATTAAGTAAATAATTCAAAATTAAACAATAGTAAAATGAATTTGATATATATATGAAATTATCGAATTTAGTTTTGAAATATTGAATATTTAAAGTTTTGAAATATATTGAAATTGAAATGGCTTATCTTATGATTCAACTATGTATTTGAAATTGATAAATTGAAATGGTTTATCGCGGAACTGAATCGAATTGAAATTGATGGTTTGAGATTTGATTAAATTTGAATTTTTGGAAGTCGAGTTAATTTGAATCGATTTGTGAATTTGTGGAAGCTACTTTATTTTATAAAGTATTTTTAAACTATATCTACAACTATTTATATTTTACTTTATAAATTATTTTAATATAAACTATTTTATATAAATCATTTTCAATATATATTATTTTATTATAAACTATTTTAACTTATAACTATTTTATGTAAACTATTTTTATTTTATAAACTATTTTATTATATACACTAATTTTAATATCTAAACTGTTTAAGAGGAAAGGGTTATGAATTCCAAAATGTTATGATTTCAAGCTATAGTTCAAAGTGTTATGAATTTCAAGATTTTGATTTCCAAAGTGTTTTGGTTTTAAAAGACTTATGATTTCGAAAGCGATATAACTTTGGAAAGTGATATGATTTTGGAAATGGATTTATTTGAAGTGAAAATGATATCGTATGGATATGGTTTTGAAATGGCAATGATATTTTGGTTTTGAAATATAAACTATGTTGAAAGTTTATTAAATGACCAATCGGTGGAATAATTACGTAGTTATTAAAGAGTCCGGGATCGGTTTGGGACATACTCTCTGTCTAAACCAAAAAACCACTTTAATAACTATTATACGCGGAGTGTGATCCAGAATGAAGTGGTTGGAATGATGACGTTGCTGGATTTGAAGAAAGAGAACGATAATGGATAGCCTTGACACTTGTGTCAAATTTGAAATGACTTAAACAGGAGCCGTGCCGGGCCAGTGAGGTTAGCTACCGCTAGCGACACACTTCTTCGTAAACTACTCATTACTTGTTTTTGATTGGTGCGCACCCTTGATTTGGGAGTGTTGTTTCGTGGTGTTGCAATCGTTGCGGCGATGCGTTCTCACCAGTCCGGATCAGGCAAATGGTAGTTTCACTACCTTGGGTATTGCCTCATGTGCCTTGTCATACTCGTATCCCTATGCGCGACCACTACGATTTGTTTCGTGTTATACCTATGGAGTACTCCCTGATAGCCCACTAGTTTACGGTGGAGTTTACAGTGCTGTATAGACTATGATGCTTATATAAAATGTGTTAAAGGGAATAATGGTGACGCCTTAACACTATCTTGATATTTTACTTTACTGTTAGACATTATCTACTTATCGTACACTACTATGTATAAATAGTTTAACGGATCCTTAGAGGATGGTTATCCCAAACATCCTTTGAGTTACTTGTATTCCAGTCGTTATTTCACTTGAGTTGGATTTATTGATATAAGAATGTTAATCCCGACTCGAGTGTTTTGTGTTTTGCTTTACGCTCGGGTCAGACTGAGTGTACCAGTGTTCGAGACTCACCTTTGGAGTTGGAGCTTCGCTTGGAGATCTAGCTATCTATCAATTCTACTATCAGTTATCCAGTTGATTCCAGTGATGTATTCAGATCTTGTATTTGACTATTGTATTGAGATATCTATGTATTCGAGACTTCTGTTGTATCTTGTTAACTCTGTTATATATATAGTAGCTTCATGAACTACTATTCTTTTGTTTCCGCTGCATATTGTTATATTACTCTGTGTCTGTGATTCTGTGATTATTTATTTACTATATATGCTGAGTTTTGCCAAGTTTAAATTAACAATCTATTATTTTGAATTATTCAAGTCTGACATGTGTGGATTTATTGTCGATTTGAATGGTCCAAAATAGTGGGTCGTTACATTTAGATATAGCTTCAAGGAGTCAACTGATTCAACGTGTTACATCTAGGCTGTAACAAGGTAATAGTTCTATTTACATTAATATATGCGTGTGTGTGTATCTGTGTGTGTGTGTTTACCATGCCATTCTAGTATTTTAAGTTGTATGTATATTATCATGAATCCACATTTGTCTGTGCTATCAACATTGGATGAATATATATAGTATAAATAAAAAATAATTTTTTTATATATGCGTGCATATTTCATTTGGAAAGAGATTAAAATTTTTAATATTTTTATTTTTGAAATTAGCGAATGATCTAAAAGATTTGAAAACAACATTGTTTTAAAATATACATATAACTATGTAATATATATATATATATATTAATTTATATATATATATATATATTAGACAAAAATAAAAAATTATTTATATGTATATTTATTTATTTATTTAGTTAAATCCATATGTATTTATATATCTTTTATTTTAAAATATAACTAATAACATTATGTAATGTATGTATATATATTATAAAATATATGTATATATATATCTAATAACATTATGTATATATTTTGAAATTGTATTACAAAAAAGTTAAATTTTTAATAAGGTTTCCGTACGAAAAGCTTACATAATAAACAATTTTTTTAATACTGTAAGGTTTAATAAGAAAATGTTATTTTATTAAATATTATTTTGGCTGAATATGTCTGTGTATTTATTTACATTTAAAACACACACACACACATATATATATTATATTGAATTCCTAAATATTATTTTAATAAATATATATGAATATATATATATATATTATATTTGCAAAAAAATTATTTCCTTGATATATATATATATATATTGATTTTAATTTGAAATTAATAGATATTTTGATATGTAGATTGGGATTTGAAATTTAAAGTTTGAAATTTGAAATTCAAAATTAAATTTATGTTCAAAATTATTTATATTAATATTTACAAATATTTCTTTTATAATGTCTTATATATATATATTGTATTAAAACTATATTTACATATGTATGTATGTGTGTGTATGCATGCGTATATGTATGTATGTATGTATGTATGTGTGTATGCATGCGTATATGTATGCATGTATGTGTGTGCCTATATATACATATATATTTATATTAGATAGGACATATGTATATGGAGGGGCTAAATATCCGTTGTGGTGTAAATTACAGTACTTATACATGAGCATGCTAAACCTTGTACACAATATACATCGCATGTGCGTGCACACACGCATGTGTATATGATGCATGTTATGTTATATAATAAATTATAACATTAAAACAATTTTTTTACAAATTAAATAAAATATTAATTTTATTTTATTTAAAATTTATTTAGATTGGATCTAAATAAAGTTAGACTCCATAGGTCCAATAAGGGACAAAATGGATTTTTTTTAAAATTTGCCCATTTAACATGATACATGCTGACCCAGATCCAACAATGGTATCAGAACCTAGCAGCCTATGTGGTCCAAATTAGTCATATTAGGGCTAACTAATTAAGCTTACCTATTTAGTGGGGTGTCTAGAAAAGTAGTGTTTATGTTAGATTTGGGTAGTCAAGTACCCTGTCCTACTTGGCAACCAGCCTAGCCCTAAAGGTGAAGTGAGCCCAAAGGTTGCCCCTAATAGAAAATACCCAGTTTATATTGGGCCTTAGGCTTCTTTTCGAAATTGTTTTGAAATTAAAATAAAATTTTAAACTTTATATAATAAATATATTATAAAAGTTATAATATAACTTTCAAAGTGTTTTGAAAATATAATAAATATATTTCGATTTTTTAATATTAATTAGATTAATAAATTAAATAAATAATTAACTAATTAAAGTATACACACACACACACATAGCATGTAAAGATATATTTTACATTACACTGAATCGTTTAAAGTTACGTAAGTATATATGTATATATAAGAAATTTCCAAAACTAATAATTAATTAAAATTATTTAATTAAAAAATATTATTTAAAATTTAATCAAAAATAATAAAGTACACACACAGATATATATATATATATATATAAAGATATATGTGTATAACTATAAATGTTATAGTATACATATTTAATATAAAACATGTAATTGAATAGTATAAAAATTAATTAAAATGTTAATTAAATAAATTAACTAAATAAGATATAGTTAATATAATGTTATACATAAAACTATTATAGAAGTAAATTAATATATTTTTGATGAAAGAGTGATCCTCATTGTAAGGAGAGCATTCATTATTTATTAAATAACTAATCCAAAAGCCGCCAACAAGTCTGACGGTTGACCATGTATAAATAGTTAATATAGTAAATGTCATCACATTGATGATCCAAAAAAAGAGAGGGATAAAAATCACAAACAAATTACTATGAGTACATTGTTTTAAAGAATTATATGTAACGATACGACTTTTCGACGCTCGAAAGTCGACATTAATACGTCCACAGTATCAACTGAATCCAGAATGACCTGATAACCTGACTCTAGACTGCCCGTGTGGAAAATTATGGGCACCCAGAGTTTAGGAAGGAAACAATAAACTCCAGGTCAGTCATGGTGACTGGTGTGAGAACTAAAACAGTTATTTGTCTTTAAAACAACAACAACAAAGGAAGTAAAAGACATCCACAATGCTTTTGAAAAATGAAACTACCATAAGACCTCCCGCCACACACACAATGCAAACGCAGAATTGGAGGAGATTTCTTCTTATGATAGTCAAACATGCTTACTACGCAAAATAATTGGATTATTATTATTAGTGCATAGTGTAGGAAATCATTTCGAAAGTACAATATTAATCTTAGCCAACATACAACCATTATTGTATGCCTACTATAGCTACTATGTTCAATAGCAGGTTACCGCCACATTCCATAGCAGGTTATACAACTAAAACCGTATAAGGTTCGTATTGTTTCTTTGGATTTTCCAACAAATGGTCAGGCTAAGGAACTTCCTTACACCGAAATGGAAACGCCTCTAAAAAGACGCCCCGAGAACCTAACCGGATCTCTGCAAACACAAGGCCGACGCTACCTCACGCTGTACAGCTGTAACTAGGTAGCTAACACACGAGCTATGCCATCCCCCGGTCGTTACCGACCTTTATCCGAGGATCCTCAACCACAAAGCAACAACCACAAAGTATAATAAATTTGCAACATCAACATAGGTAAAATATCTGGGCTCCATACCATGATATCACCTTTTATCTAGAAGGAAATGACATACCCTAGGGGCGCGACCCCTAAAAACCTTGCCGCAACATTCCTGTTTCGACCATTATCGGGTTGTGAGGCTCGACGAAGTCTCATCCACAAAGCTACGCTTTTTCACAAAGCCACGCTTTTTCACAAAGCCACGCTTTTTCACAAAGCCACGCTTTTTCACAAAGCCACGCTTTTTCACAAAGCCACGCTTTGATCAATAATTGATCAACAGCACTTCGTATGCCACATTACCAAATTGGGAATGTATCACTAGTAACCATCAACTACATAAGCTCGTACGTCTCAAAGAAGGGTGTTAAGCTAAGAGAATAAATTCTCCGCCACCAACAGAAATGTATTTGATAGAAACCAGCTTTACATCTCAAAGTGTAACGTCAGACACACATCCATACAAGTCCGTTCCGGGTTCGAACAGAACCGAAGGCACTTCCAAAGAAGCCCTTGCAATCCGAATATTCACTAATCACGTCCGGACTTCCCATCACAAGAAGAGTGATATAAATCTCTATACTGGAGAAACTCGGTGCAGAGACATTCGACAGGATGTTCTTTCATTTTCGCAAATACTCGGTCTTCACACCGATCTTCAATTGCAATTCATACACGTCGTATCATTATTCGGAATGGGTTATCTGACACAAAGGTCTTTTCCCGGCTAACCCGAATAGTGAGCACAATATTTAAAACATATGAATATAGGGATTTTAATTAAGTCATAACTTATTACCCAAATCCTTTCCTTTAAATGGTTTAAACAAATTACCATTTTCAATCTTTAAAACAAAAGGATTTACTTCACAAAGTTTACCCAATTTCACAAAGATTCATTCACAGATTCCCAAATCAATTTCCATTTCAATTGGATTAACCCATTAAATCTTTAAATTAAGATTTAATTTATAGCTTTCAAAACTATTCACAATTCAAGTCTTTTATAATATGAAAGATACACCTTTTAAAATCTTCTTTGATTTCAAAATAAAGCTTAATCATCTTCACAAAGGTTAATTCATAGTTTTTCCAAACTATTTATAATTTCATTTCAACTTGAAATGTTTCGATACAAATTGGAAATCTTTTCACTTTATGAAAGTTATTATTATTTGAAAATGGATAGGTTTCGTTTTGGGAAAAACTGGTTACAATTACACAGTTTAAAGCCATCCAAGTATAAAACTTGAATATAAATTTAAATTTCCAAAACCATATTTTAAATGGTTAAAAACCCATATAAACACCTTTTATAATTTATACAATCTTTTAGACCATAATTCCCAATTCATTGAATTCAATTTAAAAATATTGAATTTAAATTTTAAATCAAATGATTTAAATTTCCATTTTATTAAGTTATTTAAAATAACTCTTATTTTTGAAACTCATTTTCAAAAGCTTCCAATTCCAATTCCAAAACTATTTTGGATTCAAAAATTCAATTTTCAAAATTGATAAAAATCTATGACTTAACCGATTTCCACGTGAAATCCACATTTGTGTGTGTATTGTGTAGTCCACGGTTTAACACAATAGTGCAACAACATTCAACCATCACAGATCAAATATAACAATATAATTGATAAGCGGTATAAACTATAACGCTTATCTTTCATTCACAGATCACAGATATTCATATCATAGATAAACAAATCACAGATCACAACACAAATCTGGATATATCACAAAGCATCACATATCAGAGATATCAAACAATTCAACATCCAATATAATCCAAACATCCATAAGTAGGATTACTTAAATTATCTGACTAATTCAAAGTCAGATAAATTTCCAAAGTTATTTCCTTTTTAAAAAAAATAAATTTCTTTATCTCTTCAAATCTATTTAAAACCAATTTTAAATAAATCCTTTAACTTATAAATAATATTACCCGAAATCCATTTATTAAGGCTTTTTCCCAAAATTTGGAATTTAATTCAATATAGTCCAAAAATAAACTTTTATCTTTTTAAAACTCCTTTTAAATTTATCCAATTCTCAAAAATAAATTTTCACAATAAATTTTCAACTTGAATTTCAAAAATCCAATTTTATTTATTTCTGGTATCCAACGATGCCAAAAATATATTCGGCTAAATTTTAGCCTTCAACAATTCCAATTCACAAATATAATCACACGGAGATTATAAATAATCAACACACAACATATGAAACAAATTCAAATGTTTGAGGAATCCAGTTGGATCCCTCCAACCTGTTTCCCTGCACCCACAGATGTTAGCACAATACCAATTCCACTTTGAAGTGGAATATCGTGGTATATGGGATTTATAAATATTATCCGCTATTATGCGGCGCAATAGGGTCTCATCCGCTATATAATGCGGGAAATCAACTCCAAATACATATATAATACCAATTCCACTTCACGATGAAATTATCGCGGTATATGTTTTTAATAAATAACCTCCTCTTAATATGCGGCGTAGAGGGTCTATTTCAGCACAATAGATAACAACTATCAGTCAATTCACACAATCAACACTATCAACAATTTAAAATCTAACCATTTAAAATTTAAATCGAAACAAAATTCGATTGAGTGAGGAGTTCTCACCTTGAGTTTAAAACGCTGAGCGTTCCAATTTCAAATTAAATCGAGCGCCTTCGATTTAATCCAAAATTTTCACAAGCTTTAATCATCTCCGGATCTACTGCAGCGCGTAGATCGTGTCGCTGCGATTCTAGCGCCACCAAAATCGTCAAATTCTGATAACGTATACAAGAGTTATCGATTTATAAAGTTTGTATATACATTTAAAACAATTTCCTTTTGCATTTTCATTTTTTTTTATTATACCAGAACAAATCCTGCCATTGATTTTTGGAAGCTAGATCGCGGCCGAAGATTGCATCTTCCCCTTCCAGTTCAAACACGCGACTACCAGGCTAAAAGTCTAACCCATTGTCGTCCCTTAGGGTTGAGTGCCGCTCCTCCCCTACTCGACTACGTGACGATCCAATTCTACCACGTCGTAGAGCGTTGCGAGCTCCACCTTCGCCCAGGAGGACGACGAACTCGATGCCACCATCCTCCCAGAAAACGCGAACGAATGCACCCACTTTGTCATGCGATTCCCGATGATATCCTAACCTATACTCGATCATAACCGGTCGATCTAGAGATCTCAACGACCTCTACAAATGTCATGTTGGAAGTTCTTGCTAAGAATGAGTGGATGTGGAGGAAAACGAGGGAGAAGAGCGGAGTATTTCGGCCATTGATTCCTGAAGTGGCGGCCGAGAGTAATCACTAGGGTTTGATGAAAATTGGAGATGTTGAGGTCCTTTTATATAAAAATTCCAAATCACTATTCATCCCGAAAATTTTCGAACTCGAAATCAAACGTGCCGACTGACGTTCATAAGGTTTTACCCGCGTTCCAAACACAATGGAACGTGTTTCGGGAGCTAATTCGATCATATGTGCGAGTTACGAAATTAAACGATCAAATTTAAATTAAATCGATTAAAACGATTTCGATGCGTTTTGGCTTGCCCCGGACAAACGACAACTCCGATTGCTACGAAAATTGAAATCTTACAATAATATAACATTACGGATCCGATGAAACTAGTTTCGTGGAAATCCGAGACTGTTTGAAAAATGACTATTTTCACTAGTCAATTAAATATTAAAATATTCAGTTTTCACAAATTAACTTTTAATTCAATTTAAAAGTTCTATAACATCATTCTAACTCCAATATGATTTAATATAACTTTATAAATCATTTTTATACACATTTGATCCAATTATCAATTATTTATGGAATTTCAAATATTAAATTGTCGATTTAATTATCCAATTAAATCTCTATATTTGAGGTAAAATTTATTCGGCTTACAAATCTTACTTGTTAATATTTAAAATAAATTAAATATTTGAATTTCAAATGACAGAAATTCTGGGTCGTTACATTATATAAGCAACGCTTGAGAATCTCATAAATGAAGAAAGCAAACTTCTTTTGTTTCAATGAACACGTGTGTATTTGTGGGTAAATTGAGCATATACAATTAAATCCAAGAATCAATGCTCAGATATGGATTGGCTGATCTGAGCATAGCTGAACTGGTTGTGCTAAGTACGATTGAAACAAAATTTCCTAACCAAGAACGGCCACTGGAATGGATTGGCTGAGTTAAGCATGGTTGTGTGTATGCAGCAACTAAATCTACAGGGCTGAAGTGAAGAATCACATGCGTAAGAATTAGAAGCTACAGGGTTGTTTCTTACTTGAACGTAAACTAAGAAGTGAATTAAATTATAAAAGATATATAATAATTAAATTTATAAAATATGAATATATAATTAAAGGTGAAACAATAAGAAACCCTAAATAGACTTAAGGGATAAATGCATATGTATAATACGTATACTGTGCTTTCTGATGTGTCCAACACTTGAATCTCGAGGTTATTTCATAATTAATATATTATTTCATAAGTCGATATCACTCAATTTAATATATATATATATAGGATTATGAATCTTTAATATAAACTTGTCCTCTACTATTTATATATAAATAAATTACTTGCACACTCCTTAGTTATTGATATTCCTTAAGCTAAAAAGGTTATGTGTAGTACTACTAATATATTGAATAGACGAGGTAAGATATATGTATGTATTTGTTGATATTCCTCAAGATACGTACATTTATACTTAGGCCATCGCAAAATGGTAGAAACAAGTGAATAATCTTTTTCGATTTGTTGATATTCCTCAAGATCGAAGTGAGATTAAGGCAAGGAACCATTTGTTAGGTATTGTATGTGATAAAACTGATAAAGAGTCATCCATCATTTGCGGGATTATGATTTATTGATATTCCTTAAGGTTAGAATCCTAAGGCAAAGGAGTCCTAACACCCACAAGTGAAGTCGAAAGACTTCTATGTTTTATTCTAGGGTTTTGAGAAACATAAGGACTAGTGGGAGCTTATTAGTAAAATGGAATGTAATTTTTAACCCTACTAATAATCTAAGAACATCTATTATGAAAATGTCCTAATCTACTAAGTTAAAATTTGAAGAAAAATGTCTACGCCCAAGTTGTTTTTTGAAAAACACAAACTTACTTGACCTAACTACGTCCACTAGCTAAAAGCGATAATGATAACATTAACTTATGAACATCTTTGGCCATCGATAACCTAACCTCCTAAGGTTAGACCCATAGACGATGCAAATTCAAACTAAGAGTAGCTTATAGTAAATAAGTCTCAGACCTTGAAATCGCGCAAGTTGTCATGCTGTCTATGTTAGACAAGCCGTTGTAGAGACAATACGTAAACATGTCTATCCATGAGATTTTTGAAAGTCTTAAAGCACTATTTTGTGGACAGTCTTATTCCATAAGGTATGAACTTACAAGAAACTGTTCAATACCAAAGTGACCAAGGGAGAGAAAGTGGACTATTATGTTCTAATGATGAAGGGTTATATTTATAGATTTTCACAACTAGACATAATGATAAACAAGGAGATGCAGTAGACTTGATCCTTGGGTCTCTTACTCCCTAATATAAGCCATTCATATTAAACTATAATATAAACTAGTTAAATGTAAGCCTCATGGAGCTCCTTAATTTGTTGAGGTCGACCGAGTCCTCATCCAAGGATCAAGGGGTTGTACTTGCTGTTAAGGGGAATGCAGCATCTTCAAAAGTTCGAAGAAGTGGAAAAGGGTTAATAAAAAGAACAAGAAGAATGATCTGGCTGACAAGGGTGAATGTCATCACTTTCACAAGAAGGTCACTGGAAATGGAATTGTCCAGAGTACTCAAAGATTTTTAGAGAAAAGAAACAAAATGGTTATATTGCTCCTATATCTATATTTATGATTCAAAATTATTTTGCAATTAATAAATTATGGGTTCTAGATAATGGATCTACAATTCACATCTGCAATTCATTACAGGGGCTTGGGAACATGTGTCATGTGGCAAAGGGAGAGATGAGGCTTCAAGTTGTTAATGGATCACTAGTAGATGCAATGGGAGTTGAAGATTTTCATTTAAGTTTGCCAGTGGATTTGTATTGATGTTAAATAATTGCTATTATGTAGAAAACTTTATGTTTTGGATTATTTATGTGTCTAGGTTTTCTGAGATTGGTTATATTTTTCATTGTGCCGATAATGTTATGAACATTATTTTAGATGGTAATAAAGTCTATGATGGTATTTTAGATAATGGCATTTATGTGATCAATAAAATTATATCTGTATTGTAAGCAATTCTTTGAATGACAATATAAATAAAAATTATCTTTAGCATTATAGGTTAGGTCATATAAGTGAGAAGCAACTACATATTGAAAACCAAAGGTTTTGTATCATCATTTTATTCTAAATCATTTGATACGTGTGAGTCGCATCTCAAAGGTAAGATGACCAAGCACCCTTTTTGTAAGAGCAATGAAAGAGTTTATGAACTCTTAGGTCTCATACAAAGTGACGTATGTGGGCCAATGCTTGTAATTACTAAAGATTTTTGTTCTTAATTTGTAACCTTTACTGAGGATTTCTTAAGATTATGATATGTGTATCTTATGAAGAACAAATTCGATGTCTGTGAGAAATTTATTGAATATAAAACGAGATTAACAATCAAATGAACCATAAGGTTAAAATACTTTGATCCAATCGAGGAGGTGAGTACATTGGACATGAACTCCAACAATACTTAAAAGATAATAGGATTATCTCTTAGATTACTCCACCGTATACTCCATAATACAATAGTGATTTGAAGCAAAGGAATCTAACCGTATTAGATATGTGTTGTTCCATGATGACTAAGGCCGAGTTACCTTTGTCCTATTAGGGATATGTGCTAGAAACCGCAGCGCATATGTTGAATTTGTTACCCACTAAGTCTATTCATAAGATGCTATATACGATGTGGTATGGGAGGAAACCTCATCTCAATTATTTGAATGTTGGGTTGTCCAACCCACATGAAGAATGTCGGTCCCAATACGCTTAAGGCAAGATGGTCTTGTGTAAACTCATAAGAAATCCCAAAAACTCCATGGGTTATATCTTCTACAATATCAAGGAACAAAAGGTCATTGTTCCTCAAAGTGCTGTCTTTTTAGAAAAGGAATTTCTATCAAAATAAATTAACAATAAAGTCATGGAACAGGATGAGATCTGAGAGTCAAACATGGAGATTGAACCAACAAGAGAACCAAGTTCATCCGTATGCAAAAACATGCCACATAATAGAAGGTGTAGTAGGGAATCCCAAGCATCAGAGAGATAATATGGTTTTTTATGGATGTTGGGAAGGAGGATTATGTCTTAGATGGTGACACCCCTCTATCATTCCAACAAGCAGTTTAGAGTAAAGACTCTACGCTCTGGGTTAGAGTAATGAAATCCGAGATGGATTCCGTGTTTGAAAACAAAGTGTGGACTTTGTTTGGCATGCCCGAGGGATAAAACTCATCAGCTACAAATGGATTTTAATAAAAAGCTAAATTCAGATGGACAAGTGGAGATTTTGTATGGTTAGGCTAGTTGCGAAAGAATTTCATCAAATTCAAGATGTCGATTATGAACGAGATTTTTCCGCCCGTAGCAATACTTATGTCCATTCAGAAAATGCTAGCAATTATTGCATTCTATGACTATGAAATATTGCAAATTGAAGTAAAGATGACATTTCTAAATGGTGATTTAGAAGAGACCATCTATATGTCACAGCCCGAGGGTTTCGAGGTCAGCTGGGGTGAAGCCAAGGCTTGTAAGTTGTTAAGGTCCATTTATGGACTTAAACAAGCTTTAAAGAGTTGAAATAAGTGTTTAGATAAAGTGATCAAATAGTTTGGTTTTTATCAGAACATAGAGGAAGCATGCGTGTACCGAAAGGAACATGGAAATGCTATTGTATTTTTGGTCCTATGCATCGATGATCATTTGTTGATTAGCAATAACATTTCATTATTGCAATCAGTGAAAGCTTGGCTTTCCAAGAACTTCTCCATGAAGGATTTAGGAGAAGTCATCTATATACTGGGTATAAAGATCCATAGAGATAGATCTAAGAGGTTGTTGGGATTGTCCTAATCCCTATACATAAATACCATACTGAAATGTTCAGTATTGAGATTTCGAAGCTGGAAATGTTCCAACACAATCTGGAATAATCCTTTCTAATAAGGATGGTCCTCGGACTGATGAGGGGAAAGAGTGTATGAAGAGGATACCATATGCTTCAACAATTAGTTTCATAATGTGCCTTATGCTATGTATTAAACCGGATGTGGCATACACATTAAGGTGTGTAAGATGATATCAGTCTAATTCTAGAGAAAAGCATTGGACAACTTCAAAATGTATACTAAAGTATTTAAGAACTACTAGGGACTTATTCCTAATATTTGGGAATGAAGACCTCCTTATGAAGAGGTATACCGACTCTAGCTTTTAGAGTGATATCGATGATAATAAGTCAGCATCGGGTTACGTGTTTACTATTAATGGTAGGGCTGTGAGTTAAAAAAGTTCTAAATGGGAAATAGTAGTTGATTCCACGATGAAGGCCGAGTGGATCGCCCTAAATGAAGTAGCTATGGAAGCATTTTGGATATGCATGTTTTTAGTAGCTCGGAATGGTTCCCTACATGGAGAATCCAATCGCAAAGTATCTTAGAGAACACAAGAAATCATGACATATTCTTCGAAAGTTCCACCTAATTAGATAATTCATTGAAAAGAAAGAAGCAGTGATACAGAGGGTAGATACCAAGAACAACATAGCAAATCCATTCACGAAGGTATGGGTTACTGTGTAACAGGTCTTAAGGCTATTTTAACACTAGAGGAGGGGTGATTAGTGTTTTATAACTTTTATGCATCTTTTTAAATTTGTTTCAAACTCTAAATAAAATCATAGATTATCAACACAGATCTATACAATCAAGCAGTCACAGATGCAATCATAGATAAATACAAAAGCAATAATAAAAGTAAAGTAAGAGAGTTGACACCAAGAATTTTATACTGATTTGGATTAAACAATTCTACAATCAGTCTCGTACAATGTATGTACAAAATTCTTTTCCAATGCTTACTTTAACGGTAGCAAGCAAACCAGAATACAATCTTGATTTCAAGGCTACGAGATACACCCTTCTGTCTCATGAGTCTTGCGCAAAATCTCTTGATTTATCGAGTTACAAGATCAGCCACTCGATCTAGACTGGCTAAAAACATACCCAATTGATTTGAATGGGCAATAAGCACACCCAAAAAATTAAAAGTAGAGTTTTTTATTTCCAAATACAAACAGTTGTATTTCGAATACAAGGTATCCTATAGCCATTATGATAGCGGTTTGATCTTTAAATTAATAGAAGAGTACATGTAGATGTTTGAGTAGTTTGTAGAGAGCAAAGTAGAATTTATATTTGAGAAAATATTTAGAGAGAGTTTAGTGAAAGAAGAAGATAAAAAGTTAGTTAAAAATTTCATTTTCTAACCCTTTATATAGTGTTTAGATGTATCTTTTCATGAAAAGATATAATAAACAATCACAACTTTTTAAAATTTAAAAGGCATATTTTCACTGGTTTAAACAGTGTTTAAAAGGAAGTGTCTACTCATGAAGAGATGTAATGAAACATCAAAATTTAAAAATCATCTCCCCAACGGTCCATATATCGACATACCTATATGGTATATGTCGACATAGATATGTATGTTTTAAAAAACACATTTAAAAAGTGTTTCAAAATTCTGAACTTTTGTAAAATCATTTAAACATAGTTTTAATGTACTTTGAACTCATAATTTTTTTATAAATAATTGTAAAAATATATTTTGAATTTTAAATAATTTATCTTGATGAAATATCAAAGATAAGAATTTGTGATAAAGATCAAAATCTACGATAGGGACTTTAACAATTTAGTCTAAAGGACTTTAACACTTTATTCTAATGACTCATACTAAAGTCTTAGGCTCTTCAAATCTTTTTCTCTAAACACACGAGTCTTGATCATCATCTCTAAACCTTCATTCTTGGTGTTTATACTGATCAGTATTTAAGTTTAATCATTCTTGTACCTGTGCAATATTTTGCAATATATACTATACAGCTTGACAAAACATTAGTATCTATATTTATATGGTTGTTGTCACTAAAATCAATATGTGAGGTATTAACAATCTCCTCCTTTTTGATGATGACGGCTATGTAAATATTCTTGTATATGTAAAATATAATATAACTCCCCCCGAGTTAAATAACTCCCCCTTAATATATGCACGTGTTATATTTTATATTTTTCTCCCTCTTTGTCATCAATAAAAATGAGTGAGAAGCAAAACTCCCCCTAAATGTGATATACTTATGAACTATGGAATCAAAATAAATATAAGAGATTTTTAAACGATATGGAAATACTAGTTTTAAATTTAGGTAATGTTTTAAATTCTTAGCTAGCAAAACATTAGAAATAAGAGGGGTTTTAGAGTTACTGACATTGCCGATACTAATCACATAACTTTTTGAGTTGTCTTCGAAGTTAACTAATCCTCCATCATTGTAAACTATATCCTTTATGATATTTAGATTTCCAATCACGTGTCTTGAGCATCCATTATCCAATTTCCATTTGTCCATTTTGATTTGTGATGTCTTAATGTCAAGTGTTTGTTCATCATCAGCCACATATCATATCTTTTCCTGCAATTTCACATTATAACTTTCCAAAACATCAAGTGACTTTTTAGAGTAATTAGTTTCTAATCTATTTGATAGTAACATACAGATTTCATAATTTTATTTTTCTAAAAAAGTGTTAAAAAGTGAACTATCAGTGTTACTAGCCGTTTATACTTTTCAAAAATCAAATTATGAATCTTTTGAAAACCTAATGTGTTGATACCAAATGTGAGTTACTATGTAATGGATCTTATGGCTATTAATACCAGAGGGGGGATGAATAGTGTTTTGTAACTTTTAATAATCTTTTTAAGTTTGTTTCAAGTTTTAAATCAAATCATATAACATAGATCTACACAATCAAGCAATCATAGATGCAATCATATATAAATATAAAAGCAATAATAAAAGTCAAGTAAAAGAGACGACAATGGGAATTTTATACTGGTTCGGATTAACTAATCCTATGTCCTATCCCATACAGTGTATGTATAGATTTCTTTTCCAACGCCTACTTTAACGGTAGCATGTAAACCAGAATATAGTTTCGATTTCAAGGCTACGAGATACCTATGTTATGAAAAGCAAGCGCTAAATGTAAGTACAACACTTAATTTTTTGAAAAGACAATAGAATTATGCAATGAGCGCTTAACCATGCTTAATTGGTGCTTATCAATGCTTTGCTTAAATTTAAGCGATGATTAAGTGCTATTAAGCAAAAAAAAATTATTTTGAACTAAGAAGAAATGAGGTTATGGCATAAAAGCAACACTTCCATGCAAAATTTCCTCATATGGATGGTGAGTAGTTTTTTACATTAAGATATGACTGTTTATTAGATAAATGCACACGGTTTATACCCAACTCGAGTATGTATACTTTTAAAGAATAACAAAAATTAAATCCAACTTTTGCAACCTATGAATTTATAAGTTAACTTCAAAATAGAACTTTAATTTCTTTGTGATTAATTCGTGCATATAAGGACAATGATGGATTTAATATAATCCATTTTCCTAAATTTATATTAATATTAATACTGCATGCTTAAAAATCAAGTAGTGCTTAGGCGATGCTTAAGTGGCACTTAAGCAAAGCGAGACTTCTGTCACCTCGCCTTGCCTAGCGCTTGATATAACATAGCGAGATACACCTTCCTGTCTCACGAGTATATGGTAAACTCTCTTGGTTTACTAGACTACAAGATCGCCTACTAGATTTAGACGGGCTACTAAGAATACCCACTTGATTTGAACGGGCAACAAACATACCTACTTGATTTGAACGGGCAACAAGCACATCCAAACAAGTAAGATTAGATTTATTGATTTCCTAATACAAACAGTTGTACTTGGAATCCAAGATATCCTATAGCCCTTCTGATAGTGGTTTGATTTTTGAACTGATGAGAGACTATATGCAGATGTTTGAGTAGTTTGTAGAGAGCAAAGTGAAATTTGTATTTGAGAAAATATGTAGAGAGGGTTTAGAGAAAGAAGAAGATAAAAAATTAGTTAAAAAAATTCATTTTTTAACCCTTTATATAGTGTTTGAAAAGATGTATCTATTTGGGAAAAGATGTAATAAACATCACAACCTTTTAAAGTTAAAAAGGCATCTTTTCACTGGTTTAAATAGTGTTTAAAAGGAAGTGTCTATTCCTGAAAAGATGTTTTGAAAAATAGTAACATTTAAAAAGTGCTTCAAAACTCTGAACTTTTGTAAACTCGTTTAAACATAATTTTAATATACTTTGAACTCATAAAAACTTATATAAAATATTTGTAAAAATATATTTTTAATTTTAAACAATTTATATTAATAAATTATCAAAGATCAAAAAATTGTGATAAAGATTAGAATATGCTATCAGGAACTTTAATATTTTATTCTAATAACTCATACTAAAATCTTCAAGTATTTGTCTCTAAACTCATGAGTCTTGATCATCTTCTCTAAATCTTTATTCTTGGTCTTTATACTGATTAGTTTTCAAGTTTAATCATTCGTGTATCTATGTAATATTCTATAATATATACTATTTAACTTAACAAAACATTAGTATCTATATTTATATGGTTGTTGTCACCAAAATCAATATCTGAGGAATTAAAGAAGGGATAAGCTTGGTTGGTTCTCATCAAATTAATCGAAGGGATAGGATTAAGATTTCATAAATGGACCCAAATGCAAGTGGGAGATTGATAGAGCTAAGGGTATGCCTTTAGGGCAATTTTGTAATTTATTGTAAATTATTAACTCTGTAACAAAATCTCGTTCGAAATAAAAAGTGGTTTTCTTTTTGTTATATACTTATAACGTGCTATAACTAATTATTTAATTTAACTATATTTAACAGAAAATACATAAATGGTGTGTTTTTGTGATAGTAATTACAATGTGTTGTAACATGAGCAACATATTATAATATAATAAACATACCATTTTAAATATTCATAATCAAGATGTATCGAGATTGGATATCGATACATTCATTGAAACTAGAGTATGCAACACTCTCTTAAGGTTGGGTAGTGTATTACTCATAGCTGTTGGGGGCACCAAGTGGTTACGTATCGATAGTTATTGGATAAATATGGAATGACTCATTTGATAGTTTTCTGTTGGTTAATATAACTAAGGTCAAACAAAAAATATCGATGTAACGATATTAACATTATCTTAACTTGAGAATATTATCGAGCTTCAATGTGGAAACTCCGTTTTGATTATAGTTAAACCATGGCACGTCGTCCAGCAAACGACTATAGTTGGGTCAAGTGGAAACATTGGAAGTTAAACGCTATTCAATAAAGAATTCGTCTCCTCGGTTATATGAGGCTAGTATCATGGTCACTTAAAGTCAACTCAAAGTTAGATCGGTTAATAATAACCATTATTATTGAACCAAGGACTTTGTGTTTTGAATATAAAGTTGAATATTACGATATTGGAATTTTTGACCATTGCTGAATTTCAAAAGTCCTAATGTGCGTAGTTTTGACGAAGAGAATTGGTGTAAATAATTGTCACTACCAGATGACGCTTAAAATAAGTAAAATTAAATTTTATCAAAGCTATGTAAGCGATTAATTTGGTCGTAATGCCATATACTAGCTAAGGTGACGTGTGGATATTAATATTCAAATTGTTCCATGAGTAAGAAATTTGTTCTATGGGTGAGAAATTTTGACTCACAACACCAATTTGACTACGGAGTAATTATGGAGCTAATTACATCGTAATTAAGAATTAACAAATTTAAGTGATATTCAATTTGACTTAAGGTATTAATTGTGTTGCTATTTGCTTACACAATTATAAAGTTGCACTTTAACTATATGTTAAAATGTCATTACCAACTTTAGATTCAATTTTAGATAGGGAAAAGTTGAATAGCATCTACTTAAAATAGAAAGTAATTATGATAAAAGTAAAGTACATAGGAATTTACGTAGTTCGTATTTTAGAAAATCATACGTCCACAGGTTAAATCTTTGTTTGTTTCTTCTTCCTCATACAAGGTTTTTAATGATAGAAAAAGAGAACAAGAATATTTGCCTATTTTTCAGAGAATTGATCAAAAGGTCCTTTTCTCAGCTATAGTACTTTGATATATATATATATATATATATATATATATATGTAGTATTATAAAGTCATGTGGATTATTAACTTCCTCGTTTAGCCTTTTCTTTCCATCTGATTTGTCCATGTGTCATTAATCCCTTCCCTAACTGATTTGTGCCTGGATTACTGACTGGGTTGAAGGGATTTAGTGGGTTTAATTAAGCGGGAAGATTTTTAATGGAGGCTGGACTTTTAAACTTGAATTCTTAGGTGGGAGATTTGAATTTTGGAAGTGTTCAATCTGGTTTTAGTTTTTGGTCTAAGAGATGCACTCTTCTTGCCCTACACTCCTTAATTAGCATTAGTTGGGGTGTCCCGATCTGAAGTTGAGCTGACTTGTCCTTTTGAGGTAAGCAAGGAAATTTTCTTTATATGAATAGAGCTTTTAACGTGGGATTATAGCGTGTCCCTATAAAGTTGTGGTGCAGTATTTAAATTAGTGGAGACGACCTTCTGGGATTGTTACACCATCTTTGGATGGATCTTTCGGAGCCGCCCTTCTGAAATTGGGGCCCTGCCTTTAGGAAACATGTTGCACTCTTGGTTTGCAGTGTAGTATTTTAGAGAGTGCATTAGCTGCCTTTCTGAAGTTGCGGCCTAGTATTTTAGAGTACACATTAGCCGCCTTTCTCATATTGCAGCGTAGTATTTTAGAGTACACATTGGCCGCCTTTTTGAAGTATGGCACAATCTTTAAGAAATATACGAGTTTCTTTTCTTTTCGGTTTTGACCATTTGGTGGTACCTTCTGTTATTACGATCTTCTTTGAACTATACATCTTACTTATTTGCTCGTAGTACTTAAACTTGCACCACACATGTTATAAGCGAAAATGAGTGTAACATTTTCCCTCCAAGTCTGTGCTAATCCACATTAGTGCGGACTTGCAGTGTTCATACCCATTTTTATCCACGGTCTAATCTTTCACTTCACATTTAATGTTACCTTTACCATGTCTCATGATGATTGACTGTTTTTCTACCCATTATGTATGTGAATAATTTTTTCAGGAAATCTTCCTTGTTTCTTTCACGTATTTCAACTCACCATTATTAAAATTAAAAGGGCTATCGATTTTTGTGTTGTTTAAGTTATAGGGTTTGGATCTCTTGTCCCAAGGGCTGTATGAATTTCCTTCCCTTTCTTCTCTTTCCTTTTACCTGCTCGAAAATTTTAACTTTCTCCCTTTCAACAATTTTCTTTTCCTTTACGACACTTTCTAGCGCCTAGCTCGCGACTTGTCAAGACTTGTAAGTTCAATATTTTTTCTTGTTTTATTCTCATATCTTCTCTATCCCTTTGTTCTTCTTAGTTATATAATCAAACGTGTATATTATAGTAATGTTTAGGGTAATGCTTTTATGTACCATCCCTTTGGACTAAGACTTGGGCGATTTTGCTCTCTTCTTTTCCATTTGTTATTAGTTATTCATGGCAACCGATGGCTTTCCATTTGCTTCGGGCCAACATTCGGCTTCTTTTATTGAATTAACATCGGGAATCTATGAAGAAGGCCAAGCATAAGGGATCCTTGATCATTTTAGGTTACATGGTTACATAATTTGGATTCCCACCTTATATGATCACATTTACATGCCATAAGGTTTTATTTCAATAACCGCGAAGCACATCCATGATGGGCTTTTCCATCCTTTTCACACCCTTCATAAGCTAACAATTTCTGACTTATCGTCAATTTAATTATCCTCCATTTCTTATTACCTACTCAAGGGCACTATCATTTTGTATGCTGAGCATCTAACTACTCCCATCTACCGAGTACCGAGTGTTATTATTTTTGTATTCAATTCATGAGAACGTTGTGTCAAAATGTAAATTAATTTATTATGTTCAGGCCTTGGAATCCATTTTTTCAATCTATCCTCATAAAATTCTGAAATGGGCTAACTAATTCTTTTGTCTCTCTATTCGCTTTAACTTTATTCCTTCCTTCAGAACACCTGGTACCGATCTTATTTCTTATTGTTTAAACTAATTTATTACTATATATATATATATATATATATATATATATATATATATATATATATATATATATATATATATATATATATATATATATATATATATTTCGTGTGTGTGTCGAGCTTACTTTCAACTATATTCCTCCTTTCCTTTGTTCATCTTTTTGGCTAAACGTCCCAGCGACTTCACTATGGTAGAGCAGGACTCATTCCAAGTGCGTAGAACTAGGATTCTTAAACTTAACAAGGAAACCTATAAATGCTCCTACATCTTTTCGGAAGCCTTACTGCATAGAAATGGTTTTTTGAACTCGCAAAATCAAATCTCTTGCTCAACATTCATTTATTAGCATTTTGTTTCTACTTCTATTGGTATGTTTTAACAATTTTATGGTTGCATGGCTGCGTTCGCGTTGTAGCATATTTGCATTTTTATATTTACTTGCTCAATATTTCCTTCTTTCTTAACATTGTCTTGTTTATTCTATAAGGGACCCTCTTAATGTATTATTAATTGAATTTCCAAAGTGCAATGTCAAACTTTATAAATGCTTTCAAACAACAATCTGTGTCAGATAAGAAAAGAAAACGCATCCTTTTCGATGGTAGTAAGAAAGGGGAGCTACCCTCGGGAGGCTCCGAACTCCCGCCTCCTTCTCCTTATTGAGCCACTCTTGCCTTGAATGTATGTCCCCTTAATGCAGCTTCAACTTCCCATCATGTTTTGCATCTCCCCAAAGGGGGTGCCATTTTTAACTTAGTTGAACATATGGGATGGCCGATGGTTGACGATGTCTCCACCTTCAACTCTACTCCATTTTCTCCATCGGCCCTACCTGCTTTAGATTCTCCTTCTGCTAATACATTCCAAAGCCTTCATAAAAGTGTGTTCTACGTGATGATCAAAACTCCCCTTCCTATTCTATTATTACACATTTTTATGGTTTATTTTTACATTTATTTGCTTCTGTAAGGGTGCGCTTTGGCTATGGAGCTACAACGATAGATTGAGATTGCAGAGCCGACTTTGGTAAGTTATCAAGCTGAGGCAGAAAATTATAAGAGAGAGCTTGAGGAGCTCAAAAAGAAATGCATTGATTTGGAATCTCGCATGTCGAAACTGAGATGCTTCGAAAAAATTTGAGGAGGCTTTGGCTAACACTAAGAAGATATTGACTGAAGTAGAAGAAAGGGAGAAACAGTTAAATGAGTTCGGAGCTTATAAAATGTTGAGGGATAGCCTATGACGTTCTTTATAAAATATATGCTCAAGTTAAGAGGCAGCTTTTTTCCCGAGCATTTGGATGAGCCCAAGGCTGAGGTGAATTTTGAGTTTTTGAATAACCAAGAGGTCGCTTAAATTGCACGGGAGCACTGCAGTCGATTGTAGGTCCATAAACTAAGTGGAGCCAGCTACTTAGTTGTTGCTCATAATATTGCAGATGATTCAAATGCCAATGGTGCTTCTCAGGACATGCTTGGCATTAATATTGACCAGGATTCTGAAGCTTTTCAATCTGACAAAGTAAATGTTTGAACCCTCGCTTTGCCATTCCCTTGCTGTTTTTTATGCTACTTTATTTTTTTGATAAAACTTGTAGCAATATCTCTGGAATAGTTGGAATTTTTCCTTTAGTTGTTGTGGCAACAGTTTTGGTAGCGAACTCTTTGTTTGTAGTAAAGTTTAACATTTGTTCACTCAACTTAATTTCTATTGCCCATGGATGCTTTGACTTTGTTATCCCGCCTTTTGGTCAGGCCAGGATACCACAGATTCGACTAAAATGGATGGATTGGAAATCGATTATAGTTGAAACTATGGACGATAGTTGAATGGATTCAAATGGACAACTCTCAAAAAATGACTAAGTATGGAATTGGCACTTCACTTAGGCAATAGATCGGATTGGATTCTCAATTTCTGACCTAATCAAGGTGTGCTTATAAAGGAGTGACAAGAAAGGCCATGTAAGGCTACATTTCAAATTTCAATTCGATTAGAGTTTGTATGCTCAAGTTATGGACAAAAGAAGATGGATCGGTACTAAAGGATCAGTGGTAATTTGCTTGAAGTCGGATCTGAAAAAATTTGCTATTTGCTTGGAGTCAGTGCATGGTTCGCTTGGAGTCGTAGAAATTTGAAGTGCTAGATCTTACTTGGTGTCGGATACATGTTTGCTTGGAGATTGCTTGGAGAAAAACGATCGACACCGTTCGTTTTTCATGCTTGGAGTCAAATACATGTTTGCTTAGAGAAAAAAAATCGCCACGATTAGAGTCGGATACATGTTTGCTTGGAGTTTTCTTGGAGAAAACGATCAGCACCAATCATCTTTCGTGCTTATAGTCAAAATCACGTTTGCTTGGAGAAAATTTTGATTTTACCTGAGTCTAACTCTAGGCTAGAATCTTTAGCATCTGCTTCGAGTCAGAAAGGTGATTACTAGGGTCTCGCTTCAAGTTAATCCTAAAGTGGGTTCTTCTACGACCGTTTTAGCGATATTCGATGATGATCGATGTATAACTCAAAATCTACAAAGACAATTGACATGAAATTTGGAGCACAACTACATTACATCATGAGGGACCCACATCATCAATTGTTGGGCCCTAAGATGAAGTTGGATCGATCGGTCATGATCCATATGGATCGACCCATAAAACAATTCAAATCAATGATGATCGATCGATATCTCACAAACGCAAAGTTAGAATGACACGAAACTTTAGAAATAGTAAAATATTATGTAAAGGAACCTACTATATTGATTGTACATCATTTGAGAAACCTGAATGACTGGCCTACATCGTTCTTGAATGATCGTATCATTTCAGCCAAAAGGATCCTAACTCCACGGAAAACGCAATATCTCACAAACGATAAGTCGGAATGGCACGAAATTTGGAGAGCAAGTAGCTAACGTCATGGTGGACCCACCAGAATAATTGCACCCCAAAAGGAGAATATATGGAATGATCTTCCATATTTCCATTTTTCAACTCGACTCCATGGAAAACGTGATATCTCACAAACGGTAAGTCGGAATTGCATGAAATTTGGAAAGCTAGTAGCTAACATCATGGAGGACCTACAAAATCGATCGCACCCCCATTGGAGCTAATATGAACGATCAACACCTATCATTTCAATGGTGTGAGATTGATTTAAAAATTGGTGGATTGGGTCGTATGGATCTAGAGGTTCCTTTGACAAAATTTCAGTCCAATCCATGCACTTCTTCACCTAGAAATACAGCAGACTTGGCTCATTACGAGGGATCTTCTTCTTATCCAACTGGATCTTCTTTTGGTTCTCCTTCACCACTTCTTATCTCTTCCTTAATTATTTTTCTAAGGCAAAAATATCCATAATTGTAATCAAACGGTATAAATAAAAGATTATTGGAGTGGACGTAGGCCGGAGTTTGCCGAACAACTATAAAACTTGCATGTTCATTTACTTTTTTGCAATTTATTTTGTGATATGTGAATCTATATTTCTCTGTTTGGATCTAAGTATTGGATATTGGTGCTTTTATATACAACTGGGTGTTTGTGCCCATTTTTGGCGCAAATAGATTTTTTCATATGACTTCATTCTTGAATTAATTTTTCTTCCCTATTTAAGTAGGAATGGTTAAAGTCGATAAATCTCTTTTAATAAAGTCATTTGTAGAGGGTAAGTGTTCGCACCAAAATTGGTGACTAACACCCTTGAATAGAATTATGTAGAGAGATTAATGAAGAAAGAAAATTAAAACAGAGAAGTAATGCAATTGAGTGCAAAAAGAACAACAAAAAACGAGAACACCAGATTTATAGTGGTTAAGCGTAATTGCCTACGTCCACTTTAAATGTGATCTTTGTTGCTTTTCAATTCATGTGAGTACAGATACAATCCGTAAACAAGCAACTTGAATACAAGTTTGAATAGAAAAGAAACAAGTACAGAAAATGGCAGGGTCTCCCTAGAATTCTCGAATAAAGGTCCCTTCAACGGTACCATTGCCCCTCTATTTATAGACGAAGACAGGCTGCTTTCCCTACATAGGCCCATGATCAATACACTCCGGCCCACAGCAAAACCCATGTTCTCTGATCCATGGACATTGATCCTTGATGACCGATTCATATGCCACCGAGCCACTCTGGCCGAACCAGGGATCCCATGTGGATGACTTGAAGTAGGCTACCATATGACTCAGAGCAGTTAGACACGAGACTTGAAGTGACGAAGCACCGATCGTATCTCCTTGTGGTAATATGTTGGCTTCCCTGATGCATACCGAACCACGTATGTCGAAGCATTGAAGCCGACCCGCAAGTGCCGAACTATACCCAACTGATCCACTTCGGCTTGTGCACCATGATCAAGCAACGTATACCAAGCCATCTAGACTGAATGATGTATACCGAGCCATCTATGCCGAGCCAACATGACTGGATCCAAGCTACCGACCCATACGTGCCGAACCACCCAGACCGAGCCGCTAAGGACTGGGCCATATGGACTAACTCTTTTGAGGCCGACCCATCCACACCTAACCACCTAGGCCGAGCCAACACGGCCGATCCACATTTGCCGAACACCTATGTCGACCCCTCCATAACCGAACCACTTGTATTTAACAGCCTTGACCGAGCCACTGTTTACTTATCTATCTCAATCGAACTACCACCTGATACCGAACCATGCAAGTAGGCCAACCCACATAAATATACCAAACCCCTCAATCTACACCGATCCTTCATATTCCCCATTCTTCCTTTGCTTGAGTCTCATCTAGTTTCAACCATATCTTCTACAACTATCGCTTTGTAGCCGGGTCATGTAGCCGGGTAATAGTAAGTCAAATCAATATTTGATAGGACATATTAAAAATATGGATAGGTAAGTTATGGAAAGATTGACATAGAGGTCAGCTGCGATTCGAAGAAGGGAGGCTGAGTTGGAAAAATCCATTATTAGATTGTAAAAGAAGCCACACGACCTGTTGTTTAAGATCACTAGGTTGATTTATGAAAGGGATGCACTTTGCAATTTCGTACTACACAAATGGGGCCCTTTATTGAAAGATGTGCATCTTCCTATCGAGCATCCACAAAAGAATCCACATTTATCTTGGTTTAAGAGTAGGATTAACCTCGAATAAGACCAATTTTTTTATGTATTTGTGTTTTTGTTGAGTAAAATTCTTTTCGCTTCAAGTTTTATCATGTTTGTTATATATTTTTTATGCTTGTGGATCGGTTTCCTTATTTATTTATTTCTTCTTTTAATCTGTCATTTTTATTCCCTCAACTAGCATATCATCGATTGCATCCTCTGGCCATGGTGGCTCTCCCCTTACATTTTGTGGTTCTTACTAGAGGAAAAAGGCCTCAACTAACACCCTAGAGAGCTATGAGCTCCAAATTCATTAACTTGAGTCCACTCGAATTTACATGAGGAGAAGCAACAGACTTCTCGTTAAATTAGAGAAGAATTGCAATATGAATACAAAGAAGAGGTGCGATAATTTGAGGAGTTTAACAAGGCTAACATTCAAAACCATAATTATAAATTAAAATTGCGAGCCGAAATAGCATCCAAAACTTCTTGGGTACATGAATTGGAAAGGAGCTCAAGTCCACTCTAGATCGTGTTATTGAATTGGATGGGTTATTAAAAGACACTAAAGGTTTATATGAGGTCTTGTATGAAGATGAGATCAAGAAGCTTAATAAGACAGTAGATGAGTTATCTTAACAGATCATGGGCGGATTGGCTGAGGAGGGTGGCCTTCTTCCATTACCACTTTTTTCAAAGAAGTTTCTTTCTTGTATAGGTCCTACTTGTCTTTTTCATCTCGAGAAGGAGGAGGTTTCCTAATGGAAAAAGGAAGAGGTTGCCTCTGACAAGAAGTTAGAAGGTTGTACTTGAAACTTAGGGGTCAAAAAACGCTCTTCAGCCTATTTTCAAAAAAGGCAAAAAAGACAAAAGTAGAAGTTTTGAATGACTTTGAGCGGACGTGTCCCTATAGAGCAGATTAATGAACTTTAAGAATAGGTATTATAGTCTTACCTACTGCTTAGACTCTAGTTACATCCACTTCTCATTTGACTGCCCTAGCTTTACCATGGTCTTATCCGGTTAGGAACCTTAAACAAGGGAGGGTCGGGTGGGTTATGGCTGAGATAGCCTTAAAATGTGTAGTTGATGTGTTCGACCATTTCATGCCAATCCTGAATTTAAGTTTTTTTTACAATCAGTCTGGCTAAGTTGTTGAGGAATGAAATGTGGGTAACCCATGGGCTGGAGCAAACTATGACCCAAGATATCTAGTCGTTGGGATGTTACATCACTTTTCGATTATCATAACCGAGATTCCTTAGTCCAAAACTACTCCAGCATCTTAAAAGAAGATGAAGATCATATTGTGTGAGGAATCTAAGTCAGATTAGGGCGCATATACACTTTTCTTTTTGTGTGCATCTATATATGTATTTTTGTGTCATGTGATAATAACATAACTATAACTCGCAGTAGAATGGTGAAGTGATGAGTGTACCTTATTTTTATTTGTTGCAGATTTCCACTGCATCTTTTACTTGGCTTCTATAGCATGCATCTTTTCCCTTAATTTTTTTCATTTTGGTAAGGACGAGTGTGTGTATTCTCTTTGGTTTTGCACTTGCCATGACAAACCCTGCTTGTGGCTTGGGTGTTTTATGTTTTGACTGTGAAGTTAGGCTGTGATTTTACAACCTTCTTGTAATGACCCATATTTTTAATGATATGATATTTAAATAGATTATTCAAAAATTTAATTGTTATAAATGAAGGCTCGAAAATGTGATTTTTCGCATACGGCCGAATCAAAACTCAAGACTACTTCCGTTGAGTTCATATTGACGTTGCGAATTAAAATGAGTATAAGGATCACCATATTTCGAGATCGGACGATCCGATGCCCATAACGGTCTCGAAATATGCGAAATTAGCCTTCTGGGGAGCAATCTCAAATGGAGACGCTGTTAGTCCCATTGGATCCAGAAAAATAAGATGATGCACGCAAACGAGTTTCATGACAATTGGGCGCGCTGCGTGATCGTACAGACTTGAAACGTGTGACCATTTATTTGAAGATTTAAATAAATGGAATATAATAATAAAAAAAATAAGGCCTAAATCCATCTCTCCCTCCAAAAATCTTTTTCTTACTTTACTGTTCATGCTTAGAGATAGAAATCCATGGCCACTTCTTAAATCATCTTCAAAAAATAATATCTCCACATCCGCTCAACGATAAATCGCGAGACGGGATTCGTTGAGATCGTATAAACGAGAGCTACGACATGACCGTGGTGGAATTTTCATTGATCATCTTTGGCCGAGATCGACCTCTTCTTGGCCAATCTAGGGTTAGAGATCGTCGGAGATTGGGGAGGAGATAGGAGAAACGGGAAGCACCATTGAAATCTCCTCGACGACGTGCACCTTCACTTGAAATTTGAGCATAGCCGAGTGATGTGCACGTATAATTACATATTTTTACTCCCATATTTAATCTACTTTTGCTTAAATAAATGAGCATATTAGGGTATTTTACATGTTTAAACTTAAATTATTTTCAAATCATCATTTATTCATCTTCATTTAGACGGTAAAATGGTAATTTTGTTTATGATTTAATTTGAGAAAATTTGTTACATTTTTATTTTTATTTGTAGGAAATGAAGTGCAAATATGAAGATGATTCATGGATGAATGCATGCACGTATGTTTAAGGCAAATGAAGAATGGAAATAAATGAATTCATGCAACATGAAGGAGCCCACATACCCACTAGCATATGCTCCATAATTAAAAGCACTTGCACATGTTAATGGAGGTTTAAAGGCATGTTAGTGGGGATTAATTAATTCCCTAATGATTACTTGGAGGTTACACTTTCTCAAGGGTATTTTAGGTAGTCCCTTAAAATATGAATTAGGGTTTTAAGCATGTATATATACCCCTTATATCTCACGTAATTTTCTTTTTACCTTTTATGAAAGTTGTAGCCACAAAATCAAAGATAAATAAAAGTTTCTTTCATGACTTCTTAAGCCTTGTTTCTACTTTCATGCAATTTTTATTTATGCTTTCTTTTATGCCCTTTTATTCTCTTATGCTCTCTTTTAATTCAAGTAATTAGTTTAGATTTATTTTATGCAAGTAGTTATTTTGTTCTTCTTTTAATTAGCACTTCTCTTTATTTATGTTCATGTTGAAATTAATTTATGTTGACGTATTTTCAAAAATGAGTAGCTAAACCCTTTCAATTTAGTGGTAATGAAGCTCTCATGAAACATATTAAATTAACATAATGATTTAATTTGTAATCTCTCTTATGTGCTTGACCGAAAATATAAATGATGGTGGTTTATGTTTCTTTTTATTGAATTTTGATAGCTTATGTTGACATCTCAAATAGGTTATGCTTAACTCCATTTAAAAAATAAACTATTTGATCATTTGCCTAAGTGATTTTGATAATGAAAGTCAAACTAGAATAAAAATTTGATGGTCTAGGTTACTAATTAATAGTAAATAGATCATACTTAAAATAGATTTTATTTTAAATTTTCATGTCATTTTCATGAGTTTTGATAAGTGGGTATGAAAGGTGTGTAAGAGTTTGATGATTTAAGTTGTGCTAATTAATAGCACAATAAATCATACTTATAATAAGCACATCTATCATTTTCTACTTAATATTTTAATGAGAGATTGTAAGTGAATTTGTTTTGATTTATATGAATGATTGAAAGTGGATTTGCCTCAAAATTGCTCTTTCATATCATAGTTTATTTCACTTTTGCTTTAGCTAATTTTTACAATTTTTCTTAGTTTAAAACAACTTCAAACTTTGGGCTAATTTGATTGAGTATTATTGAAATTTAATTCATTCCTTGCGGATCGACCTGTATTCGCATATGTACTATATGCTGTGCGCTTGCGGTTTTTAACGATATAAATGTTCAATGGTTTTCTAATCGATAGAAAATTTGCCGTCTAACACCAAGCCTTCCTTACAAAATGCATTCGTAAACATAATGAGAGCAGGCCGTACAAGTCACGGGCATGGATCTTTGATCGAGTTTCCTATTTTCAGGTCCGAGGTGTAGAGATTGCGTAGAGAAACTATTTGGTGAAGACGAATTGAGATTTCGTTGAGTATTGGCCAAGAAATCGAAGAGAGAAGGGAGAGGGATTGGGTTTGTGCACGGACTGACATTCTTGTGTGCATGTGTAGGCAATTGTAGATGAGGAAGAAAGATTAATGACTTAAGTAAGGTGGATGGTATTGACCATAGTAGAGCGGTCAATGTCCATCACTATTGTCGATTGGTGACTTGGCCGATATGTAGCTTTGATGTTGATGAGATATCATGGTGCGTGACAAGATGGTTTGTTCATGCAACCAGTTTAGAGATATGATGTTATTACTCTACGACTAGTGATATTGATGGTGAGGTAGGGATGTGGTGCTTCGACCTGGTAGTCTGATGCTGGGGATAGTGACCCGATGATGTATGGAGTGGGCTCCGGGATGATAGTATTAGGACTGTATGGATCATGCTAGGTCTTGGGCTTTAGATGGCATGATAGTAAGGTTCTTTGATCGGGAGTTCAGGCAGAAAGTAGGATCATGGATGGCATCTTGGATTGGAGTGAGGCTGCAGATAGTGGACTGGGTTGAGTGTTAGGGCTCGTGCTCAAAAACCATAGTGAGCCAGTAAGGTTCGAATCCATATCGAGTGAGTAGGGATTGATGGAAGTTTTTGTTCCTAAAGATCGTTGATGACTCTGAGTGTTTTCTGTTGTGTTTAGAGCAGAGTTACTATATGTAGGTGACACCCAAGGGTTGGTAGCGATGGTCGTGTACCCAAAACCGCTCCGAGAGGGTTTAGGTCAGGTGGTACCGAGGTATCACAAGAGACAACCGTGCCGGGTTTCGGACCTGAAAGTATGGTAGAACACAATCGAGAACTGGGATTTCCATCAATCCTTAACAGTTGGTCATACGGGTCATCATATATTTGGCACATTGGGTAACTTTTAGTATTGTTTGATGGTTGCTATGTTTGTTATGGTTGCTCACTAGTAACCTGTCACCTTAGGGATGTCACACTAGGTAGGCATTGTGATAGGGAGACCTAAATACCCTGACTTGACATAGCGTGGAGTAGGTATAGATGGAGATACCTAGATAACTGAAGTTTACTTAGTATGGAGTAGGTACCATAGGTGGAGATACCTAGGCATCCGGACAGATACTGAGTATGGTATATCTTTTTACGATGTTATAGAGTAGCATATTATTTAAGTTTATGTGTTGACTCTATGGTTGCAGTGATAGGTCAGGTATGGTTTATATACCCTTTGTTCTATATATTATCGACTTTTATAGTATTTTGAGATTTGATATCGCTCATACCAGACTGTTGTCTGACCCAAGGTTTTATGCTTTGCTTCCTATTATCTCGGGTACTCTTAAATTGGTAGATATAGAGCAGGTGGATGATTATGAAGTTCTGTAGGTGGACCGATAAGAGGTGACGGTTATCTATGCTTATTTGTGTATTTGTTATTATATTTTCACTGTGTGACATTGTGGAGCCTTGATAGTGTTGATTTACTATTATCAAACAGTCTACCAGTTAAGTTTACTTTCCCACTGTATAAACTTGGTTATAGTGTTGAATAACTTTATGGATCTTTATTTAGATGATTATTTCACATTATTATTATTGTCTTTCTTGGTTTATACCTATGTTGATTATTATATTTACTCTCATCCGATGTGAGATATGCGATAGGTAATTTGGTTATTTGATACTTCTTTTTTCTTCTTTTCCATTCCTTTCTCTTTTATTTCTTCATCTTATTTCTTTTTCTTTCCTTTAACTACCGTTTTGCACCGTAGGTGTAGGGTGGTCGTTACATTTGGTATCTGAGCAAAGGTTACCCGATTAACCTTAGTTGATACCGCGATCCGGTAGAGATAGGGTAGCAGTTATTGCCTTAGACTGGATTTAGAGAGTGTACATAAGCGAGAGAGTTCATATTTGTTATATATTTTGGTTTCCAAGACTATATAATAGTATATATAACATATGAGTTGGGTGCACATATGAGCACTATTGATGTAGTTTTCTTTGTGAGAGATGGATCATCCTGATTATGTAATAGGGATGATCTGGCATGGAAGAAGAACTGTTATTGACTCTATCTTTAGAGTAGAGATTGGGCAGGATTAGGGACACTATCCCTAATTTATAGGTATGTTTGTAGAGTTGGTTCGGATTATTTCCTGGATGCCAAGTTTGTTCTGGATGGTTATGGTGCTCAAGTGCAATTGGTTAGAGTCGACTTTGCGGAGCTGTACATAGACCATGAGAGTCTAGGAGGCAGGCCATTCCTTGGAACGGAGTCAGCTATTGGGAGGCAAGTTTGGTTGGTTGCTTGGAGAAGGATCATTGATGACTTGGAGTTAGATACGATGAACTAGTGGAATGTTTCTGTAGCTCTGATTTCCAAGGACCGATTTCCTTGGGACTAGTTCATAGTTCACTTCGAAGAAGATTTGTCTTAACTTTTTTAAAGTTGGGGATGGTTAGAGAGTTCGTCGATTTGAAGTATGATGATGTGTCTGTGTGGGAGTGTGGTCGGATTCGATATGATATCGAAATACGGTCTATTCCCGCTGATACTCCATATAGAAAAGATTTGAACTTTATCTTTGGGTAGAGAGATCATCTTGGAGTCGATTGATTCGTCACTTTGACAAGGGCTTCGAGAGGATGATCGAGAAGTACCCAACATTGAAGAGTTATCCGTACAAATTGTGCAGGGATAGATAGGGAAGCATATGTATCGATTGCCTTTCTGGTTTCATCGATTGCTCCATCGACGAAAGAGAAGGGAAATGGAATCATCGTTTGAGATATACTTTCTGCATATGGTGGTTCCATACGTATTTTATTTGATGTCGAGGTTTCATATTCCTTTATACCTAGATCCGATGGTTAGATATTGGGATAGAGACTCGAGATAATTATCGATCTTTGATCGTGATAGACCTAGTAAGGGGCTCAGCCAGCCTATATGTGTGTTTGTTGAGACCTTGACCTTTTTGAATCATGGTTGTTTGTTTTTTAGGCATTGATTGTTTGGGGTTTAGTTGGGTTGGTCTTATAGTTTAAGAATGGACTAGCTGAAGGGGATACATAATAGTGATAGACTGTGAGAGGTCGTTGATGACGATCAAGGTTGTGGATGAGAGGACGGTAGTGATTGGCTGCTAGTATGGGAGCCTTATATATTCGTTCGATATTCCTCATGATAGGATGTCATTTACGCCTGTAGCTAGAGAGTGTCCAGACATACTCGAGGAGGTGGCCGGATTACCACCATATAGGGATAGAGTTCCATATCGATCTGGTCGGAGAGATTGGACCAGTAGTTATGCCTTTAAGGCATAGAGTGTCCAAAGAGCTTTGGAGATTAGAGGTGTGAGCAGATGACCTATTTAAATGATGGTTCATCCATGGGTGTAAATTTGGGTAGGATGCACCTGTTGTGTTTGTCAGTAGGCCGGATAGCTCTTTGGAGTTATTTGTTGGTTGTTATGGGCTAGATGAGATGAAGAACAAGTTGCACTCCCATTTGTTGATGACTTGTTTGATCAACTCAATACACGAGGATGTTCTCTTAGTTGGACCTTGATGTGAGGTTTCACCAACTGAGAGTATTTTGGGTGAGTATGCTGATTATAGTGTTTCATACACTACCTTGATTTTAGGTTGGTTATGCCGTTCGGGCTAACCAATATATCAACATATATTGTGGATCTCATGGACCATGTTTGTAGAGGTCACTTGAGTAGGTTGTGCTTGTCTTTATTGATGATACTTTTGTCTACCCATGGACAAAAAAGGAGCACAAGACACCAATCGGCGATTATATTTTGGATGGTGTCACTCCTGAAGGAGGGGAGCGAGATGCTTGGGTCATGTTGTTTCAGAGTAGGATGCCCCTGTAAATTCTTTCGTCATGGCAGCTCGGAATCTGGATAGACCCAAGTAGCAGTATTGTTGACTTATTGTATAGGAGAGGATCAGGCTTTTCTTTGAGATGTGAGGTGTAGACACGCGTTAGTGAGTCTGACCGAGAGGTTGATGAGTGCATTGATAGTACTCATTTTGACCGGGAATGAGGAGACGATAGTATGCACTTTCCTGTGGTACTTAAATGCACGTGGTAGTGATACCGAGAGGTCGTATCCGACTCTTGATTCGAAGTTGGAAGCAATAGAGTTCGCTTTGGGGATTTGGAAGCACTTTTTGGTAGGAGAGGAGCTTGAGTTATTCAGTAATCTCTTATCATTGTAGAATCTCTTCTTCGAGAAGGATCTTTACCTTCGCTAGTAGCGATGGTTGGAATTCTTAGCATCCTATGGATTTGACATTCCCTAAACGTCCATAGGGGAAATGTAGTGGTTGGTATTCAATTGGGAGACATACCAGTTTGGGAGCGATATTCCTAGAGTGGGTATTGCCTGAGCTTATCACTGGTTACGACTCCAGGACTCAATGAGCGTTGGCCAGGTGTAATGGCTAGTTTGACCATCAGACCTACTTTGATTTAGTGGATTGGTACAAGTCAGAGGCATTAAAATAGACTAGTGGAGATCGTAGCTAACTTAAAAGAGTAAGTATTGTCTGTAGAGGTGATGCAGTGCGGACCCGATTGAGATTGTTAGTTCCATAGGGATTAGAGATGTCTGTTCTCAAGTAGTGGGAGCAAATATTTTAGGACTGCATCGATGGATTGCCGATGACTAAGGTTAGCATTTGAGTCATAGTTGATTGGTTGACAGATGATGCTAGATTTGTATTCCTTAAGTGTAGTAGTACGACATCCATTTTTGTAGTGTTGTTTGAGGGATGGTTGGTGCGATTCCATTATGTGCCTGAAGCATTGTAAGTGGCCAAAACCTGTTGTTCGATAATGGGTTTTGGGAGAACTTACAAGAGGCGTTTGGATATTTGACACTAAATGGATTAGATGATATCGAGACGGAACCATAAACTTAGAGATCTTATAGGCCTATTCGTACCGATAGATTAGATGCAAATTAGGTTAGGAGGAGGTCGAAGGAGTAGTAGGGGTTAGGTGGAATAAAAGCAAAGATGATTGTATACAGTAGATTGTGGGAAGCATGAGGACTGTTAGTCCGGAGCTCTTTAGACGACGAGACTTTGTTTATATTGTCAGCTTTCATTATGGATATCATATTGGATGTTTATACTATATAGTTTAGTATTCCGCATGCTAGGATAGGCATGGATGTTAATTTTGGATGTTAGATCTTATGTTTGATTTGATTGTTAGCATTTGAGTTGATAGTTTATGGTTGTATGGTTGTTAGGCATGCAAGATAGTTATTGTTTAGTATAGCATTCCTGTTTTATGATTACTATAGATGATCTAGTATAGTTAAAGATATGAGTTGTATACATATCTTTGTTGTGTGGGAGTTTTTCGGACTTAGTCGTCCAAAGGAGGTTTTGCCGAATTTTTTCGGAATCTGATAGATTTTTGAGAGCCGATGGGTTAGGAGACGTTCTATTTGCTTTGTGATTTCAGGGATGAAATTATTTTAAGGAGTGGAGAATGTAAGGACCCGTATCTTTAAAGATTTGATATCTAAATAGTTTATTCAAATATTTAATCCTTAATTAAATGAATGCCCGAAAATGTGATTTTTCGCATACGGTCGAATCAGGACTCGAGGCCACTTCTGTTGAGTTCGGATTGACGTAGTGAATTAAAATGAGTATAAGGATCGCTATATTTCAAGATCAGATGATCTGATGCCCGAAATGGTCTCGAAGTATGTGCAATTAGCCTTCCGAGGTACAGTCTCAAATGAAGATGTGGTTAGTGCCGTTGGATCCGAAAAAATAAGATGATGCACGCAAATGAGTTTCATGGCGATATGACGCGCCGTGTGATTGTACAGACTCGAAACGTGTGACCATTTATTTGAAGATTTAAATAAATGGAATATAATAATAAAATAAAGAAGGCCCAAATCCATCTCTCCATCCAAAATCATTTTCTTACTTTACTGTTCATGCCCGGAGATAGAAATCCATGGCCACCTCTTAAATCATCTTTAAAAAATAATATCTCCACATCCGCTCAACGATAAATTGCAAGACTGGATTCGTCGAGATCGATTGGACGAGAGCTATGCGATGACCGTGGCAGAATTTTGATTGGTCGTCATTGGCCGAGATCGACCTCTTCTTGGCCGATCTAGGGTAAGAGATCGCCGGAGATGGAGGAGGAGATAAGAGAAACTAGAAGTACCATTGGAATCTCCTCGACGATGGGCACCCTCACCTGAAATTTGAGCATAACCAAGCCTTCCTTGCAAAATGCGCTCGTAGACACGACAAGAGCAGGCCGTACAGGTCACGGGCATGGATCTTTGATCGAGTTGCCTTTTTTCGGGTCCGAGGTGTTGAGATCGCATAGAGAGACGATTTGGGAAGACGGATTGCAATTTCGTCAAGTATTGGCCAAGAAATCGAAGAGAGAAGGAAAGAGGGATTGGGTTTGTGCGTGGCCTGACATTCTTATGTACATGTACAGGCAATTGAAGATGATGAGGAAGAAAGATTAATGACTTAAATAAGGTAATTAATGTTTTAACTAATTAATTAATGATTTAGTTAATACCGATTCTTATTTTGGCTATATCTTTTCCATACGAGGTCTGTTTTAGACGCCGTTTCTTGCATTGCGATCGTGATGACGAGTTCTACGTTTTGGTAGTGGTTTGGATAGATTTGGCTAAGGTGAGATATTGTCTCTCACTTTACTATGATTGATTTTTTATTTTTATGTTGACGCTCGGGAATGATTTTTGGTTTTTAAACGTGATATTATTAGTATATATATATACAACAACTATATTTTTATAAAATAATATATAATTATTTGTAAATGATTTACAAAGAATATCACTTATTTTCCATCGTCGTGCCATAGTTAGGGAATTATTAGATTAGATCAATTGTTGATGTTATTTCCCACATTAATCGATATGGATGGATTGTTATGTTGTATGTATGACGTTTTGGATGGATGTATAGTTTTTTGGGTGTATGGATGCATGTTTGATTGTTTGGTTTATTTGTTATTTGGCTGTTTCGGTTAAAATGCCGATTAGCGGCGATTTGATTTTTGGTAGCATCTTGTACGTTGGAGTTCTGCACATGCGGGAACCTAATAAACGAGACGAGTTGTAGAATAGGGTTTGGGATATGCGTCGACGGATCTGGATTTCAGAGTGGATGATACCGGACGTTTCCGTTTGGTCTGTACTTAACCGTTCGGTTAAGTATAAGACCAAGGTGGATGGTATTGACTATAGTAGTGTGGTCAATGTTCAACACTGTTGTCGATTGGTGATTTGGCTGATATGCGGCTTCGACGTTGATGAGCTACCATGGTGCGCAATGTGATTGTTTGTTCATGTAATCAATTTAGAGATATAATGTTATTACTCTACGACTAGTGATATTGATGGTGAGACAGGGATGTGGTGCTTCAACCTAGTAGTCTGATACTGCGGATGGTGGCTCAATGATGTATGGAATAAGCTCCGGGATAATAGTATCAGGACTGTATGGATCATGCTAGGTCTCGGGCTTTGGATGGCATGATAGTAGGGTTCTTCGATCGGGAGCTCAGGCAGATTGCAAGATCGTGGATGTTAGCTTGGATTGGAGTGAGACCGCGAATAGTGGACTGGGTTGAGTGTTAGGGCTCGTACCTAGAAACTATAGCGAGCCAGTAGGGTTCAAATCTATATCGAGTGAGTAGGGCTCGATGGATGTGTTTGTGCCTAGGGATCGTTGGTGGCTCAGAGTATTTTCTGTTGTTTTCAGAGCAAGGGTACTATATGCGGGTGATACTCGAGGGCTGGTAGCGATGGTTGTGTACCCTGGACCGCTCTGAGAGGGTCTAGGTCAAGTGGTACAGAGGTATCAAAAGAGACAACCGTGCGGGGTTTCGGATTTGAAAGTATGGTGGAATACAATCGGGAACCGGGATTTCCACTAATCCTTGATAGTTGGTCATACGGGTCATCATATATCTGGCACATTGGGTAACATTTAGTATTGTTTGATGGTTGTTATGTTTGTTATGGTTGCTCACTAGTCACCTATCACCCTAGGGATGTCACACTAAGTAGGTATTATGGTAGGGATACCTAGATACCCTGACTTGACTTAGCAGTAGGCATGGATGGAGATACCTTGATACCTGAAGTTTACTTAATATGGAGTAGGTACCGTAGGTGGAGATACCTAGGCACCCTGATAAATACTGAGTATGGTATACCTTTTTATGATATTATAGAGTAGCATATTACTTATGTTTATGCACTGACTCTGTGGTTGCAGGAACAAGTCAGGTATGGTTTATATACCCTCTATTCCATATATTATTGACTTTTATAGTATTTTGAGATTTGATATCGCTCACACCAGACTGTTGTCTAACCCGAGGTTTTATGCTTTGCTTCCTATTATCTCGAGTACTCTTAAATGAGTAAATTGAGAGCAGGTGAATAATTATGAAGTTCTACAGGTGGACTGATGGGAGGTGACGGTTATCTATACTTATATGTGTATTTGTTATTATATTTCCGATGTGTGACACCGTGGAGCCTTGATAGTGTTGATTTATTATTATGAGATAGTGTACCAGTTGAGTTTACTTTCCCACTATATAACTCAGCTATGGTGTTGTATAAGTTTATGGATCTTTATTTAGATGATTATTTCACATTGTTATTACTGTCTCTTTTGTTTTATACCTGTGTTGATTATTATATTTACTCTGATGCGATGTGAGATATGCGATAGGTAATTTAGCTATTTGATGCTTCTTTTTTCTTCTTTTCCATTCTTTTTTCTTCTATTTCTTCATCTTAATTCGTTTTCTTTCCTTTAACTACCGTTTTGCACCATAGGTGTAGGGCAGTCTTATACTTCTGTTTCACGCGCTTGATTTTTGTGTTTGTTCTAGTAGTCTTTTATCCCTACATCCAGTTTGAGTTTTGGCTAAAGAGACAAGCTAAAGAATCATAATTCACATAGATTTTTCAAGTAAAAGAAAATTCTTACAAAAAGATTTTTATACTGGTTTGAGCCGTCTAATATCCATACATCCAGTTTTTCATTTTTATTTCTCAAATTGATTAACAGTAGCTTTATACACATATAAAATTGCAAGAGAAAAGGAAATATGTATCAACCATAATATGAAATGAGATGCTCTGAATTCCATGTTCTTGAAACTAAGTCCCCATTTGGCCTGGAAAGACAGTATGCGCCATTTGAAAGTATTTGTACAATGGCCAGTGGCCCTTCCCAATTCGAGCCGAGTACCTATTTTGTTGGGTCTTTTGTGTTAGCCATCAATTTTCTCATGATTAGGACCCCCTTATGGAATTTTATTTCTTTAAGATGTGAGTTGTACATCTTCACCATCCGTAGCCTGTAAACGATGGACCTTATTGTAGCCTCATCTCTTCTTTCTTGCATAATATCCAAAGCCGCTTCTCTAAAACATGTATTTTATTCCACTACATATGATAAACATTGATTTGATGTTGTGTCTACTTTGACTGACAACATGGTTTCATATTGTATGTCATAGAAAACAGAGTATTCCCTGTGGGAGACCTTGTAGATGTCCTACATGTCCAAAATGCTAACCAACTTCCCTTTGGCCCTTGTAATCCTTTTTCTTAACAATTTCTTTATTATTTTGTTAGTTGCTTCGACCTTCCCATTGGCTTGGAGATGAGCCACCAAAGAGATGCTTTTTATGATCCTATTTCTTTCACATAGATAATTGAACTCCTTGCTCTCGAACTATGTTCCATTATCAAGTACTATCTTGTAGGGGATCCTAAACCTGGTGATGTTATTCCTAACTACAATAGTGACCACTTTCTTAGATGATATAGTTGCAAGGGGTTCAACTTCTATCCATTTGGTGAAGTAATCTATGGCTACTACCACATATTTTCCCCCTCCTTTGGACATTTGGGAGTGGCCCTATCTGATCAATTCCCCATACGTCGAATGGCCATGAGCTTGCCATGGGGGTGAGTTCATGCAAGGGCAGTCTAGGTATGCTTGCAAACCTTAAACACCGATCACACCTTCGTACAAATTCTTTTGAATCGGCTAGTGCTGTCGGCTAGAAATATCCTTGCCTTAAGATTTTCTTTGCTAATTTTGTCCCTCCAGAGTGGTCTCCACAAAATCCCTCATGGACTTCTTTCATGATCCTAACTCCTTCGCCTTTGGTTATGCATCTCAGATAAGAAGTAGAGTAGCTCCTTTGTAGAATATTCCATCAAAGAATGTGTAATAAGGAGCCTGATATCTTATTTTTCTTACTGCATTTCTGTCTGTTGGTAAAATTCCCTTTAGTAAGAAATGTTTGATTAGGAATATTTAGGATTCTGCATCTTTTTGGTCGGTCATTAGTGTGAGCATGATCATCTTGTGTCTTACTATTTTCCTCCCGACTTGCTTTCACGTGACCTTTTGCATGCTGTGATCGTGTCAACACTAGAACCTGTTGTGCTTTAGAAATGCTTAGCTCCACAAAGTGTCCTACCCAAACTACACTCATTTCCTACGCAACCTTAGTGCTTGCCATGAAACACCCCACACCCCTTAGTATACCAGAAAAGGGCACACTAAAGAATATGGTGTGTTATGGGTATAGCTAAAAACTTTACAGAGACTAAGATTCACAAGACAAATAAATAAAACAGCAAAAACATTTAAATAGTAACTCATTAAAAATTAAACTTAATAAATACATCATAAAACCAAATATGTCTCAAAATACCAAACACACATGTCTTATGAAAAATACCATCTCAGTCACAACATCAGAGTACATAAAATCATAAAATCATCCTTCTCATCAAGTACCAGTACATCCCAAGTCAAATGAAAATAAAACTGGAAAGAAGAAGAAGAATACATGAAGAATCTCCAAGAATATCTCTCCATGAAAGCTAAAAAATTACTGCCCGTGCTTCTGCTGGCCTATGGGGGGGGGGAAAGGGGAAAATAAAGGAGTGGGTCGGACTAAAAGTCTGGTGAATGAAAATAATTACCAGTATTAACAAGATAAAGATAATAGACTTTGCAACAGTTCTAGTATAAAAAGGAAATAAAGGAAAAGATAAAGCTGGAATAAAATACTGTTTAACTGTTTGCTTTGCTTAGATAGTTTTGATTGGATTGTTTGCACTTTTCTAAAACTGCTTTGATTAGGCTGAAATCCCAATCCTAGTATAATTAGGCTGAAATTCGAATTCTACCCTTTGATCGTCCTTCTATCTCTGTTGTGCCACTATGAGCTAGTCCCATCATATGGGTCCCACAGTAAAAAGACACCTGTTTAGCGCTTTGGAACTCAATAGCGACTTATATCTCTACTTCGAGGCCGCACGCTCGGCCACCGTCGGCTCGCACTTTTTGTTGCTCCCTCTTTTGGCCTCTTATTTACCATTACTTCAGCATAAGCATGCCTAGCCTCACCTGATCTGTTGTGAGACCATCAGTCCTAGTCTGACAGGGTCCTGCCCAGCCTCACCTAAGTGTTTGTGAGGCCATCAGTCCTAGTCTGAAAAAAAGGAATGCTGTCGGTACGGGTCCTAACTAACAAAATCTAGTTGCGCCCCTTGCCCAAATCCCTCGATTTGAGCTTCAATCTATTGACCTCTTATTTACCATTACTTCAGCATAAGCGTGTCCCAGCCTCACCTAATCTATTGTAAGACCATTAGTTCTTGACTGAAGGGGAATGCTACCGGTACAGGTCCTACTTCTATCTTTGCTTATTAACTTAGTGTAAGTCTTTAAAATAAGCCTCTTCTATTATTTCTGCTCTGTTTGCTTATTTACTTATTCTAAGTCATAAAATAAGCCTCTTCTGTTGTCTCTGCTATACTTGCTTATTAACTTAATTATAAGTTTTAAAATAAGCCTTTTATGTCATCTCTAATTATAACATGTGTGTTATAATTTTGCTTATTAACTTAACCCAAGGTCTAAGTTTAAATATAAGCTTCTTCTGCTATTTTTTCTATTTTCTCTTTTTAGTTATAATTACATGTTATAACTATGCTTGTAAATATCTTAAATTTTCCTATTTCAGTCTATGTCCAATTTATTACAGTTCTTCTTACTTTACATCTAATTTTCTGTAAATTTTGTGTTCTTATATTTTAGTCTATATTAGAGAATTATTCTCTTCTATTTATTTATTCACGTAAAAGGAATAAAATAAACTAACATTTACAGGCTAAATTTCAACTAAAAAGGAATAGAAGTAAATAACAATAAATGACTGTAAATAATTGGGAAAAACTATAAATAACAGTAGATAATTGCAAATAAATGAAATAAAATAGCTAAAAGAAAATAGACTGGAAAGAAAGTCTAAAATTTACTTACAATAAACTGTAAATAAACTTGCATAAAGGTTATCCCAAAATTGTAGAAAAACTACAACTATTGGAAACCCTATTATTTTAAATTACTTAAAAATCTAAAATAATTACTAAACACTCACTTGTGGTCCTTAGCTCTTTTCCTTGGCCTTCTCGGATCCACTTCTAGGGTATAAAATATTAAAAAGATCTTCTTCTTAGAAAAATATTCCTTTTAGGGTCCAGCCTCAGGCAATGAACCCAAATGGAGAAAATCTGAATGAGAAAAATAGCTAGGTCTAGGATCTTATTTATAGCGTCACTTGGGGATCTCAGGCCATTGGATTTGAAGATTAAATCAGGTGCAACCATGTCATAGGCTCGCTGGGAACCGTCGGATGGAAGTACGAACGCACAACATCGAATTAAAATAGAAAAACACGTCATCCCTTCGTCTGGACGAAAGTTCATCTAAGTATACAGGTGGGTCGACCCCCAGGTTGACCTTTCTATTATGTGCGTCGACCTATAGGTCGACCCAGCTATGGGGAAGGTCGACCCTAGGGTCTACCTGACCCTATATAATTCTGTTTTTTTATTTCTGATTTCTTGTTTCTAGCGTATCTTCTTCATATTAACTCGGATTTTGACAATTTATATATGGAAATTGACTGAAAAATTACCACAGACACAATGGTGCAACTCCCGTGGCTTAATTATGATAATTTTACAAAGTTATTTTATTATTTAATTAATTCGTTAATTAATTACTATAGCTCAAATTTTGGGTTGTTACATTCTCCCTTCCTTAAGGGATTTCATCCCCGAAATCTCTAAGGATGGAAGAATGAAATAAATGTTTTCATCCAAGTTCTACAACCAACTACTCAACCATCACCCATTACATCCATTGTCCTTAGGTTTTTCTAATGCAATTCATGATATATATGCAAAACAGTGTAGTGTCAATGTCCCTAACTAATGTAAAAGATTAGGCGGTCTACTGATTCAGTCGACCTCCTTTTTATGCAATCATGTCCGTGCTATGAATCCAAATGAATGCAAATTTCCTAATGATAACTGATAGTTCTATATGCGTGCTACAATCATCATCCAAATGCAACAATCATATGATAATCATCCATTAATAGCAACCATGGAATAAAATAAAAATGCAAATGCACACACATCCATATGCATATGCTTTAGTGGCCTAGTTAGGCCGATCCCTAAGAGGTAATAGTGCCTAGTATATATATATATACACACACATATATATATATATATATATATATATATATATGCATCCATTAGCATCCACTAGCAAACACTTGCAACCACTAGCATCCATCATACATAACATGTTCTAATAACATGTTTACATTCAATCCTACCATCCATAGGTTAAGTCCTAAGATCTACCCTCCCAAAGGATAATAAAGGAAAGAACCTATTCAAACTAAAGATGGAAATAGGAAATTCTAAAACTTACTATCAAAGATATGCGGATAAGAGGTACAACTCTTCTCTTCAGCTTCCCACGTAGCGTCTTCAACATCATCTCCCCACTACATCTTTACTAACGGGACTTCTTTATTCCTAAGCTTCTTGATGTTACATCCAACGATCTTAGTAGGAATACGACGAACCGATGCTTCTCTCTCCACTTCAACCTCCTCCAATTGACTAGGCTCCACATCCTCTACTGAGTCTTGTAAGCGCTTTCTCAAGTGCGAAACATTAAAAACATCATGCACTCCTACGAGCCTCTCCAGTAGCTTTACTCGATACACCATCTTCCCTACTCTTTCTACAATGGGGAACGGTCCTACGAATCTGGGAGCTAGTTTCCTACTCGATCCAAACCTCACCATCTTCCTTAGTAGGGATATTTTAATGAACACTAAGTCTCCTACCTCAAACTAAATATCCCTTCTCCGCTTGTCTGCATAAGATTTCTATCTATCTTGGGCTGTCTTCATCCTTCTTCTAATCAAATCAATCTTCTCTGAAGTCTCCCTAATCATGTCGGGACCAAGTAACAATCTCTCCATAGACTCCAACCAACATGAAGGTGGCTTGCAAGGTCTCCCATAAAGAGTTTCGAAAGATGCCATCCCAATGCTAGCTTGAAAACAGTTATTATATGCAAACTCCACCAAAGGAAGATGCTTCTCCCAAGTTCCTCTAAAATCAAGAATGCACATCCTCAACAATCCTCAAGCACTCTATTAACTCTCTCCCTTTGGCTATCCGTCTGAGGGTGATAGGCCGTACTCAATCTAATCTGCATCCCTAAAGCCTCTTGCAAACTCCTCCAAAACTTGATAGTAAAGATAGGGTCTCTATCGCTCACTATACTAGAGGGAACTCCATGAAGTCGGACTATCTCACGAACATATAAGGATGCCAAATAAGGTGTCATCCTCTTACTCTTGACCGGAATAAAGTGGGAGCTCTTAGTCAAACGATCTACAATCACCCAAATACTGGTGTTCCCCTTCCTAGGTCAGGGTAATCCATCTATGAAGTCCATCGAAACACTATCCCGCTTCCATTCGGGTACATCCATTGGCTAATGTAATCCATCGGGCTTCTGCTGCTCCACCTTAACCCTTTGGCACACCAGACACTTAGCCGCAAACTCTACCACATCCTTCTTCATACCGCTCCAATAAAACATTCTCTTCATGTCTCTATACATCTTATCACCACCCAGATGAATAGTCATTCGAGAATGGTGTGCTTCCTCTAGAACCACTCTCATCAAATCACTAGTGCGGGAGACACAAAGTCTTCCGTCTCTCCTTAGCCACCATTTTCTATTAATGGAATAGCGTTGGAGATGTCTAGAGACCTCTCCTCTGCTAATCCTTTCCAAAATATCCATAAGCTCCGAATCCTCATGTTGTCTCGAGCCAATCTGATCTATGATGGTAGGCTTAACCTCAAGTGCTACCAATAATCCAGGCGTAATGTCCGTAGAGGGCTTAAAATCAAAAGTGAAAATAAACTCTAGGCTCTTCCATTCCACGAACATTGGACCAAGGGTTGCTTTCTTCCTACTCAACGCATCTGCAGCCATGTTCCTTTTAATAGGGGTATAAGCTATCTCAAAGTCATAAGATGCCAAAAACTCCATCCATCGCTGCTGCCTCAAGTTTAAATCCTTCTGTGAGTATAGGTACTTCAATGATTTATGGTCAATGAAAAGCTCGAACCTCTCTCCTAGTAAGTAATGGCTCCAAGACTTGAGTGCGAAAGCTATAGCAGCTAGCTCCAAATCATGGGTGGGGTAGTTCTTCTCATGAGTCCTCAACTGTCTACTTCCATAACATACCACCCTCCCTTCTTGCATCAATACTGCTCCAAGACCCATCTTGCATGCATCAGTGTATACTATAAAAGGCTTAGCTTCGTCGGGTAAAACTAACACTGGTGCACTAGTAAGGGCTCTCTTTAGTATCATGAAGGAATCCTCACAATCCACGTCCCGCACGAATGCCACATTCTTCTTAGTGAGGCGAGTAAGCAGTGCTGAAATCTTAGCAAAATCTCTAATAAACTTCCTATAATAACCAACAAACCTAGGAAGCTTCTAACTTCAGTAACGTTCTTGGGGGCCTTCCAACCTTGCATTGCAATTACATTAGCGAGATCAACAGCTAAACCCTCTCTTGAGACCACATGCCCCAAGAAACGTACCTCATCTCGCCAAAAGTGACACTTCGAGAACTTTGCTCTCAACTGATGAACACGAAGTGTACGAAGAACCTCCTCTAGATGAATAGCATGCTCCTCCATACTCTTGGAAAACACCAAAATGTCGTCCACGAATACCACTACGAACTTATTTAGGACATCTCGAAAAACAGGCTCATCAAATCTACAAAATATGATGGGGCATTGGTTAGCCCAAACGGCATAACCAACCACTCAAAGAATCCGTCGGGTTTCCTAAATGTTGTCTTATCAATGCTATCATCAGCGACCCTAAGCTGATGAAATCCAGTAGCCAAATCAAGTTGAGAAAATACTGAAGAGCCAACCAACTGATCGAAAAGATCATCTATCTTAGGAAGTGGGTAATGGTTCTTCTTAGTGAGCTTGTTCAACTCTCTATAGTCTACGCAAAGTCGAAGGGAACCATCCGCCTTTGCAGCAAAGACAACTGGCGCTCCCACTCAGATATGCTCCGTCTGATGAAGCCTTTCTCCAACAGCTCACCAATTTGCTTACTTAACTCCTTCCTCTCCCTAGGTGCCATATGTCTCACGGGCAATGCCATTGGCTTAGCATTGTCATTCAGATAGATCTTAAAGTCGATCTCTCTCTTAGGGGGTAGTCCCCTAACCTCCTCAAAGACGTTTGGGAAATCTCTAATGATTGGGACTGAATCTAACTCTACTGATGATGAATCAAGGGAATAAAGGAAGCTCAACATGTCTGACCCCTATGGGTCGCTAGAAACCTCGAGAGTTCGTCTGCTACATGTCTCTAGTCTAACGACTCTCCTCTCGTAGCCCAATATCGCTCCATAAGTGGATAACCAATCCATCCCCAAAATCATCCCATACCCCGAAAATCTTATACATAGGCGTAACAGTCAAACTCTACGCCTAATATGAAAATTTTCAAACCCCTACAAATCTTGGATAAATGTGCCGATCCTCCTATAGGGTTTGAAACAACAATAGGGCCTACTATTAAGGAGATATATAAGTGCAAACAATCAACCAAGGAACTAGAAATGAAAGAGTGCGATGCTCCGGAGCCAAAAAGAGTCCGAATGGGAAAATCCGAAATAGAGATCAAACCTTCTATAGAGACTTCCCTACCTCGATCCGGTCCGCTGCTAGAATGTGCTGCATCCAAGGCCTGAATCTTTGCTATAGGTGCGCCCGCTCCCTGCCCCGTCTTCTGAGGACAAGCTCTACTAAGGTGACCGGGCTGTCCATAGCTAAAATACCTCCCCTTCATCATTTTATTCTTACAGACCCTTGCATAATGACCAACCAATCCACAGCTATTGCATTTCCCACTTTTCTTGATCCGCTTTCTTTCCTCTTGTCCTTATCCTTCTTGTTCTTCCACCACGACTTCTTAGAGCTTTCAGACTTAGGAACCTCTTTAAGCTCTCCCTTCAGCTGCCAAGATGCAGGCTGAACTCTCTATCGGTCCTTCAATCCTAACAACCTAAACATTCACTCCGTATCCTCCATCCTAGCTTGTGCCTCCTCGAAATCCTCTATGCCAAAAAACGTCTTGCCTCCTAGACAAGCAAAGTCCTTGTATAACTTAGAAAAATTGGCTAGTGTAGGTGGATTAATGGGACCTCCACCTACTAGTGATGTATTGGGCGCTTTCTCTTGCACTTCTGGTACCGTAGCTCTATAGAACCAGTCAGCCATACTATGCAAAGAAAAGAGAATTTATGTTCGAAAGAATCGAAAGAAGGTTGAACTGGACTTTGAGGGGATTTTTGCAAAAACTCTTTTATACTTGAAAAACTATTTTTATAGTAAGAGTTTCTTTTTGAAAAATACTTCTAGTTTGAAGTATGCTACTTTTAGAAATAGGTTACTTTTGGAAAAATACTTTATTTTTAAAACAAGTTTTAAGGAATCCTGTAACCTTAGGCTCTGATACTAAGTGAAACACCCCCACGCCCTTTAGTATACCCAAAAAGGACACACTAAAGAATATGGTGCGTTATAGGTATAGCTAAAAAACTTTACAGAGACTAAGATTCATAAGACAAATATATAAAACAGCGGAAACATTTAAATAGTAACTCATTAAAAATTAAACTTCATAAATACATCTTAAAACCAAATATTTCTCACAATACCAAATACACATGTCTTATGAAAAATACCATCTCAGTCACAACATCATAGTACATAAAATCATAAAATCTTCCCTCTCATCAAGTACCAGTACATCCCAAGTCAAATGAAAATAAAACTGGAAAGAAGAAGAAGAAGAATACATGAAGACTCTCCAAGAATATCTCTCCAAGAAAGCTAAAAATCTGCTGCCCTTGCTTCTGCTGGCTTATGGGGGGAAAGCGGAAAATAGAGGAGTGGGTCAGACTAAAAGTCTGGTGAATGAAAGTAATTACTAGTATTTTTAAGCAAGATAAAGATAATAGAGTTTGCAACAGTTCTAGTACAAAAAGAAAATAAAGGAAAAGATAAAGCTGGAATAAAATATTGTTTAACTGTTTGCTTTGCTTAGATAGTTTTGATTGGATTGTTTGCTCTTTTCTAAAACTGCTTTGATTAGGCTGAAATCCCAATCCTAGTATTATTAGGCTGAAATCCGAATTCTACCCTTCGATCGTCCTTCTATCTCTATTGTACCACTATGAGCTAGTCTCATCCTATGGGTCCCATAGCAAAAGGACACATGTTTAGCGCTTTGGTACTCAATAGCGACTTATATCCCTGCTCTGAGGCCGCACGCTCGGCCACCGTCGGCTCGCACTATCTGTTGCTCCTCTTTTGATCTCTTATTTACCATTACCTAAGCATAAGCGTGCCCAGCCTCACCCGATCTGTTGTGAGACCATCAGTCCTAGTTTGACAGGGTCCTGCCCAGCCTCACCTAAATGTTTGTGAGATCATCAGTCCTAGTCTGAAAAAAAGGGAATGCTGCCAGTACGGGTCCTAACAAACAAAATCTAGTTGCGCCCCTTGCCCAAATCCCCCGATTTGAACTTCTTTCTATTGACCTCTTATTTACCATTACTTCAGCATAAGCGTGTCCCAGCCTCACCTAATCTATTATGAGACCATCAGTTCCTGACTAAAGGGGAATGCTGCAGGTACGGGTCCTACTTCTATCTTTGCTTATTAACTTAGTGTTAGTCTTTAAAATATGCCTCTTCTGTTATTTCTGCTTTGTTTGCTTATTAACTTATTCTAAGTCTTAAAATAAGCCTCTTTTGTTATCTCTGCTATACTTGCTTATTAAATTAATTATTACTTCTAAAATATGCCTTTTCTGTTATCTCTAATTATAACATGTGTGTTATAATTTTACTTATTAACTTAACCCAAGGTCTAAGTTTAAAAATAAGCTTCTTCTCCTGTTTCTTCTATTTTCTCTTTTTAGTTATAATTACATGTTATAATTATGCTTAAAAATGCCTTAAATTTACTCCTTTCAGTATGTGTCCAATTTATTACAGTTCTTCTTACTTTACATCTAATTTTTTGTAAGTTTAGTGTTCTTATATTTTAGTCCATATTAGCGAATTATTCTCTTCTATTTATTTATTCGCGTAAAAGGAATAAAAAGAAACTAACATTTACAGGCTAAATTTCAACTAAAAAGGAATAGAAGTAAATAACAATAAATGATTGTAAATAATTGGAAAAAACTGTAAATAACAGTAAATAATTGCAAATAACTGAAATAAATTAGCTAAAAGAAAATAGACTGGAAAGAAAGTCCAAAATTTACTTACAAATAAACTTTCATAAAGATTATCCTAAAATTGTAGAAAACCTACAACTATTGGAAACTCTATTATTTTAAATTACTTAAAAATCTAAAATAATTACTAAACACTGACTTATGGTCCTTAGCGCTTTTCCTTAGCCTTCCCAGATCCACTTCTAGGGTATAAAATATTAAAAAGATCTTCTCCTTGGAAAATTATTTCTTTTAGGGTCCAGCCTCAGGCAATGAACCCAGATGGAGAAAATCTGAATGAGAAAAATAGCTAGGTCTATGGTCTTATTTATAGTGTCACTTGGGGATCTCAGGCCACTGGATTTGAATATTAAATCTGGTGCAACCACATCATATACTTGCTGGGAACCGTCTGATGGAAGCACGAACGCACAGGATTGAATTAAAATAGAAAAACACGTCATCCATTCATTTGCACGAAAGTTCATCCAAGTATACAGGTGGATTGACCGCCAGGTCAACCTTTCTATAGTGTGGGTCGACCTATAGGTCGACCCAGCTATGGGGAAGGTCGACCTTAGGGTCGACTTGATGCTATATAATTCATTTTTTTCTTTTGATTTCTTGTTTCTCGCATATCTTCTTCATATTAACACAGATTTTCACAATCTATATATGGAAATTGACCGAAAAATTACCACGGACACAATGGTGCAACTCCCGTGACTCAATTATGATAATTTCATAAAGTTATTTTGTAACGACCCGTATTTTTATGGATCGAAACATCGTAAAACAGTTGACATTTGGTCGCATTGTTGATAAGTCGTCCAGAGTCTAAGTCTTAGGTCGTATGAGAGTTTGGAGCGACCTAAGGAAGTGGGCGAGTTAAGGGGTAGACGACTTAGTGAAGTGGAGCGACCTAAGTATTGGAACGACCTAAGAAGTTAGGTCGTGTGATAGTTAGGTCGTTTAGAAGATAGGTCGTGGGGTAGGTTAGGTCGGTTGGAGCGACCTATAGGATGTTGGCGACCTAAGGTTTTGAGCGACTTAAGGGTTTGCGGCGACCTAAGAGAGTTAGTGAGTAGCGACCTATAGGAGTTAGCGACCTATAGGAGTTAGCGACCTAAGGGTTAGTAACCTACAGTGGTGAGCGACCTAGTGGTGAGCGAGTTAGCATGGTTAGGTCGTATCCTGACTAAGTGTTAGGTCACGTGTGTGTGTTAAGTCGTAGGTTTGTTAGGTCGTGGCATTGTTAGGTCGCGAGGAAGTGTGTCTGTGTTAGGTCGCAGGAGTGTTAGGTCGTAGAAGCGGTCTGTGTTAGGTCGCTAGGCTTCATCCTCGTTAGGTCGTAGGTCGCGGATGCGCGTAGGTCGTTGGATCTGTTAGGTCGCATGGATGCGCATTGTCTTAGGTCGTAAGCTGTTAGGTCGCGTGAAGACTTATCGTGTTGAGTCGTTAAGTCGTAGACTGGTGCATCTGTTAGGTCGTAGGGTTTTAAGTCGAAGGGTTTTAGGTCGTAGGTCGTGGACGACCTAACTCCGAGTGAGCGACCTAAAGTGATTTCAGCCTATAAATAGGAGGGTTTTTCTCCATTTTTGGGATCCGGATTTCGAAGCGACGAAGTGCTGCCATTTTGAGAGCTCGACTTCTTCACTTCTTTTCTCCACTCTAATCTTGTGATTCCTTCCATCCAAATCGAAGATCCAAGAGCTTAGATTGAAGATCTTCACCCATCGAAGAGAGATTTCATCGTTTGAAGCGGATTGGTGATAGATCAAGTTAGATCCTTCGCTGTCCAGATCTGAAGTGGGTTTCTTTTAAGGTGTTTAGGTGATTTGGTGAGTGGTGATTATCTCTCACACGGATCCAAAGGAGTATATCGGATCGTTGGCTTGATTTTGTGCTAAAGTAGTGATTTCCATGCATTTTCCTAATCCTAGGTATAGATCCATATAGATCCATTGTTCATATTGATTTGGCATCCATTTTACTACATGTTAACCTATGCAAGTTCATTCATCAAGATTGTAGAGATATTGCTCATGTTTTCATGCTTGTTAGACTTTTGACTCTTTAATTACGAAATTGCCATTATTGTTATAATTGTCTATTTAGATCATATTTGAATGCTTGTTTACTTGGATTAATGTTTGATTTGATTGATTGCTATGAATTAGATGATTGATGATTTGATTTAGACAAGATGGTCAAAGATGATTCAAAAGCTAAGGGAAAGGCTCTTGAATTGGAAAAGCTGCTCGTGGCATATGTAGCGGATGATGAAGCTCATATGGATAGATTTGATGATGATGTTGAGATGAAGCTTTGCTATGATGATGATGAGGCGAAGTATGATATGAGATAGCCTTGGTCTAATCCAGACGGGATCATTCCAAGCAGATTGACAACTCGGTGAAATGGTTCGGGTTTGAGGATAATGGTTTGCTCGAGGGGCGCTTGAGCTAGTATGGAAATAGTCGTCGAGGAGGATGACTAGAAGGCTGAGATCTCATCGTTGTTGAAGGTTCTAGCATGCTCAAAGCAAGAGTACGTTGGGCAGATTCGATAGTCCCTGAAGGCTACTGATTGGTAGTCAAGTACTCTGGGCAGGTTCGATAGTCCTAGGCACGGGTCACGATGACGTGCGGAGTTATGTCTAGAACCGGGGTTTCCATTAGCCCTTGACGGACGGATGAAATAAAGAGCCGGTCATTCAATTAACGATGATATCGAAGCAATGATAACAGTGATAGCCAGAGTCATGGATGTTTGGTTGTATCGTCATTCGGTCTCGAGAGCGGTATTTTCTGGGTGCTTATCTGATCTTGGTTTAGGCCTTGGGGGTTTGTACTTGGAAAACATCGCCCTTGACTCGAGTGATAATTGCTTTACTTTAAATTGTATGCTCTGCTATGTTTGCTTCTACTTAGTGTGTCTGGGGGCTATCACTGTAGAAAGAGGTGGAGTGGGAGGGTTGTATTCCTATTCCTTTTTCCTTTATGCTCTTTTGGTATGTTGTTAGTTAATTTACCGCTCACTAAGACTGTTGTCTGACTCAAGGCTTTATGTTTTAACTCTTATTGCCTTGGGCTGTTCATCCATTTTGGGACGGGTAGACTAGGTAGAAGGTGACAGGTGCTGTTCTTGCTTTCCACGATGCTGATGTCGAAGACGAGCTGGAGGCTTGCATATTATCTTCTTACTATATGTACTGGGTGTTCCGCTGTTTGTATATTCTCTGAGTGTTATGTAGTGAGGCTTGATGTATTGACTATTCTGATGTTTGTATTCAACTATTATGAAGTTTTATTGATGAGATTCTATTCTGTGAAGCTTCACTATGAATATATATTCTATTGTATTTTGTCCATGTGCTGTGAGTAATACGATAGATTCTGTTGTTTAAATTTACCCTGGCAATCGTCCATGGTCGCCTGGCACACTTTACAGCGCACTATCTCTAGGTTCGGTGCAGGGGTCATGGGTGGTCGTCACATATTTTATTATTTAATTAATTACTATAACTGAGATTTTGGGTTGTTACATGCCAACTAGCTAGGGAGTTCATTAAAGAATTTTCCTCCCTGGAGATTTGCTCTATATCTAACTGTTGAAACTTAGTATGAAATTTTTTGGTCAGCTCCACATATTTGGTTAGAGTACATTCTTTGACTTGATAGTTTCGATGCACTTGATTTAGGACAAGTTGCAAATCACTATGGGTTTTAAGATGAATTACTTGTGCTATCTTTAAGCCTGCAATGAGCGCCTCATATTATGCTACATTGCCGATTGCTTAAAATTCTAATTGGATTGTTCCATATAGTTTCTGCTTGTCTGGAGTAACAAGATATACCATATTCCTGCCCCTTGTTCATTGGATGCTCGGTCTACGTTTAGTTGCCAATTTTGTGGAGGATCTTCTATTTTGTGCTGGGCAGCGTTTTTTGTAAGGTATATTCTACGATTGAGTCTGCTAATGCTTGTCCCTTGATGGCTTTACAAGGGTAGTAAGAGATATTATATCGGCTCGGATCAATGGCCTACTTTAGAAGGCCATTGACGATTTCGAATTCATTAATATCTGCTTCAAAGGTTTGGGATGTGCCTAAAAATATGGCCAAAGCTTCCTCTCTGTAAACAGCAAGTTATACACTAGTTTTTCAATCATGGTGTATCTTAACTCTTCTCCGCTTATGTGTTTTCTTGTAAAGTATATGGGCCACTGCACTCCCTCTTTTTCCCATATGACAGCTACACTCATTGCTTGATCAGTTATGGCCAAGTATACAAAGAGGTCCTCTCCTGAGACTGGTTTGGGGAGTATTAGGGGGTTGGCCAAGTGAGCCTTCAGTACTTTAAAATATGCCTTGCATTCCTCAGGTCCATATAAAGTTTCTACCCTTCTAGACTTGATCGAAGAATGGAGTGCATTTGTTTGTGCTTTGGAGATGAACCTGCTTAAGGCCATTTAAGCTTATTATATCTTTAGGCTTTTGTGGCACCATCATTCCTCGAATGGCCTCAATTTTCCTTGGGTGTCCCTCTTTTTGCTTTCATGGCACTAATCAATTCTTCATACAGTTCACTCGTCAAACTCTTCCCAATTCTCGCTATTTTCTAAGTATCTGACGGATCTATTTGGACATCTTCTAGATCATCCATCAGCTTAAGTTCTTTACTGTTCATTCCCAGTGACGGGTCTACTTCATTTCTATCTTTTACGGCTTCGATGAGACCATAGTTTTCTGGAATGAAGGAGCATCCAAAAGATACTGCACAAACACTGAACTGTATTCATCAGTCTCAACCATGTGTAAATTGTCTTTTTTCGCTTTTCTTGCAGGTATGGTGGTCATAGTATGACCTGTTTCAGTATCTACCTTGGAACTTAGCTCCGATGCAATTCTTTGAACTGGCTTGTTATTTTTGTTTTTACTTAAATTAGAGGACACAATAGTATAATTTTGAAAAACTTTATTTTTAGGATTCAAAGTTACATGATAAAGTTCCCTAGCTAATAATATTCCCCTCTCACACTCCCCACGTCTGAGGAGGTGCAGAACTTCATGAGTAAATCATTTTTAGAATCACTGCTCCTAGATCTATCAGCATGGGCCTCCACAATAACGCATTGTATTGAGATTCTTGGTCTATTATCAGAAAGCTCGCATAAGAGGACTTATGCAGTGGTGCAGTCCCGGCCATTACAAGAAGTTGGGCCATATCCACCGGTACTATTGCTATATTATTGAAACCATATATTGACTCTGGCTTGACTCTAGAACTTCTGCAGGTAATCCCATTTTATTGTAAGCTGCCTTGAAGATGACATTTACTTAGCTCCCTGAATCCACAAAGAATTTCTACATTGTGTAGTTTGAGATTTGTAACATTACTATAAGGGGATCATGATGTAGGAATGTCACTTTAACCGAGTCTATAAAGGTGAAGGTAATGTCTAGCATGGGTTTCTGTTTGATGTGAAACAAGGCTCACGGTTCAGTATGCGCCTCATGCATGTATCTCTCTTGTGCTCTCTTGCTCTAACCTACTATGTGAGGCCCTTCAAGAATGGAGGCTATGAGATTAGTTGGGTTTCTTACCACACTTTCATGGACGTCGGTGGATTGGTTCTGTGCAGGAACAGTTGGGTCATCCTCTATATAAGTTCCCAGGCACCCCTTCTGAATTAAGCTCTCTATCTCGATCTTCAGGTGGCGATAGTTATTGTGTGGTGTCCATTCACCCTGTTAAACCTATAGAATGCACAACCCTTATTTGGCTTAGCCTTCTTTCCTTTATTCGGTATGTTTTATGGTAAGTCTATCCTAGTTAGCTCGTATATTTAACTCGATTCATGCGTAAGTGGGTCTTTGCTGTGAAGTTGAATTCTCTTGGTTGTTTTGCAAGTGGGTTATTGTACACTTCTGCCTCCCTTTCGTTTCCGATTGTTATTTGTTATGGGAACTCTTTCGATAGTTGTCCCCCCTTGGCTTTGGCTTTTTCAATTCGGTATACCAACTGGCTCTCTCATAGAAAGCTTTCATGCTCCCGCATGGCTTCCTACTATTCTTATCCAATATGTTAGTGTTTCTTCTTATCCCTGAATGGGCTGCCATTAGCAGAGCCTCCTTACTGGTAAGTCCAATTCCCATCGCTTCTTCTTTAAAATGTTTGATGAAGCTGCGTAGACTTTCATTATCCCTTTTTCGACTGAAGACGAAGTATACTGATCTTGGGAACTTTCATGGCCAGCATGGAATCACCTACTGAAATCGGTGGACAGCTGCGCCCAAGAATGGATCTCTCCTCGGGAATATCTCTTAAATTACCTTAAGATTGCTCCAGCAAGATATACTGGGAACAACTTACAGCAAGCCAATTTTCCATCTGTAACGACCCGTAAATTTCAACTGTTTAATAACGTAATTAGTTGAAATTTTGAGAAAATTTAAACGATAAAATTTTGAAATAAAAATTTAATATTTGGAATACGTTTAGTTAAACAAAGCAACTGGTAAATTTTCGTCCGAAAATACGAAAGTTTATTTCGCGCGTAAATTCACTTCAATTTAATCGGTTAAAAAGTAATGAAAATAAAATGTTTCCGAAACCTAAATATTTTTACATAGAAAAATTCTAAACCATCTTCTGAGCAAGATGTCAGTTGGTCGTTTTTCAAAATTTGGACATCTATTGCTCCGTCGTTCTTATTTTCTGGAAAATAGCAGTATTTTGGTACCGATATCAATGTTTATAATCCAATCAAACCACTGATATCCGTATACCGTTTTGATCATCTCGTAGTGCTGATCACTACAGTATATTCGTTTGGATATTTCGATGTCCAATATGAGATGGAATTTGCGCATCGGTTTGTCGTATCGGTACCTTTGTTTCCTCTGACCTTTTTATTTGCCTACCGTATAATCCAAGGTTCACAACCTTTTATTTGCCGAAAATCAAATGGTGACTATTACTTTCCCATTGTTCATTTATTACTCACAGAATTCATGAAGACTCTTTTGCTTTCCACCGGTTCGTGTGCATGGTTTTATCTGAACTTCTAAACTTGCTTTTATTTAATTTTGAAACACCATTTGACCTTTCACATCTTGCTAAATTTTATTGTGCCTTTACTCTGCGTTTTTTTTGTGTGACCTTTTGTGTTTGTGGCCCTTCATGCTCCTTTTATAAAAAGATATAATAATAAGTTTGTTCATATATCTCTGTCTTCTGGCCTTTGTTCAAGAAATACCTGTATTACTTCCATTCCTTCCCACTTGCCGACAAACGTAGCCTCGTCCTTCAACCCGGTGCCGCCTTGCTTTTCTCCGCCTTTACCTTTCACCTTGCCAAGCACGGCACACACCATCACTCATTCGCTTTCCACCCTGTCGCCATGTCAGCCATCGCCGGCTCGGCCTCAGACTTCCTCCCCTTCACACGTCGGTCACCCACAGCTCATCGGCAACCCCACTTCGGCTACCACACGCAATCACCCACCACCGCACACTCTTAACGTCGACGCCTATTCACCTACCTGTCGGTTCCTTTCCTCGCTGTTTCTCAACCGCCGCTGTTCCTTCCTCGACCGCTACCAGCACCGACCGGAGCTCTCTAGATCCGAACAGGTTGCGGAACGTGGCGGTTATTGCACACGTTGATCACGGTAAGACTACACTCATGGACCGGTTGCTCCGCCAGTGCGGTGCTGATATTCCACATGAGAGGGCTCTTGATTCTATCAGTCTCGAGAGAGAGCGTGGAATCACAATCTCTTCCAAGGTTACTTCAATTTTGTGGAAGGACAATGAGCTTAACATGGTTGATACTCCAGGTCACGCTGATTTTGGCGGTGAAGTTGAAAGAGTAGTTGGGATGGTTGAAGGAGCAGTTTTAGTTGTTGATGCAGGAGAAGGCCCCCTTGCACAGACAAAGTTTGTATTAGCTAAAGCTTTGAAATATGGTTTACGACCAATACTTCTTTTAAACAAAGTGGATCGGCCTTCTATTTCTGAAGAGACTTGTAATGAAGTTGAAAGTTTGGTTTTTGATCTTTTTTCCAATCTTGGAGCAACAGAAGAACAACTAGATTTCCTTGTACTTTATGCATCCGCTAAAGAAGGTTGGGCTTCAACTACTTTCACAAAGAGTCCTGCTGATGACTCTAAGAATATGTCAGCGCTACTTGATGCCATTGTCAAACATGTATCTCCTCCTTCTGCAAACATTGAGGCACCTTTTCAGATGCTGCTCTATCAGCTTGTCCGTCCAATTTCGTGCCCATCTCGTTTTGATTTGGTGGTCGTACTTGCATTTCGTAACTCAGTTCCATCGTCCAATCTATCTAGCCTCGAAAGGTGAGCACTCACTCACGATTATCGTTCTTTTATGTATTAAATTTGATTTCAATTGAAACGACAATTGAAATATGCTGCTGTTTGATATTTACACTGTATTACCTGTATCAGTTTACCTGTGACATCTGACACCATTATCTGTTATATATGAAATGATAATCCAGTTTGATTGATAATTGATTGATTGTTGATGTTTATATTGGACGTTAAATTATTAATGTTAAAATGATAAATAGTATGAAATTGAACTTGATATAGGATAATTAAATGTTAAATTTGATTAAATGACATTTGTATAATATGACCCCTTTAACTGTTGAATTTATTGACACGTAGGATTTGTTAATTACACTCTGAACCACTGAATGTATGTTGTTAAATTGATGATGTATGAAATTGTAAATAAATGACAAGTGAAAACCGTAATGTAATAATCTTTAATCTACATGAAATGATAGTGTAGATTCTAGAAATAATTATATTAATTCACACAAATAACAATGCGAATTAGTACGGTTATTTCGGGATTATTTGAATTGATTATTGGATTGTTATTGATTGTTGTTATTGCTTGTTTATTTACTTTGACACCATCCCAGTTATCACACTGCAAGTTCCCTTTGTTATGTTTTGGTTTTGAATTGAATTGGAATCGGGTTGAAATGATAAATACCCAAATTTAAATTTTGACCTAGGATAGAAAATTTAATAAAACCCGATTGGTCAATAATTTGATTTAAAAATAAAACGAAGATTTTATTTGAATAAATAATAGGTTTTGAAATGAAGTTGGAATTTGAATTTTTAATGGAAGGAAAATGTTAATATTTGAAATTCTGGAAAATAATAACAATGTAATTGATGAAGAATGTTGTTTAAATTGAGAAATGATTGAATTAACTTTGAAATGATTTAATAATTAAGTTTCAAACTATAATTAAGTTTGAAATTATTAAACTTTGTAATGATTTAAAAAATTAAGTTTGAAATGATTTAACAATTAAGTTTGAACTTATTAAGCTTTGAAATTATTTAATAATTAAGTTTGAATTATTTAATAAGATTGAATTATTTAATGATTAAATTGAATTGAACTTTTTAATAAGTAAAATTGAATTTTTGAATAAGTGAATTTTACTTCGTAAATAATTGAAATTGGGTTTCTTTATAAATTAAGTTTTGGAAATTATTTAAGTAAGTAAATAAGTGAAATTGAATTTCTTTAACAAGAAATAAAATGTGATATTTGTGGAATTAATGTAAGACTTGTAATTGGAGATTTGATCTGACAAATTTAGTTTAATTCAAAATTGTAAGTTTTGTTTTAATGAAGTTGAACTTAAGAAATTGATTTAATGAATTGGAAATTTAATAGAAATTGTTTTGAATGATAAATTAACTTAACGAATATTGAAGGAAATCGATAAATGAATTTAAATTGATTTAAATGTTAAATTAAATTAATTTAAATGATTTCGGAATGAAACTTATATATGAAGTTGAATCAATATTTGAATTGTTTTAAATAAAATTGAAATTGAATTGTAAGACTTTGAAAGTATAATTTGGAAGTTTTGAAACGTAAATTTATGGAAATGGTTTTGATAGGCAAATGAAATGTTGATTTGCGAATTGAAATTGAAATTGTTTTGGTTTTTTTTTTTTTTTTGAAATATAATAAACGACCAATCGGTGTAATAATTACGGAAGTTATTAAAGAGACCGGAATTCGGTTATGGATATACTCTCTATCTAAACCGAAAACCACTTTAATAACTATACGCGGAGTGATGATCCAGAATGAAGTGGTTGGATTGTCGAACGTTGATGATTGAAGAAAGTGAACGATAATGGATAGCCTTGACACTTGTGTCAAATTGGAAATGACTAAAACAGGAGCTGTGCCGGGCCAATGGAGGATTGATACCTCAAGTGGACACACTTCTTCGAACTACTTATACTTGTTGTCGATTGGTGCACCCTTGATTTTTGGGAGTGTTGTCTCACGGTGTTGTGGGCGCTGCGGCGTTGCGTTCTCACCAGTCCGGATCAGGCGAACGGTAGTATCACTACCTTGGGTATAGCCTCATGTGCCTTGTCATACTTGTATTCCATTTATGCGCGACCACTACGAATTTGTTTTGTACCTTGAGTATATGGATTGCCCTCTGGTGACTTCCGGTTTTGGGGAAACTACGGTCTTGTATATGCTTGTGGGAATATAAATGTGTTAAGGGTGGAATGGGCCATGACTTAACGCTATTTTGATATCTTTATATTACTGATAGACATTATCTACTTAGCGTATATTACTACCTAGTAGATAGTTTGACGGATCCTTAAAGGATGGTTATTCCAAACATCCTTTGAGTTACTTGTATTTCAATTGCTATTTCACTTGAGTTGGATTTATTAATATAAGAATGTTAATCCTGACTCGAGTGTTTTGTATTTTGCTTTACGCTCGGGTCAGACTGAGTAGTTCAGCTTTCGAGACTCACCTTTGGAGTTGGAGCTTCGCTTGGAGATCCAGCTATCTATCCAGCTTTCAGATATTCGATGATTCCAGTGATGTATTCTGATTTGTATCTGATGTATCGTGTTACTCTTCCGTTGTATCTGGTTTAACTCTGATGTATTGTATTATTCTTCTGTTGTAAACTCTGATGTATTTTATATATTTATATAGTAGCTTCATGAACTACTATCTCTTTTATTTCCGCTGCACTTATTACTCTGTGTCTGTGATCTGTGATATTTTATTTACTGTATATGTTCAGTTTTGCCAAATTTAAATTAACAACGCGGTATTTTGAGCAATTCAACTCCGGCATGAGTGTCTACCTATTCACTTATAATGGACGCGAATGGTCCAAAATATCGGGTCGTTACAGTTGGTATCAGAGCTTTGGTAGCTCTAGGCAAAACTTAACATATAGGGTAAATGTATTTACAGAATCACTCTCATTTGAGTTTCAATCTCTTCCTTTGACTCGATTCCTTTGAATTTTGGAACGTTCCCCTCGGTTCCGAAATTTATTCACGTCCTTCACAATTCGTCTTCTTTCAATTCTGGAGCACCCCACAACTCCATTTTGAATGATATCTATAATAGATCGGCGGTCTCGCCAATCTTCGAATAATTCGTAAAGGAGTAAACTCCTTTATAATCTGCATCGATTTACCGGAGATTTCTGTATCCTCGGTTTACGATGCTATCTATCTCCTGCTATACCTGAATTCTATTTCTTGAGGTCGAATGTCGATTTACCTCGGAATTCCACATCGATCTTATTTTTGAAGTCATGGTCGACCCGGTTATGGTTGCCCGCGATTTACATGAGATTATCTATTTCCTTATTCGGTTAAATAATCACATCTTATCTTTCGTTCCAACTATTCTCAAATCAAAATTTTCTTTGATTGATATAATCAAATTTGAATCTAGGTCCTTGCTTTGAAAATTTATTCTCGTATGGTGTACTCATAAATAAATATTTAAATGTTTTATATATTGTGTTGTTTGAGTTGTTGATGTTGATTTGGGTTTCCGATCGATACGTCTGATCAACGCTATCGATAGGATTTCCAAAACACTTGAGCAGAGCAAACTGACACGAGATCGTTTTCAAATTTGGTAAATAAAATAAAGTTTGGTATGATTATGTTATGAAACTAAATTGTTAATAAATTTGTTGTCAGTAATAATAATATTTGATTTTCATTTATTGTTTTGTAAACCATTGACTATTGCATAATATAAATAAATGAATTTATAAATACGGTTTATAAATTGATTTGGAATTTGAAATGAATTTAATTCAAAAATTTGAGAATTTAGTTTCCGGAGATTTCGAATTTTGGTTTTAAATTTTAAAGTATATATTATTGGACGTATTTTCGAATAAAAATCGTTTTCAAAGAATTTTTAAAATGTTGAAATCAGTGCTCTTCTCTTTGTCGCTGAAAAATAATTTCGGTGATGGCGGCCGCATCATCGACATTCATTTTCGAGTTTCGAAGTGGAGATACTATTCTGTAGCTTTGCTACGGTTTTGTTTTGAACAAAAATAATAATATTTTGATTTGAATTTCTTCAGTATAATTTGATTTATAAATATATTGTATATATCTCTAAATTGTTTAAAGTTAATCGGAAATCTAATTCTTAAATTTTGTTAAAGGATGATTTTAATTATAAATAAGACCAAAATTTGGAATAAATATTTAAACTTGAATAATTGAATTGGGAAAATTTTATTTGTATATTGTTCAACTGCATTCTAATACAACTTACCTAAATCATTCAGAAGTTGAATATGCAATTGGATAATATATAAGATAAATTGAATTTATAAATAAAATTTGGGTGCTTATAATAAATGTTATACACTAAATTTTGATTATAAAGATGTTAATAGAGTTAGATAGGATAATAAGAAAACTCAGTTAATAAAGAAATAAATTTGTTTTGAAAGAAATAATAAATTTGTTTTGAAAGAATTAATTATAAATTGAAATTTGATCAACATATGAAAATACCTCGAATTTAAAAGAAATTAATAGATGTAAATTAATTTAAATCGAAACTTTATGGTTTAAATTAATTTATATGGGTTAAATATATGTGAGTAGATATATTAAGTAGAATAAATTTAATGGTAATTTGGAATAAAGAAGAATTTAAAATTGTTGAAGAAAATATGATTATAATAAAAGACTATTCAAATTTATGGTTTTAGAAATTGTAAATTTAAGAAAATGGGATAATAAGATAATAAATTTAGAAATAATTGAGATTGATTTTAGTCAAATCAAATGGATTAAATCAATTACTGAATATCAATTAATTTAAATTTGAATTTATATGGTTTAAATTAATTGTTATTTTGTATTTCAAATCTGTTTTCTTTCTGGTTGGTTCTATTCTCCTACCTCGTTCCTTTTCGGGGACGAAAAGTTTTGAGTGGGGGAGAGTGTAACGACCCGTAAATTTCAACTGTTTAATAACGTAATTAGTTGAAATTTTGAGAAAATTTAAACGATAAAATTTTGAAATAAAAATTTAATATTTGGAATACGTTTAGTTAAACAAAGCAACTGGTAAATTTTCGTCCGAAAATACGAAAGTTTATTTCGCGCGTAAATTCACTTCAATTTAATCGGTTAAAAAGTAATGAAAATAAAATGTTTCCGAAACCTAAATATTTTTACATAGAAAAATTCTAAACCATCTTCTGAGCAAGATGTCAGTTGGTCGTTTTTCAAAATTTGGACATCTATTGCTCCGTCGTTCTTATTTTCTGGAAAATAGCAGTATTTTGGTACCGATATCAATGTTTATAATCCAATCAAACCACTGATATCCGTATACCGTTTTGATCATCTCGTAGTGCTGATCACCACAGTATATTCGTTTGGATATTTCGATGTCCAATATGAGATGGAATTTGCGCATCGGTTTGTCGTATCGGTACCTTTGTTTCCTCTGACCTTTTTATTTGCCTACCGTATAATCCAAGGTTCACAACCTTTTATTTGCCGAAAATCAAATGGTGACTATTACTTTCCCATTGTTCATTTATTACTCACAGAATTCATGAAGACTCTTTTGCTTTCCACCGGTTCGTGTGCATGGTTTTATCTGAACTTCTAAACTTGCTTTTATTTAATTTTGAAACACCATTTGACCTTTCACATCTTGCTAAATTTTATTGTGCCTTTACTCTGCGTTTTTTTTGTGTGACCTTTTGTGTTTGTGGCCCTTCATGCTCCTTTTATAAAAAGATATAATAATAAGTTTGTTCATATATCTCTGTCTTCTGGCCTTTGTTCAAGAAATACCTGTATTACTTCCATTCCTTCCCACTTGCCGACAAACGTAGCCTCGTCCTTCAACCCGGTGCCGCCTTGCTTTTCTCCGCCTTTACCTTTCACCTTGCCAAGCACGGCACACACCATCACTCATTCGCTTTCCACCCTGTCGCCATGTCAGCCATCGCCGGCTCGGCCTCAGACTTCCTCCCCTTCACACGTCGGTCACCCACAGCTCATCGGCAACCCCACTTCGGCTACCACACGCAATCACCCACCACCGCACACTCTTAACGTCGACGCCTATTCACCTACCTGTCGGTTCCTTTCCTCGCTGTTTCTCAACCGCCGCTGTTCCTTCCTCGACCGCTACCAGCACCGACCGGAGCTCTCTAGATCCGAACAGGTTGCGGAACGTGGCGGTTATTGCACACGTTGATCACGGTAAGACTACACTCATGGACCGGTTGCTCCGCCAGTGCGGTGCTGATATTCCACATGAGAGGGCTCTTGATTCTATCAGTCTCGAGAGAGAGCGTGGAATCACAATCTCTTCCAAGGTTACTTCAATTTTGTGGAAGGACAATGAGCTTAACATGGTTGATACTCCAGGTCACGCTGATTTTGGCGGTGAAGTTGAAAGAGTAGTTGGGATGGTTGAAGGAGCAGTTTTAGTTGTTGATGCAGGAGAAGGCCCCCTTGCACAGACAAAGTTTGTATTAGCTAAAGCTTTGAAATATGGTTTACGACCAATACTTCTTTTAAACAAAGTGGATCGGCCTTCTGTTTCTGAAGAGACTTGTAATGAAGTTGAAAGTTTGGTTTTTGATCTTTTTTCCAATCTTGGAGCAACAGAAGAACAACTAGATTTCCTTGTACTTTATGCATCCGCTAAAGAAGGTTGGGCTTCAACTACTTTCACAAAGAGTCCTGCTGATGACTCTAAGAATATGTCAGCGCTACTTGATGCCATTGTCAAACATGTATCTCCTCCTTCTGCAAACATTGAGGCACCTTTTCAGATGCTGCTCTATCAGCTTGTCCGTCCAATTTCGTGCCCATCTCGCTTTGATTTGGTGGTCGTACTTGCATTTCGTAACTCAGTTCCATCGTCCAATCTATCTAGCCTCGAAAGGTGAGCACTCACTCACGATTAACGTTCTTTTATGTATTAAATTTGATTTCAATTGAAACGACAATTGAAATATGCTGCTGTTTGATATTTACACTGTATTACCTGTATCAGTTTACCTGTGACATCTGACACCATTATCTGTTATATATGAAATGATAATCCAGTTTGATTGATAATTGATTGATTGTTGATGTTTATATTGGACGTTAAATTATTAATGTTAAAATGATAAATAGTATGAAATTGAACTTGATATAGGATAATTAAATGTTAAATTTGATTAAATGACATTTGTATAATATGACCCCTTTAACTGTTGAATTTATTGACACGTAGGATTTGTTTAATTACACTCTGAACCACTGAATGTATGTTGTTAAATTGATGATGTATGAAATTGTAAATAGATGACAAGTGAAAACCGTAATGTAATAATCTTTAATCTACATGAAATGATAGTGTAGATTCTAGAAATAATTATATTAATTCACACAAATAACAATGCGAATTAGTACGGTTATTTCGGGATTATTTGAATTGATTATTGGATTGTTATTGATTGTTGTTATTGCTTGTTTATTTACTTTGACACCATCCCAGTTATCACACTGCAAGTTCCCTTTGTTATGTTTTGGTTTTGAATTGAATTGGAATCGGGTTGAAATGATAAATACCCAAATTTAAATTTTGACCTAGGATAGAAAATTTAATAAAACCCGATTGGTCAATAATTTGATTTAAAAATAAAACGAAGATTTTATTTGAATAAATAATAGGTTTTGAAATGAAGTTGGAATTTGAATTTTTAATGGAAGGAAAATGTTAATATTTGAAATTCTGGAAAATAATAACAATGTAATTGATGAAGAATGTTGTTTAAATTGAGAAATGATTGAATTAACTTTGAAATGATTTAATAATTAAGTTTCAAACTATAATTAAGTTTGAAATTATTAAACTTTGTAATGATTTAAAAAATTAAGTTTGAAATGATTTAACAATTAAGTTTGAACTTATTAAGCTTTGAAATTATTTAATAATTAAGTTTGAATTATTTAATAAGATTGAATTATTTAATGATTAAATTGAATTGAACTTTTTAATAAGTAAAATTGAATTTTTGAATAAGTGAATTTTACTTCGTAAATAATTGAAATTGGGTTTCTTTATAAATTAAGTTTTGGAAATTATTTAAGTAAGTAAATAAGTGAAATTGAATTTCTTTAACAAGAAATAAAATGTGATATTTGTGGAATTAATGTAAGACTTGTAATTGGAGATTTGATCTGACAAATTTAGTTTAATTCAAAATTGTAAGTTTTGTTTTAATGAAGTTGAACTTAAGAAATTGATTTAATGAATTGGAAATTTAATAGAAATTGTTTTGAATGATAAATTAACTTAACGAATATTGAAGGAAATCGATAAATGAATTTAAATTGATTTAAATGTTAAATTAAATTAATTTAAATGATTTCGGAATGAAACTTATATATGAAGTTGAATCAATATTTGAATTGTTTTAAATAAAATTGAAATTGAATTGTAAGACTTTGAAAGTATAATTTGGAAGTTTTGAAACGTAAATTTATGGAAATGGTTTTGATAGGCAAATGAAATGTTGATTTGCGAATTGAAATTGAAATTGTTTTGGTTTTTTTTTTTTTTTTGAAATATAATAAACGACCAATCGGTGTAATAATTACGGAAGTTATTAAAGAGACCGGAATTCGGTTATGGATATACTCTCTATCTAAACCGAAAACCACTTTAATAACTATACGCGGAGTGATGATCCAGAATGAAGTGGTTGGATTGGCGAACGTTGATGATTGAAGAAAGTGAACGATAATGGATAGCCTTGACACTTGTGTCAAATTGGAAATGACTAAAACAGGAGCTGTGCCGGGCCAATGGAGGATTGATACCTCAAGTGGACACACTTCTTCGAACTACTTATACTTGTTGTCGATTGGTGCACCCTTGATTTTTGGGAGTGTTGTCTCACGGTGTTGTGGGCGCTGCGGCGTTGCGTTCTCACCAGTCCGGATCAGGCGAACGGTAGTATCACTACCTTGGGTATAGCCTCATGTGCCTTGTCATACTTGTATTCCATTTATGCGCGACCACTACGAATTTGTTTTGTACCTTGAGTATATGGATTGCCCTCTGGTGACTTCCGGTTTTGGGGAAACTACGGTCTTGTATATGCTTGTGGGAATATAAATGTGTTAAGGGTGGAATGGGCCATGACTTAACGCTATTTTGATATCTTTATATTACTGATAGACATTATCTACTTAGCGTATATTACTACCTAGTAGATAGTTTGACGGATCCTTAAAGGATGGTTATTCCAAACATCCTTTGAGTTACTTGTATTTCAATTGCTATTTCACTTGAGTTGGATTTATTAATATAAGAATGTTAATCCTGACTCGAGTGTTTTGTATTTTGCTTTACGCTCGGGTCAGACTGAGTAGTTCAGCTTTCGAGACTCACCTTTGGAGTTGGAGCTTCGCTTGGAGATCCAGCTATCTATCCAGCTTTCAGATATTCGATGATTCCAGTGATGTATTCTGATTTGTATCTGATGTATCGTGTTACTCTTCCGTTGTATCTGGTTTAACTCTGATGTATTGTATTATTCTTCTGTTGTAAACTCTGATGTATTTTATATATTTATATAGTAGCTTCATGAACTACTATCTCTTTTATTTCCGCTGCACTTATTACTCTGTGTCTGTGATCTGTGATATTTTATTTACTGTATATGTTCAGTTTTGCCAAATTTAAATTAACAACGCGGTATTTTGAGCAATTCAACTCCGGCATGAGTGTCTACCTATTCACTTATAATGGACGCGAATGGTCCAAAATATCGGGTCGTTACACCATCCTTCAGTATGTCCATATAATACTCAAAGGTGAACAAATAGTCTACTGAGTTCTTTGATCCATCATATTTTTCAATGGTCGGGGCCCCGACGTTGTGGGGAAAAGCTACTTCTGTTATGGATTTGATATATAGGGATGAGGGTTCTACACTGCTTCCTTCTTTGCTACTCCGCTCACAAATCTTAGCCTAATGTTCCATACGAGCTTTCAAATCTTGTATCTCCTCGTTTTTTCACTTATATGTGACGATCCACCCTTAGTTGAAATGGTCACATTCACGTCCTATGCTACTTTGGTTTTGTTCTTCTCCAGTAATAATGGATTAATGTTTGCTAGTTTTCCCTTAAAATTTGGGTTTTTCGGGGCCATACGTTTTTCTCTTGGTTCTAGGCTGACCAGTCCAACATTACCGTTCTCATTACTAAGAGTGCCGCGTTTTCCCTTACTTGCATTTTCTGTGCAGCAGGGGAATGTTTGCAGTGAGCCGTGGATTTATGGTAATTTTAAGACCTATTTTGGTTCTGGTCTACCAGCTACTCAATGCTAGTGATTCTTTCATTGATTTGAGCAACAAACGTATTCAGGGTGTCAAGGATGGGATCAGAGGCTATTTTTTATGGTGGGCAGTTTGGCTTAGATATGGAGGTGAAGGGTCTATTATGTAGTTTTGTAGTTAAATGCCCAGGTCCTTACAATAGTGGGGTTGAGGACTTATTGGGTTGCGTGTTTTAGGCTTTTATAGAAGTTCTGGGGAACTAAACAAGTTGTAATTCACTGGAAATTAGGTCGAAGGTTCAAGCTCTCCTTTTAGCGCCAAATTTAGTGAGAAATTTTGGCTCATAACACCAATTTGACTATGGACTAATTATGGAGCTAATTATTTTCATAATTAAAAATCAATAAATTTAAGTGATACTAAATTTGCCTTAAGATTGTAATTATGTTGTTGTTTGCATATACAATTATGAATTTTTACTTTAACTGTATGTTAAAATGTCAAGTCGAACTTTAGATCCAATTTTACTTAAGGAAAAGGTGAATAACATCTACTTGAAACAGAAAGTAAGTACAATAAAAGTAGAGGACACAGGAATTTACCTTGTTCGGATTTTAGAAAATCTTTCGTCCATGGGTCAAATCTTTGTCTATTTCTTCTTCCCTATATAAAGTTTTTAATAGCAGAAAAAGAGTATAAGAATATTTTGGTTATTTTTCAGAGGAACAATCAAAGGTCCCTTTCTAAGCTATAGTACTTTTTTTTTGAAAATGGGTTAATAATATAATTGCAGATGGGCTATGCGGCCCAAAGCCATACAAAAATTCGATTCACATCTATAACAGACAGCAATAGACAAAGCATTACTTTATACAACTTTAAACTGTGAAAACCTAAAACATTCCATCTTTAGGGCTCGATTATGGCGGCTCCCAGTTCACTGATTGAGCTAATTCGTTCGACACCTTAAACTTTAACGTCTCCAATAGTAGTTCTTCTCGTGCCGTTACAGTGGTAAGTAGCTTCTTCGGAATCCACCCAATTAGCAAGCTAATGTCCCTGTTTATTTTTCTCGTGGGGACTAACTCATCTTGTTGTATGTTGTTAAAAGCCCGATTGTTTCTTTCCCTCCAGATGTGCCACAAGGTGGTTGTGAGGCCAATTTTTCCGGTCTCTTGCATCAGCTTCGTGAGGTTGCTCCCTCCATTCAGGTATTCTACTTCCTCTGTTAGATCCCGTACATTATTAGTCTGTAGGCATCTAAGCTTTTGTATACACCACACTCTTTTGCTGTATTCGCACTCAAAAAATAGGTGTTCATGTGTTTCCTCAGTAGAATTACAAAGATAACATAGTGTATTCTCCAATATCCCCCATTTATGAAGTCTGTCTTTAGTTGGTAATCTTTTGAGTATGGCTTTATATAAGGTGTGAGCCATTTTTGGACTATTAGACCTACTCTAGACCACTTTCGTCCAGTTAGCCAAAGGGAATTTAGTTCTAGATTCCTCCCACACATCTCTGAATCTGAACTGACCATTTGAACTGCTCTTCCATATCCAGAGATCCTACATGCCATCTATTTTAATGTTTTTACACTGAATTTCCTTTTTGTAGTTTGAGCTGAGCAAATTCCTGTCACAATGCCATACACTGTTATCCAGGATTTCAGCCACTTTGCATGTAGGAGCCCCCATATGCTGAAAAGGCTTCCCAGCCTAGCTTGTCAATAAAACTATGCGAGTTCAACCAGGGATCTTTCCATAAGTCTGTGTTATTCCCATTAGCAATTTCTCTATCTAAATAAGTTTGTAGTTCATTCCTGGTTTTTAGGATATTTTTCCATGTAACTGAGGCATTATTATCAATTTTTATGGTCCAAAAATTGTCTTTTAGATACCTCGATCTCATCCAACTACCCCATAGATTTTTAGATGTTAGAACATTCCAAGCTAGTTTCAATCCATATACTTTCTTAAACTCATATAAATTTTTAAGCCCAACTCCTCCTTCCTCTTTCTTTCTACAAAGGTCTGAGTATTTTACTTTGTGCATTCCCCCTTTCCATATAAAGTCTGCACAGACTGAATTTATTTTGGCAATAGAGCAATCAGGTATTTGAAAGGATTGCAGCCAGAATCTGACTTTAGATGTGATAACGGTATGAACCAGTTCCACTCTACCCGCAAATGACAGCAATTTGGATCTCCATCCTTGTAGTTTGTCTCTAATGTTATCAACTAGCTTACCACTTTCCAAATCTGTGATTGTGTTATTAGAAAGTGGTACCCCCAAATATTTAACTGGAAGGTGTGAGGAGTGCGGATTATGGATCTTAAGGCTAGGAATAACACTAGAGGGGGGGGGGTGAATAGTGTTTTTAAGAAATTACTAAATCTTTTTGAGTTTATGTTAATTTGTACACAGATGTATGTAATATTCAGACACAGATATAATCACAGAAACAAACACAGATGCAGAAATAAAGTAAATGCAGTAAAGGAAAGAACACATCGGATTTTATACTGGTTCGGGGTTACCCTACATCCAGTCCCACACAACTAAGTACAGATTTCCTTTCAAAAGCAATTCAACAATTACAACCCTCGGTTTCAAGGCTACGAGGTACACCCTCCAGAATCACAATCCTCTGGGTAGATATACTTGATTTCCGGGGCAACAAGTTCACCCAATTGATTTCCAAGGCTACAATCACACCTTTTCTCGCTTGATTGATTTCCAAGGCTACAATCACACCTTTTCTCGCTTGATTGATTTCCAAGGCTACAATCACACCTTTTCTCGCTTGATTGATTTCCAAGGCTACAATCACACCTTTTCTCGCTTGATTGATTTCCAAGGCTACAATCACACCTTTTCTCGCTAGATAGATTACAAAGAAGCCTATAACTCTGAATAGCACTTGGATCTTGTTGAGATAGTGATAGAGAATCAAACCAGAGATGATATAGTTAGATTCAATGTTGATTTCGGCAAAGTAATGATAGTATTTTGAATAAGAAAATGTGGAAGAAGAAGAGAAGTGAAAAAACAGAAAATCTGATATAAAATTCGTTGAAACTAACCCATATTTATAGAAGAACAACGGTCATGTCCATTCGTGAAAGGTTATGGAGAATAGACGCTTCTTTTGAAATTCAAATTTTGAAACTAACCGACACTATGTCGACATGGGGTACTAGGGCATGTCGACATCCCAAAGGAAATTTTGATGTTTTGATTTTCTTTGAAAATAACCTTTATCTTATATTAAAACTATTTTAAACTTTATAAATATACTTAACTATAGATAAAATACATAGATAAATATAGAGAACAATATATTATATATATAATTTTACTATAATTTTATATTTAAATCTAAGTATAAATATATTATAATTAAAAGATAGTTTAAAACAAACGAAGTTTAAAAACAAGAATATTTAAGGCTAAAGCATCTTTTTGAAAATCATTTGAAAAGATAATTTTTAAGGCTAAAACATTTTGAAAAGAAATTTTGAAAATCATTCCGAAGTTGTTTTGAAAAACATTTTGAAGTAGTTTTGCAAGCTTCTTCCTGCAGAATATCTCATCATGTCAGGACTCGAGAACTTGTACAAAACCAGGATGTTCGTGGATTTGTAAGCCACTTGTCGTAGGTTTGTATGCTACTTGTCGTGGGTTTGTAAGCCACTAAAAAGGTAGAAATGGGTCCCATCCCAAAAGAAAAATGGAGTGAAGATTTCAGTGCTATTGTGAAGTTTTAACATAATTCTAGACTCAATACTTATCTTGAACTCTTGATAATCTTGATACTCATGAGTCTTCAATCTTGATATCTTGAATCTCTATACTGTACAGTCTTCATTCTTGGTACCTGCATGGTTAAATCCTGCATATACATATATATCTAAACTATAATGTTAGTGTTTATATTTTATAATATCATTCTAAGGTTGTTGTCAACAAAACCATCATCTCAAGGACTAACAATCTCCCCCTTTTTGTTGATGATAACCTTTGTTTATAAAATATTACTTCTATCCTATTGACTCCCCCTAAATCTAATAACTCCCCCTTAATCTATGTCTAACTACCCTATTTTATATTTCTCCCCCTTTGTCATCAACAAAAACAAACTAACTCCAAACTATATAACTCCTAGTCTAATATCCTATATGATGATAGTGTTATCATCAATACTTACTTGTAAACCTAAAACTTAGTTCTAAATCAAAAACTCTCCTAACTAAGAATCTATATAATAATAATTTTAATAGAACATATATAAGAACATACATTATTTATTAATTATATATTTGTTTATATTTACATTTTCGTAAAGATCGTAAAACAAACAACAAATAGAAAGAAAAAAAAGAAACTAATGTGTGTCTTTGAATATAGGAGATCTATGAACCGAACAATTTAGATAGTGGAAACAGAAATTTCCATGTTGTTCGACAAGATTTCCATCTTTATCAAAGCACACTTCGCCAACGCAAACGACTTTGTCATTGTCTTCTGCATGCTCTTCTTCCATTGGTTCTTCTTCTTCTTCTTCTTCACTTTCCTCTTGTTCATGATCTCCTGAAGAGTCCTTGTCAATCAAGATTGGGTTAGCATGATTATCCATAAGAAATTTTTGAAAATTCCTAAGGATTTTGCCTTGCCTCTCTTGTTCTTTGGCCATTCGAAGTTGCATCACTTGGATTTCAGTCATTAACTGAAGAGTATCCTTCAGAGACTTCTCTATTTTCGTTACACGAGCGAGCGTTGATTGTTGAAACGGACCAGAAGTAGGCGATGGGAACGAAAAAGTTGATTTTATGTTTGATTTGAAAGAGGAGGCCATTGATAGAATGATTTCAGAAGATAGAACGGAGAGAATGAAGAAAATTTCGAAATAGGAGAAATTTATAACCAATTATTTGAATTTTGGTGGGAAAAAATTTAAAAATTAAAAACGTTATATGTCGACATGGGTCAAGGGGGGATGTCGACATGGGTCTTGAATTTTTGCCTATTTAATTTATTTTGAATTAATTTTTAATTATACTTATTATTTATATTTTATATTTCAGTTAATGAACAAATACCTAATTCTCTTCTTAATTTAGTAAATGTAGATTCATTTAAGGGTTTTGTTAAGATATCAGCAATTTGATTTTCAGAATTGATATAGTCGAGAGTAATTACTTCTCTACTTATATTATCTATGAGAAAATGGTGTCTGATATCAATATGTTTAGTTCGAGCATGTTGAGTAGTATTTTTGGATAAATTTATTGCACTAGTATTATCACAATAGATTGGTGATTTTGAAATATTTAAACCAAAATCTTTTAAAATTTGTTGCATATATATTACTTGAGAACAAGCCAAAGCAGCAGAAATATACTCTGCTTCAGTTGTTGATAGAGAAACTGTGTTTTGCTTTTTACTAAACCAGGAAATCAGAGAATGCCCTAAAAAGTGACAAGTTCCACTTGTACTTTTTCGGTCTGATTTACAACCAGCATAATCAGCATCACAGTAAGATATTAAATCAAACGAATCATTTTTAGGATAAAATAAGCCATAATCAAATGTGTGTTTAACATATCTTATAATACGTTTTACAGCTTTTAAGTGAGTTTCTTTAGGTTGGGATTGATACCTTGCACAGAGACAGACACTATGCATGATATCAGGTCTACACGCAGTGATATAGAGTAGTGATCCAATCATTCCTCTATATAATTTTTGATCTACATCTTTCGAGAGATCTTCTTTACTAAGGTACTCATTGGTTGCCATGGGAGTGGGTTTTCCACTCGCAGTAGTCAAACCAAATTTACTAACTAGGTCTTTAGCATATTTTTCTTGACTAATAAAGATACCATTATCTAATTGTTTTATTTGTAATCCTAAAAAGAAGTTTAATTCACCCATATGACTCATCTCAAACTCTTTTGTCATTATTTCAGAAAATTCTTTATTCATTTCAAAATTAGTTGATCCAAAAATGATATCATCTACGTAGACTTGTACTAGTTGAATATCATTTTTATTTCTTTTAATAAAAAGAGTATTATCTACTTTACCTATTTCAAAATTTGATTGTAACAAGTAAGATCTTAGTCTATCATACCAGGCTCTAGGAGCTTGCTTTAGACCATATAGAGCTTTCTTAAGTTTGTAAACATGATTTGGAAATTTATCATTTTCAAAAAGTGGTGGTTGTTTAACAAATACTTCTTCTTTTACAAAACCATTTAAAAATGCACTTTTAACATCCATTTGAAATAATTTGAAATTATTATGATTTGCGAAAGCAAGTAGAATCCTAATGGCTTCTAATCTTGCTACGGAGGCAAAGGTTTCATCAAAATCTATTCCTTCTTCTTGACAATAACCTTGAGCAACTAGCCGGGTTTTATTTCTAACAACCTCTCCTTGTTCATTCATTTTATTTTTATAAACCCATTTTGTTCCAATTATTGTTTTATTTTCAGGTCTAGGAACAAGTTCCCAAACATCATTTCTAGTGAATTGATTTAATTCTTCTTGCATAGCCAAAATCCATGAATTATTAGTTGATGCTTCTTCTGGATTTTTAGGTTCAATTGTTGATATAAAAGCTACATTACTCATTTGACTTAGTTGGTTTCTAGTTTTAACAACAGATTGCATATCTCCAAGTATATTTTCTATAGGGTGATCTTTTAAAAGTTTAATCCTTTTATTAGGATGATTTAATTCATTATTAGTTTCAGTTGACTCTTGGTTTTGAGTGATTAAATCCTCTTCATCATTTATTTCTTCAAAATTTTTGAAATTTTCATCAAATGAAACGTGCATTGTTTCTTCAATGGTATTAGTTCTTAAATTAAATACTCTGTATGCTTTACTTCTATTAGAATATCCGATAAAGATACCTTTGTCGGATTTAGGATCAAATTTATCTAAGTTATCTTTTGTATTTAAAATAAAACATTTACTTCCAAAAATTCTAAAATAAGATACCTTAGGTTTCTTTAAGTAAATAAGTTCATAAGATGTCTTATCAGTTAAAGGTCTAATTAAAATTCTATTTAAAATATAACAGGCGGTAGCAACTGCTTCTGCCCAAAAATACTTTGGTAAATTACTATCAGAAAGCATAGTTCTCGCACACTCTTGAATCGTCCTATTTTTACGTTCTACTACTCCATTTTGTTGTGGAGTTCTTGAAAATGAAAAATTGTGAATTATTCCCTTTTTATTGCAGAATTCTTCAAACTTTTCATTTTCAAATTCACCACCGTGATCACTACGGATGGTTATAATTTTTTGAGAAAATTTTTTTTGAACCCTTTTTGAAAAATTCTTAAAATATTCAAAAGTATCACTTTTATCTTTTAAAAATATTGTACATATAAATCTAGAATAATCATCTACAATTACAAAAACATATTTACTGTGATTTAATGACTGAATTTGAGATGGACCAAATAAATCAAGATGAACTAATTCAAGAGGTTTTGAAGTTGAAATCAAATCTTTTAATTTAAAAGAACTTTTTCTAAGTTTTCCTAGTTGACACGCATCACATATACTATCTACTTTAAAATTCATTTTAGGTAGACCTCTTACTAGATCATGTTTTGACAGTCTAGATAAGAGTTTGAAATTCAAATGCCCAAATCTCTTATGCCAAATCCAAGGGTCACTTGCATTTGCCAAAAGACACAAGTTATCATTTGAAATTTTCATACTAAGAATATAAATATTCTTTTTCCTAATTCCCTCAAATATTATGGTTGAATTATTATCTTCAATGTGACACTTATCTTTTTCAAATTTAATTTTATATCCTTTATCGCATAGTTGACTTATACTTAGTAGATTGTGTTTCAGATTCTTAACTAGCAAAACATTAGTAATAATAGGAGTTTCAGAGTTACCGACTTTGCCAATGTCGATCACATAACCTTTTGAATTGTCTCCAAAGTTAACCAGTCCTCCGTCTTTGTATATTATATCATTCAGCATATTGGAATTCCCAGTCATGTGTCTAGAACATCCACTATCGAGTATCCATTTGTCCTTTTTGATCTCCATAATTTGTCTGTTCTGGATTGATTCCTCAACTCCCATAAAGCATGATTCATGTACATCAAACAATCTTAGTAGACAACTTGTATTTGAATATTGATTATATGCAGACTCAAGAAACAATGATGATCTGAATATTTCTAAAGATGCATTAACAAATTTCTTAAACATAGCCATTTTTAAAAAACTTTTTCAAAAATCAGATTATGAATCTTTTGAAAACCTGGCTCTGATACCAATTGTGAGAAATGCGGATTACGGATCTTAAGGCTAGGAATAACACTAGAGGGGGGGTGAATAGTGTTTTAAGAAATTACTAAATCTTTTTGAGTTTATGTTAATTTGTACACAGATGTATGTAATATTCAGACACAGATATAATCACAGAAACAAACACAAATGCTGAAATAAAGTAAATGCAGTAATGGAAAGAACACACCGGATTTTATACTGGTTCGGGGGTTACCCTACATCCAGTCCCGCACAACTAAGTACGGATTTCCTTTCAAAAGCAATTCAACAATTACAACCCTCGGTTTCAAGGCTATGAGGTACACCCTCCAAAATCACAATCCTCTAGGTAGAGATACTTGATTTCCGGGGCAACAAGTTCACCCAATTGATTTCCAAGGCTACAATCACACCTTTTCTCGCTTGATTGATTTCCAAGGCTACAATCACACCTTTTCTCGCTAGATAGATTACAAAGAAGCCTATAACTCTGAATAGCACTTGGATCTTGTTGAGATAGTGATAGAGAATCAAACCATAGATGATCTAGTTAGATTCAATGTTGATTTCGGCAGAGTAATGATAGAATTTTGAATAAGAAAATGTGGAAGAAGAAGAGAAGTGAAAAAACAGAAAATCTGATATAAAATTCGTTGAAACTAACCCTTATTTATAGAAGAACAATGGTCATGTCCATTCGTGAAAGGTTATGGCGAATAGACACTTCTTTTGAAATTCAAATTTTGAAACTAACTGACACTATGTCGACATGGGGTACTAGGGCATGTCGACATCCCAAAGGAAATTTTGATGTTTTAATTTTCTTTGAAAATAACCTTTATCTTATATTAAAACTATTTTAAACTTTATAAATATACTTGACTATAGATAAAATACATAGATAAATATAGAGAACAATATATATATATATAATTTTACTATAATTTTATATTTAAATCTAAGTATAAATATATTATAATTAAAAGATAGTTTAAAACAAATGAAGTTTAAAAACAAGAATATTTAAGGCTAAAACATCTTTTTTGAAAATCATTTGAAAAGATAATTTTTAAGGCTAAAACATTTTGAAAAGCAATTTTGAAAATCATTCCGAAGTTGTTTTGAAAAACATTTTGAAGTAGTTTTGCAAGCTTCTTCCTGCAGAATATCTCATCATGTCAGGACTCGAGAAATTGTACAAAACCAGGATGTTCGTGGGTTTGTAAGCCACTTGTCGTAGGTTTGTAAGCTACTTGTCGTGGGTTTGTAAGCCACTAAAAAGGTAGAAATGGGTTCCATCCCAAAAGAAAAATGGAGTGAAGATTTTAGTGCTATTGTGAAGTTTTAACATAATTCTAGACTCTATACTTATCTTGAACTCTTGATAATCTTGATACTCATGAGTCTTCAATCTTGATATCTTGAATCTCTATACTGTACAGTCTTCATTCTTGGTACCTGCATGGTTAAATCCTGCATATACATATATATCTAAACTATAATGTTAGTATTTATATTTTATAATCTTATTCTAAGGTTGTTGTCATCAAAACCATCATCTCAAGGACTAACAGAAGGTGGCCCTCCGAGAACCTCAATCTCTCTAGCATAGCCTGCTTATGTGAACAAAATTTATTGAAGTAGCATTTGATTTTTAGTTCATTCAATTTAAGTCCAGCTAGCTACTCCAAATCAGTGAATATAGACTTGACCTTATCATTAGCCTTTGTATTACCTTTTATCACCACTAATAAGTCATCAGCATATATTAGATGGGTTACATTTGGGAGGATATTGCATATAGGTTGAATGAATTTGTGATAACATGCCAACTCCATTTGAAGGTTAAACCATTCCATAGCCACAACGAATAGATATAGAGAGAGAGAGAGGGTCACCTTGTTTAATCCCACGATTACTCTGTATATAACCTTTAGGTACTCCATTTATCATGATAGAGAAAGTAGGTGTGTCTAGAGAGTACTTGATCAGTTTTAGTAACTTCATTGGAACCCCCATAGAGTCAAGCATGTGAATGATGAATCCTCTGCTAACCCTATCATATGCTTTTCGTAGATCAACTTTGATGCACATTTTATCAGATTCATGCTTGTTAAAATCTCTAATTAACTCATGTGCCATCAGGGAGTTTTTAGAAATAAGCCTACCTTTAATAAAACCACTTTGACATTGTGAAACTAAATCAGGAAGAACTCTGTTCAATCTCATGCATATAATTTTGCTGAGGATCTTATAGGTGACATTACAGCAGGCAATAGGTCTGTAATCTTCAATTATCTCTGGCTTCTTAGTTTTTGGAATAAGGGATATGAAAGTGTGATTAATTCTGGTACAAATTCTCTAGTCTCTAAGGCTTCATTGTAAGCTTTAAGCATGTAATCTTTCAGGTGTACCTAATTTATTTTGAAGAAGGCTGCCCCCATTCCATCAGGGCCGGGGGAGGAGTCACTGTGGATCAAGCAGACAGCTTTCTTCAGTTCCCCTTCCTCAATCCGAGTTGTCAACATGTCAGCACCAGCAGAGGAGATCTTCTTCCTACTGTTGATGTGAGGTAATTGATTGTGAATTTCTCCATTATTCAGGTTAGTGAAATAGGTGATAGCTTGCTCTTCAATGTCTTTAATATGCCTAGAGGCATTGCCATGTTCATTTAAATAGTTGTTAAGATTGTTATGATGTTGTCTCAGTGACATTTTAGTATAAAAAAATTTATTGCATTCGTCTCCTTGTTGTAGACATTTCTCTTTGGCTTTCTGCTTCAACTCTACTGCCTGTTTATTTAGTTCTAATTTGAGTTGTTTTTAAAGTGCGTAGAAGTCAGCATTTAGGCCCTCATGTTAGGGATCATTATCTAGTTGTATCTGAATATTTCCTAACTGTTGTTGGATTGTTGTGATGGTGTCAGTGGTCTTTGGTCTGCACTTGTTCCAGTCTTTAAGTCCGTTTTTCATGATTTTGATGAGCATAACAAGTTGATACATGTGATTGCCTGGAGGAATTCTAACAGTATTAAAGTTCACTACTTCATCGAAGCCTTCAATCAGAGGCCAATGATTTGCATATCAGAAAGGTTTTCCTTTATGTATATTATCGTCATCATTGAATTGTATCAGGAGGGGACAATGATCACTTATAGAGCAAGGTAGAATGGTTACTTTTAAATTTGGGATTTCGTTGAATAGTTCAGTATTGCCAAGCGCTCTGTCTAGTCTTGATGTAATTTTCTTAGCCTCACCACTTGTCTATGTGAATTTCAGGCCTGAATGGTGTGCTTCAACAGGTCCACTGGCCAGTACACATTTGTTGAATTCAGCTACCTGTGCTACTTTCAGCGCAAGTCCTCCCTTTTTCTCACTCGTGCTTAAAACTGCATTAAAATCACCTGTAACCACCTAAGGAATATTGATGTTTTTCGAATTAGCAATTATTTGTTTCCAAAGCTCAGTTCTTTCAGAGGCCAGGTTATTCGCATAAACAAAAGTGGTTACCATATCCAGACCTCCAATATTATGAAACTTAATAGTTATTTGCTGATCATCCATGTTCATTATATTACCATTCCAGTAGTTACTTTCCCAACCAACAAGTATTCTGCCCTTTGCTTGAGTATTCGAATTATGAGTAAAAGACCATTGATTCCCCATATGATATCTAAGCATCTCAATATTACTGTTATTAAGTTTGTTTTCTAAAAGAGCTAAAATAGTAGGCCTGAATTTGGCCTTGATGTTGTGGAGGTCTAATTGCCTTATGTCATTATTTAGACCTCGCACATTCCAGCATAAAATGGACATTTATTATTTTTTAGTGGTTTTGCTCCGTGTAATTGGAGCAGAACCTACCACAACTGATTTATCAGTCCTTTTCTTATCACCAATGGTGAACTGTTTCTCATATTCAACATTACATTAAGTGAACTTTCTAATGTCCTCTGACACATCTTCATCTTCCTCATTCTCAAATGAATCCAAATCAATGCCCATCTTGTGGATATTAGACAGTGAACCTAACATCTCCTCCTCCTTCTCATTATGATCTGCAGTTAGTGGATCCAGGGCAGGTGGAGCCACCGAGGCAGCAATTGGGTGAGAATTACCTTCAGAATGATCCAAGACAGATGGGGCCACTGGATCAGCAAGTCGGTGAGGGCTGCCTTCAGAATGATCCACTAGGCAAGGTGTCTTCGCTGACTGAAGAGGAGATTGATGAACTACTTGCTCTGATCCGCAACCCAACTCCATAGGATTCTGGTGTGGATATTTTGGTGATGGGTGGTTAGCAGGGGAGGTGTTATGTATATTATTTTTTGTGATCTCCTCATCATTTTTTGAACTACTAGTTTCTGGTAAAACAGTTGTAGCTTCTGTTCTGTTGTTTGGTTTTTCTACCCATACTTGCTTTGTCTTGTCTGCCATGATATGCTGGCACTGCTGGTTTATGTGACCGAAGCACATACAGTCTCCACATCTAGGTGGAAAGAACTCATATTCCACCTCTTGCCTGTATTCATTTCTGTGTTTATCTATAGCTTTGACTATTTTTGGCAGCACGGTATTGGCAGAGATCTCCACCAAAACCCTAGCATATTTAATACGTTTGACCTTCCTTGTGTTTTCATCAATATCTATAGACTTGCTAGTTTTCTGATACATCTCATATTCCATAATGCAAGATCCAAGTTGTTGACACTACGCCATAAATGACCTTCTGCAACATTTTTGCAAGGTGTTGCCAGCTAAAATGTTGCGATAGCTATAAAATTTTGGTCCTACTGCAACGTTGTATTTTTAGTGTTACCTTAGCCATAAAAATGTGTTGCTCTAGCTAAACAAGTGTAACACGATGCAACATTTTTATATAGTGTTGCTATAGATGTTTTCAAATTAAAAAATTAATAAAATTAGCAATCCGCGTGAATACGATCCAACGGTCTACATTTAATCTGATTGTTAACATGGATCACCGCTACATTTTGCCCTAAATTTTCGTTTTCCCGCTTTACTGTTCATACCATTTCGTTCTCACCCCCAATTTCCAAATCCAAATCCCCAATTTCCAAATCCCTAATTTCCAAATCATATTTTCGTTCCCATTTCGTTCTCACCCCCAATTTCGCTGCTGTTGCCTACATGTCGATACGCAACCTCTCCCAAATCCTACCAACCGCAGCCCCCAACAAAACTCCACTACCCCACCGCCGTTTCTACAGCCTGATTCCGATGGTCATCGAGCACACATCCCGTGGCCAGCGTGCCTGCGATATCTTTTCCCGGCTTCTCAAAGAGCGCGTCATCTGCCTTAACGGACCCATCGAGGAGGATACGTCGGCGATAGTTGTGGCTCAGCCGCTGTTCCTCGAATCTGGTGGTTTCGTGACGGCAGGGTTGGCAATTTATGATACTTCGACCAGATCTGATGTTTGAATCTTTCTCGCCAATGTTCAGAAGAAGTTCGATTCTGATGAAGCTTTGCTCGATTGCTTCAAAAAGTACCATTTTCGGATTCAAGGAAGATGTCAAACGCACATTTCTTGTTTGAGAGAATGCCGCTTAAATTTTCAAATTGGCAAGCAATCATAAAACCAGTTTCAATTCCTTGATTGATTGCTCGAATTGCTTTGACTTCGTCGTCGGGTGCGATGTGATATTATTTGGTATGTTTTATGCCTTCTGGTTTACTTGATTATTCTCGATTTTGGTTACACTCGCATGCTTTTGCCGATGATGAATTGGGATTTATTTATAGGCTTTATTTCCTATAATCTCGGGTTTAATCTTTCTGTTGGACTTTGATAAATCTGGTATGTTGGATTGCGATGATGTATTGGTATGTTGGATTGCGATGATGTATGGTCTGAGCTTGTTAGCTCCTTTCTGCTGCATTTGTTAAACCGGAACATGAACTGGTGCTCCAAGTCCTCTGTATATCATATTACTGCCTATGTTTCTCTTGTACATGCCTGATGCATTCACTGTTTTTGCTTGATGGGCTGCCTATGTGTACTGCTGTGTTCTTGCACTGGCTTGTCTATATTTTGCTGAACCTGGTTCTTGTTTGTTTTGTTGGTTGCTTGGCCCTGAGTTGAATCCAGTCGATGACTCGGGTTTGACCTTGTGCCGTGTCCTTGTATCCATGTGTTGCATTCATGTTTGGCTTATGCACTTATGAAAAGAAACAACCCAAATACCTGAGGCAAATATTATAACAAAAATATTTTCATTTTCTGTTTGAGTTAAATATTATTTTCCAGATTACTGCTTTTGAATTATATGTGACAGGTATTGAAGACTGGACAGCCGGATACAAGCTTGAAGACAGAGTCAAATCAAATGTGCATGAGTGTATGAATGCATGAGCTGAAGACAGGTTTCAAAGAAGGCTCGATCTTCCAAAATCGGATGAATCGGTCGATCCCCGCCGGGACTGCGGTGCCCCGGACCCCCGCCGGCGCTGCGCCCGGACCCGCTTCTCGGCTCGCCTTCGGCTCGGCACTCGGCTCGCCTTCGGCTCGGCACTCGGCTCGCCTTCGGCTCGGCATATATTTGTCAGTGTCGGTGTATGTATAAATTGAAACTGCATATGTAATGAGTGAACTGAGTGATGTAGTGAGGAATATCTGTATATGTGAATATCGGTGTTATATATCATTGAATTGTAAAATAGTGGAGTCAGGAATTTGTACTATTTCAAATGTTGAAATAAAATATTTATTTAAATAAATTACTGTTTAAATATCAAATTCTGTGTAATAGCATTTTATTAAATAAATATTTATTTTTATTAAAAAATCAAATATGCTCTACATTGTGGGCCCCACAAATTCAAAAAGTTCATATCTATAGCAACATTTTGGAATGTTGCTATAGATACCTATGGGTGTTGCCATAGACCCAAATAGGGTTCTATTGCAACAATATTACTTATGTTGCCTTAGATAGTCAAAATGTTGCCTTTGAGGTCTAAGGCAACGGCAAAAATTGCATCACCCTAAAAGTGTTGCCATAGACCTATGGCAACATTTTTCGGGCCTGAGCCAACATTTTTTTTGTGTTGCAGTAGGCCATTTATGGCGTAGTGTGAATTTGATCCATATAGGATAAGTTGTTAACATCTCACGTTCAAAATTGAAATCTGCCTCCCATTTACGCATAAAAATTAGCTTGCTATCCATGAACCACAGACCACTCTTAATGATTCGATTATAGTCCTCTTCCAGTTCAAACTTAATAAGATAAAATCCATTATCTTGAGGATAAACATTGCATGACCCTTTTGGGTTCCATGTTCTCTTGATATAGGCGTTGAAGTGTATATAATAGGGACGTTTACCTACCATATAAGCTTAGATTGAGTGTTTCCATAGTCGCATGGATTCAGCATAGTCTTCCTCATCGATCAGCTGGTATCTTTCTTCTCCATTCGATTGAGGTTCAAAGCAATCTGCGTTTCCTTTGAGTTCGATTTTGCTGCCTACTGCCTCTATCCTTGATTTAACCTTTGGGGTATATTTATTAGGGTTATGTTTAAGCACAGCTACGAATGTTTTCTTCGCCTTTCCCCTATTATTAACCTCCTTCCAGCCTCCTCCTCCTTCGTCATCTTCCTCTCCGGTGCCTAGGGTTTCGGGAAAGCCTGTGATGGTCGCCATTATAGCTTTTTTGAAAACTATAATACTATAAAGTCATGTGGATTACTAACATCCTCTTTCGACTTTTTCTTTTCTGCCATCTGATTTGTAGTCATTCATCCCTTCCCTAACCAAGTTCTGCTTGGATTCTGACTGGATTGAAGGTATTCGGCATGTTTAATTAAGATGGAAAATTTTTATTAAAGGATGGACTTTTCAAGCTTGAATTCTTAGGCGGGAGATTTGAATTTCGAAAGTGTTTAGGGCTAGTTTTGGTGTTTTGTCCAAGAGATGTGCTTTTCTTGCCCCATACTCTTTAATTAGCATTACTCCGGGTGTTCTGATCTGGAAATGAGCTTACTTGTCCTTTTGAGGTAGGCAAGGACATTTTCTTTGTATGAGATGGAGCTTTCTATTACGACATATCCGTATAAAGTTGCGGCGTAGTCATTAAATTAGTAAAGATGACATTCTAGGGTTACTGCGCCATCTTTGGATGGTGCTTTCAGGGCTACTCTTTCTGAAATTGGGGCGCTATTTTTAGGAAACATATGAGTTGTACTCCTCGATTGCGGCATGGTATTTTAGAGAGCACATTAGCCACCTTTCTAAAGTTGCGATGCAGTTTTTAGAGTATACATTAGTCGCCTTTCTGAAGTTGTGGCGCAGTCTTTAGGAAATATATGTATTGATTTTCTTTTTGGTTTTGACCTCTTAGTTTTACTTTCTATTATTATGATCTTCACTGAACTGTGCAGCGTCTTATTTGCCTAAAGTACTTAAACCTGCGCTTAAAATGTTATAAGAGAAAATGGGTATAGCATATTCGATATTAATCATTATCGAATTTACACCTAAGAGTCACACAACCAAAATGATGAATACTTCGAATACTACCTGATTTGATTAATTAATTATTATAAATTAACTAATAACTATGAAATATTAATTATAATTTTTTTATTTGGTTTGCGTCGAAAATAATATGTATATAAAACTTTAATACACATGTATCGATATATGATATCGATGTGCGTTTAAATTAGATTTAAATGCATATTTATTTGACCGGTTTTGAAGTAGTTTAGAGGCCCAAACATGGGCAAATATGACCAGCCATAAGGTGTAGGAGAATCGGGCTGAACTTGATTCAAAAGTTTGAATAGCAAGAGGAAATAGTGGATTTAGATCCACTTTTAACTCTTTTACCCTTAGCCATTTAAAGGCCATTAATCCCCACTTTTGGATCTCTAGTTTTTTTACCTTACTTTCTCTTATTTTGGACTGAATTCCTCACTAAGCCTCCTCTATAGTTTTAAGAAAATTAAACACAACTTTTAATACAAACGCTAGATCGGTGAGTGGCGCTTTCAATCTGGTAGCTCTCTATAGAATTTTTGGATATAGATTCAAGGAGTCAACTGATTCAACATTTCAACATGTTACATCAAGGCCATAGCAAGGCAACAATTTTATTTACATTCATATGTGTGTGTGTGTGTGTGTATTTGCTTACCATGTCATTTTAGTAGTTTAAGTTTTATGTATATTATAATGAATCCATATATGCCTATGTAGTCAACATTTGACGAATATATATTTATATATAAGAAATTAATAAATAAAATACTTTATATATATGTGTATGCATATATCATTCACTCAAATTAAAAAAATCAATTTTTTATTTTTCAAATTAATTAATGAACTAAAAGATTTTAAAACAAAATAGTTTATAAAATAAACATATAAGTATGTGTGTATGTGTATATTAATTAATTTATATACATATTAGATTTTGGAAATATATATATATATATATATATCCTTATGTATTTATATGTAATTTATTTTAAGATATAATTTATAACCTTTATATAAATTATATATATTATAAAATATTTGTGTATATATATAATAAAATTATGTATATGTTTTGAAATTGTTTTTCAAAAAAAATTAAATTTTTTATAAACATTTCCGTACATAAATCTTAAATATAAAATAATAATTTTTTATAAAACCGTAAGGTTTTAACAGAAAAAATGTTACTTTATTAGATATTATTTTAGCCGAATCTGTGTATGTGTGTGCGCGCATGTGCATTGAGGATCCAACTACATTCAACCAAGCAGATGAGGATCTAGATGATATGTACATATATGACAGAAAGATAAATGTAGAGTTAAAGTTACAACTTAAATTGCAACATGAGCAACTATTGAAAAATAGCAAGACACTTAGGTTGCAGAAAGGTGATACAAGCTCCAAATTTTTCTATGCTAAAATGTCTATAAGAAAGCATAGAAACAGAATTGAAGCTTTGATTGATGCTGATAGGAATTATGTATGTAATAAGGACGTAGTAATCCAGGAATCCTTGAATTATTACTCCAACCTATTTAATGGAATTACTGCTACTTAATTCCACAAAATTAAACCCAGAATGAAGATAAATGCAATAGCTAAACAGTACTAATCTGCTCCAGTACAATATGAAGAAATTAAGGTTGCTCTTGATTCCATAAATGATGCCAAAAGCTTATGGCCTGATGGTTTCTCATCCAAATTCTGTAAGCTACATTGGGACATTTGGAAGGATGATCTTTTCTTATCCATCACCCAGATATTCCAATTTGGCAAACTTGCTTAGGGACTAAATCATATGTTCCTCACCATTATTCCTAAAAAGGATAAGCCACTATCATTAGCTAGTTATAGACCAATAGCTTATGCTAATATTCTATATAAAATTATCACAAAAATTATCTGCAATAGAATTAAATTTTTTCTCCCATATTAATTGTTGAGAATCAATCAGCATTTATACCTGGAAGAAGTATAGGAGAATATATCTTAATGGCTCATGAGATGCTAAAGAATTTCAAGAAACTTGGCAAGGCTAAAATGTGTACTAAAGTTGACTTACAAAAGGCATATGATATGATAAATAGAGAATTTGTTTGTCATATGTTATTTTCTATGTGTTATCCTCCTTTACTGATATCACTAATCATGAATTATTTGCACACCGACTTTTTCTCTTATGGTAGAATGCACTCCTCATGGTTTCATACACTCTAATAGGGGTTTGAGACAAAGAGGTCCTCTATCCTCTTATTTATTTTACATTGCATTGAATATATGTCATTACAGATGGAAGACTGTTTTTCTAGAGGTGACATTAAGCCATCTCATCTATTCAGCCATTTATTTCTCATCTCCTATATGCTTATGATGTTATTTTCCTTCTAAAGGCTTCTCCTAATAATGCAAGGGCGTGCAAGTCTGTATTGAACAACTTGAAAACTACAACTGGTTTGCAAATTAACCGGCTAAAATCAAAGGTATTCTTTAGTAGAATTTTAGAGAACAAGCATGAAATTCTAAATATACTTGGAATGTCAGACTCTACTTTACCAGTCAAGTATTTGGGTGTCCCCTATTTGTTGATTATGCCACTGCATTACATTGCCAACCACTGATACGACAAATTACTACCAAACTTGAGAGTTTTGACAGTAATTTGCTTTCCAATGCTGGTTGAGCCTAGTTAATACAAGGTGTTATATTTCCCACTGTTATGAACTGATTATTGATTTATCATCTTCCAAGTTCTATTATTAAGAAGATAGAAGCCATTTTTGTAAATTTCTTTTGGGGTAGTAGACAATATAGAATAAGTTGGAGTATACTATGCAGACTAAAAAGGGATGGTTTTATTGGGTTGAGGAAGATTTTTGATTTATGAACACTGCTACCTGCTATTGTAAAGCTACTATGGCCATTGTTTACCAAAAAGTGCTTGTGCAGTGAGTGGATGAAAGCAAGTACATCAAAAATATGCATTTTTGCTCTATGCCTATGAATAATAATTACTCTATTACTATGAAACGAATTCTATGACATAGACATTATGCATTAGAAATCATAAATAGAGTAATAGTGGATGGTAGAATAACTACATTATGGTTTGATCCATGGATCAACCTTAAAACTTTGGTTGATTTACTAGGTTGGAATAGAGTGAGCATGTTTTCTTCTACATCTAAGATGGTGGACAGTATTCTCCATCATAGCCAATGGAGACCGGAACTCTTACCAGAAAAAAGGGAATTCAGTCAGCAAATTAGAAGTGTACAAATTGATACTACTCAACATGAAGATTACTGGACTATTGTAGTGCATAGAGAATTCAATTTTAAGACTATCTAAAACCAAGTACGAACACATTAATTCTACCGTTGATTGGCATTCTACTATATGATTTAAGTTAAACTTGAAGAAGATGTTTATGTGCGCATATAAAGCTATATTGAATCGTTTACCTACCACCGATCTCCTATCTGATTAGGAGCTCTCTTTGCCATCAGGAATTAGAATCGCATGACCACTTATTCTTTTGATGCAATTACTCCCTCTATCTGCTGAATTTCTTTTGCCTCAAACTAGGGCTTACTCAGACCACTGGAAGATTGCTTCTTACATGGATAGATAAGCTAAAGCTTCCTTCATATTAAAAGATGTTTCACAACAACCAACTTTTGTCTCGGTGGTTACTTCTATTTACCATTTATGGACTGGATACAATAGGCGCATCTTTGAGAAGAAAGAAACACCCAAATTTCAATGTAATAAAATTATTAAGAAGGAGGTGATAGCTATGGTGATCTAAAAGATATCAGGCGATACAATGAAGAAGAATGAGTCATATTGGAGTGATGGGGAGTGGAGAAGAATGATGAAGGATAACGCGGCTAGGGTTTATTGCTGTTTTTTATTGGGCTTATTTGAATTGTATATTTGTTAGTAGGTAGTGTTTTATTACTTGTATCGATGGTGTTGTAACATTGATGATTGGGTTATATTATTGTCGGACCATTGCACTCTTTTTTCTTACTACTTTGGCAAGGTATTTTAAAGAGGTAAAGCCAACAATGTTCTTTATACGTTATCAATAAAGAACCCGTTATACACACACACACATACATATATATTTACATTTAAAACTCACATATATAAATATTATTGCTTTATATTAAATTCTTATATATTAATTTAAATATATAAGTGTGTGTGTATATATATTCACAAAAAATATTTTCATTATATATATATATATAAAGTAATATATTAATTTGAATTTGATATTAGTTGATATTTTATTATGCAGATCACGATCTGAAATTTAAAGTTTGAAATTTAAAATTGAATTGTAGTTTAAAATTATTTATATTAATATTTACAAATATTTCCTTTATAATGTAAAATATATGTGTATATATATATATTTGTATTGTATATTGTATTAAAACTATATTTACATATATACATTCATATACACACACACATGCATATATTATATATGTATATATTAGACAACAGATATATATAGGGCTACCATGTCCATTATAGTGTAAATCCCAGCACTTATACACGGGAATGTTAAACCATGCATACTATAAATGTCGCATGTGCATGCACACATACATGTGAATTTGATACGAGTGTTATATTATATAATGTAATTGTAACATTAAAGTAAAACTTTAAAATAAAATAAAATATTAATTTTCCAGATCTAAATAAATTTAGACTTTATAAGCCCAATAAGATCCAAAATAGAATAAATTTTTTGAAATTTATCCATTTAACCCATTGCTTGCTGACCCAGATCCAACAAATACATCCGTTAAGACTAGAGTATTGTAATACCTAGGAAATTTTAATAATAAATGAAAATATGATTAAGAGAAAGAATGTAATTTTACATAAAAGGAAAAAATAATAAATTTTTACAAATGTTGGAATTAGGCCTCAGTACATATTTTATTGCATCTGAAACATTATTTACAGTCAGAAATCATATATACCTTGTTAAATTTGATAAGATAGAGCGAAAATAGTGGAAAATATATCTTGTGGCAATTTCGTCATGACTAATTTCAAAAATTAGAATAGAAACCTAATTCTCAACTATAAATAAAGGACTAAGCCTCCACTCTTCTCATTCAGAAACCCTAATCTCCACCTCCTAAAAATCTTTTCTTTCTCTTCTTCTTCCTCAAAAATAAATTCCAAGTTTCAAACAAAGCTAGAGGAAAGGAGTAGCGAATACAATTCTGAAGAAAAGACCGAAAGCCAAAATATGTGTGGATTCTATCAATGAAATGAGTATGATGTGAATAAGTAGTTGAATTTCAATTATATAGCTTTTATTATATAAATATGATTTCTCTTCTTGAATCTAACATTTATTTTGAATTTTTGAATTGAAATAAAGTGGAGAACTCTAAGGAATAGTAGATCTAATTATTGAATTTATAAAACTTCCGCTAATTCAATAGATCTAAATTGTAAACAATGTTGGATTAATTTTGATAAGTAATAGATAACTTCTATAAATTTGATGCACATGATAATCTGTAATGATTATGGATAGGTAGAAATATATCATCGATTTGAACGCACATAAGATACCTTGAAGATATATATATATATATATATATATATATATATATATATATATATATAATTGACTAGAAATCCATTTATAATTATTATAATAAATCACTTGAAATTTGTATAAAATAGTAGAAACTATATCGAAAACACTGTGAAGATAAACCTTGAAATCCATACTCGAATCGACGAAAAGCTAAGCAAAATAAACAAGGAAAATATAACTTGAAAATATGGAAAAACCAATTCATATGTCTGAATTAGTTGGTCAGGTGTCTAAATTGAACAAAAGTTAATCAAATACGAACCAGAAAGAAAATAGTATAAATAAAGCATGATTCAAACTTCTCCCAACCAGACGTCTGAGATAGAAGTTAGACGTATGAGCTGAAGGTCTAGACCTTTGAATGAGCGAAGTTTGGAAACAGAAAGAAAATAATTTAAGACAAGCTCAATTCAGACATTTAGTTACTAGAACCAGACGTTTGAGGTAGAGTTAGAGTCAGGCATTTGAATGTAGAATTTTTTTTATAACACAAGTCAGGCATCTAAGCTGAAAGGTCGGACACCTGAGCTGAAGCAACATGCCGAATTGAACCTAGACCTTGTATAAGCCAAGCAGAATAGGTTAGGGAAACTTGTTCCCACTACTTAGTTATTCGGGATGCGTGTAGCTGAATGCAGTCGGACATCAAGTTGGAAACAATTTTGGGTAAAGTCTTAGGCTCTTGCTTCATGGAGTTAGAACATGACACTCAATGTGGTGGGTGGTTATATCGCAATTAGAAGTTCGTATTCTTCATAGCCAGTCCTTGCCATAGATTCGTCGAAGCTAGAAAGAGAGGACGAAGACGTTCATAAGAGAAGGGCGAATCTACCCTTGATTGCTATTTGTGTAATGGTATAGAACTTAGGAAGCGGAGTAGCAAGGGGATGTACTGATGCAAGATGGCAAGAACCCATTGGACAATGATTCAATGAATGGGCCGAGCATTAAATACATACCCTACTTAGAATACCAATGCAAGATGCCAAGAACCGTCGGACAGTGATTCGACAATGAGTCAGGGATTGGATGTATATTCAGATAGATGTAACCTAAGTAACTACCATTAAAGATGTTAGTTGATATATGTGTGTGTAGTTAGGTGGACTACCATTAAGAATATATACTAGATATGCCTCTAGGAATTACGCTAATTTCAGTATGCTCCACCTGTGAGTGGAACTTTCATGAACTATTATTGGACCTCTAGAATAGTCAAATTAAAAATGTAAGATAATTAGATTCTTATATATAAAACATACTTAGGAACACCTTAGGTGAAGGATATAACTATAATTCAATCACTTGTTTATGCTGTACCACTAGTGATATAATTCATTCACCAGACTTTATCTGAACCACTTCAGTTCTCCCTCTTATTGCCTGTTATAGAAGGACAGGGTAGTAAGTGAGTTAAATTGGTTCAGGTGCGTGATGAAGGTGACACTTCAAGGGAGATTTATTTATTTCACTCTCTCTATATGTATCTTATTTTATATATCAGACGTATCATTTCTATGATGTTATTCTGTAGCGACCCAGAAATTCGAACACTTCATCTTCAAATATCGAAACCTTTTGAAATATAGTCAAGTGTTATAAATATGATTTTATAACCTTATTAAACTTCTTTTAATTTATAAATAATGATATGAAACTTGTTTTTGAAGTCTATTTACAAAAATATTGTTTGCACCAAAATTGGTCATAAATACCCAATAGAGTTCTAGTGGAGATCAAATAAAGAATAAAATTAAAATAGAGTAGAAAAAGTAAATCAAACACAGATTTTTATAGTGATTTAGGCCTACATCTACTTTATATTTTTATTGATTTTTCACTTGATTATAATTACAAGAATGTTTGGATCAGCTGGGATCGAATATTACAAGAATAAAGAATAGCAATGGCAAAGCCTCAGCAGCCGAAAAGAAGATCCCTCCTATGGAGAATGATCACTGTATTTATAAGGGATGATGACTGAATATCTTCCTGAAATTTCACAGTAGATTCTCACGATGTAGACGAGGTCACCCAAAAATTTTCCTGGCCCAACTCCCAAGTATAAGCGATCGGGGTTGATCGGTAAAGATGGCCATATTGGGCCATTCGATCGCTGCAGTAGGTTTGTCTTGATGTTGGCTTCGTGTTTCTGAAGTTTGTTTGCATAGTCGCCGATATGTTTTTTGGAGCTACTGATGAATCTTTGATGAGTTGAACTGTTGGGCTGATACAATCCGATCCCCTGCTTAGGGAAGTAATACGATCTAATCCCATATCTAAGGAATTAATACGATCCGATCCCCTGCCCAGGGAAGTAATACGATTAGGTCCCATGTCTAGGGAAGTAATATGATTTGATTCCCTACCTATAAAACTAATACGATCTGATCCCCTGGCTAGGGAAGTAATACGATTTGATCCCCTGACTAGGGAAGTAATACGATCCGATCCCCCATTTAAGGAAGTAATACGATCTAATTCCCTGCCTAAGCAAGTAATATGATCTGAATCCCTGTCTACGGAAGTGATACGATATGATCCCCTACCTAGGGAAGTAGTACGATCTGATACCCTATCTAGGGAAGTAATACGATCCTATCCCTTGTCTAGGGAAGTAATATGATCTGATCCCCTGTCTAGGGGAAGGGTTATGTACCGATCCCCTGTCTAGGGGAAGGGATATGTACCGATCCCCTGCTAGGGGGAGGCACTAATCCGTACTTAAAATATTCTGGAGAGTCTATCCCTTTGTCTCCTTTGACTATTGCTTCATACCATTGTCTGTGCCTGATCTCTTGACCCAATGATCACCTCCCTGGGCTATTTTCCTTATCTATCAACAATTTTAACTTATCCAATCAGTCTGGATATAGTCAGGTCAATAGGATGGATAATACTTACCCACAAAGTACGTCTTTTTTGGACATGACATGCTTTGAATCGAAGCAAGTTAGAGTCATCGGAAAGGGTTCCATTCACTTTTCTAAATAGTCGTTGCCCTTCAGTTGAATTGTCTTTCCTAAGAGTCGTACTTCTCTCTGTTTGTTATGATGCTTGGCCGATATCTGTCAGTATATAAACGGAATGCTATCTGTCAATTATTGTCTGTGCACAGTTCCATTGAGCTTATCGATTGAGTTAGTAGGCCTTGGTTATTTAAACTGATTTCTATTCTGAAAATTCCAAGTCGAAATTTAATTTTTGTTGATTCAGAAAAGCGAATGTTGAGTGCACGCACACACTCGTTCAAGTATTCACTGTTGCCATTAGCTCCTAAGCATGTTCACATGCCTATAGTCGTTGCCAAACTCCATCAAATTGCGTTTGCAATTTCAGATATTTTTTAAAATGGGCAGGAACCGATCTCGTATAACATATGCTTATCATTTTGTATCAAAAAATACACGAGCTTCGTTATTTAGCCCGGACATTACGACCCGATCCCTTCACTTTTTTTTAATCACCAATCCCTACTCTTATATTTGCTCACTGATCCCGCCTTCATTTGTTCACCTGTCCCCCTCCTTCATTTGTTCATTTCTCTTGCAACCAACCGAACCCTTATCCTTCTTCATAGCATGATTAAAAACTTCATTCGTCTCCATCATCAAAACGTGGAAATCCCATCCTTGCAATACTCAAATTTGCTTCCCTGTTTCAACTCGAACCCCTCATCGCGGGGTGGAGTTCCCAAATCCGACCCCTAATAGATCGAGCTCAAATTTCTAAAAATTGAACTTTAGTTTTGCCTAGGAACATATTAGTGAGTATCGGCCTTTAAGGGATCAGTGAAGGTGGGAATGAGGTTGATTTTGCTTCAGAACAATTTCATGTTGGAGGATGTTGGCGTAAGGATTGGTATAGGCATAGGGGGTTTGCGTTGGCAGTTGATGGAGCGTATAGGGTTGCAGTTGAACGTGGGATCTATTATGTGCTCGAATCGAGAGATCGGTCATGGTATGGAAAGGAGCGATTGGTGATAGTCGATGATGTTGAAAAGTTGTTGGAGGGGTACTATGTTAGTATACTTTGATTGGAAGTTGGTTTGATTTGGCTTGATGTAGTTAATGATGTTAGTCTACGCCTACCGAAGTTGTATTTGAATGTAGGGGATCGGTATTGGCATCGTAGATCAGTTGTAGCATATTGAAGATGATGCTGAGCTTGGTTTAAGCGATCGGTGGTATGAGTATAAATTAGATAGTAGCCATCTTCCTTTTCTTTTGCTGTAGTTAATTTCTAGTGGCTTTGTGTCGGTGGTTAATGGATTGTGTGATGAACTGATTTCATGTTGTGGGTGGATGCTAGGTTCGGGATCAGTGCTTGATTGGGGATGAAATAAGGCGTGGGATCAGATGTTGGTTGGCATGAAGCATTCGATGAAGAAAGGGATCGGTGATGATGTTTTGAAGGTGAGGAGATGCGTGGGAAAAGATTGGTCTACACACTTGTGTGTTGTATGAGTAGCTGACAGTAGGTTGACATTTTGTGTGACTGTTTTGCAATTCTTCCTAAAAATTAATGATTGCATTTACCCGATCCCCTTTTGTCATCATAACTCCAAATCGGTTGATATGGTGGAGTTGGTTTGGATGAATGCAAATGTAGGTTTGAGGTCGATTGGAAGAATCATTTGATCGATCACAAAATGAGCAAACCCTGATATTTCAAAGTAATATATTGGAAATAGAATCTTCATAAATCTTATTGCAAAACGATCACATATAAATGAAGCTAGAAGAAAAATCCCTCTTCTCGTTTTTCTAATATTAGCTTGCATATGGATTTGATGGAGACAACATGTATATAGGGGATCGGTAGTGGCTTGTTTTGACATTTTTGAAAATGTATATACTTCTTGTCAACATGTACCTTTGACAACATGTCCATATATATTCCAGTTGACTTGCATCTTGGATTTTCTCTGATACTACTTTCGCCCAGTTGAACTTGAACTTGAAATTTCAAAATGATCATGAACCCAAATGTATATGCACATGAGGCTTGAACTGAATCGAATGCATGTGTACATGCATGTGATCTGAAAACATACATCCATCTTCATACTTGAATGTGAATTATTGAGCGTAACTCTGATTTCCAAGGTATGATTAATTACGTGATAGCCAGTTAAGACGATCCGAGATGACGGTCTCTCAGGTTGAACCCAGAGTTATGCCATGACTATCGTATAATATTGTACTGTATAACACTGCACAACACAACACCGCACTAGATTACACTTAGCACGAGGGGATAGGTTAATCCATCCAATAATGACTATCCGTTGAATTTAATAGTTTTGGGTTTTAGGCATTCCAAGCTCTTAGCTACAATGATCGACGATCAAGTTGCTACATATGTTGAATTAGATGATGTGTCAGGTTCAGCCTTGTGTTGTGTGCAACTACATAGCTGACTTTTGCTTTAAGTTTGAATCTTCTTATGTATTCGAGTAACGGGCTTTCCGTTTAATGTACTCGCGATAAGTTGCTCGTCATTTGGGTTGGAATGATAGTCAGTCGCCCATGAGCCTGGACGTCGATCCAATGATTCTATCTCTAGGCATCCTTTCGGTCATAGCCTCGTGTCATTGTAATCACTAAGCATGAGTCATAGTATTGAGCTGCCATAGTCAGCTCTTGGATGATCACACTTCTGCCCCCATTCTCGGGTTGGTAGATGTACTGCATGGACTATCAAGTCTCGTCCTAGTTGTGTTTATACTCCCGTTTAAACTTCAAAAACTCAGAGTTGATTGTTGAATGGTCAGGTCACATTCATCTTGAATGGTCCGGACTGGAGGACCAGAATTGGTGATGGATGGTCGAACCGTGTTCGATTTTTTATTTAGGTTCTAGGCTTGCCGATGTTCGGACAAGGCTTGGATAGTTCACATACTTCAGGCGAGAGCACGATTGTGGATGGACGGATCACATCCTCCTTGGGTTGGATGGTCAAATCGCGTCATGTTTAAGCTTAGGCTCTCAAATTGCCCCCGCATATGGGGCAGGAGTCGATACGTGGACAGTCGTACCGTGTCTACTTTCATTTGGATCCTGTTTCTTCCAAGCCATAAGAGTAGGATGAGTGTTCTGGCAAACTTCGAGCTCGAGCAAGAGACCAGATGGTCGGACTGCATTCACTTTGAATTATGTCTTTGCCCCCAAGTCCGGGGCAGGAGTTGGAGAGCGGATGGTCGACACATCCATTTTGGATTGCTCTTCTAGTCAGATCATGGTCAAAATTAGCGAATGAATGGTCGTGTCACGTTCATATAGAGCTGGATGGTCAGTCATGTCCATTTTGATTTATATTTTCCCATCGAATCAAGGGATAGAGTTAGCTTAGGAGTGATCGAGTCATGTTCATCTAGTTTCATACTCCTCCCGATGGATCATTGGAGGGTGCTGACGAATGAATGGTCAAGTCATACTCATTTGTGGTTCATTCTTCTATCAATGCTTTAGTGATTGGAATTATTCGATTGACGTTCGGGTACATCCATTTCTATTTTATACCCTTATCCACACACTAGGGACCAGAGTCATTCGGCGTGTGGTCGTTCACACCTGTCTTTAATTTATACTCCTATCCGCTCTCAGGGGACCAGGGTTGATCGATGGATGGTCGAACCGTGTCCATCTTTTTTTATATACTCTGGTCCGCACTTTGGGAACTAGATTTATAAAATGAGTGGTCAGTCACACCCATTTTTATGAGTTTATACTCTACCTATCGAATCAAGGCAGGAGTTGTTGAATGAATGGTCGAGTCATGTTTATTCATGAAATGGAATTCTGCTCCCCTGCATCGAGGATAGAAGTTGGTGAGTAGACGGTCGATTCATGACCACTTGGTTATTGTAGCTCCTCTTGTCAAGTCATGGCGAGGAGTAAGCGATGGATGGTTAGATCACATCCATGTTTAGGTCGGACAGTCAGGTCATGTCCAATTTGCTTCGTACTCCTCTTAGCAAGTCGAGGTAGAGAGTCGCTGGGTAGACAGTCAGGTCACCTCTACCTCAAGCTATAGTCGTACCCCCCGTGTCGAGGGCAGTGGTGATGAGTAGACAGTCAGTCATACCTACTATAGGTCGAGCTCCCAAACTACCCCTTATGTCCAGGGCAGGAGTCGATGTATGGATAGTCAAGTCACGTCCACTTCTAGTTGAATTTCGGTCTCTCTGAGCTTTGCGAGAGGCATAAGTATCTCGGCGAACTTCAAGTACTAGTTGGGGAGTGGATGGTCAGGTCACATCCACTCCAAGTCTTTTTTTATCTCTAAGTCAAGTACGGAGGTTAATGAGTGGACGGTCTATAGCGTCCACTTTGTATTATAGTTTGACCTTGCTGGGCTTTGAGCAAGGCACGGATGTTCTATTGGAATTGAAGCACCGTATATGAGGTGGATGGTCGAGTCATACCCACTTTCTGTTTCGAGTTCTTACCACTAAATCAGAGGCGTATGGTAGCTGATGAGCGGTCGACTCGCACTCACCTTAATGAAACTCCCAAGGTCTGATTATGGTCTGCAGAGGTTGTTGGGCGCCTAACTATCGGTACTTGGTCACCTGCATTGTTCGCATGTAGTTTAATTCTAGTCCGTCATAGTTCACAACATAATTACATAAAGGTAGAAGTACAAGGCCGAAGGGCCATTTTATTCGAAATAGAAATATCAAAGTCTATGGAAATAAATCTTATTGATAAATGAAGCAGCGTCGTGTGCTTGCTATTCCACTAAGCTCCAAATCTTCTCATCTGGAAGTCAACCGTTGGCAGTCCAGTTGATAACCAAAGGTCTTTATTAGTAAGGGTCGGACGTTCCCTGCCCTCCATCCTACGGGGCTTGCATATACTATTGAAGCTTTCATTTCTAAATCAGCTCTTCGATCACATCTCGGAGGTGTCTGTAATCGCTAGTGTTACGGTCGTATGTCTCATGAAATATGCAATATTTCTTGAATTTCTTTTGGGTTTCGGTGGACTCTCTCAGGGTTTTCTTTCTGTATTGTTCCAAGTCGTGATTTTTAGGTAGATGTTTTCGATTGAATCGTTCAATGAAGTGTATGCATTAAATTTCAGGATTGTAGGTCGTCTCCTCGAATCTGAATCCTCATCTAAGGCATCATCATTGCTCTTGTTTTGAACCCCTTCGACCAACATGGGCCTGCGCTATTCTTTTCCTAGTCAGCCATGCCTCCTCCTTACGTAAATACTGGTTCACTATGTAGTAAAACCGATTTTAGGTAGTAGAAGGCTTCCAGCTAACCAGCCGCAAAAATCTACCTCGGGGTCGATTCCCCTAATCAATGCCATCAGTATGGTATTCTTGTTGGGATTGCTCACTTAGGTTATGGCGGCATTGAACCTTTGCAATAAGTCTTTGAGTGGCTCCCCTGACACCCATAATAGGTTTGATAATGACATTATATGCTTAGGGTAGGTTGCTTGCATTTGGAATTGCTCAACAAACTTTTATACTAGCTAGCAGAACAAGGAGATGGACCTGGGTGGTAGTTGTGTAAACCACATGGTCACTGCTCCTTCAAGAAAGGTAGGAAAATATTTGCATTTGATTGCATCCATCGCTCTGGCAAAATCCATATGACATTTGTATTTCATAAGATGTAGTCCAGGGTCAGTTTTCCCTGAGTATGCTGATATGGTTGGCATATTGAATATGTGAGGATACCCTGCACGCTGAATGTTTTCAGTAAAAGGATTATGGCTCTAGGACTCTCCCCAATCATCATCGGTTTGGTTTTTTCTCACGAGCCACATTACCACGGCTGCCAAGTTAGGTGTCTGGAAGTTGGTCAGTTGGGAGTAGTCATCCTCTACCCCGAAAGCTTGACCCGGTAATCCATCCCGGTTTTTTCCACACGCCTTGGCTCTGCAGTTTCTGGGAGTACTGTTTGAGTAACGGTTCCTTGTTAGTTCCTTGGCGGCAATATAGCAGCTGTCGCTTGGTTTCGAATGCCTTGGTCAATCTTGGGGAATAGAGAGAATGCACCGTCTTCAAGTTGAGTTTCGAATCTAGAACGCGAGAGCTGCATATCATCGTGACAGAGGAGGGGCTGATCCCTAATCGGAGGGATTGGATGATATCCACAATTTTTATCCTAAACTGGGTGAGATCGATAAGGAGTGATAAGGAAAGACCTATAAGTTTACATTTCAAATTTCAAATCGTTTGGAGTTCGTACGCTCGAGTTATAGGCAAAATAAGATCGATCTATGTTAATAGATTGGTGGCAATTTACTTGGAGTCCGACCTAAGAAAATTTTCGATTTGTTTGGAGTCAGCACACGGTTCACTTAGAGTTAAAGAAATTCGAAGTGCAGGGTCGGTGATGAACTGTGCTTGGAGTTGTTTGCATATTTTCTTGGGGTTCGGTACCGAACCATGGGTATCTTTCGGTAATGAATGCTACTTGAAGTCAAATTGGGTTTGCTTGGAGAAAATCTTGGTTTAACCCAAGTCTGACTTCTGGCCAGAATTTCCAAATTTTTCTTCGAGTCAAATGGATGATTACTTAGGGTCAGACTTCAGGTCATCCTTAAGGTGAGTTTTTCAACGGCCGTTTCGGCAATTTTCGACGACGACCATCCACAACTCGACGATAGGAGTTCCATGATAGGAAGTACGGCTTTAATGATGGATAGCTATGCTTCAAGAGGTAGAGTAGGCAATGACGAGTCAGATTGAGTGGACTGTTAGAGGTGGGTTATGAGGACCTTGTTCTCTCGAATTTTCTTCTGCGATTCTACATGAGTCTCATGGAGTTCTCTCCACTGTCTTCGTATATCCGCATTAATGATCACATCAAAAGAGGCCTACATGCCAGGGACTCCCTGTTGCACTCCATCATCTAGAAAAGCGATCTTTGTGTTCTCTACTGCTTCATCAGCAGGTCATGAGGAGGAAGCAATGGCCTTTTCCTTCCTAGGAGGCACCGTAGGTAGCTTCCTTGTAGATCTTCTCTTTGAATCTGAGTTGAAATGGAAACTTGTTAGAAGAAAGCTATATTTGTATCACGAATATGGGAATTCATAAGGAGATGATGAGATCCAATCAAACCAAGAATTCATCTCTCATTGAAAGCACCAAAATGTTTTCGAATCAAAATTGGTCAAAAACACCCATTAGAGTTCTAGTAGAGATTAGATGAAGAATAAAATTAAAATAGAGCAGAAAAAGTAAATCAAACATAGATTTTTATAGTGGTTCGGCAATATGGGCCCACGTCCACTTTATATTTTTGTTGAATCTTCACTTAATTATGATTACAAGAATGTTTGGATCAGCTGTGATCTGATATACAAGAATAAAGAATAGTAATGCTAAAGCCTTAGCAGCCGAAATGAAGATCCCTACTATGGAGAATGATTACTGTATTTATAAGGAAGACGATTGAATATCTTCCTGAAATTTCGCAGGTAGAATCTCATGATGTAAACGAAGTCACCTAAAAAGTTTTGTAGCCCAACTCCCAAATTTGAACGATCGGGGCCGATCGGTTAAGATGGCCATATGGGGCCATGCGATTGCTCCAGTAGGTTCGTCTTGATGTTGGCTTCATTTTTCTAAAGTTTTTTTGCATAGTCTCCTGCATGTTTTTTGGAGATATTGATGAATCTTTGATGAGTTGAACTGTTGGGCTGATACGATCTGATCCCTTGCCTAGGGAAGTAATAAAATCCGATCCCCTGTCTAGGGAAGTAATACGATTTAACTCCATGTCTAGGAATGTAATACGATCTGATCTCCTACCTAGGGAATTAATACGACCAGATCCCCGTCTAGGAAAGTAATACGATCTGATCCCCTGCCTAGGGAAGTAGTATCATCTGATCCCTTTTCTAGAGAAGTAATATGATATGATCCTTTTCCTAGGGAAGTAATATGATTCGATCCCCTATCTAGGGAAATAATACGATCTGATTCCCTGCCTAGGGAAGTAATATGGTCCTATTCCCTGTCTAGGGAAGTAATATGGTCTGATCTCATGCGTAAGGAAATACGATCTGATCCCCTGTCTAAGGAAGTAATATGATCTGATCCCCTGTCTAGGGAAGTAATACAATCCAAACCCCTGTCTATGGAAGTAATACGATTCGATCCCTGTTAGGGGAAGGGAAAGGTACTGATCCCCTTCCTAGGGGAGGCAATAATCCATAGTTGGAATATTCTGGAGAGTCTATCCCTTGGTCTCGTTTGATGCTGCTTCGTACCATTGTCTGTGCCTGATCTTTGGACTCCATGATCACCTCTAGGCTATTTTCCTGATCTATCATATAGTCTAACTTGTCCAATCAGTCTGGATATGGTCTGGTCAAAAGGCTGGATAACAAATATATTCTTTGAAGAAGAATCGATAATGTTATCGAAAATCGATTTATCGATAAACGGCATTTTAATTGATATAAGTTATTCAAACTCTTATGCACTTGTCTACTGATCAAATGAACACATTAAGAAATAATTAAAACACTTTAATTCATAAAGAAAATGGAAGGTTCTAGAGGCTTCCAGGTGGATAGGAGATATTAAAATGTAAAGGTATTAAAAGAACTCGCTAAAAGAAAGAGGTGTAAAGTAGAAGTGATAGGGAATATAGGGGTATGCCTTCCATGACATGAGAGGGGGGGTGAGAAAAAGGCTAAAACATCATCTTGATCCGATATAATGAGAGGCATACCCTTGAATTATAATCACAAAATTACAAAGCAAAAGCAAGCTATCTTTAATGTCTTCTTCTTCACAAAATTTCTAAGAAAAATAATTGCAAAACTCATCCAAATCAATTCAAACTTTTCCACAAGCCTTAGGAAAACATTACAACACCTTCTACCAAGTTAGAAGTTGAAGAAGTAAATCCAATATCCCCCTACATCGAGAGGCCGTGAGCTTTTTAGAGGTGTTTGGGCTTAAAGGCAAGTGTAAGCAAGAAAGGAGAAGGAAGAAGGTGGTTGCAAGGTAGAGGTTGGACTTGAGTTGCTTGGGCTTACTTGTTTGTTTGCTTAAAGGTGAGCTTACTCACCACCTTGAATGAAAATATTGTGTATATATGCTTATGTTTTATTGTGTATATGTTGATTGAATTGATATTGACATATGTTGGAATATTTGCTTTGATTCTTGCTTTGAAAGAAAATGGCATATGTAATCCATATGTATGGACTTGAACGGACTTAAATGGACGTTTATGACTTGTAGCAAGGCCTTGAAACAAAGAACATAGGTTGTAGATGGACTTTGGTTTAGATTGAACTTGGATTCGAAAGTGCTCTTATAGTAATAGTCGCTATAGATGCACTTAGGAATTATCATGTATTGGGAAATTTCAATGGAACTTTGTAGAGAGATCCTTAGGGGTATCTCACATATTTGCGATGTTTTATATATATGCTTGCTGCCTTAAAATGTTTGGATGATAAAAAATTGAGTAATATATTGAAAAGTGGTCAAACTCCTACATGCAAAACTGCCTCGTTTAGCCTTTGTTTTTGAATTTTAAAGGTTTGGAAAGGACTATTAAACTAAGTATTTAGTTTCATTCATTTTACAAGTGTTTGATAGCTCTTATTAAGGTATTTTAAAAGTGGTTTGACATTTTTATGAATTTTTAAGAATTAGCTATGAAGTTTTAAATTAGAAGAATTTATTTAAAATACATAGAAAATATGGTTTTTCTAGTTTTTAAATAAAGTATAAAATGATTATTTTTAGTACTATTTTTTTAAAATGTTTTAAAGCCTATTATAAGTATTTTAAAATGCTTTAAAAGTATTTTTAAGTATATATAGTTTTTAGAAAATGCATTGACTGGTTTATCAAAGTATACATTATATAGTATAATATTTTTCGAATTGTTTTATTAAATATCTAGTTTTGTAAATAAATCATTATACTTATCTATATCATTTCTAAAAAGGTTTTAAATTATAAACAAAGGATTTAGAAAGGGTTATGAACTGCTTAAGTGGCTAAATCGTGTTTTGTTTAACTACTTATTTGAAAAGTAATTAACCATGCTTAACACTAAAAGCCGACGAAGCAGGCTTATCTATTTGTGAGTGTTAAGATTGATGTTCAAGTAGGGATAGAAGCAATAGAGCAATAACCTACCTGCTTCCCTCTTGATCGAAGAATAGTTAAGTCGGGAATGTAGGAAACATGTTAATCGTGTTAATTTGTTACAAATTCATGAAAATCATTAATACTGTAGTTAACACTAAAAGCCGACGAGGTAGATTTATCTATTTGCAAGATTCAAGAATGAACTATCTGGGCAAAGCTTGATATGCAACTAGTGCTCTAACTTACCTCGCTTCACTCTTGGACGAGGTAAAGTTAAGTTGGAATATTGGAAACGAGTTAAGTGTACGAATCATGATTTTTATAAGCAATCGCTTTTAAATGGACAGTCGATTAGTCGACTATCAAATTTGACCAAAATAACATAGGAAATATCTGGAAGAAACATAAGGTCTATGTGGTACAGTTATCTTCGGAGATGCTATACTGTACGTATAAACTTGTCTTGCTCCTCTAGGACAAATGAGAAGGAAATCTGTGTGGATAGGATATCCTATCTCCACCCTTATGTATTGTTTATTTATTTATGAAAGAACCGGGGCTAACTTAACCAGAAATTTATTGATTAGTTTTGGAACGTCCGGTAAGCGGGGGAGTGTACTCATACGAGATGATTCGAAACCGTAACCAATCCAATACCATATACACGATCTATGTTCTAGAAACAGCTGTGAAGTAAAATGTTATAAAGTTGAACTATCTATCTTAAGGTTAAGTCCAAGGAAGAGGTCATCATTAACATTTCAAACGAATTTTATCGTATGGGACTGTCTACTTTAAGGGGTATTCCAAAAGGGAGGACAACATTCGCATTTGTCAGAGGACTTATGCGGGAATCTATGTAAAGATTCGAGATCTATTCGAGATGCTCGAATCCATGTAGAGATTCGTGATTTGTTCGGGATGATGGAATCCATTTGAGGATTTGTGTTCTGTTTGAGTGATGAAAACTCGCATGAGAGATGTCAAACGTGGCCTCGACATCAGAAATGACTAAAACCAGAGTAGGAGCACAATCTTGGATTTAGCTTACCGATGAGGGTATATCAACTCTAGATCTAGAGTATGCTTTCGATTTTTGGGCGTAGTGAGTTAGGTATACTGGGTACCACGCAGTTTATTGTTGGGTCGGTTGTGTTTTACCTTATAGTATATTCTATCTAGAGATATACGATGCTGGGAAGGAAGTTTCTAATCCTTGTCATGGAGCTCGGATTCGGCTAGACCAAAGAGATCTCCATGGAAAAATCCATAAACGAACGTTCCTTAGCGGTATTGATCGTATATCTATTATTTTTGTGACGTACGCATTATAGCTATTTTCTGATTTATGTTCCACACTCTATACATTATCTATTATACCGATATATTCACTCATTGGATAGTTGGTTTTATTTGAGAGGATAGTACTTAGGTTTTGTAACTCTGAAATTTTTGTATTCGTAGTAACCCATGTACTGTTCTTTTGATACTATATATTATCGTTCCTACTAGTGCTTAGTGCTATGTTATAAGGGGTTCACTCTTTATGAATTGTAACAAAGCTTAGATTCTTACCCCTACACACCCCTTTTTGGGTTGATGTGCAGTTAAGAGGCTCGCCGTAAAGGCAGGAATGAAGTTACCATTTGTAATTATGCCCCAAAAAGGGGTAGGTCGTTACATTTGGTATCAGAGCTCAAGGTTGAGCTAACACCTTGGCTTTGGTTGGGTATGGCTCATTAGAGATAAGGTAAGCGACATCCTAGAATGAGTTGATTTTATTATACATATGAGAGCATATTTGTATTTTCAAAACTAGACTTCTAATATTTTTTTCCTTAAGAATATCTCCTTCTTGTAACTCTTTCTCTAAAATAACTCTATCCTTTCGTATCCTAAAGAAATGTTTCTTTGATAAGGTAGTAAGAACCATGAGTACTAGAGCTACCAATGCTAGAGGTGGTCGAGGCAGTACTATAATGATTGACATAATCAAGCACCAAGGAATGTTGCTCCAGTTAAGGAATTGAGAGTAAATGTCATAGATGATGTCGTGCAGGTAGACCTCAGATGTTTTTTTGCTTTGCTTTGCCATAATTATGAGAGGCTAGAGGTAAGAGGTTTAGTGGTATGGAGGCAATTATAGAAGTGCAAACTTGGATCAAATTGTGTGATCAGATATTTGGAGATATGGAGTTAAATGACACAATAAAGCGTAGGTTGGCGTCGTCACATCTGATAGATGCAGTCATGGATTGGTGGAGTTCTATTACAGCTGATGTTCAAGAGAATGACTTCTCTTGGGCCCAATTTAAAGATGAGTTTGAGATGAAAATTTGTTCCAAAAGCCAGGAAGACTTTATTTATGAGCTTATTGAACTTGAAGGAGGGGACCATGGCTGTGGTGGAGTGTAAGAACCGGTTCATCGCATTATCTCAATTTGGGTTAGGGTTAATTAATACACTGCTGAAGAAGAACAAGATGCTCATCGTGGGTAAGTGTCTCGAGTTTCAAAGGGACATGACTACTCACCTTATGGGGTCTTTTATGGATTTGGTGAATATGGGTTTGAGGTTTGAAAGTTTGGCACTAAAGCTTCTTGTTTCTGCACCGGCTGAGAATAAAAAATGCAAGTTTAAGTCGCCAAAAAATAGGTCCAACCTCGTTTGCTACAAGTGTTGTAAGAAGGGTCACTTTTCTAATAAGTGTAGTTTGAGTGAGGGAGTTCGGATGGTGAAAGAATCGATCACAAAGGTTTCAAAGCTAGAGCCGTAGGCTGTAAGATCCGACTATCTTACTCTAAAAGATGAGTCGTTGGGTAAAAGAAAAGAAAGACAAGAAGAAAAATAAAACACAGAATCTCACAATTAAACAGAATAATATTTAATAATCAACATAAAATCATACATAGTTACCTCCATAATAATAATACATCAGAGTCACAACAATACAAATTTTAGGTAGGGACAGGTATAACTGTCTGTCCCAACATTATTAGCACAAAATACATACATACACAGCGGAAATTAAGTAAATAGCTAGATACTGATAAAGCTACCTGCTCCAAACTCCTCTAAAATGCATTCTTGAGAAACCTATACTACTTGGCTACTCATACAAATTTGAGTACCATAGAGTTTTAGGGGAAAAAAAATAAAACTCTGGGTCAGACATGGGTCTGGTGTGAGTAAACTCCAAAAGACCGAATTATTACTTTAAAAACTCCTTCAAAATTAAGGATATCTTGTAGGACCATGCAGCACATAAACATGGACGGGTTTTTACCTTACGATAACCAAAACCCTTTTATAGAAAAATCCAGTGGTATTATAATAATGTTTAAGGATTGGAAAGTAAATGGAGAATCATAGTCAAAATTGTTACATTAATTAATTTCCAACATAATAGGTATACAACTAATTCCAAAGGCATTTATTGGAAAATGGCTTTCCATACAATGACAAGGCTACTGGGGTACCGCCTGTCATAGTACACCTCTAGATAAAAAGTACCGAGGTCGAACCTATCGACCTCTACGAGTCTGGACCGGCCCTACCCCTTACTGGATAGTTCTGAATATTTTATCACCCTAGTTGTGATCAATAACCATATTGACCCCACTAGCATACATAAACTATTAGATATCGATTTAAATAGTGTGATAACTATACCTTGATGGGTATGACCCACTTAGCCCTAAAGCATATCCCATTTTTTAGTCATTTCCAATTGTGAGGCTTGAGACTACACTTTTATCCTTCTTTACTTAGAATGCTAACACTGGCTTCCTGGCTATAATGAAATGTTAGCATTCATTTATATAAGTCGTCCAGGATATGATTGAACCAAAGGCACTACTTCTACTACATCAAATTTGGAATCACCCTCAGGATTAGTAGCAAGTAGCCCTTACACTTTAAAGATCTTCGTCTTTGATTCTAGATGGTTCCAATTTGAACGCTTACGTTCGTTTGAAGTGGTTTTCATATAATGCACGCTATCCGATTCCAGTCTCTTGAACCAACATTCGATAATTTTAAAAGGTCAAGTTATCGATAGTGGACAAGTACACTATCTAGGGTGTATAAAGATGTGCATATGGAAATATCTTCCATATACTTAATTTATCTTGACCCATTTATTGAAATTAACTCGCCTGTATTTATCTCATTTCCGACATTTCGACTCCTTTATCCCATGCCTAGAAAATCAAGTTCTAGATCTCATAGATAGGGAAAGCCTACTCATCGGTTTTATTGTTAAATACAAGATGACTTATTTCCAGTAAAACATGTCAAATTCTTAGTTATAAATTATTCAATTTAGTCTGGCTACTTAATGGCACAGACAAAGAGAATCCCTTGTTTAAAACTTATTCACCTATAAAAGAAAGCTGCTTTTAAAATAAAACTGATTCTTGAAAATGAAGTAATAAAAAATTAAACTTTTATTTAATTAACTGAAATAATTTTAAACCTTTATTTAATGATAATTAAATCTTTATTAAATTACTAGTTAAATGTTAATTAATTAATGAATAATTAAACTCTACTTGATTATTAATTAATTAATAATTAAATCCTATTTAATTAATAATTAATTAAATAGTTAAACCTTATCTAAATAAAGATTAATACTTAATTAACCCTTTACTTAATTAATAATTAGTTAACCTCCCTTAATTAATTAATTATAATCATCTTACTTACTTAATTCTTAAGTACTAATTACCTTTACTTAATTACTAATTAAATACCAATTATCTTTACTTAATTGGTTAATTAAATAATATTTAAAACTCATACTTAATTATTAGTAATAATTAACTTTTTATACTTTGTGACGACCTGACTTTCCACTCCCGGAAAATCGCATCGACAGTAAGAAAGAAAGGGGTGAGAAATAGAAAAGAGAAGAAGAGAAAAGAAAACAACAACAGATACTCACAGCGGAAACGAAACGAAATATAATATACCACATAAATATTACATAGTATCATATACATCATCTATCAGAGTTACACAGATTACACATCACATACTAGACAGTTATAAACATCTGTCTAGTTATTACATTTCAACACAATACAGATCAATACAAAGATCAACACAGCGGAAAACTACTATCTATATCTACAACGCCGAAGCCTCCTGCTCCATTGCTCCTCCAGATTACTCGTCAAAGCTAAACCTGAATCCCTTGGCTACTCGTAAAAATTTGAGTACCCAAGAGTTTATAAAACAGAAATAAACAACTTGGGTCAGACATGGGTCTGGTGTGAGTAACAGGTTAAACTTGTTTAACTTCAAAACCTTTTGAAAGAAAAGGTATCACGTAAGACTCCCCACCAATAAATATGGGTAAGTTTTTACCTTACGCTAACCAAAACATTTGATAGGAAATTCGATTGTATTATAATAGGTCTAGGGTTTTCAAATAAATATGAAATAGCTGGAATGCTTACATCTCACGTTCCAACATAGTTGGGCACAACTAAAACGTACGGCACTTATTGGAGTTTGGATTCCATCAATGGCAGGGCTACCGGGGTACCGCCCGTCACAGTACGTGGCCTAGATCACCGTACCGAGGATCACTCCCAATCCCCTGCAACACAAGGTCGGAACATCCCTTACTGGATAATTCCCGCACAAGATACCCCACGGTTGTCATGATTCAACCGCACACACTAAGTCGAAAATAGAAAGGGACATCTAGACAGAGGTAACCTTGTCCTACTTGGGTGCTACCCACTAACCTTGCTGCACCTCCCCTGTTTTAGCCATTCCCGGTTTGTGAGGCTTGAGGTCACGATTACCTTTAAAAAGAACACATCTATCTTAGAATGCTCATCGTCCACCTGACGATGTTCTGAAAGCATTCAGTCCATACAAGTTCGTTCCGGGTTCGAACGAAACCGAAGGCATTATCTCGTTACACTCGTTTTGGAATCACCCTCAGAGTTAACGACAATAACCCTTGCACTCTGAATCTTCATCTTCACTTGATTCACGACCTATCGTTAATTTGAATCGATGTGGTATTCGGGTCTCCAGACCTGGAAATCCGGTATACGGAAACCCGATCCCGGTCTCATCGAAATCCAAAACGTATCTTTTAAGGCCAAGTTGTTTTAAAGGTTAAAACAATTTAATTCAATTATCTTTATACACTTAGAAAGATAATTCACAATAGATAATCAACATTATCAATATCATCAGATAATCCATATTATCACAATTCAACTAAACATCCATATCATATAGCATATATCTCATCAGAGATATCAATCAAATGCAAAGCATTCAGTATTATCATCCATCCATAAGTAATGATCTATATCATCTCTAATTAATATAAAGTTAATTAAATTAATTACTTTTATTTTATAAATCCTTCTTACTTAAACATTAATTAATTACAAATAAATTAATTATCCTCTAATTATCTTTTCAATTAATCATCTTTGATTAATTATCTTTTAATTACCTTCAAGTTATTTATCTTTAATTAATTACTCAAATTAATTAACCTTAACCACTTATAGTAATTAACCTTTAATTACTTCATTAATTAATTAACTAAAATTAATTAAATTAATCACTATAATTAATTATATTAAACCTTAATTAATTACATTAATTAATCACTTCATTTATTAATTATACTTAATTAATCAATCTTAATTACATCATTAATTATATTAATTAATGATCCTTAATTACAACTTAATTATTAATTACTTAATTAAATTAATTACATTAAGTAATTAACTTTAAATTAAACAACGTTTATTAATCACCTTGATTAATCTCCAATCAGTAATTAACTACCCTTAATTACTTTCATTTACTAAATTAATTCTCCTTAATTAATTCCTTAATTAATCCCTTGATTAATTATTCAAAGTAATTAAACTAAATTTACTTTCCTTAATATACAATCAATCAATTAATTACCTCAAGTAATTATCTATTATTTACTTCCTAAATGATCACACCTTAATAATTACATTAAGTAATTATTATCAAATCATCTTTTGATTATTCTAAATTAATTAAACTTAATTAATTAACTTAAACTAAATCAAATTAACTTCAATTAATTACAATAAGTAATTAATTCTTAATTACTTCCATTAAGTAATTCCATTTAAAACAAATTCTATAATTGATTATCTTTAAATTAATTAATCTAATTAATTATTAAAATTAATCACATTAATTAATTATTAAATAATCCATAGTTAATGACTTCATTAACTATTATTTAATTACTTTCCTTAAGTAATTAACTTAGATTAATTATTATTAATTCCAAATTAATAAATCTTAATAACCAAATAATTGATCTCTAATTATTTAATTAATTAAGTGTTAACCATAACTTAATTAACCTTTAATTACTTATTAATTAATTCTTAATCATTAATTAATATTCTAATTTATAATCTTTAATTACAAATTAATTATTCCTAATTAATTTATCTTAATCATAAATAAATTAGTTTAAATCTTTAATTATTTATTTATTTAATTAATCCAAATGATTAATTAATCAAACAAATTAATTATCCATTAATTTCCTCACAAATAATTAAGTCTTAAGAAAACATTTCCTTATAATGATATTTAAATTTAAAACATGTTTTTAACTTTCATATTTCCTTTAAATTCCATTTTAAACATGAGATTTAAAATGAATAAAAATTTAACCTTAACAAACTTTTAAAATCCATTTACAACCCTTAAATCATATGGTGGAGAAATACTAATTTTGTAAAAGAATTTAAGAATTTAAATCAATTTACTTTTAAATTCTATCCTTTTAATATATATTCTAACCAATTAAATTATTTAAACAATTTAATTTAAAAACTTCCTTAAATTTCAAATCTGAGATATAGATTTAAATTCAAATCAGATTTGAATTTAGATTTAAAACTGATTTAAACCTTTACTTGAAAATTTTTAAAGACAGATCAGGCTTAAACCTGAAACCCAAAATTTCCCAACCCCTTGCTAAATTGCTTCGAGAAAACCAACAGGAAACCCGAGCTTTCCCTGTTAAAACCCTACAGCTAAACGAAGTAACTCACCCACTTCCTACTTCGAGCCAAACAATAAAAACCCCGAGTCTCCCACGAAATAAACCCGAGAACTCGAATTGCCTTCTCCAGTAAACCAGACTTCACCCAGAAATTCCAATCGTGTGCATGTGCACGATCATCTACGGCGTCTCCGGTCATCGTCGACATCTCCCACCAGTCCACGTTCATCGCTATACCAGAATCCACCCTCTCGATCAACGAAAATAAGTCGAATTCAAAATCGAGCCTAAATCCCCAAAACTTGGAACCAGACAACACTTTCAAAGCCTGTCAACACCCCTTGTCTTCAAAATCTCGACCACCAGAGCTTCGACGACTCCGACCACTACTTCATCAACGACCAAACTTCCCTTCGTAAAAGTCCTGAAGCACTCGATCCTCTTGAGAAAACGTGGTGATTGATTTTCTTAACCTAGTTAAAACTAGGTTTAAAAATTTCAAACCTGAATTATTTCTACCTCACTGCCTTAGTTTAAATTCTAGTAATTTTCCATTCGTCCTTGATCATTCCACTATTACCAAACATGATATTGGTAAATCAATCCTCTTAGATTAACAGTTCTAACCAAAAATCCATTTTCAGTTAAAATCAGAACTGCTCTTTTAATTCTAAACTAAAAACTATGATATTAATGTTAAAAATCATGTTATAGCTTATATTTTCCCTATATAATCCTGAATCTATAAATTATCGAGTTTGAATTTTTACATTTTATAACATGCACTGTTATTTTAGTTTACAAAGGCACTCAGTGTAAAGTTTTGACTTAATTAAACCTTTAAAACTTTAGTTTATTACAAATCAATCATATTTTGTTTGTAAATTAGTCATTACAAAAACTAGATACAGAGGTAAGAGATTTTAAAAGAAATTCTTAAGTCTGGGCAACAAACAGAACAGGGTTCAAAGATAACAGATATGCACACATAACTATTCATCCATGTACACATAGAAATTCACATATATAATCATACATCAATATATCTATATGCAGAACTACCTATAATATTCACATGCAACCATCTTCCATTCAATACTTAACATGAATTTCAGAATCAACTTAAGTTTATTTTTAAAAATTGTTACTCACTTGATTTAAACAGAGGCAGTTCTTTAATTTTTGAAGACTTTAGACTTGAAACAGGGAAACTTGAATTCTTCTTTAGATTTGATTCTAAACTTGAGTTGCTGGCTTTAAACTTGATTCAAATTATATGCATGCTGGCTTCCAGGTTGCAAATGAAGGCAGACAGCTTGAATTTGCTTCCAGGTTTTGAAAAATGCAGACAGGCCTTGAATGTTGAAAAGAATTACAGGGTCTTTGATTTTTGATTACAGGTTGGCTTTCAAAACAGAGAAGATATGTTTGATGATCTCAGTTTTGAATTTGAAACTGGTCTACAAGTTTTGATCAGAGGATGACAGATTGAAGAAGAATTTTGCAGGCTTTTGATGTTGAAAAATAAATTTCAAGTTGGTGATATAGGATACAAGGTTTATTTCTGAGAATTTGATTTTTGAGTTCGATCTCTGGTTTGAGGCTTTTAGATTTCTAATTTCAGTTTTTAGAAGAGAAGAAAAGTTTGAATTAAAATGAAGTTGCCAAGTTTCCTCTTACCTATTTTGAGTAAATGTTTTCAAAAATAAACAAGACAATGCCACTTGTAAATTTAAGTTGTTAAAATGATTCCAAGTGTTTTGCATGTTCTTAATAGCCTTACACATGTTATTCTATTATTAAAATTATTTCTTATTTATTAACTTGTTTTTATGTTAACTTCAATTTAGCTTTAATGTTTCCATTTTAGCTTATTGTTTTTATATATACAATTTACATACCTTTATGTTTTATATATTTTAAAAGTAAATAAAAATCCTTTTTCTTATTTATTAATACTTACCTATATATATTACTTTTTAAAGAAACAAAAACAAATTATATCTTAAAATAAAAGTGTATACAAATATTCTAAAATCCAAAACAATTTAAATATTTATTCTCTTGAATTTCAAAGATTAAATTCAAATTCAATTAAATTAAATCTAAATTCCCAATTTACTCAAAGCTTCTATTTACAATATATATAAATAAATATATATATATTCAAATAGAAAATATCTTATTAACTTTTTAAAAGATAAAATCACCAATTTATACTAATTTAATCAGATTATTAAATTAAATTCAAATCTTATTATCAAAGATCATCAATATCAATTTAATTATTTAACAGATTATTAAATTGATATGGTTAAAATTTCCAGGATATTACATTCCTTCCCCCTTAAAATAATTTCGTCCCCGAAATTTAAACAAAGGTAATTTAATAATCTTATTAAAGATTTTAAATTTTAAAACACAAGCATATACTATCATCCATATGCTAACAACCATAGCAACCAATTCATCCAATCAATCAAATCTAACTATCCAGACAAAATTCTAGATAGAATTCCTCGAGTTTCCCCAAGTATATATATACCGGGATACTCGCTCTACAACAATCTAAACTACTAAGCTATAGATCTCCTACTCATCTAGATCTACAGAACTAAACAGAATATCAGACTACAGACGAGTCTGACTCAACAACTAAACTTCCAGAACTGCAGATTCTAAAACCAGAGATAGATCTTACACGTACTCCCTCAGAGATACGTAAAACTCAATGAATTCCAATTATCCAAACTGGCAATTCAACCTTGAAAACCCAATACTTATCCAAATCAAAACACAGAAGAGATCCAAACATAACTCTACTTCACAACTATCAGTAGATTCCAAACTTACTTCCCCTATCCAGAGATATACTCCAAACTGCTTTTGCTGCTCAATTCTGATCTGAGGTAGAACACAAGCACAGACTGGACAACTCATTCCAGAAATAAGGTTCACTGATCCATAAATAAAACTCAGATACTTCATCAAAACTTGAGTTGCTGCACCAATTCCATCTCTAGGAAACATCCTTCAACTAGACTGAACTACCGGTACTACTCCTGGAATCCAGTCGATAAGAAAACTCAACCTTCAGATGCGGACAACTCCTGACTTCTCTGAAGACACTCAGAAAAATTCTGATAACCCAAGAGAACCCTCAAACTATCGCAAGTCACTTTTGCGATCAACCCAGCCTATTTCCAAAGAAAACTGTTCCTCTTAACAAATCAGAACAGCCCATACTTAACTATCCAATCCATCGAAGAAATGGATGCACCCTGCTGCTTCTGAATTTCACCTCCAGAAAAACTACTCAGCCTGACAACTTCCTGCCATCACAGAATACTCCGAGCTGCACTGCTGATACTGATGCCAAGGACTTTCTATCCAAAGATCTTTGAGAAACTCGAACTCCAAACCAAACAGAAACACCATGCTGAACTCAGCCATAACACTGAAACAGACACACTTCCTTAAACTTGTTCCAAAGAAAACATCTTCGGGAACATCAATCGTCACTGTATCTCATCATACAGCTACTATTACCTGAGGTATCAAGATACTATCACTTGCTTCTGTTCAACCGATAGATCCAAACTCTACTCATCCAAATTTTCACTTCAAAGATAAACTCCGAACCTTAACAGGTTTCCTTCAGAGATTCGATGAAATTCTTCATCACAGCAAAACTTACTCGAGATAGTATTGGGTCTACAGTCTCGATAAATACACTTCCAACCTTAATTCCAACCATTGGTAGTCGTGTTTCATACACTACTACCCTATCTACCTTTATATCTTATATTGGAGAACCTGTACGGGTAACCCAACAATATAGGTAGAATATATATATAGTTATATAAAAATTACAAATACGCTCTCTCAAGATAGACACCACTCTAGAGCTAGGTATTCACTCAACCAATAGCTCTGATATTCACTTAACCAAAAGCTTAGGCATTCGCTCAACCTAAGCTCTGATACCACGTGTGACGACCTGACTTTCCACTCCCGGAAAATCGCATCGACAGTAAGAAAGAAAGGGGTGAGAAATAGAAAAGAGAAGAAGAGAAAAGAAAACAACAACAGATACTCACAGCGGAAACGAAACGAAATATAATATACCACATAAATATTACATAGTATCATATACATCATCTATCAGAGTTACACAGATTACACATCACATACTAGACAGTTATAAACATCTGTCTAGTTATTACATTTCAACACAATACAGATCAATACAAAGATCAACACAGCGGAAAACTACTATCTATATCTACAACGCCGAAGCCTCCTGCTCCATTGCTCCTCCAGATTACTCGTCAAAGCTAAACCTGAATCCCTTGGCTACTCGTAAAAATTTGAGTACCCAAGAGTTTATAAAACAGAAATAAACAACTTGGGTCAGACATGGGTCTGGTGTGAGTAACAGGTTAAACTTGTTTAACTTCAAAACCTTTTGAAAGAAAAGGTATCACGTAAGACTCCCCACCAATAAATATGGGTAAGTTTTTACCTTACGCTAACCAAAACATTTGATAGGAAATTCGATTGTATTATAATAGGTCTAGGGTTTTCAAATAAATATGAAATAGCTGGAATGCTTACATCTCACGTTCCAACATAGTTGGGCACAACTAAAACGTACGGCACTTATTGGAGTTTGGATTCCATCAATGGCAGGGCTACCGGGGTACCGCCCGTCACAGTACGTGGCCTAGATCACCGTACCGAGGATCACTCCCAATCCCCTGCAACACAAGGTCGGAACATCCCTTACTGGATAATTCCCGCACAAGATACCCCACGGTTGTCATGATTCAACCGCACACACTAAGTCGAAAATAGAAAGGGACATCTAGACAGAGGTAACCTTGTCCTACTTGGGTGCTACCCACTAACCTTGCTGCACCTCCCCTGTTTTAGCCATTCCCGGTTTGTGAGGCTTGAGGTCACGATTACCTTTAAAAAGAACACATCTATCTTAGAATGCTCATCGTCCACCTGACGATGTTCTGAAAGCATTCAGTCCATACAAGTTCGTTCCGGGTTCGAACGAAACCGAAGGCATTATCTCGTTACACTCGTTTTGGAATCACCCTCAGAGTTAACGACAATAACCCTTGCACTCTGAATCTTCATCTTCACTTGATTCACGACCTATCGTTAATTTGAATCGATGTGGTATTCGGGTCTCCAGACCTGGAAATCCGGTATACGGAAACCCGATCCCGGTCTCATCGAAATCCAAAACGTATCTTTTAAGGCCAAGTTGTTTTAAAGGTTAAAACAATTTAATTCAATTATCTTTATACACTTAGAAAGATAATTCACAATAGATAATCAACATTATCAATATCATCAGATAATCCATATTATCACAATTCAACTAAACATCCATATCATATAGCATATATCTCATCAGAGATATCAATCAAATGCAAAGCATTCAGTATTATCATCCATCCATAAGTAATGATCTATATCATCTCTAATTAATATAAAGTTAATTAAATTAATTACTTTTATTTTATAAATCCTTCTTACTTAAACATTAATTAATTACAAATAAATTAATTATCCTCTAATTATCTTTTCAATTAATCATCTTTGATTAATTATCTTTTAATTACCTTCAAGTTATTTATCTTTAATTAATTACTCAAATTAATTAACCTTAACCACTTATAGTAATTAACCTTTAATTACTTCATTAATTAATTAACTAAAATTAATTAAATTAATCACTATAATTAATTATATTAAACCTTAATTAATTACATTAATTAATCACTTCATTTATTAATTATACTTAATTAATCAATCTTAATTACATCATTAATTATATTAATTAATGATCCTTAATTACAACTTAATTATTAATTACTTAATTAAATTAATTACATTAAGTAATTAACTTTAAATTAAACAACGTTTATTAATCACCTTGATTAATCTCCAATCAGTAATTAACTACCCTTAATTACTTTCATTTACTAAATTAATTCTCCTTAATTAATTCCTTAATTAATCCCTTGATTAATTATTCAAAGTAATTAAACTAAATTTACTTTCCTTAATATACAATCAATCAATTAATTACCTCAAGTAATTATCTATTATTTACTTCCTAAATGATCACACCTTAATAATTACATTAAGTAATTATTATCAAATCATCTTTTGATTATTCTAAATTAATTAAACTTAATTAATTAACTTAAACTAAATCAAATTAACTTCAATTAATTACAATAAGTAATTAATTCTTAATTACTTCCATTAAGTAATTCCATTTAAAACAAATTCTATAATTGATTATCTTTAAATTAATTAATCTAATTAATTATTAAAATTAATCACATTAATTAATTATTAAATAATCCATAGTTAATGACTTCATTAACTATTATTTAATTACTTTCCTTAAGTAATTAACTTAGATTAATTATTATTAATTCCAAATTAATAAATCTTAATAACCAAATAATTGATCTCTAATTATTTAATTAATTAAGTGTTAACCATAACTTAATTAACCTTTAATTACTTATTAATTAATTCTTAATCATTAATTAATATTCTAATTTATAATCTTTAATTACAAATTAATTATTCCTAATTAATTTATCTTAATCATAAATAAATTAGTTTAAATCTTTAATTATTTATTTATTTAATTAATCCAAATGATTAATTAATCAAACAAATTAATTATCCATTAATTTCCTCACAAATAATTAAGTCTTAAGAAAACATTTCCTTATAATGATATTTAAATTTAAAACATGTTTTTAACTTTCATATTTCCTTTAAATTCCATTTTAAACATGAGATTTAAAATGAATAAAAATTTAACCTTAACAAACTTTTAAAATCCATTTACAACCCTTAAATCATATGGTGGAGAAATACTAATTTTGTAAAAGAATTTAAGAATTTAAATCAATTTACTTTTAAATTCTATCCTTTTAATATATATTCTAACCAATTAAATTATTTAAACAATTTAATTTAAAAACTTCCTTAAATTTCAAATCTGAGATATAGATTTAAATTCAAATCAGATTTGAATTTAGATTTAAAACTGATTTAAACCTTTACTTGAAAATTTTTAAAGACAGATCAGGCTTAAACCTGAAACCCAAAATTTCCCAACCCCTTGCTAAATTGCTTCGAGAAAACCAACAGGAAACCCGAGCTTTCCCTGTTAAAACCCTACAGCTAAACGAAGTAACTCACCCACTTCCTACTTCGAGCCAAACAATAAAAACCCCGAGTCTCCCACGAAATAAACCCGAGAACTCGAATTGCCTTCTCCAGTAAACCAGACTTCACCCAGAAATTCCAATCGTGTGCATGTGCACGATCATCTACGGCGTCTCCGGTCATCGTCGACATCTCCCACCAGTCCACGTTCATCGCTATACCAGAATCCACCCTCTCGATCAACGAAAATAAGTCGAATTCAAAATCGAGCCTAAATCCCCAAAACTTGGAACCAGACAACACTTTCAAAGCCTGTCAACACCCCTTGTCTTCAAAATCTCGACCACCAGAGCTTCGACGACTCCGACCACTACTTCATCAACGACCAAACTTCCCTTCGTAAAAGTCCTGAAGCACTCGATCCTCTTGAGAAAACGTGGTGATTGATTTTCTTAACCTAGTTAAAACTAGGTTTAAAAATTTCAAACCTGAATTATTTCTACCTCACTGCCTTAGTTTAAATTCTAGTAATTTTCCATTCGTCCTTGATCATTCCACTATTACCAAACATGATATTGGTAAATCAATCCTCTTAGATTAACAGTTCTAACCAAAAATCCATTTTCAGTTAAAATCAGAACTGCTCTTTTAATTCTAAACTAAAAACTATGATATTAATGTTAAAAATCATGTTATAGCTTATATTTTCCCTATATAATCCTGAATCTATAAATTATCGAGTTTGAATTTTTACATTTTATAACATGCACTGTTATTTTAGTTTACAAAGGCACTCAGTGTAAAGTTTTGACTTAATTAAACCTTTAAAACTTTAGTTTATTACAAATCAATCATATTTTGTTTGTAAATTAGTCATTACAAAAACTAGATACAGAGGTAAGAGATTTTAAAAGAAATTCTTAAGTCTGGGCAACAAACAGAACAGGGTTCAAAGATAACAGATATGCACACATAACTATTCATCCATGTACACATAGAAATTCACATATATAATCATACATCAATATATCTATATGCAGAACTACCTATAATATTCACATGCAACCATCTTCCATTCAATACTTAACATGAATTTCAGAATCAACTTAAGTTTATTTTTAAAAATTGTTACTCACTTGATTTAAACAGAGGCAGTTCTTTAATTTTTGAAGACTTTAGACTTGAAACAGGGAAACTTGAATTCTTCTTTAGATTTGATTCTAAACTTGAGTTGCTGGCTTTAAACTTGATTCAAATTATATGCATGCTGGCTTCCAGGTTGCAAATGAAGGCAGACAGCTTGAATTTGCTTCCAGGTTTTGAAAAATGCAGACAGGCCTTGAATGTTGAAAAGAATTACAGGGTCTTTGATTTTTGATTACAGGTTGGCTTTCAAAACAGAGAAGATATGTTTGATGATCTCAGTTTTGAATTTGAAACTGGTCTACAAGTTTTGATCAGAGGATGACAGATTGAAGAAGAATTTTGCAGGCTTTTGATGTTGAAAAATAAATTTCAAGTTGGTGATATAGGATACAAGGTTTATTTCTGAGAATTTGATTTTTGAGTTCGATCTCTGGTTTGAGGCTTTTAGATTTCTAATTTCAGTTTTTAGAAGAGAAGAAAAGTTTGAATTAAAATGAAGTTGCCAAGTTTCCTCTTACCTATTTTGAGTAAATGTTTTCAAAAATAAACAAGACAATGCCACTTGTAAATTTAAGTTGTTAAAATGATTCCAAGTGTTTTGCATGTTCTTAATAGCCTTACACATGTTATTCTATTATTAAAATTATTTCTTATTTATTAACTTGTTTTTATGTTAACTTCAATTTAGCTTTAATGTTTCCATTTTAGCTTATTGTTTTTATATATACAATTTACATACCTTTATGTTTTATATATTTTAAAAGTAAATAAAAATCCTTTTTCTTATTTATTAATACTTACCTATATATATTACTTTTTAAAGAAACAAAAACAAATTATATCTTAAAATAAAAGTGTATACAAATATTCTAAAATCCAAAACAATTTAAATATTTATTCTCTTGAATTTCAAAGATTAAATTCAAATTCAATTAAATTAAATCTAAATTCCCAATTTACTCAAAGCTTCTATTTACAATATATATAAATAAATATATATATATTCAAATAGAAAATATCTTATTAACTTTTTAAAAGATAAAATCACCAATTAAATACTCATTTAATCAGATTATTAAATTAAATTCAAATATTAATATCAAAGATCATCAATATCAATTTAATTATTTAACAGATTATTAAATTGATATGGTTAAAATTTCCAGGATATTACATACTTTAAATTTACTTCGAAAGTAATTTCAAAAGTATTTAAAGAGAAAATACTTCAAGTTTGTAAAAAGTGTTCATTTTACGAACTATATCAATAGTGACTATCACGATGGATGCAATAAATTATAAACTAGTTTATAAGCCAATACCTTCAAGCTTTTACTCTTAGATTTAACTTATTTTATAAAACATAGTATGAAGTTTTGAAAACTAAAAATAAGGTTCGAAACTTTATAACTTTTCTAGTAAATTAAAATAGTAAATATGATTTTAAATTCAAGGGACCTCAAAGTCACATATACAAGTCCAAATGCTAACTTTATTTAGCATATACATCACATACATGAGCATAAATCATTTATTCACATGCCAAAACAACTAGCCACAACCAAGATCATAACTTTCGAACTATTCTCAAAATTTGACTTCAATTCAAGTCTAAATTCAACATCACACACAAGCACATATATACATAACCGAATCATCACTATATTCCATCCAAACAACCAATTATTTACAACAATAATGAATAACATAATAAAGTTTTAATCTTTCCTTAAATAAGTGAATTTTACTCATTAAATTTAAAGGAAATGCAAACCAAAGCACTATAACTTGAACCAACCCCGGATCTTGTATTTTCTTTAGAAAAATGACTTTTTGCTTAAGGAGGAGGGTTTTTGGGCTCGACCTAGTGAAGGGTAAGATCGGATGGTATGGACTTTCTTTTGAAGGAGGAGGGGTGTAGGAACGAAGGAAAGGTGTTTAATAAGTTTTCAAAATTTTAAAAGTGGAAAAAAACATAGTTTTTAAACTTTGGAAAAAGTCATGGAAGCCATTAAAGATGGTTTGGAGCTTTGAAAACAAAAATGAAGTTTTTGAAAAGTATTACATGAATGGAAAATGAGAGGAAAAATAAGAAACTTGTTTCATACAAAGTGAAAAATGTCAAATTACCAAAAAGCCCTTTAATACATACCCTTCATCCATTTTTGGTCGCATCATCACCATCCACCTCATTCCTCCACTTCCATACGCAAGTGCCAAAGCACCCCTTGTGACCAACATACATTACACTTCCCTTGTACCATGATGTAAGAGATAGCGTGACATTATATTCTTTTTATTTTTATTTAAATTTTTGAAAAGAAATGTCGCATCTCCTTCCTTTAGTTTTCAGATCAGAAATAATTTAGAACCAATCAAGGAAGTAAATGTTAATCACTTCACATTAAAATGGACATTAAGCATAAATGTTAACGTTAAATATAAATTTTAATTAAGGGTGCTCAATCAAATTCGATCTAATTAAGAAAACATGTAAGTAAATAAATTGGACGCGGAAGTAAGTATTGATAACTTATGTTAATGTAAAAATAAGATGTAAATCTTATCATTTAAGTAATTGGCTATGTTAAATTCAAATCAAATAAGATATTAGAAGGAAGTAATCAAAGGAGATCAGCATTAAATAAAATTAAATCAGCACTGAAAAGGAAATAAATAAATGAGAATTAATGAACGTTAAAACAAACGTTAATAAATAAGAATGTTAACATTGAAGAAAAGAAGATACGGAAATAAATATTGTTAATTAACAGTTAAACCAATGCTTAACTTCTAAGTAACATTAATAAGATTAACGCTAATCAGATGGAGCAAAAATCGGTCGCATAAGGAAATAAATAGGATGAGATAAGCACAAAATAAAACTTAACATATATACAGCGATTGGTCGACCCCCTTGTTCGGACAAGTTTACCCTTAGTGGTCGGCCGTAGAGGTAAAGCGGTCAATCGGTGGTTGTCGTGATGGCGAGATTGAACTTATGCCTAATGACCTGGACTTAGTAAACTAAAATCTAACGGATGGAATTGATTCATGCGTGTAACAGCCCACGTTTCCTAACAGTTTAAGCGGACTATCAGCCACACATGATCCACTCAAATTGAACAGAAAGGCGTATAGTTAGGTGAAAGAAAGAAGGAAGAAGATAAGAAGGAACTAAATAGCACAGAATCTCACAGCGGAACTAATAATCTATAATATACAAAAAATCTTTACATAAAACAAAATGTAGTATATGTATATACAGATAACAATCAGAGTATACTAACCTATTTCAACTCGGACAGTTATAACAACATGTCCTCACGATCGCTGATAAGTATAACAATGAATGCAGCAGAAAAATAACCATATACATGAACAAGTCTCTGGGCCTCTAGCTCGTCTCTTGAAGCTCCAAAGCATCTAAACTAAATCTTTAATATGCTCGGTCTGACCCAAGCATTGTAATAAAATAACATCCGAGTCAGTCTGGTAAACTAGCTTGAGAAAACACACCCAATTGGATTTTTAAAATTATAGAAACCTTTGAAATCAAAAGTATCTCGTAAGACCATGCCGCACATAAACACAGATAAATTTTTACCTTACGATAACCAAAACATTTTCTATAGAAAATCCATTAATATTATAATAATGTCTAGGGGTCAAAGTAAAATATGAATATAGCCGAAATGCTTGCATCTCACGTTTCAGCATAATTGGACATAACTAAGTCCGTACGGCGCTTATTAGAGAATGGATTCCAAACAATGACTAGGCTACTAGGGTACCGCTCGTCACGGTGCATCTTTAGATAAAATAATACCGAGGACCTCGCCAGGATCTCCTGCCAACACAAGACCGGCCTACCACTTAACTAGTAGTACCGAATATGATCACCCCTTGTTAATGGGCTCCAAAGCATACAATGAGAGATAATATCGATTCAAGATAGGGATGATCATACCCTACTTGGGAGCGAGTACTGCATCTCCCCTGTTTTAGTCATTTTCGATTGATGAGGCTTGAGGCCACGTTTACCTTTTATATAGCACTTATCACTTGGAATGCTAACACTGCCCTCCAGGAAACAATACAGTGCCAGCATTTATCTATACAAGTTCATTCTAGCACTAAATGAAATGCTTGAGAACTCCATCTTCAAACTCCATCATCTTCAAGATGTCTCCACATTAAAACGCTTGAGTTGGATCGAAGTGGTTTTTGGATAACATACCCGATCCTGGTCTCTCGAAACAACATTCAATAATTTTCGATAAACTCAACCGCAGTTCTTTAGGAAATAAACAGTCAAAGATAAGAGGGGAGATCACCTCCTAACCATTAGTGGACAGATTTCTTGATCATTGTCCTAGGAGAATGAAACGAGATTTATAAGCACGGTACAACATCATCAGGGATGACTATGCCATATAACTCACGTGTTTCTCCTAGATATTTCCAAAGTTACATTTTGGGTCCAAATTCGATAGTCAGTTATTTAACTATCAATTAACAAACATTCAATCAAGGATTTAATTTCATAGGGAAAACCAACATTGGTTAAGCACATAAGCAACCACTACCCCTTTTTATAAATCTTTTCATTTATTAATTTCATTTTGTAAATATTATAGCAAAATTCTTTTCCAAAGATATATATAAAATAACACCCGAGTCAATCTAGTAAACCAGCATGAGAAAATATACCCAATTGGATTTTTAAAATTATAAAAACCTTTGAAATCAAAAGTATCTCGTAAGACTAGGCCGCACATAAACATGGACGGGTTTTTACCTTACGATAACCAAAACATTTGATATGAAATTCTCTGATATTATTATAGTCTAAGATACAAATACTTCTTAATCATAACTGAAATTGTTACATTAATTAAATTCTACAATAATAGGTATACAACTAAAACCATAAAGGCTCATATTAGAGAATGGATTCCATACAATGACTGGGCTAATGGGGTACCGCTCCTCACGGTGCATCTCTAGATAAATAACATCGAGGACCTTGCTAAGGTCCCCTACCAATACAGGACCGGCCTACCACTTGACTAGTAGTACCGAATATGACCATCCCTCCGTTAATGGGCCCCGAAGCATAAAAATGAGAGATAATATTGACTCTTGATAGGGATAATCATACCCTACTTGGGAGTGACCCACTTAACCTTGCTGCATCTTCCATGTTTTTGTCATTCTCGGTTGATGAGGCTTGAGGCTACGTTTTACCTTTCATATAGCACTTCCCACTTGAAATGCTAACATTGCCTTTCAGGAAGTAATGCAATACCAGCATTCATCCATACAAGTTCCTTCTTGGACTGAACGAAACTGAAGGCACTAGTTTTACTACATCCATTTTTGGATCACCCTCAGGATTAGTAGCAAGCAGCCCTTGCACTTCAAAGAGCTCCGTCTTCAATTCCATAATCTTCCAGATGTCTTCACTTCGAAATGCTTGAGTTGAATCGAAATGGTTTCAGATAACATATCTGATCCCGATCTCTTCGAAACAACATTCGATAATTTTTGATAAACTCAATCCTCGTTCTTTAGGAAATAAATAGTCAAAGATAAGAGCGGAGACCACCCCATAACCATTAGTGGATAGATTTCCTTATCATTTGTCATAGGAGATCGAAATGAGATGTATACGCACAGTACAACATCATAGGAAATGACTATACCATATAACTCACGTGTTTGGCCTAGATATTTCCAAAGTTATGTTTTGGGTCCATATTTTGATATTCGGTTATTTAAATATCCACAAACACACATCCAAATCAGGGATTTGTTTCCAAGGGAAACAATCATTAGTTAAGCACATATGCAACCACTAGCTTTCGTAATTAACCTTTTCATTAATTAAAATCACTTTGTAATATTTGTATCAAAATACTTTTACAAAGATTCATTCACAAACTCATATATTTTCAATACTTGGAAGACATCTATATACTTAACTTAATGGTATAAGTATATTCATAAAACTGAGAAAGATTTCCTTTTTTATACAATACAAAAATCATTAATAAACTCCTTTATAAATTTTTAAAACCATTTATGAACTATTTTATAAATCTTTAGAAACCATTTATAAATATTTCTAAACCATTTCTCAAATCATTTATAACTCTTTATAAATCCATAAAGCTAATTACAATACTCCTCTTATAAATCTATAAATTTATTTCTAAAATTCATTTATAAATATTATAAAGATCCAAAAACTCGGCCTTCGAAAATCGGCATCCGTACTTCACTTGTACTCAAAATGCCGTAGATTCAAACGCCGAATCTGGTTCTCCGGAGCTTATAACACCATTAAGTACAACAACACATCGGAAGAAAAAGAATATATCAATATACATAACATTGATACAATGACAGATACAAAATCTGATACAATATGATACAACAGAATGATACAACCGATATCAATATACATCAGAGATATGATACAAGAAATAGCAGCGGAAAATAACAACAATGGAAGAGATCACTCCAAATGATCTTCAGACAAGAATGAATCCACAATTCCAGGATAAGCAACTCCGATGAATGGACTCCAAATACTGAACTAGCTCTAGATAATCTACTAACCTGAATATCTGAAAAACCCAACTCTAGACTGCTCGTGTGGAAAATTACGAGCACCAAGAGTTTAGGAAAGGAACAATAAACTCCGAGTCAGTCGTGGGACTGGTGTGAGCAAACAAAAACACAGTTTATCTTTAAAACAAAGTAAGATTGAATTTCGCAATGCTTTTGGAAAATGAAACTACCATAAGGCCTCCCGCACACACACACAATGCAAACGCAGAATCGGAGGAGATTTCTCCTTATGATAGTCAAAGATGCTTACTACGCAAAACAAATCATTAGATATTACTAGTACATAGTGCAGAAAACATTTCGAAAGTATAATATCAATCTTAGCCAACATACAACCATTATTGTATGCCTACTATAGCTATTATGTTCAATAGCAGGTTACCGCCACATTCCATAGCAGGTTATACAATTGCAATCGTAAAGGTTCGTATTGTTTCTTTGGATTTCCAACAAATGGTCAGGCTAAGGAACTTCCTTTCCTACTGCCGAATGGGATCGCCTCTGGCTGGACGTCCAGAGAGACAACTGCTCTCTGCCAACACAAGGTCGGGTTACCGCTGTAACTAGGTAACTCACGACTATGCCATCCCCCGGTCCTTTGGGACCTTTATCCGAGGCGCCTTGATAAACACACAATCATACAATAAATGAGATCGGAGTATCCACATAGGTTAAATACCAGGGCTCCATACCTGATACTACCCTTTTCCAGAAGGAAATGACATACCCTAAAGGGTGCGACCCTCATAACCTTGCCGCATATTCCTGTTTCGACCATTTCTGTGTTGTGAGGTCCGAAGAGGTCTCGTCCACAAAGCTACGCTTTTTTCACAAAGCCACGCTTTGATCACAAATGATCAATAAATGATCATCACACAGCAACACTCAGCATGCCACATTACCAAATTGGGAGTATATTACTGATAAATTTCAACTACATAATCTCTGAGCTCGTACGTCTCAGAGAAGGGTGTTAAGCTAAGAGAATAAATTCTCTGCCACCAAACAGAAATGTATTTGAAAGAAATCAGCTTTATATCTCAAAACGTAATGTCAGACATGTAACCATACAAGTCTGTTCCGGGTTCGAACAGAACCGAAGGCACTTCCGAAGAAGCCCTTGCATATCCGGGTATTCACAATCCCGATCGGATTTCCCATCACTTAGGGAATCTCTATACCAGGAGCTACCCAGTGCAGAGACAATCGATAGGTCATCCTATCATTTTCGCAAACACCCGGTCTTCAACACCGGTCTTCAAATGCTATCCATATACGACGTATCACTTATTCGGAATGGGTTATGTGACACAAAGGTCCTCTCCCGGCTGAACCGAATAGTGAGCGTAATATTAAAAAACAAATGGATAATGGGATTTCAGTTAAGTCACAATTTATTATCCAAAATTGCTTTTCCAAATGGTTTAACAAATTACCATTTTAATCTTTTAAATAAAAGATTTAATTCACAAAGTTCACTCAGTTTCACGAAGATTCATTCACAGATTTTCCAAATCAATTTCCATTTTAATTTGATTAACTCGTTAAATCTTTAAATCAAGATTTAACTTATAGCTTTCAAAACAATTTCATTTCTAATGGTTTAAACAAATCACCATTTTAAATCTGTTAAAATAAACAGATTCAATTCATAGCTTTCAAAAAAATTCACTCATAACTTGGAAAACCATTTTTCAATTCAAACTTGAAATTCCTTTACTTAAATTGGAATTTCATTTCTTATATGAAAGCTTTTATTCTTTGAAAACAAACAGTTTTATTTTCGGAAATTTGATTCATCTATACGAGTTAAAGTCTTTGGGTTAGATTCAAATTCTCAAAATTATACTTTTTAAATGGTTTAAATTCATATAAACACATTTTTAACATTTTTAACCATAATGTCCAATTGTGGAATTCAAATTCAAATTGAATTATTTAAATTTCAAGATATTAAAAATATCTTTAAAACTCCTTTTCGAAAGCTTTAACATTTAACCCAAATCCATTTCCAAAATCAGTTGAAATTAAGATTTCAATTTCAAAAATATTAAATTTAAATCATCTGTGACTTAACCGATTTCCTCGTGAAATCCATATTTGTGTGTGTAAGAGTGTGGATCAGGGGTTTCACACAGTAGTGCAACAACAATAAATCATCACAGATCAAAATACAGAAATATAGTTGATAAGCGGTATAACTATAACGCTTATCTTTCATTCACAGATCACAGATATATAAATTGCAGATAGTGTATTACATCACAGATAATTAACTACATTACAGATCACACACAAATCAGAATATATCACACAGCATCACAGATCAAAGGATATCAACAATTCAATCATTCAATACAAATCCAAACATTCATAAGTAAGATCAATTAATTATCTGATTAATTCAAATCAGATTTATTTCTTATGAATTATTAATCCTGGTTAATTAACATTAATAAATTACCAATCATTTTGATTAATTATTCTTTAATCATTTATTAATTAACCTTTAATAATTAATTAACCTTTAATCATTAATTAATCAACCTTTAATCATTAAATAATTAACCCTTAATTATTTAATTCACCATTTAATTAATTATCTTCAATTAATAAATTAACCTTTAATTAATTAATTACCATTTAATTAATTGTCCTTGATTAATTACATTGATTATTCCTTTAATTATTTAATTAATCAACTTACTTAAACAATTTATCATTTATTTAATTGCTTTCAATTAAGTAATTATCTTTAATTAAGTAATAATCTTTTATTAATTAAATCTGGTAATTATACTTAATTAATTTTTATTAAGTAATTGTCTCTTAATTACTTTCACTAAGTAATCATTATTTTTATTTAATTATTCATTTATTACTTGATTTATTAACTTGAATTATTAACTAATTTACTTTAATTACTTACATTAAGTAATTTACTTCAAAGAATAAATTCTTTAACAAATAAATTTTAGCTTAACCTCGGAAGGTTAATTAACAATTATAAAACACCCTTAATATTAACTTCTTGAAATATCCTTAAGTTTGTTTAAAATAAACTTAAAAAAAGTAAAAGCTATGTTCATTAAAAACCATTTTAAATTAAGCTAATCAAAACAATTTATTCAAATCTTTCTTAACTGATTCTTAGACTTGATTATCATTTAATATAAGAAGAAATTTAATTAACAACTTAAGTTTTAAAACTGTTTTTTTTTCTTCCCCCAGACAACAAACCCAAGAAAAATGCCAATCAGCTCGAGTTCGAACCCGAGCAAGACCACGCTTCAGCTACTTCGAGAAAAACATTTGCTTGCATGAGCTCGGACCCGAGCTTCTTCCTTTCTTCCCCAAACACACGAAAACTGATACGAAGAGTTTCACGTATCAGTGCACAATAGATCAACGACGTTCCAGCCGTCGCCTCCACCTCCGACAAGTCATCATCATCTCGCCCAAACACCATGAACTTCCCAATCCATGAATTATCTCGAATTCGAAGGTTTAGCTTATGGGTTCGACTGGAATAAAACTGGGTTGCTAAACCCGCCTCGAACTACCACCTTCGGTCGTTTGCGATCATACCACCATGCTCGAAGCTTCTCTGATGTCCAATGCTTCGAATCCCCCAGGACCGATCGTCTGAAACACTGTGTCAACGACGAATTTTCCCCAAAACCACGCTTGACTGAATAAGGTCGTTAAACCCTAAATCCACATCATCCCAACGCTATGATCATTTATAAATTCGATTTGTATTTTTCCATTGACCCTTAATGCTCCAGCTATCTTCACTGATGATCACGATATTCACTTCACCGTGGGTCATCGAAAATTGATAGAAATAGGTTTTCTGATCATCATACAATTGCTCAAAATTTACTCATTTAAAAATCAAGATTTAACTATCAAAATTCATCAATTCGTAACCCCTATCAGATTTAAAAATCCATTTATAAAATTAAAAGCATTGATTTTTCATGAATTAACAAATTTTACTGACTTCTTTTATTTCCTGGAAATCCACTTGATAATTTTACTTGAAAATAATTCTTAAACTTCAAGCTTGATTATACAAACAAGTTTGATCTAAATTATGAAACCAGAAATCAATTAAAGAGGAAGAATTTGATATTTGAACAGGTTTTTGAAAACCTGAAACTAAAGACAGGGATGAACAACATGCATAGGCAAAATCTACATATATACCTAGATTTATACATATGCAAACCAATGCTCAATCTTGCTTCCATCATGGATTCAAATCACAGATCAAATACCAGAGTTTTCAAAAGATTTTAAAGTTTGCTCACAGTTTTGGGTTTTAACAGAGAAGTATATACCTATGTACAAGCATGCAAACACAAACATCTGTATATTTATCTATATACAAGCATATCTACATCCATGCAAACAATTTTCATATTATAGCTTCAATGATTATCACATATATCAGGTTATTAAATAATTTAAAGGTTCTAAATCAAAGTTTACTCACCTGTTTTCAGAGAAAAAGAAACAGAGCTTCATGTTGAAACAGTTTTGAAAATGCAACCTGAAAACCCCTCTTGATCTCTGGTTTTGAGTTGTTTTGTTTTAAATTGAAATTTTGTTTAAGTTTGAATGATATTAACTAGTTTATTCTCAGCTGGGATGGAACAAAAAATGAAATGAAGAAGAGTTTGATATAAGAAATTGAGTTTACTGGGTGAATATGTTTTGTACAGGTGATCATGTTTTGTTGTACAAAGTTGATATATATTATTTTCCTTTAGTACTATATATGCAAAGATTTTTATTAGCAAATGGGGCTGATGTTCCATGCATTAATTAGTTGTACAAATTCATATTTTTTTTCTTTACTTTCGGCTGTATGATAATATTTGTATGGTGTACTTAGAGATGCAAACCTTTAATGCATATGTACCTTGTGTTTCTTTTGCAAGCTTAGACTTATCTATTTTTTTCTTTCTTGCTTTATCAACTATGCAGATCATTTCTACTTGCCTTGGATTTCTTTGTCTCGGCTGATATGATCTTAGTTAGTACAAATGTTTCCTTTTAAGTTTACAAGAATCATTTCATTTGATCTTGTATTTGTATGCAGATATTTTTCTTTTGCCTTACTTACATTCTTTTGTTTTATCTACTTCTTGCATATACTTGTTTATTTTGTTGTTTTGTTCAATTCGAATGACTCACTTGTGTTTCTCATTAATTAAAAGCTTTTAAATAAATTTATATTACATTTTTTTCTTATTTTATAAATACATCTTCTTAGTCATTATTATATATATATATATTTTATTTCTATTTTTAACTTACATATATACTTTTGGTTTTACTCATATTACTTAGTTGAATGTATGTTACTATCTTGTGCTTTGTCTAAGTGCTTTGCAATATAAATAAATTTCTATTTTATTATGTTGTTAGAATTTAACAAATGTATTTATTTTATTTCTTTTATTTAAAATTTATCTTATATTAATTTCTATTTCTAGTTTGAATATTAATTATTATTATTTTACTTCATATTTATTGTCTTATATTATTTTATAAACTCAAACCATTATTAACCATCAATTCTAATATTTATTATTATCATTTATTATTAAACCATTTTTTTTAATATTTAAATTCAAATCAAATATATACATATATATTCAACTTTTACTCATATATGCCCAAATATATATATATATTCACATATATACACATATATATACAATATTTTTAAATTTAAATGATTTATACAGAATTTATCTTTGTTCGGAGAAACTCGCTTAAATTCCCAATTAACTATACAAATTTAATTCAAAAATTAAATAAATTATCAATTTAAATTTATATAAAATTCGGGGTTGTTATAGACTTCCCCCCTTAAAAGAATTTCATCCTCGAAATTGCCAAGGAGACATGAAGATAGATGAAGAATGTTTCATCAAATCGAACTGAATATCTATTCTGCATTTGGCTTACAAAATCAGAATATCAACAATAGACACAACAACAAATCATTTAACACTTCACAAGATATTCGGGTCATCCAAATCTACGAAGTATGCAGGGGCATTGGTTAGTCCGAAGGGATAACTAACCATTCGTAGAATATATTGGGAATCCAAAAGATAGATAGATATATGGATACAATTCCAAAATTTTCAGTTTAGAACAAAAGTATACTTATCAACCATAACAAACAAAGTAACCAGTACATCCAAACAAACAATTTGGCTCAGTTGGAGTTTATGTCCCATATTAATATATCGAATTTCTTCCTGGATCTACCAAGAACCATCGAAGAATTGAGAAAAGATGTTGAACAAAAGAGATTGATAGAGAAAAGATTGCTTCCTTGTTGTTACAGAGTATTGACCATTTATATTCATATTCCCCTGTCCCCTATCTCATCCTCTTCTTGCACTCATACTCACTATTAGTGGATAGTAAGAGAATTTACTGAGGCGTACGGACGGATATCTTAAGGATTACTCATTCTAGGGTATACTTCACCCTATCTCTAATGAGCTACTTAATGTGTTATACTCCTGAGCTAAAGTTTTATCCTCAGCTCTGATACCAACTGTAAAGATCCAGAAACTCGGCCTTCGAAAATCGGCATCCGTACTTCACTTGTACTCAAAATGCCATAGATTCAAACGACGAATCTGGTTCTCCGGAGCTTATAACACCATTAAGTACAACACAGCGGAAGAAAAAGAATATATCAATATACATAACATTGATACAATGACAGATACAACATCTGATACAATATGATACAACATGATACAACCGATATCAATATACATCAGAGATATGATACAAGAAATAGCAGCGGAAAATAACAACAATGGAAGAGATCACTCCAAATGATCTTCAGACAAGAATGATTCCACAATTCCAGGATAAGCAACTCCGATGAATGGACTCCAAATACTGAACTAGCTCCAGATAATCTACTAACCTGAATATCTGAAAAACCCAACTCTAGACTGCTCGTGTGGAAAATTATGAGCACCCAGAGTTTAGGAAAGGAACAATAAACTCCAAGTCAGTCGTGGTACTGGTGTGAGCAAACAAAAACACAGTTTATCTTTAAAACAAAGTAAGATTGAATTTCGCAATGCTTTTGGAAAATGAAACTACCATAAGGCCTCCTGCACACACACACAATGCAAACGCAGAATCGGAGGAGGTTTCTCCTTATGATAGTCAAAGATGCTTACTACGCAAAACAAATCATTGGATATTATTACTAGTGCATAGTGCAGAAAACATTTCGAAAGTATAATATCAATCTTAGCCAACATACAACCATTATTGTATGCCTACTATAGCTACTATGTTCAATAGCAGGTTACCGCCACATTCCATAGCAGGTTATACAATTGCAATCGTAAAGGTTCGTATTGTTTCTTTGGATTTCCAACAAATGGTCAGGCTAAGGAACTTCCTTTCCTACTGCCGAATGGGATCGCCTCCGGCTGGACGTCCCGAGAGACAACTGCTCTCTACCAACACAAGGCCGGGTTACCCCTGTAACTAGGTAACTCACGACTATGCCATCCCCCGGTCCTTTGGGACCTTTATCCGAGGCGCCTCGATAAACACACAATCACAAAATAAATGAGATCGGAGTATCCACATAGGTTAAATACCAGGGCTCCATACCTGATACCACCCTTTTCCAGAAGGAAATGACATACCCTAAAGGGCGTGACCCTCATAACCTTGCCGCATATTCCTGTTTCGACCATTTCTGTGTTGTGAGGTCCGAAGAGGTCTCGTCCACAAAGCTACGCTTTTTTCACAAAGCCACGCTTTGATCACAAATGATCAATAAATGATCATCACACAGCAACACTCAGCATGCCACATTACCAAATTGGGAGTATGTTACTGATAAATTTCAACTACATAATCTCTGAGCTCGTACGTCTCAGAGAAGGGTGTTAAGCTAAGAGAATAAATTCTCTGCCACCAAACAGAAATGTATTTGAAAGAAATCAGCTTTATATCTCAAAACGTAATGTCAGACATGTAACCATACAAGTCTGTTCCGGGTTCGAACAGAACCGAAGGCACTTCCGAAGAAGCCCTTGCAAATCCGGGTATTCACAATCCCGATCGGATTTCCCATCACTTAGGGAATCTCTATACCAGGAGTTACCCAGTGCAGAGACAATCGATAGGTCATCCTATCATTTTCGCAAACACCCGGTCTTCAACACCGGTCTTCAAATGCTATCCATATACGACGTATCACTTATTCGGAATGGGTTATGTGACACAAAGGTCCTCTCCCGGCTGAACCGAATAGTGAGCGTAATATTAAAAAACAAATGGATAATGGGATTTCAGTTAAGTCACAATTTATTATCCAAAATTGCTTTTCCAAATGGTTTAACAAATTACCATTTTAATCTTTTAAATAAAAGATTTAATTCACAAAGTTCACTCAGTTTCACGAAGATTCATTCACAGATTTTCCAAATCAATTTCCATTTTAATTTGATTAACTCGTTAAATCTTTAAATCAAGATTTAACTTATAGCTTTCAAAACAATTTCATTTATAATGGTTTAAACAAATCACCATTTTAAATCTGTTAAAATAAACAGATTCAATTCATAGCTTTCAAAAAAATTCACTCATAACTTGGAAAACCATTTTTCAATTCAAACTTGAAATTCCTTTACTTAAATTGGAATTTCATTTCTTATATGAAAGCTTTTATTCTTTGAAAACAAACAGTTTTATTTTCGGAAATTTGATTCATCTATACGAGTTAAAGTCTTTGGGTTAGATTCAAATTCTCAAAATTATACTTTTTAAATGGTTTAAATTCATATAAACACATTTTTAACATTTTTAACCATAATGTCCAATTGTGGAATTCAAATTCAAATTGAATTATTTAAATTTCAAGATATTAAAAATATCTTTAAAACTCCTTTTCGAAAGCTTTAACATTTAACCCAAATCCATTTCCAAAATCAGTTGAAATTAAGATTTCAATTTCAAAAATATTAAATTTAAATCATCTGTGACTTAACCGATTTCCTCGTGAAATCCATATTTGTGTGTGTAAGAGTGTGGATCAGGGGTTTCACACAGTAGTGCAACAACAATAAATCATCACAGATCAAAATACAGAAATATAGTTGATAAGCGGTATAACTATAACGCTTATCTTTCATTCACAGATCACAGATATATAAATTGCAGATAGTGTATTACATCACAGATAATTAACTACATTACAGATCACACACAAATCAGAATATATCACACAGCATCACAGATCAAAGGATATCAACAATTCAATCATTCAATACAAATCCAAACATTCATAAGTAAGATCAATTAATTATCTGATTAATTCAAATCAGATTTATTTCTTATGAATTATTAGTCCTGGTTAATTAACATTAATAAATTACCAATCATTTTGATTAATTATTCTTTAATCATTTATTAATTAACCTTTAATAATTAATTAACCTTTAATCATTAATTAATCAACCTTTAATCATTAAATAATTAACCCTTAATTATTTAATTCACCATTTAATTAATTATCTTCAATTAATAAATTAACCTTTAATTAATTAATTAATTACCATTTAATTAATTGTCCTTGATTAATTACATTGATTATTCCTTTAATTATTTAATTAATCAACTTACTTAAACAATTTATCATTTATTTAATTGCTTTCAATTAAGTAATTATCTTTAATTAAGTAATAATCTTTTATTAATTAAATCTGGTAATTATACTTAATTAAGTTTTATTAAGTAATTGTCTCTTAATTACTTTCACTAAGTAATCATTATTTTTATTTAATTATTCATTTATTACTTGATTTATTAACTTGAATTATTAACTAATTTACTTTAATTACTTACATTAAGTAATTTACTTCAAAGAATAAATTTCTTTAACAAATAAATTTTAGCTTAACCTCGGAAGGTTAATTAACAATTATAAAACACCCTTAATATTAACTTCTTGAAATATCCTTAAGTTTGTTTAAAATAAACTTAAAAAAAGTAAAAGCTATGTTCATTAAAAACCATTTTAAATTAAGCTAATCAAAAAAATTTATTCAAATCTTTCTTAACTGATTCTTAGACTTGATTATCATTTAATATAAGAAGAAATTTAATTAACAACTTAAGTTTTAAAACTGTTTTTTTTTCTTCCCCCAGACAACAAACCCAAGAAAAATGCCAATCAGCTCGAGTTCGAACCCGAGCAAGACCACGCTTCAGCTACTTCGAGAAAAACATTTGCTTGCATGAGCTCGGACCCGAGCTTCTTCCTTTCTTCCCCAAACACACGAAAACTGATACGAAGAGTTTCACGTATCTGTGCACAATAGATCAACGACGTTCCAGCCGTCGCCTCCACCTCCGACAAGTCATCATCATCTCGCCCAAACACCATGAACTTCCCAATCCATGAATTATCTCGAATTCGAAGGTTTAGCTTATGGGTTCGACTGGAATAAAACTGGGTTGCTAAACCCGCCTCGAACTACCACCTTCGGTCGTTTGCGATCATACCACCGTGCTCGAAGCTTCTCTGATGTCCAATGCTTCGAATCCCCCAGGACCGATCGTCTGAAACACTGTGTCAACGACGAATTTTCCCCAAAACCACGCTTGACTGAATAAGGTCGTTAAACCCTAAATCCACATCATCCCAACGCTATGATCATTTATAAATTCGATTTGTATTTTTCCATTGACCCTTAATGCTCCAGCTATCTTCACTGATGATCACGATATTCACTTCACCGTGGGTCATCGAAAATTGATAGAAATAGGTTTTCTGATCATCATACAATTGCTCAAAATTTACTCATTTAAAAATCAAGATTTAACTATCAAAATTCATCAATTCGTAACCCCTATCAGATTTAAAAATCCATTTATAAAATTAAAAGCATTGATTTTTCATGAATTAACAAATTTTACTGACTTCTTTTATTTCCTGGAAATCCACTTGATAATTTTACTTGAAAATAATTCTTAAACTTCAAGCTTGATTATACAAACAAGTTTGATCTAAATTATGAAACCAGAAATCAATTAAAGAGGAAGAATTTGATATTTGAACAGGTTTTTGAAAACCTGAAACTAAAGACAGGGATGAACAACATGCACATGCAAAATCTACATATATACCTAGATTTATACATATGCAAACCAATGCTCAATCTTGCTTCCATCATGGATTCAAATCAGATCAAATACCAGAGTTTTCAAAAGATTTTAAAGTTTGCTCACAGTTTTGGGTTTTAACAGAGAAGTATATACCTATGTACAAGCATGCAAACACAAACATCTGTATATTTATCTATATACAAGCATATCTACATTCATGCAAACAATTTTCATATTATAGCTTCAATGATTATCACATATATCAGGTTATTAAATAATTTAAAGGTTCTAAATCAAAGTTTACTCACCTGTTTTCAGAGAAAAAGAAACAGAGCTTCATGTTGAAACAGTTTTGAAAATGCAACCTGAAAACCCCTCTTGATCTCTGGTTTTGAGTTGTTTTGTTTTAAATTGAAATTTTGTTTAAGTTTGAATGATATTAACTAGTTTATTCTCAGCTGGGATGGAACAAAAAATGAAATGAAGAAGAGTTTGATATAAGAAATTGAGTTTACTGGGTGAATATGTTTTGTACAGGTGATCATGTTTTGTTGTACAAAGTTGATATATATTATTTTCCTTTAGTACTATATATGCAAAGATTTTTATTAGCAAATGGGGCTGATGTTCCATGCATTAATTAGTTGTACAAATTCATATTTTTTTTCTTTACTTTCGGCTGTATGATAATATTTGTATGGTGTACTTAGAGATGCAAACCTTTAATGCATATGTACCTTGTGTTTCTTTTGCAAGCTTAGACTTATCTATTTTTTTCTTTCTTGCTTTATCAACTATGCAGATCATTTCTACTTGCCTTGGATTTCTTTGTCTCGGCTGATATGATCTTAGTTAGTACAAATGTTTCCTTTTAAGTTTACAAGAATCATTTCATTTGATCTTGTATTTGTATGCAGATATTTTTCTTTTGCCTTACTTACATTCTTTTGTTTTATCTACTTCTTGCATATACTTGTTTATTTTGTTGTTTTGTTCAATTCGAATGACTCACTTGTGTTTCTCATTAATTAAAAGCTTTTAAATAAATTTATATTACATTTTTTTCTTATTTTATAAATACATCTTCTTAGTCATTATTATATATATATATATATTTTATTTCTATTTTTAACTTACATATATACTTTTGGTTTTACTCATATTACTTAGTTGAATGTATGTTACTATCTTGTGCTTTGTCTAAGTGCTTTGCAATATAAATAAATTTATATTTTATTATGTTGTTAGAATTTAACAAATGTATTTATTTTATTTCTTTTATTTAAAATTTATCTTATATTAATTTCTATTTCTAGTTTGAATATTAATTATTATTATTTTACTTCATATTTATTGTCTTATATTATTTTATAAACTCAAACCATTATTAACCATCAATTCTAATATTTATTATTATCATTTATTATTAAACCATTTTTTTTAATATTTAAATTCAAATCAAATATATACATATATATTCAACTTTTACTCATATATGCCCAAATATATATATATATATTCACATATATACACATATATATACAATATTTTTAAATTTAAATGATTTATACAGAATTTATCTGTGTTCGGAGAAACTCGCTTAAATTCCCAATTAACTATACAATTTTAATTCAAAAATTAAATAAATTATCAATTTAAATTTATATAAAATTCGGGGTTGTTATAGACTTCCCCCCTTAAAAGAATTTCATCCTCGAAATTGCCAAGGAGACACGAAGATAGATGAAGAATGTTTCATCAAATCGAACTGAATATCTATTCTGCATTTGGCTTACAAAATCAGAATATCAACAATAGACACAACAACAAATCATTTAACACTTCACAAGATATTCGGGTCATCCAAATCTACGAAGTATGTAGGGGCATTGGTTAGTCCGAAGGGATAACTAACCATTCGTAGAATATATTGGGAATCCAAAAGATAGATAGATATATGGATACAATTCCAAAATTTTCAGTTTAGAACAAAAGTATACTTATCAACCATAACAAACAAAGTAACCAGTACATCCAAACAAACAATTTGGCTCAGTTGGAGTTTATGTCCCATATTAATATATCGAATTTCTTCCTGGATCTACCAAGAACCATCGAAGAATTGAGAAAAGATGTTGAACAAAAGAGATTGATAGAGAAAAGATTGCTTCCTTGTTGTTACAGAGTATTGACCATTTATATTCATATTCCCCTATCCCCTATCTCATCCTCTTCTTGCACTCATACTCACTATTAGTGGATAGTAAGAGAATTTACTGAGGCGTACGGACGGATATCTTAAGGATTACTCATTCTAGGGTATACTTCACCCTATCTCTAATGAGCTACTTAATGTGTTATACTCCTGAGCTAAAGTTTTATCCTCAGCTCTGATACCAACTGTAAAGATCCAGAAACTCGGCCTTCGAAAATCGGCATTCGTACTTCACTTGTACTCAAAATGCCATAGATTCAAACGACGAATCTGGTTCTCCGGAGCTTATAACACCATTAAGTACAACACAGCGGAAGAAAAAGAATATATCAATATACATAACATTGATACAATGACAGATACAACATCTGATACAATATGATACAACATGATACAACCGATATCAATATACATCAGAGATATGATACAAGAAATAGCAGTGGAAAATAACAACAATGGAAGAGATCACTCCAAATGATCTTCAGACAAGAATGATTCCACAATTCCAGGATAAGCAACTCCGATGAATGGACTCCAAATACTGAACTAGCTCCAGATAATCTACTAACCTGAATATCTGAAAAACCCAACTCTAGACTGCTCGTGTGAAAAATTATGAGCACCCAGAGTTTAGGAAAGGAACAATAAACTCCAAGTCAGTCGTGGTACTGGTGTGAGCAAACAAAAACACAGTTTATCTTTAAAACAAAGTAAGATTGAATTTCGCAATGCTTTTGGAAAATGAAACTACCATAAGGCCACCTGCACACACACACAATGCAAACGCAGAATCGGAGGAGGTTTCTCCTTATGATAGTCAAAGATGCTTACTACGCAAAACAAATCATTGGATATTATTACTAGTGCATAGTGCAGAAAACATTTCGAAAGTATAATATCAATCTTATCCAACATACAACCATTATTGTATGCCTACTATAGCTACTATGTTCAATAGCAGGTTACCGCCACATACCATAGCAGGTTATACAATTGCAATCGTAAAGGTTCGTATTGTTTCTTTGGATTTCCAACAAATGGTCAGGCTAAGGAACTTCCTTTCCTATTGCCGAATGGGATCGCCTCCGGCTGGACGTCCCGAGAGACAACTGCTCTCTACCAACACAAGGCCGGGTTACCCCTGTAACTAGGTAACTCACGACTATGCCATCCCCCGGTCCTTTGGGACCTTTATCCGAGGCGCCTCGATAAACACACAATCACAAAATAAATGAGATCGGAGTATCCACATAGGTTAAATACCAGGGCTCCATACCTGATACCACCCTTTTCCAGAAGGAAATGACATACCCTAAAGGGCGTGACCCTCATAACCTTGCCGCATATTCCTGTTTCGACCATTTCTGTGTTGTGAGGTCCGAAGAGGTCTCGTCCACAAAGCTACGCTTTTTTCACAAAGCCACGCTTTGATCACAAATGATCAATAAATGATCATCACACAGCAACACTCAGCATGCCACATTACCAAATTGGGAGTATGTTACTGATAAATTTCAACTACATAATCTCTGAGCTCGTACGTCTCAGAGAAGGGTGTTAAGCTAAGAGAATAAATTCTCTGCCACCAAACAGAAATGTATTTGAAAGAAATCAGCTTTATATCTCAAAACGTAATGTCAGACATGTAACCATACAAGTCTGTTCCGGGTTCGAACAGAACCGAAGGCACTTCCGAAGAAGCCCTTGCAAATCCGAGTATTCACAATCCCGATCGGATTTCCCATCACTTAGGGAATCTCTATACCAGGAGCTACCCAGTGCAGAGACAATCGATAGGTCATCCTATCATTTTCGCAAACACCCGGTCTTCAACACCGGTCTTCAAATGCTATCCATATACGACGTATCACTTATTCGGAATGGGTTATGTGACACAAAGGTCCTCTCCCGGCTGAACCGAATAGTGAGCGTAATATTAAAAAACAAATGGATAATGGGATTTCAGTTAAGTCACAATTTATTATCCAAAATTGCTTTTCCAAATGGTTTAACAAATTACCATTTTAATCTTTTAAATAAAAGATTTAATTCACAAAATTCACTCAGTTTCACGAAGATTCATTCACAGATTTTCCAAATCAATTTCCATTTTAATTTGATTAACTCGTTAAATCTTGAAATCAAGATTTAACTTATAGCTTTCAAAACAATTTCATTTCTAATGGTTTAAACAAATCACCATTTTAAATCTGTTAAAATAAACAGATTCAATTCATAGCTTTCAAAAAAATTCACTCATAACTTGGAAAACCATTTTTCAATTCAAACTTGAAATTCCTTTACTTAAATTGGAATTTCATTTCTTATATGAAAGCTTTTATTCTTTGAAAACAAACAGTTTTCTTTTCGGAAATCTGATTCATCTATACGAGTTAAACTCTTTGGGTTAGATTCAAATTCTCAAAATGATACTTTTTAAATGGTTTAAATTCATATAAACACATTTTTAACATTTTTAACCATAATGTCCAATTATGGAATTCAAATTCAAATTGAATTATTTAAAGTTCAAGATATTAAAAATATCATTAAAACTCCTTTTCGAAAGCTTTAACATTTAACACAAATCCATTTCCAAAATCAGTTGAAATTAAGATTTCAATTTCAAAAATATTAAATTTAAATCATCTGTGACTTAACCGATTTCCTCGTGAAATCCATATTTGTGTGTGTAAGAGTGTGGTCCAGGGGCTTCACACAGTAGTGCAACAACAATAAATCATCACAGATCAAAATACAGAAATATAGTTGATAAGCAGTATAACTATAACGCTTGTCTTTCATTCACAGATCACAGATATATAAGTTGCAGATAGTATATTACATCACAGATAATTAACTACATTACAAATCACACACAAATCAGAATATATCACACAGCATCACAGATCAAAGGATATCAACAATTCAATCATTCAATACAAATCCAAACATTCATAAGTAAGATCAATTAATTATCCGATTAATTCAAATCAAATTTATTTCTTATGAATTATTAATCCTGGTTAATTAACATTAATAAATTACCAATCATTTTGATTAATTATTCTTTAATCATTTATTAATTAACCTTTAATATTTAATTAACCTTTAATCATTAATTAATCAACCTTTAATCATTAAATAATTAACCCATAATTATTTAATTCACCATTTAATTAATTATCTTCAATTAATAAATTAACCTTTAATTAATTAATTACCATTTAATTAATTGTCCTTGATTAATTACATTGATTATTCCTTTAATTACTTAATTAATCAACTTACTAAAACAATTTGTCTTTTATTTAATTGCTTTCAATTAAGTAATTATCTTTAATTAAGTAATACTCTTTTATTAATTAAATATGGTAATTATACTTAATTAATTTTTATTAAGTAATTGTCTCTTAATTACTTTCACTAAGTAATCATTATTTTTATTTAATTATTCATTTATTACTTGATTTATTAACTTGAATTATTAACTAATTTACTTTAATTACTTACATTAAGTAATTTACTTCAAAGAATAAATTTCTTTAACAAATAAATTTTAGCTTAACCTCGAAAGGTTAATTAACAATTATAAAACACCCTTAATATTAACTTCTTGAAATATCCTTAAGTTTGTTTAAAATAAACTTAAAAAAAGTAAAAGCTATGTTCATTAAAAACCATTTTAAATTAAGCTAATCAAAACAATTTATTGAAATCTTTCTTAACTGATTCTTAGACTTGATTATCATTTAATATAAGAAGAAATTTAATTAACAACTTAAGTTTTAAAACTGTTTTTTTTTTCTTCCCCATAGACAACAAACCCAAGAAAAATGCCAATCAGCTCAAGTTCAAACCCGAGCAAGACCACGCTTCAGCTACTTCGAGAAAAACATTTGCTTGCATGAGCTCGGACCCGAGCTTCTTCCTTTCTTCCCCAAACACACGAAAACTGATACGAAGAGTTGCACGTATCAGTGCACAATAGATCAACGACGTTCCAGCCGTCGCCTCCACCTCCGACAAGTCATCATCATCTCGCCCAAACACCACGAACTTCCCAATCCATGAATTATCTCAAATTCGAAGGTTTTGCATATGGGTTCGACTGGAATAAAACTGGGTTGCTAAACCCGCCTCGAACTACCACCTCCGGTCGTTTGCGATCATACCACCGTGCTCGAAGCTTCTCTGATGTCCAATGCTTCGAATCCCCCAGGACCGATCGTCTGAAACACTGTGTCAACGACGAATTTTCTCCAAAACCAACCTCGACTGAATAAGGTCGTTAAACCCTAAATCCACATCATCCCAACGCTATGATCATTTATAAATTCGATTTTTATTTTTCCATTGACCCTTAATGCTCCAGCTATCTTCACTGATGATCACGATATTCACTTCGCCGTGGGTCATCGGAAATTGATAGAAATAGGTTTTCTGATCATCATACAATTGCTCGAAATTTACTCATTTAAAAATCAAGATTTAACTATCAAAATTCATCAATTCGTAACCCCTATCAGATTTCAAAATCCATTTATAAAATTAAAAGCATTGATTTTTCATGAATTAACAAATTTTACCGACTTCTTTTATTTCCTAGAAATCCACTTGATAATTTTACTTGAAAATAATTCTTAAACTTCAAGCTTGATTATACAAACAAGTTTGATCTAAATTATGAAACCTGAAATCAATTAAAGAGGAAGAATATGATATTTGAACAGGTTTTTGAAAACTTGAAACGAAAGACAGGGATGAACAACATGCACAGGCAAAATCTACATATATACCAAGATTTATACATATGCAAACCAATGCTCAATCATGCTTCCATCATGGATTCAAATCACAGATCAAATACCAGAGTTTTCAAAAGATTTTAAAGTTTGCTCACAGTTTAGGGTTTTAACAGAGAAGTATATACCTATGTACAGGCATGGATACACAAACATCTGTATATTTATCTATATACAAGCATATCTACATCCATGCAAACAATTTTCATATTATAGCTTCAATGATTATCACATATATCAGGTTATTAAATAATTTAAAGGTTCTAAATCAAAGTTTATTCACCTGTTTTCAGAGAAAAAGAAACAGAGCTTCATGTTGAAACAGTTTTGAAAATGCAAGCTGAAAACCCCTCTTGATCTCTTGTTTTGAGTTGTTTTGTTTTAAATTGAAATTTTGTTTAAGTTTGAATGATTTAACTTTAGTTTATTCTCAGCTGGGATGGAACGAAAAATGAAATGAAGAAGAGTTTGATATAAGAAATTGAGTTTACTGGGTGAATATGTTTTGTACAGGTGATCATGTTTTGTTGTACAAAGTTGATATATATTATTTTCCTTCAGTACTATATATGCAGAGATTTTTATTAGCAAATGGGGATGATGTTCCATGCATTAATTAGTTGTACAAATTCATATTTTTTTTCTTTACTTTCGTCTGTATGATAATATTTGTATGGTGTACTTAGAGATGCAAACCTTTAATGCATATGTACCTTGTGTTTCTTTTGCAAGCTTAGACTTATCTATTTTTTTCTTTCTTGCTTTATCAACTATGCAGATCATTTCTACTTTCCTTGGATTTCTTTGTCTCGGCTGATATGATCTTAGTTAGTACAAATGTTTCCTTTTAAGTTTACAAGAATCATTTCATTTGATCTTGTATTTGTATGCAAATATTTTTCTTTTGCCTTACTTACATTCTTTTGTTTTATCTACTTCTTGCATATACTTGTTTATTTTGTTGTTTTGTTCAATTCAAATGACTCACTTGTGTTTCTCATTAATTAAAAGCTTTTAAATAAATTTATATTACATTTTTTTCTTATTTTATAAATACATCTTCTTAATCATTATTATATATATATATATTTTATTTCTATTTTTAACTTACATATATACTTTTGGTTTTACTCATATTACTTAGTTGAATGTATGTTACTATCTTGTGCTTTGTCTAAGTGCTTTGCAATATAAATAAATTTCTATTTTATTATGTTGTTAGAATTTAACAAATGTATTTATTTTATTTCTTTTATTTAAAATTTATCTTATATTAATTTCTATTTCTAGTTTGAATATTAATTATTATTATTTTACTTCATATTTATTGTCTTATATTATTTTATAAACTCAAACCATTATTAACCATCAATTCTAATATTTATTATTATCATTTATTATTAAACCATTTTTTTTAATACTTAAATTCAAATCAAATATATACATATATATTCAACTTTTACTCATATATGCCCAAATATATATATATATTCACATATATACACATATATATACAATATTTTTAAATTTAAATGATTTATACAGATTTATCTGTATTCAGAGAAACTCGCTTAAATTCCCAATTAACTATACAATTTTAATTCAAAAATTAAATAAATTATCAATTTAAATTTATATAAAATTCGGGGTCGTTACAGACTTCCTCCCTTAAAAGAATTTCGTCCTCGAAATTTCCAAGGAGACACGAAGATAATTGAAGAATGTTTCATCAAATCGAACTGAATATCTATTCTGCATTTGGCTTACCAAATCAGAATATCAACAATAGACACAACAACAAATCATTTAACACTTCACAAGATATTCGGGTCATCCAGATCTACGAAGTATGCAGGGGCATTTGTTAGTCCGAAGGGATAACTAACCATTCGTAGAATATATTGGGAATACAAAAGATAGATAGATATATGGATACAATTCCAAAATTTTCAGTTTAGAATAAAAGTATACTTATCAACCATAACAAACAAAGTAACCAGTACATCCAAACAAACAATTTGGCTCAGTTGGAGTTTATGTCCCATATTAATATATCGAATTTCTTCCTGGATCTACCAGAAACCATCGAAGAATTAAGAAAAGATGTTGAACAAAAGAGATTGATAGAGAAAAGATTGCTTCCTTATTGTTACAGAGTATTGACCATTTATAGTCATATTCCCCTGTCCCCTATATCATCCTCTTCTTGCACTCATACTCACTATTAGTGGATAGTAAGAGAATTTACTGAGGCGTACGGACAGATATCTTAAGGATTACTCATTCTAGGGTATACTTCACCCTATCTCTAATGAGCTACTTAATGTGTTATACTCTTGAGCTAAAGTTTTATCCTCAGCTCTGATACCAACTGTAAAGATCCAAAAACTCGGCCTTCGAAAATCGGCATCCGTACTTCACTTGTACTCAAAATACCGTAGATTCAAACGCCGAATCTGGTTCTCCGGAGCTTATAACACCATTAAGTACAACAACACAGCGGAAGAAAAAGAATATATCAATATACATAACATTGATACAATGACAGATACAACATCTGATACAATATGATACAACAGAATGATACAACCGATATCAATATACATCAGAGATATGATACAAGAAATAGCAGCGGAAAATAACAACAATGGAAGAGATCACTCCAAATGATCTTCAGACAAGAATGAATCCACAATTCCAGGATAAGAAACTCCGATGAATGGACTCCAAATACTGAACTAGCTCCAGATAATCTACTAACCTGAATATCTGAAAAACCCAACTCTAGACTGCTCGTGTGGAAAATTATGAGCACCCAGAGTTTAGGAAAGGAACAATAAACTCCGAGTCAGTCGTGGGACTGGTGTGAGCAAACAAAAACACAGTTTATCTTTAAAACAAAGTAAGATTGAATTTCGCAATGCTTTTGGAAAATGAAACTACCATAAGGCCTCCCGCACACACACACAATGCAAACGCAGAATCGGAGGAGATTTCTCCTTATGATAGTCAAAGATGCTTACTACGCAAAACAAATCATTGGATATTATTACTAGTGCATAGTGCAGAAAACATTTCGCAAGTATAATATCAATCTTAGCCAACATACAACCATTATTGTATGCCTACTATAGCTACTATGTTCAATAGCAGGTTACCGCCACATTCCATAGCAGGTTATACAATTGCAAGCGTAAAGGTTCGTATTGTTTCTTTGGATTTCCAACAAATGGTCAGGCTAAGGAACTTCCTTTCCTATTGCCGAATGGGATCGCCTCCGGCTGGACGTCCCGAGAGACAACTGCTCTCTGCCAACACAAGGCCGGGTTACCCCTGTAACTAGGTAACTCACGACTATGCCATCCCCCGGTCCTTTGGGACCATTATCCGAGGCGCCTCGATAAACACATAATCACACAATAAATGAGATCGGAGTATCCACATAGGTTAAATACCAGGGCTCCATACCTGATACCACCCTTTTCCAGAAGGAAATGACATACCCTAAAGGGCACGACCCTCATAACCTTGTCGCATATTCCTATTTCGACCATTTCCAGGTTGTGAGGTCCGAAGAGGTCTCGTCCACAAAGCTACGCTTTTTTCACAAAGCCACGCTTTGATCACGAATGATCAATAAATGATCATCACACAGCAACACTCAGCATGCCACATTACCAAATTGGGAGTATATTACTGATAAATTTCAACTACATAACCTCTGAGCTCGTACGTCTCAGAGAAGGGTGTTAAGCTAAGGGAATAAATTCTCCGACACCAAAACAGAAATGTATTTGAAAGAAATTAGCTTTATATCTCAAAACGTAATGTCAGACATGTAACCATATAAGTCTGTACCGAGTTCGAACAGAACCGAAGGCACTTCCGAAGAAGCCCTTGCAAATCCGGGTATTCACAATCCCGATCGGATTTCCCATCACTTAGGGAATCTCTATACCAGGAGCTACCCAGTGCAGAGACAATCGATAGGTTATCCTATCATTTTCGCAAACACCCGGTCTTCAACACCGGTCTTCAAATGCTATCCATATACGACGTATTACTTATTCGGAATGGGTTATGTGACACAAAGGTCCTCTCCCGGCTGAACCGAATAGTGAGCGTAATATTAAAAAACAAATGGATAATGGGATTTCAGTTAAGTCACAATTTATTATCCAAAATTGCTTTTCCAAATGGTTTAACAAATTACCATTTTAATCTTTTAAATAAAAGATTTAATTCACAAAGTTCACTCAGTTTCACGAAGATTCATTCACAGATTTTCCAAATCAATTTCCATTTTAATTTGATTAACTCGTTAAATCTATAAATCAAGATTTAACTTATAGCTTTCAAAACAATTTCATTTCTAATGGTTTAAACAAATCACCATTTTAAATCTGTTAAAATAAAACGATTCAATTCATAGCTTTCAAAAAAATTCACTCATAACTTGGAAAACCATTTTTCAATTCAAACTTGAAATTCCTTTACTTAAATTGGAATTTCATTTCTTATTTGAAAGCTTTTATTCTTTGAAAACAAACATTTTTCTTTTCGGAAATTTGATTCATCTATACGAGTTTAAAGTCTTTGGGTTAGATTCAAATTCTCAAAATTATACTTTTTAAATGGTTTAAATTCATATAAACACATTTTTAACATTTTTAACCATAATGTCCAATTATGGAATTCAAATTCAAATTGAATTATTTAAATTTCAAGATATTAAAAATATCTTTAAAACTCCTTTTCGAAAGCTTTAACATTTAACCCAAATCCATTTCCAAAATCAGTTGAAATTAAGATTTCAATTTCAAAAATATTAAATTTAAATCATCTGTGACTTAACCGATTTCCTCGTGAAATCCATATTTGTGTGTGTAAGAGTGTGGTCCAGGGGTTTCACACAGTAGTGCAACAACAATAAATCATCACAGATCAAAATACAGAAATATAGTTGATAAGCGGTATAACTATAATGCTTATCTTTCATTCACAGATCACAGATATATAAATTGCAGATAGTATATTACATCATAGATAATTAACTACATTACAGATCACACACAAATCAGTATATATCACACAGCATCACAGATCAAAGGATATCAACAATTCAATCATTCAATACAAATCCAAACATTCATAAGTAAGTCAATTAATTATCTGATTAATTCAAATCAGATTTATTTCTTATGAATTATTAATCCTGGTTAATTAACATTAATAAATTACCCATCATTTTGATTAATTATTATTTAATCATTTATTAATTAACCTTTAATCATTAATTAATCAACCTTTAATCATTAAATAATTAACCCTTAATTATTTAATTCACCATTTAATTAATTATCTTCAATTAATAAATTAACCTTTAATTAATTAATTACCATTTAATTGTCCTTGATTAATTACATTGATTATTCCTTTAATTATTTAATTAATCAACTTACTTAAACAATTTATAATTTATTTAATTGCTTTCAATTAAGTAATTATCTTTAATTAAGTAATAATCTTTTATTAATTAAATCTGGTAATTATACTTAATTAATTTTTATTAAGTAATTGTCTCTTAATTACTTTCACTAAGTAATCATTATTTTTATTTAATTATTCATTTATTACTTGATTTATTAACTTGAATTATTAACTAATTTACTTTAATTACTTACATTAAGTAATTTACTTCAAAGAATAAATTTCTTTAACAAATAAATTTTAGTTTAACCTCGAAAGGTTAATTAACAATTATAAAACACCCTTAATATTAACTTCTTGAAATACCCTTAAGTTTGTTTAAAATAAACTTAAAAAAAGTAAAAGCTATGTTCATTAAAAACCATTTTAAATTAAGCTAATTAAAACAATTTATTCAAAATCTTTCTTAACTGATTCTTAGACTTGATTATCATTTAATATAAGAAGAAATTTAATTAACAACTTAAGTTTTAAAACTATTTTTTTCTTCCCCAGACAGCAAACCCGAGAAAAATGCCAATCAGCTCGAGTTCGAACCCGAGCAAGACCACGCTTCAGCTACTTCGAGAAAAACATTTGCTTGCATGAGCTCGAACCTGAGCTTCTTCCTTTCTTCCCCAAACACACGAAAACTGATACGAAGAGTTGCACGTATTAGTGCACAATAGATCAACAACGTTCCAGCCTTCGCCTCCACCTCCGACAAGTCATCATCATCTCACCCAAACACCACGAACTTCCTAATCCATGAATTATCTCGAATTCGAAGGTTTAGCATATGGGTTCGACTGGAATAAAACTGGGTTGCTAAACCCGCCTCGAACTACCACCTCCGGTCGTTTGCGATCATACCACCATGCTCGAAGCTTCTCTGATGTCCAATGCTTCGAATCCCCCAGGACCGATCGTCTGAAACACTATGTCAACGACGAATTTTCCCCAAAACCAACCTTGACTGAATAAGGTCGTTAAACCCTAATTCCACATCATCCCAACGCTATGATCATTTATAAATTCATATGTATTTTTCCATTGACCCTTAATGCTCCAGCTATCTTCACTGATGATCACGATATTCACTTCGCCGTGGGTCATCGGAAATTGATAGAAATAGGTTTTCTGATCATCATACAATTGCTCAAAATTTACTCATTTAAAAATCAAGATTTAACTATCAAAATTCATCAATTCGTAACCCCTATCAGATTTCAAAATCCATTTATAAAATTAAAAGCATTGATTTTTCATGAATTAACAAATTTTACTGACTTCTTTTATTTCCTGGAAATCCACTCGATAATTTTACTTGAAAATAATTCTTAAACTTCAAGCTTGATTATACAAACAAGTTTGATCTAAATTATGAAACCTGAAATCAATTAAAGAGGAAGAATTTGATATTTGAACAGGTTTTTGAAAACCTGAAACTAAAGACAGGGATGAACAACATGCACAGGCAAAATCTACATATATACCTAGATTTATACATATGCAAACCAATGCTCAATCTTGCTTCCATCATGGATTCAAATCACAGATCAAATACCAGAGTTTTCAAAAGATTTTAAAGTTTGCTAACAGTTTTGGGTTTTAACAGAGAAGTATATACCTATGTACATGCATGCATACACAAACATCTGTATATTTATCTATATACAAGCATATCTACATCCATGCAAACAATTTTCATATTATAGCTTCAATGATTATCACATATATCAGGTTATTAAATAATTTAAAGGTCCTAAATCAAAGTTTACTCACCTGTTTTCAGAGAAAAAGAAACAAAGCTTCATGTTGAAATAGTTTTGAAAATGCAAGCTGAAAACCCCTCTTGATCTCTGGTTTTGAGTTGTTTTGTTTTAAATTGAAATTTTGTTTAAGTTTGAATGATATTAACTTTAGTTTATTCTCAGCTGGGATGGAACGAAAAATGAAATGAAGAAGAGTTTGATATAAGAAATTGAGTTTACTGGGTGAATATGTTTTGTACAGGTGATCATGTTTTGTTGTACAAAGTTGATATATATTATTTTCCTTCAGTACTATATATGCAGAGATTTTTATTAGCAAATGGGGCTGATGTTCCATGCATTAATTAGTTGTACAAATTCATTTTTTTTCTTTACTTTCGGCTGTATGATAATATTTGTATGGTGTACTTAGAGATGCAAACCTTTAATGCATATGTACCTTGTGTTTCTTTTGCAAGCTTAGACTTATCTATTTTTTTCTTTCTTACTTTATCAACTATGCAGATCATTTCTACTTGCCTTGGATTTCTTTGTCTCGGCTGATATGATCTTAGTTAGTACAAATGTTTCCTTTTAAGTTTACAAGAATCATTTCATTTGATCTTGTATTTGTATGCAGATATTTTTCTTTTGCCTTACTTACATTCTTTTGTTTTATCTACTTCTTGCATATACTTGTTTATTTTGTTGTTTTGTTCAATTCGAATGACTCACTTGTGTTTCTCATTAATTAAAAGCTTTTAAATAAATTTTATATTACATTTTTTTCTTATTTTATAAATACATCTTCTTAATCATTATTATATATATATATTTTTTATTTCTATTTTTAACTTACATATATACCTTTGTTTTTACTCATATTACTTAGTTGAATGTATGTTACTATCTTGTGCTTTGTCTAAGTGCTTTGCAATATAAATAAATTTCAATTTTATTATGTTGTTAGAATTTAACAAATGTATTTATTTTATTTCTTTTATTTAAAATTTATCTTATATTAATTTCTATTTCTAGTTTAAATATTAATTATTATTATTTTACTTCATATTTATTGTCTTATATTATTTTATAAACTCAAACCATTATTAACCATCAATTCTAATATTTATTATTATCATTTATTATTAAACCATTTTTTTTAATATTTAAATTCAAATCAAATATATACATATATATTCAACTTTTACTCATATATGCCCAAATATATATATATTCACATATATACACATATATATACAATATTTTTAAATTTAAATAATTTATACAGATTTATCTGTATTCGGAGAAACTCGCTTAAATTCCCAATTAACTATACAATTTTAATTCAAAAATTAAATAAATTATCAATTTAAATTTATATAAAATTCGGGGTCGTTACACACTTCCCCCCTTAAAAGAATTTCGTCCTCGAAATTGCCAAGGAGACACGAAGATAGATGAAGAATGTTTCATCAAATCGAACTGAATATCTATTCTGCATTTGGCTTACCAAATCAGAATATCAACAATAGACACAACAACGAATCATTTAACACTTCACAAGATATTCGGGTCATCCAGATCTACGAAGTATGCATGGGCATTGGTTAGTCCGAAGGGATAACTAACCATTCATAGAATATATTGGGAATACAAAAGATAGATAGATATATGGATACAATTCCAAAATTTTCAGTTTAGAACAAAAGTATACTTATCAACCATAACAAACAAAGTAACCAGTACATCCAAACAAACAATTTGGCTCAGTTGGAGTTTATGTCCCATATTAATATATCGAATTTCTTCCTGGATCTACCAGAAACCATCGAAGAATTGAGAAAAGATGTTGAACAAAAGAGATTGATAGAGAAAAGATTGCTTCCTTATTGTTACAGAGTATTGACCATTTATAGTCATATTCCCCTGTCCCCTATCTCATCCTCTTCTTGCACTCATACTCACTATTAGTGGATAGTAAGAGAATTTATTGAGGCGTACGAACAGATATCTTAAGGATTACTCATTCTAGGGTATACTTCACCCTATCTCTAATGAGCTACTTAATGTGTTATACTCCTGAGCTAAAGTTTTATCCTCAGCTCTGATACCAACTGTAAAGATCCAAAAACTCGGCCTTCGAAAATCGGCATCCGTACTTCACTTGTACTCAAAATGCCGTAGATTCAAACGCCGAATCTGGTTCTCCGGAGCTTATAACACCATTAAGTACAACAACACAGCGGAAGAAAAATAATATATCAATATACATAACATTGATACAATGACAGATACAACATCTGATACAATATGATACAACAGAATGATACAACCGATATCAATATACATCAGAGATATGATACAAGAAATAGCAGCGGAAAATAACAACAATGGAAGAGATCACTCCAAATGATCTTCAGACAAGAATGAATCCACAATTCCAGGATAAGCAACTCCGATGAATGGACTCCAAATACTGAACTAGCTCCAGATAATCTACTAACCTGAATATCTGAAAAACCCAACTCTAGACTGCTCGTGTGGAAAATTATGAGCACCCAAAGTTTAGGAAAGGAACAATAAACTCCGAGTCAGTCGTGGGACTGGTGTGAGCAAACAAAAACACAGTTTATCTTTAAAACAGAGTAAGATTGAATTTCGCAATGCTTTTGGAAAATGAAACTACCATAAGGCCTCCCGCACACACACACAATGCAAACGCAGAATCGGAGGAGATTTCTCCTTATGATAGTCAAAGTTGCTTACTATGCAAAACAAATCATTAGATATTATTACTAGTGCATAGTGCAGAAAACATTTCGAAAGTATTATATCAATCTTAGCCAACATACAACCATTATTGTATGCCTACTATAGCTACTATGTTCAATAGCAGGTTACCGCCACATTCCATAGCAGGTTATACAATTGCAATCGTAAAGGTTCGTATTGTTTCTTTGGATTTCCAACAAATGGTCAGGCTAAGGAACTTCCTTTCCTATTGCCGAATGGGATCGCCTCCGGCTGGACGTCCCGAGAGACAACTGCTCTCTTCCAACACAAGGCCGGGTTACCCCTGTAACTAGGTAACTCACGACTATGCCATCCCCCGGTCCTTTGGGACCTTTATCCGAGGCGCCTCGATAAACACACAATCACACAATAAATGAGATCGGAGTATCCACATAGGTTAAATACCAGGTCTCCATACCTGATACCACCCTTTTCCAGAAGGAAATGACATACCCTAAAGGGCGTGACCCTCATAACCTTGCCGCATATTCCTGTTTCGACCATTTCCGGGTTGTGAGGTCCGAAGAGGTCTCGTCCACAAAGCTACACTTTTTTCACAAAGCCACGCTTTGATCACAAATGATCAATAAATGATCATCACACAGCAACACTCAGCATGCCACATTACCAAATTGGGAGTATATTACTGATAAATTTCAACTACATAACCTCTGAGCTCGTACGTCTCAGAGAAGGGTGTTAAGCTAAGAGAATAAATTCTCCGCCACCAAACAGAAATGTATTTGAAAGAAATCAGCTTTATATCTCAAAACGTAATGTCAGACATGTAACCATACAAGTCTGTTCCAGGTTCGAACAGAACCGAAGGCACTTCCGAAGAAGCCCTTGCAAATCCGGGTATTCACAATCCCGATTGGATTTCCCATCACTTAGGGAATCTCTATACCAGGAGCTATCCAGTGCAGAGACAATCGATAGGTTATCCTATCATTTTCGCAAACACCCGGTCTTCAACACCGGTCTTCAAATGCTATCCATATACGACGTATCACTTATTCGGAATAGGTTATGTGACACAAAGGTCTTCTCCTGGCTGAACCGAATAGTGAGCGTAATATTAAAAAACAAATGGATAATGGGATTTCAGTTAAGTCACAATTTATTATCCAAAATTGCTTTTCCAAATGGTTTAACAAATTACCATTTTAATCTTTTAAATAAAAGATTTAATTAACAAAGTTCACTCAGTTTCACGAAGATTCATTCACAGATTTTCCAAATCAATTTCCATTTTAATTTGATTAACTCGTTAAATCTTTAAATCAAGATTTAACTTATAGCTTTCAAAACAATTTCATTTCTAATGGTTTAAACAAATCACCATTTTAAATCTGTTAAAATAAACAGATTCAATTCATAGCTTTCAAAAAAATTCACTCATAACTTGGAAAACCATTTTTCAATTCAAACTTGAAATTCCTTTACTTAAATTGGAATTTCATTTCTTATATGAAAGCTTTTATTCTTTGAAAACAAACAGTTTTCTTTTCGGAAATTTGATTCATCTATACGAGTTAAAGTCTTTGGGTTAGATTCAAATTCTCAAAATTATACTTTTTAAATGGTTTAAATTCATATAAACACATTTTTAACATTTTTAACCATAACGTCCAATTATGGAATTCAAATTCAAATTGAATTATTTAAATTTCAAGATATTAAAAATATCTTTAAAACTCCTTTTCGAAAGCTTTAACATTTAACCCAAATCCATTTCCAAAATCAGTTGAAATTAAGATTTCAATTTCAAAAATATTAAATTTAAATCATCTGTGACTTAACCGATTTCCTCGTGAAATCCATATTTGTGTGTGTAAGAGTGTGGTCCAGGGGTTTCACACAGTAGTGCAACAACAATAAATCATCATAGATCAAAATACAGAAATATAGTTGATAAGCGGTATAACTATAATGCTTATCTTTCATTCACAGATCACAGATATATAAATTGCAGATAGTATATTATATCATAGATAATTAACTACATTAGAGATCACACACAAATCAGAATATATCACACAGCATCACAGATCAAAGGATATCAACAATTCAATCATTCAATACAAATCCAAACATTCATAAGTAAGATCAATTAATTATCTGATTAATTCAAATCAGATTTATTTCTTATGAATTATTAATCCTAGTTAATTAACATTAATAAATTACCAATCATTTTGATTAATTATTATTTAATCGTTTATTAATTAACCTTTAATTATTAATTAATCAACCTTTAATCATTAAATAATTAACCCTTAATTATTTAATTCACCATTTAATTAATTATCTTCAATTAATAAATTAACCTTTAATTAATTAATTACCATTTAATTAATTGTCCTTGATTAATTAAATTGATTATTCCTTTAATTATTTAATTAATCAACTTACTTAAACAATTTATCATTTATTTAATTGCTTTCAATTAAGTAATTATCTTTAATTAAGTAATAATCTTTTATTAATTAAATCTGGTAATTATACTTAATTAATTTTTATTAAGTAATTGTCTCTTAATTACTTTCACTAAGTAATCATTATTTTTATTTAATTATTCATTTATTACTTGATTTATTAACTTGAATTATTAACTAATTTACTTTAATTACTTACATTAAGTAATTTACTTCAAAGAATAAATTTCTTTAACAAATAAATTTTAGCTTAACCTCGGAAGGTTAATTAACAATTATAAAACACCCTTAATATTAACTTCTTGAAATATCCTTAAGTTTGTTTAAAATAAACTTAAAAAAGTAAAAGCTATGTTCATTAAAAACCATTTTAAATTAAGCTAATTAAAACAATTTATTCAAAATCTTTCTTAACTGATTCTTAGACTTGATTATCATTTAATATAAGAAGAAATTTAATTAACAACTTAAGTTTTAAAACTGTTTTTTTTCTTCCCCCAGACAACAAACCCAAGAAAAATGCCAATCAGCTCGAGTTCGAACCCGAGCAAGACCACGCTTCAGCTACTTCGAGAAAAACATTTGCTTGCATGAGCTCGGACCTGAGCTTCTTCCTTTCTTCCCCAAACACACGAAAACTGATACGAAGAGTTGCACGTATCAGTGCATAATAGATCAACGACGTTCCAGCCTTCGCCTCCACCTCCGACAAGTCATCATCATCTCGCCCAAACACCACGAACTTCCCAATCCATGAATTATCTCGAATTCGATGGTTTAGCATATGGGTTCGACTGGAATAAAACTGGGTTGCTAAACCCGCCTCGAACTACCACCTCCGGTCGTTTGCGATCATACCACCATGCTCGAAGCTTCTCTGATGTCCAATGCTTCGAATCCCCCAGGACCGATCGTCTGAAACACTATGTCAACGACGAATTTTCCCCAAAACAAACCTTGACTGAATAAGGTCGTTAAACCCTAAATCCACATCATCCCAACGCTATGATCATTTATAAATTCGATTTGTATTTTTCCATTGACCCTTAATGCTCCAGCTATCTTCACTGATGATCACGATATTCACTTCACCGTGGGTCATCGGAAATTGATAGAAATAGGTTTTCTGATCATCATACAATTGCTCAAAATTTACTCATTTAAAAATCAAGATTTAACTATCAAAATTCATCAATTCGTAACCCCTATCAGATTTCAAAATCCATTTATAAAATTAAAAGCATTGATTTTTCATGAATTAACAAATTTTACTGACTTCTTTTATTTCTTGGAAATCCACTTGATAATTTTACTTGAAAATAATTCTTAAACTTCAAGCTTGATTATACAAAAAAGTTTGATCTAAATTATGAAACCTGAAATCAATTAAAGAGGAAGAATTTAATATTTGAACAGGTTTTTGAAAACCTGAAACTAAAGACAGGGATGAACAACATGCACATGCAAAATCTACATATATACCTAGATTTATACATATGCAAACCAATGCTCAATCTTGCTTCCATCATGGATTCAAATCACAAATCAAATACCAGAGTTTTCAAAAGATTTTAAAGTTTGCTAACAGTTTTGGATTTTAACAGAGAAGTATATACCTATGTACAGGCATGCATACACAAACATCTGTATATTTATCTATATACAAGCATATCTACATCCATGCAAACAATTTTCATATTATAGCTTCAATGATTATCACATATATCAGGTTATTAAATAATTTAAAGGTTCTAAATCAAAGTTTACTCACCTGTTTTCAGAGAAAAAGAAACAGAGCTTCATGTTGAAACAGTTTTGAAAATGCAAGCTGAAAACCCCTCTTGATCTCTGGTTTTGAGTTGTTTTGTTTTAAATTGAAATTTTGTTTAAGTTTGAATGATATTAACTTTAGTTTATTCTCAGCTGGGATGGAACGAAAAATGAAATGAAGAAGAGTTTGATATAAGAAATTAAGTTTACTGCGTTAATATGTTTTGTACAGGTGATCATGTTTTGTTGTACAAAGTTGATATATATTATTTTCCTTCAGTACTATATATGCAGAGATTTTTATTAGCAAATGGGGCTGATGTTCGATGCATTAATTAGTTGTACAAATTCATATTTTTTTTCTTTACTTTCGGCTGTATGATAATATTTGTATGGTGTACTTAGAGATGCAAACCTTTAATGCATATGTACCTTGTGTTTCTTTTGCAAGCTTAGACTTATCTATTTTTTTCTTTCTTGCTTTATCAACTATGCAGATCATTTCTACTTGCCTTGGATTTCTTTGTCTCGGCTGATATGATCTTAGTTAGTACAAATGTTTCCTTTTAAGTTTACATGAATCATTTCATTTGATCTTGTATTTGTATGCAGATATTTTTCTTTTGCCTTACTTACATTCTTTTGTTTTATCTACTTCTTGCATATACTTGTTTATTTTGTTGTTTTGTTCAATTCAAATGACTCACTTGTGTTTCTCATTAATTAAAAGCTTTTAAATAAATTTTATATTACATTTTTTTCTTATTTTATAAATACATCTTCTTAATCAGTATTATATATATATATTTATTTATTTCTATTTTTAACTTACATATATACTTTTGGTTTTACTCATATTACTTAGTTGAATGTATGTTACTATCTTGTGCTTTGTCTAAGTGCTTTGCAATATAAATAAATTTCTATTTTATTATGTTGTTAGAATTTAACAAATGTATTTATTTTATTTCTTTTATTTAAAATTTATCTTATATTAATTTCTATTTCTAGTTTAAATATTAATTATTATTATTTTACTTCATATTTATTGTCTTATATTATTTTATAAACTCAAACCATTATTAACCATCAATTCTAATATTTATTATTATCATTTATTATTAAACCATTTTTTTAATATTTAAATTCAAATCAAATATATACATATATATTCAACTTTTACTCATATATGCCCAAATATATATATATATATATTCACATATATATACAATATTTTTAAATTTAAATGATTTATACAGAATTTATCTGTATTCGGAGAAACTCGCTTAAATTCCCAATTAACTATACAATTTTAATTCAAAAATTAAATAAATTATCAATTTAAATTTATATAAAATTCGGGGTCGTTACAGACTTCCCCCCTTAAAAGAATTTCGTCCTCGAAATTGCAAAGGAGACACGAAGATAGATGAAGAATGTTTCATCAAATCGAACTAAATATCTATTCTGCATTTGGCTTACCAAATCAGAATATCAACAATAGACACAACAACGAATCATTTAACACTTCACAAGATATTCGGGTCATCCAAATCTACGAAGTATGCAGGGGCATTGGTTAGTCTGAAGGGATAACTAACCATTCGTAGAATATATTGGGAATCCAAAAGATAGATAGATATATGGATACAATTCCAAAATTTTCAGTTTAGAACAAAAGTATACTTATCAACCATAACAAACAAAGTAACCAGTACATCCAAATAAACAATTTGGCTTAGTTGGAGTTTATGTCCCATATTAATATATCGAATTTCTTCCTGGATCTACCAGAAACCATCGAAGAATTGAGAAAAGATGTTGAAATGTGTAGTTAGTAATGGTAAATTTGTGAAACTTTGAACTAAAATTGCTGACATGCGGACTGAAAGGACAGTGAATGGAGGTATTTGTAGTTAAAAATTTAGTACGCGTAGATTATGTAGCATGTAATAGGAAGGGTACGGTTAGAGCTAATAAGACATACAAACTGTTGTGTCATTTTGTAAAAACAAATAAGTGATATGCAGCGGAGTAGAAAAAAGTGGAAAAAATGAAGATGGTGAGGGAATAGAAGGTTGGAAAATTACCTTTTTCATTGTGGATGTAGCTTGGATGAAGCAGGGAGTAAAAGTTGAGAAGGTGGAAGAGTTTATAACTGGGTGGGGATGTGAGTTGGAGAATGGGAAAAAAGAACACGTAAGGGAAGCAATTAGTTAGTGGAAGATGTCAATGAGCATTATTATGCGGTAGAAGGGTTTACTGGTTCGCATGGGTATAGAAATGTAGAAAATAGTGGTTGGTTGGAAAACACGTCAGGTTGGAAGAAAAGGGTATTGCAGAACGGAGGAAAAAAATGGTGTCAAACAAAAACATGCGATGCTGAGATATATGTTGAGATGTCAGTACTGTACCTGTGTAAAAGTCCAGCTGCATGCAAAAGTTGGTTGTCCCCAGTATGTAAAATAGTGTACGTATGAATTAAGGTAAGTGTAATTAATAGTGATTGGTTTTAAATTATGTACAGTACAAATTAAAAGAGGTAAGTGTGATGAACTGGCGTATATATGTTGTACGTAACCTTGGTCGATGAGAGACGTGTTGAAACATATTGTAACTACATCTGACTGAAAACAGAAATTGCTTTGTAATCATAAACATAAAAATTAGCATGTCCTATAGTTTGGAATTTGAAAGCCCTGCATCATCTCGACATAAAATTTGAATACTAAGTAAAACTGATGTAGTAAATGAAATATAAATTATGCACCTTACTTTATCCTTACGTCTGCTTAAATTCAAATAGAAATTAGAAAAAGAAATATAAATTTGTATGAACGGCATCATCATTTCTCGACAATCTCTATACCTATTATCAAGTTTAAAATCAAGGGTTGTTCATCAATTTCAGAAGGAAGTTTTACAAGGGAAGGTGGAGGAGAAAGAAGAAGGAGCTAGCAAACTAAGTGTTATTTTACAACTCTGGTGAGTGTTCTTGTACTCATACCTAATCTAATTCTTGGTCACTTCAGTTGCAAGTTAGAAATCTATGAGTGTATATGTATGGTTGCTTGCTTATGTGTGTGTTTCTATGAAATAAGACCGTGTGTGTGTACTTGTGTATGTTTGAGAGTGTATATGTGGCTAGGTCATGTGTATGTGTATTATGTGTGCTTGCACATAATGACGTGCGTGAGTGTTTCCCTGTGCTGGCTGATGTGTTTGAGTGAGGGAAATGTTGCATGAGTATCGGAAACAGAGTAGATAAAGGTGTGTGCAGGTCAAGTTATAAAATGAAGTGCATGCAAGGTGTATATAAGATCAAAGTAAAAAATATATAGCAATTGAATTAAGCCTTGTCACCTTGTTTGGATACTTACAGTAAACTATTTTGGTGTTTCAACATTTCCAGACAGTGCTTCAGTTAATAACCTAACGTTAATCATTTTGTGTTTAGTTTTCTATACATCCATATTTGCAAACAGTAGTATATATTTTCTGTTGATATTTCACCCTCTTCTGATTTGAAATCATGGGTCATATTGGTATATTAAGTATAGTATAACTCTGGTATTATGCGCATTGTATTACACGTTGGCCTGTGGATTTATATAAATGAGTATATTTTCCATTCAGTTGTGTGTGTTCAAATACTATGAATTTTAGTGTGCGTGTGCAGTGTATTCCAGTGATGTATACGTGTTTAGTGATAATGCATGATTTGTTAAACGATAGACCATACATACATACATACAAATAAATGATGAAATAAAAAGTGCATAAGGAACTAACCACTGAATAAGAAATAGGGACACATTCTTCCTAACTACCACATGATAGTTTATCTATTACAGAGCAGCACAATCGAAAAGCAGGTATAATATTTTATGATAACACAGTTTAATCACTTCTACAATGTGGCATATTGGATAGGAAAGAAATAATAAGCCACAGTGAAATAGGCATAGTAACACATAGCTGTTATATTTTCTGATAACTAAAAATTAACTAATCTTACTAATTTTACAATTTTTCAGAATTTAAAACTTTCAAAATTTCTTCAGTACAGAAATTCCGCTAATAAGATGTTAACATATTCGAAACCAAAATTAAATAATAAATGATGTGTAAAAGTTTAGAAATTAAAAATTAGCAGCAGCTGATATATAATCAGAATGAATATATATATATAAAGCTTAAAAACTGGTGTATGTACTACATAGTTAGAAAAAATTGCTCAACGGCTTTAAATTCAAAACTACTGAAAAGCATACAATCTTAAGTAGGAAAAGATAGAAGATGAATTGGTATACAGGTAAAACTGCCCATGTTATTTACTTAGAGTGAAATATGAAACTGTAGTTGTGACTGAACAACAGAAACGTTTTCTAGTAGGCACATGCTAACGTCTCCTCAGTATCAGTAATATTTATAGAGAGTAGAATTCGACATGTCAATTACCCTTTGTGGACTGTGTGTTATAGTTTTGTAAGTGGTTTGTTGATGAACGCCTATAATTTTCGCATATGAATATTCTAGCCATTTGTATTAACAAAAAGCTAATTATGACAAAAAGAGAAATCAAAATAATCTTTTACATTATCCATCTCGGACTCTTACTAAATTGATTTTTTTTCGGAATTAAATAGTTACAAAATTTCTGCAGTCCAGAAATTCCAATAAAAAGATATTAACATAGTTGAAGCTAAAATTAAGTAATGAATGATCTGTAAAAGTTTGAAAAATTAAAAATTAGCAAATTAATTTCTTTTTTAGAAATGTAATTTGTAAGTAAAATTAATGGCTAGTTGGGAAAATAACTTACCTTAGAATGAAATATATTAGTCTCAATTAATTTAACTTTAATTTCTTTCCGAAGACGATTGAACAAACTAAAATATTTTATTATGTTCAATGTAAACCAAGACGAACCAATACTTCAAAATAGCGCATTGCTTCAAAGGGAACTAAATTTTCGTCCATACAAAGTAGTAGCGCACAGCATCAGCATGTTCACATGTTTGTTAAAATCTTTGTACTATTTGAAGTTTTAAAAGAAGTCACAGAAAAAAAAACAAAAAAAAACATTTCCAATCAACTTTGTAAAAGTTAAATATGTGTAGAAAGATTGATGCCAAATCAGCATGTTCAAGTAAAACGGTACACAGCGAACAATCTATGTATTTCGTGAATAATCAATGCTCCAAATATGTTTGGAGAGTAAATTGAAATGATGTGTCGGGTAGCAAATTTTACGTTCATATGTACAAAGGAGGATCAACTCTCCTAACCATACGCGAAAACAGAAACCCAACTTTTTTTTACCCAAGCTTAGATTGTAAAAAAGTGTGAATGGACAGTAGTAATGAGTCTATTGTCTTGAATTGTAGACGCTACTGAATACATGAGCCTTATAAGCTCTATAACAACATAACATTTGATGTTGTAATATTAGCAATCTAACATTTGATTTTATAATATTTTGCACAAAATGGTTGATCAGGAAGAAGGACGTTGACACATTGTCCTCTAGATGGTATATGCAGCTAGCTTCATATACTGATCAACCTATTTTTTGTTTGCTATCGTATGCTACATATACTTTATTTTTTTGTCCAGGAAATGTCAAATTATTCAATTATGTTGGTTTGGATTCATCTACGAATTCATGTGAAAAAGAGTGAACATGACACATGGTGTGCCAAATATTGTGTCAGTTAGAACATTTAAAAGATTAAGGAGTAAGATCACAATATGCAGTCAACTACTACGTTTTGAAACCAACCATGCAATGAATGTTCTAATGCCAAAATAAAAATATAAGGTAAAGCAATATCGTATTAGAATTCTGATGTTAGAACAAAAATGCCTAAAATTTCAATCTTTGATTTCGTAGGCTGTAAATTTCTTTAATGAAGTAGTTAAACTAAAAGCCACATAGCTACATCTTTCAACGACAACCCCTTAACTATTCATACACAAAATTGTTTATAATTCAAAATTGAATCATGAGAATAGTAAAACCAAAAGGGAAAAGAATTTAGCTTTAAGACTAACATGTAAAAAAAGGTTATCAAACATTTAAAATATATGGTAGATATTGATAATAAATAAAATATTGTGAATTAGTGATTAGTATATTGTTCGTATAGATTTTAAATAAGGGATCCATGCTTATAGCATAAACATATACATAACTTAGAAAGCAAAAGAAAAGAAAATTGTCGATCTAAAGAATGCACTGTAAAATTGTGCAATCAAAGTTCATATTCATCGTCAATGAATATACGGTTTTATTGAATATGATTCTCAAATCTTAAGATTGACTGTTATCTCCCGTTGTAAAAAATATCATCCATGTAAAAGGTAGACATTATAATGGATATTTAAAGTTATATCAGTTGTAGCCATTTGGATTAACAAAAAGTTAATTCTGAAAAAAAGAGAAATCAAAATAATTTTGTACAGTATCCATTGCCTAATCTTACTAAATTGATCTTTTTTTTGGAATTAAAAGGTTACAAAATTTCTATAGTCCAGAAATTCCAATAAGAAGCTATTAACATATTCGAAGCTAAAACTTATTAATGAATGATCTGTAAAGTTAGAATTAAAAATTAGGAAATTAATTTCTCTTTTACAACTGTAATCTTTAAGTAAAATATCAAATAAAAGATGCTATGTGTAAAGAAATACATTATCCATTGCGGAGTCTTACTAAGTTTATTTTTTTTTGGAATTTAAAACGCACAAAATTTGTGTAGTAAACAAATTCGAATAATAAGGTATTAACATATTCGAAACTAAAATTAAAGAGTGAATGATGTATAAAAGTTTACCATTTAAAAATCAGCAAATTAATTTCTTTTATACAAATGTCAGAAGTAATGTATACGTGAGAATTATATCAGATGGAAATTAAACATATGTACGAAACTGTCGCACAGTGAAAACCGAACGTAGTACGTAACTAAAGCTTCATGTACGTAAAATAGTGCAGATCTGAAATTGACAGTTTCAGTCAAGAGGTAAGCAGCAAACAGGGTTCGAACCCACTGCATCTGATCCTAATTCGACAAAATGCTTTGGTACTAAGATGGAAGGTAATGGTGCACAAACAATGTATAGTTTTTGTAGTCACTAAACCAATATGTACATACGTTTACTGTCTACCGATCGAGAGGGTAACTGTGTAAAAGTAGTTCAGAGTTTAAAATCTAAAACTCGTACATACATGTGAAGTATACTGTTTTCAAATCAAACATTAATGTTAAACTGGCAAACATGTAGAATAAAACAATGAGGGGAGGGGGAATTTACCGGATGAATTTTCCGGATGTTGGTTTTCAGCAATGACGGTCCTTCTACTTGCAATGGCAGAGTCTCTAGCTTGTTGATGTTGTGCACGTTGAGTAAGTCGTCGTCGTTCCCTCTACTGCTGGTCCATAAAGTTGTGCAAATATTAGTGAGTATACAGGAAGGTTGACACAGCAGTAGATAGTTGTAGACATGTAAAACTTAAAATAAAATGAGTACGATGTGAAGGGAGGAAGTGGAGTGAGATGGTAGTGACAAATGGATATTTATGTACAGTGGTGGAGTAGATATTTTTGCAACTGACGGAAATGGAAGGAGTCAGAAATGTGGAATTCGGGCTATAATACTGGGTTTAACGGCCAGAAAGCCGTTGAGGCAAGGTTAACAGTTGGAAGTGGGGATTTTTTATCAGCTGATCCGTTTTTCATGTATACAACCGTTGGAGACAAAATAATTCGAACAAAAATAAGAGGATAAAGTAACACAAATTTGTTGTAAACTTAGTAAAATACGGTCGATGTTGATGGTCGTAGGAAGACAGTGTGACGGAGGAGGAGGAAGGTAGGTGAAATCGGAAGTGGAGGCCGAAAGGGACAAAGCAGGAAAGGGAATCGGAGGCGAAGTAAGGTACAATTAGGGAAGAGACGCAAAGTTGGATTAAATCAAAACAAAAAAGGGGAAAACAGGTAGAGATCGTACCTTCGGAAGTAGGGACGACCAATGGTGGAAGGTTGAACTATACTTCGCTACGGAGTTGCTGTCGGCGAAACTCGGATGTGGGAAGTGGAGGTTGCGCTGATGGACGACCGTGACGATGAAGGTTAAATGCGGCGGCGTCGGCTGTAGCGGCGGACATGGACGGGGAGGAGAGGTGGAAGTAAAGGATAGCCATTTTAGAAGCGGCGGTTGGAGAAGTGAAGGAGGGGAATAACCATTGTTACGGGTGGAGGAAGGTGGGGGGCGGTTAGAAAACTAAAGGAGCGGATAGCCTTTTTTCACGAATGAGGGGAAAGTGGGTTTGGATGAAAGTGGTAAATGAAGAGCAACAGAAAGGAGAAATGTAAGAGATAGGAAGAGTAACGTGTGAAGAATAGTGTCGGTAATGTGGCAGGTGATAGTGGTAGGACGAAACTGCCATGGTGGTCTGTTTTCCTTTTATATTCAACTGGGGGCAATATGGGAAGCAAACAAAAGGCTTCACTTTGACCACTTTGACAAGGGTTTTGCTTTATAGTATAGATATATATTTTATTTCTATTTTTAACTTACATATATACTTTTGGTTTTAGTCATATTACTTAGTTGAATGTATGTTACTATCTTATGCTTTGTCTAAGTGCTTTGCAATATAAATAAATTTCTATTTTATTATGTTGTTAGAATTTAACAAATGTATTTATTTTATTTCTTTTATTTAAAATTTATCTTAAATTAATTTCTATTTCTAGTTTAAATATTAATTATTATTATTTTACTTCATATTTATTGTCTTATATTATTTTATAAACTCAAACCATTATTAACCATCAATTCTAATATTTATTATTACCATTTATTATTAAACCATTTTTTTTATATTTAAATTCAAATCAAATATATACATATATATTCAACTTTTACTCATATATGCCCAAATATATATATATTCACATATATACACATATATATACAATATTTTTAAATTTAAATGATTTATACAGAATTTATCTGTATTCGGAGAAACTCGCTTAAATTCCCAATTAACTATACAATTTTAATTCAAAAATTAAATAAATTATCAATTTAAATTTATATAAAATTCGGGGTCGTTACAAATATCTAACCATTTATAAAACTTCTTTCCCTTGTAAATAATCCTCCTTTAGGCCTTTAAACCATTTTATAAACCTCTATTTATAAGTCTCGAAAACATTTATAAATAAATAAAAATCATTTACTTCAAAACCCTATTATATATTAATAATTATTAACTTCAAAACATCTTAAAAATAATAATTAATAATTCCAAAACATTGTTAATAAAACAATAATAATTAATCTTTACCATCATTATAAATAATAATTTACTTTCAAAACATTATGAATAAATCCCCATTATTAGTTTCAAACCATATTTATTTTTAAAATAATCAACCTCTTAAAATATTAACATACGGATAAATAACTTTAAAACAAAATTAATTATAAGCAAATAACTTTAAAACAATATTAATATAAATAAATAACTTTAAAATGATATTAATTATAAGCAAACAACTTTAAAACAATATTAATATAAATAAATAACTTTAAAACAGTATTAAATATAAGCAAATAACTTTAAAACAAACAATATTAAATATAACTTTTAAAAACATTTCTACTGACTTAGAAAACACTAGATAATAAGGTTGGAGTAAAATAGAAATTTAATCATTTTTAAACAAAATATTTTCGAAACACAAATTCAGTTTTTGAAATCATTTCCTGTCTTAAAACTTAACTCCAACTACAATGACAATTTATATTATTTTTAAAATACTAATTTAAGGCCAATAGTTACCAAACGCTTAATTAATATTTATATTGATTTTCTATCGCTACAGGGTTTAAGTTTGAGCATATAACAATGTCATAATCAATAAAGCCTATAATTAGGTTTGGTATTCAGTGATCCATATAATAGGAATATTATTGAAATTAAAATCAACAATAGTGAGGAATCTCGTTAGATTCCTCCAACCTGTCCCCACACATCATAATATATATATATATATGTATGTATATATATGTATGTATGTATATATATGAGCACATATATGTCGGTAAAATCAACAGTGGCGAGGAATCCCGTTGGATCCCTCCAACCTGTTCTCCTACATCACAAACATTATATAATTATATAATATTGATCATCCGCCACTAGGCGATATATATAAAAAGTTATCCGCTCTAAGGGAGGAAATGAATCCAAACCAATTGATAAAATAGTAAATCATCCGAACATCGAATCAACAATTTGTATCAATTATATAATGTGCTGGTTAACCAAAAAGGTGAGTTTAGCTAACAATTATTACAGTTGTCGCTAAGGCATTCCGATTCCATCCGAATTCGAACGACGTTCGAATTTAGCTTGAAATTCTACACACTCCAATCTCTACCAAAACAATCCCATAACGTAGTATTTGACCATACGAACCAAATGCGACAAATCGCGTTTGATTTGGACCTCGTATGAAAAGGTTATGAATTTTATAAGTTATCGATTTATAAATTTATAATTAAATACACTAATTCCATCACTAAGATAATTAACCTTAATTAGCATCCCTTAATCCTTCTCATCCATTCAACCGCGAACCCAGGTCACCTTTTTTTGTACAAAAAAAACGTCGCACCTACGCTCTGCCGTCCACCATCGCATGCCACTACTCCACCACTCCATGATGCCCCACCTCAGACGAGACGTTTGCCACCAGTGTGGTGTCCTACGGTGCCAGCATCACCCAGATCGAGCCCCAAAACATGAACGACGAACAACTCCATTCATCGCAATTGTCGTTGCCCTGGTTAACCATTGGCCACGAAACTTTGCCAATAGGTAGCCACAACTTCCCTCTCCATCTTCCCTTCACATCCCATTCCCTGAAAGTTCACCAAAACGCCGAAATCGAGGAAATTTTGCTCGCCATTCATCGATGAACTGCGGCCACCATGCGATGATTGACGACGATCCAACCGCTGATTTCACTCGCTATCTCAACACGAACAAAACTCTAGTTGACGACATTGCCTAATGCAAGGATTGGTTCCGATCGTCGTGGATCTTCAGATATGGCTATTGAATTTGATTTGAATTTTTTTAGCAAAGCTAAGCCGGCATTTAAAATGTGCCATCCACTATTATTACCCATACAATTAAGAGCAGGTGTTCGAAACATGCTCCAAAATAGCTAAAATAATGCAATAAAATACAGGAGTTAGACAGAAAAGTCTAAACTGCTAATGACTGGACAATAAATCCTCCCGTTCTGAATTGTCATTGCCATCAGAGGTAGGGCCAATAACATCAGAAAATACCAAAGCAAGCGAAGGATCAAAAGACCTCGATAGCGAAGAATACAGATAATTCATGTCCCAAGTTGCATCCAAAAACAAAAATAACATATTATGGTAACCTTCAGATCCATAAGAAGACAAAGAAAGCCCTTCCCCCACAACCTGGTAATATAGAGCCCTACTCTCACCACCTTCACCAACATACAAATAGTATTGTTTTAATTCAGGATTATACCTCATTTCTGTTTCAACGTGAATCCATGCCTGCTCAGCATCATCCCAGTAAATATCCCCTTCATCAGAGGAAGAATCGTCTTCCAACACAACGTCAGTAGGAGTAGCTTTCACTTCAGCAATTTTAGGAGGAATTAAGATTGGAGGAGAATCCAAAGGAGAGGGATCGCAAGATTTAGGTACCCATTGCAAAATTGGTTTAGGAAGTGGAACCTTGGCAGGAGAGGATGATAAGGGAACTACCGAGCACGAATCCAACAAATGACCAAACGATAAACACGCTACACAAATTTCAAGTTTCCATTTGTACTGAACATCAACTTCCACTTCATTACCTTCATCTAGTCTTACTTTAAGCTTTGAAGGCAAAGCTTGTGACGAGGTAATCTCAATCAACGCTCTGGCATACGTTAGGCACCTACGGGCTTTAGTATTGGACTCAAAACATTTTAGATCGCCAATAAGACTAGCTAGCCAATTAATACCTATCAAAGGTTGTAGAACGGAAGGGATGTGCGTGAAGATTGCCCAAATAGGAATAGATAGGATTTGCTCTCTTGCTCTGTCAACCCAAGACTCCACGGAGTGACAATAAATTGTTTACCATCAATAACTAATGGGCTTGACTATAGAGCTCTCAATTTATCTTGCATATTTCCAAATTTGTAATAAAACATAGAATTGAAGTGTTATACCTGAAGAATACCTCTTAGTTTCCAAATACGTTTACAAGTGTCACGAACAACCTTGTACAGAGCCACAGAGTCTAGAAAAAAACCAACTAAATAATTAGACCAAATTTTAACACCCTCCTATACAACTTCAATTGGCGGAATGAAAACACCATCTAGCACTTCCGATTTGAATGATCTAAGAGAATAAATTCCATCATTCTTGGGAAGGGATTTGAACAAAGAAGACCATTGAATCTAGGTGGGCACAGCGTTACCGGACAGATTATCACCCAGCTGCCCATCATGACCACACTCCTTCAACTTTTTAATATTTGCTTCAGTAGAATCTGCTATCAACAAAGTAGTTCCAGATAAGAGTTTGGCATCTAGCCCAAAAGAACAAACATCGTCGGAACAAACTTCAACGCCTGAGACATTAACCAAACCATCCAGAACTGAGGAAGGCACTACCGTATTTAAATTTGCATTCACGATTTCAACACCAAGTTTGAAATTAACATCGCAGTCGGCCAAAGGAACAACTACAACACTGTCGACGCTGTGAAATTATGCACTACCCGCTTCATTTTTTCATCACCGGACGAAACAGATATCGTGGTTGGAGTATCCTCACACCATCTAGGAATATCACATGCGAACATCGAGAATAGGGGATGCATAACTTTTGCCAGAGAGCCACTGGCCTTGGAATTGCAGATTGGCGATGATAATTCATTCAAAAGAGAAGCTAGAGGAGTAGTTACAGGTTCATGACAAGGAGCAATTGGTTTGACAACAGAAATAGACGCTGGTGGGTATGCAGAAGCTAACTGAGGCAGGTGGAGCAACGGAGCTGAACCAGAGACGCCGTCGTTAGTATCGAAACCACCAGATGTGACAGGAACAGATCTGGAAAAATGGTGACCAGATCTAGTTTTGGAAGGAAAGGAAAAACGGTCGAACAAGGCAGAGAGACGAGGTTTGTCCTTACTATTCTTGGCTATGAGGATGATTGGAGGAAAAGGTAGGCGGATCAGAAAAGAGGGCTAGGGACGCGCACGAATGGGGGGACGCGATTACGGGAGACCATATCTTAAATCATATGCTTTTGCATGCATATAATAATATGTTATTAATAAAACCCTAATCCGAAGATTAGAGCCCAACCCAACTGGTCCACAACAGCCAAGTTGACTTTAATGCTATTCCCAAAGGGAGCTGTAGGTCCTGGGGAAGGGACTCGAACTCCCGACCTCTTTGAAGTCAAGGAGGACCCCTTACCACCGAGCGACGACCGTGGATGGTTTTAAAAAAAAACCCTAATCGAAGATTAGAGCCCAACCCAGATCTAGTTTTGGAAGGAGAGGAAAAACGATCGAACGAGGTAGAGAGACGAGGTTTGTCCTTCCTATTCTTGGCCATGAGGATGATTGGAGGAAAAGGTAGGCGGATCAAAAAATGGCTAGGGACACACACGAATGGGGGGACGCGACTACGGGAGGCCATATCTCAAATCATATGCTTTTGGATTTATATAATAATATGTTATTAATAAAACCCTAATCCAAAGATTAGAGCCCAACCCAACTGGTCCACAACAGCCAGGTTGATTTTTAATGCTATTTCCAAAGGGGGGCTGTAGGTCCTGGGGAATGGACTCGAACTCCCGACCTCTTCGAAGTCAAGGAGGACCCCTTACCACCGAGCTACGGCCGTGGATGGTTTTTTTTAAAAAAACCCTAATCCAAAGATTAGAGCCCAACCCAGATGATCCACAACAGCCAGGTTGATTTTTAACACTATCCCCAAAGGGGGGCTGTAGGTCCTGAGGAAGGGACTCGAACTCCCGACCTCTTCGAAGTTAGGGAGGACCCCTTACCACTGAGCTATGGCCGTAGAATGATTTAATTTTTTTTAAACATATTCTCTGGTATGGACGTGAATTTAAAAGGGGAGGGTGGTATGGTTTAAATAGTGGAAGCATGGCTGAATAGTAAGGAGTACGGTTAGAATATGGTTTAAGTATAGAGAGAGAGAGAGTGTGTGTGTGTGTATGTGTGTATATATATATATATATATATTCAAAGATATCTAGGTCGATGCACTCAAAAATCTCGAACTCCAAACGAGGCGTGCCGCCTATCGTTCTATATTAAGTAGCCCCATTTCGAATACAATGGAACCAGTCCTGAGGCCTAGTTCGATCAATACAGAAGTTAGCTTTTAGAATTGAATTATATTAATCCAATTCCTTTAATAAATTTCTATGCGTTTCGAGCTTGCATGACCCAGCAATACGTCCAATTGCCACGAAATTTAACGTCATATAATAATTCATTATTATGGATCCAATGAAACTGGTTTTGTCGAAATCCGAGACAGTGCCCCGAAAGACTATTTTCACACGCTAATTAAAACGATTATTATAAAACAAGCTTAATCGCATTTAAATTCAAATTCAAAAGTTTGCTATCTTCACTCTTATCTAATAGAATTTAAATCAAGTTCCAAAATTATTTTTATTCATATTAAATTCAAGATTCATTTTAAAAAAAATTCTAAATATTAAATTTAACAATTTAATTATCAAATAAATCCCTAAATTTGAAATTCAAGTTATTTAACTTATAAATTAACTTTTTAATATTTAAGATCAATTTAAATATTCCAAATTCAAATGACTAAAATTCAGGGTCGTTATAGTGCGCCTATAATTACTGGCTTAACCCCTCACTTTTTTTCTTACATTTTCTAAATCTAAGGCGAAGCTTTGCCATTTTCTTTTCTCCAGAAATTCTAGAACATATAGAAATTATAAATTAGCATATTATATATATGTAGAGAATAGCGGAAAATAAAAGAGAAGAAGAATAAGGGATGAATCAATTCTATGAAGAAAAGGTAAATCTGAATCCAAATCTAAAATTAAATTCAAATCTCTTCACATGCCTAAATTTCTAATAAACATGTATATGCTTGTAGTACATATTTCAATAGGAAGAAAAAGGGAGTTAAACATAAATAACGGGAATTAGATCTGAAGGTTTGGAAAGCTAAAATTTAAGGGAGAAATTATATATTTTTATATAATATTGGATTTATGTCATTGTAAATCTATTCCTATATGCCTGAATATAATTTTGGAGTTATAGGCCTAATCGTATACACGTAGTGAATTTATAAACCTTACCGGCATATTTTGTGATTGATAACTTAGATTTAATATTGCATATACTTTAATCTGGAAAGTATTGGGTAGCATTAGTCCCTTAATTTGATAAATTATATAGTAGTTCGAGTTTTGTTGAATATATAGTTTATGTAACTAAATGTAAATTAGAAGTTATCACAATAAATTATTGGGATTTAAGTAGTATTTTAATTCATTGGAATATAGGGCGATGCAATGTAAGTTTTTATAAATTATCAACTTTAGATCTATGAATAAAAGTGTATCATTTCAAATAACAAGGAATATACATAAAACAAAGAAATGATAAAATATGGACATTTACCATATTTTGTACCGTCTATTTTAATAACTACAAAAAGATAATTCCTTGTAATTCCAAACGCAACACAAATTCCCTTTTCAGATAAGTTATAGAAATTTACAATGTTAACATTTTCTTCTGAGGAAGATGTAATTCCAACGCATAAAAATGAAGGAATACCTAAGTATGAACTAAAAGATTGTAGTAGTGATAAGAATAAAGGTTTAACTGCAAAACTACTGAATATGCAATAAAGACAAGTTAGAATAAATAATAAGCGATAAAATGTAGGTAGAGTAACAAAATGAATAAGTATGAATAATTAGTAACCAAAAAAAGATAGTAAGAGTAAAAAGAACTGTAATATAGATTTAATAATAGAGAAGGGAAATAAGTCGTAAAAGATATTTAAATCTTTTAAGTTATGTAATAAATGGCATTAAATTGATATTGATGAAACACGGGGTCATTTAGATAAAAATAACTGAATATTAATAGTTGAACATTGGAGACGTGGTAAATAAATAAGTATGAATATATATATGTAGCCTCAAGTATGCGTTTATGATGGATATGAATTATTAAAGTTAGCTAATAACCTAAATTAAATAAGAATGACATAGTCATTAAAATGGGTTGAAATGCGAGATTAATAGTGTTATACAACATAAGTCTACCCATCATAAAGGGCTACCAACAGTTGTGTATACATTATACTGATGTGGGACAAATCCAACTATAGGACCCGTAGGATTATACATTCGTGTATAGGTGAAGGGAATACCAAGTAGGATGTTCACCTCGGTCGAAGTGTCAAAGGACAAGTAGAGTCTGCTTCAACCTTTTATGGGGTATTAAGTAACAAGGGGTATTTTCTAGATTGAGTTAGGCAATCTAAATGGGACAGTGAACAAGTCTTGATGCTATGACAGTGTGATTGGTACCATATTTGGGAGTAGAAACTGCTTCATAGGTCGAGAACGTCATTGGTCCTGAGCAGTGAGTGGAAAGATGAGAGTTACGCCTAAACGTACCATGTCTTATACTAGTGTAGATTCCATTTAGGACATGCGCCGCTTCACAGTTGTTTGCTAGTTTGTTTGTGATAGGAAGCAAGGCTAGATAACTCTTTTATGGATTCTTTCAAATACGAAATAGAATAAAGAAAAACTATTTTGGTGTTGTTATTAGGCAATACAGGAGTTCCTTAGCATGCATGGGCAACGAGGACGTGATACTACATTGACGATGGATCCTGACGAGGTGCTGGTTTAAGGGTAGTAGCAAGGATGGTATCTTGGTCTAAAGGGGACGGTGTTACTTATATATATACATACATACACACACATATATATACACACACATTCATACACACATGTAGTTAATCTCTACTTCGAATAGATGGGGCGTATCGCACGTGGAGTCGAGACGACTAAGTAAAATAAAAGGCATAACATGTAATGGAAGGCAGTCAGCATAAACTAGTGTTATGTATAAAGTGTGTAATTTATCAGTCACAAAAACGTTGTTCTGACTCCTCCTCATTACAACCCATAGGATAGGTTTAAAGGTATAGGTATTGGTGCAAGGCGAGAATGGTGGAAGGACAGATTTCCTTGTTTATGCTCGACATTGACAAGGACACTATAAATCATAAGTGTCCACCCTGGTCAGTAGCTATATGATTTATTATACTTTACTATTCCACTGTGAGTTTATAGCGGTAGTGCTATGATATGCATTTGTTTATTTGCAGGATACAAAAACCAACAATCTGTACTTTGGTGAACTTGGGTTTTTGATTTAGCGAAAAATCGAGCCCATCAAGATGCGGGTTGTCATATTTTTTGTTGTAAGCCATTTGGGTGATATTTGATGGAGATTTGAGGCAAGGGAAAAACAAGTCGGTGGTGGCTCAAAAATCAAGTCGGGTGCACTACAACAAAAATACCCTATTACAACGTCCTTTTTACAACGGGCATATATTGCCCGTTGTAATAGACAGATATTACAACGGTCGTCTTATGACCGTTGTAATAGATGCTCTGTCCAACGCCCTTCTTACAACTTGCATCATTTGCCCGTTGTAATAGAGTAATATTACAACGGTCAGCTTCTGCCCGTTGTAATAGATGTACATTTTACAACATTCTCCCTATGGCCGTTGTAATAAATGGAGTACGAAATCTCACGTGGTTTATCACGTGTTTATCGACAACGTGATTAGGGCACTAGCTTCTCTCCCCAGACTCAAATTTTTATTAAGATAAAAACACCATTGTGAGTAATTTTGCGATTTGTATGCACTTTCGTTTGCCTGCGCTGAAGCTAGGGTTTTCGATTTGGGAATTCAAGTGATTCGCGACTGAGAAAACCTGTCTACCACGCAGGTTCAAATTCTTCTATTCGATTGTTATTTCATATATGTTCAATTTCATTGTAAATTAATAGGCTGTTAGCACCAAAATTGGTCACTAACCTCGTTGAGAAAGATTGTGTAGAGATGTAAGTGATGAAGTTAAATTAAACAAGGAAGAATATGCTAATTTAAATGCAGAAAGTAAGAACACCGGATTTATAGTGGTTCAGCGTAATTGCCTACGTCCACTTTGAGTTTTGATCTTTATTTCTTTCACAAGTAGTTGAATACAGATACAATCCATATATTGATGACTTGAATACAAGTTTGAACTAAAAAGAGGAGAGTATAAAATATGGCAGAGTCTCCCCAGTGTTCTCCAAAAAGGATCCATTTCATTGTGCCCCTGCCCTTCTATTTATAGTGGAAGATGGGTTGGACTTCCTTCATGGGCTTAGGAACAAGGTGCTTCTTCCCATAGTGGGTGAATCTGCGCACCAGGCCAGGCAGGCCGAATGCTCTTACTTTATTGTGGGCCTGACAACTTGCTACCACCTCCAGTCTCTCCTTGATCAGAATCTTGTCTAGTGCTAATGATAATTTCTTCAACCGTCGTTTTGTAACCGGGCCAAGATGCCGGTTAACACTTGCCCCCCAAAGTATGTCGTGTGAAGCAACACAACACGCTTTGAATCGGCGAGTATTCCTTGTCTTCAGAAAGAAATCCACCATGTTTCTTGAATAGTCATTATCCTCCAATTTATCCTCCCAAGGTGTTGTATCCTTCTTTGGTCATCGTGATGCTCGGTCGATTCCCAATATTATAAATCCAGGGTTGTAGTTCATTAGTGGCCATCCGTGTCTGATTCTGTAGAGCTAATAACCTTCGGCTATATGATCTAGTCTTCTCTTAATAACCCTTAGTGAGAATTCAATTTCTGTTGATTTCAAGAAGTTGAACTTTTTCGGATGTACACATGCACGTTCGGGTACATGTTCTTGCCATTGGCTCTCGGATGCGTTTTATATGCTCATAAGTCATCACCAACTCCGTCTAGTTTAATTGCAATTCAATCGCGATTCCTTGTTTGTATTTTCTGTGAAATAAGGGTTGCAATCAGCCACTTGAGGAGTTTTCCAAACCTCTCTTCAGTACAGACTCTATGATTTTGTTCACAGCTTCAACCTGTCCATTTGCAGTTATAATGGATCATGGAAGGTCATAAGGACAGATGACGTTACGGATAAAGAAGTTGATTATTTTCTTCATCTTGGTCGTGGTTAAGAGTTCTTCATCTGCCCATTTGGTGACGTAATCAATTGCTATGATGGTGTATTTCGCACCACCTTTAGGATCGACAAGAAGATGATTTCAGTGCCCCCAAGTGCCAAACGGCTATGAACTAGCCATTTGACTAATTTCCATCGGCGGGGTTCCCAGATTTTTTGCATACATCTTGCACTCGTCACATTGTTTAGCATGATCAACCGCATCTGGGTTGATAGTTGGCCAGTAATACCTATAACAGAGTATCTTCTTTATCATGGTTTTCTCCCTGATGTTATTACCGCATTCTTCTTCATAGACTTTTCTCAAGATATCATCATGGGCGATATGCTGAAGCAAGGGGATGGATAAACTCCTTTTGACACACGACTTATTCTTAGATTATCTGGCGTGAAGCTTTGAGGAGGATGTGTCATTTTCCATTCCTCTGTTCAGTAAGAATTCCTCATTGTAGATAGTCTTTGATAGTAGTCAACCATGACACCTTTTCATTTTGTTCGCTGAGTATGTATGTAATGATGTAATACGTGAAGTCGGTTAGTAGCTCTTGGACTTGGCCGAGATAAGGAGCAAGATAATGCCCCTTAGCAAGATCAACTTCCTTAAATTTGTATACTACCAATCAAGAATCACAAAAGATATGTAAAGTTTTCACTTCAAATCCTCTAGCAAGTTTGAGGCTGGCAGTCAAGGCTTCATACTAAGCATCGTTGTTTGTTACAAGTAAATCGAGTTTTAGGACGTAGCAGATTGATCGTTCCTCAGCAGTCATTATCAAGCCATAACACTGATCATTGGATGCTCCATCTACGTACATTTTCCATCTTATGGTTGGTTCTCTGCTACTCTTCGAGTAGTCATCTGAGGTAGTGAATTTGGGTGTGAGGACTGCTAATTTCCGTCCTTTGATAGCCCTTCGTGGGAAATAAGTGATATTGAATTAGCTTAGTTCGATATTCTATTTAAGTAGTCTTTCAGACGTCTTAGGTCATTGTGTGCCCTGTCGCAACGGCTGGTAGGCATAGACGTTGATGGGGTGAGCCTAAAAGTAAGAGTGGATCTTTCATGATGAAATCAATAGAGATTGTGCTAGCTTTTGTAGCTTCGGGTTGATATCCAATGCATGGCTTGCGATAGTTAATGAAATCACATATGCATGTCAGAATGGGTCCAAGGGAACATATCATCATTTATTCAGAAAAATCCAACTAATTCTTTTATCATCACTGCACTGAGTTGTGATCCGATATTCAGCACCCGGAAAAGGTCGCTATGGCTGGCTACTATGTTGACCGTCGGCTTAGCAGGTGCCATCCCAGATTCTTTGAGTAAAGATGTAACTATTTTGCATAACATTCAATGTGAAATATGGTTGGGACGGTCAATGTTGATGGTTACTCTGGTCGAATCCTAAAGTCTTGCCATGAGTTGTTTAGTCAAATAATGAAGGGCTCTGAATGCTCTAATTGATTATCTGCAAATGGCCAAAGATCAGGCTTAAAAGCACGTTGAAGGAAATGTCGAGTAGGGGCCAGCCTCGAGTTGCGTGCAACTGCATAGCTGGATCTTGCTATGAGTTTGAATTTTCTTGTATATTCGAGTAACGCATTTTCTATTCAATGCATTCATGATCCTTCACTCGCCCTTCGGGTTGGAGTGACAGTCAGTTGCCCCCAAGCTTTGGCATCGATTTAACGATTCTATCTCTAGGCATCCTCTCGGTCGTTGCCTTGAGTAGCTGTAAGCACTATATATAAGTTTTAATACTGAGCTATCGTGGCCAGTTTTTGGATGACCATGCATCTTCTCCCAGTCTCGGGTTGATAAATGTACTGCATGGACGGTTGAGTCTCGTCCTGGCTATGTTTATGTTTTCACCTAAACTCCAAAGACATAGAGGTGATTGGTGAATAGTCGGTTCACATTCATCTTGCTTCTCGCTTGTGCCCCCAGGTCTAGGGCATATACCGATAAGTAGGAAGGCCAACCATGCCCACTTTAGCTTTACTCTCTTTCCCGTTGAATCGTGGGATCATGTAAGTCGATAGGAAACTAGGTCTCGCCTATCTTGGATTTTATCGTGGTTTTTCATTCCAAGAGGAATACTTCGATGCCACGTAAATTTCAGGGCATAATTTGGACAGTGGATGGTCATCCACGTCCACTTTGGTTCATGCTCTGTAATTAGATCTCGGGGTAAAGTTGGCTACAAATGCAGTCGGGTTATGCTCATCCAGTTTCATACTCCTCCTGACGAATCGAACGAGGGTGCTGGAGAATTTTTGACCAAGTATTCGTGGTTTACCCTCCTTTCCATACTCTGGGGTCATAGTTTTCAAAAAACAAACATCCGAGTCACATTCGTATGTGCTTGGTGCGGATCGGCATTGACCCTTGGTCTGAGGTATGATATAGTAGGTTGCTCGTAGCTTTGGATGCCGTTTCGATTGGTTCTGTATTGAGGCCTCCATGCAGTCGCTGCCTCAAGTTATAAAGAACGTCATGCTAGAGCTATAGTAAGCTGTCGTATTCGGCTTTTTAGTGTTTTGTACCCCTGCCCCCAGCATTGATTTGGCCAGGTCACTAGTTGGATGGTCAAACTCCATCCTCAGCGGGTTAATAATACTCCAGTCGATTCCAGGCCGAAGTTTGCGGAATAGAAAATGGTCGGAATCCACTCGTCTATTTATCGATGTTTATACACCACTCTACATTCTGGTGACTTAGTGTTATTCTCCCTCCGGTTTACTCACGCCCAATTTGTGTTCATGCTTCGGTCCACGCTCCGGGGACTTAGAGATTTGTCGAACGGTTTACGCTTTAGTCCACAGTTCGAGACGCATAGATTTTCGTCAACTCGTTTATACTCTAGTTCGCACTCTGGGAACTTAGAGTAATCTGGTCTGCTTTTGGGATTTAGGGATTTTTCTGAAGTCGTCTATAATCTAGTCCATGCTCTGGGGATTGAGAGTACTGTAGTCCGCACTCTGGGGACGTAGAGGTTTTTGAGTCATTTATACTCTAGTCCGCACTCAGGGACTTAGAGTACTTTAGTCCGCATTCTGTCTCCCATTCCAGAGGGTGAGACCTCTCGGATGGCTAAGAGTTTGCCCGAACCTGGTAGATAATCCTTCTCTTTAAGGTTCTCTTTAAGATTTCGAAAGTCGTTATTCTTTATGCAGGACTATTGCATTCTTGTTTTCCACGATTTTGTGCAGGCCGTTCTGACCACGAGCCCACTCCGAGGAGCGATGTCGCCAAGGAAGTGGGGGAGAAAACAAGTGAAGCCACTCACGCAGGGGAGGCTTCTGGTCCAGATGCTCAGGTGATCGGAGCGCTTGACGAAGACAAGTCTGAAACCTCCTCTCCTACCGACGGGGGTTATGAAGTAGAAATTACAGGCGCCTCTGAGCATACATCCAAATTGAGCATGGAGGAGTGGCTCGAGAAAGAGAGGGAGGAGACGGTCAAGGTCATAGTAGATCCCCGAGTTGTGGACTTGGACGATCCTTTGAACAAGCCGTTGAAGGTCATCCTTCCTGGCGGTTCCAAGCCCATGGAAGGCCCCCGTACTCCTTCAGTTGCTACCCCTCTATCAAAGAAGAGTACCAAGGGTAAATGCTCTGGAGAGGAGCCGTCTGGAAAGAAGTTGAAGAAGCACAAGAAGTGATTACTATCCTCGTTCAACGAGGGTTAGTTTAAGTCATGTAATTATTTTCATCTATTTCCTTAGTCCTTGTAGATAGAATGTCGACTCTGAACTTTGGAGGGGTTGTAATAGAAACTCATTTCTGAATAAGGTTTAGTTCCTTTTTCTGTCTTACAAAAGACTCTTATTGTTCAGTTTTCTTTGTGATTGTGATTTTAATCCAAGCAGTTGTGAGTAACATAGACTTCTCAGTCTATCTTCATATAACTCGGAAACTCTTCGGGAGTCGTTGAACTTCCATTCTGTGCTTCGAGCACTTAGAATACTTTCTAGCCCGTATGTCAGGGATTTGACAAATTCAAGTCATTTGTGTCATAGTTCATATTCAGGAAACTTGGAGATCCGATTTGCTTATATTCGAGTCTGCACTCTGGGGAGTTAGAGTACTCTAGTCCGCACTCTGGGGACTTGGAGGTTTAAGTCATTTATACTCTGGTCCGTGCTCTGGGGACTTAGAGTACTCCAGTCCGCAATCTGTTTAAGTCGTTTATACTCTAGTCCGCGCTCTGGGGACTTAGAGTACTCCAGTCCGCACTCTGGGGACTTGGAGGTTTTAGTCATTTATACTCTAGTCCGCGCTCTGGGACTTAGAGTACTCCAGTCAGCACTCTGGGGACTTGGAGGTTTAAGTCGTTTATACTCTAGTCCGCACTCTGGGGACTTAGAGTACTCCAGTCCGCACTCTGGGGACTTGGAGGTTTTAGTCATTTATACTTTAGTCCGCGCTCTGGGGACTTAGAGTACTCCAGTCCGCACTCTAGGGACTTGGAGGTTTAAGTCGTTTATACTCTAGTCCGCACTCTGGGGACTTAGAGTACTCCAGTCCGCACTCTGGGGACTTGGAGGTTTTAGTCATTTATACTCTAGTCCGCGCTCTGGGAACTTAGAGTACTCCAGTCCGCACTCTGGGGACTTGGAGGTTTAAGTCGTTTATACTCTAGTCCGCGCTCTGGGGACTTAGAGTACTCCAGTCCGCACTCTGGGGACTTGGAGGTTTTAGTCATTTATACTCTAGTCCGCGCTCTGGGGACTTAGAGTACTCCAGTCCGCACTCTGGGGACTTGGAGGTTTAAGTTGAGAGCAGTCGTATTTCCACTCTTTAATTTGTATTCATCTACTGTATCGAGGCTAATGTCGTCGAATGAACAGTCGAACCACGTTTGCTCACGGAATGAGATTCTACCCCCCAGGATGAGGGATGAAATTTGAAAAATGGACGATCGATTCTCGTCCGCATGGTGATTATAGCTCTTCCAATCAAGTCAAGGAAGGAGGTATATGACAGATGGTTGAATCACATCCATGTTGGGTTAGATAGCCAAATCTCTTACAATTTGCTCCGTATCTCCTTCTAGAAAATAAGGATAATAGATTATTGAGTAGACAAAGTAAGTTGCATATGTTCCAAGGTGCAGTCGTGTCCATATATTGACAGTGATGGTTAGCGAGTATGCAGTCTACCATAGCTACTTCAAGTTGGGCTTTCGAACAACCTTTCGTGTTCAGGGTAGGATTTGATGTGTAGATGATCAAATCACGTCCACTTTTGACGGATCCCGGCGTCACTGAGCTTCATGAGGGGTATCTGTATTTTGTCGAACTTTGTTCTATGACTCGATTGGAGTGGATGATCGGGCCATATTCATTCCAAGCAGTTTAGGTCTCCAAGTCAAATGTGGAAGTTGATGGATGGATGGTCGGTTGTTCGAATCGATCATAAGTTGAGCATACGAACTCGGATCGTCTTGAAACTTGGAACATTGGCTTCCCTGGCTTTGATTGTTATGTCTTGTTAATCGTGGCTCGATCCAGACTCGGACAAAATCCATCGATATCCATAGTGAGCCTTTGTGTAACCGATCTCCAAGACGAACTGTCACTGGTTTCTAATCAAGTTCTTGGTGTCACGGCCTTGCCAAAAGGCGGGATAACATTTGTCCCCCAAAGGACGTCTTGTGTAAACATGACGTGCTTTGAAAAACCACAGTCTTTCATGCTGAATATTTCCGTTCAGTTGATTGCTTGACAGTCGTCTCTTAATCGTTTCGTTGCAATCTTCTTTTAGACAAATGTTCAACTAGCATGCTTTGCTTTGGTTCTGCCCCCAGTTTTGGGGATGAGTATGGAGTTGATGTATGTTTATACTCCGTCTCGCACTCTGGGAGTACGGAGTTGAGTAGATGTTTATACTCCGTCTCGCACTTTGGAAATACGGAGTTGATTAATGTTTATACTCCGTCTCGCACTCTGGGTGTACGGAGTTAAGCGAATGTTTATACTCCGTCTCACACTCTGGGAGTACGGAGTTGATTAATGTTTATACTCCGTCTCGCACTCTGGGAGTACGGAGTTGATTAATGTTTATACTCCGTCTCACACTCTGGGAGTACGGAGTTAAGTAGATGTTTATACTCCGTCTCGCACTCTGGGAGTACGGAGTTGATTAAAGTTTATAATCCATCTCGCACTCTGGGAGTACGGAGTTAAGTAGATGTTTATACTCCGTCTCGCACTCTGGGAGTACGGAGTTGATGAATGTTTATACTCCGTCTCGCACTCTGGGAGTACGGAGTTGATCAATGTTTATACTCCGTCTCGCACTATGGGAGTACGGAGTTAAGTAGATGTTTATACTCCGTCTCGCACTCTGGGAGTACGGAGTTGTGCGAAGGATCGTCGTGTATCAACCCATTTTTAGCCTTGATGTGATGGCTTGCCCCCGAGCTCGAGTTTCACTTAGCGAGTAGCTGGTCGTATCGCAGCCGCTCTCTACTTGAATAAATTCCACTTGCAGGATGGAATTCAGCTCTCCATGCATCGTGATGTTGTACATTGTATTTAACCCATAGCCCCAAATCAAAGGCATATGGTTGATGATGAGCAATAGAATTATTCTCGTCCAGATGTAACTCCACACGTCCGATCATGGTCTGCGTAAATTGGTTGGCAACCAAATCTGAGTACCTGGACACCTGCATCGTTTTGAACTTTTTGCTTGGACACCAAATCCGACGACTCCTCTCCCTCACGCTTTTTCTTGGACTTTTTGCTTGCTAGAGAAACGGAGTCAGGAGTAGGAGATAGAACATCTAGTGGTTTGGACCTGCCCGGGAGAATGATTTTCAAAGGTCTGTTACGCGGGTCAGTGAGTTCCAGTATTTTAGATTCAACTTTGACTTTGACCTTTTTCTTCTCCTCGTCGGCGAGACGGTCCTTCATGCTTATCTCTGAAGTATGCTCAGAGGCGCCAGTGATTTCAATTTCATCGCTTCCTTCGGCAGGAGACGAAGTATCAAGTTTGTCATCATCTAGCGCCCCGATCACTTGAGCGTCTGGACCGGGAGTTACTCCTGCGTGAGCAACGTCGCTTGTTTTCTCTGCTTCCTCCTTGGCGTCATCGCTCCTCGGAGTTGGCTCGGCGTCAGAGCAACCTGCACGAAAACATAAGGAATGAGCATTAGAACGAATAGCCACTGCTGAAAAATGACGGGAACTCTTCAACTTCTAGAGAAAGAAGAATTTTCTACCAGGGTCCGGTTGGCTATCGGTGGCACGAGGGGTTTCACCCTCCAGGATAGGTGACAGCACATGAACACCAAGCCCGGGATCTTCAGGATCATAACTAGCATGCTGCTCGAATGGATCAAGTGTTGGCCGACCGGCCGATTGAGCAGCGTAAGGAGCGACAATGTGAGGAGTAGTAGCATCGGCCCCAGACGGGCCAGCTTCGTCATTCTTCTCTTTCGGAGGGGAAGAGCCTTTGCTATAAAGTGCCAATGCTGTGGATAAGTCCGATGGCTCATTCCCCCTTAGGAACTCCTTCACCAAGATATCCTCATCGACCTCATTGGAGCCCGACTCGACCTTCTTGATCCTTATCAGAGTTTCCCACGCCTCAGCCAGGGATTCGAGGTAGCCGTCGCCCAGAAATGTTAAGTCGCGGTGCATAAGGATGCGGGCTCCATACTCGGCGATCAACGGGTCAAACATACTTTTGACCTCTTCCCTGCCGGCTTCTGCGGCCGCCTCGAGGCGAGAATCAAGCTCTTCCACAGCCATTCTTTTGCCCTCCTCACGGGCCTCGTCCTTCATTTTCTCGACCCCGGCGAGTTCGTCATCGAGCTTCGTCTTCAGGAGTCGGGTAGCAACAATCTCATCACAGTATCGCTGCGATTCTTCTTGAGCAGCTACTTTGTCTTCCTTCTCCTTGGAAAGTAATTCCTTCAGCTCCTTGACTTGAGTAGCAAGTGCGTCCCTTTCCTTTTGGACAGAGTCTTTTTCTAGGGCGAGGGCACCGCTGCGCTGGACTGCTTCGTCAAGCTCTTTTTTGTGAGTCGCCTCTAAACGAGTAACTGCCTCGGCAGTATTTTTTGCGCTTTGTTCAGCGGCTTCTAGCTTTGACTTATACGAAGCAAGCTCTTTGTCTTGGAGTATGATGATTTTCTTATCGCCGTCAGCCTCCAGATTCAAACGGTCAATCTCATGTTGACGCTCAACAGATACTTCCGAGACCTTCTCCACCAAGTGTACAAACGCATCATGTTGAACATAGACGTCGTTATTGCAGGCAATGGAACTCTGCTTCACATGCCCGGGAATATGATGAATGGCCGGGAGGAACTTCAGACCATCGAAGCAAATTTTTGGAAACTTGGCCTTAAGATCGACCATCTTTTCCGCAACAGTTGGGTCCACCGTAGGAGTAGGAGGAGGAGGCTTTGAAAACTCCGTTCTTTTACATTGCTCTCGAACTTGCCTTGTACTCGATGAACTGGAATGTTGTTCTCGAGGAGCATCAGACTGATAACCCTTCTGTAAGGATTTCTCTCTATCCGGCTCAGTTGGAGGAGGAAGATCACGGGACTGGGAAGATTGAGAATGTGCCTTCTTGCGGTGAGACGACTCTCGGGGACGATTATCCCTATCTTCATACTCGCCTCGGTCCCTGCGTCTGCCTGAACCGGAATCCCGTCCAGAGTGATGGAATATAGAAGACCCCTGAAGGCGATCAAGTCCGTGAGAACGCCCCATATCACCTGCAAAGAATGGAGATAACAACGAGTTAAGAAAAGTCCGTGAGATGAGGAAAAACTTGAAGTGCATGATGGAATGCATATGTGCGTGTGTGTCCTAGTGTTCCCCCCGACGGACCAGTTCGTTTATCTTTACTAATCGGGGTGTTGTCTCCTTGAACCGGGAGTTGAACTCCCGCATTGACTCTAGCGGGCGAAGAAAATTTGAGGGCTTCAGGATCATCAAACCCGTAATTAAGTATGTCTTAGGGAATAGAAAGGTTCGATAGACCCCTCAAGGATCTTTCCAGATGCTGCGAAGAAGCCTCTTTCTCAGGCGGGATAGGCGTAGCTTTTGAAGTGCCACCAATTTTCTCCTTTTGAACTGTATATTTCAACTTCTTCTTCCCCTTCGAAGGGGAGGATGACGTCTCAATATCTTGAACCTCGATTGCCGGATTCCAAGCGGGACCCACGTTCTCGCCTTGAGTCTCAGGAACATCATCTTCTCTGCGCTCACCTTCTCCGTGCGTATCGGGAGTGCGACGCGACGACGATCCGGCCTATTTTTTCCCTTTACCGGATGAAGGTTTGGGAATGGTGACACCTTCTGGAAGGCTGATCCGACGACCAGGGGCTAGCAAGCCAAACCACGACAGTGATTCATTTGAAATGATAGTCCGGATGTCTCGATCCTCAGCAGGAAGAGCTCTAATGGCTTCAACAGCCTCAGAATATCCTCGGCCTTCCAGACGCGGGTTAATACCTGAAAAGATGAGATGAAGAGTTAGGAAAAGCATGACTCCGATTAAATATGAATAGTGACTTAGCAGAGAGACTTACTGCCTTCAACCCATCTCCTAGCGAAACCAGAAGGGCAGCGCATATAGAACCATTCCTGTTTGTACAGGGCGAATTTGCTACATGCCCCTGTCAAGATTTGGCATTTGTGGTATGGCTCGAGGAACATAAAAGAAGGGCTGTCTTTCCATCTCTTGAACATGTAAATATATCTGATATCATCAGCGGTTGGAGGTCTGGAGAAGACAGCCATGAAAAGTAGATAAGTCCCATATAGAAATGCATGGTCGTTCGGGTGCAGCTGCGACGGAGCTATGTCTATGTACTGCAGTACATCCCGGAGAAATAAGTTGAATGGAGGCACGCTGCCCATCCAACACATGAACTTGTTGCAGGTAGTGTACCCGACTGGGGGCAGATGAGGGCGATCGTGTCTTGAAGGAACTAACACGTTGGCAAAAGGAATCCCATGAATGGAGCATATCCGTCGCAGAGCAGCTTCGTTGATCTTCGAGGCTTGTGAATCGATCGGATTATCTAGTAAGATTGTTGCCTCCAGAGCATCAGGTGCCAAGTTATGAGCAGGAGAAGTCGACGGGTTAGAAGAATCAGCGGCTCCTTGCCTCGATGACGGCCCAGGCCTGTCGGATATGGTAGCGGAGCTAGATTTTCTCGACATCCCCAATAAATAACGAACCTGGCTAAGTGCTTGAGATAACTATACTTAAAAAACGTTGAACGTTAGAATTAGCAACACCAGTTTTCCCCCCGCGTGGTGTGTGAACTAGTGCATGCAGTTGTGTACAAGCAATAAGATTTCGAAGATATAAAAATGAGCTTTGAATCGTTGCCTTCGAAGACCGTCATCGCTGACCGTCTCGAAGAGCCCGCCTGGTGGTGATTACAGTTCCAGATCCAGGAAACATGTGGTTTAAGAAGTAACCGGCTTAAGTGTAGTTTGACATTTATACTGTTCGGCATTTTTAATGTTGTTCGGCAATTGCTTTGTTCGGCTAAGGTCATGGTTCGACCTAAGGGTTGTTCGGCTAAAGTCAATGTTCGACATGTCAATTGTATTGTTCGGCTAAAGTCAATGTTCGGCATGTCAATTGTATTATTCGGCTAAAGTCAATGTTCAGCATGACAATTGTTCGGCTTGGGTTATCGTTCGGCTAAGTTATTGTTCTACATTTTAGTAATTGTTCGGCATTGATGCCGTTCGGCATTCAAGATTGTTCGGCTTGGGTTATCGTTCGGCTAAGCTGTTGTTCGGTCTTAGTTCGGCTAAAGTAGTGCTCCACCCTCGGTTTCAACTTCGCCCTACTCCTTCTCCATCTGCGCCGAACGACAGAGACAGATCGCCCGGCGAAGACTACGCCGTTCAACACCCCATCTTTCTTTTTGTCGTTCGGCACGAAGGAGCTAGCCCCCCAACTAGACAACTCCAAATGTGCGAGCCGTTTCTGCTCGGCACATATCATACAACCATAGAAATGTCCCATTTCCCACGAAAACAACCTAAGTCTTGTGTTGAAGTAATCTAATCACTGAAGGAATGATACCTAGTTCGAAAGTCGAAGTTGAGGAAGGATCAATTAGGTCTCAAATCTGGTAGGATGGCGAGAATTGCGAGTCCTTAAGGAAATGACAGAAAAGAAAGCGTAAAGGGAAAATGGTGGAACGGCGCCTGGTTATATAGAGGGAGGAAGAAGTCGAAAAGGCCATGACCGGTAGAACCGGTCAAGGTCATAGCGTTCGGCCTCGGCGCATCGTTCGGCAAGGAAGCACCGTTCGAACGCGAATGTCTCGTTCGGCATTTGGAACACGTCCGGCACACATCGGTCCCACAAAAGGGGCGTCTCCGTTCGAGGTTAACCAAGGGTTTAAGACATGACGAAAAGGTTGCACGGTTCAAAGCGCATCACGTTCGGCCACGCGATACACTTTGGGGGGCAAGTGTTTCCTGGAGATTTGACCAGGCAACTAGGGCTCGGCATCTCAGACTGTCCGGCATCCAGCAGTGTTGGGCGACGTACTTGGCATCTAGGAGTATTCGGCGAAGTACGCAGCATCCATAGTGTCCGGCATCCAGCAGTGTTCGGCGAAGTACACAACATCCATAGTGTCCGGCATCCAGCAATGTTCGGCGTCAACTGGCACTCGGCGACAACCAATGCTCGGCGCTAGCGTTCGGCATCATTAGTACTCGGCAACAGGAGTACTCGGCATCCCACGGTACTCGGCGTAGTACTAGGCAACAGGAGTACTCGGCATCCCAAGGTACTCGGCGTAGTACTCGGCATCCCAAGGTACTCGGCGTAGTACTAGGCAACAGGAGTACTCGGCATCCCAAGGTACTCGGCGTAGTACTCGGCAACAGGAGTACTCGGCATCCCAAGGTACTCGGCGTAGTACTCGGCGTAGTACTCGGCAACAGGAGTACTCGGCATCCCATGGTGTTCGGCGTAGTACTCGACATCCAGAAGACATTCCGTATGCCCAACTACTCAAGATAACGGTGTCGTTCGGCCTGTATGCACCGTTCGTTCAAGAGCTTGAGATGGAGGCACGTTCGGCCTCAACAGACAACCATCCTACACTTCCCACGACACCAACACACCGTTCGGCATAGAAGGAATGGTTCGGCGTAGCGGTGTTCGGCACACCTGGTTCGGCCTACAGCGACCACTGCACTGGGGCTTGAGCGTTCGGCTATCCAGCCCACTTGGGAAGTCCAGCCCATATTTGCCTATAAATAGAGGGGCAGGGTCACAGTGAAATGGATCCTTTTTTGGAGAGAGAATACTGGGGAGACTCTGCCATTTTCAAGACTCATCTTCTCTACTTAAACAACTTCATTCAAGCATTTGATTCACGAATTGTATTTGTAATCAACTATAAAGAAGATCAATAAAGTTTAACCTCAAAGTGGACGTAGGCAATTACGCTGAACCACTATAAATTTGGTGTTCTTACTTTCTGCATTTAAATTAGCATTGTCTTCTCTGTTTAATTTACTTTCATCACTTATATCTCTACACAATCTTTCTGAACGAGGTTAGTGACCAATTTTGGTGCTAACATAGGCCTTTTGATATGTTAAACTGGTGGCAATATTTTGTGAATTTGGAGCACAGAATATAGTTGAAGTTTTAGATAGTTCTATTCTTAATTTGTAACCCAGATTTCAGTGGCAAGAAATTTTGAGTTTGTGTTGGATTTCAATCAATCGTTGTTCATGTTTGGTATCCAAAATTGACAATCCATGCCATAACTATTTATCGAAATAAGTCACTTACAGACATATTTTTTGTTATTTGATAGGCAGTGGCGATGCTAGTTTGTTATGCCTTTTTCTTTATTTGATTATACCGTAGGTTTGTGTTTCGAGTGTTGAGACTTTTTTGGAGTTTTGGTGCTATTTGCGTTTGAATCTTTAAGTATGTTTATGAACTGGTTTTTATATTATAAATTTTATCAAAACCAGACCTTAACCATAATTTTGCACTTCGATTGATTGCAACCACATCTAAAATTATAGGAAACCGTGGTGGCACCTAAATATTTTTGTATAATATCTAAAATATCATTTTGAAAAATGAAGTATAATATTAGGCTAAATAGGACTATAATCCAAATTGTTGCATGATGACTATGATTTAGAGAGAAAGGTGTGTCTAGTCTATTTGCTTTCACATTTAGAAAGAGGGTATATTTACTTTGCAACTATATTCAAATGAATTACTGCAAGCTTCTTAAGGAATACTCCAAGAAAAAAAAGCAAAAAAAGAAAAAGAAAAAAGAAAGAAAGAATTAGCATGTATTTTGAATCACCATAGTTAGTAGTTACTGTAAACCAGTATTTGTTTACTATTTTTATAAGTTTCCTTGTTTATAATATGAATCATTCATGTAAGGATTTTCCAGATTTTTAACAGCCTCGGATAAAACAACCACTGGAAGATGTGACTTCTTGGAAGATGTGATTCTTATTGCTTGGTTTTAATTAAACTGGTTAATAGTAAGATATTATAGTATCCTTGAAAAATATGGTATTGCTAATGGTTATGAAAAATGCATGGAAATTACTAAAAACTAGTAGGTAATGCAGCTTTTGAAATTTCAATTTTTTTTTTATATTTGATGTTTCCAATAATTTAAGGGAGCTGAATATTTGAACATTCGGTTTAATATTCAATTCGGGATTCTTGTCCTTGTACATGTCAATTTGAAAATTTTATAGAAAATTTAAGCTATGTAAATTTGTGATGAATTGGCATAATGTAACCCATATTTACCTCAAACCAACATGTTTGGCACACACGAGAAATGAGTTAGCTCCTTTGCTTTACATATTTTCACCATCTTCTCAATTGTCCTGATGCTTAAATAAACAATAATAGGTGCATTATGCTTTTATGCTAAAATATTTATATGTAGACCTGATGAATAAGCATGTAGGTTTCAATGACCATTAGTTTATCCGTTGATACATTTAACTCCTTTATTATTTCATCTAACTCCAAGTTAAACATCAATTGATTACCCAATCATAGTTATTAACTTTAATAAACTTAATATAAGTTTTAAAAGAATAACACTAATATTTTGAGTAATTTAGAAATTTGTTGACTATGACTAATGACAGTGAACTTTCACTTGAAAATTTATTGAGCTATCTAAATGAGCTTTCAATGGCAAAGGGTATTTCTAGAATTTTCATCAGAACTTACAATAATAGGGTCAAATGTCAATGTCAATGCAAACCCATCATCAATACTCCATAAATAGCGATCAAGCAATGTTGAAAAGTTGCAAATATACTCAACAATAGCCCTTCTGTAAAGCATGTATTTGGCAACTTGTCAAGCTTTTGTTAGCACTTTAACTGCAACTGGTTTGTCAATTTGTTGTTCGATAACTTAGTCTGAGAAAGCTTTGATTTTGGTGAGCTTACAATACAGGCACAATATTTGTAGATTTTGTTTAAAAAGGTGTAGGAAATATTTTTGAAATTGGCATGGGAAAATAGCTGAGGAAGTAAACATCTAGTGTTTAAATGAAAACAAAGATAAATATAATAAGCTGGAATAATTGAAATCCAATGGATACTCGTTTAGTAATTCATGTGGCTTAAGTTTGCATAATAATCCAACATTTGATAATGTATATGGCGTATAATTGCTGTGATGGTTTCATTGTATAAAGCCACTATCAATCGCTGTCATTTTTTTAGATGTTTGTTTATTTTATTGCTATACTATTGTTTCCTTTCGCATACTTTACCAGCCTTAGTTATGGCATGGATCTTTCAACTAATTAACATAACTTAATCCATCAAAATAGTTTGACAGCAAATTTATGAAATATGTTTTCCAGTGCTTAGTTTGACAGCAAAATAGTTTGATTTTATTAGTTTTCTTTCTTTTTAGGCTTAGTTTGTAGGGTCACATTACTATATAGTTTTCATTGGGAGGTAATTGCTCAATTCCGTCATGAGAAAAAATCATATTTTTGTTGGCATAACGTCTTTTCATTAGGTTCTAACATCAAAAGGATTATCAAGATGGACAAAGCATGGATCCACCTACCAAGGTTTTGTCAATTTTGATTATCAGTTTTATACTTCTAATTATTACAGTTGATTATTGATTCCTTTATGTGTCATAGAATGACTGAAGAATACAGGCAAGCTATTCGGAATTTTGTATATGAGCATGCAGAAAGGAAGGGAAATCCAAAAAAAATCATTTGCCCTTGTTCAAAATGCAGGAATCTTATCCGCCATCCATCAAGGGAAGTTGTATCACACTTGGTTTGTTTTGGAATTGACCCAATGTATGATGTGTTTTTCATGGGGAAGCATGCCCTACGTTTCCTAGCCTTACGAAATGGAATAGATTTGAACACCGAGAAACTGAGACTTTGCTTAAGTATCTGGCTAATGATTGGACCATACAAATTATCTTACGTCCAACGCACCCGAGTGATGTGAGGATTGTTTAATGGATGTTATATTTGCTATGTTTGTTTTACCACCCCATGGCTATCATATAACATGGTATTATGACTTGGATATCCAGACATCCGACATAGTACATAGACGTGTAGTACACCATATGATGATGATCTTCAGTGGACAAGATTATTTAAGTCTTAAACCTAGGCCTCATTGGGCCTCCAAGAAATTGTCAAACTCTGAATCATCCACAATAACGATTCATGCATCATTTATAACAACATAACTATGTATTGTTCTCCAAAGAGAAACTTGAAAGTAAAATACCTGCCTACGTTTATGAATGTAAAGGTTAAATTAAAGATAGGAGCAAATCAAATTGATGAAAGACCCAGGGTTTAGAGATTAGTTTTTAATATATCACTGGGTTACTTAACACCTAGCAACCATCCTTTAATTGGGTTCGGCCGTTGTTTTCTAAAGCATAAAATCTTATAATATTCAGTTTTTACGTGGGCTTATGGACACAAAAAAAGGATTAACGAACATAGACGTTGAGTGTATAATGCAATGCTGCTCCCTAATATTCAATGACTAGAACATTATACAATTATGTGGTCGGCTTAACAAAAATGTTCAAAGATACACCGGATAAAAACAATTTTCCCTTTTTTACAACAAAAAACATGATAGAAACCCCATTCATTAAAATGAGGAACATGGAAAGAGAACACACTAATAGCTTTAGGAACATAAACTAGTTAACATGCTATGTACTTTTGAATGCATCAATAGTCCATCATCAATTACATTATTTTATCAATGGAAACATTGATCAACGCCGCCATAAATGCAATCACCAACATCTGAAGGAGCTGCCGTAAACACAGGGTCAACAGCAGCCTCTGAAACAAACTGATTTTGCAATCTTCTTTTCCTGTAAATAGGCTTAAAGCATGCTTGCCTCGGTCTCTTTGTTTTCTCCTCCATTTTGGTTCCTGGCTCTTTCTCCATTATTTTCTTCTCCTTCTCTAGTAATTCTGTTGCGTTTAGCAATTCTTCTCCTCCTCCTTCCTCTCTTTCTATTCCTGCATATGCTCATGTATACATAATATAGCGACCATATTAAACATACATATCTCTCTTTCCTATCACATTCAACAACAATTTTTTATATGTGTTAACTTTTTTGTGGATTTAATGATCAACTAGCTACTGCAGCTGCATTTATAATCAAGCATATGTTGTTTATCAAGAATAACACACTACAACAAAACAGGCTTTTTACAACGGGCAATGCCCGTTGTAATATGTGTTCCATAACAGGCAGCGGACCGTTGTAATAGGCGATGTTGTAATAGGTCACACATATTTTACAACGGGCAGTTAATGTTGTAAAGACCGTTGTAGTAAACTTTTTTACCAAGGTTGCCGACCGTTGTAATAGACTGTAATACAAGCTTCTTTGCCCGTTGCAAAATACTATCATACATGATGGATAGCATGTTTTACAACATTCCCTGACCGTTGTAAAAAACATTTTGACAACGGTTTTCGACCGTTGTTATAGACTTTAATACAAGGCGCAAATGACCATTGTGAAAATGATTTTTACAACGGTTATTGACCGTTGTAATAGAGTATAATACAACGCGCTTTGACCGTTGCAGAAAAAATGCAAATTAAAAAAAATTACAGCAACATATAGGTAGCACATCCATACAAATAATGAATAATTTAACAGTAATAAATATTACGCACAAACAACCAAAATCACATGCGAAAAGACTAAAAGATAGTCATAAAATTCCAACACTCCAAAAAGTCAGATAAGTTTACCTCCCAAATTCATAAAGCATTAATACATAATAGTCGGCTATAAATATCAAGTTCTAAGTACAATCATACTAGACTAAGGATATAAATTCTTTGTGCCATGCGACGATTGATCCAACGGCCTCTTTAATAGTGGACATCTCTGAATTTGGCCTAAATAAAAAAGCTTCTGGTTCCACCGCTACATCCACCCATACTTTCCAAGCTTCTGTTCCAAGCTTTACAAAATGTACCGACGCATCAGGATCAGTGCTTGCTATTGTCCCCTCTGCAACTACGTTCTTCTCCCAACTCAATAGCCTGCACTTTTTTTTCATCAAACCATCCACAATAACTCGTTCTTGCTGATCTTGAACCTGCTGCGTATTGTTGCTATCGCGGTGTGGCTGCAAGAAAAAAATTGACTTTAGTGAATATGATAATCATGATCAGGTGAAGTTACCATTAAAAAATCACTGGCAAAGTTACCATCTCGGAAGTCAACACCTACCAGTAAACCTGATCATGATTTGTCCTTACTTGGTTATTTTTTTCTACTGATGTTGATAATATCATCAAAAGTGGCCCTTGCACTTTTAACTCTAAGATGGTTATTTTAAAGAAACGGTCCCCTGATTTAAAGTTCTGCAGAGATTATTTCTCCACAATCCCTATACGGATCAGGCTTGTAGATCTTAATTTGGCCTATTGGAATATAAGGAAGGTATTAGCCGTGTAACTAGTTCGCTTAGTAATCCGATTAGAATGGATAACATGACCACAATTGAACTCAGATTGAACTATGCTCGTGTACTTGTTGAAATTGATGCTAAGTGTAACTATCCTAGCACAGTTAAAAATGGTGCGTTCGAACAATCGCAGTGAGTTTACTAAATTAGAGTATGTGCACAAGCCAAAAAGTTATTCACTATGCAATTTATATGATCACAATTCAGATCATTGTATAATTATAGTTCAAAAATCATGGCAACCAAAAGTTCCCAATATACCGACTGATACAACTGTTGATAGTTCTAAAATTACATAGGCAAATCTAAGTTACAAATGAACATCTAACTGCTATGTTAAAGATATTATACTGTTATCATATTGCTACAGCATTTCATCTTGTATTGTTTCCTATTGGTTTGTTCGTACACATGTATATAAATACCTGTAATTCGAACTATTCTGTTAATGATTGAATCATCCTCATTCTCTCTCTAAATAATCCATTTACATTTTCATGGTATCAGAGCAGGATCGCCCAACGGCATTCAAGATTCAGATCCAGATTCAATCATTCAAATTCATCATATCTTAAATTCAATCCTACCTCTTTCTTCACTTAACGAAACTCAGATCCACTTCAGATCTAACTTGAATCAATGGCACAAGATTATGAGGCAAGTTCAAGAGGAGGATCAACCAACATTGAAAACACTACAGGAGATCAGGTATCAAAGACATTCGAGAAATCACTAAAAGCAATTATCAACCCACAGACTCAACTAATCACCGTAACCCTAGATGAAAACAATTTCCTCTCATGGAAATTTCAAATCGAGATGGCGATCAAGGGATATGGTCTTCAGAAGTTCATAGATCCAACAACAATCAAACCACAACAATTTACAACTGGTCAAGGAGGGCAGTTAATTCCGAATAAAGAATTTGTGATATATTTCAGGCAAGATAGTCTACTTTGTGCGTGGATCTTGTCATCAATCAATCCCAACCTCTTATCATCAGTGATTGGTTGTAAAACATCTTTAGAAGTGCGGAGTGTTATTCATCAAAATTTCAATTCACAAGCAAGCGCGAGAATAATGAGCTACAAGAGACAACTACATAATATCAGGAAGGATAACATGAGCATCAGAGAATACCTAAGAAAGATCAAAAATCTATGTGATCTATTGGAGTCCTCTGGACACAAAGTAAATGAAATGGAGCGTGTCATGAATATTCTCAATGGTTTGAGTGACGAATTTGAAGCAGTTGTTGCAGTGATAACCTCAAAAGAAACAACTCCTTCAGTACAATATGTGAGCTCAGTGCTCCTTGTACATGAAGGAAGACTGGAGCAGAAGAACAACACATCATCAGAATTCTCTATTAATTTTGCAGGCAACACAAAGAATAAAAATACACAAACCAATCTCAGATCTGAATCTCCACAAAGCAATCATCAAGAAACACAACGCAGCAGGGGAGGTCCATCGTTTGAAAGAGGAAGAGAAACAAATAGAGGAAGAGGAAGAGGAAGATTTTTTAACAATCGTCCAAAATGTCAAATATGTGGCAGAATTGGTCATACGGCAGTTCGTTGCTATTTCAGATTTGAATCAAACTATTGTGGCAATCAACAAGCCTCTCCTAATCAAGGGATACCCAGATCTGCTCCATACAATGTTAATTTGAGTCAAGTACAAGGTGCTGCCACAGCCAATGAAAAGAACTCAAGCCACCAGACCGATGGCCAAAACACTTTGACAGAGGACAGTGACATACAAAATGATGCATGGTTCCCAGACTCTGGAGCTACACATCACGTTACCAACAACCTTCAGAATTCGAATCTTGGAAGTGCAGCATATAGAGGTAAACACTCCATTCTTATGGGAAATGGTACACCTCTTAATATATCACATGTTGGTTATACACATTTTATGTCTAGAAACAGAAACAGAACATTATTATTAAGAAATCTGCTAAGAGTTCCCCAAATCAAAAAGAACTTGATTAGTGTCTCTCAATTTGCATATGATAATCAAGTATTCTTTGAATTTCACCCAAATGTATGTCTTATCAAGGATAAATTGAATGGGGAAGTTCTGCTGCAAGGAGAACTGCATAATGGCCTCTACAAATTCAATCTTCAAACTGGAGAGAAAGTTGACAATAATAAGGCATGTTGCAATACTGCCAAAGTAACATGTTGTAGTAGTGCCAATAAGACATGTTGTAATACTGAATATAGTGATAAAGAAGTTGAGTATGAGGTATGGCATAGAAAACTTGGCCATCCAAATGTAAGAGTAATGAAAATTGTTTTGAATAAAGAGAAGATATTGCATTTAAATAATGTGAGAACACACTTATGCAGTCAATGCCAATTAGGCAAGAACCATAAGTTACCATTCAATCAGTCACAAACCACATATAGTAAACCATTAGAACTGATTGAATGTGACTTATGGGGTCCTGCACCATTGAATTCTGATTATGGTTATAAATACTATGTTGCCTTTGTCGATGCATATATGAGATACACGTGGATTTATTTCCTGAGGTTGAAATCAAAAGCATCAGAGGCAGTAAAACAATTCATCATATAAGCAGAAAGACAATTTGAGAGGAAGCTCAAAGTGTTTCATACAGATGGGGGATTATAATTCAAGCCACTCAAGAGTTTTTTCAATGAAAGAGGAATAGTATATATATACACATGTCCACATACTTCTCAACAAAATGGAATTGTAGAGAGGAAGCATCGGCATATAGTAGAGATGGGATTAACACTTATGGCACAAGGATCCTTACCATTGAAATTCTGGCCTGAAGCCTTCTTCACTGCAGTGTGCTTAATCAACTATCTTCCTACCAAAACTCTAAAGGATATCAGTCCACATGAAGTATTACATGGCACAAAACCAGATTATCAGAGACTAAAAGTGTTTGGTTGTTTATGCTTCCCATTGCTAAGACCATACAACAAACACAAACTTGATTTCAGGTCCAGTCCTTGTACGTTCATTGGTTATGCGGCAAATCAGAAGGGTTACAAGTGCTTAACACAAGAAGGGAAGATCATAGTCTCAAGGCATGTAATGTTTAATGAGAAGATCTTTCCATTTACTAACAACAAGGTGAAATGTACAAGAAAAGTGACAAATGCGCATAAATCAATACCACCCATTCCACTATATCAAATAAGAGATGAGTTACACCATGTATCAGAAGTAAGAGAGAAAGAAAGTGATGTCCATGATCAATCAGAATCAAGCAATACACTATTTAATGATGAGAGGTACTGTAATCAAAACACTGAAGAGGAAGAAAGTAGAGACATTAACGACACACATCAATCACCACTACAAGGAGACAATTCAGCCAGAAGTACCAATCAAGCTCAAGAGGAAACTTCAATCAGAAATGAAGCACAACAGCAAGGACATCATATGATGACAAGGGGGAAAAGTGGTATTTTCAAACCGAAAGTATACACAATTCAAGGCACACAGCAGGAACCAGTAAACTACGAACAAGCAGTGAAACATGCTAAATGGAGAGCAGCTATGGAAGAGGAATATAAGGCACTGATAAACAATGACACATGGAAACTGGTAACCCTACCAAGGAACAAAAACACGATAGGATGTCGATGGACATATAAGCTGAAGTACAATGCTGATGGGACCATAGACAAGCACAAAGCTAGGCTCGTAGCGAAAGGATATACACAACAACCAGGTTTCGACTTTGGAGAGACATTCTCACCTATGGTTAAACCTACTACAATTAGAGTAATACTTACCATTGCTCTATACAACAAATGCCCAGTCAAGCAATTGGATGTACATAATGCCTTCTTAAATGGGGAGCTAGAGGAAGAAGTGTACATGGAGCAGCCCAAAGGTTTTGAAGATACAAGTAAGTATCAAATGATATGCAAATTGAATAAAGCATTATATGGGTTAAAGCAAGCGCCTAGAGTTTGGTTCGAGAAACTTAAAAGCACATTGATGACACTTGGGTTCAGTTCAACAAAGTCGGACAGTTCATTATTCATCAGAAAGAACAACACCAACATTATGTACATTCTTGTCTACGTAGATGATTTCATTGTGACAGGGAATGATGTAACTGAGATAAGGCAGCTCACATGTTATCTCAATGAACAATTCAAGCTGAAGGAGCTGGGTGATCTTAACTTCTTCTTGGGAATTGAAGTAGGAGAACTGAAGATGGTGGATTTCATCTCAATCAAACCAATTATATCCAGAATGTATTAAAGAGAGCAGGAATGGACAAGGCAAAAGCATCTATTACACCTATGACTACAAACCTGCAACTGACCAAAAATTCTGGAGAACCCATAGATGATCCTCATCATTATAGGAGTATAGCTGGAGCTTTGCAATACATCACCATTACAAGACCAGAGATATCTTTCAGCATAAATAAAATTTGCCAATTTATGCAAAATCCAATGAGTGAACACTGGAAAACAGTGAAGAAAATTCTCAGATACCTGGCAGGAACTATGAACTATGGATTGAAACTTTACTCACCTGAAAATCTGAATGTAAGTGCATTTGCCGATGCTGATTGGGCAGCAGACAAGGATGATAGGAGATCTGTCAGTGGCTATTTTGTGTATCTTGGAAAGAATATTGTGTCGTGGTGTTCAAAGAAGCAAACGACAGTGTCAAGATCGTCCACTGAAGTAGAATATCGTAGTGTTGCATCTGTTGTTTCAGAGATTATGTGGCTCAAATCCTTACTTTCTGAAGTTCTTGGTCGTATGACTGGACCAGCGACAGTGTGGTGTGACAAATCCAGTGCGGTGCTTATGACAGCAAATCACATTCTTCATTCAAGGACCAAGCATATAGAACTGGATCTTTACTTTGTGAGAGAACAAGTTGCTAAAGGAGATATTTGCATTAATCACATTCCAGCCATGTATCAGAAAGCAGACATTCTAACCAAGTCTTTATCAGCAACCTGTTTTTTAAAATTGAGAGAGGAATTGAATGTAGAAGAAATGGAGAAGAAGAAGGCAGAGGGAGAGAGAGCTTGAATTGAGGAAGAGTGTTAAAGATATTATACTGTTATCATATTGCTACAGCATTTCATCTTGTATTGTTTCCTGTTGGTTTGTTCGTACACATGTATATAAATACCTGTAATTCGAACTATTTTGTTAATGATTGAATCATCCTCATTCTCTCTCTAAATAATCCATTTACATTTTCATGCTACTATCAGTAAGGCTTATGATGTAGGAAAGGTAAAGAAAAGGAAACAGTAAACTCTGATTCTACTATTTCTACATCGAATCGATTTTCTTGTCTTGATGCCGATTCCGGTCTCTCAACTTCAATTTTGTCCCATATCCATCTCGCTTTTCTCCTAATGTTCTACGTTTTAGTCCATATATCCAAGTTAATTAGGCAATCTTAAATCTAAACTAATAAGATAAATATAGTTAGTAATATTCGTTAGTTCTTATACTAAATTATGAAAGTATGAAAATTTCAATATGGACACCATACTCATATTATTAGAAATAATGATAAAGTTACATTTTCATTAAAGTGAAGATACACAAGTCATATAACCACCACAAAAATTCTTCTAATTAGAGACTGAAAATTAGAAACTGAATATTTTCAATCATTAGTTAAATATTGATTAAAGACCGAAAAAAATCAGTCGCTACTTTCAGAAATTTATGATTGAAATTCAGTTGCAAATAGGTTGAAAAATGATGAAACTATTTTGACATCAAATACCAGTCTTTAATTCGGTCACTACTTACATTATTGTAAATGAATTTATAACCATTGAGATTTTTACTCCATTTTAAAATCCACCGGTTGTATTCAGCTATCAGTGTGATTATGTTTAAGAGTATTAACAATCCAATTGATTCTCACATTTAATAAATCATTTGTCTTTTATTTCCATTAACGGTTCCACTTTTTCCTTAGATTAAGGGTCTCATAAATCCACTTACCCACTACCCCTTTTTCGTTACTGTATTTGTTGTTTCACTCCAAAATCCATACGTACTCTCTCCTCCACTTTACTAAATGTATCTTAGAAGAAGAAAGTAAGAAACTATGTTGGCTAATGGAGAGCTGCAGATTATCCATAAAAGCCTACGCATACGAAAATCCAAAACAAACATTAATCCTCATCATTCCACACTTGTACAGCCCAAGTCCCCTGGTCCAAGCAACTGCATCTGTCAAGTCTCAACCACTTGATTTTAGAGTGTCGCCTCCTACTTAGAAGATATCTAATAATTAGTCATTGGATCTGGATGTGGATAGCAAGCATAGAACAGTTCTTTGTGGTTTCAATGATATTAATATGTAAATGACATAAAATTTGATTATCACCTTTTAAATTCATACACTTCGAGACCGATTAAAAAAACGTGTTTCGATCTTTAAAATTCAGTCGTTAACAATGTTTTAAGTCTGAAAATTCAGTCTTTGAATTTAATAATTGAAAATTCAATCACCTGATCATGATTTGGACAAATAATGTGATATAGAACCATTAAGGGAATATCTTGGTGAAAACGATGCGATAAAGATCAATAAACGAGAATTCAGCTAGCCCAGTATTTTAATGAATGTCCCGGCGAAAACGATAATACGTGGACTTTGATGATCATTTTACCATATTATGAAAAGAAAAGCAAAATGAACCAAATCGAAACTGCTATTAAGTAGCTAACAGTATTCAGATAACGTCGCCGCATCGTAAATGAAGTTTTTATATCATCTTTTAAATGAAGTTTGCACAGATTAAATGATCTACCAGGTATTTCATTACTTAATTTTTATATCATCTTTTAAATGAAGTTTGCACAGATTTGATCAAAAGATATAGATATATACTTGATTCTCCGTTATATCTAAGATTAGAATAAAGTACCACTCTTGTTATTTAAAAAAAATTACATCAATTATATGCTTAATTATGATTGCAGTTCAAAAAAGCAAACCAAATTTGTTGTTTGTATAATTTTATCATTAAATATAACTGCACAAAGTCATTTTCTCTATCATATCAACCTGTTGTTTGTATCTTTAATCTAAACTGAACTATCATTTTAAAATCTAAAAATAAATTGATTTATAAATATTCAACAACAACACAAGAGTTTGGACAGACAAAACTTGCGATGACAGCTTGCAAAAAGGGGTGTGGAAAACTCTAGTTAGGAATTAAGGTATAGGTTATTCTAAAAATAAAAATTTGCTCTTATTATTATAAACAACAACAAAAAAATACTTGGAAGATTCAAATTTGCTCTTATTATTATAAACACCTCTGCTCCTTGCTCCAAATAACAGCAAAAAAAATATTAGATGATGCAAGAGCATGCTTTTCATATGCACAACACTACTACACTATCATTAATATATGATTTACTGGTTTTTTTTAGAAATCCAAAGTTAAAAAAGGAAAGCCAAACAGGTAGGCATTTTAAACAACAAAATCATATCCACAACCAAAAAGAGCATGTCAAGCAAGCAATTAAAGGAAACGACAAGCATGTCAAGCAAGCAATCATGTTCTGGTAATTCAGTTTCAAGGAAACGACAAGCATGTCAAGCAAGCAATCATGATTATTTATATATTCTAACCTGAGGTGTATGAGTCCAAGGCATCTCCATATCTGCCACATTATCATTTCTTCTCTGTAAAAGTACAAGAGAATACTTAGTAATTCATAAGCACATATCACATATTTATTAACAATAGCTAATTAACTACAAACTTACTGTCATGATCAAATTAGTCAAGTAGTCTACTCTTGCCTCCAAATTAGTTAACATATCCCTTTGAACTATTACTTGATTTTCCAATGCAGCCACCTTTTTTGAATTATGTGCATAAACACCTATTTGAGATGGTGCTACACCAAAACCCAATCCCCTCACCCTTCCCCTATGTTCATTTCCAAAAACATGTGACACTCCATCTCCACTTACTAATGCTGTTCCATGAGAATTCTGAGCACTACTCCGCTCTTTTATCTTAGCCTACAAATTAAAATAGACCATTTCAAGAAAAAAGAAATATGAATAAACTATTGAATAAATATCTACAGTCCTATCTCAAAAGAATAAAAAAACTTACGATGCAATCGGCAACAACGGAATTTGGTGGGTCTCCATTTTTCTTTGTATGGGCTTTGCACCATAGCTCATCTCTGCTAATGTTTGATATTCCAGTTTCTTTTTTCTTCAAATAATAATAGTAAGAAGATGAACCAAAGAAAAAAAATTATTGATGTAAACGTACATGCATTTCTTACCATATCTTCCGCTAATCTCGCATATCCCTTTCTGCTCATTGTATGTGGAATTTTATTTTTATCTCTCATTGCTTTGAATTTTTTTCTAGTTTCCTACGTAGGAGAAATTCATTAATAAACTATGCATGTTCATATTTATATTTAAATCTGTATAGTTAAAAAAATTATAATGAATAAAATATAACTTGTTACCCCAAATTTCTCCGACAATTTTTCTTTAACAAAGTCGTTCCACTCTTGAACATTTTCTATAGTATCCGGTTTTAGCATCGCTAGCCTAGAGGAAGCGTCGGGACAAGTAGAGGCTACTTTAATAGCGGAAACTAACCTCGACTTTGCTTCTCTCCATCGTAATCCCAACATCTTAAACATTAAACCCTTGTATGCTTCATCCACCATGAATCTTGACTGCACAACAAAAATAAGGTAACAAATAAGGTACATGTTTATGTTAATGTTCAAATTTCATACAATTTTGTAATTAGCATTGATATTCATTAGTCATGCATTTGTTGGATATGGATGTCTACAATGTCAATGCACAAATTTCTACTTGTACTGCTCCATACACATAAAACAGTATGCAAAATAATTCACAACTTATATTAACTTATGCAAAATAATTCACAACTTATATTAACATTAAGATTTGGCTGCTTATTGTGAGATGATGATACCATAACAATTAGCAATAATCCAATAGATACTCAACTCCTTATGATTATAACTGATTTGTTACTAACATTTTATCGTGGATGAAGCTACAATTAACTCCAAAACAAGTCATACTCGACACAATTTACCAAAAACAGAGAGTCTAACAGAGAGTGTAGGAATTTTCACGGGGTTCCTTTTAATTTGAATAATGTGATGCGACTGATTTTAGAACAGATACTTATGATGGCTGTAGTCGAAAATTGTAAGTATGAAACATTGCGGGTTTGTAAGCTATAGTTGTTGCATTGTTTATGAATGTTTACATTATAGGTTTGAATCAATTATATGGCATAAAAATAGACGATAAATAAGTACAAGTAGAAATTTGTGCATATAACCACCCACCACTTTATAAATAAGTTATCATGTTGTATTAAAATTTCCATCTGGCCAGTTTTTCATAAAAAAGTTCTCAGCACATTTTTCATACCTGAATACAAGTCATAAATCTTTCTTTAAGTTTGCGTCGACTTTTTTCCACTCTGAAATCGTCAAAGGTATCATCTCTCTTGCTAAGGTACCAAGATAGGATGATAAGTGCTTGGAGTTGGAGCCTATTGGTTGACCTCGCTCGTTGAATTCAATTTTAGCCTTTTCATTCCGCATACAAGTCATCATCGTCTTCCCTCTTTTTTTCCTTGCCGTCTTTTGTTGAATATCATCATTAGAATCTAGGTTGTTCGAGGCATCCATGGCGTTGGGAGTGATATTTGGAGATCCAGTTGAATTAGGGCCAGGATTGAGATTTGAAGGCTGGATTTTATCGGGTGGAGGCTGCATTCCAGTACGGATAGGATTGAGCTTTGGAGACTTGATTTTATCGGGTGGAGGCTGCATTTCAGTACGCTTCCGAGGGGATCTTCTAATATTGCTGTTTAAACTTTGAAGAGAATGAGTTGCATCAACATGTCTTGTTTCATTGATTTTCACACCAGCAGGCTTATCTTTTGCATTTAAAGTTGCAACTGCAGCTAAGGATTGCCTCTTTGCATATCTCGCTGCTACCTTTGATATCTGAAATTAGCATACAGGCATACAAACGTAAACACAAAATGTTTTTTTTGAGTTTCTTTGTCTTTTTAGTGCAAAAATAGTCTGAATAGTTTAAACCATTTTAGTGCAAAAATAGATAATATTTTAGTGCAAAAATAGTCTGAATAATTGTATTTAGTGCAAAATAAGACAAATATTTTACAATTGGGCTAAGTTGAAGTTGTATGAGGTATTGTGATACAAGTGTAGACTAATGGCACTGACAAACATAAAGCCATGGACATGACCATATATTCAGAGACTGAGGTATGAATAATGACACGTATGATAGACTGAGGATTGTAGCAGAAAGAATACAGACTGTGTTAGGGGACATGGTGACCCAAGCTGAGAGGATGCAATCGTTACTTGGTTGAAGGGACCCCAGAGAAACATTCTTGTTCATAATCTTTTGTTTCGCTATGGCTGTGGTTACATATGTGGTGCCATTAAAGGTGATAGTTGGCGCTCGGCGTTTGTATGCTTTAAGGCCTCCTACATTTTGAACAAGGATGACGTCGCCTTTTATGAACTTCTTTATTATTATTATTTTTACCAGATTTGATAGCTTTTTTTTTTAAAAAAGAGGGGGAATAGACAGAAGTCTTTTATATAGTTTGGAAACATGTTTTATGGTACTTCTTAACTTGTACACGTAGGCAAGAGGGTTCCGACTTCTACTCAATCTCCTCTCTCTCCACTTGAGACAAGCTCTCCAAATATACTAATAACTGATTATTAATCCAAGGACAACAAAATTTCTTATATTATTTCAAATGAATCAACTGATAATTGATTATTAATCAATTATTAATCAACTACCAATCAATTATCGATGACTAATTAATCAATTATTAGTCTGCATTTTACAGTTAACACCCTTTTACAGTTTACATATCAACAATTTATGTTACTGACTGATGGTTTGTCTACCCTTTTTTCTAAAAATTCAGTTGCAATTGATTGAAACTAGCTAAAATATTGTAGATATCAACACTGTACAAACTACACAATACTCATAATGTTCATCGAGTACAAATCAACAAAGCACAAATTAACTGCTGCATACACAAAGAGGACAATACGTAATATATATTTTATTTGCCTGCACCAATCAAAATGAGTATTCTGTACCAATGACAACTACTAATAGTGATAAAATATTTAATTTTATGTATATGTGTGCGCGCGCGTACGCATATGTGTATATGTATATGCATATGTGTGTGATAAAATATTTAATTCAGACTATTGCTCCATTTTATTTGAAGTGCCAGTTTAAAAAAATTGAAGAAATGTCAGTTTAAAAAAATTGAAGTGCATATTAAAATTTTAATATTTTACCTCTCTTTTATGTTGCTCCATTTTACTCTTGATGCTTCAAGTTCAAATATCTTCTGTTAAGGGAGGAACCTAGAAAAAAAGATAACATATATATAAATAATTAGAACATCATACTAATTAGTCATTATTGTAAAATATAAAAATCCTAATATACAATAGAAACACTTTGCAAAAGAAAGATTATTTTTTCCCAAGTTCACAAATTAAAATTCATGGTTAATAATTCATGATTAATTAATATAACTATGCATAAAACTGTATAATTACACTCTTTACGAATATAACTACATGTAACACAAATATCAATAAATGATGCTTATATCATACCAAAATACCATCACAATCTTCCTTATATAACTTTCATCACCATCATCGACATCTCTATCATCAAGTAGTGACTCATCTACCGGTTTGCTACTTGACTCATCCTCCTCATCATAGCTTTCCAACTCATGAAAACCTATAGGGGGTGCTCTTAGCACAACATACCAATTTGAAAAACTACTTTCTCTACAAAAAACACTTGTACGGCTTGCGTTGCCAAGATGAAAGGGTCGCTTGCGAATTGATTTTGGAATTGATGTAAATTGACTAACGTAAATCCATCTTCGACCTTAACTCCACGATCAATATTTGCCCAATCATACTTAAACAAGGCAATTTGAAACTGCCGGTAGTCAAGCAACAAAATCTCACGCAAATCACCATAATATATTACTTTCTCAATGGATCCATCCATACGAACAGTACTTGCCTCAATGGAAACACCACTATTTTGTGTAGATTTATCATTGTCTTTAGTATGAAAACGGCGACCATTAATTATATAGCCGGTATAAGAAATTACTTGATGGCGAGGTCCATATGAAAGCCAATTTATTAGTTCACTAACATTAGATGTGTTTCTATCATATTGAACCTGAAAATGCATAATGTTATATATAAAGACTAATCACAATAACATATACTTCTATGTCGAACTTATCCATCTTAAAATATATAACAATGTCAACCTTTTTTTTAAACCAATGACTAAAAGTCTTTGAATGCAGCTTTGAAAGTTCCAAATCATCTCGTGAAAGCCGGGGATGCAAAAGTTTTAGTTCCTCATTGTGCATCCTATATACGTAAACATTCATGTCAAAATCTAATTTATTTCACACGTTAATTGAATTGAACTTATGCTTACTTTATATAAGGCTCCACTTCCTCGGTATTAAACAACACGTACCGATGAGCAGCATCAATCACCTCCTTAGTGACTACCATAGGTTTTCCTTTGGAAATAGGACGCCCCTCGAGTATGGAATCACTTTGTTCCACTTCATTTCTATTTTTCCTTTGTCCAATTTCTAATGCACCATTAATATATCCAGCACAATACTTCATGCATTCATCAGCAGAATAGCGCTCAACTATGCATCCTTCAGGCCGTGCTTGATTTTTAACATACCCCTTCAGTGTTCTCATGTATCTATAATCAAGATGCATAAGTAAAATATTTTCATAAGCACATATATTATTAACTACTAAAGGTACTAACGCCAAATTTTACCTCTCAAATGGATACATCCACCGATATTGTACTGGTCCGCAAATTCTTGCTTCCTTCGCTAAATGTATTGTCAAATGAATCATGATGTCAAAAAAAGAAGGAGGAAAAAATCTCTCAAGGTCGCATAGTGTTAATGCGACCTGATTCTCGATGGATTCTAATTTATCTTTATCAAGCACTCTTTGGCAAATGTCGTTGTAAAAAGAACATAGTCGTAGTAATGCATTCCTTGTCCCTTTAGGTAGAAGTCCTCTCAGTGATACAGACAATAGTTGTTGCATCAAAACATTTCTAACCACATATTTATTCCTCCATTCCAATGCAAGATTAGACCCTTAAGTACTAACATTTAATGAGATGAAAAGTATGTGTAAGGAGGTGAAAGGTGATGGTAAGTTTGCTGTTAAGGCGTTACCCATATCCCCCTTAACACGTTTTTATAGGCATCGTAGTCTATACAGTACTATAAACTCCACCGTAAACTGATGGGCTATCTGGGAGCACTTCATAGGTACGACACAAACCAAAATCGTAGTGGGCTCAATAAGGCATATGACAAGGCATGCGAGACAATGTCAGGGTAGGATTCTACTGTTTTACGGAACCAGGATGGTGGTAATGCATGGCCGTAGCTACCGCCCACCTCGAAATAATACTCCCATAATCAAAATCGAGAGTGGCCACCAATCAATCATAAAGTAACATAAATGGTATCGAAGAAGCATGTCCAATAGGAGGAGCGACCTCACTTGGCCTGGTTATGGCTCCTGTTTTAGTCATATCAAGTTGACCCGAAGGTCAGGGCTGCGTTCTTACCTCATACCAATAGCGTTCGCCAAACCATCCTACTTCGTTCTGGATTCTCCACCACGTGCACAGTTGTTAAATTGGTTTCGGAATTGGCAGAGAGCATGACAATATCCGACCCCGGTCTCTTTAACAACCAAACGCTTATTTCACACCGTGGTCATTTTATAAAACATTTTTAATAATAAATCCAGAAAATAGTTTATACCTTCATGTCAAGATATCTATATACCTATTCCAAAAGAATAAATATATTCATAAATGTCGAGGAAGATTTCTTTCAATCAATTTTGAAAATAATTTATAAATCTCTCTTGAACCATTTATAAACTATTTATATGCTTTAGAACCATTTATAAAGCTATTTATAAATTCCAAAATAGTTACAACTCTTCCCCTTTTCATAAACCTCTACGCAAATTCCTTTAAAACGCTTCTAAATCCCTTTATACAAGTTCTTTTACAAAACCCTTTATAAAATCCTTTAAAACCCTTATAAACTCCTTTATAAAACCATTATAAAAATCCTTTATAAAATCCTTTACAAAACTTTTATAAATTCCTTACAAAACCTTTTACAAAATTCTAAAATCTTTTAGAAAAATCTTTTATCTATTAAAGTTATTATAACAGTCTATATTTATTATCTTAAATTAAAATATAAATAAATCATTAAAACTATACTAAATATTTTATTAAATTAAAATTTTAAAGTGTTTTTATTATATTACATTATTTAAATTATATATTTTAAAACTAATTAAAATTCTAAGTTAAATCTTAAAATTTAGATATTTAAAACTTATATTAAATAAAATATAAGTTTTATATAAAATCTTTAAATTAAATTTTAAAAATCAAATTTATTAAATCAAAACATACTTTACAATCTTAGAAAATAATTTAAAACCATATATTAACTTATAATTTGAAAGTTTAACATATAAAATAAATTATTTTCCAAATATAAATTTTTAAATAAAATCATTAAATTAAATTTATAAATCAAACATACTTTACAATTTTGAAAATAATTTGGAACCGACCATTGGTGTTCATATATAATTTTCCACCCTATGGTCAGGTGATTGGGTATGTATCATTTCAACCCAAAACAGTTAAATTTTCCGGGTATATATCATTCAACCGGTATCCCGAATCAATAATTTTCAAATCTATAAAATCGCTTGGGTATGTATCATTTCAACCCATAACGAATTTCCCTAATCTATAAGATCATTCAGATATGGATCATTTCAACCCATAGTGACTTTCCTATCTAACATATAGGGGATATATAAGAATAAATAAACATCCAATCATCCAAAATGTCAACAAATAAGCATCCATCACAATCAACATCAAAATCAGTCAATAAATCACAACAATCAACTGGTTATCATATTAGGTATTTAACTGGCAATTTAATTTCAATATTAAATTAAATAGCAATTTAATTCAAAAAAATTCAATTCTAATAAAAATGTTTAAACTACTAACAACAACCAATAATATTCTTATTACATCAAAATTTCAATTCAACTAACATAAGAAGGTTTAGTATTGTGTGAGTGGGTTAAATCACTCACCTTTGATTTGTAGTCGATTTAAATCCAAATAAAGCCCAAAATTTGAATAGTCTCCAAAATCAACCAAACCAGTTCCATATTGTCTAAATTTCAATACAATCACGACGTAAGAAACCACGTGCGAATCCAAGCTCGTATGAAAAAGTTATAGGCGTTAGAAGTTATAAATTTTAAAATTAAATTAAATTAAAATGAAGGAGCAAAATGGTAAATAACAGAACCATACCCTAACCCTAACGGCCATCATCTAGAAAATGAACCCAACAGCCTCCTACATCATCATGTCACGGCCGCACCTAGGAGCCACGCCACCATGATTGGACGACACCATCGAACTCGCCTTGCCAGGCTGCTCCAACCAGAATCCCGTGCGACCTCCTCCACCTCCCTAATATGCCAACGCCACCGCCACCATCGCTCACCGTTCCTTGCGATCTCAAGCTCATCTGAGACAAACGAACCACATGGATCAAAAGCCCTTGAAGCCCACTACGACGCAGCACCCTCCGATCGCTCCGAAGTCGAAGATCCACCGTTGAAAACAAAACCCTAGTTTCAATGGCCGAGACTTCTTCACTTATTTCTGGCCAAACAGAATCTTGATTGCAAGTATGAATTGCAGAAGTAGATTATGCTCATCGAGAGCTTCGCGATGATATATAATTCGATAGGTTTTTGGGAGTTTGAGTTTTCGATTTGATTTGGAATTTGGGAATTTAGGGTTTTGATGTTTGACATTGGGAAGAAGGGAAGGAGCAGATGAGAATACAAGTATGTACATAAATTGACCACTACAGTTTCAGAAAAAATCTATTTATATAGACAGAAATGGAATAGAGATGGATGGAACAGATCAAATGGGCCAAAGTGGTAACCAAGGTCCGAAAAGCCTGTTTCGTTCCCGAAACGAAAATAGGTCAACCAATATATCGAAATATAAGTTTTCGATATTTTTAAACTCAATAGAACTAGTTTCAAACCATAATTCTAATGTATATAAAAGTTAGCTTTTAAAAATCAAATTATATTCATTCAAATTCTTTTAATTGATTTCTATGCGTTTCGAACTCGCACGATCAAATGGTAAGTCCGATCGCTATGAAACTTGGAATCCTATAATAATTCACTGTTATCGATCCGATGAAACTGGTTTCATCAAAATCCGAGACAGCGCCTAAAAAGACTAATTTTTCACGTTAATTAATTAAATTATTATTTTAAAATTAATTTAACCACTTTTAAATTCTAAATTAAAAGTTAACAATTTTCATCATTTCTGATTATACGGAAATTAATAATCTTTTATAATACAATTTTCCATATTAAATCCAATATTTAAATATTACATTAATTTTAGCGTTCAATTACAACTGTAATAAAATCCCAGTTAATTATATTTTAATTCCCAATAAATTCTTTTATTTCGATTACACTCTTATTATTCAATCATCCAATACCATATGAATTCATTTAACACTAGTTTACATTTTATAACATTCATATTCTATAGTTATCATCTTAACTCATATTAACTGAAATATTTAATTACATTAATTCCAAAAATTGATTCCAACAATTATTTTATTCCTTATTAACTTACAATTGTATCCAAATTAAGCTCTACAATTATATTTCAATTAGAAATAACATTCATTTCATCCTTATAACATTAACGTTCAAAATTTACAATCGATTGAATTTACGTTAACATAGTTTTTAATTACGCTCAATCAATATTATTAATTATATACTAATTTGTGTTACTATCTTTCACTTCACTATAGTTATTGTTTTAAAATTCATTTAAGATCAAGTTATGAATTCTAACAATCGTTTTCATTAATAAATCATAAATTTTAATTTCTCACAATATTAAATTTCAAAATCTTATTAAATTTAATATTTTTAATTATCAAAAATACAGATCGTTACTCAATCACACAAAAGCAGCACCCAAGACTCCACCACCGATGCACCAGTCAATACTGACCGATCCATCGGTCGACAATCGCCTGGAGTAATTTCGCTCCAAGTCATGCCTTCCTCCATCATTTATTTGTTCGTCGCCTTCTCACTACTAGTATCAAGTACACAACCTTATATACTCGATTACCACTTCGATTCGTACACACACACACATGTATATATGAAAGCATATGATTAGGCATAGAATTATGAGTGGAAACGCTCACTTGAAAGTTTCTTGCTTTCTCCCTCACCACCATTGAAAGCACGCGCACATGCAATAGGAGAACCCATGCCTTAATGATATCTTAATCGCCTCCACTATGCATGCAAATATCGGCATCTAGAAGCCTTAGAATTGAATTTGGGGATTTATATTAATTTATATGATTTATACTTGATTTTAGACGTGAAGAGAGTTTACAATTTTCTCTTTTGGAAGAAGATAATGACACAAAATAGTGTACGTGAATGCTTAAGGGAGAAGGAGAAAATTCTGGAGAGAAGATTGGGCTGGAGTCTCTTCGGCTTGGGCTTTGGAAAAATTTAAATAAGTAAATATATATCTTTATTTTCTTCCACTTTTAAAAATAAATTTAATTCAATTTAGATAAATACAAATTTCTATTTAAAGTCACTTCTCTGCCAAATCAATATTATATTTCAACACATTATTTTTATAAAAATTATTTTCCAAATTCCAATTTAATTTCAAAACCCATTTTGTCGAATAAATTTCCAAATTCCAATTTAATTAACTAAATTACTATTATTAACTTTGATTAATTATTACTTAAAAATCAGGTTGTTACAAAAGCAGCCACATATTTCTAGAATTTTAGATCGAGAAGAAATTTGAATTTAATATAGATTTGTATTTAAATTTACGATCTACCTTGCCTTTGACGATTCGACCCTATTCTTCTTCTTTATTAGCCTTCACTATTCTACACTTATATATATATATTGTAGTTTATGTACATTTTAGAATTTTTAGAGAAAAGGAAATGGCAAAGCTTCGCCGTTGTTTCAGAAAATATGAGAATAAAAGGTGAGAGTTTAGACCTGTATTTATAGGGATTCGAATCATCGCCAGCCATTAGATTAAATTATATTAAATTTGAGCAGTTTGGCTTAGGTTTGATACACAACCGCCAACAACCACTGGCCGACCGCTAACGATCGACCGATGGTAGCATAGCAGTTGATAATATTAAATACATTGAAGACAAAGGAACTGCATATTCCTTAGAATTATATATTGGGGATTATGTTCAAAATTTACCAGTTATCAAAGCAGAAGGAAAATCTCCAAAAAGGGATGTGCCATGTTGACAGCTAGGGTTCAAGAAGGGGAATTGAAGCATGCAGTTTTCTTTATTCATAGTGATTCCAGCCATGGCCCTGATGGAATAGGGGAAGCCTTCTTCAAAATAAACTGGGTACATCTGAAAGAGCATACGTCAAAAGCTTATCCAGAAGCTTTGGGCTCTAGTGAGTTTGTTCAAGAAATAAATCATACTTTTATTTCCCTTATCCCTAAAGTTGAAAACCAAAGAGAATTGAAGAATTTAGGCCTATTTCCTATTGCAATGTCACATATGAAATTCTAAACAAAATCATATGTATGAGACTGAATAAAGTTCTTCCTGATTTAATCTCTTAATGCCAAAGTGCTTTTATTAAGGGCAGAGTCATATCAGAAAATTCTTTGATGGCTCATGAGCCGGTTAGAGATTTTAATAAATGAGGAGTAAATAAATTGTGTCTGAAAATTGATTTACACAAATCCTATGATAAAGTCAATAGACATTTCATCATTCATATGCTAAATTCTATGGGTATTCCTGCCAAATTATTGAAGTTGATTGCTCGCTGCTTTAACACCGCAACCTACTCTGTCCTTATCAATGGTGTTCCTAAAGGCTTTATCCAGAGCAATAGAGGGATCAGGCAAGGAGACACCATATCCCCTTATCTGTTTGTTATTGCTTTGGAATGGTTATCTCTCCAGATGGAGCTTGCCTGTTACCAAAATGACATTAGCCCTATATGCAATATCCAACCAAGGTTTGTAACCAAAATTGACATTTTCCTGTTACCAAAATGCCATTAATAAGATAAAAGAAATATTTGGAGACTTAGAAAGGATAGCAGGTCTGAAATTGAACAAACTCAAAACTAAATGCTACTTTAACAAGTTTTGTAGGAATAAACAAAACTTATCGGATAGGCTTGGAGTTACTGAGGGCACCCTTTATGTCAAGTATTTGGGTGTTCCTCTTTCTAATAACACCATAACTGATGCTGCATGTTGTAAACTGGTGGATAACATATGAAAGAAGTTACAAGGTTGGAGATTTAAATTCCTATCTTTTTCTAGTAGAATTGATCTGGTCCACTCAGTTATTACTTCCAAAGTAAGGTTTTGGTCATAGACATTTCAAATCCTAAATTATTCTAGTGCGAAAATTAACTCTGTTTGTGCCAACTTTATATGGAGGGGTGGTCTGCACATAGTCAATTATAAAGAACTCTGTAAACCAAAGAAAGAAGGGGGTGGGCCTTAAAAATTTGTTTGATCTATTAAAGTTTATAGTCTCAAACTTTCTTAGAAAATTCTAGATTCTAACAATCTATGGGCTAAATTGATGAGAGCCAGATATCTTAAAGACAACTTCTTGGTAATCAAAATTGATAACAATGCTTCTGTTACTTGGAAGAACATAATGAGACATAAGGAGAAACTAAGAACTTAATTGTAAGGAAAATTGCTAATGGTGAAAAAACTGATCTTTGGAAGGATTCATGGCTTAACAGTAAATTGTTATTGAAAGACTGGGATGGGACAGTCTTTCTGCTAATGGTGCCCCCTCTTACAAAGTAGATAGTATCATTAATGGTTCAAGATGCGAGTGGGATAGACAACTCATTACCAGAAACTTCTAGCAGGAAATTCAAGAAACTCCTATATTTGCTGACAGAACCGAAGACTCGTGGGCTTGGAGGAGAGCAGTAAAGGACAGTTTAAACTTAAACATACCTAAGAGGATACTAGGTCAAATTTCCTAATGTTCCATAGAAATGCATTGTTTGGAGCAGATCTAAAAACCCTAAAATGGTTCACACCCTATATAAAGCCTTGATAAACAGATTTCCTACCAAGGACCGACTACACAGAAGGGGAATTTTGGAAGACACGATATGCAATTTTTATAACGCAACAATTGAATCTCATGAGCATCTATTTTTAGACTGCACTTTTAGTAAGAGGATTTGGGCCATTCAAAAGCTTATATGTATGCAAACATATGAAGTTAAAACTCTAAAGGAGGAAGTCAATTACCTGAACACGAGGAGTCCCATGTCGCACTTGATGAAGGAACTCGTAAAAATTATCTTAACAACCACCATATGGCACCTTTGGTATAAGAGGAATGACAGGGCTTTTAATGGAAAAAAGAAGGAAGTGTTAACTTTAACAAGTTAGATTAATCAAGACATAAGCATCAACATCGGTAGAATTTCTAAAAGGAAACTTACCAGCTTAATGGAACAAGAAGCACAAGTACTAGACAGTTTGAACTAGATGGCAGCGGATGGAGGAAGTCAAGCAACAAATTGGGAGCCACCATGAATCGCCTTTCTACAGGACCCTAATTTGGAATGTTTGAGTTGAAGTGTTGAATTTAGCTTAAAATGAAGATTTGTATGTATCCATATTGTACTTTCGGTTGTATTGCTTGGGCCACATAGCCCATTGAGTTTGCAATAATAATAGTTAACTCAGTTTTAATATATACATATATAGTATATTTTATATATACATATCATTTATTATAAATATTAATTATAAAATTTACAATTTTATATAAAATATATGTATATATTAAATTAACATTATTTAATACAATAAATTAATTTTAAATATTCATATGTATAATATTTCAAAACCCGTTAAGTGATATATATATATACATATATATATATATACATATATATATATACATATATATATTTATATATTAAATAAATTTTAAATGTTTTATATATTGTATATAACATAAATAAATACATATAAATATATATAATAAAATATTAATTATATATATGCATATGCCAAAATATCTTTTAGCCGTACAAAAAATAAACTTTTTTAATTTTTTCATTATATTTTCATACAGAAATATAGTTAAAAATTAATTTAGCTTCAAAACCAATTTTAAATGATTGCATTTTATATTGCACCAATGATAAACATAATATATAATTATATGTATATATTTAATTTTGAATAAAGATATATATACACATATTACATACTCAAATTAAATATTCATTAAAAAAATTAATCTGAACATTAATTATACATATACAAAATTAAAAATATATAGTACATGTATTATATATTTACAAATTATGTAAATTTTATTTTAGCATTATAAACAATATAATAATATATTTAAATTCAAAAAATGATTTTTTTTGTTCTTACTATGAGAATGTGTGTGTTATAAAAAAGAATGTTTTTTAAAACATATATACATATATATAATCCATCCTAATGGCGATAGCATTGATAATATACAAATTCGTGGTATTCGATTACCCTTTTAACATATATGGTATAATGATCATTATATACAACATATATAAATTATAAATGAGAACATACCTCTGCCTAAACCCTACATAGCACATCTTATAATGTTGAATCTGAACTTCTTGAAATGATTTTTGTACCCAAAAGTTGATACCTTCTTAAATGCAGCTACCACCGAAGCTTTTATATTATTTTATTAAATGTTTTAAGACTAAAAATTTGAAGATGGAAGAGGAAGGAATGGCCGGTCATGGCTGAAGTAGGGGAGAGCAAAAAAGTCAAATAAAAGTGAGCATTAGGGTGCTTTAAATAAAGGAGATCCTAACGAGTGAAATAAGAATCTAGACTGTCATTTTTCTCTTACCTCATCTCGTCTCTTTAATTCAAAATCTAACCTCCTTCTAAACATCTAATGGCCCCCCATAACCATATCATAGCCGCAAACGTCAATCCTTATATGGGCCTCAAATTCATTTCAAGCCCGATCAATAATTAACACATTTAAATCGAATTTAAATGCATATTGATATCGTATATCGGTTACTGTATTTATACTATTATTCATATTGATCAACACATTTAAATCCAATACGCACATTTAATATTGATCAAAAAATATCAAATAAAATTTTATGATCAACATTTCATAAATATTGATTAATTTAACTAATTTATAATGATTATAATTTAATTAAACCGGGTCGTAACATGAGTATTCAGCATTTTGGTTATGCGACTCTTAATTGTAAATGTGGCCAGCAATTAATATCAAACAAAGTGAATATTAACATTCATACATTACTTAGTAGGTGGTGTGACATAATGATCAAATTTATCGCTTATTTGGCTTAGGTAAAACCTAATTTTACTTTATTAAGCGTTACCCGATAGTCATAATTGTTTACTCTAATTCTCTACATTAAAACTATATCACTTTGGACTTATGGAATTTGCAATGGTCAAAATTCTAATATCGTCCTCATTCAACTCTATAGTCTTAACATAAATTCTTTAGTTCAAGAATTGAAATTATTATTAACCAAACTTCTCTAACTAGAGACTTTTACTATGAGTTGTCTTCAGGTGATCGTGATACTAACATCATATAACTTAGAAGGTGAATCCTTTCTTGAATAGTGTTTCACTTCCAATGCTTCCACTTAATACAACTATAGTCGTTTAATGGATGTTGTGCTATAATTTAACTATAATCAAAATGGAACTTCCACATCGAAGATTAACAGTATTCTAAAGTCATGAGAATTATGTAATTTTGTAGCATTAATATTTTCTGTTTGACCATAGTTATATTAACCAATAAAAATCTATCAAGTGAGTTATTCAGTATTTATCCAATAACTATTAATACGTAACCCCTTGGTGCCCATTAGTAGTGATGTATAATACACTGCCCAACGTTTGGAGAGCATTACATACTCTAGCCTCAACGGATATATAGATATCCAGTCCCGATACATCTTGACTAGGAATACTCAAAATATATAGATATCCAGTCTCGATACATCTTGACTAGGAATACTCAAAATGGTATGTTTAATTTCATTGTGATAATTACTTATGTTTCAGCACTTTGTAACTACTATCACAAAACATACCATTTATGGATTTTCTGTTAAACTTACTTTAAATTAAATTAATTAATTAATATAACACATTATATCGAGTATATAATAGAAAGAACATACCTTTTATTTCTAACAAGATTGGTTATTGAGTTAGATATATGAAACAAATTACATAATTGCTCCTAGGGCATACCCCTAACTCTATCAAGTAGGTCCAAATTTTTTGTAATAAAGTTTATGTAGGAGAAGAATGTGCTGGTGGTGATTCACTTTGAGGTAGAGCCGAATGAAGTGGAAACGTTGAGTCCGACACTGTGTCGTATGAAGGAATAGTCAGGGTTGAAGATATTTTAGGAGAGATATATCGTACGAGGGAGGAAGAAGGCAATGCCAATGGTCGTAGAGAGCACGATGGTCATGGCCATGCATAGTCATCAAGGTGAGCAAGTTTAGAGCGGTAGAGTTTTTGATTTGGATGCATGCGAAGAGATTGGTTTGAACACACAAAAGTAGCTTTTTAACTTTCGTCTTCTTCCAAACGAAGAAGGGCATATTTGCTAGCAGTCGAGCGACACTGTAAGTATATACCTTTTTTCCCTATGTATAATAATTAGGTTACAAAAGAATTAGGTTATGTAATATGTTAAATTTATACAACTTCATAGTCAATTAGGTTATGTAATATGTTAAATTTATATGGCTTCATAGTCTTAGTGAACATGGTTCATTATCAAGATTTAGTATTAAATTATATCATGATCAGCTCGTGAACATACCACATATTGAATTATGTATTCTTTGGTAAAAAAAATTGTTTATTAAAATTTAAAATATTTCTTAAGACTCTTTTACAGAATAGATTTTAATATAAAGTTAAAATTAACCTTCCGGGCATTCATACAGCTAGTAGTGTCTATCTTCAGTTAGTTTCAACTATTGCCTATAATTGATACAAAACCACACAAACATTTCATATTCCATTAGAAGAGGTGGGGATTACACTATTTGATTCACTATGCTTACCAGTATCAAAAAAGGATAGGCCGATTTTCCTCAGCCACCTTTGATGAAAGGTGGTATGATACAAATATGGTATTTGAGTTATTTCTCCATTTGTCACATGAGCCCAAGACCTTTGAATCTGCTAGACCTATTTGAGTAAGTGTATGTCTTACTCCCATGCAGGATATACTAACCCACTATACACCCGATCATGATTTTGAACAGCCTGACCTTTTCTCTTTTATCTTATGGGATATGTATTTTTTACTACTACTACTAGTTTGTTTGTACTTGTGGGTATTTCGAGAGAGTAGCCTCATTGGACTTGGATACTTGTAATAACCCGTCCTGAAACGAACCTAAATTATGATCTAGAAAAGGCCCACCGAAACTTAGACCCACTAAAGCTAGTTGTTGGTTGATATAAAGAATAATACAGATCTATTTATCTACACATTCAGAACTCACGAGAGAAGGATAAAATATAATAACAGAAACAATACCCATTATATTTAAAATCCAAATATCATAAAATCCATAACACGATATCAATAGCAACCGTCACACATCCATAGCAAAACATTCTCAAAATAAATTTTCTCAATGGATATATCAGAAAATAACACTAGTGGATAAATAGATAAACTTCCACAAGTTTCCTCCTCACGTTCGTCTTTAGCATCACCTTCCCTAACCTGTGTGTAATGAGGAGGGAGTCAAAACAACATATGTATGGTTAATAAAAATCATGAGCCTTACTATCATAATACTTGGGCAGTATAATTTAAATAGGAATGTCTTTCGTATATTAGCTTTGATCTTTCCAACTTTAAGCCCTAAGGATTTCCCAATTCTATTTCCATAACTTTTACTCTTACAACCCAATAACCTATATCTATCATCAGTAATGTCCTATCGATGTAACAGATAGTACCCAAGCCAATTAATAGCTTTTTGATGGGAATTAGGTAGATTTGACTATTTAATACCTCATTTAAGCTAGGTTCCCATCATTTAATACTTATCCTTAGTCGGTATCCTCAACGACACTTATGTAGCTGACATTGCACAGAATCTCTTCGGTTACTTAATACTTCATATCGAAGCAGACCCCTTTCAAGATATCCAATACCATGCCTAACCATTAACCCCGATCATTTACTACTTCCTACATAGGGAAGAGGTGGGCCTTCACATAACTATTTAATATCAATCACTGAAGCAGGTCCTTCGTATTATGACCTGTGCCCCCACAGTGACATCTCATATTAGTCTAACTATTCATAGATCATGGTAGCCAGATTAGCTGGACATATTTACCCTACAACATTTAGGACTAACCTCACATCATTTGCAATTACTTATTATAGACAATGCCTCATATCAGCCCCAAAGTCACAATGTTGGTAGCCAGTTTAGCTGGGCAGACTTCTGCATGCTTTTGACTGACCTCGCTCCCTATAACTTAGTTATAATTTATAACACTCTCTTAACATATTATCACACATCTCACTATACCATTATTACAGCCTTATAAAAAAACTTCTTATCTGGCTATAATTAATCACTTGCCGAAGGTGGATCCAATAATAATTAATAACCTATTAAATATGTAATTAATACATTAATTATACGTTATTTGCATTAATTTATATACATACACACACACACACACACACACACATATATATATATATGCACCAAGAAAATTTCTTAGCTTGTGGAGATTATGCCCTAAATTAGCATTTAAATGTCAAATCTTCAAAAATTATACAAGTCTCATTTCCATATTAATAAATATACCATAAATCTGATATCCATAATTCAATCAAGAGACTTGTATAATATAGAATCCAAACCCATTTTATTTTATACTGAAACAACATAATAAATCAACATTAGAAAGTTACAATTTAAATACTGTTAGTGTAGAATTTCGACTACACTAACACCCCCAAGGTCCGAAGGCCTAGCTTCAGATGTTGGTTTGATTATAGGTTCCGGATATAAGAATACCGAGATGAGATGTTATATTGCTGGAACCACTATACGCTGAACTACTGGATTGAGATGAGAAATAGGAAAGAAGTAAAGTGCTGAAAGTAAATAACACCGAGACTTTTATAGTGGTTCAACCCAAAAGTCCCTACATCCACTGTCCTTTCCTTTTTTAGTCACTCTTATATAGCCGAGAGGCTTGTTACATTGAACTAGGAATTTCCGCCATTAACAAGTTTTGAATAGATCTCTAATATAGGAAAGTGCTATAAATTTATGGCAGCTTTTTATGCGCTTAAAAGCCCCCTTTTCTGTAGCAAATGTTCCTTTATTTATAGCAAATATAAGGTCCTTCTATTGTTGCGGGGTTTTTAACTCAAATTGATGACTTGGCTTGCTATAGTCGGCTTTACTTCATGCACTTGTCATCATCTGGTTGAAAGTTCTTTGACACAGATTGCTAATGTGGCGCTTTTATATATAACTTCTTGGACTCTTTTGTTTATTCTTACCATTGATCTCGGCTTAGGCTATCCAAACCATTAATTATTAAGACTTGTTGAGATGTACTTGGTTTCGGTAGTTGCTACTCTCAGTTAAGCTTCTTGCTCTATTTTGGATAATAGTTTAGGTCTTTGTTGCTGCCTTATTTCATGTTCTCGGCCTATATGCTCTTAGGTACTAGGTTTGATGCCTAAGCTCATGATGGAAGCTATACGATGGGTCTTAGAACTATAAGTCAAGGGACTTCCTTTGAGTAATTTGCACTTCGTGGAAATTATGGTGTAACACATGCCTCCCCAAAGTTCACCTTATATGGTTGATATGAGGAGGACTTTGGAAAGGATAGAGTTATATAATGTTTTGTAATTGGCTTGTTTGTTCCATTCCCATGATAAAGTCGATCCTAAGTTTTGGGTGGTGCAGTATTCCGAGAACTCCTTAGAGTATTGCTTTACCAAGATGAATTCGTGATGATCTGAACTTGTTTCAGCAACAATTTAAAATCCAACCCCATCTGGAGGGTTTTGAAAATAATTTGAAACATAACCTCATCCAAAGAGTTTCGAAAATAATTTGAAATCTAATCCTCATCTATAGGTTTTCGAAAATAATTTGAAATCTAATCCTTATCCGAAGGGTTCCAAAAATAATTTTAAATATAACCTCATCTAGAGGGTTTCAAAAATAATTTGAAATGAGTGCCTAGAGGCGAAAATACTTCGATATTATGCTCCAGCCATCTTGACCTAATCTCACATAGATATCGAGTTTTTAGAAAACTACTAGTGGCGATATAATGCCTATATTTTTCATGGGGATGATATGACTCACTATATAGCACTGTGCATGGTACTTTTGACCATGGCTCACTCTTTGCATGACACGAATCTGCCATGGCTCACTTTTTCACAATGCCATGGTTGTGACTCACTTGATGCGTTCTGCACGGTCAACTTCTCGTGACTTACTCTTTAAACGACACTATCGGCCGTGGCTCACTAGTTGCACGACACTTTTTAGCCACCGCTCACTCTTTACACGACGCTATTGGCCATGGCTTACTATCATCAGGAATCTACCCAACGCATGGTTCCGTATAACAATGATTTACTATAATTGGGAATCTACCCATTATTTTGACTTTCTAAGGAATCGACCCGATGCATGGTACTACTTGACCATGGCTCACTATATTGGGAATCTACCGAATTTTTCTAACATTCTCGAGAATCTGCTAGATGCATGGTACAACTTAACCATGGTTCACTATATTGGGAATCTACCCAATTTTTTTAACATTCTCGAGAATCTACCGATGCATTGTATTACGGTGCCAAGAGGAAAAATCTACTTTAAAACTGTGAGGTCAAAACTTTTGAAAACTATGTTTGTCACTCGAAGCCATCTAGGTTGAGTGGTAAGTGAAATCATTTGAGTGCCGAAAGGTAAAACTTAACTTGTGACCATGAGGTCAAAACCTTTTGAAAACTATGTTTTTCACTTGAAGCTATCCAGGTTAGGTAGTAAGCGAAATCATTTGAGTGCCGAAAGAAGAAACTTAACTTATGACCGTGATGTCAAAACCTTTGAAAAATACGCTTGTCACTTGAAGCCATCTAGAATAAGCGGTAACCAAATCATTTGAGTGTTGAAAAGCGAAACTTAACTTATGACCGTGAGGTCAAAAATTTGAAAATTATGCTTGTTACTTGAAGCTATCTAGGCTAAGCGGTAAGCAAAATCATTTGAGTGTCGAAAGGTGAAACTTGTGACCATGAAGTCAAAACCTTTGAAAACTATGCTTGTCACTCAAAGTCATCTATGCTGAGCGGTAAGTGCAATCATTTGAGTGCCAAAAGGCAAAACTTGTGACCGTGAGGTCAAATTTTTTGATAACTATGCTTGTCACTTGAAGCTTCCTAGGCTAAGCAGTAAGCGAAATCATTTGAGCGTCAAAAGGTAACTTGTGAACATGAGGTCAAAACCTTTGAAAACTTTGCTTGGGACTTGAAGCCATCTAGGCTAAGTGGTAGCGAAATCATTTGTGCGCTGAAAGTTGAAACTTAACTTGTACTTATGAGGTCAAAAGCTTTGAAAACTATCCTTGTCATTTGAAGCCATCTAGGCTAAGCAATAAGCGAAATCATTTGAGTGCTGAAAGGCGAAACTTAACTTGTGACTGTTAGGTCAAAACTTTTAAAAACCGTGCTTGTCACTTGAAGCTATCTAGGCTAAGCGGTAAGCAAAATCATTTGAGTGTTGAAAGGAAAAACTTAACTTGTGACCGTGAGGTTAAAACTTTTGAAAACTATGCTTATCACTTAAAGCCACCCAGGCTAAGTGGTAAGCGAAATCATTTGAGTGCCGAAAGGTGAAGCTTAACTTGTGACTTTGAGATCAAAACCTTTGAAAACTATGCTTGCCACTTGAAGCCAGCTAGGCTAAGTGGTAAGAGAAATCATTTAAGTACCGAAAGAACTTTACTTGTGACCGTGAGGTCAAAACTTTTGAAAAGTACGCTTGTCACTTGAAGCCATCTAAGCTAAGTGGTAAGTAAAATCATTTGGTGAGGTAAAGGTTAAGCTGATTTGCAAGGTAGACTCCTTCTTTCCATAATTCATCAAAGGATGAAATTTTATTTTGATTAAAGGTTAAATTGGTTTGCAAGGTGGACTCCTTCTTTCCATAATTCATCAAAGGAAGAAATTTCTTTTTGGTCAGGAAGCAAAACTGAATAACCGTCAGGTAGTGAAATCGTTTACCCGCCTACAGGTGAAAGCATGATTTTGAAATTCGCATGATGCTACTGGATCTTAGTAGTATCATCGCTTAAATATTTGGAGCAATATTTAAGAATTGGGTGATATTACTTGATCATGGCAATAATCATGACTAAAATGTTTCGATGCAATATTTGAAAGTTGCGTGATATCGCTTGATCACGACAATAGTCACGACTATCGCTTGATTATGGCAATAGTCACGACTAAAACATTTTGATGCAATGTTTGAAGTGCTTATGACTTAAGAAAATTGAAGTCTTATGTGACATACTAGAGGCATTGCTAAGATATTGGTTATTGTCTCAAACTTGTGGACAACACTTCTATTTACGTAATAGCTCCATGCTGTGGTAATATCTCAGATGCTCAGCATTCCAAGTCCGAGGTATAATGTTGTCGTCTGGTCTTTTTAACCTATATATTCCTAGAGGTTATGGTGTCATGAATTATCAAGAGTCCTTCCCAATTTGGACTAAGAGGTCCGTTCATCGGATCCTTTTTATTCAACATTAACTTTCAGAGGACGAGGTCTCCCTTTTGAAACTTCCTAGTTTGAACCCTTTGGTTGTAGCTTGGTCTCAAAGTTTGGATAACAAATCAAACCTATTGGAGCTTTATATTCTGCTGTATATTATAATAATGCCTTCGGTTGTATGGAGTGGGAGCATGGCTTCGAATCCGTAAGCTAAGGAGAAAGATGTATGTCCCATTGAAGTTTTGGGGCTCGTCCTATAAGCCCATAGAATGAAAGGTAGTTCATCTACCCAATTTCCCTTTGCTTTATTTAATCTTTTCTCCAAATTGGCTTTAACGATCTTGTTGGCTGCTTCAATGACCCTATTAACTTATGGGTGTGCCACCAAGGAAAAATTCTTGATGATGCTATGATCTTGGCACCATACTACAAATTCTTGGCTTTCGAATTAAGTGCCATTATCCTAATAATCTTATATGGGAGATCAAATCCAGATACGATGTTCTTCATCACAAACTTAATTACCTGATGGGAGGTATGTAAGCCAAGGGTTCGGCTTCAATCCACTTTGTAAAGTAGTTAATTTGTTACTATGGTATGTTTCCCCCTCTTTTTGCAGTAGGAAGGGGTCCAATGAGATCGATGCCCCAAATATCGAGTTGTCAAGGGCTCATTGTTGGGGTGAGTTCCCTAAGGGGAGCTTTTGGTGCCTTTGCGTGAAATTGGCATTTGTCTCATGTTCTTGTGCATCTTGATTTAGTGTTAGCCAATAGAAGCTCTGTCTATGTATTTTCTTTACTAATATTTGGTCAACACAATGATCTCTGTAAGTCCCGTCGTGAACTTCTTTTAACTATGGTTGACCTTTCGAGGTCATTACACACCAAGGGTATGGAGTGGAGAATCCCATTTATAGGTTACTCCATTCTTGCTAAACCTTGGAGCGTTATATTTGATCTGCCTTGCTTCGGTAGCTTCTATATGCTAGGCTTCTTTTGGATCTCAATTAGAATGGAATTCCCTTACATCCCTTGAGCTTGCATATTTTGGTAAGACATCAGCCCTAGTATTTTGATCTTTAGGAATGCTTTCCATGTGATAATTCTCGAGAGCTCCGAGTGGTTGCTTTACATGCTTAACATAAAGTGCTGACCTCAGGTCTTGGATGTGATAATGACCGAGAACTCGATCGATGACTACTTAGGAGTCACTGTACATCCAAACCTCTGAGACCTTAATAAAAATACCCCTACTTAATCCAACGATTAGGGATTCATACTTGGCTACATTATCGGTGGCAGAGAAGGCAACCTTGACTGCCTAGTAAATTAGATGATTGTCTGAAGTTACCTAAATACAGCCAGTACCTGCCCCGTGTTCATTTTAGGTTCCGCCAATCACAAAGTTACCAAGAGAATAGTTTATTTTACCGCTTCCTTTTTCGTGTTCGGTTTCTAAACCAGTGCATTCGGTGATGAACCTAGCCCGTGCTTGACCTTTGATTGTTGTCCTTAGTTCATATGATATCTCATACAAGCTAAGCTCTGTACCCTACCTAATTAACCTCCACACAGTCTCTTGTTTACTAAAAACTTGTCAAAGTGGTTGATCTGTAAGGATCTAAAAATATAGCTAAAGCTTCCTGGTCAAGAACATCAAGCTATAGGCAAGCTTTTCCAATACTAGGTGATTTTCTTGGCTGGGCCTAGCCTTTTCTTTATATAATTCATGGGTCTTTGGATAATATTATCGTCTCTTACTAAGGCTGAACTTATGGCCTGCTCCATGGCGGCTAAGTAGAGGAATGGGGTCTCTCCATCTATTGGTTTAGACAACAATGAGGGAGAACTTAAATGTTTCTGAAGATCTTCGAATGCTTTCCAGCATTCGCCTGTCCATTTGAAAGTAGCATGTTTCTTTAAAGGGTTGAATAAGGGGATACACTTGTCGGTTGATTGACTTATGAACCTGTTCAAAGCGGTGATTCTTCCATTTAGGCTCATTAACTTCTTCCCACTGGTTGGAGCCTACATTATGGCTTTTATCTTATATGGGTTCATCTCTATCTATCTAACACTAACTACAAAGCTCAAGAACTTCTATGATTGTATGCTAAAAGCACGCTTTTGAGGTTTTAGCTTTATCTGATACTTTTGAAGAACATTAACATTTCGAACAGATCTGAAACATAACTTTCTAACTTTTATATGATGCCATTGCATTTTTTGAAGATCGAAGGACATGACCCGGAATAAGCGTCCATAAACGAAAGCAACTGGTGCCCATTAATTAAAATTCCAAAGATTCGAGACTATGAGGTGCCTCCCTTTGGATTTGAAACTTTTGAGGTTATAATCGGGATGATGGCTTTAATGGTACTAAGGTCTTTTATTTTTTTATGGGATTTGAGTTATGAAAATGATTCTTCTTTGCAACTTTAACTTTGTAAAGGAAATACCTTATGCATTCATTTGATAAAGGTCGTATGGTGTTGTCCAAAAGGGAGACCGTGAATGCCGAGCCTTGAATGCACCCCCCTAAGTAGTGACTCGGTAGACTGGTTTATGCTGAAGAGGAAAGCACCGAGAAGGAGCCAAGACTTGCTGATTGGACTTTAAGAAACCAATGACCGGTAAGTGCCCCTTAGAGTTGGAACTGATTATAAAAAGTATTCCTCTTGCAACTTCACCTTTGTAGAATAGCACAATGTGCATTTATTTGGCAAGTGTTACATGGAATTCTTCCTTTGGGGCTTCCCCCTTCGATGGAGGTTGATTCGGGAAAGACAAGTCTTCATGAGTTCCCAGGAATATCCAAAACAAGCTTTGGTTAGGTGGAGTAGGTCCTCATTCTGTTTTGATTTCTTTAGGTATTTGTCACTTTAAGTGTCCAATAGGGCTCTCTTGTTAGAAGAAACCAAACTATCGTATTTCGATAACACAGTGGAAAGATTCCTAACTTCACTACTTTGGATCATAATCATTTTTTGAATTGGGTTGATTTTTGGAGAGATCTCTGAATATATTTTGGGAGCTACCTAATCTGAAAGGCTTGAGGCTTAAAATTGTGGTCATATTCTATGTTATTTGAGAATATCCAACTTTTCATCATTGTCTTCTTTAATAATTGAGGGGTGTCTCCAAAATGTCTTCTTCAGAACTAAGCACAGTTAACCAAAACATTATGTTGGGTCCTCGAGAGGAACCAAGGTGCGGTGGCTCGAGGTTTCCAGTCTAAATTGAACTTGTGTCTTTTATGTAGGCCCCGATCTAGGCTATCTATCTAGTGATGATAGCTCTCTTTGTTTAGGGAGGAATGTATGGAACTTCTGAACGTCTATTGCTAGATTCGGCGGTAGAGGAATGTCCTTCGATGTGCATTTCATTCTATTAATCAATAGGCGCATTGATTGAATCTTCCAGTTTCCAAATAGAATGTGTAGACGTCTTCACCATTATGGTCATGGTATGGTAGTCCTTCTCTTATCATTTCGATCAAATATTTGGAGATATTTTTTTCAATTTGAGTTTGAGAAAAGAGACTGGACTAAGTAAATTGAAAACCTTCCATTAATCTCGTTAGATTAGCAAGAGGGCTTCACTTAAACCGGGTAAAACGAAACTCTACATGACCTCGTTGGCTCAATGACAGAGTTTCAATTTCTAAATTATAAGCATAAATATGATATGTAAAAGTTCTTAAGAAGAGAGAACGTACCGAAAGAGATACTGTGAATGCTAATATATGAGTGCACTTCTTAGGAGCAGACTTAGTGAATTGGATTATACTCAAGAAGAATTTCACCGAAAGGGGATGGCGGAGACCTGCCAATCAAATCTTCAAGACTTTTGAAACCATAAAACATTTTGCAGGAGAGGATGTAATTGAGAGGTGCATTTCCATCTTTTGCAGAAAAGTGTCATATGCATTCATTTGGAAGAGTTACATGAACTTGTCCGGAGTCATGGAAACATAACATAGCAAAGAAAAGGTTTTGAAATGAGATACTTAACTTAATGTTTAATACACTCAGTCAACTTCCCTTTCTTTATTAATTCCTCGACTACATAAGAGAACTTTCGGAACTTATCTGTTTCGTGTCCATTTACTCGATGATATATATAGTAGTTCTTTCCTTTTGGATCTTCTATGTTAGAAGGGGTATGGTTGGGATAATGGATCTCTTCATAGGTCCTTAGAAAGATCCGAGACAAGTTCTGATTAAGGTGAGTAAGAACTTGATCACGTATTAATTTCTTTCAAGACTCACCACCTTGAGTGTCTAGAGTGGTCCTTTTATTAGAGGAATCTAAATCTTCATATTTTAGTAACTCAATGGAAACATCTTTAACTTCATCATTCAGGGCTTTAACGATTTTTCGGAGTTGGGTGAATTCATGAAGGGATCCTTGAAGATATCTCAAAATTTTCTTGATTTGAGAAGCTTAGAGTTCATAGGTAGGATCATATTCTTGACCATTTTCCTTCTCCGAAATGAGGGTAACCAGTATTTTGTTGTTGTCTTCTTCAATGAGTTGAATGCGAAGATTGAGGGGTAGTTCCGAGGTGACTCTTTTTTTTGGGGACTAGACATAGCTGGTTATAAGGCTCTGTTGGATCTCCGAAAGGACATAAAATGTGGAGGTTCGGCCCTCCTTCTAGCGCCAAAAATGATAGTGCAGAATTTCGTCTACACCAACACACCGAGGTCCGAAGGCCTCGCTTCGGACTTTGGTTTGATTATAGGTTTCAGATATAAGAATATCGAGACGAGATATTTTATTACTGGAATCATTACACTTTGAACTACTAGATTGAGAAGAGGAATGGGGAGAAAGTAAAGCGCTAAAAGTAAATAACACCGAGACTTTTATAGTGGTTCGACCCAAAGGTCCCTACGACCACTGTCCATTCCTTCTTTAGTCACTCTTATATAGCCGAGAGGCTTATTACATTGAACTAAGCATTTATTCCATTAATGATTTTTGAATAGAGCTTCATATAGGAAAGTGCTATAATTTTATGTGCTCAAAAATCCCCTTTTCTATAACAGATGGTCCTCTATTTATAGCAAATGCAATATCCTTCTATTGGTGCAGGGGTTTTAACTCGGATTGAAGGCTTAGCTTTCTATAGTCAGCTCTGATTCACGCACTTGTCATCATCTGGTTGAAAGTTATTTGACAAGGATTGCTGACATAGCACTTTTATATATAAATTCTTGGACTCTTTTGTTTATTCTGACCATTGACTCGACTTGGGCTATCTGAGCCGTTATTGTTAGGCCTTGTTGAGATGCATTTGGTTTCGGTAGTTGTTGCTCTCGGTTAATCTACTTGCTCTATTTTGGACAATAGTTTAGGTCTTTGTTGTTGCCTTATTTCATGTTCTTGGCTTATATACTCTCCGGTACTTGGTTTGATACCTGCGCTCATGATGGATGCTAAACGATGGGTTTCAGAACTACAAGCCAAAGGACTTTCTTTTCGTAATTTTTACTTTCTGGAAATTATGGTGTAACAAATACTTTTACACACTATTCAACTAATTTTTACATGAAATTAGGAAAAGGAAATTTCTAATCAATTTGTGCAAATAGGCGGTGCAAACTACGAATAAGAATTCATACCTTGCACACCATTTCCTAATCAAAACCCTCAATTAGATCCCAAGAGAAAGATAACAAGTGGAATAGAAGGTAAAACATCGAAATCATAAAATCTACACAAATTCCATTATTTTAATATATAAATAATTGAGATTCCAACCTAAGAATTGACATTTTTTTGGGGGATTTTGGGTTTTTCAATGTGAGTTTTCGTAAACCGAAATTCCCTAAGGCATATATCAAACCGAACTTCCCTACTCAATTACTAAAATAGAAAAACTAATATTTCCACTCACAATAGCTCCTTAGCTCTTCCTTCTTTTGGATTTGTCATACCTTCAATAATCTCTTTCAGATCTTTCCTTTTTGATATATACAACAAGGGATTTGTATATAAATTAGATTCAGAAATTTAGGGATTGGAGAAGAGTAGAATTAGAAATAAAATAATAAACATCTAGAATGTGTTACCTAAAACACTAAAGAATTATTTTGAATCTTTGAGAGACTGACAGAGCTTTGCTTGGTTCCCAAAATAATTTGTGAATAAAAGTGAGGGGGTTAGGCTTTTAATTATAGTAGTTGGAATGCACCAGAACTGTTAGATTTAAGTTGGTTAAAAAGAATAAAATCCAGTACGTCCATATGCAGAAAACCCTAGCTGCCACCTTCGTTGACCGGTCTACCACCCCTACCCTACTGGTTGACCGGTGTAGTTATTTTAGGAATGTTTTATACTATCCTTGATTTATTTATTTTATTCATTAATTACTCCTTTAATGTTAACGTTAATTTTAACGATTACTTAAACCCTAAGCCTAATTAATGTTACTTTTAAAATTTCAAATTTGAGAGTTATTTAATTATTTGAATTTGAATTCTATTTAAATTATTTTAAATCCAAAAAATTCAAATATTCATAACATTTCTATATGAGTTTCGTTTTCAATATATTATATATGGTAATTGATCAAAAAATCATCACGAATCTAACAGCATAACTTTTGTGATCGAATTTTAACTTTTGCAAAATTTCCATTTTAGCCTTATCTCATTTAATTAATTATCTAATTTGTTTATTTCTTACCAAATTTTATGGAATGTTATATTTGTCCCCTTAAAAAAGGATTTCATCCTCGAAATCTTTTTAAGGAGTAGATAGCATAACGCGCAATAAACATTCATGTTATACAACCAAGTTATCTACACAACCAAAAGTGCAACGCGATTATGTGTGTAGACATACTATAAGTAAGCTCAATCCTAGAGTGAGTGTATGATCATGACATATAAGTATGTATGCCAAAATTGTAAACATGCATAAAATTCTATATGAGTGCAAAGTGGTAGTGAAAAGTGCAGTAACCATCTCCTACCATCCAATATAGCAACCACGATGCAATCAAAACCTAATTTTCAAGAGAAAAGTTTACCAGTGAAAAGCCTAGGATGAGAGATCCTCATCTTCTCTTCAGTTTCCCATATGCTTTCCGTCAGGTTATCTCCCTATTATACTCAAACCGACCTAATTTCTTTGTTGCAAAGCTACATAGTTTCGTGCTCCACAATGCGTGCAGTGGCACGGTACGCTATTGACTTCATCTCAATATCCCCCAATTGATTAGGTTTTACAGCAGTTGCTATGCTATGAGGGCATTTCCTCAAGTGCAAAATGTGAAAAACATCGTGGACTCCAGCCAGTTTATCCGGTAGCTTTATGCGGTAAGCAAGTTTTCCTATTCTTTTCAAAACTCGAAAGGGCCTAACAAATCTTAGTGCCGAATTTCCCGATTTTCCAAATATCACAACTGTCCTAGGAGGGGAAACTTTGGTAAACACCCTATTTCCAACCTTGAAATCCAACTCTTTTCTTCTTTTATTCGCATAGGATTTTCGGCAGTCTTGCACTGCCTTCATACATTGCCTAATCAACTCTATCTTTTCTAAAGTTTTGTGAACTAAATCTTTTCCAAGTAGATTTTTTTCGGAGGTTTCCCACCAATAATTTAGCGATTTGCATGGTCTCCATTAAAGCGCTTCAAAGGGTGCTATACATTCGCCGATTGGTAACTATTATTATACATAAACTCACTAATGATAAGTGTTGCTCATAGTGTCCTCTAAAGTCCATGATGCAAGCTCTCAACAAATCCTCCAAGATCATATTCACTCTTTCGGTTTGTTTGTCGATCTAAGGGAGGTAAGAAGTGCTAAGATTCAATGAAGTTCCTAAAGCTTTCTATAAACTCCTTCAAAATTTGCTGGTAAATAAGGAGTCTCTATCACTAACGATGCTAAAAGGAATTCCATAAAGTCGAACCACCTTCTTGATATAAATTTATGCCAGAGATGCTGCTATCTTATTGCATCTAACGGGAATAAAATGGACGCTTTTAGTTAGTCTATCCACTATGACCGAAATTTCTTCATTACCTCTTTGACTCTTAGGCAACCTATATTTAAATTCCATCAATACATGTTCCCATTTCCACGTCGAAATCTCCAATGGAAATAACAATCCTCCGGGCTTTCCTTGCTTGGTCTTTATCCTTGGCATGTTAAACATCTAGGAACAAATTCAGCTATTCTCTTCTTCATCCCTGGCCAATAGAAAATTCGTTTCATATCCCTATACATCTTATCTCCTCTAGGGTGAATGGTTATCCTTGAATGGTGACGCTCTGCAAGTACTTCCTCCAACACACTATCAATCTTTGGAACACAAAGGTGTCCATCTCTCATCAAACATCCCTTCTTGTTAACTGCATATATGCTGCTGTGGGGAAATTGTTCTCCTTTACCTAGCTTGCCTAGAATATCAACTATCTCCTCATCCCTCTTTAGCTCTAATCCGATGCGGCCCATCAATTACGACCTAACCTCCATAATTGCCAAGTAGCTTTGGGTGGGTTCTGTTGGCGGTTGGAAGTTGAAATTCGAGAGGAACTCCAACTGCCTTCACTCGTATATAGCACATAAGGTAGCATGCCTTCAACTAAGGGTGTCAGTAACAACATTCCCTTTTTCGGGGGCATACTATATCCCAAATCATAGGATTCTATAAACTCTATCCGCCTCTGCTGCCTAAGATTTAAATCATTTTAGGAATATATATTTGAGCGATTTATGGTCATTGAATAACTCACACCTTTCCCCCAAAAGATAGTGCCTCCATATCTTCAAGGCACAATAGCTGTCAACTCCAAGTCATGAACTAGGTATCTCTTCTTATGGTTCTTTTAATTGCCTACTAACATAAGCTATCACCCTTCCTTCTTGCACCCCAATCCCATGCCACATGCATCCATGTAAACTGTAAAAGGTTTCATTCCATTGAGAATGATAAGCCCTGGTGCACTTACCAATAATTCCTTTAGCTTCTCAAACACTTTCATGCATTTTTTATTCCATACAAAGGCTAGATTAGTCTTTGTTAAGCGAGTTAAAGGGACTGCTTTCTTTGCAAAGTCCTTTATGAATTTCCTAAAATACTCTCTAACCCTAGAAAACTCCTAACCTCCGTGGCATTGTTTGGAACCTTCCAATTCTTAATAGCCTCCACTATTGCGGGGCTCACTGCTAACCCATGGTCGAAAACAATGTGTCCAAGAAATCTCACCTCCTTCCTCCAAAAGTGATATTTTGAGAATTTGGCTTTAATTTGGTGTCTCCTTAAAGTTTCTAGTATCTCCCTCGGGTGATTTTCATGCTTTCCTTCACTTACTAAGATGTCATCAACAAAAACTACGACAAATTTATTCAGTTGTCCCCTAAATACTCTACACTTCAAACCTATAAAGTATGCGAGGGCATTTGTCAATCCAAAAGGCATTACTTCCCATTCATAGAGTCTATCTGGCATGTGAAAAGCGTCCTTGGTTTGATATCCTCTGCAATCCTTAGTTGATGAAATCCATTGCCAAGTCCAACTGGAAGAAGATTTTTGCTCTCGCAAGCTAATCAAATATATCGTCTATCCTAGGTAAGGGTTACCTATTCTTCCTGGTCAACTTGTTGAATTCCCTATATTCGATGCATAACCGTGATGAGCAGTCTATCTTAGTGGCAAAGACAAATGTGGCTCCCTATTCTTATGTACTCTATCGGATGAATCCCTTTTGCAATAGCTTCGATATGCTTATCCAACTCTTGCGTTTCTTTAGGGGTCATGTGTCTTAATGGCAGAGCGACCGGTCTAGCGTATTTCTCCAAATCCATCCTAAACTCGATCTCCCTTTGGGGTGGGAGACCCAAGATTTCTTTGAAGATATCAAGAAATTCTCGAACTATGCATACAGATGAAAGCACATTTTGTGATAAGCTCAACAAATGTAAATAACTTAACTCAACTGAGTCTAGGGGTGTCTAAGGATCTCTATATCTCATCCTCTATAACTCTTTACACATACATTCATTCTATTGCAATATAAGATTGTTCTATAGTATGACAACAAATCCATTCTTAAGGTAAGTCTTTACCCCTTAAAATTAAGAAGGTACGCATTACATATGAAATCAATGTCACATATGTCTTACACTAGTCTTTGCAAATTGAGAAAAGATATCTTGACCCCCAATAGGATTTGAGACCACTATTGGGTTGGTGACAATTTAGGCTTAAAGATTCAAGGAGTTGATCACATTCCTATCTATAAATGAATGTGATGCTTTGGAGCTAAATATGGTACGAATTATATTCCCAAAATAAGAGTTATACCTTCCATTGCCGCCTTTTCTTGGTCTTTAGAGGGTGGTCTACTCGAAATAGGGGAAGCCTCAATGGCGTATGCTTATTCACTCTGCTCTTCCTTCACCAGCTTCAGACACTGATTCTTAAAGTGTCTCTCTTCGTGGTAGTGATAACACTTTTCCTTAAAAGCTTCTTCTAACGGATTCACCTTATAATATTTAGTGATATGTCATTTCTTTTGGCATCTCTGACATAACTTACCTTCTTTCTTGAACATTCCTTTTTACTTCTTATTTGACCAAAATTTCCCTTCTTGGCTCCTCATTGGTTTTGCATAGATCTTGACTTCTCCTTCATTTTCTCCATCTCTTTCTCTTCCGCCCTAGCCATCTGTAGCAAAGCCATCTCAATTTGAGTTTTGTATGTGGCACCAGTGGCTACTTGAGTCAATAACAATTCTCTAAGTGGGGAGTTTAGGAACTTGAAAAACTTCATGGCCTTTCTCATGGGTATATCAATCAAATTCATTCTAAATTTAGCTTGTTTCGTGAATTTAATAATATACTCCTTCGGAGTGGAGTCACCTTGCCTAAGTTGTATAAACCATTCTAATTGCAAGCTCACTTCTGCCCTCGACAAAAACCATGACTCAAATCGGTTCTTGAACTCATCTCAAGTGATAATCCTATCAACGTATTCCTCAGCCACAGTATTCCACCACTCTAAGGCCTCTCCATTAAGGTACCATGCTGCCATTCTTTACTTCATCCGATCCTCCCAACCAAGCTCCTAAAATATCCTCTTGCAGTCATTTATCCATGCTTTGCCTCCACGAAACCTTGTGTTCCTGTATATACTCTTCCTCCCATATTTAGAAAATCCTTACACATTTTGGGAAAATCAAAGAGGCAGGGTGCTGCTTCGGCAGGTGGGTTAATGGGTGCCACCGGTGTAGCTTGTTGAGGAATAGGTACTTATCCTACGTGCCTGAGGTATTATTTAAACCATTTGGGCATCCCTCGAATAGCGACCATTCCTTTGGTGGGATTCCCAGTCTCAGAAGAAGAAGGGTTTTCAACTATACTCTACTATTTGTAGGTTAAACTTTCAGTTACAATGGCCTAAGATAGTACTATATGTTGAAATAAAGATTTGCCTAGTGTATTTGCGTATGTTCAAAATTAGTGTGTGTGTGTGTAGTAGGGTTTTTTGAAAATTCTTTCAAAATAACAAGTATGGCTCCCACACATATACATATCCTAGTTGATCGGGTAACCTAGGCTCTGATACCAAATAAAACAAATCGCCTTGAAACAGACCTAAATTCTGATCCAGGAAAGACTCATCAAAACCTAGACCCATTCCAAAGCTGGCTGTTGGTTGATATAAAGAATAATACAAAGCTATTTATCTACACATTCAGAACTCACAACGAAAGGATATAATATACTAACAGAAACAGTACCCATTTCATTTAAAAATTAAATATCATAAAAACCATAACACGCATAATATGAATAATGACCGTCACATATCTGTAATACAACATATTCAAAATACAATATTATTTTTCAATGGGTACATCAGAAAATAACACGAGTGGATAAACAGATAAACTGCCATAAGCTTCCTCCTCGCCTTTGCCTTCAGCTTCTCCTTTCCTGGCCTATGTTGAAATGAGTAGGGAGTCAGAACACCATATGTCTGGTGAATAAAAATCCCGAGCCTTACTATAATAGTACTTGGGCAGCATAATTTAAAAAGGAATATGTCTTTCGTATATTAGCTTTGATCTTTCCAACTTTAAGCCCTAAGGCTTTGGCAATTCCAATTCCATAATTGTTACTCTTACAACCCAATAACCTATATCTGTCGTTAATAATGTCCTTTCAATGTAAGAGATAGTACCCAAGCCGCTTAATACATTTTTAATGGAAATTACGCAGACTCTGATCATTTAATACCTCATTTAAGGTAGTTCCAATCATTTAATACTTATCCCAAGGCGGACTCCTCAACGGTAGTTATCTAGCTGACATTGTACGAAATCTCTTTGGCGGCTTAATACTTCACATCGAAGCGGACCCCTTTTCAAGATATCTGCTACCAAGCCTAATCATTAACCCTAAAAGTTTATTACTTCCTACACAGGGAAGAGGTGGGCCCTAACACAGCCACTTAATACCTTCAATCCCTTAAGCAGGTCCTTAGTATTATGACCCGTAACCCACAGCGATGCCTCACATTAGTTCGACTATTTGTAGATACTGGTAGTTAGATTAGCTAGGCAGATTTACCCTACAAAATTTGGGACAAACCTCGTGTCATCCGTATTTACTTATTATAGGAGTTGTCTCGCATCAGCTCCAAAGTCACATAGTTGGAAGCCAGATTAGCTGAGCAGACTTCTGTGTGCTTTTTACTGTCCATGTATCCCTATAACTTAGTCATAATTTATAACACTCTTTTAATATATTATCACACATCTCACCGTATCCATTATTAAGGCCTTATAAGAAAACTTCTTTTTTTGCATTTACAATTAATTATTTGCTTAAGGGGGATTCAATAATAATTGATAACCTATTAACTACACTATTAATGCATTATAATTATACGTTATTTATGCTAATACACACACATACACCCCCCATGCATGCACCAAGTAAATTTCTAAGTGTGCAGAGATTATGCCATAAAATAGCGTTTAAATGTCATATCCTCAAAAATTATACAAGTCTCATTTCCTTATTAATAAATATACGATAAATCTAATATACATAATTCAATCAACATATTTGCAAAAAATAGAATCCAAACCCAATTTATTTTATACTAAAACAACGGAACAAATCATTATTAGAAACTTACAATTCAAATACTTTTACACTCTATTCAACTTTATTTTCATTAAATTTGAAAAAGGGAATTCCTATTCAAACTGTGGAAATAGGCGGTGCAAACTACAAATAATAATTCATACCTTACATCCAATTTCCTAATTAAAACCCTTAATCAGATCTAAAGAAAAAAATAAGAAGTGGAATAGAAGGTAAAACATTGAAATTGTAGAATCTATACAAATTCCATTATTTTAATATATAAAAACAAAATCCCAACCCAAGAATTGACATTTTGCTTTGGGGGAATTTTGGGAGTTTTAATGTGATATTTTCGTAAACCAAAACTCCCGAGGCATATATATCTAATTCAAACTACACTATTCAATTACTAAAATAGAAAGACTAAGATTTCCACTCACAACCGGTCCTTAGCTCTCCTTCTTTTTGGATTTAGCACGCCTTCAATAATCTCCTTCAGATCTCCCCTTTTGTTATATCCAATAAAGGATTTGTATATAGATTAGATTCAAAAATTTAGGGATTGGAGAACAATAGAATTAGAAATAACATAATAAACATCTAAAACCGTTACTTGAACCCTAAAGAATTTTTCTTAATCTTTGAAGAGAGAGACTGACAGAGCTTCGATTGGTTCCCAAAATAATTTGTGAATAAAAATGAGGGGGCTAGGCTCTTATTTGTAGTAGTTGGAATGCACCAGAACCATTAGAGTTTAGTCGGTTAAAAAGAATAAAATCCGGTACGTCCATATGTAGAAAACCTTAGCCGCCACCTTCATTGACCGGTCGATCGCCCCTACTTTACCGGTCAACTACTAGCGGTTGACTGACCTAGGTAGGGGATCAATCGGTGTAGCTATTTTAGGAACGTTTTGTACTACCACTGATTGATTTATTTTATTCCTTAACTAAACCTTTAACATTAACGTTAATTTTAACGGCTACTTATATATATGTGTGTGTGTGTGTATCAACCCCAAGCCTAATTACTGTTACTTTTCAAATTTCAAATTTGAGAATTATTTAATTATTTGAATTTGAATTCTATTTATATTATTTTGGATCTACAAACTTCAAACGTCCATAACTTTTCCATTTGAGCTCCGTATTCAATGTACTATATATGGAAATTGATCAGAAAATTGCCACAATGCAACGACATAACTTTCATGGTTAAATTTTGACTTTTGCAAAGTTTCCATTTTTAGCATTATCTCATTTAATTAATTCATCTAATTTGTTTATGTCATGACCCGTATTTTTGGGTCTTTAAATTTGGAAATTTAATTAGTTTAAATATTCAAATTTGAATTATATTATAATAAAAACTATGCTTCAAATTTAGACTTTATTTTTAATGACGTATTTTTAAGTTAATTTTTAGAATTTTTCCATAATTTTTAATTTGGAAAATAAGTAAATTTGGAAAATAAGTAAAATTTTCGTTTGACGTATTTTACGGCAAACTCTGGCATTTTGAGACTTCACAAATTTAATAACTTGTCTGTTTTATTTTTATTTTGTGGTCATGTAACATTGTTATACAAAATCGTAATTTAGTTTCTATCGATCGCAGCTCGTAATCGGAAGTGATCCGGTATGGCAGGGTACTAGAGTTTATTTAAAAATCAATATACATAAACAAGTACACAACCGTTCTCTTTTTCCCTATCAGCTCCACAGCCACCAATTTGTCTACTCCTCCACCCTACCAGCCACTCTTGTCCCCTTGATTTGACATGAAAATGAATTTTGGTTTTGGACCTGACCATGTAAACATGTATATATAGATATGTTTAGGAAAGCAAGTCTTCTGATTCTTCTTCATTTTCATTGCTCTGTGAACTTCAAACAATGGAAATTTAAAGTTTTCCCTCAACTTCCAAAATTAACAACTCAAAATCCGTCAACCTTTTGAGAAAATTTCCAACTGCAAACTTGTTTATTTTCGAGTTTATTTTTTTTTAAATAGTCCGAGGTCGCCTCGTTGAGTGTGGTTGCGATTATCGGCTAAAATCGGCAAATGGTCAAGGAAACGATCATTTTTGACGATCACGAATTGACGAACGGAGAGTACGGATGGGTTCGTAGCTGCGATTGGAGATTTTTAGAAGCATTTGTATGTTTTTTAATAGCTTGGATTGTCGTAGGAAAGGAGATGATTGAAAATCATTCAAAAAATAATTTTCGGCGAACCGGAGGTTGAGGAGGTGATCGGAGATGTTGGGGAGGAGCTTTGAGGCAAGGCGAAGGTCATGACCCTGGTCGATTTTTGATTAGTGCTCTTGGTTGATGGGGATCGGAGGAATTAGGGTTTAAAGGGCATTTACTGAGGGGTTCAGTTATCTTGTCGCTGGCAAGTAATGGTGGCATCAAACTGGGTCACAGGGGGCGTAGAGGTAGTGGTGGCCGTGGGCATCATGGTGGTAATGGCGGCGCATGTTCTGGTGGTGCGAGGTGGCGGGGGGAGGTCGTTTAGGTCGCATCATTTTGGAAGCCTGGGCATGGCGAATGGCGATTGTCGACATTGGGCTGTGGCCGTGAGGAGGGTGGTGCCGGAGGGTCGAGCGGGTGGAGGTGGACTTGGTGGCATAGGCGCGGCAGTCTCTGGTGAGGTGGTGGTCGCGTGCACGTGCACGATCGTGCATAATTTTTCATTCCAGGTAAAAAAAATGGATCGAAGTGTTGAGGGGGAGAAGAAGAGGATAACACTGTAGCTATGTATTGGAGCTGCGGATGCAGGTTTAAGCATGGTGGGCCGGGTTGAGAATTTTGGGTGAGGGAATTTTCTTTGTTAAAATGTTAATTTAATTTCATAAATATATGTTAGTTATAATTTGTTAACCTGCTTATATTAAACCCAATTGACATGCGGGTTTATGCATTGTACTCGTATTGACGAGTATATCGTTATTGTGCAACTTATTAATAGCTTTGGACATGTATAAATTTATGACATATTAAAACGGATGGGATTTTTTTTTTTGAGATCATGGGGAACCTTAAGATCATGGTATTCATTGATACTCAGTTAAGTAAACCCCACGCCGTGTGTCTACCCCGCTTTTATTTAGTCGTCGCACACGGATGCTTAACGTTGAAACTCCCACTGATGGTTTGGCGCTGGGATTCGAACCTGCCCGGACACAACGTTATTTTAATAATAACGTCGATTAAAATTTATATACATTAACTATTGATGTTTATTTGGCCAAATAAATTATTGTTGAGTCAAATTGGATCGAATATGGTAATTTGACGCCTGTTTAGCAGAATAAAATACCGTTCTGCTAATTAAAGTAATTTGACAATTAATTAACAGAATAAATCCCCGTTCAGCTATTTTACAGTTTTGGACATTTGATTTTATATCATAAATTGATATGCCACTCTCGATAAGTAATATGTTAACCAATGACGGTTAAATTGTTTATTTAGTCGTTGATTATGTGAATGTCGGTTATTAACTTTAAAAGTTAGATTGAATGATATGGTAGCTTGTATAAATACCAGGGTAATCGTTAAGCCTCCTTCAAAATTTTAACAAGTTAATATTTGATTTGAAATTTATTTTAAGAATTTTTATTTAGTAATAAGACCTTAAAAAGGGATAATTATTTATTAATAATATTTTTAAAAGATAATTTGTAATTTTTTTAATAATAATTCAAAGTTAATTATTTATTAATATGATTCTTAAAATTATTTCTTAAATGTTGTTTAAGAATGTTTAATTATTATTTTAAAGTCATTTAGTTATGGTTTAGAAATGTTTTAATTGTATTTTAAATCAACTATTTAAATGATTATCTATACTTTAATTTTTAATTAAAGTTAATTAATTATCTTAATTTAAGTTAGTTAATTATATTTATAGATTAATTAATTATTATATTAATAATAGATTAAAGGTAATTAATTATTACTTTAATAACATTTTGAAAATTAATTAATTATTATATTAATATTGTTTTGAAGTTAACTTATTAATACAAAAATAGTGTTTGAAATAAATCTAATTTAATATATTATTAAATAGATTCTAAAGTTATTGTTTTAATTAAGATTTGATTAAAATGTAATAGTAGGATGTGTAAATAGTAATTTGTTATTTAAAGCTATTTTAAATAACTTATGGTTTATCAAGAGGACCTTATTGACTTAAAGAGTCTACTAATAAGTTGGATTAAATATGGGAAGCATTTTATAAATGACTTTGGATATTTATAAAAGGACTTATAAATGAGTTTTATAAATTGGGTTTTGAGATTTATAGAGAATGTTTATAATTAGATTGATGGTTTATAAAGAAGCTTTATAAATAAATTTGGAAATATTTATAAGATAAAGAAATGAAGAAAAAGATGGTGGATATTCATGGCGTAATTCGAGGGGCAGGGATTGCCTACAGTTTACTATGGATTCGCGGGGATCGCGATGCAACCATTGAGTAAATTGCGATCCATGATTGTTATTGAATGATACTTTCAAAAATCTATTTCTTAGAGTTTCCAAGTTTTTAAGTTTTGGAAGCAAAATGGTTTGTGAATATATTTATACTATGGAAATAAGTATATGGTTAAATTTTGTAAGTATCGAAAATATAGTGGTTTGTGAATATACTTATCCTGTTGAGATAAGTATATAGAAGTGATTTCCAAGTATTTGAAATGTGATTTTAAATTATGAAAGATTAATTTAAGAGGCTTAGTGATTTCTGTGGGAAATATAATATTTGTTTGGAATGTTTGTTTATTTGATAGTTAAATAACCGACTATCAAATCTTGTTTTAAATATGTAATCCTTCTTAATTTTGGTGGTAGGGAATTTTCCTTACTTAACACCAAAGGATTTTAACTTTGGAAATATCTATAGGAAACACGGGGATTATATGATACAGTTACCATCGGGGGGCTATACTGTATAAACTCGTTTCGTTCTTCTAGGACAAATGATAAGGAGATCCGTCCACTTAAACGGTTAGGGGGTGATCCCCGCTCTTATGTATTGCTTGATTATTTCCTAAAGAACTTTCATTGAGAATTCCGGAAATCGGCGTTTGGTTTTGTGGAGCACCCGGGAAGTGGAAGAGTGTACTCGTAAGAGATGACTCGAACCCGTAACCACTCTGAAAACCATATACGGTTCTATGGAGGAGATTCTTGATATTTGAGATATTAGGATCCATGTGTGCTTCCGAGACCCTTTGGGGTATGAGAATCCTGGTGTGATTCCAAGATCAAATTGAGATGTGGGAATCTATGTGTGATTCCAAGACCCGCTGGGGTATTGGAATCCATGTGGGATTCCATGATCTATTTGGTGGCGGTGCATAAGCTGGAATGCCGGACGTAGCCTCATCCGCGGGAATGACTAAAACCAGAGATAGGAGGCATCGCCAGTAGGATCGGCAAACCCATAGGGTGTAGTCGGCTCCACCTAGATGTCACTTACATTTGTTATGCATGCATGGGGCGATGCATTCGATCTTAGCGAGACCGGCTATGTTTTTCCTATGGTACATCACTAGGGGTGTATGCTGCTTTGGAAGGATATCTCTGATCCTTGTGTAGGAGAACCATTCCTCGAAGTACTGAGGGCACATCCATGGAAATCCTACACAATTAGCGAACGAGCCTTATCGATTTTCGATTATATACCTAGTAGTGCTGTGATGTACACTCACGAGCATCACAGCTACTTGATTATTATTGTTTTCGCCCTTAGACATTATTATAAAATCACTGGATTTTCTGATATAAAAGGTTTTGGTTATCGTAAGGTAAAAACCCGTCCGCATTTATATGCAGCGTGGTCTTACGAGATGCCTTTGACTTTATAGGATTTTACAAGTTAAAATAAATAAAATTCCTTATGATTTGAGTTTCTCACGCTGGTTTTACCAGACTGACCCGAGCATTGTTTTCCTACAATGCTCGGGTCAGACTGAGCATATTTCCAGGTTTACTTGGATATTTGGAGCTTTAGGAGACGAGCTGGAGGCCCAGAGACGTATTCACGTACATGGTTACTTTTCCATTGCATTCATTGTTGTATATTATTCTGCATTTGTGAGGATAGGTTGTTATAACTATCCGGGTTGAAATAGGTTAGTATACTCTGATTGATGTCTGTATATACATATATTACAGTTTTATTTTTGTGTAAAGACTTGTTATATATTATAGATTATTCGTTCCGCTGTGAGATTCTGTGTTTTTAATTTCTTCTTGTCTTCTTTCTTTTTTATTTTCTCGAACTATCCGCCTTTCTGTTCAATTTGGGTTAGACATGTGTGGTTTATTGTCATCTTAAACTGTACGGAAAAGTGGGTCATTACAGTTTATTTCTTATTAATTTTTACAGGGTATCACAATAATCTGCTTCATATGATTGGGGTACTGCTACTTTGACCTATTTGTGTCGATCATTAGAGAGTGAATTTGTTGCAAGTTAATCTACGGGTTTCATTTTAGGGTTTTAGGAGTTATTGGAATACTGGTACTTTTAGTATTTTTGTAACTTCAACTATGTAATGATCGTGGTATGCCCTTCTTCATTTTTTTCATCGGATTAGATTTTGGACATCTAAGACACTACAAGACACACACTATTTAGCGACGACTTATTTCTGTTGACGGCCGTCGCTAGCCGACGGAAATGAAGCTATTTACAGTGTGTCTTGTAGTGAGAATAGGAGCAAAAAAATAAAGCCAGACATATATCCTATTGCGGATAAGCAAGTTGATTTAAAATTGGACTGAGACCAGCTTGGTTGCATCCATTTTGCCAGCAGTGAGTAATTGACTTTGATTTATCCAGAAAGCTAGGACTCTTAGTACTCGTCAGATTCCTCTAGTTTAAATTTTGATCAATTTAGGTTGCTACTACTATCTAGGAGAGTGGTGCTTCTGAAATCTTCTTGACTTTAATGTTATTACTGATGACCTTCATTTGCATACATACCTTGGTATGGTTTATGGTCCAAATGAGTTGCATATAGCATGCGAAATAGGTCAGTGGCATGTTGATAGATTATCATCACTAGTGTCCCTTACACGACATCTTGATATAGATATTTTTTAGTTATGATGATATTATATTGCATTCAGCATCTATTGATTTGGTTGGACTATTCACCCTTCGATACGTGATATTACCACCTTAGAAATAATTAATATTTACTATATATTTTTGAGGAATTTATGGACTGTACATTGTTAGATTGTTAATAATTTTCATATTCAATTATTGTGTAGTTATGATGATGTTTGATATGTTCTATCTTTATGTATTTTCATGTTTTTTGATATGTCTGATAGATTTAGTGATTATGTATATTTTATGTTGTTTGATATGTTCATTGATTATGTAGTTTTAAGTGTACTTTTGTCTACTTTTTGTATTTTAGTGTAGTTATGTGTTTATATTGTTAATGGAATGGTGACGTTACATAATCAAATGCTAAAATAATCATTAAACAAATCAAAAGAAGTAAGATAGATGATCCATTATGACATATGCATAATAAACACTTAGAGTCCTTAAAAACCTCAACTTAAATTATCTTAATCCCTCATATACTTCTCCAACTCTTGTTCTACCATCTTACACTGTAATGATGACAACTTTCTTGTATCACATGATATCAACTTCAGCCAAACCTTCTCGCATATCGGAGCATCCTTTTCTCTTATTTTTTCACTACATAGCTTTCCTCCTCTCTTCTTTTACATGGCACATATAAATCTCTTAAAGGTATATCTGTTGCATTTATTCTCTTGAATCCTATACTACTCTAATATCTTTTCTTTATTAGAACTTAGCGAAAAACCTTCTCTTGAGCCTCCAAGAATCTACTATGTTCTGCACCATATTGCTCTAAACGTTGCATAATTTTCCTGCCTATTGGACGACCGTTTGTACTTATAAACAAAGGAGAGTTGTCCGTCGAATTAGGTCCAATACCAGACTTGAATATGAGTTCATTTTTCTCACCTCATATTGTTGCTTGCACATATGATTATCATGAATCTTTCACCTTGGATTATCAGCCAAAACATTAAAATGCTTTAGAAGATGGAAGTGCTTTCCTTTTTTGCTCACAATACATCTTCTGTGTTAGGCTAGCTATAAATATAAATTTAAAATTAGTATAAATTTTCATACTTAAACACTAAAAGTGAATAATCAGTAAGTTTTCATAGCCATCAATGTTTTTCCTACATATGTTCAATTGATTTAAATAAAATGATTACAAGCTATCATTGACAAGTAGTATCGTGCTCTGATAGCCTACTCTGCACAAACCCCCTTTTATTATGCTTGTCTTCCAAAGTGTTATAAAAATCAACCACTAATTTCCAAAATTTAGAATTTTTCATATTTCTGTCGGTTACATTATCATTTGAAACTTGAACTCGTGCACTTGTAATAGATAAATACTCAACAAAAGTAAACTTTTATTAGTTTGTCCCCTCTCTTTTACTTTTGCTATAGGATTGACATCTTCAAGTGCAATAGTTTTATCAGCAGCGACTGGCTTCTTACACTTCTCCAATCAAGAAAACCTACTAAAGATTTGAACTTTTCCATTTTCTTTTGCATTTTCTAAAATTCCAAGCTAGCGGGCACTTGGGTTTCCAAGACCTCTTCTGTCCTTTTAAGAATCATTAGTTCCTTTTAGTCTTCTTCTTCCTCTCCATCATTTTTATCTTCATTGTAAGAAATATTTTACGCTAGATTAGGATATTGAACGGTAAAAAATCATCACATTTTTATGTAACATCTTTACATATGCACTAAGGGTTATTACATAAGGAAAATTGTTTTGACTTAATAGATCATTGGAAGAAGCTTGGTTACAATGTTCGAAATAATTTGGTACACGATGCAGGATGCTTGTTGGTAATATTATGGCAATGTATTGTAGTATTCATATTGCAAATAAGCATTTTGGAAATATTGATTTTGCGAAGGTAGATTCCGAAGAGGTGGATATGGTTAGGTTGGGCGAGATAGTGAAAGAAACTAGGTTGATCCGCAGAAGTGAAATGGGTACACTTTAATTTTTTTCCCCTTTATTTGGATCGTAGTGGGTCTGTCAAGTCTAATGGGTTTCACTAGATCTAATCTAGTTACTTAAATATTTAACTTTTTGATTTAATTTATTAAATCTATGTCTATCAAGTATAAAATTTGAGAAGGTATATATACATAAAATATATTCATATTTCTAAAAGTTGTAAAAAGGGGAGGGGAACATATTGTCATTAGATCTAAATGTAATCACATTAAGATCTAAAAAGAGAAAGATAAAGAGGTGGTACAACAATTGATTGCACCTTCCTTTTCAGCAAACATTCTACTAAAACTATGCCTAATCATTATTCAAAATGACTTGTGATAATAAAATGTTCAACATGAAAAATAATAACAAAATGACAATAAGGTCAATATTCATATGTATAGATATTGAGATTTATATCTACCATGTATATATTCGTCATTTATATGTATATACCAATTGCCACAATTTAGTTAGATTTCTAATATGTATGCTTGATTGTAAAATATTATGAGATCTAAATATTAGTAATAAAGATCTATTAAATAAAACCTAACAATATTAGACAGATAGAAATTTTAGAACCCAATTTTGAAGTTAGGAATTAAAATTTGGTTTGGCAAGTTTTATTCATAATTAAGATCTAGATCACATTTGATTAATGAATTAACCTTAATGAACTATTTACTAATACTAAATCATATATGTGTGTATATAACTATGAAAATGAAAATAATTCAATTACTCAAAATATATACATATATACACATACATCTTAAATTAAATTGTTTTAATGTGAATATAAGATTCACATATTTCTAAATGTGTATATGTATGTATGTATGTATGTATTTGTAACACACACAGATATATATATATATATATATATATATATATGTGTGTGTGTGTAATATTTAATTTTATCACTCAAAATTAAAGCTATTTAAAACAAAAATAATAAAAAAGAATTTTAGAATCAAAACATACACATAAATTAGAACAAAATGTTTATGTATTACATGTTTCAAAAAGATTCAAATCTGAGTTATTTAAATCATTAAAGTCATAAATTACCTTAGAAAATCTTTACATATATATTGCATCATATTTTTAGAAATTATAGTTTTTGCACACAAAAACATTTTCAGATTTAGACATATGAATTAAATAAAATTATAATCATAAATTGCTTTATAAACATTTTCAGATCCACATACAGGCATTTTCCACACAAAACGTCGATGAACCACTTAGCTCTTTATTTAATTCGATGTTTTTATTTGATTTGGAGTTTTCTATTTTTTGAAATAAGGAAAGGTAATTTTGGCAATGGATATGGAGAGGAGAAGAGAAATGTTGAATGAATGGAAGAATAAATGAAAACGAATTAGTCATTTTGTTTTAATTAAAAGAAATAAACCTTTTCCTTTCTTTCAATTTAAACTTCTCTAATCAATTCCATTAATTTTATCTCTCTCTTCATCCTTCTTTCTTCACATGATTTGGCTGGCCATATATGCCATTAAATGGCATAAAATTTCCATAAATCCCTTTATGTAGTTACCTTTTATTTAAACTTGTTTAAAGTTACCCCGATATCGTATATCGATGTACGCAAATATAACTTTTATATATGCATTCAAGTAATTCCAAACAACTCCACAACTTTAAACAAATTCAATAATAGCTAATATTTCTATAATATTAATTAATCTACAATATAAATTAATCAAGTTGTGTGGTTTTTCGAAGAATTCATAAATACGGTTGTAAGACTCAGAGGTGTCAATTCAGCAAACGATTAATTTTGAACAACTCAAATGTTAACGTTCACACATCACCTTAGCTAGTGATGTGATAGTTTGGTCGAATTCATCACTTTCAGATCTTTTTGGTAAAATCTAGTTTCATCTTTTCTTAAGCGGTACATTTTAGTAACAATAATTTATACACATTCTTTTCATCAAAACTATATCACTTCAGTGGATATCTAAATCTTCTAGTTTCACACTTCCTATTCCTAATTTAAAACCATACTCTAAATTCAAAATTCACCCTCTCTTTACTACCATATAGCCAGCCAAATCATGGGGCTAGAAGGGCCTGTAAAACTTTCAAACCCAATTAGTATGAATATACTTTAAATCCAATTTAAACATTTACTAATATAGATAACGATATGCATATGTATAACATTTATATATGTACTTTATTAAAATGTGGAAATCAGAGACATATCCCTCTTCTAAAACTTATACGTTTTACATCCCTCCCTTATAAAACCTATTTTATACATCCCACTTTTTTGAATTTCTATCTTTTTTACTTTCCCCATTCAAAATTAAAGAATCATCACAAAGACATATATTGCGGACGGTTATGAGTTATGGATATATACCCTAAGAGCACATGTTAAGGTTAATCAAATTACTCAAATATCTGCTTGAATTTCGCCTATTATTTTGAAAATAATGATGTATTTTAGAAAATAAAATTGGGAGGGACTTAAACTTTTTTTAATTATAGGGATGTATGTCATAATTTCTGAAATCAAATACTAATTCAAATAAAATTTAATAACTAATATTTCATAAATATTAATTAATATAATAAATTTATTATAATTATAATTAAATTAAATTGTGTGATACTTCAGAGTATTCAACATTTCGATTTTGGGACTTTTATGTGTAAATTAAGTTGGTGATTGATATAAAACAATTTGAATATTAACCGCTCACACTATTTTATATTGTGGTTCCCAGTAGTGACACTATTTTGGTAAAATCCAATGTTACTATTTTAAGTGGTTTCCAGTAGCGACAATTACTTACACTAGTTCTCTTCGTCAAAATTATATCACATTAGGACTTATGGAATTTGGTATGGTCAAAATTCCAACATCGTCCACATTCAACTTGCATAGTCTAAGCACAAATTCTTTGGTTCAATAATAAGAATTATTATTAATCGAACTACTCTGGTCAAAGACTATGTCTTTGAGTTTACTACAGTTGACCATGATTTTAACCTTGTATAACCAAGAAGACGAATTCTCTATTGAACAGTGTTTTAGTTTAAATGCTTCAACTCAAACCCAACTACAGTTGTTCGATGGATGTCGTGCCACAATTTAATTATAATCAAAGTGAAACATACATATTGAAATTCAATGGTATTTCCAAGTCAAGAAAACTATGTAATATTGTCGCTTCGATATTCTCTATTTGACCTTAGCTATATTTTATATTCTCTATTTTATTTGGTTTGAAGATTGGTGTGTAAAACATATATATACACTGAAATGAATATAGTCTTTAATTAAGTTATTATGCTCATAAGTATCATTATTTCTTAATCTATATATTATATATTCTATTGTATAGTTTATCAATGCAGGTACTAAAGTCCAAGAGTAAGGGGGAGTAAATTTTTTGTTGATGACAAAGGGGGAGAAATATAAAATAGGACAGTTAGGCATAGATTAAGGGGGAGTTGTTAGTTTTAGGGGGAGTTATTAGGATAGAAGGAATATTTTATAAACAAAGGTTGTCATCATCAAAAAGGGGGAGATTGTTAGTCCCTGAGGAGTTGGTTTTGATGACAACAACCTTAGAATAGATTATAAAATATAAATACTAACATTACAAGTTTAGATATATATGTATATGCAGGATCTAACCATGCAGGTATCAAGAATGAAGACTGTACAGTATAGAGATTCAAGATATAGAGATAGAAGACTCATGAGTATCAAGATTATCAAGAGTTCAAGGTTAAGTTTGTTTTATTAGGAATATTTGTTAAAACTCGTAGAAAAGCACTGGTATCTTAATATCCAATTTATTCGTGGAATGGAATCCACTTCGAGCCCGTTAAAGGGATGGAACCCTAAGTAGGATGAAATCTACGAAAATCTAGTGGGACATTGTTTTGTATCCACTAATTTTAATTCAAATGATTTTTCAAAATTATCTTGTTTTCAAAATGATTTCAAAACTTTCCTTTTAAAAAGATTCAAAACCCTCGATTCCGTTTTTAAATAATTTTAGCCTAAAAAACATCTTTATTTTCAGAGTCAAAATTACTCCTGATTTTAAACTATCTTTTCAAATAATATATTTAACTTTTAAAATTATTTATACTTTGATTTAAATTATAGTTAAATAATATGTATATATTGGTCTTTATATTTACTTATTCATTTTAACTATAGTTAAGTATATTTATAAAGTTTAAAATAATTTTAATATAAGATAGAGGTTATTTTCAAAGAAAATCAAAACACCAAAAATCCCTTTGGGATGTCGACATGCCCAAGTACCCCATGTCGACATAGTGTCAGTTGAGTTCAAAATTCAAATTTCAAAAGAAGTGTCTATTCGCCATAACTCTTCACGAATGGACATGACTGTTGTTCTTCTATAAATAGGGGTCAGTTTCAATGAATTTTCAATCACTTTTTTCTGGTTTTCACTCCTCTTCTTCTTCCACATTTCTTAATACAAAATCATACCATTACTCTGCCGAAATCAAAATTGAATCATACTCGATTACTTCTAGTTTGATTCTCCATCACTATCTCTACAAGGTTCTCAGTGCTATTCAGAGTTATAGACTTCTTTGTAATATATTAGCGAGAAAAGGTGTGATTGTAGCCTTGGAAATCAATTAAGCGAGAAAATGTGTGATTGTAGCCTTGGAAATCAATTGGGTGAACTTGTTGCCCCGAAAATCAAGTATCTCTACCCAGAGGATTGTCATTCTGGAGGGTGTACCTAATAGCCTTGAAACCGAGGGTTGTAATTGTTGAATTGTTGTTGAAAGGAAATCCGTACTTGTGTTGCGGGACTGGATGTAGGGTAACTCCGAACCAGTATAAAATCCGGTGTGTTCTTTCCTTTACTGCTTTTACTTTATATAATTTGCATCTGTGTTTGATTCTGTGTTCATATCTATGTCTGATTAGTGTATACATTGTTAACAAATTAAGATAAAACTCAAAAAGATTAACAAATTTCTTAAAACACTATTCACCCCCCCTCTAGTGTTAATTCTAGCCTTAAGATCCTTAATCCGCATTTCTCACATTTGGTATCGGAGCAAGGTTTTCAAAAGTTTCATTATCTGAATTTTGAAAATTTTCAAAATGGCTACTAACACTAGTACTGCTATTTCCACCAATACTAGTTCATTTGTAGAAGGTCAGTCTACTGCCAGACCACCACTTTTTAATGGCAGTAACTATGCATATTGGGCATGTAGGATGAAAATATATTTACAATCTGTATGATTAGATACTTGGAATATCACACAAACTGAATATTCTGAACCCACAACTAATTTTGCATAGTGGACCACTGAGCAAAAGACTGTTGCACAAAATAATTCTAAAGCAATGAATATTCTGTTTTGTTCACTTGAGAGAAATGAATTTAATAGAGTGTCAGTTTGTAAGTCTGCATATGAAATCTGGAAAAATTTGCAAGTAACTCACGAAGGAACAAGCAAAGTTAAACAGACCAAAATTTCCATGCTCACAAATCAGTTTCAGTTATTTAAAATGAATACTAATGAGTCTATTTTAGATATGTATAGTCGATTTCAAGATATTGTGCATTCTTTAATATCTTTGGGAAAGGAATTTTCGGAAGAAGATCAAGTCAGAAAAATTTTAAATTCTCTCACTCCAGAATGGGATCAAAAGACACTTGCAATTGAAGAGGCAAATGACATCAGTACTTTAAAGATAGAAGAATTGATTGGAAATCTAATGTCGTTTGAAGTTCAAATGATCGGGAGAAGAGAAAGCAAAGCATCTGAAAAGAAATCAATGACATTCAATGCATTAACTGATAGATCAGACTCAAACAGTGATAATGATGAAGAGATAGCATTTATGACCAGGAATTTTAGGAAATTCCTGAAGTACAGGAAATTGAATAGTTCCAAGAGAAACAACTTTAAGAATTATGGTAATCAGACTACAGTACCAAACTTTATCAAATGCTTCAATTGTGACGAACCAGGTCATATTAAAAGAGACTGTCCGTATCCAGATAGGCAGAATCCTCCTATAAACAATGAACCAGCAAAGAAACGGAAGCATGCATTTACTGCTGCTCTAGATGACTCAGACTCGTCCTCAAGTGATGATGATCAAAAGATGGATAATTCGAATTTTTTTTTCACTGCAGTTCACAACTCCGACAAATTCAAAGAAATGGATTCAGAAAAAGGTACACGTTTACAATACAATTGGTTGAAAATGCTTGCATAGAATTAGTTGCTTGATTGTTTGATTGATTGATTTTTAATTGATATGTTGTTTGAATTTTAAAATTTATTTTCTATTTTTACTATTATTTTATTATTTTTGACACATTCTGAAATATATTATAAGTACAATAATATTTCAGAAATATAGACATTAATAATAATATTTTTATATAAATATATATATGTGTATTAGATAACTTAGGAAAAATCATGTCATGAAAATTCAAAGGCACATGTCGACATGGCCCCTACCACGATGTCGACATACCTACCTGAATTTGAATTTCAAATTTTGAATTCAAATGATTGAATTTCCCTCCACCTTTTCACTTCATTTATTTCTCTGAAAAGATAACTTTTGACCAGAGAATATGTCCTTTGAAAGTCTATTTATTCACTATCTTTTATCATATCTTTTCACTTTCATTTTCAAATTCAAACTCTCTCTTCATATCCTCAAGCTCTCTTCTCTCTACTCTAATGGCTTCTTCAAGCAACCCCTCAACCATGAGAATTTCCAGAAAAATCAAAGAGCAATTATTCAATGATCCGGAGGCAATTAAAGCATACATCAATTATGCTAATTATGCCAAAGTCCATCCCGGAAAATTTGCTGTTTTTCAAGATTTTTCTTCTTATGAAATTGATTCTCTTTTTGCAAACAATGGTGTTTTAAGTCTTATTGACTCTTCTCAAAATGATTTTGTTTGCTATCCTAATCTTGTCAAAATCTTCTATGCTAATTTAAACTGTGGTTTTTATAATGGAAATGAGAATGAAATTTGGAGTAGTGTCATAGGCACTCAAATTGTTTTGAATTGTGATCTTTTGGGTACCATTCTTAATTTCAAAAGCACGGGAATGGATCTTTCTAGTTTTAAAATCGATGAACATGATCGTGAGACATTTCATCATATTTTTGAAGAAGATGAAAACTTTGAATTTAAAAACCAAAACTTTCATCCTAAAACAAGAATTGTCAATCTTCTCTTACAACATACTTTGACCCCAAGATCGGGAAATTTTAACAATCCTACCTCAAAAATGTGCAAAGCACTTTTTGCTATTTTCGGAAATTATGATATCAATTGGGTGCAAGTTATTTTGGATGAACTTCGTCCTAAAAAATTTTGAAATGGGAGAAAACACTTTATATCATGGAATTTACCTTACTCGGATTTTCAACTATTTTGGAGTGGATTTCAAAGGTGAAGAATTTGTCTCTAGAAAAGTTTTTAATATTTAAAACATTTCTCTCATGAAAATCCCATATGTTTTTCAACCTTATGAGACTCTTACCGAAAAGGAAGAGCGTTTGGCTCATGAAGAAATGGAAGAGGAAGAAGAAGAAGAAAGGGATGAAATGGAAATAGAAGAAGAAGAAGAAGAAGGTGAATCATCCTTAGAAAATATTGAATATCCTTCCAATCCATCCAACAAAACCCTTCTCAAAAACCAAAAGATAATTGTGGAGAATCAACGGATTTTAAAACGATCCGTTAGTAAGAAGTTGGATAACATGTCTTCAAAGATGAACAAGTTCTTTTCAAAAGTCAGCAAGAAACTTGGATTATCTTCATCATCTTCATCCTCTGACTAGTTTTATCTTTTAGTATCTTATTGTATTTGTCTTAGTTTGTTTTATTTCGAATGTTCGTGTAGTTCTTTATGTTTAATCATTGTATTATCCTATTATGCCATGAAATTGAATTTCCTTCCTGTCATCTAGCTTATTTTATATCTTGAATAAATGTTAGTATATTATAGAAATATATATACATCATTATTCACAAAATAAAATTATCATCAAAATTCACTATAGTATGTCGACATACCCCTCTTGACCATGTCGACATGTACTGGTCAGAAGTGATTATTGATTTTGAATTTGAAATTGGAATAACTACCAAATGTCTATTCATTTCAAACAAATTTCTACACCTATATATACCCTTTTCTTCCAGAAATCTTCACTGAAATTTATTTTTTATTCTCTATATCCTTCATTTCTTTCTCAAATTCAATTATGACCAATCCTATTCACAATCTATCTGAAAATCTTGAAGAAACACTCAATTCATTCAAGAATATTCTCTCTATCATCCTTCATAATCAACGTCACTTAGAACTGAGTCAAATACAGATGATCAAGAAACAAGAGAGACACATCGATGCAATTCATTGGATGATCTCCTCCCTGCACAAGGATGATAATGAAGCACATCCTCCCATTTCTCTATCTGTTGATAATGAGAATTGGGATGCCATCAAACAAGACACTATCTTTGGAGAAGAAGGATGGGTTGATGTTCCTCGTAACGTTTAATTTTCTTTCTTTGTTTGATTTGTCTGAATTAATTTGTTTGATTTAATTTAGTTTGAATTGATACTTTGTGTAGATTGATTTTATTTGGTTTGAAGATTGGTGTGTAAAACATATATATACACTGAAATGAATATAGTCTTTAATTAAGTTATTATGCTCATAAGTATCATTATTTCTTAATCTATATATTATATATTCTGTTGTATAGTTTATCAATGCAGGTACTAAAGTCCAAGAGTAAGGGGGAGTAAATTTTTTGTTGATGACAAAGGGGGAGAAATATAAAATAGGACAGTTAGGCATAGATTAAGGGGGAGTTAGTTTTAGGGGGAGTTATTATGATAGAAGGAATATTTTATAAACAAAGGTTGTCATCATCAAAAAGGGGGGAGATTGTTAGTCCCTGAGGAGTTGGTTTTGATGACAACAACCTTAGAATAGATTATAAAATATAAATACTAACATTACAAGTTTAGATATATATGTATATGTAGGATCTAACCATGCAGGTATCAAGAATGAAGACTGTACAGTATAGAGATTCAAGATATAGAGATAGAAGACTCATGAGTATCAAGATTATCAAGAGTTCAAGGTTAAGTTTGTTTTATTAGGAATATTTGTTAAAACTCGTAGAAAAGCACTGGTATCTTAATATCCAATTTATTCGTGGAATGGAATCCACTTCGAGCCCGTTAAAGGGATGGAACCCTAAGTAGGATGAAACCTACGAAAATCTAGTGGGACATTGTTTTGTATCCACTAATTTTAATTCAAATGATTTTTCAAAATTATCTTGTTTTCAAAATGATTTCAAAACTTTCCTTTTAAAAAGATTCAAAACCCTCGATTCCGTTTTTAAATAATTTTAGCCTCAAAAACATCTTTATTTTCAGAGTCAAAATTACTCCTGATTTTAAACTATCTTTTCAAATAATATATTTAACTTTTAAAATTATTTATACTTTGATTTAAATTATAGTTAAATAATATGTATATATTGGTCTTTATATTTACTTATGTATTTTAACTATAGTTAAGTATATTTATAAAGTTTAAAATAATTTTAATATAAGATAGAGGTTATTTTCAAAGAAAATCAAAACACCAAAAATCCCTTTGGGATGTCGACATGCCCAAGTACCACATGTCGACATAGTGTCAGTTGAGTTCAAAATTCAAATTTCAAAAGAAGTGTCTATTCGCCATAACTCTTCACGAATGGACATGACTGTTGTTCTTCTATAAATAGGGGTCAGTTTCAACGAATTTTCAATCACCTTTTTATGGTTTTCACTCCTCTTCTTCTTCCACATTTCTTAATACAAAATCATTTCGACCCATAACGATTTTTACCTAATCTATAGATCGTTCAGGTATGTATCATTTCAACCCATAGTGATTTACTAACAATAAACTAAGGGAAATTGCAGTGTGATATATAACATAACATTCCAGTCATCTTATATCAATAGTTAAACATCCATCACAATCACCATTCAAATCAACCAATAAACAACAACAATTAACTGATTATCATCAATAGGTATTTAACTGGCAATTTAAAATTCAATTTTAAATTAAATGACGATTATATTTAACAAAAGTCAGATATAACTGGAATGACAATTTAAATATACCACACAACAACCAATCAATTACTAATCACATCATAAATCTAATTTAACTAACATAAGATAGTTTAGTAGTAGTGAGTGGGTTAAAACACTCACCTTTGATTTTTCGACGATTTAAAATCCAATTAAAGCCCAAAAATCTAACAGTCTCAAAATTAGACTAAACCAGTTCTATACTGTCCGGAATTTCGATACGATCATAGTGGAGAAAACCGCACATAAATCCGACCTGGTATGCAAAAGTTATGTACGTTAGAAGATTCAAATCAAAAATTTAAATTAAATAATAAAATAGCGACACGTCACCTTTATCTTCGTTCACTCGATCTAAATCATCAACTCGCGTACGCGCCTAGGGTTACAACCGCCACCACATCTACGATTTTCGCGCCACCTACGTCAACAATCATCATGATCCGATCCCTGCGCCTCCTCCACCACCTCAGGCCGCCCACCTAGATGCCTCGCGCGACCCCATGGCCCCACCAGAACTGACACGTCGCCGCCGCCTATAGTTGAGATTTCTGGCGAATCTAGTCGATGATAAGATGATGCAACCGTATGGATCAAAAGCCCTCGGCCTCCTCTACATGCCCATACTTCCGATCGAACCCTCGTCGTAGATCCACCGTCCAATCCAAAAACCAAATATGAACGGCCGGTGATAAATGGCCAATTTTTGGCCAAACCATGATCCAAATTGAAAAACGAATCACTGTAGTAGATTGCGCTCGTCGAGAGCTTTCCAACGATATATAATTCGATATAGTTTTGAGGAGTTTGGTTTTCGATTTGAACTTGAAATTGAATTAGGGTTTGTAATTTGGAATTTGGTTTCTGCCATTAGAAAAAGAAGAAGCTGATGATTGAATAGACAGATACGTACAGGAATGAGAAATAAAAAGGCTGCTAGGGTTAGAAAAAATCTATTTATATGGACACAGCCCGATAAGAAGGAATGAACATATCGAATTAGTTCAAAACGACAATAACGGCCCGAAAAGCCCGTTCTGCTTCAGAAACGAAAGTGGGTTATCCAATATATCAACATAGTTGTTTTCGATATTTTTAAACTCAATGGAATAGGTTTCAAATCCAAATTCCATTGTTACAGAAGTTAGCTTTTAAAATCAGTTAATTTCAACTGAATTCGTTAAATTGATTTTTACGCGTTTCGAGCCCGCACGATCAAAGGACAAGTCTGATCGCTACGAAACTAGAAATCCTACAATAATTCACTGTTACGGGTCCGATGAAACTGGTTTCATCGAAATCCGAGATAGTGGCCAATTACTAAATTGATTAAATCACTTTTTAATTTAATTTCAAAAGTTAGCCAATTTTTATCATTTTTGATTACCCGATGATTTATAATCCTTCAAAATAAATTTCCATGTTAAATCCAATGTTAAATGTTGTGTAAATTACAGCGTTCAATTTCAATTGCAATAAATTCATTAATTATAATTTAAATTCAAATAAATTCATTTATTTTTATTTATATCTTATTATTCACTCAACTATTATCTTATGGATATAATTAACATTGCTTTACATCTTATTACATTAATATTCTCAATTATCATCTTAATTTATATTAACTGCAATATTTAAGTAGATTTATTGCAATTGATTTCCAATTAATTTCAACGGATTAAATAATGAAATAATGGTTAAACAATTGTTACAACTTACAATTTCAAACGCATTTCTATGTTTATTGTTTACAAACCAAGCTAATAAATTCACATACTGATTAATCATTCTATGTGAACCAATTTCAATTAATTATGTACAATTTTACCTTAAATACAACATTTTTTTATTTCCTTATTTACAATTTATAACCAAATTTACTTTACAATCATTTCAATCAATTGAAATTACATCAAAATGATTGTTATTAACCTTCAAACAACATTTTTAAATCATGTTTTTAACTATTTACCTGTTAATAAATCATAAGTTTAAATTTCTATCAATATTACATTTCTGAAACCTTATTTAATTTAACATTTTAATTATCAGAAAAATACGGGTCGTTACACTCTCCCTCACTCAAAACTTTTCGTCCTCGAAAAGGGAAAAGGAAGAATTAAGGAGCTAATATATTTTATTCAAAGTATTCAATTTATAAGCAACTAATTTACAAAAATAAGTATTTTAAATAAATATATCAATTTATAAACAATTAAATCCCTCATATTCAAGTAAATAAAAGATTGAAAATATTTCCATTTTCACAAAATTTTCTAAGTCAAACAAATTCACGGAAAATTTTGGCAGAGTCTCCTGTGAGAAATGCGGATTAAGGATCTTAAGGATAGAATTAACACTAGAGGGGGAGTGAATAGTGTTTTGAGAAATTTGTTAATTTTTTTGAGTTTTATCTTAATTTGTTAACAATGTATACACTAATCAAACACAGATATGAACACAGAATCAAACACAGATGCAAATATAAAGTAAAAGCAGTAAAGGAAAGAACACACCGGATTTTATATTGGTTCGGAGTTACCCTACATCCAGTCCCGCAACACAAGTACGGATTTCCTTTCAACAACAATTCAACAATTACAACCCTCGGTTTCAAGGCTACGAGGTACACCCTCCAGAATGACAATCCTCTGGGTAGAGATACTTGATTTCCGGGGCAACAAGTTCACCCAATTGATTTCCAGGGCTACAATAACACCTTTTCTCGCTTAATTGATTTCCAAGGCTACAATCACACCTTTTCTCGCTAATATATTACAAAGAAGTCTATAACTCGGAATAGCACTGAGAACCTTGTAGAGATAGTGATGGAGAATCAAACTAGAAGTAATCGAGTATGATTCAATGTTGATTTCGGCACAGTAATGGTATGATAGACTCAAGTGATTTTATGGATTTTTGAATTTTAACTCGGGATTGCGGGTTGAAATGATATATACCCGTAAATTTAAAATTATTGCGGGTTGAAATGATATATATCCGTACCACTTGACCATAAGGTAGAAAATTATATACGGACACCGGATTGGTTAAATTAAATGATTTTAAATTCTTAAATTTGAATTCAGTTAAATGATATTATGAAATAAAATTTGATTTATATAAAGAATTTAAATTTAAATTTCAAACTGGAATTTTGAAATATAAATGAAATTCATCGAAATTGAGTTATTGAAAACGTTTGAATATTTAAACTTTGAAATCTACTGAATTTGAAGTGGTTTAAATTTATAGTTCAAACATGGATTTGAATTCGATATAAGTTAATATGGTTTTAATGGGTATTTGAATGGAAGACTTAAATTGAGTTTGTTGATTTGAAAGCTGAATATGGTCCAGATTTTTTTAAATGGATGAAAAAGTTTGAATTTATATTATTTTTAAATTAATTATTTTAATATAAACTGTTTAAAGATATATTATTTTAAATTTAAATTTATTTAGATTTTCAAAATATTTATTATATAAACCATTTCAATAATCAAACCATTTTATGTTAAACTATTTTAACCTATTTAATCTATCTAAACTATTTTAACCTATTTAATCTATCTAAACTATTTTAACCTATTTAATCTATTTAAACTATTTTAGTCTATTTTAAACTATATTAATCTATTTAAACTATTTTAATCTATTTAAGCTATTGTAATCTATTTTAAAACTACTTTAATCTATTTAATCTATTTAAAACTATTTAAACCAGCTAAACTATTTTTAAAGTATCTTTAAACTATTTAAAACTATTTTAAAACTATTTAAAACCATTTATGACTATCTAAACTATTTTCAAAATTTAAATTGTGCAAGGCTGAATTGTTTATATTTTAATCTTGAATTTAAAAGCGAATATGGTTAAATGATGTTATAACCTAAGTTGAGATTTAAAAGGATATTTTCTAGTTAAATGACATATTTGAGTAAATATGATGATCTTGAAATGAGAGTTTAACCTATTTTGTGTACATGATTTCAAAAGTAAATATGATTTTGGAAGTGATATGATTTTGAAGTAAAATATGATATTTTTATATCAATTATGAATTGGTTTTGGAAATGTAAAAGAACCATCCGGTGTGAAATAAGCGTTTGGTTGTTAAAGAGACCGGGATTAGATATTGTCATACTCTCTACCAATACCGAAATCCACTTTAACAACTATGTACGTGGTGGAGATTCCAGAATGAAGTAGGATGGTTTGGCGAACGATTCTGTATGAGGTATTAACGTAGCCCTAACTCCCTCGAGTCAACTTGATGTGACTAAAACAGGAGCTATACCTGGGCCAAGTAAGGTCGAACCTCCGATCGGATATGCTTCTTCGATACCATTTCTGTTGCTTTGTGATTGATTTGGTGCCACCCCTCGATTTGATTATGGGAGTGTGTTCCGAGGTGGGCGGTAGTAGCTGCTATGAATTACCACCAGCCCGGTTCTGCAAACGGTAGAATCCTACCGTGGCATTGCCTCGTGTGCCTTGTCACATGCCTTACCGCACCCATTATGAGTTTGGTTTGTGTCGTACTTATGGAGTGCTCCTTGATAGCCCACCAGTTTACGGTGGAGTTTAGAGTACTGTATAGACTATGACATTATATAAAATGTGTTAAGGGGGATATGGGTAACGCCTTAACGCTATTTTAATATTTTACTTTACTGTAGACACTATTATAATAGCGTAGGGTACTATGTATGTAGATAGCTTAACGGATCCTTAGGAGATGGAATCCCGAACATCTCTTAAGTTATTGCACGCACGTTAGACACTGGATAAGAGATGTCAAACCCCGTAAACATCTTTGAAGCCGTCACACTCATATTTATTTACTGTTGATTTAACTTACATACGATCTTTTAGTTCTGGCTCAAGCGTTTGTCTTTTCATTACACTCAGGTCAGTCTGAGCTTTTCAATGTATTGAAGACCTTATTTATGGAGGATGAAGACAAAGATTTAGTATTATTATTATTTATTATATTTATCCCACTACATCATGTTGTTCCGCTGCATTATTTATTTATTCTTACTGTATGTGTAACTCTGATTTGTATTGTAAAAGTGTAATCAAATGTTATTTGTAAAACAGCTTCATGAACTGTTATTTGATTATTATATTTTGTCATTCCGCTGTGAGATTCTGTGTTTTGTTTTTCTTTCTTTTCTCTTCTTTTTCTTGTTTACCCCAGAACAATCCTCCATTTTGAATGGTTTGAGTATGACATGTGTGGTTTATTGTCGATTTAAACCATCCAAAAAGGTGGGTCGTTACAAATATTTAAAATGATATGTTTATTTTCATTGTGATAAATTGCTAATGATTATAATACATTATAACTACTGCCACAAAACATAGCATTTATGGAGTTTATATTAAATATACTTAAAGTAAATTAATAATGAATATTACACATTATAACAAGTATATAATGGAATGAAAAATACCTTTATTTTAAAGTGATTTTATCGTAAAGTTAATAATTTATGTCAAATTACAGAATTTTCATATACCGCTAATTTTATCATTAATGTCCTTACCTTGTTGCCAAACCATCTAATTTTTGTAGCACCATCTGATTTTTAATCGATTTATAATTGTTGAACATTTGAGCGATTTAGTAAACTCCTAAAGAAAATCTATATTTGTTCATTTGAATTAAGATCTTCAACCATGTTGTGCAATTGCCCATCCACTGATATGCAGTGTATAACATAAACCAGATAAGTTATCACTGCCAGTTAATTTGTCAATTACCAATAAATGTGATTTACATGAAATATTCTAATTAATCTTTGCAATTGCCCTCCTGTTGATTTCAATGTGTTCATATTTGATACTATAATGAATTTGATTTCAATGCCAACTTTTACAATATATTATACCGATTCGGTTAATTTGATAGTATATTAAAGTCAAATTCCTAGGAAAAAAATCATCCATGTTATTTATATAGCGGGCTAACACTCAAAGTAATTTTTTTACATGAGTAATTAAGAATACTATTAACTGAAGTTAGGGTGCATTTGTGATGAAAGGAAACATGGCATTTGAGCGGGGTATTCGAGTGAATGAGGAATGCGTTTGGGGCTACGGACGGGGTATTTAAGTTGTGATTTTTTAACTTAATTGATTTGTAGTAAATTAATTATTTGTTTTGTTATTATTTTTAATTTATTAATTATTATTTTTATTGTGTAATGTAAGTTTAATAATTATAAATAATAAAAAATAAATTACACAATTTTTCATTAAAACAAACTACTACATTTTAAATTCAAATATATGCGAAAAAACAAACATAATACTACATATTACGATGACTATAGAATAGAGATAAGCAGTGCATCATAAATCCTTGCACCTACTCATATGGCAATGTTTCCACTACATCCAACTTTGTGGAATCTTCGTTAAAAATCTAAATAATCTCCCACCGCTGAACATGTATACTAGCAGAAAGCACGGCAAAACAACACTGTGTGGCATTGTTGAAGTAGTCCGTCTGAATGAATGACGGTCCACCGATAGCCTACTTGAGCTGCCATGCTCAGTCTGTCTACTACGTCTGGGCCGAACGAGTGTAATACCATTGGCCACCAAATTGGAGTACAGATCTACATCAGCAGTAGTGAAAGGTTCAACTGGTGGAGTATGAGGTATAGAATATTTGCTAGTGCCATTACCTATGTAGCCTCCAAATTGGTCATCCAACTCTCTAAATTTGATGGGAATTTTATTTCTAAACTTCCTATATCTTCTTGCAGTGGTATTTCACCACCCCTCGAAACCATCTAAATAATCTTTCTCTTGATCACATATCCCTCCTTCTATCTATAGAAGTCTGTCCCAATCAGTCCAAGAGCGCTTGAGGTTGTCCCATTTATTCTTGATTGGGGTATGGCTCCAATCAAGGTTCAACTTGTCATTAAATTCGGCAGCCATAGACCAATAAAACTCATTGACTGAACTCCTTTTGTCCGGCAGAAACTCAATGCAAAGATTTATGAATACGTCGTCCCTTTCAGGAGTCCATAAAGAAATAAGCTAGGAGGAAGTAGAAGCATTAGCAGTACCAGAAGAGTGCGCCGTAAACAAAATTGAAAAAAGGAAAAAAATCCTAAAAAAATATATGTTATAGATAGGAAAAAATAAGCATAATAACAAAGAAAAATACCCGAATATAGGGGTGAGTAGATCGGAAAACATTAAGAAAAGAGAGGAAGCGCCGGTTGTTTTTGCTGCTAGTTGGAGGAGGGAGGCTGATTTTATAGGGGACTTGGAGCCGAAAAGATTCGACCGTTGGGGTTAAAAGACATGACGCGTCCGAGATGTCCGACACGAACGTATCCTTTGGCTCCAACTGGCTCAACATTCCATTTTCTAGATTTGGAATGCTGGGTCCTACGACACGTCGAACACGTAAAAAATGGTAATGTGGCCCATTTTGGCTATAATCGGTACCTTATTTAACTTAAATGTGCGTATGAAATTTCTTCAGCCAGTCCCGACCATGGTCCGATCGTTAGAAATCACAGACCGTAGACCATGGCTAGTCCAGAATTGAATTGGGCCTCCTCCATTCTCAGACCGACAACCGAACCCTTGAACCGATGGTTAAAGCATGCTTTGAACCCATGGAAGCCATTCTTGAAATTTTCCAAAACCTTAATTCCTAAATCGTCCATGTTTGATGATATTCTCTATCCTTAATGCAAAGCAGTGCAATAGGCCCAAGTACGCACTTAGGTTAATGCAGTAGTGGATTACAAGAGCATTAATGGTTGGATTTGAATAATTTACCGTGTGATGTTATTAATGGTTGGATTTGAATAATTTACTGTGTGATGTTGGAGGAGGAAAAAGTAAGGTAGCTATTAACAATTTTATTTTTTAGAAAATTGTTAGGAGGGGTACATAATATATTAGGCCCCCATAAAAAAATAATAATAACTACAATACTAACCTTATCCTTAATTCTTTCTGATCTTTCCTAATCTAAACCCTAATTTCCAATGAAGATTACTGATTTCAAAGAAGACGCTAATTTGAAAATTGAACCTGACAAAATAATTGAAACACGGAAGAGCTGGATAGAAGATTAGATATTAACCCCTGAGGTAAGAAATTTTCATGTTGGAAAATGGTATGTTGTAAATCGCATGATGAAAATCTACACTGGTTGAACGATGTTATTGAAACGGATGATAAAAATAAAAAACAACGGGCTATATTTATTAATGTTAAACAGTAAACTATGGCCATTTTTAATTGTGCAAGACGTTCTTGCTTTGCCAGTTTTGAATTTTGGTGGGTGCGTGTGATTTAATGTAAAACCAATAAGGTGTTATCGAAAATTTTATCAGAACACATTTGGGATTGGCTGTTTTTTTATTGTGATAGATGTTCTTGCTTTGTCGACTTTGAAATTTGGGGTTTCTTGTGGTATAAAGTAAACAACGTTAAGGTGCAACTAAAAATTATGTTAAAACACGGTGCCCACTGGCCCTTTTTTTTTTACAATTAAACGTTATTTGTTTGCCGAGTTTAGTGAAATAGTATTTTCTCCCGATTGCTTTACTTTATTTTTTATTTTATTTTTTTAGCTCCACTATAGAGTGGTGAACAATTTGATAATTATTTGCTTCAAAAAGAAGATGAGTTCGAAGAAAATGGAGAAGATGATGATAATGATGTGGAAGAAGATGAGAATAATGAGGACCACGCTGAATTTACTGATTTAACTGAATATTTCACAACTGATAAGGTATGATTACTTTCACTTCATTTCTGAATTATAGTAAGTAAATTTCATTTATAGTAGGTTATAAAAATATGAATTAATATGTTCATAAAAATGCAGATTTTTGATTCGAATGAGGAAGTACGAGACTGATGTATGGAATGTGGACTAAGTGTCAACTGTGTTATTGTGACTAGAAGAACTAGATTTCAAAATGTGAACAACAACGGAAGGGAATCATGGATGGTACTTGTATGCGAACGGAGTGGTGAATATTGAAGCCACAAAGCAAAGAATTTTTTACCGAAAACCAAACAAAAGCGAAGAAGAATGGGAAGTAAGAAATGCGGTTGTCCGTTTGAGTTAAGTGTTACTTGTCAAATTGATGGAAAATGGATACTTACGGTAAAAAAGGACTTCATAATCACAATCTTCCTAATTATCTAACCGATTATGCTTTTGTTGTGAAGATGAAAAGTAGTGAATTAAAGATTGTTGAAACTGACTAATAGTGGATCTAGACCGCGCCAAAAAATGTCCACAATTAAATTAGAAAACCCTGAAAATCGATCGACTATAAGAAATGTTTACAATGCAAAAGTGAAATTGAAATTGCAGAATACTGAAGGGAGATCTGTTGTGCAATAGTTTATGAAACTGTCCCTTGAACGTCATTATTTCATGTTTTATAGACTTGATCCAGCCACCAATCGAATATCCGACCTATTTTTCAGTCATCCAAGGTGTATTGATCTTGCAAAGTGTATTCATCAGAGTTTTTTCACGGATTGTATTTTCAAAACTAATCATAATAAACTCTTGTTTTCACATGGTGTCACATACATCAACGGGGAATATATTCACCGTTGCAAATGCTTTTATAAGTCGAGAAACCACAGAATTATATATTTGGGCTCTTGAATCTGCTTGAAGCCTTTATAGAGAAAAGGAGATTATGAATGTTATTATAACAGATGCTGAAGTTGCTCTTATTAAACTAGTGTCGACTGTATTTCCAGCAGCTCATCATATTCTATGTGCATGACATATCTCTAAAAATGTGCAAGCAAATTGCAAAAAATTCATTAAGAGTAAAAGAGCGATGATTAGTGAAAAGGAGATCGTAGTGGAAGATGAGTAGGGTAAAAAATAATATTAGCTACTTTAGGATGTTTGGACTAATATCTTGAACTCTCTAACCGAAGAAGAATATGAATGAAACTTAAAATCGTTTCGAGAAGAATGGCCCTCGAAAGTATAAAGAAATGTTTGTGCTAGCATGGACCAACAACTATAAACATTATGACAATGTCTCCACCAGTATTGTTGAAAGTGCATACCAACATTTAAAATTATATTTTGATTCTCCAGCAGGTAGTTATGTATGGTATTGGACAAATGCACATTTTTGTGCAGAAAATGAAATAGTAGCAATCAAAAATACTTTTGAATCAAGTTTCATAAGGTCAATGGATCGTTTTCGGAATGAGTCAATGTTCAAAGAACTAATAGGATTTGTATCTCATAAAGCTTTGGATTTGCTATTACATGAATTGAGTTTCATTTCTCAGGTTGGTTCAACTGTTGAATGTTGTGGATGTATTCTATGGAAAGTTAATGCTTACCTTATTCCCATATGCTTGAGGATTTTAAATTGACATACGGTTATATTCCTCTCAGCTCCATTGATTCTTTTGGAAACAACTAACATGCACATCTCCGACTGTACATCGTTTAACTATTGGGTTTCTTGGGCTCCTTGAAATTAAAGCTCTTCAAAGCAGATTTGAGAGTGCACCAGATAATGAGCTAGTTGTATTGCAAAGTGATTTGAAAGTACTAGGCTTTCCATTGACAACAAAAACCTTAGAACCTCCAGTGGCTGTAATAAGAAAAGGCAGGCCTTCTATAAAGCAAAGAAAAAAAGATAACTCAACAAAACGAGCTCTGTCTTACTTCGAGCATGTTGAAGCTTCTTTATCATGCGGTTCTAATCCAACTCTTACATGTTCACATAGGACTCATGATATAGCAAAGAAAAAATGAGAACAATACATCGATGCTTACCATTTGATGCAAATGCCCGACATTATGAAGCCTTACATAATTGGGTTGGAATATATGCTGAATGATGATAGTTGTGGTTATTGGGTTGTCGTGAACCAATTAAAGTTGCATAGAAAAAGACCCGATAATCCATGCAAATATGTACGTGAGGCAACGATTGATAACCTAGAGCTAAATAAGGAAATGTACAAGGCGATGTGATGATTGTGGATTCAATAAACTGATGAACAGGATACAGTCCAAGAATTATATTACAGAGGACGAATGGATGAAGATGCCGGGATCCGGATATGTTATTGCAGAAACTTTTAGTATTGTTGTTGTGGTGTTAAGTAAGTTTGAGAGCTATACTTATGTCCCCACAACAGTACGTGCAAATTTATTAAATCAAAAGAGGATGGAGGTCATGGGTTATGTTGATATTTCTCATTGTGTTGGTATTCAACTCAAACCAGACTCCCCTTTACCTCCAACTTCATGATCTTCATATTTTCAAATGATATTCAATATTAACGCAAGCGATTGGATTAGATAGTACCAAGACACAATTGACAAGTAATGGCTTTGGTGGAAACTAATGATGATGATCCAACATCAGTCAAATTAGAGTAGACTGTTAGCAATGTTAGTATAGTTATTTGCAACTCTTATATTGGTAGAATTGAAAAGAACAAAAATTTATAATGGGATGTTAACTAGTTAACTGTACTCTTATTTTGGCAGAAATGACTACTTTAATTGTTGTTTTGGCAGAATGATAGTTTAATTGTTTTGACAGAAATGACCACTTTAAATGTTTAATTGTTTAATTGTTTTGGCAGAATGATAGTTCAATTGTTTTTGCAGAAATGATAGTAAAATTGTTTTGGCAAAAATGATTACTTCAATAGTTGTTTTGTTGTACTCATCACTGTGTTCAATTGACTAGTTTAATATAATTCACAACCAAATCGGTGATGCAAAGCCGTTTTATTCTCCATTTGTAGCTAATATTGCCGTTTAATATGAAGTACTTTGGTAAAGCATGGCCGTCTGGCCATTGTTTCTAATATTCATATCAACCCGAGAGTTTACGGCACAATATGGTCGTTTTAAATATAGTACTTCGGTAGTCTATTGCCGTCTGAGCAGTGTATATGGCAACAACTCCAACCCGAGAGTTTATGGCACAACCTGGCTGTTTTTATTATAAAACTTCGGTAGCCTATCGCTGACTGAGCAGTGTACATGGCAACAACTCCAACCCGAGGGTTTTCGGCATAATTTGGCCATTTTTATTATAAAACTTCGACAACCTATTACCGTCTGAGCAGTGTATATGGCAACAACTCCAACCCAAGAGTTTACGGCACAAACGACCATTTTTATTTTAAAACTTCGATCGACCATAACCATATGTGCAAGCACCACTTAATTAGATAGTTTTCGGCTACTATGTGTCATTTCACACACCATTGCTCGGTCATTCAGAGTCGAAAATGGTACAGAAATGTGAAAATTACCAGTCGAATTTAAACTTTAACACAGAATACATTTAAACTACATTGAATACCATATTAATATCAAACTACATTGACTACCATATCAATATCAATATCGCAGAATAGTACCATATCAAACTAAATTTCTTTATACTATATCAAACTATATCAACACAGACCACATTGTCTAATAACCCCCAAAATACATTCAAACTACATAACACATTGTCTTTGTACACAACACAAAACAAACCAACCATTTTCGCTCCAACACCACAAAACAAACACAAAACAAAACACAACAAACTACAAAACACGTCTACTTTTCTTACTCACAAATTTCTTCACACGCTTGCCTTTCGCTACAACACCACTTTCTTTACTTTTGCTCAACTTCGTATACATTTTAATTTCTACCGACATGGTCTCCCCATAAAGCTTTGATGGTTTAGCTTCCTCTATTCGCTCGACCTTTTGTAACACTTGAGTCATTGATTCACTAGGAGCATACGATCGAATAAACTCAACAACGTGTCAAAGTTTCTGGAAAGAAAAACAAAGAGTCAATACAAGTATTATGTGCGGTAGGCATATTTTGTTTCATTACACAAATTAATGTAAACAAGGCACTTATAATGCGAACAAGAAGCGAATTCTTTTCACTAGCATTCATTGGTTCAGTAATTCTTTTCTTTAGATTGACCATAAGAAGTTGAGATGCATTGTTGTACCATTCCATATAACTTGAATCACAATCCCAAGGATGAACAACTTCTCATGATGTTAGACTCTCACTGAGGATATGATTACTCCATTCACTCCAACCAAAATCTCCTAACTTACAGTATGTAACTTTAAATCCTCGAGAAGATGACTTAAACTTTTTTTTGTTAAGAGTGAATGGAGTAGTTGGGATGGGCTGAACATAACCAAATTGGCGTAGAAATCTTTGGAGGTGATATGGTTCTATAGTTTCAAATCAAATAACAGGACCGTTTGTATAATGCACATAGTTGAAATTGGTAAAATTGTCGTTTCTCCTTATAACAATCCCAAATAATGTCACAGCTTTGTATATCATCAATCCTCTCTCTAAGAGTAACCAAATTTGAAGCTAAATTCATACCCATTTCCTTAGCAAAATAGAAAGTGGCTTTCATATCACCTGCACCAACACACCGATTATATCATTTGAGACTTGGAAAGTGCTCAAATATCCAAACCTAAAATCAGGTAACAGATGTATAAATATACAATATCATATATGATTTGAGTATAAAGATAGTATAAACTTGTACACTTACCTGAAGTATGGTCATACAGCCAGTCATTTGGTGGACATCTTTTATTTTACTTTGACCTAAATTACGCAACAACCAACTCAAACAAGTAGTTGCCCAAGAATAAGTATGCACTTGTTTTGAATCACTAAGGCATTGTAGAAAAATGCACGAAAACTTTATTCCCAGACTTATCATAACAAATTAAACACCCAATCGTGTACAAAAGGTATCCATCGCACAATGCATCTTTCGTTCATCACTATCCGACTCCTTAGAACCTTTACACTGACTTTTTTAACCATTCCAATCTAATTTTCTTATCACCGACCAAAACAAGAATAGCAGTTGCCTTGTCAATACCAAGACACTGATCCATCATATCATACACAACGCTGTAACTAATACCCCTAGATCCTCCAAGAAGTCCTATCACAGCTCTTCCTTCTGCTGGAAGGCCAGTCATGTGAACAGCTTCATCAATAGTAATTTCCCTTTCACCGAAGAGTAGATGAAAAGTGTTTGTTTTTAAATCTTTCAACAAAAGAATTGATAAGAACTTTATCAAGTTTTTCATGAGCATGCATTACTAACTGGTAAAATCCTGACTGAACAACTATATCCTTTACGAAAGAACATTCATTCTTATAATCACACCGTCTTTGTGTTCCAACATGACTATGAACTTTTACTATTCTGGCTTCTCCCCGTGTTTTCTATGTTATATATACATTAATAAAAACATATAAACTAATAATTTTAACTTCATTCTCAACATAATAAAAGGAAAACTTACATCGAAGTTCCAGATTTTATGAGCTATATGATCTTTGAATGCGAACAATAGTGATGGTTAATCTTCAAATTTAGATGGCTGAGGGGATGCTTGTTTTCTCGGACTCTTCCCTTTCCTTTTACTTTTCCTCCTTCTCCCCTCCTCTAACTCTTCTTCCTCTCCATTATCATCATCTTCGTCACCTTCATCACCATCACTCTCCTCCTACACCTCTTCATCCTCTATATTTTCATTATGTTCGTCGCCTTCATCACCATCGCTAGTATTTGTCTCCTCGTCAGAACTATGATTGTCATTGGCACTTTGAATATTTTCACTTAAACTTTGTTCACGTTCATTGTCTTCTTGTTCATTTACATCCACTTCCTTTTCTTTTTGCGCTAGCAATTGTTTTTGTCTTTCCATAGCTAACTTCTTCCGATTAGAAGCGGTGGGTGGTACATGATTAAACGTAGATGTATTTTTTTGCTCCAAATAAACATGGAGTTGAATTGGTAAAAGATGGTAAGATAAAGCCAACAATTTGTGATATAGTATGATATAAGTGCATGTGGTATAGTATGTTATATTATAATTGTTTTTTTTACATTTTTTGATATAATCTATGAAATATTTTATGATATAGTCGCAATAGTAATTGAAATCCAATAATCCCTTAACATAAACATAAAACCAAATATAGTTTCGATTAATATAACATAAACATACTATAGTTTCAATTAACATGACATAAACATAAGATGACATAACTATAGTTTCAAATATAGTAATTGAAAGCCAATAATTCAAATAACATACTACAAATATTGATTCGGTAGGTTATTGCTGCAAAAAAAAATGGCACCAGGTTGCAGAAACAATGTATAATATTATTTTGGTATGCAATTTTATTTCGGCAACGTGTGGCCGTATAGTTCTCATTTTTCCGACAGGGAACCACTATTTTTAGCACCATAAAGCCAATAAATCCAATTGTTTTCATCTTCTTCCCTAAACAAATGTTCATCTTAAAATGCTAAATCATCAACATAAAATTTCAAAACCATACATACCTTTCTAAGAGCCACTTCATCAGATTGGGATCAGACCGCTTCCTCTTGGTACTCTTCATTCACACCATGATAATCGTTCAAAACCCTAACTTTAATTGCATGAGTGAAATGGACGTGAATCAAAACCCCAGTTAATCTAAACCCTAGTGAGTACGGCTGTGTTTTATCGAATGATAGGAGTGAGTTTGTTACGTCAGTAAATAGGCAAAAATACCATAAAGGTAAAATTGTAAACAACTTTTTATATATTATAATATTAAAGCCCCCTAACAATAATAAAATGGACAGGAGCCCCCCTAAAATTGTCCCCCCTATCCAAACGGGGAGTCCCTATATCAATATTTTTTTATCTTTTCATTTAGCTATGTAGTTCAATAATTTTCACTGAACCCAGATCTGTATACAATCAACCCCGCTAGTTCTAATGTGCTTTGTGTCATCAATTTGTAAACCCATGCTAAATTATGATCGCACTACATTGGATGTTCATGTGTGATATACGTACATATATATAGATATATACACACACCCACACACACATACGGTTTGACCAGTTAAAACCATTAAATTCTTCAAATATACACCGTTATGGTTCGATTCACGGTCTAGTTATAATAACTATGTTGAACTACCAGATTTCTAAGATAAATCAAATCATTTCAAATAAACAAACAAGTCAATTTCATTCGAAAAAAGCATATGATGTTTAGATAGTGGATTAACACTTAAAACCAGTGTTTTCATGATCCAACCCTGCCGCGGTCCAACCTCGAATAACCCTGAACCTTGGACCACCACGGCCCGGAACTCAATCGGACCTCATTTATCGATGAATCTTGATCGGACCTTTAAACCAACGGTTCAACCGTCAATTTTACCTAGTTGAACCACGGTTCTTTTGTTTTTCTTACATTCTCGTCGTGTAATTCTCTCTTATTTTCATTTGAACCCGGTTGAACCCTCCCATATGCGCAATTTCTTCGCTTCAAAATATGTTTTCAAATCTCCGCCCGTTTTATATTCGTAATTAGTGTAGCTAGTGTAGCAAATTTTGTTTAATTTTTCATATTAGAATTAACGTGTGGATTATGAATTAATATCGTATATTTTTATTGAAGATGTTGGTTTATTGTGTACTTAAGATTGATACGTTGCATCTAAATGTATTAATTTACAAAAAAAAGTATGTGCGGTTCTTGACGGTTCGACCGATCGAACCCTCGAAACCTCGAACCCTGAGTCCTCACGGTTTGATTCACGGTCCGGTTATGAAAACATTGCTTAAAACTGTATTTTTTTTAGAGTCGGAGTATCTTGATAAAAATTGGAGCTACAAAAACAGTGAAAGTATTAGTTTGCCCTTGACATTAAACATTTTTGGGCTGGCTCAAAATGGATGCAGCATTGGTTCTATCATTTGGATTGTCCTAGACTAAGTGCAATTATGTTGTCTCTCTATAATGTAGTAATAATTATAATAGAACTAAATATAGGTAGTGATAAATAAAATGAATATAACTAGGTTCGCAATTATATTAAAATGCAAGATTATAACTACTAAATATCCACTTGATCTATTAAACTATTGCCAAATTTCTCTATATATTGATTTTCAATCGGTAGGTGGAGGGGGTTGCCCTAAGCAATTGGCTTGCTCGACTTACTTTAAACCAGCCCAGAATGGGTGTTTCTAGGGGTGAGCGCTTGGTTGGTCTGATTTATCCGATGACGAAAATTGTTAAACCGAAATAAAACCAATAGAAATGAAAACTAATCCAAAGCAATCAAATTAAGTTCGATTGGTTTGATTGATTATCCGATTTGATCGAACTAAAGACGATTCACATTTTATGTTTGAAATATTCATTAATCGTAATTTGAAATAAAACCTAAATATATGATTAAAGTATTTTTAATTAGCATTCTTATACTTTCTAATAGTAATTTCGATACATATATGATAAATAAATTTTATTTAGAACACTAAACTAATCTTAAAAAAATACTATAATATCAATAATTTTGAATATATAATAAAAATTCGGTTAATTGGTTAACCCGATAACTAAACTAATTTTTTTTACGAACCAATTGTAAACTAATTTAGTTTCCAAATCAAACAACACCGACCGAAATGAATTGGTTTGATCAATTTATTTAGTTTAAACAAATTGCTCAAACATCTTTAGTTTTGGAATAAATTGCTCATGCACAAACTGGACAAGAATTCTATGAAAATAGCATTATTCGGAACATTAAAACATAATTAAAATGTGTGAGTGGGAATGATTATACAAAGCATACCGGTGGTTTTACGGTACAGGAGAGGATTATGTAGGCCTAATGCATGGGCCCACTAAGTTCTCTTTGTATGAGAACAAAATATTCATATCAAATATCGTGATATAGTTCAAAATAAAAGTCCAAACACCTGGTCCCAAATTTGGATTAATCCAACTTACAGGACGGGTCGGAATTACACAAAGTTTGGATTAAATATTTCAGTGTTATCATAAACAAATGTTTAATAATAGTTGTAATAGCTTTGTTGTCACACTTTTTTGGTGTCAACGTGAACTACCAAAACGCCCCTCTATATATTATCAAATTAATCACTTAAAAATAGGATCTAATAAATTTCCTTTACAAATTCAAACGTCCATAAAAGTAGGATCTAACAATTAAACGTGCTTTACAAATTCAAAACGCTTTTAAAAATAGAATCTAAAACTAAACTTCTTTTACAAATTCAAAATACTTCTTTACACATATGCAAATCTTAATATCACTTCAAAATAAAAAATCATTTTTTTTATTGATTTAAACATATACAATTTACAAGAAAAACAATTCACACTCGAAGCGCGTGCCGTAACACTCGTATAGTTAATTAATGTCACTATGTTAGTTTTTACAAACTTTTTCATTGGCCTACGAACAAAGCATATGTTAGGTATACCTTGTTCCCGAAGCAATTGAAAATACAGACACAAAAGTATTGCAAGTAATACAAATTCAAGTATTCATAGCCAACAACTCAAGAACACGAGAAAATTGCCCTTATACCCAGTGAACAACAAAAATAAAATAAAAAATACATGCAAACCCTAAAATAAACATTAACAAAACTTCGATTGACAGGAATAATGGATAGTTGTTGGGTAATCAATAATGCCTCGGTTTCCGTTCCTTTGGCACCGATTTTTTAACAAGAGGTGCAACGTCATTGTACTCTTCAGCAAAAGCCTTCCAAGACCTGCAAGTTTTAGCAATTGTAATGTTCGTTTTCAGACTGACTTTGCCCATTATGATCCACAGCACTTTCTTTTGGGTTTCATAAACAGAAGCTGAAGCAGTTGAGGAGGAAAAGGATTCGACTATCTTCTTCTCAGCATCTGCTCTTGTTGTTTTCTCCATTGAAACTTCAAAGTGAAAGCGAGAATTATTTTTAGGGTTTGAGTGGCTTGATTAATGAAAAAGAATATATTAACACTGCTATTTATAGAGCATTGATGTAAATATCTGACGTACAATTCAATTTCTGGTGTATATTTTAGGAAAGGAATTCAATTATCCTCCAATTCTAATCCCTGCACGTGCAATTTATGCCGTGAAAAAAGAATGTGCGAGGATTGAGTTTCTCTTTTTCCAAGTAAGAGTGATTTGACGTTTAAGGTTTTAACTCATAATCTCTGGAATCCAAGCTTACGGATATTACCACTGACAAGTTTAGTTAGTGGACCTTGAATTAGTAGTCTTTGACGCATCCACCTGATCTACACATTATGCACACCAATTCTGCAGAAATTTTGCTTATTTCGACGTCTTTAGTCATTCAAAAATTGATCCTTCCAAATCAACAGCTATAATAAATACTTTTAATATGTAATATATTGCATAATTAATTTTGATATTCTAAATTTATTCAAATAAGCTAATTTTCTATAGAGATGCCGTTGATGGTGCGTAGATGACGACTGCAAAAAAATTATGCATTCCAACATTTATGGATACATATGTATCTATCTATGTATAATAATACAATTCTATTAAAGAAGCATGCCTAATATGATGAATTCTTTGGCCACATATGCTACAAAATCATATGATAATAGAATTAAATGTGAATTTTAAATTTTAAATGTATAATCACATGTTACAAACTATGATTAAACATAATACACATGACGACCTAGATAGTTTATGTAGGTTGTATAATGCATAATATAATGTCAACAATAACACTAAAACGCTAAAAAAAGACTGCTTTTTCATCGCGTTTCTCCCTACACTATCAGTACGTCGCGTAAGCACGATCTCAGTAAATGCGAGACATAAGTAGGGCACATGGAATACATAGGTAACTATACCTACGCCTTCCCTACGAAACGTTATTTTTTTCCTCACGGCCTGTCAAATGAATTTTTTTTCAATGTGACCTAGACAATTCACATGATTTCCTACGTCTTTCCTACTATTATTTGGTATTAATTTATATTTTTTCCTCTTCGGTTTGTTATTTTTTGTTAACAAATTTTGATACTTCATGAGATATTTGTTCAATATTAATTTTATTTTTTGATACTTGATATTGTATTAAATTTATGAAATAACAGTTGTTATATTAATTTTTATAATTTATATTAGTTATATATCTAACTAGTAGAAAATGACCTTTTTGAAATGAATGTTGTTGTTTCCATTTTGATTCTCAATTTGGTCGTATATAATCATTATTATTGTTGTAAAAGCTTAAATATATAATTTCTTGTCATTCAAACTAAGTTGATCCTTGCTCTAATAAGTTAATTGTTTTTTTATATTTAACTAACACCGACTAAAAATTAAATTTTATAAGATGAAGTATCAAACTGAGTCTGAATGACACGAAATCGTTTATTTAAGGTTCTCATATAGTATCAATGAAGGTTGACGTTCGTATTTCGAAAATGTTCGAAAATGTGGAGCGTAAAAAGGACTATCGTTTTAAGGTACTGGTCGTTTTAGATATATTCTAAGAACTTATAATGGAAAAACTTAGTTTGAACTAACAGCGTAGTATATGTTCTGATTTTTCTAAATTCGATTGTATGGAATCATTATTGTCGCATATAAAATTTCATGTTATTGAGACTCAGTCTGATCCCCGATCTTATAACTTATCTGCCTTTTACATACTTAACCTACAACGAGTAATACCTAAATTTGATTAGATAGAGTATTAAAATTAAATCATGATACCTTTTGAAATTGAATTTAAATTAAAAATAAATTATAATAATTAAATTTAGAATTAAAATTAAATTATATAACTTCAAATTTTGAATTTAAATTTTAAAGAAAGTAATAGTAATTAACTTTTAAAATTAAAATCAAAATTATATAACTTTTAGAATTGAATTTAAATTAAATTCAAGTTATAATAACTTACAAAATTAAAATTAGATTATCTAAATTGAATTCAAATTCGATAAACAAAGTCACATAGCTTTTAAAATTAAAATGTAAATTTTGTTATATAACTTTTAAAATTAAAATTAGAATATATAAATTGAATTTAAATCTAATTAATTAAATTATATAACTTTTAAAATTGAATTTACATTTAAATCAATCTCTAATAACCTTTAGAATAAAATTTAAAATTGACTAGGCATAAGTATTGCCTACGCATTCTTAGTATCTACTACATTTTGAATAAAAACTATTTTTTGAAGGGAATGCGTAGGTAATGCATTGCCAATGCCAATTATTTTTCTCAATAAAAATTACTAGGTGTAGAGAATGCGTAGAATTTTCTATGTATTCCCCACACCTTCTTGTATTTTTTAATAAATAATATTAGGTGTGTCTTGTATTTTTTAATAAAAAATATTAGGTGTAGGAAGGGCATATATAGGGATTGCCTATGCTTTCTCGACGCCAATTCCTCGGTACCTCCTTAAGCGACCTACTTTCCTTCACTCTCCTCATCTCCTTACTAATCACCAAATCCATACATTTCCCTCACATATCCCACCCGACTTTGTCGCATCGATCACCGCCCCTCTTCAGACCACCGAACGACCCACTATAAGAAAACCTCGAAATTGCAGCGGCTAAATCTATCGCTAAACCGCCTCTAAATTGCATCTAGTGACGGATGTACGACGGTTGACACAGGTCGGTAAAAACATAGTCGGTAAACTAATGTCAATGTAGCGACGGAATATTACATGATATCACCGACGTCTTTCTAACGTCTGTATAAAAATAAAATTTTGTACAAATATATTTTTAATAAAAATTTGTCAATGAACCCTAGCTACATAGTGTGGAATTAGCGATGGATGTAACAGGTTTCTATCACTAATCACAAGCTGATTTGTGAAGGTTTAGTGGCGGATTTTGTAACTTTTGTGTTTCCATTCGTCATTATTTAGATGTATTAGCAGGGGTTTTGTTTGTAAATTCTGATGTTATTCTCTTTCCATTCTATCGATAACTGTAGTTTATATGCTAACTTTTTTATACAGTTTTCACTGTACGGTAGCTGCCAAAAGTTTGACAGTCAATAATAAAATCACACACACACACACATTCCCATTTTATATAAAAGAAATAGCATAAAGAAAATGAAAATGCAATTATAAATAATTAATCCATACACACACTAAGTTGAATTCTAAACACTATCCCATACAAAAAACAATATCATCCATAGCGATGACTAATATCCATACAAAAAACTACAAAATGTGTCAGGCTAACATATCCGAAGTGCTTTCGAAAATGACGACGATGAAGTGTCTTAATAATGAGATCTGTCGTGTCACTAAAGCATTACCATCAACTTTGCTAGTTGTGTTTGAAATTTCTCTCTATTTTCCTTTTGCTTCCATGGAAGCCTTTTGCTCTCTCATTCTCGAGCTCTAATACACATCCTCAACAATTTTTTGTAGCTCATGAACATCTTCTTCATCATCAACACAATGGCATTTTGAATTTTGAGAAGATAAGGGAAGCTGTAAAGTAGAAAGTAAAATTATAAATAACAGTCCATAAAAACTAGCAGCTGGTCCATTGGATAAAACATTGTCACGATGCACGTGAGAAAATATAAACACCGGTGTTGTTAGGAACTTTTATATCAGACATCAATTATAATATTTGCAAAGATGTGTATGAGAAGAAAATATAAGATATGGTTAATAAGTTATTATGTTATTTTAAAGCAACCTCTATTCACAAGTGATAATAACTTATTCACCATATCATATAATTTCTGCTCATACACATCTTTGTAAATATTATAATACATGTTTATTTACCATATCATACACATTTTTGCAAATACCATATCATATATCATATATTTCAACTACATACCCATGTTTTATTTTATGGCTTATTTGCTTAACACCTTTTACTTTAAGCCTCTAAAAAGTCGAAAGTGATACAAACTTCAAATATCTTCTAATCAAAACTCTATAACATTGCGCTTAAATTTGAAAGCTATATTATTTTGTCAAAAGTTTTCATGAAGCACATAAGTAAAAAGAGAATAGTAATTTTGGTACTTCTAGATTCGTGATAGGGTAAAAATGTTTTATTTTCATTTGGTATCACAAGTGATTCGAATATGATATCCACGGTCTCCGGAGGTAACTCCACCGTTTTCGTCATCGGTAGTCCGAAGGGTGGCAATGCTCTGCACGAACTCTCATCAAATTGTCCTACAAAAAAGCAATTTATTTTAATACCGAAATTCTATCCCATTCATTTTTACTTACATATTTTTTGTACATACATAAAATTTGGCAGTTTTAGGACCTATCCAAGTATGTTGAGTGGATTCATCATTATTACGTGCCACAACTGCGATACGAATATGCTGAAATACCTCTAGTACACGCGCAGGTCTACCATACTTCTTACTCTAAATATAAATTTTTCATCATATCGACAATCATGGAAGTTAAAATTAATAAATAGAGTGATGAGAATAAAAAATATTACCAATCTCTCGGCATGCTCCAGTGTAGGATTAGGTCCACAACTATGAAAAGGGGTATATTTATTGTTTTCAAAATATACCATTGATTCACTGAATTATATGAAAATAGTTCTCATTTTTAGTAGTAGAAATTGATCAGACTATAAAAACTCTGGTTTTTGTCCATTGAGAATTGTGGATCCTGCTAGGATATGGTAAATGAGAACCTGCTCTAAATCTCAGTCTAATATTTGAGATCAAGGTTGGGTAAAATCAAACAAGAATAGCTGGTTGAGAAAAAGCAAACAAGATTAGTTTAAATAAATTCAAACCATAATTGTTTAAGATTTGATGTTTTATTGTGCACGGATCTTAAAATGAGTTATCAGTCTCAAAACTTTAAATTCAAGATATTAATCAATATTTTGTATGCTATATCTTTCTCAATGCTCTTGAATTTTTGCTTAGTTACTTGAAGCTTGTTAATTTAGTCTTATATTTAAACAGAAATTATTCTGTGTGCTATATATTTCCCAATGCTCTGGATGAAGCGCATTAAAAGTTGATGGGGTTAAAAGCAATCTTTATTGATTTATGTTGGTATTATCAAAAAAACAACGCAACACAAATTTGTTTTTATGTCATATTTTGACCATGATATGAATATTATATGCATACAGACCATTTGAAAATTTATATTCCCTCAAACCTATAGAACAATTGTATATGTTAAAACATACTTTTTAATGACTGATCTGAGATTTCAGTTTAATTTTGTTAGAGATGTTCAAATGAGCTAAATCTTCTAGGAGACAGTGTAAGGAACAAGATATCCTAGCCAGATCTTTTTAGAGCATTTGAAGTTGTGTAGCTTAAGACAAATACATAAATACACACACATGGATACATATATACACATACATACATAAATTTGTTTATATGTATGTGTGTGTGTACACATACATACATAAATTTGTTTATATGTGTGTGTGTCTATATATATATATATATGTATGTATGTATGTGTATGTATGTATGTATGTATATATATGTATATATATATGTATGTATATATATGTATATATATATGTATATCATATGAAGTGATCATGGTTTGTATTACATTTTCCTATTGCAGAAGAAACACAAAAGTAATCTATATGTACACATCATTCATATCAGTGTGCTAGTATTAAAGAAAATACACTCTTAGGCTCTTGCTAATTAATTGTGTATCTACAAATGAGCTAAATCTTCTAGGAGACAGTGTAAGGAACAAGATATCCTAGCCAGATCTTTTTAGAGCATTTGAAGTTGTGTAGCTTAAGACAAATACATAAATACACACACATGGATACATATATACACATACATACATAAATTTGTTTATATGTATGTGTGTGTGTATACACATACATACATAAATTTTTTTATATGTGTGTGTGTGTCTATATATATATGTATATGTATGTATATATATGTATGTATGTATGTATGTATCTTTGTATGTATGTATGTATGTATATATATATATGTATGTATGTATGTATATATATATGTATGTATGTATATGTATGTATGTATGTATGTATATATGTAAGTATATGTATGTATATATATATATATATGTATATGTATGTATATATGTATATATATGTATATCATATGAAGTGAGCATGGTTTGTATTACATTTTCCTATTGCAGAAAAAACACAAAAGTAATCTATATGTACACATCATTCATATCAGTGTGCTAGTATTAAAGAAAATACACTCTTAGGCTCTTGCTAATTAATTGTGTACACCCCTTTCAGATTAAATCAAAATCTGAAAACATCCATATACTGCACGTATGAGTAGGTCGATAGGGTAAATAAGTATACCATATAATAGATGCAATATTTAATTATCATTCTTTCAATCATTCCTGTATTCGTTTGTTGAATACAGTATCTCACTTCTATATATTATCATCTTCCCACTTGATCTTTATTACCTTTCATGCTCACAATTAAAAGGAAACCCAGTTTGTGTGAATTTCTACAGCATATGCATACATTTCATTCACTAAAAAACAATGTAAAAAATCATCCGCATATCATATGCAAGCCTAAAGAATTCTAGTAATAAAAACATTAAACACTGTATCATTTGTAATCAAAGATTTCGAAATTAGTATCTAAATATGGTCTAATGCTAAATACAAAGGGATAATTGGCACCTAAATACAAATCAATCCAACGCAAGTGGCTTATGGAAAAACAAAATTGCATGGCCTTTAGATAAACACATACATAAACATAGCTGAACAATATAAACAAAAATAGATTGATGATTAATAGAGAAAAACAAGATTTATACCTTGGTAAATACAATTATTTTGCTGAAGGATTTGCTCGAGAAGTTTTTACCCTCTAAAAATTAATTTGGGGATGCGGCCCAGATAAACTGCTGGATCTAAGAGCATCTCCAATAGTTCGGAGTGCGGAAATTGGATTTTCCGCACTTTGAAATGTTGGAGGCCTCATTTCTACAACAGAAATGAGGCCAGGCGCCTGTTGAACAGGCGCCTGGGAATCAGGCGCCTGGTGATCGCGCTTATATCAGGTGCTTTCCCCCCTCTTCCCCTCATTTCTGCCTCTTCCATCCTCTTTTTGGTTAATTTTTTTAATTCTACTTTGTGTCGAAATGCCGCCCCGTCCGGTCAAAACCGGTAGACGCACCGTTCAATATGCGACCGATGCCAATATCGGACCTGCTCATGTTCCTCCTGATGCTACCGTGACTCTAGACGATCTTCGATCCTTACACGACTTGCCCCTACTATTTCGCATCGACTTACTACAGCTATAGCGACGCCATAGGTATACGTTTATTTCTTTATTGCTTGATGAACAACCTTGTAACTGTATTTGTATGATAATTGTTTGTTTATTTTAACACTAAAGAATCATATTTTTAGGTTCGTCACGTAGCAATGCGAGGTAGTTGGTATAGGTGTATGTCTGAGTATTTTGATCAGTTACTGCAGCCGATTTTGGATAGGCTACATGTGTCACCTTTTGGTGAATTTCTAGATTTACCTAGATTTGCACATGTAGATCGTTGCCTAGTAGAGGCCCTCACCGAGAGATGGTGGCCTACCACTCACACATTTCATTTCCTTGATTTTGAGCTAGGACTGACTCCTCTAGATTTTTATATGCTCACCGGCATAGAGGTTGGTCGACCGGACCGTCTCCCTGTTCCATTTGATAGTTCCTTTGAGGAGTTCGAGTCATATTCAGCTTATTTACCGACTTTGGCCGATGAGGAGGTTAGAGGAGGAGCTGTTACTCTCCCTTGTTTGCAGCGTTATATAGTAGAGTACATGGCCGTTGAGGATATGCACACTCTGGTTATCCGTGCCTTCATATTACACCTTTTTGGGTCTACATTTTTTAGTAACAATAAGGGTACTATTAGGCTTGGTTTTCTGGTTGGGTTAGTAGATGTGGATGGACTACATATATATGATTACGGTACCGCTATTATTGGTTATTTTTATGTAGCATTAGATACTTATGTGCTTCAGCAGTCTAGACAGATGTATGGATTTTGGTACATTCTTCCATTTTGGTACTACGAGTATACTGCCAATATGCACCCCCAACTTATTGTAGAGGCGAATGCCACACCTTATATTTACTTTCCTAGATTGTGTCATTGGGGTCCTCCTATGCATTTGTCCCGTGTTGCACAAGGGGTGCACAATGTGCTGATGGAGGCTAGACAGCAGATGGATATGAGGCGGCATGGTAACATTATCGTTCGTCCATGGGATCAGTACTTACAGTTCCTAGAGCCCGGTCTTGATCATCCACTCACTTTTTAGTTTTCCATGTCGCGACGCAGGATTTGCTTTCAGGTTCCTACATGTCCATTCATATGGTATTTAGGGGATCGGTGTTGGCTATAGTTGTATGGTATAGTTTGCATTCCATCAGATCCGCTACCATAGGATGATATGTATGGTGATATTAGGGTTGGACCAACTTATATTCTTGCGATGAGGGGTGCAGGATGGGTGGATAGTGAGACTTTTACAGTTCTGGGAGACTTTGATTCATATTGGGCTCGAGTAGCCCCACGTGCTTACGCTTTGCCTGATTATATTCGGGGTTTGAACTCCGATCGTATTGGTCCGTGTACCTCTTCTGGTAGAGTTCCACTATCGCCTGCCACCTTTGAGCCTACATCATCTCAGTACACGCAGCCTCCTACTTTCGACCCCCCTCCTTATTCGTTTAGAGCGTATGATGTACATGGTCAGGTGGTGGAGTATCCCTTGCAGTATCCTACAGATGACGCTATTACGGGTATACCATCCGTCGGATTGTATCAGCCTCATCAGGTTTGTACAAGTTTTAAATTTTCTTTATATTACTTGTCATTATATTCTCCACCTATGTATAATTTTTCTTGTGCGCATATCAGTATTCTCAGTACATGGATTATGATAGACGGATGATTGCTGCATTTGAGCGTATGACGCTCGATTATACACAGATGATGTATCAGAGTTACCAGACTGCGGTCCAGCAGCAGCAGACTCAGTATGATGTGTAGATACAGGGATTATAGACCCAGATTCAGCAGCTTCAGGAGCAGCTCCATGGCAGACCTGAGCTTCATGACTTTGATGACGTCAACGATGACAGTGACGACGATAGTGGAGACGATGAGGAGATTGATAGTGGTTCCGATCACATAAACTGATGTGCTGCATTTAGATGTTTTAGACTATGTTATTATTTTTCACACCTTACATTAGTTGGTTGCATATTATGTTGGTGATGATGTTACTGTTATATGTGATTGTCTATATGTTATGGCATTGTGTCGATTATATTTTATGTTTGGAGCATTTCCGTCAAGCTATCGTGGACATTTACGGTGATCAATACTTACGCAGACCGAATGAGGCGGATATAGTAATGTTATTAAATATGCATGGTAGTAGAGGTTGGCCTGGAATGTTAGGCAGTATAGACTGCATGCATTGGGAGTGGAAGAATTGTCCAAAGGCGTATGCTGGAGCTTATCAGGGTAATTCTCGTAGGTCCTCTATTATTCTTGAAGCCGTAGCATCGTATGACTTATGGATATGGCATGCATTTTTTGGAATGCCGGGTTCGAACAATGATCTTAACGTAGTCGAACGATATACTTTGTTCAATGATTTAGCAAACGGTAGATCAACTCCTTGTACCTTTACTTTAGGAGGTAACACATACGATCATGGATATTATCTTGGCGATGGTATATATCCTAAATGGAGTACAATTGTCAAGACAATTCCTAACCCACAAAACAATAAACAATCAAAGTTTGCAGCAATGCAAGAAGGCCCGAGGAAAGACGTTGAAAGAGCATTTGGGGTTCTTCAATCTAGATTTGCCATAGTCAGTAATCCATGCAGACTTTGGTCACCAGTTAAAATAACCAAAATAATATACACATGTATTATTTTACATAATATGATTATAGAGGATGAAAGAGACATGGAAGAAGATTACTTTTACGAGGGTGCTCCAACACCACCGCCTGTTTGGCGCAACGATATGATTGGAAGCGCACTAGAACTCGAGTTTCATGTAGAAAGCCAAATGTCCTACCATAGTGTTCAACTACATCGAAGACTGCAAAATGATCTCATAGATAATCTATGGAGCTTTTCTGGAAATCAGTGAAACTATATTTTTGTTGTTACTTTTCCTACTGTTGTTTATGTTGTTGTTACTTATTATTGTTATTGTAATATGATTATGTTTAATTAACGTAATGTTGTTATAATCTTTTTTCACTGTAATGCAATTTCAATGAAAATACTTATATTAATAATTGCTTGCATTCAGAACAATATACAACTAACAGTAATTAAAAGATACAAAGGTTGTAGAAACGGTAATTCATTTAATGACCCTCTTCAGGTCTACGCCTCATAATTTCTCTCCTTCTTTGCTCCGCATACTCCAGTTGTTCTGCAGACATGTGTGACGTATCCATGAACATTATTGCATCTTCATCTCTTTGCCGGTTTCCAGCAATAAGTTGATCCATTCTTGACAACTTTTCTTGGTGTTGAATTGCTCGAGTTTCCATTGCCCGGTTAAATCTATCCTCAGATTCAAGTAGGAGTTTTTTAATTTCTACTTGATCCGCTCCAGCAGTCTGCTTCTTTTTGGCCGCTTTTGCTCTCTGTGGCCTAACAAAATGATCTTCGGTTGGGGTTGAGTCTTCTTCTAATCCTAAACCATAGCTTCCTAGCGATTCCCTAGGACTAGAGCTTTCTCCAACTCTAGGCGTTTTACCCCGACCACTGTTTGATTGAACTTGTTGAACGGTTTTCTGAAGCGATGATTTCCATTTAACGTGCTCTACCAACATGTCATAAACATGCATGAACTGATAAAAATGTGGTGCTTGTTTACTATCAGGTTTATAGATTTGTTTGAACAACTTGTTTGCGGCCATTCTCTGTTAAAAAAAACACTAGTATAATTAGAGAACTATGATAAAAAGTAGAACAATGAAATTATATTAAAGCTTACCAAATGCGTTTCATTTCCAAATACACTTGGATTCATTTGCTTTAGCTTGAAAATTTGAGAATCGAACGTTTGCGTTTGACGATTTATTTTTCCATAATGACCTTTGACTGAAGATAGCGTTCTTTTCCGATCGATGTTCTTCCGATTGTAACAATTAGTAATTTTGCCCCAAAAAGTCTCACCACTTTGATTGGTCCCTCGAATAGGATCGACCGAGAGTGCACAGTAAATGTAGCAAAGATCGTAGTCTTCCGCAGCGCTCCAACTTACATTAGTTACCTCTCCCCCACTCGGAACCGTAACGTCTTGTAAGTCGTAGTCTTCAAAACTGGACCTTGCAGCATCGACGTCGAAATCGGAGTACATTTTCAGTTGAGATTAGTGGGAGTAAAAAACTGTGATGGAGGAAGGAAATTGGTTGTGAAGGGAAGAAGAGGAGGGGAGTTGTATTTGAAGGGGAAATATGGTCGTTGGGGTGACCGTTGGAGGGAATTAATTGGGCGCCTGTTAAACAGGCGCCTGGATACCAGGCGCCTGTTGAACAGGCGCCCCATTGTGAGGCGCCTGTTCAACAGGCGCCTGGTATCCAGGCGCCTGTTTAACAAGCGCCTCGCCTGATTTCGCATCCCGGCACTTTGGCCCCCCTTTCTGCACTATAGGATTTTCTACACCCTGTTGGAGAGCTTCTTGGGTGCATATTTGAGAATTTTCAAATAGTTGGAGATGCTCTAAGGCTTCAGAAATCCAAAGCTCGAGTGTGTTTTGGCCTAGAAATTTTTTGGTGAAGGCGGGTGTGAAATGGGGAAATATGTTCTGATAGAAATAACATAAGTGGTTAAATTGGCAGATAACCCCTCTAAATTTTGTACTTTTAAAAATAGCACAAGTGCCCTAGAAAATTCCATGAAATTCTACTACAATGTAGCTTCGAAAATAATCATTGATAACTTGCAATGGAATTTAGCATCAAAACAATTATATCGGAAAATTAATGTAATCTGTAATGATTTAGTGGTGGATAAATTAAATGGACGGTGATAATATAAAAGAATTTGAAATAATTAAAACTTAAAGTCCTCTGTAAATCACTAGAAAATCCATCGCAATTTTAGCGATGAAAATTCCGTTGTTAATTTTTGCTGCTATTTTTAGATTTTCTTGTAGTGATCACTGACAGTCAACTCTCCAACCCCCACCTACCCAGGTGACCACAACCCCTTCCACTACTAGACAACATCGTCATTTTAGACCTTCATTTTTCGAGGACATTGTGCGGATTGTCGATGTATCGTCTGTAACAAGTTAAAATTGTAAAAGTAGTTTGTATGTCATCGGGAAGTCAATGGAATCGATGATTTTCCCATGACAAGCCAGTGATTTCCACCAAATACATCTTGTTCCCAAATAACTTAACCTTATTTCTATTTCCGCTCAAAAAGTCAAACAAAATTTTATTGTTGCACTCACATCTCATTGTCGTGCCCAAACCTTAAAATACATCTCATCGCACCATCTTTTCCAAGCCGCTGCCCATATCTCATTGTGACGCTCTCCCTTCTAACGACATCTTCAAAGATTGGATCAGAGACATTAACAAAGAGTGATTTTATCTTTACTCATATTATCTAACTATTTATCTAGATTATCAAGCATTGATATCATCTACTCATGGTATATTTTTTATTTATTGTATAGAATAGAGATATTGTTTTTTCTTTACTTCTCAGATTGTGGTACTCCATATATGTAGAACAGTTAGTTCGACATTTTTTGAAATGTTAATCTCTTTGTTACTGCCACCGACCATTATATTACTTGCATTAATGTGCAATATATAATGATACACATAAGTTATATTGGTACAAAATTTTGTTGTAAGTTGGTTATCAAAATGTATGCATTTTGAACATGATTTATTTTATTCATCAACCATTCAGTATCCTAATTATTTATTCATGATCCCCAAATTAGTGAGAAAATAATTTTTTATCTAATTTAAAATTTGATATTTCTCTATAGTTTATACTTCCTTTTATTTCGTATATTGAAATGACTTCTTCAAGGCATTCACATGAGATAAGATAATGAACTATAATTATGACATCTCCACTTCGAGACCCGAAAATAAACACTGATGATGTAAAACCTCGTAATTTGGCATCAGTTATTTAATTAGTTATTTTATTATTTTGGCTCAAAAAATGAAAATTTTGAAATAATGGAATTGGACCACGAAACTTATATCATTGCGTTCGTGGTGAAATTCTGAGCAACTTTCATATTTGGAGTTTTGCGATCGAAGTCCAAACGAAGAAGTTACGGACGAAAAACAAATTCGGAACGAAAATAATTCGAATAAGAAAATTAACATTTATATATCAATTATCTAGGGCCCACATGTCAACCCGAATATTGGAGCAATGGACCGCTTCATGTGTGGCGGCTAGGGTTAGCCTAGGCCCAACGGTCCAGATTTAATATATTTCGATCTAATGGCTGAGGTTGATTCTTACACCCATACATTTAGGCCTAACCCTACATTCTCTTCTCATATTTTTCTCGAGGCAGTAGCGAAGCTCTGCCATTTCTTCTTCTCTACTTTCCTTCTAAATTATAAAAATAAGATATTTATATCTATATTCAAACAAATTAGAGAAGAATAGAAATCTAATATAAAGAAGAAGATAAGAGAATCGGCTATACACATGTTTAAGGTAATTTATATATTTGTATCTATTTTCTCTCTCAATCCCAAATCTCTTCTCAGATCTGTAGTTGTAATATATGTACACCCTTTTTATACATATTTATTGGATTAAAAATTATTTGTAGATGAATCGAAGGTTCTACTTCAGATTTGGATCGCTTTTAAAAGACAAGTAATTTTTTTATAGATTGTTACAATATGAAAATTATCCCGTTGGTGTTTACTTGATTATTATGCCTAACTGGATAATTGTATATGAGGTGTATGCAACAAATTTAATATAATCTGAATAAAATAAATATCGCATACATATTCTTGTTTATGAATTGATTTAGAATTGTTTACAACCTGACCTGTAAATCAGTTCCAAAAGTATGAATTTAGAATATTGATTTGAATAAAATTTATTCCAGATCTGAAAATAAGTTGTATAATAATGTTATGAATTTGGATTATTACCTTAATCTCATTGGAATGTAAACTTTTCTATGTTTGGATTGGTGGAATTTAGATCTGTTTAATATTTGTAAATTAGTTTGATTTCTTTCACTTCTATAAAATTATAGCGTTCAAGGAATAGATACAAGTAAAAAGAGAAAGAGTTGTGTAAGTATGAATTCATTGTAGTTTACACTGTCTATTTCTGTAATAAAAATAAATGATTATTCCTTGTAATTTCAAACAATCTAATCTTTTATATTTTAAAGTTAAATCTTTTGTTTTGGACTAATTTATGGAAATTATAGCGGATAATCTTTTTAGATATGATTCCAACAATTGAACATGGAAAAGAATATTTTAGTGAAGATATAAAACTAGAATATATTTGATAAAAATAGATGTTTGTACGTAATTTACTGCGCTTATAATAATCAAAATGAAACTTAGCTAATAATGACGTTTACATATAATATTCGCGTTTAGGATAACTAATTAATCATAAAGGAATTTAAAAGGTTGTAGCTTCAATAAATGGGAAATAAATGGTAATAAATATAAGAGTTGCAATAATTTGATAGGTTAAATGGATTAATGGAGCTGATAAATAAAGAAGTTGAATTAATAACTATAGAATGGTTAAAAAAGCTACTAATTTAAAATTAGTAATCATACTCAAATGTTTTAGAAAATGTCCGTTAGAATTTTATGAACAAATTGACATTTATGAGTATTAAAAGGGGATTTATGGGTAGATATACCTTAAATTAAAAGGGAATTAGCAAGCTAAGTCCAATGATAATAATAAGTAAAGATTTAGGATGATTAATTGGACTAAGTAGGTTAGTGATGCGAGGTTAGTAGAGTCACTCGACGGAAGACCGCCATTCACTTTTAGGCTACTAACAGTAGGATGCACCTACTATTGATGTGAGATATCACTAATCCTAGGACTTGTGACGACATGAGAGATTGAGCCTGCTTTCTTAATTGAAAAGTGTTAAATGGTCCAAATTTGGAATTTGGATCGGTGAGGGATATACCCATAGGGGTTCGCTTCTGGTTTGAGGTATTAAGTGGTTGTAGAGTCCGCCTCTTTCCTAGAAGGAAATATTAAGTAACCTAATAAGATTTCAAATAAATAAGAATGTCTCTAAAAGGGTTTACTTTAGTGTTGAGGTATTAAGTGGCTATTTTAGGGCCCGCCTCCCTACCAAAAGAAGTAACCTAATGAGATTCCATATTTATAATTAAATGACTGATCTAAGGGTTCGCCTCTCTCCTAAAAGAACTATTAAGTAACCTAGTGAGATTCTAAGTGATGTCAGCCAAATAGTATCGGTGAGGAGTCTGCCTTGGGGTTGGGTATTAAATAACAAATGCCTACTTATAAATAGGTGTTAAATGGTCAGGGGTCTGCCTAGTCCTTATTAAAGAGGTATTAAGTGGCTTGGATACAGTCTCTCACATTTTCTAAGGCCACAATAACAATAGTACCAGTGAGGAGTCGGCCTGGGGAATAGGTATTAAGTTATGTAGGACCTGCCAAGAATATAGGTATTAAATGGTTAGAAGTCCGCCTATTCTTTTTAAAGGTATTAATTGGCTTGGGTACTGTCCCTAACATGGCTACGATTTTATTGGCGATAGACGCGGTAATAGTTGGAAATTAAATGTCGGAAGACTTAAATAGTGGTTAAAGGTCTTTGTAGCTAGGACCCACCGACCATTAGCAAATTGTTAGAAAACCACCTTGGGAATTGGTCTTAAATGACAGGATCTACCTTCATTGAGTAAATAGCAGAGTCTGCCTATTTCTCATTTAAAAGTATTTTGTGGTGATTATAGAAGCCCGCTTCATGTTTAGAAGTATTAAGTGACAAATGGGTTTGGAAGTATTGGGTGATTGATAAGGCTTCGTTAGTATTTTGTACCTTGGGAAGGGGTAGGTAAGTATCATGTGTGCAATGTAAGGTTAGGTTAGAATTGCTAACCTTAATAGATATAACTATTAAGTGGAAACCAATCGGTATAAATTATGTTATGGACAGTTTATAGATATTCCAGTCACAAGAACGTTGTTCTGACCCCCTCCTCATTACAACCCACAGGACATATTTAGAGGAACGGGTCATTGCAGTTAGATGTGCTTTGTTGTTGAAGAAGTCTTATTTTCTCTCATGCTCGATGTTTGATGTGACAATCTGCTATCCAAGTAATACTATTAATTCCAAGGTAGTAGTCATAATCAGTATTCTTATCCTATTATTATTTCTGTTATGAGTTTAGATTTCTATCAACCTTTGATAATGCTCATGCTTATTTGCAAATACCAAATCCAATGATTTGTGCTTTGATGGAGTTAGGTTTTGATTTTTATCAGAATTTAGGCCCATTAAGGTATGGGTTGTTACATTTGGTATCAGAGCTTAGGTTAATAGATCAGAGGAATTAGGGTAAATTGAGAAAACGTATTCATACTTTCCTATCTAGTAATATTATGTTTTACATTAGATTCTAAGAATTCCAACTATAGAAGTTGTTGTAGTTCCACTCTGAGGGAATGAGCAAAGCAACTATGGGTTGGAAATATTTTAGATTTAAGATTTTCACACCAACTCCGAAGTACCCCACGGAGTGCTGGCGATACGTAAAGCGTTGTTGATAAAGAGCATGAGTGCGACATATGGCAGAATCCCAGAGACAGGAGGTTTAGACTTGATAGTTGGGATTCTAGTTATCTTGTGATTTGGATTTTGATGATGAGTTCCAGTCGGAGATACACATTTATTACAGATGGGTGGGAAATTAGAGTCTTTATGTCGCAATTGTCTGGAAGCAAGTTTTTGCTAGGGTGCATTCATTAATCGTCTCTTTGATGGCAAACCGGATTTTTATTTGGATGATTAATGTCAGTTCCTTAGTCTAAAACCTATGAGAGAATATGAAGTATATTTTGGAAATGCCTTAGATTTTGGAGAAATCCTTAAATATTAATAAATATCAGTAAAGGCTTGATTTTTATTTTTTGGCAAATATAGGTTTGATTTTTATTAGAAGTTTTCATATGAAATGGTTTCTATTATTTAGAAACAAGTATAAAGGAGCATATATTTAGCTTAGTGATTTTTCGGTTTATAAAATAGAGACTTTTAAAATCTTCTCTTTAAGGTACAGACAAAATAGAAATGACATTGAATTTTATTAAGGTATGTAGTTTGAAGTGTTGTTGGTCGTAGCAGTTTTGTTGAGACTATTGCAATCTTGCCGAGGAGGGGTTTGCATGGTAAGGTAGATATCGTCGTGTAGAAGGTAGAAATTTTCTGGATGAGTCAAGCTGAAGATGGTGTGTGGAATGGTCATTAGAATATTAATTAATTTAACCCGGCCCTACTGGGTCCAGGTTCAGGCCATGCCCAAACCTGGGCTAGCAGTCGGCCTTAAGCGATCGACCTCGACCATCGCGGTCGACCGGTTGACCAAATGGCGGTCGACCGCTAGGCGGATTGAGGTCGAACCCGAACCTGGAATACAACTATAAGTCGCGTCCAAAACATCAGCCACTGCACCCCCCCTCATTCTCTTCCTCCATTCCATTTTCAGCCGAACACCATTTCCACCTCGCCCTTCCTTCACCTAATCAAAGCCTCTCTCCTCCATTCCTCCACCAAGTGATGCCAAAATTCTTACGGGTCAGATCTCTCCCCACCACCACTCCAGATCTAAACCATTTTCTCCCTATTTCAACTGCCTCTCAGTCCATGGCACTACCCCGGACCGGCGGCTCTTCCTCTCGTCATCTCAGCCTTACTCCACAAGAAGCTGCTAAGCTTGACCGGAGTGAGCGGAAGTTCACCACTTATCTTGAAATGGCAGACTTTAATTTTCTCCACAGACGACCGGTGAAATTTGAAGATTTCACCACTCTTAGGATTGAAGAGTTTTTCGTCGCGGCAGAACTTGAACTGATCCTTCGCTTCAAGACCTATGAGCGGGGATATTACCCATACTGTGACCCTCTTTTCGATGCACAGATAGCGTAGAATTTTGATGATGAAAACAGCTATATTGAGTCCAAGGTGAAGGGAGCTCGGATCGAGATAATAGATGATGATCTCGCTGGGATTTTGGAGACATCTACAGTAGGTGAAGATTTGCATGACATAGAGATGACTGATTCTGAGATTCTACAACGGATCTTTTTTGGAAATATCGGTGATTGGAGGACCGACAATTTGCGACTGGTTGCCCGTCTCATCATGCGTATCATTTAGCACAACATCAATCCGGAGACAGGAAGCCTCGACCAGATCAATATCTCAGTGCAGAGAGCCGCCTATGCTATAATTGGCGGCATAACTATCAATTGGGATCGTCTTTTGATGCTTCATATAGTTGATAAAAGAGTAGGTACCTCGAGGACTCACTTTCCATTTTTCCACTTGCCCATTCGAGTGTTTAGGCATTATGAGATAAATTTGAGCGGAGAGCCAGTAGTGAGGAAGGTCCCTCCCGCCATCGGTCGGACCACTATTAAGAGGATGACTATTCCCTTACCGCCAGCTGCACCACCTGTACCAGCACTAGAGCAGCAACCAAAGCAGCGTCAGAGGCATGAGATTGGGTGCATAGCCGCCATGCTACGACTATTCCGCGATCGCGGTAATAGCTCGATCTCCAGCCGCGGAGCAAGACCTTCTCACAGTTCGTAGTCATTGTTTTATTTAGGTTTGTTGTATCTTCTTATTTCCAACATTTGTCCTTTTTCTGTAGGTTTGTTTAGGTTGTAAAACTGTTAATTGTCTCTTAGAAATGCGAGTACGACGTTATGAGAATGTTTCTGTTTGTTCGATGTGATATTGTTTCTAGTTATGTAAAAAGCTCTTATTTATGCATATGAAAGAAACAATGTAAATATAGGAATCTCATAAAAGACATTTGACCAACAATATATGCAATATAAGATTGGAAATTTAGAATGGTCGGAAAATTTTGGCTAAGGACATGATAAAGTTGTTTTGGTATCACATGTCATTGCTCATGTTCCTTAAAAGCTAATTTTTATGGATAATTGGGCAATATGACATTTTTAAACAAAATGTTAGGCTTTATTGGTAAAGATTAGTTACAGAATTTTGAATTTGTTTCATGCTTTTAGCGCATAACCGACTTCTAGCTATGTTGAATTGTGTCTTGATTTATCAAAAATTTTGAGAAGGAAAATATTTTGAAAAATTCCCCTTGATTTGAAAAGTCTCTTTCAAACAACGAAAAAAGTTATTATGTTTTAGTTGTTTTTGGCTCTTAAATTATTTTTAGAGTTTTTGTTCAAAATTTTATTCAAGGAAAAATGCGAGTCTAGATATTTTGGGATCTTATTTTGACGTACGACTTTGAAAAGTGGGAAAGGTTTTTGTGAAGTCTTTGATTTTGAAGGCCACATGTTAGGCATAAGGAAGAAAGATAGAGTTAGAATTTGCGAATTCAACGGTGCACTAGGATCGACGATGCATAAATGCAAGCGGTAACATGGGAAAAGTTGTTTTAGTCTTGGAATTTCTATTTCCATACCTTTTCGACGATGCGTGCGAGTCTATTTTTAGAATCGATTCCATTTTAAAGCTTGAAAATAAGCCTCCTTATGCGTTTTTTAGGTGGAAAATTTGAAGTAAATCCGGGGCAGCAAAGAAATTTCTACTGTACTACGGGAATAAGAAGATTATAATGTGGTAAGAATGTAAATTCTCCGCCTAAATTCCTTTTTTCGACATAGGAGTAAAGTTTAGGAAGCGATATTTCGATGCGTTAGATTATTGGATGGTAGGAAGTGGATGCAAAATTGGTTGCTTCATACTTCTATTCGTAGTAGTATGGGGGTTTTGGTTGAAAAGATTTTTCAAAAGCTGCATACATATAGACTGCCGATATATATGTATATATATATAGGTTGTTTGCATCATGTTTCCAAAAATGTTTTCAAAAGAAATGCATTCATATAGGAGGATCCGATTTAGAACCATTTTACATACATATTTTCTGCGTGGTGATACAGTAATACACTATGCGTACACTTATGCATGTTAGGTTGCAAAATTGGATGTACACTCGTTTGTTGTGTAGTTTAGGATAATTTAAGGCCAAAACCATGACTTAGTCATAAGTGAAATTTCGAGGACGAAATTCTTTTTAAGGGGGAAGAATGTAACACCTCGTAATTTGGTGTTAGTTATTTAATTAGTTAGTTAATTAATTTAGCTCCAAAAATGGGATTTGTGCAAACAATGGAATTGGACCACGAGCTTGCACCATTGTGTTCGTGGCGAAATTCTGAGCAACTTTTATTTGGAGTTTTGAGATCGGACTCCAAACGAAGAAGTTATGGATGAAAAATGAATTCGAAACGAAAATAATTTCGAATAAGAAAATTAACGTTTATATATCAATTATGTAGAGCCCACAGGTCGATCTGTATATTGGAGCGGTCGACCAGGGGCGATCGAACCCTAGGTAGGGGCGTGTAACACCTCATATTTTTATAACATTATTTAGAATAATTAATTGGGTAAATTAAATAAAATAATGTGAAGATTAAAAGGTTGAGATTTGATTAACAAAGGGTAGCCGTTCCATGTTATTGTGTTAATTAAAATGAAATAACCTAAGTTAATGTGTTAGGATATGAGAAGGGCCATATGGGAAATAAGTAAGACTTATACCATAAACTCTTAGGAATGTAACTCACGTTCATTTTCATTTTACCCAAACTAAAATTTACTAAGGCTGACCACCATCATTATTCTCGAGAAGAAGATTAAAGCTAGGATTCAAGGGAAGGGAAACAATCAACTAAATCAACATCAAATCTCATATCTATAATCTCAAAGCTAAGGTGAATAATTACTACATCCCAATTTCTTTTAGTTTTCGATTTTAAGATTAGACCTGAAATGATTTTGCAAGTATATGCCATGTTTTGATGATTAAAATTATATATATATATATATATATATATTGTTGATGGATTATATATGTTCACGTTAGTTTTATGATATGTTTGACGTGAAAACCCAATTTAATGACATCTAAATGCCTTGAAAATTTAAATATAGGTTATAAATGATATTTTAGAGATGGGCTTCGATTTTCATAATTTTTTGAATTAATATGGATTTTATATTAATTTTCTAGTGAAGAAAATTGTTTATTGGGTTATAAATTATTTACGGATAAAATAATGATTATTTGGGTTTGAATTTTTTATATGTTGGAAAACATATTAAAGTAGATTTTTTGGAATTTTTCCAGATTTTTCCTAAGTGTTTTGATGAATATATAAAATTATTTAAGGTATGGGACTTAAATGTTTTATATATTTGATTAAGGAGAAAGGGGCATTTTGCAAAATAAAATGATTATTTAATTTTAAAAATAGTGGCAGCACATTTCTGAAAAGTAATTGTTAACCAATGAGAATTTGACAAACAAAGGCAGGTTAGTTGAAAAGATTTCATTTTTAAGTTAAAAACAAAGAAATCACATTTTTTACATGTTTCAGCCTTTACGGTAGTAAACCTTTCGACCCAGAGCTTCCGACAAGGTCGAGAGGTTCAAAGCTTTCGACAAGGTCAAACCAATGCATATGGTATCAAGCTTCTTGGTACATAATGAATTGGACAGTTGATGGCCAAAGAGGTTAGGGTATGTTTGTTTTATAAACCAAAAGCTTTCACCTGCTTTGCTTTCGAATAAGAGCTTTCGACTTGGTTGCTTTCGACCAGGTCAAATGTTTAAAGTAAGGGTTTTAAACCTTTCGGCACAGTCGAAAGGTTATTTCTGTTTTAACACTATTCTGTTTTGAAACCTTTACTGCCGCTTTATAAATGTTTTGTTTTGAATCTTTCGACAAAGACGAAAGGTTTACTTGTTTTAAAAACTAGCCGCTTCTCCATGCTTTCGAAAGGAAGCTTTCAACTTAGATGATTCACCCTTGTTTTATAAATTTAAGTAAACCCAAAGCTTTTGAAAGAGTTGTTTTAAAGGATATGTTTAAAGATTTCGAAGCATAACTTTCAACAAAGTCGAAAGGTTGCTTCCAGTGGTTTCGAAAGGTTTTAGTTGAATGATTTTGAAAGGTTTTAGTTGAATAATTTCGAAAGGTTTATTGAATGGTTTCAAAGCTTTTAGTTGAATGATTTCAAAAGGTTTAGTTCAGTGGTTTCGAAAGGTTTTGGTTGAATGATTTCGAAAGGTTTTAGTTGAATGGTTTCGAAAGGTTTATTGAATGGTTTCAAAAGGTTTTAGTTGAATAATTTCGAAAGGTTTAATTCAATGGATTCGAAAGGTTTAAATGGAAGGTTTTCCAAGGTATTCTAAGGCAATGTTTTAAATTGGTTTTAAAGAAGGATGTCCAAAGTTTTATACCTTTCGAAAGGTTTGCTTTTCAATGGGTTCGAAAGCTTTGGAGAATGGTTTCGAAAGGTTTGATGTATGATTTCGAAAGGTTTGAGGAATGATTTTGGAAATTGGTTTTGAAAGAGATGATTTCAAAGGTTTAGAAAAAGGTTCTTTCAAATGGTTAAATGTTTTCATCAAATAAATTTTGAGTAAAGAATATATATATATATATATATATATATGTATGTATGACATGGTGATATGATTTTGAGTAAAGTATAAAGATTATATATTTTTCCTTGTTTAAGTTTGATTTAAAGGTTTTAAATCATTTTGAAAATGTTTCCAAGGAAAATTATAAGAGGGGATCCTTAAGTGAAAATGACTTAGATATTGGGTTCGCGCCCTATACATCAGCTAATAGCCCCAGCTAATTGTTGTCCAAAATTCCAGTGTGTAGGGCTTTGTCACAGGTAGACTAAAATTATGGTTACACACCGAAAGGAATATATGTTTGTATACAAATAGGTTATTGGTGAGCTCGAAAAACCATTAGGATCGGGAAGACCTGGGGGATGATTAAGTTAGGGACAGACTGTGACGCCCCACCTCTATACTCACACCAGCTAAGAACACCACAGGGTAATGCCATCGACTAGCACGAAGAATAAGGCTGTTGAGGTGCGACCATCTGTGTAATTGATTTGTGCGAGTACCGATATGCCAGATAGAAGGTCATGCATTTCATTTCAAGAGGAAAGCTGACATATCAAATACAAACTCAAAGCTACTACACAGTGGCTATGCGGCTTTCGAATACAAATATAAAATAATAATAACACAAAATCAGTCACAGATATTCATATCACTAAAGCGGAAACAGATATGAATATAACACATAGAAGTGAACATCAAAGTAGTGGTCATACAAGATCCACTACATCACAAAAGAATAGGTACAAGTACTAGACAGAAGAATAAGTATACATCAAGGAGTCTCTATCTCGAATGTATAAAAACAAAAACTACTGAGCTAAAGTAGTTAGCCAAAAGTCAGAGGCTAGTCCCTGCTAAGAAGTCAAGTGGAAGTACCTGAAACACCTCGGCCTGACCCAAGTATTATTTAAGAAGAAAAATAATAAACGGATCGGTCTAACTATAAATATCATACAAGATGACACAGGATAAGAGATATGACAAAAATATATGATAATAATAATGTCATACTGTGACAAGTATATATTTGATAATAATGAAAATCATATAATATCTCAAATCTCCTCAAATATCCAAAAAGAATATCAAATTCTTTAGCTTATTCACCAAACCTCAAATATTGACAAAACATATCAATGCAAATCGCAAAAATTGGTGAAACAAAAATTCCAAAAATCAATAATTAGAAATCCAGAAAACACAAAGGGGGAGGCCTATCACAAGCGGGAGCATGAAAACTCGCCAACACGTGTATCACAAACGGGACGCTATCCCATGGTCGCTAACCCATAAAATTTGGGCCAAAGCTCTACAAACGGCCCGAAGACCATGGGTCGCTACCCCACCAAATTGAGTTGAAGCTCCACCGAAACGGGGTTTAGTCCCCCACGTAGACAAAGAGACATCACCCATCGCTAGTCTAAATCACAAAATGATCATCATTGATCAATAAGTGTAAATTACACTAAGCTAGTAAATAAATGAGTTTAGCTTCATGTCCCATAACCACTAGCTTAACTTAAATATTTACGAACAGATTGTAGATTTCAATTCGAAAATTGTCACGAGAGTTCAATCAAACAAGTCCAAGAATTAACCGATGAAGTAAACGCAAGCGTTTCATACCACTTGTTTTGCTAAGTCGTTTAATTGGATTTCTCATACGAATGAGGTAAAGATTTGTATATACTAATAGATTGAAAAACAGATTTAAAAACGAGCTTTGTATTAAAAGTAAATGTTGAAATCATTTTTTTGTGAAAGAGTTTGAGTATTTACTGCTAGTATAAAAACCTTTGTATTTTAAAGTGACAAATCACAGAAATGATTGTAAAAACAATCTATCACCAAAATCCACATTCGACGACGTGAATTAAAACCATAAAAATCGATATCAAATCCATCAAATGGATATTACCAAAATTCTAGAAAAGAAGTCATCAAAGTCAATTATAAATGACAACAACTAACCGAATCAACAAAAATTGATAAAAATTGGAAATCCACTCAAAAACAGGCAAAATAGGCAAAATTCAACAGGACGAGACGTCTGACCGGTTTAACCAGACGTCTAACCCTGGGTTCTGGAAGTTTATATTTTTTCTCCTTTTTCTTCCTATTCCCTGAACCCTCCCAGACGTCTGGTTGGGTTTAACCAGACCTCTGGTTCTTGGCTCTGCCATTTTATTTTTTTGCCGTTTCTTTTTTTTTCTCAGGAACCCTAACAAGACGTCAGGATTTTTCAACCGGACGTCTGGTTGCCTGTGCTGGGCAATAATTTGCCTAGGCCATTGATGGCTGAATCAATTCGGAAGCGTTCGAACGAGCGATGGATGCTAGGGATTTATGCCAAGCGACAACCCAGCCCTATAGGCTCTTTGATACACCCTAAATTACATGTCCAAACATCCATAGTAGGATTTTCATAAATTTTGACTTCAAAACCAAAAATTGGAAAATTCACCAAATCAATTCAAATCAAAAGCAATTGAACATGAAATAGATGTTAGGAATTCATACCTAACAACAATGAAAACTATAGACATAGATGTGAGTTCAAGAACTCACCTTTAAACTCAAAAACAAGGAATGAGAAGCTCTAATACAAGGAAGATCAATTCCTCTTCACTACACCTCTAGAATCTTCAATCTATTATCAAATACAAAGTTTTTCCTAAGTTAGGTTATAGGAAAAATCAAGAATTGAAGAGGGATTGAGATGGAGAAGATGAAGAGGATGCTTACCTAAGCTTCTCTTTGATTTATAACCTTAATTTGAATTCCTAAGAAAAGCTAGGGCTTAGGAATTTTAATTTCCTTTCTTTTCCTCCATTTTTCCTTTTGCTTGAGAGTGTTAGGAAATTAGAAGTGGAATGAATGAAGAGGAGTAGAGTGTGAGGTATTTGGTAGAATAGTTTGGGTTAGCTTATTGGGTTAATGGGCTAGAACCCAACCCAAAGCCCAAATGAAAATACCAAAATCCTAATCAACTCCAAACATATCGATGTTTATACTTAAACAAGTTGTAAACATCGTTTTAAACTCAATGGAAGTGGTCTCGAGTCTGGATTCGACTGTTTACAAAAATTCACATTTCAGACTTTAAATTCAACTAACGATGCTATATTTAAACAAAACATTTAAATATATAATCGTAAAATATGTGGATTGTTACATAGACCATCTAGAAGTGAAGTATTTAACAAACAGTTAAGGACAGACCGTCCAGATGGGAAATATTTAACAGATAGTTAAGGATAGGTAATCCAGAAGAAGAAAATCTAACAGATGTTAGGTTAATTTTGATTATATTGTCTGGTAGGCCCGAGTCAGCCAAAGGTTAAAAGTTATCCAAACAAAACTTGTGTGTTTGAATAGATAGTTCATTATTACCTGATATTTATGTAGTTTACATAATGATTGCTTTACAGTATTTAACCATTGTGGATGCAGGAGCACAGTATATGGTTTATGAAAGGTTTTGCAAAATATGATTTAAAAGGATGTTAGTGAGGGGAAACCCGTTCTGCTAAGCGGCGTGGTCTCACTTAACATAATTATTCCGGGATGTATAATATTATTCATACCAGGCTTTATGTCTGACTCGAAGTTTATGTTTTCCCCTTAAACTCTTGGGTGCTCAAAATTAATTTGAGTAGCTTGAGGAGTTAAGGTCTTTTCAGGTTTAGTACAATGACGAATAAAGCTACCGGAGGCATGCAGGAGGCAAACATATAGCTATTTAGGAGTTGTAGTTTTATGTTTTGTTGTATTTTCGCTGAGTTTGTATTAAGTCTACTATGACTATATAACTCTGATCATCCAATAGGGTATCTTCCTATACCGCTCTTGGCGTATTTTGTATTAAGTATATTTTATCTGTGCCTGGGAACGTATTGGGATTATGTAATAAGAATATGGAACATCAGTTTCAAATGTAATGGAGAAAAGATGTTTCGTAATCCGTGTTTTGTTTCATATTCAAGTGCTTCTGATATTATAGATACCATTAACATAGCTGTATTTAGTCGCTGGAAGTTAATACTATAGATGACTGCAGCATCTATAGCACTTAGTTTTGGGCCTCTAGATAGGGGATGTTACAGGTCGGTCGACCGCTTCATGTGTGGCGACTAGCGTTAGCCTAGTCCCAACGGTCCATATTAAATATATTTCGATCTAACGGTTGAAGTTGAATTTTACGCCTATAAATTCATGCCTAACCCTCCCTTCTCTTCTCATATTTTTCTAGAGGCTGTAGCAAAGCTCTTCCATTTATTCTTCTCCACTTTCTGTCTAAATTATAAAAATAAGATATTTATATCAATATTCATAAAAATTGTTGAAGAATAGAAATCTAATACAAAGGAGAAGATAAGATAATCAACCATACGCGTATTTGAGGTAATTTATATAGTTATATATATTCATTTCTATTTTTTCTCCCAATCCCAAATCTCTTCTCAAATCTGTAATTCTAATATATGTATATACCCTTATTATACATATTTCTTCGATTAAAAAGGATTTGGAGATGAATCAAAAGTTCTACTTCAGATCAGGAGATTTGGATCACTTTTAAAAGGTAAGTGGGAAATTTTATAGATTGTTATAATATGAAAATTATCCTGTTGGTGTTTATTTGATTGTTATGCCTAAATGGAAAATTGTATATGAGTTGTAGGCAACAAATTGAATATAATATGAATATAATAAATATCGCCTATATATTCTTGTTTATTAATTGATTTAGAATTTTTTGCAACCTGATCGGGAAATCAATCCCAAAAGTATGAATTCAGAATATTGATTTGAATGTAATTTATTCCAGATCTTAAAATAAGTTGTATAATAGTGTTATGAATTTGGATTATTACCCTAATCTTGTGGGAATATAAACTTTTCTATGTTTGAATTGTTGGAATTAAGATCCTTTAATATTTGTAGATTAGTTTGATTTCTTTCCCTTTTAGAAAAATATAGCGTTTGATCTAACAAGGAATAGATGCAAATAAAAAGAGAAAGAGATGCGTAAAGTATGAATTCATTGTAGTTTACATTGTCTATTTTAGTAATAAAAATAAATGATTATTCCTTGTAATTTCAAATGATGTAATCTTTTATATTTTAAAATTAAATCTTTTGTTTTGGACTAATTAATGGAAATTATAGCGGATAATCTTTTTAGATATGATTCCAACAACTGAACATGGAAAAGAATATTTTAGCGAAGATATATAACTAGAATATATTAGATAAAAGTAGATATTTGTACGTAATTTACTGCGCTTATAATAATTAAAATAAAACTTAGCTAATAACGACGCTTACACGTAATATTTGCGTTTAGGACAACTAATTAGTGGAAAAGGAATTTAAAAGGTAAGAACTCCAATAAATGGGAAATAAATGATAATAATAATGGGAGTTGCAATAGTTTGATAGGGTAAATGGATTAATGGGACTGATAAATAAAGAAGTTGAATTAGTAACTATGGAATGGTTAAAAAGGTTGCTAAATTGAAATTAGTAATCATACATAAATGTCTTAGGAAATGTCTGTTAGGATTTTATGGACAAACTAACATTTATGAGAATCAAAAGGAAATATATGGATAGATAAGCATTTAAGGTAAGTTTTATTGCCTTAAATAGAAAGGGAATTAGGAAGCTAAGTCCAATGTCTATCTAACATAATATAAGTAAAGACTTAGGATGGTTAATTGGAATTAGTAGGTTACTTATGCAAGGTCAGTAGAGTCACTCGACGGAAGACTGCCCTTCACTTTGAGGCTACCAATAGTCGGGTGCACTTACTATTGATGTGAGGTATCATTAATCCTAGGACCATGACGAAGTGAGAGATTGGATATGCTTTCTTAATTGAAAAGTGTTAAATGGTCCAAATTTGGAATTAGGAGCGGTGAGGGATATCTCCATACGAGTTCGCTTTTGGTTTGAGGTACTAAGTGGTTGTAGGGTCCGCCTCTCTCCTAAAAGGAAGTATTAAGTAGCCTAGTGAGATTCCAAATAAATAAGGATGTCTTTAAAGGGTTTACCTCAATGTTGAGGTATTAAGTGGCTATTTTAGGGCCCGCCTCCCTACAGAAAGAAGTAACCTAATGAGATTCCATATTTATAAGTAAGAGTGATAGTGGATATCTCGAGAAGGGTTCGCTTTAGGTTTGAGGTATTAAGTGACTAATCTAAGGGTTCGCCTCTCTCTTAAAAAGAATTATAAAGTAACCTAGTGAGATTGCAAGGATGTCAGCTATATATTACTAGTGAGGAATCTGCCTTGGGGTTAGGTATTAAATGATAAAGGCCTACCTATCAATATGTGTTAAATGGTCAGGGGTCTGCCTAGTTCTTATTAATAAGGTATTAAGTGGCTTGGATACAGTTTCTCACATTGCTAAGGCCGTAATAACAATAGTACCAGTGAGGAGTCTGCCTAGGGGATAGGTATTAAGTGTTGTAGGACCTGCTTGTATTATATGTATTAAATGGTTAGAAGTTCGCCTAGTCCTTTTAAAGGTATTAAGTGGCTAGGGTATTGTATCTTGCATGGCTATGATTGTATTAGCAATAGACGTGGTAATAGTTGGACATTAAATGTCGGAAGCCTTAAATAGTGGTTAGAGCTCTTTGTAGCTTGGACCAACCGACCATTGACAACATTGTTAGAAAACCACATTAGGAATATGTCTTAAATGATGGGATCTACCTTGATTGAGGTCTTAAATGGAAGAGTTTGCCTATTTCTCTTTTAAAATTATTTTGTGGTTACTATAGAAGCCCGCTTCATATTTAAAAGTATTAAGTGACAAATGGGTTTGGAAGTATTGGGTGGTTGATAAGGTTTCGTCATAATTTTTTTTACTTGGGAAGGGGTAGGTAAGTAATCGTACGTGCAATGCAAGGTTAGGTTAGAATTGCTAACCTTAGTAGACATAACTATTAAGTGGAAACCAGTCGGTATAAATTTATGTTATGGACAGTTTATAGATTTTTCAATCACCAGAACATTGTTCCGGCCTCCTCCTTATTACAACCCATAAGATAGATTTAGAGGAACAGGTCATTAGAGCTGAATGTGCTTTATTGTTGGAGAAGTCTTCTTTTCGCTCATGCTCGATGATGATGTGACAATCTGCTAGCTAAGGAATACTATTAATTCCAAGGTAGTAGTCATAATTAGTATTCTTATCCTATTATTGTTTTCGCTGTAAGTTTAGATTTCTATCAATCTCTAATGATGCTCATGCTTATTTGTAGGTACCAAATCCAAGGTTCTGTACATTAATGGACTTGGGTTTCGATTTTTGTCGGAATTTAGGCCTATTAAGGTATGGGTTGTTATAGATGATGCTGCAATCATCACTAGAATTATTTTTACTTAACAAAATGTGGTCAGTTTTTTTTCAGCAACATTAAGTAATAGATCGGCTAAATACATTTTCATTACACAAATTATCTTTATTAAATTATCTCCCAAACGTTCCCATGCGAAGGTAAATATTATAAAACCATATAGATAATAGTGACAAGACTGGCATATGAAGATGCTGACATGGTCACTTAACCAGTTATATAACCTGGTTTTTCAATAGTCGAATTAACAGAAAATTTTAATATCTACTAAGCCTCCTACTTCGTCTTCAGAACTTTTATTTGTCTTTAAGGTAACCTGGCTATTCCCATAAACTTGGCCTACTCAAATGAGTGTTGTGAGTTTATGGGAGAACAGTATTAAAAAAATAAGTAAGACATAAAACCAAATATGAGTAATACTTTACCCTAAAGGAAAACTAAAGTGGTACCACACCGCTTAGCGGAACGGATTTTCCCCACACTAAATCATCAACAACAATCACATCATATCATGTAGTATCAAAAGTAACATATCGTAAGCATGATCATACATCATTTCAATCATAAGTATACCCTATATTTACCAACTTATTATGAACCAAGTCATATCAACATTGTTACCTACACAAATAGCCAATACTTACCAACATAATATGTACTATGTCATAGTTATCATTCACACTCTAACATCACCCAGACTCTTATTTAGGTATCCCTTTACAAGTTATCATTAACTTCATTAGTAATTATTACATGAGTTTTATCTATCACTCAATTCACCTTTCTCAAACAACATCGTTGGTGAAATGGCCACTCATCCACCTTGGGAGCTACCCTGACCCTCCGTGGAGGTTGAATGTAAGCATCCTAAATACATTCTAGCAAGCATCCTTACTAAGCGTTAATAGCCCCTCTTAATCTCATAAACATTTTCATTTCACAATGCCGATTCATTAGTAATCACATCAATTTTGATGTTATTTACTCACACTAGAGTTAATTTGCTAAATTGAACCCATTAAACTTTCTATGACTTGGCACCCCTGCTATATACCTATTGAATTTCAACTTCATTTTTCCCTAACATTCTACCATTCAATATCTCCATGAGTGTGTACATTAAAGCTCTTAAGTTTAATCCATTTCTTCAGTTTATTCATTGCGTACCCTATACATTCCACAACCCTTCATATTTAGGTCATATTATTTCGATAGTTTTATATAAAACACTTCTATCTTGCACATTATTTAAATGATACTAATTATCATTTCATGGATTACCCTAGGCTTTAGTCATTTTCACCGTTATATAAGTTGTCACATTTTAATGTATCAGTATTTATTTTATAAAAGTTTTACAAAATTCGAGTTAAACGTCATGGAATTGGCTTCCAAGATGCTTCCAATAATATTCATTTTTGGTCTTGGCTCTATAACTTTCACATGAAAGGGCTATTAGCCCTACTACTATTGAGTTTGTAAAAGTTTAGCTATTGTGCTTATAAAATTAGCTATCGTTTCTATATGATGGAAAGCTATCGAGCCTATACGAATATGCTATCAAGTCTATACATTGGTATCGAGTCTATATAATGCTATCGAGACTATACTTTCATATGCTATCGAGTCTATATCTTTGTATGTTATCAAGTCTTTAACTTTTTCATGTTACTGAGTCTATAACTTTTGCATGTTATCGTTTCTATAATTTTATATGTTATCGAGTCTACAACTTTGTAGGTTATCGAGTCTACAACTTTGTATATTATCGACTATGCATAATGTAGGTTATCACATCTATAGGCTATTAGATATATGACATTGCATGTATGCTATCGAAGTTATAATTTAAAGTTATAATGGAAAATCCTTTATTAAATAGAAAATTGATATTCTACTCAATAAAGTAACTATGTATTGACTTAATCTTTACACATGTATTTCCTTATTCGTTACTTTTAGAATTATAGTAGAAATCTTAGCAACAGACTATTGGATCAACTGCATTGGTAGCACAGGTAAAGGGTAAATTTCAAAATTTTACCTTTTATTGATTTGCATAAAATTGTATTTTGTGATTATGTAAATAATTTTTTTATACAAAATCATTTTTGGTATTTGTTAATAAAAGAGTTTGAGAAATATTTTTAATTTATTTGATTTTATTCAAAACATTTATTTATTTGTTATAGTTTAATATTAATATTTTATTATTAATTTAATTTAACTTAATTTATTAATTTAATTTGTTTTTAAATTTATTTTTTAATATTTTAATTTGTCCATAAAATACAAACATTATAACTATATTAAAAAGAATAATCTGACCTAGGATTAATATAGGAATATGTGTATAATTAACCGTTGTGACTTACATTTAATGAACACACACACACACACACAGATATATATATATATATAATGTTGTTAAAAGTATAATATATGTATATATATTTATAAAATAATTTATTTGTATTGATAAAGCATAAATATATGTATGTATGTATTAAATTAAAAAGGGATCATATATTTTAATAATTTAAAATTTAAAGTAGTTTAACTAATTCAAATAAAATTAAAAAAATTCATCACATTAATGTTTTATATAAATAGATCCATTAAAATATATAAAAATGTATAGAAATCTTATATTGAAATTTTCAAATATTTGAATTTTAAATTCTTTTGACTTTTTCAAAAGTAAAAAAGAATGTTTTTTTATTTTAGAAAGACGAAAGATTCACAGCAATTTTTTAGTTAAATTTCCATTTGTAATTTTATATGCATACGATGTTTTTTAACTCTAGAACCAAAAGCCAATTGAATTTTTTTATATAAATATTAAAACTGAAACTAATTTGATATATTAAATATATACAAAGTTTATATAAGTGTGTGTATGTGTATATATTGGAACTAGAAATCTTTTTGAAAAAAAGCTGAAACTAGTTATATATATACAAAATATATTTAGAAATGTTCTACTTAATTAATTATTAAAAAAATTATTTTTTTACTTTCCTGATGTGTGCGTGCGCGCATTGTTATCTGACTTTTTGACCAAGCAGATTCTTATTACAATTAGAACATCAAGATGAAGACAAAGTAATTCACGAACTTGGGAATACACTTAGAAAGGCAATAGGAACACACTTAAGAAATTTCAAAAGATTTGGAGCAAATGGGACCACTCAGCACCGAGTCCTACAATTCGGTGTCGAGTGGTTTATATTGCATGTGGTTCCTCTAAAACACTTGTATGTATAGCTCTGGCTCGAAGTGCTAGTCATGGGGTACATTTCTCAAGGAATGGAAAAACAACTCTAAGGATTCTTTTGGAAGAAAGCACAGAAAATAGACAAGAACCAGCAATATCAAGAGCTATCAAAAACGACTCAATAGGAAAAGATCTCGGAAGACAATGCACTTGAGATAGAAGGCAATATGGAAGGAGGAGGGAAGGTTTTTTTCACCTAAATCACCTGTTGGTACCGAGTGGTACCACTTTGTGCTGAGTGGTTTTTAGTAATGTTTAGGCCCCCACCTTCCTATCCTACACCTTCGGACTTGGATCTAGACTTAATACTTCATGGGCCTCCGGTTTGCTAGACGATTTCCCTATAAATACAGACCATATGGCTACTGAAAATGGACTTTTAGCAATTCATCTTCTTCATCTTCTATCTCTCCTCCACCAAAGTCACTAAGGAAGCTACTATTTGCTGTTATGGGCTTTAGATCAGTAAATCCCTTGTACTAGTGACTATCAAATCTATCATCAATAAAAACCACAATAGACGTAGGCTATAGATTGTCGAACCACTTTAAAAACCCTGGTGTTCAAACAGCTGCAACATAACTAGTCGAGCATCAACATAAGATCAGAGGAGTGGTTCTCCCAAAGACTAGACAATCTAGACGTTAACCAGTAAACTGAAATCATTTGTAGAGCCAAACACTCGGTGCAACCTTTGATAGTCGACATTTAGAATACCATGCCAGTGAGGATATATAGAGGATATGGTTAAGCGGTTGGTCGAGGAAAACGAAGGTAGAAAGAACGAGCATTGTGTTTCCGTACCAAGCATAACTCTGCTTACGAAAACATTCTGAGAGAGGAGTATCACAGGTAGTTTACGATACCGACATTACCATCGTATAATAGGACTACTGATCATAGGCAGTATTTACTCAAGTATGAATGGCACATGGATGGTGCCAAGGCAAAAGATTTTGTTCGATGAAGATGTTTTCCTATTTTCTTGGAAGGTGTTGCATCTATGTGGTTCATTAAGCTCGCGCCTAGATCCATATCGACTTTTGATGAGTTGGCTAGGAAATTCGTGGAGTAGTTCCGGCTCCATGTCGCTCGACCTAAGGATGTAATGTCCTTGTCGAGTCTATCTTAAGGACCTAAGGAGCCACTGAAAGGGTTCTTGAATCAATTTAATGTTGCTGTTACAGAAGTGAGTAATCCGAAGATGGATCTAGTATTTACAGCATTTGTCCTGGGCATACATCCGGACATGGATTTTGGCAAGTAATTAAAGATGAAACAACCAATGACTATGGAGGAATTCCATCGGAAGGCTAAGCAGTTTCTACGATTAGAAGAGGCGGGTCTAGCTGTAGGGAAGACTAATGATGCACAGTCGAACAAAGTTATCCAGAGCAACGTGGCGATTAAACAAGCTAGAGAAAGCTCTGGTAATGTGATGACTAATGTTGGAAACTCTAGCAACTAGAAGAAAAGGAATTAAGGCCTTGAGGGTAGGCATAGCGAAAACAAGAAATGCCCGAGAATCATGAAATCGAAAGACTATACACCCTAAAATGATACACTAGAAAACATATACCTTGCTACTCAAGGAACAAAATGATATAAAAAAACACCCAAGGGGAGGTGACTTAGCAGGAATGGCACTCCAAAAAGGACTATCATTTTCATGAAACCTTTGGACACAACACAAATAAGTGCCGACATCTGAAGAACTGGTAAGGAAGAATATGCTCCAACAGTATGTTAAAGAACCCCAGGAAGGTGGTCAAACTACAAGACCTCAAGGGTCGTATGACCAAAGGGAATTATCTTGGACCAAGTGGAGAAGGACATAGGAGAAATGATGGAAGGTTGGTTATGAATACCATTACTAGAAGACCTCATCCAATGGAGAGAATCTAGAGGAAAATGGAATTGTACACTAGCTCGCTAAAGCACGTGCCGCAAGAAGATTGCTTTGCCGTGGAAGATGGGGCCCCAACAAAGCAACAAAGGATGACAACGGATGATGTCATGTTCAGAAACAGAGATGATGATGGAGTTGAAGCTCCAACTTTCGACCCTATGGTGATGGTGGCAAGTATTGGACCGACAACAGTACATCGGGGCTTAGTGGATACTGAAAGTCCTATGAACATACTATTCAGGACATTCAATTAAATGAAGATTATCATAAACGAGGTTACGGCCTGCAAAACCAAGATCCAAGGATTTACGGGCGAAGCCAAACAACCAATTGGGATAATCGATCTACTGTGGAGTTGGGTGAAGGAGATCGTAGGATAGTCCAGATTTAGAAATTCATTATAGTGGATGAATATTCAGCATATAGCGCAGGTTTTGAGCCAACATGCCCTTGTTGATTTTAGAATAGCACTGGCTCCTTGGTGTCTAATGATGAAGCTGGCTATGGAGAATGGGGTCAAATCGGTAAGAGGAGACATAGCGCAAGAAGGGAATGTTTGGTCGTGGAGCCGAGGGAAGCAAAGAAACAAGGGAAATGAAAGAATATGGAAAGGACTCACTGCATTATTAATTTGTAAGCATATAAATTAAAGCCCAAACCCTTGCTCGAGAACCATAGCAAGTTTGATAGGGCTATCGATCCCAAGAAGAAGTTAGGGGAAGGGCGAGCATCACTGGTTGAGTCGACAATGAATGTTCTAATCAATATGGACGATCCTACATGGGTTCTAACGATTAGATCTTAGCTTAGCATTGACTTAAGGAAGTAATTGGTTAATTTCCTCTAAGGAAATTTGTATATGTTTGCTTGGACGCATTCAGATATGTGTGGGATATCGTGGGAGATACCGTGTCATACACTAAATATTGATCCAAAGTTTATGCCAGTCAAATAGAAAAGGCGCAGTCTGGGTTTAGAGCGATCCACCGCATTGAAGGAAGAAGTTGATAAGCTAATGGTGAACGGCTTTATCCACGATGCTTTATACCTTAAATGGGTATCAACCTAATGTTGGTCAAGAAATTAAATGGAAAATGGTGGATATGTATAGACTACTCGGACTTGAATTAGGCATGCTCGAAGGACAACTTTCCTCTATCCAGAATTGACCAATTGGTAAATGGGAACATAGGGCATGAGATGGATACCTATTTAGGTTATAACCAAATTCCAATGCACATACCAGATCAGGAGAATATCAGCTTCATAATGGATTTAGGATTATATTGCTATTGGATAATGTCGTTAGGTTTGAAGAACGCCGAAGCTACGTGCCAAAGATTGGTTATTCTATGTTCAAGAATCAAATCTGATGGACAATGGAGGTATAAGTAGACGACATGCTTGTGAAGTCATGAGAATCGCAGAACCATTTGGATGATCTTTTAGAGATGTTCAATGTTTTACGAAATTATGGAATGAAACATAATCCATTGAATATTCTTTCGAGGTAGCATTGGGAAAATTAGGATTTATTATTAATGCAAGGGACATTATGGCCATTCTAGAGTAGATTAACACCTTGAGGAATGTAACCACCCAAACTACGAAGAAACAATTACAAAGCTTGAATGGAAAGATCGTTGCCTTGAGTCGGGTCATCTCAAAGGCAACGAACAAATGCATACCCTTCTTCAATGCCCTCAAGAAGGGTAAGAAGAATATTGAGTGGAATGAAGATTGCCAGAACGCCTTCAAGAAGTTATTGAGATGCCTTCGAGGAGTTGTTGAGACACATGGAGACACCATCGGTCTTATTCAAACTACTAAACATGGAGGATTTGTTTGTTTATTTAGCATTGTCTGCTCACACACTAAGTGCATCATTATTGCGTGAGGAGGCGAGAATCCAAGGCCTATCTACTACATAAGCAAGAGGTTTACATGAGCTGAAAGGAACTACCCAAAGTTGTAAAAACTGGCATATTGCTTATCGATTACATCAAGGAAGCTACGACCATATTTCCAAGCTCATCCGATCAACGTGCTAACGGATCAACTGTTGAAGTAGGTGTTATACTGATCTGAGACTTTGAAGAGACTACTGAAGTGAACATAAAGCTAAGCGAGTATGACATTACTTACCATCCGAGGAGAGCGATAAATGGATAGGCATTGTCAGACTTCATTGTGGAGTTTACTGCACGAGATGGTGAAGAGGGTGAGGCAGTTGAAGTTTCTCGTTAAGAGTTGTTTTTGGATGGCGCTATAAACAAACACAGTTCAAGCACGTGACTAGTGCTTGAAACCCGTAAGGATAGTTGATTTGTTACGTATTGAAACTGGAGTTTCCAGCAAAAAGCAACGAGGAAAAATATGAGGCATTGATAGTGGGATCAAGGATAGCGAAGGAACTAGGGATAAGTGCACTATACATATTCAGTGATTCCTAGTTGGTGGTTTGTCAAGTTAGGATGGAATATCAGGCTAAGGGTGTGAGACTTTCCCTTAGCTGATAAAGGCACTACGACTGTTGGATGACATAAAACACTACACAATAAAGCATATCCCTAGAGACGATAACACAAAGGTTGATTCACTAGTTAAGCTGGCTAGTTCTAGGGAAGCCCAAATAATTGGCTTGGTTTCAATGGAAGTTCTGATGGCTCCAAGCATCCATCAAATGGATTTCGATTGGATTTTGAAGACCACGGAGGAAGAGGATTCGTGGATGACCACGATGAAAGAATATTTTCTTAAGGGGACTTTTCCAAGAGACAAAAACGAACAACAGAGACTCCTTCGAAAAGCACCTCGGTTCATGATGCAAGGAGCACTATATAGAAGAGTATTCTCCACCTACTACTTTGGTGTGTAACAAGGATAAGGCTAGGAAGATCCTCATAAAATCAATGAAGGCAGCTGTGGTGACCACACTGTGGGGCAGACTTTAGCAAAGAAGATACTTCGCTATGGATATTTCTAGCCAAAAATAAACCGAGATGCAGCTGATTATACCAACTAACCTTTGTCATTTGATAGCCTCATTGTTGGTATGTTATGGTTCGCTACTTTCTGGTCCTCGATAGCCTTAAAATCATCATGAGGTGGCTTCCTTTACTTTGAACTTCAATAGCATTAATACTTCTTGTATGCGATAGCTCTTCATGACTTAGCATCCGGTAGCTCTTCATTATAGCACTCGATAGCTCTCTACTACTTATCATGCGATAGCTTTGATTTTAACACCCGATAGCTTTTCATGACTTAGCACTCAATAGCTATTTATTATAACACTCGATAACTCTTTATTATAGCACGTGATAGCTTTGATCCTTAACATGCAATAGCTTTGCTTCTAGCACTTGGTAACTTCTAATTACAACACTTGATGGCTCTTCATTATTGCAGGTAATAACTTTGCTTTATAAACTTCGATAGTATTACTTCTTCATGCATGTGATAGTCCATTGATTTCAGAACTTCGATAGCTCTAGCTTCTTTAGTATGTGATAGTTCCCTTGCATTATTTTAACACTTGATAACTTATTTTATATTGTTGCTCGATTGCCTGTTTGACCATTTAGCCGTCGATAGCTTATTGCCTTTGATGTTCGATAGCTTCATGTGATATCTTTCATTATTTGATGGAAAATTTCTTGGAATTCAATAGGTTTTGGCATTGGATAGCACATTCTCGATCAACTTCCTTTTTAGAATATTTTTTTGGGTATATCACTTGCCCCTCCATAAAAAGTTTGCTTATGCTTTGGCTTAAGTGAATTCTGCTTTAAGTTTTACTCTTTCTTTCAAATGTTGACCTTTCCTTTCATCTTGTATTTTCCCGTTCTGATTGATCTCCTTTTATCGATGGATATTGATCCAACCAATTGCTCAACTAGATAGTTTTTTGTTAGCATCCATTTTTAGATGGTTGCTTTGGCTAAGTTTAAATGTCGGACTGTAAACTTAATTGACCATCACACCTTGGATGGGTACTTTGGCCAGGTGTAAAAGCAGAAGAAAAGACTTAATTAATCATCACTCCTTGGATGGGTGCTTTGGCCAAGCATAGAAGCTAGACTAAAGGCTTAAATTGACTATCATTCTTTGGATGAGTGCTTTGGCTAAGTATAGAAGTGGGAGCAAAGTGTTAAATTGACCATCACTCCTTATATGGGTGCTTTGGCTAGGCAAAGAAGCAGAACCAAATGATTAAATTTACCATCACCCCTTGAATGAGTACTTTGGCCAGACGTAGAAGAGAGACCAAAGGCTTAAATTGACCATTACTCCTTGGATGAGTGCTTTTTCCAAGTGTAAAAGCGAAACCAAATGCTTAAATTGACTATTACTCCTTGGATGAGTGCTTTGTCTAAGCATAGAAGCGGAACTAATGCTTAAATTGATCCTCTACTGAATATGAGTTGTGTGTTTTCTCTACAAATCTCCTTTATCTTGTCAGACTAAGAAATAAGTCGAGCATATTACATCCTAATCCGAAGGTGGTATGTTTGGATAGATCCTTGATAATCTTTGTGTTATTCATCCAATGTTAAATTAAGGTCTTACAGGCTCAGCATTCCAAGTTCTAGCTATTATGTTCACGTCACGTCGCTTAGTTAATAAGTTACATGCGGTATTACTTTGTGAACGACTAAGTGTCCTTCCCAGTTAGGCCCTAGTAGTCCATATGATGAATTTCTTTTGTTTTCCTTTACTCTTCTAACCATTTTGGAAACCTCTTTTCTTTACCTTTATGTCGTAATACTTGGTAATCATTCTTTGATATTTCATAATTCTTAACATAGCTTAGTCTTGTAACTAGTTAATCAAGTCAAAGGTTTCCTCTTTCATCTCTTGATTTGGTTTATAGGCATACGCGATTCTTTGATGTGATGAGATTTCCACTTCGACTGGTAACATTGCTTCAAATCCATATGGTAATGAGTATGGGGTATTGTAACACCCCTACATTTTGATTAAAATTATTTAGGACATTTAATTAGATAAATAAAATAAATTAATATAAGAGTATAAGGAGATTGAGATTTGATAATTATAATATGGGTCAAGCCTTAATTAATGAACTAATAAGATTGATTAGAACATTAATAAGAAGGAGGATTTATGTGAAGGGAAAAATAGGAAAATGCTACATTTCCTCAACATACATCTTCCATTCTCATTTCCTTCCTCGCATTCATTCATACAAACGGAAATAGAGAACAAGGATAGCCATTAGGAGGATTTTCAAGCTAAAAACAAGATTAAAGCTTAGGGGAAATCAATTCAAACTCAAATCTCAAGTTCCTTTATCAAATCAAGTTGAATGATGATAACCCATCTCAAGTTTGCATGTTAATTTCGGTTTTATGATTAAACCTGAACCTTATGATTGTTTTATGCCATGTTCTGAATGATTGGTTGAATATATGCTTGAATGATGAATTATTAGATTTATTACAGATTATTTAATAGGTTTTAAGAGTGAAAACCTAACTTATGACATCCATTAGACTTGAAATTTTGATACGATGTTAGAAACATTATTTTAGAAGTGGGTTTATAATTTCAAAATTTTCCGAGCAAGCATGAATATTTCGCGAATTTTTTAAGTAAGGGAATTGATTTATTTCATGTTTTAATTATTAAAAATAATTAATTAATTTTTTTGGTCCTGAAATTTTTATATGTTAAAGAATATGATAAATCCAATTTATCGTGATTCTTGGGGATTTTTCCCAAGTGTTTACAATTTATTATGAATTTATTAGACTAGAAATGCTTAATAATTATATTAAAATATTAATATAAATTATATGGATTGTTAATTAATTTTGGAATTATAATTCCTGATATATAGCAGTTTTCTAAAAAGGATTTGGTAAAGAAATTATTATCCAATAAGAATTTGTCATTGGAGTTGGTAATTGATAGTGCTTTTTAAAGGAATAAAATAGTTTTTATGTTAATTACGGTATTGCCATGCGCTATTAATCAATGCCATAGCCCATCTATGTCGCATGTCATTTATAACATGTAGAGATGTATACGATAACAACTTGGTTGGTATGCAATGATTCCACTAAGGTTAGGACGTACCAATGTCGACATTGATGCATGCGACGTTGATAATGTCGCTGGTATTATATGCCATTAGTCTTCTATGCCGCATATGTTATATGCTGCCTGTTTTACACAGCATGTTTTATTATGACATTGATAATGCCGCCAGTTTTATAGCGACGTCCACGATGTCGCATCTATACCGATATCAACCCCAGAAGGCAACAATGCTGCTATAAGTATATTTTCGACTTAAGATATATTACGGCATTGATGCCGCCTGTATGATTTTCAACATTGATTACAAAGAGGCAACGATGCCCCTATTTTCCTATGCCGCCTTGTTTTAGCCATGGTGCCACTATAGGCTATTTTCGACATTGGTTTTATACGGCAATGATGCTGCCTAACCTTAATATCGACATTCCCATATTTCTAAGTTTCAAAGTTTTATACTATGAAAACTCACAACCATGCCTCTTAAAGTTGGCAACCTATATTCATTTATGATATGCAACATAAATGGTTTTGGTCTTATGGCCTTGTGTTTTGTAAACCATATGCTTTAACATGATTTTGGCATAGAGGAGTGGGAAAATCTCATAGCGACTATGTCAATGCCACACTTTATCAACATAAATGGTTTATTATATATGGCTTCACAACCTAAGGTTTTGAGGTGCGACAAATTCTAAGTGATTTCGAAATTCATCAATGCTATTTCATAAAAGCATATACATTTATGTTGATTACTTTTATAATCTCATGCTTTGATGTTGATAATACTATTAACTGATCTCATTTTGTCACTGGAGAATGATACTATTGATGACTGCAACATCAGTTGCGCTTATTTTCGGTCCTCAAAATGAGGGATGTTACAACTTGGTATCAGAGCAAAGCTTTAGGTAAAACTAAAAGAATTTTGAATTTAAAATAGTTTTTGAAAATATAACCCTGATGAATTAAAAATGAGATTGGGGTATGGGGTAACGTTGTAGTAATGTACTATATTTTCTATATATAGTATGTATCTTATCGCTATTCTTCCCATCTCTCTTAGACGGTTCTTCCATATCTTACTAAGGTTCGAATGCGGATTTAAGGGAAGTAAGATATGGAGGCGAAAAACAGAAGAGTGAATCTCGTTGGAAGAAGCACCACAACTAATGGAAACGTCGGGCGCAATACTAGGAGGAATCCGGATTGACAAACACATGCTAATGTGGGTGTTGGAACACCGATGGATATGGGAGCTATGTATCTGTTAACACCAAAATTGGTCACTAACCTCGTAGAAGAAGATTGTGAAGAGATATAAGTGATGAAATCAAATTAAACAGAGAAGACAGTGCTAATCTAAATACAGAAAGTAAGAACACCAAATTTATAGTGGTTCAGCGTAATTGCCTACGTCCACTTTGTGGTTAAACTTTATTGATCTTCTTTATAGTTGATTACAAATACAATTCGTGAATCAAATGTTTGAATGAAGTTGTTAAATAGAGAAGATGAGTCTTGAAAATGGCAGAGTCTCCCCGATGTTTTCTCTCCCCAAAAAAGGATCCATTTCACTGTGACCCTGCCCCTCTATTTATAGGCAAAAGTGGGCTGGACTACCCAAGTGGGCTTGACAGCCGAACGCTCTAGCCCAGGCGCTGCATGCCGAACCAGGTACGCCGAACGCTTCCATGCCAAACGGTCCTTCCCATGCCGAATGGTCCTTCCCATGCCGAACGGTGCTTCCCATGCCGAACGGTCCTTCCCATGCCGAACGGTGCTTCTGATGTATGGGAAGTGTAGGATGGTTGCAGTGAAGCCGAGCGTATCTCTGTTCGAAGCTCTTGACCGATCAATGTATGTAGGTCGAATGATATCGTTACCTTGCGTAGTTGTGCATACTGAATGCCTTCTGAATGCCGAACGCTCTCGTTGCCGAGTTATCCTATCGCCGAGTTCTACTGACGCCGAGTGCCTCTGGATGCCGAGTACTCCGGATGCCGAGTACTCCGGATGCCGAGTACTCCGGATGCCGAGCAGTCTTGGTGCCGAGCAATCTTGATGCCGAGCGTTGGTTGACGTTGAGTGCCAGTTGACGCCGAACACTACTTGACGTCGAGTACCCTTGTTGCCGAGTACTATACTGAGTAGTCCCGATGCTGAGTGCTCTTGATGTCGAGTGTTGGTTGACGTTGAGTGCCAGTTGACGCCGAACACTACTTGACGCCGAGTACCCTTGTTGCCGAGTACTACGCCGAGTAGTCCCGATGCCGAGTGCTCTTGATGTCGAGTGCTCTCGCATTCCGAGCAGTCTCGTATGCCGAGCAGTCTTGGTGCCGAGCATTGGTTGACGTTGAGTGCCAGTTGACGCCGGACACTGCTGAGTACTACGCCGAACACTCCTGGACGCCGGACACTATGGATGCCGAGTACTATGCCGAGTACTCATGGATGACAGTTGCTTCGCCGAACACTCCTGGATGCCGGACACTCTCTGATGCCGAGCACTTATTTCCGAGTACTAGTTGCCTGGTCAAATCCCCAGGAAACACTTGCCCCCCAAAGTGTATTGCGTGGCCGAACGTGATGGGCTTTGAATCTGGTACAATCTACCTCGGAGGTACCTCTTCAAGAATGTTAGCGAAGGAGGTGCGAGACGAACAAGGTTGGGATGCCGAACGATACGTCCGAAGCCGAGCGTACCTCATGTGCCGAACGCTCTGGTATTGACCGGTTCTACCGGGTATAGCCTCTTCGTCTTCTACCTCCCTCTATATAACCAAGCGCCCTTCCACCATTTTCTTTTACGTCTTCTTTATTATCACTCTTAGAGATTTGCAATCCTATCAAATATAAAGCCTATATAATTCATTCTCAACTTCGATCGTCGAATTAGGTATCCTTCCTCTAACAATTGCACTACTTCCATTTTAGGTTCATCTTATGGAAACAGAGTATTTCCTTTAGTTGTAAAAGCGTGGCTAGTGGGAGTGGTTCGCTCGTTTGGAATCGCCGAACGGTGCACGGGAGTTGAGCCTAGCTCCTTTGCGCTGATCAAGATTGGAAGAAGAAAAAGGTAGATGGGGAGTCGAACGGCGTAACCTGCGTCGGGCGATCTGTCTCTGTCGTTCGGCGTAAATGGAGTGGGAGCAGGGTGGAGTTATGATCTAAGGCGGAGCTCTGCTCTAGCCGAACGAACTTAAGCCGAACACTACCCTAATGCCAAATAGACGCATTCGCTGAATAACCTTTAGCCGAACGACACTCTCGCCGAACAACTATCGTGCCGATCAGTACTTAGACATGCCGAACGAACGTATACACCGAACAAGACTTAGTCACGCCGAACGCACATATACACCGAACAGGACTTAGTCACGCCGAACGCACACATACACCGAACAGGACTTAGTCACGCCGAACGCACATATACACCGAACAGGACTTAGACATGTCGAACAGTAGTTATATGCCGAACAAACATATACAGGCCGAACAATTTTAATGCCGAACAGAACCTTTGACTGGACAATGTTTTTAACCGAACGAGGCTTTTAGCCGGGCCAGGACTTTAGCCGAACACTTGACTATTACTTGACCGAACCAAGATGCATGCCGAACAACATTTAAATGCCGAACGATATAAATGTCAAATTAGACTTACGCCGGACACTTCATAAATCACATGTTTTCTGAATCTGGAACTGTAATCGCCTCAAGGCAAGCTTTTTGGGACGGTCAGTGATGACGGTCTTCGAAGGCGGCGATTCGAAGCTAATCATTATATCTTTAAAATCTCACTGCTTGTACACAATTGTTTTCACTAGTTCACACACAACGTGGGGGGGGGGGGAAACTCGTGTTGCTAATTCTAACGTTCAACGTTTTTTGAGTATAGCTCACTCAAGCACTTAGTTATTTATTTGGGATGTCGAGAAAATCTAGCTCCGCCACCATATCCGACAGGCCTGGGCCGTCATCGAGGCAAGGAGCCGCAGATACTTCTAACCCGTCAACCTCTCCCGCACATAACTTGGCGCCTGATGCTCTGGAGTCAACCATCTTACTAGACAATCCGATCGATTCTCAAGCCTCGAAGATCAACGAGGCTGCTCTGCGACGGATATGCTCCATTCACGGGATTCCCTTTGCTGACGTGTTAGTTCCTTCGAGACACGACCGCCCTCATCTGCCCCCAGTCGGGTACACTGCCTACAACAAGTTCATGTGTTGGATGTGCAGCGTGCCTCCATTCAATTTATTTCTCCGGGATGTGCTGCAGTATATAGACATAGCTCCGTCGCAGCTGCACCCGAATGGCCATGCATTTCTATATGGGACTTATTTACTTTTCATGGCCGTCTTTTCCAGACCTCCGACCCCCAGTGATATCCGATACATTTATATGTTCAAGAGACGGAAAGATAGCCCTTCTTTTATGTTCCTCGAGCCATACCACAAGTGCCAGATCTTGACAGGGGCCTGTAGCAAATTTACCCTTTACAAACAGGAATGGTTCTATGTGCGCTGCCCGTCTGGTTTTGCTAGGAGATGGGTTGAAGGCAGTAAGTCTCTCTGCTGAATCGTTATTCGTATTTAATTGGAGTCATGCTTTTCCTAACTCTTCATTTCATCTTTTCAGGTATCAACCCGCGTCCGGAAGGCCGAGGATATTCTGAGGCTGTTGAAGCCATTAGAGCTCTTCCTGCTGAGGATCGAGACATCCGGACTATCATTTCAAATGAATCGCTGTCGGGGTTCGGCTTGCTAGCCCCTGGTCGTCGGATCAGCCTTCCAGAAGGTGTTACAATTCCCAAACCTCCATTTGGTAAAGGGAAAAAACTTGCCGGACCGTCGTCGCGTCGCGCTCCCGACATGCACGAAGAAGGCGAGCGCAAAGAGGATGATGCCCCCGAAACTCAGGGCGAGAACGTGGGTCCTGCTTGGAATCCGGCAATCGAAGTTCAGGATATTGAGACATCAACCTCCCCTTCGAAGGGAAAGAAGAAGCTGAAATATACGGTTCAAAAGGAGAAAGTTGGTGGCACCTCAAAATCTACGCCTATCCCTCCTGAGAAAGAGGCTTCTTCGCAGCATCTGGAAAGTTCTCTGAGGGGTCTGTCCAACTTGTCCATCCCCGATGATTTACTTAATTACGGACTCGATGATCCTGAAGCTCTCAAATTCTCTTTGCCCGCTAGAGGCAATGTAGGAGTTCAACTCCCGGCTCAAGGAGACAATGCTCCGATTAGCAAAGATAAACGAATGGGTCCGTCCGGGGGAACACTAGGACACACACGCACATGCGCATTCCATAATATACTTCAAGTCTTTTTAATTCGTGAATTCTCCTTAACTCGTTGTTATCTCCATTCTTTGCAGGTGATATGGGCCGCTCACACGGACTTGATCGCCTTCAGGGGTCTTCTATATTCCATCACTCCGGATGGGATTCCGGTTCAGGCAGACGCAGGGACCGGGGTGATTATGAAGATAGGGACAATCGTCCTCGCCAGTCGTCTCACCGCAAGAAAGCACACTCTCAATCTTCCCAGTCCCGCGATCTTCCTCCTTCAACTGAGCCGGATAAAGAGAAGTCTTTGCAGAAGGGTTATCAGTCTGATGCTGCTCGAGAACAACATTCCTGTTCATCGAGTACGAGGCAAGTTCGAGAGCAACGTAAAAGAACGGAATTCTCTAAGCCTCCTCCTCCTATTCTTGCCGTGGACCCAACTGATGCGGAAAAGATGGTCGACCTTAAGGCCAAGTTTCCGAAAATCTGTTTCGACGGCTTGAAATTCCTCCCAGCCATCCATCACATTCCTGGGCACGTGAAGCAAAGTGCCATTGCCTGCAACAATGACGTCTATGTTCAACATGACGCATTCGTGCACTTGGTGGAGAAGATCTCGGAAGTATCTGTCGAGCGTCAACAGGAGATTGACTGTCTAAATCTGGAGGCTGACAGCGATAAGAAAATCATCAAACTCCAAGACGAAGAGCTTGCTTCGTACAAGTCAAAGCTAGAAGCCGCTGAACAAGGTGCGAAAGATACTGCTGAGGCAGTTACTCGCTTAGAGGTGGCTCACAAAAAGGAGCTTGACGAAGCAGTTCAACGCAGCGGCGCCCTTGCCCTAGAAAAAGACTCTGTCCAAAAAGAAAGGGATGCGCTCGCTACTCAAGTCAAAGAGCTGAAAGAACAACTCTCCAAGGAGAAAGAAGACAAAATAGCTGCTCAGGAAGAATCACAGCGGTATTGTGATGAGATTGTTGCTACCCGACTCCTGAAGACAAAGCTCGACGGTGAACTTGCCGGGGTCGAGAAAATGAAGGATGAGGCCCGTGAGGAGGGCAAAAGAATGGCTGTGGAGGAGCTTGATTCTCGCCTTGAGGCGGCCGCAGAGGCCGGCAGGGAAGAGGTCAAAAGTATGTTTGACCCGTTGATCGCCGAGTACGGAGCCCGCGTCCTTATGCACCGTGACTTAACATTCTTGGGCGATGGCTACCTCGAATCCCTGGCTGAGGCATTGGAAACTCTGATAAAGATCAGGAAAGTCGAGTCAGGCTCCGAAGAGGTCGACGAGGATGCATTGGTGAAGGAGTTCCTGAGGGGGAATGAGCCATCGGATTTATCCGCAGCATTGGCTCTTTATGGCAAAGGCTCTTCCCCTTCGAAAGAGAAGAACGACGAAGCCGGCCCGTCAGAGGCCGACGCTACTACTCCTCACATTGCCGCTCCTTATGCTGCTCAATCGGCTGGTCGGTCGACGCTTGATCCATTCGAGCAGCATGCCAGTTATGATCCCGAAGATCCCGGGCTTGGCGTTCATGTGCTATCACCTATCCTGGAGGGTGAAACCCCGCGCGCCACCGATAGCCAACCGGATTCTGGTAGGAAATTCTTCTTTCTCTAGAAGTTGAAGAGATCCCGTCATTTTTCAGCAATGTTTATTCGTTCTAACGCCCATTTCTTATATTTTTATGCAGGTCGTTCTGACGCCGAGCCAACTCCGAGGAGCGATGACGCCAAGGAGGAAGCAGAGAAAACAAGCGACGTTGCTCATGCAGGAGTAACTCCCGGTCCAGACGCTCAAGTGATCGGGGCGCTTGATGATGACAAACTTGATACTTCGTCTCCTGCCGAAGGAAGCGATGAAATTAAAATCACTGGCGCCTCTGAGCATACTTCAGAGATGAGCATGAAGGACCGTCTTGCCGACGAGGAGAAAAGAAAAGTCAAAGTCAAAGTCAAGTCTGAAATACTGGAACTCACTGACCCACGGAATAGACCTTTGAAAATCATTCTCCCGGGCGGGTCCAAACCACTAGATGTTCCGTCTCCTACTCCTGACTCTGTTTCTCTAGCAAGCAAAAAGTCCAAGAAAAAACGTGAGGGAGAGGAGTCGTCGGAAACATCAAAGGAAGACAAAAAGAAGAAGTCGAAGAAATAATCGATACACTCGTTCAACGAGTTTTTTGCTTAAGTCTTGTAGTTGCTTTTATCTTTCACAACTTGCAGTTTGTATAGAGAGGTCTGAATTTTGTAGGAGTGATCATGTATCCCCGTTTTGGACTTATCGAATAAAATTTTAGTTTCTTTATTGCTTGAATGATTCTCTTGTCTTTCTTTGGTTTGTTGACTAACTGTAGCCATAACTCAAGTTCTCATGAGTTGCATTATCTCCCGGTCCATTCTTGAGTACTTGGACTCTCTCCGATTCTGCGCTTCGGGAACTCGGAGATTTGAGATCGATTATACTCTAGTCCACGCTCTGGGGACTTAGAGTGCTCCGCTCCGCACTCTGGGGATCCGGAGATTTGAAATCGTTTATACTCTAGCCATCACTCTGGGGACTCAGAGTACTCCGCTCCGCACTCTGGGGATTCGGAGATTTGAAGTCGTTTATACTCTAGTCCGCGCTCTGGGGACTTAGAATACTCCGCTCCGCACTCTGGGGATTCAGAGATTGGAAGTCGTTTATACTCTAGTCCGCGCTCTGGGGACTTAGAGTACTCCGCTCCGCACTCTGGGGATTCGGAGATTGGAAGTCGCTTATACTCTAGTCCGCGCTCTGGGGACTTAGAGTACTCCGCTCCGCACTCTGGGGATTCGGAGATTGGAAGTCGTTTATACTCTAGTCCGCGCTCTGGGGACTTAGAGTACTCCGCTCCGCACTCTGGGGATTCGGAGATTGGAAGTCGCTTATACTCTAGTCCGCGCTCTGGGGACTTAGAGTACTCCGATCCGTGCTCTGGGGATTCGGAGATTCGGAATCGTTCGTATGAGTCTGTATGTCGTGCAGGATAATGTAATTTATCATCCAATTAAGAGATATAGAAACTTCATAGAAAATGTGGCTTCAAGCCTTTATTAATGAAAATCAACTAAATTGCTTGATTACAACTTTCACAAGGAAACTAAGTCATTATTGAATGGAAACATGCAGGAAATAACAGTGCCTACAACAAGAAAGGAAAACATGCTAAATGTAATAGTGCCGCAAATGTTCACTGTTCCATGCTCGGGGGAGTGTTGCGCCATCAACGGTCGCTAGCTTGAATGTTCCTTCTCCAAGCTTCCGTTCAATGACGTATGGACCTTCCCAGCTGGGATTCATGCGTGATGGTACCGAGAAGACTCGTTTCAGAACGAGATTACCCACATCAAAGATTCTTGGGCGGACTCTGCCGTCGTAGTAACGCTTGACTCGATGTCTGTGCGCCGCCGCCCTTAATTCAGCTTCTTCACGCTTTTCGTCGATGTAGTCCAGTGATTCCAGCAAGAGGTTTTGGTTCGTCTTGGGATCATAGTATGTCACTCGGTGCGATGGAACTTCAAGCTCCACGGGTATAACGGCTTCAGAGCCATATGCCAAGGCGAACAGAGTGTGGCCGGTCGCGGACTTGTGGGTAGTTCTATACGCCCATAATGCTGTCGGGAGCTCATCTACCCACTTGCCTCCAACCTTCTCCAGACGCTTCTTCAATATGGACTTGATTATTTTGTTAACGGCCTCGACTTGTCCGTTAGCTTTTGGGTGCGCAACGGCGGCGAACTTTTTCTCGATGCCGTACTTCAAACAGAACTCTTTGAACTCTCTACTTTCAAATTGCATTCCGTTGTCCGTAACGATGGTGCGTGGAAGGCCAAAGCGGCATATAATGTTTCGTACAACGAAGTTAATGACCTTCTTAGAGGTGATAGTGGCCAAAGGTTCTGCCTCAGCCCATTTCGTGAAATAGTCGACTGCAACTATTGCATATTTCGCACCACCTTTGGATAAAGGCAAAGAGCCGATTATGTCGATTCCCCAGATCGCAAATGGCCATGGACTGATCATTTGTGTGAGTTCCGTTGATGGAGCCCTCGGGATTTTTGCATATCTTTGACATTTGTCGCATTTTCTTGCGTAGTCCGCGGCATCCCGGTTTACGGTGGGCCAATAATATCCATAGCGGAGGATCTTCTTTGCTAGCGTTTGCTCCCCAGTATGGTCGCCGCATTCCCCTTCGTGAACTTCCCTCAAGACTCGCTTTGTTTCATCATGAGCGATGCACCGTAATAATGGGACTGAGAATCCTTTTCGATACATGGATCCTCCCTGCATTACGTACCGCAGCCTTTCGAAGGACCTGTCGTCTTTCGCTTCTTTTTTCTGGTAAAGCCCCGGTTGTCAGGTATAGTTTGAATGGGGTTATCCATGATTCCTTCTCGATTTCTGTTCCCAACACGCGATCGACTTTCATCTCGTCTATGCTCGGGGCATGCAAGACTTCAACGGGATACAATCCCATTTGTTGAGCATCGTCGGTACTTGCGAACTTAGCCAACAAGTCGGCTTCTTTGTTATGTTCTCGCGGGATATGTGAAATGTCATAACGCTCAAGATTTGATAGTAGTTCTTGGACCTGAACGAGGTACGGAGCAAGCTTCCGTCCCTTTGCTTGGTAGTCTCCTCGTACTTGGTAAACCACCAACTGCGAGTCACAAAAGATTTCGACTGATTCGATCCCGAGTTCTTTTATGAGCTTCAAGCCAGCGATCAGTGCTTCATATTCAGCTTCGTTGTTCGTAGCCGGGAAGTCGAGCTTCAGGGCATAATAGATTGATCGGTTTTCCGGAGTTATAAGAACCACGCCTGCGCCGGAACAACGGTCGTTTGATGCACCGTCAGTGTATAGTTTCCATCGAACGGGGGGAATGATGTCGTGATCGTCCGGTTTGATGGGTATGGTAAATTCAGCGATGAAGTCTGCTAACGCTTGCCCTCTGATGGCTCTCCGTGGTAAGTACGCGATATCAAACTGGCTCAACTCGATGTTCCATTTTAGCAATCTTCCAGAAGTTTCCGGTCGTTGGAGTACCTGCCTCAGGGGTTGATCGGTATAAACACCGATTGAATGCGCTTGAAAGTATGGGCGCAGCTTGCGTGATGCAATCACCAAGCAGTAAGCCAATTTCTCGATTTTAGGGTAATTCTTCGCTGCCCCCGTTAAACGCTTGCTAACATAATACACCGGCTTCTAGACTCGATCCTCCTCACGAACCAAAGCTGCGCTTATCGCATGAGGGGATATAGCCAAGTAAACGTACAACATCTCATGGTCAACTGGTTTTGATAGCATTGGTGGGCTTTCCAGATGCCTTACCAGATTCCGGAACGCTTCCTCACAGCTAGACGTCCATTCAAAATTTCTCTTCCCTTTCTTTATTATGTCAAAGAACGGGATGCATTTGTCAGTTGCCTTGGATATAAATCGACTCAGCGCAGCTACTTTTCCGTTCAAGCTCTGTACCTGCTTTATAGTCCTGGGCGCTTGTACATCTCGAATAGCTTGGATCTTTTCTGGGTTGGCTTCGATTCCCCTAGCGTTGACGATGAATCCCAAAAACTTCCCTGATGCGACGCCAAAAGAACACTTCAACGGGTTGATCTTCATTCCATAAAACCTGAGTATGTTAAACATTTCAGCTAAGTCTTGAATGTGGTCGTTTAACCGTCGTGTCTTCACGAGCATGTCGTCCACATAGACTTCCATGGTTTTACCCAGCTGGTCCTTGAACATTCGATTCACCAAACGTTGATAAGTCGCTCCAACATTCTTCAATCCAAAGGGCATCACTACATAGGAAAACAGTCCAACATTTGTAACGAAGCTGGTGTGTTCATGATCCGGAATATGCATTGGGATTTGGTTGTATCCTGAGTACACGTCCATGAATGACAACAGCTCGTGTCCTGCGGTGGAGTCGACCAACTGATCGATCCTAGGCAACGGGAAACTGTCCTTTGGGCATGCTTTGTTCAAGTCGGAATAATCTACGCAAGTCCTCCATTTGCCATTCGCCTTCTTTACTAGCACGGGGTTGGATACCCATTCAGGGTAGAGGGCGTCGCGGACGAACCCATTCGCCTTGAGTTTGTCCACCTCCTCTCCAAGAGCGGCGGATCTCTCCGGATCCATTCCTCTCCTTTTTTGCTTGACTGGACGTATTTCGGGTCTATGTTCAACATATGACTCGTGATGGCGGGAGAAATCCCACATATATCAGAATGCGTCCAGGCGAAAACATCAAGATTCGCCCGGAGGAAGTTCCCAAGGTCTTCAGTCATTGCGGGGCCAAGCTGTGATCCGATCTTCAGTATTCGCGAGGGGTCGTCATGGCTAACTGAAACGTCAATTGTTAATTCAGCCGGTGCCGCCTTCTCTTCCCTGGGTTTCTCATCATCGTCTCTCGGATCTAAATCTCCGTAGATCCGAGAACTATGCCCGAGCCAGGGCTCGGGCGCTACTTGTCAATTATCCGCATTGAGGATGCGGACGGGGTTGTCCGCAACCTTTCCCTTCTCCCACCGGTGGGCCTCTCGGAGCTCGGCCACATAACAGGAACGACCAGCTGCTTGGTCACCGTGAACAATGCCTACTCCTTTGTCAGTCGGAAACTTCAAAGTTAAGCACCACGGGGCTAATGCCGCCTTAAATTCAGCCAGGGCCGGCCGACCCAAGAAAACATTATATGGAGAGTCCACATCCAAAACTACAAAGGGTAGAATTCGTATCCTCCGACGCTCGCCTTGTCCCAGTTCAACTGGTAACTCGACATATCCTACTGCATCAGTCGCAGCGCCGTTAAAGCCGTGGATACGAGCTTTGGATGGTTTCAAGTCTTTTGTCTCTAGCTTCATCTGATCGTAGGCCTTCTTGAAGATGATGTTGACTGAACTTCCACAATTAATCAAAATTCTTTTCACATATGCTGGTCCGATCGTTGCAGATATGACCATGGGATCGATGGTCAGAGCCTCTACCTGATCAGCGTCTCTGTTCCTGAACACAATATCGTCTGTCATCACGCGCTGCTGCTTAGCAGGGGCCCCGTCCTCTACGTTCGAACAGCACTCAAAATCTGCATGCTTCAAGGAGCTTGCATATCGTTCCATCTCTTGCCAGTTCTTATCTGCGGGATGAGGTCCGCCGATAATTGTATTTATGACCAGTCTTCCAACTGTCCAGGCAGGCTCCTCAGGATGACGTGGAGCTGGTGCACGACCTGGGTTGGACATCCCCTGTCCTCCTTCCTGTGGATCCTTTACAAATTCTTGCAACTTCTTTTGTCTAATCAATTTCTCGATAGCGTCATGCAGGTGTCTGCACTCTTCCGTGTTGTGTCCATAAGTTTCATGGAAGCGGCAATATTTCCCAGTCCGCTTCTGTTCCTCGGTTGATTCTTTCGGGCGCGGCTTTCGGTATTGAAAAGTATTGCAGGTGGATAGGTAGATGTTCTCAAGTGGGGCGTTTAGCGGAGTGTACTCGCTGTAGCTGGGAATTCTCGACTTCCACTTTCCCGCTTCTTTCATCTTTCCTTGACTTCTTCCTCCGGACTCTTTGGGCTGCACAGGCTTACTCTGGACATTGACTTGGACCTTTCCCGAATTGTCTCCAGATTGCTTCACAGCAATGTTGCTCTTGATTGACTCTTGGGCAGGTCCCGGTGCCTTATCTCATCGTACCCACCTAGCTTCCTCTCTTCTTATGAACTGGTGTGCCTTGGAGTAGAAATGCTCTACGTAGCCGGAGGTTTTCCTGCCTGCCAGTCTCCAAACTCAGAATCCGGATCTACACCTCTCATTACAGCCATTAGAATCGCATGGTCATTGGGATTACTGACTTCAGTTGCCGCAACGTGGAATCTTTGTAAGTGCTCCTTCAGCGACTCTCCGGGATTTTGGATTACACTTGACAAAGACATCACGTCCTTCGGGCGTGTAGTGTGTATCCTAAACTGCTCAATAAACTTCTTTGCCAACTCCTCGAAATTTGATACGGATCGCGGGGGAAGTCGGGTGAACCACATAGTAGCGATCCCAGATAGAGTAATCGGAAAGCACCTACACTTGGTGGCATCATTTGCTCTGGCTGAATCCATCATCCATTCATACCTCATTACATGTTGTCTGGGGTCAGTCTTTCCTTCGTATGCAGGAATGGTTGGCATGCTAAACTTCTTGGGGTACGCCGCTTGCAGCACAACATCCGTGAACGGAGTATGACTTCTTGACACTCCCTAGTCGTCATTTGATAAGCCCTGATTTTCTTTCATCAGTTGCCTGATCATGGCTGTCAGATCGGGTGTCTGTATGGAAGCTGGGAGGTTGGAGTCAGTTCTACGCGCCTGTCCATGCTGATGCCTCCTTTACTGGCGATCTGCCAATCGTGCGTCTTGAGGTTCAACATTGTTAGCATTTTGATGATCCGGAGCTCCATCCTCCATCTGTACTCCGGTTCTGAAGCTTCCAGTTCTGGCTTGGTCGCGGTCTCCAGCTGTTCGAACAACAGCATCCGCCCTTGCAGCTTCAGTCTTACGGCGTCTACGCCTGGGTGGTTCATCAGAAGAAGTAGAGCTGTCAGATGAGGAATAAGCAGCTGGATTGCCCCCAGCATTCTGTTGCTGCTGTTGAGTGAGTTGTGCCATCAGGTTGGCATTAGCTTGCATCTGTTCTCCCAGTTGTCTCCTGCTTTCCCTAAGTTCTCTCATCAAGTCATTGAACTCTACTCTAGTGACAACTGGAGTCTGTTCTTGAGCGGCAATCCCTGCACTCGGGATCGCTGGTTGATTGCTAGGTCCTGCTTGTTGCACGCTAGCAGTCTCGCGGGCATCCGCATTATGAGAAGCTGACCTGGTACGTGGTCTTGCCATTGTAGAGTTATTGGTATGAATTCTGAGTAGAATCAACGGATGTCCTATCAGTGAGTCGGATCTTCTTTGGGGGATTTGTTCAATCCAGTAGCTTCAAAGCAGATCCTTAAGGTCTGAGAATTCGATTCTCAATGAAAGCACCAAAGTGTTAGCACCAAAATTGGTCACTAACCTCGTAGAAGAAGATTGTGAAGAGATATAAGTGATGAAATCAAATTAAACAGAGAAGACAGTGCTAATCTAAATACAGAAAGTAAGAACACCAAATTTATAATGGTTCAGCGTAATTGCCTACGTCCACTTTGAGGTTAAACTTTATTGATCTTCTTTATAGTTGATTACAAATACAATTCGTGAATCAAATGTTTGAATGAAGTTGTTAAATAGAGAAGATGAGTCTTGAAAATGGCAGAGTCTCCCCGGTGTTTTCTCTCCCCAAAAAAGGATCCATTTCACTGTGACCCTGCCCCTCTATTTATAGGCAAAAGTGGGCTGGACTACCCAAGTGGGCTTGACAGCCGAACGCTCTAGCCCAGGCGCTGCATGCCGAACCAGGTACGCCGAACGCTTCCGTGCCGAACGGTCCTTCCCATGCCGAACGGTCCTTCCCATGCCGAACGGTGCTTCCCATGCCGAACGGTCCTTCCCATGCCGAACGGTGCTTCTGATGTATGGGAAGTGTAGGATGGTTGTAGTGAAGCCGAGCGTATCTCTGTTCGAAGCTCTTGACCGATCAATGTATGTAGGTCGAATGATATCGTTACCTTGCGTAGTTGTGCATACTGAATGCCTTCTGAATGCCGAACGCTCTCGTTGCCGAGTTATTCTATCGCCGAGTTCTACTGACGCCGAGTGCCTCTGGATGCCGAGTACTCCGGATGCCGAGTACTCCGGATGCCGAGCAGTCTTGGTGCCGAGCAATCTTGATGCCGAGCGTTGGTTGACGTTGAGTGCCAGTTGACGCCGAACACTACTTGACGCCGAGTACCCTTGTTGCCGAGTACTACGCCGAGTAGTCCCGATGCCGAGTGCTCTTGATGTCGAGTGTTGGTTGACGTTGAGTGCCAGTTGACGCCGAACACTACTTGACGCCGTGTCCCTTGTTGCCGAGTACTACGCCGAGTAGTCCCGATGCCGAGTGCTCTTGATGTCGAGTGCTCTCGCATGCCGAGCAGTCTCGTATGCCGAGCAGTCTTGGTGCCGAGCAATCTTGATGCCGAGCGTTGGTTGACGTTGAGTGCCAGTTGACGCCGGACACTGCTGAGTACTACGCCGAACACTCCTGGACGCCGGACACTATGGATGCCGAGTACTACGCCGAGTACTCATGGATGACAGTTGCTTCGCCGAACACTCCTGGATGCCGGACACTCTCTGATGCCGAGCACTTATTGCCGAGTACTAGTTGCCTGGTCAAATCTCCAGGAAACAGTATCAGTTCTTTGTCAACATGTTATAAGCAGGAGCTACTGCTGGGCTAGTTGGTGGAAATGCTTGAGGAGCAAATCCTAAAGTTCCAATTGTAAATAACTATGCTGTTTTGAGTCGGGATAATGCAAGACTTGGAGGAAAGCCATTCATTGGAACTAAGGATGCTATCGAGGTGGAAAATTGGTTGTTTCATTGTGAAAGGGTTTTTGATGATTTAGGTCTGAATGATGAGTAGAAGAGGAGATTGGCGTCCAGGCAATTGCAAGAAGCTACATTGTACTGGTGGAATAGTGTTACTGTTAGAGTGCCAGAGGAAACCTTGACTTAGGTTGAGTTTAAAAGGAGGTTTGAGGAGAGGTTTGTGTCTGAAATTGCCAAGTCAACTTTGCTTAGGAAGTTTGTTGAGTTAGTGTAAGGGGATATGACTATGTTGGAGTATGCAACAAGATTTTAGGAGTTATCCAGGTATGGGTATGCTACGGTTGACACAGTGATTAAGAGAAATGAAAATTTCATCTGTAAACTAAGACCATAGCTTGCAAGAGGAACCTTGCCACATCTTAGGGATCCATGTGACGTATTAGTGGAGATGGCACTTAGAAATAAAGAGATGCTTGCTTTCTTTAGTGGTAACAAAGCAGTAGAGAATTAGAGTGGGCAGAATAAAAAAAGGAAGTTCTTTCAGAAGAAGGGAGCTTAGAAGGGTGAAGCTGGCAAGAAAGGAAAAGTGAATGTTATGTGTTACAAGTGTGAAAAGAAAGGGCATTTTACGAACGCATATCGCTCTGGAGATGGAAAGAAAGTTATTGGGAGGAAGAACATCAAGTGCTTTAATTGTTACCAGATAGGCCATTACAAGAATCAATACAAGGAACAAGCCAAGGTTGAGAAAGGAAAATTGTTTGCTTTGGAACCAGCTACCTCGAGACCAACAACGAAGGAAAAAGGAAAGTTTATGATGTGAGGCACGCTTTTGATTTATGACAACCCTGTTAGAGTACTATTTAATATTGGTGCATCACATTCTTTTATATCTCATTGCTTGGTAGATAAGCTTAGTTTAGAGCCATTATACCTTGTTACTTCCTTGTTTGTTGCAAATCCAATAGGAGGGTATGCAACTCTTGGATGAGATGTAACCATTTAGAGTTTGAATTACTATGTCATATATTTTCCTTAAGTTTGCATGTGTTTAATTTTGTGGGCTTTGGAATTATATTGGGTATGGATTGGTTAAGCAAATATGATGCTAGGATATTTTTCAAAGATAGGGATATATCACTAAGACACCCTAATAGTAGCTATCGAATCATATACTCAATAGAGGACTTGAATTTTGATGTTTGTGCTTTATTGGATGCAATGGAGAAGGAAGACGAGTTGAATCGAGTTTTTGTTATTAGGGAGTTTGCAGATGTCTTTGAGCCAGTAACAGGACTACCACCGAAATGAGCTATTGAGTTTCTAAATAGATCTTGTACCTGGAGCTGAACCCGCAAGTAGACCATCCAGCAGAATGACACCTACAAAGATGAAAGAGTTGAAGGTGCAACCGGTGGACTCAAAAGGAAAGAGTTTCATCAGGTCAAGCAGTTTGCCTTAGGGAGCAGCTGCAGTGCTCGTGAAAAAACCAGACAGGTCGTTGAGATTATATATCGATTGTCATAAGTTGAATGAAAAGATGATAAAGAATCGATATCCTTTGCCAAGAATAGACGATTTATTTGACCAGTTGAGTGGAGCCAAAGTATTTTCCCAACCGAATCTGGAGACAGTGTTCCATCAATTAAGGGTGGCGAAGGATTGTATTCCTTTCACGGTGTTTCGAACAAGATATGGTGATTGGTTAGTAAAACCACTCAGACTGACTAATGCACCTGCTTTCTTTGTAGATTTGATGAACCGAAACTTTTAAGAGCATCTGGATAGGTTCGTGTTAGTATTTATAGATGACATTCCGATATATTCTAAGAATGAGCAAGACTATAAGATTCATCTTAGAATAGTGCTGGAGACGTTAAAGCAGCATCAACTGAAAGCAAAGTTCTTGAAATGTTATTTCTGAAAGAAAGAAGTGAAGTTTTATGGTCATGTAGTCTTAGAAAAAGGGTTTTCCGTAGATCCAGCTAAGATAGAAGTTGTCATTAATTGGAAGAGACCCGAGATGGTGACTGAGATAAAGGTTTTTCTTGGATTAGCTGGCTATTACTAGAGATTCATCAATGATTCCTCTTGTATAGCAGCATCGATGACTAAACTAACAAGGTAGGAGATGAAATATGTTTGGAACGATAAATGTGAGGAGGCATTCCTGAAGCCGAAACATTTATTGACCAATGTGCATGTATTAGTTGTTCTGGATGGGAATCAAGATCTGGTGGTGTATACTAATGCATGCGAAAAAGGATTAGGAGATGTATTTATGCAAAGGGATAAAGTGATTGCCTATACTTCTCGACAGCGTAAACCGCATGAAGTTAGATATCCGAGTCGCGATTTGGAGTTGGCAGTGGTAACCTTTGCTTTGAAGTTGTGGAGACAATATCTTTTAGGAGAAAGATGCGAGTTGTTTACAGATAACAAGCCTTAAAGATATTTATTCTCTCAAAAGGATTTGAACATAAGACAATACATGTGGTTAGAGTTTATAGCAGCATATGATTTAGGTATTGAGTACACACTAGGGAAAGGAAATAAAGTCGCAAATGCACTTAGCAGAAAATATCAGAATGCAGTGTTGGCGATGTTAGCAGAGTGGAAAGATTTGGAAGCATTGACTACTTGTAGTGTGCAATTAAGATCGACTGCTAGTTCTAGTCAGTGTATTGCAATGTTATCTTGCTTAGATGTTCGACCAGTATGGATCGAAAAGATTGCTTTTGAGCAAAGAGATTATCCATTGTTAGCAGAACGAATTAGAAGAATTGAAGGTGGAATCGAGATTGATGACTTGAAGAATTTTTATCTTGATCAAAATGGATGGTTGAGAAAGAAAGGACGATTGTGTGTTCCAGATGTTGGTGACCTAAAGATAAAAGTTCTTAGGAGTATCATCGATCGAAGTGTACCATTCATCCTGGAGGAACTAAAATGTATCAGGATATGAATAGAAATTTCTTATGGGAAGGTATGAAAAGGCATGCAGGCTTATGGGTAATGCAATGCATAAGCTGCCAACAAGTAAAAACCGAGCATTAGGAGCCAAATGGATTGCATCAGCCTTTAGATATACTAGTGTGGAAATGGATTCTATATCTATGGATTTCATTGACGGATTGCCAAGGTCGAATTGGGGAATATGGAAATGAGAGTATTTGGGTTATAGTTGATAGAATGACCAACAGTGCACATTTCATTCCCGTTAAGTCGACAAGGATGACACTCGTTTTGGCCAAGTTATTTACGAAGAATGTTGTTAGACTACATGGGATTCCTAGTAGTACAGTCGGTGACAGAGATACTTTATTCACTAGCGAATTTTGGAAGAGTCTACAAGAGGTGTTAGATACTAAGCTTAAGATGAGTACTTCTTATCATCCACAAACGGATGGGTAAATGGAAAGAGTTAACAAAGTCTTGGAGGATTTGTTAAGAGCTTGTGTGCTAGATTTTGGAGGGTCATGGGAAGACCATCTACATATAGTCGAATTTTCCTATAACAATAGTTATCAGACTAGTATAGGAATGGCACCTTTTGAAGCTTTATATGGAAGGTTACGTAAATCACCCGAATGTTGGTTAGAGACCAGGGATAGATTGATTCTTGGTCCAGATGGTAACATAAGCCACATAAAAGATTGAGTTAATCCAAGCTAGGATGAAGGAAGCTCGGTCTAGGCAGAAAAGTTATGCAGATAAGGGACAGAAAGACTTAGAATTCTCAGTTGAAGATCATATTTTCATCAAAGTGTCACCGATGAAGGGTGTAGTAAGATTTGGAAAGTCAAGGAAATTGGCACCTAGATTTGTTGAACCATTTCTTATTAAAGAAAGGATCGGGAAACTCGCTTACAGGATAGAGTTGCCGGGTAGTTTGGCAGGAGTCCATAATGTTTTTCATGTTTCGCATCTTAGGAAGTGTGTTCGTGATCAAGAGACTACCATCACTCCGACTACAATGGAAGATTTAGTATAACTAGACATGATTATTGTTAGGCAACCAGTTCGTATTGTGGTTAGGGATGAGAAGATCAAGCTATGGAACAAGGCAGTCAGATTAGTAGGTCCAATGGAGTGACAATGGGAAAGACTATACTTGGGAGATAAAGGATAGGATTAGAGACACTTATCCTGATTTGTTCAAATGGTATGTTTTATCTTTGTGTTGTATGTTTGTTATGTACCTAATCGTAATTTTGAGGACGAAATTCTTTACGGAGGGGAGTCTTTAACATTCCTATATTTTGATTAACATTATTTAGAACATTTAATTAGATAAATTAAATAAAATTATGTAAGAGGATATGGAGATTAAGATTTGATAATTATAATATGGATCGAGTCTTAGTTAGTGAACTAATAAGATTGATTAGAACATTAATAAGAAGGAGGATTTATGAGAAGGGAAAAATAGGAAAAAGCTACATTTCCCTAACATACATCCTTCCATTCTCATTTCCTTCCTCACATTCATTCATATAAACAAAAATAGAGAATAAGGCCGGCTATTAAAAGGAATTTCAAGAGAAGAAAAAACTAAGAAATACAATTAAAGCTTTGGGGAAATCAATTAAAACCCAAATCTCAAGTTCCTTTATCAAACCAAGTTGAATATTGATAACTCATCTCAATTTTGCATGTTAATTTCGGTTTTATGATTAAACCCGAACCTTATGATTGTTTTATGCCATGTTTTGAATGATTGGTTAAACATATGCTTGAATGATGAATTACTGGACTTATTATGAAATTATTTAATATATTTTAAGAGTGAAAACCTAATTTATGACATCTATTCGACTTGAAATTTTGATACGATGTTAGAAAAATTATTTTAGAAGTGGGTTTTTTATTTTAAAAATTTCTAAGCAAGTATGAATATTTCCCGAATTTTCTCAGTAAGGAATTGATTTATTTTGAGTTTTAATTATTAAAAATTATTAATTATCGTCTTTAGTCCCAAAATTTGTATATGTTAAAGAATATGGTAAATCCGATTTATTATGATTTTTGAGTATTTTTCCCAAGTATTTACGAGTTATTGTGAATTTATTAGGCTAAAAAGCTTACTAATTATATTAAAATATTAATATAGATTATATGGTGTTAACTCTTTCAGTTCAGCGACCTAAAACTCTACGACCTAAGGAGATGCTGCGACCTAAGGATGAGCTGCGACCTAACTTCTTTGCGACCTAAGGAAATGCTGCGACCTAAGGATGCTGCGACCTAAGGAAATGCTGCGACCTAAGGAAATGCTGCGACCTAAGGAAATGCTGCGACCTAAGGATGCTGCGACCTAAGGATGAGCTGCGACCTAATTTCTTTGCGACCTAAGGTCCAGAAGACCTCGCGACCTAAGGGGGCAGGAAAGCTTCGCGACCTAAGGCTGCAGAAGATCTCGCGACCTAAGGAGGCAGAATGGATTACGACCTATGGAACTCAACGACCTAAGGTAGCTAGCGACCTAAAGGGCTTAACAACCTAAGGTAGTTAGCGACCTAAGGAACTTGACGACTTAAATAGGTTAGCGACCTAACTATTAAAGGAAGTTCAGCGCCCTACGACCTAGAGCCCCCACAGCTATTCTGTAACTCGCGTGCGACCTATTACTTGATCAAATGAAAACAAGCACAGTAACTCGTGAAACCGCAAGATGACAGCGACCTAGCTTAGGTCGTTCGCGACCTACGACCTAACTAAGGTCGCGCGCGACCTAAGACTTAGGCAAATTTTCTACCCAGAAATCAGCTTCTATAAATAGGACATCACTTCCAACTTGAGGGGGACTTTTGGCAATTCATTTCGAAAGCGCCGTTACTCTGTCGAACTCTCCAATCATTCAGCAAACAAGGATCCTTCAAGCATTCAAGACACTACAACAAACTTCGAGAGAAATTCTTAACATCCGACATGGATTCATCGAGTTTCATCGCCGAAGATTGAGCTAGTAGTCAAGATTGTTTCTTGTGATCGAGTTGTACTGTTTTCATAGGAGATTTGTATCAATTTGTAACCAGATTCAATAATAAAGAGATTCAAAGTGGACGTAGGCTAAATCTCAAGCCGAACCACTATAAATTGCTGTCTTTTACTGCATTTCTGCTATTTTCCTGCTTAACTTCTGTTCCCGTCACACGGGTGGTGCTTTCACGATCTTATTACACACACCGGGTGTTATCGTTCATATTTTGACGTTAACATTTTGGTGCTTTCACCGAGAATCCAACTCAGGCTACCATTCCATCATTGCTTCACACAAGTTTGTTGAAAAGATTTCCTACAGAACTAGAAGTCTATCAGACATAATGGCTCCTGGAAGGAAACGAAAGGTTGTCAGATCTGAAAATGTTCATGATGATACCGCCACCTCTGCTTCACCAAGTCAAGCAGCTCCAAGCGTCGGGGTGACGCGAGAGGAGCTAGACGCTGCTGTATCCGGACTATACCAGCAGATTGAGACTCAAAACAATCTGATGATGGAAAAACTGAACGCTCTGCTTGGTGCCAACCAGAGACCAGTGGGTAATGAAGAAAACACCGCTGATGCTCTTCGCAACTCCGAAGGGAGGAATATTCCTCAGGGGGGATCAGGTGCTGCTGAAGGGGCACCGCTCCGAGCTGAAGGATCTAGACCATCGCCAATTTTCCACGAAAATCTGCCCGGGCAAACATCTGAGAAAATGGCAGAAGTCTACTCCGCAAAATCTTTGAACAATGAGGAATATCTTTCTGGCATGATCAAGCAAATAATGAAAGAGAGCATGCAGAGAGGTGAAGATGAAAGTGAATGGGGATTCGCGCCAAGCAAGACTCCATTTACCGAGAAGATTCTAAAGGCTGAATTTCCTAGAAAATTTGTTCCCCCCACCATTCTTGCTTATCGGGGAACAAGTGATCCAAACCAATTCTTGTATAAGTATGATTGGCACATGACCGGTGCGAGAGCAACTGATGAAATCAAATGCCGGTATTTCCCAGTATATTTGGAAGGAGTGGCACTTCTCTGGTTCACCAAACTCCCTGTCCGATCAGTAGATCAGTTTTCCGATCTGACTAGAAAGTTTAAAGAGCAATTCAGGCTATATGCTTCAAAGGCAAAGGACATAATGTCATTATCCAGTCTTGAACAGAATCCGGGAGAACCTATTAAATCATTCCTGAACCGTTTCAATATAGCTCTGGCGGAAGTTGATAACGCAGAGCCACGGATGATCTTGACCTATTTGATGCGTGCTATCGACAAATCGAGCGAATTTGGAAAATGGCTGAAGATGAAAGAGCCAAATTCTCTCGAGAAATTCTACAAGAAAGCCGATGAATTCATACGCTTGGAAAATCTTCCAGCATCAACAAAGGTGGAAAATAATACTGCCGCTTCGGAAAAGAAAGATTCTGGAGGTCAGAAAAGGGAAAATCACGAGGGGAAGAAACAAAAGGATTTAAAGAAACCTCGCTTCTTCAAACCCTCAGATTTCACTCCATTGACCGACACTCTGGAAAATATCTTCTTCGCCACCAAAGATGATGTGGATTATCCCAAACCGGCCGAGATAAAACCAGGAAAGGGCGCTATGAGAAATGGAAAGTTCTGTCGTTTTCACAACCAACCTGGTCATGATACCAATGACTGTCGTCACTTAAAGAGCTTAATTGAAGAATTATTGAGAGAAAACAAGCTGCAACAATATGTCAAGAAAAACAGAAGTGATCCATCTTCATCTACTCAGAAACAACAACCCTCTAATCAGCCGTCAGGCTCAGGCAAAGGTGCTGCGGCACAAGAATCTGAGAGGCCCGTTATCAACGTCATTTTAGGGGGCCCACACCCAGCAGGCAAAAGCTGGGGTGAGATGGAACGATATGCTCACGCTTTGAAGTATGTCCCGGCAGAAGAAGGTGTTTTTGCTGTAGAAAACACAGTACCCCTAAAACAGCAAAAGATTTCAGATAATGATATTTTGTTCAAGGCTAGGGATTCTATTGGTATTGAAGCTCCAACCATAGACCCCTTGGTTATATCTGCAGGAATTGGTCCAGCAATAGTAAGACGAGTACTCATCGATTGCGGTGCTTCCTGCAATATACTTTTCAAGAAAACGTTTGACCAGATGAAAATCCCAATGACCGACGTTCAGGCTTCATCTCAAAAGATCGTTGGTTTCACTGGGGAACCACAGCAACCAATCGGAACTGTCGACTTGTTCGTGGAACTTGGTGAAGGGCAGAAAAGGGTAACTCGAAAACAAACCTTTGTGATTGTCGATGGATTTTCTGCCTACAATGCTTTCCTAGGCAGGCCAGCTCTAGCTGCATTCAAAGCCATTTTGGCCCCATGGTGCTTAACTATGAAGTTTCCTACAGAAAATGGTGTTGGTGTCATCAAGGGAGATCAAAATGCTGGACGTGAATGTTATCTTATAGAGCTTCGAGAAGCCAGAAAGAGAGAGATGGGTAAAGATGCGGCAGCTCCCCTCCGCATCAAGACCCCAACCTTATAGCAAATACAGGGTGGCCCCTGCACTGGTGAGCATAGTGGTGCAAGGCGGGAAATGGACCCCAGAAAATTCAGTGCAGAGGAAAATAGAGTGGTGCCTGTGGAAGTTACGGTACCAATACCTGTCGACTCCAAAGACCCAAACAAAGTGCTTAATGTGGGTTCGCAACTAAGTACAACAGTTCAAAATACACTGATATCATTTCTAAAAGCAAATCTGGACGTGTTCGCTTGGTGTCATGCTGATATGTGCGGAATCTCTCCAACAATTGCTGTTCATACTTTGAATGTTGATCCGAAATTCACACCGATAAAACAGAAAAGAAGAACTCAAGGTCCGGAAAGATCAGCAGCTTTAAAGGAAGAAGTAGACCGCCTCTTAGAGAATAATTTCATCAAAGAATCCACTTATCCAAATTGGGTTTCGAATCCAGTACTGGTTAAGAAGGCAAATGGAAAGTGGAGAGTATGCATTGATTTCTCAGATCTGAACAAAGCTTGCCCCAAAGACTGCTTCCCGTTGCCCAGAATCGATCAACTAGTAGATGGGACGGCTGGACATGAGTTGTTATCTTTTATGGATGCCTATTCCGGATACAATCAGATTATGATGAACGAACCAGATCAGGAGGACACAAGCTTTATTACAGATGTGGGACTCTACTGTTATAAAGTCATGCCATTCGGGTTAAAGAATGCAGGGGCAACATACCAAAGACTTGTCAACGCTATGTTCAAACCACAGATCGGCAAAACAATGGAAGTCTATGTTGATGATATGTTAGTAAAGTCAAAGAAAGCAGTAGACCACATGGATCACTTGGCAAAGATGTTCTCAATTCTTCGGAAGTACGGAATGAAGCTCAATCCATTGAAATGTTCATTCGGAGTAGAGTCTGGGAAATTCCTGGGTTTCATTGTGAGCGCTAGGGGCATCGAGGCCAATCCTGCTCAAATCACAGCTCTAAGAGAAGTTAAAGCCCCTAGAACAAAGAAAGAACTGCAAAGTCTCAATGGAAAGGTTGCCGCTCTTAGTCGCTTCATTTCCAAGGCCACAGAAAAATGCATTCCCTTCTTTGATGCTCTAAAGAAAGGAAAGAAAAATTTCGAATGGACTCCTGAATGTCAAAATGCTTTCGATCAACTAATTCATCATATGAGAACTCCTCCAGTCCTCTCCAAGCCTAGTAATGGTGAAGACCTCCTTATCTACTTAGCAATTTCATCCCATGCTTTAAGTGCAGCACTTGTACGAGAAGATATGAAAATACAACGTCCAGTTTACTACATCAGCAAACGGTTCGCTGGAGCTGAAATGAATTATTCAAAGATAGAAAAACTTGCTTATTGTCTGCTAATCGCTTCCAGGAAGTTGAGACCTTATTTTCAATCTCATCCTATCAAGGTCCTGACTGATCAACCTTTAAAGCAAGTCCTGTATCGTCCTGAAACTTCGGGTCGTCTCTTGAAGTGGAACATAGAGCTCAGCCAATATGACATCACTTATCATCCCCGAAGAGCGATTAACGGACAAGCTTTAGCAGAATTCATTGCAGAATCCACTGACAAAGGTGACAATAAGGAAGAAACAACTGATTGCATTCCGATACAGTGGAAGTTGTATGTTGATGGCTCGAGAAATGACTATTGTTCTGGGGCAGGAGTTGTGCTCGAAACTCCCGAAGGACGATCACTATGTTATGCATTGAGACTGGAATTTCCTTCGACAAACAATGAAGCAGAATATGAAGCCCTTATTGCCGGATTGAAAATCGCCAAGGAATTGAATATCAAAGTGATACAGATTTTCAGTGATTCTCAGCTTATTGTCTGCCAGGTGAAGAAGGAATTCCAAGCCAAAGGAGGGAATTTGCCTGCATATTTGACCAAAACTTCCGAACTCCTCAATGATTTAGATCACTACTCAATAAGCCACATACCCCGAGAGGAAAATATGAAGGCGGATTCTTTAGCAAAGTACTCAAGTTCCGGAGAAGCTCAATTGCTGGGATTAGTTCCCGTAGAAGTTCTGTCAGCTCCAAGCATTGATGAAATGGATATTGATTGGATCATGACTACGTCTCAAGAGCATGAATCGTGGATGAGTCCAATCAAAGAATACTTACTCAGTGGTTCTCTGCCAGAAGATTCTAAGGAACGTCGAAAATTATTGAGAAAAGCATCAAGATATGTAATTCAAGACGGCCGATTATACAGGCGAGGATTTTCAATCCCACTACTCCGATGTGTAACTAAAGAAGAAGCCAAGACAATCTTAGCAGAGGTGCACGGAGGAGAATGTGGAGACCATTCAGGCGGTCAAACACTTGCAAAGAAAATTCTCCGATATGGGTATTTCTGGCCGGATATTAATCGAGATGCTGCAGCTTACTCCAGGAAATGTGACAAATGCCAAAGGTTTGCGAAAATCCCAAGAGCACCTTCCACCGAGCTCAAACAAATGGTCAGTCCATGGCCATTTGCCATCTGGGGGATAGACCTAATTGGACCATTACCTATCGCCAAATCAGGGATTAAATATGCTATTGTCGCCGTTGACTATTTCACCAAATGGGCTGAAGCTGAACCTTTGGCCACCATCACTTCTAAAAAGATGATAAATTTTGTAACAAAGAATATCATTTGCAGATATGGTGTGCCATAGAAGATAATCACCGACAATGGCACTCAATTTGAAAGTGAAGAATTCCAGGATTTTTGCAAACGATTCAGAATTCGAAAAAGCTTCTCAGCAGTGGCTCATCCGCAGGCAAATGGGCAAGTGGAAGCAGTTAACAAGATCATCAAGTCAACTATAAAAAAGCAACTTGAAAAAGCAAAAGGTGGTTGGGTTGATAAGCTTCCATTAGCACTATGGGCGTACAGAACTACTCACAAAACTGCGACTGGGCACACTCCATTTTCACTGGCATACGGATCTGAGGCAATGATTCCGGTAGAAGTAGAAGTTCCTTCACATAGAAGAATTCATTTCAATGAGGCTGAAAATGAAAAACTGCAACTTGAAGCGCTTGATTTTCTTGATGAGAAAAGAGAGGAAGCCAGGCTCAGAGTTTCAGCTCATCAGCAGAGAATAGCCAGGCATTTCAATTCCAAAGTTCGCCAACGCAGCTTTGAAATCGGAGACTTGGTTTTGAAAAGGATCATGACAGCAACTGGTGTGTTTGGGCCAAGCTGGGAAGGACCATATGTCATAGGCACTAAACTTCTTGATGGCACTTTCAAACTCATAACTGTTGAAGGAGATCCAATTCCAAGGGCCTGGAACAACAACCATTTGCGTCCTTACTTTACTTGAAAAAAGAGCTATGCTCAAAATTGTAAAATGATGATGAATGTATCAGTTGTATTGTGAAGCATTGTAAATCGGTATAAATGAATGAAAAGCTATAAAGTGGACGTAGGCCCGATTATTGGCCGAACCACTATAAATCTTGTGTTCTTTACTATTTCATAATGCCTGTTTTATTTCGATATATAAATACTTTAAATGTATCACTAAAATATCGATTCAAAATTGCAGGACATGATAACAAGGCTTGCTCATCACAAAACTAAGCGACCGTTATAAATCAGCTATTGCACAAAAAATTCCAAACTCAAATCCTACACAAAGAAAACTTCACATAAAGAATTGGCAACTTCACTGGGACAAACCTTTGTTCACTAGTTGAGATTGTCGTTATGAACGGGCATCCAACTAGATAACTCGCGCTTGTCTCGTAAAGTCATTCAACAGTGAAGTTTACTTTTTCAGATAAAGCAATGTACTTGCAAAAGAAAGGAACACGCGCTTGGAAACAATGATAAAGGATCGCAGATTGGCGGATGATGATACAACATGAGCGGGCAAACAAAGAAGCAGATAAAGGGAGGTATGCCTCTCAACAGGAAGGCCGAGAGATCCACTAAAGGGACGCCTTCCCAACCGGAAGGAACAAGACCCTCACTAACTGGTCGTGATGCATCCGACCAGATAGCGTAGGTCCGCCCCGTGGATCCACTCGCCCCTGAGACGCAACCTACCTGGCACACCAACCAACCAAAGCCCTCTAACGAGGCACGCCAATAAATGGGAGTGCTTTACTCAATCAAAAAGATCGGTGGGACTACCAAAGGGGCACCTTGTTAGATAATTGCGATCGTTTGTGCAAACAAACATCCAATCAAGCAACTTGTGTCCACCCGTAGACCTCTGACCATGAGAAAGTAACTTCCAGGCAATCACAAGCCCTTTTCGGAGGCACAAGCCCTCTTCGGAGGCACAAGCCCTCTTCGGAGGCACAAGCCCTCTTCGGAGGCACAAGCCATCTTCGGAGGTAAAAGCCCTTTTCGGAGGCACATTTCACCAGGGTAAAAGTGCAAAATGCTTCTCTTCGGAGACCCACTTCACCCGAGTAGAAATACAAAAATTGCTTCTCTTCGGAGACCAAAATCAAGACTTCTTTGGAAGCACAAGACCTCTCCGGAGGCACAACAATAATCCACAAAGCATAATGCTACTCTTCGGAGTCCACATGCTACTCCTCAAAAAATACCGAAATAAAGCCCTCCTTAGAGGCACACTTCGATTCTTTCGCTTCACCGCGTAGGAAAATTCACTTCTCAAAAGTATGAAATGAACATTTCCGAAGGTTGAAGCGTAAAAGCTTATCCGAAAATGAGACACACTCCGTTTAAGTAGAATAATCATTCCCTCAAGAACGGAATAACTATTCTATGGAAAATAAGAGTACAGGTCTCGCTAAAAGCGAAGGATATTGTTATGCACTTGTGGTATAGGGGCAATATCATATGATACGGCTGCAACAGTAAAAAGCAGTATTCAAGCAACATACCACAAGCACATAACAATATCACGCGAAACAGATGTGGAATAAATGCATTCTCAAACGCAGACAAAAAGTTTGCACAAGTAAGAAGAATCGTTTGTTCTACACTTAAAATAAAAGATAGATCATTCTCACATCAAGAGTTTGTACAAGTAAAATAATTGTTTTATTTAGTACTATGAAAATTCTTTACATACGCAGATGTCTCAAAAAGCAAAAGCGGGGACCGGTACCCGCACAATCCCCGGTCAATACATGCAAAGAGCAAAAATAATAAGTAGAGAATCCAGCTTGATTATTCCTTCTTCTCACCACCCTTGGAGCTCTTTCCCGGCCTAATGATTAGCTTTTGAAGCCGTTGAGAACGGGCAGGGACAGAAGGAGAAAGCGGTACAGCCGGATCAACTACTGCTTCCTCTTCAGTGGAAGTCTTCTTCTTTTTCCTTACAGCACGTTTCCCCTTCCTTTTTGAAGAAGACTCGCTCCCCGGAGTAGTCAGCAATGTTGAAAGCTTCGTATCTTCGTCAAGAGACCGCTCCGGGGTCTTCTCGATGTCTTCAAAATCCTCCGCCTTCTGTTCCTGAGAAGCAGCCGGATCATCCAAGCCTTGAAGAGCTTCGATTTTCTCTGCTTGTGATCCTGGTTGGGAAGCAGAGGGAGGAGTAATTTGGGAAGACGGAGGAACGGCAATCGAAGGAGTGAAAGCTTGCGTAGTGCTTGGTGCCTCCGCTGTAGAAGAAAAGAAGTTAAAGTCAGCATCCCCCGAAAATAAAGAAGGCATCGGTTCATCAAAGTTTAAGTAACAAGTAAGAAGGTCATCGAATTCAGCTAAGTCAAATGACTGGTTCATTAGACCCGAGACGACACCAAGAGTACCTGGAGGAGTTGGCTTCACAAGATCTACCTCAAACTTCTCGGCTTCAATATCATCCAGTGCCTCATCTTCAGTAGGAGTAGTCGCAGTCTCCTGGGCAACTTTAGCTAAATGTAAAGAATGAGGGCTGGAATCTATAATATTAACGTCAGCTGAAGTGGAAGTTTGGACGGGGGCAGTTAAAGGAGCTTCTTCTTTTGGAGGCTCTTCTCCCGCTGTTTCAGCTCGTACTTTGGCAAGTAGCTCTTTCCCCTTAACAAGAGCGGCGCGATCCTCATCATTGAGATAGCGCTCCTCAAGTTCCAGCTCATTATAGCCAGCCCCGCCAAGCATATCCATCGCGACTTCCCACACTTCAGCCAATGTAATTTCATAATCGGGACCAAGAAAAGAGAGGCTCCCACGACCCAGAACGCTGTGTAAATAAAAGTCAAATAAGGTAGAGCTGACGTCTGCTTTCGTCGCCTCATGTGATTGCTCAGCCGCTTCCTTTTCGGCAACGGCAGCGATCCGGCCAGCGGTAGCCTCATCACGCTCTGCCTCAACTTTAGCAAGTCGAGACTTTAGTAACTCAATCTCCATGTTCTGGGAGGTGACCTTTTCCCGCAGTTCGGCGTTTTCTGTGCGGTACTTCTCTTTAACGTGCTGTTCGGCGGCAAGCTTCATTTCTACATCTCTTTGTGCAGCATGTGCGTCCCGCACTTGCTTCTGGAAGACTTCTTCTTTTTGAGTATATGATGCAGAAGAAGAAGCGAGATTTTCCTTAAGCTGCTTAACTTCAGACGCAAGCTTTGCATTGTCATCTGCAATACTCGTCATTTCCGCGTCATGCTGCTTACGCCATTTGTCCCATTCTGCTTTATCATTCTCCATCGTCATCATCGCCTCAAGGTTAAGATGGTTGACCCTTTGGAGTTCATCGACCAGCTTCTGCCACTGCGACATCCTCTCGATATTAAGTCTGACTGCGTCAAGACTGCTAAGCATGTCTGATTTATCAATCGGAACTATGTCCAAGTCAAAGCGTACCCCTTTTAGGCACCAATTCGGGAAACGGCTCTGGAGTGTTGGGGGACCGTCCTTGACTTGATATTGCGGTCTGTTAATGATAGTCTGAATGTCAGATTTCTTCAGAGGAGGAGAGCTAGCTAGGACATCAGAAGGAATGGGAGCGTCAGTTTTTTCAGAAATTTCAGACGTGTCAACCGGTTTAGATCGTTTGCTCGGTTCATCGGCAATCTGAGTTTTTCCCTTATCATCATAAGACTTCCGCTTATGAGAGTAGTCACTCCTGTGCGAAGAGTCGTATCGCTCGGCATCTTTCCTTCTTTGCCACTGATCGTAATCCCGCTTCTCCTGGGCTTTCCTTCGAGCCCTCTCTTCATCTGTTTCCTTTGGAGTATCAAGGTACTTCCTAAAGTCATAGGTGCCGCGACCTCCACGGTACTTGAATGAGTCATAATATGAACCTGTACGTCCCATTGGAGAACCTGAAAGCAAAAAAAGGAGTAAAGTTTAGGAACTTCCAGGGAAAAGAGGATAAATGTTTATAAGTGCAGGAAAATCCTAGGTGTGTGTGGCGTGCAAGCTACATGCGTCAAGCCACAGACCACGCTTTAGTGTGGAAACAGAGACGACTGGTGTAGTAGGCGTCTGGGTTTGTTTAAAGGAGGAAGTCGCCTCGACAACGGGAGAAGTTGCTTTTGGATTGTTATCCCCAAAAAGCTCTTGGGAAGTTATCATGATATCACTCAAGCCGTCAAAGGCGTCATCTAGGAGTTCAGCAGACTTCTCTTTTTCAACCTCTGTATCAATGGATTTCTCAGGAACTTTAGGATTCTCTTCCTCTTCGGTAATTGGGGTAAGCGCCGACTTGCTGACTAACCCTGCGACATCGATGGATGTGGAACATTTTACCAAGGCAGCCTCCATGACGGGTGCTTCTGATGCAGTTTCTTCTACAGAAGCTGGGGCATTCGAGGCTTCTGCTTGGGAATCTGAAGCAATTAACGTTTCCGCCTCAGAGCTAGGAACTTCATGAATCTGAGTCGATCTAGAAGAATGTAAAAGGCCAAACTGGTGCAGAAACTCATCTTTCAACAAGAATTTGGCACTCCTCTCTTTAGCGTCAACAGCATTCAAAGTATCTAAAATCGACTTACGGCTAGTATCTCGAAGAAGAGAAGGAAGTGCTGCACGGAGAAAGAATGGAATTAAGCATTTGATGGTTCGAATTATGAGAAATTTAGGAAAAAATGAATTGGTAAGAGGTAATCTTACTTCCGACTCTCCAAATAGCATAAAATCCCGGAGGACAGCGAACATAGAAGAATTGAGTCAAAAATCCGTGGGCACTTTCAGGCAAGTCCAGAATCAGTTTGCGATTCCTAGCACTCCTCACAAGTATAATAGAAGGATGGTCCTTGTTCTTTGCAAATGTGCACAAGAAGCGAATTTCATCAAAAGAGGGAAAACGGTTCAACGTTCTCCTGAAAAGCACACACAATCCCAGCAGGATGGAGTATCCGTTAGGGTGTAGTTGAAAGGGAGAAATAGTTAGCCGAAGGAGGAGTTCCCGAAGACAATCATTAAATGGAGGGATGGCTCCACTTGAACACATCTGCCGGTTCACAGCAACGAAGCCAAGAGGCGGCCTGTCAGCAGTATCGCTTGGCCCAGGAAGTAAAGCATCTGCTTCGGCAATGCCGAATTGGATGCACAGTTGTCGGAAGACTTTATGACTTAGAGTAGTAGAAGTCCTTTCCGGAGGGTCGATTAGTGGAGTAGCAATTGGAAAAGATTCTCGGGCTATTTCCAAGTCTTCTTGTTGAGATTCCATTCTACACAAGGAACTGGACGATCAAATATTAAGGTGCACGTTTCCTAAAAAGAGTGAAGTGTTGTGCAAAACTAATACAATAATGAGCAAATGTAAATGAAATTAAACTAATTGATACTTGTCAATTAAAAAGTTTCGGGGCTTAATATTTTAAAGTCCAGGAATAGTGTTGCGTTAATGCAAATAAGTCAGCTTTAGTTGATCACTTCAATTTTGCCTTAATACTTCACTTAGATTTGTTAGTTCACAACATTTCATTCACGAAGTTCATTTAAGTTTGGTTTTCTTTGACAACTAATCTGCTGTTTGATGTGGGCAATCAATAGCAGTATATTCGTCCCATTTTTTCTGTGAATGTTGCTCATAAACAGGTTATTAGCATTAAAGTCGAGGCAATCCGAGAAGAAGTGCAAAACCCAGAATGATTCAAGTCCAGAAAGTCAGTCAAAAGCTGTTCAAAGTTCTAAGTGTTAGGTCGCTTACAACCTAACACAGGTTGCAATGTTCTTATGCCATGTTGTTCAGGTTGAAAGTTCAAGACTGTGAAAAATTGCTAAGTCTTAGGTCGGTCAGCGACCTATCATAAGTCAGGATTTCTGTAGGTCGCGTGTCGCAGCTGGATGGATTAAGGCGAGACAATTCTCTTGTCCTAGGTCGAGCACAACTGTTTTTAGGTTGGAGATACTCTAGGTCGTAAATGTCGTCAGGTCGCGAAGGCTAAGGTCGTTAAACATTCCCACGCGACCTAACTCTTAGGGCGTTCGAATCTGACAGGTTGATGACTTCTTCTCCAAGCAACATCATATTGAGTCCAATAACCCAATACCACCAGTTCAAAAAAGAATCATCATCCCCTTCATCCCACCTCAACCTATCACCGATTGACTAGAGAGTCAATGGCAAATCCTACAGATCCATAACAAAACCTTCCGTATGATCGAAAATCATCCCAACACGTCAAACGACGAACGAAAGTCGATTAAGACTACCGTATAAAAAGGCGTGATGCGTGGAATTGGGCTTAGGTCGAGCGACAACGATTCATGTTCAAAACAGTGACTATGGGCAAGTATAAGCTGATCCACTTACGAATTATAATCGGCAAGGAAGAATCGTTGGCTGATTAAGTCAAATTTGTCTCTGGAAGATCGAAGGAACTGTTAATGGCGATGGAGGCTCAGGACAGTAGGGTAAGAAGGAAGATGCGACCTAACCAATTTATATGGGACTGAAGAAGGGAGGTGAACAGGCGTGCAAGTTTTAAGTCGATTCGCGACCTAGCCAAGTTGAGTCAAAGCATACGACCTAGAGTATAGTCATATACTTCGAGGGGCAAATGTTAACTCTTTCAGTTCAGCGACCTAAAACTCTACGACCTAAGGAGATGCTGCGACCTAAGGATGAGCTGCGACCTAACTTCTTTGCGACCTAAGGAAATGCTGCGACCTAAGGATGCTGCGACCTAAGGATGCTGCGACCTAAGGAAATGCTGCGACCTAAGGAAATGCTGCGACCTAAGGATGCTGCGACCTAAGGATGAGCTGCGACCTAATTTCTTTGCGACCTAAGGTCCAGAAGACCTCGCGACCTAAGGGGGCAGGAAAGCTTCGCGACCTAAGGCTGCAGAAGATCTCGCGACCTAAGGAGGCAGAAAGGATTGCGACCTATGGAACTCAACGACCTAAGGTAGCTAGCGACCTAAAGGGCTTAACAACCTAAGGTAGTTAGCGACCTAAGGAACTTGACGACTTAAATAGGTTAGCGACCTAACTATTAAAGGAAGTTCAGCGCCCTACGACCTAGAGCCCCCACAGCTATTCTGTAACTCGCGTGCGACCTATTACTTGATCAAATGAAAACAAGCACAGTAACTCGTGAAACCGCAAGATGACAGCGACCTAGCTTAGGTCGTTCGCGACCTACGACCTAACTAAGGTCGCGCGCGACCTAAGACTTAGGCAAATTTTCTACCTAGAAATCAGCTTCTATAAATAGGACATCACTTCCAACTTGAGGGGGACTTTTGGCAATTCATTTCGAAAGCGCCGTTACTCTGTCGAACTCTCCAATCATTCAGCAAACAAGGATCCTTCAAGCATTCAAGACACTACAACAAACTTCGAGAGAAATTCTTAACATCCGACATGGATTCATCGAGTTTCATCGCCGAAGATTGAGCTAGTAGTCAAGATTGTTTCTTGTGATCGAGTTGTACTGTTTTCATAGGAGATTTGTATCAATTTGTAACCAGATTCAATAATAAAGAGATTCAAAGTGGACGTAGGCTAAATCTCAAGCCGAACCACTATAAATTGCTGTCTTTTACTGCATTTCTGCTATTTTCCTGCTTAACTTCTGTTCCCGTCACACGGGTGGTGCTTTCACGATCTTATTACACACACCGGGTGTTATCGTTCATATTTTGACGTTAACATATGGTTTGCTAATTAATTTAGGAATGTAATTTCTGATCTATAGCAGTTTTCTGAAAGGATTTGGTAAAAAAAGTTATCATCCAATAAGAATTTGACAAAGAATTGGAGGTCGTAAAATGATGTTGCTTTTTAAAGAAATGAAATAGTTTTTATGTTAATTATGTATTGCCATTTGCTATTAATCAATGTCGTAGCCAACATATGCTGCATTTCATCTCTAATCTGTAGGGTAGCATAAGATAGCAACTTGGTTGGTACGCAATGATTTCACTAAGGTTGGGACATATCAATGCCGATATTGATGCCTACAACGTTGGTAATGTCATTGGTATTCTATGCCGCTAGTTTCCTATGCCACATATGTTCCATACTACCTGTTTTATACCGCATGTTTTATTATGACATTGATAATTGCCGCAAGTTTTATAGCGATGTCCATGATGCCACATATTTTCTATATTGGCATCAACTTCATAAGGCAGCAATGCCGCTATAAGTATATTTTCGACTTAAGCTATGTTACGGCATTGATGCCAAATGTATGAATTTTGACATTGATTATAAAAAGGCAATGATGCCACTATTTTCTTATGCCACCTTTTTTTAGCCATGATGCCGATATAGGATATTTTCGACATTGGTTTTATACGGCAATGCTGCCTGACCTTAATATTGACATTCCCATATTTCTAAGTTTTAAAGTTTTATACTATGCAAACTCACAACTATGTCGCTTATGGACAACAACCTATATTTATTTATGTTATGTGACATAAATGGTTTTGGTCTTATGGCATTATGTTTTATAAATCAGATGCTTTAACATGATTTCAATATAGAGGGGTGCGACAATCCCAAAGCGGCTATATCAATGCCGCACTTTATCAACATAAATGGTTTTATTGTATATGTCTTCATAGTCTAAGGTTCTGAGGTGCGACAATTTCTAAGTGATTTCAAAATTCATCAATGCTATTTTATAAAAGCATATACATTGGCATAACATATTTTGAAAAGTAAAGGGTTATAGTTTTCCTTGTTTTAAGTATAATTTCAAGGTTTATATCAATTATAAAGGTTTATATTTTCAATGAAATAAAAAGGGTATTTATCCAATAATTTTACTAGAAAGATTATTCTTATCACCTTTAGATAAATATTAGCAGGATGAATTGACTTAGAGTTTATAAAACCAGATGGGACTGATGTAGGTTCGCGCCCTATACTTTAGTTGTTAGCTCCTAATTGATGTTAGTCCAAAATTCCAGTGCGTAGGGCTTCGTCAAGGGTAAGACTAAAAGTAGGTTTATGTACAGAAAGGAATACACAAAGATGAGGTAGGTTATTGGTTGGCCTGTAAAACTATTAGGATCAGATTGACCCTAGGTATATTAATTTCGAACAGACCGTCTAGTTTTCTTCTAACAGTACTTTGGAGAATTTGATATATCTGGTAGGCCCGAGTCAGCCATATAGGTTGTAGTCACCCTAAGAAAACTATGATGTTGGAATAGACAGTCCATTTATTTAGACAGATTGGTCATGATTACCCAGGTTGCATGCATATATATGATTGTTTATATTGTCTAGTTTAACAGTTGTGATTGCAGGTGCTTGATTTATAAAAGACATATTTTGAGGATACTAGTGGGAGGAAAACCCATTCCGCTCAGTGGCATGGTCTCACTAGATATCTATTAACTTAGATAACATATTATTATTTACACCAGACTTTTTGTCTGACCCGAAGTTTTTTTTTTCCCCTTAAACTTTTGAGTACTCATTTGAGTAGTTTTAGATTAAGGTTTCTAGGTTATTTATGTTTGGCGAATAAAGCCTCCGAAGATGTGTAGAAGGCAGAGCTAGCTACATAGGAGTCTATTTATGTCCCCTGTGTTATCATTTTGTTTGAATGTATATAATGGCAGAAGCTGTACCTATCTAATAGAAAAATCTGATCAATAAGGGGTATCTTCATATTTCGCTCTTGGAGTATTTGTGATAATTATAGTTTATCTGAACTAGGCAATGTTTGGGATTATTTAATGAATATGGAAATAATTAAATGAAATCTATGTTTTGAAATTTTTTCATATTCCCGTGCTTAGATATTAATGATACTATTAACTGATCTTAGTTTGTCATTGGAGAATAATATTATTGATGACTGCAGCATCAGTAGCGCTTATTTTTGGGCCTTAGAATGGAGGATGCTATAGTTGTGTCCTATAGCTATTTTCGAAGAAATTTTATATGACCATAAAACAATGGGAAGTTCTTTTACCATATTCCCTTTTGCTTTGTCCAATCGGTTTTTCCGAAATATTCTTAATGGTTTTGTTTGCAGCTTCCACTAATTCATTGACTTTTGGATGAGCTATTGAAGAAAACTTTTTATTATTTCATTCTTTTCACGGAAGTGAGTAAAAATTTCACTTTCAAACTTAGTCCTACTGTCAGAAATTACCTTGTTTAGAAGCCACGAAGCGATTGAATATTTTCTTGATTATGAAATTCAAAACTATTCTCGTGGTTATATTGGATAAAGTTTCAGCCTCTACCCATTTGGTAAAGTAATCAATTGCCACTATTGCAAAATTTGCGCCTCCTTTTGTGGTAGGTAAAGGTCCTATCAAATTAATTCCCTAAACATTGAATGGCTACGGGCTTATGATACGGGTCAATTTAATTGGAGGCTAGCTTGAGATTCTTGAGAATCGTTAACATTTGTCATACTTTCTGACATAGTTTGAAGAATCCTTATTCAGTTGAGGTTAATAGTATCCCTGTTTGATTAATTTCCTACGTATTTTTACGTCATTGGAATGGCCACTACAAGAGCATTCATGTGTTTCTTTTAAGATATTTGTTCCTTTTACAAGAGTCATGCACCTTAAATAAGGAATTCAATAACTTCTCTTATACAATATTCCATCAATCATGGTATAAGAAGGTGCTTGGTGACTTATTTTATTCATCTCATTTTTATCCTTTGGGCGTATTCCATTTTACAAATATTCTACTATTGACATGGTCCAGTTTCCAACATATTGGTTCCTATAATGGTTTTAGGTGTGTATTATGAATCATTTCATAATTATTTTTTTGCATTTCTCTATGGGTTGTTTCATGATTGTCACAGATTTCGAAACTTCCTTCATTGCCCTTCGTTTATCATGCTCATAATTGGGTTAAAACTAATGCACATTTTTGCTTATCTATTTCAAACTTAATGCCTGGGTCGAAGACGAAGCTCTAGCTAAGCAAAAAGAGATGATGACGAACGATACATTATTTAGAAACAGAGATTCTGAAGGAATTGGAGTACCAACTCTCGATGCTATGGTCATAACAGATGGAACTGGACCAACAAATGTACGTTAACTCTTAGTAGATGCTGGGAGTTCTATGAACATACTACTCAGGAGAACATTCGATCAAACGAAGATCAACATAAAGGAGGTGATAGCTTGTAAAACTAATATTCAAGGGTTTGCGGGGGAATCAAAACAACCAATTAGGATGATTGATCTTCCTATAGAATTAGGCAAAGGAGGTCGCAAGATATTCCAAATTAAGAAGTTCGTTATCTTGGATGAGTATTTGGCATACGATGCCTTCTTAGGTTGATCGGTTTTGGTTGATTTCAGGGTAGCTCTAGTGCCTTGGTGTTTAGTATTGAAGTTCCCCATAGAAAATGGAGTCAGAATGGTGAAAAGTGACCAGAGCCCTAGAAGGGAATGTAATGTTGCAGAACTCATAGAAGTGAAGTGGTGTGAGAAAGGCAAGAATGTAAAGAGAACACTATGCATTCAGGATTCGCAAGCATAGCAACCAACGCCTGGACCCTAGCTCGGGGATCATAGCCGATTTAATAAGGCTATGGATCTCAAGAAGCAGTGAGGGAAGGGCGACTAGCATCAGCAAACCGGACGGTGAGTGTTCCAATTGACATGGATGGTCCTACTCGGATCCTGAGGATTAGATCTCAACTCAACGCTAACTTAAGAAAGGAATTGGTTAATCTCCTTCGAGGAAATTTGGATGTATTTGCTTGGATACATTTGAAGATGTGCGGGATATCGTCGAAGATAGCGTGTCATGCACTGAATATCGATCCAAAATTCACACCGGCAAAGAAAAAAAGCGCAGTCTGGGTCCGGAGCGATCCGTTACGTTGATGGAAGAAGTGGATAAGATGTTGGCCAACGGCTTTATCGGTGACACTCTTTACCCAAAATGGGTATCGAACCCTGTGTTAGTTAAGAAGCCGAATGGAAAATGGTGAGCATACATCGACTATTCAGACTTGAACAAAGGATAGCTCTCCTCTACCTTTGATTGACCAACTTGTTGACGGGACTAAAGAATGGGAATGCTATGTTTTCGTGCTTAGAAAGGCTAAGCAACATAAGAAAGGGAAAAGATATAGTCTAGGTCCGGGGCAATCCGTTGTGCTAGATGGTAACTGAAGTTGGGATTAAAATCTCTTAAAATGGAAGAGCAAGCGGTAATGATGCTGCTTCATTTGGACCTATCTAACTTGCTTTCGCACATAAGCCTACTAAGGATTCCGGGGGCACAGTAATAGGGCAGGACTTGCCATGCCTTCTGCTCATGAATAGAGCCAGCTTCTTAAACTAATAGAACTATGTTCTTATAAGAAAAACTCCTATGTCATGTGATTAGCAGCACAGTCGAGGAAATGCTCCTCTGTCTTAGGAAAATGGATGAGCAGTGTAGGACTCAAGCCACCAGGTCAATAGGGATAATTGACTCAAATAGTTGGGTTAATGGGGAAAATCGACTCAAACCGCCGTGTCTACGGAGAAAATTGACTCAAACCGCCGAGTCAATAAGGATGACTCAAACTGCTAGGTCGAGGGGGAAAATCGACTCAATCCGTCAGGCCGATGGGGAAAATCGACTAAAACCGCTGGGTCGACAGGGAAAATGGAGTCAAAACGTCGAGTTGATGGGGAAAATTGACTTAAATAGCCGGGTCGATAGGGAAAATCGACTCAAATCGCCAGGTCAATAGGAAAATCGACCCCAACTTTCTGAAAACTGGCATTGCCCGGAGACAGTGACATCAGGAAGGTTCATTCGCTCCTAGGTCAATCGAATATTTCAACCCTCTCCTTTAGGAATCTGGTGTTGTTTGGAGATAGGCGACATTGGGAAGGAAAAACTCCAACCTCCAAGAATCCAGCGCTGCCTAGAGATAGGAAGTGTCGAGGAGAGATATCGTTAACCTTCAAAATTTTGTTGTTTCTTGAAGATAGACGACGACGAGAAGGTTCCCTAATTCACATAAACCTTTAGGAATTCGTCATTGCCCGAAGATAACCGATGACGAGAAGATTTTACCAATTCAATCAAACCTTCAGGAATTCATCATTGCTTGGAGATAGCAATGATGAGAAGTTTTTTCCCATTCAATCAAACCTAAACGAAACCATCACTGACAGTAGATTAGTGGCGTCAGGAAGGTGAAACCCCCGTCCTTTAGGAATCTAGTGTTGCCTTGATATAGGTGATGCCAGGAAGGAAAAACCCTAACCATCAGGAATCTGGCATTACTCAAAAATTGGTGGCGTTAGGAAGGAAAACCGTGACCTTCAGGAATCTAGCATTGCCCAAAGTTTGGTGACATCGGGAAGGTGAATCCACAATCTTCAAGAATATGGCATTGCCCAAAGGTTCGCGATGTTAGAAAGGAACAATGCGATCCTTCGAAATCTAGCATTGCCCAAAGATGGGCAATTTCAGGAAGAACGATAGACTAAGGAGTCGATCGGATAATTCGACCCCCACCTTCTGGTGTCCTCCGTTGCTCGAAGATTAGCAACATCAGTAAGGACAGTTGCTTCAGATCGATCAGATAACTCGACCCAAACTTCAGGATCGATCTAATAATTCGATCCCAACTCGTAGGAATTTTCCAATGCCCGAAGATAGGCAATGTCGACGTTCAGTGAATTTCAAGACTGATCGGATAAGTCGGGTTAGCACGTTAGGAAATAGCCAAGGGATTGATCGAATGATTCATTCCCGACTTACAAGGATTTGCCATTTCCTGGAGACATGCAACACTAAGACAAAAATCTTGGAATCAAACTATCAATGTGCTAGTTTCCGGAGAAAGAAACTAGTACACGGCCATATCTTCAGCCTTGATCGTCATGAATTTGGTTTTGCCCCAGAAATTGGTAACTTTTAAGAAAGGATACTTGAAATTGTATAATTCATGCATTAGTTTCCGGAGATTAAAACTGGTGTCCGACTAGATTTCAATGACTGTGCTAGCGACCAAGCGGGACATGCTCGGTCGAGGATTAGTGAGGATGGTTGTGAAGGCTAAAAAAGTGCTATTAGACTCTCTTAAACCAGGATAAGGATAGGAAGAGCACATATAGACCGGGGGTGATCTGATAATTTGCTCCTTGACATCAATGCCCAGATTCTGACATTAGAAATGATAAGTCCCATGAATTGTAACAAGCACACAACGAAACTGCATAGATAGGAATGTAAACTTTCTAACAACTACCCCGCAACAATAGGGAGCAACACAGAGCTTGGATTATTTAGGGTTGGTGGCTAGTCGAAAGAAACTCGATCAAACACGAATAGGAATTTGTTACTACCCAGAGATAGGAACATCAAGAAGGTATAATTATTATGGAGTTGATAAACTAATTCTAGCACAAAACTTTTGGATTTCGCCACTGCCCAAAGATAGTCAACGTTAATAAGGACTGACCATGCAAAGGTCGATCGAAGAATTTATAGGTTTTGGCTATTGCCCGAAGTATGACAGCACCGAGAAGGAGCGCTTGAAATCAAGAAATTAAATTGCTAATTCCCAGAGACAGAAACTGGCGTACTAATGAGGTTTCCATGACTGCACCAGTAATCTAGTGGGACTCGCTTGGCCGTAGATAAGCAAGGATGGTTACGAAGAACCCTGGATAGATATTATCGGAATCCATCAGTCTAGAATCAGGATTAGGAAAGTGTGATTGGATAATTTGCCCCACAACGTTTAGCTCCTAATAGTGCCCAAAGACTGTTATTTTGAAAAACAGGTTCCACGAATAGGATTTAGTTCATGGTAGAAATATACAAAAGGGAATAAGTAATTCGGTTAACGCACCCCGACGATAGGGAGCATCGTAGAACTTAAACTATTTACAGACATAATTGATCGAAGGAAACTCGACCTAATCAGAACTGGAATAACTATGCTGTTGGTTACATGATAGTTTTGTTTTACTGAGTGGAACACTTTCGCAACTATAAACAGGGCCAAATAATGAAATGAAACCAAAAAAAGCACAGGATTTTTATTTATATGTGTAGAGTTATAGTAAATAAGCGCGTTGCATAGAAGCGAGCATATATAAGGCAGGAAAATTGCAGTACAGGCAATTGTGTTGTATATGTAGGTAGTTATTCATAGACATGCATATTATATAGAAATGTAAAAGAGTAAACGGAACAGAGATTATAGGACAAAGGGTGATCTCTTATTACTTCAAATTTTCTATATGCAATGGAAGCGGGAGCTATACCTGCACAGATATAGTTTGTACACACCAAAAAGAGCCACCACACACAAAAGCTCTAAGAATCCATTACTTGCTGGATGGGGAATAGAAGAACCAGTTGAAGGCAAGGCCCAAATAGAAGGGGATAAAGGTGTGCGCCGTACCAGATGGACCTTCAACTTCCTCATTGAAGGTTCTCACCGGAGTTGCAAGTAGAGATAGAAGATCAGGTAGGCACTCTACAACAGCTTGGCAGAGTCGATTCGGGAGTAGCAGATCGATGGGGGAACACTAGACCGCACCATCAGATATTCTTGTTAGTAAAGAGATGTGCAGTTGCATGATGATGGAAACTAATCTCCTTTGGAGCCTTTAAGGTATCAACATGTTCATCATGAACATCTCAGGCGGGAACACCTACGAAGAGGTAAACCATGGATCAAACACTTGGATGGAAGGAATCCAAGTACTGAAAGTGCAGAATGAAGGGAACTTACTTTCGGACAACCAAAGCTTGTTGCAGTCATACGGGCACCGAACATAGAAGTACTTATTTTGAACTACGAGCGTTTGTTGTGAAGAGCCTCAATAACTTTGCACTTATACCAAGCCTCGATAATCATATAAGATGGTGGGTCACGCCTTTGCTTGAAGTGCGGTAGGTAAGCTCGTTAAAGGTAGGAGGCCAATGAAATCGATTCTTGAAGAGCGTGTATAGAGAGCTCAAGAGTGCATACCCATTCGAATGGACTTGAGACAGAGCCAACCCGAGCTCTCGAAGGATCATTCGAAAAAATGGATTGAAGGGAGGCCTAGCGCCGCCTTGGCACATATATCGATTGCAGTAGTACAGCCAACTGGAGGATTGTGTGCTCGTTGAATCTGGGTTGGAAGAATCGCATCATCTTTAGGAATTTGATACTGGCGGCATATTTTGTGGATCATTTTTGCAATTAGGATGGTCAGCATCTGCCCGGGTGGATTATCCCAAACTCAAAGACCAATATATTTTTCACATAAGGAGGCACTTCTTGGAGTAGGACAACCATCCTATGGAGCATGATGGAAATCGTTCGTCTAGTGGCTAAAGGTACAGAAGTAGAAGTTTGAACCATCGTAGACCGGCTTCGGGTGGAGTAGATGTCCTGACACCCGTCTTCAACACGGTCAGAACCGTCTTATCAACTTTTAACCGGTAAGTTGGTAGAACCTCGATATGGGTTTACAAGAGAACTTCAAGGCACAAAAACCTGGAGAAGATAAACCTCGATTAAGGCATGGAACAATCTCCAGAGAGTATATCTTATCCTTAGCATGAAGAGTGGAATTTTGGCTATGTAGAGCAGTTGAAGGTATATCAACAGGATAAAGACAATACTCGAAAGTACTTCCTTAACGATTAACCAAAGCCAAGAAATAGCGAGTCATAACCTATCTTGATCTAGAACATTCTTTATTTTCAATGAAAGCAAACTCTGGAGGGAAATGTTAATTGGGTTTTTAACCCAGCAGATTTCAACTGGAAGCTAGAAAGTCAGAATGAAGGCAAATGACTCAAGAACTTGGAAACACGGTTAGAAGGAGTAGAGAATGGAACTAAATAAGATTCACTAGATTTCGAGCTAAGTAAACCACTCCGTACCGATAGGTTTTTCTTCCTACATATGCCTTCTACGGTCCCATATACTTTATGCACTACTTCAATCAGTCATCATCACGCGCTATTCTCAAAGATTGGGCAAGCAACTTGGAGTTTGATGAGAAGAAAGAAAATATAGCAGAATAAGACAAGTAATATCAAGTATATCACCAGAAAGAACATGATATCCGCGAAAAAGAGTTTGGTATACTTTGAATCAAAATAGAAGAGCAAAGTAAGCGAAAAGTTAAGTTATTACCAACGAAAAGCTCTTGGTACTGAGAGGAACCTCTAGGTACCAAGAGGTCTCTTTTGATTATAGGGCTATGAGCTCTCTTATGGGCCTCTGAGCTTGCATATGGACTTCGACTTATGCGAGCCCCTAGATCTGCAGAATTATTTCTCTATAGATATCAATCCTATAGTAACTAAAGGTGGCTGGGACTCTATTCCTTCATTTCCTATCTATCCATCACAGTAGTCACCTAGGTAGATACTATTACAGTTCTAGGCTCCATAACCTGCCAAACTCTTGTACTAGTGACTTTAATTATCTCTCAAATCCACACTCGATAAAAATATAAAGTGGACGTATGCCAAAGATTGCCGAACCACTATAAAAATATTGTATCTCTCTACTCTTCTAAGGTTTTCTACATTTTCTTGCTGTTTTTACTAGATCCAATCCTACGACTGGTCATATTTGGGTATTGTGCCACTTTTGGCGTCAATATAATCCCTTTTTCATTTTTATGTAAAAGTTGAATAGAATGTATAAGAGTTTGAATTGTAAATTTTATTAGTACTGATTCTACTATATTAATATAGAATAAGTTGGTAATTGATTCCATTTTCTTATGCAAGTCTATAGTTGGCCTAAGGATATTAGCCAGTTTGTAAACTTATTTTATGCAATTAGACTTGTATAAATAGGGAGTTTCGACATTTATAACGATTAGTATAGGATGAAAATATTCACACACTTAGGAGAAATTAGTTACGTATTATATATATATATGCGTATGGATAATGTATAATTAATAACGTATTAATCACGTAGTATAAATAGGTTAGTAGTTAGCATTTAAACCCCTTAGGTAAGAATTTGAGATAATTACGAAAATTAATTTAAATGTGGAATAAGGAGATTTCCTCATAAGGCCATAATGCGAAATGTGGTGAGGTATATATGGTAGTATATTAGGTGAGTGGAAATTATGACTAAGTTATAGGGATGTGAGGTCAGTCAAAAGTACACAGAAATCAACCCAGCTAATTTGGCTACCAGTAGTGTGACATTAGGATTTATGTGAGATATCTCCCATAATAAGTAGCCATGGAGGGCATGAGGTTAGTCCCAATTCTATAGGTCAAGTATGTCTAGTTAATCTGGCTACCATCTGCTACGAATAGATGGACGAATGTAAGACGTCACAGTTTGGGTTACAAGTTATAATGCGTAGGACCCGCTTTTGGGTCAGGGGTATTGAGTGGCTGTTGTAAGGTCCGCCTCCTTCCTACTTAAGAAGTATTAAATGGTCGGGGTTAGCATTTAGGTATGATCGTGGGAAATCTCGAGAAGGGTCCGCTTCGAGGTTGAGGTATTAAATGGCTATTGTAGGGCTCGCCACTCCCACAAAGAAGAATTAAGTGGGCTAATGAGATTCCATGTGATGTCAGCTATAAAGTACCAAAGAGGGGTCCATCTTAGGTTTGGTATTAAATGATGGGGACCTACATAAGATATAGGTATTAAATGGTCAGAGTATGGCTAATTTCCACTGAAAAGGTATTAACTGGTTGGGTACTTTCTCACATTATTAGGACATGGTTGATGGTTGATGCATGTGATTGGAAAGGGCCTTTGGCCTATAGTTGAAGGTGAGTATAGAGTTCGATTGGAAAAGTGTAAGTTGTAGAATTGGGTTGAGAAAAGCCTTAGGGTTTGTAGTTGAAGGTATTGCATGTAGGATATAGTTAGGATAAGTAAGGCATATGCTTATCCAAATTATACTGCCCAAATACTATTATCGAAAGACTCGAGATTGTTATTCACTAGGCATTGTTGTTCTAACTCCTTCCTCATTACAACACAGGTTAGAGAAGATGATGCTAATTTAGGAGATGAAGGCAGAGGCAGAGTCTTGTGACAGTTATCTATCTATTTATGTTTTTATATATTTTGATGTACTCATTTCAGACATGATGTTGTTATCAGATATTGTATTATATATATATTGAGATATTATATTATGTTTCTGAAATTTGAGTTTATATAAAATTGGTATTATTTCTAATATTATATTTTACCCTTTCCGCTGTTAGATTTTGATCGCATAAATAGGTAGCTCTGTGTATTGTTCAACCAACAACCAGCTTTGGAATGGATCAAAGGTCTGGTGGGCCTTTATTGGATCGAAAATTAGGCTCGTTTTGAGGCGAGTTGTTATATTTGGTTTTAGAGCTTAGGTTACCCAATCAATGGGGATAGATATACATTTGAGTACATGTTATTTTTGAAAGTATTTTTCAAACCCGATTATATATATATAATTATTTGAACATACACAATACACTAAGCATATCTTTTATTTCAATGAATAATACCATCTTAGGATGTTATAACTAAAAGTTTAAACCTACATGTAGTTGACTATGGCTAAAAATTGTTCCTTTGAGACTAGGAACCCCTCTATCTAAGGGATACCTACTAATTGAGGGATGCCTAAAAATAAATATTTGAGGCATGTAGGGCAAGTTCTCATTCCTCAACAATGCACCACCAGCACCCGTTGCCCCGCCTAAAAAAGCAGCATCTTGCCCTGTAGACTTCCCCAAAATGTGCAAAGACTTCCAGAATATGGGGGGAAGGTGTATACGTAAGTAGAAATTTTTATGGAGATGAAGACTTGGATTACCGATTGTGAGCGTATATTTCAGGAGCTTGGATGGGAAGACCAAATCAAGAGGAGAATGGCGGCATGACATCTTAAAGGAGAGGCGTTAGATTGGTGGACTATAGTGGCTGAGGAAATGCTGAGGGAGGAATCACTTGGGCTAAGTTCAAAAACCTCTTTGAGTCATGATTCATGACCAGGGCTGAGGTGAATTTGCAATTTGAAAGGTTTATGCAACTTAGGCAGGGAGACTCTAGGTTGAAGGAATATATTTGTAGGTTCATAGAATTAGCTGTGTTTGGAATGTGTTTGATTGACACCCCTATAAAGAAGGCTATGAAGTTTGTTAAAGGCCTGAATTCTCCACTTAGAGAGCTGCTTCTGACCCAAGCACCCACTAGCGCTACTCAAGAGATGTTAGTTGAGATGGCTTTGCTTCAGACTGTCAGCTTGGAGGGAAAGGAGAAAGAGAAGGAGAGACCGACACATAATCAAGGAGGAGCAAGGAAAGGAGGGTTTTGGACCGATAAGAAGGCGGAGGGGAAGATCAAGAAGGGAAATGTGACATGCCATAGGTTTTAGAAGAAAGGACATGTTGCTAAGAACTGCAATGCGAGCTTGATGAGGGAGAAGTTAAAAGGGAAATGCTACCCTTGCCAATAGGAGGGACACTACATGTCCAAAGCTTACTAAGGAGGGAAAAAGTGGGCAAGCTTATTCCATTGAGGCTGTACCCACCTCAAGTAGACCTCCTTCTAGAGACCAAAGAAAAGCTACAATGGAAGGTACAACTATTTTATCTGGGCATCCTATTCGCACCCTATTTCACTCATGAGCATCACATTCATTCATAGTTAGAAGTGTGGCGAACTCTAGAGTTTAAAGACCTTAGTTGTCACCAACCTAATAGTCTTATCAAATCCTATTATAGGGTCGATACATCTTTCTTTGATTTGTAAAACCTTGTTGTGGATGGTCAATTTTACATGTAATGCGAATGTTCTTGGTTTTGAGGGGTATGGACTTATTTTAGGGATGGATTAATTATCTTACTACCGGGATGTCTTAGATTGCGATAGGAGGATTGTATGGTTAAGGAGTTGTAAGGAGTGGATATAGATGTTTGTTGTACTCCTCAAACTAAGTCGAGCTAAGCTATTTTTATTCACTAAGCCTATCAAAAAATAAGCTCTCATTCGTACCCATAGTTTGAGAATTTCCTGATGTTTTTAAAGAAGTGTCGGTCTCCATCCCCGGAGGGAGATCAAGTTCAGGATCAATTTGGAGAAGGATGCTAGACCTGTCGCTCTGCCCTAAAGGCACATAGCCCTTAAAGAAAGGTGGGAGTTAGATAATAAGATTTTGAAGCTATTACAGAAAGGATTTATTCATCGACGTAATTTTGAATGGGGAGTACCCATGGTTTTTTCCACTAAGGAAGACGACTCATTGAGGCTATGCATTGACTATAGGAAACTCAGCAAGTTGACTAAGAAGAATAGATATCTCTTACCTAGAATAGATGACTTTTTTGATCAGCTTGTTGAAGCCAAAATCTTTTTTTAGTTGGACTTAGCCACTGGATTTCATCAATTGAGGATAGCTAGGGATAGCAAGTCAAAGACTGCATTTCGCACCTCGGACAGACTTGATGAATAGGAAGTGATGCCTTTTGGATTGACAAATGCCTTTGCGTACTTACTAGATTTAACAAGTAGAGTCATAAGGGGCGGCTGAATAAATTTGTCGTAGTGTTTGTGGATGATATCTTAGTATTCTCTAAAAGTGAAGAAGAGCATGAAAATCACTTAAGGGAGGTACTGGTGAGTTTGAGAAGGCACCAACTTAAAACCAAATTCTCAAAATGTCAATTTTGGAAGAAGGAGGTGAGATTTCTTTGACACCTTGTTTTCGAGAAGAGATTGTCTGTAGACCCCACAAAAGTGTAAGCTATTTGACAATGGGAGATTCCAAATAATGCCACGGAGGGTAGGAGTTTTCTTAGGTTAGAAAGTTAATATAGGAAATTCATGAAAGACTTTGTAAAAATAGCAGTACCACTTACTCGCTTAACCAAGAAAAATCTTGTTTACATGGGATGAGAAGTGCACGAAAGCATTTCAAACGCTGAAGGAGTTGTTGAGTAGCATGCAAGTACTTACTGTTCCCGATAGGACGAAGCCTTTCACTATTTTCACTGATGAATTTGGTACGGGATTAGAAGCTGTTCTTATGCAAGAGGGAAGAGTGATATTATGCAAGTAGACAATTAAATGATCATGAGAAATGATACCCAACTCAGGAACTGGAGTTAGCGGCAATCGTCTTTGCCTTATAGATGTGGAGACGCTATCTTTTGGAAGAAAGGTTTGAGTTGTTCATCGACCACAAATCACTCAAATACCTATTTTTTAAAAAGATTTGAATCTTAGATAGAAAAGGTGGATGGAGTTTATATAATTTTATGACTTTGAGATAATGTATACCTCCGGAAAAGGAAATGTTGTAGCCGATGCCCTTAGCCGGAGGCGTGCTACTTAGGTGTTATATATGGTAGAGGCAGTTGGAGTTCCTCTCCAATTTCAATTTCCAATCGCCAACTGAACCCACTCTAGGCTATTTCGCAGTAAATGGAAGTTAGGTCAGCATTGATGGACTGCATTGGATGGGAGCAGAAGAAGGATGCGACGATAGTAGACATTTGGACAAATTTCCTAGAGGAGAGTATTTTCCCTAGGTTGATAGGTATGTAATTGATCAAAGTGGATGTTTTAGGAGAGATGAATGCCTTTATGTTTGAGGATGTTGAAGGAAGTACTAACTGAGTGTCACCATTCTAGGATGACCATTCATCATAGAGGAGATAAAATGTATAGAGATATGAAGCGAATTTTCTATTGATCGAGGATGAAGAAGAGGGTAGCAGAATTTTTCTTTAGGTATTTGACATGCTAAAAAATAAAAGAAAAGCAAGGTAGGCTCGGAGGATTGTTGTTGCCGTTAGAGGTGCCGACTTGGAAATGGGAGCATATATCGATGGATTTCATAGATGGCTTACCTAGGAGTCAAAAGGCAATGAAGGTATTTAGGTTATAAAAGACAGACTCACTAAAAACGTCTATATTATTCTCGTTAGGAGTAATAGGGCTGCAACATCCCTACCGTAAATTTATATTAAGGTGGTTGTACGACTGCATGGAATCCCAGTTAGCATCGTTAATGATAGGGACCCCTTATTCACTAGCGAACTTTGGAGGAGTTTGCAGTGAGCTTTAGGAACGACGTTGAATCTTAACATCGCTTACCACCCATAAATCGACGGTCAGACCGAAAAAGTGGAAAGGATTATGGATGACTTATTAAGATCTTGCGTCATGGATTTCGATGGACAATGAGTGCAGCACTTACCCTTAGTAGAATTCTCTTACAATAATAGTCTCCAAGAAATGATTGGCATGACACCCTTCAAAGCGTTATACGGGAGGCCATGCAAATCGCCAAATTGTTGGTGGGAACCACAATAAAATCCTAGTAGGACCAGATTGATTCGCGAGACCTTGAAAAAGATAGAGATGATTAGGCAGTGAATGAAGGCCATACAAGATCATCAGAAGTCCTATGTTGACAAGCAAAGGATATAATTGGAGTTTGAGGTAGGGGACAGGTGTTCGTTAAGGTTTCCCCTCTTAGAAAGGTTATGAGATTTGTTAAGTTGGGAAAGTTGGCACTAAGGTTTGTTGGGCCTTTTTCGACCTTGGAAAGAATAAGGAAACTTGCATATCTAGTAAAGCTACCACATAAGTTAGAGGGAGTCCATGACGTATTTCATGTGTCGCACTTGAGGAATTGCCTTCATAGTACCGCCGCCATGATAGAGCTTCATCAGTTAGTAGGCATTGAGACGAAACCAATAACACTCTATGCCACCACAAATATAGTAAAGCATGGAACTAGAAAGCTCCATAATAAAGAAATTAGGCTGGTCCGAGTACAATGGAGAGATAATCTAGTTGAAAACACATGGGAAACCGAAGAGAAGATGTAGACTTCTCATCTTGAGCTTTTCTCTAGTAAACTTTCTCTCTTCAAAATTTAGATTTTTGGTTGCATCATGGTTGCTAGATTAGATGGTAGGGGATGGTTGTCACACTTTTTACTGTCATTTTTTCACACATGACGAATTTATTGCATATTTAGGATGCTTGCATACATGCCTATATGTCATGATTTTTCATTCACGTTAGGACTGAGAACATCTACAGTATGTTTTAATCGATTGTTTGAGTAGATAGTTGTGTAGATAACTTGGTTGTATGACATGGATGTTGAGTATGCGTTACACTATCCGTCTCTTGGGATTTCAGGGACGAAATCCTTTTTAAGGAGGGGAGAATGTAACACATCATAAAAATTAATGATAAATTAATTAATAATAAAGCTTAAAATGGAAATTTTGTTAATTTTGGAATTTGAGCATGGAAGTTGCACCATTGCATTCATAGCAATTTTCTGATAAGTTTTCATATATAAAGTTTTGTAATCGGACCTCAAACGGAAAAGTTATTAACGTTTGAAGTTTCGAACTAAAAATATTCGAAATGAATTTAAATTTAGAATTTGAATTTAAAAGTTAACGTTGATTAGAAATCTTGGGGTTTAAGGAAATGTTAAATTAAACATTACATAAAAATTAAACAAGGAATCAAAAGTAAAACGAAACAGATTAAATGTTCCAAATATAGTAGACCGATCGACCGCCAAGGAAGGTGCGGTCGACCGCTAAACATATGGCGACTAGGGTTTTTTTAGGCGCAAACAGCTTGGATTTTATTACTTTAAACTGACTTAAATTCGACGATTCTGACGCCTTCTAACCACTATAAATAAGAGGCTAATCTCCTAACTTTTATTAACAAATTATTTGGAATGCCAATGGAGCTCTGTTGGTTTCTTTTATACGATTCAGAATTTCTTAGGATTTTTAAGTAAGAGATTTCATATATTTAATATTCAATCTCTAATTCTGTCCTTCTCTATTCCCTTAAATTTTGAATCTAATTCATATACAATCCTATTGTTGTATATTTCAAGAAGAAGAAGTTTGAAGAGAAAATAGGAGCAGGGGTAATCAAATCCAAGAGAAAGTTGTGAATCATCTGTGAGTAAAAATCTTAATATTTCTCATTTTTAGTAATTGTATAGTATAGGTTGGATTTGTTGTATGCCTTTGGAATTTTTTTCACAAAAATACCAACCAAAACCCTAAAATTCACCCAACGTGAAATGTCAGTTCTTATGTTATTGGAATCTCAATTATTCTATATCAAAATAGCAGAATTTGTGTAGTTATTGCAATTTAAATAGTTTACATTCTATTCCACTTCTGACTTTTCCCTTTGGATGTGGGGTTCTATAAAGAAAATTAGTTAAGAAAGGGTGTATAAAGTATGGATTTCTCTATTCGTAATTTGCGCTACCTATTTTCGTAATTTAAATATAAATTCCTTTTTTGTTTTTATGTAAAAATTGAATAGAGTGTAAAAGAGTTTGAACTATAAATTCTATTAGTGTTGATACTACTATATTAATATAGAATAATTGGTAATTGATTCCATTTTTTTATGCAGGTCTATTATTGGGATACGTATATTAGCTAATTTGTAAAGTTATTATATGGAATTAGACTTGTATTAATTGGGAGTTTTGACATTTATAAAATTAGTATAGGACGAAAAATCTTCGCATACTTAGGAGAATTTAGTTATATATGTTTGTGTGTATCAGCGTATGGATAACGTATAATTAATAACGTATTAATCCTTTAGGATAAATAGGTTAGTAATTAGCATTAAAACTAAACCCCTTAGGAAAGAAGTTGAGATAATTATGAAAAATAATTTATAATTAAAGACGGAATAAGGAGATTTTCTTATAAGGCCTTTATGCAAAATGGGTGAAGTATATATGGTAGTATATTAGGAGAGTGGAAATTATGACTAAGTTCTAGAGATACGAGGTCAGTCAAAAGCACACAGAAATCTGCCCAACTAATTTGGCTACCGGCAATGTGACTTTGGGATTGATGTGAGACATCGCCTATAATAAGTACCCATAAAGAATGCGAGGTTAGTCCTAATTCTGTAGGTTAAGTCTACCTAGTTAATCTGGTTGCCAACTCCTACGAATAGACAAACTAATGTGAGACGTCATAGTTTGGGTTACAGGTCAAAATGCGTAGGACATGCTTCTGAGTTGGAGTATTAAGTGGCTGTTGTAGGGTTCGCCTTCTTCCTACTTAAGAAGTATTAAACGGTTGGAGTTAGCTTTTAGGCATGGTAGTGGGGAATACCAGGAAGGGTTCACTTCGAGGTTGAGGTATTAAATGGCTATTGTAGGGTCCAGTTCTCCTACAAAGAAGTATTAAGTGGCCGGATGAGAATTCGTGCGATGTCAGCTAGGGAGTACTAGAAAAGGGTCCGCCTTCGGTTAAGTATTAAATGATGGAGATCTGCCTGAGATATAAGTATTAAATGATCAGAGTTTTCCTAATTCCCATTGAAAAGGTATTAAGTGGCTTGGGTACTTTCTCTCACATTGTTAGGACATGATTGACGGTAGATGTGTAGGATTAGGAAGGGACTTTGGCCTATAGTTGAAGGTGAGTATAGACTTAAATTAGAAAATTGTAAGTTATAGAACTGGATTGGGAAAGGCCTTAGGGTTTACAGTTGAAGGTATCCCATGTAGTATATGGTTAGGATACGTAAGACATATGCTTGTCTAAATTATACTTTTCAATACTATTATGGAAAGACTCGAGACTTTTATTCACCAGACATTGTTGTTCTGACTCCCTCCTCATTACAACACAGGTTAGAGAAGACGATGCTAATTTAGAAGATGAAGGCAGAGGCAGAGTCTTATGGCAGTTATCAATCTATTTATGTTTTGTTATATTTTGATGTACCCAATTCAGACATGATGTTGTTATAAGACATTGTATTACAGATATTGAGATATTATGTTATGTTTTTTAGACTTGAATTTTTATAAAACGGGTACTATTTCTGGTATTATATGTTATCCTTTTCGTTGTGAGATTTTAATCGCATAAATAGGTAGCACTGTGTATTGTTCAACCAATAACCACCTTTCGAATGGGTCAAAGGTTCGATGGGCCTTTATTGGGTCGAAAATTAGGCCCGTTTTGAGACGGGTTGTTACAGTAATCGATGTTTGTCAAGCATAATTATCACATACCCAGCTCCGACCCTTGTTCATTTGATGCAATGTTTACAAATGATTCCCATCCTGGTTCATCCTTTTTTCTCTTTCGAATAGCTTTTCGATAAACCCTGTGCATTTTGTTACAAAATCAGCTATTATTTGTCCTTTTCTTGTGACCCAAGGTAAATACTCTATATCACTTTGGCTCAATTTCGTTCTCCATTTTACTAGTCTTCCCGATGTTTCATGTTTTCCTAAAATTTGCTTGAGTGGATAGTTGGTTAGGACTTTAATTGTATATGCTTGAAAGTAAGACCTCGATTTTTGAGCTTACAATACAAAATAATAAGCCAAATTTTCTATAACGTGATATCTTATTTCCGTATCCTTTAGCCTTTTGCTTGTACAGTATACTGACTGTTGCACCCTATTTTCTTCCCTTAACAAGACTGAACTAATTGCGTGTTCAGGTACTGTCATATACTAGAACAAATTTTCACGCTCCACTGCACTATAAAGTATTAGCGGTTTGACCAAATGATCCTTTAGCTCTTGAAATGATTTTTGGCATTCACTTATCCATTCAAAAGTCTTCTTTTTCTTGATCACATCAAATAATGGAATACATTTGTGGTAGCCTTTGACATAACATAATTGAGTGCCGCCAGTTGGCCATTCAAACTCATTACATCCTTACTTGTTTTTTGTTCTGCGATATCTTAGACTGCCTTTATTTTGTTTAGGGTCTGCTTCTATCCCCCTTCCACTCACTATATATCCCAAAATTTCCTAGATTGGATTCCAAAAGAATACTTTTGTGGATTTAATTTCATTTGTACTTTTGTAATACTTCAAACATTTCATCTAGATCATTTATGTGATCTATCCCTTCTTTGGATTTTATTAACATACTATCTCCCTATACCTCCATATTTCTTCCAATCTTTTTTCGAACATTCTGTTTACCAATCGTTGGTATGTGGCCCTTGCATCTTTAATCCAAAAGGCATTATTTTATAGTTGTAAGTCCCCCAATCAGTTACAAAACTTGTTTGCTTCTCATCGGACTTAAACACAAGGATTTGATTGTACCCTGAATATGCATTATGAATGATATCAATTTATGCCCACTAGTTGCATACACTAGTTGGTCAATTCTTGTAATAGGATAGCAATCTTTTAGATATGCTTTATTTAGATCCATGTAATCAACACAAGTTCTCCATTTTCCATTAGACTTTTGATAAGCATCGAATTTGCCAACCATTTTGGATAAATTACTTCTCTAATAAATCCATTTTTTAGCAATATCTTTGCCTCCTGTTGCAGTGCAATTGATTGTGTTTTATTAAATTACCTCTTCCTTTGCCTTACAGGGGTGAAGTTTGAATCTATATTAAGTGTGTGACTCATCACTGTAGGATCAATTCCAACCATATTTGCATGAGCCCAAGAAAAAACGTATTTTTTTGCTTGTAGAAACTGAATGAGCTCTTCTTTAACACTCTTGTCTAATTCTCTTCCCATCTCTCTTATTTTAGTGGGATCCCGCAGATCTATTTTTATCTCTTCAAGCTCTTATGTCGAATTTATGTTATTCTCATTATCTCAGAAGTCCATTTCTGCAATAATTTCATCTTGGGATTCTTTGGTATCTTCCTCTTAGTTTACTTGTCATCATGCTTCATTTTCATTTTCAGGAATTTGACTTTTTAGCTACCGCTTTTCATTTGTCAATCGATGCCTTTAGCCTTATTACCTTAGGTACCGGTTCTTGATGACCAATATCCAAGGTTTTGTAATTTTTAGTTTCAGTTAGTATGTGCCATAACAGAATCATTCCCTTTATTGCATTATTACAGGGTTGCAATGTACATTTCTTTAGAAATAAATTGTTCTCCTTGCACGGTTTTCCATCTGACCTTAGAGAGAAATTTCATAACCAAATGTTTCAACGAAACAAAAGAATCCACCTCACCCAGCGCAGGCCTTCCAAAGCAAGCATTATAATAAGAAGGTTAGTCCATCACCACAAACAGAGTTTCAAAAGTCCTTGAGTAAGCTGGTATCCCGATTTGAACATACAACTTTATTTGACCAATCGCATTAGAACCTTTACTGTTGAATCCGTAGATGAGTTCAAAGCTAGGTTCAAGAATTTCCATAGGATTTTTCATCTGATCAAATGCATGTTTAAAAATGAAATTTACTGCACTTACAATATCCACCAAGATCTTGGATACCAAAGATAATCTGATTTGAGCAATTATCATTAGTGGATCACTATGATGGTGCCACGCCCCCATTGACTCTTTTGGAGTGATCATTAAATCTAGGATCTATATAACATTTTTTTAGGCCTTTACTAGTGGATCTTCTTCCATTGAATATATTTCTTCTTTGGCTTTGCAATATCTATTCCTTGAACCTTTGCTCATCTTAGCAATATCGGTCCAACCATGAATCACATCGATATGATTGATTGGTGGTGGGAACTCCTATGGGGTCTTGTTATCCAGAAAATTTGCATTGTTTGACGAAGATTATCCACTATTATCAGGACCAATGAATTTCTAATTTAACAAACTCCTTGAAGGCTCCTTCTCATCATATTTTAAATAATCCCCATCAAAACTTGAAAGTTGTATGTTTTATGTCCATTTACCTTTTGGAAAGCACAGTAATCTCCTCCTTCGTTAGGTTCTGGGTTATTCTTGGCCTTTCTAGTATTGAATATTCATCTTATCTTTTGCTACGATGAAAATATATGGGTAGAGTTGATTCAAGTCAACATAGTTCGCTTTTGATATCTCATCCTACATTCCTTTCTTATTATGAGTTGAGAATCTTGGTCTTTCGTTCTCTTCCCCTTTGTTGAGACTTTCTCTTTTCATGAAAAATCTCATCCAATCCTAAAATTGAAAGTCTTGCAAGTTTTTACACCGATGGAGCTAGAGTTCTTTCCAGAAAAAGGATATTTTATATCAATCCAAATTTTACTACCATCTGTTCTTTTTGTCACTTACCCTTTGTCTTTATAGCTTCAACATTGCTGTTAAGGTAATCTCTCAACAAATCCCCATGTCTTTTTCTTATGTTAGCTAAAATGCTTGCGTCTATAGTTGGCTCTTTAGGAGTGTAGAATTAGGTGGAGAATTCATATGCAAATTGTTCCAATGAATAGATCGTCTTTTCACGAAAGCGTCGATATCATTTTGCTACTGAGCCGAATAAGGTTATGGGGAAAATTCTACATCTCACTACTTGAGGAGCAACGTAAAGATCCATCTAACTTTTAGAAGATAGAAAATGATCTCCGAGTCAATTATCCCATCATATTTTATTGAGGAAATATTTACATATGAAGGTAATGGAACGGTCATTGTTCCTTTGGTAAATGGAACTCCTCTGAAATTGTTGTTAACTCTAGGATCCATCATTCACTTTCTTTAAAAATCCAAATGTCCTTAAACATTTTTCTTACTAAATTCTTTAGATACGATTTATCATCCTTGTAGTCTTTCCATTATGGTTTGTACTCCCTCTGAGAAGCTGAACTAGCAGATTGTACTAATAGAGACTTTAGTTCGTTGGTTTTGTAGGTAGGGCGATTATTGGCCCCTTTCCTATTTCCTCATTTGGATCGGGTTTAGTGAGAATTCTTGTCGACTTAATGGCTCCAACTTCATTTTTCTTTCCAAGTTCCAAAGTGATTTTCCCAATGTTTTTACTTCTCAAGATTGATGCATCAACATTCCTTTGAACTGATTCGGCTTCCTCCCCATCATCGCCTTTTGTTCTTTGGGATGACCTTGTTGATTTTTGAGAAACTAGCATCTTAGTTAATTCATGCATAGTTTGGAGTTGTTTCTACATGGTCTTGTTGTCAGCTTCTTTATTCGTTATTCTTACTGGTACTGATGCTTTCCTTGTTTCAATGTTCTAGACATTGAATTGAGGAGTTACATTTTCTTCAAGATTATTATGATGTAAGGCTTCTTGTACTTAGACATTAACTTTTTTTTCATTCTTCCCATCTTCGACAAAAGTGTGATGGTCAACAGGTAATCTTTTCCAAGTTCAATTCTCAGCGAAAGTACCAAAAATGTAGGGTTAAAATTTAGTCCTCGCTTATATGCCTAGTTAAGATGGCTTAATGGTACTTGGGAAAGAGGTTAGACTCTTGGGTAACTATGAAAGTCATAAGGTCCTCAAATAGTCAAATATGCAAATAAGTATTTGATCAAGTACTTAGACATAAAGTCCTAATCTGTATTTAACCTAAACGAACATTAAAGTCCCAAAGTCAAGTTTTATCTATGCTTGAGAAAAATGAAAATGAAGGAGAAGTACAATTTGAAATTCATCCCTTTGTAGTAGGGTTACATGCCTACTTAAAGAAAATTTATGCCCTTGGATTGCTGATACATGGCACCGATCAATCATGGACGGTTGGGATCTTTGTTGACGTGGCACATTTTAAGATGATATGTGGCACCACTCATTTTTGCTTCTTTTGTGATGACATGGCATAATCAAGAGCTTCCACATGGCATACTAAATACTTTTATGCTTTAGCAGTAATTTTTTTAACACTTTATAGTGCTATTGTAGGCATGTGATAGCTAAATAACCCTTGTCACTCGAGCATCATTACTGGTGTGCTACGAATTGTTACTTTCTGGTCCTCAGTAGCCTTAAATCATCATTAAGTAGCTTCCTTTACTTTGATTTTAAATATCATTAATACTTCTAGTATGTGATAGCTCTTCAAGACTTAGCATTCGATAACTCTTCATTAGAGCATGCGATAGTTCTTTACTCCTTATATGCGACTGCCTTGCTTCTAGCACTCGATAGCCCTTTATTATAGCACTTGATAACTCCTCAATATAGCACACGATAGATTTACTACTTAGCATGCGATAACTTTTCTTTTATCACTCAATAGCTTTTTAGTATAAAACTCGATAGCTCTTTATTATAGCACGTGATAGCTTTGCTTTATTTACTTCGATAGCTCTAACTTCTTTAGCACGTGATAGTCAATTGATTTTGAAACTTTGATAGCTCTAGCTTCTTTAGTATGCAATAGTTCCCTTGTATTTTTAATACTCGATAGCTTATTTTATACTGGTACCTAATAGCTTGTTTGACTGTTTAACCCTCGATAGCTTATTTATCTTTGATGTTCGTTAGCTTCATGAAATATCATTCATTATTTGATGGCATAACTTATCGGTATTCAATAGGTCTTGGCATTCGATAGCACATTCCCGATCAACTTCCTTTTAAGAAAATTTTAAGGTGTAACAGTTCCTATTCGAGATAGAGATGTACATGCCATTCCCAATTATAATTTGTCACAAAATGCTTCTAGGTCCAAACCAATGCCATTACCTAAGGATTACGTTGCTCGTCGCTTCCTCTCTCCTTAAAGACAATCTACCTTTGAATGATTTGGGGGGAAAGTGATTTAGGTTTTTTAACTATTTAAGCAGTGAAGTGAAAGCAAGGGAAAATGAGCCCAAGGAGTTCTTAGTTCATTTTCGGTCTCAATGGGAATTCATGAGTCCTTGCTTCGAAGATGGGTAGGATTAGCACCCCCGCTCTCGTTCTTTTAATAGAAATAGAAAGTCGCCTAGCCCTATGCATCGTCGCCACACACATCTCTCCATGGATGCCAACGATCTCCTTCTCCCGTGAGGCATAGGAGGATCCTTTTCCCATTAAGAGCATCTCACAACCCATAGAGGACGAATGCCGACTTTAGAGAAGAGATGGCATCACTCATACAACAAAAGATGCCTAGAATCCAAACTTGAAACCATAGTGGTGAGAGTTTCTCTAATGACATAAAGGAGAACTGTTCTTAAAGGAGATACTTAGCACCTATATTACAAAGTATGATGGGAGCGCTGACCCGTCCGACCATATCATGACCTTCAACTCAATCCATAGGGCCGGCTAACTCTCCAACAACTACAACTGCCTCCTATGCCCCTTCACCCTGACCAAACCAACCTCCCTCTTGTTCCTACACCTACATGAAAGCAACATCCTCTCTTGGGGTTAGTTGTGAACCAATTTTAAGACTTACTTTTTTGCTTCTCGATTGATGATGGAACGAGCTTTGAAATAGTATACAAGGCCCGATTGAGTCGCTCCGCTCATATGTCATTAATAAGGAGTTACCACAAGTTAGGGGTGGACAAAAACAACTTAGTGGTCCCTCTCTGCTCTGATATGAGGTACTGCTCCAAAATATGGAAAGAGCTATGGAAATAGACTGCCTCGTCTTTAACTGACTTTGTAACAACTCGAAATTTCGAACACTTCATATTTAAATATCTGAATTATCTAAATATTTGACTCATGTACTAAATTTATTAAAATGATTTAAAAACCTTCTTGACCCCCTTTTAAATCATAAGTAATGATGGTAAACTTGTTTTTTAAATTGTTTACAAAAATAAATATTTTGAAGAAAAATTAATAATGCGGCCCAAAATCGGTTAATCGATAACGGTTTTTTATTCAATATAAGCTGTTTGAACCCTTGTGCACTTGTCTAATGATCAAATGAATGCATTAGGAACTAATTAACACACTTTTATTCATAAAGCAATTGGAATATTCTAGAATTTTCTAATGGATAAGAAATATTAACATGTTAAGGGTATTTAAGTATTTTGTTAAAAGTGAAGTGATGTAAAGGAGAAGTGATGGATGTGTGGAGGTAAGATTCCATGGCATGTGGTGGGGATGAGAACAAGCTTAGGAAACACCTTATGAAGCCTATATAAGGAGCGACGTACCCTTGTTAAATAATCACAAATTGACAAAGCAAACACAAGCTTTTTAATTTTTTCTTCTTCTCTTATGTTCTAAAGAATTTTTTGCAAATCGACTCCAAATCCACTCAAACTTTGCCACAAGCCTTGGAATAATACAGCACCTTCCAACATGTTATATTTTGAAGAAGCAAGGCCATGCCCTCCCCATCATCAATGGCCATGAGCTATTTTGAGGGTTTGGAGACCAAAAAGCAAGTGCAAAGCAAGAAGGAAGGAAGGAAAGGTGGATGCAAGGTGATGATAGGAAGTGTACGTTCTTGAGTTTGGTTGTGATTGAGCATGTATTTGGCTTGGATATAAGTGAGTTATCTTGCTATCTTGTTTGTATATATTGTGTATATATATGTTGTGTTTAAAATATAAAGTTAAAGGACATTAACTAAGTAAAGTTATAAACTTCGTACCTCTCTTGCTTTTGAAAGCAAATGACAACTTTATTTTGTATAACATTACTTTTATTACCCATTTAAACATGTGGCATGGCCTTGACTTGATGTTTAAATGGTTATTTGATTTATGTTTTGAATTGAAGTATGTTTGTAAGTGTTTGAAGCGAGAATAGTTTCTAAAAGTGCACTTCAATATCCCTTAATTTTAACTTGTATAAATTAAATATTTATGTTCTTAACTTGGGATAATTTGATTTGGTTATTCTCTACACATATTATTGTGTATTGGATAGTAAAAAAACAGTTTGCAAAGTTATAGAAATTGTGAACCAAAGTTGTGAAAGTTGAAGCATAAATGTGGTTATAAATACACTTTATAAATATAGCCGGTTTTCGGGAATTTTTATAAATAAATTGGAAGATATTCTTAGGATTTTCTTTCCAAGGTCTTTAATTACCCTAATGGTAGTACTTACTATAAAAATTTCAAGTCTAAAATCATTTGTTTAAGTGGTTAAAACTGTTACAAAGATCGTGTTTTTCAATGTTGTTTTTAACAAAGACTTTAACAACATTTATAAATGTCATAGTAAGTCGTCTATGGTTTTAAGTGTTTAAAATGATATTTAAACACTAGTTGCAAAGATCATGCTTTTCTATGTTGTTTTTAGCAAAGACTTTAACAATATTTATAAATGTTGTAGTAAGTCGATTATGGTTTTAAGTGTTTAAAAATGATATTTAAATTTGGTATTTTTCTCTAATCTTTTTAGAGACGTTTTATAACCTATTTTAAAGTATTTTAAAGTTGGTTTGAAGTTCAAATATATTTTTATTAATTATATATGTATTTACAAAGTAAAGAGGTTTTATAATATAAAACATGTTTTTCATCAAATTATAAATTAGTTATTTTCATGCAATATTTTACATTGATATTTAAACCCAATTTACAGGTATTTTTAAAGTATTTATAAGTTTTGAAAAAGATAATTGACTAGGCTTAACACTAAAAGCCGACGAGGTATACTTCTCTATTTATAAGAGTTAAGATTGATGTCGAGTAGAGATATAAGCACTAAAACTCTAACCTACTAGCTCCCCTCTTGATCTAAGAATAGTTAAATTGAAATGTCGAAAATGTGTTAATCCTGTTATTTACTTAATTGTTTGAAAAGCAATTAACTTTGATTAACGCTAAAATCCGACGAAGTAGGCTTATCTATTTATGAGAGTTAAGATTGATGTCTAGTAGGGATATGAGCAATAGAGCGCTAACCTACCGATCTCCCTCTTGACCGAGGAATAGTTAAGTTAGGAATGTCAAAAAAGGTTAATCATATTGTTTTCTTACTCGTTCATGAAAGTCATTAATAGTATACTTAACACTAAAAGCTGACGATGTAGGTTTATCTATTTGTGAGACTTAAGAATGAAGTGTTTAGATGAGGCTTTGATATGCAATCAGTACTCTAACTTACTTGGCTTCTCTCTTGGATGAGGAATAGTTAAGTTGGAATGTTGGAAACGAGTTAAGTATACAACTCAAGATTTCTATAAGCGATCATTTTTAACTGGATAGTCGCTAATTCGACTATCGAACTTAACCAAGTATTATCTTAGTTCTTTAAAAAGAATGTTTTGAAGAATAATATAAGTATGAAATGGTTTTGGGTTTGTTGTGACATTGTGTTAATAACATTCATCTTTAACCCTTTTTGATTATACTTATGAATGTAAATAGATCTTTAAAAAAATGATTAAAGATAAGCATAATTGAAATGGTTTCGGGTTTGTAGTGACAATGTTTATGTAACATTAGTCTTAAACCTTTTTGAATGGATTTGAAAGTACTTAGATCCTTAAAATGGATATTTTGAAGGAAAATTATAAGTATGGAATCTTTTGGAAAATATAGAAAAGCAAAGGTTTAAAGTAAGAAATCTTGTTAATGATTTGTGAATATACTTACACCATTTTAGATAAGTATATGAATACTTTTTGAAGTATTGAAAGAGTACAAACGAATAGTAGAAATTGATAAACAATGTTTTATTAGATAAAAGAAGTTTTACTAATAAAAGAGGTTTAATTAATAAAAGATTAATTAAAAAAAGAGTACAAACGAATAGTGGAAAACATTTAGTCATATACTTAGTAATAAAAGCCGATGAAGTAAGCTTGTTTATCTATGAGAGTTAAGACTAATGTTCACGTGGGGATATGAGCAATAGAGCTCTAACCTACCGGCTTTACTCTTGACTGAGGGATGGAGTGAGAATAAAATATCAAAAATGTTATAAGTATACGAGACTTAGTTTCCATATACGGTCATTCTCATTATTATTGAATGACCAAATTCATCGATTCAGTCTTGAAGAGACCGGGATCGGTAAGTGTTTTACTTATCGATAACTACTTCTAGACTGAGATACGTGTTCTATCTCTTGTAAGTGGATCTGTTCAAGATGTTGGAATCCATGTGTGGTTTCGAGATGTGGGAATCAAATTAGGGATTCGTGTTCTGTTCGAGTGATGAAGACTCGTGTGAAAGATGCCAAACGTGACCTCGACATTGGAAATGGCTAAAGGCGAAGCAGGATGCATAATTTGGGGTCTTGTAGTCTCACGACAAGGTATCATCAAATCCATATCTAGAGTATGCTTATCGATATGTTGGTACCGGGAGTTGATGGTATTTGGTTCCATGTGGTTCATATTTATGTTTGGGCGTGGGCCTTTGTGTTTACCTTATGGTATATTTTACCAAGAGATATACGGTGCTCAAAAGGTGTTTTCTGATCCTTGTGCATGGAGATTGGATTTTGGCTTGATCGAAGTGATCTCCATGGAAAATCCAATACATGAACATTCCTTATCGGTTTTGATTGTACCTTCTAATATGCTATTGAATGTAATGAATGTAACCATTCCGGCTATGTTATATATTTATATTCTTCACCCAAGATATTATCTATTATATCATCTTATGTACTTATTAGATGGTGGTTATTTTGAAAGGATAATCATTATGACATCCTATGCGGTACAAAAGTACTGTTATATGTTGATCACAAATTTCTTGAGTTTCTCATATCAGACTTTTGTCTAACACTTGGTTTTTATTTTCCCTAAATTCCTTGTGTACACTTTCGAGTAGTTTGGAAAAGGCAGGTTTTCATTGATGTTCTTTTGAGCTCGGGAAGATGAGCTGGATGTTTCACCTACCACGGTATTCTTATTTCCACCTCATTATTATATTGTACATACCAGTATTTGTGACGACAGGCAGTTATAACGGTCCATGCTGATGATAGTACCTAGGTTATGTAACTCTGAAATTTTTGTATCGAAGTAACTCTTGTACTGTTCTTTTGGTATTATATATTATCATTCCGCTGTGAGATTCAGGTATTGTGTTCCCTTCTTTCTTATTCTATTTCCTTATTATTTACCCTAACAATTCGTCTTTCTTGCACTTGAGTGCTTGGCACGTGAATACAGTGGATATATTAGTATCGACATTCGGGAATCGAAAAGTTGGGTCGTTACAAACTTTCTTCAAAGGGCCAATTGCATCATGAGGGTGAAGGAAGCCGATCTATCTGATAGCAATGAACAGAATGGGCAAGGATGCAAGCACAACTCATGTGATGAAGGAAACCGTAGAAGAAATGGTCGTTTGGAGCAAGAAAACATTCTACAGACGGTCCGCAATTCAAAGTTGGGTATGCAAACTATGCCTCTTTAAATTTCAACACAGAAACCATCCGTCTCACCATAAAGGAAGACTTCCCATACCACGAGCCTCCTCCCACCCGCTTAAGGTGGAGAAGGAATCCTATGGGAATGGGAAATATTGTGAGTTCCACCAACTAAATGAACCACCACAAATGATTGTGTCACCTAAAAGACGAGATAGAGCAGTTGATTTATGTGGGTATACTTATGCACTAAGTCTTCAGATGAAAATAGTATTGTCACAATCAACATAGATATCCTGTCTATATGCAGTGGTTCATATGTGGCTAAAAGTAGTATAGGTGCCCAAACCCATTGTAGAAGAGAGCTTGCTTCACCAACCAAGTATATTCAGTAATGCTTTGGGCCATGAAAACTTTGAAAGTGGAGATGGATGATGCCAACATCACATTCACAAACTCAGACAAAACGAGTTATCGGCTAACTTCACCACAACCTCATGGTCATATCTATCCACATCACAAACACCAATGTGCATCGGGTCTTTATAGCCGGGGAAGTTCTGTGAACATCAAGTTCAAAAATACCTTCGACCAGATGAAGCTTCCACAATCGAGTCTCACATAGTGCGTTATGCACATATATGACTTTGGCAGCATTGGGATTGTTCCTTTGGGGTTAACCTCGAACAAGGTCACCTTTAGTGAGGAACCCCACTCCGCATTTTTCAGGTTAATTTTGCTGTAGTGGATTGCCTTGTCGCCTACAACATCCTTATAGGTAGGCCAACTTTGGATAATTTGGATGAAATCATTACATACCAACAACTCATGATGAAATTCCTTACCACGAGGGAAGTTGATTCATCTGAAGAAACCAATAAGTCACCATAGATTGCTACAACATCTCTCCAACAAGCCAAAAAATAGCACTCTGCTCCAACCGAAGGTCGTAACCCTTAGTAAAGGCTTCCCCAAGAGGGTGCAAAGGTATGTAATTGCGCATTCCCATGTCGGATTTGAGCTCATCACAACAACTGTAATGATCCATAATTTTAGGTAGAGAAAAGATGATTTAAATAACCAAATGGTGTTGTTTTAAGCGAAATCTTTGGTAAAATGTAAACTTTGATATTCTTGAACTTCAAAATAAATTATTTATGTTTTTGAGGCTGCATGTAACAACCCAATGTTGAGGTGCAATAATTTAGAATTTATAATGAAAGTTTTTATGTTTAAGGGATTTAAATGATGAAAATATTGGGAATTTGAGAAAATGTGAAAATACGAGAATATTTATTTTAGTGAAGTTGAGAAATTTTAACAATCTTTTTTGGGGTAAAAGATTAAATTGACTTGGTAATTATTTAAAGGCGACTATGATGTTGTTTGTGAAATAAAATAACAAAGAAGATGGAAAATGAATTATATTGAAAGAAATTAATTGATAGGGAAGTTATAAATTTTCATGAGAGGTCTTAAAGTTATTGAAAAGATTATTTTGGTATTGAAGTATTTTAAAGCTAAGAATTATCAATAAAGTGGAAATTTATTGTTTGGTAATTAATATTGACATTTTTAATTTTGAAAAGGATTTTTACTATAAATAAAAAGTGAAATAATTATTTTATAAACAATAAACAATGAAGATAAAAATATTTTGGAGTTTATTTGGAAAAAGTGATTTTTATACTGATGAAGTTTTAAAATGCTTTCGGGTAAGAAAAGAGAGCGAAAATAATTAAATGATCATGGGCATCGATTTATTTTGGAACCCATTAGGCCCATTCTAAGGTAAGGTAACAACTCATTCTCCCCTCACTCTCTCTTAAATATTCCAGTATGTTTATTTACTCAAGCATATGAAAGAAAGCACATTCAAAAATATTCATTTTGTCCCTACAGGAGAAAAATAAAACTCCCTTTTCTCTTCTTCTCTATATAAATTCCTAGTTATTCAAAAAGCAAAATGAAATAGAATAAAATTTAAAAAATTCCAAACTTGAAAATGAGCATCTTAATTCCTTACTACACCCCTTGGAGTCATCGTTGTTAAGTTTGGATAAGATTTTGGTTATTAAATACTATGGAAAACGAAGAGAAGTGAAGCTAAGAGCTGAAATTAGTGAAGCAAGGCAAAAACCAAAGTGAAAAGCAAGGATTTTGCAAGCGTTTGTGTTACATAAGTAATGAAATTACTCACAACTATGTCCAATGATATCATATGCTTGAATTTAATGAAGTTTGGAATGAATTTGGTTGAAATATAGTATGACCTAATGATATTTCACCTTCAATATTAACATACTCATTTTTTAGATAAAACTCTATCCAATTCGAAAAAGTGTGCTTTATTGTTGATTATATGTGTTATTTTGCGTTGGAAGTCGACCTGGAATCAAGCCTGAAACGTTGAAAGTTGGGTTATAGTGAAGAAATAATGATGAAAGATGATAGTAGAGCAGAAATAGCTTCAACCACAACCTAAGCGGTTGACCGCCCGCGAGAACCAGTTTACTCAAACAATCGACCGGCTAGCACTTTCCAGGAGCTATTTTGCTCTAGGCCAAGCAATGATATTTGTTATAAAAAATGTTTTATAAATTTAGATAAAAATTATACTTTTGAAGATGTTTTTATAAAGATTATTTTATAGATTATTATATCAAATTGATTTATTTCAAATTTCTCTTTTATAAATACTTTGGTTAAAATTGGTAATTTTGAATTAAATATACATAATGGTGTTTGCTTATTAACAAAAGTAATTGTTAAAATCTAAAATAAATTGAAGTATAATTTGAGAAGTGAAGTTTACATATTTTAAAATGACATTATCATATAGTCCCTTAGTTTATTATTTTAATATTGAAACATTTAATAAAACAAAAATTTTGCTTTATAAAAATGATATAGTGGTATTTAAATTTCTTGAAAATATATGTTTCTTAAGAAATGGATAAAGAGGTTCTAAATACTATTTTGAAAATAAATTTGGAGATTTTGGAAATTTATTGAAGTAAACCTCTTTTAAATCTATGCTTTGAAATTTTAAACAAAGGATTTGAATAAAGTATACTATGAAATAGAAATCTTATTGAAATGTAATGAAGTGAATTGGATGTATGGTACGATTTACCATATACTGAGAATATTGAATAAATGACGCTATAATACTAAGCGGTATGAGATGCTCGATAATATTTCTTCGGTTATTCAGTTGAATCATTATATAGAATACCATGTGACGTTGAGCGGAATTTACAAACATTTAATAAACAAGTTAATAGCATAAGGTGGTATGGGACATCAGAGCGGTTGTTTACTTGGTTACTTTCTGAGTATAAATGTCACTTATTGAGGGTTATAGAATAGCATATAAGGGTATGGCTTGATGTGTGTTTGCCAAGGCTTGTTGTGTGCTTGTCGAATGTGTTCCATATCATTCCTTTGTGTAATCGGATGTGTGCCATTTTGTTAATGTGTGTGCATGGCCGTGTGCCAAATTAAGTTATGTGGTATTACTATGTGCTATTTGTCTAGATAGACTAGTGTCCATCCCAATTGGCTAATTGTGGGGTCGCTTCTTAGTGACATCACTTTTTTGTATATGTTGTGCACTTGTTACTTACTGTATGCCTATGTGCTAATTTTATGCCCATGTGCTGATTTGCTCAGATGTCACAATGGCCAAACAGTCTGTTACCATTGAGCAGGTGGTTGAGGACCATACATAGCGTAGACTTGCGACATAATACGACATGTAAGTGGACATAACCGTCACGATGACCGAGAGTAACGGTGGTTGTAGAATTGTGTTATGTGCTATGGTGTAGGCTCCTAGAGCAATGATGTGTGCATATCAGTCTCCCATTTGGATTATTGATTGGTTTATAAAGACACGTGAGATTATAATATACCCAATCTAGACGACTATTATGAGGCGAGAGCCTTTATTACCCATAGACTTATTATGAGCCCATCTATTGCTAGAGACTTGTTGTGAGCTTGACTTCCCATGTGCTCGTCTATTATTGATGATTGGTTCTATGTTTACCATTGTTGTGATTTATTGTATAATTGTCTGTTAAGTATGAATTGTTATGTGCTCATTAATTGGGTATGACTTGTTGCATGCTCGTCTACCTTATTTATAATTGATTATTTCATCATTTTATGATTTGTGTTTAGTATGATGCTTAGTTTTATTCATATGCTGTATTTGGGTGATTATGTATATGCTAGCTTTGACTAGCTTTTTTATGCATGTTTGTTTGAGTATACATAGTTGCTTGTTTCACCCAGTTATGATCATGAGCCGTGGATGCTTAGTTGGACTTTTATTTATTGCTATGATGTATGCTTATAATGTTCATCATAGTGTAATATTTTCTTATGATACCATACTACTTACCGTGTACTCTAACATCTTTTACTCTAGATATGGTATGATCCATTTATTATTTATATAATACTCGAGTCAGTTTGAGACTTTTCATGTACATGGATGCCTCAGCCAACTTGGTTCTATTATAGACATCGTCTTGGAGGCATATTTTATCTAGTTAGACTATATGTTGTATATATGATATTTGCAGCCTCTTGTGTATATGTGACAATGTTTGAGGTGTATATACTCAAGTTAAACTTGTATCATGTATATTTTTATAGAGTAGGTGCTTGACTCTAATTTTTATAGACCCAACTTGCTATGTGTATGCTATGATATTATATTTTTCCCATCACAGTTTTATATGATTGTGTACTCTGATATAAATTGTGTATTCTTCTATCATGGAAATCCATGTGTTTATTGCTTTGTGCCGATATCTGTTTCGTATATTTGAGTATTATACAATGTTGAAAAATGTACCATTGTTAGCCTAAGGATATATTCACATGTGATCACCCAATATAGCCTCATTCTCCATATTATATGACAGTATTACTTTGTATTACTCTTTGGCGGTATGGGTATATAGGTGGGGTGTTATACTACAACCTTGTTTTAGCCATAACTTTTGATACGAGATGGATTAGAGGTCTATCTTTATCTCAAAAAATAGATCTATTCGAGTAGATATCCAAAATGCGATCATAATAGTGATTTGGATTAGATGCGTAGGAGAAATGTCTGTTTTAATATTTTGTACCGAGTATGGCAATTTTAGATAGAAGTTGTTGATTAGGCCCATAATCCATTTTTTGCCTAACTAGGGAATTTTTGGTTTTGTTCTAATTCTAAGATTGGAGCAATCACCAAAACATTATTCCAACTTCTTAAAACATTCTCTAAAACTACATTGACATCTTTTCACTTAAGTCAATTAAAACACTTACTATTTTGGGATAAATCAAGTAATTAAGAAGGCTAAGGTTAGAGACGTCATTAGAGATCAATCAATTAATACTTTGGAGAGGGAAATTTATGGCTTTTACTATCCGTATCAGGATTTCATTGAATCTTTCATTACCGACATGATTTGAAAACTAATTTCAAATGATATTTTAATGGTTTGAACATGTGTTTGAATGATATGAACACACACACACACACACACACATATAGTCTAGGTGTATGTTGAAATGCTTGTTTTGACATTGTTTGTTGTATGTTGTGATTGCATGTACGTTTGAATAGACATTCATAAAGGAATTGGGGATAAATTAACACTATTTGAGATAAATAGTATTACCAAGGTTTTCAATAATTTTATTGAGTATAATTATTATTTTTGGGTAAACATTAGCATTACTTCTTTGAGAAGGTCTATTGAGAAATGATATTTTTATTATTTAAAGAAATGAAAGATATTTGGAGAAATTAAAAAGTGATATTTTCAAAAATACTTTTGATCTAAATTATTATTATTTTTGAGAAAGATAACAATATCATTTGAATATTTTAAAAGTGAAATATTATATATTCCTGGATAGCTAATTTAAATTATTATTATTATGGATATAAAGGAGCAAAGTGATTTAAAAAATGGGAAAATCATTATTTTGGGGATAATATTATGCTTTAAAAGAGAGTTTTGTGACAATTACTATCATTTTTGGAAAAGAGCAATACAATGGTTTTAAGGCAATTAAAATATACTGATATTATTATTATTTTGAAATTGGTACTTATTCAGATTGTAATACATGATAGTACTACAAGTCTTACATAGTATATAAAGTACTACATGTCAACATATGTCCAGTGGTTCAAATCATGCAATATAGGATTTGAATTTATGACCTTACGAACCAAGCCAGAGTGCCTAACCACTGGGATAGTGGTGTTGGACATGAATTGGTATTATTATTTTGGACAAATAACTATAAAGTGACCTTCAAATACGTGAAGTAAAATACTATTATTTTGGAGTCGGTAAAAAATAATAAAATAATATATATTATCCAGGGTAAATTAATGATTTTTAAACTAATAATAATGGAATGATTCAACCACATTGTGAATGAAGTATTATCGTCTACTATTGTTCATTTGTGGAGTGATTTAGTGTTAACCATTATGGGACATGCTATTTGGGGGTATTTACTATTTGTGGATGTATGCTTTTTTTATTTAACATGTAGGGAGGTGATTACGGTTTGGAGTGAGTAATTGCTATTTATTGGTATTTACTTGATGTTGGTATATAAATAAAGTGATTAGCATTTACCATTTTATTAACATGCATGTATGTTGGTTTTAATTGGAAGTTGTGATTGTTGTTCAATATGTGGCTAGTGTTGTTATTATTTGCGGATTGGTGCATTCACTTCTATGCTGGGAATTAGTGTTTGTTTGATACTTTTGGTTGACACTATTGGAAATAAGGATTTGATGACTTTTGATTGTGCTTGTGTGTTGAAGTATCATTCCCCTATGTTTATTCTTCAGTAGAGTGGTTAATATTTACCATTTAATAACATTAAGTAAGCCATTTGTGATATTGATCGCTATATAAAATGTTGTATTAAAAATGTTTACACAATTCATTTCATTATGAGGTTTTCCCCTATGTTTATATCTTTAATTTTTAAATTGTACAGCCAATGAGTCACTATATTTAGCATTTAAGGTAAGTGCAAACTATTAGCATTGTTTGACATTAATTTTTGGCATTAAGAATAGTGGAACGTCACACCACCTCCCTTTGAGAGTGCACGAGAGTTCTTGAAAGCTCCCACTGTGTCGGGGAAACTAATCAAATTAAAGCACCCTAGAGAGTGCATAAACACATTGAGGTTCTTGCTTATGCTGGCCTAAGTAAATCAACAACTCTGAAAGAATGCGAGACCGACCAAAGCTCTTGTCTACACCAGAAACCTCAATCAAATCAAATCAAATCTAGCAACCCCATGTCGAGTCCACCCCTAGGAGAACATGGGAGCCATTTAATGCTTTGAGTTTTGCCGAGGTTGATGACATAGTGACTAGGTCTCCCTTGCTAACTAGGCCTGGACCCAAGAACTCTACTACATGGAACAAACAAGTCCACCATTGTTGGAAAGAAGGAAAAAGTGGTACCACACCCGCCTTTTCAATGTTGGAGGATTCGTTTGTGAATGTCAAGGAGGCTAGATCCCTCGCACTTGTGCACGGGCATTCGTCTAGATCAGGGTTTCACAGAGTGTATGATCTATGCATTGGGTTAGTGTGAATGAGAGTCCAATACAAGAAGTGAAAATGATGACCCCTGGATCCCCTATGGGTGACATCAGTCCAAACGACGACCCAACCACAAAACTTAAAACAATTGTCCTAGACAACAATGACTCAAGCCAGACTATCCATATTGGGATAAAGCTAGACCTTGTGTTGAGAATGGAGCTGATAGACTTCCTCAAGAGAGCCATAAATGTGTTTGCCTGAAGGGAAGGCAAACTTTACTAGCATATATCCCTTTGTCATATTCAATGCTCTCAATATCGACACCAAAACTGACCTATTTGCAAAAATAGGAGGCCACTCGATCCCAAGAGGTACAAAGCATTAAAAGAACATGTGAAGAAGATCCTTAGTGGATTCATAAGATCCAAGTATGAAAATTGGGTGGCCAACCTCGTGCTGGTCCGGAAGCCCAATTAAATTTAAAGAACAAGCATTGACTTCTTTGATCTTAACAAAACCTGTCCAAAGGACAATATCCCCTTACCTCGCATTGATCAGATTTTATCGCAACTAGCGAACAATAAAAAAATGCATTCACGAATGCCTATTTACGGTATAATCGGATTGCAATGCATGACCCTAACTAGCTTCATACTTTCTTCATTACCAACATGGAACTGTAGAGTTATAAGATTATGCCCTTTAGTCTTTGGAATGCAGGGAGACTTATTAAAGTCTCATAAACAATGTGTTTAGCAATTAGACTGGGTAGTCAATGGAATTTTATGTTGATGACATGCTGGTAAAGTTCAAAAAGGAAGGGGTATGCATGGAACCTCGTAGAGACCTTTTGCATCCTCGAAAGTACAACATGAAGCTGAACTAGAGAATACGTTAAGTTACATTTACTTTTCTCTCCATCTATAAAGCCCAACTAGAGAATATGTTATCTTCCTTTTCTCATGTCAAAACTTCCACCGTTCCATTTTCTTTATGTTTCCCTCTTCCTTCTCAATCTTCAAAATACAATAACTCGCTTGATTCTAGATAAAAGCAATAGAATCTAGCAGCAGCATAAAGTAATCTAAGAGAACTACGATACATATTAGATTGGAGGCGAAATTCGGGGGCTTGGTTGCTAGTCCAGATATTAAAGGTTTGACACATTAAAGAGAAATTTGGTGAATGATTTTTAATTTCTCACAATATAATGCACTGATAATGTAATATATATATATATATATGATTTGTAATCTAGAATCGAGTAGATATTTATCTAATTCACTTGTTTCATGAATTAAATATGGGATTTGGGAGGGAATTGATAAATAGTAAACTAAAGATCTAAGTATCACTCTTTTCTTCGAATTGGATGAATATACCATGGGATTTGATGTTATTTAACCACAAAATTAGCATAGAAACATAATACAAGACGTAGGGATAGATAGTAGTCGTTTGCTTACATAATGAATGTCCGAGTCATGAAATAATGTGAAATGGAAAATTTTCCAATTCTGTAACCGACCGATCAGTCGTTTGCATGTGGTTGACTAATCATCGGCTAGTTGGCCCAGGTTGAACTTGAACCTAACCAAGCCATATCATGTTAAACGTAATTTTTTGTTGGATTTCATGAAGCACGTTGGAGTTTTTTAGAAGGTGATTTCGGTTCTATGAAACTATGGAGGAATACATTGGATTTGTGATCATTGTATATGATTCGATTTGAGTATTTTGGGTAATGTGATACGAAGGCAGCCCAGATGATGATCCTATAGCACAATTAAGCAAGTCCAGGATGTAAGCTCTCTTATATCTCATAAGGTGGGTCCAGAGAGCAAGGGATAGGAAGCGTACCTGTAGCGCATAAGGGGCGGGTTCCAATATGCAAGTCATTTATTATTAAGGCGTGGACGTTAAGCGGTCTTATAGGGATTAAGACGGGTCCAAAAAGTGAGTCCATGTCATGATTTAGACATGGACATTAAGCAATCCTTTTGCATATGAGATGGGTCCAGGACGTGAGTCCGGTTTGAGTTAGTTTGATGACATGGTAGTATACCATGGATGGCAAGCATGACTTACTAGATAAGTAGTGTGACCTTTTATGATAGAGATGCGACTGAGACATGGAGACTAAGGCATTAGAATCCTATCATATTATAGTGATATCTCTGTAGTATATGTGGATCAAGTATGGCTCGCTCGCTCAGGCTTATGTTTGGCCCACTCCTATTTTTACTTTTTAATTATATTGCTTGGTTGAAGAAGCATGGAGTGAAGATGGAACAGGAGACATGGACTTTATAGTATATATTGTAAATAAGTGTTATGATTTGGATTTGATTGTGTATATGGATTGGGTTTGATTGGTATTGTAAAGACATATGTATATGATATTATTGATACTCTATGATGTTATGAAATAATATTTGGTATTGTACTTTGTTTCCTTTCACTGTGAGATTCTGAAAGTTGTTAGTTAGGATGGTATGTATTTCTTGTTATCATATCCCAATGACTTGTCCTTTTTAGTTTTCGAGGTGTCAAGGTCAGTTTGGGTGTTGAAAAGGCATGCTGTTATGTGGATTCTTCGAAGGTTGAAGCTGTGAATTATTGGAAAAGACCAGAGACAGTTATCGAGATAAGGAGTTTCTTACGATTGGCCATATACTATCAGAGATTCATTAAGAACTTCTCAAGGGTAGCGACACCATTGACTTGGCTTGCCTGATAGAATTAAAGGTATGTTTGAACAAGGGAGTGTTAGGTAGCATTCCAAGAGTTGAAGCTTCAGCTAACCGAAGCTTCGATTTTAGTGACGCCGAAAAGGAATGGTGACATGGTAGTATACACAGATGTTTCGAAATCAGGGTTGGGATTAGTTTTGATGCAGAAGGATAAGGTTATGGATTATGCATCTACAGTTGAGACCCCATGAGGTTCGATATCCAACTCATGATTTAGAGTTAACAGCATTTATTTTTGCGCTAAAGATTTAGATGCATTACCTTCTTGGAGAAATGTTTGGGTTGTTTACCGACCATAAGTCTTCGAGTTATTTGTTCTGTTAGAAGGAGCTGAACATGAGGGAACAAAAATGGTTATAGCTCTTAGCATTGTATGATTTCGAGATAGAATATACTCCAAGGAAAGGAAATAAGGTTTTAGATGCTTTGAACCGAAAGCAGTAGAATTGTGTTTTGGCTATGATTGAGAAGTGGAATGTTTTAGGGACACAAGCTTCTTGTAAAGTACAATTCTCTTGAATTTTGGTCCGAGCCTAAACTCGGGGATGTTGTCTTTCTTGGAAGTTCATCCAACTCTCATAGAAAAGATTGACGAGGAGAAAAAAGGACCCACTATATGCTGAATGGATCAGTTACCTGAAGAGTGGTGTCGAGACCGAAGGGTTGAATGACTTCGGTATTAAAAAGAAGGGATGAGGTGTATGTTCCTAACATGGGGATCTTCAGAAGCTGTTTTGGAAAAATGCTATCATTCAAAGTTTACTATTCATCCAGGAGTACTAAGATGTACCGAAATATGAAGCAGAGCATCTACTAGGAAGGAATAAAGTGAGATGTTGGGAAATGTGTGAAGATATTTCTCACATGTCAAACATTAAGGCAGAACATCAGAAGCCAAGTGGACTTTTGCGGCCCTTAGAAGTTCCAGTGTGGAAGTGAAGTTTGGTTTCTATGGACTTTGTTGATGGTTTTCCAAGGACTAGGGAAGTGAATGAAAGTATATGGGTCATAGTAGATAGATTGATTAAGTGTGCACATTTCATTCCAATAAAGTCTACAAAGACAATAGATAAATTAGCCGAGGTATATGTTAAGACTATAGTGAGACTTCATAGAATTCCAAGTACTATAGCTAGCGACCGAGACCCTTTGCTTGCCAATGAGTTTTGGCGGAGCCTACAAAGTGCTTTGGGTTTAGAGTTGTGTATGAGTACCAATTTTCATCCATAGACAATTGGTCAGACCGAAAGGGTTAACCAAGTGCTGGAAGATTTGCTAAATGCATGTGTGTATTAGAATTCGGCGGATCTTTGGAAGATCATTTGCACTTAGTGGAATTTTCATACAACAATAGTTACTAGTCCAGTATTGAGATGACACCATCTGAGGCATTGTATAGAAGACCATGTAAATCACTAGTGAGTTCTGAGACAAGAGATGAACCCGTTCTAGGATCAGATCTTATAAGAGAAGCTTCGGGGAAAATTGAAATAATTCTACAAAGGATGAAAGGTGCCCAATCGAGACATAAATGTATGCCGATAGGAGGTGAAAATATTTAGAATTTGATCTAAGAGAACATGTATTCGTTAAAGTTTTGCCAATGAGAGACACTACGAGATTTGGAAAGGATGGAAAGTTAGCTCCGAGATATTGACCTATTTTCGATTCTAGATAAAATTAGAAAAGTATTTTATATAGTAGAATTGCCAAGTGCTTTTACTAGGCTCCATAACGCATTTAATGTACCATATCTGCAGAATTATGTCCGAGACCCTCAAGGATGTTGTTATTCCGAGAGCAATGTGAAACTTGGTTGTTGAGCCAAATATGAATTTTTTTAGCATGCATATTCAGAGTATAAACCGTGAGAAAAAAAAGCTTTAGAATAAGGAAGTAAAGCTTTTGCAGGTCCAAAGGAGTGAGGACAGAGATGATTGTACTTAGGAGACGGAGGATAGAGTCAAGTAGACTTTTGCCGAGTTGTTTATTTATATTAGCATGAATGTTTGCTATATTTATGGTAAATCATATATATATATATATACATATATATATATATATATATGATTTTATGGTTGATTTTGTTATGTACTGGTAGATGCATTAGTACATTTGTTAGAGAATCACTATCGTGCTTTACCTAAATTTCAAGGATGAAATTCGTATAAGGAGAAAGCCTTTAATATCCCATAAATTAAATATGAAATTAAGTAATATAATGTATAAGTATTTGGGTGTACATTTACTTGTCAAGGGTAGTGTTTAATAAAAATTAACTTGAATAAATTAAATAAAGAAGGGGAATGATGGGCAAATGGCCCCTAGGAGTGAATAACACAAATCTTTTCATCGGTCCTATACGGTTCATTACTTAGTCAAACTAAAAATAAAAGCGAGTTCTTTAATGGTGGTCGTGGCATAATTAAGAAAGGAAGAAAAGAAGAAGATAAAAGCTAAAAGAACTAGATGATTCGTTAACTACGAAATATAGGTTAGTTATATGTTCCCTAACCCTATTTCTTTCCTAAATCTCTTACAGCCATATTTATTAAGCTTGAATCTCATATTTCTTGTAACCTTAGAGATTTTAGAAACTAATATGATGTTAGAAATATGTTATTAGAAACGGGTTTTGATATATAAAATTTTCCTATAAGTAAATAAATTGTTATGAATAAAATAGGTGCCGTATAATATAGAAATGGCTAGAAATAAGGAGTTTGAGAAATTGTATAGAAACAAATACATGATTAGTGTTTTGTATGATTTTACAGAAATAAATTAAGAAATTTCTAAAAGAAACTAAGTGTGACTGAAGGGTTATAATAGGGAACTGGAAAGCAAGTAATTGTGTCCGGAAGGTAATTTAATTAGATGAAGTGTTAATTTATTAGTCAAGAAACTAGATCCATAATTTCTACTGAACATGTCTATAAGGTACTTAACAACTGTATTTCCCAGCATGCATTGAGAGCAGTAGCATCGAACCAAGAGTATGAAATCGAAATCTAAGCAACAAGACTTAAGGAAGTTAGGATGTATTCCTTTAAATTTAATAACTGAAGGAGAACTCGAGAGCCAAAGGTGGACCAAGGACATATGGATGGCTGAGGGAAGAGCTACGAGTAGAAGAGGTGATTTCATGAATTTAAAGATTTAAATCTCATATGTCAATTAAGCTTAACTAATATAGGCTTCTTAGACTAGACCAAAAACAATGATTGTCGAGGGTTGTTTAGCTCTCGGTAGGGTGTTTGAAATAGGAACTAATAACCTCAAAAAGCTGAAGTGCATGCTAAGGTATAAGATAGTGGAATTTAGTACTTAAACATTAGTGATAATGTAGTAAGCAATAAATGTTGATTGAATATAGCTTAATATTTAGCTAATTTGAAAGCCTAATAGTGAAAGGTTGGGTAATGGGCTCGGTGGTAGACGTAAGGCATGTAGCGGCAGTCAAGAGACATAAAGAATGGGTGTCAGTCCTGATGCAACAATCGAGAATGAAGTTGACATGAGGCCAGGTATGGCAGCTGATACACGGAAGCATAGGTGTAAGGCCTTGTGTCGCAACCAAAACTAAGTGGTGGTGTAAGGCCTGAAGTGGCAATCATCGAACACGAAAGCAATTAGTGTAAGGTTATGGTGGAAACCAAAGGAATGGTGGAAGATGTGACTCTGGGTGTGGAAGTCAATAAACCAAAATGAGTAAGGCCTAAGTGGTAGCTAAAATACAAAATGAAGTAGGCGTGTAGCCATGAGTGGCAACAGAATTGTGATAGTGATGGTATAAGGCCTAAGAGGCAACCAAGGCCACCAGGGTATATGATGGAATTCAGTAAACCATGTAAGCATAAGACCTACGAGGCATCCGAAGGTTAAGACTTTAACCATCCATCTTTAGTAGTGGGTTTACGGCCTTGGTGGCAGCCGAGGCTAATCTATTTGGTTGGAATTAATTTCATAACTGGATATGGTTTAGTACTTCGAACAGTTTAGTTTCAGATATAGCCTTATGACATGTGTAAAAACACTTAGGAGTGTGTTTGCTTCAACTTATAGTTAATTAAATGAATGGTGTGTTATAGTGAGGGGAAAACCTATTCCATGTTTTAGCGGCGTTGTTATCCGGCATTTTGACCCAGCTATATTCGAACCGATTGGACAAGTTAGATTCGACTGTCATCAAGGCCAGTAAGTCCAGAGCAAAGATGTGGGGTCTAAATATCAAGTATAAATGATAATATGAAGCCTGATCGAACGGAATTGAGAGATATACAATACATAATGTACGAAGTATGGAACACAGTTCAACCTAGAGGAGGGATCGGCTATAATCATTCTCCAACGTAGTGATCAACATATTTCAGCTAAGCAAGTGCAAGTCAATGTGAAGCAATCAATATCTCAAAATCTGTAAGTCCAATGCATATGAAATTTTGTGAGCAAGATGTGGGTAGCCTAGGAAACCTACCTTAGGGATCGCACCTCAAAAAGATGAAGTAAGTGGGATCTGCGCTCTTCCCTCGATAGGAATCCGCTAAAATAAAAAACAACTCACATTGAAACAAAGATCGAGCAATAATCCAAGTTCTACAAATCTAATTGACATGAAACTTGGAGGTTAAGCATATTACAACAGAGGGAAGCTTGTTCGTTCTATTCAGATTTGTAAAAGTCTAAGGAAAACTATCAACAATGATTAGGAATAACCAAATCTACATCTCAAAACGCTAAAGGAAATGAGAATGCTAACATCCAGCAAGGAGGCCCGAGCAATCTACTAGTATATGTGAATGTTACCAATCTAGTTAGTGTCGAGATACAGCCGATTCCATCACAAGAGCTGAATCCTAGAATTTGATGAGAGAGCTAGTGGATAGTTGTCGACAACTAAATCAGTAGATTCAAGCCAATATCGATCTAATGAACCAACTCCTTTAGCAACAGCGTGGGAAAGCTAGGAGGGACCCAACCCCTTATTCTACATCGGAGAGTTTTAGTTCATCAGATGATTATCACAGACTCAGATGTCACAGAATTGGCAGATATCACGCGGAAGCTTCCAAACATCAGCAGGCAAGCCAACATGGCTTGCCAAGATCGATCGGTCTTAATCCCTCTATTGGGGTCGGTGCCGATCCCTCTTTGGGGGTCGGTGTTGATCCCTCCTCTAGAGGAAGGAGCCTACCTTTCCATTCTGGAGCCCAAGCTGGAGCTGCTACGATTGACTTGGATGCTAGAGTTCAGTGAATGCAGACCAGTTACTTCCCAGAATGACGATGAAGTGAATGTACGTGATATACATTAAGAGGATGCTGAGCCAAGAAGGCATGGAATGGCCCGTAGACATTGACTGGACCATTCACGTGAGGTGGAGCATGGCCACCGCTTAGCTCCAACTATCCAAACGTCGGACTTGTCGGCTATGCTTAGACAGCAAGTGAAGGAGAACCAAGGCTCGACAATGATGATTGTAGCATCTCGAGAAGCCATACCCCGTTCGCCGATAATATCTTACATGTGGAGTATCCAAGGAGGTTCAGCATGCCGTCAATGCATGCCTACGAGGTAAGAACCGACCCCCGGCGGCACATCATAAGATATGAATGGCTGATGGATTCCGCATGAGCTGATGATGCAACAAAGTGCAGATGTTTTCCTATTACTCTCTCTGGCATAGCGACGATTTCGTTTATGAGATTACCCTCGCGGTCAATCTCTAGATTTGAAGATTTAGCAACAAAGTTTGTGGAGCGGTTCCGTATGCACGAAAAACTCACCCTAAAAATGTGATGTCCCTATCCAGCGTGATCCAAGCTCCGGGAGAATCACCGAAAGATTATTTGGAGAGGTTTCGTATAGCTGTCGCAGAAGTCAGTAATCCGAATGATCATTCAATATTGATGGCGGTAATAAGAGGGATTGATCCGGAATCTGACTTAGGCGATTGGTTAGCTGGCAAACCACCTTCAACATTGGAACGTTTCTATATAAAAGCAGCTCAGTATTTAAGGAAAGAGGAAGCTAGATGCTCTAGGAAGAAGAATGTTGTGGGACAAAGTGGAGAGGGAGTGCAGAGAAACATTGTAGTGAAATAGTCTGGGGAGAGTTCCAGAGAAACATTGTAGTGAAATAGTATGAGGAGAGTTCCAGAGAAGTTCAAATAAGTGTCCAAAATAAACCAAATTAGCAAAAGAAAGGCTAGGATCAGAAACGTGAACGAAATAGGGATTCTGGAAGAGGAAAGCCTATGATTCCAATGTATGACACCTACATACCACTAAATACATCTTTGTAAAATGTCTATTTGTCTGCCTGCAATACCATGCAGTACAGGAAGCCAACTCTAAAGGAATCAATGGAGAAGTAGAAGCAAACTAGAAAATATTGTCGGTTCCACGAATGTTATGGTCATAACACGAATGAATGTAGGCATCTCCAGGATATTATCGAGAAACTAATTCAGGAAAGAAATCTAATGCAGTTTGTTAAATCCCCACAAGATGGCAGGCAGAGGACATCTGACCCTAATCGAGCACAAGCGCCGGACAGGACCGAGGAGCCTGCACGGATCGGTGGAATATTAGTGATCAACACAATAGTTGGAGGATCGCATCCAGCTAATAAGAGTTGGCATGAGATGGAGCGCTATGCTAGTGTGATCAAGCATATGAATTTTGAATGTTGTTCGAATACAGAAGATGGTGCTCTGGCAAAACAACAACATACAATGGCATATGACATTATGTTCAGAAATAGGGACACAGACAAGGTGGAGGCACCGACGACCGACCCAATGGTCATTTCGGCCATGATTGACCCCGCCTTAGTGAGGATAATTTTAGTTGACTGTGGAAGTTCCATAAATAAAATTTTCAAAAAGGCTTACGATCAGATGAGGATGGAAGCCAAGGACCTAAAACCATCTAAAGCCCGCATTCATGGCTTTAACGGTGCTGCGGCTGAAGCTGTCGGATATGTTGAATTGCCCATGGAGTTGGGAGAAGGGGACCGCATGAGTATGGATTTTGCCATTTGTTATCTTGGATGTTGACTCTCCATACAGTGCTTTTCTGGGCCGACCTGCCCTAGCCAAATTCCAAGCAGCTCTTGCCCCATGGTGTTTGGCTTTGAAGTTCCCAATTAACGGTGTTGGAGTGGCATGGTGATCAGGCAATCGGACGCGCCTGCTTTGTGGCTGAATTGAAAGGCGCTCAATGAAGGAGAAAGGTAAGCGTGTGGACAAGTCTTTCCATATCCAAACCGCCGATGATTGACAACCAGCGCTTGGGTCTTGGCTCGATCACCACAGTTGGTTCTATAAAACCATAGATCTGATGGATGACGAGGAGGAGCCTAAAGAGACCAAGGCTACACCATTTGAGCTGACGATTGACATCACGGTCGGCCACGACGACCCATCACGGGTCTTAAAGATCGGATCACAGCTTAGCCCCCAATAATGAAAGAACTTGCTGGTTTTCATGTAGCGGATCTTGACATGTTCGCTTGGACTCATTCTGACATGTGTGGGATCTCGCCTTCCATTGCGAGCCATGCATTAAATATTGGCCCGAGGCATGTTCCACTGCAACAGAAAAGGCATGGCACAGATCCGAATAGATCTTCTGCCCTTAAAGAGGAGGTAGATAGACTTAAAAGCAATGGGTTTATTCGCAACGCCCTCTACCCGAAATGGGTATCTAATCCTGTACTTGTGAGAAAAGCAAATGGAAAATGGCGAACATGCGTTAACTATTGGACCTAAATAAGGCATGCCCTAAAGATAGCTTTCCCCTTCTAAGGATCGACCAGCTGGTAGATTCAACCATAGGACATGAATTGCTATCTTTCTTGGATGCGCACTCTGGATATAACTAAATCTGGATGCACATTCCCGATCAGGAGCACACCAGCTTCATTACCGATGTTGGATGTATTGCTATGTGGTAATATCATTTGGATTGAAGAATGTTGGAACAACTTATCAACGCCTAGTCAACAAATGTTTAAAGATCGAATTGAAAAAATGATGGAGGTGTACGTGGATGATATGCTCATGAAGTCACAACGATCAAGCGACCACATTAGGGACTTAGCAGAAATGTTCGGTATCCTCCGATATTATAAAATAAAGAACAATCGTCTGAAGTGTTCTTTTGGCATTGCATCAGGAAAGTTCTTGGGTTTCATTGTTAATACTCACGGAATCGAAGCTAATCCCGAAAAGATTCAAGCAATTCTCAACATCCAAGTGCCGATGAATATCAATCAAGTACAAAGCCTAAATGGGAAGGTTGCCGCCCTAAGTCGATTTATTTCCAGAACTACCGATAAATGCATTCTTTTCTTCGACTTGATTAGAAGAGGGAGAAGGAGCTTTGAATGGACGTAGGATTGTGAAGACACATTTTGAGCTTTGGTGAACACTTAGAGAGGCCTTCTATCTTGTCAAAGCTGGTGGATCACGAAGACATGTATATCTACTTGGTTGTGTCAATACATGTTATAAGTACCGCACTGCTTCGCGAGCAGAATCAGATCTAGAGACCGGTCTATTATATTAGCAAGCGATTAACAGGAGCTAAAATGAACTATCCGAAATATAGAAATTGTTGTGCTGCTTGTTGATTGCTTCACGAAAGCTCCGCCCCTATTTTCAGGCTCATCCCATCAATGTTTACGCCAATCATCCTTTACGACATGTCCTATAGCAACCTAAGACGTCTAGAAGGTTACTCAAGTGGAACATCAAATTGAGTCAATTCGACATTACGTATCTCCCTCGGAGAGCCATCCGAGGACAGGCACTGGCGGACTTTATAGCAGAATTCACTGCATGTGATGATCTCCCAAAGAGCGGTGAAGCCCTTATCATTCGATGGAAAATGTATACTGATGGAGCATCCAATGATCATTGTTCTAAAGCCGAAATTGTGTTAGTAACTCTAGAAGATCGATCGATTTTCTGCGTTTGAAGCTTCTTCCCTGTAATGAACAATGAAGCTGAGTATGAAGCTCTGATCGCTGGATTTAAACTTGCCGAAGAACTGGGGATAAAATCTCTTAAAATCTCTTACGATTCATAGTTGGTAGTATACCAAGTCAGGGGAGATTACTAAGCTAAAAGACAATGACTCGCCCCGTACCTTACCCAAGTCCAAGACCTATTTACTGGCTTTGAGTATTATGACATCACAAACATTCTCCGGGATCAAAACAAAGAGGCTGACTCATTGGCAAAGTTGCTAGCACTGGGGATGCACAACAAATGGGCTTGGTCTCAGTCGAAGTACTAGATCCTCCGAGCATAAATCAGATGGAAATCGGCTGGGTACTAGAGGCAGAGCCTGAGAAGGAGTCATAGATGACTCCGATTAATGACTATTTGCTACAAGGAGTCCTTCCTGAATGGAGGAATGAAAGGTGACAAGTCCTTCGCAAAGCTTCGCGGTATATAATTCAGGAAGGAGTCATGTATAAAAAGGGTTTTTTGTTCCCCCGCTTCGGTGTATTGCTCATGATGAAGTAAAACGAGTCTTAAAGGAAGTTCATGAAGGGGAATGTGGCGATCACACCGGGGGGAAAACCCTAGTAAAGAAAATACTTCGTTATGGGTATTGGCCGACTGTCAACCGAGATGCTGTTGATTACTCTAGGCAATGTGACAATTGCTAGATGTATGCAAAGTTCCAAGAGCTCCATCGATGGAAATCACACAAATGGTCAGTCCATGGCCGTTTGCCATATGGAGCATAGTATTATCGGTTCCTTACCGATCTCTAAAGGTGGTGCGAAATATGCCATCGTAGCAGTTGATTGCTTCACCAAATGGGCTGAAGCAAAACCTTTAGCCACGATCACAACAAAGAAAGTAATCGATTTCATTGTCCAGAATGTCATATGTCATTTTGGCCTTCCACAAACTACTGTAACTGATAATGGAATCCAATTCGACAGTGCCGAATTCAAAGACTTCTGCCGTCGGCATCATATTGAAAAGAGATTTGCACTGGTTGCTCACCCTCAAGCAAATGGACAAGTTAAAGCTATAAACAAAATCATAAAGTCCATTTTGAAGAAGCATTTGGAAAAGGCTAGATGCAAGGGGGTGGATGAACTTCCAACAGCATTATGGGCTTACAGAACCACCCACAAGTCCACGACTGGCCATACTTCATTCACCCTTGCTTACGGCTCTAAAGTCATCATTCCTATTGAACTCGAAGTCCCTTCTCATCGAGTAACCTACTATGAACCCATAACAAATAGAGATCTCCTTTTAGAATCTCTAAACTTTGTAGATGAGAAGCGCGAATAAGCTGATTTGAGGGCAGCTGCACATCGACACCGAGTCATTTGATACTACAACACTAAAGTCCGGCCTAAAACTTTTGAAATCGGCGAACTCACAGTGAAAAAGGTTTTTCCTGCCCCATCACACATGAATCCTACTTGGGAAGGATCATTTGTTATTAAACAGAGGCTTGGAGAGGGAACTTTCAAGCTAGCAACTGTTGATGGCGTCATACTTCCAAGAGCGTGGAATAGCAAGCATTTACGATGCTATTTCACCTAGTTTATTCTTTATCATTTAGTTGTATTCAATTTCTGAATTTTCTTTAGCATTAGATTTTCCAGATATGTAATAAGACAAAGTATGTTATTCCTTTCCATTTAATGAATAAAGTTTGAAATTTCCTTCGTAAATGTGATTGTTGTAGCATTACATATTAGTTACGGTACCCGACAAACTAATATTGACATGTCCTAGCAGATTCCTAGAGTTTGGAGCTAGTCGGTTACATAAGTTCGTGTTTGAACTAAACAAAAAAAGAATGGTCGGACCGTTCATCTGATGATTCTCGCTCACAACCCGATGGACGGAATATACCTAACGAGGTATGGATGTGACTCTAGCATCCGATAACCAAGTTAATCCCACCGAGCAATGGGACAGACATGAATCAAAAGCGATCGTGACACGACCGATCACTCGCTAAGTCAAACCCTAGACTTTAGGGTAAATCAATCAATTAAGGAAAGTATGATCCGACTAGTTTTCAAAATACTCTAAGTCCCAGAGTGTGGGCTAGATTATAAACACAAGTTGGGTGTGATTCGACCACCTGCAAACTAACTCTTATCCCCAAAGTGCGGATATGAGTATAAAAAATAGATGAGTGCGGTTCGACCACTCGCTATTCCATAAACTCTGACCTGACACCGAAAGGAGGAGTATAAACTCGCTATGGTTGGAGTTCGACCATCCACTATCTAACTCCGCTAACCCGAGACTGGGGCATGAGTATAATCGCTCAATCCGCTGAATCTGATGGCATAACCCTAGGGCTCGAGCCCAGTGTTTGATATAACTTAAGGCCATGACCACATGGAGGCCTTAAGTAAAAAATTAATAGACGATTGTCCGAATTAACGAGCAAGAAATTACTAGTACATTGAATGAAAAAGTAATAGTTCGACTACATAGAGAAAATTCACATAAGAGTTCGACAAAAAACAAAGAAATTTTATTTGCAAATTAAACTTGAAAATTGTGGTTCAAGTTTATTCAAAAGCGGGGGCCATACCCACACAGTCATGGCCAACAAAAAGAGAAAAGTAGCTATACAAGTTATATGCAGACTAACCTGAAGCAACGATTATTTCTTCTGCCCTTTTTTTCTTTTGGATTTTTTAGGAGTGGCGCCACCTAAGCTTTCGCCTATTCTTCTTTTTGATCCTTTGTCGCCCTTGGCAAGAGAGCTTTCAAAGGTAAGAGGGAGTTCTTCGGGAACCGACCCGCCGGGTGGAATGACTTGTAGTGGGACTAGATTTTGATCATCGATGTCCACATCAATAGGTTAAGCCTTAGCTTTTTCTTCAACAAATCCTCTCTCGATGCGCTCTTTTAATGAGCTCATCTGTATGTTAGGTGGCACAAGTGATCACAATGTCATCTAATTCATCTGGCAATTGCAAGTCATTGACTTTTTCATCATTAAGTGCCCGATAACTTGAGCGTTGTGCCCTAGAATATCGGTGGCCACCGAATTTTCAGTAGACATCAATTGTTGCTCCACGACGACACCGCTTAATGGAGTTTGGCTGGGACCCAGAAGACCTGAAGATTCGTGGAAATAAGAAAATAACCCCATGACTATTAGACAAAGGAATGAAATCTCTTGAATAATGGAGAATAATGTGGGATACTTGTGTCCGACTGACTTTCAGTCGTCACCGGAGTGCTCCCTTCTAGGATAGGAGTCAACAACTTTGATTGATAGCCGAGTCTATCCGAATCATAGCTCAGATCCTATCCTGAGCCAAGAGAAACTAACGCTCCTGCTGTTTTAAGTGGAGGGGGACCTTTGGGATCAGACTCCTAAGACTCAACAATGTTTTTCCCATTACCGAAGGGTGCTAGAATATCAAAGTATCGGAATCTCGTAGTAGCAAGGTCTAAAGGTTCATCCCTGCGAAGAATCTCCCATACCATTTTCTCTTCGTCTAAATCGGCTTCACCGAGGGCTTTGTTTTACATTTCAACAATGTATTCCCAAGCCTCGACGGGCGATTCAAGATAGCCCTCTCCAAGAAAACTCAGATCACGATGAATTGAGACTTTAGCATTATATTAAATGAAGAGAGGATCGAACATGTCCTTAATTTCATTTCGACCAACTTCTTTGGAATTTTTAACTGGGCCTCAATCTGCTCTCTAACCTTGTTGTAGCCCACTTCTCTTGCCCCTTCCTTAAGGACTTCAATTTGAGCGAGTTGCTCGTCAAGCTTAATTTTCAGTCCTCGAGCTTTGACGGCCTCTTTGCAATATCTTTGTGACTCCTCCCGAGCTTCGAGTTTCTCTTCCTTCTCTTTTTTAAGGAGTTTTTCGAGTTTCTCAATGCGATGGGCTAGAATATTTTTATCCTTTTTCAGTGTATCTTTTTCCAAAGCAAGCACGATGCTGCGATTGAGGTCAGCATCCAGCTCTTTTCGTGAGCTGCTTTTAGATGACTAACCGCCTCAGATGTTTCTTTGGCACTTTTTTCTACGACGATTGGCTTCGCTATCAACTGCGAGATCTCATTGTCTTGATGTTTAATTATGTCTTTATCATGGATCACCTCTAGCTTGAGATGATCAATTTCATGTTGTCTCTTGAAAGACACCTCACAGATTTTTTCGGCCAAATGCTGGAATGCTTCGTCCTGCACAAAAACATCTTTGACGCATGTGAGGGAACTCGCTTTAGTGCTCCCTAGAATTGTATGAATGGAAGGAAGGAACTTAAGCCCATCGAAGCAAATTTTTGGAAAATTGACCTTAAGTTCGGCCAATTTTTCTACCATGGAAGCCTAAAGTGCTGCAGTAAGCAAAGCAGGATCGAAAGTAACAAGTGGACGTTTGCTTGACCTACGATCGTGGGACTATCTGGAACCAAATGAACCAGAGTATCGCTCAAGCGGAACAATAATTTGAGGGGCATGGAAAAAATTCCGATCGCTGCTTTGTACAGGAAGATTTGGCTAAACTTGCTGATGAGATGATTGAGATTGGGACTTATGTTTGGAAGATAAAGACTCTCTCTAATGACGACTTCTTTCACGACTATCTTCCCTTTCTCGACACCTACCCGATTCTAGACCACGACTAGATCCGTATTGTGTTGAGGAGCCCCTCGAGCGATCGAACGCACAGGATTGAGACAAAGCATCTGCAAACCAAACAAGAGTGTATAAGTGATCATCAAACAAAAGTTAAAAGAAAATCGTGCAGTAAAGTGCACGTGATTGTGCGTGTCCTAGTGTCCCCCCGACAGACCAGTTGCTGCAACCTTGCTCATAGGAGTTTTCTCTCCTTTGCTAGTGGAAGGAATGTCATCACCAGTCCCAGTGGAAGAATTGAGCCCCCCAATACTGATGTTGGGGAATTCATAAGTCTAATATCATCAAGGATCGGGAGATTCGAGAACCCTTCCATTGAACTTTCTAAATGTTGCGAAGAAGACTCTTCATCAACTGAGGTGATGATAAACTTGGGCTCTTTAGCGATTTTCCTCCTACGGAGTTTACATGCAAGCTTTTTCCTCTCCTTGTTGCTATGTGAGATTATGCGCCTTATGGTGGTTTGACCACATGCGCATTGCCCGGACCTGAATCAGCATCACCAGGTTTGTTGGCTTCATCACCTCTAACTTCACCCTCTTCGGTATTGTTCTAAGTCCCCTTGACTATGGGCACGACAGTGCTATTAGCTCTGCCTTCTTGTTCCACCACATTTCTTGGTGGTGCAGCACTTCCTAGAAGCCTGATGTTGCAACCTTCTTTTGATAGCCCAAACAGAGATAACCATTCATCGATTACTAGGGATATAATGTCCCTATCCTCAATTGGGGTGGCATGAATTGCAGATACCACCCTTGAAAAACTGTCGCCTGCTGGACGTGGATGGACACCTAAAAAATTTCAAAGTATTTGTTAGTTTAGGAAATGACTTGGGCCAAAATTTTTGAGAATAAAGTGAAGACAACACTTGCGTCCTTCCAGCCATTTCCTCACGAAGCTAGGCGGACAACAAACGTAAAACCATTCGTGTTTAAAGATGCGGAGCTCGTTTCAAACGCCAGTTATAACTTGACAGTTGGGCGAAGGCTCAAGGAAAGTGTAAGAAAGGCTTCATGTCCGTCATTTGAAGTTGTAAATAAACTTGATATCCTTAGGACATGGCGGGCAGAACAGAACATTCATAACTAGCAAGAAAGTGCCATGGAGAAAAGCATAGCTATTCGAATGCAGTTGGGCAGAAGCTATTCTTAAATAATCCAGCATTTCTCGGATGAAAGAATTGAAAGGCGGTACGCATCCAACCCAGCACATGAATTTATTGCATGTCGTATATCCCGCTAGGGGTAATTGAGCTCTTTCATTCACTGAAGGAACTAGCTAGAACATCTCCAAACAGAATCCCATGTTTGGAGCATAGTCTGCGAAGAGCGGCCTCGCCAATTATGGAGGCTTGAGAATTCGACGGGTTATCCAGAAATATAGCACCTTTTATAGTGTCGGGGTAGGACTTATTTCTTCTGCTAGAAGGAAGGGAACATCCGAGAAAAGATCGGTCAACGAGCCGGAAACCTCCGGTTGCTCAATTTGACGATCGGGGAAAAGTCTGCCAGAAACAGTTGCAGAACTTGACTCGGCTCTGAGATTGCTAAGTTGTAAAGGTTGTCCGAAAGGCATTATAGCTAAACACTCTGAATGTCTGGAGCCCATATCAACTAAACTCAATTGATAATCGATATCAGAAAAATTTACCTATCCGCCATGCAAAGTGTAAACTAGTGTAGTGTAGTGTTGTGTAGTGTAGAGACAAACAGTTCAAAATAAAAGGCAAAAGTAAGTGACGAGACTTTGGATTCTGACCAGAGTGATCATCATCGCTGACCGTCTCAACTGGAGTTTTGATTGATCGGTTGTGTAAGCTTTGGGATCAACCATCGACAAATCAAAGTGTGAAGTCCATTATTAAAGTCCATATGTTAAGCTTTAGTCCATATTTAAAGTCCTGGCAGTTTAGTTGTTCGATTTGAAATTCAAAGTTTTATAAGGAAGTCCCATTGTTCGATATCATCATATGTTCAAGTTCATTGGGATGGGATTAGTTCTAATTGTTTATGCGAATGAATACGGATTGGTTTTCAAGTTCAATTCAAAGCTTAGAATTGGCTAAGTACCCATAGCTGATCCCTTTATGTAAAAACAACCGATCCCTATTACAAAACCTACAACCGAACCCTTTCCCTTATGACAACTGATCCCTCTAAATAAGCCCATGACCAATCCGTCCATCCATAAACACACCACTACTGATCCCTACACTTAGCCGCATTCATAATTCACCAACATTCCAACCGATCCCTCCTCTACTTAATGAAACGACTGATCCCTCTCTAAAAAGAAACCTATAACCGATCCCCCCTCATAAGCTCAACATCACCGATCCCTCCATTTCATTCATCCTTCGCACTTTTCTTTCTCCTCTTTTCCCACTTTGTCGAACCCTGCATCGCCATAATTAATCTCATCTCCTCCAAAATTAACATACGATCATCATAAACAGAACCCATCATGTCATCATAAAATTAAAGGTTAAAGGAAAGCAAACCTACCTAAGTATTTAGAAAACGAGTTGCTCGAGAGGAGATATTGGATTACAATTCAAATTGAAGATGGCGTGATGATCTAAAGCAAACTAGAAAGACGAGTTTGCGGATGAAGGAGGTGTTTGATTCGAAAGGAAGGGGTCAGGTTTTCAAGTTGGAAGGGGAGGGTTCGGGACCGAGTTTGAAGGAAATAAGAATGTCAAAGAAAATGAGGTGAAGTGAGGGTTAAAAAAAGGAAAGTGTAGGCTTATATATGAAGGTTAAGGGTTTGGCTTGCCTTTTAATTCTCCATGAAGCCAAAAGGGTTGAGTTCCCAACATGAGGAGGGATTGGGTATGATCCCTTGACTTGGGGATCCATCTGATCCCTATCAACACAGTAAAAAAAGAATAAGGAGGGGGTCGACTAAAAGAATGCAGATCCCTATATATATATAAGAGAGAAAAAAGGGATCTGCTAGAAGAATGCTAATCCCTATGAACAAAGAAAAGGGATTGGCTATGAACCCTATGTGCATGCAAAAATGGACATGAAAATATGTAAAGTACGTATATACAAAATGCAATGAAATTGCATATTATTCAATGAAAATTGGCGATGAACCATGAGCGTGCAAACGCGTCCGGGAGCCAACGACAAGAACATGTACCTGACCATGCACATGTATATTTTGAGAGTTCAATTTTTGAAATCGATAGAAATTGAATTCAAACCTGAAGCTTTCAAGGTCGACACTGGATCAGATAGCCAAAGCTTACTAGTCTTGTAGAACTGGATATAGATATCAACTGATGGGATGTAATATTGAATTTATATTATTAGAAATCGACAAAGCGTCATGACGATCAAGGAGAGATACAATACTTTGGGAAAATAATTTGACGGAAACATAGAAACTATTCAGAAAACTGGATGGATTTATTTCCGACGACTATAACTTGCTTTGATTCAAAGCACATCATGTTCAGCACAAGACGTACTTTGGGGGTCAAATGTTATCCGGCGTTTTGACCTAGCTATATTTGTACCGATTGGACAATTTAGATTCGACTTTCATCAAGGCCACTAAGTCCAAGGCGAAGATGTAGAGTCTAAATATCAAGTACAGATTATAATATGAGTACAGATTATAATATGAAGCCATGATCGAACAGAATTGAGAGATATGCAATGCAAAATGTTCAAAGTATGGAACATAGTTCAACATAGAGTAGGGATCGACTATGATCATTGTCCAACATAGGGATCGGCATATTTCAGCTAAGCAAGTGCAAGTCAATGGGAACAATCAATATCTCAAGATCCATATGTCCAATGTATATGAAATTTTGTGAGCAAGATATGGAGACCCTAGGGAGCCTACTCTAGGGATCACACCTCAAAAAGATGAAGCAAGAGGGAATGGCCCTCTTCCTTTAATAGGGATCGGTTAAAATTAGAAAACAACTCACTTTGAAACAAATATCGAGCAATAACTCAAGTTCTACTAATCCAATTGGCATGAAATTTGGTGCCTAAGTATATTACAATATGAGAAAGCTACCATATGGATCGCACCCCCACATTCCTCAAAAATATGAATCAGCACCAATCCATATTCCTTGGGATTTGGGCCATGCAATCCCTCTTATGGCTCCATATGTTTTTGGAGGTTCATCTGCCGAATTTTCAGGGAAATATTTCGCCATCTTCCTCTATAAATTCAGGCTCGGTTGTTCAGTTTTGGGACTTTTACACTGCTAGTCGCTCTGTACTCAATAGTAACGTAGGATTTTGATCCAATCCCTATTGTACTTGGTTTACAAAGTGATTAATGAAGCAATCTATTCAAAGTGGACGTAGGCAAACAACACCGAACCACTATAAATCGTTGTGTCTCTGTTACTTGCTTGTTTCTTATTGTTTTAATTGCTTGTTTCTTTTGCTTTCATTTTAGATTCTTCATTTATTTCTATACAAACTCTCTATTGGGTGTTTGTGCCAAATTTTGGTGCAAACATGCATAGTTTCATTATGTGTTATGTTTAGGGTAATATGTTACTCATATCGGACTTTATGTCTGACCCATGTTTACATTCTTGTTTTCCCTATAAACTCATGGGTAATCATTCAAGTAGGCTGAGTTTATAGGCTTAGTGGGTTACTTATGGGATGGATGAATAATGCAAGCTGAAGACAAAACAGGGAGCTTGGGTGTTATATTAATGTTTGTATTACGTTGTATTAAGTATTCATGTCAGCGTCATCATGTGTTAGGCACAACATTATTGTCTATGCTATAATATATTTTGCCCCTTACATGGGCAATACTTTGGGAATTAAATTGTTGGACTTAATTAGTAGTGATATGTTTCTCATTTTTAGTTAATATATGCTCAGTTTACTGAAGACTGTTTGATATAACAGATCCTGTCACTATTGCCGAAAGATAATTCAAATATGACTACAACACATTGAAGTTCCATCTTTGGATTTCAAAACGAGGGATTTTACACACGAGCAGAAGGGGTCTCGAAGGAGGAACTCTCTCTCATCGGCATATATGGCTCCAGCATCCACTTGCCTGCCTTTTTTGCCTCGGGCATCTTATATATGCTAGAATATCTCGAAGACCATGTGATAATGCAGTCTGGGACAACCATATCCCTAAGTGCTATGTCATAAGCCTCCCACTCAGAATTGCAACCTGAATATGACATGATAGCCTCCTATCCTCAACCTCCACCACCGCTCCAGAACCGTCCCACTAATGACAACCCCGACAATCTATTTGTGCGCTTGGTAAGGACTTGAGCCATTGTTTCCCCTCCTTATATTGTTTTCCTTGACCCAAAAAATTCCATGCAATGGAGGGTCTCATCCATCAAAATCCAAGCCAAGTGCCTAGCATCATCGGGCATCTCCCTAATCTGACGGAGGTGTTCTTTATAGACTGCCACATCTAAATCAATGCTGGTAAGAGCCACTGTAGCAAAAGAACAAGTTACATTGATGTAAATAAAGTGTAAATTGATGGAAGGAAAACCCAAAGAGGAAACATATCTAGGACACCAAAGTCTGGCGTCATGAAAGTAGAGTCCACGGTCGATTGCAAAAAAAAAGAAATGGTCTTGGTACCCCGTTACGTTGCTCAGAAGACCGAAAAGAGGGGGGTTTGTCGATCCCTTGGTAGTGGTAATAGTGTCCCAGGGGGTGTTGGCCAACTTATACAACCTGAAGACCAGACTGACGAGGGTTGGGTCGGGCTCTTGGATGTCAAAATCATGACAGGCAATGAATAGCCCAAACAAGAGGCTATAACTGTTGGTAGGAAGCTGCCCGAGCGTTAGTTGGTGAGCATTAAGAAATCCAACAAAGAAAGGATGGAAGGAGAGCATCACCCTCCTCTACTTGTAAGCAAGCTACCATATAAAGTAGCCCACTGGAGGTTGATTGACCATATTAGCAATTAGGGGGTAAAGAGGCACTGTCCCTTTAGATCCATAATAGGCCAATGAATCGGCAAGGTCAATCCGGTTTTCCTAAACCTTTTGAGGAGCATAGATGAAAGGTTCGTCTACTAGTAGACGTAGCTCTAGACATTTGCCATCAACAGAACCTAATTATTAAACCACCTCGACTGAATTGGAAACTACTGAAATTCAAGGGCTAAAACTTACCTATCTTAAACCCGTTTGGGCCCTAGTCCTAACTTTAAGCGAACCAGATGGCCCATGCCCATTATCGATTCATTGCCAAATCCTAGTCGTGGACCATGACCCAGTGTACATTCCTTCTACCCTAACTGGAGCAACCGAGTAATGTTAATGCTCGTGAGTTTTCAGGTAGAGGAATGTCCAACGTCGATCGATCGACTTTGAACTCACAACGACGATCATTTGATGCCATGCATAGTGAAGGTTCTTTGATGTACTAGTTAAGCTTAGATCAACAACATAAAAGCAACATTGAGAAAGAAAAAGCAACAGTAAAATCTACTCGACATTCGATCACAAACCAAAATTCGACGTAAAATCAAAATAAGAATAAAGCATAAAGAATTGAAACAAAAATTATCCACTCATAGTGATCGAAGATTATATTAGCCCAATGAAGGTGAAAACAATGAAAGCTTTTCCTTTTTCTTGCTAATGGCAGAAGTTTATAATACTCGACAAAGGATGAAGAGAAGAGGAGTGTTTATAGACGACAGTGGATAATTTGAGCGATTAAAGAACCATCTAGGTTTCATCATTGCTATTAGATCAACAGTCCCTTCTCTAAACGGTTGCAGCAACACCTCGAGAAACCAACTATCATTGCCAGTAACATGAGGATACGTATCTGCAGTATTAAATATTCAAATGACAAGTCCACCCTACTCGTAGGTGCGAACTAGGGTGAGGGGCAAAATGTTGCTCGCTTTTCTCGCAAGCATAGTATAGGCCGGCCCATGCAGTTCTACTGGCCTGTATAAAACCAACGGCTAACACCTCAACCTGCCTCCTTGCTTGTATCATGTCCTACACTATGACATGTATGTTCCCAAAAGCTGGTAATATGGCTCGCCCATCTCATGAAGCCCGCATCTCGCTCGAATGACTAATTCTCCCATCCGAAGGATCTGCCCAACACCATTGCACCCACAAGCCAAGCAAACCCATATGGTCCTTAATGGGAGACGGAAAGATACAATGGTCGGAAATGCAAAATAACTCCCAACAGACGAGCGGCCCAGCCAATGACCTATTACCTTGCAAAGTCCCTACTATCCTGTCTTTTTGGCAAGGCCGTGACACCAAAAACTTGACTAAAAACCAAGGACTTGACGAGAGGAGTCACGGCAGATCAATACGAAAAGTATAATCAAGGATCGATACGATGAAATAAGTGCGCATCGATACAAACTGGAATGAAGATCATCGATACGAAGCGCCTATGTATGATCGATACGAAATCAACATCCTTCAATCGATACGAAGAGCATAAGTTCGTATTGATACGAACTGGAATGATAGTTATCGATACGAATGAAGTTACATGGGATCAATACAAAGAAACATGGTCAAAAGGAGGAAATAGCCACTCGGCATGAAAAGTGGATCGCTCCTAGACTATCGCTCCATGTCACCCTGATCGATGCGCATAGCATCGATACGAGTTAATCGATACGAACTCAACAGCCTATTGCAAATTCAAACTTGGATCGATCATAACTCAAGATCTACAGGTCCAAATGCCACCAAATTTTCACGGGAGCTTGCTTACCACCTCAAGAATGTCTATGATCGATCTCAACCCAAAAGGAGATATTTTTGATCGATACGAATCGATCAAGGATCGATCCTAAATGACCCTGGATCGATCAAGTGGGACCACCCACGTGGGAGAAGAGCTATTCTGAGATCTAAGTCAGATATTTTCAGCCTACACATATATATAGCAGCCTTATGCCTTCAGAAAAGGAACTTTTTGATTCTACTACGTCGATACTCTGCCGGAGATCCATTGTAACTCGAGTGCTTGTGTATTCTCTATTGTAATCAGTTAGTAGACATCAATAATACAACAAACTTTCCAAAGTGGATGTAGGCTACAACGCCGAACCACTATAAATTCATGTGTTCTTGCATTTCTATTTGTCTGTTTTGGTCTGTTTGTTAGATTAACCTCTTTTTACATTTATATTCTTCATTCTAATCTCTTCAAATACGTCCGAAGGGTGTTGTGTCCAATTTTGCTACAAACACTTTGGTGCTTTCACTGAGAAAACCCAGTTTTTCTCCTTCTCATTGGATCTACTGCCATTGTTGGATTGCAAGAATCTAAGGAGGGGATCCAGATCCGTTATCCAGTAGTTCCTTCCATTCTATTCAGATTTCACCAGATCTAGGAAAGAGCTACATCAGCCATGGTTAACACAAGGACTGCTTCAATTTTTACTAATCCGAAAGGACGAGATAGACAGAATCCCACGCTGCTGAACACAACGGGTCAGACTTCTGTCGGACCTTCGGATCCACAAGGCCCTGTGACTAGGGAAGAGTTCCAGATTCTGATGCATGAGCTAACCCAGAGTCGTCAACAGCTCACCCAGCAGATCCATGCCAACATAGACCTCACGAACCAATTGAACAAGGAAAGTCGAAGGGGGTCAAGAAGGGATCGTGCTTCTTACTCGTTAACAGAAAGTTCAGTTTCCTCTGACTTCCATCATAGATCTACGCGCCAACGGCTGGATGGAATTTACACGCAAGCCTCCGGGCATCAGCGTGTTTTGAATCTCGGACAAGCTGGAGCTAGTCCCTCTACGGGGCACCAGGCTGGACCCTCCTCTCGAGAAGGGGCACCTCCTTATCACACTACTGATTGCCATGCAGCCGCCGCCGCCGCCATAGACTTGGATGCTGAGATTTGGAACTGAGCAGATCCGAGCCTTCGTCAACACAATCATGCTCCTAAACCCTATGTGCCCAAAGATCTGGAGCCAAAGAGGTGAGGCACGGATCATTGACCATGCCCGGACCATCCTCGTAATGTGGAACCGGGCCACGCCTTGGCCCAGAATGTCCAAATGCCAGACATTCCAACCATGATCCGTCAAATGATCCACGAAAGTCAAGGCCTCACCAATGACGATATGGGGAATCTCCCGGACTCATACGCCATTCACTAACGACATCCTTTATGTTGAACCACCCCGCCGATTCAGAATGCCAACTTTACCTGTTTACGAAGGAAGTTCAGACCCTAACAAACAAATCATGAAGTATGAATGGCTCATGAACGCCGCACGAGCTGATGATGTGGTCAAGTGTAGAAGCTTTCCTATCTCCCTAGGGGGCATTGCAACCATGTGGTTTACTCGTCTACCACCCCGATCCATTTCATGCTTTGACCAGTTGGCTACAAAATTCATCGAACAGTTTCGTATGCATGTTACGAGACCGAAAGATGTTAACACCTTGTCTAGCTTACCCAAGCTCCGGGAGAGACACTTAGACATTATCTGGAAAGCTTTCATGCTGCCTGTGCTGAGGTCAACAACCTGAATGACATATCTATCTTAATGGCACTTACTAAAGGAATCGATCCTGATTCCGAATTTGGCAGTTGGTTGGCTGGGAAACCCCCCGCGTCGTTGGATCATTTCTATGCTAAGGCGGCCTAGTTTTTTAAGGAGAGAAGACGCTAGGTGATCTAGGAAGCAGGACGATGTGGGGCCCAGTGGTGAAGACGTTCAAAGTAATGTTGCTATGAAACAGATCGGTGAGAACTCTGGCAATGTGGAATTGAATAAACGGAACAAGCAGAGCCAGCAGAAAGGCAATGGAGGTTAAAGTAAGAAGCAAGATCAAAATTGTGGACCGTGACGCAGAGCTCCCATGTTTGACCAATATACCCCATTGAATACATCCCTGGAGAATGTTTATTTGCAAACCTGTAATACTGGATAGTATAAGAAACCAGCTCCAAAACAGTCATCTGAGAAGCAGATTCAAACTAGAAAATTTTGTAGGTTCCACGATTGCAATGGCCACAATACTAATGTGTGTCGTCATTTGCAAGACATCATTGAGAAACTGATATGAGAAAGGAAGCTGGAACAGTTTGTTAGGGCGTCGCAGGCTGGAGGCGCGGGCCCATCAAACCAGAATCAAGGTCGAAATAAGGCTAGACTGGAGGAACCCGCGCGTACTGGCGGGAGATTAGTTATTAATACAGTTAATGGTGGTCCTCATCCAGTTGATCAGATTTGGAAGGAAATGGAGTCGTATGCCAGTTCAATTAGGCATGCGGACTTCGAATGTGGCAGTAATGTAGATGATAAGGCTCCGGCGAAACAACAAATGACGATGACAGACGACATCGTTTTCTGGAACTGAGACGCTGATAGAGTCGAAGCCCCCATTATCAATCCACTAGTCATATCGGCTCAAATAGGTCATGCTTAGGTGAAGAGGATCTTGGTAGATAGTGGAAGCTCCGTAAATATTCTTTTCAAACGATCTTATGACCAGATGAAAATGGAAGCGAAGGACTTAAAACCATGTCAGTCTCGCATATATGGCTTTAATGGGAGTGCAACGATACCCTCTGGGATGGTGGAGTTGCCAGTTGAGTTGGGAATCAGAGATCGCTGGAGAGTCCGGATGCTACAACTTGTTGTGTTAGATATTAATTCTCTGTATAATGCTTTCTTGGGCTGACTGGCCCTAGCTGAATTTAAGGCAGCCAATGCCCCATGGTGCTTAACTCTAAAGTTCCCCACTGATAACGGGGTTGGAGTTGTTCAAGGATATTTGGCGGTTGGATGCACCTGTTATGTTGCTGAGCTGCAGGATGCGCAACTTAAAGAGAAGGGCAAGGACGTAGAGGAATCTCTCTGCATCTGTTTCACTGAAAATTGACAATTAACGCCTAGACCTAGGCCCAGGAACCACAACCAGTTCCTGAAAGATCTTGATCCACGAGATAATTATAATGAAGAGGAAGTCAAAGACAGTCAGGCTTCCCCGGCAGAGTTGACGATCGACGTTCTGATCGATAATAATGATGACTCCAGAATGATAAAGGTTGGATCTCAACTTAGCCACCAGATGAGAGAGGAATTGGTTGAATTTCTCCGGGCAAACCTCGACGTGTTTACCTAGACTCAATCTGATATGTGTGGGATCTCGCCAGACATCGCGAACCATGCATTGAATATTGACCCACGACATGTCCCGGTCAAACAAAAAACGAGCGGTATGGATCCAGAGAGATCTACCGCCCTAAAGGAAGAGGTAAATAAACTCAAGTCGAACGGGTTTATTCGAGATGCATTATACCCGAAGTGGGTATCCAACCCAGTGCTTGTCAGGAAATTCAACGGGAAATGGAGAACTTATGTGGACTACTCAGATCTGAATAAAGCCTGCCCTAAAGACAGTTTTCCACTTCCTAGAATTGATCAACTTGTAGATTCAACTGCCGGACACGAACTCTTATCTTTCATGGACGCATATTCCGGCTACAATCAAATACCGATGCACTTACCTGACTAGGAGCATACCATATTTGTCTCCGATCTGGGACTCTATTGCTATAAAGTGATGCCGTTCGGACTCAAGAATGCTGGGGCAACTTATCAAAGACTTTTCAACCGAATGTTTGCTAGCCAGATCGGAAAAACCATGGAGGTGTACATGGACAATATGCTCATAAAAGTTGCGACTGTCCATCGATTATGTACAAGACCTGGAAATAATGTTCAAAATCCTCCAACGGTACCAATGAAGCTCAACCTGTTGAAGTGTCATTTCAGAGTCGCATCCGGAAAGTTCCTTGGATTCATTGTCAATGCTCGAGGAATTGAAGCCAATCTTGAGAAGATCTATGCGATTTGGAATCTCGAGACTCCCAGAACTATAAAGCAAGTGCAAAGGCTCAACGGAAAGGTGGTAGCCTTAAGAAGATTCATCTCCAAATCCACAGACAAGTGCATTCCCTTCTCTGATCTGATCAGGAAAGGAAAGCGAAATTTTGAATGGACTGAGGAGTGTGAAGGTGCATTCCAAGCACTGGTTCAACATCTGGCGACACCACCTATTCTGTCAAAGTCGGTTGATCATGAAAGATTGTATATCTATTTGGGGGTTTCAGCGAAAGAATTCAGTGCCGCATTGATTCGGGAGGAGGATCGGATACAGCGACCGGTCTATTATATCAACAAGCGATTTACTGGGGCGGAAAGAAACTACCCAAAACTGGAAAAGCTGGCTTATTGCCTCGTCATTTCCTCAAGAAAGTTCCATCCTTATTTCCAGGCTCATCTGATCACAGTCTACACAGACCAGCCGTAACGACAGGTCCTTACGCGGCCTGAGACGTCTGGTAGGTTTGTCAAGTGGAACATCGAGCTAAGTCAGTTTGACATCGTTTATACATCAAGTGGCAGACTTCATAGCTGAGTTTACTATACCAGAGGACTTGCCCGAGACTAGTGAATCTCCCAAGTACATATGGAAGCTATACACGGATGGTGCGTCAAACGATCGTTGCTCAGGCGTAGGAGTAGTACTTGAAAATCCAGAAGGTCGATCCATATGCAACGCCTTAAAGCTTGATTTCTGCGCAACTAACAATGAGGTCGAATACGAATCTTTACTCACTGGACTCAGACTTGCCAAAGACTTGAGAATTATCGCTATGGATATTTACTGCGACTCGCAATTGGTTGTATGTCAAGTTCGGGGAGAATACCAAGCTAGAGACCGGAGGTTGGCTGCTTATCTTGCTCGGGTTCAGGAAGTGTTCAATCAGTTCGATTTCTATGCCATCCTCTGTATACCCCAGGAGCACAATCAGAAGGCCGATTCTTTGGCGAAACTGGCCAACACCGGTGAAACACAGCAAATGGGAATCGTCCCCATTGAGACACTTACCTCTCCAAGCATCGACCAGATAGAGGCAGATTGGGTGCATGAGGCAATGCCCGAAAAGGATTCATGGATGACCCCATTCAGAAACTATCTCGAACACGGAGCTTTGCCCGAGCGTAGAAGTGAGAAAAGACAAGTACTCTGAAAAGCTTCGTGATTCATTATTACGAATGGAGTCATGTACAGGAGAGGATACTCGATTCCTTTACTCCAGTGTATCGCCCATGACGAAATCAAACGAGTGTTACATGATGTACACGAAGGAGAATGTGGCGATCACACTGGGGGCAAGCCCTTGCTAAGAAGATAATCCAATACGGGTATTATTGGCCGACTGTGAATCAAGATGCATCGGACTATGCCAAGAGACGTGACAAATGCCAGAAACATGCTCGAATTTCAAGAGCCCCTCTTACCGAAATTACTCAGATGGTCATTCCATGGTCGTTCGCCACATGGGGCATCGATATAATTGGGTCTTTACCTCTGGCTAAAGGTGGTGCAAAGTACGCCATCGTTGCGGTTGACTACTTTACCAAATGGGCAGAAGCTAAGCACCTTGCCACAATCACGACAAAAAAAGTAATCAACTTTGTAGTACGCAACATCATCTGTCGTTTTGGCCTTTCGCATTCAATCATCACTGACAACGGACCCAATTCGATAGTGTCTAGTTCAAGAATTTTTATCAACGTTTCCACATCCAAAAGAAGTTCTCGGCGGTTGCTCACCCTCAAGCAAATGGACAAGTCGAAGCTGTTAATAATGTTATTAAGTCCATTCTGAAGAAACGACTGGAGAAGTTTGGAGGCAGATGGGTCGATGAACTTCCCATGACCCTATGGGCATATCGAACCACCCACAGGTCCGCGACCAACCACACTCCATTTTCACTTTCCTAAGGCTCTGAGGCCTTTATTCCAGTTGAATTGGAAGTACCTTCTCATCGTGTGACATATTATGATCCAAAAACGAATGCCATATTACTTGCTAAATCTCTGGATTTATTGGATGAGAAGCGTGAAGAGGCTGATTTGAGGGCAGCCACGCGTCGAAGTCGAGTCGCCCGATTATACAATGCTAAGGTCTGACCCAAAACCTTTGAACTTGGCGATCTTGTACTCAAGAGAATCTATTCGGTCCCTTCACATATGAAACCAACATGGGAAGGACCATATGTTATCGAGCGGAGACTTGGAGACGGCACATTCAAATTATCAACTGTTAACGGTCTCACTTTGCCGGAAGCTTGGAATAGCGAAAGTCTCCATCACTACTACACATAACATGATTTATTTATTCATTTAGTCTGCTTTTCATTTGAAATTTGTTTATGCATTTTGAAATTTGAACTTGTAATAAGGCAACTGACTTTGCCATACTTTCTTATTTCAACAATAAAATGCAAACTTGTAAAGCCAGAGTGGCGATTCTTGAAATGCGTCATGCGACCATCATAATGCACGGAGAGCTAAGTTCCATCCTATAGTGGGACTTATTCAAATAGGGAGTGACTATGATATGATCGGTCACTCGCTAAGTGAAACCCCAAGCTCCGGGGCAAGCAACCACACTAAAGCCAAAAAGGATTGATACACAACAATCCTCTAACAAACTCCGGTTCCTAGAGTGTAAGCTGGAGTATAAACTTCAAATCCAGAACATGGACTCGAGAAGGGTGAATCCGTCCACCCACGACCTTGCCCATGTACAATCTAAACCCGAGGAGGATGGATCCGTTCATCCACGACCTTGCCTTTCACTTTTACAAGCTCGAGGAGGATGGATCCGTCCGTCTATGACTTCACTTGTCTACTCAAGGTGGATATGATCCGACTATCCACAACCCTGATCAATTCATCATTCCCAGAGTACAAACGAGATCCTAATACTTAAATAAATGTGATCGACCGTCTATTAACTAACTCCAGATTCCCGGAGTGCGAACTGGAGTATAAGCATCGAAATGGGTGCGACTGACCACCCATCTGCTAACTCTGGTCCCCAGAGCGCGGGTCGGACTATAAACACCAATTGGGTGTGACTGACCACCCATTAACCAACTCTAAGTCCTCAGAGTGTGGACCGGAGTATAAACACAAAACGGGTGTGAATGACCACTCGTAAATCAACCTAAGTCCCCGGAGTGCGGACATAATTCTAAGTATTAAGTAGGCATGACTGACCGCTGGAATGCAAGTTCAATCCCCAGAGTGTGGATGAAATTACCAGTAAATGAGCGAGTGTGATCCACCCACTCAAACTCGTTTCACCTTAACTTTGTTCCGACTAAGTTAAGTGCAATTTATTGAAGGCAGAAAGCGACTGTCAACCGACCACTTCAATTCTCTCCAGAACTGGGAGCTTAGCTCAAATACAAGCCGCTAACCTAGATAGCGCGACGTTGGGACTCAACTTGACGTTTGGTTATGACCCGAAGCCATGGCTTCAGGACTTAACAACCGAACTCAAGTCCAATTCAGAGACTAAAGCCTCACAAGTATAGTGAATGGAAATTTGAGTGCTGAAACACTTAAGTAAATAAACATAGAGCTATGCTGAAAACAAAAGGAGATTTTATTTCTACTATTCCTTGGAAAAAAGACAAGTACAAAAACTTATTCCCAGAAATTCCTATAAGTAGGGGCCGAACCCGCATCTATACACGGTCTGCAAAAAGTAAAATGAAATTCTATCCTACTTATCTACCAAAAAGAGGGAATAAGAAGGCATGTCTACTCCTTCGACTTCTTCTTCTTCCTCGGCGTCGACCCACTAGAGCTGCCGCTCGGATGCCTCTTCGAGCTTTTGTCTTTTGCTATTTGGTCTCCGGTCGGGGGATTACAGAGATCCCTTCCTCCGAACTCACGGGGATCGGGATATTTTCTGAATGCAGAGCCGGAAGAATGGTAGCACTTTCAATGTGAGAGGACGAAGGGGGCACGCCAGTATCGACGATTGTGCCGCCAAAAGAAATCATACGCGTAGGGACCGGACTAGGGCCCGCCATGCCACCTCCGATGCTACTAGCGTGCACGGCTCTTTCCATTTCAACGTTAATCTCTGCCATTATAGCCTCATCCCAATCCACTTGAGTGCCCACCGAAATGCTGCTAGTCGGGCCTAAGGAGCTAGCCATAAACACATCTTCATCTATAACAAAAGGCAGATCATTGATTGGGTTGCTTTGGTGGCCGAGGAGTTCTTCCATCATTTGTTCGTCGAAAACGAAACTGCTCTCGTGAACTCCACCGGTTGATGTAGTAGCCATTGTGGTCGTTGCCTCCATCATAATGGCCTCCTACTCGTGATGCAATTCTTGGGTTGCAGGAGGAACGGCTGGCGCAACAACTATAACTGAATAAAGATAAGAGAAGATATTAGTGACATCTTCCGACAATGCTCCTGCATTTAAGCAAATGGACAGAGTGTTCAGAGTACCTTCCTCAGATTGGCTCACGTACTCAGCCAACGTGCCTTTAGAAGCATGTTCGAGTAGCGAAGAAATGTGTGGCCTATCTGGGTCGTACGCCGGAACAGCTGGAGGATTAATTGTAGAAGTAAGCTCAGGTTGAGTCGCTGTAGGCATTTCAGAGCTTTCTTCATGGTGCTCAACCTCGGACCCCTCTCCAACGTCCGGGTATTTATCAGCTAGTTTCTCCTTTTCAAAAGTGACAGTGGCATCATGAAGAACTTTACTCTCATCTTCAATTAATATCCGGTTCTCTAACTCGAAGTCGTCATTGATGTAGAGTTGTGGTTCGCTTTCTCATCTTCTACCAAGCGGCACTAGGCATTGTACAGATGTAGCGGGTAGTCATCGAACTAGCCTAGGTTGCGATGTTTAAGGACATTGACATTATAAGTGACCAGGAGGTCTTGGATATCACCTTCCAACCTGGTCTCTACCGCTCTAACCTCAGTCTCAATTTTGGCCTCGGTTTCTTGGACCTTTAGTTTGGCCGCATCCCACTCATCCCTGAGTACTATAGCCTGCTCACACGCCTCTTGGGCAGCTCTATTAGCATCATCTTTTTCTTTGACGACTTCAGCAAATTTGGCTTTTAGCTCCTCGAGCTCTTTTAGCACCGCATCTCTTTTAGCCATGAATGTGGTAGTCCGGTGCCCCATTTCCTCGACCAAGGCTAAATATGTTCGCCTCATCTCCTCCATTTTCCAGGTTGCCTCGTCGGCTCTTTTATTAGCCTCCATTTTCGAATTTCTCGAAGACTCGTTTTCATTGTTGAGCACCTGAATTATGCGGTTCTTCTGAGCGAGATCAGTTTCTAGTTTCTCGATTGTCTTCGCCCGCTCAAAGGCCACCGCTGATACTTTCTCTACGGTCTTCATCCATTCTCGATATTGACTATAAACATCATATATATAGTCATGCATCATCTGTTCTGCCTCATTGGGAATTCACTTTAAGTGCGGAGGAAATATGAAGCCGTCGAAGCAGACATTTGGGAAATCTTTCTTCAACTTAGCGATTCTAATCGCTTCTTCCTCGGTGGGTTCTATAGCAACTTGTTCAGTGGTAATGGGGTTCTCAATCTCGATCCTCCGATGTTGTTCGTCGGGCCTTGAAGTTTGAGGTGGTGGTACTTGACGTGAAGATTCTGAGGGCTGTTTACCAGAACCAGAAGGTTTGGAAGGAATTCTAGGTGGTGGAGAGTGAAACCGTGAGCGGCGCCTATAATCCCTTTCCCTCTCCTTTCTCGCCGCTCACGCTCCTAACTAGAATGGCAACGATCATAGTCTCTGTCAGACTCGCGCTTGTGAGACTCAGAATAAGAACTAGAAGAATGGCGCGTAGAGCGAAGACCGCCAAGCATCGAGCCTTGCCTTACCATTGTGTCTGTGAAATGAAAATTGGAATTAGTTATCCCCTTAAACTGGAAAACGTGTGATGATAAGTTGTGCGGTGCTGTGTATGGGTGCATGTGCAAACCCCCCAACCAACCGATTGTGGCGGCTCCGCTTGCAGGAGTCGGCTCCCCTACATCTAAAGCACTCCAGCCTGCCTCGGTTTCCAAACTGAAGTCTCGAAGTGAAGTCAGATCGTTTGGGATTGAGACATCAGCCAATCCTTCCAACAAGCTCTCTATTTGCGGAGGAGGAATCTCCTGACTAGTAGCGGGCAAAGACACCACGACGGTTTTTCACCTTAGAGATTTGTAGGAAACGGTCTTGCCTTTTATTTTTCCCAATGCTAGAGGGTCCTGCGAAGGCACAGCCACAGGCTCGTCTCTAGCTGGCGAACTCTCGTCATCGCCTTGTTCGGTTATAACAATTCTGGGAGCTCTCCTTCTTATTTGCCTCGCTAGAGCCGTCCTAAGAACTCCTACTAGTCCTATGCTCTGATCTCTATCGATCAGCCCAACGGCAATCAAATTTTCTTCTATGAGGACTTCGTCAATTTCTCTATGCGCGGCTGGCACCGCTTGAAGAACCCTTACTATTTTTTTGAACCGAGCCCCTTCGGGTCATGGAATCAAAGCTGTATAAGAAGCAAAGTGTTAAACTCGGCACTGATTAATATCGTCTTATTAATCAACAAAGAAGTTGAAGCACTTATGTCTGACTAGCCACCTCCTGGCAAATCCCGATGGACACCGGACTCAAAACCATTCGGTTTTGAAGTAACTCAGCTTGCTCCAAGATCCAGCCACAAATTGACAATTCCTAACTGCTTCTAGGAAAGTGAAGGAGGGGTTGTCTCCGTGACTTTTTATGTTGAATAAGTATCTGATTTCTTCTACGGTCGGAGGATGGAAGAGGTGTTCCATAAAGATAATGAACAGGCTGTTGAGCAAGGCATACCCGTTTGGGTGCAACTGGGATGGAGTAACCCTCAAGGAAAGTAACACTTCCCAGATAAACTGATTGAAGGGAGGAAGTGTCCCGGCTACACACATGAATCTATGACAAGTTGTGTACCTCTCCGGGGGGTTGTGAGCTCTATCTTCCGGCCCCGGTAATAGGACATCATTTAGCAGCAACCCATGACTTAGGCAAATCTTGCCTAACATATCTTCGGAGATATTAGAGCGGATAGAATCCTGCGAGTTCATAATAAAGACTGCTCCCGACAATTCATCCAGAGCAGGGCTAATTTCTTCAGCTGCAATAGCCGGTATTTCAATTACGGGAAGAGGCGGACTCTGAACATCCTGCGACTGAGAACTTTCAGGTTCCATAACTATTGAACTTAGTAAAAATCATCGTTAGACGACAATAAACCCGTGTTCCCCCAGTGTGAAGTGAATGATCGTGTTGTGCAGTGCTACATAATGCTTTAAATTTCTAAAATTTCAAAATATGTTCAAACAACAAGACTTCGAGATTCAACCGGAGTGACCGTCATCGTTGACCATCACAACCGGGCCATCTGGACTTCAGAGAGTGATCCTAGTTAGAGTTCGTCAAATTTATCAAGTTACAGTTCCATCGACTAGCTTCGAGGGGTAGTCAGATATGCATTTACACAGTTATGTCCAGTTATGAAAAGCTGAAGCTCATCGGAGTCAAATGTTCGATTATGCAAGATTTTGTATCCATTAAAGTTTGAACTTGGATCGATCACCAGAAGTGCACTCCGTATCGATAGTGGAAGACAGCATCTCGTATCGACTGCCAGAAGGTCAATTCATATCGACACAGAACCCTCAACTTCATATCGATCAAAAATAACATCTTTGTATCGATCGCCAGATCCAAGTCTTCGTATCAATCACCCTGGATCGGTATGAACTCCCATCATCAGTCGATACAAAGCTACTTGCTTCATCGATACGAAGATCCATTATGCCTAGATCGATACGAACTCATTCTCCATCCACAATCGATATGAGTACGTCCTTCATCCACCATCGATACGAGTAATTCCTTCATGTCCCTCTACACTTCTTCTTCTCCAAACAACATAAACGCCATTCCAACCTTCCTCGACCTTGCTCCGGTCCAACTCCGACCTCGACACCACCGAAATTGGCCACGAATGTGAATGGATTGGCAGTCGAACTCGAATCTCATCGTTTTAATGTGGATTTATGGGTTGAGTACCTAGTTAAAGCAGTTAGTTCGAGGGATTAGCAAGTTGTGTTGATTTGAGAATGAAGGCAGTTTCTACTTCTCAGGTTTTCTATCGATACGAAGGCAAGAGTAAAATGAAAGCAAGCAGATTTTTTCTAAGTCCAAAATGTATTTATATGGGTACGAAACCAAAGGAAGGAAATGATTTGTCTCCCACTGCTAAAACCCGATAGGAATGATCGCCAACCTCATCGATACAAAGAGCTATATTCGTATCCATTCACCCAGATCGATCTGGGATATGGCTGTTCGTATCCATCAGCAATTGACCTCATTTGTCATCGATACGAATGCCGCTGCCAAGTCATGTTTGGTTCAATCAAATCCATCGATACGAAGTAACAATTTCGTATCCATCTGCTTGAAGACCACAGGAGTTTGTATCCATCGATACGAAGCATCTTGAAGAACCAACTACTTCGTATCGATAGCCATCGATACGAAATGCATATCCCAACTCTTCAAATTGATCCAATGCATATCCTAACTCTTCAAATCGATCCAGGAGAGGATTGATACGAAGAAAGGATTAAATACGATCGTCAAATGTTGTTACAACTCGAATTTCACATCGATTCAGGAGAGGATCGATATGAGACTCGATCCAAACAAAAACTAAAAGACTTGATAACGACCCGTGAACGTGTAAACGTGAACATGAGTCAAGTTAACATACGTGCATGTATGATGAACTAATATTCAATTTTCAAAATTCACAGGAATTGAATGCTCACCTGATGACAATTACGACAGTGAACTACAAATTGCTAGCTCTTGACACTCAGTTACAACAAAACACTGCATGATCACTGGTAGTCAACAATTCAGCATTTATATAATTGGAAATCTATCAAAGGTTACATCTCTTAATGAAAAAGCAACAACTATTCGATGAATCAAATAAAACCTTTTCAGAATGAAGATTGCAGATTTTCAAAGCACGTCATGTTCACACAAGACATACTTCGGGGGGGAAATGTTATCCCGCCTTTTTGACAAGGCCGTGACACCAAGAACTTCACTATAAACCAAGGATAATTTGTCCTGAAGATAGGTTATACACAGGTCTACTATGGATACTGGACGATTTTGTCTGAGTTTGGATCGAGCTACGATTAACATGGTATGACAAGCAAAGCTATGAAATCCATCTTTCCAAGTTTCAGGTCAATCGGAGTTCGTATGCTCAAGATATGGATCGATCAAAATCAAGGAAGTCAATCTCATTCGGATCCATGGTGTTTGTATCCATCATAGGCCAACCACCTTCGTGTCCATCAACCCAGAAGCATCTATTTCATATCCATCCCTCAAGTTATTTCAGTTCGTATCCATCAAGAAGAAGTGGCCTGGTTCGTATCGTTCACTCACTTGATCCATACGCAGGAGAGAGTCAATGATCGATACGAGAGGAGTCATGGCAGATCGATACGAAAAGTATAATCAAGGATCAATACGAAGAAATAAGTACACATCGATACAAACTGTAGTGAAGATCATTGATACGAAGTGACTATGGATGATCGATACGAAATCAACATCCTTCAATAGATACGAAGAGCATAAGTTCGTATGGATACGAACTAGAACGAAAGTTATCGATACGAATGAAGTTACATGGGACCGATACAAAGAAAAGTCGTCAAAAGGAGGAAATGGTCGCTCGACATGAAAAGTGGATCGCTCCTAGACTATCGCTCCATGTCACCCTGATCGATGTGCATAGCATTGATACAAATAACTATCGATACAAACTCAACAGCCTATTGCAAATTAAAACTTGGATCGATCATAACTCAAGATCTACAAGTCCAAATGCCACCAAATTTTCACTGGAGCTTGCTTACCACCTCAAGAATGTCTATGATCGATCTCAGTCTAAAAGGAGTATTTTGATCGATACGAATGGAGTAGGGATCGATCAGGGATCGATCCCAAATGACCCCGGATCGATCAAGTGGGCTCACCCACGTGGGAGAAGAGGTATTCCGAGGTCTAAGTCAGATATTTTCAGCCTACACCTATAAATAATAGCCTTATGCCTTCAGAAAAGGGACTTTTTGATTCTGCTACACCGATACTCTGCCGGAGACCCATTGTAACTCAAGTGCTTGAGTATTCTCTATTGTAATCGGTTACTAGACATCAGTAAAACAACAAACTTTCCAAAGTGGACGTAGGCTACAACGCCGAACCACTATAAATTCCTATGTTCTTGCATTTCTATTTGTCTAATTTGGTGTGTTTGTTAGATTAGCCTCTTTTTACATTTATATTCTTCATTCTAATCTCTTCAAATACGTCCAAAGAGTGTTGTGCCCAATTTTGGTACAAACAGTCACATACTTATCTTCCACCTCATCTTCCCACACCTCCAAAGTTCCCTTATCTTAACATGGCCAGCTATGGCCATATTCATTCAACCACCCTTGTAAAAGAGAAGCTACGACTGCGTAGGTTCTCTAAAAAGACTAGTATATAAGACGTTGTTCACTTGATAAAAGTTGTACTATAATGCCCTTACCTTGCCCTTTGCTATCACCCTAACAAAGCTCCACTGCATAACCACTCCCGAATCTCATGCCGCCTGCTATTAACTAAGACATGCTTAAGTACGTATCACCAGCCGGAGATCATCTCACCCATCCAAACCAGCTGGTGTCCTAGCTGGCATACACATCAACCAAATGACCACAGATCAACCGCCTAAAGCAATTCCCTGGCCTTTGCAGTGCAATCTCGGTCGTCCAAATCAAATTTCAGCATCTATAAATACAGCCAAACATGCATTGTCACAGGGGTTGAAAAATCTAAAGCTATCAAGCATTTAATTTTATTATTATTATCTCTTGTAATTTAAGTCAGTGTAAGAGAAGCAAAGTATAAGAAAATCCTCATAGTGGACGTAGATCAACTTAGATTGAACCACTCTATATCTTGTCTCTTTACCTACTATGCATTTTATTTCCTTATTTTACATTTTAAAACCAATTTATTAGTTCGTAACCTCCAATAATAGCCATTCTCAACTATTTTTGAGGTTGAATAAATTTCTAGTAAACAAAAGGATGCATATGAATATACAATGCCTACATATATATGTATGTATGTATGTATGTATTACCTAATGAATTATAAATATTATATTATGCTAATATATATATATATTACACGTATAAAGTAAACGAGGGGTTAAATAAATTAAAAGCCATGAGACTTAAGGGAGTATACATTGGACGTATATAAAGACATATGATGTCATATGTTTTACTCATCTCCTTTCAATAGTTGACAATACTGTATAAAATTATTTTTATTTAAGAATTTAAAATAATAATGCTCTAATCATTTATAATATAAATGGAGTACAATACATACCTATGGTTTTTGAGCACCTCAAGACATAGAATATCTAAGATGACGTTTATATTATCCCTAGATAAGTAAAAATGTTATGTAACTTATTAAGCACCCTCGAGGATTATACAACTCCCCTTAGGATATCGCTAAATGATGGGTCTATGGTATCTAATGTACTTTATGATTTTTTGGGCACTCTCACGATCATAAAGATGATTAGAACATAGTTAAAAGTATGGTTAGGAGTTATATACGAGATATAACTAATAAAAAGTTACCATTTATAAGGGATGCAATTTGCTGAGCACCCTCATGGTTGTAGTAACATGGTAAACGGATCCTAGCCCCTACTAATGGAATTTGCGAAATTGCCGTATGTTTTTTAGTATTTTCAAGAGATGTAAAATTTAGTAGGAGTGTTATTATATAAATATAATAAACCAATCTAATTAGTATAAGAGAATTCAGTGGGAGTCTTATATATATATATATATTAGATAGTTACATGTATGAATATGAGTATTACATATTTGAATATATATATATGAAGAAGTTACCTCCTTGCAATTATATATATATATATATATATGTTGATGCCAAAAATGGATCAATGACCTAAGACCTGTAGAAACGTTGAGATCAAGCAAAAAATATAAGGAAAGTAAAGAGAACACAAGGATTTTTAAAGTGGTTCGACAATCTCTGGCATACGTCCACTGTAGTTTTTACTAATTATAGACTTGAGAATCATTAGTACAAGGGATTTACTAATCTAAAACTTAGAACAACAAATATTAGCTTCCTTAGTGACTTTGATGGAGGAGAGATAGGAGATGAAGAAGATGAAGTGCCAAAAGTCCTTTTCTAGTAGCCATTGGGTATGTATTTTTAGAGAAATCGTCTAGCAGAACCGGAGGCCCATGAAGTATTAAGTCCAAATCCAGGTTCGAAGGTGTAAGGGAGGAAGGTGGGGCCGAAATATTACTAAAAACTACTCTTCATCGAGTGGTACCACTCGGTACTGATAGGTGTTTTGGGTGAAAATCTCTCCTCCACCTTCCACTTTGCCTTTTATCTCTGATGCATTGTCTTCGGAGCATTTTTCTATGAGATTGAGTTGTTTCTGATAGTTCTTGATATTGCTTGTTCTTGTCCGTTTTCTTTGCTTTCTTTCAAAAGAATCCTTGGAGTTGTTCTTCCATTTCTTGAGAAATGTGCCCCATGACTATGACTTCGAGCCAGAGCTCCACGTACATGTGTTTTGGAGGAACCACATGTATTATAAACCACTCGGCACTGAACGGTAGGATTCGGTTTCGAGTGGTACCCTTTGCTCTAAATCTTCTGGAATTTCTTGAGTGTGTTCCTATTGCCCTTCTAAGTGTTTTCCCAAGTCCGTGAATTGCTTCATCTTCGTCTTGATGTTCTAATTCCAATGAGAATCTGCTTGGTCAAAAGCCAGATAATACCTGCCTCCCAGAGTATGCTTTCGTTGGAAACAAAGCGTGCTCTGGAACAAGACGAGCATTAATTACTATCTTCATACTCTATTGGTTATCTAAGAGTTGCTTCAAAGCATCCCGTTAGGTTAAGTAGAAATGTGATGGAACCAAATCCGTGGTTATTCTTGTTTATATTAGTCGAGTATCCTTCGACTGATTACTAACTGTAAATAGTTTAAGTTCTATGTTGCTCCCTATCATCGGGTAGCGTCAGCTGTAGTATTTACTTCCTATTTATATATTTTCATTGTGAATAAGATCTTGTTCACGAAACTTGCTTTTCCAAGTACCAGAACCCGAACATTAGTTTGAGACTAAAATTGTGAGACAAATTATCTGAGTGCCCCCATTCTGATTGTACTTTCCCAATCCTGATCCTGGGCTGAAAGAGTCTGATAATTCCTATCTAGATTTTTAATGACTATCCTTTTTTATATTCATCCAAGCGCGTCTTGCTAGGCCACTAGTATAGCATGGAAATCTAGTTCGTACAACAGTTCCTATCTTCAGGGCCGATGGATTAATTGCTTGACTTTTAGCATTCCATCTTGACGCTGCCAACTTCCGGGCAACGACCGATATCTACAAGCCGAGGTTGAATTATCCAAATAACCCTTGTGTGGTCAGTCCTTATTAACATTGCCAACCTCTGAGAAATGAAAATTTCCTGAAGGTCAGGGTCGAATTATCCGATCAACCCTTAAGTGATCTTTCCTTCTTAACATCGCCTAACTCCGGCCAGCGGTAAATTCCTTAATGATCGAATCATCCGATCGACCCCTGCAATTCTACTCCTTTGTCCTGATCTCGGACCGAGAAAGTTTGTGCAGTTATCCATGCACCTAAATGTTTGGGATTGAATTATCCAATCAATCCTGGAAGGTGGGGCCGAATTATCCGATCGGCCCCGGAAGATTGGATCAAGTTATCCGATGGACCTAGAAAGGTAGGGCCGAATTATCTGATCAGTCCCAAAAGATTGGGTCGGATTATCCGATCGACCTAGAAAGGTGGGGCCGAATTATCCGATCGGCCCTATAAGATTGGGTCGAGTTATTCGATGGATCAGGAAAAGTGGGGTCGAATTATTCGATCGACCCTAAAGGATTGGATTGGATAATCTGATCGACACAGAGTCATACTCCCTGATCATGATCCCGGGCCTGAAAAGTTTGTATTTAGAAAAAGGGGTCGAATTATATGGTCAACAGCTGAGAGCATACTGCCCGGCCATTATCCTACACCCGAGTAGTATGTTCCCGACTATACTGCTAATCACGCAACATAATTTTTTTGCTTGCATGAACTTGGTTCCATCGGTCGAAGAAGCGAATTGCATTTATAAACGAAAATCATAGCAAGTCCTGCCTTATTATGTTGCCTCCAAAATCCTTGGGTGGCTTATTTTTGCAAAAATAAACTAAGTAAAGCTAAGTATAGTAGCAATGCAGCAAGTCGTTGTTCCATGCCCGTGGAATCTGGATTCCATCGACCGTAGCTAACTTCATCTCCAAACTTCTGCTCGACTGCGTAAGGACCTTCCAAATTCGGACCGAACCCCAATACCCCGGAGAACTCATTTCAGAACAAGTTCCCCTACCATAATAGTTCAGTTTTGGAACTTGGTGTTGAAGTGTTGTGTTACTCTTTTCCAGGAGAGAAGCTATCCTCGGTTCCGCTTCTTCCCTTTTCTCATCAACCACATTAAGGGACTAGAGCAAGAGTTCCTTATTTACTTTTGAATTGTAAAACCTTTCGCAATGACAAGGGACTTCCAGTTCTATCGAGATCATTGCTTCAGATCCGTAAGCTAAAGTGAACGACGAATGTCCACTTACTGACTTGTGGGTCGTCCTACAAGCCCATAATGATAGCAGAAGCTCATTGACCCAATTGCCTTTAGTTTTAGTTAATCGCTTCTTCAAAGTAGACTTGTGATTTTATTCATCGCCTCCACTTGTCATTCACCTGCAGATGTGCTACCGTTGAGATGCCCTTCCCAATTCTGTACCGATTATAGAAATTCTTGAACTTGGTACTTTCAAACCGAGTTCCATTATCCGTTATACTCTTCCGAGTTATTCCAAACCCACAAATGATGTTCTTCGCCATGAATTTAATCACCTTTTTTTTATGATCATGGCAAATGGTTCCGCTTTAGCCCACTTCGTGAAGTAATCCACTGCAACTATCACATATTTAGCTCCTCTTCTCTATCGGTAGCACACTGATTAAATCAATTCTCCAAACCGGAAATGGCTATGGGTTGACCATTTGTGCAAGCATTGTTGTGGGGCTCTCGGAATCTTCACAAATCTCTAGCAATGGTTGCACCATTGAGCTATCGCATGTCTACGATAGCACTATTGAGTGTTAAAAACTTGCTTCTATCACATGGCAAAACCAATCAAAGAAGTGTTCAATTTGGCATGTGGCAGCTCTTGATTGTGTCATGTCATCAAAAATGAAGCAAAAATAAGGTGCATCGCATATCATCTCAAAATATGCCACATCAGCAATGATCTCAATCATCCACGATTAATTGGTGCCACGTGTCAACAATCCAAATGCATAAATTTTCTACAAATATGCATGTACCCTCTACTAAGAAAGTTCAAATTCCTTGCACTTTTCCCTCATTTTCATTTTTCTCAAGCATAAATAAAGAACTTGACTTTTGAATTTTAACGGCCATTTTGGTCAAATCCAAATTAGGACGTTTTCACTAAGTACTCAAACAATTACCTATTTGCATTTTGACTATTTGAGGACCTAATAACTTGCATACTTATCCAAGAGTCCAACATCTTGCCCAAGTACCATTAAGTCATCTCAACTAAGCATATAACTTTGGATTAAATTATAGAAACGATCTCGACATGGGTTTCAAGTACGACCCACTCCCTAGCATCGTGCATGATGTTGAAAGTGCTAGGAACCATAGGCGAGAGAGGAGTTCTGTCCATGGCAGTTAAGACTCTCCAACCATAGTTGATGGTCTCATGGTCTTCCAACCGAGTACGGAGATCATTCAAATCACGTGCCATTTTCCCAAATATTTGCGATCCCGTTGACCAAGCTGAGCCACATGTCATCGCTCATGCTTGGGATGGTGCTGGTGGCACTGACCCCTATGCCACCGTTGGTCTTGTGGTCATTTGAGTCGTCGGCCTTAGCCTCACCATTACTAGGTTGCATGATAAATGCTTTATTGAGGAGAATAGGTTGTTTGAAGAGAATAAAGTGGTGAAAGTTGAGAGCTTTAAGGTGAAGACCCTCCTTATAGTGCTAAAATGTTAAGTAGATTTCTAGTCAACCTCGAAATGATAATTAGCGGTGGTTTTTAATGAAGGTTATTCAATGCACACATTTTTTACAAATGCAAAAGGAGGATTAAATACAGTGCAAGTAAGGTAACTGACACAAAATATAGAACGATTCGGTCTAGAAGAGATCTATGACCACCATGACTTCTTATCTTATTGTGTGGTCCTTATGTTACAAGAGGAATTTTGATGACTATTGTAAAGACATAAAACTTTTGTCAAAAGTTTATCTGCCCGCAACAAAATGAAGCGAGTAGTGGAGCTAGTTGACAATGAGCTTTGACAAATAAAGGGGAGTATGGAAAAGATCCATGGACGGATAAGCGGGTTCATGAGTTGATGTTTTCATGCATCACTTGGTCGCTAAAAGATGGAGCGAGGAATGTATAGAGGATAGTCAATAGATGTTGCCCGCGAAGCTTGAGGCTCAATATTATTCTTGGGAGGATGACAAACAGGGTACCAAGCAAGGATGACAAGTTAAACATGCCTTATGGATGAGAGTACATTAAATAGACATGATATTGGGTCAGAGGAGATCTTGGATGACATATGCTACGGGGCTATTCCTATTGGGCTTTGGACCGAACATGCCCATATATGCTTTTGTGAGAAAACGAGCAACAATTTCAGTCGTTTCTCTTTATTCTATTTCTCTTTCTCTTCAATCTATAGTCACTCCTTTTCACTTTTAAATGGAAAAAACTCCTCAAATTCACCCCTACATCATCTATAAAAGTCATTGCTCTCTCGTGGATCAGATTAACAATTCTATTATCTGATTTTATGATTTTCTATTTTCATATTCTCTGGTTATATGCATTGCTCTTTCAACTCCATATTCATTTCTAATCTGTTTTCCTCCTATATCACTTGCCCATTTATCTCGGAGATATACTATGTGGGTTATAGGAATTTTGTACAATGCTGATGACATATTAGTGTATTCAAACACGGTGAAGTCAGGCCAACTATATTTTACTTATTGTTAATATTCGAGAAGCCAACAGAGTTGAAGTCTTGTTGCAGTGTTCTTAGGCAGGTAGTTGTGAAATCATGTGTGGATTCTCGGGCTGTGTTGAGGTCCAGTTTAGTTGTTCTAGCAATTTTAGTAACTTGTTTCTTCCGGTCAAGTGAGGGTGATTAGTGATATGACAGAGGGAGTTCTGAGATTGGACATAGGATGGGAAATATGAACCAATATAAAATCGACTGTGTGCTCTACTTTTTATTTTCCATTGCATTTACTGTCTATTACTTTGATTGTATACATTGGGTCATATTCAAACCCAATAATACGACTTTACACTATTTGTGAGTCAAGACAATAGAAAACACACAATATTCTACCAAATTCATCTTGGTTCACTATTTTGTATTCGTTTTTCCTTGAACGCTAGCTTGGTCTCATGAGTGCTTTTGAGAATTTGGCCTTAGATTTCTCAGTGAGGCGACGCCTTCATACTCACGTAGGTGATTCTATAAAGAGTATTCCACAATATCCTACTTGGTTCTTTTAACACCATAATATAAACATCATTAAAAACCGAGACCATCCTATTTTCTAGCAGGTGATGCACTGACTTATCGTAGCAATAGTTGAGGGTGATTTTCCAATGCTACTAAAATTATCCTGAACTTAGTTGTTCGTTTCAACTTAGATCTTGGTATCTCTAGTCAACTAGGTCGAGTTTCCATTAAGGATAATTTCTATCAATTTATAGGCTTTAATACCATTCTCATTAACAAGGTTTGAACTTTCTCCTTAGGCAAGCCTTTTGTTAGTGGATCTACAATGTTATCGTTTGACCTTACATAGTCAACAGTGATAACGCCGTTATAGAAAACTTGTCTAATGGACTTTTGTCTACGACGATATGTCTAGATTTGCCATTTTACAATTTATTATTGGCACTTTCAATGGTCAGTTGGTTGTCATAATGTATACTTATTGGTGGCATGTGTTTATCCCAATTTAGAATATCTTCTAGGAAACTTTGAAGCTAATTTCATTCTTCTTCTACTTTTCCAAATGTAATGAACTTTGATTCCATGGTTGACCATGTTATACAAGTTTGTTTAGAGGATTTCAATGATAATGCCCATTTCCTCATGTAAACGCATATCCACTTGATTTCATGTCACTTGATCCAGTTACCCATTTTGTGTCATAATATCCTTCTACTAGAGATGGTTAATTTGAATAATGCAATCCATAATTCTATGTACTTCATATCCTAGTACTATAATGTAGTTCATGAATGCTATCGATGTTGTTCTTAATCCAAGTTTGATTTAAATCCATTGGTGATTTTACATTAATAACCGTGTCCAAATTGGGTCAATTATATCCAGTATTTAGAGCATCCCCAACACTAGGGGTCGATCAATGGTGCCACCCAATTTCACAAATTGAGCTCTAGTGGTATCCCTAATAGGGAATTAGGAGTGTCGAGTTATTCGGCATTTATAATGTCGGATAACTCAATACCTAATTACGAATCCCTATGTGACAATTCACGTGGAATTTCAAACAAAACCATAGCCGTTGGTTTATCCAGCATTATTAATGTCGTATAAGCTAGTATAAAATAGTAGCTTCCTCCCCGGCCTCCCTCCTTCCTCTAATTTTTTCCAGCCGAACCCATTCAATAATCGAAATTTCCACAAAATTTCAATTTATTAACTCATTTTCTACCCTATTTTTAAAAAAAATTACAAGAATGAGAAGATTTCTATAAGCAATTCACGATGGAGGTAGATCTTCCTAAAATGTTGGGGTAGCAGAGATGATGGTGGTGAAGCTCCTAGCTCTAGTTCTTCGAGAAGGCGTAGGGGTAATGGAACAAAGGTATCTCAAAGGTGGCGCATGGTGTTTGTTTCCGAAGACCCTTCTTTGGCTCAAATATCGATTAAAACTTAAGATCGAACAAGGAGTTGATCAATTTTCATGTTTTGCCCGATGAACAAGTGCATGTTTCTACCCATGTAGACATCATTGTAAGTAAAATTTTACATTTAAACATCGTGTTATTGATCAGTAGCAAGTATTATATATTGTTTACATATTCAGAAAAATATGGTATATAGTGCATGGTTCTATATTTAGGCTTGGTACAGTGTTCACATATTAGTTTATAAATTGTATGGTTATACATTTAGTTTACAAAGTTAATGGCCAAAATAATTTTCTCAATAGGTGAGGGAAGGGAAAAATTGTGGGTCTCTTGCATTGGTATTTCATCTATATCGGAAGATCGTAGCGGTCGATGTTGATAGACGTAATGTAGGATTTTTGAATGACATTGGATTTCAGGATTTTTTTGGTATGTTGTTTTTTAACAATTACTTACATGTAAAGCAATGTCTCCGTACATAATATGGATTCCAAAGATTCATGATCTATATGTAAATGAGTCAAATTACTTATCCCTTGACCTATAAGAGAACTATCTCTCCAAGGATTATGAAAGATGTTCCACTAGAAATATTCTTGTTATTGCTTTGACTCATATTCCCCAAAAAGTGGATCCCGCTATAATAACTCCGAATAAATTAAATACATGCATTAAGGTACGAAGGCTTCTTATTCCACAACCACGTAAGCATTTTCATTTATTAAATTTTGCTTAACCCCGCATATTATTCATTATGGGAATTCAGTTGACCTTAAATTCTGATGCACAATTGTGTGATGCATTAGCTTCTTTTGGTAGAAGACCATCCACGCATTTCACATCGCTCTTGGGGAGATGGGAATTAGTCCTTTATATTTTGTTATGCTTACTGGTATTTCAGTTGGGTTACACCTTCCTTTACCTTATGATGAGAAGTACCAAAGACATGATAACTTGCTACATGTTTTACCTAGTATTCCTATTCTGACATGCTTATTAGGGGATACTCAAATTATAGTAAGTTTCCTAACTTACACTATTAGGAAACTGCTTCGATAGTACAACCCTGATAATGACCTGGCTATGCTATTTGTCTTATACTTGATGGGAAACCTTTTCTTTTCCAATCCATCTAGTACACCACCATTAGGACATGTTGTAGCGGTTGCGGACTTTGATCTTTCTTTCCATGTTCTTTACGACCGAGGAATGGCTGGCCTACTTGTATAGGTCATTGAACATACAATGTGTATTACTACTCATGGTACATCATTATATGGCTTTTGGGAGGATTTACAATATTGGTGGTATGAGTTAGCCTTATTCTTTTCCAAGATATGTGCATGGTCACCATAGAATAGACAGAGAGTGTGTGGCAACGAGGCTAGTCATGTTTTCACGGTTGAACGGAACCAAATAGAGTTACGAAGTACATGTTCTGACATCATTTAACAGTCATATGATGGATCTTTATATGTAACACATCCCGGTACTTCACATGCCGCATTTTTGCAAAGAAGATGATTTCCATTAATATCATCTCCTCCCACTGCTGGTTTGTAGGTGGTATCATGATGAGAGATGTTGGTGCTAGATATACGAAGGAGAAATGGTTCCAGATGATCCTCATCCTCATACACCTTTTCTTAGAGTGTATTTCATTGCCTCCTTACGGCTTACAGCGGGAGACGGCTAGTGGTAATCTAATTACTTCATTATTCCTAACTTGGATTATCTTCAGTTTTCGCATAGATTCTACACTTCACCACTATCTCCACCACTATCTACGGATTTTACACATGGAGGAGCTGTTGATTTAGTTGAGCCATCCGCTATCCGTCCCGGTGTTGCACCCCCTATTGTGTAGGACTTATCTCAGCCCACTCAGAGGTATGTTACTCCACGACCTAAGATTCCATGTGAATTATATGGATGGTCTGTTGTTGTACCAACTTCATCCGACTAGGATCGGTATGTTGACATACAATGTCTCTCGATCACTGATTGTCCAGATCCAATATTGTTTCTGTATAAGGATTTATTTTAGCAGCAGGTTGGTCATAGGAATGTTATATACAGAAACCATAGACACAGCATAGAGGAGCACAAGCAGAGAGTTCTAGATCTAACGAGATGTGTTCAAGATTTGATTGTTGAGGATGAGGCTAGATACCATCATCAACCAAGACACATTCCTCACCCAAATATGGTCGTTGATTTGCGTGGTGCTTCTGATTTCATGCATGTTGGAGTTAGTGGGGTTGACCCTCATAGTGAGATTCCATACTACGACAATGATGAGGATGATTACGAGGATGATGATTAGTTGATTTGTTTAGTTTGTTAGTTTGTTTCATTTACGCACTTGTATTTGAGGATTGTTTCCTTTATTCCATGCATTGGACTATATTGTTTATGTATTTTTATTAGACTATGATGTATTATGTTGGACTCTATTGTGCACTAGTTTTGGATTATATCCTATGTTATTCATGTTGTATTATGCTTGATATTTCATGTGTATCTGTTTTGGATTATGTTCTTTCATTTTTCTTTAAATGATATTGCACTGCTGCCATATATCTGTACGTTTTCTACTATTACATAGTCCAAAAATATATATAAAAGCTAAGTGGATAGAACAAGCGGTATTAAATATCTGGCCATATACTTCAAACCTCAATAAATATTTGAGTGGATAGGACAGGGCATAGTTAATATCTACAAATATAGTACAAACTCTAATAAATATCTAAACAGATGGGACAAGCTAGTAAATATCTACATATATAATACAAACTTCAATAAATATCTTAGCGGATAGGACAAGGTATAATAAATTTTTGATCATATAGTACAAAATTAAATAAAAATCTAAGTGGGTAGGACAAGCTATAGTAAATATCTAAACATATAGTACAAACTTCAACAAATATCTGAGTAGATTTTACGATATTTATACCACCCTAAGAGGTTATATATTGATGTTATTTTTGATACTCAAAACACACAATGGATATAAACATGAATCCAGTAAAAAATGTTATTTTGCTTCTCTTCTTCATCCTCTTCATCAACTTCTAGTGATAGTCATATATGCGAAGACTCTGAACAACAAGTAATAGCATCTAAAGCACTAGAGCTTATTTTGTTACAGGAGATGGAGGAATATTCCAAACAATGTTGGAGCATTTTGGAGTGTAAAGATAATAGGAAAAAAGAGAAAATATCAATCAGGGCATGATCGAATAATGGAAGATTACTTTAACTATGATGCATGTTTTGACATGGTGAAGTTCAGATTAAGGTATCAAATGTCCAAAAACATCTTTGAGTAAGTTATGACAAGGTTAGGGGAGAGAAACATATATTTCACACAATGAAATAATACGTGTGGTCAATTAGGTCTTTCGCTGCATCAAAAAATGACAAGTGCCTTACAAATGTTAGCACATGGGAAAAGAACTATTAGGAAAGATGAGTACGTTTGAATCGGAGATTCTATCGCCAATGAATGATTAAAAGAATTTTGTAAAAAAATGGTTGTAGCATTTGGCGTGGATTATCTTAGAGCGCCAAACGAAAATGGTATCAGTCGACTATTGGCTATGGGTAAACAACGTGGATTTTCAGGTATGTTGGGTAGCTTAGATTGTATGCATCGACATTGGAAAATTTAATCTAATTGCAATGCAAGGACAATACACCGGATGCCACCACAAGGCAACCATGATTTTGAAAGTTGTGGCTTCATTTGATTTATATATATGACACATTTTTCGGTATACCCGATGTTAGTACCTAAGGATTTGGTTTTGATGACAACAACTTTAGGAAATCATATAAAATATAAATACTAATGTTTTATCAAGATATATAGTGTATAGTGCAGGATATTAGATAGCTGTTAATATAAGAAGACTGTACAATATCAAGTAAAGGTTGAAGGGTTAAAGATGTTGATATAGAGACTCAAGAATGAAGACTCATGAGTATTCAAGAGTTCAAGATTCCAAGATATTATAAGTTATAGAGTCTAGAATGTTTGTTAAAATTCTGATAGCACTTGATCTATATATATATATATATGTATGTATGTATGTATATATTTTAAGTTTTAAAATGTTTTGGTTTTTTTTCAAAATTCCTTTTAATAGTTTTTAAAATTCTTATACTTATTATCTTAGTTTTTAATATTTTACCAAGTTATTGTTTTTATTAGATTTTGATTTATATTAATTTATTTTTCAAAATTCCTATCATATAGTTTTACTTTAGTTTTATTATGATTATAATGTATATATATTATATCTAAACATACTTATAAAGTATAAAATTATTTCACAAAACAATACATTTTCAAAATAATATTTTAAAGTGTTTTTGAAAATTACAAAGAGCCCGTGAAATCAATTGGGTATGCTTAGTAGCCCGTAAATCTAGTGGGTATGCTTGTAGCCCGGAAATCAAGTGGCTCTACCCAGAGGCTGGGATTCTAGAGGGTGTCTCTTAGCCTTGAAATCGAGATTGTATTTGCATTTACTAGTTGAAAAAAAATTCCTACAAGGAATTGTACGGGACTGGATGTAGGGTAACTCTGAACCAGTATAAAATCCTGGCGTGTTCTTTCCTTTTACTTTTACTGCATTTATTGTTTATCAGTGTTTTGATTCTGTGATTGTTAATCTCATTATTCTAAGTATAATTTCAAAAGATTTCAAAAAGATTCATATAAATTAGAAAACACTATTCATCCCCTCTAGTGTTAATTTAGCCTTAAGATTCCTATTTCGCAATCTTACACCTGAGTCTTTAAATGACATTAATGTTCTTCATCAGTCTTACTTATTTAGATCTTTATCTAACGATATTGCACCAGCTTGTAATTACATGATAGATGATATACAACACAACATGGGATGCTACCTTGTTGAGATGGAATATATCCAACATGGAAAACATTGGTTAAAGGTTTCAAAAAGCCTCGTAATGAGAAGGAACGCAAATTTTCTACACATCAAGCCAGTTTAAGGAAAGACGTTGAACATATTTTTAAAGTTCTACAAGGTAGATTCCAAATTCTGGGAAAGGAGGTGTACAACCATGATACCGAAGTGATATCATATATAATGTACTGTTGTATAATACTTCACAACATGACTGTTGAAGAAGAGAGGGGTGGTTATGAACTACAGTTGTGCAATTATCCAGAACTAGCACGTGCTTTGGAGACTCCTCCTTTTAAAGAACCAAACACTTTTGCACAGTACATGAATAGAGTTATGGAGATTAGAGATCCCGAGGCTCATATGGATTTACGTAGAGAACTAAAAAACCACTATCATTATTTTGCAGGTAATAGTTGAGTACTAAGGATATAATTATTTTGTATTTGTTTCCATTGTTGGATGTTGTACTAGTTAGAGTTATTATATTATATTTTAACGTCAATGTATGAATTTGTTGAATTATGAATTGTTGTTGCAAATATTTCAAAGAAATGTAAAGAAGACATAAATTAAAACACATAATAACTAAAACAATTTCAAAACTAGACACATTTTGATAATCATCTAACACATATTATGATTACCTAAAATACACGATAGTACAAACACATATAAGGACAATAATTACCTAAAAAGAATAATATTAAACACACATACTTGGACGTTATCTATGTATTTTTGGTTCTTAGTTACGATTGTTCAGCAGAAGTTCTAATCTTCTCACATTCGATTGCATTTCAAACACATACTCTCTACCTCGTCAACAAAGTTACAGATCAATCCATTGGAAGCAGCCATATCCATTCCAACTATCCTTATATGCGAAGCATCTTCGACCTGCATTTTCATGTGATTCTGATATGAGTATGACCGCTTCAACTCTACATTCACACCGCACTCTTCGATTTTGAACTTGTTTGTTTTCAGGGTTGTAAAAGCTACCGATAATTGGAACGTTATCCAAGTTTGTGTTCGATGTTATTATGTTGATATTCTTGAGTGAAACTAAATTGAATGCGGATATTGTTCCAAATCGCATTTATAAAAAATTAGAATCGTGCTTGGATTTGAATTTATCTTTCACTTTGGGTTCGTTATTATCATTACCTTGACGTGGCACCACCCTGCAAAGATTCTTAGGATTCCACTTGCATTTAAAGTTTTGAATGAGAATTGAATTTTTTTGATTTGATCATTCAGTGCAAATATTCCAACTTTATATCGTAGCACATGGCAGGGAGCAGCCTTATTTAGAGAGTGATGTGATCATTCACCGAACAGATTCCAACTTTACAATGTAGCGTTGATGTTGTATGTAGATGGATTGACATAGTGATTTAGTAGTCACTGACAAGATTCTAAAGTTACACTATAGGCACAAAGGATACGAAATTAGATTGGGATGGCGTACAAGTTTATTTTCAATATAAATAGATTTTAATTTAAATGCTTGTAGTTTATTCTACAACTTAGAAGGAACTAACTCTTAATATTCCTATTTCTTACCCAAAATCATACAATTATACCAATCATTTGTATGGACCGTCAAATCCTAATCCCTCTCCACCTAGAACCCCAACTACGTGGCATATTAACATGGAAGAATGACATTACGAGGATCTGAGACTAAGAGAGCTTGAATGAGGATGCAACAATTACGAATAGACTATCAAGAACAACAACTATCTATCCACCCTACACGAGTTACATTAAGTAGTACCACAAGTAGATAATGTTGCAGAGGTTGATGAGGTATAATCCGCAAATGTTATGTTCTTCTATGGTTACGAATCATTGATTGTAGTTGTGGTGAATGGGGATAATGTTGATTGGCGATACTTCTGTCGTCCACTTTACCCCAATGGATGTGAATTTGGACAGTGGATAGACAACTGATTCCCATCTCAGGCTATAACTTACGCTTTGGAATTGGAAAAGGAGAGAGGGAGGCTTTGTACCTAACTCTATAACGTTATGAACCAGAACTATCTTCTTCGTAGTTATTCAACCTAGATGTTTGTCTAGTGCATTATCAAATAGTTTAATTCATGCATCTTTCATTTTCATACGATCCTAAGGTAGAAGTCATTTTTGTACACTGCGTGATGATATGAGTAAATTACAAAATTATTAAATACACATTGTTCAAAAAATAGACAAGACCTATAACTGTGCATTTAAAGTGCTTAGAGGTTCTATAGCGGTACAGGTGCAAAAAGTTATAGTTGGGATAAAGCGGGGATATAGTGGAAACTAACGGAGGTGTAAAAAGCTTCATTAGATATGAAAAAAGTATTTAGAGTTAATTTGTTCTCATTTTTACATCATTTGTGTAAGAAAAAGACATATTGTTTAATCTTATATAACAGAACCGAAGAATATAATGATTTATGCATACTAGATTTGGTGACTACACCAGATTTTTGACTTACATTGTGCACTTATGCCTTAAAATCAACCTTTGTATATTAGTATTGCTAAAGCGGGTGCTAAAAAGCTTTGATTTAGTGGGTGTAATAGAAAATAACGGGGCTTAAAGTGAGTCTACTATTTAATAGCGCTAAACTGAAATAGCGTAGCGATCAAAGAAAGCTATGGGTTATAGCGGTGATTTTGTAGTAGAGCTTTAATTGCACAGACTTTTACTAATATCACAAATTGACAAAATTCCAACTTTACCAGTTAAGTAGAGGATGATTATATCAGATATAACAGTACAAACTTAACTATTAATGGAAATTCAAATTATTCTTCATTACAACATAACGAAGTTACAACCCAAATTAAATCCAAAATAAACTTGTATAACATAACACTAACCCATAAACATACAACATATGACTAATAGTTGGATGAACCCTAGCATGATATTCACTAGTTTTTCTCTTTATTCCATCACGTTGTTCAGGTTCGAGCTTAGAGAGATCACAACTTAACATAGCCAAAATGGATTATTCTTTCTTCATCCTCATTTTCTCTCTTTAGAGTTCTAGATAATCTTCTTGGAAACAAAGATATACTCTTCTTTGTTTTTCTTTCTCGACCTTGCGTTCATTCCATTTCTAGATTCTCCTCCGCTCCTTTTCTTCCTCCAACAGTCTTATGTCTTATGTACTAAAGACATACATTCAACTATTCTATCGTAATCGGTGTTGCAATCAATTTTATTCTTCGATCGATATACGAGACTTAGTTTCCATATACGGTCATTCTCATTATTATTGAATGACCAAATTCATCGATTCAGTCTTGAAGAGACCGGGATCGGTAAGTGTTTTACTTATCGATAACTACTTCTAGACTGAGATACGTGTTCTATCTCTTGGAAGTGGATCTGTTCAAGATGTTGGAATCCATGTGTGGTTTCGAGATGTGGGAATCAAATTAGGGATTCGTGTTCTGTTCGAGTGATGAAGACTCGTGTGAAAGATGCCAAATTTGACCTCGACATTGGAAATGGCTAAAGGCGAAGCAGGATGCATAATTTGGGGTCTTGTAGTCTCACGACAAGGTATCATCAACTCCATATCTAGAGTATGCTTATCGATATGTTGGTACCGGGAGTTGATGGTATTTGGTTCCATGTGGTTCATATTTATGTTTGGGCGTGGGCCTTTGTGTTTACCTTATGGTATATTTTACCAAGAGATATACGGTGCTCAAAAGGTGTTTTCTGATCCTTGTGAATGGAGATTGGATTTTGGCTTGACCGAAGTGATCTCCATGGAAAATCCAATACATGAACATTCCTTATCGGTTTTGATTGTACCTTCTAATATGCTATTGAATGTAATGAATGTAACCATTCCGGCTATGTTATATATTTATATTCTTCACCCTAGATATTATCTATTATATCATCTTATGTACTTATTAGATGGTGGTTATTTTGAAAGGATAATCATTATGACATCCTATGCGGTCCAAAAGTACTGTTATATGTTGATCACAAATTTCTTGAGTTTCTCATATCAGACTTTTGTCTAACACTTGGTTTTTATTTTCCCTAAATTCCTTGTGTACACTTTCGAGTAGTTTGGAAAAGGCAGGTTTTCATTGATGTTCTTTTGAGCTCGGAAAGATGAGCTGGATGTTTCACCTACCACGGTATTCTTATTTCCACCTCATTATTATATTGTACATACCAGTATTTGTGATGACAGGCAGTTATAACGGTCCATGCTGATGATAGTACCTAGGTTATGTAACTCTGAAATTTTTGTATCGAAGTAACTCTTGTACTGTTCTTTTGGTATTATATATTATCATTCCGCTATGAGATTCAGGTATTGTGCTCCCTTCTTTCTTATTCTATTTCCTTCTTATTTACCCTAACAATTCGTCTTTCTTGCACTTGAGTGCTCGGTACGTGAATATAGTGGATATATTAGTATCGACATTCGGGAATCAAAAAGTTGGGTCGTTACAAACTTTCTTCAAAGGGCCAATTGCATCATGAGGGTAAAGGAAGCCGATCTATCTGATAGCAATGAACAGAATGGGCAAGGATGCAAGCACAACTCATGTGATGAAGGAAACCGTAGAAGAAATGGTCGTTTGGAGCAAGAAAACATTCTACAGACGGTCCGCAATTCAAAGTTGGGTATGCAAACTATGCCTCTTTAAATTTCAACACAGAAACCATCCGTCTCACCATAAAGGAAGACTCCCCATACCACGAGCCTCCTCCCACCCGCTTAAGGTGGAGAAGGAATCCTATGGGAATGGGAAATATTGTGAGTTCCACCAACTAAATGAACCACCACAAATGATTGTGTCACCTAAAAGACGAGATAGAGCGGTTGATTTATGTGGTTATACTTATGCACTAAGTCTTCAGATGAAAATAGTATTGTCACAATCAACATAGATATCCTGTCTATATGCAGTGGTTCATATGTGTCTAAAAGTAGTATAGGTGCCCAAACCCATTGTAGAAGAGAGCTTGCTTCACCAACCAAGTATATTCAGTAGTGCTTTGGGCCATGAAAACTTTGAAAGTGGAGATGGATGATGCCAACATCACATTCACAACCTCAGACAAAACGAGTTATCGGCTAACTTCACCACAACCTCATGGTCATATCTATCCACATCACAAACACCAATGTGCATCGGGTCTTTATAGCCGGGGAAGTTCTATGAACATCAAGTTCAAAAATACCTTCGACCAAATGAAGCTTCCACAATCGAGTCTCACATAGTGTGTTATGCACATATATGACTTTGGCAGCATTGGGATTGTTCCTTTGGGGTTAACCTCGAACAAGGTCACCTTTAGTGAGGAACCCCACTCCGCATTTTTCAGGTTAATTTTGCTGTAGTGGACTGCCTTGTCGCCTACAACATCCTTATAGGTAGGCCAACTTTGGATGATTTGGATGAAATCATTACATACCAACAACTCATGATGAAATTCCTTACCACGAGGGAAGTTGATTCATCTGAAGAAACCAATAAGTCACCATAGATTGCTACAACATCTCTCCAACAAGCCAAAAAAGAGCACTCTGCTCCAACCGAAGGTCGTAACCCTTAGTAAAGGCTTCCCCAAGAGGGTGCAAAGGTATGTAATTGCGCATTCCCATGTCGGATTTGAGCTCATCACAACAACTGTAATGATCCATAATTTTAGGTAGAGAAAAGATGATTTAAATAACCAAATGGTGTTGTTTTAAGCGAAATCTTTGGTAAAATGTAAACTTTGATATTCTTGAACTTCAAAATAAATTATTTATGTTTTTGAGGCTGCATGTAACAACCCAATGTTGAGATGCAATAATTTAGATTTTATAATGAAAGTTTTTATGTTTAAGGGATTTAAATGATGAAAATATTGGGAATTTGAGAAAATGTGAAAATACGAGAATATTTATATTAGTGAAGTTGAGAAATTTTAACAATCTTTTTTGGGGTAAAAGATTAAATTGACTTGGTAATTATTTAAAGGCGACTATGATGTTGTTTGTGAAATAAAATAACAAAGAAGATGGAAAATGAATTATATTGAAAGAAATTAATTGATAGGGAAGTTATAAATTTTCATGAGAGGTCTTAAAGTTATTGAAAAGATTATTTTGGTATTGAAGTATTTTAAAGCTAAGAATTATCAATAAAGTGGAAATTTATTGTTTGGTAATTAATATTGACATTTTTAATTTTGAAAAGGATTTTTACTATAAATAAAAAGTGAAATAATTATTTTATAAACAATAAACAATGAAGATAAAAATATTTTGGAGTTTATTTGGAAAAAGTGATTTTTATACTGATGAAGTTTTAAAATGCTTTCGGGTAAGAAAAGAGAGCGAAAATAATTAAATGATCATGGGCATCGATTTATTTTGGAACCCATTAGGCCCATTCTAAGGTAAGGTAACAACTCATTCTCCCCTTACTCTCTCTTAAATATTCCAGTATGTTTATTTACTCAAGCATATGAAAGAAAGCACATTCAAAAATATTCATTTTGTCCATGCAGGAGAAAAATAAAACTCCCTTTTCTCTTCTTCTCTATATAAATTCCTAGTTATTCAAAAAGCAAAATGAAATAGAATAAAATTTAAAAAAATTCCAAACTTGAAAATGAGCATCTTAATTCCTTACTACACCTCTTGGAGTCATCGTTGTTAAGTTTGGATAAGATTTTGGTTATTAAATACTATGGAAAACAAAGAGAAGTGAAGCTAAGAGCTGAAATTAGTGAAGCAAGGCAAAACCAAAGTGAAAAGCAAGGATTTTGCAAGCGTTTGTGCTACATAAGTAATGAAATTACTCACAACTATGTCCAATGATATCATATGCTTGAATTTAATGAAGTTTGGAATGAATTTGGTTGAAATATAGTATGACCTAATGATATTTCACCTTCAATATTAACATACTCATTTTTTAGATAAAACTCTGTCCAATTCGAAAAAGTGTGCTTTATTGTTGATTATATGTGTTATTTTGCGTTGGAACTCGACCTGGAATCAAGCCTGAAACGTTGAAAGTTGGGTTATAGTGAAGAAATAATGATGAAAGATGATAGTAGAGCAGAAATAGCTTCAACCACAACCTAAGCGGTTGACCGCCCGCGAGAACCAGTTTACTTAAACAATCGACCGGCTAGCACTTTCCAGGAGCTATTTTGCTCTAGGCCAAGCAATGATATTTGTTATAAAAAATGTTTTATAAATTTAGATAAAAATTATACTTTTGAAGACGTTTTTATAAAGATTATTTTATAGATTATTATATCAAATTGATTTATTTCAAATTTCTCTTTTATAAATACTTTGGTTAAAATTGGTAATTTTGAATTAAATATACATAATGGTGTTTGCTTATTATCAAAAGTAATTGTTAAAATCTAAAATAAATTAAAGTATAATTTGAGAAGTGAAGTTTACATATTTTAAAATGACATTATCATATAGTCCCTTAGTTTATTATTTTAATATTGAAACATTTAATAAAACAAAAATTTTGCTTTATAAAAATGATATAGCCGTATTTAAATTTCTTGAAAATATATGTTTCTTAAGAAATGGATAAAGAGGTTCTAAATACTATTTTGAAAATAAATTTGGAGATTTTGGAAATTTATTGAAGTAAACCTCTTTTAAATCTATGCTTTGAAATTTTAAACAAAGGATTTGAATAAAGTATACTATGAAATAGAAATCTTATTGAAATGTAATGAAGTGAATTGGATGTATGATACGATTTACCATATACTAAGAATATTGAATAAATGACGCTATAATACTAAGCGGTATGAGATGCTCGATAATATTTCTTCGGTTATTCAGTTGAATCATTATATAGAATACCATGTGACGTTGAGCGGAATTTACAAACATTTAATAAACAAGTTAATAGCATAAGGTGGTATGGGACATCAGAGCGGTTGTTTACTTGGTTACTTTTTGAGTATAAATGTCACTTATTGAGGGTTATAGAATAGCATATAAGGGTATGGCTTGATGTGTGTTTGCCAAGGCTTGTTGTGTGCTTGTCGAATGTGTTCCATATCATTCCTTTGTGTAATCGGATGTGTGCCATTTTGTTAATGTGTGTGCATGGCCGTGTGCCAAATTAAGTTGTGTGGTATTACTATGTGATATTTATCTAGATAGACTAGTGTCCATCCCAATTGGCTAATTGTGGGGTCGCTTCTTAGTGACATCACTTTTTTGTATATGTTGTGCACTTGTTACTTACGGTATGCCTATGTGCTAATTTTATGCCCATGTGCTGATTTGCTCAGATATCACAATGGCCAAACAGTCTGTTACCATTGAGCAGGTGGTTGAGGACCATACATAGCGTAGACTTGCGACATAATACGACATGTAAGTGGACATAACCGTCACGATGACCGAGAGTAACGGTGGTTGTAGAATTGTGTTATGTGCTATGGTGTAGGCTCCTAGAGCAATGATGTGTGCATATCAGTCTCCCATCTGGATTATTGATTGGTTTATAAAGACACGTGAGATTATAATATACCCAATCTAGACGACTATTATGAGGCGAGAGCCTTTATTACCCATAGACTTATTATGTGCCCATCTATTGCTAGAGACTTGTTGTGAGCTTGGCTTCCCATGTGCTCGTCTATTATTGATGATTGGTTCTATGTTTACCATTGTTGTGATTTATTGTATAATTGTCTGTTAAGTATGAATTGTTATGTGCTCATTAATTGGGTATGACTTGTTGCATGCTCGTCTACCTTATTTATAATTGATTATTTCATCATTTTATGATTTGTGTTTAGTATGATGCTTAGTTTTATTCATATGCTATATTTGGGTGATTATGTATATGCTAGCTTTGACTAGCTTTTTTATGCATGTTTGTTTGAGTATACATAGTTGCTTGTTTCACCCAGTTATGATCATGAGCCGTGGATGCTTAGTTGGACTTTTATTTATTGCTATGATGTATGCTCATAATGTTCATCATAGTGTAATATTTTCTTATGATACCATACTACTTACCGTGTACTCTAACATCTTTTACTCTAGATATGGTATGATCCATTTATTATTTATATAATACTCGAGTCAGTTTGAGACTTTTCATGTACATGGATGCCTCAGCCAACTTGGTTCTATTATAGACATCGTCTTGGAGGCATATTTTATCTAGTTAGACTATATGTTGTATATATGATATTTGCAGCCTCTTGTGTATATGTGACGATGTTTGAGGTGTATATACTCAAGTTAAACTTGTATCATGTATATTTTTATAGAGTAGGTGCTTGACTCTAATTTTTATAGACCCAACTTGTTATGTGTATGCTATGATATTATATTTTTCCCATCACAGTTTTATATGATTGTGTACTCTGATATAAATTGTGTATTCTTCTATCATGGAAATCCATGTGTTTATTGCTTTGTGCCGATATCTGTTTCGTATATTTGAGTATTATACAATGTTGAAAAATGTACCATTGTTAGCCCAAGGATATATTCACATGTGATCACCCAATATAGCCTCATTCTCCATATTATCTGACAGTATTACTTTGTATTACTCTTTGGCAGTATGGGTATATAGGTGGGGCGTTATACTACAACCTTGTTTTAGCCATAACTTTTGATACGAGATGGATTAGAGGTCTATCTTTATCTCAAAAAATAGATCTATTCGAGTAGATATCCAAAATGCGATCATAATAGTGATTTGGATTAGATACGTAGGAGAAATGTCTGTTTTAATATTTTGTACCGAGTATGGCAATTTTAGATAGAAGTTGTTGATTAGGCCCATAATCCATTTTTTGCCTAACTAGGGAATTTTTGGTTTTTGGTCTAATTCTAAGATTGGAGCAATCACCAAAACATTATTCCAACTTCTTAAAACATTCTCTAAAACTACATTAACATCTTTTCACTTAAGTCAATTAAAACACTTACTATTTTGGGATAAATCAAGTAATTAAGAAGGCTAAGGTTAGAGACGTCATTATAGATCAATCAATTAATACTTTGGAGAGGGAAATTTATGGCTTTTACTATCCGTATCAGGATTTCATTGAATCTTTCATTACCGACATGATTTGAAAACTAATTTCAAATGATATTTTAATGGTTTGAACATGTGTTTGAATGATATGAACACACACACACACACACACATATATATATATATATATATATAGTCTAGGTGTATGTTGAAATGCTTGTTTTGACATTGTTTGTTGTATGTTGTGATTGCATGTACGTTTGAATAGACATTCATAAAGGAATTGGGGATAAATTAACGCTATTTGAGATAAATAGTATTACCAAGGTTTTCGATAATTTTATTGAGTATAATTATTATTTTTGGGTAAACATTAGCATTACTTCTTTGAGAAGGTCTATTGAGAAATGATATTTTTATTATTTAAAGAAATGAAAGATATTTGGAGAAATTAAAAAGTGATATTTTCAAAAATACTTTTGATCCAAATTATTATTATTTTTGAGAAAGATAACAATATCATTTGAATATTTTAAAAGTGAAATATTATATATTCCTGGATAGCTAATTTAAATTATTATTATGGATATAAAGGAGCAAAGTGATTTAAAAAATGGGAAAATCATTATTTTGGGGATAATATTATGCTTTAAAAGAGAGTTTTGTGACAATTACTATCATTTTTGGAAAAAGCAATACAATGGTTTTAAGGCAATTAAAATATACTGATATTATTATTATTTTGAAATTGGTACTTATTCAGGTTGTAATACATGATAGTACTACAAGTCTTACATAGTATATAAAGTACTACATGTCAACATATGTCCAGTGGTTCAAATCATGCAATATAGGATTTGAATTTATGACCTTACGAACCAAGCCAGAGTGCCTAACCACTGGGATAGTGGTGTTGGACATGAATTGGTATTATTATTTTGGACAAATAACTATAAAGTGACCTTCAAATACGTGAAGTAAAATACTATTATTTTGGAGTCGGTAAAAAATAATAAAATAATATATATTATCCAGGGTAAATTAATGATTTTTAAACTAATAATAATGGAATGATTCAACCACATTGTGAATGAAGTATTATCGTCTACTATTGTTCATTTGTGGAGTGATTTAGTGTTAACCATTATGGGACATGCTATTTGGGGGTATTTACTATTTGTGGATGTATGCTTTTTTTATTTAACATGTAGGGAGGTGATTACGGTTTGGAGTGAGTAATTGCTATTTATTGGTATTTACTTGATGTTGGTATATAAATAAAGTGATTAGCATTTACCATTTTATTAACATGCATGTATGTTGGTTTTGATTGGAAGTTGTGATTGTTGTTCAATATGTGGCTAGTGTTGTTATTATTTGCGGATTGGTGCATTCACTTCTATGCTGGGAATTAGTGTTTGTTTGATACTTTTGGTTGACACTATTGGAAATAAGGATTTGATGACTTTTGATTGTGCTTGTGTGTTGAAGTATCATTCCCCTATGTTTATTCTTCAGTAGAGTGGTTAATATTTACCATTTAATAACATTAAGTAAGCCATTTGTGATATTGATCGCTATATAAAATGTTGTATTAAAAATGTTTACACAATTCATTTCATTATGGGGTTTTCCCCTATGTTTATATCTTTAATTTTTAAATTGTACAGCCAATGAGTCACTATACTTAGCATTTAAGGTTAGTGCAAACTATTAGCATTGTTTGACATTAATTTTTGGCATTAAGAATAGTGGAACGTCACACCACCTCCCTTTGAGAGTGCACGAGAGTTTTTGGAAGCTCCCACTGTGTCGGGGAAACTAATCAAATTAAAGCACCCTAGAGAGTGCATAAACACATTGAGGTTCTTGCTTATGCTGGCCTAAGTAAATCAACAACTCTGAAAGAATGCGAGACCGACCAAAGCTCTTGTCTACACCAGAAACCTCAATCAAATCAAATCAAATCTAGCAACCCCATGTCGAGTACACCCCTAGGAGAACATGGGATCCATTTAATGCTTTGAGTTTTGCCGAGGTTGATGACATAGCGACTAGGTCTCCCTTGCTAACTAGGCCTGGACCCAAGAACTCTACTACATGGAATAAACAAGTCCACCCTTGTTGGAAAGAAGGAAAAAGTGGTACCACACCCGCCTTTTCAATGTTGGAGGATTCGTTTGTGAATGTCAAGGAGGCTAGATCCCTCGCACTTATGCACGGGCATTCGTCTAGATCAGGGTTTCACAGAGTGTATGATCTATGCATTAGGTTAGTGTGAATGAGAGCCCAATGCAAGAAGTGAAAATGATGACCCTGGATCCCCTATGGGTGACATCAGTCCAAACGACGACCCAACCACGGAACTTAAAACAATTATCCTAGACAACAATGACTCAAGCCAGACTATCCATATTGCGATAAAGCTAGACCTTGTGTTGAGAATGGAGCTGATAGACTTCCTCAAGAGAGCCATAAATGTGTTTGCCTGAAGGGAAGGCAAACTTTACTAGCATATATCCCTTTATCATATTCAATGCTCTCAATATCGACACCAAAACTGACCTATTTGCAAAAATAGGAGGCCACTCAATCCCAAGAGGTACAAAGCATTAAAAGAACATGTGAAGAAGATCCTTAGTGGATTCATAAGATCCAAGTATGAAAATTGGGTGGCCAACCTCGTGCTGGTCCGGAAGCCCAATTAAATTTAAAGAACAAGCATTGACTTCTTTGATCTTAACAAAACCTGTCCAAAGGACAATATCCCCTTACCTCGCATTGATCGGATTTTATCGCAACTAGCGAACAATAAAAAAATGCATTCACGAATGCCTATTTACGGTATAATCGGATTGCAATGCATGACCCTAACTAGCTTCATACTTTCTTCATTACCAACATGGGACTGTGGAGTTATAAGATTATGCCCTTTAGTCTTTGGAATGCAGGGAGGCTTATTAAAGTCTCATAAACAATGTGTTTAGCAAGTAGACTGGGTAGTCAATGGAATTTTATGTTGATGACATGCTGGTAAAGTTCAAAAAGGAAGGGTTATGCATGGAACCTCGTAGAGACCTTTTGCATCCTCGAAAGTACAACATGAAGCTGAACTAGAGAATACGTTAAGTTACATTTACTTTTCTCTCCATCTATAAAGCCCAACTAGAGAATATGTTATCTTCCTTTTCTCATGTCAAAACTTCCACCGTTCCATTTTCTTTATGTTTCCCTCTTCCTTCTCAATCTTCAAAATACAATAACTCGCTTGATTCTAGATAAAAGCGATAGAATCTAGCAGTAGCATAAAGTAATCTAAGAGAACTACGATACATATTAGATTGGAGGCGAAATTCGGGGGCTTGGTTGCTAGTCCAGATATTAAAGGTTTGACACATTAAAGAGAAATTTGGTGAATGATTTTTAATTTCTCACAATATAATGCACTGATAATGCAATATATATATATGATTTGTAATCTAGAATCGAGTAGATATTTATCTAATTCACTTGTTACATGAATTAAATATGGGATTTGGGAGGGAATTGATAAATAGTAAACTAAAGATCTAAGTATCACTCTTTTCTTCGAATTGGATGAATATACCATGGGATTTGATGTTATTTAACCACAAAATTAGCATAGAAACATAATACAATACGTAGGGATAGATAGTAGTCGTTTGCTTACATAATGAATGTCAGAGTCATGAAATAATGTGAAATGGAAAATTTTCCAATTCTGTAACCGGCCGATCAGTCGTTTGCATGTGGTTGACTAATCATCGGCTAGTTGGCCCAGGTTGAACTTGAACCTAACCAAGCCATATCATGTTAAACGTAATTTTTTTGTTGGATTTCATGAAGCACGTTGGAGTTTTTTAGAAGGTGATTTCGGTTCTATGAAACTATGGAGGAATACATTGGATTTGTGATCATTGTATATGATTCGATATGAGTATTTTGGGTAATGTGATACGAAGGCAGCCCAGATGATGATCCTATAGCACAATTAAGCAGGTCCAGGATGTAAGCTCTCTTATATCTCATAAGGTGGGTCCAGAGAGCAAGGGATAGGAAGCGTACCTATAGCGCATAAGGGGCGGGTTCCAATATGCAAGTCATTTATTATTAAGGCGTGGACGTTAAGCGGTCTTATAGGGATTAAGACGGGTCCAAAAAGTGAGTCCATGTCATGATTTAGACATGGACATTAAGCAATCCTTTTGCATATGAGATGGGTCCAGGACGTGAGTCCGGTTTGAGTTTGTTTGATGACATGGTAGTATACCATGGATGGCAAGCATGACTTACTAGATAAGTAGTGTGACCTTTTATGATAGAGATGCGACTGAGACATGGAGACTAAGGCATTAGAATCCTATCATATTATAGTGATATCTCTGTAGTATATGTGGATCAAGTATGGCTTGCTCGCTCAGGCTTATGTTTGGCCCACTCCTATTTTTACTTTTTAATTATATTGCTTGGTTGAAGAAGCATGGAGTGAAGATGGAACAGGAGACATGGACTTTATAGTATATATTGTAAATAAGTGTTATGATTTGGATTTGATTGTGTATATGGATTGGGTTTGATTGGTATTGTAAAGACATATGTATATGATATTATTGATACTCTATGATGTTATGAAATAATATTCGGTATTGTACTTTGTTTCCTTTCACTGTGAGATTCTGAAAGTTGTTAGTTAGGACGGTATGTATTTCTTGTTATCATATCCCAATGACTTGTCCTTTTTAGTTTTAGAGGTGTCGAGGTCAGTTTGGGTGTTGAAAAGGCATGCTGTTATGTGGATTCTTCGAAGGTTGAAGCTGTGAATTATTGGAAAAGACTAGAGACAGTTATCGAGATAAGGAGTTTCTTACGATTGGCCATATACTATCAGAGATTCATTAAGAACTTCTCAAGGGTAGCGACACCATTGACTTGGCTTGCCTGATAGAATTAAAGGTATGTTTGAACAAGGGAGTGTTAGGTAGCATTCCAAGAGTTGAAGCTTCAGCTAATCGAAGCTTCGATTTTAGTGACGCCGAAAAGGAATGGTGACATGGTAGTATACACAGATGTTTCGAAATCAGGGTTGGGATTAGTTTTGATGCAGAAGGATAAGGTTATGGATTATGCATCTACAGTTGAGACCCCATGAGGTTCGATATCCAACTCATGATTTAGAGTTAACAGCATTTATTTTTGCGCTAAAGATTTAGATGCATTACCTTCTTGGAGAAATGTTTGGGTTGTTTACCAACCATAAGTCTTCGAGTTATTTGTTCTGTTAGAAGGAGCTGAACATGAGGGAACAAAAATGGTTATAGCTCTTAGCATTGTATGATTTCGAGATAGAATATACTCCAAGGAAAGGAAATAAGGTTGTAGATGCTTTGAACCGAAAGCAGTAGAATTGTGTTTTGGCTATGATTGAGAAGTGGAATGTTTTAGAGACACAAGCTTCTTGTAAAGTACAATTCTCTTGAATTTTGGTCCGAGCCTAAACTCAGGGATGTTGTCTTTCTTGGAAGTTCATCCAACTCTCATAGAAAAGATTGACGAGGAGAAAAAAGGACCCACTATATGTTGAATGGATCAATTACCTGAAGAGTGGTGTCGAGACCGAAGGGTTGAATGACTTCGGTATTAAAAAGAAGGGATGAGGTGTATGTTCCTAACATGGGGATCTTCAGAAGCTGTTTTGGAAAAATGCTATCATTCAAAGTTTACTATTCATCCAGGAGTACTAAGATGTACCGAAATATGAAGCAGAGCATCTACTAGGAAGGAATAAAGTGAGATGTTGGTAAATGTGTGAAGAGATTTCTCACATGTCAAACATTAAGGCAGAACATCAGAAGCCAAGTGGACTTTTGCGGCCCTTAGAAGTTCCAGTGTGGAAGTGAAGTTTGGTTTCGATGGACTTTGTTGATGGTTTTCCAAGTACTAGGGAAGTGAATGAAAGTATATGGGTCATAGTAGATAGATTGATTAAGTGTGCACATTTCATTCCAATAAAGTCTACAAAGACGATAGATAAATTAGCCGAGGTATATGTTAAGACTATAGTGAGACTTCATAGAATTCCAAGTACTATAGCTAGCGACCGAGACCCTTTGCTTGCCAATGAGTTTTGGCGGAGCCTACAAAGTGCTTTAGGTTTAGAGTTGTGTATGAGTACCAATTTTCATCCATAGACAATTGGTCAGACCGAAAGGGTTAACCAAGTGCTGGAAGATTTGCTAAATGCATGTGTATTAGAATTCGGCGGATCTTTGGAAGATCATTTGCACTTAGTGGAATTTTCATACAACAATAGTTACTAGTCCAGTATTGAGATGACACCCTCTGAGGCATTGTATAGAAGACCATGTAAATCACTAGTGAGTTCTGAGACAAGAGATGAACCCGTTCTAGGATCAGATCTTATAAGAGAAGCTTCGGGGAAAATTGAAATAATTCTACAAAGGATGAAAGGTGCCCAATCGAGACATAAATGTATGCCGATAGGAGGTGAAAATATTTAGAATTTGATCTAAGAGAACATGTATTCGTTAAAGTTTTGCCAATGAGAGACACTACGAGATTTGGAAAGGATGGAAAGTTAGCTCCGAGATATTGACCTATTTTCGATTCTAGATAAAATTAGAAAAGTATTTTATATAGTAGAATTGCCAAGTGCTTTTACTAGGCTCCATAACGCATTTAATGTACCATATCTGCAGAATTATGTCCGAGACCCTCAAGGATGTTGTTATTCCGAGAGCAATGTGAAACTTGGTTGTTGAGCCAAATATGAATTTTTTTAGCATGCATATTCAGAGTATAAACCGTGAGAAAAAGAAGCTTTAGAATAAGGAAGTAAAGCTTTTGCAGGTCCAAAGGAGTGAGGACAGAGATGATTGTACTTAGGAGACGGAGGATAGAGTCAAGTAGACTTTTGCCGAGTTGTTTATTTATATTAGCATGAATGTTTGCTATATTTATGGTAAATAATATATATATATATGATTTTATGGTTGATTTTGTTATGTATTGGTAGATGCATTAGTACATTTGTTAGAGAATCACTATCGTGCTTTACCTAAATTTCAAGGATGAAATTCATATAAGGAGAAAGCCTATAATACCCCATAAATTAAATATGAAATTAAGTAATATAATGTATAAGTATTTGGGTGTACATTTACTTGTCAAGGGTAGTGTTTAATAAAAATTAACTTGAATAAATTAAATAAAGAAGGGGAATGATGGGCAAATGACCCTTAGGAGTGAATAACACAAATCTTTTCATCGGTCCTATACGGTTCATTACTTAGTCAAACTAAAAATAAAAGCGAGTTCTTTAATGGTGGTCGTGGCATAATTAAGAAAGGAAGAAAAGAAGAAGATAAAAGCTAAAAGAACTAGATGATTCGTTAACTACGAAATATAGGTTAGTTGTATGTTCCCTAACCCTATTTCTTTCCTAAATCTCTTACAGCCATATTTATTAAGCTTGAATCTCATATTTCTTGTAACCTTAGAGATTTTAGAAACTAATATGATGTTAGAAATATGTTATTAGAAACGGGTTTTGATATATAAAATTTTCCTATAAGTAAATAAATTGTTATGAATAAAATAGGTGCCGTATAATATAGAAATGGCTAGAAATAAGGAGTTTGAGAAATTGTATAGAAACAAATACATGATTAGTGTTTTGTATGATTTTACAGAAACAAATTAAGAAATTTCTAAAAGAAACTAAGCGTGACTGAAGGGTTATAATAGGGAACCGGAAAGCAAGTAATTGTGTCCGGAAGGTAATTTAATTAGATGAAGTGTTAATTTATTAGTCAAGAAACTAGATCCATAATTTCTACTGAACATGTCTATAAGGTACTTAACAACGGTATTTCCCAGCATGCATTGAGAGCAGTAGCATCGAACCAAGAGTATGAAATCGAAATCTAAGCAACAAGACTTAAGGAAGTTATGATGTATTCCTTTAAGTTTAATAACTGAAGGAGAACTCGAGAGCCAAAGGTGGACCAAGGACATATGGATGGCTGAGGGAAGAGCTACGAGTAGAAGAGGTGATTTCATGAATTTAAAGATTTAAATCTCATATGTCAACTAAGCTTAACTAATATAGGCTTCTTAGACTAGACCAAAAACAATGATTGTCGAGGGTTGTTTAGCTCTCGGTAGGGTGTTTGAAATAGGAACTAATAACCTCAAAAAGCTGAAGTGCATGCTAAGGTATAAGATAGTGGAATTTAGTACTTAAACATTAGTGATAATGTAGTAAGCAATAAATGTTGATTGAATATAGCTTAATATTTAGCTAATTTGAAAGCCTAATAGTGAAAGGTTGGGTAATAGGCTCGGTGGTAGACGTAAGGCATGTAGCGGCAGTCAAGAGACATAAAGAATGGGTGTCAGTCCTGATGCAACAATCGAGAATGAAGTTGACATGAGGCCAAGTATGGCAGCCGATACACGGAAGCATAGGTGTAAGGCCTTGTGTCGCAACCAAAACTAAGTGGTGGTGTAAGGCCTGAAGTGGCAATCATCGAACACGAAAGCAATTAGTGTAAGGTTATGGTGGAAACCAAAGGAATGGTGGAAGATGTGACGCTGGGTGTGGAAGTCAATAAACCAAAATGAGTAAGGCCTAAGTGGTAGCTAAAATACAAAATGAAGTAGGCGTGTAGCCATGAGTGGCAACAGATTTGTGATAGTGATGGTATAAGGCCTAAGTGGCAACCAAGGCCACCAGTGTATATGATGGAATTCAGTAAACCATGTAAGCATAAGACCTACGAGGCATCCGAAGGTTAAGACTTTAACCATCCATCTTTAGTAGTGGGTTTACGGCCTTGGTGGCAGCCGAGGCTAATCTATTTGGTTGGAATTAATTTCATAACTGGATATGGTTTAGTATTTCGAACAGTTAGTTTCAGATATAGCCTTACGACATGTGTAAAAACACTTAGGAGTGTGTTTGCTTCAACTTATAGTTAATTAAATGAATGGTGTGTTATAGTGAGGGGAAAACCTATTCCATGTTTTAGTGGGGTTGTTATCCGGCATTTTGACCCAGCTATATTCGAACCGATTGGACAAGTTAGATTCGACTGTCATCAAGGCCAGTAAGTCCAGAGCAAAGATGTGGGGTCTAAATATCAAGTACAAATGATAATATGAAGCCTGATCGAACGGAATTGAGAGATATACAATACATAATGTACGAAGTATGGAACACAGTTCAACATAGAGGATGGATCGGCTATAATCATTCTCCAACGTAGTGATCAACATATTTCAGCTAAGCAAGTGCAAGTCAATGTGAAGCAATCAATATCTCAAAATCTGTAAGTCCAATGCATATGAAATTTTGTGAGCAAGATGTGGGTAGCCTAGGAAACCTACCTTAGGGATCGCACCTCAAAAAGATGAAGTAAGTGGGACCTGCGCTCTTCCCTCGATAGGAATCCGCTAAAATAAAATACAACTCACATTGAAACAAAGATCGAGCAATAATCCAAGTTCTACAAATCTAATTGACATGAAACTTGGAGGTTAAGCATATTACAACAGAGGGAAGCTTATTCGTTCTATTCAGATTTGTAAAAGTCTAAGGAAAACTATCAACAATGATTAGGAATAACCAAATCTACATCTCAAAACGCTAAAAGAAATGAGAATGCTAACATCCAACAAGGAGGCCCGAGCAATCTACTAGTAAATGTGAATGTTACCAATCTAGTTAGTGTCGAGATACAGCCGATTCCATCACAAGAGCTGAATCCCAGAATTTGATGAGAGAGCTAGTGGATAGTTGTCGACAGCTAAATCAGTAGATTCAAGCCAATATCGATCTAATGAACCAACTCCGTTAGCAACAGCGTGGGAAAGCTAGGAGGGACCCAACCCCTTATTCTACATCGGAGAGTTTTAGTTCATCAGATGATTATCACAGACTCAGATGTCACAGAATTGGCAGATATCACGCGGAAGCTTCCAGACATCAGCAGGCAAGCCAACATGGCTTGCCAAGATCGATCGGTCTCAATCCCTCTGTTGGGGTCGGTGCCGATCCCTCTTTGGGGGTCGGTGCTGATCCCTCCTCTAGAGGAAGGAGCCTACCTTTCCATTCTGGAGCCCAAGCTGGAGCTGCTACGATTGATTTGGATGCTAGAGTTCAGTGAATGCAGACCAGTTACTTCCCAGAATGACGATGAAGTGAATGTACGTGATATACATTAAGAGGATGCTGAGCCAAGAAGGCATGGAATGGCCCGTAGACATTAACTGGACCATTCACGTGAGGTGGAGCATGGTCACCGCTTAGCTCCAACTATCCAAACGTCGGACTTGTCGGCTATGCTTAGACAGCAAGTAAGGGAGAACCAAGGCTCGACAATGATGATTGTAGCATCTCGAGAAGCCATACCCCGTTCGCCAATAATATCTTACATGTGGAGTATCCAATAAGGTTCAGCATGCCGTCAATGCATGCCTACAAGGTAAGAACCGACCCCCGGTGGCACATCATAAGATATGAATGGCTGATGGATTCTGCATGAGCTTATGATGCAACAAAGTGCAGATGTTTTCCTATTACTCTCTCTGGCATAGCGACGATTTCGTTTATGAGATTACCCTCGCGGTCAATCTCTAGATTTGAAGATTTAGCAACAAAGTTTGTGGAGCGGTTCCGTATGCACGAAAAACTCACCCTAAAAATGTGATGTCCCTATCCAGCGTGATCCAAGCTCCAGGAGAATCACCGAAAGATTATTTGGAGAGGTTTCGTATAGCTGTCGCATAAGTCAGTAATCCGAATGATCATTCAATATTGATGGCGGTAATAAGAGGGATTGATCCGGAATCTGACTTAGGCGATTGGTTAGCTGGCAAACCACCTTCAACATTGGAACGTTTCTATATAAAAGCAGCTCAGTATTTGAGGAAAGAGGAAGCTAGATGCTCTAGGAAGAAGAATGTTGTGGGACAAAGTGGAGAGGGAGTGCAGAGAAACATTGTAGTGAAATAGTCTGGGGAGAGTTCCAGAGAAACATTGTAGTGAAATAGTCTGAGGAGAGTTCCAGAGAAGTTCAAATAAGTGTCCAAAATAAACCAAATCAGCAAAAGAAAGGCGGGGATCAGAAACGTGAACGAAATAGGGATTCTGGAAGAGGAAAGCCTATGATTCCAATGTATGACACCTACATACCACTAAATACATCTTTGCAAAATGTCTATTTGTCTGCCTGCAATACCATGCAGTACAGGAAGCCACCTCCAAAGGAATCAATGGAGAAGTAGAAGCAGACTAGAAAATATTGTCAGTTCCACAAATGTTATGGTCATAACACGAATGAATGTAGGCATCTCCAGGATATTATCGAGAAACTGATTCGGGAAAGAAATCTAATGCAGTTTGTTAAATCCCCACAAGATGGCGGGCAGAGGACATCTGACCCTAATCGAGAACAAGCGCCGGACAAGACCGAGGAGACTGCACGGATCGGTGGAATATTAGTGATCAACACAATAGTTGGTGGATCGCATCCAGCTAATAAGAGTTGGCATGAGATGGAGCGCTATGCTAGTGTGATCAAGCATATGAATTTTGAATGTTGTTCGAATACAGAAGATGGTGCTCTGGCAAAACAACAACATACAATGGCATATGACATTATGTTCAAAAATAGGGACACAGACAAGGTGGAGGCACCGACGACCGACCCAATGGTCATTTCGGCCATGATTGACCCCGCCTTAGTGAGGATAATTTTAGTTGACTGTGGAAGTTCCATAAATAAAATTTTCAAAAAGGCTTACGATCAGATGAGGATGGAAGCCAAGGACCTAAAACCATCTAAAGCCCGCATTCATGGCTTTAACGGTGCTGCGGCTGAAGCTGTCGGATATGTTGAATTGCCCATGGAGTTGGGAGAAGGGGACCGCATGAGTATGGATTTTGCCATTTGTTATCTTGGATGTTGACTCTCCATACAGTGCTTTTCTGGGCCGACCTGCCCTAGCCAAATTCCAAGCAGCTCTTGCCCCATGGTGTTTGGCTTTGAAGTTCCCAATTGATAACGGTGTTGGAGTGGTGCATGGTGATCAGGCAATCAGACGCGCCTGCTTTGTGGATGAATTGAGAGGCGCTCAATGAAGGAGAAAGGTAAGCGTGTGGACAAGTCTTTCCATATCCAAACCGCCGATGATTGACAACCAGCGCTTGGGTCTTGGCTCGATCACCACAGTTGGTTCTATAAAACCATAGATCTGATGGATGACGAGGAGGAGCCTAAAGAGACCAAGGCTACACCATTTGAGCTGACGTTTGACATCACGGTCGGCCACGACGACCCATCACGGGTCCTAAAGATCGGATCACAGCTTAGCCCCCAATAATGAAAGAACTTGCTGGTTTTCATGAAGCGGATCTTGACATGTTCGCTTGGACTCATTCTGACATGTGTGGGATCTCGCCTTCCATTGTGAGCCATGCATTAAATATTGGCCCGAGGAATGTTCCACTGCAACAGAAAAGGCATGGCACGGATCCGAATAGATCTTCTGCCCTTAAAGAGGAGGTAGATAGACTTAAAAGCAATGGGTTTATTCGCAACGCCCTCTACCCGAAATGGGTATCTAATCATGTACTTGTGAGAAAAGCAAATGGAAAATGGCGAACATGCGTTAACTATTGGACCTAAATAAGGCATGCCCTAAAGATAGCTTTCCCCTTCTAAGGATCGACCAGCTGGTAGATTCAACCATAGGACATGAATTGTTATCTTTCTTGGATGCGCACTCTGGATATAACTAAATCTGGATGCACATTCCCGATCAGGAGCACACCAGCTTCATTACCGATGTTGGATGTATTGCTATGTGGTAATATCATTTGGATTGAAGAATGTTGGAACAACTTATCAACGCCTAGTCAACAAATGTTTAAAGATCGGATTGAAAAAATGATGGAGGTGTACGTGGATGATATGCTCATGAAGTCACAACGATCAAGCGACCACATTAGGGACTTAGCAGAAATGTTCGGTATCCTCCGATATTATAAAATAAAGAACAATCGTCTGAAGTGTTCTTTTGGCATTGCATCAGGAAAGTTCTTGGGTTTCATTGTTAATACTCACGGAATCGAAGCTAATCCCGAAAAGATTCAAGCAATTCTCAACATCCAAGTGCCGATGAATATCAATCAAGTACAAAGCCTAAATGGGAAGGTTGCCGCCCTAAGTCGATTTATTTCCAGAACTACCGATAAATGCATTCTTTTCTTCAACTTGATTAGAAGAGGGAGAAGGATCTTTGAATGGACGTAGGATTGTGAAGACACATTTTGAGCTTTGGTGAACACTTAGAGAGGCCTTCTATCTTGTCAAAGCTGGTGGATCACGAAGACCTGTATATCTACTTGGTTGTGTCAATACATGCTATAAGTACCGCACTGCTTCGCGAGCAGAATCAGATCTAGAGACCGGTCTATTATATTAGCAAGCGATTAACAGGAGCTAAAATGAACTATCCGAAATATAGAAATTGTTGTGCTGCTTGTTGATTGCTTCACGAAAGCTCCGCCCCTATTTTCAGGCTCATCCCATCAATGTTTACGCCAATCATCCTTTACGACATGTCCTATAGCAACCTAAGACGTCTAGAAGGTTACTCAAGTGGAACATCAAATTGAGTCAATTCGACATTACGTATCTCCCTCGGAGAGCCATCCGAGGACAGGCACTGGCGGACTTTATAGCAGAATTCACTGCATGTGATGATCTCCCAAAGAGCGGTGAAGCCCTTATCATTCGATGGAAAATGTATACTGATGGAGCATCCAATGATCATTGTTCTAAAGCCGAAATTGTGTTAGTAACTCTAGAAGATCGATCGATTTGCTACGTTTGAAGCTTGCTTCCCTGTAATGAACAATGAAGCTGAGTATGAAGCTCTGATCGCTGGATTTAAACTTGCCGAAGAACTGGGGATAAAATCTCCTAAAATCTCTTACGATTCATAGTTGGTAGTATACCAAGTCAGGGGAGATTACTAAGCTAAAAGACAATGACTCGCCCCGTACCTTACCAAGTCCAAGACCTATTTACTGGCTTTGAGTATTATGACATCACAAACATTCTCCGGGATCAAAACAAAGAGGCTGACTCATTGGCAAAGTTGCTAGCACTGGGGATGCACAACAAATGGGCTTGGTCTCAGTCGAAGTACTAGATCCTCCGAGCATAAATCAGATGGAAATCGGCTGGGTACTAGAGGCAGAGCCTGAGAAGGAGTCATAGATGACTCCGATTAATGACTATTTGCTACAAGGAGTCCTTCCTGAATGGAGGAATGAAAGGTGACAAGTCCTTCGCAAAGCTTCGCGGTATATAATTCAGGAAGGAGTCATGTATAAAAAGGGTTTTTTGTTCCCCCGCTTCGGTGTATTGCTCATGATGAAGTAAAACGAGTCTTAAAGGAAGTTCATGAAGGGGAATGTGGCGATCACACCGGGGGGAAAACCCTAGTAAAGAAAATACTTCGTTATGGGTATTGGCCGACTGTCAACCGAGATGCTGTTGATTACTCTAGGCAATGTGACAATTGCTAGATGTATGCAAAGTTCCAAGAGCTCCATCGACGAAAATCACACAAATGGTCAGTCCATGGCCGTTTGCCATATGGAGCATAGTATTATCGGTTCCTTACCGATCTCTAAAGGTGGTGCGAAATATGCCATCGTAGCAGTTGATTGCTTCACCAAATGGGCTGAAGCAAAACCTTTAGCCACGATCACAACAAAGAAAGTAATCGATTTCATTGTCCAGAACGTCATATGTCATTTTGGCCTTCCACAAACCACTGTAACTGATAATGGAATCCAATTCGACAGTGTCGAATTCAAAAACTTCTGCCGTCGGCATCATATTGAAAAGAGATTTGCAGTGGTTGCTCACCCTCAAGCAAATGGACAAGTTAAAGCTATAAACAAAATCATAAAGTCCATTTTGAAGAAGCATTTGGAAAAGGCTAGATGCAAGGGGGTGGATGAACTTCCAACAGCATTATGGGCTTACAGAACCACCCACAAGTCCACGACTGGCCATACTTCATTCACCCTTGCTTACGGCTCTAAAGTCGTCATTCCTGTTGAACTCGAAGTCCCTTCTCATCGAGTAACCTACTATGAACCCATAACAAATGGAGATCTCCTTTTAGAATCTCTAAACTTTGTAGATGAGAAGCGCGAATAAGCTGATTTGAGGGCAGCTGCCCATCGACACCGAGTCGTTTGATACTACAACACTAAAGTCCGGCCTAAAACTTTTGAAATCGACGAACTCACAGTGAAAAAGGTTTTTCCAGCCCCATCACACATGAATCCTACTTAGGAAGGATCATTTGTTATTAAACAGGGGCTTGGAGAGGGAACTTTCAAGCTAGCAACTGTTGATGGCGTCATACTTCCAAGAGCGTGGAATAGCAAGCATTTACGATACTATTTCACCTAGTTTATTCTTTATCATTTAGTTGTATTCAATTTTTGAATTTTCTTTAGCATTAGATTTTCCAGATATGTAATAAGACAAAGTATGTTATTCCTTTCCATTTGGTGAATAAAGTTTGAAATTTCCTTCATATATGTGATTGTTGTAGCGTTACATATTAGTTACGGTACCCGACAAACTAATATTGACATGTCCTAGCAGATTCCTAGAGTTTGGAGCTAGTCGGTTACATAAGTTCGTGTTTGAACTAAACAAAAAAAGAATAGTCGGACCGTTCATCTGATGATTCTCGCTCATAACCCGATGGACGGAATATACCTAACGAGGTATGGATGTGACTCTAGCATCCGATAACCAAGTTAATCCCACCGAGCAATGGGACAGACATGAATCAAAAGCGATCGTGACACGACCGATCACTCGCTAAGTCAAACCCTAGACTTTGGGGTAAATCAATCAATTAAGGAAAGTATGATCCGACTAGTTTTCGAAATACTCTAAGTCCCAGAGTGTGGGATAGATTATAAACACAAGTTGGGTGTGATTCGACCACCTGCAAACTAACTCTTATCCCCAAAGTGCGGATATGAGTATAAAAAATAGATGAGTGCGGTTCGACCACTCGCTATTCCATAAACTCGGACCTGACACCGAAAGGAGGAGTATAAACTCGCTATGGTTGGAGTTCGACCATCCACTATTTAACTCCGCTAACCCGAGACTGGGGCATGAGTATAATCGCTCAATCCGCTGATTCTGATGGCATAACCCTAGGGCTCGAGCCCAGTGTTTGATATAACTTAAGGCCATGACCACATGGAGGCCTTAAGTAAAAAATTAATAGACGATTGTCCGAATTAAGGAGCAAGGAATTACTAGTACATTGAATGAAAAAGTAATAGTTCGACTACATAGAGAAAATTCACATAAGAGTTCGACAAAAAACAAAGAAATTTTATTTGCAAATTAAACTTGAAAATTGTGGTTCAAGTTTATTCAAAAGCGGGGGCCATACCCACACAGTCATGGCCAACAAAAAGAGAAAAGTAGCTATACAAGTTATATGCAGACTAACCTGAAGCAACGATTATTTCTTCTGCCCTTTTTTTCTTTTGGATTTTTTAGGAGTGGCGCCACCTAAGCTTTCGCCTATTCTTCTTTTTGATCCTTTGTCGCCCTTGGCAAGAGAGCTTTCAAAGGTAAGAGGGAGTTCTTCGGGAACCGACCCGCCGGGTGGAATGACTTGTAGTGGGACTAGATTTTGATCATCGATGTCCACATCAATAGGTTCAGCCTTAGCTTTTTCTTCAACAAATCCTCTCTCTCGATGCGCTCTTTTAATGAGCTCATCTGTATGTTAGGTGGCACAAGTGATCACAATGTCATCTAATTCATCTGGCAATTGCAAGTCATTGACTTTTTCATCATTAAGTGCCCGATAACTTGAGCGTTGTGCCAGAGAATATCAGTGGCCACCGAATTTTCAGTAGACATCAATTGTTGCTCCACGATGACACCGCTTACTGGAGTTTGGCTGGGATCCAGAAGACCTGAAGATTCGTGGAAATAAGAAAATAACCCCATGACTATTAGACAAAGGAATGAAATCTCTTGAATAATGGAGAATAATGTGGGATACTTGTGTCCGACTGACTTTCAGTCGTCGCCGGAGTGCTCCCTTCTAGGATAGGAGTCAACAACTTTGATTGATAGTCGAGTCTATCCGAATCATAGCTCAGATCCTATCCTGTGCCAAGAGAAACTAACGCTCCTGCTGTTTTAAGTGGAGGGGGACCTTTGGGATCAGACTCCTAAGACTCAGCAATGTTTTTCCCAATACCGAAGGGTGCTAGAATATCAAAGTATCGGAATCTCGTAGCAGCAAGGTCTAAAGGTTCATCCCTGCGAAGAATCTCCCATACCATTTTCTCTTCGTCTAAATCGGCTTCACCGAGGGCTTTGTTCTACATTTCAACAATGTATTCCCAAGCCTCGGCGGGCGATTCAAGATAGCCCTCTCCAAAAAAACTCAGATCACGATGAATTGAGACTTTAGCATTATATTAAATGAAGAGAGGATCGAACATGTCCTTAATTTCATTTCGACCAACTTCTTTAGAATTTTTAACTGGGCCTCAATCTGCTCTCTAACCTTGTTGTAGCCCACTTCTCTTTCCCCTTCCTTGAGGACTTCAATTTGAGCGAGTTGCTCGTCAAGCTTAATTTTCAGTCCTCGAGCTTTGACGGCCTCTTCGCAATATTTTTGTGACTCCTCCCGAGCTTCGAGTTTCTCTTCCTTCTCTTTTTTAAGGAGTTTTTCGAGTTTCTCAATGCGATGGGCTAGAATATTTTTATCCTTTTTCAGTGTATCTTTTTCCAAAGCAAGCACGACGCTGCGATTGAGGTCAGCATCCAGCTCTTTTCATGAGCTGCTTTTAGATGACTAACCGCCTCAGATGTTTCTTTTTTCTACGACGATTAGCTTCGCTATCAACTGCGAGATCTCATTGTCTTGATGTTTAATTATGTCTTTATAATGGATCACCTCTAGCTTGAGATGATCAATTTCATGTTGTCTCTCGAAAGACACCTCACAGATTTTTTCGGCCAAATGCTGGAATGCTTCGTCCTGCACAAAAACATCTTTGACGCATGTGAGGGAACTCGCTTTAGCGCTCCCTGGAATTGTATGAATGGAAGGAAGGAACTTAAGCCCATCGAAGCAAATTTTTGGAAAATTGACCTTAAGTTCGGCCAATTTTTCTACCATGGAAGCCTAAAGTGCTGCAGTAAGCAAAGCAGGATCGAAAGTAACAAGTGGACGTTTGCTTGACCTACGATCGTGGGACTATCTGGAACCAAATGAACCAGAGTATCGCTCAAGCGGAACAACAATTTGAGGGGCATGGAAAAAATTCTGATCGCTGCTTTGTACAGGAAGATTGGGCTAAACTTGCTGATGAGACGATTGAGATTGGGACTTATGTTTGGAAGATAAAGACTCTCTCTAATGACGACTTCTTTCACGACTATCTTCCCTTTCTCGACACCTACCCGATTCTAGACCACGACTAGATCCGTACTGTGTTGAGGAGCCCCTTGAGCGATCGAACGCACGGGATTGAGACAAAGCATCTGCAAACCAAACAAGAGTGTATAAGTGATCATCAAACAAAAGTTAGAAGAAAATCGTGTAGTAAAGTGCACGTGATTGTGCGTGTCCTAGTGTCCCCCCGACAGACCAGTTGCTGCAACCTTGCTCATAGGATTTTTCTCTCCTTTGCTAGTGGAAGGAATGTCATCACCAGTCCTAGTGGAAGAATTGAGCCCCCCAATACTGATGTTGGGGAATTCATAAGTCTAATATCATCAAGGATCGGGAGATTCGAGAACCCTTCCATTGAACTTTCTAAATGTTGCGAAGAAGACTCTTCATCAACTGAGGTGATGATAAACTTGGGCTCTTTAGCAATTTTCCTCCTACGGAGTTTACATGCAAGCTTTTTCCTCTCCTTGTTGCTATGTGAGATTATGCGCCTTATGGTGGTTTGACCACAGGCGCATTGCCCGGACCTGAATCAGCATCACCAGGTTTGTTGGCTTCATCACCTCTAACTTCACCCTCTTCGGTATTGTTCTAAGTCCCCTTGACTATGGGCACGACAGTGCTATTAGCTCCGCCTTCTTGTTCCACCACATTTCTTGGTGGTGCAGCACTTCCTAGAATCCTGATGTTGCAACCTTCTTTTGATAGCCCAAACAGAGATAACCATTCATCGATTACTAGGGATCTAATGTCCCTATCCTCAATTGGGGTGGCACGAATTGCAGATACCACCCTTGAGAAACTGTCGCCTGCTGGACGTGGATGGACACCTAAAAAATTTCAAAGTATTTGTTAGTTCAGGAAATGACTTGGGCCAAAATTTTTGAGAATAAAGTGAAGACAACACTTGCGTCCTTCCAGCCATTTCCTCACGAAGCTAGGCGGACAACAAACGTAAAACCATTCGTGTTTAAAGATGCGGAGCTCGTTTCAAACGCCAGTTAGAACTTGACAGTTGGGCGAAGGCTCAAGGAAAGTGTAAGAAAGGCTTCATGTCCGTCATTTGAAGTTGTAAATAAACTTGATATCCTTAGGACATGGCGGGCAGAACAGAACATTCATAACTAGCAAGAAAGTGCCATGGAGAAAAGCATAGCTATTCGAATGCAGCTGGGCAGAAGCTATTCTTAAATAATCCAGCATTTCTCGGATGAAAGAATTGAAAGGCGGTACGCATCCAACCCAGCACATGAATTTATTGCATGTCATATATCCCGCTAGGGGTAATTGAGCTCTTTCATTCACTAAAGGAACTAGAACATCTCCAAACGGAATCCCATGTTTGGAGCATAGTCTGCGAAGAGCGGCCTCGCCAATTATGGAGGCTTGAGAATTCGACGGGTTATCCAGAAATATAGCACCTTTTATAGTGTCGGGGGTAGGACTTATTTCTTCTGCTAGAAGGAAGGGAACATCCGAGAAAAGATCGGTCAACCAGCCGGAAACCTCCGGTTGCTCAATTTGACGATCGGGGAAAAGTATGCCAGAAACAGTTGCAGAACTTGACTCGGCTCTGAGATTGCTAAGTTGTAAAGGTTGTCCAAAAGGAATTATAGCTAAACACTCTGAATGTCTGGAGCCCATATCAACTAAACTCAATTGATAATCGATATCAGAAAAATTTACCTATCCGCCATGCAAAGTGTAAACTAGTGTAGTGCAGTGTTGTGTAGTGTAGAGACAAACAGTTCAAAATAAAAGGCAAAAGTAAGTGACGAGACTTTGGATTCTGACCAGAGTGATCATCATCGCTGACCGTCTCAACTGGAGTTTTGATTGATCGGTTGTGTAAGCTTTGGGATCAACCATCGACAAATCAAAGTGTGAAGTCCATTATTAAAGTCCATATGTTAAGCTTTAGTCCATATTTAAAGTCCTGGCAGTTTAGTTGTTCGATTTGAAATTCAAAGTTTTATAAGGAAGTCCCGTTGTTCGATATCATCATATGTTCAAGTTCATTGGGATGAGATTAGTTCTAATTGTTTATGCGAATGAATACGGATTGGTTTTCAAGTTCAATTCAAAGCTTAGAATTGGCTAAGTACCCATAGCTGATCCCTTTATGTAAAAACAACCGATCCCTATTACAAAACCTACAACCGAACCCTTTCCCTTATGACAACTGATCCCTCTAAATAAGCCCATGACCAATCCGTCCATCCATAAACACACCACTACCGATCCCTACACTTAGCCGCATTCATAATTCACCAACATTCCAACCGATCCCTCCTCTACTTAACGAAACGACCGATCCCTCTCTAAAAAGAAACCTATAACCGATCCCCCCTTATAAGCTCAACATCACCGATCCCTCCATTTCATTCATCCTTCGCACTTTTCTTTCTCCTCTTTTCCCACTTTGTCGAACCCTGCATCGCCATCATTAATCTCATCTCCTCCAAAATTAACATACGATCATCATAAACAGAACCCATCATGTCATCATAAAATTAAAGGTTAAAGGAAAGCAAACCTACCTAAGTATTTAGAAAACGAGTTGCTTGAGAGGAGATATTGGATTACAATTCAAATTGAAGATGGCGTGATGATCTAAAGCAAACTAGAAAGACGAGTTTGCGGATGAAGGAGGTGTTTGATTCGAAAGGAAGGGGTCAGGTTTTGAAGTTGGAAGGGGAGGGTTCGGGACCGAGTTTGAAGGAAATAAGAATGTCAAAGAAAATGAGGTGAAGTGAGGGTTAAGAAAAGGAGAGTGTAGGCTTATATATGAAGGTTAAGGGTTCGGCTTGCCTTTTAATTCTCCATGAAGCCAAAAGAGTTGAGTTCCCAACATGAGGAGGGATTGGGTATGATCCCTTGACTTGGGGATCCATCTGATCCCTATCAACACAGCAAAAAAAGAATAAGGAGGGGGGTCGACTAAAAGAATGCAGATCCCTATATATATATAAGAGAGAAAAAAGGGATCTGCTAGAAGAATGCTAATCCCTATGAACAAAGAAAATGGATTGGCTATGAACCCTATGTGCATGATAAAATGGACATGAAAATATGTAAAGTACGTATATACAAAATGCAATGAAATTGCATATTATTCAATGAAAATTGGCGATGAACCATGAGCGTGCAAACGCGTCCGGGACCCAACGACAAGAACATGTACCTGGCCATGCACATGTATATTTTGAGAGTTCAATTTTTGAAATCGATAGAAATTGAATTCAAACCTGAAGCTTTCAAGGTCGACACTGGATCAGATAGCCAAAGCTTACTAGTCTTGTAGAACTGGATATAGATATCAACTGATGAGATGTAATATTGAATTAATATTATTAGAAATCGACAAAGCGTCATGACGATCAAGGAGAGATACAACACTTTGGGAAAATAATTGGACGGAAACATAGAAACTATTCAGAAAACTGGATGGATTTATTTCCAACGACTATAACTTGCTTTGATTCAAAGCACATCATGTTCAGCACAAGACGTACTTTGGGGGTCAAATGTTATCCGGCGTTTTGACCTAGCTATATTTGTACCGATTGGACAATTTAGATTCGACTTTCATCAAGGCCACTAAGTCCAAGGCGAAGATGTAGAGTCTAAATATCAAGTACAGATTATAATATGAGTACAGATTATAATATGAAGCCATGATCGAATGGAATTGAGAGATATGCAATGCAAAATGTTCAAAGTATGGAACATAGTTCAACATAGAGTAGGGATCGGCTATGATCATTCTCCAACATAGGGATCGACATATTTCAGCTAAGCAAGTGCAAGTCAATGGGAACAATCAATATCTCAAGATCCATATGTCCAATGTATATGAAATTTTGTGAGCAAGATATGGAGACCCTAGGGAGCCTACTATAGGGATCACACCTCAAAAAGATGAAGCAAGAGGGAATGGCCCTCTTCCCTTAATAGGGATCGACTAAAATCAAAAAACAACTCACATTGGAACAAATATCGAGCAATAACTCAAGTTCTACTAATCCAATTGGCATGAAATTTGGTGGCTAAGTATATTACAATATGAGAAAGCTACCATAGGGATCGCACCCCCAAATTCCTCAAAAATATGAATCAGCACCAATCCATATTCCTTGGGATTTGGGCCATGCAATCCCTCTTATGGCTCCATATGTTTTTGGAGGTTCATCTGCCGAATTTTCAGGGAAATATTTCGCCATCTTCCTCTATAAATTCAGGCTCGGTTGTTCAGTTTTGGGACTTTTACACTGCTAGTCGCTCTGTACTCAATAGTAACTTAGGATTTTGATCCAATCCCTATTGTACTCGGTTTACAAAGTGATTAATGAAGCAATCTATTCAAAGTGGACGTAGGCAAACAACACCGAACCACTATAAATCGTTGTGTCTCTGTTACTTGCTTGTTTCTTATTGTTTTAATTGCTTGTTTCTTCTGCTTTCATTTTAGATTCTTCATTTATTTCTCTACAAACTCTCTATTGGGTGTTTGTGCCAAATTTTGGTGCAAACAGGCATAGTTTCATTATGTGTTATGTTTAGGGTAATATGTTACTCATATCGGACTTTATGTCTGACCCATGTTTACATTCTTGTTTTCCCTATAAACTCATGGGTAATCATTCAAGTAGGCTGAGTTTATAGGCTTAGTGGGGTTACTTATGGGATGGATGAATAATGCAAGCTGAAGACAAAAGAGGGAGCTTGGGTGTTATATTAATGTTTGTATTACGTTGTATTAAGTATTCATGTCAACGTCATCATGTGTTAGGCACAACATTATTGTCTATGCTATAATATATTTTGCCCCTTACATAGGCAATACTTTGGGAATTAAATTGTTGGACTTAATTATTAGTGATATGTTTCTCATTTTTAGTTAATATCTGCTCAGTTTACTGAAGACTGTTTGATATAACAGATCCTGTCACTATTTCCGAAAGATAATTCAAATATGACTACAACACATTGAAGTTCCATCTTTGGATTTCAGAACGAGGGATTTTACACACGAGCAGAAGGGGTCTCGAAGGAGGAACTCTCTCTCATCGGCATATATGGCTCCAGCATCCACTTGCCTGCCTTTTTTGCCTCGGGCATCTTATATATGCTAGAATATCTCGAAGACCATGTGATAATGCAGTCTGGGACAACCATATCCCTAAGTGCTATGTCATAAGCCTCCCACTCAGAATTGCAACCTGAATATGACATGATAGCCTCCTATCCTCAACCTCCACCACCGCTCCAGAACCGTCCCACTAATGACAACCCCGACAATCTATTTGTGCGCTTGGTAAGGACTTGAGCCATTGTTTCCCCTCCTTATATTGTTTTCCTTGACCCAAAAAATTCCATGCAATGGAGGGTCTCATCCATCAAAATCCAAGCCAAGTGCCTAGCATCATCGGGCATCTCCCAAATCTGACGGAGGTGTTCTTTATAGACTGCCGCATCTAAATCAATGCTAGTAAGAGCCATTGTAGCAAAAGAACAAGTTACATTGATGTAAATAAAGTGTAAATTGATGGAAGGAAAACCCAAAGAGGAAACATATCTAGGACACCAAAGTCTGGCGTCATGAAAGTAGAGTCCACGGTCGATTGCAAAAAAAGAAATGGTCTTGGTACCCCATTACGTTGCTCAGAAGACCGAAAAGAGGGGGGTTTGTCGATCCCTTGGTAGTGGTAATAGTGTCCCAGGGGGTGTTGGCCAACTTATACAACCTGAAGACCAGACTGACGAGGGTTGGGTCGGGCTCTTGGATGTCGAAATCATGACAGGCAATGAATAGCCCAAACAAGAGGCTATAACTGTTGGTAGGAAGCTGCCCGAGCGTTAGTTGGTGAGCATTAAGAAATCCAACAAAGAAAGGATGGAAGGAGAGCATCACCCTCCTCTGCTTGTAAGCAAGCTACCATATAAAGTAGCCCACTGGAGGTTGATTGACCATATTAGCAATTAGGGGGTAAAGAGGCACTGTCCCTTTAGATCCATAATAGGCCAATGAATCGGCAAGGTCAATCCGGTCCTCCTAGACCTTTTGAGGAGCATAGATGAAAGGTTCGTCTACTAGTAGACGAACCTCTAGACATTTGCCATCAACAGAACCTAATTATTAAACCACCTCGACTGAATTGGAAACTACTGAAATTCAAGGGCTAAAACTTACCTATCTTAAACCCGTTTGGGCCCTAGTCCTAACTTCAAGCGAACCAGATGGCCCATGCCCATTATCGATTCATTGCCAAATCCTAGTCGTGGACCATGACCCAGTGTACATTCCTTCTACCCTAACTGGAGCAACTGAGTAATGTTAATGCTCGTGAGTTTTCAGGTAGAGGAATGTCCAACATCGATCGATCGACTTTGAATTCACAACGACGATCATTTGACGCCATGCATAGTGAAGGTTCTTTGATGTACTAGTTAAGCTTAGATCAACAACATAAAAGCAACATTGAGAAAGAAAAAGCAACAGTAAAATCTACTCGACATTCGATCACAAACCAAAATTCGACGTAAAATCAAAATAAGAATAAAGCATAAAGAATTGAAACAAAAATTATCCACTCATAGTGATCGAAGATTATATTAGCCCAATGAAGGTGAAAACAATGAAAGCTTTTCCTTTTTCTTGCTAATGGCAGAAGTTTATAATACTCGACAAAGGATGAAGAGAAGAGGAGTGTTTATAGACAACAGTGGATAATTTGAGCGATTAAAGCAGCTAAGTGGGAGGTTATTTGAACCATCTAGGTTTCATCATTGCTATTAGATCAACAGTCCCTTCTCTAAACGGTTGTAGCAACACCTCGAGAAACCAACTAGCATTGCCAGTAACATGAGGATACGTATCTGCAGTATTAAAATTCAAATGACAAGTCCACCCTACTCGTAGGTGCGAACTAGGGTGAGGGGAAAAATGTTGCTCGCTTTTCTCGCAAGCATAGTATAGGCCGGCCCATGCAGTTCTACTGGCCTGTATAAAACCAACGGCTAACACCTCAACCTGCCTCCTTGCTTGTATCATGTCCTACACTATGACATGTATGTTCCCAAAAGCTGGTAATATGGCTCGCCCATCTCATGAAGCCCGCATCTCGCTCGAATGAGTAATTCTCCCATCCGAAGGATCTGCCCAACACCATTGCACCCACAAACCAAGCAAACCCATATGGTCCTTAATGGGAGACGGAAAGATACAATGGTCGGAAATGCAAAATGACTCCCAACAGACGAGCGGCCCAGCCAATGACCTATTACCCTGCAAAGTCCCTACTATCCTGTCTTTTTGGCAAGGCCGTGACACCAAAAACTTGACTAAAAACCAAGGACTTGACGAGAGGAGTCATGGCAGATCGATACGAAAAGTATAATCAAGGATCGATACGATGAAATAAGTGCACATCGATACAAACTGGAATGAAGATCACCGATACGAAGCGGCTATGTATGATCGATACGAAATCAACATCCTTCAATCGATACGAAGAGCATAAGTTCGTATTGATACAAACTGGAATGATAGTTATCGATACGAATGAAGTTACATGGGATCAATACAAAGAAACATGGTCAAAAGGAGGAAATAGCCACTCGGCATGAAAAGTGGATCGCTCCTAGACTATCGCTCCATGTCACCCTGATCGATGCGCATAGCATCGATACGAGTTAATCGATACGAACTCAACAGACTATTGCAAATTCAAACTTGGATCGATCATAACTCAAGATCTACATGTCCAAATGCCACCAAATTTTCACGGGAGCTTGCTTACCACCTCAAGAATGTCTATGATCGATCTCAACCCAAAAGGAGATATTTTTTATCGATACGAATCGATCAGGGATCGATCCCAAATGACCCTGGATCGATCAAGTGGGCCCACCCACGTGGGAGAAGAGCTATTCTGAGATCTAAGTCAGATACTTTCAGCCTACACATATATATAGCAGCCTTATGCCTTCAGAAAAGGAACTTTTTGATTCTACTACGTCGATACTCTGCTGGAGATCCATTGTAACTCGAGTGCTTGTGTATTCTCTATTGTAATCAGTTAGTAGACATCAATAATACAACAAACTTTCCAAAGTGGATGTAGGCTACAACGCCGAACCACTATAAATTCCTGTGTTCTTGCATTTCTGTTTGTCTGTTTTGGTCTGTTTGTTAGATTAGCCTCTTTTTACATTTATATTCTTCATTCTAATCTCTTCAAATACGTCCGAAGGGTGTTGTGTCCAATTTTGCTACAAACACTTTGGTGCTTTCACTGAGAAAACCCAGTTTTTCTCCTTCTCATTGGATCTACTGCCATTGTTGGATTGCAAGAATCTAAGGAGGGGATCCAGATCTGTTATCCAGTAGTTCCTTCCATTCTATTCAGATTTCACCAGATCTTGGAAAGAGCTACATCAGCCATGGTTAACACAAGGACTGCTTCAATTGTTACTAATCCGAAAGGACAAGATAGACAGAATCCCACGCTGCTGAACACAACGGGTCAGACTTCTGTCGGACCTTCGGATCCACAAGGCCCTGTGACTAGGGAAGAGTTCCAGATTCTGATGCAAGAGCTAACCCAGAGTCGTCAACAGCTCACCCAGCAGATCCATGCCAACATGGACCTCACGAACCAATTGAATAAGGAAAGTCAAAGGGGGTCAAGAAGGGATCGTGCCTCTTACTCGTTAACAGAAAGTTCAGTTTCCTCTGACTTCCATCATAGATCTACGCGCCAACGGCTGGATGGAATTTACACGCAAGCCTCCGGGCATCAGCGTGTTTTGAATCTCGGACAAGCTGGAGCTAGTCCCTCTACGGGGCACCAGGCTGGACCCTCCTCTCGAGAAGGGGCACCTCCTTATCACACTACTGATTGCCATGCAGCCGCCTCCGCCGCCATAGACTTGGATGCTGAGATTTGGAACTGAGCAGATCCGAGCCTTCGTCAACACAATCATGCTCCTAAACCCTATGTGCCCAAAGATCTGGAGCCAAAGAGGTGAGGCACGGATCGTTGACCGTGCCTGGACTATCCTCGTAATGTGGAACCGGGCCACGCCTTGGCCCAGAATGTCCAAATGCCAGACATTCCAACCATGATCCGTCAAATGATCCACGAAAGTCAAGGCCTCACCAATGACGATATGGGGAATCTCCCGGACTCATACGCCATTCACTAACGACATCCTTTATGTTGAACCGCCCCACCAATTCAGAATGCCAACTTTACCTGTTTAGGAAGGAAGTTCAGACCCTAACAAACAAATCATGAAGTATGAATGGCTCATGAACGCCGCACGAGCTGATGATGTGGTCAAGTGTAGAAGCTTTCCTATCTCCCTAGGGTGCATCGCAACCATGTGGTTTACTCGTCTACCACCCCGATCCATTTCATGCTTTGACCAGTTGGCTACAAAATTCATCGAACAGTTTCGTATGCATGTTACGAGACCGAAAGATGTTAACACCTTGTCCAGCTTACCCAAGCTCCGGGAGAGACACTTAGACATTATCTGGAAAGCTTTCATGCTGCCTGTGCTGAGGTCAACAACCTGAATGACATATCTATCTTAATGGCACTGACTAAAGGAATCGATCCTGATTCCGAATTTGGCAGTTGGTTGGCTGGGAAACCCCCCGTGTCGTTGGATCATTTCTATGCTAAGGCGGCCTAGTTTTTTAAGGAGAGAAGACGCTAGGCGATCTAGGAAGCAGGACGATGTGGGGCCCAGTGGTGAAGACGTTCAAAGTAATGTTGCTGTGAAACAGATCGGTGAGAACTCTGGCAATGTGGAATTGAATAAACGGAACAAGCAGAGCCAGCAGAAAGGCAATAGAGGTTAAAGTAAGAAGCAAGATCAAAATTGTGGACCGTGGCGCAGAGCTCCCATGTTTGACCAATATACCCCATTGAATACATCCCTGGAGAATGTTTATTTGCAAACCTGTAATACTGGATAGTATAAGAAACCAGCTCCAAAATAGTCATCTGATAAGCAGATTCAAACTAGAAAATTTTGTAGGTTCCACGATTGCAATGGCCATAATACTAATGAGTGTCGTCATTTGCAAGACATCATTGAGAAACTGATATGAGAAAGGAAGCTGGAACAGTTTGTTAGGGCGTTGCAGGCTGGAGGCGCGGGCCCATCAAACCAGAATCAAGGTCAAAATAAGGCTAGACTGGAGGAACCCGCGCGTACTGGCGGGAGATTGATTATTAATACAGTTAATGGTGGTCCTCATCCAGTTGATCAGATTTGGAAGGAAATGGAGTCGTATGCCAGTTCAATTAGGCATGCGGACTTCGAATGTTGCAGTAATGTAGATGATAAGGCTCCGGCGAAACAACAAATGACGATGACAGACGATCTTGGTAGATAGTGGAAGCTCCGTAAATATTCTTTTCAAACGATCTTATGACCAGATGAAAATGGAAGCGAAGGACTTAAAACCATGTCAGTCTCGCATATATGGCTTTAATTGAAGTGCAACGATACCCTCTGGGATGGTGGAGTTGCCAGTTGAGTCGGGAATCAGAGATCGTTGGAGAGTCCGGATGCTACAACTTGTTGTGTTAGATATTAATTCTCTGTATAATGCTTTCTTGGGCTGACTGGCCCTTGCTGAATTTAGGGCAGCCATTGCCCCATGGTGCTTAACTCTAAAGTTCCCCACTGATAACGAGGTTGGAGTTGTTCAAGGATATTTGGCGGTTGGATGCACCTGTTATGTTGCTGAGCTGCAGGATGCGCAACTTAAAGAGAAGGGCAAGGACGTAGAGGAATCTCTCTGCATCTGTTTCACTGAAAATTGACAATTAACGCCTAGACCTAGGCCCAGGAACCACAACCAGTTCCTGAAAGATCTTGATCCATGAGATAATTATAATGAAGAGGAAGTCAAAGACAGTCAGGCTTCCCCGGCAGAGTTGACGATCGACGTTCTGATCGATAATAATGATGACTCCAGAATGATAAAGGTTGGATCTCAACTTAGCCACCAGATGAGAGAGGAATTGGTTGAATTTCTCTGGGCAAACCTCGACGTGTTTACCTGGACTCAATCTGATATGTGTGGGATCTCGCCAGACATCGCGAACCATACATTGAATATTGACCCACGACATGTCCCGGTCAAACAAAAAACGAGCGGTATGGATCCAGAGAGATCTACCGCCCTAAAGGAAGAGGTAAATAAACTCAAGTCGAACGGGTTTATTCGAGATGCATTATACCCGAAGTGGGTATCCAACCCAGTGCTTGTCAGGAAATTCAACGGGAAATGGAGAACTTATGTGGACTACTCAGATCTGAATAAATCCTGCCCTAAAGACAGTTTTCCACTTCCTAGAATTGATCAACTTGTAGATTCAACTGCCGGACACGAACTCTTATCTTTCATGGACGCATATTCCGGCTACAATCAAATACCGATGCACTTACCTGACCAGGAGCATACCAGATTTGTCTCCGATCTGGGACTCTATTGCTATAAAGTGATCCCGTTCGGACTCAAGAATGCTGGGGCAACTTATCAAAGACTTTTCAACCGAATGTTCGCTAGCCAGATCGAAAAAACCATGGAGGTGTACATGGACAATATGCTCATGAAGTTGCGACTATCCATCGATTATGTACAAGACCTGGAAATAATGTTCAACATCCTCCAACGGTACCGAATGAAGCTCAACCCGTTGAAGTGTCATTTCAGAGTCGCATCCGGAAAGTTCCTTGGATTCATTGTCAATGCTCGAGGAATTGAAGCCAATCCTGAGAAGATCTAGGCGATTTGGAATCTCGAGACTCCCAGAACTATAAAGCAAGTGCAAAGGCTCAACGGAAAGGTGGTAGCCTTAAGAAGATTCATCTCCAAATCCACAGACAAGTGCATTCCCTTCTCTGATCTGATCAGGAAAGGAAAGCAAAATTTTGAATGGACTGAGGAGTGTGAAGGCGCATTCCAAGCACTGGTTCAACATCTGGCGACACCACCTATTCTGTCAAAGTCGGTTGATCATGAAAGATTGTATATCTATTTGGGGGTTTCAGCGAAAGAATTCAGTGCCGCATTGATTCGGGAGGAGGATCGGATACAGCGACCGGTCTATTATATCAGCAAGCGATTTACTGGGGCAGAAAGAAACTACCCAAAATTGGAAAAGCTAGCTTATTGCCTCGTCATTGCCTCAAGAAAGTTCCATCCTTATTTCCAGGCTCATCCGATCATAGTCTACACCGACCAGCCGTAACGACAGGTCCTTACGCGGCCTGAGACGTCTGGTAGGTTTGTCAAGTGGAACATCGAGCTAAGTCAGTTTGACATCGTTTATACACCAAGGCGAACCATTTAAGGACAAGTTTTGGCGGACTTCATAGCTGAGTTTACTATACCAGAGGACTTGCCCGAGACTAGTGAATCTCCCAAGTACATATGGAAGCTATACACGGATGGTGCGTCAAACGATCGTTGCTCAGGCGTAGGAGTAGTACTTGAAAATCCAGAAGGTCGATCCATATGCAGCGCCTTAAAGCTTGATTTCCGCGCAACTAACAATGAGGTCGAATACGAATCTTTACTCACTGGACTCAGACTTGCCAAAGACTTGAGAATTATCGCTATGGATATTTACTGCGACTCGCAATTGGTTGTATGTCAAGTTCGGGGAGAATACCAAGCTAGAGACCGGAGGTTGGCTGCTTATCTTGCTCGGGTTCAGGAAGTGTTCAATCAGTTCGATTTCTATGCCATCCTCTGTATACCCCAGGAGCACAATCAGAAGGCCGATTCTTTGGCGAAACTGGCCAACACCGGTGAAACACAGCAAATGGGAATCGTCCCCATTGAGACACTTACCTCTCCAAGCATCGACCAGATAGAGGCAGATTGGGTGCATGAGGCAATGCCCGAAAAGGAGTCATGGATGACCCCATTCAGAAACTATCTCGAACATGGAGCTTTGCCCGAGCGTAGAAGTGAGAAAAGACAAGTACTCTGAAAAGCTTCGTGATTCATTATTACGAATGGAGTCATGTACAGGAGAGGATACTCGATTCCTTTACTCCAGTGTATCGCCCATGACAAAATCAAATGAGTGTTACATGATGTACACGAAGGAGAATGTGGCGATCACACTAGGGGCAAGCCCTTGCTAAGAAGATAATCCAATACGGGTATTATTGGCCGACTGTGAATCAAGATGCATCGGACTATGCCAAGAGACGTGACAAATGCCAGAAACATGCTCGAATTCCAAGAGCCCCTCTTACCGAAATTACTCAGATGATCAGTCCATGGCCGTTCGCCACATGGGGCATCGATATAATTGGGTCTTTACCTCTGGCTAAAGGTGGTGCGAAGTACGCCATCGTTGCGGTTGACTACTTTACCAAATGGGCGGAAGCTAAGCCCCTTGCCAAAATCACGACGAAAAAAGTAATCAACTTTGTAGTACGCAACATCATCTGTCGTTTTGGCCTTTCGCATTCAATCATCACTGACAACGGACCCAATTCGATAGTGTCTAGTTCATGAATTTTTATCAGCGTTTCCACATCCAAAAGAAGTTCTCGGCGGTTGCTCACCCTCAAGCAAATGGACAAGTCGAAGCTGTTAATAAAGTTATTAAGTCCATTCTGAAGAAACGACTGGAGAAGTTTGGAGGCAGATGGGTCGATGAACTTCCCATGACCTTATGGGCATATCGAACCACCCATAGGTCCGCGACCGACCACACTCCATTTTCACTTTCCTAAGGCTCTGAGGCCGTTATTCCAGTTGAATTGGAAGTACCTTCTCATCGTGTGACATATTATGATCCGAACACGAATGCCATATTACTTGCTAAATCTCTGGATTTATTGGATGAGAAGCGTGAAGAGGCTCATTTGAGGGCAGCCACGCATCGAAGTCGAGTCGCCCGATTATACAATGCTAAGGTCTGACCCAAAACCTTTGAACTTGGCGATCTTGTACTCAAGAGAATCTATTCGGTCCCTTCACATATGAAACCAACATGGGAAGGACCATATGTTATCGAGCGGAGACTTGGAGACGGCACATTCAAATTATCAACTGTTAATGGTCTCACTTTGCCGGAAGCTTGGAATAGCGAAAGTCTCCATCACTACTACACATAACATGATTTATTTATTCATTTAGTCTGCTTTTCATTTGAAATTTGTTTATTCATTTTGAAATTTGAACTTGTAATAAGGCAACTGACTTTGCCATACTTTCTTATTTCAACAATAAAATGCAAACTTGTAAAGCCAGAGTGGCGATTCTTGAAATGCGTCATGCGACCATCATAATGCACGGAGAGCTAAGTTCCATCCTATAGTGGGTCTTATTCAAATAGGGAGTGACTATGATATGATCGGTCACTCGCTAAGTGAAACCCCAAGCTCCGGGGCAAGCAACCACACTAAAGCCAAAAAGGATTGATACACAACAATCCTCTAACAAACTCCGGTTCCCAGAGTGTAAGCCGGAGTAAAAACTTCAAATCCAGAACATGGACTCGAGAAGGGTGAATCCGTCCACCCACGACCTCGCCCATGTACAATCTAAACCCAAGGAGGATGGATCCGTTCATCCACGACCTTGCCTTCCACTTTTACAAGCTCGAGGAGGATGGATCCGTCCATCTATGACTTCACTTGTCTACTCAAGGTGGATATGATCCGACTATCCACAACCCTGATCAATTCATCATTCCCAGAGTACAAACGAGATCCTAATACTTAAATAGATGTGATCGACCGTCTATTAACTAACTCCAGATTACCGGAGTGCGAACTGGAGTATAAGCATCGAAATGGGTGCGACTGACCACCCATCGGCTAACTCTGGTCCCCAGAGCACGGGTCGGACTATAAACACCAATTGGGTGTGACTGACCACCCATTAACCAACTCTAAGTCCTCAGAGTGTGGACCGGAGTATAAACACAAAACGGGTGTGAATGACCACTCGTAAATCAACCTAAGTCCCCGGAGTGCGGACATAATTCTAAGTATTAAGTAGGCATGACTGACCGCTGGAATGCAAGTTCAATCCCCAGAGTGTGGATGAAATTACCAGTAAATGAGCGAGTGTGATCCACCCACTCAAACTTGTTTCACCTTAACTTTGTTCCGACTAAGTTAAGTGCAATTTATTGAAGGCAGAAAGCGACTGTCAACTGACCACTTCAATTCTCTCCAGAACTGGGAGCTTAGCTCAAATACAAGCCACTAACCTAGATAGCGCGACGTTGGGACTCAACTTGACGTTTGGTTATGACCCGAAGCCATGGCTTCAGGACTTAACAACCGAACTCAAGTCCAATTCAGAGACTAAAGCCTCACAAGTACAGTGAATGGAAATTTGAGTGCTGAAACACTTAAGTAAATAAACATAGAGCTATGTTGAAAACAAAAGGAGATTTTATTTCTACTATTCCTTGGAAAAAAGACAAGTACATAAACTTATTCCCAGAAATTCCTATAAGTAGGGGCCGAACCCGCATCTATACACGACCTGCAAAAAGTAAAATGAAATTCTATCCTACTTATCTACCAAAAAGAGGGAATAAGAAGGCACGTCTACTCCTTCGACTTCTTCTTCTTCCTCGGTGTCGACCCACTAAAGCTGCCGCTCGGATGCCTCTTCGAGCTTTTGTCTTTTGCTATTTGGTCTCTGGTCGGGGGGATTACAGAGATCCCTTCCTCAGAACTCATGGGGATCGGGATATTTTCTGAATGCACAGCCGGAAGAACGGTAGCACTTTCAATGTGAGAGGACGAAGGGGGCACGCCAGTATCGACGATTGTGCCGCCAAAAGAAATCATACGCGTAGGGACCGGACTAGGGCCCGCCATGCCACCTCCGATGCTACTAGCGTGCGTGACTCTTTCCATTTCAGCGTTAATCTCTGCCATTATAGCCTCATCCCAATCCGCTTGAGTGCCCACCGGAATGTTGCTAGTCGGGCCTAAGGAGCTAGCCATAAACACATCTTCATCTATAACAAAAGGCAGATCATTGATTGGGTTGCTTTGGTGGCCGAGGAGTTCTTCCATCATTTGTTCGTTGAAAACGAAACTGCTCTCATGAACTCCCCCGGTTGATGTAGTAGCCATTGTGGTCGTTGCCTCCATCATAATGGCCTCCTGCTCGTGATGCAATTCTTGGGTTGCAGGAGGAACCGCTGGCGCAACAACTATAACTGAATAAAGATAAGAGAAGATATTAGTGACATCTTCCGACAATGCTCCTGCATTTAAGAAAATGGACAGAGTGTTCAGAGTACCTTCCTCAGATTGGCTCACGTGCTCAGCCAACGTGCCTTTAGAAGCATGTTCGAGTAGCGAAGAAATGTGTGGCCTATCTGGGTCGTACGCCGGAACAGCTGGAGGATTAATTGTAGAAGTAAGCTCAGGTTGAGTCGCTGTAGGCATTTCAGAGCTTCCTTCATGGTGCTCAACCCCGGACCCCTCTCCAACGTCCGGGTATTTATCGGCTAGTTTCTCCTTTTCAAAAGTGACAGTGGCATCATGAAGAACTTTACTCTCATCTTCAGTTAATATCCGGTTCTCTAACTCGAAGTCGTCATTGATGTAGAGTTGCGGTTCGCTTTCTCATCTTCTACCAAGCGGCACTAGGCATTGTACAGATGTAGCGGGTAGTCATCGAGCTAGCTTAGGTTGTGATGTTTAAGGACATTGACATTATAAGTGACCAGGAGGTCTTGGATATCACCTTCCAACCTGGTCTCTGCCGCTCCAACCTCAGTCTCAATTTTGGCCTCGGTTTCTTGGACCTTTAGTTTGGCCGCATCCCACTCATCCCTGAGTACTACAGCCTGCTCACACGCCTCTTGGGCAGCTCTATTAGCATCATCTTTTTCTTTGACGACTTCAGCAAATTTGGCTTTTAGCTCCTCGAGCTCTTTTAGCACCGCATCTCTTTTAGCCATGAATGTGGTAGTCTGGTGCCCCATTTCCTCGACCAAGGCTAAATATGTTCGCCTCATTTCCTCCATTTTCCAGGTTGCCTCGTCGGCTCTTTTATTAGCCTCCATTTTCGAATTTCTCGAAGACTCGTTTTCATTGTTGAGCACCTGAATTATGCGGTTCTTCTGAGCGAGATCAGTTTCTAGTTTCTCGATTGTCTTCGCCCGCTCAAAGGCCACCGCTGATACTTTCTCTGCGGTCTTCATCCATTCTCGATATTGACCATAAACATCTTATATGTAGTCATGCATCATCTGTTCTGCCTCATTGGGAATTCGCTTTAAGTGCGGAGGAAATATGAAGCCGTCGAAGCAGACATTTGGGAAATCTTTCTTCAACTTAGCGATTCTAATCACTTCTTCCTCGGTGGGTTCTATAGCAACTTGTTCAGTGGTAACGGGGTTCTCGATCCTCCGACGTTGTTCGTCGGGCCTTGAAGTTTGAGGTGGTGGTACTTGACGTGAAGATTCTGAGGGCTGTTTACCAGAACCAGAAGGTTTGGAAGGAATTCTAGGTGGTGGAGAGTGAAACCGTGAGCGGCGCCTATAATCCCTTTCCCTCTCCTTTCTCGCCGCTCACGCTCCTAACTAGAATGGCAACGATCATAGTCTCTGTCAGACTCGCGCTTGTGAGACTCAGAATAAGAACTAGAAGAATGGCACGTAGAGCGAAGACCGCCAAGCATCGAGCCTTGCCTTACCATTGTGTCTATGAAATGAAAATTGGAATTAGTTATCCCCTTAAACTGGAAAACGTGTGATGATAAGTTGTGCGGTGCTGTGTATGGGTGCATGTGCAAACCCCCCAACCAACCAATTGTGGCGGCTCCGCTTGCAGGAGTCGGCTCCCCTACATCTAAAGCACTCCAACCTGCCTCGGTTTCCAAACTGAAGTCTCGAAGTGAAGTCAGATCGTTTGGGATTGAGACATCAGCCAATCCTTCCAACAAGCTCTCTATTTGCGGAGGAGGAATCTCCTGACTAGTAGCGGGCAAAGACACCACGACGGTTTTTCACCATAGAGATTTGCAGGAAACAGTCTTGCCTTTTCTTTTTCCCGATGCTAGAGGGTCCTGCGAAGGCACAGCCACGGGTTCGTCTCTAGCTGGCGAACTCTCCTCATCGCCTTGTTCGGTTATAACAATTCTGGGAGCTCTCCTTCTTATTTGCCTCGCTAGAGCCGTCCTAAGAACTCCTACTAGTCCTATGCTCTGATCTCTATCGATCAGCCCCACGACAATCAAATTTTCTTCTATGAGGACATCGTCAATTTCTCTATGCGCGGCTGGCACCGCTTGAAGAACCCTTACTATTTCTTTGAACCGAGCCCCTTCGGGTCATGGAATCAAAGCTGTATAAGAAGCAAAGTGTTAAACTCGGCACTGATTAATATCGTCTTATTAATCAACAAAGAAGTTGAAGCACTTATGTCTGACTAGCCACCTCCTGGCAAATCCCGATGGACACCGGACTCAAAACCATTCGGTTTTGAAGTAACTCAGCTTGCTCCAAGATCCAGCCACAAATTGACAATTCCTAACTGCTTCTAGGAAAGTGAAGGAGGGGTTGTCTCCGTGACTTTTTATGTTGAATAAGTATCTGATTTCTTCTACGGTCGGAGGATGAAAGAGGTGTTCCATAAAGATAATGAACTGGCTGTTGAGCAAGGCATACCCATTTGGGTGCAACTAGGATGGAGTAACCCTCAAGGAAAGTAACACTTCCCAGATAAACTGATTGAAGGGAGGAAGTGTCCCGGCCACACACATGAATCTATGACAAGTTGTGTACCTCTCCGGGGGGTTGTGAGCTCTATCTTCCGGCCTCGGTAATAGGACATCATTTAGCAGCAACCCATGACTTAGGCAAATCTTGCCTAACATATCTTCGAAGATATTAGAGCGGATAGAATCCTGCGAGTTCATAATAAAGACTGCTCCCGACAATTCATCCAGAGCAGGGCTAATTTCTTCAGCTGCAATAGCCGGTATTTCAATTATGGGAAGAGGCGGACTCTGAACATCCTGCGACTGAGAACTTTCGGGTTCCATAACTATTGAACTCAGTAGAAATCATCGTTAGACGACAATAAACCCGTGTTCCCCCAGTGTGAGGTGAATGATCGTGTTGTGCAGTGCTACATAATGCTTTAAATTTCTAAAAGTTCAAAATATGTTCAAACAACAAGACTTCGAGATTCAACCGGAGTGACCGTCATCGTTGACCATCACAACCGGGCCATCTGGACTTCAGAGAGTGATCCTAGTTAGAGTTCGTCAAATTTATCAAGTTACAGTTCCATCGACTAGCTTCGAGGGGTAGTCAGATATGCATTTACACAGTTATGTCCAGTTATGAAAAGCTGAAGCTCGTCGGAGTCAAATGTTCGATTATGCAAGATTTTGTATCCATTAAAGTTTGAACTTGGATCGATCACCAGAAGTGCACTCCGTATCGATAGTGGAAGACAGCATCTCGTATCGACTGCCAGAAGGTCAATTCATATCGACACAGAACCCTCAACTTCATATCGATCAAAAATAACATCTTTGTATCGATCGCCAGATCCAAGTCTTCGTATCAATCACCCTGGATCGGTATGAACTCCCATCATCAGTCGATACAAAGCTACTTGCTTCATCGATACGAAGATCCATTATGCCTAGATCGATACGAACTCATTCTCCATCCACAATTGATACGAGTACGTCCTTCATCCACCATCGATACGAGTAATTCCTTCATGTCCCTCTACACTTCTTCTTCTCCAAACAACATAAACGCCATTCCAACCTTCCTCGACCTTGCTCCGGTCCAACTCCGACCTCGACACCACCGGAATTGGCCACGAATGTGAATGGATTAGCAGTCGAACTCGAATCTCATCCGGTCGAACTCGAAGTAACAATTTCGTATCCATCTGCTTGAAGACCACAGGAGTTTGTATCCATCGATACGAAGCATCTTGAAGAACCAACTACTTCGTATCGATAGCCATCGAAACGAAATGCATATCCCAACTCTTCAAATTGATCCAATGCATATCCTAACTCTTTAAATCGATCCAGGAGAGGATTGATACGAAGAAAGGATTAAATACGATCGTCAAACGTTGTTACAACTCGAATTTCACATCGATTCAGGAGAGGATCGATACGAGACTCGATCCAAACAAAAACTAAAAGACTTGATAACGACCCGTGAACGTGTAAACGTGAACATGAGTCAAGTTAACATACGTGCATGTATGATGAACTAATATTCAATTTTCAAAATTCACAGGAATTGAATGCTCACCTGATGACAATTACTACAGTGAACTACAAATTGCTAGCTCTTGACACTCAGTTACAACAAAACACTGCATGATCACTGGTAGTCAACAATTCAGCATTTATATAATTGGAAATCTATCAAAGGTTACATCTCTTAATGAAAAAGCAACAACTATTCGACGAATCAGATAAAACCTTTTAAGAATGAAGATTGCAGATTTTCAAAGCACGTCATGTTCACACAAGACATACTTCGGGGGGAAAATGTTATCCCGCCTTTTTGACAAGGCCGTGACACCAAGAACTTCACTATAAACCAAGGATAATTTGTCCCGAAGATAGGTTATACACAGGTCTACTATGGATACTGGACGATTTTGTCTGAGTCTGGATCGAGCTACAATTAACATGGTATGACAAGCAAAGCTATGAAATCCAACTTTCCAAGTTTCAGGTCAATCGGAGTTCGTATGCTCAAGATATGGATCGATCAAAATCAAGGAAGTCAATCTCATTCGGATCCATGGTGTTTGTATCCATCATAGGCCAACCACCTTCATGTCCATCAACCCAGAAGCATCTATTTCATATCCATCCCTCAAGTTATTTCAGTTCGTATCCATCAAGCAGAAGTGGCCTGGTTCGTATCGTTCACTCACTTGATCCATACGCAGGAGAGAGTCAATGATCGATACGAGAGGAGTCATGGCAGATCGATACGAAAAGTATAATCAAGGATCAATACGAAGAAATAAGTACACATAGATACAAACTGTAGTGAAGATCATTGATACGAAGTGACTATGGATGATCGATACGAAATCAACATCCTTCAATAGATACGAAGAGCATAAGTTCGTATGGATACGAACTAGAACGAAAGTTATCGATACGAATGAAGTTACATGGGACCGATACAAAGAAACGTGGTCAAAAGGAGGAAATGGTCGCTCGACATGAAAAGTGGATCGCTCCTAGACTATCGCTCCATGTCACCCTGATCGATGCGCATAGCATTGATACAAATAACTATCGATACAAACTCAACAGCCTATTGCAAATTCAAACTTGGATCGATCATAACTCAAGATCTACAAGTCCAAATGCCACCAAATTTTCACTAGAGCTTGCTTACCACCTCAAGAATGTCTATGATCGATCTCAGTCTAAAAGGAGTATTTTGATTGATACGAATAGAGTAGGGATCGATCAGGGATCGATCCCAAATGACCCCGGATCGATCAAGTGGGCTCACCCACGTGGGAGAAGAGGTATTCCGAGGTCTAAGTCAGATATTTTCAGCTTACACCTATAAATAATAGCCTTATGCCTTCAGAAAAGGGACTTTTTGATTCTGCTACACCGATACTCTACCGGAGACCCATTGTAACTCAAGTGCTTGAGTATTCTCTATTGTAATCGGTTACTAGACATCAGTAAAACAACAAACTTTCCAAAGTGGACGTAGGCTACAATGCCGAACCACTATAAATTCCTATGTTCTTGCATTTCTGTTTGTCTAATTTGGTGTGTTTGTTAGATTAGCCTCTTTTTACATTTATATTCTTCATTCTAATCTCTTCAAATACGTCCAAAGAGTGTTGTGCCCAATTTTGGTACAAACAGTCACATACTTATCTTCCACCTCGTCTTCCCACACCTCCAAAGTTCCCTTATCTTAACATGGCCATCTTTGGCCATATTCATTCAACCACCCTTGTAAAAGAGAAGCTACGACTGCGTAGGTTCTCTAAAAAGACTAGTATATAAGACGTTGTTCACTTGATAAAAGTTGTACTATAATGCCCTTACCTTGCCCTTTGCTATCACCCTAACAAAGCTCCACTGCATAACCACTCCCGAATCTCATGCCGCCTGCTATTAACTAAGACATGCTTAAGTACGTATCACCAACCAGAGATCATCTCACCCATCCAAACCATCTGGTGTCCTAGCTGGCATACACATCAACCAGATGACCACAGATCAACCGCCTAAAGCAATTCCCTGGCCTTTGCAGTGCAATCTCGGTCGTCCAAATCAAATTTCAGCATCTATAAATACAGCCAAACATGCATTGTCACAGGGGTTGAAAAATATAAAGCTATCAAGCATTTAATTTTATTATTATTATCTCGTGTAATTTAAGTCACTGTAAGAGAAGCAAAGTATAAGAAAATCCTCATAGTGGACGTAGATCAACTTAGATTGAACCACTCTATATCTTGTCTCTTTACCTACTATGCATTTTATTTCCTTATTTTACATTTTAAAACCAATTTATTAGTTCGTAACCTCCAATAATAGCCATGCTCAACTATTTTTGAGGTTGAATAAATTTCTAGTAAACAAAAGGATGCATATGAATATACAATGCCTACATATGTATGTATGTATGTATGTATGTTTGTATGTATGTATGTATTACCTAATGAATTATAAATATTATATTATGCTAATATATATATATATATATATTACACGTATAAAGTAAACGAGGGGTTAAATAAATTAAAAGCCATGAGACTTAAGGGAGTATACATTGGACGTATATAAACACATATGATGTCATATGTTTTACTCATCTCCTTTTAATAGTTGACAATACTGTATAAAATTATTTTTATTTAAGAATTTAAAATAATAATGCTCTAATCATTTATAATATAAATGGAGTACAATACATACCTATGGTTTTTGAGCTCCTCAAGACATAGAATATCTAAGATGACGTTTATATTATCCCTAGATAAGTAAAAATGTTATGTAACTTATTAAGCACCCTCGAGGATTATACAACTCCCCTTAGGATATCGCTAAATGATGGGTCTATGGTATCTAATGTACTTTATGATTTTTTGGGCACTCTCACGATCATAAAGATGATTAGAACATAGTTAAAAGTATGGTTAGGAGTTATATACGAGATATAACTAATAAAAAGTTACCATTTATAAGGGATGCAATTTGCTGAGCACCCTCATGGTTGTAGTAACATGGTAAACGGATCCTAGCCCCAACTAATGGAATTTGCGAAATTGCCGTATGTTTTTTAGTATTTTCAAGAGATGTAAAATTTAGTAGGAGTGTTATTATATAAATATAATAAACCAATCTAATTAGTATAAGAGAATTCAGTGGGAGTCTTTTATATATATATATATATATTAGATAGTTACATGTATGAATATGAGTATTACATATTTGAATATATATATATGAAGAAGTTACCTCCTTGCAATTATATATATATATATATATATATATATATATGTTGATGCCAAAAATGGATCAACGACCTAAGACCTGTAGAAACGTTGAGATCAAGCAAAAAATATAAGGAAAGTAAAGAGAACACAAGGATTTTTAAAGTGGTTCGACAATCTCTGGCATACGTCCACTGTAGTTTTTACTAATTATAGACTTGAGAATCATTAGTACAAGGGATTTACTAATCTAAAACTTAGAACAACAAATATTAGCTTCCTTAGTGACTTTGATGGAGGAGAGATAGAGATGAAGAAGATGAAGTGCCAAAAGTCCTTTTCTAGTAGCCATTGGGTATGTATTTTTAGAGAAATCGTCTAGCAGAACCGGAGGCCCATGAAGTATTAAGTCCAAATCCAGGTTCGAAGGTGTAAGAGAGGAAGGTGGGGCCCAAATATTACTAAAAACTACTCTTCATCGAGTGGTACCACTCGGTACTAATAGGTGTTTTGGGTGAAAATCTCTCCTCCACCTTCCACTTTTCCTTTTATCTCCAATGCATTGTCTTCGGAGCATTTTTTCTATGAGATTGAGTTGTTTCTGATAGTTCTTGATATTGCTTGTTCTTGTCTGTTTTCTTTGCTTTCTTTCAAAAGAATCCTTGGAGTTGTTCTTCCATTTCTTGAGAAATGTGCCCCATGACTATGACTTCGAGCCATAGCTCCACGTACATGTGTTTTGGAGGACCCACATGTATTATAAACCACTCGGCACTGAATGGTAGGATTCGGTTTCGAGTGGTCCCCTTTGCTCTAAATCTTCTGGAATTTCTTGAGTGTGTTCCTATTGCCCTTCTAAGTGTTTTCCCAAGTCCGTGAATTGCTTCATCTTCGTCTTGATGTTCTAATTCCAATGAGAATCTGCTTGGTCAAAAGCCAGATAATACCTGCCTCCCAGAGTATGCTTTCGTTGGAAACAAAGCGTGCTCTGGAACAAGACGAGCATTAATTACTATCTTCATACTCTATTGGTTATCTAAGAGTAGCTTCAAAGCATCCTGTTAGGTTAAGTAGAAATGTGATGGAACCAAATCCGTGGTTATTCTTGTTTATATTAGTCGAGTATCCTTCGACTGATTACTAACTGTAAATAGTTTAAGTTCTATGTTGCTCCCTATCGTCGGGTAGCGTCAGCTGTAGTATTTACTTCCTATTTATATATTTTCATTGTGAATAAGATCTTGTTCACGAAACTTGCTTTTCCAAGTACCAGAATCCGAACATTAGTTTGAGACTAACATTGTGAGACAAATTATCTGAGTGTCCCCATTCTGATTGTACTTTCCCAATCCTGATCCTGGGCTGAAAGAGTCTGATAATTCCTATCTATATTTTTAATGACTATCGTTTTTTATATTCATCCAAGCGCGTCTTGCTAGGCCACTAGTATAGCATGGAAATCTAGTTCATACAACAGTTCCTATCTTCAGGGCCGATGGATTAATTGCTTGACTTTTAGCATTCCATCTTGACGCTGCCAACTTCCGGGCAACGACCGATATCTACAAGCCGAGGTTGAATTATCCAAATGACCCTTGTGTGGTCAGTCCTTATTAACATTGCCAACCTCTAAGAAATGAAAATTTCCTGAAGGTCGGGGTCGAATTATCCGATCAACCCTTAAGTGATCTTTCCTTCTTAACATCGCCTAACTCCAGCCAGCGGTAAATTCCTTAATGATCGAATCATCCGATCGACCCCTGCAATTCTACTCCTTTGTCCTGATCTCGAACCGAGAAAGTTTGTGCAGTTATCCATGCACCTAAATGTTTGGGATTGAATTATCCAATCAATCCTGGAAGGTGGGGCCGAATTATCCGATCGGCCCCGGAAGATTGGATCAAGTTATCCGATGGACCTAGAAAGGTAGGGCCGAATTATCTGATCAGTCCCAAAAGATTGGGTCGAATTATCCGATCGACCTAGAAAGGTGGGGCCGAATTATCCGATCGGCCCTAAAAGATTGGGTCGAGTTATTCGATGGATCAGGAAAAGTGGGGTCGAATTATTCGATCGACCCTAAAGGATTGGATTGGATAATCTGATCGACACGGAGTCATGCTCCCTGACCATGATCCCGGGCCTGAAAAGTTTGTATTTAGAAAAAGGGGTCGAATTATATGGTCAACAGCTGAGAGCATACTGCCCGGCCATTATCCTACACCAAAGTAGTATGTTCCCGACTATACTGCTAATCACGCAACATAATTTTTTTGCTTGCATGAACATGGTTCCATCGGTCTAAGAAGCGAATTGCATTTATAAACAAAAATCATAGCAAGTCCTGCCTTATTATGTTGCCTCCAAAATCCTTGGGTGGCTTATTTTTGCAAAAATAAACTAAGTAAAGCTAAGTATAGTAGCAATGCAGCAAGTCGTTGTTCCATGCCCGTGGAATCTGGATTCCATCGACCGTAGCTAACTTCATCTCCAAACTTCTGCTCGACTGCGTAAGGACCTTCCAAATTCGGACCGAACCCCAATACCCCGGAGAACTCGTTTCAGAACAAGTTCCCCTACCATAATAGTTCAGTTTTGGAACTTGGTGTTGAAGTGTTGTGCTACTCTTTTCCAGGAGAGAAGCTATCCTCGGTTCCGCTTCTTCCCTTTTCTCATCAACCACATTAAGGGACTAGAGCAAGAGTTCCTTATTTACTTTTGAATTGTAAAACCTTTCGCAATGACAAGGGACTTCCAGTTCTATCGAGATCATTGCTTCTGATCCGTAAGCTAAAGTGAACGACGAATGTCCACTTACTGACTTGTGGGTCGTCCTACAAGCCCATAATGATAGCAGAAGCTCATTGACCCAATTGCCTTTAGTTTTAGTTAATCGCTTCTTCAAAGTAGACTTGAGATTTTATTCATCGCCTCCACTTGTCATTCACCTGCAGATGTGCTACCATTGAGATGCCCTTCCCAATTCTGTACCGATTATAGAAATTCTTGAACTTGGTACTTTCAAACCGAGTTCCATTATCCGTTATACTCTTCCGAGTTATTCCAAACCCACAAATGATGTTCTTTGCCATGAATTTAATCACCTTTTTTATGATCATGGCAAACGGTTCCGCTTTAGCCCACTTCGTGAAGTAATCCACTGCAACTATCACATATTTAGCTCCTCTTCTCTATCGGTAGCACACTGATTAAATCAATTCTCCAAACCGGAAATGGCTATGGGTTGACCATTTGTGCAAGCATTGTTGTGGGGCTCTCGGAATCTTCACAAATCTCTAGCAATGGTTGCACCATTGAGCTATCGCATGTCTACGATAGCACTATTGAGTGTTAAAAACTTGCTTCTATCACATGGCAAAACCAATCAAAGAAGTGTTCAATTTGGCATGTGGCAGCTCTTGATTGTGTCATGTCATCACAAATGAAGCAAAAATAAGGTGCATCGCATATCATCTCAAAATATGCCACATCAGCAATGATCTCAATCATCCACGATTAATTGGTGCCACGTGTCAACAATCCAAATGCATAAATTTTCTACAAATATGCATGTACCCTCTACTAAGAAAGTTCAAATTCCTTGCACTTTTCCCTCATTTTCATTTTTCTCAAGCATAAATAAAGAACTTGACTTTTGAATTTTAACGGCCATTTTGGTCAAATCCAAATTAGGACGTTTTCACTAAGTACTCAAACAATTACCTATTTGCATTTTGACTATTTGAGGACCTAATAACTTGCATACTTATCCAAGAGTCCAACATCTTGCCCAAGTACCATTAAGTCATCTCAACTAAGCATATAACTTTGGATTAAATTATAGAAACGATCTCGACATGGGTTTCAAGTACGACCCACTCCCTAGCATCGTGCATGATGTTGAAAGTGCTAGGAACCATAGGCGAGAGAGGAGTTCTATCCATGGTAGTTAAGACTCTCCAACCATAGTTGATGGTCTCATGGTCTTCCAACCGAGTACGAAGATCATTCAAATCACGTGCCATTTTCCCAAATATTTGCGATCCCGTTGACCAAGCTGAGCCACATGTCATCGCTCATGCTTGGGATGGTGCTGGTGGCACTGACCCCTATGCCACCGTTGGTCTTGTGGTCATTTGAGTCGTCGGCCTTAGCCTCACCATTACTAGGTTGCATGATAAATGCTTTATTGAGGAGAATAGGTTGTTTGAAGAGAATAAAGTGGTGAAAGTTGAGAGCTTTAAGGTGAAGACCCTCCTTATAGTGCTAAAATGTTAAGTAGATTTCTAGTCAACCTCGAAATGATAATTAGCGGTGGTTTTTAATGAAGGTTATTCAATACACACATTTTCTACAAATGCAAAAGGAGGATTAAATACAGTGCAAGTAAGGTAACTGACACAAAATATAGAACGATTCGGTCTAGAAGAGATCTATGACCACCATGACTTCTTATCTTATTGTGTGATCCTTATGTTACAAGAGGAATTTTGATGACTATTGTAAAGACATAAAAATAGCAATATTATCTCTTTAACGTAGAAAATTCGATTTTGTTGAAGTACATGAGTCCCATATTTATAACTATGGGGAACATATCTCCCAGTGCTAGAATTAATGCCTTAGATGCTAGGCCTCACTAGAGTCACTGATTGTAATTCGTAGTACAGATGCGGCCAGCTTAGTTTCCATGTGGATGGAGTGGTCCAGTTGCATGCTAATTGGCTAGTCGTATGTTGGTGTGGTGTGTCAGAAAAGAAGTATAGTGCATGGAGTGGTTATTGTGCAGTTGCACATTAGCCAGCTAGGCAACAAAGTACAAAAAGTGGTTATGGCATAGCGACGCTTTTTCAGATTATAAATGTTGTTATAGTTTTTTTGTTAGAGAAACAATACAAAACCGCCGCCTCTTTTTGCAAGGGCTACCGAAAACTTTTGTCAAAAGTTTATCTGCCCGCAACAAAATGAAGCGAGTAGTGGAGCTAGTTGACAATGAGCTTTGACAAATAAGGGGGAGTATGGAAAAGATCCATGGACGGATAAGCGGGTTCATGAGTTGATGTTTTCATGCATGACTTGGTCGCTAAAAGATGGAGCGAGGAATGTATAGAGGATAGTCAATAGATGTTGCCCGCGAAGCTTGAGGCTCAATATTATTCTTGGGAGGATGACAAACAGGGTACCAAGCAAGGATGACAAGTTAAACATGCCTTATGGATGAGAGTACATTAAATAGACATGATATTGGGTCAGAGGAAATCTTGGATGACATATGCTACGGGGCTATTCCTATTGGGCTTTGGACCGAACATGCCCATATATGCTTTTGTGAGAAAACGAGCAACAATTTCAGTCGTTTCTCTTTATTCTATTTCTCTTTCTCTTCAATCTATAGTCACTCCTTTTCACTTTTAAATGGAAAAAACTCCTCAAATTCACCCCTACATCATCTATAAAAGTCATTGCTCTCTCGTGGATTAGATTAACAATTCTATTATCTGATTTTATGATTTTCTATTTTCATATTCTCTGGTTATATGCATTGCTCTTTCAACTCCATATTCATTTCTAATCAGTTTTCCTCCTATATCACTTGCCCATTTATCTCGGAGATATACTATGTGGGTTATAGGAATTTTGTACAATGCTGATGACATATTAGTGTATTCAAACACGGTGAAGTCAGGCCAACTATATTTTACTTATTGTTAATATTCGAGAAGCCAACAGAGTTGAAGTCTTGTTGCAGTGTTCTCAGGCAGGTAGTTGTGAAATCATGTGTGGATTCTCGGACTGTGTTGAGGTCCAGTTTAGTTGTTCTAGCAGTTTTTGTAACTTGTTTATGCCGGTCAAGTGAGGGTGATTAGTGATATGACAGAGGGAGTTCTGAGATTGGACATAGGATGGGAAATATAAACCAATATAAAATCGACCGTGTGCTCTACTTTTTATTTTCCATTGCATTTACTGTCTATTACTGTGATTGTATACATTGGGTCATATTCAAACCCAATAATACGACTTTACACTATTTGTGAGTCAAGACAATAGAAAACACACAATATTCTACCAAATTCATCTTGGTTCACTATTTTGTATTCGTTTTTCCTTGAATGCTAGCTTGGTCTCATGAGTGCTTATGAGAATTTGGCCTTAGATTTCTCAGTGAGGTGACGCCTTCATACTCACGTAGGTGATTCTATAAAGAGTATTCCACAATATCCTACTTGGTTCTTTTAACACCATAATATAAACATCATTAAAAACCGAGACCATCCTATTTTCTAGCAGGTGATGCACTGACTTATCGTAGCAATAGTTGAGGGTGATTTTCCAATGCTACTAAAATTATCCTGAACTTAGTTGTTCGTTTCAACTTAGATCTTAGGATCTCTAGTCAACTAGGTCGAGTTTCCATTAAGGATAATTTCTATCAATTTATAGGCTTTAATACCATTCTCATTAACAAGGTTTGAACTTTCTCCTTAGGCAAGCCTTTTGTTAGTGGATCTACAATGTTATCGTTTGATCTTACATAGTCAACATTCAACAGTGATAACGCCGTTATAGAAAACTTGTCTAATGGACTTTTGTCTACGACGATATGTCTAGATTTGCCATTTTACAATTTATTATTGGCACTTTCAATGGTCAGTTGATTGTCATAATGTATACTTATTGGTGGCATGTGTTTATCCCAATTTAGAATATCTTCTAGGAAACTTTGAAGCTAATTTCATTCTTCTTCTACTTTTCCAAATGTAATGAATTTTGATTCCATGGTTGACCATGTTATACAAGTTTGTTTAGAGGATTTCAATGATAATGCCCATTCCTCATGTAAACGCATATCCACTTGATTTCATGTCACTTGAGCCAGTTACCCATTTTGTGTCATAATATCCTTCTACTAGAGATGGTTAATTTGAATAGTGCAATCCATAATTCTATGTACTTCATATCCTAGTACTATAATGCAATTCATGAATGCTATCGATGTTGTTCTTAATCCAAGTTTGATTTAAATCCATTGGTGATTTTACATTAATAACCGTGTCCAAATTGGGTCAATTATATCCAGTATTTAGAGCATCCCCAACACTAGGGGTCGATCAATGGTGCCACCCAATTTCACAAATTGAGCTCTAGTGGTATCCCTAATAGGGAATTAGGAGTGTCGAGTTATTCGGCATTTATAATGTCGGATAACTCAATACCTAATTCGAATCCCTATGTGACAATTCACGTGGAATTTCAAACAAAACCATAGCCGTTGGTTTATCCAGCATTATTAATGTCGTATAAGCTAGTATAAAATAGTAGCTTCCTCCCCGGCCTCCCTCCTTCCTCCAATTTTTTCCAGCCGAACCCATTCAATAATCGAAATTTCCACAAATTTTCAATTTATTAACTCATTTTCTACCCTATTTTTAAAAAAAATTACAAGAATGAGAAGAGTTTTATAAGCAATTCACGATGGAGGTAGATCTTCCTAAAATGTTGGGTAGCAGAGATGATGGTGGTGAAGCTCCTAGCTCTAGTTCTTCGAGAAGGCGTAGGGGTAATGGAACAAAGGTATCTCAAAGGTGGCGCATGGTGTTTGTTTCCGAAGACCTTTCTTTGGCTCAAATATCGATTAAAACTTAAGATCGAACAAGGAGTTGATCAATTTTCATGTTTTGCCCGATGAACAAGTGCATGTTTCTACCCATGTAGACATCATTGTAAGTAAAATTTTACATTTAAACATCGTGTTATTGATCAGTAGCAAGTATTATATATTGTTTACATATTCAGAAAAATATGGTATATAGTGCATGGTTCTATATTTAGGCTTGGTACAGTGTTCACATATTAGTTTATAAATTGTATGGTTATACATTTAGTTTACAAAGTTAATGGCCAAAATAATTTTCTCAATAGGTGAGGGAAGGGAAAAATTGTGGGTCTCTTGCATTGGTATTTCATCTATATCGGAAGATCGTAGCGGTCGATGTTGATAGACGTAATGTAGGATTTTTGAATGACATTGGATTTCAGGATTTTTTTGGTATGTTGTTTTTTAACAATTACTTACATGTAAAGCAATGTCTTCGTACATAATATGGATTCCAAAGATTCATGATCTATATGTAAATGAGTCAAATTACTTATCCCTTGGCCTATAAGAGAACTATCTCTCCAAGGATTATGAAAGATGTTCCACTAGAAATATTCTTGTTATTGCTTTGACTCATATTCCCCAAAAAGTGGATCCCGCTATAATAACTCCGAATAAATTAAATACATGCATTAAGGTACGAAGGCTTCTTATTCCACAACCACGTAAGCATTTTCATTTATTAAATTTTGCTTAACCCCGCATATTATTCATTATGGGAATTCAGTTGACCTTAAATTCTGATGCACAATTGTGTGATGCATTAGCTTCTTTTGGTAGAAGACCATCCACGCATTTCACATCGCTCTTGGGGAGATGGGAATTAGTCCTTTATATTTTGTTATGCTTACTGGTATTTCAGTTGGGTTACACCTTCCTTTACCTTATGATGAGAAGTACCAAAGACACGATAACTTGCTACATGTTTTACCTAGTATTCCTATTCTGACATGCTTATTAGGGGATACTCAAATTATAGTAAGTTTCCTAAGTTACACTATTAGGAAACTGCTTCGATAGTACAACCCTGATAATGACTTGGCTATGCTATTTGTCTTAAACTTGATGGGAAACCTTTTCTTTTCCAATCCATCTAATACACCACCATTAGGACATGTTGTAGCGGTTGCGGACTTTGATCTTTCTTTCCATGTTCTTTACGACCGAGGAATGGCTGGCCTACTTGTATAGGTCATTGAACATACAATGTGTATTACTACTCATGGTACATCATTATATGGCTTTTGGGAGGATTTACAATATTGGTGGTATGAGTTAGCCTTATTCTTTTCCAAGATATGTACATGGTCACCATAGAATAGACAGAGAGTGTGTGGCAACGAGGCTAGTCATGTTTTCACGGTTGAACGGAACCAAATAGAGTTACAAAGTACATGTTCTGACATCATTTAACAGTCATATGATGGATCTTTATATGTAACACATCCCGATACTTCACATGCCGCATTTTTGCAAAGCAGATGATTTCCATTAATATCATCTCCTCCCACTGCTGGTTTGTAGGTGGTATCATGATGAGAGATGTTGGTGCTAGACATACGAAGGAGAAATGGTTCCAAATGATCCTCATCCTCATACACCTTTTCTTAGAGTGTATTTCATTGCCTCCTTACGGCTTACAGCGGGAGACGGCTAGTGGTAATCTAATTACTTTATTATTCCTAACTTGGATTATCTTCAGTTTTGGCATAGATTCTACACTTCACCATTATCTCCACCACTATCTACGGATTTTACACATGGAGGAGCTATTGATTTAGTTGAGCCATCCGCTACCCGTCCCGGTGTTGCACCCCCTATTGTGTAGGACTTATCTCAGCCCACTCAGAGGTATGTTACTCCACGACCTAAGATTCCATGTGAATTATATGGATGGTCTGTTGTTGTACCAACTTCATCCGACCAGGATCGGTATGTTGACATACAATGTCTCTAGATCACTGATTGTCCAGATCCAATATTGTTTCTGTATAAGGATTTATTTTAGCAGCAGGTTGGTCATAGGAATGTTATATACAGAAACCATAGACACAGCATAGAGGAGCACAAGCAGATAGTTCTAGATATAACGAGATGTGTTCAAGATTTGATTGTTGAGGATGAGGCTAGATACCATCATCAACCAAGACACATTCCTCACCCAAATATGGTCGTTGATTTGCGTGGTGCTTCTGATTTCATGCATGTTGGAGTTAGTGGGGTTGACCCTCATAGTGAGATTCCATACTACGACAATGATGAGGATGATTACGAGGATGATGATTAGTTGATTTGTTTAGTTTGTTAGTTTGTTTCATTTACGCACTTGTATTTGAGGATTGTTTCCTTTATTCCATGCATTGGACTATATTGTTTATGTATTTTTATTAGACTATGATGTATTATGTTGGACTCTATTGTGCACTAGTTTTGGATTATATCCTATGTTATTCATGTTGTATTCTGCTTGATATTTCATGTGTATCTGTTTTGGATTATGTTCTTTCATTTTTCTTTAAATGATATTGCACTGCTGCCATATATCTGTACGTTTTCTACTATTACATAGTCCAAAAATATATAAAAAAGCTAAGTGGATAGAACAAGCGGTATTAAATATCTGGCCATATACTTCAAACCTCAATAAATATTTGAGTGGATAGGACAGGGCATAGTTAATATCTACAAATATAGTACAAACTCTAATAAATATCTAAACAGATGGGACAAGCTAGTAAATATCTACATATATAATACAAACGTCAATAAATATCTTAGCGGATAGGACAAGGTATAATAAATTTTTGATCATATAGTACAAAATTAAATAAAAATCTAAGTGGGTAGGACAAGCTATAGTAAATATCTAAACATATAGTACAAACTTCAACAAATATCTGAGTAGATTTTAGGATATTTATACCACCCTAAGAGGTTATATATTGATGTTATTTTTGATACTCAAAACACACAATGGATATAAACATGAATCCAGTAAAAAATGTTATTTTGCTTCTCTTCTTCATCCTCTTCATCAACTTCTAGTGATAGTCATATATGCAAAGACTCTGAACAACAAGTAATAGCATCTAAAGCACTAGAGCTTATTTTGTTACAGGAGAGGGAGGAATATTCCAAACAATGTTGGAGCATTTTGGAGTGTAAAGATAATAGGAAAAAAAAAGAAAATATCAATCAGGGCATGATTGAATAATGGAAGATTACTTTAACTATGATGCATGTTTTGACATGGTGAAGTTCAGATTAAGGTATCAAATGTCCAAAAACATCTTTGAGTAAGTTATGACAAGGTTAGGGGAGAGAAACATATATTTCACACAATGAAATAATACGTGTGGTCAATTAGGTCTTTCGCCGCATCAAAAAATGACAAGCGCCTTACAAATGTTAGCACATGGGAAAAGAACTATTAGGAAAGACGAGTACGTTTGAATCGGAGATTCTATCGCCAATGAATGATTAAAAGAATTTTGTAAAAAAATGGTTGTAGCATTTGGCGTGGATTATCTTAGAGCGCCAATTGAAAATGGTATCAGTCGACTATTGGCTATGGGTAAACAACGTGGATTTTCAGGTATGTTGGGTAGCTTAGATTGTATGCATCGACATTGGAAAATTTAATCTAGTTGCAATGCAAGGACAATACACCGGATTCCACCACAAGGCAACCATGATTTTGAAAGTTGTAGCTTCATTTGATTTATATATATGACACATTTTTCGGTATACCCGATGTTAGTACCTAAGGATTTGGTTTTGATGACAGCAACTTTAGGAAATCATATAAAATATAAATACTAATGTTTTATCAAGATATATAGTGTATAGTGCAGGATATTAGATAGCTATTAATATAAGAAGACTGTACAATATCAAGTAAAGGTTGAAGGGTTAAAGATGTTGATATAGAGACTCAAGAATGAAGACTCATGAGTATTCAAGAGTTCAAGATTCCAAGATATTATAAGTTATAGAGTCTAGAATGTTTGTTAAAATTCTGATAGCACTTGATCTATATATATATATGTATGTATGTATGTATTTTAAGTTTTAAAATAGTTTTAAAATGTTTTGGTTTTTTTTCAAAATTGCTTTTAATAGTTTTTAAAATTCTTATACTTATTATCTTAGTTTTTAATATTTTACCAAGTTATTGTTTTTATTAGATTTTGATTTATATTAATTTATTTTTCAAAATTCCTATCATAAAGTTTTACTTTAGTTTTATTATGATTATAATGTATATATATTATATCTAAACATACTTATAAAGTATAAAATTATTTCACAAAACAATACATTTTCAAAATAATATTTTAAAGTGTTTTTGAAAATTACAAAGAGTATGTTGACATACTCTAACCCTATATGTCGACATGCTAGCCGTGAATTTCAAATTTCAATTTTCAAAAGAAGTGTCTATTCGTCGTATCTCTTCACGAATAGACATGATCGTTATTCCTCTATAAATACCTGTGTTTCTAATGAATTTTTCAATCACTTTTCATTTTTCTTCTCTCCTCTCTCTTCTCTTTCACTAAAACAAATTATAACCATACTCTGCCGAATTTCAACCAGAATCAAACTCCATTGCCATTAGTTTGATTCTCTATCATTGCTCTCTGATTTCATCATCTCTCTCACTCCATTCAAGATCTAAGTGTTATTCAAGGATTATAGAATCATTTGTAATTAAGATTGAAGTTCTGATTTTGTAAATCTCTGTCAAATTAAATCGATATACTTATGGGTGTGATTGTAGCCCGTGAAATCAATTGGGTATGCTTAGTAGCCCGTAAATCTAGTGGGTATGCTTATAGCCCGGAAATCAAGTGGCTCTACCCAGAGGCTGGGATTCTAGAGGGTGTCTCTTAGCCTTGAAATCGAGATTGTATTTGCATTTACTAGTTGAAAAAAAATTCCTACAAGGAATTGTACGGGACTGGATGTAGGGTAACTCTGAACCAGTATAAAATCCTGGTGTGTTCTTTCCTTTTACTTTTACTACATTTATTGTTTATCAGTGTTTTGATTCTATGATTGTTTCTGTGATTGTTAATCTCATTATTCTAAGTATAATTTCAAAAGATTTCAAAAAGATTCATATAAATTAGAAAACACTATTCATCCCCTCTAGTGTTAATTTAGCCTTAAGATTCCTATTTCGCAATCTTACACTTGAGTCTTTAAATGACATTAATGTTCTTCATCAGTCTTACTTATTTAGATCTTTATCTAACGATATTGCACCAGCTTGTAATTACATGATAGATGATATACAACACAACATGGGATGCTACCTTGTTGAGATGGAATATATCCAACATGGAAAACATTGGTTAAAGGTTTCAAAAAGCCTCGTAATGAGAAGGAACGCAAATTTTCTACACATCAAGCCAGTTTAAGGAAAGACGTTGAACATATTTTTAAAGTTCTACAAGGTAGATTCCAAATTCTGGGAAAGGAGGTGTACAACCATGATACTGAAGTGATATCATATATAATGTACTGTTGTATAATACTTCACAACATGACTGTTGAAGAAGAGAGGGGTGGTTATGAACTACAGTTGTGCAATTATCCAGAACTAGCACGTGCTTTGGAGACTCCTCCTTTTAAAGAACCAAACACTTTTGCACAGTACATGAATAGAGTTATGGAGATTAGAGATCCCGAGGCTCATATGGATTTACGTAGAGAACTAAAAAACCACTATCATTATTTTGCAGGTAATAGTTGAGTACTAAGGATATAATTATTTTGTATTTGTTTCCATTGTTGGATGTTGTACTAGTTAGAGTTATTATATTATATTTTAACGTCAATGTATGAATTTGTTGAATTATGAATTGTTGTTGCAAATATTTCAAAGAAATGTAAAGAAGACATAAATTAAAACACATAATAACTAAAACAATTTCAAAACTAGACACATTTTGATAATCATCTAACACATATTATGATTACCTAAAATACACGATAGTACAAACACATATAAGGACAATAATTACCTAAAAAGAATAATATTAAACACACATACTTGGACGTTATCTATGTATTTTTGGTTCTTAGTTACGATTGTTCAGCAGAAGTTCTAATCTTCTCGCATTCGATTGCATTTCAAACACATACTCTCTACCTCGTCAACAAAGTTACAGATCAATCCATTGGAAGCAGCCATATCCATTCCAACTATCCTTATATGCGAAGCATCTTCGACCTGCATTTTCATGTGATTCTGATATGAGTATGACCGCTTCAACTCTACATTCACACCGCACTCTTCGATTTTGAACTTGTTTGTTTTCAGGGTTGTAAAAGCTACCGATAATTGGAACGTTATCCAAGTTTGTGTTCGATGTTATTATGTTGATATTCTTGAGTGAAACTAAATTGAATGCGGATATTGTTCCAAATCGCATTTATAAAAAATTAGAATCGTGCTTGGATTTGAATTTATCTTTCACTTTGGGTTCGTTATTATCATTACCTTGACGTGGCACCACCCTGCAAAGATTCTTAGGATTCCACTTGCATTTAAAGTTTTGAATGAGAATTGAATTTTTTTGATTTGATCATTCAGTGCAAATATTCCAACTTTATATCGTAGCACATGGCAGGGAGAAGCCTTATTTAGAGAGTGATGTGATCATTCACCGAACAGATTCCAACTTTACAATGTAGCGTTGATGTTGTATGTAGATGGATTGACATAGTGATTTAGTAGTCACTGACAAGATTCTAAAGTTACACTATAGGCACAAAGGATACGAAATTAGATTGGGATGGTGTACAAGTTTATTTTCAATATAAATAGATTTTAATTTAAATGCTTGTAGTTTATTCTACAACTTAGAAGGAACTAACTCTTAATATTCCTATTTCTTACCCAAAATCATACAATTATACCAATCATTTGTATGGACCGTCAAATCCTAATCCCTCTCCACCTAGAACCCCAACTACGTGGCATATTAACATGGAAGAATGACATTACGAGGATCTGAGACTAAGAGAGCTTGAATGAGGATGCAACAATTACGAATAGACTATCAAGAACAACAACTATCTATCCACCCTACACGAGTTACATTAAGTAGTACCACAAGTAGATAATGTGGCAGAGGTTGATGAGGTATAATCCGCAAATGTTATGTTCTTCTATGGTTACGAATCATTGATTGTAGTTGTGGTGAATGGGGATAATGTTGATTGGCGATACTTCTGTCGTCCACTTTACCCCAATGGATGTGAATTTGGACAGTGGATAGACAACTGATTCCCATCTCAGGCTATAACTTAAGCTTTGGAATTGGAAAAGGAGAGAGGGAGGCTTTGTACCTAACTCTATAACGTTATGAACCAGAACTATCTTCTTCGTAGTTATTCAACCTAGATGTTTGTCTAGTGCATTATCAAATAGTTTAATTCATGCATCTTTCATTTTCATACGATCCTAAGGTAGAAGTCATTTTTGTACACTGCGTGATGATATGAGTAAATTACAATTTTTTTTTTTTTGAATAAAGGTCAAAAGCTTTATTGATATTGAAGAATCAATACAACAACAATATATACACATAAATACACAGCAACACTAGAATGCGGCCCAAACACAATCACGACCAAACCCTAAACACATTGCGAAAAATAAGCGATTCTCTTTCCTCATGGCGGCTCGTTTTCTCTGCCTGTCAAATCTTCCTCTCTTCCAACTATAGCGCTGCTACTTTCAGTGCGTCTGGAAATAATAGAGTTCTCGGCTTCATCATCTTCTCTATCAATCATGTACCTTGAGGATGTTGATGTGGTTGGGAAATTAGGGATCGAAGGAAAGGTAAGGTCTGCACGCGAAGGTAAAATTTCCCATTTTATTAGGATGTCATCAGTATTAATCAAGCTGTGAGGGAAGAACTTAGATCTGTTGATGATTAAGTCACGAACCATATTTTTTATGGTTTTACAAACTGCAATTTTGTCTACATTGTCATTGTTAAAGATCTTAGAGTTTCTGCTTTTCCAAATGAACCATACGGCTGAGCTAAGAGCAGCTATACTGATATCTCTCTGAATGTTGTTTGCTGCAAAATTTTGACTTATGTAGGTAATGGTGTCTGAGATAGACGTGTCAATGTTACTATGAGTTGTAGGGTCACCTAACATAATTCTGATCCAACACCACACATGTTTGGAGGAAGAACAGTTGAAAAATAAATGCTTGCAAGTTTCCTCTTCTAAATTGCATAAAACACAGATAGAATCTTTAGTCACTCCTTGCCTTTTTAATTTATCTTTTGTTGGTAGATAGTTGAAATTGGCTCTGTAAAGACAAACATTCAGTTTAGGAAGGGATATGTTGTTCCATATGATTTTGTGGTTATTGATCTCTTGAAGTTTGATTCTAAGATTGTCCCAAACATTATGAAAGGAGAAATTTCCATTTTTACTATTTTTGCAAAACCAGTAGTCTTCTGCTCTGTCGTGATGAATGGGTACTTGTCTGATATCATCACTTATGTTACCAAGGTATGATATAGTCTCAGTTCTCCATGTATTTCCAGATATGATATGGTTTACCTTATGTTTTTGTCCTCTGGAGTATGATAAAGTATCTTGCCCCAATTTTTCTAATAATGTTGAACCATTTATCCATGGAGTAAACCATAAACTTGTAGATTTCCCATCTACAATTCTTCTGTCAATTATTTTTTGTGCATCTTTTCTATGGTATAGCATTTTTTTCCAAGTGCATGAGAAATTGTTATTGTAATTAGACTCCCACAGTGTTTCTTTGTTGGCATATCTCTCATTTAACCACCTTGCACTGAATGTTGAATTATTAAGTGTCTCCCAAATTCTTTTTATGCAGAAAGTGATATTTATATCAGATAGTTTTTTCAACCCCATTCCACCTTCAGATTTAGCACTTGTAACTGTTTCCCATGGGACACTGCTCTTATTACCCTTCCAGATGAAAAGTTTGCATAATTGATTGATTTGTTGAATAGTTAGGCTGGGAAGCATAAAACACTGCATCCAAAAACTAACCATAGGATATATAACAGCCTTTATCAATTCAATTCTTCCTGTAACTGTGAGGAATTTGCACTCCCAACCTTGCATCTTTTTTAGCACTCTATCAATCAGTTGTTTGCAGTTTGATTGTTTGATATATGTCACTGATAGGGGTAGCCCAAGATATCTGACAGGTAATTGTCCTTCTTGAATATTCAGAATGTTAAGCACTTGGTCTTTATTGTTGCAAAACTTGTTAAAAAACACTTGTGTTTTAAGATTGTTCATTTCCAAACCAGTAACTCTCTGAAATTTCTTGAAGCAATTTTTAATGGCTTTAGCTCCAGTAGCAGTTGCATTAGTGAAAATTAAGAGGTCATCTGCATATATTAGATGTGTAATTGTGGAGTGGTTTTTGATAACTGATTCTATTTTACCTTTGGCAGCTTTTGCATCCATCAACAAAGTGAAATATTCCATGCATAAAGTAAAAAAGATAGGGGGATAAAGGGTCTCCTTGTCTTAATCCATTACTACCAGTAAAATATCCCCTATGATATCCTTCGATAGAAAATGAAAAACTTGGGGTGCATATCATTTCTTGAATAATTTTTACCCATTTGGCTGGGAAATCCATGCTTTTCATCATGTGCAGAATGAAATATCTGTTTACTGAATCATAAGCTTTTTTGAGATCTACCTTTATGCACATTTTGTTGCTGCCCTGTTTATTGAAATTTCTGATGTGTTCATGTGCAAGTATTATCCCATCTTTTATCTGTCTGTTTGAAATTTCTGATGTGTTCATGTGCAAGTATTAAATACACATTGTTCAAAAAATAGACAAGACCTATAACTGTGCATTTAAAGTGCTTAGAGGTTCTATAGCGGTACAGGTGCAAAAAGTTATAATTGGGATAAAGCGGGGATATAGTGGAAACTAACGGAGGTGTAAAAAGCTTCATTAGATATGAAAAAAGTATTTAGAGTTAATTTGTTCTCATTTTCACATCATTTGTGTAAGAAAAAGACATATTGTTTAATCTTATATAACAGAACCGAAGAATATAATGATTTATACATACTAGATTAGGTGACTACACCAGATTTTTGACTTACATTGTGCACTTATGCCTTAAAATCAACCTTTGTATATTAGTATTGCTAAAGCGGGTGCTAAAAAGCCTTGATTTAGTGGGTGTAACAGAAAATAACAGGGCTTAAAGTGAGTCTACTATTTAATAGCGCTAAACTGAAATAGCGTAGCGATCAAAGAAAGCTATGGGTTATAGCGGGGATTTTGTAGTAGAGCTTTAACTGCACAGACTTTTACTAATATCACAAATTGACAAAATTCCAACTTTTCCAGTTAAGTAGAGGATGATTATATCAGATATAACAGTACAAACTTAACTATTAATGGAAATTCAAATTATTCTTCATTACAACATACCGAAGTTACAACCGAAATTAAATCCAAAATAAACTTGTATAACATAACACTAACCCATAAACATACAACATATGACTAATAGTTGGATGAACCCTAGCATGATATTCACTAGTTTTTCTCTTTATTCCATCACGTTGTTCAGGTTCGAGCTTAGAGAGATCACAACTTAACATAGCCAAAATGGATTATTCTTTCTTCATCCTCATTTTCTCTCTTTAGAGTTCTAGATAATCTTCTTGGAAACAAAGATATACTCTTCTTTGTTTTTCTTTCTCGGCCTTGTGTTCATTCCATTTCTAGATTCTCCTCTGCTCCTTTTCTTCCTCCAACAGTCTTATGTCTTATGTACTGAAGACATACATTCAACTATTCTATCGTAATCGGTGTTGCAATCAATTTTATTCTTCGATCTGTGTTTTCCTACTACCTTCCCTGCATTGTTACTATGAATGGAGGGGTTTTTTTTTCTTCAACCGTCTCTAGGACATTGGAATCTCCCGTACTGGAATCAGGATTCATTCTTCTTGGTGCAAACTGAAATCCAACGTGTTTCTTTTTTATTGTGCTCGATTTGTCTTCCTTCTTAAGAAGATTGTAAACGTGCAAAAGATTGAAAGCAACTCACTTGTTTTGTTGTACATAAGCTTTATTAGCCTATTCGAGCTGAAATTTTAAATAAAACATTAAGGGGTTGTAATAATAAATAATTTACTTTAAAGATGGTTGATAGTAAAACCCTACCAAATTAACATCTATAGCCCACTTTGTTTTTTCGTCTCCATTACAATCATGATCTCATTCCATTTTTGGTAAGCCGCATTCATACATTTCCATTGAGTTTTTAAAGAATCAACGTATCTAGAAGTATTATTGGATAGATGAGCATGGAAAAGGTTTGAAATAAATGCTCAAAAAGCAAACTCAGTTTGTGACGTACCTTTCTTATCATCAACTAAACACTTTAGTCAACAAATAGCAAGTTCCTCTTGTTTGTCTTTTGACCATTTTCGTTGAGTAAAAGCAGAATTTTTAGATGGAATTTCATTTACTTCAGGAATTAGAGACTTGTTTATGTTGATTCCTCTTAGATTTGGTCTTCTTTGAATCCATTGGGATTGTTGACTTAAATTGTTGTTGCCATCCCATAAGATTTTATCTTCCATAAAGTCTCCATACGCATTTTGGTTTTGATTGAAACCGACGTCAACTACTTCAAAATGAGAAATTAAATTTCTGCTGGAGTTGTTTTGTGCGAAATTACCTGTAGCGACCCTGGATTTTATATAAATTTAAATTGATAACTAATTGAATTTTTGAATTAAAATTGTAAAATTAATTGTAAATTGAATCTAATTTCCCCAATTAATCTAGAATATATATTAAATCATATGAATTTAAATATTGTATATATGTGAATATATATGTATACGGACACATATGAGTAAATTTGAATATATATGTGTATATTTGATTTGAATTTAATTCTAAATAAATGGTTTATGTTAGAAATTAAAATAAATAAATAAATAGAAATATAAGACAATAGATATATAAGTTAGAATTAGAATTTAATATATATGAGATAAATTGTATAATATAAAGTAAAATACATTTATAGATTCTAATAAAAAATAAAAATAGAAAGTCATTTTTTTTATAAAGACAAGTTAGAAAAAAAGAAAACAAAATATGTATATATGAATGGTTTACCAAAGAGAAGACCTTAGCAAATATATGATAAAGTATTGCAAAAGAATGAAACAAAAATATAAGCATGTAAACATATGGGGAGACATAAGCACCAAAACAATATCATTACAGCCGAAATGAAAAGATTTTAAATATATATATGTACACAAATGAAATGAAAGGAAATAATAAGATAAGTGTATTAGTACAACACAATTAATGCTGGCACACCAATGTATCCATCAGCCAAGGAAAAAATCTGATGATGTACAAAACACATTAATATCACTTGTACAACTTTCATCTCAGCTTAAACAAATAACATTATCACCCTGTAACTTCATTTCTCCATATCAACTATCTTATCTCATTTCGTTTTCAAAGACTTATCTTACCAGATAAAAATAAGTAGACAAATATATTACAACTGAAGCTGAAACTTCAACTCAACAACAACTCAACTAAATTCAACAAAGCAAGGAGGATCAAGAAGAATCAGGCTGATAACAGTTAAAACAAGAAGTTTTCTCTGTTCAACATTGTTTCATGTGAGTAACATTCTTTTTAAAATCTTAAGTATGATTCTGGTTGCATGTTAATATCTGTGATAATGGCCATCTAAAATATATATCTGGATATATGATATGCTTTGAATTTCTTTGTTTAAATGTGTATATATCTATATATATACAGACTGTCTCTGTCTATTTCACAGGCTCAAACAACTTTCAATGATTCAAATCTTTAAATTTGATCAACACTTGACTTCGAGTTTCAAAAGGAAGTTGTTTGTTAATGCAAGATGATGGTTTTAAAAATAAATTATAGGATTTTTATCCATCAAATAAGTTTTAAAATAGGAATAACAGTGAAATATTTATTTGTGATAAAAATCAACAATCTTAAAATCTGAATTGGGTTGCATGAATGAATTCGTGCTTGAAAATCACGAATTTTAACATGCCTTTCATGATTTTTAGTGTGTTAATTCATGGGAATTTTGGAGTTGAGTTTTTTCGACATTTTTGTCGATTTGAGGTGATCGGCGGTGTCGGGTTGTTCGGCGTTTGGACTGAAGGATGTCTGAGGCATGGGTGTAACGATTGCGATCTTTCGTCGCTCGAAAATCGACATTAATACATTCACTGTATCAACTGCCGAGCAATCGAATGTCGGAAAACAGAATTGTTATGGAGAAAAAGAAGAGGTAGAAGAAAACAGAAGAAAAAGAAATAAGAAATAACAGGAGAACACAGAACAATATCAGAATCTCACATTCGCAGCGGAACAACATATAATAGATAAATGAATAATCTTTAAATCAAAAAACTATATCATTTTATACATTACATCATCATCAGAGTTTACAGCAACAATATACAACACAACTGGACAGTTATATGAACTTGTCCATATACAGAATACACAGCGGAATAATACTATCATATACAAGTGGTACGTCTCGCCATCCAGCTCGCCACTGAGCCCCACAGCATCTCCTGAATCGAGGATGACCTAATAACCTGACTCTAGACTGCCCGTGTGGAAAATGATGGGCACCCAGAGTTTAGGAAGGAAACAATAAACTCCAGGTCAGTCATGGTGACTGGTGTGAGAACTAAAATAGTTTATCTTTAAAACACACAACAAAAGAATATTTTTACATTGAAATCCGCAATGCTTTTGGAAAATGAAACTACCATAAGCCCTCCCACCACACACACAATGCAATCGCGGACTTGGAGGAGATTTCTTCTTATGATAGTCAAAAATGCTTACTACGCAAAACAAATCATTTTTGATATTATTACTAGTGCATAGTGTAAAATTCTTTCGAAAATACAATATTAATCTTAGCCAGCATAGGTACCATTATATTATGCCTGCTATAGCTGCCTCCTGAGGAGACAGGTTATACAATTTCAATCGTAAAGGGTTCGTATTGTTTCTTTGGATTTTCCAACAAATGGTCAGGCTAAGGAACTTCCTATACCACGTAGGAAACGCCTCTGGCTGGACGCTCCGAGAGACAAACTGCTCTCTGCCAAATAAGGCCGGGTTACCCCTGTAACTAGGTAACTCACGAATATGTCATCACCCGGTCCTTTGGGACCATTATCCGAGCGCTCGGTAACATCATCACACATAATAATAAAGTGTGTCCACATGAGTAAGTATCTGGGCTCCATACCATGATACCACCCCTTTCCAGAAGGAAATGACATACCCTAAAGGGCGCGACCCTCATAACCTTGCCGCAACATTCCTGTTTTGACCATTTTCGGGTTGTTGAGGCCCTGACGAAGTCTCGTCCACAAAGCTACGCTTTATAAAAAAGCTATGCTTTGGGTCAAACAAATGATCAAAGTAATGATCATAAAGATAAATGATCAAACAAATGATCATATCACAAATGATCAAACAATGATCATTTCACAGCAATACTCAGCATGTCACATTACCAAATTGGGAATATATCGCTGATAAATTTCAACTACATAACCTCTGAGCTCGTACGTCTCAGAGAAGGGTGTTAAGCTAAGAGAATAAATTCTCCGCCACCAACAGAAATGTATTTGAAAGAAATCAGCTTTACATCTCAAAATGTAATATCAGACACGTAACCATACAAGTCTGTTCCGGGTTCGAACAGAACTGAAGGCACTTCCAAAGAAGCCCTTGCAATCCGGATATTCACAATCCCGATAAAACTTCCCATCACAAAGGAAATCTCTATACCGTAGCTAACGGTGCAGAGACAATCGATGGGTCATCCTATCATTTTCATAAATACCCGGTCTTCACCACCGGTCTTCAATACGATCCACATCGTCGTATCACAAATTCGGAATGGGTTATACGACACAAAGGTCCTTTCCCGGCTAACCCGAATAGTGAGCACTTATTCAAAAATAAGTGTGGCATTCAAATTCAAGCAGATCACAACAAATACCCATTCAAGGTAATTATTGATAGTCGGTTATTTAACTATCAATAAAGATGCGCAACATCATCAGATTCCAAATAATTTTCCAAATTATTTATCTTTCAAAAATATCTTTACAAGATATATAATTTCCACACTTCAACTATTTGAAAACAATTTCAAATCAATTTCCACATTTCAATTTATCTTTGAAGATAAAATCTCAAAACATTTCACTTCATATTGGAAAACATTTCCATACCTATTTAATAATAGGTAATTCACAAATCCATTTATTTTCAACATTTGAAAATATTCAATATACTTAAATCACAGTTAAGTATATATTTCATTCTTTAAGGAAATCATTTTCTTAAACACGTCTATTTGAGTCAAAACGAATGTTACGTAAAACATTGTTACGATAACTCAAAATCACTAGTATAGGGATTCGAAATTTAGATAGATATATAAATCCCAATACTATATAAAATATTTCCTTTCGGAAATCATTTACTATAACAACAGTGTTATAGTCCACCATTTCCTTATTCCTCGAAACGTCTATTTCAACAATAAATGTTGAAATCTATGTATTCGATACTTAACACGTTTTAAAACATCTTTTTAAAACAATTACTTCATTTCGTAATATCACTTCTCCAAAACATATCCATTTTATTTAATAATATATTCACTGTCCAAAATCGTGAATATACTTTATTTACCCAATTCAACATTTCTACACATTTTTATTTAAAGGATTATCCACTGTCTAAAATCGTGAATATACTTCCTTTAATAAGCTATATAAACTTAACTTATCAAAATAAGTCGTTTCTCGGATTTACAAATCTATGTTTATAAATTCCATTGGTATTTTATAACAACTTTAACTTATAAAAGCACTTTATTAACCAAATCAATTTATAACTCAATTATATATCAAAAATCCATATTATAAGTTAAATACTTATAATTCATTTATTTGCAAAAATCATTCTTTTAAAACTTCACAAGTTATAAATCTTATTACATATAAGATTTACTTATACTTCATTTTTAACACTTTAAAAACTCCTTTATAACTCAATTATTTTGAACTATAAAATATCAATTTTATAAATCTTATATATATAAACCATTTTAAAATAAATCAAAAATCTCAATTTAAATAAACCAATCCTTTTAATAATTTACAAATCCTTATTTTTAAACTTCCAAAAATGGATCCGATGATGCAACAGCACCAATCATCAATCACGACAACAAAACATCACATATCATCATATGATAACAGAATATATCACAATATCTGTAAATAAATCAATACGGTGAGGAATCTAGTTGGATCCCTCCAACCTGTTTCCCTACATCCACAGATGTTAGCACAATACCAATTTCACATCAATGTGAAATTATCGCGGTATATAGGATTTATAAATATTATCCGCTATTATGCGGCGCAATAGGGTCTCATCCGCTATACAATGCGGGAAATCAACTCCAATATATACATATTCCAATATATATATATATATATTGCTATATACATATATAATACCAATTCCACTTCAATGTGAAATTATCGCGGTATATGTTTTTAATAAATAACATCCGCTTAATAACGGCGTATAATGTCTGTTTATCACAATAAATAGCAATCATCATTCAATCATCACAATTAACACTATCAACAATTTTAAATCTCAACTATTTAAAATTTAAATCGAAACACAACATTCGATTGAGTGAGGAGTTCTCACCTTGATTTCAATTCCGTTCCAGCATTTTATTTCGAATAAAATTAAACGCGCGTTCAATTTTTATCCAAAAATTTCGCTAGCTCCAAATGATTCCAATCCAGTTCCATTGCGTAGTGCTCGACAAAACGAAGCCAACATAATTCGTTTCGTGCGAAACGGACCTCGTATGAAAAAGTTATGCTATTTTAAAGATTACACATTTTATATTTACAATTAAAATTTAATTTCAAATCATCACCGTCCATTCCAGCAAAGTAAATCCTGACCGTTCTTTTTCCTTTCTTCCCAACGATGTTGCGTTCCATCTCCAGGTCATTCACGTGAAAATGAACCCACTTCTTCCAACCTTTGACCGACCATTGCTCCACCATCACTCGACGAAAAGTTGATCGGAGACCCGCGTTAGAAGCGCCTACGCAAGAGCTACCCATGGCCAGAGTGCGGCCCAGCTTGGCTACCCCCCTTGCCTCGATTTGCGTGAAAAACGCAGTAGATTCAAGCTCGATTTCCCGTTGATTCGTTGCTCCGTTTTCGATCATCTCCGTATGGATCTGAAGATCTCGTCGTGCTCTTCAATGTTGTAGTTGAGCGTTTTGCGTAATTGTTTACGGATTGGAAGATATTGAGGGAGAAAGTTTCGAAATTCTCAGCCATTAAAAAGATTAGTGGCGGCTGAAGCTATTTGACCTAGCTAGGGTTTGGGCAAACGTATATATATACGTATTAAATTAATATTAAATTCATTTTAAAACGACTTTTTCAAACGATCTCCAAATCACACGTGCCGCCTGGCGTTCGTAAGGTTTACCCCTATGTTCCGAACACAATGGAACGTGTTTCGGGAGCTAATTCGATCGTATGTGAGAGTTACGGAAATAAACAATCGATTTTAAATTAAACCGATTTAAACCGATTTCGATGCGTTTTCACTTGCCCCGGACAAACGGTACATCCGATTGATATGAAATTTGAAACCATACAATAATTCAACATTACGGATCCGATGAAACTTGTTTCGTCGAAATCCGAGACTTTTTGAAAAATGACTATTTTAACTCGCCAAATTAATATTAAAACAATTTCAATGCGTTTCGAGCTGCCACAGTCAAACGGCAACTCCGATTGCTACGAAAATTGAAATCCGATAATAACAAACTATTACGGATCCAATGGAACTAGTTTCGTCCAATTCTGAGACTGTTCGAAAAATGGCTAATTTCACTAGTCGATTAAATATTAAAATATTCAATTTTCACAATTTAACTTTAAATTCAATTTTAAAAGTTCTATAACATCGCTATAACTTCAACATGATTTAATATAACTTCATAAATCATTTTCAATCACATTAAATCCAGATTTCAATTATTTCTGGAATTTCAACTATTAATTTATCGATTTAATTATCCAATTAAACCCAGATATTCGAAAAATAAATTATTCGACTTATTAATTCCACTTATTAATATTCAAAATCAATTAAATATTCGAATTTCAAATATCAGAAATTCTGGGTCGTTACAATGGGGGTCTTGGGAAAAATGTTGATGGATTTTATTTGTGGTCGTGGTGGCGGCACGATGGGTTTGTAGGGTTTAGGGCACAATTTTACTCGTTGAGGTTTGAAGTGAAGAATCGTCGTCGTCGAGACGATTAAAGCGATCAGACCTAGGGGGGGGCGTAGGCCTATGAAGACGCAATGGTCGGAGTTTGTTGGTCGCTGGTAGCTCGAGGCGATGGCTATGGTGGATTTTCCGTCAATGATTGGGTTCCAGGTTATGATGAAGAAGGTCGATTTTGATTTTTGGTCAGATCGTAGAAGCTGGAGGGGTTGTGATGATTGGAGGGGTCGTCGGTGATGTGTAGGGGTTCGCGACAATGGTCGGAGCCGCCGCCGTTGCTTGTGCACGTGCACACTCGAATTTGGGGTATTTGGAAATTTTGGTCTCGGGGCGAACTCGAAGTAAAAGATGATGTTGCTCGGGGGAAAACGAAGAATAAGGTTTGCACGGGGTTGAGTTTGGGAAAAGCTTGAAATGCCTCGGGTTCGTTTTATCAAATAGCGGGTTTTTCAAATTCCTAAAATATAAACATGTTTTCAGATTTAAATATAACCAGGTTTTGAAACATGGAAAGAAAATTTGTTTCAGGCTTTTAAAGTTTTATAAGAAGTATAACCAGATTTTCAAAAGATAATTTAAAAATCAGGTTTTAAACCAGTTTCTCAAAGATTTAATTTTTAAATTAAAATGTTTAAAATTGTTTATTTTAAAGTAATAATGGTGACAGGTTAATTTATTAATAAAGCAATTAAGTGAATTAATTAAGTAATGAATAAAGGGTAATTAATTACTTAAAGATAATTACTAAATGAAAGTAATGAAGGATAATTAATTTATGATTAATGATCGATTAATCAAGTGATTAAAGAATAATTACTCAAGATAATTAATTTGTGATTTATTAATATAAGTGATTAGGGATAATCACTTGTTGTAATTAATTAAGGATAATTAATTAATATGGTTTGTAATTAATTAATATTAATTAACCAAGATTAGTAAATTATTCATAAGTAATTAATCTGATTTAAATTAATCAGATAATTAAATTGATCCTACCTAAGGATGTTTGGATTCTATTGGATGATTGAATTGTTTGATATCCCTGATCTGTGATGCTATGTGGTATATTCTGATTTGTGTTGTGATCTGTAGTGTAATTTATTTATCTAGGATGATCAGTAATTTATTTATCTGTGATATATATATCTGTGATCTGTGAATAAAAGATAAGCGTTATAGTTATATCGCTTATCAAATATATCGTTGTATTTGAATTTGTGATGATTTGCAATGTTGCACTATTGTGTGTGAAACCCCTGGACCACACTCTTACACACAAATATGGATTTCACGAGGAAATCAGTTAAGTCACAGATGAATAAAATTCAATATTTTTGAAATTGAAATTTTAATTTCAATTGCTTTTGAAAATGAGTTTGGGTTAAATATTAAAGCTTTTGAAAAGGAGTTTTAAGAATAAAATTATTTTGAATAACTTGGTAAAGTTTCCAATTTAAATAATTTAATTTAAATTTGAATTCAATATTTGAAATTGAATTCAATAATTTGGAAATTTTGGTCTAAAAGATTATACAAGTTATAAATGTGTTTATATGAATTTAAACCATTTTAAAGGTATGGTTTTGAGAATTTGAATTTAACCCAAAGACTTTAACTCGTATAAATGAGATCGAATTTTTTCGAAACTAAAACTATTAGTTTTCAAATAATAATAGCTTTCATTTTAAGAAAGGATTTCTAAATTGTGTTGAAAGGTTTCAAGTTTGAAATGGAATTGAAATGTTTTGAAAACTATGAAATGAGTCTTTGATTCAAAGACCGGACGGGTTAATCCAACTTGAAATGGAATTGTTTTGAAAGACTATGAATGAATCTTTGGAAACGAGTTTTGAAAGCTATAAGTTAAATCTTGATTTAAAGATTTAACGAGTAAACCTATTCAATTAAAATGGAAATTGTTTTGAAATCCATGAATGGATCTTTGTGAATGGGGTGAACTTTGTGAATTGGATCTTTTTGGTTTAAAAGATTAAAAGTATGGAAATTTGTTTAAACCATTGAAGGTTGTTGAAATGAATCTTTTTGTTTAAAAGATTGGAAATGGTGATTTTTTTTAACCATTCGAATGAAAAGTTTTGGGCTTTAAGCTGTGATTTAACTGAGACCCCAGTATCCATATGATTTTTAATTGCGCTCGTTATTCGGTTTAGCCAGGAAAGGACCTTTGTGTCATATAACCCATTCCGAATAATGATACGACGTATATGGATAGCATTTGAAGACCGGTGATGAAGACCGGATACTTTCGAAAACGAAAGGATTACCATTGATTGTCTCTGCATCGGCTGATCCCCGGTATAGAGATTTTATTACCCTTTGTGATGGGAAGTCCGGACGTGATTAGAAATTATCCGGATTGCAAGGGCTTCTTCGGAAGTGCCTTCGGTTCTGTTCGAACCCGGAACAGACTTGTGTGGATGTGTGTCTGACGTTACACTTTGAGATGTAAAGCTGGTTTCTATCAAATACATTTCTGTTGGTGGCGGAGAATTTATTCTCTTAGCTTAACACCCTTCTCTGAGACGTACGAGCTCAGAGGTTATGTAGTTGATGGTTACTATTGATACATTCCCAATTTGGTAATGTGGCATACGAAGTGCTGTTGATCATTTGTTGATCAAAGCGTGGCTTTGTGAAAAAGCGTGGCTTTGTGAAAAAGCGTGGCTTTGTGGACGAGACTTCGTCGAGCCTCACAACCCGGTAATGGTCGAAACAGGAATGTTGCGGCAAGGTTGTTAGGGGTCGCGCCCCTAGGGTATGTCCATTTTCTTCTGGATAAAGGGTGGTATCATGGTATGGAGCCCAGATACTTAACTCGTGTGGACACTGTAAATTTATTACTGTGTGATGTTGCTTTGTTGGTTGAGGGGCCCCTCGGATAAAGGTCGGTAACGACCGGGAATGGCATACTCGTGTGGTAGTTACCTAGTTACAGCTTGGTTAAAGCGTGAGGTAGCGTCGGCCTTGTTTAGCAGAGATCCGGTTAGGTTCTCGGGGCGTCCTTCCAGAGGCGTTCCCATTTCGGTAAGGAAGTTCCTTTGCCTGACCATTTGTTGGAAAATCCAAAGAAACAATACGAACCCTGTACGGTTTTAGTTGTAGAACCTGCCATTTACTTATGGTGGTCACCACTGTTTAGATGGTAGCTATAGTAGGCATACAATAATGGTTGTATGCTGGCTAAGATTAATATTGTACTTTCGAAATGTTTTCCACTATGCACTAATAATAATAATCCAATGATTTTGCGTAGTAAGCATGTTTAACTATCATAATAAGAAATCTCCTCCAATTCTGAGTTTGCATTGTGTGTGTGGCGGGAGGTCTTATGGTAGTTTCATTTTCCAAAAAGCATTGCGGATTCCAATGTTTAAAATTCTTTTGTTTGTTTAAAGATAAACTGTTTCTGTTGCTCACACCAGTCCCATGACTGACCTGGAGTTTATTGTTCCCTTCCTAAACTCTGGGTGCCCACAATTTTCCACACGGGCAGTCTAGAGTTGGGTTTCTCAGATATTCAGGTTTAGTAGATTATCTGGAGCTAGTTCAGTGTTTGGAGTTCATGGAGTGCACTTGCTTATCTTTGTACATCGTGATGGTGGTTCGAGCTTGATATTGGAGTTATTGGATTCATCATCTTTTAGAGATCATTTGGAGTTATCACTTCTGTTATTTCCGCTGTATCATTATTTATCTCTGATATTGTTGTATCATATTGATATCATTGTTGTATGTCATTCTGGATATTATATTCATTGGAGTTGTATATGATATCATCTATTTCTTTCTTCCGCTGTGTTGTTATACTTACTGTGTTATAAGCTCCGGTGAACCAGATTCGGCGTTTGAATCTTTGGCATTTTGAGTACAAGTGAAGTACGGGTGCCGATTCTCGAAGGCCGATTTCAGGGTTATTACATTACCTCGCAAGCCGACTCTAAAATTTTGTGAATGATATTATGGACTAATATTTAAATAGTGGTTGCTAAACTGATCGTTAAAGCCTTACTCGTATGTTGGGGTAGTTGTGCAAACAAAATTGGGATGCATACTGATAATTATTTTGATAATTTGGATTGTTTTGTCGATTTGGCCGCGAATTGTCGTAAACATCTAAATTTTAATGGGAAATTTTTGGCATAAATCTTTATGATTATAAAATAATAGCATTAGGTCCCTCTCAATTTTCTTTTAAAAACTACATCCTATTTTTAAAAAAAGGTGAAATTCATAGGGGTATTTGGGTAATTTTACTAACAATAACATGCGCTCTTAGGGTATACGTACATAATTTATAACCGCCGTAATATACGTCGGAGCGGCCGCTTTTAAATTTGAAAACGAGAGAAATAAAAAAGAAAGAAATTCAAAAAATAAGGATGTAGAAAATAGTTTCTAAAAGGAAATGAATGTAAAATAAATAAGTTTAGAAAAGAAAGATTTGTCCATGTTTTTGAAATCGTTGAAATGAGGAGGATATCGAGTTTTTTCCTCTTTGATTATTAGACATTTTTGAAACTAAACATGATATTGTTTGCCTGATCTAAGAGAGAATAATAGAGAGAAAAGTTTGTAATTGAAAGATAAATTTTGAACTTATTCATAGAAAGCAACAGGACGGTCAAAAATATATTACCGTTGCCTTATCCGACATTTATAGTACTGGATAAATAGACAATGGTAATATAATTATTACTGTTGCCTTGATTTACCCAGCATTATCAATGCCGGTTATTTATCCGGCTTTAATAATGCTGGATAAATCACTGACCAATTATTGATGAGACTAAAATTGGGCTCATCCACTCCCTTTTGGGGTTAGGATGCTCTTAGAAAACTATCAATTTTAGTTGCCAGGTCATTTGTTCGTTATCTCTAAATTGGGTGATGATAGTTTTGACAAAGGAGAAAGAAAATCACATTTTAATCCAATTTGATGGCCGTATTTTATGAATAAACTTCTGTAGTTTTACGATAAAACACAGTTGATTCATTTCAATTTGCGAGGTCATTCTTCTTTTATAGATAAAATAAATAAATTAAAGACGGAATTAACGAAAATGACAAACATAACAAAAATTTTTAGATCTAGGTCACTAGTTTTAAAATTTCGGAAGAAGGGCAAACCTTATTCCCAAATCCAAATTTCCTCTCAACTCATCGCTGGAGCCTCCCCTTCGATACGCAACCTCATCGCGCCAGACTCCCCCCATTGTACCAACTTAGGGTTACACTACATCGCCATCTGCATCTTATCCACCTCGTCACCTAAAACTCAATCAACCCTGTTATTGCCTAAGCATGTCGAGATGCCCAGCCTCAAATCCTAAATCACAAACGCTGCTAGATGGTGCCATCGCACCACCATAACATGCCACAACACTAGACCTTAACGCATCATCGTCAATTAGAAGCATTAAAAAATCAACGGCATACCAAAAATGCTAAATTAAATTAGCATTAAATCAACATAATGTTATATTCATTTCTTTATAGTTCAAAAAATTCTACAATAAAATAGTATTAAATAAACATAATGTTATATTCTTTTTTTATAGTTTAAAAAATGTTACACAAACTAGCACTATTATTCATACACATACAATGCTATATTCATTTTTTTATAGTTATAAATATTAAAAAAACTAAAATAAATTAGCATAGTACATATAAATTGCTATATTCATTTTTTGTAGTTCAAAAAATGCTAAATTAAACTAACATAAAATTAACATAATGTTATATTCATTTTTTATACTTTAAAAAATGATATATCAAACAGCAATATTATTCATTTTTACAGTTCAAAAAATGATAAATTAAATTAGCATTATACACATACAATGATATATTTATTTTTTATAGTTTAAAAGAAGGCTAAATTATATTAACATAAAATCAAACATAGTATTATATCCATTTTTTATAGTTAAAAAAAATGGTAAATCAAACTAAGACTATCATTTATTTTTACATTTTAAAAATGCTAAATTAAATTAGCATTATACACATATAATTCTATATTCGTTTTCACTTACAGATAATGCTAGTTATATTTAGCATTTTCGACTATTGATTTTTCAAAAAAAATCGGCTACCACCAGCATCCAATGTCTTCACTGCCACATCATCGATGCCATGGCTCTACCATGCTTCGCTGCTAAACCTCCAACGCTCACCTCTTCCGTCGCCTCTAAAACCACATCGACACAAAAATATTTCGTTCGGTAGAACGAATCCTAATCACCTCGACCAACCGTTGTCGATATCCCAAGCCGCTGCCATCTCTTCGCCTCCTAAACCCTATCCATCAGGACATCACTTGCGTCAAAAATAAAATAAACGTGGTGTACTTGCGTCAAAATTTTCTTAATGTTTGTCCATTTTCTTATTTTCCACTAAATTAAAATACTCAAAAAATAAACTTGAAAATGGTATATTTTTATCTCTAACTTCCATATGTTTCAAAGAGTGTGTTTGATGTTGTCTACGATTCAAAATCTGCATCCTTTAATTTATAATTTGATACTCGATCTCTATCCACTTACTTGAAGATTCCTTTATAGGAATCAAATTGAAACCTTATAAGGTAATTTTTATGTTATAACACAAGCTTGCCATTTGTTCATAATAATTTCATCTTGTTTTTCATGGTACCTTGTTAAACTTATTATATGTCAAAAGCAACCTAATAATTAAACGTGTACAACTGATCATTGCCACCCGTCATTATTCATTATGTTTGAAAAGAAATAAAGAATTCGACCTCATTTCCCCTTGCCTGATTCATTTGAGTTTGTATGAAAATGCAGAGAACAGTGCATGCACGTGATCATATACCATTCACAGATCAATGGAATGAAATAATACCTATCTCGACTTACGAGGGAAATATTTATAAATCTTGTGCTTCTGAACGAAAATGGTCGTTTATATCAATATAAGTATGTAATGTGTAATGCATTTCACGAACACTTGAATAACTTAAACGGAAGCCGGAGAAAGTAAGGTCACTCCACGAAGACTTGAATTCTGTCCCCCATTGTGCCATTAAAATCAAGCAGCAGTTTTCCTCTTTCAAAACCATCATCCACTTCAGTAGATGCCTCTTCCAACATTTTGATAATATTTACACCTCCTAAACCTGAGTACTTGTAAACTTATTAACACGGCTCATAATTAATAATTGTATACATGCACTGCATTTTAACTTGTGTGTCTAATACCTGGAATCACATTTGCCATCCCTTCCAAGAACCCAGCCTGTAGTATCATGCAAACATATCATTATCAACGAAGATAACTTTTCCTTTTTTTAATAGATATATTCACAGTTTGTGCTGAATCTCAGATTACATGTATGTACCAGTGAACATATGTATGTATGCATACATGTATATACATGCAAAAACATACATACATACATACATGTGTGTGAGCCACGTATTTTTGAAATCAGTGTCAGGCAATTTGATTCCACATTGGTTATCTGCTGTGTATATAGAAAGGCGTTGCCGTATAACCAAGTGTATGTCAAAAGGTGAAATTGGTAACTGTTATAAGTTCAGAGGATTTTAGCTCAAGTCCTGTTTTGAAAAAAAAAAAAAAAAAAAACTCTAGTTTTATTTCCCTTCTATAAAAACAATGCAAATTAAGTTCATCCTTTTATACTAATGAATTATTGTTATGAGTAATATTACTGTATATTTTTTCTCAATCTTTGTCGAATTTAATAGTTTATGAATGCTTTGTAAATATCAAATTTGAATCAAAATTACTCAAAACTGTAACTTTTATACCTAGAAAATATTGCCAACTAGTAGGGTAATTATTTGTATGGCAATTATTTCTCATACTAAAAAATTACAGTGCAATTACTTATTGTTGTGACGCACTGCAACTGAATGCAACAAATTTACATTGTAAAATATGGAGGTTGTTACGCATATATATATATATATATATATATATATATATATATATATATATATATTTATATATATTTGTAATGTCGTCCCAGTTTCGATTTTAATTGGATTTCACCGCCATCACAACCGCCTCCTCCTCCCATCACCACTCTACCCTACATCACAATCTACACCAAACAGTACCAGCCTTGACTTCTACTGTCGTCTCAACCGAAACCATAATTTTGATCTTGCGATTTACACCCTAAATCTGAGTATTAGATATGAATTTCAACACCAACCAACTTTTCTTATTGTGTCGCATCCATCGACAACAAATTCGGCATTTTTGGTCCTAGATGTTAAATTTTAGGTAGCGTTTGGTTTGAAAATGAGTTTTGTGTTTTGCATTTTCAACCGTCTACATTAAAATACATGGAAGAGGCGGACAGATGGAAAATGATCGATTTGGAAAATGGTTTTATCATGCAAGATTGAAAATGATTTGATTTTGTTTTCTGCCTTTTGGGAAATATCAACGACTATCTTCTCTCTTACCATTTCTTCCTTCGTTGGTTGGAATGACTATGACTCTCCAACTCCTCCTCCTCTCCATGTCAATTGACATGCATATTTGAAAATGCAAAACACAAAATGCATTTTCTAGCCAAACACTATCTTAGTTTTTGATAATTCTATGGATTAGTAATGCGTATGTAAAAAATGGAGGAATGCAGAAAATATTTTTTATAAAAGTAAGGAAGTGTAGCTGAATTCAACCGTAACTCCTGCCGTGGACAAACTTTACCGTTTATTTAGTAACCTGTTAAGATGATGAAAATACTTCTGTGCTCAAACAAAAAGTTGTATATATAGGTTGAGGATATATTATCTATCTGATGAAGAAAACAATAATTCATCCTTGAAACAATAGGCTCACGTTATCAACTTTAAAGTTAGGCACCTTAAATTAAACAACATCAAGACTTTTTAAGAAACAAAAGCCTACACTTTTCACTCCATCCATATACTGATGCAGTTAAATTGAATATAATATGTGATTTGCACAAGTGAGAGTTGTTACAGCCACAGGGAAAGATAATCAAAAACAATCTTGACTAGTTGTTAAAAATAAGAGCTGGGAAGATTGTGTAAAATAAGAACTTACAGGAACTCTAACATCAAGCTTATCATTGCCATCCTTTCCAGTGATTTTTAGTCTCAATTTTCGAGACCATATCCCGCTCATTCGACTTTTTGACCCATCTGAACTGAAATTCTCATATCCATAAGGAGTAAGCACTTCGACAATAGGATCACTCTTTGAATCATCTGTGGTGATTAACCCTGGGATATTTGTACTGCTAGTTGCCGAAGAATATCCTTCATTAAAATGACAAATATTTTTATGTACTAAACACCTGTTATATTACTGGAAGTTACTCAAATACTGTTGAATCCATGTACATACAGATTCATATACCTCGTATCCTAATAGCATAAATTAGTATAAAATAATAAAATATATAAAGATACAATGGTTTGAAAACCTCTTTGAGGATAAGACTGATCGCTTTTGCTTGCACTGTATCGCTTTTCTTCTTCATAGTAATCATTAAAGCCCAAGGTATCTTTAATTTCTTCAAATGACGGTAGCTTCCCTGGCGGAGGAATGCGACCACCTTTTATGGCAGCAAGTGCATCCTGAAAATGATTATGCAGATCATTTTATTAAGGTAGGTTATTTGTTTATTATTACCCTACTAAAAATACAAAATGGATAACATAAGGTATTTACACAGCTCTAGTGAGGGCCAAACTCATCGATCAACAAACATGATTCCTACCAATCCCAAACAATTGTTATTCGATAAAATAAAGTTTAAGATACATGAAAGAATGAATCTTGAAAATAATCTCAGTTGTCTCGTAATTTAAATTCAGTGGTCAGTCGAGGCAGATGTCAGCTTAAATATCCAAAATACTATGTGGTTCTCTACATAACAGTGCAGAAAAGTATGGACTTCTCTATATGTGTCATGCAATAACTGATGCCCCTGTTGGCTGCATTTGAGTCTGCCAATCTATATGAAAATAATATAATTACTGGTAGAATAAAAACCTTCTTAGTAGAACATAGGAGGGGTTGAAAATAATATAATTACTGGTAGAAATAAACCTGCTTAGTAGAACATAGGAGAGGTGAAATACTTTTTTAGATATGAAATTATGGTGTTGTTCATCAAATAATAAAAAACATATAATTTAATTACTAGTACAACCACACACTCGATGCAGGACTTATGAGAAAATGTTTTTATCCAATCTTTCAAACACAATCCGACCTTACCTGTGATACCCACTTGTCATTCATAATTTCATACTCACTGGAAGAAGAAGAGCAGTGATAAGGCATGACGGATGCAAAAGGACAGTTTAGATGGTTCGGTTTGTTGATCGTTGAAAACGGGCTTTTTCTTTATAATTAGTAGAGATGGATAAAATATCACATTTTAAGAAAGAATCATGCTGAGTAGTACGATTCCAATTAAAAGTATAAACCTTATTGGTCAAAGTCCCCATATTGATAAGCATAAAATCCCATGGAATTCATGAAGCATGGTTTACTATTTGGTTGTTAAATGCACACCGAATCATTAGTTTGATTTACAGTTTGGGAGTGTTTGGGGAGGGGGGGGGGGGTGTTTTGGTTTGGGTTTGGGGGTTTGGGGGGAGGAGGGGAGGGGGGGGGGGGGTTCCAACGCTACAGAAAGTGACTAGAAAGGTGAAAGTTTAAAATATATACCTCCATCGCTCGAATTGATACTCCAATCAATGACAGGGGATATGCCACGATTTTAAAACCAATTTCTTCGAGTTCGATAGGATTTAAAATGGGAGTTTTGCCACCACCTTCAAGCATGTTAGCCTGACAAATACAAGAAAAATCAAGGCAAACATAATATCGGCCTCTTTAATTTTCTTTAACATGGTTATCCATCCAAAGACACATAATGCAAATATAGATTGTTTTAGAAAGTACCATCTTTGGAAGTAAAGGAGAAATCTCACACAAAGCCTTCATCTCTTCTCTTGAAGCAAGTGCATCGATAAAAAGAACGTCTGCACCAGCATCAGCAAAGGCTCGTGATCTCCATAATGACTCCTCGAGGGATATAGCTTGCCTAGAATCAGTGCGTGCAATTATAACGATATCGGAACCACTCTCATTGCGTGCATCTATAGCTGCTTTTATGCGCATAACTGCCTCCTCCCTGGACACCACTTTCCTTCCTTGTGTATGCCCACATGCTTTTGGTGATGCCTTTAGCAAGTATACAATCACAAATTATTTTGTGGGATACAAAACCCATGTGACAAGAAGCTCCTAACAAAGTAAGTTTAATTATGCGGACACATGCATGCACTTGCGCAAGCACGCACACAAACACGCTCGCATGCACACCCTCGTGCCTTACAATAAAATAGGAAAAACAGTCGGTCCACCGATATGAAGAAGCAGACTTCTCATTTCAAATGGACTCGTTCAAATAATTTTATGTGATAACTCACACAATCTTGATTAAGCTTTCTCTTGGGTTCCTAGTTGCTCGAATTTCAATATCAAACTTTTGTTAATCATCTGCTTGTATGCAAGCCCAAACCCTCTATGTTGATCCTTCAAACTTCAATGTTGATTTCTCATATGAAAAGTTACAACCTTTTAGCCTACAAGTGCATGAATTATCGTCTTTGGCTTTGCATATTTATAACTGGGCTAATAGGACATTGTTTAATGGCTTAGCTATCAACAGGAAGAGTTAAACGCCAGTCTCTGTAAACTGATGGTGAGCCTATTAGATCAAATAAAAATCAAGGACGCTAGCTATCTAATTTTTTCCCTCATCAGTGTAAGCTTAACTCTAAACAGTTGCTATAATCCAGATGATAGTTGTTACTCATATTGTGTTTATATTAAGGATGTAGTTAAGTGATGAGTTATGAAACAGTGTGCTCAGGTTGCGTTCGCGGACAAATAGAATTAAATGTTAGAGGTTGGAGGTTGTGTCGTTCGTGAACTAGAGGTTAGATAGGATGTAAAAGCAATATAATTTTTATTTTGTAATAAATGATTAATGATTAATTTTAAATAATTAATATTTAATAATTAAAATTAATAATGCAATTACAATTTCAATTTCAAACACTCTCTGCAAATTCATAAATTTCGAATTAAACTAAAAATTTATATTTCAAATTTATTTATTTTATTTTTTATTTTAGATAAAGAATGTATGATCCTAAAATCACACACACACATATATAATAAAAAAGGTACAAAGATCGAGGACCCACAGCCCGCACAGCAGATTAACTACCAACATTTTTGGCAAGGTAGCAAATATATCCCAAATACAAGCCACCATTATGCCTGGCCGAATAACAAGAACACGATGTAGAAACACAAAAATAAGCATGAAAGTGCATACTACAGTCGGCTCAAGAAAGAGGGAATTAAACCCCGACGCAATGTCTGAACCATCCAAAAATTTATATTTCAAATTTATTTATTTTATTTTTTATTTTAGATAAAGAATGTATGATCCTAAAATCACACACACACATATATAATAAAAAAAGGTACAAAGATCGAGGACCCACAGCCCGCACAGCAGATTAACTACCAACATTTTTGGCAAGGTAGCAAATATATCCCAAATACAAGCCACCATATGCCTGGCCGAATAACAAGAACACGATGTAGAAACACAAAAATAAGCATGAAAGTGCATACTACAGTCGGCTCAAGAAAGAGCGAATTAAACCCCGACGGAATGTCTGAACCATCCAATAATCTCGGGCAGTATCCAGGGAATCAATGCGAGAAAATACAGTTTCGGTCTTAGTCCCTGGCAACTAAGATCTCATCGTCGTTTGTGCTGTACTCGCCATCATTGCAGAGGACCAGCTCGTTATCCATAAGTCTATAGCATAGCTCTCGCTCGTCTTTTTCATCATCTAAAATCTATTTTGAAAAGATCTTCCATAAAGATTGGTAGCAAAGACCACTAACTATGTGTGTCCATGTCCCAGATTTCTTGCACCAAACAAGTGAGGTTCCTTCCGAAAGCTTATCAGCAAGATCTTGGACAATCCACACTGCAATAGGAGGGTCAGACTGAATGACAATGACAAAGCGCTTCTTGAGACCAGTGATAGGAGAGCCAGCGGGAGAAAGCGTGGATTTGTCATGAGGTGGGCCGGGAGTGGAAATTGGGGCGGAAGTGCAGGGAGAAGGCGCCGAATTGATATTTGAAGATAGGTCATCAGAAGAGTGCTCGAGGGAGAGTGGGGTCGTGGAGTGAAGAATGAGGTAAGACAGTGTAGGGCAGAGGAATATCCAAAGTTGTTATCTAAGAGACGGAAACACTAATGTGGGTTAAGACCGGATGTGGGATGGAGCTGCTGGACGGGGGGCGGTAGAGGATTGGTCCTTAACCATCCACCTAAGAACAGAAGACTTTGGAAGTGGATTTTTCTGTGGTGAGTCAAAGGGTGAAGTACCAAAAGGGGAATACTAGTAGGCAGTTGCCGAGAAGAAGTAATTTCAATTAGTGTTTTGGCATACTCAAGCCGGTGTCATTTCTCCATAGAGACGTCAAAACAGATGAGGTGCCCAATATGGTTTGCAATCCAATTTATATCATCTAGAGACTGAAAAACATGGAATATTTGAAATGTGCATCCAAACTGGAATTGACGGTACTTGCTCACGAACAAGGTCGACAGAAGGGTTTCATTTGGTAATAATAAACATTTTTCCATCGATAGTAGTTTGCTTCCAGAATACGGGCTCTCTCCTTAGAGCAATTGAATTTAAAAAAATACATATATTTGTTGCATTTAACATCCACAGCTCCGTGTAGTTTCCAAGTCTTAAAAACCTGCCTTTTAATAATGGAGAATGGAGGTGGGTCATCTAAGAAAAAAAAAATGGTCCTGCCAAAATGAAATTCCGGCATAAATGATCTCTTTAGGGGGTGGGATAGGTTTATCACCAAAGTGAATCACAAATTGTTTACGGGTGTAAGAGCCTGCATTCCCGGCTTCTTCTAAAACACAGCTTCTTCAAAAACAAAGAGGACCGGTTGTTTTTGGGGGCGGGATTAACAATTTCAGAATGGCCCGAATCCATATTACTCAGGTTACCACGTCCCAAATCAATTTTAGAAGAAGGCATGGAAATAGGAGCCACCTGTTCATTGCATATCGAAGTAGCAGCGGACTCCATCAGGTTGCCTTCAGGTTCATGCCTCAAACCATCCCTTAACCCTCCATCATTCAAACTGCTGGCCAACACATCCAAGGCGCACCCGTGCTGCATCAAAGGAGGGAACGCCACTTTATCAGAAAGAGGAGGAGGAGAAGAGCCTGCCATCGCAGCCATGAAGTCCTGCTGAATGCGAGGACGCGAAACGGGTCGTGATGGAAGCGGAGTCGACAATGAAAGCTGGATACCAGAAGGAGCAGGAAAACACAAAAGACTTAGACGGCCGGCAAAAAAAGAACGGGAGGAAAGTAGATCTAAATTTTAAGAGAGAGTCAGACGCCATTTTTGAATTTACTTCTAAATTAACTAACTAATTTATTTATTATTATCAGTTATTAATCATTAATTAATAAATATTTCATATTTACTATTTAATGATTAAGGGTAGAAATCCAAATTCAAATACCATTTCAAACCCCTTTACAAATTCAAACAAAAAAATTCCAAAAAATTCCAAAAAACTTCCGACTTAACGTAGTTACATCCGACGTAACTAGTTATATCCTGCCAGCCGCTACAATTTTGAGAGTCCAAATGCTCTTCATCAAACCACAGAAATAACTGTTACATCCGACTTATCTGGATCAATTCAGACGTAATTCCCGTTGTCCGCTTTTCCTAAAGCGTTTTTCGTGTCCGTGAACGCACCATCAACCAGCTTTAAATTCTTTATTCCTATTATTATAACAAACAATGTACATATAACTGAATTAAAAAAATGTAATGAATAGCATAAGCAGTTGTGTTTATTTATATTATATCTTGTTGACTATCCTTACATTCAAATTATAGTTCTGCGCTAAAATTCACCAGAGTCTACATCCAATGCTTGCATGTTAGTACACTACTCTTTTTATAAGTGGATACACTCAGCGAAATCTGATACGCGTGCTATTGCACATGTTCGTTAGGGAAGCAAAAAGTACGTAATAACGTTCCATGTTATACGATTATAAAACAAAAGGTATCGATGATTGCCGATGTCTGAAGAAGTTCTCTAACATAGAACCATTGGAAGATTATGTTAAAGCTTAAAAGTTGATGCGCAGAATGTTAAGAAATACCAATGAAATTACCTGATCTTCGAGAATTATACCTGCAAAACCAGCTTTAATGAAACCTTTGACTGTTCTCTTGACATTGAGTTCATTTCCATATCCATTATCTCCATCTCCAATCACAGGAATTGACACAGCTTGTGTAATTTGATATCCTTGATCTACCATTTCTCCATAAGAAATAAGACCAACATCTGGTAATCCTAATCGTGCAGCTGACACAGAAAACCCTGAAAAGAAGAGGGGAAAACTGACTAGCCATGTTAGTTTGATGCTAATAACCTGAAATGATAGTGTGTGAGTTATGACATCCAGAGCGTATTGAACATATGATCAAGGCTTGGTCTCCTTCTGCTTAACCATTTTCAAGATAATGTCATATAGCACTTTATAGGCTCCCACAAAAAGTAAACAACACACTTGATCTTTCAACTTTCTATGACAATTTGGAAGAAACTGTACATTGCGAGAGAATGAAGAAAAAGAAAAGAAAAAAATGCTGCAAGATTCAAATCTGTCACAAAATTCAGGAATGGAATTTGGGCAATTTTTCTTGAGGTACACGTAATTATCCTTCATATAATTTCCACATCATCTCATATGTTATGATGTATACAAGAGCGTTCTTAATGTAAAATTATAAGCAAACGCATTTTCCAAAACAAAATAAATCAAACCATAATACTAGACACCCAATCAGAACGTAAAATTGATCGGTACCAAAGAATAGTACGTTTCAAACATCACAAAAAATTTAGTCTGGCATAGAATCAAATGCATACCGCTCATGAAACAAAACTGAAAACCAGCTCTTTCAACAAGCTTAGCGCTCAGTCCATCAAAGCAAGCAGGTCCCTGATGAGCTCCCGGTGTTTCCAGTATTCTCCTAAGAGCTTTTGCTGGATTTTCATCCAAATTAGCAGTGATGGATGCTTTGTATGAAGACTTGCTTTTGAAACTTGTAAGGTATGTGTGTTGTGGAGGAGGAAGCGAGCAGGGGAAATGTAGCCGTTTGGGATTAAAATTTGGAATTTGGCAGGAGGGGGACGAAGGGTGGTGGGTTGGATTCCAAAATAAGAATTTGCTGGTGGACGAGTGCATCAGAAGTGCTGGGAGTTCCATTGTTTCTTTGTTTGGGAAATACGCTTCTGTATGTGATTAGTTAAATTACCGTATGTCAATATTGCCTATGAGCACTTCAAAATAACGGGTTCTAAAAACTAGGACCGTTCAACAAATCATTAACCAATGTCAAGATATAACCATGGTATCATAACGGTAAATTTATCATTATTAACGGTAAATATGACGTTAAAGAAATTACGGACACTGACTTATTTTTCATTTCAAGGACGCGAGCTTTATTTTTTTGTTCAAAGAAAGTACTTCTGTAAAATTTAAACTTACCGTTCATTATCATCGATCTTCTTGTTTTCTATCTTCTTCCTGATCTTGCCGATCTTCATCCTAAGCTTGGTGATCTTCGTGCATCGATTTTCATTTCAAGGACGCGTGCTTTATTATTTTTGTTCTCGATCTTCTCGATCTTGCATCGATCTTTATCGTATAGTTTGCTTTCGATCTTCATCAAACAATTTCCAGTTCCAGATATGTCGATCTTATTTCTTTCGATCTTATATTTATCTTCCTCTGATATACATGTATCGGTTATTAAGTATATTTTTGTTTTCTAGGTTGTATACTTTGTCTCCTTCCTGATTTCAGTTCCAGTTTGAGATTTGTTTCAATGGCAAAGTAAGATTTAATGTGTACTGCTATGTTATTTAGCATCGTTTATTGTTGTACATTTTTAATGTTCATATGACGTCTGTTAATTTTATATGTTAGTTTGTTCAAGATAAAAGTCACAGGTCTTTGTTTTTGATGTTATTATACAAAAAGTCCCTACAGAAATGAATTTGTAAATTTGGTTCCTATTTTTCAAAAATAAAAAAAACGCAAAGGGTCTTGCACTTTTCTGACAGAAAATGCAAAATAACTTGCACTTTTCTAATTTTGAAATATTTTTCGAAATTTTCGAAATTTTCTAAAATTTGAAAATTTCGAAAAACGCAAGTTAACTTGCACTTTCTATCAGGAAAGTGCAAGCTAGTTTGCGCTTTCTAATTTTGAAATTTTTGAAAAGCGTAAGATAACTTGCGCTTTCTAATTTTGAAAATTTTTTGAAAATTTTAAAATTTTTAAAATTTTTGAAAAGCGCAAGGTAACTTGTGTTTTCTATCAGGAAAACGCAAGCTTGTTTGCGCTTTTTGATTTTGAAAATTTTGAAAATTTAAAAAGCGCAAGCTAACTTGCGTTTTCTGATTAGAAAAAATAGGGACTAAATTTACATACTTATTTCTACATGGACTTTTCTTGTAACACCATCAGAAATAGGGACCTTTCGTGCAAAGCCCCTAGTTTGTTTGGTTATGTTATGTTTATATAGCATTCTCTGTTGTCGTATTCATAATTTGTTTTAATTTGGTTATGCTATGTTCATTTAGCATTTGCTTTTTAATTAATTTATTTTACTTTCATTTAGCATTTAACGTTTATTATTTGCTTTTTCTATTTTGTTATTCTATGTTAATTTAGCATTTGTTGTATTCATAATTAATTTACCTAGCTTTTCATTTGTTATGCGTTAATTTAGCATTTAACGGATTAAGTAAGTTTACTAATTGGTTTTTTTTCCTTTTGCAGTACTGATATCAACAATGATGAACCAAATAGTTTGCTAGCTATTTTTGAACATAATGAGAATTGTTATTCTACTCGACTTACCACGGGTTCTTCTATGCTTGGTGTTAAGACTGAAATCAGTAAAGTTTGGCCACATCTTAGTCCGTTTTCTATTGAGATATCTTATGTTCTTGAGCATAAGAACATAAACATTGATACATATTTAGATTTGATTAGTATTGTGTGCTTTCTAATTCAAGAAGAGTAAATAGTTTGAGTTTACCATTAAGGGAAATGATTGTGATATGGAAGTTGATATTGATGGCAGTGGTTTAGGCAATTCAAGTGTTCAAAGCACTTCAATAGTAGTAGTTCTGCTACAGATAGTAATTCGCATGCCGATTCTTCTTATTATTTGAAAGATATGTTAAAGAAAGGTTCTCAAAAAACTATTGTGGGTTTTCTTGGTTTTTGTTTCAATGAAGTTGAGGATTTTAGGGAGTTTTCAATGGCATATCAAATAAAAAATGGTTGTGATTTGATTTTTGTTAGAAATTCTCCCGATAGAATTTCGATTAATTGCTCTTGGTCTACGGATGGTTGTAGGTTTTATCTTAATGCTTCTTCGGATCATGGTCAGTCTCCCGGTTTTTTATTAGAACCTACGATTTTGATCATTCATGTGTAGTTGGTCTTAGAGATGTTAATAGAGTTAATATTTCAAGTAGATTTGTTAAATCGTTGATTATTGATCAAATTCGAGATGCTCCTATGAAGAAGCCAAAAGATATTATCAAAGAGTTTAGAAGAGAGTACAATTTTTCTTTCATATTATTATGCATATAGTGGAAAACAATTGGCTTCGAAAGAAATATATGGGGATGATGCTATGTCATATAATAATTTAAATTGGTATTCGAAGGCATTGCAAAAATATAATTTTGGTAGTTATGTGGCTATGGAAGTTAATCCTTCAACCAATCAATTTGAAAGAGTTTATATTGGTTTTGGTGCTTGCCTACTCGGATTTAAGCATTGTCAGCCATTAATATTTTTAAGAATGCAACTGCTTTAAAGGGAAGACCAGGTTTTTTATCAGTTGCTACTTCTAAAAATGATAACCAAGGTATGAGTTTCATTTTAATTTTGTTTTATTTATTTATTTTGGTAATGATATATGTAACTATCATTTTCTACAGCAGTACATAATTTTTATAGTAGACATGTTTACATTAGAATTGTTTGCTCTAATTTTATTCAACGGTAGAGCTGTTTACACTAGAAATGTTTATAGTAGAAATGTTTATAAAAACAGGAACTATAATTTTTATGCAACAGTAAATAATAGACTTTAAAATAACATATACTAGATTCATTTATCATTCTGAGGCTAATTCAATTGTTTACAATTGAAAATATTAACATTTAATACTGGTTTGAATATTTAATATAATTCATGTTTCTTACTATTAATCAGTCATTAATTATTTATTTTGTAGGTTTCTTTCATCTTGCAGTGGGTATTGTTTCACATGAAAACGAAGCTAATTGGTCTTGGTTTTTGTCCCATTTGAAAGAAATGCTTCATGAAGATCGGTCTTTAGTTTTTATGTCTAATCGCCAATGGATCTCATTTTAGGTATTTCGAAAATATTTTCTTCCCCTTATCATAGCTAATGTTTACTTCATATGGAACAAAATATTGGTACCGTTGTTAAGGCGGCTAAAGGTGATTCATTAATTGTTGAGTTGTTTAAACTTTGTGCTAGAGCTTCTAATATGTATGATTTTGATCGATATCTTTCTAAATTTAAGAATACTGGGTACGTTCGCGGATTTTTTTTAAGAGATAAACATTTTGACCATCGGGTGGATTTATTTTTTCAAGGTAAGCGTTATAGTGAATATTCTTCTAATGTTGCAGAAAGTTTTAATTTATGGATTTTGAAAGATAGAGTTATGCCAATAACTTCTTGTTTGGATGGTATTCGAGTGAAAGTAATGGAACAAATGGCTAGAAGAAGAGAGGAATGTCGTTTGTGGACAACGGATCTTTGTCCTGTTATGGAGGAACGTTTGTCTAAGTAGTCGATGATGGCTTTGGTTGGGATGTTTATAACTCTTCGGAATTTGTGTTTGAAGTTAAATCTCATAAGTCACAGGTTGTTGATCTTCAAAATCGTTTATGTAGTTGTAGTCAACGGAGAGTTACCGGCTTTCTATGTGCCCATGCAATTAAGTGCATTAACAAGTCTAGGTTATCGGTTTATGATTATGTGGAGGACTATTTTACTATTAACGCTTTTAGACCTTTGTATGTTAATGCTATCAATCTAATTCTAAATTTTGATAAGCCGGTCGTTGTTGAAAATGATGTTTTAATTAGGCCTCCTAAAGAGGTTTGTGGTGCAGGAAGACGATCTACAAAGAGGCGTGGTGGATTTGGATATTCTCAAAATAAAGGAAACAAATGAAGTCATTGTAACGAAGTTGGTCACAACAAAAGGAATTGTCTTGCTTCTTCAAAAAGTTAGAAATATTATGTATTTTTTAGGATAACTGAGTATTTTTTAAGTGTAATGGACTTGTAGTAAAATTCATGTGGCCGATCTATAGTTTTTTTTAGTGTAAAGGTACTAAAGCTTATAGAAGAATGAAGTCAGACATGTGAAATCATTACAAAATAAAATGTGAAATGTTTGGGTCATTTTATTTTAATCTCTAATATCAGCTGTACCTATGTTTGAAATTGTTTTTATTACCATTTAGTCGTTTTATTATTGGTTTGAATATGTAAAAATCTATTCTATATTTGTAAGTTATTTTTGTGTAACAAACTAAGTGCTTCATCTTTGTACATGCTTTGATGTCTTCTAAATGTCAGTATTTTTATTACCAGTTTTTACATTTATCTGTACATCCAGTATAAACATTTATCTTTGTTTTCTTGATTTGCTTCTTTGCTTTGTGAATTACTCATGCATTGCTTAGGTATTTATTTAGTTTCCGTATAAGTTCCATTGTTTTGGTCAGTTTGCATATTGCTATTTTCCATTATTGCTGAAGGTTTGTTTTTAGGAATCCATTATTTACTCGTAGTGCAAAAATTTCAATATGAACCAAGGAATTGCACGAGCTACATTTCTGTATTAACATTTCAATCGAATGCTAGTTGTATTTAGCATTTAAGATGAATGCTAGTTGTAACTAGCATTTCAGTATAAACAGTATACATCACACTTGAAACATAATAAAAACATTGAAAACCACAACCTGTCATTGCATAGAACTAAGTGAGCTGTTGTGCATGAATGAAGGATCCGATGATGAAGAACTAATCTTCATATGATGAGCTGATGAAATTGCATAAGTGGTTCTAGGATGAGCTGCCGAACTGATGATGAGCTGATGAAAGGATGAAGCGAGCATTAGTTAAAAATGCAAGTACCAATCAACATCTAGCAAACTCTGGCAACGGAGGTGGAGATTCCAACAAAAAAAATCAAAAAATAATAAAAATAGCAGTTGTATATTTGTTGTACAACCACAACAGAATGTAGACTTGAAAAGCAGCTGCTGAAGAAATATATAATCGAAGTGAAGGTTCACAATAATCTAGCAGTAGAGTAACAGAACCCAAATGGAACAGGGGCAAGCGCAAAAAAACAGGACTGCAGAGCCAATGTTCCATGAATATGCAGTCTAGACGTAAGTAGATGGTAAGCATATCAAAAGCTGAAGAGGGTATAATGGGTAAGCATATAAACATTTCAATCGAACGCTAGTTGTATTTAGCATTTTAGTCGAATGATAGTTATAATTGGCATTACAATATAAATAGTATACATCACACTTGAAACATGGTACCAAACATTGAAAAGCACATATAAATGCTAGATGAATAAAATCACACTTTATTCATCACATTTCGATCACTGAAAAATGTATTTTCGCAGAATGCTAGTTCTATCTAGCATTTCAGTACAAACATTATTCACCACTTTAGAAAAGTAGTACAAGCCTCAAAAAGCACATAAAAATGGCACTTGAATATATCCATACTTTATCCATCGTAGTTCGTGCACCGAAAACAGCCAACTATAATCGAACCAAATTCAAATCGAAAAGTTCAAATCCATCATAGGAGTTTATACACTGAAAACACAGTACAAGCATTGGAAAACACATACAAATTTATCACAGTTTAATTACAAGAAGTGATTCAGTTCAAGTAAAATCCAAAGTTCTAAGAAATTTAAATGCAGCAGCTTGTCAGGTGTAGAGTCTTTGTAGGACTTCTCCACAGACCAACTATATTCTGGATCGCTGAGTATGTTATATACTACTGCAGCTCTTAGTTTTCTAACTGTCTCCTTTGCATATTTTCCTGGCATCTCATCCTTTTCAGCTTTTTCATGTTCGCCATCATAAAAAATGCACAATCAAGTCTGTTTTAGATATACAAATATTAGTTAATATTACAGTATAATCTAATGCTAAAATAAGATAGCATTCTTTAATCTAGCATTCTAAAATATAACATTATATTTTGTGCACAATATTGATCAATACATTCATAGAGATACTATGCCTGTGTTTGGAGCATGCACCTAATAGATAATATTTTTGTTCAATAGATGCAGTCCAATGAACTGCAAATTAAAAATGCTAGTTTTAACTATCATTTTGCATATTCAATGCATTCCACTGCAATTTAAAAATAAAAATGATATTTTGACTATCAGTTTGCATGTTCAGTGTATTCCAATAGACTTCAAAAATACGTATGCCAGTGTAAACAATCATTTTGGACATTTAATAAATTTATATGCACTTTAAAAATACAAACGGTAGTTTGAACTGTCATTTTTATCATTTGACCCATTTCTAGGCACTTTAAAAATATCAATGCTAGGTTTAGCTATCATTTTGTTCATTAGATGCATTCCAATGTACTTTAAAAATATGAATGTAGTTTTAAATATCATTTTGCATATTCAATGCATTCCGTGGCACTTTAAAAAGACAAACGCTAGTTTTGACTATCATTTTACATATTCACTGCATTCCAATACACTTTAAAAATATGAATGTAAGTTTAAACTATCATTTTGGACATTCAATACATTTATATGCACTTTAAAAATACAAGTGCTAGTTTTAACTGTCATTTTCTCATTTGTTACATTTCTATGGTACTTTTAAAATAATAATATTAGTTTTAACTATCATTTCTTTCTTGAGTTTCAATGTGTTAAGGCATCTGCTAACTTGAAAATTTGACATAGCTGGTGGAAACTTGAAACCTAAAGTATTCAATTGTACAGAGTGTGGCAGGGAATATGCATTTAATTTGTTTAAACTCATAGATAGACTACAAACCAACAAAAAGATTAAATGAATATACTTGCAATGGGGGTATATTCCTCATATCCTCGATGAAGAAAAAATGAACTCAGTATCTTGGCCTATTTCGATTGATTATTCCTTGTAGAGCTTTGACGACTTTAAAAATAAAGCCGAGAAACATGCCCGGTTGTTCTATGCTCCTAATCGTAAGTACAACATTCTAACTTTATGTTAATGTACCTATCTCTATAATGTAAATTCTATATATTATAAGTTTTAACAAGTAATATTTTTATTTATAGTTTTTCATATGTGAGCATGTAAATTTGATTTTCCAAGTGCAAAATACAATGCCGCCTTACCTAGATTTGGGAGGTGGAATATCAAAAGCTTAAAAAATGTGATTTCAAACGAAGCTCTCAAGAAGATGTAAAGTAGAAAGGTATCATTTCTCACACAAGTACAAGCAATATATAATGATAAATAAATATATCATAACATAGTATATATTACCATTTATGTTGTTATATACAGCTATATGTTGAATGATAGTTACATATAGCATTACCGTAGAATGTAGTATTACAATTTTTTGTTGTTATTACTGAAGAATGATAATTGGATATTGCATTATATGAAAAATGACAGTCATATATAGCATTAGTTCATCCACTGTCTGTTGCTCATTCATTACTATTTTATGTTATTATATAGATTTTCGTTGAGATAAAAAATATGACTGAAGATGAAAAAGCGCTTCTTGAACAAACGAACCAACGAAGATTTTTTTGCTGGATTCTAATGAACATGTTGGAACAGAAAAAAAACAGCAAAACTTTGATGAATATACAAACTTAAATGACATGAGAAAAAATGAAATTATTTACTTATGAATCAGGATCTTGTGGTGGGCTTTTCAGTTGCAACACTTTAGGTTTGTTAAGTTCTTTGTTGAGTATTCCTATTTCTATCTGTTTCTTCATGAACATCAATTCAATTTTGTTTCTCTGGAACAAAAAAATTAATGTTTTATGTTAATATTAGAGTGATTTTAAAATTATATTTTTCTTACAAGAATCAGGGCTTGGTTATAGTTAGGGTTTGATGTCCTTGTTGATCTGGTCTTTGGTTTGGTTGAGTCGTAATGACTCCACTGCATTATCTCGTAGCTTAGCATCAGTAAACTCCAGTGGTTTATGTAATGTAGAGGGAAGAAAATCTTCTCTGTAAATTTGAAATGACCCTCCTAATTTCTACTCTAATTTCATAAGAATTTTTTTTTTAAGGTAAAGAGGATATATAAATATAGATAGATATATCATCCACTTTAATTATCATTCTCAGGGTCACTTTCTTTTTCCAATAAATCAAATATATCCAGGATCACAAAATCAACCAATATAAATATATCAGTACATTCACAAAAATAAGCACATACATGTGAGGATGCATATGCCTCTCTTGTTTGAATCAGAGTTCTGGAAAAACAAGAGGATATTGGATTGCTAATAATTTTTTTTTTGACCAAACAATCCACTGGTAACATACATATTAGTCTGTTCATCCTAACTAAGAAGTGATCAAGTAATTATCAGTAGTAAACAAGTTTTTAATATAGATGTTTGTGTTAAGCTCTGAATAGTGTTGAAATCAGTATAAAATAAAGTGGATCCTAAGGAAACACAAGCAACATCTAGGCGTAATGGAAACGCGCCTAACTTATACATGCAAGGTCACGAGTTCGAGTACTATGCTGGTCGGTTCAAACGCAATTTTTGGTTTTTCATTTTTTTTTTCATTTTTCTTCTGTGCAATTTGGAATCTGTTATTTACCTATATCTGCACATATATGTCTTATTATTGCCTATATTCCAGCATACAGAATAATAATTCTTGCTTAATTTTTTTTTTTTTTGAATTCCATTCATACAACCTAGAAGGCTTCATGATTGAATGATAAGAGTGTTTATCATTTTCCAGGTTTGTATTTCTTCTTATAAGATTTGTCTGGTATTTAAAATGCATTTGGTTAGAATCTGAGTAAAATTCAGATTCTTATTTCAAATACAAGGAAAAGGTGTGGTATAATCTGCACTTAAACATGTTTATGTGCATATATATCTGCAACTATTTGAATCTGGCTTCCATCTATCTTACTACAGATTCTTTCTTGTTTAAAAATAGTACATGAGACATTTGTATGAAACAAGTTTAACTATGGAAACATTACAGCCATATAAACATTTAACCTATGCCTATTTCTTTTGCATACATATGCTATATTGGAAAATAAAACCATTTAAGTTTCTGAAAATCAACTATCCTGGTTTTGCAAAACTTTAATCCTTCTCAAAGATTCATGATTGACAAATGCATTTATAAAATGTAATCATTCAATTTTAACATGGTGTACTTGCTACATCTACTTACAAGATTTGATTAAAATTCATTTTAAACATAACAGATATTTAACTTAATTCAAAGATTCCAGATACAAGTCAAATTCTTAACAAAATACTCATCCAACATTCAACCCTTAATACAAGTAGCAATTTAAATTGTCAATACATGCAGATTTCAACATTTAGTCTCTTATCTAACTAAGTTTTAGCATGCTATATCTTCTTCTCAAGGCCTTGCTCCTACTCCTACTTAGTTGCTGCAATCCCTGAAAAAGCATTGGAAACTGCCTCATTTTTAAATGAGACACCCCAGATGCCATTAGCACACTAGGGTCAGACATATGTCTGGTATGAGAAAATTCACAAAAGCAATTTGTTAAAATCAAGTTAAAATCCAGTTAAGTACATATACATAAGGTTCTGTCCTTTTGAATCAGGTGAATACTTGTGTGCATGCTCTGTGTCATTGTGCATGTGCACACTTTAATTTTTCTTTCCAGAGACTACATATATAAATATGGCACATACATTCAAGCATACAACTCAACCATAATCAAGCAATCACTCATACCAAACAGAAAAACAACCAATATGAGTTAAATCATTTATTCAATTCTCATATTTCAAATCTGGGAAAACTCTAGTTTCCTCATTATCTCAAGTATTATTCCCTTGGTATATTTATCTATCCTTGGTCTCACCTGCAATATTTATGAATCAATGGACACACTGTAATGAACTAATTCACTCCATTACACAAAGATCTCAGGACTTAAACAAGCCATGTGTCAACTTATGTTACTCAAGCACACAAGTCATTCCTGCAGTGTTCTTGACCCCAATATCCTAATCAGGTTTTAAGTTAATAATAACTCTTTTTATTTTTCATGGCAAAACCATTCAGTGATTCCTTTCATAACCATACAGAGGCAAACAAGCAAACAACCATTGGTGATTACAAAATAAGGTTCTGGATATACATATATCCATCCTGGTATTTAAAAGGAGTTTAGGCAACTAATATTGGCTTCTGGTTTCTGAGAGAGTTTTTTTTTTCTTTTGCAAACATTTGTGCTTGAGTTAAACTCAGGATGACCTGGTTTCACTGAATCACAAAATTTTGTTTGCTATGCCTTTTATTGAATCAGGAGCATCAGCACATAGGTAACCCTATTGCACCCCTAATTCCTTTCTATTTCAAGCCTCAGCACTTATACATGAGTATATTGCAGCTCAACATTATTTTCATTTTTCTCTGGGTCAAGCCAAAACCAGTACTACTTGCCTATTCTCAACATTTTTACTTTCTGGGTATTTGTTTATATCCCTAAATATTAACATATCAGAGATCTGAGTGTATAAACAGGTATGTATACTATCTACACATAAAACTTTGTTATAATAAAACAAGTGATCAATCAAAGGAAATCAGAACATATTCAGGTTTAAATTCACAGATAAACATTTATATGAAAATACTCTTTTAATAAAAATACTTTTATCTGGCTGCCTACATTAGGACTTATTGCCTTAGATTTTTGAGTGAGTTTTCTCACCTAGCTCTCTCCTTTGTTTCCTTAATTAATTGATGAACTCCTGCTCTTATCCTCAAGCTCTCTTTCTTCCCTTGTCTTATGATTTCTGTGGTATTGTTTTTCTCTTTTTTTTTTTTAAAACTCTTTTCTGAGGAGAAGAGGAGGCTGCTGCATATACTTGTATATATATATACAGGGTTTCTCTTAGGGTTTTGGGTATTGGCTAAAGCCATTTTTGCCTACCAGAAAATCATGTTATCTGCATTTTAACCCAAAGTTTTACCCCTTCCCGGCTTAATTTGGGTGAAGAGAAAAGTGGTTACATTTTTCTTTCAGAAATTGCTTTTCAGAAAATACTTTTCCCCCTTGTCTACAATCATGCTAAAAATGTGACTTGGTTTTGTTATTTATTTAATACACTTCCTAATTCTGCCTATAGCAACATTTCTCTGTTTTCTCTTATTTTTTTCTATTTTTAGCTTTCATGTAAATGGCATGTACTTCCTTTATTTATTTATAATAGGATTAGTTCTTTTTATATCTTCTTTCTTTTTATTTCTACTTATATTAAAATATGTCTGTATATTTTATCTCACTAATTTAAACTCTGGTATTTTATTAACACATATATATATTTGTATATAAGTCTTTCTGAAATAATTAATATACCCACATATATCATTCTATACTGACACACACATGCACATGTACACTTAAGAAAAATATTCAGTAGCATACATATATTTATATTTACTTATGCATTCAGCTTTTAAAGATTTTAATATATATATATATATACATATATATATATATATTCCCATACATATCAATATGTATTTATTCTTAAAGTTCAGAGATTTTAGCTTTAGTTCATGTGTATACCCTGTGCACACATGTACACACATACTGATACACTATCAAGCCATAACAATCTCCTTCCAAAATTAATTTAAAAATTATTTTAAATTTATTTATATTTTCCAGAATAAATTCCTAAAATCTTGGGTCATTACATACACCCCTCCTTTTAGAAATTGTGTCCCACAATTTTCCTAAGCTTAAAATAAATTTTAAACTTAATTCAGAGAACAAGTATATTCTCTACCAAATAGGTTCTTAGTTCTATATTAACTAAAAATATATTCATCCAAAAATAAAGAAAACAATCAAAAATCAGAATTACCTTAATCTGAAAATAACTTGGGATAATTCATCCTAACTTTGTCTTCTAATTCCCATGTGCAATCACTAGGATCTAGACTCCACTGTACCTTCACAAGTTTCAGAGATTTATTCCTCAACTTCTTCACATCTTTTGCCAGAATTCTCACTGGATCCTTTTCATAAATCAAATTAGGATTTATCTGCACTTGGGTTGGGGTTTCAAGAATTTCTGCCTTGTCATGGACCCACCTTCTCAATTGTGATACATGAAAAACATCATGTATACCTTGCATGTTTTCTGGTAATTCCAACTTATATGCCAAAGGACCAATTCTCTCCAGAATTTTGAAGTGAAGATGGTATCCCTATCACTCACAATGGTTTTGGGAATGCCATGTAACCTTACCACTTCTCTTATAAAAATTTGAGCTAGTTTTGGTGCTGTTCTTTCTGACTTGACTGGGATGAAGTGTGCTACCTTGGTTAGCCTATCCACTATCACCCATATGCTTGTATTACCTCTCTTAGATCTAGGCAGTCCATCTATGAAGTCCATAAATATATCTTCCCACTTCCACTGTGGTACACTAAGAGGTTGCATCAACCCTGATGGTCTTTGAGTTTCAGCCTTGACTTGTTGGCAAGTCATACATTTGGCAATGTACTTAGCTATATCAGATTTCATCCCCTTCCACCAGAAATCTCTTTTCAAATTCTGATACATTTTTGTGTTACCTGGGTGTATGGAGTACTTACTTCTGTGATATTCATTCAATATCTCCTTCTTCAATTCTAGGTCCTCTGGTACACACATTCTATTCTGGTATCTCACATAACCATCCTTATCAATGTGGTGTTTCATCACTTCCTCCCCTCTTGAGAGGAGCATTCTCTTCTCTAATAAGTGAGCATCTTGTTCTTGCATTTTTCCTACCTTCAGAATTAAATCTGGTTGAAGTGTCATTAAGCTTAACTTCCCTTCATCTCCTTGTGCACCATGCATCTGCTCATTCATGTGCACACAACCATTCTCCCCAATCTCTAACTCAGTTAGCAAAGACAAATCTTTAAATTCTGCTATCATCATCATAGCCAATTTAGCATGCTGTCTACTTAGAGCATCTGCAACTTTGTTTGCTTTGCCTGGTGTGTAGAGTATGTCAAAATCATAGGCAGCCAAGAACTCCACCCATCTATGTTGCCTCATGTTCAAATCTTTTTGTGAAAACAAATATTTTAGAGACTTATGGTCAGTGTAGAGTTCAAACTTTGTGCCTAATAAATAATGTCTCCAAAGTTTTAAAGCATATATCACAGCTGCTAATTCGAGATCATGTGTGGCATACCTTACTTCATGGGGTTTAAGTTGTCTGGATGCATATGCAATGACTTGGCCTTGTTGCATCAACACTGCACCCAAGCCAAACCCACTAGCATCAGTGTATACCACTAATTCTTCATTTCCATGTGGTACTTTTAGAATTGGAGCATTCACCAATGCCTCCTTCAATTGTTCAAAAGACTTTTCACACTTTTCTGACCAAACAAAAGCTTGGTTCTTCCTGGTTAGGTTAGTGAGTGGTGTGGAAATTTTTGAAAAATCTTTTATAAACCTTCTATAATACCCTGCCATCCCCATAAATGACCTCACTTCACTCACAGTGCTTGGTCTCTTCCATGCTTGAATAGCTACTACTTTATTGGGGTTCACAGAAATTCCTTTGGCAGATATAACATGGCCAAGAAAATGTACTTCCTCCTTCCAAAACACACATTTTGAAAATTTTGCCTTTAAATCTTTTTCCCTTAGCCTAGACAAAACCAGGTGCAAATGATGCTTATGTTCTTCCACTGTCTTGGAATAAATCAAAATGTCATCTATGAAAATAAGCACAAACTTGTCTAAACAATCTCTAAAGGTTCTGTTCATTAAATCTACAAAGTAAGATGGTGCATTGGTCAAGCCAAATGGCATAACCAAAAATTCATACAACCCATACCTAGTGTTAAAGGCAGTGTACTTGATGCTTGATTCCTCCACCTTCATTTGATGAAAACCAGATGCTAAGTCTAGTCTAGAAAATACTTTTGCCCCTGCTAATTGATCAAAAAGATCATCTATTCTTGGAAATGGGTATTTATTTTTAATAGTTACTTTGTTTAATTCTCTATAATCTATGCAGAGTCTTAAAGAGCCATCTTGCTTCTTAACAAACACCACTGGTGCTCCCCAGCAAGAATTACTTGGTCTTATAAAACCCTTTTCTTCCAATTCTTCTAATTGTCTCTTTAATTCTTTAAGTTCATTTGGCCCCATTCTAGTTGGCTTTTTAATCACTGGGCTTGCTCCTGGAACAAGATTGATCTGGAATTCTACTGGTCTATGGTGTGGAACACCCTTGACCTCACCAAACACATCCAAATATTCATTGACTATGGGAATTTCTTCAATGGTTAGTTCACTGCAATCTTTTTCTGAGTCAACTAAATGATATAGTTTTCCTTCCTTAGCTACTTCACATAAGACTGTGATTCTCTGGTCTCTAGAATTTCGCAATGATATGGTGGATGAGTCTAAATTAATTATGGCTTTAAATTGCCTTAACCAGTCTACTCCCAATATAACACCTATATTTGGGTAATTTAAAACATATAAATTGGAAATAAAAATATTTCCTCCTATGTTTAACTCCACATCCACACAAATCATATTTAAAACACTAGAACTCCCCAATGGACTGTGTATATGCAATGGGGTTTCAACTAATATGCAATTCAGTTTTAGCATTCTAACCAGTTCATAAGAAATTAAGGAGTGAGTTGCCCCAGTATCATACACTACTGTTATGGGTATGGTACAAATAAGTAATGTACCTTCCACTTGGCTATGGTTTACAGTGTTACTCTCCACTGTGGCTTTGCCTTTTCCTTCCAAATTTGCCAATTTGCCTTGTTGTTTATACTCAGGACAATTCCTCTTCATATGCCCCTCTTTCCCACATAGATAGCATTTGAAAGCTCCTCCTTTCAATTCTGGACATTTTGGTTTGATATGCCCTTCCTTTCCACACTGATGGCACACAATTTTCTTCTTGTCTTCCTTAGCTTTGACATCTCCAGTGCTTTTGTTACTAGCCTCTTCTTTCTTCTTATCATAAGGGTGATACCTCCCCTTACCTTTCTTGTTATTATTGCTCTTAAAATTTCTGAACTTCTCCCTTTCCTTGTCATGCTGTTCCAACCTCAAAGCTAAATCTATTACATGATCAAAAGTCTTGTCTGCATAGGGTAACATGGCTCTGCTAAGTCCTGGATTCAAACCTTTTATGTACCTATCATTTTTAGATGCCTCATCTGCCACAAGCATTGCTCCATATGTGGAAAGCCCCTCAAACTTTTGAGTATATTCTGTGACAGTCATGGTTCCTTGTCTAAGTCTAATGAATTCTTCTAGCAAGGTAGTCTTTGCTGATGCTGGTACAAACCTTGCCTCCAACATCTCTTTGAATTGATTCCAAGTGATTTCATTCTCATTCCTCCCTGCAATGATTACTTCCCACCAGCCTAAAGCTACTCCTTTTAGCTGTCTTGAAGCCACTTGCCTCTTTCTTTGATCATCAAGTTGCATGTCATTGAAAATTCTTTCCAATGTTCTCAACCATGTTTGAATTTCCATGATACTCTCTGTCCCCTCAAAGCTTTTGCCTCCTAAATGAGTATATGTCTTAAGTAGTTTTGAGAGTTCCTCATAGGGATTTTCTTGCCTTTGCCCTGCCCCATCCCTAAATGCTCTCACCAAGTCTTGCAGATTGACCATTGGTGGTGCATGGGAAGATCCTGCTCCCTGATTTGGTGGTCTCCCTACCATAGTTTGCTAATAATAATTTACATAGCTGGTTAGTTTGATATTTAGTTCCTTTTAATTTTATTTCTATCTAAGGACTTGATCCTTACTTCTACTATGTTGAATAACATAGCTCTGATACCAACTGAAATGACCCTCCTAATTTCTACTCTAATTTCATAAGAATTTTTTTTTTTAAGGTAAAGAGGATATATAAATATAGATAGATATATCATCCACTTTAATTATCATTCTCAGGGTCACTTTCTTTTTCCAATAAATCAAATATATCCAGGATCACAAAATCAACCAATATAAATATATCAGTACATTCACAAAAATAAGCACATACATGTGAGGATGCATATGCCTCTCTTGTTTGAATCAGAGTTCTGGAAAAACAAGAGGATATTGGATTGCTAATAATTTTTTTTTTGACCAAACAATCCACTGGTAACATACATATTAGTCTGTTCATCCTAACTAAGAAGTGATCAAGTAATTATCAGTAGTAAACAAGTTTTTAATATAGATGTTTGTGTTAAGCTCTGAATAGTGTTGAAATCAGTATAAAATAAAGTGGATCCTAAGGAAACACAAGCAACATCTAGGCGTAATGGAAACGCGCCTAACTTATACATGCAAGGTCACGAGTTCGAGTACTATGCTGGTCGGTTCAAACACAATTTTTGGTTTTTCATTTTTTTTTTCATTTTTCTTCTGTGCAATTTGGAATCTGTTATTTACCTATATCTGCACATATATGTCTTATTATTGCCTATATTCCAGCATACAGAATAATAATTCTTGCTTAATTTTTTTTTTTTGAATTCCATTCATACAACCTAGAAGGCTTCATGATTGAATGATAAGAGTGTTTATCATTTTCCAGGTTTGTATTTCTTCTTATAAGATTTGTCTGGTATTTAAAATGCATTTGGTTAGAATCTGAGTAAAATTCAGATTCTTATTTCAAATACAAAGGAAAAGGTGTGGTATAATCTGCACTTAAACATGTTTATGTGCATATATATCTGCAACTATTTGAATCTGGCTTCCATCTATCTTACTATAGATTCTTTCTTGTTTAAAAATAGTACATGAGACATTTGTATGAAACAAGTTTAACTATGGAAACATTACAGCCATATAAACATTTAACCTATGCCTATTTCTTTTGCATACATATGCTATATTGGAAAATAAAACCATTTAAGTTTCTGAAAATCAACTATCCTGGTTTTGCAAAACTTTAATCCTTCTCAAAGATTCATGATTGACAAATGCATTTATAAAATGTAATCATTCAATTTTAACATGGTGTACTTGCTACATCTACTTACAAGATTTGATTAAAATTCATTTTAAACATAACAGATATTTAACTTAATTCAAAGATTCCAGATACAAGTCAAATTCTTAACAAAATACTCATCCAACATTCAACCCTTAATACAAGTAGCAATTTAAATTGTCAATACATGCAGATTTCAACATTTAGTCTCTTATCTAACTAAGTTTTAGCATGCTATATCTTCTTCTCAAGGCCTTGCTCCTACTCCTACTTAGTTGCTGCAATCCCTGAAAAAGCATTGGAAACTGCCTCATTTTTAAATGAGACACCCCAGATGCCATTAGCACACTAGGGTCAGACATATGTCTGGTATGAGAAAATTCACAAAAGCAATTTGTTAAAATCAAGTTAAAATCCAGTTAAGTACATATACATAAGGTTCTGTCCTTTTGAATCAGGTGAATACTTGTGTGCATGCTCTGTGTCATTGTGCATGTGCACACTTTAATTTTTCTTTCCAGAGACTACATATATAAATATGGCACATACATTCAAGCATACAACTCAACCATAATCAAGCAATCACTCATACCAAACAGAAAAACAACCAATATGAGTTAAATCATTTATTCAATTCTCATATTTCAAATCTGGGAAAACTCTAGTTTCCTCATTATCTCAAGTATTATTCCCTTGGTATATTTATCTATCCTTGGTCTCACCTGCAATATTTATGAATCAATGGACACACTGTAATGAACTAATTCACTCCATTACACAAAGATCTCAGGACTTAAACAAGTCATGTGTCAACTTATGTTACTCAAGCACACAAGTCATTCCTGCAGTGTTCTTGACCCCAATATCCTAATCAGGTTTTAAGTTAATAATAACTCTTTTTATTTTTCATGGCAAAACCATTCAGTGATTCCTTTCATAACCATACAGAGGCAAACAAGCAAACAACCATTGGTGATTACAAAATAAGGTTCTGGATATACATATATCCATCCTGGTATTTAAAAGGAGTTTAGGCAACTAATATTGGCTTCTGGTTTCTGAGAGAGTTTTTTTTTTTCTTTTGCAAACATTTGTGCTTGAGTTAAACTCAGGATGACCTGGTTTCACTGAATCACAAAATTTTGTTTGCTATGCCTTTTATTGAATCAGGAGCATCAGCACATAGGTAACCCTATTGCACCCCTAATTCCTTTCTATTTCAAGCCTCAGCACTTATACATGAGTATATTGCAGCTCAACATTATTTTCATTTTTCTCTGGGTCAAGCCAAAACCAGTACTACTTGCCTATTCTCAACATTTTTACTTTCTGGGTATTTGTTTATATCCCTAAATATTAACATATCAGAGATCTGAGTGTATAAACAGGTATGTATACTATCTACACATAAAACTTTGTTATAATAAAACAAGTGATCAATCAAAGGAAATCAGAACATATTCAGGTTTAAATTCACAGATAAACATTTATATGAAAATACTCTTTTAATAAAAATACTTTTATCTGGCTGCCTACATTAGGACTTATTGCCTTAGATTTTTGAGTGAGTTTTCTCACCTAGCTCTCTCCTTTGTTTCCTTAATTAATTGATGAACTCCTGCTCTTATCCTCAAGCTCTCTTTCTTCCCTTGTCTTATGATTTCTGTGGTATTGTTTTTCTCTTTTTTTTTTTAAAACTCTTTTCTGAGGAGAAGAGGAGGCTGCTGCATATACTTGTATATATATATATACAGGGTTTCTCTTAGGGTTTTGGGTATTGGCTAAAGCCATTTTTTCCCACCAGAAAATCATGTTATCTGCATTTTAACCCAAAGTTTTACCCCTTCCCGGCTTAATTTGGGTGAAGAGAAAAGTGGTTACATTTTTCTTTCAGAAATTGCTTTTCAGAAAATACTTTTCCCCCTTGTCTACAATCATGCTAAAAATGTGACTTGGTTTTGTTATTTATTTAATACACTTCCTAATTCTGCCTATAGCAACATTTCTCTGTTTTCTCTTATTTTTTTCTATTTTTAGCTTTCATGTAAATGGCATGTACTTCCTTTATTTATTTATAATAGGATTAGTTCTTTTTATATCTTCTTTCTTTTTATTTCTGCTTATATTAAAATATGTCTGTATATTTTATCTCACTAATTTAAACTCTGGTATTTTATTAACACATATATATATTTGTATATAAGTCTTTCTGAAATAATTAATATACCCACATATATCATTCTATACTGACACACACATGCACATGTACACTTAAGAAAAATATTCAGTAGCATACATATATTTATATTTACTTATGCATTCAGCTTTTAAAGATTTTAATATATATATATATATATACATATATATATATATATTCCCATACATATCAATATGTATTTATTCTTAAAGTTCAGAGATTTTAGCTTTAGTTCATGTGTATACCCTGTGCACACATGTACACACATACTGATACACTATCAAGCCATAACAATCTCCTTCCAAAATTAATTTAAAAATTATTTTAAATTTATTTATATTTTCCAGAATAAATTCCTAAAATCTTGGGTCATTACAAAATTCATCATTCACAATGACATCTGTTGTTGATATTACTATCATTGATCACAGTTTTTTGATCATGTATTAAAGCGTTCTGCATATTAATTGGTATTAGAATATTTTATATTATTATTTAACATTTATAATGAAAAGCTTATACTTATCATCATTATGGTAGTGAAGTAGTAACTGTGTTCATACATCTCTTGATGGTAATAAAGCCAGTCGATAAGCTGACTAACCAAACAAAGAAGATTGTAAGTTTTATGAATAATTAAATTTTTCTATATTTCTAAACTAGAAATATGAATGCCAGTTTTCACTATCATTTGCTTGTTCAATACATTCCAATTCACTTTAAAAATGCAAATGATAGTTTAAACAATCATTTTGCACATTCAATAAATTTATATGCACTTTACAAATACTAATGTTATTTTTAACTGTCATTCTCTCATTCAATACATTTATATGCACTTTGAAAATATGAATGCTAATTTTACTTATCATTCTCTCATCCTATACATTTATATGCACTTTAAAAATATGAATGCTAGTTTTAACCATCATTCTCTCATTCTATACATTTATATGCACTTTACAAATACTAATGCTATTTTTAACTACCATTCTCTCATTCAATGCATTTATATGCACTTTGAAAATTTGAATGCTAGTTTTAACTATTATTCTCTCATTCTATACATTTATATGCACTTTAAAAAATATGAATGTCGGTTTAACTATCATTCTCTCATTCTATACATTTATATGCACCTTACAAATACTAATGCTATTTTTAACCGCCATTCTCTCATTCAGTACATTTATATGCACTTTGAAAATTTGAATGCTAGTTTAACTACCATTTTCCCATTCTATATATGCACTTTAAACATATGAATGCTAGTTTTAACTACCATTCTCTCATTCTCTACATTTATGTGCATTTTACAAATACTAATGTTATTTTTAACCGTCATTCTCTCATTCTATACATTTATATGCACTTTGAAAATATAAATGCTAGTTTTAACTACCATTCTCTCATTCTATATATTTATATGCACTTTACAAATACTAATGGTATTTTTAAATGTCATTCTCTCATTCAATACATTTATACGCACTTTGAAGATTTGAATGCTAGTTTTAACTATCATTCTCTCATTCTATACATTTATATGCACTTTAAAAATGTGAATGCTGGTTTTAACTATCATTCTCTCATTCTATACATTTATATGCACTTTGAACAATGAATGCGAGTTTTAACTATTATTCTCTCATTATATACATTTGTATACACTTTACACATACTAATGCTATTTTTAACTGTCAATCTCTCATTCAATACATTTATATGCACTTTGAAAATATGAATGCTAGTTTTAACTATCATTCTCTCATTCTATACATTTATATGCACTTTTTAACTGTCATATTTCTCATTTGATGCATACCTGTCCATTTGTGAACTCCTCAAATAGAACAACTTCAAGCATAGATTTGACTATTGTAATTCCTCCTTTATTTCCTTCATCCTTTGCATAGTCTATTGAAAAATAATAATTGACAAGTTGGTTTATTCAATTTTATGTAATTAGAAATATAATCAAAGAAACAAGGTCCGAAATCTTACTTTTCATTTTCATTGAATTTGAAGAAAGTTAGAACTTAATTCTGTTGTTCTTCATTCAGCAGTCGTAGAATTTTGCTTTTTGTGATGCTCTACTTTTATAAGCTTTGCTTGATGGAGAGTACCCATCAACATCAATGGGTTCTTCATTATCAACTATTTTGACTTCTTTATTTTTTTCTTCCATGCTGTCTGTTTCAGTTTTTTCTTCATAATCGGTTTCTTCATTTAGTTCATCTTCTCATTGTTCACTTGTATTTTCCTGCTTTTCTTCTTCTGTTTGAGCTTCGGCTTTTTCTTCTCTTTCAAGTACATTTTTTTCATTTTCCTTTTCAGGTTCTTCTATTTCAGCTTCCACTTTTTGTTCAGCATTGTTATTATTTTTTCCTCCGTTTTCCTGTAATGAACAATTTTGTATTGGCAGTCAGGATAAATTTTTTTCTTACTTGGGCGCTTTTTAACCCTTAAAATTAATGAGCTTGGTTTCTTAGGTGCTTTTCCAAGTAGTCTCGGGGATTTTCATGCTGCCTTCGGTGGTTTCTTTTGATCTTTTTGATGTTTTTCTTCATACATCAACTGAATTTGCTTAGTTATATTAAGATCACACGTTGGAGGTTGTATGCTTTTGATTCCAAATCTTGATTTCTTTTTTCAATTGTATTATAACGCCTTCTCCTTCTATCCTTTTTTGTCTCTCTTTCTCCAATTGCTCTTCAGTCTTCTTCAACTTTTTCCACCTTTATAATGTACTGCAGTAGTGACTGGACTTGCTTTTTTGACAGTGCTTCCAAGTTTTGTTTTTTACTGTTCCAACATGTTCATTGGAATCCAGCAAAAAAATTATTGTTGGTTATTTTGTTCAAAAAGCCCATTTTCATCTTCAATCATATTTCTTATCTGAACGAAAATCTATATAATAACATAAAATAGTAATGGATGAGCAACATACAGTGAATGAACTAATGCTAAATATGACTGTCGTTTTTCATATAATGCTATATCTAACATCATTCTTCATTCTTCAGTAATAACAACAGAAAATTGTAATACTACATTCTGCAGTAATGCTATATGCAACTATCATTCAACATATAACTATATAATAACAACATAAAATGGTAATATACACTATGTTATGATATATTTATCTATCTTTATATATTGCTTGTACTTGTGTGAGAAATGATACATTTCTACTATCCATCTTCTTGAGAGATTCTCCTGAAATCACATCTTTTAAGCTTTTGATATTCCACCTTCCAAATCTAGGTAAGGCAATACTGTATGTTGCATTTGGAGAAATCAAATTTACATGCTCACATAGGAAAAACTACAAATTAAAATATTACTTGTTAAAACATATAATGTATAGAATTTACATTATAGAGATAAATACATTAACATAAAGTTAGAATGTTGTACTTACGATTGAGAGCATAGAACAACCGGGCATGTTTCTCGGCTTTGTTTTGAAAGCTGTCAAAGCTCTAATCAAGGAATAATGAATTGAAATAGGCCAAGATACCGAGTTCATTTTTTCCTCATTAAGGATATAAGGAATATACCCATATGGCAAGTATCTTTGGTTGTCCGGAAAGAAGAAGGTTATCATTGCAAGAATAACAATAAACTTTGGAAAATTAGTTTCGTTATGAAATTCTTTTATTTGCAGTAAATTGTTTATCTTTGGAATTATGAGGTATTTTGTGATATGATCTATTTTACCAAAATTTCTAAGTACAAAATCTTTACAGTTATCTGGAATGCTTTGTAAATTCATTTTAGGTAATGGAAAAAGATTACTTCCAAACAAAGGCAAGCTGAAAAGAATTGAGATGCCTTCAGGTTTGATTTATAAAAAAAATTCGCAACCATGATAGCTTCTTCATCAATAGAAAATGTGTCAATGATATCATCTACTGTTGTCGATGATTTTGTAAAGCGGATTTTGTTAACAATTCACTGAAAAACACAAGCATGAATTTTTCAAAGGGGGTTTGTTTTGGAAAATTCAGTTGATTTGCAAGAATACCTCCTCCTTCCTTTATTTTCTTGAAAATTTTTATTAGCGGAAGCAAACTACACCTATACTGAATTTTCTCTTAAGATCTTTTCCTTGAGTTATTTTTTTCTTGTTTTGTTTTTGCTTTTTATTTTTTATTTTTTTCCTTTTGATTTCTGTATAGAAAACTATCAATGAATGATTTTGTATTTAACAAACTATAATGCTATTTTCACCTACATTTTTTTAATGCATGCATATGTTTTTGGAATATTCTAGTGCTATATTCATCTATCATTCTTTTTTTAAATGCTCTATCTTTCTATCATTACTCATTTTCAATGCATGCTTTTGCGATTCAAAAATTGAAATGTTGCATTCATCATTCTTTCTTCATTTTAAATGCATACAATAAATCAAATGATATATTCAACTATCAGTCTATAACTATCTTTTTAATTATCATCTAACATCTATCAAAAATTGAAATGCTATATTCATCTATCATCTATCATTTCAACATAATGCATGCAACAAATCAAATGATATATTCGACTATCATTGTATAACTATCTATCTAATTGTCATCTAACATCTATCAAAAATTGAAATACTATATTCAAATATCATTTCAACATAATACATGCAACAAATCAAATGATATATTCAACTATCATTGCATAACTATCAATCTAATTACCATCTAACATCTATCAAAAATTGAAATGCTATTTTCATCTATCATATATCATTTCAACATAATGCATGCAACAAGTCAAGTGATATATTCAACTATCATTCTATAACTATCTATCTGATTATCATTTCTCTATCTGATTATCATTTCAACATAAACTATCATTCTAAAACTATCTTTATGACTACCATCATTTCAACATAAACTTTCATTTTAAAAATATCTATTATTAAAATGATATATTCAACTATCATTCTAAAACTATCTATCATTTTCGAAAAAATCAAATGGCATACCGTTGTCTTTCTTTTTCTATTGACGATCTCATCACAAAGCTTCTGCTTATTCATTTTATCTTCATTCAAATTCTTCGATGCCCTAGGTTTTCTCTTCTTCTTTGGTTCTTCAGGAGCAGTATTCGAATCCATAGTGTTCGACGCCCTAGTATTTCGTCTCTTTTTTTATTCTTTAGCTATAGTCTTCGAAGCCCTAGTTTCCAAAGCCCTAGGTCGACTGACTATCGGTTCAGGTTGTGTTGAAATTTGTGGATTCAAGTCCTTCGACTTGGCTTCCGAAGGCGATTGTGTTGCTGAAATATTTTGGGAAAGAACAATGGTTTCGGCTGACATTATTTGAGGAGGGAGGAAGACGATGAAAATTTGTTTCGAGAGGGAAAGAGAGTGAAAACGGTTATAGAAAAGTTTGAATAGAACGTGCACTTGTGCGCTTATCCTTGAGAGAAAAGTTTAATTTAACCGTCCGTGAAAATTAAAAGTTTCTCTAATAGATATATTTCTTTTTGGCTTTATTTTTTCAAAGTTCAAGATTAGCAAAATTATCATTTCAAGTTGTTGTAAATAATTTGTGATAATTAAGAAAAATAATTGCGTCAACTAAAATAAGCCAAAATGCTTATAGTGTATGAGTGGTGTTAGGACTACTGAAAATATATATACATATTTTATCATTATCAAAATTTTAATGTAATAAAATTTTAATAATATGTATTGGTAAATCTACCATTATCAGCCAATAGTTTACCAATTTATCGGTATATTAATGAACAATTTACCAATGGTAACGGTAAACTATCGATACTCATTTTTAACTTATCAATAGTACCGGTATAGTAACGACTTTCTTATGTCAGTAATGATTACCATTACCACACCAGCTCTAGTAAAAACTAAAAATAATGGTATAGCATAATCAATGCTATTTATATTTTCAAAAGAGAAATAAATATATACTATTTCATTTCTAGAATAGCTAAAGGAGTCCATGGTCGTATTTGTTGTGTTAGCTATACAAATAAAAAAAGAAATTGATATGTGTCCACAAGAGAGGTACAATAAATAACTTGCATGTTCATATAGCTCTTTGTAGAAAGACTCGTAAACGAGCGCTTACAGCATCTCATGATTCAAACATTGGAAAATTAAACATTAAACGCTGAATATTAAGGGGATTTGACAACAGTCAAACGTCTATTTAATAAGCATTTGACCTTAGATGTCTTACCCTCAGAAATCTATTAAATAGACGTCCGAGAGTAAATGTCTTACTCTAAGACGTATATTAAATAGACGTCTGAGGGTAATCATCTTTAAAAGGCATACGTGTCTCATATATTGTCGTTTCTCTTATTTTAATTTCATTAAGAAACGACGAAATGTCATCGTGTGCTACCAAAATTACAAGATGGGCATTTCAAAGGCAGACACACGAGGAAGCTAATCTGATTCACATTGCTCCTAATATTGGTACAATGATTTTTGATTTACGAAGTATATAAGAGCTTCAAACAAGATACACTCATCGCATATGGACCGTAATTCTATCAAGCTAAATTATATAGTTTTTTTTACTATTTCACTTATTATCATAAACCTGACTATGAAATAATAAATATAAAATAATTGTTTGTATATCAATGTTAGGTTAATTGTATATCAATTATGTGTTGTTGTTTATTTTATACATCACATATATCAATTGTCGGAGTAGTTGGTCTAAGCGCAATGTACAATTTTACGATACACTCCCTCGTGTTCTAGTAGATAGGCTACAGGCCAGTCAATTCGCCTATTTCTTATAGATTATGCATGTCTTGTATTTTGATTGTCCACTCATATCGACCTTAGTGAAGGGATACTGGCCTACCATGCACAATCCATTTTCCCGATTTTGAGTTGAACATTACTCCGGTAGGTTTTTACATGATGATGGTATAAAGATAGGATGGCTAAATAGGAAGCCTTTTCCTTTTGATGATGAGTACGAGACTTTTACTCTATATACTATTTATCTACCACATTTTAATGACGGAGCTATTAGTTGTTATGTTATTACCTTAGCATATCTATAGCAGTATAATACACATTATATGGATAGTGATGGTATGGGTGATGCTATGGAATGCCTCATCTCTATATCTATACTACCAATGAATATTACTGAGTAATACTGCTTGATAATACAGAGAATAAGATGATAATGAGCAATCACATATGAATATTCTCTCAGAATAACACTAGTACGTTTGCCAACATTAAATAATACAATCATATATGTACTCAGTCTCAACAAAAGCAATAAACATGTGGATTTTTCCAGAATAAAACAATACACAATAACATATATAATACATAGTCATCACAGATAGTGTAGCAAAAAAATAAACTAGCCAAAATATACATAATCAATAGTCGGTCCACAAAAATGAGAGTAAAAGACCAACAACATCATAATACATACCACAAGTCTATCTCATACAATGTTTTGAAGATCGAATCGTGTGCAGAACCATGATCACTTAAGGTTCAAAGTTTCAACGGTCCAACCGGTTGAACTATCGGATGAACCGTTACAACCGTGCATTTTTTTGAGTAATTTATACAAGTTAAATGAAAATATAATAGTACAAATGCACAACATATCACAAGCACAACATTCATGCTTACAAGTATCAAACCATGTCACAAATCACAAGCATTTTACTATCTTCGCATAAGGTTTATTATCAAATAGGACAAATTTTCAAACGAGGCTTGACCTAGAAACTAATTTCGCAAATAGACTCAGAGGAAAGCTAATTGCAAAAATAGGCCTCGTTTCCATATAGCTTGCGCAAATATTGATTGCGCAAGCTATATTTTTTTAAACAACGCTAGCGCATTCCATATTTGCGCAAGCTTTATGTATATAGCTTGCGCAAGCCGTTTATTTATAGCTTGCGCAATCCATATTTGCGCAAGCTATTTATTTATAGATTGCGCAAATATGGAATGCGCAAGCTATAATTCGGGCTTTAAAATTCCAGCAAGCACAGATTCCATCCTCATTTCTCAAGCCCCTCTCCTTCTTCTCAAAACCCATCTCAATCCTCAATCCAACCCAACTATTTTCCCAAATCAAACCTCTCATTTACATTTTCAACCAAGCATTTGTTAAATTCTATATGGAAGACTCTTCTTCATCTTTACAAAAAAGGTAATAATTTATGTTGTTCAAATTTTTAATTTTTGTTGTTGAAAATTGATAGCTATTGTTGTTGGTGTTGATAGTTACTAGGTAATGGTGTTGTTATTGCTGAAATATTAGTTAATGGTTAATGAAATTGGAAAACCTAGTTATAAATTAGAACCCCTAATTGATATGTTAATGTTTTATTGTTTATTTTGACGGTAGACATGGTTGTTTGGGAGATTGATGATGAAACATTGTGATGTACTTGAAGCATAAATCGGTATTGCGAGTTCAAGTCATATTAACGTTGATGTTGATCATGTTCCGGAGACATAATTAGAAACAATACTGCGTAAATTCCATTCTGGACCATCAATCTTACACGCTCGTTTACACGAAATTGTTTCTAGCGAAAGACCCGGTCATCAAATTCACGTTGATGGAAATATGCTGATGCCTCTACATCATGTTGGTCCATCCATGCCACGGGGGCAACGACCATATCCAAATTATTATTGTGGAGATATGTGTGTAGTTGTCGTTTGCGGAAAGCAAAAGAATGCCATGCAAAGATTTTTCGGTTGTATTTCCTACAACGAACATAGAATGAACCCTCGTGAAGTTGATAGTTGTAATTATTTCAAATGGATTGATCAACCATTGTGTGAAAGGAAACTCGAGTATGTCTACGAATTGCAAGCTGAAATCAGGCGTTTCAAAAAGGTGAATAAGGAACAAAGGGAAACCAGTTGGAGGCTAAGATTTTGGTAGTCGTTTGGGCCTAGGAGAACGTTGTCAATTTTTTGTTTTTGTTGAAATGTAGTATCTGTATTTGAATTTCTGAATTGTTTGTTGTTTTTTTAATCTGTATTGTGTGCTAGTTAATCAGTTGGATAAACAATGAAGTGATTTCAGGTTTAAATGTAATGTAGAACTATAGTCTTGATTCTGTTGGTGAAATATATTGGCTATGTTATTATATTGATTTGCTTGCTTGCTTTTGCTTGAAGATTGATTTGATTGCTTTTGGTTGAAGATTTCCTACGGAAACAAAATCTTCTTGGAAAAATAAGGTATTAATTCAAAAAAAATTGTTTAGGAATTTGTCACAAAATCAAGATTTTGAATGTAGTCTTGGAATTGATTTTGTAGATAATGTCAATGGTTCCAACTATATTTTAATATGATGGAGAATTGTTGGTTGATGATGAAGGTAAACCTAGATATGTTGGCAGAAAGCGAAAAGGATCGAAAATAAAAAATTATTGTAGTTTTGTAAAGCTTAAACAACGGGCATTTGAAGTGACAAAAGTCAATCCTCTTGAGTATGATTTAAAATTAGCGGTGAAATGGGTTAGAGATGATGGTTTATCTGCTATTGTTTGGAAGATGACGATGATTTGAACTCTACATTTTCTGCTGGAATGAGAGTGATAGAATCTTTGTTGCAAAAGTAGAACATGTTAATGTGGTAGAAACAAATCCGTTCGTAATTTCTGTGGATGAGCATGTGCCCACCACACAGTTTCAAGAAACACAATGGTCGGCGTATTCTACTTATTTGACAATTCATCACGGCGGGGAGTTTACAAATTTATTGCATAGGTACAACAAAATGGTTGGAGTATCTTTAAGTCAAGCACAAAATATGATGCATAATTCTATACATCCAAATCAATCGCAAGCATTTGAAAAGTGAGTAATATTATACTCTAGCACTTGCATTTTGACTTACGTTCATGGAATTTACTCTTACCGTTATTTTTTGTATTCGTAGTGTCGAAATAAATGCAGGGGAAGAAGCATTAATTGGTTGTGCTGACGACGACGACGATGATCATGATGATATTGCAAACGAGAGCGGAGTGCAATTGAATAGCATGCAAGTAGCTTGTGCGGATGATGTAGATAGAACTTGGATCGATCACATGGAATTTAACAATGATGCAATCATATATGCAGACAGTGAGCAGACTGATGCTGGAAATGTCGAAGATGACCAAATCACATATGAAGATTCCTTAGCCGTTGGTTTATGTACTGCAACAATGATGGTGAAATCGATTATGGAAAATTTTCAATTAGAAGTGGAAGTGTTTGGAAGAGAATGTGCTGAAAAAGGATCATGAGTTGGGTTAATTTTTGAAAGTAAGCAGAAGCTTATTGAACAATTATGTGAATGAGTGATCAAACGTTCAGTTTCTTTACAAGTTCTGAAATCGCGTGCAAATCAATACACGATTTGTTGTGATGTGGATGAAACATGTCCTTGGCGAGTGCATGCTAGCCTATCAATGAGAAATCTCAAAATTGGTGGAAAATAACAACATATGACGACGATCACACTTGTTTAAATGCAACCGTCAACTCAAACCATCGACATGCAACATCAAAGTTTATATGTAGCAAAATACTTCCCTTGATTAAAGCTGAAACAAATATGACTGCAAGAACAGTTCAAGAGACAATGTCAAATATGTTTCATATTAAAGTGAGTTATTCTCGAGCATGGCATGGATTACAGAAAGCAATTGCAATAATTTATGGAGATTGGGAATCGTCATACGTAGAATTGCCAAAATATCTTCGAGCCCTACAACGTACCAACCCTGGAACCATACATTATGTTATTCATATTCGTGATGTTTTTTATGGTGCTTTTTGGGCTTTCAGACCTTCTATTGATGGTTTCAACCACTGTCGACGTGTATTGTCTATTGATGCCACTCATTTATACTGAAAGTATCTGGGTACATTACTAGTAGCTACTGGTGTAGACGCAAACCAAGGTCCTTTTCCGTTAGCCTTTGCTATTGTACAAACAGAGTCTTGGAAAACGTGGAGATGGTTTATTCGTTGCATATGGAATTATATTCCATCTGTACGTACCAGACTCAGATCATATGAAAGGAATTCCACGCGCGCTAAGAGAAGCTTGGCCAATCGAACATCATCATCGCTATTGTATTCATCATATTAAAGCAAATTTCAAGAAAGCGATGTTTGGTACGGATGAGCTATAAAATTTGTTACATGCATGTGCCATGGCATCAGAGGTTGTAAAATATAATAAACTACAAAAATAGTTGAAGGCTGTAAATCGAGAAGCCGATGCATGGATTGAAAGAAGTTTGAATAATCAGGAATCAAGCTGGACTCTTTGTCACGATGGCGGCGTAAGATTCAATATGATGACAACTAATGTTTCTGAAAGCTTTAACGGTGTGCTGAAAGAAACTAGGAATTTACCTGTTAGATCATTGGTTGCACATACGTTTCATTGATTGAACCACTACTTTTTCGAACGTCGAACTCAAGGAGAAGAGTGGACATCACAGCTGACACCGAAGTGGGAAGTATTAGCGATGAGAAGAATGGAAGAATCAAGGCTCCTGTCTATAGAGAGATATAGCTTCACAGAATGGTAGGTGAAAGATGTTCATATGTTTGATTATACGGTGAATATCGATGATAATGTCGCCAAATGTTCATGCAACATGCCAACTTTAGACCATTTTCCGTACTCCCATGTATTAGCAACATGCCAACTACTGTTCTTTTCAATGTTAGAATTGTTTTAGCTTGGTTATATGGTGTCTTATTGGTGCAATACTGGTGAGTTATTAGGTTGTAAATATGTGAGAATGGAGCAGCAGCTCGCTGTCTTTTAGAACAACAGAATATAACTTGCGCATTTTTGAAATGCGCAAGCTATATTTGCAAATATAAGTTGCGCATTTTTGAAATGCCAAGCTATATCCGCAAATATAGCTTGCACATTTTTGAAACGCACAAACTATATACGCAAATATAGCTTGCGCATTTTAAAAGTGCACAAGCTATATTTTGCTGTTCTAAAAGACAACGAGCTGCTGCTCCTTCCTCCCCTACACAACACCGTCATACCATCAACATTTCATCAATGCAAAATCATTTATACGCCAACACGAACAACAAACATCATCAATACGATTGAATATCATCAACACAAACCATCAACATTACATATCAAGACGATGTTCCAACAAACCAACACACACACCAACGCCAACATTAAGTTGAACAAAATATACCATCCATACAGTACATAAACATCAACAACTACATAAACAACTAAATAAACATCAACAGGATATATCAGCCAAATAACAAAACAACTCAATCGTAAAGCCTTCTAACCTCAAGAGGTGTCTCTTTTCTTCTTCTTCTTCCTTTTATAGGTGATTGGAGCTGAACTTTGGCTTCGTCAAAGGTTGAAACAGGTATTTTTTGTTCTTGAGTAGGACTGAAAATTAATTCTTCTTGTTGTCCCTCCCACTACGGCCACTCTTCATTTTGCTCTTGAGTGGGTTGACTAACATACACAAATTGTTGTTTGCCTTCATTCCAAATAGGCCATTGAGGATGAATTTCTCCCTCGACGTCATGTGTTCCCTCCACTTCTGTATGTGGCTCCTCCCCTGCCGTTTGTCCTCCCTCTGCTTCCTCCACCGTTGTACATGTCTCCTCCCAAGTACGCGGTTGTTCATCTGCAATACGCAAAGGTTTTGCTGGTCTTCTTAACTTGTTTCTACCTAGAATCGTATCAAGTATACGTCGTAGGTCAATACATTTAGTTTTCACCTTATCCGGCTCCATACTATTCTCTTCAATTTCGTCAACCACATCCAAAGCGCTATATATCCCGCTTACCTAGATGAAATACAAAACAATGTAATAACCAATATGATCTAAAAGTATGGATAATCAAAATTTATAAATTAAAATACTAACCACATAACGCTCTAGTGTAGCTCGAGGAATGTAAGCAACCAATTTCCTAGCCGACTTTTTCAAAATATAACGATGAGTTATTGCCAATACCAATACTCATACTCACTCGACGGTGTCATAGGATTACTTGCTTGTTCGACACGATCAATTCTTGAATTTCATAAAGCGATACTTTCCTGAAGGAAGTCCATCCAATTACTGGGTTCTGGGTGTAATGGCACTATGGGATCGGGAATGTATTGATAGTCAAAGACAAACTGTCTCATTACTCGGTCAGGAGCATATAATTCAAAATCCAAAAAAAGGATTAGTCTACTTTTAGCGAACCAACCCGCATACATATACTCAATGTCAGGATGCCCAAATTTAATCAACAAAGAATATGGTTCCCAGGTCACGGCGTTATCCGCTAACAAATCCAATTCATTTCGGTAAAATCGTACATTTTTGGGAGTTTCACGCCAACTCCTAGCACAATTCCACCTACACCCGAATGAAAGATAAGGATCTAAATCTGCAGGAATTCTTACAGAATGCCGTCCAATAGCAATATGAGACCAAGACCATATTTGCAACAATGTTGTAGAACTACCTAAAATTTTCTTTTTTGTAAAGCAACGTTTGTCAGCTCACTGTACAAATAACAAAGTACAGCACTACCCCAGGAATGGTAACCACAATTTGCTAAAATCTTCCAAAATGGAAAAAATTTCAAATTCAATCTACCTTTTGAGTGATTTGGAAAAAGACGACAACTTAAAAAGTATAAGATAATAGCACGACTACGATGAAGTATATCTAAATCCGTCGCACCTTCAGCTAGTGGTTCAGAAAATTTCCTTTTAAACCAAGTCATTGCTAGCTCACTTTTAGATTTTACTGCCTCTTTTGGTGGAAAAATACCAAGAAAATCATGACACAATTCCATATGATCAATATCCAAATTTTGTAAACATACCGGGAAACCGTCCGTGCCTAGACCAAACAGAAAGTAAACATCAGCTTGAGTTACAGCCATTTCTCCCACTCTTAAATGAAAAATATTTGTCTCTGGTCTCCATCTATCACACAATGTTATAATAAGATAATGATCTAGTCTAATGTAATCAACTAGCATTGCTTTTCAAAACCTGGTTATTCTTAGGTTTTGTTCCAACCTAGGATCTTTAAAATCTATTTCTTTAAGCTTGCTTGAATGATCGCAAAGTTTAATTGTTTCTACATCCTCATTTATAACAAAGAATTGCAATTAGCAATTTATATTTGCATTTTGGATTAACAATAATTCAATGTGTTTAAAATAAATACCTCCATAAGCGAATCATTTTGACTTCTAGAATGATCTTGAAGATAAAGAACATTTCTATCTTCGGGTCTGGGAGGCAATTCTATAATATATTTATCACCGTATTATTCATTCAAAAATCAATTTTTCAACTTGGGTTTTAGGAATGATTTATTAATAATTAAAATTTCAACTATGACAACAACCATAGGCGGTAATTGTCATCGATGGTAACAACAATACTTAGTACATTACCAACAACATTCACTTGTTAATTTAACATTAATTTCAACCAGAATTTTTTTTACCCCTAATCGCCATGGATGAGAAACTTCCTTTCATTTATAGCTAAAACAATTAATTACTTCAAGGTATACTTAAGATTAATGTAAATGAGAGGTTTGATTTGACAAAATAATTGGGTTGGATTGGGGATTGAGATGGATTTTGAGAAGAAAGAGTGAGGTTTGAGAAATGAGGATGTAATCCGTGCTTGTTGGAATTTTAAAACTCGAATTATAGCTTGCGCATTTCATTTGCGCAAACTATAAATAAACAGCTTGTGCAAATATGGATTGTTGCACAATCTATATTTGCGTAAGCTATATGGTAACGAGACCTATTTTTGCAATTAGTTTTCCTCTAAGCCTATTTGCGAAATTGGTATCTAGACCGAACCTCATTTGAAAATTTGTCCTATTAAATATCATTGATGATTATTAATCAAAACTACATTATCCTTACAAGAAATTCAAGAAATTAAAGAACAAAGAATAGAAGAAATTTCAACCAATAAGTTTATTATGGTTCTATCAAAATAATTATCGCAGCTAATGCACGTACAAAATAAGCACCGTACTTATTATTGCAATTTGATTTGGATTTTTTTAAACAATGATAATAAAAGTTAACATGTTCCTATTTGTTACTGTCTTCGTGCAGCCTGCCTTTTGATTCTTTACTCACAATAAATCATAAGCTTGATACAGCCATAATTTGCTAATATCTTCAAAGAATTATATCCAAAAAAAACTTGCAGCTAAGACTACTTAAAGTAAAAGTACATATACCTATAGGAGCTTTTGACGATGGCAACACGGAAGGTCAATACAATGCTTGAGACCGGAGGTAGTTAGGGGAGGAGGCTGTGATGGTGGTTGCAGCAGGACTACTTAGGTATTAGGGTTTCTCAATTTAGGGAAAAAATTGGGGAGTCAGTTAGCACGGTCCGGTTCTAGGGCATGGTTCAGTCACGATTCTGAGGTTCAACCGATGGTTTGCACACGAAGGCGGTCTGATTCAACTCCATACCGACGAGACCCACGATCGACGACCTTTCATGGTTGATTCGTGGTCGGGTCCGGTTCTCAAAACTATGATTTCATATACATCCCGTGACACATCATTAATACATACAAGTAACCAAAATAGTATATACACAACACATGGTCTTACTATGTATCCAAGCCTCAAAAAGATGTACCCAAACATCAAAGCTGGCTAGTGAGTCCCAAAAGTTGAAAGATCTCGGACTGACCTGAGTATTACATGAGTAATAAATGAGTCAGGTATATCTCGGGTAAAATATGTCAGAGTATCAACATCTAGCTTGGTATCCAATATATATAATAAAAATGAGAATATCATTTATATCATGTCATAGTCCAACATCACAATATACCATGCATATCAATCATTACCAAATAGCAAGATATACTACTGAGCATTATGCTAAGAGCATCTCCAATCCTATTTGAATGTAATGTCATGAAATGCTTATGTGTCTTCATCTATTTCACAATGTGAACTATATAAAACAAGCCTCTACAATAAAATAGAAGATTGTTTTTCAATGCAAATGTCTAAAAGAATACAATTTTGTACATGTGTCATTTTAGGAGGAATTTAAAAATCAAATAACTAAATAATTGTGGATATATGCACTTCCACATTGTGGACTACAATGTCTACGACTAGACATTATGTTTCACAATGTCTTGTGAATTGTTTGACACGTCATCTTCACAATTCATTCAACATTTGCATTGGAGAAAGTAAACTTAACAAAAATGTTAATTGATGATGTGTCTTTGACTTTACATTCAAATTAACAAAGGGTTGAAGATGCTCTAAACATAGATCATAACTGGATGAAGTGGAAAATAAGATATTCAATACAACCATACATCCAAGTGCAGCAAAAACTAGCAATAGTAAATCCAATATAAACATTATCTCCCGATAATCATATAGTTAAGACGAGAGACTACAGGAATAAATGTATTGTGAAACCCTAGCCGCCATGGCAGGAAAAGAAATCTCAGCCCCTCTCATGGCAGTCTTTCCAAGTAAATTATTCCCCATGTCTTCCAGCCTCCGCCATTTATTCCCCATGTGCCTCCAGACTCCGCCATGTCGCAGTCCTACACAACACTGGATAGTGAAGGATTCATCCCAGTAGTTTCGAAACACACACAAAATCTTATCAATAAATTGTAGATGAGAATGATGCATGAAATAGCAGCTTCTAGGGTACCACTAAGACATGTTGTCCAAATTCCACGTAGAAGTTCGCAACCACCAAAAGCTTCACAAATATTTCCACCCCATTTTCAACAAATATGCGGATTTCGTCTTCAGCCAACACAGATCCATACACACACACGGTTCTTCATCAACACATAATTCTAATTTACCTGGAAAGACCGCATCTAGAACATGGAAGGTAGTTATCATAGAGGACGACATACCAGTTACTACCTGACTTAAATTCTCTAACCTTGTAGAATTTAGCCAAAAGATTTGCTCTCGAATGACGAACTCAATAGTAGAATCGACGAAGAAATATTGGGAGAATTCTATTGCGATTTACGTAGTTGGCTCATGCTCTTATTATCATTGCTTTAGAGCTTATACTGAAAAAGTTTGGCAATTGAATTGAGAGTTTTTTATTCATATAAAGGAAAATGGATTTTACGTCATTAAGTTTGATGACAGGACTGTGAAATTTTTTAGCAAGAGGTCCATTCTTCTACGATAGGAAATAGACGACGACACTACTAGAAAAGGGTTAAATAGCGACGGGGGGCGACGGCTTCCGACGGGCCGTCAGCGGCCGTCGGAAGCCGTCGGAAAATCGCGAAATCGTGAAATACAGGCTCCAGCCGAGCCTCTTCTTCCTCATTTCATAATACCCAAAACCTAATTACAAACTACCAAATTCACTCCCCAAGCTTCCAATCACTGATTCATATTTTTGCATCCTCCCCGGCTACGAATTCAACCTCTCTTGCTTTCTAGCTCAGGTATAATCTCTTATTTTCGCGAAAAATTCAATTTTTATCCTATTTTTAGATTTGCATAAGTTGATAAATTAGGGCTAATTGGTGATTGAAATTGTTTCCAATAGTGTTATAATAGTTTCTAGCATTTCATGGTATACCTATTTCATCTTTTATTGTGAAATTGTGAAAAACATGTATAATTTGTGGTTGTTCGTGTATATGTAAATTGTTGTGTATGCCTTGATTCTACGATTGTATATGTGTGTAGCGCTGCTATCATTATATTGTGTTAGTTAGAATAAGATAAAATGAATGGACGAGCTAGGAGTATTATATTGTGCACGTATTGACTTATGCAACAAAAAAATGCATGAGTCTAAATTATAATTGTGTGTATTGAAAAATGACAAAAATGTTAAACCAGCCTTAAGTTGATGTAATACGTTGAATAAATATGTTAAATTAAAATATATTTTTGTAAATGTGAACAGTTAGTAAAACTGTATTTTTTTGTAAAATGCGCACATTTAATTAACTAATGTCCCTTAGAGAGTTTTTGGCTCCGTCTGACGAGTGTTGTACATGATCATTATATAAATAGTCGTTTTTTTCAAAAAAATGACCATTTATATTCATTTGGTACAATGTTTGTTGGATTTGTCCCTGTATTGGACAAGTTATGAATACAGTAAGCATTTACATTTTGTATACTACTTCGTCTCAAACGGTTCATAAAATTTCGGCCTAACTTTTCTTTTTTGTTTCCTGCGTACACGCATTTGTGTATAATGCAGAGAACAAAAGGGAAATGCTGCCGAAATTTTGTTGAATCGTTTGAGACGAAGTAATATACGAAATGTAAATGCTTACTGTGTTTGTAATAGGAAGTAGAATGCCCGACCATGGAAAAAATATCTTTTTGTACAAAATTTTGTATCGATATGTTAAAAAATAAAATGTGTCATATTTGAAAATATTTTTTAATTTGTGAAATAGTTCTTTAAATTCAAATATTATACGACCATGAAAATAATCTTTTTCAAATTTGTATTCTTGAAAATAAATATTAAATTTTGAACTTGTGACTCATTTTCTCAAATAGGAAAAATGATTGATTATTTTGTTGATCGAAGGAGATGGATGTACCAAAGAAAAGGACTGAGAGGCTCAATAAAAGAAGATTTTTATAATGGTATAAACGTATTTGTTGAATTCGCTTTAAGTAATAACGGAAACGATCCAGAAATTCGTTGTCCGTATAGTAGGTGTAGACATTTGAAGTATTTGTTACCAGATATTGTGAAAGTTCATTTGTGCCAAAACGGTTTTGTACCTCAGTATTATGTTTGAGATCAGCATGGAGAAGATGTAGCAAATACTTCTGTAGAGTCTGAAAGTGTCGTTAACGAAGTAGTTACGACGACCCGTATAGAAAATATGGTCGAAGATGCAGCACGATCAATGTTTCCTATGGTTGAAGTTGACGACGATGATGGAAATGTTGAAGAACCAAATATTGAAGCAATTTTTTTTATGATTTACTAGATGTTGCTAAGAAACCTATTTGGGATGGTTGTAAAAGCGGTACTCAGCTATCAGTAATCACAGAATACATTGCGATGAAGTCAAAATACAACATCACTGAAGCTGGGTTTACGGCTGTTGTACAAGCTGCAAAAAGACATATGCCGCCCGATAATCTAATGTGTGAAAATCACTATGAAGTTAAAAAACTTATGTCGGCTTTTGGTTTACCTTATCAGAAAATAGATACATGTTTAAAAGGCTGCATGTTGTTTTGGAAAGAAGACGCAAACCTTAGAAATTGTAAATTTTGTAATTAGGAGAGATACAAACCAAGAAAAAAAGAAGGGGAAGGAAGTTCCGTACAAGCATATGCATTACTTACCCATCACTCCAAGGCTTCAAAGATTATATGCATCTTCTGTAACTGCATCTAATATGAGATGACATAGTGTGAGAACGGAGGAAGAGGGTACGTTGACACATCCGGCCGATGGAGAAACATGGAAGCATTTCGATAAAACGTATCCAAATTTTGCAGCGGAGAGATGAAATGTTAGATTAGGATTATGTACGAATGGTTTTTCGCCATTTTCTCAATTTGGTTCTAAATATTCATCATGGCCCATTATCGTCACACCGTATAATTTACCTCCATGGATGTGTATGAAAACGCAATATATGTTCCTTACTGTTGTCGTTCCTGGCCCCGACGATCCGACACAAGGAATCAATGTATATTTACAAGCGTTGATTGAGGAGTTAAAAATACCGTGGAACGAAGGAGTTGAAACATACGATGTGTCCAAGAAGAATTTTTTTGTATGTTTGCTTCTTTGTTGTGGACTATAAGTGATTTTCCTGCCTATGCAATGCTTTCAGGATGGAGTACTGCCGGTCGTCTAGCATGTCCATATTGCATGGATGAAACACGAGCGTTTTCTTTACCTCATGGTAAGAAAATTTCATGGTTTGACTGTCATCGATATTTTCTTCATTTAAATCATCCCTTCAGAGGAGACAAGAAAAACTTTTTAGCTAATAGAGTAGAAACCAGACAACCACCGACAATATGGTCAAGCGAAGACATATATGAACTTGTTAGGGACTATCCAAAGATATATGAAACTGGAGTGCAAACAGAAATTGAGGGCAAATCGATTGTTCATAACTGGTGCAAACAAACTATTTTTTGGGAGTTGTCGTATTGGAAACATCTTTTGCTTCGACATAATATAGACGTGATGCACAATGAGAAAAATGTATTTGATAATATTTTTAACACAATTTTGAATGTGAAACGAAAGACGAAGGATGATTTGAAATCAAGACGCGATATAGAAGAATTATGCAAACGTCCTGAGCTTCATATGAAACCAAATGACAGTAAAAAACCCAAAGCATGTTACAAATTAGATAATAATCAAGTTAAAGTTGTGTTAAAATGGGTGAAAGGGTTAAGATTTCCTGATGGGATATCATAAAATCTTCGTAGATGTGTTGACTTTAAAAATGGTAGATTGAGCGAAATGAAAAGCCACGACTGTCACATAATGATGGAAAATTTATTTCCCGTTATGTTCAAAGAACTACCGCCGTTAAAAGTTCGGAAGGTAGTAACGAAGCTTAGTATGTTTTACAAAGAGCTTTGTTCGACTACTTTAAAAGTGCAACGTTTACGTAAACTTGAAGTAGATATTCCTATATTGCTCTGCAAATTAGAGAAAATATTTCCGCCAGGTTTTTTTAATGTAATGGAACATTTACCTGTTCATCCTCCATCTGAAGCACGACTTCGAGGTCCTGTCCAATATGGATGGATGTATCCAGTTGAGAGGTATGTAATATGTTATCACGTAATTTAATTGCATTTGAAAGATGAAGTTAATGTAAATTAATTTTGCATAGATATCTAAATCATTTGAAGAAAAAGTGAGGCAAAAAGCACGAGTTGAAGGTTCGATATGTAAATCTTACATCGAAGAAGAAGCTTCGTTCTTTTTCTCTCACTATCTCAGTGACCATGTGAATATATCATTTGAAAGTGTTCCTCGTAATGACGAAGGCGACGAACAAGAGTCCTCTCAAGCAATGTTATCTATTTTTTGACAACATGGTCGGCCTTTTGGAAAATGTGTAGAAATATGGCTAGACGATAGAAATCTTCATGTAGCACACACTTATATTCTTCTAAATTGTGCCGAGGTTGCACCGTTTGTTAGGTAATCTGAAATAATAATTTGTGTTTTATTCTTTTCTATAATGCATGCGCGTGTATAACCTAATGTAATAATTTGTTTATATATATAGTGTTTATGAACGTGAACATCCGAACGGAGATCTTAGTAAAAAAATTCTGGTTGGTTTTCAAATTACGTTTATGAGCCGAGAAATTGTGTTGTTGACGAAGGCTTGAAACATCTTGCGATGAGACCAAAAAGAGTGGTCAAGACATATCCAATATATTTCGTCAATGGATATAAATTTAACACCAAAGAATACGGTGCAGAAAAATTAACGAATAATACTGGTGTATTTGTTAAAGGTAGTGACGATCCAGAAAATCACATAAATGATTTTTATGGCGTTCTAACACAAATTTTGCAACCGACATATTTCTCACGACCCGCGGAGGAGGTGTTTCTATTTAAATGCAATTGGTTTAGCAATGTTCTAGATTCTAGAATTAATGTGCACAAGGATTATAATCTTATCGAAATAAAGCATACATCGCACTATCACAAGTACGATCCTTTTGTACTAGCCAAACAAGCATTGCAAGTTTATTACGCTCCTTATCCGTCTCTAAAAAGAGATAAAGCAGATTGGTCTGTAGTTTTTAAAACAAAGGCCAGATTTACATTCGATGGGAAGAATATTCCAAACGAACAAGCTTATCAGGCAGATCTTGAGGAAAATAACGAAATAATAATTACAGACGATCATACATATTTTGGTCCTTTGATCGATGAATCAAATGTTTTGGTAGAAGCGTTTGACAGTGCAGAGGAAAATATCGTAGAAAACGAGACCGAATCGGAATCAGAAGACGACGATGATTGATAAAAATCCGAATCTGATTTTTTTGCAATTGATGTAACTATGTTGAATTCTTGATGTATTATGAAATTGATGTAACTATGAAACCAAATCTGTACGTTTAACATTATTTACATGTTTTATGTCATTTCCATTTGTCATTTATTTAGCAATTTTTATTAAAAATGGAATGTAATCTGCTTATCGTCGGAACATGACACCCATTATGAATCAGGTATAACACACTTCCATTTCTATTTCCATTTCAATCATTAATTTAGCAATTTATACCGTTGAAGTCATTTACGTATGAAATATATTTCATTATCATGTTATTATTCTCTTTTGAAATGATGTGTATATACGTTACATGTTTATCGTAATGTCATCTAGAGGTAGGAGCTCTTCTCGATCTTCAGGAGGCGATGGCAGTGGTCCATCACAAGCATCACAGCGCCCTGTAGTTTCTTTAGTACCTAGAGCAGAGGGGTAAGAATTAAATTTTATTCAGCATCTTATTATTTTTTTGATATACGTACGTACTTATCTGTATCATATTTAAAAACAGGGGGTTCGACCTACTGCCCTCGAAGGTTGTGTTGGATGTTTCTAGAGCTTCTTACCGGAGTAGGATGAGAGCGTGTTGGCCGAAGTGGGATAACATCCCTCCCCACATAGTAGAGTGTATTTGGCAAGATGTCCTAGTAAGTATATTTTTCTATTTTCCATTTTTAATTCGTTTTTGTCATTTTTTTTACTGTTTATCGTTTACAGTTTAATATTCTTTTTTTTATCGTGAAACACAGGCTGAGATGGACATTCAAACAGACGATATGCAGTTGACACAAGAATATTGGATGAAGAAGATGCGTAAACACAGGCTGAGTCGAAAAGAAACTATGCAAACAGAAATAAAAATCCCATCACTCATCGCGGAGGGTCGAAGCCATTTCAGTAGTATCGGTAGGAGTTGGTAAATTTACTGAATGCAAATTGTAAATAGTTTGTGCTATATAATTTTAAATGTACAATAATTGTATGTAAAAATCAATTTCAGGAAGCTGAGGCGCATGGTCCCATGGGCTATATGGACGTGTTTACTCGTACGCATGCTGTCGAGCATGTAAATCCGGATGGGACAGTTACGTATACATGGTAGGACGATAAATCCAGCAAGAGCCATGTAAACATATTTCATTTTATGCAGTATTAGTAATTGTTCTACTTGTTAAAATATAATGAAATAAGATATGATGATATTAATTTGTTAATGCAGGAAAAGTTTATGAAGCAGCGCCAGCAACTCCTTGCTGATATGGGTCGAGATCAGCTGACGACGGATGAGGAGGATGCTATTTTTGAGTCAGTTATGGACTCATCGGAGCATGGCAAACGATACGGATTTGGCAATCAAGTGTGCATGTATATACTTATACCTTGGAGTAGGTTGGACATATCATACGTATATGGAATTAAATGACTAGTCCATGAATAGTAGACATAATGCTTAAATGGAAATCAATCGGTATAAACTAGTGCTATGAATAAAGTATGAAATTTATCAATCATCGAAACGTTGTTCTGACCCCCTCCTTATTACAATCCACATGATAGATTTAAAGGGACATGATACTAGTACAAGACAAGAACAATAGGTGGATAGGTCTTCTCATTCATGCTCTACGCTGACAAGCCAATTAGATATCCAAAAATAATATTGCTTCTAAGGTAGTAACCTTAGTCGGTATATATTTTATATTATATTTTACTATTCCGCTATGAGTTATTATTGATAACTCTTTAATATACTTATGTTTATTACAGGTTACCAACACCAACAATCTGTACCTTAATGGAAAGGTTTTCGATTTAGTCAAAATTCGGGTCTATTAATGTGCATGTTATTACATTTGGTATCAGAGCTTAGGTTAGTCGATCATAACAATTAGGACACGCTGAGTGAACGTAATTGTATTTTTATCTAGAACTATAAATATATTTCACGCCCAACTCTACAAATTCCGACTATATAAGTAGCTGCGACCATATTATGAAAAGATAGATAGGAAAACTACAGTTGAAACAATATATTGAGTTAAATTTATACACTTACCCTGATTACCCATGGGATGCATACTGTAAGACGTAGACCTAAAAAGAGCATGAGCATGACATAAAGGATCCTTGAAGTTGGATGGTATTTGACTCCTTTTGTTGGGCCTAGACTGTCCTATGATTGTGGATTTCGCTGGATTGTCAATTGATGATGTACATTTTATCCAAATAGATGGGAAGTAAGAACCTATATGTTGCAAATATTCATAAGTCAGATTTAAAAAGGATTAAGCAAGTTCCTGCAAGAATGTGTGTAATAATCACCTAAAAAAGGTAGCTAGATTTTTAATACATTCTTAATGAAGACAAGTTAGGAATAATTGGAAAAGAAGAAATGTCCAAAAGAAAATACAAATAACATACATTCCAAAGTTTGACCCCATGTAAAAGAATTTAATAAAAGATTTTAAATTTTCTTACAATATTTGAAATGGCTTTCGAAGAATTTATTTAAAAATAAAATAACCCTATCATTAAAAAGTTGTTACTTTTGAAAAGTAAGTAAATTCTAAATTTTTCACTATATAAAATATCCTTTAAAAATAGATTCTTGAAAAACTAGAAAATTTAGGGAAAACCAAGAACCTTTATTTTTGAAATAAATGGAAAATAGGATGTATGTTTGGCTTGATAATTTTTCTATTCCTATAAATTTAAAATTTTTAAAAATTCTTTTCTAAGGGGTGGATAAATGAAAATGGTACTTAATTTAGATGCGGTAAAGAGAATGGAAGGGTAAAAGTGTCCGATAATAAAGATAGGAAAAATATTCCCGTATAAGAAAAATACAAAGAAAAACAACTGAAATTGATTTATAAATAAGAAGTAAGCAGTTTCATGTTAATTCAGAAAAGCCCAAAGGCTAAAGTAGTAAACGAATGCATCGTAATGATCCAATGAAGAAACGATAAAATAAAAGAGGAAAAGCTAAATAAGAGCAATTTAGGTAGAAAGAATTTAAATAGTAACAACATTAGGAAATTTAAATAGAAGCAACGATAGAAATTTATATTAAATCAATCTAATTAGAAACAAAAGAAAAATGGATAGTTTCCATAAACATGCACAGATGCACATATCTTTTAAAAGTCCTCCTCATATGCTATTTGATTCTCCGCTAAGGTTGAAAGTGGAAAAAGTATGAGTAATAGGAAAATAATAGAATGAAAGTTGTCCTTATTGCTCTAGTTTTTATTATTTAAAGTTATAAAAGATGTAGAAACACTATAACTATGCATTTTTGAAAAATGATTTGGTATAACAATTGAGTTTTTGAATACAAAACTTAATAAATGGTTTGAGTTTAAAATCCTATCTTTTTAAGAAGTAAATCTCTATTGTAAAGAGGCCTTAATGGAAAATTGATTTGATGATTATTCATGCAACAAAAATTTGACTCTTACTATTTGAAAAGAAGGAAATAATGTGTTGTTCAAAGGAAAATATCTTTTTAAATTAAATTTCTAATATTGACTTTTGAATTTAATAAATAAACTTACTTCAGAAATCCTAAATTATAGTTTTTAAAGTTATGAAACGTACAGTTAAAGTTGGATAAAATGAAGAGTTTTTCATGAGTCCTTTTGGAAGCTAGGCAAGTATTGAATTTGATAAAAAAATTCTAAGTTTATATTTTCAATGATAAAATTTGGGTTAAGTACTTCATGGTTGTGAAGTTTAATAATTTTATAAAGAGTGGTGAAAACCAAATCAACTTTGATATAGAGTAGACAGGGATGACTGCCTAGGTAAGACGGTTAAGACTATGAATAAAATAGCTATGAATGCTTAGAGTAGCAACATGAAATCCCCGTTGAATAAAAGAAATATTGGTATGAACCTAGGAATGTTTTATTAGACATATGCGAAAGCCAGAAGAAGAATCCACAAAGGAACGAGGAATGGTATCAAAGTACAATTCTATGATATCTAGAGTATAATCGCATGAAAGATCAAAGATAAAGAAAATAAATACCGAAATTTGATAATAATCAAGAGATTTTGATTAAAATAAGATAATAATATAATTGCAGAAGAGGGTAATAAGGCGGTAAACACACATAAAGGACATTGATTTACTCAGCATTAAAGAATGCAAAATAAGTGGTAGGAAGTTATTCCGTCAAGCCAATTTTCCGATGAGTTATTCGAAATGTGCATAGTTTATATTTCTTACCCACTTCAGTGTGGAAATGCACAGTTCACCTATAATTGGTTGTAATAATTGAAGTAATGGATGAACTTTATTTATTAAAAGTCAAAAAGGTAAGTTAAGACATATGGGTTATAGTAGAATGATGTTTGTACCAAAATTGGGCACAACACTCTTCAGAAGATTTTGAAGAGATAAAATGAAGAAATTAAATGGAAAAAGAGGATTATCTAACAAAAACTCCAAAAACAGATAATGAGAGTAATTAAAATGCACAGAGACACAAGGAGTGGTTCAGCGTGTTGCCTACGTCCACTATGAAGTTGATTGCTTTATTGATCTTTCTTTGAGGATTACAATTTATTTCAGCAGGTTACAACAAATAATCAATGATTTACAGTAGTGAAATTTGTTAGTAGCAACATCAATGGAGTTTTAGATCTGGATCAGGCAAAGTCTGGGCGTTGGAGAATTCAAAGAAGGAGAGGCCCCCTTTTCTGTATGCCCTGGGGCTCTATTTATAGGTGTAGGAGGCTGATATTTCGCTCAGATCTCGGGAGGACCCCTCTGGCACGTGACTAGGCCCGCGCGCCCAAGCCCGCGAAGTTTCGGCCCGATCCGTGATCGATACGAATGGATTTCGTATCGATCAAGATTGTGTCCGATGGAGTTGAAATTTGGCATGGACATTCTTCGGCATGCACGTAATCTCCCGTGAAAATTTCATTGCATTTGGATTTGTGGATCTCGAGATATGATCGATACGAAATGGAGACTTTCGGTAGTTTGTTTCGTTCGACTCGATCAATTCGACTCGATCACTTCGAATCGATGGTCGCGTGTGATCTGGTGGTGACGTGGCGAGTATTCCTTGTATCTTCACCTTTATTCGTATCGATGTTATTGCCTTGTTCGTATCGATAAAAGTGATGGTCCAATTCGTATTGACTGAAGTAGCCCAGTTCGTATCGATGAGAGTCCCTTAGTTCATATCGATGGTCACGTTCTGTTCGTATCGATGAAGGTGGCGTAGTTCGAATTGATGGTGATTGGTTTGTTTGTATCGATGAAGTTGTTCCAACTTGAGGGATACGAACAAATGAAGATGTGATGGATACGAACAGAAGATGAAGTGATGGATACGAAGTAATGACTACCTGATGGATGCGAACTAAGGAGCCTTGATGGATTCGAACAAGGCCTTCCAGGATGGATACGAACTAGACAACTGCCGTATGAAGTGGAGCTTGTTCTATGGTGGAGTTGAATAGACCGATACGAACTAGCATATTCTCTCGATGGATACGAAATGGCTCATCCTGATCGATTCGAGCAAATGCTTGCTGATGGATACGAAGTAGACCCTGGTGTTGAATGTGAAGTGGTCCCTGGCTGATCGATACGAAGTGGGTTCTGATGATGGATACAAACTCGATTGAGTCAAACAGAGGCTCGCTGATGGATTCGAATGAGATCGAGTCGAACAGAGGCTAGTCGATGGATTCGAACTCGAGGCTGTTCTTCATCCCAGCTTGCATCGATCATAACTTGAGCATATTAACTCGGATTGACTTGAAATTTGGAACGTTGGCTCTCACAGCCTTGCTTGTCGTGTCATATCAATTTTAGCCCGATCCGGACTCGGACAAAATTCGTCGATATCCATAGTGAGCCTGTGTATACCCGATTTCTAAGACGAACCGTCACTGGTTACTAGTAAATTCCTTGGTGTCACGGCCTTGCCAAAAGGCGGGATAACATTTGTTCCCCAAAGTATGTCTTGTGGAAACATGATGTGCTTTGAAATACTGCAATCTTCATTCTAAATAGTTATCGTCTTTTCGATGAAAGTTGTAATCTTTGACTGATTTTCTTGATAATGTAAACTGTCGACTGCTTACTACTGTACCCTGTATTGTTGCAACTGATTGTTGTATGCTAGTGATTAGCCGTTTGTTGTTGTAATCGTTATCAGATGAGTTTCCAATTCTTGCAAATCTGGAACATTGAAGATTAGTCTGACATACATGCATATATGTTAATCTGGCTCTCGTTGATGTTCACGAGTCGTTGTCAGTTTATCCCGTATCGAATTCCGTATCGATCCTCTCCTGAACCGATGTGAGATTCAAATTGTAACAACGCTCGATGGTCGTTTTTGAATGTTCCTTCGTATCGATCCTCTCCTGAATCGGTGTAGAAGGTTAAAACATTGTTTTGCATCGGTATTCGTTGTATTGATGGATACGAAATGAGCATTTCGAATCGATGGATGTGGGGTTTGATGGATACGAAGTGGTCATTCGTATCAATAGAGTTCAATGTCTTCTGACCAGCCCCTGCTGTGTACTTCGAATCGATGGATTTGGTGTCGTTGGACACGAATTTGCAATCCGTATCGATTGGTGCTAGCTTCTGGGAGCTACGATTTGATGGGTTCGAACTACATAGTTCACATCGCTGCACTGGAGATGGAGTCGAAGATGATCGATACGAACAGCGGTTTCATATCGATGGATATGGGTGACTCAGAAAAGCCTTTGTTGGCAACTTCGCTTCGATAAAGGCTCGTGTTGATGGATTTGAATAGCGCAACGCTCAATGGATTCGAACAGAAGTCTCACGAATGATACGAAATAGTAGTCGTTTGAGGGTTGATGGATTCGAAGGGCTTGTTCGAATCGATCCCGTGGTGACGTTTTGCAATCGGTCGAATCTACTGGGATGCGAATCGTTTTTTGCCTGCACGCTCGAGTCCATATAAATACTGTGGACTTAGCCACTTTTCACTTTTTACTTTTTATTCTTCCGCCTTGTCTTCGTATCGCTCCAAATACTTAGAAAAGGAAAACTGCTCGACTTCGACTCGAACCAAAATCTTTAAACCCTTTAACCAATTGTCGAAATCAGGTAATCAGTTGAACAAAATCAGTCCTAAAACGACGAGATCCAGATTCTCTTGGCATTCCATTCGAACTCGTGCCTGAACATTGCTCGAGGCAGTAGATAATGTGCGAGGTCGAGGAAGGATAAAATGTTGTTCGAATCGATTTGGGGAAGGAGTGTGGAGATAAAATGGTTTTCTGATCCTTGTTTTCGCATCGATCCGGAGTCAGGGCTTCGAGATGATGAGATTGAGGCCTTCGTATCGATTGATGGCTAAGTTGTTGCATCGAGTTGGTTAGTATCGATGAGTGTCTCGAGCATGTTGATCGATACGAAGGGGTTGCGTCTAATGGATTCGAAACCCAGGGTTTTTGATCGATTCGAGTTATGCACCAGGGATCGATACGAAGGCGACCCAATTGATGGATGCGAAACGATCACTCCGGATCGATTCGAAATCTCCAGTCTTTTGACCGAGTCAAACTCGCACGCAGATGAACATGATTTATCGATGCGAACAAGGCTCTTGTGATCGATACGAATTGAATGTTAAAGAATTTGTAATTCCTTACACACTTGAACAACTGATTCCGACGAGCTTCAAACTTGCATAATTAGACTTAATCGTTTCACCGCATATCTGATTGCCTATCGAAGCTCGTCGACGGAACTGGAACTTAAAAAAATGATAACAAATTTTAACTTGGATTGATCCCTAACATCTTGATGGCACGGTAGTGACGGTCAGCAATGATGGTCATTCCAGATGAATTTCGAAGTCTCGTCGTTTACATACTTTCTCTAATTCTGTAGAACTTCTCTAGTGATATACAGTACTGCACTGCACAACACACTCACGCACTTTACACTGGGGGATGCACGAGCGTTATTGTCTATTTAACAATGATTTTTCATAAGCTAGTTAGTCATGGAACCTTCAAGTTCACAGCAGCAGGAACTCCCGAGTTCAATTCCTTCAACCATCGAGATACCGGTCATTGAAGCCGAAGTTATAACTCCAGCTCCGGACGAGCTTCCAGGTGCCCGGTTCATCATGAATTCTCAAGATTCCGTGCCGTCCGGTATTTCTGAAGATATGCTGGGACAGATTTGTTTAAGGCACGGCTTGTCACTTGATGACGTGTTACTGCCTGGGCCAAATGACAGGCCACATGTTCCCCCGGAGGGGTTTACTGCTTTTAACTGTCACACTTGTACGGCAGGAACACTTCCTCCTTTCAATCAATATATAAGGGAGATGTTATCATTCCTTGGAATAGCTCCATCCCAGCTACACCCCAACGGATATGCCCTGTTGAATAGCACCTTCATTCTGTTTATGGAGATTCTCTTTCGACCACCAAAGCCGATCGAGATTAGATATCTATTTAACGTTAAGAGTTGTGGAGACAGCCCTTCTTTCACCTTCTTGGAAGCGGTCAGGAACTACCAAATTGTAACGGGCTCCTGGGGAAGGCTAAGTTACTTTAAAACTGAATGGTTCTATGTTCGGTGCCCCCCTAGATTTGCTAGGCGATGGTTGGATAGACGTAAGCATTGCAATCTTTCTCTTGAATTATCGAGATAATAATAATTGGCTTCAAAACTGACATACTTCTCTTCTTTTATAGCTACAATCTCTCGACCTGACGGTGCATACTTCAGAGAGCTAGTTCGGATTCTCCAAACGGTTCCGGGTGAAGAGAGGTACATTGACTTGGTTCTAACCGATAGAAACTTGAGAACTGTCGCGCTGATCGAACGTAAGCAAAGCATATGGCTGGAAGGGACGCTTAGAGCGGTCTTGAAGAAGCGGTTGAAACGCAAGGCGCCCGAAGTCGTAATAGCTGAAGAAGTTGACCCGGAGAGAACGCCTACTGATAATGAGCTCCAAGCCGGGCCTTCTTCCAATGTTCAGGATTCAGGTGGAAGGAGAAAAGGCAAGGCAGTTGCTCATAAGCATTCTAAATTCATGAGATTAAAATCCGTGGTTATGTCCTTGCCCGTCCCGGGGATTAGAATTTCGAAGGCTCCTCCCCCGCAAGTAGAGAATCCTTTTGAAGGGCTTGCTGATATTCCGATTCCGGATTATGTGTCGTTTCAACACGACGCCGGGATGGAGGAGCTTGATAATGCTCTTGAACTGACCGGGTCGCTTGTTATGAGTGCGGCCGACATTTCCGGTTGGTCGGGGGGTTGCACATGCATACACTTCACTGCACTACATGATTCATAACTGTAAATCTTCCAACTTAAGAAACCACTAACTCTTCCTTCGTCTTTCATTTTCAGGTACGATGTCCGGAAGAGGGTCAATGCTCAGGAATCTTCGCTCGGCCCGAAAGGCTTCTACCTATTATGATTCCCGCAGGAGAGACTCGGATAGAGACCGCGATCGCGAGTACTCTAACCAAGATAGATATGGGCATGACAGGGACAGTGAATACAGACATCGATCTAGATCTCACTCTCCACCTCTTAGACTTCCATCTCCACCTCCTGTTCTTGTCCCACATCCACCAGAGCCTCCACATCACAGGTCATCTTCTCACACTTCTTGATCCAAGACTCATCTCCAAAGAGTCGAAACCACGACCTCCATAATTGCAGAGCAGGTCCCAGCTAAGCCCACAGGAGAAGGGGCCATTAAATTGGCTCAGATGAGGAAGGATTTCCCGAATATATGCTTCGACGGCTATGTCTTCCCACCTCATTTAAAAAGAATTCCGTCAGGGGTGGAAAACACGATGCATGATTACGTTCATGACATCTACACCCAGTACAGAGAGTGGGTAAAGGCTGCAGAGAAAGCTTTTAAGGTGGCCTTTGAGCGAGCCAAAGCGCTTGAGAAAATGGAGACCGAACTCGCTGAAAGGGACCGAATTATTCAACTGCTCACTGCTGAGGCCGAGTCTTCTTGGAAATCTGAACTTGAGGCCACCAAAAAAGCCGACGAAGCGAATGTGGCCATGGAGAGGTTGAGGCAGATACATGTTGCCTTGGTGGAGGAGATGGACCACCGGAATACTACTGTTACCGCCGAATGAAATGCGGCGGTCAAGGAACTTAACGAGCTCAGGGCCAAATTTTCCGACATGGCTAAGGAAAGGGATGACGCAAACAACGCAGCCCAGGAGGCGTGCGAACGGGACGCGGCTGTGGCTAAAGTCCGCAAGGTGGAGACTTAGGTCGAGGAGAAAGTGAAGTCGGCCGAGTCCAGGCTAGAGGCTGATATCGAGGACCTTCTCATTGTCTACAACGCTAACGTGCTGAGGCACATGGGTCTAGCCTGGCTCGATGATTATCCGGCGCATCTATACAACGCTTAGGGCCGATTAGTTGAAGAAGCGAAGGAGGCGCATCTGGGTGAGTTTGTGGATGAGTTTGAACTCGAGAATTGCACTCTGACTGAAGATGAAAGGAAGATTCTTCACGAGGCAATGATTCTACATGAAAAGGAAAGATTCGGCGCCCAGCACTTCGAAGTAAGAGAGGGTTCAGGGGTTGACCATCATGAGGCGAGTCTTGAAGTTCCAGCGTCAACCCAGCCCGAATCCTCATCTGCGGTTGATCCCCAAGCTGTTCCTGCCTACAATCCGGATCAACCGCAGATGTCTCCGGCTGCAGCGCAAGTTACTGAAGCCGTTCTGCCGCCTATAAGTCAAACTGAGGAAGGTATTCTGAACATTCCACATATCTTTCTTAAGTCAAAATCTTCGCTCGAGTTAAGTTCTAACAGTTCTTTTATTTTTTATCCAATGATTGACGCTGCACCGGTCGTGCCTCCTGCTACTCAAGAATTATATCAGACGCAGGGGGCTATCGTTTCTGAAGCGACCGCCATGACTACTGATGCGCCTCTTGACGATATACAGGGAAGCACGCTTGTGTTTGATGAGCAGTTGATGGAGGAACTCTTTCGTCGTCATGGCGATCCTTTAGCTGACTTACCATTTCTCATGGGCGGAGGCGTTCCTGCTACTAGCTTTTCTATGCCAACTGCTGATGCTCCCGGCGAGTCCTGAGTGACTACTGAGGAGGAGATTTTGGCCGAAATCAACGCTGAAATGGCAGCAGCGGTTCATGGTGGCAGTTTTAGAGGTGGAATGGCGACACTTGGTCCAGCTCCGCTTAGAATGATATCACCTGGCGGTACATTTTCCGACAGTAGTGCGGCCATTCCATTTTCCACATTTGATCCTATCCCTCCAACTCCGCCGGTAGGCAGCATTCCTATCCACTCGAGTTCGAAGAAGGATGTTGATATCATGCCCCCGCCTGGAGACCGACCACCGAAAAGCAAAGGCTCGACGAGGAAGGGTAGTGGTGGCTCCAGCGGGTCTACTCCAAAGAGGAAGTCGAGGAAGAAGAAAGATTAGACATGCTTCTTCGGTTTATTTTGATTTTCATTTTGTTGGCCGTGTATAGATGCGGGTTCAGCCCCTGCTAGTAGGAATTTTTTGGAACAAACTTGTACACGAATTTCTTTCATAAATAGTAGAAATGAAACTTTTCCCTTTTTAGCTTCTTGTGTATTTGCTTAAGTGTTTAAATGTCTGAAATGCACTTGTAAAGTTTCATCTTCCGAGTCAAGTTTGTCTTTTGTTCGCCAAGTTCGGTAACTGCGGACATGGTTTTTGGCCAGGAAGTGAGTTGAATTTTGATGTCGTACCGCTTTAGTCGACGGTTGACGCTTAAGTCCTGCCCTCCAGTCTCGGGAATGAGTTGTAGAACATCAGTCATCGGTTTCTTCTCACTTATAACATGTCGAGTCTAGTGCCACTGAATGGATGTCTGAGACAAGCTGAGATTGGGCGGTTTATTCACGCTCGTCCGATTATCGATGATCATATCTGCACTCTGGGGATCCTCATTTGTTTATTGGCGATTGGTCACACCGACTTAAGTTTAAATCATATGTCCGCGCTTTGGGGACTCGGAATCGACATTTGTACTCCGACTCGCACTCTGGGAGTTCAGAGTTGATATTTATACTTCGATTCACGCTCTGGGAACTTGAAGTTGACGTTTATACTCCGTTTCGCACTTTGGGAATCCGGAGTTGATGTTTATACTCCGACTCGCACTCTGGGAATTCGAAGTTGATGTTTATACTCCGACTCGCATTCTGGGAATTCAGAGTTGATGTTTATACTCCGTTTCGCATTCTGGGAATCCGGAGTTGATGGTTATACTCCGACTCGAACTCTGGAAATTTGGAGTTGATGTTTATACTCTGACTCGCACTCTGGGAATTCGGAGTTGATGGTTATACTCCGACTCGCACTCTGGGAGTTCGGAGTTGTACCAGGTTCATGGATGGTCGGATCACATCCACCCTGAGTTAACAAGTGAGGTCGTTAGATGGACGGGTCCACCCTCCTCAAACTTGGTTCAGATACGAACGAAGTCGTTAGGCGGACGGATCCACCCTCTTCGTAGACGTATTTTTAGTACTCCAGTTCGCACTCTGGGAACCGGGAGTTAAGTGAGGGATTGTCGTGTATCAATCCGTTTTTGACTTTGATGTGATGGCTTGTCCCCGAGCTCGGGTTTCACTTAGCGAGTGACCGGTTGCATCACAGTCACTCCCTATTTGAATAAATCCCACCGTATGGTGAAACTTATCTCTCCGTGCATAGTGATGATCATATGAAGCGTTTCAAGTAAGTCACAGCTCTGGCTCGAAGAGATTTGCATTTTATTGCTGAAATAAGAAAATATGGCAAAGTCAGTTGCCTTATTACAAATTCTAATTTCGAAATGCAGAAACAAATTGCAAAATGGAAAATAAACTAAATGGATAAACATAGCCTGTCATGTGTAGTAGCGGCGAAGACTCTCGCTTTTCCAGGCTCTTGGCAGAGTAAGACCGTCAACGGTCGATAATTTGAATGTGCCATCTCCGAGCCTTTGTTCAATAACATATGGTCCTTCCCATGTCGGCTTCATATGTGAAGGAACCAGATAAATTCTTTTCAGGACGAGATCGCCTAGTTCGAAGGTTCGCGGGCGAACCTTGGTGTTGTACAATCGGGCGACTCGACTTTGATGCGCAGCTGCCCTCAAATCAGCCTCTTCATGCTTCTCATCTAGTAGATAAAGAGATTCAGCAAGCAATATAGCATTTGTCTTTGGATCATAGCATGTCACACGATGAGAAGGTACTTCTAGCTCGACTGGAATAACGACTTCTGAACCATAAGAGAGAGAGAATGGAGTGTGACCGGTCGCGGTCTTGTGGGTTGTTCGGTAAGCCCATAAAGCCATAGGAAGTTCATCGACCCACTTGCCCCCGACATTTTCCAATCGCTTTTTCAGAATGGACTTTATAACTTTATTAATCGCTTCGACCTGTCCATTCGCCTGTGGGTGTGCAACCGTAGAGAATTTCTTTTGGATGTGAAATCGTTTGCAGAAATCTTTAAATTCAGCACTGTCGAATTGGGTTCCGTTGTCCGTAATAATGGTGTGTGGAAGACCGAATCGACAAATGATGTTGCAAACCACAAAGTCGATTACTTTCTTCGTCGTTATGGTAGCAAGAGCTTCAGCTTCAGCCCACTTTGTAAAGTAATCAACTGTGACGATGGCGTATTTCGCACCACCTTTTGCCAGAGGTAGAGTACCAATGATGTCGATGCCCCACATTGCAAACGGCCATGGGACGACCATTTGCGTTATCTCGGTAGGAGGGGCTCTAGGAATTCGAGCATGCTTTTGGCACCTATCACATTTCTTTGCATAATCCGACGCGTCGCGATTCACCTTAGGCCAGTAATATCCGTATCGAAGTATTTTCTTGGAAAGTGCTTGCCCCCCGGTGTGATAACCACATTATCCCTCGTGTACATCGTGCAATACTCGTTTAATTTCATCGTGAGCGATACATCGGAGTAGAGTAACATAGTACCCTCTTCCGTACATGATTCCATTCTAGATGGTGAATCGTGAGGCCTTTCGAAGGACTTGTCTCTTTTCACTCCTGCGCTCCGGTAGGGTTCTGTGCTCAATGTAATTTTTGAGTGGAGTCATCCATGAATCCTTTTCGGGGACGGTTTCGCATACCCGGTCTATTTCTGCCCGGTCAATGCTTGGAGAAGATAACGTCTCTACGGGAACGAGTCCCATTTGCTGAGCTTCACCTGTGCTGGCTAGCTTTGCCAATGAATCGGCTTTTTGGTTGTGTTCTCGAGGTATACAATAAATGGCATAATAATCAAACTGATTCAGTACTTCCTGAACTCGAGCTAAGTAAGCAGCCAGCCTTTGATCTCTCGTTTGATATTCTCCCCGTACCTGACACACAACTAACTGTGAATCACAATAAATTTTCACAACGATTATTCTTAAATCCCTGGCAAGCTTTAGTCCAGCTAAGAGGGCCTCATATTCAGCTTCATTATTGGTAGCATGAAAATCGAACTTCAAAGCATAACATATAGGTCGGCCTTCGGGAGTTTCAAGTACAACACCAGCGCCCGAACACCGGTCGTTTGATGCACCGTCGGTATACAGCTTCCAGACGTATTCGGGGGATTCACTGGTTTCGAGCAAGTCCTTTGGAACGGTAAATTCAGCTAGGACTTGTCCTTGAATGGATCGTCTTGGAGTGTAAGTAATGTCAAACTGGCTCAGTTCGATGTTCCACTTGAGTAACCTACCAGACGTCTCAGGCCGCGAGAGGACCTGTCGTAACGGCTGGTCGGTGTAAACAATAATGGGATGTTCCTGGAAATACGGTCGGAGTATTATTGATGCAATGACAAGGCAATAAGCCAACTTCTCTAATTTAGGATAATTCCTTTCAGCCCCAGTCAGTCGCTTGCTGACGTAGTATACTGGCTTCTGTATCCTGTCTTCTTCTCAAACTAAGGCAGCGCTGATAGCATTTTCGGATATCGCTAAGTATATGTACAACTTCTCATGATCAATAGGCTTTGACAGGATAGGTGGTGCGGATAGATGCTGGACTAGTTCTTGGAAAGCGCCCTCACACTTCGTGGTCCATTCAAAGTTCCGCTTTCCTTTTCGGATCAGTTCGAAGAAGGGAATGCATTTGTCTGTGGACTTTGAAATGAACATGCTCAATGCTGCTACTTTCCCGTTGAGACTCTGGACTTGCTTTATAGTTTTTGGAGTCTCCAGATTTCTGATCGCCCAAATCTTTTCAGGATTAGCTTCGATTCTCCGGGCATTGAAGATAAACCCAAGAAATTTTCCGGATGCAACTCCAAAATGACATTTCAGTGGATTGAGCTTCATTCCGTATTCTCGAAGTATGTTGAACATAGTTTCCAAGTCCTTAACATGGTCAGTGGAAAATCGTGATTTCACAAGCATGTCGTCTACATATACTTCCATTGTTTTCCCGATTTGATTGGCAAACATCCGATTGACCAATCGTTGATAAGTAGCCCCGGCATTCTTGAGTCTGAATGGCATAACTTTGTAACAATAAAGTCCCAGATTGGTTACGAAGCTGGTATGTTCTTTATCGGGTAAATGCATCGGTATCTGATTGTAGCCAGAATACGCGTCCATGAAGGATAAGAGTTCATGCCCAGCTGTCGAATCTACTAGCTGATCAATTCTGGGAAGCGGGAAACTGTCTTTGGGACAAGCTTTATTCAGATTGGAATAGTCGACACATGTTCTCCACTTTTCGTTTGACTTTCGTATGAGCACGGGATTCGACACCCATTCTGGGTACAATGCATCTCGAATGAACCCATTCTCTTTAAGCTTTTCTACTTCTTCTTTAAGGGCGGCAGATCTCTCTAGATCCATACCATGCCTTTTCTGTTTGACCGGGACATGCCGCGGGTCAATATTTAGAGTGTGGCTCGCGATGTGAGGCGAGATCCCACACATGTCAGAATGCGTCCAGGCGAATACGTCAAGATTCGCCCGTAGAAATTCAACCAATCCCCTTTGAGTCTGCTGGCTTAGCTGAGAGCCAATCTTTATCATCTTTGAATCATCATCATTGTCGATTGGGACATCAATCGTCAGTTCGGCCGGGGATGCTTGACTTTCTTTAGATTCTTCTTCATCTTCAGTTTCTCTTGGGTCAAGATCCCTTTGGAATTAGCTGGGGTGCCTGGGCCTTGGCCCGGGCGTTAATTGTCAATTATCAGCAAAGCGGACGCAGAGAGATTCCTCTACGCCCTTTCCTTTCTCCTTTCGCTGCGCCTCTCATAGCTCAGCAACATAACAGGCTCTTGCAGCAGCCTGATCCCCTTGAATGATTCCCACTCCACGATCAGTGAGAAATTTTAAAGTCAAACACCACGGGGGCAATGGCTGCCCTGAATTCAGCGAGGGCCGGTCGGCCCAAGAAAGCATTATAAGGGAAGTCTATGTCCAACACAATGAACTGTAACATCCGTACTCTCCGGCGTTCTCCAACTCCCAACTCCACTGGCAGTTCCACCATTCCAGTGGGTATTGTAGCACTTCCGTTGAAACCATGGATTTGAGATTGACAGGGTTTCAAGTCCTTTGCTTCCATCCTCATTTGATTATAAGCTCATTTAAACATGATATTCACAGAGCTTCCACTGTCAATTAAGATCCTCTTCATCCAAGCAGGACCTACTTGAGCTGAGATGACCAGTGGGTCGATAGTGAGGGCTTCGACTTTGTCAGCGTCTTTGTTCCTGAACACGATGTCATCTGTCATCATCTTCTGTTGCTTGGCCGGAGCCCCTTCATCAAAACTACTACAACACTCGATGTCCGCATGCCTGATAGAACTGGTATACGACTCCATTTCCTTCTAGCTTCGATCTGCTGGGTGAGGACCACCACTTATTGTATTGATAACCAACCTCCCGCCTGTACGAGCGGGTTCCTCCTGTCTTTCCTGATTCGGCACACGATTCTGATTTGATGGGCCCGCACCTCCCGACTGCGGCGCCCGGACATATTGATCTAACTTCCGCTCACGTATCAATTTTTCAATGAGATCTTGCAAATGATGACACTCATTAGTATTATGGCCATAGCTTTCGTGGAATATGCAAAACTTTCCTGTTTGAACTTGTCTTTCCGTTGGTGGCTTCGGAGCAGGTTTCTTATATTGCATGGTATTGCAGGTTTGCAAATACACATTTTCCAGCGACGTATTCAATGGAGTATAATTGTCAAACATGGGAGCTCTACGTCGTGGACCACGGCTCTGATCTCGCTTTTTTCCCTGATTTCCATTGTCCCTCTGCTGATTCTGTTTATTTTGGATGTTCAACTGAACTTTTCCAGAACTATCTTCGGACTGTTTAACAGCGATGTTACTCTGGATTCCTTCGATGTTGGGCCCTGCGTCATCCTGCTTGCTAGACTGTTTTGCATCCTCCCTTCTCAAGAATTGGGCTGCCTTTGAATAGAAACGGTCCAATGACACAGGTGGTTTCCCAGCTAACTAATTTCCAAATTCGGAATCAGGGTCAATCCCTTTAGTCAATTCCATCAGGATAGAGTTGTCATTGGGATTGCTTATTTCTGCACACGTAGCATGGAATCGCTCCAAGTAACGTCTAAGTGTTTCTCCGGGAGCTTGTGTAACACTAGACAGAGTGTTAACATCTTTAGGCCTTGCTACGTGCATACAGAATTGTTCGACAAACTTGGTGGCCATCTGGTCAAAATTAGAAATGGATCGCGATGGAAAACGAGTAAACCACATAGTTGCAATGCCCCCCAGGGAAATAGGGAAACTACGACATTTTACTGCATCATCAGCTCTTGCCGCGTTTATCAGCCATTCATACTTCAGGATGTGTTGGTTGGGATCGGAACTTCCTTCATAGACTGGTAAAGTTGGCATCCTGAAGCGCCGAGGTGGTTCATCATACAATATAGCATCGGTGAAAGTGGTATGACTCCGGGAGATTCCCCAGTCGTCGTTAGTGAGACCCTGACTTTCACGGATCATTTGACGAATCATCGTCGGTATATCCGGCATCTGGATACTAGGAGCATGCTGGGCCAAGGTGTGGTTGGGTTCCACAGCGCGGGTCTGGACCGAACGCGGTCGACGGTCCGTGCCTCGCCTCCTTGGTTCAACATTTTCTGGGACATAAGGCTCCGGAGTCTGCTCTCGTTGGCTACGATGAGGATCAACTTGGTTTCTAGCATCAACTCCTTGTTCGGTAGCGGTGGTAGTATCAATGTTGCATGTGACATGGTAAGGAGCAGCACCTCCTCAGGATGAAGGTCTGGTATGATGACTAGTGGATGGTCTAGTTCTGGGCTGTCCTAGATTTGAGGCAGGTTGGTGTCCTGTGGTCTGGGTGTAGCTTACATCCAGCCGTGGGCATGTAGATCTGTGATGACCGTCAGATGAGGCTGAACTCTCTGTGGAAGAATAAGAACCTTGATCTCTTCTGGATCTTCCGCGCCTTTGGCGATTCAGCTGGTTGGTTAACTCTGTGTTGGCACGCAGTTGTTCAGTTAGCTGTTGCCGACTCTGGGTCAATTCTTGGAGCAGCATCTGAAACTCTTGTCTGGTGACCGGGCCTGATGGATCTGAAGGTCCGGCAGCATCTTGGTTGGATGGAGGCAATTGCACAGGATTCTGTCGGTCCCGTCCTCCTTGATCAGCAGCTATAGAGGTAGTTCGTGTACTTACCATGGTAAATTAATGAAAGTCCTTTCCTAGATCTGACTGCAAATCTGAATAGTATGGAAGGGCTTCAAGACTTGAGATCTGGATCTTCTTCTTGGATTTATGCAATCCGGTATCGATAGGAGATCCAAGGAGCAGGAGAAAAATTGGGTTTTCTCAATGAAAGCACCAAAGTGTTTGTACCAAAATTGGGCACAACACTCTTTGGAAGTTTTTGAAGAGATAAAATGAAGAAATTAAATGGAAAACGAGGATTATCTAACAAAAACTCCAAAAACAAATAATGAGAGTAATTAAAATGCACAGAGACACAAGAATTTAGAGTGGTTCGGCGTGTTCCCTACGTCCACTATGAAGTTGATTGCTTTATTGATCTTTCTTTGAGGATTACAATTGATTTCAGCAGGTTACAGCAAATAATCAATGATTTACAGTAGTGGAATTTGTTAGTAGCAGCAGCAATGGAGTTTTAGATCTGGATCCGGCAGAGTCTGGGCGTTGGAGAATTCAAAGAAGGAGAGGCCCCCTTTTCTGTATGCCCTGGGGCTCTATTTATAGGTGTAGGAGGCTGATATTTCGCTCAGATCTTGGGAGACCCCCTCTGATGTCATCCCGCCTTTTGGCAAGGCCGTGACACCAAGGAATTTACTAGTAACCAGTGACGGTTTGTCTTAGAAATTGGGTATACACAGGCTCACTATGGATATCGACGAATTTTGTCCGAGTCCAGATCGGGCTAAAATTGATATGACACGACAAGCGAGGCTGTGAGAGCCAACTTTCCAAATTTCAAGTCAATCCGAGTTAATATGCTCAAGTTATGATCGATGCAAGATGGGATGAAGAACAGCCTCGAGTTCGAATCCATCGACTAGCCTCTGTTCGACTCGATCTTATTCAAACCCATCAGGGAGCCTCTGTTCGACTCGATCAAGTTTGTATCCATCATCAGAACCCACTTCATATCGATCAGCCAGGGACCACTTCACATTCAACACCAGGGTCTACTTTGTATCCATCAGCAAGCATTTGCACGAATCGATCAGGATGAGCCATTTCGTATCCATCGAGAGAATATGCTAGTTTGTATCGATCTATTCAACTCCACCATCGAACAAGCTCCACTTCATACGGCAGTTGTCTAGTTCGTATCCATCCTGGAAGGCCTTGTTCGAATCCATCAAGGCTCCTTAGTTCGCATCCATCAGGTAGTCATTACTTCGTATCCATCACTTCATCTTCTGTTCGTATCCATCACATCTTCATTTGTTCGTATCCCTCAAGTTGGAACAACTTCATCGATATGAAGAAACCAACCACCATCGATTCGAACTACGCCACCTTCATCGATACGAACAGAACGTGACCGTCGATACGAACTAAGGGACTCTCATCGATACGAACTGGGCTACTTCAGTCAATACGAATTGGACCATCACTTTTATCGATACGAACAAGGCAATACCATCGATACGAAAAAGGCGAAGATACAAGGAATACTCGCCACGTCACCACCAGATCACACGCGACCATCGATTCGAAGTGATCGAGTCGAATTGATCGAGTCGAACGAAATGAACTACCGAAAGTCTCCATTTTGTATCGATCATATCTCGAGATCCACAAGTCCAAATGTAATGAAATTTTCATGGGAGCTTACGTGCATGCCGAAGAATGTCCACGCCAAATTTCGACTCCATCGGACAAAATCTTGATCGATACGAAATCCGTTCGTATCGATCACGGATCAGGCCGAAACTTCGTGGGCTTGGGCGCGCGGGCCTAGTCACGTGCCAGAGGGGGTCTCCCAAGATCTGAGCGAAATATCAGCCTCCTACACCTATAAATAGAGCCCCAGGGCATACAGAAAAGGGGGCCTCTCCTTCTTTGAATTCTCCAACGCCCAGACTCTGCCGGATCCAGATCTAAAACTCCATTGCTGCTGCTACTAACAAATTTCACTACTGTAAATCATTGATTATTTGCTGTAACCTGCTGAAATCAATTGTAATCCTCAAAGAAAGATCAATAAAGCAATCAACTTCATAGTGGACGTAGGCAACACGCCGAACCACTCTAAATTCTTATGTCTCTGTGCATTTTAATTACTCTCATTATCTGTTTTTGGAGTTTTTGTTAGATAATCCTCTTTTTCCATTTAATTTCTTCATTTTATCTCTTCAAAAACTTCCAAAGAGTGTTGTGCCCAATTTTGGTACAAACAAATGACTTACTAAAAAAGTCCATTTTATTTGAGTAAGAATTGATAGGGCCATAACATCATTAATACCAGTTGAAGGACAGCTTCCAGCAATTTTTTCTTTTAGGTTATTTGAATAATAATCGTTAGTTATCTCTTTTCGAGTATTGGAAATGGATACGATATGTTATGAGATATGTTTCTATTTTATTGCTATATTGATTTTCTAAATGAGCACTGACTGCTATATATATTAGAAAATAGTATAAATAAGAAAATCTCATAAGGACACTTAAATAGCGATGGATGTAAAGTAACATTGGAAGTTTATAAAATAAATTAGGAAATTAATTAAATTAGCAATTAAAAATAAAGAATACTCAAATCCTAAAAGCTTTAGAATTTTAGAAATTTTTTTAGCAACCGAATGACAGGGAATGATTATCACGAAACTCACGGGCCAGGGGTTACTATCGTTGTGCCTTAAAAGATAAGATTTATAAATGTATTTGTATGTTGTTTGTTGTTCTAAAATATAAGAAAATATTTCCAAAAATTTAATATTAACTTTGTAATATGCTAGGGTCAATCATATACTTTAGCTAATTGACTGAATCCTAATTACGTTAAGGCGTGACTTAATTTGTTTTAAGGTGTAAAGGTAAAATACTTTTAAAAAATTGTGTTAAAATAAATTCAAACTATTTTACGAATTTAATTAAAAGGGAAAAAAATTTAAATGGAAAATGAGAAAATCTCTGGTTTTCAAATGCCATATGCTGAGCATAAGGACAGTCGATGTGTTAGTGAATATGAATTCTATTGTTCAGTAAGTGTGACAGTACACGAAACATAGATAATAACAAGGGAAAATGATGTTTTAGCTTTGGAATTTCTATTTCCATACCTTATTGATAGTAAACAAAACATGCTTTTAAATAATTCTGTTTTTAAAATTTAAAAATAAACATCCTCATGCAAATTGTACTTGGAAAAGTTTGAAAAAGATTTAGGGGCAAAAGAGGAAGTTCCAAGGTACAACCGAAATGGTACACAAAATAACAGTGAAAATATAAAATTCTCCATCTAAATTTCTTATTCTTTATAAGAGTATAGATATAGAAAAATTGGATTTTCAAAATTTTGGATGTTAGAAATTGTGTGTTAGGTATTGAATGGTAGGGATTGAATGCAAAATTAGATGAACCATACTCCTATCTGTAGAAGTATGGATATTGTTGTGTGAAAACAAAAATTTTGTGCAACGAACGGGGTTTTTCGACCCTCGAAAATCGACACTAATACGTCTACTGTATTGCGTGTCGAGCATTCGAGTGCTGGAAAAACCGATCATTAGGGGTGAAAGAAGAAGATAAGAGATAGAAGAAACAAAAACAATCGCAGAATCTTACAACGCAACAGAATAACATATATTAATCAACATAATACTTTACAAAGTCAATTAAAAATGATACATCAGAGTCATACTAATACAAATTATACCCTAGGACAGTTATAATAGCATGTCCCTACCTAATTAATAAAACATAATATAATACAACGAAAACAAGATAATAACTAACTATCGATGAAGCCTCCTGCTCCAAGCTCCTCCAAGATGCATCCGTAAGAAAACCTGAACTACTTTGCAGCCCGTAAAAATTTGAGCACCCAAGAGTTTTAGGAAAAGAAAATAAAACTCTGGGTCAGACATGGGTCTGGAGTGAGTAAACTCAAACAACTGAATTATTATGTTTAAACCCTTTTAAAATAAAGGTATCTCGTAAGACCATGTCGCACATAAACACGGACGGGTTTTTACCTTACGATAACCAAAAGATTTTCTATAGAAAATCTAGTGATATTATAACAATGTCTAGAGGTCAAAGTAACATATGAAAATAGCTGAAATGCTTGCATCTCACATTCCAACATATTTGGGCACAACTAAAAACGTACGGCACTTATTGGAGAATGGATTCCATACTATGATAAGGTATTGGAGTACCACCTATCACGGTACACATCTAGAAAATGCATCAAGGACCTTGCCAGGATCCCCTGCTAACATAAGTCTGACCTACCCCTTACTGGATAGTACCTAATATGTCATCACCTCGATTGCTCTGCAACCCTTTTTATTGAGATCTCATGCACAACCAATCCATAAATATGTAGATGTATCTAGAAAGGTGATGACACACCGTAATGGGAGCGATCCACTTAGCCTTGCCGCATCTCCCATGTTTTAGTCATTCCCGGTTGATGAAGCTTAAGGCTACGTTTTACCTTTTTGAATAGCAATCCCACTTGGAATGTTAACACTGCCCTCGAAGCAGTAATGCAGTGCCAAATTTCATCCATACGAGTTGTTCAGGATAAGGACAAACCGAAGGCACTACTTCTACTATATTCATTTTGGAATAATCCTCAGGATTAATAGCAAGCTGCCCTTGCACTTTATTAGCTCCATCTTCGGTTCCATACTCTTTAAGATTTCTTCATTTCGAAATGCTTGAGTTGGATCGAAGTGGTTTCTGGATAACATATCCAATCCCGGTCTTTTTGAAACGACTTTCGATAATTTCCGATAAACTCAACCCCGGTTCTTTAGGAAATAGGCAGATAAAAGATAAGAGCAGAGTTCACCTCCTAACTATTTATGGATGGATTTCCTTACCGTTTACCCTAGAAGAATGAAATGAGATTTATATGTACAGTACAACATTATTGGAGATGACTGTGCCATATAACTCATGTGTTTCTCCTAGATATTACCAAAGTTACATTTTGGTCCACGTTTTGATAGTCGGTTGTTAAACTATCAAATAAACAAACATTAAAACATTGATTAAATTCCATATGGGATGTACCAAGCCTTTATTAATTAATTTCCATTAATTAAAATACTTTGCAAAACTGATCAAAAGATCTCTTCAAAACACTATTCCCAAAACCCTTAACATCCCTTTTACACTTGGAAAACATTTATGTAGTTATCTCAATGGTATAAGTATATTACTAGAATATTTGCCAAATTTCCTCCTTTCAAATTCCCTTTTTTTACAAACATTATTTACTATAAAACCAAACCTCCCATCCTTTATAACAATTTCATTTTTAAAAGCTCATTTCATAATTCAAATAACTTATAAATATCCAAAGTTTATAAAACACTTTTATAAGTCTACAAGTCAATTTACAAAACCTCTTTACAAACCTCTAAAATTATTTATAAAACATTTCTCCATTTAAAACTCCCTTGATAAATCTTCTTTAAGAAAAATCATTTACAAAATATCTTTTGCAACTCATCCTTTTAAATCACTTTAAATAAACCCATTTGCTTAGTAATATCCATTTTTATAAACAAGTTATTTATAAATATCTTTATAAAATAATACTATAACTTGAAAATCATTTATAAACTTTAAACCCAAATTGATTAAAGAATTGAAGTTAATTCAAAACCATACTTTATAATTTCCAAATCATACTTTATAATTTCAAAAAGAGGCTTAGCAATCCCAATGGTAGTAATTTAAGTTACCATTTAACATCAATTTCATTTTCAACCCACCTAACCATTTATTTACATAGGCTAACATACATGTAAATCAAATACATTATCAAATCAGGGAATAACATACCAATACAACTTAACTAGCGTATACATGTCCAGACAACTTAATAACAGGATAGTGATTTGTCCTACTAAACAGTTGTCCAAAACAATTCAATCAATTTATAGTAGAACGGGAATTTATTCTGCAAAACACTTGTCCACACAAACAACAATTACATTATAGCAGAATGTGGATTTGTTCTGCTACCAGATGTCCAAACAATCAACTTATAGCAGAATGGAGATTTATTCTGCTTAGACGTGTCCACACAATCAAACCATTTACAAAACTCTTCCATGGTTTTTTGTTTACTTGATGGTATCGACATTTGAATTCCTTGTGTTCAAAACCATCTATAAAAAGTACCTTTAAAACAATTTGATTCTTGAAAACAAGGATTAAAAACTTAAAAATCCATTTTAAAAGGATTAATTACAAGTTTAACTCTTATTAGATCATAATTAATCTTTATTAAATTTGAACTTAATTTAATTATAAATTAATAAAATAATTAAACCTTTAATAAATAATTTATTTATAAATTAAACCCTTAATTAATCCTTTATTAATTACTAAATAATAATTTAAAACCTTTATTAATAATTAACTATTAATTAATCTCAATTAATTGATTGAATAATCTATTAATTAAAACTTAAATAATAAATTAAACCTTAAATAAATAATTTATTTTAAATTAAAACCTTAATTAATTTATAATTAAAAATAATTAGACATTATCTTAATAGTTAATTAATAATTAACCCTATATTTAATTAATAATTAATTGAAATAAATCATATACTTAACTCATAATTAATTAAAAATTAATCTTACTTTTTGAAAGATAACTAGTTAGTAAGTAATCTTCAATTAATTAAAATTAATAAACCTTGTTTAATACTTAATTAATTATTAATTATAACAACTAATTAATTAATAGTTAATTATTAAATTCTTAATTAACTTTCCTTAATAATCATTATTATTTTTTATTTAAAAACACTTTAAAGTATAAAAACTTAACTTTTCAAAAATCGAACTTTTTATCGAACTGCATCCATAGCGACTATCGCTATGGATGTTATAACTTGCAAATGTTTTGGCTTTTCTCTTTGGAAACTTATCACTACAAATCTTACTAACTTTCCAAAACACAAAATAAATAATTTGAAACCAAATTTCTAACCTTGAAATCAATTTTGATTACAAACTAAAACTCGTACTTTTCACAAAGGATTCTTCATCGATAACCAAATCTAAGTGTTAACTTTTCTTAGCATAATAATCACATAACTATGTCCATAACAACTTATACATACCCCAAACCCAAACAAACAGGATCACACTTTTACATCATTTACAAAAATCCAGATTTCATATTCAAGCGCACACTAACTTAACCACATGCATTCACATATATAAGCAACGTGTATATGCATCCAAACCATATGATAATCTAATCCAAACAATCAACTTATTTTATCACCCAATAGTCAATAAATGCAAAGATAAAAACTTTCCCAAAAATTAAGAAGTTTACTCACCAAAATTTTGCAAAACTCTTTTGAAAACTTGAAATACTTTAGAACTTGCATAGCCGGGAAAACCATAAAATCAACTCGAAAATGGGTCATCTTTCCTCGATTTTTGGCCATATTACTCTCAAAATTTAGAAAAGTGGTCAGACGAAAATTTCAAAATTCTTTTCTTAATCATTTCGAATAAAGAATCACTCATTTGGATTTGTTTTGAGGGAGATATGAACAAAAGAAGGAGTTGTATTTTCGGACTTGAAAATCTTAGTCCAAAAATAGGTCTGAAAGAAATGCATTTTTGACATAGCTAAAATCTAAATTTTAAGAGGTGGTACTGATGAAAGTTGTAGCCACTAGAATTATAGATGGTTTTTAAAAAAAGAATTTCTCCATTTGGATTGGAGATGAAGAAAATATGATAGGAGGAAGAGAAGGAAAAATGGAAGGAGAAAAGGGCTATTTATAAGCAAGAATAAAAATAAATTACCTAAACATCCCTTGTCCTTTACCCTCCACCACCTTTTCCACCTCACCAAGCTTGTCCCCCTCCTAAAAATTCATGTTAAAACATGTTTAAACATGTTTTGCACTTAATTGTACTTATGTCGGGAAAAAAATGTTTAAACATGTTTTATATAATATATTAACTTTTTATAATAAAATCTTATCTTATATATATACATACATACTTAAGTGTACATACATGTACACATATGCATTTCCATGTCAAAATATTTGTAAATGTATGTATGTGTGTATACCAAAGTGTCATGACATTCCGACAACAATTAGTAGACGAAAAATCGAAAATTCGAAAAACGAATTCCGGTCACATTTTCTGTTTTACATCAAACTATATATTTTTGTAAACAAATTTTGAAAACTATTTCACTATAATTATTTATCATTTAAAAGAGTTTTATTTTCATTATAAAACTTATTATTTGAGTATTTAAAATTAATTATATAATCGCAAATCAAAGCAGTGAAATTCCGAGTCGTTACATTTTTGTTTTTGAAAACTTGCATGCATATAGAATGACCAATATACATAGGTTGTTTGCATCATATTTTCAAAATTATTTTAAAAGAATGCATTCATACAAAAGGCGCCGATTTAGTATTATTCAACCTAGATATCATATGTATTGTGATACACCAAGCACTCATACACAATTGGCTGCAAAATTGGTTGGATAGTTTAGAATGGTTGTGTTCTATGTTACATGGTTTTGTCCTTGAGAAATTTCAAGGAATAAATTCTTTTAAGGAGGAGAGAATGTAACACTCCATAAAATTAACAATAATTAATTAAAAGAATTAATAAATAATCTATAAGGATCAAAAATGGAATTTGAGAAGGTGAAAGAATTTAGCTACGAAATTTGCACCGTTACTTTTATGGCGCTTTTCTGATCAACTTCATATATAAAGCTTCGTGATCTGAGTTCAAATAAAGAGTTTACCAACATTTGAAGTTTTCGAATATAAAATAATCAAAAGGAATTCAAATCGGTTAAATAATAATAAAATTAACGTTGTCATAACGTTAACGGTGAAATTAAATTACCAGGACCATCAATCGATAGCTAAATAGTTCGATCGACCACTAGTGGTCGATCACTCATATCGACCTGTTGTTTAGGGCCGACGCTGATTGAACCTCGACCTGACGGTCCAGATTTAATAAATAATAATCTAACAAACAAAATTGATTCGAGCGCTTGTAAATACATGCCTAGCCCCTCACTTTTCTTCTCGTATTTTCTGTGCTGAGCAGCGGAGCTCTACCATTTCTCCTTCTCCACTGTTTCTAGAAATTATAAAAGTACTATATATATATCTGTGTGTTGGAGATGGATATGAAATAATAGAAGAAGAGAAGGAGTGAATCAATTCTACGAAAAAGGTCAATTCAAGAGTTATAAATTCAAACTCGACTTATTTCAAATCTCCTATCACATTTGTAATGCTAGTGGATATGTATACACTTTTAAGTACATGTTTTTGGTTGAAAAGAGGAGTCAAGTAACAGGAATTGATTTAGATCTGGAGATTTGATAGCCAAAAGGTGAGTGGAAAATTATGTGATTACATAATACTAGAATTATATCATTGAAATTCTATTTTTATTATTATGCCTATGTAGAAAACATTTAATTCTAGCCTTAAATAAATGAATCTACTTTAAATACTTGCCTACATAATTAGTAAATTGTTTAGCTTTGATAAAATAGGAAATACACCCTAGATCTGAAATTTAGGGAGAATAGTCCCTAAATTCTATGAAATATAAAACAGATAGAACTGTTTAGTTATTTCCAGATTCTTGTTATTTGGGATGTAAACTTTCAATCATTCACTTAGAATGCTCTAATTTGATTTGGGATGTAAATTCTCTATATTTTAATTCATTGGATTTGTAGAATGTACAATTTAATTATATCGATTACCGTGTAAATTTCCATAAATAGTCCAACCTCACAATTGTATATGAAAGGTGCATCGTCTAAAATAACAAGGAATAGTCCAAATGAAAGAGATGTGCAAAGTCAGAGTGTCTTTTCCATAGTTTGCACTGTCTATTTCAATTAAAATAAAAAGAGATAATTCATTAAAATTGCAAACGCGAAACAACCCCACTTTTTGGCAGTTTATGGAAAGTTGCAACAGTAACATTTCCTTCTTGGAATAGAAACGATTCCAATGCATTAAAATGTAGAAGTAAATATTTCTGAGGAATTTACACATAAGTTTATATCCAAAAATCCCTAAATGTAGAAACTAAAAAGTTACAAATAGAAATATAAATAATTATGTTCACCAATTATATATATATATATAAAGTAAAGTATAAGTTTATGAAATTAATAAATAAACGATTATTATAACATAAATACATATATATGGTAATGTGCAATTAATTGTACGTTATCATATTAATTACAAATAAAATGCTAAAATGCGAATAATGTGATAAATCAAGGAGTTAATGGAAAGTTACAGTAATCAAGCCAATATAGGTATAAATTCATTTAATGAATCTAATTATAAAGATCAAATATGACATTGATGAAGAAAATTAAACAGGCATGGTAAATTAATTTTGAAACATACAAATAAATGTCAGTAATATTTGTCCAATTTGAATATAAAAGACCATTATAAAGAGCATTAATGGGAGGTAAAAGAATTAGCAAATGACATTTAATAACATTAATGAAATAAGAAGTTCAAGATTGTATGCGTATAAAATAAAAGTGAAGTTTATAGAATGAATGGTGATAAATGAACTGAGGAGGCGTAATAATTTCCACAGTTGAAATTATATGGTTTCAATAATACGTTTGCGATGGGTGTGAATAGTGGGTGTAGTCCAATATTTAGATTAATTATAAATGACTTGGTTTAGTATGGGCTGGGATGCTAGGTCAGTAAAGTTGCATAACAGAAGTATGTCCTCCGCAAGCAGTTACCAGCGGTTTTATAAACATACTACTAATATGGAACATCTCCAATTATAGGACCCATGGAAGATACATGTTCGCATATAGGTTTGGGGAAACTCCAAGAGTCTGCTTTAGGGTTGAGGTATTAAATGGCTAGGTTAAGGTCTGCCTCCTCGTTGTTAAGAGGCATTATATGACTTAAGGAAATTCTCATAAATAACATTGGGTAATCTCATGACGGGCCTGCTTCGGGGTTAGTATTAAATGGCTGTATTCGGGTCTGCCTCTCCCTATTTTTGAAGTATTAAAAGGTCGGGATTATTTTATTGGTGCGTTGGTGAAAAGTCTCTTGGGGGAGGTCCGCTTCAGGATTGAGGTATTAAATGGAAGTTGAGGTCTGCCTCTTCCTTATCAAAGAAGTATTAAATGGCCTATAAGATATTTTCTACAATGTCAGCTAGGGAGCACTAGAAGGGTTTTCGCCTTAGGTTTAGGTATTAATGGCTAGAGAGTCCGCCTAGGGCCTAGGTATTAAATGACTAGAGAGTTGCACATTTCCTATATAAAAGGTCTTAAGTAACCCAGGTACTTTCTCTCACATCATTAGGATATGATTGGACATTAGATGTGTCATTGAATCCAATATATTCCATAGTTGTGTTGCATCCACGTACATAGCCAGCCATGGAGTTAGGTCTGTAGGGCCAATTGACTATCGATTACTTTAAGGAGGGCTCACTTCAGGGTCGAGTTATTAAATGGCCGTTGGGTTTGCCTCTTTTCTATTTAAGAAGTATTAAGTGGCTGGGGTTTTCTTTTGGGAAGTACAATAACACACACACACACACACACATATATTTATATATGCATATATATACTCGGAGTAGGTTGAACATATCGTGCGCATATGGAATTAATGACTAACCCATAATATTAAACATAATGCATAAATGGATATCAATCGGCATAAACTATTATTATGGATAAAGTATGTAATTTATCAGTCAACATAACATTGTTCTGACCGCCTCCTCATTTCAATCCACATGATAGATTTAGAGAGACATGATACCGGTATAAGACAAAAACGGTAGGTGGATAGTTTGTCTCATTCATGCTCTACACTGACAAGGCAATTAGATATCCTAGGAATAATATTTGTTCCAAAGCAGTAGCCTTAGTTGGTATATATGTTTTATTATATTTTACTATTCCGCTATGAGTCCATATACACAACTCTCTAATATACTTATAATTATTATAGGTTACCAACACGAGCAATCCATATCCTAATGGACTTGGTTTTTGGTTTAGTCGAAATTCGGATCTATTAAGGTGCGGGTTGTTACAGGCGTACTCCCACTTAATTAATTAGCTAAATAAGGTACAAATTCTAAAGCTCTACAAACAAAAAGTGGGACAACTTTCAAAACTTCCACATAGACAGTCCATAGAAAACATACATCGTTTGAAAATCAAATGGCTCACATAGGGGGAAAAACACCTTAATTTTTCTACACCAATTTTTCTGAAACAAGACAAAAAACAACGAACAAATTGATGGTGGATGACAAAGGTAATTGGGTCAATGTAAATGAGAATTTGAACAAGGAAACATTACAATTCTTTACTAGTTTATTTAATTTTACTTCTACTAATAATAATTTCTCATATGTTACAAGCAAAAAACTTCTTTCAGCTAATACAAGAAGAGTAGTGGATGGACCATTTGAAATGGATGATGTTAAACAAATAGTGTTTCAAATTGATGAAAATAGCTCTCCTGAACCGGATGATTTCATTTCAAAATTCTACAAAAGAGCACAGGGAGTTAATCAAAAACATCGTTTTTCAAGCAATGATGGGCATTCAGCAGTCATATAAGATTATTAGGAAAATAAATCATACCTTTCTATGCTTAATCCCAAAAATTGTAAACAATACTCTTTCAGGTTACATGCCAATATCTATATGCAATGTAATCTACGAAATCTTGGTTAATCTATTATGTAATAGAATAAAGTAACATCTTAATAAATTAATATTAATAAATCAAGATGAGTTCATTCCAAAAAAAATCATATAGAGAATTCTCTATTAGCATACGAAATGGTAAGAGGATTCAGTGGGAAAATGACCAATAATATATGCTTGAAAGTTGACTTACATAAGGCATACAACAAAATCAATAGAGAATTCATATACCAAATGTTGCTAAATATGGGATTCTCAGATAAGTTTGCACATTCGATATATGTATGTATCTTTACTACCACTTTCTCCATTCTTATAGATGGCAACTCTATATGGTTCTTTAGTAGTAATAGAGGCATAAGGCAAGGAGATCCACTATCTCTGTTCCTTTTGCTATCATAGTGGAATACTTTACAATCTTATTAGACTTGGAATTCTATGACGGCAACATCGACCCAATTCTTCCTATTGAACCAACCCTTACTCATTTGTTATATGCGAGTGACATTTTAATGTTTGTGAAAGCAAGCACTAAAAATGCAGCAAACATAGCCAAATAATGAAAATTATAAACGAGTCTTTAAGTTTAGAAATGAAGAATGGAAGACTACACATTATTTTAGCAAAGGGGAAAATCTCAAAACTCAAATCATCAATATATTGAATATGCAAATAGGGAATCTCCCAACTACATACTTAGGAATTCCCTTATCTTACAGCAAACTAAAATCAAGGGATTTTGGAGTTCTATTAAAATTCTTAAGAAATTCAACTACTAGAAAAATGGGATACTGAATGTAGCTGGTAGAAAAAACAGTGATATAACTATGATAATGTTTTAGGTTCAATCCTATCAACTTCCAGTATCAATAATAAACAAAATAAACTCAATTTTTCAAAATTTGTTTGGAACAACAAAAACCATGACATATGCTAGGATGACTTATGTCGTCCAAAATTTGAGAGAGGAATGGGCATAAGAAAATTATAGATGTGATGAAAGCAACAATGTTGAAACTAACATGGTGGTTCATACAAAGCGAATGCTTATGGTCTTAGTGGATGAGAAATGGATATTGCAAAAACAAAAATTTCTAGACTATCAATGAAGAGAGAAATGCGTCATACGCCTATTCAACACGATCTCGAATAAAGGGTACAATTGAAGGAAGGCCATCAACTGAGACAACACAAGCCTTTGGTTCGATCCATGGGTGAATGGATGGTCAATACAAGATATGATAGGAAGGGAATACAAATTGATTATCGGTGGCCACAACATGAAATTTTCTTACCTCATCTCTAACGGACAATGGAGAGAAGATAACGCCTATCTGCCTCCTCATATCACCCAACATATTCTTAGGATCCCCCTAATTCACAACAGTTTTGATGACTACTGGGCTTGGAAACCACACAACGATGGGGAATTCTTTTTTATCTCATCATGGAATTGTGTTAAAGGAAGGAGCAATGAATTATCATGGTGTAAACACATTTGGAATGCTGCTTGTTCACCTAAAATTTCACTATGTGCCTTGCTTGTAAGATCGAACAAGTTACAAAACAAAGACAAAATCTCTAGGTAGAATATAACAATAGATGTGAACTGTGTATTGTGCAAGCATGAACATGAAAATAAATCACTTCCTTTTCAAATGCACATACTTAAGCATGTTGTAGGACAATCTCAGTGAAAAGTACAATTACCAAGCATAGTCAACAATTCTGTAAACGATGTTTTTTGAAGCAGCATTCAATAGAAACAACAACAAAAAATCACTTAACAAATTGATAGATATAGCAATAACTACATTAATTTGGCATACTTGGGTCGAGCGAAACAATAGAGTTTTCCAAAATATTGAAACTCTTGTACATGTAAAATTTATTAATGACTGCAGGAAACAAGTAGGAGGAACTAATATTAGGGACAGAGATGTCAGAGGAAGGTAAACTTACCTTTGGGAAATTCGGACACAAACCCCCTCCAAAAACTCAAACCAAAGACAGAAATGTAGTTTTTCCAAGGCATAGAGAATGACATAGCAGCGCCCGACGAAGCTGCACGAAGCTGCAGAACTTGAGAATCTGATTGGAATATAATGTAAGTCTATTCTCTTTTTGAGCAACCGTATGGGAGATTAGATAAGTAGCCATTGATGCGACTATCTAGACTATAGTTATGAGTAAAAACTTTACTCACCTTAATTCCAACTATCATATTTATGCAAACAAGCTTTCCATTGCCTCAATTCATTGATTTCAGCCACAAAACTTCACCTTTTTTGCCGTCTAAACCTAAACGATGCTTTAAACTCCATTGATTCAAGAAATTTTACACTCTAAAGGTTGCAAGAAGTGTATGAACGTATGGCCAAGGATTTGGAAATTTTCTTTAATTTATTTGGATTTTTGTTGAATTTCTAACTTTGTTTCTAGAGTTAAAAAGAAGAAGAAAATGATTTCTTCTTTTGCCTAGTTGAGATGAATTGTACGTGTGGTGAGGAGGTAAAGAAAAGAGAATTATTTTTGTTATCTAGTTGGGCTTATTTGGGTTTAAATTAGAAATATGCCCATTTCCTCTTTTTATTTCATTTTATTTTGCTTATAATAATTATTAACCTTGAATGAAACCCATTAAAAATCAACTAAATTCCTAAAAATCAAATTGCTCAATTCTTATCTGTTTACATACATTTTTTAATATATATTTATCAACAATATATATCTTTAAATAAAACCTTCGTTTTATTATTTTTAGAAAAATAAATAAGTGCTTAAAGCTATACATTTAAAGATTTTTCACATTATTATTATTACAAAAACTTTAAAAATATATCATAATTATTTTTAAAGGAAAAAAATACAATTTTCAGTGCATTTCCATTTGAAGTATTTAAGCAGAATACTTGAGGAAAAAGTAATGTGACAATGACTGTTGTTATGGGGTCTAGACTCAATGTTTGAATCGTTGACTTTGGCATAGATTAGTCTTCCAGATTAGACAGCCGCTAAGCATAACTAAAGTTGGTGATGGCCAACTCATATTTATATAATTACTTCATAATGATAAAATATAAATATAAACCCATAAAAATCTCAAATTCTTGCTTATTATTAATACATCACTTTTAAAATATTCTTACACAAAGTATTCATATGCCAAAATATTTTGTTTTTCATATTCAAACCATACGATATATTGAATTTCTCTTCATTATAAAAATGAAAAAATTATTTAAATGCATTTTCAAAAAGCACCCACATTATTTCATATCAAAGTTTTCAAATATCATTAATTTCATTATTTTCAAGATATTTATACTCAAAATCCAACTTTAAACATTTTTTCCTAAAAAAATAATCTTCTCCAAACCCTTTTATTTTTTAAAATAAAATAACCACTTTCCCTATAAATTCTTCTTTTAAAAATCATTTACACAAAAAATACAAAAATCATTTCTGAACCTCAAAATCATATTATTCCATAACGTTATAATTATATTATTCTATTTTATTCTCTAAATTCACCTCATCACAATTATAGCTTTGAAAATTCTAGAATTCTCTTTTAAAAATTATTTTATTCCCTAACCTTTGCACTCCAAAAACTGGTTGTTACAGACTTCCCCCTCCTCACCGTAAGAAAATTACATCCTCACAATTTTCACCTTGAGGGATTACTGTAAAAAGTCCTATAACCCATCCTATATTAACTGCAAACATATCACAAAACAAACAACCAAGGAAGACAAAGAATAAACAATGTGTCAGTTTGGTGGCCATATTTGGAAGTATCCAGTTCATAGGTCCAATTTTGAAAAGTAAGTAGAGGCGTACAATTCATCTAACTATTCGTTAATGATTAGTTTAGGAAATTAACCTTTGATGGCAATGAGATTAAAGGCTCTATAATCCAGACAAAAATGCCAACAACTGTCTTTTTTTAACAAGAAGAATGAGGAATGAAAATGTACTTGTGGTTGGTTTGATAACTTTGGATTGGAGCTTACTTTTTATTTGCGACTTTATTTCATTCTTTGGAAGAACGGGTAGAAGTTGTAATTGACACTGACTAGTTGTGGGTTGGCAAGGAGGTTGATATGATGGTTGAAGTCGAGTTTTGGGGAAGGTCGACAGGCTTATAAAATATGGTTAGATATTGTTTGAGGAGTGTATTTATTTGTGGGCTTGTGGTGAGGGAGTGTGAGTTGTAAGTGAGTTTTGGTCTATAATGATATGTAAATAATATGGAAGTATGGGCTTGTGTTGAGGGAAATGTCAGTTGTAATTGCTGGGGATCTCTTACTCCAGCCGGAACGTTCGAAGTACTTATTGCTGGTGGGGTAGCTCGGTCATAAGTTATAACTTGTAAGTACTAACGAAGCCACTAAAGTTTCAACTTCATCTACGGTGGGCACACTTACACCCCAAGCCATTATAGCTTCAGTATTGCTATGACTCGCTGTACTTATTTGTAAAAAATTGTACATTGGCAGCTACCAAAGATAGTCAAAATATGTAGGATGTGTGGTGTATGCATAACAATATACATGTATGCTTTATCATTGTTCCCTAAGTTTACTAGATCTGGTAACCTAAGATCTGATACCAAATGTGATGTCCTATAATCTACGAATCCAAAACTAATGCAAAAATACTCTATCCGACCCTTGAATGCAAATCATGAACTATCAAGGGAAATAAAAACAAAAATATCTAACAATAGTCCGTGCAATACAATTATAGTGGAAGGATAACATAATGTAAGAATATGCATGCATAGAAACATGAGAGATATCATATATAAGATAGTGTATGTGAATCAAATTGACATAATCAAATTTATTAATAGTTAGAGTACACCACCTCCATAAATATGAAATACTAAATAATACATTAATTAAAGTACAATGCCTCGTATATTAACAAAGTGTTTGAAATGCATAAATAATATATAAAAGTAGTTATTTCCATGCCTCTAAAAGATCCAATAGTCTGCCAGCATATCCCCACTCACCAGACTCTTTGTCTGCTCATGAGAGTACCTAAGGGTTATCGAAAAAAGATATAAACAAAGATAAAAATGTAGCTAGAAATAAGTCTGGTATGAGGGGAAATGTCTAAAATTACTTTATATATTCAAACCTATGTACATATACAAAATATGAGCAAGATATTTAAAGGATATCTGCCTATCCTATGTCTTCTTATGAATCAAAAAGTCAACACAATAAAAGAGTATTGATATACTAGCAAATAGTACATTGGATAAGAGACTATGCTATTATTAATAAAATATCCCAGTGTAGGATACTACGACACTTCAAAGACTAGAGGTGTCATGGGTTTCCTAGCATAGGCTAACCCAATCATGTCAAGCTAGTCCTATCCCTACAATGATACAATCCACCATCATAACGTCAAACACTGATAGTATGATATCGGTTCATTATGGGACATCATATAAGTACTTAAACCAAGGACCATGGGGATGAACCCTACAAAACATGCTTTGATAGCCTAAGACCGGCTTACGCAAAGTCAAGTGAAAATGCATGAAATCACACATTTCAAAACATAGAGCATTAATAAAAGCACTCATCATCTCACCTTGATCACGTCGATGATCACTTCCTCGATCATCATGTCAACCACTAGAATTCCTACTTCAAAGTCATGTTGTCATGGGCCCAAAATCTGGCCACATAGGCAAGGCCCCTATGACGACCGCCCTACACCTTTGACATCCAATATAACTAAATAGTGTGCTGCTGTGATGCCCGGTCGATGTAGGATGATTGTCAAGTGCGAAAAGAATAGAAACAACCACATAACCTGTCGTATATCTCATAGTGTATCGAATAAAATATAATAACAACTTCATATATATAAAATAGGTGAGACAGTAATTACTAAAATAAACCACAATATCATAGTACACATTCACAAAGTTATACAAGATGATAATAGAGTTTACACAACTGATAACAAACTCAAACTTTCTCCAATATATAATAGACGAACATTGTCTAGGCTCCACAATGTCATACAACGGAGTAAGCATAAGTATCCATATATAATACGAGAAAGTTCCATCATGCTCATCCTCTATACTGCCGCCGCGTACCACCTAGACCTGTTACCTAATCTACTTATTTAAATGTAGTCAAGATAATAAGAAGCAAATCATAAAACCTCGAGTCAAACAACAGTCTTGTGTGAGTGATAAAAAGTCACAAATATTATACAAGTCAATTAGTAAGGAACAAGGGTATACAAACCATACCTAACCTATCCCTGCAACTAAAGAGTTAGCACATATGCAACTCTACAAACATCATAAAGGGTGCTACATCCTAAGTACAATGTCGGGTGCTTAGGTATCCACATCCACAATACCTATATCAAGTGATAGAATACAAGAGAAACAACCAAAGAAAACATAGTATCCATCAAAATACTCACTGTCACTCAATGTGCCTGGATATATGATTATTCGTATGACCATTCCACTGCCATGGATTAATGGAAAAGTCCTAGTTTTTAATGTATTCACCCACAGCCCGTAGCTGACACTAGATCCATTCCACCAATCCAGGGTATGTGGATCCATTCCATTGATTCGAGGTAGCCATTTAAGTACTCATTAAGCATCCTCACAATACCCTCGCTTATGAGTACAACATAAAACACTCCGAGTATCTACGATCCCTTAGGACCCGTATTTGAGCCCTTTCCTTGCTCCATCCGGTTTGCATTCATCCTCAAGGAACCATTCCACACTCCTATCTTTCCATGGTAGAACCGTTCAACATTCTATCCATGGGTCACCTTCCTAGCCTTCGCTATTATGGATTATCATCTCATAACTTCATTTAACATCGAGTCGTCGTCATCGAAACACAATTCCATCACCATTGAGTTACAGTCGTCAAAGTTCCAAAGTCTTCATCCTTCACCATGCTTCCTCATCACCATTAAACATCAAGCAAACAAACAATTAACTTTAGCATGACCTGTAGGACATACTCTCCTCCTCTTGGAAGTTTGACCCCAATAGGCCTCAATAATTCATGTCGGTACCGGCCAAAAGAGGTCGTTACTAGTATGAATTTCCTAACCTGTACTTAGCCAAATTTTGGCTAAGTACTTCTCTCCCCATTCACTTCATGTTTACATGCCTAGAGCTCCACCTTTCCATGCCTTAAGCTCCCAAGTCTCTAGATCCCTTCTGCTGTTAGGAAAATAGTTCGATACCGACCTGAAGTGGTCGTTACCAACTTTTATACTTAGCCAATTTTTGGCTCTTATCTTTTGAAGTTCCTTTCTTGCCTTGTCTTAAAGCTTGCTCGATGTTTCATTGCCTTTGCTCCGAAGCAACTCATTCTATCGATTAAAACTGCAACTTCCCAAACCAAACTTCATGTCAATATCGACTTCTAGATATGCATCCAAATGGATTCCGATTGACTTGTGACCTGAAGTGTAGGCTTCTTCGATCCTCCAGAGGCCCTCCTCTAAGTTTCATCCCATTTTGAGAAATTTTGACATAATTTTACCCATTCCTATCTATCCTAAAACACTAGCAAACTATATCAAAATAAAAATATGCAATAGCAGCCATCATGCATATATATTCATTAAATATAAGCAATAAATCCAAACATGATAACATACAAGATTTAGCCTAGATCTTGTTTTGCACTAACATGACAATATGATCCCAAAAGGGTTGTAAAACCATTTAATATCTATTTCTATCTTTTTAATTCGGCCATAAACATGTTTAAAGTTTAATTAATGTTTATAATCATTTTAACATGGAAATCATTTCAAAAACATCATTTTTAATTATTTAGACAAGCATAGAATAGTGAGAGATCAATAATCGCTCACATGATACCTAAATTACCATTTTAAATGCTCAAATCTAAAGTGGAACGCAAATAACACAAATCCAATGTACCCAAACAATGAATCTACAATCCCCCTCACTAATTACCCTTCTAATGATGGATTAGGCTAAAGCTAATAAAAAAAGGAAGGCTTTTTGATAAAATTAGGATTAATGGACGTTTGGATTTTTTTTGGAAAAGTGGAAAATGATATAAGAATGTCCCACTACCCCCTATTAGGCCCAATTCCCAAAATTTGTTAATGGACCAAAGCATGGGCTTAGTTTAATTGCTCACTAATCTGTCCATTAGCAAACAGATTTTAAAACGACCATATCTCCTAAACGGTAAATCCGTTTTCTATTATGACCACTCTATAGAAAGAGAAACCATCATCCCGATTTAATGAAAGTGGCTTCAGACCCTAATTCTATTTCTATCAAAATTTGTAGGCCCTACAAGAATTTTTAGGTCTAAACTATCTGATAAAAATTCTAAGTATGGAAAATCCCTAGTAGTCATTTCACAAAGTTTTAAAGTCATACGACCTCATATGATTTAAATAACTATATTTTACGATCCTCCTATAATTAAAATATAGGTCATTACACTCTTCCCCTTAATATGAGTTTCACCCCCAAAGTCCATAAACATATCAAAGAATAGTCAACCATAGTTACCCTACATGCCTAATAATCATATGCAACCACCAGTCATATCAGACAAGCAGCCATGCAATCAATAGTATAGACTAACCTATCCTAGCATGCGAGATACTAAACTATCATATATGATATCAAAATGAAAGTAAATACGGTAAACAGTAGGCCTTGCAATGCAAAGAGCTCCGATGCAGCCTCATGCTCCCCTCTGTTTCCTATATGCAATCACCTTCACTTTCGCCCCCATTGAACCTTCACTAACTCCATCATCTTCCTCATAAGCGATTTCGTATTGCTTATGACAATACAGACTGGCTTATGAGATCTCGAAGCATCTAGTGCAATCTTGATATCATCTAGTTGATCTGGTGCAATCATCATGCTTGAGTCGTGCAGATGTGGAATACGTTGTGCATGCCTACCATCTTTTGAGGTAAGTTGACCCTATATGCTAGGTTTCCAATCCTCTTTCCTATCGAAAAAAGACCTACGAATATCGACGCCAACTTTCCCTTACTACCGAATCAAATAGCATTCTTCAATGGAGAAATCTTCATGGACACCATACCACCGATAGAGAACTCTAATACTCGACATTTCTTATCAGCGTAACTCTTCTTCATATACTAAGAAGCTTCCATTTATTGTCGAATGAGCTAAATCTTTCCTGAGGTCACGCAAATCATATTTGGCCCAAATATTAGTTTCTCGCCCACTTCCCACCAACATGAAGGAGTGCTACACCGTCAACTTACAATGCTTCATACGGTACCAACCGATACTAGACTGATAACTATTGTTTTATGCTAACTCTGCCAAATGCAAATGATCGTCCCACGAGTCTCTGAAATCGAGTATGCGAGCTCGCAAGTGATCCTCTAATACACGATACACCCTCTCGGTCTGCCCATTGGTTTATGGCTGGTAAGCCATATTAAGATACAGCCATGTCCCCCACGCCTCTTGTGAGCTCTTCCAAAACTCACTAGTGAATAAAGGGTCTTGAGCACTCACAATTCTCTTTGGCATACCATGGAATCACACTATCCATTTCACAAACAACTCGACCGACTTGGAAGTCATTCTACTAGACTTAATAGGTATGAATTGGGTACTCTTCATTAATCTATCGATTATGACCTAAATACAATCGTACCTGTAATGACCCGCAAATTTGACACATCAATAATTTTGAAATAGACTCTAGTGTCAAAAGGAAATTTTGAGTAAATTGTTTTTTTTGGGGTTTTGATGGTTCCATTGGGTGTAGAAATATGGAAAACGTATATTTCAATATATGGCATGATATACTTTTGTCAGAGTCTAAAAATGGGATTTTTGGGCTTTTAGGACCGCTTTAGCCCAACGTGACCATTTTCCCCTATAAAAATAGTGTTAAGAAACCCTAGCCGTCATCTTCTTCCCACTTTTCTACCCTAATCCTGAAATTAACTAATTTCTCTCTAATGGTGATTAGTGAATGAATTAATAAGTGATTAAAATACAAAGTGTCCAAACCCTATCGAATTATATATGGATTCAAAGCTCTTGATGATGTGAAGAGAAGGGAAAATTTTGTTTTCTCATCTAATACACTAGTTCATTAGAAATCATAGAAATAATCTTGACTGTCTGTATTTTCAGTTTTGATTCAATAGTGAAACAGCGGCCAATCGACGATTGGAGGTTAAGGTTTTATAGAGGATGACAAATGGAACACATCCATAGTGGCCGATCATAAAAAATATTAATGAGCTGGTCGGAGTAATTTGCTAAAGGTCCAAACCCTAGGCAGCAGTAGATCTAATACAACGGTGGCAGAGGCTCACGCGAGGGGTCGGAACTAAAAGCAGTGCGACGGGAGTCCAATGGCGGTCATCGATCGTCGATTGGAGTACAAAGGCAATAGGAAAATGTGGCCAAAGTTGGTGAAATTCATGGTCAAACTAACGGCTGTGTTAGTGGGGAAGAAGGTAATTTTCTATTATAGCCCTTGAGTTTTTATTAACTGCAAATTAAACTCTGAAACTTCTAACCTTCGTAACTTTTGCATACGAACTTCGATTTATGCACGGTTTCTTTCATTGGACTCGTAGTGGAATTCCAAAAAAATTGGCATAAGTTTTATTGAGTGTTTTGGGGCTATTTGCAAAACATGTTGGAATGGTTTATTTAATTTAATTAACTGAGCTTTTAAATATTACATTATTAGTCATCGATGAATATTTTATACTGGTTAAGGTATGTTGTGTTATGTTAATAGTTGTTTGTATGTTGCAATATTTTGGATATTGAGGCTTGACTTGATTGATTTGGTGTTAATTATTGCATTATTGAACGTTTAATTATAATTGGTTATTAATCTCGAAAAGATAATTGATAAATAGAAATAATGGAATTGTCTAATTTTGGGAAAATTAGGTAAATAATAGTAAATGAGGTTATTTGCAAATTAGGAGTAATATTTTTAAGTATTACTACATTTAAAGATATCAAATATTTAAGGGAATACATCATGATTCAAGATGTTGAATGTGTAGAAGGAAAGCAATCAAACATTCAACAAGGGTTAATGGGCTTTAGGCAACTTCAAGAAGATATCGAACTTCTATAAAAAGGTATCGTGTACCTAAGAGAAGATGATGAGATTATAAGTGTGTCGAACTCCAAGAAATTGGCTATACCAAAAGATGTCGTACATGAACATATAGTCACAAAGAAGATATATCGAAACTTTGTAGATATTGGGCCTTTACAACTATAACAATTGTAAAGCACTTACATGAGACAAGTGGTTTCGAGCATTTACAAGAGCGGAGGATGCAGAGTTTCAAAGAGTATAAGAGATATCAAATGCATATAGTTATCAAAAATGCTGTAAGTCATCAGTGCTTAAAAGGGTATCATAAATCATCAATGCAGAAAAGGATGTCGAATATCAACAACTGTGAAGCATGTCGTAAACCATCAATGTGGCAAGAGAGCGTAAATCATCAATGTGGCAAAGATGTCATAAACATCAATAAGTAGGATACCGTAATTCATCAATATACAGAAGATTGCCGCATATCACCAACACAATGAATGATGTCGAGAATCAAGGGCGCTGAAGGACACATGGCAACCATGCCGCTTACTTCAACTCCTATGAATACGGACCACATAGCTTCATGGAGGGGTGAATTCTACCTATCTTTTTTCTTACATTTTCAAATTTGTAAACCCTAAATAGAATTAGTGATTTAGAGTGCCTATTGTAAATTTGTGACTTTTTGCAAACAAGGACTTGTAGAAATTGTTTTACATAGCATACTATATGTAAATAAAGATTCTTGACTATTATATGACTTACGACTTGCATACGACTTTATGCCCTATTGTTTATGACATGTACATGATTTCTTTATTAAACATGCAAACTTCTTGCGAGTTGACATAAGGCTATCCGAGTCAATCTCTAACTAAGCCTTATCTACTTTGCACATTTCGGGGTTAATAAAGAAATTTGTTAACATTTGGCGCTAGAAGGAGAGCCCGAAACCTCCATTTCCCTACATATCTCATATTGGATTATCCTTGACCTGCATATATAGGGTATAGAGGATTTACCCCAACCTGCATATTCCGTAAAGGAAATCTCCAAACCTTACATAACCTTTTTTGGACAATATAATGACTATCTTGGAACAAGGATCTTCTAAGCCTCAGGAAGTTAGTCTAATTTATCAAATAACTTCTGACCCTTGGTTTAACGACGAACAAGAGCTAAGGAGCTAGCGCTACAAATCAAGGAAAAAAAGCGATCCCTTATAATCCCGATAAGTGGAGCATAAACCCATTTCATATAGACTCTACCCCTATCCATGGTTATCATCCTCTGATTCTAAAGGAAAGCACAAAGAACAATAGTTTGCACCTAAAATTGATAAGAGCTATAAGATCCCAATCCAATGAACTATTTTTGAAAAAGAGATAACAAGAGGCTTTGACAAGTTTGCCCAGAAATGGAACAAAATAATTAACCTTCCTCTCGCCTCAGTTAAAATGCAAGAATATTTAAAAAGAAAGTTTATGGATGATACTACTACGCCAATCCAATGCTATAAGAAAATCAAGTGGGAAGAAAGAGCACAATGCCCAAGAAATTCCCGATCTTCAACGATTCATTCCCTTACCACTTCCCATAAGAATATTTACCTCCTAACTAAAGAGAGATTAAACTATTGACCTTCAAAGAAGAAGCAACTAGGAAATGAAAGGAATTTCAATGGTGTTTACTGTCAATATCACTAAAGGAATGGACACGAAACCAACCAATGTCGAGTTCTAAAAGGAATGGTTGATAATTTCTTAGGAAAAGGAAAACTTCAAGAATTTATTAGCGAAATTTATGCAAAAGGCACATGTGTCTACATAGAGCAAGTAATCAATAAAGAAGAATGCTTCATTAAGAGGATTTATAAAATAAAGAAAAAGGCCTTTGAGCCAACCAAGATGGCCTATTTAAAGCACCTCCTAGAAGGAGGTCATAGTAAGCCTCTGGTCCCACCTATAAGGCTTGGCCAGAGCACTGCAAGCCTTCGGTCCTGCTTATGAGGCCTGGCCGAAGCGCCTACTAGAGGGAGGACAAATTAAGCCTAAGATCCCACCTAAGATGGCCTGGACAAAGCACCAACCAGCCTTCAGTCCATCTTATAAGGCATGTTTGAAGCACCTCCTAGAGAGAGAACGGAGTAAACCTTTGGTCTTGCTTAAGATAGCCTGGCCAAAGCACCAAACCAGCCTTTAGTTTTGCCTATAAGGCTTGATTGGAGCGCCTCCTAGAGGAAGGATGGGAAAGTCTTTGGTTCCACTCAAGATGGATAACCAAACACACCGAACAAAACCTAAATCATCACCTAAGATGGTAATAAGGGATTCGATCAAAGTTTAGATCATTACCTATAGATGGTAATAAAGGAAATTGATCAAAGCTTAAATCGCTACCAAGAGAGTAATAAGGGGACAAAAAGAATCAATAAAGCAAATCAAAACTTTGTCCTAAAGAAGAATCAAGGCAATCTTCTAGAGGAAGAATAGTTAAACACATTTAATCTCGTACCAAGGCTAAATAAAAGTAACCTTTAAAGGAAGGATCAAAAGTTATCTATCATGCAAAATTGAGAATTTTAGTGTCAGATAGTGACATATGAGAAACTATGACTTATTACTTGAGCCCGAGGCTTCATTCTTCGAAATAACGAATTAACTCTCAGTCCATATTAGAATTCAAATTAGCAAATAATGGGAATCTCTATTAAAAATCAGATTTCTAGATAATAGGAATCTTCGTTAATAATCAAGATTTTTAAATAGCAAGAATCTCCGTTAATAGTCGGATTTCTAGTTCTCTTACCAGATAGAATTCTGGACTTGTTATCAGAAAAATTATGATCTTCTTATTAAATGGAATTATAATTTAATACTAGATGGATTTCTGGTCTTTTATTCACATTAAATTATGGTATTAGTACCAGATCGATTTCTTCTTCAGTTCAAATAGTATTACAAGATAGTTTTCTGGTCTTCTATTTCAAAGTCATTACCAAACAATTTACTGGTTTCCTATTCAAGTTATTGTCGGATGGATCCCTAGTCTTCTATCCAAATGATATTATTACCAGAAGATTTCTAGTCATTAATACATAAGAAATTATAATTACCAGAAATTTTTTGAATATATACTCTTCGAGACTATTGCTTAAAATGTCAGGCTCCAAATTTCTAGGTGATAAGGCCAAAAGGCAAGTTATTAAAAGGTTCACTCCTCTAAGTGCTAAATTAATGGAGTTCAAATTTTGTAATAACGAGAATCTTCGTTATCAGACGGATTTCTAATTTCCTATTAAATAAAGGAAGGGTTCTTCTGAACATTTGATTAAATAAGTTGCTAATCATTTTATCAAAATAGATTTCAGGTTTTAGTGATAAGGTTTATGTTAAGAAGACAAACCAATGCTCAATCAAAGGCTACATATCATATTGCAATCAAATCTAAGCTTAGGAAAACAAGTTGTATGTTTTAGACAATTCAACAAATTCAAAAAGATGAATACAAGGTTCATTCAAGCCAACAATCATTTAGATACAAGTTTGTTTATATTATATACAAGAATTATAGGGTACCAAGAAGCAGTAGCCAAAAGGAAAATCTGCCCAAAAACTCATAAGCGATTCTTCTTTATGCGTCAAATTTCTTCACCTTCTTTTTCAATTTTTTAACGACCAAAGGAGAATAAATAATATGATGGATAACCACATACAAAAGTTCTTTAAGTTTCATTTCTTTCTTCCAAATAATATTTGCATCATCAATAGAGCCATTTTGAACTTCCAATGCATGCTTAAGTGTTTTATTGGTTCCCTTTAAAGTCAAAATCTCACTCTTTAATTTCTTAATCTCCAGTTCAAGAGTATATTCTTCACACTTAAGTTTCTCCATCTAAATCTAATAATTTTTATGATATTGAGAAACTTTTTCATCCCAATGCATGTTCAAAAATTGAACGCATTCATGTCTAACTTTTTGACTCCATCTGGCGATTTCACATCATCTAGACTCAAGGGTGGGTTCAACAAAGTAGAAAACTATTATTTGCCGATCAAAGGAGTAGGAGTACAAAGGCTGGATTTGCCTTCACTCGCAATAGTTTCTACGGATTGACAGGATACTTAGCTTTTCAACAAATCTACTTCATGATCCATTATCCTTTGATGTAGTCGGGCAATTTCTACATCAGCTTTGATTTCTTGGACTAAAGGTCTAGACTGGCCAATCACATCATTTTCTCTTTTAACTCTTGAATTCCTTTATCCTTTTCTTTAATATTTTCCTCTAAGTTGGAGGTCATCTCCTTTAAACTACTAAATGTGGACTTCAACCGGTAGTATTTTTCGTGCCATTTCTATGCATCTGGGTTATCCGAAAATGACAAAATCAAAACACCTTGAGAAGAGAGCTTCTTCTCGAATTCCGATTTGAACTTAGCATTAATAATACCCAATGAAGTAAGGAGTCCCAGACTATAGGACACAAGCATTAGCTGTTTTTCCAAATAAAAATAAGCAAATGGGAAAAGGTAATCAATACGGAGGAAATGTATTTTTTATTAACAACAAAAACTGTTACAAGCATGAGAAAATTTAAATTACAATAAAGTTTTATGCACTAAATTCTCGAAGTTTAAAAACGGCAGTTTGAGCCTTTTTAAGTGATCCCATGGATAAATAAAGGGTAGAGTAAAAAAGAACATTAAACCCTTCAAGGGTATTAACTGGAGGGAATTGATGGTAGTCCTATTTTACAGGTCGGAGGGCTAATCTCACCACGTAACAATTTAGCATAGTTGGTTCGAGTCTCACTAAGCAATTTATTCTTTTTGTCATCCAAGGTATCGAAGAGAAAGTGTGAAAGCTGTATGTAAACTTCTTGGAGATCTCAAAGGAAGCAATATTTTGCTACTGAGAAGTATTAAGAATCAACAATTTCTCTTTAAAGTCCATCTTTAATAAAAAGTTCCATTAAAATAGGACTAACCGATGATTGCTTGATCTGTATGATTTATAAAAGATAAACGAAGTTGCAAAGAAATGAAAACATTGAAATTCATAAAACTGTCTGAAATACACATCAAAGACATAATTACTCGGGTTCATACAATATTGGCCCTTTGTAAAATTCAGAAATAAATATCTCCTTGTTAAATTTAACTTTCTTGAAGGGAAGAATATTTAGTAAAAGTGGAATGATCGCAACCCTGGGAAGATTCCAGCATTCTCCGAAATGGGGAATGGTTCCATGCTCATCCAAATATCTACTATGCAAATGCCTAAACATACACCGACTTTTTCCCTCTGAGATTGAAAAATCAGCAAGAACATTTCTAGAGTAAATTTTGTTGAGGAACTCCATTAAAGTATCCCTATCTTTAATAAGCATCCAAAATAGTGTGGTTAATTCTCTGTTTTCCTTTAAAGCTCTTTCTCAATGAAGGTGATATCCTTTTAAAAGCAGAGCCGAACGTTTCTTCTTAAAGTTCTTTAATCGCTTAGCATGAGATAGAAGATTTTGATATTTTTTAGACAAATGATTATGGTCTTCGACTAATTTTTCAATCTCTCCATTCAAGCGATGCACTTCTCTCTCGCTCTTCTCATATAAAGTCTCATAGTAATATTTGGTTATTTTTCTTAACTAAAATTAATAAACTTGTTAATGGATGGCTAATAACTTTAAGTATTTAAATAATGAATTCCATACCTGCGTGACCGAAACCTGAGAAGTGAGGGCTTGAACTTTTCTTTTCGAATGTTGACCGGGGGAAATAGCATTTTTCAGAGGGATATTTTCCCGCGAAGGATTTTGAGAATCAGGAAAATCAGGAAGATCTGCATTATGGGGTAGACAGATCTAAGTTGTGACCGCCTAATCCATCACCCCTATTTCTTGCTCCTTCTGGACCCTTGTCGCACTCATCTACACCTTGATTACTAACATTGTCGTCTTCGTCATCATCCTCCCCTTCATCTGAATCTTTGTTCCCTTAAGCGGGGGATCGTCAAAAGATAACAACTTCTTCGGATCAATGACTTCTTCTTCTGGGAATTTGTCTTTAAGAGATCCTTGAGCTCTTCCTAACATAAGATCAAATTTTCTCTTGAATTTGTCGTTTCGGTCTGGAAGAGAAGGAAAATCCAGAGCAGGGCATTTGTCAATATTGCCATTAACTACAAAAAGAGAATCTTCATAGCATTTCTCTATGATCTTAGTAAGGCTCTGATCCAAGAAGAAGGAAACTTTCTTCTTAGCATCCTTTGTAGTGTGGACAGCATGAACCAGAGAGGCATCTTTAATTTCTAGTTGGTTCTCCAAAGACCTTATCTTGTCAGCCATTTCGGCCATCTCTTTATTTGCCTGCTCAAGCTTTGTTTTCATCCGCTTTTCAAGTAATAGTTTGGCTTTCTTCTCCTCATCAAGAGAGGAGGCAAGTTGGTTCCTCTCAAGAATAGTTTCATCCTTTTCAATTGAAATATCAATGATCTAACTCTATAGGGTCCCAACTTTAACCGTTAATGAGGAGACCTATTCCTTAGGCTCCATACCTTGACCAACATGTCCCTGAGAGGCCTGTTGAAGAAAGAACATGTACTTGGCCACTTGAAATGTAAGAAAAGTATAAGTTAAGAACAAATATACAAAATTAGAGTCAGGATTAGTCAAAATACTAAAAACCACATACCAACCAAAGCCGCTGATACAGAACATAAAGATGATCTATAGAGAAATTCAATGGATGCAGTGGTATGAGAGAAGCCACATCGGGGGATTAAATAACTGAACTAATAAGATCATTGAAGCCCATGGAGAGAGTTTGAGCCTGGGCCTCCAAAGGAAGAGAGTCTTTAGAAAGGGAGTCTAACTAAGATCATTAAATAAGTGTTGAAAACCAGAAGCAGAGGTGGGAAGTGAAAAGTTTAATAAAGAATCTGGGATGTGAACCTCCTTAGTAGGTTTTGAGCACCATGGTCTGAAGAACCTAAATTGATCATGTCAAGATCTTGGGTGGTCAAGTTAGAATCTACATTCGACTCCTCAGCAATAACAATAGAAGTTTGGTCCTCCCCGAGCTTAGGCTTCTTACTCGGAGGAGGGATTAGAACATTAGTTTGGGTGCTAGTGCTCACCTTCCCTTTTATAGCCTCAACAGCTTTAGCAATGGAACCCCCAAAAGGGGTAAACTTGCTTGATTTGAATAAGGTGGAAGTACGAGTTTTAGCTTTCCTAGGCTTAGAAGCAACAACATTAGCAAATGAACCTAAATCAAAAGAGAATTCGTGCGACATCAACATAAGAAACTTCGTTTAACTATGATATAAACTTACTAGAAGAATCACGCTGAATAGGGGAAGAAGAAGAAAAAGCCTTCCGACTACTAACAACCAACGCCCGCTTTTCGTTAGAATCTTCCTTAACCATAGGAGGATCTCCAAGTATCATGTGGCTTTCCAGGATTAGAGAGTTTTCAAAAGTTAGTTTCAGTCAGAAGTGTAAGCATGTTCCCCATATTCTTAGAAGCCTCGATTAAGGCATTAATTGTGGTAGCAATGGAAGAATCGGTGTAACATCCCTAATTATTAATAACATTATTCAAAAGACTTAATTAGATAAATTAAATAGAATAATGATGATAAGGAGATTGAGATTTGATTAAATTATATATATATATGGCCATGCTTATTAATAGGATAAATGGGCTTTAAATTGGTTTATAAGATAATTAACTTACATAAGGCCTTATTAGTAAAAATAGCCGCACTTTCTATTCATGGCTATACATTTGCCTTTGTCCATTCACGTTCATTTTATTTCTCAAATAAAAAAAATTCAAATAACCCTGAGATAGCTGGCCATTATCAAGGTGGAAAAAATGAATTTTAATCTAAAGCTAAGGATCAAAAGCTAGGGAGGATTAATCAACAACAAATCTCAAATTCTTTATCAAGTTTAAGGTGAATAATAATCTCATACCATCTCTATTTTTATTCTATGATTATATGGTTTCAGATTTATGATTTAAATTCGTTTTTGTGATAAAATGGATGATGATATGCTTGAGTTATATTATGATGATTTGTTTTAATTCATAAGCACATGAATTTGCACGGTTTTGACATGAAACCAAGAATCTATGATTTCAGATTTCCATGGAAAATTTTTACGCTATGTAATACATGATTTTGAAAATGGGTTTTAATTTTTAGAATTTTCCAAGCTATGGAAATTTAATTATAAATTTCTAATGAAAAATATGATATAATTGGGTTTAAATTTTATTTCGAGAATTTCAGGAAGAAGTTGGGTCTAAAATTTTAATATGTTTGATTACATGATGAAATTGAATTTCTGTGATTTTTGGGGATTTTTTCTAATAGATTTACTAGGGAAAATAAATTATTTTAAAAGAAGGACTTTTTTGAAATAATTGGCTTTAGTATATGGAAGGGCTAAAACATTGCATTTTAATGGTTTTAATCTGATATAAATGCGGCGGTTAAAAAGGTAAAGTATTTGAAAAGTTTTTATGACAACCAATCAATAGTTTACAAATAGGCAAGTTGTTAGAAAGTAATTACTAAAAGTTGCTAAAATTCAGCCTTTAAATCAGAAAAAAAGCTTTCCGCCTCTATTAGTAAGGAGCTTTCGACTCCTTTGATTCAGCCTCATCCTAGTCGAAACCAACACAGCCGAAACCACCATAGTCGAAACTAATACATAAGATATCACTTAGATGGTATGCAGTGGATTGGAAGGAGGGCGGAAGCCTTGGTGTCGAAAAGTTAGCTTTCGATGGAGTTGAAACCCTGTTTTGTTTTCATAAGATAATATTCTTGCCTAGTTTTACCTAAAGCTTTTGACACAGTCGAAACATATGCTTTCGAAAAGGTTTTATAATTAGCTTTCGAAGAAGGTTGTCATGTTGTGTTAAAGTATTTGCTTTCGAAGGAGTACCTTTTTCCTTTAAATAAGTGCTTTCGAAAGGGTAGGTTCCGACCTAGTCGAAACCTAGCCACTACTCTACCTTTCAACTATATTGACCAGTAGTGCTTTTGAAAGGTTACCCTTATTTTTACCTTAAACTTAGCCTTTTTCCTAATTGCTTTGGAAAGGGTTGAGGGTTTCGAAGGTGATGGAGTCGAAAGGAGTTTCGACTCTGTCCTTCAAAGTTTTTGTTTTAAAGGTTTTGCTTTCGACTAAGATGGTTCCGACACCATCAATTTTTCCCCAAACAAATTTTTGTTGGTTTCGAAAGAGATACCTTCATATATAACCATTTTGACCCAAATGGTGTTTTTAAAGAGTAAACCCAATGCTTTCGAAAGGGGTACTTTCATTTGTTTCTAAGCTCTATATTTAAAAAAAAGATGATTTGATACCATAGAAAGGTATAATAGGTTTCGAAAGAGAGTGTTTACTAAGGGCTTTGAAAGGTATGTATACAAAGTTTTGGAAAGAGGTCTTTGCTTTCAAAGGAGGCTATCCACAGGTTTCGAAAGAGATGTTTTATGGTTTCAAAACATAAACCCAATCTCAATTTAAAGTAATAACCATGGCATAAATAAAAATCGTGAAATGTTATTCACATTGTTATTAACCCATAACTGTATTTTGGGGAAAGGGCAGAATAACCAGTTAGGTTGACCCAGTAGTGAATATAACTTAACAGATGTTAAAATTTTAGTGAAAGATATTGGCAGGGGCCAATAAGTTTATAGTAAGCCCATGAAAACTGTATGATATTGGCAAAGGCCAATAGGTTCATATTCAGCCCATGAAAACTATGATTTGATACTGGCAGGAGCCAGTAGTTTTGTAGTTAGCCCATGAAAACTATATCCAGATTAAGGTATTGGCAGTCAGCTAATAGGTTCCTAGTTAGCCTATGAAATCTAGGATAAGAAATAAGATATTGAAGTTACCAATAGGTTCTTAGTGATCCCATGAAAACTAAGTAATTAGACAGATAGTCCATAAACATTTAACAGGTTAATAGTAACCCTAGAAACTATAATTGAGACAGACAGTCAGAATGAATGGGGATGGGTAATCCTGAATTGATTTATTTGTTTTGCATATCATTATAATATTTTGAAATACTATGTTTTAACCATTGTGGATGCAGGAGCATAGTATATGGTTTTATAAATGTTTTAGGATACTAGTGCAGGGAAAACCTGTTCCGCTAAGCGGCATGGTCTCACTAGATATCTAAATGGTTTGAGATGGTAAATTATTATTCATACAAGGCTATGTCTGACTCGAAGTTTTTGTTTTTCTCTTAAACTCTCGAGTACTCAATTGATTTTGAGTAGGTTGAGAGTTAAGGTTTTCAGGTGTTCTGTTAGACGAAGAAAGCTTCCGAACCTTTATAAACTTCCTATTCTGAAGAGGGAGAAAAATTTGAACTTTTATCAGACTTCTTACTATCTATTTGGCTGCTAGGTGGTATTACACAAAATTAGGGAAGTGTCGCATATTTTATAAAAGTTTGGAATAGTCATAGATGCTAAAATAAACACTCAAATGCTTAATTAATGAGTAGTTGATTAAGTAAGAACAATCTGGTTCATGGTGGTGAAATATTAAGACCAATATTAGCTATAAAACTTATAACAAGGTAATATTCCATTGAAAAGTCCATTCCTAGATGTCGAACTTCTAATAGGATTTGAATTTATAGAGTATTTGAGAAATTTACAACCAATTGGAAATTTATTAACAACCTTTAGATTTATGATTGGATGTCAACTTCAGAACTTGACAATAAGGTTCGATTGAAGTAATTGCTAATAATATCTTATAGAAATTATAATAGGATGTCAAATCAGTAACCTGATGTCGCGTTCATAAAATTGTCGAATTCATAAATAATAAATGGGGTTAGATTTATTTAGAAATGCTTTAACCATTTAATGAATTTATAAGGTGTCGCAAACATAAGCAGTTTATGAATCTACAATACGATAACTACATTCTGAGCTTATGCTACCATATCGAACTTAAACAAGATATCAAATTTAAAGCCTGTACATCGACTTTTTGAGTACTTATCGAATTTGTAAGAGGGTATCGGCTCACTATGGGTGTCTGGTTTATAACTAATGAAACCATCCTTTAAAAACAATTGTTGAATTCCTAAATGGATACCGAACTTTTAATTAACTATCGAAACAAATAACTAAGAGGTGAAACCTTTTTAAGATATTGAACTCCATGTTAAATATCGAATTTGAAAGGTTAATAAATTCAAAAACTAAGCAAGCTGTCGAATATCAAGTTTTTAATAGCTAATCTTAATTGGGTTTCGAAGTATCAAGAGGGTGTCGATTTTGTCATAATCCCAACTCCAAAAAGCTTTCGAATTTGTAATAATAGCTATCTAACTTCAATTAATGATCAATAGAAAATGCCACAATCCACATATGAATTCAAATACTAAGTATGACGCTTCAAATGAACCCTAGACAATTCATAAAAACTCCCAATAAAACCATAATTCAAAAATCAAAATAAAAAATCCCTCTTTAATCTTGTGTCTAAATCAATTAAAAACAAAATCAAACCTTGAGATCCGGCTAAGTGCTGGAAAAGATTGAAATTATTGAATCAATATAGAAATAAAGATTTTTGTTTCAAGTTTAATTTGCAACTGAAAAGTAAGAAGAGGAAGAAGATGAGTATTTATAAAAGAAAGGAGACGATAAGTGCAGTTGGTCTCATTTTGAATGGACGAACAAGATTTAGATGAAACGCGAATAGGCGGCAAGCATCAATGTCAAGGTGTTAACTTGAAAAGTCAACATTTTTTCCACACAAGGGGGGATAAATGTTACTATAATAAAGATGTCGAATATGTAAGGGAATGTATCGTGACTCAAGATGCTGAATGTGCAGAAGGAAAATAATCTAACATTTAGAAAATGGTAATGGGCTTCAGACGACTTCAAGAAGATGTCGAACTTCTATAAAAAGGTGTCATGTACCTAAGAGAGGATGATGAGATTATAAAAGTATCAAAGTCCAAGCAATTGGCCAACCCAGAAGATGTCGTACATGAACATATAGTCACAAAGGAAGTATATCGGAACTCTGCAGATATCGGGCCTTTACAACTATAACAGTTGTAAAGCACTTACAAATAACAAGTGGTTTCGAGCATTTACAAGCAGTAGAGGATGCCGTGATTCAAAGAGTATAAGAGATATCAGATGCCTACATTTATCAAAAATGCTGTAATTCATCGGTGCTTAAAAGGGTATCGTAAATCATCAATGCAACAACGGATGTGGAATATCAACAACTATGAAGCATGTTGCAATGTGGCAAGTGTGCCATAAACCATCAATATGGCAAAGATTGCATAATCCATCAATAAAGTAGGATGCTACAGTTTATCGTTATACAAAAGATTGCCACATATCACTAATATAATGAATGATGCCCAGAACCAAGGGTGTCGAAGGACACATGGCAGTCGGGCCGCCTACTTCAACTCCTATAAATACGGACCCTATAGCTTCATGGAAGGGGCGAATTCTTCCTATTACTTTTCTTACATTTTCAAATTTGTAAACCCTAAATAAAATTAGGAATTTAGAGTGCCTATTATAAATTTGTGACTTTTTGCAAACAAGGACTTGTACAAATTAATTTTACATAGCATACTACAAGTAAATAAAGATTCTTGACTATGATACGACTTATGACTTGCATATGACTCTTATGCCCTATCGTTTATGACATGAACATGTCTTCTTTATTGAACACACATACTTCTTGCAAGTCGACGTACGGCTATCCAAGCCAATCTCTAACCACGCTTTATCTACTTTACACATTTCGGGGTTAATAAAGAAATTTGTTAACAGTGAGTAATAGTGGTGTAACCATTTTATTTGAATAATCATGGAAAAATTGAATAAGGTTCTGGGAAAATTCATGAATGACAATGAAAAATATATTTCAATTGAAATCAGATGATTTATTTTTTAGTAGGTAATGAGAAGTCTAATAGATAATAAAATGATTTTTGTGAAAAAGAGTGGTTGTAAAAGAGGATTAAGAGGGATTTGAGTATATGTATTATTACTTTAAAGTAAGATAATAATATTATTGATTTTTGAATAATTTGGTATAAATTACAAATATTTGAAGAAATAAATGTACAAATAGGATTTCTGAAGTATATTATTATTTTTGAGAAATTATTATTGCTTTGAGGTGGAATAAATAAAATGTGTTTTTATAGTAAGCAGTAATAAAGCGATTCTATACTTAAAAGAAATAAATGAGTGTAAAGATCTCTTTTGGGTGTTTATAACATATGCGGGTTATTATTGTGTGGGAATTATCATATATATATTTGTTTTGTAGAAATGGAATTGCATTAGGTTGAGTTATGAGATATTTCACTGTAATTACTACGTACAGTGTAGTTGATTGTTGTGAATGTAGTTTTACTAATACAGTGAGTTAATACACATTGGATGATTTGGTGTTTGTATTACTAATGTGGTAAGTTGGTACACATTAATGATTTGGTGTTTGCATATCTTATGTGGTGAGATAGTACACAATGGGTGATTTGCTATTTATCTTACTAATATAGTGGGTAATGCACATATGGTGATTGATGATAGTTTAGTAGGAGTAGTGTTTCCTACTTAATTGGTTGCATTGGTTGAATGGATGTAAGGATTGTTATGTTCTAACAAGTATTTGGATGCATGAGAAGAGTATGAAACAGAACTATGCGGGCTTGATCCCCAAAAAGGGGTATGTAGGAAATCTTTTTATATACAATAGCTCATGATTCCCTTATGGTTGGGGTGTATAGAAATTGGCGCAGTCCAAACGCAGTTGAAACTTTTTTCTTTTTTTACATACCTGTACAAGTGTGAAGTTACAAATAGGAGAAGAAGAGGGAATGAAAAGGTGAATGTAGCCTACATCGTAGATAGCTGGTTTGGTCTATTCTTTTATGTCATTATTATATTGTTCATAAATTGGTGATACTTGACGTAGTGAAATATAAATTTATGTGATGATGTTGTAAAATAATTGTATTGTTGAGTTAATGTTAATTTATTTTGATGATTAATTCTACTGTGAGGCTTTCTTTTATTTTCGTGGTTTTGAAATTTTAAATTGTGAAATAAATGATCCACCATTCTTAATATCAAATATTAGTTGCAATCATGCTTTGTGGTGTTTTAAATTGATTTCAAACATTAAAAAAAGAGGGGAGCCACACTTGATATCAAAGCTTAGGTTTAGCGATTCCCTGAGCCTCGGGTAGACTTAACCGTTTAGGGTGAGTTAAATTTACACCGTAGGTTGGGTTAAAATTATAGAAAAGGAAGCATTCTTATTGATGGTTGCATGTTTTGTACATATGGGTTGCGTGCGTATCCACCATTTCCTTATCCTATGAAGTTAGCTATTTATAAAGTTCTTTGAGTAGGATATAAATAATGTAGGAATGAGGTAAGATGAGCACTTATAGGAGGAGTTACGTGCTTCTTGCGACTCAAGTGACATACATGTGATATTAAGACCTAACCATAGTAAGTGGACCTAATTTTTGGAGTTTCAACTTATAAAGTTATATTAGAAAGATACATTTTTGTTTTCAAAAATTGTTTTACTTAAGAAGGGACAAATGTATGTTTTTGGACTTGAAGCGATTTATTCAAAATTTTAAAAAGGATGAAGATAAAATAATTAACCTTAGGAAAATTTGTTTTGAGGGTTTTTTGTGGAAAAAGCTATTTTAGTAAAAAGAAATTTTAACATAGAAAAAATACTTTTGAGAACTTTTTTAGAGAGAAAATATTTGGAAGTATTTTTGCCGTATATATTTTGAGAAATATTTTTTTAAGTAAAGAATAAGAGGAATATTTTATTTAACAAAAAGTGTTTTGTTTAAAAAGAAGGTCCTTGAAATTTCAAAAGCTTTTGTGTGGAAGCTAATTTTAGTTATAAACTTTTTCTATGTGAAGAATATATTTTCATAAGCAATGTTTTTTTGATAAAAGGGTGGACCTCCTATGAGGAGAGCACACGTCATTTTATTAATAAAAACAAAAGTATACAAGTGTTCAAAGGTTAATAAAAGTTACATCTAAATAATTAGGATCATCCCTTAGATGATCGTACAAAATAAGATGTCTCAAACAATTAAAAATACATACAAAATGCTGCTCTATGTAGAACTAATGAAATAAATTACTATAGTGAAACACATGGTCGCTTGCATATGAGGAATAGGTCAAGCCAGCTGCATAGATGCTTGAAGTTTGAATGCAGAAAGGAGTAAATGCACGGTTGAAGTATGAGGAAAGTGGGATGCAAATTGGATGTAGTTGCAGCATGTGAAATGTTAGAACAGGACTGGAATAAATACAGGTTGCTAAATGACATGCAAGATGACATTGATGAAAATTGGCACACAAGATGTAGACATCGATAGCAAATGCAAATGGACCAAACTGCAAAAGTATGTAAACGCATGCCTCCAAGCGCTAAGCTGACACACAAGAATGCTTGCTTCCAAATTCATAATATGTTGGGACATTTGACACGCAAGACATGGGATTGTATGCAAAAGATGTGCAACTAGAATGAATGTTTGTCCACTAGCTAACATATGCTAAAGGGGTAGTATGAATAATCTGCTGGTTGGATCGGGGATTGAGGAGCAGGAAAATAAAAACCATATAAAGCACTCGAGATGAATGCATACGGAGGTACTGGGTCAATTGGTTTGCTAAGAAAATACTTCGGACAGAAGATAGTGAGGCTTCCACTAAACTCCCAGCTGGTCATTGATAAGGGAGGGAGGAGGTATGTTAGAGAGCAGGCTGTTATCTGTAATCTGTTCAAGATGAGATCTCCAGTCTCGATGGCTTCTACAGGCCCCTATCCAAATAGAGATATGCTAGGCAAGAAAGTATAAAATAGCAGTAGAATTTCTATATGATTGTTGAAAAGATGTTGGTTTCTTTCCTTCCAAAGACTCCAACAAGTGATAGAAAATATAAATCTAAAAATTTTCTAGCTGCATAACTGAAGCCAAATCTAAAGCATGTCCAATACTCATGTGGAGATGGGATAGTAGTTTTAATTTCAAGGTCAAAAATTTGAGTTAAGGTTCTTATTATATGTTGGGTGAAGTGACATTCAAACAATAAATGTGAGGAAGTTTCGAGTGCCGAGTTATAGAAATAACAGATTTTATCGATCGGGTTGATTATAAGTTTGGTATTAAGATTAGAAATGGTGCTTAGTTAACCGAGTAGTGTTATCCAAGTGTAATCTTAACTTTAGGTGGTGCGTTAATTTTCTAAATGGGTTTGAAGTTCCATAGTGCCGAATTTCCCGAGAAAGCTAAAAACCTATACATAGATTTAGAAGTGTATTTTTCACTTTTATCCAAATGCCAAATAAAGTGATCACGGAGTTCATTTAAATTAATGTCGCTAGTCATGTCAATTAGTCTTTGAAACTGCCTAAACTCATTCCCTTATAGATTCTGGTTAAAAGAGTTATTCCCGCTAAAACATCAAGCGACCTAAAGACGTCTATGGTAAGATCATTCTTGTTGTTCGAAACCAAGTAGAACTCAGGGAATTCATACTTCAGGGCAACTGGGGAAGCCTATGGGTCATTTGTAACATCCCCATATGGAGGCCCAAAATTAATAGCTACGGATGCTACAGTCATTTATAGATATTAATTCTCATTGACCAAATGTGGTAATGTTATATACATTGATATAACAGAAACACATGGATATGAAATTTTTTAAACTCAACTTAAAACAAAATTTCTCATTCAACTTTAAATCATTTTCAAATTCATTACATGATCTCAAATCATAAACCACGTTCAAAGAAACATAATTATTACAAAATACGCCAAGAGCGACATATGAAGATGCCCTTTTAGATGATCAAAGTCTAAACAGAGCAATTAAACTACTTTGCCATTACAACCAAAACACAGCGGAATTAAACAAAAAAGAACTCCTATTAGCTAGCTTGCCTCCTGCACGTCTCCGGAAGCTTATTCGTCTAAATGAGAACATGAAAACTTTAACTCTCAAACTACTCAAAATTAATTGAGCACCCGAGAGTTTACGGGGAAAACATAAACTTCGAGTCAGACATAAAGCCTGGTGTGAAAAATAACCTACCATCTCGAACCATATAGATATCTAGTGAGACCACGCCGCTTAGCGGAATGAGTTTTCCCCTCACTAGTATCCTAACCAAAATTTTATAATAACCATATACTGTGTTCCTGCATCCACAATGGTTAAAACATTACATATTAAAATGTATCATGATGATATGCAAACATGAAAAATATTCTGGATTTCCCATTCCCATTCATGTGACTATCTGTCTCGAGTTATTGTTTCTAGGGTCACTATTAACCTAATAGTTTTCATAGGCTGACTAATAACCTGTTCAAAGCTTATGGACTATCTGCCCAGTTTCATAGTTTTCATAGGATCACTAAGAACCTATTGGCTCCTACCAATAACTTCATCCAATTATAGTTTCATGGGTTCACTATAAACCTATTGGGATCTCCAATAACTTTTCTCGTGTCATAATTTTCATGGGTTAACTATGAACCTATTGATCTATGTCAATAACTTAATCCGGATATAGTTTTCATGGGATCACTATGAACCTATTGGCCCATGCCAATAACACTTTCCAATCATAGTTTTCATGGGCTTACTATGAACCTGTCTAAACTGACAACTTCATTGATCAATCTTTGGGCATCCTATGTTCTGGTCTACCTAACCTCTTGGATGCAACTCTACTCATACAGGGTTAACTCAATTCATATTCACTACTTGGTCAACCTAGCTGGTTATTCTACCCTTTCACCCCAATTATAGTTATGGGTTAATTATAAAGTGAATATATTTATAGAAGAAGCACACATAATAACTGATCATATCATGATAATACGAATATTTATGGTTTAATATCGATGGAATCATTTCCACATGAAACATGGTAAATACCTTTAACCCATTATTTTTATCAAGGAAAGCTTCTTCAAAAACTCCAAAATTAAATGCCATTTCAAAGCTCTTTTTATAATGCTATGGGGTTTTCCTTTAAAAATGAGATTGGGTTCTTTGTTTTGAAAACTAAGGCTTTCGAAACCTTAGATCTTTACTTTCGAAACCATTAAAATATATCCTTTGAAAGCGTTCAAACCTTCTTGTCAAAACACTTAAATATATGCCTTTCGAAATACTCAATCTCTTTCGACAGCATCAAAACCTTACTTTCGAAACCATCAAAACATTCCTTTCTAGAGCATTAAAGCATATCTTTCCAATTTATAGAAGCATAGCTTCGAAACCATTTGAAAGTACCCCTTTCAAAGTCTTTGGGTTTACCTTAAATATAACATTTGGGTCAAAGTGGAAATAAATGAAAGTAACCTTTTCAAAACCATTTATCTTCAAATAAAAGGATTTGGGGAAAACAAATGGCTTCAAAACCATCCTTTTTAAAGCATTAGTCTTTAAGTAAAACAATTGGAAGGATAGCTTCGAAATGAACTTTCGAAACCAAAGCCTTCGAAACACTTAACATAAGTGCCTATGGGAGCTCTTTCAAAATTGTTGGGAAGCGGCTTCTATATTTATAAAACAAATGTTTTCTTTTCGAATTCATCGATATAAGGCTATAAAGAAAAGTGGCCTTTAACCTATTCAAAAAGTATGAAGACGACCGCAAGGTTTCGACTAGGTTCAAAACTACCCTTTTGAAAGCTCCTTTTTAAAACATAATATGTGGCAACTCAATCGAAAGCTACCTTATAAAACAAAAGGCACAATCCCTTCGAAAGCTATATAGAAGTACTTCACCCTCTTTTGAAAGCATCTTTTAAAATCAAAGTAATCAGTATCTCTTTTGAAAGCAAAACAAAGGCCAGTGGGTTGATTTGAAAGCTATTTAAAATGGAAACAACCCCTTCGAAAGCATAGTTTCGACACTATAGCTTCCGCCTTTCTCCAATCCATTATGTACCAAAGAGTTGATACCATGTGTATTGGTTTTGACTTGGTCAGGGCGGAGGTATAGGGTTGAAAGGTTGCAAATGGAAGTGGCGAAGCACTAAATTTAAGAAAAACTTTTTGTTGCCTTCTAAAGTAATTGCTTTTCAACTAACCTGCCTTATTTGTAAAAATATAATTGATTATCATAACCTTTACAAAAATTCTTTCTAAAAATCTGCCGAATTCATCATTTATAATATAAAAATAATTAGTGAAGAAGCTGTTCCCTTTAACAAAATAATTAAGAAATTTAAGTCCTCCAACTTAATTAATTTAATTCCCATAGTAAATCACTTAGGAAAAATCCCCAGAAATCATCATAATTCACTTTTAAAATGTTTTCTAACATATACAAATTTTAGACCCAAAATACTTTAGGTAGTTGCCGAAACAAAATTTAAACCCAAATCATCTATTTCTTTCATTCAAAATTCATAATAAATTATCCATAGCTTGGTAATTATAAAAATTTAAACCCATCTCTAAAATAATATTTTACATAACATATTAAATCCTCATGGCATTCAAAATCCATTTTTCATGATTTTAGCCTTAAAATCAAATCAAACATTTTTCAAACACACTTGTTTAAATCAAACATGGCATTTTATCATAGCACATCATCATTAAAATCATCAAAACAGATATAAACGTAAAACCTAAAACCAAAATTTTCATAAAAACAAAAATGAGATGGTTTTGATTATTATTCATCTTGCTTTGCATAAGGAACTTGAGATTTGATTCTGCTTAATCCTCCTTTGCTTGATTCCTAAGCTTTTAGTTGATTTTAATCTCCTTTTCCCCTAAGGTTGTGGCCGACCTTGCTCTTTGGTTTATGTTTTTGATTTATGAACGTATGGGAATGAAAATGGAATAAGGGTTTAGTGGTTATAGGGTTATGGTGGATGGCTATTTCCCACAATACCCTTTCCTTGTTCTCTTATTAGTTAGCTTATAATAACCATTTAATAAACCCATTCTTTTGATTTTATCAAGTTAAGCACGACCTCTATTTTTAGTTTTTAAATCTCAATCTCCTTATCACTCTTGTTTCTACATTATTCCATTTAACTTATCTAATTAAATCTCCTGAATAATGTTATTTAAAATTAGGGGTGTTACATCATTCCAGAAGGATGTTTTATTTCCTGAGTGAATGTTTTGTTGGAGACCCAATTTGAATATGTGAAACTTGTTAGAGGTATTTTTCCAAAAAAATGATAACCTTGTTGAGTTGGTTTATATACGCTTTTAGAACCATTATAATAGAAGTTGCTAATTATTTCTTTCCAAGATGATGTATTATTATCTAGAAATTTCCAAAGCTATTTACTTAGTAGAGAGACGTTAAGGTTTTTAAGGTTTGTGATGTTAGGCCACCATATGCTTTAGGCTTACACACTAGATCCCAATTGACAAAGACATCTTAGACTGGAACCTTCTGGCCTCCCTTTCCATAAAAAGTTCCCTTTGATGTTGTCAATTTTGTTAATTACCCGTTTAGAGAATTGATAATAAGAGTGCCAATAGATCGGAATTGCCGATAGAACATAGTTAACGAGAACCGCTCTGGCAGCCCTCAAGAGATAGTTAGTTTTCTAAGAAGGAAGTCTTTTGCTAACTTTTTCTATGACAATATTCTAATCTTGTGTTTTGTGTTTCGTTGGTCTTATCGGTATACCTAGATAATTAATGGGGTAATCTATGTTGTTATAGTTTAGTGTATTAGCTACTGCATTGGCGTCATTTGTATAGTCGTTAATTACTAGAGCCGAACTTTTATGAAAGTTAATTTTAAGACCTAAGAGCAGTTCAAAGTTGTATAAAATGAGTTTCAGTAATGCGATATGATAGGGAAGATGAAAGCATAATAAGAGAGTATTGTCTGCGTATTAGAGGATGGAGACTTATCAAAAGTAATATCACTCCCAAATCTAGGCAAGATGTTGTTTTATAGGGAGAGGTTAATAACTTTATTGAAAACATCAGCGGCTGGGTTAAAGGGAAGAGGTGATAGGGTCGCCTTGGTGAAGTCCCTTTTTGGATTGAATTTTGTTACGCTTAATCCCATTTATCGAAATGGTAGACCCACTAGATTTCAATATAAGGTCAATCCAGAAGATCCACTTATCGATGAATCCCCTAGATTTCAGTGTGTCCAAAATAAAGCCCCAGTCAATGAAGTCGAAAACCTTGGCAAAATCCAATTTAAGAAGAGTGCACGTAATGTTTTCCTTATGGTAGTAATTGATAAATTGTTGGGCGGTAGCTATCCCATCCAAAATATTCCTACCTTGAGTAAAAGCCGATTGAGATTTATCAATTAAATTATGCATTTTATTCCTTAATCTATTAGCTAAAGCTTTGGTGATAATCTTAACTGAGTAGTTTATTAGGGAAATCAGTCTAAAATCACTGATTTCTTCCGGATTTTCCTTTTAGGGATAAGAATAATATTAGCATAGTTAAACCACCCCAACTGAAGGTTTCCAGAGTAGAGATCATTGAAAAGATCCATAATGTCATTTTTTATGGTGTGCCAAAAGCTTTGGTAGAAGAACATCAAGAAGTCATCTGGACCAGGGGTTTTGTCGCTAGCCAAACTCTTTATTGCGACCCAAACTTCCTCTTTCGAGAAGTAGGATTCTAATTCGCATAGAGAAGGGTCTGTGCTTGAGTATAGGGACGCCCAATCCGCTTGAACCCTTCGCCTACCGTTGCTATCGTATATTTCCTTATAGTGATTTGTAAAGGTGTCATTTAGCTCTCCTTGGTTCGTAATTTCAATTTAATTAATTTTAATTGATTTAATGGTGTTATAGTGGCATCTACAATTAGCCATGCGATGAATTTTTTTATCCTCTTCTTTTATCCATTGGACCGAAGAGCGTTTTTTCTACATGATTTCTTCTTGATCCATTAGTTTTTTAAGTTTAGTCTTTCAGTTGCATAATTTCATCCTTTCTTCAGAGCAAAGGTGCCTATCTTCCTCAATTCTATTTGGAGTAAGCATGTCATTCAAAATCTTATTTTTTTATATAGATATTGCCAAATAGTTAATGTTTCAATTCTTTAGGTGAGACCTTAAGTGTCTTAGTTTAAAGGCCAAATTTTCTGCTGCATTGTTGAACACTCGGTTACTCATAGAATTCCATTTCATCCTAGTAAGGTTCTCGAAGTTGTTTTCTTTAAGACACATTTTTTCAAATTTAAAAGATTCGTTTCTATACATATGATCCTGAGAGTTAAGTAAAATGAGGCAATGATCGGAGATGAGACTAGCTAGGCCATACAATTTTGTTAAGGGAAATTTATCTTCTCAATCCTCACTCATAAAGAATCTATCTAATAGCGTCATCAACAGAGCCTCCCTGCCATTCGACCAGGTGAATCTACGACCTATAAGGGGAAGCTCTATAAGCTTGTTTTGGTCAATAAATCATTAGATTCTTCCATGTCTATATAAACTCCCTCTTTCGGTGAGCGCTCTACATGTGCCTAGTCACATTGCAGTCACCTCCAACTATCCAAGGGCCATAAGACAAATTTCTAAAGTTAGTGCATTCAGTCCATAGAGACTGTCTAAGGATTCTGTCGTTAGGCACATATATTAGTGATATTTATAATTTTGTTATCCTGAAAGTCATGTGAAGTAACAAGAAGAGGATGCAAATTTTAGATAGGTTGAAGTAGTTTAAATTTTTCCTCAAGCCACATCGTTATAATTCCCCCAAAACTACCAAAACAAGGGAGAATGCCTATTCGGTTAGAAATTTCCCCTAAATAGATCTAAAGAAAGAAGAATTTGGTGATTCACGTTTCGATTCCTGAATAAGAACTAAGTCTACTTTACAATCTTTAAGAAATTTTTTGATCCTAGAACGTTTTGACAGGAGCCCTAAGCCTCTAACATTCCAGCTTATCACTTTCATATACATCTAATGTTAGCCCTCTCTAGTTCTTTGTTTTTAATATACTCTAATTCCTTACTACCTTGATTATAAATAAATCCCGTGTTCTTAGCTATATGATATGTTTGGTTAGGTATTAATGAGTTTAAAACATTAGGGGAATAAGTACTTCCTAAAAGAACGTGATCACCCGATGAGGACAAATCCGAAGCTGTGTTTGGTAGATGCCTCGCACTCCTATGGGCTAACTCACTAAATCTCATTCTAGATCTATGCCTTGAGCTCCCAGATCTGATAGACATTCCTGAATGCCTGAGATAGAAGACATGGGAGATTTGAATTCGGCCTCATCTGGGCGGAGCTGGACCCGGGCTGCTTTGATGGTTGCGAGCAATCATCTACGTCTGATGCGAAGTAACGTGCTAGAGGATCCTGATTAACAACTAAACCCATATTTACATTAACAACAGCTTCATGTGTAGGGATTTCATGCAAAGGATATACGTGTATAGGGGTTTCATGCACATGGGGTATTGGTTCAGGAAATTCAAGTTCAGAGGTTAACATATGTAACACCACACATTTTTATATAATTAAATAAAATCAATTGAATTAACATAATTGTAAAACATAATATAAATGTCAAACATATGCATTTAAGAATTAAGAGGTTACATAGATTTATGCAAGCAATGAGTGTGTGATTAATTGACACACCAATCAATTAAAATGGGAATTAATTAAGAGACATAGAGGCTTCAATTAGTTAGAGAATATGTCACTTTTATAACATTAATTAATTAAGAGATCTTCTAATTAAGGGAAATGTATGTGGGGAATAAATTAAATGATAACATACATATATTATTTATAATTGATGCAATCAATTAATTAAGAAATTAATTAAAGACATTAAGTAAGTATCAACTAAAAAAAGAGGGAAACTTTTATGTCAATTAATTGGGTAATGAATTGGCGGTTTAAATATATATAACTAATAAATGTGTGATTGAGTGACACATAGGAATTAATTTGGATATCGATTAAAATGGGAAAACATGTCAATTAATTAATTGGCAATCAGTTGAGCGTTTTAAAAAGGGTGTCAATTAATCAAAGAATATGCCCTTGTTACAATAGCTAATAATGTAAATTAATTAGCTAGAAGAAAACACAAGTTATAGGATTTTTTGTTTGGAAATTAGAAAGAAAAAAAAGAATTGGAATGCGTACAAATCAAACGGAGTAATTAAGTTTATGATGAGGTAAGTTAATAAGAATAAATTAAAAAGTATAACTTTTATATACAATCAATTAATAGAGGTATTAATTGACATGTTCAAATAGGTAAGAAATTATAACGTATAAGAATCAATTAATATTGGATATACATATATATGTATGTATGTATGATCTAATAATTGGGTAATTAATGTGAGAATCTTATTTAGAAGGAAACGTGAATTAATAGGGTCGTATAATAAATGAATAAATAAATAACATTGGAGAATTATACGTTATAAGCTAACGTAAACAAATCAATAAATGATGGTGAGGATTGTTTTTAGGGTTAATCGGATGGTTCATAGTTGTTCACTACACCTATAAATTGAACGTAATTTAACCCTAGCCCACACTATTTTATCCGAATCAACTGCTATCATTTACAGATAACTCCTCTTGTCTTCTCCTTCTTCCTTTCTCCTCTATCAATCAAATCTTTCCCCAAAAATAAAATAAAATTAAGCAATGATATACATACAAGAAAATCAAAGAATTGCGCAAATAAAACAGGGAATTTACAGCGAATTAAAAAGGGGGAAAAGGGGAGAAAAGTGTAGCAAATTAAAAGGGATATAGATTGAAGCTAAGGACGACATGTAAGTGGATTTAATTATATTCTTTTACTTTTATAATATATATTATCTTTGAATTTCCGTAAGATAATTTATTCCAGTAATTAATTCTATTAGTTATGCAAACACTGTAAATTTATTTATATTTAATTAGGCTTGACAGTTAGAAAAGGCGTAGGCCTAAAAGTAAGAAATTTACAGTTATTTACATCTATTTAAGAGTCATAATTTAGCCTTAATACTGGTTCCTTTTATTCCCTTTTTATGCGAATAATATAGTTAGAAAGAGAATTCACAGTTATGAATTAAAATACTAGACTTTATAGAAGTAGATGTAAAATAAGAAAATTGAAAAATTGGAATAAAATCAAAAAAGTGGAATTTTGCAATAAATTACGTTGAACGGAAACAATAAATTTATCTGATAATTTAATTTGGGGAGTAAGTAATAGATTAGTTGGTTGGTTTAGAAATGAGAATACATTTCTATAATTTAATAATTAAAAGATAACGATAAATGTAAATGCAAGAATAAAAAGAAAGTAAAAGGGAACTAGTGTAAAATAGAGGGACCACTGTATTTTACACTAGCCTAAAATAATAAAAGAAATATCTTGCAGTTACGAATTATTGTTTGTAGCACTATTTAGTATTAAATTATGGAAATAGATTTTAGTATAGCTTTCACAACCAACCAAATAAAATAGAATTACTTCCTAGAATAAAAGAAAATAAAGTAGAGTATGAAATGAATCAAATAAATTATTAGATAAGAAATTAAGGCTATGAATAATAAACGAACCTAGGTCTACATTTACCGCGCAGACTATATAAAAAGACAGTTATTATGATAAGTTAATTATATAATAAAAGGGAATTAAAAAGAATTCTATATCATAATAAAAGAAGACAGACTAGAATAGAAAAGAAACACTTGTAATTATATACAAATTTTAAAAGAAATAATAGTAACAATTACAAGTATAATTATAACATAAGTTATAATTAAGTAAAAGAATAGAAAGGCTTATTTGGGAACTTAGAATAAATAAGCAATGATTGAAAAGATAAATAGTAAAAGTTATTTTAGATTTCTATTAATTAATAAGCAAATAGAACAAAAGATGCTTATTTAATAAAGTTAAGACTTAAATTAAGTTAATAAGCAAGAAGTGGCAATACCAATAGCATTCCCTATTAGATAAATGGTGGTCTCATAATAGCCAGGAGTGAGACAAGGGCAAGAATATGCTAATTAGGGTAAATAAGTAGCTAGCAGAATAAGAAAAGTAAACTAAACGCAAATTAAAAGATTAGACTTAGGTTCTAATAAAAGAATTGAGATGCGTTTGGAGCAGCCCAAAGGATGAAGCGTCTAACGAAGCGTTCATCGCGGATTTTAGAAATGGAGAAGTACGTCCAACTTAGTATTTTTGGGCTTCAAGGAAGTACGAGACTTCAACGGGACGTGAAGATATTCTAGGATGGCCCTCTGGGTTGGCCTAACGAAGCTGCATCCCCGGAGGTAGGTTTGTAGGTGTTTCATTAATAGAGTATGCCTTGACTGCATTTGCCTCGTAGGCCTAACGAAGTAGACCTTTGTAGGTAGTCAGAAGGGCTTGGTGTTCTGTGTAGGGTATTCGTATGTCCAGTACTTGCAAGTAAGTTTAAGGATAGTCGCATGCGGATATCGGCCAGCATCAAGACCAAGAGCGATTTTAGGAAAGACTAGAGTTAAATCAACAGGCCAATGATTCTTTCACTATCGAGACATTGGATGGGGGGCACCACCAACTGGATGTTAGATTGTTTGTAGTAGGGCACGGCCACTTAACTCTTTAGAGGTCTTTCGATTTAGTTGAGGGGTGGCTGCGTAGGGCCATATCCACGACGAGAAAATAGACAGACCAACTAGAATATCTATATTGTAGGCCTAACGAAGCAGTCCTTTATAGATATATAAAATCCCCGACTGAATTCCATACAAGGTAGACCTTGTTGGTGGGATTCAAATAGTAGACAGAACGATTACGTAGTCCTCAATGTACGCATTTGGTGGTACATTGTGGATGTCCGAGCACTGGCATAGACTGGTGCAGACGCGATTTACGTTTTCATAGTAAGTAGTGGAGCATCTATATTGTAGACCTTACGAAGCAGTCCCTTACAGATGTAGCTACAGAATGCTCACGGATGAAGATGATGGAGTATCTGTATTGTAGGCCTTACGAAGCAGTCCTTTACAGAAATATCTACGGAGCAATACGATGGAGCCCTTTCTAAGGAGGATACGGAAGGTACCATAGGTGGTACCTAGGACCAATATGGTCATTGGGCATATAGCTACATATATGTATAAATTAGTTATTAGGTTTTAATCTACTATGGAGTAGATGGGCACGATCCACGAACAGAGGCGAGAGTATTGTAAACCTAATATAATAGTAAATGGAATTAAAACGGTATATGTAGAATTAAGCTTAGAAGTGTATAATTTATCCATTCACCAGAACTTTAGTTCTGACTCCCTCCTCATAACACCCTACAGGTTAAGTAGATGGCAGAGACTTCCCAGCTATAAGACACTTGTTTAGAGAGTGTTATTATATTGGTGAGTATTTAATTACTATTATATTTTAGTCAATCCCGTTGTGAGATAAATTATTGAGCTCTGATATATTTTTCTTTGCCTATTTACTGGATACCAGATACCCAACTCGGGCTTCAGTGGGCTTGGTTTTTAGCATTTTTACGAAAAATCCGGACCACTGGAATTCGGGTTGTTACATTTGGTATCAGAACCTAGGTTTAGGGTTCCTAGGTAGATAGTGAGTGAACGTATTTGTATTTTTGAATAAAATATAAACATATTATGTACTAAAATCCATATAGTCCCCAACCATAGATTTTTAACATGTGGAAAGTTTTTAGAAGTATATTTGTGCATAGTTTGCTAGTTGGGTTTGGGATGACCCAAGTATGTTGAGCCCTATGTTAATTACCGATTTATAGCATACAAATAAGCCATGTTTTGAGTGAAGATTGGTATCCATATGTTATAGGAAGTGGGGAAGTTCCCTAGTGATAGTAGGGAGAGTGTTTTTATTTTGAAAGAAATAAGAGGTTTTAGTAAGAAGAAAATTCACTTTATGTCTAGCCCGATCAAATAAAACTTTAGGAATTGCAAAGTTGAAAAATATAATTGTTAATATATTTGAGGAAGTAAATATTGGGTTTTTGAAAAAATAAAAGAAAAAAAGTGGTATGAAATTTAAATTGGTTTTTATATGATGTAAATTTTGTTAAAAGTGAAATTCCTTTTGAAGAATTATAGAGCGTGTATAGCTCGCTAGTTTCCTTGTAGGTGAACAAAGATTTTAAATATAAAAACCTAGAGTGTGTTAAGTATCGAAAACATAGGTTACAACATTTATTGTTGTAATAGATGTTTTTGGTAAAAATAAAGGAAGCATAGACTATGACACTATTGTTATAGTAGGTGATCCCCAAAGGAAATGTTTTTTAACATAGCATTTTGGATTTATTAATATTTATTTTAATTGAATCTATAAACTAGTATTTTTGAGTTGTAGTAACGGTGTTTTACGCAACATCTGTTTTCACCCAAATGAATTTTGGCGATAATTTCTAAAGTGGTTTGTATGTACACTTATTATTTAAATAAGTATATGAAAATATTTTCTAGGTATAAAGCAGTTTTGAAAATGAGTTCTTTTGAAAAAAATAATGTACTATAAATTAATGAATTTAGTAGGAAATATTTAATCTAAGTGAATATAGATTAAACATACTTTAATCTATTGGAATGAAATGAATAATGATATAATTTTCTATGAATCATAAATAAAGATGTTTTGTGCAAGTTATAGGGAATACGTGAAAGAGATGTACAAGGTATGGAAAGCACCATATTTTGTATAGCCTATTTTGATAAAAAAATAAAATTAATTCCTTATAATTTCACATAAACATGAAATCCTCCTCTAAAGGATTCATAGAAGGTTTTAGCGTTAAGGGTTTCTCATAAGAGAAAGTAATTCCAATAAATTAAGGTATAAAACCATTAAGTGTAGTAAGTTAGAAACTCCTTCAAGGTTAAGTAATTGGAAGAGTAGGAAAGTTAAGAGATTTTTGATAAAATAATTGTTCTTATCTACTCCAGTTTTAGTAAGTTTGAAAATCTATGAAAAAAATATGATATTTTGAAAACATGTGAGGACATTTTTTTTAAGTCAAGAAAAAAAAGAGAAAGATGGTTTGGTGGAAAAGTATATAAGTTTTTGAAAAGTTAAAATTTTAAGTAACCCAGTACCTTTGAATTTAACAGAAAACTTCAAAATAACACTTTCAAAGGCAAGAATTTTAGGATTTGACGTTTTAAAAATTTAGAAGCTTTAATTTTAGAAGTAAAATAATAAATACCAAACCGAACCAGACTTTTAAATATGGAGTAGATAGGAATCATTTCCTAGGTATAACGGGAAAAGTACAAGGCTATAGCAGCAATTACTCCTAGTAGTAATGATAAAAGTTCCCGTAAGGTGTATAGGACACTAGTGAAAACCTAGAAATGTTGCTTCACGTGTGTAGACTATAGAAGAATAGTGAAGTGATATTAGTAAGATAGTAAGACATGCATGGTGGGAAAAGTAGACCTTAGTTGGGAAAAAATTAAGAGTAAAGAGAAAATTTCCCCAAGAGACTGCGTAGATTGAAACCCTTATCCATTGCAGTAAATGAGACTTAGTTATTCCTTTTTTAGCATGGAATAGAAGAGATGAATAGATCTTATTCATCATGAGTAATACAGGGTATGTTGGTAACAAGTAATAGGCGGCGGGAGGAGCATATGAGCTACTTGGATTCCTAGAGTAGGACCTTTCTATGTCAAAGTGGACATGGTCCAAGACCTCCTTACCCTAGATGATAGCTATGTTTAGTTGCTGTATAAAAAAAAGAGTAAAAGCAGAATAAGATAACTAAAAGGAAAATAACAAATTTAAAGAAAGCGATAGAAACATCAACAGAAAAATTTAGAAAGAGATATTTTCTTATGTAAATTGTGCTTGGGGAAGTAAATAATTTTTTTAGAATAGTAACCTAAATCTCAAGTACGGAGGAAGATGTGCGCAAAAGAAAATCGAAGAAATATGAAGTTTTTCCGTTTTCTACCTTCTTTCTGACATTAGAGATCGAATTCAGAAAATTAGATTTTTCTAAAATTCGAATATTTAAAGTTGTATGGTAGGGTTTGGATGCAAAATTCGTTGAACTACACCCATATTCAATAGAACTGTGGGAAAAATTGGATGAAAAGTGTTTTAAGTTTTCAAAAGATTGCATTCATATAGAAATTGCAAGTATATTTAGGATGTGTGCATCATGTTTTAAAAATAAATTTTTAAAGAAGCAAAGCATTCATATAGAAGATACCTTTTAGAAATTCATGTACATGCATATATTTTGTATCGAATAACACTTTTGCACAAGAGCATGGGTGGTCGAAAAATTGGATGTACACAAAATGGATGTGATTGATGCGAGGAATTACATAATTTTACCCTTGTTGAATTTCGAGGACGAAATTTCCTAAAGGGTGGAAGAATGTAACACCCCGCATTTTTATATAATTAAATAAAATCAATTGAATTAACATAATTGCAAAATGGAATAAAAATGTCAAATATATGCATTTAAGAATTAAGAGGTTACATAGATTTGTGCAAGCAACGAGTGTGTGATTAATTGACGCATCAATCAATTAAAAAGGGAATTATATAAGAGATATAGAGGCGTCAATTAGTCAAAGAATATGTCACTTTTATAACATTATTTAATTAAGGGATCTTCTAATAAAGGGAAATGTATGTAGGGAATAAATTAAATGATAACATACATATATTATTTATAATTGATGCAATCAATTAATTAAGAAAATAATTAAAGACATTAAGTAAGTGTCAACTAAAAAAAGAGGGAAACTTATATGTCAATTAGTTGGGTAATGAATTGGCGGTTTAAATATATACAAATAATAAATGTGTGATTGAGTGATGCATAGGAATTAATTTGGATATCGATTAATATGGGAAAACGTGTCAATTAATTAATTGGCAATCAGTTGAGCGTTTAGAAAGGGGGTCAATTAATCAAAGAATATGCCTTATTACAATAGCTAATAATGTAAATTAATTACCTAGAAGAAAACGCGAGTTATAGGATTATTTGTTACCAAGTTAAAAAGAAGAAAAAAAAGAATTGGAATGCATGCAAAAATAAAACGGAGTAATTAAGTTTATGATGAAGGTAAGCTAATAAGAATAAATTAAAAAGTATAACTTTTATATACAATCAATTAATAGAGGTATTAATTGACGTGTTCAAATAGGTAAGAAATTATAACGTATAAGAATCAATTAATATTGGATATACATATATATATATATATGATCTAATAATTGGGTAATTAATGTGAGAATCTTATTTAGAAGGAAACGTGAATTAATAGGGTCGTATAACAAATGAATAAATGAATAACATTGGAGAATTATACGTAATAAGCTAACGTAAACAAATCAATAAATGATGGTGAGGATTGTTTTTAGGGTTAATCAGATGGTTCATAGTTGTTCACTACACCTATAAATTGAACGTAACTTAACCCTAGCCCACACTATTTTCTCTGAATCAGCTGCTGTCATTTACAGATAACTCCTCTTCTCTTTTCCCTCTTCCTTTCTCCTCTATCAATCAAATCTTTCCTCAAACAAAAAATAAAATTAAGCAAGGATATACATACAAGAAATTCCAAGAATTGCGCAAATAAAACAGGGAATTTACAGCGAATTAATAAGGGGGAAAAGCGGAGAAAAGTGTAGCAAATTAAAATGGATAGAGATTGAAGCTAAGGACGACATGTAAGTGGATTTAATTATATTCTTTTACGTTTATAATATATATTATCTTTTAATTTCCGTTAGATAATTTATTCCAGTAATTAATTCTATTAGTTATGCAAACACTGTAAATTTTATTTAGAGGGAATTAGGGAAAAAGACAATCTTTGACAAAAAATTAGTCTAAAGGACACCAAGTTTTATTTTTTGGCTGAAGGACAAACTTTGGAAAAAATTAGATTGAAGGACAATGCTAGTTCTAACTAGCATTATATTCAGTTTTTACTATACAAAATGCTAGATAGACTAGCATTATATTCAGTTTTTACACTATACAAAATGCTAGTTCAAACTAGCATTGTTCTTCAGCCTAATTTTTTTCAAAGTTTGTCCTTCAGCCCAAAGATGAAACTTGATGTCCTTCAGCCTTAATTTTTTTCAAAGTTTGTTCTTATGCCTATTTTCCACTTTTATTTATATTTAATTAGGCTTGACAGTTAGAAAAGGCGTAGGCCTAAAAGTAAGAAATTTACAGTTATTTACATCTATTTTAAAAGTCATAATTTAGCCTTAATACTAGTTCCTTTTATTCCCTTTTTACGCGAATAATATAGTTAGAAAGAGAATTCAAGGTTATGAATTAAAATACTAGACTTTATAGAAGTAGATGTAAAATAAGAAAATTGAAAAATTAGAAAAAAATCAGAAAAGTGGAATTCTGCAATAAATTATGCTGAACGGAAACAATAAATTTATCTGATAATTTAATTTGGGAGTAAGTAATAGATTAGTTGGTTGGTTTAGAAACTAGAATACATTTCTATAATTTAATAATTAAAAGATAATGATAAATGTAACTGCAAATAAAAAGAAAGTAAAATGGAACTAGTGTAAAATAGAGGAACCACTATATTTTACACTAGCCCAAAATAATAAAAGAAATATCTTGCAGTTACGAATTATTGTTTATAGTATTATTTAGTATTAAATTATGGAAATAGATTTTAGTATAGCTTTCACAACCAACCAAATAAAATAGAATTATTTCCTAGAATAAAAGAAAATAAAGTAGAGTATGAAATGAATCAAATAAATTATTAGATAAGAAATTAAGGCTGTGAACAATAAACGAACCTAGGTCTGCATTTACCACGCAGACTATATAAAAGACAGTTTTTATGATAAGTTAATTATATAATAAAAGAGAACTAAAAAGAATTCTATATCATAATAAAAGAAGACAGACTAGAACATAAAGAAACACTTGTAATTATATACAGATTTTAAAAGAAATAATAGTAACAATTACAAGTATAATTATAACATAAGTTATGATTAAGTAAAAGAATAGAAAGGCTTATTTGAGAATTTAGAATAAATAAGCAATGATAGCAAAGATAAATAGTAAAAGCTTATTTTAGATTTCTATTAAATTAATAAGAAAATAGAAAAAAAGATGCTTATTTAACAAACTTAAGACTTAAATTAAGTTAATAAGCAAGAAGTGGCAATACCAATAGCATTCCCTACTAGATCAATGGTGGTCTCACAATAGCCAGGAGCGAGACGAGGGCAAGAATATGCTAATTAGGTTAAATAAGTAGCCAGTAGAATAAGAAAAGTAAACTAAATGCAAATTAAAAGATTAGACTTAGGGTCTAATAAAAGAATTGAGATGCATTTAGAGTAGCCCAAAGGATGAAGCATCTAATGAACCAGTTCATCACGGATTTTAGAAATGGAGAGTTAAGTAAGTTTAAGGATAGTCGCATGCGGATATCGGCCAACAACAAGTCCAAGAGCGATTTCAGAAAAGACTAGACTTAAACCAACATGCCAATGATTCTTTCACTATCGAGACATTGGATGGGGGCATCGCCAATTGGATGTTAGATTGTTTGCGGTAGGGCACGACCACTTAACTCTTTAGAGGTCTTTCGATTTAGTTGAGAGTTGCTGCATGGGGCCATAGCCACGACGAGAAAAGAGACAAACCAACTAGAATATCTATATTGTAGGCCGAACGAAGCAGTCCTTTACAGATATAGAAAATCGCTGACTGAATTTCGTACAAGGTAGACCTTGTTGGTGGGATTCAGATAGTAGACATAATGATTACGTAGTCCTCAATGTACGCACTGGGTGGTACATTGTGGATGTCCGAACACTGGCATAGACTGGTGCAGACACGATTTACGTTTTCATAGTAAGTAGTGGAGCATCTGTATTGTAGGCCTTACAAAGCATTCCTTTACAGATGTAGCTACGCAACGCTCGCGGAGCAAGACGATGGAGTATCAGTATTGTAGGCCTTACGAAGCAGTCCTTTACAGATATTACTACAGGGCAAGATGATGGAGCTTTTTTCGAGGAGGATACGGAAGGTACCATGGGTGGTACCTAGGACCAATATGGTCATTGGGCATATAGCTACATACTTGTATACATTAGTTATTAGGATTTAATCTACTATGGAGTAGATGGGCATGGTTAACGAACAGAGGTAAGAGTATTGTAAGCCTAATAAACCTAATATAACTGTAAATGGAAATAAAATGGTATATGTAGAATTAAGCTTAGAAGTGTATAATTTATCCATTCACCAGAACTTTAGTTCTGACACCTTCGTCATAACACCCTACATGTTAAGTAGATGGCAGAGACTTCCCAGCTTTAAGACACTTGTTTAGAGAGTGTTATTATATTGGTGAGTATTTAATTACTGTTATATTTTAGTCAATCCCGCTGTGAGATAAATTATTGAGCTCTGATATATGTGTCTTTGCCTATTTGCAGGATACCAGATACCCCACTCGGGCTTCAGTGGGCTTGTTATTAGTATTTTTGTGAAAAATACAGACTACTGGAATTCGGGTTATTACAACATGTGTAAGGCTTTCAAATGTCAAGTTTTCAAATGCATCTGAGAGTGAGTGCAATTCGAAGACCTCTCAATCTAATGAGACCCAAGGAGCAGCTTTCTGCACCAAATCACCACTACGTTTCGCTTCCATGTTCCTATAAACGGGGACAACTACAGTGGAGGGAGAAGAAATGCTTTCGAGAACGAAAGGAGCAGTTTTGGTGGCCACTAAAACCAGGCTCCTATCTACGTCAGGGAGTGGCAAGGCAGACCTAACACTTAACAGATATGCTGCTTGGGCAAGGAAGGCATTCGATGCCGGTCCAACACTCGTAAGTAATCCCATGCACATATTGAATTTCAGTGGAATGCTCAATGGTGCAACATGATTCAGAAGCTCGACAGCTCGACAGAGCCTTGATGCCGAGGCTACAACAGAACAACCATAGGTATCATCGTCGGTGAGGGGTCTAGTGGAGAGAATGAGCTAGAGTCGACTACCAGGTCAGTATTGGCAGCAGCATGACTAGTTAGATTGGGCAAGCAAGGTACAGTATGGCAGAGGTAGTATGGGCGATAGTAGGGCGAATTACGGCAGGATTTTCGCAGGTCTGAATGGCCGGGTCAAGAAGTTGCGCATCAAACAGGTTAAAGGGGAATCTTTTCAAAGCGTATCTCATCACCAATCTATCAAAATTCTCTTCTGATCTGTCATGGCAACCTAAATCGTAATTCCTCTTAAAAACTCGTATGGATCAGTTGACTTCTGTTAAGTCAGTATTAGCGTGAATATCATTTAACGTATTGGCAACAACATCAAAGACATGTAGAAGAAGGAATGACTGTTTGATGAGGTCTTCAGACGTGGGGTGGTCAACACTTTGTCGAATCACGGCTTAAAGCTCCAGTAGTTTGATGTGAAAGTCCAATTTGGGGTAAGAAGTAGGCTTGGATAAGTTGGCAAGGGGAAAGCAAAGAAAGATCTATTCTTGGAGAGCTCCTGGCTGACATTGCCCTAACTTCAGATCCAAAGCGATTTGATTGACATCATTTTAGGGTACACAAGATTTGTTTGTGGCCAAATCTGCTGCAAAAGAAGCATCGGACTAGATCCCGGCAAGTGTAGATACGATGGCTGCTGTCTCCACTTCTAAAGCAAATGGATCTGAGATTTTGGCTATGGATCCAAGACAACAGAGCTTGGGTAGAAGCTTGGGGGTTAACCAGTCAAATTTGTAGGTAAGAAATTTTCTGGCAAACTGCATCAGCATACATTTTATGTGGGGGAGGGGAGAAGGAAAATAGTGGAAGGTCTTCAATGGAAAGAGCATGGTGGCTGTATTGATTAAGAGAAAAAGAGTTAGAGAAGAGAGAGAGTTGCTATTATCATTACCGTTGTTTTTTATTTTGATAAATAATATTGGGAGGGAAAACATTTTTGTAGGTAGAGATTGGAAAAAAATGTTTTATGGAGAATATATGTGAAATATATTTCTTTTCGAAGAAGGATGTACTATGAAATATCTAGTTTAAATATTTTTGGAAAATATTTTACAATGATGGAACTAATTTGATTAAAAAGTGAACTTTGAATAGAAAAAAATCTATCTGAAGAATGAAATAATTAACTATATGACATAGGCTGTGAGACAATGGGGCGAGATGAGTTTGAGTTTGCCCAACACCCATTATGATGATGAGTCTTGTGACTGTTGTGTATGACTTTCCTTAAGGCATTGTAAGGATGTCTAGTTATTCCCTACTATGGAGAGAGTTGGGATATGATTAAGGATAGTCCATTTCGGTGAGTGGGATGGTAATCTTTTACTTGTATTATTTTGCTCTAGCTGAATTGTCTGTATTGATTTATTGCTTTTTTAGGTTAGTTATATTGATTTGACTGTTTCATTTAACTACGTTTGTTTATGGTCTATGGCATAATTGTATAAATTATTCCATTTTTATTATGTTATTATTGCTTACTTGTTTGATAATGGTTGTTCATTAGTTTATGTTATGCATTTTTGAATTAATTCTTTTTGCTTGATTCTTTTTTTTGATTGTTCGTTTTGCTTCGATCGGCTTAATTATTGGTTGTTTGTTGTTTTTCTTGTTATGATTGTGTACATTATATGTAGGGATACATTGCATGTTAGTATTGATAATCTTATGATGAGGTAGTACCCATTGTTAACTTTCCGAGGGATGTGCATCGAAAAAACTAATGAAATGATAAAAGGCATATTTAGATTATTCATAGTGGATGAAGTCGGGTTTTCTACAGTGGACTATGGGTCGAGTGCAAGGAAATTATGGGCGCAAAGTGAGGTGTTCTGAACTTTGACGTATGGATGGTATGGATCAATTTAAGTCAAGAACTTGGGTGAGGAGTGTTTGTGGACTTGGTGGTGTTTGAGGAGGAAAAAGTGTGTATGGAATTGGTGATGTTCGAAGAAGCATATTCAACAAGGTGAATCGGTGGGATGAGACATGGTGTGTTCCGAATCAAGTCGTGTACAGAAGGGATCATTGATAGCTCTGGATATGAAGGGCGTTTTGTAGGGCAAGGATATGTGAGGATGCTCACCTGTGTACCGTGGACCTTGGTGATAGTCTAACTTGCCTTGGTGATGGCAGTACCTTAGCGATGGTATGTGATCGAACACCGAATCCAATTGTAATGTGGTGTGTCACGACCTTGGTGATGCTGTATGATTTATTTTGTATTCGAAGGCAAATTGGTGATAATGAGAGTCCTTGGTGATGATCGGGATGAAGTGGCATCATGGTGATGACGTAAGACCTTGGTGATGGTCAGCTAATATGAAGCCTAGGTGATGTCTATGATGGTGGAGGACCTTGGTGATGGTTGTACGAGTTGACATATATCCTAGAGAATTTTGGGGGTAATGCGAGGCCTAGGTGATGGCTATGGTTATGTGAGACTTTAGTAATGACCCGCCTTTTCGACCCTCAAAAGTCGACACTAATACATCCACGGTATTCATGTGTCGAGCATCCAAGCCCCGGAAATATAGATTGTTAGGGGAAAAAGAAAGAAAAGACAGAATAAAATCTCACATCGTGACGAGTAATATATAATATACAATAGATCTTTACAAAAGACATCTGTAATATACATACATCAAAATAGAGTACACTAATCTATCATCAGCCTAGACAGTTATAACAACATGTCCTCATAATTGTTGATAAATGCAACCAACATATGTAGTGGAAAATAAGATATACGTGAGTACGTCTTGGAGGCATCTAGCTCATCTCCTGAAGCTTCAAAGCATCCATAACTAGATCTGAAATATGCTCGGTCTGACCTGAGCATTATAAGAAAATAACATTCGGACTAATCTAGTAAACCAGCATGAGAAACACACAACATATGGATTTTTGATGTTATAAAACATTTCAAAAATAAAGGTATCTCATAAGACCACACTGCAGATAAACACAGATGGGTTTTTACCTTACGATAACCAAACCATTTCATAGGAAATTTTCTGATATTTTGATAATGTCTAGGGTTTAAAATAATTATTGAATCATAGCCAAAATTGATACATTAATTAAATTCCAACGTTATAGATATACAACTAAGTCCAAAAGGCACTTATCAGGGAATGGATTCCATATGATGACAAGGCACTGTGGTACCATTCACGATAGTACACCTCTAGATAAAATGTACGGAGGTTGAACCTATTAACTCCTATGAATCAGGACCAGACTACCCCTTACTATATAGTCAAATATTGCACCACCCCAGTTTCTTTGTAACCTTTTCTAGAGAGCTCTTATGCACAACCAAATCCATAAATAATAATCTAGAAGGGTGATGACAATACCCAAATGGGTGCGACCTACATAGCCCTGCAACATACCCTCTGTTTTAGTCATTTCCGGTTGATGAGGCTTGAGACTATGTTTTACCTTTTTAGCAAATCCCACTCAGAAAGCTAACAATGCCCCCAGGTTCGAAATGGTTTTCCGATAATATATTTGATTCGGTCTCTTCGGACCGACAAACGATAGTTTTAAAAACTGGTCAACATTCGATAGTCGGTTATTTAACTATCAAATAAACAAACAATTTAACCAGAGATTTAAATCCATAAGGAAAATAACACCAGTTAAGTACAAAAGCAACCCTAAGCCTCTTTAATTAATTCCTTCATTAATTAAAACAACTTTGCAAATTCTTGTATCAAGATACTTTTACAAAGATATATTCACAAACCCTTCTCTACTCTTTTCAATACTTGAAAAATATTGATGTGCTTATTTCAATATATAAGTATACTCACAAAATATTTCACTTTAAAAACTTAGAAAACTCTTCCATTTACTTATACCATCAGTATATGTATATTCACAAAACACTACATTTCCAATACTCAGAAAATATACTCATATACTCATCTCAACGATATAGGTATATTTACAAATCTTAAGGAAGATTTCATTTTTCCAAAACCATACATATTAGGGTTAACACAAGTGATTTTAAACATTGATAACAATCAACCCAAAACACTTTCTTTTTGGTGTAAGTAAACGGGTCTTATGAAAATTAGACCAAATAAACATAACACCACTTTTGGAACCGTACTATCCCTCGATTAATAATGAGATTGTACAACTTAGAAAACTATCCTTGCCTCGACACCCATTCTTAATTCTCAAGATAGAGACGAGTTCGATGCCTCGGAATTTGGTGTTGAGTATGAAAAGAACATTTTCCTAACCATCGTAATTTAAATAATCATTTATGGACATCGGGTGTCAGTCTTTTTATAAATCCCTTTTTATGTAATGCCTTTATAAATCTCCTTATATTTACAAACTCCTTTTATAAAATATTATTTACAAAACTCCATCATAAATATCTTAACATAATTATAATCTCCTTTTATAAACCTCCAAATTTATTTAATAACTCCTTTATAAACACCCATTAAATTATTTATAAAATCTTTTTTATAAAACTTCTTTTATAAAATATCAATTATAAAGCTCATTTTATAACTCCCCAAGTTTATTTGCAACTCTTTTTATAAAACTCCAAATTCATTTATAAAACTCCTTTTTATAAATTTCTAAATATAATTAAAAAACTCCTTTTATGAAACAAACTCCAAATATAAACATAACCCCAATTATAATTACAAAACTCATATACTATCAATGACACGATCATTCCACATATTGCACTAAATTCACAACTGTGTTCTATAACTCCAATTTATCAAAATGATAACATTCCCTTTTGTAAAATACCATTTATAAACCTATTCTTTTATTTATAACATACAGCTTATAAATCTCCCTTTCCTTAATAAAATACCCTTTATAAATCTGTTCTTTTATTACAACATTTGTTATATAAAATGTTTACAAATATTTATTCCAAAATATTTCTATCTCCTTTTAAAAAAATCACTTTAAATAAAGATAAACCCCTTTTATTTCCTTTAAAATAAACATTTGTTATTATAATAACTTTTCTATAAAGATAGACACCATCCAAAAATAATTTTACCTATATGGATATATTAGAAAGAATAAAAAAAAGGAGTTGAAGTAAAATAGGGAAGTACGAAAACTATTTTGAATAAAATCCAAAAAGGTCAGATTAAAAATCATGTTCCAATTCAAAACCATTACCAAAATAGAAATCAATAGTATTTCCAAAATACTATAACAAGGCCAATAGCTACTAAAGCACTTAACCAGTGTAATTACTACCTTTATCACTAAAAAGGTTTTACTTTCACATATGCCTGTGTCACATCCAAATATGGCTAAACTATCAAATTTTAGTTTTAACGATCTATATAATGGGTGTATAATTGAAAAAGTCAATAAGTATATAACTGGAATTAAAAATCACAACGGTGAGAAATCCAGATTTCTCTATAAATTTTCCCTGTATTCCATTTTCAAACTCATTCACTTTTCAAAAGCGGATATTTAACCAAACTGACCAATAATTCATCCAACCATAATCAATAACTTTTATCTGCTCCATATCATATTGATTATCCAAAAAGGCGAGTTTAACTCATTGAAATTCTAGCGGACGCTTAGGCGTTCCAATTTGAAATAAAATCGAATGACGCTCGATTTTAGCCCAAAATTTCACTCGGTCCAAATTCAAACAAAATTAATTCCATCTCATAGCCATCGCCATTACGAGCATAGTGTATAAGATCGCGTCTCGATTGGACCTCGTATGAGAATGTTATTAAATTTATAAGATTTTGAATTTAAAAATAAAATTAATTACACAAATCCTTTAATTAACTTAAATTTTTTTGTTTTTTTTAAAAACTCAACCCAGAGCCCTGATGAAATCGAAAGGATGGGATGAGCTCCCCCCTAGCCTGGTCCGACCACAGATTGGAGGGTTTTCAACCAGCCCAGCTTAGAGGTTTGATGCACCTACCATTTTTGATAGGTTTTCTAGGAGCCCACCTTCGTGCCTTAAATGGGAAACACAACTCAATCTACCAGGACTCGAACCCGTGACCTCAAGGAACTTTGTTCCATAGTCGCTAAGTGGCCCTGACCAACTGAGCTATGCTCGCGAACAATTCCCTGTACATGTCCATACCTTCCAAATTCGTGGACGTCCTCACCTCAACACGGGAATCTAGACCACTGTTTGATGAACGGTCTTCGCCAACACCTTCCTCTTTGAAATTTCCACGTGCTCGACCCAAAATTCCAACACTCGGCTCACCCCTCGAAGTCAAAACCTAGAGCGCAACTTCCTACCACACCATGTACGCGTTTCACCATAAAGAGCCGCGACCTCCCAAACTCCTTCCACACATGCTCCTCCACTACACGAACTCGAATCTACCAACACCAAGCCTTAACTCCACCTCAATCTCAAAAAAAGTGAAACCCTAGTTCCTCTTCCCTCTCGTTCAAAACCGTTGAACAAAAAAAACTTCATTGCATCCATCCAACATCCCTAGAAATGTAGATTTAGCCTCTACGGTTTCAAAGATCTAACATTTACATTTATTTTATGATTATTTTTTGAGTTTTGAATTTTTAAGTGGAAATTTTGATTTTCTATTTACTGTAAGTTTGAAAGTGAAAATAAAAAGAGGAAAATAATGAGTTAGAGTGTTGAATTGTCTTAGGTTTGGTTTATTACTCAATTCTTGATAAGTCACCACATTGAAATTTGTCCGCATATGGGTCGCGAACAATAGAACAAATCGTGCATGAAAAAGTGTCACGGTCCGAAAACAATAATAGTATACACTGATTATCATATTTTGAAAAATCATAAAAATACCATCGTTTACTGTAAAATCGTCAAAATAAAAATATAGTTTCCAAATAAAAAATTATGGAAAAATCAAATAAATTAATTAAAAATACATCAATAAAAATAAGTTGTTTTATTAACAATAAATTTTCTTATTATTATTTATTAACTAAAAGAATTAAATAAGGCTATTAAATCCATTTAATTAATATTTAATTCACAATTCAAATATTAAATCAATACTTATATTTGAATAAGTTATTTATAATTTTAAACACTAATTATTTGTACATTTAAAATTAATTAAATATTCAAAATCAAATGTCAAAATTTCGAGATGTTACATTCTCCTCCCTTAAAAGAATTTCGTTCCCAAAATTCCTAGGAAGAAAATGACTTCACATCCCTAGGATTTTTAAAATCACTTTACTAAAATGAGTTATTAAACCTTTAAAATATCATATGTTATGAAAGATTTCGGCAACACTTCCTTTGCACGGCTCGATCGGGAAAAAACTACAACTCGGCACAACGGGTCCAAATCAATAAAAGAAAACAAAAGCCCAAAAGTGGCCTCCCATAGCTGCGGCATAAATCCATCAACATCAATATAAACACATGCCTAATAATCGAGCAAACCAACTCTACACATAAAACCAAAAGCATCAAACTAGCCTTTGCTTCCATATACATGCCTCCCACTCACAAATGATATCAAACCATATAACTTGCATTTTCTAATGTCAAGAGCATGTAGTTTATTTAAGCCCATATGATGTAAATATACCATCTATATGCAATATCAAATCCGATCACTTGCCCGATCACACAAATATCATTTCCGAACTAGTATCGCTTACTCGACTTCCCTAGTGCGTACTCCGATTAGGTTCGTTAATTGGAAACCTCTGTTCTCCTTACATAACCATATAATATGTTGGAAGACTTATCAAATAAAAAATCCGCATCAAGTGTTCACCATCAAGAATGGAGTGAAAAATCCTAACTCGGACCGGTGCAAATAACATTGAATCATGTTCTCAGATCTGGATAAAAAAACAACTATGCGAATAAAATGACCTATGTTTAACTTACGTATTTATTTCTTTGGTTTCTTAATTCCAAATTTTTTTGTTTAATTCACACTCATTTTAATCACATTTAGTTACATCAATAGTGTTTCGTTTAATAATAAAATCATTTATGAACCATTCCATAAAATGTTTCTTAAGTTTATAAGCATCCTATAAAACACACTTATGTTGTCAACACTTTAAAACATAAGTTCATATTCGTATAACACTCTTCTACATCTTAAGAGTATATATACAATATAAGATTTGTTTTACTTAACTAAGATGTTCAACAAACTTAAAACTTATTTACCTTACTGTTTCCTAAAATTTATAAGTTATAAAGACTTATTTTCTTATATTTTCACAAGACACTTAGCTTCAATTTCTCAATTAATTTGGAAATTTCGACTGTCCAAAATCGTTAAAAATTCTATTTCATTTCAACAAATGGAAACTACTAAACAACACATCATAATGAGATGCACAATCCAAACTATTCTAAGAATAGGATATATGAGTCCATATAATAACTTAACTGAAAACTTCATAATTAATCACTCGGATTATATTTCAAATTATTTTGAATAATAATATACATACCTTCTTTTGTATATCAAATCATACTTTTGGAATTTAAAATAAAAATCTAGTTTAGCCAAAACAACCCTATAGCAATTTACTATGGTAGCATCTCCCTACTTAGAAACTCGAAAATGAACGCTGATGATGCTGCAGTCATCACCAGAATTATTTTCCAGCAACATAAATGAGTTTAGTGCTTTGTATCTCCTTTATAATCCTTTTGGAAACATTTCTATTAACCAATACTTCCAAATAATACTATCATTGTTTTCTCAAAGCTTTGGAAAACAATTTCAAAAATGCCGAGATTTAAATTCTCAAATTCTCAGCTTTTAAATCCTTTTTATTCATAAACCATACATATATAATTCTACTTTCTTATATAAAACAATTCACAAATGTTTATCCTCGTTTAGATTATAATAAACAACTTTTATTAAAATCAAATTTTATCCCAACATTATCACTGAACGCCTTATAGTCAAACCGTGAAACTCAATTCACAAGGTGTTCATATTTAATTCAACCAAAATAATAAATGCTCATAAACTATCCAAGCACAAACAATCCATCAACAAACGATGGTCAATGCTCCTAAACTGGATGAGCATGACTAATCAAGCAATAAATGATAATAATTGAATATTATCATTTCCTAACAAACAAACACATCACAAATTACTATATCAATTTCTAAAAATTATTCTTTCATATATATAAAATATAATCTAAGTTAAATTATTTCACAAAATTCAAAACAATGCTGTGTTGGTTTGCCTTATTCAAGTGTTTAGAAACGCCGATCGATATAGTTATTCCTTCTATATCGACCAGAATGCATAAGTCACTCAACAAATAAATCAACACAATATAATTTTTTTATGACACAAACAAATAAGCGTTCATATATATACACTCAAACTCAGTCTAGGGTGTTACTAACCATATCTCTAAAGATTCTACCCCACCAAAGCCTAGGTGTTTTCTCAACCTAAGGTCTGATATCACTTGTAACGACTCGCTTTTTTGACTCTCAAAAGTCGACACTAATATATCCACGGTATTCACATGTTGAGCATCCAAGTGTTGGAAAGACAGATTGTTGAGAAAAAAAGGGAGAAAAGACAAAACATGATCTCAGATTGTGATGTGTAATATATAATATACAGCGGATCTTTACAAAGGACAATTGAAATATACATACATCAAAATAGAGTACTCTAATCTATCACTAGCCTGGACAGTTATAACAACATGTCCTCACAGTTGCTGTTAAATATAACCAACATATGCAGTGGAAAATAAGATATACGAGAGTACGTCTTGTAGACATCCAGCTCGTCTCCTGAAGCTCCAAAGCATACATAACTAGATCTGAAATATGCTCGGTCTAACCTGAGCATTATAAGAAAATAACGCCAAAATCAATCTGGTGAACCAGTGTGAGAAACACACATCATATGGATTTTTAATGCTATAAAACCTTTCAAAAATAAAGGTATTTCATAAGACCACACCGCATATAAACATGGATGTGTTTTTATCTTACGATAACTAAACCATTTCATACGAAACTTTATGATATTATGATAATGTCTAGGGTTTAAAATAAATATTGAATCATAGCCAAAATTGTTACATTAAATAAATTCCAGAATAATAGGTATACAACTAAGTCAGAAAGACACTTATAGAAAATGGATTCTATACAATGACAAGGCATTGGGGTACCACCTACCACGGTACACCTCTAGATAAAATGCACCGAGGTCGAACCTATCGACCCCTACGAATCAGGACCGGACTACCCCTTACTGGATAGTAACTGAATATTTTATCACCTTGGCTGCTTGCAACCTTTTCCCAAGAGCTCTCATGCACAACCAAATCCATAATTAATAATCTAGAAGGGTGATGACAACACCCTAAGGGTGCAACCCACATAGCCTGCGTCATATCCCCTGTTTTAGTCATTCACTGTTAACGAGGTTTGAGGCTACATTTTACCCTTTAACAAATCCCACTTGAAATGCTAACACTGCCCTCCAAGCAACAATGCAATGCTAGCATTTGTCCATACATGTTGTTCAGGACATGAACAAACATAGGCACTACTTCTACTACATCCATTTTGGAATTACCCTTAGGATTAGTAGCAAGCGGCCCTTAACATTCAAAGAACTCTGTCTTTGATTTCATCATCTTTAAGATGACTTCAATTCGAACGCTTATGTCGGTTTGAAGCGGTTTTCAAATAATATATCCGATCTTATTCTCTCCGAGCCAACAAACAATAGTTTTAAAAACTGGCCAACATTTGATAGTCAGTTGTTCAACTATCAAATAAACAAACAATTTAACCAGTGATTTAACTCCATAAGGAAAATAATACTGGTTAAGCACACAAGTAACCCTAAGCCTCTTTAATTAATCCCATCATTAATTAACCACTTTGTAAATTCTTGTATCAAAATACTTTTACAAAGATATATTTACAAACCCTTCTCTACTCTTTTCAATGCTTGAAAAATATTGATATACTTATTTCAACTGTAACACTTTCACAACTTAGAAAACTCTTCCATGTACTTATACCATCAGTATAAGTATATTCGCAAAATGCTACATTCCCGATACTTTAAAAATGTACTCATATACCCATCTCAAAGGTTTAAGTATATTTACAAATCTTAAGGAAGATTCCATTTTTCCAAAACTATACATATTTGGATTAACACAAATGTGATTTTAAACATTGATAACAATCAACGAAAAATAATTTCTTTTTTGTGTAAGTAAATGGGTCTTATGGAAATTAGAATAAATATACTTAACACCAATTCCCAATTTCAAATAATACTATCCCTCAATTAACAATGATATCAAACAAATTAGAAAACTATCCTTGCCTCGACACCCATTCTTAATTCTCAAGATAGAGACGAGTTTTCATACCTTGGAATTTCGTGTTAAGTATGAAAAAACATTTTCCATACCACTGTTATCTAAAATGATAATTTTTGGAAATTAGGTCTCAAACTTTTTATAAATCCCTTTTTATACAATGCCTTTATAAAACTCCTTATATTTACAAACTCCTTTTCTAAAATATTATTTTAAAACTCCTTTATAAATATCTAAACATAATAATAACCTCCATTTATAAATCTCCAAATTTATTTAATAACTTCTTTATAAACACCCTTTATATTATTTATAAAATCCTTTTTATGAAACTTCTTTTATAAAATATCATTTATAAAACTCATTTTATAACTCCTCATATTTATTTGCAATTCTTTTTATAAAACTCCAAATTCATTTATAAAACTCCTTTTTATAAATTTCTAAACGTAAACACAAAACTCCTTTTATGAAACAAACTCCAAATATAAACGAAACTCCAATTATAATTATAAAACTTATATGTTTTCCATGACACGGTCATTTCATATATTGCACTAAATCCACAACCTTGATTTATTACTTCAATTTATCAAAATGATAATATTCCCTTTTATAAAATACCATTTATAAACCTATTTTTTTATTTATAAGATACTGCTTATAAATCTCCCTTTCCTTTACAAAATACCTTTTATAAATCTATTCTTTTATTGCAACATTTTTTATATAAATATTTATTCCAAAATATTTCTATCTTCCTTTAAAACAAAATCACTTTAAGATAAAGATTAACCACTTTTATTTAATTTAAAATAAAATATTCATCATTATAATTACTTTTCTATAAAGATAGATACCTTCCAAAAATAATTTTAAAACATTTACCTATATGCATATATTAGAAAGAATTAAAAAAAAGGAAGTTGAAGTAAAATAGGGAAGTACGAAAACTATTTTGAATAAAATATCATAGAAAATCCAAAAAGGTCGGATTAAAAATCATTTTCCAATTCAAAACCATTTCCAAAACCAAAACAGCAATTAATAGTGTTTCCAAAATACTACAACGAGGCCAATAGCTGTTATAGCACTTAACCAGTGCTATTACTACCTTATCACCAAGAAGGTTTAACTTTCACATATGTCAGTGTCATATCCAATATGGTCAAACTATCAAATTTTAGCATTTAACAATCTATATAACTGGTATATAACTGAAATTAAAATAAATAGATATATAACTGGAATTAAAAATTAAAACGGTGAGGAATCCAGATTTCTTTATAAATTTTTCTTGTATTTCATTTTAAATCTCATTTGCTTTTCAAAAGCAGATATTTAACCAAATTAACAAATAATTCATCCAAACACAATCAGTAAATTTTATTTACTACATATCATACTAATTATCCAGAAAGGTGAGTTTAACTCACCGAAATTCTAGTGAATGCTTAGGCGTTCCAGTTTCAACTAAAATCGAATAACGCTCGATTTTAGCCTAAAATTTCACTTGCTCCAAATTCAACAAAATCGGATCCATCATGTAGCTATCGCCATTATGAGCGCAATGCAAAAAATTGTGTCTCGATTTGACCTCGTATGAGAAAGTTATTAAATTTATAAGATTTTGAATTTTAGAATAAAATTAATTACATTAATCCTTTAAGTAACTTAATTAATTAAACTTAACTCATCTTCCCTAGATATTCAAATATCCCTTCAATAATATCCTATACCCAGACCTCCCAAATTCGTGCACGCCCTCACCTCGATACGGGAATCTAGACTACCGTTTGATGAAAGGTCTTCACCAACGTCTTCCTCTTTGAAATCTCCACGCGTTTGACCAGAAATTCCAACGCTCGGCTCACCCCTCGAAATTGCAACATGGAGCTCAACTTCTGACCACACTATGGACATGTTTCACCACAAAGAGCCGCGACCTCCTAAACTCCTTCCACATGTGCTCCTCCACTCCATGGACCTTAATCTACCAATGACAAGCCTTAACTCCACCTCAATCTCAAGAAAAGTGATAATCTTGTCCCCCTTCCCTCCTGTTCAAAACCATCGAGTACCTAAAAACTTCACCACACCTATCCAACACCCATAGAAATATGGATCTAGCCTCTACGATTTCAAAGATCTAACCTCTACATTTTTTTGATGAGTAGACTTTTGGTTTTGAATTTTTTAAGTGGAAGATTTGATTTTCCATTTACTGTAAGGTTGAAAGTGAAAATAGAAAGAGAAAAAGATTGAGTTAGAGTATTGAATTATCTTAGGTTTGGTTTATTACTCAATTCCTGGTATGTCCTAGTACGTCGCCACATAGAAATTTGTCCGCGTATGGGTTACGAACAACAAAACAAAATAAGATCGCGCATGAAAAAGCAACAAGATCCCAATATCATAATAATATACACTGGTTATCATATTTTGAAAAATCACAGAAATACCATCGTTTACTATAAAATCGTCAAAATATAATTTAAATATTTTTCAAATTAAAAATTATGGAAAAATTAAATAAATTTAATATAAAAGACATCATTAAAAATGGTTATTTTATTAACAATAAATTTTCTTATCATTATCTATTAATTAAAAGGAGTTAAATAAGGTTATTAAATCCAATTAATTATTATTTAATTCACATTTCAAATATTAATCAATTCTTATATTTGAATTAAGTTATTTAGATTTTTAAATACTAATTATTTGAACATTTAAAATTAATTAAATATTCAAAATTAAACAATAAAATTCTGGGATGTTACAACCTTGGTAATGGTCTAATTCGCCCTGGTGGTGGCTAGAAGTGTCTGATACAAGGCCTTTGTGGTGGTCTAGTTTTCCCTAGTGGTGGCGAGGAGTGTTTAGTATGGAACCATGGTGATGGTCTAGTTCGCCTTAGTGATGGCAATAGGCTACTTTAGGCTTTGGTGGGGCTATCGTATTAAGTAATTACCTACCTTAGTGATGGTTGCATGGATTATTGTGCATCCATTTTTGCTTAGTGAAAGACCTTAGTGGTGGTTTATACTTTTCGACCGTATGTGTAATCAGTTTAGGAGTTAGCACACTTATTTTATTTGTTGGTATGCTAGTGTGAGGATGATACCCTATTACTTTTGGTATGTGTGCTTTATTTTGGCAGGCTATACAGATTATTGATTTATGTATTTATGTGTGCATGCATGTTTGGGCCAATCCAAGTTTTCGTTATGAACCCTATTATGAACTAGTATGGTTAGATTGTTGAGATGCATGTTATTACTTATGAACCAAAATAACATATGATTGAGATTGTTTCATTTTTGTTAACTGTGTTATTTTCATACTATAGTTTTAACCGCATGAGTGTAGAAATGTGGTGGTACTATAGTATGTATGTTGGATTCATTGTTGTGAATGAATGTTGTGCCATGACTGATTTTGTTGTGTGGTTGTCATATACCATTTTATAAGTTTGTAAGTTTGGTTAGCATGCTTCCCCGTATTTTGTGATTAAATCCACGATGATGCTTCGTTGGTTTTCCCGAGGGATGTGTTTGGGGATGTGAGAGTGCAATTCTTTTAAGGGAGAAGAATGTAACGACCTGAAAATTTGACACATTAATTATTAATTTTAAAATAATTGTTTAAAATAGATTTGGTGGCAAAAGAAAAATTTGAGTAGAATTGTCTTTTTGGGTTCCATTGGGTTTAGAAATATCTAAATGTATATTTCAATAAATGACATAATATACTTTCGTCAAAGTCCAAAAATGGGCTTTTCGGGCTTTTACGACTACTTTGGGCCAACATGACCATTTTTGCTAATAAAAATAGTGTTAAGAAACCCTAGCTATCATCTTCTTCCAACTTTTCTGCCCTAATCCCAAAATCAGCTAATCCCTCTCTAATGATGATTAGTGAATGAATTAATAAGTCGTTAAAATACAAAGTGTCCAAACCTATCGAATTGTATATGAATTCGAAGCTCTTGACAATGCAAAGAGACATGAAAAATTCATTTTCTCATCTGATACGCCAGTTGACAAGAAATTGATGAAATAGTCTCGACTGTCATATTATCAATTTTGATTTAATAGTGAAATAGCAACTAGTCAACGGTTGGAGGATACTTTTATAAAGAATGAAAAATAGAACAAATCCACGATGGCTGATCATCCCAAATATTGATGAGGTGGTTGGAATAATTCGATAAAGGTCCAAACCCTAGGCGGCGGCAAATCTGACATGGCGGCGGTGGAGGCTCGATCGAGGGGTTGGAATTGAAGGCAGTGGCGAGGGGAGTCCAATGGCGGTCTTCGATCGTTGATTGGATTAAGGAGGGGATGGGAAAATGTGGTCAAAGTTGGTGAAGTTCATGCTCAAACTGGTGGCTGTGTTAGTGGGGAAGAAGGTAATTTTCTGTTATAGCCCTAAAGTTTTTATTAATTGCAAATTAAACCCTGAAACTTCTAACCTTGGTAACGTTTTTGTATGAAATTCGATTTATGCATGGTTTCTTTCGTTGGACTTGTGGCGGAATTCCAAACAATTTGGCATGAGGTTTGTTGAGTTTTGAGGCTTTATGCAAAAGATGTTGGTATGGTTAATTTAATTTAATTAATTGAGCTTCTAAATATTAAAGAATTAGTTATCGATGAATATTTTATACTGGTTAAGATATGTTGTGTTATATTGATGGTGTTTGGATTTTTACAATATTCTAGATATTGAGGCTTAACTTGATTGATTTGGTGTTAATTTTTGCATTATTGGATGTTTAATTATATTTGGTTGTTAACTAGAAAAGACAATTATAAATAGGAATAAATGAAATTGTCTAATTTTGGTAAAATTAGGTAAATAATAGTAGTTATTTGCAAATTAGGAGTAATATTTGTAAGTAATAGCGGTTTAACTATTTTATTTGAATAATCATGGAAAAATTGAATAAGGTTCTGAGAAAATTCATAAATGACAACAAAAATTATATTTCAATTGAAATTCAAGGACTTATTATTTATTAGATAATGAAAAGTTTAATAAATAATAAAATGAGTTTTGTGAAAAAGAATGGTTGTAAAAGTGGATTTAATGGGATTTGAGTATATGTATTATTATTTTAAAGGAAGGTAATAATATTATTGATTTGGGGAATAATTAGGTATAAACTACTAAATAATAGTGTTTTAAAATATTTGAAGAAATAAATGTACAAAGAGGATTTTCTGAAGTATATTATTGTTTTTGGGAAATTATTATTTCTTTGAGGTGGAGTAAATAAAATGTGTTTTTATAGTAAGCAATAATAAAGTGATTCTATACTTAAAAGAAATTAATGAGTGTAAATATCTCTTTTGGGTGGTTGTAACATATGCAGGTAATTATTGTTTGGGAATATCATATATGTTTGTTGTGTAGAAATGGAATCCCATTAGGTTGCGTTATGCAATATTTCACTATTATTACTATGTATTGTGCAGTTGATTGTTGTGAATGTAGTGTTACTAATATAGTAAATTAGCACACATTTGATGATTTAGTGTTCTGTGTTACCAATGTGGTGTACACATTTAATGATTTGGTGTTTGCGTTACTAATGTGGTGAGTTAGTACACATTGGGTGATTTGTTGTTTGTGTGACTAATATAGTGGGTTAGTACACATTTGGTGATTGATGATGGTTTAGTAGGAGTAGTGTTTCCTGCTTACATTGGTTGCATTTGTTGAATGGATGTAATGACTGTTATGTTCTAACAAGTATTTGATGCAAGAGAAGAGTAGGAAACAGAACTTCATGGGCTTGATCCCCTAAAAGGGTTACATAGGCGGTTTTTTTGCTATGCAATAGCTCACGGTTCCCTTGTGGCTGGGTGTATAGAAATTGGTGCAAGCCAAACATAGTTGAATTTTTTTTATAGATATCTATACAGGTATGAAGTTGTAGATAGGAGAAGAAGAGGGAATGAAAAGGTAGATGTAGGCTATATCGTGGATAGCCGGTGTAATATATTCTTTTATGCCATTATTGTATTGTCCATAAATTAGTGATACTTGATGTATTGAAATATAAAATGATGCGATGATGTTGTAACATAACTGTATTATTGAGTTAATGTTCATTTGTTTTGATGATTAATTCCAATGTGAGGTTTTCTTTTATTTTCGTAGTTTTGAAATTTTAAATTGTAAAATAAATGATCCACCATTTTTAATATCAGAAATTAGTTGCAATCGTATTTTGTGTTGTTTGTAATTGATTTTAGATGTTAAAAATAGGGGGCATCATAGTACCCTCCTCTAGTCCTTGCCAATCCATCGATGAAGTCATCAATACTTGTTCCCATTTCCAATCAGGAACTTCAAGTGGTTGCATCAACCCACTTGGCTTTTTCTGCTCTGCCTTCACCAACTGGCAGTTCATACACTTTGAGAGAAATGTTCTGATATCCTTGTTCACCCTTCCTAGTAATATCTCTGCTTCATATCATGATACATCTTAATACCACCGAGACATATAGTCAATCAACAATGATGACACTCTCATAACACCTCATCTCGCAATCCATCAACACCGTAGATAAACAATCTCTCATTCTTACTAAGCCAACTATCTCGGTCAAGCCTGTACCACTCCATCTCCTCAGATTCTACCCCTTCTTCTACTCTCGCCATGATTTCCGCTAGTCTAGTATCTTTCCTCTGACTAGTACCGATTTTCTCAATCAAAGTGGGTCTGATCGTCAAACTCGCCAAAGTTTTTGGCTCTAACTTGCAATGACATTTGATGTCATAACCCGCAATATACTCTAACTGCTTCCACTCTCGGAACATCACTCCTAAGCTGACATGTATTCTACTCAATGCATCAGTGACTGCATTTCCCTTACCGGATGTATTGGAAATGTCAAAGTCATAGGAGACTAAGAATTTCAACCATCGCTGCTAGCGAAGGTTTAGATCTTTCTAGAAGAAGAGCTACTTCAGCGACATATGGTCAGTGAATAGCTCGAATCTCTCTCCTAATAGGTAGTGCCTATAAATCTTCAAAGCAAATACTATCACCACCAACTCAAAATTGTAAGTCAGATACTTTCTCTTGTACGGTTTTAGCAGTCGACTAGCATGGGCAATAACCTTACCTCCTTGGATCAACACGACACCTAATTGGGTACCACAAGCATCGATGTATACGTTATCTCCTCATTCTCGCTCAGAATGGTTAAAGCTAGTGAATTTGTCAACTTCTCCTTCAGATTCACGAACGCATGCTCACACTTTGCATTCCAAATATATGATTCTTCTTCATCAAGTTGGTCAATAGTGCTACTACCTTTGAGAAGTCCTTGATAAAACGTCTATATTATCCTACCAATCCTATGAAGCTTCTTACATAACAACATTCTTGGGTTGGCTCTAATCTTGAACTACTACCACCTTCACATGATCAAACACAATTCCCTACCCAAAGACGAACATAATCGAAGAATCTCACTTCCCTCCTCCAGAGGTGACACTTCGAAAACTTCGATTTCAACTTGTGCTTCCTCAACACTTCAAGAACAATCCTCAAGTGCATCTTGTGTTCCTCCTTCATCTCAGAATAGATTAGATATCATACACAAACAAAAGCACGAACTTGTTTAGCTGATCCTAAAAGACTCGGTTCATAAGACCATCATAGTAAGCCGGAGCATTAGTTATCCCGGATGGCATAACCAACTCATAGAAACAAATTGGCGTGCGAACTGCGATGATCAACGCACTCTCCTTCGCTACTCTCAGCTGGTGAAACCCGTTACAAGATCCAATTGAGAAAAAACCTTTGCACTAGAGTTGATCGAAGAAGTCATTAATACGCAAGAGTGGATACTTATTCTTCATCGTCAATTTATTCTGCTCATGGTAATCTACACATAATCAAATAGAGCCATCCGCCTTAGTGGAGAATACTAGAGATGCGCACCACTCAGATATATTCCTATGAATGAACCCCGCCTCAATAGGCCATTCACTTACACCTCCAATTCTTTCTGCACTATGGGAGCCATAAGCCTTAAGGGTATAATTATCGATCTAGCATCCTTCATTAATTTATCCGAAACTCAATCTCTCAATGTGGTGGTAATTCAGTCACCTCCTCGAATATATCTAGATACTCTCTATCGATAGGCATAGTTGGCAACTCATCCTATGGGACCTCGAGTGAATATAGAAAGCTAACCATAACCCCATCCTCTGGCAGGCAGCCAATCACTACCTTCCGCCCCTCCTCAGCCCCAATTGTCACCAACAGCTTCTCGCAATCCACCACTGCCGCATACTTCCTCCTCTAATCCATCCCCAAGATAATCCCAAACCTAACGGAATCCAAAACTCAATCACAAACAAAAGAGCATCCATGACTCGGTAAAACCAAACCACAACAAAACATACAAAGACTAGTGGGGCCTCCAATAGGGTTTGTCACTACTAAAGGTTGGTCAACAATTTCGGGTTTCAATCCTAATCTATCCACTAGGTCACTAGATATAAAGGAATGTGAAGCCCCGATATTGAACAAAACACGTATGAAAACACCATAAACATAAAGCATACCTTGAATAGTGATACCCATTCCCTTCCCCTTCTCCTTCACCGAAGGAGCACTCGATAAAGTCAGGACGACATCTAAAACATATGCCTTCACTACCACTTCCGCTACACTGGTTCTAGGCAATTCTTCTGCATATTTTCGAACTTCCCATAGTTATAGCACTTCTTCTTTCCATCAGATTTACAATCTCTAATCAAGTGGCCCTAATTTTACAACCATAGAAGATAGGATCCCACTTTTCTTTCTTTTGAGCATTCTTTCCCTAAAACTACGTTTGCTTACCGTTTTATTTTCTTCTTGCCTCTATTGCCCTACTGTAGCTTTGGCTCCTCCTTAGAAACAACTACAGACTTGGGTTTAGGATACAAACCATCAAGTCTAAAGCCTTCTCCACTGCCTTCTCAGATGGCTCATCTATGTGCTTCACAAGCATCATACCCATGTAGTCATCCAATCCTATAATCAGATTCTCATTCTTCTTCAAGGGAGTGTCAATGAAAGACATCCCATGCTTCGATAGAACATCGAACTCACCTAAATACATAGAAACTGACATGTCTCCTTGCTTCAAGTCCACAAACTTCCAAAATAACACCGACTTCTGAGCTGTCGGAATAAACTACTCCTCGAATCTAGTTTGGAACTAGTCTTAAGTAAACTAATCATCGGGAGTAGCAATTATAATAGCATTCAACCTATTCATGGCTCTCCCTTAAAGGTGTTGAGAAGCCAACCTTCTCCACATCCCACCTTCCAATTCCATGTCATCAAAAACCTTTCATAGGTGTCCATCCAATCCAGCACTTCCATAGCCGATTCCGTTCCTCGGAATGGTTTGCTACTAAGATAGCAAAATCCTTATTCAGCTTAGCTACTCTGGGCACCTACGCTTGAGCGTTACCACCAACAGCAATATTCGGAGCGGCTACTTGGGCATTTTGCGGCATGTTCTCCATCACCATATTGAACATCGCCAGCAAGTTAGGGTTAGCAGCCGCAAGCCCACTGCTTCCTTTTCAACTATAGAGAAGGAGTTCCTTGCGGCATTTCTTATATGCCAGCTCATTCTTGATCCATAACAAGAATGATCAGCTCTCTTATAAAGAAAACTACATCAATGGTACTTGTGTGTGCATGCGACTTATATACGATATATATACTACTATATATAGTTTTGAAAACCAAATATTACAAATATGCTCTCTCTCTCATGTATATATACACTCTTGATCCAACCTAGGTGATAACTCTTTCCTTATCTCTACTGGACCATGGTATTAACTTAGGTTAATCACGTAACCTGCCTCTGATACCAATTATGATGACCGTCCAACACCTCCAACACCCAATTTAACAAAATAGTGCGCTGATGTGGTGCAGCCCAATGTAGGACGATTGCCAAGGGTGAAAATAATAGAAACAATCATATCATTTCGTATATCTCACATCGAATAAAATATAATAATGACATCATAGATAAAGAACATGCGAGATAGTGATAACTAAAATGAATCACGGTATTAGAGTACACAGGTTCACAAAGTTATACAAGATGATAATAGATTTTATACAATTGATAATAAATGCGAACTGCCTATTATATATAATGGACGAACACTGTCTATGCTCTATAGTGTCATACAACGGAGTAAGCATAAGTATCCATAAATAATATAAGAGAGGTCCAACATGCCCGTCTTCTGCACTGCCACTACGTACCACCTAGACCTGCTATCAAGTCTACTTATTTAAGAGAACCCAGGATGATAAGAAGCAGAGCATAAAACCTCGAGTCAGACAACAGTTTGGTGTGAGTGATAACATGTCTCAAAATACTATACAAGTCAATATAGTAAGGAACAATGGTATATGAACCATACTTGAGCTGTCCCTAGAACCAAAGAGTAAGCATATAACATCGGTAATATGCTACTCTATAAACACCATAAAGGTGCACTACATCCTAAGTACAGTATTAGGTGCCTAGATATCCATATCCATAATACCTACATCAATATCCCTAGAGTGACAGACTATAAGAGAAACGACAAAAGCACACATATCATCCATCAAACGATCCTCATTGTCACTTAATGTGTCCTGGACATATGATAACTCGTTTGACCATTCCTCTGCTAGAGATTGATGGAAAAATCGCATGACCCGAATCTGACACAATCCATTCCACCAATTCTGGGTAGCCATTCCAAGTATTCAATGAGCGTTATCACAATACCTCTTCTTATGAGTACAACAATATACACTTCGAGTATCAACGATCCCTTAGCACGCTTATTCGAGCCATTTCCTTTCTCCATCTAGTTTCCATTCTTCCTCAAGGAACCATTCCATATTCCTTTCTTTCCATGATAGAACCAGTAAACATTCTATCCATGGGTCACCCTTCCTAGAACCCGCCTTTATGGGTCATCATCCCATGACTCCATTCAACATCGAGCCGTCCTCATCGGAAGACAACTCCATCATCATGAGTTATAATCATTAAAGTTCCAAAGTCTTCATCCTTCATCACACTGCCTCATTGCCATTGAACATCAAGCAAACAAATAAACACCTTCAGCACGACCTGTAGGATATACTCCCACTTCTGGAAATTTGACCCTAATAAGCCTCACAAATTCATGTTGGTATCGACCAAAAGAGGTCGGTACCAATATGAAACTAACCACAACTTAGCTAAATTTTGGCTAAGTACTTCTCTCCCTAATCACTTGCCTTTTGCACGCCTAGAACTCCACCTTTCCAAGCCTTAAGCTCCCAAGTCTCCTGACTTATTCTGTTGTCAGGAAAATAGATCGGTACTGACATGAAGTGGTCGGTATCGACTTCTATACTTAACAATTTTTTGGCTCTAGTCTTCTGAAGTTCCTTCCTTTCCTTCTCCTAAATTTTGTTTTAAAGTTTCATCACCTTTGCCCCGATGCAACTCCTACTATCAATCAAATTTGCAACTTCCCAAACTAAATTTCAGGTCATACTGACTTCTAAATATGCATCCGCATGAATTCTGACTGACTTGCGACCTGAAGTGTAGGCTCTTCCCATCCTCCAAAACCCCTCCTTCCAATTTCACCCCATTTTGAGTAATTTTGACTTTGTTTTGCTCAAATCAACGACCGATTCTTATCGATCGTGAAGCACTAGCAAACCATATAAAAAACATGCAACAGCAGCCATTATCCATCTACATTCATTAACACAAGCAAACAATCCAAACATGATAACATATAAGGTTTAGCATAGAACTAATTTTGTGCTAGCATGACCATATGATCCAAAAAGGGTTGTAAAACCATTTAAAATCCCTTTCTATCGTTCTAAATTTGGCTATAAACATGATTAAAGGTTTAATTAAAATTTAAATCATTTTAACACGGAAACCATTTCATAAACATCATTTTTAACTATATGGACAATCATATAATGGTGAGTGATTACCACTTTAAATGCTCAAATCTAAAGTGGACAGCAAAGAACACAAATCCAAAGCACCCAAATGATGAATCAACAATCCCCCTTTTCTAATTACCTTTATAATGATGGATTAAGCTAAGATTAGTAAGTAAAAGGATTGCTATTAACGAAGGTTTGGATTGTTTTGGGAAAGTGGGAAATGATCCAAATCTATCCCATCACCCCTAATTAGGCACAATTCCTGACATTTATTAGTGGGCCAAAGCACAGGCTTAGTTTGATTGACCACTAATATGTCTAGTATCAAATAGTACTTAAAATGGTCATATCTCCTAAATGATTAGTCCATTTTCCTATTATCACCACTCTACAGAAAGGGAAACCACTGTCCCGATCTAATGGAAGTGGCTTTAGACTCTAATTCAATACCTATCAAAAGTTGTAGGCCTAACAAGTATTTTTGGTTCAAACTATCCAATAAAAATTCTAAGCATGGAAAATGTCTCTATTAGTCATTTTCCAAAGTTTTACAATTATGCGACATCATATGATTTAAATAATAATATTTTATGATCCTTCGATATGTAAAATACGGCTCGATACCACCCCAATGGCCAAATATGGCCCACTTCAATCGACTTCCTATACTAGGCCAATTGACTGAAGGGCTTTAGCATAATATCCCTATTCTACTTGTTAAAGGAAGAATAGGAGTCAATCAAATTTGGCCTACTTCGATCGATCGCCCTTCCATCCCAATCGACTACTGTACCCTAAAATTGGCCTATTTGGGTTCTATTTAAACCCTATCTGAGTTGAGCCTAAAGTTTTCGCATTCTCCGTATTCTTCTTCCAAATGGTCATTTCCCTTCAATCATCGATCATAAAAGCCAACATGAAAGTCATTTCTAAGTAGCAAGACTATAACGACCCACTATTTTAGACCATTCAAATCGACAATAAATCCACACATGTCGGACTTGAATAATTCAAAATATCAGATTGTTATTTAAATTTGGAAAACTCATCATATACAGTAAATAAATCAATCACAGAATCACAGACACAGAGTAATACAATAATACGCAGCGGAATAGATAAAATAGTAGTTCATGAAGCTACTATATAAACATCAGAGTTAGAAATAAAATACAACATAATATCTCAAATGCAGTGAAGTATCCAGTACAACAGATGACTTCTCTGAACAAATCAACTAGAAGAGCTGAAAGCTGAGGCGATAGTTGGATCTCCAAAGGAAGCACCAAACTCCAAGGGTGAGTCTCAAATGCTGTATCGCTCGGTCTGACCCGAGCGTAAAGCAAAACACAAAATACTCGAGTCAGGATTAACATTCTTATATCAATAAATCCAACTCAAGTGAAATATCAACTGAAATACAAGTAACTTAAAGGATGTTTGGGATAACCATCCTCTAAGGATCTTCGGAACTATCTACAAGGTGGAAATATACACTATAACACCATGGTCATTCCAAATTAATTTATCCTTCAAAACCAAAATATCATTTTATTTCAAATATATCTATTTTCCAAAATAGTATATATATAGGTTAAATAATTTAAAAGTAAAGTATTTAAAATTTCCTCAAGTCTCACAAATCAATTCACATCCACCAAAATTCCAAATTCAAATTTATTCAAAGCTCAATTCATCAATTCAATTCAGTTTTAAATATACCATTTAAATTTTCAATATATTTCAAAGCTTTAATACTCAACATTTTCAAAGTTAAATTTAACAGATTCATATAGCTCTTGATTTAACTTTATTATTATTTAATCAGGGAATATTCACTTCATAAATTCAATATCATCTAACTAGCCTTAAATTTCATTTTACTAAATATTTCCTTAAACTTATTTAAACAAGAAATATTAAATCAAACCCAAGTTATAAATCATATCTTAAATCTCAATTCCAATAAGTTTCAAATCGGTTTAATTAAAAAAATTCTTTAATGAATGCAATTTCAACTAAATTCAAATTATCTTCCCAACCTTAACTTATTCAAATTATTACTGAAATCTATTTTGAAACATAACTTTAAATACTTAACCATATTATATGTATTAAATCAATCTTAATTAAATTAAACATTATTATTAAATCTATATATATATCATTACCATTTATATATACTAATTTAAGAATCAACATTTATTAAACCATATATTTCTTCCCAAATCCAAAGAATTTATTTTCAATATATATATATATATATATGGACCAACGGTGTCTGTATATATATCCATCATATGGTTAAGTGATACGGATATTTATCATTTCAATCCGAAATTTAAATATATACGGGTAGATATCATTTCAACCCGTAATCCCAATTCCAATTCAAATGAAAATCGCTTGGGTTTATCATTTCAACCCATAACGATTTTCTCCTATTCTAAAGTCCGTTCGGGTATGTATCATTTCAACCTATAGTGAATTCTATACTAATAGGGAACTTGCAGAGTGATAACAGATAATGTAAAATACAACAACAAGCATATATCATAAATAACAATAAAATATAAACAACAGGATATGGTGTCATATCCCACAGGTGAACAGTTACAGATAATAGCATATATAACAATTTAAATAACTACAACAGCATATTTCAATTGTCATTTTAATTGAAATCAAATTTAATAAATATAAGAACGCTAAATCGTGAGTGATTACTCACCTTTCGAGGCTAGAGAGATTTGAAATGGGTTACGAATCTAAGAACGAATTTCCAAAACAAACAAGATTGACATGAATCACGGATAAGCTGATAAATAGGAGTAGACGAATTCAAATCAAAATGGGATCGATGAAGAAGATACATTGCATAAGTGGATATATATACAACTTATATATAAAGTAAGAAAATAGCTTATATTTTTAAAACAACTTTATACGTATAATATATATACTAACACCTTTATATTAAACTTATATAACTAGTATATATTCTCAAACAAATAAACAAATGTCTAACTATGAATACCTTAATATAAAAACTATTACATATATATATGTGGATTCACCATCGAATTGTTATATCTAAATACCTACAGCATAAACAAACTGGTAATGTATGACAACTTGTATATTATAACTTTAAAACAAAGCAGGAATGTAATACAACAACAACTTACCTTAATATAAATTTTATACACTACATAGATCAAATATAAGCTAAACTGTCCTATATATACTTACCGTACTCAGGTTCTATATCTAAAAACAAAACAAAGTTTTATAATATATATATTTATAACACGTCAAAGGGAACACTAATGTATGAAATGTACATACATTATATTCCACAACCTTTAACGTGACTAAACCCAGAAAATATGCAGACTGTATAAGCTTTTAGAACTTAAAATACTTTATATTATATATATTGTAACTTTTTTTTAAAAAACCAATATGTAAATAATGTATTCAACTTTTCGTATCTTCATATACTATAAACACCGATATATAGATATATACAAACGTATATAAACATAACTAATAGATTTTATACATGCGTAAACTTTATAAACATAACAAAACACATACATACGTAGGCATATATGTATATAAAAACCTTTATAAAACAAATCTTATATTTCTAGAATATGTACAGGCAACCTTGGTATAAAAGACAAACCCAAAATGCAAATATATAAATAAACCAATATGTACATAATTATATAACTTAACTGAGCATATTGACCCTCAACTGTGTATACAAAACCATAAAGCAAAATACAAGTTCTGACTATATTTAAGATATGTATACTAACCTATTTGTGCAGACTCGACAGATCTTTTAAAACTATGACATATATAAACTAGTATGTACATAAACAGCTTTATATATATACAATAAAATATATATATATATATATACAAAAAACAAAATCAATACTTCCAACAAAATATAACTCCATATATATATATATATAAAAGAGAAACTGTAGAAAAACAATAGTTTTTAAAACTGTATATATTCCTCTATTTAGTATACACTGTACAACAATGTTTATAAACATGCGTACCTGCATACGTATAAACAAGAGGTGGGGAACAATATTGCACGACAAAAGAAGGAAGGGGAGAGGAGAAGTAGTGCGCAAGCTTGGCCATCAGTGGTTGGTGATGGGGTGTGGGCATGGGTGGCGGCTCACGGTAGAGGCTAGGTGCACGACAGATGACAGGCTGGTGGGGTCTCGGCATGGGTGGAAGGTGATGGCGTTGGGTCAGACGTTTGGAAGGGGCGGTGGAAGGCTTAGGTGTGGTTGGTGGGGATTCGGTGGTTGAAGGCCGGCGATTTTGGGGTGTGCTCGGTGCTGCTGCGTCTGGATGGGGAAGGGTGGAGACGTGTCGGCAACAGGGGTGGCAAGCGAAGGGGAAAAATGAAGGAAGAGAGGGTAGAAGTGGGGAGCCTAAGGCCGGCATAGATCTGGGTGGCTGTCGAAAGATATGTGGATGTTTGGGAAGGAGGCTTCGGCCATGTTTTTTTTCTTCTTCTAATTGCAGAAGAAGAAATGAGAAAGGGAGGAGTGAACAATAGAAATGAGCACGTAGATATTATAAATTTAGTAACATATGAATAGAAGTGAGAACGAATTAAAGCAATGTGAAAAGGGAAGGGGATGGCAACGGTCGTAAGTGATACCGCTGGAAAATTTTAAATCAATTTATTATTGTGGCTACGGTTTAGATTTGAAAAGCAAGGAATACCAAAAGTAACGAATCTTGGTACCGGTACGCCGCACAGTTTGATTGTTTCCATCACGTACCGGACCTCAAATCACAGGAATAAATATACCATGGAGATCAGCACGACGAGACGATCAAAATGGTATATGGATATCTGTGGTACGATCATCCGATCAAAAGTCGATAATCGGTACCGAAAATGCTGTTATTTTGCCAGAATTAAGATAAACGGAGCAGTAGAAGTCCAAATTTGGAAAAATGAAAGATGACATCTCACTCAGAAGAAGATTTAGAAATTTACTTTATAAAAATATTCAAGTTTGGAAAACATTTTATTACCGTCAATTATTAACTGATTTGAGTTTGAATAAAATTATACCATAAAATAAACTTCAATATTATTAGGTGAAAATTTACCATTTGCTATGTTTTTAAATACGTATCCCAAATATTATATTTTTATTTCAAAATTTTATTATTTAAAATTTCACAAAAATTCAATTAATTACGTTATAAAAATTATTAAAATTTACGGGTCGTTACACTCTCCCCCACTCAAAACTTTTCGTCCCCGAAAAGAATGGAGGTAGAAGAATAGAAACAACCAGAAAGAAAAATAGATTGAAAGTTAAGATTAAACAATTAATTTGAAACTATATAAATTTTACCTGAAATATTCATACTTTTCAAAAACCCATTTGTAAAATTTCTTGCTTCCTTCATAAATACCATCTATATGTTTAAATAACACCTTTATAAATATATGTAAACTATTTGAAAATAATTATTTATCATTACTTATATTTACAAAGAAGCTATTGAAAACATTAATTCGATAATTCATAAATTTTTTAATTCTCAAGATACTTTCAAATATTATCAATAATCATTTACCTTTAAATATATTTTATTTAATTAAAACTCCTAAAATATTTATAACACTAAAATTTTCTATTAAACCATGTAGTATATAAATAACAATATTTAAAAAGGATATAGTCAACAAGGAAAAGAAGGAGGATTTGGAAAAACAGAATATAGGTGAATGAATAAAGTTGAGCAGATAAGGTAGATTCAAAAGAATAGTACCAAGCATGAATAATTAATTCAAACCATAAGAATTTCAATTTCGAATATTACTACAGAATTTCTTTGTTGGAAATACTTTTATAATAAAATACCTTTATAATAAAATACTTTTATAACTCGATGTTTCAACAAGTTTTATCCTCGTTCCTGTAGACTCTGGCAATGCGTTGATCAGGCGCAAAGCTAGAATTCTCCGGGTACTTAGTAGACTTGTTTCAACACCCAGTGAAAATACTGGAAAACTTTTAAAAACAGATATGGAAAGTACAATCCAAACAAAAAAAACAAACAAAACCTTTGTCTGACCATGGTTCGCAGATACACAATGATTACGCCTAGATCCCCCAGGAAACAATCCATATCCGTAAGCTTTCTCAGCCCTGCGAGTTACGCCATGATGACTAGTAGAATGCAGGATACACAATGGTTACGCTTGGATCCCCCAGGAAACAATCCGTACCCCTAGGCCATCTCAGCCAGGCAGTTTCGCTACTAATGCGACCTATATAGATGCAAGATACACAATGGTTACGCCTGGATCCCCCAGGAAACAATCCATACCCCTAGGCCATCTCAGCCAGGCAGTTGCGCTATGCATCCGCGCTCGTAAGACCATGGGTAACGCCATGGAATTCGATGGAAACTCGAGTATCATATCCAGAAAACCAAAAATCAGAGAATATCGATAGAATGAATCCACAATGTGGCCACAAAGCGGATATCAAGCAGAAGGCACTTTCCATATCTTTACTTCGAAAATATGTATCATATAGTACCTTTTCAAATCACTTTCAAATATCATACTTATATAAAGTCCATTATATATAAGATTTCATTTTCAAATCGAATACTTTCCAAAATCAATAGTATATCAAATCACACTTATATAAACTTCAATTATATAAGATTTCACTTTTCAAATTGAGTACCTTTTCAAATCCATAGTTTTCGAATCAATTTCATACTTATACAAACCAATTTTTTTATATAAGTTCGATAACTCCCAAATCAAGTATTTAGTAACACAAGGTTCTCAAATTTCAATTTGTTTCAATATCAGTTCAGTTTCAAAATCATATACAATTCCACCAAATTATTTCTTCTCAAATTAAATATCTTAAGTTCCAAAGTTTCCAAAATAATAAATTTAGAAAATAAATCCAAATTTCCAAATCAATATAATTTAAGTCAACCAATTCATTTCTAAAATCAATGGTTTTCAAAATTATCTTATACTTACATAAAGTCATCTTATATAAGAATCAAAATTTTCTAAAATCAATTACGCTGCATGAAGAGCCATATGGGATTGAATATCTTTGCTTTTATGGGTTATACATCTTTGTAATTTAAATTGGAAATTTTCTTTTAGTAAGCAAAGATATTCTAACCTGACAGCTTTCAATTTCAGCGTCAAAATATATCATTGATATTAGAATATAAGATGTACATACGTCATCATTTCGCAAAATCACATTTGATCGCTCGCTCGATCACACAAGTTCGCTTTCGAACTAGTATTATCCATTCGACTTCCCTAATGCGGATTTCGATATGGTTTCTCGACTAGAAGCCATCAGTCTCCTTGCATAGCCATATACTATGATAGAGAATTCTAGAATCACGCCCAAAATCCATATCAAATATTCGCCATCGAGAATCAAATGAAAAATCCTAACACGAAATGGTGTAATTCACCTCGAAGTTGTGTACTCAAACTTGGATCAATTTATTTATGTGAATAAAACAGCATATGTACGACTTATGTATCTATTCCAACTTGTTAAATATATAGTTTCATAAGGATGTTACTAAGTTAAAACATTTAAACTAAATTTTTATTCAAATTTTTTTTTGAAGACCAAATTCTTTTCAAAACATTTCAGATCTAAATTTCATATTAGAAAATTTCAAATAGCCTTATTCATTTACTTAACAAAACAATTTCAACTTATTTAAATCATATTACTTCATACTTAAACATTCAAAACAAACTTATATACTTTATCAAAATACTTTTCAAAATTTCTTAGCTTTAAAAAGTTAACCTTGATTTGGAAGTGCTCGAACCTTCAAAAAAGTTGAAGAAATCATTTTCAAATTCAAGAGTTGGAAATCAGCAACAAATCAGTAAATCAATTTTAAAAGATAGGGTTATATCAAATCCGAAACTCGAGGACTGAACACCGGCTTACTTCAAATCATTTCAAATATATATATATACAACTGTATTTCGAATATCAAATCTTACTTCGGAATTTGAAATCAAAATGGTTTCACAAAATCACTCGCATAGCAAAGCTACTGAAGTGTCCTATCCCCCACTCTGAAACTCGAAAATCAATGTCGATGATGCGTGCACTCATCACCGAAATTATTTTCCAGCGACATAAGTGAGTTCTAGACTTCTATTTCTCAAACTTCTTTTGAAATTTCTTCGAAATCATTCGAAACTCATTAGAAGTCATTTGAAACAATTCTTATTCGGAAAATACTTTTAAATCATATTATTATTATATATTTCAAAATCTTAAAACCAATTTCAAAACACCGGAGTTCAATTCTCGAATTTCAAATTTAAAATCCTTCAGTTATAAATCATTTTTAGATAAATCCAATTTCTTATATAATTTTTCAAAATTACAAATCCTTTCGAAACCTCAAATTCTCATTTTAAAAAGGGTATATAATCTTTATCGTAAACATTTCGCTTTTATATATAGAATATAATCATACTTATCAAAATAATAATTTCGGTTTAAAAAACAATTTCTAGAATACAAACAAACTCGATTTTCAAAGGATGATTTAAGAATGGATTTCAAACAAAGATAGAGATTCAAATTAGAGGAACTCTTAATCAAATAGAATTATGATTCGAAGATAAGCTCGAATTAAGATGAGATAATTAAATTTCAAAATAGAAGATGAATATATTTATATAAATCGCGGATGACCCTAGGGTCAACCGTGACTTCAAGAACAAGATCGATGTAGAATTCCAAGAAAAATCAACATTCGATCGCAAGAGATAGCGGCATCTAAACCAAAGATATAGAAATCTCTGGTGAATCAATGCCAATTGTGAAGGAGTTTCACCCCTTCACAAATCATTCAAAGATTGGTGGGATCCTATTCTTATAGATATCATTCGAAGTGGAGTTATGGGATACTCCAGAATCAAAAGAATACAAATAGGGAGAGACAAGAATGAATTTTGGAACCGCTAGAAACGTTCCAAAGTTCAAAGGGAATCGAGTCAAACGGAAGAGATTCAAACTCGAACGAAAGTGATTCTGTAAATAAATTTACTATATATGCTAAGTTTTGCCTAGAGCCAAAGCTCCGATACCAACTATAACGACCCACTATTTTAGACCATTCAAATCGACAATAAATCCACACATGTCGGACTTGAATAATTCAAAATATCAGATTGTTATTTAAATTTGGCAAACTCATCATATATAGTAAATAAATCAATCACAGAATCACAGACACAGAGTAATACAATAATACGCAGCGGAATAGATAAAATAGTAGTTCATGAAGCTACTATATAAACATCAGAGTTAGAAATAAAATACAACAGAATATCTCAAATGCAGTGAAGTCTCCAGTACAACAGATGACTTCTCTGAACAAATCAACTAGAAGAGCTGAAAGCTGAGCCGATAGTTGGATCTCCAAAGGAAGCTCCAAACTCCAAGGGTGAGTCTCAAATGCTGTATCGCTCGGTCTGACCCGAGCGTAAAGCAAAACACAAAACACTCGAGTCAGGATTAACATTCTTATATCAATAAATCCAACTCAAGTGAAATATCAACTGAAATACAAGTAACTTAAAGGATGTTTGGGATAACCATCCTCTAAGGATCTTCGGAACTATCTACAAGGTGGAAATATACACTATAACACCGTGGTCATTCCAAATTAATTTATCCTTCAAAACCAAAATATCATTTTATTTCAAATATATCTATTTTCCAAAATAGTATATATATATAGGTTAAATAATTTAAAAGTAAAGTATTTAAAATTTCCTCAAGTCTCAAAAATCAATTCACATCCACCTAAATTCCAAATTCAAATTTATTCAAAGCTCAATTCATCAATTCAATTCAGTTTTAAATATACCATTTAAATTTTCAATATATTTCAAAGCTTTAATACTCAACATTTTCAAAGTTAAATTTAACAGATTCATATAGCTCTTGATTTAACTTTATTATTATTTAATCAGGGAATATTCACTTCATAAATTCAATATCATCTAACTAGCCTTAAATTTCATTTTACTAAATATTTCCTTAAACTTATTTAAACAAGAAATATTCATTAAATTATTTTAAATCAAACCCAAGTTATAAATCATATCTTAAATCTTAATTCCAATAAGTTTCAAATCGGTTTAATTAAAAAAAATTCTTTAATGAATGCAATTTCAACTAAATTCAAATTATCTTCCCAACCTTAACTTATTCAAATTATTACTGAAATCTATTTTGAAACATAACTTTAAATACTTAACCATATTATATGTATTAAATCAATCTTAATTAAATTAAACATTATTATTAAATCTATATATATCATTACCATTTATATATACTAATTTAAGAATCAACATTTATTAAAACCATATATTTCTTCCCAAATCCATAGAATTTATTTTCAATATATATATATATATATGGACCAATGGTGTCTGTATATATATCCATCATATGGTTAAGTGATACGGATATTTATCATTTCAATCCGAAATTTAAATATATACGGGTAGATATCATTTCAACCCGTAATCCCAATTTCAATTCAAATGAAAATCGCTTGGGTTTATCATTTCAACCCATAACGATTTTCTCCTATTCTAAAGTCCGTTCGAGTATGTATCATTTCAACCTATAGTGAATTCTATACTAATAGGGAACTTGCAGAGTGATAACATATAATATAAAATACAACAACATGCATATATCATAAATAACAATAAAATATAAACAACAGGATATGGTGTAATATCCCACAGGTGAACAGTTACAGATAATAGCATATATAACAATTTAAATAACTACAACAGCATATTTCAATTGTCATTTTAATTGAAATCAAATTTAATAAATATAAGAACGCTAAATCGTGAGTGATTACTCACCTTTCGAGGCTAGAGAGATTTGAAATGGGTTACGAATCTAAGAACGAATTTCCAAAACAAACAAGATTGACATGAATCACGGATAAGCTGATAAATAGGAGTAGACGAATTCAAATCAAAACGGGATCGATGAAGAAGATACATTGCATAAGTGGATATATATACAACTTATATATAAAGTAAGAAAATAGCTTATATTTTTAAAACAACTTTATACGTATAATATATATACTAACACCTTTATATTAAACTTATATAACTAGTATATATTCTCAAACAGATAAACAAATGTCTAACTATGAATACCTTAATATAAAAACTATTACATATATATATATGTGGATTCACCATCGAATTGTTATATCTAAATACCTACAGCATAAACAAACTGGTATAATGTATGACAACTTGTATATTATAACTTTAAAACAAAGCAGGAATGTAATACAACAACAACTTACCTTAATATAAATTTTATACACTACATAGATCAAATATAAGCTAAACTGTCCTATATATAATTATCGTACTTAGGTTCTATATCTAAAAACAAAACAGAGTTTTATAATATATATATATTTATAACACGTCAAAGGGAACATTAATGTATGAAATGTACATACATTATATTCCACAACCTTTAACGTGACTAAACCCAGAAAATATGCAGACTGTATACTTAAAATACTTTATATTATATATATTGTAACTTTTTAAAAAAAACCAATATGTAAATAATGTATTCAACTTTTCGTATCTTCATATACTATAAACACCGATATATAGATATATACAAACGTATATAAACATAACTAATAGATTTTATACATGCGTAAACTTTATAAACATAACAAAACACATACATACGTAGGCATATATGTATATAAAAACCTTTATAAAACAAATCTTATATTTCTAGAATATGTACAGGCAACCTTGGTATAAAAGACAAACCCAAAATGCAAATATATAAATAAACCAATATGTACATAATTATATAACTTAACTGAGCATATTGACCCTCAACTGTGTATACAAAACCATAAAGCAAAATACAAGTTCTGACTATATTTAAGATATGTATACTAACCTATTTGTGCAGACTCGACAGATCTTTTAAAACCATGACATATATAAACTAGTATGTACATAAACAGCTTTATATATACAATAAAATATATATATATACAAAAAACGAAATCAATACTTCCAACAAAATATAACTCCATATATATATATCTAAGAGAAACTGTAGAAAAACAATAGTTTTTAAAACTGTATATATTCCTCTATTTAGTATACACTGTACACCAATGTTTATAAACATGCGTACCTGCATACGTATAAACAAGAGGTGGGGAACAATATTGCACGACAAAAGAAGGAAGGGGAGAGGAGGAGTAGTGCGCAAGCTTGGCCATCAGTGGTTGGTGATGGGATGTGGGCATGGGTGGCGGCTCACGGTAGAGGCTAGGTGCACGACAGATGACAGGCTGGTGGGGTCTCGGCATGGGTGGAAGGTGATGGCGTTGGGTCAGACGTTTGGAAGGGGCGGTGGAAGGCTTAGGTGTGGTTGGTGGGGATTCGGTGGTTGAAGGCCGGCGATTTTGGGGTGTGCTCGGTGCTGCTGCGTCTGGATGGGGAAGGGTGGAGACGTGTCGGCAACAGGGGTGGCAAGCGGAGGGGAAAAATGAAGGAAGAGAGGGTAGAAGTGGGGAGCCTAAGGCCGGCATAGATCTGGGTGGCTGTCGAAAGATATGTGGATGTTTGGGAAGGAGGCTTCGGCCATGTTTTTCTTCTTCTTCTAATTGCAGAAGAAGAAATGAGAAAGGGAGGAGTGAACAATAGAAATGAGCACGTAGATATTATAAATTTAGTAACGTATGAACAGAAGTGAGAACGAATTAAAGCAATGTGAAAAGGGAAGGGGATGGCAACGGTCTTAAGTGATACCGCTGGAAAATTTTAAATCAATTTATTATTGTGGCTACGGTTTAGATTTGAAAAGCAAGGAATACCAAAAGTAACGAATCTTGTTACCGGTACGCCGCACAGTTTGATTGTTTCCATCGCGTACCGGACCTCAAATCACAGGAATAAATATACCATGGAGATCAGCACGACGAGACGATCAAAACGGTATATGGATATCTGTGGTACGATCATCCGATCAAAAGTCGATAATCGGTACCGAAAATGCTGTTATTTTGCCAGAATTAAGATAAACGGACAGTAGAAGTCCAAATTTGGAAAAATGAAAGATGACATCTCACTCGGAAGAAGATTTAGAAATTTACTTTATACAAATATTCAAGTTTGGAAAACATTTTATTACCGTCAATTATTAACTGATTTGAGTTTGAATAAAATTATACCATAAAATAAACTTCAATATTATCAGGTGAAAATTTACCATTTGCTATGTTTTTAAATACGTATCCCAAATATTATATTTTTATTTCAAAATTTTATTATTTAAAATTTCACAAAAATTCAATTAATTACGTTATAAAAATTATTAAAATTTACGAGTCGTTACAAAGACTTTCCACTACCATCATGACTGCTACTTGAGGATTCCCTCTAATTTTGTAATATCCCTATTCCAGTGCCTAAGGATGGAACCTTAATTTAATGCCCCTATATTTTAGTAATAAATAAATTTATATTTTAAATACTAATTAATCAATTTAAATATTGAAGGGGCAAAATGGGTATTTTTTTAACTTTTGAATTTGAAAATAGGACTTGCACTATTGTGACTGGCTCATTTCTCTGATCAAAATGATATATAAATTTGTTTAATTTGGAGGTCGTATGAAGAAGATATAGATGAATTAATAAACTGAGCAAAAGATCTGGCATGTGTTTCGACATACATCTACGGATATGTTGACATACATCCAATGGTTGTAGATATGTTGACATACATCAAGGAGTTTGTCGACATACAAAGGGCATTTTAGTTTTATTTAAATTTTAAATTAAGCAGGATTAGTTAGTTTAAACCTTAGAGGGAACATGTTTTCTTAACCAAATTTAACACTACATAAACCCCATTTTAAGCCAGAAAACTTAATTATTCAACTCTTTTTTCATCATCATTATTCTCTTTCATTTCACAACTTTGAAGTGTCATAACTTTCTTAATCTTCAACAAATTTTGATAATCTACCCTTCAAAATGATAGTAGAGGTCGGTACTATGATCTGGTGAAAGAACTGAGGCAAATTACGGAGGTTTCTATGCACTAGAGTAACAGAACAATAAAAGGCAGAAGTGGTTTGAAGCATTTCAGGAAATTTTGAGTGAGTGAACCTTCTATACGATTATATAACACAATTAAAATGATTTAATATTGTTATGAGTCTGATTAGGAGAGAACTATGATTATATAATGAGTTTAATGAAAGAATTTGGTGATTAATGGAGTCATTGAAGTCAACGGTAAATTAACTTACACTAACTAGAGTTGTATAAAACGATATGAATTATATATATATATATGTGTGTGTGTGTGTGTGTATGGAAATAACGATATAGAGACTCATTTATAGTATAATAATATTATAAACAAAGTATATAAAGTTGAATTTGGATAAAGGCAAAATGAAACGATCGAAGAACGAAAACAAAGAAAACAGGAAGAGAATGACGACTATACGACCCAATCGGGCCGAGTGTGATTGGTGGTGTTTGCGGAATTGGGACTTTGTGTAGTGCTTTAGGCTATTTCAAAGGATATATTGTGGTACGATAATTACATGGTGAAACATATAGACATCGTTGACTAAAAGTGTGTCCGATGTGTGTAAAACTGGATGTTTGGTTTTTTATCGATGGTTAGATGCCGCGTTAACTTGGTATGATTGAATAGTAATATTAGACATGTTTAATATGCTATTGATTTATCAGGTGATTTTATACGAGGCATATATGGTGTAGGGAATAGTAGTCCCTGGGAAATAGTTGTTCCCTTGGTATTCGAAAAGGAAATAATTGTTTCGGGGAAATGATTATTCCTTTAGTAATAGTGATAGTGATTCAGGAAATAGTTGCTCTGGGAAAATAGTTGTTCCCTCAGCAATTGCATATTAGTCATTTGGGAAATTGGTATTCCCTTATTAATGTGGATTTGGTAGTCTCTTTTAGCTAAGTGTGTATTTGTGTGTGTGTGTGTGTATTTGTGTATAACGTAAAATGAAATGGGATTTGACCTTAATCAAATAGTCAACCTAGGCATAGTGTTGATATTACTCCTCGAGTGCAAGTAGGAAGGTTAAGGTAAGTGTCTGAACCAAAAATGGCACAAATACCCAAAGATTTAAGTAGAGAATAAAATATGAAGAAAGTAAATGAAAATAAGGAAATAACAAGACACAATCTTTTATAGTGGTTCGACAAAACTTGGCCAACGTTCACTTTGAAGTTTTATTGCTTATTTGGAGATAGATGTTCTTGAGGTCGGTACAACTCCAACACTTCGAATTTTAGAGTTACAAGAATATAAGAAATAATAGAACTAGAGCCAAAAGAACCCGAAAAATGAGAACTACCTTCCTATTTATAGAAGTAGGAGGCCTAAAATCTGACATGAATATCACTTAGCGGTTGTGCTTGAAATTGACTCGTTCTCCCAAAAAGATAGGTGTCAGTTGAGAAATTACTGAGACTGGGTATCGATCGCCAGGTGGGAGTTGGTACCAATCTCTAAGTTTGAAGAATCTTGAGTCTTCAACTCCATAGCTTGGATCATCTTGTGGTAGGCTTCTTGAATCCTCAGTTGTTTGCACCAATCTTAGCATGTTTCTGAGCCCAAATGATGGAGTTGTAGGAGAAAAGATAGAGATTCAAGAGTTCATGGAGGTCAATAGTGAATTGCACTGATTCAACAAACCAACTTTGGAAATTAACTTTTGACATCGAAATAAACTTGTAGGCAGAAGATGGGGTCCACTCAAGTTGTATTTGGCTGTCGGTACTGATCCCCAACTTGGGGGATCCCATTACTTTGTTGCCTTGGATAACCTTGGTCTGACTTCGTGGCTCTGTTTGTGCTTGGTATCTGGACTCTTGGGCTATCTCTTCGAGTTTTCCACCTTGAGAACTCCAAGCTCTATCTGTCCAGTTTATCCAGATTCTGCCGGGTCAAAAGGTAGGATAACACTTGCCCCTAAAGTACTCGTTTCCAATGGTATGTGCTTTGAATCAAGACATGTTCGAATTTTCATAAAGGATTTCTTTCTGTGCTTTGAATGGTCACTATCTTTCCGCAAATTGATTCAGTGAATTATTATATTTGTAATGATCTGTTGCGACGTTCTGCTAACATCCGGGACCATAAACTTGGAATGTGATCCCTTGGTTTATTATTCCAAGTTTGATAATTCTAGTCTAGTCCCATCCATGAGTTCCCTAGGCATAAGTCTAACTTTTCTTCAACTTTAATCATCAAGTATTGGGTACATACACATGGCTTATCTCTCGTACATAGGCACTTGCACACATATGCATAAACCATACGTATGCTTGTATATATATATGTTCCTTTGCCCCTTTTCCTTTTTTTGAGACTCGGTACCGATCCCTGGTTTGGGAGTAGGTACCGACTCCACACTTGGAAAGTTTACCAAGTTTTTGCCTTAAGAATTCGTGTTCGAGACATTATATAACCCGCTATTTCTTGCTTCGACTCCCTACTTGCTTATTCAACTTAAAGCTTTGATCTGCCGCCTCTAGCGATTCCTTACTCCCCGATTAACATCCACCGCCTCCTATCCTTGACTGATGTTGCCCCCGCTCATCACCTTGGCCAGATCCGCCTCCACCGACCCGAATCCTAATTTTAGGAGCCCATTTCTCCTCGAATCAACCATTCTTTTTAATTTCAAATTTGCACTAATAGGCAGGTGTATAGAGAACTTGATGATGGAGATGAACTGGGACGACCATGGACGTGGATAAATGAGGGCGTTAATGGCCATGGTTTTTGGAGTCGGTGAGGTCGAAGTAGGCCTTTGATTGTGGGGGTTGGTGAGACTCCCACACTTAGGTGAATTTTCACCTACCCTAAGTTTCACAACTAAACATTGCCTTGGGGATTCACGTCAAATTCCTCTTTCATCAAGAACATTTTTGAAGCACAGCTGATAACATTAAGCTAGTCAGGATAGTCAGCGATGATAGTCACGTCGAGTAACACGAGACTTTAAAATGAACTGCTAACTTAAATAGTTAAATAATAGTCAAAATCCGAATTGCACCAGACTACACTATACTGCACTTGAATCCACTTTAGCATGGGAGCCACAATTTGTAGTTAATCTTCTAATGTTGATTATCTGTCAAGATTTTTATAGAGATGGACCAAAGACCTTCCAAAAGTCTGGCTGCTTAGATTATAAGTTCTTCATCTTCAAAATATGCCAAATCCAATGCATAATCAAGCTTAGCTACAACAAACTCCATTCCAACAAAAGTAGCAACAGGAAATTCCAAGTGTTGATTAACAAAATCCAGAGAATCCTGAAGTAGGTCAGCAAATACTTGAAAATCTGGCTGAACCGGTAGAGGGACCTCAAATAGATCCAACACCTGATACTGTTGAGGATGCTGTAATACTGAATATTCCGGTTGATTCTGTTTCTTCCAAAATCAATGAAGGATCTCTTTGGAGGATATGTAGTAAGCATGGCATTCCATTTGATGATGACTTGGCACCCTCTCGTGACTGAGGGCTCATGGTCCTCTAGAAGGGTACATAGCTTGCAACAGAAACATGTGTCTAGTGGGTTGAGTCCCACCATTCAATCAATTCATTCGTCGAGTCTTGAAATTCATGAGACTGGCTCCCACACAGCTGCATCCAAACAGCTACGCTTTTCTTCAGACCACTTATCTAGTCTTCTCTGAGCATTTGAACCGAGTGCCCAACGATGAAGAAATCCGATATATTTATAGCTTTAAAACCACAAGGAAAACCCATCTCTTATTTACTTAGAGCTAATGAGTGGTTGCAAAATCGTCTCTAAGGCTTGGAACAAGCTGACTTACTTTAAGGCTGAATGGTTCTATGTGCGTTGTCCACCCGGGTTCACTCGTAAATGGATATCCGGATGTAAGTTTTATTTCAAATGCCATCCGCATATTTGCCTTATAGTTTGCATGCTTAATTTATCTTTCACTCTTGTATAGATGTTCCAGTGAGACCCTACGATGGATCACTTGTGGATACCGTTAATACTCTCATGGTAGTCCCAACTGAGGATGGGTATATTAGAACCCTATTAACGGATGACAATCTTCTTGCTCATGCCTTATTAGAGGAAGGCCGCAATGCCGGAATTTTTCAAGTTGTTGACATTGAGGATGATGATGATAGCAATCCCCCTGTAGGAGGCGAAGTTGATCATGAGTTACCTCCATCTCTAAGTCCTGGGGCTGGAGCCACAGAAAACATGAAACTAGAACACGAAGGTGCCGAGGAATGTGAAACTAGAACACGAAGGTGTCGAGGAACGCGAAACTATTGAAGAAGGCAGTGAGGTCGGCCAAAGCAACATTAAAGTAGGCCACGAATCCCAAACCGAACAACCCAGAGACAGCCTAGTGCCTGCTCCCAAAAAGAAACTGATTGTGAGAATTTCAAAGGCGTAGACTTTGTCACAAGTGCAAAGAAGACTCCATATATTCCTTTGACGGGCACGTTTGTCGGTTTAGGGCCTATCCCTACGGAGTTTGGCTCTTTCTATGTTGGTAACATTAGCATTGATGACATCAATTCTCCGATCCACTTTGGGAAGGACATCATTCCAACCTGTATGGGAGAGATTACTCCCATGAGTAAAGCTCCAGTACGCAGTCTGCCGGGAAGACACTAGGACACACACACATGTGCACTATACGACACTTGCACTTAACCTGTGTCCTTACTCATTTGATCTAATCCTCCCTATTTTCTTTATAGGTTCGATAGGTAAGAGAAAACACTCATTCCGATCCCTAGAAGAGAAAGTGTATCATGTTTAGCATCCCCGGTCGAGCTTATAACATTAAGGGAGTGGTCGAGACTATGATTCTAGCTATCGCTCCAGCCGCAACATAGATGACCGGGATATGAGTATTTACGACAACGACCGTTCTTCCCATGACTCCACTTCTAAGTGATGACCTAGATCCAGATCACCTCCTTGTAGAGGCCCGGGTAAGCACCCTGACTGCCATGATGATATTCCACCGGTTGACTCTTCTCGAGCTCTACCACCTGCCTCTGTCCCTTTACAATCCACAACACTATCTCACTCCAGTCGATCTTCCAGGCACAAACATTGCAAGAGTGGTTCTTAGGTAAAGGAAGCATTGATGCTCTAGTCATTACAGAGGAGCAACAGGTAGAAATTACGGGACGGATAGCCGAGCTTAAGAGCGAATTCCCTAATATTTGCATTGGTAGAGTTAAGTTCTTGCCAAACTTAAAGAGAATTCCTACTAAAGTCCAACAGAGGACCAACGACTGCACGATCGATGTCCATAATTAGTAGAATGAGAAGCTAGCTGAAAAGGTTTTAAATGTCTTAAGGGACAGGCTATAAGAGATAGAGAACTAGAAACCCATTGAGGCTGAGAACAACCGAATCATAGTTGCTCTCAATAATGAGCTCGAGAATTCAAGAAAATCTCAAGCCAAAGCAAAGAAGAACGCTGAGGAGGCCATTAAAGCTCTCGAAGCAAAGAGATCCATGAACTTGAATGAAATCGAGCAAGCACATCATTGTAACCATGAGCTTGTAATGGAAAGGATGCTGCCAAGAGGAATGCATCTGAATTGAAAACCAAGTTCGAGCGTGAGATTAAGAAAAAAGATGAAGCGTAGAAGATTTCTCAGGATGCATGCGACAAACTGGTCGCCATCAGGATTGAGTGGGATAATGCACTTGAAAAGGGCAGGGACATTGATCTCTCATCAAGAGAGAAGTTGAAACTATAGTAAAACAGGCTAAGGAGTGGGTAGAGGAGCAGATAGTGAAGAAGTTTGAGCCATTAATCACTCAGTACAATGCCAATGTGCTTAAATTTTAGAATTTAGAATGGTTTAGGGAACATTACTCTTTGATGCTTGCCCGTGTTTGGGAATGGGTTGTCGAGGAAGAGAAAGAATTTCTCAATTGTGATAAAATTGATATGGAGCAACTGGTAAAAAAGATTCTAAAGGAAGATGAGCCCAAAATCCTCCATGATAACCGGCTTCTTATTGATTCAGAACTTGATGCAACTACTCAAAAAGAGTTAGGCAAAGGTTCCAGTTTCGCACATCATGATATTACAGCTGGTCAAACTCCCAAGACTCAAGCTGCTCCTATTTCCACCATTAATTCCTCTACGGCCGCTGGTTATGACCTAGAAAGGCCGCTAGTTCAGAAATCCACTGTTCTCTCCCTTATCCCTAAGGGAACTCCTGGTAGCACTCTAGCTCGCGTGGAAGTTCAAAACGAAGAAGGTATCTCATTGACTTCTCCTATTTTCTAGAGAGTTGACGTGTCAGTGGTCAACATCACTAACCTCCCTCTTTGTATTTCTTCAGCTATAGGTCAGCACACAATTGCTCCGCTTCCCCCCAAGGATTCTCAACTGGGGCCACAAGTATTGGCGACAAAGTTCGTAATCATCATGATCTCGACAACAATTTCTAGCATCCCAGTTGAGGAGAGCCCAAGCATTGACGAGCGCTTGATAGATGCTTTGTTGGAAGTAGGAAATGATGAAAATCAAGTGACTCAAGTTAATGAGTATGTTATTATTACCGGGGACTCCTAGTCCCTGTCGGGTCACTCCATGCATGAACTTGAGTAAAAACTTAGGGCAGATATCCTCCTTGCCAGTCAAATTAAGTAGGAGCAAATTGAAGTTTTCCCTTCTCCGCTGTCGATCGCATTGCCTGGGCAAACCATTTTCACTCAAGCTTACATTCCTCCGCCTAGGGGTGCTCAAAGTACATCAACAGCGTTTTCAAAAAGCATCCTTGCCTCCTTTCTCTGCCGAAAGTGGCCAGAGTGCGCCTGCTGGATCTTCACAAAGCACTCCCTTTAAATGCCAAGGCGGTGGAGGAAGAGGTGGAAAGAGGCAAGGAGAAAGCTCGAGTAAAGTCTCCCCTGGTGCTAAGAAGAAAATGAAGTCCAAAAAGAAATAGTCGCTAGTTTATTTTCCTTTATATAGACTCTTTTTGTTTGTTGGCCAACTTTGTTCGAGTTTGGCCCCCCGCTGTTACTTTTTCATTTTTGGTGCGAACCACTTGTACTTAGCTTTCCTGGTTTAATGTTAATAAAAGGGACCTTTTGTTTTGTACAAATCTTTGCTTAAATTTGTCTAAGTACTAAAGAAATATGCTTTCCATTCAACTCCTTTATTTATTATTTTCGGATCAGGTCTTTAATTCATTTTATAATTCACTAACTCGCATTGTTCTAGTGTAACGACCAAAAATTTAACCGCTTCAAAATATAACATTTAAAGTGATTTTAAATATAAAAGGTTTTGTGATTTAAACAATATTAGATAGGATTTGGAAATAGAAAAATACATAAAAATAGTAACATTTGCTTATATCGATAAAAGTGACAAAATCTTGATTTCAGAAAAGTAAGTTTAAATTGTTTAATAAATTATTTTAATTTGTTTTTATATTTTTAAATAACATTATACAAATTTATTTTTAAATTTGGATTACATAAATAAATAGTTTAACTAAAACGTCAAAATATGACCGTAAAACATTTTTTTGAAAATCGACGTTTTGTCAATTTAAAGTTGTCACAACATTGTTGCACCTTTGTTTTAATGTTCATGTACACTTATATCAATGTAGTAAGTAATAATTAAGTTGCTAATTAGGTTTACTTTTGTTAAAACCCAATTAGGAAATTCTAGAATATAATTAGGAAAAGTAAATTAATAAAGACAAAACATGTCACTTCAAAAGCAACCAAAATCATTATATTCTTTACTTACTTCTTAACTAAAAGTGACTTAAAGTTGTGATGTGAAACATGATGTTAATTGTTGGAAAGTAAGATTACTTTAAAAATAAGAAAAGAGTATTTTGGTCTTTTGCAAATATAATATTTTAATCCAAAGTTTTTTCTATAAATACACACCCACTTTCTCTCATTTCTTCACACCTTTCTTCTTCTTTTTCTAAGCTATTTCTCACTTCCATTAATGGCTTCTTACCTTAACAAAGCTTTGCAAAAATCAAAACCAAAAGTAAACTAAAGTAATATCCATCCAAACTCCGCCAAAACATCGCCAAAACCCCCCTCTTTCCTTTAATTACTCATGGCCTCCCTCATCTCCTTGCAAACCCAAGCCCCTCCACCTCCAAAGGTCAAGGCCGAACCTCCTAACCCCTTCCACGAGCAAGCCAAGCCACTTCGAAGACTTTAAAGCGCCGTTTGTGACCATTCGACGGTCGTTAGCAAGTTAGGAACGTGTTAAAGTTTGTTCATTTGCAACTAAGGTGAGAACTCCTAATTTATATGTATATATTTGGTTGTAATGTTGTGATATGTTTTTTTGGATGTTTGGTAATGATATTGATTTCCATATATTGTTTATTGCATGAAAATATTGAAACAAGCCACGATATACACAACATTGATTCACATAGAAAACACTTTACAAAATAAATTGAAAAGTGATATGGAATCATTTAATACCTTTTAAAATGATTAAAAATGGTTTAGAAATGTTTTATAAACATATAAACTTGTTTTAACAAAGTTTGAATGAAAAACTTGAAATATGTCAAAACTAGGCGTGTCGCGCAATGGTAGTTCGCGATTTCGTGCTAAAAAAGTTTAAATAAGTATACAGAGTGGAATTTAGCTCGGAATTCTTCGAGGTAAGAATTTTCCAAACTATTATATCCATACCTTTCAAGAAAAGAAAGAAAATAAAGATTTCATTAAGTAGATTCTAAAATATGTTCAAACAATTTCCCGAAAAATCGCGCTTTTGCAACAAAGTGACAGTTTAAAATTGACATTTTAAATGTTTTAAAAATATAAAATAAATTCTAAAAATCTTTTAAAATGTTTTAAAAGTGATTTAAGTTGAAAAGATGGTTTTCTAAATGATATAAAAGTCGTTTTGAAGAATATAACTTTTAAAGCACTTTTTGTAACACTTTTTGCAACACCATTTCACAACGTTTTTATATAACTTTTGAAATAAAGATTGAACCTTAACAATTCTTTCCCAAATCCTTTGTAAATGTTTTTAAGTAAATAATAAAGTATTTTAAAAGAGATTTGAACAATTTAAAATTATTTCAAAGGTGGTTAAACAAATAATTAAGTGATTTAAAAAGGGAGAATGAGTATGCGGAAACGACTAGTACATTTGTCCCGCCTGTGAGAGCTAAACGATAAAACAATGTGTGTAACTAAGGTTACAAATGGAGTAACCAGTGCCATGAACTTACTTGGCCTCTTCGAATGGAAAGCCCGGATGCTCTACTTGGATTTTATAAAAATAATCTTGTTATACTCATTATTAAAATTTGAAGAGGGAAATCATCCTATTCGTGGAATTTAAAAGGTGATCTCACCATTATTCCACCCATAGCACTTGTTGAATATGGAATTTGATATTGAATATAAGTAGAGTGGTTTCTATAATCCTATTTTCTCAAAAGATACTCTTTAAAAATGATTTGAGAAATATTCAAAAGAGAGGTTTAAATGATTCTACATTTAAAGAAGAAGATTTTAAAGAAATATATCTCTTGAAGATATTTTTGATAAAGAGAAATGAATGAGTCAAAAAACAATCATCTAATTACATCATTTCTTATCGATGATTGGATTTTTGAGAAACCGGGGTCGGATTTGGGTGATTCCTATCCGAAAACCACTTTGAACCAATTTACGTTTCGAATTAAAATATGTTGAAGACATTGATTTAGGATTTTCATAGTGAAGAGCTGCTTGTTGACCGTTTAAGGATAAACTCCCAATATACATATAGTAGCGGTGGTCTCTTCGTTATGAAATATCCAATGCAAGGACTATTCACGACTAATCCTAGGGTTGTTTCCCAAAATAGGATGTGGTAGGAAAGTACCTTCGGTTTCGTTCAGTTCCAGAACGAACTTGTATGGAAGGATGTCTGACATTGCATTCTAAATCACACTGAGTGATCTCTATATAATGTATATCAGTTGGTGGCGGAGAAGACACCTTCTCTTAGCTTAACACCCTTTCCGAAGAAATTCGAGCTCAAGAAGTTATACGTTTGTAGAAATCAGTCATGTGAATGTAGAATGGCAATGTGGCATTCAAAGTGAAAAGAATTTGTGCTAAGTGAAAAGGTAATCGTTGCCTCAAGCCTCATCAACTGGAAATGACCGAAATAGGGTAGATGCAGCAAGGCTAAGTGGGTCATTCCCAGTAGGATATGATCATTCTCTTCTAGATAGATTTCTACCCGCCATAAAGTTCGGGTTTCTAATCATTGTGGAAAGTATGCTAAAGAGACGTCTCGGATAAAGGTCGGTAACGACCGGGGGATGACATATTCGGTACTATCTAGTTACAAAGGTAGGACGGTCTTGTGTTGGTAGGGGAGCAAATGTTCTGTGGTCCTCGGGACATCCATCTATAGGTGTACCCATAGGAAGGTAGTCCCTTCACCTGGTCATTTGTATCCATTCTCCAAAAAGAACTTGCGGTTTTGTTTGTAGAAACTAGTATGCTGGAATTTAATAATGGTAACAATTTAGGCTAAGATTAATAGGTTTATTTGGAAATGTTTTTCAAGAATGTCATTAAAAATAATATCCCTTAATTTTACATAATAAATAGTTTTGGTTATCATAAGGTAAAAACCCGTTTCGTGTTTATGTTCAACATGGTCTTATGAGATACCCTTTTATTTTCAAATCATCGTACTTTGAGTTCTCACACCAGTCCCATGACTGACCCGAAGTTTGTTTTTCCCTTTAAACTCTAGGTGTCCTATTTTTCGGGCAGCCGTGTAGTCAGGATACTTTAGGAGCATTTGGGAGCTTGTTGGTGAGCATTTTGGAGAAGTCTTTTGGAGCTATGAAGCTAAAGAACCCTATGTAGATACCTACCTATATTCTGATGTGTTATGTATTTTGTATGTCCTAGCATATGTAAGGATATGCAGCTATAACTATCCCAGCTGGATTGGAACTTAACTCTGATAATCACTTATGTATGATTAAATGTTGAATACGATGTGAGATTCTATTATTGTGTCGTCTTCTATCTTTATTTTTCTTTTACACCCCTGAGAATCCGTCTCTCTGGCACTTGGACTTACGGCACATGAATACCGTGGATGTATTAGTGTCGATTTTCGAGAGTCGAGGAGACGGGTCATCGCATTTGGTATCAGAGCTGAAGGTTAAGCGTGAACCTTGGCTTTGATGGGGTATGACTCATTAGAGATAGGGTTAGTAATTTCTAGAAGGAGTTTAGTCTGAGAGAGCGCATAATTAAAACTTTAAATTGAATTAACATATCCAAAATTTATAACATTCCCTATGATATCTCGTTTATATATCCTAAAGATTCTTCTTACTACCCACAGATAGTAGGAAATGAGTGGAAGAAGAGGATGAGCTAGGGGAGGAAGTAATACCACAAATGGTCGAACTCCTGTAACAATAGTAGTCGAGGAAGTAGTAGTTCTTGTACAACCCCAAGTCAACTTTGCAACTTTATGCAAGAACTTACCAGCTTTGGTGGTAAACCTTTCAAAGGAACGGAAACCATCATTGAAGTACAAGCTTGGATCCGTTCTTGTGAATGAATTTTTAAAGGGCTGAATATTGAAGATAATCAGAGGAGATTCTTAGCTTCCTAGCAACTACAGGATGGAGTTCTAGTTTGGTGGGAATCTGTTACTCAGAATGAGTCAGAAGATGATTTCTCATGGGAGCGATTCAAAGAAGTTCTAGGAGAGCAGTATATGCCGGAAGTAGGAAAATCCCGTCTTTACCGAAATTTTATGGATTTTAAACAGGAAGAGGAGATGTCGTTTGAGAAATATGCTAACAAGTTTAACGAATTATCTCGTTTTGGGCCTGGATTGATAGATATGCCCCTCAAGAAGAATGAAAAGTTTATCTCAGGAACGAATTAGCAATACCATGGAAGAATGACTGGGCATGTGAAAGTACCCTTTGTAGACTTAGTAGACATGGGATACAGATATGAAGCTTTGGATAACATAGATCCACCCGTAGTACAAGAAAGCAACAACAATAACTGGAGGAAGAGGAAGTTCAATGGCAAGAAGCCATTGTAGGGAAAACCCAAAGGAGGATCTCAAGAGAACCACTTTAAAGACATCACTTGTTACAATTGTAAGAAGAAGGGCCACTTGGAGAAGAATTGTTGGGGTCCTAAAGCTCAGAATACTGCCTCTCCTATGGTTCAGAATAGTCTCTGTTATAATTGTCATCAACTAGGGCACATGGTTAAAAATGTCCCCTAATGAAGAAAGGAGAACAAGTCAAAGTGTATGCTATCAAGGATGAGCCTTCAACCTTCCAAGATGTGAAGGTCAAAGGAGTGTTGGAAGGTAATATTTTTATCAAAGATATTTTAGTTAGAGTATTATTTGATACGGGAGCTTTTCATAGTTTTAATTCTAAAGAAACCCTAAATGAATTAGAACTTAAACCTAAAATTATTGACGACCCTATCCGCGTGACGAATCCTATAGGAGGTTCCACTAATCTTTGTATGCACTGTGAAAAAGTCCCAATTTCCTATCCTCCCCATCACTTTCCTTTTGATCTTTTCATCTTAGATTTTATTGGATTCGAAATTTTACTTGGTATGGATTGGTTAACTGAAAACGAAGCTATTTTAGATTGTATGAAAAGAACGATTTTAATAAAAACAAAGTTAGGGAAACTCATAGAAATACCTTGTGAAGATCCTAGTCCAAGAAGGGATAGTTTTCTTTATGCTTCGGATACATCCCAGACAGGATTAGAAACAACACCTGTTGTTAAAGAATTTCCATATGTCTTTGAAGAGGTAAAAAGTTTGCCCCCACATCGAGAAATCGAATTCTGTATCGATTTAGTTCCTGGTGCGATGCCAATTAAATAACGAGATAGAAGGATGGCTCCAAAAGAAAGGGATGAGTTGAATAACCAAACCCAAGAGCTATTAAAGAAGGGATTAATAAGACCTAGTCGTTCAAGTTGGGGATCAGCAGTAGTTTTTGTAGCCAAGTCCGATGGATCTTTAAGATTGTGCGTAGACTATCGGGATCTGAATAAGCAAACAATCAAGAACAAGTATCCTCTATCCCGAATAGATGACTTATTTGATCAATTACACGGAGCTCGAGTTTTCTTTAAAAGGGACCTAGCTACAGGATTCCATCAGTTAAGGATCGCAGAAGATTGCATCCATCTAACTGCATTCAAAGGTCCGAATACTTTCTATGAGTGGTTGGTTGGCCTTTTGGGCTGACTAATGCACCCGCTTATTTTGTTGACCTTATGAAAAGAGTGTTTAGAGATGTGCTAAACAAATTTGTGTTAGTCTTTATCGATGATATCCTTATCTACTCAAAGACAGAAGAAGAACACGTAAGGAATCTAGAAGCTATGTTGGAGATATTGATGAATAATGTGCTTAACGCCAAATTCTCAAAGTGCCATTTTTGAGAGGAGGAGGTAAGATTCCTTGGACATATAATATCTAGGGATGGAATTCCATTAGATCCAGGAAAGATTACAGCTATTCAAGATTGGAAGCAGCCACAAACTACTAAAGAGATTCGTAGCTTCTTAGGTTTGGCAGGATATTATAGAAGATTCATTCAAGACTTCTCTAAGATTGTCTATCACCTAATGAAGTTAACAATGAAGGATGCTAAATTTATCTGGACCCCTAAATGTGAAGAATCATTTCAAGAACTAAAGAAGAGGTTGACAACCGCTCCAGTTTTAGCAATTATAAATGGAAATAGTGGATTGACCGTTTATACAGATGCTTGTAGAGAAGGAGTTGGTGCAGTTTTAATGCAAGGTGGGAAGCTGATTGCTTACGCAAGTAGACAGCTGAAGACGCATGAGAAGAATTACGCAACATGCGACTTAGAATTATTAGCCATTGTGTTAGCTCTAAAGAAACAGAGGCATTATTTGTTGGTTAAGAATTCTTCATGGTTTACTTTAAAATAAAACTTTGAATTGACCTTAGTAAATAATATTCCATCTTTTAGGGGACAAATTCAAACTCTTCATGGACAACAAATCTTTGAAGTATCTTTTCACCCAGAAGGATTTAAATATGAGACAGCAACGTTAGTTAGAATTTCTTGCATCTTACGATCTAGATATTCTATATACACCCGGAAGAGCCAATGTAGTAGATGATGCATTGAGTAGGAAGCTAGCTGTTATTTCTTATTTGGTAGTAACTCCAACTCTTCTGGAAAGAATCACCAGTAAACAAAGAAAGGATAAACGATTTGAGAAATACATCAAAGCAGCTAAAGAATGAAGAAATTCAAGCTTTAAAATAGATAACCATGGAGTATTACGGTTAAATGGAAGAATTTGTGTTCTAGATGTTGAAAATCTTAGGCAAGAAGTACTAGCTGAATGCCATATAGCCAAACTTAGCATTCATCCGGGAATGCATAAGACGTACAAGGACATGATGCGTACATTTTGGTGGAAAACGTGAAGAGGAACATATCTATCTATGTTAGTCGTTGTGAAAATTGCCAAAGAATCAAAAGTGACCAACAGAAGACTGCAGGATTACTTCAACCTTTGGAGATTCCAGCTTGGAAGTGGGATCAAATATCCATGGATTTCATTGATGGCTTACCCCAAACAAGGAAAGGAAATGAATGCATTTGGGTCATCATAGACCGATTAACCAAAAGTGCACACTTTATTCCGGTAAAGCCAACAAGAACTGCATCAAGCCTTGCGAAGATATATATATAAAGCAGATTGTCCGATTGCATGGAGTTCCAAGCAGTATAGTAGGCGATCGTGATCCAATCTTCACTAGTCAGTTTTGGGAAGCACTACAGACAGCTTTGGGAATGAAGCTGAGTATAAGCACTACATATCACCCCCAAACTGATGGACTGACAGAAAGAGTCAACCGCATTTTGGAATATCTTTTGAGAGCATGCATTATAGACTTTGGAGGCTCATGGGAAAATCATTTACATCCAGTAGAGTTCTCCTACAATAACAACTATCAAGCTAGTATCGACATGGCACCGTATGAAGCTTTGTATGGCCGTCCATGTAAATCGCCAGCATGTTGGATAGAAACCGGAGATCGATTATTGCTTGGCCCAGGTATGATACAAGAAGCTTCAGAGAAAGTTGATATGATTAGAAAGAAGCTAAAGGAAGCACAAAGAAGGAAAAAGAGTTATGCAGACAAAAGGTGCAGAAATCTTGAATTCTCAGTTGGAGATTCAGTCTTTTTGAAAGTCTCTCCGATGAGAGGAGTAGTAAGATTTGGAAGGGCAGGAAAGTTAGCATCTCGATATATTGGACCTTTTCCCATTCTCGAACGAATTGGCCTACTAGGTTATCGAGTAAAATTGCTTGAAAGATTTTCTGGTGTACACAATGTTTTTCACATATCTCGTTTACGGAAGCATGTATATGATCCAGAACAAATCATAGAATCAGTTGCTCAGAATGACTTGGAGATAGAACCAAACTTAGCAGTTATTAGAGGGCTTGTTCGAATCGTTGATCGAGATGAGAAACGGTTAAGAAGGAAGGTCGTACGGTTGGTCGAAGTTCAATGGAGTGGAGATGCTGATGATTGCACATGGGAAACTGAAGATAGAATGAGAAAGGCATATCCCGAGTTTAGGATCGATGTATATACTTTATCTATCGTTTGAGTGTACTCACCGCCTGTGGTGTAGTCACTTATTGTATATATTCCATTTTATCGAACATATATTTCCTTTTGAGCTACTTTCTTCTTATCTAATTTCGAGGAAGAAATTTCTTTTAAGTAGGGGAGAATGTAACGACCCAAAATGTAACCACTTCAAAATATAACATTTAAAGTGATTTTAAATATAAGTAGAGCGATTTCTATAACCCTATTTTCTTTTAAAAAGGATTTGATAAATATTCAAAAGAGAGGTTTAAATGATTTCATATTTAAAGAAGAAGATTTAAAAGATATATATCTCTTGAAGATATTTTTGATAAAGAGAAATGAATGAGTCAAAAAACAATCATCTAATTACATCATTTCTTATCGATGATTGGATTTTGAGAAACCGGGGTCGGATTTGGGTGATTCCTATCCGAAAACCACTTTGAACCAATTTACGTTTCGAATTAAAATATGTTGAAGACATTGATTTAGGATTTTCATAGTGAAGAGCTGCTTGTTGATCGTTTAAGGATAAACTCCCAATATACATATAGTAGCGGTGGTCTCTTCGTTATGAAATATCCAATGCAAGGACTATTCACGACTAATCCTAGGGGTGTTTCCCAAAATAGGATGTGGTAGGAAAGTACCTTCGGTTTCGTTCAGTTCCAGAACGAACTTCTATGGAAGGATGTCTAACATTGCATTCTAAATCACACTGAGTGATCTCTATATAATGTATATCAGTTGGTGGCGGAGAAGACACATTCTCTTAGCTTAACACCCTTTCCGAAGAAATTCGAGCTCAAGAAGTTATACATTTGTAGAAATCAGTCATGTGAATGTAGAATGGCAATGTGGCATTCAAAGTGAAAAGAATTTGTGCTAAGTGAAAAGGTAATCGTTGCCTCAAGCCTCATCAACTGGAAATGACCGAAACTGGGTAGATGCAGCAAGGCTAAGTGGGTCATTCCCATTAGGATATGATCATTCTCTTCTAGATAGATTTCTACCCGCCATAAAGTTCGGGTTTCTAATCATTGTGGAAAGTATGCTAAAGAGACGTCTCGGATAAAGGTCGGTAACGACCGGGGGATGACATATTCGGTACTATCTAGTTACAGAGGTAGGACGGTCTTGTGTTGGTAGGGGAGCAAATGTTCTGTGGTCCTCGGGACATCCATCTATAGGTGTACCCATAGGAAGGTAGTCCCTTCACCTGGTCATTTGTATGGTAATCCATTCTCCAAAAAGAACTTGCGGTTTTGTTTGTAGAAACTAGTATGCTGAAATTTAATAATGGTAACAATTTAGGCTAAGATTAATAGGTTTATTTGGAAATGTTTTTCAAGAATGTCATTAAAAATAATATCCCTTAATTTTACGTAATAAAAAGTTTTGGTTATCATAAGGTAAAAACCCGTTCCGTGTTTATGTGCAGAGTGGTCTTATGAGATACCCTTTTATTTTCAAATCAACGTACTTTGAGTTCTCACACCAGTCCCATGACTGACCCAGAGTTTGTTTTTCCTTTTAAACTCTAGGTGCCCTATATTTCGAGCAGCCGTGTAGTCAGGATACTTTAGGAGAATTTTGGAGCATGTTGGGGAGCATTTTGGAGAAGTCTTTTGGAGCTATGAAGCTGAAGAACCCTATGTAGATACCTACCTATGTTCCGCTGTGTTATGTATTTAGTATATCCCAACATATGTGAGGATAGGTAGCTATAACTATCCCAACTGGATTTTTACTTAACTCTGATAATCACTTATGTATAATTAAATGTTGAATACGATGCGAGATTCTATTATTGTGTCATCTTCTATCTTTATTTTTCTTTTACACCCATGATAATCCGCCTCTCCGGTACTTGGACTTACAACACGTGAATACCGTGGATGTTTTAGTGTCGATTTCTGAGAGTCAAGGAGATGGGTCGTCACATCTAGTGAATGTAAAGCAGTACTTATGGTGAACCTATTAAAATAGTGGCTTAAGTATCCTTCTTTTAGGATAATAAGTTCCAACTGCGCCAAACTCTAGGTGCAAGCTTAAGTTAACTACTTAAAATCATAGTCTACACATCCCCATCCAGGGTGTTATCACTTGATCACGCCTGACTCCGGGCATCAACCGAAGGCTTACCAATTGGATCCCACTTTATTTCGAGCATGGACCTACCATTCTTCCTACCCCGAGCAAGGTGTTAAGGATAAATAGACTTGTCATGCCCATTTCCGTTTATACTTCCGCCCCCAGTCCGATGGCGAGATCCAATTTATGGATGAACATGTTTCATCCGGCTTAAGTTTATACTCCAATCCTTACTCTGGAAATGAGAGTTAAGGTACGGAGGCTCGTATCGCATCTGATTTGCTTTTATACTCCTACCCTCAATTCGAAGGCAAGAGTTCGGATGCGGGAAGTCATATCATGTCCGTCATATGTTTATACTCCGACTCTTACTTCGAAAGGGAGAGTTAGGATAAAGAAGCTATGTTGTATCCGTCTTATGTTTATACTCCAGGAGCGAGAGTTAGGGTATGGACAACTATGTCTTGCCCGACTTATGTTTATACTCTGGTTCCTACTTCAGGAGTAAGAGTTACGATGCAGACAACTATGTCGTGTCCGGCTAATGTTTATTTTCGTACCCCAATGCGAAGGCAAGAGTTAGCTGATGTCAATCTCTAGACACCAAAAAAGGGACTTTACGGGCCCGATCATGGGCCGTAGATGTTTGATTGGCACCTATCTTAGGGCACTTGCATACTTGGATTAATCATATGCATATTCACTTGAGTTGATCAAGTCACAACTCTTAAGAAATGGAGAGACATAATTTATGGCTTGAAAGGCTGTTTTATTTTATTAAAGACGGAAAGTGACAAAGTTCTTTCTTATTAGATAGCTCTAGCCCATTATTTACAAATTTATTCTCTAAATGAAATAGCATCGTAGATGCTAGCCATTTCACACCCTTGGGAGTGAAATCCCATCCGTAGTTGTTAGCTTGAAAGTGCCATCTCCAAACTTTTCCTCTATTGCGTACGGACCTTCCTAAATCGGACCCAAGTTCTTAAGACTAGGGAAGATTCGATTAAGAACCAAGTCATCAATTTCAAAGGTCCGACTTCTAACTTTAATTGTATAATATCGTGCAACTTGGTGTCTGTGCGCAGCTATCCTCAACTCAGTTTCGGTCTGCTTATCATCGATCATATCAAGAGACTCTAGAAGAAGTTGCTCATTCATCCATGTATCATAGTTGGTTAATCGATGAGAAGGTAATGAGAAGGTACTTGCAATTCAATTGGGATAATAGCCTCCGATCCGTATGACAAGGCGAATGGAGAATGGCTAATCGCGACTTGTGGATGGTTCGATAAGCCCAGGGTGTTAACGGGGGTTCATTGACCCACTTGCCTTTGGCTTTCTCTAATCGTTTCTTAAGAATGGACTTGATAATCTTGTTCATGGCTTTAACCTATCCATTCCCTTGAGGATATGCTACCGCTGCAAATCTCTTCTCTATGCGATGTCGGCGATAAAAATCCTTAAACTCCATGCTATCGAATTAGGTTCCATTACCAGTAACGATTGCTTGTGGAACCCCAAAGCGGCATATGATATTTCGAACAACAAAGTAGATTACTTTCTTCATAGTAATCGTGGCTAAAGGCTCCGCCTCGACCCATTTAGTAAAGTAATCTATTTCTATGATGGCAAACTTTGCACCACCTTCAGATATTGGCAATAAACCGATAATATCAATACCCCAAATTGCAAACGGCCAAGGACTGACCATTGGGTAATTTCCATTAGCAGGGCCCTTGGAATTTTAGCGAATCTCTGGCACTTGTCACATCTTCGATGTAGTTTGTTGCGTCTTGATTGACAGTCGGCCAGAAATACTCGTAATGAAGGATCTTCTTTGCCAGGTCTTCCTCCTAGTGTGGTCACCAGAGGCCCTTCATGAACTTCTCTCAGAAATCGTTTGGCCTCGTCGTGAGCGACAAACTGTAACATAGGGATAGAGAAACCATTCCTACACAACACTCCTTCTTGCATGATATATCTTGAAGTTTGTCGAAGAATTCTGCATCGCTCATTCCTTCTCTTTTGAAGGATTCCCCCACTGCAAATAATCTCGAATCGGAGTCATCCATGACTCCCATTTAGGCACACTCTCCAAGATCCAATTGAAATCTATCTAGTCGATGCTCAGAGCTGAAAGTATTTCCATTGGGACCAGGCCCATAAGCTGTGCATCTCCAGATTTAGCCAATTTAGCAAGCGAGTCAGCTGTCTCATTTTCCTTTTTAGGAATATGAGCAATCGTGTAATATTTAAAGTCGTCAAGCAGCTCAAGGACCCGGTTTAGATAGGGAGATAGCCTTGCTCCTTTTGCCTGATATTATTTCCAAACTTGGCATACCACTAGCCGAGAGTCACAAGGAATGTGTAAGGTCTTTATTCCCAATTCTGTGGCAATCTTGAGTCCTACAATCAAGGCCTCGTATTCAACTTCATTGTTCATTGCTATAAAGTCGAGTTTTAAGGCGTAGCAGATTGGGTGTTCTTCGGGAGTGACAAGCACAACTCTAGCACCAGAACACTGATCATTGGATGCACCATCTGTGTACATCTTCCATCCAACTTCCTTTTTCCGCTACTCTCTAAAGGATCATCTCGTGTAATGAATTCAGCTATGAAATCTGCTAAAGACCAACCATAGATTTCTCTCCGAGGGTGATAGGTGATATCGTCCTAGCTCAATTCGATATTCCATGTTAACGGCCTTCCGAAAGTCTAAAGTTGTCACCAAACTTGTCGTAAAGGCTGATCGGTAATGACATTAATCAGATGAACCCGGAAATAGGTGTGGAGCTTTCTCGAAGCGATTAATAAACAGTACACAAGCTTTTCTAGTCTTGGATAATTTCTTTCTACTCCTGTTAACATCTTGCTAGTATAGTAGACCGATCGTTGGATGCAAGATTCCTCACGCACAAATGCGACGCTCAGAGCATGCACCAAAACCGCTAGATATAAGAACAAAACCTTATCATCCACCAGTTTTGAGAGAATGGGAGGTCTCTACAAGTGGTCTACAAGAGCCTGGAACTCTTCTTTTTAGTCTTGATTCACTTTAAAATTCTCTTTCTCTTTATGATACCTCGAAGAAAGGGATGCATTTGTCAGTTGCTCGGGAGATAAATCGACTCAGGGCGGTAACCTTCCCGTTTAAGCTTTGGACCTCCTTAATCTTCTTTGGGGCTTTGATCTCTCTCAAATCCTTAATTTTCTCTGGATTGGCTTCAATTCCATGAAAGTTGACGATGAAACCCTAGAATTTTCATGACGTAACATTGAAAGAGCATTTTAAGGGATTGAGCTTCATCCCGTATTATCGGAGGACATCAAAAATCTCCACCAGATCATCAACGTGATTTCTTGAACGTCGTGAATTCATGAGCATATCGTCCACATAAACTCCCATTGATCATTCGATCCGGTTCATAAACATCCGGTTCACCAGTCTCTGGTAAGTCGCTCCTACATTCTTTAGTCCAAAGGGCATGACCAGATAGTAATAAATTCCAAGGTCGGTGATGAAGCTAGTATGTTCCGGATCCGAGTCGTATATCAGGATTTGATTATATCCAAAGTATGCATCCATGAATGAATGTAACTCGTGTCCAGCAGTTGAGTCCACCAACTGAGTATTCTTCGAAGCGGGAAGCTATCCTTCGGGAACGTTTTATTTAAGTCTGAATAGTCGATGCATGTCCACCACTTCCATTTGCTTTTTTCGCCGACACGGTTTGATACCCAAGCTGGGTATAAGGCACCGCGGATGAAGCCGTTATCCTTTAGCTTAGCCACTTCTTCTTTAAGCGCAATAGATCTCTCTTTGAACCAGAATGTGATGTTCTTGTTTCACAGAAACACATTTAGGATTTATGTTTAATGCACGACTCGCTATCCCGGGAAAGGTCCCATACATATTCGAGTGTGTCCAGGCAAACACATCTAGGTTTACCTGGAGAAAACAACCAACTCTCTCATTACCCAGTAATGAGCTGAGATCCGACCTTCAGGACTTTACTTTGGTCATCCTTATTGACTAGAACAATGATTGTCAACTCGACGGGAGCTGCTTGTCCACCCTTCGAGTCTTTTCACCAGTCCATGTCTTCGTAAAGCCAACTAGTTTTCCCGAACCAACGCTCAGGCAATAGTTGCTATGCATCCAAAGCTTTTATGCAAAGGGTCCCCTTTGCACTCTTTCCTTTCTCCTTACGCCTTGCTACCTTCAGTTCAATGACATAGCACTTGCGGCCAGCCACTTGATCTTTATGCAAGATCCCCACTCCATTATTTGTATGGAATTTCATAGTTAAACACTAGGAAGTAATAACTTCTCTAAATTCAGCTAGGGCCGATCGCCCAAGAATGTGTTATTAGCAGAATGGATATCCAACACTAAGAATGGCACGACCTACACTCGCCTACGGTCGACTTCACCAAGTTTCACCGGTAATTCGACAAACCCTATGGCTTCAGTAGCCATCCTGTTAAACCCCTATATATGAGACCTACAAGGCTTCAAATCTCTTTTCTCTAACATTATTTGGTCATAAGCTTTTTTGAACAAAATATTGAGTGAACTCCCATAATCAACAAGTAATTTTCGTATAACAGCAGGACCAATCGCGATTGAAATTATGACTGGGTCAATTGTTAGAGCTTCGACTCCATCAGCATCCCTGTTCCAAAAAACAATTTCGTCTGTCATAATTCGAGATTGCTCTACCGGAGCTCCACTCTCGATAGCATAACAACTTTCATTCTCAACATGCTTCAGGGCTCCAATATATCTATCCATCTCTACAAAGTTCTTATAAGCAGGATGAGGCCCACCGATGATTGTGTTTATCAATAAACATTTTTCTAGCCACCTGAATGCATCTGCACCAGGTTAGCTTGTCCCTGTTCGGAAGACGACCCGGGCGTGCTAGAATTTTCTTGCCCGCCATCCTGTGGAGTTTTCACATATTGCTGCAGTTTCTTTTTCCTTATTAATTCTTCAACCATGTCACACAAGTGCGTGCACTCATTAGTATTATGACCGTGAGTCTCATAGAATCTGCAGAACTTGCTCGACTTCCTCCCCTTCTCAGTTGACTCCCTAGGAGCCGACTTCCTATATGGTTCGGTATTCTGAGTAGCCAGATAGATGTTTTCTATCGAATTGTTCAACACAGTGCAATTATCATATTTGGGACCTCGAAAATGACTCCTATTATCCAACTTTCCCTACATTTCCCGATCATTATTTTGTTTTCCTCCTTTGTTCTGATTACTAACTTTCATGTCAATGTTTCTATAGCTTTCTCTAGATTGCATTATAGCAATATTACTCCGAATTGGCTCATTTGAACTTCCAACGTCAGTTCTCTATGGATGCTTACACGCATCCTCCCGACACAAATACTCATTAGCTTTCCTATAGAAATAATCCTTTGTCAACTGTGTCTTTCTTTCTATCCAATCCCCGAACCGAGTCGAGATGAACTCCTCATCTTTCAGTTCCGTTATTTCAATTCCGATATTTCCATTACAGCCATGTGCAATCAATTTAAATAATTCTGCACTGACTCTCCTTCAGCTTGATATACATTAGACAAAGACATCACATGCTTCGAATGTGAGGTACACAAATGGAATTGCTTAATGAATTTTCATGACAATTCAGCAAAAGATGATATGGACTTTGGCTGACGTCGAGTGAACCACATCGTAGCCACCCCTTCTAAGAAAATTGGGAAATAGCCGCACTTCACAGCATTCGAAGCCCTGGCTAAATCCATATGTCGTTTATATCTTAATAAGTGTTGCCTAGGATCCGTTGTTCCTCCATACAATGGCATCGTTGGCATATTGAATCTCCTGGGGTATATCGCATGAAAGATGTCTTCTATGAATGGGTTTCGAGTAGCATAAGTTCCCCAATTGTCATTAGTTAACCAATCTTTTAACCATATCTTCCAAAAAATCTGAATCAATAGGTTTGACTGAACGATTGTGATTGGGTCTTGCCCCAGGTGTCCGACCAGGCAAACGCTCTCGGGAAGCTGCTCGATACCTAGGCTCCCTATTCCCTCTATTTGATTCTCATATGCATCATCATCAGTAGACAGTAGTAGCATGGTTTTCCAAGTTCTGACCTCCAGCAACTTGTCCAGGGACTGCGTCTCCACTCCCTCCAGGAAGATGAGTTCTGGGTCGACCACATTGAGAGTCGGTACCGAGTCCCAGGTGGGGATCGGTACCGAGTCCTGATTATGGGACTGAGGCCCATCTTCCTTCCTGCTGGGATGTCCTAGCAGCATATGGAGTCTTCTTTTTCCTTTTATCCCACCATCTTTGCTCAGATGAAGAACAACTCTCTAACTCTGAGCTGGAATCCTTTATACTCGGTCTACGGCTGTTTTGAGTTAACTCATTCAATAGCCTCAAGCTCTGTTGCATCATGTTGTTCATCTTCTACTGGCTGGCTTGGAACCTATCTTCCATCTGCTTCATCATCCTATCCATCTCCACTCTGTTCACAATGTCAGTAGGAGCCTGGACCTTAGGTTGAGTTGGCTGAACAACTCTATCTCCTTGTTGAGGATTCTAATTCTTGATTTTAGTAATAGCTCTAGATTTGGTAGAACAATCTCTTCTTGATGGGGCCATGGCAAAAAGCTGTTGGTAGACCTTTGCAAATCTGAGTTGTAGAATTAAAAGATAAAGAGATTGGATCTATCTCTTGGATATAGGAAATCCAATAGTAGATGATGGATCCAAATGGCCTGAGAATATGTCTCTCTCAGTGAAGGCACCAAAATGTTTGAAAAAAATTGGCAAAAAAATTTAAAATAAAATTAAGTAGAGAATAAAATATGAAGAAAGTAAATGAAAATTAGGAAATACCAAGACATAATCTTTTATAGTGGTTCGGGAAAGCTTGGCCTACGACCACTTTGAAGTTTTATTACTTATTTCTAATTTGGAGGCAGAAGTTGTTAGGGGTCGGTAAAACTCCAACACTTAGAACTTCATAGTCACAAGAATATAAGAAATAATAAAACTAGAGCCAAAAGATCCCTAAAACGAGCCCTACCTTCCTATTTATAGAGGTAGAGGGCCTAAAATCTTGCATGTAATATCACTTAGCCGTTGTGCTCGAAATTGAATCGTTCTCCCAAAAAGATAGGTGCCAGCTTAAAAATACCTAGGACTCGGTATCGATCCCCAGGTGGGATTCAGTACCAATCCCCAAGTTTGAAGATTCTTGAGTCTTCAAGTCCTTAGCTTGGATTGTCTTGTGGTAGGCTTCACGAATCCATAGTTGTTTACACCAATCTTGGCATGTTTCTGAGCCCAAATGATGGAGTTGTGGGAGAACAAAGCTGCAGATTCAATAGTTCATGGAGGTCAATAGAGAATTGCACTGATTCAACAAGCCAACTTTGGAAATTTAATTTCAGCATCGAAGTAAGCTTGTAGGTAGAAGATGGGGTCGGCCCAAGTTGTATTTGGGAGTCGATACCGATCACCAGGTGGGAGTCGGTACTGATCCCCAACCTGGGGCATCCTATTACTTTGTTGCCTTGGACAATCTTGGCTTTGACTTCGTGGCTCTGTCTGTGCTTGGTTTTTGAACTCCTGGACTATCTCTCCAGGCTTTCCACCATGATAACTCCAAGCTGTATCTATTCAGCTTGTTTGGATTCTGCCTGGTCAAAAGGCAGGGTAACAGTAAGTGTATATGGATCAGAAGACACTAACGATGTTTTACTAGTCTTTTTGTAGTATATATGAGATATACTAGTTTCACCCACTCAAATGTATGTCTGATTCCCTCATGTTTTCCTTTTTATATATATCAGTAGGTTGATGGACCCCGGTGACATGAAGGACATGGTAACAAAGATCTTATATTATATATATTTGTAAATATAAACTACGACCAATATAATTTTTTGTGTTGTGGATTGGGATTTAATTGTATAGATCTAACTATGTATTTGGATCTATGTTGAATATATTGTTGTTTCCTTCGACCGCGAGTTCAAAAAGTTTATAGTTAGACATTGTTTTGTGTTTCTTGTTTTCATCACTTAACGATTTGTTGTTTTTTCAGTTTTCAAGAATTGAACATCGGTTTGGGTATTGAATTCGAGGGTAGAAAAAGGCGGGTTGTTATATTCAAGGGTAGAAAAAGGCGGGTTTTTATACCCAATGTGTTGTAGTCACCTTGGAATATTCTTTTAACAATAAAGATGAGATCAATTACATTGTACAGTCATAAATAAATAGAGCAGACATTAACTAAAAGTAAGAAACACATCATTGTAGATTACACTTAAAAGTGTAGTTCTCAATACTCGTGCCCACGCAGGGGTAAAAAATATAATACAACATAAATATTAGTGTTATGCTTAACATATAGGTATGATAACATAAACACTTGGTGCATTGTAACAAATATAGCAAATTAACACCAAAGCTTCCTGCATTGTCTTTGGCACCCTTTATTCATCCGTCTCAATAACAACCTATCTAAACCATAAATTCAGCCTACTCGAATGAGTATCCATGAGTTTTCAGGGAAAATAAGAATAAAAACATGGGTAAGACATAAAGTCTGGTATGAGTAACATATTATCATCAACATAAAACATTATGAGACCATGTCGCTAAAGCACAGAATGGGTTTTCCCCTCACTATAGCACAACATTCATTTAATTAACTTCAAGTTTAAGTATACACAATTCTAAACATTTTACATATGTCGTAAGGCCATATCTGAAACTAAACGATTTGAAATACTAAACTATATCCATTCATGAAACTAACTCCAACCAAATACCTTAACCTCGACTACCATCCAGGCCTTAAACTCAGTATTAAAGATATATGGTTAAAGTCCTAAACTTTGGCTGCCATATAGGCCTTATGCGAACACAGTTTACTAAATTCCAACAAATACACGAACAGTCTCGGTTGCCACTTAGGCCGTTTACCATCACTATCGCACTTTGGCTACCACCCTTGGCCTCATGCCTACTTCTGTTTCGTATTTCGGCTGCCACTCTAGGCCTAACACCTATGTTGTCATATTTCGACTACCACTCCAAGCCTTACACCTATGTTATCCTATTTTGACAACTACTCCACATCTTACACCTAACACGTTCTTGGTTTCTTGACTACCACATCCGGACTTATGTCTTCCACTGTTCCCCTGATTTCTACTCTAGGCCTTACATCAATTGCTTTCGTGCCCTGAAGGTGCCACTTCGAACCTTGCACTAATTGCTTTCATGTCTTGAAGGTTGCCACTTTGAGCCTTACATCAATTACTTTCATGTCTTAAAGATTGCCACTTCGGGCCTACTCCGTGCTTTCAGTTTCAGTTGCCACATCAGGCCTTATAGCTATGTTTTCGGTTGCCACATAAGGCCTTACACCTACGCTTTTAGTCTCATGACAGCCACTCTAGGCCTTACATCATCAACCAAACACACTAATTAACCATTCACCATTAGGATTTCTAAGTAGCCGATCATCAAGCTAGCACAAATGCGACTTCTATTCGGTCATCATTTACTACTTGTTACATTATCATTAATGTTTAAGTACCTATTTTTGTTATCTTAAACCTAGCATTCAGCTTAGACTTTGGAGGTTACTAGTTCAGGTTTTAAACAACCTACCAAGAGCTAAACAGACCTCGACAATCACCACGTTCGATCACATATGAGAAGCCTATATTAGTTAAGCTTAGGTGACTTATGGGATTTAAATATGTAAATTTTTGAAATCACCTTATCCACTTATAGCTCTTCCTTTAACCGCCCTAATGCCTACGATCCACCTTCGGCCCTCGGGTTCTCCATCGGTTAGGAAACTTATAGGAACACTTCACAACTTTCCTTACTTAAGTTTGGTTACTTAGGTTTCGGTTCAATACTCTTATTTCAACACTATTGCTCTCAATGCACTTTGGAACTGCCCTCTGCACATCTAACGCTCACTTTACATGTATCGACTTCTAATTTGTTTGACTTAGCCCTTTCTAACCATTATTAAGTACTTTCTTCCCATGTTTAACTCAGATTGTGGCTATAGTCTATTTACTAATTAATTAGGGCTTCATTAAATTAAATTACCATCCAACCTAATTTATTAGCCTTTCGAGCCCATTAATTCCCTTCGGCCAAGCCTAAATTCTTTCAAAAATTACTTAATTTATTTCTAGAAAATCATATAAACTATTTATATGTAATTTCCTTAATGAAATATCTCAACTCCCTATTTTCAACAATTTACCATATTATACTGTACTCGATTAATTCTTACCAATTTGTTTACTTATGAGAAATACTATAAATCGAAACTCATCTCTAATAATATATTCTTAAAATCATAATAAATTTTTAGTCAAGTAGTATGAGGAACATTCATTATTGATTCAGCCATGAACAATTTAGGGGAAAGAAATGGAATTAGGGAAAATATAACTCATCTATATTTCGTAGGTTACTGACATTATTAGTTAGTCTTTTGATTTTTCTCTTATTTCTTTTTTAGGCCCCAATCACCATTAAAGAGCCTCAAAGAAAGTGGTTATCATTATTTTAATGAATAATTGGGCCATCGACCTATTCCCCTCTTTTTCATTTAATTCCTTTTAGTTGAGTTTTTCTAAACAAAAATCATGATAAGTAAATGTACACCAAGTACTTATCACATTCTATATTCAAGTTCATAACTAAATCATTTAAACCTTTATTCACATAACTAATCCTTTAACTAAATATTTGTTAATTTACGAGGTAACTGCCGTAGGAATTTAACAAATATTTAATCCCCCAAATCAAACTCCTAGTGCTTTCGCCTCTTGTCGGTTAGCACTTCTGCCTTGATTGAGCATCCTTCATCCTTTTCCATATAAATTCAACCTTCTATGAAGCTTTTCTTATAAGTTCTAGCCCTAGAACAAGTCTATCTTCCATTTCCCACCAAGTTACTGGCGACTTGCAAGGTCTTCTATACAACGTCTCAAAAGATGTCATCCTAATACTGGATTGGTAACTATTATCGTAGGAAAATTCCACTAAGTGTAGGTGACCTTCCCAAGATTCAATTAAATCTAACACACATGCCCTCATCAAGTCTTCAAGCACTTGATTGCATCCCTTGGTTTGGCCATCTGCCTACGGATGGAAGCAGTACTCATATATAATTCTGAACCCAAAGCACTTTGTAAGCTTTTCCAAAACTCACTAGAAAACAATGGGTTTTGTGTGACGACGAATTTTCTGTCGATTAGAAAACCGCTGAAAAAATATATAATCGTTATAAAAAAACCACAAGCGTACGACGTACGATCGTAGTACGTATACGAGTACAGGTCGATCCACATGGAAAGAATTAAATTATAATATTACTCGATCAAATTAGCCCAAAGTTTTGAAATTGTTTTAAACTAAGAAAATTATAAAAAATAAACTATAGCAAAAGTGAATAAAACTATAAGATTAAGGAGCAATATAGAGGCAAATTCACTTTCAATCATTCATATAAATCAACATAAAATTCATCCATAATCTCTCTTTAATATTTTAAGTAGAATTGACTGATGTGTTTATTATAAGTATGGTTTATTTGTGCTACTAATTAGCACAACTTAAACCATCATACTCTAACATGCCATTCAAACCCATTTATCAACTTTCATGAAAATGACATGAAATTAAAAATAAAATCTATTTTAAGCATAATCTGTTTACTATGAATTAGTAATATAGAGCATCAAATTTTGATTCTAGTTTGACTTTCATCATCAAAATCACTTAGGCAAATGATCAAATAATTTATGTTTATAATGGATTAAGCAGAGCCTATTTGAGTTGTTAACATAGGTTATCAAATTAACTAAAAAACATAAACTACCATCACTCTTAATTTAATATGGTTCATTAGAGCTTCATTACCCCTAAATTGAAGGGGTTTAGCTTCTCATATTTGAATGCATCTTAACATAAAGTGATTTCAACATTAAAAAAAACAAGGAAAATGGGAGCTAAATAAAAGAAAAGAGAGCTAACTACTTGCATGAAATAAAACTAAACTAATTGTAAGAATTAAATCTATGCTACTAACATGAAATAAGAGAAGCATAAACTAAATAAGAGAGCATAAAATAAAATAGCAATAAAAGAAATCATGTAAACAAAAACAAATAAGAAGAAGGCTAAGAAACCATTAAAAAGACATTTTATTTATCATTGATTTGTGGCTATAATATTCATAAAAAAGAAGTAGATGGTTACATGAAACATAAAGGGTATTTATACTTACTTAAAACCCTAATTCATGTATAGAGGATTACCAAAAATGATTACTTAACCTCCAAGTAATCATTAGGGAATTAATTAATCCCATTAACATGCCTTTAAGTCTGCATTAAAATTTGCATATGCTTTTAATTATGGTCCATTTGTTAATGGGCATGTGGGCTCCTCCATGTTTCATTATTTCTTTTCTTTTCTACATTCTCTTGGTCTTGAACATTTGTGCATGCATATTCATGACGCTCCATCCAATTTACATTCAATTTCCTACAAATAAAAATAAAAATGTGCAAATAAATTTTCTCAAAATTAATTCATACACAAAATTACCATTTTGTCCCCAAATGAAGATGAATGAATGATGATTTAAAAATAATTTATATTTTGGTTTAAACATGTAAAATACCCTAATATGCTCACTTATTCTAATAAAAGAAGACTAAATATGGGAGTAAAAATATACACTTTTGTATGCACATCAAATACCCCCACACTTATCTTTTTATTCGTCTTCGAATAAACTAAAACCATGATAAATCTGTTTTCGTAGAAAACACGATTGCATTGAGCGTATGCAACAAGCTGTTAAACCTCTAGGTTTTCCTAGTAGGACCAGTGTTGTATCGTAAGGGTTTTTAGTGGAAACTACCCATAAAATCCAAGTGCAATATGCAAATTCTAGTGCGACTATATGATGCAAGTTTTCAAAAATATTTACAAATGAAGAATTTACTTTTAAATTGACACAAGTAAGTTAAATATAAGTTTTGGTTATTATCAAGAAATTTTAGCCTATTTACTCATCAAAAATTCCAACAAAAGTTAAGTTATCATCACAATTAGACTCTAATTTGGCTAGTTGTTTCGGTTGATATAGAGCAACTATGAAATGAATCCTTTAGTTGATTATCAAAGTATTTCAAAGTGGCATTTTTATTACTTTTGAATAACAAATCATATCAAATAAGTGAAGATAGTGCTTGGGTTTCAATTGCTTGCTCTCTCTATTTTGAAAAATATAACATTATTATTTACACACCTAACTCAGATAAACTGAGGCCAGATATACCGATCATACACTGTCTTTCCGGCTTACGTGAGAAGAGTACAGAGCGTGGCGAGTGTACACACTTGCATATGATCACATGACTCTAGGTGTTGGTTATTATTATTTTAATTTTATTTACATACACCTAACTCAGATAAACTGAGGCCAGATATACCGATCATGCACTGCCTTTCGGGCTTCCGTGAGAAGGGTACAGAGCGTGGCGAGTGTACACACTTAAGTGTGAATACATAAATCAAGGTGTTTCTTATTTTTATGAAATATATATACTTTTTTCTTGAAAAGAGAGAGTTATGCAAAATCATCTTAGCACCACTTAACTTAGAAGATCAAAAATGTTATCACCTTTACTTTAAATCAACCACTCTTTTAAACAAAAATTACAGTTATGATATACTTTATAATTATCACATATGAACCTTCCTATATACAAGTTAAACCATAATTACTTGTAATCAAACTTTTATTTTTAATTTTGTTGAGACAAGTAAATTTTCAAAAATTTCAATTTAATAACCTAAAACATATACTTATCCTATCATGTTTTTTCAAAAGTAAATCAATATGGTAAAAAGAAAATTTTGTTTTCGGAATTTTTTCTTCCTTTTCTTTTCTTTTTTTAGGATGAATATGCAAAAATAAACCATGAAAAATCAAAATAAACATGAGACTCCCCCCACACTTGATTTTGACTACGTCCCCATAGTCAATGTATGATATAATGAGTGCAACGAAGAAAAATATGTACATATTTACAAGAGAGGGTTAAAATTTCTTACTAGACGTAGTGTGGCTCATGAAGAATCATAAGCTCCTCCTCTCAATCACTTTCTAACACCAAGTAAGGTTTTAAACGATGACCGTTGACTTTAAAAATCGATCCATCCCTTGGGTTTTCTATTTCTATGGCATGTGGAAAATTGGTACGTACCACGTATGGTCCTCTCTACCTTGATTTTCATTTTCTAGGGAACAAATGAAGTCGAGAGTCATACAAAAGAACTTTTTGATTTGGTAAAAATGGTCTTCTTAGGATTGACTTATCATGAAAAACTTTTGTTCTTTCTTTGTAAATTTTCTCATTTTCATACGCGTCATTCCTAATCTCCTCTAATTCATTGATTTGCAGTTTCTTGTTTTCACTAGCTTCTTCAAGACCAAAGTTTATGTTCTTAATCGCCCACAATGCTTTATGTTCAAGTTCGACGGGAAAATTGCACACTTTGTCATATACTAGCCTAAAAGGAGACATCACAAGATTGGTTTTATACGCAGTTTGTAAACCTAAAGCGCATCTGTCAATTTTTGTGACCTATCTTTTCTATTTTTATTCACAGTTTTTTCTAATATTTGCTTGATTTGGCGATTTGGAACTTCAACTTGACTACAAGTTTGAGGATGATAAAGAGTGGATAACTTATGGGTTATCGAATATTTCTTCATTAGAGTGTCAAATGATTGATTACATAAATGGGTTCCACTATCGCTTATTATTATGCGAGGTGTTGCAAACCTCGAAAAATGTTTTCTTTTATGAATTTCACAACAACTTTGTGGTCATTTGTTTTACAAGGAATGGCTTCAATCCATTTAGAGACGTAATCAGCAAGAAGAATGTATAGATTTCTGAAAGAATTGGGAAACGGTCCTATAAAGTCAATGCCCTAACGTCAAATATTTCGATGGTAAGAATAGGGTTCAAAGGCATCATGTTTCATCGAGAGATTATTCCTAACATTTGGCAGCGATCGCAACTTTTACAGAACTCAAATGCATCTTTGAAAAGCGTAGGCCAGTAAAAACCACATTGAAGCACCTTTTCCGTTATTTTCTTAGAACCGAAGTGACCACCACAAGCTTGATCATGAGAAAACGAAAGAACACTCTTAATTTCGCAATCTAGGATGCAACGTCGGATGATTTGGTCGGAATAATACTTCAACAAGTATGGATCATCCTAATAGAAGTTCTTGACTTGGGAAAGAAATTTATATTTATCTTGTTTCGACCAAAATGAAGGAGTTTCCTTATTTACTAAATAGTTCACTATATCGGCATACTAAGGATCGACGTAAACAGAAAGAGTTGTTCATCTAAAAAGTTCTCATTGATCAGTAAAGAAGATGGTGCGTTTGGAAGACCCGACAAATGATCAAGAATGACGTTGTTGGATCCTATTTTGTCGTTGATTGTAAGGTCAAATTCTTGGAGTAAAAGGATCCAACGGATCAAATGAGACTTAACATCCTTTTCAGCGAAAAGGTACCTAAGAGCGGAGTAGTTAGTATAAAACGCAATTTGGGAGCCAATCACATAAGGTTGGAACTTTTCGAGCGCAAAGACTACTGCTAAAAGCTCTTTTTCGGTAGTTGTGTAATTGAGTTGAGCATCGTTTAGAGTCATACTAGCGTAGTAAATGACATGAAGAATTTTATTGATGCGTTGTCCTAAGACAGCACCAACAGCAAAGTTAAAAGCGTCGCACGTTATTTCGAAAGGAAGATCCCAATTGAGTGAGCACATGATGGGAGTAGAAATGAGTTCATTTTTGAGACATTCGAAAGCAGAAACAAAGTCAGAATTAAAGTCAAATGGAATGTCTTTTCCAAGAAGAGTCATAAGAGGTCGAGCAATTTTACTAAAGCCTTTCACAAAGCGTCGATAGAAACCAACATGCCCAAGAAATGAATGAATTTCCTTGACAAATTTGGGAATGGGTAGATTCGCAATTAAGTTAACTTTCACTTTATTTACCTCAATGCCTTTGTTTGAAATGACATGCCCAAGGACAATGCCATGTTTATCCATGAAATGACATTTTTTCCCAATTTAACGTTAAGTGTTTGTCCTTGCATCGATTCAGAACCATCTCAAGATGGTGTAAGCACTCGGAAAAAGAGTTTCCAATGATGAAAAAATTATCCATAAACACTTCCAAAAAGCATTCAATCATGTCGGAAAAGATGCTGACCATGCATCTTCGGAAAGTAGCAGGATCGTTGCAAAGGCCAAATGGCATATGTCGATACACAAAGGAGCCAAAGGGACACGTGAAAGTCGGTTTCTTTCGATCTTCGGAAGTGATCGAAATTTAGTTATAACCGGAAAAACTATCAAGAAAGCAATAGAATTCGTGGCCGGCTAAACGTTCGAGCATTTGGTCAATGAAAGGAGGAGGAAAGTGTTCTATACGTGTTGCAGCAATTAATTTTCGATAATCAATGCAAACACGCTGTAACGACCCAAAATTTGACCACTTTAAAATATACTATTTAAAGTGACTTTAAATACAAAATATATAACATGTTATGATTTAAATCATATTAGATAGGATTTGCAAAGAGAAATATACACGAAAATAGGAATAATTGCTTATATCGACAAAAGTGACAAAATCCTGATTTTAGAAAAGTAAGTTTCAATGGTTAAATAAATTATTTTAATTAATTTATGAGTGTTTATATTTTTAAATAAAATTATACAAATTTATTTTTAAATTTGGTTTACATAAATAAATAGTTTAACTAAAACGTCAAAATACGACCGTAAAAATTTTGTCGAAAATTAACGTTTTGTTCAATATAATTTGTCGCAACGTTGTTGCACCTTTATTTTCTTATATATGAACATATATTCAAATAATATAATATTAATTAATTCGCTAATCAAGTTTACTTTTACTAAACATACTTAGATAATCCTAGAATGTAATTAACAAAAAGTAAGCATAAAAAGACAAAATTTGTTATAAAAGTCAAAAAGCAAATATTAAATCAAACAAACATAATTATTATATTCTTTACTTAATACTTAAGTGAAAATGGCATAAAGTAATGATTTGAAATGTGAGGTTGAGCGTTGAAAAAATTAGTTTGCTTAAAGTATAAGTAAATGGTATTTTGGTCTTTTTACAAAATATTACTTTAATCCAAATTTTTCCTATAAATACCAACACACTTTCTCACTTTTTTTACACCTTTTTCTCATTTTCAAGCTCTTCTTCCACTCTTTAATGGCTTCCATGTCTCTCTAAAAAAAATTCCAAAAGTGTAACAAAGTTATGGCAAAAATAATCGATAAAAAAGTATACCACTTAAGTCATGTTCAAGCTAGTAAGTTCCATCCATCCACCCAAGGCCATGCCTACCTAGAAGCCATCTCCACCTCTTTTCATCTCAACTTCTAGGATAGCGGAGCTATAGCCGGATTTCAAGAAGTTTTAGGAAATAGTAGTGAAGTAATACTCAAAATCCATAGTGACAAAGTTAGTAAAATTGGTAGGATGTATGGTTTAGATCTGGAGTTCCCTGCCTTAAAGTTTGACAAAATGGAATCCAAAGTGAGTTATTTCTTCCTTTAAGTTCATTAAAATCACTGCTAAGTTGAAGGAACATTAAGTGTTAAGTGTTGCTAAAAAACCCTTGTTGAATACTTATTTACTTTGTTTGCTAAAACAATGGTTTTATATCCTTGTTTAACTATTTGGATGGTTAATTAAGTATTTTAAATTTAGAAGTTAAATAGGGTATGCGGAAACGAATAGTACAAGTGTTTCGTCTGTGAGATCCAAGGAGACTTGGGCGAGGGATAGAGCATGTCGAAGGGAAAACCCGGATGCTCCAAAATAAATATCAAACCGTTTTAACCCAAGATAAAATAAAAAGTGTTATAGATATTTGATAGAATGAAGCATTGATTATCATTTATTATTGTGTTTATTTTATTGATTGATTGTTTGAATTAGGCTTAACCAGTTTATGAGCGCCGATTATAATTTATTGGTTATTGACTTTGCTCGACCAGTTTATGAGCAATTAATTATCCATATGCATGGGCTGGATGGAAAATAATTATTGCTAACACCTTGTGATTTATTTCATGATTTGACTATAAGGTGTTTAGCGGTAATATTTGGTTCACTTCAATTTAATGAATTGTTTTGAAAATTGGTTTGCAAGTTGACATGTTATGAAATGTTTTCCTTTAAAAGAATAAAAGAGATATTTGACAATAAATATTGTGAAGTGATTTTATATAAAAGTTGTTTGTATAAAAAATGGTTTTATAAAAATGTTTTATAAAATGGAAAGAATTTTGAGGACTAAACCCGATGGTTTTAAGATGATTTTTTGAAAGGATTTGAAAATAGAAATTATTATAGATTAGAAGTATTTGTAATTATTAGTGCAAATAATTTTGCCACTTCGGGATATAAAGTGATTTGTTATGTTATCGATGATTCGGGTAACCCATAACTAAAAAGTGGGCAAGGGTGGTGCAGATGTTTTGTAGCCTCAGTATAGTCTGCTCTCATTGTAGAGGGATATACATATCTATATTTATTTTACGGAAGGCTGGGACCCAGTTGCCTTGTTATGGCTAGAAACCTCCCGAGCAGGTAGCATATAGTTTTGTATGCTTGTATATTAATATCGTTTTAAAAAGTGATTTGTTTTTAGATCCCGAAACAAAAGACTTGTTTGAATATAAAAGATATATATATTTCAAAAGTTTTGAAATAAGAATTCGGGAATAAAGTCCAAGGAGATAATTTCCGTAAAGTTATTTAGATTTTAAAAATCATAAATTGAAGATTAAGCCTAAGTGAGTAGTTTTGGGAATTGCATATTGTTTGTGCATCGTAGGCTCCATGAGTCCTATTTGCTGTAGGAGAACTACGTTGGCTTGATCTTGTATCTAATTGGGTAACCAATTAGATAGGGGTATGTAGGCAGTCACAAGTGGTAGTGATGCAGCCCCAATAATGACATAACATTTTTCTATTTATTGTTTGTCATATATCGTGTATTGATGTATTTTTCCTGTTTATTAGTTTATTCCGCATTTGACAAGATTATTGAGTCTGCAGGAATGGCTATTGCTGTCTCTCTCATCAGAGTTGTGCAGCTATAGATTTATTTTTATTTGCATTTGGTATTTATTAAAGCACACCTAGTAAGTTAAATTGATTACTCTGATAACTTGTGAAGGTTGAAATTGTATCCTATACATTAAATAGTTTTGAATTTTTATCAAATATTGTATGTTAAAATGGCAGTTTTCATTCGATGTTTAGAACAGATGGATTTTTTGGCGATTTTTACTCGTCCGAAAATTCGGGTCATTACAGTTGGTATCAAAGCTTAAGTTAGGTGCCTAAGTAAAAATTTTCTAGGTTAGTAAATCAACCTAGGAATTTTAAAAACAAAACTACCTTAATTTGATAAATAAATGAATAGGATAAGGCACCGTACTTCCGACCGGGTTTATGGGTGATATTACTATTTTAACTTTCATTAATTGTTGGTTTTTGTTATATTTTTCCATCCTTGTAATTTCGAGGACGAAATTCTTTTAAGCATGGGAGAATGTAACGACCCAGAATTTGACCACTTTAAAATATACTATTTAAAGTGATTTTAAATATAAAATAAATAACATGTTATGATTTAAATAATATTAGATAAGATTTGCAAAGAGAAATATACACAAAATAGGAATAATTGCTTATATCGACAAAAGTGACAAAATACCGATTTTAGAAAAGTAAGTTTCAATGGTTAAATAAATTATTTTAATTAATTTATGAATGTTTATATTTTTAAATAACATTATACAAAATTATTTTTAAATTTTGTTTACATAAATAAATAGTTTAACTAAAACGTCAAAATATGACCGTAAAACATTTTGTCGAAAATTAAAGTTTTGTTCAATATAATTTGTCGCAACGTTGTTACACCTTTATTTTCTTATATTTGAACATATATTCAAATAGTATAATTATTAATTAATTCACTAATCATTACCAAACATACTTAGATAATTCTAGAATGTAATTAACAAAAAGTAAGCATAAAAAGACAAAATGTGTTATAAAAGTCAAAAAGTAAATATTAAATCAAACAAACATAATTATTATATTCTTTACTTAATACTTAAGTGAAAATGACATAAAGTAATGATTTGAAATGTGAAGTTAAGTGTTGAAAAAAATAGGTATAAGTAAAGGGTATTTTGGTCTTTTTACAAAATATTATTTTAATCCAAAATTTTCCTATAAATACGAACACACTTTCTCACGTTTTTTCACACCTTTCTCCTTCATTTTCAAGCTCTTCTTCCACTCTTTAATGGCTTCCATGCCTCTCTAAAAAAAATTTCAAAAGCGTAACAAAGTTATGGCAAAATTAATCGACAAAAAGATATACCACTTAAGTCATGTTCAAGCCAGTAAGTTCCATTCATCCACCCAAGGCTATGCCCACCTAGAAGCCATCTCCATCTCTTTTCATCTCAACTTCTAGGATAGCGGAGCTATAGCCAGATTTCAAGAAGTTTCGGAAAATAGTAGCGAATCTATAGTCAAAATCCATAGTGACAAAGTTAGTAAAATTGGTAGGAAGTATGGTTTAGATTTGGAGTTCCTTGCCTTAAAGTTTGATGGAATGGAATCCAAAGTTAGTTATTTATTCCTTTAAGTTCATTAAAATCACTGCTAAGTTGAAGAAACTTTAAAATTTAAGTGTTGCTTGAAAACCCTTGTTGAATGCTTATTTACTTTTTTTGCTAAAACAATGGTTTTATTTCCTTATTTAACTATTTGGATGATTAGTTAAGTATTTTAAAATTTAGAAGTTAAATACTTAATGGGGTATGCGGAAACGACTAGTACACGTGTTTCTTCTATGAGATCCAAGGAGACTTGGGTGAGGGACGGAGCATGTCGAAGGGAAAGCCCGGATGCTCCAAAATAAATATCAAACCGTTTTAACCTAAGATAAAATAAAAAGTATTATAAATATTTGATAGAATGAAGCATTGATTATCATTTATTGTTGTGTTTATTTTATTGATTGATTGTTTGAATTAGGCTCGACCAGTTTATGAGCATTGATTATTATTTATTGGTTGTTGACTTTGCTCGACCAGTTTATGAGCAATTAATCATCCATATGCATGGGCTGGGTAGAAAATAATTATAGCTAACACCTTGTTATTTATTTCACGATTTGACTATAAGGTGTTTAGCGGTAATACCTGGTTCACTTCAATTTAATGAATTATTTTGAAAATTGGTTTTCAAGTTGAAATGTTATGAAATGTTTTCCTTTAAAAGAAAAAAAGTGATATTTGAGAATAAATAATTTGAAGTGATTTTATATAAAAGTGGTTTTTATAAAAAATGGTTTTATAAAAATGTTTTATAAAACGGAAAGAATTTCGAGGACTAAACCTGATGGTTTTAAGATGATTTTTGAAAGGATTTGAAAATAGAAATTATTATAGATTAGAAGTATTTGTAATTATTAGTGCAAATTATTTTGCCACTTCGGGATATAAAGTGATTTGTTATGTTATCGGTGATTCGGGTAACCCATAACTAAAAAGTGGGCAAGGGAGGTGCAGATGTTTTATAGCCTCAGTATAGTCTTCTCTCATTGTAGAGGGATCTACATATCCATATTTATTTTTCGAAAGGCTGGGACTCAGTTGTCTTGTTATGGCTAGAAACCTCCCGAGCAGGTAGCATATAGTTTTGTATGCTTGTATATTAATACTGTTTCAAAAAGTTATTTGTTTTCAGATCCCGAAGTAAAATACTAGTTTGAATATAAAAGACATATATATTTCAAAAGTTTTGAAATAAGAATTCGAGAATAAATTCTGACGCAGCGGATTAAACAAAACAATCTTCAATCGGTGAAAGTAGTAATCGGTGGATTGGAAGATACTGAAATGCCCAAATTCGTTGATCCGAAGATACCGAATTCTAGCTATCCCGAACTCGTTGATCGCGCACGATACCGGGTTCAAAGATCTTCAATTCTTCGAGCGTTGAACAAGCGCACTTGATTCCGCGAATCGGCTTCTACAATCTTTGAATCGAGCGCACTCGATTAACCGAAAGAGGAGATAGGAGATTACACTCAACTACCAATTTGAATGAAAGCACAAAGCTAACAAAAGAGAATTTTATTCAAAAATCAACAACCTTACAAAATGATTCAACTTGCCTATTTATAGGCTACAACACACAACAGAAAAGAAATACATCTCCTAAGTCGGTTCCGACTTACGACCTACGAGTCATGACATAACACCAGTAGTTACAATACCCTGTCAACGACTTACAACTTACAATCAGACGATATATGAAAACAGACGACATACGACTTATAACAGATGCGACTCAACATATAAGTATATTACAACTGACTCACGACTTATAAAAGTTGCGACCTACGACTTAATATAGGTCGGTAACGATTTATCAACAGCTCCAGCTTCCATCAGCGGCAGAGATTAACTCGGTAGAAGGATCAACGGCAATAAGCTTCAGCAACTTAAAACATGCGAGATACTTCTTCCCGACTTAAGAAATTCTGACGACTTAAGATATAACCATCTTCACACGACTTACGACTTAAGGATTTCACGAGTTAAACTTCACCAATTTGTTCTGCCCTTTCACTGCGTAACTCAGTAGGTCGTTTAGGCGACTTAAGAGACTCGTTAACTCGCCAGTCTTCGTGAAGTCGTTGCCGAGTTATACTAAGTCGGTCACGACTTATCATTTTATTGGGTCGGTTACGAGTTAGGGCTTCTCCCCAGTTGAGTCGTAGCTCCTTTTCATCTGAACTGTTAGATCGAAGACGACTCAATGCCGCTACATTAACTCGCGCATTGCCTTTGTTATCTCGTGGCGCTCCTTTGAGTCGTGGACGAAGTAAGTCTACCTCCTTATCTTGTGGACGACTTATGGTATCCCGTATACGACCTATGCCTTTAATTTTTATAAGTCGGTCACGACTTATACCTTGAACTTTGTTAAGTCGGTCACGACTTAAGCCTTGGAAAATTATAGCTTGGCCTGCATCATCCTCCCCAGGTTGAGAAAAATTCGACCTCGAATTTGTGCTCTCTTCATCCCCAACAAACTCGTCCCCATGATATGGTACGAGATGCTTAACATTGAATACGTCAGACGTATACACATCATCTGGCAGCTTCAATTTATAAGCATTTTCATTAATTCGTTGCACGACTTCCACCGGACCAATTTTCCTGGCTTTCAACTTGTTATAAGCGCCCACTGGAAAACGATCTTTTGTTAATACTGCATAAACCAAATCATCTTCATGAAATTCAACACTCCTTCGTTTCAAATCTGCAGATCGTTTATACTTCTCGTTTGCTTTCTCCAATCGTTCCTGAACGATTTTATGACATTCCGTCAATCCATCAACAAAATCAGCAGCTTTCTTAATTGTCTTCTTTGAATATGGTACTACCGTCAAATCCAACGGCCCCTTTGGTAAGCTCGAATAAACAATCTGGAATGGACTGAACCCAGTACTTCGATTCACTGCATGATTATGAGCAAATTATGCTTGGCATAACTTCATGTCCCAACTCTTCAGATTGTCTTGAACAAGACACCTCAGCAAATTTCCCAATGATCGGTTCACAACCTCGGTCCGTCCATCCGTTTGCGGATGATAAGCACTACTAAACTTCAACTTTGTTCCGACCATCTTCCACAAACTTAGCCAAAAGTGACTCAGAAATCGAGTATCTCTATCCGACACAATAGATTCTGGCAATCATGAAGTCGATAGATCTCCTTGAAAAACAACTAAGCAACATGAACAGCATCCGTTGTCTTCTTACAAGCAATAAAATAGGCCATCTTCGAAAATCTTTCCACCACAACGAATATAGAATCATTTCCCCTCTGAGTTCTAGGCAATCCCAAAACAAAATCCATACTGATATCCATCCATGGTTTTACAGGCACGGGTAACGACATATATAAACCAGCATTAGTCGCAGTTCCTTTCGAAACCTGACAAATATGACAACGCTCCACAAACCTTTCCACCTCTTTCCTCATTGATGGCCAAAAGTAAGATTGTGAAATCAACTGTAATGTACGGTTTCTCCCAACATGTCCTTCTTCATGTAGCTCTTTTACAATCTTCATTCTCAAACTACAATCAGGTATACACAATCGATTTCCTTTGAACAGAAAACCATCTACCATCACGAACTCATCCGTCTCTCCCTCCTTGACTTTATCAACAAACTTTGCAAAGTAAGGATCATCGGTAAATAATTCTGGTAGTACATCAAACCCTGTCACCTCAACTTTCATTGTAGTCAGCAAATGATTCCTTCTGCTCAACGCATCTGCTACACGGTTTGTAACTCCAGACTTGTGTTTAACAACAAAAGTAAATTGTTGCAGATATGCAATCCACGATGCATGTCTCGCTGAAATCTTGTCTTGCCCTTGCAAATGCTTCAAGGCCTCATGATCAGTGTAAAGAACAAACTCCTTCTGAAATAGATAGTGTCTCCAGTGTTTAATAGATTGCACAACAGCATAAAATTCCACATCATATGTACTGTATCTCATCTTTGCTCCTGATAATTTCTTGCTAAAGTATGCAATAGGACGCCCCCTCTGACTCAACACTCCTCCAATTCCAACCTTGGATGCATCAGTATGTAGTTCAAACACTAACTGAAAATCTGGTAATATTAGAATTGGTGCAGACGTCAGCAACTTCTTGATCTTCCCAAAAGCATTCCCTGCTTCCTCAATCCATGCAAACTGTTTACCTTTCATGCAATCTGTAACCGGTGCCATCACACTACTAAAGTGTGGAATAAACCTCCGATAAAATGAAGCCAACCCATGGAAACTTCGAACTTCTGTTATCGTCTTGGGTTGCGGCCAATCTCTAATTGTTTCGACTTTACTTTGGTCAACCTGTATACCTTTCTCTGAAACAACATACCCCAAAAATAACACACTGTGCATCATGAACACGCATTTCTTCGTAGCAGCATAAAATTGTTCTTCACGTAGAATAATCAGCACTTCCCTCAAGTGTTGAACATGCTCTTCCATACTCCTGCTATATATCAGAATATCATCGAAATACACCACCACAGACTTTCCAATGAATGGTCTAAAAATCTGGTTCATCACCCTCATGAAAGTACTCGGTGCATTTGATAAGCCAAATGGCATAACCAACCATTCGTATAGACCCTCCCTGGTTTTAAAAGCAGTCTTCCACTCATCACCTGGTCTGATACGAATCTGATGATATCCGCTCTTCAAATCAATCTTCGAAAAGATAGTAGCTCCGCTTAATTGATCCAACAAATCATCAAGCCTTGGCATTGGAAACCTGTATCTTACAGTAATCTTATTCAATGCTCGGCTGTCAGTGCACATCCTCCACATCCCATCCTTTTTGGGTACCAATAAAGCTGGTACAGCACAAGGACTTAAACTCTCCTGCACACGCCCCTGTTCAAGCAATTCTTCTACCTGCCTCCGCAACTCTTCATGTTCCTTCGGACTCATTCGATAATGTGGTCTGTGTGGCAACACATCACCTGGAACAAGATCTATCTAATGTTGAATATCCCTCAACGGTGGCAATTCCGTTGGTAACTCCTCTGGAAATACATCGTCAAATTCTTTCAAAACTGGCTTTGCTTCTTCCGGAATATCAACCTCTTCTTTGCTCTCACGCTCAATCAATAAAAATACTTCAGGCTCCTCCTCTACTTCCTTCACAAACTCCTTCAAAGATAACAAAGTTTTGAGCTCTTCAATCTCCTCCAACTTGTTTTCCTCCTGTTGTCACTTCTTTGGAACTAGAGTAATCTTTGTGCCTTCAAACATGAAACTGTAACTGTTGGTACGCCCATCATGTTGCACTGCCCTGTCATACTGCCACGGTCTTCCCAGCAACAAATGACAAACGTCCATATCTACCACATCGCACCAGATTTCATCTTTATATTTCTTCCCAATTGAAAACTTCACACAAGCCCTTCGTCCAACCTTCACCTCCCCGCCTTTCCTCAACCAAGATAGCTTGTATGGCTTCGGATGTTTCTCAGTCTTCAACGCCAACTTCCTCACAGCCTCTGAAGAAATTATATTATCACAGCTTCCAGCATCAATAACAAATTTGCAAACTTTTCCCAGAATAGTACATGTTGACTGAAAAATATTGCTCCTCAACCAACTACAATCCTCCTCTTGCTTTGGTGTTAAACAGGACCTCTTCATCATTTGATTATAACCTTCGTCTCCCGACACTTCTTCTTCCTCCTCATCAGGTGGTGAATTGGAACATTCAGCTTCTTCATCCTCATTCTCAACCTCTGCTATCATAGCTCTCTTCTTCGGCTTAGGACATTCGCTACTTTTGTGACCAAATTCCTGACAATTGTAACATTTGAAACCGTTGTTAACCTTTGTCTTCTCAGCCTCCTTCGCTACTGGCCTACTGATAGGTTTAGAAACATTAGAATTCCCACCAACACCCTTCACTTGATTGTTAGAATTAGTAAACACACCACTTCCTCGTCGTCCCTGTTTCTCCCAAGCCAACGCTTTCTGATGTGCTTCCGCTACAGATCTAGGATCAAACATGTTAACCATATCCTGAATCTGCATTCGCAACCCCGCAACAAATCTGGCTGTCAATTGTTCTTCTATCTCCATAATACCATTCCTGGCAATCAGTTGATAAAATTCGTCAGCATAGTCATTCACAGATTTCGTCCCTTGTCTCAAGTTCTGCAAACGTTGATACATCAAAGATTGATAATTGTAAGGTAAGAACGTTGCTTTCATCAATTTCTTCATCTTCTCCCAAGATTCAACTTTTGACTTTCCCATTCGTTCACGTGTAAGTTTGGTTTGCTGCCACCATGCTAAAGCTCTACCCCTCAACCTTGTAGCAACCAACTTCACTCTACGATGTTCTGGAACTTCTTTGAAGTCAAAAATCTCTTCAACATTAGCTACCCAATCTAGAAACTCCTCTGCTTGCATACCACCTTTGAATTCAGGAATTTCAGTCTTCATCCCCGACTCCCACTTGTGATCATACTCAGAGTGATTTCTTCCTTGTCCTCGTCCTTGTCCTCGAACACTACCATCATCATACTCCTCTTCAAAATCAGATGTATATCGTTGTCTATCTCGTCCACCCACATCTCTACTACCATCACGCCTACCACCATCATCCCTTCTATCTACATTCCTCCGTTCACGATCATTCACGTTCCTCCCACGTCCTTGATCATTTTCAACACTTCTGTCTCGATTGGAATGTGGCGAGACTCTACTACCCCCATGGTTAGATTCAGGTGAAACCCTTCTCTGATTTTGATTCATCTCCGTCATAAGCTTCTCTAACCGGCCAATTCCTTCGTTAAGCTTTTCACTAAAGTTTTCATTGATTCTTTGCTCCATCTCATCAGCTTCTTCTCTTCGATACAAAGCTTCTACGTTTTGGTGGCGATTAGCTCTTCTTGGTGGCATACTTGAAATCTTCACAATTCTTCAACACTTCAAAATTCAAACACTTTTCGAACTTTGATCCAAAATGAAACGGATCGAAAACTTCCACTTTGTTGCAAATCGCGATGAACACGATGGACAAAGTTTCGGCCTCCCACTCAAATCCGATCAAACAACTTCGATACAAAGTTGAACACTTCAACTTAATCACGGCTCAATACTTCAAGCTCGGCAAATTACTTCAAACTTCAAAACTCTCGGCTCCAAGACTCGATCTAACTATGATTGGTTAGAACAGGCTCTGATACCAAAAACTGACGCAGCGGATTAAACAAAACAATCTTCAATCGGTGAAAGTAGTAATCGGTGGATTGGAAGATACTGAAATGCCCAAATTCGTTGATCCGAAGATACCGAATTCTAGCTATCCCGAACTCGTTGATCGCGCATGATACCGAGTTCAAAGATCTTCAATTCTTCGAGCGTTGATCAAGCGCACTTGATTCCGCGAATCGGCTTCTACAATCGTTGAATCGAGCGCACTCGATTAACCGAAAGAGGAGATAGGAGATTACACTCAACTACCAATTTGAATGAAAGCACAAAGCTAACAAAAGAGAATTTTATTCAAAAATCAACAACCTTACAAAATGATTCAACTTGCCTATTTATAGGCTACAACACACAACAGAAAAGAAATACATCTCCTAAGTCGGTTCCGACTTACGACCTACGAGTCATGACATAACACCAGTAGTTACAATACCCTGTCAACGACTTACAACTTACAATCAGACGATATATGAAAACAGACGACATACGACTTATAACAGATGCGACTCAACATATAAGTATATTACAACTGACTCACGACTTATAAAAGTTGCGACCTACGACTTAATATAGGTCGGTAACGATTTATCAACAGCTCCAGCTTCCATCAGCGGCAGAGATTAACTCGGTAGAAGGATCAACGGTAATAAGCTTCAGCGACTTAAAACATGCGAGATACTTCTTCCCGACTTAAGAAATTCTGACGACTTAAGATATAACCATCTTCACACGACTTACGACTTAAGGATTTCACGAGTTAAACTTCACCAATTTGTTCTGCCCTTTCACTGCGTAACTCAGTAGGTCGTTTAGGCGACTTAAGAGACTCGTTAACTCGCCAGTCTTCGCGAAGTCGTTGCCGAGTTATACTAAGTCGATCACGACTTATCATTTTATTGGGTCGGTTACGAGTTAGGGCTTCTCCCCAGTTGAGTTGTAGCTCCTTTTCATCTGAACTGTTAGATCGAAGACGACTCAATGCCGCTACATTAACTCGCGCATTGCCTTTGTTATCTCGTGGCGCTCCTTTGAGTCGTGGACGAAGTAAGTCTACCTCCTTATCTTGTGGACGACTTATGGTATCCCGTATACGACCTATGCCTTTAATTTTTATAAGTCGGTCACGACTTATACCTTGAACTTTGTTAAGTCGGTCACGACTTAAGCCTTGGAAAATTATAGCTTGGCCTGCATCAAATTCCAAGGAGATAATTTCCGTAAAGTTAATTAGATTTTAAAAATCTAAAATTGAAGATTAAGCCTGTGAGTAGTTTTGGGAATTGCATATTATTTGTGCATCGTAGGCTCCATGAGTCCTATTTGTAGTAGGAGAGCTATGTTGGCTTGATCCTGTATCTAATTAGGTACCCAATTAGATAGGGGTACGTAGGCAGTCACAAGTGGTAGTGATGCAGCCCCAGTAACAACATAACATTTTTCTGTTTATTGTTTGCCAAATATCGTGTATTGATGTATTTTTCCTGCTTATTATTTTAATCCGCATTTGACAAGTTTATTGAGTCTGCAGGAATGACTATTGTTGTCTCTCTTATCAGAGTTGTACGGCGGTAGATTTATTTGCATTTGCATTTGGTATGCATTAAAGCACACCTAGTAGATTAAATTGATTACTCTGATAACTTGTGAAGATTGAAATTGTATCCTATACATTAAATAGTTTTGAATATTTATCAAATATTGTATGTTAAAATAGTAGTTTTCTATAACGACCCATACTTTTAACTATTTTAAATTATTAAATTTAATGTGATTATTGAATAATAATGCTTAAAAATATAATTTCATGAATTATTATTATAGTTATTGAATATGAAATTGAATAAATTTCTGAAATAAGCAATTTTGATGATTTGGGTAATACTGTATTGAAATGGAATTCTATATATTGAATGGGTTATAATCAATAGTTGGAGTTGAATAATGAATATTTAGTGACTGTAAAATGAAAGCAGTTGTTTTATTATTTGAATTCGTTTTAAAATTAAATTTTATAAGTTGAGTAACTTATATTTGACATAATAAAATTTATTAGATAATTAAAATTATTTAAATTAAAATTGCAATTATTTAAATAATTGAATCTTGAATTAATGTGAATAAAAAAATGATATCGGAAATTGATTTAAATTTTGTTTAAATATGAATGAAGATTGTTAACATTTAAAATTGGATTTAAAAGTGAATAATTAGGAATTGGAATTTATATTATAATTAACAAGTTAAAATAGCCATTTTGGCCACTGTCTTGGATTTCGACGAAACTAGTTTCATTGGATCCGTAATAATGAATTATTGTAGGATTTCAAGTTTCATAGCGATCAGACTTGTCGTTTAGCCGTGCGAGCTTGAAACGCGTAGAAATTAATTTAAGGAATTCGATTAAAATTAATCGATTTTGAAAACCTATCTTCTGTATATGATGGAATTGGCCTCCGATACATATTCCATTGTGTTCGAAATAGGGGTTAAAATTAGGAATGCCAAGAAGCACGCTTCGCTTGGAGTTTGGAATTTTAGGCATTTAAAAGCGAGGTATTTTCTAAGTATAATAATAATATATACATTCAAAGTCAACGATTCGTACATCTGCCAAGCCGCTACCTATATGTCTACCTTCGTACCCATCTTTCTTCTTTTCATGTCAATGGCAGATCGAAGAATAAAATGAGAAAAAAATACAACAGCTCGATAAAAAAAAAAAACGAACAAGTAGCAGTCGAACGAAGAGGTGGTCGGAGGCGCCGCGACTGGAGGAGAGCGAGTGGTGCAGGCATCGCAAGTGGTGGCTCGACCAATTTAGGGTTTTTGCAACGTGGGCGCACGATGGTCGTGGTAGTGGAGGCATCATGCTCGAGTTTAGGGTTTTGGCGAGGGGGAGCTATCAGCCAGGTCGACTTCATTTGGGTTTGGGTTCCACGTCGTCCATGCGCGCGTGCGACCATTGGAGGGAGGGCGCGTACGTTGGCGACGGTTCTGGGTGGCGGTCTACGATGGCAGCAAGCATCGTTGATCGTGCATAAAAAAAGCAGGAATGAGGATACGCGAGCTCGATTGGGGGAGAAGGATGGTCGCGTGCTTTTCCTAGGAAGATTTTGCTGAGAGAGGATTGTTTTGGTTGTGTGAGGTTTTGTTTTGTTAATGATCTTAATTAAGTTAATTAAATTTTAATTATAATTGAATGTTAATTGTTACGTAATTTTTGCATACGAGGTCCGTTTCGAGTGAAACAAGTCGCAATGCGACGGTATCGACGTCGTCTTCAGCTTGGAGTCAATTTGTGATTTATTTGAAGCTGAAAATGTTTTCGGTTTCAAATAAAAAGATGAGTGTTTTATAACGCTCACGACGTACTAAAATAACTTTTATGTCAGTTAAATTGACATCATGAAGTTATTTAATTTTATTGATTGTTGTTTGGAAATGAAATTGACATATGAATCGACAAGAGAAATTAAAATTGATAGTTAAATTTGAATTTGGAAATAAACTGCCAGTTAAATACCCGATATTGATAACTATGTAATTGTTGTGAATTATGGGCTGATTTGGATGTTGATTGAAATTGAATGCTATTGGTTGATATTTGGATGATTTGGATTTTTATTTATTTTATATATATCATGTTAACACCCTTTAAATTATTACAGTATATAAAACTGTAAATTGAATTATTTCGAATAAATAAAGAAATAGGTTGAAATGATATATACCTATGACACCTTGATTTGGATTGAAATGATACATATCCATCCTGGAATCAAATTGAAATAATTATTCACTTGGCCATAGGATAGAAAATTATATATGGACATCGGATTAGTTAAACTAAATGGTTTTAAAAAAATTGTTTGAAATTATTTAAAATTTGTAAAAGAAATCGTTTAAAGAATTCAATTTGGAATTTGAAGTTATAATTGAATTATGAAAATAAAAAAAATTGTTTGAAGGTTGGATTTTATTCGAACTTTGAAATTTTTATTAGTAAAAGATATTTAAATTGATATTTCAAATTTTGGCTCGAGATCAAATTATTTCAAAAGATTTGAACATGGAATTGAACATCGAAGTTATATTTGGTTTAAATGATTTAAATCGATACTTTGAAATCGAACTCGAACTTGATATAGATTGAAATGGTTTGAAATTGAGAATTGAATTGAAATTTATCCAAGTTGGAATTGAAATGGAAATCAATTGGAATTCAAAGTGAAATTGAATTAATTCGAGACTAATCGAATTTATTTGAATTGAAATTGGAATCGAAGTAAAATTTGACTTGAAATCGGAATTGAATCGATTAAATTGGAATGGAAATTCAAAGTGATTTGAATTGGAAAATTTGGAATTGAATCAGTTTGACTTTGAAACTATTTTCAAATAAATTATTTTAATATAAACTATTTAAAATCTATCTTTTGAAATATTTAAAGTATTTTGATTTTTCAAACTATCCTTTTCAATATTTAAATCACTTTATATTAAACTATTTTAACTATTTAAACTATTTAAAAAATTTCAAACTAGTTTCTAAAATTCAAACTGGTCAAAGGCTGGAAGGTTTATATTTAAATCGTTGATTTAAATATGAATTAGGTTAAATTGAAGTTATAACCCAAATGGAAATTCGAAGCAATTTCGAATTGGAACTGAAATCGAGATATTAAGGTGAAAATGATTTTGAATTTAAATAGTATATTTTGAGTAAATATGATGATTTCGAAATGAATTTGATTTTAAAGCGAATATGATATTTTAATATCAGGTACGAATTGTTTTCGAAATATAAAAGTACCAACCGGTGTGTAAAACGACGTTTGGTTGTTAAAGAGACCGGGGCCTCTTATTGGCATACACTCTGTCAATATTGAAACAACATTAACAATAGTGTACGCGGAGGAGACTCCAGAACGAAGTGGTTGGATTTGGCGTCATTTGCTGGATTTGAAGAAAGAGAACGATGATGGACTGGCCTGACACTTGTGTCAATTTGAAATGACTAAAACAGGAGTCGTACCGGCCAATGAGGTTAGCTACCTCTAGCGGACACACTTCGTCGTATTACTATCATGACATTGTTATTGATTGGTGCACACCCTCGGATTTTGGGTGTGCTGGATGCGGTGCGCCGTTAGGGTTACCACCAGTTGGGAAGGGTAAACTGGTAGTATCCTACCTTGGGCATTGCCTCAAGTGTCTTGTCATACTTTTATCCATATACAAGACCCCTACGATTTTGGTTTAGTGTTGTCATATCACGGCACATCACTGACTACTGACATGCTACTGGTTGTGTCAAATGCAAACTGTACACCTATGCTTAAAAACGCGTTAAGGAGGATCAATGTAAAGCCTTAACGCTAAGAAAAATATTTATTTTATTGATTAGATATAATATATGTAGCGTATTCTACTACATATAAATATTTTAACGGATCCTTAAGAGATGGAAAATCCCATAACATCTCTTGAGTTATTGCACGCACGTATACACTGGATAGGAGATGTGAAATCCCGTAAATATCTCTGACGCCATGGCACTCATGTTATATGCGATATCTATTTGACTCACATAAGAATATTTTAGTCCTGACTCGAGTGTTTTGTCTTTCATTACGCTCGGGTCAACCCTGAGTTTTTTAGCGCATTAGAGATCATTTTTTTCTGAAAGGCGAAGACGAAGATTTGGTATATTATTACTATGATTATTCCCTGCATCATGTTGTTCTACTACATTATTTAATTATCCCTGATGAATATATAACTTTGATAAATGTTGTATAGATTTTAATCAAATGTAGAATATAAACAGCTTCATGAACTGTTTATTTGATTATTATATTTTATCGTCCCGCTGCGAGATTCTGTATTTGTTTTCTTCTTCTTTTCTTATTTTTCTAAATTAACCCCAATGATTATCTATGTTTTGGATTGTTTATGTTGGACATGTGTGGATTATTGTCGATTTAAACCTTCCAAAATGTGGGTTGTCACATTTTCATTCGAAGTTTAGAACAGACGGATTTTTCGTCGATTTTTACTAGTCCAAAAATCCGGGTTTGTTACACATGCCAACCCGTTTGAGCATGAGTTGGAATGAGTTCGTTAGCATTATTCGCGATAACGGTAAGTCCATACGTTTTAGGCATCGCATGAATTGGGCTAACCCACGAACTATCAGAAATGGGGTATATAATTCTGTTATCGAGGAGTTTAAGAATTTCGTCATGAACCACATCTTCATTTTGGGGTTAAGACTTCGTTGCGCATCACGAACATGCTTGGCTTCGTCAGCTAAGTGGATGTGATGTTGAATAAGAGCGGGATTAATTCCCTTTATATAGTAATCGACCATCCAATTGCCTCTTTGTTTTTCGATAGGAATTAAATGAAGGAAAATTTCTTGATCAAGAGAAAGATTTGAAGAGATTATGATAGGAAACGTTTCATTGTCACCTAAGTATGCTTACTTAAGATGATCATGAAGAGGTTTGGGTTCCAACCTAGGGGGTTGCTCAATCAAAGAATTTGGTTAAAATTCTAACTCAACTATGAGGGGTTCAAACATAAGCACGTTTTAAATCTCATTAAGCTCGTCTTGAAACAGTTGCTCGTATTTGGTCTCATGTTCTTTGTTACGGTCAACTGTTTCTTTGTCAAAATTTTCTTGAATGAAGCTAACCTCCAACGTTTGGTCAAGTGGTTCATTCGATTGATTTTCGAGATTGAAGATGTTAAGGTCGAAAGCCATGTTACCAAAAGAAATTTTCATTGAACCATTTTGAAAATTGATTAGGGAATTTGAAGTGGCTAAGAAAGGTCATCCTAGAATAAGTGGAATTTGACTCATCGGATTATTCACAGGTTGTGTCCCTAGGACGATTAAATCAATGAGGAATATGAATTGACCAATTTTGATGAGTATGTCTTCGATTTCTCCCACGAGTTTCTTAATTGAACGATCGACAAATTGAAGCGTTGCTTTCGTTGGTTTTAGTTCACCCAAGCTAGGTTGCTGGTAAACTGAATAAGGAATCAAATTGACACTCATTCCAAAGTCTAGTAAGCACTTATTAATCATCTTGTCTCCTATTGTGCACGAAATTGTCAAATATCTAGGATCTTTGTATACGGGAATTGATTGAGAGAAGACTTCACTAAGACTGGCAATTAAGAAAACTTTCTTGGGTACATGAATGTGTCATTTTGAGTACACAAATCATTTAGAAATTTAGCGTAAGTTGGGACTTGTTGAACAATATCAAGAGGGATATTCACTTTGACTTGTTTGAAAATTTCCAACATCTTTTCCACTTGATCGGAATGTGTCTTAGGTCGAAGTCGATATGGAAATGGAATTCTATACTCAGTAGGTTGGTCTACTTAAGTAGAAGAAGAATTTGGATTGGGATTTGATTCGATATTTGAATCGATGTTTTGTTAAGAATCGCTTGTCATTTTCGAAGTGTCAAAGAAAGCTTCCGGTAAATTGTTAAGATTGACCACTTGGTTATAGATTTGTTTGCCGGAACACAAAGTCGTGATAGCATTCATTTGGTTCACATTGTTATCTTGAATGATATGGGCTTGATTCAAATTCGTGTTTTGTTTTCAAGGATTTGAAACTGGCTGACTTGGGAATGTGCCTCGTTCATGTGCACTCACAGAAGTGGCTAATTGACTCATTTGCATTTCAAGTTTAGCAATTGATTGATTCATGTTCTGCATGTACGAGGTTAACAAATTTTGCAAATTGCTATTTGATTGGAAGTTTTGAGTGGTTGCTTTAGCCAAAGTTTCAAGAATTTTCTCAAGTGAATTCAATCATTTATTGTCTTAGGGAGCAAAAGATTGTTGCGGTTGATTTTGAGATGGAGGCGTAAATTTTTGTTGAAAGTGGTTGGGCTAAAAAGAAGGATTCGAAGCATTGTTCGAAAATGCTTGAAAGTTGGGATGAACCAAATTCGTGTTAGAGTTATTTTGGTTCCATGCAAAGTTAGGATGATTTCTCCAACTGGGATTGTACATTGGAATAAAGTGCCATTTTTAACCTTTTTAAACGCATTGAGTTGTTCTACTAAATGAGGGCACTGATCGGCGATGTGATTCGAATCGTTGCATTTATAACACAATGGTTGGGAAGCTTGGTTCATTTGATTGGATGAGAAAACATTGTCGAATTTATTAATCATTGCATCAATTTTAGCTTCCAAAGTCAACGATGATCCTATCGAATGTGCGCTCGATCGTGAAAAAATGGATTTTTCGTTATAAAGTTCCCATTAGGATGATTTTTTTGGAAGTTTTCAAGGAATTGCCAAGCATCGTCGTGATATTAGGCGAGAAAATTGCCTTGGCACATCAATTCAAGCATGGTTCATGAACTACTTTCAAGTCCATCTTATAAGATTTGGCAAAGAGTCCATTTTTCAGAATTATGGTATGAACATTTTATCAAAAGCTCTTTAAATCTTTCAAAGTATTTTTCGAAAGGTTCATCCTGAATTGATGAAAATTCACAATTTCGTTTTTGGATTTTGGTCGTTTTTTCAAAGGAGTATGATTTTTTAAGAAAGTTTTAACGAATTCTTCCAAAGTTTTGATTAAGTTTGATGGTAAGCTATACAACCATTTTTCTGCATAATCGGTAAGGGCAATTGGAATTAACCGAAGTTTGGTTTCATCATCACATAATTGTTGGAGTTTAATGGTTGTACATACTTGTTCGAATTTTGTTAAGAAAATATATGGGTCATCGTGTTTAAAGTTGCCAAATTTCGGGAGTGTGACAGTATGATTTGAATGAATTTCGAAGTGATTACCCGTTAGGGCGGGTAATATGATACAAGAAGGAATAGAAACTTTATCGGGAAAATTTCTATCCATGAGAATTCGAGGCGCGTTTTCATTAGCCACGTTGGAGGATCGTTCGTTCGACTTAAACGATTTGTCGTTGTGTCACGAGTCCGGGTACTCATGCTCAAGTGAAAAGATCAAGGGAAGAAAGACTTGAAAATTAAGGTTTAGAGAATGAAAGGAAGTGAAAAATTCTTTTCTTTATTTTGTTTTTTTAAAAGGAAAAATATTTTCAAAAGGAAGATTTATTTTTGTTTTGTTTTTTCTAGTTTTCGTTTTCGAATTTTTTTTTCTTTTGGATTTTTGTCTTTGTTTGATTTTTTTTAAAGGAAAAGATTTGAAAATATTTTTTTATTTTTGTTTTAAAAAAACTAAGTTAAGAAAAATGTATTTTTTTACTTTTGGATTTTTTTGTTTTTTCTATATATACATGAACTATTGCAACTAAATGAATGCAAGGACTTAATTATAAATCTTCCATCCCTAGTAGCTCCTAATCCAAAATTGTATAATCACACCGTAATTCAACAAAATAGTTCTTAGCCAGGTAACAGACAGGGGTTATTAGTGCACCACGAATCGTCGTGGCAATGCAGCCGAAGGTTTAAGTACCTTCAGAGAAACAATCACTATAATATTTACGAACCACCTTAATATTTATAAATGATTATTGCTCTGCCGTAGCCTAGACACCAAAAAATTAGATTGTTTAAGAAGACAACTTGTCAAGGTACAATTAAGCCCTAGATGAGCTCGCGACTCCCTTAAGTCCAATTTCTAACCGTTTTTATTAGTCAAATTCTAAGATTATATGCAATTTGTGGGCCAAGGAAAGGGTGATGAAATACCCCACCTTATGTGAAGTTGGGTATTGCCCTTAGAAAAGAAAATAAGATGAGATGAATGCAAAACAGAAACTAAACGTGTGTTAACAATGCAACTACAAATGAAATTTTATTTTGTTTTCGTTTTTGGATTTTTAAAATGCAAGCAACCAACAATGCAAGAAAAATAAAAACAGGAGATAATAATACTATACAAGAGCATGTAGAATTATTAGCGAATTTATTTAAATGCAGCAAAAAAATTTGTAAGCATACTTTTTTAGCAAGTAGAGCAGAGCAATCTATAGCAGCAATTCCTTTTTATTTCCTGCAACGTGGAAAAGATTTGAAAACAATATATATATATATATATATATATATTACAAGTAAACATAAACAAGAATTTTTGTAAAAGAAAACCCAAAATCAAACACTTCACTTAAAAATCAAAAAAAAGAGAGAGAAAACCATAAGGCAACCCACTACCCAATAGCCCAACTTCCCTTTTACAAATGTGCTAAATCTGTACCCATTCTTCCTTACTTCGCTATTTAAAAAAATTCACAAATCAAATTACATAACTCAATAAGAAGAAGAAAAATAAAAGGGAAATCAATTTGAAGTTTGAAATTAGAGAGTTGGTGGTGAAGGTTGTGGCAAATCTGGATTGTCGGTTGGAGTGCGGTGGTCGATTTGGTTGTGAGGCGGAACTGGAGTTGTGTAACGACCCGTAAATTTTAACTGTTTTAATAACGTAATTAGTTGAAATTTTGTAAAATTTTAAACGATAAAATTTTGAAATATAAATTTGATATTTGGAATGCGTCTAGTTAAACATAGCAACTGGTAAATTTTCGTCCGAAAATACGAAAGTTTATTTCGCGCGTAAATTTACTTCAAATTTAATCAGTTAAAAAGCGATGAAAATAAAATGTTTCCGAAACCTAAATATTTTTATACAGAAAAATTCTAAATCATCTTCTGAGCAAGATGTCAGTTTGTCGTGTTTCCAAATTCGGACATCTTTGGCTCCGTCGATCTTATTTTTCAGTGTTTTTCTTGCATTTTCCGCTATTAGAAAATTCAAATTTTTATAATTCAAATCATACCACCGATAGTTATATACCGTTTTGATCGTCTTGTCATGTTGACCTCCATAGTCTATTGATGTATGTGTTTCGGAGTTCGGAACACGATGGAACTGCGTAACGATCTTTTACATCGGTTCCTTTTGAGCCTTTTTGGTTTTCTTGTCTTTCTATTTGTACACTGTTGAATTTAAATAACCTTTGGCACTTATATCCCTAGATATTTATGCTCGTGACTTTTAGTTTTCCACTATTCCAGCTAAATTTTTGGTCCGTCTCTTCACGCCTTTTGAACTATTCATTTATGACATTTGCTATTCCTATGCGTTCTGCAGTTCCCAAATATGGTTGCATTTAAGCATGAACAGCTCCTCCATTTCTCTTTTTACCTATTCTTATCGAATCCTCCACCTAGCAAATACATCCCGATCATCATCCCTCTCCCGACCCAAGCATGGACTCAAGCAAGCCGTTCACCATCACTTCCTCCTTCCGATGCCTGTTATTGCGCGCCGAGATCTACTGCCACATCTTCACCACGAACCTCCTACTCATTGACTTTGCCCCTTCCGATCATCCTCTTCCAATCTTCTTTATCCCGTGCTAAACCCAAGGCCGAAGCCTATCCACAACAGCTCTCACATCTTTTTCATGTCATCGCCTACACCGAGCTCGCCACAACCCTCCAGCCCATCACCCTCAACCGCCCACCCCACTGCACCCAAACCACCGTCCGCCACCATCTCTCTTCCGACCTACACCACTGCGTGAGTCACCTCCTTCCCGCTTTCTTCCACCACTTCGAGTAGCTCCTCCGCAACTCCAAGCCTCTCGGCCACTCTCCACGCTCGGCCGAAGGGGAGCAACCACCATCACGTAGCAGCCCTATTCCACCTCCCACAACCGAAGCTTGGCTTACTTCTTCCCCTTTTTAAATCTAAGGTATTATATATACATATATCTATTATATTATTTTAGTTTACATAGGTTATGTAAGTGTATATTTATAGCCTGAGTAAGTTCATCTAGTTATAGTATTTTAATTTTAATGTCTGCATTTCTATGTTGCAGCACATGGGTATACTGATATGTATATACAAACTCAAATCTATTCTCTGACAAATACTGATTTTAATATAATAAGTTGTTTTACAGTATTGGTTTAAGATATCGTATGAAATTCTATATATATTTTTATTTTTGAGAATATATATGCTAGTTTCACAATTTGTTAGTATATGTATAGTGTTGATTCCAAAACATTTTTCGTATACAAGTTTATATATGATGGTTATAATATAATTTTATGCTAGTTGTATATGTTAGTTTGTGAATATTTTTATAAAACTAAGTTTCAGTACATATAAGTTGTTTTATTATATATATATATATGTTTTGTTGTTCACAGTTTATACTTCAAAGTTGTTTAAATATGAGTATGTTGTTTGAATGCTTTATATTTTAGTCTCAGCCGGATGTTATTTTGGTCTCGGCCTATATTTTTGTATTCTATCTACTGTAAAGTACTGTTTATACATATAGTGATTATGTCAGTTTATATGTATATAAAGTAAATTTGCATAATAGAAATTGTTGTTGTTTGCATACAACCGTAAAGTAAGATTTTAAATAAAAATGATATGTAGGTTGTACTATACATTAGTTATATATCTATAAGCATACGTAAATTCTTCCATAATGATTTTTATTAATTGGCATTTCCATATCTAAACGTTTAGTCCTCTATTACCTTATCTTCGTGGATTATTTTTCTATTGAACGTTTGATGTTTGTATTGTATAAAAATTTTAGAATCTGCTTCAAGTTTGTATATTTATTTGAGCAGAGATAGTTATATTGATTTTCATTATAAACATTGATTTTAAATAAAGGAAAGGGTGCAAGTTGTAATTAATGCTTTCTAGAGATTTGCTTCTCGCTGGCATGTGCTGTATATACATAGAATTAGAAACTTTTAAGAGTAGCAATATTGAATGTGATATGTTGGATCTTTATTTTGCTTTGCAAATACTGTAAAAAGGCTGTTTTGGAAACATAAGATACTTTGACTTTAACTTATTTGTGTTTAACTTTATTTTTGACTTTTAATATATAGGTTTTGGTTAAAACAAATATTTGAAATGTATATACTTAGTTAACATATGTTTAAATTATTTTGTAAAATAAATATGATACATATGTATATTTAATTTAAAATACGTTCGAATTTAGAATATCATTTTATCTATATATATATAGTTGTATATTAAGCTCACGCATCCTATTTATCTTCCTCGATCCAATCCTGATTTGAATTCGTTTATTCCTATTATTAGCTTCGACCGTCGAATCATGCCCGTCTAGCTTGTTTTGGAATTCGTGCCTGGATTTCGTAACTCGTTTTCGTCGCCTATCCTCTAGCCTCAAAAGGTGAGCAATCACTCACGATTAATGTTCTTTTATTTATTAAATTTGATTTCAATTGAAACGACAATTGAAATATACCGTTGTTAGTTAATTACACTGTTATATATGCTATTACCTGTATCAGTTCACCTATGACATCTGACACCATTATCTGTTATTTATACAATGATAATCCAGTTTGGTTGATAAATGATTGATTTTTTTTATGTTGACATTGATGTTAAATTGTTAATGTTGTAAGTGATAAATAATATGAAACTGAAATTGACGTAGGACAGTTAGATTTGATATATGTGTTAAATTTGATTAAATGACATTTGTATAATATGACCCCTTTAACTGTTAAATTTATTGACACGTAGGATTTTTTTAATTACACCTTGAACCACTGAATGTATGTTGTTAAATTGATGATGTATGAAATTGTAAATAGATGACAAGTGAAGAACCGTAATGTAATAATCTTTAATCTACACGAAATGATAGTGTAGATTCTAGAATTAATTATATTAATTCGCACAAACAACAATGTGAATTAATACGATTATTTGTGGATTATTTGAATTGATTATTGGATTGTTGTTATTGCTTGTTTATTTACTTTGACACCATCCCAGTTATCACACTGCAAGTTCCCTTTGTTATGCTTTGATTTTTGAATTGAAATGGAATCGGGTTGAAATGATAAATACCCAAATTGAACTATAACCTAGGATAGAGAATTAAATAAAAACCGATTGGTCAATATTTTGATTTAAAAATAAAATGAAGATTTTATTCAATAAATAATATGGTTTTGAAACGAAGTTGGAATTTGAATTTTAATGAAATGAAATGTTAATATTTAATAATCTGAATCAAAATATTAACATAGTACTTGATGAAAGAACGTTGTTTTAAAAATTTGGAATTATTAAAAATTAAGTTTGAAATTATTTAATAATTAAGTTTTGAAATTATTTAATAATTAAATAAGATTGAATTATTTAATAATTAAATAAAATTGAATTCTTTGTTAAGTGAAATTGAACTTCTTGAATAAGTGAAATTTAGTTTCTTTATTAATTGAGCTTTGAAATTGTAACTAAGTAAATGAATGAGTGAAATTGAATTTCTTTAACAAGAAATGAAAATGTGATATTTTTGAAATAAATGTAAGACTTGTAATTTAAAGAATTTGATTTGACGAATTTAATTTAATTCAAAAATTTGAAGTTTGGATATAATGAAGTTGAACTTAAGTAATTGATTTAACGAATTGGAAATTTAATAGAAATTGTTTTGAATGACAAATTAACTTAACAAATATTGATTGAAATAGATAAATGAATTTAAATTGATTTGAATGTTAAATTAAATTGATTTAAATGATTTCGGAATGAAACTTATATACGAACTTGAATCAATGTTTGAATTGTTTTAAATAGAAATTGGAAATGAATTATAAGATTTTGAAATTATGAATTTGGAAGTTTTGAAACGTAAATTGTGGAAATTGATTTTGAAAGACAAATGAAATATTGGTTTACCAATTCTAATTGAAATTGAATTTGATTTGGTTTGAAATATATTAAATGACCAATCGGTGTAATAATTACGAAAGTTATTAAAGAGACCGGAATCGGTTAGGGACATACTCTCTGTCTAAACCGAAAACCACTTTAATAACTATACGCGGAGTGTGATCCAGAATGAAGTGGTTGGAATGATGTTCGTGATGACTGAAGAAAGAGAACGATAATGGATAGCCTTGACACTTGTGTCAAATTGGAAATGACTAAAACAGGAGCCGTGCCGGGCCAAATGGGGGCTAGCTACCTCGAGCGAACACACTTCTTCGAAAACTACTCATTACTTGTTGTCGATTGGTGCACCCTTGATTTTGGGAGTGTTGTTTCGCGGTGTTGCGATCGCTGCGGCGATGCGTTCTCACCAGTCCGGATCAGGCAAACGGTAGTTTCACTACCTTGGGTATTGCCTCATGTGCCTTGTCATACTTGGATCCCTATACGCGACCACTACGATTTGTTTTGTGTTATACCTATGGAGTACTCCCTGATAGCCCACTAGTTTACGGTGGAGTTTAAAGTGCTGTATAGACTATAACGCTTATATAAAATGTGTTAAGGGGGATAATGGTAACGCCTTAACACTATTTTGATATCTTATATTACTGATAGGCATTATCTACTTATCGTACACTACTACATAGTAGATAGTTTAACGGATCCTTAAAGGATGGTTATTCCAAACATCCTTTGAGTTACTTGTATTTCAATTACTATTTCACTTGAGTTGGATTTATTGATATAAGAATGTTAATCCTGACTCGAATGTTTTGTGTTTTGCTTTACGCTCGGGTCAGACTGAGTGTACCAGTATTCGAGACTCACCTTTGGAGTTGGAGCTCTGCTTGAAGATCCAGCCATCTATTCTGCTTTCAGTATTCGATGATTTCAGTGATGTATTCTGATTTGTATCTGATGTATCGTATTACTCTTCCGTTGTATCTGGTTTAACTCTGATGTAACTTATACATTTATATAGTAGCTTCATGAACTACTATCTCTTTATTTCCGCTGCATTTATTACTCTGTGTCTGTGATATGTGATTATTTTATTTACTGTATATGCTCAGTTTTGCCAATTTAAATTAACAATTCAGTATTTTGAATTATTCAAGTCCGACATGTGCGGATGCGAATGGTCCAAAATGACGGGTCGTTACAGTTGGTATCAGAGCTTTGGTAGCTCTAGGCAAAACTTAGCATATAGGGTAAATGTATTTACAGAATCACTTTCATTCGAGTTGAATCTCTTCCTTTTGACTCGATTCCTTTCAATTTGGAACGTTCCATCGGTTCCGAATTTCATTCGTGTCCCTCACTATTCATCTTCTTTCAATTCTGGAGTATCACATAACTCCACTTCGAATAATCTTTATAATGAGTTGGATGTCCCGCCAATATCATATTGTTCTGTAAAGGGGTGAAACTCTTTTACGATAGCATCGATTCACCGGAGATTTATATATCCTCGGTTTAGATGCTGACATCTTTGGTTATGCCGAATTCTATCTCTTGAGATCAATGTCAATTTACCTCGGAATTCCACATCGATCTTATTCTTGAAGTCACGGTCGACCCGGTTATGGTTTCCCGCGATTTATATAATATTATCTATTTCCTTATTCGGTTAAATAATCATCTTATCTTTCGTTCCGACTTATTCTCAAATCAAAATTTTCTTTGATTGAATTAATCAAATTTGAATCCCTATCCTTGCTTTGAAATCCGTTACTGTATCGTTGAGCGAGGAAGTGTATTTGTAAAATATTATTTTAAAATGTTTTAATATACATTATGTTGTTTGAGTTGTTGATGTTGATTTGGGCTTTCGATCGATTCGTCTGATCAACGCTATCGATAGGATTTCCAAAAGACTTGAGCAGAGCAAACTGACACAATATCGTTTTCAAATTTGGTAAATAAAATAAAAGATTTGTATGATTATATTATATATAAATATAAGTTTTCTGAAATTAAATTGTTAATGAATTTGTTGTCAGAAATAATAATATTTGATTTTCATTTATTGTTTTGTAAACCATTGATTATTGCATAATATAAATAAATGAATTTATGAAACTTGGTTATAATTTGATTTGGGATTTGAAAGGAATTTAAATAAAGAATTTGAGAATTTAATTTCTGGTGATTTCAAACTTTGATTTGAACGTTTTAAAGTGTATAGTATTTAAAATATTCTCAATAAAAATCATTTCGAAGAATTTTAAAATGTTGAAATCAGTGCTCTTCTCTTTGTCACTGGAAAATAATTTCGGTGATGGCGGCCGCATCATCGACATTCATTTTCGAGTTTCGAAGTGGAGAAACCATTCTGTAGTTTTGCTACGGTTTTGTTTGGAAAATATTTTAATTTGAATTTCTTAAGTATGACTTGATTTATATATATATATGGGAATATTATTTTAAATTAAATTTGATTTAATATATATAGTATATACGTAATTATTTCTAAAGGGTTTGAAATCAAACAGAAATTTAATTCTTAAAAATCATGTTCAAAGATGTTTTCAATTATAAATAAAGATAAATTTTGAATAAGTATTTAAACTTGAAATAATTGAATTTGAAAATTTTATTTGTATAGTACTAAATTGCATTTTAATATAACTTATCTAAATTATTCAGAAGTTAAAATACAATTGGATAATATACAATATAAAATGATTTTATAAATAAAATTTTAGTGTTTATAATAAATGTTATACACTTAGATTTTGATTATATAAAAATGCTAATAAAGATGATAGAATAATAAGTTAATTGTATAATAGATGAGACAAATAAATTTGTTTTGAAAGAATTAATAAATTGAAATTTGATCAACTTTTGGAAATGCCTTAAATTTAAACCAATTATTGAATATAAATTAATTTAAATTGAAATTTATATTGTTTAAATTAATTTATATGGTTTAAATATATGTAATAAGATATATTAAGTGGAATAAACTTAATAATAATTTGGAATAAAGAAGAATTAAACTTGTTGAATAAAATGTGATTATAACAAATGACCATGCAAATTTATGATTTTAGAAATTGTTAATTTAAAGATAATTAATTAATAATATAATCAATTTAGAAATAGTTAAGGTTGATCTAACAAGTAAAATCAAATGGATTAAAATAAATTATTGAATATTAATTAATTTAAATTGAATTTTATATTGTTTTAATTTGGTTTTCCAATCTATTTTCTTTCTGGTTGTTCTATTCTCCTACCTCCTTCCTTTTCGGGGACGAAAAGTTTTGAGTGGGGGAGAATGTAACGACCCGTAAATTTTAACTGTTTTAATAACGTAATTAGTTGAAATTTTGTAAAATTTTAAACGACAAAATTTTGAAATATAAATTTGATATTTGGAATGCGTCTAGTTAAACATAGCATCTGGTAAATTTTCGTCCGAAAATACGAAAGTTTATTACGCGCGTAAATTTACTTCAAATTTAATCAGTTAAAAAGCGATGAAAATAAAATGTTTCCGAAACCTAAATATTTTTATATAGAAAAATTCTAAATCATCTTCTGAGCAAGATGTCAGTTTGTCGTTTTTCCAAATTCGGACATCTTTGGCTCCGTCGATTTTATTTTTCAGTGTTTTTCTTGCATTTTCCGCTATTAGAAAATTTGAATTTTTATAATTCAAATCATACCACTGATAGTTATATACCGTTTTGATCGTCTTGTCATGTTGACCTCCATAGTCTATTGATGTATGTGTTTCGGAGTTCGGAACACGATGGAACTGCGTAACGATCTTTTACATCGGTTCCTTTTGAGCCTTTTTGGTTTTCTTGTCTTTCTATTTGTACACTGTTGAATTTAAATAACCTTTGGCACTTATATCCCTTGATATTTATGCTCGTGACTTTTAGTTTTCCACTATTCCAGCTAAATTTTTGGTCCGTCTCTTCACGCCTTTTGAACTATTCATTTATGACATTTGCTATTCCTATGCGTTCTGCAGTTCCCAAATATGGTTGCATTTAAGCATGAACAGCTCCTCCATTTCTCTTTTTACCTATTCTTATCGAATCCTCCACCTAGCAAATACATCCCGATCATCATCCCTCTCCCGACCCAAGCATGGACTCAAGCAAGCCTTTCACCATCACTTCCTCCTTCCGATGCCTGTCATTGCGTGCCGAGATCTACTGCCACATCTTCACCACGAACCTCCTACTCATTGACTTTGCCCCTTCCGATCCTCCTCTTCCAATCTTCTTTGTCCCGTGCTAAACCCAAGGCCGAAGCCTATCCACAACAGCTCGCACATCTTTTTCATGTCATCGCCTGCACCGAGCTCGCCACAACCCTCCAGCCCATCACCCTCAACCGCCCACCCCACTGCACCCAAACCACCGTCCGCCACCATCTCTCTTCCGACCTACACCACTGCGTAAGCCACCTCCTTCCCGCTTTCTTCCACAACTTCGAGTAGCTCCTCCGCAACTCCAAGCCTCTCGGCCACTCTCCACGCTCGGCCGAAGGGGAGCAACCACCATCACGTAGCAGCCCTATTCCACCTCCCACAGCCGAAGCTTGGCTTGCTTCTTCCCCTTTTTAAATCTAAGGTATTATATATACATATATCTATTATATTATTTTAGTTTACATAGGTTATGTAAGTGTATATTTATAGCCTGAGTAAGTTCATCTAGTTATAGTATTTTAATTTTAATGTATGCATTTCTATGTTGCAGCACATGGGTATACTGATATGTATATACAAACTCAAATCTATTCTCTGACAAATATTGATTTTAATATAATAAGTTGTTTTACAGTATTGGTTTAAGATATCGTATGAAATTCTATATATATTTTTATTTTTGAGAATATATATGCTAGTTTCACAATTTGTTAGTATATGTATAGTGTTGATTCCAAAACAATTTTCGTATACAAGTTTATATATGATGGTTATAATATAATTTTATGCTAGTTGTATATGTTAGTTTGTGAATATTTTTATAAAACTAAGTTTCAATACATATAAGTTGTTTATTATATATATATGTTTTGTTGTTCACAGTTTATACTTCAAAGTTGTTTAAATATGAGTATGTTGTTTGAATGCTTTATATTTTAGTCTCAGCCGGATGTTATTTTGGTCTCGGCCTATATTTTTGTATTCTATCTACTGTAAAGTACTGTTTATACATATAGTGATTATGTCAGTTTATATGTATATAAAGTAAATTTGCATAATAGAAATTGTTGTTGTTTGCATACAACCGTAAAGTAAGATTTTAAATAGATATAATATGTAGGTTGTACTATACATTAGTTATATATCTATAAGCATACGTAAATTCTTCCATAATGATTTTTATTAATTGGCATTTCCATATCTAAATGTTTAGTCCTCTATTACCTTATCTTTGTGGATTATTTTTCTGTTGAACGTTTGATGTTTGTATTGTATAAAAATTTTAGAATCTGCTTCAAGTTTGTATATTTATTTAAGCAGAGATAGTTATATTGATTTTCATTATAAACATTGATTTTAAATAAAGGAAAGGGTGCAAGTTGTAATTAATGCTTTCTAGAGATTTGCTTCTCGCTGGCATGTGCTGTATATATATATAGAATTAGAAACTTTTAAGAGTAGCAATATTGAATGTGATATGTTGGATCTTTATTTTGCTTTGCAAATACTGTAAAAAGGCTGTTTTGGAAACATAAGATACTTTGACTTTAAGTTATTTGTGTTTAACTTTATTTTTGACTTTTAATATATAGGTTTTGGTTAAAACAAATATTTGAAATGTATATACTTAGTTAACATATGTTTAAATTATTTTGTAAAATAAATATGATACATATGTATATTTAATTTAAAATACGTTCGAATTTAGAATATCATTTTATCTATATATATATAGTTGTATATTAAGCTCACGCATCCTATTTATCTTCCTCGATCCAATCCTGATTTGAATTCGTTTATTCCTATTATCAGCTTCGACCGTCAAATCATGCCCGTCTAGCTTGTTTTGGAATTCGTGCCTGGATTTCGTAACTCGTTTTCGTCGCCTATCCTCTAGCCTCGAAAGGTGAGCAATCACTCACGATTAATGTTCTTTTATTTATTAAATTTGATTTCAATTGAAACGACAATTGAAATATACCGTTGTTAGTTAATTACACTGTTATATATGTTATTACCTGTATCAGTTCACCTATGACATCTGACACCATTATCTGTTATTTATACAATGATAATCCAGTTTGGTTGATAAATGATTGATTTTTTTTTATGTTGACATTGACGTTAAATTGTTAATGTTGTAAGTGATAAATAATATGAAATTGAAATTGCCGTAGGACAGTTAGATTTGATATATGTGTTAAATTTGATTAAATGACATTTGTATAATATGACCCCTTTAACTGTTAAATTTATTGACATGTAGGATTTGTTTAATTACACCTTGAACCACTGAATGTATGTTGTTAAATTGATGATGTATGAAATTGTAAATAGATGACAAGTGAAGAACCGTAATGTAATAATCTTTAATCTACATGAAATGATAGTGTAGATTCTAGTATTAATTATATTAATTCGCACAAACAACAATGTGAATTAATACGATTATTTCGGGATTATTTGAATTGATTATTGGATTGTTGTTATTGCTTGTTTATTTACTTTGACACCATCCCAGTTATCACACTGCAAGTTCCCTTTGTTATGCTTTGATTTTTGAATTGAAATGGAATCGGGTTGAAATGATAAATACCCAAATTGAACTTTGACCTAGGATAGAGAATTAAATAAAAACCGATTGGTCAATATTTTGAGTTAAAAATAAAATGAATATTTTATTAAATAAATTATATGGTTTTGAAACGAAGTTGGAATTTGAATTTTAATTAAATGAAATGTTAATATTTAATAATCTGAATCAAAATATTAACATAGTACTTGATGAAAGAACGTTGTTTTAAAAATTTGGAATTATTAAAAATTAAGTTTGAAATTATTTAATAATTAAGTTTTGAAATTATTTAATAATTAAATAAGATTGAATTATTTAATAATTAAATAAAATTGAATTCTTTGTTAAGTGAAATTGAACTTCTTGAATAAGTGAAATTTAGTTTCTTTATTAATTGAGCTTTGAAATTGTAACTAAGTAAATGAATGAGTGAAATTGAATTTCTTTAACAAGAAATGAAAATGTGATATTTTTGAAATAAATGTAAGACTTGTAATTTAAAGAATTTGATTTGACGAATTTAATTTAATTCAAAAATTTGAAGTTTGGATATAATGAAGTTGAACTTAAGTAATTGATTTAACGAATTGGAAATTTAATAGAAATTGTTTTGAATGACAAATTAACTTAACAAATATTGATTGAAATAGATAAATGAATTTAAATTGATTTGAATGTTAAATTAAATTGATTTAAATGATTTCGGAATGAAACTTATATACGAACTTGAATCAATGTTTGAATTGTTTTAAATAGAAATTGGAAATGAATTATAAGATTTTGAAATTATGAATTTGGAAGTTTTGAAACGTAAATTGTGGAAATTGATTTTGAAAGACAAATGAAATATTGGTTTACCAATTCTAATTGAAATTGAATTTGATTTGGTTTGAAATATATTAAATGACCAATCGGTGTAATAATTACGAAAGTTATTAAAGAGACCGGAATCGGTTAGGGACATACTCTCTGTCTAAACCGAAAACCACTTTAATAACTATACGCGGAGTGTGATCCAGAATGAAGTGGTTGGAATGATGTTCGTGATGACTGAAGAAAGAGAACGATAATGGATAGCCTTGACACTTGTGTCAAATTGGAAATGACTAAAACAGGAGCCGTGCCGGGCCAAATGGGGGCTAGCTACCTCGAGCGAACACACTTCTTCGAAAATTACTCATTACTTGTTGTCGATTGGTGCACCCTTGATTTTGGGAGTGTTGTTTCGCGGTGTTGCGGTCGCTGCGGCGATGCGTTCTCACCAGTCCGGATCAGGCAAACGGTAGTTTCACTACCTTGGGTATTGCCTCATGTGCCTTGTCATACTTGGATCCCTATACGCGACCACTACGATTTGTTTTGTGTTATACCTATGGAGTACTCCCTGATAGCCCACTAGTTTACGGTGGAGTTTACAGTGCTGTATAGACTATAACGCTTATATAAGATGTGTTAAGGGGGATAATGGTAATGCCTTAACACTATTTTGATATCTTATATTTACTGATAGGCATTATCTACTTATCGTACACTACTACATAGTAGATAGTTTAACGGATCCTTAAAGGATGGTTATTCCAAACATCCTTTGAGTTACTTGTATTTCAATTGCTATTTCACTTGAGTTGGATTTATTGATATAAGAATGTTAATCCTGACTCGAGTGTTTTGTGTTTTGCTTTACGCTCGGGTCAGACTGAGTGTACAAGTATTCGAGACTCACCTTTAGAGTTGGAGCTCTGCTTGAAGATCCAGCCATCTATTCTGCTTTCAGTATTCGATGATTTCAGTGATGTATTCTGATTTGTATCTGATGTATCATATTACTCTTCCGTTGTATCTGGTTTAACTCTGATGTAACTTATACATTTATATAGTAGCTTCATGAACTACTATCTCTTTATTTCCGCTGCATTTATTACTCTGTGTCTGTGATCTGTGATTATTTTATTTACTGTATATGCTCAGTTTTGCCAATTTAAATTAACAATTCGGTATTTTGAATTATTCAAGTCCGACATGTGCGGATGCGAATGGTCCAAAATGACGGGTCGTTACAAGTTGTGATGGAATTGAATTTGATTGTGGCTGAGGAGATGTTGATGGTTGCCGATTGGCTTTTTGATGTTTGTTGTTTGATTTCAGCGTCGATTTGGATCTGGAGTTGGGTTGAAGCGGAGGCATGTGGTTGGTGAGATGTTCAAGGCTGGTTACGAGGTCGTGGGTTATTGGTTGTTGGTGGGTTGTATAGAGTTGCAAGGATGAAGAAGGAGATGGTTGTTTGAGGAGAATGTGATCGAGCAACTGATTGATGGTTTCTTGGTGATTAAGGAGGAGGGCGAAGAGATAAGAAGCAGCTGTTGATGATTGTTGTTCGTTGTTTTAGAGGAGGTAGATGTTGCTTTGCTAGGTGAATGTTGTGGTTGAGGAGTTTGAAGGTGCAGTAGGTTGGTTGCAAAATTTGGGTTGCGGGTTAAAGCGGTAGTTTAGGTGGAGGAGGATGTGTTGTCTAGTGTTTGGTTATGGATGAAGTGAAATGGTGGGCAGTTTGCTGTGAAGTATGTAGGGGAGGAATGTTGTTTTGCTTGGTGGTGGTAGAGGAGCAGATGAATGTTGTTGATGATTGTGGTGAGGCAGGAGGTTGAAGTTGCTAGATTTGGGGATTGCTATAGGTTGCGTTCAGATGATGGTGATGGAGTTTGAGTTTTCATGAGGGATGAGGGAAGTTGATGTCTTGGTGAATGAAGGCACTGATGTAGGAGATGGAGGTGTAGTTTGTTTGGTTTTTGGATTTGGGTTCACTATTATGGTGATTGAAAGTAAGGAAATTGTAACGCCCCAGCTCTATACTCACAATAACAAAGAGTATTAAAAGAAATACTGTCTGTTATTATGAAGAATAAGGCTGGATAGGAGCGGCCATCCGTAGTTGGCCTTACACTAGTATTGGTTACCTCGATAGGAGTGGTATATATTTTAAAATTTTCATCTCTTATTTATTCACTCCCATCGACGTACCCAATTCCAGTATAAAACGAACTACGATGGTTCATAATGGTTTAGGACAATATATATAATACTAACACAGATACAAAAAGATGCAGAACATAGATAACAAAAGTCTCATATATATTTATATAACTGATGTCAATTACAATACCTTTGACACAATACATATGATACAACTACAACCGTCGACTCTGGAGGTTATATATATATACACGTACATTATCAACTAATATACATGAATACATATCACCCTATACTATGACATGACTACTCCAAAAGATGTGAAAAGTCTTCATAGCTCAAACAGCAACTCAAAGCAGGAAATCTACAACCTGAAATAACTCGGGTCTGACCCGAGTATTAAATTCAAAAGAAAATAATACACGGGTCAGTCTAATTCAAACTCAGTTATTAATGCACAGAAGCAATAATAATCAAATATCAAATAGGCGACAGTTACAGAAATCTTGTGTATCCAACTCCTCGATAAGAGAATCGGATAACGGCAGATATAACACTAAACAGTGTTAACAACAAATCAGCAAATCCAAATCAAATTTCGGTGTGGCTGCAGTGCACGCACGCATGCAGTGCCTCGCCACTACCACGATGCAATACACGAAAGCTCAATGAAAATCACAAACGAACACAAGGTCAAACCCGAGCATTTAAACTGGATTCAACTCAAGCATAACACAAAACGGTCAAGAACAATTTACTCTACCAGAAACACATGAACAAGAAATGAACAACCCAATATGGCAACATGATTATCAAAGTAAACTACAGTACTCAAAACTACAAACTGGTCAATGCAACTAAAACATGAATGACTAGTTTCGAACAAGAATATACAGATGTCACCAACTCGAGCACAAACGTAGTATGCTCAAAGTAACCACATAGATGCAACTCGACTAACAGCAATATGTTAAAACCAGAATGTGCTGTGAAGACTCGACTAACCAGTTCAGATCAAATGAAGAGTAACTACAAATCATCCAAGTACAAAGGCAGGGCAATGCACTTCGATGATCAACTTAGGACAACGTGCAGTGACCACAAATGTATAGCCACAGTTATGCAAAACTACTCCAACCATAAATCAAGCTAAACTGCACATGAAAATCAAGTGCAGTGCAACTCAATGTTACAAAAGGTTCCAGACTCGATTGTATCAACCACAACCATCAAATCTAAATGCACCAGGCTACACTAAGGATCTAACATAATGAAAGGCTTGCCAACACCAATAGACAATGCAGACAACCGGGATGAGATCAGTTACATGAAGAGCAGGAACTCCATAAGTATGTACACGAATTTTCAATCAAGTCAGAGTATAAGACTTCCAGTGTGCAATGCAGACTTCAAGAAATACAACAGAGAATTGAAATCAAGTGAAGTTGAGACAAGCCAATGCTAACATAAAATTTACATGTATGCAATAGTGAATGCAACGTGAACCAAATAGTGTACTAGTAAGTTTACCAAGGCTCGGCATGAACATGAAACTGACCGTACTGGGAAGGGTAATAAGATGACCAAGCTCAATAAATTTCAAGTGCAGGAAATATAAATTCGAACCTACATATATACAAGACTCAAGCCATTGCACATAACCTAATTGAACCAGATCCTATATTGAACAAGTGGAAATGGCCACAACATCAATGAACAGAGAAAATGTCAGCAAGTAGTACAAGACTGAACCAGACAAATGCAACTGAATTCAAGTGTATGGCACAACATGAAATCTATACAGTGCAACTACATGATGGCCAGATCAGATTAGCGTGACAACATGTGCTAGCTCCACCAAATCAAGTGGATAACCAGAGTGGCAATGCATACTACAGGTCAGGCTAACATGAATGTATAATCACCTATGTATAAAATTAACTTACAGGGATATAAAACCAATTATGTACATAGTGACCAGTATATCTACCCCAGACTTCGTTGCATTTACATGAAAGCAGTGCTGAAGTCAGGTAATGGTAAAGTCAAAGCCCAAAGTGAACAATGCAAGCGCTGACAAATGAACACAGTGAAACATACATATGCAGTGCCCAGACTCAACAACAAATGCAAATACAATGTATCAGTACCTATGAGAACTAACTAAGTGCATATAGACCGGGCAGTGTTATATATACACAATGAAAGCATGTACTCGAGGCAGCATGTACTAGTGGAGGGTGAATGCAACAAAACAACTCCAGATCAAGTGAAGCAGTAGCAGCCAGCAAGTGGCACAGCGAGTTCGAAAAAGACAGAGAAGATTTCAAAGCATTTATCAGTTATAACAAAATCAGGCAGCAGTTTTGAACCGACATGCCAAAGTCTGAAAATCATGAATGAACAAAGTCACAAAACGAAGTCACCATGAAACTGCACTGGACAAGTGCAGACAAATGAACAGTTTATCTCAAAGCCACAATCCAAAAAGGAATCATCATTCCAGTCAAAGAACGAAATCAAGTTACGGCCGATGAAAATTCACCAAATCAGCTACGAACAAAAGCCAATGTTAAATAAATTTTGCAAACAAAAGTCAAGCACAAAGTCCAGTCTCAGTCTACAAATTTTTACAGAATCAAGTGGCCGAAGATGACAGAGGGCCAAAGTCGAACAAACAACATCGTCAAACTCAAATCAAAAGTCATTAAAGCCAGAAATTCAAACAAAAATCAACTCTGTGAGTATCAGGCATTAATTTGTACACACTGCTAAAGTCAGAGAACTCATCTCAGTATTCAATCAAATTAGAATGGCCAAGGTAAATCAAGACGAACTCAAACGTTCGTATACAAACGAAAACTCAAGAATTCAAAGCAGTGGAAATCATAACTCACAGATATATGTGCTTGAATTAGATGTGAGTAATAAAACTTACTCACCTTATACTGACGAGCACGAAATCGACGAATCGAGCGAAGCATAGAAACGAACTCAATCAGACGGTCGAAGTCACCTTCGATCCATCCAGAGTCGACGCCGTGGCCGAACAAGGAATCGAGCAAAGTTGAAATCGAAGCCCTAATTTTTACAGGAAAGGGGAACGAACGAAAGAACGAGTCGCCACCATTTTTTCTTCGTTCGATTCATTTTGTTTAGGGTTTCGAATGGAAAAATGGAGGGGTCGGGTTTCCTATGAATCAACAAAAGGGAACGACATCTAAGCAATGCAAATGTGGGCTAGATTCAACATATGAAGCCCACTTCTATCATTTAACAAATTGTTTAAAAAAAATTTAACAACAGCTTAAAAATTCCAAACAACGATTAACAACAATTTTTTTTTATCGTCATTGGAAGAAAATAAATCGTTATAAAACTCCGGGTTGTCACAGAAATGGTAGGGAATGATGGTTATGGAAGCATTGACGGGTAGGCTATAGTGAGGTGGTTATTACTAGGCTCCGATACCAAGAGACTTCGGACCTTCATTTGCTCCTTGCTTGCAATGAATATTGATGATGATAATAATCAAACGCTCAAAGATATAGTAATTTTTATAGAGGATTTTATAATAGCAAAGAAATTTTTATTGCAATAGACTATATTACAGAGGGTGGCTTTCCGCCATTACAAACATTTTTTACAAGCTTTTATTTCTTCTAAAACTTCTGCCTTCTAACATAGATTACACATATATTTATAGTATGATATATCCGGTTAATAGGTAAATATAAACCGGCAGGTGCAAGCACAATTTCTCAATAATGCATTTCTTCTTATCTTCTTTGCTGGCATACTAAATAATGTGTCTTTCTTGTCTTCTTTAGCATGATTAGACTTTCCTTTATTGCTGGCATGATAAGGACTTTTGCTTTACATTTGGAAGAATATATTTCAATTTTCAGTATTTTTAAAGCAAACTTTTACTGGCCCACTTCTTCAATTATTGCCGTATCTTCTAAACAATTCTGCACTAAATAATATTACATATGGTACTATCTATTAGATATTTTTGTTTTGAATTTTATCTTGCGGTGGAGGAGCTTCTAGTGGATTTGTCAGAGGAGGAAATTCCGGAGGATGTGATAATGGTACTTCATCTATAATGAAAGTTACATTGCCGGGTTGATGGAAGTATACATATACAATCAAATGCTATTAACCTTTTTCTTGAAACATCGAACATTATGCCTTTTGTTTTTAGCATATATTCTTCCATTCCTTTTAGGCCTTTTCATGAGCTTTGATCTGTAGACATGCTCATAAGCTCATCATCGCTGTCTGAATCTAATATAGCTTTAAGCTGTATTTTCAAATTTCTTTTTGAAGAACTTACCATTAGTTCTTTTAGTAATTCAGATAAATCCTTTTTAGGAGAAGGTGAATCTGGTATTTTTTGTGGTTTATGGTTTATTAAACCCTTTTTTGAAAAGATTGATTCTTTAAAAAATTCAAATTTATCCTACCATTTTATTAAAATTCTTCTTTCTAAATAAGGAAGGTTTTCAAAGTTTATTTCAAGCTTTTGAAGCATTCTTGTAACAATAACAACATCCTATTTCATAATCCAAGGCACTTGATAAAGTGCTGCAAATATCAAATTATGATAGTTCATAGAAGTATTTACTTGGACAAATTCATCATAAATATTTCTTATTTTTTGTGGTAAAATTATTGGATATAATCCAAAATTTGAAAACCATAGTACAAACCAATTTGAAAATTTTTTGGTACTATAAGTTTTAAACTGAATAAACCAACTATGTTTTCTCCGCCTGTTTTCATAAGAGAAAGCAAGATCCCAAGCTTTGACATAGTCAAAACAATTGAAATTTAATTTTTTCCTATAAGGATTTTTTGAATTTGTAGTTAATTTCTTAGGCTTGTTTAAGTCGCCTTCCCATTGTTCTGGGGTAATTATTTTAATAATAGAGGCCTTTGAGAAAGCCCATTCGCCACCTGTTCTCATGGCTGATTCAAATTGCACAGAACCTGTGTAGGTTAGAATTTCTTGATAGAAATTGAAATCTTTTGGATAAAGGTAGGGGTCAGTAAAATATTTCTAATAAAAGGTCATAACCTCTTCAGCAGATAAGTGTATATATATTTTTCTCCATAGGAGATACCCATATAGGCTATATCGGAATGTATGGGTATAAATATTCTCTTGCTAATATGGATTTTACCGCTAACTCATTAGCATCAGCTCTGAGTTGATCTTCAACCGGGGTAGTCTTTAAGACTTCTTCTCTTAAAGTTTTTTCATCCTTTTGAAACACTGACTTATAAGTTGTTATAGGACGAAACAGTGCAGTTTTACTGCTTTCTTCTTTTTCTTTCCCTTTATTCATTTTTTCCCTGTAAAAATTCTCGAATTAAGAAATCTGGTAAAGAATTATCAGATCTTTTAATAAACTCAATATCAAAATCAATTACTGATAAAATTGCTAGCCATCTGGCAAATATTTGTTTTGATGCGATGTTTTTAACATTCATTTGCAAAATTTCTTTGGTAGACTTACAATCTACCCTTAATAAAAACTTTTGATTTAATAAATCACTTTCGAACTTTTGTATACATAATACAACTCCTAACACTTCTTTTTTGACAGTGGAGTAATTAACTCTAGGTCCTTGCCAAATTTCCGAAGTAAATCTAACTAAAGATTCTTTATTGTCAATTCTTTGTTTAAGAATGCCACCATAACCTTTATTTAATGCACCAGTTTCAACTATTTTAGGTGCTTCAGGGTTTGGGATTGCAAGACAAGGAATTTCCTTTATTTTTGCTTATTTTTATTACTGCCATGGTATGTTCTTCTATCTAGGCCGGTGGATTTTTTTCTTAACCTTTCAAATAATGGTTTAGCATCATAAGCTAAATCTTTGTAAAATTCAGAAACATAGTTTAAGCTTCCTAAAAATCTTTGTAATTGATTTTTATCGTTAATTTCATTTGGAAATTTTTCTGTAAATATAATTGCTCTATCAATAGGTAATATTATTCCAACTTTTATAATATGTCCAAGAAATCTAATTTCTATTTGAAAAGGTTTTATCTTTTTACCTGATACAGCTAATCCAGCCTTTTTAGTAATATTTGTAAAAATATTTAAATGTTTAAAATGTTGATCAATTGATTCTGAGAATATAAGAACATAATCAATGTATACAATGGTAAATGTTGTATAAGCACCATAAATATCATTCATAATTTTTTGAAATTCAAAAGGGGCATTTTTTAGCCAAAACGACATTACATTCATAATGACCAAATGGAACGGTAAATGCGGTTTTGTATCCATCTTCTTCTTTAATCTTAATTTTACAAAATCCAGATTTCATATCAAACTTAGACATTATTTTTGCTGAATAAAGCCTTGCTAATAAATCTTTTTATTAGGAATTGGATATCTAATCCATCTTAAAGCCTTGTTTAGAGGTTTATAGTTTATAACTAATCTTGGAACACCACGTTCCAGTTCTGCTGCATTTTCAACGTAAAACACTAAATAACTCCATGGACTTTTAGATGGTCTGATAAGACCTTTCTGTAATAATTCTTCGATTTCATTTTTACATATTTCTAAATGTCTTTGAGACATAGCTATTGGTCTAGCTTTAGTCGGAATTTGACTTTTTTAAATTGGGTTCGTAAGGTAAACCTATTTCGTGTTTTTTCCTTTGCCAAAAGGCATTAGGAGTATTTGCACAAATAGTTTTTTCAATATAACTTTGCAGGTCTTTAACCTTTTGTTGTAAACTTGACTGTAATAATTTTTTTTATTCTTTTATAATTTATTTCTTGAGATAAAGAATTTAGAAATTTTTTTTTTGTATAATATCAATTTTATGATGTTGTGGTTGAGACACAAATTTGAATGTTAATTCTTGATTGTTAATAGTACTAGTAATTCCTTCTTTTGATATATTTGTTATAGGATATAACAAGTGTAAAAAGGATTTCCCAGTATAACATTATGAGATAAAGTTTTAACCATTATAAATGGCATTTCTAAACAAATTCCTTTATTACAAACAACTGTATTTTGTAGTTTATAATTAACCAACAACTTTCTACCATCTACAACATTTAGTATTTTTGTAGTTTTAGAAAAATATTGAAGGTACTAACCCCTCATTGATGTAGTTTAAATCTGCACCTGAATCTATCATTGCTATGTAGTAAAATAATATTCTTCGTGAACTACAATAGTAACTTTGGTGTGCCATTTGTGGGTAATTAGCTTGTCGATTGTATTGATAAATGTTAAAGAATTTAATTCTTCTCCTAAAAAATTGTCGTTACTCTTATTATCATCATTTTGAGGTTTTATTTCTATTAGAGACATTCTTTCTTTTAATTCTTTTATTTCTTGTTTGAGTATTTTAACTTCATGTTGTACTTCAACAATCATAGTTTCAGTGTTTACTAGATTAAATTTATTTGAGGATTTTACTCTGTTTAAAATATCTTTCAAATTATAAGTTTCTGGCTCTTTTAGTTTTAACTTCTTTTCATTTTTATGTGATTCTAAATATTTTTTAAACATATTTTTCTTTTCTTCTGGATCTGAAATTTTATCTATAATATCTAGAATAAAATTTTCTACTTTTGTTACCATAAACAATCCATTTGCTTTACATAAAGCATTCTAATAGTCACAATTGCCGTCACAACTATCAGATTCTGAATTATTATCTGAATCATTTTCTGATTCATTTTCAATTTCTGAATTAATCTCTGTAATAACAGATAATTTTAAATCTTCCTTGTGACGACCGCCCATGACCCCTGCACTGAACCTAGAGATAGTGCGCTGTAAAGTGTGCCAAGCATCCATGGACGATTGCCAAGGTAAATTAAAAACAGCAAAATCTATCGTATTACTCACAGCGCATGGACAAAATACAATAGAATATATATATAGTGAAGCTTCACAGAATAGAATCTTATCAATAAAACTTCATAATAGTTGAATACAAACATCTGAATAGTCAATACATCAAGCCTCACTACATAACACTCAGAGAATATACAAGCAGCGGAACATCCATTACATATAGTAAGAAAACAATATGCAAGCCTCCAGCTCGTCTTCGTCATTAGCATCGTGGAAAGCAAGAACAGCACCTGTCACCTGCTACCTAGTATGCCCGTCCCAAAATGGACGAACAACCCAAGGCAATAAGAGTTAAAAACATAAAGCCTTGAGTCAGACAACAGTCTTAGTGAGCGGTGAATTAACTAACAACATACCAAAAGAGCATAAAGGAAAAAGGAATAGGAATCCAACCCTCCCACTCCACCTCTTTCTACAGTGATAGCCCCTAAACTCACACTAAGCAGAAGAAAACATAACAAAGCATACAATTTAAAGTAAAGCAGTTATCACTCGAGTCAAGGGCGATGCTTTCCAAGTACAAACCCCCAAGGCCTAAACCAAGATCAGATAAGCACCCAGAAAATACCGCTCTTGAGACCGAATGACGATACAACCAAACATCCATGACTCTGGCTATCACTGTTATCATTGCTTTGATATCATCGTTAATTGAATGACCGGCTCATTCTTTCATCCGTCCGTCAAGGGCTAATGGAAACCCCGGTTCTAGACATAACTCCGCACGTCGTCAAAACCCGTGCCTAGGACTATCGAATCTGCCTAGAGTACTCGACTACCAATCAGTAGCCTTCAGGGACTATCGAATCTGCCAAACGTACTCTTGCTTTGAGCATGCTAGAACCTTCAACAACGATGAGATCTCAGCCTTCTAGTCATCCTCCTCGACAACTATTTCCATACTAGCTCAAGCGCCTCTCGAGCAAACCATTATCCTCAAACTCGAACCATTTCACCGAGTTGTCAACATGCTTGGAATGATCCCGTCTGGATTAGACCAAGACTATCTCATACTATGCTTCACCTCATCTCATCATAGCAAAGCCTCATCTCAACATCATCATCAAATCTATCCATATGAGCTTCATCATCAGCTACATATGCCACGAGCAGCTTTTCCAATTCAAGAGCCTTTCCCTTAGCTTTTGAATCATCTTCGACCATCTTGTCTAAATTAAATCATCAATCATCTAATTCATAGCAATCAATCAAGTCAAACATTAATCCAAGTAATCAAGCATTTAAATATGATCTAATGAACAATTATAACAATAATGGAAATTTCGTAAATAAAGAGTCTAAAATCTAACAAGCATGAAAACATGAGCAATATCTCTATAATCTTGATGAATGAACTTGCATAGGTTAACATGTATTAAAATGGATGTCAAATCATCATGAACAATGGATCTATACTTAAGTTTACAAAAATGCATAAAAATCACTACTTTACACAAAATCAAGCCAACGATCCGATATACTCCTTTGGATCCGTGTGCGAGATAATCACCACTCACCAAATCACCTAAACACCTCAAAAGCAACACACTTCAGATCTGGACAGCGAAGAATCTAACTCAATCTATCACAAATCCGCTTCAAACGATGAAATCTCTCTTTGATGGATGTAGATCTTCAATCTAAGCTCTTGAATCTTCAATTCGATCTTCGATTTGGATGGAAGGAAGCACAAGATTAAAGTGGAGAAAAGAAGTGAAGAAGTGTAGAACTCGAGCTCTCAAAATGGCAGCACTTCGTCGCTTCAAAATCCGGATCTCAAAAATGAAGAAGAACCCGCCTATTTATAGGCATAAATCCCCTTAGGTCGTCCGCTCGCTATTAGGTCGTCCACGACCTAAGAACCCCTTTGGAAGATCGAGCCTTCTTTGAAATGACGTAAAATGATGCACAAATGAAGACTGAGCTTAATTCCTATCCTCCATCTCCTCGCCTAAATCTGCTTGAATCCCCTACGGCCAAACACCAAAACGACGTAAAATGATGCACAAATGAAGACTGAACTTAGCAAACCCGCAAACCCCATCCTCAGCAACTTCATCACCCATCAGAACTACTGCCCATCTACCACTTACCTGAAACACGATTGCCTGAAACACTGACCATCTACCAAACAATGACCACACTCCCAACCTCTTTCACAAAACATTCACTCACTGCCTCATCAAATTACATCATCAACAACACCGCCTGGAAGCAGCATCAATTACATTTCATTATTAGTGGATCTTCCTTAGTCAGTTTCTTTGCCTTTGAAATACAAATGGTAATTGCAAGCACTACAACAATAAATGAGGCAACTGTAATAACTGGACCAACAACCACCTTCAAACCGTCAACAACCCCTGCTGAACACTCACAGCACCACAATAAAACTTCTACCAACAATCACCTTTGCCACTCACAACCTGAACATTGTAATCATCAATTCACCATCAAACAACAGTACTACATGAAAATGTGCACTAGATTATAAAATTGAACTTGGAGCTCCTAAGTTCAACACTATTTCCCTTAACAACAATTTGAAAATAAAACACTCAACTGAACTTGGAGCTCCTAAGTTCAAACATCCTCTCTCAAATCAGAAACTGGAAAACAATCAACAACATGACTAACCTTATCCGAAAACAGTATCAAATCACCAGAACTTAGGTTGAAATTACTATCCTTCAATTCAGAATTTGGAGAGCAATCCTCAACCCAACCATAGGGCGTAGGCGGCGCGGCGGCGCGGCGTCGCGATGAAGGGGGGACGAAGGCAGTTCGGGTTTTGGGAGAAATTAAGGCGCTAGAAGGGTTTTCAGGTGAAGTAGGCTAAAGGAGAAAGGTAGAGGGGTTGGTGGCGAGCAAGTCTTCTGTTGGAGGTGAGATCTGATGGCGACGACAGCGGTGGCAAAAGGGGTTTGAACGGAAAACTTTGTGATTTGGTGGCGGAGGCGAATGGGAGGAAGCGAATTGAAATGAAAACCAAAAGGGGATCTACTCCGAACAAGTATAGGCGGGAAAACGAAATTTTGGGGCAAATTGCAGTGGTGATCCATTTTAACAACCAGATTAAATGTAGACCGTTGGATCGTATTCACGCGGATTGCTAATTTTATTAATTTTTTAATTTGAATACATCTATAGCTACTGCAACATCTTGTTGATACCTATGCTAACACCTTGAAGCGAGTGTTGTAATAGACAAAAATCAGCATACCTATCGTTACATTATAGCTAGCAACACCATGTAATTTCGTTGCAGTAGGCCATCTATGGCGTAGTGACATGCGCATCCACGACCTAACGAAACCCTACGACCCACGACCTAACGCATGCGCGCGACTTACAGATCCAACGACCTAACACATCTGCGCTTCTACGACCTAACAAAGATGCGGCTTAGCTCTTACGCGACCTAACACACACGCGACCTAACACACACAGAAGCTCACGACCTAACTCAACATAGAGGCTCACGACCTAACTAACTTAGCTAGGATACGACTTAACACCTTAGGTCGTCTAACGACCTGACTACTCCACTACTGAACTTAGGTCGCTCACGACCTAACTACGCTAACTCGCTAACTCTTATACCGTTAGCTCTTAAGTCGCTAACTAATAGGTCGCTAACTACTAAGTCGCTAACCACTAGGTCGCCAAATCCTATAGGTCGCTAACTGCCATAGATCGTTGCCTTTCCTTAAGTTGCTCAAACCTTAGGTTGCTAACTCTTAGATCGCTCCAATCTCCTAGGTCTCTCACTCGACCTAACCTACCCCTCGACCTAAGCCACCACACGACTTATCTCCTATACGACCTATCCCCAAAATCCTTAGGTCGCCAACTTCCTTAGGTCGCTCCACTTTCTTAGGTCGTCTACTCCGACCTAACTACTCTACGACCTAGGACTTAGACTATGGATGACTTATCAACAATGTGACCAAATGATAACTGTTTTATGATGTTTCGATTCGTAAAAATACGGGCCGTTACATTCTTCCCCCCTTAGGAATTTCGCCCCCGAAATTCCAAACAAACAGAGCAATCAAAGACTATTCTACATGCCTACCATCCATAGCAATCAACAAACCATGCATCCAATTCTAGCTTAGCATGCAGAATTCTAAAACTAGAACAAGTTACAATGTCGTTAGATGACACGACACCTTAGGGCCATACCTTGAAGAGTTCAGGATGAGCTGCCTTCATCCTCTCTTCCACCTCCCATGTACAGTCGTTATCATCATCACTCCATTGTATCTTGAGCAACTTAACTACCTTCCTCCTAAGCTGTTTCGTGTCGGTTTCCACAACACGAAGTGGCTTACGAGGTCTCTTATCGACTGGATCAACTTCGAAATCTCCACAGCTATCAGTAGAAACCACTGTATTTGAGTCGTGCACATACTTCCGTAGATACGATACGTGAAAAACATTGTGCACACCCGACATCTTCTCTGGTAACTCCAATCTGTAGGCGAGCTTTCCAATTCGCTCGATGATCGAGAATGGTCCAACAAATCTCGGAGTCAATTTCCCTTTCTTCCCGAATCGAATAACATTCTTCAATGGAGAAATCTTTACAAAAACCATATCACCTACGTTGAATTCCAAATCCTTACGACGCTTATCGGCATAACTTTTCTGTCGGTCTTGGGCTGCCTTCATTCGTTGCCGAATGATCTCTATGCAATCCGAAGTCTGTCGAATCATCTCTGGCCCAAGTATCAGCTTTTCTCCTGTCTCTAACCAACATGTCGGAGAGTTACACGATCTTCCATACAATGCCTCATACGGTGCCATACCAATGCTTGACTGGTAACTGTTATTATACGAAAATTCCACCAAATGAAGGTGATCTTCCCATGATCCTCCGAAATCTAAAACACAAGCTCTGAGGAGATCTTCCAAAACTCGGTTGACTCTCTCGGTCTGACCATCTGTTTGAGGGTGATAAGCTGTACTCAAACACAACTCGGTTCCCAAAACTTCCTAAAAGCTCTTCCAAAATCCACTAGTGAACAATGGATCTCGATCGCTCACTATACTCTTCGGAATACCATAGAATCGAACTATCCACTTAACATACAACTTAGCCAACTTTGATGCAGTCCTAGTCGATCGAACAGGAATGAATCTTGCACTCTTAGTCAGACGATCTACAATGACCCAAATTCCTTCATTTCCCGTTCTTGTTCTAGGTAACCCATCGATAAAATCCATCGATATTTGCTCCCACTTCCATGTAGGAACTTCTAATGGCTGAAGCAATCCACTTGGCTTCTTCTGTTCGGCTTTTACCAACTGGCAGTTCATGCATTTGGAAATAAAATTTCCGACATCCTTCTTCATACCTTCCCAGTAATAGGTTCTCTTCATATCCCGATACATCTTATTTCCACCTGGATGAATTGTCAGCTTCGAGTGATGACTTTCCTTCAGAACTTCACTTCTCAATTCATCTATATCGGGAACAACTAGTCGTCCTTGCTTCCGAAGCCAACCTACTCGATCGACCTCGAATCCTTTATCCTTTTCTAGGTCCAATCCAAATTCCAAATCACGGATAATCTTGACAAGCTTATCGTCTCGCTTTTGGCTCTCGCCAATTCTTTCCACAAGAGTCGGTCTTATCGATAAGTTTGCCAACATCTCAGGTTCCAATTCACATCTGGGTCTGAAGTCAAATCCAGCTAAATACTCGAGATTCTTCCATTCTGAAAACATGGCTCCCAATCCTGCATGTCTTCGACTTAACGCATCTGCCACTGCGTTACCCTTTCCCGGAGTATAAGCTATACCAAAATCATATGATGCTAAAAACTCTAGCCATCGTTGCTGCCGAAGATTCAAATCCTTTTGGGAGAAAAGATACTTCAACGACTTATGATCTGTAAACAACTCGAATCGAACTCCCAATAGATAATGTCTCCACATCTTCAGAGAAAAAACAATCGCTGCTAACTCCAAATCATGAGTCAGATAATTCCTTTCATGCGGCTTCAGTTGTCGACTTGCATACGCAACAACTTTATCCCTCTACATCAGCACCGCTCCAAGTCCTGTACCACATGCGTCGGTGTAAACCACCATCTCATCATTCCCACTTGGAATAGTCAAAACAGGAGCACTCATCAGTCGCTCTTTCAGGATTCTAAAAGCTTGCTCACCCTTATCATCCCATCTGAACACTTGGTTCTTCTTCGTCAATCCTGTTAATGGTGCAGCCACCTTGGAAAAGTCTTTGATAAATCGACGATAATATCCTGCTAATCCAAGAAAACTTCTCACATTAGATGCATTCTTAGGTCTGACCCAATCCTGGATTGCTTCCACCTTGGCGGGATCAACCGCTATTCCATTTCCAGAGATAACATGGCCTAAGAACCTCACTTCACTCTTCCAGAAGTGACACTTCGAAAACTTAGCCTTCAGCTGATGTTTCCGTAAGATTTCCAAAACAATACACAAGTGCGTCTCGTGCTCTTCTTCAGTTCTGGAATAAATCAGAATATCATCCACGAACACTAGTACGAACTTGCTCAACTGATCTCTGAACACTCTATTCATAAGATCCACAAAATATGCTGGCGCATTAGTCAATCCAAACGGCATTACCAGCCACTCAAAGAAACCGGATGGTGTCCTGAAAGCAGTCTTCGGCACACTATCCTTAGCCACTCTTAACTGGTGAAATCCCGTTGCCAAATCCATATGAGAAAACACCTTAGCTTCGTGAAGCTGATCAAACAAGTCATCTATTCTCGGCAATGGATACTTGTTCTTCTTAGTCACCTTATTCAGCTCACGATAATCCACACACAACCTCAACGATCCATCCGCTTTGGTTGCAAACACAACTGGTGCACCCCATTCGGACACACTGCGCCGAATAAATCCTTTCTGTAAAAGATCATCAACCTGCACCTTCAACTCCTGCTGTTCCCTAGGCGCCATCCGCCTAAGAGGCATCACAACAGGTCTGGCTTCCTCAACTAGATCTATACGAAACTCGATCTCTCTATGCGGCGGTAACCCTTTGACCTCGTCAAAGACATCCTCAAATCCATTAGCGATTGGCACAGAAGACAGTCTGTCCCGTGGAACAACCAGCGAATACATGAAGCTCATGAAGACGCCTTCTTCATGCTTACATCGTATCACAATCTTTTGCCCCTCCACATTCTCGACTGTCACCTCCAACCTATCACAATCAACCTTTGCCGCATACTTCCTAAGCCAGTCCATACCCAAAATAATTCCGAACCCCGCAAAGTTCAGAACAAAACAATCACAAACAAAAGAGCAATCATGACTCGATACAATCAGACCACGGCATAGCATACACAAACAAGACGAACCCCCAACTGGATTAGTCACAACCAATGGCCTATCAACAATATCCGGTTCTAAACCTAACCGGCCTACAAGTTCATTACAAACAAACGAATGCGACGCCCCAGTATCAAATAGCACTCTAATTGGAAAACCACATAGGAAAAGAGTACCTTGAACCACTACACTCTTTCCTTTCTCTTTAGCGGTAGGAGCTTTCGAAGATGATGGAACAGCCCCCAAAGCATAAGCTTGCACAATCTGCTTGTCCTTCCGCGGTTCTGGACAATTTCTCTTAACATGCCCCAGCTTGTCACAGTTGCGGCACTTCACCGGCACCTTCGGATTCTTGCAATCCCTGGAGAAATGGCCCTTTTGCTGACAATTGTAGCAGGTCACTTCGCCCTTTGGCTTCTTCTGGCCATCCTTACCCTTTTGTTGCTGCTGCTTCCTCTTCTTGTTTCCACCCTGCTGTGGTTTAGTTTCTTCCTTGGTCACAGCAACAACAGACCTTTCCTTAGGAAACAGATTCTCGTGCCTGAGAGCTTTCTCTACTAGCTTCTCAAATGGATCGTCCAAATGATCCACCAACTGCCTCCCAAGATAACTGTCCAAGCCTATCACAAACTTCTCATTCTTCTGATACGAAGATTCAATATACCACCGGGCATACTTGGACAAAGCTTCAAACTCAGAAACATACTCAAGAACTGGCCTTCCACCTTGCTTAAGTTCCACAAACTTCTTGAACAGAACAGACTTCTGAGCTGTAGAAATGAACTTAGCTTCAAATCTGGCTTGGAATTGCTCCCAAGTAATTTCTTCCTCCGGAGTATCAATGGTGATAGAGTTCCACCAATCAGAAGCTCTCCTTTGAAGCTGTCTTGATGCTAACTTCCTCTTAGTTGCATCCTCAATTCCCAAATCACCAAAGATCCTTCTACAAGCATCTATCCACCTCTGGACTTCAATGGTTGATTCTATCCCCAAGAAAATCTTCCCTCCAAGAGCAGTATAGTCTTTACACAACTTAGCAAAATCCACTGGTCTTGGAGCCTGGACTTGAACTCCAACATCAACTGCTGTCCCCGGAACTGGTATCCTTCTCATGATCGAAGTCATCATAGCTTCGAACATAGCTGCATAATCAGTAGTCCCCTCAGCAGCACGGTCTTCCCTAGCAGCTGGTCTCCCTCTTCGACTCATCCTTAATATCTATAAAAAGGAATGATTAGCACACCTTGAGAAACAACTGCATAAAGGACTCAAACTTTTCTAAGCTACTATATTATATATAGTAATCATCCATCAAAATACAATTACGTCTCTCATACGTAGTTACGTCAGCGAGCGTTGGGTAAAATCGATTAACCAATGCTCTAATACCAAATGTGACGACCGCCCATGACCCCTGCACTGAACCTAGAGATAGTGCGCTGTAAAGTGTGCCAGGCAGCCATGGACGATTGCCAAGGTAAATTAAAAACAGCAGAATCTATCGTATTACTCACAGCGCATGGACAAAATACAATAGAATATATATAGTGAAGCTTCACAGAATAGAATCTCATCAATAAAACTTCATAATAGTTGAATACAAACATCTGAATAGTCAATACATCAAGCCTCACTACATAACACTCAGAGAATATACAAGCAGCGGACATCCATTACATATAGTAAGAAAACAATATGCAAGCCTCCAGCTCGTCTTCGTCATCAGCATCGTGGAAAGCAAGAACAACATCTGTCACCTGCTACCTAGTCTGCCCGTCCCAAAATGGACGAACAGCCCAAGGCAATAAGAGTTAAAAACATAAAGCCTTGAGTCAGACAACAGTCTTAGTGAGAGGTGAATTAACTAACAACATACCAAAAGAGCATAAAGGAAAAAGGAATAGGAATCCAACCCTCCCACTCCACCTCTTTCTACAGTGATAGCCCCCAGACTCACACTAAGCAGAAGCAAACATAACAAAGCATACAATTTAAAGTAAAGCAGTTATCACTCGAGTCAAGGGCGATGCTTTCCAAGTACAAACCCCCAAGGCCTAAACCAAGATCAGATAAGCACCCAGAAAATACCGCTCTTGAGACCGAATGACGATACAACCAAACATCCATGACTCTGGCTATCACTGTTATCATTGCTTCGATATCATCGTTAATTGAATGACCGGCTCATTCTTTCATCCGTCCGTCAAGGGCTAATGGAAACCCCGGTTCTAGACATAACTCCGCACGTCGTCAAAACCCATTCCTAGGACTATCGAATCTGCCCAGAGTACTCGACTACCAATCAGTAGCCTTCAGGGACTATCGAATCTGCCCAACGTACTCTTGCTTTGAGCATGCTAGAACCTTCAACAACGATGAGATCTCAGCCTTCTAGTCATCCTCCTCGACGACTATTTCCATACTAGCTCAAGCGCCTCTCGAGCAAACCATTATCCTCAAACTCGAACCATTTCACCGAGTTGTCAACATGCTTGGAATGATCCCGTCTGGATTAGACCAAGACTATCTCATACTATGCTTCGCCTCATCTCATCATAGCAAAGCCTCATCTCAACATCATCATCAAATCTATCCATATGAGCTTCATCATCCGCTACATATGCCACGAGCAGCTTTTCCAATTCAAGAGCCTTTCCCTTAGCTTTTGAATCATCTTTGACCATCTTGTCTAAATCAAATCATCAATCATCTAATTCATAGCAATCAATCAAGTCAAACATTAATCCAAGTAATCAAGCATTCAAATATGATCTAATGAACAAATATAACAATAATGGAAATTTCGTAAATAAAGAGTCTAAAATCTAACAAGCATGAAAACATGAGCAATATCTCTATAATCTTGATGAATGAACTTGCATAGGTTAACATGTAGTAAAATGGATGTCAAATCATCATGAACAATGGATCTATACTTAAGTTTACAAAAATGCATGAAAATCACTAGTTTACACAAAATCAAGCCAACGATCCGATATACTCCTTTGGATCCGTGTGAGAGATAATCACCACTCACCAAATCACCTAAACACCTCAAAAGCAACACACTTCAGATCTGGACAGCGAAGAATCTAACTCGATCTATCACAAATCCGCTTCAAACGATGAAATCTCTCTTTGATGGATGTAGATCTTCAATCTAAGCTCTTGAATCTTCAATTCGATCTTCGATTTGGATGGAAGGAAGCACAAGATTAAAGTGGAGAAAAGAAGTGAAGAAGTGTAGAACTCGAGCTCTCAAAATGGCAGCACTTCGTCGCTTCAAAATCCGGATCTCAAAAATGAAGAAGAACCCGCCTATTTATAGGCAGAAATCCCCTTAGGTCGTCCGCTCGCTATTAGGTCGTCCACGACCTAAAACCTACGACCTAACGCATGCGCATCCACGACCTAACGAAACCCTATGACCCACGACCTAACGCATGCGCGCGACTTACAGATCCAACGACCTAACACATCTGCGCTTCTACGACCTAACAAAGATGCGGCTTAGCTCTTACGCGACCTAACACACACGCGACCTAACACACACAGAAGCTCATGACCTAACTCAACACAGAGGCTCACGACCTAACTAACTTAGCTAGGATACAACTTAACACCTTAGGTCGTCTAACGACCTAACTACTCCACTACTGAACTTAGGTCGCTCACGACCTAACTACGCTAACTCGCTAACTCTTATACTGTTAGCTCTTAAGTCGCTAACTAATAGGTCGCTAACTACTAGGTCGCTAACCACTAGGTCGCTAACTGCCATAGGTCGCTAACTGCCATAGGTCGCTGCCTTTCCTTAAGTCGCTCAAACCTTAGGTTGCTAACTCTTAGGTCGCTCCAATCTCCTAGGTCGCTCACTCGACCTAACCTACCCCTCGAGCTAAGCCACCACACGACTTATCTCCTATACGACCTATCCCCAAAATCCTTAGGTCGCCAACTTCCTTAGGTCGCTCCACTTTCTTAGGTCGTCTACTCCGACCTAACTACTCTACGACCTAGGACTTAGACTATGGATGACTTATCAACAATGCGACCAAATGATAACTGTTTTACGATGTTTCGATCCGTAAAAATACGGGTCGTTACATTCCTTTTCTGAATCAGACATGATATAAATAATTTTTTAATTGAGTTTTTTAATTCTTCATCTATATCAAGATTATTTATTTTACTTTTTAATTTACACTTATTAGCATAATGGCCCGGTGTTTTACATTTCCAACATATTGGAATTTTTCTTTGAGCATATTTATTTTGCTCTCTTCTTTTGTAAGATTTATACGGTTTCCTTTTAGGAGTTTTACTACTTTCTGCATTATTTTCTTTTTGGAAAATATTATTCTTATATGATTTTCTAAATCTTTTTTCTTCTTTAATTGGTTTTATTGGCAATAAACCAAGTTGGTCACAAAAATCTCCTAGATTTCTTTTTCCATAGATTTTTTCCTTTTGGATTTGTTTATGTAATTTTATTTCATTACATAAATGAATTCCTTCTACAACTACCACTACTGCTAATTCTCCATAAGTATATTGGCTATAGGGGATAGTTCCATTATTTTTCTGTTTTAAACGATTTTTAACCCTTTCTGCAAAGAAATGCGGTAGTCCTGATAAGAACTTTTCTTTCCAAAATTCATGATCACTATCACTTCTGGTAAATAACTTAGAAAAATATACATCTTTATACCACCTGAATCGAGATAAATTTTGACATTTTAAATTCATCAATTGTTCTTGAGTTCTATCAGTTTGTAGAGTAGTAGCTCCAATAAAATGTTTGGCTATTGTATATATTAACGTATTTACGTAGTTAGTTTTGGCCATTCCATCTTCTAATTTTGTTGCAATAAATATATGTGACTTTTCTTCATTAGAAAGATGAAAATCCCACCAACCTTTTGGTTGACCTGTAAATCCTTGTATAATAGCTTTAGCTATTCTATCATCTGAATTATTTTTAATTAAGCATGCAGTCGCATTCATTGTCATATAGTTTAGACTTGTTTGTATTTGGTATTCAGAAAAACCATCAATATTCCATTCTACAATGGACGTACGGTCAAAAGATACGGCTCCATAATTATTTTGTTCCTCAAATAAGAGGTCGACTGGCGTTGGTCTCTTATAATAAGGTTTACTATACGAGGTATTTCCGTAATTAATTTTATTAACTTCAAAATTATTCTTTAATTTATTTTGTTCTGTGTTTAAGAACATTTTTTGTAAATTATTTACTTCTTTTGAATCATTATCAGATTCTGGTTCAGAAATATCTCTAGATACTTTATCTTCTATTATTGGTGCAAATTCCTTTACTTCAATATTTAAAGTGTCTAGTCTTTTCATTATTACTTTCAACATTTTAGAGTTTTCTCCTGGTTTGTCTATATTCATTTCTAAATTCTGAGCTGGCTAGGGTTTGAATAAAACTTCATTTGTATCTCAAATTTTTGTTGTATTTGTTTGATCTTTATTAGACCCCTTTTCAATTCTTGTAAGTTGATTACCTATTGACTGTAGTGTTAAATTTGTAAAATTATTTTTCTCTATAATAGCTTAAAATGACTTATCTTTTCTATAAGGAGTAGCGATAATTTCTTCTTTATCGATTTTAATAGATAAGTTAGCTTCTGGAGGATGAATACTCCTAATGGTTTTTCCTGCTTTTGTAATGTAATCTTTATAAGCAGAATTTATGTTGGCAACTGTTAAGAAGTCATCAAAATCTGGAAAAGTATCCTTTTGTTTTTCTATTTTATACATTTTTTCTATCATTATGAAGATATCATAATCTTCTGGTAGATCGTTTCCCATTCTTTTTAAAAATATTTTATATCTTTTAATCCATTTATCTTGTTCTTTAGGGTCTTTCATAAAGAACCATTTTCTTTTATATTTGTTTTCTTCTGAATAAAACTTCATTTTTCAGATTCTAAAAAGGAAATTTAAACTCTTCATCAAGAGTTATTGTATTTATTGTTTCTTACAATTACATTTTCCTTTCCTATTTTTAAAGGACTGTTTTTAGCATTGCCGAATCTTGATTCCTCTGATTTAGAGTTAGAACCTAATTTTAGGTGTGTGACTCTCTCTTTTGAAAATCTAATTTCAACGTCACGATTAGGATATTCAATAATTTCTTTTAATTTTTTATTCTCTACTTTAGCTGGTTCATTTGCTTCTTCTAGAAGCCATTTATCTGGTAAATTTATCTCATTCCAACAGATAGATTTTGGAATTACAACGTTACTTTTACTAATATCTGTTATAAACGGTGTAGTTGTACCTTGATTTTTAATCGGCATATTTTTTGTATCAGTAACAATAGTATTCATTACTTTATAACATATTTTGTAGATAAGAATAACATTTTGTGTTCCTGATTTCATATTAAACCCTTCAATTTTTATGTCCAAGCAGATGGACTGAAGTAAATTTAGGTCTGTTAAAGACATAGTAAAATTTGAAAAGCATGAAAAATATATTGGTCCATCACATAATGTTGATTCAATTATTCCGAATAAGGAATCATGAAATTTATTATGTCTTTTGTCTCTAACTGCAATTATAACAGACGTATTTAGTCCTAATCTTGTTACTGGTTCAAATCAACTTAGATTAATCCAACATGAATGAATTTATATTTTTCTTTATGCAAATTTAAAAGCTTTTTTGAAAATAAGCTAAATGAACTATATCCTTCAGATAAAGGAATTGGCTTTTTAATAGTCTTAATTACATAATCAGTTTTTGTAATAAAACTTCCAGTTTTCTCATAAATCATTGAAGGTGAATAAGCCGGAATATTCCAGTTATTTAAACTAGATTCTAAATCTTCATTTATAGTAATTTCTTTATTTTTACTGAGAATTTCTCTATCTAGATTATCTAGACTATTACTATTGTTTCTAAATGATAATGCTCTAGATAGTCTTTTCATATTATCTACCCTATCACTGTCAACAATTTACGCAAAACTTCCCTAAAATGCCTATCTACGACAACAAACGGGAAAACACAGCTGCGCGACTTAAGGACAAAGTCCCGGGTTTCAAATGTAAATAATAAGTTGGAGTACCTAGATTTTATCAGATAGAATTAAAATAATAACAGTTTGATAAACTAGTGCTGAAAAATTTCTATAGTAATTGTTAATAAACGACGTTGAATAGTATGGTGAATAGTACCTACGACGAATAGTACTAAATAATACCTTCCCTTTGGGCGTTTAAGCCTGAGCAAACCTATCTCCTACTCCCACCGGGATCTGATACACCAAGAGACTCTGGACCTTCGTTTACTCCTTGCTTACAGTGAATATTGACGATTATAATAATCAACCGCTCAAAAGATATAGTGTTTGGTTTTTGGATTTGGGTTCACTATTATGGTGATTGAAAGTAAGGAAATGGTAGGGAATGGTGGTTATGGAAGCAATGAAGGGTAGGTTATAGTTAGGTGGTTATTGAAGTGATACAAAGAAGAGGAGTTAGGTTCGGTGAAGTAGGAATCTATGTGAATTAGCAACAGTGGGGTTGTTGAAGTTGATGAAGGAGGATGGTGGTGGAATATTGAAAATGACCGAATTGTACTGTAACAGAGTAATGTAAAAGAGAGTAGAATATAAATAGAATTGGCAATTGACTGAATTGTAGCAAATGACCAAAATGAAATGCAAAGTTCTTTTTTTAATATAAGTTGAAATGCAAATTAAAAGAAATATATTATTAATGCAAGAATGAAGTGTTAGGGAGGTATGAGGCAGTGAACAAATAGGAATAAAAAAATGAAATGCAATTGCAAGGTGAATAAGTGAAAAACAAAATGCATAAGAAAAAATATGAATTAAAGTGAACAAAGGCAAATAATGAAATGAAGTTTTTGTGTGTGTGTGCATACATATATATTCTTTTTAAGAGAAGAAAATGCAAAATATGTGAAAATTAATTCGAAGAGTAAAATCAAAATCAAATTGCATTCCCCGGTAATGGCACAAAAAACATAGTTGATGATGGATTTTATATCGATTAGAAAACCACTAAAAATATATAATCGTTATAAAAAAACCAAAAGCGCACGGCGTACAATATAGTACGTATGCGAGTATAGGTCGATCCACACGGAAGGAAATAAATTCTAGTATTACTCAATCAAATTAGCCCAAAGTTTTGAAATTGTTTTAAACTAAAAAAAATTATAGAAAATAAACTAGAGAAAAAGTGAATAAAACTATCAGATTAAGGAGCAAGTTAAAGGCAAATCCACTTCCAATCATTCATATAAATCAACACAAAATTCATCTATAATCTCTCTTTAATATTTTAAGTAGAATTGATTGATGTGTTTATCATGAGTATGGTTTATTTGTGCTGTTAATTAGCATAACTTAAACCATCAAACTCTAACACACCATTCAAACCCACTTATCAACTTTCATGAAAATGACATGAAATTAAAAATAAAATCTATTTTAAGCATGATCTGTTTACTATGAATTAGTAATATAGAGCATCAAATTTTGATTCTAGTTTGAATTTCATCATAAAAATCACTTAGGCAAATGATCAAATAGTTTATGTTTATAATTGATTAAGCAGAGCCTATTTTAGTTGTCAACATAGGCTATCAAACTCACTAAAAAAAGAAACATAAACTACCATCATTCTTAATTTCCATTAAGCACAAAAGAGAGATCATAAATGAAATCATTATGTCAATTTAATCTGTTTCATGAGAGCTTCATTAACCCCTAAATTGAAGAGGTTTAGCTTCTCATATTTGAATGCAACATAACATAAGGTGATTTCAACATAAAAAAAGGAAAATGGGAGCTAATTAAAAGAAAAGAGAGCTAACAACTTGCATGAAATAAAACTAAACTAATTGCAAGAATTAAATCTATGCTACTAACATGAAATAACAGAAGCATAAACCAAATAAGAGAGCATAAATTACAATAGCAATAAAAGAAAGCATGTAAACAAAAACAAATAAGAAGAAGGCTAAGAAGCTATTAAAAAGACATTTTATTTATCATTGATTTTGTGGCCACAATATTTATAAAAAAGAAGAAGATGGTTACATGAAACCTAATTCATTTTTACAGGATTGCCAAAAAATTCCCTTGAGATAGTGTAACCTCAAAGTAATCATTAGGAAATTAATTAATCCCCACTAACATGCCTTTAAGTCTCCATTAACATGTGCATGTGCTTTTAATTATGCTCCATTAGTTAGTGGGCATGTGGGCTCCTCCATGTTGCATTATTTCTTTTCTTTTCTACATTCTCTTGGCCTTGAACATTTGTGCATGCATATATCCATGAAGCTCCATCCAATTTGCACACAATTTCTTACAAATAAAAATAAAAATATGCAAATAAATTTTCTCAAAATTAAATCATACACAAAATTACCATTTTCCCCCAAATGAAGATGAATGAATGATGATTTAAAAATAATTTAGATTTTGGTTTAAACATGTAAATTACCCTAATATGCTCAGTTATTCTAATAAAAGAAGATTAAATATGGGAGTAAAAATATACACTTTTATGTGCACATCAGGTCTTGGTCACTAACTATAGTGGTTGGAATTGCATAAAGTCTTAGTATAGTCTGAACATATATCTTGGCAAATTTTGCTGTCGTTTTCGTGGACTTTACCAGAATGAAATGGACACTCTTAGTCAACCTATCAACTATGGCCTGTATACTCTCGTTCCCTTCCCTTGTTCTCGGCAAGCCATCTGTTAAGTCCATCGAAACTGAATCCTACTTCCATATCGAAACCTCAATTTGCTGCAAAAGACCACTTGGCTTATGGTGTTCTGCCTTAACTTATTGACATATAAAGCATCTCTTAACACATTCTTCAACGCCATTCATCATCTCTTCCCAATAAAAGTTCTATTTTACATTTCAGTACATCTTTGTACCTCCAAGATGAATGAAAAACTTTGAACGATGATATTCGTCCAAAACTAAATTTCGAAGGACTCCCTTATCCAAAACATACAATCTTCCTTTCTTCTAAAACCAACCCTTCTCATCAATATCGAATCCACTTAGCCTTTCTACTTAAGCACCACTCTTCAAGCTTGGGATCATTTCGGCACAAAGCGAATCCTCTTTCTGCCTTTTGGAAATCTTCTCAATGGAGCAACACTCAACCAAAAGTGCACATTACAAGTAGCTAAAGTCTCTAAGACATTTCACTCTTCGGTCAATAGCCATAACACAACTATTTTGCTTTTGGCTTAAGGCATTAGCAACCTTATTTCATTCCCTAATGTATGGTCTATCCCAAAATCATACGATTCTAAGAACTCTAACCATCTTTGTTGTCACATGTTCAGCTCCTTTTGAGAGAATAAATATCTCAAAGACTTATGGTCAGTAAACTACTCAAACCCTTCCCCTGAGAGATGATGTAACAACTTGATGTCGAGAAGCAATTAATTAAAATTAATAATAGTGCTATAATTAATTAAAATGGGTTTTTAGATATTTATTTGTGAATGATTTTGGAACTATAGATAATTTTGAAATAAATTCTTTAAAGTTATGAATTATTAAATAGTGAGTGTAGTTATTTTAGGAAACATTAATATTTTAAATAGTAATGACACTAATGTGTATTAAAAGTGACCGAAGTATTTTATAATAAATAATGTTGATAATAATAAGATAAGAAATTTGTTTATTAGAAAGAAAAGGAATTCTATTTTTATTTAAATAAAGATTTTTAGAATTTATTTAATAGAGGTATCAAAATATAATTAAGAAGTAATCTAAATAAATTGAGCTAAAATATGGAAATAAAATTTTTGTAAAAGTATATTATAAATGAGAAATGTTGATTTGAGTTAGCAATAATTTTTAGGTCGGAATTTGAATTAATTTAGGATTAGTAAAGAATTTTTAATTAAATTCGGCTAAATATAGTGAATTTGATATGATTAATTAAATAAAAGAATTTGTGAAAGATAAATTTTATATAAAAAATTACAATGTAGTGTTATCACTTAAGTAAAGTAAATATGACTTTTATTTAAAATTTTATAATGGTTTTCATTATATAGAAATAGTTTTCTAAAGGTTAATAAGAATGAAAATAATTGTTTTAGCCTTTTTGAAGCCTAAAGCCCAAACAATTAAATCCAAACCCAATAGTACTTTGTTTATATTTTTCCACAAGCTAGAATTCTCTACCATCTTCCTGTAAGTACCTCACGTTTGCTTCTTTCCCTCATTTTTTTCTATTTCTCTTATACATGAAGTAAAAATATTTTGAAACCCACTTCCTTGTAAAATCAAAATAAGATCAAATAAAACTCTAATAATTCCCAAATTAAAATATAGTCATCTCAACACCAAGATGCACCTATAATCGAGAAGAAGTTAGGAATTTTCTCATGTTATTGGTTCAAGAAATTTTTACAGTAAAAGCTAGAAGAGGAGATAAGTTAGAAAACTTGGAGTTAGGAGTTGCTATGGTCAAGGTGAGTGAATTCCACTCACGAATCTATGCTATAATGAGATGTATATTAAGTGAGTGCTCTTGTTGTTGATCTCAGTATATTGATTTTGGCTTCTTCTTTGCTTATTGTTAAACCCTAAGATTTTCACCCCATTCACTGTCAATGAGCACCATTTACATTATGCAGTGATTTGTGTTGCTATTGTATGAATTTGGATGGTTAAATTATTGTTTGGTTTTGCACTGATATTGGTTTCATCAGAGGGGAGAATCTGTAAAAGCAATGACGATGAGAGTGGGAAGCAACTTGGAGTTTACGCTTCAGGTTTCACCCAAGTGGTCGACCCCTCTCTTGAAGAGGTTGACCTCTTGAGGTCGACCACTTAAGGGAAGAGGTCAATACCTTAAGGTCGATCCCTACTACCCCTTAACATGAAAAAAAAAATTAAAACTATATTTTTAAAGATAAAAGAAAAAGTCAACAAAAATATGTTTGGAAAGTAAAAGTCTGATGAATTGTAAATAAGAAATTATTTTTATGAAATTATTTTATTTAATATTAAATATTAATTACTTAATTTAGATATTGATTACTTAAGGGAAATTTAGTTTTTGATTTTAATAAATCTACAAAAATTTTATAAAATTATAAAAATTTATGAAATTATTTCTAATTGATATTTAAGAGTTTTCAAAGTATATTTCACGTAAATTTGAGTATAATTAAAGTTTTGAAAAATATATTATTAATTTAGATCCTATAAAATTTGTTCAAAAATAATATTTAGTTATAGGAAATTATGGAATCTTTATTAAGCACAATATTTAGCTCTACAAACTATTTTTGGGGTTTCAAAAATAAGAAATAAGTTTTTTTTAATGTTATTGGTAAGTATTAAATTACTATTTAATTTTATAAAAGATTGAGAAATTAGTTATTCATTGTAAAGAATAAATTATATTTGAGTTAGATAATTATCTAGTTAATTCTGGAATATATATCCATTTCTAAGTATTAATTTTGTTATATAAGATTATATGTTGTAAATGATTCATTATCAAATATTAATTTACTATTTTGATCGTTCTCTTCTTGTTTATTAAATTAGATTATATGAATGATTCAACGTTGACGTTGATTTTTTTTGTAATTATAATACAGCGATGATATCCATCTATTTGATTTTGTAATGATTTTTATCTATGTGATGAGGAATGAGAATAAACTACTATTTATTTGATACTTTGTATATTTTGTATTATATATTATCACTACAATTCTGACCCCATGTTCTCTATTCTTTATTATATATTGTTGTTCTATCCTGGAGGCACATGTGTTTATTGCTTTGTGCTAATATTGAGTATGTATAGGTAAGTTATTTATTTGATAATTTAATACTACCAATGTCAACCCAAGGGAATATTCACATGTGTACCCCATATAGCCTCATTCTCTATTATCCGATAATGTTAGACTGTAATGCTCTTGAATAGTATAGGTATAGAGGTGGGGGTGTTACAAGTAATGCCTCCAAATCTTTGGCACAAAGATAGCTGCCACTAACTCTAAATCATAAGTTGGATACCGAATTTCCTAGGGTTTCAACTACCTAGATGCATATGCTATAACCTTACCCTTCTACATTAACATGCTCCTAACCCAAATCTCGAAGCATTATTATATACTATTATATTTTTCATTCCCTTTTGGCATTACTAAGATCAGAGCTTCCGTAAGCGGAAGCTTCACCTCTCGAAATGCAACCTCACATTCCTTCAGACAAACATACCTTTCATTCTTTCGCTTAAGCCTCGTCAATGGTGCTTCTATCCTAGAGAAGTCCTTAATGAATTTTTGATGGTATCCAGCCAATCTTAAGAAACTCCTTATCTCAGTAACAGTCTTAGCTTTCTTCCAATCATTCATGGCTTCAACCTTCGTAGGATCTGCAGCCAATCCCTCCTTCGAAACCACATGGCCTAAGAACTTAACTTCTTGCTTCTAAAAATGGCACATAGAAAACTATGTCTTCAAATTGTGTTTTCTCAAGGTCTCCAGTACCAATCTAATATGAACCTCATAATCTCACTCATCCTTAGAATGCACCAAGATATCATCTATAGAGACTAACACAAATTTGTCCAACTGATATTGAAATACTTGGTTCATAAGATCTACAAAGAATGCCAGAGCATTAGCTAGCCCAAAAGGCAAGACTAACCACTCATATGAACCATACCGTTGATGATATGTTTTGTCAACCTTGGAGTTATGATAATTCATTATGAAAAGCAAAGGATACCTGCTAATCACTAGGCTTAATGATGGAAATTGAGAGCAAAAGAGCAATTACAGGTAAATGAAATAATAGGTGAAGTGGTTCGGAGAAGCTGCCTACATCTACTATAAAGTTCTCTTACCATATGGCTTAGTTACAATTACAAGGAATTACAAAAGAATAACAAGAAAAGATTATTCGCTTATAACTAACAAAGCTGCTAATCTCAAGGAGCTACTGTATCAGGATATTTGAGTGGTAGATTACAATTCCTACCTTTCGGGTCCCAAACTTTCGTGACACGATATTTTAGGTCCAAATTAGGTGACCAACCAAAGTCACCACCAGGCCACCAGGCCACCAAACCAGGTCACCAACTAGGTAACCAACCCCTTGGAAGTGGCCATGGATGGGGTTCTTATAGTAGTTGAACTAGTGCTTGGATGGAAAAGATCATGTTGTAAAACTGGTGTGAAGCACCTGACCATTGATCCGGTCCAATGGACTTGATGGGAGACAGCTGGTGAAAGAAAGAAATGCATGGCTGAAATGAAGGTCATAATGAGAACTATACAAGGAGCATGCTCTGCCATGCTTCACATTAAATACGCTAGTACTTGCAGTATGCTTGTAGAAAATGGAACCTACTTCTTATCAAAAATAGGTACATTTGGTTGTACCTCTGGTCGCTTTGCTCCTACATGCCTAGGTGGCTGGAGGGTCCGAGCTGGTCTGCTTAGGCTATAAGGAGGATGAAACATCGGTGAGAGCCAAGGGAACCCGTAGACATGTGGGATGAGACAGAATGTAGGTCATAGGTGGATGTATCAAAGATGGACCAATGATAGGCCACCCTTTAAACAGTCTTAACCTATGTCGGTCGGGAGATATCCAAGGGAGAGATGCTTGAGCAAGAAGGCTGGCCTGGAGCCAGGTTGTTAGCAAGCAGAAGAGAGAGTCGATCGAAAATGAGAGATTTGCCGAGCTTGGCTCAGGCCTTATCTTAACGAGTGAGCTGGTCGTTGGGGTTGCTGTATGGTAAGGCTTGGCCAGCAGAAGGCTTGACGTGCAATTGAGTAGTGAAGCCGATGTAGGCATAGGCTGGATTTGGTTTATCATCGTATGTAGGGAGCCCAATCGACCTACCCTCAACAACGGATGGTTTGCGAGTTGACGTGGGCACTATTGACTCGAACAGGACTGGGATAGGCTAAATGCCTTAATTAGTCTACCTTCTTACTTACAAAAAAATTGAGTAACATTTCCCCCTTAGGTCCACACCTAGAACATTATTTAGGGTGTTTAATTGGATATATTAAATAGAATAATGTAAATGATTAAGGAGAATGAGATTTGGTTATTAACAAGATCGTCCTTAATAAATTAAGTAATGAGATTGTTTTGAAAAACTTAACACATAAGAGAATATATAAAAGGGGAAAAATAGGTGGATCCATCTTTTAATCCTTAAACCCTCACCCTCTTATATCATTCTCATTTTACTCACATAAAAACAACCAAAAGAAGAGCATAAGGAGGCCGACCATAACATAGGGGAAAAGGGGACAAAATCAAAGGAGATTCATAAGCTAAAGCTTAGAGAAACTAGAGAAACATCAAATCTCAACTCCAATATCAAGTTTAAAACAATCTCTTTTATCTATTATTTAATTCGATTATGGTTAGTACCCGAAATCATCTTGTTTGATTTGCCAAGTTATGGTTGAATAATCATTATTTGTATAGAATAATGGTTTATGGAATTTTTATGAAATTATTTGAAGGGTTTTTAAGGGTAAAACCTAAGTTTTTAATCACTAAATGCTTTGATTTCCTTGTATGTTGCATAAAACATTAATTTGGAGATAGGTTTTTAATTCCATAATTTTCTAAGTTAAAATGAACATTTTATAAATTTCTTAAGGTGGAAATTGGGATTTATTTTGGGATTCAATTATTTAAAATAATTAAATAAAGTTTTTGACCTCGAAATTTTTATATGGTAAGAATAAGGTATTTCTGAATTTCTAGGATTTTGGGGATTTTTCACAAGTGATTTTGAACTATTATGAATTTATTTTACTAGATAAGCATTTGAATTAATAATTAATTAAGATCATTAATTAATTAAGTTGGCAAATGTTTAGGACATTAAAAACAAAATGCGGTAGAATTTATGAAAAGAATAAAGTATTTCATTGTCCAATAGGGTTTTAACAAAGAATAATATTTGGTGAAAAGTATTTGTTTTTATTGATGATAAATCAGTTTTCATAATAATTACGATAATATCATGCCACTCCTATCCGAAGCTAAGATAATGCTGGAGCTAAGAAGATTAGGGTCGATGTGGAGGGAAGCACATGATTACTACGTAGGTAGCTATGGAATAGTTCCTACAATATGAAAGTTGACTTTGTCGGCAACCTATTATCGACGACATCACATTATCATGATTCATTTAAGTGTTTAAAGTTTAACGTCATAATCATTGATATCACATGTTTACAGCCTTATTCTATATGATGCTGCCTCACTTATTTCGCCATCATTGTTGCTGCCTATTTTAACTTCGACCATATATAATTGGTGGCATAGTAGCTAAAGTATGCTAAGTATAATATTTTACAATGACGCCGCTTGTTTTATGCCACTATTCACCAATGTCGGCAAGGTTTTATATTGCATTGTGTTGGTAATGATGCTGCACTGTATCGATGCCACATTTCTTCCTTTTAACGCCGATAAGGCTTAGTTTTATGTAAGTTAAAACTATGTTTTAAAGAGGCGATATAACCAATGTTTAAGAGGGCCGATAGCTCTATAATTTTGGTTGTTACCCATATGATTTAGGAAAACCTAAAGTTTTGTTTTAAAAGAAGGATAGCCTATATCATATAAATGTCAACATCCTTGTTTTTGGCATAGAGTTTTATACTTAAAAGGATTTTAGTTTTTGGTTTTCGACCTTAAATAGAGGTCGACATTGTTATTAACATCGAAAATATTCCTTAATGTCCTAATTAACGTTGGCGAGCCATATGTTGTATGATTTCGACTTTGATCATAGGGGATACCAATGTTTTACATTGCTATGTGTTATAAGTATATGAAGTTGACATTATTTATTGGGGTTACCAAGAAAGAATAAACTCGCCACTAATTTTTAGGGTACCAATGTATTTTTAGTTCAACATATATCATTGGGGATACCAATGTATACTATTTTGGGATGTTATAAGTTTAAGGGGTATACAACCTAATTGGGGACTCCAATAGCTATAGGTTGAACATGTGGGTTAAACATGAATTAAATTGATAAGTGATGGGTTCATAGTTATCCTAGGAGAACTATGGGATGTTTGATGGATAGTCCACATTATTTTAAATAATGAAATATGTGAGATGGATAGTCCACATCATACCCGAGATGGATATGGTTAATGAAGGGTTCATAGTCATCCTAGAAAACTATGGGATGTGTGATGTATAGTCCACATCATTTTAAATAATGAAATAGGTGAGCTGGATAGTCCATGTTACCTTGATAATGAAATTATGTGTGATGGGTAGTCCATATGGCAGGAGGATGGGTAATCCAAATAATCATATGTGAGATGGATAATCCACATGAGTATAAGATGGATAATAAAAATTTAGATGGGTAGTCTGATTAATTAGGATGGGTAACCCAATATATATTGCATTATTGCAAATAATCTTTAATCTATTCTAACCATTGTAGATGCATAAGCACGTTATATGATTAATATATTTTGGTTGAGATACTAGTAAGGGGAAAACCCATTCTGCTTAGCGGTGTGGTCGTACTATATATCTATTTGTTCAAGATTGTAGGTTTTATTCGCACCAGACTGTATGTCTGACCCGAAGTTTTTGTTTTTTCCCTTAAACTCTCGGGTACTCGTTTGAGTAAGTCTGGAGTAAAGGATTTCAGGTTTTCAGTTAGACGAATAAGCATCTGAAGATGAGTAGGAGGCAAATCTAGCTATTTAAGAGTTATCTAATCCACTATGTTGCTTGATTTTTCTAGATGGATGTAAGGGCAAGTTATACAATTGCCAAGTGTTAGGCTCTGGTCGACTAAGGGGGCACTTCATATGTCGCTCTTGGAGTATTTTGTAATAATTATTTTTTCTTTGAACGTGGGCTTGCGAACGGGATTACATAATGAATATGAAATGTTATCTATAAAATGAAATGTGAAAGTTTGCTATTAAAATGTGTTTAATATAATTCATATTCATGTGCTTTTGATTATTGATATGATTAATATAGCCGCATTTTGTCACCGAAAATTAATACTATGGATGACTACAGCATTCATAGCCCTTAGTTTCGGGCCTCAAAATGGGAGATGTTACAGTAAGCGGGCGCGGGCATGTAAAATCATGAAGGCTCCACCGATTGACGGTTCTACCATGTAACTCCCACGTGGTATTGTACCATTGGCTGTAGCGGTTGTGCTTCTCGAGACATGGCGGGGATGTGTCATTTTGCCCACGTGCATGGTGAGACATAGCATTTATCATTCTTGAACGATTGAGATCCTTTTTGCTTTTTTGATCATAAAGGTTGCGATTAAAGGGAGAGCTGTATAAATACCCCCATCTTCTTTCCCTTTGAACTCATGGGGCTATTTCCATGCAATTTCTTTAGAAAAATCGAACTTTGCACAGCTTTCTATTAGTAAAAATAGATAAGTTCATCTTCCTTTTCCTCTCCAATTGCTCTTGAGTGCTTTGGTATTTATCAAATTAGTTGGGATTAAAAGGAAGGCGGGGGCTCTTTAAGTGTCGAACCATGTTTTTCGATTGCAGTTCGGACTATTGCTTGAATTCTGCTTCTTGAGATGGATCTTGATTTTGGCTTGGACTTGTGCCCTATAGCCAAAGTTCTAGCAGTGATCTATCAATGTTCTCAGGCTAGTATTCCAGGTAAGGCTAAGGGGCTTCCTTGCTTTGATTCTTTGATGCTTTGACTTTCCCAACCTCAAGTCGGTTTGGATGCTTCACCATGTTGTTGGAAAGAGTAGTGGTTGTCGTCTCTGCTTCTTCTTCCATGGCCAAAGCTTTGGTATGTTCCTTGGCGAGGTTGCCTAGAAGCTTTTCAGGGCCTCTTTCGAGATTCGATGTGGACGACTTCAAAGATGGTAACACACTCAGTTTTCTTCAGCAAGTTCTTGATCGCTCGAAGTGCTGGGGAAGTGTAATTGGTGTAGCCGAGTATAGTTATGGAGATGATAAGAGCGTGGGTCAGTATGCCTCTAAAGTGCGTTGTTGGCATACGTTTCCTTCTTTTTTTCTTCTTTTCAACTAGTTAGCAATTGAAAATCTTTGTAAGCCTAGCGGAGCTGACATTGTTCCCATGCATTCTTTTGAACTGAATAAGTATAGATCTTTATGTTGAAAGCTTATTATTTATGAAACTAGTTGTCTTTGATTTTTTGCCTACGACCGCAAGTATAGCTTATCTTAGATAACTAGAATAGTTCTTTGCATTGAGTAGACCAATCTATTTTAACTGATAGGCCATGCCGATCAATGGACTCAAAAGCGAGCAATGACAAAGTAACTCGGTTGTTCGTCAAATGCCGAGGATGACAAATAGCTAAGCTACACTATGCTGCTTTGTTGATGGGAGGTCCCACATGAACCTGTGCGCTGAGTGGCTCGAGGTTCTCCCAAGTGACATCCAGTCAGGGGAGTTCCTGCATTATTTTCATAAAAGGTTTCATGTTTAAGATGTGCTAAATAGTAATATTACCATGCAACGGGCCAAACCTGAGCATTGATAAGAGTTAAGTGCCGACCAAGTACTAAGTAGCGATGGCATTGCCATAGAGTAGTATTGCATGTTGGTTCATGGGTTTGTTTGGGTGACAAGTGATCAAGTGTGGAGTGGTGGATGGGTCCGACACGAACCGGAGCCCACGAGGGCATAAGGGTTTTCCTGGGTAACACATCGCATATTGTTAGATAACCATAGGTCACTGCTCAAACTGGGGCACATGGCTGGCTTGAACACTCATGTAGAAAGGTGTGATATAATGGTGAGATGAGCGGCAGACACCGTCATTCATAATAATTTAGCAGATAGAAATGGTAAAAAGTGAACTTATCTGTGCATCGCTCTGATGTTGGGCTGTCCCAGCACAAACCTAAGCATTGAGGGACCTGAAGGTTCTATAGGGTAACACGCTGTAATAAGGAGCTGATAGGAGGTCCTGGCTCGAACCTAAGCGTTGAAGAGCTTGAAGGTTCTCCAAGGTGATGTTATCCCGCCCTTTGGCAAGGCCAGGATACCAGGGAATCGATTGGAGGACAGACGTCGATCGTCGTGGATATCGATGGGTTTTGCCCGGGGCCGGATCAGGCTGCAATCGGTAGGACACAACCAGGGAAGTACTGCGAGCCCACTTTCCAAGTTTCAGATCAATCCGAGTTCATATGCTCAAGTTATGATGGATGCAAGTCGAAGGGCAGAGCACTTTTTCGTATCCATCGGGAAGCAGTAGTTCGTACTGATCGAAGTTAACCATGCTTCGAATCCATCGAGTTCGTCTCGATGTACTTCGTATCAATCAGCCCGGCCCAGATTTCGTATCCATCGCTATGGGTGATTTCGCATCCATCAGATCGGCAGTGATTTCGTGTCCATCAGTGGATCTCGGTTCGTATCCAACCAGTCTGTGTCCATCACCCGCTTCGCATCCATCAGTTCCCTCAGATTTCATATCGATCAGGACAGCAATGCTCGTACCCATCGATTTTGTATCGATAGACTCCGTACCCATTAACGGCTAAGACGACCAGTGTCGATTGGCCAAAATGTCTGCTTCATATCCATCGAGGCACTGTTCTTCGTATCCACCAAAGAACCTTACTTCGAGTCCATGCACAATGACTTACTCGTATCTAACAAGTCAACTAACTAAGATGACGTGTCATCCATCGAAGCAAAAAAGGCGAGATACATGGAGTCGAAGCAGTCAATATGGCACAAAGACCGGATCGAGACGAAGCGCGCGCGCCACATCACTTCAAGAGCACGTGCAGCCAGCAAGGCGAACGGATGGAGTCGAATTCATGGAGACGAACCGGACAGCCTACGAGAATTCACATTTCGTATCGACGATATCTCGCAAGCCAATGATCCAAATCCAATGAAATTTCCAGGAGAGCTTGCGTACACACTGAAGCAGGTCTCCACCAAATTTCAGCTTAATTGGACGTCATCTTGATCGACACGAAATGGATTCGTATCGATCACAGATCGAGGCCAAACTTTCTGGAAACGGTCGAGTGGGTCCCCTCACGTGCCAGACCAAGTCTCCCGGAGTTTGAGCAAGATCTGAGCTTCCAACGCCTATAAATAGAGCCCCAGAACCAACAGAAAGAGGATCTTTTTTCCTCTGAAGCGTCCAGACTCTGTCGGATTGAGATTTGCATCCTACTTTTGCTGTCAATTTCGAATTCTAATCTGTAATCCGCTGTTCTCCGCTGTAATCGCTTGTAATCATTGAAAGAGGATCAATAAAATCATCAAAACTTCATAGTGGACGTAGGCAATACGCCGAACCACTCTAAATTGCTTGTCTTTGCATTTTACATTTCTGTTTGTTGGAGTTTTTGTCAGATAACCTCTGTTTTACATTTATAATCTTCACTTTATCTCTTCAAATAACTCCCGAAGAGTGTTGTGCCCATTTTTGGTACAAACACTTTGGTGCTTTCATTAAGAGAACCAGTTTTTTCTCCTGCTCCTTGGATCTACCATCGATACCGGATTGCATACATCCAAGAGGAAGATCCAGATATCTGATTCGGAATCCTGCCACTCTATTCAGATTTGCATAAAATCTAGGAAAGGACTCCACTACTGAAGATGGTTAGCACAAGAACTGGCGCTACCGCTACAGAGCAAGAAGGCCGAGATAGGCAGAATCCCACACAGCAGCCTTCTTCTAATCAAGACAATACCGCTCACTCGGATTCGACAGGGCTAGTCACCCGACAGGAGTTTCAAGTATTGCTTCAGGAGCTGACCCAAAGCCGTCAGCAGTTGGCGGAACAGTTGCGCGCCAATATCGAGCTGACCAACCAGCTAAACCGCCGGGGCCACAGAAGGTCCAGGAGAGATGATGCCTCCAGAGCATCTACCGAAAGCTCAGCTTCATCTGACTATCACCACAGGACTACCCGTCCTCGGTTAGAGGGGAGTCGCGCTCAAGCTACTGGATATCAACCCGCCTTAACTGTTGGGCAACTGAGGGCAGGACCATCGACCATCTTCCAAACGGGACCCTCGACACGAGGAGGCACTGCCCCACAGTACACTACTGCCCCACAGTACACCATGGATAACCGCGCCACAACCGCCGTAGCAGAAACAAGGGTTGATACCCGAAATCAATCAGAGCCGATCGATCAACAGCGTGGACATACTCCTGAACCATATTTCCCAGAAGACGCTGAGCCAAGGAGGCGAGACACGGATCGTCGACAGCGCCCGATCCAGACTCGCACCGTGGAACCCGACCACGCCTTATCTCATCATACTCAGAATCTGCCAGTGTCGGATATATCAACCATGATACGTCAAATGATACGCGAGAGTCAGGGGCTCACTAATGATGATTAGGGGATTTCTCGTAGTCATACCCCTTTCACAGACGAAGTGTTACACGCTGAACCCCCCAGACGATTCAAAATGCCAACTCTCCCGATGTATGAAGGAAATAGTGACCCCAACCAACATATTCTGAAATATGAATGGTCGATGAGCGCTGCAAGGGCTGACGATGCAGTGAAGTGTCGAAGTTTCCCCATCTCTCTGAGGGGAATCGCGACAATGTGGTTTACACGCCTACCACCTAGATCAATCTCTTCGTTCGATCAATTGGCCAAGAGGTTTGTAGAACAGTTCCGTATGCATGTTGCCAGGCCAAAAGACATTAATACCCTGTCCAGCGTCACTCAAGCCCATGGAGAAACACTCCGGCGTTACCTGGAGAGGTTCCACGCGGCGTGTATTGAGATCACCAATCCTAATGATAATTCAATCTTGATGGCTTTGACCAAGGGGATTGATCCTGATTCTGAGTTTGGGAACTGGCTAGCAGGAAAACCACCCGCATCATTGGACCGTTTTTACTCCAAGGCCGCTCAATTCTTGCGGCAAGAGGACGCAAAACAGTCTAGGAAGCAGGATGATGCGAGGCCCAATATTGAGGGAATACAGAGTAATGTAGCAGTTAAACAATCCGGTGAGAGTTCCTGGAAAGTTCAATTGAACATACAGAATAAGCAAGCCCAGCCGAGAGGAAACAATAGCCAAGATAAGAAAAGAGATCAGAGCCGAGGTCCACGACATAGGGCTCAAATGTTTGACAATTATACACCGTTAAATACGTCATTGGAAAACGTATACTTACAGACCTGCAACACTGTACAGTATAAGAAACCAGCTCCGAAGCCCTCATCGGAGAGGCAGGTTCAGACAGGGAAGTTCTGCAGATTCCATGACAGCTACGGCCACAATACCAATGAGTGTCGGCATTTGCAAGACCTCATCGAAAAGTTGATCAGAGAGAGGAAGTTGGATCAGTTTGTACGGGCGCCGCCGTTTGGTGGAGCGGGCCCTTCAAATCAGAATCGTTCACAAAACCAGGAGCGACAGGAGGAACCTGCCCGTGAGGGCGGGAGGTTAGTTATTAACACAATAAGTGGTGGTCCCCACCCGGCAGACAGAAGCTGGGGGGAAATGGAGTCGTATGCTAGTTCTATCAGGCATGCAGACTTCGAGTGTTGTAGTAATTGCGAAGACGGAACCCCGGTAAAGCAACAAAAGATAATATCTGATGATATCGTGTTCAGGAGCCGAGACGCCGATAAGGTCGAAGCCCCTACAATCGGCCCACTAGTCATATCTGCCCAGGTAGGTCCTGCTTGGATGAAGAGGATCCTGGTTGATAGTGGAAGCTCCATGAATATCTTGCTTAAACGGGCTTACGACTTAATGAAAATGGAGGCAAAGGATTTGAAACAATGTTTATCCCGAATCCACGGTTTCAACGGAAGTGCCACGATACCCATCGGAGTAACTGAACTCCCGGTTGAGTTGGGGGTTGGAGAACGCCGGAGAGTCCGGATTTTATAGTTTGTCGTCTTAGAGATTGATTCGCCTTATAACGCATTTTTGGGCCGACCGGCCCTAGCCGAATTCAGGGCAGCCATCGCCCCATGGTGTTTGACTCTGAAGTTCCCCACTGATCGTGGGATTGGAGTTGTTCAAGGAGATCAGGCCACGGGAAGGGCCTGTTATGTTGCTGAGCTGCGCGGGGCGCAACGTAAAGAGAAGGGGAAGGGCGTAGAGGAACCTCTCTGCGTCCGTTCTATTGATAATTGACAATTGATGCTTGGGCCTCGGCCCGGGTACCACGACCAATTCCTGAAAGACCTGGACCCTAGGGACAATGAAGATAAAGACGAATCTACGGAGAGTCAAGCTTCTCCGGCCGAATTGACTGTGGACGTCCCAATCAGTGAAGATGATGATTCAAAGATGCTGAAAGTTGGGTCTCAACTGAACGAGCAGACACAGCAGGAATTGGTCGAGTTTCTTCGGGCAAATCTCGACGTCTTCCCCTGGACACACTCTGACATGTGCGGAATCTCGCCAAACATTGCAAGTCACTCCCTGAACATAGATCCGCGACATGTCCCAGTCAAGCAGAAAAGGCGCGGTATGGATCCAGAGAGATCTGCCGCCCTTAAGGAGGAAGTTGATAAACTACAATCAAACGGGTTTATTCGAGATGCCTTGTATCCAGAATGGGTATCCAACCCTGTACTGGTTCGAAAGCCAAACGGAAAATGGAGAACCTGCGTTGATTACTCTGATCTAAACAAGGCCTGTCCAAAAGATAGCTTCCCACTTCCACGAATTGATCAGCTCGTAGATTCAACGGCCGGACATGAGCTACTATCTTTTATGGATGCTTATTCCGGCTACAATCAAATACCCATGCATTTACCTGATTAGGAACATACCAGCTTCGTAACCGATCTAGGACTCTACTGTTACAAAGTCATGCCATTTGGTCTGAAGAACGCTGGAGCGACATACCAACGCTTAGTCAACCGGATGTTCGCCGATCAAATCGGGAAGACCATGGAGGATTACGTGGATGACATGCTGGTGAAGTCTCGATTCTCCACGGATCACGTCAGAGATTTGAATTCAATGTTCAGTATCCTCTGGGAGTATGGAATGAAGCTCAACCCGCTCAAGTGTCACTTCGGCGTCGCATCTGGAAAATTCCTTGGGTTCATTGTCAATGCTCGAGGGATAGAAGCAAATCCTGAGAAGATCTGGGCTATAAGAAATTTGCAAACCCCTAGAACCGTAAAGCAAGTCCAGAGTCTCAACGGAAAGGTCGCAGCATTGAGCAGGTTCATTTCAAAGTCCACTGATAAATGCATTCCTTTCTTCGACCTGATCCGGAAGGGAAAACGAAACTTTGAATGGACCACAGAGTGTGAAGGCGCGTTCCGATCACTAGTTCGACATCTTTCCACACCTCCGATCTTGTCAAAACCGGTCGACCACGAACAATTGTACCTCTACCTGGCAGCATCGGAACATGCGATCAGTGCTGCTCTAGTTCGGGAGGAAGACAAGGTGCAAAATCCGGTTTACTACGTTAGTAAGCGACTAACAGGAGCTGAAAGAAATTACCCGAGACTGGAGAAACTGGCCTATTGCCTGGTCATTGCCTCAAGAAAGCTCCGCCCTTAATTCCAAGCTCATCCTCTTATTGTGTACACCGATCAGCCGTTACGGCAGGTCCTCACACGGCCTGAGACATCCGGTAGGTTAATCAAGTGGAACATTGAGCTAAGCCAATTTGATATCACGTACGCTCCGCGAAGAGCAATTCAAGGACAAGTCCTGGCAGATTTCATAGCTGAATTGACCATTCCAGAAGACTTGCCCAAGACCAGTGAATCCCCCGAATACATCTGGAAGCTGTATACTGACGGTGCGTCAAATAACCGGTGTTCGGGCGCTGGAGTTGTACTTAAGACTCCCGAGGGCCGATCCATATGTTATGCTTTGAAGTTCGACTTTCATGCAACTAATAATGAAGCTGAATATGAAGCCCTCCTAACCGGCCTAAAACTTGCCAGAGACTTGAGAATTATCGCTGTGGAAATTTATTGCGATTCACAGTTAGTGGTGTGTCAAGTACGAGGAGAATATCAGGCAAGAGACCAAAGACTGGCTGCTTACTTGGCCCGAGTTCAGGAAATACTAAACCAGTTTGATTATTATGCCATCTATTATGTGCCTCGGGAGCACAATCAGAAAGCCGATTCACTGGCAAAGTTAGCCAGCACAGGTGAAGCACAGCAAATGGGACTTGTCCCCGTTGAAACGTTGGCCTCCCCGAGCATCGATCGGATAGAAATAATCTCTGTGTTTGAAACCGCTCCCAGTAGAGAATCTTGGATGACTCCGTATCGGAATTACATTGAGAATGGGACGTTGCCCGAGCCTAGAAATGAGAAGAGACAAATTCAGCGGAAAGCTTCGCGGTTCGTCATCCAAAACGGAGTCATGTATAGGAGAGGTTATTCCGTTCCTCTCCTCAGATGTATCGCCCACGAGGAAATCAAACGAGTGTTACATGACGTACACGAAGGAGAGTGTGGCGATCATACCGGGGGACAAGCTCTCGCTAAGAAGATACTCCGATATGGGTACTACTGGCTGACAGTGAACCGAGATGCGGCGAACTATGCTCGGAAGTGCGATAAATGCCAGATACATGCCCGAATTCCAAGAGCCCCGCCTACTGAAATAACCCAAATGGTCAGTCCCTGGCCATTCGCAATGTGGGGCATCGATATCATCGGCGCTTTACCTTTGGCGAAAGGCGGTGCGAAATACGCCATCGTTGCCGTTGACTACTTTACAAAGTGGGTTGAGGCCGAAGCCCTTGCAACCATTACGACCAAGAAAGTGATAAATTTTGTGGTTCGCAACATCATCTATCGATTCGGACTCCTGCATACCATCATCACTGATAACAGAGCCCAATTCGAGAGTGCGGAATTCAAGAATTTCTGTCAACGGTTTCATATCCACAAAAAGTTCTCGGCTGTCGCACACCCCCAAGCGAATGGACAGGTTAAAGCTGTCAATAAAGTTATAAAATCAATCCTGAAGAAACGATTGGAAAAGGCCGGGGGCAAGTGGGTCGATGAACTTCCTATGGCGTTATGGGCCTATCGAACGACTCACAAAACCACGACCGGACACACTCCGTTTTCCCTATCTTATGGCTCAGAGGCTGTTATTCCGGTCGAGACAGAAGTGTTCTCTCATCGCGTGACTTACTATGATCCGAAAACGAATGCTATACTCCTGGCCGAATCTTTGGATCTATTGGATGAAAAACGGGAAGAGGCTGATTTGAGAGCAGCCGCACATCGAAGTCGGGTCACCCGACTGTACAACACCAAAGTTCGACCTCGAACCTTTGAACTCGGCGACCTCGTGCTCAAGAGAATCTACCCAGTTCCTTCACACATGAAGCCGAACTGGGGAGGACCGTATGTAATTACACGAAAACTCGGAGATGGCACGTTCAAGCTGTCGACCGTTGACGGTCTCGATTTGCCGAGGGCTTGGAACAGCGAAAGTCTCCGTCGCTATTACATATGACAGGCTTTATTTATTTCATTCTATTTAGCAATTTGTTTCTGCATTTCGAAATTTTAATTTTGTAATAAGGCAACTGACTTTGTCGCATTTTCTTATTTCAGCAATAAAATGCCACTTCTTCGAGCCAGAGCTGTGATTCATTAAGTACGATATACGACATCACGATGCACGAAGAGCTAAATCCCATCACGCAATGGGACTTATTCAAGTGGAGAGTGGCTGTGATACGACCGGCCACTCGCTAAGTGAAACCCGAGCTCGGGGGCAAGCCATTACACCAATATTGATAGGATTGACACACGACAATCCTGCATTCAACTTTGTATTCCCAGAGTGCGAAGCAGAGTATAAACGACCAACTCCGTATTCCCAGAGTGCGAGACGGAGTATAAACATCAATCAACTCCGTGTTCCCAGAGTGCGAAACGGAGTATAAACAACTAACTCCGTGTTTCCCGAGTGCGAAGCGGAGTATAAACGACCAACTCCGTATTCCCAGAGTGCGAGACGGAGTATAAACATCAATCAACTCCGTGTTCCCAGAGTGCGAAATGGAGTATAAACAACTAACTCAGTGTTCCCAGAGTGCGAAGCGGAGTATAAACGACCAACTCCGTATTCCCAGAGTGCGAGACGGAGTATAAACATCAATCAACTCTGTGTTCCCAGAGTGCGAAACAGAGTATAAACAATTAACTCTGTGTTCCCAGAGTGCGAACAACTGCTTGCGAGATGACTTATATCCCCGGAGTGTGGATGAAACGATTCATAAGAAAACAAGTGTAGTTCGACCACTCGGTCCTCGCTCGATGCAATCACAAGCTGATCATCATAACTTAACCCTGGAACTGGGGGCAGATGCAAATGTTAATCATTACCCGAAACTGTATGATGTTCAGCTCCGATGCAATCCCCTATCATAGCTCAAGTCCGAGATTTCCATACTTAACAAGCAAAATGAGCTATTCTTGAAACGATAAAATAATGCAAGTACACCGGACCGAAGTTCGAACACTACAATATTCAAGCATAGAAAGAACATAAGCTGAGACTGGAAGACAAAATTTTATTTTCGACTAAATCAAAAACAACGGTTCATACATGAGCCTTTCCAAAATACTCCTACTTGCAGGGGCCGAACCCACATCTAAACACGGCCTACAAAAGAAAAAAAAAGTGACAAAATCCCTGACTGCCAAAAAAGAAAAATATGCCTAAAAGGAGTGTCTAATCCTTCTGCTTCCTCAACTTCTTTTTCCTCGAGGAGCTACTGGAGCCACCAGTACTCTTTCGTTTGGAACCTTTCTCCTTAGGCAGGCTCCCCTCGGGTGAAGGCATAATGTCTACGTCCTCGTCCGAGCTGGACTCTATGGGAATGCTTCCCACAGGAGGAGTCGGAGGAACAGAATCCGCAGTCGGAGGAGGGACAGACGCACTAGTATCAACGAGCGTGCCCCCAGGAGACACAATCATAAGAGGAGTGGGGCACTGTGCTGCTGCTCCGCCCTCTACGCTACCGCCATGCGCCGCGGCCGCCATCTCGGCATTAATCTCGGCCAACATTGTCGCTTCCCGTTGTGCTCTGGCTTCGCTATGAGTTGTGATAGTCTGAGTTGAAGTGTCAGAAGTAGACGGGAATCCACCCAGGCCAAACGGCAGGTCCGCAAAGGGATCACTCTGACGGCCGAGGAGCTCGTTTATCATCTGTTCATCGAAAGAAAGTGAGCTCCCTTGCGTTACTCCGACTGGTGCCATTGCCGCAACGGAGGTCGCCTCAGAAATGATGGCTTCTGGCACTTAGCCTGATTCTTGGGCGGTGAGAGGCGCAGCTAGTACAACTTCCGTCACTGATCAAAGAAAAAGAACATGTCATTAATGTACACTTCGGCACAGGCTCTTCAATCCAAATATACAAGAAGTTAGTTCGGAGTACCTTCCTCGGTTTGGCTCGAGGTCGCCTGAACGACTTTGGAAGGATGCTCCTTAATAGGAGATAAATGTGGTCGGTCTGGATCATAGGCCGGTATAGGCTGGGAGTCGATCGTCGTAGTTGGCTCAGATTGAGATGACACGACAATCTCAGAACTTGTGATACGGTGCTCAGCACCAGAGCTTTCTCCAATTTCCTGAGATCGGGCGCTAAGCCTCTCCTCCTCGTGAGAAATCATGGAGCCGTGGAGAACTTTCTTTTCGTCATCATTAAGAATGCGGTTCTTCAGCTCGAATTCATCAATGCCTTCATCGGGATGTCCAGATTTCTCCTCCTCAACCAACGTGTTCCAAGCATTATAGAGATGTGTTGGAGAGTCGTCGAGCCATGTCAGATCTCGGTGCCTTAGCACATTGGCATTGTAAGTGATGAGTAGCTCTTCTATCTCGGCCTCAATCCTGGCCTCTGCCTGCCGTATCTTCTCGTCAACCCCAGCTTCAGCTTCGCGAGCTTGTTGCATAGCTGCTTCCTTCTCCTTTCGGAGCATCACTGCCTGATCACAGGCCTCCTGTGCAGAGACATTAGCTGCATCTTTCTCCTTCGCCATTTCGGAGAACTTTGATTTCTGCTCATTAAGCTCCTTAAGAGCGGCATCCCTCTCGGCGGTAATGGTAGTGTTCCTATGACCCATGTCTTCGATGGCGGTATAGTGCTCTTGTTTCATTCTGGTCATGGCAGCGTTTACTTCATCAACCTTTTTTAGGGCCTCCATTTCAGATTTACGAGAAGACTCAGCCTCCGCGTTGAGCGCTTTTATGATTCGGTCATTGTGACCCAACTCCTTCTCAAGCTTCTCAATGGTGACGCCCCGATCGAATGCCACTTTGGACGCTTTCCTCGCGGCCCGTGCCCACTCCCTGTACTGGAAGAAGATGTCCGCAACATAATCATGGATAGTGGTTTCAGCGGTTGGCGGAATTCTCCTCAAGTGCGGAGGGAAGACATAACCATCAAAGTAGATGTCGGGAAATTCCTTCCTCATCTGTGCCAATTTAAGCGCTCCTTCACTGGACGCATCAGTCGGGACCAGTGTGGTAGCCGAAGAGGTGGCTATTTCAGTCCTGCGTGGAGGATCGGGCCTCGAAGCTTGAGAAGGTGGCCTAGGCCGTGAAATTTCAGGAGGACGAGTAACTGCTACCGTAGGAGGTGCGGAGGTCCTGGGAGGAGGAGAGCGAGGTCGGGATCGGTGAACGTATCCCCTGTCTCTGTCAGATTTCTCCTGACCAGAGTGTCCTGAGTCGTAATCCCTCTCGCCCTCTCTCCTGCGTGGCTCATGATAACGGCGCTTGTTGCACAAACTACCAAGCACAGAACTTTGCCCAAACATCGTACCTGAAAAGCAAACCACGAAAAATCAGTAGCCGTTTGCAATATGTTGTTTACGGTTAGGAAAATGTGTTGTGCCATGAAGAGTGTGTGAATGTGTAACCCCCCGGACCAACCAGAAGTGTCAATCGCACTGGCAGGAAGAGACTCGCTAACATCGACGATATGTCGCGGTCCACCCAATTCAACGTCGTGTTGCTCGGGCTCGATGTCCGGGATTAGAGGGTCAGCAGGCCCTTCGAATTGATTTTCAGCTTGCAGGGAGGGTCCCTCTGCAATTCTAACTCCCGACAGGGGGCGGTGTAAAACCACCGACTTCCGCCTCTCGGATTTAGGCTGTTTGGAGGCCACCGCTTTGCCTTTTCTCTTTTCATCAGAATCCGGGATTGCATTAGCAGGTCCGACCAACGGTTCCTCGTCGGTATGAGTTCTTTCAGGATCGGGTTCCTCAATTATCACAACCCTGGGTTTCTTCTGCTTGACTTTCTCTCTAGAGACAGTCTTTAATGCACCATCAAGCCTTATGCTCTGCCTCCGCCCGATCAACCCAAGAACTCTAAGATTCCGGTCCGTCAGTAGCAGTTCAATATTCCTTTCTTCGCTAGGAATCTCTTGAAGGACCCGAACTATCTCTTTATAGTAGCCACTGTTGAGTCACATAGTCCATGAAGTTTTGATTTCTGACAAAGAAATAAAGGCGATCGACAAAAAGAAGACATCTTGGCTATAAAGAGACACAAAAGAGCTACATATGGTACTCTAGATTATAGGTTGATTATTTGATGTTTTAATAGTGTTAAACTTGTTAAAATCTATCCTCAAATAATCATGCACCTCAATATAATCAATATATATACGTTTGAATGGCATTGCACATTCATTGTGCAATTTGACAGGGACCGGTCGACCGGTAGGTTTTTGGGCGGTCGACCGTTTCTGTGTAAATTGCACAAAGAACGTGCACACATGCACATAACGTCTATATATTTGAAATTCTGTCTACCGGCCATTTTTGACCTGTCGACCGTTTTCAAACAGAGAGCAACCTTTCGTATAAACACTTCCTTTTCTTCAACGGTTGCTTCTCTTTCTCTTCACCAATGATCATGACCTTTGTTTGTATCTTTTCACAAAGGGTTACAACTGTTTATTTCTTATATAAACATCATGAAATCATTATTCCAAATAACCAATTCTATTATTCTAATCTCTATTCTATTGATCTCTGTCTTGAACTCTCAAACATTTCAATTGCTTATTGAATCATTGAAATTATTTCATATCTTTTGATTCAATAAGTAATATACTTCCTTCAATCTTCACAAACATCATTCACATATTTTGAGGATAAGATTACAGGAAGGGTATACTACAAGTGACAAATCCATGTTATCAAGAGCACAAGTTGTCAACGGCAATTGTATTTGTTTTTTGTTGAAGTCCTCGGTGTTGTAAGAGGCACGAAATCCCATTCGGCTGTTCGGGTGTTGCAAACCTGTTCCTCCGGGTGAAGCGAGGTAGTTGGTAGTGAAAATCCAGATAGAAGTCTGGGACTGGACGTAGGACGGGAGGTCCGAACCAGTATAAAAATCCCTGGTGTGATTTTTACAGTTTACTGCATTTACTATTCTATATCTGTGAATTGTTATAGTTAGTTTATTAAATATTTACTTGTATAGAACATTCCGCATATATTGTCAGTCCATATTACACGATCCATAATTAGTGTGCACAAGCATACACACTTTCAGCCACCCTCAGGCCGCTGGATTATTGCTGAAAGAAAAAGAGCAGAAGACATGAGTTTAATTTCATTTCGAAAGTTCCCCTGTCAATTGCTTGGGAAAAAGACAATACTCACATCTGAACAGCCATCTTCTGGCAAACCCCGGAGGACATCGAACATAGAACCACTCCGACTTGAAGTAGCTTAGCCTAGTCCACGACCCCGTGACAACTTGGCAGTTTCTTACAGACTCCAGGAATGTAAAAGATGGGCTGTCCGTTCGGCTTTTGAAGTTGAATAGGTATCTTATCTCGGTCGGACGGGGAGGTCGGTAGAGGTATTCCATAAATGCGATAAACAAGCCATTGAGCGAAGCATATCCGTTCGGATGTAACTGAGACGGAGCAATATCGAGATAAGCCAACACTTCTCTTATATAATCGTTGAACGGAGGAAGTGTACCGGCTGCGCATGCATGTTGGTTGAAAGCAGTATACCCCTCCGGGGGATTATGCGGTCTGTCGTCCGGCCCCGGCAACATTACATCGTCCAACGACAGGCCGTGCCTCAAGCATATTCTCCCTAGCATATCTTCAGAGATGTTGGACGGAATAGAATCGGGCGGACTATTGATGAAGGACGCGTCAGGTAACTCGTCCGGAGCTGGACCGATGACTTCGGCCTCGATGTCCGGGATCTCAAGTATGGGATTTTCTTGCTGCTGAGAACTTGACGGTTCCATGGCTAGCTAACTCACGAGAAACCACCATTAGACGATAAAAAGCCCATGTATTCCCTAGTGTGAAGTGTATGAATGAGTTGTGCAGTGCAAGTGTGGTGCATAATTTAAGCGAATTCTATAGAATTGAAGAAAATATGCAAAGTACAAAGCTATGAGAGTCAGACTGGAGATGACCGTCGTCGCTGACCGTCACAACCGCGTCATCCAGATGCTAGCGATCGATTCAAGTTAAAGTTTTCTTATACTCTTGTTTTTGTTAAATAGTAGTTCCATCAACGAGCTTCAAGAGGCAGTCAAGTATGCAATGCTGTGATCGAGTTCGATTATACAAGGCAGAAGCTCGTCGGAGTCAAGTGGTCAGGATCGAAGGTTTGGATCGATTCGAAAACGAACAGTTCTTCCTCTCGGTCTATCGATACGGAGATAAAAAAGGAACAGAGAGCAGCAGTAAAAAATAGAAGGTAAAAAAGTGAAAAGTGACGAAGTCCAGGGTATTTATATGAAGCCTAGGGCAAAACCGAGTCGTTTTGCCTCCCAGTCCACGCGACCGGTCGCAACCGGTTAGCCCCATGAGCCGAGTCGAACGCTCCGTTTTCGTATCCACGTGACCAGGGATCCCTATCGATTCGAAATGCACACTATCGATACAAAGCACACACAGAAGCCACCTGGGGGCGATAGACTCCATCGGTTCGAAGTATTCATTCTTGTGAGCCATCAACAAGCAACAGAGCAGATTTATCGATACGAGGTCAGTATTCGTGTCTGTTGAAGCCCATCAATGCGAGTGATTATCTCGTATCCATCGATGGTCATCGATACGAATCGAAATTCATGACAAGTTGTGACCATCGATGCAGATAGGCATTTCGTATCCATCAGATCAGCCCGTGTCGATACGAAACCAACCTTTCAACCTTCTATATCGATCCAGGAGAGGATCGACACAAAGGAGCTGCTCAAAAACAACCATCAAGCCGTGTTTCGACTCAAGTTTCGAATCAGTTCAAGATGGGATTAATGCGAAATTTAACGACGACTCAGAAATTGGAAGCTTTTCAAAGCACGTCATGTTTTCACAAGACGTACTTTAGGGGGCAAATGTTATCTCACCCTTTGGCAAGGCCAGGATACCAGGGAATCGATTGGAGGACAGACGTCGATCGTCATGGATATCGATGGGTTTTGCCCGGGGCCGGATCAGGCTGCAATCGGTAGGACACAACCAGGGAAGTACTGCGAGCCCACTTTCCAAGTTTCAGATCAATCCGAGTTCATATGCTCAAGTTATGATGGATGCAAGTCGAAGGGAAGAGCACTTTTTCGTATCCATCGGGAAGCAGCAGTTCGTACCGATCGAAGTTAACCATGCTTCGAATCCATCGAGTTCGTCTCGATGTACTTCGTATCAATCAGCCCGACCCAGATTTCGTATCCATCGCTATGGGTGATTTCGCATCCATCAGATCGGCAGTGATTTCGTGTCCATCAGTGGATCTCGGTTCGTATCCAACCAGTCTGTGTCCATCACCCGCTTCGCATCCATCAGTTCCCTCAGATTTCGTATCGATCAGGACAGCAATGCTCGTACCTATCGATTTCGTATCGATAGACTCCGTACCCATTAACGGCTAAGACGACCAGTGTCGATTGGCCAAAATGTCTGCTTCGTATCCATCAAGGCACTGTTCTTCGTATCCACCAAAGAACCTTACTTCGAGTCCATGCACAATGACTTACTCGTATCTAACAAGTCAACCAACTAAGATGACGTGTCATCCATCGAAGCAAAAAAGGCGAGATACATGGAGTCGAAGCAGTCAATACGGCACAAAGACCGGATCGAGACGAAGCGCGCGCGCCACATCACTTCAAGAGCACGTGCAGCCAGCAAGGCGAACGGATGGAGTCGAATTCATGGAGACGAACCGGACAGCCTACGAGAATTCACATTTCGTATCGACGATATCTCGCAAACCAATGATCCAAATCCAATGAAATTTCCAGGAGAGCTTGCGTACGCACTGAAGCAGGTCTCCACCAAATTTCAGCTTAATTGGACGTCATCTTGATCAATACGAAATGGATTCGTATCGATCATAGATCGAGGCTAAACTTTCTGGAAACGGTCGAGTGGGTCCCCTCACGTGCCAGACCAAGTCTCCCGGAGTTTGAGCGAGATCTGAGCTTCCAACGCCTATAAATAGAGCCCCAGAACCAACAGAAAGGGGATCTTTTTTCCTCTGAAGCGTCCAGACTCTGCCGGATTGAGATTTGCATCCTACTTTTGCTGTCAATTTCGAATTCTAATCTATAATCCGTTGTTCTCCGCTGTAATCGCTTGTAATCATTGAAAGAGGATCAATAAAATCATCAAAACTTCATAGTGGACGTAGGCAATACGCCGAACCACTCTAAATTGCTTGTCTTTGCATTTTACATTTCTGTTTGTTGGAGTTTTTGTCAGATAACCTCTGTTTTACATTTATAATCTTCACTTTATCTCTTCAAATAACTCCCAAAGAGTGTTGTGCCCATTTTTGGTACAAACAGGTGACACTTTGAAAAAAGGGGCTGACAGGCGGTTCTAGCTCGAACCAAAGCACTAAGGGGCTTGAAGGTTTCCCAGGGTGAAACGTTGTAATAAGTAGCTAACAAGTGGTCCCGGCTTGAATCTTAGCACTGACGGATTTGAAGGTTTTCTAGGGTGACACACCACAATAATGACCTGGCAGGCGGTCCCGGCTTGAAACTAAGCGTTGAGGGGCTTGAAGGTTCTCCAGGGTTACATGCTGCAATAAGGAGCTAACAGGTGGTCCTGGCTCCAACCTAAGTGTCATGGGGCTTGAAGGTTCTATAGGGTGACATGCTGCAATAAGGAGCTGTCAGGGTGTCATGGCTCGAACCTAGGCGCTGAGGGGCTTGAAGGTTCTTCAAATTGACATGCTGCAATAAGGAGTTGACAAGCGGTCCCAGCTCGAGCCTAAGCATTGAAGGGTTCGAAGGTTATCTTGGGTGACACTCTATAATAAGGAGTGAGGCCCAGCATATTTCTAAGAGGGCACACTATGGATGTCGGACTTCAGCGTCACTTAAGGCAACAACACTGATCCTAACAACAGTGTCCTATCTAGTACGGAGGATAGGTGGCGTCACGGATGAAGGGTACATACCATTGTAGTGGTGTACCCAATCTTCGATGCGCCTCGACATGAAGGGGAAAGACGTGTCGCCTAAGCTCATAGGGCAGTGGAAAGTCCCCAAGCAAGAAATTGAATGCATGGCGACTCAATCTTACTAGATAGCCTGGTAGTCCCCGACAAGGAAATGTATTCTCAGTAATCTAGGCTCGTGGGTAGCCGATCGGATAGGAAGGGAAAGATGGCTCATGCAGTCTTGAGCAGCAAAGTCGGAAGTCCCCAAATAAGGTAATGAGCAGATGATAACTCATTCTCTTTGGATAGCCTTGGTGAAGGTGTTGAATGATGCAGGCTCTGCAATCTTCGACACATCCTTCACAAGAGTTTATGAGCTTGGAAGTGAGCTTAAGAAGGGCGCTGGTAGCGAAGCCTAGGCATCTTGAGACATGATGGTAAGCTTCTAGCCGCTTTTGGATGTCATTGAGGGAGTAGAAACTATTTGGTGACCCGCAGGGGGCTGCTCTGAGCATTAACAAGAGTGTTGGGCCTCTAGAATTTCGGTGTGGGGGTGCTTGTGGGTTGTCAAGATTACTAAGGGGACCATACCCCCTTAGAAAGGCTAACTAGGATGTCCTTCTAGAGACATATCTCTAAGTAGTTGGGCGCGGTCCTTACATAGGGCGCACACATGGTAGTCATAACTTGGTTGATAATAGTAATAATGTAAGGAGATGAGCGGTCATGCACGGTAACTGCACATAACACGAAGCCAAACTAAGACAGTTGGAGGACCTTCTTAGTGGCAGGAGGAGGTAATTGAACACTGTCTACTATTGCTACTGTCGGTGTTGGATGTGAGGTACCAAGCGTAGAAAGATTTTGCAAAGGAGGCAGCTAACCACAAGATCAGAGGTTTGCCCTCCTTCTAGCGCTAAAATATTGAAGATATTTTTTGTCAACCTTAGAGTAATGATATGATTTATGAAGAAAAAATGTTAATAGCTAATTACTAGCCCTAATGATGGAAAAATGAGGGAAAAGGAGCATTTAAAAGTAAATGACACAAGAGGTGAAGTGGTTTGACAAAGTTGCCTATGTCCACTATGAAGTTATCTTCCTATATGCCTCTCTTACGATTACAAGGAATTACAAGAGAATAATAGAAAAAGATGATTTGCCTAAGACTAATAAAGCTGTTAATATCAGGGAGCTGTTGTATCTCGAGATTCGAGTGGCAGATTACGGATTCCAACCTTTTGGGTCCCAACCTTCTAGGTCTTAACAAAGTAACCAACCAAGTCACCAGCCAGGCCACCAAACTAGGTGACCAACCCCTTGGAAGTTTCCATGCAAGGGTTCCTATAGCAGTTGAACTAGTGCTTGGATGGATAAGATCGTGCTGTAAAACAAACATGAAGTGTGTTTGGCCATTGATCTAGTTGAATGGACTTGATGAGAGACAGATGGGGAAAGAAAGGAATATGTGGCTGAGATGAAGGTCAATAGGAGAACTTGTTAAAACCATAATTAATGGTCTTTTTATAATATTGATGATAAAAACTATACAACAATTCCACTAATGAGTTTCTCAAGTTATTACACATCAATAACTAGCTATAACATCAAGAGATGAAATATAGAGCCTTTGGATGCACAAATGTTGATATGTCTACCTGAAAGATACATATGTATGAACAAAAATCAAACATGGAGCAAACAGGGTTGTGGAGTGGAGTATATGCATTCAAGAACATATAATGGATTTAATAAATCAAGTAGAGCAAAAAAAAATGCTCAAATGGGCCAAAGAGCTAAAAATAGAGTATATCGTTTTATTGAGTCCTTATCGAGTCCTTATAATTTGGATTTGTTAAAACCCCATTGAAGATCTCCAAATCACTCCAAACTTCTTCACAAAATCAAAAATATCATAATAGATTTTTGGAAAAAAATTTAGAATTTTTGGAATTGTTAAACACAAGAAAAATGAAGAAAAGTGTCAAAAATACAAAATCACGAAGGCTGAAAAACACAGAACTTTTCGAAGCACTTAGTTGCTGAGTGCTATAGAAAGTGACGAAAACTGCTAATGAATAGTGTTATCTTAAGTCTTGTTTTTTGAAATTCTTGCACTGACTATATTTAATGAAAAGTCACTTTGTTTTTCATCGATCCACTTCGAATTTTTGACCTTTTGGAAGGGTTATGACTATTCTAATGGCATTCCATCATTACTATATAAACCCCAAACATCTTCATAGATCTACCAACACTTGCTTTGATCAAATCTATTGATTTTTCTCTAAAATTGCTCTTCAACTATTATTTTCGGAAATTCAACTATTAGATCGATTGTTTTCGATCACATCCTTTACAACCGATCTAATATTAGTCCTAGCCTCTGCACATCCACTAAAATATCATTTGTTTGGGTTATAGGAGTGTTGTGCTATAGTGTGACAAGTCAGTTTATTGAGACATCGAATATTGTCGAAGAAGTTAGTATTCTACTTTGTTGTAAAATTCTGAGAGGTCAGCAAAAGTGAATTCCTATCGTGGAGTCCTCAGGTGAACTATGTTGAAGTCATGTTTGGCTATTCAAGTGGTGTATGTGAACCTTTTTCGGATGAAGTGAGGGTATTGGTAGTGAAATTACTAAGAGGTTCTTAGGAGCTAGATGTAGGAGAGATGCTCCGAGCTAGTTGTATATTAAATAATATGATCTTTAAAAAGCGAGATTAGATTTTGGCCAAGTCAATAAAATTTAACTTAAAAATATCTAAAGTATCTAATTTTGAATTAGTAAAATAATTTAAAATTCAATTCTAGATCTATAAAAGTCATTTCAAATATCCTTAATTATTTAAAATAAACATTTTATATTTTAAAATTATCTTTATTTTCGAAAATAAGTTTAATAATAATTTTTTAAATACATAAAATATTTAAAATTACATAAAGACTAATGTTCATGTTTTGTAATAAAGTATTAATAACACACACACACATACACATATATATATATATCTGTGTGTATAGATTTTGGCCTTGAATTTTTAAGTTATTAATAAATCTGAAACTATATATATATATATATTATTTAATACTTATACATACATACATACATTTAATAAATATAAAAAATATACATATAATATGACTGAATTAAAGATTGTTTGTTATTATAAAGATTAAAGCAACAATATTAAATTACATACATATTTCAATTAGATTTAATAAATAGATAATTGCAGAGACAACAAAGGCGGACATAAAATTATTAGATGATCAATCTATCATTATATATATATATATATGATATAAATGTAGATGGAATTTTTACTTTAAAGAGGAAGCCTTTAATACACGTCGATTAGTGGATCTCCTAGATTCAGCTTTAATTGATTAAAGGATGTAGCAACGATCAAGTTACCATGATTTTGATTAAATTTGATGTATTTTAGCTATCGTTATTTTTGTCCATGAGAAGGGAGGTATACACGACCATGAGGCGGCGAGCAGGAAAAAAGAGAGATCCAAAATAAAAGGGTTAAGGTGGAATATATTTAGAAAGATAAGGAGAACTATTCTCTTTGTTTTTCTAATGCACTATGTATCGATTCCAAATATTTACATTCAAAATTCCTCCTACCTCCTACTATGGTCGGCCATAACTATAGGCTATATTGGCCTTCTAATGCTACAAAACTGTTTAGTAAATAATTTTATTTTAATCCAATTCAAATGCATATCGATATCATGTATCAATTTATATAAATATATATAACTTTTATATATGCACCCAATTAATTTCTAATGGCTTCCAAAAAATTACTTATAACAACTAATACATCAAATAAATAAATAACATTTCATAAATATTAACTAATTTAGTAAATTTATAACAATATATAAATAAATTTAACTGTGTCTTATTTTGGATAAATCACCAATGTGACGCCCCACCTCTATACTCACGCTAGCCAATGACACTACGGTGTAATGTCGTCGACTAGCACGAAGAATAAGGCTATTGAGGAGCGACCATCTGTGCAATTGCTTTGTGCGAGTACCGATATGTCAGATAATATAACTTACATTTTGTTTCAAGAGGAAATCCGATATATCAGATACAAACTCAAAGCTACTACACAGTGGCTAAGTGGCCTTCGGAAACAAGTATAGAAATAAACATAACAAAAATCAGTCACAGACATTCATATCACAAAGGCGGAATAAGATATGAACATATCACATGAAAGTGTACAAAAAAATAGTGGTCATAGAAGATCCACTACATAACAAAAGAATAGGTACAGGTGCTAGACAAAAGAATAAATATACATCAAGGAGTCTCTATCTCAAATGTATACTAACAAAAACTACTATGCTAAAGTAGTTAGCCAAAAGTCAGGTGACGAACCCTGAGAAGAAGTCAAGAAGAAGCACCTAAAATACCTCGGTCTGACCCGAGTATTATTTAAGAAGAAAATAATAAACGGATCAGTCTAGCTATAAATATCAGATAAAATGAGATAGGATAAGAGATATGACCAAAAACGTATGATAACAAAGAAATGCCATACTGTGTCAAGTATACATCAAATAACGACAAAAAATCATACAATATTTCAAATCATCTCAAAACACCAAAGAGAATCACATTCTTTAAATTATTCACCAAAACATAAATATTGATAGAGCTTATCAATTCAATCCACAAAAATAGGTGAAACACAAATTCTAGAAATCACAACGAGAAATCCAGAAATCACAAAAGGGCGAAGGCCTATCACAAAGGGGAGCATGAAAACTCACTAACACGTGTATCACAAATGAAACGCTATTCCATGGGTCGCTAACCCAGTAAATGAACCGAACATCGACGCACCCTAAAAGATACGCCTCATGCACAGATTCGGTCGTGGTACAGTTCCCCACGTGGATAAATGAGCCGAACATCGATGCACCCTAAAAGATACGACTCATGCACAGACTCATTGAGCCGATTGCTCCATGAACGGTCCAAAGACCATGGGTCGCTAACCCACCAAATTGAACCGAAGTTCCACAAACGGGGTTTGACCCCCATACAAACAAAGAGACATCGCACATCGCTAGTCTAAACCTCAAAATGATCATCATCGATCAATAAGTGTAAATTACACTAAGCTAGTAAATATAAGAGTTTAGCTTCATGTCCCATAACCACTAGCTTAACTCAAATATTTACAAACAGATTGTAGACTTCCACTCGAAAATAAGTGCAAATTACACTAAGCTAGTAAATATAAGAGTTTAGCTTCATGTCCCATAACCACTAGCTTAACTCAAATATTTACAAACAGGTTGTACACTTCCACTCGAAAATTGTCACAAGAGTTCAATCGAACAAGTCCAAGAATAAACCGATGAAGTAAACGCAAGCGTTTCATACCACTTGTTTTACTAAGCCGTTTAATTAGATTTCTCATACGAATGAGGTAAAGGTTTGTATATACTAATAGATTAGAAAACGGTTTTATAAACGAGCTTTGTATTAAAAATAGAGTTGAAATCATCTTTGTAAAAGAGTTGAATATTTACTACTAGTATAAAAAAACCTTTTTATTTTAAAGTGACAAATCATAGAAATGATTATAGAAATAATCAATCATCAAAAATTCACATACAAAGATGTGAATCAAATCCAAAGAAATCGATACCGAATCCATCAAAATGGATATCCTCAAAAATCCCGAAAAAGAAGTCATCAGAGTAGATAATAAATGATAACAACAAATCGGATCAACCCGAATCGATTAAATTTGGAATCCCACACAAAATAGGCGAATTGGGCTGAGACAAGCAGATCAGACGTCTGACTTGTATATTTCAGACGTCTGAACCTAAGGCTCAGGCAATACTTTTCCTAGACCAATGATGGCCAAATCATATCGGAAGCGATCAGATGAGTGACGATGGCTAGGGGTTTACACCAAATGACTACCCAACCTTAAAGACTCACCAATACACTCCGACCAACATGTTCAAACATCCATATAATGATTTTTCATAGATTTTGACTTCAAACACCAAAAATTGGAATATTCATCAAACCAATTCAATTCAAAAGCAAATAGACAAGGAATAGATGTTAGGAATTGCTACCTAACACTATCAAAGATATAGACGTAGATGTGAGTTCAAAAACTCACCTTTTAAAACCCAAAAACGATGAAGGAGAAGCTTGAAAGCAAAGGAAGATCAACTACTCTTCAACTTCAACTCTAGAAGCTTGAATCTAAGCTTAAAAGAAGAACATTTCCTAAGTTAGGTTTAGGAAATTTCTGAAATTAAAGAGAGAATGAGTTGGAGAAGAAGGAGGAGATGCTTACCAAAGCTTCTCTTTGATTTTGGAGCTAGAACTTGAATTTGCAAATGAATCTAGGGCTTAATAATTTCTAATTTCCCATTCCTCTCCCCATTTTTGCTAAAGCTTGAAGGTATTAGGAAATGAAAGTGAATGAAGAGAAGAGGGGGAGGAGCTAGGGTCTTATGTTAGGTTATTGGGCTGAAACCCAAAGCCCTAAGTGAAAATTAGCAAAATTCACTCAACTCCAAACATATCGATGCTTATACTCAAAAAAGTCGCAAACACCATTTTGAACTCAATGGAAGTGGTCTCAAGTTCAAATTGTTGATTCTCAACTTCATTCCTGATTCAGATGTCTGAATCTGGAAAAATATGAGTTCTCTAGAACAATATTCAGACGTTTGAATCGTCCATTTCAGACGTCTGAAAATGGCAATTTTGGCCTATTTCCTTTCTGGTTTGATTCGAACAATTTCAGACGTCTGAACGACCCATTTCAGACGTTTGAATTTCTGTTTGAATGTGTTTTCAAATAGGCACTTCCAAATAGCACGAACCTCATAGACTTTTCACTAATTCGACTGTTCTTCTACGAATAGTGACTTTTTCGGACTAAAATCCGACTAACAATGTTATATTTAAATTAAACATTTAAATATATGAATCGTAAAATATGCGGGTTGTTACAACCAATATGATCGTTCGACTCGTAGTTTTAAATTTAGTCAACAATTAATATCGAACTATTCGAATATTAGCGTACACTTATCACCTTAGCTAGTGGAGTGATAGATTGGCCAAGTTTATTGCTTGTACATATTTATCAATAAAATCCAATTTTACAGTTTTAATTGGTACCTTCTTAATAACGACTATTTACCAATTCTCTTTGTCAACACTATATCATATAGGACTTACGGAATTTAGTTTTGGTCAAAATTCCAATATCGTGCACATTCAACACAATTAGTCCTCAAACAAAATCCTCGGTTCAATAATAACATTTGTTATTATATGTACTACTTTGGCCAGAAACTTTAACTTTGAGTTGGCTGGAGTTGACCGTGATACTAACCTTATATAACCGAGGAGACGAATTCTCTATTGAATAGTGTTTCACTTTCAATACTTCAAGTTCGATCTAACTATAGTCATTCGATGTACGCCGTGCCACGATTTAACGATAATCAAAGTGGAGTATCCACATTGAAGTTCAATGGTATTCTCAAGTCGAGAGAATTATGTGATATCGTCACTTTGAGATTTCTTATTTGGCCATAATTATTACTAACCAACAGAAAATTCTCGAGTGAGTCATTTCTTCATAGCTATCCAATAACTATCAGTACGTAATCCCTTCGTGCCCCCCAGCAGTTTGGGTAATACACTGCTCAACATTCAAAGAGTGTTACGTACTCTGGTCCCAATCTATGTACCGATATCCTTTCTCGGAACATCTTGATTGGGAATATTGAAAATAAAATGTTATTTTACATTATGACCAATTACTCACGATTGCAACCATTTGCAACTATAATCACATAATGTTTCATTTAAGGATTTTATTATTTATATACTTTAAATTAACTCCTTAATTAATTATATCGCTATATAACAAAGTATATAATAAAAATCAAATACCATTATAATGGACTAGATCTGTCACAAAATTAGATACATGTAACAAATTACATAACCGCCCATAGGGCATACACTTAACTCTATCAATCTTGCACTTGAGGTCATTTATGGAACCTTATTCCTATTCCTCTGATCGGTTTTCTAAAATCGATCGAGCTGGTCCCTTTGTGAGTGGATATGTTATATTGTCTTAGTTATCTATTATGTCAATCAACTCCCTTTAACACTGAAAAACTACTTTAATCATGTAGAACATTTCAGAGTAGGTTTCTCGAATTCTAATGAGCACTAGGTTCTTTCAAAATTTGTATTGCAACATTGTTATCTCATAAAAATGTTATGTGATTCTCAAAATTTTGAATCATCTCTTGTTCAATTATAAATTTATGTATCATCTATATTGCTTTTGTTGCGGCGCTATTCAAGTAAATGTACTTAGCCTTTTAGTTGAATCAGCCACAACCTCTTGTATTGGAACTTCCAACTTAAAGCATATTGAATAAGGTTGAATATGAATTTAGGATTGATATATTATACTTGATATCACTTGTGAAGTTCAAGTATGAATACTCCATTATGAGGATTTTGTTGTTTCTATAAACAATTCCCTAGTATTTTCACAAATACTTGAAAATAAATCTATACTATCATTTAGTGACCTTGATTCATATTTTCTTGCTTTATGTATCAAATAAAAATAAGCAAAATGCAATGTCGTTGACCATACAGTTGTCAATGCAAAGGAATCCACCTTACATGCTCCATATTAAACATTTTAATATGGTGTTTGTGTATATCATTTGGGGTATTCTTAACATCCTTTTATATTGATTATAAAAGATGTCAGTTCCAAATCCAATGTCGAGTATTAAACAACCAAGCTAAAATGATTTTAACACAGATACATCATTAAAAATCATAATTTTGTCATTTACTCATAGTTTTAGAAATATTTTAGTATCTTTAATGTTCATTCTTATAGATTTAAGCTTCCTCTGCGTTTTGACTAAAAATCTAACTATTGATATTGCTATCAAAATACTTGTTCAAATCTGATCGTTATCGAATGATAATTTCATATCAGTTCTTGGATTATATCCATAAGCCACAAACTCAGTATCGCTCTCACTGACTTCAAGACTACTTGGTTATTATGTGAAAAATGGTCAAATTATATTTCAATATTTAGAATTTTATGTTTCAACATATGTTTACCAAAACTCAAAGTCATACCGGGCCATATTTTTGGGAGTAAAATTCAAATTATCTTAAGCACGTTAAATGAAAAATCTGCTACGCTAATTCAATAATTGAAATTTACGATGCTATTCTTAACCTGCTTTTTGACCAAGCAGATTACAACTAGAATTAGAAGGACAAAAGGATTCTTCTACACCTTAGACCTCATGAACCTCTTATATTTGAAGCACTAACTCAAGTGAGTCTCGTGAAGTACTTATCTTAAAGAATAGATGAACAACTCAAAGGGTTTTCTGACTGAAGGCAGATGAGAACAAGTGTTACCAGAACCTCTTTGAAACAACAAAATCTCAAAGAAAAAGTGTTCAAAACATAGTGGATCGAAGATAGGAAGTAGAATGGAAGAAGAAGATGGAAATTCCCACCAACACCAACCTCTCGGCATTAAGAGAAACCTCTCGGTACCGAGTGATTTCAATTGATGATTAGATCAGCTACTGCTCTCATACACATTTGACTTGGATCTGGATCTTGTGTTTCGTGGGCCTTCGATTCTACTGGTGAAATTCCCTGTAAATAGAAGACCTAGAGCAACTAGAAAGGGACTTTTGGCATTTTTTTCGTCATCTCACATTCCTCCTCCATTAAAGTCACTTAAATAGCTATTGTTTGTTGTTTTAGGACATAGATCAGTAAATCCCTTGTACTAGTGACTCTCAAACCTCTAATAAATAAAATATAAAGTGGACATGGGCCAGAGATTGCCGAACCACTGTAAAAGTTCGTGTATCGCTTTACTTTTTGCATATACTTTCTGCTAGATCTTAATATTTCTATAGGTTTTTGGCTGTTGTGCCATTTTTGGCGTCAACGGTTATTCTTACCAATGTTGCTTGCTATAATCCAACTATATTGGTCTTCTTCTTAAAAACACATTCACAGCTGATGGATCATATTCCTTCGGTTACAACTATCAAAATCATACTTTGATACTATTCATCTATTCAGGATTAGTGAATCGTACCATATGGCATAGTTAATACTCTTAGTGGCTTTATTGACAACCAAGGAAATTCTATTCTTGACATTGATAGAAAGTCATAGCTTCTCTTTAAAGTGGGAGAATACTTAATTTTAATGTGTCGTGTCCGTTTAGGCTTGGTTAATATCATTTTATCCCTCGTGACTAGTTTTATCTTTGGATCGTATCCAAATTCATTTTAATACCAATAGTTGGTGTTTGTTGAACAATAAATATTTATCAGTGGAATGGAATAGGGATTCATAAACATTTTATGAATTGCATTATATATTTACATAAAATTGTTTTGTTTTTTAGTTTACGTAACATATATATTCATAGCACAAATTGGTTAAATAATATTGATCGGCCCCAAACTCCTTTAGTGTAATCCACATAGGATCCTCACAAACGAATATTAGGTGAACCTATGTACTCCTTCACCTAGAATATGCAAGGGTTTCTCATACATATTTGTTTTGTATGATCTTGTAAACTATGCTTCAGATGAAATTAAGTTTAACCTATATACTTACTTTTAAGTACACATTCTATCAGAAAGAAGTTAACTCAACTTCACTAATCATCAATCGTGATTTGTCCAATAAAATATAATTACTCTTTATTGATAAATCATTATGTATCACGTAGAGGAGTGACTTTTAAGATTGAATGTTATTCGTTTTAGGTACTTTGGAATCCTTTCCAATACACTTACTTATTCGATTAACTCAAATTATTTTACTCCATTTGCATGTTATGTTATTTACTTCTATTTTATATTTTATGAGCTTATCATGGACATACTACATGTGTATCAAATACATATGTTTGTGTCTATAATAATTCATTGGTGAATTTAGCGGAATATATGGAACCATTTTTTATATCATTAGACTTACAATTGCATGCTATATATATTAATATAAAGAGTTCACCAAATGTTATTTCATTTCCACTAAATAGGTGCTTTTCCCTTGATTATTTGAGATACAATTCACCAGTATCATATTATACTTAATCATATGATTAAATAAATATTTCCTAAAATTGTGGCTTAACCCATAATTCTAAAATAATTATAAAATTTCAGATGTTTATGTGTTTTCTATTGCATCACTTTTGTTATGAAAACAAATACCATTATTATAGTTTTATCTTATAACGAATATTCTAACATTCAAATTGAAATAAAACCGTTTATTTTAAGTCAATTATGAAAACAGCTATTGTTTTATAAATAATATTTGGTATATTTACGAAAATAATTTTTTATAACTTGATGCAACTACTAAGAAATGTCATATCGTATACTCCTATTATTTTTGTCATTACTATAATAGCGTATGAAATACAAAGCTCCAGTTGACTACTTAATATGGGCTATTTATTTTATTTACTATAACTAGTTTATGGTCGAATGTTTCAAATCAAACATCTTAAACTCAATGAAATAAATCTCATAGAAAACAATTTCCTATGTGAAAATACATTTTGGAATAGAAATCATATTTATCATTCCATGTTAAGTATCTACTGTTATTTTATACAATTTTCATTTTCGATGTCTCTTCCTGAAGTAGAAGTGGCCATTCATTCTTTTCATCCTAATCGTGCCTTGAGTTACATCCACTCTTGTACATTCGCTTTTCTTCCTAAGTGGTCGAACCATTCAAAAGTAAATCCTTACGACAAGACAGTTATGACCTCTTTACAAATATACATTCGATCATCCTTAACCTTTAAGGAATCGAATAGGCTGCATTTTACGTAAACTGATCAAACTGACAGTTTAGTGATTGAGTTCCTAAGTCCATCTTATAATTCTTAATCTAGTGTTGCCTCTAACCCAATAAAATCTTTTTGCAATCAATCATATCGAATGTGTGATTTCAGATCATGTTTTACTTGCTCATTTCGACTGAACTAGGTTTCGTGTAACATTCCCCCTTTTTGACCATCTCCAGTCGGTAATTAAACCAACTCGAAACGTTCAAAAAAGACGAATTGTTATTTAGTTTATAAGGTTTAAACAGAATCAGCCACAGAAACACAGATAATAACAATGAATTAAAACAAATGAATCTTTATTTCATTACTATAAATCTTTTTATATACATCAGAGTTTATACAATTTTTAATACTGATACAGCGGAATATCTTAAAATACAATTTTCTCGAAATAAATGATTCTTTACTCTCTCTAACTTCGCTGCTCGAAAATCTTCAAGCTGTAAAAATACTCGGTCTGACCCGAGTATTATATTCAAAAGAAAATAATACACAGGTCGGTCTAATTCAAACCAGTTTATTAGTGCATATAGGCAATAATAATTTAAATAGACGACAGTCACAATAATTCTCGTCTATCCAATTCTTTTAACAAAGAAATCGGATAACGAAAATATAACACTAAACAGTGTTAAACAATAAATCAGCAGATTTAAATCATCAACAGAGATAAATAAATAATTTATCAAATCGACTAAATCAATTTTAAAACAATTGAAATTGTCACTTTAAAATCATCAAAACTCGATTGGCTGCCGTACACGCACGCGTGTACGGCCTCGCCAATACGGCCTAAAAATCAATGCATCCGACGCAAAGAAATATCAATTCAAAACTGTCGATTTCGTGGTGGCTGCAGTGCACACGTACGCGTGCACTGCCTCGCCAACACCGAATATAAAGTCACCACCAGGAATCAAGGGTAAAACTGCAACAAGGTTTCAGTCACGTGAAGATCAACAGCATGTAACCAGACTGCACATTATAGTGCCAGCCTAAGTGGAAGGCCACTAAGTCAAACAGTGGACAAAAACTCAACAAAAGCAACTCAAGCTCGAAATGGACCCAGACTCAAACAAATATACTGTGATAATATGGTTGCAGTGAATCAAGCAACACGACCAATTCCAGCTACTATATGACTACATGCATAAGGTCAAGCAGTCAAGTAAAGTCAATGCTAACAGTTCAGGTAAACAAGTCAGAAGATGGCAACTCCAAATGAACCAGAAATAAATCAAACTTATGATCATGTATAAGTCTACATGTATGGTGTCAGGTGAAACAAACTAATATCAACAACATTTGAAATGAATGCAGACAGTGGTCCAGCATGATAAATGCCAAATGCACAACAGTGAATGAATGAAGTGATATAGCATTTGTGACAAAGATAGGATCAAGTGCATATCTGTTACTTGTTGAAACAGTCAAACAAATCCAACCAGATGCAAAACCGAGGTTTCAAAAATGATCAACAGGTAAAACTCACCCTGCACACATTAAAATAAAATGAACCTGGAACTCCCAAAACAGCTAGTCAACTACTAGTGAACAGTAAGATGTAAGGCCCAAATACTACATGAAACCAATGCAGTGATGTTCAGGTAGAAACACATATAGGGGATGCAACTGCGAAACTGGGCAATGCAAGTGCAGCAGTTCATATGCCAGACCAAAAACAATGAAGGCCACAGCAAATTTCAGTGCCAACATGAACAAAGACATAGCAGGTGAAGTGTAACAAGAACCAGACTCAAGTACATGGTACAAATGCAAACAACAGTATGGTGAAACCCAGAAACTAAACAAGAGTAATACTTCATATAAAATCAATACTACTGCAATCATTACAAGGGCACAAAGGCCTCACTAAAACCCAGATGAAACAACAATGGTGCACAGTATGCATGTATGATCATATATATATGCAACAGAGAAAGGAAGGAGATGGCCGGTCTCAAACATCAGTAAAACAAATTGGACAAGCCATCAAAGTGAGACTCATATCTCAAAGCCTCAAGCACAATTGGGGAAGTCCAGGTATAATGCAACATCAACTCAGAACTACCCCGAAAATTTTCAAATTCAACATCGTCTTCCAAGAATTCAACAGAAACAAAGTCAAAATCTTTGAAACCAAGAAATTTACATTTTTGTTTTTTTTTTTTTTATAAAACCCAGTTTCACCAAACCATGAATACTTCCAAATGTACCCCAGTGGAACCCCAACCCAAACGAGAATAAAACTTCAACAAAGTCAATTCTACTACAGACAAATGTGCTAACATGAACAGGTTCAGGTGATATACAAGCAGCACAAGACAATATTCAAGTGCAAACTCAAGTGATGCAAGAAGCTAATATACATGAGCATAACTCTATAATAATTCAATATGCATCAATTTCAAATCAGGTTTGACATAGTCGAGGCCGAGGCCAAGCAATTTCCCCAAAACAGTTTTCACAAAAATAGGTGAATCAAACTGACAACAAACTTCTTCAGAAATAAAGATGAGTGCAGACCTACACATATATATACAGACATGAATGTATGTATACATATGATGAGAATCTCAACCAGACAGTACAAACTCGAGGCAAAATGATTTGCAGTGCAGACTTGAAGTTCAAAACAATATAGCTAAAATCAAACGAAACACCACCGTCACGCTCAGATCAAAAATCATCAAACCATGTAAATAAATTCACAAAATCGTATCCATAAGAGGTTAAATTAGATGTGAGTAATTTTAATTACTCACCTGTTGTTTGAAATAGTCGCGAGCAAGAAACGAAGAAAGCATCGATGGAACGAGCTTCGAAGGTCGGATCCTCTTCGAGTTTTATCCTGCCCTAGCTTTTGGAGACGAGCGAAAATCGAAGGAAGTCAAAGCCGCCGCATCGCAAGCCAGAGAATCGAAGAATACATCGTCGCCTTGAATTTGAACGAAGAATCGAGAAATCGCCGTAGCCCTAATTCGCGAACGCCACCATTTTTTTTTCGTTTATTTTCTTCTTTCGTTTGATTTAATTTAGGGCACGAATGAGAAATGAAAGAGGGGGGTCGGGTTCGTGTTTTATGCCGAGGCAAGGGAATCGTGGGTATGGTTTTGGGCATGATTTAAGGAACGGGTATGGGCTAAGGTATTATTTAAGGGGTATGGTATTATTTTTATTTTATTTTTATTTTATTTTTGTTTTTTATTTATTTATAATTTTTTCTTTATTTTCTAATAACTTATGGTGTTAAATTTTTGTAGATATAACTTCTCTTTTCTATATAACATTTATTTGCATATTTCTTATCATATCAAAATGTAGTGTTTTTATTTTTATTAAATAAGATAAATTCGATTTAATTTTATACGCGTTTATACGCCGTATGTTCATAAAACAATTCTGATAAATACGAAAATTGAAATCCAGTAATAATTCAATATTACGGACCCCATGAAACTGGTTTCGTCAAATTCCGAGACTGTGCCTCGGAAGACTATTTTTAAATTCAATTTAAACGATACATTTTCAAAACTGAACAAATCGCTTTCAAATTCAATTCTGAAGCTTCTATTATCATCAGTATTATCAATATGAATTTTCTAAGCCTTTAAATTATTTTTAACCGGCTTAAAACTGAAGATTCAAATTTTATTCAACTTTCAATAGATTAAATTCAAAGATTTAATCGCTAATTCATTCTGATAATTTGAAATTCAAGTCAAATCATCGTTCAAACATTTAAAATTAATTAAATATTTTCAATTTAAATTGTTCAAAATTCAGGGTCGTTACAAACTCCCCTCCTTAAAAACTTTTCGTCCTCGAAAAGGAAAGGTTGTTAAAATTTCATCGATATTTATACTCTAGTAAAAATTTTACTAACTTAAAACTCATTACAAATAAATGAATATAGGATTCATTCCGTTTGTTTAATCTCACTAGTTTTGTTTAACTTCTCTTTTGTTCATTGATTTCCTAAAATCAAAACACAAAAGTCTTTTATCAAAATTTCCGATTTACAACTCAGATTCAAACTTAAAATTCTTCACGTTAGAGATTTATACAATATATTTCTTCCAAAGCTGTGGACTTTCAAAACATTACAAAGATCCTCTTCCTTAGTTCATTAGGTAGGAATTTCGTAATTTTAATTTCAAATCATTGATTTGCTATTTACAGTTTGAAAATACTTGCTAACTCGAAATTTAACAAGTCCATTTTCGTTCTCACAGACATTAGACATACGCTGGCCAGGCGCAGGTCTAAAAATCTCCAAGTACTAAACATACTTGCTTCAATTCCCAGTGAAAATACTTTTAAAAATTCTTTTAAAAATGGATATGGAAAGCACGTTCCCCCATGGATTACAGTTTCACCCGGCGGTTACGCTACTATCCCAGTAGAGTCGCTTGTGGCTGTAGATTTCACATCTCTTAAATTTCGCCATGGTTGTCGCCATAGATTGCAGTACACACGGCGGTTACGCTACTATCCCAGTAGAATCGCTCGTGTCTGTAGGCATCACGCCCCTCAAATTTCGCCTGGCATTAGATTGCAGTTTACTCGGCGGTTACGCCACTATCCCAGTGGAATCGCTTGTAACTGTGGGCATCTCGCCCCTCAAATTACGCTAACATCATCAATCAAATCTAATCTCATCGCGATGAACTATCGCGAAGGATTTCCGATTCAAATAGTCACTCTGACTAAAATTCTACGTAGCTACGAATTTCAAATGGACACTCATCGAGAGTTCCAATACCATCTTTAATAATAAATGGAAGGTACTTTTCCACATCCTCAGTTTAGAAAACATAATATCATATATGTAGTACTTTCATTTCACATTTCGTACATATCATATCCATGTAAACATACATAAGATTTCCATAACAATGTCTTTCTAAACTAACGGTTTTCAATTCACCGTATTCATATATATAAGTTCTAAAACTTACATATTCCATATTCATAACAAAATAGAGGATTTCAAAATTTTCCTCTAAGTCGATTTGGAAATTTAAGGTTATCTCAAACCTAATTCATATTCATAATTCCATTTATTATCGACTTTCACATTCAATTTGGATCTCACGCTTACATCGTCAATTCTCAACACAGAATTGATGTCTATCGATATATAACCTCTGAGCTCATACGTCTCAGAGAAGGGTGTTAAGCTAAGAGAATAAATTCTCCGCCACCAACAGATATATATTTAATAGAGATCAATTGCTATGTCATCAATTCACAATGTTAGACATGCAATCCAAATCATCATCTGAAATTCAAAGCTCAACTTATATTGTCTTTGATGTCGAAGTTAAACTCAATTTTAACTTAACGATTCAATTTTTTTTTTTGAAAAATTTCAAATTGAACAAATTGTTCAAATTCTCATTTAACTTTTCAACTTCGACTTCAAAAATGAATTTCAAATCATTTATTCCTTACGGAATATATTCACAACATTTCATATTTGGAAAAACATTTCCATACTTAAAAAATAAGTAATTCACAAATCCATTCTATTTTCAACATCTGAAAATATTCGATATACTTTAATCAAATTTAAGTATATATTTCATCTTTAAGGAAATCATTCTCTTTCACATATTCATTTGAGTTAAAACGAATGTTACGTAAAACATCGTTACGACAACTCAAAATCACTAGTATAGGGATTCGAAATTTAGATAGATGTATAAATCCCAATACTATACAAAACATTTCCTTTCGGAAATCATTTACTATAACAATAGTGTTATAGTCCACCATTTCCTTATATTCGAAAACGTCTATTTCAACAATGAATGTTGAAATCTATGGTTTCGATATTCAATGCCTTTGAAAACATCTTTTTAAAACAATTACTTCGTTTTAAAATATCACTTTCCCAAAACATGTCCATTTTATTCAATAATATATTCACGGTCCAAAATTGTGAATATACTACTTTTAACAAACTATAAGAATTTTACTTATCAAAAATAAGTCAGTTTCGAATTTATAAACATCGTTTATAAATTCCACTTCTATTTATAAAGACTTCAATTCATAAAAATTGCTTTATTAACCCATTCCTTTATAACTCAGCTTTATATCAGAATTTTAATTTACAAGTGAATTACTTATAAATTCTTTAATTTCGCAACTTCGATTCATTTTATAACTTCACATTATAAAACTTTTAATTCTGAAACTTTTCATCCACTTATGAAATCCATTAAATATTTCACTTTTAACACTTATACAATTCCAATATTTTATTAACACTTTCAAATCTTCAATTTAAGCCGTTTATAATAATTCAAAATTTTCAATTTAAACTATTATATAAATTTATCAGTTTTCCATTTCCAAGATAATCAACTAGTTCTTTAGTAAATCATTCATCGACTTGGTTTCCAATTTAAATCACATTCGATTCATTCACATTGGATTTTACTAACATTCATTCATATTCAATTAGTTCACATTCACTAATTCATATTCAAGTTAGTTTGCTTTCAATTCAAATCAAATTTGATTCTATTTAGATTTCTTATCTTTCAATTTGAATTCAATTTACATAGCTTCCAATTTCCATCAATTCAATTTCATTAATACTATTTCATTTACACTTAATGAATTTCTATACAATCAATTAGCAACCAATGCACATTCAATCAAATTTATTTACTTTGCTTACATTCAATTTGGTTCAACACACTTAATTTCAATTGGTTTATATTCCAATTCAGATTGAATTCTTATACTCACCATATTCACAAATTCACTTTTACAATTAAAGTTGAATTTTCCTTTATATACTCAAATTCATATTCATTACATCACTTTATTCATTCATTTTTATATCAAATTAAATTTGATTCACTATTACTTAAGCCATGTTTCATTTATCTTCACTTGCATTTATTTTCACCATAAAACTTAAGTTCGCCTCAAATTTATTTGAAATTCTATTTTATTTAACTTAACTTAGATTTCATTTCAAAAATCATTTTATTTAACTTGTACTAAAGTCAAATTCATATCACATTCAAAATTCAGATTTTGTTTTACTTAACAAAACTGGTCAAACATTTAACAACTGGTTTTACTTAAACTTTCTCATTTTATAAGTTAAACAACTTATAAATTTAAACTTTCCAATTCATATCATATAGTCACTTATCTTTTAAGTTTAACTTTCCATCTCAACAATTTATCAAATCAAGTTCGATTTATTTAACTTTCCTTAGTTAAATTTCAAATCATATATTTATTGATACTAATTCAATTCAATTTAACTTTTCTTTTAGTTAAAAATCTTTATTTTCAAAAACAATTTTATACTTCTTTGGATTTGAAAAACGTTTCCTTTTTAAAGTGTTTCTCGTAACTATTCATATTAAACATCATAAACTAAGCTTTGTGTAAACCAAAGCTCCGATACCACCTGTAACATTCCCCCTTTTTGACCATCTCCAGTCGGTAATTAAACCAACTCGAAACGTTCAAAAAAGACGAATTGTTATTTAGTTTATAAGGTTTAAACAGAATCAACCACAGAAACACAGATAATAACAATGAATTAAAACAAATGAATCTTTATTTCATTACTATAAATCTTTTTATATACATCAGAGTTTATACAATTTTTAATACTGATACAGCGGAATATCTTAAAATACAATTTTCTCGAAATAAATGATTCTTTACTCTCTCTAACTTCGCTGCTCGAAAATCTTCAAGCTGTAAAAATACTCGGTCTGACCCGAGTATTATATTCAAAAGAAAATAATACACAGGTCGGTCTAATTCAAACCAGTTTATTAGTGCATATAGGCAATAATAATTTAAATAGACGACAGTCACAATAATTCTCGTCTATCCAATTCTTTTAACAAAGAAATCGGATAACAAAAATATAACACTAAACAGTGTTAAACAATAAATCAGCAGATTTAAATCATCAACAGAGATAAATAAATAATTTATCAAATCGACTAAATCAATTTTAAAACAATTGAAATTGTCACTTTAAAATCATCAAAACTCGATTGGCTGCCGTACACGCACGCGTGTACGGCCTCGCCAATACGGCCTAAAAATCAATGCATCCGACGCAAAGAAATATCAATTCAAAACTGTCGATTTCGTGGTGGCTGCAGTGCACACGTACACGTGCACTGCCTCGCCAACACCGAATATAAAGTCACCACCAGGAATCAAGGGTAAAACTGCAACAAGGTTTCAGTCACGTGAAGATCAACAGCATGTAACCAGACTGCACATTATAGTGCCAGCCTAAGTGGAAGGCCACTAAGTCAAATAGTGGACAAAAACTCAACAAAAGCAACTCAAGCTCGAAATGGACCCAGACTCAAACAAATATACTGTGATAATATGGTTGCAGTGAATCAAGCAACACGACCAATTCCATCTACTATATGACTACATGCATAAGGTCAAGCAGTCAAGTAAAGTCAATGCTAACAGTTCAGGTAAACAAGTCAGAAGATGGCAACTCCAAATGAACCAGAAATAAATCAAACTTATGATCATGTATAAGTCTACATGTATGGTGTCAGGTGAAACAAACTAATATCAACAACATTTGAAATGAATGCAGACAGTGGTCCAGCATGATAAATGCCAAATGCACAACAGTGAATGAATGAAGTGATATAGCATTTGTGACAAAGATAGGATCAAGTGCATATCTGTTACTTGTTGAAACAGTCAAACAAATCCAACCAGATGCAAAACCGAGGTTTCAGGTAAAACTCACCCTGCACACATTAAAATAAAATGAACCTGGAACTCCCAAAACAGCTAGTCAACTACTAGTGAACAGTAAGATGTAAGGCCCAAATACTACATGAAACCAATGCAGTGATGTTCAGGTAGAAACACATATAGGGGATGCAACTGCGAAACTGGGCAATGCAAGTGCAGCAGTTCATATGCCAGACCAAAAACAATGAAGGCCACAGCAAATTTCAGTGCCAACATGAACAAAGACATAGCAGGTGAAGTGTAACAAGAACCAGACTCAAGTACATGGTACAAATGCAAACAACAGTATGGTGAAACCCAGAAACTAAACAAGAGTAATACTTCATATAAAATCAATACTACTGCAATCATTACAAGGGCACAAAGGCCTCACTAAAACCCAGATGAAACAACAATGGTGCACAGTATGCATGTATGATCATATATATATGCAACAGAGAAAGGAAGGAGATGGCCGGTCTCAAACATCAGTAAAACAAATTGGACAAGCCATCAAAGTGAGACTCATATCTCAAAGCCTCAAGCACAATTGGGGAAGTCCAGGTATAATGCAACATCAACTCAGAACTACCCCGAAAATTTTCAAATTCAACATCGTCTTCCAAGAATTCAACAGAAACAAAGTCAAAATCTTTGAAACCAAGAAATTTACATTTTTTTTTTTTTTTTTTTTTATAAAACCCAGTTTCACCAAACCATGAATACTTCCAAATGTACCCCAGTGGAACCCCAACCCAAACGAGAATAAAACTTCAACAAAGTCAATTCTACTACAGACAAATGTGCTAACATGAACAGGTTCAGGTGATATACAAGCAGCACAAGACAATATTCAAGTGCAAACTCAAGTGATGCAAGAAGCTAATATACATGAGCATAACTCTATAACAATTCAATATGCATCAATTTCAAATCAGGTTTGACATAGTCGAGGCCGAGGCCAAGCAATTTCCCCAAAACAGTTTTCACAAAAATAGGTGAATCAAACTGACAACAAACTTCTTCAGAAATAAAGATGAGTGCAGACCTACACATATATATACAGACATGAATGTATGTATACATATGATGAGAATCTCAACCAGACAGTAAAAACTCGAGGCAAAATGATTTGCAGTGCAGACTTGAAGTTCAAAACAATATAGCTAAAATCAAACGAAACACCACCGTCACGCTCAGATCAAAAATCATCAAACCATGTAAATAAATTCACAAAATCGTATCCATAAGAGGTTAAATTAGATGTGAGTAATTTTAATTACTCACCTGTTGTTTGAAATAGTCGCGAGCAAGAAACGAAGAAAGCATCGATGGAACGAGCTTCGAAGGTCGGAGCCTCTTCGAGTTTTATCCAGCCCTAGCTTTTGGAGACGAGCGAAAATCGAAGGAAGTCAAAGCCGCCGCATCGCAAGCCAGAGAATCGAAGAATACATCGTCGCCTTGAATTTGAACGAAGAATCGAGAAATCGCCGTAGCCCTAATTCGCGAACGCCACCATTTTTTTTTCGTTTATTTTCTTCTTTCGTTTGATTTAATTTAGGGCACGAATGAGAAATGAAAGAGGGGGGTCGGGTTCGTGTTTTATGCCGAGGCAAGGGAATCGTGGGTATGGTTTTGGGCGTGATTTAAGGAACGGGTATGGGCTAAGGTATTATTTAAGGGGTATGGTATTATTTTTATTTTATTTTTATTTTATTTTTGTTTTTTATTTATTTATAATTTTTTCTTTATTTTCTAATAACTTATGGTGTTAAATTTTTGTAGATATAACTTCTCTTTTCTATATAACATTTATTTGCATATTTCTTATCATATCAAAATGTAGTGTTTTTATTTTTATTAAATAAGATAAATTCGATTTAATTTTATACGCGTTTATACGCCGTATGTTCATAAAACAATTCTGATAAATACGAAAATTGAAATCCAGTAATAATTCAATATTACGGACCCCATGAAACTGGTTTCGTCAAATTCCGAGACTGTGCCTCGGAAGACTATTTTTAAATTCAATTTAAACGATACATTTTCAAAACTGAACAAATCGCTTTCAAATTCAATTCTGAAGCTTCTATTATCATCAGTATTATCAATATGAATTTTCTAAGCCTTTAAATTATTTTTAACCGGCTTAAAACTGAAGATTCAAATTTTATTCAACTTTCAATAGATTAAATTCAAAGATTTAATCGCTAATTCATTCTGATAATTTGAAATTCAAGTCAAATCATCGTTCAAACATTTAAAATTAATTAAATATTTTCAATTTAAATTGTTCAAAATTCAGGGTCGTTACATTTCGTACATTACTAATTAAGACAGTTCACTATATAACATTTATGTATGATCGAATATGGATCAAATATCCATATTCTTGTATTGCTTCAGATTTAAAAAATCATAGAAGACAACAAATAATCTTGAGCAAAAAAAAATTTATTTTCCATAGTACGAATGTATTTAGTAGTAGTACAATTTAGACCTTGCATGGGTCTAAAATTGACAACATGCAAAAAGATTTATTGGTAAGTATATTTTATAACTCTGTCGATCTTAACTCAGTTCATTTGTATATTTTAACCAATGGACATTTATCAATTATAATGATTGCACAAATTTATCTAAGTAGATTATTTTAGCTTACTATAACATATATTCTTACAATATTCGAAAGGTTAAATGCATTCATTTCATTTTCTTAATAAAGCTCCAACAACATTTTAAGGTTTCTCAAAACCTAAGAAAAACATAGGATCTTTCAATTTCTCTAGTGGTTGTTAAGAATCGCTTGCCTTTGGACTTTGACCTTAAGTAGTATCAACCAAGCATAGACCCGCAAGCGATGGATAACACTTTATCAGCTGTATAATATATAACTACTAACCCATGGTCTTTGTCCTAATCTCATCACAACGTTGAGGAGTATCAAATAAGAGATTTTTCACTCATACCCACCATTTGGCGCGGCATTAGTATAATGCACATACCGAGTAGTAGTGAATATGTGCATGTATCTTACCTCGTCTAGTCAATATTTTAATAGTACTACACGTAATATCCCTAGATAGAGGAGTATCAACAACTAAATCATATGCAAGTAATCTACTAATATATAAATAGCAGAGGACAACTTATACATTAAGGATTCAAGATCTTTAATATATACATATACATTGAGTGATATCGCTATAAGGACTAATGTATTTCTTTTGAAATGTCGTCATGATTCAAGTGTCGGACATATCCGAAATCAGGGTATATGTACAATATTATGAACTTGTTCCTTAAATCTATGTTGGGTTTCTTATAATTCTACTTAAGTTTTATGCATTCATATTATTTAATTTTAATTATTTATAATCTTTCATAATTTAATTAACTTATATGGTATTCTTATATATATTATTAATTGAATCGTATTTAATAAATTTATTTTATTAATTTATTTACTTTAAAATTTTATTTTATTCATCGTAAGCAATCTAAGATGAATATTAACTATAACTTTTATAGTTTTATCTACATATATAATTATATATGTGTGTATATATATGTATATGTTTTTATTAACTAATATTTAATTAATAATCATATTTATATAATCAAAAACAATTTTTAATTAAATAATTCAAAATTCAAAAATATTTATTTATAATTAACCTTAAACAATTATATATATATATATATATATTCAAACATAACATTTACACACACACACAAATATATATATATATATATATATATATAACTAAACCAATTAATTGAATTATTAGATAATTTCATAAATATTATTTTATTTTGGAAAAAAATTTTGTAAATTATTTTATAACCTCTATAAAATTTATTTAATATTTTAAATTGAACTTTTAAATTCAAAATATATTTTTAAAACTTCAAACGGAATTTTGAAAATTAGCCTAAGGCCTAAATCAATTTGGGCCATTACAATTGAGCACATATTTTGAACTAACTCCACCTTTGAGTTAGGTCGATAGCAAAGAAGGAGAGAATACCTGATTATCCAACCCCAAATCTTGACACTACTATTCTAGACACCCAAATGATAGGCATGCTTATTAGTAGTCCCTTAAGTTGCCAATTTAGACCGCATAGATCATTAGGACTTCGATACCAATGTTGGAACCGACCCGGTCGAAATTAGATGAAATATATAGTTTTCAAAAAATTCCTATTTTGGATCATAGTGGGTCTATGAAGTCTAATGGATAGTATTAGACGTAATCTTGATTATTTTCCTATTTTATTTAATTTTCTGATTTATTCAATTAATGAATTTGATTAATAAATTTTTTATATAGTGTATGAGTATATCATTATATACATGTATGTGTGTAAAGTGCATGTGCAACATAATAATGTGTATGTAGTTAACGTATATGTATGTAGATGTTGGGATTTACATCTACAATGTATATATTCACCATTTTTATACACATTTATTGTCTCAAAATATTGTTTAGAAATTATATATAGATTTAAATAACTTCAACATTTTATTTGTCCACCAAGTAAAATGATCTTTTAAAACGTTATATTAGATTTTGACCAAGCCAATAAAATTTGAATTCAAAATATCTAAAGTATCTAATTTTGCCTTAGTAGAATAAAATTCAAATCTCGATCTATCAAAATCATTTAAAATATCTTTAATTATTTAAAATAAATATTTTGTATTTTAGAATTATCTTGATTGTCTAAACTAATATTAGTAACATTTTTTAAATATATTAACTATTTAAAATTGAATAAAAACTACTGAATGTGTTTTGTAAAAACATATTAAAATAAAAAAATTGTCTTTGGAATTTATTTTACTACCAAATCCAAAACTATATATACACATACGCTATTTAATAATTAAATACTTAAACATTTGTATGTATACACACAAATATACACACACACACACATACATATGCATACATACATATAGACACACACACATGCAGTAATACAAACATTGCTTATAATTATTAAAATATAAATGTAATGAAATTTAGTAAAATAGCTTCATCAAAATTAATTTTTATTTTTGCTGAAACAAATTTATACATATGTATAATTTTACAAACTATTTTAAAATACATGACACACATATAGAGATATGTGTGTGTGTGTGTGCAATCTAAAATAGTAAAATGCATTTTTAATTGTTAAAAAATCAATTTCAATAAATATATAAAATATATGTATAATATGGCTAAATTAAAAATTGTTTTTTATATTACACAGATCAAAACAACGGTATTAAATTACATAGATATTTTAAATAGGTTTAATAACATATAATTAAAGAGACAACAAATGCCCATATAAAATCGGTATATGATATATCTACCACAAGATATATAGGATACAAATGTTGATGGAATATTTACCTTAAAGAGGTAGCCTTTGAATACACGTCGATTTTAGGATCTCCTAGATTTAGCTTGAATCGATCGTTGGATGCCGCAGTGATCAAGTGTACCACGAGTTTGATTTAAATGATGTATTTTGGCTATTATTATTATTGCCCATCAGGAGTGAAGTATACATGACTATGAGAGTAAGTAAAAGCAGAGATCAAAAATGAAGATTTTAAGCTGGAATATGTATAAAAGATAACTGTTCTCCTTGTTTCTCTAATGCACTTTGTACCAATTCCAAATCTAACATTTAAATTTGAAATACCTCCTGCTATAACCGACCATAACTATAGGCTATATCGACCTTCTAATACTACAAATATATTTAATAAATAATTGTATTTAAACCTAATTCAAATGCATATCAATATTATATATTGATTTGTTTATATATATAGCTTTTATATAAGCATTCATTTAATTATTGGCGGCACTCAGAAAATTACATATAGCCCCAATACATTAAATAAATAAATAATATTTCATAAATAATAATTAGTTTAGTTAATTTATAAAAATTTATAAATCAATAAAATCATGTGGTATTTTAGAGAATCACCGATACAGTTGTGTGACTCATTGGTGTAAATTCAGTCACCGATTAATATCGAACCATTCGAATATTGGCGTTCACTCATTAACTTAGCTAGTGGAGTGATAGTTTGGTAGAGTTAATCACGTATGCATTTATTGGTAAAATCCAATTTTACAGTTTTAAATGGCACCTTCTTCGTAATGACTATTTTACACCCATTCTCTTCATCAACACTATATCACGTAGGACTTATGGAATTTGGTTTTGGTCAAAATTCCAATATCGTCCACATTCAACTTGGTTAGTCCTCAAACAAAGTCCTTGGGTTTAATTTACATTTAGTATTAACTATAATTCTATGGCCATGTAGTTGATCATGATACTAACCTCGTATTACCAAGTAGATGATTTCTCAATTGGACAGTGTTTCACTTCAAATGCTTCAACTTAGATCTAACCATAGTCATTTGATGGATGTCTTTCCACAATTGATCTATAATCAAGTGGAGTATCCATATTGAAGTTCAACTATATTCTCAAGTCGAGAGAACTGTGTAATATAGTCACTTCGAGACTTCCTATTTGACCATAGTTATTATAAACCAACTAGAACCCCTCGAGTGAGTCATTCCATGGTTATCCAATAACTATCAGTACATAATCCCTTTATTCCCCTAGCAACCATGATTAATACAATACCCAAAATTTGGAGAGCATTACGTACTCTGGTCCCAACGGATGTATCGATATCCTTTCTCGAAACATCTTGACCAAGAATATTTAAAATAAAATGTTATTTTATATTGTGATTAATTACTCATGATTGCAACTATTTGCAACTACAATCACATAACATTTCATTTAAGGATTTTTCTTATATATATATACTTTAAATTAATTACTTAATTTGTTATATCAATATACGCAAAGTATGTTATAGAAATCAAATATCTTTATTATGAACTAGATTGGTCACAGAGTTAGATATATGTAACAAATTACATAATTACTCCTAGTGCATATCCTTAATTCTATCAAAGATCCATTTCCTGAGATTTATGAACTCTCTCAACAACATACTTCCATTAGACTCATAAAAGAACTAAGCCTCAAACCTCTCTCGGAAATGCTGCCAAGTAATCTTCTCTTTTGGAGTTTTAGCTATCACTATCTCCCACCACATGTAGCTGCCTAGAAGCAAACCTTCTCTTCTGCATGTCATTAAGCCCTAAATCTTTGAAGATACGCTCACTTAATTTCAACTAGTTCATTACTTCCATTGCCAGCCCTCTCCCAGTAAATGTCCTGCCTCTTAGATAATGGTAGTTTTGATTCAGCTTTGAAAAATCCTCTCTTACTAAAGGCCGCGGCTCTACTACTTCCAACATGGTTTCCATCATCATCTGCATCATGAAATACTAAAATAAAACATTTATATCCATGCTTGGGATAGGTGGAATAGCCTCATTTACTGTTGCTGGAGGTGCTTCTCTATAGTGCCTTTGATAATCTACGTACTACCAATCTCTCTCTTGGCAATGGTTCCTCCTTTTGTAACTCTTCCACTTCCCAAATCCATTTCTTCTAGGAAAGTCTTCATTAGAATCGGAAAGAAAGAGAGCGAAACAATTAATAGATGAATAGATTATCTACTTATATACCTATATAGCAATTACAAGTACATTATATTACAGCATATACCCTCCCTAAGGTGTTTGTTTTCTACTATCTGCTCTTACTTAAACATTTACTTAACTTAGTTTTACTTAAGTGTCCTATAACCTAAGTGTTAGAACCCATACTTTGATGTTTTGATAGTGATAACTATACAAGAATATGTTATACAGACTAACCACTTGTGCAGGAAAAGATATCAATCAAACGAAGAGACATACTTGAGAAAAGAAAGACCACGATGACACAAAAATGAAATAACAGTCATAGAGTCTTAGTTTAGAGTTGTATAAATTATTAAAATCTCTTCTAGTGGTATATACAAGCATACATGATCACAAAATATTTTAGAAATCGGAAAAGTCAAAATTAATATCAGTTGGTCGAATGAAACACCCTTGTCGATCGACAGGCGGGAAGGATTTAACACAAAATTACTCTGACGGTTTCAGACGATTGAAAACTTCAAAACAGTCGACTAAACATGTTTTCAGTCGACTGAGTTGAAGATTTCAGTTGACTGAAACTGCCTACTTTTATACCAATTCCTTTCTGTTTTGAAAATGTGTTTCTCTATTCAAATTCAGTCGGCTAGTTGATTTCATTCAGTCAACTGAAGGGTCGTAACAACTATAATTTTCAAATTTTCTAAAGAGGCGCTCTTCTCCATGAAGAGTTATTCCTCTTCATTAATGGTTGCAATGATTTCTATTGATCGTTCCTCCTTACTAAGAGTTGCAACCATACATCTTCTATATAAAGCAAACAAATTCTTGAATTCACAATACTTACATTCTCTGATCCTTTATATATTCCTTTTGAATTCTCAAGTGCATCAAATACTTTCAGTACTTTCAAATTGATCACTTATTCATTCAAGAAAAAAATTTCTTGGGAACCAAACCATTCATTTCTTCACGTGCACTCAATATACCACTCAAAAGAAGATTATAGGAAGTTTGTACTCATTGGCTAATCCATGCTACACAAGGGCATAAGAAGTCACAAATAATTCTACTTATTTTGTAGACGAAGTCCTTTGGAGATTTTCAGGCATGAAGTGTTGTTCAGTAGCTCAAGTTGTAATACTTATTCCTTCGGGTTAAGTGAGAGTGCCGCTAGTTAATTCTAGAAGGAGCCTAGTGGACACAGAATGTTAGTCCCAACCAATATAAAAATCTCTGTTGTTATTTACTTTATTGCTTTACTTTTATATTACTATTTTTGCACAAGTTAAACATTTATGTAAATATTCATATTACTCGATCCATATAGACTTTCATTTGGTATCAGAGCAAGGCTATCATATAACTGTAACACAGTTTTTGATATTCAAGTAATATGGATAACGCTGCACTAAATTTTGTTGAAGGTCGGTCTACTGCATGACCACCATTATTTAACAGATTAAATTACAATTATTCGTCAACTAAGATAAGGATTTATATGCAAGCTAATGGCTCTGACACTTGGAATATCACTCAACAAGAATACAATGTACCTACCACTACTTATGCACAGTGGTCAAACACACAAAAACTAGATACTGGTGCTAATGCTAAAGCTATGAATATGTTGTTTTGTTCTTTAGATAAAAATATGTTTAATAGAGTTAGTATGTGCACATCAACATATGAAATTTGGCATACTCTTAAAATAACTCATGAAAGTACAAACAAGGTCAAACAAACTAAGATTTCAATGCTCAAAAATCAATTTCAAAACTTTAGAGTGAAGCAAGAAGAAATTATAAATGACATGACTCTATATTTCAAGACGTATATCACTCACTTCTAGCGCTAGGAGAAAAATACCCTGATTTTGGTATTGTTTCAGAAATCCTAAATTCTTTAACTGATGAGTGGGAACGAAAAGTCTTAGCCACTGAAGAAGCTAATGATATTTCAACCGTTAATTTAGAAGAGTTAATAGGAAATCTCATGTCATATGAAGTGAATTTGCAGGTAAAACGAGTACAAGCTCAAGATAGAAAATAATTGCATTCCAAGCAGAAAATAAAGGCTCCAACGAAGATGATGAAGACATTGCATTTTTAACAAAAAAATTCATAAAATTTTTGAAATTCAAAAAGAATAAGAAGTTTAGCAACAGCAAAAATAGCAACAACAATCCGTCAACTTTCTCACTCAAGTGTTATGAATGTGATAAGATGGGTCGCATAAAAAGTGACTATCCAGAATGAAAGAAGAAAAATTTCAAAAATAAGAACGAGAAACTTTATAAAAAGAAAAGGCAGCCCTTTTTAGTAACTTGGGATGATTCAGACTCATCTTCTTCGTCAGATAGTGACAGTGAATCCAAACAAGCAATTGTATGCTTTATGGCTATTGATGACAATGTAAGTGAACTCTCATTCGGTGATCTAATTGAAATAAATTTTGAATTATTAGATAAGCCAAAAGATTTGAATAGAAAATATAAAGACACTTTTGGAAAATTGATTAGAAGTGAACTAGAAGTTGATAGGCTAAGAGATGAAAAGAAAATACTAGAAGAGGATTTAGTAAAATCTTAGGATTCCTGTACTAATATTAATACAGCTTACTATGTTAAGTGATGAAATATAAAACTCAAAAAAATAAAAATAATGTATCAACGGAAGAAAGTCAAAATTTAAATTCTAACAATAAAATATTATAATTAGAAATAGATGGCCTTAAAACAAAGTTAGAAAACGTTACTAAAAATGTTTCTAATTTTAGTAAAGGTAGAGAGAATCTTTCTAAGATTATAGAAAATTCACAATCTACTTCTAATAAAAAAGCATTAGGGTATAAAAAACCTAGAAAAGAAGAAAACTAGGACTAAACAATATAGTTCACTATATATTAATTTCAAAAAGAAAAATGATAGTCAAAGAAACAAATCAATAAGTCTAAGATTGTAAAAATTTGGATTCCAAAGACTAACAATCATTTTATAAGAAATAAGTATATAGATAATTTTATTACTAATATTCATAAGAATTTAAATTTCATTTTCAAAGGGAACTCTAAACCCTATTGGGTTTGGCTTTCTAAGACCTAACTCTTAGGATCCTAATAAAGAAAGTGGGTACCAATATCATTTCAATATTTTTTGTAGGTACCTAGTAAAAAGAGAGGAAAATGGATACTCGACAGTGACTACTCCAAGCATATGACGGTGAACAAAGACACACTAACAAATATTATCTACTTAGATGGAGGTTTCGTTACTTTTGGAGATAACTCTAAAGGATACGTCATCGAAAAAGGAGACGTGAGCAACAATGGTATATCTAATTCGCCTCTTATTACTAATGTTTTATTAGTTAAAAATTTAAAAATATTTATTAAGTATTAGTCAATTATGCAATAAAGGTTTTAGCATGTCCTTTTTAAATGATAAATGTGAAATTTTTTATCAAAATAAAAATATAATTTTCGAAGGAGTTAGAGAAAGAAATATTCATATTTTAAATATGAAAATCAATCGCAATATAGATATGTGTTTAATAACTAAAGATAATGACCATGGCTATGGCACAAAAGGTTTTTTCACATTAATTTAAAGCTATTAGTAAATATCTAACAACAATATAGTAAAAGGTCTACCAAAAATGAATTATAAAGTAAATAATATCGATAATGCGTGCCAATTAGGAAAACTAACTAAATCATCTTTTAAGTCTAAGAAAATCATTTCTACATTACAACCTCTTGAACTACTACATTTAGATCTATTCGGTCCAACTCAAGTTCAATTTATAAATCATAACAAATATGTTTTTATAATTATAGATGATTTCTCTAGATATACATGGACATTATTTTTGAAAAACAAAAGAGATACTTTTAAATCATTTAAAAAATTTACTAAAAAAATTCAAATTTTAAAAGGTTTAAAAATTAAAATATTAGAAGTGATCATGGTGGCGAATTTGAAAACGAGTTTCTTGAAAATATTTGTAACAAAAAGGGTATTAGTCACAACTTCTCATTTTCTAGAACTTCACAAAAAAATGGAGTTGTAGAAAGAAAGATTGGACGTTATAGGAATATGCTAGGACTCTACTTAGTGGTAGGCAACTATCAAAACATTTTTGGGCAAAAGCCGTGTCTACTGCATGCAACAACTTAAATCGTGTCACTATTCGACCCTTAACTAAACATACACCATAGGAACTTTTTCACGGTAGAAAACCTATTATATCATATCTAAGAATATTTGGATCAAAATGTTTTATATTAAATACAAGAGATCAACTAGGAAAATTCGATCCAAAATCTGAAGAAGGAATATTTATTGGATATTCGAAACGAAGCAAAGCATAAAGAATATATAATAAACGCACAATAACTATAGAAGAAACTTTACACGTTTCATTTGACGAGAATTTCAAAAATAATAAAGATGTTAAAGAAAGTGTTATAGAACAACCAATCATAGAAAATTCACCTCAAAATTGTATAAATGAAGAACAACAAATTACAGAAAATCCACTTGAAATGAACTTAGAACTTCACCATAAATTTTAAAAAAAATTATCCAATTGAAAATATAATTAGTGATGTAAATATAAATGTCAGAACTAGAAACCAATTAAATCAAATGGGACATGTAGCTTTTATATCTAATATAGAACCTAAAAACCATAAAGAAGCTTAAACTAATGACTGTTGGATTTTTGCCATGCAAGTAGAGTTAAATCAATTCGAACGAAATAACGTTTGGGAATTTGTTCCAAGACCAAATGATCAAACAGTCATTGGTACTAAATCAGTTTATAGAAATAAAGCTAACGAAAATGGTAATATAACTCGAATTAAGGCTAGATTAGTTGCACAAAAATACAATTAAGAAGAGGGGATAAACTATAAAGAAACTTTTGCTCCAGTTGCAAGACTGCAAGCGATATGAATCTTACTATCCTTCTCCGATCATCATAACTTTAAACTTTATCAAATGGACGTTAAAAGTTCTTTTCTAAATTGTTTTATAAAAGAAAATGTTTTTGTAGAACAACCACCTCTTTTTAATCATGAAAAATTTCCTGATCACGTCTATAAACTTAAGAAAGCTCTTTACGATTGAAATAAGAACCTTGTGCTTGGTATGAACGTCTTAAAGGCTATCTTATAGATTCTGGATTTGAGATTGGAAAATTTGGTCAAACTTTGTTTATTAAACGAGATAAGAAAGATATATTAATTATACAAATTTATGTAGACAATATCATTTTTGGATCTACAAATGAAGATTTATGCAATGAATTTTTAAAAATAATGACAAGTGAATTTGAAATGTCTCATATAGGAGAACTCTAATATTTTCTAGGCTTACAAATTAAACAGCAAGTAATGGCCATTTTATTAATCAAGAAAAATATTGTGCTGATTTAATAAAACGTTTTGGAATGGAAAACACATCTAGTAAACCAACACCTATGAGCACTACGATTCATCTCGATAAAGATGAATATGGAAAACGTATGGATTAAAAATTATATCGAAGTATGATTAGATCTTTATTATTTTACCGTTAGTTGCCCCGACACCATGATGAGTGTCTGCCTGTGTGCTCAGTTTTAAAAAAATCCCAAAGAATCACATTTGCGAGCCGTGAAATGAATTCTGTGTTACTTAAGCAACACCAGAGACTATGGCCTCTTCTATTCGAAAGGATGTCCTTTTGAACTTGTGTCATATAGAGATGTTGATTTTGGAGGGTGTCGAACGGACAGAAAGAGTACGAGCGGTACTTGTCATTTCATTGAACAGTTTCTATTATTGTGGTTTAGTAAAAAGCAAAATTGTGTTTCACTATCGACGTGTGAAGCAGAATATATATCTGCTACTTTGGCATGTGTACAAGTAATATACATGCAGCAAACTTTTCGTAACTTTGGGATATACATAAATAGATCTCCAATTTATTGTGATAATAGAAGTGCTATTAACTTGTTAAAGAATCTAATAAATCATTCTCGTACCAAACACATTGATATTCATTATCACTTTCTACATGATAACACAGAAAAAGACGTAATATCACTTGAGTTTACATCTTTCGAAAATCAAATCATAGACATCTTCAAAAACCACTAAATGTAAATTCATTTATTAAGTTGAGACATAAACTGAGCATTCTATCACTACATGAATTACAATAATTACTCTATATAAAAAAATTATTTATCACTTGGTCACAAAGTATTATGTACGGACGTCTCAATGATTTCCTTCAAACAAAAACCATTGATCATAAAGGAGTGAATACTTTATACAAATTTTATTTCAGAATAATAAAATAAAACCAATACACTAAAAATATTTTGAGAAGTTGTTGTCTATAGAAATTTTTTTGGAAATAAACTACCAGCATAAAATCAACCAATACACTAAAATATTTGTAAGGCCATAAACTCACCTAAAATCAACCATTCAAAACAAAGAAAGACAACTAAATCTTAGGAAAAAAAATGATGACATTCTATGAGATCGAATCTATTCTCAACCTTAAAACTAAATTCTAAATATAACGATATATAGTCTATATAAACAATATTTTTCTTTTATATATCCAAACTCAAATATATATTAAAATCAACTTAAATTCAAACAATGTCATCCAACCATGATTCCTATTATTCGTTTATCGACTATAACTCACCCTCCTCTAAAAGCGTTTAATCATCACCAAACAAAACAACTCCTTAATCAAATAAATCATCATCCGTGAAGATCATTCCATCCCCCACATATCATAATGGTTTCTCTCCAAAAGGAAAGAAAATCAAACGTCCAATAAATTTTGCGTCATCTTCTACCAATAACTAAATTGATGAAATTCATCACCATCAACAACAGATGATGGATGTTTAGAAGAAATGTATTACGAGCAAAGAAGACAAGGAGCACATCTAAATTTTCTTGAAAGGTTATTTGTGGACATTCATCAACGAAGAACAACATACGTAAAAACTCTCCTTGACTAAGAGAAACTCCGGTCAATCAAACGACTTAGCTCTAAGAAATTCTTAGGAAATAGGGCCATCAAATGAAGATTGGAATCATGCTTTATTTTGAAAAAATAGATGGTCATCAGTTATTCCTTTAAATGAGAAAACGAAGATTGAACCTAGCTCATGGGAACAATTTCCTAACGAAGAATCTGAGCCTAGTGAAAATAAGTAAATTTTTATAGTACAGACACACACACACATATATATAATAAATCGGTTTGATTATTGTTTTGTTATTTATTCATGTTAAAATAAATCTTGTATTTGTTTTATTGAAGTAAATAAAATTATCATAAACAAACGTATTACAAGGTCTGAAATAAAATCTAGAAACAAAATGTATATAAACTTGAACTTTTACACAAACATATGGTTCAGTCGACCGAGCGTCCTAGTTTAGTCGATTGAATGAAAAAAATATCACCATAACATCATTCAACTGAGTGAGTATTCAATCGACTGGTCGAGAAGAAAATTTTACTTCCCGAACAGACTTCAGTCAGTTGAATTTTCAAATCAGTCGGTTGGTCGTGTATTTCATAGTTTTTTTTCAAATATATACCGATTGACTTTCACATCTTTTAAGATACCAACCCCTACAAAATAATTACATCTATTCAATCCCTATAATTTCCGACTTTACCAAATATATTCATTCATCTTCTCCTCCCAAAAGATAAACAAAACCCAATTTTTCTTTCTCAAAAATCAAGTAAAATGCCTCCAAAACATCAAAGAGAATCATCTACAACTAGACCATCTGAAACTCAAATCAGAAGATGGTTATACAATGATGCTGATGTCCAAAGATTCAACAATATGAGGAACATAAGAATTTTCAAAGGCTCATTTATCCGGTTTAGAGATTTTGGAAGCTATTCTATTTGAGAATTTGCTGAAGCAAACCACATTGACTATCTCATCAACTTTGATGCCAACAATATCAAGATCTATCCATTATTGGTAAAGCTATTGTATGTTAACTTGAACTTAGATTTCATGCATTCACGTAATAGAGAAAATTGTATATGGACTCTTATTTGTGGTGTTAAAATCTATCTACCCATAGCAAGATTAGATTCTATTTTAAATTGCCATTCGGATAGAGAAGACCTAGCTGACATTGAACTAGATATGAACACCTCTGATGAAATTAGCCATTTAATTTTAGTTGACAACTTAGAAGTTTTAAAAGCCAAATTCTTACATCCAAAAGGTGGAATTTTGCATAGAGTGCTTACCCATTCTATACAACCATGGACCGAAAGCTACAAAGTAGTTTATAAACACAACTTTCAAGCTCTTTGTGCATTATAGGGTCATCGAATTGTCAATTGGGAAAAGTAATTATTGGGGAATTTGAAACATTTCATAACAGTAGAGTCAAAACGATCCATTATGGAGAATACATCATGCGTATTTTAATAAGCTTTCAAGTACCACTTCAAAATTCCGAGTTTACTATAGTTGGTTGTCTAGACTCCAAAACTCTTAGTCTCATTAAATATCCATAAAGAGTCGAAAACTACACTACATATCTTTTGATCAATGGAAAGCGAATAGAGAAGCCAACTGTCCCCAACCTACCAACCCTACTGCAGCCTCCTACTCTCAAGCTACTAGACCTCAACATGATGAGGATGATATAGAAGAAATATCCTTCGAAAATCAAGTACGTCAATCTTATGTCACTCTCTCCTGCAATCAGAGTAAGCTTGATCGACGTCTCTCACGAGTTAAGCACACCGTCACTAGGATTAATGGCAAACTTGACAAAATTAAGGGATTCATGAACAAAATATGGGATAAGCTATCTTGCACCTCATCAACAACCTATGCATCTCCTTTACCCTCAAAAGAAACTTATCCGAATCCGGAACATTTGACATGGTCAATATCCTCAGAAGAAGAAAAAGGAGAACAATCTAATGAGCATGGCAAGACAAGTGGGATTCATGACTATTGAAGTTTGGTAAGATGATTGTGGAATTATCTTTATTTTATGCATTTTATGTATTTAACTGTTATGTGTTAAGGTACTTTCTATGTGCCTTTAAAAACTTATGGTGTTTTATGGTTATGTTGTTAGTAACATTTGTAGTGTTTTTAATCATATGACAATATGGTTATGTTGTTTTATGTCATTGTCTATTATGTGATGTTTTATAATGTTTTATGTGAGTTGTGATGTTGTAATTTATGTGGTATATGTTTGTGATATATGTTGTAATGTCCTATCCTTGTGATCAATCTTATTACTCCTACTGATATCCATTTCCTTTTTGTCAATGACAAAGAGGGAGAAAAACTAGATGAAATCGACCATATCGATAAGGGGAGTATAATCTTAGGGGGAGAACAATCCACTATTCGATTAATTTCAAAATTAACTTGTATAATTGTCATCATAAAAAAGGTGGAGAATGTTAGAACCTCATACTTCGATGATTTGATAGTGACAAGTATACAAGAATATATTATACATAGCAACCACTTGTGTAGGAAAAGATATCAATCAAACGAAATGACATACTTGACAAAAGGAAGACCATGATGACACAAAACTGAAATATCAGTCATAGAGTCTTAGTCTAGAGTTGTATAAATTGTTAATATCTCTTCAAGTAGTATATACAAGCACACATGATCATAAAGTATTTTCAAAAATCAGAAAGTAAAAATTAACATTAGTCAGTCGACTGAAACACCTTTGTCATTTGACTAGTTGAAAGGATTTAACAGAAAATTACTCTGACGGTTTCAAACGACTAAAAACTTCAAAACAGTCAACTAAACATGTTTTCAATTGACTAAAACTACCTACTTTTGTATTGATTCCTTTCTGTTTTGAAAACTTGTCTCACTGTTCAAATTCAGTAGCTGGTTGATTTCATTCAATCGACTGAATGATTGTAACAGCTATATTTTTTAAATTTTCAAAAGAGGTGCTCTTATCCGTGAAGAGTTATTCCTCTTCGTTGGTTGCAATCGTTTCTATTGATCGTTCTTCTTTACTAAGAGTTGCAACCATACATCTCTCTATAAAGCAAACAAATTCTTGAATTCACATTACTTACATTCTCTAATTCTCTATATATCTCAAGTGCTTCACATACTTTCAATACTTTCAAATTAATCGCTTATTCATTCAAGAATATAATTCTTGAGATCAAAACCTTTCATTTCTTAACGTGCACTCAATATACCACTTAGAAGAAGATTACGGGAAGGTTGTACTCAAGCATAAGAAGTCACAAACAATTCTACTTATTTTGTAGACAAAGTCCTGTTGGAGATTTTCAGGCACGAAGCCCTGTTAGTAGCTAAGGCGGTTGTAATACCTATCCATCTGGGTTAAGTGAGGGCGTTGCTAGTTAATTCCAAAAGGAGTTTTGGACTGGATGTAGAATGGGAGTTCGAACCAGTATAAAAATCTCTGGTGTTATTTACTTTATTGTTTTACTTTTATATTACTATTTTTGCACAAATTAAACACTTAGATAAATATTCATATTACTCGATCCATATAGACTTTCTCTAAGCTCTAGTACCAACTGTAACATCCCTCATTCCAAGACCCAAAGATGGAACCTCAATTTTCTGCAGTTACCTTGGAATTATCTTTTGGCTATAGAGATGAGATCAGTTATATTATATAGTATTAACTGAATAGAGTGGACATTGACTAAAAGTAAGAATACATCATTGTAGATCACGTATAACCATTTAGTTCCCAATATTCATGCCCACGTAGGGGTCAAAATTATAATATAACATAAATATTAGTGTTATGCCTAACATATGAGGATGGTAACATAAATTCTTAGTATGATGGAATTAAAATAGCAAATATAACACATAAGCCTCCTGCTTCATCTTCGGCACCCTTTAATTGTTCATCCCAAAAGCAACCTGTCTAAACTCATAAACTTAGCCTACTCGAATGAGTACCTGTGAATTTATAGGGAAAATAAGAAGAAAAATATTGGTCGGGCATAAAGTCTGGAATGAGTAACATATTACTCTAAATATAAAACATAGTGAGGCCACGCCGCTAAAGTGCAGAACAAATTTTCCCCTCATTATAACACAACATTCATTTAATTAACTTCAAGTTTAAGCATACACAATGTTAAGAATTTTACATATGTCGTAAGGCCATACCTGAAACTAAACTATTTATAACACCAAATCATATCCATTCATGAAACTAACTCTAACCAAATACCTTAGCCTCGACTGTGAACTAGGCCTTAAATCCACTACTAAAGATCTATTGTTAAAGTCCTAAACTTTGGCTACCACATAAGCCTCATGCCTGCATGGTTTACTAAATTCCAACAAATACACGTCTCGATTGCCACTTAGGCCATATACCATCACCATCGCAATTTGGTTGCTACTCTCGGCCTTATGCCTACGATTTTTCATATTTTGGCTACCAATCCAGGCCTTACATCTACTTTGTCATATTTCTACTACCACTCCAGGCCTTACACCTACTTCTTTCTCGATTTCTTGACAGCCACACCCGGCCTCACATCTTCCACCGGTCCCTTGGTTTCCATTCTAGGCCTTCATCAACTGCTTTTGTGTCTGAATGGTTTCCACTTCCATCTTTACACCATAATTTTGGTTTCGATTGCCACATTAGGCCTTACAACTTGCTTTTGTGTTTCCGCTGCCACACTCGACCTTACATCTACTACTTTCTTAGTAACCACATCAGGCCACACACCTACACTTTCAGTCTCTTGACCCAAAGCCTTACATCATTAACCGAACACACTACCTAATACTTTACCATTAGGCTTTCTAATTAGCTAATCATAAAGCTAGAACAAGTTTGACTTCTATCCGGTCATCATTTAACACTTATTACATTATCATCAATGTTTAAGTATTAATTTTACTTATCTTAACCTTAGCATTTGCTTCAGCCTTCAAAATTAGTAGTTCCAATTTCAAACACCCTATCGAGAGTTAAATTGCCCCCGACAATCACTACATTTGATCATGTTTGGGAAGCCTATATTAGTTAAGCTGGTGACTTATGAGATTTAATCTTTAAAATATTGAAATCACCTCCTCTACTCATAGCTCTTCCTTTAACTGCTCTCATGCCCATGACCCGCCTTCAGCCCTAATGTTTTTCTTCGGTTAGTAAACTTAAAGGAATACTTCATAAATTTCCTTACTTAAGCCTTGTTACTTAAATTTCGGTTTAATACTCTTGGTTTGGTACTACTGCTCTCAGTACACATTACGAACTACCCTTTGCATGTTTGATGCTCACTTTACACTTGTCAATTTCTGATTTATTTGACTTAGCCCTTTCTGACCATTATTAAGTACTTTCCTGACATGTTCATCCCAAATTGTGGATCCGATCAATTGACCAATTAATTGGTGCTTCGTTAAATTAAATTACCACCCAGCTCTATTTATTAGCCTTTTGGCTTTCCTTTATTTCCCTTCGCCTAAGCCTAAATTCTTTCGAAAATTACTTAATATATTTCTAGAAATCATAAAAAATATTTATATATCATTTCCTTTATGAAATATCTCGATGCCTCTATTTTCAACCATTGATCATATTATACGGTACTCGATTAATTCCTATCAATTTATTTACTTATGGGAAAATTCTAGAAATCAAAACTCACCTCCAATAATGTATTCTTAACATTATAATAAATTTTCAGGTTTAAAAGTATAAGGAACATTCATTATTAATTTGACCATGAAATTTTTTTAGGGAGGAAATGGAATTAGAGAATATATTACTCACCTATATTTCATAGTTGATTGATATTGTTAATTGATCTTCTACATTTCCTCTTCTTTCTTGTTTAGGCCGCAATCACCATTAAAGAGCTACTAAGCTTTTATTTTACTTTTGAGGGTAAAATAAAATGAAAAGAGGAAAGTGGTTATCTTTATTTCAATGAATAGTTAGGCCACCGACCAATTCCACTCTTCTTCATTTAATTCTTTTTAGTTAAGTTTTTCTAAACAAAAATCTTGGTAAGTAAATGTACATCTAAGTACTTATCACATTCTATTATTCAAGTTTTAATTAAATCATTTAACTGTGCTAAAGATCTTTGTGTTAACTATACACCCAACTAAATGGGGTGACCGCCATGGGATTCAAACCCCTCCTATCTCAAAAAGCAACATCGCACATTAAACTGTGCTAAAGATCTTTGTGTTAACTTTCCAAAAGGGATGTTACAGACTATCCTCTTAAAGAACCTAAGTCCTCGTTGGCTCATCATCACACACCACCCAGACGTTATGCATGTAACCCGCTTCATACGACACTAACAAACATTTGTAGCATTACAACGCACAATTCTGGCTTGGAATGGGCTTTGATACCAATGTGATTGTCGTGGGATTTGAAGTCTTGCTATCCTAGAAAGCAATACCACACACTAGCCACTATGCTAAAAGACTTTTGTGTTAATTTTTTAAAAAGGATATTACAAATTTATATAACATCCCTCATTTTAAGAATCAAGAATGAACAACGACGTTGTTGTAGTAATCACCAGAATTATTTCTAAGTGATAAAATGAGATTTCTTTTTTCATCCAACAACGATAAAAAGAGCAACTAATAAACAACATTACAAAAATGTTTATAAACATCTTTCCCATTTGTACGCATGCGGGAGTAAATATAATATCATAAATAACAAATCTGTGCAACATATGAAGATGCTGATGTGTTTTACAAGTTATGTTTTAGCTAGTTATAATCTTGGCTTTACATAGGAGATAACTAATTGAAAAACTACATAGATAATAATAGTGCCCCTACACAATCCTCGAAAGCATTATTTGCCCGCCAAAAGAATACAAGTACTATCCTTAAACTCAACTTACTTAAATGAGTACTCATGAGTTTATGGGGATAACAAAATAAACAACATGAGACAAATATAAGTTGTAGTGTAGGATGGGTTTTTCTCTTAATAATTGCTATAATATTAAGAAAATTAATATAACCATTTTACAATTTTGAGCCATTCCGTCGTGCACATTTTTATGTCACTTACATGTGAAATGTTTCTTATTTGATGAAATTAAAGAAATAAATGTCCCATGCCATTTCCCTTTTAAATTTCAATTTCGTCATTCTCATTTAAGAATCGAAACATGCCCACATAGCAGAACTAATAGGCCTTATGCCATTAAAGTAAAAATCCTCTTTCTAGTAGTCTTGATTTATGGACGTGATCTGAAGGTCGATCTGCCTTTTTAGGAGGTGAATGCAATTGATGTATTGCATTCTAATCAGTGTCTACACTAGATCTTTTTAGCTTCTCCTAATTCCAAATAGTTTTTGGTTACTCGTTACCATTCATTAATAGTTGATTATTACATACCCTATTTAGATCCGATCTGATCATTCAGATGCAATTCTACTCATACAAGAATCATGCATATACACACACACACATCAAATTTAATAACATCATAATATCTAGATCTACTTCGAGTATTAATATTCGATGGTTCCATAAGGAATCAATTCAATTAACATTTAATATATTTTCAGTTAGATGTCACATATCAGTATCATTCAAATTTCACATTTCAAGTAATCATCAACTGGTAAATATTATACATAAATTAGGGCTCATTCATCATCACATTATACATACATCATTAAGTAAACAAGTACATCAATACGATGTCACATCAATGCACATAATAACAATTTTTATAATTTAATTGTAAAAATAAAATAAAATAAATTCATATTTTTTTGTCGGTTCATTAGCCCAAATTAGCTAAGTTATAATTTCTACATTCTCCTTAGGCATTTACTCGTATATTTCAAGCCATTTGTTATGTTATAACCTCAAATAACCACTATCAGAATAAATATCATTTTCACCTATCATAAATATCACATCACGCTATGTAAACTAAAAATTCACAGGCTATCGAAAACATGAATATTATAACTAAGAAAATATGAATATTTTAGCTATCGAAAATGTAGTTATCAAAAACATGAATGTTATAGCTATCAAAAACATGATTGTTCTAGCTCTCGAAAACATGAATATTATAACTATTCGAATATAGCTATCAAAATCATGATTATTATGGTTACTAAAAAAACGAATATTAAAGATGTCGAAAATATTGCTATTGAAAACATGAATGTTATGATATGAATTTTTAGGTATTAAAAACATAACTTATTAGCTATCGAAAATATTACTAAGCTAATAATAACGTATTCATTAGCTATAAAAAATATGACCTTTTAGTTATCAAAAACATGAATTATTATTGTTATCAAAAAAATTTGGTGTCATTTATTGTAGCAATTTCCCATTTACACATAACTCCATTTTGTATAATCTTATATTAATAGAATGCTTGAAACTCACCAATGAACTAAACCTCATTTCAGTATGATTTACCATGTAAAAGTTTTTAGCTACCGCAATCATAAATTTTTAACAAATTTCAGCGTTTCCTATAAAACGTTATTTTCTTCCAAATTTTATACATTATATCTACTAGCTCCAAACTCCAATTGAGGTGAAACTAAAAGAATTTGAAAGATGAACTATTTTCTACTCTAGAAATTTGAAATATTTAAGATTGGACATTTGAATTCTATAGGCCATTGAAAGTATGACTAATATTATTTTTAGCCAACATTTGGAAAAAAAATTCAAAATTTAACTTTCTCAACATTTTTTTCCGACTTTCTATAGCTATAAATCTTGCGTACTAACTCTAAATATTACGGTGATCCGATATTTGAACCAAGCGACATTTCGATGGATTTGGACTATGAAATAATAAAGAAATAAATCAAAAGACCCAGAGAGTATTGGGGTTGGAGGGCTTAAAAGAATTGGCCAATAGATGTGGAACCTATATCGTTCAGTACCGATCTATATGGATCAATACCGACCAATCAAATGAAAGTAGGGGGACACACTCTACCTTATGCAAGAACCAAAATTTGGAGTTGAAGAAAAGATAGTTGTTATTATGTGACAGATAGAGTTAGGGTATGCCCTAGTGGCAATTATGTAATTTGTTACATATATCTAACTCGATAACCAATCGAGTTCAAAACAAAAGGTGTTTTCTTTCTATTATATACTTGATATAATGTGTTATATTGATTAGTTAATTTAACTAAAAGTATTTTTAACTGAAAATCCATAAATGATATATTTTGTGATAATAGTTACAAAGTGTTGTAACCATGGGTAATTTATCATAATGAAAATAAATATACTATTTTAAATATTCCTAGTCAAGATGTATCGACACTACAAGAAATCTGACCTTTACCTACCAATATTTTACCTACCAATATATATGGGTAGGTAAAGATAACCTTTATCTACCAATATTTAATGGTAAGATTTATTGGTAGGTAAATATTGCCAATATTATAACATTTTGGAAGGGTGATTATCTACCAATAAATATGAGTAGGTAAAAAGTGTTACCTATGCATATATTAGAGGGAAGGTTTTTTTTGTAATTGGGGCCTATATTTTCCTCATATCATTTTAACTTTTCATTAAAAATAATGTTGAGTTGTGTGATGATGTGTCAATAAAACCCTATCTTAGCAATTTCATTTTTGGAATGAAGATTTCATTTGCATATCCTAGCAATGTTCCATGTAAAATCAGTTATTTATTAATTATTAATAATTATTTTGAAATATGAAATAATTAGCAATTAATAATTGATAAACAGGAATTAAAATTTAAATAATTAATATTAAATATTAAATATTTATTATTAATAACTTTTCATATATTGCTATTTTTTTAAATAATTGACTATTTAAAATGTAAGTGTTGCAATTTTTATAAAAACTTTCACAATTTCATAACAATATGTCATCATCCAAAATGGCTAAAACATATTCTCCCCGGTTTATTAGAGAAACACAATCCATACCATCCCCTCCAACTACAGATCTAACCGTTTATTTTAAACTAAATCTAACGATACAAATCACAATCCGCGTATTTCCTTTTGATTGGCTACACTAGAAACCGACATGAACCACTATCCACCTTTGAATCCCTCACATCTCCATTCTCCAAAGTACTATTCAGATCGTCAATCATCTCATCTTCCCAAACCTTAATTCCTAAATTAATCGAACAAATTTGTTAATTTCACCATGGCAGGAACATACACTACAAGAAAAATTGCATTTGTACATGAAAAAATGTATCACGCCAGGTAATTTAGTTTGATGCTTCTCGATTTCAATGGATTATAGATTGGATCTATTATTGCAGCCTTCTATCTCTATGTTCATATTTTGTAAAAAATATTCTTTAAAATTGAAGTTTTCCTCAAATTTAGGCGGGTTCTTTCTAGATCTCATTACTTGGTCCCTTTCTAATTCAGATCATGTTAGGTAATTTACTTTTAGTACTTATTCCAAAGACAACATCTTGATTAGGTTGTAGGGTATCTAACTATAGATGGTTGCATTATAATATGTATATGCTTCTAATGTGAAAATGTTTTTCCTCCTTCCCACCAATTTGTTAATTTCATATATTTTAGAATTGGATTGGTGAATGAATCACATAGTAGAATTGGATTAATGAGTGAATGAATCACACAAGTCAATAGAAGGTAAGTTCTTTATTTATGAATTTTGTTTAGTTGTATAGGCTTTAATCACGAAGTCATTATCAAGCTTGCATTTATTATTTCTCATAATTTTGGTCAGTAATTATGGTCTTTGGTTACTAGATCCAATATTTGATACCTCTAATATATTGTTATAGCTTTTCTTTACAAAGTCCTTTCTGATGTCACATTTAGGTTTAATAATCAACATTACTAGCTCCATGAAGACTTTCAGATTATGCACATAAATGATATATTGGTATTTGTACAACCAATAAATATAACTTTTATACCAGTACCTTTTTTTCTTCCCAACGATATGCAATTTTTGTCTCTATATTTTTCTACAATTATCTATAGTTTTTGTAGATTCATCCCAGTGCAGTTTCAGATTCTTTCCACTTTTAAAGTATGAGAATTTTGAAGAAATTTTGATGTCCATATGAGATTATTTTGGATTAGCTTATGGGTTTTGTCTCATTTTATTTCTAAATTGGTGACAACTGATTATGGCAAGACATATAGTAGATTAATTTTGTAATATTTTTATTTAATGCTAAAATTAGAAAATAGAAGCAATTTGATTTTGTACATCTCTTACTTCTATAATCAAAAGTAATTGATTATTTGTTTTACTAAATTAATTATTTATAATTCACAAGCTTTTCAACTCATCTTTAACTACAAAATGTTCGTACACAAAATTAATATTTAATGTTGTAATATTGGTAAATAAGGTAACTTTAATTGCAACTTAGAATTCCTTTTTCTTTGTCATAGTTTATGGATTAGATTGATCCAAAGTTGTTGTATTGATACGTACATGGACAAATCTAATATATGCTTAGCATTGCAATTTTCATATCTATATGTCTCAAATATGTACATTACCATTTTTTGATGAAATGTCTCTGAAATTAAGAATAGTGCAACATCGAGATTTATGATTTTTTGCTAAATAGACTCAATTTTATGTTATTTCCAAGTCTATCTTATTTTCCAAATAGGTCTGTGCTTTAAATGATATCGTTTTTCCTTAAATTTCACCAACCTATATTTATAAGTGTTATAAATACTATATATGGTTTTTTATTCCTAGGAATGTCTGGAAATATTATATGTCTTTTTAAGTTTCGATATGTTATGCATTTTAGATCAATTTTATATGTTCATGCCATTTAACCTCTAAATTATTCCCTGGTGGGACCCACGTCATAGTTAAGTTTCAAAATGTTTTCATTTACTGCTAAAACCCACTATTGTAGAAGTAAATTAAAAGTTTTTCTTACTACTATATATTATGTCATTTAGTTTGTCTTACATATTAATTTTCTTATAATTATCTCATTGATTATTCATTCTACTAAATCAATTATTTCTAATTTATAGGTTGTTTAGCTCATCTTTTGCCCAAAAAGGTCCTCCCATGGAAATTAGTTTATCCAACAATAAGGCTGTAATTTGCATTAAAATGGTAAATTTAACTGCCCTTGCATTATTATTACCACTAATATTTAGTTGTGATAGTTTTCTGATCTAATTAATTTAGCAATGTTGTAATATAATGGTAGATTCAATATATGCCTAGCTATAATAGTTGCCATCTACCATAAATACCTATAGAAGAATAATTTTTAATTGATTATCATACCTATAATAAATTTATGGGCATAATTTAATCAATAAAGTTATGTAATTTATTTGGTTTCCATTTATTTCCAAATATATATCAGTATCTAAATAAATAAGTATTTTAAATGAAATTTTTTTACAAAAATTTCACCAAACCTAGCTAGTGCAGTGTAGTGAAGTGTACAACAGAAATAAATAGCTTAAATTCAAAAAATGAAGTTAAATGATGAAACTTTAGGTTTCGATCAGAATGACCGTCATCGCAGACCGTCACTACTGGCAAGAAGATTGATCGGTTGCGAAAGCTTTGGGGTCGACTATTGGCATGTCAAAGTGTAAAGTTTGTCGTTTAAGTCCATGTGCAATTTTTTAGTATATATCGAAAGTTCCAGGGATTTGATTGTTCGATCTTGAGTTTAATAGTGAGTATGCAAGTTTTATTGTCCATCATAATCATATATCCAACTTCGCCAAGGTGAATTATTAATGATTGTTCGAACAAGTAAGGTTTGATTAGATTGCAAGTTTAAAGGGTTCCTTATGTCGATCCCTATTTTAATGCGGATCTCTATGTTCATTCTGATTCCTATGTTCATGCTGATCCCTATGGTTATACCGATCCCTTTCCCAAAGCCTCACGACTGATCCCTCTCTTCACCATCTTCCACCAAAACCTCCAGTACTTCCCTTCTACCTAACAGCATGCCGACCCCTATACATATACCGATCGGCATAGGTCTACATCTCCAAAACCGACCCCTCCTCTGCTATGTCTTCTTCTTCATTCCTCGTCCTTCACCCGACCGAACTCCTCCAAATCCAATATTTTGCCTCTCCCAAACAGATTCGACTGCTACTCCATCATTGCGCCAAACTTTGGAATCCTCTATCTCATCATATAATCAAAGGTAAGGGAGAAAAGAAGGTTTACCTGAATGAGAATTTTAGTTTGAATGTGGGCGAGTGTTCGAGGATGTACGAAATGAAAGGAGGAAGAGATAAGCCCGTGGGATAGGCAAGATTGCAAATGAATTTTAGGCCGAGGTTTGGAGGGTTCGGTTTCGCAAGTGAAGAAGGAGGGTTCGGTGTAGAGTTTGAAGTTGGGAAAGGTGGATAAGTGCAATGAGGAAAGTAAAGGGATAATATATATATACACACACACACACACACATAATAATTTGTGCGTGTAAGGGAATAGGGATTCAGCCTACGCATTGGCACTTAAAAACGAAGAGGGATCGACAAGAGGTATGTCGATCCCTGTAGCAGTGAGAAGTGGAAAGGAGGGATCATCATAATTCATGCCGATCCCTATAAGTGTTTTAAAAAAAAGGAGGGAGTGAGAGGGATCGACTAAGCATATGCTGATCCCCCAAAAAAATGAAATGAATGAATAAAAAAATGGTTATAAGGGTTCGACTATGAACATGTCATGCAAAATGTATGGAAGTTGGCAGCGACCTGTGAACGTGCAAGCGCATCCAAAAGCCAACAACAAAAAACGTGTATATGAATGTGCATGTAAATGACCTAAAATTTCAATTTTTTGAAATTGAAGTCAAACCTGAAACTTCCGAGTTCGAGACCGGACAAGATAACAAAAGCTTATTAGTCTCGCAGAACCAGGCTTATATATATCAATTGACGGAATATAGCACTGGATTTATATTATTGGAAATCGACCAAGCGTCATGACAATCAATAAGGAATTCGACACCTTGGAAAAACGATTTGATAAAGGAATAACAACTGTTCAGAAAGCTAGATGGATCTCATTCTCAACGGTTTAAAGCATGTTATGTTAATCATAAGTCGTACTTTGGGGGCAAGTGTTACCTAGAATTCTTGCCCGACTATATTGAACTAATTGCACGAGTTAGATCTGACTGCTATCAAGGCCGATGATTCCAGAATGATTATTTTGAGGCCCGGAAGTCAAGGACAGATGATTAGATGAAGTTAGAATTGAATGGATTTGATGGATGTACAATGTAAGATGCTCAAAGCATGGAATATGGCTTAATGAATGGAAGGGTTCAGCATAGATAGGCTCATTAGGAGGGAATGACATACTCAATCAAGAGGGGTCGGTGGGCTCTACTGAAGAGGGGTTGGCATGCATCAGAGTCCAAGTGCATTCTTGCATACTACAATCAATGTCTCAAGATTTACAACTCCAAAGCATATAAAATTTGGAGGGCAAGGTATATGGACCCTAGGGAACCTACCCAAGGGATCGCACACCCCAAGGACAAAGTTGGAGGGATCGGCAAGTATCCCTTGAAAGGGATTGGTAGAGAGCAATGCACAAGTTATATTAAATCAAAGATCAAGCAATAACTTGAGTTCCAGTGGTCCAAATGACATGAAAATTGGAGTCTAAACATATTTTAGCATGGAGAAGCCGCTATAGGGATCGCTGCCCGTAAATCGCCCAATGAAGGGATTGGTACCGATCCCTCCACATTGGGAATTTGGCCTAGCGATCCCTCTAGTGGGCCCATGTGGATTAGAAGGTCTTTCAGCCAAAATTTCAGAGAGATCGGTGGTCGTCTTCACTATAAATACTGGCCTAATGGGTCATTTTGTGGATCTTTACGCTGCTTGCTACTCTAGACTCTATTATAACCAAGTGTTGTTATTTCCTATTGCTGTAATCAGATTTATAAGTGATTAATAAAGGATAATTTTCAAAGTGGACGTAGGCATACAATGCCGAACCACTATAAATCTCTGTGTCTTTGATTTTTGCTTTTCATCTGTTATCAGCTTAATCTTTTCCTCAGTTTAATTTAATTTTTCTTCACTTACTTCTCTACAAAAATCTAGTCTTGGGTGTTTGTGACCAATTTATTTGCAAACATAAAGAGTTTATGAATACCTTTTCGATTGCACTAAGAAACAATTGTTGTTTCAAGATATACCAACTTCATTGTAAAGGAATTTTTTGAGGAATTATTGGTAGTTAAATGGAATTGGATATGATCCATAGATAGAACTGATTAGATGAGATGAAATTAACGAACCTAAACGAATATATCACATTAGAGTGTCTAATAAGTATTCTAGTATATTAAAGAGAAACTGTGAGTTTCTTATCAGTATCGAAAATATATAATCCTTGATTGTCTAATTAAACCATTAAGAGTGTTGAGTCTATGATATGATATGATGCGCAAATCTGAAAGAATTCCAAGCACGCTATCAAATTATGATTTTGGTAATCATAGCCGAAGGGATGTGATCCATCGGTCATGATTGTGTCTTTATGAGTATGACTAATGTAGTTGGATTAAATGAGCAATGTTGATAAAAATAATATCGCAATTTCAATTGTTGAAATTAGCGTAATATATTCGGCATTCAACGTGCTTAAGTTAATTCGGTTGTACTCACAAAATTACCATTTAGTATGACTTCATGTTTGGTATGTATGTATTGAAACAGAAAATTCTAAATGATGATTTAGAGTAAACTGTTTACACATAATAACCAAAAATGTCTCAAAATCATTGGGAGCTATATGGAGTTTATGAGTCTTTGGATATAATCCAAGAAATGATAGATTGTATCATTTTATAAGTATTAAAATTGAACAAATATTTTGATAGAAATATCAAATAGTTTGATTATCAATCAAAATGCGAAGGAAACATGTGTTTATAAGAAAGAGCGTTAAAAGGTACATTGATATTTCTAAACTATGAGTAAACGACACGTTATTGATTTTAATGATGTGCTTGCCTTGAAATCAACCTTAGTTGTTTTAATACTCAAATTTGGATTGTAAATGATGTCTTTTATAGTGAATATAAAAGATATTGGGAATGTCCCAAATCGATATGCAAAGACACCTTATTAAATTGTTTAATATGGAACATGTGAGATGAGTTCCCTATGCGTTGACAATAGGAATTACCATACATGTTATGTTGTATATGATATCGTTATTTGTTTATGTATTGGAAGCAAATATCAAGTCCAAATTGATATCACTAAATGGTTGTTTGAAGTATTCTCATGTATTTATGAAATACTAGAGAATTGTTTAAAGAAACAACAAATTCCTTATGAAGGAATGTTCAGACTCAAACTTTCATAAGTGATATTGATTATAATATGTCAATAATAAATCTTTGAGTTGGAAAGGTTCCAAATGAAAGACCATGGTCGATATAATAAAAAAGGCTAAGTGCATCACCATGAATAGCGCCACAACGAAAGCAATGTATATAAAAATATAAGTGCACAAATTTATCACTAAGCCGATTCCAAATGTTTAGAATCTCATGACATTGTTATATGATAACAATGTCACAATATAGTTCATGATAGAACTTAGAGCTCACTTGAAGTCGAGGGGCATACTTTGAATTGTTCCACATAATAAAATAGTTTAGTATCGTCGGAGAGATTTGATTGATAGAGTAGGTAATTGAAACATAATAGCATACCCGTTCATATAGAGATCGGCACAACTGGTTTTGAGAAAACTGATTGGAGAAGTTGGAATAAGGTTCCATAATCGACCCCAAGTGCAAGTGGGAGATTGATAGAGTTAGGGGTATGCCCTAGGGGCAACTGTGTAATTTGTTCCATATATCTAACTCATTGAACAATCTCGCTAGAAATAAAGGTGTTTTCTTTCAATTATATACTTGATATAATATGGTTATTTTAATCAATTAATTTAATTAAAAGTATATTTAATAGGAAATCAATAAATGGTATGTTTTGTGATAGTAGTTACAGAGTGTTGTAACGGTGAGTAATTTATCACAGTATATATTAAATACCATTTTAAATGTTCCTAGTCAAGATGCATCGAGACTGGATATCGACGTATCCATTAAGACTAGAGTACGTAACGCTCTCCAAATGTTGGGCGGTGTATTACTCATGACTACTGGGGGCATCTAGGGGTTACAGACTAATAGTTATTGGATAAATATGGAACGACTCATTTGATAGTTTTATGTTAGTTAATATAACTAAGGTCAAACAGAAAATATCGATGTGAGTAATTTACATAGTTCTTTCGACTTGAGAATACTGTGAATCTTTAATATGAAAGCTTCGCTTTGATTATAGTTAAATCACGGCACAACGTCTATTGAGTGACTATAGTTGGGTCTAGTGGAAGTATTGGAAGTGAAGCATTATTAAAGATAGGATTTGTCCCCTCAGTTATATGGGATTAGTATCACGGTCAACTCAAATCAACCCAAAGTCAAAATCTCTGGCCAAAGTAGTTCGGTTAATAATAATTGTTATTATTGAACCAAAGACTCTGTGTTTGGAATATAGAGTTAAATGTGGATGATGTTGGAATTTTGACCATTACCAAATTCAATAAGTCCAAAGTGAGACAAAAAGAATTGATGTAAATAATTATCATAACTGGGTAATGCTTATTAAACTAAAATGAGATTTTTATGAAAATGAGTAAGCAATAAATTTGGCCATATTATCACACCACCTGCTAAGTGAACTATGAATGATAACGTTCGAATAGTTCGACATTAATCGCTTACCGAATTTACACCCAAGAGTCACACAATCGAAACGATGAATTTTCTTTAGACCAAATGATTTGATTAATTTATAGTTGTTATAAATTAATTAAATAAATTAATATTTGTGAACTATTAATTATGAAATTTGAATGTGATTTGAAAAATAAAATTATTGCATATATTTATAAAAGTTATGAATATATTGATCGATATGAGATATCGATAACAAAATAGGTTAAATATGATCGTAATATTTCATTTGGGTTAAATAGACTCACAACCCATGAGATTTGGAGAGGGTAGGTATTGGTTTGAGAGAGGTTGGAGGCGGCTATAACATAAGATTAGGGTTTGGAGATGTGTGGCTAAGATCTAGTGAGAAACTTACATAGTTTGCTCTCTTATCATATAAATACGAATCTCAAAACCCTAATCTCAGGCTAATTTCATTTTTTGAGCCACCACTTTCTTCTTCTTCCTCATTTTAATGATAGAAACTATCGTCTAAAACAATTCCAAAAAATTCTCAAATCTAATTCAAAATAAAAAAATACTAATTTATAGTTGAAGGTCTTCAATCCTGGCTTAACAACCTAACAGATTGAGAATTGTTCTAAGAAGAGAAATCATTGTTCAACGTGGACTCAAGAGCTTTATTAAGAGGTTAACTTTTATTTAATATTATTATTTTGATATCAAGTTTATCATATAAAAGTTGATTTACATCCAAATTATCTATTTGTATCAGATCTGTTTAGTGTTTAGATTAGGTGGGATTTTTGTGGGTGCATATGCTTGTTAGAATTGTATTGCTTATGTGTTTGTTGTAATATTCTGTCTATTAATTCACTGTTGAATTAAATTTCCAAAGAAAAAGAAAATTTTATTTTTGATATATATATATATATATATATATATAGACTAAATGTATAGAGATCTACAAATTGTAAATATGTATAATTGTATACATGATTATATATCGTATATATTTGATCTTAAAATTTTCATACGATGATTTGTACTTATTGTGAATCATAAAATATAGAAATATTTTATTAAATATTTATATACATATTTTATTATTATTTAATGATTTTGTGTGTTGTTTATTATGTATAAAATAATTAATAATTCAAAATTTCAGTTTTATATTTTTTAAATTTTCTTCTCCATATAAGAAGCTACTATAAATTTTTTAGATTTTAAAAACTTAATTTAATATTTTTAAAATTAATTTACTTTTGTCCTGCAATCAATTATTTAATTAAAAATATAATTTCGATTGAGAAAATTCTAGAAATTTTTCTTAAGCCTAAAATTGTCTCAAGTACCTTAATTTTTTTTTCAGATTTTGATAACTTAATTTAATAATTTTTATAATTAATTTTTTTTGGCTTGCAATCAATTATTCAAATAATAATATAATTTCAATTGAGAAAACCTATTTATATGTATTTCTAAAGTATTATTTTATATATATAAGTTTTGACAAAGGTGATTGACTAGGCTTAACACTAAAAGTCAACGAGTGAACCTATCTATTTGTGAGATTCAAGAATAAAGTGTCTAGGCAAGGCTTTGATGCAACCAGTACTTTAATTTACCTGGCTTCACTCTTGAACAGGTAACATTATAAGTTGAAATGTTGGAAACATGTTAATCTTGTTGTTTACTTACTTTTTTAAAAAGGTAATTAACTTTGCTTAACGCTAAAAGCCGAAGAAGTAGGTTTATAAATTTCTGAGAGGTAAAGATTGATGTTGAGTAGAGACGGAGCAACATAGCTCTAGCCTATAGGGCTTCTCACTTGAACGAGGAATAGTTAAGTCGGGAATGTTGGAAATGAGTTAAGTAAAATAACATTGACTTGTACAAGTAATTGTTTTGACCAGATAATCGGTTAGTCGACTATCGAACTTAACTTATTATTACACTTAGATCTTTAAAAGGATGTTTTTAAGATAATACAAGTATGGAATGATTTTGGTTTCGTTGTGACAGCGTGTTAATAAAATTCATCTTTAACCCTTTTTTATTATACTTATGAATGTAAATAGATCTATAAAAGAATGTTTTAAAGATAAGCATACGTGAAATGGTTTTAGGTTTGTACTGACAATGTTTGAGAAACATTAGTCTTAAACCTTTTGAATGGATTTGTGGAAGTACTTATAACCTTAAAATGGATATTTTCAGGGAAACTATAAGTAAGGAATATTTTTGAAAAAGATAGAAGAAGTAAATGTTTAAAGTAAGAAATCTTGTAAATGATTTGTGAATATACTTATACTGTAACGACCCGTAAATTTTAACTGTTTTAGTATCGGAATTAGTTGAAATTTTGTGAAATTTTAAATGATAAAATTTTGAAATATAAATTCGATATTTGGAATGCGTCTTGTTAAACATAGCAACTGGTAAATTTTCGTCCGAAAATATGAAGGTTTATTTCGCGCGTAAAGTTACTTCAATTTAATCAGTTAAAAAGCGATGAAAGTAAAATGTTCCGAAACCTAAATATTTTTATAAAGAAAAATTCTAAATCATCTTCTGACCGAGACGTCATTTTTCGTTTTACCAAATTCGGACATCTTTAGCTCGGTCGATCTTATTTTTCTGTGTTTTTCTTGCATTTTCAGTCAGTAGGAAAATTCAAATTTTTATAATTCGATCGTATCACTAATATCTATATACCGTTTCGATCGTCTCGTCGCGCTGATCAAAACGGTATATTTATTGGTGTAAATCGGAGACCGACGGAAATCGTCGTGTTAATTTAAACTTTCCGGACGGTCCGGTAGCGAAATTGTGACTTGTAACTTTCCGGTCCTTTGCAAATCTTAAGCGTGTAACCCAGCAAACAATATATTGCATTAATTATTCCAGCGGGTTGCTTTTATATTAGCTATTTCATAGGCGTAACTTTTGAGACCCAACTGTTCACTATTAAGCTGTATTTATTTTGATAGCCTATTCACTTCTGGGTAATCACGTTGGACTTTTGGGTACTTGCTTTCATCTTAATATCTGGTTCGGTTATCTTAGCCCTTTCCCCTTCTTCTTTTATTTACTTGTCTGGTATGCTATCTTCTTCATTCTGATAATTGAATTTTTCCAGACCACATCCCTCTCTTAAAAAAAAATATTCTTTCATCTTCTACCAGACGCATAGCCTCCCCACCATGCTGTGCTTTCCTCCCTCGTCGAACAATCGTTCTCATCCGCATACGCGCCTTCCGCCACCGCTTCCACGCCCAAGCTTGCAACACCCTGACCGCATTGACTAACCATCCCACATCACGCCTCCGCCACGTTCCTCTACCACAATCCACGACCAGCCCACCCTCCAATGACTGCAACACCGGTAGCCAACGAAGCAGCAACTGCCCTCTCCATTCACCTCCACCATTGCCGAGCTTTGCCGCTCCATGTCTTCTGTTCGTCTTATATATAGGTTTGTTTTCGTTTAGTTTAAACTAATATTTACATCTGTTGTTTAGTATATACAAGTGGTCTGCATATATTTATATAACTTGCGTGCGCTTGGTTTGGGCGAGAGGAACATAATGCATGCGTACATATTTATTGGACATGGAAGTTTATATACATGGATTCATACTATATATTTTGTTCAAAAATAATGCTTCCTGGATATGAATTTCGGCCGCCGTTATATACACATGTATATAATTTAAATATGTCTTTGTTATATTTTATATGCAGTCTAATATATATATTATATTATACAGTGTTTTTTTATAATATGTTATATAAATAATGTTTATAAAGTTAGTGTGTGTGGTGTCTGTTACAATGTTTATTTATATAATACAAAATATTTGTTTTATGATGGGATTTTGCATACTGTTACTACTATATATGTATTGTATACATATTTTACTATATGAGTTAAAATGTATGATGATCTTCACACACACACACACATATATATATATATATTTGTTTTGTATAATATTTAATATATTAAGTTGTTATATGAATATCTATGTTGAAGGAATATATACTGTTATAACATATTGGATTTTAATATATGTAGTACTGGTGAAGCCTGTTTTCATGTTAGGTGATTTACTTCACCGAAGCCTGTTTTATATATGTATATATTTTTTTATTTGCTTGAAGCATGTTTGATGTTAAATAAACATATAAAGTTGTATTTGTTTGTAGCATACTTTGAGCTGTAACTTTGAATTGACATTTATAAGGTTCTTATATGATTTTAAGTATGTATAGGAATTTGTTAAGTATAAATATAACTGCTTCGTTATATTTTGTTTATATATTTAGTTATAATATAAATGTTTATATTACAGTTAAATACGGTCTGTTATAAGAAGTGTAATTTACGTGTAAAGTTTCAAGTGTATATTATCTATTTTAGTTTATACATATCTTCTCATACATATGTTGTTTTACATTGTTTTCTGAATGAATTATACAGATTTGTATAGTGATAGGTAAATGCGAGTTATAGAGATATGTATTTATTTCCAGATTTTATTATGAACATATGTTTGTTTTAGATGTGTCTATATAAAAGCAACGATTTGAAATATATATATATATATATATATATATATTATTTAATACATGTTTAAATTAATATTGATTTGAAATTTAATATATATTCTTGTTCTATCTAATTGATTTCGATTTATTTTACTTATTTTTATCAACTTCAATCGTCAAATTCATGCCAATCTAGCTTTGTTTGGAATTCGTGCTTGGGTATTCCAGTGTCTGTATCTGTGTTCGTATCCGTGTCACCTCATGTATTCTCTAGCCTTGAAAGGTGAGCAATCACTCACGATTAACGTGTTGAAACCTGACTTCTTCGATTTTAATGCGACAACTATATATTTCAATCTATATATTATTATGTCAAATATTCTTGCAGGAATCGTCAAAAGAAGCTATTATCATCAACAAGATTAAAGTTCTTTATAAAATCTATTTAGATATATTTGTACAATCTCTGATATGGTGATGAAACACACACACACAAATATACTTTTGAAAATCATGCTTTAAAATAAATATAAAAAGGTATTTTCAAAATTATATATTTTCTCAAGTTCAAAAATACTAAAATGGACAAAGGAACAGAACAGTACAGAAATAGACATCTGTATATTAATTCAGATGTCTGACATCAATATCAGACGTCTAAATTAAGATAACAGACGTCTGAGCACTATGTTGTTAATGCCTCTATTTCTATATGAAATAGACGTCTGTCACTTAATAACAGACGTCTGTCATCCTAGACAGACGTCTGAATTAAAAGACAGACGTCTAAATTAACTGTTTATTGTTTCCTTTGATTTTTTGAAATTCAAAATTATTCAGACATCTGTCACTTTTATCTCAGACATCTGAACTTGACGAACTGAAGCATCTCTTCATAAAATATCAAAATCTGAAGAGTTGTTCTCTTCACTAAGAGTTGCACTTCTTCAAAGAGTTGCAACTATTGAATTAAAACTATTCAATACTATAAATAGAGATGAAAATCCACTATTTCAATAACTAATTCTTTCTATCTTTTCTGATCTTATATTGTTATAATATCAAGTGATTTTCAATTCTCTACTTCCTATCTTTTGCACATTCAAATCATCATATCAAGAAGATTATAGGAAGGGTGTACTACATTGACTATATTCGTGTTATTCAAAGAACACACAAGTCAAGAAACAATTTACCAAATTGTATTTGAAGTCCTATTCGGTTGCTTAGGCGGAAAAGTCCTATTCGGTTGCTTAGGCGGAAAAGTCTTGTTCGGTTGCTCAGGCGGTGTAATACCTGTTCCTCCGGGTTAAGTGAGGGTTATTCGAGAAATTCCAGAAGCAGTCTGGGACTGGACGTAGAACGAGAAGTTCGAACCAGTATAAAAATCCCTGGTGTCATTTATATTATTGCCATTTACTATTATTTATAATTCCGCACCTGCTAGTCGTAATTTAACTTTATTATCGATCCATATAGACTTTCATTTGGTATCAGAGCAAGGTCATCACATAACTATAACACAGTTATCTGATATATTTTTAAAAAAAATATGGACAATAACACTAGCAACAGTTTTACCGAGGGACAAGCCACTACACGACCACCATTGTTTAACGGATTAAATTATAGTTATTGGTCAACTAGAATGAGAATTTTTATGCAAGCAAGTGGATTTGAAACTTGGAATATCATTCAAACTGAATATCATATTCCTACTACAGGATATGCTGCTTGGTCTAATACACAAAAACTAGATGCTACTGCAAACGCAAAAGCAATGAACATGTTATTTTGCACATTAGACAAAAATGAATTTAATCGAGTTAGTATTTGTAAAACTGGTTATGAAATTTGGAATACTCTTAAGGTTACACACGAAGGAACAAATAAAGTAAAACAAAGCAAGATCTCTATGCTTAAAAACCAATTTCAAAATTTTAGGATGAAACAAGGAGAAAGTATTAGTGAAATGTATTCTAGATTCCAGGATATTTATCACTCTCTTTTAGCTTTAGAAGTCACTTTTACTGAATCTGATGTTGTATCAAAAATCCTTAACTCTTTAACTGATGAATGGGAACGAAAAGTCTTAGCTATCGAGGAAGCTAATGATATTTCAACCATAAAAACAGAAGAGTTAATAGGAAATCTAATGTCCTATGAAGTAAATTTGCAGGCAAGACGAGCACAAGCACAGGACAAGAAAACTATCGCTTTTCAAGCAGAAAAAGAAGACTCTGAATCAGAAGATGATATGGCATTTATAGCTAAGAATTTCAAAAAGTTTTTAAAATTCAAAAAGGGTAATAAATTTGGAAATAACAAGGGTTTTAATAAGCCATCAAGTTCATCTCTTGAATGCTACGAATGTCACAAGAAGGGCCACATAAAGAAAGATTGTCCTGATCGGAAGAAAGAAAATAATCTCAAAAAGGACAAACATAAAAAGAAACAAGCCTTCTCAGTTACAAGGGATGATACAGAATCTTCTTCATCAGACAGTGAAAATGACAGTGATTCAGAACAAGCCAACGTTTGTTTTATGGCAACAAATGATGAAGTAAGTGATCTAACTTTTGACGATTTAATAAAAATAAACTCTGAATTGTTAGATAAACTTAGAATTCTAAAGAGTAAATATAAAGATGCTTTAGGAAAATTAAATAGAACTGAAATAGAAACTGACATGTTAAAAGATGAAAAGAAAATATTAGAGGAAGAGTTAGTAAAATCTCAAGAATCTTATGTTAATATAACATCTCAATTGACTGATTTAAGCAGTGAAATAGAAAAACAGAAATATGAGAATGTTAAATTAGCAAAAGAAAATTATGATTTAAACTCTAATATTAAAACACTTGATATAGAAGTATCAAATCTTAAAACAAAACTGGAAAATATTTCTAAAAATGTTTCTAAATTTAACAGTGGAAGAGAAAGTCTCTCTAAAATAATTGAGAATTCTCAAACTTGTTCAAATAAAAAGGGATTAGGATATAAAAAACCAATACAAAACCATTCTAAAAATAATGGGTCTTTATATACTAATTTTAAGAAAAAAGAATCTACATCTGTTCAAAAATCTTCTTCAAAAATTATTCATCCAAAATCAATTATGATTTGGGTTCCAAAAACTAATAATAATTTGATTAGGAAAAACTACATTAAATCTTTTATTATGTCTGTACATAAGAATGAGAATTTTATTTTTAAAGGGAACTCTAAACCCAACTGAGTTTGGCTTCCTAAGATTTAACCCTTAGGACCATATAGAGGAAGTGGGTACCAATAGAATTTCAATATTTTTTGCAGGTACCGATTAAGAAAAGAGGAAAATGGATTCTAGACAGTGGTTGCTCAAAACATATGACATGCGACAAAAATATGTTAACTAACGTTATCTACTCAGATGGAGGATCTGTCACTTTTGGAGATAATTCAAAAGGTTACATCATCGGCAAAGGCGATGTGAGCAATGACGGTACATCTAAATTACCTCTTATTACAAATGTCTTATTAGTTAAAAATTTAAAACATAACTTACTCAGTATTAGTCAATTATGTGATAAAGGCTTTAACATAGTATTTTCTGAAAATAAATGCAATATTTTTTATCATAACAAAAATATCATTTTCGAAGGAGTAAGAGATCATAATATTTATATTTTAAATATGAAAATAAATCATAATACAAATATGTGCTTATTAGTCAAAGAAAATGATCCTTGGCTATGGCATAAAAGATTTTGTCATATAAATTTCAAAGCTATTAATAAATTATCCAAAAATAATTTGGTAAAAGGTTTACCTAAAATGAATTTTAAGGTAAATAGCATTTGTGATGCTTGTCAACTAGGAAAGCTAACTAAAACTACTTTTAAATCCAAGAAGATCATCTCAACTTTGCAACCTCTTGAATTGTTGCATCTAGACTTATTTGGATCAACTCAGACTCAATCTATTAATCACAATAGATATGTCTTTGTAATAGTTGATGACTTCTCTAGATATACTTGGACTTTATTTATGAAAAACAAAAGTGATACTTTTGAAAATTTCAAAATTTTTGCTAAACGTATTCAAAATATTAAAAATCTAAAAATTAAAAATATTAGAAGTGATCATGGAGGAGAATTTGAAAATGAAATGTTTGAGAAGTTTTGTAATAAAAAAGGAATATTTCATAACTTTTCATTTCCAAGAACGCCTCAACAAAATGGAGTTGTTGAACGCAAAAATAGAACACTTCAAGAATGTGCTAGGACTTTATTGAATGGAACCACTCTTCCAAAACAATTTTGGGCAGAAGCTGTTGCTACTGCTTGTTATGTCCTAAATCGTGTATCTATTCGACCTTTAACTAAACATACTCCATATGAACTCTTCATTGGTAGAATACCTAATATATCTTACTTTAAAATTTTTGGTTCTAAATGTTTTGCTTTAAATACAAAAGATCAATTAGGTAAGTTTGATCCGAAATCGGATGAATGTATATTCATCGGATATTCCGAACGAAGCAAAGCATATAGAATCTATAATTTAAGAACTAAATCTATTGAAGAAACACTTCATGTATCATTTGATGAAAATTTCAAAATTAAAACAAATGATGATGAAGACATTGTAAAAAATTCAAATTCTACTTTTGACAACAATACACCTGACAATATCACTTCTATAAATCAATTTGAAACTGAATTAAAATCTCCACCAAGAATTTTAAAAGATCATCCAATTCAAAATATTATAGGAGAAATTGATGAAAGAGTTAAAACAAGAAATCAGCTAAATCAAATGGGTCATATAGCGTTTCTTTCTAATATAGAACCTAAAAATATTAAGGAAGCCTCAACTGATGATTATTGGATTATTGCGATGCAAGAAGAACTAAACCAATTCGAAAGAAATGACGTTTGGGATTTAGTTCCACGGCCAAATAATCAAACAGTTATTGGCACTAAATGGGTTTTTAAAAATAAAGCTGATGAAAATGGTAATATCACTAGAAATAAAGCTAGATTAGTAGCTCAAGGATATAATCAGGAAGAAGGAATTGACTATGAAGAAACATTTGCTCCTGTCGCAAGATTAGAAGCAATACGAATTCTATTAGCCTATGCTTGCTTTCATGATTTCAAATTATATCAAATGGATGTTAAAAGTGCTTTTTTAAATGGATTTATTAAAGAAAATGTTTATGTTGAACAACCTCCCTTGTTTATACACGAACAATTTCCAGAACATGTTTATAAACTTAAAAAGGCTTTATATGGTTTGAAACAAGCACCTCGTGCTTGGTATGATCGTTTAAAAACTTATTTAATCAATTCTGGTTTTGAAATTGGAAAGGTTGATCAAACTCTTTTTATTAAGAAAAAGAAACATGATATTTTAATTGTTCAAATTTATGTAGATGATATTATTTTTGGATCAACTAATGATAAATTATGTCAAGAATTTTCTAAAATAATGACAAATGAATTTGAAATGTCTCATATGGGAGAATTAACATATTTTCTTGGGCTTCAAATTAAACAAATTAATAATGTTATTTTTATAAATCAAGAAAAATATTGTAATAATTTAATCAAACGCTTTGGTATGAAAAATACCTCTGCCAAACCTACTCCTATGAGTACAACCATACATCTTGAAAAAGATGAAAATGGCAAGAGTGTAGACCAAAAGTTATATCGAAGTATGATTGGATCATTATTATATTTAACTGCTAGTAGACCCGATATAATGATGAGTGTTTGTTTGTGTGCACGATTTCAAGCCAATCCTAAAGAATCACATATTAGAGCAGTGAAACGTATTTTACGTTATCTCAACAAAACCAAAGATTTTGGACTATTTTATCCGAAAGAATGTCCTTTTGAATTAGTATCATATAGTGATGCTGATTTTGGAGTAAGTCGGACGGATAGAAAAAGTACAAGTGGGACTTGTCACTTCATTGGACGGTCTCTAGTATCTTGGTTCAGTAAGAAACAAAATTGCGTATCACTTTCTACTTGTGAAGCAGAATATATATCTGCAGCTTTGGCGTGTGCACAAGTAATTTATATGCAACAAACTCTTCAAGATTTTGGTTTTAACTTATCTAAATCTACAATCTTCTGTGATAACTCTAGTGCTATTAATTTATCTAAAAATCCAGTAAATCATTCACGGACAAAACATATTGATATTCGTCATCATTTTCTTCGTGATAATATTGAAAAAGATATAATCAATCTAGAATTTATATCTTCGGAAAATCAATTAGCAGATATTTTTACCAAACCTTTAAATGAAAACAGTTTTGTAAAATTGAGACGAGAACTTGGTATTATCTCTCTCAACAATTTATGAAGTATAATTCAGCTATTCTATCTTTATTTAATTTTTTTTATCCACACATATTGTTTCTGGTTAACATTAAATTTTCTCTTCTTTTAATCTTAACCATTTATTTTTTTAGCTTTTAGTTGTCTATAATTTCTTCTTACCAAAGAAAATTATCATTCAGCTTATCTATTCTTTTTACAAAGGTGAAAGCAAAAAATTATTCAAATATGTTTTTTAACTTTGCATTATTCTTATATACCATGGCTGGTTCATCTTCAGATGAGCCCTCCTATACATCTGAATTTTCTTCAATTAATTTTGAAACTCCTAGTTCTGGGTCTTCCGAACTTCCGACTCCAACTCCAGCTTATATTCCGATATGTCCACCACAAAGTCATCATACGGGATATACGTCGGAAAATAAACGTACGCGAAGAAATTTATTTCCATCTCCATCTACTAAGGAAAAGATAGATGATTTACATCACTATCAGAGGGAAACACTTGATCTTCAGCGAGAAATGTATTTTGAACAAAAGAGTCATGGAAGACGACTTAGCTTTCTTGAACGATGTGCTGCAAAAATATGTGGTTCATCTCCGATCAACACAAATGCACATATTCTCTCACCTCAACATCCTCATGTATCCCCAAATTCATGGGAACGTCAACCTCATTGGTCTCCTATTTATCAGTCTGCTGAACAAGATCAACGCGAATTATCCAAAGGGAAGTCTCCGAAGTCTCCAAAAACTCCAAAGACTCCTAAATAGATAATATATATATGTCTGTTTGTTTGATTTGTTGATTTATACTTTTTTTATGTTCTTATCAATAGAAATAAATAAAATATTAATTTTCTTTTTAAGCCTAAGCTAAATAAAATCTTTTATCAGACAGACAGACGTCTATATTTGTCAACAGACGTCTGTAGAAACAACTATTTTTTACTATTTTCAGCCACACAGACGTCTGAGTCATTTCTCACAGACGTCTAAATCTGTCTATACTTTTGCAGCCAACAATTAGCCGTCTGTTTAAAGATAACAGACGTCTGTTATTCATAATAGACGTCTAAACATAAAACTATCAGACGTCTGAATTTAGTGCAAAATGTTTTTTACTCTCTGTTTAATTTTAAACCTTCTGAGCCGTCTGTCAATTATTTTTAGACGTCTGTCATACGTCTTAGACGTCTGTCATAAATTTTTAGACGTCTGTTCTTCTAGTCTTTGTTTTTATTCTACAGAATCTTAGACGTCTGTTTAATTTTCAGACGTCCGAAACCCTGTTAAGAAGAAAATCTATATACGTTATTCCAAACGGTTTATTTTCTTCTTCTCGTCTCTCAAACTCGAAACCCTAGCTTTTTCAATTTTTCAATGGCGCCCAAATCTAAGAAACAAAAAGGAGATTCATCTCAACAACCTTCTCACATTTTTCCTTCGGAAGATCAAATTGAAGCTTGGTTATACCACGAACCTCGAAGCATGGCTCGTTACAAGCATTTATGTTCTCTTCAATCATTTCATGGTATTTTTCATAATCTTGATCATTTTCCTTTCTACAAACTTAGGCTCTATACTGATAGATCTCAGATTACAAGCCTTATTGATTTCAAAGATAATCAAGTCAACATTTGCAGACTTAGTGTTCTATAATTTCTAGCAAATGTTAACAATCCAAAAATTAGACTTCATCGAGAAAAAGGAACGCTTTGGACAAGCGTTTTTGGAAACATTCTGCAAATAACTCCTTCTGACATTGGACGAATTTTAAAATGTAGCTCGGAAGGAGTCGACATAGATGACTTTAAGTTAGAAGGAGAGGAACTTAAACAAATCGAATATTATCTTTTTGAACCTGAAAAATCCACAGATAGATCAAATCATCTTCGTCCTCGACCTCGACTATTGCTTAGAATGCTAATAAAAACAATTTTTCCCCGACAAGGAAGCCATGAGGTCATTTACGATGATGAAGATAAGGCACTTCAATCAATTCTATCCAATACTCAAATCAATTGGGCTCAATACTTTTATGATGCTTTTCGCACTTATCATGACTCCAAGAAACGCTCAATTATCTATGCTCCCTATATTACTCGAATTTTAACTGCCTTCTCTATTCAAAGTCCATCAATTGAATTTGAAAAAATCAAGGTATCCAACATTCGCTTCTTCAGTTTAATGGGATTACCAGAATCTCCTCCGACATTTCCAACATTTAATGATTATAAAGCGGAACAACTTGCTTTACAAAAAGAAAAAGGAAAAGCAAAAGTAAGTAGTTCCGGACATAATGGAAATGAAGGCAATACTGAAAAAGAAAAGAATGATGAAGAAAGGGAAGATGAAGAAGAAGATGAAGATGAAGCTTTTGAGCAAGCTTTTATCCAAAGCCCAAATTCGGAAAATTTCGAGATAGAACTAATTTCTGGTACTTCTCGCTCGTATACTAAAAATGAAAAGCTCAAATCCGACATCATTATTTCTAAAAATCAAAAGAAAATTTCTCAACAAATAGCACAAGGCTTTTCTTCCATCAATTCTAGATTCGATTACTTTAATGCCAAAGTCGAAGAGAATGCACGAGAATTGAGAAATATCAAGACAATTCTTCGTCAATTATGGAAAAAGTCTCATGGATCCTCACCTCCTTCTTCTCCAACTTGGGGAGAATGGTGAATGAAGATGGTTCTCTTTTGGTTTCTCTTTTGGTTTCTCTTTTGGTTCAATCAATGTCTTCTCTCATAAATTTTTTTTCTTGGTTCAAACAATGGTGAATGATAAGATTGTATAATTTTATCTGTCTTTTTTAAAATCAACTATGATGTAGTCTAAACATTGTTTTGTTAATATCTTGCTTGGTTTGTTTACATCTCTTAATTAGTGTGTTATTCACAGTTTTGTTACTTCTTTTTTATCCAAATCAACCCCAACAATTTTTTTTGTTAATGACAAAGGGGGAGAAATAATTATATTTCTGCTATATAATATGGTCATATTGACAGGGGGAGCAAAAGGTATGATTATACTAATCGATGAATTATATAGTTGTCATCATCAAAAAGGGGGAGAATGTTGAAACCTGACTTCTTCGATTTTAATGCGACAACTATATATTTCAATCTATATATTATTATGTCAAATATTCTTGCAGGAATCGTCAAAAGAAGCTATTATCATCAACAAGATTAAAGTTCTTTATAAAATCTATTTAGATATATTTGTACAATCTCTGATATGGTGATGAAACACACACACACACAAATATACTTTTGAAAATCATGCTTTAAAATAAATATAAAAAGGTATTTTCAAAATTATATATTTTCTCAAGTTCAAAAATACTAAAATGGACAAAGGAACAGAACAGTACAGAAATAGACGTCTGTATATTAATTCAGACGTCTGACATCAATATCAGACGTCTAAATTAAGATAACTGACGTCTGAGCACTATGTTGTTAATGCCTCTATTTCTATATGAAATAGAAGTCTGTCACTTAATAACAGACGTCTGTCATCCTAGACAGACGTCTGAATTAAAAGACAGACGTCTAAATTAACTGTTTATTATTTCCTTTGATTTTTTGAAATTCAAAATTATTCAGACATCTGTCACTTTTATCTCAAACATCTGAACTTGACGAACTGAAGCATCTCTTCATAAAATATCAAAATCTGAAGAGTTGTTCTCTTCACCAAGAGTTGCACTTCTTCAAAGAGTTGCAACTATTGAATTAAAACTATTCAATACTATAAATAGAGATGAAAATCCACTATTTCAATAACTAATTCTTTCTATCTTTTCTGATCTTATATTGTTATAATATCAAGTGATTTTCAATTCTCTACTTCCTATCTTTTGCACATTCAAATCATCATATCAAGAAGATTATAGGAAGGGTGTACTACATTGACTATATTCGTGTTATTCAAAGAACACACAAGTCAAGAAACAATTTACCAAATTGTATTTGAAGTCCTATTCGGTTGCTTAGGCGGAAAAGTCCTATTCGGTTGCTTAGGCGGAAAAGTCATGTTCGGTTGCTCAGGCGGTGTAATACCTGTTCCTCCGGGTTAAGTGAGGGTTATTCGAGAAATTTCAGAAGTAGTCTGGGACTGGACGTAGAACGAGAAGTTCGAACCAGTATAAAAATCCCTGGTGTCATTTATATTATTGCCATTTACTATTATTTATAATTCCGCACCTGCTAGTCGTAATTTAACTTTATTATCAATCCATATAGACTTTCATAACGTTCTTTTATTTATTAAATTTGATTTTAATTGAAACGACAATTGAAATATGCTGCTGTTAGTTAAGTACACTGTTATATATGCTATTTCCTGTATCAGTTCACTTGTGACATCTGACACCATTATCTGTTATATATACAATGATAATCCAGTTTGGTTGTTAAATGATTGATTGTTTGATGTTGACATTGGACATTAAATTGTTAATGTGTAAGTGATAAATAATTTGAAATTGAAATTGACGTAGGATAGTAAGATTTGATATATGTGTTAATTTGATTGATGACATTTGGATAATATGACCCCTTTAAATGTTTAAATTATTTGATATGTAGAAATATGGTAAATTACACCTTGAACCATTTAAATGTATGTGTGTAAATTGATGTAGTTTGAAATTGAATAATTGATATCAAATGAAGAACCATATTAATATTATTGTAATAATCTTTAATCTACATGAAATGATAGTGTAGATTCTAGAAATAATTATATTAATTTGCACAAACAACAATGCGAATTAATACGATTATTTCGGGATTATTTGAATTGATTATTGGATTGATATTGGTTGTTGTTATTGTTTGTTTATTTACTTTGACACCATCCTAGTTATCACACTGCAAGTTCCCTTTGTTATGCTTTGATTTTGAATTGAATTGGAATCGGGTTGAAATGATAAATACCCAAATTGAACTTTGACCTAGGATAGAGAATTAAATAAAACCCGATTGGTCAATAATTTGATTTAAAAATAAAATGAAGATTTTATTTGAATAAATAATATGGTTTTGAAACGAAGTTGGAAATTGAATTTTAATGAAATTTAAATGTGAATATTTAATAATCTGAAATAAAATATTAATAAAGAAATTGATGAAAGAATGTTGTTTAATTTAAGAAATGATTGAATTAAGTTTTGAAATTATTTAATAATTTAATGAGATTGAATTATTTAATAATTAAATTAAATTGAATCCTTTGATAATTAAAATTGAACTTTTAATTAATGAAATTTGGTTCTTATTTAATTGAGCTTTGAAATTTGTAACTAAGTAAATGAATATGTGAAATTGAATTTCTTTATCAAGAAATGCAAATGTGATCTTTGAAATTAATGTAGGACTTGTAATTTAAAGGGTTGATTTGTCGAAGCTAATTTAATTAAATTTGAAGTTTTGATATAATGAAGTTGAACTTAAGTAATTGATTTAATGAATTGGAAATTAAATAGAAATTGTTTTGAATGACAAATTTACTTAACGAATATTTAATGAAATTGATCAATGAAGTTAAATTGATTTGAATGTTAAATTAAACTAATTTAAATGATTTCGGAATGAAACTTATATAAGAATTTAAATGAATATTTGAATTGTTTTGAATAGAAATTGAATTTGTATTATAAGATTTTGAAATGGTGATTTGGATGTTTGAAATGTAAATTTATGGAAATTGATTTAGAAAGACAAATAAAATGTTGGTTTACAAATTCTATTTGGAATGGAATTTGATTTGGTTTTGAAATTTATTAAACGACCAATCGGTGTAATAATTACGAAAGTTATTAAAGAGACCGGAATCGGTTATGGACATACTCTCTGTCTAAACCGAAAACCACTTTAATAACTATACGCGGAGTGTGATCCAGAATGATGTGGTTGGAATGATATACGTGATGACTAAAGAAAGAGAACGATAATGGATAGTCTTGACACTTGTGTCAAATTGGAAATGACTAAAACAGGAGCCGTGCCGGGCCAAATGGGGGTTAGCTACCTCGAGCGAACACACTTCTTCGAAAACTACTCATTACTTGTTGTCGATTGGTGCACCCTTGATTTGGGAGTGTTGTTTCACGGTGTTGTGATCGCTGCGGCGATGCGTTCTCACCAGTCCGGATCAGGCAAATGGTAGTTTCACTACCTTGGGTATTGCCTCATGTGCCTTGTCATACTTGTACCCCTTTATACGCGACCACTACAATTTGTTTTGTGTTATACCTATGGAGTACTCCCTGATAGCCCACTAGTTTACGGTGGAGATTACAGTGCTGTATAGACTATAACGCTTATATAAAATGTGTTAAGGGGGATAATGGTAACGTCTTAACACTAGTTTGATATTTTATATTACTGATAGACATTATCTACTTATCGTACACTACTACATAGTAGATAGTTTAACGGATCCTTAAAGGATGGTTATTCCAAACATCCTTTGAGTTACTTGTGTTTCGGTTGCTATTTCACTTGAGTTGGATTTATAAATATAAGAATGTTAATCCTGACTCGAGTGTTTTGTGTTTTCTTTACGCTCGGGTCAGACTGAGTGTTCCAGTATTCGAGACTCACCTTTGGAGTTGGAGCTTCGCTTGGAGATCTAGCTATCTATCCAGCTTTCAGATATCCAGTTGATTCCAATGATGTATTCTGATTTGTACCTGATGTATAGTGTTACTCTTCTGTTGTACCTTGTTTAACTCTGATGTATCTTATATATTTATATAGTAGCTTCATGAACTACTATCCTTTTTACTTCCGCTACATTTATTACTCTGTGTCTGTGATTACTTATTTACTGTACATGTTCAGTTTTGCCAAATTTAAATTAACAACGCGGTATTTTGAATTATTCAAGTCCGACATGTGCGGATGCGAATGGTCCAAAATATCGGGTCGTTATAGTTGGTATCAGAGCTTTGGTAGCTCTAGGCAAAACTCAACATATAGGGTAAATGTATTTACAGAATCACTCTCATTCGAGTTTCAATCTCTTCCTTTTGACTCGATTCCTTTGAATTTTTGGAACGTTCCATGCGGTTCCAAAATCCATTCGTGTCCCTCACTATTCATCTTCTAATTCCGGAGTATCCCATAACTCCACTTTGAATGATCCTTATAATGAATCGGCGATCTCGCCAAACTTCGAATGATTGTAACTGGGTGAAACTCCTTTACAATAGGCATTGATTTACCGGAGATTTTTGTATCCTAGGTTTACGATGCTATCTATCTCCTGCTATGCCTAAATTCTATTCCTTGAGATTTGATGTAGATTTGTCTCGAAATTCTGCATCGATCTTATTTTTGAAGTCACGGTCGACCTGGTTAAGGTTGCCCGCGATTTATATAAACTTATCAATCTTCCTACTTTGTTATTTAATCATCATATCTTTGTTTCGAACTTATCTTCGAATCAAAATTCTCTTTGATTTGAGTCCATCAAAAAAATTGAATCCCTATACTTATTTTTGAAATCCATCCTGGTATCGTCGAGCAAGGTAGTGCATTTGTTATTAATATAAAAATGTTTTTTTATTATGTTGTTTGAGTTGTTGATGTTGATTTGGGTTTTCGATCGATTCATCTGATCAACGCTATCGATAGGATTTCCAAAACACTTGAACAGAGCAAACTGACACAATAGTGTTTTCAAAATTTGGTAAATAAAATAATCTTGTATGATTATATTATATATAAGTATAAATTTCTGAAATTTAATTGTTTACTGAATTGGTTGTCAGAAAGGTAATATTTGATTTTCACTATTTGTTTTGTAAATCATTGATTATTCCAACATAAAAATAAATGGAATTATAAAAGTTGGTTTATAGATTTATTTAGAAATTTAAATGAATTTAAAGTGAGAATTTGAGAATTTAATTTCCTAAAATTTCAAGCTTTGGTTTTTAAAATTTTAAAATGTATATTATTGAACGTATTTTCAAATAGAAACCGTTTTCAAAGAATTTTAAAATGTTGAAATCAGTGCTCTTCTCTTTGTCGCTGGAAAATAATTTCGGTGATGGCGGCCGCATCATCGACATTCATTTTCGAGTTTCGAAGTGGAGAAACCATTCTGTAGCTTTGCTACGGTTTTGTTTGGAAAAATATTTTAATTTGAATTTCTTAAGTATGACTTGATTTATATATATACACGGGTATATTATTTTAAATTTAATTTGATTTAATATATATAGTATATACATAATTATCTCTAAAGGGTTTGAAATTAAACGGAAATTTAATTCTTAAAATTATGTTAAAGGATGTTTTCAATTATAAATAAAGCTAAATTTTGGATAAATATTTAAACTTGAAATAATTGAATTTGAAAATTTTATTTGTATAGTACTAAATTGCATTTCAATATAAATTACCTAAATTTTTCAAAAGTTAAAATGTAATTGGATAATATACAATATAAAATAATTTTATAAATAAAATTTGAGTGTTTATAATAAATGTTATGCACTTAGATTTTAATTATAAAAATGCTAATAAAGATGATAGAATAATAAGTTAATTGAATGAGATAAATAAAGTAAATTTTGTTCTGAAAGAATTAACAAATTGAATTGAATCAGCTTAATGAAATACCTTGAATTAAGATCAATTATTGAATATTAATTGATTTAAAATGAAATTATATGATTAGAATTAACGATTGAACTAACAAATTTAAATAGAATGACTATTTATTGATTTAATATAAATGGATTTAACCAAATTGAAAAAAAATATAAATTAATTTAAATTGAAATTTATATGGTTTAAATTAATTTATATAGTTTAAATATATGTAATAAGATATATTAAGTGGAACAAATTTAATAATAATTTGGAATAAAGAAGAATTAAATTTGTTGAATAAATATGATTGTAATAAATGACTATTCAAGTCTATGATTTTAGAAATTGTTGATAAAGGATAATTGTGTAATAAAACAATGAATAAATGAGATAAATAAAATAAAATTTTGTTTTGAAGAATTCTTTTGGTATTAAATATTAATAAATTGGAATTAAATCAACTTATTGAAATGCCCTGAATTTTAAATCAAATATTGAGTATTAATTAAGTTAAATTAAAATTTATACGGTTTAAACTAATTGTTTTATTTTGTTTTCAATCTGTCTTTCTTTCTGGTCGTTTCTGTTCTCTTACCTCCTTCCTTTTCGGGGACGAAAAGCTTTGAGTGGGGGAGAGTGTAACGACCCGTAAATTTTAACTGTTTTAATATCGGAATTAGTTGAAATTTTGTGAAATTTTAAACGATAAAATTTTGAAATATAAATTCGATATTTGGAATGCGTCTTGTTAAACATAGCATCTGGTAAATTTTCGTCCGAAAATATGAAGGTTTATTTCGCGCGTAAAGTTACTTCAATTTAATCAGTTAAAAAGCGATGAAAGTAAAATGTTCCGAAACCTAAATATTTTTATATAGAAAATTTCTAAATCATCTTCTGACTGAGACGTCATTTTTCGTTTTCCCAAATTCGGACATCTTTAGCTCGGTCGATCTTATTTTTCTGTGTTTTTCTTGCATTTTCAGTCAGTAGGAAAATTCGAATTTTTATAATTCGATCGTATCACTAATATCTATATACCGTTTCGATCGTCTCGTCGCGCTGATCAAAACGGTATATTTATTGGTGTAAATCGGAGACCGACGGAAATCGTCGTGTTAATTTAACCGTTCCGGACGGTCCGGTAGCGAAATTGTGACTTGTAACTTTCCGGTCCTTTGCAAATCTTAAGCGTGTAACCCAGCAAACAATATATTGCATTAATTATTCCAGCGGGTTGCTTTTATATTAGCTATTTCGTAGGCGTAACTTTTGAGACCCAACTGTTCACTATTAAGCTATATTTATTTTGATAGCCTATTCACTTCTGGGTAATCACGTTGGACTTTTGGGTACTTGCTTTCATCTTAATATCTGGTTCGGTTATCTCAGCCCTTCCCCTTCTTCTTTTATTTACTTGTCTAGTATGCTATCTTCTTCATTCTGATAATTGAATTTTTCCAGACCACATCCCTCTCTAAAAAAAAAATTTCTTTCATCTTCTACCAGACGCCTTGCCTCCCCACCATGCTGTGCTTTCCTCCCTCGTCGAACAATTGTTCTCATCTGCATATGCGCCTTCCGCCACCGCTTCCACGCCCAAGCTTGCAACACCCTGACCGCATTGACTAACCATCCCACATCACGCCTCCACCACGTTCCTCTACCACAATCCACGACCAGCCCACCCTCCACTGACTGCAACACCGGTAGCCAACGAAGCAGCAGCTGCCCTCTCCATTCACCTCCACCATTGCCGAGCTTTGCCGCTCCATGTCTTCTGTTCGTCTTATATATAGGTTTGTTTTCGTTTAGTTTAAACTAATATTTATATCTGTTGTTTAGTATATACAAGTGGTCTGCATATATTTATATAACTTGCGTGCGCCTGGTTTGGGCGAGAGGAACATAATGCATGCATACATATTTATTGGACATGGAAGTTTATATACATGGATTCATACTATATATTTTGTTCAAATAATGCTTCCTGGATATGAATTTCGGCCACCGTTATATACACATGTATATAATTTAAAGTATGTCTTTGTTATATTTTAGATGCAGTCTAATATATATATATTATATTATACAGTGTTTTTTTATAATATGTTATATAAATAATGTTTATAAAGTTAGTGTGTGTGGTGTCTGTTACAATGTTTATTTATATAATACAAAATATTTGTTTTATGATGGGATTTTGCGTACTGTTACTACTGTATATGTATTGTATACATATTTTACTATATGAGTTAAAATGTATGATGATCTTCACATATATATATATATATATATTTCTTTTGTAGAATATTTAATATATTAAGTTGTTTTATGAATATCTATGTTGAAGGACTATATACTGTTATAACATATTGGATTTTAATATATGTAGTACTGGTGAAGCCTGTTTTCATGTTAGGTGATTTACTTCGCCGAAGCCTGTTTTATATATGTATATATTTTTTTTTGCCTGAAGCATGTTTGATGTTAAATAAACATATAAAGTTGTATTTGTTTGTAGCATACTTTGAGCTGTAACTTTGAATTGACATTTATAAGGTTCTTATACGATTTTAAGTATGTATAGGAATTTGTTAAGTATAAATATAACTACTTCATTATATTTTGTTTATATATTTAGTTATAATATAAATGTTTATATTACAGTTAAATACGGTCTATTATAAGAAGTGTAATTTATGTGTAAAGTTTCAAGTGTATATTATCTATTTTAGTTTATACATATCTTCTCATACATATGTTGTTTTACATTGTTTTCTAAATGAGTTATACAGATTTGTATAGTGATAGGTAAATGCGAGTTATAGAGATATGTATTTATTTCGAGATTTTATTATGAACATATGTTTGTTTTAGATGTGTCTATATAAAAGCAACGATTTGAAATATATATATATATATATAATTTAATACGTGTCTAAATTAATATTGATTTGAAATTTAATATATATTCTTGTTCTATCTAATTGATTTCGATTTATTTTACTTATTTTTATCAGCTTCAATCGTCAAATTCGTGCCAATCTAGCTTTGTTTGGAATTCATGCTTGGGTATTCCAGTGTCTGTGTCTGTGTTCGTAGCCGTGTCACCTCCTGTATTCTCTAGCCTTGAAAGGTGAGAAATCACTCACGATTAACGTTATTTTATTTATTAAATTTGATTTTAATTGAAACGACAATTGAAATATGCTGCTGTTAGTTAAGTACACTGTTATATATGCTATTGCCTGTATCAGTTCACTTGTGACATCTGACACCATTATCTGTTATATATACAATGATAATCCAGTTTGGTTGTTAAATGATTGATTGTTTGATGTTGACATTGGACATTAAATTGTTAATGTGTAAGTGATAAATAATTTGAAATTGAAATTGACGTAGGATAGTTAGATTTGATATATGTGTTAATTTGATTGATGACATTTGGATAATATGACCCCTTTAAATGTTTAAATTATTTGATATGTAGAAATATGGTAAATTACACCTTGAACCATTTAAATGTATGTGTGTAAATTGATGTAGTTTGAAATTGAATAATTGATATCAAATGAAGAACCGTATTAATATTATTATAATAATCTTTAATCTACATGAAATGATAGTGTAGATTCTAGAAATAATTATATTAATTTGCACAAACAACAATGCGAATTAATACGATTATTTCGAGATTATTTGAATTGATTATTGGATTGATATTGGTTGTTGTTATTGTTTGTTTATTTACTTTGACACCATCCCAGTTATCACACTGCAAGTTCCCTTTGTTATGCTTTGATTTTGAATTGAATTGGAATCGGGTTGAAATGATAAATACCCAAATTGAACTTTGACCTAGGATAGAAAATTAAATAAAACCCGATTGGTCAATAATTTGATTTAAAAATAAAATGAAGATTTTATTTGAATAAATAATATGGTTTTGAAACGAAGTTGGAAATTGAATTTTAATGAAATTTAAATGTGAATATTTAATAATCTGAAATAAAATATTAATAAAGAAATTGATGAAAGAATGTTGTTTAATTTAAAAAATGATTGAATTAAGTTTTGAAATTATTTAATAATTTAATGAGATTGAATTATTTAATAATTAAATTAAATTGAATCCTTTGATAATTAAAATTGAACTTTTAATTAGTGAAATTTGGTTCTTATTTAATTGAGCTTTGAAATTTGTAACTAAGTAAATGAATATGTGAAATTGAATTTCTTTATCAAGAAATGAAAATGTGATCTTTGAAATTAATGTAAGACTTGTAATTTAAAGGGTTGATTTGTCGAAGCTAATTTAATTAAATTTGAAGTTTTAATATAATGAAGTTGATCTTAAGTAATTGATTTAATGAATTGGAAATTAAATAGAAATTGTTTTGAATGACAAATTTACTTAACGAATATTTAATGAAATTGATCAATGAAGTTAAATTGATTTGAATGTTAAATTAAATTAATTTAAATGATTTCAGAATGAAACTTATATACGAATTTAAATGAATATTTGAATTGTTTTGAATAGAAATTGAATTTGTATTATAAGATTTTGAAATGGTGATTTGGATGTTTGAAACGTAAATTTATGGAAATTGATTTAGAAAGACAAATAAAATGTTGGTTTACAAATTCTATTTGGAATGGAATTTGATTTGGTTTTGAAATTTATTAAACGACCAATCGGTGTAATAATTACGAAAGTTATTAAAGAGACCGGAATCGGTTATGGACATACTCTCTGTCTAAACCGAAAACCACTTTAATAACTATACGTGGAGTGTGATCCAGAATGAAGTGGTTGGAATGATGTACGTGATGACTGAAGAAAGAGAACGATAATGGATAGCCTTGACACTTGTGTCAAATTGGAAATGACTAAAACAGGAGCCGTTCCGGGCCAAATGGGGGTTAGCTACCTCGAGCGAACACACTTCTTCGAAAACTACTCATTACTTGTTGTCGATTGGTGCACCCTTGATTTGGGAGTGTTGTTTCACGGTGTTGCGATCGCTGTGGCGATGCGTTCTCACCAGTCCGGATCAGGCAAACGGTAGTTTCACTACCTTGGGTATTGCCTCATGTGCCTTGTCATACTTGTACCCCTTTATACGCGACCACTACGATTTGTTTTGTGTTATACCTATGGAGTACTCCCTGATAGCCCACTAGTTTACGGTGGAGTTTACAGTGCTGTATAGATTATAACGCTTATATAAAATGTGTTAAGGGGGATAATGGTAACGCCTTAACACTAGTTTGATATTTTATATTACCGATAGACATTATCTACTTATCGTACACTACTACATAGTAGATAGTTTAACGGATCCTTAAAGGATGGTTATTCCAAACATCCTTTGAGTTACTTGTGTTTCGGTTGCTATTTCACTTGAGTTGGATTTATAAATATAAGAATGTTAATCCTGACTCGAGTGTTTTGTGTTTTCTTTACGCTCGGGTCAGACTGAGTGTTCCAGTATTCGAGACTCACCTTTGGAGTTGTTGCTTCGCTTGGAGATCTAGCTATCTATCCAGCTTTCAGATATCCAGTTGATTCCAATGATGTATTCTGATTTGTACCTGATGTATAGTGTTACTCTTCTGTTGTACCTTGTTTAACTCTGATGTATCTTATATATTTATATAGTAGCTTCATGAACTACTATCTCTTTTACTTCCGCTGCATTTATTACTCGGTGTTTGTGATCTGTGATTACTTATTTACTGTATATGTTCAGTTTTGCCAAATTTAAATTAACAACGTGGTATTTTGAATTATTCTAGTCCGACATGTGCGGATGCGAATGGTCCAAAATATCGGGTCGTTACATATACCATTTGAGATAAGTATATGAACACTTTTTGAAGTATTGAAAGAGTACAAATGTATAGTAGATATTGATAAACGATGTTTTATTAGATAAAAGATATTTTACTAATAAAGATAGTTTTAATTAATAAAAATATTAATTAAACAAAAAGGGAATTAGAAGTTGCTTATGAGACTTAATCGTGCTTTGTGTGACTTGATCATGCTTTGTATGTTTCCTCATTTATGAAAACATTTAGTTGTATACTTGGCACTAAAAGCCGATGAAGTAGGCTTGTCTATTTGTAGGAATTAAGACTGATGTTCAAGTAGGGATATGAGCAATAGAGCTCTAACCTACCGGCTTCACTCTTGATCGAGGGATAGTGTGAGATGAAAATATCGAAAACGTGATAAGTATATAAGACTTCGCTTCCATATGTGATCATTCTCATTATCATTGAATGACTAAATTCATCGATTCAGTCTTGGAGAGACCGAGATCGGTAAGTGTTTAGTTATCGAAAATCACTTCAAGGCTGAGATACGTGTTCTATCTCTTGGAAGTGGATCTGCTCAAGATGTAGGAATCTATGCAGGGATTTGAGATTTGTTTAAGATGCTGGAACACATGTAGTTGTTCGTAATCTATTCAGGATGTAGGAATCCATGTGTAATTCCAAGATCTGTTGAGATATGGGAATCCATGTGTGGTTTCAAGATCTATTCCAGATGTGGGGATCCAATTTGGGATTTTTTTTTTGTTCGAGTGATGAAGACTTATTTGAAAGATGCCGAACGTAACCTCGACATCAAAAATGGCTAAAGACTAGTAGGTTGCATAGTCTGGGGTTTTGCAAACCCGTAATAGGGTATCCATGGAAATCCATTATGTGAACGTTCCTTATCAGGTTTTGATTATACTCATAATTTCCCGTTGAATGTAACCAATGTAACCACTCTAGCTATGTTATAATATTTAAATTTTACATTCTGAACATTATCTATTATATCACCTTATGTACTTATTAGATGGTGGTTCTTTTGAGGGGATAACCCTTATGGCATTCCATACGGTCTCACAAGTACTGTTATATGCTTGCTACATATTTCTTGAGTTTCTTATACCAGAATTATTTCTGATGCTTTATTTTTGTTTTCCCTAAATTCCTTGTGTTCTCTTCCGAGTAGTCTGAGAAAGGCATGTTTTTCGTAGATGTTCTGAAGCTCAAGGAGAGCTAGATGTTTCACTTACCCTAGTATTCCTATTTCCGCTGCATTATTATATTGTACATATTAGCAGTTGTGAGGATAGGTTGTTATAACTATCCAAGTTGATGATGGTACTTAGGTTTTGTAACTTCGAAATTATTGTATTGGAGTAACCCCTTTGTACTGTTCTTTTGATATTATATATTGTTGTTCCATTATGAGATTCTAATATTGTGTTCTCTTTTTCCTTGTTCTATTTCCTTTTCTTTTTATTTTACCCTAACTTTTCGTCTTTCCGGCACTTGGATGCCCAGCACACGAATATCATGGATGTATTAGTGTCAATATTCAGGGGTCAAAAAGTTGAAACGCTACACTTTGTATTAGAGCTGGAGGTTAAGCGAGAACCTTGGCTTTGGAAGTTATGACTCATTAAGAGATAGGGCAACGGAATGCCCTAGCATAAGTTGAGTGTATTATACATATGAGAGTGTATTTGTAATTATTATAAATGTGTACCTTAATGGAAATTATAACCGCGAAAATTAAAGATCTTATATAAGATAACTTATATAAGCGAAATGTCAAAGTATGGTTTAATCAATGTAGGGGTTAATGATTTTTTATCTATCATCCCTCGTTAACTAGTTTAATCATGCTCGGCTAGTTTATAGGCATCGACTTTCATTTGTTGACTGTTGATTTATGCTCGACCAATTTATGAGCATTTTTACCTTTTTACTGCATGGGTTGGGTAAACAGTATCTGTAGGTGCATTGAACGAACACCTTGTGAACTAAGTTTCACAGTTTGACTATAAGGCGTTCGGTGGCAATGTTGGGTTAAAAGTTAACTAGTATAAAAGTTGAATTTAGTAAAAGATGTTAATTTAATCTGAGAAATATAAGATATTTTGTAAAATAAATATTTATGAAAAGAATTTATAGAAGAAATTGATTTTATACAAGTAAGGTTTATAAAACATGATTTATAAATGGGAAGGATTTAAAATGATAATCTGAGAACTTAAATCTCGGTGTCTTTGAAAATGAATTTAAAGTTTTTTGGAAAATAATAGTAGTATTATTTGAAAGTAAGTATTTGGAAAATTTGTTTATGAAGTTAGGATCATGGTATTTAGTAATAGTTATGAAGTATTTGATACCGTTTTGAAAATGATTTTGGTTAAGTTCAAAAGGCATGAATTGGATGTACTGAACTCACTCATGTCGCTTGAAAATAATTTTGGTAATGACTTCAACATCATCGGCATTCATTTCCGGGTTTTAAAGTAAGGGATGCTACTGGGTTGTTTTAGTACAATAGATTTCAATTTAATTTCAAAAGTATGATTCGTTATACAAAAGATATAAGTATATATTATTATTTCAAAATGATTTGAAATAAAACCAAGTTGTTTAGTTCTAAAGTTTTTCTTTGAAAAGAGATTTGATACGAACTTTTGAATGTAGAAAAGGTTTATATGTAGGGTGCCTGATTGTTAGTAGCATAGCCTGGAATAGATGTTGGAACTTTTCATGTTTCCCCTTTTTGGGTAAAGTGTGTTTAATAAATTATTGAAATTTGTTAATCTATTTTATGGACACATGTAGATCTTGCGTTATATGTGCATCATATTATGATATGTTGTTTGGTAGATTCCATTTGTTAAAATGAAGTGGGATTTTCGACGATTTTGGACAGTCGAAACTTTCGAATCGTATATAACTCGGAGCTAAGTGTATTGTGAAAATATAAAGATGAGTTTATATAACACTTGAATTGAGAAGGTAGTAAGTTAAAAAAGTTTAATTTGTTGAACATGCTTGTTAAGTAAAATGAGTTTGATGTTTTTGTATATACTCTTAGGATCTCATGGAGTATTATATGAATATAAACTTAAGTTATAACTATTTATAAACTTGAAGTTATGTTTTATGAAATGTTTCATAAATGATTTTAGTACTGAATGACATACTATTTGGATAAAAGCAAGTGATAAAAGAAACTGGTATAACTAAGAAACCAGTAGGATAAATATGTAAGTTGTACATAGATCGATTTATTTGCATGACTGTTCTTGATCCAGTATTCGAGTACATGATTTTGAGGTTGTTTACACCGGTTCGAACAAGGATTTTTCACTAGATTCTCGACGGCAAACACTTGATTCAAATTCTTGATAAGATCCCAAATCTTTATATCATAGTATATGGCTATGTAAGAAGAATGGAGGTTTCTAATTAAGAAACCTGATCAGAGTCCACACTAGTGAGGTCAAGTGATCTATACTAGTTGGGAAGTGAAATTTATGCGATCGAGCAAGTGATTGGAATGGATATTGCGTACGGATGGTCCATGTGCATCATATGGGTTTTAGTATATGCATACTATGTTTTATTGGCTTATGGATAATTTTGTGATGACTCTTCGATTTGTTACGAGGTATTGTGAATCGTCGACTAAGTAATAACTTGAGGCTGTTAGGTGTAAGGCACACTTAGCAGGTCATTTTTCATTGTTATGCGATGAGAGGATTTTGAACTTGGGAAAACCATAAGTTTTCTCTGCTAAGTGATTTTGAATACTATTAAGTATTTCTATATGATTGTTTCTTTTGTAGCTTATGTTGGAATTTTGAGGATGGTGTATTCTAAGTAGGGGAGAATGTAACGACCCGGAATTTTGGGCACTTTGTATTTAAATATCCGAATAATTTAAATATTTGAATCTTGGCTTAAATGTATGATTTAATAAGTTTTTTAGCCCTTTTTTAAATCATAAATAATGATGGTAAACTTATTTCGGTAAGACGTTCACAAAAATAAATACTTGGAAAAAAATATCGATAATGTGATCGAAAATTGTTATATGGATAAAAAGCTTTTTAACCATCAGAAGTTGTTCAGATTTTTTTTTACATGCACTTATTTGCTTAGGAATTAAACAAAATGAAATAAAAATATTTTTCCACTTATGGAAATAAACTTTATGGATGAGATCATGCATGAGGTGAGAGAAGATATTTAGGAAATGACCTTTTATGGTAATACTTAACTTTTAAGCAGAATAAAAAAGGTGTAAAGTTATAAAGTAGGCTCCTTTGTAACCTTTCATGGAAGGTAAGAGGTTGTTTTGACCTCTTGTAAAATATTATATAAGAAGAGGCATACCCTTAGGTAATAATCACAAAATTCCTAAGCTTGAGATGAAGTAAAAAGGGCTGAAAATAGTGGAAGTGCTTAAGCACTAATCCACTTATTACTCTCTAACTTTTTCAAAAGTTAATCAAATCTTCTCGAATCTTTTTTGAACTTTGGCTTTGGGCCTAAGACATCATGGGAGCATGATTGGCAAGTAAGAAGTAGGAGGAGTTGAAAGCAAGAGGAGGAGCTTAGATGGGCCGTGAACTTGGAAAGAGGAGGAAGAAGGTGGTGGCTTTGGTTTGGAAGTGCAAAAGGTTAGACCTTTAGGCTTGTGTTGATGAAAGGAGATGGTTCTTTGGTTTTTGTGGCTTTGTGCTTGGGTTAGTCTTGGACCTAAGTGAGTTATCTCACTAACTTATAACTATATATTATGCATATATATGTTGTGTTTGAAGTATAAAGTTAAAGTGACATTAACTAAGTAAAGTTATAAACTTTGGACCCCTCTTGCTTTTGAAAGAAAATTATAATTTTATATTGCATAACATCACTTCTATTACCCTCTTAAACATGTGGTGTGACCTTGACTTAATGTTTAAATGGTTGTTTAACTTGTGTGTTAAATTGAAGAAAGTTTGAAAGTATTTGAAACGAGAATAGTCATTATAAGTGCATTTGAAATCCCATTTTTTCGAGAATTTTTATAAATAAACGGGAAGATATTCTTTGGGATTTCTTTTTATGCTTTTTAAGTACCCTAAGGATAGTACTTACTATAAAAATTTCAAGTAATTATTTGTTTAAGTGTTTAAAACTAGTCACAAAGATTGTGCTTTTTAATATTGTTTTAACAAGGACTTTTAACAGCATGTACAAGTGATGTGGTTAGTCACTTATTGTTTTAAGTGTTCAAATGTGACATTTTGACTAGTTTTCATAATTTATATGGTTTCAAAAATTTTGTCTTTATAAAATATTTTTATGGATGTTCTTATAAAATGTATTTGAGTATGAAAAAGATTAGAAGTTTAAAAATAGTTTTAATGATTATCTACGAATTTTGAAAGTAAAGTGCTGCAAATTGTGAAATATGCTTTAAATCAAACTTCTAAATTAGTTATTTTCAAGTAATATTTTACATAGATATTTAAAACCTATTTAAATGTATTTCTAAAGTATTATTATATATATATAAGTTTTGACAAAGGTGATTGACTAGGCTTAACACTAAAAGCCGACGAGTAAACCTATATGTTTGTGAGATTCAAGAATGAAGTGTTTAGGCAAGGCTTGGATGCTACCACTGCTCTAACTTACCTGGTTCCACTCTTGAATGAGGAATAATATAAGTTGAAATGCGGAAATGTGTTAATCTTGTTGTTTACTTACTTGTATAAAAAGGTAATTAACTTTGCTTAACGATAAAAGCCGACGGAGTAGATTTATCTATTTTTTAGAGTTAAAGATTGATGTCGAGTAGGGACAGAGCAATAGAGCTCTAACCTATCGGGATTCCCTCTTAGATGAGGAATAGTTAAGTCAGGAATGCTGGTACGACTTAAGTATAAGAACATTGATTTGTATAAGCAATTGTTTTGACTAGATGATTGACTAGTTAACTATCGAACTTAACTTATTATTAAACTTAGATCTTTAAAAGGATGTTTTAAAGGTAAGGTTTGTTGCGATAATGTGTTAATAACATTCGTCTTTAACGCTTATTGATTATACTTATGAATGTAAATAGATCTTTAAAAGAATGTTTTAAATATAAGCATAGGTGAAATGGTTTTGGGTTTGTAGTTACAATGTTTGAGAAACATTAGCCTTAAACCTTTGAATGAATTTGCGAAAGTACTTAGATCCTTAAAATGGATATTTCAACAGAAATTATAAGTAAGGAATCTTTTTGAAAAAGATAGAAAAGGCAAAGGTTTAAGGTTAAAATTGTTGTAAATGATTTGTAAATATACTTATACAATTTGAGATAAGTTTTTGAATACTTTTTGAAGTATTCAAAGAGTACAAATGAAAAGTTGATATTGATAAATGATGTTTTACTGTTATCCCACCTTTTGGTCAGGCTGGGATACCACGGATTCGGCTAAAATGGATGGATTGAAAATCGATTACAGTTGAAACTATGGACGATGGTTGAATGGATTCGGATGGACAACACTTAAAAAAGGGCTAAGTATGGAATTGGCACTTCACCTAGGCAACAGACCGGATTCCCAATTCCTGACCTAATCATGGTGCAATTAGTATGGAGTGTCAAGGAAGGCCACATAAGGCTACATTCCAAATTTCAAATCGATTGGAGTTCGTATACTCGAGTTATGGACAAAAGATGGATGGTATTGACAGATCGGTGGTAATTTGCTTGACCCGGAAAATTTTGTTACTTGCTTGGATCGGATGCATATTTGCTTGGAGATTGTTTGGAGAAAAACGATCGACACCGATCGTTTTGGAGAAAAACGAATGGCACCGATTGTTTTTCATGCTTGGAGTCAGAATCACGTTTGCTTGGAGAAAATTTAGATTTTACCCAAGTCTAACCCTATGCCAGAATTTTCAGCACTTGCATCGAGTCAAAAAGTTGATTAGTGCGAGTCCTTTTTTGGGTCAACCCTGAAGTGTGTTTTTTCAATGATCATTTTGGCGATTTTCAACGATGATGGCCGACATGAAATTTGGAGGACAACTACACTATGCTATAAGGGACCCACACCATTAATCGTTGGGCCCCATGATGAAGTTGGAACGATTGGTCATGATCCATATGGATCGATCCATAAAATAATTCAAATCAACGATGATCGGTCAATATCTCACAAACGCAAAGTCGAAATGACATGAAACTTTGGGAATAGTAAAATATTATGTAAAGGAACCTACTATATCGATCGCACATCATTTGGAAAAACTTGGACAATTGGCCTACATCGTTCTTGAATGATCGTATCATTTCAACCAGAACAATCTCGACTCGATGGAAAATGCGATATCTCACAAACGGTTAAGTTGGAATGCTATGAAATTTAGAGAGCATGTAGCTAACATCATGGTGGACCCACCAGAACGATCGCACCCCAAAGGAGAAAATACATAACAATCTTCCATATTTCCATTTTTCAACCTGACTCCATGGAAAATGCGATATCTCATAAACAATAAGTCAGAATTGCACAAAATTTGGGGAGCAAGTAGCTAACATCATGGAGGACCTACAAAAATGATCGTACCCCCATTGGAGATAATATAAATGACTGGCACCAATTGTTCCAATGGTGTGTGATCGATCCAAAAATTGTGGGAGTGGGTCGTACGGCTCTGGAGGTTCTTTTGGCAAAATTTCTACATGATCCATGCATGTCTTCACCTATAAATACAGCGGACTCGGCTCATTACAAGGGATCTTCTTCTTCTTTCAATTGGATCTTCTTTTGGCTCTCCTTCATCACTTCTTATCTCTTCCTCCATTAATTTTCTAAGGATAAACAACTGTACTTGTAATCTTACGGTATAAATAAAAGATTATTGGAGTGGACGTAGGCCGGAGTTTGTCGAGCCACTATAAACTTGCAAGTTCATTTACTTTTCTACAATCTATTCTGTGATCTGTGAACCTATACTTCTCTATTTGGATCTAAATATTGGATATTGGTGCTTTCGCTTATAACAGGATGTTTGTGTCCATTTTTGGTGCAAACATTTACTAATAAAGATGGTTTTAATTAATAAAAAGATTGATTAAACAAAAAGGGGATTAGAAGTCGCTTATGTGTGTTAATCGTGCTTTGTGTGACTTGATCGTGCTTTGTATGTTTCCTCATTTATGGAAAACACTTAGTTATATACTTAGCACTAAAAACCGATGTAGTAGGCTTGTCTATCCATGGTAATTAAGGTTGATGTTCGAGTTGGGATGTAAGCAATAGAGCTCTGACCTACCGGCTTCACTCATGATCGAGGGATAGTGTGCGATGAAAATATCGAAAATGTGATAAGTATATGAGATTTAGTTTCCATATGCGATCGATCTCATTATCATTGAATAACTAAATTCGTCGATTCAGTCTTGGTGAAACCAGGATCGGTAAGTGTTTTATTACCGAAAACCACTTCAAGGCTAAGATACGTGTTCCATCTCTTGGAAGTGGATCTGATCCAGATGCGTGAATCTATGTGGAGGTTTGAGATCTGTTTAAGATGCTCGAACAATGTAGTTTTTCGTAATCTATTCAGGCTATGGGAATCCATGTGTGATTCTGAGATCGATTGAGATATGGGAATCCATGTGTGGTTTTGAGATCATTTCGAGATGTGGGGATCTAATTTGGGATTCATGTTCTATGCAAATGATGAAGACTCGTATAAAAGATGCCAAATGTAACCTCGACATTGGAAATGACTAAAGACAAAGTAGGCTACATAGTCTGGGGTTTTGCAAACCCGCAACAAGGTATATCAACTCCATTATCCAGAGTACGCTTATTGATATGTTGCACGTGGGAGTTGATGGTACTTGGTTCCACGTGGTTCGGGTTCACTCGTACGAGCTTGGACCAGCTATATTTTCCTTATTGTATATTTATCTAGAGATATACGATGCTCGGTAGGTAACTTCTGATCCTTGTGCATGGAGTTCAGATTCGACTTCCTCGAAGAGATCTCCACGGAAAACCATTATGTGAACTTTCCTTATCCGATTTTGATTGTACTTATTATATGTTGTCGAATGTAACCATTCCAGCTTTGTTATACTATTTATATTTTACACACTAGACATTATCTATTATACCACCTTATGTACTTATTAGTTCTTTTGAGGGGATAACGATTATGACATTTCGTGCGATCTCACAAGTACTATTATATGCTAGCTACATATTTCTTGAGGTTCTCATACCATACTAATGTCCGACGCCTGGTGTTTTTTTACCTAAATTCCTCGCATGCTCTTTCGAGTAGTCTAAGAAAGGCAGGTTTTTTCGTTGATGTTGTGGAGCTCAAGGAGAGCTGGATGTTTCACTTACCATAGTATTCCTATTTCCATTGCATTACTAAATTGTACATATCAGCATTCGTGAGGACAGTTTGTTATAACTGTCCCGGCTGATGATGCTACTTATGTTTTGTAACTTCGAAATTTGTTTATCGTAGTAACCCCTTTGAACTGTTCTTTTGATATTATATATATCATTCCATTGTGAGATTCTGATATTGTTTTCTCTTCTTCCTTGTCTATTTCTTTTTTCTTTTTATTTCACCCAAATGTTTCATCTTTCCAGCACTTGGATGCTCGGCACACAAGTACCATGGATGTATTAGTGTCGACATTCGAAGGTCGAAAAGTCGAATCGTAACAATATTGGTTTAGATTTCTCCTACATCCAGTCCCGTACAATTGCTTATATAGATTTCTTTTCAAATGCCAATCTTTAAACGGGCAGAAGGCAAGCCTAATTACAATCTTGATTCCGAGGCTAAGAGACACACCCTTTTGATTTTTCAGGCTCAAGTTACACCCACTTGATTTGGACGGGCTACAACCACACCCACTCGGATTTTCGTGCTACCAAGCACACGCACTTGATTTGAAAGGGCTACAAGCACACCTAAGTAAATAATAATATAGTTTGATGGTTTTCCAAATATAATTTCTCGATCTTTGGATACAATGGATTATATAACCACTTGGACAATATTTTGATCTTTTATTTGAGAGAGAGAGATGATTTAAAAACAGCAAGAAAGTAAAATTGAATCAATACTAAGAAGTTTGAATTGATTCTGTTTGATTTTGAAGAGAAAAATAATATAATTTCAATGGAGTTTTCAAAAGAGTAAGAGGAGGGAAGAAAATAAGTTAATAATTGCTAAAAAATTTGTTCGAACTCCCCTATATATAGAAATTGAAGAGATGTGTTCGTTCGCGAAGACTTACGACGAACATACGCTTTATTTCAAATTTGAAAAACAACTTTTCGGCATGTATATTGATATACCATCTGGGTATTTCGATATATGCTTGTAAATTTTGAAAATTTAATTTTCTTTAAAAATGTTTTGAAAACCCTATACTTTGTAAAATAATTTGATATTTTGTTAAACACTTTAAACATATTTATACATATTTTTATCTTTGAAAAACTTTTATAAAATATTTTAGAATTTATTTTGAAAATTTATATTGTTTTAAAAATATAAAAGATAGAAAAATAGAAGGTAGAGATCAAAGATTGCTAGTAGGGAGTTTAACAATATTCTATGAGTCTATACTATAGTCTTGAGATATTCATATCTTGGTCTTTGTACTCATGAGTCTTCATGCCCATTTCTTGAGTCTTTATACCATACAGTCTTCGATTCAACACCGGTGTAATATCCTACGCTATATACTATATAACTTGGCAAAACATTAGTATTTATATTAATATGAATTTATATTGTTGTTATCAAGGTTGTTATCATCAAAATTAATAACCAAGGTATTAACAATCTCCCTTTTTTGATGATGACAACCATTTTATATTCTTGTACATAAAATATGATATAACTCCCCCTGATTTAGATAACTTCCAATACGTATTTATGTTTTATATTTTTCTCCCCCTTTGTCATTAACAAAAATGGTTGAAAAGAATAAAACTCCCCCTAAATCAAATACATAGAAACTACAGAGTTAAAATCAATAACTAAGTATCGAAATGATTAATCATACTAGACATGATATATATGATGATTATGATATGTAATAAATAAGATAACATAACCTAATTTTTTTAATTAAAATCAATTTTATACATATCATACAATCAAACAAACATCTAAAACATAGAAATCCAATTTCAATCCTAAATATAAATAATCCAAACCAAGACAAACAAATCCAATTCAAATGTACACACAAAACCAAACCAAATCAAATCCTAAGAGAGAGAGAGAGTGTGTATAATTATATATCAAACCCAAACCTAATAACTAGACGTTCCATCGAACTTCACTCCAACTATCGGATTCAAAAACTGGATCTGTGTTGATGGCATCCCAATTTTCATTATCTTTGTTAATAAAGCATTCTAGGTTGTTGTTTTGATCGTCTTTAATTAAGGAGGAAATCATCCATCAAATGACATTGAAATGCTTCTCTTATTCTTTGATCATCTACATTTGGCTTAACTCTAAATGCCTTTGATTTCTCAAGATAAAAGTAAGAATATTCTTAAAGGATTGAAGTGTTTCTTCAAGATTTTGAAATAATTTTCGACGTGGAGTTTTAAGAGAGAAATTTGAGAATGAAAAGGAATGAAAGAATAGAATGAATAGTAAATTTTTCCGGAGGTAACAGGCTTAAATAGAAGTAAGAGCTCGTTTGAATTGATTTGAATAGGTGGTAGTTATTTTAATTTTGAATTTTAAAATTTTTGCCAACTGGTCGTTATATATCGACATATAAGGTCCATGTATGTCACATATATTGCATAAATTGAAAAATTTATGTTTTTGTTGTAGTTTTTTATTTTAACTTATACCATTATATTTTTATACTTTCCAAAGATTAATAGAAACATATGTAATAGCAATAAATAATATTCATTACTAGGAATAGAAAAGTACATGAATTTTGAAAGAAATACATGAAAATGACATGAATTTGAAATAAAAACACACATAAATAAGAAATACAAAGCTAGATATCACAAGGAAACAACTAGATAGTCTTAAAAAGATATAGATAATCATGAATTTCCACTAGGCTTGCAAATGACCTTTCCAAAGTATTTTTCCACTTTGTTGGAAAGTGAAGTGAACTTTTTACTAAATGAATGCTTAAGCTTCTTTTGGTTTTAAGAAGCTTTTCTTGGTTCCTTAGGATCTCCTTGTTGGAGGGGTGAGATGGTTTGTCAAAACATTCCAAATAAGTGTCTACTTCTTCCTCCTCCTCCTCTTCCTCTTCCACATCCATCTCATCACTTTCTTCTTGTTATTGTTGTTGAATTTTTTATTCCTCTTCATATGCCAACCTTTGTTCCTTTCCGAGATGTGTCTCATATAGTTCAAAATAAGGTGGAATGTGCATAAGAGAAATTTTGGCCTTATCAAGAACTTTTCAAGGAAGAGTTTGATTTCCTCTTAAATCAACACCAAAATATATGAAAATTCTAGTAAGATACACACCATTATAGAGTGTGTTCTTGTGTCTAGAAATGTTCATTCGAACAAAGTCATCTTAAATGACTTATGCTCCGTTGATGTTGTAGCTTCCATAAATGGTGAGAAGAGCTTTAAAAACTTTTTTAGTAGGGTTATTATAATTAACCATCCTCGGAGTTATACTTTGTTGTAAACCGAGACTCATATGTCTTGATTTTGGTCAAAGATTCTTGTGTTTAAACTCAAATTTTTCATCACTTAAAAAATGTTGTGAAAAACATCATGATTTTGTTTTGATCAATTTGAAAAGTGCAGAGGTTAATTCCACTGATTTGCAACCAAGTATATGACCCAAAAGTTCCAATTTAAACAATTCGAGTGCCATTTACACTACTCCAAATTTGTCCCTCTTCTCCTTGAATTTTTTTTCAGTTAAATTTGCGTAAAATATTTTGACCAAGTCCGGATAACAAACAAAATCATTTTGAGAAGAGTCAATTAAACCAAAAATTTTATTTTCAAAACAAGGATCTTGTAAATCATAAGAGGAAAAATCTTCGAATTTAGCAAATCTTCTGGGAAAAACTTTTCTGAAAGTAGCATATTCCATATAGGTTTCAATGGCTTCTTTTTCATTAAAGAGAAAGCCTTTGGTTTTCTTAGTTATGGTCATAGGAGTTTGACTTGAGGGGGCCATTTTTTAGTTTTGAGGAGATAAGATAATGAAGAGATGTTTTGAACTTTGAAATAAAGTGAGTGATTGAATAAATAGAGATAGGGTGAATTAATAGAGAGAACTGACTTTTCAGTTTTGCAAAAGATGCTCTTTCAATTTTTGAAATAAAAGTAAAAGAGCAAGAAATTAAAATTTTGAAAGATACTTCAAAGTTCTGGCATGTATGTCGACATATGGTCTGGAGGTATGTTGACATATAGCCCAAAAAATCCAAAACTAAAACTAAGATAATATATTCCTATATATTTATACTTATATACTTTATTCGTCCAATATTATTATTAATCTATAGGTTTTTCTAAAAACCAAAACAACCAAAATGAAAAAAATTATTAAATAGAAGGTAAATTTTTTGCCACATTTTATTGATCAGCTCAGACCAAGATGTTATTATCATAAACCACATATTCAAATTCTCAGAATCTGGTTCATTGTCGCTTGAGAAAGTATCTGAATCATCTAATATTGTTGTTTAAACTCTTTTTCTTTTTCTGGATGAATCTGTAACTGGTGAGATCTTTGGTTTATCCTAATGTGGGCAGTCTCTTTGAAAATGGTTGGGTTCATCACAGTTGAAGCATCTAGTCGCACTTCCAATTCCAAAAGTTTTGTTTTTAGATTTCCAAAAGTTGTTTATTTTTCTATATTTCAGGATCTTTCTGAAATTTCTATTCATGAAAGTAATTTCCTCAACATTATCATCGTCTTAATCAAGATCGTCGTTTATTGCATCGAAAGCAATGGATTTCTTTTCTATTGCCTTGCTTTCCCTTCTACCCTGCAATTTTGCTTCATAGGACATTAAATTGCTATTAATTCTTCAATTTTTAGAGTACTAATATCATTAGCCTCTTCTACTGCTAGTGTCTTCTGGTCTCATTCTAAAGAGAGTGAATTGAGGATTTTTCTAACTTGGTCCTCTTCAGAAAAGTTTTTACCTAATGCTACTAATGAATGCACTATATCTTGAAATCTATAGTACATATAAAAAATAGACTCATTTGGATTCATTTTAAACAAACGAAATTGATTAGTAAACATGGAAATTTTTGTTTATTTAATTTTACTAAAGCCCTCATGTGTAACTTGCAGTGTTGTCCAATTTCATATGCAGACTTACAAATAGAGACTATTAAATTCATTTTTATCTAATGAACAAAATAGAATATTCATGGATTTAGAATTATTCTATACAAGTGCCTTTTGGTCAGCGGTCCATTATGCAAAATTAGTCTAGAGTTCTGTATACTCATTTAGTGTAACATTCCACATATCTAAACCATTAGACTGTAAATAAATTTTTATCCTACATGACCAATAAGTGTAATTACTACGATTAATAAGTGTAGAAGTTTTAATAAGTGTACTAATAGCGTTGCTACTCATTTATACTTTTCAAAAACCAAACTATGAGTTTTTGAAAACCTAATGCTCTGATGCCAAATGTGGGTTGTGGAACTATGGATTTTAAGGCTAATTAAACACTAGAGGAGGGGTGAATAGTGTTTTCTAACTTTTGTAGTTTTTTAAATTTTCTTTCAAGTTTGATATTAAATCACAAATTATCAAAACAGAATTATATTATTAAACTGTCACAAATACAATCACAAATAAAATAAAAGAAGTAAAGCAAAGCAAAGAGTTAGAGAGATGACACCAGGGATTTTATACTGGTTTGGATTTCTGCTATATCCAGTCCAATACAATTACTTGTAGAGATTTCTTTTCAAATGCCAATATTTAAACAGGTAGAAGGCAAACCTAATTACAATCTCGATTCCGAGGCTACGAGACGCACTCTCCTGATTTTTTGGGCTAAGGTTACACCCACTTGATTTGGACGGGCTACAAGCACACCTACTCGAATTTCTAGGCTACCAAGCACACCTACTTGATTTGAATAGGCTACAAGCATACCCAAGCAAATACAAATAGAGTTTGATGGTTTTTCCAAAGACAATTTCTTGATCTTTAGATATAATGGATCCTATAGCCTCTGGACAACTTTTGATCTTTGATTTGAGATAGAGATGAGTTCAAAACAGTAAGAAGTAATTTAGAATCAATACAAAGAAATTGGAATTGATTCTTTTACATTTTGAAGAGAAAAGAGTATAATTTCAATGTTGTTTTTAAGAGAGTAAAGTAAAGGAAGATAATAAGTTAATACTTGCTAAAAAGTTCATTTGAACTCCCCTTTATATAGCAAATGAAGAGATGTAGCCATTCGCGAAGACTTGCGATGAATAGACACTTCATTTGAAAAGCAACTTTTTGGCATGTGTTAACAAGAAATCTTGTCAACACCCAAAGTTGAGTTATGGAATAAGGTATATCCCTTAGGTAAATGAAAGGAGTGGAAAAGGTATATCTTCCTTGAATTACCTTTTCTGTAGATTGCTGAAGTACAAAGTTGTTCAAACTGACCTTTCGACTCAATCGAAAGGTTGATTCCCTCTTTTATTAAACTTTCGATTCTGTTGAGATAGATTGGTTTTTCCGTCAAAAGCCCACCTTTCAAAATGGTTGTGATACATCGGATAAGATTTTCCTTTATTTGTTTCGACCTTGTCGAAAGCCTTAGTTGTTTTGTAGCTAGGACTTTATCGAAGAGTCTGGTACAAAGGTTTTGACCCTATCGAAAATATGGTGGTTTAGGTATCAAAACTTGAACCAGGAATCTAGGGTTAGGGTTTCGACCTTGTTGAAAGCTATATGCTTAAATATCATAGGTTTGGGTTGGAAATCTCAAATTGGAATGATTTGGAACTATGTTTCGACCTTGTCGAAAGCTTGACCTCTTGGCACCTTGCATTAATCATTGGTTTTAATAGGTTGAGGCTTGGTTTTGTCCTTGTCAAAAGCATAAACTTAGGGGAAAGTGGCTTGAATTATGTAATTGAAGTTATTTTAAATATAGGAGGTTTCGACTACGTCGGCAGAGAACTTTTGATGTTGGCAACACTTGAAATACAAGAGTAAACCTGACAAAAGCCTTAAAAATATTAAAGTAATCTGAAATATTTGGGACTTCCCTTTTATAAGCAAAAGATGATTTTATTACTTGAAATCCCCAAATCAAATTAGAAATTAGGGTTTACAACACTTTTGATTAAGAAGATACAAGTTTTGAATGGAAAGAATCAGATACCCAAAACCTAACCCCTTGGGTCTTATTTATAGATGCGGGTCAGCACCTTTCAACCCTGATGCTTACGGCTTGGTCGAAAGGTGGCTGCCGAATAACTCAAGTATGCTTCCACCTTTGTCGAAAGGAAGGGCTGCGTCTCTCATCTTTGTGTTGCCTTGTAAGTGCTTCCGATTCTGATGATAGGCCATGCTCAATGGTTTCAATGATGCTGGTTACGTCTGAGTTCTTGTTTTTGATTTGATGCGGAACCCTCTTGGATCACATTGGCTTCGACCGATTTGAAAGGCTTATTATAGATTTCGAAGGGGTTGTTCAGAACAATGCTTGCTTTCACGTGGTTTAAATGAAGGCGAAACCTTTGGTTTTGAAAGGTTTGGCGTATATGCAAAGAGCTGTTCTTCATTGTCTTCGAAAGGTGCTGCTTTGACTCATTCGAAAGTTCTTCATGCATATGGATTCACCTAGTCGAAAGGTTGTTACTGAAGACAGAAGGGTGCTTTTGACTCCTTCATCTCCTTCGAAAGGTATGAACCTACTGGATCTTGGTTGTAGAAACCTTCCGACACCTTCAAAAGATTCTGAAACTTTCAGACGTTGGCGATAGCATCCTTTCGACTCCTTCGAAAGGTCCAGTTGGAATTCTTTTCTCTTGCTCTCTTTTGTTCCCTGCTTAGAATGGCTTCAACTAAGTCGAAAGGTGGATTTTTGGAGTAACATTTGCCCCCCTGCGAAGGGATGCACTTGACTTTCCAAGTCAACTTTGTCGAAACCTAGAAACTTCCCGCCTCTTGGTCTTCCCGCATAAATCTAGGCCGTCCATTTAAACCTTATCTAACGGTTGATAGTTCTTGGCGACTTTCTTATAAAGTACGCTCTTCTTCTTCTTCCCCTTTCACTTTTCTCGAAACCAAAATTCAAGTACAAGTAAAAGAATTCCAAAAATTCTCAAACTTTTTTTTCCTGAATCAAATATTAACCAGATTCAATCGTAAGTTTGGGATTATTTATGCTTTTGAAATCTTCATCTCATTTTCTTTATTTTGCTTTCTATGTTTCATGGTGGATTTTAATCCTTCAAATTTCATAATCAGGTTTTAATTTGAAAACTGTTTGAATTTTGATTTTATGAAAAAGCGTGTTTGATTTGATTTTTCTGAGATTGCTTTAGTTTTTAAAATTCGATTTATCTGAGAGAATTTTCCCGATTCAATTCCATGAATCAATGAGATTTTTTTCTCGTTTTGAATTTAATTCTAGCGTTTATGGTTTCTGCTATTTTGAAAGAATTTGAATTATCATTTTACAAATTTTGAAATTTAAAATGGTTGATTCATATTGAAATCTGTTTCCTTAACGGGTTTGGTTCGTTTGTTTAAGAATTTTTTTTTTGAAACCCTGGATTTACAATCGGGTTTGGGGAATACATAGCTTCTGTTTTCTTTGCCCAGAAGTTTTGAGTTGTACGGATGAAAAATTGGCGCCACAAATTGACCTTTCTACCCCTTTTAAAGGGATTGAAGGGGCAACATTGATTTTGCTTCCTTAGCCCCTTTCAATGGGGTCGAAAGGTGTTGTAGTGTGAATTTGATCGACCTTGTCGAAAGGTCGTGAAACAAAATGCATTCATCCCTCTCGAAAGCAAAATGTTTCGACTGAGTTGAAACCTTTTGTGTTGATTGAAATCCTTTCTCTTTAGTATGTTTTCTAAACCATAATGCCTCTTCGACCCTTTCGATGCCTTTTATATCTAATAAGTCGAAACCTTCTAGAGTCGCCTTTCTCCAACATTGTCGAAACGTTCTAAGTGCACATGATTTTAACTTAGGACCTTTCGACCCAATGAGTATATAAGGTTTTGATGACATTAATAGAAAATTTAAGTCATAGGTTTCGACAGTGTTGAAGGGTTTTGTTATCCTGTTTATCAAATATTTGTAGTGTATATTTTTGTTTAGGTTTTTAAGTTAACTTTAACTACTTCCCTTTTAACAACTTGGTTCCTACGGAGCTTTTGACATTGTTGAAAAGTGTCAATTGAACAAACATTTCAACTTTTCCTTTCGACCTTGTCGAGAGCTCAATGAATTTATTATTTAGGCTTTTGACACTGTCGAGAGGTATTTGCTAAGTGTTGATGTCCCTTAGCTTTTGACAGATTTCGACTCTGTTGAAAGCTCAATATCTTTGACATTTTCAAAAATTTGAAGTTTCATGTTTGGTTTTTTGTTTAAGTTATTTAAGTAGGTTTTTTTACTAATTCTTGAAAGAATGCTACGTTCATAATAAACTTGAAAATTTTAACTGAAACGTTTTCATCTGGTAGAATCATGAGCTCTCCGAAGAAACTCGACGCCATTTCAAAGCATTCATTGATATGTTCAAATGACGAGGTTTATGCCATCCTCAAAGACTTTGGAATTACTGGTGTGGAAGTTATTCCACCCAGGGAAACAGATACCATCAATAACCCTCCCGAAGGGTTCTTCTCTTACACTGACATCCACATATGGCACGAAGGATTTCTGCCTTTTCCTGAATTCCTGTCCAGATTTCTTTCTCACCTCGAGATTGCTCCAATCCAGCTGTCCCCAAATGTTTACACCTACCTCTTATCTTTGGAGTTAACGGCACTAGAGTTTGGACTCCCCTCCTTAAATGCTGAAGTTCTGAACCACTTGACTCGACTAGTCAAACTCAGCACTCTGAATCATCAGATCTTCAGAGCTAACCACCAAAAGAAGCTGATATCGGATGGGGTTAACAAGTTTAAAGACTGGGAAAACCAGTTTTTATTTGTTAGACGTTTCTCTAATATTAGTGGGGTCTTTTCTACTCCTCGTAAGTTCATATTTTCATTGTCTTCTTTCTATCTTGTTACTTCTCTTGTCTAATCTTTGTCTTATGTCATGTTCTCCTGCCAAAGAACTCAATGAGGTAGACAAAAGAATAGTTGAGTCTCTTATTGCAGCCTCTAATAGGATTGGAAACCGCCCGAGGTGTTGATCCCCTCTAACCTGAGGAAGCATTCTCTTCTTTCCCCCGGTCAAAGGGTTTTGGGGCTACCCCCTTTGATCCGACATACATCAAAGGGAAAACGCTTCCTTGCCTTGGGAGATTCTAAACATTTTTCTCCTATGTCACCTATCTACTCAGACCACTATGATAAATTGTAAGCACAACATTTATTTTCTATCCTTGTTGCTTTCTGAATTATTTTAATGACTTTTAATCTGTTCGGGTACTTTACAACTGCTTCTCAGGTTATAGTGCTGTTAGTGGGGCCGCTCCACTTCCTACAACTTCTGGTGCGCTATCTATTATCCAAACTTTCGCCAAAACTAAAAAGGACATTAAAAGGAAGTTAATGCCACCGGACAAAGTGAAACTTCCTCAGAAGGTTGCTAAAATTATTGATATAGAGGAGGAGGATCGTTCATCTTTTGATATAGCTCCAAAGAGCCCGGTCGTAGAAGCTCCTAAAGAAAAACCAGAGCAGACTCCTTCTACCATTGATCCTCTTTCTCGCATTTCCGTTTCTGACTCTCCGACTGCAATCGCACAAATGCAACTAGCTTTAGAGACGACTCCCACTCTAAAGCTCATTCCTTCCAAGCCAACATCTTCTTCTCCTTCTGTCAATTTTGAAGAGATAGCCCAATCTATCTTAAACCTGGAGTCCTTCACCTCCATCCATCCGCCTTCCACTATTTCTGATTTGGCGAGGCATTACTGCTCTCTCATAGAGCAACAATTTTTGGTGATTTTTACTTCAATTGACCTTATCATTACTGATTTTCTCTAAATATCTAACTTGCATTGCATCTTCTTCTTTTTAGATTTCTAAGAGTTGGTTAACTCTACATGAGCAAGCATCCAAATCTTCAATTGAATCCTCCAAGTTCCAGGAGGAAATCTCTACCCTTAAGAACTAAATGACTTCTTTGTCTACAACAAAAGATGAAGCGACCTCCGGACTGGAGCAATTAAGAGCTTCTCTTACCCAAATAGAACCTGATCTCGTAGAAGAAAGAAGTGCTCGTCAACTACTCACTGATGAAAATTTTGCCATGCATCTAACTTTGAAAGAATCTGACGAGGAAAAGGCTCGCATAGCAGCAAAGAACATTTCTTTAAAACAGAAGTTCAGAAAAGCAGGGTCTCACTGAAACTTGTTGTCGATACGATCTCAGACGCTAAACAGCGAGTGTCTCAGTTTCTTAATACCAATCTTGGGGAGATTATGTTGAATTCCTACGAAGAGGCTTTGATGCTCGCTTATGTTGATTATTTTGAGAATTGCCCTGACCTAAGCTTCCCCTTACTCGACTCTACCGTTGTTGATAGAGTAATGGGCAAAATTAATCAAATGAAGCAGGGGATTGAAGCTGCAACAGAGGAAGAAATTGACGCCTCCAAAATTCTTTCTTTCGACGTCTCCTCTTTCGAAATTGAATTTGACTCTGAGGACAAAGGGGACAAGGATGTTGCTACCGATGAGGAGGGCGATGGCGATGGTGATGACAATGATGATGATGACGATGGCGATAACCTTGATAGCGGCCAAGGTTCAGGTGGTGATCGAAGGGGCCATTCTGAAACTTTCGAGAAGGATGGTAATGATAATGCTAAAGCTCCTAAAAAAGAGCCATCTCCCCAAAAAGATGTTCCACTTGAATTTGCTGGGCCTTTTTCTCCTCAAGAGGATGGGCCTACTTATGTTAATGTTGAAGAGCTAAAAGGAAAAGAGCAGGTAAATATCTTTCATTTCGAAGATAATAATAGTGCAAATTATTTATTTTAGATAAGGAAGAAATATGTCCTTCCTTATAAAACCAAACTTGAGAGAAAACAAGCAGGGATAAATAGGTTATATAGGCAGTTAGACAAGGAAATAAAAGAGCACAATGTACTTTCAGATAAATATCATAGACTTGATATAAGTGCATCGGTGTTGGCGTCTTTGAAGCATCAAAAGGCTGCCCCCTTACTAAAGAGAGCGCGCCTTTGCTACGATGCTATCTTAAAAGAAAACCGAGAGTTAATCACCCTATTTTGGATGCTGATTGAAGAAAGAGACATTCTAATCAACTTTTTATATATGGCTTATTGTAGACATTCAATTATTGATTTTTCTTACTTAGGCAAATTTAGTGGGGGTCTACTTAGACGTTTTCATTAGAGATACTTGGATGAATTCGGATCTGACCCGCACCCTGGAGCTTGTTGGAACTTACCACGGGTTAGATCGATTCCCCAAGATCTCCGCCCTAAAAGCGTAAGTACTATAAGAATAAGTTTGTCTCTGAGTTATTTTCTAAGTCTACTTTGTATGAACCAAATGAGTAATTGTAAACATATAACAATGTATTAATTTATAAATATTTTCTTCAGTTTTGCTCTTTATGCTTAGCTTTGTTTTATTATATTATCACAGAGTGACTGTTCATTAAGTCGACTTGTTTCTAGAGACCATTTAAGCCAATATGTTAAACTAAGAAGATTTTATCTTGAAAAGGCATCAATTTTAAAGTCTTCAAAATTAGCAAGAAATTGTTTTCTTAGACATTTACAAAAACTCTACTTGGAATATCCTCGTCTTCGCTTTGACTTCCTTGGTGATGAGAAAGAAAAACTTCTTAAGGAGATCAGAACATTTCATAAGAAATTGATTTGTGGTCGCGATAATCCTTCGGCTGGGAAGTGGGACTATAGCAAATGCCCATCGGTCATTACTCAAGAAGGAGTCAATATTCCTTTTGATTCAACGGTTACCATTTTTGCTAACTCATTAAATAAAGTTAGAAAAGTAGTTTCTCAGCTTTAGATGTAAACCAATTGTTTATTGTATCTTTCAACTTCGTTGTTGTTTGAGTTGTAATCTGTTATTATAATAATAAAGAGATTTTTCATCTTGATTTTGACTTTATTTTGTTTCTTTTTGTTTAAATAGGAGCTACAATTATCTATATTTTCTCTCCCCTTGATTTATCATCATGCATTGCTACTCTTAGAGAGAAACTATTAAAATCATATGGAAGGAGTGAACTCAGTGACGATGTCTTATTGGAACGCTTTGGTGGCAACGCCGAAGCCTTGAAATGGCATAAAAGATATTTTCTTCAGAAAGCCATTGCGAGTAATCGAAAAGATCAAATTGACTATCTCGAGGTCGATATTAAATACAAAGATGAAATGATTTTATCAATGAAGTGACAAGTAAAGTCAAACCCTTCAATCGGCTTCGATCATAAAATGTCAGAGCTCATTCAATAGATTAGTGACTTGGAGTTGAAATTGAAGGGCAGTCAAGCACAGTGTGAATCATTAGAATTCATTATGGGAGAAAAGATATCGAGCATTGATTTACCGACTCCTCGCACTACACCCTCTATTCCCAGACCCACGAGGTCAAATTCTCTTATTGTTCAAAAATTTCCCTCAATGATAAACCCTCCTTCAGGCTTAGATAAGATGCTGTGGGTAACTGGTGTAGGAAAGTTTGAGTTCAAAATAGCTAAGTATTTTGATGAGCAATAAAGAATGAAGTATTCTCAGAGTATCAACGAGTATGCAGCTAAGATTCAGAAGCTTGAACGTGATAATTACTTCTTTCAGAAGCACGTCGCGGAATTTGAAAGGGAAACCAAGACCCTTAGAAGTGCAAACAGAGCTTTCAACCACGCTCTGAAGAAAAATATTGATGCAATCGATGGTGCAGACAGGGTATGGAAAAAGGAAAAGAAACTCAAAAGGTTCTATGCGCCGCAATTCGTCACATAATTGATTCTTCGATCGTTGAGAATCTTAACAAAGCTCCTCAAGACTTATGACATATTTGTATCTTTGAAATTTATAGTTTTGTCTTATATATATGTAAACAACTTCATAGGTTTTGTAAATAATATCATGAGTTCTGTAAATCATATAAACTTCATAAATATCACCTGATTTGTGATTCTTTCATGTAATGTCGCTTCTGAAATGCTTTTTGACAGATCATACATTGATTTATGTACTTGTTGAATCTTTCATTACTCTTTGCTGTGCTGATTTTCCTAAAATGTATAAAGCAAACAATATTGAAAGTATGTGTGGATCGACAGATATGGAATATATATTAAACTAAGTGTGGAAGCGGTTAATGGCAGTAAAGTAAATAAGAATAAGCACACCAGGAATTTTTATATTGGTTCGAACTCACGTTCTACGTCCAGTCCCAGACTAACTTCTGGCTTTAACTAACAATACCCTCACTTAACCCGGAGGAATAGGTCTGAGCAGCAGAACAAACACTTAAGCAGTAGAACAAGATTTTTGCCTCAGCAGCCGAAGAGGACTTTCCCTTGCCTGAGCAGCAGAACAGGACTTAACAAAATATAAAAGTAGTTGACACAATGTGTTCTTGATAACACTGATTTGTCTTTAAGATTACAAACTTCCTATAATCAATTCCTCAAGTATATAAAGTGTATGTGAAGATTTGAAAGGAAGAATATTGCTAAGAATCAAAGTGTATGAAATATAATTCAAAGATTCAAAGCAATGAAGAGTATGAATGCACTAGAATAATTACAAGAGAGAATAGAAAGAATTAGAATCAGAAATTGGTGATTGTGAAGTGTGAGAGAACTCCTATATATAGTATTCAGAGAGATGCAACTCTTAGTGAAGAGTTTCAGCCAAGAGAGGCATCTTTTCCCAAAGTGCAACTCTTCATGGGAGAAGATGTCTATTCAGATTTTGACAGTTGAAGCCCGGTCAGTCGACTGGTCGATTCCGGTCAGTCGGCTGATTTGAAAAAGATTAAATATTTTATGCATAGTCAGTCGACTGGCTGTGCATATATTGCACAGTGAACTTTGTTTTTAAAGAATTTTTAGAACACTAAAACTTTGAGGATTGATTTTAACATATATCTAAGACTCAACATATATAATAATGACTTTAAGCATAGAGTTGAAGTCTTGATCCTCTGATGTCTTCTTTTTGTCATGTCTGAGTGTATATTCTTCTTTAGCTTTTGAATCATTTTTTCATGAATCAAAACTAGTGATTCAACATTCTCCCCCTTTTTGATTGATGACAACCTGTATATATATTAGATAGAGAATTTTCTCCCCCTAAAAGTATGACATCTTTTTCCTGCATCAAATATGTTAGTGCAGACACTTTTTCTCCCCCTTTGTCATCGACAAAAAGGAGATAGATAATTAAAATTTAGTGTATAACACACAAATAGACACATAAAAGTACATATAGATAAACAAAGTATCATAGTACATGAGATAAAAACATAACCAACAATAATGAGACTACTTACTACAAGTCTCATAAATTTTACCAGAGTACTTTACAAGGATTAAAATTTGAACAAAGAATAACATTTCATCAAATCTTACCAAAAAGGCTTACTCATCTCGATCCCAGTCATATTCTTCGGTATGCTCCTTTCCAGGTCTTGATGTGTCTTGTCCACTACCACTTGGTCCGTTGGTATCGCTTCCGGTATGTTCCTCGAAAGTAGACCATGTGAATCTTGGTGCCAGTCGCTTACCATGTGCTACGGAAGAAGCAGTCGTGGATGAAGAGCATGAAATCACATCCCATAGTATAGAGAAGAACCCTTTGATCTTGTCTAATTTTTTATCAACTTTCTTCAAACGAGTCCCTAGTATTTGTTGATTTCTAGAAAGAATTTCTATGGACTCTCGAGTACTAGCAGATGTTGCAAGACGAATTTCTTCCTCTTCTTCGGGTTGGGGTGTGCGCTCTCGAATGATTGGTCCACCCGATTGTCGTTGTTGGTGTTGGCGATGCCATTCTTCAAAAGAGGTAAATGCCAGAGGAGCTGACGGTAGTTTCATGAGACTTAAAGTGCGAATGTTTATAACTCCGACGGAAGTAGTTTCGGATTCCGGTTGAGGGGCACCCACATTTAAAAGTAATCTTATTATATATTCCCTAAAGTAAATGGTTCTCATATTTCCATTGTTGAAGGAGAGAAATTCATCCAATATTCTCCATAGCCAATTTACTTGAATTCACATATGACCCGGTTCTTGGAAGAATACTTCTCATGAAAGCTTTGTGAAGAATTCTTTCTTTTGGTCAAAGAAGAATGGATTTTTGTTCCGTCATATTGTCACCCATGAACATATGACTGACTTGATCTCTTTGTTGAATATTGCAATCGATATTGTCTAGAGGAATACCTTGGTTAGGTGATTGAAGTATGTGTGCCATCCGATCTAAGGAGAAGAAGACTTTGATGCCCACAAACTAAACTCCAAACACAATCATCCCTATTTGATGGACGTTGATGAGGAAGATTTAAGTTTGCATAGAAGAGCTTTACCATGAGATGATTGATCTTGTGAGAATTGAGATTCATGTCGAGAAGAGATTCCAATCCCGATCTTCGCATAAGATCTTGTAAACCGTAAGCCACAAAATCATTGTAGACCATGAAAGAACCTTCAAAGATCCACGAATTTTCCATTTTATGCCATCTTGCAATTGCTACATCATTATATAACCATTGCGCAATTTCGCTATCAGTAGGTCCGGCGGAGGAGGAGCTTTGCCTATGTCACTTTGTAGGAGCCATTTTAGGAAGGATTTGATGAAAGATTTGAATGGATTTGGAATTTTATGGTTTTTCTCAAGAAGGATTTTGGGTAAAAAACTGAGAATGGTAAAGTGAAATTGGGTAAAAAGTAACTATAAAAGGGAAGCAGTAAAAATTGCCTATAGCCAGTCGACTGGACGAATATAGTCAGTCGATTGGTGCACTAGAAATAATACGAATTTCATACAGTCAGTCGACTGATCGTGATAGGTCAGTCGACTGAATGGTTTCCCGAGAGTTTGGATTCCCTGCAGTCAGTCGACTGAGCTTGAATTTCAGTCGACTGACTGGAAACAAAAATACAGAATAATTTTTTGAGCAATAATTCAAGAATACACACAAGTTTATTTCATTAATACATTATAAAAGAAGAACAATGAGCATACTTTGTGTAAAGAAAATTTAAAAAAGAGAGTGTGAGTCTTCCGATTCTTCTCCCGGTTCAATTTTTGTATTTTCAGCAAATGGTTTTATAGGTGAATATTTTTTTCGAATCGGTGAGTTACTCATTCCTCCATGTTCCCATGAGTTTGGTCCTCTATTTTCCCATGAATTTGGAGATACATGAGGGCGTTGAGGTGAGTGAATATGTACGTTTGTGTTGATGGGGGATGAACCACATATTTTTGCAGCACACCGTTCAAGAAAACTAAGTCTCCTACCATGACTCTTTTGCTCATAATATATTTCACGCTGAAGATTAAGTGTTTCCCTCTGATAGTGATGTAAGTCGTCTATCTTTTCTTTAGTAGTTGGGGATGGAAATAAGTTTCTTCGCGTGCGTTTATTTTCTGGCGTATATCCCGTATGATGACTTTGTGGTGGACATATCGGAATATAAGCAGGAGTCGGAGTTGGAAGTTCTGAAGACCCTGAACTTGGAGTTTCAAAATCAATTGAGGAATATCCAGATGAATAATGAGAGGAAGGCTCATCTGAAGATGAACCGGCCATGGTGTAGATAAACAATGCAAGGTTGAAAAACATGATTGATTTTCTTTTTAAAAAATTTGAATGAAAGTAATTATAGATAAACTGAAAGCTAAACAATGAATAGCTAAGAGTAAATATAGAATGATTTAATTTTAGCCAGAAGAAAATTTGAGGACAAAAACCAAGTTAATATGAACCATTTAAATAATAAAACTGAAATAAGTTGAAGTAAGCTACAAGCTTAATCAAGAAATATCAAATAGCCTACTGGCAAAGTCATATGCATACTTACCAGGAGGTCCTGAGTTCAAATCCCAGCTTATGCAGAAAATAAACTTATAAATTTTTGAATGAGACGATTCCAAGTTCTCGTCTCAATTTTACAAAAGTGTTTTCATTTAAAGGCTTAGTAAAAATATCGGCCAACTGGTTTTCAGAAGATACGAAGTCAAGATTTATTAAATCTTTTTCAATACAATCACGAAGAAAATGATGACGAATGTCAATATGTTTTGTTCGCGAATGATTGATTGGATTTTTAGAAAGATTGATAGTGCTTAAGTTATCACAAAAAATTGTTGACTTAGATAAATTGAAACCAAAGTCTTGAAGTGTTTGCTGCATATAGATTACTTGAGCACATGCCAAAGCTGCAGATATATATTCTGCTTCACAAGTTGAGAGTGAGACGCAATTTTGTTTCTTACTAAACCAAGATACAAGAGATCGTCCAATGAAGTGACAAGTTCCGCTTGTACTTTTTCTATCCGTCCGACATCCTCCAAAATCAGCATCATAATATAAAACTAATTCGAAAGGACATTATTTTGGATAAAATAGTCCAAAGTCCTTGGTTTTATTTAGATATCGTAATATACGTTTCACTGCTCTAATGTGTGACCCTTTTGGATCTGCTTGAAATCGTGCACACAGACAAACACTCATCATTATGTCAGGTCTACTTGCTGTTAAGTAGAGTAATGATCCAATCATGCTTCGATATAATTTTTGGTCTATACTTTAGCCGTTTTCATCTTTTTCAAGATGTATAGTTGTACTCATAGGAGTATGTTTGCCAGAAGTATTTTCCATACCAAACGTTTGATTAGATTGTTACAATATTTTTCTTGATTTATAAAAATTCCATTTGAAATTTGTTTAATTTGTAAACCAAGAAAATAATTCAATTCTCCCATGTGAGAAATTTCAAATTCATTAGTCATTATTTTAGAAAATTCCTGACATAACTTTTCATTAGTAGAACCAAAAATAATATCATCAACATAAATTTGAATTATTAAAATATCTTCTTTCTTTTTCTTAATAAAAAGAGTTTGATCAACCTTCCTAATTTCAAAATCAGAGTCTATTAAATAACTTTTTAGACGATCATACCAAGCACGAGGTGCTTGTTTTAGTCCATATAATGCCTTTTTAAGTTTATAGACATGGTCTAAAACAATTTCGTGAATGAATAAGGGAAGTTGTTCAACATAAACATTTTCTTTTATAAAGCCATTTAGAAAAGCACTTTTAACATCCATTTGATATAATTTAAAATTATGAAAACATGCATAGGCCAATAATATACGTATTGCTTCTAATCTAGCGACAGGAGCAAACGTTTCTTCGTAGTCAATTCCTTCTTCTTGATTATATCCTTGAGCAACTAATCTAGCTTTATTCCTAGTTATGTTTCCATGTTCATCAGCCTTATTTTTGAAAACCCATTTAGTACCAATAACTGATTGGTCACTAGGCCTTGGAACTAAATCCCAAACATCATTTCTTTCGAATTGGTTTAGTTCTTCTTGCATAGCTATAATCCAATTGTTTGCACAAAAAATAGGCAAACACCTCCAAGTCGTATGATTTAGTTGATTTTATGTTGTTTTTAGTGATTTGGGTGATTTATGCAAATATGTAAAAAGCAGGGACTAAACTGTAAAAGACACGCAGATTTATAGTGGTTCAGCCAGAATGTGCCTACGTCCACTTTATATATTATTTCTAGTGGTTCAGCCAGAATGTGCCTACGTCCACTTGGATATGAAAGTTGTTTGAAAGTTCTATCTGTGCTTGAGCTCTCAAACTTGTCCCCCATTGTTGTACCCCTGCCCCTCTATTTATAGAGTGAGGCTGGGGGTAGGGCTCTTGGATGTGTATAGCTGCTGGTGGGCCTGGGCTGATGCAATCTGGCCTGGCAATGTTGGTTCGGTACTCCCTGGTTCGGTGATGGTTGGAGCGTAGAGTGGACCGGTTGTAGGTGATTCGGTGACTCGGTGATAGGTGGTTCGGTGATAGTTGGTTCGATGACTCGGTGATAGTTGGTTCGGTGATAGTGGTTCGGCGACTCGGTGATAGTTGTTTCGGTGATAGTGGTTCGGCGACTCGGTGATAGTTGGTTCGGTGATAGTGGTTCGGCGACTCGGTGATAGGAGATTCGGTGATAGGTGGTGTACGTTGGTCCGGTAGTCGTTGGTCCGGTAGTAGAGGAGAGAGCTGGTTCGGTGGGCCTGGGATGGAGCCGGTCGAAACACGCCCAACATTTGCCCCCTAAAGTAGGGCATATGCCGGTATATGGCGTGCTTTGTTTTAGGTCATTCACGCTATCATTCGGTCTCTAGTGCCGAACCGACTGGTCCGGTCATTGATATTTGCTTATAAGTAGGGGCCTTGTGCTTCCATTATTCCTTACCAGCCGAATCACACCCTTGCCATTGCCGGACCAAACGTGTTAGCCGAATCAAACCCTTGACATTGCCGGACCAAACGTGTTAGCCGAATCAGGTGAGTTCCCCCCCCCCCTTTTCTGCCAAATGAACCGGATGGACTCGTGGATCCCGAGTACCGAATGGAACCGATACCGAATGAACCCGAAAATTTTCTGTACCGAACGAGCATATGTTTTGAATTCCAAGTAAAACTCCAGACCGCACATTTTTACATCCTTTATTTTAACAATTTGCTTTTCTGTGTTTGCAGATAAATGTCTCACAAAGTGGAAACCCGATCAGAAAAGAAGAGATCCCAAGACAGAGAAGAGCCTTCCGCCGTGCCCCCAGTCCAGTCAGGACCGGGACGTTATGAGCCCAGCTCGAGATCATTGGTAGATGGATATGGTCCTCAGGAGCTTCTGAACTCACCTCCTGATTGTTTCCCTAGCTCACTCAAAGGCGAGCAGCTTGATGTCATTTCTCGCTCCTTTGGGATTGACAGAGCACGCATGCTATTGCCGGGGGAAGGAGTGATGCCGTATGACCCCCCCTGAAGGCTACTTTGCTTACAGCAGGTATCACTGTATGTGTGGCGCCATCCCGCCTCTCAATGCCTGGATAGTCAGCTTCGTCACATACCTGAAGGTGGCTCCACTTCAGCTTCAGCCTAACTCCTATGCCATTCTGGTGAGTCTTTTTTTCATCTTTCAGAGGAGATACGGGCGTCCTCCTTCCAACCGGGAGATTCGGTATTTGTACAACTTGAGGGGCTATAAGAAGGGATCTCCATACATCAGCTTGGAATCGGCCGTATCCTTCAAGCCAGTCCTGTACTCGAAGTACAACATGTTTAAAAAGGAATGGTTTTTTGTCATGGACGACTCTGTTTCTATCCGTCGCTTCACCTCCGGATGTAAGTCCAAGCTTATTTACAATTTCCGCTCTGGTTGCAATGCTTCTTCTTATGTGTTTTTATTTCTTGCTAGCGACATGTGGTTTTGCGGTCGTGGAGAATGATCGCCTGGTTCAGATGGCAGCGGAGATAGAAGCTATTTCAGGAAGAGATAGGTCGGCTGCTTACTTGATCAGGAATGCTACACTTCTGGGGCACAACCTGATCTTACCACATCAGTCTGTGGTCAAGCAGAGGGATACGGTGGAAGAGAAGGCTGCCCAAGCTAAAGGAGGGGCTGCGTCGAAGAGTAGCAAAAGGAGACCCTTTTCGATATCTCCAGCTATCGGGGGAAAGAAACTTAAGAAGTCTGACGGTCCCTCTACATGTCCAGACATTCCGGAGGAGGGAGATGTGGATGAGGGGAAAGGCGGAAATGAAGGAGGTGAGAGCGGAAGTAAAGGAGGAGGTGATGGTGGTGGTGATGGCACCGGGGCTTTGTCTTCTGGGCAAGTAGGCGAGATGCAAGAGTGGACAGATGACGCTTTCCGCCAAGCCTTCGAAGGTTTAGAGGAAGAACCGGCTTTGGCGGAGAATCCCGAGAAAGTCGACAAGGCTGGGACTAGTGCCGATTTACCCTCCGGGAGTGCTTCGGCTGAGGCGACTTTTGCGACTCCAGGTGAATTCTTATTCTCCCTAACTCGATACATTTCCTGAGTTATGGTTCAACGTATGCTTGTGACACTTAGTTTTTATTCTAGGAGCGGGCAAAACTGCCAAGACTTCAGATCTTCGGCACAGGCTTGAACAATATAGACTTCTTAAAGATTCTACCAAACCGAAACCCCCTACTACCCGCCCTGGAGACGTAGTCGGTTATCGTCCTCTTCTCGGAGTTATTGAAGAAGACATTCAAAAGAGGAAGAGACGCCGATCTGCTTTCGAATCTTTGCCTAGCCCTCAACCCCCACTCCAGCCTGTTCATGATATTACGGAGGAGGATACTGAGTTTAGGCCTTCCCCCCATCCGTCTGAGAATCCAACCGTCATCCCGATATATCGCCCTGGCTTAGCTCGTAATCCGTTTGCGGGTCATCCAGATCAGGACTCGGCCTCTCATGACTTTTCCTTCGATGAGGTTACTGGTGAGCATCTTCTCCCTCGCAATCCTATGGTTCGGGTGCTTGATGAGGCTAAGTCCCTGAACCTCGATTTGCTTTCTAACTGGGTTGTGACTCTTGGGGATGAGGCTAAGGCGAACATCGACCGGGTCGCCGAGAGACCAGGAAATTGATGGGGCATAACGCCCGACTGGTCCAAGCTGGGGAAGAGATAGGGAGCGCCAACATTCGGCTACGGTTGATGGTTTCCGACCAGGCTAAACAACTTGCCGACCAAGCCATCCAAATCTCTCAGCATGAGGCCACATCCAGACAATTGAGGAAGACTATGGAAGAGGCCAGTAGGGCAGAGTTGCGGAAGATGGAGGCCGTCTGTAAGGAGCAGATTGACATGGCCATTGCCACGGTGGATGAGGTTCGGCAAGCGGACCACGAGCGCGTAGAGGAACTATCGGGGAGACTTGAGGCCGCGGAGCTTGCTCAGGCCAAGTTGAAGGAGGAGACGGCGGCGATGAGGAGGTCCCTTCAGGCTGACCGTTTACGATATCGATCGGAGAGGAATGCTGTCGTTGCAAAGCTGCGGGCTTCTGAGGTTCGAATGAGGGAGTTAGAGGAGAACGAGGGGATGATGGATGAGATGCTCCAGGATATGTACTTCCGCACTTGGAGGCAGGGTAACTTATCCTGGATGGATGATTACCCCCGGGTTATGGCCAGGATCTATCTCAGGGCTCTAGAGGAGGCCAAGGTTGAGGCGGATAAGGAGGGTGGCGTGGCCTTCAGGATGGATGTGGTTACTGCCCAGTTTACCGAGGAGGAGAAGGTGGCGGTGAAGGAGGGTATGCGGCTGCTTGCTGCTGAGGAGGCAGGTGTGCAAGTAGAGGATGATGACCAGGATGGTCAGGAAGCAGGTGCTGGTAAGTCTTCCTTTCTAGCCTTTCCGTTAACTTGGTTTCTTATCATTAATGAATTCTTTCTTTGACCGGACAAGTGGGCAACAGGACAAGGATAAAACTCCGACGCAGCCGGCTCCTTGATTTGACCTGGATATCTTTTTATGAACTTGACATTGTTGTGTATGTTAGTCTCAGAACAGTAATGTAACTCTTAGGCTGTAATTATGCTACTTGTAATAAGCGACATTATTCTTGACGTGTAATCTTTTAACTTAAGTTGATTCTATCATATTTGAATACTTTTGTTATTTTGACATGTTATATAAGAAATATAGCTATGCATATGCTTGTGATTCAATAGTGTTTGATGTCAAGTTCTTGCTTAAAACATAATTTCATGTCCTACAATGTTAGTGTGATGTGTGAATAAATTATAGCCACATGTTTATACATGAAAGAAGAGAATACCGCCCTTCATATTTCACTTGTAGATGGCAGCTTTGAATGTCTTACGTGACTGAGTGTGGAATGCGGTCTAGTGTCTTGCTGTGAGTATCCGCTTCCATTAGCGAATATCTCCTATTCTGTGTCCTGTACTTTAGGGATTGTTACATAGGATAGGAGAAAAGTTTTTTTAAATAAAATTGAAATATGAGAAACAGTAAAACTTCCAATCACGGAAGGCCTTCGATGTGCTTAAGTTCGTGGCAAACGGGCTTTGTAGTCACTTTCCCTAGCTGTGGATCTTGGAGACATTTGTCACCCATCTTACGCCTCCGCGGGGAGTTAATCTTTTTTACCACAGCCGTACTTAAGACACATCGGAGCCGAGTTCGCGCACAGTAACTACCTGGGCCATTATGGCCCATAATCGTGGGTATTATTCGATTTACTGTGGCCGGCTAGCGTGGGTGCCGATTGTCAACCGTGAACTACCCCTGGCTGGCCACACCTTATGTTGGGGCTTAAAGTAGGTTCACAGTTGTCGGCGAGCCGAACGCCGTAATGAGCTGCCTTGGCTATAGTCGGCCTTCTCGATGGCTTATAATCGGCTCATTACAGTTGGCTTTAAGGGCCGTCGCGAGCAATGAGTTAATCCGCAGCAGAGGGGTGCCGGAGCAAAAGTGTCTCATTGGCGAGGGCATAGATTCGCATAGTACCTGTTAGGTCTTGTCTAGGTGAAGTCGCGCTGTGGAGTGCTTGAATGGAAATGCTATATGCACAGGATTTTGTTCAACAGAAAAGGATAAAGTTAACAAGCAGCCAAGATATAAAGGAACAAGTTAAAAAAGAGACAAGGTTTTTTAAAGTGGTTCGGCACGAAAATGCCTACGTCCACTGATTCTCTTTGTTAATTCACTTCATATGGGCAGTACAAGTTAAGAAAAGTATCGACGGAGGTGTTGAATGTTCCATGCCCTCTGGAACACCTCTCCGTCCACTGTTGACAAAATATAAGCTCCATTGTGGAGATCTTTATGAATTACATATGGTCCATCCCAGATTGGATCTAGTGCCCCGGGGCGAGGGAAGATTCGCTTGAGGACAAGATCTCCTTCTTGTAAGGTACGATGCTTGACTTTGGAGTTGTATTGTGCTGCCACTTTTTGCTTGTGGGCTGCTGCTTTGAGGGCTGCATCATTTCTTCTCTCCTTAATTAGATCCAAAGACATGTGAAGGAGTTCTTCGTTCTCTTCTGGGTTATAGTGGATCCTACGGTGGGAAGGCACGATGGTTTCAACTGGGAGCATAGCCTCCGATCCGTATGCCAAAGAGAAAGGGGTATGCCCTGTTGATGTTCTGAAAGATGTGCGATAGGCCCACAGTGCCGTAGGGAGTTCATCCACCCAAGCGCCCTTTGACTTCTCGAGCTTCTTTTTGATTAGAGTTTTCAGAATCTTGTTGACGGCTTCGACTTGTCCGTTTGCCTGGGGATAAGCTACGGATGAGAAGCTCTTGTGAATTCCGTGCTCTTGGCACCAGTTGGCGAACTCCTCGCTGTCAAACTGAAGTCCATTGTCCGATATGATTTTGAATGGGACCCCGTACCTGCATAGAACATTTTTGATCAAGAAGTTAATAACTTTTGCTGAAGATACTTTATTTAGGGGTTCTGCTTCCACCCATTTGGTGAAATAGTCGACTGCCACTACAGCATATTTGGCCCCGCCTCGGCCCATTGGTAGTTCGCCAATCAAGTCAATTCCCCATACTGCAAAGGGCCAGGGGCTGGTCATTTGAGTAATCTCAGTTGTTGGTAGCCGCGGAATTTTAGCAAACTTCTGACATCTGTCACATTTTCTGACGAAATCTAAGGCGTCCTTGCTTAAGGTGGGCCAGAAATATCCATATCGGAGTATCTTTTTTGCCAAAGTCTGCCCTCCGGTGTGATCTCCGCAGCTTCCTTGATGAATGTTGGATAAGATTTCCTTGGCTTCCCTTCCAGCGACACACCTTAATAAGGGATTAGAGAAGCCGCGCCGATAGAGGGTGTTCTCTTGTATTGTGTAGCGGGAAGCTTTCCTCAAGATTTTCTTGACTTCGTTGCGCCCGTTGGGTAGTGTGCCATTTTGTAAGTAGTCTCGGATGGGAGTCATCCAAGTTGCTTCTTCGATTGCAGCTATCAGATTCACTTGCTCAAAACTTGGGGTCAGTTGCTTTGAGATGGCTACTGCTCCGGAAATAGCGCAGTCTCTCATGCTGGCTTGCTTCGCCAATTCGTTGGCCTCTTGGTTCTCTTCCCGAGGGATGTGTTTGACTAAGTAGTGGTCCAATCGACTGAGAAGTAACTTGGTCTTCTTTAAATATGCTATGAGTCGTTCCTCTCGAGCCTGGAATTCTCCTAGTATTTGATTAACAATAAGTTGAGAATCGCTATGAAGACACAAAGAATTGGCTCCGATTTTTAAGGCAAGTTCTAATCCAGCTATCACTGCTTCATACTCTGCATCGTTGTTGGTGGCAGCGAATTCCAACCTTATAGCATGGTGCAGCTTATTTCCCCTGGGAGTAATTATTACCACACCTGCCCCCGAGCCTTGTTCATTTGATGCACCATCCACAAAGAGGTTCCACTTGATGGCATTTTCCATTCTCGGGGGGTGATGGCAATTTCGATATTGCGTGCGAAAGGGCTGGTTACCCTAGCGCCTATCCCTCGATCTCTTTGATCCCATTGGACGCACTCTCTGAACAAGCGTGCCATCCTTTCATCATAATTTGGAGCAGATAGGAATGAGTCTGGTTCTGCTCTATGGGACTGATTCCGTCCGGATGGCCTGTAGGGATGGTATCGTCTATCATTCCTGATATTTTCCAGTGGCTGTCTTTGGTCTTCCGGGAGCATGCTAGGATCAGCTACAGTTGGCCCTTGCCTCGATCTTCCCCTGAAGGGTTCTGATCTAAGCACTTCCTCGGGTCCAACTTCGGGCTGGACTCTAGCTCGGCCCCGTTCACTGGTGTTTCTGTGGTTAGGCAGTACGATAGGCTCAGCTACAGTTGACCTCCGCCCGGTACCTCCCCCGTTGGGTTCGGTTCCAAGCGTCTCCTCAGGCCTAACTTCGGGCTGTGCTCAGTCTCGGCTCCTACCATGGCCGCTTCTGTCATTAGCTCCTTCGAAGAAGGAAGATCTGTGCCGTCTCTGAGATCCTCCAGACTGGGACTCACCCCATGATTCAGTGTTGTGGTTGGACTCTTCAGCATCCCTTAAGCGTGACATGAGATGGTCCACCAAGGCTTCCTGTTGGGATGTGAAGCGGTTAGTCACTTCAGCCACAACTCTGTCTAGATCTGCCCTAGTAACTGCTGCAGGCTGTTCTGTGGCAGGGGTTGTCGAATTTGCCTGACCTTCATTTGATACTGCTGCTGGAAGGGGACGACTTACTTGATCTATGACCACTGGATCTGGAAGACTACTGGTTGCGATGTTTTTTTCCTTTGTTAGCATCCTTCTTCTGCTTGGGAGGCATGTTTTCCAAGCAATGAACGACGCTGTTAGGAAGAAGGTTAAGTGGAAGAAGCTGAAGCTTCGAGCTTTCAGTTCTCGGTGAAAGCACCAAAAATGTTTGCACAAAAAATGGGCAAACACCTCCAAGTCGTATGATTTAGTTGATTTTATGTTGTTTTTAGTGATTTGGGTGATTTATGCAAATATGTAAAAAGCAGGGACTAAACTATAAAAGACACGCAGATTTATAGTGGTTCAGCCAGAATGTGCCTACGTCCACTTTATATATTATTTCTCCTTTCTTGTTCAGATTACAAGTACAAAGTTTTGATATGAAAGTTGTTTGAAAGTTCTATCTGTGCTTGAGCTCTCAAACTTGTCCCCCATTTTGTACCCCTGCCCCTCTATTTATAGAGTGAGGCTGGGGGTAGGGGTCTTGGATGTGTATAGCTGCTGGTGGGCCTGGGCTGATGCAATCTGGCCTGGCAATGTTGGTTCGGTACTCCCTGGTTCGGTGATGGTTGGAGCGTAGAGTGGACCGGTTGTAGGTGATTCGGTGACTCGGTGATAGGTGGTTCGGTGATAGTTGGTTCGGTGACTCGGTGATAGTTGGTTCGGTGATAGTGGTTCGGCGACTCGGTGATAGTTGGTTCGGTGATAGTGGTTCGGCGACTCGGTGATAGTTAGTTCGGTGATAGTGGTTCGGCGACTCGGTGATAGGTGATTTGGTAATAGGTGGTGTGCGTTGGTCCGGTAGTCGTTGGTCCGGTAGTAGAGGAGAGAGCTGGTTCGGTGGGCCTAGGATGGAGCCGGTCGAAACACGCCCAACACCAATAGTCATCAGTTGAGGCTTCCTTAATATTTTTAGGTTCTATATTAGAAAGAAATGCTACGTGGCCCATTTGATTTAATTGATTTCTAGTTCTAACATTTAATTAATTTCTCCTATGACATTTTGAACTGGATGATCGTTTAATATCCTTGGTGGAGATCTTAATTCATTATTAGGAAAAATGTTTTCATTATTGTTAGACAAGGTAGATTCTATATTTGTGATATTTTGAGGAACTTCTTCGTCATCTCTACTACTTGAAATTTGTTTAAAATTTTCATCAAAGATACATGAAGTGTTTTTTCGATGATATTTGTTCTTTTATTAAAAATTTGATAGGCTTTGCTTCGGTCTGAATATCCTATAAAGATTCCTTCATCGGATTTTGGATCGAATTTGCCAAGCTGATCTTTTGTGTTTAAAATAAAACATTTTGAACCGAAAACCTTAAAGTAATAAATATTTGGTTTTCGACCATTAAAAAGTTCATAAGAAGTGTTTTTAGTTAGAGGTCGTATAGAAACACGATTTAGTACATAACAGGCAGTTGCAACTGCTTCTGCCCAGAAATGTTTGGGTAATGTGCTTCCATTTAACAAGGTTCTTGCACATTCTTGTAAAGTTCTATTTTTCCGTTCTACTACTCCATTTTGTTGTGGAGTACGAGGAAAAGAAAAATTATGGTTTATTCCTTTTTACAAAAATGTTCAAAAACATCGTTTTCGAATTCACCTCCATGATCACTTCTAATGTTCTTTATTTTTAAGTTTTTGAAATTTTGAATTCTTTTTTAAAAGACTTTGAAATTTTCAATAGTATCACTTTTTTTTCATAAAAATAGTCCAAGTATATCTAGAAAAATCATCAACAATTACAAACACATATCTATTATGATTTATGGATTGCACTTGTGTTGGTCCAAATAAATCCATATGTAATAGTTCCAGTGGTTGTGTTCTTGAAATAATCTTTTTAGATTTAAAAGATGACTTAGTTAGTTTTCCTAATTAACATGCATCACAAATATGATCTATCTTAAAGTTCATTTTAGGTAATCCTTTTACTAACTCGTTTTTAGAAAGCTTAGTTAAAGTTTTGAAGTTAATGTGACAAAATCTTTTGTGCCATAACCAAGGATCATTTTCTTTGGCTAGTAGACGCATATCTGAATTATGATTTATTTTCATATTCAAAATGTAAATATTTTTGTCTCTATTTCCTTCAAAGAGTAAATTTTGGATTTGATCAGAAATGCTACACTTATTTTTAGAAAAAGTAATTTTGAATCCTTTGTCACACAGTTGGCTAATACTTAAGAGATTATGTTTTAAATTCTTGACTAGTAAAACATTTGAAATAAGTGGTAAATTAGATGTACCGTTGTTGCTCACATCGCCTTTGCCGATGATATATCCCTTGGAATTGTCTCCAAAGATGACAGAACCCCTATCTGAGTAGATAATGTTTGATAGCATATTTTTGTCTCCTGTCATATGTTTTGAGCAACCACTGTCTAATATCAATTTTCCTCTCTTTTTAAGTGGGTCCTGCAAAATAAAAAATAATATTGGTACCCACCTTTTTATAGGGTCCTAAGAGTTAGATCTTAGGAAACCAAACCCAAGAGGGTTCGATATTCCCTTTATAAACATAATTTATATTCTTGTGTACAGATTCGATAAAGGAGTTTATATATTTCTTCCTAATCAAATTATTGTTTGTTTTAGGAATCCATATTTTTATAGTTTCAAATTTGTCCTTTTTGAATTTTCTTTAGTGATTATGGGTTTAAAATCAATTCTCCTTTTATTTTCTATTCTAGATGGAACTATTGACTTTTTAATATAACCTAACCCCTTTTTACTTGATACTGATTGAGAATTCTCAATAATTTTAGACAAATTTTCTCTTCCTTTATTAAAGTTAGAAACATTTTTAGTAATACTCTCTAACTTACTTTTTAGCCCAGTATTGTCTAGTTCAAGTAATTTTACTTTTGTTTTTAACTCGTGATTTTCAGAGACATGAACATCATTCTTTTCTTTTTGAGTTTCAATTTCTTGACTCAATAAAGTAAGTTGAGAATTAGTATTCGAGACCGATTCTTGAAGTTTTTCAAGTTCTTCCTCTAGTATTTTCTTCTCATCTTTAAGCATATCTCTATCGAATTCTGCTTTGTTCTGATTTTTGCGAGCTTCTTTATATTTTCTTTTGAAACTTTTTAGTGTGTTCAAAAGTTCTGAATTAATTTCTGTTAGATCATCAAAGGTAAGATCACTAACCTCATTTTCTGTAGCCATGAAACAAACATTTGCCTGTTCATTTTCATTATCACTGTCACTATCTGATGATGAGGAATTTGAGTCGTCCCATGTGACAGAGAATGCTTTCTTTTTGTATTTGTCTTTTCTGCCCTTGTTGGAATAACTCTTCTTTAGTTCTGGACAATTTTTTTGAATATGTCCATTCTTGTGACAGTTGTAACATTCTAAAGCTGTTGCAGATGGTTTGCTTGAGAAGTTCTTTTTATCATTGAATATGTTGTTCTTTCGATACTTTAAGAACTTCTTGAAATTCTTGGCAATGAATGCTAAATTCTCATCATCTGAATCTTGGTTCTCATCTTCTTCAGCTCGAAAAGCTATGTTCTTTTTGTCTTGTGCCTGTACTCTTTTAGCCTGTAAATTAACTTCATAAGACATTAGATTACCTATCAACTCCTCTGGTTTTATGGTAGAGATATCATTAGCTTCTTCGATAGCTAAAACTTTTCTCTCCCATTCATCCGTGAGTGAGTTGAGGAGTTTTGACACAATATCAAAATCTGTATATTTCTCTCCCAATGCTAATAATGAGTGATATATGTCTTGGAATCTAGAGTACATATCGTTTATAGACTCATCTTGTTTCATTCTAAGTGTTGAAACTGATTTTTAAGCATTGAAATCTTACTTTGCTTAACTTTGTTTGTACCTTCATGAGTTATTTTTAGTGTCCTCCAGATTTCATAGGCTGTAGTGCACATGCCGACTCTATTAAACTCATTTTTGTCTAAAGCACAAAATAACATATTCATAGCTTTTGAGTTATTTGTAGCATCTTGTTTATGTGTATGTGACCATTGTGCATATTCAGTATTTGGTATATGATGTTCAGTCTGAGTGATATTCCATATTTCATAACTATTTGACTGCATAAATATTCTCATTCTAGTGGACCAATAACTGTAATTTAAACCATTAAATAGTGGTGGTCGTGCAGTAGACTGTCCTTCATTGAAACTAGTGTTAGTGTTGTTTTCCATATTACCAAGATATTAAATAACTATGTTATAGTTATTGGATGACCTTGCTCTGATACCAAATGAAAGTATGTGTGGATCGACAGATGGAATATATATTAAACTAAGTGCGGAAGCAGTTAATGGCAGTAAAGTAAATAAGAATAAGCACACCAGGAATTTTTATACTGGTTCGAACTCCTGTTCTACGTCCAGTCCCAGACTAACTTCTGGCTTTAACTAACAATACCCTCACTTAACCCGGAGGAATAGGCCTGAGCAGCAGAACAGACACCTGAGCAGCAGAACAAGATTTTTGCCTCAGCAGCCGAAGAGGACTTTCCCTTGCCTGAGCAGCAGAACAGGACTTAACAAAATATAAAAGTAGTTGACACAATGTGTTCTTGATAACACTGATTTGTCTTTAAGATTACAAACTTCCTATAATCAATTCCTCAAGTATATAAAGTGTATGTGAAGATTTGAAAGGAAGAATATTGCTAAGAATCAAAGTGTATGAAATATAATTCAAAGATTCAAAGCAATGAAGAGTATGAATGCACAGAATAATTACAAGAGAGAATAGAAAGAATTAGAATCAGAAATTGGTGATTGTGAAGTGTGAGAGAACTCCTATATATAGTATTCAGAGAGATGCAACTCTTAGTGAAGAGTTTCAGCCAAGAGAGGCATCTTTTCCCGAAGTGCAACTCTTCATGGGAGAAGATGTCTATTCAAATTTTGACAGTTGAAGCCCGGTCAGTCGACTGGTCGATTTCGGTCAGTCGACTGATTTGAAAAAGATTAAATATTTTATGCACAGTCAGTCGACTGGGCATGCACAGCCAGTCGACTGGCTGTGCATATATTGCACAGTGAACTTTGTTTTTAAAGAATTTTTAGAACACTAAAACTTTGAGGATTGATTTTAACATATATCTAAGGCTCAACATATATAATAATTACTTTAAGCATAGAGTTGAAGTCTTGATCCTCTGATGTCTTCTTTTTGTCATGTCTGAGTGTATATTCTTCTTTAGCTTCTGAATCATTTTGTCATGAATCAAAACTAGTGATTCAACAAATATTTCTAATTGTTAGTTTGAAATTGACATACCAATATATGTATATCATCTGTTTAGATTAACAAATCATCATGTTAATCGCATGAAAAGTAGTTTATATTAAATGTCTAAATCCCCTCTTTGACCATGATGAGAAATAGTTAAGAATTTAACTCCAACCATTTGGCTGGAATGTTCAGGTCATGTTGATTGGAAATCCCACCTTCAAATAGGGGTATAAATGTTGGAAAGTAATCTTCAAGAGATATTTAATAAAAAGCTAAATCCAGAAATCATTATTTGAATATTTGTAGTAGAAAGCCATTGACCCATTCTTGGGTATTAATGAAATTTGAAAAATTGGAAATCTGAGAATTAGATTTGAAAACTTATATTAATGATCTTCATGAGAGTATTCTTTGACCCAGATTCGGGCATTTGTAATGGATAAATATAAATCCATTCTTGAAATTTTACACCCAAATTAGGGCTCAAATAAGTAATTGTCTCGATACCCAAATTCGGGTATAATAAAGATAGTTAGTGATTGATAAAGACACGAAACCCAGATTTGGGTATTAATTGATGAAATTCAGACATGAGAGACCCAAAACCCAAATTCGGGTATTAATAGATGAAATTCAGGTATGATAGACCTGAAACCCAAATTCGGGTATTAATAGATGATGTTTAGAAATGAAAGTCTCGAAACCCAGATTCGGGTATTAAAAGTGGAGCTATGTTCTACTGCTTTGATGTGTGAACCCTTTAGGTCCTGTATAGGATTAATTTGATTAGTTGCCTCTTGAGCTTGGACATCTTAGTACATAATTGGATATGCCGTTTCTTGGGCTTGAACATCTCAGTTCATGATTTGATGAGCCTCTTCTCGGGCTTGGACATCTTAATCCATTGTTGTCCGGTGCTCTTGGTTAGCTCATCTTAGAGGCTAGAACCAAGGACTTGCCCAACCTTCCTCTAGAAGGTGCCCTGCCCTGACCATAGCGTGGCGCGGACAAGGGCTTTTTCGTAGCATTACCCTGGCCATCTTATGGCGCAGATAAAGGCTTACTCCGTCCTCCCTCCAGGAGGTGCCTTACCCTGGCCAGAGCGTGGTGCGAATAAGGGCTTGTTTGGTGCTTTACCCTAGCCATCTTATGGCGTGGATAAAGGCTTACTCCGTCCTCCCTCCAAGAGGTGCCTTAACCTGACCATAGGCGCGGCCAAGGGCTTGTCTGGTGCTTTAACCTAGCTATCTTATGGCGCGGCTATAGGCTTACCCGCCCTCTCTCCAGGAGGTGCTCTGCCCTTGCCAACTCGATGTTGGAAGAAGCTTTTTTACCATCTTAGGTTGACAACCATCTTGCATAGTTTCCAAATATAAGGAGTATTTCACTCCTAACCATGTAGATCTTTCTTTGAAAAGTAACTCTTTATTGATTTTCTCTCAAATTCTCTTTACAAATTCATGAATCTTTCCTTATCGGGAAAAATTTATGATCATCCCCTCCAGGACTCTACAATGATTGGTTTCATGGCCATTCATTATGTGGAAGTAATAGTAGGATCCTCCCAGATTCCTTTCATGTTTTGGCTTCTTTTTCTGTGATGACCAATAGTTAAGCTCATCCTTAGTAAGTAAGTAGACGTTCTCTATAGATGGGAAACTGGAAGGACCAGATTGAAATAAAGGATGCAAATGAATTGCAAAAGGTTCGTTGGAACATACTGGAACGAAGGAACGATTCTTCGTTCCTTTACCTAAGGCGGGTCGACCGAGCGGTCGACCGCCCCCTTGCCCAAGTCGACCGGCCGGTCGACCTGGCCATATATATATATATATATATTCCTTTTCCTTTTTCTTTCGTTTTCTTGTTTGCCTCATATCTTGCTCATATTAGCTCGGTTTCTAACGTTCTATATATGGAAATTGCCAAGAGTATTACCACGGACACAATGGTACAACTCCCATGGCTCAATTTTGATAATTTCACAAGGTTATTTTATCATTTCACGTATTCGTTAATTAATTATTATTGCTTAATTTTCCGGGTTGTTACATTCTCCTCTCCTTTAGGGATTTCGTCCCTGAAATCTCTTAGGATAAAAGAATGTACTAAATGTTTTCATCCAATTATACAACCAACTACTCAGTCATCAACCATTCATCCATTATCCTTACGTTTTTCTAATGCAATTTATGATCCTTATGCAATTAGTGTAGTGTAAATGTCCGTAACTAATGCAAAAGGTTAGACAGTCCACTGATTCAGTTGACCTCCTTCTATGCAATCATGTATGTGCCATGTATCCAAATGAATGCAAAAATTCCCTAATGATAACTGATAATTCTACATGCGTGCTTCAAACATCATCCAAATGCAACAATCATGTGATAATCATCCATCTATAGCAACCATGGAAATAAAATAATAATGCGCACACATTCACTTGCATATGCTCTAGTGTCCTAGTTAGGCCGATCCGTAAAGAATAATAGTGCCTAGTGTACCTATATGCATCCATTAGCATCCACTAGCAACCACTTGCAACCACTAGCATACATTATTCATAACATGTTCTATTAACATGTTTACATCAAATCCTACCATCCATAGGTTAAATCCTAAGTTCTACCCTCCCAAAGGATAATAAAGGAAAGAACCTATTCAAATCTAAAGATGAAAAAAGGAATTGCTAAAACCTATTATAAAAGAGTCATGGATATGAGATACGAATTTTATCCTAATCAAATTAGTCTTCTCTGAAATCTTTCTAACCATGTTGGAACCAAGAAGCAACCTTTTCGTAGACTCCAACCAACATGAAGACGTCTTACAGGGCCTTCCCAAAAAGGGTTTCAAAAGGTGCCATTCCAATGCTAACTTAAAAACTACTACCGTATGAATTCCAATAAAGAAAGATGTTTTTCCCAAGTCCTTCCAAAATCAAGAATACTCATTCTCAACCATGCTTGTCTTACTATCCCACTAATTTCATTTTACTGTTCTTCATGAATCAATATTCATAGGTTCTTACTAGTGTCCTATACACTTTATGGAAATTTCCATTATTGCTTAAAAGTAATTACTGCTATCTCCTTACACCTTTTCTGTTACTCCTAGAAAATGATTCTTATCTACTCCACATTTAATAGTTTGGTTTGGTATTTATCACCTTGTTTTAAAAACTAAGGTCTCTAAAATTTTTAAAACATCAAATCCCAAAATTTTGTCTTTAAAAGTGTTAACTTTTCCGTTTCTATTAATTTCAAAAATACTTGGTCAACTAATATTATTTCCCAAACATAGAGGGAAAAACTTTCAGATTTTTAAGTCTAAAACTTATATCTCTCTTTCCTTTAAAGACTTTTACACTTTTCTATTAAAATTTGAATAAAATATTACTTTTATTAAGTTTTTCATTTCTAAAACTTATTTACTTTTCACCAAACCATTTTCTTTTAAAATATCCTTAGGTGTTTTCAAAACAGCTTCTTATTACACTTAACAGTCTCATATCTTAATGTATTGGAACTACTTTCTCTTATGAGAAGTTACTAAAGCTAAAATCTTCTATGAACCTTTTAAAGATAATTTCATGTTTATGTGAAATTACAAGGAACTTATTTTACATTTTTCAAAATAGGCTATACAAAATATGGTGCTTTCCATATCTTGTATATCTCTTCTATGTATTCCTTGTAACTTGCACAAAACATTTTTATTGGTTTCATAGAAAATCATACATTATTCTTTTCATTCCAATAGATTAAAATATGTTTAAATTATATTCTTCTATGATAAATATTTTCTAATATCTAACTTACACATTTTCCTTTCAGAAAAACTCATCTTCAAAACTGTTTTAATATTTCCATAACTGCAAAAACACTTCCTTATACTTATTAATAATAAGTGTACTTTCCAAACCTTTTTTTTCTATACTTAGAAATTACCTTTTTAAAATACATTTTTATTTGGTTTAAAACGGATGTTGCGTAAAACACCGTTACTACAACCCAAAAAAAATACTAGTGCATGGATTCAATTAAATAAATACCAATAAATATCATATACCTATGTAAAAATATTTCTCTTGAGAGTCATTTACTATAAAAATAGTGTTATAGCCTATGCTCCACTTATTTTCCAAGAAAACATTTATTACAACAATAAAAGTTGTAATCTACGTTTTCGATACTTGATACACTCTAGGTTATTATGTTTAAAATCTTTGTTTACTTACAATGATACTAGTGAGTTATATATATACTCCATAATTCTTTAAAAAGAATTCCAATTTTTCATTATATAAAAACCAACTTAAATTTCATACCATTCTTCAAAAACTTCATGTTTATTTTCTGAAAGAAAATATTAATAATAAAAAATTTCAATTCCAACCATTATAAAAAAAATTCAACTTTTTAAATTTTGAAAACTTCATTTTATTGGGCTTAGCATAAAGTAGGTCTTCCTACTTACTACCCTCGGAGTACTTTTCCTAAACTAAAGGCTTTTACTTCTATTCCTCTTGTATACTCATATTTATTCTAAGGCATCACCATCAAATCCACTTGTCTAAGACAATTATAATTTCTGCAATTACCTACACATGGACTTTCTTCTCTGCTTATCTACTGAATTTTATTGTACATCTCTAACCTTTGCCTACCTCTCTTTGGATTTCCATAATCCCAATCCTAAATGTACAAAATCGTCTCTTAAATCTCTATCATGTGGAGACATTCTCTATCCCCCAATAAACGCACTTCAAAAGTGATACTTCAAGAACTCTGTTCTCAACTGACGAACACGAAGCGTACAAAGAACCTCCTTTAGATGAATAACATGCTCTTCTATACTTCTTGGAAAATACCAAAATGTCGACCACGGATACCACCACGAACTTTATTTAAGGACATCTCTAAAAACATGGTTCATCAAATATGTAGAATAGGTTGGGACATTGGTTAGCCTAAAAGTCAGGACTAACCACTCAAAGAATCTGTCTGGTGTCCTAAATGTGGTCTTATCAATGTTATCATTAGCGACCCTAAGCTGATGAAATCTAGTGCCTAAATCAAACTGGGAGAATACCGAAGAGCCAACTAACTCATCAAAAAGATCATCTATCCGAGAGAGTGGATAATGGTTCTTCTTTATGAGCTTATTCAATTCTCTATAGTCAATGCAAAGTCGAAGAGAACCACCTACTTTGGAAGCGAAGACGACTGGAGCTCCCTATTCCAATATGTTTCTTTTTATGAAACCTTTCTCCAAAGCTCACAGATCTGCTTGCTCAATCCCTTCCTTTCCCTAGGTGCCATATGCCCTACGGGTAATGCTACTGGCTAGCAAAATAAATTCTGAAGTCAATCTCTCTCTTAGTGGGTATCCCCTAACCTCCTCAAAGATGTCTGGAAAAATCTCCGATGACAGGAACCGAATCTACCTCTGATGATGATGAATCGAGGGAATAAAGGAAGCTCAACATAACTGACCCTTGCGAGTCACAAGAAATCTCGAGAGTCCTATTGATGCATGTCTCTAGTGTAACGACTCCCCTCTCGTAATCTAATATAGCTCCATATGTGGATAGCCAATCTATTCCCAAAATCATCCAATGCCCCAAAAATATAGGCATCATAGTCAAATTCTATGCCTAGGATATAAATTTTCAAACCCCTACAAACCATAGACAAGAGTGTCGATCCTCCCATGGGGTTTGAAACAATAATGGGGTCTACTACTAAAGAGATGTCTAAGTGCAAACAATCTACCAAAGAACTAGAGATGAAAGAGTGTGATGCTCTAGGATTGAAAAGAGTTTGAATGGGAAAATTAGAAATAGAAACCAAATTTTCCTACCTCGATCCGGTCCGCTGCTGGACGGTGCTGCATCCAAAATCTGAATCTGCACTGCAGGTGCACTCGCTCCCTGACCCATCTTCTGAGGACAAAACTTACTATGATGACCGGGTTGTCCACAGCTGTAACACTTCTTCACCTTCTCTCTCTTGCAGTCTCTTGCGTAATGACCAGTCATTCTACAATGGTTACGTCTCCCACTGTTCTTGATTCGCTTCTGAGGGCCTTCCCTTTTCCTCATATCCTTCCACCATGGCTTCTTAGAGCTTGTAGGAACCGCCCTAAGCTCTTCTTCCAACTGCCAAGATATAGGTTGACCACTCTGTCGGTCCTCCAAACCTAACCGCCTAACCTTTTGCTATATATCTTCCAACCTAGCTTGTGTCTCCATGAAATCATGCATGCTAGAAAACGTTCCACCCCCTATGCTAGTGAAGTCCTTGCATAGCTTAGAAAAATCGGCTGGTGTAGGTGGATTAAAGGGATTTCCACCTACCGGCGTTGTATTGGGCACTTGCACATGCACCTCTGGTACCATTGCTCTTACGGAACTAGTCTGCCATGCTATGTAAAGAAAAAGAAACTTAGGCTCAAAAGCATCGAAAGAAGATTGAACTGGACTTTTGAGGGGATTTTTATAAAAACTCTTTTATATTTCAAAATTATTTCTAAGAGTCCTTTTCTGAAAAATACTTTTAAAACAAGTTATTTTGGAAAATACTTTACTTTTGAAATAATTTTTTAGGAATCCTATAACCTTAGGCTCTGATACTAAGTGAAACACCCTACACCCCTTAATATACCCAAAAGGACACATTAAAAGGCGTGGTGCATTGTAGGTATAACCGAAACTAACAGAGACTAAGATTCATAAGACAAAAATGGACAAAAACAGTGGAAATTTAAAACAATAACTTAATTAAAATAAAACTTCATAATTGCTTCATAAATAAGTCAAATACCAAATACCACATACATGTCTAAAAATCCAATATGTCTCATGAAACAAAAACTCATTGTCTCAAAAATCAGAGTGCATAATATCCCTCATAATAAGCCAGTACACAAAAAGAACTAAAGCCGAAATAAAAGAAATACACAGTAGGGAACTCCACCAAGAAAACTCCAAGCAACGGCAGTCTACTGACTTCTCCCTTGATTTCCTATGGGGGGGAAGAGGAAAGTAGAGGAGTGGGTCAAACTAAAAGTCTGGTGAATGATACTAATTACTAGAGCCTTTAGGCAAGATAAAAGTAATAGACTCTACAACAGTTCTAGCATAAATAAGGATAATAAAAGGAAATAGGAAAGAGATAAACTGAAAATAAGTACGATTAAATATTGCTTGGTTTATAAGATAGGTTAACTTTGATTGCTTGCACTTGTCCTTGATTTTTGCTTTGATTAGGCTGAATTCCTAATCATGTAATTAGGATGTAACCCTAATTCTACCCTTTTGGTCGGCCTCCTACTCCATAGACCTTACTTCGGACCGGCCGCTATATAACTCCCTGCACAGCAGCCAATGGTATCTACAAAAGATGCACAAAGCAACCACTGTGGATCCGGACGACATATATAGCTCCCTACACAGGAGGCAATGATGTCTACGAAAGACACCAATACTAAGCGCTTGGAACTCATAGCTATTATTGAGCACCCGAATGGAAGTCACACGCGTAACTGCCACCATGCCCATGCTACCTTTTGCTCCACCTATTGGTTCTTCTTATTACCTCAACATCCAGCATAAGTGTGCCCCTCATCCCACTTCAGGCTAACGTGAGATCACCGTGTGTCCATCGAAAATAGGGGTAATGCTGTTGGTACTGGCCCTTCATCCAAACAATATCTAGTCGCTCCCCTTATCCAAATCCCCCGTGATTTGGACCTCTATTTGACCAATTATTACCATTCTTAGCATAAGCGTGCCCTCGTCCCGCTTCAGGCTAATGTGGGACCACTATTTTGTCTAATAGGGAATGCTATTTGGTACAAGTCCTACTTTCATCTTTGCTTATTAACTTAGATACATTATTTAAATAAGCCTTTATTATCATCTTTACTTCCTACGCTTATTAATTTATCCCAAGTCTTAAAATAAGCCTCATTCTATTTTTTCCTTATTATAACCTACGTTATAATAATGCTAATTACTTAACCCAAGGTTTAAGTGTGAAAATAAGGTTCTTTCCTCTTTTAGTTACGATTCTACGTTATAACTAAGCCAATTAATTAGTCCAATTCTGATCATAATTAGGCATAATTTCAGTCAATTCCATTTATATTATAGTCTTTATAATTTACATCTCATAATTATAAATAGGCCAATCTCTTTAATTCAGTCCAATTAATATCATAATTAGGCATGATTCCAGTCTTAATTCCATTTTATTACAGTCTTTATAATTTACGTCTTATCTTTCGTTATTTCAGAATTCTTATAATTTAATCCAATTTCACGTTAATTCTATTCTAATCCATACGCGAAGAAGAAGGAGAAATAAAAGAAAACTGAAAATAGAAGAAAATCCAAAGCGTAGGAAGAAGAAGTAAATAACGCATAAATAATAGTAAATAGATTAAAATAATGTAAATAAATGGAAAAGCTATAATTAACAGAAATAAACTAAAATTATGAAAAGAATAGCTAAAAGAAAATAGACTGAAAATAATTCTAAACACTGTAAATAAACTACTGAAAAGGTTATTCCAAAAATCCTAGTAAAACTACAACTATTGGAAACCCTATTATTTTAAATTACTTAAAGAAATATTAAAATAATTACAATCACTCACCTCTGGTCCTTAGCTCTTCCCTTTGTGCCTTCACAATCCACTTGGGGTTGTTAAAATATTTTTATTAAAAAGATTCTCTCTTTGGAAAATTATTCCGTTTAGGGTCCTTCCTCAAAAGGTGAACCCAAGCGGAGAAAATCTAGAATGAGAAAAATTTTTAGGCCTAGGGTTCTATTTATAGGAGTAGGAGTGGATCTTGGACTGTTGAATTTGAAGATTGAATAGGATGCATCCACGTCATAGGCTGAATAGGAGCCATCGGATGCAAAACTGGAAGGACCAGATTGAAATAAAGGATGCAAATGACGTGCAAAAGGTTCGTTGGAACATACTGGAAGGAAGGAACGATTCTTCGTTCCTTTACTTGAGGCGGGTCGACCGCCCCCTTGCCCAGGTCGACCGGCCGGTCGACCTGGCCATATATATATATATATATATATATCCTTTTTCTTTCGTTTTCTTGTTTGCCTCATATCTTGCTAATATTAGCTCGGTTTCTAACGTTTTATATATGGAAATTGACCAGAAAATTACCACGAACATAATGGTGCAACTATCGTGGCTCAATTTTGATAATTTCACAAGGTTATTTTATCATTTCATTTATTCTTTAATTAATTATAGTTTAATTTTCCGGGTTGTTACATCCCTTTTGTAAGCAAAAGATGATTTTATTACTTGAAATCCCCAAATCAATTTGGTATTTAGGGTTTACAACACTTTTGATTAAGAAGATACAAGTTTTGAATGGAAAGAATCAGATCCCAAAAACCTGACCCTTTGGGTCTTATTTATAGATGTGGGTCAGCACCTTTCGACCCCGATGCTTCCGACTTGGTTGAAAGGTGGCTGCCGAATAACTCAAGTATGCTTCCGCCTTTGTAGAAAAGAAGGGCTATGCCTCTCTTCTTTGTGTTGCCTTGTAAGTGCTTCCGACTCTGACGATTGGCCTTGCTCAATGGTTTCGATGATGTTGGTTACGTCTGAGCTCTTGTTTCTGATTTGATGCGGAACCCTCCTAAATCACATTGGCTTCGACCGGTTTGAAAGGCTTGTTATAGCTTTCGAAGGGGTTGCTCAGGACAATGCTTGCTTTCACGTGGATTAAATGAAGGCGCAACCTTTGGTTTCGAAAGGTTTGGCGCATATGCAAAGAGTCATTCTTCATTGCCTTCGAAAGGTGCTGCTTTGACTCATTCGAAAGGTCTTCATGCATATGGATTCACTTAGTCGAAAGGTTGTTACTGAAGGTGGAAGGGTGCTTTCGACTCCTTCGTCTCCTTCGAAAGGTGTGAACCTACTGGATCTTAGTTGTAGAAACCTTTCGACACCTTCGAAAGGTTCCGAAACTTTCAAACTTTGGCAATAGCATCTCTTCGACTCCTTTGAATAGTCCAGCTGGAATTCTTCTCTCTTGCTCTCTTTTGTTCCCTGCTTAGGCTTCAACTAAGTCAAAAGGTGGATTTTTGAAGTAACAGCATGTATGTCGACATACCATTGGGCATATGTCGACATATGCTAAATTTTGAAAACTTAATTTTCTTTAAAAATGTTTTAAAAACCCTATATTTTGTAAGATAGTTTGATACTTTATAAACACTTCAAACATAGTTTACAAATGTTTTGATCTTTGAAAAACTTTTCTAAAATATTTTAAAATTTATTTTGAAAATTTATTTTGAAAATTTATTTTCCATTAAAAATATAAAAGATAGAAAAATAAGAGATATAGATTAGAGGTTGCTACCAGGGACTTCAATAATATTCTATGACTCTATACATTATATATAATCTTGAGATCTTCGTATCTTGATCTTTGTACTCATGAGTCTTCATGTCCATTTCTTGAGTCTTTATACTGTATAATCTTTGATTCAATACCTGTGTAATATCCTGCACTATATGCTATATAACTTGGCAAAACATTAGTATTTATATTTTATATGAATGTATATTGTTGTTATCATGGTTGTGATCATCAAAATTAATAACTAAGGCATTAACACTAAGTACATCACTTTGAATAGCACCGCAATAAAAGCAACGTATATAAATATAAATGCACAAATTTATAACTAAGCTAGGGGTGATTTTAAGTATTAAGCATACTACATCATTGTTATATGATAACAGTATAATAATAAGAACTCACTGGAAGTCCAAAAACATACTCTGAATAGTTCCACATGATAAAATCAGTTTATTAGCATTGGAAAGGATTGATTGATATAGTAGATGATTAAACCGGCATAATAGATCCATTCACAAAAGGTCTAACTCGATCAGTTCTCATCAAATTGCATGAAGGGATGGGATAAAGATTCCCTAATTTACCCCAAATGCAAGTGGGTGAATGATAAAGTTAGGATATGCCCTAGGGGCAATTTTGTAAATTGTTACGTATATCTAACTCGATAACCAATCTTGTTCAAAATAAAAGGTGTTTTCTTTATATTAAATACTTGATATAGTGAGTTATATTGATTAATTAATTAAATTAAAAGCATATTTGGTACAAAATCCATAAATAGTATGTTTTGTGATAATACTTACAAGTTGTTGTAATCATGAGTAATTTGTCATAATGAAATTAAACATACTGTTTAAATAATCGTAGTCAAGATGTATCAAGACTGGATATCAATACATCTGTTGGGACTAGAGTATGTAATGCTCACCAAATGTTGGGCAGTGTATTACTCATGACTGTTGGAGGCACCAATGGGTCAAAATACTGATAGTTATTGGACAACTATGGGATGACCCACTCGATAGTTTTTTGTTGGTTAATATAACTAAGGTCAAACAAAAAAAACCGATGTGACAAAATTACACAGTTCTCTTGACTTGAGAGTATAACGACCCTGAATTTTTGACATTTGAAATGTGAATATTTAATTGAGTTTAAATATTCGAATGATAATTTAATTTGAAATTCGAATATCAGAGTGAATTTAGCAATTAAATTATTGAATTTAATTATTGAAATTGGGTAAAGGTTTGAATTGACAGTTTTAAGCTGATTTAAAAATAATCTGAAGGCTTAGAAAATTCATATTGACAATACTGAAGATAATAGAAGTTTCAGAATTGAATTTGAAACTGTTCTGTTCACTTTTGAAATTCTATCGTTTAAATTGAATTTAAAATAGCATTCCGGGGCATAGTCTCGGAATTCGACGAAACCAGTTCCATTGGATCGGTAATATTGTATTATTATCGGATTTCAATTTTCGTAATGTTTGAAGTGATCGTTTGGCCGTACGATAAGCAAACGCACTGAAGTTAAATCGAACATTTAATATTATAACTGGTCCAAAAAGCTATCTTCTCCATACGATCGAATTTGGACTCGGAACCTTTTCCATTGCGTTCGGAATAGGCGTATAACATTACGAACGCCTAGCGGCACGCCTCGATAGGAAGTCAAAATTTTTAGTTGACTTCATCGGAACGATTTGAGTTTGAATTAAATTGAATATTCTCTTATACTTGTCAACCATTAGTTGAAATTATTTCACATCAGCTGTTTTTATCGGGCTACTATAGCAAGTTGAGGGAATCACGTAAACGTCCCTTCTTGTTCCCCCTTTCCAGCTGATAATCGCGTATGTTTGTCTCTTTTTTCCTCCGTTAAAACATTTCAAACAAAAGAAAGGATTAAATAAAACAATGGTCGATCTCTTTAAAAAACCACATCTCCCTTCTTTCTTTTGAGCACAGTTAATTTCAAATCGAAAAAAAGAAAAAGAAAAGAGGGATAAAAATCGAAATCCGTTTACCACAGAAAAAGAATCATCGCGCTAAAGTAGTCTTCGTTCGAGCTCGTTCGAATCTCGATGAGGCTCGAGTAGTCTGAAGCCCGCGAGGTGTCGTGATGGCGACGTATTCGTACTAGCGAGGATGTAAAAGGACTGGGTAGCGGCGTTCGATGGTCAAGGCTCGTGTAGGGTTTTGCGAGGCCGTAGTCGCGTCAAGTAGCAGATTTGGGGAGGCTCAAAGTCGATTTCGACTTCGACAGTGGTTCCGTGTTCACGAGATGTCGTGGCTGTTATCAAGATGGTTGGCAGAATCGCGAGTTGGAGTCGCGATATCAACACACGACGAAGCAGCGAGTGGATGTTGGAAAGCAGAAGTTCGACGTCGAGATTTGGTCGCGTGATGGAGAAAGTTGTGTTCGTGGTTTCGCGATTTGTTCAAGGCTTTGACTGAGCAATTTGGGCAGTAAGTGTTTGATTTTTTTTATTTTTATTTTCCTCGATTTAACTTGGTTTACGTATTCAGATTGAAAGATATATATAAGATTTCTGGAAATTTGTAGGAAGTTTACTGTGAAAAATGTTTATGCAAACAGGAAAATAAATATACATTTTTAAACTTACTTGTTTATTTGAAAATTAATTATCAAGGTGATTATATTGTTAAATTAAAATTGGTAGTTAACTAAATTGTAATAATTTTACATAGTTTGAACAGTAAATATTTATGGGGTTAAATTTAAATAATTAGTTAATTAAATTAAGATGAGAAATTAATTGTTCGATTTAATTCGAATATTAATAAATTATAAAATTGTTTATACAAGGTTAAAGTCGAGAAAACAAATTGGATATGGAAATGGATTGCAAAATAAAAAGCAAAGGTGAGATCTTCTCACTCAAAATGAAAAGTGATTTTTTTGCAGTTATTGATTGATTGCTGTTTGGATTGTGATATTAGATATAATAGGATATATCTATATATAGCAATATATATATATATATATATATATTGGCATATGTATATATTGGAGTTGTTGATTTCCCGCATTATATAGCGGATGAGACCCTATTGCGCCGCATAATAGCGGATGATATTTTATAAATCCCATATACCACGATATTCTACCTCGAAGTGGAATTGGTATTGTGCTAACATCTGTGGATGCAGGGAAACAGGTTGGAGGGATCCAACAGGATTCCTCAAACATTTGAATTTATTTCATATGTTGTGTGATTGATTATTTATAATCTGTGTATGATTATATCTGTGGTTGAATTTGTTGAAGGCTAAAATTTAGCTGAATGTATTTTTGGTATCGTTGGATACCAGAAATAAATGAAATTGGATTTTTGAAATTAAAATTGGAAATTTTAAGTAAATTCTTTTGAAAGAATTGAATGAAGTTAAAAGAAGGAATTTTAAAGCGTAAAGTTGATTTTTATAATCTTGTCGAATTATTTCCAAAGATATGGGAAAAGATTTTTAATAAATGGATTTTGAATAGTATCATTCGAAAGTTGGAAAATTTATTTAAAATAGAATTTTAAATGGTTTGGAAGAGATAAAGGAATTTATTTTGAAAGGAGATAAATTTGTTGAAATCAAAGTGAAAATTGATTTGGTATTTGGAAATAAATATTTGGGAAATCGATATGAAAATTTATTTGATGATTGAATGAAAAAAATTGATTTGTGTTGAAATAAATTAGAAATCGATTTGTGAAAATGATTTGGTATTTGGGATTAAAATTTGAATCAATTTGAAATTTGATTCGGTGTTGAAGTAAATTCAGAAATCAATTTGGAATTTGATTTGGGGTTTGAAATAAAATTGAGAAATCAATTTTTAAAGTTGATTTGGTGTTGAAAGTGAATATTTGAGAAATCGATTTTAAAATCGTATAGAAAGTGAATATTTGAGAATGTAAATTTTGAATAGAATTTATAAAGGAAATGGAAATTTGTTTTAAAAATAAACATTGATTTATTTTTAAAGTGTGGAAAATATGATTTGAAATCGGTTTTCAAAGTGATGAAGTGTGGAAATAAATTTACTGATTTGAAAGTAAATTTGAAATAAATCGATAAGGATTTATTTAATTGGTTTAAATGGACCATTTTGTGATGAAGTATGATTTGAAATTGGTTTTCAAATGTGAAGTGTGGAAAAATATATATCTTGTGAAGATATTTTGAAAATAAATAATTTGGAAAAAATTATTTAAATTGGTTGTTTGTTGTGAATGTTGTTTGATAGTTAAATAACCGACTATCAATATTTGCCTTTGAAATGGCACTTGATTTGTTTTTAAAAACAAACGCTCACTATTCGGGTTAGTCGGGAAAAGACCTTTGTGTCATATAACCCATTCTGAATTAGTGATACGACGATATGGATCGTATTGAAGACCGGTGGTGAAGACCGGATATTTTCGAAAATAAAAGGACAACCTGTCGAATGTCTCTGCACCGAGTTGCTCCGGTATAGAGATTTAGATCACTCTTTTTGTGATGGGAAGTCCGGACGTGATTAGTGAATATCCGGATTGCAAGGGCTTCTTTGGAAGTGCCTTCGGTTCCGTTCGATCCCAGAACGGACTTGTATGGATGTGTGTCTGACGTTACACTTTGAGATGTAAAGCTGGTTTCTATCAAATACATTTCTGTTGGTGGGGAGAATTTATTCTCTTAGCTTAACACTCTTCTCTGAGACGTACGAGCTCAGAGGTTATGTAGTTGATGGTTACTAGTGATACATTCCCAATTTGGTAATGTGGCACACGAAGTTCTGTTGATCATTTGTTGATCAAAGCGTTGCTTTGTGAAAAAGCGTGGCTTTGTGAAAAAGCGTGGCTTTGTGGACGAGACTTCGTCGAGCCTCACAATTCGGTAATGGTCGAAATAGGAATGTTGCGGCAAAGGTTTGTAGGGGTAGCGCCCCTAGGGAATGCCATTTCCTTCTGGTTAAAAGGTGATATCATGGTATGGAGCCCATATATTTTACCTATGTTGATGCCACACATTTATTATATTTTGTGGTTGTTGCTTTGTGATTGAGGATCCTCGGATAAAGGTCGGTAACGACCGGGGGATGGCATAGCTTGTGTGTTAGTTACCTAGTTACAGCTCGGTTAGAGCGTGAGGTAGCGTCGGCCTTGTGTTTGCAGAGATCCGGTTAGGTTCTCGGGACGTCTTTCCAGAGGCGTTTCCATTTCGGTATAAGGAAGTTCCTTTGCCTGACCATTTGTTGGAAATCCAAAAAAACAATACGCGCCCTATATGGTTTTTAGTTGTATTACCTGCTATGGAATGTGGCGGTAACCTGCTATTGAACGTAGTAGTTATAGTAGACATACAACAATGGTTGTATGTTGGCTAAGATTGATTTTATACTTTCGAAATGTTTTCCACACTAGACATTAATAATAATATCAACTGATTTTGCGTAGTAAGCATTTTTGACTATCATAAGGGGAAATCTCCTCCAATTCTGCGTTTGCATTGTGTGTGTGGTGGGAGGCCTTATGGTAGTTTCATTTTCCAAAAGCATTGCGAAGCTGTTTTATTTTCTTTTGTGAAAATAATTGTTTTACGATCTCACACCAGTCACCATGACTGACTTGGAGTTTATTGTTCCCTTTCTAAACTCTGGGTGCCCATAATTTTCCACACGGGTAGCCTAGAGTTATATTATCAGGATATTCTGGATATTCTGGGGCATTGGAGATGAGCTGGATGGCGAAGCGTACTACCGTACTTGTTATTTATTCCGCTGTGTATTCTGTATGTGGACAAGTTTATATAACTGTCCAGTGATGTGTATTGTTGTATTTAATTGTATATTGACTCTGATTTATGTATTGTATAAACTAATATAGTCTTTTGTTTTAAAGATTATTGATTCATTTATTGTATATTGTTCCGCTGCGAATGTGAGATTCTGATTTTGTTTATGTTTCTGTTTTTCTGTTCTTTCTTTTCTTCTGTCTTCTTCTACCTCTTCTTTTTAACCTAATGGTTCGGTTTTCTGGCATTCGATTGCGCGGCATTTGATACAGTGGACATATTAATGTCGACTTTCGAGCGTCGAAAAATTGTATCGTTACAAAGAGTACTGTTGGTCTTCAATTTGGAAACTCCACTTTGATTATAGTTAAATCGCAGCACAGTGTCCATCGAACGACTGTACTTGGATCAAGTGGAAGCATTGGAAGTGAAATGGTATTTAAAGGAGGATTCATCTCTTGAGTTATACGAGGTGAGTATCACGTAACTGTTATCAACTCAAACTTTAAGTCTCTGGCCAGAAAAGTTTGGTTAATAATATTGTTATTATTGAACCAAAGACTTCGTGTTTGGACTATAGAGTTGAATATGGACAATATTGGAATTTTTACCATACCAAATTCTATAAGTCCAAAGTGATATGTTTTGACGAAGAGAATTGGTGTAGATAATTGTCACTACTAGGTAACGCTTAATAAGTACAAATGAATTTTACCTAAAGATGCATAAGCAATAAATTCAGCCAAAATGTCACAAGACTTGCTAAGATGAAATGTGAATGTTAATATTCAAATTGTTCAATATTAATCAGTGACTGAGTTTACTCCTTTGAGTCACACAACCTTAATAATGAATGCTTTGGATAAACCGCATGATTTACTAAATTTATAATTGTTGTAAATTAATTAAATTAATGTATTTGATACATTCATTATAATACCTATAAGTTTAAGTTATATTTAAATCACCATTTTAACGATTTAAACCAAATGATATTTTACTTAAAATTTTATTGGATTGGATCTCATATACATTTAGACTTCATAGGCCCAATAAAAATCTAAAATGATAAAAACAAATTGAAATTCACTCATATCTTCCGCTGCGGGCTGGCCCAATTCTAACAGAGAATACCTACGTGTCTTATTTTGGAGAATCAAGCCTATGTGATTCTAATTCCCGCTCTTCTCCTGCATCCAAATACTTATTAGTACATTGCAATTATAGCATCCATGCAACCATTGCAACCATCACAGCCAGTGCCATCAATTCTACCAACGCATATAGTAGAAGCAGCACATAGTATTCCTTCTCATCAATCATAACAAATCATCATACATGACAACAACAATAATAAAACATAGCTATCAAACATGTACAACATTCAATGTCAACCCAAGTCATAAAATAAGAAAACAACAATGTAAATATACTTACATTCGCTATTAATTATCAACTATAATAATACATCATCAATGTAAGTATAAATTATTTGATGTATACTAATCACTCCACAATACTAATATAATACCAATATCATCAAATGTTTACTAGTCCAACCAATATTAGCAACACAACATCTATCATCAAATAACCATAATTAATTACCCATCATCTAGTAGCAATAATGGTAAAATATCGCACACTCATCAAAATGTGATACCATCATCAAACATCAAATAGATAATTATGATCACCAACTAATCACACATTTTACAACCATCTAAATAAAATACTTACAACCATTATTCTCTTAAATATAAAATCATTTTATTATCGCTTATTATAAAGTTATCTTTATCTATTCATCTTTAAAACCATGATAATCCTTTTTAAATGATAATACTCTTTAAATTCTTTATTTTACGTCCATATCTTCAAATATCCAAAAATATCATATTTTTCAAAGTAGTAATCTTCCTCAAATCTCTTTTTAAAGAGATATTATTATTATTTCACATCAAAAAATAATAATATAAATTAAAACTCTTTTAATACTTTCCAAAACCGATTTCTTATTATTTATTCCCAAAATACAATAATTTATTTTAAATCACCAAAAGTTCTTTTATTTCCATTTTCCTCAAAACAGTTTTAATTTAACCTAAAACACTCTTTTGGAAACCTAGGTTTACTATTATTTTTATTATTTTCAAAAATATATTTTGTTTTAGTACCCAAAAAATATATTTTGCCAATAAACATTGTAAAATCATTGTCATTTTCTCAAAACATCGTAATTTTTTCAAAAACCATATTATTATTTATAAAATCTCACTTCATTAAATAATAATAATAATAAACCTTTCAAATTTTGTTTAAATATATTTATTCATTATTATTTCTGATTTCCCCCAAATATTCATAAATAATAACCTTATTAAATTTATTCCATTAATTTTATTTTATTTTATTAAATAACTGTTACTTATAAACATCACATAAAAACTATAAATAATCACGTCTATCGTTAGTCTATCTAATTTTCCCAATTTTATCCATTTTATTTTAATTAATTATTTTTCCAGCTCAACTTAAATGTTTAATTTAATTAAACATCCAAAAATACTACAATCAATGAAAACAATTAACCTATGACACAATATACCTAATAATATCCAAATAATCACCATTATATCATAATACATATCAATAATTATAATTTTCACTAATGGATAAGCATTTAATATTTTAAATTTTGATTAATTAAATTAAATTAGCCATACCAACGTCCCTTTTCCAACTATCTCCAAACTCAGCAAAACTAGTGCCAAATCATCTTAAATTTCATGAGTCTAAAGGAAGAAACTGTGCTTGAACCCGACTTCGTATACAAAAGTTATTAATGTTAGAAGATTCGTTATTAAAATATCAATTTGTCCACATTTAAATATTAATTAATCAGGTTTAATAATTCACTTACGTATGTGATGTAGCCACAGGAGAACCCATTTATCACCCCTTGACCATGCCTTTGACCACCTCTAGACACCACTAGGGACCACCAACAACCAATCAAACACCAGATCAGGAATCCCCATGCCATCGCCTTCAGTCTAACCCTGCCGCGTTGCCTCCGTCACCCCGACCGGCCTACGCTGCCATCGCGTTTAGTCATGTTTTTTGAATTAATCTGATCATCTAGTTGAGATCTGAGATGATCGGCCGCCATGGATGTAAGTCATTTGTTGTCCCCGATGCAATAGTACCTTCCCATCATCAATTGGTCATCATTTCACCGTTGAATTGAAAACCTTATATTCGACGACCATGGAAAAATCAAAAATTTCTGGCAAACCGGAGCATCGGATAGGAAAACAAATTTCAGATGCCTCTTTGCCTCATCGAGAGCTTCGAATCCATAATATAATTTTATAGGTTTAAACACTTCGAATTTATAATCACTTTTTAACTAATTTTCTAATCACCATTGGAGAGAAGTTAGGGTGATTTTGGGATTAGGGAAGAAAACTTAAGATAGAAATGACGGCTAGGGTTTCATGGCCTCATTTATGCAGTTATTAGGTTGGGTTACGAGTTGTGTATCCAGTTTGGCCCGAAACAGCTATGTATGTTATTTAAAGACTATACTACCTCTATTTCGCAAACCATATATTCAAACCCATTAAATTTATGTATCAAACCGATCGGCTCAAGGAGAACTTCGCAACAGTTATAAATACGATACTTAATTCACCTATTAATTAAAATTCTTTTTTAATTATTTTAATATTAATAGCATTAAATTTTCGGGTCGTTATAATGTACCTCCTTAAAAGAATTACACCCTCACAATTCCTTAAAAACAACCTCCAACCAAATTAATAAAGCCTCGTAAACTTAGTAACAAAATGTGGGAAAACATATCAATCACAAATTGATTACTTATAAAAATGGCACATAACGACCATATAATGCCATCGATCATGTCATGATACAGTTCATTCACAGCAATGAATTAAATTTTCTTCATATACATATTATAATAACACATGCACTTCTTCAATCGTACAATCTAACCGCGGTATGTAAAATAATACTCCTTTAACAAAACATGAAGGAATCTCAATCATAGATTGACCCATATCATGTATCTCCATAATTCAACCATAAAAGAAGTCCATAACAAAACATAGGCTCATCGAAATATGAATGAACAAATAAATGAATATACATAAATCAATAACCAACATAACCCATCAAAATAAACACACATACTCAAAATAATATGGTATCATCACCATACTAACCTATCAACCAATAACACATGTGTCTTAATTCCTATGTTGACTACATAATCATCATAATATGTATCCTCAAAACTGCTGATGAACTTCCTCATAGTGTCATCTTCATAATAATCGGTGTACTAGTCCATTTTCACACCATCTAGAATATCTTGTTCACCCACTAAAAATCACATTCTCATAATAACATGTGCTTAGTCATGGCTATATCCTCAAAATAATATGGCAATCTACACATATTGCAGCTATACCAATCCTTGATTCTGATACCCACATCGTAAGATCTTGTACCAAATGACCACCATCATAAGGTCGATGAATACTGAACATCGTAAGATTATTATATTTTGGGATGTATGATGACGTAAATGACCACCGTCATAAGGTCAACAAATATCCAACATCGTAAGAGCATCACGGCTAAATATATGCTCGAATCTATGCCACTTATACAGCTAGGATATAGGCTCACATCATAAAAGTCCAGGGTATACGGATCACATCGTAAGATCAATGATCACATCATAAAATCCAGGTAAGCATCCTCATAGAACCCCTTTTACGAGCATACATCAAAGCCTTTGGTCATCAGTGATCCCTTTACACATCCATAAAAGAACCCATCTTGTAAAAAACCTATGGATTACATCAAAAATTCTGATTCCAATACCTCTTATAACGATTCCTTCATCTGATGACAGGTGTAACTCATCCAAAATACCAAAGAGGGATCTGATAACGAGATGATTTCCAATGCACCTTATAAGTAGAACATTTACCAAAACATTTTTATTTTCAAATCAAAGTTTCCATCTTCCACGAAAACAAAAATCTTTTTCTTCCAATCACCACTTCTTTATAAAACAATTTCTCAAAATATTTTCATTTTTTTTAAATCGATTAAAAATTATCTTTGGAAAAAACATTATTTTATTAGAATTTAAGACCGTAAAAATCTCTTCAAAATAGAAAATCTTTGTTTTAAAAATATTTATGAAAGCCAGTAATTGTTTGTATTAAACGAATTTTGAAATGCATATTTTAAACTCCTTATCATGTATAATGAACCTTTTGCCAATCATCTTGATTTCTTAGTGATACCATCACGTCTTTAGTCAACAGAATCATTCAGTCACTATTAATCATCTTTAAGGAATATCTTCACATCTCTTAGTAAATTCGAATATTTAGTCTTCCTCGGCTTAGGAAACTATGATATCCTATTATGACTAAATCAAACATTCCCCTTAACATCCTACTAGATTCTATAATGTAAACCGCACTAAAAGTTAACATTGAATAACTATTTCATTATAAAATTGCCATACATAGCTGAAAAACAAACAAACAACGAGCAACAAATAAACTAATTATAGCAAACAAACAAACAACAGCAACCAATACAAGCAAAATAGATTGATCCAAACAAGCAAGACATCAATTAATAAGTGAACATCAAACAAATAGGTAAACAAACAAATAGTTAAAATCAATCATAGTTAAACAAGCAATCACAACATAATACAATCATGAGAAATTAATAAAAGAGCCGTATATATGGATTTTTGATGATAACAACCATACGGACGATGCTACTAATGTGTTTATTGAGTTATTTCGGGTTAAAATAGTGACACCACAGTTTCATGAAGGCAAAGAAATTTGGACAAATAAATTGTTAAAATTATACGTAAAGGGTGTGATTCGAACCCAGGTGGGCTGGGAACATAGCACACCTCTTTACCACTACACCATACAAGATTTTGAAAATACAATGAGTAGGTGACTGAATGGACTTCCCAATCGACTGAACTCGATCAACTAAATACACTGCTTAATCTACTGATTTTGGCTATGGTCTCGGGATTGATTTTCTACAAAGAACCAGTCGACTGAACTCCATCTCCAATCAAATAAATTCACATAAAATGACTATTTCCTTAAAATGTGTCTTCACATCTCTTCATGCCTACGGTTGCTTCTCTTCGTTGATGGTTACTTCTGAAAGATTGTGATTCTATTTTAGCAATACTAAACACCTATAAAATCCTCTAACCATCCCTGAATGAAGACACAACTCTATGAGAAATGCGGATTACGGATCTTAAGGCTAGAATTAACACTAGAGGGGGGTGAATAGTGTTTTAAGGAATTACTAATTCTTTTTGAGTTTATATTAATTTGAACACAAATGTATGCAATATTCAAACACGGATATGATCACAGAATCAAACACAGATGCAGATATAAAGTAAAAGCAATAAAGGAAAGAACACACCGGATTTTATACTGGTTCGAAGTTACCCTACATCCAGTCCCGCAACACAAGTACAGATTTCCTTTCAAAATCAATTCTTACAATTACCCCCTCGATTTCAAGGCCACGAGGTACACCGCTCCAGATTCACATTCCTCTGGGTAGAGATACATGATTTTACGGGCAACAAGTTCACTCGATTGATTTTCCAGGCTACAATCACACCTTTTCTCACTTGATTGAATACAAAGAAGTCTATAACTCTGAATAGCACTGGGATCTTGTTGAGATAGTGATAGAGAATCAAACCAGAGACGATCTAGTTAGATTCAATGGTGATTTCGGTAGAGTAATGGTAAAAAAATGTATATAAAGAAATGTGGAAGAAGAAGAGGAGTGAAATCAGAGAAAATATGAATGTAAATTCGTTTAAAATAGCCCCTATTTATAGTAGAACAACAGCCATGTCCATTCATGAAAGGATATGATGAATAGACACTTCCTTTGAAATTTAAACTTTTGAAATAAACTGTCACCTTGTCGACAAGGGGTCCTTGAGGTTGTCGACAAGCCTAAGTTATTTTTGGTAATTTTTTTTTTCTTTGAAAATAACTTTTATCTTGTATTAAAACTATTTTAAACTTTATAAATATACTTAACTATAGTTAAAATATATAAATAAGTATAGAGAATAATATTTTGGTATATATCAAATTTTACTATAATTTTATATTTAAATCTAAGTATAAATATTAAAAGTTAAATATATTATAATTAAAGATAGTTTAAAACAAGGATAATTTGATATTGAAAATAAAGATTATTTTTAGGCTAAAAGTATTTTAAAACCAGGATAGATGTTTTTGATTTAAAAAGGAAGATTTTGAAATCATTTTGAAAACAAGATATAATTTTGTAAAACATTTGAATAAAAGTTAGTGGATACAAAACAATGTTCCACTAGATTTTTTGTAGGTTCCATCCTACTTAGTGCTCCATCTCTTTAACGGGCTCGAAGTGGATTCCATTCCATGAATAAAATGGATTTTAAGATGTCAGTGCTTTTCTAAGAGTTTTTACAAAATTCCTAACTAAATTACTTATCTTGAAATCTTGAACTCCTGATAATCTTGATACTCATGAGTCTTGAATCTTGATATCTTCGATCTTGAGTTCATCAGTTCTTGAATCTCTATACTGTACAGTCTTCATTCTTTGGTACCTATATATATCCTTCATATACATATATATCTAAACAATAATGTTAGTATTTATATTTTATAATCTTATTCTAAGGTTGTTGTCATCAAAACCAACTTCTCAAGGACTAACAATCTCCCCTTTTTTGATGATGACAACCTTTGTTTATAAAATATTACTTCTATCCTAATAACTCCCCCTAAAACTAATAACTCCCCCTTAATCTATGCCTAACTATCCTATTTTATATTTCTCCCCCTTTGTCATCAACAAAAACTAACTCCAAACTATATAACCCCCCCTTATTCTTGTACTAAAGTACCTGCATTAATAAAATATATAATGGAGTATATAATAGATAGATTAAGAGATAATTATACTGATAGACATGATAACTAATCAAAGAACATATAAATATCAATGTGTATTTATACATATTATGTTTTGCACACCAATTACCAATCCACACCAAACTAAATCAAATCAAATCAATCCAAGCAATCAATTCAAATCTAACATTACGAGGAACTTCCACCCATCCTTCTTCTCCAAATATAGGGTCTGCTTTAATGGCATCCCAATTTTCATTTTCAATGGTGAGAGACTGGAGGATGTGCTTCATTATCATTTTTGTGCAGGGAGGAAATCATCCATCGAATCGCATCGAAATGCTTTTCTTGCTCCTTGATCATCTACATTTGACTCAACTCTAAGTCTCGTTGATTACGAAGAATGAAAGAAAGAATATTCTTCAAAGAATTAAGGGTTTCTTCAAGATTCTCGATCAAACTATGAATGGGATCGGCCATATTTGAGTTTGTGAGAAGAAATATAGATAGAGTAGATAAGAAATGATTTTTAGTGATGAATTCTGGAAGAAATATGTATTTATAGGTGTAGAAATTCGTTTGAAATGAATAGACACAAGGTAGTTATTCAAATTTCAAATTTAAAATGAAAAGTCATTTCTGACCAGTACTTGTCGACAGGGTCTCTGGGGGGTGGTCGACAGGGGTCAGTTAATTTTGATGACTCATTTTGATTTTGTGAATAATTGTGTGTGTGTGTGTGTATATATATATATATAATATACTAACATTTATTCTGGAGATAAGATAAGCTAGATATCAGAAAAGTAACTCAATTTCATTTCATAATAGAACGATACAATGATTAAACATTAAGAACTATACGAACATTCAAATCAAAACAAACTAAAACCAATACAACATGACATGAAAAGGTAGAACTAGTTAGAGGATGACGAAGATGAAGATAATCCGAGCTTCTTGCTTACTTTGGAGAAAAACTTGTTCACCTTGGATGACATTTTATCCAATTTCTTACTAACGGACCGTTTAAGAGTCCGTTGATTCTCAACAATGGTCTTTTGATTTTTGAGTAAGGTTTTGTTGGTTGGATTAGAGGGATAGTCAATACTTTCCAAGGATGTTTCACCTTCTTCTTCTTCTATTTCCATTTCATCCCCTTCTTCTTCTTCTTCTTCTTATTCCTCTTCCATCTCCTCATGAGCCAAATGCTCTTCCTTTTCGACAAGAGTCTCGTATGGTTGAAAAACATGTGGAATTTTCATAAGAGAAATGTTTGAGTGATTAAAAACTTTTCTTGAAACAAATTCTTCTCCTTTGAAATCCACTCCAAAATAATTAAAAATCCGAGTGAGATAGATTCCATGATAAAAAGTGTTTTCACCCACTTCAAAATTTTTGGGATGAAGTTCATCCAAAATAACTTGCGCCCAATTAATATCATAATTTCCAAAAATAGCAAAAAGTGCTTTGCAAACTTTTGAAGTTGGATTGTTAAAACTCCTCGATCTTGGGGTCAAAGTATGTTGTAAAAGAAGATTAAAAATTCTTGCTTTTGGTCGAAAGTTTCGATTTATGAATTCAAAGTTATCATCTCCTTCGAAAATGTGATGAAATGTCTCATGATCATTTTCATCGATATTAAAACTAGAAAGATCCATTCCCGTGTTCTTGCAATTGAGAATGGTACCCAAAACATCACAATTTAAAATAATTCTAGTGCCTTTGACACTACTCCAAATTTCATCATCATTTCCATTATAAAATCCACGGTTGAGATTTGCATAGAAAATTTTAACAAGATTTGGATAACAAACAAAGTCATTTTGTGAAGCATCAACAAGACTAAGAACTTGGTTGTTTGCAAAAAGAGAATCGATTTCATAAGTAGAGAAATCTTGAAATAAAGCAAACTTTCCGGGATGGACTTTTCCATAGTTAGCATAGTTGATATATGCTTTTATAGCCTCCGGATTATTGAAAAGTTGCTCTTTTATATTTCTGGAAAGTCTCATTGTGGAAGGGTTGCTTGAAGAAGCCATTAGAGTAGAGAGTAGAGAGCTTGATATTTTGAAATAAGAGTTTGAATTTGAAAATGAAAGTGAAAAGTTGTGATAAGAGATAGTAAATAAATAGATTCTCAAGGGACAGGTTCTCTGGTCAAAAGGTGACTTTTCAGAGACTTGAATGAAGTGAAAAGATGGAGGGAAATTCAAACATTTGAATTCAAATTTGAATTTCAAATTTTTGTACCCTTGTTGACAACGTGGGGGGCCCTTGCCGACAGGTGTCTCTGAATTTTCATGATTTATTTCTCTTAAGTATTCTAATATATATATATATATATTTATTTATTTATTATTTTTAATGTCTATATAATATCTGGAATATTACTAGAATTATAGTATATTCCATAAAATATTATGATACTATTTAAAAATAAAAATAATAATAAAATAATAGTAAAAATATAATAAAATAATAATAAAAATTTTAAAATTCAAATGACACACCAATTCAAAATCAACCAATCAAACATCCAATCCTAAGCATGCAATTTCAACCAATGTATTGTAAACGTGTACCTTTTTCTGAGTTCGTTTCTTTGAATTCGTCGGAGTCGTGAACTGTCGTGAAACACATATTTGAATTATCTGTCTTCTGATCATCATCGCTTGAGGACGAGTCTGAGTCATCTAGAGTAGCGGTAAATGCACGTTTTCGTTTCTTTGCAGAATCATTGTTTATAGGAAGATTTTGCTTATCTGGATGCGGACAGTCTCTTTTGATATGGCCTGGTTCGTCACAGTTGAAATATTTGATATAGTTTGGCACTACATTCTGATTACCAGAGTTCTTATAGTTGTTTCTCTTGAGATTATTCATCTTTCTGTATTTCAGGAATTTCTGAAAGTTCTTGGTCATAAAGGCTATCTCTTCATCATTATCGTTGTTTGAGTCTGATCCATCGGTCAATGCATTGAATGTAATTGATTTCTTTTCAGATGCTTTGCTTTCTCTTCTCCCAAGCATTTGGACTTCAAACGACATTAGATTTCCAATTACTTCTTCTATCTTTAAGGTACTGATGTCATTTGCCTCTTCGATCGCAAGTGTCTTTTGATCCCATTCTGGAGTAAGAGAATTTAAGATTTTTCTGACTTGATCTTCATCCGAAAATACCTTTCCCAAGGATTTTAGAGAATGCACAATATCCTGAAATCTACTATAAATACCTAGAATAGACCCATTAGGATTCATTTTAAATAATTGAAACTGATTTGTGAGCATGGAAATTTTGGTCTGTTTAACTTTGCTTGTTCCTTCGTGAGTAACTTGCAAAGTTTTCTTGATTTAATATGCAGACTTACAAACTGACACTCTATTAAATTCATTCCTATCAAGTGAACAAAACATAATATTCATAGCTTTAGAGTTATTTTGTGCGACGATCTTTTGCTCAGCAGTCCACTGTGCAAAACTAGTTGTGGGTTCAAAATATTCAGTCTGTGTGATATTCCAAGTGTCTAGTCCTACAGATTGTAAATATATTTTCATCCTACATGCCCAATATGCATAGTTACTGCCATTAAAAATTGGTGGTCTGACAGTAGACCGACCTTCTACAAATGAACTAGTGACAGAGGTAATAGAATTAGTGTTGGTAGTAGTAACAGTACCGGTGTTGGTAGCCATTTTGACATTTTTCAAAATTCAGATTATGAAACTTTGAAAACCTTGCTCCGATACCAAATGTGAGAAATGCGGATTACGGATCTTAAGGCTAGAATTAACACTAGAGGGGGGTGAATAGTGTTTTAAGGAATTACTAATTCTTTTTGAGTTTATATTAATTTGAACACAAATGTATGCAATATTCAAACACAGATATGATCACAGAATCAAACACAGATGCAAATATAAAGTAAAAGCAATAAAGGAAAGAACACACCGAATTTTATACTGGTTCGGAGTTACCCTACATCCAGTCCCGCAACACAAGTACATATTTCCTTTCAAAATCAATTCTTACAATTACACCCTCGATTTCAAGGCCACGAGGTACACCGCTCCAGATTCACATTCCTCTGGGTAGAGATACATGATTTTACGGGCAACAAGTTCACCCAATTGATTTTCCAGGCTACAATCACACCTTTTCTCGCTCGATTGAATACAAAGAAGTCTATAACTCTGAATAGCACTGGGATCTTGTTGAGATAGTGATAGAGAATCAAACCAAGGACGATCTAGTTAGATTCAATGGTGATTTCGGTAGAGTAATGGTAAAAATGTATATAAAGAAATGTGGAAGAAGAAGAGGAGTGAAATCAGAGAAAATATGAATGTAAATTCGTTTAAAACAGCCCTTATTTATAGTAGAACAACAGCCATGTCCATTCGTGAAAGGATATGACGAATAGACACTTCCTTTGAAATTCAAACTTTTGAAATAAACTGTCACCTTGTCGACAAGGGGTCCTTGGGGTTTTCGACAAGCCTAAGTTATTTTTGGTAATTTGTTTTTCTTTGATAACTTTTATCTTGTATTAAAACTATTTTAAACTTTATAAATATACTTAACTATAGTTAAAATACATAAATAAGTATAGAGAATAATATTTTGGTATATATAAAATTTTACTATAATTTTATATTTAAATCGAAGTATAAATATTAAAGTTAAATATATTATAATTAAAAGATAGTTTAAAACCAAGGATAATTTGATATTGAAAATAAAGATTATTTTGAGGCTAAAAGTATTTTAAAACCAGGATAGATGTTTTTGATTTAAAAAAGGAAGGTTTTGAAATCATTATGAAAACAAGATATAATTTTGAAAAACATATGAATAAAAGTTAGTCGATACAAAACAATGTTCCACTAGACTTTTCGTAGGTTCCATCCTACTTAGGGTTCCATCCCTTTAACGGGCTCGAAGTGGATTCCATTCCACGAATAAAATGGATTTTAAGATGTCAGTGCTTTTCTAGGAGTTTTAACAAAATTCCTAACGAAATTACTTATCTTGAAATCTTGAACTCTTGATAATCTTGATACTCATGAGTCTTGAATCTTGATATCTTCGATCTTGAGTTCATCAGTTCTTGAATCTCTATACTGTACAATCTTCATTCTTTGGTACCTGTATATATATCATGCATGTACATATATATCTAAACAATAATGTTAGTATTTATATTTTATAATCTTATTCTAAGGTTGTTGTCATCAAAACCAACTTCTCAGGGACTAACAAACTCAATGCTATAAATTCATGTCGAAACTCTCAAACACCAAAGCATTTCCCTACTCTTTAAAATATTCATCTGATTCTGAGATTTTCGAATAGTGTGCTTCATTTTCTTATCCCATTTTCTAGTCGAATAAACTCCTAAGCATCTACACCTCCACTCAATATAGTTTGGTTTGGTTATAGGAGTCATTGTACATCAAAGAGACAATTTGTATATCAAGAAACACTATGTCAGAAAGTAACATTTGTTACACTACTTGTAGCAATTATTAAAGTCCTGCTCGATTGTTCAGGAAAAGTCTGTAAATCTATTCCTCAGTGTGATGTGAGGGTGTTGATAGTGAAATAACAAAGAGGAGCTTCGAGACTGAACGTAGGATGTGAGGTCTGAACCATTATAAAATCGACTATGTAATCTACTGTATTATTTATGTCGCATATACATTGTTTACTACTATTGGCCATCTTCGATCTAGTTCATAGCGACTAATAACTAATTTGAAAACGTACAACATAAATTAATAAGAAGACATAGGTAAATAAGAAACTAAAATTTCTTAATTGTAAATAATTTAACAAACAACAATGCAATACAAACAATTCAACCTAAGTAAGCCAACACAAGCATAGGGTCACCATTCCATACATCGAAATAGGTAGTCCCTACATCATATTCTACCCTCTCCATGGACGAGGATAACCAGACATTCCTTCATATCCTAAGGGAAAGTCATTCATACCAATCAAAAGATAACAACGTCATAACGGGTGTTGGGAAAAACCAAACTCATCTCGCCCCATCGTCTTACACCCCATGTTACATAGTCTAGTTTTGAAGTTCTCAAATAAAATTTTCAAACAAAAACATATTTTATTTAAAAATACCTTCAAAGTTTGTTGTTCAATTGAATATTTTACCATTTACTTCCAAATTAAATCATCCTCATTTTAGTAATACATTTTCTCGAAGTATTATAAAGCTAGATACTTTATAGTACATCTTTTCTCAAAAATATATTTTCGAATATATTCTCAATACAACAATATTTAAATTAAGTATTTTTCAACCAAAAATCTTTTTCAAAATATTTTTTCTATTCAAAACATCATTTATCAAAGAGTACCCTCTAAGAGAAAATCGGTACAACCAAAATCTATTTCCAAAACAAAAGTTTTCTAAAAGCAAATATAATTCTTTGGTAAAACTTTCCTCTCAAATAAATATTTTATTACATTCATTGCTTAAAAAGATGCTTCTTAAATAAAATACTTTCATCAATTATCTTTTATGTATTTCAAACAATGATATAATTTCTAAAATAAAAATATTTCTACTATATTATTTTCAAATTTTCATTTGAGAAAACATTTCCTTCAAAATAAAATATGTTTTTGTGGAAATAAACTTCTTGTAATAAATCTTCTCCAACTTATATAATATTTATTGTAAAGACTGTTTCAACATAATATCCTTTTCTTTTAGAATAAGGGTTCTCACTAAATATTCTCCAACATGGTACTTTTGAAATGACCCTCCTATTTCTACCCTAATTGCATAAGGATTTTTTTTTTACTTCATCAAAGGGAATTTAAATCAAATTAGGAATCAAAATGCCATACAAGCTATTGACATAGCCACTTGTTTCTTTTTAAATAGGCAAATTGAGCAAATCAGCTGTTCAGACGTCTAAATTATTATGACAGGCGTCTAAACTTAATCCCAGACGTCTAACTAATTATGACAGACGGCTCAGAGATCTAAAATTGAAACAGAGAGAAAAAGACATTTTGAACTGAATTCAAACATCTAATTTTTTTGTGACAGACGTCTACATTTAACCTCAAACGTCTAAATTATTATGACTGACGTCTAAGTTTAATCTCAGACGTCTAAATTATTCAGACTGACGTCTAAATTCGATTTCTATGTACATGCATATGCACATTCAATTTATATGTGTCAGGATGTCCACCTACATTCATTTACACTTTTAAGTTTGATTTAAACTTCCTTTGAACTATCAGAGATGATATATAGATTGATCATTCATTACAAATATATTTTCCAGGGTCATTTTCTTTTCCCAATAAACAAAATATATCCAGGATCAAAATAATTAACCAATATAAATATATCAGTACATTCACAAAGATAAGCACATACATGTGAGGATGCATATGCCTCTCTTGTTTGAATCAGAGTTCTGGAAAACAAGAGGATGTTGGATTGATTGAATTAATCAATCCACACATAGTTCAGTGTTATATGTCCAAGTTTGATTTACTTCTTATAAAATCTGTCTGGAATTTAAAATGCATTTGGTTAACAAGTTAAATTATGGGAACCTTGCAGTCATGTAAAAACATTCAACCTATGTCTATTTTCTTTTGTATACATATGCCATGGTAGAAAATAAAAACTATTTAATTTTTCTGAGAATCAACTATCCAGATTTTCCAAAACTTAAATCCTTTCCAAAGACTCAAGATTGACTAAATCATTCAATTTTAACATGGTATTCTTGCTAAATCCACTTACAAGATTTTGATTAACTTTTTAAACGTATCAGATATTAAACTAGGTTTATAGATTCCAGATACAAGTCAATCTCTTAACAAAATACTTAACAAAATATCCATCCCATATTCAATACTTAATACAAGTAACAATTTTAAATCTTTAATACATGCGGATTTTATCATTTAGGCTCTTATCTAACTAAGTTTAGCATGCTATAATCTTCTTCTCAAAGCCTTGCTCCTACTCCTACTTAGTTGCTGCAATCCCTGAAAAAGCATTTGAAGCTGCCTCATTTTAAATGAGACACCCCAGATGCCATTAGCACACTAGGGTCAGACACATGTCTGGTATGAGAAAATTCACCAAAGCAATTAGTTAATCAGGTTAAAATCAAATTAAATACATATACATAAAGTTCTACCCTTTGGAATCAGGTCATACTTGTGTGCATGCTCTGTGTCATTGTGCATGTGCACACTTTAATTTTCCTTTCCAGAGACTACATATATCAATATGGCACATACATTCAAGCATACAATTCAGTCATATTCAAACAATCATTCATACCAAACAGGAAAATAACCAATATGAGTTAAATCATTTATTCAATCCTCATATTTCAATTCTGGGAAAAACTCTAGTTTTCTCATCATCTCAAATATTATTCCCTTGGTATATTTATCTATCCTGGTCTCACCTGCAATATTTATGAATCAATGGACACACTGTAATGAACTGATTCACTCCATTACACAAAGATCTCAGGACTTAAACAAGCCATGTGTCAACTTGTGTTACTCAAGAACACAAGTCATTCCTGCAGTGTTCTTGACCCCAATTTCCTAATCAGGTTTAAGTTAATAATAACTCTGTTGATTTTTCATGACTAAACCATTCAGTGATCCATTTTACTAACTAAAAACATCCATATCATGGCATCCCATATTATTCATAACCATACAGAGACAAGCAAGCAAACAACCATTGGTGACTTAAATAAATAAGGTTCTGTATGTATATGTATACATTCTGGTATTTTTAAAAGGGTATAGGCAACTAACATTGGCTTATGGCTTTTGAGAGAGTTTTTCTTTTTGCAAACATTTGTGCTTGAGTTAAACTCAGAATGACCTGGTTTCACTGAATCATAAAATTTTGTTTGCTATGCATATGAACATATATATATTTTCATTGAATCAGGAGCATCAGCACATAGGCAACCCTATTGCACCCCTAATTCCTTTTTGTCTCAAGCCTCAGCACTTATACATGAGTATATTGCAGCTCAACATTATTTACATCTTTCTGGGTTGAGCCGAAACCAATACTACTTGCCTATTTTCAACATTTTATTTTCTAGGTATTTGTTTATGTTCCTAAACATTAACATATCAGAGATCTGGATTTATATATATGTATACTAACTACACATAAAACTTTCTTATAAATAAACAAGTAAAACAACCAAAGAGGATCAAAACATTTTCAGATTTAAATTCACAGATAAGCATTCATATATGAAAATAATCCTTTAAGAAAATTACTTATAACTGGCTGCCTACATTAGGACTTATTGCCTTAGATTTTTGAGTGAGTTTTCTCACCTAGCTCTCTTCTTTGCTTCCTTAATTAATTGATGAACTTCTGCCTTTAGCCTTAAGCTCTTTTCCTTCCCTTGCCTTATGATTTCTATGGTGTTGTTTCTTTTTTTTTCAAAGTTCTTTTCTGAGAAGGAGAGGAGGCTGCTGCATATACATGTATATATACAGGGTCTTCCTTAGGGTTTTGGGTATTGGCTAAAGCCATTTTTGCCCACCAGAAAAATCATGTTATCTGCATTTTATTTAAACCCAAAGTTCTACCCTTCCCGGCTTAATTTAGGTGAAGAGAAAAGTGGTTACATTCTTTTCAGAATTTTGCTTTTCAGAAAATACTTTTTCCTTTGTCTACAATCATGCCAAAAATGTGACTTGATTTTATTATTTATCAAATACTCTTCCTAATTTTGCCTATAGCAAACATTTCCCTGTTTTGTCTTATTTTCCTATTTTTTAGCTTTCATGTAAATGGTATGTACCTTCTTTATTTATTTACAAGAGGAATACTCCTTTTTATATCTTCAGTCTTTTTATTTCTGCCTACATATATAAAATATATTGGTATGTTTTATTTTGCTGAATTGAACTCTAGTACCCTATTAACATATCTATATATATATATGTATATATATATAAAGCTTACTAAATTAATTAGTATACTCATCTGTATATATTTATACATTGTTTTGTACTGACACACACATGTACATGTACACTCAAAAATATTCAGTAGCATCCATATATGTATATTTACTTATGCATTCAGCTTTTAAGGATTTAATCTATATATATATATATATATATATATTTCCATACATATCAATATGTATTTATTCTTAGAGTTCAGGGATTTTAGCTTTTGTTCATGTGTATTTCCTGTGCACACATGTACACACATACTGATACACTATCAAGCTATATCACTCCCCTTTCAAAATTAATTCAAAAATTATTTTGAATTCATTTATATTTTTCAGAATAGATTCCTAAAATCTTGGGTCATTACATATACCCCTCCTTTTAGAAATTGTGTTCCACAATTTTCCTAAGCTTAAAATAAATTTTAAACTTAATTCAGAGAACAAATACATTCTCAACCAAATAAATTTTTAGTTCTATGATAACTAAAAACATATGCATCTAACAAAAGAAAACAATCAAAAATCAGAATTACCTTTAATCTGAAAATAGCTTAGGATAATTTATCCTAACTTTATCTTCTAATTCCCATGTGCAATCACTAGGATCAAGACTCCACTGTACCTTCACAAGTTTCAGAGATTTATTTCTCAACTTCTTCACATCTTTTGCCAAAATTCCCACTGGATCCTTTTCATAAATCAATTTAGAATTTATCTGCACTTGGGTTGGGGTCTCAAGAATTTCTGCCTTGTCATGGACCCACCTTCTCAATTGTGATACATGAAAAACATCATGTATACCTTGCATGTTTTCTGGTAATTCCAACTTATATGCCAAGGGACCAATTCTTTCCAGAATTTTGTATGGTCCAATATATCTCGGGGTTAATTTGCCTTGTTTTCCAAACCTCAGCACATTTTTCATAGGTGAGATTTTGATGAAAACAAAATTTCCCACTTCATATTCTACCTGCCTTCTTCTTATGTCTGCAAATTTCTTTTGCCTATCTTGAGCTGCTGCCATTCTTCTTCTTATCAACTCAATTTTCTCCTTGGTTTCTTGTATGTACTCAGGTCCTAAAATAGACCTTTCTCCTGCTTCTACCCAACAAACAGGTGACAAACAGGGTTTACCATATAAGGCTTCAAATGGAGCCATTCCTATGGTGCTTTGGTAGCTGTTGTTGTATGTAAATTCAACTAGATGAAGATAATCTTCCCAGTTGCCCCCAAAATCCAGTATACATGCCCTCAACATGTCCTCCAAAACTTTGTTTACTACCTCAGTCTGCCCATCTGATTGAGGATGGTAGGCAGTACTTAAACATAGTTCACTTCCCATTGCTTCTTGAAAGCTTCTCCAGAATTTTGAAGTGAAGATGGTGTCCCTATCACTCACAATGGTTTTGGGAATGCCATGTAACTTTACCACTTCATTTATAAAAATTTGAGCTAATTTTGGTGCTGTTCTTTCTGACTTGACTGGGATGAAGTGTGCTACCTTGGTTAGCCTATCAACTATCACCCATATACTTCTATTACCTCTCTTAGATCTAGGCAGTCCATCTATGAAGTCCATAGATATGTCTTCCCACTTCCACTGTGGTACACTAAGAGACTGCATCAACCCTGATGGCCTTTGGGTTTCAGCCTTGACTTGTTGGCAAGTCATACATTTGGCAATGTATTTAGCTATATCAGATTTCATCCCCTTCCACCAGAAGTCTCTTTTCAAATTTTGGTACATTTTTGTGTTGCCTGGGTGTATGGAGTATTTACTTCTGTGATATTCATTCAATATCTCTTTCTTCAATTCTGTGTCCTCTGGTACATACATCCTATTCTGGTATCTCATATAACCATTTTTATCAATATGGTGATTCATCACTTCCTCCCCTCTTGAGAGGAGCATTTTCTTCTCTAATAAGTTGGCATCTTGTTCTTGCATTTTTCCTACCTTCAGAATTAAATCTGGTTGAAGTGTCATTAAGCTTAGCTTCCCTTTATCTTCTTGTGCACCATGCATCTGCTCATCAATGTGCACACAACCATTCTCCCCAATTTCTAACTCAGTTAGCAAAGACAAGTCTTTAAATTCTTCTATCATCATCATAGCCAATTTAGCATGCTGTCTACTTAGAGCATCTGCAACTTTGTTTGCTTTGCCTGGTGTATAGAGTATGTCAAAGTCATAGGCAGCTAAGAACTCCACCCATCTATGTTGCCTCATGTTCAAATCTTTTTGTGAAAATAAATATTTCAGAGACTTGTGGTCAGTGTACAGTTCAAACTTTGTGCCCAACAAATAATGTCTCCAAAGTTTTAAAGCATAGATCACAGCTGCTAATTCGAGATCATGTGTGGCATACCTTACTTCATGGGGTTTAAGTTGTCTGGATGCATATGCAATGACTTGGCCTTGTTGCATCAACACTGCACCCAAGCCAAATCCACTAGCATCAGTGTATACCACTAGTTCTTCATTTCCATATGGTACCTTTAAAATTGGAGCATTCACCAATGCCTCCTTCAACTGTTCAAAAGACTTCTCACATTTTTCTGACCAAACAAAAGCTTGGTTCTTCCTGGTTAGGTTAGTGAGTGGTGTAGAAATTTTTGAAAAATCTTTTATAAACCTCCTATAATACCCTGCCATCCCCATAAATGACCTCACTTCACTCACAGTGCTTGGCCTCTTCCATGCTTGAATAACCACTACTTTATTAGGGTTCACAGAAATTCCTTGAGCAGATATAACATGGCCAAGGAAATGTACTTCCTCTTTCCAAAATACACATTTTGAAAATTTTGCCTTTAAATCTTTTTCCCTTAACCTAGACAAAACCAGGTGCAAATGATGCTTATGTTCTTCCACTGTTTTGGAATAAATCAAAATGTCATCAATAAAAATAAGCACAAACTTGTCTAAATAATCTCTAAAGGTTCTGTTCATTAAATCTACAAAGTATGATGGTGCATTGGTCAAACCAAATGGCATAACCAAAAATTCATACAACCCATACCTAGTGTTAAAGGCAGTGTACTTGATGCTTGATTCTTCCACCTTCATTTGATGAAAACCAGATGCTAAGTCTAGTCTAGAAAATACTTTTGCCCCTGCTAATTGATCAAAAAGATCATCTATTCTTGGCAATGGGTATTTATTTTTAATAGTTACCTTGTTTAATTCTCTATAATCTATACAGAGTCTTAAGGAGCCATCTTGCTTCTTAACAAATACCACTGGTGCTCCCCAGCAAGAATTACTTGGTCTTATACAACCCTTTTCTTCCAGTTCTTCTAACTGTTTCTTTAATTCCTTTAGTTCATTTGGCCCCATTCTAGTTGGCTTTTTAATCACTGGGCTTGCTCCTGGAACTAGATTGATCTGGAACTCTACTGGTCTATGGTGTGGAACACCCTTGACCTCACCAAACACATCCAAATATTCATTGACTATGGGAATTTCTTCAATGGTTAGTTCACTAAAATCTTTTTCTGAGTCAACTAAATGATATAGTTTTCCTTCCTTAGCTACTTCACATAAAACTGTGATTCTCTGACCTCTAGAATTTTGCAATGATATGGTGGATGAGTCTAAATTAATTATGGCTTTAAATTGCCTTAACCAGTCTACCCCCAATATAACACCTATATTTGGGTAATTCAAAACATATAAATTGGAAATAAAAATATTTCCTCCTATGTTTAATTCCACATCCACACAAATCATATTTAAAACACTAGAACTCCCCAGTGGACTTTGTATATGCAATTGGGTTTCAACCAATATGCAATTCAGCTTTAGCATTTTAACTAGTTCATAAGAAATTAAAGAGTGAGTTGCCCCAGTATCATATACTACTGCTATGGGTATGGTACAAATAAGTAATGTACCTTCCACTTGGCTATGGTTTTCTGTGTTACTCTCCACTGTGGCTTTGCCTTTTCCTTCCAAATTTGCCAATTTTCCTTGCTGTTTGTACTCAGGACAATTCCTCTTCATATGCCCCTCTTTCCCACATAGATAACACTTGAAAGCTCCTCCTTTCAATTCTGGACATCTTGGTTTGATATGTCCTTCTTTTCCACACTGATGGCACACAATTTTCTTCTTGGTTTCCTTAGCTTTGACATCTCCAGTGCCTTTGTTACTAGCCTCTTCATTCTTCTTATCATAAGGGTGATACCTCCCCTTACTCTTCTTGGTATTATTGTTCTTAAAATTTCTGAACTTCTCCCTTTCCTTGTCATGCTGCTCCAACCTCAAAGCTAAGTCTATCACATGGTCAAAAGTCTTGTCTGCATATGGTAACATGGCTCTGCTAAGTCCTGGGTTCAACCCTTTTATGTACCTATCATTTTTGGATGCCTCATCTGCCACAAGCATTGCTCCATATGTGGAAAGCCCCTCAAACCTTTGAGTGTATTCTGTGACAGTCATGGTTCCTTGTCTAAGTCTAATAAATTCTTCTAGCAAGGTAGTCTTTGCTGATGCTGGTACAAACCTTGCTTCCAACATCTCTTTGAATTTATTCCAAGTGATTTCATTCTCATTTCTTCCTGCAATGATAACTTCCCACCAGCCTAAAGCTACTCCTTTTAGCTGTCTTGAAGCCACTTGCCTCTTTCTTTGATCATCAAGTTGCATGTCATTGAAAATTCTTTCCAATGTTCTCAACCATGTTTGAATTTCCATGATACTTTCTGTCCCTTCAAAGCTTTTGCCTCCTAAATGAGTATATGTCTTAAGTAATTTTGAGAGTTCTTCATAGGGATTTTCTTGCCTTTGTCCTGCCCCATCCCTAAATGCTCTCACCAAGTCTTGCAGATTGACCATTGGTGGTGCATGGGAAGATCCTGCTCCCTGGTTTGGTGGTCTCCCTACCATAGTTTGCTAATAATAATTTACATAGCTGGTTAGTTTGATTGGTAATTTTATTATTTCAGTGGTTTTTTTTTCACACTGAAAACATTGATATATATATTTAGTTCCTTTAAATTTTATTTCTATCTAAGAACTTGATCTTTACTTCTACTATGTTGAATAACATAGCTCTGATACCAACTGAAATGACCCTCCTATTTCTACCCTAATTGCATAAGGATTTTTATTTTTACTTCATCAAAGGGAATTTAAATCAAATTAGGAATCAAAATTCCATACAAGCTATTGACATAGCCACTTGTTTCTTTTTAAATAGGCAAATTGAGCAAATCAGCTGTTCAGACGTCTAAATTATTATGACAGGCGTCTAAACTTAATCCCAGACGTCTAACTAATTATGACAGACGGCTCAGAGATCTAAAATTGAAACAGAGAGAAAAAGACATTTTGAACTGAATTCAGACATCTATTTTTTTTGTGACAGACGTCTACATTTAACCTCAGACGTCTAAATTATTATGACTGACGTCTAAGTTTAATCTCAGACGTCTAAATTATTCAGACTGACGTCTAAATTCAATTTCTATGTACATGCATATGCACATTCAATTTATATGTGTCAGGATGTCCACCTACATTCATTTACACTTTTAAGTTTGATTTAAACTTCCTTTGAACTATCAGAGATGATATATAGATTGATCATTCATTACAAATATATTTTCCAGGGTCATTTTCTTTTCCCAATAAACAAAATATATCCATGATCAAAATAATTAACCAATATAAATATATCAGTACATTCACAAAGATAAGCACATACATGTGAGGATGCATATGCCTCTCTTGTTTGAATCAGAGTTCTGGAAAACAAGAGGATGTTGGATTGATTGAATTTAATCAATCCACACATAGTTCAGTGTTATATGTCCAAGTTTGATTTACTTCTTATAAAATCTGTCTGGAATTTAAAATGCATTTGGTTAACAAGTTAAATTATGGGAACCTTGTAGTCATGTAAAAACATTCAACCTATGTCTATTTTCTTTTGTATACATATGCCATGGTAGAAAATAAAAACTATTTAATTTTTCTGAGAATCAACTATCCAGATTTTCCAAAACTTAAATCCTTTCCAAAGACTCAAGATTGACTAAATCATTCAATTTTAACATGGTATTCTTGCTAAATCCACTTACAAGATTTTGATTAACTTTTTAAACGTATCAGATATTAAACTAGGTTTATAGATTCCAGATACAAGTCAATCTCTTAACAAAATACTTAACAAAATATCCATCCCATATTCAATACTTAATACAAGTAACAATTTTAAATCTTTAATACATGCGGATTTTATCATTTAGGCTCTTATCTAACTAAGTTTAGCATGTTATAATCTTCTTCTCAAAGCCTTGCTCCTACTCCTACTTAGTTGCTGCAATCCCTGAAAAAGCATTTGAAGCTGCCTCATTTTAAATGAGACACCCCAGATGCCATTAGCACACTAGGGTCAGACACATGTCTGGTATGAGAAAATTCACCAAAGCAATTAGTTAATCAGGTTAAAATCAAATTAAATACATATACATAAAGTTCTACCCTTTGGAATCAGGTCATACTTGTGTGCATGCTCTGTGTCATTGTGCATGTGCACACTTTAATTTTCCTTTCCAGAGACTACATATATCAATATGGCACATACATTCAAGCATACAATTCAGTCATAATCAAACAATCATTCTTACCAAACAGGAAAATAACCAATATGAGTTAAATCATTTATTCAATCCTCATATTTCAATTCTGGGAAAAACTCTAGTTTTCTCATCATCTCAAATATTATTCCCTTGGTATATTTATCTATCCTGGTCTCACCCGCAATATTTATGAATCAATGGACACACTGTAATGAACTAATTCACTCCATTACACAAAGATCTCAGGACTTAAACAAGCCATGTGTCAACTTGTGTTACTCAAGAACACAAGTCATTCCTGCAGTGTTCTTGACCCCAATTTCCTAATCAGGTTTAAGTTAATAATAACTCTGTTGATTTTTCATGACTAAACCATTCAGTGATCCATTTTACTAACTAAAAACATCCATATCATGGCATCCCATATTATTCATAACCATACAGAGACAAGCAAACAAACAACCATTGGTGACTTAAATAAATAAGGTTCTGTATGTATATGTATACATTCTGGTATTTTTAAAAGGGTATAGGCAACTAACATTGGCTTATGGCTTTTGAGAGAGTTTTTCTTTTTGCAAACATTTGTGCTTGAGTTAAACTCAGAATGACCTGGTTTCACTGAATCACAAAATTTTGTTTGCTATGCATATGAACATATATATATTTTCATTGAATCAGGAGCATCAGCACATAGGCAACCCTATTGCACCCCTATTTCCTTTTTATCTCAAGCCTCAGCACTTATACATGAGTATATTGCAGCTCAACATTATTTACATCTTTCTGGGTTGAGCCGAAACCAATACTACTTGCCTATTTTCAACATTTTATTTTCTGGGTATTTGTTTATGTTCCTAAACATTAACATATCAGAGATCTGGATTTATATATATGTATACTAACTACACATAAAACTTTCTTATAAATAAACAAGTAAAACAACCAAAGAGGATCAAAACATTTTCAGATTTAAATTCACAGATAAGCATTCATATATGAAAATACTCCTTTAAGAAAATTACTTATAACTGGCTGCCTACATTAGGACTTATTGCCTTAGATTTTTGAGTGAGTTTTCTCACCTAGCTCTCTTCTTTGCTTCCTTAATTAATTGATGAACTTCTGCCTTTAGCCTCAAGCTCTTTTCCTTCCCTTGCCTTATGATTTCTATGGTGTTGTTTCTTTTTTTTTTCAAAGTTCTTTTCTGAGAAGGAGAGGAGGTTACTGCATATACATGTATATATACAGGGTCTTCCTTGAGGTTTTGGGTATTGGCTAAAGCCATTTTTGCCCACCAGAAAAATCATGTTATCTGCATTTTATTTAAACCCAAAGTTCTACCCTTCCCGGCTTAATTTAGGTGAAGAGAAAAGTGGTTACATTCTTTTCAGAATTTTGCTTTTCAGAAAATACTTTTTCCTTTGTCTACAATCATGCCAAAAATGTGACTTGATTTTATTATTTATCAAATACTCTTCCTAATTTTGCCTATAGCAAACATTTCCCTGTTTTGTCTTATTTTCCTATTTTTTAGCTTTCATGTAAATGGTATGTACCTTCTTTATTTATTTACAAGAGGAATACTCCTTTTTATATCTTCAGTCTTTTTATTTCTGCCTACATATATAAAATATATTGGTATGTTTATTTTGCTGAATTGAACTCTAGTACCCTATTAACATATCTATATATATATATGTATATATATATAAAGCTTACTAAATTAATTAGTATACTCATCTGTATATATTTATACATTGTTTTGTACTGACACACACATGTACATGTACACTCAAAAATATTCAGTAGCATCCATATATGTATATTTACTTATGCATTCAGCTTTTAAGGATTTAATCTATATATATATATATATATATATTTCCATACATATCAATATGTATTTATTCTTAGAGTTCAGGGATTTTAGCTTTTGTTCATGTGTATTTCCTGTGCACACATGTACACACATACTGATACACTATCAAGCTATATCACTCCCCTTTCAAAATTAATTCAAAAATTATTTTGAATTCATTTATATTTTTCAGAATAGATTCCTAAAATCTTGGGTCATTACAACTTTTGACAAAGAAAGTTAGAATTCTATACTATTATCAAAATATTTTTTCTCTTCTTCAAGACATCTTATAAAATAAATACTCCTCAAACCTTATAGTATATACTTTAAAATACCCTTTAACTAAAATATTTCTTTTCAAAAAACCCCTCAACAAAATATTTTTGTAGAGAATTCTAAGTCATAATAAGGTTTAAAATTACCTTTGTCAATGGATGTTCTCGAATTAAGGATAATTTTTGTTCCCATTAAAATATTCTTGCCAAAATAAAAAATTTAAATTGAACATCATTTCATAAAAATATTTTTAAATAAAATATTTATCAACAAAATTTCACTTTTATAAAAAAGATTCCAAGTCTAACAAAACATTTCTAAACCATAATACTATTGTACATATGCACTCTAAAGGAGGTTTAAAACAATAGAGTTTCTCACAAAAATGTTCCTTCGAAGACTAAAATAAACTCAGAATATCTAATTAAAACACCTTTTTACTAAAGTACTTTCAAATAAAATATTTTTACAATATTCACTTTTCCTTTTTGAAAATATCTTCATAAAAATATTTTATTTCCAAATTAAATCTTTATTCTCATCAAAAATTTCAACAAATCATTCTATGCCCAAAATAACCAATATTCCCCTTTTGATAAAATATCCTTAAAATTAGAAGTGTATATTATATAAACTTTCCAAACAAATATTATTCAATTTAAAAATAAAACGTAATTCCGTAGGTTAAGATTCAATTATAACTTAACATCGGGTGTGTGTCAATCGAGTTATAACCAACACTTAACCCCTTTTATAAGTGTTCACCCTACCCCACTCCTACTTAATTATCTTCCATTATTATAAATAGATATCATTTTAGGGTGAGGTAAAAGCGGTTAACAAACAACCTATACGTACAAAGCATACAACTGTCAATCAAAACACTCTCTCATTATATATTTTAACCCAACCTAATACGAAAATCATTATAACCTAATGCTCAAACTTACCCAAGGCTCAGGGAATCGCTAAACCTAAGCTCTGATATCCAATGTGACAACCGACTATTTTTAACATCCAAAATCAATTATAAATGACATTAAAATACGCTTGCAACAAATTTCAGACATTAAAAGCAGTGGACCGATGGTAGATAAAAATTAAAAATTCTAAAATAATGAATAAGAAGGGAAAACCTCACAAGGGAATTTAAACATCAACACATATGTACTATCTTATATCAATGATTAAATATTACACAAATCCGGTACATCAGATATTATACATTTTTCAACACATCAATTATTAAAATAAAAACTGAAAAATTTTGATGCAAGGGATATGCCAATCTATCATGTGGATACAACTCCTTCCAGACCCTTTTCCCTTTTCTTTGCTTTCACCTGCAAACTTATAAATACATATACATATATATTAAAGGAAAAAGGTTTCAACTACATTTGGACTATGCCTAACCCTATATGCTACGGCCATAGGCTCGATAGTTATTGCATTGGAAAAGACTGCCTAAGTACCCCCTTTTGAAGGATCAAGTCCATGTAGTTCTATTTTATGTTTTTCTCGTATATCCAAATACTTGTTAGTACAATGCAACCATATCATCCATGTAACAGTTGCAACCATCAAAACCAATGCAATTAATTCAATCAATGCAGATATTAAAAGTAAAAAATAGTATACCTACTCATCCATCATAACATAGTATTATACGGGGCAACAACAAAAATAAAACATAGACATCAAACACGAACAACATTCAATGTTAACCAAATCATCAAATATGAAAACAGTAACATAAATATACCTACCTTCATTATTAATTATCAACTATAATAATGCATTACCAATGTAAGTATAAATCATTCAATGTATACTGATCACTCCACAATACTAACACAATATCAATATCATCATCCATCATCAAATAAACATAATTAACTACCCGTCGTCTAGTAGCAATAATGGTAAAATATCACACACTCATCAAATGAGATACCATCATCAAACATCAAATAGATAATTATGATCAATAACTAATCACACATTTTACAACTATTTAAATAATAGACTTACAACTATTATCCTCTAAAATATAAAATCGTTTTATTATTTTTTATTATAAAGTGATCTTCATTTATTCACCTCCAAAACGGTGATAATCCTTTTTAAACAACAATATACTCTTTAAATTCTATATTGTACTTCCATATCTTCAAATATCCTAAAACATTGTATTTTAAATCAAAATTGTAATCTTCTTCAAATCGCTTCTTAAAGCTACATTATTATAACTATTATTTTACATCAAAAAAATATGCATTAAAACCCTTTTAATACTTTCCAAAACCAATTTCTTACTATTTATTCCCAAAATGCAATAGTTTATTTTAAATCACCAAAAGTTCTTTTATTTCCTTTTTGCTCAAAACGGTAATAATTTAACCCAAAACACTCTTACGTTTACTATTATTATTATTTCAAAAATATATTATGTTTTATTACTTAAATAATAATAATAATAACATTTTTCCATTAAACACTACAAAATCCATATTATTGTCATTTACTCAAAACAACGTAATTTTGTCCAGAAACCATATTATTATTTATAAAATCCCACTTTATTAAATAACAATAACAAATCATCCAAATTTATTTTAAATATATTTTTCCATTATTATTTATGATCCCCTAAATATTTATAAATGATAATCCTATTAAATTTATTCCATTAGTTTTATTTTATTTCTTTAAATCAAAGTAATATACAAACTTCACACAAAAACTATAAATAATCACGTCTATCATTTATCTAGTTTTCCTTATTGTTTTCCATTTTATTTTAATTAATTATTTTCCTAATTTAACTTAAATATTTAATTTGATTTAAACATCGAAAAATAAACAATTAACTTAAGGCACAACGTATCCAAAATATCCTTAATATCCAAACGATCACTAATATATCACAGCACATATCAATAAATGGATAAGCATTCAATATTTTAAAATTCAATTAATTAAATTAAATTATTCATACCAACATGCTTTTTCCAACAGCCTTAAACTAGCACACCCTATGCCAAATCATCTAGAATTATACCACGAGTCCAATGGAAGAAACCGTATGTCAATCAAAGTTCGTATGCCAAAATTGTTAAGGTTATAAGATTCATTATTGAAATATTAATTTGTCCACATTTAAAAATTAATTAATCAAGTTTTATAATTCACTTAGGTGTGTAATGAAGCCGTAGGCGAATCCATTTAGCACCCTTAACCATGCCTTTGAACACCTCTAGACGCCATTAGGGACCATTAATAGACATCATATCTGGAATCCTCATGCCATTGCCTTCAAGTCCGACCCCACCAGCCTTTCCTCCGCCTCCACCGACTAGCCTGCATCGCCATCGGGTATAGTCATGTTTTTTGAATTATTCTGGCCATCTAGTCGAGATTTGAGATGGTCGACCACCATGGATGTGTTCCATTTATCGTCCCTGATGCAATGGTGCCTTCTGATCATCGATTGGTCGTTGTTTTAACATTGAATTAAAAATCTTAAATTCGACGATCGTGGAAAAATCATCAATTTTCGGCCAAGTAGAGCATCAGATGCATAAACAAATTTCAAGCGCTACTTTGCCTTGTTTAGAGCTTTGAATCCATATATAATTCGACTGAGTTTGAATACTATGAATTTTTAATGCATTATTAATTAATTTGCTAATCTCATTAGAGAGCAATTAGGATGATTTCGAGATTAAGGAAAAAACTAAAGATAGAGGTGACGGTGTAACCATTCGACTTTTCGACCCTTGAATGTCAACACTAAACACATCTACGGTTTCCGTATGCTGAAAACCCAAGTGCCAGAAAGATAGAAAGTTAGGGTAAAATAAAATAAAAGAAGAATAGAACAGGAAAGGAAGAACACAACATCAGAATCTCACAATGGAACAGTGATAATAATATCAAAGGAACAATACAAAGGGTTACTCTGAATGCAGAAATATCAAAGTTGCTAAAACCTAAGTACTATCATCAACCTGGACAATTATAACTGGCTTTCCTCATAATGTTGATATATACAATACATAAATACAGTGGAAATGAGAATACTGTGGAAGATAATCATCTAGCTTCTCTTTGTAAGCTCCAAAGCATCTGTAGCTAAATCTGGAAACACATAGGGCTGACCTGAGCATTATAAGAAAATAACACCCAGATCAATCTAATAAACCAGTGTGAGAAAAATCATGAAACAGGGAATAGGTAACGGTAATCATTGAGACTGTATCCTGTAGTGGTTTTTCCTTAAAGAAACCAACCGTTTATTAAGTTTAATATAGTGATATGATAGATAATGTCTATAGTATAGAATATAAATCATATCAAATAGTTGTGATGCTTACATTGGTCACAACATAACATATGTAGGGTAAAATCAAAATCGCCAAGGTACGTTCGCATAATAGATTTTCCATGGAGATCCATTTGGTCAAGCCGAAATCTAATCTCCATGCACAAGTATCAGAAAACACCTTTCGATCGTTGTATATCTTTAGATAAAATATACCATAAGGTAAACACAAAGGTCCATGCCTGAACATATACATAAACCACGTGGTACCAAATATCATCAACTCCTAGTACCAACATCGATAAGTATTCTCTAGATATGGAGTTGATAATACCCTATCATGGGTCAGCCAAACCCCGGATTGTGCATCCTACTCTGTCTTTAGCCATTTCCTATGTCGAGGTTTTGTTCTGCATCTTTCACATGAGCCTTCATCAATCGAGCAGAACATGAATCCTCAAATGGGTATCAACATCTCGAACAGATCGTGGATCACTACATGGATTCCAGCATCTCGAACAGATCTTGAACCTCCATATAGATTCCTTGCATAAGTCCTCCAACAAATGCTAACACTATCCTCTCTCTTGGAATACTCCTCAATTAACACATTTCCAACTTACTATTCCTCCTCAAGAGGGAATTAGTAGTTTGAAGCTCTATGGCTCCATCCCTACATGACATCAATCTTAACTCCCATAAATAGATAAGCCTTTACTTTGTCGGCTTTTAGTGTTAAGCATAGTTAATTACTTTTCACATAAGTAATTAAACAATCAACCATTTGGCCGCTAAGCAATACTTAAACCTTTTCAAAAACATTTGTATATACTTTTAAAATACATGAAAATACTTATAATAGGTTTTAAAACATTTATCCAAAATACTACTTGAAAATAGCAAGTTTACAAAATCCCTTAAAATCTTGAAAACGACATGTTTTCTAACAAAATATCTCTCCTTTAAAAATTCATAGCTAATTCATAAAATTCATAAATATCTCAAACCATTTTTAAAATTATCTAATAATGGTTAGTTACACTTGTAAAAAGAATGAAACAAAATATTAAATTTAAATATCTTTTCAAATCTTTTAAGTCAAAAATCAAGGCTAAACGGGGCAGTTTTGCACTAGTGTTGTTTTGGCCACTTTTCGAGATATTACTTAACTTTTTACTATTCAACCTTTTAATAGCAACACACACACACACACACACACACACATATCTATATATATATAAGACATTATAAATATGGCAAGAAACCCCTAAGGATCTCTATAAATTCCATAGCAATCGGCAAAAATAAGGCAATTCACAAACTGAATCTATAGCGACTATCGCTATAAGTACACTTTCAAATCCGAGTCCAATCTAAAAAAAATTCCATCTATAACCTATGTGCTTTTTTCAAGGTCTTATCACAAGTCATACAAGTTTATTCTAGTTCATTTCAAGTCTGTTCAAAGTTCGTTCAAGTCGATATACATGGATCACATACGTCACTTACTTTTAAAGTAAGAATCAGAACAATGTTTTAATATAAGTTAACAACAAGTTAAACAACATAAAAATAATCAAACACAACATATATATCTTATATTTTCCATTCAAAATGAGGTGTTTTAATGAGAGAGAGGTTTGTTATACGGACCCGTATTTTATGTATCGGAGGATCATAAAATATTATTTTTAAATTCATATGAGTTTGGATTACTCTATAACTTTGGGAAATGACTATTAGTGATATCTCTTATATTTAGAATTTTCCTAATGATTTTACCCCTAAAAATTTGTATCGGCTATAACTTTTGATAGGAGCTGACACTGAAAAGATATGATGGTTTCCCTTTTCGTAGAGTGGTCATAATAGAGATTTGGACTTTCTGGCTATGAGACACGACTGTTTGAAGATTAGTAGTTTTTGGAGCAGCTTAAGGTGTAATTTGTGAGTTTTAGGGGCAAGCCCACAAACCCATTTCAAGTTTGGAGATTATATTTGGCTAAACCATCATCCTTAAATCACTTTTACACCTTCTCAAATAGATCTAAGCCTCCATTAACTCATCCTCCACCTAAAACCTTCTCTTTTCTCCTTCAAATCAAGTCTAAATCATAGATTGGGGTTTGATTAGCAAGGTGATTCATTAGAAATGTGACGCCCAACCCTGAGACCCACATTAACAAAGAATATTACTATGTAATACCGTATGCTAATGCGGAGAATAGGGCTGGTTAGGAGCGACCATCTATAGCCTTGTCTTAAATATCTATTGAATACGTCGACAAATGCTATATTTTTTTTCTATCTTAAGTGGATTGACATATAATAAATACTTAATACAAATTCATAGGTGGCTATAGGATCTATCAGAACAAAATACAACAACTCAAATGCAAAACACATTACAGAACAGTAGATCATCACATATACACACACACACATACAGATACATCACAGAGTATACAAAATGATACATGTCAAGTGGTATAGCAACCACAGTATACAAGCAAGTCAAAAGAATATACATATCATAGTAGCAAACAAAAAGGACAACATAAAAAGCTATATCAAATAGAGCTAGCAGAATAGTCCATGCGGAAGTAGAATAGGCTAAGTCCAAATGTACATAACCTGAAACACCTCGGTCTGACCCGTGTATAAAATACATGGGTCGGTCTAGCAAAACAAATCAATTTACAAGGATAAACGATAATATGAGCATAAGGATAAAGTAATAATGTTCCCAAGTGAGAAGGGAAAATTTAAAGTGTATGGTTACTTCATGTGATGAATGGTATCACTACACAACATATAATCTCAGAATAGATAAAATAACCCATAAAACGCTAAAAGTAGCGAGCCTCATATCATCAGCATTTCATAAAACATCAAATATGGTTTTGGGGAAAACCTAAACCCGCCATCCTAGCAAACCCAAAACATGCACAAAGAGATCCCATCTCAAACACGCCATAAGGCAAATATATCTCCAAAGAGGAAAATAAAATCTCACGTAAATGCCAAAAGGAAAATTTCAAATAACGCCAGTGTAGGCAATTCAAATCTCAAAAGTAGAACTCCCAAGAGTTCAAATTCCCAAAAGGTAATCGCCACAAATATTTATCGAATGGTTCAACGGACAAATTCCGAAAAGGGGCGATACTCTAGAGAAAATAGTCAAAGAAATCTTCTCAAAAGTTTAGCACATGCTTGTGGTCGAAGCCTTGCCAAGTACTATTATCTCAAATAGGTACCTCGCCCGAAGGCAAAACGTCACAATGGCAAATATGCCGCAATGGCAAATACGCTGCAATGGCAAATATGTCGCAATGGCAAATGCCGCAATGGAAAACATCTCGAAGACAAATACGCCGCAATGGCAAATGCTGCAATGGCAATGACCCAAAGGTCCAGTACTGGCATGCCGCAATGTGTCACAAACTCTCTGATAGGAACCCGAACAGTGTTAACGTGTGTCCCATACCACACGTTCGCACTAAACGGTTTACTAACTACTAGTAAATTTCACACTCAAAGCAGTAAAAAGTTTACCTCATCTCATCGGTAAACATGAATCGAAGGTCAAAACGATCAAACGGACAAGTTGGGAATTAACCAATAAGATATACGCACGTGTCTGATACCACGTGTTTTACCAAACCGTTTAATTCTCCTTCTCATTCGCTTGAAATGTGAAAAATGGTGTAATTTATATATAATAATTTACTTTGGAAAACAAGCTTTGAAAACCAATTTCCGAAATCAATTTGAATTTTGGTGAGTTTAATTGAAGATTGAGCTTGATTTTTGAGAAATTGGTAAAGTGGTTTACTGACTTTGCTTTTAGGCTGAAGGAGGAAGAAGGAGGTAATATGAATAAACATACAGCTAAACACTATTTCCTCTTTTCTTAACCAGGCTAAGACTAAATGGGCTAATTGGGTTTGATAATTAAAAGAAATAAAATGGCTTAAGGTTTAAATCAACACTAAACAAATAAATGTGTACATATCACATATACACATAAGTAAAAATGCATTTCTCTCAATTTACACACAAGAAAAATATGAAAACTTGTATACAAACAAAATAAAACATTTTCTATCATATACAAAGATTAATTTATACTTTTAAACATTTTTATTATTAAAATCCTTAATTTAACAAAAATACACCCTTTACTCAAATAAATGAATAAAACATTGTTTTTAACTTCTAAAATTCCACAAAATTTATTTTCTCACCTAGAAAAATATTTCAAACCATTTCAAAACATTATGTATAGCCAAAACTTATTTTTAACCCAATTTCTACCTTTTATTTCAATAAACCACATTTAAAAGTTACATACTTCTTTTAAAAATTATTAAAAGAAGCAAATAGGCAATAATTAATATAATTATTGCATTTTCTCAAAAATGAAATCATTTTCATTATTTAAAGCCCATATTCCATTTATTAACACTCTAAACAAAATAAAATAAAGCTTGGAATTTTATTTTCTCATTTTAAATTCCAAAATTCATTGTTTATTCCAAATAAACAATTTAATTTCTCCTATTTTAATTTAACTTACAATATTAAATTATAATTATTGTTATAATTCAATATTGACAGGTAATCTCCAAACCAAGGTTGTTATAGACTCCCCCCTTAACAAAATGCATTCTCGCAATTCCTAGGGAAGAATTTGTATTCAACTACTTAATTTCATCACTTAAAAAGAAAAGAAATAAGCTTGAGATAAAGAGATATTCTCACCATCGCTATGGGAAGATAGAAAACCGGGATAGGATCGCTCGATAAACTCTCTAGTTTCCCAAGTGCGGTCTTTAGGATTAGCGGACCATTGAACTTTAACAAGCGGCACGTCCTTGTTTCGAAGGCATCTCACTTCCGAAACAAGTACGAAAATAGGCTGCTGCATAAAAAGATAAGTCTGGTGAGATCTCAAGCTCTTGCAAATTAGGAGAATCGATAACAGAATCCGACTCTCGAAGACACTTCCAAAGTTGAGAGACGTGAAACACGTCATGAATGCCAAATATATGAGCTGGAAGTGAAACTCTATAAGCCACAGGACCTATGCGGTCAGTAATAGGAAATGGTTCCTATAAAGCGAGGAGCCAATTTCCCAGTCGTACTGAAGCACATAACCCCTTTCAGAGGAGAAACACGAATGAAAACAAGATCACCAATAGAGAACTCGAGATGCTTCCTACGGTTATCCACGTAGGATTTTTGGCGGCTTTGTGCCTCTTTCATTCTCTGACGAATCAGAATAATCTTCTCAGAAGAATTACGAATAGAATCTGGGCTAAGAGTAAGCTTCTCTCCAGATTCCAACCAACATGAAGGTAATCAACACGGCCTTCTGTATAAGGCTTCGAAAGGAGCCATACCAATACTAGACTGGAAACTATTATTGTAGGAGAATTCCATTTAGGTGATCCTCCCAACTACCACCAAAATCTTGAATGCAAGCACGGAGAAGATCCTCGAGAATACAATTCACTCGTTCAGTCTGTCCATCAAACTGCAGATGATATGCTGTGCTGAAATTAAGCTATGTTCCTAAAGCTTGCTGAAGACTCTACCAGAAATGACTCATGAACAGCGGATCACGGTCATAAATAATCGAACTAGGAACACCGTGAAGTCTCACAATTTCCTTGATATATAACTTGGCCAAATGAGAAGCACTCCTATTAGACTTAATAGGAATGAAATGAGCTGATTTGGTGAGGTGATCAACAATAACCCAAATGCTAGAATGGCCCAATCTCAAACGAGGTAGGCCGTCAATGAAATCCATCGAAATCTGATCCCATTTCCACAATGAAATCTCTAGAGGCAGAAGGAGACCAGAAGGGTGCTGATGCTCGGCTTTGATAAGTTGACAAGTCATGAAATTACTCACATAACTCGCCACATCGCGCTTCATGCCTTTCCAATAATAAAGGCGATGCATATCAGCATACATCTTGCAACTGCCGGGATGAATGGTATACTTAGAGCGATGACAGTCATCGAGAATGTCACGCCTAAGTGCAGAATCAGAAGGCACGACTAGACAGTTCTTCTTGCGAAGACACCTATGAGAATCAATACTGAAATCCCGCAACTCCTCATCACGGGACTCAGACTCACAAATCTGAATAAGGTGCACAAGATCGGGATCATGCCACTGAGCATCGGTAATACGATCCAATAAACTAGGTCGAGCTTCCAAACTGAATAATAAAATTGGAGAATTAGAAGATGGAGCTCGATCACGAATATCACAAAGGGATAAGGTCTCAAGAACATCCCACTCGGCTAGCATCATAGAAACAAATGCTGAATGTTTGCGACTAAGCGCATCAGCAACACGATTACCCTTACCAGGGGTATATTGGATATCGAAGTCATAGGAGGCAAGGAACTCGAGCCAACGCTGTTGCCTCATATTGAGCTACTTCTGAGTGAACAGATATTTCAAGGACTTGTGATCGGTATAGAGAATGAAGCGCTCGCCTAATAGATAATGGCGCTAAATCTTCAAGGCGAAGACAATGGTGGCTAACTCGAGGTCATGAGTGGCATAGCGAACTTCATTCGGATGCAGTTGCCTAGAAGCATAAGCAACTACCCGATCCTTCTGCATAAGCACGACACCGAGGCCACATTTACTAGCATCGGTGTAGACAACAAGATCATGATTCCTTTCAAGAACCACTAGAATAGGAGCATTAGTGAGAAGCTCCTTCAACTGCTGAAAAGAAGCTTCACACTTGTCAGACCAAATAAATCGAACGCCTTTCCGAGTAAGGCTGGTGAGAGGAAGCACAATGCGGGAAAAATACTTAATGAATCGGTGGTAGTAACCCGCCAATCCAAGGAAGTTGTGAATCTCATGAACATTCTCATGCCTCTTCCAATTTTGGATGGCTTCGATCTTCGAAGGATCGACCGAAATGCCTTCGGAGGAAATAACGTGGCCTAAGAACTTAACCTTATTTTCCCAGAAATGGTACTTAGAGAATTTCGCTTTAAGCTGATGATGATGAAGAGTACTCAAGACAATTCTCAAGTTATTAGCATGCTCGGCTTTAGACTTCGAATAAACAAGGATGTCATCGATGAACACAAGGACGAACTTATTGAGATATTCCCGGAATACTCGATTCATAAGATCGACAAAGAAAGCAGGAGCGTTCGTCAAACCGAATGGCATAACGAGCCACTCGTAAGATCCATATCAAGTGCGGAAAGCTGTAAGTGGAATGCTATCTTCCGTAACTCGTAGCTGATGAAAACCAGTGGCAAGGTCGAGCTGAGAGAAGACCTTAGCGCCACTCAATTGATCGAACATATCGTCGATCCTAGGCAACGGATATCTATTCTTGATGGTCAACTCGTTAAGCTTGCGATAGTCGATGTAAAGCCTAAGAGTTCCATCGGACTTCTTCACGAAGACGACCGTGGCATTCCATGGTGAAAAACTGGACTGAATCAACTACTTGGACTCAAGCTCTAAAAGATGCTTCTTGAGTTCCTCATTTTCCTTTGTAGACATCCTCATGGGAGGACGACTAACTAGCTGCGTGCCTTGAATGAGATCAATGCGGACTTGATCTCCCGCTTGGGTGGCAAACCCGAAACAGGCTCAAATACATCAGAGAAATCACAAACAACAGATATACGAGATATATCATCATCATCTCGTGAGTCTAGAGAATATAAAGCCACTTCAAAATTTTCCACATTTCGAAGAACAAGTGATAGCAAAGCAGACGAATCTGGATGTCGAAGATATAAAACTCTCTCAGAACAAATAATCTTGGCATCGTATCGCACTAACCAGTCCATACCCAAAATCATATCAAAACCCAAATAAGAAATAACATGCATATTTGCACGAAAAGAAAATCCACATAAAACAATCTCAACATCATCACAAAGCTTGCTAAGGGTTGCAGATCCCCCGATAGGATTCGCAATCCTCAATGAAGTAACAAGGCATGAAACATCCAAAGAAATAGCATCAACGAGCTCTTTCGATACGAATGAATGCGACGCACCTGTATCGAAGAGAACTCGAATAGAACGATCATGGAATAAAATAGAGCCTTCAAGGATAAAAGGAGATGTACCTATGCGCTGAGAAGACCTTCTAAAAGCATTCACTACATTCAGCTTGCCAGACTGGGTATTACTAGGAGCAATAGGACAAGTGGCAAGACGGTGGCCTTCCTTCTTGCAATAATGACAGAAGAGAGGCTTAGGACAATCACGAATCATGTGGTTAGGAGAACCACAATTGAAACTCCCCTTCTGAGTAGAAGGTGTTCCACTAGGCTGAGAACTTGGACCAACAAACTTCTTCTTCTTCTAAGGAAAATACTTCAGCTTATGAAATGGGAACTTCTTCTTATTGGGGTTCTTGCGAACCTCAACCTCATTACCACTATCGCACTCCTTCTCGATGACTTCGAGATGAAGCGCCAAGTCAACCAACTCCTCGAAAGAAAGCTTGAGCTGGAGCATCAAAGACTTCTTGAGATACTTCTTCAGACCAGAGACAAAATTCAGATTCTTCTTATATGGAGTGCTGATATATTCAAGACCATACTTAGATAAGGCCTCGAATGATGAAACATAATCAGAGACGGAGGACTTTCCTGGCTTCAACTCGAGGAAGTGATGGGCCAATAAAGCTTTCTCATATTCAGGAATGAACTTGAGCTTAAATTGTTCCCAAAACTGAGTCCAAGAAAGAGTAGACTCATCGAGCTCGGCTATGAGAAGCTCGTACCATTCAAGGGCACGCTCTTGCAACAGGCTAGATTCAACAAGAACTCTGTCGCGGTCAGAAAGATCCATGCGAGAGAAGATGCGCTCGCACATACGAATCCAAGCTTGGACCTCTAGAACAGACTCGGAGCCTTCGAACGACTTTTTTCCGAGATGACAGAAATCACTATACATGCACGCAAAGACAGACTTGCGCGGAGGAGATGATGGAGTAGGAGCTGGAGGCTGAGTTCTCCTAAATAACTCTATAAACTAATCGCCAGACATAGAAACGTCGTTCGGATGCGAGCCGTTGGATTGCCCGGCATCCGAGCATCGTCCACTGCCTCTTCCAGCCATTAGCTGAAAGTTAAGATAAGATAAAGATTATTCACAGGGTAGATATCATTAATTCAATAAGGAATACTATGGAATTAAAATGCATTCCTAGACATATTCCCAAACTTCTATCTACCCCAAAGGACAAGAAAAGGTCAAAGGCAAGATGATTAAGGGATTCGTAACACTTGTATTACGCTAAGATGTACCGTAATATGTGTTTCTGTTCTATGTTTATCATATTTTGTTTTGAACTCAGCTCTGATACGAAGCTGTGACGCCCCACGCTGAGACCCACATTAACAAAGAGTATTACTAGGTAATACTGTCTGCTAATGTGGAAAATAGAGCTAGTTAGGAGCGACCATCTATAGCCTTGTCTTAAATATCTATTGAATACGTCGACAAATGCTATATTTTTTTTCTATCTCAAATGGATCGACATAACCAATAAATACTTAATACAAAGCTATAGGAGGCTATAGGATCTATCAGAACAAAATACAACAACTCAAATGCAAAACACATTGCATAACAGTAGATCATCACATATATATACACACACACATACAGATACATCACAGAGTATACAAAATGATACATGTCAAGTGGTATAGCAACCACAATATACAAGCGAGTCAAAAGAATATACATATTAGAGTAGCAAACAAAAAGGACTACACAAAAAGCTATATCAAAAAGAGCTACCAGAATAGTCCACGCGGAAGCAGAATAACCTAAGTCCAAATGTACCTAACCTGAAACACCTCGGTCTGACCCGAGTATAAAATACACGGGTCAGTCTAGCTAAACAATTGAGTTTACAAGGATAAGCGATAATATGAGCATAAGGATAAAGTTATAATGTTCCCAAGTGAGAAGGGACAATTTAAAGTGTATGGTAACTTCATGTGATGAATGGTATCACTACACAACATATAATCTCATAATAGATAAAATAACCCATAGAACGCTAAAAGCAGCGAGCCTCATATCATCGGCATTTCATAAATCATCAAATATGGTTTTGGGGAAAACCTAAACCCGCCATCCTGGCAAACCCAAAACATGCACAAAGAGATCCCATCTCAAACACGCCATAAGGCAAATATATCTCCAAAGAGGAAAATAAAATCTCACGTAAACGCCAAAAGGAAAATTTCAAATAACGCCAGTGTAGGCAATTCAAATCTCAAAAGTAGAACTCCCAAGAGTTCAAATTCCCAAAAGGTAATCGCCATAAATATATATTGAATGGTTCAAAGGACCAATTCCGAAAAGGGGCGATACTCTAGGGAAAATAGTCAAAGAAATCATCTCAAAAGTTTAGCATGTGCATGTAGTTGAAGCCTTGCCAAGTACTGTTATCTCAAATCGATACCTCGCCCGAAGGCAAAACGTCACAATGGCAAATACGCCGCAATGGCAAACATCTCGAAGACAAATATGCCGCAATGGCAAACGCCGCAATGGCAATGACTCGAAGATCCAGTACTAGCACGCCGCAATGGCAATGACTCGAAGATCCAGTACTAGCACGCCGCAATGGCAAATGTGTCGCAAACTCTCGGATAGGAACCCGAACAATGTTAACGTGTGTCCCATACCACACGTTCGCACTAAACAGTTTACTAACCGCTAGGAAATTTCACACTCAAAGCAGTAAAAAGTTTACCTCATCTCATCAGTAAACGCGACTCGAAGGTCAAAATGATCAAACGGACAAGTTGGGAATCAACCGATAAGATAAACGCATGTGTCCATACCACGTGTTTTACCAAACCGTTTAATTCTCCTTCTCATTTGCTTGAAATGTGCAAAAACATGTAATTTATATATATATAATTTACTTTGGAATGCAAGCTTTGAAAACCAATTTTCGAAATCAATTTGAAAACCCATATTCGAAAATTCCCTTATTATAAAGAATAAATAGATTTTACACTTGAAAATACTTAAAAATATTATATAATAATTATTTTTAAATGCCCATTAGTTTTAAAAATCATTTCAAAAAGATTCGAAGAAAACCGTGCTCGAAAACGAATAAAAACAAGGAAAACCACTCAAACCGATATTCGAATTTAAATTCAAATTAAATTCAAATAATCCAAAATTTGAATTTAAAAATCTCCAAAATTTGGCTAGTCTATTGATAGACATCATGGCCTATAATTATCATCAAAAACATCACGAATATAGCTGGAAAATGAAGCAAAAGAAAGTCGGAAACATTAAAACAAAAGAGGAGACAAAGCAAATTTTTGCCTCTGCCAGGTCGACCTCCTTGGTCCCTAGGTCGACCGTACGATCGACCTAGGAGGCACTGGGTCGACTTGCATGTCGACCCAGGGAGGATGGCAGTCGACCTAGCATACGAACTTTGTTTCGGTTGATTTCCTGCTCGCGATTTGATTTTCTAAGCAACTTCTGACTTATCAAACAGCAATATTTTTCATTGAAATTTTACAGGGATGAAGTTCAACATGCAAGCTATCAAATGCAAGAAATCAGGCAGCATTTTGTTGCCGGAATCACAAGATATAAGGGTTCAAAGATGCAACAGAAACTGAATATAAACAAGCAAAATATTCACTATAGGAAATCCTAAACAGAAATAGATTTTTACAGATTCAAGCACTGACGCTTTTGTTTTGGCTAGTTTGTGAGTTTATACAACTCACCTTGCTGATAGATGATAAAAGCTCAGATTTTTGATGAATAGAGGAGCTTTGCTTGAGATTACAAGCCTTTAAAACCTATAGAAAGCAAATACAGAACATGCAAACAACATACAGTAAAAAAAAATAGAAAGCTATTTACTGTAAAAGAATTTTGTGATGAAATTGTATGAGTTGGAGTTGTATACCTTTGATTTATCTTTAATTTGCAAAAAGACTTGAATTTTGATGAGTTTAATTGAAGATTGAGCTTGATTTTTGAGAAATTGGTAAAGTGGTTTACTGACTTTGTTTTTAGGCTGAAGGAGGAAGATGGAGGTAATATGAAATGAACGTACAGCTAAACACTATTTCCTCTTTTCTTAACCAGGCTAAGACTATATGGGCTAATTGGGTTTGATAATTAAAAGAAATAAAATGGCTTAAGGTTTAAATCAACACTTAACAAATAAATATGTACATATCACATATACACATAAGTAAAAATGCATTTCTCTCAATTTACACACAAGAAAAATATGAAAACTTGTATACAAAAAAAATAAAACATTTTATATCATATAAAAAGATTAATTTATATTTTTAAACATTTTTATTATTAAAATTCTTAATTTAACAAAAATACACCCTTTACTTATATAAATGAATAAAACATTGTTTTTAACTTCTAAAATTCCACAAAATTTATTTTCTCACTTAGAAAAATATTTCAAACCATTTCAAAACATTATTTATAGCAAAAACTTATTTTTAACCCAATTTCCACCTTTTATTTCAATAAACCACCTTTAAAAATTACATACTTTTAAAAATTATTAAAAGAAGCAGGTGGGCAATAATTAATATAATTATTGCATTTTCTCTAAAATGAAATCATTTTCATTATTTAAAGCCAATATTCCATTTATTAACACTCCAAACAAAATAGAATAAAGCTTGGAATTTCATTTTCTCATTTTTTTATTCCAAAATTCATTGTTTATTCCAAATAAACAATTTAATTTCTCCAATTTTAATTTAACTTACAATATTAAATTATAACTATTGTTATAATTCAATATTGATAGGTAATCTTCAAACCAGGGTTGTTATAAGAAATCTCCAAATCTACATTTTTAAAAGGGAAAATTTCACCTTTACTATTCATTTATGGATGTGCACCGATTTGCATGCAAAGCTTGGATTTTATTGATTTTAGTGAGTGATTTATCATCTCTCACCTTATTATATATCTGTGTTGTGACGAACAGGAGTTTCAACCCTCGAAAATCGACGATAATACGTCCACCGTGTTGCATGCCGAGCATTCAAGTACCAAATCGATCGTTAAAGGTAAAATGAAAAAGAAGATAGAACAAAATCTTACACAAATGGAATAACATATATTATTTCACTATATAATCTTTACAGCGAAAATTTTAAATACATACATTAGAGTCTATCATAATCTTAGCCTGGACAGTTATAAATCTCTATCTCTACTAGTGATGAATACAAACAGTAACAAATGCAGCGGAAATGGAAAATGATAACCATCCGTAGAGGAAACTCCAGCTCATACTTCAAGCTCCTCTAAAATGTTCCAAGTTAGACCTGAACTACTTGGTTGCTTGGAAAAATAGGGCACCCAGAGTTAAGGGAAAAGAAAATACACTCCAGATCAATCATGGGACGGGTGTGAGAAAACTAAACAAGGATATTTTTAAAAACAAATGGTATCTCATAAGATCCCGCCTCACATAAACACGGATGGGTTTTTACCTTATGATAACTAAACCATTTGCTACGCAAGATCAGAGTAATTAGTTTTAGTGATATTCTTTGAAAACTCTTTCAAATATATATATAATTATATATATATATATATATAATCTTAGCTGAAATTGTTACATTTATTAAATCCAGCATGATAGGTTTACAACTAAAACCGTAAAGGCTCGTACTGGAGAATGGATTCCATACAATGACAAGGTAAAGGACTACATGTCGACAGTACATCTCTAGAGGGATGCACCTGAGACTCCAACATCTATCAACGCGGAACTGGCCTACCTTTACCATAGATAGTATCAAATATGACATCGCCCCGATCATTCTTGACCTATTTGTGGCCACAGCATACATAACAAACCTTAAATATAAAGCGCGATATAGAAAGGTGATGAACATCTCCTAATAGGAGCGACCCACTTAGTCATGCCGCATCTACCCTGTTTTTGTCATTCCCGATGTGTGGGGCTTAAGGTAAAGTTTTACCTTTTACGTAACAAATCTTACCTTAAATGCAACACTGTCATTTCCAACAACACACTATTGATTTTCACCCATACTACATCCTGTTTTGGAATCACCCATAGAATTAATAGTGAGTAGTTCCTGCATCGAAGATTTCAAATTGAAGGAACCTCCGCCACTGTATATATGATAAGGGAATTACCTCAAAGGTTAGTGGCAAGCAGCACTACATTATGAAGACCTCCGTCTTCAAAATCATTTCTTCAACATGTTTTCATTTTCGAACGTATATTGGCTCGAAGTGGTTTTCGGATAGGAATCACCCAAATCTGATTCTGGTTTCTCCGAACCAATTATCGATAAAAGATGTCAAGTATATAGGTGATTATTATTCAATTACAATATCTTTTATCCAAGTAAAATATCTCTGTAGAAATATACATTTTTAAATCATATTCTATTTCAGTACATACGGGATAATTAAATCTCTTTTATCAAATCCTTTAGTTAGTTAAAACCCCGTTTTTACTTTGGAAATACCAAAATATTTCTTCTTTAATTACTTAAGAAAAGTATAATTCAAATCTCAATGAAGATTTCACGTTTTCAAAACATATCTTTAATGGGTCAAGAACAATGTTATTTAAGACATCGTTTACTGTAAACCCAAACCAGTTAGTATTGAATAAAAGGGATCCATAAATTTTGGATTGATCATACTTAATACTAGTTTCCATATTCAACCTGTACTATTCGTCGAATAACGGTGAAATCACCTTTTAAACTCATACGGATAGTATGAGTTCCCTCCTTGGAATTTAATACGGAGTTTAACCAGAATGTTTTCTTTAACAACCAAAATCCTATTTTAAATCTAGTTTAACTTTTGGAAACCTCCAAATCTCTTTCTATCTTAGGAAGATGTGGTCCGAGTAAATAAAATTTACCATCCCTTCTGTTGGGCCAGTCTGGATAGCTAGAGCAGAACCTAGACACTGGTTGTCCAAGCTCGGGTCTAGAGACTATCTCTCTATCACCCATAAGGCAGTCAAGTTATTTGATTAACTCTAAACTCTTTTATATGACCTTTTAGAGATGATTTTCATTTACTTAACATAATTCTAAATATTGTTTAAAACAATTTTCCTTTGACCATTTATTTAAAACTCCTTAAAATAATTATAAAACTTCAAAATCATCTTCAAAATACTTAATTAATCATTTGAAAAGATTATTAAAAAAATTGAGATAGAATAACTAAGTTAAGACGATAATTTGCCAAAGTTACCAAAACAGCTGCAAAAACTGTCGCGAATAGTGTATTCAAAGCTTCTTTGTTCAAAACACTAATTCCATTTCATATATGTCCATTTTTATAACTAAAATCCCTTTTAAAACATTTTATCATATTTATAACATTTATTTCATATTTTTAAAGATTTAAAAATATCAATTTTAAAGCATTTGCCACTTTGTTTCTAAAACTGCCGAACCGCGATGTTTTTAAAAATTCGATTTGGACATAACTAAAATTATATTTAATGAAATCTTGATTTTTCTTCTTCATTTTAAAACTATAGTTATAAGAGTTTGGAAAATTCTTATTTTGAATAATTCCGAGCTATATTCCATTCTACACATTGATTTAACTTTTATGGCACGAAATCACGAACTACATTTACGCGACGCGCTTATTTTGACTCCATTTTCAAATCTTTTCCAAACTTTAACGAAATGAGTTTTTATGTTTATAAAACATTTGTAAACCATTTTAAACCATTTTATTCATGTTTAAAGAGGTTTAACTATTCCATAACACTTTTTGTAATTCATATAAGAAAGTGATTTTCTTTATGTATATTCAACGTGTATTTAACGTGAATTATTTCCACAACCAAACAAACATATTATCACATCCAAAACATGATGATCAAACATTGAAAACAATCATAGTAAATATCTTATATCATCACATTATTTATAATAAATTACCGGAGGAATTATCACCTTCATTGGTTTCTAGATTTACTAAATTTGACTATAGCTTCGCTATCACCGCATTGAAGCTTATGAAATCAGTCCTAGGACCCTTGGAAGTGTACGGCCTTACTTGGATGGAGGGATGGAGTTCGGCCTAAGGGGTGTGCAAGGGTGGCCGTGAGTTTATGATAGGTAGAGGAGGAGTTTGAACTTGCTATTGAGGTAGATTGATATCTTATACTTCTATAATTCTCTTCTACTTCAATATTTTGCCATTATTTCTTTATAGTGAGAAGCTATTGAAATAGCTTGGAAGAAGAAGAAGAAGATGGTGTGAATAAATGATAGAATGGAGGGTGGTATTTATAGAAAAAATAAGTGAACAAATATCTAAATATGAAATTACCAAACTACCCTTAACCCACTCCCTCCCACTCCTCCCACACACACAACCACTCCCCTCTTGTCCTCCTCTCCATATGCTTGAATGATGATGGTGTGTAAGGAGGTGATGGTTGATGGTTAGTTTGCTTTTAGGATGCTTAAGTAGAAAGAAAAATATAAAATATCATGATATTTTGTGATATATGTATATATAAGTGTGTATGTGTATTTTATATGTTTATGTGTGTGTGTGTTAGTGAATATATGTTCATGTTATATATGTGCACAAGACATATAAACAACATTGCGATCACTTTGAACAACTTTCGTTCGTTAACCGTTGAAAATCTAGAAGCCGATTCCTGGTCATATTTTTACTTATTAATTAGATTACATATAAATGTAAACAAAATTTGAAAAATAATTTTTTATCATTAGTAATTAATTAAAATAATCACATTTGAATTATAAATACATATAAATCAATATTAAATAAGTGTTTCAAATAGTGTTGTCGTATTGACAAAGCATTATGAATTTTCTGGTATTTTTTTAAAACAAGTGTATACATTTATAAAACTATTATAAATCAATTATTATCACCATATAATAATTAAAATGAATTATTATCATTTTAAAACATTCATTTGATTAATTAAACTTAATTTAAAATTCCAAAAAATATATAAAAGTGATGATATCCCTAATGATGTCATAAATACATTTCATTTTCGAAAATAAAATAAATAATTTTTTTTCATATTCTTGCTTAAATGGATAAATAAATGTATGTATCCATTTCCATTCACTTTAATATTGAGAAAATCTCAATTTTTCCAGAAATTGATTTTCGTCATTTTTTAAATGAAAACCCCCAAATATCCATATTTGTTAATATACCTTAAAAACAAGTTTACCATCATTATTTATGGTTCAAAAATTTATAATTTATGCTATAAAATCTTGTATTTGAATATTTCAAATATAAATATAATTTGTCAAAGTAATAAATTTGTGAGTCGTTATAGACTTCCTTCCTTAAAAGAATTTCGTTCCCGAAATTACACCTAACCAAAACCCTGGTAAAAACATTATTTTAAATTTCAAATACAAAACCGTATTATGCTCATGGATTATCCGTATGCACTATCTGATTCGATCTTAAATTCGAATATACTACTTTGCTTCTGAAAAGTTGTTAAATATTTCATAAAAATACAGTTTTGTCTTACAAAGAAAATTCTCCTTTCAAATTTTGTTTCCCTTATCAAGAATTCCCATAAAGTGATTTATGAAATTGCAAATAAGAGAAGTTATAACAAAAGATCACCTTAATATTATATAAGCCTTAGTACATAGGTCAATCCTTAACTTACACTCATTATGGACAAGTTATCCTTGCAAAGGTCATTGTATCTTACATTGCTCATCATAGGTCATCCTAACCATACTTTATCATACTAGAAATACACAACCATAATACGAAGCCATCATACTACTACTTAAATTCTATATTAGATATATATCACCAATCTTCAAATCATATCACAACACCCAACTATTCTTCTAATTCCGATGCTGATGGTCCATCCCAATTTCCAAACTCAAATAGAACTTCCTCCATATTGTCTTCATTATCACTTTCTTGCTCATAATTGCTTTATTTCCATCCTCTTCTTAATGTAGTAAATCCCATCCTATTGGTTGCCAAGGCTCCTTGGGGAACACATAGAATATGTCCTAATTCAACTAGTAGTTCGGGCAAAACTTCTCCTTCGGCTAACTTTTCTAAACCTTGAACTCCCTCTTCCCAAGAATTCTCAGCTTCTTCCTTATACTCTTCCATATCATCCCAATCGATGTATGAACTTGATGATTCTTCATGTCAAATGACATTATCATTTTCACCCATATCCCAAATGATATTGCTATCACCACTATTGTTATCTGATTCACCTGATATGTCATCCATCCATGAGTCATATGTAGCAGAGTCTTGACTATTCATCGTAGCATTTAGGTCCTCCTCGGGCTTGAGCTCTTCTTCTATTGGTTCTTCTTCGTAAATTTCCTCCTTTTCTTGTTCGAGTTCCAAACTTGCTGGATCGGTGATCCACATCCTATCTGAGGTTTCTTGAGGCAACACTACTGGTTCTAACTCCATGATTGTTTCTACATTTTCTGACGTCTATGTGGTTTCTTCGTCACTAGATATCGTAAAAAGTTCTGGAGTCTCGGGCGGTATAAGTATCCCAACCTTAGAATAACCATCTCAAGATGAGTGTACTAATCAGGCTTTTCCATATTCAAGTTTCGTCATCACTAGAAAGAATTATCAAATCGTCTCTTTCGTCCCAGTTGGCTCTTAATGATTCCCACTTGGAATACTTTCCTCTGTAACTAGAAGGCTTCTACAATTATAAACAACAAATACATAGACACTAAGTATATTAATTGTCCTCACTCAATCTAATGTCAGGTTATTAATCCTTGTTTATCCTAATATAAATCCATTTTAACTGCACTATTTTAAAGAGAATAATTCATTAAGCACTTGGTATTATTTTCCCCAAATCGATATTCAATCAATACTTAGAAAACAAATCGAGATCTTTGTTCAATGGATTATTAAAGATAGTTTTTCTAACTTAGATCTCTTCCCATGATATCTATGTCCAAATTTTTATCTTTTCCAAAAATCCTTTGAAATCTTTGCCAAAACATTTCCCAAACATTGTTATTATCACCTTTCAAAATCCTTTGAAAACTCTTTTTCAAAAACCTCTTCGATCAAAATTCTCATTATCCAACTCCTCAAGTTTTATTTATATCCCTTATTATTCTTAATCCTTTCAGCATTATTATTAAACATCTTATAGTCAAACTGTGTAATTCTAATCATAAGATTTTCATACTTAGATTTAACTAACCTGATTTTAAATAATTATCCAATTTATAACTTAATAATCTAACTAACTATCTTTCAAAATATATTCTTTATATACAAAATATAACCTTAGGTAAAATTATTTCATTTCCCATAATTTCAAATAAATCATTTATATATAGAATTAACAAATACGCGCTCTTATACAATATGCTCAACTCATTCTAGGGTGTCACTTACCCTATCTCTAATGAGTTACTCATCCTAAGGTTTTACTAACCCTATCTCTGATGAGACTTTACCCCTACTAGGCTCAGATGTTCACTCAACCTAAGCTCTGATACGAAATGTGACGAATGGGATTTTCGACCTTCGAAAATCGACACTAATATGTCAACTATATTGCATACCGAGCATTCAAGCGCTGGAAAAACCGATCGTTAAGGGTAAAATGAAAAAGAAGAAAGAACGGAATCTTACACGGATGGAATAACATATATTATTTCATTATATAATCTTTACAGTGGAAATTTTAAATACATACATCAGAGTCTACCATAATCTCAGCCTGGACATTTATAAATCTCTATAACTACTAGTGCTGAATACAAACAGCAACAAATGCAATGGAAATAGAAATGGATAACTATCCATAGAGAAAACACCAGCTCCTGCTCCAAGATCCTCCAAAATGTTCCAAGCTAGTTCTGAACTACTTGGCTGCCTGAAAAAATAGGACATCCAGAGTTTAAGGGAAAAGAAAATAAACTCCAAATTAGTCATGGGACTGGTGTGAGAAAACTTAAAACATGGATATTTTTGAAAACAAAGGGTATCTCATAAGACCACGCCGCACATAAACACGGATGAGTTTTTACCTAAAGATAACCAAACCATTTGCTACACAAAATCAGTGATATTATTTTTAAACATTCTTTGAAAATTCTTTCAAATAAATATATATATATATAATCTTAGCCGAAATTGTTGCATTTATTAAATTTTAGTAAATTGGTTTACAACTAAAACCGTAAAGGCTCGTATTGGAGAACGGATTCCATACAATGACAAGATAAGGGACTACCTTTTGACAGTATATCTCTAAAGGGATGCACCTAAGGCTCCAACCTCTACCAACTATAGATAGTACCGAATATGACATCAACCCGATCATTCCTGACCTATCTGTGACCACAGCATATATAACAAACCCGGAATATAGAGGGTAATCTAAAAGGGTGATGAACATCTCCTAATAGGAGCGACCCACTTAGCCCTGCCGCATCTACCATGTTTTTGTTATTCCCGATGTGCAAGGCTTAAGGTAGTGTTTTACCTTTCACGGAACGAATCCTACTTTAAATGCCACATCGTCATTTCCAACAACACACTATTGATTTCCACAAAAGTAAAACCTCTGAGCTCATACGTCTCAGTGAAGGGTGTTAAATATAAGTGGGGTTACCTCCTACACCAGTAATAGATGTATGTTTATAGAGATCAATGTACGTGGTCTTAGAAATGTAATGTCAGACATTCGTCCATACAAGTTGTCCAAGAACAGGACAAACCGAAGGCACTTTTTCTACTACATCATGTTAGGGAATCACCCCTAGAATTAGTAGCGAGTAGTCCTTGCATTGAAGATTTCAAATTGAAGGAACCACTGCCATTATATATATAATAAGGGAATCACCTCAAAGGTTAGTGGCAAGTAGCCTTACATTATGAAGAACTCCGTCTTCAAAATCATTGTCTTCAACATGTTTTCACTTTCAAGCGTATATTGGTTCGAAGTGGTTTTCAGATAGGAATCACCCAAATCCGATCCCGGTTTCTCCGAACCAATTATCAATAAAAGATGTTAAGTATATAGGTGATTATTATTCAATTGATCAATATCGTTTATCCAAGTAAAATATCGCTTTAGAGATATACACTTTTAAATCATATTCTTTTTCAGTATATATGGGATAATTATACCTCTTTTATCAAATCCTTTGGTTAATTAAAACCCCTTTTTAACTTTGGGGATACCAAAACATTTCATCTTTAATTACTTAAGAAAAGTATAATTCAAACCTTAACGAAAATTTAATTCTTCCAAAACATATCTTTAACGAGTCAAAAACAACGTTACTTAAGACATCGTTTATTGTAACCCAAACCAGTTAGTATTGAATAAAAGGGATCCATAAATATTAAACTGATTATACCTAATACTAATTTCTGTATTCAACCTGTACTATTCGTGAATAACGGTAAAATCACCTTTTAAATTCATACGGATAGTACGAGTTCCCTTCTCGAAATTCAATACGGAGTTTAACTAGAATGTTTTCTTTGATAACCAAAATTCTATTTTAAATCTTGTTTAACTTTTGGAAAGCTCCAAATCTCTTTTTATCTTAGGAAGATGTGGTCCAAGTTGATTAAATTTATCGTCCCCTCCATTGGGCCAGTACGAATAGCTAGAGCGGAACTCAAACACCGGTTGTCCAAGCTTAGGTCCAGAGGCTATCTCTCTGTCACCTATAAAGTGGTCAAGTTATTTAGTCAACTCTAAAATCTTTTATATGATCTTTTAGAAATGATTTTCAATTACTTAACACAATTTCAAATATTGTTTAAAATAATTTTTCTTAAACCATTTATTTAAAACTCCTTTAAAATAATTATAAAACTCTCAAACAATCTTTTAAATACTTAATTACTCATTTGAAAAGATTACTAAAAAGATTGAGAAAGGATAATTAAGTTAAAACCAAAATTTGCAAAAGTTACGGAAACCCTTGCAAAAACTACTACGAATAGTGTTTTTAAAGCTTTTTTGTTCAAAACGCTAATTCCATTTCATATATGTTCATTTTTATAACTCAAATCCCTTTTAAAATATTTTAATATATTTATAAAAATTATTTCATATTTTTAATTATTTAAAATTATCAATTTTAAAGCATTTGCCACTTTGGTTCTTAAAATCATCAAACCGTGACGTTTTTAAAAACTCGATTTAGACATAACCCAAATTCTATTTAATGAAATTTGATTTTTATTCTTCATTAGAAAACTATGGCTGTAAGTGTTTGGAAAGTTTTTATTTCAAATAATTCCGAGCTATATTCCATTCTACACAATGATTTAACTTTTATGGCGCGAAATTACGAACTACCGTTACGCGATGCACTTATTTTGACTCCATTTTCAAATCTTTTCAAACTTTAATGAAATGATTTTTAATATTTATAAAACATTTATAAACCATTTTAAACTATTTTATTCATGTTTAAAGAGGTTTAACTCTTCCGTAACACTTTTTATAATTCATATAGGAAAGTGATTACCTTTGTGTAAATTCGAAATGTATTTAACGTGAATTATTTCCATAACCAAACAAACATATTATCACATCCAAAACATGCTGATCAAACATAGAAAAAAATCATATATCATCACATAATTTATAATAAATTAGCGGAGGAATTCTCACCTTCATTGGTTTCTAGATTTACTAAATTTGACTATAGTTTTGCTATCACCGCATCGAAGGTTATGAAATCGGCCCTATGACCCTTGGAAGTGTATGGCTTTGCTTGGATGGAGGGATGGAGTTTGGCCTAAGGGGTGTGTAGGGGTGGCCGTGAGTTTATAATGGGTAGAGGAGGAGTTTGAACTTGATTTTGAGGTGGATTGATATCCTATACTTGTATAAAAAAATTATCTTCTACTTGCAATATTTTTCCATAATTTCTTTATGTTGATAAGCCATTGAAATAGCTTGGAAGAAGAAGAAGATGGTGTGAAGAAATGAGAGAATGGAGGGTGGTATTTATAAGAAAAAGAAGTGAACAAATATATAAATGTGAAATTACCAAACTACCCCTAACCCACTCCCCTCCCACATGCACGGCCACTTCCTCCTTGTCCTCTTCTCTATATGCTTAAATGATGATGGTGTTTAAGAAGGTGATGGTTGATGGTTAGTTTTCTTTTAAGACACTTAAGTAGAAAGATAAGTGTAAAATATCATGATATTTATGATATATGTATATATAAGTGTGTATATGTATTTTATATGTTTATGTGTGCGTGCGTGCGTGTGTGTCTATATATATGTTAGTGCATATATGTTTATGTTATATATGTGCACAAGACATATAAACAACATTGCAATCACTTTATACAACTTCCGTTCGTTAAACCGTTGAAAATCTAGTAGCCGATTTCTGGTCACATTTTTACTTTTTAATTAGATTACATATAAATGTAAACAAAATTCGAAAACTAATTTCTGACCATTAGTAATTAATTAAAATGATCACATTTGAATTATAAAACCATATAAATCAATATTAAACAAGTGTTTACAAAAAGTGTTGTTGTATCGACAAAGCGTTATTAATTTTCTTATATTTTTTTAAAACAAGTATACCCATTTATAAAACTATTATAAATCAATTATTATCGCTATATAATAATTAAATGAATTATTGTCTTTTTAAAACAATTATTTGATTATTTAAACTTAATTTAAAATTCCAGAAAATATATAAAAGTGATGATATCCCTGATGATGTCATAAATACATTTTATTTTCAAAAATAAAATAAATAATTTTTATTTCATATTCTTGCTTAAATAGATAAATAAGTGTATGTGTCCAGTCATGTTCGCTTTAATATTGAGAAAATCTTATTTTTTCCAAAAACTGAGTTTCATCGTTTTTCTAATGAAAACCCTCAAATATCCATATTTGTTAATATGCCTTAAAAACAAGTTTACCATCATTATTTAGGGTTCAAAACATTATAATCTGTAATATAAACTTTCATATTTTAATATTTCAAATATGTATATAAGTGTGTGTGTGTGTGTGTGTGTGTGTGTGTGTGTGTGTCTCTGTGTGTGTGTGTGTGTATTGATATGTTTTAAACCCATTTTTAAAGTCAAATTAATGTTTTGGAACTGTTTTCTAAGTCAAACATGAAGTAAAACGAATTTTTAAATGTTTGAAGTGCTTTAATCATGTTATCTTCGAGTATAGTTACCTTTATATGTGATAGGTTATCTTATGGATGTATTACATGTCTAAATTATTATGGTCTGGTGTATGTTTGGATGTTGTGTGCGTGTTATGTTTGTGTATATGCTTGTATGGTCGAAATGCTCAATGGAGTAACTTGGAGTTACGAACCGTGAAACCGGGCTTAGATGGTTTTACTTATTGTTGACAGTGTATCAATGCACACGGAATGCACAAGGGTCGAGGAATGGGGTGTAGTGGTGAAATCAATGCAAAATTAAGAAATGGTCGGCGTGCTTGACTCGATTCTGGCTGTTGAAGTTGATTTGGTGGTAGAGTGGTGCGGTGGCCGAACATGGAAACTGGTTTGGTAGGGTGGCAATTTGGGTCTGAACAGTGGAACTGGTTCAGTGAGGGGTCGGCTTAGGTGTCGAGCACGGAAGTTGGTTAGGGGGCCGAACGTAGAATTCAATATGGCTTTAGGGTTCGGTTTAGGCTTTTGGAGTCTAGCTTGGTTCAATCCAAAGTTTGGGCCGAACAGAGATGGCACTTGGAGTTTGGCTATAGGTTTTGAGTATGGCACAAACGTACTTCAAAGCAAAGTTCAGGGTCTTTGATGAGTTGATGGGGAGTAGGGATAGATGACTTTTGGACGACTCGGGATGACCTTGGACCTTGTGCAGCGACTAGTGAAGCAATGGCGTGGTGCTTCGACGTCGACGATGATGACAACTTGGAACTTTAGTATGATGGATTTACGACTTACAATGTCTGTCATGCGTTCTGAAGATGATGACTTAATAATGGGAGTCATGATGGTGATCCACAAGGAAAAGTTCAATGATGGGGGCTTGTGAGTGGGATTTGAAATTGTGTCCTACTATGGAGATAGCTGTGATAGAATAATGATTGAGTTCCATTATGAAGACGCATGCAAAGGAATCGTTGAGACCTCGGAGCTTCTATTGTGCTCGTAAAGATGGGTTATGTGGGGACGCCAACCTTGTAACAATCTACACCCAAGCGAGCCTGAATTTCCGCTAAATCAAAAACCCAAGTCCACCAAAGTACGGATCATTGGTTTGGTATCCTATAAATAAAGCAAAAGAATGCATATCAGAGCTCTAACGATATAACTTATAGTGGAAAAATAAAATATAATTGATCACATAAATTACTAACCAAGATTTGATACTTCCAAAGTCAAGTGTCCTTGTCAGCACCGAACACGCCAAGTACAAGTACATGTCCTATATATCATATGTGTAACGACCCGTATTTTTACGGATCGAAACATCGTAAAAACAGTTGTTATTAGACTGTTGGTATTGTTGAGTCATCCAGAGTTTAGGTCGACTAGAGCTTAAGTCGTTTGGAAGTTAGGTCGTGCGGTAGCTTAGGTCGTGGGGTAGGTTAGGTTGAGTGAACGACCTAAGGGATTGGAGCAACCTACAGAATTTGACGACTTAAGGGGAGTTGGCGACCTAAGGAGTTTGGCCGTATTGGGATTTAGGTCGTGAAGAAGGATAGGTCGTGGACGACCCAAGAAATAGGCGACTTAAGGAAGAACGGCGACTTAAGAGTTAGCGGCATAGGAAACTGGGTGAGTTAGCGACTTAAGAAATGGACGACCTACAGAATTTGACGACTTAAGGGATAGGTCGGTTGAGCGACTTAAGGAGTTGTTGTAGTTAGGTCGTGAGCGACCTAAGTGGTGCTGTGTTTAGTTAGGTCGTGAGCGACCTAAGTTTAGCAGTTACGAGTAGTTAGGTCGTTTGGTGTTAAGTCGCATATGTGTTAAGTCGTTGAGTCGCTATAGTATGATTAGTTAGGTCGTAGACGACCTATGATAGTACTGGGTATAGTTAGGTCGTGAGGTGTTAAGTCGTAACTCAGCTAAGTCGCGAAGATCGTTAGGTCGTATTCCAGTTAGGTCGCGACTTATGTTAGGTCGCGTGGCTGCTTAAGGGGTTAGGTCGCTGAGTGTTAGGTCGTGAGCGACCTAGGAGCGAGCTAAAGTTAGGTCGTGACTTCTGTTAAGTCGTTGAGTCGAGTGTGCGCTAAGTCACTAAGTCGCGCCTAAATGTTAGATCGCGTGTGTGTGTTAGGTCGCGACCCTTGTTAGGTCGCTAAGCCGCATTTGTGTGTTAGGTCGTTGGGTCTGTAGGTCGCGCAGAGCTGTTAGGTCGTTAGGTGTTAGGTCGGAGGATTTGTTAGGTCGTGGACGACCTAAGGGGGCGGACGACCTAAGGGAATTTCTGCCTATAAATACACGGGTTCTACTTCATTTTTGGGATCCGGATTTTGAAGCGACGAAGTGCTGCTATTTTGAGAGCTCGAGTTCTATACTTCTTCACTTCTTTTCTCCACTCTAATCTTGTGATTCCTTCCATCCAAATTGAAGATCAAATCGAAGATCCAAGATCTTAGATTGAAGATCTTCATCCATCGAAGAGAGATTTCATCGTTTGAAGCGGAGTTTTGATAGATCGAGTTAGATTCTTCGCTGTCCAGATCTGAAATGTGTTGCTTTTAAGGTGTTTAGGTGATTTGGTGAGTGGTGATTATCTCTCACACGGATCCAAAGGAGTATATCGGATTGATGGCTTGATTTGGTGTTAAAATAGTGATTTCCATGCATTTTCATAAACTTAAGTGTAGATCTATTGTTCATGATGATTTGACATCCATTTTACTATATGTTAACCTATGCAAGTTCATTCATCAAGTTGTAAAGATATTGCTCATGATTCATGCTTGTTAGATTTAGTCTCTTTAATTACAGAATTGCCATTATTGTTATAATTGTTTATTAGATCATATTTGAATGCTTGATTACTTGGATTAATGGTTGACTTGATTGATTATTATGTATTAGTTGATTGATGATTTGATTTAGACAAGATGGTCGAAGATGATTCAAAAGCTAGGGGAAAGGCTCTTGAATTGGAAAAGCTGCCCGTGGCATATGAGGCGGATGATGAAGCTCATATGGATAGATTTGATGATGATGATGTTGAGATGAGGCTTTGCTATGATGAGATGAAGCGAGGCATGATATGTGATAGCCTTGGTTTAATCCAGACGGGATCACTCCAAGCATGTTGATAACTTGGTGAAATGGTTCGAGTTGAGGATAATGGTTTGCTCGAGAGGCGCTTGGGCTAGTATGGAAATAGTCGTCGAGGAGGATGACTAGAAGGCTGGGATTTCATCGTTGTTTAAGGTTCTAGCAGGCTCAAAGCAAGAGTACGCTGGGCAGATTCGATAGTCCCTAAAGACTATGATTGTAGTCGAGTACTCTGGGCAGATTCGATAGTCCTAGGCACGGGCTGCGACGACGTGCGGAGTTATGTCTAGAACCGGGGTTGCCATTAACCCTTGACGGACGGCTGAAAGAATGTGCCGGTCATTCGATTAACTGTGGTATCGAAGCAATGATAACAGTGATAGCCAAAGTCATGGATGTTTGGTTGTATCGTCATTCGGTCTCAAGAGCGATGTTTTCTGGGTGCTTATCTGATCTTGGTTTAGGCCTTGGGGGTTTGTACTTGGAAAACACCAACCTTGACTCGAGTGATAATTTCTTTACTTTAAATGTCTGCTTTGCTATGTTTATTTCTGCTTAGTGTGTCTGGGGGCTATCACTGTAGAAAGAGGTGGAGTGGGAGGGTTGGATTCCTATTCCTTTTACCTTTATGCTCTTTTGGTATGTTGTTAGTTAATTTACCGCTCACTAAGACTGTTGTCTGACTCAAGGTTTTATGTTCTACTCTTATTACCTTGGGCTGTTCATCCGCTTTGGGATGGGCAGACTAGGTAGCAAGTGACAGGTGCTGTTCTTAGTTTCCGACAATGCTGATGACGAAGACGAGCTGGAGGCTTGCATATTATTTTCTTACTATATGTACTGGATGTTCCGCTGCTTGTATATTCTCTGAGTGATATGTAGTGAGGCTTGATGTATTGACTATTCAGATGTTGTACCAAACTATTATGAGGTTTAATAGAGATTCTGTTCTGTAAAGCTTCACTATATATACTTTCTATTGTATTTTATCCATGCGCTGTGAGTTATACGATAGATTCTGCTGTTTTAACTTAACCTTGGCAATCGTCCATGGCTGCCTGGCACACTTTACAGCGCACTATTTCTATGTTCAGTGCAGGGGTCATGGGCGGTCGTCACAATATGGGTTGTAATGAGGAGGGGGTCAGAACAACGTTATAGTGACTGGTAAAATTATATATTTTGTACATAGCACGAGTTTATATCGATTATCTTATATATCTAGTTATGTCTACTTATATTTTATTAATCGTTTCAACTCCATGTCTATGTACGAACCGTTCCTATCTACCCTCTATAAAATCACAGCTATGTACATAAAAATATATATCCTATAGTTTCCAATTAAACCTAGATACTATCCTTATTAGTATCTTTCTATTTCTACCCATAGATATCCCTTGCTCTCGTTGTATCACGATCTCATCCTTGTGCATATTGAGGGACTTCTATGTGATTAAGGATGGCTTTTTATACATTTTATCGTACCCTATCTCGTTTTGGGGATTTACTACTTTGTCTGCTTCCTATTGTGGACTCGACTCCACGGACCACCCCAACTATTTTGAAGGAACTCTTTTGTGGGTTAACTAGCCTTACCCTAACAAAAAAACTAGCTAACAACAGGATCGGTGTATAACTCAACATAGTCTCCCCTGGTAAGCAGACGAAGACCAACCTAATGCAACCCTGTCCTTCCCATTGATCGCTAAGGATTGATGATGTTCTCGACCTATGACAACACTTCTTATTGGCCTTGGTCCCACATTTGTCGCATAATGCCCAATCCCGCTCACCATCTTATTTAGATTGCTTAGTCCAATCAAGGTAATACTCCCTCAAATGCATATTTAAAGCAGACTAACTTTCTATTTAGGGTATTCTTCTACCTATACACAAGTGTATACTCTCCACGGGTTTTAGGTTGGATATATCTCACATCAGTACAATGTATACACAACTGCTGGTAGCCCCATTCGGTGGTCAGGCTTCTACTGTGTAACAATATTGACCTCGCATTCCAATCCATACTAATGACTAATGTCATATCATTGCTTTAGTTATACTTTAATTATAATAGTTCACACCCATCATAAACGCATATTAGAGGCTACTTACATATATATCCTATATATACCTCCTTCATACTTAATCATCATGCCTCTACGGGTTTACAGTTGACCCTCTGTCTTTACTTCATTATGTGTTTCACCTTTTTCTTTACTTTGAGTTCATTTACTGTTTTCTTTTTATCAGGTTCATAACTCCATTTCCTGTTCTTCCATTTCTATTTTCATGTTATCCCTTTTTATTTCTTCTTGTCTATTATTCACATTTTCTTATTTACTTACTTTAAATATTACTGGTATTCTACATCTTAACTGTTTAAGATATTTTTATCGCATTCATATCTTACTATTTAACTTTTGGGTTCTATTCCATCTTAATGTGTTGCAATTACATTTCTATTGTAAGGATATTAACATAGTAAATTTACACATATTATCAAAAGGGGAAGATATTCATGCGGTGTTTGTAATTACACAAGGAACTACCTTTTTAGTTCTTGAAATAGACAGTACAAAATATGGTAAATATACATATTTTTTCATCTCTTTCTTTTTAGGTATATTCCTTGTTATTTCTAACATCGCACTTTTATTTATTTAAACTTGATAATACATAGAAACCTACTAGCAACATCCCAAATTTCAATGAATTAAAATATCACTTAAGCCCCTAAAATCTTGATAAAGTTTCTTTTATTTTATATTCTTTTCCTACATTCAAATACCAATTTGTTATTACCAATTTCATTCATTACGCGTAAACAATAAATTTAAATCTAATCATTACACGATTACAGATTTATATTTAATCATTACACACTAATAGGTTTATATCTAATCATTACGCATTTGTAGATTTATATCTAATCATTATGCATTTACAGATTTAAACCTAACCATTATGAATTTATAAATTTAAATCTAATCATTCACATACATATTTTTAAATAGTCATAACTGAAATAGATTATAATGAATACACAACATGTAATTTTCCCACTCACCTTTTTAAGCGTTCACAAGTCTCCAGATCTAATCCCTATCATCTGTATTTCAACTTCTGGCTCCCTATTTGGATTTCCATATAACGCGCACATACACAGATATATATACACACACACACATACACACGGATCAATTAGAATTTGGATTAGAAAGAAGAGATTTAGGTTGATTATAGATTTACGTCCGGGTTATAGTTTACCTTGGTTGTAACAACTTGATTTAAACCTATTTTTCTATCTGTGTCATCTTCTACAATCCTCCAGTAGTGTATATGTGCAAACTAGCAACTAAGAAGCATTTTATAAGAATTTAGAGTTGTAAGAGAAAAGGGCAAAGCTTCCACGTCCATCAGAAAATTATGAGCTGGAAGTGAAGGCGTAGGTCTGTATTTATAGAGGTTCAAACCAATGACAACCGTTCGATTAAAACGTTTTAAATCCAGGTCATTTAGGCCTAGGTTCATTGTGGCCGATTACACAGTGTAGGGTCGACCACTCAGGAACCCAGGTCGACTACTACCAGTCGACCTAGGTGCTTCCTGGGTCGACCTAAGCCGTGTAAATCTGGTTAATTATCTCCATTTGGAAATTTTGTTAATTAATTGCTTACTTTAATTGATCGACGTCATTTGTTTCCCCTAATCACTTACTTAACATTTAAACCACCGTTAAAGTTAATAGTTTTTAATTAACATTAATTAATTACTAATTATCTCCTTAATTTCATATATAATTATTTTCGATTCTAAAATTTCAAACATTGATAAATTTCCCGTTTGAACTCCGATCGAAAAAGTTTATATATGAAAATTGATTAGAAAATCACCATGAACCTAATGATGTAGGTTTCATAGCCAAATTTTAACATTTGTGAAAATTCTATTTTTTAGTGTTATTATGTATTAATTAATTTCTTTTTAAATTAATTAACGTTAAAATTACGAGGTGTTACACTCTACCGACCTTAAAAGAATTTGTCCTCGAAATTCCTCAAAGACTGAACAATGCAACATAACATACAAGCATTCTAAACTAACAATCATTTAATGTGCAAACAATTTTACAACCAATCATGTATAAGTGCGTGGTGTATCACAACATATATGATATGCATACTTAGCAATTCTAAATCAGGGCCTCGTATATGAATGCATTAGTTTAAAACAATTTTCGAAAATATGGTGCAAACATCCTAAATATACTGGCAGTTCTATATACATGCAGCTTTTTAAAACAAAAAACTTGCTTTTACATCCAAATTTTCGTACACTTCTACAAATAGAAGTATAGTTCAACAATTTTTTCATCAAATTTCTACCAATCAAAATCCTAGCACATCATTACTAACATCTAAATTTAGAAAAATCCAGTTTTCTAAACCTATTTTCCTATGTTGGGAAAAGGTTTAGATGGAAAATTCCATATTTCCATCTTTCTCCTCGTGTTCCTAACTTCCCACTGCACTTTGGAATCATAACTTTTGCCCAGATATTTCCTTCCAAATTTTCCAAGTACAAATCGCATTAATTTTTATTTTTAATGTTTCAAAACATAGTTTGTTTTAAAAATCATCCTTTTGTTTGCCTATCGACAATGTATATAGGAAAATATTCCATAGCTCAAATAGTTTCCTCGTCACTAATCGAAATTTATTTTAGTGCCACTTCTGCTGCACAGTAAAATCTATACTAACCAACCTGTTGACTATTCCCTCATATCAAGTATGTGGCATTTTCAGAATTTAAAATTTTCTTCCTTCTCAATTTGAAAATATTGTTTATTTATTTTTAAAATATTAATAAAATTCCTTAACAATTTTTTTTTCAACAACTCTTTGCAAAAATGTCTTTATTCCAAAAGTAAATAAATTTTCCCACACATCCTAAAATTAGGGTTTAGTCAATACTTTAGCGTCCCTAATGGACTCTACTCAATTATGCAGTAAATTTCAAAAACTTTTCTTTCTTTTACAGTATCATCCAAAATACATGTTCAATTTTTTAAATTTTAGCCTTTAAGGCACAAGGATATTGACCCATGTCTACGCAACATCCTTACCCTATCCTTCATCTCTAGAAATTTAATTTTCAAAAAAGAAAATTTCTAGAACTTAAAATTTTATTTTATTTTTCTCCTAGTTGTTAGTTAAATAAATTCTCTTGATTTATTCTTAACTTCCAGTTTCTACTATTTTCTTTTCCTCTGCATTAGTTAAGTATCTTTCCTAAAATTTCATTATTTTTATTATTTTCGCATAATATAGCGGTACATAAACATATAAAAAGAAACGTTTCTATTACATCGTACGCGTTTTATAGAAACAACTAATGCTTACAACCTAAAATAAAAAGAAAATAAATATTGGAAGTGAAATACAAACACAACTAACTACTACTAACTAACTATGGACTAGGAGCTCTCCCTCCATGAGAGCTAGAACCACGGCAACATCTGAGTGATCGGAACATAAAACCTATGCATCCTTGCTCAGGCCCCTAGTGTTGGTGCTCCTCCTACATCGCCAGCTACCTCTGCTCCAACTGGCATTGGGACTCCAAGATCTCCCCATACTCCTAGGCCCACTGTTGATGCCCTCCAATCTACTAATTGGGTCATGGGTCCTAATTCATATGCGCCGGCCCAGCCTCCTGATGTGGCTACCCAAAAACTACAGGCTGCTCTACCACCTCAATCCTCATCCTCTTGAGAGAGGCCTTATCCAAAAGCGGGTGTGTATTACTCTACGATGGCTCACCCCGGAGGTTGGCCTCTATAACGACCTAGATTTTTGACACCTGTTATTTGAATATTTAGCTGATTTTAAATATTGAAATATTGAATTTTATCAGTTAAATAATAATTTCTGATATATGGAATATCTATGTATATATATTAAAGGCTTTGATTTAAAAGTTTAAAAATCTAATTTCTAAAAAAATACTTAGATAAGCTTCTCATTTCAAATATTGGATAAATATATATATATATATATGTATGTATGTATGTATATATATATAAGTATATACAAGCTTTATGATATTTAAAATATATATATATGAGTTTATGAGTATATACAAGCTTCATAATGGCAAAATTTCAAACTTGATTATGTGTGTGTGTGTGTGTATTGGTATATGTTGTAAAATATATGCATATGGAATATAAATATCTTAATATGATAAAATAAATATGTACATTGTATATGTATGCATACTTATATATATAAAAGTATTTATGATAAAAATGATGTGTGTGTCAATATTATATATGTGTGTTTGTATATGCGAAACTTATGCTATAAATTTAAATATATATATAAGAATAAATACATGTAAGTGGCTAATTATGTTTGTAGGTAATATAGTGTTTATGTTCAAACCTTATCATGTTAATATATGTCAATGTATAATCAAAAGCATTCACATATGGTCAATGAAAATCCATCTATGTATATATTTACATACAAATATGAAAGCATATATTTATATATATATATATACAAGGAGACATAATGATGAAATATATCTAGTCAAGCATGAATTAAATCAAATCTTTCACTCAAATTTCATATCATCTAGGATATCAAGTCTACTTATTATCAAATCAAGTCAAACCATTTTCAAATCAAAACAAAGAAGAAAAAATATAAAAGGTGCTTGTCCTGTAAGTGAATAGGCTTCAGCCTTTTGAGTCTAACTCTCCTCTCTGTGTATATATATATATATATTATTATATATATGCCACCATGTTATTCACGTTTAACACTCAAGTAAATAAAACAAAGAAAAAAAGAGGTTGCCATTAAAACTTGTAGAAGACAGTAAAAAAAGGGCTTGAGGCAGAGGAAAATAAAAACACCAGTGGTTCATCTCTCAAAAACAGTGAGTATATCAACCTATTTTTTTTGTTACTGATCATCACTTATGAGCATATATATGTATATATAACTGGGTTATGGATAGATTAGTGATATTTGCCTCAAGTATGTACTGAAATATAATTATGTATGAGTATGTATATACTGTTGGATCTACCAAAGCCTATGAAATTTTTTTCTGTTCATGTTTATTTGTTTTAAAAACTGTTAGCTTCCACTTTAAAAATCAATACCCAATCATCTAGTTAGTTTTAAATCTTGAAACCAAAACAAAGGCGGTTTGTTTTCGAGTATAGATTATTTTAAAATCCATTTCATCAAATTTTATAAAGCATAGGGGGAAGAAAAACAAATTTTATAGGAAGTAGGTTAGTTATGGTAAAATTTCAAGTATCATAATTAAATTCAATGAAATACTTGAGCGTGATCGCTGATGAAAATCGTGAATTTTGATGGTAGTTTGGGAATTTTTAGTGGCATGGGAAGGAAGAAACATGGAGATGAACTAAGTTGGGGGTAAGGTCAAATTCAGGTGTTGTAGTTGATTGCGTGGCAAGTCGTTGGTCGTGGAGGAGGTTTAGGTGATGGGGCATCCAAGAAAAATGGTGTGGCGATTTCTGGTGGAGTGTGGAGGCAAGACAAGGTTAGAGTAGGGTTTTAGGTTGCCGTTGTGTGGTCTCGTATTTCGTAGGAATGGCGAACTGTATAGGAAGAAAGGAAGGTGCGCAAATGGGGGAAAAGCAAGCGGAGATGGTGGCGAACATTTCGGCAAGGGTCGATGGTAGATGATGGCGTATGGTGGAGCGTCGAGGTGGTTTAATGGCGAGGTGTAGGTCGAGTGTTGGGTTTGTGGTTCGAATTTTGAATGGAAGGCGCAGCCGTGGTTTCAGGTGGACAAACATGGTAAGGGGGTCGGTGGCGACTTGGATGGATGGTCGGAGGCGAGTGATCGCGGCCAGAGATGACGTGCACATGCACATGTACGTGCACAGTTGGGTTGAAAAAAAAAGATAAGAGCAGAGGGGAGAGTATGGACTGGGAGAAAGAAGGAAATTGTTTGGGCCAGTTTGAATTTGTTTGGGATGAAAAGTTTAAAAAGAAAGAGGACAAAGGAGAATATATATATATATATATATATTATATCTAATAACTTTAAAATTTAAACATGTTTTTCCTCTTCATTTTAAATCCCATGGACGAGTAGATTTTTGAGAAGATTTCCTATTGTAAGATATTTTCTTTGGAACAAATATCGTCGAGTTTCGGCAATGAATAATTAAATGTTTTTTTATAATAAGTAAAGTAGATAAATAAGTAACTTCTTATTTAAATTAATTATAAGATAATTAATTCATTATTAAATGATCTGTTTAATTTGAATTAATTAAGAATAAATTATTTTATTTTATTTCTTTGATTAACAAGTAAATTGGATAAAATATATAATTCGACTCAATTGTTTGAAACCAATTCTATTCTGAATTATAAACTGATTTAATATCAATTATTAATTGTTGGTTAAGTTAATGATCTATATTTTGACTTGTATTTGGATATTGATTTCAAATTATCTACCGTCTGTCCCATTAGTAGCCAAACAAATTAAAGAAGTTAAATGAAATGTTGACGCGTTTTATTGAAAGTAAATCGACTCGTACCGACCAATATTTCAATTTCAGAAGAAAAAAAATGAAATGATTACAGGCAAATTATTTTGGTGGACTGGTCTTGATAAAGTGGACATATGGAATGAATTTCCATATACAATAGTGTCACTCTAGTTGTGAAATTGTTAACTAGTCAAATCGCCCTTTTAAAAATATATTATTTGGATTCGATAAGACCGAAAATCGGATACCTGCATTATCCTAAAACCACTTCGATCAAAATATCACTATGAACCTTTACAGTTTTAATTATAGAGTCTAATATACCGGATTTTGTTTAAATGTAACAAATTCGGCTATTTTAAACAAGTATTGTACTTAGACACTATAAAAATATCGATGGATTTCTGTAAAAGTGTTTTGGTTATAATAAGATAAAAACTTGCCGTGTTTGAATGAGATACCTTGGTTTTTCAAAAGATTTTCATAACCTTAGTAGTTCAATTTCAGTGTTTTTACTCACGCTGGTTTCCAGCCTGAATCGGGTGTTACTTTATTGTAATGCTCGGGTCAGACCGAGTATTACAGATTCAGGTTAGGTTGCTTTGGAGCTCAAGAGACAAGCTGGATGGCAGAGACGTATTACGTGTACTTGATTGTATTTCGCTATATATAGTAGGCTGTATATTCAGCGTTTTAAGGACAAGTTATTATAACTGTCCAGATTTATATGTTGATGATTGTACTCTGATAATTTGTATGTATATTAACAGTTACAGTTCTTTATATAAAATCTGTTATTATATTATATTTTGTTCCCTTGCGATTGTGAGATTCTATGTTGTTCTTTCTGTTTCTGTTTCTTCTTCTATCTCTTTCTTCTTAAACCCTAACAACCTGGTATTTCCGACACTCGGTTGCTCGACACTCTATACAGTGAACGTATTAGTGTCGATTTTTGGGAGTTAAAAATCGCTCAGTCGTCACAGCCTCATAGTGTCTGAAAATGGCAGTAAAGAGAGGACAGTAAGGAATAGAACTCCTTTGGGTCCCTGTCGCTGCCCTACCCTCAACCGCAAAGTGACTTACGATTACCCTAGCCCAATTTATCTAGATATCACCTAGGATGGCATAGGTGGCCTTCGGGACCAAGAGATAGATCTGATCACCGCACCCCATTATGAGGATAATGTTGTGCTGAAGAATGTGAACAATCAGATGGGCCTGAGGCCACAAGCTCTCGAAGCACCAGTCGTGTGCTCCCAATATGAAGATCCGATTAATTATGGTGGCCTCAGTCATCTCAACGGCCTCCAAATCATTTCCTACACCGATGATGTGTAGGATTCGTCCAACCTATGCATCCGAAAACTTAATCTCTCTTCGCTTCACCTCAGATGAGAATATGGCCTTATATCTTCCAAAACTGGTACTAAATTGGCGTCGAATAGACACACGCATCTAATAGCACTTGACCTGGAATGTGTCGCGGCATAAAATCTAATACAATCCCATATCCACGAGTAACTCTTCCAATCCAACACTACAACAAAAAGACCCGTTAAGCGTTTAAAAAATGCTATAAAAGGCTTTTATATCGTTTTTATAAACACTGTAAATCAACAAGTTGTCAATGACCTATTATTGCAACGTAAGAAACGCTATAAAAACATATCTTTTATAGCGTTTTCAAAATGCTATAAAATGTCTAATTAATGGTGTTCTTAAAATGCTATAAAAAACCCTTTATTACAGTGACATGTTGGTGTATAACGGTCATAAAACGCTATTATTAACTATAATAGCCTTTTACAAATGCTATTATAGGCTTTAATAACGTTTTTAAAACGCTATTAAATCCTTTAACAGCGTTTTTAAAACGCTATAAAATCATTTAACAGCATTTTAAAAATCATTTTTGTAGTACATACATATCCATTATCATATTATAATCGACAAATTTACATAAAACACAACGTATCATTTCACACAATCATATAGATCATATTAAACGAAAAATAACTAACTATTCGACATTAATATTTAATGAACATTACATTAAAAGTGTAAATAATACAAGTAATAAAAGATCGTACTACACATGACGATTAAATGTGCAAACCAAAAAGTTGTTACTTCAAAAGAATTTCAAATCGCTAATACACCGTAGCATGTTTCCATTTGTATGCACCATAGATAGGTAATTACCTATGAAAAAGAAATTCAACAATTAGCAATTATAACTATACATACATACATACATACATATGTGTGTGTGTGTGAAACTTAATTATATAAATTTAATTAACTTATATGGAACTTAATTAATTTATATGAAACTTGATTAACTTAGCTAATTTTTATAAAATTAAATTGATTTATATAAACTTTAGTTAATTTTATAAAATTTAGTTAATTTATATAATCATATGGAAACGATATCAATAACATATGGAATTTCCTGAAATGGATGTAAATTTTGTTTAAAATACTTTATTCAACAATTGCAAGTATATTTATAAACTTATTAATTTTTATAAAACTTAATTAAATTTTATAAGCTTATTTAATTTTAAAAAAATAGTTGGCTTATTTAATTAGTATAAAACTTGATTAACTTAATTACTTATTTTAAACTTAGTTAAGTTGTTGTTGTTGTTGTTATATTATTTTTATTATTATATTATTTTATTACTATTATTATATTATATTATATTATATTATTATTCCTCTAAATCTAGTTAATTTTTATAAACTTAATTAATTTTTATAAAACTTAGTTAACTTAGTTAATTTTTATAAAAATTAGATAATTTTTATAAAGCTTAGTCAATTTTTATAACAATTTAACAAAGATTTCAAAATAGAGAACGTGATGTTTATAAAAATTAATTAAATTTTATAAACTTATTTAATTCTAAAAAAAGCTAGCTTATTTAATTATTATAAAATTTAATTAACTTAGTTACTTGTTTTAAAGTTAGCTAATTTATTATTATATTATTATTATTATATTATTTTATTACTACTATTATTATTATATTATATTCTTCTTCTTCTTTTAAATTTAGTTAATTTTTATAAAACATAGTTAACTTAGTTAATTTTTATAACAATTTAACAAAGATTTCAAAATAGAGAACATGATTTTTATAAAACTAAATTAATTTTCATAAACTTTAGTTAATTTTTATATAACTTAGTTGATTTTTATATCCTTTAATTAATTTTTATAAAATTCACTTAATTGACTTAGTTGAATATTTATAAGACTTAGTCTATAAATTAGTTAAATAATTTAAGTTAATTTTTATATAACTTCGTTAAATTTTATAAGAATTAGTTAATTTTTGTAAACTTTTAGTTAATCTAGTTAAATTTGTATAAAAGTTGATAATGCAGTTAACTTTTATAAAAATTAGTTAATTTTTATAAATTAAGTAACTTATTTTATTTTAGTTAGTTCTTATATAACTTAGTTATCTTAGTTAAACTTTTATACTTAGTTAATTTTCATAAATTCATTTAAATTTAAAAAAAAATTATTAATATTTAGGTATTAATTTAATTTTATAAAACTTAGAAAATTATTTAATTTTTATAAAACTTGGTTAACTTAGTTAATTCTTATGACCTTTTTTTATTTTTATAAATTTATCGGATTTCATGAATTTTCGACAACACCTCCTTTGCGCGGTTGGTGCTTTCCCACAAATCCCAATTCAATATACATTTACACGATCAAAACAAGATCAGATTTATATCATATATAACAAAATATACTTTGTCATAGCGTACACATTCAAATGCATAAAAACATACCTTTAATTAGCAACTTTAGCTAGCAATCTTCCATATAGTAAAGGAATTTTTTGTGTACCTATATAGCAAAGTAAAGGGAATAATTAGGGTGCAAATCTACAAAAAATTATGTAATTATACAAAAGGTGTGAATGCCAATTTTATTTATCGAGTAATATTTGCACACTTAGAGATAGAGCGCAAGTTGTTCCATAAGATGAACGAAAAATGAGCTTGATGATAACTCATGTCTTCTAGTCAGTAATCGTCATTCCATGCAATATTAAAAATATTATTTTATATTTATTCCATGCAATATTAAAAAACAAAAAAAAAGAAATACCTTAACGAATAAGTAGCCATTTCTTAGTTTCTCTAAGTTTGGATTCCTAGATACATTTGTCCTGCAACCTGTGATGTTGTTGCACTAGCACATAACATTTAAATTTATATTGAACAAAGAATATACATGTATAAATATAATTGAATGAACAATTGCTAACCTTGATACCATTATATGTAGGGTGTGAGTAAAATAGGCATATCTGGTTTAAAACAGGCAAAGCACAAAATATTAATGTGCTTATCATGAGCCTACTAATTAATGCATTTATAGTGATTAATGCATATTTCTACACGACCAAGTTAGTTAGCAAATAAAATCCAGTGGAACGAAATTAATGATAGCTTCTACAACAAACGATACTAGTAAACACAAACGAATCACCATTGAACTAATTCCTACATTCTTTAGGAAATCTAAAATTATGGTTTAATAATATGTAATAAGAAAAAGCATGTATAATTCAAAGAAAAGCAAGGCCTAGTTTGTGTATGATCATATTTTTTCCTTGCTATATACAAAATCATTGTTGTCTCTTTTTCCTACTATATACTAATAGATTTTAGAACACCTTTTCAATAGAGAAATTTGGTACGATCAGATTTTAGTATAAAGTTAAAATTATTTACCATTGTAGTGAAATAATCTAGTAAATATTTTACATAGATAAAGAAGTGGATATGGTAACTTATTTATAAATCACAATTAATATAATAAAGAAGCAAATAAAAGAGAAGCGCAGGAACAAATATTTATTGTACAACTATAAAGGTACAATTCATCAGATAAATGTGATGATGCATACATACTAATTAATTATATTGTTGTGTGGGTGCAAGCAATCATAAGGATCAATTTCAATATCATCGTGTGTGACGACCCGGATTTTAACGGTTGTTAATTGGTAATTAGCTGATTTAAAATATCGGGATATTAATTTTGATGGGTCAAACGAATGAATTTCTGATAAATAAAAATATCTGAATATATTGGTGGATTTGGAAACTGTAATAAATATTTAATTTAAAAACTAAAATTTGAATAATTTATTTTATAATTTTTGGAATCCTATAGAAAAATAAAACATATATATAAAACCCCACCATATTAACCAAAGATAAAGTATTCTGATGTATTCACGTATATATAAACATAAGTATAATAGAATTGTATAGTTAATATGATATATATCTTACAACTATTTAAAACTAATAAATAAGTATGAAAATAAATTATAGTTAAGAGAAATATAAAATAAAACATATGGTGAAAGCTAGAAGTAATACCAGATAAAACAAAGATCTCTAAAACACATATCTTCATTCATAAGCCAAGTCTACCTGTAAAGAGTAAATTTATACAAAATATCTATGTACAACAAAATTTTAATAGTGGTGTGTAAACATAGATGGAGACATGGGCATTAAATGATATTCATATCCAGCACATAAAAATGTCATTTCGAAATATGTATAAATCATTTCAGCTGCAGGAAAACAGAACCCTAGCTGACCAAAGGAAAGAAAGCAAATACATTCAACTGAGTATCCAAATATACATACAATTTCCATAGCTTGTAAAGGAAGACAACATCCTATTCGTATATGTCCAAATCAAATAAAATAATGGAAAATTGTACAAAGTTAATTAATGTTGGCCACCAAAATAATCTATCAGCCAACAAAGAGGGAAAAATATCAGTGATCAAATTTGTACAAACCAATATATTACCCTGTACAAGCACTTCTCTCTCTACATACACATCTATATGGTTCCAGTTCATTCACAAAATTTCGCATACCAGAGAATAAGCTCAACTGAAACTTTAAACAACAAACAAGTAAGGAGATTAACCAATACAAGCCGTGTTCTTGATCAGGATCAATAGTAGCTGCTCTGTTCAAGTTATTTTCCAAGTGAGTATAAAACTCTCGTTCCCAGCTGATTTTATATAACAGTGAGTAAACAATTAAATTTAAATTCTAAGTTTAGTTAATTCTGTATAGATGATGTTGCTTTGCATGTATATTTTGAAGTAGTCATGTATATACCCTTATAATTATGCTGTGTAGTTGGTTTTCTTCATTGTTTAGGTTACAGGGTAGAGAAGAACCAAGAAAAATTAATCTATCTTCATGTAATCATTATTGGACCTAGTGTTTAAAACAAAAAGGGTTTGTTTATACTTGAGCTAAGATTTTAAAATGGTTTTAAGCTGGATGGTGATATATAGATTATGAACAATTGAATTTACAGAGAAAATCTTTCTTATCTTTTTATATGTGAAAATTTAATTGTCACGGATCACTAATTCAATTATTTAACTTGAATCCTTGGTCGAAAGTGGGATTTTTGAAACTAAATTGGTGATTTTTAGATGAATGTACTAAGAGCAGTTCATAGATGAACTGTTAATGGATTTTTGGCAAGTTCAGGCGATCGGAGGAACTGGGGGTGGTCGAGTTATGCGAGGAGGTAGAGGGGCCTACGTAGGTGATGGAAAAAAATACTGGAGCTGTTCCAGTTCGTCGAGATGACGGCGGAGTAGATTTCCAGTTTATAAACCTAATTTTCGAGGGGTTTGAATTTTGATCGCCGTGGCCACGTTCTTGCATCGAGTGGCGTGAGGCTTTGGGAAAACGAAGGCTGGGTGGTTAACGAAGCCATGACTGGAAGTTCAGGCTGTCGGGTGGTTGGAATCGTTCAGGCAAGGTGAGTTTGGTCGATGGTCAGAACTCGAGATTGATCGAGTTATACTCGATTTCGACCATGGGCGAGTGGGGGTCCTTGGTTGATTTAGATTCGATGAGGAAGGGTTGCTCGATGTGTGGGAAGAGTTGGAGTTAGTCGGAGTCGCCAGAGAGGCCGTGCACGTGCACGGCGATGACGTTGTGCCAGAAATTTGGGTGCGAGGGCAACTCGAGACGAGGCTCGAGCAGGGGAGGGGGTTTTTTTGGGTTGAACGCGAGATTATGTGGTGGCGTTTGATGTCTGTAGTTTAAATTTTTAACTTAACTAAAAAAAAGGAAGGAGAAAAGAACAGGTAGAAGAGGAAGAATGTACGCGAGAAGGAATAGAGGGGAGGAACTCGGGAAACAGGGAAGGAATACACGAGTGTTACTCGGGTAAACCAAGTGTTTGCCTCGGGTTTTGCTTCCACGTGAATCAGCCTAAATACTTGAAGTATTTGTTATACAAAGTTTATTATTAATTGATGAATATTGTTGGTTAGTGTTAAGTTAAGAGTTGATGTAATAAACGATTTATCTAAATTTAATCATGTTTATTTTACTAAAGTAATTAAGGTATAATTACTCAATTTACTAAGATAAGTAATTTAAGTAATTTTAATCAAGATTAATTAATTAATGAATAATTAAGTAACATGTAACTAGAGGTTAATTGCCTAAGTTTAAAGAATTATTAAGAGTAATTACTTAAGGAAGTAATTAAAGAGATTTATTACTCAATGTTATTAATTAAGTTAATGTGGTTAATGTAGTTAATTAGTTAAGTTTAATCAATTAAAGAGACTTACTTCATGATGGTTAAGTATAATTACTTAATGTAATTAATAAAGCGTAATGACTTAGTGATGGATAATTACTAGATGTAATCAATTAAGGGAGATTCCTTGGTGAATAGTAATTAAAAGAGAATTGCTTAGTGGGAGTGATTAAGCGTTTATTACTTAGTGTAATTAAATGATAAATTAATGTAATTAATCAAGGAGTTGGTTTCATTAATGAAGTAATTAAGGGTAGTTGATTTACGAATGTATTTAAGTTAAAGGTTAATTATTAAATGAGACTTAAGAATAATTTACAAATGAAAGTAATTAGAGGATCATTAATTGGTGTAGTTAATGTAAGAGATAAATCTTGCGTATGAATGATCGAATGATGATAAGTGTTTTGGATTGGTTGATATCTCTGATTTGAATTGCTATGTGATATGATATGTTGGATGGACAGTAATTATGTGATTATCTATCAAGTATGAATTGTTGTGTAAAAGTGTTATCCGGTAATTTAAGTTGAATTATACTTCATTGAATAACTTGGGTTTAGATGACAATTGGATTTGAAGAGACCGGAGTCGGGTATTAGTGAATACCCGAAACCACTTCAAATCTTCATAGAATTGTATGTGAAATAAATAAGCTGAAATGAAATAATTTAAGAAAACTGGACCATATAATCTACGTTTTGAGTACTTAGAAATTGATGTGTGTGATAAGTGATGTCTATAACAACTTGTGAAGTTGTAAATGGATATAAGTGACACGGGTTTATATAGTTATATACTTTGTATTCCATGTTAGATGGGTTTACTCACGCTGGTTTCCACCCTGACCCGGGTGTTACTTTGTTGTAATGCTCGGGTAAGACCGAGTATTACAGATTTTCAGGTAAGGACGTTCTGGAGCTTAGGAGATGAGCTGGATGGCAGGACGTATGGAGTGTTCCCGCTGTGACTATTATTTCTGTTTATCTGAGATATATTTGATTTGTATATACTCAGTGTTGTGTATGAGAGTAACTCTGATGTATTATAAATGCAAATTGACCGATATAGTATTCTTTTGTAAACTGCTATTATTTGATATTATATTTTGATCCGCTGCGAATGTGAGGTTCTGTGTTTTATTTTCTGTTTCTTCTTCTATCTCTTTCTTCTTTTCCTAACTATCTGGAATTTTCGGGATCGAAATTTCCGGGTCGTTACATCGTGTGTTTTATTTTGAAATATATTGTATGAAAATGAAACAAATTTAACAGTATAACTGAGATGCTATATATCAGGTGCACCTAAACCGCACTTATGAGATCTTCAACTATACTTGTACAATTCATTAAAAAATATACTGACTACTTTTTTATTTTCTTTTACTAAGCATTTATTTGTGTCAACTATACTTGGAAAGTAGTATTGAGGTGGTAGAAAGAATGAGACAGCAACAGAAATGGTTTTAATAGAATTGGAGTGCCGGAACCTGATCTGAATTAAAAAACATTGGGATTCTAAAACGAGAGGAAAGCTCGGATAAGATGCGAAAGAGAGATGAGCATGTCTGAAGCAATGAATTACAAGCAAGAAAGTGGATTCGTGAAGCAACATCTAAAGCAGTGTAGAAATAGGCAGAAACCAATGGGAACATGCAGAGAAGAATTGTCTAGTGGAAACACACATCTTGGACTACATGTTGTTGCAGACTAGAGACAAAAGCCGCATATGCTGCTATAGTTTTGGAAATAATGTGACAAAGCATCATACTACAACAGATGTTGAGTCAAATTGCAAAAAAACAAAAAACAAAAGACAAAAGACAAAACAAGGACAATGGTGGCTTCAAGGGCAGGTGCTGGTATCATCAAAAGCGATAAATTGATGATAATGGGAATATGTTGTACTCATAATGCTTCTTTATATTCCATTATTTATTACAAATTTCATGTATTTAGATAAGCAATCAGTATTAAGGTCTCTAAGATGTATTTCTTTTTAGTGTTTGCCAAGATCAAGGGACATAATTCTTTTCTTCTACATAAATAAAAATTTTGTTTATAAATATTAGGATCTGTACACCTCTTTTTTCAAGACGTTAGTCTATGTTTTGCTATCTTCATTTGATTTAAGTTATTCGACTATTTTATTATATAACATATAATTTCATAGTGATTTCAAAGATGTTCATTTGGTTAGTTGAACTAAAAGCTCATATAGTTAAATAATGTGTGAGTAGCTATCTGTTATAGTACTGTAAACATTACAGTGGGTTATATTGCACTCATTCATGTATTTTCTATTTGGTTATTTGAGATTTTTTTTATTCAATTCCAATTTTTAGCCATGCATACATGATTATTTATTATCTTTAGAAGATTTAGTATATCTATTTGTGTATGAAAGCCCTATCCCAAACTAAACTAGAATGAAGGATAAATGTTTCTAAAGTATTAGTTTTGAACTTCAATTTATTAGAGTTAAAAAGGTAGGGCATAATTCATTGGAAATTTCTTAAATAAAAGTAGTAGAAACCATGATTTTTTGTTACTACAGACGAAAGCAATACCTTTTTGGCTTTAAGTATTGTGTGGTTCAATATTCATTTCATACATCTTGATAAAGTGCTCATTATTTATAGTGTTAACTATAGGAACTACAAGAAAGTGTATTATTTATATATGATTTTAATACACATTAAATACTATGATACAAAAAATAACACCAACTATATACATAAGACATGCTGGATAATATACAAAATACACTAGTAACTACTGGTCATTGATTGCAGGCATTTCCTTTGAATATATAAAACTCCATGTTCATCATACCTACATATTTATATTATACAGATAGTTTTGTTATAATCCTACATTAATAAGATTTATTAAACTAATATTAAGAGTTTACTAATAAACATACTCAGCTTTGGAGAACCAAATTTAGTGAAATGACCCAGAAGCTACTAGAATACTCCCACCTATCTATATTCTATATGACAGCCATACATTAAACATTTGTCGATGTCTCATTTCTAATATTCATATATATAATTACACTATATAACAGCCTTATATACTATTTCTTCTCAATACCTCGTGTCTAATATTCATCCATTCATTATTGAAACCAAATTTTTGTCAATTCATAAACAAGTGTTCAAACCTTATTTAAGTTCTCCATATTTGATTTCTTTAACCTTAAATCCTAACAGACATTGATCATTGATATTAGATACAACCAGTTTTGAAATATACATCAAACAATTTTGTTGAATACAATCATAACAAGTTACTTAACAAATTAATCAAATATATATCACAGTGGGAAATTATATTAGTAAATAAAATATATTCAATATCAAAATGGAATATTTAAGCAGGACCTAGATATCCAAAACATAAATTTATCAAGTGTTTAGATTAAACAATCAATTGTTCATAGAAATGGTACATTTTAGCTATAACATCAGCACAGTGGCAGAAGGCCAAATGAATGGATAATCATTCAACAAAGGAGTAATAGAAGTGTACAGAGAAGAAACAAAAAAATCCTATTACATTACAAGGTAATAAAAAAAACTCAAAAGCATAAGCACAACCAAGGGTGATTATGAGAGTGAAGTAAATGATGTAATATGCACATATGATAATAACATTTCAAAGAAGGAAGTTGCAAGACTACCTCTTCTTCCCAAGTGGTTAAGAAATGCTATGGATATTGGGCACTATTCAGTATTGAATGTGTGTGTGTCTTAATTTGCAAGTTACCACTCAGCTTCGATAAATCATTGCTTGATTTGAAAGATGTTTCATCTTTCTAAGTTCTATAATGTGAATGGGGGTAAGAATGTACCATCTTCACCAAATCTCATTCAATTTACATACCAATAGCAAGGTAGTATCCAAAATTTCCTCCTATCTACTATATTATCGAAAAACATATGAATATAATAAGATGTTAAAAAGGCCTAATTTATGTTTACAGAAAATCAATCTTGATGAATCTTACAACAAATCATACAAATCAAATCAGCCAAATTAAAGTTCAATCAAGCTAGAAATGAATTTGGACTAAAGGAAAAATTCTCGTTAAGAAAAAAATCAGCCACACAGTTCAAATCTTCTTAATAAACAATCAGCTAGGGTTACTTTAGAAGACTCACCTATGTGTGATGTTGTAAAGCGCCAAGCTGACTGATGAGGTGCTCGAGGGGAGGCATGCTGAGGTGATGCTAAAAGTGGTTAGTGTGCTGCAGTTTCATGTTGAAGATGTTTCTTTCATGGGTTCGAGAATGAGAGTGGGTCATGTGACCTCGCCAACCCTATTGTGGCTACGTCTCTAGAGGAAAGAGAAGGTAGAGGTGAAATCCTAGGCCAGAAAGGGGTAAAAGATGGAGACGTTAGAGACAAAGGGATAGGGTAACTTTTCTCAGAGTTTTTCATGGTTTGATGATTGTGGCTAGAAATTGAATGGTGGAAGAGAACAAAATAAATTAGAAAAAGAGCGGTCGCTGAAATAATTCATGATCCCGCCTATTAAATTGGTAGATAAAACATCTATAGCGTGCACGTATTTAAATTTTTTTAAAACCGACTAATGACTGCAGAGAACGTTCGAGCGCTGTATTTTAATGCCATTAGTAATAAACTTTCTTGTAGTGCAAAAGCCGCAAGGTCTTCGAAATTCACCACTCGCCCTTGAAGAAAACTGTAACCATTTGGCCCCACATAGGCTTTGATGATGTACTTGTTATTCTGACACCACTCTATCCCTTGTGGTGTCAGCTCTGGATATTAGGTGGTTAAATCAATGTGACGAGGTGGCATGGTTTGGATTTGGGCTTTGAGAGAGAGAGATGGGGAGGTGTTGTTGCTTGGATCTACTGTTTCATGGAGTGCAATCGACGTTTGTTAATGGTGGCTAGGCAGAAAAGGAGTGGATGGCGGCAGTTGGGGGTGGGATGTAGGGTTTTTGAAATTTGGGTCGAGATGAAGAAGAAATGGGGAAGCTTGCAAATCAATCGGCTGGGTTCGATTATATAAAAAATTACACAAGCAACGATCGACCCCCAGGGTTCTGCGGTCAACTACTACCGGTCGACCGTAGGGAACCCCAGGTTGACCGTCCCCTATGTAAAATTGTAATTTATTTACGTTTTTGTTTAGGCTTTATTCGGCCCAAACTGACTCCGTTTAATTTTCTATTAACTACTGTTACATCATTTTGTCTCCATCTTCTCCATCTTGGTTCTGGCTATTTTGAGAAATTCTAATCTATATGGTGCGATCTCCTACCGTTTTGTACTAATTTTTGACGTCGAGATTTAAATCTCCATCCCATCGTTAGTCAACCCATTTTAAATCTAGTACCACTTCCTATTGTCCGCCCTTAGAATAATTTTAGATTTCAAAATTTCTTTCTCCACGGAGAAACTAGCAAGCTATAGACACTCTAATATTTCCAAACAAATAAATTTCATAAAACAATTTATTGAAATCCAATTTAACTATTATTTATTTATTTATTTTTAATATAACCTTTATTTTATAAATATTTTTTTCCAAACCAAATACTTACTTGCTTATTATCATTTTTTTTCAAATAAATTACCTGTATAATTTTCCCAACTTTTTTTTAAAACTATTTCTTCTTAGGTCAAACTCATAATGGGTTTCTAAATGTTCTTCATTATCTAGATTTTTTCCTTCTTCCAATTTACTTTCCAATATTAAAATCCAACTATCCACTTGGAGTGATTACTTCTGGCCTTCCTTCGGGAACTCCATTGCTTTCATATATTTACAACATATGGATTCTTATTTTACCCTTATATGGACCTATTGTACATCATAAATCGAGAATCATTCTGGGATCTGCAATTATTGGGCTATCGGAGCCCAACTAGGAAGTCACGTACTATCCAACTTCAGGGATCTTCCATATGTTATACTCATGCTTTTTCAAAATCAACGTCGTCCCATACGACCTATTTTAAGATTTAAGGTTTTTGAAGTAGTTTAGTGGGTAATTAGTGAGTTTAGGGGCAAGCCCACTAATCCATTTCGAGTTTGGAGACTATATTTTACTGAACCGTCATCACCAAATCACTTTTAAACCTTTTCAAATAAATCTAAGCCTTCATTAACCCATCCTCCACCCAAAATCTTCTCTTTTCTCCTCTAATTCAAGTCTAAATTATAGATTAGGGTTAGATTAGCAAGGGGATACATTAAAGATCTTTAAATCAACATTTTTAGGGGAAAATTTCACCTTCGCTGTTCATTTTTGGATTTGCATCGATTTCCGTGCAAAAATTGAATTTTTCATGTTTTGGTAAGTGATTTATCATCTCTTACATTATTATATACCAATGTAAATTGCACATGCATGCTAGAGAAATATATTTTTATTTAATAAAAAACTGATGGATGGATGTGTGTTATAAGTCCAAAAGCTTTTGTGGTCGCAACATGTTTATTTCGAGCAATTTTGTTGATGGCATTGTATGCGAACTGACGGTAAAATTCCATTATGGTCGGAAAGAGGATGAAAGTGGAGGTAGCAAAATGTTGGTGACATTCCATTGACGAGTGGTGAGGTGTTTTTGGAATTTCAATAAGACACTGTGCAATCATATTCAGTGAACTCTCTTTATTAATAGTACAGATGTATGTACACATTTTGACATGTTTTAAATGCATTTTTAAAGTCAAATTAATGTTTTGGAACACTTTTCTAAGTCAAACATGAAGTAAAACAAATTTTGAAATGTTTAAAGTGCTTTGATCATGGTATCTTGGAGTATAGTTACCTTTGTAAGTGATAGGTTATATTATGGATGTATTGCATGATTGAATTATTATGGTTTGATGTGTGTTTGGATGTTGTGTGCGTGTTGTGTATATGTATATGCTTGTATGGTTGAAATGCTCATCGGAGCGACTTAGAGTTAGGAACCATAAAACCGAGCTACAACGGATTTATTTGTTGTTGAGAGTTGTATTGTTGCATATAGAATGTACAAGGGTCGAAGAATAGGGCATAGTGGTGAATTCGATGTGAAATTGAGAACTGGAGACACTATAGCATTTTGGCTCTTCATGCTTGGTTCGGTTCTGGACGTTGAAGTTGGTTTGGGGGTAGAGTGGTGCAGTGGCCAAACACAAAAACTAGTTCGGTGGGGTAGCGATCCGGGTCTGAACAGTGGAAGTGGTTCGGTGAGGGTTCGGTATGGGGGGCCGAACACAAAAGTTGGTTCGGGGCAGAATACGGAACTTGGTTCGGGCTTTTGGAGTCTAGCTTTGTTTGGTCCAAGGTTTGGGCCGAGCAGAGATGGCGCATGGAGTTTGGCTATATGCTTCAAGTGTAGCACGAACATACTTTGAAGCAGAGTTTGGGGGTCTTTGATGACTTGATGGGGAGTAAGGATGGCAAACTGTGGGATGACTTAGGATGACCTTGGACCTCATGTAGCGACTAGTGAAGCAATGGCGTGGTGCTTCGACGTCGACGACGACTTAAGGACTTTGGGATGATGTCTCTATGACTTACGATGGGTGTTTAGAGATGTTCTTAATATGACGACTTAACGATGGATGTCATAACGATGATTCACAAGGTCAAGTTCAATAATGAGGGCTCGTGAGTGGGATTTGCGATTGTGTCCTACTGTAGAGATAGTCGTAATGGAATAACAATTGAGTTCCGTTATGGAGACGCGTGTAAGGGGATCATTGATAACTCGAAGGCTTCTAGTGTACTCGTAAAGAAGGGGTATGTAGGGAGCCTACTTAGATTAACGATTGTGTCCGGATCTTACGATAGTAGATTTCCTTAGGCTTTGCGATTGTAGGCCCGATTCCTAGCCTCTCGAAGTAGCTTGGATTCAAGCACTAATGAAGCCGAGATTTCAATTAGGTATCTGGATTGTTTGATGGATGTTATATTTTCCATGGTTATTTATCACTCTAGAGTGTCACACAATGTAGGTATTTTCGACTGTATTCCTAGGCACTGGACATTGTACTTTGATTGTAGTATAGTTATATGGTTATGAAAGTAGATTAGCATATATTGACTGTTATGTGCTAACTCTTTGGATGCATGGATAGTTCATGTATTTTTCTTCATACTCTATGCCCCTATTCACTATACATGAGTTTTATAGTATTTTTGAGATGATGCTTTGCTCACACCAGACTGTTGTCTGATCCAAGGTTTTATGTTTTGCTTTTAATTATCTCAAGTAATCTTAAATGAGTATATTAGGGATACTAGGTCTGGATAGTGCACGGACCTGTATGGAGTATGAGTAGGAGGCTACACTTTAATATATCTGTACTTTAGAGCTTACTATTGCTTTATTTCGTTGTGAAGTACTATGGAGCTATGTTAGTACTTGTATTTTGAGAGACAATTATAGAGTTTATTTTGGAGATTTGGATGTATAAACTCTTTATTTCAGTTTTTATAGTCTGTGAATCCACTCTAACATTCTCATTTATGGTTCATTTGATTATATTACTATCTAGCCTGTTTTACATCTATTTTATTATACTATATTTTTTATGTATGTTGTGAGATGTTCTACAGGTTCTTTGTGTGGATTTCTATTACTTTATACACTTGGCTACTATCATCCATCGGCCGGGTACCTCCGCAGCGCATTATACAAGTATATTGGGTACCAAAAGTATAGGATGATCATCATATTCAGTATCAGAGCTTAGGTTTCATAGACGACCTAAGTTGATACCTAGACCCATTAGAGATAAGGAAAGAGCTATCGCCTTAGAATGGTTCCAGCGGTATTTGAGAGAGCTTACTTGATATATTTTGGTATTCAAAACTATATAGTAGTATGTATAGTATATAAGTTGCATTGCATTTATAAACATCACTTATTCCTTCTAGAGAGACTGATCATTCTTATTATAGCTTGTAAGGATAAGCCGGCTAATGAGGAATGTTGCTAGGAACTCCATTTATGGAGTTGAGGAGGGGGTAGGATCAGGGACTGATAACCCCGACTTGCTGAACATGTTCATTGTGATGTTGCGCAATATGGTTCAGAACGCCCAAGATACTCATGCAGTGGTTGTTTGTGGTGTGCTCCAGTGCAAGCACCGAGGGCTAACTTTGCCAAAGTTAACAAGGATTATTCTACCATGGGAAGCAAATCGTTTCTTGGAACAGAATCATCCATCAAAGTGCAGGATTGGTTAGACACCTACGAATGCCTCTTTAAGAATATGGAGTTAGAGGATGTAATAAAGAGGAAGCTAGCCTCTAGATAGCTTCAGGAAAGACTATGGGGTGGTGGAATGCCATCAAGATTATTACTCCTAAGGACCAGATTACTTGGGAGCAGTTCAAGGCGATACTTGAAGAGAAGTATATACCAATCGCTTAGAAGTCGGTGCTCTTCCGAAAGTTTGCTAACTTGAGACGGGTAGACATGTATGTGCCGTAGTATGTGGCTAAGTTCGACACACCATTGAAGTATGACCTTTCTTTTATCGATACTACACTTAGGAAGAATGAAAAGTTCATCATGGGCTTGGATGATTATCTTGGAGAGAAGCTTGTGAGTCATATCGATGAGCCCTTCGAGAGGCTGGTGGAGAAGGCTCTTCGACATGAGAGTCTGTATCCTAAGCCTAAGTCGGTTGTTGCTCCCAAGGATGAGCTAAAACTGCAAGTTGGCAAGGGAGGAAGGAGAAAGTGAGACAAGAAGAAGAAGAAGCGGTTTCAAAAGAGTGGTCAGAAGAAGGGCCAATGGGAGCCTGCTTTATATAATTATTGGGAGAAGGGCCATCTTTGTCAAAGCTTGTAAGGCGAAGGGCAAGAAGTGCTACTACTGTAACAAGCTGGGGCATATCAAGAAGGATTGTCTGGAACCATCGAGGAATATGCATGTCGTGTCTACTTACGCTTTGAACATTGTCCCAGCTTCGCTGAATGTTTCACTGGCAAAGGAAAGGGGGAAGAGCGTCGTTATACATGGTATGCTTTCTGTTTTTGGTATACATGAACGTGATTTATTCGATACCAGGGCTTCACATTTCTTCATATCTAGTGATGTGGTAAATAGATTGGGATTGAACCCCAAGATAGTTGACCGGCCTTTGATTGTCACAAACAATATTGGAGGATCGACTAGCCTTTACATGGTTTGTTGAGACTTGGCCTTATCTAGTCATGGATGTTTGTTTGCTTGTGATTACTTTGTTTTTGGTTTGTGAGGTTCAGTACTATTCTAAGGATCGACTGGCTGCCGAAGTACGGAGTAGTGGTGGAATGTAAGAGGATGTTGGTGACGATAGGGATTGATGATGGGCGTAGGTGATGGTTAGCTTTCTGTACTCGCTCGAGATCCCACACAACGAGTTGTCATTTGTGTCTATAGCGAGGAAGTATCCGAACATATTCAAGGAGGTAACTGGGTTACTATCACTCAGGGAAATAGAGTTCCGTATAGATTTGTTAAAGGATACCAGACCGATAATTATGCCTTTGAGGTGTTTGGCACACAGAGAGTAGAAGGAGTTGGAGGTGCAAATGAGTGATCTGTTGAGGTGAGGGTTCATTCGTAGGAGCATATCTATGTGGGGTGCACCTATGGTATTCGCCACCAAGGCGGATGGCTCTCTGAGATTATGTGTAGATTACTGTAAGTTGAATAAGGTGAAAATGAAGAATAGATACCCACTCTCGTGTATTGATGATTTGTTCGATCAGCTCCATGGTGCTAGGGATTTCTTTCAATTGGACCTTGCAACAGAGTTTCGTCAACTGAGAGTGGCAATGGAGAGTGTGTCGATCTCATTGTCTCGTATGCCATCCGGGTTCTATGATTGGTTGGCTACACCGTTCGGGCTAACCAATGCATCGGCACTTTGTTGATCTTATGAACCGTGTTTTTAGGGATTAGCTAAATAAGTTTGTACTTGTGTTAATGGATGATATCCTTGTTTATTTGAGGATGGAGGAAGAACACAAGGAGAATTTTTGGATTGTGCTCGAGATGTTGAGGAAGCACCAATTAAATGCGAAGTTTTTGAAATTACTTCTGGAGGTGGGAAGTGTGATTTTTAGGTCATGTTGTTTTTGAGTAAGGTGTTGTTATAGATCCTGTAAAGGTAGCAGTAGTATAGGATTAGGATCGATCCAAGACCGCTATAGAAATGAGAAGTTTCTTTGGATTAGCAAGATACTATAGACGTTTTAACAAAGACTTCTCTAAGGTGGCAGCGTCGTTAACCAATTTGACAAAGGAGAATCAGACTATTATTTGGGACACGAGGTGCGAGCACGCGTTCGTGAGCCCGAAGGAGAGGTTGACAAGTGCATCGGTGTAACTAATTCTAAGCGGGAATGTGGAGCTGAGAGTATACATAAATGCCAATGGTACTGGACTTGGTGCAATCTTGATGCAGAGGGGAAAGGTTGTCGCTTCCGCTAGTCGATAGTTGAAACCGCATGAGAAAAAGTATCCAACTTACAATTTGGATTTGCCAACGATAGTTTTTTCTTTGAAGATATAGTTGCATTTTTTGCTTAGGGTGAGGTTTGAGTTGTATACGGATTACAAGTCATTGAAGTATTTATTCTCCAGAAGAACCTCAACCTTCGTAAGCAGCGATGGTTACAGTTCCTACCCTCCTATGACTTTTACATTTTCTACACGACTAGTGAGGAAAATGTGGTCAACGATGCTTTGACTAGGAGACATGCTAGCTTGGGAGTGATGTTCCTATAGTGGAGCAGTTAGAGTTTATCACTAGCTATGATTTTAGACCTCGGTGTGAGCTAGAGCCAGAAGTGTTGGCTAGCCTGATGATCATACCTACCTTGATCGAGAGGATGGATACTAGGCGAGATGCTACTCTAGCGGATATCATAGCGAAGATAGAGGAAGGGATAGAGTCTGAGGAGATGAAGCGGTATAGGATCAACAGCAATTGTTGGCTCTTTAAGGATGTGAGATTGTTTATTCCTGATGTCGATGGGTTGAGGGATGAGGTGCTTTTCGAGTGCCATTATTCGAGATTGACTATACATCCGGTGGCAATAAAATGTACCATGATATGAGGCGGATTTTTTATCAGAAATGATGAAGAACGAAGTTAGAGCATTTGTCTCGAAGTGCATGAACTGTCATTTAGAGGCAGAGCAAAAAGAGCCGAGTGGTTTGCTGCAACCACTCGAGATTCCTGAGTGGAAATGGGAGCAAGTTTCGACGAACTTCATTGATGGATTGCCGAGGACTAGAGGAGGGTACGATAGCATATGGTTCATAGTCGATAGAATGATGAAAAGTGCCCGATTTATACCCATCAAGTCCAGTAGAAAGGCATTCAAATTGGTCGAGTTGTATGTAAAGTGGGTTGTGCGATTCCATGGTATACCGAAGGGCATTGTGAGGGACCGAGACCTTTTGTTCACTAGCAGGTTTTGTAAGAGCTTACAAGAGGAATTAAGGACAAAGCTGCATTTCAGTATAGCTTATCACCCACAAACTAATGGGTAGACCGAGAGGGTGAATCGTATTCTGGAAGATCTCTTACAAGTTTGAATTCTTGATTCGGTGGCTCATAAGACGATCACTTACACTTAATAGAGTTCGCATGCAACAACAGTTATCGGTTCAGCATCGGTATTAGCACCATTTGAGGCATTATATGGCCGACCGTGCAACGCTCCTTCCTATTGCTGGGAAGCGAGCGAGAAACTGATACTTGGGCTAGAGATGATTAAAGAGACTTCGGGGAAGATCAAGATCAATCGACAATAAATGAGGGCTACTCAGGATAGGCAGAACAGCTACATTGATAATAGAAGGCGTGACTTGGAGTTCTCCATCGGCAATATGGTATTTGTCAAGATCTCTCTGTTAAAGAATGTTGTCTAATTCGGTACTAAAAGGAAGTTGGAACCAAGATTCGTTGGTCCTTTACCGATACTTGAGAGGATCGGGAATCGAGCATACAGAGTCGACTTACCTCAGAAGATAGTGGACGTGCATAATGTGTTCCATGTATCTCACTTGCGGAACTTTTTGCACCACTTAGGCATAATATTTCAATCATATCAGCTTGATGATATCAAGATTGAACCAGAAGCATCGAGACCTCATGGGCCTACTCATATCGTTGAACATGATACGAAGCAGCTTAGGAGGAAGACGATGGAGCTTTTAATGGTTTAGTGGAATGAGAGCAAAGGAGATTGTACTTTAGAGGTCGAGGAGAGCATGAAGACCGCTTAACTGAAGCTCTTTACATGGTGAGACTTATGTTTATCACATTTACTTACACTTATGATATCATATAGGGTAGTTTAGTATCATGCATGTGAGGGTAGGCGTAGATATCAATTGTGTGCATGTTTGATGTTTGATATGATTACTCATTGATGACAGGCATGCGGGGTAACTATGTTTGATTTTACCTTGTTTGTATTGGGATATCAGGGGCGAAATTCCTAGAAGGGGAGGGTATAACGACCTGTATTTTACATATTGGAGGATTGTAAAATATTATTTTTCAATTCATATGAGATCCTTTATAACTTTGGGAAATGCATGTTAATGACATCTCCTATATTTAGAATTTTTCCAAACGAATTTACCTCTGAAAACTTGTATTAGCTATAACTTTTGATAGAAGCAGAACTTGTGTCCGAGACCACTTCTATTGGAAATATATGATGGTTTCGCTTTCCATGGAGTGGTCATAATAGCGATTTGGACTTTTTGCCTAGTAGATTTCAGGTTTGGAGACTATATTTGGCTGAACCATTATCTCCAAATCACTTTTACACCTTCTCAAATAGATCTAAACCTCTATTAACCCATTCTCCACCCAAAACCTTCTCTTTTCTCCTCCAAATCAATTCTAAATTAAAGATTAGAGTTAGATTAGCAAGAGGATTCATTAGAGATCTTCAAATCTACATTTTTGGAGAAATAAAATTTCACCTTTTCTGTTCATTTTCGGATTTGCATCAATTTCGTGCAATAATTGAATTTTATGGGATTTGGTGAGTTATTTATCATCTCTCATCTTATTATATATGTATGTATAAATTTGACATATTTTTAACGCATTTTTAAAGTCAAAATTAATGTTTTGGAACTGTTTTCTATGATAAAACCTAAAGTAGAACGAATTTTGAAATTTTTAAAGTGCTTTAATCATGTTATCTTGGATTATAGTTATCTTTTTCTATGATAGGCTATATTTTAAATGTATACATGATTGAATTATTACGGTTTAATGTGTGTTTGGATGTTTGGATGTTGTGTTTGTGTATATACTTGAATGGTTGAAATGCTCATCGAAGCGACTTAGAGTTAGGAACCATGAAACCGAGCTACGATGGATTTATTCGTTGTTGAGAGTTGTATTGTTGCACACAGAATGTACAAGGGTCGAAGAATGGGGCAGAACAATGAAATCGATGCGAAATTAAGAAGTGGAGACACTATAGGATTTTGGCTCAGCGTGCTTGGTTTGGTTTTGGCCGTTGAAGTTGGTTCAACGACAGAATGGTGCGGTAGCTGACAATGAAAACTAGTTCGATGGGATGGCGGTCCAGGTCTGAATAGTGGAACCAGTTCGGTGAGGGGTCGATTCGAGGGTCGAGCACAAAAGTCAATTCGGGGGGCGAACACGAAACTCGATTCGGGCTTTGGGGTTCGGTTCAGGCTTTTGGAGTCTAGCTTTGTTCGATCGAAGGTTTGGGCCGAACAGAGATGGTGCCTATAGGCTTCGGGTGTGGCACGGACGTACTTTGGAGCAGAGTTTGGGGGTCTTTGATGAGTTGATAGGGATTAAGGATGGCTAACTCTGGGATGACTCAGGATGTCCTTGGACCTCATGCCGCGACTAGTGAAGCGGTAGCGTGATGCTTCGACGTCGATGATGACGATGACTTTGGGACTTTGGTATGATGGCTCTACGACTTACGATGGATGTCTTGAAATGTTCCAAAAATCATGACCTAATAATGGGAGTCATGACGGTGATTCACAAGGGAAAGTTCAACGATGGGGGCTTGTGAGTGCGATTTGCAACTATATCCTACTATGGAGACAACCGTGATGGAGTAACGATTGAGTTCCATTATATAGACGCGTGCAAAGGGATCATTGATAATTCGGAAGCTTCTATTGTGCTAATAAAGAAGGCTTATATGGTGACACCCACCTGGATTTGTGATTATGTCCAGATCTTGCGATAATAGATTACCCTAGGATTTGCGATTATAGGCCTGCTTCCTAGTCTTTCGAAGTAGCATGGATTTGAGCACTAATGAACCCAGGATTTCAATTGGCTCCCTAATTTGCGATTTTCCCATAACAGTTACCATATATCTAACGCATATGAGTGATGGTGAGGAATGTTTGATGGATTCTATGTTAGCCAAGGTTATTTATCACCCTAGAGTGCCATACAATATAGGTATTTTCGACCTTATACTTATGCACTGGACATTGTACTTCGATTGTAGTACACTTATATTGTTATGATAGTAGATTCGCATATATCGGCTGTTATGTGCTAACTCTTTGGATGCAAGGACAGGTCAGGTATGGTTCTTTGTGCCCTATGCCCCTACTCACCATATACGAGTTTTATAGTATTTTTGAAATGATGTTTCACTTACACTAGACTGTTGTCCGACCCAAGGTTTTATGCTTTACTTCTTATTATCTTGGGTACTCATAAATGAGTAGATTAGGGATAACAAGTATGGATAACGCATGGAGCTGTATGGAATACAGATAGGAGGCTACGCTTTCATGTATCTATACTTTGGAGCTTACTATCGCTTATTTTCCATTATGCGGTACTGTGGAGCTATGTTAGTGCTTGTATTTTAGAGAAAGTTGTAGAGTTTTTTCGAGATTTGGATGTATAACTCTTTATTTATTTTTTTGTATAGTCTATGAACCTGATGCAACTAGACATTCTTATTTATGGTTCATTTCATTATATTTCTATCTTGCCTATTTTACATCTATTTTATTATATTATATATTTTTCTATGCCCTGTGTGTAACAACATAACTTAAATATCGGGTATGAAAAGTTTTTAGAAATTATAAATGTACTAGTATAAACTATTTAGTGTTTACACCATCTCAATCCGATTAAAACATTTTAGTATATTTGTATAATGTATACACACACACAAACATTACAAACAAAACAAATGGTATATGTAAGTATACATTTATATTCATAAATATGTATAGGTTAGATGGCATGGGATGGTGAAGACAAGTGGCATCAAATGGAACATACATGTAACGACCCCGGATTTTATAAATATTTAAATTGATAATTAAATTGATTTTTGGATAAAAATTGTGAAATTCATTAATAAATTGATTCGAGTTTCCCCGCATCCAATTAAAAATATATTAAATCATTTTAAATTTAGAAATTGTATGTATATATGTGAATCAATATGGTTGTGCCTATGTGAATAGATTTGAAATGATATATATATTGATAATTGAATTTAAATCTTAATATCAATGGTTTAAAGATAAATATAAAAATATAGATAATTGATACAAGTTTAAAAATAAATAACTTTAAAATTTGTAATTGATGGTTTATGTTAGAGATTAAAATAAATAGATATATATATATATATATATAGTTTTATTCAATGTAAAGTAAATATATATGTCTTAATAAATCAATACAAAATAATACCAAGTAGTAAAACAACCAAAAAAATAAAATAAAATTTGTATGTGAATAGCTTGCATAAGGAGACAACATCATATGTTCAAAAATGAAGCCACACAACTATCTTCATTTGTACAGCCGAAATGAAGTAAAAGAAAAAAAATATAAATATGGTACAAGGTAATAAATGCTTTCATCTTAGCTCAACATATTTGGTCAATTCGAAATCTTACAAAGTATTATCAGCTACCACATTTTATCATATCTGCCTCCAAATAGAGAAAAAATCTCTGATGTGTTGTACTAGAGGGAAAAATATATCATTTTATGTTGTACAAACAAAAAAATCAACCTGTACAAAATTATATATCATGTAAACTTCATTTCTTTATACCTCCTCCTCACTTCAATTTCTTCAATTCATTTTCGTTCCATTAAAACTGAGAAAAAACTAAAGTATACCATCATCAAAACTCAAACAAAAATTCAACTGAAATAATTCAACTCAACAAACCAGAGGTTCAAGAGAAAGACTTCAGCTTGCAAATTTTCATAATCCTGTTTCAAAAGAAAAGTAAAGCTCTGTTCTTCTCCTGAAAATCACGATGAGCAAACTTTATTGTTTAAACCAGTTTCTTTTGAATCTTATGCCTGCGATGATAATGTTAATGGATGTGAATATATCTGCTGGTATTTATGTATATATGTGTGTAAATGGTTGAATGTATGTCTGTGTATATACAGATCTATCTCTGTTTAACAACAAGTTAGCCAAATTCTAGAAAACAATTCATATCTCCAAATCTAAAAAGATTTTGGTAATGATCTTTAAATGAAATTTGATTGTATTCACCTGATTCAAATTTTAAAAATGATTTCAAAAATTTATATTAAGTAATTAATTTGAATAGGAAAATACAGTAAAAAGAACTCAAACATCCCAAAATTTGGTTATCAAATTTCCTTGATTTGATTATATAATTTGATTCGTATTCAAAAATGATGATTTTTAAGGGGAAAATCAGGATTTTCAAGTTGGTATTCAAAGAGGTATTGCAAGTTGAACGGATAAGTCATTTTTATCAAAATCTGGTGATAGGCGTAGTGCTAGTGGTCGAGATTAATGGTGAAGGTGGTTGGAACGTTGGAGAACACAGGAAAAATGGTGGAAATTTTTTTTAGATGATCATAGGGAAGAATGGTGTTGATCTAGGGTTTACGTTGCAAATTTGGTCGAAGGACTTTCTGGGTTAATTCCGATGTCGATGTTTGATCGGAGTCGATCGGACCCCAGAGGGTTGTTGTATCGTCGTATGGTGAAGCTGTGGGCGTAATGGCGATGCATCAGAGGGTCGGAGTTGTCGTGACGAGGCAAATTTTGGTGACTGGGTTGGTCTCAGTTTGGTGATGGGTAGCTCGATTTTGATCTGGGGCAAATCGATGAAGTTTGGGTAGTCGTGGTGATCGGAGAAGTTGTTGGTGAGGTGCCGGTGGCTACGGCGAGGGTCGGAAGTCAACCTGGCGACGGTGCACGTGTACCATGTATCCACCGTATCAGTTTTGAAAGGAGGAAGGAGAAGAAGGCCTTGCATCGGGTTTTACTCGGGTAGAAGCTCGGGTAAGTGATGTAATAGCTCGAAGATGCTCGCGAGTGTTTAAACTATATACCAGTTTTGAATTTAAACTAAAACATAGTAGAAAAAAAAGTAGCTTGGGGAAATGGGGTTGGATCTCGGGTTGATACCCGAAGTGGTTTCGAGTCAGGTTGAAAACATTAACCAGGTTTTGTTTTTGCCAATTTAAAACTAATTTTAAATTATAAAGCAAGTTTAAATTAAGTTTTAAAAACAAAAGTTTAACCATAAATTCAAGTTTAGTTCGAAGCCTAGTTTGGGATAAAGCTTGTAAATTTAAATTGTTTTTTAATAACTGAAAGTGTTTAAGTTTAAGTGTATTTAAAAAGAGTTTGAAATTTAAAAATGGAATTTGAATTTAAATTTAAAGTGTAATGTTTAAAATACACTTAAATGTTAATGAAATCATTAATGAAGAAATTAATTATCTTAGAGATAATTAAGGAAATAAAAATGATTTAATTAATAAGTAATTAAAGAATGATTTATCTAATTTGTAAATAAATAATTTAGATTAATTTATAATTAGAAATGATTAATAATGAATTAATCTAAGATAATTTCTTAAGAAAGTAATTAAGAAATGTTATTCGTTAATGAAGATAATTAACTAGGGATTATTACGTAATTAAATTAATGTGATTAATTTTTATAGTTAATTAGATTAATAAATTTAGATAATCAATTATAAATTGTTTAAATGTAATTACTTAATGAAAGTAATTAAGGATTAATTACTTATTATAATTAATTTTGGATATTTTGATTAATTTAAGTTAATTAATATAGTTTAAGAAAATCATTAGATAAATTGGTAATCAATGATTAATTGTTATGAGATGATTACTTATGGTAAGTAATTACAAGGTTTAATTTCTTAAAAATAATTAATTAAGAAGTTAATTAATTATGTAATGAGTTTAAAGGTTAATTTAATTAATATGATTAATTAAGAATAATTTAATTAATTAAAGTGTTTGATTAATTAATTTATATTAAATGATTTGGAATTAATAAATCAGAATTGGATAATAAATTCATAAGTAAATAAATTTGATTAGAAATAAATTGAATTAATTAGGATTAAACAATTAATTAATCCTGCTTATAATTGATTTTTGAATGCTTGACCTTACTTATGAATGATTGTATTGTATGAGATGCCTTGAATTGATTATCCTATCTGATCTGTGATATTTTGTTCTGTGGATTTAGCTGTGTGTAATTTATTCATTTACTTGTGATACATTTGTATATATCTGTGATCTGTGTATGAAAAGATAAGCGTTATAGTTATACCACTTATCAACTATATTTCTGTATTCTGATCTGTGATGATTGAATGATGTCGCAATATTGTGTTAAACCCATGGACTACACTTTTACACACACAAATATGGATTTCACGTGGAAATCGATTAAGCCACAGATGATTTAAATTTAATATTTTTGAAATTGAAATTTTAATTTCAATTGATTTGGGAAATGGATTTGGGTTAAATGTTAAATCTTTTGAAAAGGAGTTTTTAAGTTAAAAGTTATTTTGAATAACTTGGTAAAGTTTTTCAATTTAAATAATTTAATTTGAATTTGAATTCAAAATTTGGAATTGAATTCTATGTTTGGAAATTATAGTTAAAGAAGTTATAAATGTGTTTATATGAATTTAAACCATTTTAAAAGTATAGTTGTGAGAATTTGAAATTAACCCAAGGACTTTAACTCGTATAAATGAATAAGAGTTTCCGAAATGAAAACTATTTGTTTTCAAATAATAGAAGCTTTCATATAAGGAATGAATTTCCAATTTGTGTCAAAAGAATTCCAAGTTTGAAATGAAAATGGTTTTCCGAGTTATAAATAAATCTTTGTGAAAGGTTGTTGAACTTTGTTTTGAAATTGGAAAGGTGTACCTTTCGTATAAAAGGTCGAAATGAAATTGTTTTGAAAGCTATGAATTAAATCTTTGATTTAAAGGTTTAATGAGTAAATCCAATTGAAATGGAAATTGATTTGGAAAATCTATGAATAAATCTGTGTGAAACTGGGTGAACTTTGTGAGACGAATCTTTTTGTATTAAAGATTGTAAATGGGAATGTGTTTAAACCATTTGAAGAAAAGTTTTGGGTAATAAGTTGTGACTTAATTGAAATCCCAATATCCATATGTTTTTAAATACTGCGCTCATTATTCGGTTTAGCCGAGAAAGGACCTTTGTGTCATATAACCCATTCCGAATAATGATACGACGTATATGGATAGCATTTGAAGACCGGTGGTGAAGATCGGATATTTTCGAAAACAAAAGGACAACTCGTCGAATGTCTCTGCATCGGCTGATCTCCGATATAGAGATTTGATCACCCTTTGTGATGGGAAGTCCGGACGTGATTAGAAATTATCCGGATTCGCAAGGGCTTCTTTGGAAGTGCATTCGGTTCTGTTCGAACCCGGAACAGACTTGTATGGTTGTATGTCTGACATTACACTTTGAGATATAAAGCTGATTTCTTTCAAATACATTTCTGTTTGGTGGCGGAGAATTTATTCTCTTAGCTTAACACCCTTCTTTGAGACGTACGAGCTCAAAGGTTATGTAGTTGAAGGTTATCAGTGATATACTCCCAATTTGGTAGTGTGGCATGTTGAGTGCTGCTGTGTGTTGCTGATCATTTGTGATCAAAGCATGGCTTTGTGAAAAAGCGTAGCTTTGTGGACGAGACCTCATCGAGCCTCACAGACCGGAAATGGTCGAAACAGGAAAGATGCGGCAAGGTTTCAGGGGTAGCTCCCCTAGGGTATGTCCATTCCTTCTGGAAAAAGGTGGTATCAGGTATGGAGCCCTGGTATTTAACCTATGTGGTTTCTCCAATCTCATTTACTGTGTGATTGTTGCTGTGTGATCGAGGCGCCTCGGATAAAGGTCCTAAAGGACCGGGGGTGGAATATCTCAGGTTTACTACCCGGGAAGGGGGTAACCGGCCTTGTGTTGGCAGAGAGCAGGTTATCTCTCGGGGCGTCCCTCGAGAGACGTTCCCATGTGGCATAGGAAGTTCCTTAGCCTGACCATTTGTTGGAAATCCAATTTCCAATACGAACCCTGTACGGTTTTAGTTTTAGAACCTGCCATTTACTTATGGTGGTCACCACTGTTTAGATGGTACCTATAGTAGGCATAGTTCGGAATGTCTATGCTGGCTAAGATTAATATTATACTTTCGAAATGTTTTCCACTATGCACTAATAATAATAATCCAATGATTTTGCGTAGTAAGCATGTTTGACTATCATAAGGAGAAATCTCCTCCAATTCTGCATTTGCATTGTGTGTGTGGCGGGAGGCCTTATGGTAGTTTCATTTTCCAAAAGCATTGCAGATTTCAATGTTTAAAATTCTATTGTAGTTTGTTTTAAAGAACAACTGTTTTTGTTGCTCACACCAGTCCCATGACTGACCTGAAGTTTATTGTTCCCTTCCTAAACTCTGGGTGCCCACAATTTTCCACACGGTCAGTCTAGAGTTGGGTTTTTCAGATATTCAGGTTTAGTAGATTATCTGGAGCTAGTTCACTTCATCGGAGTGGATGACTGCACCTGCTTATCTTGGTGCATCGAGTTGGTGTTTCAAGCTTGATGTTGGAGTTATTGGTCTCATTCTCCTTTTCAGATCATTTGGAGTTATCACTTCCGTTATTTCCGCTGTAGCATTGTATCATATCTCTGATGTTGCTATGTATTATTGATATCATTGTTGTATATCATATTCTGGATATTGTATCATTTGTGATGTATATGATATCATTCATTTCTTTATTCTGCTGTGTTGTTATACTTACTGTGTTATAAGCTCCGGGGAGCCAGATTCGGCGTTTGAATCTACGACATTCGAGTACAAGTGAAGTACGGGTGCCGATTTTCGAAGGTCGAGTCCGGGGTCTTTACAATACATGTGTCGTAAGATTAAAGGAAATAATGATACATATACCTATTAGGTGTGCAAATGTAGAACCATCTTAAGACAAGTAAGGAGGCATGTTTCAACATCCTAAGACTTGCATAAAGATAAGGTGGACAAGTGTCCAAAGTAAAATGACAAAAATAGCCTTAAGAAATGCTATAAATAGGATGGATATCTTCATTAGTTTTCCATGCTTTCATAAACTGAAACAAAAGTGAGATAAATAAGAGAAGCTTGGAGAAAGCCAAGGAAATAAAATACAAGTCAAAGCTACAACTTTAAGGTGAGAAAAACTATTTAAATCTATGTATTCATGTTATTCTATGAAGAGATGAAGTAACTATTAAGAATGAATGATAGTGGCTCGGATCTATCAAAATGGTGTTCGGTAAATCAACCATAACTTCCGCAATTATTAATGAAATTTTGATTTCTTTAATGTTCGGGAAAGCTAACTCACAGCCCTACAACTTTCATATTTATCACTTTTCCAAATTCTTAAATATATATACCTGAACTCGAAGTGCAAATCGGGTTTCATCTCAGCCTGATATGAAGTAGTGTATTATTAAGAAAATACCCTACTTTGTCGAATTTTTATAATTTATATTGTTAAATAATTTTAGGAGTTTCCTTTCATGGTAATCAAGTAGACTAAGTAAGTTACTCGCTGAAGAAAACTTGGAGTTAAAATCTACTTTTACCATAGAGAAATCAAATCAAATATTTTGCGGAAAAACCGGTCAAAAACCGTAGTTTCAGAAATTAGTAACACTTCTGAAAATTGCAATACTTTTTAACTGTTACTAAACCTGAAGTGTAATTTAAGGCTAGAATTTGCAACGATTTAGTCCAGCAACAATTTTAGCTGCTACAAAACTTTAGATAGTATTTTTGGAATGCTACTGAAAATTATTTAAAGTTTTAAACCTGAAATTAGCAACACTTCTGATTTGAAACGACTCATAACTATCTCAAATCTAAAGCATAAACTTTAATGTATAACTTGACCAGAACTTTTCATAGCACATCCAAAAGGCTGTCTTTTCTTCTAATTGTTTATAAAGTGATCTAACATGCCCAGAACTTTCCATGGCACACTAGAAAGGCCGCGGTAGCTGTTTTGAGTCTAAAACCATTATGAACTACTACAAAACTTTCCATAATGCTTTATAATCTTGTGTAGTTTTTATTTTAATACTCTTATTGACGCGGAAACTTTTTATAGCAATTTCTGAAACGCTGTCTTTTCTGTTTGGTTTTGGTTGAAAGAGGTTTATTTTAAAATTTCTATTAAAAACTTGTTTAATTTAATATTTCGAAGTCTTCCTTGAATATTACTTTGAACTTTGGAGTGGTAGAATCTCCAAAGAAGTAATTTATAATGAAACTATAATATGAAAACCCTATTAATACAACCCTTATGACATGACTTGGAAACTAGCTTAAATAGCTATCTCATTGGGTCTATGTTGCTCATGATGTTACACTTAAACATTTCAGGTTTAGATGGTTAGTGGTTCGACCGTAGAAGTTAGAAGGATGCATTGAAGTGAAGACTTATATTATGTATATTATCTCTTTTATGTACTCATATGTATAAGAATGTGATGGTTAGACTCTTGGATCTTATGTAATCATGTTATATGATGATGTAAATGTATAATAACTCTTCCATTAAAAATCATATACTCTAAATGATTTTATATTCCGACATACCTTTGTTAATTTGTGATATTATTAGCTCCATCTATTCGATGTAACATCGTCGCCTCTGGATAGGTTTGCCGAGCTGTGTGTTACAGTTAGTGGTATCAGTGTTTAGGTTTAAGGGGTTCTTTTAGAAAACTTTATAGTATCACAATTTAATTTATAGGAATAGGAAGTTTATACATTTCATTGACATTTTACAACTATTTGCAGTTATAAATTATGGCAAGTAACCAAACTTGGGATACGGGAGATTCATGGGGTGGTGCTAAGTGCACCACTATACTGAACGAACGATTAATTGTTGCAAGTCTCACGATCGAAAAAACAAGTACTCAAGTGGAGAGCAAAGAGAATTCTCCTTGATGAGATGTATGAAGTTTACAATAGGGCAAACGATTATGAAGAAGTTTTAAGAGGGACCTTGTTCTCTACCATTTACGTCAAAAAAAGAAGGAACTGGAGATGACAATAAAAATGGCGAAAAAGGACTGACTATGGAGAAGCTTTAGAATTTCTAAGGCAAAAAGGAGCACTTCCACCACAAGTAGAGAATGTGAAATGTAAAAGATTCCCAACTAAGATAGTGGAGCAGTATGATGAAGAGGAGTCTGAGCAGTTGGATCCAATGATTATTCTCAAGAAATTATTGGACCTCCTCGTGCAGTGAATGATAAAAAGGGTCCTTCATCGAATGGATGGATAGTGATAGACTAGGAAAAATGAAATAAGAAGTTAAATATTAGTTAATATATCAAGTAGTATATATGGTAATCTATTATTTTGGGGAGGTTGTGAATTAACACCCAAATTTTGTTTGTAAACAAGGGTTATAAGTAATATAACATGTTTGTGTGTACATGACTTTAGTATGTCATTTATAATTGAAGATATATTTGATTTTCATTCATGGCCATAATGAGAAATTTTTTAAATTTAAGGTCATGACAAATAAAAATAACTTGACAACTCAAAGTTAAGAGGCTCAATCCTCCACACAAACAAATGTTATGGAGATGTTTGCATCTTTTATCAAGAAAATGGAGCATGTTTCTTTAACATCTTCAACCAACAGTCTTTTGAGCCATTTTAAAGGTTTGAAACCAAAGAAATTTATTAAAGATGCCGATCTTGTTAAAGCAGAGCAATGGGTCTAACATTTGGAATATATATTTGAAGTTTTGGAATGTACCAAAGTCGAGAAAAGGAAGTTGGTAGTCTTTCAATTATCAGAAGAAGCTCGAAATTAGTGGGAGCATGTTCAAACAATAACTAGTCCACTAGAGATAGAACAGATGACCTGGGAAAAATTTAAGGAAAAATTCTTGGATAAGTATTTCCCAGAAAATGAAAGAGAGAAAATGGAAACAAAATTTTACCCAAGAAGGTATGATGGTAGCTCAATACCAAAATAAGTTTGAAGCATTATCCCAATTCGGAAGCCATTTGATTGATACAGCTAAAAAATGAGCTAGAAGATTTGCAAAGGGATTAATTCGTCCAATAAGAAAACATGTTATTGGTGATCGGCGTAAGACTTATGAGATATTAGTTACTGAAGCTTTAATCTGGAAGACGGTTTTTTTTGAGTTTCAACAAGAAAGAAAGACTTCAAATAAAAGGAAACCAAGTGAATTTTCTGGCAATCAAAAGAAACCGGATTGGAAAAGGAAGAAGCAAAATGGAGAAATTAAAGGATCGGTAGGATGAGAAAAGGAACAGGACAAAATTAGGAGATGTTACCGGTGTACCGAGATAGGGCATATTGCCCCAAATTGTACAAAGGCAATTGTGTGTTACAATTGTAATGAACCAGGGAACATTAGTCGAAACTGCAAGAAGCCAAAGAAGGACAATAGGATGCAACAAGGAAAACAAGGAAGATTATATGCAGTAGTTTCTGAACAAGCTCAAGTGGAAGGTACCATACTTCTTTTTACTTTCAAGCTAAAATTTTATTCGATACTGGTGCTACGCATTCTCTTATATCAGAAATGTTCGCTACTAAGTTAGGATTACCCATTGATAAACTACCGAGCCCTTTGGTAGTAGACAATTTAGTAGGAGGAAATACTAAACTTAAGAATATGTGTAGGAACTGTATCCTTAACTTTAGGGGTAAGGATATGATCGCTAATCTAATTGTCTTACCAATGGAATATTTTGATATCATCCTTGGGATGGATTGGCTTTCCAAATATCGAACCATCTTGAATTGTCATGACAAGACCATAATTATTACAATTCAAGAACATGGAACCTTTGTTTACTCATGTGATAAATTTGAAGATGCTTTTATATCTGGATATGTAGCTCATATCAATATTGAGGATAAGGGTCAAGTGGTAGACCAAATCCCTATAGTAAAGGAATTAAAAGAAGTTTTTCAAGAAGTACCGGGATTACCACCAAAAAGATAAATTGATTTTAGTATCGACTTAATCCATTGTACCACTCCTATTGCTAAAGCAGCTTATCGTATGTCTCCTACGGAAAATCAGGAATTAAAGAAACAAATTAAGGAGATGGAGGATCAATGATTTATTAGGCCTAGTAAATCTCATTGGGGAGTGCCAGTGCTGTTTGTAAAGAAACATGATGGAACGTTTCGCTTGTGCGTAGATTACCGAGAGCTTAATAAGGTAACAATTAGGAACAAATACCCATTACCTCGAATCGATGATTTATTTGATCAGTTCCAAGGAGCTACAATATTCAATGGAGAAACTGATTAGACTCTATTTGAAAGAAATTGTTCGACTACACGGCATACCAATCACCATTGTTTCTGATAGAGACTCATGATTCACTTCAAGATTTTGGAAGAGTCTTCAAAAAGCATTAGGTACATCACTAAACCTAAGTACAGCCTTTCATCCTCAAACCTACGAACAAACTGAAAGGGTGAACCGAGTCATAGAAGATATGTTAAGATCTTGTATAATGGAATTTGAAACCACATGGGAAACTCACATACCATTAATAGAATTTTCATATAACAATAGTTATCGTGCGAGTATTGGTATGGCCCCATATTAAGCTTTGTACGGAAGACCTTGTCGTTCGCCGGTATGTTGGGTAGAAGTTGGAGATCATGAACTTCTCGGTCCAGATCTAGTAAAAGAAATAACAAAAAAGATTTCTATCATAAGGGAAAGATTGCAAGCGGAACAATGTAGGCAAAAGAGTTATGCGGATCATAGAAGAACGGATTTGGAATTCAAAGTAGGGGATCAAGTTCTTCTTAAAGTTTCTCCAGTACGAGGGGTAATGCGATTTGGAAAGTAGAAGGCAAAGTTATCATCTAGATTTATCGAACCATTTCGTATTACAAGAAAATTGGTAAAGTTGCATACCAACTAGATTTACTTGAGAAATTATCAGATATTCATAATGTATTTCTTATATCGATGCTAGGAAAATATATTCTGATCCATCTCATGTGATTGATTAAAGTGGTATTGAAGTTAAAAGGGAACCAAGTACAATGAAAGACCTGTTCGCGTTCTTCATAGAAATGTTAAGAAGTTAACCATCACGATGAGGATGAAGCATCATGGGAGGTTGAGTCAGAAAACCATAGAGATTATCCAGACTTGTTTGAAACTTAGATTTCAAGGACGAAATCTTTTTCTAAGGGTGGTGGAATGTAACAGCCTAACTTAAATATCGGGTATAAAAAGTTTTTAGAAATTATAAATATACTAGTATAAACTATTTTAATATATTTGTATAATATATATGCACATACACAAACATCACAAACAAAACAAATGGCATATGTAAATATACATTTATATTCATAAATATGTATAGGTTAGATGGCATGAGATGGTGAAGATAAGTGGCATCAAATGGAACATACATGTGTCATAAGATTAAAGGAAATAATGACACATATACCTATTAGGTGTGCAAATGTAGAACCATCTTAAGACAACTAAGGAGGCAAGAGTCAACATCCTAAGACTTTCATAAAGATAAGGTGGACAAGTGTCCAAAGTAAAATGACAAAACCAGCCTTAAGAAATGCTCTAAATAGGATGGATATCTTCATTAGTTTTCCATGCTTTCATAAACTAAAACAAAAGTGAGATAAATAAGAGAAGCTTAGAGAAAGCCAAGGAAATAAAATACAAGTCAAAGCTAAAACTTTAAGGTGAGAAAAACTATTTAAATCTATGTATTCATGTTATTCTATGAAGAGATGAAGTAACTATTAAGAATGAATGATAGGCTCGGATCTGTCAAAATGGTGTTCGGTAAATCAACCATAACTTCCTCAATTTTTAATGAAATTTTAATTTCTTTATTGTTCTGGAAAGCTAACTCATAGGCCTACAAATTTCATGTTTTTAACTTTTCCAAATTCTTAAATATGTACCTGAAATCTTGCTGCAAATTTGGGTTTAATCTTAGCATGAAATGAACTAGTGTATTTTTAAGAAAATGGCCTATTTTGTCAAATTTTTATAATTATATTGATATATAATTTTAAGGGTTTCCTTTCATGGTAATTAAGTAGACTAAGTAAGTTACTTACTGAAGAAAATTTGGAGTTCTAATCTACATTTATCATAGAGAAATCGAAAGAAACATTTTGCGGAAAACTGGTCAAAAGCCTGAGTTTCAGAAATTAGTAACACTTCTGAAAATTGTAACACTTTTTAACTGTTACTAAAAGTGAAGTATTATTTAAGGCCAGAATTTGCAACGATTCAGTCCCGCAACAATTTTAGCTGTTACAAAACTTTAGATAGTGTTTTTAGAATACTACTGAAAATTGTTTAAAATTTTTAAACCTGAAATTAGCAACACTTCTGATTTGCAATGCCTCATAACTGTTCCAAATCTAAAGCATAAACTTTAGTGTAACTAGATCAGAACTTTTCATAGCACATCCAAAACCTGTCTTTTCTTTTAATTGTTTATAAAGGGATCTAACATGCCCAGAACTTTCTATAGTACACCAGAAATGCTGCAGTAGCTGTTTTGAGTATAAAACCATTATGAACTATTATAGAACTTTCCATTTTATAATCTGTTGCAGTTTTAATATTAACACTCTTATTGTGCAGAAACTTTGTATAGCAATTTCTAAAACGCTGTCTTTTCTATCTGGGACTTTAAAACAGTTTTAAGTGACTACTAACTTAACTATTCACTTCAATAATTTTGAGATCTTTTCTAACATATATCAGAATATTCCTAAATTGGTTTGGGGTTTGTCTTAAACCCATACATATATGAGTTTGGAAAAGTATTTTAAGTTACTTTTGGAAACATTCCATCAATGATAATTACTTTGAGGGTGCGGTATAAGACAATAGATCTTGGGTAGTGCACTATTGCTCTGTGTTAGTATCGAGCTAAGTAGAGTACGTCCCTACTTAGTGACGGGATGCCGGCCGCAATAGGATAAGATATCCTAGGATCTAATCCAACTCGAGGGTGTGGTTTAGATTCATTATTGAATATTTAGATAAACCTTGGTTTTGGTTGAAAGAAGTTTATTTTAAAATTTCTATTAAAAACTTGTTTAATTTAATATTTCGAAGTCTTCCTTGAATATTACTTTGAACTTTGGATTGGTAGAATCTCCAAAGAAGTAATTTATAATGAAACTATAATATGAGAATCCTGTTAATACAACCCTTATGACATGACTTGGAAACTAGCTTAAATAGCTATCTCACTGGGTCCGTGTTGCTCATGATGCTACACTTAAACATTTCTGGTTTAGATGGTTAGTGGTTCGACCGTAGAAGTTAGAAGGATGCATTGAAGTGAAGACTTATATTATGTATATTATCTCTTTTATGTATTCATATGTATAAGAATGTGATGGTTAGACTCTTGGATCTTATGTAATCATGTTATATGATGATGTAAATGAATAATAACTCTTCCGCTAAAAATCATATACTCTGATTGATTTTATATTCCGACATACCTCTGTTAATTTGTGATACTATTAGCACAATCTATTAGATGTAACATCACCGCCTCTGGATAAGTTTGCTGAGTGGGTTGTTACAATGTGAGATTTTCTACAGTTCTTTGCTTGGATTTTTGTTACTTTAACCTTTTTGCTACCGTCCTACATCAGCCAGGTACCTCCATAGTGCATTATACAGATATATTGAGTATAGAAGGTGTAGGGCGGCCGTATTTTAGAGCTTAGGTTGCGTAGATAACCTAAGTTGATACCTGGATCCATTAGAGATAAGGAAAGAGTTATCGCCTTAGAATGGTACCAGCGATATATGAGAGAGCATACTTGATATATTTTGGTTTTCAAAACTGTATAGTAGTATGTATAGTATATAATTCGCATTGCATTCACGAAAACCATTTATTCCTTTTAGAGAGACTAATCATTCTTATTATAGTCTATAAGAATTAGCCGACTAACGAGGAATGCTGCTAGAAACTCCATTTCTGTAGTTGAGGAGTGGCAGAATCGGGGACTGCTAATCCCGACTTGTAGAACTTGTTCGCTAAGATGTTGCACAACATGGTTCAAAATGCCCAAGTTGCTCCTATTGTGACTGTTAACTTAGAGTTCTCTGTCGACGATATGGTATTCATCAAGCTCTCTCCACTAAAAAATGCTATCCAATTTGGTACCAAGGAAGTTAGAATTGAGATTCGTTAACCCTTTTCTGATACTTGAGAGGATCGGGAGTCCAGCATATAGAGTTGACTTACCTTTGAAGACGGAAGGCATGCCATTGTGTTCCATGTATCCCACTTGCGAAATTTTGTTTACAACTCAGGTGTAATATTTCAACCAGATCGGCTCGATGATATCGAGATTGAAAGAGAAGCATCGAGACCGCATAGGCCTATTTTCGGACGTGATACAAAGCATCTTAGGAGGAAGATGATGGAGCTAGTAAAGATTCAATGGAATGCGACCGCAGGAGATTGTACATGGAAGACCGAGGAGAGCTTGAGGAGTGCTTATCTGGAGCTCTTTACTTAGCGAGATTTTTGTTTATTGCATTTACTTTCACTTTCGATATCATATAGGATATCTTAGTATCATGCATGCTACAGTAGGCATAGATGTCATTTATGTGCATGTCTAGTTACTCATGGATTTGATTTTACCTTGTTTGTATTAGTATTTCGGGGGTGAAATTCCTAAAGGGAGAGAGTGTAACGACCGCATTTTACGTATCGAAAGATTGTAAAATATTATTTTTAAATTCATATGAGGTCGTATGACTCTAAAACTTTGGGAAATCCCTATTAGTGACATTTCCTATATTTATAATTGTTCCAAACAATTTTAGCCCTAAAAAGTTGTATCGGATATAACTTTTGATATAAGCCGAATTAGTATCCTAAGACTACATCCATTGGAAAGATATAAGGGTTTCCCTTTCCGTAGACTGGTTATAATAACAATTTAGACTTTTATGCGAGGAGATATGGCTGTTTGAAGATCGGTAGTTTTTGAAGCAGCTTAGTGGGTGATTAGTGAGTTTAAGGGCAAGCCACTAACCCATTTCGGGTTTGGAGACTATAATTAGGTGAACCGTCATCACCAAATTACTTTTACACCTTCTCAAATAGATCTAAGCCTCCATTAACCAATCCTCCACCCAAAACCTTCTCATTTCTCCTCCAAATCAAGTCTAAATCATAGAGTAGAGTTAGATTAGCAAGGGGGCTCATTAGAGATCTCCAAATCTATATTTTTGGAGATGGAAAATTTCATCTTTGCTGTTCATATTCAGATTTGCACCGATTTACTTGCAAAACATGGATTTTGGAGGTTTTGGTGAGTGATTTATCTCTCTCACCTTATTATATATGTATATATACATTTTGACATGTTTTAAACACATTCCTAAAGTCAAATTAATGTTTTAGAACTATTTTCTAAGTCAAACCTTAAGTAAAATGAATTTTGGAATGTTTAAAGTGCTTTGATCATGTTATCTTGGAGTATAGTTACCTTTATATGTGATAGGTTATATTATGGATGTATTACATGATTGAATTATCATGGTTTGATGCATGTTTGGATGTTGTATGCGTGTTGTGTTTGTGTATATGCTTGTATGGTTGAAACGCTCATCGGAGCGACTTAGAGTTAGGAACCATGAAATCGGGCTTCGACAGATTTACTCATTGTTGAGAGTTGTATTGTTGCACATGGAATGCACAAGAGACAAAGAATGGGACGTAGCAGTGAAATCGATGCAAAATGAGAAGTGGAGACACGGCTTGGCGTGCTTAGTTCGGTACTAGCGTGTAAGTTAGTTCGGCGGTAGAGTGGTGCGGTAGCCGAACACGGAAACTGGTTTGGTGAGGTGGCGATCTAGGTCTGAACCGTAGAACTGATTTGATGAGGGGTCGATTTAGGGATTGGGCATAGAAGTCAGTTCGGGGAGCCAAACATGGAACTCGGTTCAGGATTTGGGGTTTGGTTCAGTCTTTTAAATTTTAGCTTGGTTCAATCGAAGGTCTGGGCCGAATAGAGATGGTGCACGGAGTTTGGCTATAGGCATCGGGCATGGCATAGACGTACTTCAAAGTAGAGTTCGGGGGTCTCTGGTGAGTTGATGGGTAGTAAGGATGGACGACTCTAGGATGATTCGAGATGACCTTGGACCTCATGTAGCGACTAGTGAAGCAATGGCTTGGTGCTTCGACATCGACGATGACGACGACTCGAGACTTTGGTATGATGGCTCTACGACTTACGATGTATGTCTAGAGGCATTTCAAAGATAATGACTTAACGATAGGAGTCGTGGTAGTGATCCGCAAGGGCAAGTTCAACGACGGGGGCTTGAGAGTGGGATTTGCGACCGTGTCCTACTATGGAGATAGCCATGATGCAATAAGGATTGATTTTCATTATGGAGATGCATTTAAAGGGATCGTTGACAACTCGGAGGCTTCTAGTGTGCTCGTAAAGAAAGGGTATGTATAGACGTCCACCTGGATTTGTGACTGTGCTTGAATCTTGTAATAGTAGATTACCCTAGGCTTTGCAATTATGGGCCTAGTTCCTAGCCTTTCGGAGTTGTACGGATTCGAGCACAAGTAAAGCCAGGATTTTGATTGCGTCCCTGGTTTGCGATTATTCCATATGAGTTATCATATATCCAATGGCCATATACCTAAGCACTAGATAGTGTACTTCAATTGTAGTACACTTATATGGTTATGATAGTAGATTAGCATATATCGACTATTCTATGCTAACTCTATGGATGTAGGGACAGGTCAGGTATGGTTCTTCATATCATATGCCCCTATTTACTATATAAGAGTTTTATAGTATTTTTGATATGATGTTTTGCTCACACCAGACTGTTGTCTATTCCAAGGTTTTATGTGTTGCTTCTTATTATCTAGGGTATTCTTAAATGAGTAGATTAGGGATAATAGGTCTGGATAGCGCATGAGCTGTACGAAGTACGAGCAAGAGGCTATGTTTCATATATCTATACTTTGAACTTACTATCACTTATGTTCCGCTGTGCAGTACTATGGAGCTATGTCAGTACTTGTAATTTAAGAGACAATTATAGAGTTTATTTTGGATATTTGGATGTATAAACCCTTTATTTCAGCTTTTGTATAGTCTGTGAACCTGATGCACTCTGATGTTCTTGTTTATGTTCATTTGATTATACTACTGTATCGCTTGTTGTACGTCTATATTATTATATTATATTCTATCTGTGCACCGTGAGATGTTCTATAGGTTCTTTGCTTGGATTTTTGTTACTTTATACCCTTGGCTACCGTCCTACATCGGTCAAGTACCTCTACAGTGCATTATACAGGTATATTTGGTACCGGAGGTATAGGGCGCTCGTCGCATTCGTTTTGTCAGAAACTTTAGGAGGCAAATGTTTTCACCTTTTACGTCAATGCCAAAGTATTAAAAATTCTAGTAAGATACACACCATGGTAAAGTGCGTTTTCATGTCTAGAAATTTTCTTTTGAACAAAGTCATCCAAAATCACTTGAGCCTAATTTATATTATACTTTCTGAAAATAGCAAAAAAAAGCTTTGAAAATTTTGTGAGTGGGGTTGTTGTAATTCCCGGTCCTAGACGTAATACTTTATTGTAAAATGAGACTCATTAATCTTGCTTTTGGCCTAAGATTTTAACCTTTAAAACAACACACTTCATCATTTGAAAATAAATCATGCATAACTTCTCTATTTTCATAATCAATTTCAAAAGTGGATATTGTTGATACGCTATATTTTGATCAATGACAATGTGCTTCAATAAAAAGGAAGAGATATGTGCAAGGCTAAAGGAAGGACTATGAAGACCAAGGATATCATGAGTACTTATTATATTTAGGTCTTAGTCTTAGTTTTATTGTTAAAATCTATCCTCAAGAAGCTTGCACAAACACAAGAACACATTTCATAACTTAATTTTTTAGGTAAGTGTTCACTGTGCAGAAACTACCAGTTCAGTCGACTGAACAGGAAATCCCAGTCGACTGAACCTGTTACAGAATTACAACATGCATAGTTTCAGTCGACTGAAATTCCCTGTTCAGTCGACTGAATTTGAACCTGCGAATTTTTACTGAAAAGACACCTTCTTCTTCTTCCCAAGAGTTGCAACCATTCTCCAATGGTAATGGATGCATCTCTTGCCTGAATCTTTTGCAAATAGATACATCTCTTCTACACCCATAAATACATGTTTCTATCATTTGCAAATCACCAATTCTAATTGCTTTAATCTCTCTATTATCTTGAAAATACTTTCAGATTTCTTAAGTTTTCAAAAGGAATCTCAAACCACTTCAATTGCTTGAATCTCTGATTTATCTTAAATACTCTTTTTGATTCATAGCAATTTATATTTCCTAAATCTTCATAAACACATTTCATACTCTTGAGGATAAGATTATAGGAAAGTTGTACTCAATTAGACTCATTAGTGTTATCAAGAACACAACAAGTCAGAAATACTTTTTGTATCTAGTTGAAGTCCTCTTCAGTAGTCGAGGAAAGAAATCCCGTACGGTTGTTCGAGTAAGTTGTAAACCTATTCCTCCGGGTTAAGTGAGGGTTGTTGGTTAGTTGAAGTCCTAAGAGGAGGTTAGGGACTGGACGTAGGACAAGAGGTCCGAACCAGTATAAAGTCTTGGTGTCTACTTTACTTACTGCTTATTGCTATCTACCTAGACCATTCCACTATTCCATATTATACGATCCTACCGCATAGCTTCTTTCAGATATGTCATTTCCGCTACTTTTACAATGAAAAATTTAACCATGAATTTCACAATGTAAAAAAATAATAGTATCTTTAATACTACTTCAAATTGACCTTCTTCTCCTTGATCAAACTTTCCGTTTAAAATAGCATAAAACATCTTGACCAAATTGGGAGAGCAATCAAAATCATTTTGTGATAAATCTATTAAACCAAAAATATCGTTTTCCAAAGCAAGATCTTATAAATCATAAGAATAAAATTCATTAAAATTAACAAATCTTCCCGAAAATCCTTTACGATACGTTGCATACTCAATGTATGTTTCAATAGACACTTGATCGTTAAAAAGTTGATATTTGATTCTTTTGGTAAGCTTAATGGCTTTGGATGAAGAGTTTTGATTTGAAGAAGACATTTTGAGTTTGTTGTAAGAAAGGGAGTGAAGAATTTTCAATAGCTTTGGATGGAGAGTTTTGACTTGAAGCATTTGAAGAAGACATATGTAAAGGTTGAATGAACATGTGACATGTAAAAAGGTGTCTTTTCAAATTTTGAATTTAATGAAAAAGATAGTGAATTTCAAAAGTTCAAATTTTAAAAATATTCTCCAAATTATGTCTGATATGTCGACATACCTAGGTGGCATATATTGACATATATGTCGAAATTTCAATGTTCAAAAACTAAAGAAATATATTCATACGATTATATATACTTATTATTATTATTACATATTTATTCCTATGTTAAATAATTGTAAAAAATATAAATTCAAAAAAATTCAAAATGAATAAAATATGAAATGTAAAGGTATCGATTTTTCCATTTCCTTTGTTTGACTCATTTAACCTTCAATCACCGCGAAACACATGTTGACATTTTCAGTGTCTAGTTCGTTCTCACTGGATATAGTATTAGAATCGTCCAAGTTCACATTGAAAGCCCTTTCCCTCTTATAAATGAATCCGTGTTTGGTGAATTTTTTGCTTTCTTCTGACGTGGACAGTCTCTTCATAGATGGCCAGATTCATAGTCGTAACATTTAAAAATATTTCCGTTTCCGGAATTTTTGTTTTTAATTTTACGAAAGTTGATCATCCTTCCATATTTTAAAAAATTTCTGAAATTTCGAGTCATAAGAGAAATCTCCTTATCATTATCATTGCCATTTGAATCTTAATCATTAGTCATTGCGTTGAATGCAATTGATTTCTTTTCGGTCGTTTTACTTCCCTTTCTACCATGCAAATGTGCTTCGTAGGACATTAGATTACCAATTAATTCTTCAATTTTTAACATACTAGTAACATTGGCTTCTTCTATTGCTATTGTCTTTTGATCCCATTCTGAAGTGAGTGAATTAAGGATTTTTCTAACTTGATCCTCTTTTGAGAAATTTTTCCCTAATGATAATAATGAATAAACTATATTTTGAAATTTAGAATACATGTCAGAAATAGACTCGTTTATTTCATTTTAAAAAGTTGAAACTGATTGGTAAGCATGGAAATCTTATTTTGTTTTACTTTCAAGTGCACTCATGTGTGACTTGCAATGTTCTCCAAATTTCATAGGTAGACTTTCAAATAGAAACTCGAGTAAAATCATTTTTATCTAAGGAGAAAAATAAAACATTCATAGTCTTTGAGTTATTGAGTGCTTGTGTGTTTTGGTCTACCGTCCATTATGAATATTCAGTTTGGGGTTCAGTGTATTCACTTTATGTAATGTTCCAAATATCCAAACCATTGGATTGTAAATAAATTTTCATCCTACATGACCAGTAAGCACATAGTATCATTAAGTAGTGGAGATCTAGCAGTTAATTGTCCTTTTACAAAAGTGTTAAAAAGTGTACTACTAGTGTTACTACCCACTTATTATTTTCAAAAATCAAATAACAAGTTTTTGAAAACGTAATGCTCTAATACCAAATGTGGGAAACGGTGTAGTATAAATTATACTAGTGGAACGAATCTTTAGGTTACTTCAACACTAAAGAGAGGTGAATAGTGTTTTATAACTTATATAGAACTTTTCTAAATAGTTTTAAGATTTTAATAAAAGCACATATCTATATATTAACAGGCAGTCACAAACATATATATATATATATATACATGCATGCATACATACATGCTTATGTACATACATAAATACATACATATATATATATATATGTATGTATGTATGTATGTATGCAATGAAAACAAAGTAAAAGTAAGAGGAATGACACCAGGAGTTTTATACTGGTTCGGATTGACCAATCATACATCCAGTCATGTACGGTATCTATATAGATTTCTTTTCAAATGCCTACTTAATCGGGTGACAAGCAAACCAGAATATAATCTTGATTTCAAGGCAATAAGATACACAATCCTGATTTTACAAGCTTAAGGTAGACTCTCTTGATTTAATCGGGCAACAAGGTCACCCACTTGATTTAAACAGACAACAAGCACACCCATTTGATTTGAATAGGAAACAAGAATACCCACTTGATTTGAACGGGCAACAAGCACACCCACATAAAAAGTGGTAAAGAGTTGTTGATTCCAAACACAGATAGTTATAACTTGGATACAAATATCCTATAGCCCTTTCATTGCACTTTGATCTTTGAATTGTTAAGAGAATACTTGCAAAAAAATAAGTAGATTATATAGAATGATTATAGTGAAGTAGAGATTGAATTTGAGTGAATTTGAAGAGTATAGAAAGTAGATTTTGAGAAACATATAATGAGAATTTAGAGTAACAAAAATGGAGAGAAAGTTGTTATTAAAATTCGTTTTTAAGTCCCCTTTATACACTATGTATATTTGTACAGAGACGAAGCCTAAAGTCATAACTATTCAAAAATTAAAAAAAAACTTTTCAACGGTACAGATTGTGACATACATAGGAAGGTAGTGTTGACATACCCTTGTATATTTTGAAAAACAATTATACTTTTAAGGTGTTTTAAAATTCTAAAATTTTGAAAAGTAATTTAACATTTTAAATACTTTAATGTATAAAAAATTTATAAAATATTTATAAAAACATATTTTGAAAATAAAATAAATATTTTGGTGGAAGAGCATTCAAAGAAATGAAAGTTGATATTCAAGGACTTTAACAAATTTATCTAATGTTTATTAACTATTATCTATTGTCTTGAACTATTCATGTCTTTGTCTTTAAACTCATAGGTCTTCAATTGTCTTGATCATCTTTGAATCTTGATCTACAGTCTCTTTACTGATCAGTCTTCAAACTCGATTATCCTATACTTATATAAACCTATGTAATATGCTGCAAAATATTCTATATAACTTAGAAAAATATTAGTACATATATTTATATGATTGTTGTCATCAAAATCAATATCTATCATATTAACACAAAACCTATAGAAGCAATACACAGTTTTAGGAAACTAAATACCTGAGTGACCATGGTGTGAATGTTTTAGTAGTTGTATTATTTGGCTTTTGCATGGACCTTGAAGTGACAACATGCCAAAATATAACAACCCTGGTCGAGATTACTTGAAATTAAAATATAAAATATGATTTAATTAATCATAACTAATTTTTAATGATAAATCTGGGGAATTTATATTTAAAATTTTTCTTATTTCCAAATTAGAAATAGATTTGGGGTTAATTAAATTTGATATTTCATAAAATATCCTTTTGTGTAAAATCTTATAATTGTTAGTATAAGAAAATTTTGGGGAAAAATAAGAGTTACTAAAATATATGGAAATAATTCTGTAATTTATAATATGTTAACCCGCCTTTTAGCAAGGCCGTAGACAAGCGGATTTAACTAAATCGACTACTCGTTTGTCGAGACTGGAATACGATGAGTTTGAGTCAACTAGATGGATAGACGATCAATTACGGATGATGATCATGATTATGAAGCCGAGATTCAGCATATTAAATGGACAAAAGTCGTGGGATACTCGAAATATGGGTTTCGACAAAAGTCGAGTTGTCGCGAGTCACCCGGAGTTTACTTCGAGTCATGCCTAAGTTTGCTTCGAGTCGGGATTGGGTGCACTTCGAGTCAGCGTGGGATCGACGTGTTTTCCATGGGATCAGTGTAACTCCAGGTCGGCGTGGTGAATTGGATCGGCATAATGTAGTGGTTCGGCATGCTTTGGGTCGGTCGGGCGTAAACACTGGGTCGGTGTTGTGAAAGCTCCGGGTTAGTAGGAAGGTGGGTCGGTCTTGATGGTGTAGATCGGTCTTGATGGTGTGGATCGGCAGGATGGTGTGGATCGGCATGTTGAAGTGGGTCGACATGGTGGGGTGGCTTGAGGTCGGCATAGGATTATACTCGGGTCAATACTTGAACATGCTCGGGTCGGTGGATTGGTTTTGGATCGGTGAACATGGGTTGGCATAGGAAGAGTACCCGGGTCAACATGTATCTCTGCTCTGGATCGGTAAGCTACAGACTCCGAGCCAGCTACATACTTTCTCCGGGTCGGCCATTTATGGGCTCTGGATCGGTATATCAAAGGAAAGGGGATCGGCGTGTTTGCTGCTTCGAGTCCTAGCTTCATTTACTTCGAGCCATGGACGATCGTGCTTCGGCTCAATGCCATGTTTACTTCGGGTCGGCAAAATTCCAGCAGGGGATCGATTGTAGTGATGGGTTTTGGATCGGCTATGGCCTTGATGGGCTTGGACCACTCAGGAAGCCCAGTAACTCAGGATTTGCCTATAAATACAGCATGTGGGGGTTCAGAAAACGAGATCTTGATTATGCTTCCCTTCTTCTTCTTCATCAAGGATGCTCTGCCATTATTGTTTGAAAAACTCCGAATTGTAACTGTAATTGATTCTCATATCAATAAAAAGGAAACTTCTAGAGTGGATGTAGGCCGGAGTCAGCCAAACCACTATAAATCTCTGTTATTACTGCTTTCTTTTTAATTTTGATTGTTCTTCATATTTAAACTCTCCACATACATTCTATCTGTGATCTGTGACTAAAATATAGTGCTTTCAACAGCGTTTGGGTATTAGTGACCAATTTTGCGCTAACATAATGTGATTTTTTCTAAGGTCTATTCACTTATTGATTTTAATAGAGATTTATGAAAGATATTTTCCATTTCAAATTATTACAAAAAAGTTGTAAATTTAATTAAATGTTAATATTGAGATTTATTGTTTAAAATGAGATTTTACAGTTAATATTTTATTTTATAAACAATAACGAGAATAAATTTTAATTTCAAAATTTATATTTAATTTTAAAAAATATCTCAATATTAATAGAAACGGGAATTTTTGATATGTTGGAGCTTTGGTAAAATTGGGGAAAATTAATCTATGATTTTATAAATATAGTTTGAGTAATAATTAGTGTTTTTTAAGAGAAAACAATAACAATTAGTAAACATTTTTTTGGGTTATGGGATACCTATTAGGTCCATGTAGAGGGTTAATAATAATCCTCATACTCTTGTTTTTCTTCATCACTTTCTCATTTCAGCCAGGATCAAAAGTCAGAAAATAAACTAACCCTATTTGCAAGCCCTAGAAAATAGATTAATTCCCCAAATCAAACTTAAATCAAAGGGCTTTTAATTGTTAATAGAAGATGTAAAGCTAAGGTAATCTCTACCATCATATCTTACATCTATTGGGTCTTTAATCTCAGCTTTGATCATGATTGTAATTCTTGCTTCTGCAATCGTTCAAAATCAAATCTAGGTTATGGCCGAAAGTTTTTAGCTAAGTGGAATCAGGGTTCTAATCATCCATTCAAGTTTAATTAGGTGAGTTAATCTCACACTTCTAGCCTATAGATGAATGCTTATCTATAACAACCCATAATTTTATCACTTTGAAAATAGGAATATTTAATTTTAAAATATTAAAATATAGGTTTATTTCAAAACAATATTCATGTTTTGTACAATAAAGAGGAATGATGAACTTATTTACAAAATAAAGAGCTTGGATTTTCATTGTAAAAGTGACAAAAGTCGGTTTTCAATAAAATTGAATATATGATCAAATAAGTGTTTTGAATGACAAATAATCTATTTTGATTTGTTATAAAATAATTAAAAATTGGTTTATATTGGTTTTATAAACATATATACTTGTTTTATAAAAATGTACAAACTTCGTCGCAGTTTGACAAATCGACGTCGTATTTTTACAATTGGACTTTAATATTATTTAATATGGTTTTATAACTCAAATGATCTTATTTTAATTATTTAAATATAATATGAAATCTATTTTTAAATTTTTTTTTACATCGTAGAATAGTTTAAATAAACTATAAACGTGACCGGAAATCCAATTTCAGATTTACGACCGATTACCAAACAAAAGTTGATTTAAGGTTGTTGCGATATAATTTCTTTTAAACTTATAAACTTACACATTTATATATTTTGGTAAACATAAACATTTAGCATAAAAGAAAAAATGAGTTTACTTTTTAAGTAAGGAAAATCTTCTGATTTGATTTGTTTAATTAATAAAGATACTTTAGTAAACATCATTATTACAAAGTACATGCAACATCTTATCTCATTTAAAACTAGTATTTGGGAGTTAAATCTTGCATTAAAAAAAGAAGGAAAATATGTGGTTAAAAATGAATTTAAGGGTAGTAAGGTAATTTCAGGTGTAAACTTCATGTAAAAATACCACACCCTCTCTTCACTTTTTTCACATCTTCATTCTTCATTCTTCACCACTTTCTTCATCCTTTCCATGGCCACCTTACTCCTCTAAGTCACCACCATCTTCTTCTTTTATATCAAAAATAATAATAATAACAAGCTCCACCTCAAAACCAACACCAAAATTACTCCACACCTCCCTCTAACTTCGACCGTACACCCCTCTACCCACATCCGCAACATCACCACCCTTTGGTCGAACCCACCACCCAAAAGAAAGGCTGTAACGCCCCATCTCTATGCTCACAATAACAAAGAGTATTAAAAGAAATACTGTCTGTTATTACGAAGAATAAGGCTGGATAGGAGTGGCCATCTGTAGTTGGCCTTACACTAGTATTGGTTACCTCGATAGGAGTGGTATATACATTTTTCATTTTTCGTCTCTTATTTATTTACTCCCATCGACATACCCAATTCTAGTATAAAACGAACTGCGACGGTTCATAATAGTTTAGGACAATGTATATAATAATAACATAGATAATAAAATGCGGAACACAGATAACAAAAATCTCATATATATATATAACTGATGTCAGTTACAATACATTTGACACAATACATATGATACAACTACAACTGTCGACTCTGGAAGTTATATATATACAAGTACATTATCAACTAATATAAATGAATACATATCATCCTATACAATGACACGACTACTACAAAATGACGAAGACTACTTCAGAAGATATGAAAAGACTTCATAGCTCAAGCAGCAACCCAAAGCAGGAAATCTACAACCTGAAATAACTCGGGTCTGACCCGAGTATTAAATTCAAAAGAAAATAGTACACGGGTCAGTCTAATTCAAACTCAGTTATTAATGCACAGAAGCAATAATAAGCAAATATCAAATAGACGACAGTCACAGGAATCTCGTGTATCCAACTCCTCGATAAGAGAATCGGATAACGGCAGATATAACACTAACAGTGTTAAACAACAAATCAGCAAATCCAAATCAAATTTCGTTGTGGCTGCAGTACACGTACGCGTGCACTGCCTCGCCACTACCGCGATAAAATACACGAAAGCTCAATGAAAATCACAAACAAATGGCACCATCTCGAGATCAAGTCGAGTTTACGACTCAAACTCAACTGGACAGTGCTATCACAAAAACATAAATGCAGCAAACAAGAGTATATCCTCAATGATGAGGAGAAAGTGAAGATTCAAAAATCAATACCACTGCCTCAATAGTTATAATGCAACTGGTCTGGGAAGCAAGTACACCCCAAACCAAATAAGAGAAAAACTTCAACAAAGTCAACACTACTACAAGCAACTCAGAGGATCAAGTACAGAGAAACCAGAATGCAAGCGGTATGACTGCAACTTAAACCGGACTTCGAATTATACAATGATGTGAAGATAACCAGTGCACGACAGCCAATATATACAATAAGCACATATAGCTGTGAAGTACACAAACAAATCCAAATGCCAAATGAAGACAACGACATCAGGTGTACCAGATCAGGTGACAAACATGCACAGGCAAAGAATGCCCACATGATGCAGTAAAATAATAAATACAACCTGAACAAAAGTGAAACAGAAGTGGCAACAAGGAACTGCAGAACAACCAGGTTAATGATGCAAACTGACTCGGAGCAATATACAGCGACAACATGTTACAGTGAAGATTAACATGAAATGAAGTCTATGTGCCAAAAGGTCAGAGGCAATGCAACAGTGACTCAAAGCATAAACAGGAATGCAACAGTAATTGCACATAATAGCAGTGGCAGTTGTTTGATGAATGTGAAAGTAATGGACTTGAAGTTATTTAAACAACTTCAAGTGAACATTACTAGTGACTTCAACAAGTTAATATGCAACAAAATATGCAATGACAATGCACATGAACCCAAAACTGTCGAGCTATATCAATGAACTAACACAGTGGATGTTCAAACTCAATAGACACAAGTGATACATGTATTCGAACTCCAGACAGTACAACCCAAAATGCAAGAACCCAAAACTGTCGAGCTATATCAATGAGCTAACACAGTGGATGTTCAAACTAAATAGACACAAGTGATACATGTATTCGAACTCCAAACAGTACAACCCAAAATGCAAGAACCCAAAAATAAAATGCAAAGGCAAGTCACTGACTCAACCCAAATGCAACATAGACTATACATTCTCAAGTGACAGTAAAACACAATACAACATGTCAAGAATGCTAACTGACTCTAATATATCAGAGAGCATATGCAAGTGTAATGCAGTGATATGCAGTAGGGTAAATAACACATTTAAGCAAATCGAGCAAGGTACCAGAAATAGTTTCAGTCAAATAATAGAAATTCAACAAAGTCAAGTGACAAAAGGGTGGCCAAAGTCGAACTACCAAAATCATCATAGCAAAACCATCAAGCCATGGTGGTCACGAGGTGAAGTCGCGTCGTGACAACCAGAAAACAAGAAATCAACAACACCAAAACGAAATTACCAAGAAAACGAACAGTTCAAAATCAAGTAAATGCCGAAGTCACAACAGTTCAAACAATGGCCGAAGTCAATACACAAATGCTCGAAACAAGTCAAAGTCATCATGGCAACTCATCAAGACACGGAAGATAACCAAGTCAGAAAAACATCAACTTCCCACATAGTCGAATGGCCAACAAAACGAATAATGAAATCAACAATCGAATACGAACGAAAATCATAGGATTCAAACACTAATAAGCTCGAGATGGAATTAGATGTGAGTGGGACACTCACTTGCTTCGACGTGGAAGAGACAGCCGCAGCAAGCAACGTTGACTCGTTTGAATTAAATCGGAAGCCCTAATTGACGAGGCTGCCATTCCTTCTTCCGATCGAGAAAAGCGAAGCTGGCGCCTTCGACAATCGAAACCCCAACTTCTTCGCAGCGAGAATGAACGAGACAAGCGAGCCCTAATTCTTGCATTTGGGGACGAGGACGAATAAACTAGGCCGCCACCATTTTTCTTTCTTTCGATTTCTATTGTTAGGGTTTTCGAACGAGAATTTAATGGGGAACGGTTTAAACACTTAGATATTTATCACGGCCAAAAACAACAATTGAAAACGTGGGCTACAATTTCAATTTTTAAAGCCCGCATACTAATTTAACAAATTTTCAAAAATCTCAACTTGATTTAAATTCCAATAGCAATTTGCAAACAGTTTTATCGTCATTTTGACGATGATTAAAAATTACAAAATCCCGGGTTGTTACAAAGGCCATGCCTACCACTAGCCAACGCCGAGCCCTATAAGAGAGAAGGAAGGAGTTTGTGAAGCTCTGGAGCAAGAAAAAGAGGAGGAAGTGCCACCGGTTTGGTTCCAAGAAGATAGGAACAAGTTCGAAGTGTCACGGAAGCTCTGCCAAATTTGCGGAAGCTTGGGAAGGAGGGAGCATTTGCAATAGTGAGTGCTCGATTTAGAAAATAATTATATGAATGTTGAAATTATAAATTTAAATGCTTGGATGATTATATGGATGTTAAAAAGGTTGATAACTTTGTTGTGAAATTCTATAACCAATTGATGTGAAAATAATATTCAAGTTAGGTAATGGTTAGTAAACTAACCTTAGTTAGTTAATAAATACAAATGAAAAGTGTATGAAGTTGTTTAGCCTCTTTAATAGTTAAAATAATAAAATATTATTTTAAATAAGTTAAAATAGTTTTAGTATAGTTTCAAAACATATTTGAAGTGTTTAGTCAAGTTTTGGAATAAGAATGATCAAAATCGAACTTGCCGCATAGCGGTAGTTCGTAATATTCGACCCGTAACTTTAAATCAATGTGTAGGGTGCAAACTAAGTCGAAAATATTTGAAATAATAAATTTACAGATCCTTGTAACCATATTTCTTAAATGAAAAAGAAAAATCAAGATTTCGTTTGATAGATTTTGAGTTATGTCCAAAACAAGTTTTCAGAAAAATCGCGGTTTTGCAATTTAAAACCCGAATTTGAAATTGATTTAAAATGAATATTTTAAATGTTTAATAATATGAAATAAATTTTATAATGTTTTAAAATGTTTTAAAAGATATTTGAGTTATAAAAATGAATTTTTAAATGATAGAAAACTCGTTTTTATCAAATAAGCCTTTAAAGCACGATTCGCAGCGCTTTCTGCAGCAGTTTTTAATAACTTTGAAATATGAACTTAAACTTCAGTATTCTTTACCAAACCTTTTATAAATGTTTTCAAATAAATAATTAATTTTTTTAAAGATGATTGAGGATTTTATAATTTATTTTAGATAGTCTAGATAAATGATTTAAAGAAAAGCTATCAAAATCAAGTGATTTAATCTTGGCCCTAAAAGCCGACGAGTAGACTAGATTTTTCTATTCACGAGATCCGGGTGAGGTGCTTAAACTAAGGAGATGTTCAGGATCAACCAGTGCCTTGGCTCACCTAGCCTCTCCTGGACGAGGGATAGATAAGGTTGAAATGTCGGAAATGAGTTAAGTATAAAAGATTAAATTTTCCAAATTTAAACAACTTGGATTGCATAGAGATAATCTTCTTACACTTGGTGTTAAAGTCCAAGGAGAGAACCTGTACTATCCGTATGAATTTAAAAGGTGATTTAATTGCTATTCAACATATAGTAAATGTTGAATACAGAAATTAATATTGAGTAGAATTAGCATAATTTCCATTATCCTTTTTACTCAATAATGTCTTCCAATATGAGATTTAAATAAATGATTTGGAATTATTTAATTCCTATACTTGAAATTAATTGGTTTGGATTTATAGTAAATGATGTCTTAAATAACATCGTTTTTGAATCGTTTGAAAGTTAAGAAATCTTTGATTTAGACTTAAATAAATAAATTTGGAAATGTTTTTCCTAAGTAAAAAGTGAAACGATTTATAATTATTCCAAGATTCAAAAAGGTTTAATTAACCAAATGATTTGATAAATGAGGCTTAATGATTCCATAAGCTATTAAGAAGATAAATGGAATAATGTAAAATAATATATCTCTCTGAGATATTTACGAATGAATAAAAAGAAGAATTAAATTGATTGATGATTGATAACCACACATGAACTTAACATCTTTTTATCGATGATTGGTTCGAAGGAACCAGGGTCAGACGTGGGTAACTCCTATCCGAAAACCACTTCGAACCAATGTATACGTTCGGAAATGAAGACATCTTGATGATGAAGACATGTTGAAGATGATGATTATTGAAGACCGAAGATCTTCATAGCGGAAGGACTTCTTGTTGACATTCTCTGGGTCGCTCCCAGTATAGAGATATTTATTATAACATTGGTTCTGTCGTGTTTTGAAATCAACGTATTACAAAGACTTCTCGCTACTGATCCTAAGGGTGATTCCCAAAAGGATGTGGTTGGAGGAGTGCCTTCGTCATATGATTTAGTTTCAAGTTTCTTACACTGGTTTATCAAGCATGATCCGGGTATTTTCAATACTCAGGTCAGATCCAAGTAGTTTCAGGTTTAGTTGAAGACGCTTGGAGTTTCCAGAGAAGAGATGGAGATCTTCATCAACGTATAAATGTATTCTATTATCTGCTTCATCTACTATAGTTGTTTGTTGTTGTCAGCATTTGTAAGGACAGAGATTTATAACTATCTAGGCTATCTAGGTTAGACTCTGATATATGTATTTCAAAAATTTCCACTATAAAGATTATTTGTATTATAAATTATTCCATTCGTATGAGATTCTGTTTTCTGTTCTATCTTCTTTTCTTTTTCACCCCAACAAACCATCTTTCCGGCACTTGGAATTACGGCATGTGAATACCGTGGATGTATTAGTGTCAATTTCTAAGGATCGAAAAGGTGGGTCGATACAGTGGTATCAGAGCTTAGGTTCCACTAATACCTGAGCCTAATTTGGGTATTGTCTCATCGTAGATAGGCTTAGTAATGCCCTAGGTTGAGTAACTCCCTAGAGGTAGGGTTAGTAACACCCTAGAATGAGTTTGAGAATGTGTGTGTGTGTATGAGCGCGTATTTGTTAATGACTATTAAAATGTTTTGTGGTTTATGGATTCTGATCAATACAGGGGACGCTCTGCAATTGATAGGGATTCCTAAATACTTAAACAAGACAAACCGATGCACTTTTTTGAAAAGATTATATTTTATATAAAAGAATATCTTTCAAAAGATATAGATATTTGTGTGATTAGGAAAATTTATAAGATACATTCCCTTAGGAAAGTTCAATAAATAAGGTCTGTATCCGTTTAGTGATGATCGTAATAATCTTATAATTATTGATCAGATGTTGGCTTCGGCAAACGGTATTGAATACTTGGTAAATTATTCGCCTTATCATTCTACGATCAAAGCAAGTTCAAATTCGAGCAAATCTACATCAAGTTACTTGGATAAAAAGGATCCTTGGACCTTTTGATAATATCTTGGTATATCACTTAGGGGCAAGATGGCTTATTATATGCCGGGTAATGAGATTTGGTTGACTTCAAAGCAAGCACGAAGAGCACGAGCAGTAGAAAAAGCTGAAGAAAAAGCAAGACTAGGACCCTATGTGGGCATCTACTATTTTAGATGTCTAAAAGAAGGACATTATGCAGTCCTGTGTACGGACAGAATAAAAAGGAAGAAGGAGATCCCAGTATGAGATAATATAGTTTGTCTCAAGTGCAAAAAGAAAGGGCATTTTATACATAAGTGCCCAAGAACAAAGAAGAAATTCAAAGTCCCAATAGGAAAAAGAACCATCTACCTCAGAAGGAATCCAAGAATAGAGTGTATACTAATTCTAGTATCTATATGTATGAAGGTAGTATATGTTAAACGGTATTCTCTAGTAGTTACCCCTAAAAAGTTTGTAATATGGTCTAGGGTTAAAAGCGGATGTATAAATAGGATGTTGATTAATAAATCTCTTTTTTGATTATTTTCTTCATGCATTTCTTCTATCTTCCATTAGATCAATTTAATAAGATATTTAGAAATAAAAAGTTTAAAGATGTTATAAAGAAATAGGTGGTAAAAGTATTTAAACCAAAGATAAAATCTTTAGGAAATGTTTTCATAAAGATTTTTTGAATGTTAATAAGTATGTATATTATAAGATCATTTCGTCACACAATTTTTGATCTAAGATTCTAGTGTGGAACTTTGAGGTGGTTACACCAATCCGAAAAAGGATTTATCACTCAATCCTTGACGACGAACACTGATGGGGGTGATTAGGTACTTCAGTCTACTATCATAGTTGAGAGCTATGTAAGGGAAATGAAGTTTTCTGATCATGGAGCCTGATCAGAGTCTGCACTAGAGGATCAGGGGATCAATATAGTTCGGAAGTAAAGCTGTAGATTCAAATAGTAGATCGAATCTGATATTGTGTATTGATAATCTATATACATCGTACGGGTGTAAGTTTAAAAAAAATGAATGTTTCGGGCAAACATGTAACAACCCGCATATTTTACGATAATATATTTAAATGTTTTATTTTAATATAGCATCGTTAGTCAGATTAAACTCTGAAATCCTACTTTCTGTAAACATTCGAATTGGGACTCGAGACTACTTCCATTGAGTCCAAAATGGCATTTACAACTTTTTTAAGTATAAACATCGATATGTTTGGAGTTGAGTAGAATTTGCTATTTTTCTATTTTGGGCTTTGGGTTTGGGTTTCAGCCCATTAACCCAACATATCAACCCAACTCCACTCCTCTTCACTCCTTCATATTATTTTCCTAACACTCAAGCTTTTGGAAAAATGGGGGAAGAGAAAAAGAATTAGAATTCCTAAGCCCTAATCTTCTTTGCAATTTCAAGTTCTAGCTCCTAAATTCAAAGAGAAGCTTAGGTGAGTATCTCCTTCTTCTTCTCCAACTCATTCTCTCTTTAATTTCAGAAATTTCCTAAACCTAACTTAGGAAATGTTCTTCTTTTAAGCTTAGATTCAATCTTCTAGAGTTGAAGTTGAAGAGTAGTTGATCTTCCTTTGCTTTCAAGCTTCTCCTTCATAGTTTTTGGGTTTAAATGTGAGATTTTTATCTCACATCTAAGCCTATATCTATCTTTGATGTTAGGTATGAATTCCTAACACTTACTTATGTTCATTGCTTTCCATTTGAATTGATTTGGTGAAAATTCCAATTTTGGTGTTTTAAAGTCGAAATATATCGAAATTATTATATGGTTGTTCGGACATAATGGTCGGAATGTATTGATGAGTCTCTAAGGTTGGGTAGTCGTTTGGCGTAAACCCCTAGCCATCATCACTCGTCCGATTGCTTCCGATATGATTTGGCCATTTTTGGCCTAGGCAAAGTATTGTCTGAATCTGTTTGTCTCAGCCCAATTTGCCTATTTTGTGTGGGATTCCAATTTTTACCGATTCGTGATTGTCCGATTTATTGTTATCATTTATTATTGACTTTGATGACTTCTTTTTCGGGACTTTTTGTGAATATCCATTTTGATGGATTCGGTATCGATTTCTTTGGATTTAATTCACGTCTTCGAATGTGGATTTTTGTGATTGATTGTTTCTACAATCATTTTGGGATTTGTCACTTCTAAATACAAAGGTTTTTATACTAGTAGTAAATATTCAACTCTTTTACAAAGATGATTTCAAACTCTACTTTTAATACAAAGCTCGTTTATAAAACCGTTTTCTAATCTATTAGTATATACAAACCTTTACCTCATTCGTACGAGAAAATCTAATTAAACGGCTTGGCAAAACAAGTGGTATGAAACGCTTGCGTTTACTTCGTCAGTTAATTCTTTGACTTGTTCGATTGAAACTCTTGTGACAATTTTCGAGTGGAAATCTACAATTTGTTCGTAAATATTTAAGTTAAGCCAGTGGTTATGGGACATGAAGATAAACTCTTATATTTACTAGCTTAGTGTAATTGACACTTCTTGATGATCGATAATGATCATTTTATGGTTTAGACTAGCAATGTGCGATGTCTCTTTGTCCACGTGGGGGACAGTACCTCATCCTAATGAGCTTCGTCTCATTTTTATGGGCTAGCGACCCATGGTCTTTGGACCGTTCGTGGAGCAATCGGCTCAATAAGTCGGAGCATGGGGCGTATCTTTCTAGGTGCATCGAAGTTCATCTATGCATGGGGCGTATCTTTCTAGGTGCGTCAATGTTCGACTTTGCATAGGGCGTATCTTTCTAGGTGCGTCGATGTTAGACTTTACATGGGGCGTATCTTTCTAGGTGCGTCGATGTTTATTTATGCATGGGGCGTATCTTTCTAGGTGCGTCGATGTTCGACTGTGCATGGGGCGTATCTTTCTAGGTGCGTCGATGTTTAGTTTATGGGATAGCATCTTGTTTTTGATACACGTGTTGGGATTTTTCATGCTCCCGTTTGTAATAGGCATCCCCCTTGTGATTTCTATATTTCTAATTGATGATTTCTGGAATTTATGTTTCACCAATTTTTGCGATTGGCAACGATATGTTTGTCAATATTCGTGGCTTGGTGAATAAAATAAAGAATATGACATTCTTTTTGATGTTATGAGATTTTTGAGATAATTGTATGACTTTTCTTTGTTGTTAAATGTATACTTGACACGGTATGGCATTTTTGTTATCATACATTTTTGGTCATATCTCTTATCCTATCTCATTTTACCTGATATTTATAGCTAGACTTATCCGTTTATTATTTTCTTCTTAAAGAATACTCGGATCAGACCGAGATATTTCAGGTGCTCCTGCTTGACTCCTCATCAGGGTCCTTCTCCTGACTTTTGGCTAACTACTTTAGATTAGTAGTTTTTGTTATTATACATTTGAGCTATAAACTCCTTGATGTATAATTATTCTTTTGTCTAGCACTTGTATCTATTCTTTTGTGATGTAGTGGATCTTGTTTGACCACTACTTTGATGTACACTTTTATGTGTTATATTCATATCTGATTCCGCCTTTGTGATATGAATATCTATGACTGATTTGTGTTATGTTTATTTCTATATTTGTTTCCGAAGTCCACTTAGCCACTGTGTGGTAGCTTTGATTTTGTATTTGATATGTCGGATTTCCTCTTGAAATGAAATGTAAGTTATATTTTCTGACATATCGGTACTCGCACAAAGCAATTACACAGATGGTCGCTCCTCAACAGCCTTATTCTTCATGCTAGTCGACGGCATTACCCCGTAGTGTCCTTGGCTAGTGTGAGTATAGAGGTGGGGCGTCACAGCATGGTATCAGAGCCAAACTTCGGAACAATGTAGAATAATCTAGCAAGGATCATTGTCCTAAGTCTTTCTTAGGAACCGTGCCATAGGATTTAATTCGAGTCTTCGTACCGTTCTATCCTATTTCTTTTGTGATGCCTTGTTTTATCAATCAAGGTTGTTTGATATTCATTTTGTGAATAACCTTTTTCCTCTTCTTTCTTTCTTAAAGAAGGGAAATGGTTAGACCTGGCCGTCCCAGCGCCGGTCAATCAAGTGCTACTCCTCTGGATGGCGTATTTATGTCTGCCCAACAACTTTTGGATATTGTAAAGAATCAAAGGTTTATCTGTGCTTTGAGTAAGAACCCCGAAAAGATTTTACCTTTGAAACTTGAAGTTCCTTTCAATCAGCTTGTGGATATCACTCTTCGACATGAAGAGGTTGGTAAAGGAAGTGATAGTGATATTGTGATTTCCAAGAAGAGGCATATTAAGTTCAAGAGCCCTAATCCCAATAAGAAAGTGAAGCAAACTACTTTGGTAGCAAAGACTCCAATCCTTAATCGTGTAGGATGCTACAATTGTAATTCTAAGGAACACTATGCAAATAAGTTTCTGAAACCCCTTACTTGTCGCTATTGCAAAAATCTGGGTTATCTTTTATCTACATGTCCCAAACTTCTGAGCAAGGGGATGGGAAAGCTAAATATTATGTAAACACCTAGTAACACTTCTCTTGGTCGAGGTATTTTTCATTCAATCCTTGATGGCATTGTTTTACTTTGTGATCTTCCTATTTGAGTTCTTTTTTATTTCGGTTCATCTCATTACTTTATATCAAAAGAACTTGATGATTCTTTCTCTTTTAATTTTTATGGGCTTGATGACTTTATTGAGAATTGCGAATTAGATTGATGGATCCGCAATACTCAATTTACTTTGTGAAAATGTCGAGATTATTTTATGTGATTTTCTTTCCGAGCCGATTTGCATGTTATGCGTTACTTAGGCTTCGGAATTGATTTTTGTGAAAGGATTGGCTTATTATTATGAAGCCCATTTTCTATGTCCAATGTGGACTATTTATCTTCGACATTCTCAATCTGTTAAGCAGATTTCTTTTGTTCTTAATGATTTTGATTTCCAGATTTGGTGACATCATTTTATTCTTTAAACCCACTTGATGAGGAAAGTGTTATTTCTCTCATTCAAGTAGTTTGTGAATTTTTCGGCATTTTTGAGCTTGTCTTAGGATTTTCACTTAAGCAATCTATTGTGTGGTGCTAAGGTCTTTTCAGCTCGACCTCGCCACCAGTTTTCATCATCTACGAGTTGCGGAGAGTAGCATTCCACTTACCGCATTCTGCACTCGTTATGATTCTTGTGAGTGGTTCATTATGTCATTCGATTTGATGAACCTTTTACCTTATTTCATCCATTTTGTGAATCGAGTATTCAACGAATATCTCGATTAGTTTATTCTTGTATTTATTGATTGTGGACGAAAATAACAAATTTAAAATTTGCAAATCTTTTTAACAAGATATTTATAAGTATCATTGGATTTTGTTCTTAAAACGAGCAAAGAATATTTGTAAACTTTTTAAGAGACTTGTTTATCATGTCTAAGATGATTTTGTGTTGTTTTGCCCATTGAGTGCTTTAAGAATTTTGGTCGATGCGCTTGATCAACGTTATCGATAGGAATTTCCTAAACGCTATGATGAGACAGACAGACACAGTAAATTGACTTGTAATAAGTAATTTTTTCTAAAAAGATGATTACATCAAGTTAATTATAATTTTGAATGTCTTAGCTTTTTGGGAAAGAGGATCATTTAAAAGAACTATTTTCCGATGCTTTTATGCTTTTATTCTTGCGATTCCCGAAGGGAACCAAGAATTGATTGTTTGTACCGATACTAGTTGTATTAGTTTGAATGCCATTCTCTTGCTAAGGGAATGTGTTATCACATTTGCTTCTTGACAATTAAAGCTTGTCGAGACTAGATATGCCATTCATGATCTGGTGCTTGCGGCTATTGTTTTCGCTCTAAGATTTTGGCGTCATTATCTTTTAGGAGAGAAATTTGTTCTCTATACCAATCTTAAATCTTTGAAGTATTTATTTTCTCAAAAGGAACTCAATTTGCGTCAACAACGTTGGCTCGAGTTCCTTGCATCTTATGATCTTGATATTTTATATTTCCAGAAAGGGCAATCGTGTTGTCAATGCCCTTAAGCCGTGAGCAGCAAGCAGTTGTTTCTATGATGATATCCAAATGGAATAATCTCTAGACTTTAACCACTTATGAGGTTCGAGATCGTAAATCCCATTCATGTTCATCTCTTGTTTTGTGTAGCCTTGAGGCTCGTCCTTCTCTTATGGACTATACCTCTTTTGGCAGAACTCTATGTCCTGTTATATTGCATGGAGTTCCTACTTCTATTGTTAGCAATCGTGATCCATTATTTTTCTAGTGGATTTTTGTGAGGTCTTCAAAAGCTTTGGGAACAAAGCTTAATTTTTGCACTGCTTATCGTCCTCAATCTGATGGCCAACCGAGCATGTGAATCAAACTCTTGAAGATCTCTTTCGTGCATGTGTTCTTGATTTTGGTGGAAGTTAGGAAGATCGTACGTCTCTTGTTGAGTTTTCTTCCTATAGTAAGCTTCCAATCTTGTATTGGTGTTCTTTTGTATTTCACCTATGATGGGTGTTGTGCGTTTCAGACGATTGGGAAAGATAGCACCTCGATATGTTGGTCCATTTCCCATCACCGAACGCATTGGTTCTGTGGCTTATCGCTTTTTATTACCGGCTCAATTCTTTTGCTATTTATGATGTTTTCCACGTCTCTTTACTACGGAAATACCTTAGGGATTCCGATTTTTATCCTTGAGCCCGGTGTTATTGAAGAAATTGAAGTTTCACCTAATTTGACTTATGAGCAACATCCTATTCGTATCATTGCTATGGAGGTTAAACGCCTTCGAAATAAAGATGTTCCTATTGTGAAAGTTCAATGGTCCTCAAATCCCAAGGATTGTTCTTGGGAATCCAGAGAATTCATCGAGCGAACACATCCGGACTTACTCTCTCGTGCTCCTTAAGGTGAACTTCTCATTTCAAAATTTCTTCTTTTGCATTGTTATGCCTTAGTATTGTTTTTACTTTTTATTTTCTTCTTAAGTATTGCGAGGACGCAATTTCTTTAAGGAGGGGAGTCTGTAACAACCTGCATATTTTACGATAATATATTTAAATGTTTTACTTTAATATAGCATCGTTAGTCGGATTAAAGTCTGAAATCCTACTTTCTGTAAACATTCGAATTGGGACTCGAGACTACTTCCATTGAGTCCAAAATGGCATTTACAACTTTTTAAGTATAAACATCGATATGTTTGGAGTTGAGTAGAATTTTGCTATTTTTCTATTTTAGGCTTTGGGTTTGGGTTTCAGCCCATTAACCCAACATATCAACCCAACTCCACTCCACTCCTCTTCACTCCTTCATATTATTTTCCTAACACTCAAGCTTTTGGAAAAATGGGGGAAGAGAAAAAGAATTAGAAATCCTAAGCCCTAATCTTCTTTGCAAATTCAAGTTCTAGCTCCTAAATTTAAAGAGAAGCTTAAGTGAGTATCTCTTTCTTCTTCTCCAACTCATTCTCTCTTTCATTTCAGAAATTTCCTAAACCTAACTTAGGAAATGTTCTTATTTTAAGCTTAGATTCAAGCTTCTAGAGTTAAAGTTGAAGAGTAGTTGATCTTCCTTTGCTTTCAAACTTCTCCTTCATAGTTTTTGGGTTTAAAGGTGAGATTTTTATCTCACATCTAAGCCTATATCTATCTTTGATGTTAGGTATGAATTCCTAACACTTACTTATGTTCATTGCTTTCCATTTGAATTGATTTGGTGAACATTCCAATTTTGGTGTTTTGAAGTCGAAATATATCGAAATTCTTATATGGTTGTTTGGACATAATGGTCGGAATGTATTGATGAGTCTCTAAGGTTGGGTAGTCGTTTGGCGTAAACCCCTAGCCATCATCACTCGTTTGATTGCTTCCGATATGATTTGGCCATTTTTGGCCTAGGCAAAGTATTGTCTGAATCTGCTTGTCTCAGCCCAATTTGCCTATTTTGTGTGGGATTCCAATTTTTACCGATTCGTGATTGTCCGATTTATTGTTGTCATTTATTATTGACTTTGATGACTTCTTTTTTGGGACTTTTTGAGAATATCCATTTTGATGGATTCGGTATCGATTTCTTTGGATTTAATTCACGTCTTCGAATGTGGATTTTTGTGATTGATTGTTTCTACAATCATTTTGGGATTTGTCACTTCTAAATACAAAGGTTTTTATACTAGTAGTAAATATTCAACTCTTTTACAAAGATAATTTCAAACTCTAATTTTAATACAAAGCTCGTTTATAAAACCGTTTTCTAATCTATTAGTATATACAAACCTTTACCTCATTCGTACGAGAAAATCTAATTAAACGGCTTGGCAAAACAAGTGGTATGAAATGCTTGCGTTTACTTCGTCGGTTAATTCTTTGACTTGTTCGATTGAAACTCTTGTGACAATTTTCGAGTGGAAATCTACAATTTGTTCGTAAATATTTAAGTTAAGCCAGTGGTTATGGGACATGAAGCTAAACTCTTATATTTACTAGCTTGGTGTAATTGACACTTCTTGATGATCAATGATGATCATTTTATGGTTTAGACTACCAATGTGCGATGTCTCTTTATCCACGTGGGGGACAGTACCTCGTCCTAATGAGCTTCGTCTCATTTTTATGGGCTAGCGACCCATGGTCTTTGGACCGTTCGTGGAGCAATCGGCTCAATAAGTCGGAGCATGGGGCGTATCTTTCTAGGTACGTCGATGTTCGTCTATGCATGGGGCATATCTTTCTAGGTGCTTCAATGTTCGACTTTGCATAGGGCGTATCTTTCTAGGTGTGTCAATGTTAGACTTTACATGGGGCGTATCTTTCTAGGTGTGTCGATGTTTATTTATGCATGGGGCGTATCTTTCTAGGTGCGTCGATGTTCGACTGTGCATGGGGCATATCTTTCTAGGTGCGTCGATGTTCGACTGTGCATGGGGCGTATCTTTCTAGGTGCGTCGATGTTCAGTTTATGGGATAGCGTCTCATTTGTGATACACGTGTTGGGAGTTTTCATGCTCCCGTTTGTAATAGGCCTCCCCCTTGTGATTTCTGTATTTCTAATTGATGGTTTCTGGAATTTATGTTTCACCCATTTTTGCGATTGGCAATGATATGTTTGTCAATATTCGTGGCTTGGTGAATAAAATAAATAATATGACATTCTTTTTGATGTTATGAGATTTTTGAGATAATTGTATGAATTTTCTTTGTTGTTAAATGTATACTTGACATAGTATGGCATTTTTGTTATCATACGTTTTTGGTCATATCTCTTATCCTATCTCATTTTACCTGATATTTATAGCTAGACTTATCCGTTTATTATTTTCTTCTTAAATAATACTTGGGTTAGACCGAGATATTTCAGGTGCTCCTGCTTGACTCCTCATCAGGGTCTATCTCCTGACTTTTGGCTAACTACTTTAGATTAGTAGTTTTTGTTATTATACATTTGAGCTATAGACTCCTTGATGTATAATTATTCTTTTTTCTAGCACTTGTATCTATTCTTTTGTGATGTGGTGGATCTTGTTTGACCAGTACTTTGATGTACACTTTTATGTGTTATATTATATCTGATTCTACCTTTGTGATATGAATATCTGTGACTGATTTGTGTTATGTTAATTTCTATATTTGTTTCCGAAGTCCACTTAGCCACTGTGTGGTAGCTTTGAGTTTGTATTTGATATGTCGGATTTCCTCTTGAAATGAAATGTAAGTTATATTTTCCGACATATCGGTACTCGCACAAAGCAATTACACAGATGATCGCTCCTCAACAGCCTTATTCTTCATGCTAGTAGACGGCATTACCCCGTAGTGTCTTTGGCTAGTGTGAGTATAGAGGTGAGGCATCACAAAACACCTTTGGGTTTTCATTTTGTGGTAATTTCGGGGACGAAATTCTCTTAAGGGTGGTAGTATGTAACGACCCGTAATTTTACCACTTTGAAAATAGGAATATTTAATTTTAAAATATTTAAATATAGGTTTATTTCAAAACAATAATCATGTTTTGTACAATAAATAAGAATGATGAACTTATTTTAGAACTTATTTACAAAATAGAGAGTTTGGATTTTCATCGTAAAATTGACAAAAGTTGGTTTTCAATAAAATTGAATATATGATCAAATAAGTGTTTTGAATGTTAAATAATCTATTTTGATTTGTTATAAAATAATTAAAAATTGGTTTATATTGGTTTTATAACATATATACTTGTTTTATAAAAACGTACAAACTTCATCACACTTTAACAAATCGACGTCGTATTTTTACAATTGGACTTTAATTTTATTTAATATGGTTTTATGACTCAACTGTTCTTATTTTAATTATTTAAGTATAATAGGAAATCTATTTTTAAAATTTGTTTACATCACTGAATAGTTTAAATAGAAACTAGAAACGTTACTGGAAATCCAATTTTAGATTTACGACCGATTACCAAACAAAAGTTGATTTAAGATTGTTGTGACATGATTTCTTTTAAACTTATAAACTTACATATTTGCACATTTTGGTAAACATAAATATTTAGCATAAAAGACAAAATGAGTTTACTTTTTTAGTAAGGAATATCTTTTGGTTTGATTTGTTTAATTAATAAAGATACTTAGTAAACTTCATTATTACAAAGTACGTGCAACATCTTATCTCATTTAAAACTAGTACTTAGGAGTCAAATCTTGCATTAAAAAAGAAGGAAAATATGTGGTTAAAAATGAATTTGGGTTAAGGGTAGTATGGTAATTTAAGGTACAAACTTCATGTATAAATACCACACCCTCTCTTCACTTTTTTCACATCTTCATTCTTCTCCACTTTCTTCATCCTTTCCATGGCCACCTTACTCCTCTAAGTCACCACCATCTTCTTCTTTTATATCAAAAATAATAATAATAATAGCAAACTCCACCTCAAAACCAACCCCAAAATCACCTCCACACCCCCTCTACCTTCGGTCGTACACCCCTTTACTCACGTCCACACCATCATCACCCATTGGTCGAGCATACTACCAACCAAAAGCAAGGCCATGCCTACACCTAGCTAAGGCCGAGCCCTATAAGAGAGAAGGAAGGAGTTCGTGAAGCTTCGAAGCAAGAAAAAGAGGAGGAAGCGCCGCCGGTTTGGTTCCAAGAAGATAGAAGCAAGTTTGAAGTGTTGCGGAAGCTCTACCGGATTTACGGAAGCTTGAGAAGGAGGGAGCATTAGCAATAGTGAGTACTTGATTTAAAAAATAATTATATGAATGTTTAAATTATAAATTTAAATGCTTGGAAGATTGCTTGGATGATTAATCGATGTTAAGATGGTTAATAACTTGGTTGTGAAATTCTATAACCAATTGATGTGAAAATAATATTCAAGTTAGGTAATTGTTTATAAACTAACCCTAGTTAGTTAATAAATCCAAATGAAAAGTGTATAAAGTTTTTAGCCTATTTAATGATCAAAATAATAAAATATTGTTTTAAATAAGTTAAAATAGTTTTAATATGGTTTCAAAACATATTTGAAGAATTTCGGACAAGTTTCGGAACAAGTCACCAAATGGTCAAAATCGAGCTCGTCGCATAGCGGCAGTTCGTAGTATTTGACCCGTAACATTAAATCAACTTGTAGGGTGAAAACTAAGTCGAAAATCTTTGAAATAAGAAATTTATGGATCCTTATAACCATAATTCTTAAATGAAAAAGAAAAATCAAGATTTCGTTTGATAGAGTTTGAGTTACGTCCAAAACAAATTTTTAGAAAAATCGCGGTTTTGCAGTTTAAAACCCGAATTTGAAATTGATTTAAAATGAATATTTTAAATGTTAAAAAATATTAAATAAATTTTATAAATCTTTTAAAATGTTTTAAAAGATATTTGAGTTACAAAAATGAATTTTTAAATGATAGAAAAGTTGTTTTTTATCAAATAAGCCTTCAAAGCATGATTCGTAGCACGTTTTGCAGTAATTTTTAATAACTCTAGAAACATGAACTTATACTTAAGTATTCTTTTCCTAATCTTTTATAAATATTTTCAAATAAATGATTAAGTATTTTAGAGAAGATTTTAGGATTTTATAATTTATTTTAGAGAGTTTAAATAAATGATGTTAAAAAGCTGTCAAAATCAAGTGCTTTAATCTTAGCTCTAAAAGTCAATGAGTAGACTGGATTTTTCTATTCGTGGGATCCGGTTGAAATGCTTAAACTAAGGAGATGTTCAGGAGCAACCAGTGCCTTGACTCACCTAGCCTCTCCTGGGCTGTGTGACGACCCGTTTCTTCGACTTTCAGAAATCGACACTAATACATCCTCGGTATTCACATGCCGTAAATCCAAGTGCCGGAGAAGCTGATCCTCAAGGGTAAGAAAGAAAAACAAGACAGAACATAATCTACATATGTTATTTCAACATAAAATCTTTATAGCGGAAAATAAAAAAACATTTATCAAAGTTATAAACCTGGACATTTATAAATCCTACCTTACAAATTTACGGAATACTATGGTACAAGAGTGTGGTGAAAATAGACAAAAATCTTCAGTAAATCTTCTGACTCTATGCTTTGAGCTCCATTCAGCTTTCTTCTAAGCTAAACCTGACTACTAGGCTGCTCGGGGAAAATTTGGGCAGTTAGAATTGAAGGAAAGGGAAAATAAACTCCGGGTCAGTAATAGGACTGGTGTGAGAACTCAAAATACGCGTTTTGAAAACAAAAAGGTTCTCATAAGACCACGCTGCACATAAATACACAACGGATTTTTACCTTATGATAACCAAAACATTCTACGTCAAAATCACTTGATATTATTTTTAATGACATATTTCTAAAAACATTTGCAAGTAAACTTATTAATCTTAGCCGAAATTGTTACCATTATTAAATTCCAGCATACTAGGCTCTACAAACTAAATGGCAGGCACTTATTAGAGAATGGTTTCCATACAAATGACCAGGTGAAGGGACTACCTTCCGACAGTACATCTCTAGAGGAATGTACCGAGGTTAGCAGAACATCTGCACCTCTACCCATACAAGACTAGCCTACCTCTCCTTAGATAGTACCGAATATGTCATCACGCCGGTCGTTACTGACCTATCCAAGGATCCTCATAGCATACATCCACAATAATTTACATCCCGAACGTCATAGCAGGAAAAATATATCTAAAAAGGGATATTCATACCTTAATGGTTGTGAACCACATAGCCTTGCTGCATCCAACACTGTTTGGTCATTTTCGGGTGTGAGGCTTGAGGTAACGATTACCTTTTCACATAGCACGTCATCTTCCTTTGAATGCCACACTACCATTCTATCGATCACTTATTTACTTTCACAAACATACAACCTCCGAGTTCATACGTCTCAGAGAAGGGTGTTAAGCAAAGAGAAGTTGCCTTCTCCGCCACCAAACAGATGTACGTTTATAAAAGTCAACGACGTATATCTCAAGAATGCAAATTCAAACATCCATCCATACAAGTTCGTTTCGGGATTGAACGAAACCGAAGGTACACTCCTACCACATCCTGTCGGGTATTAACCCTAGGATTAGTAGCGAGAAGTCCTTACAACCCAAAGAATTTCAAAAATGAAAAGACCACTGCTACTTTAGTATTTGGGAGCTAACCAGAATTATCAACAAGCAGTCGTTTCATTTCGAAAATCCCTGGTCTTCGTCCTTCATTCTCTCTATCGGATCTTCGTTTTCCGAATGCATATATTGGTTTGAAGTGGTTTTCGGATAGGGATTTCCCTAGATCCAACCCCGGTTTCTCCGAACCAATCACCGATAAAAAGAGGTTTTGTGAATAGGGAATCATTCTTTGACTGATTAAGTTCTTTTTATCGAAAATCTCCCACGGAGATATATATTTCTAAAACATTCTTTTCGATATATAGGGAATTTATCAAACCTCTCTTATCAATCCTTTGATAACTTAAAACCCTTAAATTAGAATAATTTGAAATCGTTTCCATTTACACTTAGGAAAACATTTCCAAAACCATTTTTATTAAATCTTAACAAAGATTTCTTAATTCAAAACTCTCAATTTTGATCGAGTTAAAACCATGTTATCTAGGATGTAAATCCCAAAAACCAGTAAATATTAAGTAAGTAGTATCTATAGGAATCAACTAATTCTACTCAATACCAATCCCCGTAGTCAACAAATACTATGGGCGGAATAACGGCGAAATCACCTTTTAAATTCCATGAATAGTATGAGTTCCCTCTTTGGGTTTTAACACCAAGTACAAGAAGATCGTCTCCACAAAATCCAAGTTGTAATTAAATTTGGAAAATTAAGTATTTTTATACTTAACTCGTTTCCGACATTTCGACCTTATCCATACCTCGCCTAGGAAAGAGGCCAGGTGAGCCAGGGCACTGGTTGCTCCTGAACATCTCCTTAGTTTAAGCACCTCACATCCGGATCTCACGAATAGAAAAATCCAGTCTACTCATCGGCTTTTAGAGCCAAGATTAAATCACTTATTTATAATAGCTTTTCTTTAAATCATTTATTTGAATTTTCCTCAATAAGCTAGAAAACCTCCAAATCATTTTTAAAACTCTTAAATTATTCATTTGTAAACATTTATAAAAGATTTGGATAAGAATCGTTAAGTTTAAATTATATTTCAAAAGTTATAGAAAAGGACTGCGAAAAAGTGCTGCGGAAAGTGCATTTTTAAGCTATATTGATCAAAACAACTTTTTTTGTTTGAAAATTCACTTTTATTACTCAAATAACTTTTAAAACATTTTAAAAGATTTATAAGATTTATTTCACATTTTTTAAAAATGTAAAACATTATTTTCAAAGAAATCCAGTTTTGGATTCCGAACTACAAATTCAGGATTTTTCAAAAACCTACTTTACTCATATTTTAAAATCTACTTATCGGAATCTTGATTTTCTTTCTTCGTTGGAAAACTATGGATATAACAGTTCGGAAAATTCTTATCTCTAAGAATTCTGAGCTATATTCCACCTTTTACACTAGTTTGATTTTTTATAGCGCGAAATCGCGAACTACCGATAGGTGACGTGCTTATTTTGACCAAAGTTTCTATTTCTTTCCAAACTTCATCAAAACACTTTTGAATATTTATAAAACATTTCAAATACATTTTAAACCATTTTTAAGAGGTTTAACGTTTCCATATACACCCTTTTATTAATCTAAGGAAAGTGATTTCCTTTTGTGTTTATCGATGTGTATATTCGTGACTTGCATATATAATCAACATTCATATGAAAACAACCAAACTTGATGACCAAAGCATATTAAACATCCATTTGCAACATCATATCATCATCCAACATATACTATAATAAATTTGGAGTTCTCACCTTCATTTTCACTCGACCTAGTTTTAAAACGGCTATAGCCCCGCTATCTTGAAATGAAACTTCATAAAATCGAGCTTGGATCCTTGATAAGGCTCGACCAAGCCTTGTTGCTCACGGCCTAGGGTGGTAAGGAGGTGGAGCTCACGGCCAAAGGTGGTGGATAGTGGTGTCTTGGGTTTAGGAGGTGGAGAGATGGAGATTTGAGCTTGTTTTGAATTGTTTAACTATATATAACTATATTTTATAAATTTTATTTCTTTTTGAAATAAATTTGGACATAATTTTATTTTATAATGGAAGCCATTAAAGTGGAGGTAAAAGCTTGAAATTATGAAGAAGAAGGTGAATGGAAAAAGAGAGAAGAGGGTAGGGTATTTATAGGAAAGGAAGAGTGTAAAAGTATCTATATATACATCATCACTTTATCACCATTTCAAAGCTTCTCCAACACACTTCTCCCCTCTTATGCACGGCTATAACCTTGACCCCCCCTCCATGTGCCCATCACTTCCATCATTCCATGTATGCATATGTTGACTTATTTAAGCCTAAGGAGTAAGAAATCATTAAAATGCATTATTTATTTTATATTACTTTCTTTTATTTAATTATATTCCTATATGTATGTTTACGTGTATGTTATCATGTGTATGTAACATATAAAAGTATGTACATGTAGGTGCAAAACACTTCGAACGTCTTTGAACAACTTTTGTTCATTAAATCGTTGAAATTCGGAGAACTGATTATCGGTCACATTTTCCCTTATACCATAACGTACATATATTTGTAAACAAAATTAAAAAATAAATTTACTACCATTTTAAATGAATTAATATGATCATATTTCATTTATAAAACCATATAAATTCATATTAAAAATTATTTACAAAATCGCTATTATACCGATAAAACGATATCAATTTTTCCTTATATTTTCAAATTAAATATATCTCTTTATAAAACTATTATAAATGATTCATTATCGCTTTATAACCATTTGAAATGAATTATTCTTATTTAAAATAAGTATTTGAATAAATAAAAAAATTATTAAATCATTAAATCTTGATTTAATTTAAATAAACCTATATTTAAATACGATGCCGCTAATTGGAAAATATTCTCGTAAATATTTATTCAAAATAAGTTTACTATTACTTATCATTACTTGAAATGATATTATATGTATTATCATCTTTTAATTTGAATAAATCTAAAAATAAATATATTTTATCAAAGTGATAAATTTGTAGGTCATTACAGACTCCCCCTCTTAAAAGAATTTCATCCCCGAAATTACCCAAAACAAAAAACCAAAGGTTTTGCCCAAAATATTTATTTTTAGCTTACATCCATATGATGTACACAGATCATCCGCACACAATATCTGATTCGATCTACTTTTTGAATCCATAACTTTACTTCCAAACTAGTATTGATCCCCCGATCCTTTAGTGTAGACTCTGACCGGGCTTCCCGAACTGAACTTTAGTTCTCCTTGCATAGCTCCCAACTATGATAGAAAACTCAAGCATCTAACCACAAACCCTCATCAATATTCGTCGTCAAGAGTCGAGTGATAAATCCTTTTCCGGATAAGTGTCAAACACGTCAAAGTTCTGTACTCGAATCTTAGATTAAATAATGCGACGAATTAACCCACATACTTCATATGTTTTTATTAACTTCCAAAATTTCTATGAAAATATTTCATAAGACTTTCATTTTTATTCAAGAAGATACTTCTTTATATTACATAATCTTTTTATTACAATATACTTATGAACATCTCTTAGTGGTTTTCTGAAAAAAATCATTTTCAAAATAATTCATTGAATTGACAAATTACCATTAACTTCCTTTAACTAATATCAAATGTGATAACATTCTTTATTTAGTTAAAACTTACTTTATTAATTAACACTATTTTATTAATTAAACTTCCTTTATATATATATATTCTCTTTTCTTATACCGGTTTAATACTTAAAAAGTATTTATATACTTATTCCATTGTTTTAAGTATATTCACAAATTACATAACAAGTTTCTTTTTCTTACCTTTAAAGTATAATCATAGAGATTAAAACATTTACTACCAAAATATTGTTATAATGATCTTCTCTTTTCTTTTATAAATTTGAACTTATAACATTTCTGTCTTTATATAAAAGATTCAATTTTTGTTATTATCTTTAAAATCCCATTATTAAAGATCTAAATATACTCATAAAATTTCTTTCAAAGTGTCATTCAAGGGATTAAAAACAAATATTCCTAAAAAATTATTTACAACAAACCCAAAACCATTCATTATTAACTTTAACCATTTCTTTTAAAGATAAAAGCATACTTGTGCTTATCAATTAAGATAATACACTTTGATAAAAATTGATAACCATCAATTTGTCAATTACTGCTTCACATTATTCCTTTTAACTTTAGAAAATTATATGGATCGAGTAACTCTGAAATGATACCAAGGAATTGGGTACTACTAATAGTATCGCATATTTCTTTAACAAGAAGGGAAATACTTAAGAGAAGCGTTTACCATCCGAATACATCTCCTGCCCATTTTTAGTTACTTCCGAGCCACTTGAATCAATTAATCATAAGATTGTTTTTTTTTCGTTTTCAAAAATCCCATTTTTTTTAGAAATAATACCATTATTATTCCTTTTCCAAAAATCATTTGAAATTCCTTTATAAAGTGCGTTTTATAAATCCAGTTTATAAAATTACGTATATAAAACGTATTCATAAGATTTATTTATCATAAATAAATTCCTTTAATAATCGTTTATTGAATACCTCAAAGTCAAATTGTGAAATTAAATTCATGAGGTGTTCATACTTAGCTTTAAACAACTGATCAATTTACGATAATATCAGAGTATTATCCTTTCCTTCATTAAATGACTATATTTCTTGAAAAATATTTACATTCAAAAATATCATCGCTGGTAGAATTATTTCATTTATCCATTTTTGAAGCCAAAATTACCTGACTTTAAATATTTATTTTTAAAGAGTGGTACTAAAACGGAGACAGTTATCATTTTATAAACCTTCGTACTATTACATCATTAAATCCTTCCAACATTGGGGTCCAAAAGAAGATTTCCCCCTCATTCTTTAAATCATTACAACTCACTACATCAGACAAAACACACTACCCATACATACTTACTTAACCAGGTACTATTTCCTACTCTTCTGAGTCCCATGGCAATGGTGGACTCCAACATCCAAAATCAATCATTACCTCCCCTTCCCTTTCTTCCTCACTATCCAACTCATCATCGGCCTCGTTGTCATCTTCCTCTTGTGCTTCTTCAATTCCTTGGGGCAACCATGGCTGGTTCCATGGGACATGTCCCATGCTGACTGGTACTCCTGGTATGAAACCTCCTTCCAACTCCTCTAATCCTAGCACGTTTTCTTCCCACGGATTTTCAAATACTCCTAATCCTTCCTCTTCTTCTTCTTAGCAGTATCCTCATTATGGCTTCCCATTGTGCTACAGTTGATGTATGAACTAGACGATGCCTCCTGCCAGATAACATTTTTCCCGCTCATATCCCATATCACATTCGCTTGATATGATAGTGTTTGGGTCTTCCATAGGCTCAGATTCCTCCTCCATTGGTTCTTCCTTTTCTTCTTCTTCCATTGGCTCCTCTTCCTCAATTGATTCCAAAATGGAACTAGCGGGATCTGCCACCTAATTTCCCTCCAAGGCTTGCCCAGGTTCGTCATCGCTCAAGATCATAATAATTTCAGGAGCTGGGGTGGTACAAGCATTCTTGCAACAAGGAACCCATATTCATCCCTACGAGTATACGGGGCATAATCTTCCCTAATCAGAGATCCACCATTGTTAGGCAGACGTTTAGGTAGTTCTTCCTCATAGTTGGAGAGAACTATGAAGCTGTTCTTCTCGCCCCCAATTCGTTCTAGAGAATTCCCCATCTGCATAACATCCCCCATATGGTTTCTACAAGAAAAACAATTAATTTTTAAACATAGGTAGTAGATAATTACTAGCGTATTCTCAAATAGAGAGGTTTGGTCAATACTCAGAAAGTGTTTTGAGATTCATTTTCGAAAGATGGCTTTTTTAAATTCTTTGTATAAGATGTTTATTTATTTCAAAAACTCTTTGAAAATTTTACCAAAAATATTCTTTTCTTTTCAAATACATACATATATAGGTAAAAATAATTTCATATAAACCAAATTCATTTGTATATTTTATCAACAAATATGCTCTCATATATAATACTCTCAATCTCATTCTAAGGTGTTACTAACCCCATTTCTAATGAGTTACTCATCCTAGGGCATTACTAACCCTATCTCTGATGAGTCTTTTACCCCTATCAGGCTCAGGTATTTGCACAACCTAAGCTCTGATACCACGTTGTGACGACCCGTTTCTTCGACTCCCAGAAATCGACACTAATACATCATCAGTATTCATGTGTCGTAAATCCAAGTGCAAGAGAAGCGGATCCTCAAGGGTAAGAAAGAAAAATAAGACAAAATAAAATCTTACATACGTTATTTCAACATAAAATCTTTATAGCAGAAATTAAAAATACATTTATCAGAGTTATAAACCTGGAAAGCTATATATCCTGCCCTTACAAATTTGCGAAATACTATGGTACAAGAATGTGGTGAAAATAGATAAAAATCTTCAGTAAATCTTCTGACTCCATGCTTTGAGCTCCATCCAGCTTTCTTCTAAGCTAAACCTGCCTACTAGGCTACCCGGGCAAAATTTGGGCACCTAGAGTTTAAGGAAAGGGAAAATAAACTTTGGGTCAGTCATGAGACTGGTGTGAGAACTCAAAATACGCATTTTGAAAACAAAAAGGTATCTTATAAGACCATGCCGCACATAAAGACGGAACGGGTTTTTACCTTATGATAACCAAAACATTCTACGTCAAAATCACTTGATATTATTTTTAATGACATATTTTTGAAAACATTTGCAAGTAAACTTATTAATCTTAGCCAAAATTGTTACCATTATTAAATTCGAGCATACTAGGCTCTACAAACAAAATGGCAGGCACTTATTGGAGAATGGATTCCATACAAATGACCAGGTGAAGGGACTACCTACCGGCAGTACATTTCTAGAGGAATGTACCGAGGTCAATAGAACATCTGCACCTCCACCAACACAAGACCGGCCTACCTCTCCTTAGATAGTACCGAATATGTCATCACCCTGGTCATTACCGACCTACCCGAGGATCCTCATAGCATACATCCACAATAATTTACATCCCAAACGTCATAGCAAGAAGAAATATATCTAGAAGGGGATGATCATACCCTAATGGTTGCGAACCATATAGCCTTGCTGCATCCAACCTTGTTTCGGTCATTTCTGAGTGTAAGGCTTGAGGTAACGATTACCTTTTCACATAGCATGTCATCTTCCTCTAAATGCCACACTACCATTCCATCGATCACTTATTAACTTTCACAAACATATATACAACCTCCGAGCCCATACGTCTCAGAGAAGGATGTTAAGCTAAGAGAAGTTGCGTTTTCCGCCACCAAACAGATGTACATTTATAAATGTCAACGACATAAATCTCGGGAATGCAATGTCAAACATCCATCCATACAAGTTCGTTCTGGGATTGAACGAAACTGAAGGTACTCTCCTATAACATCCTGTCGGGAATCAACCCTATGATTAGTAGCGAGAAGTCCTTGCAACCCAAAGAATTTCAGAAATGAAAAGACCACTACTACTTTTGTATTTGGGAGCGAACCAAAATTATCAACCAGTAGTCCTTTCATTCTGAAAATCCCAGGTCTTCATCCTTCATTCTCTCTATCAGATCTTTAATTTTCAAACGCATATATTGGTTCGAAGTGGTTTTCGGATAGGGATTTCCCTAGATCTGATCCCGGTTTCTTCGAACCAATCATCGAAAAAAAGAAGTTTTGTGAATAGGGAATCATTCTTTAATTGATTATGTAATGACCCGGATTTCTAGGATATTGGGCAATTAACTGACTTTTATTATTGGAATATTAATTTTTATAAATCGGATAGATAAATTTTCTGATATTTAAAATACCTGAATGTATAGATTAATATAAAAACTATATTCAAATTTAAAATAAAATTTCTAGATATGATAAATTATATATATATATATATAAACTCCACCATTAAAATTTAAGATGGAATATCCATATAAGTATATATAAATATATATAAGTTTTATAATGATTAAAAATATATATAGGTACATAGGTATACATATATGTATATATGTCCATATGAAGTGATAAATATATAAATTGTATAAATGTAAATATGATAAAATAAATATGTATAGTGTATATGTATGCATATCTATATATTTATAAATGCATTTATGGTAAAGATAGTGTATATGAGCATATATGTATACGATGACAAGAAGGTGTACAAGTGTAGATATATATGTTGAAAAAAATAGTGAATAGGTAAATATATACATATAGTAAGGATAGTGAGTATGTAAGTCTATATATATATATATATTATGCAAGTATGATAGGATAAATGTGTGTAAGTGAATGTATACATACCTATTTATACATATAGATATATATATATACATACATAAGGAGACATCATCATAACCAATTTCAAAATCAAGTCACACACAAAAATCAAAATCAAGTCAAGCATTAAATTCAAGCATACAAAACATTTAATCAAGTTATATAATATCAAATCCATGAAATAAATCAAATCAAGGCAGAAATCAAATCAGCCACTAAACAAAAGAAAAATAAAATAAAAATGAGGAAAAAATGTGAAGCCTGTGCAAAGATTTCAGCCACCCTATAGCCACCCTATACTTTCCTATTCACTTCCATCTTTCTTATATATATATATATATATGCATAGCCATGCTTTGTTCATGCATATGAAAAAAAGGGTTCTGCCATTAAAACAAAAATAAGCTATGGGTTGGAAGCTTGAAGCAGGAGTATAACTATAGCAGCAGTTGTTCATCTCTATTAAAAACAGTGAGTAAACACTTATTTTGGTTTACTGGGTATTACACATGTACATATATGAAATGGTGATATTAATGAATCTTGATTTGTGATAGTTATATATGTATATATGTGAGTATAAGCATAGGTATATGTATGTAGAGACATGGATAGTTCATACTACAACTCAAAAACCTGCACTTCACTTTGTCATTTTTATATATATATAAAACAATTTAGGCTTTGGCTTTGAAAATGAATAACTCAACATCAGATCAGATTTAAACTATGATTCCTAAACAAAAGAGGTTTGGTTTCAAGTATAGAATATACTAAAATTTATTTTGTCAAATTCTACCAAGCAGAGAGGACGAAAATGATAATTTACAGTAGGTAGATCAACTAGGGCCAAAATCTAATCTTCAAAACGCGAATCATGGATCATATAATTGTGTTTATCATTGAAAAATAGGGTTTTTAAAGGTAGTTTGGTAAATTTTAAAGGCATGGGGAGGTAGAAATCGATAGATGAACGGGATTGGGAATATTGGCGAATTTCGGCGATAGGGTTGATTGCACGGCAAGGCGGCGGGCATGGAGGGGCGTTGGTCGAAGGGGCATCAGGGAAAAATGGTGGGTGATTTTCTTATAGCATGGGTAAGCGTGGCAAGGTCGATCTAGGGTTTTAGAGTTATTTTGGTTGGGTTTCGGGTTGATGGGAATGGCAAGTTGTAGAGGGGAAGAGGAGAGTGTGGTCCAGGGGAAATGATAGAGGAGGAGATGTTGAAGCTTCAGGTAAAGTCTGGTGGTTGATCGGGGTCTGGGTCATCGTGGCGAGGCGATTTTAGGTATGGTGGTTGTTCCAGGTTTGGGGTTGAGGGTCGAATCTGTGTACGGAAGGATGGCTGCGGGTTTCAGATTGGTGGACGTGATGGCATGGTCGTAGGTGACACGAGGAGGTGGTCGGTGGTAAGTGATGATGGCCGTAGGAGATGTGCATGTGCACACAGATGTGCACGTTTGGTCGAGTCGAATAGAAGAGAAAGAAAAAGGAGAAGAGAAGCAGGGGAAAGGAAAACAAAAGGAAGGAGAGGTTCGGTCTTGTTCTTTAGGTCGGGTCTTGTGTATTGGGCTGAGTTGCCCTTTGAAAAAAAAAGAATTAAATTATTTTTATGTTAGTACATTTTTCTAGCATTTTCTCTTTCATTAAAAATCAAATAGACATGGAAGCTTTTGTATAATGATCCTCTCATTTAGTTTTCCAATATAAATTTATTTTTTTAATTAATATGAAACCGAATTAATTATAATAATTAAAGTTAGTTGATAATTAGATTCTTAATTGTTTAAAATCTTATGTTAATTAATAAATTAGATATTAAATAGAGTGTTTAATTTTAATTAACTAATAATAAATTATTTTATAATTTCTCCAATTTATAATTAATTTGGATGAATAATATAAATGGATTCAGTTAATTTAAAATTAATTAATTTCTGATTTGTGAATTGTTTGTTATTAGTTACTAATCATTAAATTAGCAACTGATCTATGCTTTCGCTTATTTCTCTTGGAAATTTATTTCAATTTTTCTTAACTGTGCCATTAAGTAGTCAAGAGAAATTAAATGGTTAGAGTAAAATGTTGATATGTTTTAATAAATTCCCATATGTGAATATTGTCACCATGAATATGAATTTTTTATTTAAAACAACTGGACCCTTAAATTTTACCATTTAGATTCGAAGAGACCGGGATCGGATATCGGTGTTATCCGGAACCACTTCGATCCAATAACCACCACGAATCTTTACGGTTTTGATTATAGAGTCTAATATACTGAAATTAAATTAATTTAACAAATTCGGTTATTTCAATAAGTATTTTATACTTAGACACTATTATAATATCGATGGATTTGTGTAAAAGTGTTTTGGGGTTATAATAAGATTTAAAAAAATCACCGTGTTTGTACGAGTTACCTTGGTTTCCAAAGATTTTTTTATAACTTCAGTATTTCAAATTAAGTGGGTTTTACTCACGTTGGTTTCCAGCCTGACTCGGGTGTTACTTTATTGTAATGCTCGGGTGAGACCGAGAATTATAGTTTTCAGGTTATGACGCTTTGGAGCTCAGGAGACGAGCTGGATGACAGAGACGTATTGCACGTATTTGATTATATTCCGCTGTGTATTGTAGGTTGTATATTCATCATTTAGAGACAAGTTATTATAACTGTTCGGATTTATATGTTGATGATTATACTCTGACAACTTGTATGTATATTAAAAATTACAGTTTTCCTTTGTATAAAATGCTGTTATTGTATATTATATTTTGTTCCGCTGCGATTGTGAGATTCTATGTTGTTGTTATTTCTGTTTCTTCTTCTATCTCTTTTCTTCTTAAACCCTAACAGCCTGGTATTTCCGGCACTCGATTCCTCGGCACTCTATACAGTGAACGTATTAGTGTCGATTTTCGGGAGTCGAAAATCGCCCGGTCATTACACGTGGTATCAGAGCTGAAGGTTAAGCGAGAACCTTGGCTCTGGTGGGGATTACTCATTAGAGATTGGGTCAATAGTACCCTAGAATGAGCTGAGTGTAATATATATAAGGGCATACTAGTTATTTTCTTATATAATGATTTTAAAAATGTTTTAAAATAACTTTTATATAAGATTATATTTTGATATAAAAGGAAATAATATTTTTGAATTATTATAGTATATTAAGGTGATTGGTTGTTATTATTATAATCAAATAAAGATTGTAAGATTTAAGTGGTTAAATATATATAACTAAATAGAAAGGATAAGAATGAACTATACAAGTGAATTAAGCTGAAAATAGATTCAAAACCAGAATTTAAATTCCGAAAATTTCGAAAGAGTTTTTCAAAAGTGTTTGAAATGAAATAAGTTTACCCTGATTGTATTTTTTATATATGGAAATTTTTGCATAAAACAAGGGTTATTTGAAAATTCTGAAGGAATTTGTTTTGGATAGAAACCAAGGTTGATTTAAAATTTAAAGTGTGACTAGATATATAAATAGGATATATATGTGTATATATATATATATGTGTGTGTGTGATTTCCAAGTTAATTTAAAATAAATACTGCGTGTTGAATTCTGGAATCCCCCTTGAAATGAGAAGTATAACCCAAAAGGAAGGGTAAATTTTTGAACTTATAAGTGGAGAGTGATATTAATAAGGATTAAAATTTTAGAATGTGAAATTTTAAAATTGAGAAAGTTTAAACGAATTGGGAATTAACTCAGGCCATGTTAAATAAGTTTTGAACTTATAACCTGAAATTTGGAATTCCAGGATGAAATAAAAATTTAACTTATGGAAGTTAAATAAATGAAAGTGTAAAAGAAAAAGGTATAGATTTGATAAGAGGTGCAAAAGAAGTTAAGTATGTATAGATGATTTCAAAACGATTTTTGAAATAAAATGGATTTCGCATTTTGGGAAATTATGATGGATGATATTGATTAAGGTTTAGATGGTTTGGATGTTTATTTATTTGATATATCCTGCTATCATCATGTATGTTATTTACATAATATAAAACTTTAATTTGAAACTATTTAAATGATTTTTATTTTAAGGAATAAAATCGAATTTATGGAAATGGAATCATTTTGACCTTGAGTTTGAAATGTTAAAAAATGAACTTGTCAACTGGAATGGTTTAATTGAAAAACCAAACTCGAATTTATATAAATCGAGATGGTTAAAATTGAGAATAAAATTGAAATTAATTCAAATTGGAATTGAATTGAATTAATTGGAATTGAAGTTGAAATTGAATTAATTGGAAATCGAAATGGGAATTTATTTGAATTAGAATGGGAATCGAAGTTAATTCGAATTGAAATCGGGATTGAATCAATTTAAATGGAAATGGAAATTGAAATCGATTTGAATTGGAAGATTGGGAATTGATTTAGTTTGACTTTGGAACTATTTTCAAATAAATTATTTTAATACAAGCTGTTTAAAATCTATCTTTTTAAATATTCAGATTATTTTGATTTTCCAAACTATTTACTATACAAACCATTCTTTTTAAATTCAAACTATCTTATACTAACTATTTAACTATTCTAAAACTATTCAATTTATTTTCTAAATTCAAACTGGTCAAAATGGGAATTAATTATATTTGAATCATGGATTTAAATACAAATTGGGTAAAATTGAAGTTATAACCCAAATGGAAATTCAAAACAATTTTGAATTGGAACCGAAATCGAGATATTAAGGCAAAAATGATTTTGAAGTGAAATAGTATATTTTGAGTAATATGATGATTCTAAAATGGAGATTGAATAATTACTATAACTAAAACTTACTTTATAAGAAGTAAGAAATGTGACAAATAACTTTATAAAGTAATCGAACTTGGAAATTTGATTTGGCATAAAATGAGATTATATATGTTAGTTATATATTCAAACTTCCCTTATTGAATTTATAACCAGAAAGAAATGATCTTTGAAAGATATTTGAAATACTAAATGGAGTTTATGTAAGTATGAGGTGGACTCAGAAATTATTGATCCAAAAATTATTCGGGTTGAAGGAATGATCTTATATGTATATGAGAATGAAACTGAAAAAGTTTTGGAACCTGTTGATTTTTAAAGGCCTTTCGATTTTGGAAAATCGTCAATATTGGAAATTGGGTAAACCAAATTTGAAAACTATTGATTTTGAAGATATCGATTTTATATAGATAAAGTTTATATGTGATACATATAAAGAGTATGATTTGGAAAGGTACTATATATATAGTATGATATGTTTCGAGACTAAAGGTATGGAAAGGCACCCCCACGAAAGTCGAAACCTAGAGAAGGAGATCCACTGGGTGGTTCTGCCTAGGAATCCACATGGTGGGTTCAATGAGAATTGGGATCCTAGAGGACGTCCGGACAAAACTCATGAGTTCCTGGTGATCATTTGTTGGGTAGCGTAAGTCGAGAGGTGCTAATACCTATAGTTACATTGGGTTTTGTTGTGATAGCAACGTAACCTTTGTGTAACTACGATCTATCACAGTTCCATAGCGTAATTCGGGAGGCAGTGATTGCCTACAATCTACATTTGATTTCGTTGTGAGAGCGACGTAACATGGTAGATTGCGATCTATGTGGTTTGGTTCCATAGCGTAATTTGGGAGGCAGCGATTGCCTACGGTCTACGTTTGATTTCACTGGGATAGTGACGCAACCTTTGTGTAGCCTACGATCTATGTGGTATAGTTTCGTTTGATAGCGTAATTCGAGGGGCAGCGATTGCTTACAGACTACTTACAGTTTTGTTGTGATAGCAACGCAACCTTTGTGTAGCTGCGGACTATGGTGTTTCCATGGTGTAAGTCGGGAGGTATGGATGCCTACGTTTTTCTTATGATTTCGCCGGGATGGCGACGCAATCATCGGGTTAACTGCGATCCATGGTGTGAAAGGGGGTGATACTTTCCATATCATTTTTTAAAAAGGATTTTTCAAGTATTTTCACTAGGTGTTGAAACGGGTCTACTAAGTACTTATAGATTTTCAATCCTACGCCTGATCAACGTATGACTAAATTTCTATAAGAACAAGGATGGACTTCTTTAGACATCGAGTTATGAAAAATGTTTTAATATAAAAGTAGCTTGGTAATATTATGTGATTTAAAGTGTTGTATCTTAAAATGTATAATAAAAGAGTAAGAGGTTTAAAATGTTTTATTTAATAATATACATCAAAATTCAAATTTCTCTATTCGTTTCTTTTCGAGGACGAAAAGTTCTAAGGAGGGAGGAATGTAACGACCCGGATTTCTAGCCATCGGATATTGGGCAATTAACTAATTTTTATTATTGGAATATTAATTCTTATAAGTCGGATAGATAAATTTTCTGATATTTAAAATATTTGAATGTATAACTTAATATAAAAACTATATTCAAATTTAAAATAAAATTTCTAGATATGATAAATTATATATATATAAACTCCACCATTAAAATTTAAGATGGAATATCCATATAAGTATATATAAATATATATATGAGCTTTATGATGATTAAAAACATATATAGGTACATAGGTATACATATATGTATATATGTCCATATGAAGTGAAATATATAAAATGTATAAATGTAAATATGATAAAATAAATATGTATAGTGTATATGTATGCATATCTATATATTTATAAATGAATATATGGTAAAGATAGTGTATATGAGCATATATGTATACGATGACAAGAAGGTGTACAAGTGTAGATATATATGTTGAAAAAAATAGTGAATAGGTAAATATATACATATAGTAAGGATAGTGAGTATGTAAGTCTATATATATATATATATGCAATTATGATAGGATAAATGTGTGTAAGTGAATGTATACATACCTATTTATACATATAGATATATATATATATATATACATAAGGAGACATCATCATAACCAATTTCAAAATCAAGTCACACACACAAATCAAAATCAAGTCAAGCATTAAATTCAAGCATACAAAACATTTAATCAAGTCATATAATATCAAATCCATGAAATAAGTCAAATCAAGGCAGAAATCAAATCAGCACTAAACAAAAGAAAAATAAAACAAAATAAAAATGAGAAAAAAATGTGAAGCATGTGCAAAGATTTCAGCCACCCTATACTTTCCTATTCACCTCCATCTTTCTTCTATATATATATATATATATATATATGCATAGCCATGCTTTGTTCACGCATATGAAAAAAAAAGAGGGTTCTGCCATTAATACAAAAATAAGCTAAGGGTTGGAAGCTTGAAGCAGGAGTATAACCATAGCAGCAGTTGTTCATCTCTATTAAAAACAGTGAGTAAACACTTATTTCGGTTTACTGGGTACATATAATTGTGAAATGGTGATATTGATGAACCTTGATCTGTGACAGTTATATATGTATATTTGTGAGTACAAGCAAAGGTATATGTATGCAGAGACATGGATAATTCACACTACAAATCAAAAACCTGCACTTCTCTCTGTCATTTGTTTTTTTATATATAAAACAGTTTAGGCTTTGGCTTTGAAAATGAATAACTCAACATCAAATCAGATTTAAACTATGATTCCTAAACAAAAGAGGTTTGGTTTCAAGTATAGAATATCCTAAAATTTACTTTGTCAAATTCTACCAAGCAGAGAGGACGAAAATGATAATTTACAGTAAGTAGATCAACTAGGGCCAAAATCTAATCTTCAAAACGCGAATCATGGATCATATAATTGTGTTTATCATTGAATAATGGGATTTTTAAAGGTAGTTTGGTAAATTTTAAAGGCGTGGGGAGGTAGAAATCGATAGATGAACGGGAATTGGCAAATTTTGGCGATAGGGTTGATTGCACGACAAGGCGGCTAGCATGGAGGGGCGTTGGTCGAAGGGGCATCAGGGAAAAATGGTGGGTGATTTTCTTATAGCGTGGGTAAGCATGGCAAGGTCAATCTAGGGTTTTAGAGTTGTTTTGGTTGGGTTTCAGGCTGATGGGAATGGCAAGTTGTAGAAGGGAATAGGAGAGTGCGGTCCGAGGGAAAATGATAGAGGAGGAGACATTAAAGCTTCAGGCAAAGTCTGGTGGTTGATGGCGGTATGGGTCGTCGTGGCGACGAGATTTTAGGTATGGTGGTTGTTCCAGGTTTGGGGTTGAGGGTCGAATCTGTGTACGGAAGCGTGGCTACGGGTTTCAGATGGGTGGACGTGATGGCATGGTCGTGGGTGACACGAGGAGGTGGACGGCGGCAAGTGATGATGGTCGTAGGAGATGTGCATGTGCACACAGATGTGCACGTTTGGTCGAGTCGAATAGAAGAGAAAGAAAAAGGAGAAGAGAAGCAGGGGAAAGGAAAACAAAAGGAAGGAGAGGTTCGGTCGTGTTCTTTGGGCCGGGTCTTGTGTATTGGGCTGAGTTGCCTTTGAAAAAAAAGAATTAAATTATTTTTATGTTAGTACTTTTTTCTAGCATTTTCTCTTTCATTAAAAATCAAATAGACATGGAAGCTTTTGTATTATGATCCTCTCATCTAGTTTTCCAATATAAATTTATTTTGTTAATTAATATGAAACCGAATTAATTATAATAATTAAATTTAGTTGATAATTAGATTCTTAATTGTTTAAAATCTTATGTTAATTAATAAATTAGATATTAAATAGAGTGTTTAATTTTAATTAACTAATAATAAATTATTTTATAATTTCTTTAATTTATTATTAATTTGGATAAATAATATAAATGGATTCGGTTAATATAAAATTAATTAATTTCTGATTTGTGAATTTTTTGTTATTAGTTACTAATCATTAAATTAGCAAACGATCTATGCTTTGGCTTATTTCTCTTGGAAATTTATTTCAATTGTTCTTAACTGTGCCATTAAGTAGTCAAGCGAAATTAAATGGTTAGAGTAAAATGTTGATACGTTTTAATAAATTCCCATATGTGAATATTGTCACCCTGAATATTAATTGTTTATTTAAAACAACTGGACCCTTAAAATTTACCATTTAGATTCGAAGAGACCGGGATCGGATATCAGTGCTATCCGGAACCACTTCGATCCAATAACCACCATGAACCTTTACGGTTTTGATTATAGAGTCCAATATATTGAAATTTAATTAATTTAACAAATTCGGTTATTTCAATAAGTATTTTATACTTGGACACTATTATAATATCGATGGATTTGTGTAAAAGTGTTTTGGGGTTATAATAAGATTTAAAAAAACTCGTCGTGTCTGTACAAGTTACCTTGGTTTCCGAAGATTTGTTTATAACTTAAGTATTTCAAATTACGTAGGATTTACTCACACTAGTTTCCAGCCTGACTCAGGTGTTACTTTATTGTATTGCTCGGGTCAGACCGAGAATTACAGTTTTCAGGTTAGGACGCTTTGGAGCTCAAGAGACGAGCTGGATGACAGAGACGTATTGCACGTATTTGATTATATTCCACTGTGTATTGTAGGCTTTATATTCAGCATTTAGGGACAAGTTATTATAACTATCCAGATTTATATTTTGATGATTGTACTCTGACAAATAGTATGTATATTAACAGTTACAGTTTTCCTTTGTATAAGATGATGTTATTGTATATTATATTTTGTTCCGCTGCAATTGTGAGATTCTATGTTGTTGTTCTTTATGTTTCTTCTTCTATCTCTTTACTTCTTAAACCCTAACAAACAGGTATTTCCGGCACTCGATTGCTCGGCACCCTATACAGTGAACGTACTAGTGTCGATTTTTGGGGGTCGAAAATCGCCCGGTCGTTATAGATTAAGTTCTTTTTATCAAAAATCTCCCTCGGAGATATATATTTCTGAAACATTCTTTCCGGTATATACGGAATTTATCAAACCTCTCTTATTATTTCTTTGTTAACTTAAAACCCTTAAATTAGAATAATTCGAAATCGTTTCATTTTACACTTAGGAAAACATTTCCAAAACCATTTCTTTTAAATCTTAACAAAGATTTCTTAATTCAAAACTCTCAATTTTAATCGAGTTAAAACCATGTTATCTAGGATGTAAATCCCAAAAACCAGTAAATATTAAGTGAGCGGAATCTATAGGAATCACCAAATTCTACTCAATATCAATCCCCTTATTCAACAAATACTATAGGCGGAATAACGACGAAATCACTTTTTCAACTCCACGAATAATACGAGTTCTCTCTTTGGGCTTTAACACCGAGTACAAGTAGATCATCTCTATATAATCCAAGTTGTAATTAAATTTGGAAAATTAAGTATTTTTATACTTAACTCGTTTTTGACATTTCGACCTTATCTATCCCTCGCCCAAGAAAGAGGCCAGGTGAGCTAGGGCACTGGTTGCTTGTCACGACCCTGAAATTTAAATTTATTTAAAATTATAATTAAATGAATTCTTGAGTTAAATTTATGATTAAATAAATTTTAGATAAAAATTTGTAAATTAAATTGATTAAATGGAGCGAGTTTCCCCGATAGCCAAGTATATTCTGTATAAATCATTTGAGATTAAAATATTGTAAATAGTGTATATGTGAGTATATGTGTGTATATTGAATGTATGTATATATTTAGGTATATACGAGCAAATTTAATATATATATTTGAAGTGATGGTTAAAGATGGTTTGAGTTTATAAATTAAATATGAGACAATAAATATGTATGTAAAATGAACTACAAGACAAAGTATATTCAAACAAGTAGACAAAATATGATAGTGCAAACTAATAAACAAAACAAAGTAAAATACATAACAAATAAACAAAACAAATGTATAAAAGAAGATCACCTCAGCCTATAAACAAATCTATGAATAAAAGCCAACAACATGTTAAATATAGAAGTTTACTCATCTTATAACAAATGAGATAAGGCAAACATAAAGTATACAACCTGGAAAAAAATAAACAAGGCAAAAGAAACAAATAAGCAATGTACAAACAAATAAAACTAAATATACATCTATGAATAAAAGAATAACATGAAAACAAGTACAAAGCTAATAAATGAAGCCACCACACTATCTCCATACTTGCACAGCCGAAAGCAAAGAAAAAAAGAATTTGTACAAGATAATAAATGGTACACATTTATATCAACTTCTCATTAATGCAAGTATCTCTAGCCATAGCTAAAAACATCTACAGCCATACCTGTACAAGTTCTATCACCACTAAACCCACTTTCATTTATCTCAGTTCGATCATTTCAACTGAGCAAAGTCTAAAAGAATATCATCTCAAACTAAAACAAACTTCAATGATTTACAACAAAACAAATTTAAATCGAAGTGAAGTTTTTCCAAACAAACCCACAAAGAAATTTCAGCTTGGAAAATTAGACCAGAGCAAAAGCAAAAACAAAACAAGAAAAGTGATTAACAAGAAGATCAAACTGCACCTTTTCAACAAAAGTTGTTCGCTGTTCATCATGACAGGCTTTGCCCTCTGCTTCTTCCCATCAAGGTGAGCAACTTTTTATTTTAACCTTGAATTTGTTTATATGACTGGATGTTGTGATTGGTATTATAGTAAAGTGAGTAAACTGGTTTTCCTTAAATTGAAATCTAAATATTATTTCATGAATCTTGCATTCTTGATTTTGTATTGGAAAGAAAATACTGTTTGTATGTTGAGCATCACTGGAAGTATTGTTACAGTTGTTTCTTAATATTTAGTTTTCAGGACAGAGCAAATTTAAGAAGAAGTTTAAATAAACTTCGCACAATTCTTTTAGCTTAGGATTTGAAACAAAACAAGTTTGTTTCAACTTGAATCACCATTAAAAGTTTCAATTAAGCTTTGTCATGAGGGATTTATCTGTGCAACCTCAAACCTTACAGTAAAACAAAATCAATGATAAATTCAAGTATGTTATATCGTTGATTTGATTATATAATTCGAATAAGTATGCAAAAATAGGATTTTTAAACTAAAAATGATGATTTTTATTTAAGTGGTTCAAGAGCGGTTCACGTTGGACCCAATTTCGTTCTTTTTCAAATTTCCGATGATCGATCGAATGATAATTGATGAAAACTTGTATAAAGCTAGCGTGTTGATCCAGGACTTCGGGAAAATTGTCAAAGAAATTTTCTATGGTGTAAATTGACAAGTCGAATTAAATCTAGGGTTAGTTTAAGTTTTCAGGACCTGTTAGTAATCAAGGCTAGTGTAACCTTTATAGTCGATCGAGCTTCACGAGAATTTGGGGGATGATGGCTTGGGGTGTTGACGTGCTATGGCCGGAATCGCGAATTCTCTGGTGGACTGAGGCGATAGTACGAGGCATTTGTTGACGATCGTGTTTGTTCCAGGATGGGTCAGATTTCTCTTTTGCAAGTTCGTCGTTGTTTTGGGTTCCTGGATGGTCTGGAGGTTAGGACAGGTTGTCGCTGACGTGTGGAAGATGGTGGCGATGGCCAGAACGTAGGCGAGCTCGTGTGCACGTGCACGGCGTGGTTGTTGGTGTCAGGTGGTTAACGTGGGAGTGGCTCGAGTTAGAACTCGAGCAAGTGAAAGTTTTTCCCCGGGTTCTTCTCGAGTTCGCAGAGGGTATAAATTAACAGATTTAAAACACTTAACTAAATAAAGACAGAGAAATAAGGGAAGAGAGGAGCTGGGAAATGACTCGGGAAATTCTCGTGTGTTTCGAATTTTTGCTCGAAGCAAATAGAAGATGGGCTCGGGTATTTAAGTTGTTACAGTTTTCTTTGGAAAACTGTTTGTTCCCAATTCAAAATCAAAGTTTAATTAATAAATTCAAGTTCGTCTGAAAACTTAGCTTGTGAATAGATCAAGTTTTAGAAGGTTTAAATTAAAGGTTTTGAAATAAAATTATTTCTTAGTAATTAAGTTTAATTTAAATGTTTTAATCTTATATTTGAAAGGGGTTTATTTTAAGTAAAACCATTAAGTAATTAAGAAGTTGATTTAATGTTTTAATTTGTTAACTTAAAAGTTAAGTAAATTTATATTGATTAATGATTTATAATTAACTAAAGATCAATCAATTATAAATTTAAAGCTAATTAATTTATAAGAAAGGATAATTAATCAAACGTTAATAAATTAAGGGTAAATCAATTAATGAATTAAAAGATAATTCAACAATTAAAGGAAAATTATTTAATGATTAAAGGTTAATTAATAGATAATAAAGGATAATTAATTAAAATGGGTTGTAATTAATTAACCAGGATTTGAAATTCATAAGAAATTTAGTTGAATTGAATTAATCAGACAAATTAACTGATTTTACTTATGGATAATTAGATTGATTGAATGATTGAATTGTTTGATATCCCTGATATATGATGCTTTGTGATATACCCTGATTTATGTTGTGATCTGTAATTTCTTTATCTGTGATATTTATACATCTGTGATCTGTATGTGAAAGATAAGCGTTATAGTTTATATCGCTTATCAACTATATCCTGTATTTTAATATGTGATGATTGATGTTGCACTATTGTGTGAAACCCCTGGACTACACTTTACACACACAAATATGGATTTCACGTGGAAATCGGTTAAGTCACAGATAATTTAAATTTGATATTTTTGAAATTGAAATTTTAATTTCAATTGTTTTTTGAAATCAGAAATTTGGGTTTAAAGTAAAAAGCTTTTGAAATGGAATTTCAAAGATAAAAGTTATTTTGAATAACTTAACCGAGTTTTGAAAATTTAAATAATTTGATTTAAATTTAAATTCAAGTTTGAAATTAAATCTATGATTTTGAAACTAGGGATAAAAGATGATATAAATGTGTTTATATGAAGTTAAACCATTTAAAAGTAAAGTTTTGGGAATTTGAATTTAACCCAAGGATTTCAACTCGTATGAATGAATCAGATTTCCAAAATGAAACCTGTTGTTTTCAAAGGAATAAAAGCTTTCAGATAAGAAAAGAAATTCCAGTTTAAATTAAAGGAATTTCAAGATTTAATTGAAAAATGATTTTTCCAAGTTATGAATGAATTCTTTTTGAAAGCTATGAATTAAATCTGTCTATTTTTAACAGATTTAAAATGATGATTTGTTTAACCCATTCGAAATGAAATAGTTTTGAAAGCTATTAGTTAAATCTTTGATTTAAAGATTTAACGAGTTAATTAAATTGAAATAGAAATTGATTTGGAAAATCTGTGAATAAATCTTTGTGAAATTAAGTGAACTTTATGAATTGAATCTTTTTGTTTAAAAAGATTAAAATGGTAATTTGTTAAACCATTTGAAAAGAAAGTTTGGGTTTAAGTTGTGACTTAATTGAAATCCCAATATCCGTATGTTTTTGAATATTGCGCTCACTATTCGGGTTAGCCGGGAAAGGACCTTTGGGTCGTATAACTCATTCCGAATAGTGATACGTCGTATATGGATAGCATTTGAAGACCGGTGTTGAAGACCGGATATTTTTCGAAAATGAAAGGACAACCTGTCGAATGTCTCTGCACTGAGTCGCGCCGGTATAGAGATTTATATCACTCTTTTGTGACGGGAAGTCCGGACGTGATTGGAAATTATCCGGGATTGCAAGGGCTTCGTGAGAAGTGCCTTCGGTTCTGTTCGATCCCGGAACAGACTTGTATGGATACATGTCTGACATTACACCTTGAGATATAGAGCCGATTTCTTTCAAATACATATCTGTTGGTGGCGGAGAATTTATTCTCTTAGCTTAACACCCTTCTCTGAGACGTACGAGCTCAGAGGTTATGTAGTTGAAATTTATCAGCGATATATCCCAATTTGGTAATGTGGCATGCTGAGTGTTGCTGTGTGATGATCAGTGTTTGATCATTTGCGATATGATCATTTGTTTGATCTTATATCTTTGTGATCATAGGTTGATCATTTGTTTGACCCGAAGCATGGCTTTGTGACAAAGCGTAGCTTTGTGGACGAGACTTCGTCGAGCCTCACACCCCGGAAATGGTCAAAACAGGAAGGATGCGGCAAGGTTCTAGGGAGTAGCGCCCCTTAGTGTATGTCATTCCTTCTGGATAAAGGTGGTATCATGGTATGGAGCCCAGATACTTAACCTCTGTGGTTGCTGCAAATTTATTACTTTGTGGTTTGTTGGAAATCGGGGATCCTCGGGAAGATCGGTGACGATCGGGGGATGGCATACGCGTGTCAGTAGTTACCTATTTTTGCAGAGGTAACCCGGCCTTGTGTTGGCAGAGATCCGGTTAGGTTCTCGGGTCGTCTATTCCAGGGACGTACCCATCGTGGAAGAGGAAGTTCCTTAGCCTGACCATTTGTTGGAAATCCAAAGAAACAATACGAGACTTGTACGGTATTAGTTGTAGAACCTGCCATTCACTTATGGTGGCGCCCCACTGTTTGGATGGTAGCTATAGTAGGCATACGATACTGGTCGTATGTTGGCTAAGATTAATATTATACTTTCAAAATGTTTTCTACACTATGCACTAATAATAATATCAAAAATGATTTGATTTTGCGTAGTAAGCATCTTTGACTATCATAAGGAGAAATCTCCTCCAATTCTGCGTTTGCATTGTGTGTGTGGTGGGAGGTCTTATGGTAGTTTCATTTTTCAAAAGCATTGCGAATTGACTTTAAAAATCTCTGCTATTTGTTTTTAAAGATAAACTGTTTTTGTTGCTCACACCAGTCCCATGACTGATCCGGAGTTTATTGTTCATTTCCTAAACTCTGGGTGCTCAAAATTTCCTACACGAGCAGTCTAGAGTTTGGTTTTTCAGATAGTCAGATTTGTAGATTTATCTGGAGCTAGTTCAGTCTTTGGATCGGACTGCACTTGCTTATTCTTGGTGTATCGTTATTGGGAGTTCGAGCTACTGCTGGAGTTCTCTCTTGAAGACTATCTTAGAGTTATTTGTTCCGCTGCTGATATTATCGTTTTTCTTTTCCGCTGCTATTTGTTGTATCATATCTCTGATGTATATTGATATTCATTGTATCATTCTGTTGTATCAGATATTGTATATCAATGTATTATTCTTTTATTCCGCTGTGTTATTTACTTAACTGTGTTATAAGCTCCGGCGAATCGGATTTGAACGGTCGAATCTATGACATTCGAGTACGATGTAAAGTATGGATGTCGATTTTCGAACGCGAAAATTCGGATCGTTACATTTGGTATCAGAGCTAAGGTTGAACTTTAGCTCAAGTGTATAACACGTTAAGTAGCTCATTAGAGATAGAGTGAAGTAAACTCTAGAATGAGTAATTCCTAAGATATCCGTCTGAACGTCTCAGTAAATTCTCTTGCTATCCACTGATAGTGAGTATGAGTACAAGAAGAAGACGAGATAGGGGACAAGGGAATACGACTATAAAAGGTCAATACCCTGTAACAGTGGAAATAACCTTCTTATCAATCTTCTTTGATTCGTTTCCAAATTCTTTTGATTGCTTCATATCAGCCTCAAGAAGTAGTTTCGATGTGATGGTGGCTCTACGAATCGTTGTAGAAAATTCTTATTTCGTATCTTCATCGACTTCTTATCAGCCTTTTGGATTTAAACCTTAATGAATTTGAAATTGGAATTTGAAATTGAATTAAATTGACTAATAAAATATGAAGGATAAATTGAATTGAATCAATTAAAACGATATCGTTTAAAACTAAATTTGAAATTCTATTCTAAATTCTTTTGAATACCAAAGTCCGGAGAGGGATAAATTGGTACGTATTCTGTGATATTCCGACTTGAGTATGGAATTCATATCGTAAGTTTGAGGAGTTATAAGGAGATCGAATCTGTCTATCTCTTCGTTGTTTTCGTGCCTGCGAATTTCGAGGACGAAATTCTTTTAAGGGGGGAAATTTGTCACGACCCTGAAATTTAAATTTATTTAAAATTATAATTAAATGAATTCTTGAGTTAAATTTATGATTAAATAAATTTTAGATAAAAATTTGTAAATTAAATTGATTAAATGGAGCGAGTTTCCCCGATAGCCAAGTATATTCTGTATAAATCATTTGAGATTAAAATATTGTAAATAGTGTATATGTGAGTATATGTGTGTATATTGAATGTATGTATATATTTAGGTATATACGAGCAAATTTAATATATATATTTGAAGTGATGGTTAAAGATGGTTTGAGTTTATAAATTAAATATGAGACAATAAATATGTATGTAAAATGAACTACAAGACAAAGTATATTCAAACAAGTAGACAAAATATGATAGTGCAAACTAATAAACAAAACAAAGTAAAATACATAACAAATAAACAAAACAAATGTATAAAAGAAGATCACCTCAGCCTATAAACAAATCTATGAATAAAAGCCAACAACATGTTAAATATAGAAGTTTACTCATCTTATAACAAATGAGATAAGGCAAACATAAAGTATACAACCTGGAAAAAAATAAACAAGGCAAAAGAAACAAATAAGCAATGTACAAACAAATAAAACTAAATATACATCTATGAATAAAAGAATAACATGAAAACAAGTACAAAGCTAATAAATGAAGCCACCACACTATCTCCATACTTGCACAGCCGAAAGCAAAGAAAAAAAGAATTTGTACAAGATAATAAATGGTACACATTTATATCAACTTCTCATTAATGCAAGTATCTCTAGCCATAGCTAAAAACATCTACAGCCATACCTGTACAAGTTCTATCACCACTAAACCCACTTTCATTTATCTCAGTTCGATCATTTCAACTGAGCAAAGTATAAAAGAATATCATCTCAAACTAAAACAAACTTCAATGATTTACAACAAAACAAATTTAAATCGAAGTGAAGTTTTTCCAAACAAACCCACAAAGAAATTTCAGCTTGGAAAATTAGACCAGAGCAAAAGCAAAAACAAAACAAGAAAAGTGATTAACAAGAAGATCAAACTGCACCTTTTCAACAAAAGTTGTTCGCTGTTCATCATGACAGGCTTTGCCCTCTGCTTCTTCCCATCAAGGTGAGCAACTTTTTATTTTAACCTTGAATTTGTTTATATGACTGGATGTTGTGATTGGTATTATAGTAAAGTGAGTAAACTGGTTTTCCTTAAATTGAAATCTAAATATTATTTCATGAATCTTGCATTCTTGATTTTGTATTGGAAAGAAAATACTGTTTGTATGTTGAGCATCACTGGAAGTATTGTTACAGTTGTTTCTTAATATTTAGTTTTCAGGACAGAGCAAATTTAAGAAGAAGTTTAAATAAACTTCGCACAATTCTTTTAGCTTAGGATTTGAAACAAAACAAGTTTGTTTCAACTTGAATCACCATTAAAAGTTTCAATTAAGCTTTGTCATGAGGGATTTATCTGTGCAACCTCAAACCTTACAGTAAAACAAAATCAATGATAAATTCAAGTATGTTATATCGTTGATTTGATTATATAATTCGAATAAGTATGCAAAAATAGGATTTTTAAACTAAAAATGATGATTTTTATTTAAGTGGTTCAAGAGCGGTTCACGTTGGACCCAATTTCGTTCTTTTTCAAATTTCCGATGATCGATCGAATGATAATTGATGAAAACTTGTATAAAGCTAGCGTGTTGATCCAGGACTTCGGGAAAATTGTCAAAGAAATTTTCTATGGTGTAAATTGACAAGTCGAATTAAATCTAGGGTTAGTTTAAGTTTTCAGGACCTGTTAGTAATCAAGGCTAGTGTAACCTTTATAGTCGATCGAGCTTCACGAGAATTTGGGGGATGATGGCTTGGGGTGTTGACGTGCTATGGCCGGAATCGCGAATTCTCTGGTGGACTGAGGCGATAGTACGAGGCATTTGTTGACGATCGTGTTTGTTCCAGGATGGGTCAGATTTCTCTTTTGCAAGTTCGTCGTTGTTTTGGGTTCCTGGATGGTCTGGAGGTTAGGACAGGTTGTCGCTGACGTGTGGAAGATGGTGGCGATGGCCAGAACGTAGGCGAGCTCGTGTGCACGTGCACGGCGTGGTTGTTGGTGTCAGGTGGTTAACGTGGGAGTGGCTCGAGTTAGAACTCGAGCAAGTGAAAGTTTTTCCCCGGGTTCTTCTCGAGTTCGCAGAGGGTATAAATTAACAGATTTAAAACACTTAACTAAATAAAGACAGAGAAATAAGGGAAGAGAGGAGCTGGGAAATGACTCGGGAAATTCTCGTGTGTTTCGAATTTTTGCTCGAAGCAAATAGAAGATGGGCTCGGGTATTTAAGTTGTTACAGTTTTCTTTGGAAAACTGTTTGTTCCCAATTCAAAATCAAAGTTTAATTAATAAATTCAAGTTCGTCTGAAAACTTAGCTTGTGAATAGATCAAGTTTTAGAAGGTTTAAATTAAAGGTTTTGAAATAAAATTATTTCTTAGTAATTAAGTTTAATTTAAATGTTTTAATCTTATATTTGAAAGGGGTTTATTTTAAGTAAAACCATTAAGTAATTAAGAAGTTGATTTAATGTTTTAATTTGTTAACTTAAAAGTTAAGTAAATTTATATTGATTAATGATTTATAATTAACTAAAGATCAATCAATTATAAATTTAAAGCTAATTAATTTATAAGAAAGGATAATTAATCAAACGTTAATAAATTAAGGGTAAATCAATTAATGAATTAAAAGATAATTCAACAATTAAAGGAAAATTATTTAATGATTAAAGGTTAATTAATAGATAATAAAGGATAATTAATTAAAATGGGTTGTAATTAATTAACCAGGATTTGAAATTCATAAGAAATTTAGTTGAATTGAATTAATCAGACAAATTAACTGATTTTACTTATGGATAATTAGATTGATTGAATGATTGAATTGTTTGATATCCCTGATATATGATGCTTTGTGATATACCCTGATTTATGTTGTGATCTGTAATTTCTTTATCTGTGATATTTATACATCTGTGATCTGTATGTGAAAGATAAGCGTTATAGTTTATATCGCTTATCAACTATATCCTGTATTTTAATATGTGATGATTGATGTTGCACTATTGTGTGAAACCCCTGGACTACACTTTACACACACAAATATGGATTTCACGTGGAAATCGGTTAAGTCACAGATAATTTAAATTTGATATTTTTGAAATTGAAATTTTAATTTCAATTGTTTTTTGAAATCAGAAATTTGGGTTTAAAGTAAAAAGCTTTTGAAATGGAATTTCAAAGATAAAAGTTATTTTGAATAACTTAACCGAGTTTTGAAAATTTAAATAATTTGATTTAAATTTAAATTCATGTTTGAAATTAAATCTATGATTTTGAAACTAGGGATAAAAGATGATATAAATGTGTTTATATGAAGTTAAACCATTTAAAAGTAAAGTTTTGGGAATTTGAATTTAACCCAAGGATTTCAACTCGTATGAATGAATCAGATTTCCAAAATGAAACCTGTTGTTTTCAAAGGAATAAAAGCTTTCAGATAAGAAAAGAAATTCCAGTTTAAATTAAAGGAATTTCAAGATTTAATTGAAAAATGATTTTTCCAAGTTATGAATGAATTCTTTTTGAAAGCTATGAATTAAATCTGTCTATTTTTAACAGATTTAAAATGATGATTTGTTTAACCCATTCGAAATGAAATAGTTTTGAAAGCTATTAGTTAAATCTTTGATTTAAAGATTTAACGAGTTAATTAAATTGAAATAGAAATTGATTTGGAAAATCTGTGAATAAATCTTTGTGAAATTAAGTGAACTTTATGAATTGAATCTTTTTGTTTAAAAAGATTAAAATGGTAATTTGTTAAACCATTTGAAAAGAAAGTTTGGGTTTAAGTTGTGACTTAATTGAAATCCCAATATCCGTATGTTTTTGAATATTGCGCTCACTATTCGGGTTAGCCGGGAAAGGACCTTTGGGTCGTATAACTCATTCCGAATAGTGATACGTCGTATATGGATAGCATTTGAAGACCGGTGTTGAAGACCGGATATTTTTCGAAAATGAAAGGACAACCTGTCGAATGTCTCTACACTGAGTCGCGCCGGTATAGAGATTTATATCACTCTTTTGTGACGGGAAGTCCGGACGTGATTGGAAATTATCCGGGATTGCAAGGGCTTCGTGAGAAGTGCCTTCGGTTCTGTTCGATCCCGGAACAGACTTGTATGGATACATGTCTGACATTACACCTTGAGATATAGAGCCGATTTCTTTCAAATACATATCTGTTGGTGGCGGAGAATTTATTCTCTTAGCTTAACACCCTTCTCTGAGACGTACGAGCTCAGAGGTTATGTAGTTGAAATTTATCAGCGATATATCCCAATTTGGTAATGTGGCATGCTGAGTGTTGCTGTGTGATGATCAGTGTTTGATCATTTGCGATATGATCATTTGTTTGATCTTATATCTTTGTGATCATAGGTTGATCATTTGTTTGACCCGAAGCATGGCTTTGTGACAAAGCGTAGCTTTGTGGACGAGACTTCGTCGAGCCTCACACCCCGGAAATGGTCAAAACAGGAAGGATGCGGCAAGGTTCTAGGGAGTAGCGCCCCTTAGTGTATGTCATTCCTTCTGGATAAAGGTGGTATCATGGTATGGAGCCCAGATACTTAACCTCTGTGGTTGCTGCAAATTTATTACTTTGTGGTTTGTTGGAAATCGGGGATCCTCGGGAAGATCGGTGACGATCGGGGGATGGCATACGCGTGTCAGTAGTTACCTATTTTTGCAGAGGTAACCCGGCCTTGTGTTGGCAGAGATCCGGTTAGGTTCTCGGGTCGTCTATTCCAGGGACGTACCCATCGTGGAAGAGGAAGTTCCTTAGCCTGACCATTTGTTGGAAATCCAAAGAAACAATACGAGACTTGTACGGTATTAGTTGTAGAACCTGCCATTCACTTATGGTGGCGCCCCACTGTTTGGATGGTAGCTATAGTAGGCATACGATACTGGTCGTATGTTGGCTAAGATTAATATTATACTTTCAAAATGTTTTCTACACTATGCACTAATAATAATATCAAAAATGATTTGATTTTGCGTAGTAAGCATCTTTGACTATCATAAGGAGAAATCTCCTCCAATTCTGCGTTTGCATTGTGTGTGTGGTGGGAGGTCTTATGGTAGTTTCATTTTTCAAAAGCATTGCGAATTGACTTTAAAAATCTCTGCTATTTGTTTTTAAAGATAAACTGTTTTTGTTGCTCACACCAGTCCCATGACTGATCCGGAGTTTATTGTTCATTTCCTAAACTCTGGGTGCTCAAAATTTCCTACACGAGCAGTCTAGAGTTTGGTTTTTCAGATAGTCAGATTTGTAGATTTATCTGGAGCTAGTTCAGTCTTTGGATCGGACTGCACTTGCTTATTCTTGGTGTATCGTTATTGGGAGTTCGAGCTACTGCTGGAGTTCTCTCTTGAAGACTATCTTAGAGTTATTTGTTCCGCTGCTGATATTATCATTTTTCTTTTCCGCTGCTATTTGTTGTATCATATCTCTGATGTATATTGATATTCATTGTATCATTCTGTTGTATCAGATATTGTATATCAATGTATTATTCTTTTATTCCGCTGTGTTATTTACTTAACTGTGTTATAAGCTCCGGCGAATCGGATTTGAACGGTCGAATCTATGACATTCGAGTACGATGTAAAGTATGGATGTCGATTTTCGAACGCGAAAATTCGGATCGTTACATTGCTCCTGAACATCTCCTTAGTTTAAGCACCTCACAACCGGATCTCACGAATAGAAAAATCCAGTCTACTTGTTGGCTTTTAGAGCCAAGATTAAACCACTTGTTTATAATAGCTTTTCTTTAAATCATTTATTTGAATTTTCTTCAATAAGCTAGAAAACCTCCATATCATTTTTAACACTCTTAAATTATCTATTTGAAAACATTTATAAAAGATTTGGATAAGAATCGTTAAGTTTAAATTATATTTCAAAAGTTATAGAAAAGTGCTGCGACAAGGTGCTGCGAAAAGTGCATTTTTAAGCTATAATGATCAAAACAACTTTTTATTGTTTGAAAATTCACTTTTATTACTCAAATCACTTTTGAAACATTTAAAAAGATTTAAAAAAATTTATTTCACATTTTTAAACAATGTAAAACATTATTTTCAAAGAAATCCAGTTTTGGATTTCCAAACTGCAAATTTAGGATTTTACAAAAACCTGTTTTATTCATATTTCAAAATCTACTTATCGGAATCTCTATTTTCTTCCATCGTTGGAAAACTATGGATATAATAGTTCAGAAAATTCTTATCTCGAAGAATTCCGAGCTATATTCCACCTTTTACACTAGTTTGATTTTTTATAGCACGAAATCGTGAACTACCGATACGCGATGCGCTTATTTTGACCAAAGTTCCTATTTCTTTCCAAACTTCACAAAAACACTTTTGAATGTTTATAAAACATTTCAAATACATTTTAAACCATTTTTTAAGAGTTTTAACATTTCCATATATACCCTTTTATTAATCTAAGGAAAGTGATTTCCTTTTGTGCTTATCGATGTGTATATTCGTGACTTGCATATATAATCAACATTCATATGAAAACAACCAAACTTGATGATCAAAGCATATTAAACATCTATTTGCAATATCATATCATCATCCAACATATACTATAATAAATTTGGAGTTCTCACCCTCATTTTCACTCGAACTAGTTTAAAAACGGTTATAGCTCCGCTATCTTGAAATGAAACTTCATGAAATCGAGCTTGGATCCTTGATAAGGCTCAGCCAAGCCTTGTTGCTCACGGCCTGGGGTGGTAAAGAGGTGGAGCTCATGGCCAAAGGTGGTGGATGGTGGTGTCTTGGGTTTAGGAGGTGGAGAGATGGAGATTTGAGCTTGTTTTGAAGTGTTTAACTATATATAACTATATTTTATAAATTTTATATCTTTTTGAAATGAATTTGGACATAATTTTATTTTAGAATAGAAGCCATTAAAGTGGAGGTAAAAGCATGAAAATTATGAAGAAGAAGATGAATGGAAAAAGAGAGAAGAGGGTAGGGTATTTATAGGAAAGGAAGAGTGTAAAAGTATCCATACATACATCATCACTTTATCACCATTTCAAAGCTTCTCCAACATACTTCTCCCCCCTTATGCACGGCTAGAACCTCCCTCCCCCCTCCCATGTGCCCATCACTTCCATCATCTCATATATGGATATGTTGACTTATTTAAGCTGAAGGAGTAAGAAATCATTAAAATACATTATTTATTTTATATTACTTTCTTATATTTAATAATATCCCTATATGTATGTTTATGTGTATGTTATCATGTGTATGTAACATATAAATGTATGTACATGTAGATGCAAAACACTTCGAACATCTTTGAACAACTTTTGTTCGTTAAATCATTGCAATCCGGAGAACCAATTATCGGTCACATTTTCACTTATACCATAACGTATATATATTTGTAAAAAAATTCAAAAATAAATTTACTATCATTTTAAATGAATTAATATGATCAGATTTCATTTATAAAACCATATAAATTCATATTAAAAATTATTTATAAAAATCGCTATTATACCGCTAAATCGATATCAATTTTCCTTATATTTTCAAATTAAATATATCTCTTTATAAAATAATTATAAATGATCCATTATCACTTTATAACTATTTGAAATGAATTATTCCTATTTAAAATAAGTATTTGAATAAATAAATAAAAATATTAAATCATTAAACTTTGATTTAATTTAAATAAACCTATATTTAATGCGATGTCGCTAATTGGAAAATATTCTCATAAATATTTATTCAAAATAAGTTTACTATTACTTATCATTACTTGAAATGATATTATCTATATTATCATCTTTTATTTGAATAAATCTAAAAATAAATATAATTTATCAAAGTGATAAATTTGCGGTCGTTGGAGATAAATAAGGGAAATGTCGGAAACGAGTTAAGTATAAAAGATTAAATTTTCCAAATTTAAACAACTTGGATTGGATTGCATGGTAATAATCTTCTTACATTTGGTATTAAAGTTCGAGGAGGGAACCCTTATTTTCCGTATGAATTTAAAAAGTGATTTCACCGGTATTCGACGGATAGTAAATATTGAATATGGAACTTAATATTGAGTAGAATTGATATAATTTCCATGATCCTTTTTACTCAATAATTTTTTCCAATATGAGATTTAAATAAATGATTTGTAATTATTTTAATTCTTATACTTGAAACTAATTGGTTTGGGTTTATCGTAAATGATGTCTTTAATAACAACGTTTTTGATCCGTTTGAAAGTTAATAAATCTTTGATTTAGACTTAAATAAATAATTTGGAAATGTTTTACCTAAGTAAAAGTGAAACGATTTATAATTAATCAAAGATTCAAAAAGGTTTAATCAACCGAATGATTTGATAAATGATGCTTAATGATTCCATATGTTGTTAAGAAGATAAATGGAATAATCTAAAATAATATGTTTCTCTAAGATATTTATTAATAAATAAAAAGAAGAATTAAATTGATTACTGATTGGTAATCACATATGAACTTAACATCTTTTTTTCGATGATTGGTTTGAAGGAACAGGGTTCGGATTTGGGTAACTCCTATACGAAAACCACTTCGAACCAATGTATATGTTCAGAAATGAAGACATCTTGATGATGAAGAAATGTTGAAGATGGTGATTATTGAAGACCGAAGATCTTCATAGCGGAAGGACCGCTTGTTGACATTCTCTGGGTCGCTTCCAATATAGAGATATTTATTATAGCAGTGGTCCTGTCATTTTTTTAAATCATCATATTGCAAGGACTACTCATAACTGATCCTAGGGGTGATTCCCAAAATGATGTGGTTAGAGGAGTGCCTTCGGTTTCATTCAGTCCCAGGTTGAACTTGTATGGACGAATGTCTAACATTGCATTTCTGAGATCACAAACGTTGACTTTTACAAACATACATCTGCTTGGTGGTGGAGAAGGCAACTTCTCTTAGCGTAACACCCTTCTTTGGGAGGTACGAGCTCAGAGGTTGTTTGTTCGTGGAAGTCAATAGTAATCGAAGGAATGGCAATGTGGCATTCTAAGTGGAATGTGCTTTGTGGAAGAATAAAGCATAGCTTTGTGAAAAATAAAGCATGGCTTTATGAAAAGAAGAGCGTAGCCTCTCTAGCCTCACAACCCGGTAATGATATGGGATACTATGTGGTCTGTAAGATAGAATTACGGGCTATCGGATGAAATACGGAAAAGGCTACAACCTTTCGTAGGTAGAATAAGTGGCGTCAAAGTCCTTGGATGAGTAGTCATTGATATTGATTCACATCGGTTGTTGACAGAATTATACCGGCGTCTGAGTCCTTGGATATGTAGCCATTGGATATATGTTTGTTGCAACCAAAACAGCGCATCAGGCCACTAGTTCCTTGTCATGTTGAAAATCTAATCCCAATACGAGCTTTACGATTTTGATTGTAGTCCCAAAATAGCTGTAATGCTTTGCAAACATTTCAGCTACCCCCTTTGGTATCATATATTCCATCCGGTATATTCCATTGACCTAGTCTTAATATTTTTCCATAAACTTAGTCCGGATATTAATACTTTGTTTTGATAATTACTTGAAAAGTGTTTTCAAAAGAATGTCATTAAAAGAAATATTCAAGTGTTTTCAATATAAAGTATTTTGGTTATCGTAAGGTAAAAACTTGTCTGTATTTATGAGTGGCGTGGTCTTATGAGATACTATTCTTCTTCAAAAGGTTTTGTTTACCAATCTATGACTTCGTCATATGATTTTGTTTCGAGTTTCTCACGCTGATTTATCAAGCCTGATCCGGGTATTTTTAATACTCAGGTTGGATCCGAGTAGTTTCAGGTTTAGCTGAAGACGCTTGGAGTTTCTAGAGGAGAGTTGGAGATCTTCATCAACGTATAAACGTATTATATTATCTGCTTCATCTACTACATTGTTTGTTGTTGTCAGCATTTGTAAGGACAGGGATTTATAGCTTTCCAGGCTATCTAGGTTAGACTCTGATATATGTAATTCAAAAATTTCTGCTCTAAAGATTATTGGTATTATAAATTATTCCATTCGTGTGAGATTCTATTTTCTGTTCTATCTTCTTTTCTTTATCATCCCAACAATCCATCTTTTCGGCATTTGGAATTACGACATGTGAATACCGTGGATGTATTATTGTCGATTTCTAAGGATCGAAAAGGTGGGTCGTTACATTATCAATGTTGTTGTTATGAATGAATTTGATGTTGAATTGATCTCAATTTTGAACTGATTTTCTTGTCATATGAAACTTGATTTTCTATTTGATAAAAACCCACTTCATATGATCATGAATTTCATTCCATTGTAGTTGTTTTGATGCTCACATGTTAGCTAATTCAGTCTAGTAGATGTCTAGACTCAATTAAGAGAAGAGAACACCACAAACGGGTAATTGGAGCACCGCCAACGTTGCTTGGGACTCAACCTTGGCATGCCAACCAGTGCACCAGTCACCATGACCGGTGGACCGGTCATGACCTGGGCTGAGACCCAGGTCACGCCGTTTCATGCTATGTTTGCGCCTGTTTGCTCCTCCGTTCGTCCGTGCGATCGCTTGAACCTATTTGTTTGATTTTGGTGTTGTTTTCTATGCTGATTTTAATGCTATTTTTGTATTTTAATTTATAAATTTGTGAATTCATCTTGGAGTTTATTATACCATAGAATTGCTCTATGGGTCCATGACAGAACACACAATTTCCATCGTACGTTTTCAACTAGAGTATCAAAAAGAATGATTTTCAATCCAACCCGTTTTCTCAAATCATTTTTAAGTATGAATATATTTTCTATAAAAGATGTTTGGAATATATATATATATATAAAATATTTATTTATAATAATAATGGCTTTAAATTTGATTTGGAACAATGGTTTAAAATTGTACTTATATATATATATATATGTATGTATGTATATTAGCAAGGGCTTTCCAACATATATATATGTATATATTCTGGTTTATAAAACAATATTTTCGAAAGGGATTTCAAAGTAAATTATTTTATAAAATTGCACGACATCGATCGCATAAGAAATCGATTTAAATGGATTAATAAAACGAGGGGTATGAAACCCTCGCGTTTATTTTTCAGATTAATTCCCTGACGTGTTCAATTGAGCCATTTATACACACGAGTGAAGTTTACTAACTTATAGTAATGTTTAAATAAACTCATGTGGTATGGGACACATGGTTGTTATTTATTTAGTTACTATTTTGAGGTATATAACACTTAACGACGAGTTTATAACTCGCCTTCAGAGTATAGGACTTGTTCCTATCTTGGAATATATAGGTGTCGTACCTATCTTCATGTTTATAGGACTTCTTCCTATCTTGATGTTTATAGGACTTGTTCCTAGCTTGATGTTTATAGCTCTCGTACCTATCTTGATGTTTATAGACTTATACGTCTATCTTGGAGTTACATGCATGTAGGTGAATTTATCTACTAATCTTGGAGTTTTGGCGCCTTCCCCTTTTATGTGATTTTCTAGATTTCTATTATAATTTCTAGATTCGATGCTATTTGTGTTATCACCAAATGATTTTGGAGATTTTTCTTTTAGAAGCTATTTTGGGTTTTGATATTTGGTGATTGACACTTGGAGTTTATTGAAGCATTCTTGTTGTTAGCCGATTCTTGGCTTTGTGTTCATAATTGAGATCTATATCATTGCATCTATTATTTCTCTTGTTTAACACATTCATTATAGTCTAGACTGATCCGTTTATTATTTTATAATACTCGGTTTAGACTGTGATATTTTAGGTGCTCCAGTTTGACAGTTCAAGAGAGGATTTAACTCCAGTTGTCTAGTTATCATTCACTCTACCTTCATCTTGTATATGTGTACATATTCATATAGTGTTGTATCTTATATCAAGTTTAGACTCATTTATTGTATACATTTGTACCTATGGGATATTGTACTTGTATATTCTTTGGTTCATGATGACCACAGTTTTGTAGTCGACTTTGTGTACCTAATCAGCATGATTAGCTTGTATCTATTTATATTCCGCTGTGTATATTCTGTGATCTATGATTCTATGATTTGTATTTATTATATATTGTTATGAATTGATAGTTTAGCCATCGTAGTTTTATTTTAAGCCTGGATTGCATATGTCGATTCCACTTGTGATGAAAAGAAAAATATATAGCATACTAATCGACGTATCGATGCTCGCTTAAAGTAAAATTCTCTGCACTAGCAGACGATATTACTCCATAATATCCTTTGTTAGTGTGGGTCTCGGGGTGGGAAATCACACAAAAGATTTACCAATAAGTGTATTTTATATTTCTATGTCAATCTTGATTCAGTTCATTTGTATATTTTTATTGATGGACATTTTATTATTTATATTAGTTGCACAAATTTGTCGAAGTATGTTATTCCAACTTGTATAGCATGTGTTCTTACAAAAGTCGAAAGGTGAAATGCATTTCACTTTTCTAGCAAGGCTCCCACTAGATATTTTTTGTTTCTCAAAGCCCTAAGAGAAAACATAGAACTCTTTTGATTTCTCTGGTGGGTACAATACTGTGTAGTTAAAGCCTCGCAAAATCCCCGCTATAGCACACAGTGCACTTCGACCGCTACGCTATTTCAATTTAGCACTATTAAACGGCAGATTTGTTTTGAGCCCCATTATTTTTCGCTATACTCGCTAAATCAATATCTTTTAGCATCTGCTTTAGTAACATATATAAAAGGTTGATTTAACCTGTTCTCTTTTAAACCAAATCAACAAAGTTAGGGTAAGGCCCTAATTTTAAAGCATAAGTGCTCAATATAAGTTAGAATTCTTTTGTAGTCACCAAATCTAGTCTGCATAAATTGAGATATTCTTCAGTTTTGTTATGTACAATATTTATTTTTCCTACATAAATGATGTGAGAATGAGAATAAATTAAGTTTAAATATTCGGTTTTATATCTAATGAAGCTTTTTGCACCTTCGCTTATTTTTGCTATATCCCCACTTTATCCCCGCAATAACTTTTTGCATCTCCATGTTATGGGACCACTAAGCGTTTTAACTGCATAAGTGCTAGGATAAGCTTGCCTTGGGATTCTAACCTTAAGGATGCTTAACAAATCATAAGCCCACATGTGATAGATAATAATTTATCAGTTGTATCATATAAAACTACCAACCCATGATCTTTATCCAAATCTCATCTCGACCTTGAAGAAGCTCAACAAACTAAAAGAGATTCATCACTGGTACCCACCATTTCGCAGTGGCTTAAGTATAATGCACATACCTTGAGGAAGTTCAACAATTATGTGCATGTGGCTTACCTCGTCTAGTCGATGTATTAATAGTCCTACACATAACATCTCTAGCTTGAGGAAGTTCAACAACTAAAGAGTATGCAAGCAATCTTTTAATATATGAATGATAGAGAATAACTCATATATTAAGGATTCATAATCTTTAATACATATATACATTAAGTGATATCGATTTAGAGAACAAGTTATTTTGAAATACGCTCGTGATTCAAGTGTCGGACACATCTGAAATCATGGTATATATACAATACGCATGTGCGTGTTCCTTAAATGTAAGCTGGGTTCTTACAGTTCCACTTAAGTTTATACATATATAGTTATATAAGTTTTAATTTATTTATAAGCAACTATAATTTAATTAACTTGTATAATATTTATATGTATATTGATAATTAAATCATATTTAATTAACTTTAACCTTATTAATTAAACCATATTTAATTAATTTTAGTTAGCTAATTTAATTAAATTTTATTTGAAATTTTAGAAAAATTATTTTATTCATCTTAAACTATTTAAGAAGAATATCCAACTATAACCATTACAGTTTCATATATATATAATATAAGTTAATTAATTAATTGAACATTTTAATTAAATATTTAATCAATTTTAAAGTTTTATTCGGTTTAATTTCTTAAAACAATTCTGCGAAAATAAAAAACATTTCAAGTTATTGAACTATAACCTTTATAGTTTTATTTACATATATTAGATTATGTATGATTTAATTAGTTAACATTTAATTAATTATTTATCAAATAAATCATTTATTTAGTTAAAAATTTAATTAAACAATTTAATAAATGAAAAAAACTTTATTTATACTTAATTTACCTTAAGCAATTTAAGATAAATTTTCAACTATACCCTTTATAGTTACATATACATATATCACTACATATGTGCATATTTTAATTTAATTTAATTAATTACTTATTTAATTAATAAAATTAATTAAATATTTATAAGATTTTAAATAATATTAAACTAATTTCTAGAAACAATTTTGAAAAATTTTAGATTTATTTTATAACAGTTATAAAATATCCTTTTATATTTTAAAGTTATTGTTTAAATTTAATAGATCTTTGAATTTTCAAACTTAATGTTGGAAAAGTCAAGGCCCAAATCAATTTGGGCCTTTACAATTAGACCAACCTTTTGGACTTACTCCATACATTGAGCTAGGTCGGTAGCCAAGAATAGGAGAATACTTGATTATTCAACCTCAAGCCTAGACATTACTTTTTATTAGACACACATCGAATAGATGGGCTTAATTGTTTGACCCTGAGTTGTTAATTAGAACACATAGACCATTTAGACTCTGTTACCATTGAAGGAACTGGGCTCGTTTGCAACAGGTGAAGTGCGTAGATTTCAAAATATATTCCTTATTTATATCATAGTGGGCATATGAAGTCCAATAGTTTGTAGTAGTTTCGATCTAGTTATTAAATAAAGTCGTATTTTATTTAACATTATTTTACATTTGTTAATTAATCATATCAATTAATTAATTCAACTAAATATTGATTTTGAATGTATCACGTATTCATTCAATGACATAAACAACATAGCAAAATAAAATATAAACATATATATGACTATATATGACACACATATAGATATCGGGATTTATATCTATTGTATATAGATATATATTATACATACATATACATATAATAATTCCACATGTATATCAGAAATACAAATGCCTAAGTATATGCAAATGTTTGAATACTATAATATATGTGTATTGTTTGTATACATATATTTATACTACCATACATATATAGTATGTTTATATACATACATGTGATATTTTGTTGCCACTTATATATATAAAAAACAAATCTATATAATATAATTAGAATTTTCAAAATGGAAGAATGCTTGGTAAAAGAAAAGGAAAAGTTGAAATAAAATTTCTCATTAACTAGAGCTAATCAAATTAGGATTAAAAAAGGAAATTAAATTAACGGTATTTGAATGTTCTCCCATGGGGAGAGAAACTACCAGGCGATTCATCAAGTCTCTCTTTACTCTGTGTAAATGAATTCATGCTTTCAATTTATCAAATTTAACTCGAGATTAATAGAATGAACATCGAGAAGATATCGCCTACTATCAATTCGCGATTTTGGGATCAGGCATGAGGTCTGCGATCAAAGTCAGATAGGCAGTGACGCGCTACATGATTTGGGTAATATTCCTATAATTAATTTTCGTTGTAGGGGTTTGATCTGGAAACCAAACTATGATTTTCCTTATGTAAAATTGGTGAAACCGTGTTTACCATTCTCAATACATAAGCTAATTCATGGAAGAAATCAAGTTTTGGTTATTACATCTTCTACAATCGAGTATTGATTTTGGGATCTAGCACTCAAAATTCATTAAGGGATCTGGAAACAATAAAAGAAATGTTAAGTATCCCTGTGTTTGTTACTTTAATTGGCAGGATCGCATTTCATTTTATCAAATCCAAATGCCAATTCTAGCGTTTCATAAAGCTTAAAGGCTAATCATACTGAACTACTAGACATTGAGTTTTTGCAACAATTCGAAGGATCTACACATCAAAATCCAATTCCATTGTTCTCAATTCCAAATCCTAGGCCAATCAGTTTTCAAATCGAAATACAAAACGACGAATCTCATTCATGGGTACTGTACAGCAAACCAAGGAACAACGAGATCTAGAAATTGCCATTCACCTTTATATAATGGGTATTCGCTCACCGTAGCTTGAATCCCAAAATTAGCATGGACTAATTTTATACAGTCAGAATGCCATTGGTGCTTTGCAGGAGATACGTGTCGGTGGAGAACTTACAGATCGATAAGAAAATGCTATGATTATGGTATTACATCCGATTCAGTTTTGATCCAGTCAATCTTCGTAAAATCGGGCTTTACGTACCCCTTTTGTGAAGCATGATTATACAAGGTTGAGTAGAGTGGGTTGTCGAAGACGATGAATCTCGTCGTAGTCACGTGGTGTTTCAGAAGTATCACGTGAGGGAAAGTGGTTATTATAACCACTATATTCAAAGTGGAGTAGGCCTGTCAAATTTCAGATTGACCCTTTAACCCAACCCGAATAACCTTGTTTAAACAAGGCTGGGTCAAACCCATTTTCTACTATTTCTTAATTGGGTCAAGACCCAATCAGTCCGACATCAAACACATACCGACCCATATTACCCATTAACCCTTCAAAACCCTAAATCCTCTTCTTCTCAGAATTTCACGACAACTTTTTCGACCAATTTTTTCAAAATATACACTGGCTTTAGATCTATTTTCTCGATGGTGAATTTTCTTCTCTGAAATTCGTTAGATCTTAAAGTAGCTGCAGGGAAAATCTGTCGACAATCAAAATGGTATGAATCTTTATTTGTAAATTTCTGGATTTAAAAGATGGTTTTCTAATTTGAGTTGGGTTTGTTTCATTTCTTAGGATCTGGTTAAGTTCGCCGATTGATAGATTCCTAGACATTTTGAGTCAACTGCTGTTTGTTTCATCAGATTAACATATTTCGGGTATTTGGATTCTTCATTTTGATATTTTACTTTCTTTTGGTCTATGGCGATCAGATAGTTGGCTGAAGGTTTAATTTTTACTGAATTTACTGTTAAGTGTTGATATTAGTTTTGACTGAAAGTTTGTTGCCGCCTCCTCATTCTGGGTCAGCCATATTTGGAAAGATATCGAGTTTGTTGCTTAGTTGGGGAATAGTTGATAAAATATTTTCATGTACATTGGATAACGCATCTTCCAATGATAAGTTTATTGAATTGTTAGGATCACATCTCAATTATAGGAGATCATTGGTTGCGGATGGCCAATATTTACACGTTAGGTGTGCTGCACATATATTGAATTTGATAGTGCAAGATGGCCTGAAATCTATTACTATTTGTTTGAGCAACATACGGGAAAGCATAAAATATATTAGGGCCTCTCAATCTAGAAAAAAAAGTTTCGTAGAATGCATATCTAGTCTTTCTTTGGATAAGACTAAAAAGGGATTACGTCAAGATGTTCCCACGAGATGGAATTCCACATTTATTATGCTTAAAAGTGCAATATATTATGAGCAAGCTCTTTATCGCTTGAAACATGTGGATTCTAGTTATACTTATTGTCCATCATTTGAAGAATGGGAGAAAGCAAAGAAAATCACACGTTTTTTGGAAGTTTTCTACAATGTCACCTGCTTGTTTTCAGGAACAAATTATCCGACGGCTAATTTGTTTTTTCCAGAAATTTTCTTGGTTCATTTAACTTTAAGAAAGACTATAGAGGGTGATGATTTTATGTCTTCCATGGCACGTGATATGCTTAAAAAGTTTGATAAATATTGGAAAGAGTTTAATGTGTTTCTTTCTATTGCTTGTATTTTCGATCCACGTTACAAAGTAAATTTTGTTCGATTTTCTTATGAAAGGTTATATGGAAGTAACATAGAATTTGAAAAAGTAAAAAGAAAATTGGAAGAGTTGTTCTTTGAATATTCAAAGAAATTGCAAGAGGAGTCGCCTATTGAAACAAATGCTACAAAAGGCACGGAATCTCCATGTTCATTTACGGGCCCTTATTCACAAGAACGTGAAGATATGTTGGAACAATTCGACTCTTATCAAGATTCAGAATTTGCTGGCAATTCTACTAGATCAGAACTTAATTCATATTTAAATGATGGGTTGGTCGATCGCAAAATAGAGTTTGATGTACTTTCATTTTGGAAATCACAACAATATCAATATCCTATTTTATCCCTTATGGCAAAAGATATATTGGCCGTACCGGTAACTACCGTGGCTTCAGAAAGTGCTTTTAGCATTAGTGGTAGAGTACTTGACGAGTACCGTAGTTCACTAAAAGAAGATGTTGTCGAAGCATTGTTATGTACAAGAGATTGGTTGTATGGCGGTACGGTTGTGCAAACAATCGAGGATCTTACCGAAGATATTACAAAGTTCCATTCTCAAGAAGAAGAGACATTAATGCATAGTGTCAGGTATGATTTTTAGATTATTATGCTCAGATATGTATATTCTGAATTCTACTAATATGGTATGGAATGTGAACAATTTTTTGTGGTTTCTGAGTTTAGCTTTTAGGAAAAAACTTAATTGCGTAAGGTTCGAAGAATGGACAGCAGTTGTTCTTGATGACGTTGAAACAATAGTTGGTATATAAACAATAGTTTGCAACTGTGTTCTCTGGTGAATAAAATCTGATATGGACAATGCACTGGAATTATTTGTGCTGCTTCCTTCGTGTATATCTCTGTATAACATAAGTGTAAATTTTAACTGAAGTCGATCATGTTTAAACAAAACCAGATGACTCCGGTTCACTTTAATTAGGTAATCATCTGAGTCTTACATTTTAATGATATGTTAAATAACCAAAGTTTGATGGAGTGATTGAACAATAGGAAAATAACTAAAGTTAGAAGAAATGATAACTTTGATTAGTAAATATATAAAGATGCAGCGTTGTTTCATTAATCTCACGTGTAGCTATAATTCAGACATTTACAGTATAATATACCCATTTAATTTTCTATTTCTCTTTTCAGAGCCAACACAGTTCCTACAATGGAACAGTAATACATCCATAGCTTTTCCAGGTGCGACTTCTTATTCTAGAAACTTTACATTTTTTTTTCTGTCGTTTAATTTTGTAGCACATATATCTTTTAGCTTAATTCTAGTATAAAAAACATGCTTATGTTTTTATTTCTGAGATACTGCATGAAAGTTTGACCTGCAAATAACTATAAGCTCATAATTGTAAGCTTTTCAAATAACCATAAAACTAACATATTAAATACCCGATTCTGGGCAGTTTTTATTACTGTTTCTGTTTTTCTTTTAGACAATCCTAAATATAGATAGTTATAGTTGGCAGTTGACAAGTAATTCAAATTTGGTTTTATACACAATATACAAATATAAGTGTTGTCTCACTTATTTTATTTTTTTTGATTCAACATTCTTTTGACCGTTATATTTCCAGTTAAAATGTATATAAAGCAAGTGAACATTCAAGTGTAGAACAGCAAAACGGTCGATGCTTCCATTTTTGAGTTTGACCTCATTAATCATTTAAATTAGTTGTTGGTTCTGTAACTTCTGCTGTGGATATCGGATAAAAATTGAAACGTGCTGAACTGTTTAAAGCAAAACTTTAATTGAATGCTTGTTATAAATATAAGTTGGGTTTTAACTTTTAAGGCGTCAGTTTTTGTAAAAGGCAACAAAATTTTCACTCGTATTCTTTCTAGTCTTTCTCATTGTTGTGGCACGGTTTAGCAAAACAATACATATTGCATATACATTTATCACACTTGAATTTATGAGCGATGAAGATACAAGGATAACAACTGTACATCTACATGTATTTTATTTAAATTTCCATGCATCTATGCTGGTTATAATTTGTAATATGCATCGTTTTGGGCTCAATCCAGTCATTCAGATATTGCAGTAGTATTTCCATGTAATTTCAAATATAAGTGTTGTCTCACTTGTTCTACTATTTTACAATGCAGGTTTGATTGAAATTAGGCTGAAGAAAGTGTCAAGATCAACTTGTTTTGTTGCAGTCTCTGTTATTTGGTGTTGTTTTATGATATTTAGTGCAAATTTCATGTTATGCAACAGTGTTTTGGGTTAAACAAACATCAATGTATCAGTTAGTTCATGTAGTTTATGTGCAATTTTATGTTTTATGTATGCGGTTTTTATTATATATTGGATGTTTTTTATTTTTTATTTTTTACTTTTTGATGTTTGTTAAACGGGTTAAACGGGTTGACCCATATATGAAGCGGGTTGGGTCATATTGACCCTTTTAGTAAATGTATTAAAAGGGTTGGGTCTTAAAATGGGTCGGGTCAATTTTGACCCAACCCATCTTGACCCGACCCGACCCGTTTGACGGGTCTAAAGTGGAGCACGTGATAATCTTGGTGTTTGCTGCTTGTAACCAAATTGTAGAGGACTTGCTCAGATGATCCATAAAATTTGCTCAAGGAGATGAATATTATGAGAGGGTCCATTAACCTGTTCATACACTAGTAAGCCGAAGTGGACTGGTTGGATAACATGCCGATGTGATTATAAATTGATATAAGGAGTTTATAGTTTAATATTGTAATCAGATGTGTAAATGTTTGGAGTTATGTAGATTTGTACCCTTGTATTGCTTGGGCTACTGTTTGTTTTGTACCCTGTAATTTAATTCATAAAGCAGTAAAAGGAACTCATTTTAAAATAGCGATATATGAATTCTCTCCTTTACAATCATTAGTCAATAATAGATCCAAATTCAATATGGGAATAATTCAATACTTAATCACAACAAAATATCACGGTTTTAGAACTGCATATATGAAAACATACATTCAACATGAAATCAAATTGTAAAATGGTATCATCTTAATTTAATATATATGAACTTCAAAGACACGGTTTGCAAGTATAAATATACATACATATGTATACTGTAATGTAAGATTTAATTTCAAAACCATATATTTGACTAAACAACAAACTTGAATATATTAATTTAAAACAAATTAACATAATCAAAGGGTTTGACTTAATGTTGGTTTACAAACTTGAAAACATAAAATTGAATCATAGGAATGTGTGTGTGTATAAGCACAATTCAAATGATTAAATATTAAAACCATGTTTGTATGTGAGTTAGATTATAATAACGAAAAAAATTATTACATCAAATCAGATATGTATTAACCAATAATCTTAAATCTAACAAACAATATCAATAAACAAAATAAATTACACACAGGCCGTTTTAAATTTATTAATTTAATTGTCATAATAAAATAAATTTTGCAACAAATCAAATCTATATTAATTATAGATCTCAAATCCAACGAAATTAATATACAAAACAAATCATACACGAGATAGATTTTACATTTTAAAGACAATACACAAGAGGTTAAAGTTAGATTCAACAACTGTAATTCAACATACATATATGTGATTGAGGTCAGGGTTGAATATCATGAATGATTATAAATTTAAAAAATATTAAAATACTTACCTTTTGTAACACCTTGATTTGATATTTATTCTCGGATTTCTAATTATATCCACACTCAACTTTGCAAGAGAAGGATGAACCAGCAACTTTTATTTTATTTGATGTTTTCATTTGATTAGGAGTTGATAATTATTGGAAATAGCCCACTGAATTTTTGGCCATGGCTTTTGGAAAGGAGGGGATAAAGTAAAAAATAAATTGAAAGAATGAATCGGAGAAGGAAATGAATTAGTGGATTTGTTTTAATTAAAAGAATGAAACATTTCTCATTCTTTTAATTAAATCTTCCTTAATCGATCGCTTCAATTTTAACTCACTCCACCACTTTAATTTCCCTTTTAATTTCCCTTGTATGATCGATCGTAAGTGGCCAATTGTGATGGAAATTTACATGAATCCCTTCAAGTAATTATATTTCATTTAAACCTGTTTATATTTATACCGATATCGTATATTGATGCATTCAAATATAACTTTTATATATGCAATAAAATAATTGCAGACATCAAATAAATTAAGTAATAATTAATATTTCTCAAAAATTAATTAATTTAATCAATTTACAACATTTTGTAAATTAGTTAAATTGTGTAGTTTTTTAGATTATTCATAAATATAGTTGTGTGACTTAGAGGTGTGAAATCAATCAGTAATTAATATTGAACAATTCAAATATTAACAGCCACATGTCATCTTACCTAGTGGTGTGACAATTTGGCCGAATTCATCGCATATAGACCTTTTCTGTAAAATCATATTTTATAAATTATTAAGCGTGACAATTTAGTAGCTATAATTTAAACACATTCTTTTTGACAATGCTATTTATTTTAGGATTTATGAATTTGGCTTTGGTCAAAATTCCTTGTCATCCTAATTCAAGTTAGTCCATAGGAAAAGTCTTTATTCGATTATAACATTTATTATTAACCTACTGCTTTGATCAAAAAATTTGACTTTGAGTTGACTGCATTTAACCATTATACCAACCTCATACAATCAAGGAGACGAATTCTCAACTGAATGGTATTTCACTTTCAATTCTTCAACTCATATCCCAGTACAGTCATTCGATGGACATCGTGTCACAATTTAACTATAATCAAAGTGGAGTTTCCACACTGAAGTTCAACATTATTCTTAAGTCAAGGGGATTGTGTAATATCATTACTTCGAGATTTCTCGTTTGACCTAGTTGTTATTAACCAATAGGAATTCTTGGATGGGTCATTCTAGTTTTCCAATAAATATGAACATGTAACATGTTGGTGCCCCCAGTGGCTATGAGTAATACACTGCTCAATATTTGGAGAACGTTATGTACTCTGATCTCAGCGGATAAACCAATAACCTTTTTTGAAACATCTTGACCAGGAATATTTAAAATAAATATTATTCTATATTATGATTAATTACTCACGTTGCAACTATTTGCAACCATAATCATTTAACATTTCATTTAAATATTTTCTTATTTATATACTTCAAATTTATTACTTAATTAATTATATCACTATATACTAAAGTATATAATAAAAATCGAATACCTTTATCATGAACAAGATCGGCTATAGAGTTAGATATATGCAACGAATTACATAATTGCCCCTCGGACATACTCCTAACTCTAGCAATATTGTTATGTTGAGTTGCTAGTTTTGTTATTGTAATATAAATGTTAGTAACGGGGCACAATGTTGTATGTGCGATGAATTGTTCCGCTCTTAATTATTTCAGGTGTGAAATCCTTTTGAAGTTGGGAGCGAGAATGTAACAACCCACACTTTTACGCTTAGCAATTTAATTAAATTATACGAATGAAGCGAACTAATGACGTAGTCCTAAACCAAATTACAATCGTAGGGCTAGGCACAATGAATTTGTTAGGATCGTGAGGTTACAAAGGAGCTAAAAATAGAGGTACCATACATATGATATACATACATGTGTGTATGCATGTGCACGAGGGGGGCGATGAAAGGGCTACACCTCATGTAGCCCCCCTCCTCTTTTTTGTGTTAAATTTATTCAAAATAATATTTCGTAGATATAATCATAGGTTATCAAAATCATCCATAAAAAAATTAAATCGTTGTAATAATTCTAGCTAATTTAAAACTACATGTACGATCGATGCTTAAAAATATATATATTTGACGGCCAATCTTGAATAATGAATTTGTAATTTTAAGGAAGTTACAAGTTTTAAAGTGATTTCAAATTCTATATAGATAATATTGTTAATGAATATAACAAATAAAAATAATAATAAACAAACATATACATATAAAGATACGTATGTATGTATCACAATCTGGGGCACATACGTATAGAGCAAGGATTAAGAGCATCCTTATTTTGAGCATCATAAAACCCCTTTGTGTCAACCTTTGGATTCAGCGAATCCATGGATGAAAGAGAATAAGGAAATAAATAACGACGGAAATTTCTCTTTCTTGCATATAATTGCCCGTTACCTTTTATCCAAGGATTTGTTGAATTCAATAGTTGAAATAAGCACCTTCTAGGATGCTCAAAATAGGGATGTTCACCGCACACGCACATGGACACACACGTATGTGTAAATACAGAAGTTTCTAAATCCCTGTCATATAATTCCTTGCAAATTCGTCCATTGATTATTTTTCCTGTAAATGAGTTGTTTTATCATGTAAATCAACTTCACGATATTTTATACATTCATAGACTTGTAACCCTTAAAAAAGTACGATTCAAATCAGTAGGTGAAATGTATATTTTATATATTCACATTAAAATATGATTTTAGAAGGGTATGAAGTTTCAAAATAATTATTTCTAAAATTTTCTAAATTGAATGATGGAACTGGCATATTCTATTACACTCCGTGGAATTTCTTCTCTGGCAAATCGAAGAAGAGTGGAGATAGCAAAAGTTGCGAAGTGAACCTAATCTGCCCAACATTCAGGATCTTGCACAATAGTAACCACTTGGTGCTTACTAATTGAAGGCGGTTGAAAGTTGGGATTCTCTCTTTTAGTCCAGGCTTGTCATATGTAAACACATCAATAGAAAACTATCAAAATTCTATACACATACTCTTGTGTGTAGGACAACGATTCGCTATACCTCATATTTGGTAGACCTCAAATCCTCCTTGATTTCAACCATGGATTCTCATTTAAATAAGTAGAGTTTTTCTTTCTTGTCACTTTATTCTATTATTTAAATAGGAACACTTCAAATAGGAACATGTGTGCGCGCACGTGCGTGCAGAGGCGGAGGGATGTGAGTGCTGGTGGAGCACTTGACCTTGCCAGGATTACAAATAATATATTTTTATATATTTCAGATAATGATAACATTAGTATATGAGTGCATCACATACAATAAACTTGATGCAGCCAGGCCAAACTAGCTACTTGCTAGATATAAACCTTATGTTCAACTGAAATAATAAGTTAAAAAATGCATAAATATATTGTAACGATGAATAGGGATGTTAATATATATTGTAATGTTTATAGACGTTTGGTTCAATAATCATTTCAAACAACTTTATTATTATTGTTACTGGTCAATAACCCAAAATTTTGACAGCTATCATTCTCGAAACTTCCTACCTTTTTCAAATCATGACCCCGTCAGCAAAAAATCCTACCTATGCCACTGTGTGCGTGTGTTTGATGTGTTTACATATGCAGATCAATTTAGAAAATTTCAGATTATTGCAAAACTTCATACCCTTTCAGAATCATATGTTTATTTGAACCATAGAAAATATACATATGAAGGTTCGGCAACCGCTACTTTGTAACACCCTTTTTTTAACATCCTTACCATACTTTGAGCTACAAAATTGTGCATATCTTCTTCTGATACTCAAGAACCCCTCCACTAAATTTGAACTTATTTGAAATAAGTAACATAATATTTTTTTATGTTTAAATCTAACAATTAAAATAAAGGTCGATTAAAATACATGTCTTACCAATGAACAATTAACTCTAGAAATACTGAAATAAGTAACAATTAACGATATGATATATGTGCTAAAAGGATGCTCCAAAGCATATGATAGCAACTAGTATATAATTTCAACCACATTTGTAAACATAAATAAAGTCACCCATTTTTTATATAAAAAGAGCTTAACCCATTTTTTCTACTAGAAAAAAAATGTCGTTTTGGGAAAGGATATATTATGGTACTGCATGAATAAGTTCTTTTATCCTCTATACATCTCCAATGTGTATTTGAGTAAACACTTTCAGTGCTCCTGCTGAACGCTTATTATTAATTGCAAGGCATTTTATTTAGCAAGGACGAAGCGAAAAAATATACAACAATCTGGGCATTGGAAACTCTATAAACTACAACTGATATATCTTAAATGGAAGCTAAGTTCTTGACACTTCATTAGGAGACCTTGAGTTTTTTCGCTGATAACGCGGAAAAAGCATTCTCCTTATTTTCTTTTCGGCTGCGCTTACTGATGTAGCCTGCAAAATCAAACTCGACACTTTAAAATTATATACAAGTTATATGCCAATTGTAGGTAAACACGATGCCAATGTAATCGACAAAATAAATTATTTTAAAAGGGAAAAATATTATCAACTGAAACAGACAAAGTAATTGCTCAATGCTAGTAGCATAAACATAGAAATCTAGCTTACCTACATAACATTGGCGTAGCTAATTCTTAGTTGTCCAGCTAATACACACTCAATTATTGTCAAAGGTTAGAACTTACTTTCGAATCCTAGGATGTCATTTATGGAACAATGGTATAGTTTTTTATACTATTTATCCATAGGTTTTAAGATAGAATCTCATTAGCATCATTGATCATAATTAGCATCAATTGATCATGTTATATGCCTAGAAAGCAATAATAGTTAACCAACTAAGCATCCCTATTAGTTTATCAGGTATATATATTTGCTCGTCGTTTATCCTTGTATTTTCAGTTGGGTTTAGAAAAACAAAAACAAAAAGGAGATAGAATGGAAACAAATAACAAGATTATACAAAGTTTCTACCCTAGAACTAAATGAGAAGCGTAGAGTTTGTGCTGTGATCCCAGAAGAAACTCTTACATCCATGCCAAGACTGTCAACTCCAATCAAATTTGCAGTCTGCAAAAACAATTTTTAAGTTGTTTATGCATGCTATTTAAAAGATGAACCAGAATAACATAACATTATAATGATACTGGCAAATGACATGCAGTTTTCACCTAACATCAACTGCTTGAATTGCAAATGCACTTCTTTCATACAGTATTCACTCAACAGTGTTAATGCATAAAAACATAACTTTCAACAATATTCAATTTTCTTATTTATTGACTTGGTGATCACGAAGTGACAGATGATGGTAACAGGTTACACATATCAACGGCAGAAATTAAAAATGGTTGACACTGTCCATAAACATTCTAAAAAAATATGCACCAACCACAAAACACTATCTGGATATTATCAAAGAGACTAACACCAGCACCAACACTCAACCCCCGCTTTTCATTTGACATTTCTGTGCTTCTGCCAAATGAGCTAAACTTTGAGGACAACGAGGAGTATTCTAAAACGCACCGCACTTTCTTATGTTGAATTACAATCTTATTATTAGTACTAGCTTTTTAGTACTATAAACTTATATGATGCGGATCAATCATTAGACGTATGTTTGACCCTCTCTATTCTTTTCTCCTTTCTGTTCACTCTGATAGGTAGGTAGAGAGAAATGGTGATGATTTCAGAGACATGGTGGTACAATGGAGATGCGCGTTTATTTATTAGCTATCTACTATTTTATTTTAGTTATTTCTCAACATTAGACCGTTTCTGTTACTAGTATAGAAAGATGTTGGATTTTATTTGATACTTCAGTGTTTTATTTGTCTTGGATTGTATTATTGATTATTATATTTTATTTCTTCCGTTGTGTGTTTCAGAAAGCGTAGAATATTGTAGATAGCTCTGTAAAATCTATTTTATATTTTCCCTCAAAACGATCCGCCATCTGTGAGGTCCATGTTGTCCGCATCTTTTTTATACGCGAATTGAGACGCTGTAGATGGCAGTTGTTACATCCACTTTTTTTTTTTGACTACTTCGACCCCTTGCGCTTCCTTTTCCATAGGTTTTTTTTTTCTGCCCACTTAGACCTGGTAGATTTTTTCTTTCCGACCCTGAGGCTTACCTGATGAAAAATGGTATTTTAATTTGTAGTGAAAATGTTTTGCGTTTCTTGCATTCATATTTGGCAAGTGCCTAGTTGGGCTTCTATGTATTGGTTGATTTCAAATAGATCTTCTATTTGTTCTATGTTTTCACCAACCCCGATTACCACTTAAATGGGAACATCGATCGGTATAGGATTAGGAGAATCCAAATATGCTTGAAATTGTTTCCTAAGGTTTATGTTTCCTTTGGCTAGGCTGGCATTCCCATGCTTATTAAGACGCTCTTCTGAAAATCTGTCTTTTTAATTAAATATGGAGAAATTTTGCTTATAGATACAAAATAAAAACATATTTCAAGTTTAGACCTCAAACAAAACTTATTACAAAATAGGTTTAGTTTTCACTAAGTTAGGATTTGTAATTGCGCAAGTATAATTTCTTTTTAAAAAAAATTGTGCTTGCGCAAATATGGATTGCGCAAGTGTAATAAAAAAAATTGTGCTTGCAAAAATTTGGATTGCACAAGTGTGTGTGTGTATTAATTTGTGCTTGCATAAATTTGGATTGCGCAAGTATAAAATGTTGTTATATGAAAAAAAGTGGCATATTTTTGTAATAAGTTTTGCACGACATCTAAAGTTGAAATAGTTTTTTTTCTTGGATCTATAAGCAAAATTTGTCCATTAAATATTTGTTCACCTCTAGAGTTATTTTTAGCTCCTTGGATTTGTGGGCAAGGTTTAACTTTACATTATTTAGTCTTTCTTCAAACCTCCAAAACCTTTGATGACATTCGACATTGCGTTGATATGATGTGATAATTATTAACATGATATAAATGTAAGGTAAAATTGTTCATGTTTTCTAGCTACCCTAGCTAGATCGTGAATGAAGTTTAGGCTTTCTACATATAACTTTTTATTCTCATTTGTATGGTAAATCGCACGTACGTGCATCTAATAGCTAGAAGTATTTATTTCTTATTTAATAAAAAAAATTATGAACAGATATATGCTATAAGTGCAAAAGTTTTGGTAGTCACAACACTTTTATTTCAAGTAAATTGACGGTGAAATTCCATTGATGGGTGGTTGGTAAGGAAATGGTGATGGAGGTTGCATACCGATGGTGAGATTATGTTGATTGATGCAGGCCATTTTAGGAATTTCAAAATGACACCGTGGAAATCTTATTCATTGAATTATCTTTATTAATAGTAGAGATAATTTAACAAGTACTGTCTTTATGTTGAGCAGCTGAAGTGTAGATAGTTTTGTGGTGTTGGGACAAAAGAATTAAAAGTATAAGTGCTGAGCTAACATGATGCCAAATTTTTTTTTTCTTAAGTACTCTAGTGTTGGAGATGGTCTTCCTAGTCATTCAAAAGACTGTTCTCAATAACCATTTCAGGAACTGTAAATTAAGATTCATAAAATAGGTTTGAATTAAATAAATATATTGTCATATCCTTGATGTTCATTGGTAATAATGATAATTAAGTTAGTTGTGTATTTAGAGGATAGACATACGTAAGTTAATATACTGAGTACGAATTAATTTAAAACTTATTGTTGCAATATATCAATGATAATTGTGGGAGCATTGGAACCCTGCACATTGCGTATGCACAGGAGTACCAAGAAATAAAGCCATGCTGGAGCACCTATGTTAGATGTCAACTATTATGCATTAATTTTTGTGTGTGAACACTGAAAAAGTCAAACTAGTTATTGATTCCTACCAAAAGTTGCAGATTTTGCACCATGCCCGGATGACTTGTTAATGCTTATGAAAAGTATTATTTTCCCCCACAAACGTTGCTGTCTCATAAAAGTATATCATGAAACACAGAGAAACAACAATGTTTTTCTTTGGTAGCTCTCAAAATATCAAACAGATATGTACATCGGGGGTTAGTGTACAACCCAAATTGGTCCAAAAATGATATACAATAATTATATACAACAAAGTACACCAAAAAAAGTACAAATATGCATGTATGATATGTAGAATATAAGCATACTGTAGAATATGCCTATATATCATTTGTTTGTGTGTATGATGTGTCAATGACTAAAAGGTGGAACCCAATGCACGAGACTCTCGCACGATAGCGGGCTCTGAGAAGGTCGATGATGTACGCAGCTTTTCGCTCACATTGCGAAGAGGCTGTTTCCAAACTCGAACATGGACGTCCAGATCACCATACGGGTAACCTAATCGTTGCGCCAAGGCTCCACCTCACGATGTGTCAATAACTAATAACATAAAATGAATTTTTGTGTATATATGCACTAAGGTCAACTATATCTGCCTTTCAAATCCCAGGATAAAAAGTGGCATACACATATATACATACATATACGTGTGTGCAATGCGTATACACACTCACACACGCACAGAACACATAAGCGCGCACATATAAGTATGTATAAACAACATGGAGAATTTTGGGGAAAAACTTTTAGGAGATTATCACCTCAACAACAAGGCCTTTTTTCTTTTGACAAAGAGATTTGAGAGCCACACTTATTTGCATTCCATTCTCATTGAAGCGTTCTACTATTGTTGATACTGAATTTCCAAGCAAATCAGGTTCAGCATCTTGAAAATCTTTCAAGCTAACATCAACCTGTCATTCAAATAACTGTAGCATCTTAAAATAAAAATAAAAATAATGAAAAGTATAATTTGTATTGCAAGATGCATCAGTTTTTGTGGTCACTTGCCTGATTACCATATATGGAGAAGAGCTCTACAGACAAAATTTCAAATTTATAGATAGTTGAACTGATATAACCTTTGCGGCGAAATCTCATTATCTCACCATCTATATTTCAATAACTTTATTCATTAGATGGAGGCATCTGATAAAAATAAATCTGATAATAAATGAAGAATTCAATCACCAATTATGAAAGTTCCAGACACCTGGTCTTCATCGTCTTTATCTATGTCATCTGCAACATTTGGATTTTAGAGAATACTGAGGCTCGTGTTTACACAAATTATTTGAAAAATAGACAGAATTTCCAAACCCTGAGTTTGATGGGAACTTCTAATGACTGTAGACTATACCTTTCCAATCAGAAAAATAACCATCACCATCTTCATGATTGAATGACCTCCGAAGATAAAATTCTTCATCTAGAAAAGCAGGTCTAAGGCATCCCACTAACGAAATGCCATTGGTTGGGAATTCCATCTTTTTCACATATTGAGTATTCACAGACTGCAAAATATTAGAAAATTGTCTACACACTTGCATATGAATAACAAGAAAATTTTATCGCATGACTTAGCTACCATAGCAAAACAATTTGTTTAAGCAATGGACCTCGAATATTTTTCTGAACACATGATATCTGTGTTCTTAAATCCATACCGTGTTACAAAAAATGCTTCATATTTAACACTGGAATAACAATATTAGTAGTGCTACCTTTGCTATACATTTCGAGAAATATATAGGATGAATATAGCGCATTTTCTTTGGCAATCCCCATTTGATGAGAACATCATTTACTTCTGTATTAACAATCTGTTGGTATACAAATGCATAAATGCTCATGTTCATGATTGACACTGCAACAGTTTATCCTACTTAGGAATCTATTTTCAACATTGAAAACCACATACCTCATCATAATCATAATCATAATCATAATCAAATAAGGTGCCATATCTACTATTGTTACCCAAACTTTGATCATAATTCCTACTTGCCATTCTATTCTCTCCACAAATAGAGCTGTCCATCCCAATCAGAACTGTCTGAAAGTGAAACAAGAAGTTGACAATACTCATGTAATAGCATAATATTGATTAAAAAAAAACAAAGGTACATGCATGCTAACCACAGGATTGCTTGCATAAGGATCTTGCAGGATGCAGTCATCGTCAAAAAACTCGAAAAACATATCTGTAGAAGACAAACTATAATGAATTATTTACATGCAAGAAAGAGCTGACTGCACAAAAATCATTCTTAGTTCTTTACCTATCACATTTCAACCCTTCCTCCTCTATATTTGCTTAAACTATTTCAGAACTTTAAAGTGAGGAGCAAATTCTTTCATTTTAATATTGAGTAACCAGGAAGTTTATTCTTGCAATTTGATTTACACTGCTTAGAGACTTCATGCAATTAATCTAGAAGACACAAAAGAAACAATGTATAACTTGTCACCTCCATACTCATCAAGGATGTACCGATATTCAGCCCATGAGACATGTCCATGTGACTCATTATGTACTCTTCCTGGAAAGACCAGTAATGCCTTGCTATTAGCCTAAAAAAATAAGCAGATAAATTTCATTACAGGCTAATAATGTAACTTTTTTCTAAAAGGTTGTCCAATAAATCAATGAGTAAATGTCTTCATTATAAATATAATAAATATCAACGTAGCTTGATAACTACAAGAATGCATTGTAGCATGAAAATGTTGATGTCAAATTCTAGATTATAAATTCATTTGTATTCTTTTGGATTTATGGCTGCTCCTTAACAGGTGAAACAGGAATGGACTACCCATGAATCTCGGTCGTTCATTGCAAATTGCATGGTGGATGTGAACACATGTTACTTATAAGTTACAACAACAACCTACCGGTTTCAGTGAATTGGCAAAATGCTTGGGTTGTTTTAATCCTACTATTTGAGGCAAGGACATACCCAAATCCTTATGCCAACGAAGTTTCAGATATGGGAGTACAAGAATCCGACTATTTTGGCACCAATCAAGGTCAGTAACCCTTGTATTATGTTACTGAGAAAACAGCTAGTGACAAATCACGGTATTATTACTATTGGAGTGGGATATTCACTTGCCATTCTTCATAAAAGACCCTATTCGAATAGAGAATACTTTAATATTTCTTTGTAACTAAAAGGTTTATGGATACAAACAAAGTAAGAAATTACCTCCGTGATAGTCCTTGCAATTTCAGCATCCGAGAGAAACACATCTTTGTTTCTTTCATGTTTTTTCAATTCTTCAAGAGGATGGTAACCATGGCGTGCAATATATTCAGATGAATCAGATGTTGATTCTGAGAATTCATCTGCCGCTACTCGAACATTAAGCATGGTTAGATCATTCTCTCTTGATAACCAATGCCATTTCATTTTTCTACAAAAAGGGTACCTGCATTAAAGTTGAGACAATCACATAAGTTTTTAGTGTCTCCTAATAAGGTACACATAAGAAGGGTAAACGAAGGGCAACACTCTATTTTGAATGCTAAAAGGATCAAAATTTGGTGGTAGAAAAGTTTAGATCGCTTTCACTTTGTTTTTATTTTCACTTTTCCACGTTTTGGATCTTGGCCGAAAATAAGGAAAACGATAAAAAAATTGTTTTTAGTGTTCAGTGTTAAGCCCATTTTGAAACTTGGGTCTTCTTAAAAATGAATTTCGCAAAATGTTTAACCAAGCAAACCTTTATTATTTTTATAAAGCGAAAGCCAAAAATGGTTTGAAACTGACAAACCAAACATCCCCTTATTGTTTCAACAATTAGCTTCTTTGTCAAATTTACAACTCTTAAGAAGTACAGAATGCAAGCAGTTTGATGATGCTTAACGTTAAAGTGAAATTAGAGCATATTCATTTTCCTAGCAGATCCATTAATGAAGGTAATTATAAAGGTATCTAAATGCTAGGATTGCACGGAGGATCAAATTCAATGATGTAGACTCAAAATCACAATGCTTTATTGATATAGATTCAAAGAAGTAGATCCAAGTTGAAAAAAGAGGTGTGCGTTTAGAATTAAAAAAAAATTGCAAAAGGAAGAAGAAGATGAAAGAAGTTAAAGGTATTTTGTCTTTGATTGGGGTGAAAGAAAAAATATGGGGTGTAACTTATTTGTAAAAGCTACGAGGAGCAAAAGGAAAAATGATGGACTCCGTATAAATTTGACCACTTTCACCATATAAAAAAAGAAGGAAAATAGTATGACAAAATTCATCAATTTTTAGCTTCAAGGACATGCTCTCAATTTTTTAGTTAGAATGACAAAAAAATTAATATAATATAGCAGAAGGACATTGCTACTGGGTAGTATCAATTTTGTGAACTGCAGGAGCAATTTTGAAGTATTTAACATTTTTTGATTTGTACCAGTATTTTTATGATTTGTAATATCATTTTGTAGGTGGAATGTGTAATCTTAAACTACAATATTATTTTGTAGTAGCATTTTACGAGTTGTAATAATATTTTTAATTGAATAAAATAATAATAAAATAATACTATATAGTATCAGTTTTGTTTCACATTGTTTATTGTATTTTACTTGTAATAAAAATTACAATAGTAGTATCATTTTATTTTATTTTATTTTTTAATACTTATTATGTTTGTAGTAGCAGTTTTTGAATTGTAGCAGTTTTTTGTTGAATTGTAGTAGCAGTTTATACACATTTAATAGTATTTATGAATTATAGTAGCAGTTTATGGATTTTTATTAGCATTTTTTTGAACAAATGTACATTTTACAGATGAAGTGTGCATTTATTATATTTGTAGTAGCAGTTTATGAATTTTAAATTATTATTTTTTGAATTGTAGTAGTAGTTTATATACGTTTAATAGTATTTATGAATTATAGTAGCAGTTTATATACATCTAATAGTATTTATGAATTATCGTAGCAATTTTATACACATTTTATGTTTTTTGATAGTAGCAGTAAATGATACTGTATACACATTTTGATAATGGCAGTTTTATACACATTTTGATAGTCACGGTTTTATACACAATTGATAGTAGCAGTTTTTTGATAGTAGATATACATTTGATGGTAACAGATTTATACACATTTGATAGTACCGGTTTTTTGATAGTAGATATAAATGATAATGTGCAGTATCAGTTTTTCTGTTTTTTTATTAATGATGCTTTTTTTACGTATAGTAGGATATGTATTGATGGTGATTATGAACGTAAATTTAAATTGGAAAAGTAGAAGTATATGTATATTTTAGTTTATAATGGCATTAATGATAGTGTCTAGTATTATTTTATTTTATAAAAGAAAACTGATACTACATAGTAGCAGTGTCGAACCTGCTACCAAAATTTCAGATTTTGACGATTGTGGTGGTGTTGGGAGCGACGACGAGGCCGGTGGTGCAAGTGATGGCGGCGGGTGGTCGAGGAGTGGTGATTGGTTATTTTAGTGGTTTGTCCTTATGACTAATTTTGAAACAATGTTTGTCATTGTGGTTAAAATATGGAGGTTGTGTCATTGAGGCTAAAAAATACAAATTTTTGTACTTTAAACTAATTCGCCCTAAAAAAGACCATTGCATATAAAAACAACTAGACAACACTAATGCTTAACAAGGATACACAACTTGATGAATTTAAGATGGTTTGAAACCACTGAAGGGTCAATTTTTTACTATTTGGATGTGTGTCATTGATTTGATGTTAGATTTTATTTTATCAATTAGAGACGCTAAATAACGACTTTAACAAAGTTTTATGCTTTTTCACTAAATAGTGATGATATGCTTATTTTTTCATTGTCTAGTTAAACACAAACATCATTTACCTTTATGCTCTTACATACAACGTTTGCATCACATAAAGTATTAAAGTATTTAATACTGAACATCTTTAATCTTCAGTTATTTTATAACTAGTGTGTAATTTATGCTTTGCACACTTCTTACGTACAAAATCGCCAAATTAAAATTGTAATCATGTATGATCGAGTACAATGACATTTTCAGTTTGCAATTTATCTGCTGCAAATATATTTTATCTTTAGATTTATATTGTATACTATGACTATTCTTCAATATGGTTGATAAAAGTGTCTAGTATATTTCATAAGCTAAAACATATGAGATTTATTTTCTACTTTCTAAGTGAAGATGAAATTGTGATTTATGTGTCAATACATTTACCTCTTTGTTTACATCTCTAATTGAAGATTTATTCAACTAATCTAAAACTCACTTTTTATTTTCAGTTTATTTAACATAAATTTTGGTTTTGAACAATTATTTCTCAATTTATGTCTTTTGCATGAAAATACGCATAAAATTACATCTTTGTAGAGTTTGACATATTGATTTCTTTCAATAAATTTCATGACTTGGCATATTTCTTTAGAATTTTGTTTTTTGATTCTTTTTATTTTAGAAGTTACATTTCTACAAAACTTAATTGGTATTTTCTAAAAAATAATAACATATTTTTTAGAATTAACATGTGAAAATTAATTTTATCATCGACTTTTCAAGGTTTCAAAATAGTAATTGAATTTTCTTAATTACGAAATTAGCTAATATTAGTTAGAGTTTTAGATATAGAAATGTATTTTGTATATATGATTATTTGTTGTGATAGAATTTTTTTAATTTGAAGGTTAAAGAAAGAATCGCGTAAACATATAAAAAAGAACATTAGTGCTTGTGATAACCATTAAGCGAGAACAAAACTTAAATGATTTGAAAGCTTGATGTTTCGGTATTCGATAAATCACCATATATACAAATATAATTTTCAAATCTATTAAATAATAGTAAAGTGGAAGAATTTCCTGCTCTCTCATTGATTCTAGGGATTTCCAACTCTCTCCTTACTTCTCTCTAGATAATTTATTTTCAAATCCATACAATTTACTGTTATTATAATTATTACAAAATTCTATTAGTTCTCCCCATTACCATTTTACATTTAAATACAAACATCTGATAATTTCTACAATTATTTACTTAATTCTTCTAATTTTTATCATATTATTTTACATTCAAGTCCATATATTTTAATTAGTTTAAGTGATCTAAAACTTGAACTTTTAAAATAAATCCAATAAACTAATATTTATTGTTTGGTCTATAAGTTCTAAAAATGACAATTCAATGCATTGTATACCAAACTTATATTGACGAAAATTATAAAATTAATATCTTATTCAAGTTCATATGACTTAAAATTTCCACAATTATATACAAAATTATCTTTAGTTTTCTTACATTACCATACGTTTAACTTTACATAATTCATTTCTTTTTAAAATTAGTATTGTATCACAAAGAAAAATATACATAATTTTTCTTTCTAAAATTTGGTATTTCGTTATAAACAAACACATACACAATTTTTTCTTTCTAAATAGATATATTATTACACATATACATGTTTTTTTCTTTTAAAATTTGGTACAACAAGTGAACTCTTGATCATTAATAAAAAACAATTGTTATGAATGACACTAAATTAATGATAAGTAACGCATATTGTAGTTTTGTAATTTTGAAAAATAATGAACATTTTCAGTTAAAATGGTTTGTGAAAATGTTAAATTTTAATTATGTATATTCGTAATTTACGTTAACTAATGGACAAAAATATACAATATTTTAATTAGAAATATTTTCTTTTGTATTTTATTGTCTTTTGAGACAGATGTTAATTAATTTTTGAAATTCTTTTTTTATAAATTAAAATTATTGAGGTACGAAACTATAGTTTAAAAACCAAGTTATCATTTTTACATAATTAAAATAAGAATATGGTTTATAACTTTTCTTTTAATCGACATTTCTTTTAGTAGTTAATTAAATATTTTATTTATCACTTTGATAATGTAATATACTTATTTTTAATGTTGATATTAACTGCAAAAGCTTTAAATCATTAAATATAACGATTCATTAGCATTACACTTTCATTTATAGGTAATTTTTCATTCTCTCAATCGATATTTGAAATACAATCTATATATCATTTATCTTCTAAAAAAACGTGCTAAAAACTAAATGTTAAAACTCAAAACCTATGCATATAAATATTTATCATATAAAATTTGTAAAAACATTAGTTTTAAAATTATTAAGAATACCAACTTTCATTTATTTTCATAACAAATACTAAATACTAAAAAATAATAATCAGTATTTAACTCATTATTGTCTACAAAAATGATAAAAAAAAAATTTCACAAATACGAATATACATAAATCACATAGCAACTGTTACATACTTTAAAATAATAAGTTTAGTACATAACACAATTATCTTAACAGATTCACCACGTATTGCATAATAAATTCGATTTTTAAATATATTTATAAAATTATTTTTATAAAACATACCGTATGTAACGCACGGGTTACACACTAGTGAGCATGATAGAACAACCAGACCTTTATGTTGTGAGGAAGGGTGGCAATTGGACCTAACTTAACTAGACTTTGCTAGTTTTGAATTGCTATTTTAGGGTCCCGTCGCATGCTTTAGGGCTATTAGTATGATTTTATTTTAAAATTTTGAATTTATTCTTGGATTCTGTGGAAACTATTTTCTAAAAGATATTATATTTTAGAACAAATTAAATATTCAAAAGATTAGTTTTTAAAATTATATTTTTTTGTTATAAGAGCATCTCCAATAGTAAATATAACAACTAACGGTGATCCCACAAAATTAAATTAATCACGCTTTTTCCAGTAGTATATCCATAACTAATTGTGATCTCATGTAGTTAAGTCACGTTTCTTATTTTAAGCACGGAAACATCGCACGAATGTGAGATTTTCACACTTATCTTCTTGCCCATCTAGGATCGATGTATACACAATTACTTACAAAGTAAAGATTTACAAGAAAAATCTAGTGGAAACAACATTGTTGGAGATGCTCTGGAGAGTTTTCTAGAAAAAAAATAGTATAAGACTATTTATCAAGATAAAGTTTTCTTATATCATCAATTAAAGATGAAGCTTCAAAGAAACTCAACAAATGCTTAAGTTTTAAAAGGGAAACCAAAGTACTAACCAAATACTAAGGAGTAGTTTTATTTTATTAAAAGAATATTATGAATTGTCGAGAAAAAATTGAAAAGAAAATATAAAATTAAAATTTATATAGGATTTATTTTTTAGCAGTGCTAAAGAGACTACAATTTTGAACAAGGAGGCCAATTTTAAGGAGGACTCCACTCAAAAAAAATTGTTATGGAGAACGTGATAAATTAAACCAAATAAAATTATTTCCTATTTTACCCTCGTGCAAAGCAAAAATTTGGTAAGACCCGATCAAAAAATGAAGAAAAAAACAAGGATGGTTCATCAAAAACAATTTTCAGTGTGGTCTGATTGAAAAAAAGTCAAAAAACTATGGAGGATCGCCAAAATCACGAGGGCAGTTACGGATTTTATTTTATTTTGTTAGATGGGCCAACATTTTTTGGTACACCCCATAGAAATTTTATGTAAATTGAGAAAAAAACTCTAACATCCAAAATTGGAGTCCTTTTAACAATGTCCATATTATAACATCCAGGAAACCAAGTTTCGCTTGTAAATTTTGAGAAAATATTCATTGAACCCACAACACATACTCCAGGCCATTCATAGGGATACACAGTTGAAGAGGATTAAACAAGCAACCTTGCATCTGAGCGTCATATGTCTTAATCGGCTATGCTACTTCTGGGAGGTTAGGGTATTCTTTTCTTAAATATGAGAAGTTGGAGATGAAATCGAAGAAAGATTAAAGCAATTTGAAGATTTGGTTGCTATAACCAATGTCATTTTTTAACAAGATTTGATCTTTGCATCTTTATTAGAGCAGTGATATCAATCTTTAGTGTAGCAAGATATCTTATAAAGCAATTAGAGTGTTTCTGATTTTTAGAATCTTGTAGAACGAACCTACACTTGTAAACTCTGGGGGAGTGTACAGAATCCCATCACCTATTCTGGATCAATCATGGGTTGAGTAGCTACAACGCTCGGTTACGAGGTTAAAAATGTGATCTTTGACCAGCTGGCAATGCTACAAATCGATCGGACAACTCTGTAGGGTCAGATAGAGTGTTTTTTAGTGCAACACACATTTTTATTATAATGTCTTCTTCTTTTTTTTGCACAAGTCAGATTAAAAAAATTCTTAAGATTGGGCGAGATGCAACTAAGCACTACTTAAGTGAGCTTAAGCATTAGTTGATATGCTCCTGAACTTAGAAGAAAAACAAGTTATGAAATACCATTCTACACTAAAGCGGGCTTCCTATAACATAGATGACAGTATGAAACAACTTAGAAGTAAATATCTTTTGATGATCCAGTTCTACAAATCAAGAGAATCCAAGAGCAAATTACAATCACTAGTATATATATCAGATTATCAAGATTCAACTCTAGCAATACTATTCCTTTATTGCATATTAGCTATGTAGAGCTTCAATCATACACAGAATCAACACATGATACGTAATTTTTAACTGATTCCCAATAAAAATACAAGACCAAAACATATAACTGAAATACCTTATGCTAGAATGATAATGATTTCTTCTATCATCAAATGAAGCTCTAATCAATCCACTAGTACTCCCAGCTGACATTGAACAGCAAAACCCTTCTTTATTACAATGTTGACACTGAACAGAAGCTGATAACATAATACACAAAACAGCACCAATCAATACAAAAGCACCACTAAAAATTTCACCTTTATCAAGTTTAACTAATATTCATGATCGTATCTAAATACCCAACAGAGGGATCTGCTAAAATGATCGGAGATAAAACAAATCATAAAATACTTGGACTCCAGTTTAAGGGAACAAAGAGATAATTAAAGGAAGAAGAAGACAATAATTTTACCTGCAAATACGAGGGCGGATGCCATTAAAATAACGGAAAGAATATATAAATTTTGTTTCTTTTTGTAGAACTCACTCGCTCAATTCTGAACTTCTCTTTAGTCCTTTAGTGCAGTAAATGCGTTCGGAATGAAGCTGCAATAGCTGAATGACAATCATGTCCCTTTCAGTGCAAATGGTCCTTGTTGCTGTTTAGATGTTTCAACCCAAATAACTAGATAATTTCATTATTGGTACTAATCACTCTTACAGCGGTAAACGATGTTTTTAACTCAAATTAAGCGCTTACAGCCGAAAGGAAAGCCAAACGTAACGATTTTGGAAAAGAAGGGAATGGTGGGGACAATGGAGCAGGATATCCTATAAAAGCAGAAGGAATGATTCTTTTTTCATAAATAATCAGGCCCAAGGAAGACGCACGCGTGGCGCAAATTGGTTTGCACATGTGCTTCATGATGAAAATTAACTAGACGGAAAATGGAAAAACACTAAATCAGTCAAGAAAGTACATAGTTAATGGCTCATGAAACCGGCCCGATTTATGGACTTATACATTCGCAGCTAACCCATCTGTCCGAATGAATTCTTCTTTAAAATAAGTTGGTGATTGAAAAGGGATATTCAACTAATCGTGTTTTTATCAGTAGGGTCATTTTGTTTTAAAACTTGTTTTGCTTTTTCAATATTTATTTCAAATAGAAACAAAAAGAAAAGTGGATGTAAAATCCTAATAATTAACAATTACAACAAAGTGAAAAGGTAGGAGGAAGAAAGTTTCTTATATTTTCAAAAAACGAGAAAAAAGTTATTTACAATTTCGTATGTTAAATTATTTTACAAATTGATCGTTTTTCATATTTTTTATATCTTCCATGTATTTAGCATACACGTTGAAATTGAAAACATACGACACAAAATTCATTCTCAAACCAAACGAGGTCTAAATTTCAAGCTTTCCAATGGAAAATATAATGGTAAGTTGTGTAATACTACGCATCTTAATATTAAAGTGTGTAACATTTAAAAAGTAAATAGCTGTGCATTCTATTAAAGCCCGACGTTGTAGGCATTTATTTAGTAAACAAATGAACTTTAAACGCTTATTAAATAAACGTCTGAGCCTAAACATTTATAATCCTTTATTTCACCTCACATTTCTTTTCCATTTATTCCAAAAACATCAAAGTGTTGTAATGTTTGACAAAAATGGCTAAAAGAATGTTCGTCCATAGACAATTATTGAATTTAATCTAAAACTTATCAACGAAGAATGTTATTTTTCACGAACTACGCATTCTACCAAAACTTCCATCTAGACAACCCCATAGAGGTACTATCGATTTACATATAGTGTGGATATATTTTAAAAACTCTAAATAGCGACTATAGTGGTATTAATAATTGTGAAATAGTAATCATTAACTGTTGTTTTATTAGATAAACAGAATGAGTTGGTGAAGATCCTGCTCAACCAAAAAATTATATAAAGAACAAAGGTAAGGAGGAGGAGGTCCTCCAGTTCGATCGCCAAGCTTGACCGATAACATTAAACACATACAAATGCAAGAAGTTAACTCATGCGGGTTGTAGTTTAAACCACCATACACTGCTAACAGTACATAACATAAGTAACATATACCCAGACCATGAAAACAACAAGAACTACACTACAACCCATGAATTCTGTTATGCTGCAAGCCAATAACCATCATCAATTGCTTCTAGTGGACTAATCATCCCCGTTGTCATCCTGAAAATATTACAGCCTATCATGATCCATCCTTGACCAAAGATCAACAAGGTGGATAATCATGTTACATGTATAAATATGTGATTTATTTAAAGCATTATATTGTTTTTCTCGATCTAGATAACTTTGCCGAAGGCTAGAGTAACCAGGTCAGCAATGGAAATATTACCATAGGAGTCAGCGTAGGAAAGCCTGTTATATTCCTAGTAGCAATAGAAAGTTGCTAAAGTAAGTTGTGTTAGGTATCAAGTTGGAAGTGCATGAAGTCCAGACCTCTGAGGTGAACTCATAGGCAAAGAAGAGATGTTTAGTGTCTTCGTTATGGTGATTGCACATGAAACATATGGAGTTATGTAAGATTTTCTTCTTCCTCAATCTAACAAACGTATTGAGTTTATCTCTAACACATATGCAGTTTGATTCTTGGTGGTATATTGTCTCCCAAACCCCGTTGAAGCCGAAGTTCCAAGATATGATGTTTGGAGTAAGAGAGGGAGAGAAGCTATGAATAAAGTGAAGCAGTTGCTTGAGCTGAAGCCTGAAGGTATAGGTGGCCAAAAATTGTACAGTTGAAGGTAACACAGCAAGAACAGTTCTAGAAAGCAACAGCCATCAAAATGAATTGTTTGATGCCAAGGCAAAGAGCTCAGGGTATATGAAGGGAAGAGGGATAGGGGTGATCCAGCTATCAAGCCAAAAAGATGTCTTATTACATGCCCCCATGGCTACAAAAATTCTTAGATTAAGATACTTGGAGCTAAAAATCACTCCTTTCCAAAAACTGGAAACTTTACAATGAGGCAGAAAACCCCTAAGATAGAGAAAGCACCATTGTGGTATTTGTTGTTAGTCCAACGTCTCTAGTTGGTGTCTTTTTCCTAACACATCCTTAGGCCCACTTGAAGAACATGGATTGGTTGAAAAGTTTGATATTGATAACTCTAAGGCTACCATGGCTTTTGGACTTGCATATTGAATCCCAATTTACAAGACATCTAGGAGGACTAGTGACCATACCCTCCCAAGGGAAAGTTCTTCTTGATGCTATCAATTTCTACGGAGATCCAATCAGGCAACTTAAAGATGGACATCCAATACATGGGGACTGAGGAGTGAACCAAGTCGACAAGAGTAAGTCACCTACTTTGGATATAGATTTTCCTTTCTAAGTAGCCAGTTTTAAGTATAATTTGTTGATTGGGGAAATCCAGTCATCATGGCGAAGGGAGGTAGTCCACCTTGCAATTTAAAGCAAAAGTTATTTGAGTCCACAACCAAGATTAACCCTAATCATAATAATCGAACTCTAATAGTAATTAATGGCCAGTCCCGAGGAGAGCTCGAAGTAGTGAAGGAGACGTCAATGAGGTGATGTGTTCATGAGATAAAGAATAGAAAGAATTGTGTCATATGCATATTAAATAGAAGAGACCACACTAAGAAGCACAACCCCTCCTCCTGCACTAGTAATAAAATTGTTTGAGTAGGCTAAGTCGATCATAAAAGTAGCACACCCATAGTAATATTAAAAAATAGAGTGGAAATGGGATCAACTTAACGTAAGCTTCGTTTGGATTTGATAAGGTTACCTTTAAAGCCATCCACAACAGCTGAGGACATATAAGAATGGAGAATGACTTTATCCAAGAGACCCAAGTGTTAGAAAACCCTTTGTGCTTGAGAACACTGAGGATGAATTCTCATATGGTAAAATCAAATGCTTTGGAGAAGTCTAGATTAAGCTTGGAACATGGGACATTGAAGTAGTGATCGTGGGATATGATTTCTCAAAACAACATAATAGAATCAAGGATTGATCTGCTCTTAGTGAAAGCCGACTAGGAGGAGTGGGTTAGGGAGGTCATATGAGGTTGCAGTCTCTTGGAAAGAACTTTGGTGATCATCTTGAAGATAGAGTTAAGAGGACCGATGGGTCTAAATCACCTACTTTCCCTACACAATTGATCATGAAATTAAGAGTGATATTTACCAAGTTGAATCTGCTGTAAAGACTTGGGTTGGCATGGAACTCGTTGAAGAATTGTAAGACATCATGGTTGAACCGATGCTAGCATCTTTTAAGGAAGAAGGCAGTGAAGTCGTCTGGACCGGGTGCCTTATTATTGGCTATCTCCTTGAGATTGTCCAGATTTCATCCAAGGAGAAGTCATGGTCCAGGGAAAGTTATAGTAGAGATCAGGCCAATTAATAATATGGGTGTAAGGCATGGCCGAACCTAAAACTTTATGGTTGTAATCATCAAATAAGTCATTTAAATCTGTCTAATTATAGTAGATCTGATTGTTGTAGGAGATAAAATGGATTTGGTTGGCCCTCCTTCTTTTATTAGCTAGCATGTGAAAGTATTTTATGTTCAAATCCCCCTCCTTGAGCCATCGAGCATTGGATCTTTATTTCCAAGTAATCCCTTATTGTAAAGAAAGCCTAGCTAGCTCTGCATCAAGATGACAAAACTTGGCCAGGTCATATGAGGAGAGGGCCCCTGATTCCTCGTCAAAGCCAAGCTTTATGATATTTGACTGGATCTGGAGTTTTCTAGATCTAAATGAGCTCCAAAGGTTTCTAGCCCATTATTTTGAGTGCACGTGTAATGACTCACATTCTCTTCACATTTTTACGTATCGGCTATAACTTTGTTGGGTTTTGACCTTTTTGTCCTTTAGAATATGGACAGTTTTGACCCTAAAAGAGGTATAACTTTTGATAAAAGTCGAATTGGATCCTGATATCACTTCCAAATGAAATATTTAATGGTTTTCCTTTTCATAGGGTGGTCATAGTATATTTTTGACTTTACGGTTTAGGGGATATCATAGTTTTAGGTTTGATAGCTTTTAGGGAGGTTTAGTAGGTAATTAGCCTAAGTTTATAATTAGGGTCGTTAAGTGATTTTGGGATTTGTGCAAATTTCAGGTTAGAGAACAGTCCCAAATCATTATCCCACTTGTGAACTAAAATACGGGAAAAAATGGGGGATGATTTATTTTATAGTGATTGCTATGGTGTGGTTTCAACGCATGGTAATGTATTAAAAGAGCGGGATTTGGATTAGTATGTTGTTGCACGCATATATATTCATTCATCTATTCTTTATATGGAAAAGTAGGGCCTACTCAGCTAGAATTAGTGCAGAAGTCGAATAAGCAAGTTATTAAAGGAGATGGTGTTCTGGATTATGAAATTTGTTCGAGTAGTTTAATGAAGAGGAGAAATTGTCCCAGTAGAGCGTCCTATAGAGAGTTTGAGTATCCGAGTTCAGGGAATAGAGAGTCCAATTTAGTAGTGCATAGAGAGGTTGGTTCTAGCTCGAGTGGTTCTAGATTGATGAGGAGGAGTGCTTGTCTCAGTAGAGTGGACACTAGAGATTCTGATAGCGCTAGCTTAAGTATGGGTTTTCTTTTGGGTAGTACATATAGTACCTATGCTTTAAGTAGTTTATCCACTAGCGATATGCAATATTTAGTTAGAAACTCTAGTTTTATTATTGATGGTATTCAGATTGACACTGAGTATATCAAGGGTAAGGAATTAGAGCAGGTCAGATCATTTGGACCATGACTAATATAAGTTGGAACATTAGGGGATTGCATGACTTAGGAAAATGTTGTAAATTAGATCATTTTTTAAAGGTAATAATGTTGACATTGTTTTACTAAAATAAAACACCCTAATTATAGATTTTATAGGTATTTAGGGGGTCTTTATATAAATCATTAGTCTTATCTTCCTGTTAGGGGTAGTGTAGGAGGACTTATGATAAGTTGGAAAGATCATGGTGTTAGACATTACCATCTATTAGTAAAGATCATTCAATGCATTTGATTTTTGCTATTAATAAAGATGATTCAATGTTAAATATTACAAATGTTTATGGGCCAAACTCTAAGATAGATCATAAAGTTACATGTAATGACTATCTAGAATTTAGATCACTCGCTCTAGTTTCATGAGTGATGGGGTTACTAGATTTTTAGAAGAAAGATCACCTAGGGAAGGAGATTTTGTTGCTATGAAGGAGTTTGACCAATTTACTGTTAATTGTAACTTAATTGAGATAAAATTAAGTAATAGACAGTTTACTTGGTTAAATGGTAAAGAAGATCCTTCGATGACACTTTTAGACAGATTTTTTTATTAGTAATGAAATTAAAGACAAATTTCCTACTTGTAAGATTGTAGGTCTTTCGAATATTTATTCAGATCATTGCTCAATTATCTTATCCTTTACTAATCTAAATATTGAGAATAGAATTTTTAGATTTGAAAAGATGTGGTTGTTAGAGAATAATTTTAAAGAATTAGTTACTAAGAAATGACTTTCTATGAATAGTTATAATTACAGATTTCCATGTAACATAGCCACAATATGGGTTAGTTAACTTAGAGACTGAAGGTTTTTCTAAAAATGGAGTAAAGATGTTTTTGGTAATATTAGAATTAAGAAGGAAAAATTAGTAAATGAGATCTTAGATTTAAATAAAATTGAAGATCAAGAAATTTGAATATTTCATAAAAAAAATGTGCTTTCAAATTTAAAATAAGAATTAAATAAAATTATTTTACAAGAAGAAATAATGTGGAAGCAAAGATCTTGGATTTAATGGATGGATGAAGGAGATTTGAATACTAATTTTTTCATAAAGTAGCTAATGGTAGAAAATGTAGTAATACCATTAATTCTATTTTAATTAATAATATTGAAATTTTGATCAAACAGAACTGAACAATGAATTTACTAATTATTATAGATAAATCTTTGAGACTGTAAAAGGACATAGAATTAGAGAAAATTGGGATATGTTGTACACTGAAGATTCTAAGATTGATCTAGTAGGGTTAGATGCCATTTACGAAAGAGGAAATTTTGAAGGCTATTAAGGATATATCATGACAAAACCCGGGTCCGAATGGATTTTCTATTTTATTCTATGAAACCTTTTGGAATGTTTTAAAAGTAGATATAATAAAAATGTTCGGTGAATCTTATGATGGTTCATTACATTTAGGCAGGTTTAATTTCGAGAATGTAATTTTATTAAGAAAGAAAATAGGTGCTAATCAATTAAAAGATTTCAGACCAATATCGTTATTAAATTTTTCTTTTAAAATCATTTCTAAGGTTTTAGTGAACAGACTAAATACTAAAATGAATGAATTAGTAGATATTACATAAACAACATTTATTCGAGGTAGAAATATCACAGATTATGTGGCAGTAGTTCAAGAATGGAAAAAAGGCATCAGATGACGGATATGCTCCGTTGTTTGAATGCATATCTATCTGTCGTTAAGTCCCATGCCATCTCATCGCACAACATCAGATCACAGATATGCTCCATCATCTGATATGCACTAACACAACAAAAAAACCATATGTTGTCTGATTTTATAGTATCATTTCTAGAATTTCCTATTAGACAGCATATAAATATTGACTAATATGGTAGAGATGGATCACAATTTTATTTAAACAAATATTTTATTTCAATTTCGATTCAAATACATTACAACTTCCACTATCACTCCACTTACATTTTCAAATACAACTTTCACTATCACTCTCATATATACAACATTTCTCTACACTCTCATATATAACATTCTTTTACTCACACTCACTCGAGTTTGTTTTTGATGTTGATCTTGATTTGCTTGCTCCAGCTTGTGTCCAGCCATCTCCAATATCTGTCAAATAAGCAACGCAGTAAAATGGAAAAGGAAAAAACAAAATTGAATTTGAATATTAATATTGCCTTAGTTTATGAGTATGTTTTCTCTTCATGTTTTAGATAGACACTAAGATGGAAACCAGATGCAAGTGTAAGAGTATGTGCACTAATAAATGTGCAAGTATATACAAGTACATGGTTATACAACCACAAGTTCTCATAGGGCAGCAAAGTCAAAACAGAACCAACGATGCCTTGACTAGGTCCAAATAAAAGAAAAAACAAGTTTCAGCAATTCAACAACATGGACCAACAAAGTCAAAACAGAACCAACACACCAATGTGATATATATCTTTGTCTTGACAACATGGACCAGCAATTCAACCAAACACGGCCTTGACAAGGCAGTGCACAAACTAAACAAGGCAGTGCACACTAGCACTACCATGAACAAGGCAGTGCACACACTGCCTTGACAAGGCAGCGCTATGCACTGCCTTGTCCATGGCAGTGCCATGAACAAGGTAGTGCATGCACTGCCATGAATAAGGAAGTGTGTGCACTGCCTTGTTCAAGGAAGTGCCATACATAACATCACAAAAACAATACATCAAGCAGCGATATAGGATCGAGAACATCTAGTGCCAAGGGATTCAGCTACATAGTCACACACACACACACAAGTGTGTGTGTGTGTGTGTATGCATGTGTATACATGGAGAATAGTGCAACATTTCATTTCAGTTCTAGGAAACCACTAATAGATAAGTGAAAGAATCACAAGCAAAACAATCAAAGTATCTCAACACAGCCTTGAACAAGGCAGCAAAACAATCAAAGTATCTCAACACAGCCTTGAACAAGGCAGCAAAACAATCAAAATAAACCAAGCACATATAAAAGTACAGGTACAAACTAGTCGCAAGGGATTCAACCAGTATTAGTGCACAAGTATTAGTGCACAAGCAAGGTGAAAGTGGTGCATACAAAAGTCATGGGAAAACAATGAGAACTTGAGTTTTAAACCAAACAGCAAGCTTCAGGGGACAAGAACACATAATTTCAAGCATCAATATAGAAATTTAACAAGTCAAAACCAGAAATTCAAAGTTAAACCGCAACTGGAATTATCCAAATAGAACAAGTGCATACATATATACAAACATATGTATGTATGTATATACATGGAAGTTCAAAGCATATATGTGTGTTATCCCACTACTTGATATAAGCCATACATGCATTAGTTCAAAGCATACATGTAGAACTAATCACACACATTTCAACATAATTAGACAGTCTAATATACACATATAGACATATGTATATAGACATATATATGTACATAGTGAGTAGAAAGGAAACTCAATAGCATGTATGGATGAACCAAGCAAAAGTGAAAACACACAAAAAAAGTGTGCACTGCCTTGACAATTCAACAATTCAACTCAGCTGCAACATAGACCAGAAAGACTCAAGCATTAAACAAGGCAGTGCACTGCCTTGACAAGACTCAAGTATTGAATATGGACCAACAAGACCAGCAACACACACAAAAGATTGAATTTTTCAAAGTCAAATATACAAACGAATAACCAGGCACGCTAATATACATATACACACATATGTATATACATGTATATACGTACATAATGAGTAGAAAGGCAACAAGTATATCGCTCAGTGTGAAGCATTAGGCAAAACATATAACCAAACATAAGCATCAGGAAAAACAGCCAACATAAGATTAAAGCAAGGTCATGAACCAACCAAACTAACTTCATCATCAACTAAGCAAGAAATACAACAGTGTACGGCGAGTAAAAATAAGATCAACTAAGGTGCAGTCATGTCTAAGAAAAGGATTTGCGGTAATCAACCAAGCACAAAGATACTCAAACCAGTGAAACAATGAAGTGAACAAATTAGGTAAAACATCGGTATCAGAAAAACCAATAAGGAAACATAAACAAAGATGAACAAGTCAGAATATATTCAAACAATGAACAAGTCAAGCAAGTTTCAGATAATCGTTCACTCGAAATATAGGGATTCAATCCCTATAAAAACCCATTTCATCATCGGTATTGAAACAAGTCAAGAATGATACAAAATCAAAAGAGGTAGAAATCATACCAATCAATTACCATCAGAATTTCTCGACAACGGAAGATGGATCGAAGAATTAGCATTGAACGAGTCAGATTAGGGTTCAGCCGCTTCGGTTACCATCAAAATTGATAAAGGTACGTAGGTGATTTCGTTATCAATCGACGCTTCGATTAAGGTTTTGCCGATTTGAAAACCTAATTCCAAAAGACAGGTCGAAGACAAATGGAAGACAATTTTAGGGTTTGTCGATTTGATTTTGAGAAGAGGGAAATAAATTTTGTAAAGAGGGAAAATTTTGAGAAGAGGGAATATATTTTGTAAAGATGGAATGAAAAGAAATGAAAAGGGAATAATTAAGGAACGCGGCCATGAAAATATTGAGAGGGAAAATATGGAGCCAAAATTATTTTTTGATAACTTCAATCAGACAACAAATAAAATGTTGTTTGAATCACAAGCATGAACATAGAGATTTCAGGGGCTATTCAAATAACAGATAATTTTTTCCATATATTGTGTGAAACAGTGGTAAATAGTGGGATAACAGAAAATCTATCTTATGTTGTGTGATCACTATTGTCTGATTCACTTTGTGGCATATTGTATATATTAATTACTGTTGTAAAAATAATATCACTTATGCACTTTTAAAACCTGATTTTTCTAAAGCTTTTGACTCGGTTGATTAGGTTTTTCATAGGGATTTATTATTGCCATGGGGTTTTAGTTCTAGATAGATAGGATGGATTATGTCCTTACTTAAAACCGATAATTCAAGTATTATGGTTAATGGTATGCTAGGAAATAAAATTCAATCGAAATGTGGTCTTAGACAAGGTGATCCATTGTCACATTTACTATTTAACTTAGCAGCTGATGTTTTTACTGGAATTATCAAAGTGGCCACTAGTAATAGGTTTTTAGACAAATGAGATTACTAGTAACGGTATTTCTGTTCTTAAGTTTGCAGATGATACTATGAATTTTACATCCCATTTGCCTAAGCATATTATTGCTCTTAAATTCATTTTATATAGTTTTGAACTATTATCTTGGTTAAAGATTAATTTTGTTAAAAGTGCAATATTGGTTTTAAATGACAAGATAATACAGAAAACCAAATTGCATACACATTGAATTGTACAACAATGAATTTCCCTATAGATTATTTAGAATTTTTAATTAGGCTACAAAAACTTAAACACGATGATTATATGATTATAATAGATAAAATCAATAAAAGATTGTCTAAATGGAATTGTAAATTCTTACCGAGAGCAGGTAGGATAGCTCTCATCAATTCTATTTTATCTGCATAACTTATTATTAGAAGTCATTTTATCTTTTTTCAAAATGGGTAATTGATAAAATTAGGAGAGGTTTTTTTATGCTGTGGAGATAATCCAAATTGTAGTTCAAAATGCCTTGTTAAATGGGAAATGGTTTGTAAGTCTAAAAATGAGGGGGGTTAGGAATTATAAATTTACACAACTTGAATAAATCTTTGTTAGTTGAATGGTTATGGAAATTTAATTATGGTAAAGAAAATTTACCATGGAAAGGATTAATTTCGATTCAATGGTATCGTGTTAATTTTAATTTATACCACAACACTATTAATAATTTAAATAACGTATCTCACCTTTGAAAATCGATAATATTAAATATTGATATTTATAATCTAAGTATTAATAATGTTGTTCATTCTGGTAATAACACTTCTTGTTGGCATGATTGCTGGATTTCAGATCGTCCACTTAAAGTGGAACCTTGTGAATTATATGCAATTTCAAAAATATACTAATTTCAGAAGGCTGATTTTAAATTTTCCTTGGAAATTTAGTTTTATTCGTATGCTAGCAGAAAATACTTTAGAACAGTTTATATTATTGTATGCTAAATTAGAGCTTTACAATATCAATAATGAGAAAGACATTTGGTGTTGGGATAAGAGTAAAAAATATTCATCTCATTAATTTTATAATTTTATAAACTTTTCGGGAACAAAATTGAAAATATTTAAATACATATGGAAAGTTAATGTTCCACCTAAAACAAAAGTGAACATGCGGTTAATTTTACGTGGAAAATTGAATACTATGGAACTTTTAAAAAAAGAAAAATATTTTTAATGACAAAAAATGTTATTTCATAATAATAAAATGGTAAATATTATAAACTTATATTTTGAATGTAATATAACTAGATTTATTCTAGTAAAAATTCTTAATATTTTTTATTTGAATTTAAACTATAGACATATTAACTGTGAATTATATTAGAATAATCTTATATTTTTTTATAAGGGTTACAGCATGTTTTTACTGGATACTATTTACACGATAACATGTTGATATATTTGATTTAAAAGAAATTAATGTGTGTTTAATAATATAATATATGTAATTTCTCTATTTAGTTTTAATTGGATTTCAAATCATAGTTATAAATTAAATAAAATTTTGAGTTTTAAATAGTTCCTTAAATAATAAAAGCTTGCATTGAAATTTTAAAGAACAATGTCATTTTAAGGAATAGAAAAAATAATAAAGAGCTAATTTTAACTTCCTTGGATAACCTTAATATGGTAATATTTGATTCTTCATTTTTATTAGGTTTTTAGCCTCGTTCTATGTCTTTTATTTGTTTCTTTTTGTGTAATAAGATTGAGATGTACTCTTTATTGTTTCTCTATTCAGTGGTTTTCATATTGTCACTTGTTCTATGTCTTTTATTATTAGATTAGTTTATTTTATTTTACATTCATATATATGTATATAAATATGTATTTATATATATATACATATACATATATATATATATATATATGTATTGATCTTACATGTTTAGTATAGTTTTTTTCTTAGCAGATGTAGGTATAGTTTTTGGATTGGATGGATTCGGTAGTTTTTTAGGATATAAGCACTTTTTGCATTTAGTAGTTTAGGATTGGGGGCTTTTTATTTTCTATATTTTATTGTAGGGGATATCGCTACTTTTCAAGCATATTGACAGCTCCTTCTTTAAGTGTAGAATAAAGTACACGATTGCTCTCCTCTACTAATAGAGGATCACTCATTTTTCTCAAAAAAAAATTCCTACTCCCTTAATACATTTCCTAACCTCCATTAGTCTTTATTCTATTCTCTCTATTAAATCCTTACTAAAGTAGGCCTAACTAAGTAACTAAGAGTAGATTAGCAAAAGGATCTTCTAATTACTGATTTGGATGCTTTGGAATTTGTGCTTTACTTTTCATTTCAAATCTACATTGGAATTTGTTTTTTGATCTGTTATACATCATTAGATGAGTGATCTATCATCTCACAACTTTTTTATTATTACTAGTAGAAATTACACGTATGTGCATCTAATAGTTAGAGATATTAAATAAAAAATTTAATAAAAATTAATAGATGGATGTGTTTTATAATACAAAGCTCTGGTGGTCATAACACTTTTATTTCTAGAAGTTGGCGGTGTCAGTTGCAAATTCATAGTGAAATTTCGTTGATGGATGGTCTAGAAGGTGATGGCGGTGGAGGTTACAAGCCGGTGATGAGATTCCGTTGATGGACATAGAGTACCTTCGAAATTTCAAAATGACACAGTGGAAATCATATTCATTGAATTTTCTTTTTTAATAGTAGAGATATATGTTAAAAATATGATTTTTAAACCATCTTTGAAGTTAAATATATATTCTTTAATAGATTTGAAATTATAAATGATTTGTAAATGAATTTAAATGGTTTTAAGTTGATTTTCAAATGTATATCCATACTTTGAATTTCCATATGATTATTATACTAGGATATGATTGTTATGATGGTTATATTGTATGGATATGATGCTTGTTTGTTTTTTTGAATGTATGTTTGGATTGGTTAAAAATGCTTATCGACAACAAATTTTAGGATTGGATTATTTTGTTGGCGAGGATCTTATATAGGAGAGTTGCTAGATGACGAGCTATTCAAAGTTGAATACACAGACGATGAGGGATCTGGATTGATGGAACGAACTTGGATGAATTGGTTCTAGAGCGATTGAAGTCGTATCAATGCAACAAAGATTGCAAGCAGAATGAAGCAGGGAATTAAATGGGGATCAATTAGAAATTTGGAAAAACGACTTAGCCAAAAATTGACAAAAGTCTAAATCGATCGGTATCGATCCTTTTGGATTGGTAGCGAATGATTTTTGAGGGGCTTTTGTGCAAAACTTCATAAAACATTGTGGTTGAAGTTGACTTAGGGCAAACATGAGGCATGCACGAGGGTGACTCTAGTCCTTTAAAGTAGAAATGCGAGAAGTTCCCTACCACTGATCGATCCAGATTCAAGAATGGAGCTAAGTGTTCAAACGATGGAAAACTTTGGGACCTAGGCTCAAGCACGAGAAGGACTTGGGTACAATACAAGGAAAATTTAGGGATTGATCACTATCGATTGACCTTGCTACCACTGGTCGATTCCATATTTTGTAGAGATGTTTAGCATGATGTAGGAAGCTCCCAAGATTGATCACATGCAGAGATAATGGATGGTTGCATGTTATAGTGAACATACTAATCAATTTGGAGTATGGGCCAGATGCGAGGTCAACATAAGGAAATAGAGAGTTGATTCTAGCTCAAAATGAGGAAATGAGGGATTACTTCGGGCTCGACGTTAAGGAACTTGGAGAATTTTGTGAAGTAGCCAAAAATATTTCTAACTTCGACGACTTGACAATATGAATTTTTTGGATCGAATGCTTCAAGGGTAATGTGTTTGTAGCATCTGGTGATAGTCCAAGGAGACAAGTACGACGATGTGAACTTATGAAGTTGAACATACAATGTGTTCTACTATTGGGACGTGTGCTAAGGAACCATTGATGGCTTGGAGGTTTCAATGTATGCTTGTAAATTGGGGGTATGTAAGGATGCTCACCAAGATTTTACGATGTGATCCCGGATTGATGATAAGATATGAATACCCTATACTCGATGATGTGAGTCTAGTATCCTAGCCGATAAAGTGGTATGGATTCAAGAATTTATGAAACCAAGATGTTGAGTAGTCTCTGATCGATATCTGATCATATGAGCTATCATATATCTAATGACAATTAAGTGAGAAATGTGAGATTGTTTAATGGTTCCATGTTTGTTATGTTTTACCGTGGATGTCACATGATGTAGGTCTTGTCGAGTTAAATACATAGACATCCTTTTTTTAGTAGTAGTACACTCATACAATGATAGTTTAGCATATACTATTTATATATGCTAACTTGTTGGAGCAAGGATAGGTCAGGTATGATTCTCCATACCATTTGTTCCTATTTATGATGATATGACTTTTATATCTATTGTAAGATCATATATCGCTCAAACCAGACTTTAGTCTGACCCAAGGTTATTAGCCTTGCTTCTTACCATCTCGGGCACCCTTGAATAAGTAGATTGAGACAGTAGGTATGAGATGGGGCATGGAGTTATATGGAGGATGGGTAAGAGGCTTATGCTTTCATATATCTATGTTTTGAGCTAATACTGCTATATTCCGCTATGCAATACTATGGAGTTATATCAGTATTTAGTTATTTATTAAAGATGGTTTCTTTTGGAGTTTATTTGATTCAGATGTATAAACTTTATTGATGGTTTGTTTTGTATAACTGTGATGAACCTGATGCACTCTGATTTAGTTGGGTTCATTTAGTTATATTACTATCTCTCCTATTTTATATCTATTTGCTATTATATATTATCTATGAATTGTGAATTATACGATAGGTTCTACTTTGAATTATTTTTACTTCACCCTTGACTACCTCCCTACATATACCGAGTATCATTGTAGAGGACTATTTATGGTATCAAATTGGGCACCGTAGGTGTAGAGTGGCCATCACATTTGGCATCAGAGCTTAGGTTAAATAATTAACCTAATTTGGTACTATGATCCACTAGAGATAAAGTAGGATATATTGCTCTATAATGGATTGAGCGATGTATGAGAGAATGTACCTGTTATATATTTTGGTTTTCAAAACTATATTGTAGTGTGTATATATAATAAGTCATGATGCATACGCGAGTACCACTTGTACTAGTATTCCATTATGAGAGACTTGTCATTACTATAACAGATTGTAAGAATGAGCATGCATACTAGGAATGCATCAAGGAACTCTATTTTTAGAGTTGAAGAAGGAGCGGGCTCAAGGTAGTAGCTGACCTCGATCTATAGAGTAAGTTTACGAATATGATGAGGAACATGATGTAGAACGTCCAAGGGGAGCTCTTGGTGCTGTAATAGGTGGTGGTGCTCCATGCAAGTGCCAAGGGATGATTTTTCCAAGCTTAATAAAGACTTCTCTAGTCTTGGAGGTAAAATGTTTTAGGCAACAAAATCGTCTATGGAGGTACAAGATTGGTTGGATAATTATGAACGTATACTTGATGACTTAGAGCTAGAGGATGCTCCAAAGGAAGTTGGCTTCTAGGCAACTTTAAGGAAATTCCATGGGGTGGTGGAATGCCCTTAAAGCTACAACTATAGAAGACTAGTACACTTAGGATCAGTTCAAGGTTCTACTCAAAGAGAAGTTTATTTCAGGTGCATCAGAAGTCAGTCTTTTTCAGGAAATCTGTTGACCTAAAATAAGGCGATAGGTCTATTTCAGAGTACTTTGCTAAGTTCGACATAATGTTGATACGGGATGTTGATTATTGATACTTCCTTAATGAAAAATGAGAAGTTCGTTATTGGACTGGATGACTACCTTAGAGAGAGGCTAGTGGATCATATAAACTAATGCTTTGAGTAGATGATCGAAAAGGCTATAAGACATAAGAGTCTGTATTTAAAGAAAAAGTAATTGTTGTCTCGAAAGAGGAAGCAAAACCTTAAGGTGGAAATGATAGAAAAAGAAAAAAGAACAATAGGAAAAAGGACCAGTTCTAGAACAAAGATGGTTAAAAGAAGGGTAAGTGAGAGCTTATAGCTGGGGAGAGAAGATTCATTTGAGCAAGAAATGCAAAAACGATGGAAAGAAGTGCTACAACTGCAACAAGTCTGGGCATATCAAGAAGGATTATCATGAGCATTAAAGGACAATTAAGTTATTAAAGCTTATGCTCTTAATATTGCTCCTACATCATCGAATTCTCTACGGATGAAGGTGAAGAGGAAGGGCATTACTATTTAAGGCAAGCTTTTTTTTATGGTATACCTATGCATGTTTTATTTGATACTATTGCATCTTATCCATTTAATTAGTGACCTAGTAGATAGACTAGGATTGAGACCCGACCTAGTAGACAGACCACTTGTAGTGACGAACCTCGTGGGTGGTTCGGCTAGTTTGCGTATGGCTTGTCATGATATTGTGTTATTGGGTCATTGATGTGTGTTTGCTTATGATTGTTTTGTGCTTGGTTTTATTGGGTTTGGTATCATATTAGGAATGGACTGGCTACAGAGGTATGAAGTTGTGGGCAATCATGAAAGGTTGTTGGTGATGGTAGAGACTATTGTTAAGCATAAGCTAGAGTTGAGTTACATGTTTGAGGATGCACTGATGGTTAGCTTTCTATATTCGCTTGAGATCCAGCTTGATAGGGACGAGGGGTGAGCGTAGGCTAGAGTTCAGTTTTTTACAAGTTTATGTTGATATTATACTTTATATCCTTCCACCGTATAAATTGGTTAGTTGTGATAGATATGCTTTGTGATATTAATTGTTGTTCATGTATCTTACCCTTAATGAAACGTATTTCATACACTACTGGGAAATCCAGTTTCCTATATGCGTGGATTCTTGGTGTTACAGGAGGTGGGTCTTTATATTTGGTATCAAAACTTAAGTTACCTGGCCACCATAAATTGTGATAAGTTGAGACAACATATTTGTATTTTTGTTGTACTTATGCATATAGCATTTAGGCTCTCAAAATTTTATTTCTAACATCTTGTACTAGCTTGTTGGAGAAGTTGCTGATGATTTCCATTTACAAATAGCTACTATGAGTCCTACAACTCATGCAACAACTGCTAGGAATAATTCTAAGGTTTCGGATCTTCATATGCCATCATGGTTCTGAATATACCTTCAGGCTACAGCGTAGGGCACCCCACATCCAACGGTTGTCTCTTCTGTATCAACAGTAGTTGGGGTGATGCCTATTCCTCCACTACCTCCGCCACTTGTTCTTTATTTTCTCTGGCTTTTTAGAGATTATCTCCATATGGGAGGCAAGCATTATTTGGGGACAGAGTCATTTATTGAGACTCGGGTGTGGCTCCACGCTAGTGAGCGGAACTTTGATGTTACGGCCCTTGAGACTTTAGTAAAGAGATGACTTGCTTCTAGGCAACTTCGGGAGGAAGCTTTCTATTGGTGGGATGTTGTAATTTGATAGGTGGACAAGCATGTTATGACTTGGGAAGAGTTTCGAAGGAGATTTGAAGCTAAGTTTATTTTTGAGGCCGAGAGGGGCTTACGGGCCGAGAAGTTATTGTATCTCCAACAAGTGATAAGACCACGAAAGGATACACAAATGAGTTCACACTTTTGTCTTTTGGGATAGACATGATCAACACTCTCAGTAAGAAGGCTAATAAGTTTGTTATAGGAGTTAATCAACCTCTTAAGGACCTTGCTTTTAACTATATTCCCATAGGTCACACTTTTGAGAAACTTATGGAAGTGGCTTAGCTAAAATCTATTTCTTAAGGGGCTTCTAAAGGGTAAGAAGCTAAAGTGGAAGTCAAGATAAAGTTCTAAGTCAAGTGGAATAAGAATGACCAAGGCCAAATGAAGAAGGAAGGGATGACTTGTCATAGGTTCCATTTGAAGGGATATGCTGCTAAGATTGTAGAGCCAACCAAGGAAAGAAATGTTTCAGTTGTGATCAACCGGGACATTTCAAGTACAATTATCCATCTCTTCCGAAGAGTGGGAAAATGGTCAAAGCCTATGCTATCTAAGCAACTCCTAGTTCGAGCACTCTGCCAAAGCTCGATAAAGGGAAGAACAAGACGATATGCTTTATGTTTTTGACTTTCTTATTCATGTTTTGTTTGATACAGGAGCTTCACATTCTTTTACTGATATCATCTTGTTGATAGCTTGCATCTAGTGCCTTAAGTTATCGATAACTCCCTTATTGTGTCAAATCCCATTAAGGGTCGGCACGTCTTTCTATGATATGTAGAGATGTTAAATTGTCTCGGGGTGCGTTTGGTTTTATTGTGATGCTTTTGTGCTAGGGTTTTCTAGCTATGGACTTATACTAGGGATGGATTAGATGACAAACCATGGTGTTTTTATAGATTGTGATGGTCATGTAGTCTATATGAAAGAAAGTGGCGGGAAGGGGTTAATGTTTATTGTGAATTGGAGAGTTCTACGATGTTGAGCTATTTATGTTCCTTGGATCTCTCTTATGATGGATTGGTACAAGTTCCCACTATTAGGAACTTTGCGGATGTATTTAAAGAAGTTTTGGGTTTACCACCTCATTGGAAATTGATTTTCGTATTGATTTAGAGAGAAACGCGAAGATGGTTATCATACTTGTTAGGCGAATGGCTCCGAGAGAAATAAAATAACTAGAAACTCAAATTTCTGATCTTTTGAAGAAAGTTCTTATTTGGAGAAGTACATCAGAGTGGGGAGCATCTATTGTGTTTTCCAATAAAGTGGATGGACCTTTGAGGTTGTGCGTCGACCATAGAGAGTTGAATACGTTAATATTAAAAAAAAATCTCTTTCTCGTATTGATGATTTATTCGACCAACTCGGAGGAGTGAAGAGTTATCTTGCTATGGGGTTTCCTGAACTAAGGGTGACTAAATAAAACATTCCAAAAACCACCTTTAGAACCCCCATTGCATCTTATGAATGGTTGGTTATGTCATTAGGCCTTACAAATGCACCAACATATGTTTTGATCTCATGAGTCGTGTCTTTCAGGATCAACTTAGTAAATTTGTCGTGGAGTTCATAGATGATATTTTTATATTCTCTAAAAGTGAAGAAGAGCAAAAATTACACTTAAAAGCAGTGTTGGGGGGTGTTGAGGCAAAATTGTGGCAAAATTTTTTATATGTCACTTTTGGAGAAGGAAAGTTAGATTTTTGGGTCATGTTGATTTTGAGCATGGGATATCCATTAATCGAAGAAAGGTTGCCACGGTGCAAGATTGGAAGATACTGAGTAGTGCGATCGAAGTTTGTAGTTTCCTTGGGTTGGCGAGATATTATCAAAAGTTCATTGAGGACATTGCAAAGATTGCTACACCATTGACCGGTTTACTTGGAAGAATAAAGTCTTCTTACGAGATGTGCATTATGAGGATCTTTTATTAAGATGAATCAATCATTGACAAGTGCTCAATTTCTTATTATTTTGGAAGGAGAAAAACCATTTATCATGTACATGGATGCTTATGGGATGAGACTCGATGTAGTTGTTATGCAAGAGAGAAAAGCGGTTGCATATGCTAGTATGCAACTTTAGACCCATAAGAAGAATTATTCGACTCGCAATTTGGAGCCGGTGGCCATTTTCTTTGCTTTGAAGACACAAAGGCATTATTTGTTAGGTGAGAATTTTAAGCTATTCATCGATTATAAATCTTTGAAGCACTTAGTCTCCCAAAAAATTTCAATCTCGGGCAACAAAGATGGATAGAATTCCTAGTAATACATGATTTTAGAATTTCTTATACTCCTAGAAAAATGAATTTTGTGGTAGATGCATTAAGTAGAACATGCTACGTTGGGCTCTATATTTGTTAAATGGAAGGGTTTAGAGTTTAAAAATGAAATTCGATTTCTAATCTTTCCATGATACATTTTCTGGTTTGTTGGCAATGTTTGAAGTTAGATCTACACTTATCGGTCAGATTAATTTTACCCAAAGACTTGTTGGGGGCAATGTAGAGATCTTGGATGGGGTTGGAAAGCGAGAGAAGCCTAACCACGTTGACTGGTATTCCAACAATGCACGGGGTTCGCTTTGTGAGGAATAAAGGTCGTGCATTCCTTTAGTGGAGAGTTTGATTGATAAAGTGCTTCATGGGTGCCATCGTTCTTGGATGACTATTCATCCCGATGGCAACAAAATGTATAATGAATTGAAGAACACTTGTTATTGGAAACGTATGAAAAGACATGTTTTAGAGTTCGTAGAGAAGCACATGACTTGTCAATGAGTCAAAGTCAAACAAAAGAGGGCCGATGGTTTATTATTGCCATTGAAAGTTCCTCATTGGAAATGGGGGCATATTTCCATCGATTTCATAGATGGTTTTCCATAGAGTCTGAGAGGAAATGAGAGCATATGGGTGATTTTGGACCTTTGATGAAGAGTGTTTATTTTATTATGATGAAGGTTTCGATAACCTTTCCATCTCTAGCAACATTATATATGCAAGAGATAGTTAGGTTACATGGTGTACCCTATGGTATTGTGGGTGACCGTGATCCACTCTTCATGAGTGAGTTTTGGAAGAGCTTGCAACATGCACTGGGCACAGAATTAAACTTGGGTATAACCTATCATCCTCAAACTAATGACCAAACCAAAAGAGTGAACGGTGTATTTGAAGACTTATTTAGAACTTGTATTCTTGATTTTGGGTTTTTTTGTGAAAAAAAGTTGCCTCTTGTTGAACTTGCATACAATAGTAGATTTCAAGCTAGTATCAGCAAGGCACTTTTTGAAGCTGTGTATAGAAGACCTTATAAGTCGCATACATATTGGTAGGAGACGGTCGATAAGGTGATACTAGGATCGAAGATAATATGTGAGATTTTAAAGAATGTCGAGTTGATACGGAAAAGGAAAAATCATCTCAAGGTCAACAAAAATCTTACGCCAAAAATAGACGATTGACTTTGAATTTGAAGTTGGTGATTTGATCTTTGTGAAAACATTACCATTAAAGAAATGTTGTGAGATTTGACAATTCTGGAAAGCTTGCACCTTGGTTTTTTAGGCCATTCCTTCCGTGGAACGGATTGAAAAGTTACATATAAGGTTAATCTCCCCGAGAAGATGTCTGGAGTACACAACGTGTTTCATGTTAAAGGTGTGAATGACACAACTGTAGTGGTTGAGCTAAGTCAATTGGAGGAAGTGGATGTGGAACCAGAGGTTTCTATGCCTAGAGACCTATTCGAATTATAGAGGGTAGTGTCAAGGGACTTCGAAAAAAAGTTGTGAAGCTTGTTCGAGTCAAATGGGGTGAAGATTCCAAAAATAACACATAGGAGCCAGAAGAGAAGATGTATGCTTCCAATCCGAAACTTTTTACTAGTATATTTCCATTTAAGTATTTTGTTTCCATTAAGGTTATTAGAATTGCATTCTAATATAGAACTTGCATTGTATTGCTATGTTTGGTTGTGCTAGTTTTGCTAAGTATGTGTGACGGGGGGCACATGAGTGTTTTGCTAAGTATGTGTGACGGGGGGCACATGAGTGTTAGTGTGATACATTGCTTCGATATTGATGCTTTCATAGGCAAAATCCTTTTAGATATGCATTTATATATGAAATTGAGTTCGTAATGTCATTTATATATGAAATGCATATAAAGTTTGTAAAAATCGAATAAAATTTATAAAACCAAAAGGAAAGAGAAGTATGGGCAAAATTGTCTTTTGGCCAGAATTTTGTATTATTAATCCTGATATTAGCCTTCTTCTTCTTCATCACTTCATTCTCTTCATCTCTCTTTTCGATAAAAGAAAACAAAGTTTTCTATAATCTAATCAACTTAAATTCTTCAAATCCTAACCAAAAATTCTGAATTAAATATCTAAATTCAAGTTTGAAGATTCTTTACAAATCCATACCATCAAGTTTGTATTTTGGATAAGATAGAGGTTGGATTTTAGAAATTAAAGGAAGGCTTTGAATTTGTTTTGATTGAGCTTGGATTTCTAAAGGATTGAATGTGATTTGGTGCTAATGTTGGTTAGACTTGAGTAATGAACTTTGTTAGGAATTTTAGAGATGAGAGTCTTGTTGAATGAATGTTTTAAAGTATAAATCATACAATTTGATGTGTTAGGAATTGGTAGAAATTGAATGATATCTGATATGAACGTGTAGTTTTGTTGTTAATTGAATTGTTAGTGGTAAAGGTAGGATTGTATTAAATGGTATTTGAAGTTGTCGGTGAATGATGGAATATGGAGTTGGAATGGTTGGGTAAGTAGTTAAACTCATATGGTTTGCAAAGTGTTTGGGTTCCAGAATGATTCATCGAATTACTGTCTAGCGGTACTCTTATCTCAGTGGATCGTCGAAGATGTGAACTCGAGTGCTAGGTGTAGTGGGTGACGTAAGGTCATGAAGTAGTGAGGCTCAACATCAGGGCAAGGAAAGCTAAGGCGATGTTGACCAAAGTTTATATGGAGAGATAAGTTTCCCTGAGGAATTTACCCTATCCAGGTTCAATCAACACCCCTATAGGTGAAAAATCGGCTAACCAAATGTCATCAGTTGACTGTTATGGGGGGTGTGCACGGTTTGGTTGGTCGAAAGAAAATAGGCTAATTATAGCCTATAATAGTCGACTGGCCAAGTTCAACCAGTCTACTGTTAAAGTAGTCAGTCGGCTGGTGAAACTTGGCTAGTCAATTATTAATCTATAGCCAAAATTAGCTACAACAAGTCGATTAACTGACCACTTTTGATCAGTCGACCGATGGGCTGTAGGTTGGGGAATATGGGGGTTCTTCAGGATTTTTCAAGTAAACTTGGAGACACGGTATATTTCCCATATGAAGTCACATCGAGAAGCAGTGTGGACTAGTGTTCATTATTTTAGTGGATGATGATCCATGAATTTTTGGTAGGTTTTGAAGTATTCTGATTTCGAAGTCCATGCCATACCACACCGACATGTATTCCAAAAAATATAGACTTTGAGATAGACCGAAAGAGTGTATCAAAGATGTGGAATATGTGAAGGTCATAGGTGATGTGGAGACACACTTTTATTTATATGGCAGTTTTTATATAGTTGTTCGCTTGATTTTGAGATGTGATGACTATGGTATTGTGATATACGATTACATACAATATTGCGTATGCAGAATAAGTTCATATTTCTTTGCTTTAGCCCTGGGGTTAAATATTTGTTGACGATTGGTATTGGTCATATATTAGCTACTTTACATGATATTGGTCTTATATTAGTAACCATACAAAGTATTGGTCGTGTATTAATGACCATACAAAGTATTAGTCTTACATTGAGACCATACATATTATCGGCCTTATATCAATGACCATGTGCATTAGAGTGTGGTAGCATTGGCCTTTTATTAGTGACTATACTTAGCCTGTTTTGGCCTTACCAAGAGACCTGTGGCGAATATACACTTCTTTTGAAATTCAAATTTTTGAATCTAACTAACACTATGTCGACATGGGGTACTAGGGCATGTCGACATCCCAAAGGAAATTTTGATGTTTTGTTTTTCTTTGAAAATAACCTTTATCTTATATTAAAACTATTTTAAACTTTATAAATATACTTGACTATAGACAAAATACATAGATAAATATAGAGAATAATATATATAAAATTTTACTATAATTTTATATTTAAATCTAAGTATAAATATATTATAATTAAAAGATAGTTTAAAACAACCGAAGTTTAAAAACAAGAATATTTAAGGCTAAAACATCTTTTTGAAAATCATTTGAAAAGATAATTTTTAAGGCTAAAACGTTTTGAAAAGCAAATTTGAAAATCATTTCGAAGTTGTTTTGAAAAACATTTTGAATTAGTTTTGGAAGCTTCTTCTTGCAGAATATCTCATCATATCAGGACTCGAGAACTTGTACAAAACTATGATGTTCGTGGGTTTGTAAGCCACTTGTCGTAGGTTTGTAAGCTACTTGTTGTGGGTTTGTAAGCCACTAAAAAGGTAGAAATGGGTTCCATCCCAAAAGAAAAATGGAGTGAAGATTTCAGTGCTATTGTGAAGTTTTAACATAATTCTAGACTCAATACTTATCTTGAAATCTTGAACTCTTGATTATCTTGATACTCATGAGTCTTCAATCTTGATATCTTGAATCTCTATACTGTACAGTCTTCATTCTTGGTACCTGCATGGTTAAATCCTGCATATACATATATATCTAAACTATAATGTTAGTATTTATATTTTATAATCTTATTCTAAGGTTGTTGTCATCAAAACCATCAACTCATGGACTAACAATCTCCCCCTTTTTGATGATGACAACCTTTGTTTATAAAATATTACTTCTATCCTATTGACTCCCCCTAAATCTAATAACTCCCCCTTAATATATTCCTAACTCTCCTATTTTATATTTCTCCCCCTTTGTCATCAACAAAAAACAAACAAACTCTAAACTATACAACTCCCCCTCATTCTTGTACTCAAGTACCTGCATTAATAAACTATATAATAGAGTATATATCAGAAATAACTATACTTATAGACATGATATTCAATCAACGATTATAATTATATTAATGTATATTTATACAATCATCAAACAACACCAATGTATAAATGAAATCAATCAAAACAACCAATTTCAATCAAAACAATCAATTCAAACAAAGTAATAAAGCAAACAAATTAAACGTTACGGGGAACTTCCACCCATCCTTCTTTTCTGAAAATAGGGTCTGCTTTGATGGCATCCCAATTTTCATTGTCATTTGTGAGAGAGACAGAAGGATGTGCTTCGTTATCATCCTTGTGCAGGGAAGAAATCATCCATCGAATTGCATCGAAATGCCTTTCTTGCTCCTTGATCATCTGCATTTGACTCAACTCTAAGTGTCGCTGGTTACGAAGAATGAACGAGAGAATATTCTTGAATGAATTAAGAGATTCTTCAAGATTCTCGGATAAGTTATGAATTGGATTAGCCATTTTTGAAATTGTGAGAAGAATGAGAGATAGAATAGATAAGAAATAATATTCAGTAATGAATTCTGGAAGAAATGGGTATTTATAGGTGTAGAAATTCATTTGAAATGAATAGACATATGGTAGTTATTCAAATTTCAAATTCAAAATGAAGTGTCATTTCTGACCAGTATATGTCGACATGGTCAAGGGGGTATGTCGACATACGACAGTGAAATTTGATGGTAATTTTGATTTTGTGAATAATTGTGTGTGTGTGTGTGTATATATATTTATATAATATACTAACATTTATTCAAGAGATAAGATAAGCTAGATAACAGAAAGGAAATTCAATTTCATTGCATAGAAGAGTGATACAATGATTAATTATAAAGAACTACATAAACACTCAAATTAAAACAAACTTAAACTAATTCGATATGATATGAAGATATAGAACTAGTTGGAGGATGATGAAGATGAAGATAATCCAAGTTTCTTGCTGACTTTGGAGAAAAACTTGTTCATCTTGGATGATATTTTGTCCAACTTCTTACTAACGGATCTTTTAAGAACCCGTTGATTCTCAACAATAATCTTTTGGTTTTTGAGAAGGGTTTTGTTGGTAGGATTAGAGGTATATTCAATACTTTCTAGGGATGTTTCTCCTTCTTCTTCTTCTTCTTCTATTTCCATTTCATCCCCTTCTTCTTCTTCTTCCTCTTCCATTTCTTCATGAGCCAAACGCTCTTCCTTTTCGGCAAGAGTTTCATAAGGTTGAAAAACATATGGGATTTTCATGAGAGAAATGTTTGAGATATTAAAAACTTTTCTTGAAATAAATTATTCTCCTTTGAAATTTACTCCAAAATAGTTGAAAATCCGAGTAAGGTAAATTCCATGCTATAAAGTGTTTTCTCCCATTTCAAAATTTTTAGGACGAAGTTCATCCAAAATAACTTGCGCCCAATTGATATCATAATTTCCAAAAATAGCAAAAAGTGCTTTGCATGCTTTTGAAGTAGGATTATTAAAATTTCCCAATCTTGGGGTCAAAGTATGTTGTAAAAGAAGATTGACAAATCTTGCTTTAGGAAGAAAGTTTCGGTTTTTAAATTCAAAGTTTTCATCTCCTTCAAAAATATGATGAAATGTCTCACGATCATGTTCATCGATTTGAAAACTAGAAAGATCCATTCCTGTATTCTTACAATTGAGAATGGTACCCAAAAGATCATAATTTAAAACAATTCTAGTGCCTTTGACACTACTCCAAATTTCATTATCATTTTCTTGATAAAATTCTCGATTGAGATAGAAAATTTTAACAAGATTTGGGTAACAAACAAAATCATTTTGAGAAGAATCAACAAGACTAATAATTTGATTGTTTGCAAAAAGAGTATCAATTTCATAAGAAGCAAAATCTTGAAAAATAGCAAACTTTCCGGGATGGACTTTTCCATAATTATCATAATTGATGTATGCTTTTATTGCCTCCGGATTATTGAGGAGTTGCTCTTTCAAGTTTCTGGAAAGTCTCATGGTGGAGGGGTTGCTTGAAGAAGCCATTAAAGTAGAAAGTAGAGAGCTTGGAGTTTTGAAGAGAGAGTTTGAATTTGAAAGTGAAAAGTTGTGATAAAAGATAGTGACTAAATAGATTTTTGAAAGACATGTTCTCTGGTCAAAAGATGCCTTTTCAGAGTATTGAATGAAAAGAAAAGATGGAGGGAAAATCAACCATTTGAATTCAAATTTTGAATTTCAAATTTTGAATTTCAAATTCTGGTACCTATGTCGACATCAGGGTAGGGACCATGTCGACATATGCTTATGAATTTCCATGATTTATTTTTCCTAAGTATTCTAATATATATATACTTATTTTAATGTCTATATATATATATATATATATATCTGGAGTATTCTTATAGTATACTCCAGAAAATATTATTATATTAAAAATAATAAAAATTATAATAATAAAAAATAAAAAATAAATTTAAAATTCAATCAACACACCAATTCAAAATCAATCAATCAAGCAATCAATCATCTAATTCTAAGCATGCAATTTCAATCAATTGTATTGTAAATGTTTACCTTTTTCTGAGTCCGTTTTTTTGAATTTGTTGAAGTCGTGAACTGCCGCGAAACACAAATTTGAATTATCTGTCTTCTGATCATCATCGCTTGAGGACGAGTCTGATTTATCTAGAGTAGCAGTAAATGCATGCTTCTGTTTCTTTGCTGAATCATTGTTTATAGGAGGATTCTGCCTTTCTGGATATGGACAGTCTCTTTTGATATGGCCTGGTTCATCACAGTTGAAACATTTGACATTGTTTGGCACTGCATTTTGATTTCCAGAATTCTTATAGTTGTTTCTCTTGAGATTATTCATCTTTCTATATTTCAGGAATTTCCGAAAATTCCTGGTCATAAATGCTATCTCTTCATCATTATCACTGTTTGAGTCTGATCCGTCTATTAATGCATTGAATGCCATTGATTTCTTTTCAGATGCTTTGCTTTCTCTTCTCCCGATCATTTGAACTTCAAACGACATTAGATTTCCAATCAATTCTTCTATCTTTAAAGTGCTGATGTCATTTGCCTCTTCAATTGCAAGTGTCTTTTGATCCCATTATGGAGTGAGAGAATTTAAAATTTTTCTGACTTGATCTTCTTCCGAAAATTCCTTTCCCAAGGATATTAAAGAATGCACAATATCTTGAAATCGACTATACATATCTGAAATAGACTCATTAGTATTCATTTTAAATAACTGAAACTGATTTGTGAGCATGGAAATTTTGGTCTGTTTAACTTTGCTTGTTCCTTCGTGAGTTACTTGCAAAGTTTTCCAGATTTCATATGCAGACTTACAAACTGACACTCTATTAAATTCATTCCTATCAAGCGAACAAAACAGAATATTCATTGCTTTAGAATTATTTTGTGCAACAGTCTTTTCCTCAGTGGTCCACTGTGCAAAATTAGTTGTGGGTTTAGAATATTCAGTTTGTGTGATATTCCAAGTATCTAATCCTACAGATTATATTTTCATCCTACATGCCCAATATGCATAGTTACTACCATTAAAAGTGGTGGTCTGGCAGTAGACTGACCTTCTACAAATGAACTAGTGACAGGGATACTAGTGTTAATAATAGTACCAGTGTTGGTAGCCATTTTGAAAACTTTTCAAAATTCAGATTATGAAACTTTTGAAAACCTTGCTCTGATACCAAATGTGAGGAATGCGGAATATGGATCTTAAGGCTTGGAATAACACTAGAGGGGGGGTGAATAGTGTTTTTAAGAAATTACTAAATCTTTTTGAGTTTATGTTAATTTGAACACAAATGTATGCAATATTCAGACACGGATATAATCACAGAAACAAACACAGATACAAAAATAAAGTAAATGCAGTAAAGGAAAGAACACACCGGATTTTATACTGGTTCGGGGTTACCCTACATCCAGTCCTGCATAACTAAGTACGGATTTCCTTTCAAAAGCAATTCAACAATTACAACCCTCGGTTTCAAGGCAACGAGGTACACCCTCCAGAATCACAATCCTCTGGGTAGAGATACTTGATTTCCGGGGCAACAAGTTCACCCAATTGATTTCCAAGGCTACAATCACACCTTTTCTCGCTTGATTGATTTCCAAGGCTACAATCACACCTTTTCTCGCTAGATAGATTACAAAGAAGCCTATAACTCTGAATAGCACTTGGATCTTGTTGAGATAGTGATAGAGAATCAAACCAGAGATAATCTAGTTAGATTCAATGTTGATTTCGGCAGAGTAATGATAGGATTTTGAATAAGAAAATGTGGAAGAAGAAGAGAAGTGAAAAACCAGAAAAACTGATATAAAATTCGTTGAAACTAACCCCTATTTATAGAAGAACAACAGTCATGTCCATTCGTGAAAGGTTATGGCGAATAGACACTTCTTTTGAAATTCAAATTTTTGAATCTAATTGACACTATGTCGACATGGGGTACTAGGGCATGTCGACATCCCAAAGGAAATTTTGATGTTTTGTTTTTCTTTGAAAATAACCTTTATCTTATATTAAAACTATTTTAAACTTTATAAATATACTTGACTATATATAAAATACATAGATATATATAGAGAATAATATATATATAATTTTACTATAATTTTATATTTAAATCTAAGTATAAATATATTATAATTAAAAGATAGTTTAAAACAACCGAAGTTTAAAAACAAGAATATTTAAGGCTAAAACATCTTTTTGAAAATCATTTGAAAAGATAATTTTTAAGGCTAAAACATTTTGAAAATCATTCCGAAGTTGTTTTGAAAAACATTTTGAAGTAGTTTTGCAAGCTTCTTCCTGCAGAATATCTCATCATATCAGGACTTGAGAACTTGTACAAAACTAGGATGTTCGTGGGTTTGTAAGCCACTTGTCGTAGGTTTGTAAGCTACTTGTCGTGGGTTTGTAAGCCACTAAAAAGGTAGAAATGGGTTCCATCCCAAAAGAAAAATGGAGTGAAGATTTCAGTGCTATTGTGAAGTTTTAACATAATTCTAGACTCAATACTTATCTTGAAATCTTGAACTCTTGATTATCTTGATACTCATGAGTCTTCAATCTTGATATCTTGAATCTCTATACTGTATAGTCTTCATTCTTGGTACCTGCATGGTTAAATCCTGCATATACATATATATCTAAACTATAATGTTAGTATTAATATTTTATAATCTTATTCTAAGGTTGTTGTCATCAAAACCATCAACTCATGGACTAACATCCTTTTCACTGCACTTTATGTCTGACCCTTTCTTTGTTTTCTCTTTATTATCTATTCTTTAAGTAAGTTACTTAGAGATGAAGATCTCTACTAGCTGGGGCGATTCATAGAGCCATAGCTATATTACCTATATGATTGTATCTTTCCAATTTTCAGTGCACTGACATGTAAAAAAATGTATTATTTTGAGACATATTCTATTATGGGATTTGATTTATCATCTACTATTTTATTATGCCATTGGATCTTATGTCTTTTGTTATGATATGCATTTTGTCCTTTACATGTTTATGTTGATTGTATTTTATATCCTTCCGCTATGTTAAATTGGTCAGTTGTGAAAGATATTCTCTGTGATATTAATTGTTGTTCACATATCTTACCCTTAATGGAACATTATATGTAACACTGTTAGAGAATCTGGTTGCTTATATGCGTGGATTTTGGATGTTATGGGAGGTGGGTTATTACAGGGTATGACTCTTGTGTGAGTAGAATTGCATCCAAGACATTAGATTGGATTTTAACAGGGAATGTTATAACCAATTAATAGTGAACGACAATAATAAACTCAAAATGGTTCAGGATAAAGAGAAGTTTGAAAGCTTTAGTAGAAATTCCCATTAGTACACGATGTATTGGTTGCATTTCCCTCGCGAGAAGGAAGATCAACCTTGGGTAGATCGAGCCTCGGGACAAGATCAAGTCCATAAATCAATGTTGCTAAAGAGAGAATTTTTTTAACTTTAATGTTATATGGCCTAAAAGTTTTGCCATATGGGAATTTTTAATTTTAAATGAATATGATGAAAATGGAATTCAAAGAGGAAAGGGTAAAGGACATTTCTTACAAAGGACATTTCTTACTTTAAATTTCATTAAATATGAACACTTAATATGTAATTGACATATAGATATGTACAATTGAATGGCTTAACATTATAAAATGGTTATATCCATTGTTTTCATATTGTAGCGTTTAATAAGGGAAAACCCAATTCGGCTCTATGGCTTTGGTCTCACTAGGCACATATTATGCTTTTGGAAACTTATATTGTTCACACTAGACTTATGTCTGACACATGTCATTTAATTTGTTTTCTCCAAAGTTTACGGTAAGTACAAGTTTTATTTGGTGGGCATATAAAGCTTCCGAAGATAGTGCAAAAGGCCTTATTATTAGTTGTGTAGTTTTTTGTTTAGTTATCTACAATGTAAAGCCATAGTTTATAACTGGATAAAATATAACTTGTGAAACACACCGACATCTTCATATGTCTCACATGTTTGTTATTTATGATAATATATTAACCCATGAATGAGATGAATAGGTAAAAATAGTTTAAATGATTGTGTAATGAAATTTGTTATTTTCTTTATTTATCATTGTTGAAAAAAAGCAGATCTCATTTTGTCATTGGGAAATAATTGTGGTGATGATTACACCATCATCATATTCATTTTCGGGTCTCAAATGAAGGAACGTTACAATTTGGAATTAGAGCTTGGGTTACGGGACACTTAAGTTAAATAGAGCTAAGTAGGAATCTAGGAATAAAATAAATGGAAAGCACCTTGAGGATGGGTATACTCTATGTAACGTAGTTGTTATTTTTGATATAGGTATGTCTCACATGCCAATTGGTAAAAGCTATGTAGATTAAACTATGTCACAAAGTGAATCAGACGACGGTGATCACACAACATAAGGTTGATTTGCTGTTGTCCTAACATTTTCCACCGTTTCACACAACATATGGAAAAATACTATGTTGTTTGAATAGCTCCTGAAATCTCAATGTTAGTGCTTGTCATTCAAACAACATCTTATCTGTTGTCTGATTGAAGTTATCAAAAAAAATTAGTTTTGGCTCCAAATTTTCCCTCTAGATATTTTGGTGGCCGCATATTTTCCCTCTAATATATATGTTGTCTGATTGAAGTTATCAAAAAAGATTTGGCTCTAAATTTTACCTCTAAATATTTCAGTGGCTTTTCCCTCTGATATTTTGGTGGCCGCGTTCCTTAAATTGATTCCCTCTCAATATTTTGTGTTCCCTCTTCTCTCCCCCTCAAAACTAAATCAGCAAAACCCTTTAATCTCACTCTCAAAACCAAATCGGCAGAACAAAATCGACCACGTTCCCTCTTCCCTCTTCTCTCACTCTCAATAAATTGATGGTCGCGTTCCCTCTTCGTTCTGATATAGGGTTTCTAGATCGAAAACTGCCGCTTGGAATTTGAAGTGTGAATGATACTCCTTCTTCTCTGATGCTCGCACACTTCGATGAGCCGTGATTGCTGCGTGGTTGCTTTCTTTGTCGAGTTGATTGCTATCGATTTGGTATGTTTAGCAATTTTTCCCCTTTCAATTTTATGCTCGAACTAGATTAAATTTGTCGATGATGATATGGGTTAACTTATAGGGTTTAAATCTCTATATTTTCATTTTGAAATTCCTGAATCTGTTTCGAATATAATTTGGACATTGATTTTACTGACTTTGGCCTTGATTTTTTCGATTTTCAATTTTGAACAGATTCGTTTTTTAATTTATTTCCTGTGATTTCAATTTCGAAACTCCTGATTTCTTTGCTGAAATGCTTGTGTTCATGAACCTGTTCTGTGTGCATTTGCGTTTTGGGCCCTTGCTCTTGATTACTGCATCTGCATATGTATATGCTGCCTATTTATATATCCATCATGATGTTTGCACATGTATATGTTGCCTATTTATCTACGTCATGATGTTTGCTTGAGCTTGCACCTGGTTCTACTTGCAATTTCTTTGTTGCTTTGTGGAGCTTGCACCTTGTTGCTTGATCTTGGTTGATGATTCTTGCTTATGCTAATTTGTAACTGGTGTTTGATATAGCATTAATTGATTTCTTCCTTTTGATGCCTTGCCTGATTTTGGTGATTTCTTCCTTTTGATATAGCACGAATAGATTTCTTCCTTTTGCCTTGCTTGATTTTGGTGATTTCTTCCTTTTGATGCTAATTTGTAACTGCCTATTTATCTACATCATGTCATGCATGTACCATTATACATGCTTTATGTGTGCATCTTTAAAGGTACATTTCTGTACATATATACATGTATATGCATATGTGTATATATTTATATTACTTGTGCTCTAAAGCTTGCTGTTTAGTTTGCTTGTCCCTTGAGGCTTGCAAATTTCCGATTGAAAAGGAAATTGCACTTATTGTATCAAATCATCACCGTTGAACTAGTTGATGCTAACCTGTTGCATTAGTGCTAGTTGTTGTTGAACTAGTTGATGCTTGAAGCGTCTTCTTGCTTGTTGCTAGTTATGTATACCTGTATATACATATATGTTTGCACCATGCTTGGTTGTGTAAATATGTGCTTATGGTTCTATATGTATGTATATACATGTGCACTATGCTTAAACTGTTTTGAGATTTCATGCATTTCACTATATCAATTCATCACATAGAACCTCCATGTATACACACACATACTATATATGTATGTATATATGTGTGCACTTGTTCTATTTGGATAATTCTTGTTGCAGGTTATATATGTGTGAACTTGTATATATACTTGTATGTACATGCTTAGACTATTTTGACTTGTATACACTTGTATATATGAACTGGTTTGTGTATATGAACTGTTTTGACTTGTGTACACTTGTATATATATACTTGTATAAACTTATATATATGAACTGGTTTGTGAGTTGTTTGTATATACTTGTATCAACTTGTATACACTTGTATGTTCATACTTGTATATACATGCTTATACTATTTTGAATATGCTTAAACTAGTACATGTGGTTTGTGATTGGTTAAATTGATCGCTTAAACCAGTTTATATATGTGTTTTGAAAATGCTTAAACTGATTGCTTCTTGAAATGATTACTTCTTGAACACCAAGTCGGATTGCTTCTTGCACTTGAACTGATTGCATTGCCTTATTTTGTTTTGTACACACACACATCCTTGCCTTGTACATATATACATGTTTATATCCATATATGTACATATATATATATGTATGTATGTATATTCCATTATTGAAGTTATGTATACATCCTTGAGTGTGCTGACACCTGAGTGAGCTGCTCCTATGTGCACTGGCACTTGAATGTGCATTTTCTAAACCATTTTGATTTTCTAAACCATTTTGAGTTGAACTTGTTTTTTCTGAACCATTTTATGCGCCTTGGCACTTGTTTTGTCTAAGCTTGTTTATGTGCACTATCTTGAATTCTTGCCTAGTTGAACTTGTTTTTCTGAACCATTTTGATTTTAGTACCTAAGTGTGCTTGTTACTGCTATATGCAGTCTTCTTGCTTGTTACTTCCATGTATATACACACATACATATGTATGTATGTATGTGTGAAATATTTGCTTCTTTTGTATTTTGTACATGTGTATATGTGTGTTGCTCACATATACTTTTGATGCTCCATGGTTTGGCAATCTGTTTTTAACTGAAATGAAATATGCAGTGTACTTGTTTTTCACTTATACATGGCTTTTGGAACTGCACTTCTACACTTTTAAGTCCTCTGTACATACTTGTACATACTATTATATATACATACTTGTACCATATTTTGAATTATCTTGAGCTGCTTTTGAATTGTTCATGTGTTCATTAATAGAACTGCTGCTGTGACATTGTAGTTGAACTTGTTTTTTCTAAACCATTTTATGCGCCTTGGCACTTGTTGTTTTGTCTGAGCTTGTTTATGTGCACTATCTTGAATTCTTGCCTAGTTGAACTTGTTTTTCTGAACCATTTTGATTTTAGTACCTAAGTGTGCTTGTTACTGCTATATGCAGTCTTCTTGCTTGTTACTTCCACATATATACACACATACATATGTATGTATATATGTGTGAAATATTTGCATCTTTTGTATTTTGTACATGTGTATATGTGTGTTGCTCACATATACTTTTGATGCTCCATGGTTTGGCAATTTGTTTTTAACTGAAATGAAATATGCAGTGTACTTGTTTTTCACTTATACATGGCTTTTGGAACTGCACTTCTACACTTTTAAGTCCTCGGTACATACTTGTACATACTATTATATATACATACTTGTACCATATTTTGAATTATCTTGAGCTGCTTTTGAATTGTTCATGTGTTCATTAGTAGAACTGCTGCTGTGACATTGTATATACCTAAGTGTGCATCTAAGTTTGATTTTCTAGTTTGTATATTTTTGGTTTGATTTTCTGGTTTGAGTTGCATTTCCTTATGCACCTGAGTTGAGCCCGATGAGGCTTAGGCTTGACCTTGTGCACATTTGCACTGTGTTGAGCCTTCGGGCTTGACCTTTGCAATAGTCCGTGAGATTTAATCGATGTCCGGCCTTGTGATATTCATAGTGATACATTGTGCATATCATAAGTTGTGCGTGCACATATATATTTGTCCGGCCATGTCTAAAACATGAAGAGAAAACAAACCCATAACTGAGGCAATATTAATATTCAAATTTAATTTAATTTTTGCAATTTAGATTTGTTTATTTTTCCATTTTATTGCGTTGTTTATTTGACAGGTATAAGAGATGACTGGACACAAGCTGGAGCAAGCAAATGAAGATTAATATCAAAAATAAACTCGAGTGAGTGTAAGTGAGTGCTAGTAAAAAAAATCATATATGAGAGTGTAGAGAAAAGTTGTATAGATGAGAGTGATAGTGAAAGTTGTATTGTATTTGAAAATGTAATAATAGTGAAAGTTGTACGGTATTTGAAAATGTAAGTATAGTGAAAATTGTATTGTATTTGAATTTGATTTGAAATAAAATATTTGTTTAAATAAAATTATGATTCATCATTTCAATTTGCAAATATAACATAAGTGTAATTGATACGCATATCAGTCAATATTTATATGTTGTCTACTAGAAAATTTTAGAAATGATACTATAACATCATACAACGTATGGTTTTTCTTCTTTTGATGTGTTAGTGCATATCAGATGACGAAGCATATCTGTGGTCTGATATGTAATGAGATGGCACGAAAATAGACGACAGATAGGTATTTATTCAGACAATGGAGCATATCTGTCGTCTGATTCGTTTTTTCTCATAGTGTCTCTTCATCCTTTGGAAGTATTGAATTGGAAATAGGATTTGACATCCAAAATCAACGGACTACAAAGGTCTAGGGTGGAAATGAAAATGTTTGGGCGATAGTAGACAAACTGAGCAAGAACGTCCATTTTATCTTGGTTAAGTTAACAGGGACAACAACCAGCTTAGCAAAGCCATATGTAAAGAATATCATTTGGTTGCATGGGATAGCAGGTAATATCGTAAGCGACCAAGACCCGCTCTTTACTAGTGAGATTTGGCGAAGTCTGTAGAATATTTTTGGTATCGAGCTATTAAGCACAACTTACCATCTATAGACATGCAAACTAGTCTTGTCATACGAAAAGAGTAAACATGTCCTTGAGGATTTACTAAGAATATATGTTTTAGACTTTGGGGGAATATTATCTATAGTTGGTAGAGTTCGCGAATAACAACACTTATTAGTCGAGCAATGACATGACATCTTTTGATGCACTCTACATTAGACCTTTTAAGTCACTGTTCTATTGGCTAGATACGGGAGATTGACTCATTCTTGAACCAAACTTGTTTAGAGATTCTACCGAGGGGATCTAGTTGCTACTTGGAAGGATGAAGGTTGCATAGTCAAGGCTAAAATGTTATGTGGATATAAGGCAAAAGGAATTAGAGTTTGCAGTAGGAGACCATATTTTTGTGAATATATCATCTATTGTAGGTGTTACGTGCTTTCGAAAAGTGTAGAAATTGGCTTCTAGATATGTAGGGTCATTTCCTATCATTGAGAGGATAGGTAAGCTCACTTATAGAGTAGAGTTACTTAATAGTTTAGTGGATGTGCACAATATCTTTTGCTATTATACCACCTTTTGACCAGGCAGTATATCATAAAAGTTGGCTAAATGGCTTCTGTGATCATCAAGGCAAGAATCCCGGAGAGACGGTTATCAGGCCCAGAAATCGATGATATTTGGAACTATGGACAATAATTGGGCGGATTTGGACCAGGTCCCAATCAAGGTGCAATCGATATGAAGTGATATGGAAGGCCGCATTTCAAATTTCAAGTCAATCGGAGTTCATATGCTCGACTTATGGGCAAAGAAAGAATTTATATGAATCGACCGGGAACAATCCATAAAACAGCGTAAATTGATGAAGATCGATCGACATCTCAAAATCTACAAAGCCAATGCACTTGAAACTTTCAAAGCACAAATATATTGAAGAGTGGAGCCCACAAAAATGATCGCATGAAAAAACTCCCAAAGCTTGGAAAAATAGGCCGATCGTTATTGGAACGATCGTACAAATCAGCTAGAATGATCCATAGTTTTAAAGAAAATGCCATATCTCACAAACGGTATGTCGAAATTGCATAAAATTTGGAGAGCAAGTAGGTTACGTCATGGAGCAACCCCATAATCGATCTAGCTCAAAAGGATCTTGGATTGAGAAATCTTGGAAAAGCAGTTGATCGTTATTGGAACGATCGTACAAATCAGCATAACGATCCATAGTTTTACGGAAAATACGATATCTCAAAAACGGTACGTCAGAATTGCACAAAATTTGGAAAGCATGTAGCCTACATCATAGCCTAAATTTGGAAAACATTTGTGTGTCACATTTGAGAAAATGTACGCATGATATAAACATGATAGTGGGGCCAAGAGCTATCGAGGACTTAGACGAGCTACATTTGACCTATGTGAGTAGGTTGAAAAGAATAGTAGGCCATGCCATAATAGAATTGAGAAATATGGATATAAAACTTGTTTTCCTCCACTAGGGCGACAACACTGATTATTGTACTTGCGAAATGGAGGACCCTACTAAATTTGTCTATCCCGAGTTGTATGAGTCATAATTAGGTATTGAGATGTATGCTTATGTTTGTTTGAATAGTAACACTAGTGCAATATTTGTTGTTTTATTTGTGTTTTACATTATTAGTTGGACTGATGTAATAATTGTAGAATGTATACATGCTTACTACTTATGTTATTCATAATACCTTATCCTTTTTTAAGATGAGATTTTTATGAGTTAGGGACCTTGAAACATTCCATATATCTAGAATGCAATTTTAAAGGGAAAAATTAATGAATTAATAAATTGATATTTAATTTGAATTAAGTGGAAAAATACTCATGGAATTAATTAATTAACAAAGCGTATTTGAGCACTTAATAAATGTTAATTAAATTAATATGTGAGTAGTTTAGTGCATAAATTTATATTCATTAAGAATAATATGTATTTGCAATGCTTATAAGGAGGATGAAATGAAATAGGAATGCTTAATTTATAAAAGAGGGTTAATGGACCAAAGACTAAATCCATGAGACTTATTTTCTCTTTAATTGTAATTCATAACTTAATCCTTTACAACTTAATATCCTCGTAGATTTGGTGAAATATTTATACTCTATGCCTTTTCTCCCTTATAGAAAGTCATTCATAGTAGGTTATTTCAATCTTTTAAAAGAGATAGAGTGAGTCCACGATAAGATAATCCTAACCCATGAGATAAGTAGTCAAAGAAAAGAGGAGAGGTGATGGAAACCGTTCTTGAGAATGAAATCTCATAGCTCTGTAATATGATTTAGCATTGTTTAATAACCCGAAGAATATAAAGAAGCTATATTAGCAACCACCTTTAGTAGATCGTGAGCAGGCTTGGAAAAATGATAGTTTTTCGGGTTTCACGTGTGATAGGATAGTGGTTCGTTCATACCTTGAGTTTGTGCTCAGAGTGGTCTTGAAGTTTATCCTCAAAAGTGCACTTTTTTCGTTGCTCAATAGTTGAGATCTAACCAAGCATAGCTAATTCTAGTTTTTACCACCAAAAGAGAAATTGCAGAGGTGCGACTATCGGACATGAAAGCACTAGCGGATCAAAATACGATGAAAGACGTATTCAAAGAGAATGGAGCACTTGGGTTAGTCGAAGGAGTTGGAAGCTCCAAGAATGATTGATTGCTATGTATGAGGCCCTTGAGATGAGAAACTATTAAAAATAAAAGAATAAGCATCAGGCGAGTGAAGTGAGGAAAGAAAAAAAGAATATGCTGGCAAGCCAGCATGAGAGAAATGCAAGCTTCATTTAGCAGTTTTCTCTTATCTTAAGTGATTCGTAGAAGCTTTCACTCTAGCCAAAAGGGCAGGCAAATGACATGCCTAAATTTAAATAAGGAATCACATATACAAATTCATGCATAATCTATGGAAAAACGGAAGAATTCCACCTCTTAACTTGTAAATGTAAGTTGCTTGCTCCCGACGAGTCCATTTTATGGGGATTCAATGTTTTTGCTCTATTATTTTCCTTGCCTACTTGGCTAAGCATATTCGAGAGAGAAAAAATGCCATCAATAGAGTATCCTTCACGTACTATGAACCAGCCCGGTGTTTTATATATGACTTTTCTTGGGATGACTGATTAACTATAATAGGAATGAGTATCCCTTTACCATAAACAAGTGATCATGATAGAGCTTACAGTTGTCGGGACATGTCGAGCCTGTTTGAACCTCTCCTGTGATTCAAGCTATTCCCACCTTCCATTCTCGCTTTCACCGAAATCAATTACCCACAAGTCATCTTCCTTCAAGATTGATGCTTTCAACTGAGAGTAAAGGCATTCCTTTTCATTTCAAGTGAAAAATATCTAAGAGGATTCTTTTGTTGTTTGGCATTCTTTTACCCAAAAGAATATAAGTCTGGACTCAATTCTTCCAAATCTTGCTGGTAAAAGCAAAGCTTCAGCTTGTGCTTTATAAATAGCTTTGGCACAAAATAAGAAATGGTCTCTGCATAAAAGAAAAGGCTAGGAGTTCACATATTCATCATCTTGGAAAAATCAAGCCCACCATGTAGACATCTGTAAACTGCTCTACCGTAGTTTTTTCGAAGAATCCCATTGTTCTGTTTAATAGTACTTCCCGACCCAGTATATTAATTAGGGATGACCTTGTCATTGGGCTCCTTTTATAATTTTTTAGCTAAGAACTTATGTGTTCTAATTTAGATGAACCATAGAACTCTAGAAAGTGTACATGGATATGGTTACTCATCTTGCTCACTTCGCTCACCTTCAGTCCTCTAAGGTTCTATACTGAAATTTTTAGAGAACAAAAATATTTTACATATATAACTATCCATGGTGACGATATTTTATACACAAGTTTGAATATATTACCTTATTATGATATTTATGAATTAATATGATGGAATATAGCTGAAATAGAAAATTTTTAGGTTTAAATCTTATCTTAATGACATCCAAACCTTATGGAATTTTTATATATGATGTATGAATATATTTGAAAGATAGGTATTTAATATTAAAATTGTCCCATGTGAAATAATACTTTATGAATTGTATTGGTTTAAAACAGAAATTTCAGTATTAGGTAATCTGAAATAATTATGGAAAAAAATGTTAAATTATGGAATTTTTAATGACATATGGAATATCATTTTAGAATATAGGTAAACTTTCCAAAAAAATTGGATGTAAAATAAATGATTAGTGAATTATTGAATGGATAAGAAATTAAAGGAAATTTAGAAAATTATTAGTTAATTAATAAAAGTAATTAACATTTTGAACGAAAGCTCTGGAAATTTTAGTGGGAGTCTGAAAATAACTTGTTATATAGTGATAAAATGGAAAATGTGCTTGGTTAGATAAGTAAGTTTTTTCAAATGGGTAATAAAAAGTTTTTTAAATAATTATGAAACTGCCACTACATGAATATTTTTCTCTCTACTTTCAGAACATATACCTCTCAACTTTTAATTTAACTTTAATGATTTTGGTAATAATGGAAAACCGACGAAGTCTACTTTCCAACCATGTAAATATTATAGTTGTTGGCTAAAAATTTGGTCTACACTCTCAATCAAGTTAGAATGGAAATCAACTGGTAGGAATCAAAAGATCATAAAAAGAACACACAATGGTTTGGATAAAATTTTAAGTCTACTTTACTATAAATTGTATTTTGGGTTATTTCGCAGTTACGACCAAGTTTACAACAATTCTCAATCTAGAATAAAGTTGACTTTGAAAATGGCAATAATTTAGTGCAAAATCTGAATAAAGATCAAAAAGTCCTCCTCTAATTGATGAAGGTTCTCTCTTTATAGATGAACTCGAGCATGAAAATCGTTTGATCTGGTTTGAATGAGAAAATATTTCTAGATTCGAAGTCCTAGCATGACGAATAGGTTAAAATGCACGAAGTCAAGCAATCAATATGGTTTAGTACTAATCGATATGGATCGGTACCGACCCATATCTTTGACTTTCTGTGGCATAGCACAAGCCTTTAACTCTTAGATGCTTGATTCTTTGAATCAATTATGGTTCAGTTTTGACCGATATGCATCAGTACCAACCCATGTCACATCATAGCAACTATTTTTTCTTTAACTCCAAGTTTTGGTTCTTGCACAAGGTAGAGTGGGTCACCCTACCATTATTGGATCGGTCGGTATCTATCCATATGGAATTGGAGAGCCCAAAAGAATAAGCCAAGAAATATCCAACTCTTATCGTTCGGTACCGATCCATATGGATCAGTACCGAACGATATGAGTTGGATATTTGTTGGCTTATTCTTTTAGGCTCTCCAATCTGAATACTCCCGAGCCTTCTGATTCATTTATTTATCAGTCCAGATCCATTGAAATGTCGCTTGGTTCAAATACTAGATAACGCTTGCCCTCCCAATTATACTTCTATGATAATAAAGCATGCTTTAGATTAAGACTAGCAACCAAATCTAGATTTACAAAGGTTCCTCTATCATCTAAACTGTTTTTGTGAAACAATGTAACTTTTTTGTGAATATCAGCACATCATTTCAAATAGCCACCAGGTTGCATCCCTTATGTAGGTATAAATGTTGACGTCTTCCATATGAAGCCTTCGATCATCATAGTGAATCTTTGAAAACTACTTCATTCTCTGGCCAGGTAGATTTCCAATTTCTTCATATCAATTTTCATTCATTCAACTTTCTTTTCATTTTCTCCTTTTGTTTTTCTTTAAAAAAGGATATCCTATCGATTGGCATTGATCGGTGTTGATCGATACCGATCGATTGGTGAAGTTTCATATAAATGCAAACATTATGAAATTTTCCTTTTCACTTTTTAATTTATAGCTTTATTTCTTATATCCATTAACACCTAAAATTCCTTTGCCACTCAGATCTAGCATCGCCACCTTAAGCAACAATCACTACCATTTCCATATCTAACTTCATAGAACTCCATCGATCCACAAGAAAACGAACATCCCATCTCAAGTTTTCTATCAATTTTGATGACATCCTTCTCGTTCTTGATCTAGATGCCTAGGTGGCTTGTCACCACCATGTCTCAAAACACCGTCGTTGTGTCAAACTTCCTGAATCCATCACTACTGATCCATGCTGGAGACCAAGTCACCCTTCTCCATCACGTCCCCAATCATCCAATAATCGTGGCATGCCATATCTATGACTTAGTATGGAGGTGGTGGACAGTGAAAAGGACTATCTTGTCTTAGCCGACTTTGAGCATGAATTGGTGTCTCGGTGTTGGATTGATTCGATTCAAGAGGTCATCTTTTTGGAAATGTTCCAATACTTATTTAACTTAAGGGTCAGTGCATTTAGGATATCTATCCAATTGACACCTGAAACCATACACCACAATCTTGCAACTACACAAAGAATATTCATTGTGCAAAGGACACAGGACATACACTGCATAAACAAAATCACATATCACTGCCACAGTTGATGTATAGAACTTGATTGGTCAACACACGTCGACATCCATCAGATTCTCTATATTAGCTATTTGAGACTTAAACAAAATAAACGTTGAATATTAAATCATACCGACCATGCTTGTATCCCATGCTATTAGTATAAAATGGAATCTCTTTAACGTTCAGGGCGTCTCTCTACTACTGCAGGCCTTTCTACACCTCCAACAGCAAGTTCTTTTTCTACCCTAGCTTCTACTTCAACCATATCCAGTGTTTGGCAACCACGATGCCAACCTAAGTACCACTAGCCCCTTACGTTCCCTTAGGAGAAGAGATCACTCTAGATGTCGAGTTAACCGGCGTTATGATCTTCGATAATTCCTTGGATTCTTCGATTTCTAGTTTAATGGCCGCATGTGTCAAAAGAATATGCGAATGCCATGACATCCATCTGGACAAAACTTTGGTCCCTTTATTATCCCAAAGGGCACACGATTCCCTAGAGGGCTATATAACTTGCAACAGATACATGTGCCTTTCGGGAGCTATTCCACCGTTCAACCATTTCCTGAGGTTGATGCTTCAACTCTTTAGACTAGCTCCGGCCCAACTGCATCCAAATGGATACGATGCTCTAAAATGCACACACATGGTCTTCATTTAACACCTAGGAAGGGTGCCAACCTTTGAGGAAATTTGGTACCTCTATTACTTCAAGAAGAGGTCCAACGACCCGTCTCTTACCTTCTTAGAGTAATACCTGCCAAATAGTCATCAACGTCCACAACAAACTAAGAAAATTCAAGGATGAATACTTCTTCATCAAATGCCCAACCAGTTTAATCCAGAAGTGGTTATCAAGATGTAAATTCCAATTCTTTTCATCCCCTTGCATCGGATTTTACTTCACTCAAGTTACCAATCTTCCATCGCTACTTCTTTTACATACATCTCTCAAAGAGTTGCAAATGCTACTTTGGCAATGCTCTTCAGGTTCTAAAAGAAATCCCATAAGAGGATAGAAAAAGAATGAACCTGCTTTCTTCATTGACCTTAGGCTATGCCATCTGACTGCTACATAATGGCCAAAAAGTTAGCGATTTTCCTTCTGAACCAATAGCTGCTCAAGCTGTCCAAAAAGTTAAAATCTATCTTTCGGCCCTCATGCATCATTCTGCTCCAAATGTGGCACGTGATGTCCATGGTATTAGCAAAAAGGAGGATGAGAGGAATGTAAAAGAAGGATGAAAAGTTAAAAGAGGGGGAGAAGAAGAAGATGATGAGGAAGAAGACAAAGACCACAATGAAGATGACGACGAGGGAGAATCAACTAGGGAAAATGATCCCATAGAGAGACTACTCCACCTGCCCTCAGGCCCTTCAAACTCAAAATCAAAACTATATAGTTGGCAACCAAGTCTCAAAAGAGTTCGGGTAGGGGACTATTTCCTCCGCTAGCCATTAAGGACATATATGGTAACTTATCCAACCTTGAAAATATTTTTGACTTCACTGGGCCTGAGTTCGACATTGATGATTTCCTAACTCCTGACTTCCCATCTGGTGTCGATGTACCTTTTACTTACATGGAGAAAGTTACTTGATCGATCAACCCCAAGAGAAAGGTCCGTAGAATCGGTGTGACAAACCGACAATCCATACGAATCTTAAGATCAAAGCACGTTCACTCTGCACTTACCCTTGTCGATTCTAAGTTCTAATTCATTTCTCTTCTTTTCAGGTGCCATAGGACAATCTTCATACAATGGACATAAAAGGAAATCTGGCTACTCTGGCCATAGGAAATTTAATTCTTCACAATATCGATATGAATCTAAAGAAGAAAGAGGAAGGAAAAAAGAAATAGAATGAGAGAGAAGGATGAAAGAGAAAGATGCACCACGATCGATCGAGATTCTAATGATCGCTCTGGCTCTAAAAGGAGGTCGGGCTCCCCCTTGCATGAGTGTTCTCCCTTTGCAAAGTTCAAATACCCTCACTCCAAAAGGTTCAAGCCTCATCCACCGTGCCATTTTGTACTCAAAAGATGACATAAATAAAAAATCATTTTTTGTTCAACTCTATCTCACTTATTTTATAAGATTTATTTTCATACATATGTACATGTCAGCATGTATAAATGTATAATTATCTGTAATGAAATTACTTATGTATCCTACCTGCTTATGTCCGTGATCTATGCAATGCCTTTATTTATTGTAACTCTATACATATAAACAAGTATCTGCTATTGTCCAGTGTCTTTCTGTTACTTAGCTTTGTTTATTATCTATTAAACATTTCTTGATTGACTAAACAAAACTGTACCCGATTGACCAACCTCGCTTATTATTGATGAACATATCATGTTCGACTATAAACAAAGCTATGCTCTATCGATTTGACTGAGATCATATGGCTTTTCTTCCCGTTCAGCATGAGCGTCAATGTAACTCAATATTGTACCTGTAGAAAATTCGATTATACACCGATTCCTATCTTCGAGTATCGGTGTCGTCAACGCCTATCTCCGAGCATCTATCTGTGACATCATCTATCTCCGAGAGTTCCAATGATCTGGTCATGGACCAAAGGAGTTGGTCGATATCTATCTCTAGTTACCCAGACATTCGGTTTTCAAAACATAAAATGTCTGGTTGTGTACGCTTGCAACACAAAGTCGAACTTTAAGAATGCAGTTCCACAAATTCAAAAGCTACCTTTATTTAAGAATAAATGAATGTCAATCATCACCTTATTACATCGACACTTGATGAATATAATACCTTATTTACAAAAAGAAATCAAGTTTAACAGTAGCGCAAATGCTTGTTATTCCATGCCCACATAATTGGGCTCCTATCGAATGTTGATAGCTTGAAAGTGCCATCTCCAAGCTTCTGTCTATGACATAAAGTCCTTCCCAATTTGGACCAAGTACCTCTGCATGCAGAGTGACTTGTTTCAATATGACAGTACCTATCTCAAAGGTACAACTTCGGCCTTGACATCGAACTCTCACTACACTTTGCTGGAGAGTAGCTACCCTTAGATTAGCCTCTTCTCGCATCTCTTCCACTAAGTCAGGGGATGAATGCAACATCTCCTTGTTCACCTTGGGGTCAAATTGCATTCGTTTGTGAGAAGGGCCTACAACTTCAATTTGAATCATCGCCTTAGTTCCATATGCCAAAGTAAATGGAGTATGTCTGGTTGCGGACTTTTAGGTTCTCCGATAAGCCCATAACACCAATGGTAACTCATCTACCAAGTTCCCTTTAGCTTGATTCAATTACTTCTTAATAATGGAATTGATGATCTTATTCATACCCTCCACCTATCCATTTACTTATGGATAAGCTACCACTACAAAGCTCTTCTCAATTTGATATCGAGCATCATAATTCAAGAAAATTTTCACTTTCGAATTGAGTTCCATTGTCAGTGGTGATCTTCTACGGAAGTTTAAACCTAGCTACATATAATGTTCTTCACCATGAAGTTGATCACTTTTCTGAATTGGTCATCGTAAGAGGTTCCACTTCAGGCCATTTTGTGAAGTAGTCCGCAACCATTATCGCACACTTTGCACCTCCTTGGGACATCAGTAGCACTCCGATGATATCAGTTCCCCAGATTAAAAATGGTCATAGGCTAACTATCTACGTAAGCTAATATTATGGGGCTTTAGGAATCTTCGCGAATCTTTTGCACTTGTCACACTTTCTTATCTATTCAACCAAGTTTCGATTAATAGTTAGCCCAAAGTATACAAAATAAAGAATCTTCTTTGCTAAATTCTATGCCGGATGTGATCACCATAGCTCCCTTCGTGAACATCTGCACGGATCTTCTTTGCCTCATCTTTGTCGACAAACCTTAGTAGAATCCTCTCGTATGCATCACTCCTTCTTGCATAATGAACCGAGGTCTCTTAAGTAGGAGTTTTCATCTTTCATTCTAACTTTTATGAAGAGTCCCTTTAACAAATAGTCTTTGATTGGAATCATCCATGGTTCCAAGATCTAATCAACGTCCATATCGTCTATATTTGGAGTCTTCAAAAACTGCTACATGCATCATTCCCAATAGTTGTGCATCACTACAGCTCGCCAACTTAGCTAATGAGTCAGCATTTATATTCTCCTCTCTAGCGATATGTGTTGTTGTATAATGCTGAATATTGCCTAATAGCTCTAAAACCTTCAATAGGTAAGGGACTTGTCATTCGCCCTTAGCTTTAAATTCTTTCTCTACTTGGAAAATCACCAATTAGGAATCGCTAAAGATATGCAATGTCTTCAATGCAATTCTTTAGCTGTTTTGATCCCTACTATCAGTGCTTCATACACAGTTAAGTTATTCATCTCACAAAACTCAAGCTTCGATGCATAACAGATCCTCCGACCTTTCGAAGTTATCAGAATTATTCCAGCCCTAGAATCATCTTCATTGGATGCTCTATTAACATATAATTTCCATTGAGAAAGCTCAACCAATTATTCTTCCACTTCATCAACTTAGATGATGAATTAAGTAATGAAATTTACCAATGCCCATCCTTAAATTTTCTTTCTAGGATGATAAGTAATGTTGCGACTCAACTCTATGTTCCACTTTATCAATCTTCCCAAAGTCTTAGGATAATGCATACTTATCTGAGGGGTTGATCCGTTAACACTTGTATTTATTAGATAAGCCTGAAAGTATGGCCTCAACTTCCTCAACGCTATCACCAAGTAATACGCCAACTTCTTTAGCTTTAGCTATCGTTTCTATACTCTGGTGAATCGCTTGCTGATATGATAAACTAGCCTTTAGATTTTACACTCCTCGTACAATAGTGCTGCATTTAATGCATGAGTCAAGATTACACTACAACAAAAATACCCTATTACAACGTCCTTTTTACAACGGGTATATTCCGCCCGTTGTAATAGACGGCTATTACAACGGTCGTTTTAGGACCGTTGTATTAGATGCTCTGTCCAACGCCCTTCTTACAACTTGCATTATTTGCCCGTTGTAATAGAGAGATATTACAACGGTCAACTTCTGCCCGTTGTAATGGAAGTATATTTTACAACATTTAGCAAATGCCTGTTGTAATAGATCGACTACGAAATTAGGGCACTTCTCTCCCCAGTTATCACATGGTTTATCACGTGGTTTATCGACAACGAAATTAGGGCCCATTGTAACAAAGGATCGATGTAAATTTTTAACTTTTTATCCAATTTATCGACTACGTATTTCATTTTCCAAACTATGAAATTAGGGCACTTCTCTCCCCACGCAAAAGAAATTTATCTTCTCTCCACTTCGCGAAATTAAGGCACTAGGGCACTACGTATTTTATCTTCTCTCCACTTCGCGATCGAAGAAATCGAGGAATTCATGATTCAAAATTGGTGAAGAGAGAATAGGTTTGTGCTTTTCGTATCTATGGTTTGTGCTTTTCGTATCCGATGGATGATTGCATCTAGGGTTTTGATTATGTGTGATTTAGGTTTTCTATCTGTTGATTTTCTATCTGTTGATTTTCTATCATGCATTCGTTTGATATGTAGTTCCTTAATGATGATTGTTGTTATGTCAAACTCATCTGTTGATTGTTTGCTGGTGTTGTTGGGAAGCAAACGCATAAGTCTGTTTTGCCTTTTGTTGAGGTGAGGATGCCAATGGTTGATGATGGGCATGGATGGTGTTCCCAGGCTTTGAGTAAGATTTATGGATATGCTATGGGTTTAGTAAGCCATTAGAGAGTGAATGAGTGTTGTTGTATATTGTCGTGTGTGTGGGCTGCGGGGGTGTTTCTTGTTGTCTGTGTGTGTGTGTCTGTCCGTTGTCTTTTGGATCTATGTAGTATTTGCTCTTTTGTTTGTTATCGATGTTGGTGGGAGTATTGAGTAGTTTGGTACTTTTTGCTGGAGAGGATAAATGTACGAGTTCGTAAAGTCAGCAATGTAATAAGCTAGTTCTATCTGTATATGCAACGTCACTAGCTATCTTTAAACTTTCATTCCATTGCAGTCAAAAATCGTACATAAGAGCATTCCATCAGTGGTTTGCTGGTAGTACAAGGGGATTTAATTCTGAAAGCTGTTGCTGGGTAATAGTAGTTCACTTCCTGTTATGCAACAAGTTATTAAGATTTGTAAAACTTACGTGATGTTTGAGTAGCAAAAACGATATCTCCTACTTTTACCATTTCATTCCTCTTTGTTCAAGCCATGACTAAAATCTTCGGGTTCTTGGCTTCCACTAGTTTACGCGAAAAATGATTTATATAAATATTTAGTTATGTTTTTACATTGAAATCATGTATAGTTAATTTAATTTTTTATTTTCAAATTGAAACATTTAATATATTTTTATTAGTTTGATTGTTATTTATATTATTGATTAATAAATAACAAATTTGCAAATGATGTTTATTCGTTCGATACTTTGTAGCATAATTGAAAAACAAGGAGAACAGGCATCAACGTAGACTTTTATAATTTGATTTAAAAACTAATTTAAGCATACCAAATCCTTTTGACGGTCCACAAAAGATCTCGAGCCACCCCTACTTTTTCTAATATGGTAACAAATTTCTAATATGCTTTTCAAATACTTAAAGTTTTCCCCTACTATTGACTTGTACCTACTACCCCAACATATTTGCTTTCATTATATTCGAAATTTAGTGTTGCTTTGGTCATGCAACTTGTTTATTTCGAGGCTGAACTTGATTTGTACATAACTTTTGATTCTTTTATCTGATTTTGATGATCTTTCACATCCGGGAAAACCTAAAACATAAGTTATAACTTTCATTTGAAATGTTTTGTGAAATTTTGAAGTTTTCATGGTCAAAAACGTAGTTTTAGACTGCTGTCCTGCACTTATAATACTATTTTATTATCCAATCAACTCATTAAAGATAGATATCAAAAGTTGCTTCAAAAAAATAAAAACATACACATATTTAATGGAGTTCACTATTGTTAAAAGCAGAATATAATGTGCTTTTACTAATAGTTTCGAAATACAACAATCAGAATCTCTGAAATTTATATACTGGATGCATATAGGTAATGATATAGTGCAATTAGCTGATGATTTCAATTTAATTTTTTTGAATTAAAAAAAATTAGGTTATTTATTTATATTCAAGATGGGATTGAATTTAGAATCCTAAGTGAAAAAGGACTTTCTTAAGCATATATGTTTCTCATTCATCTAAAAATCCTTAGCAAAATACTTTAAAAGATGAATCAGTAGTAAACGCATAAAATAATTGTAATTCTGAGGAAGTTTTTTTTATAATATTTAGAAAACCATAGAAAAATAGTGCATTTTTTATAAAAGTTTATAGCAGAATATTTTGAATTAACCATATATTTTTACTACTTGGGACTGTAACATATCAACCCACTTAATTTGATGGGAATTAATAACATTCAAATTATAAAATATTAACATATACAAGGGTTTATTGCTTAAGATGTTAGGAGTACGATGGAGAGAGGCAAAGTCAAGATTAGTTTCGGCTATTAAAGTAGCTTCTACTTGCCCCGACGCTTCCTCTAGATTAGCGATGCTAAAACCGGATACTATAGAAAATGTTCAAGAGTGGAACGACTTTGTTAAGGAAAAGTTGTCGGAGAAATTTGAGGTAATAAGTTGTATTTTATTCAGTATAAATTAAAAGGTAAATAATATTTTATTAATGAATTTCTCCTATGTAGGAAACTAGCAAAAAATTCAAAGCACTGAGAGATAAAAATAAACTTCCACATATAATGAGCAGAAAGGGTTATGTAAGATTATCTGAAGATATGGTAAGAAATGCATGTACATTTACATCAATAATATTTTTTTCTTTGGTTCGTCTTCTTACTATTATTATTTGCAGAAAAAGGAAACTGGAATATCAAATATTAGCAGAGACGAGCTATGGTGCAAAGCCCATACAAAGAAAAATGGAGACCCACCGAATTCCATTGTTGCCGATTGCATTGTAAGTTTTTTATTTATTCTTTTGAGATATGAGTGTAGATATTTATTCAAAACTCGTATGTACTTGACATTGAGGGATCAATATTTCTGCGATCCACTCATATATCAGCTCATATATATTTTCTACGATCAATATTTCACCACAAATATTAAATACATTGAAATGAACATTGAGGGATGATAGTTTATTCATATTTCATTTTTCTTGAAATGGTCTATTTTGATTTGTAGGCTAAGATAAAAGAGCACAGTAGTGCTCAGAGCTCTCATGGAACAACATCGGTAAGTGGAGATGGGATGTCCCATGTTTTTGGAAATGAACATAGGGGAAGGGTGAGAGGACTGGGTTTTGGTGTAGTACCATCTCAAATGGGTGTTTATTCAACTAATTCAAAAAAGGTGATTGCATTGGAAAATCAAGTAACTCATTTGGCGGCTAGAGTAGAAGAGTTGACTAATTTGGTCATGATAGTAAGTTTATATTTAATTAGCTATTGTTAATAAATATGTGATATGTGCTTATGAATTACAAAGTCATCTCTTGTACTTTTACAGAGAAGAAATGATAATATGGAGGATATGGAGATCCCTGAGGCTCATACATCTCAGGTTAGAATATATAAATAATCCTAAATTAGTATATGAAATTTGGGTTTTTTTGCTTTGAGAAATTGTTGTTCATTAATCATGGTAGTAGTTCAATTAGTTTAATTAGTTCACATTTCATTTATTTTTAGAAAAAAAGGAAAAAAAACCTTTCGGTGAAACCTTACTCTTTTTTACATAAATAATGTAACTTTTTTGGTGAAGTTCATATTCACATAAATAATGTAGAGAGTAGATGCATTAACTTGACAGTGGTAAAGCCAAAAAATGTCACTAAGGACTTGTATGGTTGAAAGTTGAAACCTTACTCTTTTATACATAAACTGTCTAAAGTACCATCACAAAAACATAAGTAGCTAAAAAAATATTGAAAAAATAAAATAAAAATCTAGAGAAGCTCAATATATTTTTGTTTTCTTTATCAATATTTATGTTAACTATTTTGAATTTTAAGTAGTGTCACATTTTGCATCTTAACAACTGAACTTTAATGAAAATACTGTCATTACAATTGTCAATTTTGATCGAAGAATCAAGAACACCCTCTCTAAATAAACAGTATGAAATTTGTTTTGAATTAATTCATGTTCTTTTAAAAGGCCATTGGTTTTTCTTTTGGAAGGTGATGCACCTGTAAACTTATATTTTACAATATTTATAGTGAGTTGGAAGGTTGGATTATTTAGTTCTAGAAAAGGATGAATGTGGAGGTTGGATTGCGGTTGTGGATTGGAGGATGAGTTATAGTTGGAGTTGTTTGGATAGTGGGTGGTGTTATGTGATCTGTGTCATGAAAACTGTTGTGATAGATTTATGAGGATTTTCAGAATCTTAAACAGTCTTTGCTGGAAATGTGATAAAACTGTTAATGCAATATTTTCTCAACTGAAACCACTAATACATGCTATCAATATAATTATGTTATTCACAGAAGATCCTGCGTGCATATGCCTACGTTGTTTTGTTAGCAATTTACACCTACGGTATTTCAAATCTTATGTAAATTCTATTTTCTAAATTTACATTGGCTGCACTTAGGATGAAGTTAGCATAAATGTTTTTTTAGAAATAAAACTTCGAATTTTTTTTGATTTACACCGATTCCATCTGGTATGAGATTAGTATACGTACTTTCTTTTTCAAATGTACGCTTGCACAATTTGAAATTGCAACGTAAAATTTTGACTATGCACTAGAAATTGTCTCTAATAAGGTTTGAAAATAGTCTCTTCTGATTTTGTTCATTGATACATGCTTGAAATGATAGATTCTCCATACTTTTAAAATTATATTAGTAGATTACGAATATACACAATACCAAACACATCTATTTTTTTACAAAAAGAAAGTGAAGTAACAGGGGAAAGATGGTGATGTCGGTGGTTGTTGAAGTGGAGGAAGGTTGTGTTAGAGAGAGGCAGTGGGAGATGGTGAGTGAAGTGAAGTAAGAGATGGTATGGCTGTTGTGCGACGGTAGTTTTACTGGTATTGACGATTGAAGTGGAAGCTGTAGCGGTTGACAGGGGATGAGTTGAATGGCTATTGTGGTAGTTTAGAGGGAGGTGGAGTTTGAGACTATGGAAGTTTGTTTGCTTAGTGTATCAGGTTGAAGGTGGTGTATTGGGATTGTGGTTGCACTACAGTGTGCACAGTGAAGTGTTGTAGTGAGGCTTGTGATGGTGTTGTAATGAGGTGTATTGGTGATAGTGGAAGAATGTGAAGTTAAGCAGGGAGTAAGTTGTGAATGGTTGAGTAAGAAATAGGTGATGTGGTGAGCAGTTCTTATTTTGGGATGATGATGTGCATGGTTGGGGAAGAGGTATTGAAGGGTTTGTGGCAGTTCAGTTGGTGGTTGATGTGGTAATAAGGTGTTTGTAACTTGAAAATAGGGAATAAAATAAAACATAATGCTGAGGACTGAAAATAAAGAACACAAATGCAATTTAAATTTGAAATGCCCTTCTTTATGTTATGGTTATACTCGGTTTTAATGCAAGGCAAAAGTCTCCTTGGCTAATTTAACATTTTTACTCAAGTAAAACCAAAGTTTTAAAATTATAACGCATTGAATTTGAATAGAAAGATCTGGGAAAAAATGGATTGGAATGAAAACCCTATTTAGATTACAAGTAAAAGTTAAACCAGAAAAAATCATATATAGTGGAAAAGAGAGGCAATACTTGTTCATATATAGTTTACTTTTGAGTAATTAATTTACTTCTTTATGATGTCGGCTCATGACACTAAGACATGTGATTAGGAATACACTGAATTGTTTACTTGATCAGTTATATGGTATATTGCTTTCTGCATGAGGTCAAAAATGAATAGAGCAAGCATCGGCCATTTAATTCTGCGACCAGTTTTATCCTTCTACGTACAATTCCGTGTTGTGAAATAGGCTATGCAATTAGTATGGTTAGTCTATTGCAACGGGTTATGGCCGTTGTATTATAGTATATTGCAACGAGCAACACAAGTTGTTAAATACGCTTTTTACAACGGTCAATGCATGTTGTGAAAAAGGCTATGCAACTAGTATGGTTAGTCTATTGCAACGGGTTATGGTCGTTGTATTATAGTCTATTACAACGGTCTTAACCCGTTGTAAAAAGGTATACTGCAACGGTTTTTACAACATGCATTGCCCGTTGTAAAATGTGGTGGATCTATTACAACGAGGCCTATTACAACAGGCACATGCCCATTGCAAAAACCATATTACAACGGGCATTGCCCGTTGTAAAAAGACTGTTTTGTTGTAGTGTTACTAGGTAGATAAAGAAATCTTCTCCCTTCAAAGGTTTTGACAGTACACTTGGTTTCTTCAAATGATCCAATAGGTTCTAAATGTGGCTTCACATTTGCTCACCGCTAGAACTTTCCTCTTTCTTTCATGAGGGCATCTAAGAATGGTATATATCGGTCACCTTCAAGATGAACCGACTCAATGCAACAACTTTACCATTCAAACTCTACATTTCCCTCCCCGACTTTGGGGTAGTAACCAGTTTCAATGCTTTGATTTATTCTGGATTCGCTTTATGACCCCTTGAGTTTACAATAAGACCCAAAAAATCGCCTAATGTAACTCCAAAAAACACTTCAATGGATTTAGTTTTATTCTATACTTTTGAAGCATGTAGAACATCGCCTAGAGGTCGCCCATGTGATTCACCGATTGTCGTGACTTCACAAGCATATCATCCACATAAACTTCCATTGTTTGTCTGATCTATTCTTTAAACATTTTGTTGACCAAACGCTGGTAAGTAGCTTCAGCATTCTTCAAACTGAATGACATGACTCCTACAATATAGTCCCAAATCTATAATAAAACTAGTATGCTCTTTATTTGGTACAAACATCACAAACACATCGATAAAGGAGAGTTGCTTATTGCCAGCTGTTCTATCCACAATTTAGTCGATTTGTGGCAAGGGAAGCAGTCCTTCGGGCATTCCTTATTCAAGTTCGAATAATCAGTGTATGTCTACCATTTCTCATTCACTTTATTTACCAACAATGGATTTGATACCCACTCCGGGTATAGTGCATCGCGAATGAAGCCATTTTCCTTTAACTTATTCACTTCTTTTTTAGCACAATGGATTGCTTTGGTTCCATGTTGTGCCTTTTCTACTTCACTGAAGGGTAACTTAGTTTCACATTCAGTGCATGAGACGCAACAATAGGCGATATCCTGTACATATTGGAATGTGTCCAAGCAAACATGTCCGTGTTTTCTTAGAGAAACCCTATTAACTCCTTCCTCATCTTCAAGCTGAGTTGAGATCCAATTTTGAGACCTTTCGATAGATCTTTATTGTCTTTTGGGACCTCAATCATCAGATCCGCCAGTGCCGCACTTGCCTCTTTTAGCTCCTCCCGTGGGTCCGTAGATTTATAGTATTTGTTATTGGACCCAAATTAAGCCTTGGGTGGTAATTGCTATGCATTAGAGGATTTGATGTAGAGAGTCTTCTTTGCACCATTTCCTTCAGCTCGTCGCCTCGTCCCTCTGAGCTTAGTAACATATCACTTATAACCCGTGCTCTGATCTCCTTAAATTGTCTCTACTCCATTAACCGTTGGAAACTTCATCATCAAGCACCATGGAGCGAGTGCAACTATCAAATTGGCAAGGTTCGATCAGCTCGAGAAAGCATTAAAGGTTGATAATCCATCTACAACCACAAAATTTTACAACTACACCACCTTGCGATCTCTATCTCCCAATTCAACAGATAATTTGTTGCATCCGATTGGATCTTTAGCCTCTTTCCTTGGATGCAAGATTTACATGGATGTTGATCTTTTTTGTCTAGTTGCACCTTATTGAAAGTCTATTTAAATAAGATATTCACCTGGCTTCTACTGTCAATAAGAAATCGGTGCACCATAGCTAGCCCAATAACGGTTGTAATCATCATTGAATTGGGCATCAGTGCCTCGACCCCTTAACACCTTGTTTGCGGAAGACTATACTATTAATATCTCGGATATTGATTTTGATGACAACAACCACATAAATATTGATACTAATGTTTTTCCAAGTTGTATAGAGTATTTTGTAGGATATTATATAGGTTTATATAAGTACACGATAATCGAGTTTGAAGATTGATTCATAAAGAGACTAGAGATCAAGATTCAATGATGATGACCAAGATATTTTGAAGACTCGTGAGTTTAGAGATAGAGACTAGAAGAGTTCAGGACTATAGTTTAAATGAGTTAGAATAAAATTGTCAAAGTCCTCAGATAGCGATCTTTGAATACTTCCTTATTAAAAATATTTAATATTACTTTATATTTTATATTCAATATATTTTATAGAAATTTTAATAAATGTTTTTAAAAGTTTTTATAAATGTTCTTAAGTATTTTAGAAACTATACTTAAATAATTTTACAAGAGTTCATAATCTTGGAACACCTTTTAAAAGTTTTTGTTTTTTTAAAACATAGATAAGTAGGTTCGAAATATACCCCCTAGGTATGTCGACATATGTACCATTGGGGAGATGAATTTTAAAATTTGATTTTAGGCCACATCCCTTTACGAATATACACTTCCTTTTAAAAATTGTTTAGACAAGTAAAAAGATACCTTTTAAATTTCAAAAAGTTATGATTGTTTATTACATCCTTTCACAAATAGACACATCTTTTCAAACTATAAAGTTATTATTTCTTTCAAAAATGGTATTTTTAGTTTAACTGATTAATCTCAAAATAATTTTAATAACTATCCCGATTTGGTTAAGATGTTTTATGCAAATTTAAGTTGAAAGATTTTTCAAGGAGAAGAAGGTCAAGTATGGAGTATTGTAAAAGGCACTACAATTGTTTTGGATTGTGAAATTATAAGCCAAATTCTTGTTTTTAAAAGTAGTGGAAATGACCTCTCCATTGTTGAAATTTATTATGGTAATAGAGAAGTTATGCACGATTTATTTTTTAATGATGAATAATATGGGTTTAAAGGCAAAAATCTTAGTCCAAAAGCAAGATTAATGAGTCTTATTTTACAGCAAAGTACTACACCGAAGACGGGAAATTACAATAACACAACTCAAAAAGTTTTCAAAGCTCATTTCGTGATTTTTGAAAAATATGATATAAATTAGGTGATTTTGGATGACTTTGTTCAAAAGAAAATTTCTAAGAATGAAAACAAACTTTACCATGGTGTATATCTTACTAGAACTTTCAAGTACTTTGGTATTGACATAAGAGGTGAAAATATTTTGCCTTATAAAGTTTTCGACAAAATCGACATCTCTCTTATGCATATCCCTCTTGAATTCGAACCATATAAATCTCTTGCTGAAAAGGAAGAGAGATTGTCATAAGATGAAGAACAAAAGATTCAACAACAAGAAGAAGAAGGTGATGGTATGGGTATTGTGACACCCTACCCCGAGATCCACACTAACAAAGGATATTACAAAGTAATATGGTTAGTTAGTGTAGAGAATAGGGTTGGTTAAGAGCGACTATCCATGAATTTTATTTTAAGTGAGCATCGATATGCGATTAATATGTTATATATTTTTTCATCACTAGTGGAATCAACATATACAATCTAGGCTTAAAACAAGACTACAGTGGCTAAATAATGATCCAGAATAATATATAATAAATACAAATCATAGAATATACACAACATAATATAAATAGATACAAGCAGATAATGACGAATAAGTACATAAAGTCGACTACAAAACTGTGGTCATCACGAATATGTACAAATGCGTCCAATAAATGAGTCTAAACTCGATATAAGATACAACAATATACGAATATGTACATATATACAAGATGAAAGTAGAATGAACGATAACTAGACAACTAGAGTGAAATCCTCTCTAGAACTATCAAACTGGAGCACCTTAAATATCTCGGTCTGACCCAAGTATTATAAAATAATAAACAGGTCAGTTTAGACTATAATGAATGGGTTAAGCAAGATAAACAATGGATGTTATGATATAAATCCCATATATGAACACAAAGTCAGGAATTGGCTAACAAAAGAATGCTTTAATAAACTCCATGTGTGTAATCACCAAATATCAAAACCCAAAATAACTTCTAAAAGCAAAATCTCCAAAATCATTCGGTGATAACACAAATAGCATCGAATCTAGAAATCATAACATAAATCCAGAATATCACATAAAAAGGGGGAAATGCGCCAAAACTCCAAGATCGGCGAAATAAATTCACCTACATGCATGTAACTCCAAGATAGACGTATAAGTCTATAAACATCAAGATAGGTATGAGACCTATAAACATCAAGATAGGAACAAGTCCTATAATCTTCCAAATAGGTACGAGACCTATAAACATCAAGATAGGTATGAGACCTATAAACATCAAGATAGGAACAAGTCGTATAATCTTCCAAATAGGTACGAGACCTATAAACATCAAGATAGGTACGAGACCTATAAACATCAAGATAGGAACAAGTCCTATAATCTTCCAAATAGGTACGAGACCTATAAACATCAAGATAGGTACGAGACCTATAAACATCAAGATAGGTATGAGACCTACAAACATCAAGATAGGTACAAGACCTATAAACTTCAAGATAGGAACAAGTCTTATAAACATCAAGATAGGAAAAAGTCTTATAAAACTGTAACAGCCCGCACCTCACTTAACGCAGATATTGTCCCCACCTTAGTCACCTCAGCCTCATGGGCCAAACCAAGGTGTGGGGTTTTGTTCCTCAAAAGACCTCGACGTTGTTATGAGGTGAAGTGATGAAGGCCAAGTACTAAGTCATGACCGACTTAACAAGCTCGTAACTCGGAACTGACCTAACGAAGCTTTTAAGTCGTCCCAATGACTTAATGAAGACCTGCGAGTTAACAAGCAAAAGCTTACCGAGTTATGCAGCGATAATGTCGTTCCAAATGGTGAAGTGATAGGTCGTACACGACCTAACGGGTCCTTTAAGTCGCCCCAACGACCTAGTGTAACTCGGCAATGACTTAGTGAAGACTTACGAGATAACGAGTCCCTTAAGTCGCCTGAACGACCTACCGAGTTACGCAGTGAAAAGGCAGAGCAAATTGGTGAAGTGTTAGGTCGTGAACGACCTAACGAGTCAAGAGATAAGTCGTTGAAGATAGAGGCCGTGGATTCCTTGTGCCGCTTTACTGTGAGCCGTTAATTTCTTAAGTCGTAAGTCGGCATGTGTGCTAAGTCGGCTGATCTGGTGGAGAGCTGTTAAGTCATTACCGACTCATAGTAAGTCGTGGATCGCGTCTGTTATCGTCTGTTTTTAAGTCGTTTGTTTTAGGTCGCGTATGACCTAAGTTGAGTCGTGAGGAGTTGTTAGGTCGGCAACGACCTAAGTGATGTATTTTCTGTTTGTTTTTTCTGTTTGTTAAGTCGGAGTATGTTGAGTCGCATATTTTTAAGTCGTGAGTCGGAGTCTTGTTATAAGTCGTACACGACTTAAGAGTTATACAGATTAGTGATGAGATTTGTAACTTCTATAAATAGGTCGGTGGTGCCATTTGTAATAGTTTAGTTGATTTGAAATAAAACTCTTGTTTTGTTAGCTTTGTGCTTTCACTCAATTGGTAGTCGAGTGTAATCTCCTATCTCCTCTTTCGGATAATCGAGTGCGCTCAATTCAACGACTGCAGAAGCCGATTCACGGAATCTAGTGCGCTAGATCAACGTGTGAAGAATCGCAGATCTTTGAACCCGGTATCGTGCGCGATCAACGAGTTCGGGATAGCTAGAATTCAGTATCTTTGGATCAACGAATTCGGGCATTTCAGTATCTTCCAATCCATCGATTGCTACTCTCAACGATCGACATTGTTTTTGATTAATCCGCTGCGTCAGTTTTGGTATCAGAGCTTGTTTTAGCCAATCATAGCTAAATCGAGTCTTGGAGCCAATTCTTTTGAAGAATTTTGAAGTTGAAGTGATAGCCGAGCTTGAAGTGAGAAGCCGAGCTTAGTAGAAGTGTTGGAGATCAAACTTGCCTCATTTGGAGAAGTTGTGTTCATCGTGTTCATCGCGAAGTTGCAACAAAGTGGGAGTTTTCGATCCATTTCATTTTGGATCAAAGTCCGAAAGGTGTTTGAATTTTGAAGTGTTGAAGAGTTTTGTGAAGTTTTCAAGTATGCCGCCGAGAAGAGCTAATCGTCACCAAAACGTAGAAGCTTTGTATCGAAGAGAAGAAGCTGATGAGATGGAGCAAAGAATCAATGAAAACTTTAGTGAAAAGCTTAACGAAGGAATTGGACGATTAGAGAAGATGATGTTAGAGATGAATCGGGATCGGAGAAGGGTATCACCTGAATCTAATCATGGGGGAAGTAGAGTCTCGCCACATTCCAATCGAGACAGAAGTGTTGATGATGATCAAAGGCGTGGGGGAAACGTGAATGATCGAGAACGGAGGAATGTAGATAGAAGGGATGTTGGTGGAAGACGTGATGGTAGTAGAGATGTGGGTGGACGAGATAGACAACGATATACATCTGATTTTGAAGAGGAGTATGAAGGTGGAAGTGTTCATGGACGAGGACAAGGAAGAAATTACTCTGAGTATGACCACAAGTGGGAGTCGGGGATGAAGACTGAAATTCCTGAATTCAAAGGTGGTATGCAAGCGGAGGAGTTTCTAGATTAGGTGGCTAATGTTGAAGAGCTTTTTGACTTCAAAGAAGTTCCAGAACATCGTAGAGTGAAGTTGGTTGCTACGAGGTTGAGGGGTAGAGCTTTGGCATGGTGGCAGCAAACCAAACTTACACGTGAACGGATGGGGAAGTCAAAAGTTGAGTTTTGGGAGAAGATGAAGAAATTGATGAAAGCAACATTCTTACCTTACAATTATCAATCTTTGATGTATCAACGTTTGCAGAATTTGAGGCAGCGTACAAAGAATGTTAATGATTACGCGGATGAGTTTTATCAGCTTATTGCGAGGAATGATATGATGGAAACGGAAGAACAACTGACGTCTAGATTTGTTGGAGGGTTGCGAATGCAGATTCAGGATATGGTTAACATGTTTGATCCCAGATCTGTAGCGGAAGCACACCAGAAAGCGTTAGCATGGGAGAAACAGGGAAGACGAGGAGGTGGTATGTTTACAAATTCCAACAATCAAGTGAAGGGTGTTAGTGGAAGTTCTAATGTTTCAAAAGCTGTTGCGAAACCAGTTGTGAATGAGGTTGGAAAGATGAAAGTCAGTAATGGTTTCAAGTGTTATAATTGCCAAGAAATGGGCCACAAAAGTAGCGAATGTCCAAAGCCGAAGAAGAGAGCTATGATAGCGGAGGTTGAGGATGAGGATGAAGAAGCTGAATGTTCCAATTCACCACCTGATAAGGAGGAAGAAGAAGTGTCGGGAGACGAAGGTTATAATCTAATGATGAAGAGGTCCTGTTTAACACCAAAGCAAGAGGGGGATTGTAGTTGGTTAAGGAGCAATATTTTTCAGTCAACATGTACCATTCTAGGGAAGGTTTGCAAATTTGTTATTGATGCTGGAAGCTGTGATAATATAATTTCTTCAGAAACTGTGAGGAAGTTGGCGTTGAAGGCTGAGAAACATCCAAAACCGTACAAGCTAGCTTGGTTGAGGAAAGGCGGGGAGGTGAAGGTTGGATGAAGGGCTTGTGTGAAGTTTTCAATTGGAAAGAAATACAAGGATGAAATCTGGTGCGATGTGGTAGATATGGATGTCTGTCATTTGTTGCTGGGGAGACCGTGGCAGTATGATAGGGCGGTGCAACATGATGGGCGTACCAACAGTTACAGTTTCATGTTTGAAGGCACAAAGATTACTCTAATTCCAAAGAAGCGACAACAGGAGGAAAACAAGTTGGAGGAGATTGAAGAGCTTAAAACTTTGTTATCTTTGAAGGAGTTTGTGAAGGAAGTAGAGGAGGAGCCTGAAGTGTTTTTGTTGATTGGGCGAGAGAGCAGTGAAGAGGTTGAAATTCCGGAAGAAGCGAAGCCAGGTTTGAAAGAATTTGACGATGTATTTCCAGAGGAGTTACCAACGGAGTTGCCACCGTTGAGGGATATACAACATCAGATAGATCTTGTTCCAGGTGCTGTGTTGCCACACAGACCACATTATCGAATGAGTCCAAAGGAACATGAAGAATTGAGGAGGCAAGTGGAAGAATTGCTTGAACAGGGGCGTGTGCAGGAGAGTTTAAGTCCTTGTGCTGTACCAGCTTTATTGGTACCCAAAAAGGATGGAACGTGGAGGATGTGCACAGATAGTAGAGCATTGAATAAGATCATAGTCAGATACAGATTTCCGATGCCGAGGCTTGATGATTTATTGGATCAAATCAGTGGGTCCGTAATATTTTCAAAGATTGACTTGAAGAGCGGTTATCATCAGATTCGCATTAGACCAGGGGACGAATGGAAGACAGCGTTCAAGACGAGGGAAGGATTGTATGAATGGCTGGTAATGCCGTTTGGTCTATCGAATGCACCAAGTACATTCATGAGGGTGATGAACCAAATTTTCAGGCCATACATTGGGAAATTTGTGGTAGTTTACTTTGATGATATTCTGATCTACAGTGCTAGTACAGAAGAACATGTTCAACATTTGAAGAAAGTGTTAATTATTCTTCGTGAAGAACAATTCTATGCTGCTACAAAGAAGTGTGTTTTTATGGCGAGGAGTGTTTTATTTCTGGGGTATGTTGTGTCGGAAGAAGGAATACAGGTTGACCAAAGTAAAGTCGAAGCTATCAGAGATTGGCCGCAACCCAAGACGATAACGAAAGTTCGTAGTTTTCACGGGTTAGCTTCATTCTATCGAAGATTTATTCCACACTTTAGTAGTGTGATGGCACCTGTTACGGATTGTATGAAGGGTAAACAATTTGCATGGACGAAGGAAGCAGGGGTTGCTTTTGAACGAATCAAGGAACTGTTGACGATAGCACCAATTCTAGCATTACCTGATTTTCAGTTATTGTTTGAATTACATACTGATGCATCGAAGGTTGGAATTGGAGGGGTGTTGAGTCAGAGGGGACGTCCTATTGCATACTTTAGCGAGAAGTTATCAGGAGCAAAGATGAGATACAGTACATATGATGTGGAATTTTATGCTGTTGTGCAAGCTATTAAACACTGGAGACACTATCTATTTCAGAAAGAGTTTGTTCTTTACATTGACCATGAGGCGTTAAAGCATTTACAAGGGCAAGACAAGATTTCAGCGAGACATGCATCATGGATTGCATATCTGCAACAGTTTACTTTTGTTGTTAAACACAAGTCAGGAGTAACGAATCGTGTGGCTGATGCTTTGAGTAGGAGGAGTCATTTGCTGACTACACTGAAAGTTGAGGTGATAGGGTTTGATGTGATACCGGAATTATTTGTCGATGATCCTTACTTTGCGAAGTTTGTTGATAAAGTCAAGGAGGGAAAGATGGATGAATTTTTGATGGTAGACGGTTTTCTGTTTAAAGGAAATCGATTATGCATACCTGATTGTAGTTTTAGAATGAAGATTGTAAAAGAGCTACATGAAGAAGGACATGTTGGGAGAGACCGTACATTACAACTGATTTCTCAATCTTATTTTTGGCCATCAATAAGGAAAGAAGTGGAAAGGTTTGTGGAGCGTTGTCATATCTGTCAGGTTTCGAAAGGAACTGCGACCAATGCTGGATTATATATGCCGTTACCTGTACCAACTAAACCATGGGTTGATGTGAGTATGGACTTTGTGTTGGGGTTGCCAAGAACACAGCGTGGTAACGATTCCATTTATGTGGTGGTTGACCAATTTTCGAAAATGGCACATTTTATTGCTTGTAAGAAGACGGCAGATGCTGTTCATGTTGCTCAGTTGTTTTTCAAAGAGATATATCGACTTCATGGATTGCCAGAATCGATTGTGTCGGACAGGGATACTCGTTTTCTGAGCCATTTCTGGCTAAGTTTGTGGAAGATGGTCGGAACGAAGCTGAATTTTAGTAGCGCTTACCATCCGCAAACTGATGGGCAAACAAAGGTGGTGAACAGATCATTGGGGAACTTATTGCGATGTCTTGTACAAGACAATCTGAAGAGTTGGGATCTGAAATTATGCCAAGCAGAGTTTGCTCATAATCATGCGGTAAATCGTAGTATGGGGTTCAGTCCATTTCAGATTGTATATTCTAGTATGCCAAAAGGACCGTTGGACTTAACGGTATTACCACAACCAAAGGGGACGATTAAACGAGCTGCTGATTTTGTTGAAGGATTAGCGAAATGTCATAAAATCGTTCAGGAACGATTGGAGAAAGCAAATGAAAAGTATAAACGATCGGCAGATCTGAAGCGAAGAAATGTTGAGTTTAATGAAGGAGATATGGTATATGCTGTGTTAACAAGAGATCGTTTTCCAGTGGGCGCTTATAACAAATTGAAAGCCAGAAAAATTGGTCCTGTAGAAATCGTGAAACGGATTAATGAAAATGTTTATAAATTGAAGCTGCCGGAGGATGTGTATACGTCAGACGTATTCAATGTTAAGCATATTGTACCTTATCATGGGGATAAGTGTGTCGCGGAGGAGTAAATTGCAAATTCGAGGACGAATTTCTCTCAACCAGGGAAGGATGATGCAGGCCAAGTACTAAGTCGTGACCGACTTAACAAGCTCGTAACTCGGAACCGACCTAACAAAGCTTTTAAGTCGTCCCAACGACTTAATGAAGACCTGCGAGTTAACAAGCAAAAGCTTACCGAGTTATGCAGCGATAATGTCGTTCCAACTGGTGAAGTGATAGGTCGTACACGACCTAACGGGTCCTTTAAGTCGCCCCAACGACCTAGTGTAACTCGGCAATGACTTAGTGAAGACTTGCGAGATAACGAGTCCCTTAAGTCGCCTGAACGACCTACCGAGTTACGCAGTGAAAAGGCAGAGCAAATTGGTGAAGTGTTAGGTCGTGAATGACCTAACGAGTCAAGAGATAAGTCGTTGAAGATAGAGGCCGTGGATTCCTTGTGCCGCTTTACTGTGAGCCGTTAATTTCTTAAGTCCTAAGTCGGCATGTGTGCTAAGTCGGCTGATCTGGTGGAGAGCTGTTAAGTCGTTACCGACTCATAGTAAGTCGTGGATCGCGTCTGTTATCGTCTGTTTTTAAGTTGTTTGTTTTAGGTCGCGTACGACCTAAGTTGAGTCGTGAGGAGTTGTTAGGTCGGCAACGACCTAAGTGATGTATTTTCTGTTTGTTTTTTCTGTTTGTTAAGTCGGAGTATGTTGAGTCGCATATTTTTAAGTCGTGAGTCGGAGTCTTGTTATAAGTCGTACACGACTTAAGAGTTGTACAGATTAGTGATGAGATTTGTAACTTCTATAAATAGGCCGGTGGTGCCATTTGTAATAGTTTAGTTGGTTTGAAATAAAAATCTTGTTTTGTTAGCTTTGTGCTTTCACCCAATTGGTAGTCGAGTGTAATCTCCTATCTCCTCTTTCGGATAATCGAGTGCGCTCGATTCAACGACTGCAGAAGCCGATTCACGGAATCTAGTGCGCTAGATCAACGTGTGAAGAATCGCAGATCTTTGAACCCGGTATCGTGCGCGATCAACGAGTTCGGGATAGCTAGAATTCGGTATCTTCGGATCAACGAATTCAGGCATTTCAGTATCTTCCAATCCATCGATTGCTACTCTCAACGATCGACATTGTTTTTGATTAATCTGCTGCGTCATGAAGGCTTTGGTATATAAGCACCCACTTTATAGTATTTTTCCACGATGTGGGACTATTATTCCCATTTTGAAGGGGTGTTACAATCTCCCCCCTTTAGAGCCCAACGTCCACGTTGGCTCATGAACACGACACTACCCATGCGTCGTGGCTGTAACACGTACAGACCACAATTCCGGCTGGGTATGGCTCTGATACCATGCTGTAACGCCCCACCCTACGACCCACCTTAGTAAAGAGAATTAACGAGTAATTCCGTCTACTAAAGCAGAGAATAGGGCTGGTTAAGGGCGACCATCTATAATTTTGTCTTAAACATCTATTGAATACGTCGATAAATGCAATATGATTTTTCTTTTCTACCTCAAGTGGATCGACATACCCAGTAAATGCTTAATCCAAAACTATAGGTGGCTAATGGATCTATTAGAACAAAATATAATAACTAAATGTAAAGCACATCATAGAATAGTAATCAACATCATATATATACATATACACTGATACATCTTTAGTATAATACTATATGAATACAATAAAGGTGGTACTCGACCACACCATATACATAGAATCAAATATAAATACATCAGAGTATGCGGAAGAACAGAAATTACTCAAGAGAAAGAAGAGCTGATATCCAACATCAACTTCAAGCTAAGTCCAATATATGATACCTGAAACAACTCGGTCTGACCCGAGTATAAATACACGGGTCAGTCTAGCTACACAAATCAGTCAATATCGATAATATGAAGCAGAATAGTCATGAAGATACTTCTTCTCGAAAGAGAAGAATGAACCAATAAACTCATAAGCTCAACACTTAAGTAACAAATGCTACTTAAGTGACCAAATACCTCGAAATAGGTAACTCAAACTCAATACTCAAATCAAACACAAGTGCCTCATATCATCGGTATTCATAAAACATCAAATATGGTTTAGGGAAAAACTGAAACCCGCCATCTTGGCAAACCCAAAACATAAGCAAAAGCCATCTCGACATAAGCCATAAGGCAAATATCAACAAAGGGATAAAAAAAATCTCATACAACGCCAAAAGGCAAATCCCATAAATAGCGCCAATATGCAATCTCAATATATATATACACCAAAAGGCAAATCTCAACACGCCAGTGAAGGCAATGAAAATCTCAAAAGAACTTCCAAGAGTCCAAAAATCCCGAAGTAATCGCCACCGAATGGTTCAAAGGACAGATTCCAAAATGACGACACACAAGGGTAAAAATCATCTCAAAAAGGTTTTGCACATGCTATTTTATGCCGAGTACTGTTTCACATAATAGGTACCTCGCCCAAAGGCAAACGTCAAAAGACAAATACGCCGCAATGGCAAACGTCCGAAGACAGATACGCCGCAATGGCAAACGTCCAAAGACAAATACGCTACAATGGTAATTGACCCGAAGGTCCAGTACTGACACGCTAACAGGCAAATGTGTCACAAACTCTCAGAAAGGAACCCAAAAAGTGTTAACGTGTGTCTCATACCACTCGTTCGCATAAACGGTTTACTAACCGCTAGTAAATTTCACACTCAAAGCAATAAAAGGTTCACCTCATATCATCGGTAAACTAAACCCGTAGGCCAAAACGGTCAAACAGACAAGTTAGGAATTAACCGAAAGGATAAACGCACGTATCCTATACTACGCGTTTTACCCAATCGTTTAACTCTCCTTCTCATTCGCTCAATAGTGCAAAAATGTTTATTTTGTATAGAAATTATAAGTTGGAGAAAATGACCTTTTAAAATAATTTAAAATCACTTTATAAACCGCTTTTGCAATCTATCTTATTATAGAGATACTAAAATTTTATACTTGAAAGTAATAAATAATAATTATTCCAAAAACCAATTTACTTGAAAAACATTTCAAAACTCATTTATAAAACCCGTGTATGAAATCCAGAAAGAATCGTCAAGAAATACAGAAAAATATCGGAAGTTGAAACTTATAAAATTCCGATAAAAACAAGCTGTGAGTGCAAGTTCAACAGCAGATATATACAAGTTAACATGGTCGGAATGACCTGAAAATTTGTATAAATAAATTTCAACATTTGTACTTTCAACTACAAAAAGAATCGCTGAGTTTCGTTAAGAGACGAAGAAACCGCGATGTCTCAAAGTCGGACTCATGCCAGAAAGTGAATACACAGGAAAAACAAAGGCCAGCGGCTTGTTTAGGCAGTTCGCCCCTATTCAACCCAAAATTTGAGAAATAAAGAAACATGAAAGTTATAGAGGATATTCTAAGATTTCCAGAACATCAAAAATTATCAAATTCGATTAAGATACGAAGAAGTTATGGCTAATTTTGTTTCAACTTCAAACAAAGAGCAAATATAAGTTTTGTTCTCGGGATAGCAGAAAGAAAATTCGATTTTGACATAGCTAACCTCAAAATTACCGAAAACTAAATACATGAAAGTTGTAGTACATGATTAAGCTTTCCGGAACATCCAAAATTATCAAATTCGGTTAAGAAACGAAGAAGTTATGGCTAATTTTGTTTCAGCTTCAAACATAGAGCAAATATAGGTTTTGCTCTCGGGATAGCAGAAAGAAAATTCGATTTTGACATAGCTAACCTCCAAATTACAGAAAACTCAATACATGAAAGTTGTAGTACATGATTTAAGCTTTCCAGAACATCCAAATTATCAAATTCGGTTAAGAAACGAAGAAGTTATGGCTAATATTGTTTCAGCTTCAAAGATGGACAGAATTCAGTTTTTTATAGAAACAAAACATCAATCAAAAATCAATATTTTCAAGCTATTTCATATATTTTTTGCATTTGAAGCTTTGCTTCAACTAGATATTGTGAGTTTATTAACTCACCTTGCTGCCATAGATGATTACACAATGATTTGGAGCCAAAGATTGCAACTTTCTCTCAAGAACAGACCAAAGAAACCTGTAAAAGCTCAAAGAACAGACATGCAAACCCAAAACAGAGAAGAAGTTGATAGATTTTGATGGAGAGATTGGTTTTAGATTGAAGATTACCTGAGTTTATACTTAAATTCATGTTTTAAAAACATCCATTCTTCATTTTATTTTGATTAATAGAGCATAGATTTGAGAGGAAGTGAGGAGCAGCCATTGTTGAAGTTTCTGGAGAGTTAGAGAAGAGAATGTAAATGTAGGTATTGTAACTTTTCTCTTCTCATTTCTTAGGTTAATAGGCCAGAAAAGTATATTTACATTAATTGGGCTAAGGTCCAACTAAATAAAAGAAATAAGGTTATGTTATTTACTTAATCACTTAACCAAGTATGTTAAGAAATGAACTTATCAATATTTCAAGCTCTACTTCTTTAAAAATTATGAAATTCATTACTCATGATAATAAAAATGTTTTACACCCAATTAAAAGATTATTTACATAATTAAAACAAATTTATTATCATATTTCCCTATTTTAAAGAAAATAGCAAATATACATTATTAATTACAAAACTCATTGTAATTAACACAATAAATTACACAAAAATCACATTTTTGTGCAATAAAATTCTATAACCCATTTCAAATATAATTTTACACCTAAATTATATTTTTAAACTCAATTCCATCATTATTTTAAACATATCTCATCTTAAAATTAATTACTTCTTTTAAAAATCATTAAAAGAAGTAAATAGCAATAATTAACAAAATTATTGCATTAACTCTAAATAAAACACATTTTCCTCATTTTATTATCTCAAACCATCTTAATAAAGTTTCCAAAACTCTATTTTCTCATTTTTATTCTCAAAAATATTGTTTATTCCCAATAAACAATTTAAATTCTTCATTTATTATTAATTCACACTATTAAATCATAACTGCCGTTATAATTTAATATTCTTAGGTAATTGCTAAAACCAGGGTTGTTACAAAAACTCCAAGGGCGAGCCATAAACTCGTCGATAAGTGTGATATACCCTCAAATAGTAACCGAATAAATAACAACCTTGAGTCCTATAACACACAGGTTTATTTACACATATACTATAGGTTAGTAATCTCCACTCGTGTGTATAAATGGCTCAAACGAACAAGTTCGGGAATTAGTCGAAAAATAAACACGAGCATTTCATACTACTCATTTTATTAAACCGTTTAAATTGATTCCACATTCGATCGATGTCGTGCAATTTTTATAAACTAATTTATTTTAAGTCCTTCTCAAAAATATTGTTTTATCAACTAGAATATGTATAGGTATATATATGTTGGATTCCCTTGCTAATATATACATATATATAAGTACAATTTTAGACCGTTGTTTCGAATCAACTTTAAAACCATTATTATTATAAATAAATATATTTTATATATAAATATTCTAGATATCTTTTATAGAAAATATATTCATACTTAAAGTGATTTGAGAAAATGGTGTAGATTGAAAATCGGTCTTTTGAAAACTCTAGTTGAAAACGTGCAATGGAAATTGTGTGTTGTGTCATGGACCCATAGAGCAATTCTGTGGTATGATAAACTCAAAGATGAATTCACAAATTCATAAATTAAAATCCAGAATGGCTTTGAAATCGGCATAGAAAACAACACCAAAATCAAGCAAATAGGTTCAAGCAATTACATAGGCAAACGAAGGGGCGAATAGGCGCTACTGAAGAGCCGGATGGCTTGACCCAGGACTCAACCCAAGTCACCACCGGTCCACCAGTCTGGCGGGACTAGTCCTCCAGTGGTCAAGCCTGGACTGAGTTCCAGGCGGCTTTGGTGGCGGTTCGATGGCTCATTGTCGCTCGTTTCTTTGCCATCATTCTTCTTAAGGTCTGAGGATTGAATTAACATTCAAGCAAGCATGCAAACATGTACAATTGGATGCAATTCATGATTATATGATTTAGGTTTTCAGCAACAGAGAATTGAATAACATAAGATAGAAATAACACAACAAGATTGAGATCAGTTCAACATAGATTCATCTAATTCAAAATGCAGCAAAATAGATTCAATTATAGGCTAGAAGTGTGAGATTAACTCACTAATTTAAGCTTGAATTTGTGCTTAGAATATGGATTCACCTAAGCTATCACCTCTCAGCCATAAAACCTAGGTTTTATTCTTAGAAATTGCAAAAACAAGATTAATAATCCAAGCTAAAATTGAAATTAAAACTCCAATAGATGTGATATACGATAGAAGAGATTACCTAAGTCGATTATTTTCAATAATAGCCCATTACCCTTTGATTTAACTTGAATTTGAGGAGGATTTAAGTTTCTAGGGTTTTGGAAATGAAGAGGATTTGTTTTCATATTTTAGAGCTGAAATAAGAAATGAGAAACAAGTGTACATACTTATTTCTTATTTCCTCCATGGGTCAGGAGTATTTGGGTATGAACCCAATAGCAAGATGTTATAAATTTTAAGAGAAGTGTTACCAATCTTATTTTGATTGATCACTTATAAAACACCAATTTAAGCATAAACAATATTTTATTTAACAAACATTTATTCCTTTAATTTTTGCAAAACAAATAACATGCCTAAAATTCTCATTTCTATTGATATTGAAACATCTTAGAAAAAATCGCAATAGTTTTAATAAAATAGACTATTAATTGAAATATCTCATTTTTAACAATTAATCACAATATTACCATTTAATTAAATTTACAACATTTGTTGTAATAACTTGAAATGGAAATTATTTATCATAAATCTCCTTTATAATAAATAAGTGAATAAATCTTGGAAAAATTTATATATTAAATTACAAAATTATTTCCATATATTTTATAAATTCTCATTTTCCCCAAGGTTATTCTTATATTATCAAATACAAGAAATTAAATTATAAAATTTCTAAAATTTAATAATTTTCCCAAACTTATTTATTTCCATCTAGAAAGCCACTTTAAATTGGAAATTAGAACAAATAAAATTTCCCAAATTCATCTTAGAATTAATTAAGATAATTTTAAATCATATTTTTGATTTAATTCCAAGTAATCTCAACCAGGGTTGTTATAGATATTGAAGAGGAGGAAGAACAATAAGAGGAATAGGCGAAAATGGACACTTGGCTAGAAAGCTTTGAGAAACAATCCTGCTATTCCAACGAAGAAATCATCCAAAACAAAGAAAAGCTTCTCAAAAACCAAAAGAAGCTTAAACATTCCTTTAAGTTTGCTTCTCTCTCAAACAAAATGGACAATTAATTTGGGAAAATCATAAGGAAGCTTGGTGGAAATTCTTCTTCTTCCTCATCATCTTTTTAGATTTCTTTATCTACCTTTGTATCCCTTAGTTGTATGCTTTTCTAGCTTTATTTCATGTTATTTTCATATATGTTGCTCTATATCCTTATGTCTCTATTTTAATTAATGAAAATTTGTTTCTTGCTATTCAATGGTGTCATATTAGTCTCTGAAAAACATTAAAATATAACGTGTAAAAAAAATTAGAATGAAAATTATAAATGTGCAAAATAAGGCACATGCACATAGGTCGACATACACTATATAGATATGTCGACATACTAGCCGTTTTTCTAAAAATATAAAATTTAAAAATTTAATAACTAACTTTGAATTAGTTATTTAATCCGACCTTTCATCTCTATTTAAACCATTTCCTTCCAAAATAATCATAAATTAAATCTGCTTTTCATCCCTTTTCACTCTAAACATCTCTTTTCAAAAATGAGTTTTCCACATCAAAAACTATGTGGAAACTTAGAAGAAACCTCCAAATTCTTCAAAGATGTTCTCTCTTTTATCCTCCGAAATTATAGGCTTTTGGAATTTGGCTAAATGCAAATGATAAAGGCATAAGAGAAATACTTTGATGGTCTTCATTAGCTAATTTCCTCTCTTATCAATGATGATCAAAACAACAAACTGGAATGCTCGAACTCTAAGGAAAATGAAGAACAAGAAGATTGGGATGTCATCAAAACAAATCCAATCTTTGGATCTGATGGATGAGTTGAAGTTTTAAGGCAAATATAGTTTATTTATTTATTTAGTATTTGTAAGTATATATTTTAAAACTTGTATATTTTAATTTTTTAGTTTAATAAGTTTGGATTTACTTAGTTAGATTTATTATTTTTATAATAATTTGGTGTGTATAGATTGAAAAAATTAATAAAATATTTAGTATCTTTTTAAAATTTAATAGAGTCCTTTTATGTCCAATAAAGTAGTTTCTATTTCCATATAGTTTAAAATCTCTAATATTGATTTTGATTCCATAATTCATACGTATATCACATTTAAGGGGAGTATTATTTTTTTACCCATTTTTGTTTGTAACGACCCGGATTTTCCGTCGTTTGATTTTGAATATTTAAATGGTTTTAAATATTGATTTGGATTATAAATTGATTTATGAATATGAAGATTTTGGTTGAAATTATAGAATAAATTTAAATTTCAAATGTAGCGATTTATCTTAATACAAAAATGGTGAATAATTGAAATTTGGATTGAATATGAATCGAAATGATTTCTAATGTTGATATAAATTCTGTTTGAATTAGAATTTAGTCAGTAAGTTTTTAAAACCGGAATTTCAAGTGATTTCGCCAATTTTTGAAATCGTCGATTTAATCGACACGTTAAAATAGCGATCCGGAGCACAGTATCGGAATTTGACGAAACCAGTTCCATTGGATCTGTAATAGTGTATTATCATCAGATTTCAAATTTTGTAGCATTTAGACTTACTATTTAGTTGTACGGGATAGAAATGCGTTGAAATTAATATTGGAAATTTAATATTATAATTGGGTTCAAAAAGCTATCTTCTCCATACGATCGAATTAGGTCTCGGAACTTGTTCCATTGCGTTCACAATAGGGGTATGACATTAGAAACGCCAAGCATCACGCCTCGATCGAGGTTCGGAATAAATATCTAGATATTTTGGAATTTTAAATATATATATATATATATATTCACATGAGCCGTTTTTTCCCTTTTCAGCCACCCTATGCCTAGAATAAGCCACCCTATATGTTTTTTTTTCTTTCTTCCACTTATTTAAACGCGACCAAGCTACCAGAGAATTTTTTTTCAAAGCTTCGTTCCTTTTAAATATTTCTAATGCTTCATCCAACGGCACGTATCCTCTTGGACCACTAGAGGCATCGGTGGTCGAAGTGTTCAACTAGGAAGTTGTAGGCGGTGTCGAGATGAACATCTTCAACGGTGGAGATGGGTTGTAGTTCGTCGATGCGACGGGAAATCGTGTTTGAACGTGTGCAGTTCGAGGATGGAATCACGGTGATTGGCAAATTTTTAGGGGGTTCAACCTGAAGGGAAGTTGTAGGGGCTGGCGAGGGCTAGGCGCTGGCCAAATTTGGTGGCCAACGGCGATGTGTGGCAGCGGGAATTTCGAGTTGAATAGAAATATTATGCTCTACTTTTCTCGATGTGGAGGCAACCGAAGAGGACGAGGGTTGTGGTAGTGGGAAGCTCTTGGCTAGGCGCAGCGTCAATGTGAGTATGGTGGCGAACGATGGTGTGTGGCGGTGGTGGCAAGCTTTGGAAGGTCGCGATAGTATTACGGCCTAGGTGTTGTTCGTGTACGAGATTAGGGGAAGGAAGATTAGGCGGCTAATTGCTTTTAAAAAAAGGGTAATTTGTAATTAAGGAATGTAATTAGCTAAGTTAATTATATTATTTAATTGTTAAATCTTATAAAATCCATAACTTATCCATACAAGGTCCGATTGAGACGCCATCAGTCGCGTTGGAATCATGTCGCCGTCCTTTATGCAATGGTGCTGAATTAATTTCATTTAAAACTAACTGAATTTGTGTAACGACCTGAAAATTTTAATAATTTTATTAACGTAATTAACTGAAATTTTGTGAAATTTTAAATAATTGAATTTAAAAATAAAAAATTTGATATTTGAAATACGTCTACTTAAACATAGCAAATGGTAATAAGAAATTATGGAAGTTTATTTTCTTGTGTAATTTTATTTAATTTTAAATCAGTTAATATTTGATGATAATAAAATATTTTTCAAACCTGAATATTTTTATATAATAAATTTGTAAACCATTTTTTAAGTGAGACGTCACATTTCATTTCGTCAAATTTGGACTGCTATTGCTCCGTTTATCTTATTTTCGGCATTTAGCAGCATTTTCGGTACCGAATATTGACTTTTGATAGGACGGTCTTATCGCTGATATCTATGTACCATTCTGTTCGTCTCGTCGTGCTGATTTCTGCAGTATATTTATTTCTATATTTTGAGGTCCGATGTGTGACGAAATGATTGAACATTTCTTTGTAACGGTACCACAAATTATGACTCTTAACTTACCGTTCCTTTTCAAAAATCAATCGTGCAGCCCAAAGAATCAAATAAAATTGCTTTAATGATCCCCTAAATTCTCGTGCGACTTTCACTCTTCCTGTATTCATTATAAATTGTCGGTTCGTTCACATTCATTCGTTGGTTACTTTTTTTTATTCTGTACATTCATTCGAGATTTAAAACAATATTTATAGTTTATAACTTTATATATAATTATTGTTTATATTTCTTAGCCTCCTTATCTTCCATCCCTTCCTCGTCCATTTACTTCGCAGCTAAACTCGCCTCTCCATATATTCTTTTGTCTTGCTTCCAGATCTACTACCTCCTCTATAAATTATAACATGTTGTGTATGAAAACCCCTTCTCTCCTTTCAAACTCCCTCCTCCTCCTATCTGCCGTGAAAACCCGCCACTCACCCTAACACCGCTTTCCACCCCCGGCGCGTGCACCCTCTTCTCACCGTGCAGCCCAACTGCCATTCCCCTTCAACTTGCCGAGCCCGAAACCCATGCGCTTCCTCCTCTCTCTCCCCTCCTTCGCGTTCATCTTAATAGCTCACCCACGCAACTCCAACCATGCCTCGAGCCACAGCATCCATCCCCTAACCACACACCTTCCTGGCCGCCACTAAGTCTCCACCTCCACGCGCCCATACCAACCGGTCATCACAGCCGAGCTAGCAGCCCTTCCACCCACATGCGAGCTACTCCTATTTGCTTTCTGGTAGCGTGCTTATACACTAGCCGTGCATTCTTCTTTTTTGAGGTATATATATGTTCTATTATGTATTGTTTTATATATATAACGTGTATATAATTATTTATATAAATGTTAGTCTATCGAGGTTACTTTATGTAAGTATATATATATGCTTTTGCCTGCTTGGCTTGTTTTGAGAAGTATGATCTGTCCATTTATATATATATATAAGTCATATTATATTATATAAGTCTGTTTATATATATGAAGTTGTTAGGTTATATATATTCTATTTGTTCTTCTCAGCTTTTGCTCACTGGGTTGTTTGAAAACATCACATGTACGAATATTTTGATTTTGTGATGTATATAGATTTTAAACTATAATTTTGTATAATATATATATAAAGTTTATCAAGCTTTAGTGTTAATATAACGTACTGATTTAATAAGGTATATATTTGTGTTTGTTTATATAGTGTATAGGTACATATAAGTCTGTACAAGCATATCATTGTTTATAAGTTATGAATTATGTATGCCAATTTATATAAGTTGAGTAAGCTATATAGTATGTTATTCATAAATTTTAAATTTCTCATTACTGTTTAAGTTTTATATAATCATAATAAATGGTTTATATTGATTTTATAATAAATATTGAGATTTGGATTTTCTTTAAAAATATATATATTGTTTAAAATATAACCTGTATGTAAGTTCTGTATACATGTTTATACATTAATCTATAAGTATGTATATATATTTATATACATACAAATTCTCATGAGTTTGGGTTTTTTTAAAATATATATATATATATATATATATAGTTCAATTTATATCAACTAATTCTAATTGTCTCATCGATGCCTTATTATCAGCTTCGTCCGTCAAATCCGTGTTCAGCTACTTCGCTTTGACATTTATTGTTTGGATTGGTCCATTTTCAAATTCGCGATTCATTCCGTGTGCTTGTCCTGTTCTCACTCTAGCCTCAAAAGGTGAGCAATCACTCATGATTAACATCCTTATGTTTATTAAATTTGATTTCAATTGAAACGACAATTGAAATATGCTGCAAAATTGAACTGTTAATTTTATAATTGCTATATATGATATGCTTTTATCTGTAATAGTCCACCTGTGAGATATAACACCACATCTTGTTGTTTATATTTTAGTTAATTTATCACTGATGATATATGCTTGTTGTTGATATGTTATATTATCATATTTGTTCTCACTCTGCAAGTTCCCTGTTAATTTAGAATTCCCTATGGGTTGAAATGATACATACCTGAACGATTTTGTAGAATGGGAGAAAATCGTTGTGGGTTGAAATGATAAACCCAAGCGATTTTCATTGAATTGAATTTGGGATTGCGGGTTGAAAAGATATATACCCGTAGATATTTAAAATGCGGATTGAAATGATAAATATCCGTATCACTTGACCATAGAATAGAGAACTATATACAAACACCGTGGTCTATATATATATATATATTTGGAAATGATTTCCATAGTTTTAAAAAGGAAATATATATATGGTTTTATATAAATATTTATTTTAGATATTATATATATGTGTGTTTTTATAAAGGTTTAAATTTTAAATTTCTAAAATTATATGTTTTGGAAATTGTATAATTATAAGTTAGTTTTGAAATTATAAAATTAAAGAATTTACTTATAATTTTACCGTTTTAAAATATATAAAATGCTTTTTAATATAAAATAAATTTAATAATAAGATTTAATTTAATAAAGTTTGATTTAATTAATATATAATATGTTTAAGTATTTATTTAAATTTATATTTTAAAAATAGATTTTATAATAATTTTTAATAAATTAAGGTTGGGAAGATAAATTTAAATCGATTTGAAACTTATTGGATTTGAGATTTTAAAGATATGATTTTTATAACTTGACTTTGATTTAAATGATTAGATGAATAGTTCATGTTAAATAAATTGAAGGGAATATTTAGTTTATTTAAATTGTAATTTAAGGTTTTATTTAAATGATTATTGGATTGATTAAATAATGGTGCAGTTGAATTTGAATTATAAATGAATTTATCAAAATTGAGTTATTATAAATGTTTGAATATTTAAAGCTTTGAAATCTATTGAAATTGAAATGGTTTGATTTGTAGTTCAAATCTATATTTGAAATCGATATAAACGGTTTATTGAGATGTTGAATTAAATTGAAATTAAGATTTAATTTAATTTTTGAATTTGAATGATTTGAATCGATTTGTGAACTTGAGGAAACTATTTTACTATCTTAAGCATTTTAATATATATATAAATATTTTACTTTATAAATTATTTTAATATAAACTATTTTAATATAAAACTACTTTTAATATAAAACTATTTTAATATACTAATTATTTTAATATAAACTATTTAATTTACATTTATTTTATATACAAATTATTTTATATACAAATTATTTTATTATATTAAATATTTTATTTATAACTATTTTATATATATACTATTATTAATATCTAAACTGTTTAAGAGGAAGTTGTTATGGATTTCAATGTATTATACTTTTCCAAGTGTTATAATTTCAAAGTGTTATAATTTTGAAAGGGTTATAATTTTGGAAAGTGTTATGATTTGGAAATGAATATTATTTAAAGTGAATAATGATATCGAATCGATATGGTTTTTAAAATGATATGATACTTTGATATGAATTATGAACTGTTTGAAATGAAATGACCACGGTGTTATAATAACGTTTGGTTGTTAAAGAGACCAGTATCAGATATTGTCATACTCTCTGCCAATACCGAAAACCACTTTAACAACTGTGTACGTGGTGGAGATTCCAGAATGAAGTAGGATGGTTTGGCGACGATTCTATATGGTATTTATGTAGCCCTGACTCCCGTGAGTCAGCTTGATGTGGCTAAAACAGGAGCTATACCGGGCCAAGTGAGGTCATTCCTCCTATCAGACACATTTCTTCGATACCATTCTATTGCTTTTGTGATTTGATTGGATGCACTCTTTGATTTGGGAGTGTGTCACGAGGTGGGCGGTAGCTGCTGCTATGCGTTACCACCAGTCCGGGAGTGCAAATGGTATATCTACCCTGGCATTGCCTCGAGTGCCGTGTCACATGCCCTATCGCGCCTTCTACGAGTTTGTTTTGTGTCGTACCTATGGAGTGCTCCCTAATAGCCCACCTGTGGGTGGAGTTTACAGTATCTATATAAACTACGGCATTATAAAAATGTGTTAAGGGGGATATGGGTAACGCCTTAACGCTATTTTAATAGTTTACTTTACTGTAGGCATATTATAATAACGTATAATACTACATAGTAGATAGTTCCACGGATCCTTAAAGGATGGAAATCCCAATTATCCTTTAAGTTACTTGTATTTCAGTTGACATTTCACTTGAGTTGAATTTATTAATATAAGAATGTTAATCCTGACTCGAGTATTTTGTGTTTTGCTTTACGCTTGGGTCAGACTGAGTGTCGTAGCATTTGAGACTCACCTTTGGAGTTGGAGCTTCACTTGGAGATCCATCTGTATCTATTCAGCTTTCAGCTATCCAGTAGTCTTGTTCAGACTTGTCATCTGTTTGTATTTGAGGCTTCATTGTATTTGAGATATTCTGTTGTATTTTATTTCATACTCTGTTGTTTAAATAGTAGTTCATTGTTTAAATAGTAGCTTCATGAACTACTATTTATCTTTTCCGCTGCTTATTGTTATATTACTTTGTGTCTGTGATTCTGTGATTTATTTATTTACTGTATATGCTGAGTTTTGCCAAATATAAATTAACAATATGTTATTTTGAGCAATTCAAGTCCGACATGTGCGGATGCGAATGGTTCAAAATACCGGGTCGTTACGTGTGGTATCAGAGCTCAGGTTTTAGGCAAAACTTAGCATATAGAGTAAAAATTAATATAGGATCACCTTTGTTCGAGCTTGAAATTTCTTCTACTTTGATTCGGATTTCCTTTGAATTTGGAACTTTCCCCTTCGTTTTGAAATCCATTCTTGTCTCTCCCTATTCATATTCTTCTTGATTATGGAGTATCCCATAACTCCACTTTGGGTGATCTTTAAAATGAATCGGCGGTTCCGCCAATCTTAGAATGATTTGTGAAGGGGTGGAACTCCTTTACAACCAACATTGATTCATCTGAGATTTATGTATCCTCGGTTTAGATGCTGCTATCTCTTGCTATGCTCGAATTCTATCTCTTGTGATCAGATGTCGATTTGCCTCAGATCTGCATCGATCTTATTCTTGAAGTCACGGTTGACCCGGTTAAGGTCGCCCGCGATTAATATCAGTATATCCATCGTTTTATTTTGTAATTTAATCTTTCTTTCGAGCCTATCTTAATTAGAATTCTCTTTAGTTAGAGTTCCTCTAATTTGAATCTCTATCCTTGTTCTAGAATTAATTCTGGAATCATCGAGTGAGGGAGTGTATTTGTATTTATATATAATGTTTTATATTGTGTTGTTTGAGTGGTTAAATTTGAATTTTTGGGTTTCGATCGATTCGTCTAGCTAACGCTATCGATAGGAACTCCAAAACACTTGAACAGAGCAAATTGACGCAATATTATTTCCAAAATTTGTAAATTTTGTATGATTATATTTTATCTATAAAAGTATAGTTTTCTGAAATTTGATAATTAAAGGAATTGGTTGTTAGGAATGATAATACTAGATTATCATTATTATTTTGTCTATTGTTATATGTTATAAGGTGTTCAAATTTTATAAACAGGGTTTATTTGATTTGAAAATGCAATAAATTTAAATTATGGATTTGAGAATTTAAGTTCTGGTACTTTTCAAATTTTGGTTTTCAAAGTTTTGATATATATATATATATTATTTGGAAGTATTTTCGAATGGAAATTGTTTCAAAAGAATAATTTTAAAGGAATTAAGTCTGTCGTTTGTCACTGGAAAATATTTTCGGTGATGACTGCAGCATCATCGACATTCATTTTCGAGTCTCAAAGTGGAGAGACCGGAAATTTAATCCTTAAATTCTGTGTTAATTTAGGGTTTTCAACTATTGAAATGAAAGGATATTTTGAATAATTGGAAGGTCTAAAATGAAAAATGGAATAAAATAACTTGAAATAGTTGAATTTGAATAAAAACTTATTTGTGTAATACTAAATTGCATTCTACTATATATAACTTACCTAAAATATTCAGAAGGTTAAATGTTAGGGTATAATTAAAGATTATACGAGAAGAAAACTTAAGTAATAAATGGTTCAAACTAAAATCTGGCTTAATATAAATGTTATAAATAAAAGAAAATTTGTATAGTGTTTAGTTACACTCAGAAACATTAATATAACTTACCTAGAAAAGTTTAAATGTAATTAGAATGTAATTGGATAATATATACTATGATATAAGCAATAAGATATCAAAAATGATATTTTGTTAAGGGAATTTACTGATAATAAATAGGATAATAAATTTAATAATAAAAAGAAAATTTTATTTGTTGAATAATATATGGTTATAAGATGCATACACCAAATATATGTTGCAAAATATGTCAAGTGAAATAAATTAAATAAATAAAAGAGAAGACTATTTAAGTAGATAAATATGGAAGAAACTTAGCTAAAGATAAATGGATAAAATAAATGAGTTAATTTAAAAATGAATTTGTTTGAAAGGACTGTTGATAACATGGAAGAAAATCAATTTTAAATTGAATGACTATCTATTAGTTGAATAAAATGGATTAAACCAATTGTTGAATATTAATTTATCTAAAATTGAAAATCTATATGGTTTGAATAGTTGAAGTTGAATGTTGAGGTGGAATTAACTGTGGTTGATCAAATAAATTTAATAGATGAGTAAAATAAAACAAATTTTATTGTGAATTTTTTTGCAATAAATGTTAATAAATTTGAAACAAATCAACTGAATAAAAATATATGGAAATGAAATCAATCAAATGTGAACACAATAAATTTGATTGATTAAATAAAATGAATTTAAATCAATTAATTGAATATAAAACAACTTTAAAATAAATGAAATTTATATGGTTTTGAATTAACTATTTTATTTTATTTTTCAATCTATTTTTCTTTCTGGTTGCTTCTATTCTCCTACCTCCTTCCTTTTCGGGGACGAAAAGTTTTGAGTGGGGGAGAATGTAATGACCCGAAAATTTTAATAATTTTATTAACGTAATTAACTGAAATTTTGTGAAATTTTAATAATTGAATTTAAAAATAAAAAAATTGATATTTGAAATACGTCAACTTAAACATAGCAAATGGTAAATTTTCATAAGAAATTATGGAAGTTTATTTTCTTGTGTAGTTTTATTTAAATTTAAATCAGTTAATATTTGATGATAATAAAATATTTTTCAAACCAGAATATTTTTATATAATAAATTTGTAAACCATTTTATGAGTGAGATGTCACATTTCGTTTCGTCAAATTTGGACTGCTATTGCTCCGTTTATCTTATTTTCGGTGTTTTAGCAGCATTTTCGGTACCGAATATCGACTTTTGATGGGATGGTCGTATCGCTGATACCTGTGTACCATTATGTTCGTCTCGTTGTGCCGATTTTTGCAATATATTTATTTCTGTATTTTGAGGTCCGATGTGTGACGAAATGATTGAACTGTTCGTTGTAACGGTACCATAAATTGTGGCACTTAACTTACCGTGCCTTTTCAAAAATCAATCGTGCAGCCCAAAGAATCAAATAAAATTGCTTTAATGATCCCCTAAATTCTCGTGCGACTTTCACTCTTCCTGTATTCATTATAAATTGCCGGTTCGTTCACATTCATTCGTTGGTTACTTTTTTTATGTACATTCATTCGAGATTTAAAACAATATTTACAGTTTATATATAATTATTGTTTATATTTCTTAGCCTGCTTATCTTCCATCCCTTCCTCGTCCATTTACTTCGCAGCTAAACTCGCCCCTCCATATATTCTTTTGTCTTGCTTCCAGATCTACTACCTCCTCTATAAATTATAACATGTTGTGTATGAAAACCCCTTCTCTCCTTTCAAACTCCCTCCTCCTCCTATCTGCCGTGAAAACCCACCACTCACCATAACACCGCTTTCCACCCCCGGCGCGTGCACCCTCTTCTCACCGTGCAGCCCAACCGCCATTCCCCTTCAACTTGCTGAGGCTGAAACCCATGCGCTTCCACCTCTTCCTCCTCTCTCTCCCCTCCTCCACGTTCATCTTGATAGCTCACCCACACAACTCCGGTCGTGCCTCGAGCCACAGCATCCATCCCCTAACCACACACCTTCCTGGCCGCCACCAAGTCTCCACCTCCACGCGCCCATACCAACCGGTCATCACAACCGAGCTACCAGCCCTTCCACCTGCCTGCGAGCTGCTCCTCTTTGCTTTATGGCAGCGTGCTTATACACTAGCCGTGCATTCTTTTTTTTTTGAGGTATATATATGTTCTGTTATGTATTGTTTTATATATATAACGTGTATATAATTATTTATATAAATGTTAGTCTATCGAGGTTACTTTATGTAGGTATATATGTGTAAGTTCTATAAAATATATATATGCTTTTGCCCGCTTGGCTTGTTTTGAGAAGTATGATCTGTCCATTTATATATATATATATAAGTCATATTATATTATATAAGTCTGTTTATATATATATAAGTCATATTATATTATATAAGTCTGTTTATATATATAAAGTTGTTAGGTTATATATATATTCTATTTGTTCTTCTCAGCTTTTGCTCACTGGGTGGTTTTAAAACATCACATGTACAAATATTTTGATTTTTTGATGTATATAGATTTTAAACTATAATTTTGTATAATATATATATATAAAGTTTATCAAGCTTCAGTGTTAATATAACGTACTGATATAATAAGGTATATATTTGTGTTTGTCTATATAGTGTATAGGTACATATAAGTCTGTATAAGCATATCATTGTTTATAAGTTATGAATTATGTATGCCAATTTATATAAGTTGAGTAAGCTATATAGTATGTTATTCATAAATTTTAAATTTCTCATTACTGTTTAAGTTTTATATATATTATAATAAATGGTTTATATTGATTTTATAATAAATATTGATATTTGGATTTTCTTTAAAAAAAAATATATATTGTTTAAAATATAACATGTATGTAAGTTCTGTATACACGTTTATACATTAGTCTATAAGTATGTATATATATTTATATACATACAAATTCTCATGAGATTGGGTTTTTTTTAATATATATATATATATATAGTTCAATTTATATCAACTGATTCTAATTGTCTCATCGATGCCTTATTATCAGCTTCGTCCGTCAAATCCGTGTTCAACTACTTCGCTTTGACATTTATTGTTTGGATTGGTCCATTTTCAAATTCGTGATTCATTCCGTGTGCTTGTCCTGTTCCCTCTCTTGCCTCGAAAGGTGAGCAATCACTCACGATTAACATCCTTATGTTTATTAAATTTGATTTCAATTGAAACGACAATTGAAATATGCTGCAAAATTGAACTGTTAATTTTATAATTGCTATATATAATATGCTTTTATCTGTAATTGTCCACCTGTGAGATATGACACCATATCTTGTTGTTTATATTTTAGTTAATTTATCACTGATGATATATGCCTGTTGTTGATATGTTATATTATCATATTTGTTCTCACTCTGCAAATTCCCTGTTAATTTAGAATTCCTTATGGGTTGAAATGATACATACCCGAACGATTTTGTAGAATAGGAGAAAATCATTATGGGTTGAAATGATAAACCCAAGCGATTTTCATTGAATTGAATTTGGGATTGCGGGTTGAAAAGATATATACCCGTAGATATTTAAATTGCGGATTGAAATGATAAATATCTGTATCACTTGACCTAGGATAGAGAACTATATACAGACACCGTGGTCTATATATATATATATATATCTGGAAATGATTTCCATAGTTTTAAAAAGGATATATATATATGGTTTTACATAAATATTGATTTTAGATATTATATATATATATGTGTGTGTGTGTTTTTATAAAGGTTTAAATTTTAGATTTCTAAAATTATATGTTTTGAAAATTTTATAATTTAAAAGTTAGTTTTGAAATTATAAAATTTAAGAATTTACTTATAATTTTACTGTTTTAAAATATATAAAATGAGTTTTAATATAAAATAAATTTAATAATTAGATTTAATTTAATAAAGTTTGATTTGATTAATATATAATATGTTTAAGTATTTATTTAAATTTATATTTTAAAAATAGATTTTATAATAATTTTTAATAAATTAAGGTTGGGAAGATAAATTTAAATCGATTTGAAACTTATTGGATTTGAGATTTTAAAGATATGATTTTTATAACTTGATTTTGATTTAAATGATTAGATGAATAGTTCAAGTTAAATAAATTGAAGGGAATATTTAGTTTATTTAAATTGTAATTTAAGGTTTTATTTAAATGATTATTGGATTGATTAAATAATGGTAAAGTTGAATTTGAATTATAACTGAATTTATTAAAATTGAGTTATTATAAATGTTTAAATATTTAATGCTTTGAAATCTATTGAAATTGAAATGGTTTGATTTGTAGTTCAAATCTATATTTGAAATTGATATAAACGGTTTATTGAGATGTTGAATTAAATTAAGATTAAGATTTAATTTAATTTAATTTTTGAATTCGAATGATTTGAATCGATTTGTGAACTTGAGGAAACTATTTTACTATCTTAAGCATTTTAATATATATATAAATATTTTACTTTATAAATTATTTTAATATAAACTATTTTAATATAAAACTACTTTTAATATAAAACTATTTTAATATACTAATTATTTTAATATAAACTATTTAGTTTACAACTATTTTATATACAAATTATTTTATTATATTAAATATTTTATTTATAACTATTATATATATATATACTATTATTAATATCTAAACTGTTTAAGAGGAAGTTGTTATGGATTTCAAAGTATTATAGTTTTCCAAGCGTTATAATTTCAAAGTGTTATAATTTTGAAAGAGTTATAATTTTGGAAAGTGTTATGAATTAGAAATGAATATTATTTAAAGTGAATAATGATATCGAATCGATATGGTTTTCAAAATGATATGATACTTTGATATGAATTATGAACTGTTTGAAATGAAATGACCACGGTGTTATAATAACGTTTGGTTGTTAAAGAGACCAGTATCGGATATTGTCATACTCTCTGCCAATACCGAAAACCACTTTAACAACTGTGTACGTGGTGGAGATTCCAGAATGAAGTAGGATGGTTTGGCGACGATTCTATATGGTATTTACGTAGCCCTGACTCCCGTGAGTCAGCTTGATGTGGCTAAAACAGGATCTATACCAGGCCAAGTGAGGTCATTCCTCCTATCGGACACATTTCTTCGATACCATTCTATTGCTTTTGTGATTTGATTGGATGCACCCTTTGATTTGGGAGTGTGTCACGAGGTGGACGGTATATGCTGCTATGCGTTACCACCAGTCCGGGAGTGCAAATGGTATATCTACACTGGCATTGCCTCGAGTGCCATGTCACATGCCCTATCACGCCTTCTACGAGTCTGTTTTGTGTCGTACCTATGGAGTGCTCCTTGATAGCCCACCTGTAGGTGGAGTTTACAGTATCTGTATAAACTACGGCATTATAAAAATGTGTTAAGAGGGATATGGGTAACGCCTTAACGCTATTTTAATAGTTTACTTTACTATAGGCATATTATAAAAACATATATTACTACATAGTAGATAGTTCCACGGATCCTTAGAGGATGGAAATCCCAACTATCCTTTAAGTTACTTGTATTTCAGTTGACATTTCACTTGAGTTGAATTTATTAATATAAGAATGTTAATCCCGACTCGAGTGTTTTGTGTTTTGCTTTACGCTCGGGCCAGACTGAGTGTCGCAGCATTTGAGACTCACCTTTGGAGTTGGAGCTTCACTTGGAGATTCATCTGTATCTATTTAGCTTTTAGTTATCCAGTGGTCATTTTCAAACTTGTTATCTGTTTGTATTTGAGACTTCATTGTATTTGAGATATTCTGTTGTATTTTATTTCATACTCTGTTGTTTATATAGTAGCTTCATGAACTACTATTTATCTTTTCCGCTGCTTATTGTTATATTACTCTGTGTCTGTGATTTATTTATTTACTGTATATGCTGAGTTTTGCCAAATATAAATTAACAATCTATTATTTTGAGCAATTCAAGTCCGACATGTGCGGATGCGAATGGTTCGAAATATCGGGTCATTACAATTTTGAGCTATAGTTGAATGTTGTTCGACTATAGACCGTACTGAACGTTTTGGCGACAATTTGAACTCTGGTGAGTAAATCTCACTCATTTGGATAATTGGTTTATTTTAATAGTAAAAATTATTTATTGGTTGATTGGATGAATTGATAATAATTTATCAGTTGATTGTTCTATTATTTATAATAGTGTCTATATTAGTAGTTGGGTATATTTCTCGCCGATCGGAGCGGATGAGACACTATGCGCCCCACATAATAGCGTATGGCCCTATATTATCGCGATATCCCACCTCGAAGCGGGATTGATATTTTATGATTATACAACATCTTTGGTTGCAGGGAAACAAGTTGGAGGGATCCAACTGGATTCCTCAAAAATGTTTATTTTAATTTCATACATAGTGATATTTAGCGTGTTTGAATGATCTGTGATAGAATATGATATGATTTGATTTATTGGATGCTATAGTAGCACTGACCTAAATTTTAATATTTTAAAATACCATAAATATCATTTTGAATTTGTATAGAAATTAAAAGGTGATTTTGGAGGTGAAATATTTATATTGAGTTTTGGATTATTTAAAGAGGGAATTGATTTGGATAAAATAAACGATTTAATTTTAAATTTGTGCTTAACTATTTCGTAAAATATTTAAATAGAGATTTTGAAATAATGGATATAAAGGATTTTGAAATAGTAAATCTTAAGTGATATCTGTTTAAATGTAAAAGGATTTAAAAAAATCGGTATTTCAATAGACTGGGAAAATAAGGGAATTTATAAAGAACTATATTTATAAATGGAGTTGTTTAATATAAATCTGTTATTAACAGAGAAAAACTAGGAACGAGTTTATAGATTGATAAACAATGTTTATAAATAAGGTGGAATGATTATCATTTGATAAATTGGAAATATAAATTCATAGTAGGAATTCAAAATGAGATATGGAAATCGGCTTAGAAAGAAATAGTAAATTCTATTTTGGAATTTGGGAATAGTTATGGAACTGGAAATGTGAATCAATTTGTGATTAATCGAGAGAGATTTATAAGTATAAAATGGTTATGTTGAATTTTAAATGGTTTTTCACAAGAAGTTAAGGTTTACTTTAGAAAAGGAATTTTATTTTTTAAACTATGTAGTTTTAAAAACTATTAATTGGATTAAATATTTCAGAAAATTAGTTATTTAAATATTTAAATTTGTTGAAATGAATTCTATGTTTATAAACAAGTTTTGTAAATTGATTAGAAATTTTATAGATGAATTGGAATTAGTTATTGACGTTTATTTTAAAAAAGTGCTTTGATATTTTAAATAATTATGTAGCCATGTCTTTGAAACTTATTATATATATATATATAGTTAAAAGTAAGTGATTGCAATTTATTTATAAATGTTCTCGAGATTTGTGAACCGGGTTTTATCCAATGGATGTGATTTTATAAGTGAAAATCTTATAATGGAATTTGGGAACTTAAGAAATTTGAGAGAAATTTTTTTTCCAAATGGTTAAGATACGGGAACTTCGAAAAAGAATCTGAATTCATTAAAGGAGTTATAAATTGTTAGTTGGATTTTAAAAAAATGTAATTGATAATTTTAGGAAATTGTAAGGGAATTAATAAAAAATTTGGAGATTTATGTGATAAGTATGGAATATTTCCTAAGTATGGATATTAGAAAGGATTTGGGGAAATATATTTATAATATTTTCCTAAGTATTGGGATTAAAGGTTTGGAGATAATTTAGCAACGAAATGATTTATATAGGAATATTTTTTAAGTAATGAATGATAAGTTGGATTGGGAAATATTTATAAGTGTTGATAGGATTTTAGAATATCCTGTTATGGATATAAGTATTTGGAATTGTTTTCAAAATATGGAAATATTCGAAGAGACTTGAATATATATCTATGTAAAGATATTGTAAGATAATTTTTTTGGAAAATTTATAATACAGACCTAGTGACTGCTTATGTGTATAATTTGATAGTTAAATAACCAACTATCAAATCTAGCCAAATTCGTTGATCGTTTCGAAGAGACCGGGATCAGATTTAATTATCCGAAAACCACTTTGATCTGATTTGAGCATTGCGAATTGTGATATCATGTAGATAATGAAGACGGAGTTCTTGGAGATTCGGTTTGTTCAGATCCATAACTACTTGTATGGATGAATGCTATCAGCACATTGTCATTCGAGGACAATGAGCATTCTAAGTGTAAATTTCTTGAAAGGTAATCGTAGCCTCAAGCCTCATCAATCGGGAATGGCTGAAAATCAGGGAAGATGCAACAAGGCTAAGTGGGTCGCACCCATTAGGTTTTCTCACCTTTTTAGATTGCCCTATGTCTACATATTTATGGATTGGCCGTGCATAAGATCTCAAAAGGGTTGCAAAGCAACCAGGGTGATGACATATTCGGTACTATCCAGTAAGGGGTAGGCCGGTCTTGTGTTGGCAGGGATCGATAGGTTCGATCTCGATACATTTTTTAGACATGTACCGTGATATGTGGTACCCTAGTGCATAGTCATTGTATGGAATCCATTCTCCAATAAGCACCGTACGGTTTTTATAATTTGTGCTTTTCTAATCTCATTGAAAAGTCCATCAAGTTTTTGGTGCCGTTGTGGAGGAGTTAATTTGTTTTTTATTGTTTTTTTCTAAACTAGATTCGTGTTAATTTCTTTCCCATTTAGTTTTTGTATTTCTTAAAATAAAATCTTTTCATCTTTATTGTCTTTTCCTCTTTTTATTTCCTTTGTTTTATTTATTTTTTTAATAAAAAAATCATTCTTGATCGTTAGAATTGGCATATTATTTCACATGTTAGATATGATATAGTCAAAATCTAAACTAGAATACCAAAAAAATCTCATCATATTTCTTTAACTTTGCAATTCTCTTTCCATTTTTAACATTAAAATAATCTTTGCATTGTATTTCTTTCCATTTACCATTTGCTTCTACGTTTTTTCCTCTCAAAGACAAAAAAAGGAACCGCGTGAGAACAAAACTAAAGGAAGGAAATAAGGTGGCTATGTTTTTTTATCTAAAGGTTGTGTTTTTATTTTGTTCCCGTTGTTTCTACTTCTAGTTTTTTCTTCCATCGTTTTTATTGTTTTTTTCCTCTAACTTATCGTTCCTTTTTCTTTAAGAAAAGCAAAAAAAAGAATTAAAAAAGAAATTCAATGATCAAAGTGAAGAAGAATACACCGAGGAAACAAGGATTTAGGTGTCAAGCGATTGCAAACAGTGGAGTTTGATTCGCTAGCGCTACTCAATTGCTCTGGACGGACGGTCATACCCCGCTTTAAGTTGCTCTTTCTTTACAATTGCCCACTCCAACATACAAAATTGCTTGTAAAAAAATAGCTTGTGCAGCGGCTTGCTTGTAAAATTTTAATTTCTACGATTATTATCTGGCTTCTATATTGGTTACATTTCTGAATCAATTTAGTTAGGAACAAAATCCCATAACAAACGTAAGGTGGGAAAATTCATTACCCTTTCCATGGCTCCAAAATAATTAAATTCATCACTCTTATTGTCTTCCTACTTTAAACACATTAGACCTTGGCCCTAGGACAAACACGAGCTCATAAAAGAAAATAGTTACAAATGAAAAGAGGTGCTTTGTGAAATTGATTGTCTCCAATAATTAGATCGCAGATATATAGTAGTTCAATTTTTATTGACCATTAGCAAAAGAGATTGCATACTACCCATAAAACATTGGTTGTATCCTTTAGTATTTTATACTATACGTGAATGGCTATAAGACCCTCTTCCCCCTTCTAATTGAGTTAGTGAATTAATAGAGTACAACTTATTGTTTTAGAATATTTTGAAGTAAGAGCCATTTCTATTAACACTTTTCAAAAAATGAGTGAAAAAAGCACATGCAACCTAAATTCACTATGGGATCTCAGATAAATCAAAAAATTTCAAATAAGGTTGATTAATAGAATTTAATGAATCAACACTTTCAAAATCCCAATGTAAGAGAGGATAGACCCTTATCTCTCAAGGAGCTATACTATCCAACAAGAACTGTCCAACCTTCGGCTATTCTTTTTCCACCGGTCGAAGGAAATAATTTCGAATTAAAAAGTTCTTTCATTCAAGTGGTTCCAAAATTCACGGGTTTGGAAAATGCATTCGAGTTTCTTCAAGATTTTTCCAATTCTACACTTCCACACTGAAAATGCAACAATTGTCAGATGAGCCCATTAAGCTTCGACTGATTCAATTTACGCTACAAGCTAGTGCAAAATGATGGCTAAATTCTCTACCACTACACTTAGTTTGAAGTTGGAACGAGTTCAACATTTTTTTTGTAAAAAAGGAATTTTCCTTTCCATAAAACTCTTAAAACAAAAAATGAGATGAATCAGTTCACACAAAATGACGGAGAAACTTTTTCACAATATTTTGAACGATTTAAGGAACTCTTATATAGTTGCCCTCATCATGGAATATCCAAAACCATTCTATGCCAAGTTGCATATAAAGGGCTCAACTATCCAATTGGAATACAACTTGAAACTATGTGTCAAAATGATTTTATGAGCAAATCAACCGATGAGGCTTGGGCTTTCCTCGAAAATTATGCTAAAAAGGACTAACAATGGAAATCGATTCATGTCCCATCTTGTGAACATATGAGAGGAGTACACGCAATAGAACCCTCATTGTTCCCCATTGAGGACTCCCAAGTCGAAGGAGGAATAACCTAAGTGTGCCCTTTGGAACAAGCCAATGCTCTAGCCTATAATAACGCTCGCATTTCTCAATATCATCCTAACTGGCGAAACCATCCAAATCTATGGTAGTTAAACCCTAATAAATTTGCGAACCCTTTGCATTTTTATCCCACAAACCAAAATGCTAAAACTTCTCAAACTGCCTCTTGATCTAAATCTTCGAATCAACCATATAGGCATCCTAACTCATCAGCTCAACCTTTTTAACCTCCTCCTCCACATTCGCAAGACATTATTCATCTAGAAAAACAAATATCAGAAGATAACGTAGGTTGGAGCAAATCATAAATGAAAAACTGGAGAAAATGATGAATTTTCTTTTGAGTAATTCAAACAACAAAAAGTGAAAATTTCCTAGTCAACCCGAAGTGAACCCAAAGTATAATTTGAAGGAGTGCATTTTTGTGATGACGAAAATGTGAATCAGGTTAACGCTGTCACCACATTGAGGTCTAGAAAGAAGGTAGACAGCCAAGTCGGCAACCCCGACATTCTTCCAAAGTCTACCCATGTTCAAAATTCTAAAACTCATTTGACACCTACTCTTGTCGATCCAATCGACTCTCATTCTTTATCCATGGTTGGCAATCCCGACCACTCTTCATCTTTTGATGCTGGCATCCATAACATTCCAGCTTCTGTAGCTTCATTGCCTTCACCTTCTAATGCGACATCCTCTTCTTCAAATGAACAAACAGACGAAAAAGTCCATAAACCCAAAGCTCCTTTTCTTCATAGACTCAACACAAAGAAGAAGTCTACCAATTTCGATAAAATTCTTGAAATTTCAAACAAGTTCGAGTTAATATAGCACTCCTCAATACCGTTGAGCAGATTCCCCAATATGTGAAATGTCTCGAAAATCTTTGTACTAAAAAACTTGCCACTAACGTCCCAAAAACCGCATTTCTGAATGCGAATACTAGCTCTGTTCTTGCGAATTATGCCTCGATCAAGTATAAAGACCCTGGTTGTCCCAAAGTCGACTGTCGAATAGGTAACACTCACATAAGTAATGCTTTACTTAACCTTGGAGCAAGTGTTAATCTTTTGCCTTATAACATCTATTGTCAACTAGGAGTAGGGGAATTGAAACCCATGAACATCACGATTCAACTAGCTAATCGATCTTTCTTGGGTACAGTTAAGAATATGTTAATCCAAATTGAGCAATTTTATTTCCCCAGGGATTTCATAGTCCTAGAAACCGAACCTGTTTCAAATCCTAATGGTCAAATCCCTTTGATATTAGGCCATCACTTCTTAGCAACTTCAAATGCTATCATAAACTGTAAGAATGTCAACTCAGACTTCCCTTTGGACAACTGATCATCGAACTAAACATTTTCAATCTTAATAAACAACCAAGGGATTCTGAAAAAGATGAAGTTGACATGATCCAAATGCTTGTAGACGGAAATTTTGGTGACACATCAGACTCTCTGATGATGTGTCTCGATCACTTTAATTCTGATTTCAATGTACATGAATACACCTCTGAACTAAATGATTTACTAGACTTCTCTCACAATTCACAAAATTTTGATCAATTAATGTCAACTAAAGTTGCAACAGAAGAACCTCCTAAGTTGAACCTCAAACCTCTTCCAAACGATCTTAAGTAAGCAAACTTGGATTCATCTGAAAGTCTCCCTGTAATTTTGGCCTCCAATCTCAATAAGGATCAAGAAAAACAACTTTTGAAAATCCTAAGGAAAAATAAAGAGGCATTAGAATGGGTTATCGTGGACATTAAAGGAATAAGCCCCTCAATCGTTGCACATCATTTTAATAAAATTGATGAGGCCAGGCCCACTCGCCAAGCTCAAAGGCATCTAAATCCCAACTTAAGAGAAGTGGTGAAGGAGGAGATCATTAAATGTTTGGGCAATGACATCATCTACCCAATATTTGATAGTATGTGGGTCAGTCTAGTATAAGTTGGACCAAAGACATATGGGATAACAGTGATTGTGGACGATAATAATGAACTTGTTCCCACAAAAATCAAAACCAAATGGCGATTTTGTATCGATTATCGAAAACTTAATTCAACTACTAGAAAAGATCACTTTTCCCTTCCTTTCATCGATCAAATACTTAAACGCATGGCCGGTTACGACTATTACTATTTCTTTGACGGTTACTCTGGCTATAACAAAATCCCTATTGCGCTAGAAGACCAACCCAAAACGACTTTCACCTATCCCTTTGGAACTTTCGCTTATCGTCGCATGCCCTTCGGTCTTTGTAATGCTACTGCCACTTTTCAAAGATGTATGATGAGTATATTCTCTGATATAGTGGAGGATTTTCTTGAAATATTCATGGACGATTTTTCTATCTGTGGGCTATCCTTCGATCAATGCCTCCATCGTTTAGAACGTGTCTTAAAATAGTGTAAGGGAAACTCACTCATGCTTAAATGGAAAAAATGTCATTTCATGGTAAGGAGAGGAATAGTCTTAGGTTATGTTGTTTCAAAAGATGGTCTCGAGGTTAATAAATCCAAGGTCGACTTAATTGCTAACTTACCTCCACCTAGGTCGGTTAAGGGCATTCACTCATTTCTTGGCAATGTTGGATTTATAGGTGGTTCATCAAAGATTTTTTAAAAATTTCATAACACTTTCAAATCTGCTTATCAAAGATGTTAAATTTGACTTTTCCAGTGAATGCAAAACGTCTTTTGAAACCTTGAAATTGATCTTGACCTCAGCACTTATAATCCAAACCTTGGATTGGACTCTACCTTTCGAACTAATGTGTGACGCCTCTGACTTTGTGTTGGAGCCATCTTAGGCCGATGAGTTAATAAACTCCCTTGTGTCATCTATTATGCTAGCAAAACTCTAAATGATGCTCTGTTGAATTACTCAACTGTTGAAAAAGAATTTTTAGCAGTTGTCTTCGCTTTCGAGATGTTCAGATCATATCTCATAGGTTCTAAGGTCATAGTTTACACTGATCATGCCGCATTGGGCTATCTGCTTTCAAAAAAAGATGCTAAGGCCCGCTTAATCCATTGGATGTTCCTTCTTCAAGAATTTGACCTAGAAATACAAGATCAAAAAGGTTCTGATAATGTCATAGCCGATCATCTTTCTCATATTGCGCATAAGAATGCTAATGACGCTCAGATCAACGATCACTTTCCTGATGAACAGATACTTTCCATTTCTGGTACACCTTAGTACGCCAACATCGTAAATTATCTTGTCACAAACAAAATACCTTCCTATTGGACGAAACAAGACAAACAAAAAATTCTCTTCAATGTTCGAAGCTTTTATTGGGACGATCCTTATCTCTTTAAATACTGTCCTGATCAAATCATTCGTAGATGTGTCCCCGATCATGAATATTACAGCATTCTCTATTTTTCACATGATCAAGCATGCGGAGGACACTTTGGAGCAAATAAAACCACTGCAAAGATTTTTCAGTGTGGATTCTATTGGCTTACTCTTTTTCGTGATGCATACGAATTTTATGCTAAGTGTGCTCGATGCCAACAAATGGGACGAATCTCCAAGCAAAACATGATGCCACTAAACCCAATCCTTGTCATCGAAAATTTCGACCTTTGGGGAATCGGTTTTATTGGCCCATTTCCTAATTCCTTTGGAAATCTTTTACATCTTACTTGCCATAGACTATGCTCTAAATGGTTTGAGGCCATTCCTACCAGAACGAACGACAACAAAAGTTGTTATCAAATTTCTGAAAGAGAACATATTTTCTCATTTTGGTACACCTCAAGCTATTATTAGTGACAACGGTACTCATTTCTGTAATCGTGCCTTCGAATCTCTTATTAAGAAATACCCGATCACGCATAAACTGTCTACTCCATATCATCTAGGAACTAGCGACCAAGTCAAAATTTCTAATTGGAAAATCAAACAGATTCTTGAAAAGACTATCAATTCCAACAAAGATTGGTCATCTAAATTGACTAATACTCTTTGGGCATTTCGCACAGCTTATAAAACCAACCTTGGAATGTCCCCATATCCCTTGATCTTTGGAAAATCATGTCACCTCCCTGTCGAACTAGAACATCGAGCGCTTTGGGCAATTGAATACCTTAATTTTGACTTGGAAAAAGTAGGATCACATCGAAAGCTACAGCAGTCAGAAGTTGAAGAATTGAGAAATGAAGCCTATGAAAATGAAAAGATTTATAGAGAGAAAACAAAATTGTATCATGATAAATCCATACTTCAAAAGACATTTGAAGTAGGCCAAAAGGTTCTATTATATAATTCCAGGCTTCATTTATTTCGGTCAAACTAAGATCTCGATGGACTAGACCATATGTTGTAAATACAGTGTACTCATGTGGCACGATTGAAATCGAAAATCCAATGGATGGATCTATTTCAAAGGTCAATGGCCAATGGTTGAAGCCATTCCTAGAGTTTGAGCAATACGAGGACAAGGAATTCATGGACCTCTACGAACCTAGTTATGCTTCATGAGACACCCCAATCATGTCAGGTTGTTGATCTTCTTTTTTCCTTTTTTAGCAATTGCATGATTTAGATAGACGGTAGGGACACTGCTTCATTTAAGTATGAGGGTATCATTCATATTTCATTTATGCATTATCTCATGTTTCTAAAAAAATAATTCAAATATGACTAGTTTTAGACTGGTACAACAAAGTAGGTTAACAGTTTTAGTCATTTGATGGAAAAAAATTTTGTGATTCATTAATATCGAATAAAAATATAATGAAAAGTTGAATTCCGAATATCGAATGAATGATATAATTAAAAGTGATGATTATGAAGTCTATTTTAAATTGTAATCTTTGTTTAATAAGTGGTTGATTTAAAGTACATGCATTGACATTTTTAAATCTTTAAAGCTAAGTGACGCAAAGATAATTTTGTGTAACTCTCTATTATTCTTATCTTAAAAAAACTTTGTATTTAAAAATTAATGCCTAAGTTACTTGTGTTCACTAGTCATGCTCTATATCATTCTCACGTAAGCCCGCGAGGTAGTGCATGGATGGTATACCTTGGCCTTGTATGTCCACTTGTCATGCTCTATACCATTCTCGCGTAAGCTCGCGAGGCAGTGTATAGATGGTACAACATGGCCTCAGTTTTCCTAGTTAGTGTATTAAAAAAAATCCTTTTTTATGTTTAATAGAGAGAGTAAGCAATTGAAACCTAAGCACCTTCTTGACTTTATTGGTTTGACTAGTTATAAAAAAAGAAATAAAAATACCACTTTACCAACTGTGACAAGCAAATAAAGAATTTATTTCATGGCTGTACTATTTCATCAACCGAAACAACTGGCCAAACTAAAGTTTAACGTATATGTAACGACCTGCAAATTCATCTCTTCAGAAATTTTTTAAATTATTAAAATATCAGATTTTTTAACATAAATAATATTGGTAATTTTACTTTCAATAACTATTTACAAAAATATATATTTTGGAAGATATATCGATAAAATGACAAAAAACTGTTTTATCAACAAACAACTCTGAAAACTGTTTTATCAACAAACAACTCTTACACTATCCGACATCGTGTACGAAGTTGGATACATACACTCATTTATGTATATGAGTGAGAATATGTAATAAAATTATTTATTTTATTTTGGAAAATAAAATGTCTTTATGACATTATCAATGATATCACTATATTGGAGTAAATTATTTTGAATTAAAATTGAGTTTAAATGATATAATAATTACTTTAATTATTAAATAAGCCCTTTTATTTATTATATAATGATAGAAATACTATTATCAAACTTTGTTTACATACATACATACATAGAGATATATATATATATATATATATTAAATAAGAAGTGAACATATGACTGGATATCGAAATCGGAATCCGTAACGATTCAACGAGAAAAGTTATGCAACATTGCGAATCATTTGAGGTATACATATGCATACATACGTGTACATATTCATAAACACATTCACATGCACATGAAAACATATATACATACAAATATACTTATACACACACACACATACATACACACACACACACACATATATATATATATATATTACAAAATATCCAAGATATTTTCCTAAAAACTTAACCCTTAAGTAAATTCAAGGTCAAACTCTTACACACTAAGTGCAAGCACATGGGTATACACACATAGGGGGGAGTACACGATCGAACATGGTGAAGGGGGTGAGGTATAGTGGTGATGAAATGGTGATGTGTTTGTGTGGAAATATCATGATATTTTCCTCCTTACTTTTACCTATAAATAGCACCCACCCGTCTTCATTTCGTTCACACTTCTTCTTCATAAAATTCCTAAGCTTCTTCACTTCTTAAACTTAACATTAATGACTTCTAGCGTAAAGAAAGTTATGTCAAAAAGTATTGCCAAAAGAAATTAAAAATATATAGCAAGTATATATATATCAAAACTCTTCAAAACCAAAGAAAATCCACTTCTTTCCACCTCTACAACCCACGGCCACACCATCCACCAACTAAGGCCGAGCCCACCTCCATTAGCAAGCATAGGTTGAGCCTTCCCAAAGATCCAAGGCTTAATTCCATAAACTCAGTGTGGTCATAGCGGAGCTATAGCCGTTTTCAAGTTAGTCCGATTGAAAATAAAGTGAGAAACTCTTCCAAATATATATATATTTATAAATACGATGATGTGATATGATTTCCATGGATGTTTACTATGCTTTGATCATCAAGTTTGGATGTTGATTATATTTTTATTTTGATGTTGAATTGATTCACGTTTAATACACGTCGAATATCACAAAGGAAATCACTTTCCTTTAATAAATAAAATGGTGTATATAAGATTGTTAAACCTCTTTAAAATGGTTTAAAATTATTTACAAATGTTTTATAAACATTTAAAAGTGTTTCGATAAAGTTTAGAAAGAATATGAAAATTTAACTAAAATAGGCGTGTCGTGTAACGGTAATTCGCGATTTCACACAGTAGAAAGTTAAATCCATTTATACGATGGATTCAGAGTCGGAATTCTTTGTAATATGAATTTTCCAAAACCTTATAATCATAGTTTTCAAAAAAAAAGATTGAGATTTCGTTTAGTAGATTTTGAAATATGAGCAAAACAAGTTTTCAAAATAGTCGCGGTTTGGCAGTTCGAAAACCAAAGCGATAAATTTTTTAAAAGTGATATTTTTAATTATTTAAGAATATAGAATAATTTTTATAAATATTTAAAATGTTGTAAAAGAGATTAGAGTTATAAAAATGGATTTCTAAATAATCAAAAAGGTGTTTTGATCAAATAAACCTTAAAGCACTATTCGTAGCACTTTCTGCAGCACTTTTAATAACTTTTGAAATATGACTTTAAACTTAAGTATTCTTTTCCAAATCTTTTATAAATGTTTTAAAATAAGTAATTAAGGATTTTAAAGATGTTTTGAAGCTTTTATAATTTTTTTCAAAAGTTTAAATAAATGATTTAAAGAAAAAATGTTAAAATCAAGTGATTTAATCTTGGCTCTAAAAGCCGACGATTAGACTGGATTTTTCTATTAAAATTTCAGATGTGAGGTGCTTAAACTAAGGAAATGTTCAGGAGCAACCAGTGCCCTAGCCCACCTGGCCATTCTCCTGGGCGAGGAATATATAAAGTCGAAATGTCGAAAATGAGGCAAGTATAAAATATTTAATTTTCCAAATTTAATACAACTTGGGTTGTACAGAAATAATCTTCCTATATTTGGTATCAAATTCCAAGGAGGAAACCCATACAAACCATGTCAATTTAAAAGGCGATTTCATCGTTATTTGACGGATAGTAAATGTTGAATATGGAAATTGACATTGAGTTGAATTATTATAATTTCTATCGATCTTTTTTACACAATATGGTTTTGCCATATGATTTATGAGATATGATTATGATTTGGTATTTTCAGAGGTTTAATGATTTTGTATATATCGGAAAGAAATGTTTTAAAGATATATATCTCTAGAAGATATTTTTGGTAAAAAAAGAAAGTAATTAATCAAATGATAAACACCTATTTACTTAACATATTTTATCGATGATTGTTTTAAAGGAATCAGAGTCGGATTTGAGTGATTCTTATCTTAAAACCACTTCGAACTAATTTACATATTCAAAGTGAAGACATGGAATGATAATAAATAGAATGACGGGCTTCTTGTCACTGACCCTTGGGGAAATTTCCCATATCATATATATGTGGCAGTGGTATCTTCATTTGATCTTCGATGCAAGGGCTACTCGCTGCTAATCCTAGGAATGATTCCCGACAGGGTGTGGTAGGAGATTTGCTTTGGTTTGTCTTGTTCCGGGACAATTGTATAGACGATGTGACATTGCATTTCCAACATACACGTACAATGATTTTTACGAACGTATATCTGTTTGATAGTGTAGGAAGTAACTCTCCTATAATTAACACCCTTGTTTGAGACGTGCGATCTCAGAGGTTGTACATTTATGGAAATCTATAGTGTGTGATTGAATTGTCAATGTGGCATTCAAAGTGAATGTGCTATGTAAAAGACAATCGTTACCTTGGGCCTGATCACCTGGAAATGGCTTAAACAGGGCATGCCATATGGCTATGTGGTTCGCAACCACTAGGGTATGGACATCACATTTCTAGATTACTCTATATATGTTGAGTATGTTGTGTATGCTCTATGATCCTAGATAGTTCGGTTACGACCAGGGTGATGTCATATTCAGTTTTATTCGCCACTAAGATGGGTCTGCGAGTTGGTCGGTCTTGCCAGGTGCAGAGGCTTTAAAGTTGTTGATCCTCAGTACATCCCTCTAGAGATGTACTATATGGAAGGTAGTTCCTTACCTACCATTGTATGGAAATCCATTCTCCAAAAAGTGCCTTTGGACTTGATTGTAGAACCTATTATGCAAGAATTTAATCAACGTAACAATTTCGGCTAAGATTATATATGTTTACTTGAAAAGTATTTTCAAAAGAATGTCATTAAATATAATATTACCAGATTTTGCGTAGTAAAGATTTGGTTATCCTAAGGTAAAAATCTGTTCTGTTTTTATGTGCGGCGTGATCTTATGAGATAACCTTGTTTTTAAATATCAATATTTTGAGTTTCTCATACCGGTCCCATGTCTGACCTAGAGTTTATTTTCTTTTCCCTTAAACTCTTGATGCTCTATTTTTCCGAGCAGCCAAATAGTTAGGTAATATAGAACATTTTGGCAGAAGCTCAGAGCGTTTTGGATGGAGCATGAAGCTAGAGGTTCCTATATAGATAGTCATCTATATCTATTTCCGCTGTATTAAGTATATACTAGCACTTATGAGGATAAGTAGTTATAATTATCCTAGCTGGATTTGTACTTACTAGAACTCTGATGGAGCAATTCGAAGTAATTGCATGTACTACTCATATAGCTAAATGTTGAATGCGATGTGAGATTTTATTTTGCTTTGTCTTCTGTCTTTATTTTCTTTTACCCCATGATAATCTGCCTCTCTGGTACTTGGATTTACAATACGTGAATACCAAGGATGTATTAGTTTTGATTTTGGAGGGTCGAGGAGGTAGGTCATCACATTTGGTATCAAAGCTTATGGTTGAGTGAATACCTAAGCCTGGATGGGGTCAACTCATTAGAGATAGGATTAGTAATACCCTATAATGAGTTTAGTCAGAGAGAGCGCATGTTTGAAATTTTGTCCAAATAAGTATATTCGAGTTCATACCCATTCCCTAAGATAATTTCATCTATATTTCTATAGATGTTTCCTTACTATATGCAGATAATAGGAGATAAGTAATAGAAGGGGAGGTCGCAACACTACGGGCACCAACGGTCAATAAAATGCTACAGTAATTGAGGAAGTGCTAATTCCTGTGCAACCTCAAATTAACTTTGCTACTCTATGCGAAGATTATACCAGTTTGGTTGGTAAACCATTTAAAGGAATGGAGTCCATTATTGAAGTTCAAGCTTGGAATTGCTCTTATGAAAGAATTTTTAAGGGATTGAATATCGGGAATGAACAGAAAAGGTTCTTAGCTTCTTGGCAATTACAAGAAGGGGCTCTAACATGCTAGGAGTCCATAACTCTAAATGATCCAAAAGATAATTTCTCATGGGAACAGTTCAAGGAAGTCTTGGAAGAACAATATATGCCAGCTATAGCAAAATCTCGCATTTATTGGAGTTTTATGGATTTAAAGTAAGGAGAGATGTCAGTGGAAGAATATTCCAACAAGTTCGGTGAATTGTCCCGTTTTGGGATGGGTCTGATAGACACTCCTTTGAAGAAAAATGAAATATTTATCGCTGGAATGAAAGGGCAATACCAGGATAGGATGATTGGGCATGTAAAGGGAACCTTTGTAGATTTGGTAGACCTGGGTTTTTGATATGAAACTCTAGACAAAATAATCCACCCACAACACAAAGCAGCAACAATAACTGCAAGAAGACAAAGTTCAATCATTCTGGGAAGAAGCCATGGCAAGGCAAGCCAGAAGGAGGTCCAAATTTTTTTTGAAAGATATTACTTGTTATAATTGCCAACATAAGGGTCAAATTGCCACCACTTGTATGAATCCTAAGGCTCATGATTGGAATTGACACAATTGTCACAAACCAAGGCACTAGAAGAAGGATTGCCCATTGATAAAGAAAGGAGAACAAGTCAAAAAAAATTCCATTAAAGATGAACCCTCAACTTCGACTGATGTGAAGGGCAAGAGAGTTGAAGGTAATATCTGCAGTAATGAAAATTTAGTTAGAGTTTTATTTGATACTGGGGCATCTCATAGTTTTATTTCTAAAGGATTGGTTGATAAATTAAAACTTACCAAAAAGATATTAGATACCCCTATCTATGTCTCTAACCCCATAGGTGGTAAAAATAATCTCGGTATAGTTTATGAAAATACAAGTTGCCTACCTATCCCAAAAATTTTCACATAACCTAATAGTCCACAATTTTATTGGATTTGAGATTATACTCGGTATGGATTGGTTATCTGAATATAAGTCTGTTCTTGATTGTGTTAAAAGGATGGTGCATTTGCAAAATAAAAGAAGTAAACCTTTTAAAATAACATGTGAAGAATCAAGCCCAGTATTGGATAGTTTTATGTATGCCCTAAATTCATTTCAAAAACGTCTAGAAGAAATACCAATTGTTAAGGAATTTTTAGATGTTTTTGAGGAATTTAAAAGTTTACCCCCACATAGGGAAATTTAGCTTCGAATCAGCTTGATTTTCGGTGCGAGGTCTGTTTTTCATTCTTCATGAAGAATGGCCCCTAAGAAAGTAAATGAATTAAGGAATCAAACAGATGAATCGTTAAAGAAAGGACTAACTAGACCAAGTCGCTTAAGTTGGAGCTCAGTAGTAGTTTTAGTTGCAAAGTTAGACGGCTCCCTAAGAATTTTTGTAGACCATCGAAACCTAAATAAGCAAACAATTAAGAACAAGTATCCTCCACCCCGTATTGATGACTTGTTTGATCGACTTTATGGTGCTCGAATATTCTGCAAAATGGACATAGCTATAAGATTCCATCAATTAAGGACAATAGAAGATTACATTCCTTTAACCACATTTAGAGTACCAAATGATTTCGACGAGTGGTTGGTTATGCCTTTTGGGCGGACTAATGCTCCCGCTTACTCTGTGGACCTTATGAATAGAGTATTCAGAGATGTGCTCCACAAATTCATGTTGGTTTTTATTGATGATATTCTTATATATTCAAAGACTGAAGAAGAACACGAAAGGAAATTAGAGATTGTTCTAGAAATTTTGAGGAGCAATGTGCTCAAGGCAAAGTTTTCAAAATATCACTTCTGAGAAGAAATGGTAAGGCTCCTTGGACATGTTGTGTCAAAGGAAGGAATCTCAGTTGATCCTGGAAAAATTACAGCCATTCTAGATTGGAAGCAACCACAAACTCCGAAGGACATTCGCAGCTTATTAGGATTGGCATGATATTACTAGAGATTTATTCAGGACTTCTCCAAGATTTCTCATCACTTAACGAAGTTGACTACGAAGGATTTGCAATTTATATAGATGTCAAAATGTGAAGAAGCATTCCAAGAACTTAAGAAATGGATAACTACCACTCCAGTCCTGACTATTATTGATGAAAGCGATGGTTTAACCGTTTATACTGATGCTTGTGGAGAAGGAGTGGACGCAGTACTGATGCAACATGGGAAGATTATCGCATATGCTAGTAGGCAATTAAAGATGCATAAACGAAATTATGAAACATAGGACTTAGAACTATTAGCCGTTGTGTTCACACTAAAGATTTGCAGACATTATTTACCGAGTAAGAATTTCTCATAGTTTATTTTGATAAACTTTGTTGACCTTGGTAAATAATATTCCTTCTTTAAATAAGTGAAAAGTTAGAACTCTCCACAGATCACAAATCTTTGAAGTATCTTTTCAGTCAAAAGGATTTGAATATGAGATAGCAACGGCTAGAATTTCTCGCATCATATGATTTAGATATCCTATATATGCCCAGGAATCCAACATGGTAACAGATGCATTAAGCAGAAAGCATGTCGCTATAGTTTATCTAGTAGTGACTCTAACTCCTATAGAGAGAATTGCTCGCAAACAAAGAGAAGATCGGCGTCTAAGGAAGAAGATTAAGGATATAAGAAGAGGGCAGAATTGAAGCTTTGAAGTAGATAACCATGGGATATTGCGGTTAAATGAAAGAATTTGTGTTCCCAATATTGACAACTTAAGACAAGAAGTGTTGACTGAGTGCCATCAATCCAAACTTAATGTTCACCCTGGAGTTAACAAAATGAACAAAGACGTAAAACAAACATTTTGGTGGGAAATCATGAAGAGGGACATCTCTATCCATATTAGTAGATGTGCAAATTGCCAGCAGAATAAAAGCAATCAGCAAAAGATTGCAAGATTACTTCAACCTCTTGAAATTCCAACTTAGAAATAGGACCAAATATCAGTGGATTTTATCGACGGCTTACCTTCATAAAGAAAGGGAAATGAAGGCATTTGGTTATCGTAGATCGATTGACCAAAAGCGCACACTTTATCCCAGTAAAGCCAATGAGAATAGCTGCAAGTCTTATGACAATATACGTGAGGGAAATAGTTCGATTGCATGGTGTTCCAAGCAATATAGTCAGTAATTGAGACCCAATCTTTACCAGTAAGTTCTGGGAGGCATTACAAACAGCTTTGGGAAGGAAGCTAAGTATAAGCTCAACATACTATCCCCAGACCGATGTGCAAACTAAAATGGTGAATCTAGTATTGGAAGATCTTCTGAGAGCATGTATCTTAGATTTTGGAGATTCATGGGAAATCTGTCTTCATCTTATGGAATTCTCCTACAATAACAGCTATCAGGCAAGTATTGACATGGCACCGTACGAAGCTTTATGTGGTCGTCTATGTTAATCCCCAACATGTTGGATTGAAACCGGAGATCGATTAGTATTGGGTCCTGATACGATTCGAGAAGCTTTAGAATAGGTAGACTTGATCAGAAAGAAGATGAAAGAAGCCCAGAGCAGGCATAAGATTTATTCCAATCAAAAGTGTAGAAATTGAGAATTTTCAGTTGGAGATTTTGTGTTCTTGAAAGTCTCTTCGATGAGAGTAGGGGTAAGATTTGGTCGAGCAAGGAAGTTAGCACCTTGATTTATTGGACCTTTTTCCAGTCTTGAGTGGATTTGGCCTATTAGCTTATCGAGTAGAATTAACCGAAAGCTTGTCTGGTGTGCACAACGTCTTTCATATATCCCATTTACGAAGATATGTGGATGATCCGGAATAGATTATAGAAATAGCTGCCCAAGAAGATTTAGAAGTAGAACTAAATTTGGCAATTATCAGACAACCAGTTCGAATCGTAGATCACAATGAGAAGGGATTGAGAAGGAAGTTTATAAGGTTGGTTAAAGTTTAATGGAGTGGTGATGCCAAAAACTGCACATGGGAAACAGAAGATAGAATAAGGAAAGCTTATCCTGAGTTTAGATTGATGTATAGTTTGCATGAGGTATCGAGATGGTGTACTCACCGCCTGTGGTGTGGCCACTTATCATATCCTGTATATATTTTCCTTTGCCAAAATATATATTCCTTTTCGAGTCAATTTTTTCTAATCCTTAATTTCGAGGATGAAATTTTTTAAGGGGGGAAGTATGTAGCAGCTAGCAAATTCATCACTTCAGAATTTTTTTGAAATATTTAAATATAAGATTTTTTAACATAAATAATAGTGTTTTGAAAAAATATAATATTAATAATCTTATTTTGAATAAATATTTACAAAAATATATACTTTGGAAGACATATCGATAAAATGACTGAAAACCGTTTTAGCAACAAACAGCTCTTAAACCATCCAACATCATGCATGGATGTAGATACAGACACTCATTTATGTATATGAGTGAGAATATGTAATAAAATTATTTATTTTATTTTTGAAAGTAAAATCTCTTTATGACATCATCAATGATATCACTATTTTGGAATAAATGATTTTTGAATTTAAATTGGGTTTAAGTGATTAATAATTATTTTAATTATCAAATAAGCCTTTTTAATTGTTATATAATGATAGAAATATTATTATCAAACTTTGTTTACATATACATATACATATACATATATATCAAATAAGAAGTGAAAATATGACCGGAAATTGAAATCGGAATCCGTAATGATTCAACGTAGAAAAGTTGTGCAACTTTAAAAATCATTTGTGATATACATATGCACACATGTACATATACATTAACACATGCACATGCACATGAACACATATATACATACAAATATACTTATACATTTAAGTATATATATATATATACATATATATATATATATATTACAAAATATCCAAGATATTTTCCCAAAAACTTAACCCTTAAGTAAATTCGAAGTCAAATTCTTACACACTAAGTACGAGCACATAGGTACACACACATGGGGGGAAGTACACAGCTGAACATGATGAGGGGGGAGTGAGGTATGGTGGTGATGAAATGGTGATGTGTTTGTGTGGAAATATCATGATATTTTCCTCCTTACTTTTGCCTATAAATAGCACCCACCTCTCTTCACCTCATTCCCACTTCTTATTTATAAAATTTCTAAGCTTCTTCACTTCTTCACTTCTTAAACTCTACATTAATGGCTTCTAGCCTAAATAAAGTTATTTCAATAATTATTTCAAAAAGAAATTAAAATTATATAGTAAGTATATATTATCAAAACTGTTCAAAACCAAAGCAAATCCACTCCTTTCCACCTCTACAACCCACTGACACACCATCCACCACCCAAGGCCGAGCCCACTTCCATTAGCAAGCATATACCTAACCTTCCCAAAGGTCCAAGGCTCAATTCCATAGACTTAATGCGATCGTAGCAGAGGAATAACCATTTTAAAGTTAGTCCGATCGATAATCAAGTGAGAAACTCTTCCAATTTTATATATATTTATAATATGATGATGTGATATGATTGCTATGGACGCTTACTATGCTTTGATCATCAAGTTTGGATGTTGATTATATGTTTATTTTGATGTAGAAATGATTCACGTTTAATACACATCGAATATCACAAAGGAAATCACTTTCCTTTAATGAATGAAATGATGTATATGAGATTGTTAAACCTCTTTAAAATGGTTTAAAATGATTTAGAAATGTTTTATAAACATTTTAAAGTGTTTTGACAAGGTTGAAAGAATATGAAAATTTAGTTAAAATAGGCGCATCGTGTAATGGTAGTTCGCGATTTCGCACCGTAGAAAGTTAAATCCATTTATAAGATGGATTCGGAGTCGGAATTTTTTGTAATAAGAATTTTCCAAACTCTTACTATCATAATTTTCCCAAAAAAAGAAAAAGATGGAGATTTCATTTAGTATATTTTGAAATATGAGCAAAACAAATTTTCAAAATAGTCATAGTTTGGCAGTTCGGAAACCAAAGCGAATAAATTCTTCAAAAGTGATATTTTTAATTCTTTAAAAATATGAAAAAAGTTCTATGAATATTTTAAAATGTTTTAAAAGAGATTTGAGCTATAAAAATGGATTTTAAATGATTGAAAAGTTGTTTTGATCAAATAAGCCTTAAAATCACTATTCGCAGCACTTTTAATAACTTTTGAAATATGGCTTTAAACTTAAGTTTTATTTTTCAAATCTTTTATAAATGTTTTCAATAAATAATTAAGGATTTTAAAGATGATTTTAAGGTTTTATAATTTATTTTAAAAATTTTAAATAAATGATTTAAAGAAAAACTGTTAAAAATCAAGTGATTTTATCTTGGCTCCAAAAGTCGATGATTAGACTGGATTTTTCTATTCATGAGATGCAGATGTGAGGTGCATAAACTAAGGAGATGTTCAGAAGCAACCAATGCCCTGGTTCACCTGGCCCTTTTCCTGGGCGAGGAATAGATAAAGACGAAATGTCGGAAACGAGGCAATTATAAAGATTTAATTTTCCAAATTTAATACAACTTGGATTGTATAGAAATAATCTTCCTATACTTGGTATTAAATTCCAAGGAGGGAACCCATACAATACATGTGAATTTAAATGGTTTTTTCATCGTTATTTGACGGATGGTAAAGGTTGAATATGGAAATTGACATTGAGTAGAATTAGTATTATTTATATCTACCTTTTACTCAATATGGTTTTGTAATATGATTTATGCGAAATGGTTATGATTTGATATTTTCAAAGAAAAAGAAGTTTAATGATTTCGTATATACCAAAATGAAATGTTTTAATGATATATATCTCTAGAAGATATTTTTGATAGAAAAAGAAAGTAATTAATCAAATGATAAGCACCTAATTACTTAACATATTTTATCGATGAGTGGTTCAAAGGAACCGGGGTCGGATTTGAGTGATTCTTATTCAAAAATCACTTCGAACCAATTTACATATTTGAAGTGAAGATATGGAATGATAATAAATGGAATGAAGGGCTGCTTGTCACTGACCCTCGGGAGAAATTTCTCATATCATATATATGTGGCAGTAGTATCTTCATTTGATCTTCGATGTAAGGGCTACTCACTACTAATCCTAGGGATGATTCCCGGTAGAATGTGGTAGGAGAGTTCCTTCGGTTTGTCCCGTTCCTGGATAACTTGTATGGACGAATGTTTGGCATTGCATTTCCAACATATACATACATTGATTTTTACGAACGTACATCTGTTTGGTGGTGTAGGAAGTAACTCTCCTATACTTAACACCCTTCTCTAAGACGTACGAGCTTAGAGGTTATATATTTATGGAAATCAATGGTGTGTGATGGAACTGGCAATGTGGCATTCAAAGTGAATGTGCTATGTGAAAAGTAATCGTTACCTCAGGCCTCATCACCCGAAATGGATTAAACAGGGCATGCAGTAGGGCTATGTGGTTCGCGACCATTAGGGTATGGTCATCACCTTTCTAGATTAATCTATACGTCGAGTATGTTGTGTATGCTATGTGATTCTGGATAGGTCGGTTATGACCGGGATGATGTCATATTTGGTTCTATCCGTCACCAAGATGGGTCTGCATATATGCTAGTCTTACCAGCTATAGAGGTTTTAAAGTTGTTGATCCTTGGTACATCCCTCTAGAGATGTAATGTATGGAAGGTAGTTCCTTACCTACTATTGTATGGAAATCCCTTCTCCAATAAGTGCCTTCAGACTTGATTGTAGAACCTATTTTGTTGGAATTTAATCAATCTAACAATTTTGGCTAAGATTATAAAAGTTACTTGAAAAGTGTTTTCAAAAGAATGTCATTAAAATTAATATCCCTAGATTTTTCATAGTAAATATTTTGTTTATCATAAGGTAAAAACTCGTTCCGTGTTATTGTGCGGCGTGGTCTTATGAGATAACTTTTGTTTTTAGATATCCTTATTTTGAGTTTTCTCAGACCAGTCCCATGACTGACCCGGAGTTATTTTCTTTTCCCTTGAACTCTGGGTGCCCTATTTTTCCAAGCAGCCAAGTAATTAGGTAGCATGGAACATTTTGGAAGAAGCTCAGAGCATTTTGGATGGAGCATGAAGCTGGAGGGTCCTATATAAATAGTCATCTATTTCTATTTCCATTGTATTAAGTATCTACTAGCACTTGTGAGGATAGGTAGTTATAACTATCATGGCTAGACTAGTATTTACTAGAACTTTGATGGAGAAATTTAGAGAAATTGCATGTACTACTCTTATGTATAGTTAAATGGTTAATGCGATGTGAGATTTTATTTTGTTTTGTCTTCTATCTTTATTTTCTTTTACCCCGTGATAACTTGTCTCTACAGCACTAGGATTTGCGGCACGTGAATACCAAGAATGTATTAGTGTCGATTTTTAAGGGTCGAGGAGGTGGTTCATCATAGTATGAAAACTTGAATTATGTTGGGAATTTGTGACTAGTTGAGGAACCAAAAATTTCTAGAGATTGACTTAGACTTATATACATTACTATATTGCAACTATTCTGAAATAAATCGAATTTTCATTTGTATATAAAATTTGCATTCTTATTGGCACATTAATAGCATCGCATATTGCATTTGGATTTTGTGGATATCATTCGCTGAAAACCCACATGAGACACCACTTGTACCATTAGGGACACCTAGAGGTTTAACGGCTTGTTGTATACGCTCAATGCAACCGTGCTTTCTACGAAAGCATGATGAATGAATTAGTTAGGTTTGGTAAACAAACTGTCTTTATTCGAGGAAGAACAAAAGTTCAAGTGTGGGGGAATTGTTTGACCTCAATTTATACATTTTCTTTATGTATATTTTACTTAAAAATAGTACCTCGCATTGCATTTTGTATATGTTTTACAGGTTTTTATGGTGAGACCAAAGACTGAAGAATCATAAAGAAAAGCCACCAAATTAAAGATTTATTATGCAAAAACATAAGTGGTCCGGTGGTTATGCTTCAAATTATACACCAGGAGGTCAAGAGTTCAAGGCTTGGATAACGCATTATTCTTGTTGGAAGTTCATCAATAAAAAAAGTGAAGATTCTCCTATAGATGGCATGCGTTGACGAGATATTACACACATGGATTTGAGTAGATACCATATCCACCTTTTCGGTGAGGAGATATCATTTTTATGAAGGAAAAAAACTCATGGATTTGATTAGAGCTAATTATGGATGTATCTATTGGAGAGAATATCTCATGGATCTACCGAATCGATCAAAATCAAAACTTGTCATTTTCTACATCATTGGATTGATTTTATAGCCATATACATTGCTCTTCACTTGGATGATATTTAGGCTATGTTCATTGCTTTTACATGAAGAAAAGTGCTCTCCACACCTATAAATACTCCCAAGTGAAGATCATTGAAGTATCCCATTTTTAGAATAGTCTTTCTTCTTGTTTTTGTTTTATTCGCTTGTAATAGTAGTTGGTTAACAATGGCTACCAATTAGGTTAGACAACATTTTAACCACTACTAAGTTTTTGTTTTAATTCTCAATCATTGTTATTTTCTTTTATGCAAACTTTAATAAAGTTATGTTCTTCTTCTCTTAGTTTATTTCGCATATTTCTACATAGTTAATTGTGTTGTTTAGTCAATTAGATTTTCTAGAACACAAATACTATTTTATTTTTTATTCTTTGTTCTTCTGTTTAATTGTTTTATTGTTTTGACTAACAATTGTATTTGATATAGATCTGATTAGGTTCAAATTTGTTTTAAATATAATATTAGTTTTTATGGATTTTGTTTAAAAATCACCTCTCAATTTCGTTTAACACACCCACGGTTATCTTTTAAAAAAATGAATTTTTAACAACTCCCTATGTTTGACCTGCATATTATACCTATGTGCATGTGCAGAATTTATTATAATTTGTGCTTTTCTAATCTCATTAAAAAGTCCATCACCAACGTTTTTCCCAGAGTGATGATCAATATGTGCATCACCATGTGTTTGCGTTGGCGAACACTTATGGTTAGCCTATTAAGATCTAGGTCTCCCAGTCTTTGGAGGTCCACTTGCATAGTTTTGTGGTAACGTCGGTGGGGATTACGTCCTCTTATCACGAGCTTAGTAGTGTTCACTTTGGTATCTTAAGCTCGAGGACCAGTAGCTTGCCCACCACCAATATCATCTTCCTACAACTGGCTTCAGAATCAGACAAGTTCTGCCTTTCTTAGGATCGATCAGTACCGACCCTTCCCAATCGACTTATATCCTAGTTAGGATTATCGCCCTATCTTTCAAACACCGCTTCTTCTTCTCCCTAACATCTCGTTAAGCATCTTTGGCTTGCCTTCTTTGTGATTCTACTCTACTGAAGAAGAATTCTCTTCATTGGAATCTAAAGTCGAATAATCTCTTCCCCTCTTTCTACGCTTCTGAATCTCTTTGGGCCGTTGAGGTTGGGACAACAATCTCTTCAATTCCTCCATAATGGACATCTAATTCCTCAAAATTTTCTTATTTATTTCCTTCATCATGCGACCTAACTCAGCATTCATAACACATCCGACACAATCAAAGTTTCTGCATGAGTTGGTTGATTAGTTTCCTGCTCATGGCAAGAGCCTTCGTTTTCTCCTTTAGTTATTGCTCCAAATCCAGTAGCCATCTTCAAAGGCATATCTTCCTTTAGATCAAAGTAGAGACTTCATCCAAGTCCTAAAAGCAATCGGAATTAGCCTTGAATTCTTTATTCTCGGTGAAAGCACCAAAAAATGTTGACTAAAATGTTGGTTAATTCACCCAGTCGAGGTAAAAATGAAAATTAAGCCAGCAAGAATCAAAATATACTAAAAATAAGACACAATTTTTAAAGTGTTTTGACTAGAATCCTATCCACTAGAGTTCTATTTCAAATTACTTTTGAAATTACAACCCAAATTTACAATTTTTTTCAGTCTATAAATTTTATTTCGAACGTAGTAGTAATTCAGTGCAAAATCCATACAATTATTAAAAAAGTCCTCTTCAATTTGATGAAGGTTCTCTATTTGTAGATAAATTCGGGTATAAAATTTGCTAGATCTAGTTTGAATAAGCAAATATCTCCAGATCCGAAGTTTGAGCATGAAGAACATGTCAATGTTAGGATTGTGCAATATACCCTAGAGGGGGATGAATAGGGTATTAAAAATATTCCATAGATAGACAGATAAATAATGCAGAAACATAAATACGAAAATTAAATAACACACAGATATACCCAACTTCGACCACTAACTCTTAGTGCCTACTGTTACCCCCAAAGTTACAATTAGAATTATATTTGAACGCTTATACATTTAAATCGCATTCCCTACTAACCTGAATGAACTAATCCTATGCCTAATAACCTTTCCTAAACTCAATCCCCTAAGATTAGAATCCTCAAACTATACTATGTAGCTCAAATAAAAAATTTAGAGTTCACAACACAAATAAAATAGAGTAAACAAAAAATAATAGAATAACTAAAATAAAAAATTAAACTCCCCTCTCTATCATGTGCCCTCAAATATTTCTTCAAAACTGTCCTCTTTATTTCCACTTTAAAAACAACGAACACAACTTCTTCAATTCGAAATTGCCTATCCCCTGAAAACGCTCGATGTCGCACCCACTTTTACTCGCAACCAACGTCGTGTGTTGTTCCTTGGACTTGTTGGTTTGGGACCTAGTGTTAGTCATGGTGGGGTGGGTTTTTGATGATGTTTTGAGTGACTGAATGGGTTCAGGGTGTCGCAGGTTGAAGATAAAAGAAGGAGGTAAGTTTAGGAGATAAAGAAAGGTGGTGAAACAAGAAATATCAGTAAAAGAGAAAAATGCACACAAGAAATAACAAGTAAAAGAGAATCTGGTAATAATTTTTATTAACTCTCTATATCTCTTTACATTCTTCGATCTTCATATATATATATATGTGTGTGTGTGTATTGTTCATGAAGACCTAATCAAACTAGACATTACAAATTACAGCTCACCAGAAACATAATTACTTAATTACAAATTATGTGATCAAAATCAACAAAAATGCAAAAATGAGTATTCCAGGTGTGCACCTGCACATCACCAGTTCTCATCTTTCATCTTTGATCCAACATTTCTACTAGCTTCTTCTTGTATCTGAGTCTTTACTAAATCTTCGAAAGCCCTTTCATTAATTCCATATAGTTGGGATGAAGTATTGATGTCGTTTTCCTTACCTATTTGATGAAATGCATCTCCCATTGGATGCTGAATACATGCTCAATGAAATGTCTGGATGTAACAACTCCCATCCCCTTTAAAAGAGACCTTGTCTCAAGGTCTAAAGTGGGAAACTTCTTAATATTATCCCAGTAATCTACCCATGTTGCTTCAGATAGTGTTTTATTCTTCCACTTTATCAAAACTTGAACCAGTGCATTGTTATCTCTAGGTATCATTCTTTGATCAACAATATGTTTTGGTTAATCAACTAATGTCTCTTTGTAGGAGGGTGCATCTTATTGAATAATTATATGTGGTCCTACTCTCTTTATTTGCTGGGAGACATGGAATATAGGATGAATTTGAGCAGTGTTAGGGAGCTCTAGTTTGTAGGCAACTTTACCTATTTTCTACAATATCTTGAATGGACCATAATATTTAGGAGATAGCTTTGTAGTGGTAGAAGAACTAACCGATATCCGTCTATATGGTCAAGCTTTAGGTAAACCCAATCATTGGTTTCAAAATGTCTTTCTCTCCTATTCGCACCAGTGATTTTTTTCATTCTTTGTTGTGCAAGTACAAGACTATCCTTTAAGAGCTTCATAGTAATGTCTTTGGAAAACAAGTGTTCTTTCACTTGTTGTGCTTTTGTAGTGTTAGACACAAAGATAATAATGTTGAAGGTTGTCTACCATACGAAATTTCAAATGGTGTCCTCCCTCCATGAAGTGTTGTACCAGAATTCTACCATGTTAACCATTAAGTCCAGTCACTAGGCTTGTGGTAGATGAAACAACTTAAGTAATTTTCCAAGATCTTATTTGTAATTTCAGTTTGGCCATCAGTTTACGGACGATAGGCCGAGCTATATTTGTGTGTGCATCCTTGTAGAGTGAATAATTCTTGCCAAAAATTAATAAGAAATATGGAGTCCTTGTCACTAACTATCGTTGCAGGCATGCCATATAATTTGAAGATTCCATCAAAATATACTTGAGCAACTTGTTTTGCTGTATATTGGTGTTTCAGTGGAAAGAAGTGAGCATATTTGGAGTGTCTATCAACTACCACATAGATTAGTGTTGCATTGTTGCTCCTAGGTAGGTGAGTTATAAAATCCATTGAGATGTCTTCCCAAACATGTTCAGAATAGGCAATGGCTGTAGAAGACCGGGGTATGGTACATTTTCTGACTTTGCTCTATGACATTCTTCACATTTTTTGATGTAATTTTCCACTGCAGATTTCATATGCTTCTAGAAAAATACTTTTGATAATTTTTATAAAGTCTTCTTAACTCCAGCATGGCCTCCAAGTGGTATGGAATGTAATTCAAAAGGTAGTATATTTAATAATGATGCATTGCTGTGATCCCGTATTATTTTTCCTTTATAGAAGATCAAGTCATCTATGATTTTGTACTTGCTGCATTTAGATCTCCATGTAATATTTTTTATTTTTTGACTTCAGAAAATAGACTTTTCTTTATTTCCTTCCTCAGTTCTGTAATCCAGTCAGTTTGTACTAATGATATAGCATTAGTACATGGTTGTTCATAAACTCTTGATAAACTATCTGCAACTATATTTTCTTTGCCCTTTTTGTATTCTACTTGATAGTCATAGCCATGAAGCTTTGCCAACAATTTGGCTTGGATTCCCTTAGTTAGTTTCTGAGATGAGAGACGTTGTAAGCTTTGGTGATCTATACATATAGTGAATTTTCTACCGAATAAATATTGAGACCATTTTTTTGTTGCAAGAATCAAGGCCAAAAGTTCTTTCTCGTAAGTTGATAATTGCATATTCTGTCCTTGTAGAGCTTGATTAATGTAGGCAATAGGCTTGTTGTCTTGAAGTAATACTGCTCATATTCCCGACCCACTTGCATCACATTCTATTATAAATTCTTTATTGAAATTAGGCATAGCTAGTATAGATGGGTTGACAAGACAAGACTTCAATTTGTAAAAAGTGTCAGTAGCTTCTTGAGTCCAGTAGAAGGAATCTTTCTTTAACATAAAAGTTAATGGCTTTGCTATCATGCCATACCCTCTTATGAATTTTCTATAATACCCTGATAAACCCAAAAAATGCTCTTAGAGCTTTTATATTCTGAGGTTGTGGCCATTCTAGAACTGCCTTGGTCTTTTCTTTATCAACTGAACTACCATTTTCTGAAATAACATGTCCTAAATATTGTAATATTGCCTCGACAAATGAGCACTTGGAAAGCTTGATGACCAGTTTATTATCTTATAGAATTTGCAATGTGATCCTTAAGTGTTTAGATGATCATCCCAGCACTTTCTATAGATTAAAATGTCATCATAAGATACCAAAATAATTTCTTCAGGAAATTTTGAAAATAGAATTCATATGGGCTTGAAATGTAGAAGGAGCATTTGATAAACCAAAAGGCATAACTAAAAGTTCATAATGACCATCATGAGTTCTAAATGCAGTTTTATGGATATCATTGTTATCCCGCCTTTTGGCAAGGCCGTGACACCAAGGAATTGACTAGTAACCAATGATGGTCCGTCCTAAAGATCTGTCATACACAGGCTCACTATGGATATCGACGAATTTTGTCCGAGTCCGGATCGAGCCAAAATTGGCATGACATGGCAACCGAAGCTATGAGAGTCAACGTTCCAAATCTCAGGTCAATCCGAGTCCGTATGCTCAAGTTGTGAACGATACAAAATTGGTTAAGAACAGCCTTCTTCGACTCGCTCCAGTTCGAATCCATAGGAAGTGCACATTTCGACTTGCTCCTCTTCGAGCCATTCTTCGACTCGCTCCGTTCACAACCACCGAAAGCCAACTTCGAATCGCTCAGATTCGACTCGCTTTGCAACCATCAGAAGCGACACCTTCGACTCGCTTCGCAACCATTAGAAGCGACACTTTCGACTCGCTTCGCAACCATTAGAAGCGACACCTTCGACTCGCTTCACAACCATCAGAAGCGACAACTTCGACTCGCTTCGCAACCATCAGAAGTCGCTACTTCGACTCGCTCTGCTTCGCCTCCATCAGATGCCTTCTTCAACTCGCTCAACCAACACACACTTCGACTCGCTCGACCAACACACACTTTGACTCGCTCAATCAGTGCTCACTTCGACTCGCTCCGCCTTAAGCCATTCTTCGACTCGCTCCACTTCGTCGACTTCGCATCCATCTGAAGACTTCTACTTCGTGTCCATCGATGTGGAGCAAAGAACAGCAGTCAATACAAGTTAGCGCCACGTCACCGAGTCAAACAGAACCGAGTCGAATGAAAAGCGAGTCGAAACAAAAGCGAGTCGAACCAAACAGCCTACCGAGAATCCCAATTCGTATCGATCATATTTCTAATCTACAAGTCCAAATGCTATGAAATTTTCACAGAAGACTACGTGTATGCTAAAGAATGTACACGCCAAATTTCGACTCCATTGGATGAAATCTTGATCGATACGAAATCTGTTCGTATCGATCACGGATCGGATTGGAACTTCACGGGCTTGGGCGCGCGGGCCTGGTCACGTGCCAAAGAGTGTCTCCCGAGATCTGAGCGGAATATCAGCCTCCTACACCTATAAATAGACCCCTAAAGCCAATAGAAAAGGGGTTCTGCTTCCTCTTTGAGATCTCCAATGCCCAGACTCCGCCAGATCCAGATCTGAACTCCTTTGCTGCTGCTGCCAACGAATTTCACTGCTGCAAATCATTGTTATCCGCTGTAATTTGCTGAAATCAATTGTAAACATAAAAGAAAGATCAATAAAGCAAACTACTTCATAGTGGACGTAGGCAATACGCCGAACCACTCTAAATTCTTGTGTCTCCCTGTATTTTAATTATTCTCATTTCTGAAATTTGGAGTCTTTGATAGATAACTGATCGTTTTCCATTTAATTTCTTCACTTTATCTCTTCATAGACTTCCGAAGAGTGTTGTGCCCAATTTTGGTACAAACACTTTGGTCCTTTCACTAAGAAAAACCCAATTTTTCTCCTGCTCTTTGGATCTCCTATCTATACTGGATTGCATAAATCTAAGAAGAAGATCCAGATCTAGAACTTTGAAGCCCTTCCATTCTATTCAGATTTGCAATCAGATCTAGGAAATGACTTCATCAAATCATTATGGTGAGCACATGTACCACTTCTACAACTGCTGATCAAGGAGCACGGGACCGACAAAATCCCGTGCAATCACCTCCCTCCAACCAAAATGCCGCAGGACCTTCAGATCCATCAGGTCCAATCACTAGACAAGAATTCCAGACATTGCTTCAAGAGTTGACCCAAAGTCGACAGCAGTTAACTGAACAACTGCACGCCAACACAGCGTTGACTAACTAGCTAAATCGCCAAAGGCGAAAAAGATCCAGAAGAGACCAAGGTTCTTATTCTTCCACGGAGAGTTCAGCCTCCTCTGATGGCCAAACCAGATCCACACGCCCACGGCTAGGTGTAAGCTACACCCAAGCCACGGGAAACCAACCTGCTTCAAATCTTGGGAAACCTAGAACTGGACCATCCGCTAGTCTCCGTACAGAACCTTCGTCTCGGGGAGGTGCTGCTCCTTACCATGTCACCGGAAACATTGCTACTACCACCACTGCCGGACGAGGAAGTGATGCTAGAAACCAAGCTGATCCTCAACGTAACCAACGAGAGCAGACTCCTGAGCCTTATGTCCCTGAGGACGTTAAACCAAGGAGGCGAGGCATGGACCGTCGACCGCATCCAGTCCAGACTCGCGCTGTGGAACCCGACCACACCTTGGCACAACATGCTGCAAGTATCCGAGTGCCGGATATACCAACGATGATCCGTCAATGATCCGTGAAAGTCAGGGTCTCAGTAATGACGACTGGGGAATCTCCCGGAGTCATACCCCTTTCACCGATGACGTTTTATATGCTGAATCACCTCGGCACTTCAGGATGCCAGCTTTGCCAGTTTATGAAGGAAGTTCTGATCCCAATCAACACGTCCTGAAATACGAATGGCTGATGAATGCTGCTAGAGCTGATGACGCAGTAAAGTGCCGTAGTTTCCCCATTTCCCTAGGGGGCATCGCTACTATGTGGTTCACTCGTTTTCCACCGCGATCCATCTCTAACTTTGACCAGATGGCCACCAAGTTTGTCGAACAATTCCGTATGCACGTGGCGAGGCATAAGGACGTTAACACTCTGTCTAGTGTTACACAAGCTCCCGGAGAAACACTTAGACGTTACTTGGAGCGATTCCATGCTGCGTGTGCAGAAATAAGCAATCCCAATGATAACTCTATCCTGATGGCACTGACTAAGGGGATTGATGCTGATTCCGAATTCGGAAATTGGTTAGCCGGAAAACCACCTGCGTCATTGGACCATTTCTATTCCAAGGCAGCCCAATTCCTGAGAAGGGAGGATGCGAAACAGTCTAGGAAGCAGGATGACGCAGAGCCCAACATTGAGGGAATACAAAGTAACATCGCTGTTAAACAATCCGGAGGTAGTTCTGGAAAAGCTCAGTTGAACGTCCAAAATAAACAGAGTCAGCAGAGGGACAATGGAAATCAGAACAAAAAACGCGATCAGAATCATGGTCCATAGTGTAGAGCTTCCATGTACGATAATTACACTCCATTAAACACGTCGTTGGAAAATGTGTATCTGCAGACCTGCAATAACATGCAATATAAGAAACCTGCCCTGAAACCACCAACTGAAAGACAAATCCAAACAGGGAAATTCTGTAGATTCCATGAGAGTTATGGCCACAACACCAATGAGTGTCGTCACTTACAAGACCTCATTGAAAAACTGATACGTGAACGGAAGCTGGATCAGTATGTGCAGGCTCCGCAGTCTAGTGGTGCGGGCCCATCAAATTAGAATCGGGCGCCAAATCAGGAAAGATAGGAGGAACCCGCTCGTACAGGCGGGGGGTTGGTTATCAATACGATAAGTGGTGGTCCTCACCCAGCAGATCGAAGTTGGAAGGAAATGGAGTCGTATGCCAGTTCTATCAGGCATGCAGACTTCGAATGTTATAGTAACTCTGAAAAAGGGGCTCCGGCCAAGCAACAGAAGACGATGACAGATGACATCGTGTTCAGGGACAGAGACGCTGATAAAGTCGAAGCTCCCACTATCGATCCACTGGTCATCTCAGCATAAGTAGGTCCCGCTTGGATGAAAAGGATCTTAGTTGACAGTGGAAGATCTGTGAATATTTTGTTCAAGCGAGCTTATGATCAAATGAAGATGGAAGCCGCGGACTTGAAGCCTTGTCAATCTCGAGTCCATGGTTTCAACGGAAGTGCCACTATACCCACTGGAATGGTGGAACTCCAGTAGAGTTGGGAGTTGGAGAACGTCGGAGAGTACAGATGTTGCAGTTCATTGTTTTGGACATAGACTCCCCTTACAATGCTTTCTTGGGGCCGACCGACCCTCGCTGAATTCAGGGTAGCCATTGCCCCGTGGTGTTTGACTTTAAAGTTTCCCACTGATCATGGAATAGGAAACGTTCAGGGAGATCAGGCTACTGCCAGAGCCTGTTATGTTGCTGAGCTGCGGGAGGCGCAGCGAAAGGAGAAAGGAAAGGGCGTAGAGGAATCTCTCTGCGTCCGTTTTGCCGATAATTGACAATTAACGCCCGGGCCCAGGCCCGGGCACCCCAGCCAATTCGTCAAGGATCTTGATCCAAGAGAAATTGAAGACGAAGGAGAATCTAAAGAAAATTCAGCATCACCGGTCGAACTGACGATTGATGTCCCAATTGACAGTGACGATGATTCGAAAATGATAAAGATTGGATCTCAACTAAGCCAGCAAGCTCAAGAGGAATTGGTTGAATTTCTGCGGGAAAACCTTGACGTATTTGCCTGGACACAATCTGATATGTGTGGGATCTCGTCGGACATCGCGAGCCACACTTTGAACATTGACCCGCGGCATGTCCCGGTCAAACAAAAAAGGCGCGGTATGGATCCAAAGAGATATGCCGCCCTTAAAGAAGAAGTAGAAAAGCTTGAAGCGAACGGATTCATTCGAGATGCACTATATCCTGAATGGGTGTCGAATCCCGTGCTCATCCGAAAGCCGAATGGGAACTGGAGAACATGTGTATATTATTCCGATCTGAATAAAGCGTGTCCCAAAGACAGCTTCCCGCTTCCCAGAATTGATCAGCTAGTAGATTCGACGGCTGGGCATGAACTCTTATCCTTCATGGACGCGTATTCAGGCTACAATCAGATACCAATGCATTTACCCGATCAAGAACATACCAGCTTCGTAACCAATCTGGGACTTTACTGTTACAAGGTTATGCCATTCGGACTCAAGAATGTCGGGGCTACTTATCAACGATTGGTCAATCAGATGTTTGCTAATCAAATCGAGAAAACAATGGAAGTATATGTAGACGACATGCTTGTGAAGTCGCGACTCTCCACCAACCATGTTAAAGACCTGGAAACTATGTTCAACATACTTCAGGAATACAAGATGAAGCTCAACCCACTGAAATGTCACTTTAGAGTTGCATCCGGAAAGTTCCTTGGGTTCATCGTTAACGCCCAGGGAATCTAAGCCAATCCTGAAAAGATTTGGGCAATCAGAAATCTTGAAACTCCCAAGACTATAAAGCAAGTCCAGAGTCGCAATGGAAAGGTAGCAGCATTGAGCAGGTTCATTTCAAAGTCCACTGACAAATGCATTCTCTTCTTCGATCTGATCCGAGAAGGGAAACAAAACTTTGAATGGACCATGGAGTGTGAGGGCGCTTTCCAAGCACTAGTTCAACATTTATCCACGCCGCCAATACTGTCAAAGCCTATTGATCATGGGAAGTTGTATGCATACTTGGAGATATCAGAAAACGCTATCAGCACTGCCTTGGTTCGAGAAGAAGACGGGATACAGAAGCCAGTGTACTACATCAGCAAATGATTGACTGGGGTTGAAAGGAACTATCCAAAGCTAGAAAAGTTGGCTTATTGGCTTGGAATCGCATCAAGAAAACTCCAACCGTATTTCCAAGCACATCCCATAGTTGTTTACACCGACCAGCCGTTACGACAGGTCCTCTCGCGGCCTGAGACGTCTGGTAGGCTACTCAAGTGGAACATCGAACTGAGTCAGTTTGATATTACTTACACTCCAAGACGAGTAATCCAAGGACAAGTCCTCGCTGATTTCATAGCTGAATTCACCGTTCCAGAGGACTTGCCCAAAACCAGTAAATCCTCCGAATATGTCTGGAAGCTGTATACTGATGGTGCATCGAACGACCGGTGTTCGGGCGCTAGTGTTGTGCCCGAAACCCCTGAAGGTCGATCTATATGCTACGCTTTGAAGTTTGACTTTCATGCAACCAATAATGAAGCTGAATACGAAGCCCTCTTAGCTGGCTTGAAACTCGCCAGAGTTCTGAAAATTATCGCTGTGGAAATTTATTGTGATTCACAATTGTTTGTGTGTCAAGTACGGGGAGAGTATCAGGCAAGAGATCGAAGGTTGGCTGCTTACTTAGCTCGAGTTCAGGAAGCACTGAATCAGTTCGATTACTACGCCATCTATTTTATACCTTGGGAGCGCAACCAAAAGGCCGATTCATTGGCAAAGCTAGCCAGCACAGGTGAAGCTCAGCAAATGGGACTCGTTCCCGTAGAAACGCTATCTTCCCCAAGTACCGACCGGACAGAAATAAACTGGGTATGCAAAACCGTTACCGAAAAGGATTTATGGATGACCACACTCAGAAATTACATTGAGCACGAAACCCTGCCGGAGCGCAGGAGTGAAAAGAGACAAGTCCTTCGGAAGGCCTCAAGATTTACCATCCAGAATGGACTCATGTACAGAAGGGGGTACTCAGTTGCCCTACTTCGGTGTATCGCTCACGATGAAATTAAACAAGTATTGCGCGATGTGCACGAGGGAGAATGTGGCGATCACACCGGGGGGCAAGCACTTGCCAAGAAAATACTTCGCTACGGGTATTACTGGCCTACCGTGAATCGTGATGCGTTGGACTATGCAAAGAAATGTGATAGGTGCCAGAAATATGCCCGAATTCCTAGAGCTCCTCCTATCGTGATAATGCAAATGGTCAGCCCATGGCCGTTCACAATGTGGGGCATTGACATCATCGGTGCTCTACCTCTGGCAAAGGGTGGTGCGAAGTACGCCATCGTCGCAGTTGATTACTTTACAAAGTGGGCTGAAGCCGAAGCTCTCGCTACCATTACAACGAAGAAAGTGATCAACTTTGTGGTTCGTAATATCATCTGTCGATTCGGTTTCCCACACACCATTATTACGGACAACGGAACCCAATTCGACAGTGCTGAATTTAAAGATTTCTGCAAACGATTTCACATCCAAAAGAAATTCTCCGCAGTTGCACACCCTCAGGCAAACGGACAGGTCGAAGCAGTTAATAAAGTTATAAAATCCATCCCGAAAAAATGTCTGGAAAAGGTCGGGGGCAAGTGGGTCGATGAACTTCCTATGGCTCTATGGGCTTACCGAACAACTCACAAGACCGCGACCGACCACACTCCATTCTCTCTTTCTTATGGTTCAGAGGCCGTTATTCCAATCGAGCTAGAAGTACCTTCTCATCGTGTGACATACTATGATCCAAAGACAAATGCTATATTACTTGCTAAATCTCTCGATCAACTAGATGAGAAGCATGAAGAAGCTGATTTGAGGGTAGCTGCGCATCGAAGTCGAGTCGCCCGATTGTACAACGCCAAGGTCCGTCCGCGAACCTTCGAACTAGGCGATCTCGTCTTAAAAAGAATCTATCCGGTTCCTTCGCATATGAAGCCGACATGGGAAGGACCGTATGTTATTGAACGAAGGCTCGGAGATGGCACATTCAAGTTATCGACCGTCGACGGTCTTACCCTGCCAAGAGCTTGGAATAGCGAGAGCCTTTGCCGCTATTACACCTGACAGGCTATCTTTATCCATTTAGTTTACTTTCCTTTTCTGCAATTTGTTTCTGCATTTCGAAATTAGAACTTGTAATAAGGCAACTGACTTTGCCATACTTTCTTATTTCAGCAATAAAATGAAAATCTCTTCGAGCCAGAGTTGTGACTTACTTGAAACACTTCATATGACCATCACTATGCACGGAGAGCTAAGTTTCACCATACGGTGGAATTTATTCAAATAGAGAGTGACTGCGATGCAACCAATCACTCGCTAAGTGAAACCCGAGCTCGGGGGCAAGCCATCACATCAAAGTCAAAAAAAAGGATTGATACACGACAATCCTTCATCAACTCCAAACTCCCAGAGCGCGAGTCGGAGTATAAACATCAACTCTGTACTCCCAAAGCGCGAGTCGGAGTATAAACATCAACTCCGTATTCCCAAAGTGCGAAGCGGAGTATAAACATCAACTCCGAACTCCCAGAGCATGAGTCGGAGTATAAACATCAACTCTGTATTCCCAGAGTGCGAAACAGAGTATAAACATCAACTCCGAACTCCCAAAGCGCGAGTCGGAGTATAAACATCAACTCCGAACTCCCAGAGCGCGAGTCGGAGTATAAACATCAACTTTGTATTCCCAGAGAGCGAAGCGGAGTATAAACATCAACTCCGAACTCCCAGAGCGCGAGTCGGAGTATAAACATCAACTCCGAACTCCCAGAGCGCGAGTCGGGGTATAAACATCAACTCCGTATTCCCAGAGTGCGAAGCGGAGTATAAACATCAACTCCGAACTCCCAGAGCGCGAGTCGAAGTATAAACATCAACTCCGAACTCCCAGAGCACGAGTCGGAGTATAAACATCAACTCCGTATTCCCAGAGTGCGAATCGGAATATAAACCTCAACTCCGAACTCCCAGAGTGTGAGTCGGAGTATAAACATCAACTCCGAGTTCCCAGAGTGCAAACCGGAGTATAAACATCAACTCCGAACTCCCAGAGCGCGAGTCGGAGTATAAACATCAACTCCGTATTCTCAAAGTGCGAAGCGAAGTATAAACCTCAACTCCGAACTCCCAGAGCAGGAGTCGGAGTATAAACATCAACTCCGAGTTCCCAGATTGCGAACTGGAGTATAAACATCAACTCCGAACTCCCAAAGTGCGAGTCGGAGTATAAACATCAACTCTGTATTCCTAGAGTGCAAAGCGGAGTATAAACCTCAACTCCGAACTCCCAGAACGCGAGTCGGAGTATAAACATCAACTCCGAGTTCCCAGAGTGCGAAGCAGAGTATAAACATCAACTCCGAACTCCCAAAGCGCGAGTCGGAGTATAAACATCAACACCATATTCCCAAAGTGCGAAGCGGAGTATAAACCCCAACTCTGAACTCCCAGAGCACGAGTCGGAGTATAAACATCAACTCCGAGTTCCCAGAGTGCGAAGCGGAGTATAAACATCAACTCCGAACTCCCAGAGCGTGAGTTGGAGTATAAACATCAACTCCGAGTTCTCAGGGTGCGAACCAGAGTATAAGCATCGACTCCAAATTCCCAGAGCGCGAATTGGAGTATAAACGACAACTCCAAACTCCCAGAGTGCAAGTTGATCGTCGACATCGACTCCAGGTTCCCAAAGCATAAGGCGGAGAGTAGACACCAACTTCAAGTTCCCAAAGCATGAATCGAAGCATAAATATCAACTCCAAACTCCCAGAGCGCGAGTCAGAGTATTAGCGTCAATTCCAAGTCCCCAGATCGCGGGCATATGGTTGAAACTTAAGCCGGTGTGACCAACCGCCAATAAACAAATGAGAATCCCCGGAGTGCGGATATGATCGTCGACGATCGGACAAGCGTGAATAAACCGCTCAATCTCCGTTTGTCTCAAACACCCATTCAGTGGCACTAGACTCGACATGCTATAAGAAAAGAGCGATCGCTGACTGATGTTTTGCAACACACCATCAAGACTGGGGGGCAATACTCAAGCGTCAACCATCGACTAAAGTAATGCGACGTCAAAATTCAACTTGTTTCTCGGTCGCAAACCATGTCCACAGTTTCCGAACTTGGCAAACAAAAACAAACTTGATTCGAAAGCTAAAACTTCACAAGTACACTTCAGATATTGAAACACTTGGACAAATACACAATGACAGAAAAGAAGCCAAAAAAGAGAAGTTTCATTTCTATTGTTTATAAAAGAAGTTCGTGTACAAGTTTCCAAAAATTCCTACTAGCAGGGGCCGAACCCGCATCTATACACGGCTAACAAAATGCAAGTCAAAATAAACCGGGAAAGCATGTCTAATCTTTCTTCTTCCGCAGCTTCCTTTTCAGCACAGGCCCATCGGAGCCACCACTATCCTTCCTCTTCGAGCCTTTGCCTGTCGGTGGACGGTCTCCGGGCGAGGGCATAATTTCAACGTCTTCCTCCGAACTCGAAGGAACCGGGATGCTTCCCATCGGAGGAGTCGGAGGGATAGGATCAAACATGGAAGATGGAATAGCCGCACTAGTATCAAAGAATGTACCGCCAAGGGATATCGTTCTAAGCGGAGCTGGATCAAGTGCCGCCGTCCCACCTCCAAGACTGCCACCATGTGTTGCGGCATTTATTTCAGCAGCGATTTGTGCCAAGATTTCCTCTTCAGCGACTGACCGAGCCTCGCTGGGAGCGTCAGCAGTCGGCATCGGAAAACTCGTGGTGGGAACGCCTCCGCCCATGACAAATGATAGATCAGCCAAAGGGTCGCCATGACGGCGAAAGAGCTCCTCCATCAGTTGCTCGTCAAAAACAAGTGTGCCTCCCTGAATATCGTCAAGAGGCGCTGCAGTAGTCACGGTGATCGCTTCGGTGACGATAGCCTCCTGTGTCTGATGTGATTCTTGAGTAGCAGGAGGCCCGACATGTGCAGCATCGATCACTGGACGAAAAATAAGAGAACTATTAGAACTTAGCTCGATCAAAGATTTCGACTTAAGAAAGATATGAAGAATGTTCAGGGTACCTTCCTCCATTTGGCTCGTAGGCGGTAGAGCGGCATCAATAACTTGCGCTGCAGCCGGTGACATCTGCGGCTGATCTGGATTATAAGCAGGAACAGCCTGCGGATCGACCGTAGATGAGGATTCGGGCTGGGTTGACGCTGGAACTTCAAGACTTGCTTCATGATGGTCAAATCCAGAACCCTCTCCCACTTCAAAGTGCTGGGCATCAAGTTCTTCCTTCTCACGCAGAATCATCGACTCGTGGAGAATCTTCTTTTCATCATCAGTCAGAATGCGATTCTTGAGTTCGAATTCATCCACAGACTCGCCCTGATGCGCCTCCTTCTCTTCCTCAACCAGTCGGCTCCAAGCATTATAGAGATGCGTCGAAAAATCATCGAGCCAGGCTAGACCCCTGTGCCTCAGCACATTAGCATTGTAAACGACGAGAAGGTCTTCGATGTCAGCCTCTAGCCTGGACTCGGCCAACTTCACCCTCTCCTCGACCTCAGTCTCCACTTTCTGGACTTTAGCCACAGCCGCATCCCGTTCACCCCTGAGCAGAACAGCTTGTTCGCACGCCTCCTGGGCTGCATTGTTCGCGTCATCTTTCTCCTTGGCCATATCAGCAAATTTGGCCTTGAGTTCATTAAGCTCCTTGACCGCCGCATCCCGCTCGGCGGTGACTTTGGCGTTCCGGTGGCCCATCTCCTCCACCAGGGCAACGTGTGTCTGCCCTAACCTCCCCATTTCCGCCTTTGCTTCATCAGCTTTCTTGGTGGACTCAATCTCCGATTTCCGAGAAGACTCGGCCTCAGCAGTAAGCACTTGTATAATCCAGTCCCTTTGGGCGAGTTCGGTCTCCAGTTTCTCAAGCGCTTTAGCTCGCTCAAAGGCCACCTTAGAAGCTTTCTCCGCAGCCTTTACCCACTCTCTGTACTGGGTGTGTATGTCATGAACGTACTCATGCATCGTGTTCTCCACTCCAGACGGAATTCTTTTTAAGTGTGGCGGGAAGACATAGCCATCAAAGCAAATGTTCGGAAAGTCTTTCCTCATCTGGGCCAGCTTAAGGGCCCCTTCTCCTGTGGGTTCAGTTGGGACCTGCTCTATAATCATGGAGGCCGTGGTCTCAACTCTCTGAAGATGAGTCTCAGATATAGAAGTATGAGAAGATGGCCTGTGACGAGGAGGCTCCGGTGGGTGTGGAACAAAAGCAGGAGGTGGAGACGGAAGTCTAGGAGGAGGAGAGCGTGATCTAGACCGATGTCTGTATTCTCTATCCCTATCACACCCGTACCTATCTTGATTAGAGTACTCGCGATCGCGATCTCTATCTGAGTCTCTCCTACGAGACTCATAATAAGAAGAAGCCTTTCGGGCCGAACGGAGATTCCCAAGCATCGATCCTCTTCCAGACATAGTACCTGAAAATGAGAAACGAAGAAAGAGTTAGTAACTTCCTAAGTTGGGCGATGTGCAGTTGTGAATCATGTAGTGTAGTGAAGTGTATGCATGTGCAACCCCCCGACCAACCGGAAATGTCGGTCGCACTCGTAGCAAGCGACCCGCTCAGTTCAAGAGCACTATCAAGATCCTCCATCCCAGCGTCGTGTGGAGACGACACAAAATCCGGGATCGAAATATCAGCAAGCTCTGCAAAAGGACTCTCTACTTGCGGGGGAGGAGCCTCCAAAATTCTAACCCCCAGGAAAGGTAAAGACACGACCACGGATTTAAATCTCTTAGATTTAGGGCGTTTGTGAGCAGCAGCCTTGCCTTTTCTTCTTCCTCCCGAATCCAGGACATTGGCAGAAGGCCTAACTAGGAGCTCAGTATCGGTAGGCGTTCTTTCTGGATCAACTTCTTCAACGATCACAACTGTGGGCGCTTTGCGCTTCACCCGTTTCTTCGGGACCACTCTATGTGTCCCTTCCAGTTGTATGCTCTGCCTCCATTCTATCAGCCCGACAGTCCTCAAATTTCTGACAGACAGAACCAAGTCGATATGCCTCTCTTCGCCCGGGAACGCTTGAAGAATCCGAACAAGCTCTCTGAAGTATGCGTCGTCAGGTCGAGAGATCGCGGCTGTAAAAAGAAGAGAAGTGTATCAGTTTTGAAATTGGTAATAATTATCTCAATAGCTCAAGAGAAAGATTGAAGCGCTTACGTCTATCCAACCATCGCCTAGCAAACCCAGGGGGCACCGAACATAGAACCATTCGGTCTTGAAGTAACTTAGCCTTCCCTAGGAGCCCATTATGGTGTGACAGTTTCTGACTGCTTCCAGGAAGGTGAATGAAGGGCTGTCTGTGTGGCTCTTGACGTTAAATAAATATCTGATTTCGATCGGCTTCGGCGGTCGAAAGAGAATCTCCATAAATAGAATAAAGGTGTTGTTCAACAAAGCATACCCATTGGGATGTAGCTGGGATGGAGCTATTCCAAGAAACGATAACATCTCCCTTATATATTGATTGAAGGGAGGGAGTGTTCCCGCTGTGCAAGCGTGACGGTTGAAAGCGGGAAACCCCTCCGGGGGATCATGTGGCCTGTCATTCGGCCCAGGTAATAACACGTCGTCAAGCGACATACCGTGCCTTAAACAAATCCGTCCTAGCATATCTTCAGAGATACCCAATGGCACAGAATCTTTTGGATTGCAAATAAATCGAGCACCTAAATGCTCATCCGGAGCTGGCTCTATAACTTCGGCTTCAATAACCGGTATCTCTATGGTTGGAGGAATAGAACTTGGGAGTTCCGGCTGTTGAGAATTTAAAGGGTCCATGACTAGCTAGCTTATAAAAAATCATTGTTAAACTGACAAATAACGCTCGTGCATCCCCAGTGTAAAGTGTGTGAGTGTGTTGTGCAGTGCAATACTGTATATTATTTGAGGAGATCAACAGGATTGAAGGAAGCATGTAAGCGACTAGACTTCGTAATTCAGTCGGAAGGACCGACATCGCTGACCGTCACAACCGTACCATCCAGCTATTAACTATCATTCCAAGTTAAAGTTTGTTGTCATTTTGATAAGTTCCAGTTTCATCGACGAGCTTCGATGGGCAATCAGATATGCGGTGAAATGGTTAAGTCCAGTTATGCAAGTTTGAAGCTCGTCGGAACCAATTGTTCAAGTGTGCAAGGAATTTCATATTTGTTAATGTTCAATTCGTATCGCTAACGAGAGCTGTGTTCACATCGATAGGTCATGGTCATCTGAGTATGGGTTAGACTCGGTCAGAAGGTTGGCATGCAAGTTCGACTCGATCGGAGGGTTGGGGATTTCGAATCGATCAGAGCGCAACATTTCGAATCGATCCTAAACCACCCAGTTCGACTCGCTCCCAAACCTCCGGTTCGACTCGCTCCCAAACCTCCAATTCGACTCGCTCCCGAACTTCCAGATCGACTCGATCCCAACACCTCCAGTTCGACTCGGTCCCAAACGACCACTACGACTCGATCGAAGGCCATCACTTCAAATCGATTAAAAGCCTCAAGTTCGAGTCGATCCGAAGACTACGCAGTTCGACTCGATCCCAAGGCTACGCAGTTTGTCTCGAAACCCCTACTCCAGATCGACGCGAAGCTGAGGCGAAGGGATCTCGATCGATCGCAAAGGAGTCTCGATCGATCACGACTCTGGTTGGTCTGGTATTAAAAATCTAGTCTCGTCGTCTACACGTTGCATTCGCTTGGGGGGATTACCTAGATCTGTCAGATTAGTTCGAGTAATTGATGGTATGAATCGGTTCGAAGGCAAAGTTGTTTTCTCCTTTGTTGTCTCGAGTCTCAGAGCGATGCGAAAGTAAGGCAGGGAAACGAAAAGTAAAAAGTGAAAAAACGACTAAGTACAAAGTATTTATATGGACTCGAAAGCAAAGGGAATAAACGTTTCGTATCCCGGTGGATTCGAACATGCGTTTCGACTCCCTCTCCAGTGCGTCGATACGAAGCTCTCCTTCGTATCGCTTGTCTTCGACTCCGTCTCCAATGCAGCAATACAAGCCATCATTTCGACTCGCTCCTCCGTCTCCTGTGCATTTCAACTCGCTCCTCTGTCTCCTGTGCGTTTCGACTCCGACTCCTATGCAGTTCGAATCCAAGACCAAGTCGAACGAGCAGTTTGAATCCATCAAATCATGGCTTCCAAAGGCCAACTCCATCAACTCGAAATACTTACTTCGCATCCATAAATCCAATAAAAATCATCTTCGATGTTTCAACCCTTCACATCGATTCTGGAGAGGATCGTTACGAAGGAACATTCAAAAGCAACCATCGAGCGTTGTTGCAGCGAATTTCACATCGGTTCAGGAGAGGATCGATACGTAATTCAAAAATAAAATAAACTGACAACGACTCGTGAACGTACAAACGTCAACGAGAGTCAGGTTAACATATATGCATGAATGTCGGACTAATATTCAATATTCCATGATTTCAGGAATCAGAAACTCATCCAATAACGATTACAACAACAAACGGGTAACCACTAGCATACAGCAATCAGTCGCAACAATATAGGGTACAGCAGTTGACCGTCAACAGCTTACATTTTCAAGAAAAACAGACGAAGATTACAGCTTTCATCGAAAAGACGATAACTATTCAGAATGAAGACTGCAGCACTTCAAAGCACATCATGTTTTCACAAGATGTACTTTAGGGGGAAAATGTTATCCCGCCTTTTGACAAGGCCGTGACACCAAGTAATTGACTAGTAACCAATGACGGTCCGTCCTAGAGATCTGTCATACACAGGCTCACTATGGATATCGACGAATTTTTTCCGAGTCCGGATCGAGCCAAAATTGGCATGACATGGCAACCGAAGCTATGAGAGTCAACGTTCCAAATCTCAGGTCAATCCGAGTCTGTATGCTCAAGTTGTGAACGATACAAAATTGGTTAAGAAGAGCCTTCTTCGACTCGCTCCAGTTCGAATCCATAGGAAGTGCACATTTCGACTCGCTCCTCTTCGAGCCATTCTTCGACTCGCTCCATTCACAACCACCGGAAGCCAACTTCGAATCGCTCAGATTTGACTCGCTTTGCAACCATCATAAGCGACACCTTCGACTCGCTTCGCAACCATCAGAAGTGACACCTTCGACTCGCTTCACAACCATCAGAAGCGACAACTTCAACTCGCTTCGCAACCATCAGAAGTGGCTACTTCGACTCGCTCCGCTTCGCCTTCATTAGATGCCTTCTTCGACTCGCTCAACCAACACACATTTCGACTCGCTCGACCAACACACACTTCGACTCGCTCAATCAGTGCTCACTTCGACTCGCTCCGCCTCGAGCCATTCTTCGACTCGCTCCACTTCGTCGACTTCGCATCCATCTAAAGACTTCTACTTCGTGTCCATCGATGTGGAGCAAAGCACAGCACTCAATACAAGTTAGCACCACGTCACCGAGTCAAACAGAACCGAGTCGAATGAAAAGCGAGTCGAAACAAAAGCGAGTCGAACCAAACAGCCTACCGAGAATCCCAATTTGTATCGATCATATCTCTTAATCTACAAGTCCAAATGCTATGAAATTTTCACAGAAGACTACGTGCATGCTAAAGAATGTCCACGCCAAATTTCGACTCCATTGGATGAAATCTTGATCGATACGAAATCTGTTCGTATCGATCACGGATCGGACCGGAACTTCACGGGCTTGGGCGCGCGGGCCTGGTCACGTGCCAGAGAGGGTCTCCCGAGATCTGAGCGGAATATCAGCCTCCTACACCTATAAATAGACCCCCAAATCCAACATAAAAGGGGTTCTGCTTCCTCTTTGAGATCTCCAACGCCCAGACTCCGCCAGATCCAGATCTGAACTCCTTTGCTGCTGCTACCAACGAATATCACTACTGCAAATCATTGTTATCCGCTATAATTTGCTGAAATCAATTGTAAACATAAAAGAAAGATCAATAAAGCAAACTACTTCATAGTGGACGTAGGCAATACGCCGAACCACTCTAATTCTTGTGTCTCCCTGCATTTTAATTATTCTCATTTCTGAAATTTGGAGTCTTTGTTAGATATCTCCTCGTTTTCCATTTAATTTCTTCACTTTCTCTCTTCAAAGACTTCCGAAGAGTGTTGTGCCCAATTTTGGTACAAACAATCATCTTCATGCATCTTATTTGATGGTACCCTGATTTTAGGTCAAGTTTAGTAAAAAATTTAGAACCATAAAGCTCATCTAAAAGATCATCAATTAGAGGGATATGGAATTTGTCTTTAATAGTTAATTTATTTAACCCTCTATAATCTATGCGAAGTTTCCAAGATCCATCTTTTTTCTTGACCATAAAAACAGGAGTAGAGAAGGCACTATTACTATTTTTAATAATTTATGAGTCCAGCATTTTCCTAATTAATTTTTCAAGCTCATTTTTTGATATGATAAGAATGCCTATAGGTTTTAAGACACATTGGTTTTGAACCATGAAATAATGGGATCTTGTGATCACATTCCCTATTAGGTGGTAGAGCATTATATGAAGAAGTTATTGTTTGAAACTCAAAACGTAATTATTTAATATCAGGATGAATATACTGTTCACTTGGAACAGATGTAGATGTCGAAAGAAGCATGAATTTCAGGTGAGCTGAATTCAACTCTTTTGAAATGTTTTTATCATTGAAATGTGGAAGATATGAAGTGGTTAAACCTTGCCACTTATATTCTTTCCCGTTGTAATAAAATTTGACTTAGAGTTTTTTGAAATTTAAGCAAATTTCATCAAGCTCTCTCATCCATTGTGTATCCAATACAATGTCACAGCCTTCCATGGGTAGCACTAACAATTCTATAGGCATTTTACAACCTTGACATTTAAATAAAATTTAATAGAAAATTTCATTACCTTGTAACTTCTGATCATTAGCAACCTGCACCTCATAAGTCTTTGTCTGATTTCTCTTTAGTTTTAATTTATGTGCTAAGTTGCTATCAATAAAGCTGTGACTAGATCCAGAATATATTAATAATATAACAGTTTCATTATTGATTCTACCCTTGATCTTAGTAGTATGTAAAGTGGGAATTCCTAAAAGAGCATTAATATAAATTGGCAATAAGGTATGATCCGACTCGTGATTGTTTTCTAGGTCAGTAAGTTGTAAATGGTCATTAGTGGAATCATCAAAGTTAGAAGAATTTTATATGTTCATAACGCCATTCAAAATATAAACTTATTTAGTTTTTTATTTGTGGCCATAGTGATATTTTTCATTGCAACCAAAATAAAGATTTTTTTTTCTAAAATTTCCTCAGGGGTAAGAGTTTTAATCTTTGATGACTTATCAAAAGAATTTTGAGAAAATGTTTTATAAGAAGACGCTGGATTATTTTTAGAAATTATTTTGAAATTAGAATTATTTTTTAAAATAACTTTGTTTGGAATTTTTACTGGCCGAGAGCCATTTAGTTTCAAAAGTCTTGGCTAAAGAAACTGCTGCATCAAAATCTGGGGGATTAGCAACTATAACATCAAATTTAATTTCCTCTCTTTAACCATCTGAGAATTTTTGCAAAAGATGAACATGGGTTATTTGTTTAATATAATAATAAAGGCATAGGGTATGTAGAATAATACCTAGCATGTCCTTGCATCCAAAGAGTTAGCACATAACAATCAATGCATGTTAGTCTCATATCATCATCATATGAGTGTACTACAATCAAAGTACAATATCCAATGTCAAGGTATACAGTCAAAAATACCTACATTATGTGACACCCAAGAGTGATAAACAACCATGGCAAACATAGCATTCATAAAACAATCCTCACCATCGCTCATTTACGTTGGATATATGATACCTTATATAATATGATCGCAAGCCAATGACTCAATTAAAATCCTAGTTTCTTAGTGCTCAAATCCATGCCACATTGTATTTGAACCAAAAATGGCACAAATACGCAATAGAGAATAGAACAGAATAAAAAGTGAAGAAAACAAATTAAAATGAGTAAGAAATGAACATTCGGGGTTTTATAGTGGTTCGGTAAACTCTGGCCTATGTCCACTTAATGATTTTATTACTTAACTTCTGATTTGGAGGCAGAAGATCTTAGGGGTTGGTACAACTCTGACACTTAGATTTTCAGAGTTACAAGAATATAGAGTAGAGTGGAGTTAGAGCCAAAAGATTTTGAAAAAAAGCTCCACCTTCCAATTTATAGGGTAGAGAGCTTAATATCTCGCACAAAATATCTTCATGTCGTTACTCAAAACTTAGACCAATTCTCCCTAGAAGTAGGATGCCACATCATCAAGCGGGTATGACCCAGTATGACTCCATGAATAAGGGTCAGTATCGATCCCTAAGATGGTCGATCTAGTTGTCTTCAACTCTTCGCTTCTACTCATCTTGAGGTTAGCTTCATGATTCCATAGTTTTTTGCATTAATAATAACTTGTTTTGGGATCCAAATGATGGAGTTGTAGAAGAACAAAGTTGCAGTTTCAAGAGGTCGTGGAGATCGACAGATAATTGCATGGAACTAGCAGGACAATATTGGAAATGGGATCATGTCACCAAGAAGTATTCATAGGAGGAAAATCGGCCCCCTTGGGAGTATCCCTAGGGGTTGGTAGTGATCCCTAATTAGGGGTCAGTACCGACCCCATACTTGGGCTCCTTGGGTCCTTGTGATTTTATGGAGGTTTGGTATTTTTGTTGCGATCTCTTTGCACACGTCTGTAGAGCACACTCGAAACCTCAAAGTTATCAATGATTTCTTTGCACATGTCTCCATAGTGGAACTCAATCGTTATTCCATTCCGACCGTCTCCATAGCGGAACATAGTTGCACATTCTGCTCACAAGTTCCCATCGTTGAACTTGTCTTGATGGATCATTGTCATAACTCTCATCGCTGAGTCGCCATCATCGGAACACCTCTAGACATCCATCATAAGTTGCAAAGCCATCGTACTAAGATTTTGAAGTCTTCTTCTTGAAGCGTTACATTGTCACTTCAATTGTTGCCATATAAAATCCAAGGCCATCTCAAGTTGTTTGGAGTCATCCACCTCACTCCATGTCACTCGCAAGACTCTCGAAGCAAGCCATAAAGAAACCTCGAAGCATCACATCTCCAAAACCAAAATTCCCAGAACCTAAGTTTCTGTTGGATCAACTCACAGCCAGACCCTAAGTCACCCCCTCAAAACATTGAAGCCACATCACCCCAGCCTCGAAGTAACTACCCGGACTCCATACCCCGTTTGGCACCTAAACATACCGCCACAGGATAACAAATGTTGTTTGGTCTTCCATAACACTACTGGATAAAAATGCTTTTAGGTCTAGCCAGCACCGAACCGAACTTCAACTTGGGAAAATTCCTCCCAAACCAAATGCTAACTTAGGCAAGATCCTAACCGAACCAATGTCATCGAACATAAATGTTATAGTATCTCCAGGCTCCAATTTCAGATTGATTCCATCGCTACACTCCATACTTTGATCCATATGCACTTTCTTTGCATTGATATGACTCCACACACTCTAGATCCTATTTGTCGAAGTCCGATTATATGCTTATAGATCTCCCATTATTTGTGTATCGAATCGAGAAACATATAGCTACTCCTTCTATACAAAGACCCTCTGCCATAGAATCGTCTGTCATCTCTGATTCGCTCCAATAGGCGTTTTCAACCATTCAAGCATATAAACAAACACCATACATGTATCAACCAACCCAAATATGCAGATATACATCAAATCATGGAAAATCATCAAACACCTATAGAGGTAATCACACATCCAAATAACATGACTAAAACACTTAAAACCATTTTAATCTCATTTTTACTTCAGGTTGGGTTTTTAAACGGTCCCAAAATATAATTTTGACTTTAAAAATGAGTTCAAAACATGTTAAAACCTATAGGTGCATATATAATAAGACGTGAGATGATAAATCACTCACCAAACATCCAAAAATCCAAGTTTTGTATGCAAAACGAGGGAAATCCAAAAATAGACAACAAAGAATCAAAATTTCCTCTTTAAAAATGTAGATTTGAATGTTTCTTACCAGCCCCCTTGCTAATCTATCATTAATCTACGATTTAAGTTTGGAAGAGAAAGGAGAAGGTTTTGGCAAAGGAGGGGTTAATGAAAACTTAGATCTGTTTGGGAAGATGAGAGAAATGATTTGAGGAATGTCATTTTAGCCTATAATAGCCTAAAATCAGAAATGGGTTAGTGGGATTATCCTTAATCTCATTAATTACCTATTAAGTTGCTCCAAAAATTGTCAAACTTCAAACGGCCATTTCTCCTAACCAAAAGGTCCAAATCGCTATTATGACCACTTTACAAAAATGAAAACTATCATATCTTTCCAAGGAAAGTGGTCATGGACCCTAATTTAGCTTTTATCAAAAGTTATAGTCATAACAAGTTTTTATGGGTAAAATCGTCTTCTAAAAAATGTCATGGTAAAAATGTTACTACTCAACATTTGCCAAATTTATAGTATCATATGACCCAATATGAATTTAAAATTAATATTTTACGATCCTCCCATATGTAAAATATGGATGGTTACACTAAGCTCCTAAGTGCATAGATACATGTTCCCATTGAGGACCTCATTAAGTGCATGATCCATGCCTTGGATCCGTGCATCTTAGAGTTAAACGTAGGAGACGTCAACGACGACCCATTCGACTCCCGCATGAGAGACACAAGCCCAAATGGCAATCCTGCCACTCTACTTGAATTATTATGATTGGCACTGGCGACTGCGGCAAGATTACACAGATCGGTATGGAGCTAGATCTAGGAGTCAAGGTGGAGCTAATACACTTTCTTAGACAAAGCAAGGACATGCTCACCTGGGGGCATGCCGACATGACCAGCATAGGCCATTCGTCATCTTTCATGTCCTCAACATCAACCCTAAGGTTCACCTTGTCTATCAAAAAACGATGCCCCTCAACCCAAAGAGATATAAAGCATTGAAGGAGGAAGTAGAGAAGTCCTCGGCAATGGTTTGATCTGGGAGTCTGAATACCCAGTATGGATGGCCAATCAAATAGTAGTTCAAAGCCAAACGGGGTCTATAGAGCATGCATTGACTTATCCGACCTCAACAAAGCTTGTCAAAAGGATAGTTTCCCGCTATGCATATCAATTGGCTACCAGTGGACATGAGTTGCTTACTTTTAAGGATGCCTACTCCGAATGTAACCATATTAATATATACGGCCCAGATCAAGAAGAACATACATCATTCATCGCCAATATGGGGCTTTGTTATTGCAAAGCAATGTCATTTGAACTCAAAAATACGAGAGCAACTTACTGATGGCTTATCAATGAAATATTTGCAAAACAAATTGGAAGGTTAATGAAGGTTTATGTGGATGACATGTCAGTCAAATCCGTGAAGGCCAGGGGATATGTACAGAATCCGATCGAAAAACTTTGGCATTCTCCATTGGTACAACATGAAGTTGAACCCCAACAGGTGTTCCTTTGTTGTCCACTCCGGCAAGTTCCTCGGATATGTAGTGAGTGCGAAATTGATCAAGGCCAACCCCTAAAAGATCCAAGCAATCCAGGACATGTAGGTCTCCAACACCATCAAGCAAATATAAAGCCTAAATGGGATGTTCGTTGCACTTAGCTTCTTCATGTCCCCGACAACTGATAAACGTGTCCCATTCTTTGACCTTATCAATAAGGGGAAGTGGTTTACATGGATAGATGAGTGCACTAAACATTTGAAAAGTTGAAGCAAGACCTAGAAACACCCTCCATCCTTTCCAAGTAAGTAGATGAGGAAGGCCTTTACCTTTACCTTGCAGTCACTAACCTCTATATCAGCATTGCCTTAGTGTGGGACGAAGAGAAAGTTCAACGGTCAATATACTATGTTAGAAAAAGGTTATCGGGCCCAAAAATAAGATATTCAAGATTGGAGAAGTTAGCTTTCTGTTTACTAATATGGCGGCCTACAAAATCTGCTCCTACTTTGAGGCATACCCTGTAAAAGTCCTCACCAACCAACCTTTGAATAAGCATCGAGCCGGAGCCGACCTGACATGGCAAGTCGCCTCTTGAAGTGTGCAGCAAAACCGGAGTAACATAACATCACCTTCCATCCCTACACCTACATTAGGGGCCAAGCTATGGTAGATTTCATCGTAGAGTGCTCCCGCTCGGACAGCGGTAAAGAGGAAACTATAAATAACCAAAGCTTGTGGAAGATGTATGTCGATGGAGCGTCAAATAAGAAAAGGGGTGGGGGATGGCATAGTCCTCATCGCTCTCAATGGACAAGACCTTTTCTTTGCCGTTAGGTTGAACTTTAAATGACCAATAATGAAGCAGAATACATGGACATCCTGGCCGGTCTTAGGATGGCAAGAGAATTAAATATTGATTCGATTTATTAGCGACTCCTTGCCGATTGTTAATCAGATTGGCGAGCATTTCTAATTCAAGAGCAAAACACTGTCCATATATATTGTATAATCAAAGAAGCTCATCAACACTTTCCTCACTTTTAAACCGGAGTAGATATCATGAGATAAGAATGTAAGGTCGATCAGTTGGCCAAATCTATGAGCAACCCTAAAGAATAAATCCTTAGGTGCCACTAGATTTGCAGTCTATCCTATGTTACCAGCCAGAGGCAACCACCATTGAAATCAACAGTGAACAAGAAAACTGGATGACATTACTATTGAAGTATTTGAGTGGAGAGTTACCCATAATGCGGAAGGAAGCTCAAAAAATTATTTATAAGGCACCCCACCACATAATCATGAAACTAAACCAAAGGGGTTATTCCACTCCTCTCCAATGCTATGTCACCAAAAAAGAGGCCGACCAAATACTTAAGGAGTTGCACGAGGGCTGCTTTGGTGATTACAATGGGGGAAAAGCTTGACCAAAAAGGCTACTTGGCAAGGATATTACTGGACGACGATGATCAAGGACTTCATGGACTATGTTAAAAGATGCAATCGATGCCAACGGTTCATAAAGATTCCAAGAGCCTCCATTTATTTATTAGCCACTATGACATCCCATGGCCATTTGACACATGGGGGATCAATATGATTGAAAAGCTTGCTAATGCAAAGGGAGGATATTTCCATGTCATCACGCCATTGACTCTTTCACTAAGTGGGTAGAAGCAGAACCCTGCATTGGGATCACCGCACCCAAGATTCTCAACTTTGTCATTAAGAACCATGTCTACCAAATTTCAAACTCCCAAAGAAAATAATCACTGACAACATAACTCAATTTGAAAGTAGGTCTAACGACCCGTAATTTTACCACTTTGAAAATGGAATATTTAATTAATTTTAAATATAGCTTTATAAGTTAAATGAACTTGTTTTAATTAGTTAAATATGATAAGAAAATTTATTTTCAATTTTTGTTTACATAAATAAATAGTTTGAATTAAAAACTGAAAATATGCCCGGAAATTGGATCCTGAAATCTCAACGGTTTGACAAATGGAAATTGTTTTAAGTTGTTGCAACATTGTTTGTACATGCAACACACGACTTAGAATTATTAACCCTGCCTAATAAAATAGAATAGTATAATTACCTGCCTAATAAAACAAGAAAGAATTATTAACCCTGCCTAATAAAACAGAATAGTATAATTACTTGCCTAATAAAACAAAATAGTATAATTACTTACCTAATAAAACAAGAGAGAATTATTAACATTGTCTAATAAAATAGAATAGTATAATTACTTGCCTAATAAAACAGAATAGTATAATTACTTGCCTAATGAAACAAAATAGCATAATGATTATTATATTCCATGTGGATGGTTGCCATTGGACCAAAATCTGGTCGAATCAGGTTCTGCCATGTGGATGGTTGCAATTGGACCAAAATCTGGTCGAATCATGTTATGCCATAGTTGATAAGGAGGATTCCTATTGGACCAAAATGTGGTCGAATCAAATTAAACCATCAAGATGTTTTCTATAGGACCAAAATGTGGTCGAATCAAATTAGGCCATCAAGATGTTTTCTATTGGACCAAAATGTGGTCGAATCTGGTTAGGCTATAGGAAATGACTAAAGTACCCTTCTCTTTACCTATAAATAGCCAAGTCCATATCTCATTTTAATTCATTCACAAACTAAAGAAAAGAACTAAAATTCATTATCAGAGGTGAAGTATTCCAAGTCTCCATCAAAGCAAATAGGATGTGAGTATATTCCTTGTTTTCATAGTTTAGTGAGTATATTCCTTGTTTTCATAGTTTAGTGAGTAAACTCCTAAACTATCGTATTATATGCTATTGGATATTATATATGTTTGATTATGATTATTGATGATGGTTGTTTAATATGAATGTTGAATATATATGCAAGTCACGGAAATACACGTCGATAAGCACAAAGGAAATCACTTTCCTATATTTAATGAATTAGTGTATATGGAATGTTAAACCTCTTTAAAATTGTTTAAAAATACGAAATAAATTCTAAAAATATTTTAATATGTTTTAAAATTGGTTTGAGTTATAAAAATGAGTTTCCAAATGATAAAAAAAATCGTTTTGATCAATATAACTTAAAAGGCACTTTCCACAGCACTTTTCCACAACACTTTTCTATAACTTTTGAAATGTAGTTTTAAACGCAACCGTTCTTTTCCAAATCTTTTGTAAATATTTTCAAATGATTAATAAAGTATTTTAAATATGATTTGAAGGATTTATGGAATGGTTAAATATTAAATGATTTAGAGTAGATCAAATTACTTGACCGCCTTATGGGTGTCAAAGAGATAGTGTCTAGGCTTGAGTTTGGAAAACCAGTTTCTTGCTCTCCCTGGCTATCTGGACTGGCCCGACAGATGGGATAGTAAATTTGATTTACTCGGATCAAAATTTTCCAAAGTTAAAGGATATAATTTTCCAAATATAAATAACTTGAATTTTATGGAGATAATCTTCTTGTACTCGGTGTTAAAGCCCGAAGAGGGAACTCATACTATTCGTGGAATTTAAAGGGTGCTTTCATCGTTATTCCACCCATAGTATTTGTTGAATACGGGAATTGATATTGAGTAGAATTAGATGATTTCTATAGATTCTGCTCACTTAACATTTACTGGTTTTGGATTAACATCCTAGATAACATGCTTTTAACCGAATTAAAATTATGAGTTTTGAATTAGGAAATCTTTGTTAAGATTTAAATGAAATGAATGGGAAATATTTTTCTAAGTAAAATATGAAAGGGTTTGGAATTATTCCATGATTTAAAAGGGTTTAAATTAACCAAAAGGATTTGATAAATGAGGCTTGATGATTTCATATACTCTGAAAAAGATAAAGAAATATTTCAATGGATATATCTCTAAGGTATATCTATGAATGAATAAAAATATGAATTAAATTAAATGATGATTGATAATCACATATGAACTTAACATCTTTTTAATCGATAATTGGTTCAGAGGAACCGGGGTCGGATTTGGGTAATTCCTATCCGAAGACCACTTCGAACCAATTTGCGTATTCGGAGTGAAGACATGGATATGATATTTAGGATTTTCGTATTGAAGGACTGCTTGTTGATCATTTGGGGATAAACTCCCAATATACATATAGTAGCAGTAGTCTCTTCGTTATGAAATATCCAATGCAAAGACTAATCGCTACTAATCCTAGGAGTAACTCCCGACAGGATGTGGTAGGAGAGTGCCTTCAGTTTGTCATATTCCTAGACAACTTGCATGGACGAATGTCTGACGTTGCAATTGTAATTACATTGGTTGATCTCTATGAACGTATCATGTGATTGGTGGTGGAGAAGGCAACTTCTCTTAGCTTAACACCCTTTCCTGAGATGTACGAGCTAAGGAGTTATACGTTTGTAGAAATCAGTTCTGTGATTACAGATTGGCAATGTGGCATTCAAAATGGAATGTGCTATGAGTAAGGTAATCATTACCTCGAGCCTCATCATCCGAAAATGACTAAAACTAGGTAGATGCGGAAAAGCTACGTGGGTCGCTCCCATTAGGGTATAGTCATCACCTTTCTAGATATATTTATTCCCGCTATGACGTCGGGTTTTAAATTAACGTAGTGTATGCAAAGAGAGCACTCGGGTAGGTCGGGAACGATCGGGGTGATGACATATTCAGTACTATCTATGGTAAAGGTAGGCCGGTTTTGTGTTGGTAGAGGTTGGAGCCTCGGGTGCATTTTTCTAGAGATGTACTGTTGGAAGGTAGTCCCTTACCTTGTCATTGTATGGAAATCCATTCTCCAATAAGTGCCTTCGGATTTGATTGTAGAGCTTAGTATGCTGGAATTTAATAATGTAACAATTTCGGCTAAGATTGTGTATACTTACTTGAAAAGTGTTTTCAAAAGAATGTCATTAAAAATAATATCCACATATTCTGTGTAGCAAATGTTTTGGTTATCATAAGGAAAAAACCCGTTCTGTGTTTATGTGCGGATGGTCTTATGAGATACCTTATGTTTTCAAACATCGTATTTTGAGTTTCTCACACCAGTCCCATGACTGACCCGGAGTTTATTTTCTTTTTACCTTAAACTCTGGGTGCCCTATTTTCCTAGGCAGCCAACTAGTTAGGTAAGCTTGGAGCATTTTGGAATGGAGCATGGAGCATTTTGTGTCTTTTGGTGAAGTTATCTATCACTTTCCGCTATGTCTGTATTATGTATTAGTATCTACCAGCACTATAAGGATAGGTGATTATAACTATCCTAGCTGGTTCCGTTTAGTACCTGTCGTAACTTTGATGGAATAATTTGGAGTAATTGCATGTACTACTCATATGTATAATTATGTGTTGAATACGATGTGAGATTCTATTATTGTCCACCTTCTATCTTTATTTCTTTACCCCATGATAATCTGCCTCTCCGGCACTTGGATTTACGGCACGTGAATACCGAGGATGTATTAGTGTCAATTTAAGAGGGTTGAGGAGGTGGGTCGTCACAGTAGGCAGTCCCTGGGATTTCGCTTAGGGAACAGGATCGAGAGGTGCTTCTTATCTGTTGCTCACTTAGGACAATAGGAAAGTGGAGGTGATGAAAAAAATAAACAAATCAACATCGAAGAATTGACTCACAAAAGTCAAAGGGAACCAGTCCAAAGGTTCGCTGCTCGTACGATGGTCATATAGGACCTCAAGCCAAACATGGATGGGGTACTCCCTCAACTCCTTGGTTTATGGGTACAAATCCATGTTGTTTATAGAAGTGGATGTCCCCTTCCTTAGGCGCCTCACTCATGATGTCGAGTAGAATGAAGGACTACTCGGTTAGGGCTCGACGCCCTTTTGAAAAAAGAGTGGAGGTAGACAAAGCTTACAAGCGAAAGGTGGCAAAGTACTACAATGCGAAGGTAAAACTGCGCTAATTTGTCATAGGCGACTTAGTTTTACAATGAGTCTTTGCAAATACAAAAAACCCGATGGAAGGAGTACCGGGGACCAACTGGGAAGGGCCATATGTTAGAACCTTGTATTCTGATGTTTTGATCATGACAATTATATAAGTAAATAGTATGTGAACTAACCATATTTGCAGGAGAAGATGCTATTCTATTCGATAATAGATTACAGACCAAGAATTTAGAGAGAAGTTTCAAAATTATTAATGGTTTGTCTATAGTCTAATAGAGTAGTTGATTATTGTTAAAATCTTTCCTAGGTGGTATATGCATACACACAAGTATTTAAATTTATTTTCAAATCATATACATACAAGTACTTCATCTAATTCAAGTTCACGTTGACAAAAAGTTTTCAAAAGAACTTTAATATGGTAGAAACTCAAAATTCAGCCGACTGAATCAGGAGGTTCAGTCGACTGTATACCTGTGCACGTGCAAAGTGCACTTGAAGGTTCAGTCGATTGAACCACCCTATTCAGTCGACTGAATTTTGAGTCTTTTTTATATTAAACTTTAAATTCAAAAATTTTGAATATTCAGTAGACTGAAATCTTTTCCTCGGTCGACTGAAAATGCATAGCGGCTATTTTTTGAACGGTCACTTCCATTCAACGAACATAAACAACCCTTGATTCAATAGTTGTTTTCGTATCTTTTGGCTATAATCTTCATGAAAAATTGCATCACTTAAACTCTATATATAGCCTTCATTTTAGTTGTTTTAATCACTTAATTTCTTATTATATTCTCATATACTTATTGTTTAAAATATTCTGCCATTTGCTTTCAAATCTCATTCTAATCACTTGCACATTCAAGCACAAATTCATTTGTGATTAAATTAACTTCCAATCTTCACGAACTACACTATATACCACAAAGGAGAAGATTATAGGAAGGGTGTACTCTAAAGACATCTATGCTATTAAAAGAGCATAAGCAGTCAAGAAAATTCTCTTCATTGCTGAAGTCCTATTCGGTTGCTCAGGCGGTAGAAGTCCTATTCAGTTGTCTAGGCGGTAGAAGTCCTATTCGGTTGCTCAGGCAGAGTAACAGCTATTCCTCCGGGTTAAGAGAGGGTTGATAGTTAAATTCTAAAAGGAGTCTGAGACTGGATGTAGAATGGGAAGTTCGAACCAGTATAAAAATCCCTGGTGTCATTTACCTAACTATTTACCTTTTATATTTTATTCCCCACTAGTAGATATCTTAGTTACCATTCCATATTACGATCCGTAGTAGCATTTTCACTTGGTATCAGAGAAAGGCCATCATAGCCATAACACAATTATTTGATACTCAGTTAATATGGTCAATCCACTGCACGACCACCACCATTTAATGGTTTGAATTACAATTGTTGGTCAACTCGAATGAGAATTTTTGTGCAAGCAAATGGATATGATACTTGGAATATCACTCAAAGTGAATACACTATACCTACTACACCATTTGTAGAATGGTCAAATACACAAAAGCTAGATGCTGCATCAAATGCAAAAGCCATGAATATGCTATTTTTTTCCTTAGATAAGAATGAATTTAATAGAGTTAGCATGTGTAAAACTGCTTATGAAATTTGGAGTATTCTTAAAGTCACACGTGAAGGAACTAACAAAGTTAAGCAAAGCAAGATTTCTATGATCAAAAATCAGTTCCAAAATTTTAGAATGAAACCGGATGAAACCATAAATGAAATGTGTTCTAGATTCTAAGATATATATCATTCATTAGTGGCATTAGGAGAAAAATATACAGATTTTAATGTTGTATCAAAAATCCTAAACTCTTCAACGGATGAATGGGAACGAAAAGTTTTAGCAATTGAAGAAGCTAATGACATTTCTGCCCTCAAACCTGAAGAGTTAATAGGAAATCTCATGTCATATGAAGTAAATCTATAGGCAAAGCAAGATCAAGCACAAGATAAAAAGAATATTACCTTCAAAGCTGAACAAGAGGATTCAGATTCAGATTCAGATGACATGGCATTGATCGCAAAGAATTTCAAAAATATTTTAAAATTTAGAAAGAACAAGAAGTTTGGAAACAATAGGAGAGACAATTCTAGTAAACCGCCAGTTTCGAATCTCGAATGTTATAAATGTCATAAGGGTCACATGAAGAAAGATTGCCTTGATAGAAAGAAAGACAGATTCAAGAATAAGAAGGACAAGTACAAAAAGAAGCAAGCATTCTCTGTTACATGGGATGATTCAGAATCATCTACATCATCAAATAGTGACACAAACAACGATTCTGAACAAGCCAATGTCTGCTTTATGGCTTCGACTAACGATGTAAGTGATTTAACTTTTGACAATTTAATTGATATAATTTCGGAGTTGTTAGAAAAACTCAAAGAAGTTAAAAGGAAATATAAAGATGCACTGGAAAAATTAAACAGAAATGAAACAGAAGTTGATATGCTAAGAGATGAAAAGAAAATTCTAGAAGAAGAACTTGTTAATACACAAGAATCTTTATCTAACGTTTCTTCTCAACTCGTTATGCTATCAAATGATGTAGAAGTGCAAAAAGAAAAGAATATGACATTAGCTTCAGAAAATCATGATTTAAAATCAAATGTCAAAATTCTTGAATTGAAGAATACCGCTTTCAAAACCGAGTTAGAGAATATCACTAAAAATGTATCGAATTTAATAAAAGAAGAGAAAATATTTCTAAAATTATCAGTAATTCTCAGTCAACTACTAATAAAAATGGATTAGGATACAAAAATTCTTCAAAGACTAGTTCAAAACGGAATAACATATCATAAAAAATGTCAGTTTGCATAAGAATTTTGTAAAAGCAAAACCAAAACCAAAGGTTTTTACTCAAAAGAAAGATATTTGCAACATAAATACTAGAAAAATTTGGGTACCAAAAACTAATAATAATTTAATCAGAAATAAGTATATTAAATCTTTTATAAATACAGTTCATAAAAATAAAGAATTTACTTATAAAGGGAATTCTAAACCCTCTTGGGTTTGGCTTTCTAAGATCTAACTCTTAGAACCCTAATAAAAAGTGGGTACCAACGTCGTTCCTATATTTTTGTAGGTACTAACTAAGAAAAGAGGAAAGTGGATACTTGACAGTGGTTGCTCAAAACATATGACAGGAAACAAAGATATGCTGACTAACATTATCTAGTGAGATGGAGGATCTGTCACATTTGGAGATAATTCCAAAGGCTATATCATCGACAAAGGCGATGTGAGCAATGGCGGTACATCTTACTTATCTCTTATTACAAATGTTTTACTAGTTAAGAACTTAAAACATAATTTGCTAAGTTTAAGTCAACTATGTGACAAAGGTTTTAATATAACTTTTTCAGAAAATAAATGCAACATATTTGATCAAAATAATAAGCTTATATTTGAAGAACCAGAGAAGATAAATTTATATATCAAATATGAAAGTCTATCATAAGACAAATATGTGTTTAATAGCCAAAGAAAATGATCCTTGGTTATGGAACAAAAGATTTTGTCGCATAAATTTTAAAGCAATAAACAAATTATCTAAGAATAATTTAGTTAAAGGTTTACCAAAAATGAATTTTAAAGTAAAAAATATTTGTGATACTTGTTAATTAGGAAATTAACAAAATCTTCTTTTAAATCAAAGAAAATGATTTATACAACCACTTAAGTTTTTACATTTGGATCTCTTTGGACCAACTCAAATTCAGTCTATAAACCATGATAGATATGTTTTTGTAATAGTAGATGATTTTTCAAGATTTACTTGGACAATATTTTTGAAAAATATAAGTGAATCTTTTGAAAAGTTTAAAATATTTGCTAAAAGAATTCAAAATATTAAAAAATTAAGAATTAAAAACATATAGAGCGATCACAGTGGTGAATTCGAAATTGAATCTTTTGAAAATTATTGCAATAAGAAAGGAATTGTTCACAAATTTTCATTTCCTAGAACTCCACAACAAAATGGAGTTGTAGAAAGGAAAAATAGAACACTCCAAGAATGTGCTAGAACTTTATTAAATGGAAGTACTCTACCAAAACATTTTTGGGTAGAAGCTGTAGCAACTTCTTGTTATGTTTTAAATAGAGTTTCCATTAGACCATTAAATAAACATACACCATATGAACTTTTAAATGGAAGAAAACCAAACATATCATATTTTAAAGTTTTCGGTTCAAAATGTTTTACATTAAATACAAAAGATAAGCTTGGTAAATTCGATCCAAAATTTGATGAAGGAATATTCATTGGATATTCGGAACAAAGTAAAGCTTACAGAGTTTATAATAAGAGAACTAAAATAATCGAAGAAACACTTCATGTTTCATTCGATGAAAATTTCAAAGTTAACCATAAAATAGACAATGAAGAAATTATTTCTAAATCAAACGACTCAGATGATGATTTTGAAAATAATATAGACAACAATTTACCAAATAATAATGAAATCAGATCCCCACCAAGACTTCTAACTAATGAAAATATAATTGGAGAAATAAATACTAACGTTAGAACATGAAACCAACTAAATCAAATGGGACACATAGCTTTTCTTTCAAATATTGAACCCAAAAAAGCTAAAGAAGCTTCAACTGACGATTACTGGATTTAGCTATGCAATAAGAATTAAATCAATTTGAACGTAACGATGTTTGGGACTTAGTTCCTAGACCAAGTAATCAAGTGGTTATCGGTACAAATTGGGTTTACAAAAATAAAGCTGATGAGCAAGGAAATATTATTAGAAATAAAGCTAGACTAGTTGCTCAAGGTTATAATCAAGAAGAAGGAATAGACTATGATGAAACATTTTCACCAGTAGCTCATACAAACGCTATACATATTTTATTAGCTTATGCATGTTTTAATAATTTTAAACTATATCAAATGGATGTAAAAAGTGCTTTCTTAAATGGTTTTATAAAAGAAAATGTATATGTAGAACAACCTCCTTTATTCGCATATGAAAAATATCCAGATCATGTTTATAAAATAAAAAAGGCTTTATACGGTTTAAAATAGGCACCTCGTGCTTGGTATGACCATCTTAAAAATTATTTAATTAATCCTGGTTTTAAAATTGGAAAAGTAGATCAAACTTTGTTTATAAAACAAGATAAAAATGATATTTTAATAATTCAAATATATGTAGATGACATTATTTTTTGTTCTACAAATGAAAAATTATGTCAAGAATTTTCTGAAATTATGACAAGAGAATTTGAAATGTCTCACATGAGAGAAGTTTTATATTTTCTTGGTTTACAAATTAAACAAGTAAGTAATGGAATTTTTATTAATCAAGAAAAATATTGTAATAATCTCATAAAACGATCTGGTATGGAAAACACTTCTGTTAAACCAACTCCTATGAGTACTATAGTACATCTCTATAGAGATGAAAATGGAAAAAGTGTTGACCAAAAACTATATCGTAGTATGATTGGTTTATTACTATATTTAACTGCTAGTTGACCAGATATAATGATGAGTGTATGCTTGTGTGCACGATTTCAAGCAAATCCCAAAGAATCACATTTGCGAGCAGTGAAGCGAATTTTGAGATACTTAAGCAAGACTAAAGACTACGATCTCTTTTATCAAAAGAATGTCCTTTTGAATTAGTATAGTAAGAAACAAAATTGTGTTTCACTTTCAACGTGTGAAGCAGAATATATCTTTGCTGCTTTGGCATGTGCTCAAGTAATCTACATGCAACAAACACCACAAGATTTTGGAATAAACCTGACTAAATCAACAATTTACTGTGATAATACAAGTGCGATAAATTTATCGAAAAATCCAACAAATCATTCTAGAACTAAACACGTAGATATCAGACATCTTTTTCTTCGAGATAATATAGAAAAAGGCAATATTTCATCAGACTTTGTATCTTCAGAAAATTAGATAGCTGATATTTTTACTAAACCATTAAATGAAAATATTTTTATTAAATTACATCGAGAATTAGTATTATATCTTTGCATGATTTATAATTAAAATTTTAAAAATAAAAATATTTTTATTTAAAAATAAATAATTTTTTAAAAAATGGAGCTGCTCGCACTCGATCACAAGTCACTAGTGAGGAAGTTGTATGATATTCCGTTATGCTATAATGTTTCTTGGTTTAACAATTTTATCCACCTCTAACTACATGTCCGGTCATTATTCCTTACGATTATCTACCTCTTATTTTTTCCTTGGTTAAAATCATTCAAACGATCTAATCCTCACCTTTCTTAAATCTGAAAATAGTCTGTCTTACCAGTATATAAAGGCTTCTTTTCTCAATAGCTCAATTCACTTTTTAAATAATATCTTACATTCAAACTATTTTGCCTCAATCTTTTTTAAATTCTTGTACAATCTTCACAATGTCTTCTCAAGAAGGATCAAATCAATCTTCTATAATTTTTAGCACTCCCACTTCTAAATCATCAAAAAATTCCAACAACTCAACTCCTGTGTATATTCCAGTCAAGATTACACCTTCACCGAAACATCATATTGGGTATACGCCACAGGGGAAACAAGCTAAACATAACTTAGGTTTTGGCTCTCCATCCACTAAAGGTAGAATTGATGATATTCAAATTATCAGAGAGAGACTCTAGAACTTCAATGCGAAATGTACTATGAACAGAAAGTGAACGCTAAATGCTTGAGCTTCTTAGAACAATTCGCCTTGAAATTTTGTGGATCATCCTCGAAGCAATGCGTGCATCAACAATCACCGCAACGTTCTCAAGTGCCACCAAACTCTTCAGAGCGAAGCCCTCAACGTCCACAGGTGTCTCCAAACTCCTAGGATAATGTATGGTCACCTATCCATCCATTACAAGAAATTACGAAGGTTGAACCACATTCAGATGATTCAAAATCTTCTGAAAACTAAGACTTCTTGCATATTATTTTATATTAAATTTTGTATGTATTGTATGGATTAAATAAGGATATATTTTTTGTTTTCCAATAGATTATAATTTGAAAAATAATAAGTATATATATAAATTAGTTATGTTAAATTACAACTTTAAATAAAGCATTGTTTATAAAAAGCAGCAGTTTCAGTCGACTTTTTGGAGCAAGTTAGTCGACTGAACATTCAAAGGAAAATATTTTTAGTTCTAGGATCAGTCGACTGCCCTCATCACAACAGTCGACTAAAATGTCCTATTTTTCAACTAAAAGTTGCGGCCACTTTTTCCCTACATATTAGTCGACTGAACTATAAAAACAACCTATTAAATATTCATATATACTTCACTTTGTTTCAGCAAATACTCGACTGGCCCACTACAATCGGTCGACTGAATTTATCGATTTTGAACTGCAAACTTGCGTTTCAAATTTCCTACATACCAATCGACTGCTAGTTCCATTTCAGTCGACTGATTCGTTCAAATTTGGTTTTTAAAAATCTGCCTAAACACTTCCCCAAACACCTTTTCACCAACCCTATGTAACTATCTCTACATCTCATTAAACCCTTACTTCTTTCAGCAAAAAAACCCTAGCCTCCATTTTTTCCTCAAATTAATCTTTTTAATCTCCAATCCAATTAATTCAATAGCCCCAAGAACTAAGAGAGCACGCGAATCCTCCACCGGACCTTTGGAAAGTCAAATAAGATTATGACTCCATAATGAAACTGCAGTTACACGATTTAATGCTATGATGAGCTCAAGAATTTTTAATGGCTCCTTCGCCAAGTTTCCCAATTTCAACGCCTATGCCATTCGCGAGATTGCCGAGGCTAGTGGGAGTGATAGCTTGATTAGGTTTGATGCCAACAATGTTAAGATTTATTCCCTTCTCATCAAATTATTCTTTGCAAACATGAACTCGGATCACCAAGATCCAAGAAATAAAGATGACTGCATATGGATGTTAGTTTGCAGCGTCCGGATCTATCTCCCATTTCAACGACTCGGACAATTTCTTCATTGTCATTCCGATGGAGCTGATATCAACGACATTGATGTCGACATGGATAATAGAGATGAAGTCTCCCATAGATTTCTGTCCGATAACCTGACCGTGCTCAAATCCCTTGCCTTGCGACCAAAGGCGTGTATTCTTCACCGTGCTCTTATATGATCTCTTCAACCTCGTACCGGGAGTTACGAGAAGGTGTACAAGAGAGATTTTCAAGCTCTCTATGCCATTTACTCTTCCCGAAGGGTGAATTGGGCTAGATTTATTCTTGACAAATTCCTAACTGTCAATCTTAAGCGGACTTATAAGAGCATCTTCTACGGAGCTTATATAATGCACATTCTTATGAATTTTGGAGTCACCTTACCCGATGCCGACTTCATTACTGTTGGCAAGCTAAATTCTAAGACTTTAAGTCTTATGAATTTGCCCAAATGCCCCCAAACTCAAGAAATAATAAGTTTCCAACAATGGGCGACCAATCGAGAGCATGGGATTCCACAACCCTGAGATATGCGCATAGCCTCCTCCTCCACTCAACCTTCCAGTCAAATGGAAGAAGAAGAAGAAGACGATGAAATCCAATAGCTTCATGGTGAATTCAATCCGAAGTAATCCCTTGTCACTCTCTCCCAAAACCAAAGCAAGCTAGGACGACGATTGGTCACCGTCAAAAAGAATGTCGTCAAGACCAATAAGAAGCTTGATTCCATAAAAGGCTTCTTAAACAAGATATGGGAGAAGATTTCATGTAACGGCTCTACTTCTACAAGTATTGCCGAGAATCCTACTCCCTTCATATGGTCTACGTCCGAGGAGGAAGAAGAAGAGGAAGGATCATATAGTGAGGAGGTTTAGATTTCTTATCTTAGTTTATGCCCATCTATCTTTTTGATTCATGTTGTTTTTAATTCATGTTATTCCTTATGATGTTACATTTCACATTTGATGTTGTTTGATTGTTTGATGTTGTTATTTTTTAAATAATTTATCTATTGTGTTATTGTTATTTATCTATGCATGTATGTTTGGGCTCATATCTATATACTTATCATTCTATCTATATATTCCTTTTTGTCGATGATAAAGGGATGAAATATAATTGTTCAGCAGGTAAGCAGATAGAATAATTATTCAGGGGTAACAATCATTTTTATAAAAAAATTAGACTTACATAGTTTTCACCATCAAAAAGGGGGAGAATGTTAGAACCTTGTATTTTTATGTTTTGATCATGACAACTATATAAGTAAATAGTATGTGAACTAAGCATTTTTGCAGGAGAAGATGTTATTCTACTCGACAATAGATTGCAGACCAAGAATACAGAGAGAAGTTTCAAAATTATTAATGGTTTGTCTATAGTCTAGTCTAGTAGTTGATTATTGTTAAAATCTTCCTAGGTGGTATATGCACACACACAATTATTTAAATTTATTTTCAAATCATATACATACAAGCACTTCATCTAATTCAAGTTCATGTTGACAAAAAGTTTGCTAAAGAACTTTAATATGGCAGAAACTCAGAATCCAGCTAACTGAATCAGGAGGTTCAGTCGACTGAATACCTATGCACGTGTACAGTGCACTTGAAGGTTCACTCGACTAAACCACCCTGTTTAGTCGACTAAATTTTGAGTCTTTTTTATATTAAACTTTAAATTAAAATTTTTTGAATATTCAGTGGACCGAAATCTTTTCCTCAGTCGACTAAAAATGCATAGCGGCTATTTTTTGAACGGTCACTTCCATTCGACGAACAGAAACAACCCTTGATTCAAGAGTTGTTTCCATATCTTTTGACCATAACTCTTCAAGAAAAATTTCCTCACTTAAACTCTATATATAGCCTTCATTTCGGTTGTTTTAATCACTTAATTTCTAATTCTATCTCATATACTTATTATCTAAAATGTTTTGCCATTTGCTTTCAAATCTCATTCTAATCACTTGCACTTTCAAGCACAAATTCATTTGCGATTAAATAAACTTCCAATCTTCAAGAACTACACTATATACCACAGAGGAGAAGATTATAGAAATGGTGTACTCTAAAGACTTATCTATGCTATTAAAAGAGCACAATCAGTCAAGAAAATTCTCCGTATTGTTGAAGTCCTGTTTGGTTGCTCAAGCGGTAAAAGACTTGTTCAGTTGTCTAGGCGGTAGAAGTCCTGTTCTGTTGCTCAGGCGGTGTAACATCTATTCCACAGGGTTAAGAGAAGATTGATAGTTATATTTTAGAAGGAGTTTGGGACTGGACGTAGAACGGGAAGTTCGAACCAGTATAGAAATCCCTGGTGTCATTTACATTACTATTTACCTTTTATATTTTATTCCACACTAGTAGATATCTTAGTTACTATTCCATATTACGATCCTTAGTAGCACTTTCACCATATGCTGTCAGTGGAATATTAGCTAATATCCCACACATCAAGATGGTACCAACATCCGTTGCACATGGAATCCGAAGCACCTCCAAGCTTATTGTGTTAAAAGGTTATTTTATAAGTTGTAATTATAAGGCATGTAAAGATATGTATGCCATCTTATGAAGCGATCAGCCTTTTGTAATGTCTTATTTTTGCACAAAATAAATAAGGCACATCATCCTTATAATTCTTGTAAAAAACCACCATGAGAGGAAGTGTGAGCCAAAGAGTGCTCCCTTTCATACTAGAGAAAGCCACAATAACTGGACCGACCCATGCGTATGCGCGAGCCAAACAATGCTCATGTTCGTGTTAGGGGCACCAGCTCATCGATGGCACAACCATCCATGCGTGACCCTGATTCACTCATTCATGGTCTTTCGCTACGTAAGGATGCACAATCTAAACAATGCTCCCATCCATGCTGGAGTCATCGGTGCATCGATGGCGCGACCACCCATGTGCGGTCCAGGTTCATCCATTCACGGTGTATCCCTCTGTAAGGATGCATGAGCCAAACAATGTTTATTTTATGTTGAGGATGCGTATCGATTAAATAACTACACAGGTGTGGTTCCAGTTCCTACATCAATGGTGTATCACTTTGTGAGAATGCATGAGCCAAATAACTCTCTTGTTCCTGCTAGGGACACCGACGCATCGATGACCTGACCACCCACGTGTGATCCCTATTCATGCATCCATTGTATATCGCTTCACGAGAATGCATGAGCCAAATAATGCTTCTGTCTGTGCTGGGGACACTGAAGAATCAATGATTCAGTCACCAACGTATGGTCCAAAGTCATGCTTCTATAATGTATCACTTTATGAGGATGTGTGAGTGAAAAAATGCTCCCATCCATGCTGGGGATACTGGCGCATTGATAGTGCAACCACCCATGTATGGTCCCGATTCAAGCATCTATGGTGTATCACACTTTGAGGATGTGTGAGCCTAATATTGCTCATGCTAGAGGGATCGATGAACTAATGGTGCAATCACCCATGTAGTGGTCCCAGTTCATTCGATTGCAATGCCACCAATCTTTCAATAGCGAGACGGGCACTATGCCAAAATGGGCATGATAACCCATGAAGTATTCCCGATCCTTGCATCCATAGTGATATCCACTTTAGACAACTAGAGCGGCTCCATCTAATAAAAACTAGCCACCAAAGGCCCATCAATAACCACACTGAAGAGACCTTACAATAAAGAGCCCGGAATCCAATAATGAACGCTAAGCCACATACTCTTGTCTAAGAGTACATGTTAGGTGGGAACAAGTCATCTCGATAACAAAGCTAACTTCTCGTTCCTTGTTCTTACTTTGCTTCTACGTCGCATCTTACACAAGTATGCCAAAGTCTTAAAGTTTTTACCCAACAAAGTCCGAGGTCCCTTGGGTAGTCCGTAAAAAATGCTTATGCACATAAATATACACAATACAAGAGAAAGCATTATAGACATGCAAATATGTATATAAGATACGTGTAGAAGAAATTAAAGGAAGAACAATGGACAATAATTAAGCAAATGATATCATTATATTCATAACAAAACAATGTTCATTACATCACTTACAACAAAAAGGGACCTCTCCTACCTTACAAAAGGATTACAAAAACCAAGCATGCATCCCCAAATCGACAAACTTGTAATCCTCATCATGGATCACCATTTTCTCAATCTTGGGCCCCATACGGAGGCATTGGAGGAACCTATGAGAGAGGCGATCTGATCTTGCATCAACATGCATAAAGGGGTCTAGTAAAACATAGACTATTCATGTAAACATAAATACCGACGTAAATTAGATTCAACGTAGACTGACTTGCGTATACAAAAAGCTATAGGTAAACATAGCCTAACGCGACAACGCACGATTCAATTGTCATCTCATACCATATGCATATCAACCTTATACATTTCTGGACATTAAACGCATCTAGCTGTGGCACGGAAACCCATACATCACTTGCCATTCATTTCGTATAGGCATGGCTAAAGTAAAAAATGCTTCAACCTGGTCCAAGTTCAACCTGGCATTTCAAACGTGCACCAGGTCATTAGTATACTTACATCGGTGGACTGATGGTCGAGTCGAATGTTAGAAAATAGATTGTATGAGACTACTTTCTTCTTCCCAATTTCAAACTACAATTATTGTTTACTATTTAATTACAAATCTACTTCTTTTAAACATCATTTGCTACCTCTAGCCTTCCATATACCATATATCATCTATATATATCTTAAAATTAAGCACTAATTATCAATAATTTGACCCATTAACATTTATTTCATCTCATACACTATCTAATCCTGATTTAACCCTAAATTGAGTGTCAAAAAACTTGTTAATTCTGAATTGACATTCACATTCAGTTCCAAACTCTAGTTTATCCAATTCTTACCTCAATTACCCTAATTAGCAGTCATATTACATAAACTACTTTCATGTGAGTAGTATATAACCCAATAATGATTCCTACTCACTAAATTGTGATGCTAAGCCTTAGAATTTGTTTATTAGCCTCCAATTCCTTCGCTATCCGAAATTACAGTCCTTTAAAATTTCATTAATCTGCAAATCATTGGTATCTTCAGATAGTTTTCTTCGGGCTCTTCGATTTGATATATAGATTTCTAGGTTTTTGTTTACATTTGGATGAGGAAGGAGATAGCAGAGTGATAGAGGAAGAAGGAGTTAAAGAAATTGAAGAGTACATGTATTAAGAAATGGGAACTCAAATTCTACGCAGCCTGTTACAAACTTCTTAACTGTCGCTTCCTCCTATTGGGCTGGGGCCCATTTAAAAATTTAAAACCAGCTTATTTATAATTCGCGTATCTTCTTTACATAGACTTCGATCCGGACAGACCAATATATCATTTTGACTAGAAAAATGAGCTCCATGCAATGGTACGACTTACGTTACCTAATTTCAACATTTGTAAAATAACTATTTTTCCATGTTATTAAAATATACGTCCAAATCTCATGGGGTATTACATTCTCCTCCTCTTAAAAGAATTTCGTCTTTGAAATTCCAAACCATAATTTCTTCTCATTTTCTCTGTATTTTATACTATATAAACATATATATACATGTGAGTGTGTGTGTGAGAGTATGTATTTATGTATGTATATATGCATGCATGCATGTATGTATACCATAGGATAGTAACGTATAGAGTGCACCTTACATCAACTTTCCCAAAGCAGGGCATTCCCTCATATGGCCCATCTAATTGCAATTACAATACTTTATCTTCAAAACTTTAACCCTACAATCCTTTAACTCATGTCCTCTCAGGTTGCATCTTTCACACTTCTTGTCTTGTTTACCACCCTATCTACTTGGTCCTCTAAAATCTTTATGGTTACCTTAATTTACATTCTTCATTAGCCGCCCTTAAAAATTTCTAGTATTGTTGTATTCAGCAACACTGCTTCAACTAAACTCTCAAATGTTGCTCCGATAGGAATTCGACTAAGTGATAATTCCTTAAGTGGCAAACTCAATCCTTTTGTGAACTTCATTGCCTTCTTGAGCTCCGTGTCTACCAATTCAAAACCAAACTTCGCTAACTCATTAAAACTATTTGTGTACTCCTTCACAATGGAATTTCCTTGTTTGAGATTTATGAACTTCTTAAGCATCATTTCCTTTTCTGCTCTAGACAAAAATTTCGCCTCAAATCTTTTCATAAAGTTAGTCTAGTAGATTTCATTCTCATTAACTTCTCTATAACTACATCCTACCAATTCATTACTTTCCCTTGTAGGTGCCCAGAAGCAAGTTAACTTTTAACCTCATCGCTCAAATTCAACATAGTAAAAATCCTGTCACATATACGTAACCAAGCTCGCATCTCCACAAAAACTTATGTGCTCTTGTATGTTTTACTACCTATATTTAGAAAATCCTTACACAATTTAGGAAAATTTGCCCTTGGCACACTAATGACATTTCCATCTTGTACTCTAGTTATAGGCGGCCCATCATTGACGATGGCCTGGTTTCTAGCTTGAAGATAATGGCAGAACCAAAGTGGAATGTTCGCGCCATGTACTTTTAAAGCTTCATTTCCAGTGATAGTTCCAATGCTAGTATCGGTCAGGTTACTCATCTCTACTATTTGTAAAATAGGATTCAATATTAGATCCTTCTAGAGTAGTAAACAAAGATAGTAAACATAAACCCGAATTGTGATGCCAAGCCCTAGAATTCATTTATTAGCCTCTGTTTCCTTTCTTGTTCGGAATTGCAGTCCTCCAAAGTTTCCCGAATCCGCAAACGATTGGTATCTTTGTGTAGTCATCTTCATGCTCTTCGATTTAATATTTGAATTTATAGTTTTTTTTAAATTTGGAAGAGGAAGGAGATGGCAAAGCGGCGAAGGAAGAAGGAGTTAGAGAAACTGAAGGTATGTGAAATGAGAAATGCGAATTCAAATTCTATGTGGCTTGTTATAAAATTCTTAACCATCGCTTCACCATCTTAGGCTTGGGCCCACTTAAATAATTTAAAACCCGCTTATTTTTTATTCGTGTATCTTCTTCACACAAACTCTGATTCGGACAAACCAATATATCATTTTAACCAAAAAATGAGCTTTACACAATGGTACAACTTACATCGCCTAATTCCAACATTTGTAAAATTACTATTTTGCCCTTACTATTAAAATACACATTCAAATCTCATGGGGTATTACAGCTGACAACAAATGTAGGTAGAGGTTGGCTGTGAATATCATCTTCAGCATCCTCATTGACATGTTATTCCAAGTTTCCTTCGACTTAGCCATCTCTGCCTCGTGGACCTCGAAAGTTATAAATTATTGATGTTAGGGAATTGAACCCCACAAATCCACAACTTCTTTCTCCTTTCCCTCCAATTGGGTCCTCAACCAACCCACCTCCCTCTCCAGTCTCTCTCAGCAAGCCACCTCCTTAGCCTCTATGCCACTTCCTTAGCTACCACAAAGGCGTCCCTCGCTGCTTCCATGTCCACAGTCCTTTTCTTATCCCCTTCCCTCTTTCCTACATCCAGGAGCCTTGTACGACCTCATCCATGGTGCATTTTTTCATCGCCACCATATCCTAGTGAATCCTAAGAGCCTAAGATTTAGCAGGCACAAGGAAAATAATCATAAGAAAAATAGTATGAGATAAGATTAAGTAAAAGTATGCATGACCAATAAAGCTTCTCAGACATCTACATCTAAAACCGACACTATGTTTTGCCCTATCCACCTAGACTTGGGTCAGGTTGACTACCCAACAACCTCGATCGCAGTTCTGGCCCAAGTCTGATGTACCGTCTCCTTAGAATATAAGTAGGAAGACCCTTGTTTGACCAATTAAGCCCTTCAAATCCTCCTCTGTTCTCAGCCGCATGCAAAAGTAAATCAAGTCTGGCCCAATAACAGCCCTTGGAGGATACAAGGAGCGAACATCCACTTGCTGCTGATTTGGAAGCTCGAGGCCGGGGATGATGATGCCTGTAACAACCCGGTTTACGAACACATAATATTTATAAATTTGATTAAAATAGAAGTGTTTGAATTCGATTTCGATAATTATTATTTTTGGAATCAAATTATTATTCAATTAAATTTTATTTAATAAGATATTTTGTCAGAATAAAATTGAATTAATTAATAAATTCCTTTTTAGATAATATATTAAAATTGAAATAAAATGTTTTAATAAATATAAAATATTTTAAAGTGAAAATGATTTTATATACTTGAAATAGATGAAAAGAAGTTTTATTTGATATTCAATAAAATCAATAAATCGATGAAGATGAATAAATTTATTTTTATATCCATACATTGAATCATTAAATAGAGCGAAAAAATATTGAATTGAATAAAATATAGCAACTATCGCAATATATCTTCTAAAACAAAGTGTGATTCAATTTAAATTCAATCAAAATATATTTGCAAATATTCGAGCGTAAAGCTCGTTCCACTAAAGTTTGCTCTAATCCCTAATCCATTACATAACCTTCATTATTTCCAAAATCCTTAGATTGAAATAAAATTTGAACGAAAAAAAAAGAAAACGAAAGAAAGCATGGAGGGTTTCGAGTCGAAGGCGGCGGAGGATGGGGTCGGCGACGATGATCGCACGGGGCTGGCGTTGTGGACAAGTGCAACTTTGAGGAGGACGTGCATGCATAGAGATGTTGTTGCGAATGCAACTTGGAGGTGCGATGTTGGGGGTCGATGAGGTTCGGCTGACGATGGAGGAGGCTAGGGCGGTTTCAGCTTTTACTTGCGACAAAGGTTGGTCGTGCAAGCACTATTGACCCAGCTAAAGCAAAAGGAAGGTGCGGCTGTTGGAGCTTCCTTTGACACGCCACTAGATGTTGTATTCTGAGCGCCTTCTTCTTGCATCAATTATTCGGTGAGTTATTAAACTCACACACCTATCTCTACATTATAAGTTTTCTATCGCATGCTCTTCGTTGATTGGATTTCGATGAATATTGATTGTACATGGATGAATTGATTAAAATATGGTTGCATATTGTGATTTATCTAATTTGTCAAATGATATAGGTTAGATTTGCTTGTTTGTCGTTATATGGATTGTATCTAAATTGGAAAGGCCAATTTGCAAATGGAAATCAGTTCGTTTGCAAATTAATTTTTTTAACTTATGTAGAAGTACATACATGGATTGTTTGATCGGAATTGCCAGAAAGCAACTCGGATTACTGAATAATTTCATATTATGGAATTTCATTTTATAGAGCGATGTTGGCTCTAAAAATTGCATTTTGATAGGTTTATTTTTTGAATTATTTAAATGTTTTTAAAAGAATTTCAAAATGAGGTTTTATCTATTTTTGATCCTTATTGGAATTTAGTTTATAAAATACAGTTAAGTTATATTATGTAACTTATTTCTTATTTCAAAATTTCTATTTAAAGCTTTTAAAGATAAGCAATGTTCATTCATAAAACCTTTTAAATTTACTATTATAATTATGTTATAACTTTGGAAATTTTTTAGAGGCAAAAGATAAAATATAGTATTGTACTATATAAAAGATAAAATATAGTATTGTACGATACAAAAGATAAAATATAGTATTATACTATAAAAGCTATTATGAAAGTAATAAATTCAATTTCAAGTGATTTTAGTTAAAAAAGATGTTTAAATGATTTTGAAAGAGTTCAAAAGCCTTTGTAAATAAACAACTTTTCCTTTAAATATTAAAGGATTTAAAAGTGATTTTGGGAAATTATATCCATGTATACATAAAATTAATTTAAAACACTTTTATTTTATTATGGATTTGGATTTTTGATTTCTTGCTTCTTCTGCTTCCTTGATTTCTAAAATTTCTGGAATTATGATAATTTCATATTTTGGGGAATTTCCATTATTCTAAATTATTTAGGATAATATATATATTAAATACATTATATATGAAAATAAATCATCTTTAAACTAGTTATAATAAATATAATCTTTAGAAATCACTTATAGAGCTTATATAAAATATATTATTAAAATTAAGGAATCGAATATGGTTTTCGAATCTTATACTTAAAAATATTTTGATGAAGAAAGATTCTTATAGAATTTTTAATAATAATAGTGTTTTTAAGCTGAATATAAAATTATATATATTAGCTTTCCATATGTATGTAGTAGCATGTTTTATAAATACAACTATTTTAGGGTCATTAGACCAATATTTAAATGATTTTAAAAAAAGTAGTTTCTACATAAAAATATTACTTCTATTAAGTGAGAATTTTCATTAAATGATCTAGTATCCTCGTGGTATGAAATACTATGTACCACTTTATCGGTTGATTTTTTACTTTTATAATGGAACATTTTATAGAGTGGAATTTACTATCTTTAGTAAACATTCGAGTATCGCCCAGTGGTTATGGGACATTTAGGGCGACACTAGTTTGGTTACTAAATGAAAGTATTTAACACTTAATATTTTATCTGAGTGGAGTTTACAATCTTTTAGTAAACATTCGAGTATCGCTAGTTATGAGACATTTGGGGTGATACTAGTTTGATTACTAATTGAAAGTATTTAACACTTAATATTTTAGCCGAGTGGAATTTATGATCTCTTTGTAATTATTTGAGTATCACCAAGTGGTTATGGAGCATTAGGGGAAACTCGATTATTTAACATTAGATAGTATATAACACTTTAGATCGGAAATGATCTTTGTGATATCACACATTAGGCATGTACGGAAAGTACCAGCTTGTCTTATTATGGCATGCAGTTAGGCATGATCGACGGGTATCGGCTCGTCTTTTGTTTAACTTGCTTTCATGTTTGTCTTTTGGTTAACTCGCTTTCATGCTTGTCTTTTAGTTGACTCGCTTTCAAGCTTGTATTTGATTTTAACTTGCTTTAATGCTTATATATTGTTTTGACTTGCTTTCATGCTTTACTTTGCCTTTGACTTGCTTCCAAGATTGTATTCGGGCTTGGCTCGCCTTTATGCTCATCTTATTGTTTCACTTGCTTCCATGCAAGTTTATATTTAGATTGTGAGATATTTTTGACTTACCATATTTTGAGAGGATTGCTTATGATAAGCATGATATGATTTTATGGCCTGGTGAATTATTATGATTATGCTAATATTATTCTTAGTCTCTTATATTACCCTATGATCTTACTTTTGATTAATTAGAGATATTCTGATCCATTTATTATTTATTAATACTCGGATCAGGCCAAGACATTTCAAGTATTGGGACTCATTGATCGTGGATGTTGGGCTAGCTTATGGATACACACACACGTATATTCGATGTTTAGCTTCTAGACCTTGATGATGGCGTTTACTTTGCATGAGTGGCTGACTTTTATGTTATGTATATTTTGTGACATGTTGTAGTCCGCATTCATAACTGTTTTATATGATTCTAATATTTGTTTTGTAGACTCACATAGATTATCATCGTATGGTCGAGTCGAATTACATCGAATTTCGAGCATCGATACATTGTTCACACAATATAAATAAAACGTAAATTGAAATGCAAACAGACATCATCTCCTTTGCATTTTGAGCATTCAACAAACACAAATAATAGACTATCACACAATCAATTAAATATCCCGAACGACAATTCATCCAAGCGATACAATCCCCCAATCAAAACCCAAACAGACATCTCGAAAATATAATTCAACCCATATCAAGATCATGTGCATGTATATAACAAATAATAAATTTTGGATATAGTAATGAGTGAGAAATACTCACTGAAATCCCAAAAGAGAACATTTACAGAAAGTACCACATTACTCCCTCATGTCATCTTCTTCCTCTTTATGCATTAACCTAAAAATCGATGTGCGTGTGCACAGTAATTCCTCTGCTTCACTGCCTCAACCTAGCTTCAGCTGCCATCATTCACAAACGCATCTACTCCTTCTTAAATTACTTCCAACCAACACACGCACGCACAAAACCCTAAGCCATGGCCCACCATTATCGATGTGCAGTCACTATCACCATTCACACAATCACCAGGTAACACACGATTACCAAGTCTCGACCATTAACGCCTTCAGCTGCATGCATGAACAGGTGTTGCCTCCTCCTCCAGCATCAGCCGCTGACGCCGTCCAGGTATCATGCACGATTTTGAATTCTTTCTTCAACTGTCGCGACTTTATAATTTATGGAATTAAGGTTCAAGAGTTGTCTGGAGGGATTAGTAAGCGAAATGAAATTATCTAGGATTGGGTTTGCTTGAGGAAAAATAGAGAGAGGGACAAATAAGCTTGGGCTTCATATTGGCTCTATCAATTTAGTTAACTTTTAATTTATTTGTAGTTACATTTCAATTTGTCAAAATTAATTTACATTCCATTCTACAAATTATATTTCGGTAATTTGAAAATTAATCAATTTGATGCCCGCTTATTGTTTATTAAATCGTCCATTGTACTCTTGCAAAAAGCTTTATTAGAAATGAATTTATTAATTTACATTAATTTATTAACCCCATAAATCTTTTATTAGTAGCCTTTAGTTAAATAAATACTCGCTTTCAAAAAAAATAATTATCAAATAACAAATTAAAACAATTTTATTTTAATTAAATTTATTTATTATAACTACGTAGAAAGGCAGGTGTTAACCCAAAAAATGGATCAACACCCTATATTGAGTGTGAAAGCACCAGCCCTGTTTATCAAGTCAAATAAAATAGAAACAAGGAATAACAACTTGCAGCTAAAGTAAAGAAACATGAGATTTTTACAGTGGTTCGGCTATTAACGAAGCCTACATCCACTTTATAACTTTTGTTAGTGACTGACTGCAAGTACAAGTTGAATCTGATTACAATTTGATTGGATCTTGTTAGTTAGATCATGTTACCAGTGTTAGAGTTCACTGGAGAATCACAGTGAACACTTTAGATGACTGTTATGTGGGTGGAGAAGAGTGAAGAATCGTTTCTGCAGAGTTTCCGCAGCCAGTCCAGAAGATCCTTTTTATGTTGAAGATCGGGTTGTATTTATAGGGGTTGGAGAGCACTCCGGCCTAAGTCGCTTTGTCAAAGACTTACATTTGAAGGTGCGAAGGCGCTCAAGAAATTCCAAAACGAGTCGACCCAATATGATGGATCGCTAGCGATCCATAGGGCATGGATCGCTAGCGATCCATGGGGTTAGAGTAATTTTGGCTCATTTCTTTCGGATCATGTATCTTGCCATTTGTAGATGCTCTCTATGTAATTTCACGACTAGATGCTTTGTTTTGATGATGATTCATGTACTGAATTCACTGAACTGTTGCTAGAATCAGATGAATGCTCACTTCTCGATCTAGCTACCTTAGAATATCATCAAACGTAGTAGACATCGCTAGAAAACTTATTAGATCATGGTGCAGAAGGATAGGAGGATCCATGAGCGATCCATCACCTTAGCAAAATTTTGACTTCTTTGTCTTGAGTCTTTCTTGGTTCCTTCTTCTAGTCCTTTTGGTTGAACCTTGAGTTGTTCTGACTTGACGTAGATGTTCTGACTTCCTTTGAATTCCGTTGGATCAAAAACTCGAAAAACATTTACCTTCTAAAGTATGCTTTTGTTGGAAATAAGGCATGCTCTGGAAGTTATTGCTTTTGTGTTCCCGTTTGGTGAGGTTCAAGTGATCGTTTTGAGGCCATCATGTGATTTTGGCTCTGGTTATTCAGCCAACTATTGAATCTGTACGTGAATCACCGTTACTCATCATAATAAACCAATTCCAATCCTATAACTTTCAAGATACTTGCAAAAGATACTTAGATAACGCTTGATGAGTTTGGCCCAATTTGGTTGCAATTATATGGATCACTAGCGATCCAAGGACTTAGAATTTTTTTTCTTTTGCAATGTCCTATTTAATCCATTCAAGCCAACCTATTTTCATTTTTTATCTTCTTCTATGACTCGACCCTTCTGCCTCGCGAAACGACCCAAGAAATTGAAAACCAAACTCCTCCATTACCATCGCCGCCCCTATTCTTCGCCATCGGAGCTTCTTGCCTTCGACCACACTTGACTTTGTCGTTGCTTTGACCTAGCCACATGTCCCAATCGCTTCGCCTTTTTGGATTGCTATCGACCCTCCACTCTTGGATCGCCGCCGATCTTTCTGGCTTTAGGTCGCCAACATCCCAAGTTCATTGGTGTTCTCCTTTTGATTCTTGATTAAAGGAGGTAATGCAGATTTTGGCGTTTAGTTCGCAATTCGACAATGAGGTTGTATTGGTGGCGATCATTATGGAGAATTCGAGTTGATTGCGATTTTGTGGAAGAAGATAGTAAATCGAGTCTTGAGTTCTTCACGGAACGAAGTTCGGGCTTTGCCCCGGTGCTTGACATGTTTTGCTATCTTCGTCCATAGAATCATAATTAACTTGCTCTATGTTACATTGTTAACCTGTCATGACGTCTCATGAACTGGTTTTGATTTTTCTAAGGGGTGATAATAGCTTAGGGTAGTGTCTTGTGTGTAGCTTATGTTGTTATCGCCTTCCATAGGGATGAAATGGACTCATGTTGAGAATTCTCTACTTGATTTGGACCCATCAATCTATAGTTTCTCACTTCAGATTGGTCCCGTTATTGCACACTTGGTGTACCTGGAATGGGAAGAGCTTCCCGCTTCACTTCGGACAGCAGGTCCGTTATCGATCGTTGATCGATAATGGGTAAATGTAGGAGAAATAACTTCAACAAATGATATGAGAAGCTTTTTTCTTTCTTCACTGTAAGTGAACTATCTACACAGGATAGAGCATTTGTAGTGTTCAGGACAACGAGCCCATCCCATATAGATAACACACTGCACTTGCCCCAGTCAACACTTGGAACCCGACGTGTCGGCATAAATCGATACTTTTTAGAGTTAAAGTGTCGTAAGGGGACTTTTAGTTGAAGATAGAATTGATCGCTTTAGACGCAAGTTCTATTGTATAGAATGAATCACCCGTCCTCTTATCGTAAGTCCAGTGGAGGAAGTCCAGCACTTTCAAGAGCTGAATCGTCATCCGCTACGCCTTTTAAAATAGTTTTAGTAGCGCCTACCTCTTCAGTGTCGTGAGCCGAATACGATCAACTGGTTTCGGTTGGTCTGGTTGTAGACCAGACTCCTCCAAATTTCAGAGTTTTACTTAATTCCCCTGAGAGAGCTTCATCCATAATCTCTGCTAAAGTTCTACATAACATTTGCTTACAACACGGCATTCCAGACGATGACGTGCGCCTTCCGGCGAAGAATGAGTTTGCACTTATGCCGCCTTCGGGGTACACTACTTGTCACCGGTATATGTGTTTAAATGGTGTGGTGCCCCTCTTCAATCACTTTTTGAAAGAAACTCTTCCAAACTTAGGAATTGCTCCATTTCAAATTCATCCTAATAGGTGCGTGATTTTGACCTGCCTTCACATCTTGTTTATGTGGACATTTAACCCTGCCCTGAGTTTCGATGAGTTGAGAAATTTTCTCTCATTCAAGAAGGGAGACGAGTGTCCATCCTTTGTCGTCATTGAGGCCTAAAGAAACCGCAAGATCGTGTTGCAGCTTCAAAGCAACCAGTTTCAATTCAAGGCTTGGTATTTCTTTATTAGGTGTCTTGAGGGATTTAACCGCCTTTGGACGATGGGGGGTAAGTTCTCTCTTTCACTTATTGAGTTTCAATATGCCGCTATGGGATTTCAGATAGATTGAATACTTCTTGCAGTTATTCCAAGGCCGAACAAATATCCATCACTCAATCAGATTTTCCATGCTCTGAAGACCGTAGACGCCAAGGAGTGATTAGTCAAATTATTGCTAATAGATGAAAATTTGCTTTGGTATGGGCTGTTGCATCCTAGGAGATCTACCATGGCCATCGAAGTCCTGTCTCCTTCCCGTTCCAAAATACAGACACATTTCACTTCTTCATCACATGGCTCCAAAGAGGGCGATCTCCCAAAAAGAGAAGGTCTGTTTGGCAAGTCAACCGAAGAAATCCATGAAGGAAGGCATGTTATGACTAAAGTCAGCTGCCCGGCCAGAATGCCCCCAATTCCGGAAGAGGGGGGAGAAGAATTCAAGCGGCATGAGGGCAAGGCTGCGGTGACAACAGAAAAAGAGAAGGGTGAAGTTGAGGGCAGCAGTATTTATGATTCCTCCTCTAGCGATGATGAATTCGATGCAAGTTCTGACGATGGAAACTTCGAACCGTGTGAGGAAAATATGAGAATGAGTCTTGTTCTCCTGGATTCGCATCCCTGAGAGATTCGCGATAAAGATGCTCCCTCCAATAGTCGAGCGACTTTAGGATTCCCTGCTTAAAGAAATAGATATTGACTTTGGGGATTTGAATAACGTTTACGTAGATATCGATGAACTCATGGGAGAAGATTTCGCATTAGAGGGATCGTCTCCTCGCCCTAGTCATATCGTGTCTAGAGTCAGCCCGATTTCTACCATAGTGGCTTCTCGATCCAGTTTGTGACGTCCTTTTAGGCCGCTTAAGAGATATTGCACATTTCGCTAGGGTCACATTCACTTAGACATGCATTATTTAGGTCCTTTTTTCGTTAAAGCCCTTTATTTATTCTTTATATCATGTACTATGAGAGGCCGTGGACTCTACGAGAACCTTGAATAATTCACTAATTCGCAACGTTGGTCAAGACGGTCTTCAAGCCGCCACCAGCCCCATGTAACCGAGGAAGAGTGGAGAAGGCGGAAAGACTTGGAGGCCAAAGCATGTCGCCGAGACGACAGAGAATGGGGTAGGGTTTATAAGATTGGTTACGAGAGGAGAAAAACTCCCGACGACCGTGAAGAGCCGCCCAAAAAGCCAAAGGCAGATCGCGGTTCTCATCCCTCTAAACATCAATCTTTTGCCCTGGCCCCAATCTCTGTCAGACTTAAAGTTCCAACTTCCACTATCCAAGTTTCATCTTCATCCCAAGCCCCATCGACTCATGTGGTGCCCACTTCTAGTCCTTCACGTCCTCGCAGGAGGCTGGCTTATATTCTTTCGTCCGGTCCCCCTAGACTTGAAGCTGCGCTGCCCAGGTGGTTTCTAAAGGGAGTTAAATTTGATCACGATCTTCACCCAACCCGTAAAGATTACAATATGCCCCATCTTCAAGTGACTCATAGTGATTTAGATCAAGCCGAGGGATGGGAAATGTTATGTAAGCAGCTGGCAGACACGAACCACGACAATTATCAAGAGATCCTCTCCTTTGAATCAGAGAAAGATAATTATGAGACGGCGTTAGCAGAATGTGATGCTAGAATCGAGCGATTATCACAAGAAATGGACGATGCACTCCAAGAGAGTAAGAACAGCGCTAGCTTGCTGAAGGAACTGAAAGAGGCCCATGCAAAAATACAGATCGTATTCTGAGATGAAATCAAGAAGGCCCACACAGACGAAGTTAAGCTAAAAGAGAAGTTTAAAGCCCGTGATGTGATCATTGAAGCTCAGAAGAAAAGCATCGCTGATCATAACGCAGCTGTTGAATCCTATAAAAAGACAATTGTCGATTACACAGGAATTGTGGAATCCCGCAACATGACATTTTCTGATCAAGCTCAAATAATTGCTTTGCTCCAAGCAAGGGTTGTGCAGCTTAGCGTCGAGAAGACCGGAGTTGAAGTTGAAAAGACCGCCGTAACAGCGAATTACTTGGAGTTGTAGGATACTTTTGAAAAGAAGATGGAGAAGATGAATGATACCATCTTAAATTTCTATGTTAACTCCTTGCTGCATCAGGGGAGCCTTAGATATTTGGGCCCCAAATTCCTGCGTACTCTTGTTATGGTTTAGGAAGAAATTCTAGTATGTTTCCGAGAGAACGGGGATGTAAACACCGAACAAGAGTTGGAGGATGTCTACCTCAATGAAGAAACAAAGAAATCTCTGATAGAGGGTCGAGAGATCATTCGAATTGAGAGGGAATAGGAGGCTGCTGATGCTGCTATGACTGCAACTGCCAAAACATTGCCAGAGCCTTTCATTTTCGGGACCGACGAATCATCAAAATAGCCACGCGATCAATTAGCAAGTTCGGCCCATGTTTCCATGTCGTCTGCCTCTCCAGCAACTGCCTTTGAAACTTCGGGCGGTCCTGGAACTTCTCCGAAGATCGTGCAGCCATCCAAAGATGGAGAAGGCAGGGGATATGGGATTGAAATTCTCGGCCATTCCTCTGATATAGGTAACCTTCTTATTTCCCCCAAGTTTGAGAATTTTCAGCTCACACCGCAAGAACAAGACGAACTTAATGCTTTCATTTTTGATCTTCTAGATCCGTCTTCTTTACCTAACGACCTTCCAATTTCTTCAATCCCTGGGTTTGCTGCTATTTCAATCACCTCGATGCTTGTTTCCGTAGCTGCTCCGGTTGCTGCACCTGTGCCTAGCTTACAACCAGGGCTGGACTCCGAGAAAATTGCTACATTGCACGTTCTAGATAACCCTTCTGTATCTTTGGAGGGAAATTTCACAGTGGTTGAAGCTCGAGAGCAGAGGACCAAACTGACCAGCTACATAAATTCGAATAGCATATGGTGGCAGTTAAGAAGGAAAAGATCGAGGAGATAAAATCTTCAAGGAGATCCCACAAGTCCCATTAGTGTAGGACCAAGGGGGAGTCTTCTGAAAAGATCAAAGAGTGGGGAAGAGGTGCTAGCATAGAGGAGATAGTTGATATTTCAAGCAGCGATACTACTCCTGGCAGGGACTCTGAGAGGAAGAAGGAACTTCCAACTAAAGGTGGGAAAGGGAGCGGTGGAAAGAAGAATTGACAGGCTCGGGTAACAGTGAAGTCGGTTTTTGGGACATTCTATTTTGTTTGATACATGTTTTGTTCAAGTGTAGAATCTTCACTTATTGCTTTGATTATTGTGGCATCTGTATTTTCCTTTTTGTTGGCTGATATTGTGTAGGTACGGCCCCCCACGTTTTGACTTTGTATAGAAAATGCTATAAGTAAGACAATGTTGACATTTTGATTGTAACTTTATTTGTCTACTTATCTACATTCCATGCACTTATGCTAATTTTATTTAATGCTATTTTATTTTATCAAGCCCTGTAATTACCGTGAAAATTCTTTGTTTGGAGTAATAGAACTGTGAAGTACTTTATTTTTTTTATTTTTGAGTATCGGTGTGTGCCCCCAAGTTCATAGGGTTGTTTGCTTCAAACACTTGACAAATGACAGGTTGATCCAAGTGTTTTTTTATGTCTGTAATCGGACCTGTTTTACGGTTCCTATCTTCGGGAAGTTGTGATTTGAACGCCTCGATTCTAAAGAAATTGTCGGCCAACAATCGGGATTATCGGCAGAATCGTAGTCGTTTGCCATTATTGGATTCAGACCCATTACTCCTGATAGTGGGAATGGATTGATTCTTGTTGGTCCTACAATAGATGCTTTTCCCGGCACTACCGGTACTTAAGAGTGTGTGTGGCTTATGAGATGTGCGGCTTTTGGGATCGATATTACCCGTCGATCTAGAACGGTTTGGAATTTCTCGTCGTTACCAATCTTCGGGCAACGTGAGGAGTATATGTTTCAAAACCATGATTCCACGACTCAAAAATTAATGTGCGGCTTATGGGGATGCGCGACTTTTAAGGTTGTGCTTGCTTGGATGCGATTACACAATCCAAGAAGCGGTGTGCGGCTTACGAAATGCACGGCTTTTATTTGGGCCTTCCCAGCATTGCCGGAGTAGCACCGGTTCTTAGAAGGCGGGGATCGGGTTCCGCTGATCCAACGTTTTGAGTCGATTTGCTTCCGTCGACCCGGAGGGTAAGTGGGGCGTACTTGAGCATGGTTCCACTATCTCAAGCAGCGAATGGATGTTTTTGAGTCGATTTGACCCTGTCAACTAGGCAGGTTACTTTGGTGAACATGGTTTTATTGGTTCAAAAAGCAAAGCAATTTTATTAATAAAAGTTGGGCAAGTTTTGCCTATTTACAATACCACCGGTATTCCGGGATAGCTTATTTGCTTGATATAGGAAACATATAAGATAATCTTAGGTAAAGTAATGACGCAACGATTCGTTGCTTAATGCTCGAGGAATTTAGATTCCGTCAACGACTGTTAACTTGAATGCATTGTCCCCTAGTTTCTGAACGATACATAGGGTCCTTCCCAGTTTGGTCCAAGTGCACCTAGTATAGTGTAGACCCTCTTAAGTACAAGATCTACCACTTCGTAGGTACAATTATGAACTTTGGAGTTGAAGTACCGTGCGACCCTTTTTTGGTGAGCAGTAGTCCTTAGTTTGGCTTCCTCCCTCTTCTCATCGACCATATCGAGTGACTCGAGCACTACAACAAACATGACCTTTAACAGCGTTTCGAAAACGCTATAAAAGCTATTAACAGCATTTTTACATACGATGTATATCGACATGCGGTTATATGTCAGAGATATACAATGACAAGGAATAAACGCTGTTAAATGTCCTTTTTTACAGCGTTTCCCTGGTGTCATGAAATCATTTAACAGCGTTTGGTCTAATTTAATGGCATTTTTAAAAAAAGTTGTTAAAAGAATTCAACGGCATTTTTAAAACGCTGTTAAAACATTCAACAGCGTTTAAAAAACACCGTGGAATGTTTTAACAGCGTTTTAAAAACGCTGTTAAATTGTATTTGATTATGTTTTTAGATACAATTTAACGGCGTTTTTAAAACGCTGTTAAAACATTCAACGGCGTTTAAAAACGCCGTGGAATGTTTTAACAGCGTTTTAAAAACGCCGTTAAATTGTATAGGCTTTTTCTACTTTTCTGTAAATTCCATTTCAGTAAACATCAGTCACAATGTGTATATATACCACATTTCAAAATTAGCATATTATATCAATCCCACATTTCAAAATCAACATATTGTATCAATACCACATTTTGGACACATATTTGATAACCAACGTATTAAATTTCATAATCAAAATACACAATATTCTTACACCAAACATAAATAGTTCGTCATCAATAGTTCATAAACAAAATATTGAACAAGTAGCAATAGAAAAACAAAAGCAAGTAGTACATACGTTAAAACCAAAAAGTAGTTCTAGCAGCAAAAATAACTTCGATCCATAACTCGTTGCAACCTTTTTTTGCATCACAGCCATCTATCTACCTGTAAAGAAAAAGTAACGCTTGAGAATCAATTCATCAAAAAATTGTACATAAAGTTAAATCGGATTCATAATGCAAACACTAAATATTCATCACCTACAATGAAAGTTGTATAGGGGGGGTAAATTCATGACTTCATATTCCAAATTGAATTGCGGAGTTTATGGTTTTAGTATGAAGAAAAGATTTATACAATGCATATATGTGCAAACATAGCAAAGGCAAACTAAGGAAATAAAACATTATACACTGATTTCTCTTTTTGCATTGCCCACTGACAGCAAATTGTTATTCACCTACAGACATTTAAAGGCAGGTAAGTATGCATAGATGAAGATTCACGAATATATTGAAAGTCAAGTTGATAAGAAAATTAACCTCTATATCTTAATTTAGGAACTTGAGAGAGAGAGTGTGTGTGTGTGTGTGTGTGTGTGTGTAAGGGGTGCCTGTTAGATGATATTATCATCTTGATATTGATTTCTAACCTAAGCATCAGCAATTGCTTATGGTAATGAAGAGAAAATAAACAAACAGACTGAATACATACCTGGTGGAAACGAATACAAAGCTGAGAAGTCCCATAAATTACGCGCATGCAACTTCCCTTGTATATCTCCTAAACCCAGACAGTCTTATCCATTGATGATGAAGCAATATACTAATTATTAGATGAAAAATCAATATCTGTAATCTAGTTAGAATACCAAAAGGAAATAGAAAATAAAAATGTTGCATGCATATTGTCATCGTCAAAATTTGACATATCTAGAATTTGCAAAAACCATTTATTTCATTAAACACGAGGATTCTAATTTCATGAATATTAAAAGTAAACTATTTTCGTATTAAGCAAATCAGGAAGACACCCACTCTGAACAACGAATAAAGTCACGACATTGCAATATAGGTGGACAATGGATACTAATTACCGAACTCTGTAAAACAAACACATTTTCTCATCCTAATAAGCTAATATCTACAAAACACCCACTTCATATATGCTTTATATATGAATATTAAATTTATATGCATAAGTTGTCTTGTCATGAGTGAGCTCCCCACCCTTACCTTCTTATAATGTAAAAATAATAGTGTCAAATTTTAGAACAGGAAAGGATGGTATTGAATAATTCTACTATATAAACAATAATCAAACATTTATACCTCTTTGCCATGGATGGAAATCAGAGCTTTTAGCTATGCACATCTAAAAAGTGCAGTCATTATGACCAAGTAAATAAATTAAAAGCTGGATCAAAACAAATGAATCTGGGTATTCTGAGTAAGCTTCTTTAACTGAGTAAAACAAACCTGCAATATTGTATGGAAGAAAGGCAAGTAATAATTGAAGATGGAAGCGCAGAAACAATGATAAAACAGCTTTTGCCTCCTCCCATTCAGCGACCAGCAAGCTCGAAGGAACTGTTGTGACACTTCGACTTTGTTCCAGATTCATCTACTTGTATGCAAATAACATTAAGAAGATGATTTCATGAAAACAGACAAAAAGGAATTGTTGAAGCAATTAATTATGAATAAAAGGAGAACATACTCACATGTATTTGCTTTACAGACTACCAACTGTCCAGAAAGTTTAAGTTGAACCCTGTGCAGTGAAAAATAAAAAAAATGAAAAAAGAAAAAAAGCAATCGAGAAGCAGGAAAAAGCCTTTCGATGTTCATTGCCTGAGTGAAGTAAGATTGACAAGTGCCATGATCATAATACCATAATGATGGTATACCCACCTGTAAAATCACATATATAATTTCACTCTTTGCTAGCAAATGATACCCTACCAAGGATAAAAGGCCAATTATATTATGTTTTGTGGTAACTTACTGGATGTGATCTCAGAAACATCCCACTACATTCTCGAGAACTAAAACAGGACTCACTATATGCCTGCAGACATATCCAATATTAGCTCCGTTAACATCCAATATCCTAGTAAACTGAATCCTTAAGTGACATTCTACCATAAAAAATAATACAGTTGTTAATATAAAAAGTGGCACATGAATGATACAAATATAAATTGATATACCTATATTACCTTTTAGTTATAATTGAAAATAGATCATCAAGTTCCACAAGCCATTGAGCTTCATCCTAGCAGTAAAATATACATGGTTAAATAAGGATATTTAACGTAATTTTGATTGACAAGGTAATTTTACCATAGCACATCATATTTATGGAACAAATAAAGGTACATCAACTTGTAACCTTTGATCACTCAACACTCACAACTTGTAGCCTTTGATCACTCTCGGTTTGATAATTGAGATCCGCTATACATATTTCTTTAAGAAAAATAACAACCAAATAATAATTTTCTAATTAAGAAAAATTGGTTTTCAACTTATTTGCACAACCTTCTTCAAATCAGTTTTCAACTAGTACAGATGGTAAAATATAAAGATTTTATATATAAAAAATTGATTTCATAGTCCTTAGTTAAATTACAGAACTAAAGGTTTCGACCAAGTTCACTTGACTAGACTTTCATGGATAAGACATACATCTCTACCAATTAGTTTGAGAAGCAAAAAGGTCAGCAAAATTAGGTATCTTCAGTTAAAGACATTTATGATAACGCATTTGCCAAATGATCACAATATAAGGTAGAAAAGTGTATTTTTGACTAATAGTTTGAGGTAGTGTGCTTTATTTAGCTGCAACTTCAGTTGCCTGTGAATATGCATTGAGAATAAATAGCTGGATTGTAAAGACCCAACATTCTTTTGCATTAGTATAGTTTAAATTACAATAAGTATGTTGCATACTTACTAGTTATTACTTATCAAACTGTAATCAAAATTGCAACATAGACTAATCGAAAATAAATAAGCTTCTAAACCGGTAATTAGACGAGTAATCAAACATCTTTTATTAAAAACAAACACAACCTAGTAATAAATCAAATAAAAGTATTTTGTTTCATCTACTGAAGCTACCTGAAGCAGTTGAACTTTGTCAGCAGTTCGACTCCATCGAATTTCCAGAAAGTTATCTCGACAATTAATGATCGAACAAAGTTCGACTAAGGGCGGTCCACAAAGCAACATGCTTGAAATATGAAATCAAAATTAACCGATGACATAAACCTAAAAATCGATGAATCAAATAGACCTAAAAACAAGGAATTAGCAATACCTAAAGCATGAATAAGGAATTAGGGCAGCGGCAATCAAATACACCAAAGGAAAATCGAAGAACGAGCGAAATTAGAAGGAAATTGGAAATAAAGGAGAACTGATTAAGGGAGCGACAGTATGGATAGAAGAGGGAAAATGAATTTATTCTGCAAAATGGAAGGAGAGAAGCAGCAAATATTAAACCCAGAGACCTAAGAATATTCTCAGCGTTGGTACGCGAATTAGACTCTTTGTGAAATAAGTTTTACTACGTTTGAGGGCCAAACGCTGGCAATATATGCAGTTAAAAGTAAGTTGTCTTGTAGTGACAGTAAACTTAGTTCCTTTAGTTTTATGATAAATTTTAGTACTAAAACCCTTATCACCAATAACTAAATAGTCAAATTATCCTTCAAGAGAAGCTCTTCCTTCTTCAACTTATTTATATCATTTGAAATCCCATTTAAAATTACCTTTTCACAACTGATTCCTTAAAGAATTCATATATTTTGAAATTTCAGAGGATAAAATCAACTTATTCATGGTATCAGCAAAATTTATATCTTTTGATAAAGACTCAGAAATTTTCCATAGTACTGCCAACCATTGTTCATTTATCTTGGAGTATAGCCTGATTACATGAGCCGATTTTGGACTAATATGCTGACATAGCAGTGAAATTGAAAGAGTCAGCTGAGCTACCTCCGGGAGAAAATATATGACTTCCAACGGATAAAAAAGCAAAATATGATTGCTTTTAAATAAAGCAAAAAATACTTTTAAAACAAGTTAATATTTACTTATCTAAGTTCACTACATTTTTTTCCCAAAAAAAACATATCTTAAGCTGTCATAGTACTCCTAATGGCTTCATAGGACACAAACTTTGATCGGTTCTCATTTTCACACAAACTATATTAATATTAGTGTATATAGTGGCTTTAATTGCTATGCTATAACTTAATGAGCAATATTCTATTTCCTAATTGCAATAGATCAGCTTGAAAGAAAGAAGTGAAAGCAACATCCAATAAATAATTTGTTAGGCGGCACAATGTAACTTTGTTTATTTCAGTCTTCATATACACATAAGAAATTAGTAGCTATATGAAATATAATATTCATATGAATCTTGAGATCTCAACTTCATATAATAATAATTGTTTTTTATGTAATTCAGGCAGTTGAATTTCTTGCATTTATCTAGTTTATAACCTGAAGTGGGCTTTAAATAATGAGCAAATTTTGACTTCTATTTAGTACAAAAGAATAAGTTAAGCCACTTTATTTATTTGTCCACCAATTTATACATACATTAAAGTTTCCTGCAACATTAAAATGCTTAATTTAGAAAAATTTAAATTAAATGAAATATAATATCATTGACTATTCTGTCTTAGACATAATGGTCAATAAATTTATTTTAGTTTTCAAATCTTCCATGGATCATGGCCATTACACTAATGGCCTTTATCCAACAAAGCATTGTAACAGATTCAATATAATATCATACATTATTAGTTAAGCTCGTTAGATCTTTGATCTAATGTCTGGCGTTGTACTACTCTAGTTGAAAACCAAAAAAGAAGATCCTACTGCTACTGACATAGAGAGGTAAGAATGCTCTAACAAGTGAAAAAGGAAAGTTGAAATACAAAGCCAGGCTGACAAGCCTGAAAAAACAATGGATATTGTGTTGATACAAGAGATGCTTTCATAGAACATAAATTTGGATACCGTATAGATTTTACATTTTTTAGCAACTATACAGATATCAAATAGGGAAGGTTGAAGCTATTAATCATTACATAATCTTACATAGTAGATAAGTTTTATGATATCATTACCAACCAATATTCTATAAAAGATGGGCATTTTATCATTTCACAATTGGTGCTAAGGAATTAATGGCATGGCTTCTAGAGAACTAGTGGATGTCAGTTTCTTTGTTGGTCAAACTTCATGTCAACTAATACCATGAAGTTACTGATTCCACTACTTACAGATAATAGAAATTAGTTTTAATTTTAAATGCAAAAACAGAGAATATATTCTGTGTCCTTAATTTTTAGCAGGCCATCCCCCTTATCTATCCATAGATTATTGAATGACATGTACTCCTACTCAAATAAAAGATAAAACACAAGCAGAAGAGCAAGAAAAAATGTAACTGTGAGTATATACTTGGGATAACAGAAGCCATGTCATAAGTCTTTGGAGAAACATCAGCTCGTAAAGTAACCTTAATCTACAATTTAGGTAAAGATTAAATTTGAATCAAATTGATCGAAATCATAAAAAAAATTGTACAAACAAATCACCTGTGGGAAGCCATCTGAATACTGCAAGGCAGGGTATGTTTCACTAAGGCCCTCGATGAACTCAGTCACCACAGCTACAAAAAATGCAGGACAAATGAAACTTGCTCCTTGTGAACTTCTTAACAAACATGATAGTAAAGCTAAACAAATTAGGTGATCCAACCCAAGCTTCTATTATAAATTCTACATAAAGAACATTTAAAGTTGGAAATAACAATCAAGGAAGAAACTGAACCTATATATCACTAAGATTAATAATATTCAGTATTTCATTGTCTGCGCATATCAGTGAGATTAACGACATTTAACCATGGAAGATTAAACTAAAACCAATTTAGACTTACCTGGCCAGTATTAACTTCATTGACCATTCTGTCTTGAACAAGCTTAAGCATAACTTCAATTTACTCTGATGCACCATCAATATGGACCGTTCACTCTAGTTCAACATGGACGCAGAAAGCCATGGACTAGAGACATGCAACTGAGCTCGTAAAGATGATCGGCGGAGTTGGAGCAACCGCTATCGATGGTTGCGTTAGGGCGAGATTTGGTTTGGTCGAAGTTTGGTATCGAAGGAGCCGTTCAGCGAAGCTGAGGATTGGAGCTTCAGTAGGTTAGGTAAGAAATGAAAAGTTTCATCAGAGCTTAAGCAAAGTTTATGAATTTTGAAGTGAAGATGAGCTCGTAATTTAGGGTTTTGAAAGTGAAAGGAGGGAAGCTTGGCGGAATAGGAATTTTAAGAGAGAGGGAGAGGAAAAAAATGTACAGCCATAATTTTCTTTTTATTACTAACAGCGTGAATATGGAGTTATAATTTAGCGTAAATGACCGTACGCAACTAACAATTGCATGTCATTCAAATGCAATCAACCCTTGCTATAAATAGGCCATTTTCTTGTAGTGGAGTAGGAGTTGTTCATTCTGCCTTTGATCGAAGTTTTGATTCCAATGAGAAGGGACTTCTAGTTCAACTGAGATCATTGCTTATGAACCATATGCTAGTGCGAATTGAGAGTGCCTAGTTACATATTGCGTTGTCCTGTAGGCCTATAGTGCGAATGGAAGTTCATCGACCCAATTTCCTTTTACTTTAACTAGACGTTTTTGATGTAGACTTGATGATCTTATTTACTGCTTCCACTTGCCTATTTGCCTGCGGGTGCACGATAGTGGAAAAGCTCTTCTCGATTCAGAAGCATTTGCACAAAATTTTGAACTCAGCGCTTTCGAACTGAGTTCCGTTATCTGTGATGATTTTCTATGGCACCCCAAACTCGTAAATAATTTTTTTAGTAACAAAGTTAATGAAATTCTTTGTGGAAATAGTGGCCAGTAGTTCCGCTTTGGCCTATTTAGTGAAATAGTCAACAAAAACATAGCATATTGGCTCCCCATTTAGCCATTGGTAGTGCGCCAATCAAATCAACTCCCCAGATTTGCGAACGACCATGAGCTGACTATCTGTGTTAGCTCCATCGAGGGCGTTCTTTTTATCTTCCTGAATTATTAGCATTGATCGCACCATCTGGCGTAATCTGTTGTGTTGCGGTATACTGTTGGCCAAAAGTACCCATATCGGAGAACTTTCTTTGCAAGGGTTTGCACCCCGGTATGATCCCCATAGTCGCCTTCATGAACTTCTTTTAGGATCCTTTGAGCTTCGTTGTTCACACATCTGAGCAAGGGGGTAGAGAATCCCATCCTGCATTACAAATCGCGGCGCCTTCCGAAGAAGCCTTTTCAGCTGGTTCCTGTCTGCAAGGAGAGTTCCTGTGAGTAGGTAGTCTTTAATTGGCGTCATCCATGTCTCTGGTTCCTTGGTCATCTAAAAAATCCAGTTAAAGTCCATTTCGTTTATGCTCGGAGTGGTCAGGGTTTCAACTGGGACTAGCCCCAATGACTGAGCTTCTCCGGAACTGGCCAGTTTGGGCAGATAATTCGCCTTCGTGTTCTTCTCCCTCGGAATATGAGTTATGGTGTAATGCTTGATTTCATTCAGTAGTTCCTGTACTTTAGATAGATACGGGGCGAGGTTCTCCCTCTGAAACTGGTATTCGCCTTTCACCTGATAGACGACTAGCTGAGAGTCACTATTGATGTGTACGGATTTTATCTCAAGTTCTCTCGCAATCTTTAGCCCAACTATAAATGCTTTGTATTCTACCTCGTTATTTGTTGCAGGGAATTCCAAGCGCAAGGCATAGCAAATGGATCGTCATTTGGGAGTCTCGAGCACTACCCCTGCTCCTGAGCAGAAGTTGTTAGATGCACCATCGACGAACAGCTTCCAATATGTGTCCACTTCTGGAGTCATTCCTTCCGCGCTATCTCGTATTGTAAATTCGGCAATGAAATCTGCCAACACCTACCCGTTGATCGCCATTCAAGGATGGTATGTGATTTTGTAATGACTTAATTCGATGTTCCATTTGATAAGCCGTCCAGAGGTCTCGGGGCGGTATAACACTTGCTTCAAGGGTTGGTCTGTCAGCACTCTGATAAGGTGTGCTTGGAAGTACGGTCCTAATTTTTTGGATGCGATCAAGAGGCAATATGCCAGTTTTTCCAATTTTGGATAGTTCTTTTTTGCTCCAATAAACCATTTACTGATGTAATATACGGGTTGGATCTTAGCTTCTTCTCGTACGAGCGTGGCACTCGATGCATGTGGTGAGGCTGCTAAGTAGATGGACAAATCTTCTCCATCTACCGGCTTGGATATTGGTAGAGTTTCTATATGTCGTAGTAGCTCTTCAAACGCGGTTTGACAATCTTGATTCTATTCGAAGTTTTTATTTCCCTTCTTTAGTGCGTCAAAGAATGGTATACATTTGTCGGTTGCTTTTGAGATAAACCGGCTCAGTGCTGCAACCTTTCCATTCAGGCTCTGTGATTCTTTCTTGTTCCTCGGAGCCTCAACTTCTCGTAAAGAGGTTATCTGCTCGGAGTTTGCCTCAATGCCTCTAGCGCTAACGATAAATCCCAAGAACTTTTCTGAGGCTACTTCGAAATGACACTTAAGTGGATTAAGCATCATTCCATATTTACGGAGTATTTCTAACATTTTAGCGAGGTTGTCCAAGTGATTTGCAGCTATGCATGATTTAACCAACATATTGTCTACATAAACTTCCATTGTCTTCCTAATTTGACGTTTAAACATGGAATTCACTAGTTGCTGGTAAGTTGCCCTAGCATTCTTTAAGTCAAATGGCATTACTTTGTAGCAGTATAGTCCCAGATCGGTAATGAAACTAGTATTTTCTTGATCTGGTTCGTGCATCATGATCTGGTTGTACACCGAGTATACATACATAAATGATAGCAGTTTATGTCCAGTTGTCTCGTCCACAAGCCGATCAATTCTGGGCAAAGGAAAGCTGTCTTTCAAGCAAGCTTTGTTCAGATCCGTGTAGTCGATACAGGTTCACAATTCCAAATTGGACTTCTTCACCAAAACCGGGTTAGATACCCATTCAGGGTAAGTTGCATCGCGGATAAAGCCATTCACCATCAGCTTGTCCACTTCTTCTCTTCGCGTATTGGATAGGTCGGATCTTAGGCTGCGCCATTTCTACTTCACGTGGGTATACTCGGGGTCAATGTTAAGTATGCGGCAGGCTATCTCCGGTAACACCCCGCATATATCGGAATGCGTCCAAGCAATACATCCAGATTGGCATAAAGAAATTTGATGAGTTCCAGTCACATCCTGTTTCCAAGGTGCGATCCAATTTTGAGGACCCATGTTGGGTCATCCATGTCAACTGGGACAGACACCGTCAATTCTACCGGTGCTACACGTTCCTCCCCTGAACTCTTCTTTCTAGGGTCCAAAGCCTTATCGTATCGGCTACGGTCCCCAAGCTAGGGGCGGCTCTGTAGTTGCTATTCGACAGGTTCACGAATGTGGAGAGTTCTCCCCACATTCTTCCCTATTTATTTTCTTTTAGACTCGCGTAGTTCCACGATATAACATTCCCTAGTGGCGCTTTGGTCTCCCTTGATCACCCTGACTCCATTTTCCATCGGAAATTTCATAGTTAAATACCATTAAGCTAAAACAATCCTGAAATCTGCCAAGGCAGGTCACCCCAGGAAAGGATTGTAGGAGGAAATTTCATCTATGATCACAAAGGTTTGGATGAGGGTGATTCTTCGGTCGTCTTCTCCGAGTTCTACGGGTAAGTCAATTGTTCCTATAGGTTGTTTAGGTTCACCGGTGAGTCCTTGAATCTTTGTTTTGCAGGTGGATACACCTATCATACTAATCTTTGAACAGAATATTCACAGAACTGCTGCTGTCTACCAATACTCGTCGGACTATGGCGGGTCTGATTCCTACTGTCACGACCATGGGGTCGAGGGTTGGAGCTTCGATTCCCTTAGTGTCTCAGTCCGGAATACTATGTTGCCATGGAGGGTTTTCTATTGCTTAGCAAGGGTTCCATCTTCGATCGCAAAGCATGCATCTTTCGGAGCATGCTTTAATGAGGTCACATACCGCTCTATTTCTCCCCAACTCTTCTGCACGGAATGGGGCCCTCCAGATATCGTTCTAATGATGAGTCTCTGTTCAGTCTGTCTGGGTCCCTCTTTGCTGGTTCCAGCTTGGTTCCCTCAATTTCTAGGAGCTTTGGTGTGCTACGGGTTGGTTAGGATTTAGTGGTTTCCTCACATACTATTGAAGCTTGTTTTCCCGAATCAACTCCTCAATCAAGTTCTTCAGGTGATGACACTCATTCGTGTTGTGGCCATGTGTCTCATGGGAGCGGTAGTACTTTTCGGAACACTTTTGTTGTTCGGTTGCTTCCTTTTTAGGCGGCTTCTTGTATTCTTCCATCCCCTGTGTCATGAGATATATTTTTTCTGGAGTATCGTTGAGCGGGGTGTACTCTTCGGGCCACAAACCTTTGAGTTGCTTGCTACTTCCATTTTGCTTATTAGAATTCTGGTTCTTCCTTTTTTGATTCCCATTCTTTCTTGCGTTCCCTTCAACGGTATTGGATTTGTCTGTATCTTAGTTCATCGCCATACCATTCTACCCGATTTTGGTCGGTTGTAGGTTAGCAGATTTCCTTTCTAATTCATGTGCCTCTTTCAACCTCAAATATTTGCTCGCCTTTCGATTGAAGTCCTTCCTAATGGTGGCTTTTTTCATTTTAATCCATTTTCCGAATTTAGTGTCAGGTTGAATTGCGTGGACTATGGCCATGAGAACCATATCCTTGTTCGGATTACTTACTTTGGTTACCGCAGTGTTGAACCGATTCATGAAAGACTTTAGAGATTCGTTCCATCCCTGGAATAGGTCGGACAAGAACATCAAATCTTTTGGTTGTGCCGTGTGAAGTCTAAACTGATCAAGGAATCTTGTTGCTAGTTGATTGAAAGTGGAGATGTATAACACCCCTAATTTTAAATAACATTATTCAAGACATTTAATTAGATAAATTAAATAAAATAATGTAAAGATTAAAGCGGTTAAGAGATAGAGATTTGTATAAATATAAGGTAATCGTGCCTTAAGTAATGAATAAACAAATGGTAAAATGAAATAAGTAAAGATAATAAGATAAGGACAAAATAGGAATATGTTATATTCTTATACCCTAAACCCTTATTCTAATTTCATTTACAATACTCACAAAAAAAATCAAACCTAGAGCTTGGTCGGCCACCATTAGAAGAATTCTAAAGGAAGATTAGCAAGAATTCAAGAAGGAAGCTTAATCAAATCAATTCAAGGGAAAATCTCAAACTCCTTAACAACAAGCTAAGGTGAATAATCGATTACATCTCATTTTTATTGCTTTCGGCTTCTGGATAAGATTCGAATTTATTTTGCAAGAAAAATGTCATGTTTTGATTGTTTAAATGGTTATATATGCTTGTTGATGATTTATATTGTTTCATATAGATTTTATGATAAGATTTGATTTGAAAAACCTATTAAATGACATCCAAATGGCTTGTGGTTTTGATATAAGATCAAAAAAATAATTTTTAAGTCGGGTTTCAAGTTTCATAATTTTCTAAATTGTTGTGAATTTATTATGAATTTTCTAGTAAAGAAAATGGTTAAATTGTGCCTAAATTATTTTCGGCTAGTGTATGTTAGCTTTGGGTCAGAAATTTAAATATGTTAGAAAATATACTAAAAGTGATTTATGGAAATTTTTGGAGAATTTTCCTAAGTATTTTATTAAAGATATAAAATTATTTAAGGTATGGGACTTAAATGTTTTATATGTTTATAAAAGGAGAAGGAGCAATTTTTTAAATGTTTTAAAATTGTTAATTCCTGAATTCGGCAACACTTTTAGAAAAATGTTTAGTAAATGAATTCGCAACCAATTATATTTTGAAAAATAAGGCAAGTTAGTTGGAAAGATGTTACTTTAAAAGGTTAGAAATCAGTTTCTAAAGGATTACTACTTCATCACTTATAGCAGCCACCTTTCGACACCATAAATCTAACCCCAACCAAGTCGAAACCATTACACATGGTATCAATGCCTTGGTATGTAGTGGATTAGAGAAAGGAGGGAAGGTATAGAGTCGAAATGTGCTTTCGAATGGGTAGAAGTAGCTCTTATAAACTTGGACTATTTCGATTACAAATAAGGCTTTCGAATGGGTTGTCGCCTTTTGTTTTTAAAACAAGCTTTCGAAGGGGTCGAAACCCCTGCTGCCAAATTTAACCTTTCGAATCAATGCTTCGAAATGGTTCTTTTGCCTTAAACTTTAAAGCTGCGTTTCCATGCTTTCAAAAGGGTTGGTTACGAAATCATCCACTTTCTTTTACTTAGGAATAATGTTTTCCAAAGCAATGCTTTGGACCCTATTCTTTTAAGACCCTTAGATATATTGAAAGTTAAACCCCAAAGGTTTCGAAAAGATTGGTTTCAAGTGGTTTTGAAGCTATGTTCCACAAACTCTTATTTGAACACAGTGCTTTCGAAAGGTTTGTTTTAAGAAAGGACTTAATTCTTTCGAAAGATATATAATGAAGGTTTCGAAGGGGAGATTCCCCGATGTTTTCGAAAGGTCTACTTTTAGTATTTGAATGGAAGGTTTCTAATGCTTTTGAAAGGCCAGTTTAAAGTGTTTTGAAAAGAGGGTCTAAGGTTTTATAAAGCTTTCGAAGGTATACTTTCAATGATTTCGAAAGGTATGCTTTGGCCTTTCGGCCTAGTGTTTCAAGGTAAAGTTGTTAACCTATTTTGAAAAGGGTACTTTCAATGGATTCGAAAGGGACTGTTTAATGTTTTTGAACAAGGGTTTCAAAGATGATATCTTGGATTTAAAACCTAATGTTTTCTAAGTTAAAGAAGGACTTTAACTTGTTTTAAAGGGATAGATAACCCTATTGATTTTAGTTTTCATCGACGTTGTTTTGTGTAGAGCATATATCATGGCAAAGATATTTGAGTAAAGAAAAATGTATGTTTTCCTTGTTTAAGTATGATTTAAAGGGTTAAATCAATTTGAAAGAAATGTTTTCAAGGAAAATTTGATGGGGGTAGTTAACCCTAAGTAAATGACTCAGATATTAGAATACCACATGGGACTGGTATAGGGTTGCGCTCTATACTTTAGCTAATAGCCCCTAACTAATATAAGTCCAAAATTCCAGTATGTAGGGCTTTGTCACAGGTAAGACTAAAATTATGTTACATACAGAAAGGAATATACAGAGAAAGATAGGTTATTGGTGAGCCCGCAAAACCATTAGGATCAGTTGACCATGGGAGAAGTAAGTTAGGGACAGATTTTCCAGAAGTGTGTCTAACATAAGTTAGATTAGTCATTTTGTCTGGTAGGCCCGAGTGAGCTAAAGGTTAGTAGTTAGCCAAATAAAACTACATTACTCGGACAGATAGTCCATTGATTACATGATTTATGTGCATATATGATATTGCTATTATTCTTTTAATCGGTTTGATTGTAGGATTTTGATTTGCAAAAAGGTATGTTTTAGAAGGGATATTAGTGAGGGATAACCCGTTCCGATAAGCGGCGTGGTCTCACTTAATATCAATAAACCGAGATGTAATAGTACTATCACACCAGGCTTTATGTCTGACTCGAAGTTTGTATTTTCCCCTTAAAATCTCGAGTGCTCAAAATTAACTTGAGTAGATTAAGATTTAAGGTTTTTTAGGTTTAGTAGGTGGACGAATAAGCTTCCGATGACGTGTAGGAAGCAAAGTTAGGAGCTATTTAATTTTGTTTCCACTGCGATGTATTTAAGACTGATATGTCTATTTAGTACTCTGATCATCCAAGGGGGTATCTTCATATGTCGCTCTTGGCATAAATTGTAATAATTATATTTGATCAAAACCTGGGAATCGTTTGGGATTATGTATCTGAATATGAAATATTGATTTGAAATGTAATCAGAAAAGAAGGTTTAAATCTGTATTGATTTTTATTTCATATTCATGTGCTTCTGATATTATGGATACCATTAACATTACCGTATTTTGTCACTGGAAGTTAATACTATAGATGACTGCATCATCTGTAGCGCTTAGCTTCGAGCCTCAGGATAGGGGATGTTACAAGATGGATCTTGGCAGAAGCCTAGTGAACTACATGGAAGCAATTCCCTCCTAAAAATTTGGGAAACATCTACATCGAATGGCATCCAAAGCATTTGCTTCATCCATGTACCAACTATACTTATATAAGTGGGTTTTCGGGTCTCTCGTTCCGTCTTAAGACGGAATAGTTCGCATAGTGAACTTTTCGGGGCATCGCTCATTCAAAATGTCATCAGTTAAAGGAGTCCAACTTGGAGCGAATCCCCATTCATCATCCCTTCTATCCATACTTTCATCCATTAGTCGTTTGACAATGTCCACGATATATGCCTTAGATGTCAGGTAATCCGGGGGTCGGCTGTCAGCGACTACACCAAGTGTTTTGTTTTGTAAACGATCTTGGTGAAGGGCTGAAGCCTAGGCTCTCTTGTCTTTAGGAGAGCCACTCCCTCAGGATTCCATTGGCTTGTGGTTGGTTTTATGGGGGCAGTTTGGATCTCCCTGGCACCATTGAATGCATTGGTATTTTCTTCCAACTTGTCGTCGTCAAGTCGCTCATCGTCTTTTGAGTCGGAGGGATCCATGACTACATCCTCCCATGGGGTTTTCACCCCTAGATTTAAGTTTGTAGCTGGTTGCCTAGCAGTTGGTGGAGTGCTTGTGTTTCCTTCCATATTGACTCCTATGGTTCCAACCATCACTCCTTTCTACGGCTGCTTCTCGTTTCTCCTATTTAGGCTAGAAAAGGAAGAATTTTCTTGCTCCACGACGGCAATGGGCTTTGTCATGATTCTTAGAGCAGCATGAGACTGCAAGGTCAATATGGCGTTCAATTTTTCCATGAGAGACCGTTGGTTGTTTTCCATTTTTTGATTAATTTTTTCGTCAACCATTTTATTTAATTCATCTTTAGTGATAACTTTATGCTGAATATGGGATCCTGGAACCTAATCACTGGAGTTAGCTCCTAACTGCAGATTGTTGGGATTGTTGACTTCAATTTGCTGAGGGTTTGTTTCTTCTCCAGCAATGGTAGCTCCTATGGATCTTCCAGAAGTTGTTCTCCTTCTTCTTGGTGCTATTGATTCTCAGTAGCAAATCTTCTAAGCAGAGATTACAGATCTAACTTATGAACCTATTTGATCCGAAGTAGATAGCTAGATCTAAGCTTATGTTGGGTTCTTAGTAAAAGCACCAAAATGTTAACCCAAAAAATAGATCAACACCCTAGATTGAGTGTGAAAGCACTAGCCATGTTTATCAAGGCAAATAAAATAGAAACAAGGAATAATAACTTACAGAAAAAGTAAAGAGACAATAGATTTTTATAGTGGTTCGGCTGTTAACGAAGCCTACGTCTACTTTATAACTTTTGTTATTGACTGACTGCAATTATAGGCTGAATCTGATTACAATTTTATTGGATCTTGTAAGTTAAATCAAGTCACCAGTGTTAGAGTTCACTGGAGAATCACAGTGAACCTTTTAGATGATAGTTGTGTGGGAGAAGAAGAGTAAAGAATTGTTTCTGCAGAGTTTCAGTAGCCAGTCCAGAAGATCCTCTGTATGTTGAAGGTCGGGTTGTATTTTAGGGGTTGGAGAGCACTTCGGCCCAAGCCGCTTTGTCAAATACTTACATTTGAAGGTACGAAGGTGCTCAAGAAATTCCAGAACGAGCCGACCCAATATGATGGATCGCTAGCGGTCCATAGGACATGGATCGCTAGCAATACATGGAGTTAGAGTAATTTTGGCTCGTTTCTTTTAAATCGTGTTTCCTGCTTTGTGTAGATGCTCCATGTAATTTCATGACTAGATGCTTTGTTTTGATGATGATTCATGTACTGACTTCGCTGAATTATCGCTGGAATTAGATGAATGCTCACTTCTCGATATAGCTAGCTTGGAATATCATCAAACTTAGCAGACATCCCTAGAAAACTTATTAGATCATGGTGCAGGAGAATAGGAGATCCACGAGCGACCCATATGGATCGCTAGAAATCCATCACCTTAGCAAATTTTTGACTTCTTTGTCTTGAGTCTTTCTTGGTTCCTTCATCCAGTCCTTTTTTTACCCTTGAGTTGTTCTGACTTGACGTAGATGTTCTGACTTCCTTTGAATTCCATTGGGTCGAAAACTCGGATAACATTAGGGTTGTTACACTATACATGTGTTGATACACTCATTTTCGCACGCTTATGCATACACACTCATGCAATGCACAACCATAAACCAAATCATATTACGAACTTCACCAGAATGATTGCTCGGCCTGGGATACTCTCACGCAACTCAGCCATGCGATAGTCGCTATGGCTACATGAAATGCCCGCAACAAACTTGTAATTAATTATATTTCTATATAATCAAACAATTGCAAACATATAAAAACAACCAAACACACAACAATTATAACTACAATACAATATTGGTTTTAATTGTCACTTAGCTCCAAATGCACGTATGCATATAACCGCTCGTGCACGTATACACACACGTACATTCAAGTGAGCAATTCAACCATTACTAGATCAAATATTACTTTTATTTACAAAACTTCTTTGATAAAAGTCTAATATTTTTTTTTACCTTTTTATAGAGTAATGCTTCTATTTTATAAAATCTATCATTAGCTTATATATCAAATTTAAGCTTTTAAATGCTTAATTATCTAACTTTAAATTAAGTATACTTACATGTTACTATTTTATAAATTCTCATCATTCATAAAATCTTCAAACCATTTTATAAATACTAAGTAAGGCTCATTGGGTCTCTAATCATTTTAATGATGAGTGTAGAACTCCTAAACCCCTTAATTAGTTTACTAACCTTTTTGTAAGTTAATTCAAATGGATTAATTAGTTATTTCTAATGACGTGCACATCATTATTGTACATAATTAACCCCAAATCACACAATAATTAGGGTTTTAAACAATTAATGGGTCCACGTACTTGTGTTTACAACATAAATACAAGTCCAAACTAACCCAAACATTTTCCAGTCACTTCATATATTTCTATATTAGGCCATAAATGAAAATATGAAGTAAACATGCAAACAAATAAGGAGAATCATCCCACTCACCTAAATTAAACCCAACTAAGCTCTAATCACCAAAACCCCAAATAGCTTTCTTTAAATTTTGAAATTAGGCTCCAAGCTCTATTTTATGTCAATCCCTTGATGAGTTTTGTAGAGAAGGAGGAGAAAAGATTTATGGTGATTTTTATTTGATTTTAGAAAATTTATTTGGAGGGGTTAGGGCTTGGGATTAAGGAGAGATATGGAGTGGTTAGAAGAGGATTAGAGGAGTGGAGAAGAAATGAACGTGGAGTGAGATGAAGAGTTTAGCTAAATACAAGCTATATTAGAGGCAAGTTAGTGGGCTTAGCCTAATTCTTTTCATCCGACGCTATTCATCCTCGAAACTCATCAACTCCAAACATACTTAAGTTTATACTCATTTTACTTGCGTCGAAAAAGCAAGTTCAACCATGGGTGCATTGAGTCCTAATCCGCTCGTTTGTAAAAATCGAGTGTAAGAGGCGTTTCTTTGCTTAATGATTAAATATTTAAATCAATCATTTAAATATTCGATCGTTAAAATTACAGGGTGTTACAAAACATGACTTCGTGAGGGCATGCGTTCGTAGAGATGTTGTGGCAAGTGCAACTTGGAGGCGCGATGTTGGGGTCGGTGAGGTTCGGTTGACGATGGAGGAGGCTCGGGCAGTTTTAGTTTTTGCTTGCGATAGAGGTTGGTGGTGCAGGCACGATTGAATAGGTGCAGCAAAAGGGAGGCGCAGCCGTAGGAGCTTCCTCTAAATGTTGTATTCTGAGTGCCCTCTTCTTGCATCAATTTTTCGGTGAGGTATTAAACTCACACGCCTATCTCCACATTATAAATTGTCTATCGCATGCTCTTTGTTGATTGGATTTCAATGAATGTTGATTGTGAATGGATGAATTGGTTGAATTATGGTTGCATGCTGTGATTTATCTAATTCGTCAAATGATATAGATTAGATTTGTTTGTTTGGTGTTATATGGAATTTATGTGGATTGGAAGAAGCCAATTCGTAAACGGAAATCTATTCGTTTACCAATTAAAATTTTCTAACTTATATAGAAGTGCATACATGGATTTTCTGATCGGAGTTGCCGAAAGTAAGTCGGAATATAAAATAATTTCATATTATGGAATTATATTTTATAGAGGCGATGTTGGCTCTAAAAGTTGCATTTTGATGGGTTTATTGTTTAAATTGTTTAAATGTTTTTAAAAGAATTTCAAAATGAGATTTCATCTATTTTGATCCTTATTGGAATTTATTTTATAAAATATAGTTTAATTGTATTATATTAACTTTTTTCTCATTCCAAAATTTCTATTCAAAGCTTTTAAAGATGAGTAATATTCATTCATAAAACCTTTTACAATTTACTATTGCAAGCATGTTATAACTTTGGAAATGTTTTAGAGGCAAAAGATAAATTATAGTATTATACTATAAAAACTATTATGAAAGTAATAATTTCAATTTCAAGTGATTTTAGTTATAAAAAAGGTTTAAATGATTTTGAAAGAGTTCAATAGCCTTTATAAATAAACAACTCTTCCTTTAGATATTTAAGGATTTAAAAGTGATTTTAGTAAATTATATCCATGTATATGTAAAATTAATTTAAAACTCTTTTATTTTATTATGGATTTGGATTTTTGATTTCTTGCTTCTTCTGCTTCCTTAATTTCTGGAATTTCTGGAATTCTAATGATTTCATATTTTGGGGAATTTCCATTATTCTAAATTATTTAGAATAATATATATATATATTAAATACGTTATAAGTGAAAATAAGTCATTTTTAAACTAGTTATATTAAATATAATCTTTAAAAATCACTTACAGAGCTTATATAAAATATATTACTAATTTCAAAGTTAGGGAATCGAAATATGATTTTTGAATCTTATATTTAAAAGTATTTTGATGACCAAAGAAGCTTATAGAATTTTTAATAATAATAGTGTTTTTAAGCTGAATATAAAATTATATATATTAGCTTCTTATACGTATATAGTAGTATATTTTATAAATACAACTATTTTAGGGTCATTAGACCAACATTTAATGATTTTAAAAGAAGCAATTTCTATATAAAAATATTACCTCTATTAGACGGGAATATTAATTAAATTATTTAGTAGTGCTAGTGGTATGAAACACTATGTACCACTTTATCGGTTAATTATTTGACTCTTATGGTGGAATATTTTATCGAGTGGAGTTTACAATCTTTTAGCAACATTCGAGTATAGGTTAGTGGTATGCGACATTTAGGGCGACACTAGTTTGATTACTAGTTGAAAGTATTTAACACTTAATATTTTAGCTGAGTGGAGTTTATGATCTTGTAGTAAACATTCCAGAATCACTTAGTGGTTATGGAACATTTAGGGCGACACTAGTTTCATTACTAAATGAAAGTATTTAACACTTAGTATTTTAGTTGAGGAGAATTTATAATCTCTTAGTAAATATTTGAGTATCACCAAGTGGTTATGGGACATTAGGGGAAACTCGAGTATTTAACATTAGAAAGTATATAACAGTATAGATTAGAAATGATCTTTGTGATATCATGCATCTTGGCATGTACGGCAAGTATCGACTTATCTTATTATGGCATGCATTCAGGTGTGATCAGCGGGTATCGGCTCGTCTTTTGGTTGACTCGCTTTCATGCTTATCTCTTGGTTGACTCGCTTTCATTCTTGTCTTTTGGTTAACTCGCTTTCATGCATGTCTTTTGGTTTTGACTCGCTTTTAGGCTTGTATTTGATTTTGACTCACTTTTATGATTGTATATGGTTTTGACTTGCTTTCATGCTTGACTTCGGTTTTGACTTGCTTTCATGCTTATATTTGATTATGACTTGCTTTCATGTTCGTTTCATGGTTTCACTTGCTTCCATGCAAGTTTATATTTAGATTGTGAGATATTTTTGATTCACCATATTTTGAGAAGATTGCTTATGATATTCATGATATGATTTTATGACATGGTGAATTATTGTGATTATGCGGTTTAATATTTAGAGGATGGAATATTATATATGTTTATGACTATATTATTGTTGGTCTCTTATAATATGACCATATTGTCTCAATTTTGTTTAATTAGAGATAGTCTGACCCATTTATTAATTATTAATACTTGGGTTAGGCCGAGACATTTCAGGTATTGGGACCTATTAACCCTGGATGTTGGGCAAGCTCATGGAGATAGATATATTTAGATATATGTATGTATGTATGTATGTATGTATGTATGATGTTTAGCTTCTAGACCTTGATGCCAGGTGTTTACTTTGTATGAGTGGCTAACTTTTATGTCATGTATATTTTGAGACATGTTCTAGTTGATATTCATAGTTGTATTATGCAATTCTAGTATTTTGTTTTGTAGATTCACTTATATATGTATCTTTGTGTCAATATTATATATAATCTGTTGTGTTCTATGACTCTATGTTCTTTGTGATATATTATAATTTGTTCTGCTCTTATTAGCCGACATGATTATTGCTTTGTGTCGTAACCATGCACGTTAGTAATTCAGTTCAGATCCACAAAGTTTTAGTAGTAATGACATGTTAGTGTTAGCCAACAGAATATTCACGTCTGGTCGCTCCTAACCATCCTTATTCTCCGTATTAGTAGACAATATTACCGTGTAATATTCTTTGGTAGTATGAGCCTAGAAGTGGGGTGTCACAATGCCCCTCTCTCGCAGGATGGTGCCCCTTGCTGGACCAGTATGGGGTTTGTTTTTGAAGATCTATGGTTTCCCATAAAAGTGGAGTTTGGGCCGAGGTGGTCCTGACTTTGATAGGGCATCCAAGATAGCGATATCAAACTGGACCATTGTAATAAAAATACAAAAAAGAGTTAGTCAATATAGTGAAATAACTAAATAAGGAATAAGCTAACGACCACAAGGCTACTAACGAGTTTACCCTCAGGTTGTACCTATCGCCTCCTCCTAACTAAAGGCAGGTCGGGGGAATCATTATCACTATCGCTAGTGTGTGCCCCTTCAGATGCTTATATGTTAGGGGGGATGGCTATGTGTTGTTCAATTTGGTAGAAAGACTCTAGGGGGAGGGACTTCAACAAAGGAGCTCATGTTCACAGATGTGTTTGGGGATTACGCCCACCTATCCACCTTTTACCTTTGGCATTTACGGTGTGCATAAGATATTACATTAGATGATCATGGTTCCCCTCCATATGCTCTCTTAGCCGATGGCAGTCCCCTCCATCTCCCTTTCTACATTCTAATACAAGCGCGGGTCACACATTGATGACTCACCCTTATCTTCGTAGAGGATGCGACTGACTAACGACTCTTAATCAGTCTTTATGGTCTCCATCTCACCCTCGACCGGCGAAGGGGCGCTCCTAATCACTGCCTTTGTTGTCACCACCATCAGTTTTCTCCTTCTAGGCCCAATGGCCCTTTCCCCTCCTTCAGCATCATTTGGTTGAGGCCCAGTAGTCTAACCTGGCGCATGTTTTCATCTGTAAGGGGAGGACTATATTTCTTTGGCTCTCGTTCATGTTGCATAATCGCTTGATATAGCCAATTAAGGGTAGAAGGTTATTATCAATGATAGGCTTAAAATAGAAATAGATGAAAAAACAATTACCTAGGGTGCTAAAACTTTGCTCTTGAAGGTTAAGGTTGATGGTTGCTAACACATAGAAGTACCAATCTCGGTATCCGGGGTTCTTGCTTGGGAGGCTAAAGAAAGGAGCTGGGGTTTCTATAGGTAGTAGTACCAACCTCCGGGGCATTGGCCCATCGTGACAGCTTGAACATAAACCAAATGAATAGCAAGGTGGGCTCCGATAGGCCTAAAACGATGGTAGACGATAAAGAGCCCCGCCAGAAGGCTGTGTCATTAGGTGCAAGCTATGGTGTTCCATATAAGGTGCGTTTGGAAATCAGATGAAGTATGGGTGGGTTGGAAGAGTCAGCCTACACTACATATACGACATTGACCTTGTGAAATAGCCGGTCGGGATTGGTTCGGTCTCCATAGCCAATGGGTAGAGTGACTCAACTCTAAATGCTCTATGTCGAGCTAGTACTTTAGACAAGTTGTCCCTATCCCCTTAACTTTGGATAGGCCAACCTCAAATGGACGGTGGCTTGAAGAGGCACCATCAACATTTTTCTTATCTTTGGCTATTATAATATAAAAACAAACTAGTTAATAAACTGCCTCGGTAAATGCTAAGGGGTATACTAGACTCGGGGCAAGCATAACCCCACACAGGCCTCGCGACCCAGAATCCGGTGTACCTTAAAGAGGCGTCCTGCGAGCATAGGGTCGGTTGCCACGTTAAACCATTGCCTATGTGACCTATCATCCTAATGGGGTTGCGTGGCCTATTTTACTCAAGTTTTCTTACTTAACAATGCATGTGGGATAAGGCATGTAACCCCGTCGTCTCCTTGCTATTGTAGGGGCACAGTTTGATAATTTACTTATGCAATTTTAAGGTCCCAGGTGGCCGAAATAGTTCAACGATGGCCAATCAACGTCAACTTCTCAACGTTGATCGATCTACGCCTTTCTCATGGGTTATTCTATCATTAGACTACTCATAAGTTTCAGCAACTCTCAACACAAACTAAACAATACAATAAAGAGAAAAGCAAACTCAAAACAAATGTTTCTCAACATATAAAACATATGAATACGATGTAAAAACAACATCAACAAAAAAAGGGACTTGCTGATTAAAGCAAAAGTTCTAAAAGCCGGAGGAGATCTTTAAAAATCCTAAAAGTATTTTAGTGCTAGATTCATGAATGCTCAATAAAAGGAAGAAGGAGGAGAGGAAAGGGTTATCAAGATTTAGCTTTCGATCTGAGCCATTGGATGGAATGGGCATGAAACTGTCTTGACCATCTAGATAATTGATTACCTCGTCACATCAACAGCAGTGTCCTTGAACCATCTCGAATACTAAATCGTCCTAGCCACTAAGCAAGCAACATGTGTCATTCTCATAATGCCTCAACAACTTCTGGCTACCTCGTATGGAGGCCCGTAGAAGGCCTTGGTGCCTCTTTACTTAATAGGTTCAGACAATGGTCTAACCGGTTATCGTTATCAATGGAAGTTCTCGAGCCTCACGCATTAGCTCGCCTCTTCATCAAGGTGCCTATCTGTCACATAAAGGCCTATCCCCGCTCACCTCACCAAACCTCTTTATCTCACCCAGTCGCATACCCCTTGAAGATCGGTCTGCTCCGACCATCTTGTTTTGTCTGCACTTGGCAGGCCTATGAAAAAAGCGCCTGATCACCTTAAAATAATGATACGGAAACACTGCACCATTCTCTTGACAAGATCAATATAAAATGACACTATTCATCCGACAAAAGTATCAGTGTGCCGTAACCACCCATGGTCCTTCACTATCCATATAAGCAACGTCGTTACTATTCAACAACAACGCTTTGTTCCCATGCCGCCTGTTTGATAACAACACATCTTTGTACGGCCCTGCCAGCTGGCCCTCATCATAGCCATGCACTCCATTTAACATTTTGGTTAACTTGTAGTTGAATTGCATAATTTCATCAATGATCATGTAGATTCCTAGGGGTCGGCTTGTCAATATGAGTCATTCAATCTGGATTCAATGCTATAAATATAGTTTTACATGCACATTTACAAGGATCAAATTTTCACTTATTGCATAAAATATTTTCTCTTGTAACCTAGCTTTTATAACATAATCAAAGCAATAAAATCAACAACCATATTGGTCTTAGAACATCATGGTCAAACCACACAAAATCTCGTGTGTTCTTACTTTACTTGCACTATAACTTGCAATCTCTTCACTTTTCATTTCTTTAAGCACGATGTTAATAAATTAACTTTCCTAATATCCATCTTAAATCACAATTCTAAGGTTGACAAAGAATTTGGTCAACGATTATGTAAAAAGGATCGACGAGACGTAAAAATGCTACTGTACAACAACTTTATAGAAAAATAGTTAAGCACAAAAATATAGAAAATCGTATGAAAATAAAGAAACTGAAGAAACTGGGCCAGCCCACAGCGGAAGAAATGGGTGAATTTCAAAAAATTTACCATTTTGGATCTTTAATGGGCCTATGTAGTCTAAATATACTTAGAAATTTCTGAGTTTCTTTTAAATAAAATCAATATTTTATTTAATTTCATAAGTAAGGTTTCAGTGTAATTTAATGTGAATATAAATTAGAGTATATCACATATAATCTTATATATATTTTTGTGTGAAGATTACATATAAAATTTATTTAGAGAAGAAAACTTTTAATTTTCTTTCTCTTAACTTATTCAATTAATGATGGGGCATAAAATTATTTAAAGAAGGAAACTTTTCCTTTCCTTCTCTTAACCAATTAATGAAGGGGCACATTATTTATATGGAGAGAGAAACCTTTCATTTCTCTCTCTTTAATTAAATTGATTGATACATTAAATGTCATTATTAGTAATTAATACATGGCATAAAATGTAAGTTTGTCCAAATATATTCCATTGTGAATTATGAATGTGCAACATTGTAGTGTTTATAAATGATATAAATTTGCACATTTATTTATATATATGCATACTCATACGATTGTGGTATAAAATGTCAGAGTTTCTACCCATCAATACAATACTTGTAAATTGATTGTATTTTTAATTTTAAGATACCAACACCAAATAAAGCAATCCTTGAATAAGTAATAATTAGCAACAAATAACTATTTATACTCTACATACTTATGACCATAAATGAAAGTTTTAAAATACACATAAAGACACTTTGAATGCATATTAAATACACTTAAATGCACTTTAAATTACAAAATAATTTTATAACTAAACATATTTTTATACATATGTATATGAATATAGAGATAAAAAAACATATGTATATGTGTGTGTGTATATGCATGTTTATATATATATATATATATATATATATATATAGTCACATATATGGTTATAAAATATATGAACAAACTTTGCTTATACTAAACAAATTAAAAAAACTTCCCTTTACACTAAACAAATTAACAAAAGTTCCATTTACATATAATCATAAATATGATTACACAACACCTTAATATAACTTTCCTTGCACAAAGAAAATTGGCAAAACTTTCCTTTTTTATTTTAAATCACATAATTAGTATATAATAAAATGTGTATGTGATTTTAATTTGACAAATGTGCAAGTAAACAAATAAACATATATGATTATAAATTGAACAACTACATATTAAAAACTGCAATTTTCTTTCTTATAAAATTGAACATATGAACAAATTCTGTTGATTAGCAAAATCATATGATTATGCAGTTATATATGAAATTGTTTGTATAGATTAAAGTTAGCCTAATAAAACTTATTTCAAAAAATTTCAAAATTAAAGTTAAGAAGAAAATTACAATTTTGAATTCAACAACAAATTTACATCTCCAAACATATAAACATAACAAAGTTTTAATCAAAAATATAAACAAATATATGATCATGTTTGCATCTCATGTTGACAACATATATGTATAGCGAATTGTGATAATGGATAAATTAATTAGACAAAAGCATGTAATAATTAGTTATAAATGATTATAAGAATTTGTAAATTAAGATGATACCTTGCTATTGCGTGAGAGAATACCTTGAACGATGAACCAAAAGCTCTTAGATTTCGTGAATCCATCTTATTACCCAAATCTTTGAAGCACATCTTGAAATTGAATTTCCCATAGGATGTTGCCTAGAAGTCACATCTTGAATGATGATATCTCCTCAAATTTTCAAGATCCACATTCAATCATTGCAAGAGATTGATGAACTACTTTTTTTATTTTTTATTTTTTATTTTTGATGTTTTATATGGAGTTGAAAGATTTTTTGGAAATTTTTTTTGTTCTGCCATGAAAAGTTAGGAGGAGAGAAAGAAACAAACTGAATGAGAAAGAATGAACTGGGCATACATGATGAATTAGAGAATATGTTTTATTTGAAAGAATGAAACTTTTCTCATTCTTTAATTAAAACTTTCCTAATTAATTCCCTTGATTGTTTTTCTCTCTCCAATCCTTTCTTTACACGTATGTCATCAAATGACATAAAATTTCCACAAACATGTCATCAAATGGCATAAAATTTCCATAAATCGTGTCATCAAATGACATATATAATTTCAATAAATAATTTCATGCAATTGCCTTTAAATTACATCGATATCGTATATCAATGTGCACAAATATAACTATTATAAATGCATTAAGTAATTACAAAAAACTTCCAAACATCAAATAAATAATAACTAATATTTCTTAAATACCAATTGATCTAATCAATTTACAACATTTTATAAATTAATTAAATCATGTAATTTTTCAGAGAATTCATCATTACGGTTGTACGACTCAAAGGTGTAAATTCAGTCAGTGATTAATGTCGAACTATTCGAATATTAATGTCCACACGTTACTTAGCCGGTGGTGTGACATTTAGGTCGAATTTATCGCTTACACATCTTTTGGTAAAATCCAATTTACTTATTACAAGCGATACCTAATAGTAACAATTATTTATACCAATTCTCTTAGTCAAAGCTATATCACGTTAGGACTTATGGAATTTGGTAATGGTTAAAATTCCAATATCGTCCACATTCAACTTTATGGTCCAAACATAAAGTCCTTGGTTCAATAGTAACAATTATTATTAACCGAAATGCTCTGGGCAAAGACTTTGATTTCGAGTTAACTTCAGTTGACTGTGATACTAACCTCATCTAACTATGGAGACGAATCCTCTCTTGAATAGTGTTTTACCTCCAATGCTTCCACTCGACCGAACCATAGTCGTTTGATGAATGTCGTGCCACAATTTAACTATAATCAAAGAGGAGCTTCCACATTGAAGATCAACGGTATTCTCAAGCCAAGAGAACCATGTAAATTAGTCACATCGATATTCTCTGCTTGAATTTAGTTATATTAACCAACAGAAAACTATCGAGTGAGTCATTCCATAGTTATCCAATAATTATCAGTACGTAACCCCTTGGTGCCTCCAGCAATCATGAATAATACACTGACCAACATTTAGAGAGCATTATGTACTCTAGTCTCAACAGATGTATCGATATCCAGTCTCGATACATCTTGACTAGGAATATTTAAAATAGTATATTTGTTTCATTGTTATAAATTACTCACTATTACAACACTTTATAACTACTATCACAAAACATACCATTTATGGATTTTCTATTAAATATACTTTTAATTAAATTAATTAATCAATATAACCATATTATATCAAGTATCTAATAGAAAGAAAACATCTTTATTTCAAACAAGATTGGTCAACGAGTAAGATATATGTAAAAATTACATAATTGCCCCTAGGGCATACCCCCAACTCTATCAATCTCACACTTTCACTTGGGGGTCAATTATGGAATCTTATTCCAACTTCTCTGATTGGTTTTCTCAAAACCAATTGAGTCAGTCTATTTGTGAACGGGTATGTTAGTATGTTTTAATTATCAACTCTGTCAATCAACTCTCTCCAATGGCGATAAACTATTTTATCATGTGGAACAATTTGAAGTATGTCTCTCGACTTCTAGTAAGCTCTAAGTTCTGTTATGAACTATATCGTGACATTGTTATCACATAACAATGTTACGAGATTCTCAACATTTAGAATCGGCTCAATTATAAATTTTTGCACTTATATTTTTATATACGTTATCTTTATTGTGGCATTATTCAAGGTGATATACTTGGCCTTTTTCATTGAATTGACCATGGTCTTTCATTTGGAAAATTTCCAACTTAAAGATTCTTAATTTAAATTTTTTATTGACATATTATACTTAATATCACTTATGAAGTTTGAGTCCGAACAATCCTTCATAAGGTGTTTTTATTTCTGTAAACAATTCTCTAGTATTTCATAAATACACCAGAACACTTCAAACAACCATTTAGTGATATCATCTTGGATTTGATATTTTCTTCATGTATCAAATACAAAAAAAATCATGATCTCGTAGACAACATAACATGTATGATAATCCCTATTGCCAATGCATAAGGAACTCATCTCACATGTTCCATATTAAACAATTTAATAAGATGTCTTTGCATATCGATTTGGGAAATTCCTAATATCTTTAATACTCACTATAAAAGACATCATTTTGCAACCCAAAATTGAGCATTAAAATAACTAAGGTTGAAATTAACACAAGTACATCATTTAAAATCAACAACGTGTTGTTTACATGTATTTTAGAAATATCAATGTACCTTTTACGTTCTTTCTTATAAACACATGCTTCCTCTACATTTTGATTGATAATCAAAGTATTTGATATTTCTATTAAAGTATTTGTTCAATTTCGTTGCTTATAAAATGATACTTTTTATCATTTCTTAGATCATACCCATGGACTCACAAACTCAATATTGCACTCACTGACTTCGAGACATTTTGGTTATTATGTGTAAACAATTTACTCTAAATCAATATTTACAATTTTCTGTTTCAATACATATGTACCAAACATAAAGTCATATCAAGTAGTAATTCTGTGAGTAAATCCGAATTAACTTGAGCACGTTGAATACCGAATCTATTACACAAATTTCAACAATTGAAATTTGCGATATTATTCTTATCTATATTGCTCACTTAATTCCAACTGCATTAGTCTTGCTCATAAAAACACAATCATGGCCGATGGATCACATCCCTTAGGTTACGACTACCAAAATCATATTTTGATAGCGTACTTGGAATTCTTTCAGATTTGTGCATCATACCATATCATAGAGTCAACACTCTTAATGGTTTAAACAATCGAGGATTATATATTATCGACATTGATAAGAAACTCATAATTTCTCTTCAATGTGCGAGAATAATTATTAGACACTTTAATGTGTTGTGTTCATTTGGGTTAGTTAATTTCATTTCATTTCATTTAATCGGTTCTATCTACGGATCTTATCTAATTCTATTTTACTACCAATAATTCCTCAAAGAAATTTCCTCACAATGAAGTTGATTTTTCTTGAAACAACAATTGTTTCTCAATGCAACAAAATAGGTATTCATAAACGTTTTATGAATTTCTTTATTTATAAAATAGATTTGTTTTTAGTTTAAAAAACTTATGTTAAAAACATAAATATGTCATCCAATGACGGTCTTCTAAATATTCTTTTGGGGAGATTCATACAAGATCCCTTACGAACAATTATTACATATAATCTTTCGACTCATACAACCTACCAACTCCTTGGCCTAGGATATGTTGGGGTTTCTTATAACCCTCATCTTGCATAATTTTGTAAACTATTATTTTGATGAAATAACATTAACCTTGTGTACTACTCTTAAGTACATGACCTTATAGAAAAAACTAATTCAAGTTCACTCACAATTGATCATACATTGTTCGACAAAGTTTGATTACTCCTTATCGATGCATCATTATGTATCACATGGAGAAGTGACTTTTGAGATGGAATCTTTATTCATTTTTAGGTACGTCCGGAACTTTTTCCAATATACTCACTCATTCAATCAAATCGAATCATTTCTATTGCATGTTATTTTATTTACTTCTATTTTATACTCTATGAGTTTACCATAGACATACTACACATGTATCAAATACACATGTCCATGTCTGTGATAACTCATCGGTGAATATGATGAAATACATGGAAACGTTTTGGTATTAATATACTTATGATTGTATACATCTATATGGATCAATCCAAATAGTTCATCAACTCTTATGAAACTCCCACTGAATGGGTGCATAGCACTTAATTGTTTGTGATATAATTAACCAGTATCATATGATTCAAAATTATATAATAAAATTATGTTCTCAAAATTATTGCTAAGTCTATAATCCAAAATAACTGTAAATAATATTAGATACTTCTGTATTTTCCAATGAATCGCTTTTATTATGAAAAAAATACCACATTATAGTTTTATCTAATAATGAATATTCATAATGAAATAAAGCTATATCTATTTCTCGGTCGATACCGAAAAATAGTCATAATTTCATAAATAATGTTCGGTACGTTTTACGAAAATAATTTTCATAATATGATACAATCAATAAGTACTATATGGCATGCTCCCACTATTTCCGCCGTTACCATAATAGCGTATTAAATTTGGAGGTTCATCATTCACTTAATATAGTTTATTTATTTCATATACTATAACCAGTTTACAATGGAAAGTTCTTTGATCAATTAACCTGAATTCAAAGAAATAAATCTCATAGAAAACAATTTTCTATACAAAATTACATTTCGGAATATAAATCTCATTTCTAATTCCAATGTTAAGTATCAATCACTATTATTACAATTCTCGTTTATGTTGTTTCTTCATGAAGTAGACATAACTATTCACTCTCTTCATCTCAACTGTGCCTTAAATCATATCTACCCTTGTACATTTGTTGTTCTTTCTAAATGGTCAAAACATTCAAAACAAAACCCTTACTGCAATATCATAACAAACTCTTTACAAAAGCGCATTCTATTATCCTTAGCTTTTAAGGATATTGGATATGTTTCGATTTACGTAAACCGATCAAACTGACACTCCAGTGATCGAGTTCTTATATATATATATTGTAGTTTTGGTTTAGTGTTACATTTAACGAAATACGATCCTTTTGTAATCAAGAAGATTGAATACTCGATCTCACACTAAGGTTTATTTGGTTTTTTGGATGAACTAATTTCATCGAAATATAGTACATTACAAACTTTGACCATTCACTATATAACATTTATATGCAATTGTATGTGGGTCAAATATCCATAGTCTTATATTGCTTTTAGAGTTCAAAACTCATATAATGCAATACATGGTCTCGACCAAATAAATGCGTAAGTGACCAAACTACGAATGTATTCGGTAGTTGTAAAATCAGGCACTTGCATGGGTGTTGAAACGTTAACATGCAATAATCTTTTATTGGTAAGTATATGTTATCTTTCTATTTGTCAATCTTCAATTCATTTGTATACCATAATTGATAAACATTTTACCAATCTTATTAAATAAACAAATTTATCATTGTAGATAATTATAACATTATTTTGCATGTGTTCTTAGAAAATTAAAAAGGTTAAATGTTATCATTTCATTTTTCTAATATGGCCACTAGTCTTTTATGTTTCTCCAAACCCTAAAACGAAACATAGAAGTCTTTCGACTTCACCAGTGAGTGTTAGGACTCGTCTATCTCGATATTCTGACCTTAAGTTTGCTCAACAAATCATAGCCCGACAAACGATGGATAACTCCTTATCGGTTGTATCATATACAACTCCTAACCCATGTTTCAGTGTCCTAACCTCATTTCGACCTTAAGGTTGCTCAATAAATCGAAAGAGATTATTCACTCATACCTACCATATCGTGATAGCCTAAGTATAGTATATGTACCTTGAGTTTGCTCAACAAATACATATAGTTATCTTACCTTGTCTATTCAATATATTAATAATACTACACATAACATCCCTAGCTTGAGTTTACTCACCAACTAAGGAGTATGCAAGTAATTTATTAATATATATATATATATATATGATAGAGGGAAACATTATATTGAAGATTCATAATCTTCAATATATTATATTGAGTGATAACGACTTATGGAATAACGAATTTCTTGTGAAATACCCTCATGTTTCAAGTGTCACACACATTAGAGATCACAGTATACGTACATTTACGTATGTATTTATTCCTTAACTCTATTTGGGTTTCTTTAATGTTCCACCTTTAGTTTATACATTCACATCATATAAGTTTTACTGTTATATAACTTTTATATTTCATTTTAGTTATATGATAGTCTTATGTATAAAATTTTATTTAATTAAATATTATTTAATTAATTTAAATTAATTAACTCTTTAATTAATTTTATATTAGTATTCCAGTACATCATTTATATTGGACATATCTACTATAACCTTTATAATATAATACATATATCTTATATATGCGTATTTTTATTAAATTAATTAACCTTTAATTAATAATTGTAATTAAATTATTTTAGTTTCGAAATTTATCTTATATACATACATGTATACTTATGTTATCTTAAATACTTTGAAATAACATAACATATATCAACATATATAACACATGCATATAAGTATTAATTAATAAACTTAATTAATTAATTTGTTTTATTTATCTTTTTAATAAATGTTAAATTTTGAAATTAATATTTAAATAATTTCAAACATTTGAAATTTTCATTACATTTTCAAACATTTTAAAATTTTATGTTATATTATAACTAATTATAATAAACACCTTTTATTTTAAATCTAACTTTTAAATTTAAAATCTTGTCTTAATTTTCAAAACTATTTTGAAAACTAGCCCAAGGTACAATTCAAATTGGGCCTTTTCTATCAAGGGCAACCTTTGGGCTCACTTCACCTTCTAGGCCAGACAAGTAACCAGGTAGGACATGGTACTTGATTACCCAATTCCAATCCTGGACATTAGCTTTTTAGACACCGTACTTAGTGCACAAGCTTAACTAGTTAGCTTAACATGACTAATTTAGACCGCATAGGCCATTGGGCTCTGATACCACAGTTGGATCTAGGCCAGCCCGCGGCCGAAGCAATGGGTGAATTTTAATTTTTTTACCATTTTGGATCTTTAATGGGCCTATGAAGTCTAAATATACTTAGAACTTTTCTAAGTTTCTTTTAAATAAAATCAATATTTTATTTAATTTCAGAAATAAAGTTTCACTATAATTTAATGTGAACATAAATTAGAGTATATCACATATACTCTTATATATATTTGTGTGTGAAGATTACATATCAAATTTATTTATAGAAGAAAACATCTAATTTCCTTTCTCTTAACTTATTTAATTAATGACGGGACATAAATTTATTTAAAAGGAGAGAGAAACTTTTCATTTGTCTCTCTTTAATTAAATTGATTGATACATTAAATCCCATTATTAGCAATTAATACATGGCATAAAATGTAAGTTTGTCCAAATATATTCCATTGTGAATTATGAATGTGCAACATTGTGGTGTTTATAAAGGATATAAATTTTCACATTTATTTATATATATGCATACTCATACGATTGTGGTATAAAATGTCAAAATTTCTAACCATCAATACAATACTTGTAAATTAGATTGTAGTTTCAATTTTAAGATACTAACACCAAATAAAGCAATACTTGAACAAGTAATAATTGGCAACAAATAACTATTTATACTCTACATACTTATGACCATAAATGAAAGTTTTAAAATACACATAAAGAAACTTTGAATGCACATTAAATACACTTAAATGCACTTTAAATTACAAAATAATTTTATAACTAAACAAATGTTTATACATATGTATATGAATATAGAGATAAAAAAACATATGTGTATATAAACACACACACACACACACACACACATATATATATATATATATGCATGTTTATATATATAGTCACATATATGGTTACAAAATATATGAAAAAAACTTTTCTTACACTAAATAAATTAACAAAACTTCCCTTTACATTAAACAAATTAACAAAACTTCCATTTGCATATAATCAGATATATGATTACATAACACCTTAATAAAACTTTCCTTGCACAAATTAAATTAGCAAAACTTTCCCTTTTTATTTTTAAATCACATAATTAGTATCTAATAAAATATGTATGTGAATTTAATTTGACAAATGTGCAAGCAAACAATTAAACATGTATAACATATATGATTATAAGTTTAACAACTACATATTAAAAGCTGCTATTTTCTTTGTTATAAAATAGAACATACGAACAAATTTTGTTGATTAGCAAAGTCATATAATTATACAATTATATATCAAATTGTTTATATAGATTAAATTTAACCTAATAAAACTTATTTCAAAATTTGTCAAAATAAAGTTAAGAAGAAAAATACAATTATGAGTTCAACAACAAATTTACATCTCCAAACATATAGACATAATAGAGTTTTAATCAAAAATACACACACATATATAATCATGTTTGCATCTCATATTGACAACATATATGTATAAAGAATTGTGATAATGGATAAATTAATTAGACAAAAGCATGTAATAATTAGTTATAAATGATTTTAAGAATTTGTAAATCAAGATGATACCTTGCTATTGCCCAAGAGAATACCTTGAACGATGAATCAAAAGCTCTTAGTTTCCGTGAATCGATCTTATTACCCAAATCTTTGAAGCACATCTTGAAATTGAATTTCCCATAGGATGTTGCCTAAAAGTCACACCTTGAATGATGATATCTCCTTAGATCTTCAAGATCCTCATTCAATCATTGCAAAAGATTGATGAACCACTTTTCTTTTATTTTATTTGATGTTTTATATGTAGTTGATAGATATTTGGAAATTTTTTTTGTTCTACCATGAAAAGTTAGTAGGAGAGAAAGAAACAGGCTGAATAAGAAAGAAAAATTATAAGTGTAGAATGAATTAGAGAATATGTTTTATTTGAAAGAATGAAACTTTTCCCATTCTTTAATTAAAACTTTCCTAATTAATTTCCTTGATTGTTTCTCTCTTTAATCCTCTCTTTGCACGTATGTCATCAAATGACATAAAATTTCCATAAAGCATGTCATCAAATGACATAAATTTCCATAAATTATTTCATGTAATTGTCTTTAAATTACATCGATATTGTATATCAATGTGCGCAAATATAACTTTTATAAATGCATTAAAATAATTACAAAAAACTTCCAAACATCAAATAAATAATAATTAATATTTCTTAAATATCAATTAATCTAATCAATTAACAATATTTTATAAATTAATTAAATCAAGTGGTTTTTCAGAGAATTCATCATTACGGTTGTGCGACTCAAAGGTGTAAATTCAGTCAGCGATCATTATCGAACTATCCGAATATTAACGTTCACATGTTACTTAGCAAGTGGTGTGACATTTTGGCGAAATTTATTGCTTACACATGTTTTGGTAAAATACAATTTACTTATTATAAGCGGTACCTAATAGTGATAATTATTTACACTAGTTGTCTTCGTCAAAATTATATCACATTAGGACTTATGAAATTTGGTAATGGTCAAAATTCAAATATCATTCACATTCAACTTTATATTTCAAACACAAAGTCCTTGGTTCAACAGTAATAATTATTATTAACCGAAATACTCTGGCCAAAGACTTTGACATCGAGTTGACTTTAGTTGATCATGGTACTAACCTCATATAACTATGGAGACAAATCCTCTCTTGAATAGTGTTTCACCTCCAATGCTTCCACTCGACCCAACTATAGTCGTTCGATGGACACTGTATCACGATTTAACTATAATCAAAGCGGAGCTTCCACATTAAAAATCAATAGTATTCTCAAGTCGAGAGAACTGTGTAAATTAGTCACATCGATATTCTCTGCTTGAAGTTAGTTATATTAACCAACAGAAAACTATCGAGTGAGTCATTCCGTAGTTATCCAATAACTATCAATACGTAACCCCTTGGTGCCCTCAGCAGTCATGAGTAATATACTGCCCAATATTTGGAGAGCATTATATACTCTAGTTTCAATGGATACATCGATATCTAGTCTCGATACATCTTAACTAGGAATATTTAAAATGGTATATTTGTTTCATTATGATAAATTACTCACGATTACAACAAACTACTATCACAAAACATACCATTTATGGATTTTCTATTAAATATACTTTTAATTAAATTGTTTAATTAAATTGTTTAATTAATATAACCACATTATATCTAGTATATAATAGAAAGAAAACATCTTTGTTTCGAACAAGATTGATCAACGAGTTAGATATATGTAACAAATTACATAATTACCTCTAGGGCATACCCCCAACTCTATCAGAAACAAATGTTAGAAATAAAATAATACTACATGGTAGCATTAAAATATGGAATGGTATACTTGAATTTCCAAAATGCATTTGCTACTATGAGTGACAAATGTTAGAAAGTAAAATAATACTACATGGTATCATTAACAGTTAAGTCCACGGCTCTAGTGCAGTTGGCAATGGTTCTTTGCTCCTTAGTAGAGGGAGATGATTCGAGCCTTAGCAGCCGCACTTTAGAGGCCTGATATTTATGGAGGCATGTAATAATCTCTTAAATGAGTTAAAATCTCGAGATCGAAAAGTGCCTTTGTGAGGGCCTAAGCTAAAAGGGGGTTCAGGTGGTGGTAGACCTTCTTATATGCAACGGCTTGGAATTCCAAACACTTCGTATTTAAATATCTAAATTATATAAATATTTGAATCCAAGATTTAATGTGATTAAATATGATTTTATAACATTATTAAACACTTTTTAATTAATAACTAATGTTAGAAAATTTATTTTTGAAATGAGTGTATAAAAATATACACTTTGATAAATACTGAAAATGTGATCGGAAAACATTTTATTAAAAATCAACTTTTTATTTAATACAAGTTGTGTAAATATGTTGCAACTTGAGTAGTTATCATATGTAAACATATGATAAAAATTAAAACACGTCTCTTTACTAACTAAAGATTAATTAAACTAAAGAGTTAATTAGTAAATGTTAGTGGAAACATTTAGTATAAAAGGACCCCTAAATCAAGGCTTGATTTAAGGAAGTATGGTTGTGTAAGAGGTATGGATGTGTAAAGGTATGGTGTGCATGTTCTCATACATGGAAGAGGAGAGAGTTTTGTGATATTTTCTACAAAATTCCTAACTTTATAAATACACACACTTATGCACTTCATTTCTACACAAATCCATATCTTCACTTCTTTCTCTTCTCTTCTATATGCCTTCTTCATAATGGCCTTAGGTCGTGTGTGCTTTGGGTGAGGAGCAGGTGGATGGCTTAGGCCGTGGATATGGTGGTGAAGGTAAGGTTGGCCGTGAACAAGAGAGAGGGTGGTGATGATGTGCGTGTGTTAGGAAGGTGGAGAAAGGCCTTGGTTGTGAGATGGAGGGGAGAATAGGTTGTTATGGTGATGTTTAGTTTGAAGCAGAAGATGTTAGTGAAGTATAGTAGTGATTGAATGTTGGTAGGAAGAGATTTGGATTGATAAAAGTGCGTTAATATCACTTTGAATCAAGTTATTAACTTGATAATATTGCTTGTTAATCACATGTTAATATGCTTGCTTTTATAAAATAATAGACACTAACTATTTAAAGTTATAACATTTTATTATATGCTTCCAAAAGCAATTGATTTGTTAAAGTAGTTGCCTTAAAGAGAATGGAATTATGTTGTTTAAATTAAGCACATTTAAACATCTAAAATGGACATGATTATTAGTACATATGTTAATACATGTTTAGCAGTGATATGGTTTGAATTTGGAATCATATATGTGCATAAAATAGAATGAAACTTAATATTGAATTGAATACGTAATTGTCAGTATAGCGATAGTCGCTATAAACGTACTTTGAATTCCTTAAACTATAACTTATAAAAATGGCGATTTAATAACATATCTTAATAAAAACTTATTTGGTTATTATCTACACTTCTACAAGTGTTTTGAAAAGAAAATAATATGTTTTGAAAAGTTATAGTAGAAGTAAAACAAAGTTGAGAAAGATTGAAGTAAAATAGTCGCTATAGCGGCACTTTTTAAATAATCTACTTTTGAAAATAACGCTTATTTTTATGGAAACTTTCTTAGGGGTTTCTTTAACAATTAATCAAGTAAATGATATATTATTCTTATTTGAAGCATAATTCATTTGATAGCTAGTAGAACAAAGTGCAAAAGGTTATAGCGAAATAGTCGCTATAAGTGCAGTTTGATAAAATACCATGTTTTCGGAAAATTCTTTAAAATAATTAAAAGATATTCTTTAGGATTATTCTTCATGGTTTTTAAGCACCCAAAGTATAACATCAACTGTAAAAATAATGGATTAAAAATCATGGTTAAGACGTCGAAATCTAGGCGCAAAGTTGTAGCAAATTCACCTTAAGCGACAACCCAGGACTTTTGATTGCACTTCTGAAGTGCTGTCTTTTCTTCTGAAAACTTCTTTGTTGTTGGGAGTTGTTTTGATTGCATTTGCAGAAATGCTATCTTTCCTGTTTGAAACTATAATTTGTTTAAATGATATATAAATTATGTATTTTTCTAATATTTTACGGTTGTTTTCTAACTTATAAAAGAGTATTTTAAAATTTGTTTCAAGTTTAAATATATCTTTAACAATTAATTATGAATTTCTAAACTAAGTAGCTTTTAAAATAAAAACTTGTCTTTCTATTTATTCCAAATTTCTCTATTTTTACATAATATTCTACATAAGTAATTATCATATATTTTAAGTAGTTTTAAAAGTATTTAAACATATTAATAATTAAATTAAGTATTTTATAAATATAATAAAGGGAGTTTGGATTTTAACACTTTAGCTAAAATAAATTGTTTTATGGGATCAACTAAAAGTGTATTTCCTTAATTAATAAGCGTGGATATGCTTTGATTTTTAAATAAATTTTTAAGGTTATTAATGAATAAGTTAATAGTTTTGGGTTGTTGCAAACAGTGTTTTTAGCAACACTTGTTTTTATCCCTTATTATTAATTATACTTGGGAATATAATTAGATATTTACTAATGGATATTTAGTAGAAAAATACAAGTAAATGGTTTTGGGTTTGTTGTGATAGATGTTTTGAACAACAGTTGTCTTTAACCCTTAAATAAAAATAAACCTTTAAAAGAAGAGTTTTAAAGATAATGATTAAATGGAATGCTTTTGGGTTTGTAGTAAACAATATTTAGCAACATTTGTCTTTAAACTCTTGAATTATATTTTGGAAGAAATATTATAAATCTTTAACAATTTAATTTTAAAGATAATAATAAGTGTTGAAATCTTTTATAGAAAATGTTATATATTTAATTTATAAAAGAAAAGGAGTTTATAATAACAATGTTTTGGTAGTAATTGTTTTAATCTCTTTGGTTATATTTCAAGTAAGTAAAACTTGTTAAATGATTTGTGAATGCAGTTATACCATTGGAATAAGTATATGAATACTTTTTAAGTATAAAGAATAAATTAATAGTTAAATTTATGAAGACAAGTATATATCTTTTATAAAGAGAAATCCAATATATTTATACAAGTATATAAAGGAAGTTTTAATTAATAAAAGAGTATTAAATTAATAAAGGAAGTCTTAATTTATAAAAGAGGTTTATTAGATAAATAGATGTTTTACTAATAAAAAGGGTTTTAATTAATAGAGGATAAATTAATTATAAAGGGACTAAAATTCGTTTATGTGACTTGATTATACTTTGATGATAAGTAATAACTATGTAATGACCTTAGTTTGATTGTTTATGGGATGTTACTACCAATATACTTAACACTAAAAGTCGAATGAGTAAGCTTCTCTATTTGTGATAGTCAAGACTAATGTTTAGGTAGGGATGGAGCAATATAGATCTAACCTATCGGCATTCTTCTGGGTCGAGGAATAGTTAAGTAGAAAGGTTGGAAACGTGTAAAGTGTGGAACCTTGATTCCCATAAGCAAGCATTCAAGACTCGATAGTCGATTAGTCGACTACCAATCTTGACCAAACTTAACTTAGGAAGTGTACGGAATGCTTCATGGATTTATACCAATAAGAACCCCCGGGGAGGAGTATTGGTACGAAACGCTTCTAGCTTTCGATTGCTTCTAAAAGAACCAGAATTGAGTTAACCAGAAATTCATCAATTGGTTTTGGAGAATTCAAGATCGGTAAGTGTTTTACTTACCGAATACCACTTCAAAACTATTATATGGGTTCTATGCTTTGGAAGTGAATGATGGAAACCGTGTGTGGTTCCGAGATATGTTGAGATGATGGAATCCATGTGGGATTCATTATTTGATCGAGTTTTGCTTAAAACTCGTGTGAAGATGCCGAACATGGCCTCAACATCGGAAAAATGACTAAAGACAGAGCATGATGCATGATCTCGGGTTCAGCTAATCCAAATAGGGGGTACATCAACTCCATTATCTAGAGTATGTTTATCGATATGTTGTGCATGGGGAGTTGATGATACTTGGTTCGGGCGTAGGCTGGTTGTGTTTACCTTATGGTATATTTTATCTAAAGATATATGACGCTCGAAAGGTAGTTTCTGGCCCTTGTCATAGGTGATCGGTCTCAGTATGGCTTGCGAGTATACTGGAGTGGTCTCCGTGAAAATCCATTCATATGAACGTACTTTAGCGGTTTTATTTGTATACCTAAATATGCTGTCAAATGTAACCAATATAATCATTTTAGCTATGATTTATATTTATATTGAACACCCTAGACATTATTATAATATCACAAGATTTTATGTATAAATGTTTTGGTTAACGTAAGGTAAAAACTAATCCGTATTTATTTGCGGCGTGGTCATACGAGGTACCTTTATTCTTTAAAGGGTTTTACAAATATAGTAATTCAAATTACTTGAATTTTCCCACGTTGGTTTACCAGACTGATCCGGATGTTATTCTTCTTATAATGCTCGGGTCAGCCCCGTGTATATTTCCAGATTTCATTGATGATCATTGGAGCTCTTGGAGAGAGGAGTGAATAATTACCTACCACAGATTTTATTTCCCCTGCATTACTTTATTTATTTTTATATCAGCAATTGTAAGGACAGGTTGTCATAACTATCCAGGCTGACGATAGGTTAGTTTACTCTTATTATTGTATTTATACAGTTTTCCTTTGTAAAAGTATCATTTTGATATTATATGTTATCATTCCGTTGTGAGATTCTGATATTGTATTCTCTTCTTTCTTGTTCCTTTTCTTTTCTTCTTTTATTTTACCCTAATGTTCTGCCTTTCCGGCACTTAGGTGCTCGGCAGGTGAATATGGCGGATGTATTAGTGTCGACATTTGAGGGTCGAAAGGCGTTCGTTACATTATATCCCTGGTCTGCGAAAGTAGGTTATATACAAAAATTGTTACATATGAAAAAAGACAATGTTATTTAAATCGAATTGCTAACATCATACTAAATTGTACCATTAATCGCTATTATTTTCTTCTTTCCCTATTTGTTGCTGCTCTTTCACAAGGCAACTCTACTGCTAACCATTGTTGCCCTCCAAACATCGTTTGCCAAAAGTTGCTCTTTCACCAATCTAGTCGTCACCGCTAGAGTTGTCCTCTTCGAACCTTGTGTCATCCTTCTCAATCCTAACCGATGCAAACTCTAGCAGCCAATCAACCCTACGGCCCTGCTCTACCAAAGATTGTCTCGTTCCTCCTCCATTGCGTATGATCCATTGTTTGAGAAATAGAAAATCTTATTTTAACTTTAAAAATGTGTTTCAATTAGACTAAAAATTTGGATTTCTACGCTATCTAAAATAACGTACCTAACATTAAAAGTACAAAACCAAAATTTGTACACTCACATTCTGAAAATGCACATGTACAGAAACGTAAAAACACATATTTTCATAATAAATTTTTGATGAGTCCTATTATTGAAACCAGTACGTATAGCACGTCCATTGGACGTGTGCAAAGAAAAACATATGTCAACTTCTTTTTAGTGCAAAGAAACACATGACCTTACTTCGTTTTTCATTGAAAATTGTACAACGCACAAAAATAGAAATTATTTTATGTTTTAGTGTACCAAACAAATACTTCAAAAACACATAATTATTTGGTTTGCATATATAAGTATAATTATCATACATACTAAAAAATTGTAGGTTTCATTTTGGAAAAAAAGATAAATATTCTTCGATTTTAGTATCTTATGGTTACATATACAAAACCGTATCCATCATCAGATATTTGAAGCTATATGACAAAGGAAAAAATATGGCATGTATATTATAAGCATGGGAAGAATAAATTTTTTTCCAAAGCTAGCTATGCCAAAAATCTGAATTTACAAAAGATATAACACTAACTATAATTATTTAGAGTTTTCTTATTTAATATATCAAGAATAATAGAAAAGTCTATAATTAGATGACTGTAGTTTACTTACTCACCGATATCATGCACTAAAGGTATATATGTGAGTTACCAATAACAATGTAGCCAAGGTTTGTCTTCCACTACTATAAGGCATAATCTACATGCTTGTTCGTTGAGTTTTTTAATTAATTTTCTAACTTGCCCTACCATTTGCAATGTGTTGAATGTACAATAATTGTTGATAACTTGAATAATTTTGTTTATACCACATTTACTAACCTATTGCATATATTTTTCTTTAAATTCTACCAACATATATACAACCACTCTAATTCATTATAACCTACATCCTTTTAATTCATTATAGCTAAAAAATTATTTTACACTCGAAAATAATGAGATGACCAATTCAATGTTGATACAACCTATGCCCCAAAAATAATAAGAAAAAATGACATAAAGGTCATGCATAAGTAGTACCATGCTTAGCTTCTTTTTAGTGCGTAGCTATTATTACCATATGTAGTTCACATATAGAACATAATACCCAATCAAAACTCTAATTATGTTGTAAAAAAGTAAAACATTACATGCTCCAATCCAAATATAATACCAGTTGGACATTTAACATTTATATAAAAATCTGCAAATAGGAAGTGATGATGGAAATTCAGTCAGAAATAATATTCGAGAAAAATAAATGGTTATCTGAAATATTAAGTTTTTAAAATTTAAAGAAATAAGAGTTGAACATGATGTTAAGTTTTTCTCAATAATTTAATCAAACACTATGTATGCACTCGAATACGTGGTAACAAACTATATGCTTCTAGGTGGCATCCAACTTTAACAATGAACGCATGAACAAACTTATCGATTGAAAATGATACGATTGGTACTTATTGAAGTAACTTTGATGACAATATATCATACTTTTATCAAAATCATAGACTTTGTTCAGTTCAGTAAACAATGAAGACCATGATTCAGTAAAGTAGCGATAAAATATTTACTGTATCTGCACATTTTCATTAATAGTTAATTAGCAAATATTCATGCCTACGATTGTGTGATCGCCGTTACCAAAAGTTAAGTGGAGTGAAAGCTTTAATTTTAAAATAAGTTAAGAACACATCTTCATAGAGAATTGCAACGACCCTAATTTTGACTAACATTATTTAGGACATTTAATAGATAAATTAAATGAAATAATGTAAATGGTTAAGGGATTGAGATTTGTGTAATTATAAGGTAGTCGTGCCTTAAGTAATGAATAAACAACTGGAAATTTAAAATGAAGTAAGTAAAGGTAACAAGATAATGGCAAAATAAGAATAAGTTATATTTGCATACTCTAAACCCTCATCCCATTTTTATTTCCAACATTCACAAACAAAAACTAAACATAGAGTTTGGCCGGCCACCATTAGAAGAAATCTAAAGGAAGATAAGCAAGAATTCAAGAAGGAAGCTTAATCAAATCAATTCAAGGGCAAATCTGAAACTCCAAGGTGAATAATAGATTACATATTATTTTTAATGTTTTCGATTTCTAGATAAGATCTGAGTTTATTTTGCAAGAAAAATGCCATGTTTTGATTTTTTAAATAGTTATATATGGTTGTTGATGATTTATGTTGTTTCATATAGATTTTATGATAAGATTTAATTTGAAAAACATATCAAATGGCATCCAAATGGCTTGCGTTTTTGATATAAGGTCAGAAACATTATTTTAGAGATGGGTTTCAAGTTTCATAATTTTCTAAGTTGTTGTGGATTTGTTATGAATTTTCTAGTAAAGAAAATGTTTAAATTGGGTTTAAATTATTTTGGCTATTATATGTTAGTTTTGGATCAAAAATTTAAACAGGAAATTATTGTCAAGGACAAAATTTCTCAGCGTTTTGCCTCAAGGACAGACCTTCGGTATTTTAGCCTGAAAAACAACTTTCTTTAGGTATTAGTTTTTAGTTATTGATGGCAGTTTTTAGGTACCATTTTGTAATTATCGGTAGCAGTTTTTAGGTATCAGTATTTAGTTCGGTAGCAGTTTTGGAAGAATGTTTGTTCTTATGAATAATTTTTAGGAGAATGTTTGTCCTTGTGGTTAAAATATTGAGATCGTGTCCTTGAGGCTAAAAATATACAAATTTTTGTCCTTTAAATTAATTCCCCCTATACAATATCCACTCCCTCCTTTGCTTCCATCGGTACTCTTTAGGAGATAGTTTTACAGTTAATTACCCTAATGCTCTAAGAATTAGTGATTAGGAGATATTAAGAGTCGTTTGCCTATATATACCATAGAACAAGTATTTTCCGAAGAATATTAAGATAAAATGATGAGCATCCATGATGGTGAATTTGGAAAGACCGCTGGCATAATTAGCAAACTTTTGAATTTATTACAACATTGCTCATATCTAAATGTATTGAAGGTTCGAGTGCAGAAACTTATTGTCGTTTAGAATTTGTCTACTCTTGATAGTTTCTTTCAAAGTATTACACCTTGATAAACCGAATAAGCGCATGTGTCAATAGTTGCTTTTTAAGCTTTTGAAGTTACATACACTTAATGAATATTGTACTAAATTATGGACGATTTTGTCATTTTATTCCTTCTTTCTACCAAAACTGTATCTTTCTATAAACCAACAATAAATTCACTCTACTGTGAAAACTACAAACATTCTCTTCCTCTTCTTTCTAAACAAACTAAAAATAACGGATTATAATCTTCGATTCTTGTAACATCCCCTATTTTGAGGTCCGAAGCTAAGCGCTACAGATGTTGCAGTCATTTATAGTATCAACTTCCGGTGATAAAATACAGTAATGTTAATGGTCACACGTGAAAATGAAATAAAAATCAACACATATTTAAAAACAACTTTTCTGATTACATTACAAATCAATATTTCATATTCAGATACATCCAAAACGATTCTCAGGTTTTGATCAAATATAATTATTATAAATTATGCCAAGAGCGACATATGAAGATGCCCCCTTGGATGATCAGATACTAAATAGACATATCAGTCATAATACATCACAGCGGAAATAAAATTAAAAAGCTTCTAACTTTGTCTACTACACGTCTTCAGAACCTTATTTGACCACCTACTAATCTTGTAAAACCTTAACTTTCAATCTGCACAAATTAATTTTTGAGCACACGAGAGTTTAAGGGGAAAACATAAACTTTGAGTCAGACATAAAGCCTGGTGTGAATAATACTATTACATCTCGGTTTACTGATATTAAATAAGACCACGCCGCTTAGCGGAACGGGTTTCGCTTCACTAATATCCCTTTTAAAAAAATATCTTTTTGCAAATCAGAATCCTGCAATCAAACCGATTAAAGCAATAGTAGCAACATCATATATGCACATAAATCAGGTGATCAATGGACTATCTGTCCGAACAATATAGTTTTGTTTGGTTAACTACTAAACATTGGCTGACTCGGGCCTACCAGACAAAATAAATAATGTAACATCCTTTAGACACACTCCTGGACGGTCTGTCGTTAACTTACTTCTCCCAAGGTCAACTGATCCTAATGGTTTTGCGGGCTCACCAATAACCTATCTTTCTTTGTATATTCCTTTATGTGTGTGACATCATTTTAGTCTTACTTGTGACAAAGCCCTACATACTGGAATTATGTACTTATATTACTAGGGGATACAGCTAAAGTATAAGGCACGACCTTATACCAATCCCATCTGGTATTCTAATATTTGAGTCATTTACTTAGGGTTAACTGCCCCATCAAATATTCCTTGAAAACATTTCTTTCAAATTGATTTAGCTCTTTAAATCATACTTAAACAAGGAAAATATACTTTTTGCTTTACTCAAATATCTTTGTCATGATATATGTTTTATACAAAAACAATGTTAATGAAAACCTAAATCAATAAGGTTATCTATCCCTTTAAAAATAGTTAAAGCCCTTCTTTAAATTAGAAAACATTAGGTTTTAAATTCAAGATATCATCTTTGAAACACTTGTTTAAAAACTTTAAACAGTCCCTTTTGAATCTATTGAAAATACCCTTTCAAAATAGGTTAACAACTTTACCTTGAAACACTAGGCCGAAAGGCCAAAACATACCTTTCGAAACCTTTAAAATTATACATTTCGAAATCATTGAAAGTATCCCTTCGAAAGCTTTGTAAAACCTTAGACATCCTCTTTTCAAAATACTTTAAACTTGCATTTCAAAAGCATTGGAAACCTTTCATTCAAATACTAAAAGTAAACCTTTCGAAAAATTAGGGAATCTCCCCTTCGAAACCTTCATTATATATCTTTTGAAAGCATTAAAGTCCTTTACTTAAAACAAACCTTTCGAAACCATTGGGTTCAAGTAAAAGTTTGTGGAACATAGCTTCGAAACCATTTAAAACCATTCCTTTCGAAACCTTTGGGTTTAACTTTCAATATATCTAAAGGTCTTAGAGAACTAAGGTGAAAGCATTCTTCCTAAGTAAAAGAAAGTGGATGGTTTCGGAACCAAATCTTTCGAAAGCATTGATTCGAAGGGTTGAATGCGACAGTAGGGGTTTCGACTCCTTCGAAAGCTTGTTTTAAAATCAAAAGGCGGTAACCCATTCGAAAGCCCTTTCTTTATATAAACAGAAGCAAGTTGGTTAAGTCGAAAGCTCCAACCCCTTCGAAAGCCTTATTTATAACCAAAATAGTTTCAAGTTTATAAGAGCTACTTCTACCCCTTCGAAAGCACGTTTCGACTCTATACCTTCCGCCTTTCTCCAATCCACTACATTCCAAGGCATTGATATCATGTGTATTAGTTTCGACTTGGTTGGAGACGGATGTATGAGGTCGAAAGGTGGCTGCTATAAGTGGCGAAGCAGTAATCCTTTAAAGAACCGATATTTAACTTTTTAAAGTAATTTCTTTCCAACTAACTTGTCTTATTTGTCAACATATAATTGGTTGCCAATTATTTTTCAAAATCTTTTTCTAAAAGTGTTGCCAAATTCAGTAATTAACAATTTAAAACATTAGCAAATTGCCCCTTCTTCTTTTCTAAACATATAAAACATTTAAGTCTCATATCTTAAATAATTTTATATCTTTAATAAATACTTAGGAAAATTCTCAAAAAATTCCCATAAATCACTTTTAATATGTTTTCTAACATATTTAAATTTCTGACCCAAAACTAACATATAATAGCCGAAAATAATTTAAACCCAATTTAACCATTTTCTTTACTAGAAAATTCATAAAAAATCCACAACAACTTAGAAAATTATGAAACTTGAAACCTATCTCTAAAATAATGTTTTTGACCTTATATCAAAAACGCAAGTGTTTGGATGCCATTTGATAGGTTTTTCAAATCAAATCTTATCATAAAATCTATAAGAAACAACATAAGTCATCAACAAGCATATATGACCATTTAAACAATCAAAACATGACATTTTTCTTGCAAAACAAATTCGGATCTTATCTAAAAACCGAAAATAATAAAAATAAGATGTAACCGATTATTCACCTTAGCTTGTTGTTAAGGAGTTTGCGATTTTCCCTTGAATTGATTTGATTAAGCTTCCTTCTTGAATTCTTGCTTATCTTCCTTTAGATTTCTTCTAATAGTGGTCGGCCAAACTCTATGTTTAGTTTTTGTTTGCAAATGTTGGAAATGAGAATGGGATAAGGGTTTAGGGTATAAGAATATATCCTATTCCTATTTGGCCTTTATCTTATTACCTTTACTTACTTCATTTTAAATATCCATTTGTTTATTCATTACTTAAGGCACGACTACCTTATAATTACACAATCTCAATCCTTTAACCATTTACATTATTTCATTTAATTTATCTAATTAAATGTCCTAAATAATGTTAGTCAAAATTAGGGTCGTTACAGACTCCCCTTCTTAAAGAATTTCTTTCTCAAAATTACGATAAGGTACTCATAAAATCAATCATAAAGGTAAAACATACCATGAAACAAGTTAGGATAAGAATCTCTAACCCTGCTCTCAGTTTCTCAAGTATAGTCTCTCTCGTTGTCACTCCATTAGACTTTGACTAGTCTGACTGTCTTGTTCCTTAGTCTCTTCTCATCTCTCACGACTATACGAACTGGCTTTCTAATTATAGTGAAGTTCGGTTCCACTACTAAATCATCGAACACAGTCGATGCTATAGTAGTCTCTGGATCTGGAATACACTTTCTTAGATGAGAAATATGGAAAACATTGTGGACTCCTCCCAAACTACTTGGTAAGTCCACTCTATACGTGAGTTTCCTAATCCTTTCTATAATAGGAAATGGTCTAACAAATCTCGGCGCCAATTTTCCTGATTTTCCAAATCGAATTACACCTTTCATCGGTGACACCTAGATGAAAAAACGATCTCCAATTGAGAACTCTAAGTCTTTCTGTCTCTTATCAGCATAACTCTTCTACTTAGACCGAGCTTCCTTCATTCTAGCTCGAATGAGCTCAATCTTTTCTGCAGCTTCTCTAATCAAATTTAGACCAAGAACTAACCCATCCCCGGTCTCTAACAAAAAAACGGGAGATTTGCATGGCCTTCCATACAAAGCTTCAAACAATATCATCCCTATACTAGCCTGATAGCTGCTATTATACGAAAACTTGGCTAAGTGTAGTTGGTTTTCCCATGATCCCCAAAAATCTAGTACACAAGCTCGTAATAAATCTTCTAAGACTTTGTTAACTCTTTCTGTTTGCCCACTGTTTGTGGATGGTAAGTGGTTCTCATCTTGAGCTTGGTTCCTAAAGTCTCTTGTAGACTCTTCCAGAACCCGCTAGTGAATAAGGAATCCCTATCACTTACTATACCACTAGAAATTCCATGTAGTATAACTATATTCCTCATAAACAACTTAGCTAAAACAAACGTCGTCCTGATTGACTTAACTGGAATGAAATGGGCACTCTTGGTCAATCTGTCCACGATAACCAATATACTTTCATTTCCTCGATTCAACCTTGGCAACCCGTCTATAAAATCCATTGAGATAGCATCCCATTTCCATAATGGAGTATCTAAAGGCTGAAGTAACCCACTTGGTTTCTGATGTTCGGCTTTTACCTATTGACAATTCAAACACTGTTTCACCCATAAGCCTATATCCCTCTTTACGCCTTTCTAAAAGAAACTTCTTTTCATGTCCTGATACATCTTAGTTTCTCCCGGATGAATGATGAACTTTGAACGATGACATTCTCCAAGAACTTCCTTCCTAATGTTTCCCATGTTCGAAACACAGTCTTCTTTTCTTCCTCAACCACCCGTTCTGGTCAAGTCTGAAATCTTTTAAGTCATTGCTTTCCATTCCATCCCTTAACTTTCTGATCCCTTGCACTAATAATGGATCCTCCTTCTGCTTAGAAGCAATCTTTTCGATCATCACCGGTTGAACTTCTAAACACGACAACATAGTGGTTTCCTTACTAGATCTAGCTTCAGATCTTCACTGTATTTTGCATGTAGTCAATGCTTTTAAATCTTTCCACTCGGTTATCATTGCTAATACTGCATTCTGATGTTTCCTGCTAGGTGCATTCGGAACCTTGTTACCTTTTCCTGGTGTATACTTAATACCAAAAAGTCATAAGCGGCTAAAAACTCTAACCACCTTTGTTGCCTCATATTCAACTCATTTTGAGAGAATAAATACCTCAACGACTTATGATCTGTATACAACTCGAATCTTTCTTCCAAAAGGTAATGTCTCTACATCTTTAGTGCAAAAATTACCGTAGCTAATTCCAAATCGTGAATTGGATATCCAACCTCATGCGGTCTGAGCTGTCGAGAAGCATAGGCAATCACTTTACCTCTTTGCATTAACACAGCTCCTAACCCTGTTCAACATGCATCTGTGTACACCACTAAGTATATAGTTCTGATCCCCCTCTGAAACAACTAACACAGGTGCATTTGTCAATAAGTGTTTCAATTTCTGGAATGCCTCCTCACACTTTTCAGTCCAGACAAACTTCACACCTTTTCGAGTTAGCTTAGTCATCGGTGCCACTATCTGCGAAAAATCCTTAATGAATCTCCAATAGTAACCAGCTAATCCAAGAGAACTCTTTATCTCAGTCACTGTCTCGGGTCTCTTCCAGCCATTTACTGCCTCGATCTTAGCTGGATCTATAGACAATCCTTTCTCTAAGACTACATGACTAAGGAACTTCACTTCCTTCTTCCAGAAATGACACTTTAAAATTTTCACTTTCAGTTGATGCTGGCTCAACGTCTCAAGCACCACTTTAAGATGAAATTCATGCTCCCTTTCATCTTTAGAGTATACCAAAATGTCATCTATGAATACCAATAAGAAATTATCCAAGTGCTCTCGGAAAACTCGGTTCATCAAATCTATAAAGAATGCTGGCGCATTAGTTAGTCCGAATGGCATTACCAACCATTTGTACGATCCATATGCGGTTCTAAACACCGTCAAAGGAATACTATCCTCAGCCACTCTAAGCTGATGGAACCCTATTGCCAAATCCAACTGGGAAAATACTTTGGCTGCACTCAACTGGTCGAACAAATCGTCAATTCTAGGTAACAGATATCGATTCTTTATCGTCTTCTCATTCAACTTACGATAATCGATACCTAACCTTAACAATCTGTCTGGTCTCCTTGCAAACACTGCGGCTGCTCCCGAAGGCGAACTGCTTGGTCTAATAAAGTTCTTATTTTCCAAATCCACCAACTGCACTTTTAGCTCCCTCATCTCGGTACGTGTCATTCTGCTTGGCGGTCTACTCACCGGTTCTGCTCCTGATACTATATCTATCTGAAACTTAATAGCTCATTTCGGCCGCAGTCCTACTACGGGCTTAAAGACATCTGCGAATTCTCTAATAACGAAAACTCGATTTAACTCGTCTTCTGCCTCCATAACACCCAACAAAGCATCATCCTCAAAACTAGGGTTTTCTATAGAGTATATTATCCGATCACTACAATCAGGGTGTCTAAGTGATATTTTACTATCATGGAAAACATCCTAGTATCGTTTTTACTTAACCAATCCATACCTAAAATAATTCCAAGCCCTACGAAATCAAACACATGCAAACTGTAAGCAAATACTTGACTTAACAATTCAAAATCTAGGTGGTCACATCTCGTCCTAACAGTCACATACCCTCTTATCGGATTTGAAACCCTGAAGGAAGTAACTAGGTATGAGGGTTCTAGGTTAAGCTTATCTACCAAACAATGAGATATAAAAGAATGCGATGCACCAGTATCAAATAGAACTCTAATTGATACACCATGAATCAAAAGCGTACCTCCCAACGTAGCTTTTCCCTTTTCCTCTGCGGTTGGTCTCGAGGTAGCTGGCTCCAATGTAAACACTTTGCCCTTTCCATCCTTGGCTGGCTCTTTGCACAGGTTCTTATAATGTCCAATCTGATCGCAGTTGAAACATCTTACTCCTTTCTTGTCAGCAACTTTCTTCCATTTGCATGTCGGCACTCATGAGCATAGTGTCCCTTCTTATCACACTTATAGCAGATAACTTCCACCTTTCCCTTCTTGGTAGCTCCACTCTTCTGAGCTCCCTTCTTATGGAAAAACTTCCTCTTCTAGTTTTGCCCTCCTTGAGCTCCTCCTACCTTGTTACCCTCAAGAAAAGCAAGCATCTCTTTCTGCCTTAAAGCCATCTCAAAAATACATCGCACAAATCTCTAATATGCAATAATGTGGCCTTAGTAAGCTCAGGTTTCAACCCACAAATGGACTTCTCATTCCTTTTGATAACATTATCAAACGTAGCATATCCATATCTCGATAGCTCCTCAAATTTGGTTGCATACTAAAGCACTGTCATATCTCTCTACTCTAACTCAGCAAACTTCCTGAGCATAGTTGACTTCATAATCTCTGACATAAACCTCTCCTTAAACCTTCTCCTGAACTCAGCCCAAGTCATGGTCTCCTCATTGACTCCAACTGTAACATTGTTCCACCAATACAGTGTTGCTCCTTGTAGTTGCTTATAAGCAAGCATCCTTTTCTGCTCATCATTGAGCCTCAAATCAGCAAAAAATCTCTCGCAATGAAGTAACCAATTCTCCACTTCAATTGCGTCCTCAGTCCCGATAAATGGTTTTCCTCCCAGCCTGGCAAAATCTTTGCTCAATACTACATAGTTATTAACCACCGGAGCTCCCTGATTTCCTCCTTCAACATTTCCTCCAGCTAAACCCGCAATAACTCCAGCCTACATCATGTTAACAAAGAACTAATACATAGTTCCCATATCAACTTGCGGCATTCCATCACCCACATTAGCAGCTTGTGCCTAACCTAGATTCCTCCTAGTGTTTGGTTTGGCATTATCATTGGTTGTGGTGCTTCCCCCACCAATGTTGACTCTTCCACTTCTAGCATCCATATCCTACGTCCGTAAAATCTACATTCGAGTCTTTATAAGATACAGAAGAATAGCCTAAGAGAGATGGGGAATAAAGATAAAGCGTATACTTATATATATAGCAAATACAAGTACGTTAATGTAGCGTTATCCCATATCCCAATCTTTTCTCTAATTTTGTAGGATTATGTTTTCAAAATCATTTTAAGTTTGAAATTCCTTTTAAGTTTTTCATAAACCTCGCTCTAATACCAAGTTGTAACATCCCCTATCTCGAGGTCTGAAGCTAAGCGCTACAGATGCAGTAGTCATCTATAGTATTAACTTCCGGTGATAAAATATGGTAACGTTAATGGTATCCATAATATCATAAGCACATGAATATGAAATAAAAATCAACATAGATTTAAAGACAACTTTTCCGATTACATTATAAATCAATATTTCATATTCAGATACATAATCCCAAAACGATTCCCATGTTTTGATCAAATATAATTATTACAAATTATGCCAAGAGCGACATATGAAGATGCCCCTTTAGACGACCAGAGTACTAAATAAACATATTAGTCATAATACAACACAGAAGAAATAAAATTAAATAGCTTCTAACTTTGCCTCCTGCACGTCTTCGAAAGCTTATTCGTCCACCTACAAGGCCCGTAAAACCTTAAGTCTCAGTCTACTCAAATTAAATTTTTGAGGACTTGAGAGTTTCGGGGGAAAACATAAAGCTCGAGTCAGACATAAAGCCTAGTGTGAATAATGCTATTATATCTTGGTTTATTGATATTAAGTGAGACCAGACTGCTTAGCGGAACGGGTTTCTCCTCACTAATATCCCTTTTAAAAACATATCTTTTTGCAAATCAGAACCCTGCAATCAAACTGATTAAAGCAATAATAACAATATAATATATGTACATAAATTAGGTGATCAATGGACTATCTGTCCGAACAATATAGTTTTGTTTGGTTAACTACTAACCATTGGCTGACTCGGGCTTACCAGACAAAATAAATAATATAACTTCCGTTAGACACACTCCTGGACGGTCTGTCCTTAACTTACTTCTTCCAAGGTCAACTAATCCTAATGGTTTTGCGGGCTCACCAATAACCTATCTTTCTCTGTATATTCCTTTCTGTGTGTAACATCATTTTAGTCTTACCTATGAAAAAGCCCTAAAGACTAGAATTATGGACTTATATTAGCTAGGGGCTATAGCTAAAGTATAAGGCGCGACCATATACCAGTCCCGTCTGGTATTCTAATATCCGAGTCATTTACTTAGGGTTAACTGCCCCATCAAATTTTCCTTGAAAACATTTCTTTCAAATTGATTTAGCCCTTTAAATCATACTTAAACAAGGAAAATATAATTTTTACTTTACTCAAATATCTTTGCCATGATATATGCTTTATACAAAACAATGTTGATGAAAACCTAAATCAATAGGGTTATCTATCCCTTTAAACAAGTTAAAACCCTTCTTTAACTTAGAAAACATTAGGTTTTAAATTCAAGATATCATCTTCGGAACCCTTGTTTGAAAACTTTAAATAGTCACTTTCGAATTCATTGCTTTCAAAATAGGTTAACAACTTTACATTGAAACACTAGGCCGAAAGGCCAAAACATACCTTTCGAAACCTTGAAATAGAGACCTTTCGAAATCATTGAAAGTATCTCTTCAAAAGCTTTATAAAACCTTAGACATCCTCTTTTCAAAATACTTTAAATTTGCCTTTTGTAAGCATTGAAAACCTTCCATTCAAATACTAAAAGTAAACCTTTCGAAAACTTTGGGGAATCTCCCCTTCGAAACCTTCATTATATATCTTTCGAAAGCATTAAAGTCTTTTATTTAAAACAAACCTTTTGAAAACATTGGGTCCCAGTAAAAGTTTGTGGAACATAGCTTCAACACCATTAAAAACCATTCCTTTCAAAACCTTTGGATTTAACTTTCAATATATCTAAGAGTCTTAGAAGAACTAAGGCGAAAGCATTGCTTTCGAAAGCATTATTCCTAAGTAAAAGAAAGTAGATGGTTTCGAAACCAACCCTTTCGAAAGCATTGATTCGAAGGGTTGAATGTGGCAGCAGGGGTTTCGACCCCTTCGAAAACTTGTTTTAAAATTAAAAGGCGGCAACCCATTCGAAAGCACTTTCTTTATATAAACAGGAGCAAGTTGGTTAAGTCGAAAGCTCCAACCCATTCGAAAGCCTTATTTATAACCAAAATAGTTCAAAGTTCATAAAAGCTACTTTTACCCTTTCGAAAGCACGTTTCGACTCTATACCTTCCGCATTTCTCCAACCCACTATGTACCAAGGCGTTGATACCATGTGATTGGTTTCGACTTGGTTGGAGGCGGATGTATGGGGTCGAAAGGTGGCTGCTATAAGTGGCGAAGCAGTAATCATTTACAAAACTGATTTTTAACTTTTTAAAGTAATATCTTTCTAACTAAACTGTCTTATTTTTCAACTTATATTGGTTGCCAATTCTTTTTCAAAATCTTTTTCTAAAAGTGCTGCCGAATTCAGTTATTAAGAATTTAACACATTAGCAAATTGCCCCTTCTCCTTTCCTAAACATATAAAACATTTAACTCCCATACTTTAAATAATTTTATCAGGAAATTATTGTCAAAGACAAAATTTCTCAGCGTTTTAGCCTCAAGGTCAGACCTTCAGTATTTTAGCCTGAAGGACAACTTTCTTTAAGTATCAGTTTTTAGTTATTGATAGCAGTTTTTAGGTATCAGTTTGTAGTTATCGGCAGCGGTTTTTAGATATCAGTTTTTAGTTCGGTAGCAGTTTTGAAAGAATGTTTGTCATTATGAATAATTTTGGAAGAATGTTTGTCATTATGAATAATTTTGGAAGAATGTTTGTCCTTATGAATAATTTTTAGGAGAATGTTTGTACCTATGGTTAAAATATTGAGATCGTACCTTTGAGGCTAAAAATATATAAATTTTTGTCTAAATTAATTCTAAAAGGAAGACAAATAGGAACAAAAATGCATATCAAGACGGATCCTATATTTTCACATAAACCGTGACATCAAAAGACCAAACAAATCCCTGAAACAATGCCAATTTGCTCAAATATACAAATAAATAATAGGGGTTTTGGACGAAAGGTCCCTATTCTCAAAGCTCATGCACAAAAAGTCCCTACTCATAAATCCATCTAATTAGGTCCCTATTTTATTATTTTTTATCAAAATGTCCCCTTCCAAAAATTGGCATAACATCAAAATCAGGGGCAAAAGTAGCATAAATTAGCTAAAAACTAAAAATAGGGACCTAATTTTCATAACTTTTTCGAGAGGGACTTTTCTTCCATCATATTTCAATTTCGGGGACTAGACAGTCATTCCTTGTAAATAATAAGTTTAGCACAATATCTTTTCAAGTTATAACAACTAAATTAAAATTTGATTAATTATCAAATTTATTTCTGTCTTGTTTTCTCTCTCCTCCTTTAAACGGCGAATTCTTTACTTTTCTAGCATCTCCTCCTCTCTTTCTCTCTCCTCCATTTCTCAAAACTTAACGTGGAGGAAGAAGAAGAGGAGCTAATCTCAGGTAATTTTCCTGTTAACACAATTTAAACTCTTTGGTTTGAATTTATCCGTTTGTGTCTCATTTGGTTGCCGTTCCTGTCCCTGGTTTTAAATCTTATACTGGATCGGATGTCTGATCTATTGTAAATGTTATTGGTTGGTTTTTACGAGATAACAGACATAGCGATTTGTTTGTGCAAAGTTTGTCTTGTTCGATTTTTCTCCCTTAATCCGGTTATTTTGTTGACCGTTGCTAATATATACCTATATTATGTAATTGTATGAATTGATGTACATTTCTAATGTTGACCTTTATCCAAAAGCAACAATTAAAGAGTCTTATGCTCCTTGTAAGTAACAATTGTGCAATATGTTAAGTATAATTGGAAAAATATCAAAAGAGAGAAATTCTAATTTGTATAGAATATCTTCTGATTATGGGTGAGATTCCTTTCGTTTATGGTTAAGGTTTGAAAGTTCATACTTAATTGGTTGTACAGCTTCACACTGCAGATCATGTATACCAGCAATTCCCAAATTAGAAATAAAGTTTAGAATCTTGATTCAGTCTTCCGTATCAGGCTTTCTGCCAAAGAAGGATCAGTTTTGGTTTAGTATAATTTTTGCATTTAACTAAATTTAATATGTTGTCGATAGTTCGATTTTATCATTGTTATGTAGTATGTATAGTAGTATATAGTACTTAAATGTGTAGGATGCTTGTGAGATAAATGAGCTTAGTGTTATACTTCATGTTCAAACATTGAAATTTTTATTTTTAATTACAGTGTTTTCCTTTCTTCTAACAATCTTTTTTTGGGTGGAACTTTACATTACATATTTATAGGTGCATAAAGTTGTATATAAATTAGAACAGAGGAAAAACATGCGGAGATGGTTATGTTGTGCCGCAAACATTGATGATCAGCATCATGATGACAGAAATCAAAACTCTTCAAAGACTAGTTATGACGGTATCATCCTATCACTTTTGAGATATGCTGTTAAGATAACGTCTCTGTTTTTTTCAGTGTACTTTTATTTGCTGGCTCAGTAGATTATACAATGCCTGTTTTGTTTTGTTTTCTTTTATTTATTACCATGATTAATTTTTTGAAACAAACATTCTCAATTCTTCGTGCTAACTTAAACTACCTACAAAAAACACACAATGCATGTATTGCACAGTTGGACTGAACTATTCACTCTAGCTGTATAGCTGAAATCAAGCTTTCAGGAAAAAGAAGAGCTAATATATGAAGATAAACTCATTCGTTCATATCTGAAGTTAGTAATCTTCTTAGAATATAATGGCGAGGTCTTGTCCGTTTTGGTACTTATTTAACTTATACATTTTGAATTGCTGTATACTAGTAAGAGTAATATCACTTTAGTCTTGGTTATTTCACAGAATTACTCCACCTGTCAATAATAGCATGTAGCTTAGTCAAAATTTATCGGTTTACATGCATAGGTGAGCAGGTCAACAAAGTGAGTAGGTAATATGTAAATTCTGTATGTCTAGGGGATTTAACAAAAAGCATTTGGCTTAACATGCAGAGTTCTTATTCTTTGACAACTGCCACTGACTCATAGCTATTAGGTTGGAATAAGTTAGCATACACGGATGAAAATTAAAGCAGGGTTGGGCTTTATATACATGAGGCATATGAAATTGCTCTCCATGGGTATTATATGCATATGCAGCGATGAAACCAGCTTTTTGGTTTGTGGTGGGCAGAGTTGTATACATGGTCAAATATATAATAGATAAAAAAAAATGAAATTCAACCCAAGCGTTTTAGTGCAGTAAATTTTGACACACATCAAAATAATATAGTTTGACTGCTTGCAAAATGTTGATAATTTTTTTGATTGTAGTAGATGCTAGAAGAGTTAATGCTAGACAAATCAATCTGTGAACAAGAGGGTATCGTTCGACTTTTTATTATTTAAGCAACTCCTTATTTAACAATTGGTGTTTCCCATTGAAAATCAATTTCCAACTCACTAAAATCTATCTCCATGATAGTATTGCTTAGCAAACATGCATCATCAATTCTTAAAGCTTCAAAGTTTTTTTTTGGCTCCAAAACTGAACTGAGGCCTAAAAATTATACTGTCATGTCTGAAAATCTTGTAGATAACTCCATTACTTCTGTATTGACGGTTTCATACTGTAGGATTCCAGCTCTTTAACATCAAATTCAAAGGAGGACTCGGAGACGATGTTCCAATATTGTCGGACGTTTTTGTGTAGAATGAAACAAAATTTTGATTGGTCCCTTGGACATAGGGTTTAAGTTCAAACAATAAAAAAAATGTTTAATACTATTTTGGATTTTTTACCATATTAGACTAGTTTTAAAAAGATATAACATGAATAGACCATTTTTAAAAGTATTTACAACTATAGACCAGTTTTTGTTTAACTGGTCTATAGCGTTGGCGATTTTTCAAAAATCGCCAACGTGCGATTTTTGAAAAATCGCCCAGAGGGAATAAATCTGGGCGATTTTTGAAAAATCGCCAGAAATCTAGCTATAAATCCAACCAACAACCCCCCTTCTTCTTCACTATCAACTTTACCAAACTCATCATAAATTTTCTGAAACTCCGCAAACCCTACCTCTTCATAGAAAACCCAAAAAATTCCGATTCTCACAAGATACAATCAAAGTTTCTCAACAAGTAAGTGTAATCTTCGGTACTAGGTAATGTAAATCGATTTATAATATGTTTTCGCTAGCTAAAATCCTAATTCGGAGCTGATGTGTATTCTAACCGATGTTCACGTACTCGCAGTAGACCGTGACCTCCCCGGTGGCCGTCTCACAGTCGGAGGCAATATCTGAGGACCGTTATATGCGCCCCAAAATCTCCTATCACGCACGGGATGAAACTCCGGCTTATAAGCGGCTTTGTAGCTGTCAACGGAGTACCAACTTGACGCTAAGTCATGATGTGCTCTATTAGCACCACTTGCTTGCGCCGAACAAGCTGCCATTACATGAGAGCATGATATCTTCTGCAGTATCGGAATGTTACATGTGCACGAGCAGTTGGTGCCGTCGATTATAACTTTGTATTCATCACCAAAGTAGTGAATTACCTGCCATTCAGTTTGACTAAATCGTACTAGTCTGCAGCGACGTGCTTCGCTGGCTCTTTTTGCTATTTTGGCTTTCCACTTTGGAGTCAAGCGTGTCGCTAGTTCATCTGCAATTTGGCGACGCTTACAGAAATATTCAACTGAGCGATAGAATGTTCGTGCAACCAAAGCCTTTATAGGTAGCGATCTAGCTCCTTTCAATACGCCGTTAAAACTTTCAGAAGCATTAGTTGTCATTACATGAAAGCGTCCTCCATCGTCTTTGCACAAAGCCCAGTTTTCTTCAAAATTACCCAGACTCCGCTCAATCCACTCATGCGCACGTCTACTTGTTGCTTTTATCTCTTCTCTGATTTTCAGGTACTCAACTACTTCAGACGCGCACGCTGCCGAATAAAATAATCCTGTCAAACGCTTATCTCTGAATCCTGCCGCTTGAAAGTTGGCTTTGAGATGTCTTGCACAATAACGATGTTTATGCGGTTGTCGCCATTTTCCGTGTAAAGCTTTTGGAATTCCTTTCATCCTATCGGATATGAAAGTAATACAACGACCGCGAACACTATGTACGAATTCTAGCATGCAAGAAAAAAACCAACCCCAAGAATCACATGACTCCGATTCAACTACTGCGTATGCCAAAGGATAAAGACAATTATCTGCATCTATCGCGGTTGCAACAAGCAATGTGCCTTTGTATTTACCGTACAAGTGTGTCCCGTCAATACATAACAACAGCCGACAACGTGCAAAACCTGTAATGCAAGGCCCAAATGCCCAAAAAGCGCGATCGAACACTCCCACTTCATCATGTGTCACGTGACCTATAGAGCCAGGGTTCGTTCTTTTTATCTCGTCAAAATACTGTGGTAAAGTCGAGTACGATTCTGCCCAATCACCATAAATTCTCTCTGTTGCTTTGCTTAATGCACGCCACGCTTTCATGTAACTTATGTTGATGAACAACTGATCGTGCACAAGCACTTGAACTGTACCAGCTGAAATATCCAAATCGGCTTTGACAAAAGACATTATTTTTGTCACAAGAAATTTCGAAGTTGCTTGCTTATGGTTGGAATTAACTATTGGGTTGACACAAGTGTGTTCGCTTGGATACTTCCGAATTTCCCACCATCCCGACTCGGATTTTTTCGAAACTATGGCATGTATTCTCCAAGGACAATTACCTTCAACGGTGCATATAGTGGTATATTGTGTTTTGTTCGACTTTATCGGTTTGTATGACACAGCATGCAGAATTGACCATTCCGTTAGTTGTTGAAGAAACTTCTCTTTTGTCTCAAAAACCATTCCAACACTGAAACCAGCTTGAACGCAAGAGGTCGAAAATCGTTCGTCGGAAAATTGAAGATTAGCAACAACAGATCTTGCCAACATTTGAGCGGTGCAAAGATCATCATCCAAAGGCACTTCCATCTCTGCTTCATCACTATCTGCATCATTGTCATCTGCTGCAGGGAAGTCATAGTTCAACGGCTCGTTGTTAACTTGCATTCTTTGTATCCAAGAGTCTTCGTTAACATTCATAGAAGCAACGACCATGCTATCTACATGACGTTCTTCATCCACGGCTGCATTCCCACCAACATCCATATCATTGTCAAAATTCGCATACGGAGAATGGGTGGATGGTCCAGCACTCCATTGCGCACCAGAATCAGCTGTCATATACCTAATTGATATAAAGTAGTCAACTAACCGACAATAGAGACCAAATGAGACGAAAAATATAGCCCAATCTGTAAACATACCTTTGACTCATATCATATAGTTCGCATGGATTAGGATACATTGACCGCGACAAATTTGCATTAGCATGTCCATCGCTTTCGTCATGTTGAATGTCTTGTTGATGGAAGCTGTTTGAATTACGACATAGCTTCAGAAAAATTATCTACATAATAGTACATCTACCAATTCATCAATTTTTTTTACCTTGCACTCGTATTAGCATCCCTAGGCGGGTTGCAATAAATGTTGCTTTGTTGCGTAAATGGCTGCGCGTCTTCGTACGGCATAAATCCGTACTGCATTGTTGGAGGACGGTGTATTCCATCGTTTGGAAAAGGATTGCTATAGCTAGGAGATACGTAATCAGTAGATGGATCCGCAGTCTCCAACATCTGTGTATAATATCCAATTCCACTACTCACAACGGGAGATGACACCTGATGTTCTTGTTGTTGCTTTGCTACTTGCCCTACATATAACTCAATAGATTTTGCAACAGCAGAAAACATTACTTCTACATCGTCATCGTCCGCTAATGCTATTGCTTTAGAACCCGAGTCCGTAGGCCAGTTAACCACCAGCTCAAGTTCAAATTCTTCTTTATTAATCTTCGTCGTTTTGTACACAGCTTCTTTTAATTCCATCAAATTACAACCTTTTCGCACTCTTCCTGGTTTACAAATTCCACCAACATATTTACCGTTTCTTTGATCATCGACAAGTAGTTCGCCGTCATAGTAGCAAAGCGTAGGCATCATATTTCTCGCCATTCTACAGATCAATATACAATTCGTTCAGTATGTACACATTAAACCAACTTTTTACCTTAACATAACCATTTACTAAGTTCATCAAAATACAAAAATTAGTCAAAAAAACTAGGGTTTGGTGAATTTACCTTCAACTAGCTAAAATTTGCTAAGCAGCGTGAACTCGATCTATAGATTTACCACCGAACAAAAGTTTTAAAGAGCATGAAATTTGACTTCAGAACACATCTGCCATTACAGAATTTTGCTTAGGTTTTGAGGAAAAGATGAAAATGAGAGAGAAAGGTAGGCTGTTTGTGGCTATACCCTTTGGGCGATTTTTCAAAAATCGCATGTTGGCGATTTTGAAAAATCGCCAACGCTATAGACCAGTTAAACAAAAACTGGTCTATATTTGTAATTACTTTTAAAAGTGGTCTATTCACGTTATATCTTTTCAAAACTAGGCCAATATGGTAAAAAATCTTACTATTTTTGATCAAACAATTCACTTAATTTAACATTTTATTAGTTCATATTCAAATTGGCAAACAAAGTAAATTAACTGCCGATGAACTGGGATATAGGAACATAATAATAAGTAGGCAGTAAACTGATCAAACTAGTAAACTGATCAAACTAGTAAACAGTTGAAGTAAACAATTTGGATTATTTGTACGTAGTTTTTGTCAGCAAATTGGAGATACCAACAAAATTTTAATTATAAGCTACAATTCCAATATCAACAAGGAGCAGTAATCAATGCAAGGATAACCTAACAAACATGACGTTTTTCAAAGTCACATTTTTTGTATAATTTAATCAAACAAGTCAAGTAGCCAACAAATCAGAAAATTAAAATAACATAAAGAAGCAATAGTCAACAAGATTAAAAAGACAAATACCTGCAACACTGCACAAGAAATAGAATATTTAGATTTAATTCCTCAAATTAGGGTCTGGAAACCAAATTGAAGTCGCTCCTCATCAACCGCCGACAAAATAGAAGATTTAGATTTAATTAATCAAATTGAGTGTGAAAAATGAATTGGAGAACATCGTCAACATCAATTTTTAGGGTTGCGTGAGGTAAGCTAGATAGGTTAGGGTTGCAAGAAGATTTAATGTGTATTTTATTCTCCATATTTTTTTCTGGGTTTTTTTTCTTTTTTTCTGGAAATCTTGGGTTGGGCAACTGCCCACCCGACTCAAGCTTTGGATTCGTCACTGTGCATATGCATACCTCATCTTATAGAATTCAGTACTTGACTTCTACTCCCTTATCAGTTTCATATGGGTACACAATCGCTACAAAAAATAATGTGTTTGCAAACAAAATTTCTCAAACTTCATGTCTTAAAAATTATGAAAATGGTTTCTTAGTCCAATTATATATGATATATACTGTTCTGTGAAAAACAATGTAACATATACTGTTCTGTGCAAAACAATGTAACATCATTCATTTTCTCATTTTTAATCAGTTTCAAAATGAAGTCTTGAACTTTTTATATAAATACTTCCCGAGTATAGTAGTTGTGATAATAACATAAAATTTAACTTCTAGGTATGAAATAAAATATCCGACTAGAACCGCAAATTGGAAAGAAACGAGCCGAAACCAATGTCGATGGATCCTAGGTTAAGTATGAGTAACACAAAACACGGTAAAGACTCAATCCAATGCGAAAGATCTAATTTGTTTCAAAATTCCAGTTAACTAAATGTAAAATTATAAGAATTATGTTGTATAATTAATTGGTCTGAATCAAACTTTCAGTCGGTACATCTACGTTTTGAACATGTATAGTTATAGTTCAAATAATACCAAGCCAAAAAACCAAAAGATTAGAGTAAACCCTAAACAATCAATGTGATACTCGGCGGTTAAGGTAAGGTTTAAATTGTCATCCTTACCAACTATGAAAGTAAAATACTTTCAGACATTGACCCTTAGTCTCCTTTAAAGCCATTTTTTTCATGGATATCAGTGAACCTGCAAACTGCTTTTGTTGAAAATTCAATCTAATTTTATTGGAAAGATTATTGCTTAAGTGAAAGGTTATACCCATTAGGTTGAATAAAAAGTCACTTCCAACATACATTAGTTTTAATGAAAAACCATTTCCATTAGAAAAGAAGTATATTTAAGTGTGGAGTCATTTTTATTTAAAAGTATCTAAGAGTCGATTCCATTAAAAGAAAAGATGCCTAAATGAAGAATCATGTCTATTTGTAAGATGTGAAAAGTACCATATATGTGTGGTCATTTGTTTTGTGGTAGCAATCAAGTTAAATTGAAGTACCAATATATATTAAATTTAAGTAATATATTTCTTTTCTTTCTAACAAATGGTATCAAAGTCACATGTGTTTAGAGATCAAAACTTGTAGAAATATTTTAAGTTCCATCATTCACCAAGTATAATCATGATACTTGTTGCATAAGGATGAAGGTTTTGTTTGAACTTATGAAATATGCAAACCTATAGAGAAAGATGTCGAATGGGATTATGCAACCACCAAGAAGAAAGATCAAAGGGGGCTCACACTCGTCCATCAAAGTTTGGATGATAAGAGGTTTGAGAAGGTTGGTAATGCAACTACCTCCACATACGCATGATAAATTCATCAATCCTTTGTTAAAGAAGTTAACAAAGTAAAGAAGGTTATGAATCTCTATACATAAAGGATTCCAAATCTATTTCGAATTATGTTTCAAGAGATTTGGATATCGGTAATTAGTATGAAGAGAACATAAAAGATGATTGAGTTGGGAAAATTTTGAAATATTTGGATCCTAAATTCAATTATGTCGTAGGAGAGATTGAAGAAACCAATCTAAGAACCTATAGAACAAGCTTTCAAAGCAAAGTTATTTTTGAAAGAGGTCATAACACATTCCAAATAGATCGAGGACATGAGGAGGTCATGGTCAAAGTCAAAGTCGAGGTCATAGTCAGGGATGAGGAAGAGAATGAGACAAACACTCGATAAATAATAATGAAACAAGTCAAAACTTCAATCAAGAAAGAAGCCGTTAGGGAGATAGAAGAATATGCTATATCTACTAAACTAATCAAGATACGACAAGTCAAATACCGAATGTTATAATTGACAGCGCTTTGATCGTCATTTATGGAAAATGTAGAAGTAATGTGGAGAAGATAAATAATTTGATAAAGATTAACACTAAAGAAGATGAAGGTCATGCTTTACTTTTCACATGCAAAAGTAATCAATAGGGGAGAGTAATTAATGGAACCTTGATTATGCCGCAAACAATCACATTTGTGAAAAGAGAAATTTATTCGTGAAACTTGATGAATCCATTGATGGTGCTTTTACATTTGGTGACTCCTTAGAAGTCCAAGTAAAATAAATGTACGCTTTTAGTTCAGTTTGAAAGATGGAAACCGTCAATATTTCCAATGTTTTTAACATGTCAGACATGAAAAGTAACATTTTGAGTTTGTGATAACTTTTGGAGAAAAATTATGAGATGCACTTGAATAGAAAGATTTTGACTATAAAAGATGAAATTGGAAGATTGCTTGTCAAAGTACCTATGACAAAGAATAGAATGTTTTTACTAAATATCCAATGTGATGTCCCCATGTGCTTGAAGGTATGCAGTTAAAGCGTCATTTATTGCGGTGAAGGTGCAAAAAAATATAGCAGGGATAAAGCGAAGATATATCGGAAAATAGAAGAGATGTAAAAATCTTCATTGAAGATAAAATTAAGTCTTCAAAGTTGATTTGTTCTCATTTTCACATTATTTGTGTAAAAAAACACTGTTAACTCCTGTATAATAAAACAGAAGAATATCATGATCCATGCGGTTCAGACTTGGTGAATAGAATATAGTTTTAATCATATTGATCGGTTAGGACTTGAACTTAGACTACCTTGTAAATTTGTTAATTTGGTTTATAAGAGAACTCATCAAATTACATTCTATAGTAAAGTTGCTAAAACATGTGCTAAAAACCCATGATTTAGCGGACGTAGCAAAAAATAACGGGGTTTTAAGCCGATTTATTATTTAATAGTGCTAAAAAACGTAGCGGTCGAAGTGTGCTAAGCGTTTTACCTGGGCACTAACCAATCTTTAGCGGGGCTTTAACTACATAGGCTTAAATTATTATTCTAAAAAATCAGCTTGGATGTGGCATATGAGGGTTGAACACTTGAGTTTTGATAGTCTTAAAATAACGAGTAAGGAAAGAATGTCAAAATGTTTGACTTCCATTGACCATTGAAATCAACTTTGCAAAAGATGTCTTCCTGGAAACAAGCAAGAAAGAGATTTTCGATGGAATCTTTGATAAGAGCTCGACATCCACTGGAGTCGCTCCATTAACTATATCATCGCTTGAAAAAACAATTATTTCGTGCTTTTTATTGGTTAGTGATTATACTCGAAAAACTTGAGTATATTTTTTAAAAGAGAAAGCATAGATGTTTGAAATTTTCAAAAAGTTTAAAGCACTAGTTAAGAGGCAAAGTTAACAGAGGTGGTGAGTTCGCATCAAACAATTCAAATTTTTTTACTAGAAAAATGGTTTCATGACAATTCCATATCCACCTCAATAAAACTTAGTAGTTGAAAGGAAGAACCATGCTATTTTTAACATCGCAAGGAGTAGTTGAAGAGTGAAAGCATACCAAGAGAGTATTCGATGATGTTGTTTCATGTGCAGTCCACTTGATAATTCAGTGTTGCACTGAATGTGTTCATGGGAAAATACTTTAAAAAGCTTGAAATGGTTACAAACCAAGTGGTTCACACTTTAGGTTTTTGGAAGTATAGCCTATACACGTATTCTTGATGAGAAATGAACAAAATTTGATGATAAAAGTGCAATATATGTCTATATCGGCGACGATCAAGCTCTAAAGGTTATAGATTGTACATTCTAAGCAATCAAAAGATTAACTAAGTCGAGATGTCGAGTTGAAGTAGGCATTAGGGAACGAAACGATAGAAAGGAAAACCATCATCATAGTCCATTTTTAGACGATGAAGAAGACATGACACAATATACCACTCCACCACCTACATCTCAACCACAAAATGCACATATTGATGGTGCAAGTTACAACGAGAGACCTTAGAGATTCGAAAGTATTTGCAATTTATATAATACCACAGAAGTGATGCCAAATTTTAATAAGGACAAATTTTCAAAAGAGGCTGGTTTTTTAAACCATTGGCATAAATAGGCTAGTTTACAAATTATTTGCAAGTTTAGGCTAGTTTTGGCCAGCTCAGCGATGAGCTGGCCAGTATTTGAAAAAAAATATCACGGGGCGCATTTGTGAAATGCGCCCATACAAAATTACACTGGCGCACTTGCCAAATGCTCCAGTGTAATTTTTTGTCCAAACATGGAAATGCGAACCAAAGCCAAATTTGGAGTTTGCTATCATTCAGTGGAACGATAGACATAACTGTATCGTACACCAACAATTTCCTACCATTCCTATTTCGAGATACATGACTTGGTATTGGTTGATTACTCGAAGATTCATTTTTGCAGATCGGACTTCCTACGAACGTGCATACACCGCTCGTGCACCGCTTGAGCGAGATGTGGTAAATCTTCATATTATCATGATATTTTTAGTTCGTTGGCTTGAAGTTGTTTGTTCACTTGAATTATGTTTCTAATTTTGAATAAATAATTACAACTTGTAGGTCGATGTATTAGAGACGGTAGGAAGAGGGTTGGACGATATCGGATATGGTAGAGTACCCGAACGAGAAGCCCAACCACGATGTCTTGATTTCAACAAACTTATTGATACACTCTTTTTAAGAAATCGATTAGCACGACCAAGCCCTTCCGAACAAGCTATGCAGACTAGAGAGCGAAGAACTAAAAGAATGCAGGATACACATCAATCGCAAGCCGTTGGATCTTCTCAACCACCACCTACATAAGACGATCCAACCATAACATAGTTAGAATTACCATTAATAAATTTACCATTAATAAATTTCAACCATAACATAGTTAGAATTCGATTACATTCGCACTAAAGTAGAAGTTCTAGTTCGATTACAAAAGCAAACTAATATTAAACTAAAAATACTAATATTCATAGTGGAGTTGGATCGTCTTATGTAGGTGGTGGTTGAGAAGATCCAACGGCTTGCGATTGGTGTGTATCTTGCATTCTTTTAGTTCTTCACTCTCTAGTCTGCATAGCTTGTTCGGAAGGGCTTGGTCGTGCTAATCGATTTCTAAAAAAATGTGTATCAATAAGTTTGTTGAAATCAAGACATCGTGATTGGACTTCTCTTTCGGGTACTCTACCATATCCGATATCGTCCAACCCTCTTTCTACCGTCTCTAATACATCGACCTACAAGTTGTAATTATTTATTCAAAATTAGAAATATAATTCAAGTGAACAAACAATTCAAGCCAACGAACTAAAAATATCATGATAATATGAAGATTGACCACATCTCGCTCAAGCGGTGCACGAGCGGTGTATGCACGTTCGTGAGAAGTCTGATCTGCAACAATGAATCTTCGAGTAATCAACCAATACCAAGTCATGTATCTCGAAATAGGAATGGTAGAAAATTGTTGGTGTACGATACAGTTATGTCTATCGTTCCACTGAATGATAGCAAACTTCAAATTTGGCTTTGGTTCGCATTTCCATGTTTGGACAAAAAATTACACTGGAGCATTTGGCAAGTGCGCTAGTGTAATTTTGTATGGGCGCATTTCACAAATGCGCCCCCGTGATATTTTTTTTCAAATACTGGCCAGCTCATCGCTGAGCTGGCCAAAACTAGCCTAAACTTGCAAATAGTTTGTAAACTAGCCTATTTATGCCAATAGTTTAAAAAACCAGCCTCTTTTGAAAATTTGTCCTTTTAATAATGTAACTTATCATTGCTTATTTGTGCAAATTGAACTTGTAAGTTAGGATAATGATGCTTACGATGGAAAATGGAGGACTTCAATGGACGAAAAATTTAGGCGATCAAGAGGAATGACACTTGGGGTTAGTACAACTACCTAAATGTAAGAACACCGTTGGTGTTTACTGTTTAGTATCACTGCCTAAAGCTAGAATATAATTGGTGTGAAACGAGTGTATAAATTAAAGAGGAATGCTAAATGAGAGATCGAAAAATACAAACCAAGATTAGTTGCCTGTGGCTATAAACAATAGGTGTAATTGACTATGAAGAAAATATTTGCAGTTGTTGCTCGTTTTGAAACAATAAATATTTATCATCTCCATTGTTGTCCAGACCATTGGAAGATTCATTGAATGAATATGAAATCTGCTTTCCTGAAGGTTTTTTGGAAGAACTCTATATCGATCATACGTCGGGGTACGTGGTAGGAGACCATGAATATATAATGTTGAAATTAAAGAAGATTCCTTTGTGACTTCTCTCGTGCTTGGAATAATAAAATTGATAAATATTTCTAAGCAAATGATTTTATCAAATGTCCACGTGAACATGTTTTATATGCAAAATTGAATAAGGATGGTGATATACTATTCGTTTGCTTGTATGTGGATGACCTGTTTTTGTAAAGTCGCGTTGCTAGAGTTGAGTGCGACTGAATGTACATAGTCAGGGAATATAACAGTAAATGCAGTGAAAAATATATAGCAAACCACACAGTCTACTTATATTAGTTTGGGCTTCTCGTCCTATGTCCAGTCGTAGAGCTCATATGAAATTTTCACTAGATAACTCTCACTTCATCCGAATGAATAAGTTTATACAACTGTTAGAATTACCGAACTGAACTTCAGTATCGCCCGTGACTCCGTCCATGAATTCACAACTATCCGTCTGAGGACACCGAACAGAAATTTAACTTTGTCGATTTCTCAGACTTCAACTACTAAATAGTAATACAAATATGATTTGACCCTGTCTGAATACACTGATATGTCAACACTGTAATATAAAACTCTTTAATCAGTACAAATGACTTCGAGTGGAAGTGTAGACGCTTAAAAAATTAAACCGACCAGAATCTTGAGGTAATGAATTGAATGATCACCGGTTGTGTAAATTTAATCAGGAATATGATTTAGAAGTGAATGATTAAAGGTAAATGAATCGGAAGGCAATTGAGAGCAACTAGGTAATAGAGAGTGAGAAATTGAATGTGCGGACTAATTGGTTTGCTTCTGAGATCAAGAGGTTTATATAGATGACGTAGAGATGTTGTGGAATAGCTGCAACACTTTAGAAAGGTCAAAAATGAAGACGAACGATCGACATAATGAAGAAATGCGACTCCAGAGTAGGGAGGTAGCTCAATGGGCAAAAAATTGGCTACATAAATGTCCAACCAGTCGACCTCTTTCTTATAACCAGTCGACCGGTTAGCACTAATCGACCGACCGGTTAGCACTAATCGACCGACCGGTTAGGAGGAAAAGGTTAACCCGTTATTGTCTTCGTGTTTCTAACATATTTATACTGGGAATAATGATTTTTTTTATAGATTTCAAGAAAAATATGAGAAATGAGTTTGAGACGACATATATCGAATTAATGTCCTACTATCTTGGTATTAAAGTTAAACAAATGATGGTATATTTATTTTCAAGAAGTATGTAAGAGTAGTTCTCAATAAATTTAAAATGAAGAATTGCTAACCGGTCACCCCTTTGAAATGTGGAGTCGAATTATCTATGCATCAACATGGTGATAAAATAAATCACATATTCTTTAGGAGTCTTGTTGGAAGCATGAAGTATTTAACTTGTTCTTCGAGACCCGATATTTTGTTTGACGTGAGAATTATCAGCTATTAGATGACAACTTCTACTTCACATTTGAAAGTGACCAAAAGAGTACTTTGTTACATCAAAGGAACAATCTTTTATGGAATTTCTCATCCTCCTCATTACTATTAGCTTGTTGGCTATTATGATAGTGATTGGACTGATAATGATGGTCAGGAAAGTACCGATTTTGTTTTCTTTATGAGAAGTTCACCATTTACTTGAAATTCGAAGAAACAATCTATTATCACTCTGAGAACATGTAAAACATAATACATTGCAGCCACTTCTTGTGTGTGTCATGTCATTTGATTAAGAAGTTTGACTTGCAATAAATAGATCCAACGTAGATTTATGTTGGCAATAAGTTTGACGTAGCATCAACCTATAATCCATTGTTTTATGATATGAGCAAACATATTGATACTAAGTATGTTATTCGAGAGTGCATATCCAAAAAGAAGCAAAGCTTTTGAAGTAAAGTCACATGGTCAAATTGTGCAGATGTTTTCATGAAGCAATTAAACTGCGATGTTTTTCAAAGTTTCGACTTTCTCGTGGAGTAACAATTAAGTTGGACGTTGAAAATTAAACCTAATTTTATTGAAAAGATTATTGCTTAAGTGCATATCCATTAATTTGAAGAAAAAAATCACCTCCATTGAAACTGGTTTTAATGATTAAACATTTCCATTAGAAAAGAATTATATTTGAGGAGTCCTTTCTATTGAAAATTGTATATAAGAGTCATATTCATCAAAAGAAAATATGTTTAAATGAAGAGTCATGTCTATTTGTAAGGATGTGAAAAGTATTATACATGTTAGCGCCAAAATCGATCACTAACCCCAAATGTGTGGAAGCACCAATATCCAGGTAGATCCGATCACAGATCTTATGATAGTTATATGTAGAGAGTAATAAAGTGAAGAAACAACAAATGAAAATGAAAGCAAGTAAGTAAATAACACAAGAAATTTATAGTGGTTCGGCCATCTCCGGCCTACGTCCATTTCAAGAGTTTTCTTTATATTTCTTTATACTGTGATTACAGTTATAATGGAGTGCCATTCAATAGCTAAAATGGCAGAGTTTAGCCAAGCTTGAAGATAAAGAGGAGCCGAGAGAAAAAAAAATCTCTTTTCTTGAGCCATGCTCTCTCTATTTATAGGTGAAGATTAGCAAAGATCTTGCTGAAAATTAGGTAGAGAAGTATCTTGGTCCATGTGGGCTCGTAGGCAGATCGGTAGGGCTCACCTCCATGCTTTGGGATCGATCAATAAGTCATTCGTATCGATAATCCCCACGTTAGAATCAGCTGAGATCAATCATGGTGAAAGATGACAGTGCAAAGTCCTTGCTCTACCAATTTCATGAAGTTCCAACATGTAGATTGTGAGATATGATCGATTCAAGTTCGAGTTTGCAAGTGTAGGCTGATGATTTCGTATCCATAGGTTCGTATCCATCATTTTGTATCCATCCATTGCGCTGCTATGATCCATGCGATGCACTCCGTCCTTTGCCCAGTTCTTCCGTATCGATTGATACGAAACACGATCGATACGAAATAGCTCCTGAGTGCTTGCTGCTTTCGTATCCATCTAGCACCCTTGTCTTTGCATCGATCCGATGTGCTCTGGTGAAGTATATGTTTTCGTATCGATCCGAGTTGGATCGATACGAACCGAGATCGATCCGAAACAAGATGCAAAGCGCGTTATCCATCCTGGAGTTAACTGATCGATACGAAATGTATCGATACGAGATGTATCGATACGAATATCGATCGATCTAAACCAAATGTCACAGTGATCGATACAAAAGTATCGATATGAATCCATTTTTCATGAATATTGATCCATCCATAACTTGAGCATATGAACTCCGATTGACCTGAAATTCGAAGTGTAGCCTCACCGGGCCTTGTGTATCTTTCCTTATCGATCTCGCCTCAATTGGAGCTCGGTCCAACTTTGGCGGAATCGATCATAGCTTGGTTTTTGATCGATCTCCGATCCTGATAACCATCAATTTGTTGATATCCTGGCTTTGACCAAAAAACAGGATAACAATAATATGTGGTTATTTTGTTTAGTGGTAGCAATCAAGTTTATATGAAGTATTATTGGTAGAAAAGAAATATTTCCTCCACTCTTATTTTGTAAGTAATACGATTCTCCTCCTTTTGACAATATTGTGTACATAGGTACACTTTAACTACAAAGTATGGTTTTACATGAAAATGCATAGCCATTCATCAATGATTTGTGGACCGTCTGTTGTGAACTTTAGTTCAAATGAACCAATAGATACAAATGTATTCAAAAGTTGTACATGACTACGAGAATATATATTTTTCTACTCATTGCAACTTAAATGCGACGTTGAGCTGAGTGAGTGTTTGGTCCAATGTATGTACCTCCCTTCTTTAGAGATTAATTGATGGAACTAGACCAATATATGGTTTCTCTACCAAATTTATCCCTGATACGTCAGTTTTGGTAAGACTTTAAAATAAGAAGGGACATGCTGGTTGCAAGAAGTGGAAGAAGATTTTGGTAGGTTCGGTGGGAGTCATGTTTCATTCATCCATTAGACTACATAGACCAAAAAGTTTTCTGTCACTTGTCTGGTCAAAGGTAAAAAAATATGCAAACTATGATAAGTCATGGTTGAATTGTTAAGTAAACGACCAAGTTGATTGAACCACGTTAACAAATAACTGGTTAATATAACAATGCATTGGAAGTGTCACTCAATAACACAATATTAGCACACATATTTTTAGGAAAACATACTCTTTCAGTATGCCATTGCAGATTTAATATTCTCCTGACCCGAGAAAAATTATTATCGTTGGCAAATAAAATTAAAAAAAATTTAAGACCCAAGAAAAGTTTACATTGAGTCAAACTTCAAAATGTTGCTACTCTTCGAAAAATATAAAATACCAACATCTATGTTGTCGAGACATTTTGAAGAATAAAAGCATACACTTTTACTTTTGCTTGAACCGTATGATAGACGTGACTAAGTTGGATATAATGTTTATCTTGTTTGATAGGAACATTGGTACATAATCTGTTTCAGTTGAATTGAAACTGTAAGTCACAATATGTTTAGACCGTGTGTGGATGTCGTAGGCAATGTGTGTGGATGAGTAATGAGTACACACAGTGGTGAGGAGTTACCACACTATCGCTATATGGAGTTATAAACACAATGTCAAGATGAATTATGTTCATGCAAGTCTAGACAATGAGAGCACTGAAATTACCAAAATATTTTGAAGAACAGAAGTTTGCATCTTAGCATGAGTAATGGCTAAGATGAATGCGATATTCATGTCATTTATGGCTTTTTACCATCAAAACGTTTTTACGATTCCATCCGAAATTGCTTTACTATTGAAATTGCATCAATTTAAGGTGCATTCCTTGGAAGTGACTTTGTTCAAGTTTTTGTCTAAAATACACACACCGTTTCAGTAAGCATGTGTATGCTCGTTTTACAACTTATATTTAGAAGATATAGTTTTGTACTTAAAATCATCTGTATATAGATTGCCTTGAGTTAGATATAATTGAAAAAGTATAGATGTTGGGTTTTGGATTTTTAGGGAGCCTAACTTTTTTTGTGGAAATTCGAAAGAGAATAATTCCAGTTAATGATATCATCTTCAAATGCTACAGTGCTCAAAAGATCTTATTATCTCATCTAGTCAACTCTTCTTTGATACCTTTTTAGTTTCTAAGTAAGTTTATATTCATTTTAAAACCTGGAGTAAAGGGTGTTGCCCATGTACGGGGACTTGAATCCACAAGGGGTGGAAACTTATTGGTGTGCCTTCACCGTGACACAAAAACCACCCCGATCCACTTTTAAACTGGAATATTATAACAACAAATTTTTTTTAGTGCATCCTCCAACAATCTTACGAATTTTTTATTTAACCAGGACCACAAAAGGCTTCAAGACCTGCATCAATACCTAAAGCTGAACCAGAAAAGAAAGAAATAGTTATTGAAGTACCTAAACTATCTTTGGAAGTACTAAAGGAAAAAACTGACAATTTTGGCTCAAAGTCTTTGGTTGGTGAAGGTTCTTATGGAAGAGTGTATTATGCCGTTATGGATGACGAGCAACAAGTTGCAATCAAGAAACTTGATTCCTCGCCAGATGAAGAACCAGAACAGTTTTTAACTCAGGCATGTTTTTAGTTACAGGCAAATTCATTCTTCTATAAGTGCTTCTTGGATTTTTATTTTAACCTAAGAATTGACTTCTTATCTCAGGTTGCAGCAGTATCAAAGTTGAGACATGACAATTTTGTCCAATTACTGGGGTATTGTGCTGACGAAAATTTCCGTTTGTTGTCTTATGAGTTTGCTACTATGGGTTCTCTTCACGATGTTTTGCATGGTATCAGTCACACTATTATTGCATGATATGTCAACCTAATTATTGTGGTACATACGCTGATTATATCTCTGTAACGATGTCAGGTCGAAAAGGAGTTCAAGGTGCTCAACCTGGTCCTGTTCTTGATTGGATGCAGCGTGTAAGAATTGCCATTGATGCGGCTAAGGGTCTAGAATATCTTCATGAGAAAGTTCAACCATCTATTATACATCGGGATATTAGATCAAGCAATATTCTTTTATTTGAAGACTTCAAAGCAAAAATTGCAGATTTCAATCTCTCAAACCAAGCTCCCGATATGGCTGCTCGCCTTCATTCTACACGTGTTCTGGGAACTTTTGGATATCATGCACCAGAGTTAGTTCATTACTTTATGACAATTAAAGAGGATACCAATTAGTGGAGTCCCTTTTAAAAGCCCCTACTGTATATGACACAGTCTTGTTAATGTTGTGTTGAATGTAATACAGGTATGCTATGACTGGTCAGCTAACTCAGAAGAGTGATGTATATAGCTTTGGGGTTGTTCTTTTGGAGCTTTTAACAGGCAGAAAACCAGTTGATCATACCATGCCTAGAGGGCAGCAAAGCCTGGTCACTTGGGTGAGTCATAATATTTATAACTACTAGCTCAATATCATTGGAATACCTATTTCAGTAATAACGTTTCCATGACTTCACTGTAAGGCTGACGTCTACTTCAGCATGAGTAAAAGAAATTCTTATTGCTCATCTGCTATCTTTCTCCTAACTTATATCAACTTGCTTTCATAGTGGAAGAACATTGGTTCCTCATTTTTTATGTATGTGCATAATGCATAGAGCTTATTTCTTAAACATATTGCATAAGACATATTTTAAACATAGGATTGTCTTATTTTCTATTTTTCTGAACCATAATTCATAAATCATAAAATATTAGTTACTCCTCAATTGAAAGAAATGCTTGAATGCTTTCTTTGACCTACATTGGAAGTTTGCATATATTACCTGAATTTGTGGCATACTTCATATTTGTTTTATTAAATTAGCATGCTGCCATACATATATAAATTCTACGAATGTATGCTAATTTGCTCTCTCACAACTGTAAATTAACGCACAGCAAACTACATGATAATTCTTCAGCATGAGTAAAAGAAATTCTTATTGCTCATCTGCTATCTTTCTCCTAACTTATATCAACTTGCTTTCATAGTGGAAGAACATTGGTTCCTCATTTTTTATGTATGTGCATAATGCATAGAGCTTATTTCTTAAACATATTGCATAAGACATATTTTAAACATAGGATTGTCTTATTTTCTATTTTTCTGAACCATAATTCATAAATCATAAAATATTAGTTACTCCTCAATTGAAAGAAATGCTTGAATGCTTTCTTTGACCTACATTGGAAGTTTGCATATATTACCTGAATTTGTGGCATACTTCATATTTGTTTTATTAAATTAGCATGCTGCCATACATATATAAATTCTACGAATGTATGCTAATTTGCTCTCTCACAACTGTAAATTAACGCACAGCAAACTACATGATAAATCATATGAACAAATGTGATATCAAATGAGAAGAAAATCTGTCCTTGTTGTACACTTGTACTATATTAGGTGTTGATAACGCCTAATGGTGCGACATTATGATAGAAAAATGTTAACTAATTAATGCTGTTTTCTTTATTCTCGGCAGGCTACTCCAAGGTTGAGCGAGGACAAAGTAAAACAGTGTGTGGATCCTAGATTGAAAGGAGAGTATCCACCTAAAGGAGTTGCTAAGGTAATGCATTATATCTCACATTATGCTACTACCTTCCTTGTGCTACAGCTTGATCATTTTTAGGATTAGATAACTCAAAATGAAATTAATTAAATTTTAGATATTTGTTTTTATATAATTGTGTAACATTTAAATAAAAAAATTTGAAATTAAAGGCTAAATTCAATGACTATAATTTAACATAACATTTTGGTCATGTTAGAAGTTTCAAAACGATCTCATTTTTTGTGGACATGATGTATATATTGTATATTGGATATCCCTAAAGCATAGTTTTAGTGTGTGACTATTTGCACCCCGGTTTCTACTACAAGCCATCGCATCCATTTTTTCTTCTTTTTTTTAACTACGGTCGGTGGACAACCGCCGAACCAGGCAAGGTTCAGTCGGCGGTTGCCCACCGACCGTGGTGGCCGCTAGCACAAACTGGGGTGCCGATAGCGCCACACTAGTTTTATTTTGTAACGATGTATAATAGATGTTGTGAAATATTACCTCGTGCAGCTTGCAGCAGTAGCCGCACTGTGTGTGCAATACGAAGCTGAATTCAGGCCAAACATGAGCATTGTTGTGAAAGCGCTCTCTCCGCTCCTGGCTAACAAGCAACCTCATGCAGCTCCTCCCCCTCCTGTTGCAGTCCCCGATATCTGAACTCATCAAAAATTGATATATCCCATTTAATTCTTCTCATGTTTACCATTAATTCTATGTCTGCGCTTGTGTGTGTGTGTATCTATCCGAGTATAAATTAAGCTTGTGTTGCTACTCTTCAGGCTTTTCTCTTAAAATAACTTACGTTGAGCTTTATGGTAGTTGTAATTTTTTTCATGTCCAGCACCTTCACAAATGAATAACATTGAACTTTGTTCTGTAGACTTTTGTAACTTTGTTATAATATTACAGATTGGTAGATGTAACTTGGGTGCAACAAAATGCAACAACCCGTAAGATTCTAATCTGTTTGGTTCAACCACTTACCCTAAAATAATTACATATACAGTGGCTTTCATCTTTGTATAAATAATCAGACTTTGCTAGCTGTGTTATTTCAAGTACACTCCATGAACTCTTATCATCTGTTATCTTCACCGATTAATGGCCGCGATAGAAATGTAAGGCAGGCTTTTCTCAGGAGCTACACTTTTCAAGTAAGAGAGACAAATAAAGAGAGAGTGGTAAGAAAATTCAAGGAGCTGGATTTGAAGCAATGCTTCAAGGAGATGAATGAGATGAAGAAGAGTGTTTTTTTAAGAATCTCTCATAAGATTTCTGGGAGATGTGGGATTAGAGCTTTTAAAGAATTTGGGTCGAAACTGTCCGCTCCCTTTTCTTGTTTTGCTCTGAGGAGAGTGCATGTCTCTTAGCCTGGAATATTACACTGTTGCTTTTAAGTATTGTGTTGTGTACCCATTTAGCTGTCTTGTATATAAAGCATGTGGGGTAATATAAACTTGTGTGCTTTGTACGCAGTAGGTTTCGGTTATGTATATGTTTATTGTTAACACCTTCAATGTTAGGTAACTTGTATGAAGCTATGGTTTAATAGAAAACGGTGAAATGTAATTTGGTTGGCTTGGTTCTAGTGAATACATAGTTAGGGTCACCAAATGAGTTAAGTGTTGAGTTAAGTTTTTTCCTTCTTATTTTGCTTTATTATTTATAACTATTAAATATTTATTTTTATAACATTTTTCATGTATAATAGTGTATGACTTATTACTTTTCATAGATAATGATTTATATGTTTGATACATTTTCTGAAGTTTATTAAAGTGTTGAAATTAACGTACGAAATGGTGTAATATCATATATTTAAAACTTCCCATATAAAATTTTCAGTTCAAACCGGTCCTTTTTAGAAAGAAGTTATATCGAAAAAACAACTTTGAACTATAAACCCTATTTACATTTGGAATTAAAAATCTGACCGTAATAAAATCATTATTGTTGTACAATAAACATAAGTACATAATATTGTGTCATTTGAATTCAATTTGATCATCGATCTTAATTACATTATAATCAAAAATCTATTTGGATATGGGGAACATGATTTAGTTGATTTTCTGCATTGTAATCTTAAATTAAAATGTTAATTGACAAATTATATAATTGTTATAAAATTAAAATAATATTTAATGTTAATTAATAATCAAGTTATGTTTTATTGTGAATACCTAAATAAAAGGCGTTAGAAATGAGTAGGTAAGGAGTATAAATACCGACACCATATCGACGTATACTATTTTAGAACAAAAGTTATATGGCATCTGAAAGGAGTGTATTTCTACTCACTTTTATTCCTTTCAGACGCCACATTGTCCGATTCCTTCCTAGTTAAACCCAATACCGTTATTATACTAAGACAAAAACCAGGTTAGCCTCTCCATCATTGTCATCACTCTTTGATATCGTTTGCCGAGCCCCCTTCAACAAACACTGTCACCGCCGTCGAGCTACACCATGTACGTAAGCATGCAAGAACTCACAACAAACCCTCAACAAACATTGTCTGCACCACCTACTAGCACCGCCATCACTCCTCATATACCCCATCACTGCACGTCGCTAAAAAGCACCATCGAAATCAAGCAACTTCACCAAACTCTAATTCCTCCCGCAAGTTCCAAACCTTACTTTCCCCAACCCCTAATTCCTCTGGCTAGCTATGGGTACAATAATTTATCAATAGTTGATGATGATTATGTAGGATTAATAGTTGGTTGATAGATAATTAATAGTTGATTGATAATTGATTAATGATTGATTAATAATCTATCTATTCTATTATATAAAAAAGGGAATACGAGATCATATGTTGTTGGAATATTTGATTTTAAAATGAATTGTTAAAAATATTGAAAGGAGTATAGAATACCCCTCTTGTGGTTCTATTTAAATATATGATTCACAAGAGAAAGGATGGGCCCTTTAGGCACCCAATGTTTACTCTTGTGTTGAGGAGAGAGAGCATGCTTGCCATTACACACGCGTGCGTCGACTGACTCGACCTAACCCGACCCGGACTTGGCTTGGCTAATGTGATGTAGAGCTCCTTATTTTTTGGTAGTATATTTTTAAACCGACTTTGACTTGATAATAAGACCCTGCAAACTTGGATCTGGTATTCTCTCATGACTCAATCCCATTTTCTACTCAGATTTTTTTTTCTATATAAACCAAGCTATTTGACAGAATTTTTATGAGTTTGCAAACCGAGTTCTCTTCTTCTTCTACCTTAAACTTTCTTAGATCCGAGCAATATTATTTTTGGATGCTAATGACTCATCAGTTTTCATGCAAGAGACCGTTGATATTGATTTGAGGTTGTTTTATCCTAGAGGCGGCGCTGCATCAGAGATTGCCTTGCACGATTTCGATACAGCTGCGAAACGTCTTAAAGAAAGCGACCTAGTCCGCGACTCAGCTACAAACACACTACAGATTCAGATCGAGGTACAACAATTTCAAGACAATATGACTTCGATCACCGACGACTCTGCTGACTACGACGTGAACAAACCATTAAAATTTGAGGGACTTTATTTTAAATGCTGGAGACAAAAAATGCATTTTTTTTCTTGACAGTCAAAAAGGTGGCACATGTGCTGATAATAGAAAAACCAACCCTGCCTAAAGAAGCAATGGACGATCATAAAAAGGCTTTGCAGGATTGGATGGACCATGGCTGCCTCTGCAAAATTATGATCTTAAGGCTTGAGTGAAGACCCGTATGATTACTACAACCCAAACAAGTTAGCAAAGGAGATTCGGAATGCACTGCAAAAGAAATATGATACCGAGGAAGCTGGAGCTAAAAAGTATGCTGTCACTCGCTGTTTGAAGTTTCAGATGACGGACGACAAATCCGTGAAGGCCAATCGTTTGAGCTTCAGAAAATTGCGCATGAGATCATCTCCGAAGGTGTGGTTTTAGATGAACAGTTTCAGGTTGCTGTGTTAATTGATAAATTACACCCTAGTTTGAAAGACTTTAAAAATATTCTTAGGCATAAGGTTAAAGAGTTTTCCTTAGAGAGTTTGATTACTCGTCTTCATATTGAAGAAGAGGCCAAAAACCAGGACAAAAAAAGAGGTGCTTGTTGTATCTAGCAACAACACTAAGAATTCCACAAACGCAGGTCTGAACCCAAATGCAAAATATTTCAAAAATCAGGATCACAAACCAAATCAAAACCGCAACAATCAACCTCAAAACAAACAGAAAAATGATCCCCTAAAGTATGGTACTAGACAGTTGTTCTTATGTTACAACTGTAGCAAATCAGGCCATATGGCACAAAAGTGTTGGAACAGGCCAAATCCTACACTGTAGGCTAACTTGACTGAAGATGGCCTCGTGGCTATGCTTACTGAGATCAACCTAGTCGGTGGATCAGAAGGGTGGTGGGTAGATATGGTGCTTTTCTCCATGTCTGCTATGATCACGAACTGTTTAAAACATATAATGCTGCTAATTACATGAAGTGATGTTGGGAGATTCTCACACCACTACCGTTGCTCGAATTAGGACTGTGGAGTTAAAGTTTACCTGTGGAAAACACTTGTTGCTGAAAGATGTGATACATAATTCAGAGATGAGGAAAGATTTGGTATTTGGTTTCTTGTTAAATAAAGCTGGTTTTACTCAAACTATTGGATCTGACTTGTACATCATCACTAAAAGTGGTGTTTTTGTTGGTAAAGGATATGCTGTTGATGGGATGTTTAAGTTAAATGTTGATTTGAATAAAGTTAATAATTCTGCTTATATGTTGTGTGATTTTAATATTTGGCATGCTCTACTTTGTCATGTTCATAAGTGACTGATTCATAACATGAGTAACTTAGTCTTAATCCCTAAAGTATCCATAAGTGATTTAGAAAAATGTGAATATTGTAGCCAAGCTAAAATTACAAAGACCCCACATAAATCTGTATTTAGAGAGTCAAAACCTTTAGATATAATACATTCTGATATATGTGAACTTGATGGCACTTTAACTAGGGATGGCAAACGCTACTTTATTACTTTTATTGATGATTGCTCTGATTTCACTTATGTTTATCTCACGAAAAATAAAAGTGAAGCGCTAGATATGTTTAAGTTATTTGTCATTGAAATTGAAAACCAATTTAATAAGAAAATTAAGAGATTTCGAAGTGATAGAGGAATAGAATATGAATCTAGCCTATTTATTGAATTTTATAATCTACATGGCATAATTCGTGAGAGAACTGTACCTTATTCGCTTGAGATGAATGGTAAAGCTAAAAGAAAAAATAGGACTTTTACCGAATTAGTTGTAGCTGTTTTATTAAATTCGGGTACAACATCACATTGGTGGGGGGAAATTTTTTGTTAATTGTTTGTTATGTTTTAAACAAAATTCCTAAATCTAAGAGCAAAATTTTACCTTTTGAGATTTTTAAAAATCATAAACCAACTTGTCTTATTTTGAAATTGGGGTTGTATAACATACGTTCATATTCCTAACCCTAAAAGAATTAAATTAGCAAATCAAGCATATGAATGTCTTTTCGTTGGTTATTCCATTAACAGTAAAACATATAGATTTTTTGATTTGAATGCTCGAATTATTATTGAGTCAAATGATGTTGATTTCTTTGAAAATAAATTTCCGTTCAAACTTAGGAATAGTGGGGCCTACCACTAATAATCCAATAATCAGAAATAATGAACATAAAGCGGAAATTGAATCTGAACCTAGAAGAAGTAAAAGAGCTAGGATAGCTTAAGATTTTGGTCCATAATATTATGCTTATGCACTAGAAGAGGACCCTGCTAATATAAAAGAAGCTCTGTCTTCTTTAGATTCAGACATTTGGCAAGAAGCTATAAATGATGAAATGAAATTTCTTGAATCTAATAACTTGGCATCTTGTTGACTTACCTTCAGGTTGTAAAACTATAGGTTTGTAAGTTGGTACTTAAAAAGAAGTTGAAACCCGATGGTACAATTGGTATATATAAGGCTCGTCTTGTAGCTAAAGGATTTAGACAAAGAGAAAACATTGACTTTTTGATACCTTTTCACATGTTACAAGAATAACATTAATTCGAGTATTAATTTCTCTTGCTTCACTTTATGATATACTAATTCACCAAATGGATATAAAAACTGCTTTTTTGAATGGTGAATTAGAAGAAGAGATTTATATGGACCAACCTGAAGGTTTTGTTATACCTGGTCAAGAGCATAAAGTTTGTAAATTAGATAAATCTCTATATGGTCTTAAATAAGCACCTAAACAATGTCATGAAAATTTTTACAATCTAGTTATTTCACATGGTTTTGAACTAAATGAAAGTGACAAGTGTATTTATTATAAACCCGAGAATAACATTTGCACTATCATATGTTTATATGTAGATTATTTAATTATATTTGGTTTAAATATTCATGTTGTGAACCATGTTAAGTCTGTACCACGTGCCAATTTGATATGAAAGATCTTGGTGAAGCGAGTGTAATTCTTGGTATTAAGATTACTAAGTTTAAAAAGGAAATTTCTTTGGATCAATCTCATTATATTGAGAAGATGTTAAAGAAATATAATTACTTTGAATGTAAACCTACAAGTACACTATATGATCCAAGTGTAAAACTATTTAAGAACACTAGTGAAAGTGTAAAACAGTCTGGAAATGCGAGTATAATTGGCAGTCTTCGTTATGCCACTGATTGTACTAGACCCGACATTGTCTATGTCGTGGGATTATTGTGCAGGTTTACTAGCAGACCTAGTATAGAGCATTTGCACGCTATTAAAAGGGTCATGAGATATCGTAAAAGAACTATGAACCTTGGGTTACACTATCAGAAATTTTCCGCTATCCTTGAAGGATATAGCGATGCAGATTGGAATACGCTATCAGACGATTCCAAAGCCACTAGTGGATATATTTTCAGTATTATAGAAAGAGCTATTTCTTGGTGATCTAAGAAACATACTATTTTGGCTCAATCCACTGTAGAGTCAGAAGTGATAGCACTAACTACTACTAGTGAAAAAGCAGATTACTTAAGAAATCTGCTAGTTGAGATCCCCTTATGAGAAAAACGGATACCAGCTGTGTTGACCCATTGCAATGGTAACGCAACTATTACAAAAGTTGAGAACCGCTATTACAATGGTAAGAGACGATAAATTCATCATAAGCACAGTACTGTAAGAGAGTCTATCTCTTCAGGATCCATAAGAGTGGTTCATGTACGCACTGATGAGAATCTGACAAATCCTTTGACGAAAGGATTGGCCAGAGAGAAAGTCCTTTCTACATCTAAAAGAATGGGATTATTGCCCTTAGAATAAGAACTTAGAGAACGAGAAGTCACTCATAATGGTAACTCAACCTAATGACTAGAGATCCTAAGAACTAGATTCAATGGGTAATAACAAGTTATGAAGTAACATTAATTGAACATGCTAGAAGCATGTAGTCCTGAAGTGATAGGAGGATGAGTTTAACTCTTAATGAAATCTATACTCTATGTGTAGTGGAGTATTTAGCTACAAAAGTACTCTTGATAGATTCGCCTATGTAAAGATACCTTTGTTTATGTGCAATCTTATAAAATCAAAAGTTTCTCACGAAAATATTTTTAAAAATTCAAGTGGGGGATTGTCGGAAAATATAGGATTTACAAGAGAAAGGATTGGCCCTTTGGGCACTTGATGTTTTCTCTTATGTTGAGGAGGGAGAGCATGCTTGCCATCACACACGCGCACACGCTGACCGACCTATCGACCCGACCTGGGCCTGGCTTAGCTAATGTGGTGTAGAGCTCCTTATTTTTTTGTCGTATATTTTTAAACTGACTTTGACTTGGTAATAAGATCCAGTAAACTCAGATCCAGTATTTTTTCATGACTCAGCCCCGTTTTCTACTTAGATTTCCCCTATATAAACTAAGCTATTTGACAGAATTTTTATGAGTTTGCAAACTGAGTTCTCTTCTTCTTCCTTAAACTTTCTTAGATCCAAGCAATATTTTTTTTGGGGTGCTATTGACTCACCAGTCTTCGTGCGAGAGGTTGTTGACATTGATTTAGGGTTGTTTTATCTTAGTGGTGGCCCTACATCAAAGACTACCTTGCACTATTTTGGCATAGCGGCGAAACGTTTTAAAGAAAGCGACATAGTCCGTGACTCAGCCACAAAGACACTGTAGATTCAAATCGAGCTACAACATATATATTCTTGTTTCTCATCCATTCTTACTCCCAATTCTCTTCTCTGGTTGATTTGAGAGGAAATGTTTCACTTACCCCTCGAATAATTACGTACCATTTCAAGCTCTAAATTAAATGTCTATTATATGTTAATAACAATATGCCCTTTCATTTATATTTCAGCTATTCAGAAATATTCCATGCACATTTTCTCTTCTTACTTTCGTTTTCTCAACTTCTTATCTAGAATAAATATTTAAATCCATAAATACTATCATATTTTTTTTTTCCAATTTGAATCAAAGTTGAAAATTTTCTCCTTTGGGTGTAATCATAAAATTCTCTCTTTCATACTTATGGTATGCTTCATTCTTTTTGGTATGTAATCTTTTGTTTTGTTTGATTTGATGTTGGTTAATATGAATTAAATTTGACTTGGTGTTGGGACTAAAAGAAATTAATATGTAAAATAAAATATTGCTTAATCTCCAAGAAATGGACTTTTTTATAGATCATGGTTGGAAAAATCAGGTTAAGAGATATCATTTCCATGGTAACTCCGGTACACAAGTTTTGATCAGTCTTTTGAACTTTTTAATTCTAATTATGATTTAATTGATGTATTGCATCATATCTCTACCTTGCTTTCAATGTTACCGATCTAAAGAGCCCCAAAAAATCTTAGCTGGCTGAATCGATAATGCTTGATTTAAAGGTTTGAATTGTATTCTGTCATTTGTCTTTTCATTTAATTCGATGCTGAATTTATTACTTTTTTCCAAAATTGCTGATCTTTTCTTTGATTTTTATGCCTAAAGTTATGTCTTCTTATGATTTTTTTTTATTTATAAGATTATGAGTTTGCTTATTTATTTGTAGTAGGTAACTGGATTTATAAATGCTATTTCGAAATAAATTTTATTTTTGTAGCGTATAGCTCTTTATTTCATGTTTCTCTTTATAACATTCTTATTTTCATCTACAATAATCCTGCATTTATTATTCTATTATGTTTTAACAATAGTTCTTTTCCTCTTCTCTTTATTTTCAACACAAGAATTTTTGTATTTTCTCGGTTATTTTCCATGTTCGACTGTTTCACTTCCATGTTTAATATTCTCTATCTAAACCAAATTAAGGATTCTTTGCAAAATAACTTAGTCGATTTTTTTCCTTTTATTTTGATTAGAATTCAATTTAATTCAATAATAGTTCTTCACTTTTCCTTTATCTTAAATTATTTGTGAATATACACATATTTTACAGTGACTGTGTTTTCTACCTTACTTTCAATGTTACTATTTTTATGGAAACATTATTTAAAGACCTCCATAAAACATCTAATTCGACTGAGATAGATTAATAAGTTTAATTTTTTATTTTTCTTTTCATTTAATTCAATGTTTAATTTGTTATTTTGTTTGATTCCATTGAGATCGATCAAACATTTTGACTTTTATTTTTTTATATTTCTTTTTATTTAATTCGATGTTGAATTTGTTGTTACAGTTCTAAATTACTAATTTCATATCTTTGCTTAGGGTTTTCTGCATCAAATTGTGTTTTCTTATGATTTTTGTTTTTGTTTGTAAGATTATGAGTTTATTTTCTTCATTTATTTTGTAAGTGGTTACTTGATTTATAAATAAGAATTGACACCATAAAATCTATTATTGTTTCCAAAATCTGGTATAAGTAAAGTTGAACTATTTTGTACTCTCAAATTTATATGTACATCAAATTTCATTTTATTTTTGTTCGGGTAGTAAGAATATGAACTTTGTTTTCTATATTTGTTTTGTATGTTATAACTGGTTTATTACTACGTAGAAATCAAATAATCTTTATTTCTATATAATATATTGGATGTAAGGTTGATCTTTATTCAAGTCTTAATGATCCTACAGATGAGGTAACTATCTGTTATTTTATACAAAGTTTGTTAGAAGTTATGCTATTTTAAATTTTACTCCGCTTTATTAAAGATAAAATTGGATTAAAGATGTAGATAAGAACAACATTTATAAGTAAACTAACTTCAAATATAAAGGTTCATATCATATGATATTACCATGCAACTAACAAAAATAATAAATAGTTATTAGTTTCATTTAATTTGAATTTAAGCCAATTAGAGAAAAAATTATAATTAAATTCCTTTCATTGAAATTCAATTTAGTGAGAAAATCGACTACATAAGTTAAAATAACTTTTGATTTTGTGATACATTAGGATTGCTTTATAATTTTAGTTAACTACATATTTTATGCACCTTTATTATATCATGTTGTGTAATCCATACTCATATTATTTGCACATTTTCTAATAAGCCATTGGAATCATTACAATTGTACAATGCATAGTTGATGTTTTAGTTCCCATAACTCTAAGAGATTTTATTGGTAGGACATTTGATATGTACCAAGGGATACGAGATATAGAGGAAGTCTCATTTTCTTAGAAAAATCATTGCAACTGGTAATAAGAATATTCACATAACCACTATGTCTCATTTTCTTAGAAAATTCATTGCAATTGGTAATAAGAATATTCACATTCAATGAAATAATACATTAGCATACAATCTTTTTTGAAAGAAATTATGAAAGTTTTGGTGGTTATAATTGTTTGTATTAATCAAATTCAATATTCGACATTCCTTCAAATTTATGTTTTTTATGGTACCAACCATCCATTCTATAATATAAGTACTTTAATGTTGAACCATTATTCTTCTTTTCTCATGGGTTAAAGAGTCAAATCCTATTTTTTTAAGCAATTAAAATCTTTTTTTTTGTTTACGTATTCCCCATTCTTACATTAATTACCACATTTACAATTACTTTGTAACCTACTCACTTCATTTTACCATTCAGACTCTTTCCTATTATGTTTTTATTACATATTATCAAAAGTACATTTAACCTTTTCATATTCATCATTTTTTTTATTTTCCTACACTTTTTGAATTAATATCTATTTTATCACTCTGAGTATTCGTTTTACACCCTTTCAAATCCATTTCTCCATTATTTTAATTTCATCTCTTCCCCATTCATCTTCATTCTCTATTGTTGTAATATCCTTCTTTACGTTGATCAAAATTTTAATTTATACCTTATTTAACTAAATTTATTATCTACTAATTTATTTATCCAATATATAATCAAGATGAAATGATTTATTCTATTTATGTTGTGATTGCTTAACATTTATTTAGACATCATAATACTTTCTTTATTGGTCCTGCTAATATCGCAAATTATTGCTTATGAGTATGTTTTTACATTATGATAAAAATTTACTTTTATGTTTCATAAGTTTGAATCTTATATTATTTGCTTTAAATTTTTTTAACATAACTATATATCAATTTCCCATAGTGGTTCAATGTTTTTTCTCTTTCTTTCAGAGTATTTTATTTCGAGATTATCGATGGAGGTTCAATGTTGCACAAAAGGTATAAAGCTTATGAGCATGGTTTAACAGTTGATATAACTTATTCTAATTATACTAAAGCATTTTAATTGTTATTACCAATTGCAATGAATTTCCGAAGAAAATAAGATACAATGGTAATGATTGAAGGAATAACATCTTCAAACAACAAACCAATAAAATCATTTTTACACCCTTTTTAAATATGTTTAACCTATTCATTTCGTTTTATCATCCAATCTCTTTCCTAATATGTTTTTATTACATATTATCAAAAGTATATTTAATCTTTTCATATTCATCCTTCTTTTTTACTTTCTAAACTTTTTGAATTAATATTTATTTTATTACTCTAGGTATTCCTGTTACATCCTTTCAAAGCCATTTCTCCATTATTTTAATTTCATGTCTTCCACGTTCATCTTCATTCTCCGATATTGTATGATCCTTCTTTACATTAATTAAAACTTTAGTTTATACCTTATTTAACTGATTTTATTATCTTCTAATTTATTTATCCAATATATAATTAAGATGAAAGAATTTATTCTACTTATTTGTTGATTTCTTAACATCTATTTAGACACCCTAATAATTTCTTTATTGATCCTACTAATATTGCAAAATCATTACTTATGAGTATGTTTCTACGTTATGATAAAATTTTACTTTTATTTTCATAAGTTTGAATATTGTGTTAGGAAAAATCTATTTCAACATGGATAATTACTTAGTAGCCCCCTAAAATAAATAAAATTTTATAGACTAAAATACCCTTAGAAAGCTGTGTACTTTCTTTCTTCTCAATTCCATTATCTTCTTACGTAAGTTTCTTACCGTCTAAACCACCGCTTCTTCAAAACCATAGTTTCTAAATCAGTGAAGAAAAAATTCAATTTTTCACTACTAGCTGATGGATTTTGAAGAGGAGAATGAATTGTTAACGCAATCACAGCAGGTAATTCAAAAAAAAATTGAATTTTTTTTAATTTTTTGCAAATACAATCGTAGGCTGTCGATTATGGGGATTGGTGATAATTCACGCAGGGGGTATACTAGGTTTCTGGCTTAGTCGCGCAAATAATTACGTGAATTTTTACACATCCATGCAGATTGCCTACGTGGTATTGACATGAACTATGGAGTCACCTTGCGTGATAGTTCATTTTGTTTTTTTTCTGTTTGAACTTTTCAGCGTCTGGTGGAAAGGGTAGTTCTGAAAATGGTAGGGGGCTACTAAGTTATTTTTTGGGTTTATAAATTTTTTTAATTTTTGGGGGGCTACTAAGTAAATACTCGGATTGAAATAGAATTTTCCATTGTGTTATTCAGTTCTAAATTTTTTATCATAATTATATATTAATTGCCTATGTGGTATGATATTTTTTCTCTTTCTTTCAAGGTATTTAATTTCAATATTATCCATGGTGATTCAATGTTGCACAAAAGGGACAAAACTTATGAGCATGGTTTAGTGGTTGGTATAACTTATTCTAATATACTAAAGAATTTCAATTGTTGTTTAAAAACCTTTTTTCTTTCTATTTATAGTGAATTGTTAAATGATGAATCATTTTGACTGAGGGGAATGGAAAGAGACGATTTTTAAATTAAAGAGGTTTTGTTGGGTGAAGAATAAAACAACAGATTCTCCTCTTATAAAATCTTATTAAAATTATTAAATTGTCATTTATATAATCTATTTTCTCTTTCTTCTTAGTTTTCAGTTCATGTACATTATTGCGCCATAAAATTTGTCTTTTCATCTCCAAACCATAAACCCTAAATATTCAATTTTGTAACTATGGATAAAAACTTATCTCAATGTTAATCTAAAATTTGTCAATCTTGATCAAAATATAAAATAGACAAAATAACATGGGTATTAGTTTGTTTTATTCTATTCAAGATTCTAACTATGTTTTAGAGGAATTTTAGTATCTTTCACTTTGATTGAATATCAAATTAAGACATAAAATTTTATATTAAAGGCTAATTCTATTTAGACACATGATATTGCTTTGTGGCCCCCTATAAATTAAAAAAAATGTATGATAAAATTACTCTTTTGTTATTCATCCATCTTTTTACCTCGCATTATACTTTTCTTCTTCTATTCCTCTTTTCAGATAAACCCTCATATTCGAATTTTAGGTAAATTCTCAAATCTTATACGTGAATCGATAGATTGAGATGATGCTAATACAAACCTAATGGAATTAGAAGAGATAAAAATTGAATTTTATGTCGTTTGACTTTCTTTAAAATTTGAAAACGCACACTTTGTAGAAGAGATGAAACTTGAATTTTATGTTGCTGCATGATTTTACTAGATTGGTTTTTCCATGGTGAAATTCTTTTGTTGAAGTGATTTTTTCTATGGTGAAATTATTTTACGGGTTATTTTTACTAGAGAAGGGTATAAAGGGAAAATTTAACAATAGAATGATTATACTCAGCAAAAACATGGGTATATTTGATTTTTACAGTTTTGTGGGAGGCTACTCAGCAACTGTTGAGGTTTAAATTGAATTAGTCTATGTTAAATTAAGTATGAGATTTTGAAACGGTAGAGGGATATAATTGGTATAAAGAGTTATAACTTTATACTTAAAATGAATATGGGTTTAGAGATTCTCCATTTGACAATATTAGGTATCAATTTTTTCTAAAAAGAAGGAAAGGATCTGTATTTATTTATTTATATTCTCTTGGTCCACTCATTATTTTTTAAAAACAAAATTCTTCATATTCAAAATTCTTATCCAATCACTTCAAAATCATTATAGATATTACCACTTAAGCATTTTAAAATTTTAAACTTTAGGAACTTGAATATTGTTAACATTTCTACTAGAAATGTATTATTCATTTATCCAAAAAAATTATTATGCATACCTAAGTAATCTGAATTTTTTTTTGAAGAAAAGGTTCTATTATTAATGACAACTGAGAACCATACAGTAGCAGGGTTTGCCTCCTTAAAACATCTTACCATTGTGGTAAGGAAAAAGAGCGCGACACCCTGTACGAACAACTCTATATAGTTTATACCACAAACAACCCAACTACCAAAAATAATTAAAAAAAGAAATCAAAAAAAGGCTCAAAAGAAAATACAAACAAGCAGGCTACCGACCCAATCGAGGTGAAGAGTAACACCACCGCTTACAAAATCTACCCAAACCGGCCCATCACTTACAAAAACAAACCCTAATCAAACACTTTCAAAGCAGCCGCAATTATCCTGGATCATCCAGCTCAATTCCCCACCATAACGTTATGAGCTTCTCTGTTGGATTCAGCTGGTGATTGCAAATTCGACGACGTAGTTGTAATCGAACGTCAATTTCGATCAGTTTTGCCCGTTGTTCCTTTGAGCATCCTTTGTTTTCAAAACGTCGCCAGCATCTTTCAACCCAAATGTGGTGCGTAGTCATCGAATTCGCCATAAATGCTAAAAACTGAAGCGCTGATTTGGTTGTATAAGTTCGGCAAAGTCGCGATAATTGTTGTTGAAGCGTGCTTTCCGGTGATAGCTATAGATCTAGTTTTGAAAGAAGCGATTTCCACAGATAAGTAGTAAAATCACATTCTGTAAATAAATGCTGGTGATTCTCATACTATTCTTTGCATAAGTCGCATAGTGTGTCGATATTCATTCTCTATGAATTTAGTCTATTAGCGGTAGGGAGATGGTGTATATAAGCCATATATGTCGTGTGACAAAACTTTCGAGCAGTTTTGTTGTACCATATTAGCTTGTATACATCATCCTGCTGCGATTGAATTCTGATCTTGTTCCAAACCTTGGGTCTCCCTGTCGAAGACCCCTATTAGATGATATAAAACCTTCAGGCCTACCATCCACCATAATTGAAAAGGTAGGAGTAGATATACACTCACGTATTAACTGAATAATAAATGAAGGAAAACCAAAACATTGAAGCATGTGACAAACGAATTCCCGGTTTACCATGTCATATGCCTTTTGCAAATCAACTTTAATACACATTTTTGCTTTACCCCATTTAACAAAATCCCAAACTTGTTCATGGGCCAACAAAACGTTTTCTCCAATGTTCCTACCGGGAATGAAAGAGGATTGATTTTCTGCAATTAAATACGAAATAAACCATTTAATTCTATTACATATAATTTTAGAAATAACTTATATAGCACATTAGCACAAGAAATAGGTCTATAATCAGAGATAAATTGTGGCTTATATTTTTTGGGGATTAAAGTAATGAAATTGTGGTTAATCCCCGTAGGCAGCTTCTTTGTGTGAAAGAATTCTGAAATAGCTTCATATAAATGTGTCTGCAGGTCAGTCCAACGAAGTTTGTAAAACTTCGCAGAGAAGCCATACGGGCCTGGAGTCTTGGAGTCATGTAAAGAGAATAAAGCCTCTCTAATTTCCTCCATAGATAATGAAGCAGATAAGTATTCCTGCCCTGCTACATTTAATCTCATTCTGGTGTCTATATGTGAAAAGTCTGTGATCACCTCCCCATTAAATAATTGTTGGTAATATTCAATTGTTGAATCTTTAATTTTGGTGGAGTCATATATGTACTGCCCTCGACAGTCTAGTAAAGCGTGAATTTTATTTCTATGTCTTCGCATAGACATTCTGGCATAGAAAAACTTAGTGTTACTATCCCTTTTTTGTAGCCATAACACCTTGCTTTGTTGCCGTAGAAATTCACAATGATGATGTGTCTGTTCATTCAGATTTTGGCCAACCTGGTACATAGAATCGTAAAGTGAAATGTTCTCGGGATCCTGATCCAACTGATAGAAAATGGTCTCGAATTCTGACTGTAATTGAGTAATTGGTTTTTCAAACGCTCTTAACTTGTTCCATTTTTTTAATTCTTCCTTAACTACCTTTAACTTATACATGAATCTATGAAAACATGAACCCCATGTGTTGGCAGACAAACCCGAGGCAATGCAGTGGCCATATCCCTACTTAAAACACCAACTATTGACATATCAAAAAGGAGCTCGTTAAAGATGTTGGTGTTGTGGGCTGAAACTTATCAAAACAGGGGTTGGTCACTAAATGAGGTAGGCAAAGCGATAGTGCTCAATTGCGGGAACATAGACATAAATTCGTAGTTAACTAAAACTTTGTCTATGTTCGTTGCAATTCCTTTTCGCCGCCACGTAAATTTGCAGCCCTGTAAATTAGATTCAACCAAATTGCACTTAAACAAACAGTTTTTAAAGGAATTTAAATAGGAGAAAGGGATCGACAAACCCCCTTTTTATCCTTAGCATTGAGAGCATTATTAAAACATCCCATAGCTATCCACGGAGACCTTACAGTTGAGGCGTCAAGTTGAAGCAAATCCCATAGTTTTTGTGTCGCTCTAAAAACAAGTTGCTAGCATATACACAAGTACAATAAAACTGTAGACCGCCCTTGTTGGTTAACTGTAAGGTAATATGTTGTTGTGAATGGCTCACTACAACATATTCCCAAATAGTTTTGTGAAGTAACAATAAAATGCGGCCTTTGCTGCCCGTATCATTATTATGAACAATATTCCAGGTAGGCAATCACAATTGTGAATTGACAATACTACTGGTAGATAATTTATTCTCGACCAAGCTTAGGAAACTAAGCTTGTGATCATTTAGATTCGTGAATACTTAATTGATTTTATCATCAATACTCATGCCTCTAATGTTCCAAGTCATAATGTTCATTTACCCAGAGAAGAGCTCAATGTTGATCTTTTAGGCGGAGCAGTTTTGTGGGATTTAGGATTTGCAGAAACTTCTCGCTTCTTCAGATATGTAGGGTTCTTCATCACCATGGGGGAGACATAAATGTCCACAGTATTTTTATTTCCAATTTCCTGAATATAGTTGCAACATCATGAATAAGTTCTTTTGTATTTGTGTAGTTATCAACCGCATCTTCTTTATTTTCTATATCAATCGCTATGTTTCCTTCCATGTTTGCTGCAGGGTTTGTATCAGGTGGTTCAGATAATGTAAAAGTGGATGCAGGCATGGGGCTTTCATCGTGGCTAGATGGCTCTTTGAGGAGGTCATCCAGAACGGAGAATTTGTTTTGTGTAGAAACTGTATTATTAATGGCATTTGAAAACTTCTCCGGTCTGTTAGCTCTGGACTGTACTGTGGTTTCTTTTGCGTGTAAATTAATCTCTGATGAACTAGTAGTCAAAGTATGCGGGTAGTTAGTGGATGTAGTACTCTGTTTGAGTCTCCATTCTTTTATTGTTTTGCTGTTGCACATATTATCTGAGTGTCCAAAAGCGTTGCAGAGTGTACATGGAACAAACTTATGTTCATAATCAACATTAATCTCATTTGTTATACCCTCGTACAATTGTAATTGAATTATTCTGGATAAGAGAAATGGTCGTCGACCTCTATGAGAACCCGAGCGTAATTTAGTCTGTTCTCTAGTGCAGTGGTTGAATCCATACATATGGGTCGACCTATAACACTAAATCTCATGTATACAATCTTAACAAAAATTAAATCTCTATATAGATACATAAATTCTAGATTATAGTCTACATTGTGGCCATTTTAAACCTTAGCTAGACATGGACATTCCTTAAAAACTCATATATACCAAGTCTATTACTTACGTACTTTTTGTTGTAAACTTTCCTATAAGATTGTGATGAATTTTATAAATTTTGAATATTGAATAACTTTCTACCGGTTTCACTTGATTCAGTAATTGTTTTTTCTAATTCTTCTATTATTTACTTAATACTAATAAAGAAATAGAAGTAGTAAAGAAGAAATAAGAGAAGGATTCAATTTAAGGATTTGGGAAGTTCCAATGTCATTATGTCATATTTAATTTGTTCTTTCATATATTAATGTTTCCAACTCTTTATATTATATTATCATTCTTTGTACTATAGTTTCATCTTAGTGACTAACAATATTAGTTTCCTTAGTAATTGAAACTATAGGTTATGAAGCAATGCTTGGAAGAGAAAACTAGATAATTATGTATTATCATTGGACATTTATAAGATTTTAATTTTGTTGTAATATGTTTTATAGCTCAATTTTTTTGGGTGTTTGACATTATCCCTTTTACATTTAAGAACCATATAAGGACTAATTTATGATTTTTTCCATTATTGCACAATGGTAACGTATGCGTGATGCATTATGTGTTTTATATATGCGCAGAGTGACTTGAATTGAGCCATCGTGTATGAGTTATTTTATTCATAACACTCTCTCAAATCAATGTTTTATCCTTATAGCTTAAAATTTAATGTATGCATCTGCATAATTATTTGTAGGTGTATTACGTAATTATTTTAGTCTTCTTTTGTATGGTGCATAAATGTAGTTGTGTAGGCATATACAATGACATACAAATGTGTTTTCTGGATAACTAATTTTGAATATTGAATATATATATGATATGTAAATATAAAATATATCTTGGAAATAATGGTTTTACTTGGGTTAATAGTAAAAAATACACTCAACCAGATTTGCAAAAAATGTAGTTGCAATCTGTATGCGTAGCACGGGTTCGCACTAGTTTATTAATAGTTTATTAATATATGACTAATATTTGATTAACACCACTTATTATTGAATGACTTTGTCTTTAGTTAATTTAGGTTAATTATATGTTAACCCCGGTTGAAGAATAATATATATGTATACCTCCTTATCATTTGAAAATTATTTGTGAAATCTCTTGTCATTGCAAATCATGTGTAGGAGAGAAAATAATAGTACAAGTTAAAATAATTAATTACAAAATACCTTAGATTGTTTTGCACCGTCTGATAGGTATTATATAAGATCATTTTACGTTCATTTTTACTATGAAATAGACAACAATATTCATTTGATAAAGTATTTGTTGGATTTTTCTCGGTGATAAGTTAGAAACACGAATATATGTTTACATTTTATAAATCATTTCATCTCAAACGATTTATAAAATTTCAACAACACTTAGTTTTTTTGTTCCTCGTATACGCACACCAACATACAATACAAGGAATAAGGGAATGTGCTGCAGATATTTTACTAAACCATTCGAGGTGAAATGATTTGTGGAATTCAAAATTATCATCGTGTGTGTAATGGGAATAGGGCTGTTAATTTTGTACGAATGTCTGATGTCCGTTCGAGTCTGCGATCGAAAAATGTATGTTCAAGTTCGTCCGAGTTTTCATTTAGGACATGAATTAGGACAACAAACTTTGTATGAGAAAAAAATCTTGTTTGACCCGTGTTCGTTCGAATTTCTTATAATTCGTATACTCATTATGTTCTTCAAAATATTTATTACAATTGTTTGGTTGGTTGATTGAGTAAAGATTCATAAAATGTTTATACTTTAGTATATAATGATAAAAATAATATAATTGATAGAAACTCTATTTAAAAACATTAAATATGATGTAAATAGCAATGTCCGTCTACGTCTGTGGTCGAAAAACGTCTGTCTGCGTCCGTCCGATTTTTTTAGGGCATGTATTAGGACAACAAAATTTGTACGAGCATAAATCTCGTCTGGTCTGTATCCAGTCTGATATCATTTAAGGTAGAAACTGAACACACCTATGTCCGGTCTGGTCCGACCGATTTACACTCTTAAATAGGAAGTATGCTAACCAACCAATAAAAAAGATATCAAATTAGTTTTATATTTAGATGAATAGTAAAAGAACCGAATTAATATAATAGTATAAATTCATAAAAGTAAATAATTAAAAAAGTCAATAAATGTTACATGCCATATTTTCATGCTATTATTTTAAGATTTGAATAAAAATATTTTGGAATTATAACATGATTTATAACATAAATTTTATAATTATACAAAATAATTATACTTTTATAAAAAATTATATATATAACATGATTATATTTTATAAATAATTATATTTATTAAAATAATTATATTTATATAACAATTAAATAAAATTATTTGAATAAAATACAACATAATTATATTGATTTGTATAACAATTAAAATAAAAACAAAATATTAATTCAGAAAAGAAATGACATAAACATTGATAAAGTATATTGAGCTATCTGAGAATTCTACTTAATGAATGTTACGTTTATATGAATAATAGATAAATTTATGAAATTCAGCCAAGAAATAAATAATATATTCAACTTTTCAGTTCATGTTCAGTGTACGTTTATATGTTCTCGAATATTTTCATAAACGAAGTTCAAATTTCTCTTTCAAAAATGTTGTCTTATCTTATATATAGCAGTGCATGTTGTATTCTTGTAACAAATATGACTTCTCGTGTATGTGGTGATGGTTGTCATGATGGGGTGGTCATGGTGATAGTGATCGTGGACATGGGCAGGATTTGATTTGCTCTCCACACGTCGATGAAAAACCCATACATTCAATGTATGATGAGGATACCCCTCGGCATCGATATAGTTTACCTAAGTCGACTCCACCAGCTCCATTGGCGTACTTTTCCTCGACAACTGGTGGGAGGTAAGTAAAATTTATAGAATTTAAGTATTAAATAATATATCTATATTGCAGTAGAAGATTAACATAATTTATGCATTAACACGTTCGAGTTCTTGGATAGTAAATTATATCCTAGTTTATTATTGACTTATTTAACTCTCATACCATAGAGTTCTGATCCATCTCTCTTCTGTTCCTAAACCTACGAAGGAATTTCAACAAATTCATAGTAAAACAATTTTATTTCCTAATAAAATAGAACTTATTAATTATTTAAATATTTGACATTATATTTAAGTGCATGTATAGGGATAACTTGGATGAGCAAATGACACTCCATAGGCCGATGTTAAACAACTATGAAAGAGCAAATGTTCTACAAAAAATGTTCTACAATGTACATACTGTTGGATTAGGTGCATTAGCAGCGAGATTAAAAGGATAAATTGTAGAATATGCTAGTATATGATTTTTTATTTGATGATCAGATGCACATGTGCAAGGTGATGTACACATGGTTGATCATATGTACAACCAGCTTTAGGAACTCAAATGAAACCAGACAAGACCAGTGCACAAGTGAAGTTTCAACCAAGACAAAGTGCAGGCAAGCATACATATATACATGCGCAGACACACATGTATACATACATACATACATACATATACATATATATATATATATATATATATATATGCAGTGACAACAAGGGATGCAACATAGACCAGTTCGAATACAAGTGCAATGGCCATAACCAAACTTCAATACAAGAAACTGGAAACAAAGCAAACCATGGACAATGAAGCCAGACTGGAAATGAACATGAAAGAGAATAAAGCAACTGGACATATGACTTGAAGAAACTACATAGACATTCATCAAGCAAACCATGAAATGACTCGAAGCAATGCAAACAGAGACCGGAGCATATGCATTAGAGCATGTATGCATATATGCATACACATATCAGTTCAGGTATGAAGGCAACAGGGTAACCCAGATAACACAAAAGAGCAGTGATAGCATACAAGTGAAGTGTCACACAAGAATGAAATGCTACACTGCTCAATAACAAAGTGTACCAGATCAGTACGACATGGCCATCACAACCAGAGGCAACAGCAAATCAAGGTGGACAGCAGTATGTACATGTACAAGCTAAAGGCAAGCTACATACAGATGAGATACAAGTACACACATCAAACAACAAGTGAACAAGACTACATGAATGGCAGGACTCGAGTGAACCACACCAGAGGAGTATGTACAAATGTATCAAGACAGTATCACTCGACCATACCAACCAGACTCCAAGTCTCAAATCAAAACATATACAAGTGCACAAATGTATACATGAAGCTTCAAACAAAACCAGACATGTACAAGTTCAAGGAACTGGTCAGAGCACACACATATATACATACATGTATGTATATAGTTATGAAGACCAACAAAACTCAAATGCATATGACCAGTCTACATGAAAACACTTAAGAAAATAACAAGTGCACACGTAACTGTGGCAACCAAGCATGAATATTCACAGACAATCAATAAATGATCATATGTCAGTTTCAAGATGATCCAGACTAGCATGGATGTGCAATACTCATGTACATATACAAGGCAGTGAATGAATTAACTCAACTGCATGAACATCAACACAGCAATCAGACATAACATACATATGTATGTATACACATGGTGACACATTTCAAGTGGAACAAGTATATACATATGCAACATGAAGACATTCGAAATAAAGTAGCAGTTGAAACAAGTCGAAAGCTAGCAGTCTATATGAAGCGGAGTTTATAAAAAATCAATGAAGCAGTTTATGGTTTTACAAAAATCAGGGTAGCAGTTTCAAACCAAGTCAAGTTTAAATGCCAAATTCAATGCCAGGTGATAACAAGTTCTAATTGAACAAGTCGAAGTCTATTTTCATCTCAAAATATTATCACTATTTCAAATGCCGAAGTTATAGGAACCGGCATAAAGTAACTTCGATCATGTGAACAAATCAAGGAAGAAAAGAATGCAAAGCAATTCAAAGAGATGGAACAAGTCAAAAATCATCACATCGTTCAATCGAAAATCAATGGCCGAGCATAGCAACGTGACAAATTCAAATAAGAAATATATGAACGAAAATTAAAGGGTTAGAACCCTATAAATACCCAAAAATCATCATTGGCAAATGCATCGATTCGAGTTCAAGCAAATACCAGAGCAATAAAAATCACGAATTAATTTATAACTCGAATCAAAGTCGAGCATAACCAAAACCAGAAAAGGGGGCAAAATCACATACCACTTTTATCATTCGAGCTCGACGCTTTGCAGCAGCTGCAAGCATTTCAAAGCCATCAATCGATTGACAAAGTAATCCAAAGCAAACGCACACCTCAATCGATCAGTTCTAGAAGCGACAACTTCAATTTCAAAGCCTTATTTTTTTAAGAGGAACGAAGCAGACATTACAAAGCAACGAAGAAGAATGGCCAAAGTTTTACACGAGAAAAATAAAAAGAGAAACATGTCTTTTAGTTTCATTTTGGGCCGGCTTTATTTATTTTATATTTGGGCTTAAATATACAAAGGGGTTTTTTTTTTAAAGTTTATTTTGTAATTTTCTTTTAAACTTTTGTAAAATTCTAGTCGTGTGACTAGGTGATGAACTACGATGGTGTAGTTCGAGAATTCGCAACTCAGTGGCTGAGTTGTGGCAGGGTTTTGAGCGTAGAGTTAGGTTAGTCGATAGCGGGTTTCACAAGTTTACGTGTATAAGCGTCTGACTACTTAATTTCTAGTAGAAACCTTGGGGGCAGCACGTAGGCAGGGTTTTGCTGAAGCTGGGTAAATCTATGTTGTTCAATTTCTGCTTTTATTATTCTGCTATTATCTGTGCTGCAATTATTATATATATTTCCACATTAATTTTTATTATTATTAGTATAACCTATTCACCCCCTCCTCTAGGGTGAAATCGATCCTACATAAATTTCAAAGAAATCCTTTTATTAATTTGTATAAGATCTTATTTTATGTTTATGTGAAATTTATTAATACTAAATCAAATTTAGTATTTATAAATAAAATAATGTGTAAAATTTTAATTTAGTTAATTTATTTAAAATTATTTGTTAATGTTTAATAATAATATTTTTTATTAATTTATTTCAAAATTTAATTATTAATTTTAATTTATTATTTAATATTTAATTTTTAGAAATGTTCGTATTTTAAATACAAACATAATAACTATATTAGAGCATAAACTAACATAGGGGTATAATGGAAAAATTAATAGTTATGACCTACGGTAAATAAGTGTTAAGCGATAAACATATGTCAAAATTAATATCAAAGAGGTGAACGTTTACATCATTAAATTTGTACACAAACTAATTTATATAAAAATATTTATATTTAAATATATTGTTAATTTATTTCGGCTTATAAGGAATATTTAAAATTAAATATATAGAAAAATTAAATATATAGAAACAAATATTAAATAATAATAATACTTTTATTAAATGCCACTGGCATATAATGAGATATTTTTTAATAAATAAATCCATTCGAACTTATAGTTTTGAAAAATTCAAAATTTCAACTATAAATCAAATTTGACATTTAAACAAAATATCAAAAATAAAAAATGTTTTTTCTTTAAACCAAAAGAAATAAACAAAGGAGAAATAAAAAATGGATTAATATATGGAAATTATTATGTGTGTGAGCATAATTATAATTTTTTCACAAAACCGAAACTTAGAAAATTTCAATTTATAAAACTGAAAACCATTTTAGAATTTTTAAGTAAAGGAAATAATTATTATAACATACATACATATATGTATATATTTATATATTAGATTTGAATATACATATATATATAACCAAATCAAATTTATATTTTTTTTAAAATATATATAATATAATTTAAAATAGTGATTTTTATTAAATAAATATTAAAATAATATATTTAAGTTTCAATTTTTTTTAAATATGGCTAAATGTAAAATAGATGATTACATATGTAAACAAGTATACATGCATATAGTTATATATTTAAATGTTCAAACAGAATTAGTACATCTAACCTTTGAAATCTTGCTAACCATTGAACATGTTGTTTGTTGGTTATTTCCTCCTCGAACCATCGTTCTCCTCCTTGGTTACAAGCTGCAAAGTTGTCACCTTAGTTAACCACTGATTAATGAGGGCTAGAGTTGTATAGAGAAAGTGTCAAGAGAGAAGAACGGAAGGCCTTCTATTTATCGCTAAGGAGATACCAAAATATATCCTTCTTTTCCTCAAACCCTAGATGATTAGGTCACCACCCCCCTCTAATATTGTCGGCCTCTACATTGACCGAGCATGGCCAATATTTCCTTTGACTTCTTTTGAATTGAATTTAATTATTTTATTCAAGCTTCTTTTACAATTGAACCGACATACAACCTTTATACATTGTTCTAGTTAATTTTAAACTTTAAATAAATAATTAAAAATTCCATACCGTATTAATACAACATTTTTATTAATTTATTATTAATTTATAACATTCATTAACAATGGAGGAATAAAAAATAACCAACAACATGGTTGTGTTGACTCTTTGGTGTAAATTCAGTCCTCGGTTAATATTTAAACAATTTAAATGCTAAAGTCTATATAGCTTTGCTGAAGTACACTATCAGGCATAAGTTCAACGTTTACAAATCATTTAGGCGAAATCAAATTTCTAATATATAATAAGCTCACCTAGTAATGATATTCTTGTACGTGTGTTATTTTCATCATCACCGTATCACTTAGATGTCTAAAATTTGGTTTAAGGTCAAAGGCTATTAGTATTTGTATTTAATTACGTAGATCACTTTAAAGTTCTTTGTTCAATTCAGTAACATTTATTGATTAACCAATTTACTCTAACAAGATATTTTGACTTTAAATTGACTAACAACCACGATGATACTAACCTTTTATAATGAAGAAGACGAATCCTTTATTGAGCAGTGTTTTATTTCAAGTTGTTCAACATGTCCAACTGTGGCCATAACATGGTCGACATGCCATGGTCTTGACCATAATCAAAGTACAGTGTATCCAATTAAGATCGACAATACTCTCAAGTCAGAAGACTAATGTACATTGTTACCGTGAGATCTTCTATTTTGACTTAGTTATATTAACATATATAAGACTCTAGATAAGTCATTCTATGATTATTCTAAACGTTCACAAGTACGTAACCCTTGGTTCTCCCCATGGTTATGAGTAAATCACTCTTTGTAAGGAGATCATTACATACACTAGTCTCAGTGGATGCATCGATATCCTTTCTCAATACATCTTGACTAGGAACATTTAAGGAGTTATTATTATGTATGCATATATATATATATTGATTCAATACTCATGGTTACAAAAAAGTTCAGAACTATAATCGATAAAACATTTCTTCTAAGAATTTTCTACTTATATATGTTTAATGTGTTCATTAACATTATTTATATCTCTATACAACAACATATATAAAACGAAATTAAAAAAGGCCCACTTTATTTCGAATGAGATTCTTTTATAAGAGTTAAGTTACAAAACAAATTACATAATTATCCCTACGGTACACCCTTAACTCTATCAATCTCCCACTTGCACTTGGGGCTTATTATGGTGCCTCATGCTCATGCCTTCGACCAATCTAATTAACATTGACTAAGAAGGGGCCTTAGTGAATGGATTTTCGATGTTATTATTCATTATCTACTTTTCTTGTACTTCCTTGTTACTGATAAACTCTTTTATCATGTGTTAATTATGAAATCCATATCTTGACCTCTTAACAAACTATCAGTTCCTATTGCAATTCATATTGCATTATTTTAACTATAATACACTACCGGATTTTCAATGGTGGGAACACCCCGTGATCTCTTATAAATTTTCGCAAATATGTTGCTTTCATTACGACACTACTCAAGGAAATGTACTTTTTCTCTATATTTAAGTCTGCCAAAACTTCTCTTTTGGAACATTTCCAACTTAATGCTCTTTGATTAAGGTTAAACATGAATTTAAGGTTGACTTACATTATTCGGTGTCACTTATGAAGTTCGAATCCAAACACTCCTTAAGTTCTCATTTCCATAAATAATTCTCTAGTATTTTCTAAGTACTGGAGAACACTATTAACTACCATTTAGTGATTTTACTTTGAATTTGATATTCACTTAATACAACTGTATAAGTAAGATCTAATATACCATATAACACAGCATATGCAAATATCGTTATCGCCGATGCATAAGGGTTTACATCATATGTTTAAGTGTTTATGTATATAGATTGGGACAATCCCAACATCCTCATATATCGAGTATAGGAGATGACTCTTTCAAATTCTACATCGGGAATTAAACTACACCAAAACTAATTTTAACATAAGTCATCGTTCGTAATCAGTTGTATGTTGTTTACTTGTAGTATTAATTTCCTTTCTTATAGGTACATACTTCTTTATTTTTACTCACACAAGACTATTTAAAATCTAAGTTTAAACACTTGCTCGACCCCTAAATGCTTATTCGACGCCATTCTTGTATCATTTCTTGGATCATATCCAAAAACCTACAAATTATGTTATCGCTCCCACCGACTTGAGACATTATGCCTGATGTGGGCAAACAATCTCTTCTAAATCATCCCTTAGAAGTTTTGTTTCAACATCAATATGCCAAAACTTAAAGTCATTTCGTGTGATAATCTGCGTGTAGAATTCGAATGGACTTAAGCATGTTGACTAGTGAAATTACTCCACTAATTTCAACATATAAAATTGACAAAGTAATTTTTTTCAATACCACTTTATACAATTTCAACCGCACTGATCTTCTTCTCAAGGACTCAATTGCAATCGAAAGATCTTATCCTTTCGGGTACAATTACCCAAATTATATTTTACTAATGGGTTAGAACTCATCTAGATTTAAAGCATCCTCCATGTGGTAGAGTCTATACTCTTCATGATCATTCAACAACTAAGGAGATTGTTATTGATATCAATTCATTTTCTTGACATTGACAAGAAACTCATGGTTTCTCTTCAATGTGCGTGTGAGAACTATTATTTGACATTCTAATGTAACTATGTCCATTTTAGGACTGGTTAAATTAACTTCATCTATATAATCAATTACTATGTTAGAATCTTATATTTTCAAGTCCTTCGGACTACCGCTAATTTCTCTAGAAAGAAATTTCTTCGGTAAGAAGGTGGTATGTATGGAAGTTCGATATCCAACTCATGATTTGGAGTTGGCAGTTGTCGTCTTTGCTTTGAAGATTTAGAGACATTATCTCTTAAGGGAGAAGTTGGAGTTGTATACTGACCACAAGTCATTAAGATGTTTGTTCTCTCAAAACGAGTTGAACATAAGGCAGTAGATATGGTTAGAGTTTCTAACATCATATGATTTTAGGATAGAGTATACCCTAGGAAAAGGCAAAAAAGTAGTTGATGCCTTGAGCCGAAAATAGCAAAGTAGTGTTTTGGCTATGTTAGAAGAATGGACCATTTTAGAAACATTTTTTGCATGTGACGTGAAGTTTCGGTCTACTGCAAATTCGAGCAGTGGATTCAGAATGTTAGCATGCTTAGAAGTCAGGCCTGTGTTGGTAGAAAGAAAAGCCGAACTTCAAAAGGGTGATAAGTTCTGCGTAGACATAGTAAGAAGATTGAACACAGGAACTGAAGTAGTCTAGCTAAAAGGATTCAGTGCTGATAGAGAAGGCAGACCGCGGAAGAACGGAAGGTTGTATGTTCCGAGTATGGAAGGACTTTGGAAAGAAGTATTGGACGAATGTCATCATTCAAATTTACCATACACCCTGGAGGTATGAAGATGTACCGAGATATGAAGATGAGTTTCTTCTAGGAAAAGATGAAGAAAGATGTGGGAGAGTATGTGAGAAGATGTCTTACATACCAGCAAGTGAAGGCAGAGCATCAGAAGCTAAGTGGGCTTCTGCAGCCTTTAAATGTTCTAGTTTTGAAATGGGATTCGGTATCTATGGATTTTATAGATGGATTGCAAAGATCGTTGGCATGGAATGAGGGCATATGGGTCATAGTGGATAGACTAACTAAGTGTGCCCATTTCATTGCAGTAAAGGTGACAAGAACTGCGGCAAAGTTGGCGGAGATATATATGAGGGCGGTAGTGAGATTGTATAGGGTGCCTAACACTATTGTTAGCGAATGTGATCCATTATTCACTGGTGAGTTTTGGTGTAGCTTGCAGAGTGCTATAGGGCTAGAACCGTGCATGTGTACTGCGTACCATCTTCAGACAGATGGACAGACCGAGAGGGTTAATAAGGTCCTGGAAGATTTTCCTAGAGCTTGCAATTTAGACTTCGATGGATCTTGGAAAGTGTATCTACACTTGGAAGAATTTCCATACAACAATAGCTACTATAGCAGTATTGGGACGGCTCCTTTTGAAGCGTTGTATGGAAGACCATGTAAATCGCATGCATGTTGGTTGGAGGTAGGTGATAGGATCATATTTGGTCCAGAAGTGGTTAAGGAAGATCTAAAGGAAGTAGAGATCATCTGGGCTAGGATGAGAGTAGGGCCGTCAAGGTAGAAAAGTTATGCCGACACTAGAAGGAGTGAACTGGTGTTCGCTATTGGCGATCAAGTGTTTGTAAAGATTTCTCCAATGAAAGGCTTGATGTGCTTTGGGAAAGCTGGGAACCTAGCACCCAAATATATAGAGCCATTTCCAATTATAGCAAGGATTGGGAAGGTAGCGTATAAGGTGGAACTGCAAATTCATTTTGCAGGGATCCATAATGTATTTAACGTATCACATTTACAGAAATGCATTAAAGATCCAGACGTAGTAGTCAATTCGAGGACAATAGAGGATCTGGTCATAGAGCCGAATATGACATATGTATGAAGACTGGTTCGGATAGTGGACTAGGATGAGAAACAACTTTGGAATAAGGTGGTAAAGCTAGTCTGTGTTCAGTGGAGCGCAAATAAGGAGGATTGTATATAGGAAACAGAGGACCAGGTCAGGAGGACCTATCTAGAGTTATTTGTTTCCGATTAGCATATGAGCTATGTATTATATTGCGTTGATTGTGAACCATATATATGTATGTGTGTACATTATGGCTGATTATTGTATTACTAAAAAGCACTAGTACATTTTATTTATGTATTGGGAATTCATGGTTATGCTTAGGGTAAGCATCGAATAGTTGGAAAATTGTTACCGAGCCTTGATTAAATTTCGGGAGTGAAATTCTTTTAAGGATGAAAGATTGTAACAACCCCTAAAGTACGAGTAATTTAATTAATTAATTAAAAGGCCAAGAAGGGCTAAATAAGAAAAGAACGAGGACAATGAATTAATGGAAACGAGTATTTGGACCAAAGCCCAAGTGATTGTGGGACAATAAACATGATTTCATTTATTCATTCATTCCATTCTACTAAAATTAAAATAAAATCTCAAAATATAGGTTAATGGTGGCGGCTTAGAGAAATGGAAATAAAGAGGAGATAAAGCAAATACAAGCTAAAAAAAGAGAGGAAGATCTAATTAAGGTCTCTTAAGAGATTTAAGTGAGCAATACTTAACCTTTTACCCATTTTGTTTGTCCAAATCAAATTGTGTTATTTTTGTACTCATATAAGGTTTGCCAAAATGAAAATTTGTCATGATATCCTAACCATTGTTCTAAAGATGGGTTAGTAACTGGAGAAGCTTATGGCTTAGAAATAAATGGTTATGAATTTCTAAAGTAACACTTAGTAAAAATACAAGGAAAATAACTTGTAATTCAAATGAAATACAAGGTAGGGATAAAACAATTATTCACAAATTTTCTAGAATATATTATAAGACTTTCTATGCGTAAAATAAGCTAGGACTTTTGTAGAACTGCATTGGTGGAAAGGGGGATCTGCACTGAGAATTAACAGAAATGACATGTATATTAAAATAATTATGTATGGGGAGAAGATCCATAAAAATAGCTGAGAAGATAAATAGATGACACTGTAAATGTCAGCAAAAGATAAAGTAAGGTATCTAATGGTGACATATGTAAAGGCGATCATGTGCCTTGTTAGTGGCGTCTGATATTGTCAGATAAGGAGCTAAGGAAGCCAAACGCCTCAAAGGAGAACTACACTTAATAAAATCGCATTGGGTAGTGGGGTAATGATTTGCCAAAGGAATTTAGGAACTTTCTGGTAGAAAGTAGTTCTGCACCGCAAATTTGCATAGGGCAAATAGTGCCGTAATCAGGGGATGATTCATAGCAGCTCATAATTAAATGAATAAATATTATATACAGGCTGTTGGTGGCTGATTCATAGTGGTCCCAGGTCTAATTAAATAATATAAAGACAAAGAAAAGGAAAATCTATGGGTGGCTGTTTCATAGCAGATTTGAACTTAATAAGTTTATAAGATTAGAGCTGCAGGTGGGGTAGCATAGTAGCCTAGAGCTAAATAAAACGATACCGCAGGGACCGGGGGTCAATGCAGTATGAGCATAGTAGTAATAATATAAAAAGGGGAAACTTTGGAAGTCTCTATGGTAAGAAAATATAACTTTTGTTGTGTGCAATAGTATATATGATGCTTGTAAATAGTGAGGGTAAAACTTGTTTCGTGTTACGCGGTGTGGTCTCACTATGTATTCATGTTATACTTGCAGGTAAGTATTAATCACACCAGACTTTATCTTTGAACCATGTTTTTATCATTGTTTTCCCCATAAACTCATGGGTACTCATTTGAGTAGGCTAAGTTTATAGGATAGGCAGGTTATTTTGGGCGCAGTCTGAAGATCGAAGACGGTGCCGAAGGCCTAGTTATTTTTAATGTATGCTAATTCTGCTGTTTAAGTTTTTAGGTGGCATCTTCATATGTTGAACGAACACTCTACTATGTATTTCTTATGTTATATTTTGACCCCTGCTTGAGTATGACTAGGGGTTAATTGTGAACATATATGTAATGAATATTAAAACAAACCGGATGAAATGAAAATAGTTGTTGTTATGTTTACTTAGTCTATTTTGAATATGCGGAACTCGCTCTTGGTCGCTCGAAAATAATTTTGATAATGACTTCAACATCATTGGCATTTATTTTCGGGTCTCCTAGTGGGAAATGTTATAAATATACTTTTAACTAACTTTACAAAACCATTTATTATAACATAAATGTTATAATTCAAAACTTCTTTTATTCCTATATAAAATACTTAATTTAATTTTCCAAACTTAGATGTTTACTAAAAACATTTAAAAATGATATATATATATATCTGTGTGTGTGTGTGTGTAAATTTATTTATTTATAAGCTAATATAATAGATACAATTTAAAAGATAATTATACTACACCAAAATTTTAATACTTTAATAAAATATTACAAATTTTCTAAAAACTATGTATAGATAAAAATACTTTAAAATACTTATAGTATGGTTTAAAACATTTATTTAAAATGTTACTTAAAAATACTTATCTTATAATCTATTTAAAACCTCCAAAAAGCATGTTCTCATTTATTTAAAATAATCCTTCTATTTTAATAATTCATAGCTAATTTTAAAAAAAATAAAAATTCTAAACCACTTTTAAAATATAAGTTAGAAAACATCTTTAAAAAGGTTGAAGAGAAATATTTAGACTAAAAGTCATTTCTAAACAATAAAAATCTCAAATAGAAATTATAGCATTTCCAGAATGATGTAAAATAAGTTCAGAGATACTACAGTGACTTGATGCAGTTTTATATTCTTAAAAGTTATGTCATTTTTTGATATGCCAACAATATTTTTAGCATCCCATATTTTTGCGATAAACAATATGCATAATATACATTAGATTCATTGAGAGAAACTATTAAGGATCTCTTTATGAAATTCTATAGAAATTGTTGAACATAAAATAGTTTCTAAGTGCTTCTGTAGCAACTAGTCGCTATAAAACCATTCCAAACTCAAGTCTGATTCAAATCAAAGTCTAACCAAAATCTATGCGCTTCATGACAAGGTTATGCAACAAGTCGTAGACAGTCATACAAGTCCAAATACGTCAATTACATATGTCATTTTCTTTTCAAAGCAATAATCACAAAAGATAAAGTAATAAATATAGTCAAACAAATACTATAATATAAACAAGCATTATACACTTCATATGCTTTCAAATGGTGAGTTTGCTCACCCTTCAACAAGTACCCAAGCACAAGCCTCAACCTTTACAACCACTTCCTAACTCAACCAAAGCAACATCAAAATCCACCTTCCTCTTCCCTTTGCTCACGACCTAGGCACAAATGGCCCATAAATACTCATGACCTTGATGGATTTTGAGGTGTGTGCTCCAAATCTTCAAGCTCCAAGTTGTTGAAGGGTTTTGCTATGATGTTTTAAGGTTTATACAAGAGTTTAGTGCGAGTTTGAGTAGTTTTGATTTACTTTGTGCTTAGGAATTTATGAAGAGAGAATGATGAAGAGCTAGTTTATTTTTGTCTTAAATGTAAAAAAAATTCATGAAGAAAGAGTGTGTGCACTTATATAGGAATTCAAGGGTGAGCCTACCCATCCCATCACCCTTTCCTAGTCAGTCAAGAAGGTTCACCACCCCCCTCCTCCCAAATTTTCCTCCATGTGTTAACTTTCCATTTCATAAGCAAAGAAAATATCTATTTACTATCCACATAAATATCTCATTCCTTAATAATTTGTTAATCAGTTTTACTATTCCCATTTGGTTAGCCATAAACATGAAAATATTTATTTGCTAATTAATTACACATTAGTATATTAGGAAAGCAAAACAAGTTCGAACAACTTTTACCGAGAAAAAGCTGTTTATCGATAAAACGATTTTCGGTCACACTATCGATTTTTTTAAAGTATTTATTTTTGTAAACACTTTTCAAAAACAAGTTTACCATCATTAAAAGGGGTTTAACAAGATTATTAAATCAATTTAATCGCATTAAATCTACAATTCAAATATTTAAATAATTCAGGTATTTTTTGCAAGGCTAACCGGCTTTATAGTGGGTCGTCCACTTATATATAAATAAAAGAATTTAAAACAAGTGTTATGCACATGCATAGAACAGTACAATAAGCATAGGAGTTTGGTAAAGAGGCCAGAACTACTAATAATAAAAAATTTAGTCCTCCTCTGCAGAAGAGGAGCCACTGCCATCATTTGAAGAATCATGCCCAATAACATGGAAATACCATGAGAATAAAATACTAAGGAAGGAACATAATCAAATGACTCTGAGCAATGAAGATATTTCCTATCCCAAGATGTATCAGCTTAGAGGACGAATTCCTCTACCCAAATTTTTCTATAGTGTAAAGAGATAAATCATCATCCACTGTATGAAAATAAAGTCGTCTATTCTCCCCATCATCACCAACATACTTATAGAAAGTGGCATACTTGGATCATATCTCATTTTTGTGATTTCATGAATACATGCATGCTTGACCGAACTCCAGAAAATATCATCAGAAGGAGGTTTCCAATCTGAAACCAATATAGCGACAAAGGATACAAGGATCCTAGAATGGGAAAAACGGTAGCAGAGTCAGATAAGGGGATAGCAACAACCGCGGGAGAAACCAAAGGAGAAGTCACCAGGGATGCATCAAGAACATCCACCATAACTTGGCGAAGCTTCGGAACCCACTTCCTCATCAGAGGGCGAGGGAGTAGGTTCTTAGCTGTAAGTGGCAAATGGGTGTCAATGATAGGAGAAGTAACAGGAGAAGGACCATACTTACAAGAAATCGCCAAATGACCAAAGAAATGACAAGTCTCACATATATCAGGCTTCCAACTATAATGAACATCAACAACTGCAATGTGCTCCTCGGTAGGGAAAACTCTAAGATAATTAAATGTGAAGTATTTGAAATTCTGGATCATTGCACTACCTTGTTAATGTAGGTACAAATTTAGTTATAATTACTCAGGCCTGACCCGATTACTATTAGGATTGGGTATAGTTTGAACATAACCTGGCCCAATTTGGGCCCAATCTGATTATTAATTTTCCGTAGTACGTACCGAAACATGAGTTTGTACATTATTTGTTTACTATTTTTTGTTTGTGTGTCAACATTTTTGCATACTATTATTGTCAATTAGGCTTCATCACTACCCAATTTGTATGGTAACATTGTTTGTGCATAATTTTTTATAAAATTTCAAGTTTAAGTATGGATTTAACATAAATATTATGAGTTAGGTATATGCCTGGCTCAGGTATTAGGTTTGAAATACCTAATAGGTTTGGGTCAGACTTGGGTTTTGATTATTGTAATTGGAATCGAGTCCGGATTTTGAGATATCTGAACCACGCCCGACCTAATGACAGGCCTTATCCCAAGCATTGAAGGTCCACTGCTTATGTATTGAGATAATAATGCTGCACCATAGATTTTCAAGGAACTGCGAGCTCATATAAAGTCAGGACACAACCTCCGTATATTCCACGTGATAAGGCAATTTATCAATGATGAGATATCATAATCGAGAGAGTAGATATTAAATATAACATCGCAGATTCATTCACTAAGCCACTTTCTTAGTCCAATATAAGTAGACCGATCAAAGGCATGTGCATGAGGCCCCATAATTGGCCCAAGTGCTAATGGGAGATTGATAGAGTTAAGGGTGTATCCTAAGGGTAAATTTGTACATAGTTATATAGCTTAACTCTATAAATAATCTTATTTGAAATAAATTATACTTTTGGTTTTATTTTCTTCTATATATGTTGTTATATAGAGATATAAATGATGAAATAAATAAATTAAACATATTTATGTATAAAATCATTTGGAGAAGCATTTTATCGATTGCAGTAGTATGTTCATAACCATGAGTATTGAATCGATATTTAAATATTTCTTAAATATTCCTAGTCGAGATATATTGAGAAAATAATATCGATACATTTGTTGAGGCTAGTGTATGTATGCTCTCCATACGATGGATGGTAAATTACCAATGATCGTTGGGGTGCCAAGGGGTTATATACTTGTGGTTGTTTGAAATAATCATAAAATGACTCAACGAGGGACTTCAATTGATTAATATAACTAAGTCAAAGTGGAAGATCTCATTGTAATGACGAGCGGTAGTTTTCAAACTTGAGGGTACTGTTGACCTTAAGTAGCTAAGTTATACTTTGGTTATGGTCAATCGCCCGACATTGCGATCATGTTACAACCATAGTTGGGTATACGCTGGTTAGATACACTACTCAAGAGAGTATTTATCTCTTTCGTAATAGAAGATTAATATCACTGTAATTGGTATTCGACTTAAAGTCAAAATCTCCAACCAGATTAAATCAGTTAATCGATAAATGCTATCAGTTTTATAAAGGATTTTAAAGTGGTCTACATAATAAAATGTTATCAAATTCTACATAGGCTTTCACAAAAATAAACATGGTTAGAAAAGAAATTACCTCGACTTATGATTGAAAAATGCTAAAAATGGGTTTGTATTTTCGATTTGGGATGGTGGAGGAAGAGATTGGGGATGAGGATTTCTACAAGTGGATAAAACAGTCACTCGTATTGAATAGTTGGATCTCTCCATGTTCAACCGTCAAAGGCATCAAGACCCAATGATTCCATACGAAATGCTTTAATTAAACGATGCTTTTGTCTCTGTTGATCTGTTTTAATTTACGATGTGTCGGACGTATCAAACACTTTAACTGATCAGATAAAGTCTGTGAACGCACCCTAACTATCATATTTTGTTCGGTTTAGAGTTATCAACTCATGTCACCTGAACTAAAGCTTTCTTTCCACATTAAAAAAATTAAAGCATTCCAACTCAAATTCCTTTATCATTGTTTAATTCAAGAATCAAGATACAATATACCATGACTGTATTAAAAGACAATTAGCGTGTCAAGGACCACTAACTCAAGTGGTGTGGGTATAACGCTATAGGTTGAGGTTCTAGAGGTCATGAGTTCAAACACTCGAGACATCAAAATGAGTGTTCTACTTGAATAAAGTACCACTCTTATTATTAAAAAAGACAATTAGCGTGAACATCATGAAATATATTCGCGTCGATGAAATAGTTCGATTTTAAGTTATCAACATAGTACTTTAGTCATCTTCTAAGTTTTATTGCAGATAAAATAATATGACAATAGATTAGTTATATTTCTTTCGGAAATGATGCTTATTCACATAAAATGTTCTATACATTTTTTTTTGAATCTACTGTATTCTAACCTAGAATAGGATACTGGTTTTTCATTTGCCTAATATATACACGCTTTTATTAAACTTCATGAATAATACTTTCATAAACTTCATGAACAATTACATTAAGGAAATTTTGTGGATTTAGACCATTTTAAACTTATTCCACAAATATGACACTTTACTAACTTATTACAAATATACGTCAATTTTGGCTAAGTCAACATCAAGGTGGCTTTAGTTAGCTGGCGATATTTTAGATATCACAGCATATTTTTTTACATGTCGACGACTTTTGAAAAAACATGTGATGTATTTGAGAAAATAACATAGGCACCATTTCAAAAGTCGCATATGTACCATTGTATTTTATTTAAAATTACAAAATGTTGAAAGAAAAAAAGCGAGTGCATTATATTTTATTGACACCATCTGAAAAGCCGCCAACATCAAAACTACGTATAACAGCAGCAACCTTCTCTTTCTTCCCTCGTTCTAACTTTACCAAACTTTGAACTCTTCCCTTTTAAAATTCTCATTGTTTTTGCATCAACATCAATCAAAAGTAGAGTTTTATTAGATCTAGTTGAATTATATCAATATCTCTTTGCTTTGCATCTATAAAGATATGATTTTCAGACCCTACATTTGTTGATATCGTAGAATGGCTTTTAATTATGTTCGGACTACTTGCTATTTCGATTATGAATTGATATCGATGGCTAATGTGTAGAAAGTATGTTGATGGGTCATATGAACCAACAAAAGTGCGTAAAGGTTGCAATTTAGAATAATTGAAAGAACCTGTTTTCAGAACTATAAAGATAAAACCTGAGGAGTTGATATAGATTTAGTTTGCAAATGGCCTACCGATTTAGGATCGAAAGAAATAAAAATAGTTAATGTTATCCAGCCATTTGGCCCGACTATATTCAGACTGACTGGATAAGTTAGATTGGACGATCATCGAGAAAGACAGCCTAGAGAGATGACTATTAGACTCAGAAATTAAGCGCGGACAATGATATGAAGCGACGATTAACTGAGACCAAGAGATAGACTCTCAAGAATATTCTAAGTATGGAATAATGCCTCCACTAGGTGAGGGATTAGTGCATATCACTTTCCCTAGGGGATCGATATCTATCCTGAATTTTTGTCCCAAACCGGGTGAGATCGATATGGAGTGACAAAGAAGGCCCCATAAGGCTACATTTCAAGTTTCAAATCATTTGGAATTCGTATGCTCAAGTTATGTACAAATTACTTCACATATAAAAAGGGATCGGTCATATTCAACTTTCACTACATACTGCAACAATGATCGGTCAATAACTCAAAATCTACATATGCTATCAACATGAAACTTAGAGTATAAGCACAATACAACATGAGGAAAACCTTCTAAAGATCGCACCCCAATTAGAGGAGATTGGAGGGATCAACCCCTATCCCTCTAGAGGGATCGGCTGAAACCAGAATGCATGCAACACAACTTTACGGAAAACGCGATATCTCACAAACGGTAAGTCGGAATGGCACCATTAGTGGAAAAGTAGCTAACATCATGGGGTACCCACTAAAGGGATTGCACACCATTTGGACAACAAAATAAGGGTCAGGGCCGACTCCTATTGTGGGCCCCAATGGGACTCAAAATTCTTATGTGGCCTCGTCTTGGCCTGGAAGTTCTTCTGCCAAAATTTCAGCTCCATCCGTGCACGTTTTCCCTATAAATACAGTAAGCATGGCGTCAGAAAAGGGTCCCTTCTTTCTACTGCCAAGGCTCTTCCATTTTTATTTTTCATTCTTGTACTAATGGATCCCATCTGATCCAAACATTCTTGTAACCATAATCAAGTGTAAGATCAATAAAAATATGAAGTAGACGTATGCCAAGATTGCCGAACCACTATAAAAATCTGTGTGTTCATTTACTTTCTACGCTATGTTTTAATTGCATTCATCATTTTAATCTCTACAAGATTCTACTGGGTGTTGATGCCCATTTTTGGTGTCAACATTTTGGTGCTTTCACTGAGAATTGAATTCTCAGCTTAATTGGATCTCATCATCTACTTGTGGATTCCCATATTCGCGAGATAGATCAAGCTTTCTACCGGCAAACATCCTATTCTACTCAGATTAAAGGAAATCTAAAGGAAGTTGATAGCCATGGTTAGAATAATTAAATCAACTTTCCATGGAGTTGAAGGAAATGTTGATGCTAGTGTTCTTGTTTGGAGTTGTTCATGTGTTCATGTCCATTTGGAAGGGATTGGATTCACTCATGTATGCAAGTTCTTGGGGTCTGATGTTGAAGTTTGCACTCAAGCTAGCGGAGGCAAAAAATAGTTAAGTCCCCCATAAGGAAAGGGATCGTACCCGATCCCTCCCCTATATAGTCAAGCCTTGTCAAGTATCAGAGCAACAACCAATCCCTCTAGCCAATCCCTCGTTCACGTCCACATAGCCGACAACTCTCATATAGCAAACAATTGATCCCTCTCATATAGCAAATGATCGATCCCTCTCAAAATCGGTTTACGATCGTTCCCTCTCACAAGCCACAACCGATCCCTCTCCAAATTGGTTCACAACCGATCCCACTCCAAATCGGTTCATAACCGATCCCTCACAAACGCAAAAATGACCGATCCCTATGTCATGAATGAAAAATACTGATCCCTCCATACTCCATCCCATCCATGACTGATCCCTACATAGTCGATCCCTCCATACCTACTACCGATCCAGTACCAAGGCAATCCAACCGACCCATATGCCACCGATCCCTCACCAAGGCAATTCAGCTGATCCCTATACCACCGACCCTGTTGGTGCACAATTTAAAAGGATCGGCCTACAAATAAAAATAAAGCATCGCTTGTGAAATATAAAAAATATGTAGTGTTGGTGCCACAACGCAGTGCCCCTGCTTTCTGGATTCGGAACTCAACTTAAAGACGGTGCTTCTATCCACTTTCCTTACGTCCTGTGACTGACCGGGGCATAGAGAATCAAGCGACAACTGCTGAACTACAGTCGAGGAATGGACAAGGAACTGCTACTCAAATGGTACTCCCAGAGGCAGGAGAACTAAGACAATATGACACAAACTAGGATTGGTTACCGGGTCAAGCTCCCCGGGTAGATTGCAACTGCCCTCAACTTACCAGCTTTCAAACACCTGACTTGGCAGCTATGGTATGATGGCTTGTTGAAGAGAGCCAAGACCAGACCAACGATGATCAGAGCATCTTTCCCCATTGGAATACGTTCACTGAAGCAGTTCTATGACAGAATATCCAAGGATGCAATGTCACTACCTAACTTATTCCAAATGCCATGCAAGCCACTCAAAGACTTCCTGCATGAATTCAACGTCGTCGTCATTGAAGTGAGCACTCCCTGCAGGGATATCAAACTGATGGCATTGAAGGGGAATCGACCCCAAGTCGGATTTCAACGATTGGTTAGCTGGAAAGTCTCCTACGGCCTTGGATCACGTCTATTACAAAGAAAATCAATGCTTACGCGAGGAGGACGCGAGACTAATATTGATAGAACAATGCAGGTCCGATGGTTGGAAGGGTTCAAAACAAGAGTAACGATGATGCCCTAAATGAAGAATCGAATTCTAGGAGACAACCTAGAGTCCTAAAATTCAACTCATATACTCCTTTGAATGATTTAATCAAAAACATCTGCTTGGAGACTCACGACTCGAAGCAGTACTGGAAACCAACATCGAGAGAGTCTATCGAAACGCAGAAGAAATCTGAGAAATGCTGTATATTTCAAGATACATACAATCATAACACCACCAATTGCAGACACCTCCGAGATATGATCGAAAAGCTGATCCAGAAAGCAAAGCTGATCCGGAAAGGAAAGCTTCGACAATATGTGTAAACCCCGTAGAATGGCGGGTAGGGAACAACCGATGCCTATCAATAATGAACTTTGATTATCAATTGGACCACTTATGGTCGACTTTTAGCTGAAGAGGGCTAGGGTGAAATGGAATAGCGAGCATATGAATCTGCTTCACTTATCAATAAGATTTCTTTCTATTTCAATTATGTTATGACCTATAACCAATTTGAATTAAACTATTTGCGTATGATGCAGGTGACCAGGTATCAAGAGTTAGGCCCCACCCGACCTCCATGGACCATGATCGGATCTTTGGAGTATCATCATGACAATCATAATTCGACTGCTCATCAGCTACCATATGATGTTGACTCGGTGACAAGAACTTGAAACGGAAAGTGGTGTGACTCGACCATCCACTTCTTATTTTATGCTTCAATCCTAATAGGACATCAATGCCTTGCTCAAAGATCGACAAGGACAAACTCCAATGTAATGTTGACACAATTGGCCATCCACACATCAACCTCCACACCTAACTTGGAGACCAAAGAAAGACTTGGAGCGGATGTGACCCAATCATCCTCTCTCGGCTCATACTTGAAGTTCTCTAAAATACATATGCCTCTCCTAAAGCTTAGCGATGCCGGGATCCAACTAAAGTGGACGTGATTTGATCATCTACACATCGACTCTTGCCCAGTACACAAGGACCAGTTTGTAAGCTCGACTTAATGTAGGCATGACTGACTGCCTACTCATCAACCACCGCCCTCTACACGTCGACACGACTGCATCTTGAGGTGGATGTGACTTGATTGTCCACCCGACAACTCTCTCCCTCGACTTGCTGGGAGGAGCACTAAGAAAATTAGACAAGACCTGACTGTCTAACATAGACATGGATGTGATCTAGCTATCCATCACTTACTCCCTTCCTCGAACAATCACCAAGTGGATGTGAATCGACTATCCATTTGTCAAGTTTTGTCCTTGATGCTGGGGGAAAAATTCCATTCCATGGATGAACGTGGTTCGACCATTCATTCAAAAACTCTTACCTCGACTTGACAACTCGAGTATAAATCAAAAATGGATGCGACTGACCACCCATTGACTAACCCTGGTCCCTAGAGTACGGACCAGAGTATAAACACCAAAAAGATGGATGCAGTATGACTGTCCATCAACCAACTCTGGTCCCCAGAGCACGGACTGGAATATAAACATCAAATGGGTGTGACTGACCACCCATCAACCAACTCTGGTCCCAAGAGCACGGACTGGAGTATAAACACCAGATGAGTGTGACTGACCACCCATCGACCAACTCTGGTCCCTACAGGGCAGATTGGAGTATAAACACCAGATGGGTGTGGCTGACCACCCATCGATCAACTCTAGTCCCCAGAGCATGAACTAAAGTATAAACACCAAATGGGTGTAACTAACAACCAATCAATCAACTCTATTTCCTAGAGTGTGAACTAGAGTATAAACTCAATGGCCATGATCCGACCGCCTGTCAACAAGTGCAGTTCCCCAAGAATGGAATAGAGTATAAACAACAAAATCAGATGCGACTCCAAAATTCGGTATAAAGCGGACGCGACATGATCGTTCATTCGCCAACTCTAATCTATGCCACGAAAAATGGATTATAAACTTACCAAGTGGACGCGGTTCGACCATCCGCTCACTATCTCTCACTCTCGGTCCGATTGAGGGAGCATGTGTTAAAAAGCTGGACACAGTTCGACCATCTATCTATAACTCTAGCTCCCTGAGTGTGAGTTGAAGTATAAACACCTAATGGGCACGATAAAATACCCATTGACAAACTCTGGTCCCCAGAATATGGACAAGAGTAGTGATGAAAATTGAACATGGTTCAACCGTTCATCCAATGACTCTCGCCTATGATACGACAGGTTGAGTATAAAAAACTGGACAAATGTGACTCAACCATCTGCTAATCAACTCCTCCCCATGATTCAATGGGAGAAACTTAAAGTGGCCGTGATACGACCGACCACTCATCGACTTTTGCCCTTGACTGGAGGCAAAGGAATTAACCAAAGAAAATGTGATTCGACCATTTTCTATGATAACTCTAAATCCCCATAGCGTGGACTGCAGTATAGACATCAAACGGGTGTGATTAATCGCCTATCAATTAACTTCGATCCCTAGAGTGTGGATCGAAGCATAAGTAAACAAATGAATGTGATCGACCATTCATTAGCCAACTTTGACCTGAAATCGACAGGAAAAGTATAAACATACTATGGATGAGGTTCGACCATCTACGAACTAACTCCGTCGACCCGAAACTGGGGGCAGGAGTACAGACCACTAAAAGTTGAATACGATAGCTCACAATAACTCTAGCTTGGTGTTCTTTACGACTTAAGGCAATGACCGCAAGGATGACTTAATACAAAACCAATCAGAACGACGTCCGAAGTTACGGGTGACTGGCAATATCGTACAGTCGAATCGATGGGCAATATCGATCCAGACTTTTTATATAATACCGTCGGACCGACAGGAAATGTGATCCAGGCTTTCTATATCGTGTCGCTGGGTCGTCGGTCAATATAGATCCATACCAAACACAAACAGATGTGACCCAAACGTCCTTCGAATAAATCCGATCACCAGAGCGTGGATATGATAATAAATCATGAATGAGTGTGACTTGACCATTCTTTCTCCAACACCCTCCTTCGATCCATCAGGAGGAGTATGAAACTGGATGAGCATGACCCAACTACACCTTAACCAACTTTGTCCCTAGATCTGACAGGAGAATATAAATAAGTGGACGTGGTTGAACGTCCAGCTCCGAATGAATGCGATGCAACCGATCATTCGTGGACTCTTACCATGATATGACTAGAAGAACAATATGAAATAGACATGACTCGACTGTCCGCACACTGATCCTTGCCCATGATTCGACAGAGGGAGTGTCAATCACAGATTGAATGTGACGTAACCATCCATGCATTGGTCCTGCCTAGAGTATGGCGACATCCTTACCAAAAGTGGACGTGATTGACCATCCAGTACCCAACTCATACCCGAAATCCGATGAAGCATTAAAGTATTCCCCTGGAAGTAAAAACCATAATACAATCCAGGGTAGGTGTGACTCGGTCTCCCATCAATTAACTTGGTCCCATGATTCGATGGGTAAGAACATAAAACTAAAGCGGACATGACCTGTCTTCCCATTTATCGACATATGCCCTAGACTTGAGGGAACGAGCGAGAAATAAGGTGGCTGTGAACCGACCATTCACCAATCAAATCTAAGTCTTTGAAGCTTAGGCGGAACTATTAACATAACTAGGACGAGACTAGACCGTCCATGCAGTACGTCTATCAACCCAAGACTGGGCAAAAGTGTGATCATCCAAAAGGTGATTGCAATAGCTCAATATTGTAACTCATGCCTAGTGTTTATAACGACTCGAGGCTACGACCAAAAGGATGCCTAGAGGTAGAATCAACAGATCGATGCCCAAAATTATGAGCGACTGAATATTATTTCAACCTGAACGACGAGCAATAGATCATGAGTACATTCAATGAAAAGCATGTTACATGAATACACAAGCAGACTCAAACTCAAAGCAAGAGCTAGCTATGCAACTGCATGCAATACAAGGCTGAACCCTACTCGATGTTTGATTCAACATGCTTCTAAGCCTGATCTTCGGCCATTTGCGGATAAATGCTCAAAGCATCTAGAGCCCTTTACTATCGAAATCATCAGCTCATGACAAGATCCGAAAGTTCAACCGGAGCGACCGTCATCACATGCCGTCCTGACCGACTTTCATGCCAATGACTATGCATTAGAGAAATGCTTGAACATGGGGATCGACATCCAATCAAAGGTTGCATCCACTGAGCTAACGATCGACATCATGGTCAGTCACGACGACCTCTCACGAGTCCTGAAGATCGAATCACAGCTCAGCCCAGTGGCAATGAAGGAGTTTGCTAGCTTTCTCCGAGCAAATATTGATATGTTTGTTTGGACCCATTCTGACATGTATGGGACCTCGTCGACTATCGTGAGCCATGCATTGAATACGACCCGAGGCATGTCTCGGTGAAACAAAAGTGATGCAGCATAAATTCAGAGAGATCTGCTCCACTTAAAAAGGAGGTAGATAAACTAAAAAGCTACGAGCTTATCCGCGTTGCCCTCTACCCAAAATGGGTACCCAATCCTGTAATTATGAGAGAATCAAATGGAAAGTGGCGGATGTGTATTGATTATTCAGACCTAAACCAGGTGAACCCAAAGGACAACTTTCCACATCCAAAGATCGGCCAGCTGGTAGACTCAACCATTGGACATGAACTACTTTCATTCATGGGTACTTCATATGCAAATAGATCCCGATGCACATCCCTAACCTGGAACACACCAACTTCATTACTGACATGGGGCTATATTGCTACGTTGTAGTGCCATTCAGATTCGGACTGAAGGACACTGATGCTACTTGTCAGAGGTTGGTCAACCAGATGTTCAAAGACAAGATCGGGAAATCAATAGAGGTATATATGGATAATATGCTCGTGAAGCCATGGAAATCAAACAACCACATCAATGACATGGTAGAGATATTCAATTTTCCGAAGATATGGTATGAAACTCAGTCCCTTGAAATGCTCTTTCGATGTTGCATAAGGAAAGTTTCGAGGTTTAATGTTCAACTCTCGTGGAATTGAAGCCAATCCCAAGAAGATTCAGTCAATTAGAGACATCTTGGTACCGAAGACAATCAAGCATGCATATAGCCTAAATGGGAAGGTCATCGCCCTAAGTCAATTCATCTCCAGGGCCACCGACAAGTGTACTCTCTTCTTCAACCTAATCAGGAGATGGAAAAGAAACTTTGAATGGACGTAGGACTGCATTGACACATTTCAAGCTCTGGTAGATCACTTAGACAGACCTCTCATCCTATCCAAGCTGCCAAATCACAAAGATTTATACATTTATTTAGCCATGTCGGCACATGCCATAAGCACAGCAATGCTATGTGAAGAGAAACAGATCTAAAGACTGGTATATTGTGTAAGCAAGCGATTGACAAGTACTAAGAGAAAACTACCCGAAGCTACAAAAGCTTGCGTAATTCTTGTTGATTCCATCACGAAATCTCAGTTCTTACTTTTAGGCTCATCCCATTAACATTTATACCGACCAGCCTTACGACAGGTCATACACCAACCTCAGACGTCTTGAAGACTGCTCAATTGGAACATTGAATTGATCCAATTTAACATCACCTATATCCTTTGAAGAGCTATCCAAGGATAGACATTGGCGGACTTCATAGCTGAATTCACTACGCCAGATGACTCTCCGAAGAGCAGTGGAGAACCAACCAACTAATGGAAAATGTACACGGATGATGCATCCAACGATTAATGTTCTGGCGCCAGAGTCATGTTGGTGATTCTTGAGGAATGATCAATATGCTACGCCTTGAAACTCGACTTCCTTGCCACAAATAACGAAGCCAAATATGAATCTTGGATTACTGGGCTTAAACTTTCCAGAGAACTGAGAGTGAAAAATTTACAATTCTTTTGTGATTCTCGGTTATTAGTATACCAAGTCAAGGGAGATTATCAGGCTAGGGGCAGCAACTTGCTCCTTATCTCGGCTAGGTCCAAGAGCTACTGGTAGACTTCTATATTACACCATTACACACACACACCTAGAGAACAAAATGAGAAAGCCGACTCACTGGCCATGCTGGCCAATTCCGGGGATGCACAACAAATGGGCTTGGTCCTGGTTGAAGTACTAAATGCTCTGAGCACCGACCAGATCGAGATCGACTGGATCTTGGAAATGGAGCCGGATACGGAGTCATGGATGACTCCTATGGAAGACTATCTACAATGAGGAATTCTTCTTGAATGGAGGAATGAAAAATGATAGATCCTCAGCAAAGCTTCACGCTACGTCATCCGAGAAGGAATCATGTACAGGAAGGGTTTATCCGTTCCCCTGCTTCGTTGAATTGCCCACGACAAAATCAAATGAATATTGAGAGAAGTCCTACACTCAAAGTCATTTTTAAAGAAACACCATTCCTCTTGCCATCAATATCCGAGCCCAACCTTGCCTGCAATTGATCGAAACCGCCACTCATTTTATCTCCTAGGTGATCAAATGCAGTAGGCCACATTCAACCTAAAGGCTGATCCATATGCTTTAAACCCATAATCGATCATCATCAACGATCTCCTCAACATCAACTTCTCCAATCCCTTCATCTTATATCAAAAGAGATTTGGAGCGAGAAGGATCGATGGACAAAAAATTGCAAATGATTGAATTGCATTCCACCAAATTGACAATGACTCGTGAGCGTATGAACGCATCCGGGAGCCAACAACAAAAACGTGTACCTAAACATGCATGTGTACATCCTGAAAATTCGATTTCTTGAAATCGATAGAAATTGAATTCTCACATGGGGAAATCAGAGAAAGAATTGGATCAGATAACCTAGGCATACTAACTCGACTAATTAGCTCAATGAAACTGAGTGCAAACGATTACCGATGGATTCTACTCCAGAACTTACATCGTTTGATAATGACCAAGCATTACGACGAATAGAGAGAGATTCGACTTTCCACAAAGAAGCTCAACAACAACGGAAGGATAATGACCATTCGATACACTGAGTGGAATCGTCTCTGATGACCCTAACTTAACATCAATTCAAAGCACGTCATGTACGCAACCAAACGTCTTTTGGAGGCAAATATTATCCGGCCTTTTGGCTTGGCTATATTCAAACTGACTGGACATGTTAGGTTCGACGATCATCGAGGAAGACAGCCCAAAGAGATGATTATTAGACCCAAAAATCAAGCACATGCAATGATATGAATCAAAAATCAACTGAGACCAAGCGATAGACTCTCTAGAATATTCTAAGTATGGAATAATGCTTCCCCTAGGCGGGGGATCAGTGCCTATCCATTTCCCTAAAGGATCGAAACCTATCCTCGATTTCTATCCCAAACTGGGTGAGATCGATATGAAGTTACAAGAAAGGCCCTATAAGGCTACACTTCAAGTTTCAGATCGTTTGGAGTTCGTATGCTCAAGTTATGGGCAAATTACTTCACTAAAATGGAAGAAGGGTTGAGACGTGACAAGTTAGAACTTAATTTGTTAGGTCATAAGTTTGCATGCAGTCTATATGTTTTTGATTTTATAGATTTTGAGACCATTTTGGGTATGGATTGGTTGGGTAAGTATGAGGCTAGGATATTTTGCCAGGATAAGGAAATATCGTTGAGACACCCAGATAGTCATAACCGAATCATCTTCTCAGTGGAAAATTCCAATAGGAGTGTTTGGGCTTTGTTAAGTGCCATGGAGGTTGGAGAAGAGTTAAGTCAGGTTCTGGTGGCAAGAGAATTTGCAGATGTCTTTGAGCCGGTTACGGGATTACCATCAAAACGAGCTGTTGAGTTTCAGATAGATCTTATACCGCGAGCTAAACCTATGAGTAGACCACCTAGCAGGATGACATCGACAGAGATGAAGGAACTGAAGGTGCAGCTAGTGGATCTTGAGGGAAGAAATTTTATTAGACCAAGCAGTTGGCCTTGGAGAGCGATCGCGGTATTCGTAAAGAAACCAGACGGGTCATTAAGGATGTGCATCGACTATCGTAAGTTAAAAGAAACGACAATCAAGAATAGGTACCCTCTGCCGAGGATTGATGATCTGTTTGATCAGTTGAGTGGTGCCAAGGTGTTTTCCTAATTGGATTTGGTGACAGGGTTCCATCAGTTAAGAGTGGCGGAGGACAGCATTACTTTGACAGCATTTCGAACTAGGTATGGTTCATATGAGTGGTTAGTGATGCCTTTTGGATTGACAAATGCACCTGCTTTCTTCGTGGATTTGATGAATCGAGTCTTTCGAGAGTATTTGGATAGGTTCATGTTGGTGTTTATAGATGACATTTTGGTATACTCTAAGGATGAAAGAGAGTGTAAAAATCACCTTAGAGTTGTGCTTGAGACGCTAAGGCAGAATTAACTAAAAGCGAAGTTTTTCAAGTGTCATTTTTGGAAAAAAGAGGTTAAGTTTCTTGGTCATGTGGTTTCAGAGAAAGGGTCGTCAATCGATCCAGATAAGATCAAAGCTGTGAACAATTGGAAGAGACCAGAGACGATGACCGTGATCAGAAGTTTTCTTGGACTTGCTGGCTATTACCGTAGATTCATTAAGGATTTCTCGCGAATAGCAGCAACTTTGACGAAGTTGACCCGGAAAGATGTGAGGTTTGTTTGGCCCGATAAATGTGAGGAAGGGTTCCTTAAGTTAAAGCATTTGTTGACCAATGCACCAGTGTTAGTAGCTCCAGTTGAAAACCAAGGTTTGGTAGTATACGTTGATGCATGTGGAACTGGATTGGGAGCAGTATTGATGCAGAAGGGTAAAGTTATTGCCTACGCATCCAGACAGCTTAGACCGCACGAAGTAAGATATCATACTAATGACTTAGAGTTGGCTGCGGCGATTTTTGCCTTGAAGATTTGGAGACATTACCTCTTAGGGGAGAGATTTGAGTTGTATATCGATCATAAGTCTTTAAGATATTTATTCTCTCAAAAGGAGTTGAATATGAGGCAGCAAAGGTGGTTGGAGTTTTTGGCTGCTTATGATTTCGGTATAGAGTATACTCCTGGGAAAGGAAATAAGATAGCAGATGCTCTTAGTAGAAAACATCAGAATTTGGTGTTAGCTATGTTTGCAGAATGGAAGAATCTAGAATCTCTAGCTAGTTGCGGTGTGCAGTTAAGATCTACTGCTAGTTCTAGTCAGGGGACCGCCATGTTGTCCTGTTTAGAAGTTCGACTGGTGCTGATCGAGAGGATAGCTTCTAAGCAGAGAGAAGATCTAGTTTTAGCTAATAGGATTAGAGGGCTTGAGGTAGGGTCAGAGATCGTTGATCTAAAAGATTATAGTCTTGACCAAAGGGGATGGTTGAGAAAGAAGGGACGATTATATGTTCCGAATGTAGAGAGCTTAATGAGAGAAGTTCTAGAAGAATGTCATCAATCCAAGTTTATGATTCATCCTGGAGGGACCAAGATGTATAAGCATATGAAGAGAAGCTTCTATTGGGAAGGCATGAAGAGGGATATCGGCTTGTGGGTTAGGCAGTGCGTGAACTATCAACAAGTGAAAACCGAACATCAGAAGCCGAGTGGGTTGCTTCAGCCGTTAGAGATTCCAGTATGGAAATGGGATTCGATATCCATGGATTTTATAGATGGGTTGCCAAGGTCGAACAGAGGAAATGAAAGCATATATGTTATAGTGGATAGGCTAACCAAGAGTGCCCATTTCATTCCAGTCAAGTTAACCAGGATAGCACCTATTTTGGCAAAGTTGTTCATGAAGAACATAGTTAGACTTCATGGGAGTCCTAGTAGCATAGGCAGCGACAGAGATGCATTATTCACTAGCGAATTTTGGAGGAGTCTGCAAGAGGTATTTGGTACCAAGCTCAAGATGAATACAGCTTATCACTCACATACAGATGGTCAGACAGAGAGAGTCAACAAGGTACTCGAGGATTTATTGAGGGCTTGTGTATTGGACTTTGGTGGATCTTGGGAGGATCACCTGCATCTGATAGAGTTTTCATATAATAATAATTATCAGACTAGTATAGGAATGGCGCCTTTTGAAGCTTTGTATGGAAGGCCATGCAAATCGCCGACATGTCGGTTGGAGACTAGAGAAAGATTGGTCTTAGGTCCAGAGTTGGAATGAGAGGCGTTAGAAAAGATTGAGTTAATTCGAGGATGGATGAAGGAGGCTCTATCCAGACAGAGGAGTTACGCAGATAAGAGGCGTAAAGACCTAGAGTTCTCAGTGGAAGACCGGATTTTCATTAAGGTATCACCGATGAATGGTCTGGTATGGTTTGGAAAATTGGGAAAGTTGGCCCCGAGATATGTTGAACCATTCCAGATTTTGGAGAGAATTGGAAAGCTCGCGTACAGATAGAGTTGCCGAGCAGTTTGGCAGGTGTCCATAATGTATTCCATGTGTCTCATCTTCGCAGATATGTGCATGATCCAGAGGCTACTGTTCCTCAAACAGAGTTGGAGGACTTGGTAGTTGAGCCTGAATTGACTTTTGTTGGACAACCAGTTCGGGTTGTAGCGAGAGATGAGAAAAGATTGAGGACCAAGACAGTCAAGTTGGTGAAAGTTCAATGGAGTGACAACGAACAGGATTGTACTTGGGAGACATAGGAAAGGATTGGAGATGCTTATCCTGATATGCTTTAATGGTATGTCTATATTAGATTTATATAGATTAGTTGTTAGTTAGGTAGGCTAGTATGGATGTTAGGAGATGTTACAGATGATTGCTATGGTTGCTAGTTAGTCCTTACCGAATTTCGAGGATGAATTTTTTTAAGGAAGGGGGCCTGTAACACCCTTAATTTTTAATAAGATTATTCAGGAGATTTAATTAGAATAAATTAAATAGAATAATATAGAGTGTAAGGAGATTGAGTTTGATTAATAAACTATGTGGTCGTGCTTATTTATAATGAATGAACTTATAAATGGTTAAGTGTTAACTAAATAAACCTAGGGGCATTAGGGTAAATTGCCGCCTATATTCCCACCCTTATACTATTATCCCCTTAGCCATTCATGCTCGTTTTAACACAAGCAAAATTATAAACGTAAGAAAGCAAATAGGGGCCGACCATTAAGGAGAAAGAGGAAGAGAGAAATCAAATCTAAAGCTTAGGATCAAGTTAGAAGAAATCAATCTCAATCAATCTCCAATTTCCTTGTTCAAACTAAGGTGAATAATAATCATTACATCTCTATTTTTGGTTTATTAATCATATGATTTCGGATTTAAGGGTAAACTCGTTTTTATGATATATTGGATGATGATATGCTTGAGTTATAAATTATTTAGTTTAAATAAGATTGTTTAAAAGGGGATATGCACGTTTTTTGGGTAAAACCGAGGTAAAATGATTTCTAATTGCCATGAAAAAATTATATGTTATTGAAAACATGATTTTGGAGTTGGGTTTTAATTTTTATAATTTGCCAAGCCATGGAGAATTAATTATGAATTTTCAAAGAAAAATATGGTTATTTGGGTTTATAAATTTGTTTTGGAAAATATATTAAGATTTTGGGTCTAGAATTTTGATATGTTAGATAACATGTTTAAAGTGAATTTCAGGAATTTTTACTAAGTGATTTAGTACGGAAATTAAATTATTTTGAAAGGAGGACCTAAATGATTTAATTGTTTTGTTAATAAGAAGGGCTTATTTGTTAAATGTTCTTTGGTTTTTAAATCTAAGAAAACGCGGCAAATATTAACAAAATATTTTGAAAGTTTTATGTAACCAATCAAGTGTTTACAAGTGGGCAAGTTAATTACAAAAAGTTTACTTTATTTGGTAAAAATAGCCTTTTGTTCAGAAAAGTAGGTTCCGCCTCCTTTAGAAGGACCTTTCGACCCAGAGCATTTGCTTTTGACATTATCGAAACCTTTTGCCACGAAACCAATACACATGGTATCACTTAGCTGGTACATAGTGAATTGGAGAAAGGCAGAAGGTAGGGTGTCGAAACGTAGCTTCCGAAGGGGTTGGTTCCTTTGTTTTGTTTTAAAAGAAAAGCGCTTGCCGGTTTACAAAGTGGTTTCGACCTAGTCGAAACCAATGGTTGCAAAAGGGTATTTCAAAAGAAGCTTTCGAGAAGAGCTGCCGCCTTTGTTTTTAAAGTAAGTAGCTTTCGAAGAAGTTACTAAGTTTTTAAAGTAATGCTTTCGGAAGGGGTAGTTTCGACCAAGTCGGAACCCTTCTGTGATTAGATGCCTTTCGATGGTGTTGAAGACATCCATGCTGTCGAAAGGTACTGTTTTTTTTATAAATATAAGCCACTTCCTACTGCTTTCGAAAGGGGTTAGGGGTTTCGAAGGAAATGGTTTCGGAAGGAGTTTTGAAGACAACCTTTAATTGTTTTACCCAGATGTTTTAATGCTTTCAAAAGGATGGTTTCGACACCATCAAGTTTCCCCAATACTTTTATAAAATGAAGAATGGTTTCGAAAGAGATGCTTTCGCTTATGTTCACTTTGACCCAAAAATGTTATTTTAAACATAAACCCAATGGCTTCGAAAGGTATTGGTTTCGAAGGGTAATCTTCAATGGTTTCGAAAGGTGTATTTTTGAATGGTTTCAAAGCTATGCTTCTATACTTATATTATAATACTTTAACAAGGTCGAAGGGTTTCGAAAGAGATTGTTTTAAAGTATTCGAAAGGTAGAAGCCTAGTTTTAAAGATAGAATTTAATGCTTTCGAAGGAGGCTATCGAATTACATCGAAAGCAAGGTTTCGAAGGTGTCGAAAGGCTTTTTAAACCAAAACTTATTTTAAAGGAAAAACCCATGGCTAATGGAGTTTTGAAAAGGTTTCAAGTATGTAAATTTGAAGAAGTATTTCCTTAATAAAAGTATAGGTTAAAGGGATTAACCATGTCTTATATGAAAAGTTTTTCAAGGACCTTAAACCCATAGGAGAGGTACTATTAAATTGTTATGTTTGCTTCTTCAAATATGAATATATTCACATGATAAAGGACCCATAACTGTATTTTGGAGATAAAGGGGTAAAAGAACCAGCTAGGATAACCCAGTAGTGAATATAAATTGATTAAACTTCTAAATGAGTAGAATTTCATGCAGGAGGTTAGGGAAACCAAATTATAGGGTGCCTAAACCTTGAAGTTGTCCGAGAGATACTTTCATAGTAAACCCATGAAAACTATGATTAGGAAGTTATTGAGGGTAACCAACAGGTTCATAGTAAACCCATGAAAACTATGTATTAAGAATGGTTGGCAAGGGCTAATTGGTTTGTAGTGAACCCATAGAAACTATATCCGGATTAAGTATTGACATCATTCAAAAGGTTCCTAGTCAACCCATGAAAACTAGGATAAGAAAGAAGTTATAGGAGGCATCAGTAGGTTCCTAGTCAACCCATGAAAACTAGGATAAGAATGGAGCTACTGGAATAATCCATAGGTTCCTAGTCAACCCATGAAAACTAGGATAAATGATAAGTTATTGGAATGACCAATAGGTTTAGAGGGACCCATGAATTAATTAAGATAATTGGCAGGGGTCTATAGGTTCTTAGTGATTCCATGAAAAACTATGAAATAGGACAGGGTGTCCATAAATTATAAAAAGGTTATTAGTAAACCCATGAAAGCTAATAGGTTAATAGTGACCCTTGAAACTATAATTACGCCCAGGAGTCAATTAAACCGGGGATGGGAAATCCAAGATGTTTATATATATGCATATCATTATAAATGTTTTAAATACTATGTTTTAACCATTGTGGATGCAGGATCACCGTATATGGTTTTGAAAAGGTTTTAGGATACTAGTGAGGGGAAAACCCGTTCCGCTAAGCGGCCTGGCCTTACTAGATATCTAAAGGGATTGTGATGTTAGATTATTATTCATACCAGGTTGTATGTCTGACTCGAAGTTTTTGTTTTCCCCTTAAACTCTCGGGTACTCAACTGATTTTGAGTAGCTTGAGGTTTAGGGTTCTCTGGTTCTCTTCTTAGATGAATAAAGCTTCCGGAGGCCTGCCAGAGGCAGTTAGTTATTTAGAGTTATCTTTTCCGCTGTGTATTTTGGATGTAAAGGCAAATTTATTAGCCTTTCCATATACTCTGATCAACCAAAGGGGCATCTTCATATGTCGCTCTTGGCGTATGTGTAATAATTATATTTTCTGAACGTGGTTACGTTTGTGGGATTATGTAATGAACATGAAATGTTTTGAATGGAATGTGGAAATGTGTTTTTAATTTGTTAATTTTTTCCATATTCTTGTGATCTGTGTATCAATGTATCCAACACCGTCGTATTTGGTCGCCGAGGATTAAAAACTATGGATGACTGCAGCATCCGTAGCCGTTAGTTTTGGACCTCCTAGTAGGGGATGTTACAGTTGGTATCAGAGCGAGGTTTATGAAACTTTAAAAGAAAAGGTAAAACATAAAAGCTTTTTGAAACATAATCCGATAAATTAGAAATATGATCGGGGTTGGGTTAACGCTATAGTAACGTACTTGTATTTGATATATATGTATATATCTAAGTACGTGTTCACCTCTCTCTTAGACCGTTCTTTTGTATCTTACTAAGGCTCGTATGCAGATTTACGAGAAAGAGGATATGGAAGCAGGAAACGGAAAAGGAAATCTAGGTGGAGGAAGCACCACAACCAACGGAAATGCTCGACCTAATACCGGGAGGAACTAAGGTCGACAGGCTAATGCTAACCCAAATGCTGAGGCCAATGTAGATGCTGGAAATCCGCCAGTAGATGCGGGGATGGTGTTTCAGTTGTTAGCTAATCTTTTGCAAGCAGGAGCTGCTGGTAATGTTGGAGGAGCTAATCTTGTAGCTCCAACTGGATATAATTATGCTTGGCTGAGCAGGGACTACACCAGTCTAGGTGGAAAGTCATTTATGGGAACAGAGGATGCTGTTGAGGTTGAGAATCGGCTGCTGAGCTGTGAAAGGATCTTTACTGATTTAGGCTTGGATGATGGGGAAAGTAGGAGGCTGGCCTCTAGACAGTTGCAAGGGGCAGCTCCATTGGTGGAATAGTGTGACAGCCGGAGTTCTGGAGGAAGAACTGACTTGGGATGATTTCAGAAGGAGATTTGAGCAGAGATTCTTATTTGAGGTTGTTAAGTCGGCATTGATGAGAAAGTTTATGGACCTTATGCAGGGAGATATGTCAGTGATCGAGTATGCTGCTAAGTTTGATGAGCTATCTCGATATGGATATGCTACTATAGACACTGACATCAGAAGGAATGAAAGGTTCATTCGAGGATTGAGACCGGAGATTGCTAGAATAACCATGACTCATGTCAGAGAACCTTGTAATGTGGTAGTGGAGATGGTTGTTCGCCATGAAGAGATGCTTGTTGTTTCTGCTAGGGAGAAGCCAGTTGAATCCCAGGGCCCTCACGGAAAGAAAAGGAAATTCTTTAAGAAGAAGGGAGCCCAAAAAAGGGAAGTTGCCAAAAACGCAAAGGCTGGTTTGGTGTGCTTCAAGTGTGATAAAAAGGGTCATTATGCTCACGAGTGCCGGACGGGCAAATGGAAGAAGCCTGCAGAGAAGAAGAATCTGAAATGCTTCAACTGCGACCAAGTTGGGCATTACAAGAACCATTGTCCAGAGCCAGTCTAGGCGGACAGAGGGAAGGTTTTTGCTATTGGACCACCATCTTCTTCTAGGCCTACTGCAGTAGAGAAAGAGAAAACTATGATGGAAGGTACGCTTTTGATTCAGAGTATACCAGTTAGGGTACTATTTGATACCGGTGCATCACACTCATTTATATCATAGTATTTGGTTGATAGGTTATGCATAGAACCCATATATCTTGTTACTTCCTTAAGGGTTGCGAATCCAAAATGAGGGTATGCAACTCTAGGGATGAGATGTGACCAGTTAGAACTTGATTTGTTAGATCATAAGTTTGCATGCAGTCTGTATGTTTTTGATTTTGTAGATTTCGGGATCATTTTGGGTATGGATTGGTTGGGTAAGTATGAGGCTGGGATATTTTGCCAGGATAGGAAAATATCGTAGAGACACGCAGATAGTCATAACCGAATCATCTTCTCAGTGGAAATTCCAGTAGAAATGTTTAGGCTATATTAATTTCCATGGAGGTTGGAGAAGAGTTAAGTCAGGTTCGGGTGGCAAGAGAATTTGCAGATGTCTTTGAGCCAGTTACGGAATTACCACCGGAACGAGCTGTTGAGTTTTGGATAGATCTTGTACCAGGAGCTGAACCTATGGGTAAACCACCTAGCAGGATGACACAGACAGAGATGAAGGAATTGAAGGTGCAACTAGTGGATCTTGAGGGAAGAAATTTTATTAGACCAAGCAGTTCGCCTTGGGGAGCGGCCGCGGTATTCGTAAAGAAACAAGATGGGTCGTTAAGGATGTGCATCGACTATCGTAAGTTAAACGAAAAGACAATCAAGAAGAGGTATCATCTGCCGAGGATAGATGATCTGTTTGATCAGTTGAGTGGAGCCAAGGTGTTTTCCCAATTGGATTTGGCGACAAGGTTCCATCAGTTAAGAGTGGCGGAGGACAGCATTCCTTTGATAGCATTTTGAACTAGGTAGGGCTTGTATGAGTGGTTAGTGATGCCTTTTGGATTGACAAATGCACATGCTTTCTTCGTGGATTTGATGAACCGAGTCTTCCGAGAGTATTTGGATAGGTTCGTGTAGGTGTTTATAAATGACATTTTGGTATACTGTAAGGATGAAAGAGAGCATGAAGATCATCTTAGAGTTGTACTTGAGACGCTGAGGCAGAATCAGCTAAAAGCGAAGTTTTCCAAGTGTCATTTTCGAAAGAAAGAGGTTAAGTTTCTTGGTCATGTGATTTCAGAGAAAGGGTTGTCAGTCGATCCAGATAAGATCGAAGCTGTGAACAATTGGAAGAGACCAGAGATGGTGACCGAGATCAAAAGTTTTTTTGGACTTGCTGGCTATTACTGGAGATTCATTCAGGATTTATCGTGGATAGTAGCACCTTTGACGAAGTTGACTCGGAAAGATGTGAGGTTTGTTTCGTCCGACAAATGTGAGGAAGAGTTCCTTAAGTTAAAGCATTTGTTGACCAATGCACCAGTGTTAGTAGTTCCAAACAGAAACCAAGGATTGGTAGTATACACCGATGCATGTGGAACTGTATTGGGAGCAGTATTGATGCAGAAGGGTAAATTTATTGCCTACGCATCCAGACAGCTTAGACCGCATGAAGTAAGATATCCTACTTATGAGTTAGAGTTGGCTGCGGCGATTTTTGCATTGAATATTTGGAGACATTACCTATTTGGGGAGAGATTTGAGTTGCATACCGATCATAAGTCTTTAAGATATTTATTCTCTCAGAAGGAGTTGAATACGAGGCAGCAAAGGTGGCTAGAGTTTTTGGCTGCTTATGATTTCGGTATAGAGTATACTCCTGGGAAAGGAAATAAGGTAGTAGATGCTCTTAGTAGAAAACATCAGAATGTGATGTTAGCTATGTTAGCAGAATGGAAGGATCTAGAAGCTCTAGCCAGTTGCGGTATGCAGTTAAGATCTACTGCTATTTCTAGTCAGGGGATTGCCATGTTGTCCTGTTTAGAAGTTCGACCGATGCTGATCGAGAGGATAGCTTCTAAGTAGAGAGAAGATCTAGTTTTTGCTTAGAGGATTAGAAGGATTGAGGTAGGGTCAAAGATCGATGATTTAAAGGATTATAGTCTTGACCAAAGGGGATGGTTGAGAAAGAATGAACGATTATGTGTTCCGAATGTGGAGAGCTTAAGGAGAGAAGTTCTTGAAGAATGTCATCGATCCAAGTTTACGATTCATCCTAGAGGGACCAAGATGCATCAGGATATGAAGAGGAGCTTCTATTGGAAAGGCATGAAGAGGGATGTCGGCTTGTGGGTTAGGCAGTGCGCGAACTGTCAACAAGTGAAGGCCGAACATCAGAAGCCAAGTGGATTGCATCAGCCGTTAGAGATTCCAGTATGGAAATGGGATTCGATATCCATGGATTTTATAGACGGGTTGCCAAGGTCGAATAGGGGAAATGAAAGCATATGAGTTATAGTGGACAGGCTAACTAAGAGAGCCCATTTCATTCCAGCCAAGTCAAACAGGACAACACCTATTTTGACAAAGTTGTTCATGAAGAACATACTTATACTTCATGGGTTTCCTAGTAGCATAGTCAGTGACAGAGATGCATTATTCACTAGAAAATTTTGAAGGATTCTACAAGAAGTATTAGGTAGCAAGCTCAAGATGAGTACAGCTTATCACCCACAGACGGATGGGCAGACAGAGAGAGTCAACAAGGTACTTAAGGATTTATTGAGGGCTTGTGTATTGGACTTTGGTGGATCTTGGGAGGATCACCTACATCTGATTGAGTTTTCCTATAATAATAGTTATCAAACTAGTATAGAAATGGCGCCTTTTGAAGCTTTGTATGGAAGGCCATGCAAATCTCCAGCATGTTGGTTGGAGATTAGAGACAGATTAGTCTTAGGTCCGGAGTTGGTAAGAGAGGCATCAGAAAAGATTGAGTTAATCCGAGGACGGATGAATGAAGCTCTATCCAGATAGAGGAGTTACGTAGATAAGAGGCATAATGACCTAGAGTTCTCAGTGGGAGATTAGGTTTTTATTAAGGTATCATCGATGAAGGGTGTGGTACGGTTTGGAAAATTGGAAAAGTTGGCCCCGATATATGTTAGACCATTCCAGATTTTGGAGAGAATTGGAAAGCTCGCGTACAGAGTAGAGTTGTCGAGCAGTTTGGCAGGTGTCCATAATGTATTCCATGTGTCTCATCTTCGCAGATATATGCATGATCCAGAGGCTACTATTCCTCAGACAGAGTTGGAGGACTTGGTAGTTAAGCCCGATTTGACTTTTGTTAGACAACCAGTTCTGGTTGTAGCGAGAAATGAGAAAATATTTAGGACCAAGACTGTCAAGTTGGTGAAAGTTCAGTATAGCGACAATGAGAAGGACTGTACTTGAGAGACAGAGGACATGATTCGAGATGCTTATCCGGATCTGCTTTAATGGTATGTCTATATTAGATTTATATAGATTAGTTGCTAGTCAAGTAGGCTAGTACGGATGTTAGGAGATGTTACAGATGATTGCTATGGTTGCTAGTTAGTCCTTACTGAATTTCGAGGACGAAATTCTTTAACGAGAAGAACCCGTAACACCCCTAATTTTTAATAACATTATTCAGAAGATTTATTTAGAATAAATTAAATAGAATAATGTAGAGTGATAAGGAGATTGAGTTTGATTAATAAACTAAGTGGCCATGCTTATACTATTATCCCCTTAGTCAAATAAACCAAGGGGCATTAGGGTAAATTGTCGCCCATATTCCCACCCTTATACTATTATCCCCTTAGCCATTCACATTCATTTTAACACAAGCAAAAATATAAACGTAAGAAAGAAAATCGGGGCTGGCCATTAAGGAGAAAGAGGAAGAGAGAAATCAAATCAAATCTAAAGCTTAGGATCAAGCTAGAAGAAATCAATCTCAATCAATCTCCAATTTCCTTATCCAAACTAAGGTGAATAATAATCAGTACATCTCTATTTTTGGTTTTATAATCATATGATTTCGGATTTAAGTGTAAATTCGTTTTTATGATATATTGGATAATCATATGCTTGATTTATAAATTATTTAGTTTAAACAAGATTGTTTAAAAGGAGATATGCACGGTTTTTGGGTAAAACCGAGGTTAAATGATTTCTAAATGCCATGGAAAAATTATATGTTATGGAAAATATGATTTAGGAGTTGGGTTTTAATTTTTATAATTTTCCAAGCCGTGGAGAATTAATTATGAATTTTCAAAGGAAAATATGGTTATTTGGGTTTATAAATTTATTTTGGAAAATATATTAAGATTTTGGATCTGGAATTTTGATATGTTAGATAACATGATTAAAGTGAATTTCTAAATTTTTTATGGATTTTTACTAAGTGATTTAGTATGGAAATTAAACTATTTTGAAAGGAGGACCTAAATGATTTAATTGTTTTGTTAACAAGAAAGGCTTATTTGTTAAATGTTCTTTATTTTTTAGATCTGAGAAAATGCGACAAATATTAGCAAAATATTTTGAAAGTTTATGTAACCAATCAAGCATTTAAAAATGGGCAAGGTAGTTACAAAATTTTTACTTTATTTGGTAAAAACAGTCTTTTATTCTAAAAAGTGGGTTCTGCCTCCTTTCGAAGGACCTTTCGATCCAGAGCTTTCGCTTTCGACATAGTCGAAACTTTTTACAACGAAACCAATACACATGGTATCACTTAGCTGGTACGTAGTGGATTGGAGAAAGGCGGAAGGTAGGGTGTTGAAACGTAGCTTCCGAAGGGGTTGGTTCCTTTGTTTTGTTTTGTTTTGAAAGAAAAGCGCTTGCCTGTTTACAAAGTAGTTTCGACCTAGTCGAAACCAATGATTGCAAAAGGGTATTTCAAAAGAAGCTTTCGAAGGGGAGCTGCCGCCTTTGTTTTTAAAGTAAGTAGCTTCCGAGGAAGTTACTAAGTTTTTAAAGTAATGCTTTCGGAAGGGGTAGTTTCGACCAAGTCGGAACCCTTCTGTGATTAGATGCCTTTCGATGGTGTTGAAGACATCAATGCTGTCGAAAGGTACTGTTTCCTTTTATAAATATAAGCCATGCCCTACTGCTTTCGAAAGGGGTTAGGGGTTTCGAAGGCAATGGATTCGAATGGGGTTTCGAAGCCAACCTTCAATTGTTTTACCTAGATGTTTTAATGCTTTCGAAAGGATGGTTTCGACATTATAAAGTTTCCCCAATACTTTTATGAAATGAAGAAGGGCTTTGAAAGAGATGCTTTCTCTTATGTTCACTTTGACCCAAAAATGTTATTTTAAACATAAACCCAATGGCTTTGAAAGGTACTGGTTTCGAAGGGTAACCTTCAATGGTTTCGAAAGGGGTATTTTTGAATGGTTTCGAAGCTATGCTTCTATACTTATATGATAATACTTTAACAAGGTCACAGGGTTTTGAAAGAGATGTTTTAAAGTACTTGAAAGGCAGGAGCCTAATGTTTTAAAGATAGAATTTAATGCTTTCGAAGGAGGCTATCGAATGAAATCGAAAGCAAGGTTTCAAAGGTGTCAAAAGGCTTATTAAACCCAAACTTATTTTAAAGGAAAAACCCATGGCTAAATAAATAGTGTTTTGAAAGGATTTCAAGTATGTAAATTTGAAGAAGTATTTCCTTGATAAAAGTATAGGTTAAAGAGATTAACCATGTTTTAAATGAAAAGATTTTCAAGGACCTTAAACCCACAGGAGTGGTATTATTAAGTTGTTATGTTTGCTTCTTCAAATATGAATATATTCACATGATAAAGGACTCATAACTGTATTTTGGGGATAAAGGGGTAGAAGAACCAGCTAGGTTAACCCAGTAGTGAATATAAATTGATTAAACTTCTAAATGAGTAGAATTGCATGTAGGAGGTCAAGGAAACCAAATTATAGGATGCCTAAACCTTGAAGTTGTCTGGGAGATAGATTCACAGTAAACCCATGAAAACTATGATTAGGAAGTTATTGGGGTTAACCAACAGGTTCATAGTAAACCCATGAAAACTATGTATTAAGGATGGTTGGCAGGTGCCAATTGGTTTGTAGTGAACCCATGGAAACTATATCCGGATTAAGTATTGACATAAGTCAAAAGGTTCCTAGTCAACCCATGAAAACTAGGATAAGAAGGGAGTTACTGGAATAATCCATAGGTTCCTAGTCAACCCATGAAAACTAAGATAAAAGATGAGTTATTGGAATGACCAATAGGTTCGGGGGAACCCATGAATTAATTAAGTTAATTGGCAGGGGCCTACAGATTCTTAGTAATCCATGGAAACTATGAAATAGGACAGGGTGTTCATGAATTATAAAATGATTATTAGTAAACCCATGAAAACTAATAGCTTAATAGTGACCCTCGAAACTATAATTATGACCGGGAGTCAATTAAACTGGGGATGGGAAATCCAAGATGTTTATATATATGCATATCATCATAAATGTTTTAAATGTTATGTTTTAACAGTGGATGCAGGAGCACATTATATGGTTTTGAAAAGGTTTTAGGATACTAGTGAGGGCAAAACCCATTCCGCTAAGTGATGTGGTCTCACTAGATATCTAAAGGGATTGAGATGTTAGATTATTATTCATACCAGGTTGTATATCTGACTCAAAGTTTTTGTTTTCCCCTTAAACTCTCGGGTACTCAATTGATTTTGAGTAGTTTGAGGTTTAGGGTTTTCAGGTTCTCTTCTTAGACGAAAAAAGCTTCTGCAGGCGTACATGAGGCAGTTAGTTATTTAGAGTTATCTTTTACGCTGTGTATTTTGGATGTAAAGGCAGACTTATTAGCCTTTATATACTCTGATCAACCAAGGGGGCATCTTCATATGTCGCTCTTGGCGTATGTGTAATAATTATATTTTTCTGAACGTGGTTAACGCTTGTGGGATTATGTAATGAACATGAAATGTTTTGAATGGAATGTGGAAATGTGTTTTTAATTTGTTAAAATTTTCCATATTCTTGTGATCTGTGTATCAATGTATCTAACACCACCGTATTTGGTCGCCAAGGATTAATAACTATGGTGACTACAACATCCGTACCCGTTAGGTTTGGGACTCCTAGTAGGGGGATGTTGCACTATTCATCCTGAAGAAACTAAAATGTATCAAGATATGAAAAGGAGTTTCTTTTAGGAAGGAATGAAAAGAGATGTAGGCTTGTGGGTGAAATAATGTTTGAATTGCCAACAAGTAAAAGTTGAGCATCAGAAACAAAGTGGATTGCTTCAGCCTTTTGAAGTGCCACTTTGGAAATGAAATTCTATATCCATAGATTTTATCGATGGGTTACCAAGGTCAAATAAGGGAAACGAAAGTATTTGGGGCGTGGTAGATAGACTGACTAAGAGTGAACACTTTATTCCCGTTAAGTCGACAAGGACGACACCTATTTTGGCGAATTGTTTATAAAGAATATTGTAAGATTGCATGGGATTCCTTGTAATATAGTCAGTGATAGAGGTGCTTTGCTCACTAGTGAATTCTGAAAGAGTCTGCAAGAAGTTTAAGTACCGAGCTAAAGATGAGCACCGGCTTACCATCCACAAACGGACGGGCAAATAGAAAGAGTTAACAAAATTCGTGAAGGTTTGTTAAGGGCTTGTACTAGACTTTGGAGGGTCATGGGAAGACCATTTGCACTTAGTCGAGTTTTCCTATAACAATAATTATAAACTAGTATAGGAATGTAGCCTTTCGAAGCTCTTTACGGAAGGCCGTGCAAATCGCATCATGTTGGTTGGAGACCGATGACAGATTGATTCTTGGTCCGGATATGGTGAGAGAAACTACATAAAAAATTGAGTTGATTTGAGTAAGGATGAAGGAAGCTCAATATAGGTAGAAAAATTACGTAAATAAGAGGTGTAAGGATTTATAGTTCTCGATTGGAGATCTTGTTTTTGTTAAAGTATCACCGATGAAGGGTGTGGTATGGTTTGGAAAGTCAGAAAAATTTGCATCGAGATACGTTGGTATGTTTATTATCATAGGAAGGATCGGAAAACTTTCTTATCAGATAGAGTTCCCGAATAGTTTGGTAGGAGTCCATATTGTTTTTCATGTTTCTTAGCTTAGAAAGTGTGTGCATGACCCAAAGACTACTATTGCTCCAACTGCATTGGAAGACTTAGTAGTGAAACCGGATATGACTTTTGTTAAACAACCAGTTCGTGTTGTAGTAAGAAATGAGAAGAGATTAAGAAACAAGATAGTCATGTTAGTGAAAGTCCAGTGGAGGGACAATGAGAAAAACTGTACTTGGGAGAAAGAGAACAGGAATAAAGATACTTATCCTGAGCTATTTTGATGGTATGACATATATCTGTTATAATAGACATTTAGCTAGTATGATTTGCTAACATTGTTGTCATATGTTTGTTATATATGTTTGCATGATTGATATGCTTGTTGAGTTCCTTATCGTAATTTCGAGGATGAATTTTTTTTAAAGAGGAGAGCCTGTAACACCCCTAAATTTTATTAACATTATTCAGGTGATTTAATTAGATAAATTAAATAGAATAATGTGTGTGGTGTGATAAGGTGAATGAGATTTCTAATTAAGTTGAGTCGTGCCTTAAGTAATCAATTAATAAGGTTGACTTGAACATAAAACAAAAAGAAAGTAATGAGAGGGGCATACTGGGAATATTTCCTTTATTCATTCCTTAAACCCTTCCTTCATTTTCAAAAACATCAAAACTAAACCTAAGAAAGGCCAGCCATAATTTAGAGGAAAAGGAAGAAGGAAGCTAAGGAAATCAAGGGGAAAAGTTTAGGGAAACTAATCTACACCAAATCTTGATCTCTCCCGATCAAAATCTAAAGTGAATAATAGTATCCATCTCATTTCTCTATATTTATTTCCGGATCAATGCTTCAATTTTGAGTTATTGTGATGATACATCATGTTTGGATAGTTTATATCATTATTTGATTGAATGATAATTTGTTGGAATTTTTATGTAATTATTCTTAAGGGTTTTAAAGGTAAAAATCTAGCTTTTGATCTTCAATTGACTTGATATTCGAATATGTTATGTAAAATAATATTTTGGAGATGGGTTTTTAATCTCATAATTTTCCAAATTCATATGAATATTTTATGAATTTCCTAAGACGAAAAGTATCTATTTTGGATTTTAATCATTAAAAATAATAAAATTAATATCTTGATCCCAAAATTTTTATATATGAAAGAAGATAGAAAATCAGATTTTTGGAGATTTTTTTCAAATGGTTATGATTTTCTATGAATTTTGATGACAGAAAAGCTTTGAATTAATATTAATTAATGAAATTAATTATAAAGGTTTGCAAATTTTTTTGGGAAAGTAAAATGTGATCTTCCAACAAATTCTGTAAAGAATACGAAAAGAGAATTTGTTATCCAATAAAAATTTGATAAGAGGTAAGAGTTGGTGGAAAGTATTACGTTAAAAGGAAATAATTCAGTTTTCAAACTATTTACAGAAATGACATTCCATATTTTAGACTTGCGACATCCTTTGGCTGATGAAACTCTATATTCTATTTTAAACTTATGATATCCTTTGGCTGATGACTTACGACATCCTTTGGCTGATGGCTACGATATCCTTTGGCTGATGAAACTCTATTTCCTATTTTAGACTTACGATATCCTTTGGCTGATGACTACGATATCCTTTGGTTGATGAAACTCTATATCCTATTTTAGACTTAAGATATCCTTTGGCTGATGACTTATGATATCCTTTGGTTATGACTACGATATCCTTTGACCGATGAAACTCTATATCCTATTTCAGACTTATGGTATTCTTTGGATGATGACTTACGATATCCTTTAACTAACCAAACTCTATATCCTGTTTTAGAATTACGATAGCGTGTTTGATGTCATCTATTTAGGCATACGACAACCTGTTTGACGTCATCTGTTTAGACTTACGACAACACAACTTGTTTGATGCCATCTGTTTAGACTTACGACAACCTGTTAGATGTCATATGTTTAGGCATATAACAACCTGTTAGATGCCATCTGTTTTAGGCTTACGACTTCCTATGTCGTTGAAACTCTTTATCATGTTTTAGAGTTACGAAACCCTTGTAACTTTACAAAGTCGACATCCCATGTTTTATAGAGGTGGCACCTTACGTTTTAAATGCTATGTAAAGTTGTTAGTGCTTTGACACAAGATTTTGACTAAGTAATGGGCAATGTTTTCCTTATTTAAAGAATGATTGAAAGTGGTATCAATGTTAAAGATAAATGGTTTCAAGGAAATAAATGGTGTTTTAACCCAATTTTGTGTGAAGTTTGCCAATGAAAAATATTACTTAACTTTAAGTAATTTTATTGTGTATGTGGACTATTGATTGAATATATTTTACCGAATAATGTTATATGTTATTGTTATCAATTGATCAGTTAAAATTACATGGTTTACCATTGTCATACTCACATTTCATTACCCAACACGAATTTAGGGACAGAATTACCAGTTAGGTTGTTCCAGTAGTGAGTATGGTCGGACTAAACTCCTGTGTGAGTAGAATTGCATCTAGGAGATCAGATAAATCAATAGTGTTAGGATGCCTAAACTGATAAAAAAGATATGACTCATGGATTTAAAACTAGATAAGATTGTATGTGGGAGTGGTGTAGGGTCGCACCCTATGCTTCATCCGTTAGCCCTCAATTGGTAAAGGTCGTAGCTCTATATGCTCACTGTATTGTTTAATTGGATTTTCCTCCTAATTGTACTTGGAGATTTTGAAATATCTGGTTATGTTTTCACTCGAGTCAACCTGATAAGTTATTAGTTGGCCTGTGAAAACTAATAGGTTCATAGTGACCCTAGGAACACTATGATTTGAGATAGAAAATCAAATTTATGAGATTGGGTAGATCGTGGGAGTGTAAAACCCTATGAAGATAGATTAGTCAGACTTATCCACATTGCATGCCTGCGTATTATCATGTTATGTTTTGTTCTAACATTTGTGGCTGTAGGTGCATGATTTATGATTGACATGTTTGGATAAGATACTAGTGAGGGGAAAATGTTAGGAACTAAGATGTTGGTTTTGATGACAACAACCTTTTTTAACTTATCTTATTATAAAATATATACTAACACTATTGTCAAGATAGATATGTATATGCAGGAACTATGCAGGATATATATATATATATATATATATATATATATATATATATATGCAGGTATTGATTACTGAAGACTGATCAGTATAAAGACTCAAGACTCAAGATTCAGAATGGAGATATCAAGATTGAAGACTCTAGAGTATCAAGATCAAGATTTCAAGATAAGTGTCTAGTTTTTGTTAAAACTTCATAATAGCACGGAAATCTTCATTCCAAATTTCATTTGGAATGGAACCCATTTCTATCTTCTTAGTGGCTTACAAACCCACGACAAGTAGCTTACAAACCTACGACAAGTGGCTTACAAACCCACGAACATCCTGGTTTTGTACAAGTTCTCGAGTCCTGATGTAATGAGATATTCTGCAGGAAGAAGCTTGCAAAACTACTTCAAAATGGTTTTTCAAAATGATTTTCAAAACTGCTTTTCAAAATGTTTTAGCCTTAAAAATTATCTTTTCAAATGATTTTCAAAAAGATGTTTTAGCCTTAAAATATTCTTTGTTTTTGTTTTTAAATAAACTCTTGTTTTAAACTTCATTTGTTTTTAAAACTATCTTCTGATTTTTAAATATTCTTTTATAATATATATATACTTGAGATTTAAAATCAAATTTATATATACATATTCTAAAAATATATTTTTCTACTCTTCTTTATTTTAACACATAGGAAAATTAGTTTATTTTACTCCAGAATCATTTCATCTTGTTTTCCTTTCAATACCATTTTCAAAACAAATTTTACATTGTTTTTAACTAAGGGATGTCGACATCATGGGATACCCCATGTCGACATGGTGGCCGTTAAATTCAAAAGTTTCAATTTTCAAAAGAAGTGTCTATTCGTTTAAGTCTCTTCACGAATGGTTATGACCGTTACTGGTCTATAAATATCCTTCACAAACGAATTTTTTAACTAACTATTTTCTTGTTTTCTTCACTCCTTCTCCATAAAACCATATTCTAAAATTTTCATATTTTAAGATCGTGCCGAAATTCTGTCGAATTCTCAAGTGAATCAAATTAGAATCTTATTCTTGTTTGATTCTCTGCCCTCTCTCAAAGATCAAAGTGCTATTCAGAGTTATAGGATCAATTTGTAATCAAAAGTTTATCGAGTCTCTCTATAAGGCGTGGTTGTGTCTGGAAATCAATTGGGTGATCTTGTGTCCCATAAATCAAGAGAGTTTGCCCCGGACTCGAAGACAGGAGGGTACCTCAAGGCCTTTAGAAATTGAGGATTGTAATCTCGACATTGGTATAATAAAAATCTGTACGAGGTGTTTGCCTTGGTGCAGGACTGGACGTAGGGTAACTCCGAACCAGTATAAAATTCGGTGTGTTCTTTCCTTTTACTGCTTTTTATTTACTTTATGCATCCGTGTTTGATTCTGTGATTGTTCTATGATTAAGTTCTGCATTTGTTTATGTCATAATTTTAATTTAGTCCATATAAGTCTTAGAATCCATTAAGTACTATTCACCCTCTCTCTAGTGTTAAATTAGCCTTAAGATCCTTAATCCGCACTCCCTTTCAGAAAACCTGTTCCGCTCAGCGGCATGGTCTCACTATATATATCTATTTTAAGTCGAGATGGTATATTATTATTTACACCAGACTTTTTGTCTGACTCGAAGTTTTTGTTTTTCACCCTAAACTCTCCGGTACTCATTTGAGAAGATCGAGAGTAGGGATTTCCAAATTAGACAAATAAGCTTTTGAAGACGTGCAGGATGCAAGCTTGTTAATATTCGAAGTTTTTCTATTTCCACGGTTATTTTAAGCTTATGCTATATTTGAGTGGAGTAATGACAGAATTTATAACGATCAAGTAGTTAGACTCTGATCATCCAAGGGGGCATCTTTATATGTCGCTCTTGAAATGTATTTGTAATTATTATATTTTTAATAAACGTGTGATCGAATGTGATTATGTAATGAATATGAAATTTTATTTTTGAAATGTAATGTGAAAGTTCATTTAATGAAATGTGTTTTTAAAATTTTCATATTCATGTGCTCCTGATGTTATTGATACGAGTAACATGACCATATTTTGTCACCGGAAATTAATATTATGGATGACTGTAGCATCCGTGACATTTAGTTTCGGATCTCAAAATGGGGGATGTAACAAAAATACACAGTAACAGATTTTCATTGGAGGTGTTCTCATTTACTAGTTCTTTTCTTCTGTTCATAACCTACCAGCACCATGTCTGTTTGATTGACATAGCATATATCATTGAGACCTTGTTTGCCGGGTCGACGAACACCTAACTCTGTACCAACCTGTGCAGTTAATGCCCCGTTATTACCCTGCTATAACCATGTTATATCTCATAGCGGATTTCTACCGCTACGATTTTTCCATATAGCCCCAAATATAGCCTTTCCGCTTTAAGCCCCGCTATTTCTGCTATATTCCGTTATTCCCGCTATATTTCGCTATTTCCGCTATATCATCTTTGAAAGAATGAATTAAAAAATGTCATTTATACATTATAAAAATTATGAAATTTATTTATTTAATTGAATTTTTAATATATTTTCAAAAATGAAAATACTATAATATTCTACTAAATTCAATTATGTTATATAATAGTTTTACGTTTATTTACAGTATATTCGCACATGTTTTTATTTAAAATTATTTATGTATTAATTATAATTCAATTTATTGTTAATTTTTCATTTAATTACATTTAATATTTGTAAAAACGTTAAGTACGAGTTTTATATGCTATTTTAGAGTCATTCGCTGTATCCCGCTGTATCCTCGCTGTATCCCCGCTATGACTTTTTGCACTTCCGCCGCATTAAATCTGCCGAGCGCTTTAACTGCACAGGTACCAACACAAACTTCTTTTCTTGGTTAATGTTCGACTGCCTCAACATCGAATTGAGTTTTGGGTACATCATCATTCTTTTTGGGTTTTTCAACAAACTGAGTTTCGAGTACAAAATTAGTGTCGTTGAAGACATCCGCGACATTATAATCAAACTCTAAATCGCCACAAAATTTAATCAAAGCATCATTGTCAATTTTCTACTTGTCCATAAAACCCGATAAACCAAAGACATTACCTACAAAATTAACACTAAATCTACAAAATTTCATTATAAAATGTAATTGTTGTAAATTACCTTAAATATTTGCAGCAGATCTACAAAATAATATGATTTAGATGCAAAGAGAATGAGAAATATGAGAATTTTGAAATACAAGAGATATGGAATTCATGGTTTTTTTTTCCTTTTTTCTTTAGGTTTTTTTTCCTTCAAATAATGGTAAAGTAACAATGGAAAGAGAAAGATAATGACAGTGGTTACGTACAGATATTTTATACATACGACTTTTGAAAAGGCATCGATATTATTTTTCCAAATACACCAAGCGGTTTCAAAAATCTACAATATATAATTTAAAAAATATATATGCTGACTAATATTTGAAATCCCGTCAGCTAACGAAAGTCAATCAGCCAACAAAAGTCAGCTTGGCACTGACATGGCCGAAACCGATCATTTGTAAATTAGCTTTTGAAGCGATCAATTTTTGTGATAATTTAACAAAGTGGCCTAGATCCACAAAATTTCCTAATATTAAACCAATCAGAACCAGTTATTGAAATATTTGGTTTACCAATCTGCAACTGAGGAAAAAGTACAAAGTCGTACAACTTTAGCCTGATGTACATACACTGCTAGGCTGTGGAGTATTAAACTAAAAAAAGACATAATTTATAATCTTGAGCTACATTAGCTCCTTCATAATGCCAGCAGCCAAAGATTCTAGTCTAAATTTAAACTTAATTCTAAATACTTCAAAGGCTATCAATTTTTTGTGGTAGTAAACATACAATAAAGACAATTTTCTTTATTTGCCGTTTTCAGTCTTTCATGTCCTTAGCTTGATTAACATGCGAGATGCAGCAGACTGTCTAGCCTCGCAGGGACTGCTTTTTTTCTCCTCGTCACTTCTAAGATCTAAATCTTTACCATGGAGTTCAACAGTCGCTTTGAATGCTCCTATGTATTTTGATTAGAATTTAGAAAGATAACAGTAAATCAACTAAAACTTTTTTTTTTAAAACAGGTTCTTGTAAAAAATTGGGACCCCAAGTGCTATCTCTTTCTTGCATATACACTGAGTATTGAGAAAGGAAGTGAATTACCAGTAATATCATGATCCTCATAACATGGCATTACTTTATATCTTGGTAGCATCCAGTTATTCCTATGGCAAATATCATCCAGTTCCTGAGTACGCAGAACAAGTTTATCAATTTATTAAGCTTTAGCAACCATTTGCTTCCTCTTTGAACAAGTTCAGATCCAAAGCAAATTAGGTGTTATTAACCCCATCAATCACTCGGTATGGAAAGAAGCTAAATCGAGTCAAATGGAATACAGGTGCATGGTTTAAGCTCAGAAAGGGGAATGATACATGATCATGATGATTTATTTCATTTATGATGTGCATGTAATAAATGAATTTCTTGAACTGCATATGCATCACTTGCCTGACAATAATTTCTTGAACTGAGAACTGCCTCCGGTACCTTCCTTTTAATACTTAGAGAAGCGTTCCTCTCTTCTGAAGATGAATCCAAATTGTTTTGCATTTGTTTAGAGCAAAGACTAGCGCCACCTACCACTGTTTCAAACACTGAAGTTCCATTATTCTCCCCTTCTGAAAAGAAATAAGGCAATGATAATTTGATTTCATAAACATATTATTTGGCAAACCAATACTTACAGCATGCAAACTCGTATAATAATCAAAATATTATGATGAGGTTTTAACAATATTTGCTCATTCTTCCAAAAAGTGCGCTGTGATGTGGATATCCAAAACTATAGCATACCTTTCAAAATTGTCTGGATATTCATTTCGCACCAAGCAATCTCATCTTCTAATAACTGTTTTCTCTGATGCTGTTTTAAATCGAGAAATTTTAGCACTTTGCATCAATGTTTCATGCTATTATCAATAAACTTGTAAAAAGTAAACATATAGAAGTTATGAAGGAATAATGATGATTTAAAATGCATACCAATTCATTCAAATTTTTCTGAAGTATTCCTAAAGAAGCTTGCATTGTAGTGTTGTGTGTTTGCATGTGACCGTCATTGGACAAATCTAATCGATAGGCAGCACGGGGTAACTCATTAATTGATGAAGCCAAGTTATTTGAACTAGTGAGTTTGTTAAGTTCATTATCTTTACCAGTGGATGTATGGTATGTATCCACAAGTATGCAAGAATCAGTAGCAAAAGACGATTGATCATTTAAGGGAACTTCAAGTAAATTGTTATTGACAGTGATTGTTTCTATTTCATTCAAACTACTGCTCCTCGGGTCCAAGTTTTGCTCATCTGAAATAGAAGTATTGCTGATACCATGATTTTCAGCAGCTTTATTTTCTTGTTCTTTATCAGCACCTATTGACTCCCCGATATATGCAGTTCCATCTTTTGATTGGTTTTCCTTGTTGCACGCTGTGATATTATTCTCCTCTTTTGGAAAAACCATATGATTCACTAATCGATACTTTTCAGCATTCAGTTCGGCTGATCCCTCAACCTCAATAGCTGCTTTAATATCAATCAGACTTGGGGTCTTTTCACCTATTTCCATAATAGTTCCGTTTTGGCCTGGTTTGACGTACTGAGTTTTTGTATTGTGACCTTCAGTGAAGTCTAAACTAATTTTTTTGTGTGCATCAACTTGTCTTCCATTCTTCTCCCTGTAAATCATTTAATTCTGATGAATCTAATGTGAACAAAGCTAAAGAACTGTATAATTATAGGCAAAGAGTGGATCGTCAAGATATGTGAACGTTGAACATGACTTGCCTTGAAAACCAGCTGGAAATAGTTTCAAGGTATGGTAATATATTGTAGTATTCCACAACCGGTGTTACTTCACAAGTTAAATCCTTCCGCACTATTGGTCCTTCCATGCTGCGGAAAAAGTATAATTCTCGTATTATTACACAGGACTCATATTAGAAATCCCCTTGTTAAAGAACCAGACAGTGATGTGAAGAGTGATCCTAATGCTTTTATACGACCAGTTACAATAATTTTTTAATGTGTGATCAGTCATAACACGCCCCCGTCATGTGTGGTTAGTGGTGAACAAGATCATGTGTTGGTTTGGTGACATGGAGCATGAATGACGGTTAAGCACACATGAATTGGGTTTAGCTATGTACGACATTAGAGAACCGCCTGTTATCCTAGAACCAATTGGTGAAGTGAATGGTTATCTCTTAGTAACTCCTAATCTTCAACCAGTTTAAAAATCTTCGAACATTAACTTAGAATTTAAGTGCAGAACATTATTTTCAGTACCATCCTAGCTTGATTATTTCTGGATCTATAATGTGATAATGTTGAAAATAGAATGCAAACAATATAACAATCACAAACACGAAGAATTGCATCCGTTGGTTACCAGATTACCAATTTACTCCCAAGAAAAGAGAGTGGTTATTTCTTATTGATATATACAATGGTTACAGTTACAGTGTATTGCTTTAATAGGAGTACAACAACCCAAAGAAGAATCCAATAACATCAAGAGGATTTTGGGTTGTCAATTTTATGAAATAAATATTTGAATGATTGGGATAATATAGAAAAGTTTGTTACTGAATAATATGTATGAGGAATATAGATTATGGTCACAAATTATTAAGAGATATATCTTAGCAAATATATTGAAGAATATGCTTGTAAAATTATAACAGGAAATATCTTTCTTCAAAGTGGTCATATGAACTCATTGAGAGGCTTGAATTGATATATCATGATGAGAGATTACCCATAAAGAGGTTTGGCTTTGACATGAGAAAAACTGAATAAAAAAGAATTGAGTAGATTCCTAAATCTGACACAATTCTCAAATTGTAAAACTTTCAAATTGAAAAACTACTGCATGTCGGTACATAAGATCTTCTATTTGACAATACATATCATAAGCCGTATAGAAGCAGCTCTATGGAACATCTTATGACATCCTACGCAATGAATGCATGTACATAACATCGACACCAGCAATGATTACTATACCTGTCAATTGAGAACATTAGTTTATCTGTATATTGACATCTAAATCCCTATATGCTTACGAGTAGAAATAGTTAAGAGTTCATGTTTGGATGTAGATCTGAAACTCATGATTACCACCGCTTCGGAACCGTGATAAATACAACACAAAGTCAACGCATCTTTATGGCAGATAAATATATATCTGCTAATATACAAGAATATAAAGATATATAAATAAATAAATAACATACTATAAGTTCGATCAAGTTGCGATAACAATTGCATGTTGGAGGTCATGGAGTGGAAATAGTAAATAACGATGGAAATAACATTGTTGAGCCATGGACAAACCGCTGCTTTGAAAGTGAAATACAGCACGACCATAGTGCAATCGATGAAGTCGTCTGCTCATCAAGTGTAACACAACTATTCCTCAAACATGTGCACTCAAAATTGAACGAATTGGAAATTTGCCGAATTCATTGTCCAGAAATATGAGATATATTTTGAAGACAATTTCATTAGTGTATTTGAAAAATAACGTAATGAGAATATATGATAGGTAATTAAATGAGATGCAGAAGATTTTCATGAGATGCATGTAAGATAATTTCATTTTTCTATATGCTCTATCAAACTAATCAATCCAATATATGCACCTTGAAGAAACAATCACGGAATGTAGAAGATCGACCAAACGGGAAGCCATAAGTTTTGAATTTAAAGGAATTTCATAGCATCCAACAACCTTTCACTAGATACAAGAAAATTCAAAGAAGATATATGAAAAAAAAAATCTAGTCAAAGGTAAAGTTTCAAACTTATGTATCAATGTCTTTTGATTGAATTGATACATAAAGAATCAAAGTTACAATTTTGTCTAAGTAGTGAGTTTCTCTTGAATTACGGAGTTTTTTGTTGAGTCTCTACAATAGGACAATAGGTATTACAGTTTTTTATTTTTCCAAACTATGCGATACAAAATAAATATGCGTTTTTAATTACCAAACACACACCTAAAAAAATCATGAGTACTCTAGAGATATCTCAAATTTCACATAGAAGGTGGAACACCTTCAAACTCAAATAGACGAATCCATCAAGTGTGTCTATCTAACACCACCACATATGGATATGGACTAATTCAAAGCAAAAGGATCAACCTCAAACCAAGATCAAATCCATCAAATGCGTCTCAAAAACAACATCAATACTGGTTATGGATTATATAAGAGCAATAACTCATTAACTCGGATAAATTAGTAAAATTCAACAATTGCATTTCAAAAACACCATCAATGTTGGCTATGAATCCAATAAGAGCAAAATGATTCAAGTTAAGATAAATCAGTAAAATCCATAAAGGGTTTCTCAAAAGCACCGTTAAAACAAGTTATGGATCTGATAAAGAGCAAAAGGACTCAAACTAAGATAAATCGGTAAAAGCCACCAAATGCGCCTCAAAAGCACCTTCAAAACTGGTTATAGATTTGATAAGAGCAAAACAACTCTTAAATGAAATACCAAAATCCATCAAGTGCGTTATTAAAAGCGCCACCAACAGCATTTACGGATTTGATATGAGAAAAAAGGCTCAACTTAAGTCCAATCGGTAGAAGATCAAGTGCATATCAAAAAGCATAACCAAGAGTGGTTACAAATTTGATAATAGCATAAAAGATCAACTTACCATAAAAGAACACATCAAGTGCATCACTAAGGCATCGATAGTCATAAGAGCATGTAGTGCAATGACACAAATAATAAGGAATGTAAGGGTAACATATGGTTCCATTTGATCTCAATATGGCATCCACCATAATTTCATCAACCATAGGCTTGTCGCACGTCCCTCTTGAAGGATCAACGACTAACTTCCCCAATGACTATTTCTTAAATGGATACACCAAGTTCCTCTCTAATCTTACATATTCCAATGAGACAACTCCTTCTTTAACCATCTGACATGGAACCGCCTTCTCTTTATATTATACTCGTAGTTCTTAGCAATTTCAATGTAGTTCATCGTAGGGCTGTGAGTGCATCTTCGTAACCTACTCACAACATCAATCTACTATAATTCATACGGAACATGACGCTTCCACTAATTTTAGCGTATTCATCTCGTAACACACTAGATCTCTTATTCTTCTTAAGTGTATGCTAAGATCGCACAGGTTGTCTCATCACAACAATCAAATATTTAAGATTTTCTCAGTGTTTGTGAGATATACATGGAGAGAAACCATTTTTACTTATTTCTCATTTTAAAGTCTGGTATAACATCAGGCTCTTCTACGCCTTTCACCCTCAAAATGGTAGGATAAAAAAGCATTTGCCTCATTTATCACATCCAAGTTCACACCAAAAGCGTAATGGATGATTATACAATCAAAGGTCTTAGGTTAAATGTTGGTTTTTCTGAAGTCCAATATGCCTACCTTACCAGTCACCTTCACACTTTTAGACATTTCAGACTTGAAGTAAAAATCCTCACATAATTTATAAAGAATCTTTTCTTCAAACATTTTCAGCTCGGACATCATGTTGAAATAGAATGCAAAAATAAAAATTTACATGCTTGGGTTGCCAGAGTAACAAATGCATAGAAGGAAAGAGTGAATACTTCTTATTGACATATAGAATGATTAAATGTGTTGCTTTTATATGCTTGGGTTGCCAGAGTAACAAATGCATGGAAGGAAAGAGTGAGTATTTATTATTGACACATAGAATGATTAAATGTGTTATTTTTATAGGAATACGACAACTCAGACAAGAATCCGACAATATTTAAAAGAATTTGGGTATCTCAAAAATATGATAACAGTCTCCAAGGTATAGCAATATCCTAAGAGAATAAAAGTTAGTATAGCAATATCCTAAGAGAATAAAAGTTATATCTTGTTGGATATTTTCTCTTCTTTAACAGATAAAAACAGCTTTATGTCAAGATAGGGGGTTCAAGATGTGAGCTAAACTACACTAGAACATACAGACAACAAAATAATATGCTAGTAAACAATAACATGGTAAACGAAGGTTAATAAAGCAAACCTTGTCTTTACATCTTCAATAAAGACCTCTGTGATATCAATGCTCAATTTCCCCTCGTACTTCATTATATATAACCATGTTGATGTCTTCTCGTAATTTGACGAATATGTCAAATGATGCTCCAAAATGAGTAAATTCTTGCAACTGATACCTGATTACATGCATAGATATAGTTTAGTAATAGTATAGCTAAAAAAGAATGAGGAAAATCAATTTCAAAAATGTTAAACAAAGTTCCAGAATATCAAATTTTCTAAACTAATACCTGATTGCATAAAGATAAATGTATTAAAGCAATGGTGGTGTTAGCCAAGAAATGGTACTGCACGACTATAACAACTATACAGATAACAAAACTGTGTTAGGGTATACAATTTGCAAATGATCCAGCTAAGAAAATACACAGCTTTCATCTATGCAATTGATCATTGTCCGAGATGGAAAATTATGATGCATTGATTTGTAGTAAATTTGCACATTACAGTTACAACTTAAAATAATCTTTATCGGCATGGTTGGCTTTTCGAGCAATGTGTGAAGTACAAACTGACATTCCATCTTGGTTATCTCATCATCACAAAAATATAAATGCACGATAAGAAGAAAAACAGTTGAAAATAATTATCATATTTTATTATATCTTTCATTTTCTTTCTTTGAATGGGAACATGTTTAATAAAGATATTAGAGTGGAAAATGTGTGGAAATATGTAATTATTACTTAGTGCGAACATAAAAGTACACATTTCATTACTCATGGTAAAAACGGCTTTACCACATAGTACAACATAGTTTAATATACCAAAATTCTTGGAAAAAAAAAATTCGAGTCACCTGTATCTGTCTCTACAGCAGAGAATGCAAGCTTTTCAAATACTTTCTCAGACTTGCAAGATTCAATTTGTAAGAACTTATAATCAGGACCTGCTAGTTCTTTTTCCACTATTGACCAAACACCTTGAGTAGCATGACTACGGAGAAGAACACATTTTTCCTTCTTTGAATCAACTAGAAAGACAGCAACTTTTGAGATTGGCCATGCATCCATAACTTGATATTTTTTACATGAATCTAATTCAAGGCATAAATTGCATGAATCTATGACCTTTTTCTCAGTTAGCGAGTACTGAATGTTTGTATTTTCGGAATCCTCTTCACATGTATGCATATACCTTAGATATTGTAGTAAACTCGGCTTTGATATACAACAAATTTTGAAAAAGGTCTTGAAATCAAGAAACTCAAGATATGCAAATTGTTTCCGGTGATAATAATTATAGAGCACCACAACTGCATTCAACTACAACAGTATAATACAAGTTAAAGAAAGATGTGTCCGGTGCTAAGAAAGAGCAAAATATTTAACATTTGAACAAAGGAAACAAATGTACGATCAAAGGATTAGAAAAAATGGAAAACTAAATTAATGTCTGTCGAAACCATTCAAAACTAATGCAGCCTTGAAAACAAGACATGTAAATGACATGAATACAATATTGTCAAAAAACTCTCGATGGTATCATGAATCTAAGGTAAGTTCCTATGATGAAACTGTCAAATTATTAGTATCCTGATGACTTGAACATGGAATGGAAACTGCACAACAGACATATTCTAGATAAGTATCACTTTTGAAGATATATATTTATGTATAGCATGGTTTTATTGCTTTTATTAAAGATAGAGTCAAGTGGCTAAAACAAGTTCTGGTCTTCGAGAGAGAGCCTGGGAAAATTTCACTACTAACATTCTTCTTCTTCTTTTTTTCCTTCCTCCCACCCCGTGAGACTTGAGATATTGTAACTAAAAGGTTTGTTATTCCAGATCATTCAATATAGAATGTAGCCAAAGTTGAAAATGAAATGCAAGTTGAGTATTTAACACAAAATCATCCAGCTGCCGTTGTTCCTAAGATGAGCCTAAATGGTGGTGCTCCATCTTCATGAGGCATTATTGAGTGTGGTAGAAGTCGGATATGAAACATGTATATAGAATACAATTATGCAAGTTCATCAATGAATACATGCAAGCTGTTCCAAATAGCATGATCTAAGCAGTGGTGCTCTATAAATAGCGTGGCAGAAGCCGAAAATGAAATTCAAGTTGAACGTTTAACACTAAAACATCCATCTAATGTTGTTCCTAGTTAGATGAACCTAAGTGGTGGTGGTTCATATTCATGAGGCATTATTAAGTGAGATATAAGTTGTATATGGAACATGTATATCGAAGAAATTATGCAAGTTCAACAACATGTTAGGGTTTTTCTAAGGATGCCTACACAATTAGATGTTAGAAGAGATAAGAAGTGAAGAAAACAAAAGACAAAGAAATTCCTCCAAACATCCTTTAGTAACTTTACCAAAAAGATTACAAAAGAAAACCTTAAAATTGATACCCAATACCTTGGAAAAATAAAAAAAAAATTCACGCTTTACAATGACACCTATACAAGTCTATATATAACAAGAGATTACTTAATGCTCAAATCCTTGTTTAATTTGTATAGCATCAAATAAATTGGTGCATCTAATTTAAAAGAGTAGAATCTTCTTTTTTATTATGATATGCATATCCATATATGCAAAATTACTGAGAGTCCAAGTATTTATTTTCCTTCTATTATATTTATTTCTTCTAGATGTGATTTTGTATCACAAATCACAACACTCTCCAACTCTAAGCAACGAAATATTGTAACATCAATCCAAACGCAACAAACATATGCAAGTTGAGCATTTAATGTTATATCAGCCATTTAATGTGGTTCCGAGTTAGATGCGTCTATGTGGCGGTGCTCTATACTCACGAGGTGTTATTTGGTAGAAGTCAAAAATGAAACATGTACATAGAAGAAATGTGTTTTAGTCCAACAACAAATATGCAAGTTGAGCATTAAAAACTAGATCGGTCATCTAAATTTGCTTCAAATAAAATTACGGCAGTAGATATTAACATTGTTGTTGATTAATGCTATCGATTGACAATACAATAACAACACCTGGCTTCGATACAAGCTACCCAGACTCAACTTCCTACACTGAGATTTCCTCTACCAACTGTACAGGCATCATTGTACTACAGAACGCTAGATAAACTAATACAACATATTCACAAACCAACATGTTCTACAATTAGACCTATTAGGTGTGGTTCGCATTGTATAGGAGTAAGTGTGTGGATTGAACAAAAAATTAACCTCACATCGTAAAAGATTCCAGAAATAATAATGGTATATATATGGAATTGTTATAAGGTAACAATGAAGATTCATTTTGTTACAAGTGTTGTTATAAGGTAACTGATGGTGGGATGTTCAATCAAGACGTCGACACAGGAAGTTTCGCTCAGTGGCACCAATACCTCACACTCGATGAAGCGCACGCATGGAAACAATATAACTATAACTTAAAATGTATATGAGCTAAAATATTATCATTGATAGGTATGTTAATAGAGGGCAAATTCTATTTCAAGCCGAGTATTTACTTAGTAGCCCCCAAAAATTAAAAAATTCTGTAAACCCAAAAAATAACTTAGTAGCCCCTACCATTTCTATCACGCAAAACATGCTCGTGCCTCCTGCGTGAATTATCACCAACCCCGTAATTGACAGCATATGATTGTATTTGCAAAAAATTAAAAACTTTTCATTTTTTTTTTGAATTACCTGCTGTCGTTGCGTTAACAATTCATTCTCCTCTTCAGAATCCATCAGCTAGTAATGAAAAATTGAATTTTTTCTTCACTGATTTAGAAAGAAGTGGTGGTTTAGACAGTAAGAAACTGACGTAAAAAGATAATGGAATTAGGAAGAAAGAAAATATGCGGTTTTTTAAGGGTATTTTAGTCTTTAAAATTTTATTTATTTTAAAAGACTACTAAGTAATTATCTGTGTTGAAATAGAATTTGTCTTAATAGATATGTTAAACGATTATATTTTAGTTAATAACATATTAAAGACAATTATTTTCAATTAATAACACAGTAAAGAATGTAGCAAAATTTAAATTGTATAAAATTATAAAAATGATAAACAAAGTTTTTCATTAGAGCACATTCCCACCATGTTCTCGAATTTGACTTTTTTCTACATTCGCATTATGTTGTTCCCAATTCGTATTCCCTCTTCTGTATATGCTACAACTGAACTTCAAATATTTTTCTGTTATTTATCCTTATAGCATATATGTAACAACCCGGAGTTTTGTGGAAATTTATTTGTGTCAAATGACGATTAAATTGATGGTTAATTGCTGTTTGGCAATTATTTCAAGTAAAATTCTTTTGTAAAAATTGTTAAGTGTTGAAGTGGGCTTTACATTTGAATCTGGCCCACGTTTGCATTGCCTTGATGCCGTGATAAGGGTTTAACCCGTTCCCCAATTCATTTTTCTCCCATTCGAAAACCCTAATCAAAGAAGAAGAAAAATGGTGGCCGTCCCTTTCGTCCTCTTCGACGATCGGAGTTTCGCGAAGCGCCGCTCCCAGCTATTCAATCGAAGGAAGTACTCGTTCTTGCTTTGTGATCAATCGACTGACGAGATACCCTCGGCAACGACGTCGAGTTCCTACTCTTCAAAAACAAAGGTGAGTAATCCCTACTCACATCTAATTCAAAGCAGTGATTTCAATTTGCTCAAGTTCGTAACTTTCAATTGCTGAACTGTTTGATTTCCATTCTTCTTACTTTGGGTTGTGATGGTGTTATGCGATGAACTTGGCTATCGTCGATTGCTTGGTTACTCGTAAAACATCTTGATTTAAAACTGCAGCTCCATGATTTCGAACTCCTTTCTACGGTGACTTTGATATTGCATTGAACTGTGTTTTGATATCACCTTTGTGTAGATTTCGCAATTCATTGTCTAATTATTTGGTGAGACTTCATATGTGTTCATATATATATATAGTTATATGTGTGTATACATATGTAGTCGAATTTGCACGGAAATTATCTTGGTTCAAAACCGATATTGTGGCTGGCACTTGTTTTCTTCTGTTGAATCACGATGATTTCTCTGGTCCATTATTTACTGCTTTGTACTCTTTGCCACTTTGTTTTGGTCACTGTTGCTTTGCTTGAGTTTATCGTCAGGAGCTCGAGTTGCTTCAATTTTGCTTTAGAGTCTGCAAATCGTACATCCATGCTTTTAAGGCTGCTTGCATACAGTCACATTATTTCATTTAGTCTTCAAGTATATGTTATGTTTGTTGGTTCTGGTGTTGCATTTGGTACAGATATATATACATGTACATGTATATATTTGTATTGCTTGGCCTTGAATTTGATATCACTGACTTTGGGCATTTAATGATTTGGAATTGTAGTTGTTTTCGGCCTTGACGATGTTTTGCCTTGGTTTATTTGTTTGCCCTGTTACTTCAACCATTGTCCAGTTTTACAAGTATATTGCATATACCTGTTTCTTCTCGTTGCTTACATCTGCACATCCATGTGTCTCCTCTGTTCCGTTTGTGCTTCCCCTATGTGGCCATATCTTGGTTGCATCTGGACTTGTACTGGTAATTCACGTGTGTAATTGTATTTGTTGTCTTCATGAACCTAAATATAGTTGTACAGGGCCCTATTTAGTTTATGTTGTAGTTTGTATATCTCATTGTTACATCGGGGTTGTAGCCGTGGTCCTATATTGCGTAGTTCATTCATCTCGAGCCTGGTCATATTGATGATGAGGCTTTCTTTTTATTGTCTTTTGTTGCATCGTCGACTTTTTCCATTCTTCATACCTATAGTATTTGTGCCTTACTGTTTATTTTCAGTATACATACAAGTATGTACGTATGTTACTGCATTGACGCGAGTTGTTTTTGTCGGTCTGCAACTTTAATCAAGTTGGCACTGGTTTACTTTGTAATTCCGGCTTCCTTGTGTACTTTTGCTCTGGCCAGCTTTGTTTCAGTGCTTGTCTTGTTTTCACTTGAACTTTGGTGAACTGTGCATATGTATTAAGTTGATCCTGTTATTGATGAGGCAGAACACTTTGAGTCAGTTCCTGGTCGAGTTCACTGCATTGTTCTTAGCCTCGAGTTCTGTCCATTAGCTCATCTCTGATGCATTTGTTCATTTGGTTCAAGTGTACTTGAGTCAGTGTTGTCACTGCATTCAAAATCTGGTCTTGGTGTATTCAACTTTGAGAGTTGCTGACTTTGGGTACATGTTTGCTTCCCTGACCTGTTGCACTATAAGCTGTTAATCAACTGGCTTGGATTACTTAGTTGTTGCTTGCATTGTTGTTCTTGTAATTGTGTATCAGTGATGCTTTGTTGCAGTTGCCTCTGTCTTAGTCATGTGCTCACTGTATTACTGTTTGCATTTAATTCAAACATCGTTGACTCCATTTGCATACATTGATCTTGTTGGGTAGTGTACTCAGCTTGGCTTTCATTCAAGTTTGATCTGTCCTAAACTTCATCTTCTGGTCTGCATTCTTGCTGGTCTAAAGCTGTGCTTGCATTGCCCACTTTGAGTTACAGTTCAATTGTTTTGATGTCATACGTTTGCTTGGCATTGATTGGTCGTCACTGCCTTGTATACCTGTTATTCGTTGGGCTTTGCTCTATTGCCCTATCCTGGGTGCACTGTCCAGTTCATGTCGTTCGTATTGATTTGTGTCAAATGATTCACTTCCAACCGAGTCTGCGCCTTTATGCTCGAGTCTGATATTTGCATTTGGTGTTGCGATAGCATCATATAAATGTGGCGAGGCAGCGCACGCGTGCGTGCACTGCAGCCACCCAGAATTAACAGTTTTGAATTGATATTTCTTTTGTGTCGTGATGCATTGATCTTTTATGCTGTATTGGCGAGGCCGTGCACGCGTGCGTGTACGGCAGCCAATCGAAGTTTTGATGGTTTTAAAGTGATAATTTCAATTGTTTAAATTGATTTGGATTGTTGATATGTTGTTTAACACTGTATAGTGTTATAATTACCGTTATCCAATTCTCGTATCGAGAGTTGGATATACGAGATTCTGTGACTGTTGCCTAATTGATATCTGATTATTATTGCTTCTGTGCACTAATAAACCGGTTTGAATTAGACTGACCTGGGTATTATTTTCTTTTGAATGTAATACTCGGGTCAGACCCGAGTATTTCAGGTTGTAGATTTTCTTCTTTGAGTTGCTGTTCAGGATATGAAGACTTTTCACACCTTTTGAAGTTGTCAGTGTCATTTTGTAGTAGTCGTGTCATTGTATAGAACGATATGTATTCATGTATATTAGTCGATAATGTACTTGTATATATAACTTCTAGAGTCGACAGTTGTAGTTGTATCATATGTATTGTGTCAACTATGTATTAACTGACATCAGTTATATATATATGAGACTGTTGTTTTTATCTGTGTTCCGCATTTATATTATCTGTGTTATTGTTATATCTAATGTCCTAAACTATTATGAACTATCGTAGTTGTTTTATACTGATAATTGGGTGTGTCGATGGGAGTAAATAAATGATAGATGAAAAATAAAAAGTATATACCACTCCTATCGAGATAACCAATATTAGTGTAAGGTCAACTACGGATGGTCGCTCCTATCCAACCTTATTCTTCGTAATAATAGACAGTATTTCTTTTAATACTCTTTGTTATTATGAGCATAGAGGTGGGGCGTCACAGTTGGTATCAGAGCTTGGGGTTTATGGACATAATATAAAACATAACTTGGATGGAACATATGTTACAACTATTGGTCGATGTTTTATCTGTGATTTGAGTCAAAACTAAAGTTTTGAAATTTTGATGAAATTTTTAAATATCGTTATTTAAAAATAAAAGTGAAACTGTGTTTTGTTGATTTGATTGAATTGTGTTCTGTTTATCAGAGTGCGCAGCGGAAACTGTCTTCGCTGAGTACAACTGGTAATCTTTTTGATTTAAGAATCAAAATACGAAATTGATATGAATTTCATTTGTTGTTCACATACCTGTAATTATTTTGTTTCTTTGAGAATTTCGAATCCGAATTGAGGATTCGAAGAAATTGCAGATATGTGATTTTGTTGAAATTTCCGCTGGCTTTCTTTTGTACTAATCATCTAGTGATTAGATTTTTGCTGTTTTGAATTATCTTCATTGAAGATACATTTGAATGATTTCTTTGTTCATTTTGTAGTACGTGCAAAAATTTAAATTGCACGTTATTGCATTTATTTTACGTTGAACCGATGCTTGGTTATGATACGTATTTTGTTGTCGTTATTTTTATAACGGACTTATTACACCAATGCTGAATTTTTGAGGCACGGTGTTTTGTTGACAATTTTAATAAATGAAAATTCACTGATGTCACATTTTGATGTGAATCCTTTGATGAGATATTTGATGTTTTAAAATTTCTGTCGCTTTGACTTCAGCAACAGCCAAAATTTTAAAGGTGGATTTTCAAGCGGTTATTCCGCAATACTGATGTGTAACCGTTTTACGGTATTTTTAGAAGCACAATTTCCTTATCGAAATTGTTACTGATTTGCTGCTTTAATCACGTGATTGGAAAAATCGTTTTAAAATGAAAATTGTTTTATAAATTTTTAATAGTTTGCGTTTTCAAAAGAATGAGAAAGCGACTTAAACGATTCAGCAAAATCGAGGATTATGACCCCTTCTTTTACTGTTTCGCTTAACTCCGGACTTGTTCAGTTGAGAATGCGAATTGTTATTTTTACAAAATAAATAAAATTATTTTCAAAAATTTTACAGTTTGCGATTTCAAAAGAATGAGGAAGCGATTTAAACGATTCAGCAAAATCGAGGACTATGACCCCTTTCTTTTACTGATTCGCTTAATTCCGGACTTGTCCGTTTGAGAATGTAAAATGTATTTTTACAAAATACACAATTTTGCACTTTCAAGGAAACGATGAAGAGATTTAAACGATTTAGCAAAAGTGCGGAGTATGGAACCACACTTTTACTATTTCGGTTAATTCCGGACTCGTTAATTGAATATCTGTTGTTTTGATGATTTTGATGAATTTTACACTTTCAAGGAAACGATGAAGAGAATCAAACGATTTAGTAAAACACGTGGTATGGGACATGTGCGTTTGCTATTTCGGTTAATTCCGGACTCGTTAATTGAAATATTTGATGCTTTCGTGTGCTTTCGAGCCACTATGATGGACCTTCGGGTCATATGATGGACCTTCGGGTCATATGATGGACCTTCGGGTCAAATACCAGTACTAGACCTTCGGGTCACTCTGCGGACCTCCGGGTCAATCTGATGGGCGCCAAAATTATGTTGAGTACTTGGTAGGCTTCGGCCATATGTTGTTGCACGTGCGGCGAATTAAAAACTCGCCATCTGATGGGATCGATCCAAGCTTTTATGTTGATTTTCTAGTCTTCTTAATTGATTTCTAGATATTTGTTGCTTCCAATTATCTGCAGGTAATTGGATATTTGTTGATATGAGTTCTGATTATCGTTTTTGATAATCAGATATTTGTTGTTTCTAATTATCGCTTGTGATAATTAGATATTTGTTGATATGGGTTCTGATTACCGTTTTTGATAATCAGATAATTGTTGTTTTTAATTATCGCCTGAGATAATTAAATAATTGTTGATTTTAGATTTAATTATCGCCTGAGATAATTAAATAATTGTTGAATTGAGATTTAATTATCGCTTTAGATAATCAAATATTTGTTGATTTTAGATTTAATTATCGCCTGAGATAATTAAATAATTGTTGATTTTAGATTTAATTATCGCCTGAGATAATTAAATAATTGTTGAATTGAGATTTAATTATCGCTTTAGATAATTAAATATTTGTTGATTTTAGATTTAATTATCGCCTGAGATAATTAAATAATTGTTGATTTTAGATTTAATTATCGCCTGAGATAATTAAATAATTGTTGAATTGAGATTTAATTATCGCTTTAGATAATCAAATATTTGTTGATTTTAGATTTAATTATCGCCTGAGATAATTAAATAATTGTTGATTTTAGATTTAATTATCGCCTGAGATAATTAAATAATTGTTGAATTGAGATTTAATTATCGCTTTAGATAATTAAATATTTGTTGATTTTAGATTTAATTGTCGCATGAAATAATTAAATAATTGTTGATTTGAGATTTAATTATCACTTGAGATAATTAAATATTCGTTGATTTGAGATTTAATTATCGCTTGAGGTAATTAAATATTTGCTGAATTTGAAATTTGATTATCGTTGTGATAATCGAATATATGTTGATTTGAGAAATTTGATTATCGCTTTTTGATAATTGAATAATTATTTTCTGACTATCGTTTGAGATAATCAGATATTTGATTTATCTTCTGATTATCGTTTGAGATGAGTAAATATTTGAGATTTTTGAAATTTGAGCTTCGTCTTTTTCTCTGGAGATTCAGGTGAGTAATTTGATTTACTCACATTCAATTCGTGCTCTGTATGGGACTTCTGCTCTGTTTTTCCTTCTCTTTTAGTTGCTGGAACTCGATTGTTCTTGCTTTTGTTAGTCGTCTGATTTTGATCCCTGATTCCCACGATGTGGATTCATTTAATTTGAAGCAGTCGAACCTTTTTGATTTCATATCTAGTACTTCCCCTGCTGACAATTGCTTTGCTTATGCACTCGTCATTACCTTGCTCTTTTGGTTGTTACCTTTTTTCCATTTATTCCCTATGATTGCGTGGACGCAATTTCTTTAAGGAGGGGAGTCTGTAACAACCCGGAGTTTTGTGGAAATTTATTTGTGTCAAATGACGATTAAATTGATGGTTAATTGCTGTTTGGCAATTATTTCAAGTAAAATTCTTTTGTAAAAATTGTTAAGTGTTGAAGTGGGCTTTACATTTGAATCTGGCCCACGTTTGCATTGCCTTGATGCCGTGATAAGGGTTTAACCCGTTCCCCAATTCATTTTTCTCCCATTCGAAAACCCTAATCAAAGAAGAAGAAAAATGGTGGCCGTCCCTTTCGTCCTCTTCGACGATCGGAGTTTCGCGAAGCGCCGCTCCCAGCTATTCAATCGAAGGAAGTACTCGTTCTTGCTTTGTGATCAATCGACTGACGAGATACCCTCGGCAACGACGTCGAGTTCCTACTCTTCAAAAACAAAGGTGAGTAATCCCTACTCACATCTAATTCAAAGCAGTGATTTCAATTTGCTCAAGTTCGTAACTTTCAATTGCTGAACTGTTTGATTTCCATTCTTCTTACTTTGGGTTGTGATGGTGTTATGCGATGAACTTGGCTATCGTCGATTGCTTGGTTACTCGTAAAACATCTTGATTTAAAACTGCAGCTCCATGATTTCGAACTCCTTTCTACGGTGACTTTGATATTGCATTGAACTGTGTTTTGATATCACCTTTGTGTAGATTTCGCAATTCATTGTCTAATTATTTGGTGAGACTTCATATGTGTTCATATATATATATATAGTTATATGTGTGTATACATATGTAGTCGAATTTGCACGGAAATTATCTTGGTTCAAAACCGATATTGTGGCTGGCACTTGTTTTCTTCTGTTGAATCACGATGATTTCTCTGGTCCATTATTTACTGCTTTGTACTCTTTGCCACTTTGTTTTGGTCACTGTTGCTTTGCTTGAGTTTATCGTCAGGAGCTCGAGTTGCTTCAATTTTGCTTTAGAGTCTGCAAATCGTACATCCATGCTTTTAAGGCTGCTTGCATACAGTCACATTATTTCATTTAGTCTTCAAGTATATGTTATGTTTGTTGGTTCTGGTGTTGCATTTGGTACAGATATATATACGTGTACATGTATATATTTGTATTGCTTGGCCTTGAATTTGATATCACTGACTTTGGGCATTTAATGATTTGGAATTGTAGTTGTTTTCGGCCTTGACGATGTTTTGCCTTGGTTTATTTGTTTGCCCTGTTACTTCAACCATTGTCCAGTTTTACAAGTATATTGCATATACCTGTTTCTTCTCGTTGCTTACATCTGCACATCCATGTGTCTCCTCTGTTTCGTTTGTGCTTCCCCTATGTGGCCATATCTTGGTTGCATCTGGACTTGTACTGGTAATTCACGTGTGTAATTGTATTTGTTGTCTTCATGAACCTAAATATAGTTGTACAGGGCCCTATTTAGTTTATGTTGTAGTTTGTATATCTCATTGTTACATCGGGGTTGTAGCCGTGGTCCTATATTGCGTAGTTCATTCATCTCGAGCCTGGTCATATTGATGATGAGGCTTTCTTTTTATTGTCTTTTGTTGCATCGTCGACTTTTTCCATTCTTCATACCTATAGTATTTGTGCCTTACTGTTTATTTTCAGTATACATACAAGTATGTACGTATGTTACTGCATTGACGCGAGTTGTTTTTGTCGGTCTGCAACTTTAATCAAGTTGGCACTGGTTTACTTTGTAATTCCGGCTTCCTTGTGTACTTTTGCTCTGGCCAGCTTTGTTTCAGTGCTTGTCTTGTTTTCACTTGAACTTTGGTGAACTGTGCATATGTATTAAGTTGATCCTGTTATTGATGAGGCAGAACACTTTGAGTCAGTTCCTGGTCGAGTTCACTGCATTGTTCTTAGCCTCGAGTTCTGTCCATTAGCTCATCTCTGATGCATTTGTTCATTTGGTTCAAGTGTACTTGAGTCAGTGTTGTCACTGCATTCAAAATCTGGTCTTGGTGTATTCAACTTTGAGAGTTGCTGACTTTGGGTACATGTTTGCTTCCCTGACCTGTTGCACTATAAGCTGTTAATCAACTGGCTTGGATTACTTAGTTGTTGCTTGCATTGTTGTTCTTGTAATTGTGTATCAGTGATGCTTTGTTGCAGTTGCCTCTGTCTTAGTCATGTGCTCACTGTATTATTGTTTGCATTTAATTCAAACATCGTTGACTCCATTTGCATACATTGATCTTGTTGGGTAGTGTACTCAGCTTGGCTTTCATTCAAGTTTGATCTGTCCTAAACTTCATCTTCTGGTCTGCATTCTTGCTGGTCTAAAGCTGTGCTTGCATTGCCCACTTTGAGTTACAGTTCAATTGTTTTGATGTCATACGTTTGCTTGGCATTGATTGGTCGTCACTGCCTTGTATACCTGTTATTCGTTGGGCTTTGCTCTATTACCCTATCCTGGGTGCACTGTCCAGTTCATGTCGTTCGTATTGATTTGTGTCAAATGATTCACTTCCAACCGAGTCTGCGCCTTTATGCTCGAGTCTGATATTTGCATTTGGTGTTGCGATAGCATCATATAAATGTGGCGAGGCAGCGCACGCGTGCGTGCACTGCAGCCACCCAGAATTAACAGTTTTGAATTGATATTTCTTTTGTGTCGTGATGCATTGATCTTTTATGCTGTATTGGCGAGGCCGTGCACGCGTGCGTGTACGGCAGCCAATCGAAGTTTTGATGGTTTTAAAGTGATAATTTCAATTGTTTAAATTGATTTGGATTGTTGATATGTTGTTTAACACTGTATAGTGTTATAATTACCGTTATCCAATTCTCGTATCGAGAGTTGGATATACGAGATTCTGTGACTGTTGCCTAATTGATATCTGATTATTATTGCTTCTGTGCACTAATAAACTGGTTTGAATTAGACTGACCTGGGTATTATTTTCTTTTGAATGTAATACTCGGGTCAGACCCGAGTATTTCAGGTTGTAGATTTTCTTCTTTGAGTTGCTGTTCAGGATATGAAGACTTTTCACACCTTCTGAAGTTGTCAGTGTCATTTTGTAGTAGTCGTGTCATTGTATAGAACGATATGTATTCATGTATATTAGTCGATAATGTACTTGTATATATAACTTCTAGAGTCGACAGTTGTAGTTGTATCATATGTATTGTGTCAACTATGTATTAACTGACATCAGTTATATATATATGAGACTGTTGTTTTTATCTGTGTTCCGCATTTATATTATCTGTGTTATTGTTATATCTAATGTCCTAAACTATTATGAACCGTCGTAGTTCGTTTTATACTAGTATTGGGTGTGTTGATATGTTGTTTAACACTGTATAGTGTTATAATTACCGTTATCCAATTCTCGTATCGAGAGTTGGATATACGAGATTCTGTGACTGTTGCCTAATTGATATCTGATTATTATTGCTTCTGTGCACTAATAAACCGGTTTGAATTAGACTGACCTGGGTATTATTTTCTTTTGAATGTAATACTCGGGTCAGACCCGAGTATTTCAGGTTGTAGATTTTCTTCTTTGAGTTGCTGTTCAGGATATGAAGACTTTTCACACCTTTTGAAGTTGTCAGTGTCATTTTGTAGTAGTCGTGTCATTGTATAGAACGATATGTATTCATGTATATTAGTCGATAATGTACTTGTATATATAACTTCTAGAGTCGACAGTTGTAGTTGTATCATATGTATTGTGTCAACTATGTATTAACTGACATCAGTTATATATATATGAGACTGTTGTTTTTATCTGTGTTCCGCATTTATATTATCTGTGTTATTGTTATATCTAATGTCCTAAACTATTATGAACTATCGTAGTTGTTTTATACTGATAATTGGGTGTGTCGATGGGAGTAAATAAATGATAGATGAAAAATAAAAAGTATATACCACTCCTATCGAGATAACCAATATTAGTGTAAGGTCAACTACGGATGGTCGCTCCTATCCAACCTTATTCTTCGTAATAATAGACAGTATTTCTTTTAATACTCTTTGTTATTATGAGCATAGAGGTGGGGCGTCACAGTTGGTATCAGAGCTTGGGGTTTATGGACATAATATAAAACATAACTTGGATGGAACATATGTTACAACTATTGGTCGATGTTTTATCTGTGATTTGAGTCAAAACTAAAGTTTTGAAATTTTGATGAAATTTTTAAATATCGTTATTTAAAAATAAAAGTGAAACTGTGTTTTGTTGATTTGATTGAATTGTGTTCTGTTTATCAGAGTGCGCAGCGGAAACTGTCTTCGCTGAGTACAACTGGTAATCTTTTTGATTTAAGAATCAAAATACGAAATTGATATGAATTTCATTTGTTGTTCACATACCTGTAATTATTTTGTTTCTTTGAGAATTTCGAATCCGAATTGAGGATTCGAAGAAATTGCAGATATGTGATTTTGTTGAAATTTCCGCTGGCTTTCTTTTGTACTAATCATCTAGTGATTAGATTTTTGCTGTTTTGAATTATCTTCATTGAAGATACATTTGAATGATTTCTTTGTTCATTTTGTAGTACGTGCAAAAATTTAAATTGCACGTTATTGCATTTATTTTACGTTGAACCGATGCTTGGTTATGATACGTATTTTGTTGTCGTTATTTTTATAACGGACTTATTACACCAATGCTGAATTTTTGAGGCACGGTGTTTTGTTGACAATTTTAATAAATGAAAATTCACTGATGTCACATTTTGATGTGAATCCTTTGATGAGATATTTGATGTTTTAAAATTTCTGTCGCTTTGACTTCAGCAACAGCCAAAATTTTAAAGGTGGATTTTCAAGCGGTTATTCCGCAATACTGATGTGTAACCGTTTTACGGTATTTTTAGAAGCACAATTTCCTTATCGAAATTGTTACTGATTTGCTGCTTTAATCACGTGATTGGAAAAATCGTTTTAAAATGAAAATTGTTTTATAAATTTTTAATAGTTTGCGTTTTCAAAAGAATGAGAAAGCGACTTAAACGATTCAGCAAAATCGAGGATTATGACCCCTTCTTTTACTGTTTCGCTTAACTCCGGACTTGTTCAGTTGAGAATGCGAATTGTTATTTTTACAAAATAAATAAAATTATTTTCAAAAATTTTACAGTTTGCGATTTCAAAAGAATGAGGAAGCGATTTAAACGATTCAGCAAAATCGAGGACTATGACCCCTTTCTTTTACTGATTCGCTTAATTCCGGACTTGTCCGTTTGAGAATGTAAAATGTATTTTTACAAAATACACAATTTTGCACTTTCAAGGAAACGATGAAGAGATTTAAACGATTTAGCAAAAGTGCGGAGTATGGAACCACACTTTTACTATTTCGGTTAATTCCGGACTCGTTAATTGAATATCTGTTGTTTTGATGATTTTGATGAATTTTACACTTTCAAGGAAACGATGAAGAGAATCAAACGATTTAGTAAAACACGTGGTATGGGACATGTGCGTTTGCTATTTCGGTTAATTCCGGACTCGTTAATTGAAATATTTGATGCTTTCGTGTGCTTTCGAGCCACTATGATGGACCTTCGGGTCATATGATGGACCTTCGGGTCATATGATGGACCTTCGGGTCAAATACCAGTACTAGACCTTCGGGTCACTCTGCGGACCTCCGGGTCAATCTGATGGGCGCCAAAATTATGTTGAGTACTTGGTAGGCTTCGGCCATATGTTGTTGCACGTGCGGCGAATTAAAAACTCGCCATCTGATGGGATCGATCCAAGCTTTTATGTTGATTTTCTAGTCTTCTTAATTGATTTCTAGATATTTGTTGCTTCCAATTATCTGCAGGTAATTGGATATTTGTTGATATGAGTTCTGATTATCGTTTTTGATAATCAGATATTTGTTGTTTCTAATTATCGCTTGTGATAATTAGATATTTGTTGATATGGGTTCTGATTACCGTTTTTGATAATCAGATAATTGTTGTTTTTAATTATCGCCTGAGATAATTAAATAATTGTTGATTTTAGATTTAATTATCGCCTGAGATAATTAAATAATTGTTGAATTGAGATTTAATTATCGCTTTAGATAATCAAATATTTGTTGATTTTAGATTTAATTATCGCCTGAGATAATTAAATAATTGTTGATTTTAGATTTAATTATCGCCTGAGATAATTAAATAATTGTTGAATTGAGATTTAATTATCGCTTTAGATAATTAAATATTTGTTGATTTTAGATTTAATTATCGCCTGAGATAATTAAATAATTGTTGATTTTAGATTTAATTATCGCCTGAGATAATTAAATAATTGTTGAATTGAGATTTAATTATCGCTTTAGATAATCAAATATTTGTTGATTTTAGATTTAATTATCGCCTGAGATAATTAAATAATTGTTGATTTTAGATTTAATTATCGCCTGAGATAATTAAATAATTGTTGAATTGAGATTTAATTATCGCTTTAGATAATTAAATATTTGTTGATTTTAGATTTAATTGTCGCATGAAATAATTAAATAATTGTTGATTTGAGATTTAATTATCACTTGAGATAATTAAATATTCGTTGATTTGAGATTTAATTATCGCTTGAGGTAATTAAATATTTGCTGAATTTGAAATTTGATTATCGTTGTGATAATCGAATATATGTTGATTTGAGAAATTTGATTATCGCTTTTTGATAATTGAATAATTATTTTCTGACTATCGTTTGAGATAATCAGATATTTGATTTATCTTCTGATTATCGTTTGAGATGAGTAAATATTTGAGATTTTTGAAATTTGAGCTTCGTCTTTTTCTCTGGAGATTCAGGTGAGTAATTTGATTTACTCACATTCAATTCGTGCTCTGTATGGGACTTCTGCTCTGTTTTTCCTTCTCTTTTAGTTGCTGGAACTCGATTGTTCTTGCTTTTGTTAGTCGTCTGATTTTGATCCCTGATTCCCACGATGTGGATTCATTTAATTTGAAGCAGTCGAACCTTTTTGATTTCATATCTAGTACTTCCCCTGCTGACAATTGCTTTGCTTATGCACTCGTCATTACCTTGCTCTTTTGGTTGTTACCTTTTTTCCATTTATTCCCTATGATTGCGTGGACGCAATTTCTTTAAGGAGGGGAGTCTGTAACAACCCGGAGTTTTGTGGAAATTTATTTGTGTCAAATGACGATTAAATTGATGGTTAATTGCTGTTTGGCAATTATTTCAAGTAAAATTCTTTTGTAAAAATTGTTAAGTGTTGAAGTGGGCTTTACATTTGAATCTGGCCCACGTTTGCATTGCCTTGATGCCGTGATAAGGGTTTAACCCGTTCCCCAATTCATTTTTCTCCCATTCGAAAACCCTAATCAAAGAAGAAGAAAAATGGTGGCCGTCCCTTTCGTCCTCTTCGACGATCGGAGTTTCACGAAGCGCCGCTCCCAGCTATTCAATCGAAGGAAGTACTCGTTCTTGCTTTGTGATCAATCGACTGACGAGATACCCTCGGCAACGACGTCGAGTTCCTACTCTTCAAAAACAAAGGTGAGTAATCCCTACTCACATCTAATTCAAAGCAGTGATTTCAATTTGCTCAAGTTCGTAACTTTCAATTGCTGAACTGTTTGATTTCCATTCTTCTTACTTTGGGTTGTGATGGTGTTATGCGATGAACTTGGCTATCGTCGATTGCTTGGTTACTCGTAAAACATCTTGATTTAAAACTGCAGCTCCATGATTTCGAACTCCTTTCTACGGTGACTTTGATATTGCATTGAACTGTGTTTTGATATCACCTTTGTGTAGATTTCGCAATTCATTGTCTAATTATTTGGTGAGACTTCATATGTGTTCATATATATATATAGTTATATGTGTGTATACATATGTAGTCGAATTTGCACGGAAATTATCTTGGTTCAAAACCGATATTGTGGCTGGCACTTGTTTTCTTCTGTTGAATCACGATGATTTCTCTGGTCCATTATTTACTGCTTTGTACTCTTTGCCACTTTGTTTTGGTCACTGTTGCTTTGCTTGAGTTTATCGTCAGGAGCTCGAGTTGCTTCAATTTTGCTTTAGAGTCTGCAAATCGTACATCCATGCTTTTAAGGCTGCTTGCATACAGTCACATTATTTCATTTAGTCTTCAAGTATATGTTATGTTTGTTGGTTCTGGTGTTGCATTTGGTACAGATATATATACGTGTACATGTATATATTTGTATTGCTTGGCCTTGAATTTGATATCACTGACTTTGGGCATTTAATGATTTGGAATTGTAGTTGTTTTCGGCCTTGACGATGTTTTGCCTTGGTTTATTTGTTTGCCCTGTTACTTCAACCATTGTCCAGTTTTACAAGTATATTGCATATACCTGTTTCTTCTCGTTGCTTACATCTGCACATCCATGTGTCTCCTCTGTTTCGTTTGTGCTTCCCCTATGTGGCCATATCTTGGTTGCATCTGGACTTGTACTGGTAATTCACGTGTGTAATTGTATTTGTTGTCTTCATGAACCTAAATATAGTTGTACACGGCCCTATTTAGTTTATGTTGTAGTTTGTATATCTCATTGTTACATCGGGGTTGTAGCCGTGGTCCTATATTGCGTAGTTCATTCATCTCGAGCCTGGTCATATTGATGATGAGGCTTTCTTTTTATTGTCTTTTGTTGCATCGTCGACTTTTTCCATTCTTCATACCTATAGTATTTGTGCCTTACTGTTTATTTTCAGTATACATACAAGTATGTACGTATGTTACTGCATTGACGCGAGTTGTTTTTGTCGGTCTGCAACTTTAATCAAGTTGGCACTGGTTTACTTTGTAATTCCGGCTTCCTTGTGTACTTTTGCTCTGGCCAGCTTTGTTTCAGTGCTTGTCTTGTTTTCACTTGAACTTTGGTGAACTGTGCATATGTATTAAGTTGATCCTGTTATTGATGAGGCAGAACACTTTGAGTCAGTTCCTGGTCGAGTTCACTGCATTGTTCTTAGCCTCGAGTTCTGTCCATTAGCTCATCTCTGATGCATTTGTTCATTTGGTTCAAGTGTACTTGAGTCAGTGTTGTCACTGCATTCAAAATCTGGTCTTGGTGTATTCAACTTTGAGAGTTGCTGACTTTGGGTACATGTTTGCTTCCCTGACCTGTTGCACTATAAGCTGTTAATCAACTGGCTTGGATTACTTAGTTGTTGCTTGCATTGTTGTTCTTGTAATTGTGTATCAGTGATGCTTTGTTGCAGTTGCCTCTGTCTTAGTCATGTGCTCACTGTATTATTGTTTGCATTTAATTCAAACATCGTTGACTCCATTTGCATACATTGATCTTGTTGGGTAGTGTACTCAGCTTGGCTTTCATTCAAGTTTGATCTGTCCTAAACTTCATCTTCTGGTCTGCATTCTTGCTGGTCTAAAGCTGTGCTTGCATTGCCCACTTTGAGTTACAGTTCAATTGTTTTGATGTCATACGTTTGCTTGGCATTGATTGGTCGTCACTGCCTTGTATACCTGTTATTCGTTGGGCTTTGCTCTATTACCCTATCCTGGGTGCACTGTCCAGTTCATGTCGTTCGTATTGATTTGTGTCAAATGATTCACTTCCAACCGAGTCTGCGCCTTTATGCTCGAGTCTGATATTTGCATTTGGTGTTGCGATAGCATCATATAAATGTGGCGAGGCAGCGCACGCGTGCGTGCACTGCAGCCACCCAGAATTAACAGTTTTGAATTGATATTTCTTTTGTGTCGTGATGCATTGATCTTTTATGCTGTATTGGCGAGGCCGTGCACGCGTGCGTGTACGGCAGCCAATCGAAGTTTTGATGGTTTTAAAGTGATAATTTCAATTGTTTAAATTGATTTGGATTGTTGATATGTTGTTTAACACTGTATAGTGTTATAATTACCGTTATCCAATTCTCGTATCGAGAGTTGGATATACGAGATTCTGTGACTGTTGCCTAATTGATATCTGATTATTATTGCTTCTGTGCACTAATAAACTGGTTTGAATTAGACTGACCTGGGTATTATTTTCTTTTGAATGTAATACTCGGGTCAGACCCGAGTATTTCAGGTTGTAGATTTTCTTCTTTGAGTTGCTGTTCAGGATATGAAGACTTTTCACACCTTCTGAAGTTGTCAGTGTCATTTTGTAGTAGTCGTGTCATTGTATAGAACGATATGTATTCATGTATATTAGTCGATAATGTACTTGTATATATAACTTCTAGAGTCGACAGTTGTAGTTGTATCATATGTATTGTGTCAACTATGTATTAACTGACATCAGTTATATATATATGAGACTGTTGTTTTTATCTGTGTTCCGCATTTATATTATCTGTGTTATTGTTATATCTAATGTCCTAAACTATTATGAACTATCGTAGTTGTTTTATACTGATAATTGGGTGTGTCGATGGGAGTAAATAAATGATAGATGAAAAATAAAAAGTATATACCACTCCTATCGAGATAACCAATATTAGTGTAAGGTCAACTACGGATGGTCGCTCCTATCCAACCTTATTCTTCGTAATAATAGACAGTATTTCTTTTAATACTCTTTGTTATTATGAGCATAGAGGTGGGGCGTCACAATATACATATATATAGCTGTCGCAAATCTCAATCATTAAATCAGAAAATTCTCGGTAACAAAATCATAATGTTTCGTTCTTTTTCTTTTCCCTAAAGGAATAATGTCTATATGTTTTTACTGGTTAAATTTTCATGTTTTCTGTGAACTTTATTGATTATTCTCCATAATTTAAGGTAATTTTACTTGGATGATTGATGCATATCTTAGCCATAAAAACATATTTGCTTCAAAAATAAAATCAAAGATCAAACTCCATTGTAATTCAGGCTTTCACTTAATAGAGTTCATGTTGGGACGGGATTCCAACCGGAAACCACTTAAATCGAAACCCCACAAACACAGCGAAAGACAAGATATAAATTAATTTGTGGAGAAGAGAATTGAAGAAAATTAGGTTTTGATAAACCCTGATTTGTAGAGGCTAATCTCTTGCAGTTGCTTTTCGTCGCTTGTAGATCTAGAGCCTAAAACTAGTTTATATATGAGAATAGAAACCCTGGGCAATGTTTTGAAACTGCCTCTGCAGATATCACAAATTTTCACACCAAACCCACGCATGAAAAACAGGCGGAAGTCGCCTCAGACGTCTGTCCAAAATGGTCAGACGTCTGACTTAAGCCTCCGGAAAAAGTTCTCTACAAGCTCAGACGTCTGACCAAAGTACTTTGGTCAGACGTCTGACTTAAGCCTTTGGAAGAAATTCTGCACAGACTCAGACGTCTGACCTAACTCTCTGAAACAGGTCTGTTGCAAATTTGCTGAAGCGTCAGATGTCTGAATTTTTTCCTCAGATGTCTGTCGCTGTCAATTCAGCCCACTTCACCTTTTCTCTTATAACTTCCACCTTCGAACTCCGATTTGCGAACCGTTTTCTCTGTTACGAAGCTACTTCCGACCTCTACAATTCTCCATATAGTGTCGCTAAAATTTAACACTCCACCTCTACACTATATCCATCTCCAACTCCAATGGTACCATACCATCAACGACAACCGATAGCACAAACTATCACTTCTTCTACCTTCAACCAAACATGGATGTTTTCCCAATGAGCTCCGGCAAAACCACCACCCATTGCACTCCACCAACAAGCTCAGACAAAGCCTCCGCCCGCTAATGAAATGTTGAAAACATCCAAATCCTAAGCTATCTCACCAAAGACTAGCACTTACCAAGAAGATAGAACCTCAATCTCTCATTGATACTCTTCCTCATCTACCACCAAACTCCTCCCTTAACCGTGCCATCCTGTGGCACCTAACACTTCTCTAAGCGAAACAAGTTCGAGCAATGCTCGAACTTTCCAACAGGCAATGCCTTAGTGAACATGTCTGTCGCGTTATCCTTTGTGTGCACTTTCCGAAGATATACTTGCTTATCATCATCCATGACTACTAGAAATGACTCTCTCACCTCAATATGCTTAGTCCGTGAGCTAAACGACAAATTCTCTGCTAGTGAATAGCACTCTGGCTATCACATCGAACGACATTACTATCATGCCTAAATTCCAAGTCACACAACAATCGCTTCAAATAAAGTGTCTCCTTTGCCGCCTCCATCGCGGTTATCAACTCAACCTCCGTAGTGGATAAAGCAACTACGGTCTGCAATTTAGATCTCAAACTCATGGCTGTACCCCCAAGTGTGAAGACATATCTGGAAGTTGATTTTCTTCGATCTCTATCACCGGCGTAGTCCGAATCACAATAACAAACCAACTTGCAATCCATCGTCTTACTACCGTCAAAAACAAGACCATGAGATGATGTGCCTCTAAGATATCTCAATATAAGCTTCACAGTTTCCCAATGCGATTTTCTCGGATTAGCCATGTATCGACTAACCATCCCGATGGCATTTGCAATATCGGGTCTTGTACACACCATAGCATGCATTAGACTTCCAACCGCATTAGCATATGGCACCTTCACGATATAAGTCTGGTCTTCCTCCAAGATGGGTGATCATTTACTCGAAAGCTTCATATGCAAAACCGATAAAGCACTTTCTCAATGTATTCCTTTTGAGTTAGTTTCAACCCAAAATGCTTTCGATCCCTTACAATTTCCATACCCAATATCTTTCTTGCTTCTCCAAGATCCTTCATTTCGAACTCCGATTTCAAACTCAGTTTTAGCTTGTTGATTTCATTCTTATCCTTAGAAGCAATAAACATGTCGTCCACATACAAGAGTAAATACATCCAACAATCATTTCTCAACTTCTTGAAATAAACACAAACATCTTTGATGCTTTTATCAAAACCATTTTCAAGCATAAAATGATCAAATCTCTTGTACCATTGTCTAGGTGATTGCTTTAATCCATATAGTGATTTCTTCAACTTGCAAACCAAATTTGACTTACCATCCACAATAAAACCTTCCGGTTGCTCCATGTAGATGTCTTCATCCAAGTCACCATGCAAAAAGGCGGTTTTCACATCAAGTTGGTCCAACTCCAAGTCGTGAATAGCAACTATAGCAAGTAATATCCGGATTGAAGTATGGTGCACAATCGGTGTGAATATCTCATCATACTCATTTCTCTTCCTTTGTGCAAACCCCTTAGCCAATAGTCTAGCTTTGTATCTCCCATCGTCCTTCGCCTTATATATCCATTGCACCCAATAGCACGGTTTCCTTTAGGAAGTGGAACCAAATTCCAAGTTTGATTCTTCAACAATTATTACATCTCTTCCTCCATGGCACAAATCCATTTCGAGCTATCACTCGACTCCATGACGTCATCAAGGTCTATTGGCTCATCTTGGACTACATGAAGAGCATAGTCCAAATTATCACAAAAGCTAAGATAGTTCCAATCGCCATATCTTTCGGGTGGTCTTATAGTACGACGACCAACCCGAGTAGCAATACCATCACCCAAACTCCCTTCGGCTCCACTTTGAACCGAATTTTCTCTAGAATCATGCACATCACCAACACTACTAAAAGAACCCTGTGGACTATGTGATGTAACATCAACCGCTACTTCCTCACAAGCATCTCCAACTACTCTACTCTCTCTACTCCTTGGACAAAATATGGAAATAATTTCCTTCTCTTTTGATTCATCATGAACCATGTCCAGAACATCCGATGAGCTTTCTTTCTCCTTGAACATCGCCGACTCATCAAAAGTAACATGACGAGATTTCATTATCTTCTTCGTTTTCGGATTCCAAATCCGATAGTCTTTTAATCCATCCGTATAACCAAGCAAAACCCTCTTGAAAGCTCTAGGTTCAAGCTTATCATTTTTCGGATCATGCACATAAACAAGACTACCAAACACATGAAGATAACTCAAGTCAATGCTCTTTCCCTTTCACACTTCCTTCGGAATTTTGTTACCAATAGCCGAGCACGGAATTCGATTAATAATATGCACTGCGGTTGAATAAGCTTCAGCCCAAAATCCCTTAGCCAAACCCGATGTCAATCTCAAGCATCGAGCTTTCTCAAGTAGAGTACGATTCATCCTATCCGCAACACCATTCGACTGTGGATCTCCAGGTGTAGTAAAATGCCTCTGAATACCATGATGCTTGCAAAATTCCAAAAATTCTCCGGAAACATACTCTCCGCCATTGTCGGACCTTAGAACCTTCAAATACTTGTCACTCTCATTCTCAACAAGAGTCTTCCATGCTTTGAACTTTGCAAATGCCTCCGACTTGGCCTTCATTACATACACCCAAAATTTCCAAGAAAAATCATCTATAAAAGAAATATAATAGCAAGCTCCACCTAAAGAAGCTACAGGTGCCGGTCCCCAAACATCCGTGTGAACATACTCAAGAACCCTTCTCGAATCATGCTTTCCCTCACCGAATGAAACTTTAGTTTGCTTCCCCATGATGCATTCTTCGCAAAACTCTAACTTGTTGAAATTTTCTCCATCGATCATCTCCATCTTCCGAAGAACGTCCAAACTCCTCTCCAAGACATGACCTAACCTCAAATGTCACAACCTAGTCGCATCCAAGCCACGATAACAATCAACTCCTATACAAGCTTCACCTTCTACAATCACTCCTTGAAGCAAATAAATACCATGAGTCCTAGCACCCTTCATCACCACAAGCGCCCCCTTCGAAACCCGCAAGCTATCACTCTCAATAGTGATCTTACAACCTAAAAAATCCAGCTGCCCCCAAAGAGATAAGATACTTCCTAAGTCCCGGCCCAAACCAATTTGAATCAAACCACGCGTAAGATTGGATCTAGGTTTTGAGATGCATGGTTTCTTGTTTTTGTAGAATAAAAGTAGTACTTTATTCAAGTAGAGCGCTCATTTTGATCTCTTACCACTTGTTACTTGAGCTAGCGATCGTTGACGAGATGCAAGTTTGAAACTGACAAAATCCAACATGACTAAAGCAAAGAAATCAGAGAATAGAGGCGGACTACAGTATAGTTGGAGAGGGTAAGCGCACGTCCCAGTATTTTAAAAACAAATCAACGAAAATTGGATAAAGTTTGCACATGAAGATATATTCTAACTTTCGTGTGAAGTGAGCAATAAAGAAAGAAAAGAAAGATAATAGCAACTAAACAAATTTGGTGATGATGCATTCGGAGAACCGAGTCCACCATCTTGTATTTCTATGTTGTCAATTTCTAATTATGCTTTGCAATTTGCGCATAAGTCCTTGTCATTTTTTCTACAAAAATTAACAACTAAAATTAAGACTCGAATCAATTTAAACTTTTAAATTTTATATGTTTTACAATTAACGTAGTCAAAAATTGAATTATTCAAAGTAGGTTTCAAGACTTCAAAAATAAACTGAAATTGGTAAATATATTCAAAATTATATATTAAATTGAACTACATTGCATAGTATTTAATCATCTTTATTAATAGTTGGTTTGAAAGCGCAAACATTTGGTCCGACTGTGAACTTCCTAAAATACCATTTACTCATGTATAATTTAATTAGTATTTATTATTTCACGTACAAGTACCTAAAAAGAATCGGTAAAATCATAATCAAATGCATATATTATTTCTATTATTCTTAGCCTATTATTTCTATGCTAGACTGGAACTATTCAAACTAAGTTAAAATAATTAGATTTCTTTACAAATTCAAACTATCCCTCTACGCTTAAGAATATGATCTAACAACTAAATATCGTTTAAACAAATAAACATTATTTACGAATTCACTATTTATTAATTAATAATATAAATAAAATTAAAACTAACAAAAAAATTAAATGTTACAACTTAGAAATAATAATTTAAATTAACTACACACGATTTCAACGTAAAAGCATGACTAAATATTTTTACAAATCATTTTCTTTCGAATGTGTTAATTATATATAAATTGTATAAAAAAAATTCACGCGCAAAGCACATGCCATCATCACGCGCGAAGCGCGTACCGTAACGCTCGTATGAATAATATGTATGACTTTTGTTTAAAAATGCTGAACTGCAAAAAATGTGCATGAAATGTATTTTACTTTGAAAATAATTTAATTTGTGTGTCTACCTCTATTTTTTGGCTCCACCATTGTCCGAGACCCCTAGCCAGTACCCAATTCACTTACCAATGAATATAGAAATTCACATAAGATGGAAATATATAAAAGCTGCAAGGAAATAGAATCTTTAGTTGGATACCGTCTCTTAACCAATTATTGAGAAATTCCGTTTCTGATAATTGAACAATCTAAAACAATCAAATATTGTGTTAGGAAATCAAATTCATGGTTTTAATGACAACAACTATACAATGAAAATCAAATATACATATATATGTATATATACAGGAACTTGCTAAAGCAACATCATTAGAGAGACAAGAACAAGACTCAAAGAAAGTATCAAGAGGCTACAAGTCGATAGAATCGAAAGAGCAATAACACAGATACAAGAAAAGCAACATGCACAAGATCAGACGTCTGGGTGCACTAGCCAGACGTCTGAATAAATCATCTGAATTACAAATCAGACAGAATCAGACGTCTGAAAGGCTACTATATACAAAAAATATAAAGAGCCAGACGTCCGAAGACATATTCCAGACGTCTGAAATTGAACTCGGTTGTTGACATTCAAATTACAACTGCCGCAATTGAAAAGACACATTCGCTTCTCTTTGCTGCAACTCTTCATCACCATCAGAAGCGACCATAGAACACTTGTTAATGGATGCAACTACTCAAGGAATCTCTCTACAACTATATATATCATCAAGAATCAAGAGAAAGGATACATCTGACAACTCGACTCTCTATCTTGATCATCTCTTGTTCTAATCATCTACTTGCTATCCAATTTGAAAATCTGAGATCATACACTTCTATATTCTCTCGAACAATATTGTATTCAATCATCCAAGAGATACAGGAAGTTCATTTGTACTATATAGTCAAAATCCGTGTAATAGAGAACACACAGTTGACAAAGAAACTTTGCTATTGTAAACATGTTCCTCCGGGTGAAGTGAGGGTTATTAAGTGAAAGGAATTCCGAAGAGGAGCTTCGGGACTGGACGTAGGACGGGAGGTCTGAACCAGTATAAAATCTCTGGTGTGATTATTCTTATTTACATACTTTACTATTGTTACACTATAGTTTAAATTAGTCATATACTTGTCATTTGTATAATCGATCCACCATACCATAGACTTTCAATTGGTATCAGAGCCTGAGATTCTAAAAATCGTAACAACATCCTAGAATAAATGGCTATAAAGAGATCGAGTCAAGGCAATAGGAACAGGAAGAGCAATAAAGAAGAATCAATGGAGAAAACAGACAAATGCTTCATGGCTAAACTCAGATCACAATCGGTATGCTTAGATTCTTTATATAAAGATCTTTTGTTAGCACATGATGAGTTATTAAAAGATTGTAAAACCTTGAATAAAATTAATAGAATTGCTTTAGAAAAATTAAAAGATTGTGAGCAAGAAATTTCCAGTTTAAAAGAGGAAAATGAATTTTTGATAAAACAAACTAAATGTTTTAAAAATACCGTAGAAGAACTTGTTTCACAAAAAGATTTCCTACAAAAAGAAAATGAGCAGTTAGAAGATAAAAACAATGATCTTTTGGAGGAAATCAATGTTTTGCGAAATAAAAATACTATGTTTGAAAAAGAAAAGGAAATTTTTTCAAAAGAAATTACGGATTTGAAAAGACAAAATGATTTATTACAATCATCTTTAGATAATTCAGAATCTCGAATTTTTCTTCTCGAAAATGAGAACTGTACAATAAAAAGGGAGAATTCTGAATTCAAGCAAATTGATTTGAAAAATAGTAATATTTCTTTTGAAAATAATAATTTTGACTTCAAAGCTAAATTTGATAAACTTAACACTGAAGTCACAAAATTTAAAAAAGGTCAAAACGATTTAAATATGATTTTATCTAGTTCTAGACCTTTACATGACAAAAGTGGTTTAGGATATAATAAAATTAATTATAGAAATAGCACTAGATACGCTTTCATGTTTAGAAAAAATGTTAATGCTATTACTAAATTTCGAGTAAAGTCTAGATCAAATTCTTATAGAAATTCAAATACTGTTATGGCCAATAATGTTTATAATTTCTCTAGAAGTACAAAATCATTGAATGGAAATATGAATAAAAATTATCTAAGTATTTGGGTTCCTGTTAATTGGAAAAATAGAGAAAAATACATTGATGATTATTTTGATATGGTAGTTAATAATGAAAATTATATTTATAAAGGTTCAACCACACCCAAATGGGTATGGTTTTCAAAGATCTAACCCCCCGGACCCTAACATAGTAAGTGGGTACCAAAAAATGATTTTTATTTATTGCAGGTACTCGGAGAAACAAAAGGAAAGATTTTGGAATTTGCAAATATGATTCTCTTATTCTTTTTTGATAATGACAAAGGGGGAGAGATAATGGAAAGCACATATTCAAGGGAGATTGTTAGGAAATCAAATTCATGGTTTTAATGACAACTATATAATGAAAATCAAATGTACATATATATGTATATATACAGGAACTTGTTAAAGCAACATCACTAGAAAGACAAGAACAAGGCTTAAAGAACGTATCAAGAGGCTACAAGTCGATAGAATCGACAGAGCGATAACACAGATACAAGAAAAGCAACATGCACAAGATCAGACGTCTGGGTGCACTAGCCAGACGTTTGAATAAATCCTCTGGATTACAAACCAGACAGAATCAGACGTCTGGTTAATGTACTCAGACGTCTGAAAGGCTACTATATACAAAAAATATAAAGAGCCAGACGTCTGAGACATATTCCAGACGTCTGAAATTGAACTCGGTTGTTGACATTCAAACTACAACTGCCGCAATTGAAAAGACACCTTCACTTCTCTTCGCTGCAACTCTTCATCACTATCAGAAGCGACCATAGAACACTTGTTAATGAATGCAACTACTCAAGGAATCTCTCTACAACTATATATATCATCAAGAATCAAGAGAAATGATACATCTGACAACTCGACTCTCTATCTTGATCATCTCTTGTTCTAATCATCTACTTGCTATCCAATCTGAAAATTTGAGATCATACACTTTTATATTCTCTCGAACAATATTGTATTCAATCATCCAAGAGATATAGGAAGTTCATTTGTACTATATAGTCAAAATCCGTGTAATAGAGAATACACAGTTGACAAAGAAACTCTGCTATTGTAAACCTGTTCTTCCGGGTGAAGTGAGGGTTATTAGGTGAAAGGAATTTCGAAGAGAAGCTTCGGGACTGGACGTAGGACGGGAGGTCTGAACCAGTATAAAATCTCTGGTGTGATTATTCTTATTTACATACTTTACTATTGTTACACTATAGTTTAAATTAGTCATATACTTGTCATTTGTATAATCGATCCACCATACTATAGACTTTCATATTGATCCATAGTCCCTACATTAACATTCTAATTTGTTCGACTTTTAATACAAAACTTCATGGATATATGAACCACTTTATTATTTTATCTTATTTTATTATTTCAGGCAACGATAAAAAAATCTTTTAACAAATGAAAACTCTATGCATACAAGTTACTATTAGAGATTGAGAAAGTACAAAGATTTTGTAATAAGAGAACTTTATTATTACTAACTTGTATTAAATCTTTGTATACAACTGAATTGAACAAATGTATTATGAATACTGCAATACAACGAAATTACACGGCAACTTATTTATATCAGTTTTTGATAAATGGGCTAGGCCCAGCCAGGCTGGCAGTCTGCGTCACATAGCTCAAGTAATTAATAGCCGAAGGATCTGAGAAGATCTGAAGGTCGGCATTATAACAAGAAGTGATATTAAACTGTGTTACTTCTAATTGCCTCCCTCATTTCGATCTAGGGTTTCATTTTCTTTCTTCTTCGTCTCTAATCTGCTTCCAGCATCTTCAATCATTAAATTAGCTTTGAATCTCTCAAAATTATGTTTTGAGAGAGCTTTTGTCATAATATCAGCGATCTGATGGCTTGCTGGAATGTGATTAACAGCGAGTTCCTTTTTGATAACCTTTTCTCGAACGAAATACAAGTCGATTTCGATGTGTTTCGTTCGAGAGTGAAGGACTGGATTTGCTGAGATAGAAACTGCTCCTGAGTTGTCGCACCAAATTACTGGTTGATTAGATGAGGCAATTTTGATTTCCTTGAGAAGAGATCTGAGCCAAGTGATTTCAGCTGTAGTGCTTGCCACACTACGGTATTCAGCTTCGGTGCTAGAGCGAGACACGGTCGGTTGCTTTTTGGAACTCCATGATACTGGATTGCTTCCAAGGTAGATGCAGTAACCAGAAGTAGATCTTCTATCATCTGAATCTGAAGCCCAATCGGCGTCGGCATACCCTTTGATAGATAAGTCTTTACATGCTCTTAACTTTAGACCTTGATTGATAGATCCTTTTAAGTACCTCAGAATATGCTTAACTGCTTTCCAGTGAGGATCTAGTGGTTTCTGCATAAATTGGCAAACCTTATTTACAGAAAATGATAGTTCAGGTCTGGTAATAGTGATATACTGCAAAGCCCCTACGATACTTCTGTAAAGTTTTTCATTGTCAAAGGTTTCTCCTTTGTTTTTAGATAAATGTAGATTACTTGACATTGGGGTAGGCATGGGCTTTGCAGCACTCATTTTGGCTCTGTTTAGAACCTCAGATATGTATTTTCTTTGACACAGAATAAGTTCATGTTCTGATTTTCTTATGACTTCAATGCCTAGGAAATATTTTAAGTCTCCTAAGTCTTTCAGAGAAAATTTGTTGTTCAAGTAATTAGTAACATACCTGATTTCTTCAATGCAGTTTCCTGTAATTATGATATCATCCACATAAACAAGTATGAATACACTGATATTGTTATAATTTTTGACATATAAAGAGTTGTCAGACTTAGTAGGATGATAGTTGAGATTAATAAGAGTAGATTTAAGCTTTTCATACCAGACACGTGGAGCTTGTTTGAGCCCATAAATGGCTTTGTCAAGTTTGCATACCCAGTTCTTCTTGTTACTCTGAATGTATCCTGATGGTTGTTGCATATAAACTTCTTCATGAAGTTCACCATTTAGGAAGGCATTATTGACGTCTAGTTGTTTTATTTGCCATTTATTGTGAAGAGCAATGGTCAGAATAACTCTTATAGTAGTGGGTTTTATGACTGGTGAAAAGGTTTCACAGAAGTCTATCCCATATTGTTGTGAGTACCCCTTGACCACAAGTCTGGCTTTATATTTGTCAATGTTGCCATCAGAGTTTCTCTTGATCTTGTATGTCCATCTGCATCCAATAATATTTTTATTCTTTGGTGTAGGAACAAGGGTCCAGGTTTTATTTTTGATGAGGGCATTATACTCATCATTCATTGCAGCTTTCCATTTTTCGTCCTGTATGGCTTCATTGAAGCAAACAGGCTCAGATGAGTTGCTGATGACATGATATGCTTTGGGTTTGTATATTCCATGCTTTGATCTGGTTATCATGTGATGACCTGTTTTCTCCTCATTAAGATCATCTTGATGAGGAGTGTCATTGTTTTGATTTTCTGGAGCAAGAATAGTCTCTGTGCTAGGCTCATTACTGTTGTTCCAGTCATTATTGGGACCACTTGAATCTTGACCTGATCCTTCACCTGATACTGTGAGTTGAGGTTCAAGCTGATTCTGATGAGCAGTTTTATCTATTTTATTGCTAGAGAGGATGGGTATTTCAGGTATAACATTTTTTGTGTTATACACTTTTTCAGTTGTTTTGATTTCTGTACTAGCAAATGGAAAAATAGATTCATTAAATCCAACATGTCGAGATATTATAATTTTTCCATTACTAGTTAAGCATTTGTAACCTTTTTGATTAGAAGAATAACCAATAAAGGTACAAGATGTAGATCCGTTACTCAATTTATGAGAATTATATGGTCTCATATAGGGAAAGCATAAGCAACCATATGTTTTTAGGCTATTGTAATCTGGTACAATATTAAATAGTAATTCTAAAGGAGTTTTATTTTGTAGTACCTTTGTTGGCATTCTGTTGATTAGATGAACAGCTGAGTTGAATGCATCTGGCCAGAACTTGAGTGGCATAGAAGCATGTGCCAGTAGAGTGATACCAGTATCAACTATATGCCTATGTTTCCTCTCTACTAACCCATTTTGCTCAGAAGTATAGGGGCAGGTAGTTCTATGTATTATTCCTTTTTCTAAGAAATAATTTTTCAATGGTTTGAATTCTGCTCCTCCATCAGTTTGAATGATTTTAAGTTGAAGATTTAGTTGCCTTTCTACTTGAGTAATAAACTGAATGACAGCTCTATGTGTTTCTGTTTTGGTTTTTAAAAAATATATCCAAGTATGTCTTGAAAAGGAGTCAACAAAAGATATATAATATTTGAAACCAAAGTCTGAATTTATTGGGGCAGGACCCCATAAGTCTGCAGCAACCATTTCTAAAGGTTTGGCATATTTAGTTGATGAATTAATAAAGGGTAATTTGTGATTCTTCCCTATTTGACATGCAGAGCATATATAGGGTAGAGATACATTATCAAAGGGAATTTTATTACTCTTTAATACAGATTTTACAGTATTAATACTGGGATGACCCAATTTACAATGCCAAAGATCAAAGATTTTGTTATTTTTGATATTATTTTCAACATTGTTGCACCATTTTTCAGAATTGGATACCCTATTGTGCTGCCTCAGATTGAATGAGTATAGACCATTTTGCACATTACCCTGCAGTAAAATTTCTCTAGTTGATGCATCTCTAACTAAACAGAGTTTTGGATAAAATTCAAAGTATACTTGATTATCTTTGGCAAATTGAGAAACACTTATGAGATTCTTCTTTATTTGAGGAACTCTAAGTAAATTATTTAAGTGTAATTCTCTTTTGCCAAAGATTTTAGCATTCCCGGTGTGTGTAATTCTTATAGATTTACCATTACCTAAAAGAATAGATTGTGTACCTTTGTATTCTTTGTTTCCTAAGTTCAGATTTTCCAAACTGTTGGTGATATGATTTGTAGCTCCTGAATCTGGGTACCATTCTTCATATGTTGCATCTTCATTCTTTGACTGTTGTGCAGGGTTTTGATTGCTGGTATCCACTTCTGTATGTGCCAGGTTAACAGTTGGGTTGATTGATCTCTGACTGTTGTTGTTATTGTTGTTGAGAGAGTAGTTCTGATCAAATCTGAAATAGCATTTCGATGCTGTGTGTCCCATCCTTTCGCAAATCTGACACTTTGGTCTATTAGAATTGTTCCATCTGCCCCTTCCTCTACCTCTGTTATTCTGATTTCCTCCTCTGAAATTTCCAGATTGATTTCTGTTTGAGTTTTGAGAGGTGTCTTGATTTTTCTTTTTATTGACAGAGGCATAATTGATAGAGTAGTCAGAGTTTTGAGTTTTCTTTTGATCAATTCTCCCTTCATGTTCTAGAAGGGTTGCATGTACATATTGAATGTTAGGTAGTTTCTTTTTAGCCGAGATGACAGCCACTATAGATTCATAGTCCTCATCTAAACCACTCAAGATTGTGAGGATCTGTTCTGTTTCAGATACTTTGTATCCTGCTGTACTGAGAAGATCACAGTAATTCTTGGCCTTTGTTAGATATTCCCTTATTGACATATCATTCTTTCTTAAGTTCTGCAGTTGTCTCTTGTAGTGTATAATTCTTGCAGAAGATTGAGAATTAAAGAATTGTTCAATGGCTTCCCAGATTTCTTGTGAAGTTTTGCATCCAACAATATGAGATAAGATACTTGTACTAATAGAGGACATTAGCCATGTTGCAAGAAGATTATCTTGTCTCTGATAAAATATGAAATCTTGATTGGGGATAGCTTTTTCCTGATTGTCAGTTATCATCTTGGGTGGAATGGCTATAGTACCATTGACATATTCTTCTAATCCATGTCCCTTTATTGCTGTTTCAGTTTGATATTTCCACATGATATAATTGCTTTCATCAAGTTGTACTGAGGTCTGACTTTTCAATTTTATTATTTCAGAAAAGATGGCAGCCTTGTTGGTTCTGAATTCTGATGTGGCAACAGTTGCACTTTCTTCAGTCATGATGAAATGAAACGAAACTGGCGAGGCAGACGTTTATCTTGCAGCCAGATGTTGATTCAAGAAAGTAGATCTTGAATCAGAGAGATTGATAAGATCAAGTAGATCTTGAACAGAGGGATTGATCAGATCAGATAGGAGGAACTTGATTAAGGTTTCAATTGGGAATAGAGAAAAGGTAATAGAATCAAATGATGAGATGCTTCATAAAAGAACTGAGAGCAACCGAAAGTTAAGATTATGAATCTTTCTTTCTGGATGGCTCGATGATGATCATGAGGCGGAATCTGATGATCAGTCGTTTGACTGCTGCTCTGATACCATATTAGAGATTGAGAAAGTACAAAGATTTTGTAATAAGAGAACTTTATTATTACTAACTTGTATTAAATCTTTGTATACAACTGAATTGAACAAATGTATTATGAATACTGCAATACAACGAAATTACACGGCAACTTATTTATATCAGTTTTTGATAAATGGGCTAGGCCCAGCCAGGCTGGCAGTCTGCGTCACATAGCTCAAGTAATTAATAGCCGAAGGATCTGAGAAGATTTGAAGGTCGGCATTATAACAAGAAGTGATATTAAACTGTGTTACTTCTAATTGTTACCTTGAATAGTATTGAAATGTATTTTCAAATCCAAAATGTACCCAGAAGATACATTCACCTTGTTAGCGATCTCATTTAGTGTGAGATATTGTATCTGAAAATTCCAATAGAAGAAGTGATTGAAATACAAAAATCAAAACTGTTCTATAGTTTCTTCAACCATTTAAATATGGCCAAAGTCTACCTTTTGAAATAGTTCTACAGTATGAATTGGAAGCGAATGAAGAATCTACTTGCTTTCCAATTGCTACATATATACACACACACTAGGGTTTACATCAGTAAAATGAAATACAAAGTCAAAACTAAGCTAAGAAATAGCAGTAGCAGAAGAATAGATACAACGTAGAATAGGTCTTCAGTACTCTAATATACCCCCTCAAGAATGGTGTCGGCTAACGAGACCAATCTTGGATTTAAGTGAAAGAAAGCAGAATCTGGGAAGAGATTTTGTAAGGGTATCAGCAAGCTGGTCATCACTTGAAACATGTGAAACACGTAAACTGCCATTCTGAGCTTGTTCCCGAATAGAGTAAACGACAATAGCAATATGTCATAGTGAAAAATCGAAGAGCGGAAACGATTTAGTCAACATCTAGTTTTTGCCTATTTGAATATATATGCAACTCAAAATCAAATATGATATCACATGAAATAAACAATAGATAGAAGAAAGATAGAGAAGATTAAAATGGTTCGGATTTGTATCTTACGTCCACGGAGACTCAACAACCATGTATTATTTTCAGATAGATACACAAATGTCTTTATTCATATAGGTGCAAGGATGAAGAGTGCATGGAGATAAGAATGAAATCCTTTAGATTTACTTGATTTAATTTCAACACAAATTTAGCATATTGTTATTTGTTTTCACATATCAAATCAATTAATATATCTTTTGATACTAATCGATTATCTTTCATATTTGTTTCTCACATTTGATTGATTGCGGGAATCAACAAAACTAGTTGTTGGATCAGCGTCCCATAGCGCTCAAGCAACTGAAATCAAACTGATCAAGTTTGAGCAATGCTCAAAATTGTCCTTAGGAAGTGACTTTGTCATCATATCTGAAGGATTATATATGTTACTCACTTTCACCAACTTTATCTTGCTTCGTTCTTCCCTAAGCAAAAGAAAGAAACCTCTCACATCAATGTGCTTCGTACGAGAACTATAAGCTTAATTCTCTACAAGATGAATCGCGCTCCGACTGTCTGAAAAAAGCTCCACTGTCCGCTGCACCATAGAAAATCATCCAATAGCTGAACTAAATACAATCTCTTCTTAGTCGCTTCCACAATCAATATCAACTCGGCATCGGTAGTCGATAAAGGTACTATAGACTCCAACTTTGATCTCCACGAAATCGAACCTATGTCAAGTGTAAAAACATAGCCCAATACTGACTTTCGTGCATCTCCATCCCAGCATAATATAAATCACAGAAACATCTAAGAGAGATGTCGTCACCTACTACACCATATAACAAATCAACTGAAGAAGTGCCACGAAGATATCTGAGTATCCACTTCACTGCTTGCCAATGCTCTTTTCCTGGGTTGGACATATATCGACTCACAACACCCACTGCATGGACCGAATATGGTCTCATGCACATCATAGCATATATGAGACCACCAACAGTACTCGAATAAGGTATATTAGTCATATGCCTCTTGTCTTCATCCGATGAAGGAGATAAGTCTTTCGCAAATTAAAACAAGACCCTAATGGAATGTCAATCATACTCCGATATGCAATCAACATATAACAAAAGATATATCATACCTCCATCACACCTCCTGAAATAAACACACTGGTCTTTGAAGCTTTTAGAGCATCCCTGTGAAAACATAAACTTATCAAATCTCATATACCATAGTCTAGGAGACTGCTTCAGTACATATAGAGATTGTTAAGTTTACAAACATAATCTGACCTGCTACTATCAATGAACCCTTACGGTTGTCTCAAATAAATTTTCTCATCCAGATCACCATGTAAGAATGCAGTTTTGACATCCAGTTGTTCAAATTTCATGTCATAATGAGCAATTAATGCCAAAAAAAATACGAATGGATTTATGTCTAACAACTAAAGCAAAGATATCATGATACTCTACCCCTTTCTTCTGAATATACCCCTTTGCTACTAATATTGTTTTGTATCTGAAATCAACATTGTCACCACCCTTCACTCTATAGATACACTTACATCCAATAGTTCTCTTGTCGGTGGAAAGGAACACCAAATTCCAAGTACGATTTTTCTGCAAAAATTCAATCTCCTTCTCCATGGCAACTAACCAACTGGAACTGTCAACCAACTGATGCAATAGCTTCTCTATAATCACTGGGCTCATCATGGACAACTTTCAATGTATATGTTGTCATGTCATCGAAGTCAATGTCTTCGATGCTCAAGCCAACAATATTTTAAAGCCATTTAGGCTTCCTTCTCTGTCTAACGGGTCTAGTCTTTGAATGAGCTCCACCTTGAGTCTGATCTTCTGCACCAACATCTGTACTATCCTCATCAACCACAGTGTCATTGGAAACACCATCTGAACCTCTATGGAAAGAATCTGAAGATGACTTGCTTTGTATTTGGTATTATGAATATGTCCTCACACTGTCATCGGATGAGGAAGGCTCCACATTCAACATAGTTTTCTCATCAAAAGTCAAATGTCTGCTGATAATAAGCTTCCTGCTGATAGGACACCACATCATATATCTCTTCACTCCTCTTCTATAACCTAGAAAGATACATTTGCGAGCTCTAGCTTCCAACTTGTCTTTGCTTATATGCATAAGCTGAGCATCCAAACACTCTGAGAAATAAATAGCTAACCGACTCTCATTTCCATACTTCTTCAGGGACCTTCATATCTATTGCAGTAGAAGGTGTGCGGTTGATGAGGAAAGCCGACATAGATAAAGCTTCTGCCCAAAATCCCTTCTTCAACTTAGCAATCAATCTGGGGTAACGAGTTCTCTCCAACAATATCTCATTCATTCTTTCAGCAACTCCATTAGATCGATGGTCGCCAGATGTGGTGTAATGCCTCTTAATGCCTTCAGACTCACAAAAGTCAATAAATTCATGGGATATAAATTCACCATCATTATTTGAACAAAGAACTTTCAACTTCTTCCCTGACTGCTTTTCAACCATAGATTTCCTCTTTCAAAATCTAGCAAAGGTTTCACTCTTAACTATAGCAAGTATATCCATACTTTATGAGAGAAATCGTCTATAAATGAAACAAAGTACCTTGCTCCACCCAAGGATGGGCAAGGGGAAGATCCCCAAACATCTGTATGAACATACTCCAGAACAGTTTTTGCTTTATGCTCACCAATGCCAAAAGAAATCTTTGTCTGCTTACCAAGAACACATTCTTCACAAAAGCCAAGCTTTGAAGTTGAACACCATCGATCAAACCTCACTTTCTCAACTCATCCAAACTGCCTTTACCAATATGTCCCACCGTAAGTGCCACAATCTGAAGAATCTGAATCAGCAAAAGTAGCAAAAGCTGATTCACCAACTACATCATTGCCCTTTAATAAATAAAGATTTCATGCCCTCACGCCTTTCAGAACAATCATGAAACCCTTCGATATCTTCATCTTTTCTCCCTCAACTACAATCTTCAATCCAAGCCTACTCAAAGCCCCAATAGAAATCAAACTCCTTCTCAAATTAGGTACATGTCTAACATCAATAATAGTATGAATAACACTGTCAAACATTCTGCTTTCACACTACCAACATTAACCATACGATAAGAAGAATCATTGTCCACTAGAACTTCTTCTCCATCAATCTCACGGTATGTAAAGAAACAGTTCCTATCAGGTGTTATACGATAGGATGCGACAGAATCAATAAGCCATAAATTGCTCTTCATAGAAGAGCCAGAAGCTGTAAACACATCGGTATCACTCTCTGTGTCTGATTTCACTGCAGTAGATGCTGAAGCTTGCTTTGGGTCTTTTCTTCTTCCTTCGAGCTTGGGACATTGAGTTACAAAGTGTCCCGGTTTCTTACAACAATGGCAAGTTCTTAGGCCCCCTAGATTGAGACCTTGAATTATATTTACCTCCACCATTCTTTGACTTGTTTTGGCTTCTACCTCTCTGAACATATAAGGCTTTTGTATCACTATCTAAACTGGTGCTCACCAATCTTCCTCTCAACGCCGCATTATGGAGACCGGCCTTTACATCAGATAGATTAATCTTACTGTGACCATATATCATGGAATTAACAAAAGCAGTATATTCCTTAAGCAATGAACATAAGAGGATCACTGCCTGAGCTTCATCAGTAATATCAACATCCGATGCCTTCAGGTTCATAATCAAAGTGGTCAAAGCATTTACATGCTCCATAAGATCGCTCCCGGCTTCATCTTAAACGAATATAGTCGTTGCTGAAGAATAATCCGATTCGTGAGACTTGTCTTGATATGCATCAAATAATGCATCACATAATTCATTCGTCGTCTTCTTTTGAGAGAATCTCTAAAAAATTCATCTGAAAGACTCCATTAGATTGTTGTAAAAGCTTCATCTTCCATCTATTCCAAAACATCCGCTTCAATGTCCTTCAATTTATCAAACGCAGAAATAACCTTAAAAGTCTTCTCCTTCTTCAACACTGTCTCCATCTTCATCTTCTAGATTCCAAAATCTCTCTTTCCATCAAATCATGTAACAACATAATTGACACCAGATTTACCAATAGACTTTTCAGAAGTAGCCATTAATATCCAAACGGAACAAGAACACTAGCTCTGATACTAAAATGTAGTGAAAAATTAATGAGCGAAAGTGAATTAATCAGGATCTTTGCCTATATGAATATCAATGCAACTCAAAATTAAATATGCTATCAAACGAAATAAACAATAGATAGAAGAGATACAAAGAAAATTTAACATGGCTCGGATTTGTATCATACGTCCATGAAGATCCAAAAACCCTTTATTATTTTTTCACTTCGAGAGAGAGTACAACATGAGAATAGTATGAATCACTCAATAAATTTCACTCACTCTAAAAAAAATTCAAAAATAGAGAACTTATTGAGGATATTTTGGTGGAGAACACACTTGTTGGTTTTTGTGATGAAAAGATGAACAAATGTCTTCGCTTATATAGATGCAATGATGAAGACTGCATGGAGATAAGGATGAAATCTTTCCAGATTTACTTGATTTGATTTCAACACAAACTTAGTATATTGGTGTTTGTTTCTACGTATATCCTTATTTGATTGATTCCTCAAATCAATTAATATATATATTCTGATATTAATTGATTATCTTTCATATTGTTTTCCATATTTGATTAATTGCGGAAATCAATTAATATATTCTTCCTTGTAAATTTGGAATAGATTTAAATCGTCCAAATTTAACACATGGTTCATCCTAGAGTGAAAAACTGGGTTTGAACACAAGTTAGTTGCCCCAATATTGTCATAGTAAATTGTCGGAGAATGAGGAAGAATAACATCAAATTATGTTAAGAGTGAACATATCCAATTAAGCTTAGCAGTTGTAGCAGCTACAGCTCTATATTCAGCCTCTGTAGATGATCGAGCAACTGTTCCCTGCTTTTTGGAACTCCGTGAGATAGGGTTGCGACCAATGCATACAATATGTGCACTAGTAGATGTAAAATCGTCCTTGTTTCCAGCCCAGTCCGAATCTGAGAAGGCATGCAAAGAGAGCGGTGAATTATGATAAATTTGAATATATCATTAGAAGAACCGCACAAATAACGCAAGAGACGTTTCATGAGAGTCCAATGTTCTGGGGTGGGCTGATGCATAAATTGAGAGAGCTTGTTGACAACAAATGCAACGTCTGGCCATGTGATTAATAAGTACTGTAAGCTTCCAACAATTTTTCGATATTTTGTTGGATCCTTGAGAGGAGAGCCTGAGTGTAATGTAATAGGACTAGTGGTAATGGAGTACTAACTGGTTTAGCGTCCATCATATTTGTATGTGAAAGAATATTAACAATATAACGAAGTTTAGAGAGCAAGACGCCTTGATTGTTTAAAAAACCTTCCACGCCAAGAAAATAAGATAGGTGTCCTAGACCTTTGAGAGAAAATCGATGAGAGAGAAGTTGCATAAATTTTTGAACCATAATATCATTAGATCTTGCAAGAATGATATCATCCACATAAAGTAGAAGATAGAGAAGGTTACCGTCAGTATTCAAAATAAAAAGAGATGCATCAGCATGTGAATTATGAAACCCTAAAGCAATAGGAAAATTTTGAAGTTCATGATATTATGCCTTTGGAGCTTGTTTGAGTCCATAAATTGCTTTTCGAAGCTTACAAACATGATTTGGTTTATCTAGATCAACAAAACCTGGTGGTTGTGACATATAAACCTCATTTGAAAGATGACCTTGTAGAAATGCGTTGTTTACATCTAGTTGTCGTAGAGACCAACCATGACTCACAGCCAGACTAAGAACTAAACGAACTATAGTCTGCAGTAGACTTCACTACAAGACTAAATGTATCATGATAGTTTATTCTAGACCGTTGATAAAAGCCTTTCGCAACCAAGCATGCTGTGTTCCTATTGAAGGAACCATCAGAATTACGCTTAATTCGGAAAAATTCACTTACGTCTAATTATATTTTGTGTAGGAAATGATGGGACAAGATCCCATGTTCCATTTTGGACAAGAGCATCATATTCTTCAAACATGGCTTGGCGCCATTTTGGATCTTTAAGGGCTTGGGTTACAGTAGTAGTGGGTTACAGTAGTAGGTTCTACATTACAAGATTAAGAGAGTTGTGTGGAGAGATTAAGTTATTGGATTGGTTTTCGAATATTGTTTTTTGCTCTAATGGTCATTGTATGCATAGGTGCCGGCTGTGAAGAAGTGTTTTGAACAGGTGCAGTGTTGGTTGGTTGGCGTTCAGTCATAGAGGTGGGCGGTTGGATTGAAGGTTGTGAGGTTGTGTTGGTCGAGGAGAATGAAACTTCACATAATGGTTGTTCTTGCGATCGATCTTCAGATGGAGTATGGAATGTCCCGGTGGAAGTTTGATTTGTTGTAATTGTGATAACAGGAGGAATCCATGTGGAAATGGTGTCAGTTTGAGGAGGAGAAGAATCTGTTGTTATAGTAAGAGAGAGAAAGATAGATTCAACAAGTTTGACATGACGAGAGACATTCATTTTTGATGTAGGAGGTGTTGAATTTGGATGATTCAAATATCTGTTAAAGAGGAAAGAAATTGATTAATTGATTCAATCAAATCAATTAATTTAGTTGGTATATGGAAGGATATTTTGAAGGAAATCAATTAATTAGTCAATTTGTTATATGAAGAAAGAAATTGATGATGGAGATTCAATCAAGGAAAATTATGGAAACCAATCACCATTATCCATTTACGTAGAAATTAAATCATGGATATTTGGAACATAACATGTAAATTATTTTTCTTAATACCTAAGTAACTCCTTCATTGAGTCTATTTAAATGAAGGAATTACATGTTCATATGACAAGCAAGTGTAGTATCCACCATAATTCTCTCCTCTCTTGTACTCTTTTCTTTAATGAAATAAAAAGTTGTTGGGTCTCCGTGGACGTAGGATATTCATATTCGAACCACGTTAAATCTTCTGTCTCTTATTTCTGTTATTTTTCTATGAGACTGCATAATTCTTTTTACTGTCATTGGTATCTAAATAGGCAATACTAGGTCTTGATTTGAAATCGCTTCCGCAGCGCACCGTGGTGTTGAATTGTTATCAATCATCAATTTTTCACTACAGTTTGGTATCGGAGCTAGTGTTATTGTTCCTGTTTAGATATTAATGGCTACTTCTAGTAAGTCTGTTGGTAGATCTGGTGTCAATTATGGAGTAACACGTTTTGACGGAAAAGGAGATTTTGGTACTTGGAGGATAAAGATGGAGGCTGTATTGAAGAAGGAGAAGACTTTTAAGATAATTTCTGCGCCTGAGAAGCTGAAAGAGTTAGATAGTGAAACTTTAGAAGAGATGGAAGATGAAGCCCTAACTACCATCCAGCTAAGTCTTTCAGATGAGGTTCTTAGAGAATTTTCTCAAAAGAAAACAGCAAAGGAATTATGGGATGCATTATCTGATGCATAGCAGAACAAGTCTCTCACTAACAGAATAATTCTGCAACAACAACTCTATTCGTACAAAATGAAGCCTGGAGCTGATCTCATGGGGCATGTGGATGCCCTAACCACCTTAGTAATGAATTTGAAGGCAGCAGAAGTTGAAATTACAGATGAGGCTCAAGCAGTAATCCTTTTATGTTCCTTGTCTAAGGAGTACACTGCTTTTGTTAATTCTATGATTTATGGTCGTAGTAAAATTAGCCTATCTGATGTTAAAGCTGGACTTCATAATGAAGTGTTGAGGGATAGATTAGCAAGCACTAGTTTAGAAAGTGATACGTAGGGCTTATCTGTTCAGAGAGGAAGAAGCCAAAGCAAGTCAAAATATGGTGGAGGTCGAAATAAATCAAGGTCTCAGTCTAGGGGGCCTAATAAATTGACTTGCAATTATTGTAAAAGGCCAGGGCACTTTGTAGCAACTTGTCCCAAGCTTGAAGGTAGAAAAAGAGACCCAAAGCAAGCTTCAGCATCTACCGCTGAGAAGTCAGATACAGAGAGTGATACCGATGTGTTTACAGCTTCTGGCTCTTCTAGGAAGAGCAACCTATGGCTGATTGATTCTGGCACATCCTATCATATGACACCTGATAGGAACTGTTTCTCCACTTACCGTGAGATTGATGGAGGAGAAGTTCTGATGGGCAATGATGCTTCTTGTCGTATGATTGGTGTTGGTAGTGTGAAGGTTAGAATGTTTGACGGTGTTATTCGTACTATTACAGATGTTAGACATGTACCTGATTTGAGAAGAAGTTTGATATCTATTGGGGCTCTGAGTAGACTTGGTTTGAAGATTGTAGTTGAAGGAGAGAAGATGAAAATATCAAAGGGTTCTATGATAGTTATGAAAGGAGTAAGGGCAGGAAATCTTTATCTTTTGAAGGGCACTACTGTAGTTGGCGAATCAGCATCTGTTACTTCTGTTGATTCAGACTCTTCCAGATTATGGCATTTACAGATGGGTCACATTGGTGAGCGCAGCATGGATGAGTTGAGAAAGCGAGGTTTGATTGATGGTGTTCATCATTCAAAGCTTGGCTTTTGTGAAGAGTGTGTTCTTGGGAAGCAGACGAAGATTTCTTTTGGTACTGGAGAGCATAAGGCAAATGCTGTCTTAGAGTATGTTCACACAGATGTTTGGGGACCTTCCCCTTGCCCCTCCTTAGGTGGAGCCAGGTATTTCGTTTCATTTATAGATGATTTCTCTCGTAAAGTTTGGGTAAATTTTCTACAGTCAAAGAGTGAAACTTTTGACAGGTTTCGAAAGTGGAAATCTACAGTTGAGAAGCAGTCAGGAAAGAAATTGAAAGTTCTCCGTTCAGATAACGGCGGTGAATTTGTATCACAGGAATTCATCGATTATTGTAAGTCTGAAGGTATTAAGAGGCATTACACCACACCTGGCGACCCTCAGTCTAATGGAGTTGCTGAAAGAATGAATCGGACATTATTGGAGAGAATTCGTTGCCTCAGATTGACTACAAAGTTGAAAAAGGGATTTTGGGCAGAAGCTTTATCTATGGCGGCTTTCCTCATCAACCGCACACCTTCTACCGCCATAGACATGAAGATCCCAGAAGAAGTATGGAAAGGAGAGCCTGTTAGCTATTCATTCCTCAAAGTGTTTGGTTGTCCAGCTTACGTATATGAGAGCAGAGGAAAGCTGGAACCTAGAGCTCGCAAGTGTATCTTTCTAGGTTATAGAAGAGGAGTGAAGGGATATAGATTGTGGTGTCCTATTAGCAGGAAGATTGTTACCAGCAGGCATGTGACTTTTAATGAGAAGGCTATGTTGAAGGTGGAGCCTTCCTCATCAGATGACAATGAGAGGACAAATGAAGAATACCAAACACAAAGTAAGTCATCTACTGTTCCTTTTCATAGAAATTCGGAAGGTATTTCCGATGACACCGTGGTTGATGAGGAAAGTACAGAGATTAGTACAGAGGATCAGACTCAAGGTGGAGCTAGTTCAGAGATCAGACATGTTAGACAGAAGAAGAAGCCTAATTGGCTTAATGATTTTGTTGGATTGAGCATCGAAGACATTGACTTCGATGACATGGCAACATATGCTTTGAATGTTGTCCATGACGAACCCAGAGATTATAGAGACGCTATTGCTTCAGTTGACAGTTCCAGTTGGTTAGTTGCTATGGAAGAGGAGATTGAATCTTTGCAGAAAAATCATACTTGGGATTTGGTGCCTCTTCCCACCAACAAGAGAGCTATTGGTTGTAAGTAGATCTATAGAGTAAAAGACGGCGGCGATGGAAATTTCAGATATAAAGCAAGGTTAGTAGCAAAGGGGTATGTTCAGAAAAAGGGAGTTGAGTATCATGACATTTTTGCTCCAGTTGTTAGGCATACCTCCATTCGCATTCTATTGGCATTAGTGGCTCATTATGATATGGAGTTGGAGCAACTAGATGTCAAAACCGCATTCTTGCATGGTGATCTGGATGAAGAAATTTATTTACGGCAACCGGAGGGGTTCATTGATAGTAGCAGGTCTGACTATGTTTGTAAACTTAACAAATCTCTATATGGACTAAAACAGTCATCTAGACTATGGTATAAGAGATTTGATAAGTTTATGCTTTCACAAGGATATTCTAGAAGCTTCAAAGACCAGTGTGTTTATTTCAAGAGATGTGTAATGATTTAATATATCTGTTGTTATATGTTGATGATATGTTAATTGCATCTCGAAGTATGGTAAGAATTATGGAGTTGAAAACTGAACTTAGCAAGAAGTTTGATATGAAGGATTTGGGAAAAGCACAAAGAATATTGGGAATGGAGATTTGTAGAGATAGAAAGCGGAGAGAGTTAAGGCTCACTCAAACGCAGTACATCGAGAAAGTCCTCACTCGATTTGGAATGGAGAAAGCCAAACCGGTTGGCACTCCATTAGGCTCTCATTTTAAGTTGTCAAAAGACTTATCTCCCTCATCGGAAGAAGACAAGAGGTATATGGCTGATATACCTTATTCTAGTGCTGTTGGTAGTCTTATATATGCGATGGTGTGCACAAGACCAGATTTGGCCCATGCAGTGGGTGTTGTGAGTCGATATATGTCTAACCCAGGCAAAGAGCATTGGCAAGCTGTGAAGTGGATTCTTAGATATCTTCGAGGCACTTCTTTGGTGGGCTTGTTATATGGTGGAGTGGATAGTGACATCTTTCTTAGAGGATACTGTGATTCTGATTATGCTGGAGATAGAGATGCTAGGAAGTCAGTGTCGGGCTATGTTTTTACACTTGGCATAGGCTCGATTTCATGGAGATCAAAGCTGCAGTCTATCGTAGCTTTATCGACTACCGAAGCAGAGTTGATATCGATTGTGGAAGCAACAAAAGAAGGATTATACTTACTTCAGTTGTTGGATGATCTTTCAATGGTGCAGCGGACAGTAGAGCTATTTTCAGACAGTCAGTGTGCGATTCATCTTGTAGAAAATCAAGCTTATAGTTCACGGACAAAGCGCATTGATGTTAGAGGTTTCTTTCTTATGCTTGAGGAAGAACGAAGCAAGATCAAATTGTTGAAAGTGAGTACTTTGGATAATCCTTCAGATATGATGACAAAGTCACTTCCTACGGACAAGTTTGAGCATTGCTCAAACTTGATCGGTTTGATACCTGTTACTTGAGCGCCATGGGGCGCTAGACCCAACAACTTAAATGTCGATTGCTTGATGATAAGATGATGAAGAGAGATTGTTATATTTGAATCAAGGTGGAGTGTTGAATTTGGATGATTCAAATATCTGTTAAAGAGGAAAGAAATTGATTAATTGATTCAATCAAATCAATTAATTTAGTTGGTATATGGAAGGATATTTTGAAGGAAATCAATTAATTAGTCAATTTGTTATATGAAGAAAGAAATTGCTGATGGAGATTCAATCAAGGAAAATTATGAAAACCAATCACCATTATCCATTTACGTAGAAATTAAATCATGGATATTTGGAACATAACCTGTAAATTATTTTTCTTAATACCTAAGTAACTCCTTCATTGAGTCTATTTAAATGAAGGAATTACATGTTCATATGACAAGCAAGTGTAGTATCCATCATAATTCTCTCCTCTCTTGTACTCTTTTCTTTAATGAAATAAAAAGTTGTTGGGTCTCCGTGGACGTAGGATATTCATATCCGAACCACGTTAAATCTTCTGTCTCTTATTTCTGTTATTTTTCTGTGATGCTGCATAATTCTTTTTACTGTCATTGGTATCTAAATAGACAATACTAGGTCTTGATTTGAAATCGCTTCCGCAGCGCACCGTGGTGTTGAATTGTTATCAATCATCAATTTTTCACTACAGGAGGATGGTAGCATAAATAAGCACTTTGAGTAAGAGAATAGCCCAAAAAAAATACAAGGTTTGGAACGAGACTTAAGTTTGTGAGATGAATATGGACGTAGCCATGGGTAGCACAAACAACCGAACACCCTAAGTTTAGAATAGTTTGGAGGGGTTTCAAAGATTATTTTTCATAAGGAGATGACATATTTAGTGTGGGCATTGGCATACGATTTTTTAGGTATATAGCAGTAGCAAAAGCATGATAAAACATTAATTGGAGGATGCATGAGAGAGTATAGTAAGACAAGTTTCAACAACATGACGATGACGACATTCAGAGTAGCCATTTGTGTTTAGGAGTGTGTGGTGGAGTGGTCAAGTGAGTGATCCATGGAGTAGAAAGAAAAATTCGAAGAGCTAAGAATTCACCACCATTGTCCGAATAAAGTATACAAATTTTATTTTGAAAGTGTGTTTCCACAATGGCTTTAAACCTTATAAATGTCTGTGACTTCCAAATTTTTGTTGAAGTGGATACAACGATATGTATTTGGTGAAGTAACCAAAAAAATAACAAAGTATTTAAAACCATCATAGTGGATTTAAAAATAACAAAGTATTTAAAAATAACAAAAAAATAATAGGTAAAGTCCACTGCATCCGAGAAAATAATTTCAAGCAGTTTAGAGGAGACAATAGTGGATTTATAGAAGGGTAATTTATGACTTTTATCACACTGACAAGCATTACATACCAAATCATAAGTCATAGAAGAAGATAAATCTAAATTATAATGTGAAACTATATGTTTTAAAATAGAGAAAGCTGGATGACCTAATTTATGATGCCAATCGGATGAAGTAGTTTTGACACTTGAAAATGCTACTAACGGAGATGCAGCGGAAGAAGAGGTTGGTCATTCATACACTCCATCCTTCGTGTGATCCTTCGAAAGAATTTCCCTTGTGCGAAGTTCCTTCACATGAAAAGAGGATGGTAGGATTTCGATAGATACATTATTCCAAGTACAAAACTGATAAATTGATATTGAATTTTTCTTCATGCTAGGAACAAACAGAACATTGTCTAATTTAAATGATGTATTATGAGTTGTAAAAGATGTAGAACTAGTGTGAGTTATAGGAAGGCTATATCCATCGCCAATAATAACGTCATCAGTACCATTATATGGTGCATGAAGAGAGAGATTACTTAGATCTGCAGTGACATGATGAGATGCACCACTATCCAGTAACAATTGTGGAGATTTTGGATTGCTACTAGTTGCAACATGAGCCCAAGGTTGTTATGGTGTTGCGTTATTTGTTGGAATCATTGGACTTGTATTGAGTTGAGTTGGCACCAAGCGAAAAGAAGGACATCTTTTGGCAGTATGCCCTTGTATTCCACAAATTTGACAATATCCAAGATAGGATCAAGAAGGTGGTCGTTGGCTCCAAGATGAGTTCGGTCCAGTATTGGGAAATGTGGGGCAGCGATGATTTGTATTGGATGAAGAACGCCAATTGTTGTTGGTGTTATTAGAAGAACACAAATTTGAAGAGTTGCGATTTGTTGGATTTACTGAGGCTGGAAAGTGAGGTTGTTAAGATTTTGCACTTTGAAGTGATGTTGCAAATTTCAGAAGCTTTTCATGAAGCTCATCAAAAGTGATCATGGTATCACAGGCTTGAACTGCTTGATAGCTCACCATATGGACATTGACAGCACGATAAAACTTGTGGGAAGACTTGAGCGTTCCAGCTTTACCTGGGGAAATGAAAGAATGCAGAACTCGAGCAGACAATAAAAGCAAAAGATTTAGACTTGTGAAAACGACCAAGTTTAAATAGACAATTATACATTGGTGGACCAACTTAAAATCCAAAGATAACAATATAGAAATTGATCTAACGTGTGGAAGTTTTGATACGAACTAAAAGAGGTCTATGACTGATTGCACTGATGGCACAAATGAATAATCATCAATTGTTTATATTTGCCATGGTTATTGAAGAATTAGATGTTTAATCTGATTCTTCACCTGCTTGATGCGACCTCGAGATGGCTTGGCGTATTTGTTGGCTAAGATTGACCAAGCTTCCTTTGAAGTTTTGGCTCTAGCAATGAAGGGGATACTTGCAGGAGAAAGAGAACCAACTAAAGCATTTAGAATCAGTTGATCTTGGCGAATCCATAGGTTGTAAGCCGGCTTTGGTATTGTGTAGCTGTTTTGAGTGATAGTGGAGGGCGAACAGGATGTGGTTCCATCTATGTATCCCAAGAGGTCATAGCCAACAAAGAGAGTATGGAATTGAAGTCTCCGTGAAATATAATTGGTTGTAGTAAGTTCGAGAGGAGCTTGTGCTGCTACGTTTATAGAGATGATAGAAGTATTTAATTCATTTGTGTTTTGAGTGGCAAGAGAGGAATTGGAATCGCTTGAAATCATGGTGCTCTGATATCATGAAATAGTACACACACATACATGCATACATACACTATGGCTTACAGCAGTAAATGAAATACAAAGTCAAAACTAAGCTAAGAAATAGAAGCAACAGAAGAATATATACAACCGTAGAATAGGTCTTCGGTACTCTAATACTGTTGACATATATCTTTTCTTTCATCCTATTATTTTTTTTATATGGAAAATACTTACAGGTTTTTATCAAATAATCTGTTGGGGGAATTAATTTAAAGCACAAAGATTTGTATATTTTTTGCCCCAAGGACACAACCTCAATATTTTTACCACAAAGACAAACGTTCTTCTAAAATTTATTCATAAGGACAAACATTTTTCAAAATTATTCATAAGGACAACAAAACTGCTACCAAGCTAAAAACTGATACCTAAAAACTGCTACCGGTAACTACAAACTGATACCTAAAAACTGCTATCAATGACTAAAAACTGATACCTAAAGAAAGTTGTCCTTCAGGATAAAATATTGAAGGCATGTCCTTAAGGCAAAAATGCTGAGAAATTTTGTCCTTGACAATAATTTCCTGTAATTTTTTATCGCTTAATAGAATTTTATTAGTTAATTTTGTTTACTGAAATTTGGTGCAAAGACGCAGCCGAGGAATATTCAAGTTCCCTCGAACCACGGGAAATGGTCGTAAATTACACGGCTCATAAATCTTGCTTGGGTGAGGATACCTACTGTTGGTCGGCGATACGGCTCACACCGTTGGTGCATATCACAATCACAAAATCATGTTATTATTTTCTTTCTTTCTTTTCTTTTTTTCAACGGGAAAATATCCATAGTATTTTATTGAATAAAATTTCATGAATGTGCAAATCACCACAGCTACTGAATAATTGTTGGTCACTTGTATGGTTGCTGCAACTATCAATCACAGAAACAGAGATTTTAAAATTCAAAGTAGCGAAAATAAATACGTCACAAAGAATTTACTTGTCAAATCCATTGTAGTCCAGCCCGGTTAGGATACCTGGCTTTCACCCAGGCGACCCGGGTTCAAATCCCGGCAATGGAATTCAGTCTGGTTTTTTTTCCCTATCTTAATGTCTAATTGTACAACTCCATAATTAATTACAGATTCAAATCCGGGCAATGATATTCTTTAACTTTTGTTAATACTTACTGCATATATCACTGGTGTAAAGTACTAAAAGAATATAAACTAATGCAGTCTACTCAAGAACACACGCACCCCCTTGTTCCATGCAGCAAGTATAGACTTATAGGGTAGGGATTAACAGTGGAGGTGGAGATTACTAGAAGAAACTAATGTATTTTTGATAAAAATTTAGTATTTGATTTACTACTAATTGATCTAAATTGGAAATTTGGGGCTTCTAAGATAATCTAAATCTAGCATGTAGATGCTTATAGGAGGATTCAAACAAAATCTCAACTAGTTCCTAGGAAGTGCCGAAAAACTCATTTACTGCTTGAATGAGATAGTACATCTTGCCTAGGCAGCTAACTAGACAGTAAGTCTTGTCTACTGCTTAAGTGGAACCTAGGCGGGGACCTACAATGATTTTACGAAAAACACGGAAGTTCTAGAAAATACCGATTAATGCAATCTATTCAAGAACAAACAGACATAAACAAGTAAATTTTTTCTTACTGTACATGTATCACTGAACAAAAGTACTAAATGTGCTAATTAATGCGCTCTACATGAAAACAAACATATATCAAATAATCGGACTGGTAGAAGTGACTGTATTGGCTTATAAAAAAGATATTATGAACCTTTTTCTAATGCAGCAGAAAAAAATTAAGGAATAAAACAAAATGTATCGTTTTTCTAAATACTTTCCATATGTTCATTATAACCTAGCAATGAATTTTTTATACTTCTTTTAACAGTATCACTAGAATAAAGTACTAAAAATCATTGAGCAATGCATTACATTCAAGAACAAACATATATGAAATGGTAATTGGACTTCAAAAATCAACCATACCAACTTCTAAAAAAAGTATAAATAACCTTTTTATTTTTAAAAATTTAGCACAGAACTTCAAAGATAGAAAACAAAATGTATCGACTTCTTCCTAATTACTTCACATTACAAAAGCCACGCGGACATAAAAAGGTTACAGAATAAACATTGCTAAAAATGTAATAGCTTTCTGATTTCTTCCGATGGTAATATACACACTTTTATTACTTATTATACATGCATCAGTATACTGAAGTACTAAAAAAATATCAATCAATGTAAACTCTGCAAGAACAGACGTATATATCAGATAATTGGAGTTGCAAAAATAACCACATTCACTTCTAGAAAAGATATTTGGAACCCTTTTTAGTTAAACAGAAAACTTTCAAGATAGGAAACAAAACGTATCAATTTATCCTAATTACTTCCAGTATGTTCAAATCTCGGTAATTTTTTTCCTATTTCTTTGTTCTTTTTTCCTAAAATACATGCATCATTAGACTGAAGTACTAAAAGTATTAACTGTTGCAATCTATTTTAAAAAAGATACATACATGCATCTAATATTAACATGTAGTAGATAATCAGACTCGAAAAAATAACCATATTACTTCTAAAGAAGATATCATGAACCTTTTTAAATTTAGCACAAAACTTCTAAGATATGAAACAAGTGTACCAGTTTGCCGGTTTGTTCCTAATTACTTCCAATATGTTCAAATCCCAGCAATAGATTTTATTATACCTTTTTAATAGTTATCGTATATGTATCCTTGAGGCGACGTACTAAAAAATATCGATTAATGAACTCTATTCAGAAACTAACATGTATCAAACAATTAGACTTCAAAAATCAACCATTTTGACTTCCAAGAAAAAGATACTAGTAACCCTTTTTTAATTAAGCAAACTTATAAGAGAGGAAACAAAATGTATCGATTTTGTCATAATCTGTGCAGTTAATGTCCCGCTATAACCCTGATATATCTCGTAGTGAATTTCTACCGTTACGATTTTTCCATATAGTCTTTCCGCTTTAAGCCCCGCTATATCCCGTTATTCCTGCTATATTCCACTATTTCCGTTATATCTTCTATAAAAGAAATGAATTGAAAAATGACATTTATACATTATAAAAATTAAGAAATTAATCTATTTAATTCAATTTTTAATATATTTTTAAAAATGAAAATACTGTAATATTCTACTAAATTCATTTATGTTGTATAACAATTTTACGTATTTACATTATATTCGCACATGTTTTTGTTTAAAATTATTTATGTATTAATTATAATTCAATTGAATGTTAATTTTTCATTTAATTATCATTTATATATTTGTAAAAACATTAAGTACGTGCTTTATATGCTATTTTAGAGTCATCCGTTATATCCTGGTATATCCTCGCTGTATCCCCGTTATGACTTTTTGCACCTCCGCCGTATTGAATCGGTCGAGCGTTTTAACTGCACAGGTCCTAATTGCTTCCAGTATGCTACGAAAGCCACATGGACAGAAAAAGGTTACAAAAGAAACTTAGATATTAATATATAAACTAGTTTTCTAGTTTCCATCGTTAGCTACATACACTTTTTTATTACTTATTGTACATGCACCACTGTATGCAAGTACTAAAAAGGAGATTTTCATTCGAATGGCTTTTTTATGCAGGACAATAAGTTTTAAGAACAGCAATACTGAAAAATTAGTTTTAAGGACAAACTACAGGAAAAAAATAAATGAAATTATCATTTTCAGTTATACAAAAAGAATGATAAATGAATTTATCTTTTTCCTGTATAACTTAAAAAGATAAATGAATTTATCATTTTTCTGAAAATTGTTCTTAAAACTAATTATTCAGAATTGTTGTCCTTGAAACTTATTATCCTAAAATAAGAAGCCCTTCAATCTAATTTCCACTACTAAAAAAATATTAATTAATGCAATTTATTACAGAACAAACACGTATTATTACGTCTGCACGTATGTGTGTACGTAGCATTGTTTTAAAAGGCGAAAGCGTACGCGAGGCGTTTTCGGGTCCGTGAGGCAATGTTGAGGCGTAAGCTTTTCGGGTAGAAAAAATGCAAAACATATAATAAAATTTGACATAAACGAACATTAAATGTCAAATATTAAAGAAGAAAATAAAGCATGTTATCTCTCATTATTCCCAACATTATCGCAATATCTTTCTTACTCGTCTCAATTTACCCTATGCACAAGGAAAAAAAACAAATCATTCAGGTGTGCAGTTTTCTTATATAAAAAAATAAATAAAAAAGATTGCTTAATTGATTACACTTAATAGAGCAATAACATGAGTCAAAAAATACTTGGTTTACCTATCTATTGACTGGAAGATAGAATGAGCAACAAAAAACAACTAGGGTTTTTGAGTTGGCAGCAAAAAAAATTACCTAAAAGGCTTAAGCCTCACTACGTTCGTTTTTTACCCGAGGCATGCGTTTTTCGCATCTCAAGCGTAAGCCTCTAAGGTAAAACGCCTTTTGACTTGCACCTCAACGCGTTTTCACTTGCGCCAGAAAGAATTGATGGATGAATTAATTCAAGAAGTTTATTGTTATAGAAAGAAAAAAAATATTGTATTGATTGTTTGAATTTTGTTGTATCTAATTCATACATTTCTCTGATACAAACCGAAGTATATAAATACAAGTGATATAGTGCATTTGAGCTATCGGGCCATAACACCCATTACCCATATTATCATAACATGCGGTATTAGGTATATTATCACCAGAGGCTCCTTTATACCGCTTCATACTTCATTTCTTACTCCCCCCTCAAACCGATATTAGGGTAGGGTTTCTCAAATTGAATTGGGGTTTCGGTCGTGATGTGATTGATTTACATTTCTCTTCTTCAATCTATTCATTAATCACTTTGGAATGTTTATATGCTTAGATTAACTGAAGTTGCTTCATTGATCTTTGAAGCGATTAGAGTTAAACTTCCATTACTTTGTTTGATGTCAGATATGCTTGTCTTCGCTTTGTTCCACTTTTAGTTCTGCTCTAAATTTCAAAAAAATTCTTGCTGACAATGCTTTGATAAGAATATCTGCTCGTTGGTAAGTGAAAGGTATGTGACTCACTTGTAATTTTCCTTTTTGAATTTGCTCTCGAACAAAGTATAGATCGATCTCGATATGTTTTGTCCTGGAATGAAGTACTAGATTTGATGTCATATACATTGTACTTTGATTGTCACACCATAATATCAGTTTGATTTCTGTTTTGATCTTTAACTCTCTTAGTAATGACTGTATTCAAAAATTTCTGCAGTTGCACTTGCCACACTTCTGTATTCAGCTTCAGTGCTGGATCTGGAAATAGTAGTTTGTTTCTTTGAACACCATGATACAAGATTGTCTCCAATGTAAATGTAATAACCCGTTACTATTTTTTTGTCATCTATATCTGTTGCCTAGTCTGCATCTACATATACTGTGATGTTTAGATTGTTGCATTTCTTTAAAGCAATTTCATACCTCGCGGTCCCTTTGAAATACCTCAGAACTCTTTTACATCTTTCCAATATTCATCGTGAGGTTCCTGCATGAATTGTGATACCTTGTTAACATTTAAATGGGATATCTTATCTAGTTATAGTAGTGTATTGTAGAGCTCCTGCAATACTTTTATATTGTTTGATATTTAATATGGGTTCTCCCCTATTTTTAAAAAGTTGTTGATGACTGATAATGGGAGTTGGTTGTGGTTTAGCTTCATCCATCTTTGACTTGACTAGTAACTCTTTGATGTATTTCTTTTGGCTCAACATTATTTTTGAATCTGATTTCTTTTTTACTTCTATACCCAAGAAGTAATTCAGGTTGTCAAGATCCTTGATTGAAAATTGTTTGTTAAGATACTGAATAATGTTGATGATCTCATCTTCATCATCACCTGTTAATTAGATCATCAACATATATTAGAATATAAATGATAGAATTGCTATTGATTTTGATAAATAATGAGTTATCTGAATTGGTGGACTAATAGCCTAAATTAATCAAAGTGACTTTCAGTCTAACAAATCATATTCTTAGTGTCTATTCCAGTCCATATATAGCTTTATTTAGCTTGCATACATAATGTATATCTTGCTTGTATCCCTGTGGCTGCTCCAAATAAATTTCTTCCTGCAATATACCATTCAGAAAAGCATTATTAACATCTAACTGTATTATATTTCAGTTTTTCTTTAGTGCAATTATGAGAACAGTCCTAATAATTGTTGGCTTTACCACTGGTGAAAATGTTTCACTGAAGTCAAATCTATATTGTTGAGTTTATCCCTTAGCAACAAGTCTTACTTTATATCTTGACACCGTTCCATCTGGATTTTTCTTCAATTTGTATGTCCATTTGCACCCTATTAAGTTCTTGTTTGCTAATGGATATACTAGATTCCATGTTTTATTTATCATGAGTGCCTAGTACTCTTCGTCCATTGCTGCTTTCAAGTTTTTATCTTTAATAGCTTGCTTAAATGTTTCAGGCTCATCCATGTCTGATATTACAGTATAGATTTTTGGCTTAAATATTCCACTCTTTGATCTAGTTATCATATGATGACATGTTATAGCTTGTAATTCAGTATGTGATGATGTTGAATTGTTGCCCTGATCGGTATTTTCCATTGATTGACCTTGTTGACTGTCTTCACTAATGCCTTGATTTTGATCATTTGATCTTGTAAGTGACTGAGTATGTGTATCGGGTTGCTCTCTTGTACCATGACCTGGTTCAGATAACACTGTGTTGTGGTTCAGAAGCTCATATTTCCTTCTCAGTCTCTGATTGATTCCATATGCTTGAGTACACATGTATAGTAGATATGGATACTCTTGGATTGTACACTTTCTGTGTTGTTTTAACATTTATGCAGACAAATGGAAATACTTTTTCATTAAAAGCCACATGTCTACTTATAATTATTCTCCCAGTGTTATCAAGACACTTGTATTTTTTCTGTTTAGTTGCATAACCTAGCAAGGTACATGGTAGTGATCTAAAATCTAGTTTGTGATTGTTATATGGTCTTAAATAGGGAAAACATAGACATCCAAATGTTCTTAAACTTTGATAGTCGGGTTTTGCTCCAAAGAGTTTTTCAATTAAGCTAATTCCTTTCAGTACTTTTGTTGATAATCTATTGATTAAATATACTGCAGTACTAAAAGAATCTGGCCAAAATTTTAAGAGTAGTGATGTTTATACGAGTAAAGTGAGACCAATTTCAACTATATGTCTGTGTTTTCTTTCAACTAGACCATTTTGCTCAGATGTATATGGACATGTTGTTCTATAAATTATACCCTCGTCTAAGAAAAATTTACCAAGTGATTTATATTCAGCACCACCACCACTTTGAATGATTTTAACTTTGTGATTTATTTGCTTTTCAGCTTGTGCTATAAAATATATAACAGCACTATAGGCTTATGCCTTTATTTTCAAAGAATATATTCATGTGTGTCTAGTGTGTGCATCAACAAATGATATAGTACTTATAGTCATAGTCTGAACTAAAGGGTGCAGGACCCCAAAGATTAGTTGCAACCAATTCTAAAGGCATCTTGTACTCGGTTGAAGAATCTGCAAAAATCAATTTATGATTTTTGCCCATTTGACAATAAGTGGAAACATATGGTAATGTAAAATTATCGAAGGAAATTTTATTTTCTATAAGAACCTGCTTTACAACAGTTGCATTTGGATGACCTAACTTGTAATGTAATAGATCAAAGATATTTTTGTCACTTTCAGTTGCTGATGTTTCAGTATTGTTACAACTCTTTGCTTTCTTTATAGGATTTCTACAATTAATCAAAGTAAACTTGTAAAGCTCGTTCACTGCATCACCCTGCAAAGGTATTTCTTTAGTTAGTATGTCTTTAACTAAACAATACTTTGGATAAAATTCAAAGTAAACATTATTGTCATGAGCAAATTAAGAAACACTCATAAGATTTTTCTTTATCCTTACTATTCTCAATAAATTATTAAGATATGGTTGTCATTCACCTTTGATATAGGCATTACCAGTGTGTGTGATCTCTATAGACTTACCATTTCCTATGAAAATAGACTGTTTACCTCTGTGTTCTTTACTGCCCAGATTTAAGTTGTCAAGTGATTGATTGCTCCTGAATCTGGGCACAATGCTTCATCTTGAATGTGTTCAGGCTTAGTGATTTCAGTCAGTTGCTGATTCTTATTGTCATTGGATTGATTGTTTGATTCTTGTTGCACTTGTGCTAAGTTTGCACTGTAATTACCACTTCTTTGATTATTTGAACATTGTCCTGGTACATAACTTGCATTAAACCTGAAGGAGCACTTTGGAGCAATGTGGCTCACTCTCTCACATATTTGACATTTTGGTTTATTGCCTCCACTCATCTCCCTCTACCTCTTCCTCTGACTGATTGATTTCCGCTCTGGTATTGTTGATCTGTCCTACCATAGTTCTGATTTTTGGTTTTATTGTTTGCTGCAAAATTGATTGACATGTCAAAATCAAAGGGTTTCTTGAAATCAAGTCTTCCTTCATGTGCTAGGAGAATAGAGTAAACATATTCTAGAGATGCTAAAGTTACTTGTGATGATATGACTGCTACAACAGCTTCATATTCATCACTTACACTCAATATTGTTAGTACTTGCTCAGTATTTGGGATTTTATGGTCTGTTGCTTCAAGTAAATCACATGTAGTTTAAATCTTTGCTAGATGTTATCTCATTGGTTGGTTGTCTTTTCTTACATTTTGTAGTTGCCTTTTGTAATGGATGACCTTAGCTGCAAATTGTGTATTGAATATCCTCTCAACTGTTGTCCAAATTTCATTTACAGTCTTGCATCCAATTACTTGTGGCAATAGTTTTACACTTATTGATAAAAGCAACCAAGAACTTATCAAGCTATCTCGTCTTTGATACTTTACAAATTCTTCATTACTCACGGTTTTGTTTTCTTGATCAATAACAAACCTGGGTGGAATGACAAGTGTACCAAGAATGAATCCTTCAAAGCCATATCCTTTGGCAGCAGTTTCAACTTGAACTTTCCAAAGAAGATAATTGTTTGTGCTTAAGCTGTGTTTGGGGGCTGGTAATAGTTTTAACGAGATTTTCTACTGTTGCAAAAGTTTGTTGGGATGGATTTGAAGCATTGTTAGAAGTTGCTGAGCTATCTTCAGCCATGATGACACTTCTTGAATCTAGAATTTGAAGCATTGTTAGAAGTTGCTGAGCTATCTTCAGCCATGATGACACTTCTTGAATCTAGAAAAGACTTGTAAAATCAAAATTCACTATTAAAATCAAGAAATTCCTCTCTGCAGTGACCAGATATGTTGCAACAAAGTCTAAATGATGATATAACTCTGATAGACTTCTGGTATGACACTTACTCTCTTCATGATTTGATGAATTTCTTGATTTTTGATTGTTTTCTAATTTTTAAGTTTGAATTTGTCTAAATCTGGGACTTGTTACAGCCAATGATTTTCTTGGCGTGATAGCAGTTTCTTCAGACAAATTCTCTACTGCTCAAATGATGATTTTGTGTCTGATGGGTAAACTGATCTCCAAATGATGAAGTTACTCTGATGGATGATCAGTGTTTTTTTTCTTGAGCCTTTTTGCTGATGAGAATTGAATGTTGTTAAGCTTTGTATCGCTCTGATACCAAAAAAGAATTGATGGATGATTTGATTCAAAAAGTTCATTGTTATTTAAACAAAGAAAATATTGTATTGATTGTTTGAATTTTGTTGTATCTGATTCATACATTTCTCTGATACAAACCAAAGTATACAAATACAAGTGATACGGTGCATTTAGGCTATTGGGCCATAACACCCATTACCCATATTATCATAATATGCGGTATTAAGTATATTATCAACATCGGCTCCTTTATACCGCTTCATACTTCATTTCTTATTGCGCCTCACCTTGAGGCGCGCCTTGCGGGCGTTTTTTAATACATTGGTATATAGAACATTTAGGTAAAGTACATGTTAATGGATGAACCATCCATAACATCCTGAGGTAAATCGAAAGGGATTACACAAGTTAAATTTAAACTTGTGTCAACCGGTTTTTTCTATAGATACATATCCACTACGCTAACCCTCCGGGGTATGTGTTGGGGGCTATGAAAATAACACTTCAGAATTTGAGGAATCAATGCTATCATATTAGCACATGGACATTTTTAATATTAGCAAATACATGAATACAATCTAGGGCAACAATTAAACCTTTGAAAAGATGCCACAAAAAGACACTGCATCAAAGTAAATTGCACATAATAAGTATAGTTTTACAGCCATAGCAACAATCACGGTAATTATTGAACTTCTGCACGGACGAGAACATGTATTCCCTCGTTAAAAGTACAGATAGCTTGGGGCTAAATCATCCTGGTTCTGTTATGAATCTAAGGTTCGAACTGATTAAACCATAAAAATCCAAACTGTAACCTAAAGTCGGCGCAAATTTTCATCCTACTCCATAGTCACACGGGAAAAATATCACAAACCGTTAAAAAAAACTGTCCGTACAACACAAACGCGTAACCAAATCCAAACCTGCAAGAAAAAACAAGTCAAATAAAAATACGTACCTGCTTTGCTATTAGAGCCTGCTGATGATCGCTAGGAGGTTTTCCGCTGGATTGTCTTATCGAAAGAAGAGGAGAAACGAAATAGTCCAGCAGCGCTTCAATCGTGTCCTCCATTGGCACTGACTTCATCGCGTTTGAAAATTGATGTTTTAGGGCTTTTCTTTGGATTTCTCAGGCTTTCCTTTGCTATTTTAGGCGGGGAGAAAAGGAACAAAAAAAAAAAGCGAAGGAAAAGGAGAGTCTTTTCAAAATAGTTGAAAAGGATTGCCACACCAATTGTATTTTTGAAAGGATACAGGCATACCCAAAGCGTGGGATAATGGCCACCTCAGCAATTTTTAACTAATTCACAACCAGCTTCCAGCTACTTTCAAATACAGACAGTGCTGTATCCGTATCTGTATCCGAAGTACTTTTCGAATATCGGATATCCGTATCCGCGGATGCAGACGGATATCGGATATTTATCGGATACAATCAATAAATCTAAACAAATATATATAATATTTTGATTTATTATAAATATATTTTTGTACTAAATATAAAAAAAATACACTAAGAAAAATAATTTTCAGTAATAAAAATCGATTTTTATATACATATTAATTTATTTATTTGGATAAATTAGTAAACGACAATCATTTTATGTAGTAAATTACATTAAAAATTATTTATAATCTTGATAAAAACCGGACGGATAATTATCGGATACAGATATTACCATATCTGTATCCGTTTTTTGAATATCGGATAATTTTTCATATTTCGGATACGGACGAATTTCTGATTTTTCGAGTACTCAATGACAGCCCTAATCATTCTCAACTGAAAATCTCATTTCAATAGTTTATTCAATATTTATATTTAGTTTACATGTCACTGACCAGTTAAACCGATGGTCCTGACTTTGTATTTCTGTTATTTATGTGGACCTTTTATGTCGATCTCTTTATTTTCTTTGTGTGCTATGCATTTATTTATGTTGACGGTTTGTATCTACGTGTGCAATATGTATATATTGTAGTTGAAGTTGTTATTGACTTTGTTTACTTTGAATTTATCGTTATCTACCATGTAACTAGTCCTATGTTTTACATCTTTTGGATCACATATTCTTGTATGTTGGAAAATACTTTATCTTAGTTCGGTAAGGAAAACATTACATTAATAGTTCCTGACATTGAAATACAAATCTACAGAAGAACTAAGAAATACAAATATATAATGGGAACACAACTTAGACAATAAATAGTTAGGAGGTGGATAGATGTAAAGGTATTGGAATTTGATTATTATTTATGATTGTTAAGACGTAGTTTTGTATGCGCTCTCTCTTCCTCTTCTGCAAAGTTGAGGATCTAACCATTTAAGGTAACAACACTCATTGCATGTATCTCTACGTGCAAAGTATCGGCTGTTAAATTTGAACGATTTAAACATGTTCTAAATTTATAAGGGAGAAGATATTAATTGATTCTCGTAGTCAATCAGATATGAAAAACAAATTGAAAAGATAATCAATTAGTATCAGAAGATATATTAATTGATTTAAGGAATCAATCATATAAGTATGTATGTGAAAACAATCACAAGTATGTTAAATTTGTGTTGATATCAAATCAGGAAATATTTCATCCTCATCTCAAAGGCAATCTTCATCCTTGCACCTATAAATATGAAGACATTTGTTCATCTTTTCATCGCAACAACAAGAGTGTTCTCCATCTAAATATCCTCGATAAGATCCATATTTATGTAATTTTTAGGGTGAGTGAAATTTATTAAGTGATTCATACTCTTCTCATGTCGTATTCTCTCTCGAAGTGAATAAATAATAAAGGGTTGTTGGATCTCCATGGACGTAGAATACTTATATCCGAACCACGTTAAATCTTCTTTAGATCAAACTATGTTGAAGGTTCAGATGCAGAATACAAAACACAAGACAAGTAATCTTTAGATTCTTTCCATAGAGGTTCGGACGATGTTTCTGTTGGCACCGTGGTTGATGAGGATTGTATAGACGTTGGTACTGAGGATCAGACTCAAGGTGGAGCTCATTTAGAGACTAGGCCTATCAAACAGAGAAGCCAGCCTAGGTGGCTTGATGAGTTTGTTGAATTGAGCATCGAAGACATGGCAACATATCATTGAATGTTGTCCATGATGAGTCTAGAAAAGTAGGGCCCGACAAGGAATTTGATATGAAGGACATGGGAAAAGCACAAATAATTTTGGGAATGGAGATATTCAGAGATAGGAAGCGAAGAGAGTTAAGATTCGCTCAGGCACACTACATCGAGAAGGTCCTCGCTCGATTTGGTATGGAGAAAGCTAAACTGGTTGTCACTTCATTAGGCTCTCATTTCAAGTTATCGAAAGATTTATCTCCTACATCTGATGAAGACAAGAGGTATATGGCTGACATACCTTATTCTGGTGTTGTTGGTAGTCTTATGTATGCTATGGTGTGCATGAGACCAGATTTGGCTTATGCGGTGGGTGTTGTGAGTCGATATATGTCTAACCCAAGCAAAGAGCATTGGCAAGCAGTGAAGTGGATACTCATGTATTTTCATGGCACTTCTTTAGTTGGCTTGTTATATAGTGGAGTAGGTGGCGACATCTTTCTTAGAGGTCATAATGATTCAAATTATGCTGGGGATAGAGACACACAGAATTGATGTCGGGCTATGTTTTTACACTTGGCATAGGCTCAATTTCGTGGAGGTCAAAGTTGCATTCTATAGTACTTTGTCAAATACCGAGGCCTAGTTGAAATCGATTATGGAAATGACTAAGGAGGGATTGTATTTACTTCAGCTATTGGATGATCTTTCTATGGTACAGCGGACAGTAAAGCTATATTCAGACAGTCATAGTGTGATTCATCTTATAGAAAATTAAGCCTATAGTTCACATATGAAGTACATTGATGTTAGAAGATTCTTTTTTATTCTTAAGGAAGAACAAAGCAAAATCAAGTTGGTGAAGGTGACTACTACGGATAATCCTTCATATCTAATGGAAAATTCGGTTCCTAAGGACAAATTTGAGCATTGCTCAAACTTGATCGGTTTGATTTCAGCTGCTTGAGTGTCATGGGGCACTGATCGAACAATCAGTTTGTTGATTGATGAATATATTTAAATCGAGATAGAGTGTTAAATTTGGACGATTTGAATCTATTCCAATATCAATTGACTCCCGTACTCAATCAATTAGTATCAGAAGAGATATTAATTAGTTTGAAATCAATCAAATAAGGATATATTTGGAAACAAACACAAATATGTTAAATTTGTATTGAAATCAAATCAAGCAAATTTGGAAACATTTAATCCTTATCTCCAAGGTTTTTTTCATCCTTGCATCTATAAATATGAAGACATTTGCTCATCTTTTTCATCACAACCAACAAGAGTGTTCTCCACCTACATATTCTCAGTAAGATCCCTATATCTGTATTTTTTACGGTGAGTGAAATTTATTGAGTGATTTATATTATTCTCATGTTGTACTCTCTCTCGAAGTGAAGAAATAATAAAAGGGTTGTTGGGTCTCCATAGACGTAGGATACTTATATTCGAATCACATTAAATCTTCTGTGTCTCTTTTTCTTTTTCTTTCCATTTTTTGTTCTTGTGTGATTTCATGGTTGATTTATGTTGCATTGGTATTCAAACATAGATTCTGGTTAAACCTCTTATGCTCATCAATTTTTCTCCATATCGACGTTCTTCCCTGAATTTGACATCAACATGGCCACATTCATCATGCACTAACAGCGAATGTTTCTCGCTTGTCCTTTCTTGGTCTGAGTGGAAAGAACCGGCATTTGGTGAAAAGGTATCAAAATGTTTATTTGCCATGATATAGTAAAGATTTTATTAAAATTTGCAGGAAGGTGTATATGGTGATCTTTATTAGTAATCGATCTTCTACTTATAAACAATCAGAGAAACAATTACACATACCACTATGACTAAAAACATAACTATGACTATACAGTGCATTATGACGATGGCAGAACTGACAATACGAGGCATTCTTCCAAAGATAGAAGTGACAACACACTACAACCTATCAAAGAAAGATGAGACAACATACTGCATTCTGATACAAGTGACACAACAAACTACTTAATACATTATGCCTGATAGTATGATCCATTGACCACAAGTGAGTTTTCAAGAAGGAGATATGTGCAGTTGGAATTGTATAAAGCAGTGTCAACAAAAAATGACTTCATTGATTTCAGATATTGAAATTAGTGGAGTAATTTCACCATTTAACGTGCTTAAGTCCATTCGAATTCTACTCACAAACTATCGCACGATTTGACTTTGAGTTTTGGTACATTGATGTTGAAACAAAACTTTTAAATGATGATCTAGAAGAGATAGTTTGACACAATAAGCAAAATGTCTCAAACTTGATGTAAGTAATAACAAAGCTTGGGGTTCTGAATATGATCCAAGAGCTGATACAATAATGGCATCCAACAACATTAGAGGTTGAGCAGGTATTTTACATAAAAATCAAACAGTTTGATTTCAATCAAAATGCAGAAGAAGCATGTGTCTATAAGAAATAAAATCAAAGGTAGAAAATCATTTCTTAATACTATAAGCAAACAACATGCTACTTTAACGATGTACCCATAATAAAGTCGGTCGAAGTTTGCTATTTAATCCTCAATGAAGGATTTGAAAGGGACGTCTTTTTACTCTGTATATAAGGATGTTGGGATTGTCCCAATTTAAATTCACAAATGCCATATTAAAATATTCAATATGAAACATATGATGTAGATCCTTTAGGTATCGACAACAGAAACCAACATATATGTTATGTTATGTGGTATATTAGATCTCACTTATACACTTGGTATATTATGAAATCTGTGAGAACATTACAAGAAAAAAACACTCTTATGACGGCGGACAAATGTTATTAAAACACATCAAAACCACTTATGATGCCATTGCAATATCCATAGTCGCATAAAATATGAGTTTTTTACATCATTTACATAATGTTGCAAAAACCGTTGTGGATTGTATATTAACAACATTGTTTGATTATAGTATATACTCTTATATTAATTAGAAAGAGTTTGCACAATGGTCTGGAAATATTGTAAAATGTATTTCCAACAATGTATTGTCGATGTTAACGAAACTTTTTCTACATCGATTGTAAGAAATAACGAATTTCTTTTACAGTGTTTTTTATACTTTGTAAATATAACTCTACAATAATGGGAAAATATTGTTAAAAAAGGATATACGTCCTTTAAAAAGAGTTATATTCAGATTTTACTCTACACTTTTAAAACACTGTAAATAAACTTATTACAAGTACACTCCAGCATCGTGTTTGTTATTTCAAAATGGGGTGTAAACTTTGCAAATAACATTTTAATTATTTCTTCTAAGCATTGTAAAAAATTATATTTGCAGCATTCCTCAAGTGTAATATGTACATCTCGTATGACATTCCACAAACATGGTAAATATTATCTTTAACAATAATTCTTACTGTGTATGATTCTATTATTCACAACTGTCTACGAACATTGTTTATATGATTATGACAATAATACATTTCTATTATTAAAATGATAATGATATACAAATAATTTGAATTGTACATACCACGGATATCCATTAATGTTGTTAAAATGACAAGAACATTTTATTTTGTAGATGTCGATTGTTATTACATTTATAACAAAAAAAATGAGAACAAAAATACATTTCCATATGATTCAGCGGTCTACCCATCTTCAATGACTAAAGTTAACAGTTTCCATTAGTTCTCAAATTCGCTAGTGTACGCATATGCCCTGATGCTTGCATCTGAATTATTAGTAAAGACAAATACCAGTGCAACTGTAAAACAAAGTTGAATCATGTAAACATTTATATCAGTGGAAAAAACCGAAAACAAGAAAATGTGTATTTAGACGGAGATCGGAAGTAGAACTGAAAAGAGACATGAAGCAAATTTCAAACCTAGAGCAAGCAAATCGAAAAGGCTAACTGATATATCGATTAAAATTTAAGAATTAAACAAACTAAAATATAAGAAAAAACATAATCTAATTAATAAGTATGTGTTGGGAACAATGAACTTCGACTGAGTCGTGTACGTTGCCACTCTCTTGAAGACATTTCGGCGTTCTACTCGAAGGTGCAAAGCAGTTCTGAAAAAACAAACGCCGCCTCTAGGATAAAATAGCCTCTCTAATCTGAAGAAATATCAACGTGTTTGCATTGACGAAGTCGATTCTGATTTGCACTCTGAAATACTGCTCAAGATGTTAAGTTTTGTTGAAGGAAGAAGAAAATGAAAATTGTCTGTTATTCTTCTTCATTTCCCTTCTGCCTATCTATCATTTAAATAGGCAGAATGGAAATTGTATACATTACTAAAGTGATGGAATGTTAATGGATTTTAATTTATTCTCATTTAAAACAATATTGTAATACCATTAGCTTTTGTAACGCCTCAATAATAATGTCACATAAATATATTACCGTTGTGCAAGTGTAATGCTCAATTATAATAATGATTCATAAATATTTCACTGTTATAAACTTGCAAGCTCAATTATAATAATGGTTCATAAATATATTACCGTTATAAACTTGCAACGGCTCAATTATAATAATGGTTCATAAATAAATTACCATTAACCTGTTTTTTAATTTAATTTTTTTAATAAATTCACTTCATAAACAAAAATATTTCTAACAGCATGCTAAGCAGTTATGCTGCTACATGCAGCAGCTAGGCTGTAGCATCAGGAGCCTGTTGTAAAGATGCAAAGAAGCTACAACTATCAAACCTATGTGTGCCATGGCTATAGAAGAATAGACTAACGTGGTGGGTTTCTTATCAAACACCAAAAGTCACACAACTAGAATATAGCACAACAAGACAAAAACATGAAACAAAAGATAAAAAATGCAGAATAGACCCCTCGTTAGCATACATAGTAAAGATATTAGTATACCCTACAAAACTCGTCATAGATTACTATACTATTAGCACATGAAAAATACTATTTTCCAATATTATATTATATAACGTCACATGTCATGCCACATGTAAATCCCTTAAATCTAATCTTTGTCACCACCATGCTTTCCTATGGTCAAAAGCTATCAAATTTTTGTGGTCAAAATCAAAAATGACGACCAAAGGATAGAATTTAGAACTGTGTATAGCATTTAAATGCAACACCATAATGGTTGTTTGTAGGACAAAAACATTAAACATCAAATTAAATAAAGTTGGAAAATAATTTACGCAATGAAATAGGTATTCTGGTATGGTTTACCTACAAGGTAGTGTTGGGCTCTAGTATCTACTTTATTCTTGCTGGTAGCAGCACCAATATGTAAATATAAAATAACTGATTTTATTATCAGTTAATAAAAAGCCGTTGGGGTCCCCAAGAGTACGTACGCTTCTCATTTCTTTCATCCCCATCAGAAAGAAAGATAGAAAACAGAAGAAACTGTATTCTTGGAAGATCACAACCTCCATACAATTTTAGATAATGGATTCTGGTACGCTTCCGCTAATCCTTAATTGTTTACCATTTTGATTTCTCTTGAATTGATTAGGGTTAATCAGGGATAAATTGAATTTCCAACAATTTGTATCAGAGCAAACCCTAAATTAATTCATGAGGATTTGATGTTAATCCTGGAACCCATTTTATACTATACGATAGCATGGATGTTTATTAATTTTTCTTGGAATCCTTGAAATATATTCTGCAGTGACTTGCGTTTTGGGTTCGATTGAATACTTTGAATCTTGGACTAAATGTTTTGGTACTGCCTGCATGCACATGTTTCCATTCTTCGGTTAATTATCTTTTATGCCAACCTGTATGAAATATGGATTCCCAAATATGTACTGTCAGAGATTGATATGATGGGAATTCCATTTTTTATTATGTGTATGCATTTTGTACCAAGCACTGTAACGTTAAAAAAAAAATTCAATTGTTTGGATGTTGTATAAATCATGGGCAAATGAATGCTTCAGAAATAGTGCTGTACAACTTGATGTTAAGGTACATTGGTAATTATAAAGATAACAAAATGACTCACAGTTAAGCCATGCCCATTGCTAGTGCTCCCTTCATAAGTATTATATGCTAATCCAGGTTGTTGTTCAGGTACTTATGTTAAGTTCCTGGATTAACTGCTTTGCGCATTTAGATCATAGCATCACTATACCAATTCGCATATGGAATTTAGACTACTGGGTATTAATACTGAGTCGTCAATATACAATATCTTCCATTTGCAAGTGACAAATTGCTAAAGTACATGTCTATAAACTACAGTTGTTTCATAAAAATATATAAAAAAAAGGTTATATTCAAATTTGGTTTTCTTAAGGATGTTTAATATTTTAAATAGATTAATTGGAACAAAATATCACCAAAGTGATCACTTTTGTTTAGATTAATTTAATTAAAATATTGAAATAGTTGTGTGTATGTAATTCATGCATTTATTAACGAACCCAAAGGCAAATTAATATTTGGCCGAATTTCATGCACACCTGTGGCGATAAATGTGTGACAATTGCAAAGTATTTTTTGTGAGCAATACGTTAGTCCAAAGACTGCATATTGTTTGACATAATTTATTGTCAACGTTTAATTGCTACAACAAGAGTACCGCTTACAATTAATATTACTGTCCAAAGACTTGATATTAATGATGTGTTTGGTATCTTGAGATGGGATTAACCAATATTTGAATTTATTGATTTATATGGTTTTTAATTATATGAGCATGTTATTTATATAATTGTCATGTTCTCTTTTCAACCGTTGCTACTGTATCTGCTAAACTTAATTCAGTACCGGTCCTTAATGGTAATAACTTTAAGGACTGGAAGGAGAACATATTAATTGTTCTTGGTTGAATGGATCTGGACTTTGCATTAAGGATGGATCGTCCTGCTTCTCTTACAGATGCTAGTACCTCCGAGGAAAGGAGAATTTTTGAGAAATGGGACCGTTCAAATCGCATGAGTCTTATGATCATTAAACGGGGCATACCCGAGGCTTTTAGGGGTGCGGTATCCGAAGAGATTACCGATGCCACAGATTTCCTTGCTGAAATTGAGAAACGCTTTGCCAAAAGCGATATGGCGGAAACATAAGGGAGTACATTATGGAAATGTCTCATATTGCTTCAAAATTAAAGGCACTAAAGCTTGAGCTTTCGGATGATTTGCTTGTGCATTTAGTGCTTATCTCGCTTCCTCCACAATTCAGTCAATTTAAAGTCAGTTATAACTGTCAAAAGGAGAAGTGGACTCTTAATGAGCTCATTTCATATTATGTGCAAGAGGAAGAAAGATTGAAGCAAGATAAGACTGAGAGTGCTCATTTGGCAAGTACCTCTAAAGGTAAAGGTAAGAAAAGGAAATTTAACAATGAAGCTGCTAAGGATTCAGATCAAAAGAAACAACAAAAGGAAAAAGATGGCTGTTTCTTTTGTCACAAGCCTGGACATATGAAGAAAGAATGTACCAAATATCACGCATGGCGTGCAAAGAAAGGTACATTTGTTACTTTGTTCTGTTCTGAGATTAATTTATCTTCAGTACCTAGAAACACTTGGTGGATAGATTCTGGTGCTACTACTCACATAAGTGTTTCTATGAAGGATTGCCTGAGCTACCGAAAGCCAAGTGATGGTGAAAGACACATCTTTGTGGGCGATGGACAGTCGGTAGAAGTAGAAGCAATTGGACATTTTAGATTGTTATTAGAAACTGGTTTTTATTTGGATTTAAAAGACACTTTTGTTGTACCGTCATTTAGACGGAATTTGGTTTCTGTTTCTGTGTTGGACAAATTTGGATATTGTTGTTCATTTGGAAACAATCAGTTTACTTTGTCTTTGAATTCAAATGTTGTTGGAACTGGTTATTTAAATGCATATGACAATCTATATTTGTTGGAAACAGTTGCATCCTATAATGAAATCTTGCATGTAGATTCACGTGGTACTAAACGTAAATTAAATAAGGAAAATTCAGCATCCTTGTGGCATAAGCGCTTAGGTCATATCTCAAAAGGTAGAGTTGAGCGCTTAGTGTCTAATGGCATTTTAGAATCTCTTGACTTCACAAATTTTGATGTTTGTGTAGATTGTATCAAGGGAAACAGACCAAAAGTAAAAGATTGGGTGCCAATAGATCTTCAGACGTCTTAGAATTAATTCATACAGATATTTGTGGGCCCTTCCCTACGGCATCTTGGAATGGTCAACAATATTTCATAACATTCATAGACGATTACTCACGTTATGGGTACCTATATCTCATTCATGAAAAGTCACAATCATTGGATGTGTTCAAAGCTTATAAAGTTGAAGTTGAGAATCAACTCAACAAAAGAATTAAAGCTGTCAGATCTGATCGTGGTGGTGAATACTACGGTCGATATGATGGCTCAGGTGAACAACGTCCAGGACCGTTCGCTAAATTCCTAGAGGAATGCGGTATTGTCCCATAGTACACCATGCCAGGATCGCCTAGCATGAATGGTGTTGCTAAAAGATGAAATAGGACTCTTAAGGATATGGTAAGGAATATGATTGCTCATTCCACCTTACCCGAGTCTCTCTGGGGAGAAGCATTAAAGACAGCGGCTTATATTCTCAATAGAGTACCAACTAAAGCGACTGCAAAAACGCCTTATGAGCTTTGGACAGGCCAAAAGCCTAGTCTAAAACACTTTCATATTTGGGGATGTCCAGCTGAGGCAAGGCCTTATAGGCCACATGAAAAGAAGCTGGATTCCAAAACAGTGAGCAGCTACTTTATTGGCTATTCTGAGCATTCTAGGGGCTATAAGTTTTATGATCCCATTGCTAAGAATATTTTTGAGACGGGAAATGCAGTATTCTTTGAGGATATTGAGTTTGGGGGGAGAAATAAAGTTAAAAACATTTCTTTTGAGGAGGAATTGGATTCAAACTCAGTTCCTATTATCACTTTTGACAATGTTATACAGTTGCCTACACCTATCATTGATCAAGAAGTGAATCCGGAACCTCAACAAGACAATGTTATACAACCCCTTATTCAAAATGAAGCTATTGTTCCAGAAGAACAAACTCAACAACCTCAAGAACCAGTGCCATTAAGGAGGTCCATGAGAGAAAGGAGAAATGCTATTTCAGATGATTATATTGTATTTCTCCAAGAACAAGAGAACGACAATGGAATGATGGAAGATGATCCAATCAACTTTCACCATGCCATGAAATGTTCTAACTCTCAAAAATGGATAGATGCCATGAATGAAGAGTATAAGTCTATGCAAGACAATAAAGTTTGGGAACTTGTCCCATTACCAGAAGGTGCAAAACCAATTGGTTGTAAATGGATATTTAAAACCAAGAGGGATGCAAAGGGTAATGTGGAGAGTGACAGGGACGCGGAAGATGATCTTAAGGCTATTTAACACTAGAGGGGGTGAATAGTGTTTTAAGAATTTCTTTAAAACTTCTTTGATTTAAATTGATTTAACTAACTTAATGCAAATACACAATCACAGATCAAATCACAGAATCACAAACAGATGCAAATATAAATAAAAAGCAAGTAAAGGAAAGAACACACCAGGAATTTTATACTGGTTCGGTGTTACCCTACATCCAGTCCTGCACAACTCGTACGGCTTTCTATTCAATAATAATCTAGATTACAATCCCTCGATTCCAAGGCAATGAGGTACACCCTCCAGATTCTCAGGTCTCTGGGTAGAACCACTTGATTCACAGGACACAAGTTCACCCGATCGATTTCCAAGGACACGATCACACCTTTATAACTCTACACAAGTTTCTTTGAGTACAAATGTATCTATAACTCTGATAAGCACTGAGATTCTTTGAAGAGAGTGGCAGAGAATCAAACTAGAGATATTCTGGTTTGATTCACTTAAGATTTTGGCAGAATATGGGTAGGATGATTAGAAAATAAGATAAGAGAATAAAGAGGAGAGAAACTAATGAAAGTAGTTACTAGAAAACGTCCATAACAGTCTCTATTTATAGAGAATGAATGGATGTGTCCATTCGAAGAGGTTTAAGCGAATAGACACTTCTTTTGAAAACAACCTTTGCTATAACGGGAAGCATGTCGACATGACGAGTAAATAGGATGTCGACATGGTCTAGTAAAAATGATGATTTGCTTTACTTTGAAAATGATGATTTAAAACATATGCAACTTTATTCAAATGGACTCTATGTATTTGTAAAAGGTATTTAGAAGTAGAAATACTTATGAATGTATATATGTATGTATACTAAAATATATTTAAAATCAAAGTAAATAAACTAAAGTAAATATAATATTAAAATAGATTTTGAGGCTAAAATATCAAGGACAATTTTGAAATTAAAAAATATAACAAAATGATAAATATGATTTTGAGGCTAAAACATTTTTGGAAATGTGAACGAAGGTTTTTCTTTTGAAAAGGAATATTTGAAAATCATTTTATAAAACAAGAGATAATTTTGAAAATCATTTTGAATCAAAATTAGTGGATAACAAAATAGGGCTACTATCCGTTCCACTAGATATTTCGTGAGTTCCATCTCACTAGGGTTCCATCCCTTTAACAAGAACGAAGTGGATTCCATTCCACGAGTAAATTGGATAAAAAAGAATGATAGTGCTTTCAAGGAGTTTTAACAAATATCTAACCTAACTATATTATTTGTCTTGAACTCTTGAATATCTTGAATCTCATGAGTCTTCAATCTTGAACTCTTGATCTTTGTCTTCATCAATTTTGTCTTCTTTACTGTACAGTCTTCTTTTGTTGATACCTGCATATAGATTTCCTGCACATATATATTTTATAACACTTCTATAGTTGTTGTCATCAAAACCACTATCCTATGGACTAACAGAGAGGTATAAGGCACGTCTTGTAGCAAAAGGCTATACTCAAAAGGAAGGTATCGATTTTATAGAGACTTTCTCTCCAGTTTCATCGAAAGACTCTTTTAAAACAATTATGGCACTTGTTGCTCATTTCGATCTTGAGTTACATCAGATGGATGTTAAGACGGCGTTTCTCAATGGAGACATTGATGAGACAATTTATATGGTACAACCAGAAAACTTTGTGTCGAGAGATCCAAAGAATATGGTTTGCAAATTAACAAAATCCATCTATGCACTTAAGCAAGCTTCTCGTCAATGGTACCACAAATTCCATCAAGTAATAATCTCGTTCGGTTTTGAGACAAATATTGTTGATGATTGTGTGTATCACAAGTTCAGTGGGAGTAAACATATATTCCTGGTTCTATATGTTGATGACATTTTGCTTGCCACTAATGATATAGGTTTATTACATGAAACCAAGAAATTTCTATCAAAACATTTTGAGATGAAAGATCTTGGTGATGCCTCTTTTGTATTAGGTATCCAAATACTTTGAGATCGTTCTCGGGGTATTCTTGGATTATCACAAAAGAGCTATATTGACAAAGTACTTAAAAGGTTTGGCATGCAAGATTGTAGACTAGGAGATACCCCTGTTGCTAAAGGAGATAAATTCAGTCTTAGTTAGTGCCCTAAAAGCAATCTTGAAATTCAAGAAATGCAAAAGATTCCCTATGCTTCAGCTGTTGGGAGTCTAATGTATGCTCAAGTATGTACACGTCCAGATATTGCATACATTGTTGGGATGTTAGGCAGATACTTAAACAACCCTGGTATAGACCATTGGAAAGCAGCCAAGAGGGTTATGAGGTATCGTCAAAGAACAAAAGATTACATGCTCACTTATAGAAGATCAGATCATTTGGAGGTCGTAGGGTATTCTGATTCTGATTTTGCTGGATGCCAAGATAGCAGGAAGTCTACATCAGGCTATATTTATCTGTTGGCTGGAGGAGCTATATCCTAGAAAAGTGTTAAGCAAACACTTGTTACTGCTTCCACTATGGAAGCAGAATTTGTAGCATGTTATGAGGCATCAAATCATGGAATGTGGCTACACAACTTTATCACTGGGCTGGGCATTTTGGAGAATGTAGAAAGACCACTGAAGTTATATTGTGATAATAAGTCAGCAGTGCTATATTCTAACAATAATAGAAGTTCAACTAAGTCAAAGCATATTGACATAAAATACTTAGTTGTGAAAGAAAGAGTGCAGAGTGGACATATATCTATAGAGCATATTGGAACAAACTTCATGATAGCGGATCCGCTCACAAAAGGTTTACCACCCAAGGTCTTTCATGAGCACACTGCTCATATGGGTGTTGTATTGCTTGAGGATATTATGGTTTAGTGGGAGTTTGTATTATATGTGATGTATATTTGCTTTAAGACATTTATGTGTTTGACTTTCTGATCAGAAGTAAAGTGTTCAGTTCATTCACTCTGTTTTATTGTTTTGATTCTGACCTCACTTAAGTTCAAGGAGGACCAATTGAAAATAGGCTGATCTATGTCATTTGACTATATATATGTATGTGACCACTGATGGGTTTAGTCATGATTAATATGGGCGAGACCACTGTGATCCTGTATAAATATGGTTGATGGACGAGATTGTTAAGAAATACCTTTATGTAATAGCGAATTTTGAGCTCACAAGGTAATACATTTATAAAGAAACATATGTTGCCCAAGTGGGAGATTGTTGGATTAAAATTCTATTGTGGGCACATATGTTAAAGTGTATAATGCTATTAATATTAAGGTATAAAACATCAAGCGGTATTTACAATTTAATGAGGGGGTAATTTGTAAATATAAAATAACTGCTTTTATTATCAGTTAATAAAAAGCCGTTGGGGTCCCCAAGAGTACGTACGCTTCTCATTTCTTTCATCCCCATCAGAAAGAAAGATAGAAAACAGAAGAAACTGTATTCTTGGAAGATCACAACCTCCATACAATTTTAGATAATGGATTCTGGTACGCTTCCGCTAATCCTTAATTGTTTACCATTTTGATTTCTCTTGAATTGATTAGGGTTAATCAGGGATAAATTGAATTTCCAACACAATATGCTTAGATGTTGAAGGGAGATACGTCTCTTGCATCTCAGTCACTGCACACATTTAGTCATTAACATCTCCAAAATTAATAGTAGAGAAGCTGCTGCTACAGGCAACCGCAACAGAGAAGCCACTGCTACAAGCAGTAGCAGCAGCAAGGCTGCTACTTGTAGCATAGTGAAGAAAATTGATGAATAATATTACTGTTGTAAGTTAATATTAACTGACCAAATCCAAATCTTTAATTTACTCATGCATAATAATAAAAAATAGTTGAAACTTACTTTTACCAAAATTTTATCTTAGGATAAAGCCACAACTTCTCCATGGTCTGATCATTCATAGTAAAACTATGTCATCTTACATGATATATAACATTTAGCATGTAATTCAGATGAGCCACCGAATCTAGACATAATTAAGGATACATTTAAATTATTAATGATATAAGCTAATCTTAAACATATTAAATTCATGCATTTAAGTTAAAGTCGTCAATGGATATCCAAAAAATTCAAAAATTTGTCTACATCTGTATCCAAAAAGCAAATAAATATCTGATATTCGAAAAAGCAGATTCGAACGCGGATATGAAGACATCCGCATCCAAAAATTGTTCGTTCGATTTTTGATAAGATTATAGATCATTTTATATGTATTTTAGTATTATGAAGATATAAATTTATTGTTTTATTAGATTAGTAGTTTATATTTTATGCATTTAATACATAGTTATTGCTCAAAGCTATTTGTTATCATCATATTTGTTGATTTTTCATACTTTATAATCAATTGGATTGGAAAAAAATCGCGTTTAACCAAAAAATTCAATTTATGTTTCTTGATTTATCGATCGTTAGGGACAGGATAATTATCCAACATCCATTTGTATTGGCAGATGTAGATATTCGATATTTAAAAATGATTTTTCGAATGCGGATGCGGATATGGCAATATCTATATTCGAAAGTATCCATTTACATACCCAAGTTAAGTTGAATCCTATAAGATATATGCTGTGAAAGGTTACCCGACATTTTAGAGTGTTCGTTTTTTTGTTAGCATCAATTGTTGGCAACTCTAGATATTCAAAAAGTAACGCTAAAAGCTCTAGCCTATTTACTAATATATTTACCATGTATGCTAATGAGTGGTCAGTTCTAAGACAATTTGCCTATTTGTTTAAATTCAAAAACTGATCTTTATAAATCCAATTTATTGTGTATGCTAACAAGCGGTCAGTTCCGCACAACAATTTTTATAAGTTATATGTGCAACAATAAATTGGCTTTAACGACTGTATGCTAATTTGTAAAGGCCTTAATAAGGTCAATTTTATAAACAAATTAATTCAAATTGGCTTATAAATTCAAAACCTATAAATTACATATTTATAAAACCGAGTAATGAGTGTGTGCTAATAAATTGCTATAAACAAATGTAAATTGTGCATATTTTATATATTTAACAAAATGTTATGCACAACTTTTATTTTTTTGTCTACAAATGGATTTGTTTATAAATTTGTTTATAAATTGTTTTACAGTTTGAAAATCTATTATAAATTTGTTAACACTATTTTATAGTTTATAATTCTATTATTTTTCAAAATGTCTTGCAATTTATAAATCTACTTGGTCACACAAGCTCACATTAATCAATAGCTCTGCAATAGTCCAATGCAATCAAACGATTCGAGGCGCTTACCCAAAAGAAGATCCACTCTAGTCCTTTTTATCGCCTTGCCAATGTAATGGAATTTGAAATACTAGGAATTACTATGGACCCCGGCTATTGCAATTTGACTAGCTACGATGCAAATAAGGTAATCATGATCCTCTAGCTATTTACCTCTTCTACTCCAATCTATGTAGTTCGGAGATTTGGAGTCCGGAGAATGATGATGGTTGTTATGGTCAAGTGTTTACGGGAAAGAAGTTAAAATTGATGTGCATACCGTTGGTCTTATTTTAGGATGTTCTTATGAGGGGATTGATTTAACTGATATACCGGATCACAGTCTTCTACCTAAGGATGAAGTTACCCATCAAATATGGGAAGATAGAATGCCACAGTAGAAATCCATTTACCTTCGACCACGAGCTAGACTATTAAATCAAATGATAATTAATACCATCATTCCTCGTTTAGGTAGTCACGAATAAATTTATCCCAATGACCATAGAGCTTTGTATGCAATATTTGGTCGCCTACCGATTAATTGGGCAAAATTTATTCATGACCAAATTAAAGGATTTTGGTCTACGCATCGTCATTCCATTGTTTATGCTCCATATATAATGCGCATCTTGTAAAATCTTGGAGTTCCTTCGCACATATCACAATACGAAGAAATTCCAACCAAAGATAGTGGACCACGATATCTTTAACTGATGCGTCTTCCCAAAAGTCCACCTCGTATCACTTCCTTCAACCAATGAACTCAACAAGAACAAGAACATCATGGTCTTCCTCCAACTAGTGCTCCTCGACAAAACTACTCCCCTCATCCCACCCAACATCCACCTTCCTCTAGTCATGGTACCGAATATTATTCGGACTCTGAAATACAAGAAGATCGCGTTGAACTAACACCAAATGAATCTCTTCGTGATTTGGCAATCAAAAACCAAAAATAATCACGGCCAATAAATGAGCTTTAAACAAAAAAAAACTGGATTGGAACGCTCTTTCTCCGCTAGGATGAGAAAGATGGAGAAGACTTTGGACAAAGTCGTCTCAACATTAGGCAAAGTGATGTGCAAAATACGTGGCCGATCTTCCTCACGCTCTTCGTCTTCGCCTTCCCTAACACCTCTACCTCGGGTTCAAACACCAGTTTATCGCTCCCAAGCTTCACGAAGTACGTCACACGATAGAGGTGACCGAGGGAAAGCTCCTATTCATGCATAACATGAGGAAGAGGAGGAGGACAGTGATGAAATGTACGTATCTGATACTCCACATTTTCAACCACAATCATACATGGAATTTCAAGGCTTGTCCATTAACGAAGATGAGGAGTAGAACGACCAAACGCAATGGCCAGGCACATATGAGCAGGATCCATCTGCTTACTGGGAGTATTACGAAAACTACGGAGGTCTATCTTATTCTCAAAATCAATACAATTAGACTTTGTTTTCTTTTATTTTGCAACTATTATGCTTGTTTGTTTTCCTATGTATAACTTTTGTTACAATTGCTTCTAAATTTTGCTTTGAACTTTCATATTTGATTTTCCATAATCTGAAGTGATGACATGCTATGACCATTTATATTGTTTATATATGTTTTGTATATCGTTTCCCTCCATTTTGATAATGACAAAGGGAGGGAATTTATGCATATACATAGGGAGAGACACATATACATAGGGGAATACAAACATAAATGAACATAATAATACTTCCATTATATAGTTAATATTTTGATCATATAGTTGATTTTTCACTATATAGTTGATATTTGATTGTATAGTTGTCATCATCAAAAGGGAGAGATTGTTAGGACCTCCAATTTATGTTTCAATGATAACAATTATACAAACATATACATATATAGACCTTATTAAGATTGTAGGTATATGCTTCAAGAAGACACCATGCTTGAAGATATTGAGACTCAAAGAGAAACGAAGATTCATTGACCATACTAAGGTTATTCTACTATAAAAGAGTCCTAGATATAATATTATTAAGGACTCCTTGAGTATATATGCATACATGAGTGCACATAATTTCATGTACATCAAAATTAAGGTGAAAACTAGTTTTACACCTTACAGATGTCTGTGATAAAACCACAGACGTCTGTGACAACTCTCGGGTTAAAAATTAAAACAAGTCACAGACGTCTGAGGATTTTACCACAGGCGTCGATCATGGGCTCAAACTATCAATTACGAATAGACACTTCTGTTTTGAAACAAAAGGAAATCTCCATTCAACAAAAGGTTGCAACCACTAAAATGAATAGACTTTCTTGAATAGTAACAACTCTTTATCTGTACCTTTTTGAATCTATAAATACCAATTTGATTGAGAACTAGAAATCGTCTAACTTGAATTAATTTATTACTCTCTTGATTTCTAAGCACTCTCTTGCATATACATTGTTCACATACTCTCAATCTATTATAATCGAAATATAATTTTGGTTAAATCACTTCCTACAACTCAAAGCATTCATATTCATATACTCAAAGGAGATCATAGAAGATTTGTACTATAAGTCAAAAACTGTTATTTGGAACACAAGATTATCAGAGATACTTTTGTATTAGCCTGTTCCTCCAGACGAAGTGAGGGTAATTTGTTTAAAGGAAATACCGAAGGGGAGCTTTGGGACTGGACATAGGATGGGAGGTTCGAACCAGTATAAAAACTCTGGTTTGCATGCTTTTTTACTATTGCATTAACTTATACACTTGCATATTATACACAAGTTAGATAATATACGATCTACAAGACTTTTAGATAGAGCATCCAACGACCATGATTTTGGAGCTGGAGTACTTCTGATAACTCTGAAAGGTCGAAGGATCCGCTGTGCATTGAAACTTGAGTTATGTGCTATGAATAAGAAGGCTGAGTGTGAAGCATTGGTGGCGAGACTCAAAATTGTGAAGGAGCTAAGAGTGAGAACATTGCATGTCTACATTGACTCCCAACTAGTGTTTTCAAGGTCAAGAAAGAATCTTAGGCTAAGGATGCATGGCTTTCCCCTTACCTGTCAAAAGTGTTGGAGCTATTGGATGAGTTTGAACACTACATGATAATGCATATCGCCAGAAATGCTAATTTATTAGCCAAATTGGCAGGCTCTAGTGATGTGCAGTTGTTGGGAATGTGCCACAAAGGTTTTGAGATCTTCGAGAGTGGATGGGATGGATATTGATTATACCATGGATATTAAGGAGAAGGAGTAATGGATCACTCCATTCAAAAATTACTTGCTAAAGTGAACTCTTTTGAAGAACTAGAATGAAAAAAGGAAGCTCTTGTGTTGGGTACCACGCTACGTTATGCAAGATGGAGCCTTATTTTGAAAAGGATTCTTTACCTATTGTTAAAATGTGCCGACAAAGATGAGCCTAAGAATGTCCTGGCAGATGTTCACAAAGGAAGATGTGGCGATCAGATTGGGGGGGGAGGGCAGAACATAGCAAAGAAGGTTCTTTGCTATGGATATTTCTGGCCAACTGTTAATTGAGATGTACCAGAATACTCAAAAAATACAACTAGTTGCAAAGATTTTTGAAGATTTCAAAAACCCCACCTAACAAGCTTACATAAATGGGTAGCTCATGGCCATTTTCAATTTGGGGAATTGATATTACTGGAGTGCTAAAAATGTCACGCAGAGGAGCGAAGTATGCAATTGTAGCATTGGACTACTTTAGAAAATGGGTCGAGGCAGACCCACGCCATGAGCACTTTGGCAAATGTGATCAATTTTGTAGTGAAGTACATTTTGTGTAGGTTTAAAGTGCCATGGAGGATTATTACACATAATGTAACTCAATTCGATAGTGCAGAATTCTATGATCGAGATTGGTATCGAATAGAAGATTCTTTGTCAGTAGCACATCCTCAGACGCATGGACAAGTAGAAGCATTGAAAAAGATAACCAAATCCATCATAAAGATGTGATTGAAATATGCTAAGGGAAACTGGGTGGATGAATGAGCGGTGACAAGAGCATCGAATCTATAACATGTATTACTATGTAATCAGTAGAGGTTTTATGGAAATCAAGAAATTTTAATGGCAATAGAGAAGACAGAAGGAGAAGAAGATCAATTTGCAAATGGCAAAGAGTATATGCCTATTATAAGCTCCAAAGAGATGCGTCTCTTCGAGACAGACACGACCATTTTTGGTTCAAAAATCAAACAAAAACGGATGAGGTAGGAATCTACCTGTGAGACATATTAGTCCTATATTTTAATTCAAAAACCGACCCAACACGGAGGATGGGTGGCGACGGCTTATGCGTGTGTGTTGTCATTTATGGCATCTCTTTTCAACATAAGATTTGAGAGTCTCGAGAGCCTAACATTCTATTGGATTTCCTATACTTATACAACTATATTTTCTTTTATTTTAAGATATGGGACTATTCTCACTTCCTTCATCTTCTCTTAATAACGTTTTTATAGTAAGAGCGATACTTTATTCAAATAGAGTACTTATTTTGATGTCTTGACGATTCGAACCATGACCTTTAGGATCATAGCCTAAAGCATCATACCGCTTTCCATTCGACTAGTGGTCCTTGACCTTATGTTAATATCTTTCTATCCAAAACAAATTGCTACTATAAAAAAAATTAATAAGAAAAATACTCTAACAATATTTTTGAACCAAAAACAATTGCAACCATTTTGAAGAGAAACACCTCTACGCAACCTATAAATAGGCCAATGCTCCCCACCATTTACCAATCATAAATTTCTAATATTCTTCTCCTTTTCTTTTCTTCTGCCATTAGAAGTCCTTGATTTCTACAAAATATCGATGAACCTATAGTAAACTAGACATTAGTTTAGACACTCTTTTCATGGAAGATTCACATGATAGTTTGGATTGATTTTGTTGGTGCTAATGCAATAGTTAGTAAGATCAAATTCTCAAGCTTTATTATATCTAGAAGATGAAGATGTTGTAATTCAAAGACCCAACTAGTTTGATTAAATGTAGTAAGGGCATTGTCATCTCAAAGATGATGTCCCAAACCATGTGTTTAAAGTGACTCTATTCAACTTTCACCATTGTTATTGTCAACTTACTAGAAAAAAGATACACCACAACAGTGACTTTATCCAAATATTTCATTCGAAAAGTAAATAGTAATACATGATCCAAACCTAAATGCATAATAATAAATCTTCTACTTTAGCCCTTAATACACTCGATCATTTTGATTCCCAAGAAATGTACACCTCTTTAGTAGACAAAGCAACTATAGTCTGCAATCTCGCTCTCCAACTAATAGCTATCCCTCCAAGAGTTAACACATAATTTGATATTGCTTCCTTCGATCTCTATCTCCAGCATAGTCAGAATCACAAAATCAACCAAGTTTAAATCTCTATTTTAGCGCCAAAATCCAAGAAATATACATTAGGTGGCGGTGAAGTATATTTTCTGATATTAAGAGGAACTCCAGACCAAGAGCTTGTTTTTGGCACTGAAGATAGAGATTTCAGTTTGGTTGGATTTTGCGATTTTGATTATGTTAGAGATAGAGATCGAAGAAAGTTAACTCGGGTTATGTGTTCACTCTTGGACAAATAGCTTTTAGTTGGAGAGCGAAGTTGCAGACGATAGTTGCTTTGTCTACTATAGAGGCGTAGCTAATAGCTGCTGTTGAAGCAGCTAAGGAGGCACTCTACTTGAAGTGGTTGATGTGTGATTTAGGCTTTATATATGATGGAGTTGTGATGAGTTGTGATAGTCAAAATGCAATTCACATTGCTGAAAATTTGGCTTTTAGCTCAAGAACAAAGCATACAGTGGTGAGAGAATCCTTTCTTGTCTCAATGAATGAAGAGAAGCTAGTTCATCTTTAGAAAGTTCATATGGAGGAGAACATGGTGGATATGTTTACCAAGTCCTAACCTGCTACAAAGTTCGAGCATTACTAGAACTTGATTCACTTGTTGAGGTGCTAGGTGCAACATGGTGGCACACAGGGAGAGTGTGTTGGTAGATGGAGCCATTTGTTTTTATTGTAGAGATTGATAGGTCCTGTATGGAGAAGGTACTTTCAACACTTTGTTGACAGGAGGTGACCTTGTCGGATCTCGTCGACAAAGTACAATGGGTGATGGCCATGTCAAAGTTCATTAGAGAAGTATCCATGGTGTCTTATCCAGGAGTTGCTAGGAGTATGAGGATGTAGGTGGAGTTGGTCGGCTTGCATGGAAATATAGCATCAAGGCAGAGATTGTTAGATTTTGATGGTATGCTTTTTCCATATTAAAGAAGATTTGGGAGATATTTGAGTTGGTGTGGAATTATGACTCAAATATATTGTCTCTTTTATTGCATTAAAGAAGACAATGAATTATCTACATGAGAAAAAAACTAGTTTGGGAGAAGAAAGTAGTCAATCAATTCTCTAATAAGCTGATTAAAGAAGACATTTTATCAGACGCATGCATATTGGAGGAAAATGAAAAAATCAAATAGATAAATGTTTTCCATATAAATAGGAGAATTGATGAGGTATTGACTTATTACCATAAATCAATTACTTCAACTCTAAGTGATAATCTCTATATGAAGACATTGTTCTTTAGAGTTTTAAGAATCCACTCAAGTTGTCTTTCTTCATATTCTTCTTCTTAGCCTCCATTATAAATATTGTAATTTTCTTTTCTCATAAAGTAATAAAATATCCTCTTCCCAAGTGGATGTATGAAATGACCTCCCTACACCACCGATGCTCATACAACCAAATAGTGCGCTGCTGGAGCATCCGACCGATGTAGGACGATTGTCAAGGGAAAGAAAAATAAATTAAGATGAGGAATAGAAAAGAAGAGAAGGGAATAGAAGAAAAGAGAAAGAAATAAAACATCACACAATCACATAACCTGTCATATATCTCACAGCACACTGGATAAACTATAGTAGCAAACATCCTAGATATAAAAGAGGCAAGACAATGATAACTATATAAACCACATAATCAGAGTACACGGGCTCAGTTATACAAAATAGTACTAGAGTTTATACAGCTGATGGAAAAACTCAACTGATAAACTGTCTCTAATAATAGTAAGTTAACACCGTCAATGCTGCATAGTGTCACACAGTGGAATAAAAAATAATAAACTCAAAATATAGATATGATAAAGCATAACATCTGCTAGTCCATCTGCACAGCTCCAAGTGCTAATTACACATGCTATCTAGTCTATCATGTAAGAGAACCTAAGATAATAAGAAGACAAGCATAAAACCTGAAGCCAGACAACAGTATGGTATGAGCGATAAATAATCTCAAAACACTATAAAAGTTGATATTGTATATGGAACAGACGGTACAGAGAATCATACATGACCTGTCCCTGCATCCCTAGAGTTAGCACGTATAAAAGATATAAGCCACTCTATGATAGTCATCATGAGTGTACTATACATCAAAGTACTAAGGATGTCTAGATATCAACGTCATTAATATCTACATCATGTTACATCCCTAAGGTGATAGAAAAAGTCAAACAAACATGTCATCCATTCTTACATTCACTCACTTAGTATGTTGGATATATAATATTCATATGACCTCATCACCCAGTCAAGGACTACTCAATATACCCATCAATTGGTACTCGAATCCATGCCACTCTATAGGCCAGGAACTAGACTACCTACCTAATAGTCCAGGGTACAATAAGCCACCCGTCTGAGGTAAGGAGCCGTCTGATCCAAATGGGCGTTCCCATATACCCCTACTTTACGAGTACACATCGAAACCTGCGAATATCAACGATCCCTTTGTACATGTCATCCATAGCAGAGCTCATCTCGGAATTGTCCTTACAACTCCTGTCTGAAGTCTTCGCAGTTGGGAACCACTCTAGACAACCATCATAAGTCATAAAGTGTCATCATACATCCAGTTACCTCCCTCCAATAGTCCCCTCAACATAACTCATAGTCAACTACTCTACATCTCAAAGTACAACTGTCCATCATCGAAGCCATTGCTTCCCATCGTGGAATCACATCGCCGAATCATAAAGTCATCACATCGAAGCGTCGCATCTTTGCTTCATCGCTAGAACCACTCGTCGAAGAGCCATATCATCAAAGTCGAACGTCAAACATACGAACTAATCATCATATCCTGCTCCTCGAAGCCGCTCCATTGTCTATGTCAAAATCGGCCAAATCAGCCATCATCAAAAGTGGCAAACATCGACCACTCTAGAGTAGTCGATGTTGATCACTTTGGTCGTGTACTTAACCAAAAAGTGTTGAATGCAAACCAAATGAAAACGCCTGGCATCTTCCCCGAAGTTCGAAGTGTATCTCCAAAGTCCACCATGCTTCATCTTCAGATCAGTCGACGTGCACGGTACTCTATGCACAAAACCCTATCCCACGGGATATATTCTAATCCTATATCATCGGCGTTTCAACCAACTACCAAACAAACTAGCATACATGCAACCAACAAGCATATTAACGTCTATAATAGCCTACATATGTCCATAATAATATAATACAATCAATCCAAAGCAACCAATATGGGATAATGTGGGATTAATATCAAAATAGCCTAAATATATCAATATCATCGAAATAGTCTGCAAATGGGAAAAATATGATATTTAATTTAAAATCATTTTAAAACACTTTTAATTCTTTTTATAAAATATGATATAGGTTTAACTATTTTAGAAATCCTATTTTAAAGTTAGAAAACATTTCAAAGCGTTGTTTTAATACTTTACTAACAGTCATAGTATGGTGAGAGCCAATATCACCCACCTTTTCCAAAACTGACCAAACCAGCGCCAAGACGTAGAGCTTTCCGTCACGAGCGCAACGTAAGAAATGACATCCAAAATGGATCATATGCAAAAGATATGCAATATATAAGATTTGAGATTATTTAAATTATTAATTAACTTAACTAATACTTAATTTAAACTAATTACCTCATTAGCATTAAATCCTTCTTCCATACTCCCATGACTGTACATGCATATCATCCCCAAACCGTGCACCTTCTTGCCATGATACGAAGCTTTGCCTAACGAAATTAAACACCGTTTGCACCGTTATTTTTCTCTTCGAACACTCGCCGCACCGGTATCAAAGTCACAGACTCCGATGCCTCCGCCTATCTTGCGACCTGGCAGTGTTTTCTCGGCCACCATAAACGAACGTGTTTTGATTTATAGCCCCGGAGTTGTTGAAACTTGGTGGAAATGTGTCTCTCGCAAAGAAAAGTTCAATGCCACCATTGATTTCACCTACTGTCACCTAAAATTCCCTAGAACCTAAACCCTAGGTCGCAAAGTCAATCTTGGCCAAGTGCAACCGCGCACTCCAAATCGGGTATAGGTTTATAGATCTCGATCTTACGAATCCATTAGAACAAATTTCATGATTTAGGTGGCCTAGATCTCTTGATTTTGATTTTTGAAAATCAATATGAAGGCGGCCATGTTTTTTCGTGAACCTCAATGGAACAGTAATCGTGTTTTTAACGAAAGAATGGATAAGATGAAGGTTTGATTATTTAAATATTATTTTATTTTATTTCTCAAATAAGACATTGTACATTTCGAGCTCGCACGATCAAACGCTGCATCCGAACGCCATGAAACTCGTCTATGTGCATCGCCTCATTTTTACTGTCTCGATGGTATAAATTTTGTCACTATCTGAGATTGCGCTTCGAGATGATAATTTCATACTTTTCGAGATCGTTTTGACCATTATATACTCATTTCAATTTGCCACGTCGATACAAACTCAATGGCAGTGGTCTCGAGCCCTGATTCGATCGTATTTGAAAAACCTTATTTTGGGACCGTTAATTAATTAATGATTAAATACTTAAATCGATAATTTAAATATCCGATCGATAATAATACATGTCGTTACATTCTCCTCTCCTTAAAAGGATTTCATCCTCGAAATCCTAAGGACGAAGCAACGCAACTCAACATGCTCACAATAAGCAACAATACAAGAGAAATCGTCACTTATCAACCCCCGACATAATCACTTAAAGTGATCACAACAAAGAGAATAGACTCGGAATCAGCTAGGAGCCATCATCCTCATCCCTAAGTACAATCACTATCAATTCCGAAGTCAATGTGGCCAAACCAAACGTCTAAGTTAGGCACTAATTTCCAAAGAAACGGACAATGGAAAACAAGAGCGCCAACTCACTAATCAAAAGGCAAGTCAACTAAATATCATATATTACCGACTCTCTCAACCATTGGCAATGTCCAATATCCTATATGTTGACTTTTCTCTCAATTTTGGCTTATGTCATGGAAAATTTTGGCAACACCTCCTTTACGCGGCTAGGTCTGGGGAAAATCCCAATACAATATAGATACACGCATACATCTCATATATGAGGCTTCTTATACCTAAGGCATCTCGTTTCCAAGGACAACCAAACATATATATCTAAATCTACGCTACAAGGGTTACACCCTCTTTTATAGCAAGAGCATATCATTTAGATGCGAATATAAGTGGATAAGCATTCAAATAGCCAAAAATAGCTTCCATGTACCAGATTAAGTACTCAACAAAGAGGATTAAGCATAATAGTAACATCATGATGTATATAAGCATACTAGATTATATATATAGAAATGTCTTAAATAAATGTACTATATCAAATCTTAGCTACCCCGCATGCCTAATAATCATATAAGCAAAAGTAATCGTATCGAATGCAACCAATCAAACGTCAAATAAGCACTCATAAGATCAAACATCCAAAAATAACATCCATGCTATCCTACCATGCAGGATACTAAACTGTCTATCATAAAAAAGCAAATATGGTATCCAATATGAAAGCTGGTGGAAAAATAGGAATCGCCTTCGCTTTCACTCCGTTGAACCTTTATACTCCACTGCCTTCCTCCTAACATGTTTCATATCATGTTTATCGGTATGAATAGGCATACAAAGTCTCAAAGTTACTGGTTCAGTCTCAATATCATCTAATCAATTTGGTGCCAAATTCCCAAGACGCCTCTTGTAAGTTCTCCCAAAACCCTCTAGTGAATAGTGGATTTCAGTCACTTACAATGTTCTAGGAACACAATGGAATCAAACCATCCATTCCCATTCCCATCTAGGAATGTCAAGTGGCCATAGAAACCACTTGGCTTCTTCTGTTTAACATTTACTAACTAACAATTCATTCATCTTGAAATGAATACCTGACGTCTTTCTTCATCCCTTTCAATTAAAATGTCTATCTCATATCTCGGTACATTTTATTGTCATCGGGATGTACAATCAATCTCAAATGAGAACACTCTACTAGTATCTCATTCCTCAACCCATCGACATTGGGTATAAATAATATCTCATCCTTATGGAGCCAACCATCTCGTTCAGGTCCATACTATGTCACCTGTTAATCCTTTTATCTCAGCGACCTAGAACGTAACGACCTAAGAGAAGGTTGCGACCTAGAGATCTTCGCGACCAAAGGACTTAAGAGATCTTCGCGACCTAAGGACTTGAGAGATCTTTGCGACCTAAGATCCAGGAGGCCTCGCGACCTAACAACATAAGAAGTTCGCGACCTAAGAATGGAAAGGCCTTGCGACCTAAGATCCAGGAGGCTTTGCGACCTAACAGCATAAGATCTTCGCGACCTAAGGACTTGAGAGATCTTTGCGACCTAAGATCCAGGAGGCATCGCGACCTAACAACATAAGAAGTTCGCGACCTAAGAATGGAAAGGCCTTGCGACCTAAGATCCAGGAGGCTTTGCGACCTAACAGCATAAGATCTTCGCGACCTAAGGACTTGAGAGATCTTTGCGACCTAAGATCCAGAAGGACCTCGCGACCTAGCAACAGAAAGGATTGCGACCTATGGAACTCAACGACCTAAGGTAGCTAGCGACCTAAAGGACTTAACAACCTAAGGTAGTTAGCGACCTAAGGGACTTGACGACCTAAAAAGGCTAGCGACCTAACTGTTAAAGCATGTTCAGCACCTTACGACCTAAAGCTCAGACAGCTATCCTTTAACTCGCTTACGACCTACTACTTGATCAAATGAGGCTAAGCACAGCTTTACCAGCTAACTTCTGAAGCCGCAAAGGGACAGCGACCTAGCTTAGGTCGCTCGCGACCTACGACCTAACTAAGGTCGTACGCGACCTAAGACTTAGGCAGAATTCCTGCCCAGAAATCTGCTCCTATAAATACTCCATCACTTCCAACATTCGAGGGACTTTTGGCAAATCATTTCTACAGCGCTGTTACTCCGTCGAACTCTTCATTCATTCAGTAATCAAGGATCCTTCAAGCATTCGCGACACTACAACAAGCTTCGAGAGAAATTCCTCACATCCGACATGGATTCATCGAGTTTCACCGTCGAAGATTGAGCTAGTAGTCTAGATTGTTTCTTGTGATCGAATTGTACTGTTTCCTGAAGAGATTTGTATCAAATTGTAACCGAATCAACAATAAGAGACTATAAAGTGGACGTAGGCTCAATTACGGGCCGAACCACTATAAATCTGTTGTTCATTTACTGCATTTCGGCTATTTTCCTGCTTAATTTCTGTTCCCGTCACACGGGTGGTGCTTTCACGATCTTATTACACACACCGGGTGTTATCGTTCATATTTTAACGTTAACATTTTGGTGCTTTCACTGAGAACCCAACTCAGGCTACCATCCATCATTGCTTCACACAAGTTTGTTGAAAAGATTTCCTACAGAACCAGAAGTCTATCAGACATAATGGCTCCTGGAAGGAAACGAAAGGTTGTCAGATCTGGAAATGTTCATGATGATACCGCCACCTCTGCTTCACCAAGTCAAGCAGCTCCAAGCGTCGGGGTGATGCGAGAGGAGCTAGACGCTGCTGTATCCGGACTATACCAACAGATTGAGACTCAAAACAATCTGATGATGGAAAAACTGAATGCTCTGCTTGGTGCCAACCAAAGACCAATGGGTAATGAAGAAAACACCGCTGATGCTCTTCGCAACTCCGAAGGGAGGAATATTCCTCAGGGGGGATCAGGTGCTGCTGAAGGGGCACCCCTCCGAGCTGAAGGATCTAGACCATCGCCAATTTTCAACGAAAATCTGCCCGGGCAAACATCTGAGAAAATGGCAGAAGTCTACTCCGCAAAATCTTTGAACAATGAGGAATATCTTTCTGGCATGATCAAGCAAATAATGAAAGAGAGCATGCAGAGAGGTGAAGATGAGAGTGAATGGGGATTCGCGCCAAGCAAGACTCCATTTACCGAGAAGATTCTAAAGGCTGAATTTCCTAGAAAATTTGTTCCCCCCACCATTCCTGCTTATCGAGGAACAAGTGATCCAAACCAATTCTTGTATAAGTATGACTGGCACATGACCGGTGCGAGAGCAACTGATGAAATCAAGTGCCGGTATTTCCCAGTATATTTGGAAGGAGTGGCACTTCTCTGGTTCACCAAACTTCCTGTCCGATCAGTAGATCAGTTTTCCGATCTGACTAGAAAGTTCAAAGAGCAATTCAGGCTATACGCTTCAAAGGCAAAGGACATAATGTCATTATCCAGTCTTGAACAGAATCCGGGAGAACCTATTAAATCATTCCTGAACCGTTTCAATATAGCTCTGGCAGAAGTTGATAACGCAGAGCCACGGATGATCTTGACCTATTTGATGCGTGCTATCGACAAATCGAGTGAATTTGGAAAATGGCTGAAGATGAAAGAGCCAAATTCTCTCGAGAAATTCTACAAGAAGGCTGATGAATTCATACGCTTGGAAAATCTTCCAGCATCAATGAAGGTGGTGGCAGCAAAGGTGGAAAATAATACTGCCGCTTCGGAAAAGAAAGATTCCGGAGGTCAGAAAAGGGAAAATCACGAGGGGAAGAAACAAAAGGATACAAAGAAACCTCGCTTCTTCAAACCCTCAGATTTCACTCCATTGACCGACACTCTGGAAAATATCTTCTTCGCCACCAAAGATGCTGTGGATTATCCCAAACCGGCTGAGATAAAACCGGGAAAAGGCGCTATGAGAAATGGAAAGTTCTGCCGTTTTCACAACCAACCCGGTCATGATACCAATGACTGTCGCCACTTAAATAGCTTAATTGAAGAATTATTGAGAGAAAACAAGCTGCAACAATATGTCAAGAAGAACAGAAGTGATCCATCTTCGTCTACTCAGAGACAACAACCCTCTAATCAGCCATCAGGCTCAAGTAAAGGTGCTGCGGCACAAGAATCTGAGAGGCCCGTTATCAACGTCATTTCAGGGGGCCCACACCCAGCAGGCAGAAGCTGGGGTGAGATGGAACGATACGCTCATGCTTTGAAGTATATCCCGGCAGAGGAAGATGTTTTTGCTGTAGAAAATGCTGCACCCCTAAAACAGCAAAGGATTTCAGATAATGATATTTTGTTCAAGGCTAGGGATTCTATTGGTATTGAAGCTCCCACCATAGATCCCTTAGTTATCTCTGCAGGAATTGGGCCAGCAATAGTAAGACGAGTACTCATTGATTGCGGTGCTTCCTGCAATATACTCTTCAAGAAAACATTTGACCAGATGAAGATCCCAATGTCCGACGTTCAGGCTTCATCACAAAAGATCGTTGGTTTCACTGGGGAACCATAGCAACCAATCGGAACTGTCGATTTGTTCGTGGAACTTGGTGAAGGGCAGAAAAGGGTAGCTCGAAAACAAACCTTTGTGATTGTTGATGGAATTTCTGCCTACAATGCTTTCCTAGGCAGGCCGACTCTAGCTGCATTCAAAGCCATTTTGGCCCCGTGGTGCCTAACTATGAAGTTTCCTACAGAAAATGGTGTTGGTGTCATCAAGGGAGATCAAAATGCTGGACGCGAATGTTATCTCATAGAGCTTCGAGAAGCCAGAAAGAGAGAAATGGGTAAAGATGCGGCAGCTCCTCTCCGCATCAAAAACCCAACCTTATAGCAAATACAGGGTGGCCCCTGCACTGGTGAGCATAGTGGTGCAAGGCGAGAAATGGACCCCAGAAAATCCAGTGCAGAGGAGAATAGAGTGGTGCCCGCAGAAGTTACGGTACCAATACCTGTCGACTCAAAAGACCCAAATAAAGTACTTAATGTGGGTTCGCAACTAAGTACAACAGTTCAAAATACACTGATATCATTTCTAAAAGCAAATCTAAACGTGTTCGCTTGGTGTCATGCTGATATGTGCGGAATCTCTCCAACAATTGCTGTTCACACTCTGAATGTCGATCCGAAATTCACACCAGTAAAACAGAAAAGGAGAACTCAAGGTCCAGAAAGGTCAGCAGCTTTAAAGGAAGAGGTAGATCGCCTCTTAGAGAATAATTTCATCAAAGAATCCCACTACTCCGATGTGTAACTAAAGAAGAAGCCAAGACAATCTTAGCAGAGGTGCACGGAGGAGAATGTGGAGACCATTCAGGTGGTCAAACACTTGCAAAGAAAATTCTCCGATATGGGTATTTCTGGCCGGATATTAATCGAGATGCTGCAGCTTACTCCAGGAAGTGTGACAAATGCCAAAGATTTGCAAAAATCCCAAGAGCACCTTCCACCGAACTCACACAAATGGTCAGTCCATGGCCATTTGCCATTTGGGGAATAGACCTAATTGGACCATTACCGATCGCTAAATCAGGAATTAAATATGCTATTGTCGCCGTTGACTATTTCACCAAATGGGTCGAAGCTGAACCTTTGGCCACCATCACTTCTAAAAAGATGATAAATTTTGTAACGAAGAATATCATTTGCAGATATGGTGTGCCACAGAAGATAATCACCGACAACGGCACTCAATTTGAAAGTGAAGAATTCCAGGATTTTTGCAAACGATTCAGAATTCGAAAAAGCTTCTCAGCAGTGGCTCATCCGCAGGCAAATGGGCAAGTGGAAGCAGTTAACAAGATTATCAAGTCAACTATCAAAAAGCAACTTGAAAAAGCAAAAGGTGGTTGGGTTGATAAGCTTCCATTAGCACTATGGGCGTATAGAACTACTCACAAAACTGCGACTGGGCACACTCCATTTTCACTGGCATACGGATCTGAGGCAATGATTCCAGTAGAAGTAGAGGTTCCTTCACACAGAAGAGTTCATTTCAATGAAACCGAAAATGAAAAACTGCAACTTGAAGCGCTTGATTTTCTTGATGAGAAAAGAGAGGAAGCTAGGCTCAGAATTTCAGCTCATCAGCAGAGAATAGCCAGGCATTTCAACTCCAAAGTTCGCCAACGCAGCTTTGAAATCGGAGACTTGGTTTTGAAAAGGATCATGACAGCAACTGGTGTGTTTGGGCCAAACTGGGAAGGGCCATATGTCATAGGCACTAAACTTCTTGATGGCACTTTCAAACTCATAACTGTTGAAGGAGATCCAATTCCAAGGGCCTGGAACAGCAACCATTTGCGCCCTTATTTTACTTGAAAAGAGCTCTGCTCAAAATTGTAAAATAATGATGAATGTATCAGTTGTATTGTGAAATATTGTAAATCAGTGTAAATGAATGAAAGCTATAAAGTGGACGTAGGCCCGATTCTTGGCCGAACCACTATAAATCTTGTGTTCTTTACTATTTCATAATGCCTGTTTTATTTCGATATGTAAATACTTTAAATGTATCGCTAAAATATCGATTCAAAATTGCAGGACATTATAACAAGGCTTGCTCATCACAAAGCTAAGCGACCTCTATAAATCAGCTATTGCACAAAAACCAAACAGCAAAAATTCCAAACTCAAATCCTACTCAAGGAAAACTTCACATAAAAAGTTGGCGACTTCACTAGGACAAATCTTTGTTCACTAGTTGAGATTGTCGTTATGAACGGGCATCCAACTAGATAACTCGCGTTTGTCTCGTGAAGTCATTCAACAGTGAAGTACACTCCTTCGGATGAAGCAATTTACTCGCAAAAAAGAAAAAAAAAGAAAATGTGCTTGGAAATGATGATAAGAGATTGCTAATGGGCAGATGATGAGAGAAAATTTCCAAGCAAACAAAGAAGCAGACAAAGGGAGGTATGCCTCTCAACAGGAAGGCCGGGAGATCCACTAAAGGGACGCCTTCTTAATCGGAAGGAACAAGACCCTCGCTAACTGATCGTGATGCATCCGACCAGATAGCGTATGTCCGTCCCGTGGATCCACTCGCCCCTGAGACGCAACCTACCTGGCACACCAACCAACCAAAGCCCTCTAACGAGGCACGCCAATAAATGGAAGTGCTTTACTCAATCAAAAAGATCGGTGGGACTACCAAAGGGGCACCTTGTTAGTTAATTGCGATCGTTTGTGCAAGCAAACATCCAATCAAGCAACTTGCGTTTGCCCCGTAGACCCCTCTGACCACGAGAAAGTAACTTCCAGGCAATCGCAAGCCCTCTTCGGAGGCACAAGCCCTCTTCGGAGGCACAAGCCATCTTCGGAGGCAAAAGCCCTTTTCGGAGGCACAAGCCCTCTTCGGAGGCACAAGCCCTCTTCGGAGGCACAAGCCCTCTTCGGACGCACCAGCCATCTTCGGAGGCAAAAGCCCTTTTCGGAGGCACATTTCACCAGGGTAAAAGTGCAAAATGCTTTTCTTCGGAGACCCACTTCACCCGAATAGAAATACAAAAATTGCTTCTCTTCGGAGACCAACATTGCTTCTCTTCGGAGACCAAAATCAAGACTTCTTCAGAAGCACAAGACCTCTCCGGGGGCACGACAATATTCCACAAAGCATAATGCTGCTCTTCGGAGTCCACATGCTACTCCTCAAGAATACCAAAATAAAGCCCTCCTTAGAGGCACACTTCGGTTCTTAAGGAAGACCTACTTGTTCATCTTAAAAAAAAAAAAAAACTCTTCCCCAGAAATCGAAGTGCTAAGTAATATCTTCTTCTGAGATTCGCTTTACCGCGTAGGAGAATTCACTTCTCAAAAACATGAAGTAAACATCTCCGAAGGTTGAAGCGTGAAAACTTATCCGAAAATGAGACACGCTCCGTTTAAGTAGAATAATCATTCCCTCAAAGACGGAATAGTTATTCTATGGAAAATAAGAGTACAGGTCTCGCTAAAAGCGAAAGATATTGTAATGCACTTGTGGTATAGGGGCAATATCATATGATACGGCTACAACAATAAAAAGCAGTATTCAAGCAACATACCACAAGCACATAACAATATCACGCGAAAAAGCTGTGGAATAAGTGCATTCTTAAACACAAACAAAAAGTTTGTACAAGTGAAAAGAATCGTTTGTTCTACACTAAAAATAAAAAACAAATGCATTCTCACATACACAAGAGTTTGTACATAATTGTTTTATTTAGTACTATGAAAATTCTTTACATATGCAGATATCTCGAACAAGCAAAAGCGGGGACCGGTACCCGCACAATCCCCGGTCAATACATGCAAAGAGCAAAAATAATGAGTAGAAAATCCAGCTTGATTATTCCTTCTTCTCACCACCTTTGGAGCCCTTTCCCGGCCTAATGATTAGCTTTTGAAGTCATTGTGAATGGGTAGGGGCAGAAGGAGAAAGCGGTACGGCCAGATCAACTACTGCTTCCTCTTCAGTGGAAGTCTTCTTCTTCTTCCTTACAGCACGCTTCCCCTTCCTCTTTGAAGAAGACTCGTTCCCCGGAGTAGCAAGCAATGTTGAAAGCTTCGTGTCGTCATCAAGAGATCGCTCCGGGGTCTTCTCAATGTCTTCAAAATCCTCCGCCTTTTGTTCCTGAGAAGCAGCCGGATCATCCAAGCCTTGAAGAGCTTCGATTTTCTCTGCCTGTGATCCCGGTTGGGAAGCAGAAGGAGGAGTAATTTGGGAAGATGGAGGAACGGCAACCGAAGGAGTGAAAGCTTGTGCAGTGCTTGGTGCCTCCGCTGTAGAAGAAAAGAAGTTAAAATCAACATCCCCCGAAAATAAAGAGGACATCGGTTCACCAAAGTTTAAGTAACAAGTAAGAAGGTCATCGAATTCGGCTAAGTCAAATGACTGGTTCATTGGACCCGAGACGACGCCAAAAGTACCTGGAGGAGTTGGCCTTGCAAGATCAACCTCAAACTTCTCGACTTCAATATCATCCAGTGCCTCATCTTCAGTAGGAGTAGTTGCAGTTTCTTGGGCAACTTTAGCTAGATGTAAAGAATGAGAGCTGGAATCCATAATATTAACGTCGGCTGAAGTGGAAGTATGAACGGGGGCAGTTAAAGGAGCTTCTTCTTTTGGAGGCTCTTCTCCCGTTGTTTCAGCTCGTATTTTGGCAAGTTGCTCCTTCCCCTTAACAAGAGCGGCACGAGCCTCATCATCGAGATAGCGCTCCTCAAGTTCCAACTCATTATAGCCAGCCCCGCCAAGCATATCCATTGCGACTTCCCACACTTCAGCCAATGTAATTTCATAACCGGGACCAAGAAAAGAGAGGCTTCCACGACCCAGAACGCTGTGTAAATAAAAGTCGAATAAGGTAGAGCTGATGTCTGCTTTCGTCGCCTCATGTGATTGCTCAGCCGCTTCCTTTTCGGCAACGGCAGCAACCCGGCCAGCGGTAGCCTCATCACGCTCTGCCTCGGCTTTAGCAAGTCGAGACTTTAGTAACTCAATCTCTACGTTCTGGGAGGTGACCTTTTCCCGCAAATCGGTGTTTTCTGTGCGGTACTTCTCAGTAATATGCTGTTCAGCGGCAAGCTTCATTTCAACATCTCTCTGTGCAGCATGTGCATCCCGCACTTGCTTTTGAAAGACTTCTTCTTTTTGAGTATGAGATGCAGAAGAAGAGGCAAGATCTTCCTTAAGTTTTTTAACCTCGGACTCAAGTTTTGCATAACCATCAGCAATATTTGTCATCTCGAGATTATGCTGTTTGCAAATTTTGTCCCACTCCGCCTTGTCGTTTTCCATAGTCAGCATCGCCTCAAGGTTTGCACGATTAACCCTTTGAAGTTCATCGACAAGCTTCTGCCACTGCGACATCCTCTCGATGTTAAGCCTGACTGCGTCAAGACTGCTAAGCATGTCTTGCTTATCAATCGGAACTAAGTCCAAGTCAAAGCGCACCCCTTTTAGGCACCAATTCGGAAAACGGCTCTGAAGTGTTGGGGGGCCGTCCTTGACTTGATATTGCGGTCTGTTAATGATAGTCTGAATGTCAGATTTCTTCAGAGGAGGAGAGCTGGCCAGAATATCAGAAGGAATGGGAGCGTCAGTCTTTTCAGAAATTTCAGACGCGTCAATCGGTTTAGATCGTTTGCTCGGTTCGTCAGCAATCTGAGTTTTTCCCTTATCATCGTAAGACTTCCGCTTATGAGAGTAGTCACTTCTATGCGAAGAGTCATATCGCTCGGCATCTTTCCTTCTTTGCCGCTGATCGTAATCCCGCTTCTCCTGGGCTTTCCTTCGAGCCCTCTCTTCATCTGTTTCTTTTGGGGTATCAAGGTACTTCCTAAAGTCATAGGAGCCGCGGCCTCCACGGTACTTGAATGAGTCATAATATGAACCTGTACGTCCCATTGGAGAACCTGAAAGCAAAAAAGGAGTAAAGTTTAGAAATTTCCAGGAGAAAGAGGATAAATGTTTATAAGTGCTGAAAAATCCTAAGTGTGTGTGGCGTGCAAGCTACATGCGTCAAACTACAGACCACGCTTTAGTGTGGAAACAGGGACGACTGGCGTAGTAGGCGTCCGGGTTTGTTTAAAGGTGGAAGTCGCCTCGACAACGGGAGAAGTTGCTTTTGGATTGTTATCCCCAAAAAGCTCTTGAGAAGTTATCATGATATCGCTCAAGCCATCAAAGGTGTCATCACCCAGGTGTTCAGCAGACTTCTCTTTTTCAACCTCTGTATCAATTGATTTTTCAGAAATTCGAGGATTTTCTTCCTCCTCAATAATTGGGGCAAGTGCCGGTTTGTTAATTGACCCTACAACATCGATAGATGCGGAACATTTTATCAAAGCAGTTTCCACGACGGGTGCTTCTGATGCAGTTTCTTCTACGGAAGCTGGGGCATTCGAGGCCTCTGCTTGGGAATCTGAAGCAACTAACGTTTCCGCATCAGAACTAGAAATTTCATGAATCTGAGTCGATCTAGAAGGATGTAAAAGGCCAAACTGATGCAGAAATTCATCTTTCAGCAAGAATTTGGCGCTTCTCTCTTCAACGTCAACAGCACTCAAAGTATCTAACATCGACTTACGGCTGGTATCTCAAAGAAGAGAAGGAAGTGCTGCACGAAGAAAGAATGGAATTAAGCATTTGATGGTTCGAATTATGAAAAATCTAGAAAAACGAATCGGTAAAAGGTAATCTTACTTCCGACTCTCCAAATAGCATAAAATCCCGGAGGACAGCGAACATAAAAGAATTGAGTCAAGAATCCGTGGGCACTTTCAGGCAAGTCCAGAATTAGTTTGCGATTCCTAGCACTCCTCACAAGTATGATAGAAGGATGGTCTTTGTTCTTTGCAAATGTGCACAAGAAGCGAATTTCATCAAAAGAGGGAAAACGGTTCAACGTTCTCCTGAAAAGCACACACAATCCCAGCAGGATGGAGTATCCGTTAGGGTGTAGTTGAAAGGGAGAAATAGTTAGCCGAAGAAGGAGTTCCCGAAGACAGTCGTTAAATGGAGGAATGGCTCCACTTGAACACATCTGCCGGTTCACAGCAACAAAGCCAAGAGGCGGCCTGTCAGCAGTGTCGTTTGGTCCAGGAAGTAAAGCATCTGCTTCGGCAATGCCAAATTGGATGCACAGTTGTCGGAAGACTTTATGGCTTAGAGTAGTAGAAGTCCTTTCCGGAGGATCGTTTAGTGGAGTAGCAATTGGAAAAGCTTCTCCGGCTATTTCCAAGTCTTCCTGTTGAGATTCCATTCTACACAAGGAACTGGACGATTAAATATTAAGGTGCACGTTTCCTAAAAAGAGTGAAGTGTTGTGCAAAACTAATACAATAACGAGCAAATGTAAATGAAACTAAACTAATTGATACTTGTCAATTATAAAGTTTCAGGGCTTAATATCTTAAGTCCAAGAATAGTGTTGCGTTGATGCAAATAAATCAGCTTTAGTTGATCACTTCAATTTTGCTTTAATACTTCACTTAGATTTGTTAGTTCACAGCATTTCGTTCACGAAGTTCATTTAAGTTTGATTTTCTTTGTCAACTAATCTATTGTTTGATGTGGGCAATCAATAGCAGTATATTCGTCCCATTTTTCTATGAATGTTGCTTCTAAACAGGTTATTAGCATTAAAGTTGAGTCAATCCGAGAAGAAGTGCAAAGCCCAAAATAATTCAAGTTCAGAAAGTCAGTCAAAAGCTGTTCAAAGTTCTAAGTGTTAGGTCGCTTACGACCTAACATAGGTTGCGGTGTTCTTATGCTATGTTGTTCAGGTTGAAAGTTCAAGACTGTGAAAAATTGTCTAAGTATTAGGTCGTTCAGCGACCTATCATGAGTCAGGATTTCTGAAGGTCGCGCGTTGCAACTGAATGGATTAAGGTGGGGCAATTTTCTCTAAGTCCTAGGTCGTGCACAATTGTTTAAGGTTGAGAACTCTCTAGGTCGCAAATGTTGTCAAATCGCAAAAAGCTTAAGTCGCTAAGCTTCCCCACGCGACCTAACTCCTAGGTCGTTCAAATCTGGTAGGCTGGTGACTTCCTCTCCAAGCAATGTCACATTGAATCCGATAAACCAATACCACCAAATCAGAAGAATTGATCTTCCCCTTCGTTCTACCCCAACACACCACCAATTAACCAGCAAATCAATTGCAAACCCTATAGATTCGTGGTAAAAGGCTTTCATACGATCATGAATCGCCACGGCGCGTCAATTGACAGGCAAAAGTTATTGGAAACAACCGTTCAGAAAGCGCAATGCACAAAATTAAGCTTGGGGCAGGTAACAGCGATTCGTGATCGAGTGATGATTATGGATGAATAAGAGCCGATTCACTTACGAATTATGATTGGTGAGGAGGAATCGTTGGCTGATTGGGTCCAATTCGTCTCTGAAAGCTTGAAAAACTGCTAATGGCGATGGAGGTTCAAAACAGTAGGGTAGGGGAGAAGGTGCGACCTAACCAATTTATATGAAGCTAAGAGTGGGAGGCGAACAGGCGCGTAAAAGCTCTAGGTCGTTTGCGACTTAGCGAGGGTAAATCGAAGCATACGACCTATGGCATAGTCATATGCTTCGAGGGGCAAATGTTAATCCTTTTATCTCAGCGACCTAGAACGTAACGACATAAGAGAAGGTTGCGACCTAGAGATCTTCGCGACCAAAGGACTTAAGAGATCTTCGCGACCTAAGGACTTGAGAGATCTTTGCGACCTAAGATCCAGGAGGCCTCGTGACCTAACAACACAAGAAGTTCGCGACCTAAGAATGGAAAGGCCTTGTGACCTAAGATCCAGGAGGCTTTGCGACCTAACAGCATAAGATCTTCGCGACCTAAGGACTTGAGAGATCTTTGCGACCTAAGATCCAGGAGGCCTCGCGACCTAACAACATAAGAAGTTCGCGACCTAAGAATGGAAAGGCCTTGCGACCTAAGATCCAGGAGGCTTTGCGACCTAACAGCATAAGATCTTCACGACCTAAGGACTTGAGAGATCTTTGCGACCTAAGATCCAGAAGGACCTCGCGACCTAGCAACAGAAAGGATTGCGACCTATGGAACTCAACGACCTAAGGTAGCTAGCGACCTAAAGGACTTAACAACCTAAGGTAGTTAGCGACCTAAGGGACTTGACGACCTAAAAAGGCTAGCGACCTAACTGTTAAAGCATGTTCAGCACCTTACGACCTAAAGCTCAGACAGCTATCCTTTAACTCGCTTACGACCTACTACTTGATCAAATGAGGCTAAGCACAGCTTTACCAGCTAACTTCTGAAGCCGCAAAGGGACAGCGACCTAGCTTAGGTCGCTCGCGACCTACGACCTAACTAAGGTCGTACGCGACCTAAGACTTAGGCAGAATTCCTGCCCAGAAATCTGCTCCTATAAATACTCCATCACTTCCAACATTCGAGGGACTTTTGGCAAATCATTTCTACAGCGCTGTTACTCCGTCGAACTCTTCATTCATTCAGTAATCAAGGATCCTTCAAGCATTCACGACACTACAACAAGCTTCGAGAGAAATTCCTCACATCCGACATGGATTCATCGAGTTTCACCGTCGAAGATTGAGCTAGTAGTCTAGATTGTTTCTTGTGATCGAATTGTACTGTTTCCTGAAGAGATTTGTATCAAATTGTAACCGAATCAGCAATAAGAGACTATAAAGTGGACGTAGGCTCAATTACGGGCCGAACCACTATAAATATGTTGTTCATTTACTGCATTTCAGCTATTTTCCTGCTTAATTTCTGTTCCCGTCACACGGGTGGTGCTTTCACGATCTTATTACACACACCGGGTGTTATCGTTCATATTTTAACGTTAACATCACCTGATGCGCCTCTACTGACACTACTCGTTCTTATAATTTAGCCACGATCTCTGCTAGTCTAGCTTCTCGCCTCTGACTTCTACCGATCCATTAAATTGAAGTAGGTTTAATAATGGAACTGGCCAACATCTTTGGCACTAGCTCACACCGAGTTTTGAAGTCATAACCAGTGATAAACTCAAGCGATGCCCATTCTAGGAATATCACTCCTAACTGGTATGTCTTCCACTCGAAGAACTAACAAATACATTTCCATTTCGGTCGTACAGGAAATGTCAAATCCAAAGGAGGCTAAGAACTCTAACCATCACTGCTGGTAAAGGTCAAGTTCCCTCTCGGAGAAGAGGTACTCCAATTATGTGGAATCACTGAACAATTCGAACCCCTTTCCTAATAAATAGTGCCTCCAAATCTCCAAAGCGAACTATATCGTCTCCAACTTTGGACCAAGAGTCGGACACTTCCTCTCGTGCAGTTTGAGCTGTCAACCAATCATGCGACAACTTTACCTTTTGATATCAATTCCGCACCCAGTTAAGTACCATGGGTAAGTGCATACTATCACCTCTTCATTCCCACTCGGAATGAGTAACATCGACGCACTCATCAACCCCTCGGTCAGACCCACCAACACGCGTCCGCACCTCACATCTCAAATAAAAGTCTAATCCTTCTCGTCAAATTGGTTAATGGTGCTATTCCATTTGAGAAGTCCTTGGTAAAGTGTATATAACATATTATCCTAATAATTTTCAAAGGGTATGAGACAAGAAATTAATGCCGAGATTAAGAGTTCATGTCGAGGTTCAAAGCTAGGGATTATGTCAAGGTTCAAAGCTAGAGATCATGTCGAGATTCGAGGCTTCGGATGCAAAGATAAATATCGACATAAAAGTCTTTGTCGGCATCAAGAAACAAAAAATTGTGGTAAAAGAACAATCTCGCTCCTATCCAATGATGTCAAGCTTCTTCAAACAAGCTACTTCATGTCCACAACGAGAACAAAAAATTGTAGACATCATCAAGGGTCAAGAAGTAACATGTACCAACCATAATAGGGCAATCTTGACAACTGTTGTTGTCGAAGTCCATCAATAACATCAATGTTGCACTTCAATGGCATCAAGGATCATCAAGGAAGAACGACTTCGAGCATTGTGGTCATACCGAGGTCTCATCAGAAGGAACAAGAGCACAAGCGCTAAAGTGTGATGACTCTATCCATACCGAATCCAATAAGACTGCTTTCATCAATGCTCGACGACGTTGAAACATGGCGAGGCTAAAGATTGGCGGCACCTACTACCCGCCCAACTCTATAAATATAGGCCAAGGAACTCCATGTTGGAGGCCGATTTTTTCATTTTCTCTCTCTTGTTCTTAAATCGTAATCTAGCAAACCTTAAATGGAATTGAGAAAAGTTGAATTTGATTATAATCATTTTTTATCAATAGCAACAAAGGCTTGGATTGGTTTATGAACTTCGACTATGATTTTATTCAGTCATTATCAATTTGGTCTTGCAAATACTTAGACTCGCCGAGTTCAAAACTCGATATGATTAGCCTCGACGAGCTATGAACTTCGTGATGATTTTATCCCAGTTACTTAGCTCGATATGGGGCAGTCGTAAAGTTCAAAGCTTGACATGACCATAGTCGATGAACCTTTAACAACCACGGATGCATAGCCTCGACATTATCATTCTCGTTGAGTTTTGGGCAACGGAAAGCTTATATGTGCATGGTTATATGAGCATTGAATTCTCGAACATGAGAGCAAAAAGGGCATACGGTATATTATCATGCTTGATAAATCATATCCCCAACCTGTCGCATCTTCTACATTTTCATTTGATCATATGATGTGACATAATTCCTTAAAAGAATATTGTATCTAATAGTTTTAAGTAGAAGGATGCAACGTTGCCATCCTAGCTTTCTTTGATGATGTCGAGTCCCTTTAGGATATCGAGCCTAACAGTCTAAGATTGGAAAAGGAGTTTATGCTTTCTCTCAAGGATCTACTGTCATCCTATATTAATGATTTTAGCAAACACTTAGTCTTACATAGCAAACACTTGTCCTTGATCAATGACATGCGGTTAATTAGCAACATATGTTAAAGTCAAGAGCTAACTTGTTATTATCGGCATCGGGGTGTTATACTATTTTTTGGTCTAACATTTTTGGCGCTAAAAGAAGGGCTTGAACCTCCGATTTATTTAATTTTCATTTTCAGAATTAATGAATCAAATTTTTATTTCAGGAAAAATGAAATCGAAACGGCTTAATTGTATGAATGAGAACATAACATGCATGACAACTTTAGAGGAAACTGTTACTCCCACTTTCAACTTAGAAGGTGCGGAAATGGGATAACCATCAACTCTAGCGTAACCCAACAACAATGAAGCTAAGATAAAGAGCTTAGAACAACAACTGCTTGAAATGAAAGGGCTTTTAGCAATGGTGCTTACTCAAAAGTCATCCAAAAGTGAACTCTCCAAGGAGGGATTTAAACGCTTCTCTACTTAGAAGCAAAAGCAAGCTCAACATAACTCCATGAAAGAAGAAAGACGATCAACCTGCCAAGCTAAATTACTACGAGAGAATAGATGAGAAGTCCAATGAGCAGTCCAAGAGCTCAACCACTGAAGGATACAAACCCAAATGAACAACCACCTGATGAAGATGATTATATAAAGGACATGGTTGAGAAGATAGCAAAAAATATATTCAATGATAAAGGAATAGGAAATCTCAATGAGAAGGCCAATGCCAATCACCGCAGGGCTCCTTTCATCGACGAAATTATGTCTACAAGATCCCATCTCATGTGAAGATTCCATCCTTAAGTACGGTGCAGACTCTTCCCTGTCACTTTCCAAGGGCGGCCGCTAAGTGGTACTGACAGTACTATGAAAAGACTATCTATTCTTGAAAATAGCTTTCTTATTAGTTCTCTGTACAGTTCTGCATTTGCAAAGACCCAATTATAGATGACACGGGGCTAGCTAACGTAAGACAAAATCTGGAAGAGCTGTTACGCAATTACCTCAAAAGGTTCAATGTGGAGGCTTAAAAGCTAAAGGAATGAACGACGGAGATAAGATGATAGCAGTGGATTCAGGACTGATTACACATACCCTATTTTGGAAGGCACTTTATGTCCATGGATGCAAAGATCTCTAAGAGTTTCATTTTAAAGCCTATAATTTTGTTCTAATGGACGAGATGTATCATGATAGGAAAAAGAATCAAACAAGAAGGGATATTGGAAAATATAGCTTCGATCGTAGTCATAAGAGGTTGAGATGGGAGGATAATCCGAACATTAATTCTATTGTCTTAAATAAACCAATTTCCTATATCTATGCAATGGCCAAGGAGAAGGTTAATTTTTCAGTCTCATTCAAAGCCAAAACTTATCCAGAACAAAAAAAGGGAGGTGACTACTACGCCTAGCATAAGGCGAACAACCACAAGACATATGAATGTTGCGTGCTAGTAGGCAATATTCAGAACCTAATATGTGAAGGACAATTGAAGGCGTTCATTCAAGAGGGACAAAAGGTTGCTCGCACCGATAATGGTCAACAGAAACTCTCTAGCAACGCTGTGCACATCCAGGAAGATAAAGATAAACTAAATCTTAGTCTACCTCTCAACAAGATTGATGCGATCCATGGAGGACTAGTTTGGCTGGAAGCAGCAAAGGCGCACAGAATAGATACATTAGAGAAGAAAAAGAAGGAGTATTTTCTATTCTAGAAGTGCCACCACTCAAGAATCCTCGATTCAATATCTAGATGCCTAATTTTACTATTAGTCTGCAAGAATTAAAGGGAATCCGACATCCTCATTACAACCCTATCATGATCACTGCTAAGATTGGACTCTTCATAGTTAGAAAGATTCTTATGGATACTGGAAGCGCTGTCAATGTGATCTTTAAACACGCTTTTAACCAAATGGGAATCCCAGAGGACAAGCTGAAACCAAGCCTTGAGCCCATCTTTGGATTTAATGATAATGGATCAACACCAGTAGGACAATTAAAACTATTGGTGCAAATGGGGATGCCACCACACTGCAGAGCTTTTGAGATGCTATTTGTTATCATTGATCAGCCTTCATACTACAATGCTTTCTTTGGATGCCCAGCCCTGGATGAAGTCAACACATTCGTCTCACCTAAATACTTAATGGTGAAGTTCATGATAAAATGTGGTTATGAAGTTATAAAGGGGGAGCAGTTCAGCTCTCGCGAAATGTATTTTTCTATTCTGGAACAATATAAGCGGGAAAACTCTTCTTACTATGATCCGTCTACTATTTTTTAGCCTTTTGATGAAGGATTTCTACATCTAACATCCAAAACGAAAGCGAGACCCAATATAATAACTAAGCATGTACTTAAAAAGTATAACTCTTCTAAAAGAAAACGGAAGTGAGTGGATGCTAACCTGGTGGATGAAGTAGAAAATAGGGAGATAGACACTGAATTAGACTATCGAGGTGAGACAGAAAGAATAAAGCCCATAGAGGACCTTGAGAAGATATGTGTAGATCCAATTTATCCGACCAAAATAGTCAAAATGGGAAAGGAGTTACAAAGCAACCTTAAGGCAGAGTTAATTCAGTTTCTTCAATCCAGTAAAGACGTATTTGCATGGACTCACTCAGATACGGTCGAGATTGATCCAGTAGTAATGTGCCATGCTTTGAACATCGATTCAAGTATAACTCCCGTTTAGAAAAAGAAGAGGCAATTCGATAGAATTCGGTCTAATGCTTTGAAAGAAGAAGTCAAGAAGTTACTTAAGAATGGGTTTACTAGGGAAGTATTCTACTGAAGATGGTTAGCCAATCCCATATTAGTAAAAAAACAAATGGCAAATGGAGGGCTTGGTTGACTACACCGACATGAGCAAAGAATGCCTAAAAGATTGTTATCCCTTACCAAGAATAGACCAGCTAGTTGATGTAACCAGTAGGAATAAACTTCTGTCTTTAGATGCTTACTTAGGATATAATCAAATTCTCATGATTAAACCAAATAGGGAAAATATAAGCTCCATTACAGACCGGGGAACGTACCGTTACAAAGTGATGCCCTTTGGGTTGAAGAATACAGGTGCTACCTACCAGAGATTGGTGAATGGGATGTTCAGAGAGCAAATTGGTCGGAATATGGAGGTACATGTAGTTGACATGTTGGTGAAATCTCATGAAAAAGGAAACCATTTAAAGATATTGAAGAAATGTTTGAGGTATTGCGAAAGTATCAAATTAAGCTTAATCCACAAAAATGCTCTTTTGAGGTGCAATCAGGAAAGTTCTTGGAATATATCATCAACACTCAAAGAATTAAGGCCAACCTTGATCAAATTCAGGCTATAAAAGAGATAGCGGAGCCAGATACAAGTAAGGATGTAGTGAGTTTAAATGGAAGGGTAGCAGCATTGAATAGATTTATCTCTAAAGCCATCGATAAATGCATTCCATTCTTTGATATAATTAAAAAGAAGAAAAATTTCGAATGGGGAGAAGATTGCTAGAAAGCTTTCAAAGAATTGAAAGACCATTTTGAAAAGCCACCAATATTATCCAGTCCCGTAGAAGGGGCAAATCTTTATCTATACATGGCCGTCTCAGACCATGCGGTCAGTTCGGTGTTGATAAGGGAAGAAAATGAAACTCAACTTCCTATATAATATGTGAGTAGAAGACTAAAAGAGGCCGAGACCAGATATCCAGTCATAGAAAAGCTAGTGCATTGCCTGATACTTATGGCACAGAAATTAAGAGCTTACTTCCAAGCACATACAATCAAAGTGCTAACTAATTTTCCACTCAAGCAGGTCTTCAACACTACAAGAAATAACAATATTAACGGCAACTAAGAACGGCATTTTTATTCAACTTGCTGTGTTCTCTCCGTGTGACAAGTAAATAAAATAGGAAAACGTTGTATGAACAAAATTTATAAGGCGGGATCCAAAATTTTAGCTGCTGCTCCTTTTCCTTCCATTTCCTTTATCCTTTTCCCATCGATCAAAAAAACCCTAAGTTCTCACTCTCCTTTTCATTCTTCAAATTGACCACCAAAAACACAAACTCTATAGGGACAGACGTGGCCTCAGATACGTAACCAGCTTTCTCTACAAAAACCCAACTTCTAGCTCGTGATGCCGATTGCTGGCGGTAGTCTCTTTGACATCAGTTCTAATTGCTTCTTCTCTCTCCATCGTCACCAATAGCGCAAACCTTTCATTGGCCTCTTCCATTTACAACTCTCTCACCCCACCAATTCATAAGGTATCCACTATAAACCCATTTCAATTTGCTTTCTTATTTGTTATTACAGAATTTATTTATGAAATTAATGTCGGATTGCAACTTTTTTTATGCTTAATAACCATTTTTGTAGATTTGAGGTATTGCACAGAATCAACCGCACTTAAATCTTTCAAGTTGACTCTTAGTATAAACATAGCTATAAGATGAAATGTAGTAATAGTTGAAGATTTCAAATTTAAAACCAGTTATGAAATGAAAACATCATAAAAACGAATGTAATACCAGTAATTTAGCATGAGAATGAACTGAAAATTACATCTGTTTTTCTTATTGATTGGTTGGTAGAGAGCATCAAGTAAATACTTGCGATAATTTTAGTTGTATGCTCCTTGGATTATATGAAAATATGCTTCCATTTGTAGGAAAATTGATGTAATTCCTTGCTGATCAAATTCATGGTTGATTATCATGGTTGAAAACAAAACCAACTTTATATTATTGATTATCATTGTTGAACTAGGATCTTTAATAAAAAAGAGGATGAAATGTAATGCTTGACAAGCAAGTATGTTTATATTAGTTCATTGAAATGGTCATATAATATAAAATTTTGGTTTGTAGGTGTAGTATCGACCAATCACTAGTCCACTAGTAATTTTCACAAAATTTTGATTACTTTGACAACGTTCTACTGTTTGTAGTATGGAGGTCTGAGAATCAAATGTGTCAGAGTTGTAGGAGTTGGGATACCTATCAACAAGAGAGCTGAAGTCTCACTTCTTTTTGTATTTTGTTTCAGAAGTGGCAAATATTAAAAGCCAATGATGTTATTTTGTACACTTCTTTATGCTCTTTAATTTCATATGTCCATCACGTTTTGTCCAACATTATGTTTGTTCACCCACGCACACAAAATTTTGTATTCATTACTGCTTTATACCATTTGCATTTTACAGAAAGTTTGTTTCCATATTAAAAGTTGTCCGTCCTATAGTTTTATACTCCGTTTCACCTTGGATGAACCTCAGTTATAATTACCTCATTTAGTTCATTAGTCTTATTCTAGCCTTTATTTTATTTTCGCATTTGATTGTACAAATATAGTTAATAACCACCAGATTATCTACATTTTTCAGTCAATGGCGATGACAGTTTGGTATTTGGATTTTGCATTAAAACGGTTTCCACATATGAGAAAATTAATATAAAAGTTGATGACAATTTTCATGAATTGTCTCCCGCTATGCTCTTTTTTGTCATACCAGTGTGGGGAAGCTAATCATGTTTCATGCTGCGAGGTTTGTTCTTGTCCTAATATGTGTGTGATTTTTCCTCTTTTTATACAGGTTAGTATTGTAGATGTTTTATTTGTAATTTCCTTTGACTTATTTTATTGCTGCATTTAGGATTTCAGAACCTCTCGATCTTTGCAATTCATTATCTATGACTAGAGATGCAAACAATGGTCATACGCTACAAGGCTCTGACGTAGCAGAACATGAAGATTCTTTGAATGGGAAATTAGATATGTCAACAGCCCAGTCTCTACTTGAACGTATAAGGGCTTCCAAATCCCAGGATAAAAACAAGCGATTTTACAATGTAACACACAAACAATTTACATGATTCCCATAAGTGTTTCTTTTGTTATTTCAGTATTATGTCAATCTTTTTATATTAAAAATGACATGTTAACCAGTGCTGGCATGTTCACTCCCAGTTGCACCAGCACCGTGCTACCAATTCATCATCAAATTCCGCATCAGCATCGGCTGTAGCGGAGTGTGTGCAGCATTTCATTATGGCAATGGATAGTTTGAGACTTAACATGGTGGCTGTGGATCAGGTGCATCTGTTGCTTTCTGATCAATGAGACTTGGTGGAAATATCCTACCTCTTGACTTTGAAGGGAAAGTGAAAGTGAGGGAGTGGCTTGGTAGGTTGAGCAAGATGGGTGCAGCGGATGAGTTAACAGAGCAACAATGTAGGCAGCTACTTTTTGATTTGGAATCTTCCTATTCTTCTTTGATGGCTGCTTTACCTTTCGCTTCTTAATAGAGCCTTCATATACATTCGGGCAAGTGGGTTATATTGTCAATGCTCACAACTCTTTTGATATTCGTCTAAGCATTTAGTAAATTTGGTCGATGGAATGATTTATTTGGCTTATAATGAATTATAGTTGTCGATAATAAACATTATATCATTGTTTTGTCGGATATGAGCACAAGTGGAATTCAAAGTTGCGGGCTTTAAGAATCCTACGGTCCGTAATTATGTTATGAGCTAGTATTTGTAAATTTATTCGAAATATAATGATATAAATAAACTATATGATAACAAATGTGAGTAAAACCTTAAGGCAGGGCACTTCGGCATAAAGTACTTGAACTTCAGTATCATCTCTGCATTATAGTTTATTCTGATATGTCCACCAAAAATATTAATATTTTTGAATCAAAATAATGGTTCTACATTTAATAAATTCTAATGTGCAAAGAAAATCAAAATGAGTTATTTTTTGCAAAGACAATATATTACAAAATAATCTAAAATCATGCTAATAGTTTGGCTTTAGTTATGCATGAACTAGATTGTTTGACCAACATTGGAAAACAAGTTATACCCTACTAGTGTGTGTATTCGTTGAATTATTTAATGTAAATAATTGTTTCAAATATCTGAGGAATAGTAATGTTATGTTTGAATGAATCTCTAATTAATTTATGTATGTTGCCAGTTGGATGGATTGGGAATGATGCTGTTTTGGTTGTTATCGGTGAAAGCAATCCATATTTCAATACAACAGGGAGGGTAAAGCTCACAACTGTTAATCGATTCTTATAGAAACTTCAATTAAATCAGCTCTTACACCTTCTTAAGTTTTAATAGGAATTGAACCATCTTCGTGGAGTGGCAGTTCTGATGACTGTTGTGATGATTATCGCTGTTCTCTCTTCAATAGCCATCATCCGTCGCATATTTATGGCTACATCTATTCGAAAGTTGTTGTTAAATATCAGGCCGATGCAAAATTTCCCAGCCTGTGATTTGTTAATTACTTAATGGGTTTAGTTTATGTGCTCCTCAAACCGTTCTTTTTTACCACTACCCTTTTCAGTCTTTGTATTTTAATTTTAAAGATCTGTTCAAATCCTGACATTTAATGCTGTATTTAAACTATAACAATATTTTAAGAAGAAATATTGACAAAATAACATCTAGATTTTTTACCATCTGAATCCAGTGCGTATGCCTTTATATGTGTCATTTATTTGTTTGCTAATTTAGCTTCTTTTCAATTTTATAATGCACACATACATGAATAAATTCATAGGCTAAGGCAGACATACAAATAGACAGCGTGCCTAGAAACAACACTTCAGAATGATTAGTTGCAATGAAAGATGATGAAAGAAACTATCATTTTCATTTATCATTCATCATTTTATAATTTCTTTATCTTCTATTCTTGAAACTAACTATTTTGAAGTGATGCCATATAAGCTTACTACCCAAGAAACCCTTCAATCTAACTTCTTGAACATAAAAACTCTCCGAGCTTTATGAATAGTTGGATGATGCTAACTGTGCTACTATACATGTAGGTAGCTGCAAAAGTCATTGGTGAAGTTGAAGCACTAATTATTTTCCCAATCCTTCCTTATACAATCCTCACAGTCTTTTATATGTTTTGGATTTCTGCTACAATGCACCTATTGTTCTGGTCAGATTCTCAAAAATGACTGCAGCTCAAATTGTTGTGCGTATGATCTAAAATCAAACAAGGTAACAAAACCGTTGTTCATTTTGCTTGATCTAGCATTTCATATGGCTCACACTTTATGCTTGCATATTATAGACTGTGATCAATCACTTTGGATAGATTATGATACATATTTTTGTATTGACTGGTTTAAAATATCCATCTGTTATATTTTAGTGGATTGATATAAGATGAACTTCTTGAAAACATGGTATTTTTTGTTACATGCCTAATCTGTGATATTAGTGATGCGCATGTACTTACCTTAACTCTTGGCAGCATTTCTAAAGTTCAGATTACCTTATCTATAGTATTGGTTTAGGATCAAGTTTTTATTAACACTTCTCTAATCAAATTTTAGAGCTCTTCTACCTCTATAATACATTATGGTACAAAGAAATGAGAAGCTTAATTTGCATTGGCACAAAATTTTTGAGCACTCGAAAATGGTCACATGATTTTTGAAACAAAAATGGGTAGTAAAAGTGTAGTTAAGGTTGGTGCAGTTATTTCGATACCCACGTCCTTGCTCGGTCCTTTTCTTCTCCTTTAAGCTAGGTCAGCAAATTTTGTATCAAGAAAACAACTCAAAAAACTTTAGAGAAAATGCCTTCTAAACAACAGAGAGGGAATCACCTTAGCCTATTTGTAAATCCATCTACACATATTTTCTGGATTATATGTTTTGTGTGATGCTAACAATGTAATATATTGTATTATTATGAATGGATGAAATGTACATAAGAGCCATCAGTTTCAGAGGAGACAATGCAATATAAAACTTGCTAATTCTGTTAAATTCAGTTTGGCATTTTTTCAAATTGGCAGATTAAATTAAACTGACTAATCACTGAAAATATTGGATAATTGATTGTTGATTGCTAGTTGTGTGCAATATATGGAAAAAACTAAGGAGAATGATGATTATGTCCATTTCAACAGTACTTGTCTATGTAGGTAAAGCTGGAGGATTCATTGCTTCAATCCCAGATGTCACGGTTGCTACTCTTCTCCGCTTCATGTGGGCTATACTTGCATTTAGGTATATAATTACTTAACTCTTTAATAGATTTGCATCATAATTATTCCCTTTACCTATTTCTATAGGTACACAAAACATCGCTTTGTTATATGAAAGATTTCTAGCTAAAACTGTTAAAAAAATGTATGTTTTTATGCCTTTAAATATGTATGCTATGATGGAGTATATATTTTTATATATAATATGAACCCGATCTTGTTTTGATCGAGTACATATATATTGAACTAGGGTGTGCGGGATAGCACTAACCGCGCAAAGGAGACGTTGTTGGATTTTTATGAAATCTGATAAGTATATAAGAATATAATTGAGTACAAGTACAACTCTTCTTTTTTATATTTCTTATTGTATTACTTCTATATTTAGTTGAATTGAGGAAGCAGAGCTCATGTCTCTTGCAACTGACAAATAAGATGGATCAATATATAGCATTAAGGTATTTAATGTACATATTTTTCTTAAGATATTAATTTTACTAACTTTAATCTTAAACAGTTAATTTAGAACTGTGTTTGGAATTTGTAGGTGAAAACAACCAATCCAAAGAACTATTATGTGCACAGGGTTGTAGGGATTGCTGTTCCTGGATCGACATGTGATATAACAGGTAAATTCATTTTTAGATTTTCATTGCAATATTGTGAATGGGTAAGCAATTTATATTATTCATTATTGATAATATGGATCATTATTATTTTATGACCCTAATTAAACTGAATTTAACTACTATTGATGTGGTAATGTGAACATTCCAGTCCTTTTGATTTTGTATCATTGAGGGATAAAGTTCATTGACAAATTTATTTAATTTTATTGTTCAATTGGTAGAAGATCTTTCTACCTTGCTCTTTCTAACCACAACTCACCTCCATGTATATTAATTCCATTTGCCTCCCAAAAGAGAGATTACACATAGAAAATTGTGGATAAAGAGAGGGAATACGACTTAGTTGAGCTTCTCCAATAATTATATAACTTAAGAAGATTGAAAATAAAATTACATGATGTAAATTGTTCTAGTCAATGCTTTTCCTGAACTTCATATTTTTTCAGCTTAGTGCCCAACTACTGCCTAGTGATATTACAATGATCCATATAGACATAGCCTTCAATATAGTTGCTTATTATGCTATCAAAAGCTCTGTCCGAGGTCTATTAGACTTCGCCTAAGCTGAACTTTTGAGCATTGGTGCTAAATGCCTAATAATGTTTGCTAATGGATGATCAGGATTTATTTAATCAGTTTCTATTCAAATTTTAGAATGTCTAGATAAGGATCAACATATATTGATCAGAGAGCATGTTATGGAAACGAAGTTCGACACTGTTGCTTTCTGTCTCATACTATATTAAAAACTTGCTCTAAATTACACATCTAAATTGATGTTTATTATGATTTCTGTTTATTTACTTAAGAAAATACATATTGCAGACAACCTAAGATCATGTTCCAAAACTTAAGTATCGTTATTTCCATGATTGAATGCATGACCTTCATTGATTATTTTAGTTTTATTCTCCTATTACCCAATACTTTGATTTATCAAAGTATTTTTACTACTGTGTTTACCTACTAATATAACAGAAGTTGAATCCTAATATTCCCGCGATTTATCCGCTACATTTCTAAAACGCTATACGTACAATGGCTGTCATGTCCCTTGTTTTCTTCCAACTTAACTACAACAGACCTAGGCTAGGTGCTATAATGAGTTGTCATCAACTTTTTTACGGTCCTTCCATACTTCTTAGAAAATAACAAAATCATGTATTTTCCAAATTCATTAATGGTGACAAATCATTCGCCCTGCATTCCCTAAATTAAACTTCATGTACTAGAATAACAGAATTCCAATTCCTGCCCTGTTCATAGCTAAAATTCAGTTTAAAAATTGTTCCTTACCTATTCTACCCCCATTCATTTGTATAAAAATAGAGTTCAAGTGATACATACATAGAATGACTTTCTACCCATAATTCCAGTCTTGAGACTTTTACCCATTTGTTACTAAGTCATGTTTGAATTGCTTGATATTTCTATCTATTACTGGCAGCAGGCAGTTTTATACTGCAGAACTTCAAAAAAGAATTTGATGATGTGTTTCGTATTTAATCTTATGAAATCAGATACGGCAAAGCTATTTTCGTCCTTCCTATAAATGCCTCTATTTCCTTTTTTTAAAAAGCCGATTTTGTCCAAACCAGATGTCATAGTAAATAAGAACCAAAAATGTAAATGAAATTTTTGTACGAGTATAAAAAATAAAGCAATTTACTCATTTTTTCCTCCATATTTCAAATTTCGAAAGTAGCAATATAAAAAAGAACTACATTATATGATATCATTATCGCATTCATATTTTTAAATTATCAACGACATCCTTTTATTCTTTTTGATTATGGGATTTAAATGTGATAAAGAAGAGCTTCTATGAATCCTAGCTTAAATTTAACTTAGATTTGTCTTAACAATACAGACAACATATAGAAACAATCATTGCTAATATGCTAAGTGAAATGCTGAACCTTGTATGGTATATCACACAACTAAATTTATATATTATCACATTTACAAGAAAGTAAAGACAGTAATTTAGTGTTGAATTTGTTCTATATAGGACAAGTTGTAAATGTTAATGCTATTTCCTAATGGAGTTATCGATCATGTAAAGCGGCCCTACTCACTAGTGTGTTAAATGTGGTGGTGACATTGAAGATCCTCTTTGGCTGTACCTATTCCACTCCTATATTACAGTGCTTGCTATACGCTCTACTCAATTATTACAAACTAAATATCCAATGCAACTACTTCTTAAGATATTTGTTCTAAAAGGATTACAAACTGCATCATTTATCCTAAAATCATGTCGACCAATTCATGTTTGCGTTACCATAATTAATCTCTTTTTACAAAATCATATTATCGTTCCAATCTATTATTTCCTTATCGTACTTAATTTATTTTTACAAAATTTAATATTGCATAGGTACATGCTGCTTTTACAAATTTGGGATGACACTGCTTCTATCATAATTGCTGCTTTTGATAAAGAGGTGGAGCATCTGCTAAATTGCACCGTGAATGGCCTGAAAGAAATCAACAAGTATGTATGTTGGAAAAAAATCCACTTCTCAATTCACCACATTCTTCTCAATTTGTCCTACTACCTTATAAATTAATGACAAGATATAAGGACTGGAGTTTGTAGCAACATAAGATTAAAAAAATGTTCGAAACGTTAAAAGGTGAAGAGTATAGTTTTTACGTCAAGCCTAAATCAGTGCTTTTAGAAAGGGAGGGAAAACAAGGCCACAAATAAAATCCTATTTCTAGCTTCCTTTTCCATTTCTCGATGATTTTAGCATGGTCACTTAGCCTTCCCCGTTACATATTAAAAATCCTTAACTTCATTTCTTTTTTCCATTTAAAAGTTACCCAAATTATTTTTCTCCTTAACCTCAGCCTGAATATTATCATTTTAATTCTAAATACTAAGAACTGTGTATATATTATATGAAATGAGTATATAACATATGCATATAAATATTCAATATGAACTAACTGAATATATAACTTCATGTGTTATATAATCTAACTATGAACTAATTGTGTATACACTGAGTTATAAATGAACTAACTAAGTATATAACATGAAAATATTACAATGCTTTACAATTAAAGAAATGACCAATACATATTTGCACTATACGAATAATTACATGGTCAAAGCTGTTATCGATATCTATTTACTTGGGCTGAAAATTTAAGTAGCTGTTCAGCTAATTTTTTTTAGCGACTTAATTTTATATCTAATGAGGCGCAAGTTAGACTTTGCTAACAAGATAACGCATTTGTGACGTTTTAGGTTTTTGTTTCGTAAACATGATAAATCCACACACATAGTGTAAATAGTAATAGAAGTAGTAATAGGAGCAGTAATAATGTCATTATAAACTTAACCAAAGCTTGAAAACGTATTATAAAATTATACATATTAATTAATATAAATTACATATGAATTAATATATAATAAATAATATAATAAATGTATATAATAAGTATATAAACTAATACAAATTATGTATGTAATAAATATTATATAAATGATACATATATATTATATCATATATATGTAAATTGTACACGTATATATTATATAAATTTTATATATGAATAAATATAAATTACATATTTATATGTAAATCGTATAATTATACATTTAAATCACACACGCCTATTGTAAATAGCGTGCATGTATGTGTGTGTATTGTAAATAGTAATAGTAGTAGGAGGAGGAGTAATAATAATAATATCTTGATAAACTTAACCAAAGCTTGAAAACGTATTATAGAATTATGTGTATTAATTAGTATAAATTAATATAAAATGAATTGATTTATAACAAATAACATAATAAATGTATATGATAAGTATATGAATTAATACAAATTATATATATAATGAATAAATATTATATAAATGATACATGTATATCATATCATATATCTCTACATATATACGCAAATCATATAAATTATATACGTAAATTGCATATACATACATACATATATATAACGTCTTATATACAAATAGTACCAGTAATATGAATAATTAGAAATACTGGTTATAATAATAATATCTTAATAAACTTATTAAACCACAGGATATAAATGTACCATAGAAATATACGAATTATTATATTACATATATATATATATATCATATTAATTATAGTACCACTTTTCTTTTGTTCTAGATTGCATTTCATGTTGTTGCTACTCGCATCAACTATGTTTTAGAATATATTTATTGTATTTTCGATTTATTTTGCTAATTTGTGAACTTTCACTTTACAGGTAAATAGGTAAAGTGCCGCAACAAGTTATGGATGCGAAGTTATTTTTGATGCGAGAACTACATTTTGGTTTGTATGTATTACTACTTTAGGTTACTAGCTGCCACTGGTTCTACACTATTTATGAAATATTATGGATGTATTATATATGTTTTGATGTAAGAATATTCCGTATTTTGATTATGTAATATTACATGTTGATTATGTGATGTGTTATTAATATAATATGCTGATTATGAAACGTGCATGCTGATTTAACCGTGATGGTATATAAATTGTTACCGATGTGTATAGAAAAGTAACAAGCAAAAAGGGAAAATGCAGAGATAGTAAACGATAGCACTTGTAAAATGTTGTGTAAACTTTCAACTGTGTTTTAAAAAGGTTGTGTAAACTGTCGAAATACTGTGTAAAATTTAACAGCGTTTTAAAAATCTTGTGGTAGACTTCAATAGCATTTTGAAAACGCCGTGGTAGACTTTAACAGCGTTTCAGAACCGTCATAATAGGATTCTTAACAATGAAAAAGCATTAAAAAGAACACTCACAACAACATATAAAATGATGTAAATAAGTATTATGGCAAGAGATAACCACCACTAAATACATTTGACGGCAAAATTTGAACGCTAAGAAAAGTTTTTGGTTCATCAAAAGAAACGCTATGAAATGTATTAATAACATCCATAAAACGCTATTATAAACGAATTTTCACAACGTTTACTTTATTGCTATAGTATGCTCCTGACCTATAATGACATGTCGTTACACAGCGTAGTTAAAAACGCCGTTAAAGCCTTTTACAGCTTTTTAAACGCTGTTAAAGGTCCTGTTTGTTATAGTGCAATAAACGAAAACTTCAGGGAGATTAGTGAAATGGGGAATAGAACTCAGTCAGTACGATATCAAATTTATACCCTGAGTAGCCATCAAAGGGAAGGCTCTAGCTGATTTTCTCAATGAATGCACAAGTTTTATCAAAGAGCAATTAAAAAAGGAAAAGGACTAAAAGCCCAAATGGTAATTGTTTGTAGATGGAGTGTCAAATGAATAGAGTGCGGGAGCAGGATACGTCATTATCACCCCTAATGGGCATAACTTACGTTATGCAATGAAGTTAGGCTTCCTCGCTACTAACAATGTAGCGGAATATGAATCGATGGTGCAGGGCTTACTTTGGCTTTACTACAAGAATTTTGATTTTTAGTAGCGCTCAAAAAACTCTACTAAAAGTTTTAGCAGCGTTTTGATAAACGTCGTTATAAAGCCCGCGACTAAAAATACCTGATTTTTAGTTGCACTTATTTCAACGCTACCATAAATCGTTTTACTGCAGCATTTATGAAACGCCACTAAATTCTTTTTTTGCAGCGTGTATAAAATTACCAAAATGTACTTGGTCTGCTCAAAAATATTTTGGTAGCGTTTGTTAAACGCTGTAATAGAGGACACAGTTTATTGACAAAGCCTGTAGCCACGTTTATTAAACGCTACTATATATGCTCTTCTTCGACCCTTTATTTTTTGTAGCGTTTTAGAAACGCTACTAAAAATATTCCAGCTCTGCCTATACATTGCCTCCAGTTCAATCTTGTTCATAGCTTATAACATAATACATAAACACATACACATTAAACAAGCGCAAAATACATATACATATACACATACACATTCAAACATAAACACATTTAAAAACCACAAAATACACAAACAAAAGCACTAACATAAATAATATGTTAACCGTACATAGAAGTTTACACAACCGAACAGTAGTTTCAAGACAAAAGGTTAACCGTACATAGAAGTTTACACAACCGAACTACATACCACAAACAATATGCTACTGCTGCAGTTAAAGTACCATAAACATCTGAACTAAGCAAGTACAATAAACAACCAAACTACCTAACAAGTACGATAAACTAGTGCTGCTACTGCTCATTCTTCAGAAACGCCTACCTGTAGACAAAATATAATCAACAGTGAGACTTAAGTTATAATCAATACTGAGATAATAATGACAGGACCATCAATACTGAGAAAACAATGAGACTAAAGTTATGCACAACTGAATATGTGCAATCTTGTGTTCAACTGAATATGCACAACCGAATATGAAAACTAAAATAATGTGCATGTTAGTTTTGGCCAAGAATAAAATGAAAATGAAGATTTGTCATCAATGTTTTGTACATTTTATCTCTGCCTGTACATTTTCGTATACTCAAACACAGATTTTCATATACTCGAACACAGATGAAAATATAAATGTACATGAATTATTTTAGATAGTGAAATTAGGTAGGTGTAAGAAGTCTGCCAGACCCATATTGATACAGCCAAACACAGATTCAAAAAATTCATAACGATAGATGCATTTGTTGATAAAAATATGGGATAATAATATAATATGGTCCTAGTATGTAAAATGACTGGAAACTTAGGATCATAAATTATCTTTTAAGTACGTACAATTAGTCGATATAACTTATGGCTACTGATGGATTAAACCACCGACTAATTACAGTTAATATATACAACATAAATACCATATTTTGATAAGCCTGATCATAGTAAATTCCAACATAAATTCTAACTTATTCACATTGTTGCATATTCACATAAATCATTCAAGTACAACAACTCATTGCACATCTACAAGCAGGTTATAATGAGGCAATTTAGAGGAAAATTTCAAATAACTTTGAAGGCAGCCCCTTTTCAAATCACTTAGGCATTATAATTATTTGAGTTGATGGTTTAAGTATTTTGTTTCTACTGGTTATCCATGATGGTAATTTTGCAAGAAGTTTTCAATTACATAAAGAATTGCCTACCTTTCATTTTGGTTCCATAATGACTTTTGCTATCGGCCAAGCTATGGGAACGCCAAAGGCATCTTCCATGCACGTCAACTCTAATGTAGGTCTCCATAGCACTACATCCGGAACTCTCACAATTTCAACCCAAACTTTTACAGCATCACGTCCCAATGGACGACAATGGACCATCGATATTGGATCAGTTGAAGCGATAGTTCCTTCAGCCACTACTTCGTTCGTTTCACCCACATCAATCAACTTGCATTTATTATCTTTTGTCAGCTTTGCAATCGGCTGGAAAAAAATTGGTGCATATTTCAAACAGTGCATATTGAAAACTGTGTACTTATTTTAGAAACCAAAGCATACAAAATGCAACAACACAGTGGTGCATATTTCAAACAGAAGAAACAAAATACAAACTACAAAATATTTCCAGCATATTTACTTACATGTTGTGGTTTCTTCGCGGTTATGGGTGTGGATATCACGGGAGAAGTCGCACAATTTACATTCCTACCAACTGCATCTTTATTAACTTCAACTTTTGATTTTGGCCATGCTACTTTCTTACCAACTGCATCTCTAACGCATGACATATCAACTGTGGGTCGCCACAAATATGCATCTCCATTTATTACATTGGCCACCCAAATCGCAAAGGCAGCCGGACCGAGCGGAATACCATTAACAAGATGTTGTGGATCTCTGGCATAGATTCTTCCTTCGGAAACCACCCCTTCACCCTCATTCCAACCATAAATCTTACATTTGTCATCTTGGGCGCTGCTGTCACTTTAAAAAGGAGAAGTGTAAATCAAGAGTTTAGTGATTTAAGTGAAAATATTGTACAAGACATATTTCTAAATTAAATTTGTGGAAGACCGACGTAAATATTGTGAATTATAAAATTTACCGTACTGACTTCATTCAGCTGTCCTCGCAGCGCCCTCTTAATGCAATTTAATGGCCATGCTACTACCTTATTCTCAGCGTTTGCTAATACTGTCATTTCAGCTGTAGGCCTCCATAAGTAAGCATCTGGTTCTTCCACGAAATCTATAATAACGCTCACAACATTTGGTCCAAGACGAATGCCATTGACAACCTCATTTGGGTCCATGGACAACACTCTCCCATCGGCAACAACTGTAGAGGTTCCATCCCAATTCAACATCGAACATACGTCGTCATTGCTCTATAATTATTCAACAGAAAATTATAGCAATTACTGGATCAAAAACTAAAATCCAATGTTATTTCTTGAGTAATATATTTATTATTTTTACCAATTCAGGTGTGCTCCCTTCTTTCGAACTTTCTTTACCCTACAGCAAAGCACTAATATTAGGATATTTTAATCTTAGGAGCACTGAAGTGGATACGCACAATACTTAAAATGTCACTAGAATCAGTCCAACAAGTTTGACTGGCAGAGTACATACAAAAAACCAGTTGTTGTAGCATCATTTACAAACATGTGTGTCTGAATTCATTATTTATTATATAACAAAAAACCAGCTGTTATGCACTGTTTTGTTATTCCCAGTTACTATAATGTTTTTATATATACTTTGATGCTGTGCATATTTGCAATAAATTATAGGTGCATCAGTAAACCTTGTTCATCATAGACTTACCTTTTATGTTCAGTGATCAAGTGTCAAGACGCCATGTGCACCCAAAACTTGTTGAGAGTTTTATTTGAGAAAAAATGAAAAGGAAGTAGGAACACCTATACTACATATACTGTTTGGATACTCAAAATGGATGCCAAAGATTTATGTGAACAGACGACATTAGAAAAACATTTATCCATCAATAAAACGATCTTCAGCAGAATATGTCAAAGAAGGTATAAACTAAAGATGAAAGGCCCATCAACTAATTCTGTTACAATGTTCTCGGGTATAATATGATTGTAATTTTATTAATAAAAGAAAATGGAGAATAAGCTGCATTTGCAAGTGTGAATTTATTCATCTACTATATAAGAATAAATAACTTTGTAAATTGTAATTGTGTGCCAAAATAAATAGTACTGAAAATCAATCATTAATTTAAATAGGAAGAAGGCATCAAATTATTATATAGTTGACACCAAAACAAATATCATTCCATGATAAACAAACTTAAACATTCTTGTTGCCTAAAGATAAATTTAGACATGATACAAGAGAATATCCCAACGGATAAATAGACTCATTTAATAAAGAGTTTAGTAACCCATTCCAAAGTTGCTATAATCGATAAATAGCGAAAAGAAATCGCGAATATGAGACTCAACATTTGTCTCTTACAAACCATTTGAAAAGGTAAGCCCTGGACTAGGCCACTAGACAACTACCTAACACGCCTCCAACTTTTTAAGGGTCTCCAATTATTATAACATGTTATTCCCAGTGAGCAATGCAGCTACAATGGGGCCTTAATTAGCAGAGTCTGACCAAGCTTGGTATTTTCACACTAAAACAAAGTGTTGCTTGTTGTTCGGTTCACTTGCTGCCTCAAGCCATTGTACCCGGTGTTTTCCCAATGTTTTCCCAATGTTATTCCCAGTGTTTTCCCAATGTCTATTTAATAAATTACTTTTAAAAGTTTACCTTTTGGTCCACCAGCATATGTACCATACCCCTCAATTCTGCTATTTCCTCTCGACATTGAGATAGTTGTTTATCTCTGGACTGGGCCACAGCTAGCTTGGTTAAGGTGCAGCCCCTTCCCAGTGCCCTTAACCATCCTGATTTATCTTGTCCCAATACATTTGCAAGAGCATCTCAATTGACATTCTGTGACGAGCTGGACTGTGATAGGCTAACAAATTTTTTAATCTTCGCCTACATAAATAAATACATACGGATAATGTACGATGGTAAAATTATCTTAGTTTCGGACAATTTTTTATATACCGATAAAATAAAAAATTCTTACAATAGTATTTGCAGCTTCCACGGTCACTAGTTCACCATTTTTTTTAATGTGAGATTTAATCCAAACATCAGCTCTAGTTATGGACGATGGATTTGGACTTCCTTTTTTCTAAATTTAGAATAACGTTAAACAAATAAACTGACATATATAAAATAATATTAAATAATGCTATACTTAACTAACTAACCATGTCCTCGGTCAATCTAGCCATTCCCCTACGACCAGATGTGTGTGGAACTTGTTTAACCCTAAGGGCTGAATATTTCTCACTTCATTTCTGGAAATATTGAAAGATGTTAGAATTTAGTAACCAAAAGCATATTACAGATATCTTAATGTTACCTTAAACTCCAGACTTGTTTTGGCCTTCACAAACTTTCTCCATTCGTTCATGTTTTTGATGTTGGTAGGTTTCAGTTTAAGTCTTTCCTCTTCGTTCTCCGCTTTATTTAATTTTCGAACCAATTTGCTTTTTGAGGATTTCCAAATTACTCCCATCTATTGAAATACGGCTTTTCTTTGCCATTCCTCTTCCAATTTAAATCTAACCTGCAACAATACATGAAAACATGATATTAACAGTAGAAAACATGATATTAACAGTAGGTGAATATAAAGAAACATGCTATGGTGAAGCATAATGCTGTCGAGCTAGTACAGAATTGGTGAATATATGACTTTATGGTCTCTAAATTTTGAAAAAATCTGAATGAAAATCATGAAATAATCACCTGGTCCTGACATTAGACACCTAAAATATATCTATAGGATTTGTACTCTTGAAGATGATAGCAACGTCACTAAAAATCAAAATTGGTATGATTTCAGTCTCAAGTGAGCGGGGATATTGATGTTTAAATTTTTTAATTATATCCAATAATCTATGACATCATTGTTTAATTTTTGAAGAATAGCATTTGCAGTCTAGAATAATTGTTTTGAAATCATTGGTTAGCTGATTTTATCAAAAATAACAATTATAAAATAATGAAAGTTTATCAAAAAACGATTCACTAATTTTATAAGTAAGCAAATTCGTACTGATGTACTTTAGTAGACGACTCAAATTATGATTTGTAACACATAATTCAAATCATGTTTACATTTTTGCCTTAGAAATAATCATCCGGACCCATAAATCTCTGTCATTCTAAACCTTCCGTGAAATATGAATATTCATTTCTAATTTATTTATCTATTAAATGTTAAAAACCAGAAATATGAACAATTGAATTTCGGAGGATAACCCACAATACGAACCTGCACTAATGATGATTCAAATTAACAAATTAAGGTTCTTAAACAGAAGTCAGGATAAAATGTTTAAACGACATGATTCAACTACTAGACCTTGTGGATTTCTTAATATAAATTCCTGTTTATTATAGTCAATTTAAAAACTGCAAATTGGCAAAACTATAACCGGATTTATACTTTAAAAAGTAAGTGGTAGGAGAAGAAGAAAGATGAGTTGCTTGATAAATCTATAAAATAAATATAGAAAGAAGCAAGGACAAATGTTGATAAATAGATTCTCTAGCATATACAGTAGGGAACCTGCTCCATACCAGAAGTGATCGCCACAAAACAACTTTTAACTCTTCACTTAGATTCCTCCAATCATCAAGTGTGTATGGAACCTGCTCCCGCAAGGGCAGTCCAAGAAAAGAGGATAAATATACCGACCCTGGCCCTATTGGTACGCCTATATCATTGAACTCAACTTCAATTCGATCATGACTGTTTAACGGGAGTTTTTTTGCTTTTGTTTGACCTCTACCGCCTCTTTTCCGAGACGAACTTGCGGTTTCAACATCACTTGCTCTCTCAATTTCCACCTCAGCAACATCAGTCTGGTCAAGAAGAATTTCATTGTCTAAGCGGGGTTCTTCTTCATCTAACAAAGCCCTTTCATCATTTGGGTCTTCTTCATCTAACAAAGCCCTTTCACCATTTGGGTCAGAAGGGTTATCGTGTAGTGCTTGTTCTTCGTCTTCATTGCAAACACTGGCTTGCTTCTTAGCATTGACTGCTCGTTTTTCGCCTTCACTGCAAGCATCGGCTGGAATCTTATACTTCCGCTTTGAATTATACTTCCGCTTTGAATTATACTTCTGGGATTCCTCATCAGTCTTTTTCTGGTTGCGAGTATGTACAGAGCTTGGAAACATCTCTTTTCTACAAATGAAACAAAATATGAGATACTTAAAAATTTCATTATTTACCATCTACTCGCTGGAGGAAGCTGGACCCAATAATTAGTTTGCAGATACATGATCTCTGAATCTTTTTAACGTTATATTTCAAAGTATTCTAGAAGTTAATTTTATATCTTAAACAATATAACGAACAAATTAATTAACAAAAGATTAATTTTTTGTAATCAGATCAATATTCTTTTTTAATACATTAATGTAGAAACTTACTAGACCTTGTATGTTAACATGCAAAAATTAACGTAGTATATATGTATAAACAAAAAACTGTTATAGAGTAGTCATGTTAAGCAAGTTCAATCCTTTTCCAGCTCCAGTTCATGATTTGAAAATCAGTTCTTTGACTATGCAGATGAGAAAAATATATACCATCCATGACAAACTGTAGTAGGCTAATGACAAACTGTAGTTATAGAGCCAAATTTGCTGACATTAATTCTTCAAGTACCAACTAAACAATTGAAAACAGGAATAGAAAAGCATTAGTTCAGAACTATCAGATGAAAATTTGCATGCTATAATTCAGATTATTTTAGTTCAAAAAACCAATAGTTATGGGCTATTCCATTACAAATACATAACAGACAATGAACTAGGTCAAGATTGCCTGAAATGGTAGTTTATTGTGTCACATATTCATGCTTCATACAAATAACAATCACAAATTAAAACTGGTTGGTTCATAGTGGATATGAATTTATTTCATTAAGAAATTGAAATCATAATATTACAGTAATTAGAACCGCAAATGGACTGGAATTGTTTGCTACTCTAATTCAATGAATAAATTATATGAATCCAGCAAAATGGGTAACAAGACAATAAAATATGAATCCATGCTTTCATTCCTTACTAAAACAAGTTTTGACAGTGAATTTAATAAATACTAAATAAGTAACACAACTTGCAAAATAAAAATAAAGACATTCAGAGAGTAAAATGAGTCTACAACTATGACTAATGCATTAGTCTAATGTATGGATCTGACTTAGTAGGTGAACATATAATCTACTCAATTATGCCTTCGCAATCCTCCCTAACATAGCTAACATCTTCATCATCCATTTCGGTTATTTCATAATCTTCCACGGCTTGGATATCTTCCTCGATGCGATCATGTGTCTCTAAATCATTAAAACTTCTTGATGGTGCTTTCATTACAACATACCAATTAGAATCATCATTTTCTTTTGAATAAAATACTTGTCTTGCTTGAGATGCAAGTATGTATGGATCTCTTGAAAACGATGCTTGATGTAAATTAACAAGAGTGAACCCATCATCATCAACTTTTACTCCATTTCCTTTATACGCCCAACGACACTTAAAAACTGGAATATAAAACAAATGATAATCTAATAAAATTATATATGTCAATATTCCGTAATAAGTGACCACATCAACCACTTGGGATATATCTTTTGCACTTGCTCTATACATAGTAGTCGCATCAAAGGTCACCCTGCAATTCTGAGTTACTCTCCCTACATCTTTTATATGAAAACGTTGATCATTGATAACATATCCTTTGTAAGACAGGGCATCATTCTTCGGACCCAAAGCAATCCATCTTAACATGTCATCATGATCCTTGGAGGCAATAGGTATCTACAACAAATTCCATTTAGCATGAATATTTTAGAGTAATATTAGTACTCAAATGAGAATATATTTGGAATCTAACTAACCTTCCTTTTAATCCAATCGGCAAAAATTTTTGTATGTGTGTCCCAAAGTAAGGTCGCATTTTTTCTCATGCGCTGGTCTGAATTTTCTAATTCCTCCAAATCCAAACTAGTATAAAACAAGTGATTATAAGTTATAAATAGCATTACGAATACATCAAAATGATTAAAACAATGTAACATAAACTTACTCTATAAATGGTTCCACCACATTCATATTCATTAACACGGCTAAATGAGCCATTTCTTTCTCATTAGCTGACAATGTAACTGTCTTGGACATTGAAATCGGACGTCCCTTAGGTATTACATTGCTTTCATAATCTTCATTTCGAACTTCTTTCTCCTCTATATGTCCAGATTTTTTCAAAAATTCATTGAAAAACATCATGGATTCTTCTGCAAGATAGGATTCTACAATATATCCCTCTGGTCGTGCATAGTTTCTTACATAATCTTTAAGTGTCTTCATATATCGTTCGAATGGGTACATCCAACGAAAATGAACCGGTCCACACATTAGTGCTTCTTTTCCAAGATGAATTGACAAATGTACCATTATATCAAAAAAAGATGGTGGAAAAAAATTTCAAGTTCACATAAAACTTCAATAATCTCAACATTGATTTGTTCTACCTTCTCTCTATCAAGAACACGTTGACATAATTTGTTGAAAAAAGAACATAAGTGAATTATTGCTTTTCTTGCCTTCTTTGCCATTAATCCTCTCGATGCTACTGGCAATAACTGTTGCATTAATACATGGTAATCATGTGACTTCAATCCTCTAATTTTGAAATCATGCAACGAAATTCGATTCTTCAAATTTGAACAATAGCCATCTGGTCCTTTGAAATCGTACAATCTTTTGCAAAATATTTTTCTCTCGGAATTTGACAACATGTACGGAGCTGGTGGAAGATATGTTTTATTCCCACGAGGTTGTGCATGAAGCCCATTTCGAATTCCCTAATCCTCTAAATCCTTTCTAGAGTTGGTTCCATCTTTTGATTTATTACCATGCAACATCGTGCCCAATAGGCTTTCATCGATATTTTTCTCCACATGCATTACATCTATATTGTGACGTAATGGAAGTTCCTGCGAAAACCAAAACTATAACGCATTATTGGGTTTTTCTTATGTTAAAACAATGAAAAGTAAATAAATTAACTACTAACCTTCCAATATGGCAAATCAAAGAAAATCGATCTTTTCTTCCATCTTGATAGCTCCAAATCATACTCATATTCTGTATCATAAGAACACTTTCTCTTCTTCTTTTTCTCTTCTTTTTCTTTTCCAAAATCATTTGGATAATCCTTTAACAATGCATAAATGTTTCTCCTAGTTAGAATTCTAGGAGCACTACCTTTTTCTATGGTGTTATCAAACAATGCCTTTTGTTTCCTCCGTGAATCTGAAGTAGGTAGAAATCTTCTATGACCCATGTAGACGCTCTTTCGACTGTGATTCAACCAACGAGAATGGGTATTGACACCACATAATGGGCAACCTTTTTCCCCCTTCACACGACATCCAGCAAGATTTCCATAAGCCGGAAAATCATTAATCGTCCATAGCAAAATTGCATTCAATTTAAACAAAGTTTTACTAAATGCATCGTAAGCATTAACTCCATTACACCACAAATGATGCAAGTCTTCCACCAAAGGCGCCAAATATACATCAATATCATTTCCGGGTTGCTTTGGGCCTGGAATAAGTAAAGATAACATAATATTTTCTTTCTTCATACACAACACAGGTGAAAGATTGTATGTCACAAGCATTACCGGCCAGCATCTATATTTCGAACTCAACATGGTAAATGGATTGAATCCATCTGTAGCAAGACCAAGCCTAAGATTGCGTGGATCGGATGAAAAAGATGTATACTTTTCATCCACCATTTTCCATGTCCTAGAATCCACAGGATGACGCATTTTTCCAACTTTGCTTGTATTTTTAATATGCCATCTTAAATCTGTTCCCATCTTTTGAGATCTATACATTCTTTTAAATCTCGGAATTATTGGAAAGTATCTCAACACTTTAACTGGAATACCTTTTATAACCTCTTTAGTATCTTGATTTTTCTTCCATCTCGAAGAACCACATTTTGGACAAATATCTAAATCTTTGTATTCTTTTCTGAAAAGGCAACAGTCATTCTCACAAGCATGTATCTTTTCAAAACCCATGTCGAATGTTCTAAGAAATTTCTTTACTTCATATAAGGTTTTGGGAAGCACGTTATTCTTCGGCAAAAATAAATGTTGCACAGTTAAAAGCTTATCAAACCCACTATCAGACAAGCCAGTCTCACATTTAAGATTAAACAAGACGGTGATGGCAGATAATTTTGTGTGATCTGTGCAACCATGATATAATGGAGTTTCTGCATCTTCCAAGTTCTTGAGTAACTCATCCTCTTTACTATGAGAATCAACATTATCTTTATCATCATGAAAAAAATCATCATTCAAAAAATCTTCATCTTCATAGTGAATCATCTTGAATAAATCATATACGTCAAACGTATTTGTTTTCTTCTCTTCAATTATCTGTTCGCCATGGTTAAACCATACACCGTGTATGTATTTAGGATCCATTCCTCCAATAATTAAATGTTCAACAATGATGTGATCATCATGACGACTAAGATTCCGACAATCTTTGCAAGGGCATAAATTTTTTTCTACACTTCTTACATTCCTCTTTGCAGCATGCATGAAATTCATTGCTCCTTGTCGGTACTCTATGCTAGTTCTATGACAAAGGTTAAAAACATAAAAAAAAAATTGAGTTTTAATATTATATTACATGTTCTAATTCTCAAAATACATATTAAGTTAAGCATTGTTTTATCACCTATTTAAAAAAACCCAATCTTTTTCCATCGTCGACATATGAAGGCAAATAAGTTCCTAATCTTTGACGTAGAAATTGGTGACACCTCCTCTTCCTATGTCTGATACTAATTTTAAAAAAAATAAGTTACTACGTTAATAGTACTTCTTAATACCGGGCCACCAAATCATTCTAAAGATTAGCCAAATAAAACTTTGTTCAATGACGTTTCGATGAATTTTTGTTAGTAAATTATGAACAAGTGTAAGTGATTTCATACATGTAGGTTTTACTGAAAAATCAGTTCATTCGGTATAATAACACCGAATGAATATGGTATTTTGAAGTGTAACTTCTAACAAATTCGATATTTTAAAACATGGTAATATGTTTTTTTGCTGCTTTAGGAACAGTTGTAAAGCTGGTTACGTATATTTCTGGTGCTATCAAATAAGCATTTTTTAATTCCTATTACACATGCTATAAATGGTTTGAAGGTTATGGTCAAAACAATGCAGTGCTATAGCATAGAATTTTATTACATAGGCCATAAAATTGATCTACGCCATGGCTAGAAAAATGAGACTTAAAATTCATTACACAGGCCATAAAATTTATTACACATGCCATAAAATATATAAAGAGTCTAAATCAATTAAATTTATATTGGAAGACAAACAATATGACTAATAAAACAAACAATTTTTCAAGCTCTGAAACTACTAAATCTGACATATGTAAAACTACTACGTCCTTGATGCAAAATTATAAAAATCAGCTAAATGGAAACTAGTTGAAAGTGACAAAGATGAGGAGTGTGATCAGATGGTTACTTTCCGGATAACAGACTTGATTACATATGCATTAAATAATTGCAACTGTAGATAAAAGAAAGAAACTGATTTATTGCTTAGAAGGCATTGCTTGAAGTCATGCAGGCCATAACACCTAAAGTGACCCATATGGAATCTATGTAAAACCTTACATCATATAAACAGATGCAACATGCATCCCTGTTTTTGATTTATATTTGCCGACTACTTCTAGGTTTCATGCAAAGCCACTTGCCATTTGCCGTTTACCTAGTTTTTTTAATTATAGGACAAAAGACATGATGAAGACACTTATTGATGACTTTCTCTATGATGTAAGTTATATTAATTGCACATTAACAGATTGGTAAACGTATGGATCATGCAACTCATTTAATTAGACTTACTCAACTATCATGTCTCCCTCAAAGTCTTAACATATGAAGGCAAAATATTATGTATTACTTTGTAATTCACTACTGTTCTAATTTTCCAAATTGGAGTCTAGTATTATAGATAATTTTGACAAAATCATGGGTGTAGTCAGACTCTCCATGTCCAGACATGTTGATATTCAATATCTTCCATAATTCAATTTTGTGATTATTCGTACTTGGTGTACAAAATTTGTACTTTGGTTAAAACGGTAAAACAATTACACAGTTTAACCCTGGACATAGCCAAGCTTTTATTCATTTAATAAAAAAACATAAATATATAAAGGTGTAAACTAGGGTTGAATAAAAGATCTTCGTTATTAGGGTTGAATCAACAATTTCAGTTAGAAATTAGGCAGAAATTCGAATATAATATGCATACAAATTAGGGTTAAATCAAAATAGAATCACAAAATCGATTTAGATGATTCGTACCTTAATATACCTAAGCGATTGCTGGCTGCCGCGAGGATGTTAAGTAATGCCGTGAGGACATTGAGAAAGGACGGAGTGGACGATGAAAAGGGCAACTTGATCTTCAGTTGATGAAATTTGAGCGATTGCTGGCTGTCGCGAGGATTGAAAAAGGGAAAAAAAATATGCAAAAGTAGATCGAAATGGGGAGAGAGCTTTCTAAGTATACGTGAGATGGAAAACAATGACTGGTCACGTTCATTTTTGGCTAGGTGAAAAAAGTTTTCTAAGGAGCGGGAACAAAAATTTTTTAGTCACGAAACATATTTTGGGAAAAATATTTTTGGTTGCATTTATGATAAAACGCCACAGTTTTTTGCAACCGTAAATGATTTTTCTTGTAGTGTTTGCAACTGAAGATCCTTATACACTACAACAAAACAGGCTTTTTACAACGGGCAAAGCCCGTTGTAATATGTGTTTCACAACGGGCAGCGGACCGTTGTAATAGGCGATGTTGTAATAGGTCACCCATATTTTACAACGGGCAGTTAATGTTGTAAAGACCGTTGTAGTAAACTTTTTTACAACGGTCACCGACCGTTGTAATAGACTGTAATACAAGCTACTTTGCCCGTTGCAAAATACTATCATACAAGATGGATAACATGTTTTACAACATTCCCTGACCGTTGTAAAAAATATTTTGACAACGGTTTTCGACCGTTGTAAAAAACTTTTTGACAACGGTTATTGACCGTTGTAATAGAGTATAATACAACGCGCTTTGACCGTTGCTGAAAAAATGCAAATTAATTTTTTTTTTACAGCAACGTATAGGTAGCACATCCATACAAATAATGAATAATTTAACAGTAATAAATATTACGCACAAACAACCAAAATCACATGCGAAAAGACTAAAAGATAGTCATAAAATTCCAACACTCCAAAAAGTCAGATAAGTTTACCTTCCAAATTCATAAAACATTATTAATACATAACAGTCGGCTATAAATATCAAGTTCTAAGTACAATCATACTAGACTAAGGATATAAAGTCTTTGTGCCAAATATCATTCATATTCAAATGATTTAATTGTTGTTTTGGAATCTTTCTTTCAGGTCGTTCAAATGCCATTAATATTGCTGAAAGACTGGGATTACCAGGTAGTATATTAGATAATGCACGCAAACTGTATGGAACTTCTGGTGCTGAAATCAATCAGGTATATTTCTCCACCCTATAATTGTTCATTTTTGTCAGCATGATCTGATTTGAATAGCTGATCTCCAATAAACATAAACTATTTGACATCAGCTTTGATTATTGTGTTTCTGTTGACCTGGGTAATCATATAACCGATTACAAATAAAATTACCATTTATCGAAAGCCATATTTTTGCAAAAATAGACTTTTTTGCTTCACATTTCTACAGAAATACAGTTGAAATTCAAAATTAAGACTATTCTGCTATAGACTATAACGAATCTTGCTACCATTGATTGATCAGGTTATAGTTGATATGGAGAGCTATAAACAAGACCTGCAGCAAAGTCTTCAAGTGTCTGAACACTATCTAAGGTGAAGACATCTATATCTTCTTTTGTACATATGGGCCTGTAAATATAATCACTTAATTACTGAATTTTGTTGATGGCATGACATCAACTATCAGGTTATCCAGAAAGCTTCACGACGATCTTCTGATTGCAAAACAGAAGATTACAGAGTACAGCGTCATGTAAAAGAACATAAAAAGGGAAGCAATTCTCACCGAATTTCCAATCAATAACAATCCAGATGCCCACCTCCCCACACACACCCACAAAACCCACACACAAACGGACACGTACATATGTGAGAGAGAGAGAGTCGTCTGTATGATATGGTTAATTAGTAAATTTTTTAAGTATCGTCTATCCAAAAAATGCAAAGAACAAAATTATGTTCAACATTTTTAATTGAACTATAAAAGGAGAACATTATTGCTACTAATATAAATAAGCCAATTCCAACTTCCCTATCATTCATACTATAGTAACAACCGGATATTAGTTACCTTCATCTCACATTGATATAGTTCAACTACAAACATTCAAGTTATACAGGGACTGGACTCGAACCTAACGTTGATTGTAATCTGGCAGCAAAATCCAGAGCCCACAAGTCATAGTGTATGATTTCATCAAGAGAATGACTACTCTACATATCATGTCAATTTTATGCTATACTTCAAATTATAATTAGAAATACCTATTATTTAGCACTACTCTGTACATTAACCATTTATGCTGTTGGTTTTAGCAACCATGTCTACCCAATTTGGATCCAAAATTTGTTGTTATATAGTTAAAGATAATCTTGACAAACATTTGGATTCTTCAATTCATTTTTAATTTTTTTGAAAAGTATTCAAAATTGAAAGATAAACGCAACACAACAAATGCAGGGAAAAAGCCTGGAGAACGTTGAATTCAATAATTGTACGCAAGTTGAATATAATGAACGAAATACATGGAAAAACTTATAGCAGCGACAAATGAATAACAGCAACAAATAAATAATTAAAAATTTATAAAATCACCATGAAAAATGACATTTTGCTATAAGTTTCAAAAATATATCTAGTCTGGAAGCATATCTAGACTGGAAGCCTGAAACGTACATACACAAACCTGGAACATATGTAAACAGCTACTTGATTCTAAAGTTTGTGCAATCCATGTGAAAACAATGGTGAAATAGTGTTTCAGTTCTCACATCAATAGACATGCATTTAAATTCACTTACACACATGGAGAGAATCTTTCCTATGGCTTAAAATATCAGAAGCAATTTGAAAAACTGTTAGCTGTACGGTTGTACGTAAATGCACTGGTTAAGAAGCAAATGGAAATCATCCAATGCTGTATCTTTTTGAAAACAACAAACAGGAGGTGTTTGTGAAGAAGCAAGTTTACAAAGCTATATAGTTCAGCTCACTTTTCAAAACATCCAACAAATATAGATCTATTTCAAACATAATATCAAAGTGCATGGGTACAGATTCTTCAAGACAAGAAAATAATAGAAATTTAACAAGATTTGAAATGAGTCTAAATTTATTTGAAACATAGCATATGTTTTGAAAAGAGCACCAAAAAGTTGGCTAAAGTGAACAAAATACTATTTATATCATTTCATACCAATCATATAGAATATGATATCTTTTTTAAGATCAAAATAAGCTAATATATATTAAATAACCAAAGTACATTTTAAGATCAACCTTAATGATTTTGTTTTGTTATACTCTATGCATGCATTTAGTATAAAAATAACAGAGCAAAACAAAAATAACAAAATTTCAAGTTATTTTTGTTTTGTTATACTCACGCACTTATCATTGGCAAGAATACTAAATTTTAAAGCAGTATAACATCCATACTCTTAGAAAATGGACTGCCATAAAAGTGTGCACATTCTATTTAAAAATTATAATAAAAGCAGTAATGCAAATAATTACATTCACCATTTGGTATATTTTGTTTTTGGACTGGTAAAATGCACACCATCACCTTACGATAACTAACAACTAATTTAAAAGTTAAGCTAACATAACTAGCATTCACGCCCATTATAACGAAGAATTAAAAATTACCATGTTGTCAAGTTAAATTTCATTAGAAAACGATGCATTTTGTGCAGGTCCATCGACATGTCCAGATTTTTCAGAATAGCCTCCGGCAATTGTGGTAGTTGCACCTGAAATATGTCGACTTATGAGGTAATTTAATCCAATATTCAATGAAGGAGGAAAAGATCGACAATAAGTTTAAAATTACCAGATGGAGATATTTTTCGAATGGCACTGTGCAATCTTTCACCAACATATACATTATCCTTGCCATCAATGGCGAAACTTCGAGGCCTGTCAAACATAGCTATCGTTTTATCCCCATCATCGTACCCATGATCACCTCTCCCTGAAAAATGACTGACCCCATTCTCTGCATCCATAATGATCTCTTACAATTGAAAATTTACACCCAAGTTTCATGAAACTACCACAACTAGCAATTTTACTAAAACACTAATTAAAGATGTTTCTCCAGTATATTAAGCTACCATAATAATAGTTACAGAGCCAATTTTGTGTTTTGACATTTAATGTTCTTTGTCAACTTAGCTTGTTTAGCTATCTTTTATGATTAATTTAGACAGCATTTGTTTTCCAGTGTGAACTATGCTGATGATAGAAAATGTAGATGCACAATATATACGGTTCAGTAGAAAGATAATAGTCTTACCAATCAAAATTTCAAGCAGTAGCAGCAACATTATTTAAAGACCAAAGCAAAAGATTGTACCTTGTGTAACTGGGATGGGGACAGTATAAAAAACAGAGCTTGTGAAGTCCAGCATGATGGCATCATTGGATCGTTGGCGAGGCAAAAGTGCAAATGGATGAATATTTGAAGGCGGTTTGCTGAAATCAGCAACTGTAGTGACTGTGTAGCCTGATTCTAACACTAGTGAGCTTGTAACTGTACAAGAAAGAGAATGTGTACATATATAGTTAATCAACTTAAATGATACAATAATCCGACTTCAATATCACTATCGAACATCCAGTCATCAAGTAGTGATGAAAGGCAAACTTCAATCAGTAGCAACCATGAAACTGCATAAAGATCTAATTTATTTTATTACTAATTCACCTCTACCTGTAAAAGGATCAATTTTGTCACTCGCCTGAAGAAAGATAAAACAATAGCAAGCTAGACACTGCTATAAAATCGATATTCTATCACTGATGAACATAAACTGTAAAAAGATACCCAGCTTTTTTCATTGATGAACATAAAATCCTAAACAAAAGGTCAAACTTTTATAATGCGGCTATGAACAGATCGAATTTACAGTAGTGAAATTAGAGTTTCTGCGTAGATAGTTGTGAGAAGGAAAAGATAAATTCCTACAGAGTTCGTCACAATTTTACTAACCTAGGTTTGTCAAAAAAAGGAGAACAGTAAGTAGGAGGAGAGACATACAAATACAAGTCGAACTCGATCAAGAAGCAGCCGGCTTCGAATCAAAGTGACAAAGCAAATAACCGTATATAATTCGCGGCTTCAACAAATTCGAAATCCCTAATTTTTCGAGCAAAGAAAAGAGGAAAAGAGGAACGAGAGTATTGCTTCATGGAAAAGAAGAAAAGAGGGCCGGCCTCTATAATTTTTCTTTGGGGTGATGTGGTATAAAAATTGATGGAATGCGAATAACCATACTTTATTTGACCTTAGAGTATAGTATATGCAATATCCTAGAAAACATGATCAAAACATTAGCTTAAATGTACCTTTGGAGGCAGACATTTCAAGACAACCAACGATGTCTATGAAATCAAATTTGAAAGGGAAAAGCTTATAGCAATATACTTATTAACTTGAAGCGAAATTCATATCTTTATGCCAATACAAAACAAAACTACAGTCATCGCATAAGAACACATGCAAATAGTGGTAGTATTTAAAGATTTCAAGTTTTGTGATATATATAAGTCCAGAATTTTACTCAAAGCTATGAAATGAAGTGTCTACACTTGTTCATTAAATATAGAGCAACTTCGATATGATGAACATACTTCTTTTATTGATAATCAAAGAAGCTTTAAATAGCCAAATATTATTACGGGAAGAGAGCAATGTGCAAAAACAGAAAAGAAATCCCTTCGCACCTGAGTATTATCTTATCCATAACAATGAATAGGATCAGTGCATCCCTTTACAACAGATTGTTTGTTACCATACCACCTCCATTTTCCAAGTATTTCTAATGCAACTTTTCAGCCTGCTACTGCAAGAATCTCTATCACGAGCTTTGATCCATCCACTTCATGTTACTTGGTTTTAAGCGATTCTTTTGCTGCTTATTCATGTGCATCTCTATAGTAGTATATTCCTACTTAGTATCGTGTGCCTACATCCTCATCGTAACCGATCCACAAAACCACTCATTTAGCCTTAAATACTACTTTTCAAATTGGAAATCAATTATCCTTTTTTATTTATTAAAATGGGTCATACATCATTTTGCTTCATTGTAGAACAATACATTGATATCTCTAAACAATCAATGGGTGAATCATTCGGTTTGATATAAATTTATGTAGCAAAATAACAAATAGTTTGAGAAAATTCAAAGCAAGTCGAATCTATTGCACAATTATTAAAAGCAGGAAATCAAGATGGATGTAGATAACTAATGTGCGATAATAGCATAACTGTGGAAACTAGAAACATTTATTGGTTAAAACAGACCTACTTGCAGTTTAGAATGAATAAATTTAGTAATTTGATTTAAATATTTTTGTAACATTCGACTTATTATAATAATACATGTTTTTAAACTAAAATGGTTTTGACTTTTGAGGCACATAGCAGAATTACCATGAGAAATTAATACGGTATTATTATATGTTATTACTTCAGATTGATTAATTTTATTAATAAAAAAATGTAAATGACCTATTCACTCTGAACAAGTATATCAGTTTTGTTTGCGGCTTCAAAACAAGGTAAATCAGCCAAAGGAGCAGCAAATTCATTAGCAACGTACACGATACATTAACTACAAAGGAGAACTAATTGCCTCCTTTGCTATTTTCTAGAAATGGCAGTGCATTATAGAACGACAAATTACAACTGCATGTTAAAACTGTATCTAACAAACACAATTGAAAAAGGAACAAGGAAATAATACTTTTTGAGTTTATGGTTTTTTTCCCAAAAATATTGTTCTAGGTTATTGTCAAGCTTGTGGGATTCATGAACATATTATACATAGTTGCTACTAGGAGCCAAGCAACTAGTGAATAACTAACTAGTTGTTGCACGGTCCAAACTTTTCTTAAACTTAAATCTTTGCTAAAAGATATTATACATAGTCCCTGATTAGATATCCGTATAGAGATAGGGTAACAGGTAAATCCAAACAAACATTCTTACTATTTTGCTGAAGTGATTAACAGAAAAAGTTGAGTTTATAGAAAAAATCAGTTCTCAAAATGGACTTAATCAAAACAACAATCAAACAAACTATAGATCTTATTTTATTAGCCGATCAGAAGTTAGTTGAAATATAATTTTTAATAATTATAACGAGAACAGAGATCATATTTTCTTTTAGTGTGCTTATTCTAATTATCAGCGGAGATGGCTGCAAAAATTCTTCAAATATTGCAGCAATAATATCATTATCGAAATTTTGGAGTCACTTAACAGTAACTCAATTGGGAAAATAAGACATTAAACATATTGTGGATATTTAATTACTTCACTACTAACTAGCTATCCATTTTAAAATATGAATTCAGTTGCTTTCGAATAGATGTCAACCTTTTAAACTTTTAAGGCCTGAATGTTGTTTCGTGCACGACAACTGACATAGCTATCCAATTCACAGTCCATAAGAAGATGAATATGCATAATGATGAGTTAAAGAATGCACGCGAATCAGACAACCCAAAATGAACCAAATAGAAAGACCATAAAACACTACTACTTCATCATTTCGGCCTTGAAATAATACTTCCACAAACTCACTAACATGATATATGTCATGCTACACAATCCGACCACTAAAATAAAGCAAGTAACTGCTAATGTGGAATCACATGCGACCCAATGGTATGATCTAGTAACTGATGATCAGAGAAACCAAGAACAAAAAATTCACTACTTCCAACTGAGATGTAAGATCTAACTTTCTAACAAAAAATATAGAAGAGCAAAAACGACGAGACTCAAAACCCATCAGCTAACCAACACTGAGCTAAATAGTCATCATCTCATTGAGCAAACATGATTATCAAAAGCTATAAACACAACAACTATAAGAATCGTACGAGAATAACTATGTACAAGATGAACTATAGACTAGTTCACCTTATTTATTTTTAACGTGGCCTATAAGAATTCTATCAGATAAGGCCTTAGCCTTGTCTATCACATCGATAGCGTCCAAAGATTTAAAACCGAGATTTTCAATTACCTACTTATCTGAAGGCGTCATTAAACTCTCAACCCCAGCTGAAGAGACAATAAGTAAGTAGGAGGAGAGACATACCAATACAAGTCGAACTCGATCGAGAAGCAGCCGGCTTCGAATCTAAGTGACAAAGCAAATAACCGTATATAATTCGCGGCTTCAACAAATTCAAAATCCCTAATTTTTCGAGCAAAGAAAAGAGGAAAAGAGGAACGAGAGTATTGCTTCACGGAAAAGAAGAAAAGAGGGCCGGCCTTTATAATTTTTCTTTGGGGTGATGTGGTATAAAAATTAGGGTTACCTATTACAACGGGCATTCTATGCCCGTTGTAAAACTGGCACCTATTACAACGGGCAGTTTTAGCCCGTTGTAAAATTGGCACCTCTATTACAATGGGCATTGTATGGACGTTGTAAAATTAACATCTATTACAACGGGCATAAAATGACCGTTGTAATAGCAGTCTATTACAACGGGCAATCTTTGCCCGTTGTAAAAAAGACGTTATATAAGAAATCTATTACAACGGGCCTAAACTGACAGTTGTAGTAGCCAACTATTACAACGGGCAGCAATTGCCCGTTGTAAAAAGGACGTTGTAATAGAGTATTTTTGTTGTAGTGATAATTGAAGTCTTTAGTGATTCTCAACTAATGGTGGATCAACTGAAACAGACATATCAAATCAAAGATGCCAAATTTCTCTTATAGTGAAAAAAGTGTTAAAAAATGCTAAACCAATTTGAAGATTTTTCTATACACCAAAGTTCCAAAAGGCACTACAAGAAAAATGGTCATTTGCAGCATTGTAAGAAGCTAAAACAGAGCGGTTGAAACTGAAATGCAGTTGTTGATTATATTTAAGAAGGAAAATATATTAAAATGCTGAATTATATTTACCACTAATATTTTACAATGCCCGCCTAAAATTTTATTTTCTATTATATCCATATCTTTTCTTCATTATCCACTTATATTAAATTTTTCCATCCCTCCAACCAAAATAAATCGGATTGTTTGCGCCCTAAATTGGATCCTAATTGTTGAAATCTACAGCTACAACCCAAGCGTCGAATCTAAAAGTGGTAATGATCTAAACCTTAATTTCGAATGTATTCCTAACTTCAAATCCTCTTTTATTACTAAGTGATATTTCTGAACCCTAATATGCTGTTTTGGAAATTGGACCAGATGTCACGGTTCTAGAATCTTTGGAATTTTTATGCTTCGCTTCTGATTTCCGATATCGACATGGATAAATTGTATATTTGCCATATAAATGCGAAAGAGCTGCAAAAGCTTGACGAACTCGACTCTAACTGGTATTGAGTAAGAACAAGTTAGTTTAGCTGTTTTTTGCACTGTTGTTGGTAGTAACAAAATCAGACATGAATCGTGCAACATTATAAATGGCATACAAAAACGTTATTATGGAGTAAAGTGAAAATTTTGCTTTTGAGCCAACACTATCATCTTCTGTATCTTCTTTTAACTGGAAGTGCTTCAAACATAGATGATATTTTGTCGTACCTTGCAAACATTTAAAGGTTGCCACTCTTAATTAGGATGTTCACTTAATACTACTTTTTATTGTAAATTGTATACGATTGGTACTTATATTATGTTTTTATATTAAATAAAGATAAAGATATGGTTGTTTCTACGATCAAGTATGATTGTATTTTGCCGCCTTTACATATGTTGATGTCATGGATGATGATGTAACAGGACTATCAAATATATTTTATAAAATATTATGGTGGTTAGGAAAGTAATATGAGAATCACTATCATAATTATTGTTTGCATGATCCAAAAATCAGTAACAGGTTTTGTAGATTTGTGTAAATCAAATATCAACTTGTCTGGCTTGTATTACTTTACATTCATTTTCTGTGTGGTTTAGGATTAATGTTCGATTACTCTTATTGAATCATAGAAAATAAAAAATAATATTTTTCTTAACAACTCAAATATCAAGCTTACCGAAATCCATATGATATTTCCAGTTGTTCTTTTGTAATGCTTAGGTGCCAAGTTAGCATTAAAAGTATTGAAATATAAGAAGAAATACTTAATTCATAGTTAACTACTTTTATTTAAATAATTATCCACTTGGGATATTGTGTGTGTATATATATATATGATTAGTTGGTTATAAATATTAAATTATTATCTACATGAGCTAAACACACAAAAGAATCATTTAAGTCAAGCAAATGCACAGACTACTAACGCTATAAACAACACCGTACAATACTACTTAAGCGTAGAAGCCGAAAACAGGGTTTTAAGAACTCAAATGATTGAACTGAGTAGTAGACTGCAGTATATGAATGAGATTTTGAATTGAAAAAAGAATGATAACTTTGTTTGTTTTGATGATGGCATGGGGCATCAACAATAGAGTATGCCATTGATTTAACACTGACATGCATCAGTGCTGTTAAATGAAATTCTTATGTTTGCAAAGAAGTGGATATTTGACATGAGATTATGAACACTTGTTGATATGTGAGTTTGAAGTGATGTTTATTAGCAAGTATGATACGTGAATCAGAAATTTTTATGTAATGCTATTTAGATACTTACTAGGTTGAAGCCCGTGCTTCACATACGGGTAGATGTTGGGATAATCATAATATTGTGAATAGCAGATAGTTTTTGTGTTATGTATTGGTGCATATAATGTGTATATGTTAACGATTTGCTAGTATTGTTTTTGAACATGTTACGGGACCCTAGTGGTAAACTTGTTCTCTCTGGCAAAAAGATAGTAAACTAATTTATCATGTGTTACGAATTTTAAATCTACGATGATGTAGTTTTAGCTCATGGTATAAAATTTTCTCTATAGGATATATATATATATATATATATATATATATAACTTCCACACATAGTTACTGGAAGTATGTATGATTTAAGTAGCTATTACAGATGTTCTTGTAGCATCATCATGCATAACAGATTAAATGCTAAAACAAATCCCTTGACCATGATAAATATCGTCCATCGTCAGTTGGACTTTCATTTCCATCATAAAAAAGTTGTAACATTCCTTAATATACGTTTTTAAAGAAATAAACAATAGGGATTATTATGTACAAAAGTTCCTTGATCTACATTAAAAAATACAATGCATTTGCTTTCCATGCTTACTACGTGCCACCATCTACTAGGTACAATACATAATATGAAAGAAAGGTTACATGGCCATGGTATATATATTTGAATAATACCTTCCTTTAAGAAGTAATAGAATGGCGAAAATTTCCAAATCATTTTATTTTATATAAACAAAATCATTTGTAATATATAATTTCCTCAATAGATCATGAAATTGGTCATAGATGTCATCAAGAACCATAATAGGCTATTAACAGGATGCATAATGGAGGACTCAGTATCAAATTTATTTTCAATTTTGCACCTTGGTTGGAACTTGTCTTTGAATAGATGATTCCCTTCTTTTGTCGTAGAAGTACATTGATACAAATCAAAGGCTATTATTTTATGATCTTGATGAAAACATTGAGGATGAAGTAGAGAACAATCTGGATCGACATGGAACAACAATTTTATTGAATAAAATTAATGAATCTTGAAAAGAGAGGGTAATAAAATAAGTATCTCTAAAAGGGCATGAAATGTATGTAAATGATACATAGTTCAAGGGACGTAATACTATTGTTTCAAAATAGGATGCTTTGGAATTTAGACAAAATATGGAAAAGTTTAAGGTTTATGTATTCGGTAATTCAATATGTCATTTATTATGAACATCTACCAAAATAGTTTCCTTAATCCATGTGGTTATTGATAGCTGGAATAATCTGTATTGTTGGAGTAATTTGTGGAAAAAGTGATGCAAAATGGAATTGCATTGAACTTCAAATTATTATTCCAAAAACAATGTTAATGATAAATTAAACTTTCATTAATAATATCATAAATACCTAAATATCCACGAACATGTAGAACATGCACCTCTTTATATGCATTTTTTTATTAAAATTATAATCTTTCGACTAATAATGTTACTCCAAAAAATAGAACTTATTTTTCCCATTCGATAATAAATATAGCAATGAACACAAAATATTACATGATATAATGCTAGGAATAAGGTTTGGATAAAATAATTTTTCAATTCATGAATATACAAAATAGTTAATACAATTTTAGTGTCATATAGATAATAATGATATGTACAATATTACCAGTACACTTTTATATGTAAAGGAATAACAATGATATTTAATTGATAATGGCACAATTTTAAATACCTTTAAATTTTTGTATGGAAACGAAAATTGAAAATTGACTGCAAATAACAATAAAGACTAAGACAACAACTAACCACTATTTTGCATAAGTTACCAAAATTAAATCTATTTAATAAATTATAAGTAATATCAAATAATGAAAAATCATAAGTAATCAAACCCTTAATTTTTCTGTAGCTTTCAGTGCAATATACATAATTTTCCATATTCAATTTGATTAATCTTTCGATACCAATGCCACTGCAGTCAATCAACTACAATGAAAAATTAAAATTAAAACAAAAGGTCGCTTCTTATTTATTTCAGTATTGAATATTTATGGCTTGACTATCTAAATACCGAATAACTTGATACAATAAAATTTAAAGAAGAACACATCTAGAAATTACAAACAAGTTTAAAGTATGCATAACCAAATAAACTTACTAATAACTCATCTTTATCACTTAAATTTCGATTAGCTTCCTTACAGATCTGTACGCTGCTGTCTTGCACAAGTTCTGTGAAACAAATGCATTAGTAAATATATCATAATCCAAATTACATTAGGCAGTAATGCTTCGACTTTCAAAATTATTTTTGCAAGTGAATATGTGAAATCATACTTAATTTCTTTGTTCCACTTCCTTTTGGAATATCCATTTATATACGAAAAGGTATAGGTTTTGGGAGGAAATTTTTTAAAGGACAAATTAAGCTCAAAAATTAGGCAAAAGGACATGCGTTTTATTTTTTCTTTCCAGGACAACCCAAAGCCCATTTGTTACTTAAAAACCATCTTTCTACTTTTCTTTTCCACGGAACTAAATCTTCATCTTTATTTTCATATTTCTTCTCAACCTTCGATCTCAAAAATTAATCTCAACGTAACCATGGTAGCTGAAACCACAAGCAAATCATTTCCACACAACCGCAAACATCAACAACCGATGTACAGCAATACGAAATTCATCAATAATCGCAAAATCCTAGCTCAGCCTGAAATTGAACGGCAACACGAAATTGAACTGCAACACGGACAATGACCACTGCTGGAATTTGGTCGATTTTATGTCTACACTTGAACAAAGAGAAAACATTAAGAAGTGAATTTGTTGTAAAAATTGATGTGATGTTCAGTTCAAGTAATATACAGTTGAAGGTTGAGGCAGGACTATTTGAGTTAGAACTATTTGAATTTAGCTCCTGTTGTAAAAATTGACGTTCAGTTCAATTTAGCTAGTATACATTTAAGTGTTCAGTTCAAGAAATATGAACACCTAATGAAATTTTCTCTTCTAAGACGTTGACTATTGCGTGCATTATTTGTATTTTTTTTGTCTTGCTATAGAAAATGCTTGTAATATTTTAAATGTTATTTATCATAAAACTGATATCCACATATATGCAAAAATGATATCCAGTAACTGCATTATATAATATGATGCACTATAAATTTAATTATTTAGTTCACTATCATGCATGACAAAAGTGATACCAAATCAATGAAAACTCATATCTAGTAGCTATTTGATTCGAATTCATGCTTGGTTATTTTATAAATTATTTTTAAATATTATTTACCACAAAACTGATACATACAAATATAAAAAAAGGATACCCAACAGCTGTGTTATATAATATAATGCACTATAAATTTAATTATTTAGTTCACTGTCATGCATGACAAAAGTGATACAAAAACAATGAAAACTCATATCTAGTAGCTGTTTGATTCAAATTCATGCTTGCTTATTTTATAAATTATTTTAAATATTATTTACAACAAAAATGATACCTACATATATGCAAAAATGATATCCAGCAGCTGTTTGATATAATAAAATACTCTATAAATTTAATTATTTAATACACTGTCATGTATGAAAAAACTGATACCAAAACAATGCAAATTCATATATAGTAGCTGTTTGATTCAAATTCATCCTTCGTTATTTTATAAATTACTATAAATGTTATTTCCAACAAAAATGATACCTACATATATGCAAGAATGATATCCAATAGCTGTTTGATATAATGTGATGCTCTATAAATTTGATTGACAAAACTGATACCAAAATAATGCAAACTCATATATATTAGCCTTTTGATTCGAATTCATGCTCGGTTATTATATAAATTAATTTAAATGTTATTTCCAACAAAACTGGTACCTACATGTATGCAAAAATAGTACACATTAGTTGTTTGATATAATTTGACAATAGCACTAAGACCAAACAACATGTCTACACTTCTACATCATATGTTGAGTTGTAAACATTTCACCATAACATAGTCTAAGTAATATATTGACATCTAAGCTCATAGTTTCTTCTCATAGTTTTGCACATGATACCTCAGCAAACAAATCATTGCAGTCACTTCAAAACTTGAAAGGAAACAAAAATTACCACATAAAAATGATAATAATACCATACAAAAAATTGATGCCATAATTGTTTATACCTGAAATTGATATTAAAAGCATGCAAAAACCAATACCTTAATGTAATACCTAAAAGTGATATTAATAGCATACAAAAATTGATACCAAATTTTACATGCTTGAAACTGACACTAATAGTACCAAAAACTAACAAAACATAAAATAATTTTGAATAAACTAACCAACATAAAAACACAATAACTCACCACTTTCTACGCCACCTATATATTCTTAGCACATAACAATTAACTAAAAGTGATACTACATAACCAAGTTCAATTACAAAGAGCAAATCAATATGCATATTAATATATGCTAAACCAATATACTTATAAGACCAAGTTCAATTATATAAAATTTTTAAAAAGACGTACAACCAAGTATAATTCTCAACAAATTATGAAAACATGAAAATCAAATCATATTTTCTTATAAGCTTGACAATTATGTTTATTGTGACCATATTGCTTGCATACACCACATCTATTTTGTTTATTTTGAAAATATGCAAATCCTCCTTTCTGTTTATTAGCAGACCTACCGGCACCACATTTCTCCTTAGGTTGCTTAATAACATCTTTCAACACTTGCATCAACAATAGGTTTATCAAAATTAAGAATATGATTTATAGCATTAGTTAGAAGCTCTAGAACACACCTTGAACAAATCAACGATAGACATATTCGCATTATTTGCCTTTACTGCTATAAGTAGATTCCGTTCCATATGAAGATAGTAGTAACAATGAAAGGCTGAAGGAAAAACTTCACGAATACCTAAAATCAAATATTGATGGCGATTAGATATAAACTAAATAACGATCTTCTTGAAGCATTTGTTTTAAGTTATTCAAAAACCGTTTCCAGTTATCCACATTTTCAAGAGAAACTATACCCATAGTAAAAAACTGCATATAATAATTTAAAAAATAATAAAACAAAATTTAATCAACTGTTAACTCAAAATCTGATATATAGAAACTGCTACCGACAAGTAAAAACCGATACCTAAAAACTGAAAACTAAATTCTGATACTATGTAGTAAAATATTTTAAAAATCTAATACCTAAAAACTGATAATAAGCACTAATCTAAGACATACCAATGAAAAAACTACAACACTACAAAATATCACATTTTTTCAAATCATAATACAAATTCTAATACGTTTTGATACCACACAACTCATATGTTATTCCAAAACTGATACTAAACTAAAAATCTTATTATCAATTTCTAATACCATGCAACGCATATGTTACTCCAAAACTGATATTAAACTAAAATCTTAATATCAAATCTTATTTTAGTATCTGCACCGTTGTACAATAGGATAATAACAGAAGCTGATATTGAGAAAAATCGATACTAAACTAAAAATGATACTAACACAAACTCAAAATAACAGTTATTGAAGCTAAAAAATGATACTAACATAAACAGAAACCGATACTGGTTATTTTCCACAACAATGACACAACATTACCAAGTAACTTACAAACACATAAAATAAAAATATACCTTGATTACCATTTCAATCAAACCAATATGATTGTAAGAAAAAAAAACATCAATCAAAAAATGTTTGCTTCAGATTGTCATTTTATTAGTATGATAATTTTCTTTATACAACAAAATGTAACAATTTTTTTTTTAAAATTTATACCTACAGACTGTAAAACTGATACCTAAAATCTTATATTGAAATTAATAAGAAAAATGATACTCAAACAAAGTTAATTGAATATTTGATACTAACAAACTTCAGTAAATGTTTGATAGTAATAAACACTAATTCAACTCATTTATCATCATATTTAATTTGTAACAACTTCATTTTTCGTAGACTCAAATATCAGAAACAAAAAAGTAACAATTTTTTTAAAAAATGATACCCACAGACTGTAAACTGATACTTAAAATATGATACTATGATTAACAACAAAAATGATATTCAAACAAAGTTAATCGAATGTTTGATGCTAACGAAACACTACTTCAACTCACAGAATGTTTAATGGATATAATCATATTTACTTTTTAACAACTTCATAGTTAAATCTACTAAAAAAACAAAATAAACAAGTAAAACACTTCAAAACTTTATTACTATGAAAAATGATACTAAAAAACCTAAAAATGATACATAAATACCAATCTTTATTGAAATAAACATAACAATATATTTTCATCCAAACCAATATGAATCCGAAATATACCTCAGTGAACAAAAACCAAACAACATTCAATTTATAACAAATAAGAAAACATCGCTACATTATAAATAAATAAAAGTTAGACATACTTACTGCTACTGTTTAAATTTTTCATAGAATATGAAGAAGAAAACACAGCAACAAAACTAAAATTAATTTTAAAAAATAAAAAAGAAAATGTTTGAAATAACCAAATTAAAACACTGATTGAAGAGAAAGGAGGAAAAAACATAGAATCATACCTGAATCCGAAAATTTCCACTGCCATCTTCAAAGAGACGAAAATCAAAATCACATTAACACGAATGGATCGCGCACGACAATAAAGAAGAATGAAGAAGAAAATTTAAGTTTGAACACGTAAAAGAGAAAGCGAAGAAGTATTGAAGAAGAAAAAGAATGAGATCGTCGAAGAAGAAGAAAAAAAACGTGCGCGACGGTTAGGGCTTTTAAAAATATTTTAACGTTTTTGTTCATTTTGTCCTTGAAAATAAAATATTGGTGGGCTTTCCTTGAAACTAAAAAAGCCTTTAAATTTGTCCTCTACAATATTTTCTTGTAGGTTTTGACCTTTTGTTTTTGTTTTTTAGGTATAGACTTTATTGTTTGGTGCACAACTATGATTATGATTATGGTAATACTTGTACGATTGTGATTGTATGAATACATAGACTATTGCCCCTTCCTTTCTAACAGAACTAAGGCAGGATGACAGACTGAACATGTTTACAACAGAGAAAGAACTAGCATTAAGTGGCAGCAAGCACAGGTTCAAGCAAGAATGAACTAGATTGAAATGGCAAGTCTGAAGCAAGTGTGCACTAAATTGATGTGGCAGCAAGCATTAGTTGAATTACCAAAGAAAGAATGGTGAGCATATCCACTTCTGGTGCAATTCTGAAACTAAGCACTAGTGGAGCTGAGCATATCTATAGTGCATTTTGGATGATGAGCAAAAGTACCGATACTTATAAAGAATGTGGCTTTTCTTTCGAAGCTCAATCAATATGTTGCTTGTACATTGCTGATGGCATGACATAAATGGTAGTAAAACTGAAGCAAACGAACAATGTTGCTGCAAACGAAGATGAAATGAGCAAATGACTAGAGTATGCCTGGATAATGCTGAAGCAAGATGTTAATCAAGTTTGAACTGAACTAAATCGCAACGAACGATGCTGAAACGGACTGCCAGGACTGACTGGCAAGTGATTGTAATAGTGATACAACGAGGCTACTTAAGTGCATGGAGCTGGAGCAGCGTTTGAACAATGTTGCTCGATCAATATGTTGCTTGGTTACTTATTCTGAAGTATATGAGTATATTTCAATATGTTTATTTCACCCATGGTACTATGAAAATATAGATAAGTTCGTAATGGCATACTCTTTTTATGCAGGGCAAAAGCACGTTTGTAGTTGGTATAGTAAGTGAAGTGATTTTCTGGAGTCCATTGGCATTTGTAATGCTTTTTCTCTTACATATCATGTTCTTACACTGGACAAGGAAGATGCCAGAAAGGTAAATGGTTTATACTTTATAAACTACTGTAACACCTGAAAATGTGAATAACCACCATTGATGCTATTATTCATAGTTAAATCACACATTTTTCTTATTCTAAAAGTGGCTAGCCAAGGATGGATATATGTGTTTAACATAACAGGCAAGAAACCTAAATTTTTATAAAGAAGGAAAGAAATTAGTTCACTCAGTACAGTTATTTTTATGTCCTGTTTACCATGTTATCCTTGTAAACGAAAGCAATGAGAATTTGGGAACTATGTCGTAGGATTCTTTCTTCACTGGCATATGCTTGAACTTGAATAGTTGAATGAGTTACTAGACATTGTTTTCAAAAGGGCACTCATCATTATTCCCTTCATTAATCAAATTTACTATGTGTTGTTTTCACAAAGTAAATTCTGCAGATACTGCAATCGCTCAATGTGTTTCAGCTTGAGGATATTGATTCTGCTGCTGAAGCATTATATAATGTATCTCTACTGTTAAGAATTATGCAATTAATGAGATGATTTTCAGATTTTGGATTGAGAAGCAAAATGAAGCTTTCTGTTTTATTTACCAGATAAAAAAATGAATATAACATGTTTGATACAATTACATTATGTTTCGGCTGCCTTTTATATATAAAATAATTTATACAAGCTGGGCTGATTGGTGCGGCCCATGATCATAACATCATATACCCGAAAGAAGACTGGGTAATATATAAGAGCAGGGGCTTCGGTTCAACACTTCAGTCTTCATTTCTAATACCCCTCAAACCAATATTAGGGTTAGAGTTGGCGATTCGCAAATTCATCGGCCGCCTTAAATTTTCTTTGATTTTTTTTAATCAAATCAAAGAGATTTTTCAATTTGTGAGTCCTCCTTAGCTTGATTCTTTATAATTTTACAGAGGTTGTCGATGAATTTTCTGTGTTGTTGAGATGTTGGCGATTTTGCTCTTTGAACTTCAGTATCTTCAGCAAATCCTTTTGTTTCTGCTTGAATCTCTTCAACCTTTAGATCACTTCTGAATCTAGTGAAACTTTGACTCGGCAGCGCCTTGGTAAGTGCATCGGCACGCTAGTAAGCCGCTGGTATTTAGTTAACTTGCAAGTTTCCTTTTTGAATTTGTTCTCTAACAAAGTAGAGATCTATCTCAATGTGATTTGTTCTTGAATGTAGTATTGGATTTGCTGACATGTATACAGTACTTTGATTGTCACACCATCATATTGGTTTGATCTCTGGTTTGATATTTAGTTCACTAAGAAGTGACTGTATCCACATTATTTCTGTTGCGGCACTTGCAACACTCTTGCATTCAGCCTCTGTGTTGGATCGAGAGATAGTTGATTGCTTCTTTGAACACCATTATATAGGATTGTTACCAATGTATATGCAAATAAGAAGCAGAAGAGAAAAGAAAGAAAACAAAATATAGAATCTCACAACGGAATGACAAAATTTAATAATCAAATAAACAATTCATGAAGCTATTTTACAAAAAACATTTGATTACACTTTACAATACAAATCCGAGTTATACATACATCAAAAATAAGTAAATAATGCAGCGGAACAACATTATGCAGGGGAAGAAATATAAAAAAAATAAATAATATGCAAATCTCTGTCTTCGTCCTCCAGAAATAAAGTCTTCAATGCAGAAATGCTCAGGCTGACCCGAGCGTAATGAAAAGACAAAACACTCGAGTCAGAACTAAAAGATCTTATGTAAGTTAAATCAACAGTAAATAAATATGAGTGTAATGGCTTCAGAGATATTTACGAGATTTTACATCTCCTATCTAGTGTATAATGTGCGTGCAATAACTTAAGAGATGTTCGGGATTCCATCTTCTAAGGATCCCTTAAACTATCTACATATGTAATACAATACGCTATTATAATATGTCTAAAGTAAAGTATTAAAATAGTGTTAAGGCGTTACCGATATCCCCCTTAACACATTTTATATAAATATCGTAGTCTATGCAGTACCATAATTCCTCCGTAAACTGGAGGGCTATCAGAGGGCACTCCATAGCGTACGACACAAACCAAACTCGTAGTAGGCTCGATAAGGCATATGACAAGGCAAGCGAGGCAATGCCATGGTAGGATTCTACCATTTGCACTCCCAGACTGGTGGTAACGCATAACAGCTACTACCGCCCACCTGGAACAGACTCCCACAATCAAATCGAGGGTGGCCACCAAATCAATCACAAAGTAATAAATATAGCATCGAAGAAATGTACTGATCGGAGGAGCGACCTCACTTGGCCTGGTATAGCTCATGTTTTAGTCATATCAAGCTGACTCGAGGGGGTCAGGGCTGCGTTCATACCTCAAAAGTAGCGTTCGCCAAACCATCCTACTTCGTTCTGGATTCTACACCATGTGCACAGTTGTTAAAGTTGTTTTCGGTATTGGCAGAGAGTATGACACTATCCAATCTCGGTCTCTTTAACAATCAAATGCTTATTTCACACCGGTTGGATCTTTTACATTTCCAAAACCGATTTATATTTGATATCAAAATATCATATCACTTTCGAAATCATATTCACTTTCGAAATCATATCACTTTCGAAATCATATTCACCTTAAATCATATTCATTTCAAAATCAAACAACAAAATAGGTTAAACCCTTATATAAAAATATTGCCTTTAAATCAGTTAAATCTAAATCACAACAGTTCCAACTTTAACAGTTTGAATATTGGAAGTAATTTATATATTGGAATAGTTATACATTTAAAAATAGTTTATATGTTTAAAAATAGGTTATAGATTAAAATAGTATATATTCTAGAAATAGTTTATATATTAAAATAGGTTATATATATTAAAAGTTGATGTATTAGAAATAGTTTATATATTAAAATAGGTTATATATATTAAAAGTTGATGTATTAGAAATAGTTTATAATAGTTTAAAATAGTTTTAAGAGTTTAAAATAGTTTAATAGTTTAAATAGTTTAAGGATTTTAAAACAGTTAAAATAGTTTAATATAAATGATTTGATTATTGGAAATGGTTAATATAGTAAATAGTTTGCAAATCTAAATAATCTGAATTTTAAAATAATAGACTTTAAACAGTTTATATTAGAATAATTAATTTTAAAATAATATCAAATCAAATTGTTTCTTTGATTTCAACAAACCTGGATCATATCCAGATTTTAAATTAACAAACTCAATTTTAATATTTCAATTCAAATTTTCATTAAAACCACTTCAATTTATATCGATTTCAAATTCATGTTTGAACTACAAATTTAAACCACTTCAAATTCAATAGATTTCAAAGTTTAAATATTCAAATGTTTACAATAACTCAATTTTGAAAATTTTCAATTATATTTCAAAATTCAACTTCAAAATTTCAATTCAAATTCTTTAAACAAATATACATTTCAACATTTTAAGCTTGGATTTTGAAAATATTTCAGTTCATATAAATCAAATTTTATTTCATAAAATCATTTAACGGAATTCAAAATTCAAGGATTTAAAAATCATTTAATTTAACCAATCCGGTGTCCACATATAATTTTCTACCCAATGGTCAAGTGATACAGATATATATCATTTCAATCCGCAATAATTTAAATTTAATGGTTATATATCATTTCAACCCGCAATCCCGAGTAAAATTCAAAATCCATAAAATCGTTCGAGCTTATCATTTCAACTCATAACGATTTTTTCCTAATCTATAAGACCATTCGGGTATGTATCATTTCAACCCATAATGATTTTCTAACAATAACTAAGGGAACTTGTAGTGTGATAACTACATATAAAAATAAACATAATATCCAATCATCCAAATATCAACAATTAAGCATCCATCACAATCATCATTCAGTTCTACCAATAAATCACAAAAAATAAATTGGTTATCATTATCAGGTATTTAACTGGCAATTAAATTTCAATATTAATTTAAATGACAATTAAATTCAATATAAATTCAAATTAAACTCGAATGACAATTTAAATATACCAAACGACAATCAATCAATTTCTAATCACATCATTAATTTAATCTAACCAATATAAGATAGTTTAGTAGTTGTGAGTGGGTTAAAACACCCACCTTTGATTTCAAATCGATTTAAAATCCAAATTAGACACAAAAATTAAACAGTTTCAAAATGTAGCCAAACCAGTTCCATAATGTCCGGTATTTTGATACGATCCCAACGGAACAAATCACGCGTGAATCCGAGCTTGTATGAGAAAGTTATGATAGTTAGAACGATTAAAAAATTATATATAAATTAAATAATAAAACATAAAAGATGACACGTCACCTCACAATCAACATAGAAACCCTAGCCTACGCGACAATGAACACGACTGCACGCGGCCGCTACTCTTCATCAAATTATTTTCGCCTCCACGCTCGCATCCACGACCATCAGGACACACCACCGCCTTGCCTCCATCCAGGCGCCTCCAACGGTGGTGGTGCGACCACTCCTAACGCCTCCGAAGGTTGTCGCCGCCGCTCGCCTTTGGGCGTGAATTCTGGCGAATTCTAGGCCATCTACGGCGAACGAACAACACCGTAGTGACCTACTCGACCTCCTCTTCCAAACGCCACTCCCTGATCGTCAATTGGCAGAAGATCCACCGTTGGATCAGAAACTCTAGAAATGGACGGTCGAGGTTCATCATCGATTTTTGGTCAAACGATGATTCGAATCGAAAAACGAATTGCTGGAGTAGATTGCGCTCGTCGAGAGCTTTCCAACGATATATAACATGATAGAGTTTAGAGAGTTTGAATTTTTGAAATTGATTTTGATTTGGAATTAAATTGGGATTTAGGGTTTCTGCCATTGGAAGGAAGGAACAAATAAAAAGTCAATGTACATACAGAATAAACTGAAAGGCTGCTAGGGTTTGAGTAACAAACTCTATTATATGAACAAAGCTAGATAAGAATGAATAACATATCGAATTGGTTCGAAACGATAACACGACCCAAAAAGCTCGTTTTGTTTTCGAAACGAAAGTAGGTAATCCAATATATCGAAATAGATGTTTTCGATATTTTTAAACTCAATGGAACAAGTTTCAAACCCTAATTCAAAAGTATATAGAAGTTATTCTTTAAAATCGGCTTATTTTAATTGAATTCATTAAATTGATTTCTACGCGTTTCGAGCCCGCACGATCAAATAACAAGTCCGATCGCTACGAAACCTGAAATCCTTCAATAATTCATTGTTGCGGATCCGATAAAACTGGTTTTGTTGAAATCCGAGACAGTGGGCAAAATGGCTAATTTCACGTTAATTAAATAAATTATTATTAAATTGATTAATCACTTTTAAATTCAAAATTGAAAATTTACAATTTTCATCATTCTTGGTTACACGGAAATTATAATCTTATAAAATAAATTTTCCATGTTGAATCCAATATTAAATATTGCACTAATTACAACGTTCAATTGCAATTGCAATAAATTCATTAATCATAATTTAAATTCCAATAAATTCATTTATTTTGATTTACATTCTTATTATCCAATCAACAATACCCTAAGGATATAATCATCATTAGTTTACCTTTTATTACTTTCATAAATTTACCGTTAACATCTTTTACCATATCAACTGCCATATTTAATTATATTAATTCACATTGATTTCCAAATTAATTCAACATATTAAATAATAAGACGATAAATAAGCAATTGTTACCTTTATGTAATTTAATCACATTTATAAGTTTATTGTTTACAACAAGATTATAAATTTACGTACAAATAATTGATTACACAATATATACTAAAACCAATTAAATAAAGTAATATACAATTTCATTATTAATACAACATTGAATTTATTCCTTATTTACAATTATAACCAAATTAACTTTACAATTGATTGAAATTACATTAAAATTGTTGTCAATAACATCCAAACACCTTTATTAATTCACATTCTAATTGTTTTCTCATTAATAAATAATAAATTTTTAATTTTTCACAATATTTAATTTCAAAATCTTATTTAGCTTAATATTTTTAAATTATCAAAAATTACGGGTCGTTATACTCTCCCCCACTCAAAACTTTTCTTCCACGAAAGGAAAGAAGTAATTAAGAAACTAATATATTCATCTTGAAGCATTTTGTTATCAAGCTTTTACTTGTATAATATTCTATTACATATTCCTAGTTAACATTACAACTTTTTAAACATTTCTGGTAAGTTATATATGTGTTTTTAAGAATGTAATTGAATTTTATACAAGTTTATCTCATTCATTTTAGTTAACAAAATGTTCAACAATTTACATCTTCTTAATTTTCATTATCCCTTGATTTACAAGTTACAAATTTCTAATTTCTTATATTTTATTAGTCACTTAGCATCTAATTTCTTATTTTTCATTGTAGAAGTTTCCAATTATTAAAATAGTTAGAATTTCATTTTATTACAATAATTGAAATCCCTAATTTGTAGAAAGTTAAGAACTAAATGTCGGGTTCATTTCAATTCATTTTAAAATAATGTATACATATATATATATTTATACACACACACATACACACACACTCATATCTTTTTTATCCAAATCATATTTAGAAATTTAAAATTAAGATTTGTTTATCAAAACAGATGTATAGTAAAACTACTACAGTGGCCTTCCCACTTTAAACTCGAAAATGACAGTCGATGATGCGGTCATCATCACCGAAATTATTTTTCAGTGACAAGAGAGGGGAGTGCCGAACTTATTTCCTTTTAAAATTATTTTGAAAACATTTCATTCAAATCACATTAAAAATATTTATATCTGAAAATACTTCCAAATAATACTAATGTTATATTCCAAAATCTTTTGAAAGCCAATTTCGAAATCCCGGAACTAAAGTTCTCAAATTTCCAATTTATATTCACTTTATTTGTAAATTTTATTTTACAACCAATTATTTATAAAATTTTACTTCCTAAAAAACAATTATATCACATACAAGTATATCTAGCTATAAAAATTATCCTTTTATATACAAAAATATAATACTAGATAAAATTATTTCATTTACCTATAGTTTGAAAACAATATTGTGTCGGCCTGCCCTATCAAGTGTTTAGAAATCTCTATCGATGCCATGGCATCCTATGTACCGACCAGAATTTATAAGTACTAAACAGAACAAATTAACACAATATAAAAACATTTTTATAACACTAACAAGTACGCTCTCTTATATATATACACTCAAAACAACTCATTCTAGGGTATTAGGACCCTATCTCAAATGAGTCAGACCCCCACAAAGCTAAGGTTATCGCTAAACCTTGCTCCGATACCAAATGTAACGACCCGCCTTTTTGGACGGTTCAAATCAACAATAAACCACACATGACGGACTCAAACCATTCAAAAGGAAGGATTGTTATGGGGTAAATAAGAAGAAGAAGAGAAAAGAAAGAAAACAAAAAACAGAATCTCACAGCGGAATGACAAAAATTTAATAATCAAATAAACAATTCATGAAGCTATTTTACAAATAACATTTGATTACACTTTTACAATACAAATCAGAGTTATACATACAGTAGAAATAAGTAAATAATGCGACGGAATAACATGATGCAGTGGAATATATATATATATATTATAATAATAAATAGTATACAAATCTCCGTCTTCGTCCTCCAGAAATAAAGTCTTCAAATGTTGAAATGCTCAGGCTGACCCGAGCACAATGAAAGGACAAAACACTCGAGTTAGAACTAAAAGATCTTATGTAAGTTAAATCAACAGTAAATAAATATAAGTGTAATGACTTCAGAGATGTTTACGGGATTTTGCATCTCCTATCTAGTGAATAATGTGCGTGCAATAACTTAAGAGATGTTTGGGATTCTATCTCCTATGGATCCGTTAAACTATCTACATATGTAATACAATACGCTATTATAATATGCCTATAGTAAAGTAAAGTATTAAAATAGCGTTAAGGCGTTACCCATATCCCCCTTAACATATTTTATATAAATGTCGTAGTCTATACAGTACCGTAATTCCTCCGTAAACTGGAGGGCTATCAAAGGGCACTCCATAGTGTACGACACAAACAAAACTCGTAATGGGCTCGATAAGGCATATGACAAGGCACGCAAGGCAATGCCAGGGTAGTATTCTACCGTTTGCACTCCCGGACTGGTCGTAACGCACAACAGCTACTACTACCCACCTCGAAACACACTCCCATAATCAAATCGAGGGGGGCCACCAAATCAATCACAAAGTAATAAATATGGTATCAAAGAAATGTCTCTGATCGGAGGAGCGACCTCACTTGGCCCGGTATAGCTCCTATTTTAGGCATATCAAGCTGACCCGAGGGGGTCAGGGCTGCGTTCATCCCTCAAACAATAGCGTTCACCAAACCATCCTACTTCGTTCTGCATTCTCCACCACATGCATAGTTGTTTAAGTAGTTTTCGGTATTGGCAGAGAGTATGACAATATCCAATCCTGATCTCTTTAACAAACAAACGCTTATTTCACACCGGTTGGGTCTTTTACATTTCCAAAACCGATTCATATTTGATATCAAAATATCATATTCACTTAAAAATCATATCACTTTCAAAATCATATTCATTTCAAAATCAAACCACAAAATAGGTTAAACCCTCATATCAAAATATTGCCTTTAAATCAATTAAATCTAAATCATAATAGTTCCAACTTTAACAATTTGAATATTGAAAGTAATTTATACATTGGAATAGTTATACATTTAAAAATAGTTTATATGTTTAAAAATAGGTTATAGATTAAAATAGTATATATTATAGAAATAGTTTATATATTAAAATAGGTTTTATATATTAAAAGTTGATGTATTAAAAATAGTTTATAATAGTTTAAAATAGTTTTAAAAGTTTAAAATAGTTTAATAGTTTAAATAGTTTAAGGATTTTAAAACAGTTAAAATAGCTTAATATAAAATGATTTGATTATTGGAAATAGTTTATATAGTAAATAGTTTGAAAATCTAAATAATTTGAATTTTAAAATAATAGATTTTAAACAGTTTATATTAAAATAATTAATTTGAAAATAATATCAAATCAAACTGTTTCTTTCATTTCAACAAACCTGGATCATATCCAGATTTCAAATCAACAAACTCAATTTTAATATTTCGATTCAAATTCTTATTAAAACCATTTCAATTTATATCGATTTCAAATCCATGTTTGAACTACAAATTTAAACCACTTCAAATTCAATAGATTTCAAAGTTTAAATATTCAAACGTTTACAATAACTCAATTTTGATAAATTTCAATTATATTTCAAAATTCAACTTCAAAATTTCAATTTAAATTCTTTAAACAAATTTCAATTTCAACATTTTAAGCTTGGATTTTTGAAATAATTCAGCTCATATAAATCAAATTTTATTTCATATAATCATTTAACGGAATTCAAAATTAAAGGATCTAAAAATTATTTAATTTAACCAATCCGGTGTCCGTATATAATTTTCTACCCTATGGTTAAGTGATACAGATATATATCATTTCAATCCGTAATAATTTAAATTTTATGGGTATATATCATTTCAACCCGCAATCCCGAGTAAAATTCCAAATCCATAAAATTGCTTGAGTTTATCATTTCAACTCATAACGATTTTTTCCTAATCTATAAGACTGTTCGGGTATGTATCATTTCAACCCATAGTGATTGTCTAACAATAACTAAGGGAACTTGCAGTGTGATAACGACATATAAAATAAACATAATATCCAATCATCCAAATATCAAAAATTAAGCATTCATCACAATCATCATTCAATTCAACCAATAAATCACAACAATATCTTTATCAGGTATTTAACTGGCAATTAAATTTCAATATTAATTTAAATGATAATTAAATTCAATATAAATTAAAATTAAACTCGAATGACAATTTAAATATACCAAACAACAATAAATCAATTTCTAATCACATCATGAATTTAATCTAACCAATATAAGATAGTTTAGTAGTTGAGAGTGGGTTAAAACACTCACCTTTGATTTCAAATCGATTAAAAATCCAAATTAGGCCCAAAAATTGAACAGTCTTAGAATGCATCCAAACTAGTTCCATAATGTCCAGAATTTCAATACAACCCAAACGGAATAAACCGCACGTGAATCCGAACTCGTATGAGAAAGTTATGATAGTTAGAACGATTGAAAAATTATATTTAAATTAAATAATAAAACATAAAGACGACACGTCACCTCGCAATCAACAGAGAAACCCTTTCCTACACGACAACGAACACGACTACACCCGGCCGCCACTCTTCATCAAATTACTGCCTCCTCCACGCTCGCATCCACGACCATCAGGGCACGCCGCCGCCTTGCCTCCATCCAGGCGCCTCCAATGGTGGTGGTGCGACCACCCCTAACGCCTCCGAAGGCTGTCACCGCCGCTCGCCTTTGGGCGTGAATTCTGGAAAATTCCAGGCCATCTACGACGAACGAACAACACCACAACGACCTGCTCGACTTCCTTTTACCGACGCCACTCCCTGATCGTCAATTGGCTGAAGATCCACCATTGGATCGGAAACCCTAGAAATGGACGGTCGAGGTTCATCATCGATTTCTGGTCAAATGATGATTCGAATCAAAAAATGGATTGCTGCAGCAGATTGCGCTCATTGAGAGCTTTCCAACGATATATAATATGATAGAGTTTGGAGAGTTTGAATTTTTGAAATTGATTTTGATTTGAAATAGAATTTGGATTTAGGGTTTCTTCCATTGGAAGGAAGGAACAGGTAAGAAGTTGAAGTACGTACAGAATAAACTAAAAGGCTGCCAGGGTTTGAGAAACAAAATCTATTTATATGGACAAAGCTAGATAAGAATGAATAACATATCGAATTGGTTCAAAACGATAACACGACCTGAAAAGCCCGTTTTGTTTTCAAAATGAAAGTAGGTCATCCAATTTATCGAAGTAGATGTTTTCGATATTTTTAAACTCAATGGAACAAGTTTCAAACCCTAATTCAAAAGTTTATAGAAGTTATCCTTTAAAATCAGCTTATTTTAATTGAATTCATTAAATTGATTTCTACGCGTTTCGAGCCCGCACGATCAAACGACAAGTCCGATCGCTATGACACTTGAAATCCTTCAATAATTCACTGTTACGGATCCGATGAAATTAGTTTCGTCGGAATCCGAGACAGTGGCCAAAATCGCTAATTTCACGTTAATTAAATAAATTATTATTAAATTGGTTAATCACTTTTAAATTCAAAATTAAAATATTACAATTTTCATCATTCTTGGTTACATAAAAAATATAATCTTTTAAAATTAATTTTCCATGTCAAATCCAACATTAAATATTGTACTAATTACAGCGTTCAATTGCAATTACAATAAATTCATTAATTATAATTTAAATTCCAATAAATTCATTTATTTTGATTTACATTCTTATTATCCAATCAACAATGCCCTAAGAATATAATCAACATTAGTTTACCTTTTATTACTTTCATAAATTTACCGTTAACATCTTTTACTATATCAACTGCCATATTTAATTATATTAATTCACATTGATTTCCAAATTAATTCAACATATTAAATAATAAGACGATAAATAAGCAATTGTTACCTTTATGTAATTTAATCACATTTATAAGTTTATTGTTTACAACAAGATTATAAATTTACGTACAAATAATTAATTACACATTATATACTAAAACCAATTAAATAAAGTAACATACAATTTCATTATTAATACAACATTGAATTTATTCCTTATTTACAATTATAACCAAATTAACTTTACAATTATTTCAAATGATTGAAATTACATTAAAATTGTTGTCTATAACATCCAAACAACTTTATTAATTCACAGTCTAATTGTTTTCTCATTAATAAATCATAAATTGTTTATTCCTCACAATATTTAATTTCAAAATCTTATTTAACTTAATATATTTAAATTATCAAAAATTATGGGTCGTTACAACTTGAATGCCCTATTCTTGATGCTAAGACTCTGATATTTCCTATAAATTTGATGCAGTTGCCGTTAGGCTTAATATGGCCCTGATAGCATGTTAAGAATTATGCAATTAATGAGACGATTTTTATATTTTGGATTCAGAAGCAAAATGAAGCTTATGCTTTATTTGATATCAAAAAATGAACACAATATGTTTGATACAATTACATTATGTTTCGGCTGCCTTTTATATAACATAATTTATACAAGTTGGGCTGAATGGTGCGGCCCATGATCATAACATCCTATACCCAAAAGAAGACAGGGTAATATACAAGAGCAGGGGCGTCGATTCAACACTTCAGTCATCATTTCTAATATCCACTCTCTCTTGTCACATTAAATGTTGCAGTTCCATTTAAATTTATAATTGTTCTCTCTTCATTGGCAGAATTTTTGTTATAATTCATCGAACGATTACACTCTTCATTATCGATCATATAAAATCATATCTTTTATGGTTATGGTTGCCTATCAGCTGAGACTACAAAAAGCATGAATAAGCCATTATAGTTATGTTGTTCGCATAGCGATTTCAGTTCGTCGCAGCAGTTTGTGTTTGGAATTTGAGCTAAATTTGAGTCGAGGGGAGAGGGGTGTGTAAAGGACGAGGGGAGAGGTGTGTGTAAAGGGACATAGTTGGTCGAATTTGAGTTGAGGTGGTGGACGAAGATACATGAATAATGGAAGGACAAGATGGACCATGAGTGGTTGCAGGTTTGGATATTTGGAATTGTAAGTGTGGGTTTTGGTTTTGAAGCGGGTTGAATGGTTGGTAGTTTTGAGTGGATGTTGTTGAGTGTTTGTTCAATGGTGATGTGCATGAATTGATGGTTGCAGTTTTATGGGCGGGGAGAAGATTTGTATTGCAGTTGTTGTATTTGTGAAGGAGGAGTTTGCAAGTTCTGTTTTTGTAGTTTGGCAGAGGCAAGGCAGTTTGAAGTGGAAAGGTTGATTGCTGGAAGTGGAATTGTGGAGGTTGTTGAAGGTTGTTTGGGCGAGGTGGGGCTACGGAAGTGAGGTTGTTTGATGTTTCAGGTGGAGGAAGTGGTGTTTGTTGTGCTGTTGCAGGAGGAAGTGAGGTTGTGAACTTTTTCTTCCTAAGAGGAAGTGTTAGAGAGGTGGGGTACAGTGATTGAGCTTGCATGTCAGCAATTGAAGCTAACAAGATGGACGTGGAGTTTGGAAGGGGTTGGGAGGAAGGGGAGGGAATGAGATAGGTGTCAATTTTGGAAAGTGGGTTAGAGTGAGAGAGGTGGTCGTTGGGTGGAGGACTAGATGGATTATGAAGTGAAGAGGTGGAGGGATTAGTATCAACGGGGAGTACATGCATGCTGTGCAATGTGCATAGCTTGTGCAACAGTAGTATATGTAGGTGAGGAAGTAGAATTGTTTGAAAGGGAGCAGTAATTTTAAAGTAATTCACCAAGAATTGAGAAAGAATTTGAAGTGGTGGGAGCAGTAGTATTTGAAACGTCTTGCATGGAAGTACCGTTGTTTATCTTTATCGGTTAGTTAGAATTATAATAATTAACCTTTATCAATTAGTTACATAGTTTTGGTTAAATTTGCAACTATGCGCCATTATAGCTAAAATTGTATTGTATTTTGGATGGCCATAGTTCTGGGTACAAACTACAAAGGATATAGCTTCACTTAGTTTTTGCTACATAGTTTCGAATATTTCTTTGTTCAGTGGGGTTTTTGGGTATGGCCTGAGAAAGTAGGGAGCCCACTACAGTTTTTATTTTATAGGTAGGCTTGTTGATTTTTGCTTAGCCCGGATGGAACTTGGGCTGTTGGGCCGATTGTTAGGGGTGGGATTTTCTGCTATTTGAACCAGTGAAATATCACAACAATATTGTATGCATCCATGTCAAATTAACTTGAACTTGTCATATTTGATGCTAACTTAATTCATATTTGTTCTCTTCTACCACTGATCTCTAATTGTTTTTTTCTTCTTCTTATAGGCATATTGGACTTTTGAAGATAACAAGCTTGGACTTTCCATGATTTATATTTCTTTTAACAAGCTTTTTTTGTAAGATTTTATGTCCCTAACATTTGTGCTTAAAACATTCATGAAATGTTGTACGTGACTACATTTTATGGTGTATGAAATTGATGTAGTTTTGATTATGTTTAATCTTTATAACTGCTTATAATATTAAATAATATCTATTAGTGTTTTATTAATCGAGCATTTTGTTTTTGAATACATTATTCATGGTTTTTATAATTGTTTTAAAACTGCTGCAGTGTTGTAAATGTAGCAAAAAAGTTGGTATATCGCAGTGTTTTAAAAGAACCGAAGTACTAAAAAGTAAAAAAGTGTTGCAGAAAATCAAACCAAAGCAAAATAAAAACGCTGCAACTATGAAAACATAACGCCATACAACCGTTGTATAAAAAACCATTGTCTAAAACGCTGCATAACTTATTTTTGCAGTGTTTCAAAACTGCTAGTATATTACTGGTTCTTTTGAAGCATGATGTTTGATTGCGTTTTCCAAAACACTGCTAAATGAGTTTGCATCATTTAGTAAACGCTGCAAAATTAATTTTCTTTAGCGTTTTTAAAAGCTTCGGTAGCCATTTATTTAGCAACATCTCAAAATTGCTGCGGCATTTCCTGATTCTACTGCAGCATGATATTAGGTAGCGTCCTTTGAAACACTACTAATGATTATGCAAGCATTTTTAAAACGCTGCGAAAGTTCTTTTTTGTTGCAGTGAGGAAAATTTTTCAAGCAAATTCATTAGGAAAGTTGGCTAATTCGAGGGGAGCCCAAGAAACCCGAATTGTACCAGTGGGCTATCAATCAAAACCTAGCATCGAAGATAAAATGTCCAAATCAGGAAATGAATCACTAGCACTAACTGGATCTTAGGCCCTAGTCCCTGAAGGAGAGGAAAAGGAAATTGAAAATGAAGCTCCTCAGAAGAGACTCGTTCATCCAGAATGGATAATCGGTACCAAGATAATTGGATGACCCCAATGTCGAATACCTTGTTAATGGAACATTACCAGTTAATAAGGCTGACGCAAGAAGAATTAAACATCAAGCTAATGATGGATGGAATAATTTCTAAAAAAGGATATGCCCTTTCTTATTTGAGATGTGTAAGTCCAGAAAATGGATCGAGATGATTAAAGGAAGCACATGAAGGATTTTGTGGAGACCACTCTAACGGGATAAAGTTAGCGAAGAAGGTCATGAGAAAAGGTTTCTATTGGCCCCTGATGACCAACTAAGCCATCGACTATGTCAGATGATACGAAAGGTGCCATAAGTATTCTAAAATACCTCGTTTGCCGCCAAGCAAATTAACTACGATCGCAAGTATGCGGTAGTCGCAATTGATTTCTTTACCAAGTGGGTGGAAGCAGAACCACCTTCCAAATATTACCTTAAGAAAGGTGCTCGAATTCATGATCAAGAATATTGTTACTAGATTTGGGATCCCACATAAAATAATATCCGAATGGGACACAATTTGAAAGCGAAGAGTTTACATGATTTTGCAATGAGAATGGATTAAGAGTTTCTCTTCTATAGCACATCTAATGGCTAATGGAGCTATCGAAGCAACCAATAAAACTATCAAAACTATTCTCAAGAAGCGGTTAAACAAAGCCAAATGAAATTAGGTAGAAGAACTGCCACTTGTATTATGGGCGTAACATCCGCTAAAATTGCAACGGGTCATACTCCATACTTCTTAACATTTTCTAGTTGAAGTTGAAATACCTTCGCACCGGAGAACTGCATATGCATTTGAGCCAAACTAAGAGTTGAAGAAAGAATCTTTATACTTAACCTATGAATTAAGAGATGAAGTGACCATACGAACTGCTGAATATCAGAGAATGATGACCAAGTACTACAATTCAAAAATAAGGACAAGATCATTCCAAATAGGGGATTTAATGCTCCACAGAGTGATGGCTAATATTAAGAATATGGTATATGGATTGCATGGACCCAATTGGGAAGGTCCCCTAATCATACACAAAGTGATTCCACCAGGAGCTTATCAATTATGTCGACCGGATGACAATATAGTCCTTAGAACATGGAACACAAAACATTTACAATCATATTTCCCAACAATGGGTAAATAAAAATCAGATTCTCAAGTGTATCTACATGGTTGGGAGGAGGATTCTCCTTAAGTAATGGAACTACCTAAGATGGTAGAAAGCCTTTGACTGCGCCAAGATGGTCAAGTCAAAGCTCCTTCTAGAGGGAGGTCAGAGTAAGCTTTAGTCGCGCCCAAAATGGCCAGGCTAAAGCATCTACAAGCCCTTGATACCACCTACGTGGCCATATCAAGGCACCTCCTAGAGGGAGGATGGAGTAAGCCTTTGGCATCGTCTCAAAAGGGTTGGGTTAAAGCAGCGACCAGCCTTCATTCCCGCCTATAAGGCCTGTCTGAAGCGCCTCCTAGAGGGAGGACAGAGTAAGCCTTTGGTTCCACCTAACAATGGCCTGGCCAAAGCACCGAACCGGTCCTCATTTTCACCTATAGTGCTTGTATGAAGCGCCTCCTAGAGGGAGGTCGAGTAAATATTTGGTCCTTCTTGATATAAGCTAACTAAACGCATTGGACGACCTGATTCATCACCTAAGATAGTGGTAAGGAGTCAAAACAACGGGATAAGACGTCCAAGCCCGAAGTGTGGCGCACACAAAGGATTAACAACATCCAAAGCCCAAAGGGTGGCATGAAACAAAGGATTAAGACAACTAAAAGCCCGAAGAGTGGCACAAATAAAGCGTTAATAATATCCAAAGCTCAGAGGGTGGCATAAAAAAAGTATTAAGACAACTAAAAGCATGTAGAGTGGCACAAACAAAGGATTAACAACATCCAAAGGCCGAAGGGTGGCACGAAACAAAGGGTTAAGACAACTAAAAGCTCAGAGGGTAGCACAGAACAAGGGACTTCTACTATTACCAGATATGAGTTTTCGGTCTTCTATTATTATTATTATTATTTCCAAATGATGATTTCTAGTCTTCTATTATTATTTCCAGATGATGATTTTTGGACTATTATTATTTTCAAATAATGATTTTTGGACTGCTATTATTTTCAAATAATGATTTTTGGACTGCTATTATTATTTCCAGATGATGATTTCTGGACTTCTATTATTATTACCAGATGATGATTTCTGGATTTCTATTATTATTACTAGATGATGATTTCTGGACTTCTATTATTATACCAGATATGGATTTCTGATCTTCTCTAATTATTACCAGATATGGATTTCTAGTCTTCTCTAATTATTACTAGATATGGATTTCTGGTCTTTTATTATTATTATCAAAAGGGGACTTGATTTTATATTATAATTATTTCCATATAAGGATTTCTAGACTTCTATTGCTATTACCAGATAAGGGTGTTTGGACGTCCCTTATATTTCCAGATATAAACTTATGGTTTTCAATTGTTGTTATCACTAAACAGGAGTTTCTAGTCTTCCCTCTATTATTAGAAAAAGGAGTATTACTCTTAATCTATTACCGTCAATGTTAATTATTGGACTTCTTTTATTATCATTGCCAGAGGAGGGTTTCTAGATTTCTAATTATTGTCAGATGGGATTCGAGTCTTCCGTTATATAATTATCAGAAGATTTTTGATCTTCTTCTAAGACAAGCTATGAATTTTTGGTCTCCCATTATCAGATGAGATTCTAGACTTTAACTAGAAAAAATTTCTGAAGCTCCCTCCTATGATATTAGCAGATGATCTTCTGGGCCTCCATTCGAAAACTTATTATTATTTTCTACTCTTTCCCTGATAGTAGAATTATAATTTTAATTCACACAAATAATATAGGCAATGAATGCTAGTATAACTTAGTTAAATTAAAAAGGAGAATTGATAACAAATAATATCTTGCCCTTCATATTTTGCAAGAAAATCACATTGATGATTTGACAATGCAAAGGAATTTTGGTATTTCCCCTAAAGGGGAAAAAGCTTCTCTTATACTGGGGGTGGGGCCTAAATGTTATCCCAATAATTTTCAAAAGGTATGAGCCAGGAAATCAATGCCAAGATTAAGAGTTCATGTCGAGGTTCGAAGCTAGGGATCATGTCAAGGTTCAAAGCTAGGGATCATGTTGAGGTTCGAGGCATTGGATGCAAAGATGAATATCGACATCAAAGTCTTTGTCGGCATCAAAAATCACAAAATGGTGATAAAAGGAACCATGCTGCTTCTATCCAATGACGTCGAGCTTCTTCAAAACAGGCTACTTCATATCGATGACGAGAACCAAAAATTATAGACATCATCAAGGGTCAAGAAGTAATAAAGTATCAACCTTATAAGGGCAATCTTGACAACTGCTATTGTAAGATGTTCATCAATAACATCGATGTCACGCTTTAATTGCATTGAGGATCACTGAGGAAGAACAACATCGAGCATTGAGATCGTACCAAGGTCTCATCATGAAGGAACAAGAGCATAAGCGTTAAAGCGCGACGACTCTATCCATCCCAAAGCCAATAAGGCTGCTATCATTAATGCTCGACGACGTTGAAGCACGGCGAGGCTAAATATTGGAGGCACCTACTACCCACCCAACTCTATAAGGATAGGCCAAGGAGCTCCATGCTAGAGGCAATTTTTTTCATTTTCTCTCTCTTGTTCTTGGATCGTACTCTAGCAAACCCTAAATCAAATTGGGGAAAGTTAAATTTGATTGTAATCATTTTTTATCAAATCAATAAAGGCTTGGATTAGCTTTTGAACTTCGACTATGATTTATTCAATCATTATCAATTTGGGCTTGCAAATACTTAAACTTGCCGAGTTCGAAACTTGATATGATTAGCCTCGACGAGCTTTGAACTTCATGATGTTTTTATCCCAATTGCATAGCTTAATATAAGTTGTAAAGTTCAAAGCTTGACATGACCATAGTCGATGAACCTTTAACAACCACAGATGCATAGCCTCAACATGGTCATTCTCATCGAGTTTTGGGCAACGACAAGCTTATATGCACATGGTTATATGAGCATTGAATTCTCGAACATGAGAGCAAAAATGGCATATGGTCTATTATCATGCTTGATAGATCATATCCCCAACTTATCATATCTTTACATTTTCATTTATCATATGATGTGACATAAGTCCTTGAGAGAATATTGTATCTAATAGTTCATGTAAAAGGATGCAACGTTGCTATCCCAACTTTTTTTGAAGATGTCGAGTCCCCTTTGGGATATCGAACCTAACAGCCTAAGAATGGAGAAGGAGTTTATGCTTTCTCTTAAAGATCCATCATCATCCTTTATTATCGATTTTATTAAACGCTTAGTTTTATAATGGCAAGTTGGATCTTAGTGCTTTTGTAACGACCCGATATTTTCAACCATTCGCATCCATTATAAGTGTATAGGTAGACACTCATGCCGGAGTTGAATTGCTCAAAATACCGCGTTGTAAATAAAATTTGGCAAATCTCAGAATATACAGTAAATAAATATAATCACAGATCACAGACATAGAGTAAAATAATGCAGCGGAAGTAAAAGAAATAGTAGTTCATGAAGCTACTATATAAATATATCAGAGTTACATAAGATACAACAGAAGAAATAGAGTACAACAAAAGTCTCAATAAAATAACCAAGTACAAGCTGAGTAGAACAACGGAACTGGAATAGATAGGACATGACAAGCAGATAATCTCCAGCGATTCAAATCTCCAAGAGAGTGGAAATCCAAATCTGTGAATAACTCAGGCTGACCCGAGCATAAAGCAAAACACAAAACACTCGAGTCAGGACAATATATACTTATATAATGTAAACCAACTCAAGCGAACTGTAATAAGGGTACAAGTAACTTAGAAGATGCTTGGGACCGCCCATCCTCTAAGGATCCGTTAAACTATCTACTATGTAGTAATATACGCTATATACAGTAGTGTCTAATCAGTAAAGTATAATCATATAGAAAATAGCGTTAAGGGGATGGAGAACCTTAACGCGGTCGGATCTTAAAATCATAATCGTAGTAAAGCTCGATATGGTAGGTGACACGGCACAACTAGGCAATGCCAGGGTAGATATACCAATTACGCATCCGGACTGGTGGTGACGCATAGCAGCCACTACCGCCCACCTCGAACAACACTCCCAAATCAAGGGTGCGCACCAAATCAATCACAAGTAATAGAATGGTATCGAAGAAGTGTGTCCGATCAGAGGTGCTACCTCATTGGTCCGTCAATCGCTCCTGTTTTAGCCACCTTATGCCAACTCACGGGAGTTGGGTCCACGTATATACCTTAGGATCGTCGCCACCATCCTACTTCATTCTGGAATCTCCACCGCGTACACGGTTGCCAAAGTGGTTTTCGGTAAGACAGAGAGTATGTCCATATCCGATCCCGGTCTCTTTAACAACCCAACGTTATTATAACCCGTGGTTATAACTTTTAAAAACAATACTTTACTTCAAAATAAAATATCATTTCAAACCATATCTTTATCAAAATAAAGATTAAATCAATTCCAAACCATTTCCATATATTTAAATTTTCATATAATTTCAAAACTTCATTTCAAATCATTTTAATATAATAAAATATCATATCCTTACAAAACTTCATTTCAAATCATTTTAATAAAATAAAATATCCTATCAGTTCAAATCCAATATTCAACTTTAAATACCTTTTAAATTCAAAGATATCGTTCATTTACTATCATTTCAAATCACCTTTAAATAGTTTATATTCCAATCAAAATAATTCATTTAAACCTTTCAAAAGTGTAATTATTATATTTTCAAATCAAGTATTCAATTTCCAAAGTTTCAAACCATTCTGAGTTCGTTTACTAAGTCAAAAACCCTAATTATTAAAATTTCAGCATTTCACAGCATTTAAAAACAACTGCTATAAGTTATATTTGAAAAAAATTTTAATTCAGCAAAGACAGCACTTAAAACTGCTGTTAAAACTCAGTTTTAGTTGAATTATAGTTCAAAACAGAAAAGACAGCAATTCAGAAGTGCTGCGGTAGTTCAGATTTCAAAACAAGGGTTAAATTTGGTTTCAGCAAAGACTGCAGACCATTATAGCATTTCCAGAGAATGCTATAATAGACCTGGGTTCAATATTAGCCTATAAGTTCAACTGTAGCAACTGCAGCATTTCAGAAATGCTGTAGTAGCCCTTTTATTCAAATTTTAGTGTAATTCAGAACCATAGCATTTCTGAATGCTATTAAAAGTGATTTCCAGCTTTTTAGTGTATTTCCAGCAATTAAATAACTTCATTTTAAACTCTTTAAACATTTTAAAAATCATAATTTAACATTTAAAATGTTTATTTACATATCATTTAACATGTATCTTTTTCACAATAAATTTCTTATAATTAAATCCAATTTTCAACAATTTACTTAATAAATTTAAGTGTAAAAGTTTCCAATTCTTCACATTTCAACAAATAACTTAACACTTCAAATTTAAATTACCATTTCACAAATTTAACTAAATTTCCAATTTTATTTAATTAACTAAAACCTTTAATTAAAACCAAATTTCACATTTCCAAGTCAAGTTATATTTTAAAAGATCACTTTTAAACATTCATTTATTTAACCACTTAAATTCATAGAAAAAAATCAATAATACTTTAATAAATCACTTAAATTCACATTTAATCAAATTATCATATTTACCATTTCCAAATAAAATTTAATATCCATTTTATTTATATAACTTAAATATCATTTTTAACCAAATTCCAAATTTCCAACTTAAGTTATATTTCAAAAATCCAGTTAAACCATTCATTAATTACATTTTTAACACATAGAAAAATCATAATTTCTTTATTTTAAACATTTCAAAATCTATTTAAATCAAATTTCATAAATTTATATTTTTAAAATACTTAAAAATATTCAAAACACTTTATAAAATAACCACGGGCCTGTATATAATTTTCTAACCTAGGTCAAGTGATACGGATATGTATCATTTCAATCCGCAGTTAAAAAAGAAAAATCCGGGTTCTATCATTTCAAACCCGCAATCCCAAGTTAAAATAATTTAAATAAAAATCATTCAGGCCTATCATTTCAGCCCATAACGATTTTCCCTATTCTAAAGTCCGTTCGGGTATGTATCATTTCAACCCATAGTGATTCTAATCTACAGGGAACTTGCAATGGTGATAACAGATATAAATAACAGAATAACATTAAATAATAGTAACATATGATATAATAAGTGTAATAACAGGTGTGAACATCATATGATAATAATATAAACATATATAACATGATGATATACATTACAGATTCAAATGGTGTCGGTTTATCAGTTATATAGGTACATATTGTCTGGTGAGAATAACTCACCGTTTTGTGCTGGAGAAACGACGACGACTGCACGAATGGGATCCAAACAAGCACGATAACACGAATATGATTTGATATGGGAGAGCCAAAGATAAATTCCCTTGTCACATTCAAACAAAACAAATACAGACAACATGAGTTTTTAACTCAAAATTCAATAAAACAATGTTAGAAATGAATGCATGAACCAAAGCCAAAGTGATTGCACATGCTTTCTACCATCTATGCTTCAGCTCCAGATCTGAAATGCATGGCTAAGGGGTGGGTTTGGATCTGGTTTTGGGTTCCATAGGGTTGGCCAAACATGTATGGTGATGGTGCAAAGATATGTGAGCATGAACTACAACACAAAGGCAAACTACATGGTTTCTAAGCCACATAAGGTCACGGCTAAGGCAATACAAGTCATGGTCAGGTCTGTAGTGGGTTAGGTACAGGTGTGGCAGTGGTGTCAAGGTCCACTATGGCAGGTGGTGGTGATGTAGGTGGCGGCCAAGGAGGAGTTGGAGGTGGTGGTGATGTATGGTGCTCGACTAGGAAGATATAGGTGAAGTTTGCTCATTTTTGTGTGGATCAACATCATGGGAGGCCACGGCTTGGGCTTGGGGTTGGGCTGGAGGAGGTAGTGATAGGTTCAGGTGGTGGTGGAGGAAGCCAAGGTGCTGGAGTTGAGAGGAGCCGAGCCTAAAAGGAGAAGAGAGCAAGTGCAAAATCAACAAAACAAGTAGAAAACAATGGAAAAGAAAGGGAATTTTACCAAATCTTTGAACAAGGGAGAGGCCGTCATTTTTTTTCAAGTTAGAGGTGAGAATTCACGTGAAAAACGAGGAAGATGTTGCTGGAAAAGAAAAGAAAAGCACGGCAAAAAAAATCATTAAGGTGGAGGTTGAGAAAATGAAAGGTCGGAAGATTAAAGGACCTTAAGCAACTAAAGAGACATAAACTTTTCAAATTTCCATTATATATTTATATATATATATATATAAATATGAAAATAGCTGAAATTAAAGATAAATAAACTCAGAAATAAAGTAAATAAGAAAAATAAATTTTATATTAATTAAATTAAATGAAGAAAAATAACACTATATACAAACTAGGTTAAATAAACTGAAACAAATTCAAATAATCTTTGGAAAAATCTATTCTAATCTAAATACATGTAAAGTGAATATTAATAAAGTAAAACAAAGAAAATAAAGTGAATGTATAAAATAAATAAATAAATTTTAATTATATATAGTTAAATTAAGAAAATAGCAAAGAAAAATAGAAATTAGGCTTTAAAATTACAAAATAAATTCAACAAGCTTTGGAAAAATTTTATAATCACTTTAAAATTATTAAAAGACAAAATTATACATAAAATAAAATATTAACATATATTAGAACAAAATATGACAAATAAAATATAATTTATATGTTTTAAAATAAATAATATTGCAAAATAAACAGTTTATACACAAAATTGAAAATTACATAACTTCTACAATATAAGTCCGTTTTCAACGAAACGAAAAGCAGTATTCATGGAATTAAATCTATTTTCATAATAAAAGATAAAATTTAAGAATTTTAAATATTTAAATTTAAAGTTTAAAAGTCAAAGTTTGACCAGTTTGAACAGAAATTCACTTTACAGTAAAATATCCTATTTTTACCAGTTTGAAATTATAATTTACATAACAATCAAAATATATATTTAGAAATGAAATATTTGAAACAAAACAAGTTTAAAATAATTTCAAATTAAAATAAAGTTTTTCAATCAGGAAATTCAATTTAACAGAAATAAAATATAAAATAAAATAAGCCTAAAATGTAGGGTTGTTACACTCTCCCCCACTCAAAACTTTTCGTCCCCGAAAAGGAATGAGGTACAGGAAAGCACAGAAAAAGAAAAAAAATGAAATAGAATTAAGACAAGATGATAAGAAGATTGGAATTACACCTGATAACTATTGTTATAGGTAAGTTTGACAAGATGGAGGTGATCAAATCAAGAATATAAGCACGAAAAAGATCCTCTAGAGTCTTAATCTCCCTTTTCACTTGACTGACGGTCTATGAATGGAAAAACAGTGTTCAGATCCAGATGAGTAACAAAGGTTATCACAGATTACAGAAAGATTTCTAAACAGACTAGTATAAGCAATAGCCTTCCCATTCTGTAACAAGATAAGAGAAATAAGGACAACCAAAAGGTAGTTTGAAAAACAAAATAAGATAATAGATTTGTAACCATAATGTTTTGAAATCATAACAATTTAGAGATGTTATCATTTAGAAATCGTACTACTTAAAATCATAACACTTTGGAAATGTTATTCAAAAAAAAAACATAATACTTTGAAAATCATAACACCTTTTTAAAAATAATCTTCATTTAAACCATTTAAATCCAATGTCAAATAATATTCATTTCAAAGCTGTAACATTTCTAAGTTCATTCAATTATAAATTTCCAAAACATTGTATTTTCAAAACAGCAGCACTTATAAAATGCTACAGTAGATATATTAATATTTCAAATCAGTTTAATTTCAGAAATATTCATTTGGATATCATTTAACTTATGACTTATTAAAACAAACCTTTATGAATGAAATATCCAAATAAACTATACTTCATTTATTAAGTCAAAAGCTCACTATTTTAGTTAGCTCTTAATTTAACACATAACCTAACACTTATTTAAAATACCCATTTCATAAATAGATATTCCTTTAATAAGTTACACTTAAAATTCCATTTGAAAAACCAAATTTTCAATTATCAAATTTTAGTGATGTTAAAATACATTTTAACTATTTAAATCATAATTATTCAATTTCCAAGACATATCTATTTCATAAATAAACATTTATATAGCAAATATAACAATCAAATTTCTTTACACATTTATTCATTTAGACATCAATTAAACTATGAATTCAAGTTAAATAAACTTTATTACCAAAAGTCCAATTCAAATGTATTTTATTTTATCTATTCAAAGATACATTATTTATTATACAACATATTCATTTCAGGAAATAACCTTTATTAAAATTCCTAGGTTAGACTTAAGGTTCCATATTAAATCAATTTGATTATTAAGTTATTTAAATAAAATCTCTTTAAATTCCTTTTTCACTATTTACCTCTGTTAATCTTTTATAACTAATATTTAAGTGTATAAAAATCCTTTTTATATTGTATATTATCCAATTACATTGTTAACTTCTAAAAAAATTTAAGGTAAGTTATATTTGAATGTAATTGTAATATACAAATAAAACTATCCAATTCAATTATCTCAAGTTTGAATCATTTATCCAAAATTTTGATTTTTCTTTTTATAATTGAAATTATTCTTTAAGAAAAAATTTAAGAATTTGAATCTTCGAACATCTTCAAACCATTTGGAGATAAGTAATTATATATACATAATATGTTAAATCAAATTTAAATCATATATCTTTATATATATTATAATCCAGTCATATTTTAGAAATTCAAATCAATCAGATTTTCCAAAACAAAGCTGTAGCAAGACTACAGAATGGTTTCTTCACTTCGAAACTCGAAAATGAACGTCGATGATGCTGCAGTCATCACCGAAATTATTTTCCAGCGACAAAGAGAAGAGCACTAAATTTTTAAACTTTAAAATTCTTTAGAGACAAATTTTTATTCAAAATACTTTAAATAATATCCTTTTAAAAATTTTAAACACAAGGTTTGAAACCATCGGAAATTAAATTCTTTAACTTTCTTGTTTTAAATTCATTTCAGTTCCCAAATAAATTTATAAACAACTATTTATAAATTCATTTGTAGAACAATAAATGATAAATCAAGTATTATCATTTCAAATTATCAATTTAAATCAATTTATTAAGTTCCATAAAATTATATATCCAAATTTATTTCATAAACCAAATTTTAAAATAATATTGTGTCAGTTTGTTCTGTCAAAGTGTTTTAGAAATCCTATCGATAGCGTTGATCAGACGAATCGATCGGAAACCCAAATCAACATTAACAACTCAAACAACACAATATAAAACAAAACATTAATTTACAAGTACAGTTCAAAATGTTTGGAAGATAGATTGGAACAAAAGACAAGATGATTAAACAGAGTAGAGAGATGGGTAAGCTTAGATAAATCGCGGACAACCTTAACCGGGTCAACCGTGACTCAATGGATAAGATCAAATGTGGATTTTCTGGGGTAAATCTACCTTCAATCTCAAGAGATAGAGTTTGGAATAATAAAAGATATTAGCATCTAAACCAAGGATAAATATAAATCTCTGGTGAATCGATGCTGATTATAAAGAATTTTCACCCTTTTACAAGAAAATTAGAATATTGGCGAGACCGCCAATTCACTATAAAGATCATTGGAAGTGGAGTCATGGGATACTCCAGAATCAAAAGATGATGAATAGTGAGGGACACGAATGAATTTCGGAACCGCAGGGAACGTTCCAAAATTCAAAGGAAAACGAATCAAAGGAAGAGATTCAAACTCGAACGAAAGTGATTCTGTAAATAAATTTACCATACATTCTAAGTTTTGCCTCAAAGCCAAAGCTCTGATACCAACTGTAACGACCCGATATTTTCAACCATTCGCATCCATTATAAGTGTATAGGTAGACACTCATGCCGGAGTTGAATTGCTCAAAATACCGCGTTGTAAATAAAATTTGGCAAATCTCAGAATATACAGTAAATAAATATAATCACAGATCACAGACATAGAGTAAAATAATGCAGCGGAAGTAAAAGAAATAGTAGTTCATGAAGCTACTATATAAATATATCAGAGTTACATAAGATACAACAGAAGAAATAGAGTACAACAAAAGTCTCAATAAAATAACCAAGTACAAGCTGAGTAGAACAACGGAACTGGAATAGATAGGACATGACAAGCAGATAATCTCCAGCGATTCAAATCTCCAAGAGAGTGGAAATCCAAATCTGTGAATAACTCAGGCTGACCCGAGCATAAAGCAAAACACAAAACACTCGAGTCAGGACAATATATACTTATATAATGTAAACCAACTCAAGCGAACTGTAATAAGGGTACAAGTAACTTAGAAGATGCTTGGGACCGCCCATCCTCTAAGGATCCGTTAAACTATCTACTATGTAGTAATATACGCTATATACAGTAGTGTCTAATCAGTAAAGTATAATCATATAGAAAATAGCGTTAAGGGGATGGAGAACCTTAACGCGGTCGGATCTTAAAATCATAATCGTAGTAAAGCTCGATATGGTAGGTGACACGGCACAACTAGGCAATGCCAGGGTAGATATACCAATTACGCATCCGGACTGGTGGTGACGCATAGCAGCCACTACCGCCCACCTCGAACAACACTCCCAAATCAAGGGTGCGCACCAAATCAATCACAAGTAATAGAATGGTATCGAAGAAGTGTGTCCGATCAGAGGTGCTACCTCATTGGTCCGTCAATCGCTCCTGTTTTAGCCACCTTATGCCAACTCACGGGAGTTGGGTCCACGTATATACCTTAGGATCGTCGCCACCATCCTACTTCATTCTGGAATCTCCACCGCGTACACGGTTGCCAAAGTGGTTTTCGGTAAGACAGAGAGTATGTCCATATCCGATCCCGGTCTCTTTAACAACCCAACGTTATTATAACCCGTGGTTATAACTTTTAAAAACAATACTTTACTTCAAAATAAAATATCATTTCAAACCATATCTTTATCAAAATAAAGATTAAATCAATTCCAAACCATTTCCATATATTTAAATTTTCATATAATTTCAAAACTTCATTTCAAATCATTTTAATATAATAAAATATCATATCCTTACAAAACTTCATTTCAAATCATTTTAATAAAATAAAATATCCTATCAGTTCAAATCCAATATTCAACTTTAAATACCTTTTAAATTCAAAGATATCGTTCATTTACTATCATTTCAAATCACCTTTAAATAGTTTATATTCCAATCAAAATAATTCATTTAAACCTTTTAAAAGTGTAATTATTATATTTTCAAATCAAGTATTCAATTTCCAAAGTTTCAAACCATTCTGAGTTCGTTTACTAAGTCAAAAACCCTAATTATTAAAATTTCAGCATTTCACAGCATTTAAAAACAACTGCTATAAGTTATATTTGAAAAAAATTTTAATTCAGCAAAGACAGCACTTAAAACTGCTGTTAAAACTCAGTTTTAGTTGAATTATAGTTCAAAACAGAAAAGACAGCAATTCAGAAGTGCTGCGGTAGTTCAGATTTCAAAACAAGGGTTAAATTTGGTTTCAGCAAAGACTGCAGACCATTATAGCATTTCCAGAGAATGCTATAATAGACCTGGGTTCAATATTAGCCTATAAGTTCAACTGTAGCAACTGCAGCATTTCAGAAATGCTGTAGTAGCCCTTTTATTCAAATTTTAGTGTAATTCAGAACCATAGCATTTCTGAATGCTATTAAAAGTGATTTCCAGCTTTTTAGTGTATTTCCAGCAATTAAATAACTTCATTTTAAACTCTTTAAACATTTTAAAAATCATAATTTAACATTTAAAATGTTTATTTACATATCATTTAACATGTATCTTTTTCACAATAAATTTCTTATAATTAAATCCAATTTTCAACAATTTACTTAATAAATTTAAGTGTAAAAGTTTCCAATTCTTCACATTTCAACAAATAACTTAACACTTCAAATTTAAATTACCATTTCACAAATTTAACTAAATTTCCAATTTTATTTAATTAACTAAAACCTTTAATTAAAACCAAATTTCACATTTCCAAGTCAAGTTATATTTTAAAAGATCACTTTTAAACATTCATTTATTTAACCACTTAAATTCATAGAAAAAAATCAATAATACTTTAATAAATCACTTAAATTCACATTTAATCAAATTATCATATTTACCATTTCCAAATAAAATTTAATATCCATTTTATTTATATAACTTAAATATCATTTTTAACCAAATTCCAAATTTCCAACTTAAGTTATATTTCAAAAATCCAGTTAAACCATTCATTAATTACATTTTTAACACATAGAAAAATCATAATTTCTTTATTTTAAACATTTCAAAATCTATTTAAATCAAATTTCATAAATTTATATTTTTAAAATACTTAAAAATATTCAAAACACTTTATAAAATAACCACGGGCCTGTATATAATTTTCTAACCTAGGTCAAGTGATACGGATATGTATCATTTCAATCCGCAGTTAAAAAAGAAAAATCCGGGTTCTATCATTTCAAACCCGCAATCCCAAGTTAAAATAATTTAAATAAAAATCATTCAGGCCTATCATTTCAGCCCATAACGATTTTCCCTATTCTAAAGTCCGTTCGGGTATGTATCATTTCAACCCATAGTGATTCTAATCTACAGGGAACTTGCAATGGTGATAACAGATATAAATAACAGAATAACATTAAATAATAGTAACATATGATATAATAAGTGTAATAACAGGTGTGAACATCATATGATAATAATATAAACATATATAACATGATGATATACATTACAGATTCAAATGGTGTCGGTTTATCAGTTATATAGGTACATATTGTCTGGTGAGAATAACTCACCGTTTTGTGCTGGAGAAACGACGACGACTGCACGAATGGGATCCAAACAAGCACGATAACACGAATATGATTTGATATGGGAGAGCCAAAGATAAATTCCCTTGTCACATTCAAACAAAACAAATACAGACAACATGAGTTTTTAACTCAAAATTCAATAAAACAATGTTAGAAATGAATGCATGAACCAAAGCCAAAGTGATTGCACATGCTTTCTACCATCTATGCTTCAGCTCCAGATCTGAAATGCATGGCTAAGGGGTGGGTTTGGATCTGGTTTTGGGTTCCATAGGGTTGGCCAAACATGTATGGTGATGGTGCAAAGATATGTGAGCATGAACTACAACACAAAGGCAAACTACATGGTTTCTAAGCCACATAAGGTCACGGCTAAGGCAATACAAGTCATGGTCAGGTCTGTAGTGGGTTAGGTACAGGTGTGGCAGTGGTGTCAAGGTCCACTATGGCAGGTGGTGGTGATGTAGGTGGCGGCCAAGGAGGAGTTGGAGGTGGTGGTGATGTATGGTGCTCGACTAGGAAGATATAGGTGAAGTTTGCTCATTTTTGTGTGGATCAACATCATGGGAGGCCACGGCTTGGGCTTGGGGTTGGGCTGGAGGAGGTAGTGATAGGTTCAGGTGGTGGTGGAGGAAGCCAAGGTGCTGGAGTTGAGAGGAGCCGAGCCTAAAAGGAGAAGAGAGCAAGTGCAAAATCAACAAAACAAGTAGAAAACAATGGAAAAGAAAGGGAATTTTACCAAATCTTTGAACAAGGGAGAGGCCGTCATTTTTTTTCAAGTTAGAGGTGAGAATTCACGTGAAAAACGAGGAAGATGTTGCTGGAAAAGAAAAGAAAAGCACGGCAAAAAAAATCATTAAGGTGGAGGTTGAGAAAATGAAAGGTCGGAAGATTAAAGGACCTTAAGCAACTAAAGAGACATAAACTTTTCAAATTTCCATTATATATTTATATATATATATATATAAATATGAAAATAGCTGAAATTAAAGATAAATAAACTCAGAAATAAAGTAAATAAGAAAAATAAATTTTATATTAATTAAATTAAATGAAGAAAAATAACACTATATACAAACTAGGTTAAATAAACTGAAACAAATTCAAATAATCTTTGGAAAAATCTATTCTAATCTAAATACATGTAAAGTGAATATTAATAAAGTAAAACAAAGAAAATAAAGTGAATGTATAAAATAAATAAATAAATTTTAATTATATATAGTTAAATTAAGAAAATAGCAAAGAAAAATAGAAATTAGGCTTTAAAATTACAAAATAAATTCAACAAGCTTTGGAAAAATTTTATAATCACTTTAAAATTATTAAAAGACAAAATTATACATAAAATAAAATATTAACATATATTAGAACAAAATATGACAAATAAAATATAATTTATATGTTTTAAAATAAATAATATTGCAAAATAAACAGTTTATACACAAAATTGAAAATTACATAACTTCTACAATATAAGTCCGTTTTCAACGAAACGAAAAGCAGTATTCATGGAATTAAATCTATTTTCATAATAAAAGATAAAATTTAAGAATTTTAAATATTTAAATTTAAAGTTTAAAAGTCAAAGTTTGACCAGTTTGAACAGAAATTCACTTTACAGTAAAATATCCTATTTTTACCAGTTTGAAATTATAATTTACATAACAATCAAAATATATATTTAGAAATGAAATATTTGAAACAAAACAAGTTTAAAATAATTTCAAATTAAAATAAAGTTTTTCAATCAGGAAATTCAATTTAACAGAAATAAAATATAAAATAAAATAAGCCTAAAATGTAGGGTTGTTACAGCTTTTAACAACGCCATTGATCAATGATATGCGGTTAATTGCCTATATATGTTAAAGTCAAGAGCTAATTTGTCCTTATCGACATCAAGGGTGTTATACCATTTTTTGTTCTAACATAACAACTCGCCAATCCAAGGGAACTTCTTATCATCAATTGGTGTTTTCTCAACACAATCATCAATTGTGTCTTATGCCTCTCTTTCGTCCATGGGTAGACGAAAATATCATCAATGAATATAAGAGTGGACACACTCAAGTGATTCCTAGAAACACGGTTTAAGAAATCAATAAAGAATGCCTACTTGTTGGTTAGCCCAAACGGCATAACTAACCTATCAAAATAAAATTAGCATATGAGACCCTGTTATCGGCACACACACTCTAATTACTCTCAGTGAATAAAACCATATTGCTACCATAGAGCTGATCAAACAGGCCATCAATAAGCGGGAGTGGCTACTTGTTCATCATCTCACTCAGCTCACGACAATAAATCTACAGCCTCAAAGAGCCATCTGCCCTACTGGCCAACACTATAGGTGCACCCTACTCAAATATGCTCCTACCAATGCACCATCACCTAATTAGGTCATCCGCTCGCACCTTTAATCTCCTCTGCTCTTTTGGCATCATACACCTTAAAGGTATAACTACTGGTCTAGCACCTTTAACCATATTAATATAGAATTCAATCTATATATGGTGGTAATTCAGTTACCTCATCAAATATGTCCGCACACTCTCTAGTGATACGCACATACGATAACTCATCATGTAGGAAATCAAGCGAATAAAGAAAGCTAACCATCACCTCATCATTAGATGGGAAGCTAAACACTACCATCCGCTCATCGTCAGTCCCTATAGTCACCAACGACCTTTCGCCATCCACCACTATTTCATACCCCTTCAGCCAGTCAATTCCTAGACTCTACTACTGAAACCAATTAAACCTAAAGCAATCGATAGCAAACAAACAAACAAACACCTATGAATCGATAAGACAAAGTTTTGACAAACCATGTGTAGACTACGTGTAGACAAACCAAGCGATAACACTCCCCGATTTTGAGCTCCGAAACTAAGCGTTACGGATGATGCAGTTGTCCATGGTATTAATTTTCGGTAAAAAAATACGGGATGTTACACATGTCTAATTTGGCTGAGTCCTTATGTTCGTTATAATTTAAAGGTCGGTCAACAGTTTCGGGTCTCAGTCCCAATCTATCTACAAATCACTAGATATGAAGGAATGCGAAACCTCGATGATAAATAAAACACGTATGGAAATGCCATGAATGGAAAGCATACTCTCAAATAGTAATTCCATTTCCCTTCTCTTTCTTCGATGGAACACTTGACGAAATTAGAACAACACACAATACATATGCTTCCATTACCTGTCCTTACTCAACTAGTTTGGGGTAGTCCTTCAACATTGGGTACAGGCACTTACATCATAAAGCCTTTTCGATCAACCTCTCGAAGCTATCGTCAATATGACCAATCAATCGCTTTCCAAGCTAATCGCTCAACCCAATGATAAACTCTTCATTCATTCTAAGTAGAGTATTAATGGAAAATAGACTGTACTTTGATAGCACATCGAATTTGATCACATACTCTAACACAGACATATCGCCTAACTTCAAGTCGACGAACTTCCTAGACAACATCGACTTTTCAAAAGTCGAGATAAATTTCTCTTCGAAGTGAACTATGAACTATCCTAAGTAAAATGATCCTTGGAAATCAAAGCTATAAGAACACTTTGTCAGTTCATTGTTCATCTCCAGAGTCATCTAGAGGTTTACTTCTACCTCACAGTGTCATCTAACTCCTAGTCATCAAAGATCTTTTCACAAATACCATCCCATCTTGCACCTCAATAGCTGACCCGTTCCTAGGAATGGTCTGCCTTTTAGACTACGTAGTCTTTATACAACTCGGCAAGCACCAAGCATCTTGGGCATTCCAAAATAATGATTCACATCATCTCTATGAACATATTCTGTAAATCAAGATTAGTAGTCCCCAATCCCGCCCATTCCTTAACTCCGGAAAAGGAGTCAATAACAACATTTCTCGTATGCCATATCACTCTTAATACATGATAAGAATGATCAGTCTCTCATAGAGAAAAACTGCATCAATAGTGTTTATGTATGCAATACCACTTAGATACGATATATACTACTATATAGTTTTGAAAATCAAAATATATAACAAATACACACTCTCTCTATATAGGTATACTCTTGGTCCAGTCTAAGGCGACAACTCCTACCCTATCTCTACTGGATCCTGATATCCCCTAGGTCACACAAAGCACCCTAAGCTCTGATACCAAATGAAACAACCACCCTACATTACTGATGCTCATACAACCGAATAATGCACTGCTGGAGCATCCGGTTGATGTAGAACGATTGCCAAGGGAAAGATAAAGAAAAAAAGACGAGGAATAGAAAAGAAGAGAAGAAAATAACAGAAAAGAAAAAGAAATAAAACATCACACAATCATATAACTTGTCGTATATCTCACAACGCATCAGATAAAATATAATAATAAACATCTCAAATATAAAACAAGCGAAACCGTAATAACTATATAAATCATATAATCAGAGTACACATGCTCATACAATTATACAAAACAATAATAGAGTTTATACAATTGATATGTAAACTCAACTGATAAACTGTCTCCAATAATAGTAAGTCAACACTGTCAAGGCTCCACAATGCCACACAGCGGAATAAACAATAATAAACTTAAAATATAAATATGAGAGAGCATCATCATCTGCTAGTCCATCTACACAGCTCCAAGTGCTATTTACACCTGCTATCTAGTCTACTCATTTAAGAGCGCTCGAGATAATAAGAAGAAAAGCATAAAACTTAGAGTCATAAAACAGTCTAGTATGAGTGATAAATGATTTCAAAACACTGTAAAGTTGGTATAGTATATGGAACAGAGGGTGTGGAGAATCATACCTGACATGTCCCTACATCCATAGAGTTAACACATATAAAAGATATATGCTACTCTATGATAGTCATCATGTAACGACCCGTAAATTTAACTGGTTTTAATAACGTTATTAATTGAAATTTTGCGAAATTTCAAAAAATAAAATTATGAAATATAAATTTGATATTTGAAATGCGTCTAGTTAAACATAGCAACTGGTAAATTTTCGTCCGAAAATATGAAAGTTTATTTCGAGCGTAAATTTACTTCAATTTAATTAGTTAAAAAGCGATGAAAATAAAATGTTTTCGTAACCTAAATATTTTTACATAGAAAAATTCTAAAACATCTTCTGAGCAAGATGTCAGTTTGTCGTTTTTCCAAATTCGGACATCTTTGGCTCCGTCGATCTTATTTTTCAGCGTTTTTCTTGCATTTTCCGCTATTAGAAATTTCAAATTTTTATAATTCACTCGTACCACTGATATCTGGGTACCGTTTTGATCGTCTCGTTTTACTGATCGCTGGGGTGTATTCATTTCTGTTTTCGAATCCTGGTATGCCCCAAAATCGGTAAACGGTTGGTTGTTGTGATTTGTTATTTGAGCCTTTTGGGTCTCACTGACCATTAGTTTGTTCCAACAGTCACCAGCATTTAAATAATTTTAGTAATCACCTTTGTGACTGTTCACTTTTTTTTCTCTATTCCCTAGATGAATATGATACGTTGGTTTGTATTTGCTTTTGGGATAGTTTCATTTCAAACTATAAACTGTTGTTCTACTCCTCTGCCTCTCTTCTTCATCTCGCATAGCCGAGATCTATTACTTCCTTCCTTCAGAAAAAAAAATTTATATTAGTAATAATATAACAACATATATTTTTCGTTCCTCCATCTTTCATCCCCTCGCCCAAGCTTGCCACACACTCTCCGCTCTCAACCACATTCGGCCACGCACAAAACGATCTTCATCGGCTGCAAACTACCTCACAGCCTTCCATCGAGCAGCTCGCCCAGCCTCGTCCTCCCCATGCCATGGCCGATTGCTCCTCCACCCGCGTCTAGGCTCCGACCACCGTGCTCCCTTCCTCCTACCGCCTATCACAGCCTTGCCTCCGACCGAACAACCTCCAGACCCTTCACCTTTAGGCCAGCCTCCACCTACCATTGTCGGCCTTGCCTCAACTTCATCCGCCCATCATTCCCCATCACCAAACCCTTCAACAACCCACTGCCCGATAGCCTTGATCGCAGGCCCGCCTTCCCATTGCTCAACCCATCCTCTCACCGCCTTGCCTTGCAGACCACTTCCACCTGACCATCTCCGCCTATCACCACAGCAACCGCCCCTCCCACAAAACGAAACCTAGCACCTATCCTTGAACCCAACAGCCACGCCGACCCCATGCAGTCAACATCCACCTTGTCCTCTTGCTTTCACTTTGCTCGGCCTTCCACTGCTTCGTCTCCAACCGTGCAACTATTCATGCCTTTCCTCTGCTCTACCTTGGACGTGAACAACATTTCTCGGCCTCCTTCGATTGCTCATATGTTTATACAAGCTTGGGTGAGTATATCTACAAACTTTTGTCTGTTAATTTTCCTTCATACTTGCGTGCAGCTCCTCTGTTTTGTATATACGATATAAGTAAACTATTTAAACTAAGATTTTATATATATATATATATATTAAGTCCGCTGTTATGTGAAAGGTGTTTACATTATATATATATTAGCCTAGCTATTTGTTCATGCTTACATATGACTGTATACTAGATTTGGAAAGAAGTATTATGCGGGTCGAGTATAATATTAGTTTTATTTCAGCTAATGTATATTGTATATATAGTATATAATGCTAGTATATTTAAGTTTTATAACCGGCTACTTTATAATATATAAGTTGCACAGTTTGGTTAATAACATATTTTATGTTGGTTTATAAATTATATATATATATAGTTATAAATTTAGTATGTCAGTTTAATGTTATCAATATATATATAGTAGTTATGTTGTTTGTCGACTTATGTTATTCAATGTTTATATTTATTAGTTGAGTAAGTGGCATGGTATGTCATATATATAGGTTTAAATTTCTAAATTTCTGTTTAAGTTGCATATATATATTATTTTAAAATATGAGTTTAAAACTTATATTAATTACTAGAGATATGGGTATGATATTTATTTTGTTTCAGTTTATGTTAAACTAATTTTGATCTGTTCTTATCGATTAACTTCATCGATCCAGCTCCGGTTTCTGATTCGTTTTATAAATTTCTACTTATCAGCTTTGTTCGTCAAATTCATGACAATCTTGCTTCGTTTTGGAATTCGTCCTTGGGTTCGTAACTCATCTCACTCTCGTCTATTCTCTAGCCTCGAAAGGTGAGCACTCACTCACGATTAACGTTCTTTTATTTATTAGATTTGATTTCAATTGAAACGAAAATTGAAATATGCTGCTGTTAGTTATTTACACTGTTATATATGTTATTGCCTATATCAGTTCACCTGTGACATTTGACACCATTATCTGTTAATTATTTATGCGATGATAATACAGTTTGGCTGATAATTGATTGATTGTTGATGTTTATATTGGACGTTAAATTGTTAGTGTTAAATGATAAATAGTATGCAAAATTGAAATGGATATAGGATAGCTAACGATTTTAAAACTGATTTATATGTTAAATTTGATTAGTTGAATATGACCCCCTTTTAATTGTTAAATTAATTGACATGTAGAATAGTGATAATTACACTTTGAACCATCGACGTATATTGGATTAATTGTTGTGGTATAAATTGAAATTGAATGACAAGTGAAAAACCGTAATGTAATAATCTTTAATCTACATGAAATGAAAGTGTAGATTCTAGAAATAATTATATTAATTCGCACAAACAACAATGCGAATTAATACGATTATTTCGGGATTACTGATTTGATTTTTGGATTGATATTGGTTGTTGTTATTGCTTGTTTATTTACTTTGACACCATCCCAGTTATCACACTGCAAGTTCCCTTTGCTATGTTTTGATTTTGAATTAAATTGGAATCGGGTTGAAATGATAAATACCCAAATTGAACTTTGACCTAGGATAGAGAATTAAATAAAACCCGATTGGTCAATAATTTGATTTAAAAATAAATGAAGATTTTATTTGAATAAATAATATGGTTTTGAAATGAAGTTGAAATTTGAATTTTTAATGAAAGGAAAATGTTAATATTTAAAAATCTGAAACAAAATATTAAAAATGAAATTGATGAAAGAACGATGTTTAATTTGAGGAATGATTGAATTAAGTTTGAAATGATTAAATAATTAAGTTTGAAATCATAATTAAGTTTGAAATTATTAAACTTTGAAATTATTTAATAATTAAGTTTTGAATTATTTATTAATTAAATAAGATTGAATTATTTAATGATTAGATTGAATTGAATTCTTTAATAAGTGAACTTGAACTTTTGAATAAGTAAATTTCACTTCGTTAATAATTGAAATTGAGTTTCTTTATTAATTAAGTTTTTGGAAAATTATTTAAGTAAGTAAATAAGTGAAATTGGATTTCTTTAACAAGAAATAAAATATGATTTATTGAAATTAATGTAAGACTTGAAATTTAAAGAAATGGATTTGAAAAATCTGATTGAATTCAATTTGAAGTTTGATATAATGAAGTTGAACTTAAGTAATTGATTTAATGAATTGGAAATTAAATAGAAATTGGTTTGAATGATAATTTACTTATCGAATATTGAATGAAATCGATAAATGAACTTAAATTGATTTGAATGTAGATTAAATCAGTTTAAATGATTTCGGAATGAAACTTATATACGAATTTAAATGAATATTGGAATGGTTTTAAATAGAAATTGAAGTTGAATTATAAGATTTTGAAAATACGAATTTGGAAGTTTTGAAACGAAGATTATGGAAATTGATCTCGAAAGAGAAACGAATGTTGATTTATGAATTCTAATTGAAATTGAAATTGATTTGGTTTTGAAATTTATTAACGACCAATCGGTGTAATAATTACGGAAGTTATTAAAGAGACCGGAATCGGTTATGGACATACTCTCTGTCTAAACCGAAAACCACTTTAATAACTATACGTGGAGTGATGATCCAGAATGAAGTGGTTGGAATGATGTACGTGATGATTGAAGAAAGAGAACGATAATGGATAGCCTTGACACTTGTGTCAAATTGGAAATGACTAAAACAGGAGCCGTGCCGGGCCAATGGAGGTCAGCTACCTCAAGTGAACACACTTCTTCGAACTACTCATTACTTGTTGTCGATTGGTGCACCCTTGATTTTGGGAGTGTTGTTTCACGGTGTTGCGGTCGCTGCGGCGATGCGTTCTCACCAGTCCGGATCAGGCAAACGGTAGTATCACTACCTTGGGTATTGCCTCATGTGCCTTGTCATACTTGTATTCCCTATTCGCGACCACTACGAATTTGTTTTGTGTTATACCTATGGAGTACTCCCTGATAGCCCACTAGTTTACGGTGGAGTTTACATTGCTGTATAGACTATGACGCTTATAAAAATGAGTTAAGGGGGATAATGGTAACGCCTTAACACAATTTGGATATCTTTATATTACTGATAGACATTATCTACTTAGCGTACATTACTACCAAGTAGATAGTTTAACGGATCCTTAAAGGATGGTTATTCCAAACATCCTTTAAGTTACTTGTATTTCAATTGCTATTTCACTTGAGTTGGATTTATTAATATAAGAATGTTAATCCTGACTCGAGTGTCTTGTGTTTTTGCTTTACGCTCGGGTCAGACTGAGTGTACTAGTATTCGAGACTCACCTTTGGAGTTGGAGCTTTGCTTGAAGATCCAGCCATCTATTCTGCTTTCAGTATTCGATGATTCCAGTGATGTATTCGGATTTGTATCTGATGTATCATATTACTCTTCCGTTGTATATGGTTTAACTCTGATGTAATCCATATATTTATATAGTAGCTTCATGAACTACTATCTCTTTTATTTCCGTTGCATTTATTACTCTGTGTCTGTGATCTGTGATTATATTATTTACTGTATATGTTCAGTTTTGCCAAATTTAAATTAACAACGCGGTATTTTGAGCAATTCAATTCCGGCATGAGTGTCTACCTTTACACTTATAATGGATGCGAATGGTCCAAAATAGCGGGTCGTTACACATCATGAGTGTACCATATATCAAAGTACTAAGGATGTCTAGATATCGACACAGTAATATCTACATGTGACATCCCTAAGGTGATAGAAATAATCAAATAAACATGGCATCCATCCTCACATTCACTCACTCAGTGTGTTGGATATATGATACTCGCATGACCTCATAACCCGGTAAAGGACTACTCAACTTCTCAGTCTTTCGGTACTCAAATCCATGCCACACAGTAGTCCATGAACTAGACTACCCGTGTGATAGTCCATGGTATAATAAGCCTCCCGTCTAGAGGTAATGACCCATCTGATCCACGTGGGTGTCTCCATATAACTTTGCTTTACACATCGAAACCTATGAATATCAATGATCCTTTTGCATGCGTCATCCATAACAGAGCTCATCTCGAAATTATCCTTACAACTTCTGTTCGAAGTTTTCGCGACTGGGAACCACTCTAGACAATCATCACAAGTCATAGTGTCATCATGCATCCCGTAACCTACCTCCGATAGTCCCCTCAATACGACTCATAGTCAACTACTTTGCATCTTGTAGTACAACTATCCACCATCAAAGTCGTCACTTCCCATAATGGAATCACATTGTCGCATCATGGAGTCATCGCGTCAAAGTGTCACATCTTCACTTCATTGCTAGAACCACTCATTGAAGAGCTATATCATCAAAGTCAAACGTCGAATAGATGAACGAATCATCATATCTTGTTCCTCGAAGTTGCTCCATCGTCCATATCAAAATCGGCTGAATTAGCCATCATCAACAGTGGTAGATATCGATCACTCCATAGTAGTCGATTACGGCCACTTTGGTCATGTACTTAACCAAAAATGGTTAAGACAAACCAAATGAAAATGTCTAGCATCTTCCGTTAAGTCCAAAGCGTATTTCCAAAGTCCATCATGCTTCATCTTCAGATCAGTCGACATGCACAATACTCTATGCATGAAACCTTATCCTATGAGATATATTCTATTCCCATATCGCCTTTGAATGGCGTTTTCAACCTACTACCAAACAAATTAGCATACATGCAACCAACAAGCATACTAACGTTTATAGTACCTACATACATCTATAATAATACAATATAATCCGTCTAAAACTGCCAATGTGGGGTAATGTGGGATTAATATCAAAATAGTCTAAATCTATCAATACTATTGAAATAGTCCGCAAATGGAAAAAATATGGTATTTAATTTAAAACCATTTTAAAACAGTTTTAATTATTTTTATAAAATAAGATATAGGTTTAACTATTTTAGAAATCCCATTTTAAAGTTAGAAATCATTTCAAAACATCGTTTTAATACTATATTAACAATCATAGTATAGTGAGAGACAATATCACCCACCTTTTCCAAAACTGACCAAACCAACACCAAGACGTAGAGCTCTCTGTCACGAGCGATGTAGAAACGATATCCAAAATGGACCTCCTATGCAAAAGATATGAATATATAAGATTTGAGATTATTTAAGTTATTAGCTTAATTAATACTTAATTTAAACTAATTACCTCATTAGCGTTTAATCCTTCTTCCATACTCATATTACTGTACATGTATATCATCCGCAAACTGTGCACCTTCTCGCCGTGATTCGAAGCTGCGCCTAACGAAATCAAATGCCATTCAAGCCATTATTCTTTTCTTTGAATGCTCAACTCGCTGGTATCAATGTCACGAACTCCGATGCCTCTTCCTATCTCGCGATCTGGTAGTGTTTTCTCGACCACCATGAATAGATGCGTTTTGATTTATAGACCCAGAGATGTTGAAACTTGGTGGAAATATCTCTCTCGCAAAGAGAAGTTCAATGTCGTCATCGATTTCACCTATCGTCACCTAAAATCCCCTAGTACCTAAACCTAGGTCGCCATGGAGAAGTCGATCTTGGCCAAGTGCAACTGCACACTGCAAATCTGTTATAGGTTCATAGATCTTGATCAAATGAGTCCATCGGAACAAATTTCATGATTTTAGGTGGCTTAGATCTCTTGGGTTTGATTTTTAAAAATCAATATGAAGGCCGCCATGTTTTTTTCCTAAAGCTTAATGGAACAGTAATCATGTTTTTAAGGAGAGAATGGATAGGATGAAGGTTTGATTATTTAAATATTGTTTTATTTGATTTCTCAAATAAAACATTGCACATTTCAAGCTTGCATGATCAAACAGTGCATCACCACGAAACTGGTCTGCGTGCATCACCTCATTTTTACAATCCCGATGGTATAAATTTTGTCTCTCTCCGAGACTGTGCTCTGGGATGATAATTTCACGCTTTTCGAGACCGTTTCAGCCATCGGTCATCCAATCTCCAAATATAGTGATTCTCATACTCATTTCAATTCACAACATCGATACAAACTCAAAGGGAGTGCTCTCGAGTCCTGATTTGATCGTATGTGAAACATCATATTTTGGGACGTTAATTAATTAATGATTAAATATTTAAATCAATAATTTAAATATTCGACCATTAAAAATACGGGTCATTACAATGTACATTATCTCGTGCTAATGGAATCACTATAGATCCTATATGTGATTTTATTCTCTGTTTGTGCATCTATGATCTGTTATTGCTTATTTTGAGGTATTATTTTTTTGTTTGTTTTACCTTACCATCAACATGATCTTATTATTTTCACTGTGCTTGGAGTGTTAATTCAAATTTTCCCCAACACACCTTTGCATAAGTAGTAGAGTAATATCTACAAGAAATTAAACTTTTCGATCACAATTTCTAGTAGTCTTTAATTCAAGTTCCTGAAGACCTCCAATAGTAATATATCTTTGATGTCTTTAGGGAATAAGATGAGAACAGTGAGTAAATGATAGAGAATTGAATGCATACTTTGACTTTTTAGTATACTGCAAATCCATGAAGAAATACGGAGAAAGAGAATGGATTCGTAAAGTATAAAAATATGTAAGCAATAGGATTTTTCTACAAAATGTGAGAGTGAAGAGAGAGAGAAATGAAGGATACTGCTTCAAAAATTCATTGCCCAAAGCCATTATTTGGAAGAGGAGGAGAAATTTCGTTTTGTAAAAGTGAAATGTCCGTTCATTTAAAATGAAAGGTTGCATTCAATGGCTACTATATCGACATACATTCAAGGATATGTCGACATATCCTACAAAATGTCAATTTCTTTATAAAAATTGTTTCAATTCTTTTAACTTGTAAAACCAAATAAAACTTATATAAAGTTATTATGAGGAATAAAATAAAGAGTTTCAAAATATAAATTTCAATGATTTGCTACGGGATCTTTAACAATTAATTCAGTGACTTGATATATTTTAAAAACGACTAATTGTTGTCATGTACTCTTCCAGTCTTTATTCCTTGAGTCTCCGGTGTACTTTTGGACTTTCTTCAAGTCTCCTTTATTCCTTTTGATCTATTTAATCCGCTTAATTCCTCTTAATCTCCTTAGTCCTATTCTTTCGTTCTTATATTGGTCCTTTTTTATTAGAGTACTTCATCCCTACTTGATTATCCTACAATATATCTTGATAGATTCCTGCAGTTCCTATGCTATATCATACACAAACTTGGAAAATCACCACTGCTATCATTTATCTTGTTATTGTTGAAAACCCCACACCAATACTATCATTTATCCGGTTGTTATTGAAACACCCTATCTCTATACACATACTACCAATGCGTATCACTAAGTAATATTGTTTGGCAATATGGAGAATGAGGTGATATTGGGTTGCCATACGTGTATATTCCCTTGGGCTAACACTAGCATATATTTCAGAAATTGAGTAAATAACTCACTACTACATATATAGTATCAGTACAAAGAAATAAACTCGTGCGTTTCCAGGATAAAATAATACATAGCATACAATAAATGATCGAGAAAATACAGAGTCATTAAACAGAGCAATAAATATATGATAAAAAATATACTAAAGTCTGAGTAGGATACAAAATATATGTCAATTATCTCAAAATAATATACAAGGTATGTCTAATATATAACACAATATCATACATAGAAGAAGTAACATAATACACAGTGATATACAACAATATTTTATCCTTCATCAATGCCCAACATCTACAAACTGGTCCTAATGTCCCTGAACCTAAATTTTTTTATACTGACCCGAGTATTATATAATTAACACATGGGTCAGATTATGTCTAAATGTAGATGTCAATACATCATAGTAAATGGCATGGAATAGTAACAATCAACATATATATTGTCACCGAAATAAAATCATCATATCAAATAATAAATCATGTGCATACAGTCAAATGGGTGATGCAACCATACAAATTAACAACAGTGATGCAAAAGTAACTGTTAAGTATAATTAAGCTAGCACACAGCAATGCCCAAGTATAACTATCATATAATAATAAGGTAGACATTCTCGGGTCTGTCATACTCATAATGATAAATTAAATGACCATCCATGCATCAAAACATACAAATGGTGACCCATGCCCAAGAAAGATAATTGGCGACATACCCAAATAAAATATAGTTAGCGACTCTGGAATTTAGATATAGTTTATGTCGTCCCTCCTACATTCTCTGATCTAGAGTTTTATTTGGTCTTCAATGATTTAAAGACTTTGGTGGATGATTCTCTAATAATTTGCAAGTCTAGAGCAACCCATAGGGGACTTTTAACAATTATTCTTCTTCGTTCTCTTATCTCTACCTAAATTTATCACCTAGGAGACTACTCTTTGTTGGTCTAAACGAATTTGAATAGTAAAGCCCTTGTATTTGTGATAATCATCTCTATAATAAGGTTAAATTGGACGTAGGCCATTGAATTTATCGAACCACTGTAAAAACCCGCATGTTTCTACCAATTTCTTGCTATTCCATACTAGATCTACTCGTTTTCATATATCTTGGGTTGTTGTGCCACATTTTGGCCCAACATAGACAATCATAACATACAAATATTATTTAGAAAAGAGATTTGGATTATAGAAATATAATAAAACCTCTAAAAACATTTATATATTAAATAATCCATTTACCTTGTTTATTAAATACCAAAATTAATTTTTTATATTTATAATAACTTTCCAAATCTCATTTTCATATTTAAAACCATTAAAGCCGCTTTTAAACTAATTATAAGTTATAAGGGTCATTCCAAAATTTTATACAATTAATTAATATATATTTATAAACTTTAAATAAATTTCTATTTATTTCAACGATAGAATATTATTCAATAGCTCCTCTTTGCACATGAAATCCTTGATAATACTCTTTAAAATTCAATTAAATACATTTAGAAATCATTACATAATTTTTTCTAGAATTTAAAATAGGGTTTCAAATGAGATTATAATTACTAAACTAAATTTCGTTTATTAATAATCTTTGAATATATTTTCAAAACTCTAGAATATTCTCATAAATCTTGAAACATTCTTTAAACACTTAAAATATTAAATTGAAAAGATTTCATAAATTTTTAGAAATTATATAGGACTTTTAAATAATGATTTAAAAACCAAAATTCTTTTTGCCTCAAATAAGTTACATCTTTAATAATATTCAATAATAAAATTTAAATAAAACTTTTCTTCAAAATAATTCCATATTTGCAATGCATTAAATATCTATTTTCGAAATCAAATTTATTTAAATTTTTCAAAAAAGATTTTTTTCATATCAAAACCTAAATTCAAAAGCACCGGCATGGAACTCTCTACGCAGTGCACCACCGGTGCACCAGTCATGACCTAAAATAGAAAAGTTCTAAGTCATGTGGCTTGGTTTCAGCAACTTCGGTCCTCGTTCACTCCTTCTCTCGAACCTCATTTTGACTCAAGACCCTTCACAACATTCCAACATTACAAAAACAACTTCATATTACTCAAATTCAATCATGGCATAAGCAAAACAATTGGGTTCAAGAGTAAAACGCAGCACACAATTTACAAAATCCATCAAACAACAATCAATTCAAGCATTTAGACATAGTTAGTGAGCGTATTTACTCACCTTAGATTTGCTAAGCTCCAAATTCATCCTAGATCCTTCCTTCTCCACTTTTCCTCCCCTCTTCAAATTTCAAAGGACTCAAAACTTGATGAAATTTCTTACTTTTTCATGTCTAAAGGTGTAGTATGGTGTTGAGAGGCTTATATATTAATTTGAAAATTTATAAGAATTTATTCTATTTTATTTTGATTTCAGATGAGGAGCTTAGGTTTATAATAATTCTTGTTTCATGATGTAGAAAGCTTTAAAGAGTATAAAATATCATATATGAATTAATTTCACAAGGAAAGTGGAGTTTTCTAGTATTAAAGAAATCAAGATAAGGAAAGATTGGATTTTTTGGGCCTTTATTTAATTGGGCTTGGGTTTTATGACAACAATTGTTCTATTTTCTTCCCTTATCTTATTTTCCATTTCCACTAATTTTCAATTAACACAAATCAAATCATTTCTTAATTATATTTTAAACCCACTTATTAAATAAATTTCAATACTCCTTATGTTTACTACTAATAATGTAACAACCCGAGGTTCCGTATCGATTGATCATCGTCATTAGACGATTAAATCGGTAGTTAATTATTGTTGGTATTTTAATCGGTTGAATTCTCTTCGAATGTTGGGTTGAAATTCTTTTGAAAATTTGTTAAAGAGTTATACGGGCTTTCAATTGAACCCTGGACCAATAACACTCTCACTTCTATCTTTAGTAAATTAGCCCATTCCTTTTGTGGAGGGACTGTTTTGTACCCATTTTCTCCATTCATTCATTCGAAAACCTAGGCTTAAGAAAACGAAACGAAAATAAATGATGGCGGCTCGATCTTTTCACCGTTCGAATCAAATTAGGGCTTCGTGTTTCTTTTGGCTCCGCTCAATCCCTCGAAGACCTCGCTTCGTCTCGGAAGTATGCGACCTTCGAATCCAAGGTGAGTGATTGTTTCACTCACATTTAATTCAAATCATTTGGGCGATCTTTGGCTTGTTCAAATGCGTGTCTTTCGTTTGATGTAGTTGATTTTGTTTGCCGTTGGTTTTGAATTGTTCGTTTTTGGTAAACTCGTTTCGATGTTGTTGATTTCTTGTTTTTCTGGTATTCACAGCACTACTTTATCTCGTGAACGCCACGGCTCGAATTCCATCTAACTTTGGTTACGTGGTTGTGTCAATGTGAATTCATAACTTCTTATTATCGTCAGCTATCACCATTGCTTTGCGGTCGCTTTGGCTGGTGATAGTGTTGGCCTCGGGTAACTTGATTTTAACGAAATGATTTCGTTCGACTTTGGCATTTCTTGGCTTTGTTCGAACTACCTTAGACACTTGCTTACTTTAGAGTTGTTTCATTTGATACAGATATATAGGTGTGTACATATATATATTTATATTGCTGGATTTGAATTCGTTAACCTCGGTGTTGTTCATTCTCGTGCCCGGTTGGTCAGTTCTGCATTGCTGTTACTGTTATGTTGAAATTGTTTTGAATTGGTGCACTGATTCATGTATATGTGAGTCTGGTTGCATTGCATATTGCATATGTTTCATTTAAATTGAAGACTGGTACTGATTTGAGTCTGCATTGTTACTTTTGAAATTCTGGGCTTGCACTGGAATTTGTATTGTATGGATATATATGTATATACAAACATTCATGTATGTATATATATATAGTGGTTGTATGCATTTTTGATCATCCTACTTTATATATATTAGTGTGATCACTAGCTTGCTGTTGCCTCTGTTGTCATTGCCAGGTTTGCATTATTACTTTCGAAATTCCCAGTACTTGTCATTGTGAAGTCTGTTACTTGAGCACATTTGTGGACTTCATACATATAGTGTACGAGTTTGCTCAAACCACATGTTGGTCAGTTTGCATCTGTTGGTATTGTTTCTGGCCATTCTTTGTTCCAGTAGCATATCATGTGCACATCACAGCACTTTTGTTAGAGGCTTTGCATTTTGTTTGGAGTTTGATGCCTTCTTGAATTTTGCAGTCTTGTTGTATAGACATGCGCCTTTGAATCTGGGCAGCTTGTCACTGGGTTGCACTTGCTGACCCAGTTGGTAGTTGCGTAATTGCTGTGTCATGTTGTTTTGACTTATCAGAGTACACATGCTTGTCCACCTCTCTATTGTGCACTGACTTGAGTATTTGTGCATTAGTCACTTGAACTTGTTTATCTGGTATGTTGGAGTTGCAGTGTCTTGTCACTTGTGCTCTGGTCTTCGAACTTGAATATGTAGGCATTCATTTTGCACTTGCACTTGTATTTGTTTTCACACTTGTGCAAGCTGTTATAGTCTGGACTTGATTTTACTACCTTCAGTTGTATACGGTGGTGATTTGGCTTGATTTCCTTCGAGTATTTGAAGTGGTAGTTTCCTAACATTCGTTGATTCATCCCTAGTTGTCTCTGATCTTGTTTGGTACTGATTTGATTATATTCTAGTGGGGTTGGGGTTTTTGACCCTGAGCATGTGTGTCTGCTACACATGTCTCACTTATGCATGATGATTACATTGTTCAATGTCCTCATTTGATTTGGGTTGTTTGTAGTGGCGAGGCAGTACACGCGTGCGTGTACTGCAGCCCTAGCAGGATTGACGAATTTAGTTGATATTTCGATTGTTAAATTATTTCGTTGGTTCAATTAAATATTTTGAAGTTGTATTTTGAAATGGTTCATTTTGATTTGAGTTGGATCCGTTGGCTTTAGGATTCATTGATCTTCTGAGTATTTCATAGACTGTATTGGCGAGGCAGTACACGTTAGCGTGTACTGCAGCCAATCAGCATTGTTGTTTTTAAAGTGACATTTCAATTGTTTAAATTGATTTGGATTGTTTATTTGCTGTTAAACACTGTTTAGTGTTATATCTGCCGTTATCCGATTCTTTTATCGAGGAGTCGGATATACGAGATTTCTGTGATTATCGTCTATTTGACTATTTGATTATTATTGCTGCTATGCACTAATAACTGAGTTTGAATTAGACTGACCCGTGTATTATTTTCTTTTGAATGTAATACTCGGGTCAGACCCGAGTATTTCAGGTTGTAGATTTCCTTCTTTGAGTTGCTGTTCGGGATTTGAATACTTTTCACATCTTCTGAAGTTGTCAGCGTCATTTTGTAGTAGTCATGTCATTGTATAGAACGATATGTATTCATGTATATTAGTCGATAATGTACTTGTATATATAACTTCTAGAGTCGACAGTTGTAGTTGTATCATATGTATCGTGTCAACTATATTGTAACTGACATCGGTTATATATATATGAGGTTTTTGTTAATCTGTGTTCCGCATTTATATTATCTATGTTATTGTTATATTTAATGTCCTAAACTATTATGAACTATCGTAGTTTGTTTTATACTGATAATTGGATATGTCGATGGGAGTAAATAAATAATAGATGAAAAATAAAAAAAAAGTATATACCACTCCTATCGAGATAACCAATATTAGTGTAAGGCCAATTACGGATGGTCGCTCCTATCCAGCCTTATTCTTCGTAATAATAGACAGTATTTCTTTTAATACTCTTTGTTATTATGAGCATAGAGGTGGGGCGTCACAAATAAAGAAAATTCAATGACTAGCATTTCCACGGTGTCTTTTGAAATTGCAAAACTACCCTTATCCATCAATGGAAACCCACCATTAGTTTGCAACATCCACCATCATCCCTTCTCAATGACCGATCAATGGAATTTTACTACCAATTTGCACCGACACCACAAACAAAACAACTTGAAATAAAAGCTATGCGATTACCAAAACTTTTGCACTTACAACATATATCCGCTCTAGCTACTAGATGCACGTACGTGAAGTTTATACCTAAATAAAATAAGATGTCTTTTCCTTTTTAAAGTAAACTTCTAATCTTATTTATTTTCAGTATTAAACTTTGTAAAAATATTTCAATCACTTTTAGTATAATTAAAACCATTTCAAACTTGAAATATCAATATTACTCAGAAATAATTAAATTCATCATTTATTAATAATTTACTACTTCAAAATATTTAATTTCCAAAATAATTCATTCCATGATCTTTTTAACAAATAATCCCTTTCAAAATAAATAGATTCCACCATTAAATATTTTATCATCAAATTCCATTATTTCCACACAAATCTAAATTATTCTCACTAAATCTTCAAAAATCCATTTTAATTAATCAAATCACTATTATTAATTTTAATTAACTTCTTCTCAACATCATGTTGTTACAGACCCCCCCTTAAGAAAATTGCGTCCTTGCAATTTTCCTTGTGTGAAATCTATAGCTAAGCTAATAACTTCTAGCTTAACTACACTATCCATAATTTATACTCAAGTGCAAACAATCAACCATCAAAACATACTCACAATGCTCTACCTTTACTATCTCAGGTTGGCACATAAAGTGATCTGCATCGACCATCAAGTATTAATTAGAGCAACTCAATACGAATGGTTAGACCTTTCATCGATGTGTATTCAGATTTACCTCCTTTTCCTATTGCATATAATCATGGACATTGAGTTCAAACAAACCTATTTGGAAGATTTCAATATTTGCACAGATCATCCAAATATTTTTGTATGTCGAAATTTCTGGGAAACTTTAGAGTGAAGTTTACAACACGAAGTATATCCCAAAAATCACAATACACAAAACAATACAATTATCCTATTGATTCTTAAACAAACACTTTTGTATTTATAATACCAAGCATTTTATTTGTCTTCAAAATATGAAAACATTAACTTATAATTTACTCCTCAAATCCACATCTTACTTTGAAACCTTAACTTAATTAAAGATTAACTAATTTCAAAAATATTCACTTTCAGATTCTCTTCTAGAAAATTATCAATTTTAAAAAAAATCAACCCTTTTAGTGAAGAATCCATCATTAAAATTACCTGGGTTTCTTCACCCTTAATATGATCATTAAATTATTTTCATCAAAACTAACTTCACTTCAACTAAATTTCAAAATGCTTCCTTAATTTCAAAATGCTTTATCTTAAACAAAACTCTTTCCAAATAATTTTTCTCTTAAATTTTACTTCATAAATAAAATAAATTCTTGTCAAATATTTCTTTTCAAGAATTCATTTTACAAGATCTTATATATTCATCACTTGTTAAATACACATTATTAATACACAGTAATATCCTTAAAAATTCTTCAAACCTCATAATACCACTTTATCAACTTACTCTTTCTTTAATCATCACAAAATTTTTGTAAAATTTGAAGACTAGTTTACACCCTCTTTTTACATTCATTTATATACATATACATATACATATACATACATACATACATACATACATACATACATACATATATATATATTGTATTAACCCACCCTAAAATGGACCTAAATTCCGACCCGAAAAGACCATCGAAACTTATACCATCTCAAAGCTAGCTGTTGGTTGGTATAAAGAACAATATATAGCTATTTATCTACACTTTTGGAACTCACAGTGAAAGGTTGAAATATAATAATAGAAACAGTATCCATTTTATTCAAAATCCAATTGTCATAAAACCCATAACATAATACATATCCATAGTACAACATTCAAAATACATCATTATACATTAATGGGTACATCATAAAATAACATAAGTAGATAAATAGATGAACTGCCACAAGTTTTCTCCACATCTTCACCTTCAACATCATCATCATTCCTAACATGTGTTGTAATGAGGAGAGAGTTAGAACAATATACGTTCCATGAATAAAAATCTCGAGTCTTACTATATTAGTATTTGGACAGTTTTAATTTAAATAGGAATATTTCTTACTTATTTCACCTACATCATAAGTTTTTTCAAATATAAGCCCGAGGGCTTTCTCAAACTTAAATAAAAGGCTTTCCAAATATAAGCCCATAACCAATTTGATATCAACCCAATAAACCATATATATCGTCTATAATGTCCTGTCAATGTAAGAGATAGTACTCAAGTCACTTAATACCTTTTAATATGGATTAAATTAGGAAGACGCCAACCATTATTACCTTATTTAAGCTAGTCCATGTCATTTACTACCTCTAATCCCAAAGTGGATCGTCACTGACTATCTAGCTGACATTGCAGAGAGCTCTTCAACCACTTAATACTTCCTATTGAAGCGGGCCCTTTTCTTGGATATCCTCTACCGTGCCAACCCATAACCCTGGCCATTTACTACTTTCTACAAAGGGAAGAGGCGGGCCCTCGTACAACCACTTATTACCTTCAATTCCTACAGCAGGTCCTTCGTATTATGACCTGTATCCCATGGTGACGTCTCACATTAGCAATACTATTCGTAGGTACTATCAGCTAGATTAGTTGGGTAGATTTTCGTACATAATTTGGGACTAACCTTGCATCGTTGTAGTTACTTATTATAGGCGATGTCTCACATCAGCCCCAAAGTTACACTGATGGTAGCCAGATTAGCTGAGCAGACTTCTATGTGCTTTGGATTGACCTTCCGTCCTAAGGGCTTATAAGAAATCTTTCTTATTTCGCCTTTAACATTAATTACCTTCCTAAGGGGGATTTAATGATAATTATTAATTTAATTAACTACACAATTAATACATTATAATTATACGTTAACTACGCTACTACACACATATACGTGCCTAGTAGTTTCTAAGCGTGCAGAATTTGCGCCCTAAACTAGCATTTAAATGTTAACTCTTTTAATAATTATACAAGTCTCATTTCATGTTACCAACAATATCAAAATTCCAATATTCATATAAGAAGTTCCAATCAATAGACTTGTATACAATTAAAATTTAAAATCAACTTATTACATCAAAATAATTGAAACTTAAAATTCCAATTATACGCTCTATTTAACTCCTTTTCACATCAAAATAAACAATGGAATTTCTATTTAATTCGTAGGAATAAGTGGTGCAAACTACGAATAAATTCGTACCTTACACACACTTCCTTAATCGAAACTCTTTAATTAAATTCAAAGAAGAAAAATAAGGAGTGTAATAGAAAGTAAAATTATCAAAATTGCAATTCTACATAATTTCCATTGCTTTGTCATAAACAATTGAGATTCCAACCTAGAATTGGCATTTCGCATTGAAGGAGTTTTGAGGGTTTATAATATGATATTTTTCCAAACCAAAATCCACTAAGACATATTCAGACTAAAACTATCCTAATCAACTATTAAAATTGAAAAGCTAAGATTTCCACTCATATTATATCCTTAGCTTTGCCCCTTTTGGATTTGGCATGCCTTTGACAATCTCTATCAGATCTCTTCTTTACATATATACAACATGATATTTTTTTGTGTTTATATATAAATATATATAATAGATTCAAAAAAATAATAGGTTGGGAAAATAAATAGAAAACAAAATAGATATACATGATTTCTTACTTGAAACCCTAATGGAGTTTTTCTGAATCTTAGAAGAGATGAACTACCAGAGCTTCTTTAGGTTCCTAAAATATTTTGCGAATAAAAGTGAAGGTCTAGGGTCTTATTTGTAGTGGTGAGAAAGCACTAGAACTATCGGATTTAAATAATTAAATCCAAAATATTCACACAATTAAAAACTATAGTTGCAAATGCATTTGCCGGCCGACCGCCCATATACTACCGGTCGACCGGTCCTAGGGAGTGGTCGATTGTTACGTCTACTTTGGGAAGATTTTCTTTATGCCATTGTTTTATTCTTTTTAATTCCTTAATTAGCTATTAACGTTAACATTAATTTTAACGTTTACTTAACCCCCAAGTCTAATTAATGTTAATTTTCAATTTTCAAATTTAAGAATTATTTTATTATATGAAATTGAATTCTACTTAAATTATTTTGAATCCAAAAGCTTCAAACATTCATAACTTTTCTATTTAAGCTCTATTTTCAACAAATTTTATATGGAAATTGATCGGAATTTCACCACGAACACAATGGCATAATTTTTTTGGTCAGATTCTGACCTTTAAAAGATTTTTTTATCCTTATATTATTTAATATACTTTATTCGATCCATTTATTTATGGTTGATCTTAGCGGATGTTACATTCTTCCTCCCTTAAAAAGATTTTGTCCCCGAAATCTTTCTAGCGGGCAAATGGCGTAAGGTGCAACAAACATCTATGTTATACAACCAAGTTATCTACACATCCATATACTCAACCAAAAGTGTAATGTGATTTTGTGTGCTGACATACTAAAAATGAGCTCAATCCTAGCATAAGTATATGGTCGTGACATATAAGTATGTATGCAAACATCCTAAACATGCAAAAAGTGTTCTATATGAGTACAAAAGTGTTCTATATGAGTACAAAAGTGATAGTAAAGGTGTAGCAACCATCTTCTACCATTCAGTCTAGCAACCATAATGCAACCAAAACCTAATTTTGGATGGAAAAGTTTACCGGTGAAAAAATTAGGATGAGAAGTCCTCATGATTTATGTTGAATTTTCCCCCCATTATACCCGAACCAGTCTAATTTCTTTATTGTGGAGCTTCCTAGTTCAGTGCTCCACAATGCTTGTAGTAGCATAGGATGTTATTGGCTCTGTCTCAATATCCCCCAATATATCAGGCTGTACAACGGTAGTTATGGCCTGAAGGCATTTCCTCATATGTGAAATTTAAAAAGGTCATGGACTCTTGTTAATTTATCCGGTAGCTCCATTCGATAAGCAAGTCTTCCTATCCTTTCTAAAATTGGGAAAGAACCAACAAATATTTGGTGCCAACTTTTCGGACTTTCCAAATCTCTCGACCTATCTAAGAGGAGAAAGTTTGACAAACACCATATCCCCTACCTTTTATTCTAATTCTGTTCTCTGCCTCTGTATAAGATTTCTGGTGATCTTTTGTAGCCTTCATTCGCTACTAAATCAATTCTACCTTTTTTTGGCTTGTCAAACACCTAGTGACAAATTCTGCCACCTTCTTCTTTATCCCTATCCAATAGAAAATTCTCTTCATATCAATATTCATCTTATCTCCTCCGAGTGAATGGTCATCCTTGAATTGTGTCTCTCAATAAGCTAAAAAAATTCCCAAAATCCTAAAGTTTTGGGATTGAAGCATTCTTTTATTTCCAGTTACTAACCTAATTTTCTTATTAACTTACAATCTTATCTACAGTTTATCACTAGCAAAGTGTCCTTATGAAATTTCCTTGTTTACACTGTTCCTCTATGTATATATGTTTATCTGATGGTCTAATCCCATCCATAAAATCAATCAAATGATAAAGTAGGAACATATCTTTAACCATATCATGTGCTTTTCCAATAGGCTAAGGGAGACAGCTGGGGATAACAATCAAAAACTCCAAAAGAAAATTTTGCTAGAATTTGTCATTTATCATTAGCTGGTGTTGATGAGTTGGGACCCTAATACTCATTACTAGATTAAGATGAACATCCTTAGTATGTTATTCCACTTAATTCTCCTTCTTGGTTTCTAATAAATGTGGTCCATCTATTACTTCAGTTAATATATCCATAATAATTGATCATTAATATCAAAGTTGAACCATCTCTATTCAATCCTTATTTAAATTTCTTTAAGCTTGTTATCAGTTTCGAAATCCATTTATTATGCCAATCCAATTCCTCCATCATATTAAATTCCTTAATCAGTCCCTGTCTAATTCCTTTTTATTCTCTATTAATAACAAATTTATTGACCATTAAATCTATAACTAATATCCATAAATCCTAGTCCTATAATAACTAATACAAATATCATTGTAAATTATGATATTTATACATTTCTACCTTTTATACGTTACGCGTGGTTATAATTGTGTGTATATAATTCTTATTTCTAATTATTAATTTATAAACTTGAACATTCTTTTCTAGATTTTAATTATTAAAGCTATCCTTCTAAAAAGAATTACCGTTATAATTTTCCTTAAATGAACCAAAGTGATATTTTTGCTGCATTTGAAATTACAAGGAATTATTTCTATTGCTTTAATTGAAATAGACAGTATAAACTATGGAAAAGAATATCCATATCTTACACATCACTTTCCCTCTATGGTATATTCCTTATTAATTCAAATGTTGTGCTTTTATACGTATTTTGAATTGGAAAATGTAACGACCCGGTATTTTCAACCATTTGCATCCACACATGTCGGACTTGAATTGTTCAAAATATCAGATTGTTAATTTAAAATTTGGCAAACTCAGCATATAAAGTAAATAAATAAATCACAGAATCACAGACACAGAGTAATACAATAATACACAGTGGAATAGATAAAATAGTAGTTCATGAAGCAACTATATAAACATCAGAGTTAAAATAAAATACAACAGAATATCTCAAATACAGTGAAGTCTTCAGTACGAATAGATGACCTCTCTGAACAAATCAACTTGAAAAGCTGAAAGCTGAATCGATAGTTGGATCTTCAAATGAAGCTCCAAACTCCAAGGGTGAGTCTCAAATGCTGTATCACTCAGTCTGACCCGAGCGTATAGCAAAACACAAAACACTCGAGTCAGGATTAACATTCTTATACTAATAAATCCAACTCAAGTGAATATCAACTGAAATACAAGTAACTTAAAGGATGTTTGGGATAACCATCCTCTAAGGGTCTGTGGAACTATCTACAATGTAGAAATATACACTATAACACCGTGGTCATTTCAAATTAATTTATACTCCAAAACCAAAAATTCACTTTTATTTCAAATATCTCAATTTCCCAAAATAGTATATATATAGGTTAAATAATTTAAAAAGTAAAGTACTTATAATTTTCTCAAGTCTCACAAATCGATTCAAATCAACTTCAAATTCCAAATTCAAATTTATTCAAAGCTCAATTCATCAATTCAATTCAGTTCTAAATATACCATTTAAATTTTCAATATATTTTAGAGCTTTAATATTCAACATTTCAAAGTTAAATTTAAAAGTTTCATATAGCTCTTGATTTAACTTCATTATTATTTAATCAGGGAATATTCACTTAATAAATTCAATATCATTTAACTAGCCTTAAATTACATTTTTTTACTAAATATTTACTTGAATTTATTTAAACAAGAAAGATTCATTAAATTACTTAAATCAAACCCAAGTTATAAATCATATCTTAAATCTCAATTTCAATAAGTTTCAAATCAGTTTAATTAAATAAAATTCTTTATTGAATACAATTTCAACTAAATTCAAATTATCTTCCCAACCTTAACTTATTCAAATAATTACCAAAATCTATTTTGGAATATAAATTTAAATACTTAACCATATTTATTTCTTTCCAAAACAATAGAAATTATTTTCAAAATATTTATATATGGACCAACGGTGTCTGTATATAATTTCCTATCCTATAGCCAATTGATACAGATATTTATCATTTTAATCCGTAATTCAAGTATATACGGGTAGATATCATTTCGACCCGCAATCCCAGATTCAATTCAATGAAAATCGCTTGGGTTTATCATTTCAACCCATAACGATTTCCTCATATTCTAAAGTCCGTTCGGGTATGTATCATTTCAACCCATAGTGAATTCTATACTAACAGGGAACTTGCAGAGTGATAATAGATATGAAAATAATAACAACAGGCATATATCATCAATAACAATAAAATATAAACAACAGGATATGGTGTCATATCCCATAGGTGAAACAATTACAGATAATGGTATATATAACAATGTAAATAACTAACAGCAGTATATTTCAATTGTCGTTTCAATTGAAATCAAATTTAATAAATATAAGAATATTAATCGTGAGTGATTGCTCACCTTTCGAGGCTAGAGTATGGACAATGAAATTAAGTTACGAAATGCAAGCACGAATCCTAAGGCAAAGCTAGATTGGCACGAATTGACGATAAGCTGATAGATAAGAATTGATGAGGACAAGATGGTCAGTTTTGATATAACCTGAATATATACACCTTATTATTATATTATAAATATATAAAATTTCTTTTGTTTTTTAAAGATAAATTCCAAAACATGTATTTCCAATCCATATTTAGTTTGAGCAAAATAAATTCCAATGTATATATATACTTATATATAGCCTAATATGTAAATATATATAAGCTTACATACTTAACACGTATTAAAAATTTAGACAACTCCCATACTATAATAGAAAACCAACCGATATAAAATTTACGTATATAAATTTGACATATAATATATGTATAACTAGTATACAGACTTATATAAAATAAAACAAGGGTATAATTCTGTAATTCAATATTTATATAAAATTTATATAACTAACCCAACTTATGCAGATAGCTACCCAATCTTACATGCAACATATAACTTACTTCCTCAACAAACAAAGTGATTCATGCCACTCTCAACATACAAGTGAATGTACCAACGTATATGCAGCCTTGTATATTTACACAACTATATGATCAAAATTCTTAAAACACACGTGAACTAATTTTTAAACATGTCATAACAGCGAAATATACTATGTATCATATGTATACAAGATCTCATATATAATAAAATATATACTCTTTACACACAAAAAAATGCATATAACTAACACAGAATAAAACTCTGAAATATATATACTAGTATATATATAAACAAAGCAGACTTGACATCAAAAATCTATATATCTGTTATGTTGAAACAAAAACTTAAATCAATATTATATCTAAGCAATTATATATATACGAGCATATACATATATATACTGCCTACCATAAAGCTCCACGATACAATGTATATATTATATTATATAAGTACTCACCCATATACATACTTGTATACAACTTACATGTATGACATCTTCAAAATAAATGCTTGAAAATAAAATGAATCTAACTATAAAATCAGATTAGGTATATATTATATTTAAAGCTCTATATATATAATTTATACAACAACAACAACAAAAAAACCCACTTAAACAGTTTTATTTTCGAAAACAATGTATAAAGCAGTAGGTATACCTTTACAAATATTTATATAACTAACAGCTGTTCGCTTAGATAACTAACAAAATATTAACATATATATATATGCAAGTATATAACAATTTATATATATATACATAACTATATATACAAACTAAGATATATATATATATAAATATTTATATTCGCATAATTATACAGATACAACTGCCATATATACACACGCAAATTCAATATACAGTTAACATTTTATATCATATATATACCTTTAAAAAAATGGAGATGTGGCGATGGTTTTTGGGAAGAAGCTTCGGCCGTGTTGAAGGGGATGATGGATGCGATCTGGACTGTTGGTTGTCGGCACGGCAACAGGAAGTGGGAGGCGCACGGCTGGTTAAGGCTGAGGAAGGTCGAGCCGAAGCGGTGGTCGGGTTTTGATGGGTAGGCTACATGGAAGGGGATGTCAGGCTTTACGCAGCTGCTGGAGGAGAGGGAAAACTCGATCGGTGAAGTGGTGGTTGCTGGCCGAGATAATGGTAGGAGTTTTCGAATGGGATGCAGTAGCTATTTTTCATGAATAGAATGGAAGAGAAGCAAAGAGAAAAAGGAGGAAGCCAGCAGTAAGCAATGTATGTGAAAGGAAGTCATAAATTTTGTATTGAGTACAGAGAATGGGAAAGGAAAGGTCAGGCGTAGATTCAGTAAATGAATAAAAGCAAGGGACGTTTGATTTTGTATTGTTGGCAATATATGTAAAATAAATGAAAAGTAACAAAAGGACGCTTGATTGACGTAGATAATTAAACTAATTAATGGTTGATTGGATTTCACGGTTGGAGTTTGAAAGAGTAAAGGAAAATAAAAGTCACAAATTTGGTATCGTTACAACAGACCGTTTTATCGTTTCCGTTGCGTAACGAACCGCAAAACACAGAAATAAATATACCGTGTCGATCAGCACAACGAGACGATCAAAACAGTATACAGATATTATAAGATAAACTGAGAAATAGCAGTCCAAATTTGGAAAAACGAAAGATGACGTCTCCCTCATAAGACAATTTAGAAATTTATTGTATAAAAATATTCAAGTTTGGAAAACATTTAATTACCACCAATATTTAACTGATTTAAATTGAAATAAAATTACTGTAACAACCCTAGATTTTACATATAATTTAAAATTTGATTTTATTTTATTTTGAAATTATTTTTAAGCTTGTTTCATTTCAAACATTTCATTTTTAAATATAAATGTTGATTTTTATGTGAGTTATAGTTTCAAACTGATATAAATTGAATATTTTACTAAAAAGTGAAATTCTGGTCAAACTGTTCAATCTTTGACTTTTAAACTTCAAATTAAATTATATAAAATCTTAAATTTTATCTTTTATTATGAAAATAGATATAATAACTTGAACACTGCTTTTTGTTTCGTTGAAAACGGAGTTAAACCGTAAAAGTTATGTATATTTCAATATTGAGTGCAATTTGTTTTATTCTGCAATTTTATTATTTTAAATTGTATAAATTATATTTTCTTTTTCATATTTTATTTTAATATGTGTTAATATGTTATTTTATGTATATTTTTATCTTTTAATAATTTTAAAGTGATAATATAATTTGTCCAAAGTTTATTTGAATTTATTTCAATTTATAATGCCTAGTTTCCATTTTTCTGCTATTTTCTTCATTAAATTATATTTAATTAAAATATATTTATTTATTTTTGTGAATTAATTTTTATTTTGTGTTCTTATCTTTATTTATAAATACTTTTCAAATACATAAAGATTTTCTAAAGTTCATTTGAATTTGTTTCAAATTTATAAAGCCTAGTTATGTATATATTGCCATTTTCTTTATTTATTTAATTTTATTTAAATTTATTTATTTTCTTTTCTTATTTATTTTATTTTCTGAGTTTATTTATCTTTATTATCAGCCTTGTTATGTATTTAAAAAAATTAAAATGAATTTGTGGAAATTTGAAAAGACTTGAAACTCTTTATCTCCTTTTGACTTTTCCTCTTCCGCCTTTTCATTTTCCAACCTACATCTCATTAAAAAAATTTGGCCGTACAATACTTTTCTCATTTCAGCTGACTTCCTCATATTTTTCACGTATTCTAACCTTCTCAAACCCACAAAAAAAATCACGGCCATGGCTTTAAGAGATTGGGTAAAATTCTTCCTTCCTTTTTCTTGTTTTCTATGTTTTCTACCATTGTTTTGCATATGCTCTCTACCTCATAGCTTGGCTCCTCCTCAACCAGATCTGACCCGACCACCACCACCCCCTTCCTCTGACCATCACCCATCCTAGCAACCCTCCTCCTCAGGCCGAACCAATCCAAGGCCAAGATCTACACAAAATCCACCAAAAAACCATCACAACCTATCACCTATTGCACTAGCCTAGCCTAGGTTGTCATCTCTCCCTTCTACCACCTTTGGTTGCCACCACCTCCACCACCACCACCTCTGACCTGACCTCCAACCTCTGCCACATCACCCACCACCACCTGCACCACTGGTTGGGCCCACACAGCCCATGGCCGAACCAAAGTATAGCATAGATGTGATGTTATTCGCCTTGTAGTGTTGCTATGTTGCACCTAGACTTCACCACATCAAAACCCATGTGTAGGCCAACCCTTGCACACCCATACCTAACCCAATTCCCTGTATTAGCTGAGCTTAATCACTGCATAACTGAAGTACCTAAGTTAGAGAGCAAGTGCAAGTCAATTGTTGTTGTTTTGGGTATAGATTTCTTATGTTATTTGATGATAAATTTGTGTTGTAACTTATGTATTATTGTATTGTTTTGTGTAAATGTTTGAGCAAGTCAAATTGCTTTGGCTCTCCACTCCCAAATCATATTCATGCTCTCGTGCCTTCGAAGATTCTGTGTTGTGTGTTTTGGTCATCATTTCCAGCTTAAACAAGTGAGTAATTCTCACCAGACGATGTGTACTTATATAACTAGTAAACTGACACCATTTGAATCTGTAAAATTATATCATCCTGTTATAACTGTTATATTATGATCATATAATGTTTACCCTGTTATTATATATGTTATATCATCTATTACTGTTATTTCATACTATTATGTTATTTTATCAGTTTATCACACTGCAAGTTCCCTGTAGATTAGGTTCACTATGGGTTGAAATGATACATACCCGAACGGACTTTAGAATAGGGAAAGATCGTTATGGGCTGAAATGATAAGCCTGGGCGACTTTTTATTTATTTTATTTAACTTGGGATTGCGGGTTTGAAATGATAGAACCCGATTTTTCTTTGTAAATTACGGATTGAAATGATATATATCTGTATCACTTGACCTAGGCTAGAAAATTTTATACAGACCCGTGGTTTATATATTTTTCTGAAAATTCTAAAATATTTTAAAAATGTAAATATTATGATATTTTGATTTAAACTTTATTAAAATGATTTCTATAAAATATTTGTGATTTTCTACAAATTAAATAAGTGAATTAAGTAAATGGTGAAGTAGAATTTGTAATATAGGTTAATTTTGGAATTTATGATTTTGTTTATAAATGGAATTTATGTAAAGTATGAATATATGACAAATTTGATTTAAAAATGAATTTAATGATTTTATTAAGAAATAATGATTTTATAAAGTGTTAATGATTTTGTATAACTTAAAATATGAAATAAATGAATATTTAAGCTGAATTTGGAAATACAACTTAAATTGAATTTTTGTGAAATTTGTTTAAAGGTGAAATTTTAATTAAGTAAAATAAATGGAAATAAGTTATATTTTGGAAATTTAAACTTAGTTGTTAAGTTAAGAATTTAATTAAAGAAATGAAAATTTAATTGTTATTTAACTTGATTTTTGTATGGAAATTTGACTTTATAAAATCATAGAAATAAAGGTATTTAAATGATTGTTTTTAAATTGTGAAAATATATGATGTTATAAGTTAAAATGATTTATGTTAAAATTTAATTATGTGTGAAATTGTAAATAAAACTCTGAATTTGATTTGACAGCATTTTGAAATGTAATGTAAAGATATTACAGCATTGGAAAATGCTGTAGTTGTTTTAAATGAACCAAATAGGAAATTTGAATAAGGGTTATTATAGCACTTTGTTAGTGCTATAGTTGTTAAATTTAACTAAAATTTTAATTGAAACTAAATTAAGATATTACAGCATTTTAAATGCCGTCTTTTGTAAATGAACTGTTTTAAAACATAACATTTCGTAGCATTTCTTAATTGCTGCGAAAGTTGAATTTTCATTGTTTTAATAAACTTAAATGAATAAATGATCTTTGAAAAAGATTAAATTTTGGATGTTAAATATTTAATTATTAAATATAATGAATTAACTTTAAATGGTTTAAATGGGATAGTTGATCTGGGAAATACAACTATTTTGAAATGTGATTTAATGGTATTTAAATATAAATCAAATAAATGATTTTTTGAAATGATATTTTGAAATGAATTTGAAATGATATTAAATCTTGGAATAAATAACTGAAGTTTATATTAGTATGAAAAATAATTGGTTTACTTGTAATTTGAATCTATTTAAAAGATATTGGACTTATGAAATATAGGATAATAAAGCTTTGGAATTTATTTTATAATTTGAATAGTTATTTTATGGATTAAATCTATATTTGAAATTTATAAGATTTGGAATGGTCTATAGAAATTTAATTGAAATAAATGATTGAATTGAAACTTTGGAAATTTTAAAACTTGATTTGAAAGTATAATAATTATACTTTTAAATGGTTTAAATGAATTATTTTGATTGAAATATAAACTATTTAAAAGGTGACTTGAAATGATAATAAATGAATTATATCTTTAAATTTAAAAGGTATTTAAAGTTGAATATTTAGATTTGAACTCAAATGATGATTTGATAATGAAGTTTGAAAGGATATGATATTTTGATATATTAAAATGATTTGAAATGAAGTTTTGAAAGGATATGATATTTTGATATATTGAAATGATTTGAAATGAAGTTTTTGAAAGATATGATATTTTGATATATTAAATGATTTGAAATGAAGTTTTTTTGAAATGATATGATATTTTCAATATATTGAAATGGTTTGGAATTGATTAAATCTTTATTTTGATAAAGATTTGGATTTGAAATGATATTCTATTTTGAAGTATACACTGTTTTTAAATTATAACAACGGGTTATAATAACGATTGGTTGTTAAAGAGACAGGGATCGGATATGGACATACTCTCTGTCGATACCGAAAACCACTTTGACAACTGTGTACGCGGTGGAGTTTCCAGAATGAAGTAGGATGGTGGCGACGATCCTAAAGGTATATACGTGGACCCAACTCCCGTGAGTTGGCATAAGGTGGCTAAAAAAGGAGCGATTGACGGGCCAAGGAGGTAGCACCTCTGATCGGACACACTTCTTCGATACCATTCTATTACTTGTGATTGATTTGGTGCGCACCCTTGATTTGGGAGTGTTGTTCGAGGTGGGCGGTAGTGGCTGCTATGCGTCACCACCAGTCCAGATGCGTAATTGGTATATCTACCCTGGCATTGCCTTGTGTGCCGTGTCACCTACCATATCGAGCCCACTACGATTTTGGTTTAAAGATCTGACCGTGTTAAGGTTCACCATCCCCTTAACGCTATTTTCTATATGATTATACTTTACTAATTAGACACTACTGTATATAGCGTATATTACTACATAGTAAATAGTTTAACGGATCCTTAAAGAATGGACGATCCCAAGCATTCTTTAAGTTACTTGTACCTTTATTACAGTTCACTTGAGTTGGTTTACATTATATAAGTATATATTGTCCTGACTCGAGTGTTCTGTGTTTTGCTTTACGCTCGGGTCAGCCTGAGTTATTCACAGATTTGGATTTCCACTCTCTTGGAGATTTGAATCGCTGGAGATTGTCTGCTTGTCTGGTCCTATCTATTTCTGTTCCGTTGTTCTACTCAGCTTGTACTTGGTTATTGTATTGAGACTTCTGCTGTACTTTATTTCTTCTATTGTATCTTATTTAACTCTGATATATTTACATAGTAGCTTCATGAAGTACTATTTCTTTTGCTTCCGCTGCATTATTTTACTCTGTGTCTGTGATCTGTGATTATTTATTTACTGTATGTTCTGAGATTTGCCAAATTTTATTTACAACGCGGTATTTTGAGCAATTCAAGTCCGACATGTGCGGATGCGAATGGTTGAAAATATCGGGTCGTTACAATTACACAATAAAATAAACTTCCATAAAATTAATTGAAAATTTACCAGTTGCTATGTTTAAATAGACTTATTCCAAATAATAAATTTTTAATTTCAAATTTTATTGTTTAAAATTTCACAAAATTTCAATTAATTAAATAAATAAAATCACTAAAATTTTGGGTCGTTACACTCTCCCCCACTCAAAACTTTTCGTCCCCGAAAAGGAAGGAGGTAGGAGAATAGAACAACCAGAAATAGAAGTAGATTGAAAGTCAAGATTAAACAATTAATTTGAGACTATATAAAATTTTACTTGAAATATTCATTTGAAAACTTCATTTGAGATTCACTTTTCTTTAATACTTCAATATTTTTTTCAAACCCATTTGTAAAATTTTCTTGCTTCCTTTATAAATACCATCTATATGTTTAAATAACACCTTTATAAATATATGTAAACTATTTGAAAACAATTATTTACAATCCTTAGTTATATTTACAAAGAAGCTATTTAAAACATTAAATCTATGATTCATAAATTTATTAATTTATCTCAAGATACTTTCCAAACATTATTAATAAATCAATATTCATTTCTTTAAATATGTTTTAATTTATTAATAACTTCTAAAATATTAATAACACTAATAATTTACTATTAAACCATGTAGTATATAAATAAACAATATTTTAAAAGGATATATTCAAAAAGGAAAAGAAGGTAGATTCCGAAAAACAGAATATAGGTGAATAAATAAAGTTGAGCAGATAAGGTAGATTCAAAAGAATAGTATCGGGCACGAATAGTTTATTTCAAACCATAAGAATTTTAATTTCAAATATTAATACAGAATTTCTTTGCTGAAAAATACTTTTGTAATATAATACCTTTATATCAAAGCAAATTTTCTTTCGAAAATACTTTTATAACTCGATGTCTCAACAAGTTTATCCTCGTTCCTGCAGACTCTGGCAGTGCGTTGATCAGGCGCAGAGCTAGAATTCTCCAGGTACTTAGTAGACTTGTTTCAACACCCAGTGAAAATACTGGAAAACTTTTAAAAACAGATATGGAAAGTACAATCCAAAAAAAACAAAACATGTCGATCATGGATCGCGGCTACACAATGGTTACGCCTGGATCCCCCAGGAAACATCCTTACCCGTAGGCCGCCCCCCAACCTTGCGATTACGCCATGAAGACTGGTAGTACTGCAGATACACAATGGTTATGCCTGGATCCCCCAGGAAACATCCGTACCCTAGGCTCTCGCAGCCCCTGCTGATTACGCTACCAAGCAACCCAATAGATCGCAGATACACAATGGTTACGCCTGGGTCTCCCAGGAAACATCTGTACCCGTAGGCCGCCCCCCAACCCTGCGATTATGCCATGAAGTCGCGCTCATAAGACTATGGAGATTGCCATGGAATTCGATGGAAACTCGAGTATCATATCCGGAAAACCAAAAATCAGAGAAATATCGATAGAATGAATCCACAATGTGGCCACAAAGCGGATATCAAGCAGAAGGCACTTTCCATATCTTTACTTCGAAAATATGTATCATATAGTACATTTTCAAATCACTTTCAAATATCGTACTTATATAAAGTCCATTATATATAAGATTTTATTTTCAAATCAAATACCCTTCCAAAATCAAAAGTATATCAAAACACTTATATAGACTTCAATTATATAAGATTTCACTTTTCAAATTGAGTACCTTTTCAAATCCATAGTTTTCGAATCAACATCATACTTATACAAACCAATTTTTATATAAGTTCGATAACTCCCAAATCAAGTATTTAAAATAAGGTTCTCAATTCAATTCGTTTCAATATCCATACAATGTTCAAAATCATACACTTTCATTAAACTATTTCTTCTCAAATTAAATATCTTCAGTTTCAAAGTTTCCAAAATAATAAATTTAGAAAATAATCCAAGTTTCTAAATCAATATAATTTAAGTCAAACAATTCATTTCCAAAATCAATGGTTTTCAAAATCATCTTATATTTACATAAGGTCCATCTTATACCAGGGTCAAAAATTTTCAAAATAAATTTCGCTGCATGAAGAGCCAATGGGATTGAACACCTTTGCTTTATAAAAGATTTTTAATTTAGAATAGTTTGTATATAAAATAGTTTGTATGTAAAATAGAATAAACAGTTTGTTTAAGAAGAATAAAAGAAAAATAGTTTTGAAAAATGGTTTTAAATTGATAGTAGTTTTTCATAAAAGAAAATTTCCAATTAAATTAAAAAGATATCCAACCCAACAACTTCCAATTTCAGCGTCAAGTATATCAATGATATTAGAATATAAGATGTACATATGTCATCATTTCGCAACATTACATTCGATTGCTCGCTCGATCACACAAGTTCGCTTTCGAACTAGTATTGTCCATTCGACTTCCCTAATGTGGACTTCGATATGGTTTCTCAACTAGAAACCATCAGTCTCCTTGCATAGCCATATACTATGATAGAGAATTCTAGAATCAAGCCCAAAATCCATATCAAATATTCGCCATCAAGAATCAAATGAAAACTCCTAACACGAATTAGTGTAATTCACCTCGAACTTGTGTACTCAACCAGGATCAAATTAATTATGCGAATAAAACAGCATACGTACAACTTACGTATCTATTCCAACTTTTTAGATATATAATTTCATGGAGAAAAAAATTTCAAAACATTTCAAATCAAATTTCATATTAGAAAAATTCAAAATAGCCTTATTCATTTACTTAAAAAAACAGTACATACCAAACTTATATACTTTATACTTTTCAAAATTTCTTAGCTTTGAAAAGTTAACCTTGATTTGGAAGTGCACGAACCTTCAAAATAGTTGAAGAAATCATTTTCAAATTCAAGAGTTGGAAATCAACAACAAATCAGTAAATCAATTTCAAAAGATAGGTTTCAAATCCGAAACTCAAGGACTGAACATCGGTTCATTTCAAATCATACTTCAGAATGTGGAGTCAAAATTGGTTTCACAAAATCACTCGCATAGCAAAGCTATTAGAGTGGCCTTTCCCTCACTCTGAAACTCGAAAATCAATGTAGATGATGCGTGCACTCATCGCCGAAATTATTTCCCAGCGACATAAGTGAGTTCTGGACTTCTATTTTCTCGAAAACTTCTTTGAAATTTCTTTGAAATCATTGGAACTCATTTGAAGTCATTTGAAACGTTTCTTATTCGGAAAATACTTTTAAATCATATTATTATTATATATTTCAAAATCTTAAAACCAATTTCAAAATACCGCAGTTCAATTCTCGAATTTCAAATTTAAAATCCTTCAGTTATGAATCATTTTTAGATAAATCAAATTTCTTATATATATTTTTTTTCAAAATTACAAATCCTTTCTAAACCTCAAATTCTCATTTTAAAAAGGGTATATAATCTTTATCGAAAACATTTCACTTTTATATATAGAATATAATCATACTTATCAAAATAATAATTTCGATATATAAAACACTTTCTAAAAATACAAACAAACCTGATTTTCAATGGATTTCAAAACAAAGATTGAGATTTCAAATTAGAGGGACTCCAATCGGATAGAATTCTGACTTGAAGATAGGCTCGAACGAAGATGAGATAACTAAATTACAAAATACAAGATAGATATATTTTTATAAATCGCGGATGACCCTAGGGTCAACCGTGACTTCAAAATAAGTTTGGTGCAGAATTCTGAGGCAAATCGACATTCGATTGCCAGAGATAGAATTCGGCATAACAAGGGATAGCAACATCAAACCGAGGGATATATAAATCTCCGGTGAATCAAGGCCAATTGTAAAGGAGTTCCACCCCTTTACAAATCATTCAAAGATTGGTGGGATCGCCTATTCTTATAGAGATCATTCGAAGTGGAGTTATGGGATACTCCAGAATTAAAAGAATACAAAGAGGGAGAGACAAGAATGAATTTTGGAACCGCAAGGAACTTTCCAAAGTTCAAAGGAAATCGAGTCAAAAGGAAGAGATTCAAACTCGAACGAAAGTGATTCTGTAAATAAATCTACTATATATGCTAAGTTTTGCCTAGAGCCAAAGCTCTGATACCAACTGTAACGACCCGGTATTTTCAACCATTCGCATCCACACATGTCGGACTTGAATTGTTCAAAATATCAGATTGTTAATTTAAAATTTGGCAAACTCAGCATATACAGTAAATAAATAAATCACAGAATCACAGACATAGAGTAATACAATAATACGCAGCGGAATAGATAAAATAGTAGTTCATGAAGCTACTATATAAACATCAGAGTTAAAATAAAATACAACAGAATATCTCAAATACAGTGAAGTCTTCAGTACGAATAGATGACCTCTCTGAACAAATCAACTGGAAAAGCTGAAAGCTGAATCGATAGTTGGATCTCCAAATGAAGCTCCAAACTCCAAGGGTGAGTCTCAAATGCTATATCACTCAGTCTGACCTGAGCGTAAAGCAAAACACAAAACACTCGAGTCAAGATTAACATTCTTATACTAATAAATCCAACTCAAGTGAAACATCAACTGAAATACAAGTAACTTAAAGGATGTTTGGGATAACCATCCTCTAAGGATCTGTGGAACTATCTACAAAGTAGAAATATACACTATAACACCGTGGTCATTTCAAATTAATTTATACTCCAAAACCAAAAATTCACTTTTATTTCAAATATCTCAATTTCCCAAAATAGTATATATATAGGTTAAATAATTTAAAAAGTAAAGTATTTATAATTTTCTCAAGTCTCACAAATCGATTCAAATCAACTTCAAATTCCAAATTCAAATTTATTCAAAGCTCAATTCATCAATTCAATTCAGTTCTAAATATACCATTTAAATTTTCAATATATTTTAGAGCTTTAATATTCAACATTTCAAAGTTAAATTTAACAGTTTCATATAGCTCTTGATTTAACTTCATTATTATTTAATCAGGGAATATTCACTTAATAAATTCAATATCATTTAACTAGCCTTAAATTACATTTTTTTACTAAATATTTCCTTGAATTTATTTAAACAAGAAAGATTCATTAAATTACTTAAATCAAACCCAAGTTATAAATCATATCTTAAATTTCAATTTCAATAAGTTTCAAATCGGTTTAATTAAATAAAATTCTTTATTGAATACAATTTCAACTAAATTCAAATTATCTTCCTAACCTTAACTTATTCAAATAATTACCAAAATCTATTTTGGAATATAAATTTAAATACTTAACCATATTTATTTCTTTCCAAAACAATAAATTATTTTCAAAATATTTATATATGGACCAACAGTGTCTGTATATAATTTCCTATTCTATAGCCAATTGATACAGATATTTATCATTTCAATCCGTAATTCAAGTATATACGGGTAGATATCATTTCGACCCGCAATCCCAGATTCAATTCAATGAAAATCGCTTGGGTTTATCATTTCAACCCATAACGATTTCCTCCTATTCTAAAGTCCGTTCGGGTATGTTTCATTTCAACCCATAGTGAATTCTATATTAACAGGGAACTTGCAGAGTGATAACAGATATGAAAATAATAACAACAGGCATATATCATCAATAACAATAAAATATAAACAACAGGATATGGTGTCATATCCCACAAGTGAACAATTACAGATAATGGTATATATAACAATGTAAATAACTAACAGCAGTATATTTCAATTGTCGTTTCAATTGAAATCAAATTTAATAAATATAAGAATATTAATCGTGAGTGATTGCTCACCTTTCGAGGCTAGAGGATGGACAATGAAATTAAGTTACGAAATGCAAGCACGAATCCTAAGGCAAAGCTAGATTGGCACGAATTGACGATAAGCTGATAGATAAGAATTGATGAGGACAAGATGGTCAGTTTTGATATAACCTGAATATATACACCTTATTATTATATTATAAATATATAAAATTTCTTTTGTTTTTCAAAGATAAATTCCAAAACATGTATTTCCAATCCATATTTAGTTTGAGCAAAATAAATTCCAATGTATACATATACTTATATATAGCCTAATATGTAAATATATATAAGCTTACATACTTAACATGTATTAAAAATTTAGACAACTCCCATACTATAATAGAAAACCAACCGATATAAAATTTACGTATATAAATTTGACATATAATATATGTATAACTAGTATACAGACTTATATAAAATAAAACAAGGGTATAATTCTGTAATTCAATATTTATATAAAATTTATATAACTAACCCAACTTATGCAGACAACTACCCAATCTTACGCAACATATAACTTACTTCCTCAACAAACAAAGTGATTCATGCCACTCTCAACATACAAGTGAATGTACCAATGTATATGCAACCTTGTATATTTACACAATTATATGATCAAAATTCTTTAAACACAAGTGAACTAATTTTTAAACATGTCATAACAGCGAAATATACTATGTATCATATGTATACAAGATCTCATATATAATAAAATATATACTCTTTACACACAAAAAAATGCATATAACTAACACAGAATAAAACTCTAAAATATATATACTAGTGTATATATAAACAAAGCAGACTTGACATCAAAAATTTATATATCTGTTATGTTGAAACAAAAACTTAAATCAATATTATATCTAAGCAATTATATATATACGAGCATATATATATATATATATATATATATATATATATATTGCCTACCACAAAGCTCCACGATACAATGTATATATTATATTATATAAGTACTCACCCATATACATACTTGTATACAACTTACATGTATGACATCTTCAAAATAAATGCTTGAAAATAAAATGAATCTAACTATAAAATCAGATTAGGTATATATAATATTTAAAGCTCTATATATATAATTTATACAACAACAACAAAAAAACCCACTTAAACAGTTTTATTTCCGAAAACAATGTATAAAGCAGTAGGTATACCTTTACAAATATTTATATAACTAACAGCTGTTCGCTTAGATAACTAACAAAATATTAACGTATATATATATATGCAAGTATGTAACAATTTATATATATATACATAACTGTATATACAAACTAAGATATATATAAATATAAATATAGTTATATTCGCATAATTATACAGATACAACTGCCATATATACACATGCAAATTCAATATACAGTTAACATTTTATATCATATATATACCTTTAAAAAAATGGAGATGTGGCGATGGCCGATGGGAAGAAGCTTCGGCCGTGTTGAAGGGGATGATGGATGCGATCTGGACTGTTGGTTGTCGGCACGGCGACAGGAAGTGGGAGGCACACGGCTGGTTAAGGCTGAGGAAGGTCGCACCGAAGAGGTGGTCGGGTTTTGATGGGTAGGCTACATGGCAGGGGCTGTCAGGCTTTACGCGGCTGCTGGAGGAGAGGGAAAACTCGGTCGGTGAAGTGGTGGTTGCTGGCCGAGATAATGGTAGGAGTTTTCGAATGGGATGCGGTAGCCATTTTTCATGAATAGAACGGAAGAGAAGCAAATAGAAAAAGGAGGAGGCCAGCTGTAAGCAATGTATGTGAAAGGAAGTCATAAATTTTGTATTGAATACAGAGAATGGGAAAGGAAAGGTCAGGCGTAGATTCAGTAAATGAATAAAAGCAAGGGACGTTTGATTTTGTACTGTTGGCAATAGATGTAAAATAAATGAAAAGTAACAAAAGGACGCTTGATTGACGCATATAATTAAAGCAATTGATGGTTGATTGGATTCCACGGCTGGAGTTTGAAAGAGTAAAGGAAAATAAAAGTCACAAATTTGGTACCGTTACAACAGACCATTTTATCGTTTCCGTTGCGTGACGGACCGCAAAACACAAAAATAAATATACCATGTCGATCAGCACAACGAGACGATCAAAATAGTATAAGATATTGGTGGCATGATCATCCGATCAAAAGTCGATAATCGGTACCGAAAATGCTGCTATTTTGTCAGAAATAAGATAAACTGAGCAATATCAGTCCAAATTTGGAAAAACGAAAGATGACGTCTCCCTCAGAAGACGATTTAGAAATTTATTGTATAAAAATATTCATGTTTGGAAAACTTTTAATTACCACCAATATTTAACTGATTTAAATTGAAATAAAATTACACAATAAAATAAACTTCCATAAAATTAATTGAAAATTTACCAGTTGCTAAGTTTAAATAGACGTATTCCAAATAACAAATTTTTAATTTCAAATTTTATTGTTTAAAATTTCACAAAATTTCAATTAATTAAATAAATAAAATCGCTAAAATTTTGGGTCGTAACAGAAAACTTATGGAAGTTACATGAAGTTCGCTCTAAATAAATCAAAATATAGAAATTTACATTCCAAATCAATTAGGGCAACCTGAATTACAACCGAATTATAAATTTGGAATATCCTCTCAACTTTACAAATATTCTACAATTAAATATTTAGGGCCAATTTCAAATTTTCAGATCAGGTTGTACATATATTCATATTTTATTCATATCTTAAAGTCTTTACATTATCTTACCTAGGTAGTGATCTCTATCTACTCCATAAAAGCTTTTGGTTTATTTCTCACCATTCTTAAAACTAAAATTTCATGATTACAAAGAATCTTATCCGAAACCTTTATTTAAAAAAATATAAACTTGGAAACCCTTTTTGCCAATTTCCAAAAAGTGCATAGTTCCCAAAATGAGCCATGAAATTTTTTCCTTTCTCTAGCCAACTTTTTCTTTTTAAGGACTTTCTACAATAGTAGTTTATTTCTCTAAAATTTGGACTTTTAATTCAAAACATTCAAAACCCAACTATCCCAAACAATCACTAAATCAAAAATTCAATGACTCCATAAAGGAGTAAAATAATTTCCCTTCTCAAAAACCTTCTACAACATACATAATAAATTTCAATAAATTATTTCATACAAATAAACTCATTACATTAAATTCGAAATCAACATTTACTACTCCATGAAATTATGGCCTATACTTATGAAAAGTTCGTTGACTACCACTATTTTCCAAATTTAACCCCCTTTAAACCCATTACAAAGATAACATTCCAAAATTATAGATTATCCTTTATTAGTCATTTATTATTTCAAAGATATTTCTAGTTATAAAACAAGTAAATTTCAAACCACAGTCTACTCATATGTATGCCAAATTCCTAATTTATTTCTATTTTATTACCATTTTAAAAATAATTTCTGAAGTGAATATATAAAATTCTCATCCTCACATAAATGTTTTTCCTTATAATATTTACAAAATACCCCATTTCATTTATTAGTTATCATCTTTTAGTTCCGTCCAATAGTAAAAAAAATTCAAAAAGATCTTCTATAACTTTAAACAATGAAAAGTAGTCTCTAACAAGGTTACTAATCCTGGTTTATATAAATTCCTAATGTTATTTCTATCCTAATCTCCCAATATTGCCTCTATTTATATTTCTCCTTACTAGTTGGCTCCTACTTCAGCTGTTATTCTTTGTATTTTCGACATACAGAAGTGTTCCTCATATCATAATTATTGTTATCCTTCTATTCTCTATTTCTAATTTAGTTAAGTTCCATTTCTATTTGTTCACTCCTTTTAGAAAGAATTAAAAAAAAGAACTTCCGAATTTATGAAATAGAAGAAAAATCATCAAGTCCAGCCTATGCTCAATCATACATCTATTTTAAAAATAAAGAATCCTTTTCTCTACAAATCAGAAACTTTTGACTCAAAAAAATTTTAAACTATGAGTTTCCAAATTTCCTTACTTTTTCGAAACAACTACTCAATAAATCCTTTGAAAACTTATTCAAAACATTTCAAGGAGTTTTCCCAAAATCTTTTATTAAATTATTTCCCATGGGGTTAAATTTACTATAATTGTCCTTCCTGTTGAACTTTCCATCTTCCCTACTCAATCTCCATAAAAATTCGATAATCTCCTTGTGGTGACTAATATACACATTCTTGTGGGAACTTGCTCCACTCCTTCACATCATGCTCCATTCCTTACTTTTGGTTGTTTACAACACATAGATTCTTACCTTCCATCTATTTTTATGTATTGGGCTAGGCTCACTAACCTACGCCTATATAATTAAGGATATATAATTTACCATAATAACAATTATACTACCTTATAATATTTAATTGCTATCTAACATGTTTATTGGCTATTTCTATAAATGTCAATTGTTTGTAATAAATGGTTATTTTTCTAACAAACAATTTTTAGAGGCATTTATTTATTCATTCAAATTTTACCTATTATGTCTTCTTTATCCCTCCATAATTACCATAAAAATATCTTTAATTGGTCCATTTATATCCATATCAAATTCCTGTAACTCCTTATTTATTTTACATTTATTGCTTTATTAACTTTGAAGTTACAATATTTTCCTTCTACATTTCCTAACATAGTATTATATGCTAAAGTAAAGATTTGCCTAGTGTTTTTGCGTACATTTAAAATAAGTATAGTAAGATTGTTAGAAAATCATTTTCATGAATAATAAGTATGCGTCTCATTCATATACTTTTCCCCATTGGTTGGGTAACCTAAGCACCAATACCAAATGTAACAACCCATCCTGAAATGGACCTAAATTCCAACTAGAAATGCCCATCGAAACTTAGACCTATATCAAAGCTGGCTGTTGGTTGGTATGAAGAAAAATACAAAACTATTTATCTACACTTTCGAAACTCACGGCGGAAGGTTAAAATATAATTACAGAAACGGTACCTATTTAATTCAAAATCCAATTATCATAAAACCCATAACAAAATACATATCCATAGTACAATATTTTCAAAATACATCATTATACATTATTGGGTACATCAGAAAATAACATAAGTAGATAAATAGATAAACTTCCATAAGTTTTCTCCATGTCTTCTCTTTCAACATCATGATCTTTTCTAATCTGTGTTGTAATGAGTACGGAGTTAGAACAACATATGTTTGGTAAATAAAAATTTCGTGCCTTACCATATTAGTACTTGGGCAATATAATTTAAATAGGAATATGTCTTGCGTATTCTACCTACATTATAAATTTTTTTAAAATATAAGGCCGAGGGCTTTTCTCGAACATAAATAAAAGGCTTTCCAAATATAATCCCATAACCAATTTGCTATCAACCCAATAACTCATACCAATCGTTCATAATCCTATCAACGTAAGAGATGGTACTTAAGTCACTTAATACCTTTTAACGGGAATTAGATAGATTTTGACCATTTAATATCTTATTTAAGGTAGTTCCATGACATTTATTAACCATAATCCCAAGGCGGGCTCTTCACTAGTAACTATCTAGCTCACATTATACGAAATCTCTTCAACCACTTAATAATTCCTAATAAAGCGGGCCTTTTCCTGAGATATCCTCTATCGTGCCTAACCCATAACTCCGGCCATTTACAACTTCCTACATAGACAAGAGGTGGGTCCTTATACAACCATGTATTACCTTCAATCTCTAAAGTAGGTCCATTATATTATAACCTATATTCCATGGTGATGTCTCACATTAGCCAGACTATTAATAGGTACTGGTAGCCAGATTAACTGGGCAGATTTACTCAATAGAATTTGGGACTAACCTCGCGCCATTATAGTTACTTATTATAGGTGATGTATCACATCATGTGATATCCCGGAATTTTTGGCAATATCAATTTAATAATCTGTGTTAAAAATTAAATTGATTTGATAATTTTTGTTGATAAATTAAAATTGATTTAATAAATATTTAATTGGAGATTTTTATTTTTTTTAAAAGCTAATAAATTGTTTTCTACTTATAATGTGTATATATTTGTATATATTGTAAATAGAAATCTTTGGTTTGAATTTAATAAATAAATAAATCTTGTTTTCAAATTCTAATATATTGTGGTAATTTGGAAATTATGATTTAATTTAGAATATTTAAGATAAATGTTTAATTGATCAAATTGTATCTTAGTTTAAGTTTAAGATTTATTAAAAGGTTGTTTTGTTCTTTTTAAATATAGCTTGATAAAATAAGTAATTTATTAATAAAGAGATAACTCCTTCTATAAATTATTTTAATTTAGTAATGAGTTATATTTAAATAATATTAATAATGTAATGTCTTTACAATGGATTTTAATATAAATAGAAATTGTTATTTCAAATTTATTTATATATATATATATATATGTGTGTGTGTGTATTTTGGAAGAAGCTATGATTTGTAAATTTAAAATAAAATCTTTCAAATATGTTTAAGATAAAATAAATCTTATAAATATTTAAACATAAGTATAAAAATAGTTAATAAGTAAATTAAGTATTTAAATAGTTTAAGTTTAAAAATAAAGGAAAGATAAAATTGTAAATTAATTAAGTATAAAAGTATATATGTACATAAGGTATGAAGCATAACCAGGCAAGAACAAAACAAAGTATATATGTACATGAGGTTAAAAACAAACCTGGTAAAAATAAAATATGTATGTATGCAAGGCAAGTAATATCTCTAAACAAAGTAAAAGAAAAATATCTATGTACAAAATAAGATATGGATGAAACATAAGGTACATTAGCATTTAATGCTTCCATTTCTTAACAGCAAACAAGGTCAGATCGAAATATTTAAACATCATTTCTAGGTTTACAAAAATCTCTAATAAAAAATAATAATAATAATAATAAAAAGATAGTGTACCAGCATTTGCAAACCCAGATAACACCTTCCCCTGTAATCTTTTACTTCTATATATACATCTCTTCTAATTTCTAATTCGATCATCAACAACAGCAAACCAGAAATAAGAACTTTATTTTACAAACTTAAACAACTTCATCAAACAAAAGCAAGGTGATTTAGAGGAAGATCAAAGCAAAACATTTTACAGTTTTAAAAGTTCAAAACTGTTTTCAAAATCTGGATGCTCTGTCTTCTATTTAAAAGGTGAGTAACATCACAATCTAAAAATAGTTAAGTATATTTGTTCTGTTACATGCTTCTTTCTGGAATTCATTTGTTTTGAGTATACTTTTGTTTAGTATATCTCTGTGTATGTTTGAATATAGTGGTGAGCATCTTTGTGTATCTCTCTGACCTTAGTCCCAGGCTTAAGTACACATCAAAATTCAATTGTTCTTAATTCGAGCTTTAACAAGACTTAAGTTTTGAACATAAAATGCTTGTATTAACAGAGACTTGAGTTTTAAAATTTGTTTAAAGGAAAACAGTTTGTATTAGTTCTGGAAAATATAAAACAATAGTGGAAAACTAAAATAAGTTAAAACTCAATTATTATAATTCATGGATTTAGGCATATGAATCAAAAGGTAAAACAAAAACTTGATTTTTAAAACTAAAATCACTATTTTTAGTAAAGAGATTTGGAAGCATTTCTGGTTTAACCAGAAAATGGAAATTAGAGAGTCTCTATTGATCTCGATTGTCTGGAAGGTCGGGATTCCTTCTGGTGATGGTAGAGTGTTCAGTGATGCTAGGGAAAATGGTGGAAGCGGTGGGAAATCACTGTGGAGGCCGAGGTGTTGGGTTTTGTTCTGTAAACCTAGTTTTTACTATTTTTGGTGAATCGATCATCACGGCACGTGTGATTGATCGAATGTTATGAGATTCTGGGGAGTGATAGCTGGGTAGTAGATGAAGTCGAGGCCGGAGTGGTAGACCTTCAGATGGTCGGAGCTGCGAGCATGGTACGTTGACAGGTTTTGGGTGGTGGTGGGCTCTGGTGTTTCCAGGTTTGGGTTTAAGGTTCTCGAACTCGAATTCGAGGGTCGAAGCACGATCTGATGATCAGGAAGGGTTGCTGGAGTATGGGTCGACGTGGGGGAACCGCCGATGATGGCCAGTGATGTCCAGCGTCACCGTGCATGTGTACGGTGCACGGTAAAATCCTGGTGAAGTGGATTATGAGTTGCTCGAGTTGATAAGGTTTTGACTCGAAGTAGATAGGTATTTTTCACGGGTCAGGGATGGTTTCAGGTTTTATAACCTGACAGTGTTAAGTTTTAAAATTTTAAATTAAATTTAAACTTAAAGCAGAATTTAAAACAGGGGTTTTAAATTCAAGGTTTAAGTTTGGATTCAAATGAACTTTTGAATCCTAAGTTTCAAAATGAAAATTTAAAATTTAAAGCACGATTTAAATCAAGTTTTAATTCAAGTCTGAATATGCATTCAAGTTTACTATGAATCCAAATCTTGAATGTAAATCAGTTTTGTAAATTTAAATATTGAACAGGTTTACATGTTTTAAAGTAGATTTGAAAGGTGAATTTGTTTTCAAATAAATGTTCAACTTGATAAAAAAATTTATAAAGGGTTCCTTATTATTTGAATGAAAAGTTATGAAGTGTTTAACTTAATCGGGAAGTTAAATAATCAATTTATTTTAAAGCTTGATTTCTTTTAATAAAATTAAGTAATTTAGTTAAACTTTTTCTTATATAAGTATCTTATATAAGTAATGAATGTTCTTTACATTCATTTTAAGGTTTATAAATTTATTTAAATTTGGATAAATGTTAAATAGAATTTGAACTTAAATTTAGAAGTGTAATGGTTTTAAATACACTTGAATGTTAATGAAGTCATTAATAAAGTAAATGAATTAACTTAGAAATAATTAGGATAATAAAAGAATTTAATCCATAAGAGAATTAAGGAATGACTTATTTATTTGATTATAAATTAATGATTTAGATTAATTTATAATTAGAGATGATTAATAATGATTAATCTAAGATAAATTTATTAAGAAAGTAAATTTAAGAATTGTTAATAGTTAATGAGGGTCATTGACTAAGGATTATTTAATAACTAATTAATGTGATTAATTATAATGATTAATTAGATTAATTAATAATCATTGTGAGATGTGTTTAAGTAATTACTTAATGGAAGTAATTCAGGAAATTAATTACTCATGGTAATTAATTAAGTTTAATATGAAGTGTTTAAGTTAATTAATTAAGTTTAATTAATTTAAATAACCATTGGATGATGTGATAAGTATAATCACTTAAGGAAGTAATTAATGATAATTACTGGATGTAATTAAATGAGGATGATTTAATGATAAAAGTAAATTGAGTATAATTACTTGTATAATTAATCAAGGGATTAATTGGAGAAATTAATTAAGGAATAATTAATTTATTGATGAAGTAATCAAAATTGTTAATTACCGAATGTGAGTAATCAAGGGTGATTATCAATTTATTTAATTGTAGATTAATTACTTAATGTAATTAATATAATTAGATCATTAATTATTATAATTAATGATGTAATTTAGAATTGATTTTAATTTTGGAAATAATTAATAAATGAATTGTTTTATGTGATTAATTATGAAGTAATGTAATTAATTTCAGTTAATTAATAAATGAAGGGATTTATTAATGTAATTAATTAAAAGGTAAATTTAGTAATTTAAAGATTAACTCCTATATTTGGTTAAAGATAATTAATTTGTGGAATTAATTAAAAGATAATTATTTGAATGTAGTAAAAGTTAATTAATCAAGGATGATTAATTTAAATGAATAATTGGATGATGATTAATTAAATATTGATAATTAATTAATGAGGATATAAGTAAGTTTGATGATGATGAAGTAATTAATTTAATTCACTTTAAATTAATTAGAGATGAAGTAATTAATTTAAATTCATTTTAAATTAATTATAGATGGTATGATTATTAATCATTGCTTATGTATGAATGGATGATATTATTTACCTTGAATGGTTTGAGATCTCGAATACGAGATGAATGATGCTGTGAAATGGATGTTTGATTAAAGTATGATTATCTATTTATGATGATAATGTTGATTATCTATTGTGATATTGTGAATTATCTATCTGTGTGCATATGGATAATGAATTGAATTGTTTTAACTTAAAAACAACTTGGACCTAAAAGATGGCGATTTGGATTTCGGTGAGACAGGGATCGGGATCGGGTTTTCCAAATTTGGAAGTCCGAAAACCACATCGATCCAAATTAACGATAGGTCGTGAATCTGAAGTGAAGATGAAGATTCAGAATGCAAGGGTTATCGTCGTTAACTCTAAGGATGATTCCAATATCGGTGTAATGAGATAATGCCTTCGGTTTCGTTCGAACCCGAAACGGACTTGTATGGATTGAATGCTTTCAGCACATCGTCAGGTGGACGATGAGCATTCTAAGTAATGTGTCCTATCAAGGTAATCGTAGCCTCAAGCCTCATCAATCGGGAATGGCTAAAACAGGGGAGGTGCAGCAAGGCTTCGTGGGTAGCACCCACTTGAGAGCAAGATATACCCCTGTCTAAATGTCTTTTTTTATTTTGGCTGTGTGGGCGGTTGCTAGCTACAACCGCGGGGTTGTCTTGTTCGGGACTGTCCAATAAGGGATGGTTTCGGCTTTGTGTTGCAGGGTGTCGGGAGTGATCCTCGGTACGGTGATCTAGGCCACGTACCGTGACGGGCGGTACCCCGGTAGCCCTGCCATTGTATGGAATCCAATCTCCAATAAGCGCCGTACGTTTTGATTGTGCCCAACTATGTTGGAATGTGAGATGTAAGCATTTCAGCTATTTTCTAGCTTTACTTGAAAACCCTAGACGCTATTATAATATCATTGGATTTCCTATCAAATGTTTTGGTTAGCATAAGGTAAAAATTTACCCATGTTTATTTGTGGGAAGTCTTACGTGATACTCTTGTTTTCAAATGATTTTTAAAGTTAAGCAACTTTAACCTGTTACTCACACCAGACCCATGTCTGACCCGGAGTTTATTTCTGTTTTTCTTATACTCTCGGGTACTCAAATTTTTACGAGTAGCCAAGGGATTTAGGTTAGCTTTGACGAATTCTAGAGGAGCAATGGAGCAAGAGGCTTCAACGTATAGATATATATTGGTTCTGCTGTGTTAGTGTTTATCTGTATTTCCGCTGTGCTGTATCTTTGTGATGTTTTGAGTTGTATGAAAGACAGGTGTTTATAACTGTCTATTTGGTTATGTATAAGCTGTGTATCTCTGATGTATATGATACTATGTAATATCTTATGTAATTAATATAATTTATCCGTTCCGCTGTGAGATTCTAACGTTGTTTAATTCTTTCTTCTCTATCTTTTCTCTTTTCTATTCCTTTCTTTCTTAAAGATGATGCGACTTTCTGGTAATAGAAGGTCGGGTCCTCACACTTGGTATCAGAGCATAGGTTGAGCGAATACCTAAGCTCTGGAGTGGTATCTTTCTTGAGAGAGCGTACTTGTAATTTATATATATATATATATATATATATATATATATATATATATATATGTCTACCTATCTGCTGGGTTACCTGTTCGGGTTTTCCAATATAAGTTATAAAGGTAGATAAGGTAGTGGTGTGTGTAACACGACTACCAATGGTTGGAGTTTGAATGTTTGAGGTTGGAAGTGTATATGTCGAGACTGTAGACCGAATTCGTCTCGCGTGAGTTTTTCTTGATGTAAGGATTTCATTGATCTCTGAAAGAAACCTGTTAAGGTTCGGAGTTCATCATTAAAGTGCAAGTTTGATCGCGCTCGTGTGAGCGGATTTTTGAGAGTTTGGATCTGTCGGTTAGGCAGAAACAAGTGATGGTATGTTGGCAACCTCAGGAAGTAGTAGTTGCGTGGTGAGACGCAGTGACTATGGATGTCTCCGAAGATGTTTTCTTTGAAACAAGTTTGAGGGAGTGTGTCTGCATCGATGATGAGACCAAGTTTCAGCTGGATGTTGTGTTTGGTTTGAAGTACGAGTTTCTCAAAGGAGCTTTGGATTAGGAAGTTTTTGGTATCCGTGGCAGCAGTGCAGATGGGAGATGTTTTGTGTCAACAGGGAGATCTTTTGGCTTGATAGTGCCCTAGTGGTGGAATTCAGAAGCAGCAGAGTGGATCCATTTCTTCGGTGGATTAGTTAGTCAAGGACAAGCTGTTCTGAATTGTGAAGAGAGAATAGTATTTGTGGATATTGGTTTGGATGGGATCGCAAAAGCGACTTGCGATAGTTTGAGTGAACCCTAATGAAATTTTAACGAATCTTAGAAGAGATGAACTGCTAGAGCCTTGCTAGGTTCCCAAAATATTTTGTGAATAAAAGTGTAGGGTCAAGGGTCTTACTTATAGTGGTGAGAAAGCAGCTAAATTGTCGGATTTAAATAATTTCACATAATTTAAAACCCTAGCAGCAAATGCACTTACCGATCGACCGCCTTATACTATCGGTCGACCAGTCCTAGGGAGTGATCGATCGTTATGCCTACTTTGGGAGGATTTTCTTTATGTCGTTATTTTATTTTGTTTAATTCCTTAATTAGCTCCTAACGTTAAAGTTAATTTTAACATTTACTCAAAATTCAAATCTAATCACCGTTAAATTAAGAATTATTTAATTATTTGAATTTGAATTTTATTTAAATTATTTTAAAGCCGAAAACTATAAACATTTATAACTTTTCCGTTTGAGCTCCGTTTTCAACATATTATATATGAAAATTGATTAGAATTTCGCCACGAACACAACGGCATAACTTTCATGGTCAGATTCTGACTTTTACAAAGATTTTATTTTTATCTCTATCTTATTTAATTTACTTTATTCAATTTATTTATGGCTATTTTTATAGCGTGTTACATACATACATATGTTCATATATATATGACCGGCACTACTGTCCCAGTGGTTAGGCAATTCGACTTTGGTATTTGAAGTCATAGATTCGAAACTTGCGAAGCGTGATTCGAACTACTGGACATATATTGACATGTTGTATGATGTATAATACTTAAGACTTGTACTACTAATATGGACTACTATCTAAGTACCAAATTTCAAATATATATACATATGTATGTATGTTTGTACTATAGAGGACTTTAAACACATTTATAAATTTTAACATTTCAAAATTAGAAATGTTAACTCCCTTTTAGCAACGACTTACGAGTTAAAAAACTTAAAGCCTGTGTACTCAACGACTCACGACTTAGTTGCTAAGAAGGAATCTACGGCTTGAACGACTTACGACCTACCGGGTTAAGCAGCTTGCAACCTAGAGGAACTTCGCGACTTAACTACTCAACGAGTTAAAGGCTCTATGACTTAAGAAGGTTTTGACTTAACATGCTACGACTCATCAAGTTAACTCTTCTACGACTTAAGAGACTCAGCGACTTAACTGGCCTAGCGACCTAACTATTTGGAAGGCCTTAAGTCGTCTACGACTCATGGTTTGCTATAAGTCGTCTACGACTCATGGTTTGCTATAAGTCGTCTACGACTCATGATTTGCTATAAGTGGCCTACGGCTTGAGAGCTTCACGACTCAACGAGACAAGCTTTCTACGACTCATGGTCCAGGCGGTTCAACGAGTCAAGAAGTTTTACGACTCATGAGGTCTTACGACTCATGAGGTCTTACGACTCATGAGGTCTTACGACTCATCAGGCTTACGACTCATCAGGCTTACGACTCATCAGATTTAAGACTCATGAGGTTTTACGACTCATGAGGTCTTACGACTCATCAGTCTTACCACTCATCAGGTTCAACGAGTCAAGAAGTTCTACGACTCATGAGGACCTGCGACTCATGAGAACTGACGACTCATGAGGTCTTACGACTCATTACTCTTACGACTCATGAGGACTTGCGACTCATGAGGACTTGCGACTCAGGAGGTCTTGCGACTCATCAGGTTTACAACTTAAGGGCTATCAAGCTGGAATCCAAGGCCCTTGCCTGTGCTACTTTGATCTGATGAGTCGACTACGACTTAGCACTTCTCTTCCAACTGAGCCACAAGATGGACCAAATATGGCGCCCACGAGACATCTTAAGTCGAATACGAGTCACGACTTACCATGAGTCGGTCACGACTCATGACTTGGCCAAACCGAGAGCTCATAAATCTGCTCCTATAAATAGGCCACCACTTCCAACATGAAGGGGACTTTTGGGCAATTCATTTCTCCAAGCGCCGTTACGCTGTCGAAGCCTCCTCTCATTCAGCAATCAAAGATCCTCAAGCATTCGAGACACTACAACAATCTTCGAGAAGAGCTCCTAACATCCTACATGGATTCGTCGAGTTTCATCATCAAAGATTGAGCTAGTAGTCAAGAGTGCTTTCATAATCAAGTTGTATTGTATTTTGAAGGATATTGTATCAAATTGTAACCGAATCGGCAATAAAAGACTATAAAGTGGACGTAGGCTCAATTACGGGCCGAACCACTATAAATCTGTTGTTCATTTACTGCTTTTCTGCTATTTTTAGCTTATATTCTGTTCCCGTACCAACGGGTGGTGTTTTCACAATCCTATTACACACACCGGGTGTTAGCGTTCACTTTTTACCGTTAACATTTTGGTGCTTTCACTGAGAGCCCAACTCAGGCGATCATCCACCGTTGCTTCGCAAAGACTCATAAAAAGAACCTCTCTTAAAAACCAGATCCGAAATAATGGCTTCTGGAAGAAGAGGTAGACCTATCAGATCCGGAAATGCTCACAAAGGGACTTCCACTTCCCCAACAACAGACCAAGCAACTCCAACCGTTGGAGTCACCAGGGCTGAATTGGATGACGCAGTTTCTGGATTATACCAACAAATTGAAACTCAAAATGCTTTGATGATGGATAGAATAACTGCCCTGCTCGGGGCAAATCGTCGACCAGAAAACCATCAAACCACCCTTCCTGAAATGCCACCTTTCCAAGCTGATGGTTCTATGCCGCAACCAACTTATCATGAACATATGCCCGGGCAAACTTCCGAGGGAAGAACTGGTGCTTGCCCGGAGGTGTCTTTGAACAATAAAGAGTACCTGTCTGATATGGTTGGCCGCATCATGAAAGAGAGCATGCAAAGGGAAGAGGATGAGGCTGACTGGGGATTCGCGCCAAGCAGAACTCCATTTACTGAAAGGATCCTGAGAGCGGAATTTCCAAGGAAATTTGCACCTTCTACTATCCAAGCCTATAGGGGAACCACTGACCCTAATCATTTCCTATACAAATACGATTGGCATATGACCGGTGCAAGAGCATCAGACGAGATCAAGTGTCGATACTTCCCAGTATATCTGGAAGGTGTGGCTTTACTTTGGTTCACAAAGCTTCCAGTTCGGTCTGTAGATAAGTTCTCCGACTTGACACAAAAATTTAAAGAACAGTTCAGATTGTATGCTTCAAAAGCTAAGGATATAATGTCACTGTCTAACCTGGAACAAGCGCCCGGAGAATCGATCAAATCTTTCTTGAGCCGTTTCAATATAGCTTTAGCCGAAGTAGAAAATGCGGAACCACGCATGATCCTGACTTATTTGATGCGAGCCATTGATAAATCGAGTAAATTTGGAATATGGCTAAAGATGAAGGAACCGAACTCACTTGATAAATTTTATAAAAAGGCCGACGAGTTCATTCGCCTTGAAAGCCTTTCTACGACGTCGAAGGTGGTTGCTGCCCAAACTAATAATAACAGTGTCCCATCTAAGAAAAGAGAATCTGAAAGTCAGAAAAGGGAGAATGAAGGAGGAAAGAACCAGGGAAATGAAAAGAAACCTCGCCGCTTTAATTCTTCGGATTATACTCCTTTAACTGATACACCAAGAAATATCTATTTTGCAACAAAAGACGTTGTCCGGTATCCTAAGCCACCTGAGATGACGAAAGGTGCAAAGAGTAATGGAAAATTCTGCCAATTTCACAATCAACCTGGCCATGACACTGACCAATGTCGCCAGTTAAAGAAAGTGATTGAAGAATTGCTGGAACAAGGTAAACTCCAACAATACGTTAAGAGAAGCGGAGTCGATCCAACCTCATCCACTCGGGATCAACAACACCCTACCCATCAATCCGATTCTCACAACAACACTGCAGTGCAAGATTCAGAAAAGCTTGTCATTAATGCTATCACAAGGGGACCATACCCAGCAAGCAGAAGTTGGGATGACTATTAATTACCCACAAAACTGCGACTGGGGCATCTCTCACTTTCTCTGGCATAAAAATCCAAAAGCTATGAATCAAGCACAAATGGAAATCCAGCTTAGAGATTCTGAAACAACAATAACTAGCATTCATTTTTTACTTAACAGCATTGCTTGAATTTGTAAAGATAATGATGGATGTGTAACTTCTGCATTGTAAACCACTGAGAAATCAGCGTGACTCAATAATGAAAAACTATGCATTCTGTGTTTTCTATTATAAAATGCCTGTTATATTTCGATGTGTAAATACTCTAAATGTATTGCTAAAATGTCGATCTAATACTGCAGGTCATTAAAGCAAAGCCCACCCATCGCAAAGCTAAGCAAGCCTTACAAATCATTTATTAAAGCAAATTTCAAGCAACAAAAATTCCAAACTCAAATCCCATACAAGAGGAACTTCACATAAAAAGTTGACGGCTCCACTGTGTCAAGCCCTCGTTAACTGGTTGCGATCGTTGATATAAAAAGGCATCCAACCAAATAACTTGCGTTTACTCTGTGGAGTCATTCAACAGTGAAGTCTACTTCTTCGGATAAAGCAACTTACTTGCAAAAGAAAGGAAGACGCGCTTGGAAACGATGATAAAGGATCGCAGATTGGCGGATGATGATACAACATGAGCGGGCAAACATGGAAGCAGCCAAAGGGAGGTATGCCTCTCAACAGGAAAGCAGGTAGATCCACTAAAGGGATACCTTCCCAAGCAGAAGGAATAAGACCCTCGCTAACTGATTGTGATGCATCCGATCAGGCAGCTTGTGTCCATCCCATGGATCTACTTGCCCCTAAGACGCAACCTTCCTGGCACACCAACCAAAGCCCTCTAACGAGGCACGCCAATAAATGGGAGTGCTTTACTCAATCAAAAAGATTGGTAGGACCACCGAAGGGGCACCTCGTTAATTGATTGCGATCGTTTGTACAAACAAACATCCAATCAAGCAACTTGCGCCTATCCCGTGGACCCCTCCGACCATGAGAAAGTAACTTCCAAGCAATCACAAGCCCTCTTCGGAGGCACAAGCCATCTTCGGAGGCAAAAGCCCTTTTCGGAGGCACATTTCACCCGTGTAGAAGTGTAAAATGCTTCTCTTCGGAGACCCACTTCACCAGAGATGAAATACTACAAAGCCCTCTAACGAGGCACGCCAATAAATGGGAGTGCTTTACTCAATCAAAAAGATTGGTAGGACCACCGAAGGGGCACCTCGTTAATTGATTGCGATCGTTTGTACAAACAAACATCCAATCAAGCAACTTGCGCCTGTCCCGTGGACCCCTCCGACCATGAGAAAGTAACTTCCAGGCAATCACAAGCCCTCTTCGGAGGCACAAGCCCTCTTCGGAGGCACAAGCCCTCTTCGGAGGCACAAGCCATCTTCGGAGGCACACTTCACCAGAGCTGAAATGCCAAAACTGCTTCTCTTCGGAGACCAAAATTGCTTCTCTTCAGAGACCAAAAGACCTCTTCAGAGGCGTACTTCACCTTGCTTGAAGTACCAAAAATAAACCCTTTACTGGGGCATAAAATCAAAACCTTCTTCAGAAGCTCATTTCATTGTACAGGAAAATTCACTTTCAAACAAATAAAAGTGATCATTCCCAGAAGTCGAAATGTTCTTCAGGAAGAAAAAGAAAATAAAAATTTCTCCAAAGACAAGATATACTCTATTAAAAAGCAGAATAATTCTTCCCTGAAACAGTGGAAAGTTATTCTCTAAAATAAGAGTATCGATCTTGTGAAAGCAAGAAATATTACAGTATACTTGTGGTATGGGGGCAGCATTATACAATTCAGTTACAATAATAAAAGTAATATACAAGCGACATACCACAAGTTCATTGCAATATCACGTAATAAAGATGTGGAGTAAATGCGTTCTTGAAACACAGACAAAAAGTTTGTACAAACAGAAAGAATCGTTTACTCTACACTTCAAATGAAAAATAGATGTATTCCTACATACACAAGGATTTGTACAAGAAAAATATCTATTTATTTCAACACTATGAGAAATTTTTTACATTGTACAGGTTACAAAAATAAGCGGAGACCGGTATCCGCACAATCCCCGGTCAATACAAAAAGCAGAAAAGACAAAATCAAACTCATTTCCCCTTCTTCCCACCCTTGGAGCTTTTACCCGGCCTGGTAATTAGCTTCGTAGGTCGTATCGGAGAAGGAGGAGAAAGAGACTCAGCCGGATTAATCTCTGCTTCATCCCCAGCAGCAGAAGAACTCTTCTTTCCTTTCTTCGAAACCGCACGCTTTCCCTTCTTCTTGGAAGAAGACTCGCTCCCCGGAGCAAGAAATGTAGAAAGCTTTGTGTCGTAGTCAAAAGACCGCTCCGGGGTCTTCTCGCTATCTTCCAGACCTTCTGCCTGCTGCTCTTCGGAAGCAGGTGGTTCGTCTAAACCTTGAAGGGCTGCTATTGGTTCTTCCTGTGAATCGGGTTGAGAAGCTGGAAGAGGTATAACTTGAGAAAGAGGAGGAACGACAGCTGAAGAAGGAAGAATTGGTGTAGTTTCCGGCACGACTGCTGCATAATAAGAGAAATCAAAATCAGTATTCTCCGAGAAAAAAGAAGACCGTGAATCGTCAAAGTTACCTGGAGAAGCCGGTTTAGCGAGATCAATCTCAAATTCCCGAGCTTGGAAGTCCTTCATTGCCTCTTCCTCTGTAGGGGTGGTTACAGTTTCTTTGTCAACCATAGCGGGAGGCGTGGAATGAGAACTAGAGCCAGTAATATCCATGTAAGCTAAAGCCGAAGTATAAGCAGGAGCAATAGGAGGTGTTTCTTTCTCAGGAAGCTTCTCCCCCGTCGCCTCGGCCCGCACTCGGATAAGCTGCTCTTTTCCTTTGGCAAGGGCAACGCGATCGCTCTCACCTAAGTAGGTAGCTTGAAGATCTGTTTCAGAATATCCGGCACCACCAAATAAGTCAATGATTGCCTCCCATACTTCCGCTAAGGTGACTTCATACTCTGGTCCCAAAAATGAAAGGCTCCCACGCCCCAGGACACAATGCATATAAAAGTCGAACAGAGTCGCGTCAACGGTGGCTATGGTCGCCTTATGGGATTCTTCGGCTGCAGCTTTACCAGAGAGAACTTCATCACGTTCTCTTTCAGCCTTCAGTAGCTGAGATTGCAGTTTTATAATTTCTAAATCTTGAGAGCTGACTTTCTCTCGAAGCTGAACAGCATCATCGCGGTATTTTCTCGTAACTTGCTGTTCTGCTTCGAGTTTCACCTCAATATCTCTCTGAGCAGCATGGGCGTCTCGAACTTGTTTTTGAAGCATTTCTTCTTTCTGAGAATAAGAAGTGGAAGAAGTAGCAAGCTCTTTTTTAAGTCTTTCAACTTCAGCTTCGAGCTTCCCATAACCATCGCTAATGCTTTTCATCTCCGCGTCATGCTGCTTACGCCATTTGTCCCACTCAGATTTGTCATTCTCCATGGTCATCATCGCCTCAAGGTTCATATGATTGACCCTTTGAAGTTCATCAACCAGCTTCTGCCATCCAGACATTCTTTCGATGTCAAGTTTTACAGCATCGACATTTTTCAGCATCGCCTGCTTATCAATGGGGACCAAATCCAAATCAAAACGCACTCCTTTCAGACACCAATTCGGAAATCGGCTCTGGAGTGTGGGAGGACCATCTCCAGCTTGGTACTGTGGCCTATTAATGATTGTCTGGATGTCAGACTCCTTAAGGGCAGGAGAACCAGAAGATGTATTAGGAGGAATAGAAGCGGTAGTCTTTTCCGAGATATTAGATGTATCTTTCTCGCCAAGTCTGATCCGTTTGCTGGAATCATCGGAAGTATGACTCTTCCCCTTGTCATCATAAGATTTCCTCTTGTAAGGATCGTCGCTTCTGCGGGAAGAGTCACGTCGCTCGTCCCTACTCCCATGGTATTCCTCATCTTCTCTCCGGCGACGCTCTTCATGAGCTCGCCTCTCATGAGCCTTTCTGGTAGCCCTCTCCTCATCAGTTTCCTTCACAGCACCAATATATCTCCTAAAGTCATAAGCCTCACGGCTTCCGTAATGCTGGAATTTGTTGTAGTAAGAGCCGCTTCGCCCCATCAGAGAACCTGAAATTGAAGAAAAAGACCAGTTTTAGAAATCCTCAAGTTGAAGAAGCTAAGTGCATATAAGTGCCAAAATTCTAAGTGTGTGTGATGTGCAAACTACGCGCATCAGACTACAAACCACTTTTGGGTGTAGAAATGGTAATAAGTTGTGTGGAAGGCGTTGTGGTTTGTTGCAAAGAAGAAGTTGCTTCGACAACAGGAGGGACCACTTTAGAAACATCATCTTTAAAAAGCTCCTGAGAGGTTATCATGATGTCGCTCAGACTGTCAAAAGTATCATCGCCATGGTGCAGGGGAGAATTCTCTTTTTCAACTTCCACCTCAGCCGTCTTTTCAAGAGTGTGAAGATTTTCCTCCTCTTCAACAACCGGGGCAAGTGCTAACTTACTGGACGGTCCAGCAATGTCGGTAGAAGTAGAACACTTTACCAATGAAGTCTCAGAGGTAAGATCTTGCGGTAAAAGTTCTTTAGCAGGAACAGGGGCATCTGACTCCTCAGCAGGAGAATCAGGGACTTCATGTGGCTGAGTGGAACGGGAAGGATGTAAGAGTCCAAATTCGTGGAGGAACTCATCTCTCAATAGAAATTGAACACTCCTCTCCTCAACCGGCACGGCCATAAGCCTCTCAAAGGTAGTCTTGTGACGAGATTCCCTAGAGGGAGAAGGAAGCGCTGAAACAGTAGAAAAAGAAGTTAACACTTGACAATTTGGACTTCGAAGAATTTAGAAAAACACAGGGAAAAGATAGATAATCGTACTTCCCACTCTCCAAATGGCGTAAAATCTCGGGGGACAACGAACAAAGAAAAATTGGCTCAGAAACCCAGGAACGCTTTCGGGAAGACCAATAATCAGTTTACGATTCCTGGCACTCCTTACAACTGTGATAGAGGGATGGTCTTTGGTCTTTGTGAATGAGCATAGAAAGCAAATTTCTCCAAAACTGGGAAAACGGTCCAGCATTCTCCTAAAAAGCACACACAGTCCCAGCAGGATGGCGTAGCCATTAGGATGAAGTTGAAAAGGGGAGATAGATAATCGAAGGAGAAGTTCTCGGAGACAGTCATTAAACGGGGGAATCGCTCCACTCAAGCACATTTGGCGGTTCACTACGATAAAGCCGTGGGGCGGCCTATCAGCAGTGTCATTTACTCCAGGGAGCAAAGCGTCAGATTCAGCGATGCCAAACTGGGTGCATAGTTGACGGAAGACTTTATAACTCAGAGTGGTAGGAGTCCTTTCCGGGGGATCATTCAACGGAGTAGCAATTGGAAAAGCTTCTCCACTTGGTTCCAAGTCTTCTTGATGAGATGCCATTCTACACAATCAGCTGAATGTTCAAAAGTGAAGGTGCACGTTTCCTAAAAGTGTGAAGTGCTGTGCAAAACTAATGAAAACAAGAAAAAACAAGTATAACTGGAATTAAACTAACTGACAATCAGGCAAATACGAGATTTCAGAACTTGTTAATACTCAAGTGTAGTGTTGATGCAGACAAATCAGTTTTAGTTTACCATTACGATTTTGCTTTAATACTTCACTTGAGTTGGTTATTGTGTAGCATTTCACTCATACAGTTCATTTAATTTAATTTTCTCTTTATCAACTAATCTGTCATTCGATGTGGGCAGTCAGTGGCAGTATATTCGTCCCAGTATTCTGTGAATGTCGTGTTAAGCAGGTTATTAGCATTAAAGTCAAGACAGTGTGAGAGGTAACACAACACAGTTCAAATTCAAGAGTTCAGCCAACTTCTGTGCAAAATCATCTAAGTCTTAAGTCGTTATACGACCTATCATGAGTCGGGGCTTTTAGGTCGTATTAGGCGGGTCAAGATTCTCAAGGCATGTTCTCTTAAGTCAGGTCATACAAGTTCAAGAATTCGAAGTCATAGAGTTCAAGTTCTTAAGTCGTTCGGATGGGTTCGCGAGTTACGAGTTAAGGGCTATCTCATCCACGACCTAGTCATTCAGATGTGCTTGCAAGATTAAACCTTAAGTGCTAACTCGGCGATGACCTAAGAAAGATTCCCTATGAGTTAAGTCATTGGTTGTCTAATTGTTCGAATCATCAGCCATAACACTCAGAGATATGAAGCCTCGGTTTGAAACAACACATCTGCTAACTCGTCCACGACCTAAGGGACAAGCTATGAGTTAAATCAAGACGTCAGTCCTTAAGTTGCACAGCAAGGAAAAGTTTCAATTCTGGATGCAAAAATGCATTGTCCTAGGTCGTTACCGACCTACGACCTACTTAAGGTCGTCAAAAATTAAGTCGCGATTTCTGTTCAAAGGTGTTAAGGCGTTCATTCTCCCCAGTACATCAATTCGCCGAACTCCTAACCCGTTAACCCATTAGCCTCTCCTTCAACCAAAACTCTCGTCCCCTCAACGCATTCAATCATCTCGAAATCACCATACACCTAGTGTAATGATATTCCATCACAAATCACAAATCGGTCAAACTGAATCGCCGCAATCCATCGTCTTGTTCACACAAGACTGTCCAAGGCTAAGACAAATCATCTTGAATCCATCAATGATCAATTGAAACAAGGATTGCAGAGAATTACGGCATGAGAAAAGGGGGGTCAATGGTGAAAATGGGATTCGTAATTGGGTGATAATCGAGGAATGAATAGCAATCGAATCCACTTACACAATACGAAATCGAAGATGTCTGGCGGTCGAGTAATTGAGTTTGTCTGAGAAGAACTTGAATGCTTGCAAATGACGGAATGAAACAGGTGAAGGAGAAGAAGGAACGACCTAAGCTATTTATGCCCTGGGACAGTGAAAGGTGAATCGACACATCCGGCTTACGACTTATACTAAGTCGTTTACGACCTACGACTCATCTTAAGTCGATCGAGATCTAGCACACTCATCAAGAAGCGAGCAAAGGAAATCGAAGCACACGACTTACGACTTAAGACGTATACTTCGAGGGGCAAATGTTAACTCCCTTTTAGCAACGACTTACGAGTTAAAAAACTTAAAGCCTGTGTACTCAACGACTCACGACTTAGTTGCTAAGAAGGAATCTACGGCTTGAACGACTTACGACCTACCGGGTTAAGCAGCTTGCAACCTAGAGGAACTTCGCGACTTAACTACTCAACGAGTTAAAGGCTCTATGACTTAAGAAGGTTTCGACTTAACATGCTACGACTCATCAAGTTAACTCTTCTACGACTTAAGAGACTCAGCGACTTAACTGGCCTAGCGACCTAACTATTTGGAAGGCCTTAAGTCGTCTACGACTCATGGTTTGCTATAAGTCGTCTATGACTCATGGTTTGCTATAAGTCATCTACGACTCATGGTTTGCTATAAGTCGTCTACGACTCATGGTTTGCTATAAGTCGTCTACGACTCATGATTTGCTATAAGTGGCCTACGGCTTGAGAGCTTCACGACTCAACGAGACAAGCTTTCTACGACTCATGGTCCAGGCGGTTCAACGAGTCAAGAAGTTTTACGACTCATGAGGTCTTACGACTCATGAGGTCTTACGACTCATGAGGTCTTACGACTCATCAGGCTTACGACTCATCAGGCTTACGACTCATCAGATTTACGACTCATGAGGTTTTACGACTCATGAGGTCTTACGACTCATCAGTCTTACCACTCATCAGGTTCAACGAGTCAAGAAGTTCTACGACTCATGAGGACCTGCGACTCATGAGAACTGACGACTCATGAGGTCTTACGACTCATTACTCTTACGACTCATGAGGACTTGCGACTCATGAGGACTTGCGACTCAGGAGGTCTTACGACTCATCAGGTTTACGACTTAAGGGCTATCAAGCTGGAATCCAAGGCCCTTGCCTGTGCTACTTTGATCTGATGAGTCGACTACGACTTAGCACTTCTCTTCCAACTGAGCCACAAGATGGACCAAATATGGCGCCCACGAGACATCTTAAGTCGAATACGAGTCACGACTTACCATGAGTCGGTCACGACTCATGACTTGGCCAAACCGAGAGCTCAGAAATCTGCTCCTATAAATAGGCCACCACTTCCAACATGAAGGGGACTTTTAGGCAATTCATTTCTCCAAGCGCCGTTACGCTGTCGAAGCCTCCTCTCATTCAGCAATCAAAGATCCTCAAGCATTCGAGACACTACAACAATCTTCGAGAAGAGCTCCTAACATCCTACATGGACTCGTCGAGTTTCATCATCAAAGATTGATCTAGTAGTCAAGAGTGCTTTCATAATCAAGTTGTATTGTATTTTGAAGGATATTGTATCAAATTGTAACCGAATCGGCAATAAAAGACTATAAAGTGGACGTAGGCTCAATTACGGGCCGAACCACTATAAATCTGTTGTTCATTTACTGCTTTTCTGCTATTTTCAGCTTATATTCTGTTCCCGTACCAACGGGTGGTGTTTTCACAATCCTATTACACACACCGGGTGTTAGCGTTCACTTTTTACCGTTAACAAGAAACTATATTTCTTACCAAATAAGTTCTATAATAAATATTTCCACTAAGTATTATAAACTTCACAATCTTTAAAGTAAACAAAAATTCATAAAATTTATTTCATAAAGTTACTTTTCCACTCAAAAGGAGAATCATTAAAAATTCAGTCACCATTTAAATTTTAATTTCCATTCAAATTACATTTCTCTTTGAAAATCAAGAATTTCAAAAATCAAAATTCCTAGTAATTAGTGGTACTTATAATAAAAAAGAGATTCTCTTTTCATTAGTATATAACATTTCATCTTTCCAAACTTCATTTAAATTCGATATATATCTTTATACCAAAATAATCATTTTCTAAAACTCATTTATCAAGAATCACATTTATAAATCATCTTGATGAAAAATATTTACTAAAATTTATCAATATAATAATATATATTTTCTTAGAAATTTTTTAACCCCAAAGTATCAAATTTATAAGATTATGCATAATTAACATATTTCTTGTTTACAAGAATTAAAGTATCCAAAAATCAATAATTTATTCCTAGTGTAAATAAATTACAATTTTATTCTAACCTTCTTACAAATGAAGTCACTAAAAAATAATGGTAAGGCAACGCCGATATACTATGTTTTAATATATCTGTAAATTTGAAATATATATGTTTGGTGTATGTTGAAATAAATTATGTTTGACACTTTTGGATGATTATAGTGTGTAGTAAGAAATATAATTCATATATTAATTGAAAAACAAATATATGAATTTTATTTCTTACTACACACTATAATCATCCAAAAGTGTCAAACATAATTTATTTCAACATACACCAAACATATATATTTCAAATTTATAGATATATTAAAATGTAGTATATTGACGTTACCTTACCATAATTTTTTAGTGACTTCATTTGTCGATTGGCCACAATGTCGACTGTGTGATCAACACTGCCTCACCAACGACCCTAAATGACTACTAATATCCAATTGATGCAATTATCGCTTAAATATATAAATTATAAAGTATCTTTATTATTTTAAAATAATTCCTCACATATCAAAATAATAAATAATTTCTCATCTCAAAATATTTACCAAATATCTTTCCAAAGAATACTTCACTTTTCCAAATAATATTCACTTTCGTATCAAAATACTTTATATGATTTATCCGAACACTATATGATTTCTTCTTTCAAAATATATCTCATAATATTTCTTTAAAAATGCAACTTTGTCTACAAAAAATTTCTCCAAAATCATTACAAATATTTTCCTCAAAAACATCCACCTTTCAAAATAATAAAATTTCCTCAAAATATTATTTTAATATTGTTCAAAATATTTAATCCTATCAAAATAGATTAATCTTTCAAAACATTGAATTCTTTACAAAACATTGAAATCTTTTCAAAGCATTGTGTTCAAATGCCTCGGCCTAGTGTTTAGGAATCCTTATTGATAATGTTGGCTAGAGGCATTGACCAGAACTGTGACGCCTCACCTCTATACTCACACTAGCCAAGGACACTACGAGGTAATGTCGTCGACTAGCGCGAAGAATAAGGCTATTGAGGAGCGACCATCTGTGTAATTGCTTTGTACGAGTATGGATATGTCAGATAGTATGACATGCATTTCATTTCAAGAGGAAATCCGACATATCAAATACAAACTCAAAGCTACCACACAGTGGCTATGTGGCCTTCGAAAACAAATATAGAAATAAGCATAACACAAATCAGTCACAGATATTCATATCACAAAGGCGGAAACAGATATGAATATAACACATAGAAGTGTACATCAAAGTAGTGGTCATACAAGATCCACTACATCACAAAAGAACAGGTACAAGTGCTAGACAAAAGAATAAGTATACATCAAGGAGTCTCTATCTCGAATGTATAAAAGCAAAAACTACTAATCTAAAGTAGTTAGCCAAAAAGCAGATGATGGTCCCTGATAAGAAGTCAGGTAGAAGCACCTGAAATACCTCGGTCTGACCCAAGTATTATTTAAGAAGAAAAATAATAAACGGATCAGTGTAGCTATAAATATCATATAAAATGAGATAGGACAAGAGATATGACAAAAAAGGAATGATAACGATAATGCCATACCGTGACAAGTATACATCAGGTAACAACAAAAATCATACAATATCTCAAATATTCTCAAACACTAAAAAGAATGTCATATTCTTTAAATTATTCACCAAAACACAAATATTGACAAAACATATCAATGCCAATCGCAAATATCGATGAAACACAAATTCTAGAAATCATCAACTAGAAATCCATAAATCACAAAAAGGGGAAGGCCTATCACAAACGGGAGCATGAAAACTCACCAACACGTGTATCACAAATGGGTCGCTATCCCATAAAATGAGCCGGAGCACCTCCAAATAGGGTATAGTCCCCCCTTGCGGACTATGAGCTAAAGCTCCTCCTATGAGCCGAAGCTCCTCCAAACAGGGTATAGTCCCCCCTTGCGGACTATGAGCCAAAGCTCCTCCTATGAGCCGAAGCTCCTCCAAACAGGGTATAGTCCCCCCTTGCGGACTATGAGCCAAAGCTCCTCCTATGAGTCGAAGCTTCTCCAAACAGGGTATAGTCCCCCTTTGCGGACAATGAGCCGTAGCTCCTCCTAACAAGGTATAGTCCCCCTTTTACGGACAAAGACACATCGCACATCGCTAGTCTAAATCACCAAAGGATCATCATTGGTCGATAAGTGTAAATTACACTAAGCTAGTAAATAAATGAGTTTAGCTTCATGTCCCATAACCACTGGCTTAACTTAAATATTTACGAAAAAATTGTAGATTTCCACTCGAAAATTGTCACAAGAGTTCAATCGAACAAGTCCAAGAATTAACCGACGAAGTAAACGCAAGCATTTCATACCACTTGTTTTGCTAAGCCGTTTAATTAGATTTCTCATACGAATGAGGTAAAGGTTTGTATATACTAATAGATTGGAAAACGGTTTTAAAAACAAGCTTTGTATTAAAAATAACATTGAAATCATTTTTGTTAAAAAGTTTGTGTGATATCCCGGGTTTTTGGGTAATATAAATTTAATAATCTGTATTAATAATTTAATTGGATTGATAATCTTTCCTTATAATTCTAATTTAAATTGATAATTTAATCTTTTAAAAGTTAATAAATATTGAATCTGGTAATATTGATAAGATTTGATTATTAAAATTAATAAAGTTTTAATATATTTATAATATATATTTTTTTATATATATTGTGAATAGAAATCTTTTGTTTAAATAAAAGATGAATTTTTCAAATTGTAATATATATATAGATATATGTTATAATTTGGATTGTTTGAAATTTAATTAAATCTATTGATAAATATATATGTATGAATTGTGAATTTAAAAGCTTTGTTTTAAAATTAATATTTTTCAAAGGATAGTTTAGATTAATTCAATTATTTTCAAAATATAAGATAATTGTTTATTTTAAATGAAATTGTTTAAAAAGGATTTAAACAAGCTTTGTTTTGTCTTCTTTTAAAATGCTCAAATAAAAATGGTTATAAATGTATAAAGTTAAATGTTTAAATTTTTAAAATACATGTATAAGAAATATATTTGTATTATAATTAGTTTTAGAATATTTTCTTTAAAAGGTAAATTTATATTTACAGATGTAAGTATTAATTAATTTAGTACATTTAAAGTTGTAAGTTTATATTTACATTTAATAAGTAAGTTATATTCACATCTAAATTAAGTAAAAATTAATTAAAATTTGCTAAGACATTTGTAAACATGTTAGGACATTTCATAAACACTTGTAAATCAATTAAACAATTTAATGACAAATGTAAGTTTAAACAACAAGTGGCAAGATTTTATTTTCTCTAAAAATTGAGTTAAATTAATAAAATGTTGTAAAAGAAGAAATCTGGTTATTTTCTTTTCAGTTCAAAATTTTTCAGTTCAAACTTTCTCAAATCTATTTTCTTTCATCTTCAAACTGTAATCAAAGAAAACTAAAAACCAAAAATCAAAGTCAAGAGCCTGATTTCATCTTCAATCTGAGATCAAGCAACTAAATCAAGCCTGGAATTTAAATCTGCAAGCATTTTATGTAACTTCAACCTGCATTAAAAAATGATGATTCAAATCTGCAACTAAAAGGAAGTTCAACTATAATTCAAATGCAAAGGCTTCAGATTTCAACAAGTAAACAAGCAAATTCAATGATGAAGCTTCAGATCTTTTCAAATGTCAAGTAATAGAAACAAAATCAAATGCAAGTTTCCAGAATTCAAGAATTTCAAAGCCTGGAAATAAAATCTTGCCCTCTGTTTCTTATTTTAAGGTGAGTAAACCTTTTTAAAAAACAGTTTGATTTGGATTTAACTTTAATGCATGTAAGAATATTGGTTTGTATGGAAGTGCTTCAGCCAGAAATTTATTTGAAAATTGATATGTATGTTGTGTGAGCATGTTTGTTTATATATATTCCAGATCCTGTTCACTGTTGTTTCACAGTTTCTGATTTCCTTCTAAAATTCAAATCTCCCAATCTAAACCATATTAGACTTTGATATTCGAATGAAATTTGTGTGTTAAGGTATGATGATAATTTTAAAAATAGTTTATGGTTTAAAAATCAACAAATTATTTTTAAGAATATGAAATAACAGAGGAAATCAAAAATAAATCAAAAACTAATATTTTTAATTCTGGAATTTGATTCCATAAATATATTAGTAAAGTAAAATGATGATTTTTGACATAAGTTTTAGGATTTTTAAAGGTATGGATGATGTGCAATTCTGAGATGATCATAATTCGATTTTTCGTCGATTGACGACAAACGAGGGAAGGTTGGCGGTCGTTACCATGGCTGGAGGTAGAGGTTAGATCGGCGATCAGATGAAAAATGGTCGCATGATTTTTAGTGCGACGTGGTGGTCGGAAATAGATCAGATAGGGTTCAACGTCAGTTTTGTCGACATGGTTTCTGTGGCAAAGTTCGTCGCCGAGGGAATGCTGGACTCGATCGCGAGGTGGGAAAGTGGTTTGTTAGAGTGTGGTGAAGTTTCAGGTAGGTCGACAGATGATCTGGTGGACGGAGGCGATGACGTGGAGGCTTTATCGATCGAGGTTGGAAGTTCTGGTGTGGTCGAAGTGCTCGTTTTCGAATCTCAGGCGATTTGACGAAGCTGGGTGGTTAGAGCACTAGCTAGTGTTGTCGGCGACTTGTTGAGGACCAGAGAGTTGGTCGAAGAAGGGTCGAAGTGACATGCACGTGCACGTGCACGTTTGTGCTTTCTGGTTCGTGAATTTGGGGAAGAAGAGTGACACTCGGGGGAAATCTCGTGATATTCGCGTTTCGACTCGAAGTGGGTAGGTATTCGAGAGGACTCGGGGTAGACTAGGGGGTTTTAGTGGGTTTACTCGGGTTTTCTTTTGTTTAGACTCGGGTGTTTTAAATTTAAGTAACCAGATTTGAGATTTTCAAAGCAAACCATATTTTAGTTTTAAAATTTAAGTATGGACAAGTTTTTAAGTATTTAAAACAAGTTTTAAATAAATGAATGTTTAATTTGATTTAACATATTTGAAATGGTTTTTCAAAGGTATTAAAATTAAATGTTTGTATAGTTTTGTTTAAAGTAAATTTTATTTCAAAATTGATTTCTAAATTTGCTTTTAATGAAGTAATGATTTGAGTAAATATTTAGAGTTTATTCTTAATTGGTTTAGTAGATACTAATTAAGAACAATTAATTAATAAAATAAATTTAAGCTTAATTACTTATTTGTAATTAAGAATGATTACTTAATAAAGAAATTAGTGGATAGTTAATGAATTAATTAGAATTTAAAAGATGATTAATTAGTTAATTAATTAATGTAATCAATTTTAGATTAATTAATTAGCCTAATTAATTTAAGATAATCAATTTATAATTAATTTCGTAATAAAGTAATTAATGGATAATTACTTAAAGTAATTAGGAGGAGTAAATTACTCATGGAAGCAATTAGCTGAGGTGATTAATGGGTAATCACTTAATGTTATCAATTAAGGAATTAATTAATATAATTATTTTAAAGTTAATTAATTATGAAGTAATTAATTAATTAAAGTATTAAGAATTATTTAATGATGGAATTAATTTTGGTTAAGTAATTAATTAAGAAAGTAATCAAGATTTTTAATGCAAGTAATTAGAAGATAATTACTTATGTAAGTAATTAAGAATTAATTACTTAATTTTAGTTTAGTTAATTAATAAATGTGATTAATTAAATGTGTTTAATTTAAGATTAATTACTAAGAGAAATTAATTAATAAAGTAATTAATTAAGGATTATTTGTTAATTTAAATTGATTAATAATTACTTAATGAAATAATTAAAGATTAATTAATTAGATTAATTAATCAAGGTTAATATAATTAATTAAGAAGTAATTAATTAAGATAAGCAATTACAAATTGTTAATTACCGTTTATGATTAATTAAGACTAATTAATGAAGTGGTTGATTAAAATTAATTATTTAATTAATTAAAAGGTTAATTAATTAGTAAGGATTATTTAATTAATGAATTAATCAAGGTTGATTAATGAAAGTAATTAATTAAAGTATGCTTAATTATATGCTTAATTAATTAATGAAGGTTCATTAATTATTGTAATTAATGATAGTAATTAAAAGTTAATTACTGTATATGGTTAAGGATAATTACTTGAATGTAATTAAAGTATAATTAATCAAGGAAGATTAATTAAGAAGATCATTAAAAGATGATTAATTAATTAAATTGTAATTAATTAATGGTTAAGTAAGAAGGATTTATAAAATGAAGTAATTAATTTAATTCTTTAAATTAATTAAAAGATAATATAAATCATTACTTATGAATGGGTGATAGTATTGAATACTTGGCATTGATTGATATCTCTGATGAGATATATGCTGTATGATATGGATGTTAGTTGAATTGTATGGATTATTTGATAATGTTGATTATCTGTTGTGAATTATCTTTCTTTGTGTATAAAGATAATGAATTGAATTTGTTTTAACCTTTAAAACAACTTGGCCTTAAAAGATACGCTTTGGATTTCGATGAGACCGGGATCGGGTTTCCGTATACCGGATTTCCAGGTTTGGAGACCCGAATACCACATCGATCCAAATTAACGATAGGTCGTGAATCAAGTGAAGATGAAGATTCAGAGTGCAAGGGTTATTATCGTTAACTCTGAGGGTGATTCCAAAATGAGTGTAACGAGATAATGCCTTCGGTTTCGTTCGAACCCGGAACGAACTTGTATGGATTGAATGCTTTCAGCACATCATCAGGTGGACGATGAGCATTCTAAGTGATGTGTTCTGATTAAAGGTAATCGTGACCTCAAGCCTCATCAACCGGGAATGGCTAAAACAGGGGAGGTGCAGCAAGGTTAGTGGGTAGCACCCAAGTAGTATAAGATTCCCCTGTCTAGAAGTCCCTTCTTTTTATTCGGCTTTGTGGGCGGTTGCTAGCTACAACCGCGGGGTTTCTTATGCGGGAATTATCCAGTAAGGGATGTTCCGGCCTTGTGTTGCAGGGGAGCGGGCGTACTCCTCGGTACGTTGATCTAGGCCACGTACTGTGATGGGCGGTACCCCAGTAGCCCTGCCATTGTATGGAATCCAATTTCCAATAAGTGCCATCGGTCTTGATTGTATAACCCACTTTGTTGGCTAGTATGCTGGAATTTAATAATGTAACAATTTCAGCTATTTCATATTTATTTGAAAACCCTAGACCCTATTATAATATAATCGGATTTCCTATCAAATGTTTTGGTTATCGTAAGGTAAAAACATTTCCGTGTTTATGTGCGGGAAGTCTTACGAGATACCTTTTCTTTCAAAGGTTTTTTTCAAAGTTAAACAAGTTTAAACCGTTTACTCACACCAGACCCATGTCTGACCCAAGTGTTTATTTTCTGTTTTATTAAACTCTTGGGTACTCAATATTATATTGAGTAGTCGAGGGATTCAGGTTAGCTTTGACGAATGCAGGGAAGATTTGGAGCAGGTGGCTTCAACGTGTAGATATTATGGTTTCCGCTGTGTTAGAGTTGTGTCTGTATTGTATTGATATATAGAGATGTATGATAGACAGATGTTTATAACTGTCTAATATGAGATGTATAGTTGTGTAACTCTGTTGTATATGATACTATGTAATATTTTATGTGATATATTATATTTCATTCGTTCCGCTGTGAGTATCTGATGTTGTTGTTCTTTCTTCTTTCTTTTCTTTTCTTCTTCTATCCCTTTCTTTCTTAATTAACGATGCGACTTTCTGTGGAGAAAAAGTTGGGTCGTTACAGTTTGAGTATTTACTACTAGTATGGAAACCTTTGTATTTTAAAGTGACAAATCACAAAAATGATTGTAAAAACAATCAATCACCAAAAATTCACATACGAGAATGTGAATTAAATCCATAAAAATCGATATCAAATCCATCAAATGGATATTCCCAAAAATCCAAAGAAAGAAGTCATCAAAGTCGATAATAAGTGATAACAACCAACCGGATCAACAAAAATCGATAAAAAATGGAAATCCAATCAAAAACAACCAAAATCGGCAAAATCGGCAGTTCCAAACGTCTGGGGGTTCATCCAGACGTCTGGATTTGGGTTCTGGAAATATTCCAGAAACCTACCAGACGTCTGAAAACTAACCAGACGTCTGGTAGGTTTGGACCAGATGTATGGTCCAAGTCTCTACCATTTTATTCTTTTTTGCCGTATATTTTTTTTTCATCTGCTGCCCTAACCAGACGTCTGGACCTTCCAACCAGACGTCTGGTTGCCTTTTCTGGGCAACAATTTGCCTAGGCCAATGATGGCCAAAATGATTCGGAAGCGATCGGAAGAGCGACGGAGGCTAGGGATTTATGCCAAGAAACAACCCAGTCTTATAAACTCTTCGATACACTCCAAATAACACGTCCAAATATCCAAGATAGGGTCTTTAAAGATTTTGACTTCAAAACACCAAAATTTGGAAAATTCACCAAATCAATTCAAATCAATAGCAAATGAACATGAATAGATGTTAGGAATTCATACCTAACAACAATGAAAACTATAGACATAGATGTGAGTTCAAAAACTCACCTTTAAACCCAAAAACAACGAATGAGAAGCTCAAAAACAAAGGAAAGATCAACTACTCTTCAACTTCAACTCTAGAAGTTCCAATCTAAGATCATAAGCAAATATTTCCGAAGTTAGGTTATAGAAAATTTCTGAAATTGGAGAGAGATTGAGATGGAGAAGAAGAAGAGGATGCTTACCTAAGCTTCTCTATGATTTTGGAGCTTGGATCTTGAATTTCCTAAGAATCTAGGGCTTAGGAATTTTAATTTCTTTTCTTTTCCCCCATTTTTTCTTTTAGGGCTTGAGTATTAGGAAATTGGAAATGAAATGAATGAAGAGTAGAGGGGTGGAGTGGGAGTTATTATGTAGAGAAGTTGGGTTCTCTTAGTGGGCTGAAACCCAAACCCAAAGCCCCAAATGAAAATATCAAAATTCTACTCAACTCCAAACATATCGATGTTTATACTCAAAAAGGTTGTAAACGCCATTTTGGACTCAATGGAAGTGGTCTCGAGTCCTAATCCGACTGTTCACAAAAAGTAACATTTCGGACTTTAATCCGATTAACGATGCTATATTTAAATAAAACATTTAAATATATAATCGTGAAATATGTGGGTTGTTACAAGAACCTTTAATGCACTCAACGAGCATATTAACACAAATTCAATTCAAAAATTCCTTTGAATATTATAAACATTTACCCTTTTAATAATCTTACTTTATAAAAAATTATTTTCTTATAATAAAACTTAATCAAATACCACTTTATAAATATATATATTTTATCAAATGATTTCTAATCTAAACATTTGTTTACTTCTATAAATAAATTCTAATATACATATACGAGTCAAGATTTTTATCTGAAATACATGCTTGTTTACATTAAAACATTTACAAAGCTCTCTATATACACGTTAAAATAATAAATTACTTCCACCGACTCAAACATCACACTACATCAAGAAAGCATCAAGTTTAAATTCATATTTCAATTTTAATTAATTACATTATTTTTCATAAGATACAAGCAGTAACTTTACTTATGAAGACACTGCACTGTCTCATGATCAATATTTAAGTAAGTTAAACAATATTTGAGTAGGTTTCTAACCCTTAAGTGTGGATTCCTACTTAATATTATTCTTAAACAATTTATTTCAAATTTAAAACAATTAAATAAGCATACATAAGAAACGAACCAATCAATGCGTTGAATGGAAAACAATCCACCAGCTTCTTTCATTAATGGATTAGAAAACTACAATTGTATACTGAGCCACCCTAGTGGTCTAATATTCACTACCAATGCTGAAGCTAGCGGCTGTACCAACTTTTTTCATTCTTTGTTCGACATCATTTATTTTATATTTCAGATAGAAATTTACTTAAAGTTAGGAGTAAAGATGCTACAAATAAAAATAACAAATACATCCCCAGATGATTACCCCTGTAATCATTATATACACATACTATCACTTATTATAGAGTAACTACTCAACACATCCAGGAGGATAGGGAATCTAAGTCCCATCTAAGGCCAAGACTCGTATCTTATATATATATATATAATATTGTTCTGAACCTGCTCTGATGCCAAATGAAACACCCTACCTATACGAAAGAGTATCACTATGCAATATTATCTAGTAATACAGAGTATGGGGTGATATTGGGATATCATATGTTTGTATTCCTTTGGCTAACACTGGTATGTATTTCAAAAATCAAGTAAACAACTTAGTACTACGTACATGGTATTGGCACAAGGCAATAAATAAGTGTGTTTCCTAAATAGAATAATACACAATATACAATAAATGATAGAGAAAACACAGTGTTATTAAATGCAACGATAAATATATAATACAAATATACATAAGTCTTAAGGGGATACAAAAATATATGTCAAATTCCCACTATCTCAAAATAATATACAAGGTATATCCAATATACAACACAAGTCATACATACATGAAGTAACATAATACATAATGTATACAATAATACTATACCCTCCATCTATGCCTAACATCCACAAGATGGTCCTAATGTCACTGAACCTGAAATTTCTCAGACTGACCCGAGTATTATACAAATAACGCATGAGTAAAACTATGTCTAAAATGAAGATGTCAATACATCACAATAAATAGCACGGAATAACAATAGTCAATCTAAATATTATCACCTAAATAAAATCATCGTATTAGATAATAAATCATGTGCATATAATCAAATGGGTGATATAACCATACAAATTAACAAAGGTGATGCAAAAGTAATCGTCAAGTATAATTGGGCTAGCACATAGCAATGCCCAAGTATAATCATCAGATAATAACAAGGTAGACATCCCCATGCCTATCCTACTCATAATGATAAATTAAAAGATCATCCATGCATCAAAACATAGAAATGTGACACATGCCAATGAAAAATAATTAGCGACACATGCCAATTAAATATAGTTGGTGGCATTCGCCTATAAAAGATAGTAGGCGACGCATACCAATGAAAGATAGTAGTTGACACAGGCCAATGGAAAATACGGATTGACCATATGCAGAACAAGGTCTTAGGTATAATCCCAACTCATCATCTCAACTGAAGTAAAATAAAAGAATATGAATACTTTCACATACATGAAGAACCAGATGGGAGACTGAAAGCACTTACTTGCTCCAGGAGACTATGTATGTGTCAGTCTAACATGGCTCCTATAATCTTTAGTTGCCTTGAAAGTAATCATGACACATATTTATCAGTGTACTCATCAATGCAAGAACTCGATCATGACCCTACAAGTGTCTTTAATGGTAATAGACTGCTGGCCTATGTGACATAAGGGCAAACGCACATAGCAATATCACATAACTATATGATAAAAGTATGTCATAGGTTTGGGGCATGACCCCACAATCAGGCTACTGCGATGGATACTACCCTAATTAGGTTCACTCTTGTAACATAAGAGGAGTCGGACAGTGATAGACAAATATATTGTATCTATAAATGATGGTCAACAAACAGCCATAAACATATGTCGATACAAGGGAATTTGGCACAAGCTTAGCTCACCACAGCTAGCCTATATCCTAATCTCATCGTGCTTATCCTGGTATGAGTGTCATCCATGAGTAAAGGATAATCGAATAAATGTCACGAGGCATCCCATACGACCGCGTGCTACTCGATCGTTTATTCAGAGCTCATATATCACACCTGATCCATCACTATATTCTAGATTATGAGTCATAGGAGTAATTGGAAAAATACTACATAGTGTCCCATACCAAATAGTATTACTAATCTATTTACTCAAATTTCTCACAATCTTGAATTTCACACAATATTATTCTATATAACGAGTCCAAATAATAACTGGAGAAATATTACTGAAAGTCCCATATCTGACGGTATTGTAACTATGTTTTAGGTTTCTCATTACATAGAATTGAAAATTATTATCCAGCTTTTAGACCAAGCAGCTTTCATATGAATCTGGATGTTAGGACGAAGATGAAATGGTTCAAGGACCTGGATTCAGGCTAGGAATGGTAATTGAAGAAATGTTAGAGAGTTGGAGTGCAATGTAACATCACCCACTTGGAGGCCCAAAACTAACGACTATGGATGCTGTAGTCATCCACAGTTATTAATCCTCGAAGATCAAATACGGTAATATTATATACATTGATATAACATGAACACATGGATATGGAAAAAAATTATAATCAATAAACAACTTTCACATTCCATTTCAAATTCATTACATAATCCCACATTCGAGAACCACATTCAAAGAAATTATAATTATCACGACATACGCGAAGAGCGACATGTGAAGATGCCCCCTTGGGTGATCAGAGTGTGTGTGTGTGTATCTAGGAAATTAAACAACTTTGCCTTTACATCAAAACACTTTGGAATCAAAATAGGAAGAACTTCTAATAGCTATCTTGCCTCCTGCACACCTCCGGAAGCTTATTCGTCTAAAGAGATACCTGAAAAACTCAACTCTCAAACTACTCAAAATTAATTGAGCACCCGAGAGTTTAAGGGGAAAACATAAACTTTAAGTCAGACATAAAGCCTGGTATGAATAATAACCTACCATCTCAAACCATTTAGATATCTAGTGAGACCATGCCGCTTAGCGAAACGGGTTTTCCCATCACTAGTATCTTATCCAAAAATTATAAGAACCATATACTGTGCTCCTGCATCCACAATGGTTAAAACATAGGAATTTAAAATATTATGATGATATGCAAACAAGTAAATTATTTTGGATTCCCATCCCTATTCATTTGACTATCTATCTCAGTTATAGTTTCTAGGGTCACTATTAACCTATTAGTTTTCATGGGCTGACTAATAACCTGTTTAAAGCTTGTGGACTATTCGTCCGTTCTCTTAGTTTTCGTGTGATCACTAAGAACCTATTTGCTCCTACCAATAACTTCATTATTCCATGGGTTCTCCCTGAACCTATTGGCATCTCCAATAACTTCTTTCATACCATTTTCATGGGTTGACTAAAAACCTATCGATTTCTGTCAATAATTTTATCCGTATATAGCTTTCATGGGATCACTACGAACCTATTGGCCCCTACCAACAATCTTACTAAACATGGTTTTCATGGGTTTACTATGAACCTAGCTGGTTATTCTGTCCTTACTCCCTAACATACAGTTATGGGTCCATTACATAGGAATATATTTATAGAAGAAGCATATACAAAAGTATACCAACATTTTTGGTTTAATACCCTTAAAATGATTTTCCCCGAAATTTGTTTAGTCCCTTTAATCCATTATTTTTATTAAGGAAAGATTCTTCAAAAACTCCAAGTTTAAAAGCATTTTGGAGCTCTTTCAGTGCCATGGGTTTTTCCTTTTAAAGATGAGATTGGGTTCTTTGCTTTGAAAACTAAGGCTTTCAAAAACTTTTACTTTCGTAACCATTAAAATCTATCTTTTGAAAGATTTCAATTCTTCTTTTCAAAACACTCAAACATATGACTTTCGAAACACTTAATCTCTTTCGAAAGCATTATAACCTTCCTTTCGAAAATATTGAAGCATATCTTTCCAACACATAGACGCATAGCATCGAAACCATTTGAAAGTACCTCTTTCGAAACCATTAGGTTTATCCTTAAAATAACTTCTGGGTCAAAGTGAATATAAATGAAATTACCCCTTTCGAAACCATAACCTTTAATTAAAGTGATTGTGGAAAATTGATGGCTTCGGAACCATCCTTTCGAAAGCTTTAATCATTTAAGTAAAACATTTGGAAGGATGGCTTCGAAACCCTTTTTGAAGCCATTGCCTTCGAAACCTTTAGTATGAGTGGCTAATGGAGCACTTTTGACGGCACTGAGAAGCAGCTTGTTAGATTTGTAAAAGAAAAACTAGCCTTTTGAAAGCATTGAAACTTCAACATATTCGAAAGGTATGAAGACGGCAGCAAGGCTTTGACTTGCTTTAAAGTTACCCTTTTGAAAGCTTTTCTTTAAAACATAATCTAAGGCAACTCATTCGAAAGCTACCCTTTCGAAACAAGAAGGCAGCAACCCCTTCGAAAGCTATATAAAACACCCTTTCGAAAGCATTCATTAAAAACAAGGCAAGCGGCACCACTTTTGAAAGCAAAACAAAAGACCTTCGAAAGCCATTTAAATTGGTCTTAACCCCTTCGAAAGCATGGTTTCGACTCCATACCTTTCGCCTTTCTTCAATCGACTATGTACCAAAGCCTTGACACATTGTGTATTGGTTTCGACTTATTTCAGACGGAAGTACATGGTCAAAAGGTAGTTATTGGAACTGCGAAACAATAAACTTATGCAAAACTGTTGTTATTACCTTTTTAAGTAATATTTTCAAGTAGCTTGCCTATTTGTAAGAATGTAATTGGTTTCCATAAACTTTACAAAAATATTTTCCTAAAAGACTACCGAATTCATTTCAGATTTAATAAAAATAATTAGAAAAGAAGCACTTCCCTTAAGCAAAGCAATTAAGACATTTAAGTCCTCCAAATAAATTAATTTAATTTCCATAATAAATTACTTTGGAAAAATTCCTAAAAATTTTAAAAATTCACTTTTAATATGTTATGTAACATATAGAAATTCCAGACCCAAATTCTTTTGTATAACAGCCGAAACAAAATTTTAAACCTAATTATCTATTTCATCCTTTAAAGATTCATAATAAATTTTGTATAGCTTGGAAAATTAAAACTCATGTCCAAAATAATATTTCAAAAACATATTAATTCCTCATGGCATTCGAAACACAATTAACATGATTTTAGACTTAAAGTCGAGATAAACATTCATAAATCATACTTGTTTAAATCAAACATATCATGAAATCCAAGCAGATCAACACTAAAATCATCATAAAGGTTTTAAACATAAAATCCGAAATCAAATGCTCTTTAAAAATGAAAATAGGGACGGTTTTGATTATTATTCACCTTGCTTAGGATAAGGAACTTGAGATTCGATTTAGATTAATCCTCCTTGCTTGATTCCTTAGCTTTTAATGGATTTTCTCCTCTTCTTCCCCTAGGTTATGGCCGGCTTGAGTTCTTTTGTTTATGTTTTAGAATTTTGAATTATGAACATGTAAATAATGAGAACAACGGTTTAGGGGTTATGGTGGTGGCCAATCCCCATAGTGCTCTTACCTTATTTTCTTATTAATTAACATATGAAACCGTTCATAAACCCATTCTTTTAAGGTTTTATTTAATTAAGTGCGGCCTCTATTTACATTTTCAAATCTCAATCCCTTTATCACACTAATATTTACAATATTCTATTTAATTTATCTAATTAAATCTCCTGAATAATGTTATTAAAAACTAGAGGTGTTACAGGCTCCCCTCAGAGAATTTCGTCCTCGAATTCAGTAAGGACTAAATACTAAACATAGCAATCATCTGTAGCAAATCCTAACTACCATACTAGCCTACCTGACTAGCAACAATCTATATAAAGCAAATATAGAACATACCCTTATAGCATATTAGAATAAGTATCTCTAATCCTGTCTTCTGTCTCCCAAGTATAGTCCTTCTCGTTATCGCTCCACTGAACTTTCACCAACTTGACTGTCTTGTTCCTTAACCTTTTATCATCTCTCGCTACAACCCAAACTGGTTGTCTAACAAAAGTCAAATTCGATTTTACTATCAAATCGTCCAACCCTATCGGAGGAATAATAGTCTTTGGATTATGCACATACTTGCGAAGATGAGACACATGAAACACATTATGGACACCTATTATACTGCTCGGTAACTCTACTCTGTATGCGAGCTTTTCGATCCTCTCTATAATTAGGAACGGGCCAACATATCTCGGTGCCAATTTCCCTGACTTTCCGAATCAAACCACGCCCTTCATCGGTGATACTTTAATGAAAACCCTATCTCTAACTGAGAATTCTAGGCCTTTACACCTCTTATCTATTATAACTCTTCTGTTTAAACTGAGCTTCCTTAATCCTTTCTCGAATCAACTCAATCTTCTCTGTCACTTCTCTAACCAAATCTGGATCCAAGACTAATCAGCCTCCAGTTTCCAACCAACATGCTGGTGATTTGTATGGCTTTCCATACAAAGCTTCAAAAGGCGTCATTCCTATACTGGTATGATAACTGTTATTATAGGAAAACTCCACTAAGTGTAGGTAATATTCCCAAGATCCACCAAAGTCCAATACATAAGCTCTTAACAAATCCCCGAGTACCATATTGACTCTCTCTGTCTGCCCATCCGTCTGAGGGTGATACGCAGTACTCGTCCTAAGCTTGGTACCTAATACATCTTGTAGACTCTTTCAGAATTCACTAGTAAATAAAGCATCTCTGTCACTGACTATACTACTAGGAATTCCATGTATTCTACCTATGTTCTTCATGAACAATTTAGTTAAAATAGGTGTCGTCCTGATTGACTTAACTGGAATGAAATAAGCACTCTTGGTATACCTATCCACTATGATCCATATACTTTCATTTCCTCTATTCGACCTTGGCAACTCGTCTATAAAATACATGGATATCGAATCCCATTTCCAAACTGGTATCTCCAGAGGTTGAAGCAACCCACTCGGCTTCTAATGTTCAACCTTCACTTGTTGATAGTTTGCACACTGCCTAAACCACAAGCCAACATCCTTCTTCATACCTTCCCAATAGAAGCTCCTCTTCATATCTTGATACATCTTGGTTCCTCCATGATGAATTGTAAATTTGGATCAATGGCATTCTCTAATAACTTCTTTCCTCAAGTCCTCAACATTCGGAACACACAACCGTCCCTTCTTTCTCAACCATCCCCTCTGGTCAAGATTAAAATCCTTTAGATCATCGATCTTCGACCCAACTTCAAAACTTCTAATCCTCTTGGCTAATAATGGATCCTCTTTCTGCTTAGAAGCAATCCTTTTGATCAACACTGGTCGAACTTCCAAACAGGACAACATGGTGGTGCTCTGACTAGAACTAGCAGACAATCTTAACTGCATACTACAAGTAGTCAAAACTTCTAAGTCCTTCCATTCTTCCAACATAGCTAACACCACATTCTGATGTCTTTTGCTAATAGCATCCACTACTTTGTTTCCTTTCCCAAGTGTATACTCTATACCAAAATCATAAGCTGCTAAAAACTCCAGCCACCTTTGCTGACTCACATTCAACTCCTTCTGAGAGAATAAATACCTTAAGGACTTATGATCTGTGTATAGCTCAAAGCTCTCCCCTAAGAGATAAAGTCTCCATATCTTCAGTGTAAAGATCACCGCTGCCAACTCCAAATCATGAGTAGGATATCTTACTTCGTGTGGTCTAAGCTTTTGTGAAGCGTAGGCAAAGACTTTACCCTTCTGCATCAACACAGCTCCTAATCCGGTCCCACATGCATTAGTATACACTACAACCCCTGGTTTCTGTCAGGAACTACTAACACAGGTGCGTTGGTCAACAAATGCTTTAACTTAAGGTATGCTTCCTCACATTTGTCGGATCAGACAAACTTCAGGTCCTTCTTATTTAATTTAGTCAAGGGCGCTGCTATCCGCGAGAAATTCTTAATGAATCTCCAGTAATAGCCAGCATGTCCAAGAAAACTTCTAATCTCAGTCACCATCTCTGGTCTCTTCTAGTTATTAATAGCTTTGATCTTATCTGGATCGACTGACAAACCCTTCTCTGAAACCACGTGACCAAGAAACCTAACCTCTTTCTTCCAAAAATGACACTTGGAAAACTTTGCTTTTAGCTGATACTACCTTAGCATCTCAAGCACTACTCTAAGACGATCTTCATGCTCTCTTTCATCCTTAGAGTATACTAAAATGTCATCTATAAACACCAACATAAAACTATCCAAGTACTCTTGGAAAACTCGGTTCATCAGATCCACGAAAAAAGCTGGTGCGTTCATTAACTCGAATGGCTTTACTAACCATTCGTACGAACCATATCTAGTCTGAAATGCAGTTAACGGAATACTGTCCTCTTCCACTCTTAACTGATGGAAACCTATCACCAAATCCAATTGGGAAAACACACGGGCTCCATACAGCTGATCAAATAGATCGTCAATTCTCGACAAAGAATACTTATTCTTAATCGTCTTCTCATTCAACTTATGATAGTCGATACACATCCTTAATGACCCATCCGGTTCTTCACGAACCCTACGGCCGCTCTCCAAAGCAAACCGCTTGATATAATAAAATTTCTCCCTTCTAGGTCCACTAGCTACACTTTCAATTCCTTCATCTAGGTCGGTGTCATCCTGCTAGGTGGTCTACTTACAGGTTCTACTCCTACCACAAGATCTATCCAAAACTCAACAGCTCATTTTGGTGGTAGTCCTATAACCGGCTCAAAGACATCTGTAAACTCTCTTTGCTATCCGAATCTGTCTTAACTCTTCTTCTACTTCCATGGCACTCGACAGAGTACAAGCATTCCGGTCAGAATCCTCCATTGAGAATATAATTTGGTTATGACTATTAGGGTGTCTCAATGATATTTCCCTAACTTGGCAAAATATCCTAGCCTCATATCTACCCAACCAATCCATACCCAAAATGATTCCAAAATCTACGAAATCAAAAATGCACAGACTGCATGTAAACTTATGACCTAACAAATCAAGTTCTATCTAGTCACATCTCATTCCCAGAGTTGCATAGCCTCTTATCTGATTCGCAACCCTTAAGGAAGTAACAAGGTATGTGGGTTCTAAACATAACATATTAACCAAAAATTGAGATATAAATGAATGTGATGCACCAGTATCAAAAAGTACCCTAACCGATATACTTCGAATCAAAAGCGTACCTTCTATCACAGTCTTTATTTTCTCATTAGCAGTTGGTCTAGCAGATGATGGTCCAACATCAAAGATCTTTTCCCTGTCCGTCCTGACTGGTTCTGGACACTGATTCTTATAATGCCCAACTTGGTCACAGTTAAAGAACTTCCCGCCCTTCTTTTCTACAGCCTTCTTCCCCTTGCCTATCCGGCATTCATGAGCATAATTGACCCTTCTTATCACACTTGAAACATACCAGGTCCTTTGCCTTCTTGGCAGCCTCTCCCTTCTGGGTTCCCTTCTTCTTAAAGAACTTCATCTTCTTTCCCTGAGAACACTGGGTTTCAACCGGCTTTTCCTTTCCATAAATAGAAAGCATTTCCTCATGTCGGATTGCCATTTCCACAACAACATTACAAGGATCATAGATATGTGGCAGGGTCGCCCTAGCAATCTTGGGTCTCAGTCCCTGAATGAACTTCTCATTCTTCTTGATGACGGTGTCAATAGCAGCATACCTATATTTGGATAGGTCATCAAACTTAGCAGCGTACTCAATTACCGACATCTCACCCTGCACCAAATCCATAAAATTTCTCAATAATGCTGACTTAGCAACTTCAGACAAAAATCTCTGCTCGAATCTTCGAAATTCTGCCCAAGTTAACTCTTCCTTAGGAACCCTGGCGGTTACACTATTACACCAATGAAGTGCTGCTCCCTATAACTGCCTAGAGGCTAGTCTCATCTTCTGCTCATCATTCAATCTCATGTTGGCCAAGATTCTCTCATAATGCAACAGCCAATTCTCATCTTCTATGGCATCCTCCATTCCCACAAACGGCTTCCCACCAAGACTGGTGTAATCTCTACTCAACTTAGCATAGTTGTTTCCAATTGGAGCCATATGATTAGCTTCTCCAACATTCCCACCTACTCCGGCAGTTGCTCCTGCTTGCATCATATTGACGAAGAATTGATACATCATCCTTATATCCATTGGCGGATTTCTAGCATCTGCATTTGGATTAGCATTTGCGTATCGACCCGGGTTCCTCCTGGTGGGTCAAGCATTTTCGTTTGTTGTGGTACTTCCTCCACCAAGATTTCCTCTTATGTTTCCTGCCTTCGTATCTTCCTTTCTCGTAAATCTGCATATGATCCTTAGCAAGATACAGAAGAATGGCCTAAGAGAAAGGGGAATACGTACTTATTTATATATATCAAATAGAAGTACATTACTATAGCGTTAACCCAAACCCCGAAGTACGTTACTATAGCGTTAACCCAAACCCCGATCTTATTTTCTGATTCATTGGATTATGTTTTGAAAAAATCTTTTATGCTTAAATTTCTTTTAAGTTTTCATAAACCTATGCTCTGATACCAACTTGTAACAACCCCCACTTGGAGGCCCAAAACTAACGGCTACAGATGCTGCAGTCATCCATAGTTATAAATACTCGGCGACCAAATACGGTAATGTTAGGTACATTGATATAACAGAAAGACATGGATATCAAAAAAATTTAAAATCATTAAACAACTTTCACATTCCATTTCAAATCATTTCAAATTCATTACATAATCCCATATTCAAGAACCACGTTCAGAGAAATTATAATTATTACGACATATGCAAAGAGCAACATGTGAAGATGCCCCCTTGGATGATCAGAGAGAGAGAGTGTGTGTGTGTATCTAGGCAATTAAACAACTTTCTATTACATCAAAACACAACGGAATCAAAATAGAAAGAACTAACAGCTATCTTGCCTCCTGCACGCCTCCGGAAGCTTATTTGTCTAAAGAGATACCTGAAAACCTTAACTCTAAAATTATACAAAGTTAATTGAGCACCCGAGAGTTTATGGGGAAAACATAAACTTCGTGTCAGACATAAAACCTGGTATGAATAATAACCTACCATCTCAAACCATTTAGATATCTAGTGAGACCATGCAACTTATCGGAACAGGTTTTCCCCTCACTAGTATCTTATCAAAAAATTATAAGAACCATATACTATGCTCCTTCATCTACAATGGTTAAAACAAAGCAATTTAAAATATTATAATGATATGTAAACAAGTAAATTTTCATGGGTTCTCCCTGAACCTGTTGGTATCTCCAATAACTTCTTTTATATCATAGTTTTCATGGATTGACTAGAAACCTATTGACTTCTATCAATAATTTTATCTGCATAAAATTATTGATTGAAGTCAATAGGTTCCTAGTCAACCCATGAAAACTATGATGTGAAAGAAGTTATAGGAGATACCAACAGGTTCAGGGAGAACCCATGAAATAATGAAGTTATTGGCATGGGCCAATAGGTTCTTAGTGATCCTATAAAAACTATGAGACTGGTCAGATAGTCCATAAGCTTTAAACAGGTTATTACTCATCCCATAAAAACAAATAGGTTAATAGTGACCCTAGAAACAATAACTGAGATAGGTAGTCAAATGAATGGGGACGGAAAAATCAAGAACAATTTACTTGTATGCAGATCATCATAATATTTTAAATTGCTATGTTTTAACCATTGTTGATGTAGGAGCATAGTATATGGTTCTTAGAATTTTTGGATAAGATACCAGCGAGGGGAAAACCCATTCCTCTAAGTGGTGTGGTCTCACTAGATATCTAAATGGTTTGAGATGGCAAGTTATTATTCATACCAGCCTTTATGTCTGACTCGAAGTTTATGTTTTCCCTTTAAACTCTCGGGTGCTTAATTAACTTTGAATAGTTTGAGAGTTGATGTTTTTAGGTATCTCTTTAGACAAATAAGCTTCCAGAGGCGTGTAGAAGGCAAGGTAGCTATTAGGAGTTCTTTCTATTTTGATTCCGCTGTGTTTTGATGTAAAGACAAAGTTGTTTAATTGCCTAGATACACACACACACTCTCTGATCATCTAAGAGGACATCTTCACATGTCGCTCTTGGCATATGTCGTAATAATTATAATGTCTCTAAACGTGGTTCTCGAATGTGGGATTATGTAGTGAATTTGAAATGATTTAAATGGAATGTGAAAGTTGTTTAATGATTTTAAATGTTTTCCATATCCATGTGTTTTTGTTATATTAATATATCTAAAATTACCATATTTGGTCGCCGAGGATTAATAACCATGGATGACTGCAGCATCCGCTAGTTTTGGGCCAAGTGGGGGATGTTACATGCAAATTACTCTAAGTAGAGAGGTTGGTACCGACTACTTTTTAGGGCAGTATCGAATTGATTTCTTTCACTTTGGTGGTTTTCGATGCTATGTTCAAGGAGTGGTTGGATAAAGTGGTCATCTTAGTGCTCGTTTTTTAACGAGTAGTTGAGTACCTCCCAAAATCTCTATAGAAAAGGTCAAATACTATACGTGTCAGAACATCTCGGTAAAAACCTGATTTCAAATGCAAAAGTGCTCATAGCTAGGAGAATTGAAGATAGAAGATGAAGTATAGGAGAGACATGTGATTTACACTGAGCAAATCATGTCGGCACCGACATGATTTAAAGATAGGGGAGACTCTGTCTTCTCTTCTACTTTCTCGGATCTAGAGTTTTATCTGGCCTTCAACAATCTAGGGACTCTGGTAGACGATTCTTCTATGAATAGCAAGGCAAGAGCAATCCATAGGGGACTTTTGGTCATTATTCTTCTTCATTCTTTTATCTCTAGCTAAATTTTATCATCTACAAGGCTATCCTTTGTTGTTCTAAATGAACTTGAACTGTAAAGCCCTTGTATTTATGACAATCATCTCTATATTAAAGTTAAAGTGGATGTAGGCCATATAATTTGCCGAACTACTACAAAACTCATGTGTTTTTATTGATTTCTTGTTATTTCTTACTAGATCTACTTGTTTTCATATATCTTGGGGTGTTGTGTTACTTTTAGGCCCAACAGTTTTAGTGCTTTCATTGAGAAAAGAGCTTCTTAGGAGTAGATCTAGTAGTCTATTGTGGATTAGAGCATCCATGAGTTAGGTCTAGAAGGTTTTTGTAGTAGATCTAAAGGAATTTCATACTCGGAGTAATGGAACCAAGGAGATCTAGAATGTCTAGAGTTGGAGCTTGAGCTGGTAGAGAAGATGCAACTTCTTACCACAATGAAACTAACCAACCGGCGGTCGCTTTGCTAAGACCATCTTCCCTTCAGGAGATGGTGTTGAGAGTCAAGTTCAATAGGATGATGGTAAAGCTGAATTAGAGAACAGTGGACAGCCAGAAGGCACTTATTGAGAAGATGGATGCCGGTATTGCCTTGCTAACCCTACAGTTCTAAGGGGCCTAAGAGAAGCCGGAGAGATGCATCATCTTGTGGTTCTGAGAAGAAGAATTAATCTACTTTTGGCTACAACAAAAGAGATGGGAAGTAGAAAATAAAGGAACTGGAGCCATAGAGAAGAACGCTGGAGGAAGTGGCTAGGCCTCATAAAAAGGAATTCATATCGGTACCGACCAGAATCTGGTCGAAACTGACATGAATTTAAGGAACTTTGGGGCTATGGCCTGATGTCGTCAATCTATCGTATTTTGAGGATGATTTACAGGATACTGGCAATAAGGGTGGATCAAATCCTAGAGCATAGGATGCTGGTGTTCAAGCAACCACTGTAGAACCAACTAGATGTCAAAGAAGACCGGAGAAGTGGCTCTCTAAGAGACAGAAGTCCTAGGCATCAACGAGCGAACCGATACGATTTGCGGAGTCAAACACTTAGCGTTGCTCCTCATAGTCATTTTTTGGATCCCCAGACTAGTGAGGAGCATATTGCTGATATGATAAAGTGGTTGATAGTGGAAAACTGATGGAGAAAAATAAAAATTGGGGATCTGGGCCTAGTAGAACTCTGATCACAGTGAATATCTTGTAGGAATAATTTCCTAAGAAATTTATAATGCCTTTGATTCCATCGTACAATGGGACGACTGATCCTAAGAAACATTTATTCAAGTACGAATGGCACATGGATGGTGCCAGAGCGATAGATGCAATTCGACGTAATTGTTTCCTCATCTTTTTAGATGGGGTTGCATTGATCTGGTTCACCCGGCTTGCACCAAAGTCCATCATGACTTTTGATAAATTGGATAAGAAGTTTTTAAGTAGTATAGGCTCCACACTGCTCGGCTCAAGGATGTGATGTCCTTGTCAGGCATTTCTTAGGGACCTAAAGAGTCATTGAAAGGTTTTCTGAACGTATTTAATATTGCGGTCACGAAGGTAAAGAATCTAGACGAGAATATGATGTTGATGGCTTTGGTCCGTGGGATACATTCGAATAAGGATTTTGGAAAATGGCTAAGGATGAAATAGCCAACTACTATAGAAGAGTTCCACCGAAAGGCTAACCAATTTCTACGCTTAGAAGCAGATCTAGTTTCTAGGAAGGTTGGTGTTGGACAGCTGAAAGAGGTTTTTCAAAGTAATGTGGCTATCAAACAACTAATGAGAGTGCTAGTAATGTAGCTGTGACCGTTGGGAATTCTAATAAACAGAGAAAGAGGAATTAGAGTAATGAGGGTAAGCGGAATGGTGCCAAAAATTGTCCAAGAAATATGAGGCTAGAGAACCATGCATCTTTGAAAGACACGATCGAAAAAATCTATCTTGCTACATAAGGAGTTTGGAAATATGGAAAGCCACCTCGGAGGAAGGCAATGAAAGTGGAGCAAGGTTTTGAGAAGTACCATTGATTCCATGAGACCCATGGACACAACATGAATGAATGTTGCCACTTGCAGAATATTATTAAGGAGTTAATCCACAAAAAGAAATTGCAGCAACATATTAGAGAGCCACAGGATGGCAGACAGAATGTTAGACTCTAAGGGCCGAACGCCCAAGGGAACCAACTGGACCCATCAGAGAGAAGGATTATAATTAACACAATAACTAAAGGACCTCCTCCAATGGAGAAAAGCTAGAGTGAGATAGAGAGATTTGTGATTCTTTGAAGAATGTACCGTAGGAGTGCTGCTTCACCATTGAGGACGGAGCTCCAGCTAAGTAGCAAAGTTTTGTGACGGATGATATAGTCTTTCGTGATAGGGATTCCGATGGGATTGAAGCGCGAACCTTTGATCCCATGGTTATAATGGCCATTGTGGGCTAAAGTACCGTGCACCGAGTCTTAGTTGATTGTTGAAGCTAGGTAAATATTATGTTCAAATGGACTTCTGATCGGATGAAAATCGGTTCAAAGTACATCAAGCCTTGTAAAGTCAGGATCAAGGATTTACCAGAGAGGCGAAGGAACCCTTCTAGACTATTGATTTGTCTGTGGATTTGAGAGATAGAGACTGCAAGATCGTGCAGGTCCAGTAGTTTGTGATTATTGATGAATTTTTGACGTGTAATGCCTTCTTAGGTCGACCGACCTTAGCTAGTTTCATAATAGCACTAGCTCCTTTGTTCTTGATGATGAAGTTTCCCACAAAGAATGGGGTCAGATCAATTTGAGGTGACCAGAGCATTGGTTAGGAATATTACATTGCTGAGCTTAAAGAGGGAAAGCAACAGGAGAAAGGGAAAGGTGCAGAGAAAGCCGTATGCATCAAGAACGCAGACGCATAGTAACCAAATGCCCAAGCCCAGGCTCAGGAACCATAAAAAAATATTTAAGCCTTTGGACTTAAGGAAGCAATCGTAGGAAGTGCAAGCAGCACCAACTGTGCTGCGGAGACGATCAACGTTCTGATTGATATGGATGTTCCTACTCAGGTCCTTAAGATCGAATATCAGCTTATGCCAAACCGAGAAAGGAATTGGTCAGTTTTCTCTGAGCAAACCTAGATGTATTTGCTTAGGTGAATTTAGATATGCGCAAGATATCATGTGCCATGCACTGAATGTGGACCTGAAATATCCCCTTATAAAGTAGAAAAGATGTCTAGGTCTGAAGCGATCTGCTGCATCGAAGGTGAAAGTGGATAAGTTAAAGGCAAATGAATTTATCCATGACGCTTTATACCTTGAATGGGTATCGAACCCCGTGTTAATTAAGAAAGCTAATGGGAAGTGACGGACTTACATTGATTACTCAAACTTGAATAAAGCATACCCGAAGGACAGCTTCTCGTTGCTTAGAATCGACTAGCTGGTAAATGGAACCGTCGGACACAAGTTACTTTCTTTCATGGATGCTTAATCCGGTTACAATCAGATACTGATGCAAGTTCCAGACCAAGAGCACAAAATTTTTATGATAAATTTGGAACTATACAACTACCGAGTGATGTCGTTCAGCTCAAAGAACGTTGGATCTAAGTACCAAAGATTAGTGAATTCCATGTTCAAGGATCAGATCGGACAGACAATGGAAGTCTATGTGGATGATATGCTCATGTAGTTAAGGCTATTAATGAGGCATATAGAAGATCCTTAAGAAATGTGTGCTGCGAAGGTACAGGATGAAATTAGATCCATTGAAGTGTTCTTTTGGGGTTGCATCAAGCAAGTTTTTGGAATTTATTATGAGGGGCATTTGTGCTAATCCAGAGCAGATTAACGCCTTGAAACATGTAAATGCCCAAGCATGAGTAGGGAGATGCAAAGCTTGAACGAGAAGATTGTTATGTTGAGTTGATTCAGATCAAATCGACAAATGTATATTGTTCTTCGATACCCTCAAAAAGGAGAAAGGATATTTTGTCTGGACGAAGGAATGCCAGGATGCTTTTAAAAAATTGCTGAGGCATATAGAAAGACCAACAACCCTATCTAAGCAAATGGACGGATAATACCTATTTATCTATTTGGCGGTGTTTGTTTCGCACTAAGTGCAACATTAGTATCACTACGCCATAAATGACCTTCTGCAACATTTTTGCAAGGTGTTGCCAGCTAAAATGTTGCGATAGCTATAAAATTTTGGTCCTACTGCAACGTTGTATTTTTAGTGTTACCTTAGCCATAAAAATGTGTTGCTCTAGCTAAACAAGTGTAACACGATGCAACATTTTTATATAGTGTTGCTATAGATGTTTTCAAATTAAAAAATTAATAAAATTAGCAATCCGCGTGAATACGATCCAACGGTCTACATTTAATCTGATTGTTAACATGGATCACCGCTACATTTTGCCCTAAATTTTCGTTTTCCCGCTTTACTGTTCATACCATTTCGTTCTCACCCCCAATTTCCAAATCCAAATCCCCAATTTCCAAATCCCTAATTTCCAAATCATATTTTCGTTCCCATTTCGTTCTCACCCCCAATTTCGCTGCTGTTGCCTACATGTCGATACGCAACCTCTCCCAAATCCTACCAACCGCAGCCCCCAACAAAACTCCACTACCCCACCGCCGTTTCTACAGCCTGATTCCGATGGTCATCGAGCACACATCCCGTGGCCAGCGTGCCTGCGATATCTTTTTCCGGCTTCTCAAAGAGCGCGTCATCTGCCTTAACGGACCCATCGAGGAGGATACGTCGGCGATAGTTGTGGCTCAGCCGCTGTTCCTCGAATCTGGTGGTTTCGTGACGGCAGGGTTGGCAATTTATGATACTTCGACCAGATCTGATGCTTGAATCTTTCTCGCCAATGTTCAGAAGAAGTTCGATTCTGATGAAGCTTTGCTCGATTGCTTCAAAAAGTACCATTTTCGGATTCAAGGAAGATGTCAAACGCAGATTTCTTGTTTGAGAGAATGCCGCTTAAATTTTCAAATTGGCCAGCAATCATAAAACCAGTTTCAATTCCTTGATTGATTGCTCGAATTGCTTTGACTTCGTCGTCGGGTGCGATGTGATATTATTTGGTATGTTTTATGCCTTCTAGTTTACTTGATTATTCTCGATTTTGGTTACACTCGCATGCTTTTGCCGATGATGAATTGGGATTTATTTATAGGCTTTATTTCCTATAATCTCGGGTTTAATCTTTCTGTTGGACTTTGATAAATCTGGTATGTTGGATTGCGATGATGTATTGGTATGTTGGATTGCGATGATGTATGGTTTGAGCTTGTTAGCTCCTTTCTGCTGCATTTGTTAAACCAGAACATGAATTGGTGCTCCAAGTCCTCTGTATATCATATTACTGCCTATGTTTCTCTTGTACATGCCTGATGCATTCACTGTTTTTGCTTGATGGGCTGCCTATGTGTACTGTTGTGTTCTTGCACTGGCTTGTCTATATTTTGCTGAACCTGGTTCTTGTTTGTTTTGTTGGTTGCTTGGCCCTGAGTTGAATCCAGTCGATGACTCGGGTTTGACCTTGTGCCGTGACCTTGTATCCATGTGTTGCATTCATGTTTGGCTTATGCACTTATGAAAAGAAACAACCCAAATACCTGAGGCAAATATTATAACAAAAATATTTTCATTTTCTGTTTGAGTTAAATATTATTTTCCAGATTACTGCTTTTGAATTATATGTGACAGGTATTGAAGACTGGACAGCTGGATACAATCTTTAAGACAGAGTCAAATCAAATGTGCATGAGTGTATGAATGCATGAGCTGAAGTCAGGTTTCAAAGAAGGTCGATCTCCGCCGGGACTGCGGTGCCCCGGACCCCCGCCGGCGCTGCGCCCGGACCCGCTTCTCGGCTCGCCTTCGGCTCGGCACTCGGCTCGCCTTCGGCTCGGCATATATTTGTCAGTGTCGGTGTATGTATAAATTGAAACTGCATATGTAATGAGTGAACTAAGTGATGTAGTGAGGAATATCTGTATATGTGAATATCGGTGTTATATATCATTGAATTGTAAAATAGTGGAGTCAGGAATTTGTACTATTTCAAATGTTGAAATAAAATATTTATTTAAATAAATTACTGTTTAAATATCAAATTCTGTGTAATAGCATTTTATTAAATAAAAATTTATTTTTATTAAAAAATCAAATATGCTCTACATTGTGGGCCCCACAAATTCAAAAAGTTCATATCTATAGCAACATTTTGGAATGTTGCTACAGATACCTATGGGTGTTGCCATAGACCCAAATAGGGTTCTATTGCAACAATATTACTTATGTTGCCTTAGATAGTCAAAATGTTGCCTTTGAGGTCTAAGGCAACGGCAAAAATTGCATCACCCTAAAAGTGTTGCCATAGACCTATGGCAACATTTTTCGGGCCTGAGCCAACATTTTTTTTGTGTTGTAGTAGGCCATTTATGGCGTAGTGTATGTGAGCAGGCAAGGGTCCAAAGGTCAGTATACTACATCAGTAAGCAGTTTATCGAAGCTGAAAAGGACTATTCAAAGCTGGAAAATCTCACTTATTTCTTGTTGTTTGCATTGAGAAAGTTGGAACATTCTTCCAGGCTTACTTGACAAATGCGCTGACGGATCAACCTTTAAAGCAAGTATTGTACTGACCCAAGACTTCGGGAAGGTTATTGAATGGAACATCAAATTGAACTAGTATGACATCACTTACCATCCAAGAAGGGCGGCAAGAGGAAAACCGTTGGTTGAGTTCGTCGTTGAATTTGCCATCCGGGATGGAGAAAAGGAAAATGGCATGGTCCCACTTTCTCCATGGAAATTATTCACAGATGGAGCTCCTAATGGATGTAATTCTAGGGCAGGAGTGGTACTCGTGACTCCAAAAGGATGACCAGTTAGCAACACATTGAAGGTATAGTTCCCCACGACAGACAATGAGGCTGAATATGAAGTGTTGATAGTAGGACTTAGGATATTGTAAGAGCTAGGGGTAAGGATCCTGCATATATTCAGTAACTCCTAGTTGGTGGTCTGCTAGATAAAAAAGGAATTCCAGGCTAAAGGTGCGAGACTTGCCCCTTACCCGACGAAGGCACTAGAACTATTGACGATATAGAGCATTACACGATTAAGCACATCCCTAGGGAGGAAAATACGAAGGCCGATTAGCTAGCGAAATTGGCTAGTTGTGGGGATGTGAGATTGATGGATTAGTTCCATTCAAGGTTTTATCGGCTCTAAGTATCGATCAGAGGATGTCGACTAGATCTCGGAGGCTAAGGAGGAGGGTTCATGGATGACTGCGATCAAGGACTATTTGCTAAAGGGAACTCTCTCTAAAGGAAGGAACGAATGACGAAAATTCATTCGTAAAGTGTCGCGATTCATATTGCAAAAGGAGCATTGTACATGAGAGGTTTCTCAACCCCCTTCTTAAGTGTGTAACCAAGGATGAAGCTAGGAAAATCCTCGTGGAAATCCATGAGGGTGGCTATAGTAAATACACCGAGGGGTAGACATTAGCAAAGAAGATGCTTCTAGCCAACAATAAACCATGATGCTATTGATTACACCAGATGGTCTGACCGATGCTAGAGGTTTGCAAAAATTTTGAGAGCCCCATCCACAGAGCTTACGCAAATGACTAGCTAGTGGTCATTTGCAGTTTGGCAAATTAATATAATCGTTGTGCTACTGACGTTGAAAGAGGGAGCGAAGTACGCTATGTTGTGGTGGATTACTTCAGAAAGGGTTGAAGCGGAATCGCTTGCCAAGACCACAATGGGAAAAGCGATCAACTTTGTGACAAAGAATATAATTCGTAGGTTTAGAATTCCCTAGAAAATTAAGTATGACAATGAAACCAAATTCAAGAGTACCGATTTCAAGGATTTCTACAACTTGTACAAAACTGAGAAAATCTTTTTGGCAGTAGCACACCCCTAGATGAATGGATAAGTGGAGGCGGTGAATAAAATCAAGTCCATCTTGAAGAAACGATTAACTAAGGCTAAGGGCAACAGAGTCGACGATCTTCCTCTTGTATTGTGGTCTTATAGGACGACCCAAAAGTTCATAATTAGGCATACTCCATTCGACTTTCGAAGTTGAGGCCATGATTCAAATAAAACGAGAAGTCCCTTCTCATCGAAAAAGCACGATGACCTCAAGGTGAACGAGGAACTCTTGCTTGAGTCCCTCGACTTGGTTAATGAAAAGAGAGAAGAGGATGAATCAAGGATAGTTGCTCGCTAGAAAAGAGTACCACGGCATTCCAACACCAAGGTCCAAAGCCATACCTTCGAAATAGGGGACCTCATTTTGAAACGAGTTCTCCCGGGTATGAGGGAACTTGGTACGAATTGGGAAGGTCTGTGTGAGATTAAACAAAAGCTTGGAGATGAAACTTTCAAGCTAGCCACTATTGATGGAATCCTGATTCCATGGACATGGAAAAGCGACCTGTTGCAATGCTAATTCACTTAGATTTATTTAGTTTATTTTATACAAATAACTCACCCTAGTGAATTGGGGGTAATGTAATAAGGCAGAACTTTCCAGTTCTTTTGTTTATAAGTAAACTTGGTTTCGTGAACTAATGAAGCCATGTTTTTGTAAACAAAATCTTATGCTGCGTGATTAGCAGTACAATCGGTTACACAAAGATAGGTACCGACCAACTCCTTTGATCCAAGATCAAGACAAAGGAGTGTAATCATAAGGGTTGATTAGATCATTCGCCCTTATCCCTCCAGCCTGGACCAATGCCTAAAGATAGGAAAAGTCAATGAGGAATGCCCGGTGATAGGCACCTGACACATCGATTCCTAGAGATAGAAACTGGTGTACAACCAAGGTTTTCACAACTGCGCTTGTGGCCTAGCAGGACATGCTCGACCGAGGTTAAGTGAGGATGGTTAATGAATGTTCTTAATTAATACCCGAAGATAGGTGAGATCGAGAGCGGGGGCCCGAAGATAGGCACTTGAAACGCTAATTCCCAAAGACAGGAATCAGTGTATAATTGGAAATTCCATAACTAGGTGTGCAACTCGGTAGGACATGCCCAGCCGAGGATAAACGATAATGGTAAGGAAGCTATTTCCATCGACGCCCAAAGATTAGCAAGGTCGAACGTTGATGCTCAGAGATAAGTAGTTTAATCATCGATCTCCAAAGATAGGGGTTGATGGGTAACTTGACTACATTTCACTTACCAATCGATGAGACGTACCTAATCGATGGTAAGTGATAAGGATCAATGAACAACTCGATCAATGCCTAAAGCTAGGCAAGATCAAAATATGGGTCCAGAGGCAGACACTTAGAATGTTGTTCCCAGAGAAAGGTAACGAAGAAGTCTAACACTTCTTTGATTATGACCTTGTTCGTGTACGAAAGGAACTCGGTTGAGAATGAACAAAGTCTGCCATAGAGATGACCAAATGGATAACCAGTTCTGTTTGCCTAAGGTTGAAATACTTTGGTAATGGTAAACGATACTATGCAATGAAATGTAACCGAGCAATCACATAAATTTACTTATATGTACAGAGGTACAGTAAGTAATTAAATTGCATAGACATAGGCATGTGTAATATAAGTAGATTACATTATAGGCGGTTATGTTATATATGCAGGGAACTATATATAGTCAAGTAAAGTAAAAGTAGAGGAATGTAAATAAAAATAATGGTTATACAGAACAATAATCTTTATTTTCATTCATCCTCTATACAGGTGTTCTGGGGGTCGGTCCCATACAAACTTTGCTTATATGCAAAAGTAAACAAAATACGTCAAAAAAATACCAAAAGGAACCATCTTCGAAGTACATCAAAAGGCACTGAAGGTGCATTTGTAATACCCAAACATGAAGCCCACCTTTTCTTCCCTCGTTTGTTGTCACCTTTAGGATCGTCCTTCACCAAGTACTTCTTTGAATCCTTCCTATCCTTGGATTTTCCCTTTTCAGGCTTTCCCTTCGCAGAGGTGCTACCCTCGAAGTGTGTAGTCTCTCCCTCGGTAATGATGACGATGAGGTCTTTAGGCTTTTTGATAGTGGGGTCAGAGGATCTTGAAGAGCCACCGGTATTGTTACCCTTTGGAGCCTTGATCTTAAGGGGACATATCTTTGGAGTAGGGTCGAATTCTCCAGGTTCTATGGGTTCTTCAGTCCTAGGTTCTTTCTTGATTTTGATTTCTGGCAGGTCAAACTTCAATTTCTCTGCCATGGAAATGGAGTATGTTGGGCCCGTAGCACTGGTAATAGTAATGTCGTTCCCTAAGAACTGTTATATGCCGTCCAATCCCACCAAAGACTTAATCTTCTTAGAATCAAGACCGAGGATGGAGAGGGATGGACTGGAGCAATTAATCCTATAGTGATAGAGTTGGCTCGGTGGAGATAGCTAAAGGACCCAAACATTGAGTAATTGGTGATGGAGGAGGAGGAAGCGACGGACTACCTGTAAGTTCACAAACAGTGAAGTAAAGGTTAGTGACGACCTCTGACAAGAACTAAAGCTTCTTAAATATAGGGGAGACGAGGGAAATATTTTCGTTGATTGGAGTTTCTATGGCGAGGGATGTAGCAACTTCACCAACTTATATTGTTGATCGGATGGGTTGAGAGAAAGCAATAGGAATATAAGGCTCATTTGTAGTCATGGTGCTATAGAAGCAGAGGTCATAGTAAGGGAGGCCTCAGAGTTGGTCCCCATAGAAGTTGGAATTTCAGTCGTAGGCACTTTGAATTATGGGGATGACGGTTCTTCTTAGCCCAATGTGCTAGGGCTAGAAGGAGCCTTGACGAAAACTTTTCTTGTAGTTGCATCCTCTTCAACCGGGAGTGTTTGCCTTTCTCCAGGGCTATGATCTCATCAACTTCCAAGTATTTGGCTTTTAGTTAGTCTTCGATGAGGCCTTTATCTGAAGTATCCACACGATGTAAGGTTTCCTCCAAAGTGTCAGCTAGAGTAATAGAATAGTTGCTTCCTAACCACTTGAGATTCTTGTCTTCAATCACATTTACAAAGAATTGTTGAAGGGTGGAGTTCTTTTCTTCTTTAACTTATATGGCTTGGTCCTTGAGCTCATTTACTTCGGTTATAGTTTGAATTTCTAATTTCGCCTCTATTTACACTTTCAGACTGGCCTTGAGTCTTTAAACTTCGTCCAGAAGTGTTTGAATTTCCATGCCTTTGCCCTGAAGTGCTGTGTCTTTCTCTTTAGTTGCCTTATCCTTAGATTTAACCTGGTCTATGATCTGATCACTCTCATAGTGAGCTTTCTCGAGCTGGTTTTTTAGTATGATGAGGGCATGAGTGTGTGCATGAGACATATCCTGAATTAGTGCCTTAGAGTTTTCGACCGATGTCTGAGCTTCATCTCTTTGTTTCTTAAGCTCAGCCACCTCTTTTTTATAACCAGCTATTGTATTATTGTAACTCTTCTCTCCAACTTAAATGACCGGATGTATGTCTGATTGTTTTTGTTTTATGTCGGAGAGGAAAAAAGCGAATTTCTTCCACTCAAATAATTGTTCTACAAGCTCATTAACCCTCACACTCAGCGATTTGCTTCTTCACAGGGGATATCTTTGATATTATGCTCAAAATTCGCCCCCATCAGGCAAAGGTTAGGAAATGCAGCCTGCATCTTGGTCATCACGGTTGTGGACAAGCTTGAAGGAGGTGGGGATGGAACTTGAGGAGTATAAGCCTCCTTAGATTTTTAGGAGGTTGATGTAGTAGTGACCAGAGGTCGGATTACCAAAAGTTGTTGAGGAAGAGTTTGAGATCGCGGTTAGGAAGAGCCAATACTAAGACCGTGACGGTCAAGATCGCTTAGCGAGTCGGAGATATTTTATGAAGAACCGGTTGGAAAAGTCGCATCGACTGCTGACGTCGTGCTCGATTTAGTAGACTGCTGGGAGGTACTATTGATTGGGGCAAGAATTTTGGTACCCTCTGGAGACATCTCTCCATACGACTTGTCTCCCTCTTGACCAAAGTTCTCATCATCGTCATCTTCTTTGTTGCCCTCCTCTTTGTCACTTTTCTCTTCTTCTTTCTCTTCCTCTCCTCCTTCTCTTCTTTCTTCTCCTTTGGGTATCGTTTCCATCTCTACTCTCTCTTCTCTCCCTACTTTCATTCTACAAAAAATATTTGGTTCCACTGGTCTATCGGTTATTCCATTGTTGTTCGTACACCTGACGGTCCATCAACACCCCCTTGGATATCTTCACTAGGGTTGTGAATAGGGGCAGAAGACATGGTGGATACTCTAGAAAATCTTTGTGGAAGCTTGGCTGGAATAAAGAATTGTTTATGGTGTTGAAGGCCACATTGTCAAAGGTTCTTGTTCGTCAAGTTGTAAGCGGTGCTACGAAATTGAATGTTGACCCTTTTAAGGATCTTTAGAGTCCTGGAGTATGTAGTGCTTCTATATCAAGCAAGAATATCTTTAAACAGAGCAGGTAAGAAGTTATACACTTGGACGGTAAGAATCCAAGTGCATAAAAGATTGGAAAGTAAGAGGTCTTACTTCTAAACAACTAAAGTCAAATAAATCCGAAGGTGGTTCGAATGAAGAAGTACTTATTCTTGAAATAAGTGCACTTGTTGCAAAGTGCCTTAAAACATTGTAGCAGCACAAGGCTTCTATTATTAATAAGGATGCCAACTTGCTCCTTTGCTTAATGCTCAAGAAACGGGTTAATTCTTCAAAGCTTGAAGGCCGATGAAGTTGCGCCATGAATAGGACATATAGGGAGTTCAACAAGGCATATCCATTGGGGTGTACTTGAGTAAAAGCAAGCCAAAGTTCTTGGAGGAACATTTGAAGGAATGGGTTAAAGAATGGTGCAATCCCACCTAGGCACATGCACTTGTTGTAAGCCATATAATCTTGTGGAGCACTGTGCGCCTGTTGGTTAACTGTTGGAAGTAGGATATCATCCTTTAGGTTTCTGTATTGTAGGCATATCGTATAAAGTGGCTTGGCTGTTAACACTGAGGCATTTGTTCTGCTGATCCACTAGGACCTTTAAACTGATCTATTTGTTGAGAGGAGGAGTCAGATCCTAGATTGGATCTATTTGAACTTTTATCCTCTACAACTCACTGTGATTGAGCGTTTAGTTCCAAAGGACATGGATGTCGATGCTTGAGCCATGGTAGACCCATCTTTAGGAGGAGTTGACGGCTCGGCGCCCATATCAAAGCGGGGTGAATAGCGAGTCATTCTGGACTGGAAAACTAGATGGTGAGCTCGGTTAGGTATGTTTTATTTTGAAATTTAACTCTTATATAATCTGTGTGACCGACGCCTTAGAATCCAATGGGTATCGACATATGTTTATCAATCAATTCTGAACATTAATCGAGACAAATTATAAGTGTCAATCTATGCAATGTATGTCATGTGTCTCATACACTACGAATAGAACATTTTGTATAGATAGCCCGCTCGAGCTGGTAAGCGATCTCCATTCCAAGATGGAACTATATGCCAGTTCTTACCCATTATCGTTGGATAATCAATAACGGAACTCCTATCCGGTGATACGTAGAGCATTCTTTGCAAGAACAAAAGAGTGTGCAGTGACTGGAAATGCGGTACAACGGAATTATTTAGATGCCAGAACACATTCAATGCAACCATTCTTTTGAATGAACTATCTCATTGGAGTTCAAAATAGTGGCTAGTGATCGGACAAACCTTGGTATGAGGCAATTCAAACACTTAGGATACAAAAGTGTTTGGGTGTAGCAAGATGAAAGATTCTCCTGAGTGACCCAAAGTAGGACTTGTGTTGACATGAAGTTGACACAAGACAATTGGAGATTTTGGGTGCTGGAAGTACTCACTTCGGTTCAGGCTCGAATCCTTCCCTAGGGCGACCTAGGACATGCCATAACCGTGGGGATATAAGGATGGCCAATCACATATCGAAACCATCATCTCTACATCGACAATCTCCAACCATGGTTGATGACGATCGAACAACCACCGCCACGATGCTTAGCTACGACAACCCACCTTAGTGTTTTGGTCTAGATCTAAACCTTAAAAAAACTTGAGGTTGAATACTTTGGAGGAAGCAGTGGCTGTTGTGGAAGAAAAATAGTAGCAGCGAGGAAATGGTAGTGACCTGAGCTTGAAGTCGAGGTAGGCAATTGGTGGTTAGAAGCCGAAAATCACCTACGGGAGAATTCGGGTCCGAAAAGTAAAAGGCAAGGGAAGAGTAAAAGTGGAGTTTAAAAAATGCTAAATGTTGAGTTATATATGTGCAGTGACTCATCATTTCATGTCAGTACTAACATGAGGAGGTCGGTACCAAATAGAATTACGGGATCTATATAAAAAAGAAAAAGGAAAGCACACTTGGACAAGGATGGAACGATCTTTGGAGTGATGTAGATCTTGACCTTGGCGTGGAAAGTGATACGGCTACTATATAAAGCGATTGAACGGATGCCTTCGGAGTAGAGACAACACTTCAAAGCAACTCAAAGATCGCCAAGGGACTTGTACGAATGGTTATATGTGCTTGTCTTGATCCAAAGAATGCTTTTTTCCAATAGAAGTGTACTTTGGAGTGCAAGTGTTATCCAGCTTTTAAACCAAGCATCTTTCATATAAATCTAGACATCAAGACGAAGACAAAATGTTTTAAAGACTTGGAGGTAAGTTTGGAATGGCAATAGAAGAAGCTTTAGAGAGTTGGAGTGCAAATTACTCTAAGTAGAGTGGTCGGTACCAACCACTTTTCTGGTCAGTACCGACCTGATTTCTTGCACTTTTGGTGGCTTCTGAAGCTCTGGTCAAGGAGTGGTTAGCTAAAGTGGTCATCCTTAGGCCTATTTCTGAAGGAGTAGTGAGCAACGCTCAAAAGTTCTATAGAAAAGGATAAGTACTAGACGTGTCAAAACATCTCGGTAGCCATCGAATTTCCAAGGCAAAAGTGCTCATGGTTGGGAGAATTGAAGATAAAAGATCAAGTATAGGAGAGAAATGTGATTTTCACTGAGAAAATCATGTCAGTACCGACATGATTTAAAGATGGGTGGACTCGGTCTTTGTAACAACCCGTAAATTTCAACTGTTTTAATAGCGTAATTAGTTGAAATTTTGTGAAATTTTAAACGATAAAATTTTGAAATTTAAATTTTATATTTGAAATACGTCTAGTTAAACATAGCAACTGGTAAAGTTTCGTCCGAAAATACGAAAGTTTATTTCGCGCGTAAATTTACTTCAATTCAATCAGTTAAAAAGCAATGAAAATAAAATGTTTCCGAAACCTAAATATTTTTACATAGAAAAATTCTAAACCATCTTCTGAGAAAGATGTCAGTTTGTAGTTTTTCCAAATTCGGACATTTATGGCTCCGTCTATCTTATTTCGACGAAATAGCAGCATTTTCGGTACCGATATCGACTTTTGATAGGATGATCGTACCACTGACTTCTATATACCGTTTTGATCGTCTCGTCGTGCTGATCTCTCTGGTATATTCACTTCTGTGCTTTGAAGTCCGGTTCATAGTGGTATCCGTGAAAAACGGGTACCCATTTTATGACTGTTGGTTTTATGACCTTTTGAATTACTTGTCCATTCAACTTTTCAACGGTTAACTCAACAGCCATTTACATTTCATATTCCCGGAGAAATTTATTGATCATGACCGTACAAATCACATTTTAAAGAGAAAAAGGTTATATACGAACTGTTGCCAGCACATTGTATAATTAAATATAGATCTGCTTCATCACCATTTCATATTCCTTTGGCGACCGCGTTTCTTTTCTTCCCCTCTGCCTTTCAGCTTGATCCTCCACCGTGCCTCAACCACTCAATCACCTTGTTTCTCTGGCCGAAATCACCACGCTCCAACTCGCTCACCTCTCCCAAGCACCCCGTCGTAGCACGCAACCCACCTCGGCCTCCCTTTCGCAGCCCACGTCCATCCCCTCCTTGCTAGCAGCTCGCAAGCAAGCCCTAACCGCCGCCAGATTCGCTCTGATCGGCTACCTCCACTTCACCAGCTGCCCAGTGCCCACGCTCCGCCTGCAAACCTGTAGCCCCACTTCCTCCACACCATCACCCAACAGCTGCTCCGCCTTATTTCTGCAACCACATGCCAACGGCCTCCCCATCCAAACGCCGACCTGCCGCGTCCATGGCCTCGCCAAAGCCGCCGCTCCCACCTCCAAGCACGTGACAGACCGGAAGCAACGTACCCTCCTCTTCTCCCCTCCTTCCTCTGGCCTTCAGCCGCAAGTGTCAACAACCTCCGGCCATCTACCTCCCTTCACGTAGCCTGCCCGCTTCTTGGCTGCCGCCACCGCACATTGACCACTTCGTGTTCCTCGCCTCTTCTCCCGAGTTCCAGCAGCCGTATGTATATATCGATGAAGATATAAAGGTATATCTATATAAATAAAAGTATGTTTATATAAATGTATGAATGGTTTAAAACTTATTGTTTTACTAAAAATGTTTATACAACAGTTTGTTTATAACGTTAAAACTAATAATATATGGGAGTATAGCTTATACACGTATTTATATAAGTTATGAACGAATGCATAGGTAATATGTTTAAAGTGTCAACATCTAGGTAGTTATATATTCATAGCTTATATACTAGTTTATCTGGGTTACATGTCAGCAAGTATAGAGATATACATATAGTTTATAATCTATGTTAACATTTACTTTTTGTTGTATATTATTTTCAAATTTTAATGCATGGAAGCTGTACATTGATCCAAGCTAAATATATGCATATATATATTATGTACAGAGGTGTATTTATGGCATGTAGTTCATGTTCATGTTTATTGAAATGCATATACATTCAAGTTGCATACATATTTTTCCTCTTTTGCTTAGTTTCCAAGCTCGCATGTGCATATTTTATATTGGGTTGCATATTTGATCGAGACCTGCATATATCGGTTTGTTTTGGTTATATATAATATGCTTACTATATATACACGTAAAATGATAATGTATATTTATGATTTTTTTTTATTCGGTATGAAAGTATACATATTTTTATATATCTAGTCTACGTATAGGTTTAAATACAGAGTCTGCACATGTAATATAGTGTCTGCATACCTAATGAAGAGTCTGGTTTTGAATATGTATAGTGTCTGCACATAGGTGTGAGTAGCTTGCATATTTATATATATAGTCTGCACATCTATTGATTTATATAAATTATGTTCTGGTTAATATCTTGGTATGGGTACATCTATATAATATGTTTTGTTTACATTTATATTAATATCTTGGGAAGTGATATATATAGCGTGTGTGTGAGTTTGTATATATGTTTATATACATTGGTTTATAGGTAGGTATATGAGAATTTGGTTTCCGATTATATATGTATGTCTTTATGGGTTGGGATTTATCGATTTGAAAATATGTATATTTAAATTGATTTTTGAAATTTATATATATACGTAACATGTATTTCATTCATCGATCTCCTATCCATCTCAGCTTACCATCCTCAATATCGATTTATTGCAGCAATTGCTAGCTTGTCGTGTCCATGTCCGTGTGCGTATCAGTTGCTTCTCATTTCGTTTCTCTAGCCTCAAAAGGTAAGCAATCACTCACGATTAACGTTCTTTTATTTATTAAATTTGATTTCAATTGAAACGACAATTGAAATATGCTGCTGTTAGTTAATTACACTGTTATATATGCTATTACCTGTATCAGTTCACCTATGACATCTGACACCATTATCTGTTAATTATTTATGCGATGATAATACAGTTTGGCTGATAATTGATTGATTGTTGATGTTTATATTGGACGTTAAATTGTTAATGTTAAAATGATAATAGTATGCAATTGAAATTGATATAGGATAGTTAAATGTTAAATTTGATTAAATGACATTTGTATAATATGACCCATTTAACTGTCAAAATTTATCGACACGTAGGATTTGTTTAATTACATCTTGAACCACTGAATGTATGTTGTTAAATTGATGATGGATGAAATTGTAATAGATGATAAGTGAAAACAGTAATGTAATAATCTTTAATCTACATGAAATGATAGTGTAGATTCTAGAAATAATTATATTAATTCGTACAAATAACAATGCGAATTAATACGGTTATTTCGGGATTATTTGAATTGATTATTGGATTGATATTGATTGTTGTTATTGTTTGTTTATTTACTTTGACACCATCCCAGTTATCACACTGCAAGTTCCCTTTGTTATGCTTTGATTTTTAATTGAATTGGAATCGGGTTGAAATGATAAATACCCAAATTGAACTTTGACCTAGGACAGAAAATTAAATAAAACCCGATTGGTCAATAATTTGATTTAAAAATAAAACGAAGATTTTATTTGAATAAAAATACGGTTTTGAAATGAAGTTGAAATTCGAATTTTAATGAAGGTTAAATGTGAATATTTAATAATCTGAAATAAAATATTAACAATGTAATTGATGAAAGAATGATGTTTAATTTGAGAAATGATTGAATTAAGTTTGAAATTATAATTAAGTTTGAAATTATTAAACCTTGAAATTATTTAATAATTAAGTTTTGAATTATTAAACCTTGAAATTATTTAATAATTAAGTTTTGAATTATTTAATAATTAAATAAGGTTGAATTATTTAATGATTAAATTGAATTGAATTCTTTAATATGTGAAATTGAACTTTTGAATAAGTGAATTCTACTTCGTAAATAATTGAAATTGAGTTTCTTTATTAATTAAGTTTTGGAAATTATTTAAGTAAGTAAATAAGTGAAATTGAATTTCTTTAACAAAAAATAAAATGTGATTTATTGAAATAAATGTAAGACTTGAAATTTAAAGAATTTGATTTGATGAATTTAATTTAATTCAATGTGTAAGTTTTGATATAATGAAGTTGAATTTAAATAATTGATTTAATGTATTGGAAATTAAATAGAATTGATTTGAATGATAAATTTATTTAACGAATATTGAATGAAATTGATAAATGGATTTAAATTGATTTGAATGTTAAATTAATTTAAATGATTTCGGAATGAAACTTATATACGAATTTGAATCAATATTTGAATTGTTTTAAATAGAAATTGAAATTGAATTATAAGATTTTGAAATGGTAAATTGAAGTTTTGAAACGTAAATTTTGGAAATTGGTTTTTGAAAGACAAATGAAATGTTGGTTTACGAATTGAAATTGAAATTGAAATTGATTTGGTTTTTGAAATATATAAACGACCAATCGGTGTAATAATTACGAAAGTTATTAAAGAGACCGGGATCGGTAATGGATATACTCTCTATCTGAACTGAAACCACTTTAATAACTATGCGCGGAGTGATGATCCAGAATGAAGTGGTTGGACTGATGTACGTGATGACTGAAGAAAGAGAACGATAATGGATAGCCTTGACACTTGTGTCAAATTGGAAATGACTAAAACAGGAGCTGTGCCGGGCCAATGGAGGATTAGCTACCTCAAGCGGACACACTTCTTCGAACTACTTATACTTGTTGTCGATTGGTGCACCCTTGATTTTGGGAGTGTTGTTTCACGATGTTGCGGGCACTGCGGCGTTGCGTTCTCACCAGTCCGGATCAGGCGAACGGTAGTATCACTACCTTGGGTATTGCCTCATGTGCCTTGTCATACTTGTATTCCATTTATGCGCGACCACTACGATTTTGATTTGTACCTTTAGTATATGGATTGCCCTCTGGTGACTTCCGGTTTTGGTGAAACTACGGCCTTGTATATGCTTTTGGGAATAAAAATGTGTTAAGGGTGGAATGGGCCATGACTTAACGCTATTTTGATATCTTCTTATATTACTGATAGACATTATCTACTTATCGTACACTACTACATAGTAGATAGTTTAACGGATCCTTAAAGGATGGTTATTCCAAACATCCTTTGAGTTATTTGTATTTCAATTGTTATTTCACTTGAGTTGGATTTATTAATATAAGAATGTTAATCCTGACTCGAGTGTCTTGTGTTTTTGCTTTACGCTCGGGTCAGACTGAGTAGTTCAGCTTTCGAGACTCACCTTTGGAGTTGGAGCTTCGCTTGGAGATCCAACTATCTATCCAGCTTTCAGATATTCGATGATTCCAGTGATGTATTCTGATTTGTATCTGATGTATCGTATTATTCTTCTGTTGTAAACTCTGATGTATTTTATATATTCATATAGTAGCTTCATGAACTACTATCTCTTTTAATTCCGCTGCACTTATTACTCTGTGTCTGTGATCTGTGATTTTTATTTACTGTATATGTTCAGTTTTGCCAAATTTAAATTAACAACGCAGTATTTTGGGCAATTCAACTCCGGCATGAGTGTCTACCTATACACTTATAATGGATGCGAATGGTCCAAAATTCTGGGTCGTTACAGTCTTCCCTCATACTTTCTCGGATCTAGATTTTTACCTGATCTTCAACGATCTGGTGACTCCGGTGGACGATTCTCCTATAAATAACAAGCCTAGAGCAACCATAGGGGACTTTTAGCCATTCTTCTTCTTCATTCTCTAATCATTACCTAAGTTTTTCACCTAGGAGGCTACCCTTTTCTATTCTAAATGAATTTGAACTGCGATACTCTTGTATTTGTGATAATCATCTCTATAATAAGGTTAAAGTAGACGTAGGCCATAGAAATTTCGGAACCACTATAAAAACCTGCATATTTCTATTGATTTCTTGTTATTTCATATTAGACCTATTCGTTTTCATATATCTTACGGTGTTGCACCACATTTTGGCCGAACATAGACAATCATAACATACAATTATGATTTAGAAAAGAGATTTGGATTTATATAAATATAATAAAACGTTTACAAACATTTATATATTAAATAATCAATTTACCTTGTTTATTCAATACCAAAATAAAAAATTTAATATTTATGATACCCTTCCAAATCTCATTTTCCTATTTAAAACCATTAAAGCCATTTTATACATCAATTATAAGTTATTAGGGTCATTCCAAAATTTTCCATACTATAAATTCATGAACTTTAAATAAATTTCTTTTTAATTCAACTATAGAATATTATTTATATCTCCTACTTACATACGAAATCATTGATAATACTCTTCAAAATTCAGTTAAATACGTTTAGAAATCATTACATGATATTTTCCAGAATTTTAAGTAGGGTTTAAAATGAAATTATAATTACTGAATTAAATTTCCTTTATTTAAAATTAATAGAATTTTCAAAACTCTTCTATATTCTCATAATTCATGAATCATTCTTTTAAATGGTTAAAATATTGAATTAAAAACATTTCACAATTTTTTAGAAATTATATATGATTTTTCAATAATTATTTAAAAACCAAAAATCAATTTTCTTCTAATAAGTTAATACTTGTAACAATATTCAATATTAAATTTTAAATAGAACTTTTCTTCAAAATAATTCCATATTTGTGATGCATTAAATTTCTATTTTAAAATCAAATTTATTTAAATATTTCAAGAAAGATTTTTTTAATATCAAAACCAAATTACAAAAGTACCGGCCTAGAACTCTCCAGGATGTACACCATTGGTGCACTTGCACCAGTTATCAAGACCAGTGTACCAATCGTGGCCTGGAATAGAAAAGGTCTAGGTTACGTGGCTTGGTTTTGGTGATTTTGGTCGACGTTTACTCCTCCTATCGACCCCCATTTTGACTCTAGACCCTTCATAACATTCTAACAATATAAAAATCTTCATTTACTCAAATTCAATCATGGCACAAACAAAACAATTGGGTTCAATAGTGAAAAGGAATACACGATTCACAAAATCCATCTGACGACATCAATTCAAGCATTTAGACATAGATGATGAGTGTAATTACTCACCTTAGATTTGCTAAGCACCAAATTCTTCCTGGCTCCTTCATTCTCCACTTTTCCTCTCCTCTTCAAATTTCCAAGTACTCAAAACTTGATCAAATTTCCTGCTTTTTCATGTCTAAAGGTATAGTATGGTGTTGAGAGGCTTATATATTAATTTGGGAATTTACAAGAGTTTATTCTAATTTATTTTGATTTTAAATGAGGAGCTTAGGGTTTTTAATAATTCTTGTTACATGAAGTAGAAAGCTTCAAAGAGGAGAAAATATCATACGTGAATTAATTTCTTGAAGATATTGGGGTTTACTTATATTACAGAAATCAAGATAACGAAAGATTAGATTTTTTGGGCCTTATTTAATTGGGGTTGGGTTTCATGAAAACTATTCTTTCATTTTTCCCTTATGTTATTTACCATTTCTATTAATTTTTTAATTAACATAAATCGATATCAAATTCAATGATACAAATCATATTTATATCACTGAAGTGATTACAAAACATTATGAAATTTTTATAGAAGTTATATTCTATAAATTATTTATTTTAATTTATTGCATCAAAATTGCCATATTTAGCCCACTTTAATTAAATTCTTTTTTTATTAACCTAAAATTAGTTTAAATTTCTAGTTAAAAATTACTTCTTACTCAAATCCATATTATTCATCCATTATATGATTTTGTAAAATAATATTTCCCAGTTTTAAATTATTTTACTTAAATCATTTCTTAATTATAATTTAAACCCACTTATTAAATAAATTTCGAAACTCCTTATTTAATAACTTGGATCTATTCAAAATCCCATTACCTGCATCCATCAAATGGAGTATGAAGATATCAAAGAAAAAACAACCAAATTTATTCATTACTTGTTAATAACCCAGATTATGTTACTTTGATTGATTCATACAAATGCAGTTTACAAAGACTTCAACAACTTTAACGTACTTACTCAGTTGACTTGTATCAAAATGCAAAATTTAAGTGGCTTACTACAAATGATCAACCTACTCACTACTTCTATTCCATATTAAATCTCAACAAGTCAAGAAGCATATTGATCAAATTAATAATGATGAAGGCAAGTTAGGCACCTCTATAAAGCAACTAGCACAAGAAGCATTCAAGTACTTTCATATGTTATTCAATGATGAACATGGAGCTAAACATTATCCAAATATCATCTGTAAGAAAATTTGAAGTAAAAAATCTCAAGACAACCTCCTAAAGCCTATTACATCGGAAGAAGTTTAAAATGCCACTTTTAAAATAGATGAAAATAGCAGTGGGCGCTGATGGATTGAATTCAAAAAAAATTCCATTAGGAAGAAATTTGTATTGATGTGTTCAATGCTATATATAGTATTTTTCAATTAGATAAAATCCATTTTGGCGACACTATATGGGGAATGAAGAGATTGGATGTAGCTTGATAGCGGTGAGAATGGTTCGCAAATCGAAGCTCAGAGGAGAAAGATGTGGCGAAGAAGGTGGAGTGCTTCTGGAGAAACAGGTGACGGACGTCTGTCACAAAGTGACAGATGTCTGAGCTTAGGGTTTTGGTAACCTAAGAGTTGTGAAAGACGTCTGTCATCTTGTGATAAACGTCTGACAGCATGCTTACTACAGCCCGAAAGTTGCGATAGACGTCTGAGAGGTTGTGACAGACGTTTGACATGGTGCGGTTTTGTTTTTTGGCCCAAAATTTATGTATTCGCTTGTAGGGCTTCAAGGGGCGAATAAGGTATTTGTCAATGAAGAATGGTTCACTATATAAGCTATTTTCAAGATTCAAAGCAAGATGACTTGAAGAATGCAAGGGTTAATTAAGCGTTTTATCCTCCATTAACTAGGGTTTAGCAAAACCTAGTTTTCTTCAATTCTCTTCTCCACAAATTCAAATATTGATCATTATAATCAGTCTCTTGTACTGTTCACATTGCATAAATAAAGACTCTCTCTCAAATTGGATGTACACTAACAAGACGTTAGTGGAACTACTATAAATCGGTATGTGATTTAGTTTATCATTATTGCTTTGGTTTTCTATTACTTGTTTGGTGATTGTGATTGGTTTTGAACTGGATTGAGATATTGATCGGTTGTTTTTGCATTTCTTACCAGGATCTCATTTTTCGTTGTGCTTTGCGATTTTTATTTAAGTGGTCTCGAGGTAGAATTCCCATAACATTTGTTATCGGAGCTTTGGTGTTGGTAGGTGGTTGTGGAAATGCTAGAATCAGATAATACCTCAACCAGTCCCTCAATGGTTAGTCCAAGTGGTGTAGTGCCGTATATATGTGGCTTTTACACGGCTTCGGGATCGCAATTAGTTATAGACAAGTGGAATGACGATAATGATTTTGAAAAGTGGCAATGGAAGATGAAAGCGTTTTTTAGGCGAAATCGATTGCATCGGGTAGTGTTTGATACACTTTTGTTGCTGATAGACATCTCGGATGTTGAGAGGGAGGAAATGAAAGAGTGGGCATTCACTACACTTCAACTTGCTATGAGGGAGAAAGTTATCTCTGAAATTAGTGGTGAGACTACCGTTAAGTGTATTTGGGACAAGTTGGAGGAGTTGTATATGAAGAAGTCAACTAATCATTTGATCTTGTTGCGAACGTTTTTTACCTATAAGATGCAGGAAGGAACTTCGCTAAAGGCACACTTGAATGTGTTTAATGATTTGCTAATGAAGACAAAGGTGGTAGATTTGAAGATTGAGGAAGAGCAAAAGGCTATGATATTGTTGTGCTCGTTGTCGAACCGTTATATGGGTTTCTCAAATAGTTTAATCTAGCCAGGATACTTTGACTCTTGATGATGTCAAAACCGGTCTTTTTAGCGAGAAGTTGTAGGATCAAATGAAGGAGTTGGGTAATGGTGGTGCTAGTAGTGGTCACGGTTTATTTTGGAAAAGGAGAGATATGAGAAGAAAGGCAACCGAGGGCGTTCTAGATCAAGAAAGCCCGGTTGGAGAGGAAAGACAAAGGAAAGAAATGGCAAGTGCTTTATTTGTAAGAAACCTGGTCATTAGAAGAATGAATGTCCGGACAAGGAGAAGGCAAAGAAGGAACTAGTATCTTCATCCGTAGCGGTGAAGAGTGGAGTTGGTGAAGGAGACATAGATGTGTTGACGGCAATAGCATCAAATGTTTTGGATAGCGAATGGGTATTCGATTCATACGACACCGAATAGAAATTGTTTTTCTTCTTATGTTGACAAAAAAAGAAATTTAATTGTTATGGGTAATGGTGTTATTTGTAAGTCAAAGGGCATTGGTTCCGTGCAAATTCAGATGTTTGACGAAGTAGTTCGTACTCCCACTAATGTACGCTATGTTCCAGGACTTCGAAAGTCCCTTATCTCTTTGGGGCAGCTAGATTCTTTAGGTTGTAAGATCACTATTAAGAGTGATACCTTGCGGGTTTCGAAGGGTGCACTTGTGCTGATGAAGGGTGCTTGGACTCATGGTGTTTATTTGCTTCAAGGAGTGATTATAGAATGCGAAACTTGTGTGTGAGTTAATAGTTCTCGTGGCTTGGATGCGACTAGGTTGTGGCATTTAAGATTAAGTCATGTCTCGGAGAGGAGTTTGGATATTCTTCAAAAGAGGGAGATGATTGATGGAGAGAGTTACAATAAACTAGAGTTTTGCGAGGAATGTGTCATGGGAAGGCAAACAAAAGTTTCATTCGGCGAAGGAAAACATGATTCGAGAACGATTCTTGAGTATGTTCTCACGGATGTTTAAGGACCAACACCGGTAGCTTCTTTGGGAGGAGCTCACTATTATAATTTTTTCATTGATGATTTTTCTTGAAAGGTATGAGTGTATGTAATGAAGGCTAATTCGGAGGCATTTGCAAAGTTCAAAGCATGGAAAGCTCTTGTTCAGAATGAGAGTGGTAAGCCTTTGAAAGTTCTAAGGTCCAACAATGGTGGAGATTATATTTTCGTAGAGTTCTTGGAGTTTTGCAACCACCATGGTATTTGAATGCATTTTTCTATACCAGAGATTTGTAGTCGAATGGAGTTGTGGAGAGGATGAACCGTACTCCACTTGAGAAAGCTTGTTGCTTGGGATTGACATCGGGTTTGTCTAAGGGATTTTAGGCCGAAGCTTTGTCAACCACGTTGCATATTATTAATCGAATTTCGTGCTCGGCTATTGGTAACAAAATTCCAGAGGAAGTATGGAAGCGAAAGAGCACTGACTTGAGTTACCTTCGTGTGTTTGGAAGTCCGGTTTAGGTGCTGATCCGGGAAATGATAAGCTTGAGCCTAGAGATTTCAAAGGGGTCTTGCTTGGTCATACAGAAGGAGTAAAAGGCTATCGGATATGGAATCTGAAGATAAATGTTGTGAATTCTTGTCATATTACTTTGGATGAGTCGGCTTTGTTCAAGGAGAATGAGAGCTCATTGGATGTTTCGGATTTGGTTCATGGTGAATCAAAGGATGAGGAAGTAATTCCCACTTTTCATCCTAGGAGTAAAGTAGTTGTAGATGCTTAAGAGGAGGAAGCGGTTGACGTTACATCACATAGTCCATAGGGCGCCTTTAGTAGTGTTAGTGATGTACATGATTCTAGAGAGGATTCTGTTCGAGGTGAAGCCGAAAGGAGTTTGGGTGATGGTATTGCTAGTCGAGTGGGTCGACGTGCTATAAGGCCACCCGATAGATATGATGACTGGAACTATCTTAACTTTTTGATAATTTGGACTATGCTCTTCATGTAGTCCAAGATGAGCCGATGGATCTTTGTGATGTCATGGAGTCGAGTGATAGCTCGAAGTGGATTTGTGCCATGGAGGAAGAGATGCAATCGTTGATGAAAAATAAAACTTGGGATTTAGTTCCACTTCCTAAAGGAAACCGTGCTATAGGGCGCAAATGGATATACAAGGTGAAGGACGATGGGGGATACAAAGCTAGGCTAGTGGATAAGGGGTTTGCACAAAGGAAGGGAAAGAAGTATGATGAGATATTCGCACCGGTTGTGCGCCATACTTCAATCCGGATATTACTTGCTATATAGTTGCAATTCAAAACTTGGAGTTGGAGCAACTTGATGTGAAAACCGCCTTCTTGCATGGTGACTTGGATGAAGATATCTACATGGAACAACCAGAAATTATAGATGACAAGTCAAATTTGTTTTTCAAGTTAAAGAAATCACTATATGGTTTAAAGCAATCATCTAGACAATGGCACAGGGATTTGATCATTTTATGCTTGAAAATGGCTTTGATAGAAGCATCAAGGATGCTTGTGTATATTTCAAGAGGTTGGAAAATGATTGTTGGGTGTATTTACTCTTGTATGTGGACAACATGCTCATTGCTTCTAAAGATAAGAATGAAATCGACAATTCAAAATTGAGTCTAAAATCGAAATTCGAAATGAAGGATCTTGGAGAAGAAAAGAGGATATTGGGCATGGAAATAGATAGGGATTGAAAGCAATTTGAGTTGAAATTGACTCAAATGCAGTATATACAGAAAGTACTTTGTCGGTTTAGCATGGAGAATGCAAAGGCGTCAAATACACCTTTATCTTTGCATATGAAGCTTTTGAGTAAGGGACCACCTACCTTCCAGAAAGACAAGGCTTATATGGCAAAGGTGTCATATGCTAGTGTGATCGGAAGTTTGATGTATTTTATAGTATGTATAAGGCCCGATATTGCAAATGTCGTCGGGATGGTTAGTCAGTATATGGCTAATCCGGGGAAATCCATTAGGAAGCTATGAAGCTTAAATTGAGATACCTTAGAGGTACATCATCTCATGGACTTGATTTTGGTGGTAGTGAGGGGATGAATTGCAAGTGGTTGGTTACTGTGATTCGGACCATGCCGGTGATAGGGATCAGAGAAAACCAACTTCCGGATATGTCTCCACACTTGGTGGTATGATCATAAGTTGGAGATCGAGATTGCAGACCATAGTTTCTTTATCCAGTACAGAGGCGGAGTTAATAGCAAGGTGGAGGCAACAAAGAAGGCACTTTATTTGAGGCGATTATTGTGTGACTTGGGATTCGAGCATGACAGAATCGATGTTCGATGTGATAGCCAAAGTGCTATTCATTTGGCAGAGAATTTGGCATTTAGCTCATGGACTAAGCGTATTGAAGTGAGAGAGTCGTTTTTAGTAGCCATTGATGAAGATAAGCATGTATATCTTCGAAAAGTGCACACAAAGGATAACGCGGCGGATATGTTCACCAAGGTATTGCCAGTTGGGAAGTTCGAGCATTGCTCGAACTTGATTCGCTTGTTGAAGTGCTAGGTGCCACGAGGTGGCACGGTTGAGGGAGGAGCTTGGTTATAGATGAGGAAGAGTATCAGTGAGAGATTGTGGTTCTATCTTTTTGATGGGTACTGTTTACACTTCATAGTGCTTTTGTGTTTTAGTGAGATGGTTTTGGTTTTAGGTGCTTTCAACACTTCGTTAGCAAGTGGGGGCCTTGCTTAAGCTTGTTGATGGAGTGCAATGGGCGGTGACTTTGCCAGAGCTCATTGAGAAATCATTCAAGCTTGTTTGGTTGAAGGTAGAAGCAATGATAGTTTGGTACTATCGGTTGTTGGTGATGGTATGGTGCCATTGGTTCATGGTGATGGAGTTGGATACAGTGTTGAGGTGGATTGTTCAATATTGGCGACACTATATGGAGAATTGAAGAAGTCAGAAGTAGCTTGATAAGGGTAAAAACGGTTCGTAAATCGGAGCTCGAAGGAGAAAGATATGGCGAAAAAGGTGGAGTGCTGCTGGAGCAATAGGTGACAGACACCTGTCACAAAGTGACAAACGTCTGAGCTCGGGATTTTGGTAACCCAAGAGTTATGACAGACGTCTGTCATCTTGTGATAGATGTCTGACAGCAGGCTTACTGCAACCTAAAAGCTGTGACAGTCGTCCGTGATGTTGTGACAGACGTCTGACGCGGTTCATTTTTGTTTTTTCGGCCCAGAATTGATGTATTCACTTGTAGGGCTTCAAGGAGCAAATCGGGTATTTGTCAATGAAGGATGGTTCACTATATAAGCTATTTTCATGATTTAAAGCAAGATGACTTGAAGACTGTAAGGGTTTAATAGGGTTTTATCCTCCATTAACTAGGGTTTAGCAAAATCTAGTTTTTTTTAATTCTCTTCTCCACAATCATTCTATTTGAATATTGATCATTGTAAGCAATCTCTTGTACTCTTCTCGTTGGTATTAATAAAGGCTCTCTCTCGAAGTGGATATACACTAACAAGACATTGGTGTAGTCACTATAAATTGGTGTGTGATTTATTTTATCGGTATTGCTTTGGTTTTCTATTACTTGTTTGGTGATTCTGATTGGTTTTGGATTGGATTGACATTTTGGTTGAGATGTTGATTGGTTGTTTATACACTTCTTACCACGATCTTGTTTTCGCTGTGCTTTGTGGTTTTGATTTGAGTGGTCTCAGGTTAGAATTCCCATAACAAAATCGCCTAAGAAACTAACCACACATTTCTTACACTCAACCTAAAATGTGGTAAGCCCACTTCAATCAGTGATTATAAGCCAATTGCTTTATATAAAATCTTGCTAATGTTTTGTGTAGTAGAATGCAGCCCTTATTGAATGATTAAATCTTACTCAGTCAAAATGCTTTTATTCCTTTTAGATATGTTTTGGAGAACTGCTTATCAGCTTATGAGCTTATTAGATGCTTTAGAAGGAAACACTCTAAGAACATATGCCTTTGATCTTGCTAATGACTATGATAAAATTGCCAAGTCGTTTATTCTTCGTATGATGAAATTAATGGGTTTCCTTATGAAATTTATACAACTAATTAGCATGTGTGTATCTTCTCCAACATTTTCAATTATGATAAATGGTTCTCCATATGGCTACGTTACAGGTAACAGAAGCTTGTGATAAGGAGATTCCTTTTCTCCTCATCTATTTGTCATTGCAAAGGAGTATGCTTCTATACTTTAGAAAGGGACTAGTTAAGGATATTTTCATGCAATGCATAATTATCAGCCCATTATTAGTCATCTCCTATATGCAAATGATCTTTTGATCTTCTTTAAAGCTATTCATGGTAATATCCTATACATCAAAAATTGTATTGATCATCTTAATAAGTATGCTGGTTTGATTGTAAGTGAGACCAAATCTAAATTAATTTGTAACAAAGGCATCAATAATAAAAAGGAAATTTTCAGTAAATTAAGTGTCCAACTAGCTGAATTCCCTCTGACTTATCTTGGCTTGCCACTATTATCTCATAAGTTATGAGTAAATTTTTAGGCCATTAATTTCATTTAATTAATCAATAAAATTCAACACAAGATAGATGAATGGAGGTGTAAATTTTTAGGTCCTACTGGCAAATTGGATTTAATACACATTGTTGTGTATTCTATCATTGCATATTGGATGCAAGTGTGTTAATTTCCCAACACTGTCATTTCTAAAATTGATAGTATGTGTGCTTAATTTTTATGGAAAAGAAACTAATGCAAAATAAATTGGGACAAAGTTTGTATGGAAAAAGCAAAAGGTGGTCTTGGCTTAAAAAATAATAGAGGATCTAAACAAATCGGTGGCACTAAAAATGATTTGAAATTACCTTTAACAAGAATGTCTATGGGCTAAGTGGCTTAAAAATAGGTAATGCATAAACAAGAACTTTTAGGCACTGGCTATAGATAAAAATTCTTCCTGCACTTGGAAACTCTTGCTTAAATTCAGAGAATTCTGTTAAAGTGTTATTAGTAGGAGAGTTGTTAATGACAATGATACTAAATTATGGCATGACCCATGGTTTAACATTGAAATTATTATTTTTAAACCGGGGTAGAATAGTTTAGCTTTGTATGGTGAACATAATCAAAATCTGCCTTCCTTCATCAGCAACAATAGTTGGTATTTGAAGAACTTAAATTTGTTAGCTAACATCAAAGTAAACATTCAACAGATAAATGTATACAATGACAGGAGTAAAGACTATCAGTGGTGGAATTTAACCCAAAAAAGAAACTTTACTCTCAAATAAACATGGCAATGGCTTTAACCAAACTCTGCAATCCTAAACTGGAGTTCTTTTATTTGGAACCGTGCTCTCCTAAAACGTCATGGTGCTTATATTTTGCCTATTAGAGACAGAATCAATAGATTTGGTAATCTTTTACCTACAAGATGTGTTCTTTGTCAATTACATGATGAAAGCACATCTCATCTATTTTTCAAGTGTGTATACTCTAAAGCTATTCTGGAGAACTAGCAAAACAAACTGCACTGATTTAAGCCGACATTCTTAACAACTCACACCAAATTTGCAAATCCAAAAGCAATTTCATAGACCTGGGGACATTATTCTCGGTTTAATAGCTTCGCATATATGGTGTGAAAGGAATGCTAGAACTCAATAATATGCAAACTTATTGTTCTATTAGGGAAGTCATGATTTCGGACTACAAAATCCTTATTAAAAAGTCAAAATTCTATAAGGAGATATTTAGATTAAAGAAAGAAGTTCTACTCAACTTCGAGATGATGTGAATCTTTTGGTTCTCTAATCGAATTGCTCTTCCTTTGCTCTAGCTCATCTGGGTCATACTTCTCTTCTCCTTCTTGGCACCATTTCCTTGATTTTCTTTTTCGACGAAGAACATAAGATGTGCATTATTTTATTATTATTCATTCTAAGTCATTATGTTGTAATATATTTCTCTTTATTTTTGTTTTTTGTTATTTTGTTTTTACTGTGAGTGTTTATGACCTCCCTTGAGTGTATATGTATTGCAATATAGGGAAGTTTTATGTACAACCATGTTGTGACACTCTTAATGTCAATAAAAGTACCAATTTTCAGAAAAAATATGGAACCAACCACTATGCAAGCAGTCCTATATTCATGCATCAGTGACATGCTATAATTTTTAATTTTTATATTAGAGTTTGCTGCATTGCATAAAACTTTTGAAATAAATCGAGATTAAAGACCTTGATGGGATATAGTCATATATGGTCAGAAAGCAACAATAAGATGGAATAGGAGCAAAAATGATAAGGCATATCCAACCTCAAAACAAAGTTGGAGTGTGTTCATGATCCTTTTTTGCCCCTATTCCATTTTCTGATGCGTCGGAAGCATTGAAAATTGAAAATGAGATGGCCACTTTCCCTATTCCTTCTATGCGAGGGATTTGGACCGTTGAAGGTCGACGTGTCGAAAGCATCCACATTCAACGGTCCAATTCTCCTTAAAGGTAATGTAACAACCCAGTATTTAGAGGTAATTAATAATTATTATTTAATCAATTAGAATGGATTATTATGATTTAAATAAGAATAATTTTAGATTAATAAGGAATATTGGAATTTATATTAAAGTAATTAGTGATGAAATTAAATTGTTTTGGAAATAATTATTTGTTTAAAAGATTGTGAAATAAATTAGTTAGAAAATTAATTAATAAATGGATTTAAAATATGAATTTTTGGGTATTTAAATTTAAATGAATTAAAATATGAGAAACAAATTCTATAAGATTTTGTAATATTGGGTAACTAAGTTACTATTATAAATATGAATTTTATTTCGAATTTTATTGTAATTTGAATTAAAACTAAAATTATTATTATAAGTAAAAGAATTGGAAAAGGTAGAAAAAATATATTTTTATTTATTTTATCTTTACCAAAGCCCAAGCCCAAGTATTCCAAGCCTAAACCTATTTTCCAGACTTTTCTAATTTAAGATTTTTCCTCATTTCAATGTACTTTCACGAAAACTTTCCCAAATCTCTTCCTTAATGTTTACTTCCACCTAAAATAAAAAAAATCTTCATTTTCTAAATTATAAAACAAAATCATATAAATTATTATAAATCACCAAATCTTAGTATATTCATCTCGACACCTATGTGCACTTATTGCCGAAGGGAAATTGAGTTTTGGTGGCTACAAGGGATTTCTGGAGCGTGTGGTCATGGAGGAAGAAGAAGACAGTGTATAGGTGAGTGAACGCACTCATAAATCTTTGCCTAAATCATCTATCTCTTGGTAGATGAAATGCTTGGATTGATGTTTGATTAAACAACTTGTCTGTGCTTCGAATTGATGGAGAAACGATGGAAGATGGAGGAGCAGATGGCCTGATTCAACAAACACAAGTCAGTATTAAGCGACCAACCGGTCAACCGCCTAGGTTTACCGGTCGATCTCTTATTGTTGACCAGGGCAGCGACTGGTCAGAGCAATTCATATATATAAACACACACACACAGGATATATATATAATAATGAAAGGATATACATATATTATATGATTTAAAATGTTAATAAAATAGTGTGTTCTTCATTTTATGTTTGTGTAATTATTTTGAAGAGATATTTTGATATTAATTTATTAAGTATTTGTCTTTGAATTAAATTTTGGGATTTAACCATTATTTAAAAGCTTATAAAATTTATAGAAAAATATTAAGTGAATTTTAAATAATATTTCATGGATTTTAGAGTATATTTTATACATTTTGAATATAACATAAAGTTTTGAAAATATGTTTTATGGATTTGGAATGAATAGAAAATTACTTGGATATTAAATAATTATTTAAAATTTTTATTTAATTATAGAAAATTACATTATGATTATTATGAGTATATTTAGTTTCCTAAACTATTTTAAGATTTAAAATATAGAAATGGAATTTTGGAAGTAATCTATAAATATTAAATTCTATTTGACTTATAAGAATAATTTATTTATCTTTGTAAATTTAATAAACGTTTTGTTTATATGATATATCAAATTAGAGTTGTTTAATTGTACTAATTGAGAAATATTTTCTAAGTAATAAATTAAGTGTTTCAAAGTGAATTTTGTGATTAATAAGTATAATTAGAAGTATACTATATTTATATAATATTTTATAGAAGGAAAATATGTGTTTGTTAATTTAAAGATTAATTAATTATTCAGTTTAATTCTAGAATACATATTATCCATTTCTAAAGTTCTTTTTTTTATATCAAGACTATGTGCTACGATTGATTCATTATTAAATATGGATTTGTTTTTTATATGTGTATGTGTATAATTTTAATTAATCTGTTTTATATTACTTTTCTGATTACTCCTTTCTTTTATATTGAATTGGATCTTGTGAATTATTCACCGTTGATGTTGATTTGTTTAGTGATTTGGTATGACACGGTGGTGGCATCCTTATATATCTTATTTTGTGATGATTTTTATTCTGTGTGATGAGAAATCCGAATAAATGGAGTCATAATACCATCTAGTATGGGACTTTCAGTAATATTTCTTTGGTTATTCTTTGGACTCGGTATATAGAATATTGAAGGAGTGAATGTGATATAGTAGCTTCGAATAAACGGACTAGTAACACGTGGTGGTGTGGGACATTATTGTTTATTCGATTACTTTTTGCTCATGAATGATGCTCATACGGGTATTTGTTATATATGTCGGGACTTGCTATAGTGAGTCATGTTTTTAGCCGTGTGTTAGCGAATTTTATCGAGCTATGTGTCGGCAATATATAGAGCCATATCGGCATATGTATAGAGCCATGTGTTGGCATGTGTATATAGCTATATCTCGATTATTTTATATATATATATTTATAGTGTTTATCTATTACATCCGACTCCCTTTATAGTGTGTGAGTGAACCGGATTGACTATTATCCATCCTAGCGGTCTGATCACGGTGGTCGCACCTTGGATCTGTGACATGTTTTCTTATTTAGTTGAGGTAATGTGTCGGCCTATTATCATGTGTCGGTATACATGTTAGCCCTTTTCTATCACTTAGGCCAGTAGTATGCTACCATTTAGGGGCGTGTGTAGGGTCGTGATTGAGTCCTCGTATAGTTGAGTACATTGATGGATATGAGTTAAGATGTCCATCGACGTAACTAAGACTGTAGGAGCCATGTTTGTAGAACATGTGTGTCATGTTTGCCAAATACATGTAGTCTCCCTGAGCAAGTGTGTTTGTCAGTCTCCCGTTTTGTTCTATTGTGTGTGATATAGACATATTCTTTTACTTCTACTTGAGATGATGAGCTGCGACTATCTGAGACTATGTCTAGTGTATGATCAATCCCTATATCCTTCTTAGATGTGTGTCATCGAATACCATTTTCACCGGTATCCGTCGCTAACTATCATTCATTAGCACGTGTTGCCAATTATCTTTCTCAAGCGTGTGTCGCCGACTATATTCTCATAGGCGTGTGTCGTCAATTATATCTTTTGTTAGCGTGTGTCGCTATTATTATGTTTTGCTTATGGATGATTATTTATATTAATATTGATGGTATTTTATTTATCGAGATTGAGTGATATATTTAGGCAATGCTACGTGTTAACATGATTATACATGGTGATATCTCCTTTAAAGATGTTTTCTATATTTAGATGATGATTTTTGGATATGGATGATTCACCCATTTGATGATATTTCATATTTGATAAGTTTATATGGATGATAACATTTTTATGCATGGTTTTATGGTAAACTACATTATATGATATATTTGGGGCTGTTAAGATATCATCATTATATATGTAGACATTATGATTATTGTTTGAGTTATTATGTTAGTGTTATCACATTATTATATATATACTCGGTACACTGAGTTCCATATCTTCATTGAGCCTTTGATTTGGACATAGTCTGACCCGTGTGTTGTTTACGTAATACTCTGGTCAGTTCGAGACTTTTCAGGTTTAGGGACGATGGGACCGGCTTATGTTTTCTGGCTATAGTGGAGATTGGTTATTCTATGGTGTATTATATTCATTTGTTTGTATAATCTCATTATATATATATGACATTGTGATGCATATTTTTGTATTATATATTATTGCTCTGATTTTGACTCTGTATTCTTCATTATTTATGTATATTATGTGTCGTTCTATCTTGGAGGCACATGTGTTTATTGCTTTGTGCCGATATTGTGTACGTATGAGGAATTATTTATTTGATGTTTAAATGCATACAATTGTTAGCCTAAGGGAATATTCACATGTGTACCCCATATCGCCTCATTCTCTGTATTATCCGACGGTATTACTCTATAATGCTCTTAGATAGTATGGGAATAGAGGTGAGGGTATTTATAGTTGGTATCGGAGTAGGTTCATAACAGTACATCATATATAAGAGATAGGGTTCAAGACCTTAGAAAGACTTAGAGTCCTTATCCCCTAGGGTGTATTAGGCAGATATCCTATAACAAGGGATAATAGGAGTTTATGATGATTATGAAGGTAATCATCTAGGGGAATATTTGTTATTTTCTATATATATAAGATATTTAGTATTTTAATTTAATATTGATATTCAAAGAGTGTTTGAAAAATGTTTGTATATATAAAGAATTTGTTAGAAATGTTTAACTGGAAATATTGTGATAAAGTATAATATTGCTTCAATTTGATATAAATTGATAATTATTTTATAAAGACAAGTATGTTAAAGAATTTTATTTTAACAATGTTATAAAAAAAATTATGAAATGAATTGTGTTAACCTATATGTTGAGTGTTTTAAGAATTCTAATCGATGTAGGTAAACACGTATTTGATAGGGATTCCTAAACATTGAAACAAGACATTTTAACACAGAGTTTTTGAAAAGATATAAATGTTTTGAGAAAATTAAAGTATTTTGGAAAGAATGAATGTTTTAAGAAATATTATAAATAAAGGTAGTGATTTTGATAAAGTGATATTTGAAGTCAATACTTAAAATGGTTTTGAAGATAAGAATTTATATTGATTATTTTGGAATATGTGTTATAAAAGGCATTTTATAAGTTTGGATGTATTTTTAAGCGATGTATGCAGCCATTTGATATTAGTGCGCAATTGAGGTAACGGGCGAGGCAATATTAAATATATGATCAATATTGTACCACTTGATATTAGTAAATCGTTAAAATAAATGGTAAGGCAACCTCATTATATTTTGTAGTGTTTGTGATGACTGGTGTTGAAATAAATTATAGGCAGTTTTTGAAAATTATATATGAATGTGATTTGAAATTATATGGATATTAAAATTATGATTGGAATAATGGAGCCTATTTATATTTAGAAATATACGTATATACATGTATTCAAAATTAATTATTATTAAACGGTACATTTGGACAATAAAGAAGTCTTTTCGTGTATGAATATTATTAATGGAAAATGGTGTTGGTGAGATTTTAATTTCAAAATGGCAATTTAATTTGGGAAGTTGTATGTTATGCAAAAATAAAAAAATGTTTGCTCGAAGTATTTATGTAACTTGGTGTTAAATAAAGAATATAATTTAGAAAAGAATTCATTTAAGATAGAGTATTATGGAATTTGTTTTAAATGTTTGTTTGATATAAATCTAAATATAATTTAATAATAAAGTTTTTAGTTTTATTATAGATTCTTCCTAAGGAAATTGCGAGGATGCAATTTTGTTATAGTGGAGAGTCTGTAACAACTCGATTTTTAGAGGTAATTAATAATAATTATTTAACTAATTAAAATGGATTAAATAAGAATAATTTAAAATTAATAAGTAATATTGGAATTTATAATAAAGAATGAAATTAAATATTTTGGAAATAATTATTAGTTTAATAGATTGTAAAATAAATTAGTTAGAAATTAAATTAATTAATGGATTTAAAATATGAATTTTTGGGTATTTAAATTTAAATGGATTAAAATTTGAGAAATAAATTATAGAAAACTTTGTAATGTTGGGTAAATAATTTAGTATTGTAAATATGGATTTTGTTTGGAATTCTATTTTATTCTGAATTAAAATTAAAATAGTAGTATATGCAAAAGAAATGAAAAAGAAAGAAAAACATATTTTTACTTATTCTATCTCTACCAAAGCCCATGTCCAAGTATTCCAAGCCCAAAGCCATTTTCCAGACTTTCCTAGTTCTAGATTTTTCTTTACTTCAGCAAACTTTTAGGAAAACTTTCCCATATCTCTTCGTTATCATTTACTTCCATCTAAAACCAAAGTATCCTCGTTTTCTAAATTATAAAACAAAATCATATAAATTATTATAAATCGCAAAATCTTAGTATATATGCATCTCGAAACCCATGGGCACTTCACACAAGAGGGAATTTGAGTTTTGGTGGCTGGGATGAATTTCTGGAGCATGTGATCAGGGAGGAAGAAGAAAACCATGTACAATCTATGTGAACACGTTCACAAATCTTTGCCTAAATAATTTATCTCTTGGTGTATGAAATGCTTGGATTGATGTTTGATCGAATAACTTGTATGTGCTTTGAACTGGAGGAGAATCGGTGGAAGGAGCAGGAGAAGATTGCCTCAATCGGCAAAGCTCAGCCATTGATAAGTGATCAACCAGTCGACTGCCTAGGTTTACCGGTCGACTACTTGCGGTCGACCGGGACAACGACCAGTCAGAGTGTTTCATTATATATATATATAATGATTAAAGGATATATATATATCATATGTTTTAAAATGTTAATAAAATAGTGTGTTCTTCAGTTTATGTTTATGTAATTATTTTGAAGAGATATTTTGATATTAATATTATTATTAAGTATTTGTCTTTAAATTAGATTTTAGGATTTATGTATCATTTAAAAGCTTATAAAATTTCTAGAAAAATATTCAGTGAATTCTAAATAATTTTTTATGGATTTTAAAGTATATTTTATACATTTTGAATATAATGTAAAGTTTTGAAAATATATTTAGTGGATTTGGAATAAAAAGAAATTGATTTGGATATTAAATAAATTATTTAAAAATTGTATTTAATTATAGGAAATTACAAAATGATTATTATGAGTAGTATTTAGTTTGCTAAACTATCTTAAGGTTTAAAATATGGAAATGGGACTTTTGAAGTAATCTATAAATATTAAATTCTATTGGATTTATAAGAATAAGTAATTTATCTTTGTAAATTTATTAAACATTTTATTTATATAATATACCGAATTAGAGTTGTATAATTGTACTAATTGAAAAATATTTTCTAAATAATAAATTAAGTATTTTAAAGTGAATTTTGTGATTAATAAGTATAATTAGAAGTATATTGTATTTATAAAATATTTTATAGATGGAAAATTTGTGCCTATTAATTTAAAAATTAATTATTTAGTTTAATTCTAGAGTACATATTATCCATTTCTAAAGTTCTTATTTTTGTTATATCAAGGTTACGTGTCGCGATTGATTCTTTGTTAAATATTAATTTGCTTCTTCTATATATATATATACATATATATATATATATATATTTAATTAATTTGTTTTATATTACTTTTCAGATTACTCCTTCTTTTATATTGAATTGGGTTTTATAAATGATTCACCGTTGATGTTGATTTGTTTAGTGGTCTGGTATATTATGGTGATGACATTCTTTTATATGATTTTATGATGATTTTTATTATGTTTGACGAGAAATATGAATAAACGGAGTTATAATACCGTCTGGTGTGGGAATTTCGATAATATTTATCTAGTCATTCTTTGGACTAGTTATATAAAATGCTGAAAGAGTGAGTGTGATATGAGCTTTGAATAAACGGACTAGTAACACGTAGGGTATGGGACGCCATTGTGTTATTTATTCGATTATTCTTTGCTCGTGAATGACACTCATACGGGGATTTGTTATGTATGTTGGGGCTCGCTGTGTTGATTTCACGTATTTTGCTGTGTGTCGGTGAATTGTATCAACCCACGTGTCGGCAATATACAGAGCCATGTGTCGGCATATGTATTATGCCGTGTGTCAGCATATGTATAGAGTCATGTGTCGCCAAGTGTATATAGCTATGTGTCAGCATATGTATAGAGCCGTGTGTCGCCAAGTGTATATAGATGTGTGTCAGCTGTTATATATATATATATGTGTGTGTGTGTGTGTGTATGTATGTATGTATGTATGTATATGTATGTATGTATAAGTTGTTTGTCAGCTATTATATATATAAGCTATGTGTCGGCTTATATATATATAGTATTTTTTATCACATCCAACTCCCTTTATGGTGCGAGAGTGAACCAAATTAACTAGTATCCATCCTAGCAACCTGATCGTGGTGGTCACGCCCTGAATATGCGACATGTTTTCTTATTTAGCTGTGGTTGTGTGTCGGCCTACTACCATGTGTCGGTATATATGTTAGCCCATTTGTATCACTTGGGCCAACAATTTGTTACCATTTAGGGCATATGTAGGGTCATGATCGAGTCCTCATGTAGTTGAGCACATTGATTGATATGAATCATGATGTCCGTCGAGGTAACTAAGACTATATGAGCCATGTTGGTAGAACATATGTATCGTGTTGGCCAAACACGTGTTTAGTCTCTTGGAGCAAGTGTGGTCTGTCAGCCTCTCGTCTAGTTCTAGTATGTGTGATATAGATATATGCTTTTATTTCTACTTGAGAAGATGAGCCAAGATTATATCTGAGACTGTGTCTAGTGTATGATCAATCCCCATATTCTTCTCAGGCATGTGTCACTGAATACCTTTTTCATTGGAATGTCTCGCCAACTATTATTCATTGGCATGTGTTGCTAAATATCTTTCTCAGGCATGTGTCACCGACTATATTATCATAGGTGTGTGTCGTCAATTATATCTTTCATCAGCATGTGTCGCTATTACTATGTTTTGCTTACGGATGATTATTTATATTGATATTGATGATATTTTATTTATCAAGATTGAGTGATATATCTGGGCAAAGCTACGTGCTAGCCTGATTATACATGGTGATATCTCCTTTAGAGATGTTTCTAAATTTAAAAGATGATTTTTGGATATGGATGACTCATCTATTTGATGTCGTATTTGATAAGTTTTATATGGGTGATGGCATTTTATGCTTGGTTTTATGGTAAACTACATTATATGTTATATTTGGGGTTGTTTAGATATAATCATTATATGTATAGACATTATGATTATTGTTTGAATTATTATTTTCGTGTCATCACATTATTATATGTATACTCAGTGTATATTGAGTTCCTATTCTTCATTGACTCTTTGATTTAGGCATAGTCTAAACCGTGTGTTATTTATGTAATACTCGGGTCAGTCCAAGTCTTTACAGGTTCAGGGACAATGACATCCGGCTTGTGTTTTATAGGTGTAGTGGAGACTGGTTATTCTATGATGTGGTATATTTTTGTTTGTATGGTCTCATTGTATATATGGCATTGTGATGTATAATTTTGTATAATATATCATCGTTATGATTCTGGCTCTGTGTTCTCTATTATTTATGTATATTATGTGTTATTCTATCATGGAGGTACACGTGTTTATTGCTTTATGTCGATACTGTGTACATAAGATTGAATTATTTATTTGATGTTTAAATACATACTAATGTTAGCCGAAAGAAATATTCATGTTTGTACCCTATATCACCTCATTCTCCGTATTATTCGATGGTATTACTCTGTAATCCTGTTGGATAGTATAGGTATAGAGGTGGAGATGTTTGCAGGTTATATTCTTATTCTACTCTATAACATCACCTAATCTTCACCTTTTCTTCCACACCAGTTCCATCCATTATCCTCCCCAATAATGTTGCAAAAACAATGTAAAAGTCCAAAAAAGGTATGTTGTTGCCACTTCAAACTACCAATGATACTCAGTAGACACATTTGCTGTTGGAAATATAAAAAAATGCGTTAAATAATTATCATAATGCTCAATAACGAATTGAATAAGTGTCCGGAAGAACAAGATGTGATCGATGAGCATGTTCATCACAAATATGATGCATTCAAAAAAACAATGGATAGTGCGGCAAAGTTTGTGCAATTAAACCGAGGTGATGTGAGACCCTATAAGGGATTCTATAACTAATATTGAGAAATGGCAGGACGATCGTGTTAAGGAGTTTGACGATACTGCTATTTTAAAGTATAGCAATAGAATATGCGGTCACTACAAAAAATATTTCATGGTTCACATGTAATTAAATTCGCTACGTTCTCACCCGTTGCTACACATAAAGATTAGTCACATCAATCTTCCCCGTTTTCTCAAACTATCCAGCCATCAATCGATCAATCCAAGGTATTCGATACAATGTACAGTATAATCGAAGATATTCCTGTACAACCTACCCTATTTTTAATTTGGAATAGTTGTCTATGTTTCCTAAACTTAAGGCAGACCCGAACACATCTTCTGGTATCAATGTTCGTAGTGGCAAAAATAGAAAACGTTGTAACGAAACCCAAGATAAGGTAAGTAACCTTATTGATATGATGATATCCAATCATCAAATGAAGAAATCTTATTTGAAAACGAAGAGCCTAACCACTACTTCAAATTCAAATCCAACAATCGATATAAACAATGCAGATTCTACGGGATCGTCTTCATCGTATATTTCTCTTACATATCTTATAAAGATGATTAGACAACTTGAAAATGGTCAATCATTAACGATTCAAATAGAAAAGGAGAAACAAATTTTCACTATCTTGAACGATCATATTACACAAAACTGGTTGAGGGTTGAGATAGAACAAATAAAGCACTACATTCGGTCCCAGCGATATTCAATCAATAAACATGTCCTTAACTCGTAAAATTTTATATTTTCTTTCACGTATCATATTAAGTTTGTTGTATCTTGTTTTCCTAATCCATTTTACTAATTTCTTTTTTAATATATCCATTTTTTAATTTTGCAACTTTCAAATTAATATACACTTTAATATCAATTGTTAACATTTATTCAAAAATATTTAAAACAATTCAGAAAAACGTTAAAATACAATCTTTTCCTCTCACGACATAAAAACAAATTATTCTTTTGTCGAATTTTGCTTTTCGTATCTGTTTCAATATGCCTTTTTCATGTGTCTCGTGCAAAATACCATTTGGCATCCCTTCCACTTTGCAAAAAAGGAATTCTTTAACAACTGCAGGGAAATCATTTTCGCATATGTTTAATTACAAAAGTAATAGTAGTACAAAATCAATAAGAAAATGATTATGTTTATGATTAACTCAACTTTTTATAAAGGCAATAGTAAATAAGCTAAGTGATTCTTTTTCCAGTTTGCTAATTGCAGCTTACTAAATTTGAAAATGCTTTGTAAATATATATTTGTAAGGTATGCCACTATTTTTTTTTAGTATTACTGCCATGCAATAAAACTGTATTAGCAGCAGCGGTTGTGTTATTATTATGTTTATTTTACTTATGCCTTGAAACTATGTCCTGAATCAATTTTTTCAGTATGTCCATGCATTGATAATTTAGTAAGATAGTTAAAATTAGTAATATGAAGCGTCTAGCTTTAGCAACACTTGTGATCAGATGTACTTCCCAACGACGTGCTGAATTTGGTTTTACTAAAATCAAGTATAAATTAAATCAAAAGGTAGTCATAAAGAAATATACTTTGAAAGAATAAACAAAAAGAACAACTAAGTGTCATTTTGCTTTTGTTTTTCAAGTAATGCCTTGAAATAGTAAATAGCAAAGGCAACAAAGAATAACAAATACCATGCATAAACTTTGGAGAACATTTTTGTTATTACATGGTAGTTGTGTTAAAGGTATGTAAAAGAACTCATAAAATCTAGCAAGCAACACAACATTCATATAATCAGGCAAACCAAAGTTAAGGGCCACCAGTTTAAGTGGTAAAACGCTCTAAGGTTTTAAAGGTCTTGAGTTCGGACTCCAAGACATCAAAAAACAAAGTAGTTAGTATCGAATAATATCACCGATATATCTCATATCGCTCCTTAGTGTAAAATGTGTGCTTTTACTAAATCGATTTAGAGTCGTTGATTAGGAGACTAAAAAATCCGCTGATATGAACAATTATATGCTCAATAATAATAACAAAATTGGACCCAAATCTTTTCTTCATTAATGAATTTGAGAAGATGCAAGAGAGGTTACAAACTAGAAGAGAAGATTTCTAGATTAAAAAATATGTTATTTTATCATATTATTTTCTTGATTACTATGGTTAAAGCTTATGCATTTATATCTCCTCCAAAGATATCTTGGAGAGAGAAAATTTGAAGTTTTTCACTAGAAAAAATATCTCCTCCAAAATAGCATCTGACTTTGACTTGATATAACCCTTTGATTTGATATATTATGGTGAATAATTTCAACACTCCACCACGATGCAATATGCAAATCTCTAATCTCTCTCCACCCATCTCGACTTACCAACTCAACAAATAAAGAAATATTTCATCGGGTCCATGCCATTAGGCGCCATTAGCTTTTAGCCAAACTAACCAAGTTTGAGCAATGCTCAAACTTCTCTTTTGGAACTGAATTCATCATCATACCCGCCACATTGTCTTTTGTATGCACATTTGTTAACTTTATTTTTTGATGCTCCTCTTCCAACATAAGAAAGAACCCATACAGATCTATATGTTTGGTACGTGCACTATAAGCCTGATTCTTCACAAGCTGTATAGTACTCTGACTATCTGAATGAATCTCCATAAACTTCTGCATCATATCAAAATCCTCTAACAATTGCAACAAGTACTACCCTTTCTTAATCGCCTCCACAATAGCAACTAACTCCACCGTAGTAGTCGACAAAGCAACAATAAACTATAGCTTTAATCTCCATGAAATAGGCCCTAACACTAAGTGTAAACATATGGCCTGACACTGATTTTCAACCGTCCCAATCTGCCGCATAGTCCAAGTCACAAAATTCAGTAACAAGATCCTTACCAACTCCTCGAAACAACAAGCCAACATTTAAAGTTTCTCTCGACTATCTAAGAATCCACTTCACTGCTTGCCAAAAAACATTGCTTGGATTGGACATATGCCAACTCACAACACATATGGCATGATCGAAATCCGGTCTAGTGCATAACATGACATTCATCAAGCTCCCCACAGCATTAGAATATGAAATATTCTTGATAATAACTTTATCCTCATCTGATGTAAGAGACATATCATGGGATAAAATAAACTAAGAGCCCAATGGAGTAGCAACCAGTTTCTCCTTCTCCATCTCATATCGAGTGAGAGCTTTCTTGATATACTATGTCTGAGTAAGCCTTAACTCTCCACTCTGCCTATATCTGATAATCTCCATCCCTAGTATTCGTCGTGTCTTTCCTAAGTCCTTCATATCAAACTTTGTGCTAGGCTCCGCCTTTAACTCAACAACACTCTCCATACAATATGGAGCAATCAACATATCATCTACAAATAACATAAAATAAATCATACCAGCCTCACATCTCTTAAAGTACATAAATTGGTCCTTGTACTCTTGGTGAACCCTTGTGAAAGCATAAACTTGTCAAATCTTTTGTGCCACTGTCTTGGGGATTGCTTCAACCCATACAAAGATTTATTCAGCTTGCACACATACTTTAGCTTACTAGAATCAATGAGCCCCACAGGCCGATGGATATAAATATGCTCTTCGAGATCTCCATGCAAATCTTTACATCTAATTGCTTAAGCCCTAAATCAAAATGAACAACAAGAACTATAATATATGAATCAAAATATGCTTCACAACTGGAGAGAATATGTCATAAAACTCCTCGCCTTTCCGCTATGCATACCCCTTCGTAGCCAATCTCGACTTATATCTCACATCTCCATCACCATTGTCTTTCACTCTATAGATCCATCTACTACTAATGGCTTGCTTTCTCGAAGGAAGTGACGCTAAATTCCAAGTATGATTTTTGTGCAATGACTCCATCTCCTCGTCCATAGCTAGCCTCCACCTGTCATAATTAGCTAACATAGTAGCATCACTATAGTTCATCGGCTCGTCATAAATAACTCCCAAAGCATATGTCGCAATGTCATCAAAACCAATATCCTTGGTACTAGGCCCAACAAAACCACAGAACCAGATAGGCTTTTTCCTCTCTCTAACTGGCATAAATTAAGACTGCACTCTGAAAGTCTACGGGGTGGATCGTGTAGTGTATATGCAAGTATATGTGACAAAATATATGATGCAACTAAAATAATATTAATATAAGTAAATATAGAATAAGCACACCAGGATTTTATACTGGTTCGGACCTCCCATCCTACGTCCAGTCCCGAAGCTCACCTTCGGAATTCGACTATCAAAAACCCTCGCTTCGCCCGGAGGAATAGGCTTGGTTACAATGAGTTGTTCTTGTCAAATGTGTGTTCTAGTATAACACAGATGTTGACTAATTAGTACAATTGCTTCCAATATATCTCTAAAGAATATTGTCTATGAAGAACTGAGTATATGGAAGAGTGAATACAAGTAAAGATTGCTAGAGTGCAGAGATCAAGAATAGAGTATAAAATTAGAAAGCGTGAGTATGTAAGGTGAGATCTTTCTCTTGATTCTTGATGATATATATAGTTGTAGATATGTATCTTGAGTAGTTACGTCCATTAACGAATGTTCTTCAGTTGCTTCTATTGATGATGAAGAGTTGCGGCGAAGGGAAGCGGAGATGTCCATTCGTATGTGGCAGTTGAAGTCCATTTCTGAAATTCGAGTTTGAAATCGGACGTCTGGGATATGTATCGGACGACTGATACTTTATATATTTTTGAATATAGTAGAAGATCAGACGTCTGAGTGCTATTACCAGACGTCTGGTTTTGCCTGTCTGTTGTTCCAGAGAACTGATTCGGATGTCTGACTTGTGCACCCAGACGTCTGATATTGTGCATATCAGTTTTTGTGCACTGTTTCTTGTGTTTCTTTGTTCCTATCATCTTGTAGTCTCTTGTAATGTCCTTTGAGCCTCTTTCTTGTCTTTCTAGTGATGTTGTTCTAGCAAGTACCTATATATATAAATATATATATGTATATTCAATTTCCATTGTATAGTTGTTGTCATCGAAACCATAGATTGGATTTCCTAACACACTCTACCATGAGTCTGAATCTCATTAAACCATAGTGTCATCGGTAACACCATCAACTATCTCCTTATGAAAACAATCCGGTGACTTACTCTGTGTTTGGTACTCTTCTATACTCGAACTGTCATCAACTTATGTAGGCTCCACCTTCAACATAGTTTTATCATCAAACGAAACATACCTGCTAGTCACAATCTTCTTCATACTAGGACACCACATCCTTTACCACTTTACTCCTTCATGATACCCTAAGAAACACACACTTGCTTGCCCTTAGATCCAACTTACCCCAGCTCTCATGAACATAAGCTAGACATCCAAATATTCTAAGGAATGAATAACTCAAAAGTTTACCTTTACATACTTCCATAGGGATTCTCATATCTATGGCATAAGAAGATGTGCGGTTGATGAGGAAAAATGCCATTTATAGGGCCTCTGCCCAGAACCTCTTCTCTGAACTAGCAGTCAATCTAAAATATCGGGTTCTCTCCCGCAATGACTGATTCATCCTTTCCGCCACATCATTCGACTGTGGATCACCCGGTGTGGTATAACATCTACTATGGACTCACAATACCAGATGAATTCCTATGACATAAATTCACTAGCATTGTTTGGTCTCATAAACTCTAGCTTCTTCTCTGGCTGCTTTTCCACTGATGTTTTCCACCTATGGGACATGCTAAAGATATGATCTTTAGACTTCAGTAAATATACCCAAGCTTTCCCCTAGAAATCATCAATACAAGAGATAAAATACTTTGCTCTACCTAGTGAAGCACATGGTAAGGGCTTTCACGTATCAGTATGGACATACGCCAACGCATCTATTACCTTGTGTGAACCAACATCAAATACAACCTTCTTCTGCTTACCGAGCACACATCCCTCACAAAACCTAAACTTTAACTTATCAACGCAATTAATTAAGTCATGGTTGTGTAACAACTCCATACTCCAACACGTCCCATCCTAAGATGCCATAATCAAATCAAGTCTGGATCAAAAAAACCAACTATTATAGTTGACTCTCCTGTAATAGTGCTCTCATTCAACAAAAATATGTTGCACGTCCTTTCACCTTTCATTAAAATCCATGAAACCTTCGCTATATTCAACCTCTCGCCTTCTATAACATTATTCAAACCAAGCCTACTAAAAGCTCCAATCGATAGTAAACTTCTACGCAACTGCAGTGCTTGTCTCACATCAATAATATTCCTAACCACTCCATCAAACAACTTAATCCTCACATTTCCAACTTCAACCATATGACAAGACACATCATTTTCCATAAGAACCAAACCTCAACTTCCCTATAAGTGATGAAATAACTCATATGCGGTGTCATGTAATAAGATGCTCTAGAGTCAATAATCCATAGTGCACTCATAATAGAAGATCCACTACCTAAAAGAACAGATACATCATCACTGCTCCCATATGATGTTTGTACCTCATGTAGATGGTTATGCCTTATCTTCTATTTTTTTCTCTTTTCTTCTTCAATTTTGGACACTCATACTTATGATGCCTAGGCTTCCTATACGAGTAACAAATCCCCTTCTTAGGCCTTCTATATTTGGATCTAGACTTCGATCTATCATTGCCTAACTTGGATTTGTATTGATTTCTCTCTCTAAAACACAAAGCCTCCGAACCATCTCCACTTTCATTATCAGCCAACTTCCCTATCAACACTTCACTATGCAACCCTATTTTAACATCAGCGAAGATAGTGGTAGTCCTTCCATAGATCATGGAATTTACAAACATAGAATACTCCAATGGTAGTGAGCATAACAGAATGATCGCCTATGCTTCATTTTTAATATCTGTCTCCACTGCCTTTAATTTTATCACCAAAGCGGTCAAGGTATCTATATGCTGCAAAATGGAGTTTCCTGATTTCATTCCAAAGGTATAAAATTGTCGTTGAAGAACAATATGGTTTGCCAAAGACTTATCCTAATACGTTGTTGTCAACACATCCCATAACTTCTTTGTCTTCTTTATATTGGAAAACTTCCTAAGGATCTCATTTAAAAGACACAATTGAATGGAGGTAGGGGCATCTTTTTCCTTCTCCTTCAATTTCTCCACTGATAGACCTTTTAATTTATCCGGTTCTGAAACTACTTTTAAAGTCTTCTCCTTCTTAAGTATTGCCTCCACTTTCAGCCTCCAGGTTCCCAAATATCGTTTTCCACCGAATTAATTCACTACAGAATTATTCAAACTATCCTTGGATTGCCAATTAACCTCCAATGACTCCCTAGCTCTGATAACAATTTTAGATGTAATTTTACTAAATCGATCTAAAGTCACCGATTACGAGACTAAAAGATATGTTGATATGAATAGTTATAGATTCAATAACAAGAACAAAACTAGACCAAAATCTTTCATTTATTAATGAATTCAGTTCATCGCTTGCACCATCCCCGTGCTCCACACCTTCTACTCATGCAAGCCCCTTTCTCTGTTGGCGTCCTAATTGAATATCCCCCAGTGGATGCACACATGATCATGACAACACTTCTTGTACCAGAAGGAATTCCCAATGATACGTACCACCAATCTCATATATATACTACACTATTCTTCATGTATCTTGCGATGTGGTACTATTTCCGTTCAATCCATGCATCCACCTGATAACAATGCTAGCGATAAACTTAAAATTTAGTTGATATATTAAAAAAATATCATTACCGATATATCGTCCAATATCAACTTTCGTATTGCTCCACTATAAGTATAAAATACCCAATATTTTTTAAGAATATCGATCATAAATGTAAATGTCAGAGAATGCAAAATTACAATCAATATGTTCACATTCTTGATGTTTGTTTTTAGTTTATAGGGAATTACAATATATGGACCATAACTGAAATCCAAATGCACTAATTTTTTTTTGCTTTTGCCATATTTTTTCAATCTTCTTCATTGGTCTTTCAATAATGTAAACTCTACTTATTCTAGTATTTCATATGTTTTATTCTCTATGAACATTTTACCAATAAGAAAAGATCGTCAAAAAGCTACTTCTTTGTTTAGTTGTTTTCTTTGTTAATTATTTCTAATTGGTGGTTAACTTTCAAAAAGTTCTTTTTTTACATTATTTATTGCCATGCACCAAAAAACTAAAAGTTGAAGAGCAGTAATATTTAGCATATCAATAAAAAAATGGGTTAGAAGTATAAATCGATATAAAATCAACGTTACTTGTTCGATAATTTGAGTGAAAATGAAATTGAGGAAACTATAAATATGAAAAACTTTGAAAAAAAATAGAAATGATCAAATGAGTAAAGAAACAAATGATAAAATATAAAAATGAAAATAATAAAAAACACATTATATGATTTTCTCAATCTATACGAGCCTATTTTACGACTCCTATTTAATATAATATCCTAGTGGCAAATTGTAATCTATAGAATATATGCAATCATTTTTTAATATTAATTTGGCAGTATAAATCCAAATATTTAAAAATTTAACTTCATAGTTCAGTATCATTAATAATATAGTTATAGACATGTTCGATATTTTACCGATATTATCACGATATTTTATAATATCTCATAATGATACTCAACCAATACGTACCGATACTGATATTAACTAATTAGCCAAAAAGAATGCTTTACTTGCATAAAATACTAAACTTATTGTAACGAATCAGGATTTTCAACCCTTGAAAATCGACATTAATACATCCTAGGTATTCATGTACCGTAAATACAAGTGTCGGAAAACCCGATTGATAGGGGAAAAAGAAAATAAAGATAGAACAGAAGCTCACATGAATGGAATAACACATATTATTTCAATAATAATCTTTACAGTGGAAAATTTTGAATACAGTATCAAAGTCTAACCTAGGTTTAGCCTGGACAGTTACGAACCCTCTATCCATATAAATGTAAAAAAAATTATGATAGATGCAGCGGATAATAGAATTCGTCCATACGTAGATGAAGATCTCTAGATCTCCTTTGGAAACTCAAGCTTCTTCAACTAAACCTAAAACTACTCGGATCTGACCCGAGTATTAAAAATACCCGGATCAGGCTTGATAAACCAGCATGAGATACTCGAAATTTTAAATGCAGATGTCAATCAAAAACTTTCAAAAAGAAGGGTATTTCATAAGACAACACCCACACATAAATACAGACCGGTTTTTACATTATGATAACCAAATCACCTTTATACCAAAATAATTTGATATTATCTTTAATGACATTCCTTTGAAAACACATTTCAAATAATCTATCAAAATAGCTGAAATTGTTACATTGATTAAATTTGACGGCTTACTAGCTATTTTTTAAAAGTAGGTTCTACAATCAAAACCGTAAAGGTAATGTATTGGAATAGGATTTCCAACATGATAGGGAACTAGTGACCATTCAGACTCGAAAATCCATGTATTACAATCCTAGCTCACAAAGCCACACTTTAATCGTAATAGGTTCCACTTTGAATGCCACATTGTCATTCCTTCGATCACTATTGACTTTCACAAATATACAACTCTGAGCTCGTACGTCTCAGAGAAGGGTGTTAAGCTAAGAGAGGTTGCCTTCTCCGCCACCAAACAGATATACGTTTGTAAAAGTCAACGTTGTGATCTCAGAAATGCAATGTCAGACATTCGTCCATACAAGTTCATTCTAGGACAAAATCGAAGGCACTCCTCCTACTACATTATGTCGAGAATTATCCCTAGTATTAGTAGCGATTAGTCCTTTCAATCAAAGATTTTCATAATAGAACACTACTACCTCCGTAAATATATGATATGGTACATTTCACCCCGAGGGACTAGTGGCAAGTAGCCCTTCATCATGAAGATCCCATCTTCAAAAATCATCATCTTCATCAAGTCTTCACTTTTGAACGTATACATTGGTTCGAAGTGGTTTTCGAATAGGAATTACCCAAATCCGACCCGGTTCCTCTAAACCAATCATCGATTAAAAGATGTTAAGTGCATATGCGATTACCAATCATTATTTAATTTAATTCATCTTTTTTATTCAATCATAAATATCATAGAATGACGTATTATTTTAAATTGATCCATTTATCTTCTTATTAGTATATGGAATCATTAAGCCTTATTTAAATCGTTTAGTTAATTAAAACCCTTTTTAAATCTTAGAATAATTCTAAATCGTTTCATTTTTTATTTAGGAAAATGTTTCCAAATCATTTATTTAAATCTTAATCGAATATTTCTTATATTCAAATCATGACATTTTAATGGGTCAAAAACAATGTTATTTAAGACATTTTATTGTAAACCCCAAACCAATTTATACTGAGTAAAAGATTAGACAAATTATACCTAGATTAACTTCCGTCTTCAAGTCATACTATTCGTGGAAAAATGGTGGAATAACCTTATAAATTCACGTGGATAATACAAGTTCCCCCCTCTGACCTTAATACAGAGTCAGACCATAATATCATTTATACTATCAAAAAACTGGTTTAATTAACTCTTTTTAAAATTCCTTACTTTTGGAAAACATAAATGAGATCTTTTTTCAGAGCATCCAGGATTTCCTTTCGATCTATTCCACCCCTTTCTTAAAAACAAAAAACAAAGGCTAGGTAAGTTTAGAGCATTGGTTGCTTCATTTCTAACCTTAATTACACAACTTGTTATGCCGTTTAGGTCTTACAGGCGGGACAAATGCACTAGTCGTTTTCGCATACTCCTTTCATTTTTAGAAATGATTATAAAACCTCCAAATAATAATTTAAAACACTTGATATTCTTTTAAAACCATTTATAAAAGATATGAAAAAGAATGGTTAAGTTTAAAATCATATTTCACAAGTTATTTAAAAGTGCTGCAAAAAGTGTTTTAAAAGCTATATTGATCAAATGACTTTTCTACATTTTGGAAATTGATTTATATAACTCAAATTTCTTTTAAAACATTTAAAATAATTTATAAAATTTATTTCATATTTTTAAACATTTTAAAAATATTCGTTTTAAATAATTTTATACTTTGGTCACTTAATTGCAAAAGCGTGATTTACCTAAAAATTTGTTTTGGACTTATTTAAAATTTTATAAGATGAAATCTTGATTTTCTTTCTTCATTTAAAAACTATGGATATAATAGTTCGAAAAATTCCAATCTCGAAGAATTCCGAGTTATATTCCATTCTCTACACTTGTTTGACTTGTTTTTCATTTTCTATTTAAACTTCATGGAAACACTTTTAAATGTTTATAAAACATTTCTAAATCATTTTAAACTCTTTTAAACAAATATTTTTCATATTTCAAACTCATTTCATTCCATATTATAATATTATATTATTATACTATCATTTTCAACCTTTTTAGATATTTTAAGATCATTAAGAGACTAAATAATGTCCATACAAATATTATATGTATTTAATTCTCATTAAATTAACTATGGTTAATTACTAAGCATTTCTCTTATCATTTATCAAATCAAGTAATCATTCATGTTAACGTCCATATATTTAAACAAGTAATCACCAAGTAATCACACATTTAATCATCTAATATATATTATATTTTCATATCATTAAACTTGGAATTATTTAGAGATTTATTAGTAAATTTAAATGTGAGTACTCACCTTTGTCTCTATCTAATTCTTCCTACCAACATTCTTATCCAACAACACTTCACCGAACCATTGTTAACTTCAACTAATCATGATCTACTCCATTCTTCCTTTCCTAAGCTTCGAAAAATTTGGCAGAGTTTCGTAGTACTTCAAACTTCCTCCTATCTTCTTAGAATGAAACCGACGGCACTTCTCTCCAATATTTTCACTCTGGAGCTTCCCGAACTCCTTTATTTCTCCTTGATGGGCTCGACCTAGCCTTGTTTGTGTGGTGGAGCTCAGACTTAGTGATGACGGTGGTGGTCTATACTTAGAAGAGAAAGAGGTGGAGTTTGGACTTGCTTTTGAGGTGGAATACTATATTTTCACTTTTTTCTACTTTTTTCACCATTATTTTCCTAAGAAAAGAAGCCACTAAAATAGCTTAATGGAAGAAGAAGAAGAAGCTAAGAAAAGAATGAATGGAAGTGTGAAGAAATGTAAGTATAAGGGCCTATATTTATAGCCTTAGGATCCTTAACCCTTAAGCTTGCTCAAATGACATAAATATCCTTCCTTAACCTTTAAGTAAGCATTTTTTTCAACACTTACCATAATCACATCACTTCATTACTTTATGTCATCTTTACTTAATGCTTAAGGGATGAACTTAGTTGGAGAAGTATATTAAGGTGGAGATTTGGTTTGGTTTGCTTTTGTTTTGATGTGATTTGACTTGTGTTGGATTTGGTGAAAATATCTTATTAAAGTTATTTTCTTTACTTAATTAAACACTTAGCTTAATTAATCCTTGACTAATATAAGTGTAGTGGTTATTTATTTGTTAATGTGTTTATATAATAACTATTCAAGTTGCAAAACGTTTACACAACTTATATTGAACAAAATGTTGATTTTTTGACAAAACGTTTTCCGGTCACATATTCTATTTTTAATCAAACTATTTATTTATGTAAACAAAACTTGAAAATAAGTTTCTTATCATCTTTAAATAATTCAGGAAAGTTTATTTTAGTCATGAAACCATATTAAAATCCAATTGTAAAATACGACATTGATTTGTCGAAATGCGACGAAGTTTGTACACTTTTATAAAACAAGTATATATGTTTATAAAACCATTATAAATTATATTTCTATTATTATCATACCATTATATAACTATTAAAAAGAGTTATTTACCATTAACAACATTATTCGAATGTATATCAAAAACCGGCTTTTATCAACTCTACGACGAAAATCCAAAATCTCTACTTTTGTAAACCATTTATAAATATAATTTTTTCATTCTAATTTATTACATAGAACATGATTATTTGAGTCTAAAAATTCTATAATTGAATATTTAAAATTAATTTAATATTCGATTTAAAAGTGATAAAATTACGGGCCATTACATACTTTTCCCCTTAAAAGATTGTTGTCTCCGAAATTAAACCAAAACCCAAAAACCGATAATACTTACCCAAAATAATCTTCAAACTCAATTCTGTATGATATACATAGATCATCCATATGAGATATCTGATTTGATCTTTTATTTAAATCCATAACTTTAGTTCCGAACTAGTATTGATCTCTGATCTTCTAGTGTGGCCTTTGATCAGGCTCTGTGATCAGAAACCTTTTTTCCCTTACATAGCTCTCAACTATGATAGAAAACTCAAGTACTCAATCATAAACCCTCATCAATATTCGTCACAAAGAATTGAGTGATAAATCCTTTTTCGAACCGGCGAGAACACCTTAAAGTCCTATACTCGAATTTAGATCAAAATCGAAAATGATCTACGTACTTTATATGTACTTATTAACATTCAAAAAAATTTGTGAGATATTTCATAAAACTTTTATCTTTTATTTTTATAAAGATGTAATCACTTTAATTAATTATTTCTAAATATTTTCCTTTAAGGGAAAACATTTCATCCCAAAGGAATCATTTCAATTTTAAAAGATAATTTACCTTTTATTTTTCCAAACTTACAATCAACTTCTCTCATTATAATATATTCCTTTTTAACCAACCTTGATATTAAATTATCAAATAATAATTCAAAATTATCCTTTTAACTTAATGAAAAGTATATTGATCGAGTAACTCCAAAATAATACCAAGGAACTGGGTATTACCAATAGTATCATATATCCCTTAACAAAAAGGGTAATACTTAAGAGAAGTGTTTACCATCCGAACATATCTCTTGTCCATTTTTAGCTATTTTTAAGGCACTCAAACTAGTTACCATTTGAGATTTTCTTATTTTCAAATTTTTTAATTGAAATTTCTTTTCAAAAAATCCTGTTAACAAGATTTCTTGTCAACACCCCAAAGTTATTCCAAGAAGAATGAATAGACTTATTTGATTGTAGGGTGTGATTCCCACACAAATTTCTTTGAAATTTAACCTGCTTGTTGTTGATTCTTGGGTTGGACCTTTCGATGTCGTCGAAAGGTTTGGTCCTTGGATTAAGTAATCTTTTATCTTGATTGAACTTGTGCAAGGTCTCTCGTAAAAGGTTTCCTCTTTGGTTTAATTGAAGTTCCTTTAGTTTGTCCCTTAAAGGTTAGTTTTTATCTTATCAAAAGGTTAGGATGATGGCCATCTTTAGGTTTAGGTAGGATATCAAACTCCTAGGTGGATATGTAGAAGCTTTCGACCTTGTCGAAAGGTTAGATCACTAACACGATGTATATTTTATCCTTGTCGAAAGGTTAGATCACTAACACGATGTATATTTTATCCTTGTCGAAAGGTTTAGGAACGATCTCTTTTGGACTAAGCCTCGTAATCCAGGAATCTATTCTTAAAGAACAGACTTTGACCTAGTCGAAAGGTTAGACCACTTGGATTATAGCTCCGAAAGGTTACTGATATTGTTATAGCATAATCACTTTTGACCTAGTTGAAAGGTTTAGGCCTCAAAGTTGATCACTTCGGAAGGTGGCAATTGATGTTTAGACCAAATGTATTGTCAACCCCATCCAAAGAGTTAAACAATAAAGTCAATGATTTCGGAAGGTTCCAGTAGACATTGATCCAATTAAGTTGTCGACCTTGTTGAAGGGTTAAGATTATATGGTTAAAGACTTCGAAAGGTTGTAGTAGATAACTGTATTAAAAGTATTGTCGACCTTGTCGACAAGAACCTTTTGGTGATATTGAACCTTTAATTAGGATTTAATCCAACAAAAGTATAAACAAACAGTAAAGTAATTAATAGAGCATAAAACTTCCCTCTTTATCCATGAAAAAAACTTTATTTTATTAAATCTCCAAATCAGCACTCCATTAGGGTTACAATGTATTGATTAAGAAAATACAAGATTAGAACGAGAGAATTCAGATCCCCAAAACATGACCCTTGGGTCTTATTTATAGAAGCAGGCGGCCCTCCTTTTGACTCTATGCTTTCGACTAGGTTGGAAGGTCTCCCTCTTATATGTAGATGCGAACCTTTTGACTTTGTCGAAAGGTTTTCCTTCCATCTGCTATTGTGGACCTTTCAACATTGTCGAAAGGTTTGCTTTCTTTATGCCTTTATGAACCTTTTGACTTTTTTGAAGGGTTTGCCTTTCTTATACTGCTGTGAATCTTTCGACCTTGTCGGAAGGTTGTTCTTCACTTAATTGTTGTGAACCCTTTGACGTTGTCGGAAGGTTGCTCTTCACATGATTATTACGAACCCTTCATCATTGTCGGAAGGTTGCCCTTCACTTGATTGTTGTTGAGAGTTGTGCTTCTCTTCAATGTTTTTGAAAGGTTGTCTTTCATTCTTTACTGACTTGTGAGTGCTGCTTTCTTCGTAAACCTTTCGATGTTGTCGAAAGGTACTCTAGATGTGTTTCAACTGGTTTGAAAGGCTTGCTCTCACACTTGTTTTGACTTCTTCATCCCCTTCGAAAGGTAAGAACTCCTTGGATACTAAGAGATGGAACCTTTTGACTCATTCGAAAGGTTTGTTGTTAATGAATTATGATGACTGCATCCCTTCGACTCCTTCGAAAGATTTGATCTGAACTCCTTTTCTTAGTCTTTGTCGAAAGATCTTTCGACTTAGTCGAAAGGTGGATTTTTTGATTAACATTTGTCCCCCCCCATTCGAAGGGATGCTCTTGACTTTCCAAGCCATCTTTGTCGAAAGCTATAAAACTTCCCGCCTCTTGACCTTCCTGCGTTGATCTAGGACGTCCATTTAAATCTGATCCAACGGTTGGGAATTTGGATGACTTTTCTTATATAGTAGCTCCTTCTTTTCTCCCTCTTTTACTTGAAATCAAAATTAGCGTGCACAAGTAAAGAGCTCTCCAAAAATTCTTAGATCTCGCTTTAAATCAATAAGGTAATCTTTCAAATTCGATTCATAACTTTAAATTAATCTCTGGTCTTACTAGTTTTAATCGAATTTCCAGTTTTCTATATCCAAAATTGAGATTCAATTTTAGATTGACTTTCTAAAAAAATTCCTCCTAAATTAGTTTTTAATTAGCAAAACTCATCCTTGGCTTTAAATTTAGAGATTGGTGGTGTTTGATAAAGGAAATCCCTTTATCGGGTTTAGTTTTTAACCTAAAATGTTTGATTTTCGCTTTTCATTTTTATCTGGGTTTCTGATTTATTGTAAACCTTCATTCTTATTCGAAACCGAATTAGATCAATTCTAGATGAAATCAGTTTTGTTAATGGGTTTGTTTTACTTGTTCTTCAAGAAAAATTTGAAAACTGCATTTATTATTGGGTTTGGTTAAACCCGATATGATAACCTAAAATCCACACGTGTAAAATTTGGTAATACAAAATGATATTTATACCCCTTCGAAAGAGATTGAGGAGGCAATAATGGATTTTCCCTCTTTATACCTTTCGATGAGGTCGAAAGGTATTGTGATGTTAACTTTACCATTGTTGTAGAAAGGTTAGATAATTAAATGGTCCAACATTTTGATAACAAGCTCTCGACAAGGTTGGGGAGTTTCAAACCTTTCGACTACAAAATTTCGACAAGGTTGGAACTCTTCAACCTTAGAGCTGCTTCTGCCCATCTTTGTTGAAACGTTTAAAATACATAAGAGTCTAACTTGGAACCTTCCGACTTCGATGGGTAGAACGTATTTTAACAATATTGACCAGACCTTTCGACAGCATCAACAATATAAATATTTTAACTTAGGAATTTTAAGGTTCTAGTTTTGACCATGTCGAAAGGTCTTGCCACTTGACTTTGTGTTACACTTGAAGTATATCCAGGTTTCCATAGAGATTTCAACATTGTCGAAAGGTAGTGAATGGGCAATGTTTCATCTCTACCTTTTGAATTTGTTGTAAGCTTAAAGAATTTATACCATTATTTGTTCACTTTATAGGTTTTCAATAATTTTGAAGTATGATGGTTAATTTTGATGTCATTATTCTTTCCGATATTTTCAAAAGCTTGATCTATAAACCTTTCGACTTTGTCGAAAGTTTTTAATATAACCTTTCGACTTTGTTGAAAGCTTTTACTATAAAGTTTTTTTTTCACTCAAACTTTTCACACCATTCTTAAAACTTTGTGTATGTTTTCACATTTAGGCTATCTAAGCAAACTTATTTACTTTCGAATTCTTGATTGCTTTTAAATTCATAATTGATCAAGGGTTTTAACTAAAACGTTTTCACCTGACAAAATCATGAGCTCTCCAAAAATTAAAGCCACTGCTAAGAAATCTTCCATAGAATCTCAGAGCGAAGTCAATGCCATACTCAAAGACTTTGGTATAACTAGGATCGAAGCTATCCCCTCTAAACTAACAGATACCATTGACAACCCTTCAGAAGGGTATTTTGCATACACAGCCATCCACATATGGCACGGTGGCTTTCTTCCATTTCCCGAGTTCTTGCTTTCCTACTTGTCCCATGTTGGAGTTGCTCCAATACAGCTATCTCCAAATGTTTATACCCATCTTCTGTCTCTTGAAATGCTAGCATTGGAATCCGGACTTCCTTCGCTCAATCCTGAAGTTCTGAACTCCTTGACCAAGCTGGCAAAGTTAAGAAAACTTAACAAGCATATCTATAGAGTTAATGTATATAAGAGTTGATTTCCGATGGCATCGGTAAGTTTAGGGACTGGGAGAATCAATTCTTCTTTGTCAAGTGCTTTGGCGATGTTTACGGGGCCTTTGCCTCCCCCGTAAGTTTATTTAATGTTGTCTTTGCTTCTCTCTATGTTTTCTGTTAACTAATCTCCGACCTTTTCAGATGAATCTTCCAAGACACTTAGTGAAGCTGACCAGAAAACAATTGATTCCTTAACCGTAGCTTTCAAACAACTTATGAGCAGGCTGAGGCTCTTAACTCCTTCAAATCTAAGGAAACACTCTTTGCTGCTACCTGACCAAAGGATTCTAAGCACTCCACCCGCTGTTATGCACAACTCTCATGGCAAACGTTTCTTTTCCTTAGGCGATGTTGAGCACTTCACTTCAATGTCGCCTATATATGCTGACACTTCTGGTATACTATTAGTTTTTTATTTTTAGTCTTTTTCTCTAGAATTCTTTAAGTTACTCTGACCGATCTTATATTCGTTTGAATTTGTTTCAGCTTCTCAAAGGCCATTGTATCTTCTAGTGGTGATGCCCCTCCTTCATCATCTTCTGAGGTGACAACAATCTTGGAGTCTTTTTGTGACGACCCGCCCTTCTCAGCCCTCGAAAATCGACACAAAATACTCAACAGTATAATATGCCGACGATCGAACGCCGGAAAAGACAGATTGTAGGAAAAGGAAGAAGGTAGAAGAAGAAGAATGAACTAAACAACATCAAAACCTCACAGTCGCAGCGGAATAAAATATAATATATAGAACAGAACTTTACACAAATCAAAACTATATCTGTTTATATACATTACATCATCATCAGAGTATATCAATACAACCAACCATATCAGTCAGACAATCTCAACAATCATAGCAGCGGAATAATACAAGTACGAGAAATACGTCTCGGACTCCAGCTCCTCTCCTGAGCTCCATAGATACCTATCCTGTAATATACTCGGTCTGACCCGAGCATTATAATAAAATAACACCCGAGTCAGTCTGGAATACCAGCGCATCATAAATACATCCAAACTGATTATTAAAGTTCAAAAATCCTTTGGAAACAAAAGCATCTCGTAAGACCACGCCACAAATAAACATGTCGGGTTTTTACCTTACGATAGCTAAAACACTTTTATATTAAAATTCTCTGATATTATAATAGTGTCTATTTACAAATACTTATAAAATAGCCGAAATTGTTACATCTATTAAATTCCGGCATACTAGCCATAACGTGGGTAATACAAACAAAACTCGTACAAGGCACGTAGGGAAAATGGATTTCCAACGAATGACTAGGCACTGGGGTACCACCTGTCACAGTACGTGGCCTAGATCACAGTACCGAGGAGTACGCCCGCTCCCCTGCAACACAAGGCCGGAATCATCCCTTACTGGATAATTCCAAGTAAAATCACCCCACGGTTGTGATCAGCAACCGCACCACTAAGCCGAAATAAAAGGGACATCTAGACAGGGATGACCTTACTCTCAAGTGGGGGCTACCCACGAAGCCTTGCTGCATAACCCCTGATTTTCAGTCATTCCCGGTTGATGAGGCTTGAGGCTAAGCGTTACCTTTATAGAACATATCCCTTTGAATGCCCATCGTCCACCTGACGATGTCACGAAAGCATTCGTCCATACAAGTCCGTCCCGGGTCCGAACGGAACCGAAGGCACTACTCCTACTACATCCATTTTGGAAACATCCTCAGGATTAGTAGCGACTAGCCCTTGCACTTCACTGCTCCATCTTCGACTCTGAACACGTTACACGAAACGTACAAACCGGATCGAAGTGGTATTCGAGTCTCCAGACCTAGAATCCCGGTATACGGAAACTCGATCCCGGTCTCTTCGAAACGATCAGCGCTTTGGCCAATATTGATAGTCGGTGATTTAACTATCAATTAATGTTCACAAACATCCATACACATCCATCACACAATAAATAATCTCCATATTATTTATTTGCTTCTAATATCTTTCAAAGATATATTTTCACATTTTCAAAACTCGTTTGAAAACAATTTTCCAAACTCTTCCTTTACAAGGTAAATCCTTTACCCTTTATTCCCATCGGGAATAACCAAGTATAAAACAATTTACATTTAAAACAGTTAAAAATACTTTATACTGAAATATACTTTAATATATGAAAATTCCTTCTATTTATTTACTCAAAATATAAATTTAAAATATGTGAAGAAAACTAGTTATTAACACATAAACTTTGATTTAAAGAATAGGGTTTTAGTTTAACTAAATTCAAAATAGCGTTATAAGAAGAAAAATGCTAATTTTAACAGCTTAAGCTAAAACCAACTTTTAAATAAATCCATTTGTAAAAATATTTACTAATATACTCCCAAATGATTACGGTATTAAAAATTATAAATTTATTCCTTTAAAAATAACGATTTCTTAAAAATACTTTTAAAACGATTTAAAACTTAACCTTAGTTAAATAAAATCTTTTTATAAACATTTACTTGGTTTTCCCAGGGAAACACTTTCCCGTTTCCAAAACATTCCAAAGTACTCTTTCATATAAATCCACTAATTTATTTCAAGTCAATTTATGATTTCAACATAAATTTCCAATTCCATACTTAACTATAACTTCCTCCGAAGTTAAATCGCAATTTTTCATTTCCGGAAATTCATTTTTAAATCATAGTTTAAAACATTTTAAATTAAACATTTTTGGTGAATTTCCAATGGAAGCCAAATTTCCAATTCACTTAATTAAATTCCAATGAAATGCGACATTTCAAAACATTCTATTTTTCATTTGAACTTGTTAATTTATAGTCGGAAACTCCATTTTAACATATTTTTAATTTTCGGATAACATTAGCCATTATTAAAATAAACATCGTTATTTTAAACAATTTATAATTTCATAAATTTAATTTCCAGAAAACTACACTTTCCATTTACCCATTTCATAAACTTCCCATTATATTCAAAATCCCAATTTGACCCAATTTACATTTTTCTTTTCAAATCCGATTTCAAATTTTATTCTTTGAAATTCTAAATTTAACAATTCATTTTATTTCGTAAAAACAAAATTTATCCATTTATAATTAAATTCTATGATTACAATTTATACCACAATGTCACAGAACAACTAAATTTCCAGATTTATCAATCACATCATATAAACAGGTATCACTATCAATTATAAAATAATTGCTACATTGTGAGGAATCCAGTTGGATCCCTCCAACTTGTTTCTCCCTGCATCACAAATGTTAGCACATCACAATATAAATATCAATCCAGACAGATAAACACAAATATAGACAATCAACCACACAGATATTTAAATATCAATTATTTATAATGTCTAGCATCCAGATGTGAGTGAGAATAACTCACTTGAGTTTCGGCGAGCGTTCGAAATTTAAATTAAACCGAACGATGTCCGATTTAACTCAAATTTCTACTTGCTCGGAATGATTCCAGAATTGTTCCACTGCGCAGTACGCGTTCCTGCGATTCCAACGCATCCAAAATCGTTCGAATCTGATAACGTATGAATTCGTTATGATATTACAAAGTTTAAATAACGATTTAAAACAAATTCCTCTCCTTTTTTTTTTAAATTACCAAAACAAGATCTGGCCACACGTTCACCAGGAAATCACGGCCGCACACCATCCTTTCTTCCTCCTCGCGTTCGCATGCCCAGAACAACATCGAACCCAACTTCGACACCTAAGGTTGACCACCGCCTCCTCCACGCTCGTCTAGACCACGATCAGAAAATGTCATTGTGAAGCTCGTTACCACCTCCTTCTTCGGCCAGAAGCTCGAGGAGCTCGGTGCATCCCCCCAGGCAGAGAATCGCACACGAATGGTTGCGTTCGAGCCACCATACTCGTCGATCTACCTCGCTAAAACTCATCTCACCCGTTGGATCTGCAGTTCTCCTCGCCCTCTACGACATTCCAGTTGAAAAATTTTGCAATGGGTTGATAGATTTGTTAGAAATTGAAGGAGAACGATGGTAGATTTCGGCCATTGAATACTATAAGCGGCGGCTGAACGTGATTACTAGGGTTTTGAGAAAGATAAATGTATATATAATATTGTTTAATATTATTTTAATATCGTTTCCAATCTTTTTACCACTTACACAAACGAACTCCAATTCTCACGTACCAACAGGCGATTCTAGGGTTTTTCCACGTTCCGGACACGATGGAACAAGTTTCGTAAGCTGATTTGATCGTATGCGTGAGATACGGAATTAAACGGTCAATTTAAAATTAAATCGGTTAAATCGATTTCGATGCGTTTCGAGCTGCCACGGTCAAATGACAACTCCGATTGCTACGAAAATTGAAATCCGATAATAACTAATTATTACGGATCCAATGGAACTGGTTTCGTCGAATTCCGAGACTGTGCCCCGGAAAGCTATTTTAACTCGTCTATTAAATCTAGCGATTTTCTGAAATTATCAGAAACGCTTAAAATTTTACTTTTATAAATTTAATAACTCAAAAATAAATCATATAAAATTTATAAACACAATAAAAATCATTCTGGCTCATTCGAGAACCAAAATCTGATAAATTTGCATTTTAATAATATTAAATTCATTTTTTAAATTAATATAAAATTCCAAATAATAATTTATTGACTTTTAAATTCTTCTAAAAATCCAACAATATTATTTATACCCAATTGAGCTTAAAAATACATTTAAACAACATTTTACAGCTATTTACATCCAGATTCACCTTTTTATCCTAATCCTGAATATTTAATTATTATTTTTCCATTAATCAAATTCAACCAGAATTACTATAAATTAAAATTATAGCTCATTTTCATTGATTGAACCCGAATCCATTCATTTCAATATCAATTAAGAATCCACATTAACATTTAAAACGAATTAAATGTTCAAATTCAATAACTTAAAAATACGGGATGTTACATTCCTTCCCCCTTATAAAAATTTCATCCCCGAAATTTGCTAAGGTAGAAAATACTCCCGATTTCATTTACTTACCCAGTTTGCTTAGTTAAAAGCTTATATTCACTTTCCAAAATCCTTTAGCCCAATCCCAAACTCAATTGCTACATTTACTCTAAAGCCTTTATTTTAACATTCGCTTCCAAGATAACTTTACTAGTTATTAAAAAATTTCCCAAAAACCCCAAAAATTTCTAACTCCCAAAATTTCTGAAAAATTTTGGCAGAGTCTCCTTTGCACGGAGGAGCTTCTGCGATATCGCAGGATACACAAATATATATACATCGGCTCACATGGCCGGAAACCAAAATATATCACAATATATATATCATTTTCCCAATTATATTTGCGTAGGCGTACCTCTTAGCAAATTTTTAAAAGCAAGCGGCTAATATCTCGCATATACGCGCTCCAACTCTCTCGAACGCCTCCCGCACCTGTACTATACTCAACAAACTCATCAAATTTCAAAGATAAGAACATTTCATTAGCATTTCCAATATAAATGCAAGCTAACCATCTTTATAAACCAATTTCACAATGCTGACATCATTTTAACTCGCTTTACAAACTCAAATTTCATAGTTTAACAATGTCACTATATTTTCAACAATCCAAAGATTTCAATCACCTTTAAATTTTCTTATTCAAGTCCAAACTTCATTTTATTTCTCTTGAATGCTTTAAATTCAAGTTCACCATATACAATTCATATTTATTTCACCCAATTCATTTCCACTTCAATATGATTACATATGCCTTTCTTACCTTTTAATTTTACTTACATTCCAAATTTGATTTACAATCAAACTTCATTTTAAACTTGAAACATTTGCATTTCTTTTATGATCCATCTCCATTCACATGCAAACTTTACTCATTAAGAGGTCAATTCATCCCTATTGATTCAAAATCAATTCCATTTGCTATTCTTAACCAATTCACTTGCATTCATTTACAAAACTCTTTGAATTGTATTCCAATTCATATCAATTTATTCAAAATTCAATTTCAATTGCCTGTTAAACAACTCAATTTCGATTACAAGCAATTTCATGTTATTCAAGCAAAACAATTGCCTCTTAAGCTTATAACCATTTAAAATTATTTCCAACTTGGATTCATATAAATTTTATTCAATTTTGCATGGTTCACAAACCAAATATTTTCTCTTTCCAGTGTAATTGTTAAATTACATTTTCCTTACATCTTTATTTCCATTAACCAAATTCAAGTTTATATTAATATCATTCGATCCTGGGTTATATTCAACTCATTCATTCTTAATTTACCACAATAATTAATTAATATCATTTCACTTTCAATTCAATTTTATTATCCAACAAATTCCATTCAAATTTCTTAATAAAGCTCATCCACGATCATTTGTTTCTTTCAGTTTGCTTAAGTAGTTTCACAATATTACCATTATCTATTTAATTTTATTTCCATCTGATTCTCATTCAACCAATTTCAATTCATTTACAAAGTTTAATGCTCTTCGTTTATTTATCCAATCCATTTTAGATTTATTTTATCAACAAAGAGACCACTTAAATTATTTCTCTCATTTGAATTTACTTACAATTCAAACCATCATTATTATAATCTAATCCCATTATACATTCTCACTTCCAACATTTATTACCAACTTAAATTTCATTCAACAACTGGATTATTCCTTTACTTTCTAAATTTTGACCAAACTATCAAAATTCTATTTATTGCAATACAAATTCCATTTAATTTAGCTTACACAAGATTTATTTCCAAACAATCATTTTGGATTTAATTGAGTAAGCATTTACTTCATTCAACATCACTTCAACTAAATTAAATTTCCATTTAATTAAATTCTTATCCAAATTTAATTCAAGGTTAACTAGATTATATATGCATTTTCAATTTAATTCCTTTCCAGAATTAATTCAAGTTCATCTACGTTTTATTTAGCCCACCTGAATTTAAACCATTTCCTTTACTACTTTAAATAAGAATTTAATTACATTCATTCTTATTCATAACACAACGGAATTTTAATATTCAGCTTAATTCCATTTTAGTCAAAGTTAAACCCAATTCAATTTAATCTTAATTCTCCATATCCAGGTTCAACTTATTTACTAACTTCAGTTCACTTACCTCCTTTATATTTTATAATTGTTTCACCTTACTTTGCATTCCATTTAAAATTAAGTTCGAATTCACCATTCCACTTAACCATTTTTATTTGTGATTATAATTCCATTTTACTTGAGTTAAAATCAAATCTTCCATTCTCAAGTTCTCCAACTTATTTACTTGTAAGGTTATATTGCTCATTTCAAACCAATCCACATTTTTATAATCACAATGTCAAATTTTAACACTTAATAACTTAAGAATATGAATTCATTTGCACAATCATAAGCATTTACACTTCACCTTTATATCAACTTCCCTTAAATTCCAATTCATTTAGATTTAATTCAATTTCAAATTCTTAATTTTATTTAACTTATCATAAGTTAAATCCAGATATATTCCATTCACCTTCATTTATTCAAAGTAGATTTACATTCCATATATACTCAATTCTTCTTTAAATCAACTTTCCTTTATAAGTTATATAGTGGAATCATTTCAACTTTCACATTTTTATTTTAAAATAGAATTTCCAGAATTCAATTTACCCGGATTTATTTCAAAGCCAATTTGAAATAAAAATCAACACATTTCTCTTTTGATATTCAAATCAAATACCAAATTCCAAAACAAACTGCTTTTACCAAACAATTTTCCTTTTGAAAATTCCAAAATTACTTGTTCCCCAAACAAGTCCAAACAATGTCATAACCAACTATTTTGGTAGCAATCCATCACTTTAGAAACTCGAAAATGAATTCTAATGATGTGGCCAGCATCATCAGGATTATTTTCCAACGACTGAAGTGAGTTCAATGCTTTCCACTTCCAAAATTCACCTCAAAACAATTTCTATTCAAAAATATTTCCCCAAAATATACTCCATTCTTACAAATGCTTTTGAAAACATTTCTAACATTTCCACAAAGTCAAACTCCCAAAACTTTGTTTAATTCCATTTGAAATCCCTTTCAAAATTTCCGGGGTCAAAATTCTAGTTTAAATCAAATTTTAATTTTTACTTTTCTTATTTAAAACATATCCAGTCAATTCCATTTGGTTATAAACCATTTTAATATTTTAACTTCTTATTTTCTTATATATATCATTTCAAATTTTAGATCATGTTTTAATTTCTTATTTGATTATAGAAGAAACAACCAAACAAGCATCCAATATATATAATTTAGAAACTATTTCTTTATATCAAAATACAATTTTGGGTAAAATTATTTCATTTACCCCCTTTAAAAATAATACTATGTCGGTTTATCTTGTTTAAGAGTTTAGAAACCCCTATCGATACGGTTGTACTTCCCGCACCGACCAGAATTCATAAACACTCAACCGATAAGTCAACACAGTACAAAAACAATTTTATATCCACTAACAAATACGCTCTCATAGCTATTATTACACTCAACTCATTATAGAGTACTATTGACTCTATTTAAAATGAGAAATTTTCCCCACCAAAGCCTAGGTTGTCGCCAACCTATGCTCTGATACCAAGTGTGACGACCCGCCCTTCTCAGCCCTCGAAAATCGACACAAAATACTCAACAGTATAATATGCCGACGATCGAACGCCGGAAAAGACAGATTGTAGGAAAAGGAAGAAGGTAGAAGAAGAAGAATGAACTAAACAACATCAAAACCTCACAGTCGCAGCGGAATAAAATATAATATATAGAACAGAACTTTACACAAATCAAAACTATATCTGTTTATATACATTACATCATCATCAGAGTATATCAATACAACCAACCATATCAGTCAGACAATCTCAACAATCATAGCAGCGGAATAATACAAGTACGAGAAATACGTCTCGGACTCCAGCTCCTCTCCTGAGCTCCATAGATACCTATCCTGTAATATACTCGGTCTGACCCGAGCATTATAATAAAATAACACCCGAGTCAGTCTGGAATACCAGCGCATCATAAATACATCCAAACTGATTATTAAAGTTCAAAAATCCTTTGGAAACAAAAGCATCTCGTAAGACCACGCCACAAATAAACATGTCGGGTTTTTACCTTACGATAGCTAAAACACTTTTATATTAAAATTCTCTGATATTATAATAGTGTCTATTTACAAATACTTATAAAATAGCCGAAATTGTTACATCTATTAAATTCCGGCATACTAGCCACAACGTGGGTAATACAAACAAAACTCGTACAAGGCACGTAGGGAAAATGGATTTCCAACGAATGACTAGGCACTGGGGTACCACCTGTCACAGTACGTGGCCTAGATCACAGTACCGAGGAGTACGTCCGCTCCCCTGCAACACAAGGCCGGAATCATCCCTTACTGGATAATTCCAAGTAAAATCACCCCACGGTTGTGATCAGCAACCGCACCACTAAGCCGAAATAAAAGGGACATCTAGACAGGGATGACCTTACTCTCAAGTGGGGGCTACCCACGAAGCCTTGCTGCATAACCCCTGATTTTCAGTCATTCCCGATTGATGAGGCTTGAGGCTAAGCGTTACCTTTATAGAACATATCCCTTTGAATGCCCATCGTCCACCTGACGATGTCACGAAAGCATTCGTCCATACAAGTCCGTCCCGGGTCCGAACGGAACCGAAGGCACTACTCCTACTACATCCATTTTGGAAACATCCTCAGGATTAGTAGCGACTAGCCCTTGCACTTCACTGCTCCATCTTCGACTCTGAACACGTTACACGAAACGTACAAACCGGATCGAAGTGGTATTCGAGTCTCCAGACCTAGAATCCCGGTATACGGAAACTCGATCCCGGTCTCTTCGAAACGATCAGCGCTTTGGCCAATATTGATAGTCGGTGATTTAACTATCAATTAATGTTCACAAACATCCATACACATCCATCACACAATAAATAATCTCCATATTATTTATTTGCTTCTAATATCTTTCAAAGATATATTTTCACATTTTCAAAACTCGTTTGAAAACAATTTTCCAAACTCTTCCTTTACAAGGTAAATCCTTTACCCTTTATTCCCATCGGGAATAACCAAGTATAAAACAATTTACATTTAAAACAGTTAAAAATACTTTATACTGAAATATACTTTAATATATGAAAATTCCTTCTATTTATTTACTCAAAATATAAATTTAAAATATGTGAAGAAAACTAGTTATTAACACATAAACTTTGATTTAAAGAATAGGGTTTTAGTTTAACTAAATTCAAAATAGCGTTATAAGAAGAAAAATGCTAATTTTAACAGCTTAAGCTAAAACCAACTTTTAAATAAATCCATTTGTAAAAATATTTACTAATATACTCCCAAATGATTACGGTATTAAAAATTATAAATTTATTCCTTTAAAAATAACGATTTCTTAAAAATACTTTTAAAACGATTTAAAACTTAACCTTAGTTAAATAAAATCTTTTTATAAACATTTACTTGGTTTTCCCAGGGAAACACTTTCCCGTTTCCAAAACATTCCAAAGTACTCTTTCATATAAATCCACTAATTTATTTCAAGTCAATTTATGATTTCAACATAAATTTCCAATTCCATACTTAACTATAACTTCCTCCGAAGTTAAATCGCAATTTTTCATTTCCGGAAATTCATTTTTAAATCATAGTTTAAAACATTTTAAATTAAACATTTTTGGTGAATTTCCAATGGAAGCCAAATTTCCAATTCACTTAATTAAATTCCAATGAAATGCGACATTTCAAAACATTCTATTTTTCATTTGAACTTGTTAATTTATAGTTGGAAACTCCATTTTAACATATTTTTAATTTTCGGATAACATTAGCCATTATTAAAATAAACATCGTTATTTTAAACAATTTATAATTTCATAAATTTAATTTCCAGAAAACTACACTTTCCATTTACCCATTTCATAAACTTCCCATTATATTCAAAATCCCAATTTGACCCAATTTACATTTTTCTTTTCAAATCCGATTTCAAATTTTATTCTTTGAAATTATAAATTTAACAATTCATTTTATTTCGTAAAAACAAAATTTATCCATTTATAATTAAATTCTATGATTACAATTTATACCACAATGTCACAGAACAACTAAATTTCCAGATTTATCAATCACATCATATAAACAGGTATCACTATCAATTATAAAATAATTGCTACATTGTGAGGAATCCAGTTGGATCCCTCCAACCTGTTTCTCCCTGCATCACAAATGTTAGCACATCACAATATAAATATCAATCCAGACAGATAAACACAAATATAGACAATCAACCACACAGATATTTAAATATCAATTATTTATAATGTCTAGCATCCAGATGTGAGTGAGAATAACTCACTTGAGTTTCGGCGAGCGTTCGAAATTTAAATTAAACCGAACGATGTCCGATTTAACTCAAATTTCTACTTGCTCGGAATGATTCCAGAATTGTTCCACTGCGCAGTACGCGTTCCTGCGATTCCAACGCATCCAAAATCGTTCGAATCTGATAACGTATGAATTCGTTATGATATTACAAAGTTTAAATAACGATTTAAAACAAATTCCTCTCCTTTTTTTTTTAATTACCAAAACAAGATCTGGCCACACGTTCACCAGGAAATCACGGCCGCACACCATCCTTTCTTCCTCCTCGCGTTCGCATGCCCAGAACAACATCGAACCCAACTTCGACACCTAAGGTTGACCACCGCCTCCTCCACGCTCGTCTAGACCACGATCAGAAAATGTCATTGTGAAGCTCGTTACCACCTCCTTCTTCGGCCAGAAGCTCGAGGAGCTCGGTGCATCCCCCCAGGCGGAGAATCGCACACGAACGGTTGCGTTCGAGCCACCATACTCGTCGATCTACCTCGCTAAAACTCATCTCACCCGTTGGATCTGCAGTTCTCCTCGCCCTCTACGACATTCCAGTTGAAAAATTTTGCAATGGGTTGATAGATTTGTTAGAAATTGAAGGAGAACGATGGTAGATTTCGGCCATTGAATACTATAAGCGGCGGCTGAACGTGATTACTAGGGTTTTGAGAAAGATAAATGTATATATAATATTGTTTAATATTATTTTAATATCGTTTCCAATCTTTTTACCACTTACACAAACGAACTCCAATTCTCACGTACCAACAGGCGATTCTAGGGTTTTTCCACGTTCCGGACACGATGGAACAAGTTTCGTAAGCTGATTTGATCGTATGCGTGAGATACGGAATTAAACGGTCAATTTAAAATTAAATCGGTTAAATCGATTTCGATGCGTTTCGAGCTGCCACGGTCAAATGACAACTCCGATTGCTATGAAAATTGAAATCCGATAATAACTAATTATTACGGATCCAATGGAACTGGTTTCGTCGAATTCCGAGACTGTGCCCCGGAAAGCTATTTTAACTCGTCTATTAAATCTAGCGATTTTCTGAAATTATCAGAAACGCTTAAAATTTTACTTTTACAAATTTAATAACTCAAAAATAAATCATATAAAATTTATAAACACAATAAAAATCATTCTGGCTCATTCGAGAACCAAAATCTGATAAATTTGCATTTTAATAATATTAAATTCATTTTTTAAATTAATATAAAATTCCAAATAATAATTTATTGACTTTTAAATTCTTCTAAAAATCCAACAATATTATTTATACCCAATTGAGCTTAAAAATACATTTAAACAACATTTTACAGCTATTTACATCCAGATTCACCTTTTTATCCTAATCCTGAATATTTAATTATTATTTTTCCATTAATCAAATTCAACCAGAATTACTATAAATTAAAATTATAGCTCATTTTCATTGATTGAACCCGAATCCATTCATTTCAATATCAATTAAGAATCCACATTAACATTTAAAACGAATTAAATGTTCAAATTCAATAACTTAAAAATACGGGATGTTACACTTTTGCTAGATCCAAAAGATCTCTCAAGAGAAAATTAACAGAACCTTCTAAGGACACTCCCCCGACGAAAATGGAAAAAATTATTGATGTGAAGGAAGAAGAGGAACGTATATCTTCTGAGAAAGTGCTAAATAGCCCCATCGTTGATGCCTCTAAAGATCAAACAGAGCAAACTCCACCTACTCTGGTACCCTTTCCTCATATTACCATCATTGATTCCCTAAACGCATTAGCGCATATGCAACTTGCCCTAATGCCGACTCCTTCTAAGACACAAATTCCTCTGGAGTCGTCATCTTCTGCTCCTTCGTCATCCAGTTTTGATGAACTCATCGAACTTATTCTTCATTCAAAATATTTTCACTTCTTCTTCTCTGCCGTCATTCAGTCCAGACTTGGCAGAAAATCATCCCTCTTTGATTGCACAATAGCTTTTGGTAAGCTCTCTCCAAACTAACTTTATTGTCATTGGATCTTTCTAATCTCTGACTTGTGTTTCTTTTCCCTTGTTGTAGATTTCCAGGAATTGGATTTCGTTAAATGAGCTTGTCTCCAAACTCTTTGCTGGATTCTCCAAGCTACAGGAAGAAAATGCTGAACTTAAAGATCAACTGTCTTCCTTAACCGCCGCGCAAAATGGCACTTCCACTGAGTTGGAGCGAGTCAAGGCTTCTCTCATTGAGGCTGAAGCCGATCTAGAAGCGGAGAGGAAAGCTCGTCAACTCTCTTCTGATGAAAAATTCGCAATGGAGCTAGCTTTGAAATACTCGGAAGATGAGAAAGCTCGCTTGGTTTCCAAAAATACTCTACTGAAAGACAAATTCAAGAGGACCAGAGCTTCACTCAAGCTAGCTATTCAAACCCTCTCCGATTTCAAAAAGCACACCTCTGAGTTCGCTGAAACCACCTTGGGGCCAATGATGCTGAAACATTATGAAGATGCCCTCATGCTTGCCTACGCCGACAATAATGAAAAATGTCCTGACTTTGGCTTCCCTTCTCTGGACCCAGCTTTAGTCGAAAGAGTTATGGAAAAAATTAATCAAATTAGGCAGGGCATCAAACCCGAAGGCGAGGAGGAGATAATGTATTGGAAGCTCTTTCTTTTGACATCCCCTCCTTTGACATTGAATCCAATTCCGAAGATGAGGGTGATAAAGATAACGACCCCAAGGAAAAAGGCGATGATGGTGACGATGTTGATTGGGACAGTGATTATGATGATGATGATAACCCTTCTTGAGGTCAAGGCCATGGTGGAGATAAAGGGGGGCCTTCCGATGCTTCAGGGATGGACAGCGGTGATCAAGTTGAAGCCCCTGAGAAAAAGAATCTCCTTCGAAAGACATGCCACCAACATCTCCTGGTTCATCTGCTCCTCCAGAGGAGGAAACTGCTCCTACTCATACTGAGGATCCATAAGAGAAAGAACAAGCCCCTAAGGCTTCCATTCTAGTTTCACAGGTATGGGCTTCTCTGTTTAAATGTCTTACACTTCGAAGATAATAATTAATGATAAATCATTTGTCTTAGATAAAGAAGAAGTAAAATTTCCCGTATAGGACAAAACTGGAGAGCAAACAGGTGGAAATTAACAAGTTATATAGGGAGTTAGATAAATTAATAAAGGAACACAATACTCTATCTAAGAAATATCACAGTCTGGACAGGAGTACCTCCGTTTTAGCATCTTTTAAATATCAGAGGGCGACTCCTTTATTAAAGAAGGCACGACTTCGGTACAACGCCTTTTTGAAGGAAAATAGATAATTAATAACTCTATTTTGGATGATGATTGAAAAGAGAGACATTTTAATTAATTTTTTGTATAAAGTATAACATAGACACTCTATCGTAGATTTTTCTTACTTAGGCAAATTCGGTGGGGGTCTCCTTAGACGTTTTCATAAAAGATACTTAGATGAATTCAGATCTGACCCACATCCTGGAGCATGCTGGAATTTACCACGGGTCAGATCGATTTCTCAAGATGTTCCCCCTGAAAAGCTTAAGTACTATAAGGACAAATTTGTTTCTGAATTTTTCTCTAAGTCTATTTTGTACGAACCAGATGAATAATTGTAAATATGTAACAAGTAATCGATTTATGAATACATGCCTTTGCTATGCTTTCTATACTTAGCTTATTTTTACTATGCTATTTCAGAATGTCAGTTCTTCAGGTCGTTTCATCCCAAGAGACCACCTAAGTCAATATGTTAACTTGAGAATATTTTACTCTAAAAATACACCAATTTTAAAGACTTCGAAGTTAGCAAGATACTGCTTTCTTCGGGATTTACAAAAATTATACTTGGAATACCCTCATCTCCGCTTTGACTTCCTCGACGAAGGAAAGGAATCATTCTTAAAAGAAATCAGAGCATTCCATTCTAAGTTAATTTGTGGTCGCGATAGTCCACCAGTCGGAAAATGGGATCATAGTAAATGTCCGCCAGTTATAATTCCTGAAGGAGTCACTATACCTTTTGACTCAAAAGTCATGCTTTCAGCTAACACTTTAAATAAAGTTAGGAATGTAGTCTATCAACTTTAGATGTGCTAAAAGTGTTTGTTGTACCTTTTAACTTTGTGGCTACTTGAGTTGTAATCCATTACTATAGTAATAAAGATATCTTTTATCTCAATTTTGATTTTCTTTCTCATTTCTTTTTGTTTAAATAGGAACCACAGTCATCTACAACCTCTCTCGCTCAAAACTTAATATCCTATGTTGATGCAATCAGAAAGAGATTATTATTAGAGAGTGGAGCGATTGTGGTTCAGGACGAAGTATTATTAGAACGTTTTGGTGGCAACGTTGGAGCCGTAAAATGGCACAAAAGATACCTTATCCAAAAAAATAACGTCAGTAATCACAAGGATCACATTGACTATCTTGAAGCTAAAATTAAAAAAAGATGAAGTGATACTATGCTCAAACGACAAGTGAAGTCGAATCCCACAATCGACTTTGATGAAAAGATGTCAGAACTCATTCATCAAATAAGCGATTTAGAGTTAAAATTGAAAGATAGTCAGGCTCAATGTGCCTCTTTGGAATTCATCTTGGGAGACAAGACTTCAAAGATTGAGCTTCTAGCCCTTCAACCAACTCCCTCAGCCGCCAAGCCTACTAGGTCAAAACTTCTTAAAGATCAAAAATTTCCCACTATGCTCAACCCTCCCCCAGGTTTAGACGATAATGTAGTGGGAAACTGGTGTCGAAGGGTAAAATTCAAAATCGCCAAATATTTTGATGAGTAGCAAAAGATAAAGTATTCTCAGACCATTAATGAGTATGCTACCGAAAACCATAAGCTGGAGAAAGACAATTATTTGCTCAACAAGCATGTTGCAGAGTTAGAAAGGGAAAACAAAACCCTTAGGGCTGCAACAGGGCCTTTAATCGCGCCCTGAAAACCAACATTGATGTTATTGATGATGACAACAGTATTAGAAGAAAAGAAAAAAGCTTAAGGAAGTTCTTCACGCCTCAATCAATCATGTCATAAATCCTTCGATGGCGAAGACTTTTAATAAAGCAGCTCAAGTTTTATAATTTATTTATGTATTTGAGCCATGTAAATCTATTTTGTACATAATTTTGTTTGTAAATGACTTCATAACTTATGTAAATTATAGAAATTTTGTAAATATCATCTAATTTGTGATCCTTTTCTATAGTGTAACCTTTGATATGCCTTTGAATTGCTCATTCGGTGACTTTTGTGTTTGCTGGATCTTTGGTTACTCCTTGTCATTCTGATTTTCCTGAGAAACATGTAGCGAACAATGTCTTTAATTGTTAGCTTGAAATTGACATATTTGTCTATGTATATCATTTTCCTAAATTAGCAAATCATCTTGCCAATTGTATGAAAAGTGATTTATTCAAAATGTTAAAATCTCATCTTCAACCATGATGAGAAATGATCAAGGATTTAACCCCTTCCCCTTGTTTGGAGTGCATAAAACTTGTTGGTAGTAGATTATGCCTTACCATATGGTCATGAATGTTAGAATATAACTTTTATTAAATAGAGAACCTAATTCAGGAGTTTATGTCTGAAATTTTGAAGTAGTAACCTCTCACCCATTCCTTGCTATTAATGGGATTTTAAAAAGTTAAAAGCCCGAAGTTCCCATTTGGAGGGACTTAATAACTATCTTTTTGATAATATTCGTCGGCCCAGATTCAAGCACTTGAGATGAATAGAAATCTGAGGACCTTGTTCCCAGATAAGGGTTTAAATAAACATCAGCCCTGATACCTAGATTCTGGTATAAGAAGTTAGTGATTGATAATGACTCGAAACCCAAATTCGAGTATTATATAGTGTAGCTCTAAACTGAATACCCCGAAACCCAGATTCGGGTATTAGATTTTGAACTTCATATATGAGAATCCCAAAGCCCAGATTCAGGCATTAATAGATGATGTCAAGAAAGTCCCGAAATCCAGATTCGGGTAATAATCAATGGAAATTCGTCTCACTCCTTTGCTTTTGTCCTTTCCGACATATAAGAACCCTTCAGGTTTGGCATAGAAATAATTTGATTGGCCCCCTCTTGAGCCTGGACGTCTTAGTACATATTTTGTAATGACCTGGTATTTCGAACCGTTCAAATCGACAATCATCCACTCATGTCGGACTTGAATTGCTCAAAACAACAGATTGTTAATTTATATTTGGCAAAACCCAGCATATACAGTAAATAAATAAATCACAGAATTACAAACATAGAGTAATATGACAATAAGCAGCGGAATAGATAAATAGTAGTTCATGAAGCTACTAAATAAACATTAGAGTTTGAAACAGAATACAACAGAATATCTCAAATACAATGTAGTCTCAAATACAAACAGATGACAAGTCTGAACAAAACAACTGGAAAAGCTGAATAGATAAGACAGATCTTCAAGAAAGATTCCAATCTCCACAGGTGAGTCTCAAATGCTGTGACACTCAATCTGACCCGAGCATAAAGCTAAACATAAAACACTCGAATTAGGATTATCATTCTTATATCAGTAAATTCAACTCAAGTGAAATGTCAACTAAAATACAAGTAACTTAAAGGATGCTTGGGATTTTCATCCTCTAAGGATCCGTGGAACTATCTACTATATATACTATTAAAATAGCGTTAAGGCGTTACCCATATCATTATAGCGTTAAGGCGTTACCCACATCCCCCTTACACACGTTTTATATATTCCCATAGTCTATACATAGCGTTACCCATATCCCCCTTAACACATTTTATATATTCCCATAGTAAAGTAAACTATTAAAATAGCGTTAAGGCGTTACCCATATCCCCCTTAACACATTTTATATATTTTCATAGTCTATACAGTACCGTAAGCTCTGTTAGTCCTTGAGAAGGATGGTTTTGATGACAACAACCTTAGGACTTGTTATAAAATATAAATACTAACATTATAGTTTAGATATATATATATGTATGTATGTATATGCAAGATATAAACATGCAGGTACCAAGAATGAAGACTGTACAGTATAGAGATACAAGACTGATGAATTTAAAGATCAAAGATATCAAGATTGAAGACTCATGAGTATCAAGAAATCAAGTTATCAAGAGTTCAAGATTTTAATAGTACAAGATAAGTATTGAGTCTAGAATTATGTTAAAACTTCATAATAGCACGAAAATCTTCATTCCATATTTCATTTGGGATGGAATCCATTTTTACCTTCTTAGTGGCTTACAAACCCACGACAAGTAGCTTACAGACCTACGACAAGTGGCTTACAAACCCACGAACATCCTGGTTTTGTACAAGTTCTCGAGTCCTGATGTGATGAGATATTCTGCAGGAAGAAGCTTGCAAAACTACTTCAAAATGGTTTTTCAAAATGATTTTCAAAACTGCTTTTCAAAATATTTTAGCCTCAAAACTATCTTTATCATTTTTAATATTTTGATTTCAAAATTGTCATTGATTTTAAACTATCTCTTGTTTTAAATATTTAGCTTTAAAATATTTATTTACTCAGATTTTAAATCACTTTATAGATTAAGATTTTATATATTAAAAATTACTTTCTAAACTCTTTTATATGTTTAAACTATATTCAAATATATTTACAAAGTTTAGAAATCGTTTTGACAAATTATAGAAACCAATTTTAATAAGAAAATCAAAATCATCAATTTTGCCTAGAGCATCTCGACATCCCTCAACCCCCTATGTCTACATGGTGTCCATTAAATTCAAATTTTCAAAAGAAGTGTTTATTCGTTGTATCCTTTCACGAATAGATATGGCTGTTGATTTCCTATAAATACCAGTAGTTCTAAACGAATTTTTAACCAGATTTCACTTGTTTTCTCTTCTCTTCATCTTCCACATTTATTCTAAAGAATTCCAAACTATACTCTGCCGAAATACCAAGTGAATCAAACTTGATTATCTCTTGTTTGATTCTTTGCCACTCTCTCCATAAGATCTCAGTGCTATTCAGAGTTATAGGATTATTTGTAAATCAAAACTGTTGAGTAAAAGGTGTGGTTGAGCCTTGAAATCAATTGGGTGTGATTGTTGCCCCGGAAATCGATTAGGTGATCTTGTGGCCTGGTAAATCAAGAGAGTTTGCCCCGGACTTGAATACAGGAGGGTGTACCTCGTGCCCTTGAAATCGAGGGTGTAATATGGGAGATTATTTTTGATAAGAAATCCGTATGTTTGTACGGGACTAGATGTAGGGTAACTCCGAACCAGTATAAAATTCTGGTGTGTTCTTTCCTTTACTGCTTTTATTTATTATTTGCATCTATGTTTGATTCTGTGATTATATCTGTGTCTGTGAATTGCATTTGTTGGTAATTAAATTTACATAAGTTTCAAAAAGATTTAGAAAATCCACAAAACCCTATTCACCCCTCCTATAGTGTTATTCCAGTCTTAAGATCCATAATGCGCATTTATCACATTTGGTATCAGAGCAAGGTTTTCAAAGTTTTCATAATCTGAATTTTGAAAAGTTTTAAAAAATGGCTACCAACACTGGTTCTGTTAACACTATCACTAGTTCATTTGTAGAGGGTCAGTCTACTTCCAGATCACCACTTTTTAATGACAGTAACTATGCATATTGGGCATGTAGAATGAAAATATATTTACAGTCAATAGGATTAGACACTTGGAATATCACACAGACTGAATATTCTGAACCTACAATTAATTTTGCACAGTGGACTAGTGAGCAAAAGACTATTGCACAAAATAATTCCAAAGCAATAAATATTTTATTTTGTTCACTTGATAGGAATGAATTTAATAGAGTATCTGTTTGTAAGTCTGCATATGATATCTGGAAAACTTTGCAAGTTGCTCATGAAGGAACAAGCAAAGTCAAACAGAACAAAATATCCATACTCACGAATCAGTTTCAATTATTCAAAATGAATTCTAATGAGTCCATTTCAGGCATGTATAGTAGATTTCAGGATATTGTGTATTCTCTAATATCATTGGGAAAAAGTTTTTTCGAAGAAGATCAAGTCGGAAAAATACTAAATTCTCTTACTCCGGAATAGGATCAGAAAACTCTTGCAATTGAAGAAGCAAATGATATCAGTACTTTAAAGATTGAAGAATTGATAGGAAATTTAATGCCGTTTGAAGTACAAATGCAAGAGAGAAGAGATAGCAAGGCATTCGAAAAGAAGTCAATTGCATTCAATGCATTAACAGATGGATCAGAATCGGGAAGTGATGATGATGAAGAAATAGCTTTCATGACAAGGAATTTTCGGAAGTTTCTAAAATACAGAAAGATAAACAACTTCAAAAAGAATGATCATAGAAATTCTGGAAATCATAATGAAGTACCAAACCACGTCAAATGTTTCAACTGTGACGAACCAGGTCATCTCAAAAGAGACTGTCCGCACCCTGATAAGCAAAAGTTTCCTGCAAGCGATGATTATACAAAGAAAAGGAAGAGAGTGTATACCGCTACACTAGACGATTTAGACTTAGACTCATCCTCAAGCGACGATGATCAGAAGACAGAAAATTCAAATATGTGCTTTATGGCTATTCATGATTCCGATGATCTCAGAGATACGAGTCTAGAAAAAGGTACACGTTTACAATATATTAGTTGAAATTGTTTGCTTAAAATTGATTGATTGTTTTTGTTTGAATTTTAATTTTTTATTATATTTATTTTAATTTTTTAATATTATAATATTTTTTATTAAAGTAATATTATTATATTAAATATTACTTCAGAAAATATATAGACATTAAAAATAATATATAAATATATAAAGATTAAAGTATATAGGAAAATGTAAGTCACATGAATTCTCTGACCCATGTCGACATGGTCCTACCCATGATGTCGACATCCCTGTCGGAAATTTGAAATTCAAATTTGAATTCAAATCTTTGAACTTCCCTCCACCTTTTCACCAACTCCAATGTTCTGGAAAGGTACCTCTTGACCAGAGAACATGACTATTGAATATCTATTTATTTCCCTTATCTTATCATATCTTTTTTCATTTTAAACTTCAAACTATCTTTCACTCTTTCAAACTTTCTACTCTCTTCAAAAATGGCTTCTTCAAGCACTCCATCCACAATGTGGCTGTCTAAAACCATCAAAGAGTATCTCTATAATTATCCGAAAGCAATCAAGGCTTATATAAAATATGCTAATTACGGGAAAGTTTGCTATCTTTAGTGATTTCTCTACATATGAAATCAATACTCTTCTTGAAGAGAACCATATTCTTAATCTTTTGACAATTCTGAAAATGATTTTGTTTGTTATCCAAATCTTGTTAAAATGTTTTATGCAAATTTGAATCGCGGTTTTCATGAAGGAAATGAAAATGAAATTTGGAGTAGTGTTAAAGGCATTAAAATTGTTTTAAATTATGAAATTTTGGGCAACATTCTCAATTGCAAGAATTCGGGAATGGATCTTTCTACTTTTAACATTGATGAACATGATCGTGAGACATTTCATCACATTTTAGAAGGAGATGACAACTTTGAATTTAAAAATCGTAACTTTCATCCGAAAGCACGTATTGTTAATCTTCTTTTGCAACATACTATCACTCCTAGATCGGAAAATTTCAATAACCCGACTTTAAAAGTTTGTAAAGCTCTTTTTGCCATTTTTGGTCATTATGACATTAATTGGGCGCAAGTGATTATGGATGAACTTCGTCCTAAAAATTTGGAAATGGTTGAGAACACTTTGTATCATGGAATCTATCTCACTCGGATTTTTAATTATTTTGGTGTTGATTACAAAAGGGAAGAATTTGTTTCAAGAAAAGTGTTTAATCATGCCAATATTTCTCTTATGAAAATTCCTTTCATATTTCAACAATATGAATCTCTTGCCGAAAAGGACGAAAGGTTGGCACATGAAGAGATGGAGGAAGAAAATGAGGAAGAAGAAGAAGAAGGGGAGGAAATGGAAATTGAAGATAAAATGAAGGTACCTCCTTGGAAAGTATTGAATATCCTAACAATCCTTCCAATAAAACACTCCTCAAAAATCAAAAGATCATAGTGGAAAATCAACGGATTCTCAAAAGATCCATAAGTAAGAAATTGGATAAAATGACCACTAATATGAACAAGTTCTTTGCTAAAGTTGGTCGAAAACTTGGCTTATCATCATCCTCCTCATCCTCTAGCACATTCTAAAAACTAGGATGTGATGTACTAGTTTATTTTGTATGAACTTGTATTGCTCTTTTATCATGTTATGAAGTATCTCATGTATTAACTCATTTATCTATCTTATGTTTTTCTACCTTATCGTGTCTCTGGAATAAATTTTAGTATAGTATATAATTTCATATATATACATACTTATTCACAAAACAAAGAAGACGCATAGATTAACATACCCATGTCGACATACCTCAACCCACTATGTCGACATATAACTGTCTGATTTGGTTTTTTTTAAATTTTGAAATTAAAATAACTAACTCATGTCTATTCATTTTAAACAAATTTCTACCTATTTAAATACCTGTTTCTTCCAGTAATTTATAATCTCTTCATTTCTACTTATCTCTATTTATATCTTTTAACTACTTATCAAAAATGGCTTCCTCTTCTCAAACTCTAAGTGAAAATCTTGAAGAAACTCTCAATTCATTCAAGAATATACTTACTTTTATTCTCCGCAATCAAAGGCACTTGGAACTAAGTCAAATGCAGATGATAAAAGAACAAGAGAAGCATTTCGATGCCCTCCGTTGGATGATTTGTGCCCTAAACAAAGATGATCTCAATGCAAATCCTGAAGGAACTTTAATTCAAGATAATGAAGATTGGGAAGATATTAAAAAGGATCTTATCTTTGGAGAAGAAGGATGGGTTGAAGTTCCTAAAATTATTTGATCTCCTTATGGTTTGAATTGCTTGTTTATGAATTGTTTGATTTGATTTGAATTGTTTGATTTGATTTAAATTGTTTGATTTGATTTGCTTTGATTAGAATTGATTTGATTTGAATGGAATGTATAAAATTATATGAAACATAGTATATGTTTATTGGATTTAAATTATCATATTGGTTATGTTTTCATTAATTAACTCATGTTATTATACACACACACACACACACACACACTCCATTTTAATTTGTCACAGGTACTCCAATATAAGACTAAGGGGGAGTTATATTAGTTTAGAATTGGTTTTTATTGATGACAAAGGGGGAGAAATATAAAATAGAGTAGTTAGAGTAGTTAGGCTTATATTAAGGGGAAGTTATTAGTTTTAGGGGGAGTTATTAGTTTAAAGCGGAGTTATTGAGAAGGAGAAGTATATTTTATAAACATAGGTTGTCATCATCAAAAAGGGGGAGATTGTTAGTCCTTGAGAAGGATGGTTTTGATGACAACAACCTTAGGACTTGTTATAAAATATAAATACTAACATTGTAGTTTAGATATATATATATATATATATATATGTATATGCAGGATATAAACATACAGGTACCAAGAATGAAGACTGTACAATATAGAGATACAAGACTGATGAATTTAAAGATCAAAGATATCAAGATTGAAGACTCATGAGTATCAAGAAATCAAGCTATCAAGAGTTCAAGATTTCAATAGTACAAGATAAGTATTGAGTCTAGAATTATGTTAAAACTTCATAATAGCACGAAAATCTTCATTCCATATTTCATTTGGGATGGAACCCATTTCTACCTTCTTAGTGGCTTACAAACCCACGACAAGTAGCTTAAAAACCTACGACAAGTGGCTTACAAACCCACGAACATCCTGGTTTTGTACAAGTTCTCGAGTCCTGATGTGATGAGATATTCTGCAGGAAGAAGCTTGCAAAACTACTTCAAAATGGTTTTTCAAATTGATTTTCAAAACTGCTTTTCAAAATATTTTAGCCTCAAAACTATCTTTATCATTTTTAATATTTTGATTTCAAAATTGTCATGGATTTTAAACTATCTCTTGTTTTAAATATTTAGCTTTAAAATATTTATTTACTTAGATTTTAAATCACTTTATAGATTAAGATTATATATATTAAAAATTACTTTCTAAACTCTTCTATTTGTTTAAACTATATTCAAATATATTTACAAAGTTTAGAAATCGTTTTGACAAATTATATAAACCAATTTTAATAAGAAAATCAAAATCATCAATTTTGCCTAGAGCATCTCGACATCCCTCAACCCCCCATGTCGACATGGTGTCCGTTAAATTCAAAATTTAAATTTTCAAAAGAAGTGTCTATTCGTCGTATCCTTTCATGAATAGATATGGCTGTTGATTTCCTATAAATACCAGTAGTTTTAAACGAATTTTTAACCAGATTTCACTTGTTTTCTCTTCTCTTCATCTCCTATATTTTTTCTAAAGAATTCCAAACTATACTCTGCCGAAATACCAAGTGAATCAAACTTGATATCTCTTATTTGATTCTCTGCCACTCTCTCCATAAGATCTCAGTGCTATTCAGAGTTATAGGATTATTTGTAAATCAAATTGTTGAGTAAAAGGTGCGGTTGAGCCTTGAAATCAATTAGGTGTGATTGTTGCCTCAAAAATCGATTAGGTGTTCTTGTGGCCGGGTAAATCAAGAGAGTTTGCCCTGGCCTCAAATACAGGAGGGTGTACCTCGTGGCCTTGAAATCGAGGGTGTAATCTAAGAGATTATTTTTGATAAGAAATCCGTACGTTTGTACGGGACTGGATGTAGGGTAACTCCGAACCAGTATAAAATCCTGGTGTGCTCTTTCCTTTACTGCTTTTATTTATTATTTACATCTGTGTCTGATTTTGTGATTATATCTGTGTCTATGAATTGCATTTGTTGGTAATTAAATTTACATAAGTTTCAAAAAGATTTAGAAAATCCACAAAACACTATTCACCCCCCTAGTGTTATTCCAGCCTTAAGATCCATAATCCGCATTTCTCACAAGTTCCTCCATGAGGTTTACTCAGAGGGCACTCCATAGGTATGGTACAAAACAAAGTCGTAGAAGGCGCGATAAGGCATGTGACAAGGCATGCGAGGCAATGCTAGGGTAGAAATACCGTTTGCACTCCCGGACTGGTGGTAATGCATACACTTCCAAATCAAAGGTGCACCCAATCAAATCACAAAGTAATAGAATGGTATCGAAGAAATGTACCCGATCGGAGGTGCGACCTCACTTGGCTCGGTATAGCTCCTGTATTAGCCACATCAAGCTGAATCACGGGAGTCAGTGCTGCGCTAAAACCTCATATAGAATCATCGCCAAACCATCCTACTTCGTTCTGGAATCTCCACCACGTACACAGTTGTTAAAGTGGTTTTCGGTATTGGCAAAGAGTATGACAATATCCGATCCCGGTCTCTTTAACAACCAACCGCTTATTTCACACCGTGGTCATTTCATTTCAAATAGTTCATATTTCATATCAAAATATCATACTCATTTCAAAACCATATCAATTCGATATCATTATTCACTTTAAATAATATTCATTTCCAGAATCGTAACACTTTCAAAATTATAACACTTTCGAAATCATAACACTTTTGAAATCATAACACTTTTGAAATATAACACTTCCGTAATCATAACAGTTCCAACTTAAACAATTTAGATATTGAAAATAGTATAAATATTAAAATAGTTATAAATTTAAAATAGTTTATATATTAAAATAGTTGTAAATTAAAAATAGTTTATATTTATTTAAAGAGATTATACTGAAATAGTTTCCAAATTAGAATTGTTTCATCCAATTCCACAAATCGATTCAAATCAACTTACATTCCAAAATTCAATTTAAATCAATCCCAGTTCAACACATTCAATTTAAAAGGTTAAAGATCCAATTCAAATTCTCAATAAACCATTTCAAATTTTTTTCGATTTCAAATCCGGGTTTGAACTATCTCTTCAATTCCAATAAGATTCAAAATTTAAATATTCAAACAATTTCAAGTTTCATTTAGATTTCAACATTTAACTTTAATTTTATTCAAATTGGAAAATATTCACTTAATCATTTTAATAACAATTAAATAAATCTCAATTTATAAATTTAAATCAATATTAAATATTCAGTCTCAATTTTTTTTAAATTGAGAATATTCATTTAATTACTTTTTATCAGATCAAGTTATCAATCATATCTTTCAAAATCTCTAAATCAATAAGTTCAAATCAATTCTTATTTAACTTCAATTATTAACCAATTTAAATTCCAAGTCAACATTTATTTATCTTTCCAACCTTTATTATTAAAGTTATAAAATCTATTTTTAAAATATTAATATAAATTTAAATAAATACTTAAACATATTATAAAATAATTAAAATAAATTTTATTAAATTAAATCTTATTATTAAATGTATTTTGTATTAAATCTTATTTTATATATTTTTAAAATAATAAAATTATAAGAAAAATCTAAAAAATTATATTTTCAAAACTAACTTATAATTTAAAATTTCCAAAACATATAATTTTAAAAATCTAAATTTTACACATATATTAAAATAAATTCTTTATATTATAATTTATAAATCAATATTTAATAAAATTCATATATTTCCTTCCAAACTTTAGCAATCATTTTCCAAAATAGACCAACAGTGTCCATATATAATTTTCAATCCTATGGTCAAGTGGTATAGATATTTATCATTTCAATCCACAATAATTTAATATTTACGGGTGTATATCATTTCAACCCGCAATCCCAAAATTTCAAAATCAATGAAAATCGCTTGGGTTTATCATTTCAACCCATAACGATTTTCCCCTAATCTATAATATCGTTTGGGTATGTACCATTCAACCCATAGGGAATTCTAAACTAATAGGGAACTTGCAGAGTGAGAACAAATATGATAATAATATAACATATCAACAACATGCATATATCATCAGTAACAAATTTAATCATAATATAAATAACGGGTTATGGTGTCATATGTCACAGGTGAATAGTTACAAATAATAGCATATCATATATAACAATTATATAATTAACATTTCAAATTTAGCAGCATATTTCAATTGTTATTTCAAGGTAAATTAAATTTATTGAATATAAGAATGTTAATCGTGAGTGATTGCTCACCTTTCGAGGCTAGAAAGCAACGAGAATAAAAGCGAATGGACACGGACATGCACACAGATCGAATAAGAGGGACGGTGACAAGGTTAGAACTGCTGTTGAAAACCTGGACAGCGGCGAACAAATCAAATTGAACTTAGATTCGATGGAACAAAATATATGCATATGACATATATCACATTTTTTTTCAAAATTCTTCAAATAAATATTTAAACGTATTATATATTTTCGAAATCTATTTAAAATATTAACATCAATTTAACTAAATACCTTAAACATATTATATATACAACTTTTTCTCATCTTTGAAACAAGATAACTCACTTTATTATTATATAAACAATCAGCAAGCCATTATACAAACTTTTTTTTATATATAACTTACTTTATTACTATATATATAAGCACTATGCAAAATAATTTTGAAACATATATACAAAAACAACTTCAAACATATATATATATATATGTATATATATACTAGCAAGTATATATGGGCATAAAACATATTACATATACCTTTTTCTTACTTTAAATATAAGAATAGAGTCTACTGGCCAAAACTATGTAGTATATTATATATATAATAATTTTTCCCATAAAGTAAAAGAAGCCACCGACTACAGATATACACTCAGACCAAAACAAAGCAAAAGGAGTCGATAAAATAAATAAATAAATATATATATATAACATACAGACCATTACATATACATATAATTATATATATATATATAGACTTATATATATATATATATAAACAATAGGTTATACATAACTTATATAAATTTATATATATAAACACACAGGTATATAACTTACATGAACATATATATAATTCGACAGATCTAATAAACCTATATAAACTTATAATTTAAAACCTATATATATTTTTAAAGATCAAAATACCCATTATATTTTTTTTAAACAATACTTACATAATGTATATATATAACCATGGGAAGACTGGCACTGCTGTAAGGTGGAGGAGGACAGGCGGCCGCGTGTGGTGTACAAGGTGGGTTGGTCGGCAAAGCAAGGGTTGAAGCAGGCAGGGTGTGGCGACATGGTGAAGGCCGCCAAGGAGCGGCTCGAGTCGTGGAGGGAAAGGTTGATGGGTTGTTCTGGTCATGCAATGGTGGCAACGTGCGAGTGCACAAGGGGCTGGGTTGTTTCAGGAAGAGGTTGTGCTTGGGTATTGTATGGAGATGTGGCTGACGTGCATGGGGTAGGCTGTTGCGAAGGATCGGTAGGGGATATGCAGGGGGGTTAGGGTGGACACTGAGGCGGACTGTGCTCGGGTTTTGATGGCGCATGTGGAGTTTGGAGGAGAAGCGAAGGCTTGGTTCAGTGTGGTGGAGGTTTTGCTCATGATCGAGTGGAGAGAGGGAGCGGAAGGCGAAGGAGTGGGGTGTTGTTGAGGCTTGCGGGGCGGAGCTTCGGCACGGGGAGGTTGTCGTTTGGTGGAGTGGGATATGGAGGTCAGTGGTTTGGAGGACTCGGCAGATCTGGTGGCGTGGAGGCGCGGTGGAGCTCTAGAATGGGTTGACATGGTTGTGTGAGTGTGGTATAGGGTGAGGAGGGAGAACAAGTTGCAGAGGAAAGGTTATAATTGGGAAGAAGGATGGTCAAGCAGCTTTTCACCGTATATATACTTATATATATAAATTATTTTTCACAGCATGGAAATGAACGAAGTGGAAAAACATAACCAGTTTATAAATTGAAAACATAGGAATAGCAAAGGCCAGGACATTGATTTCAAGGACTGTTTGATTATCAATCGGTGGAAAATTTGAATGGACACAGAAAACAAAAAAGGCTCCAAATGTGAACCGATCCAGCTAACCATTTCTCAAATTTTGCCGTGTTTCGAACGCCGAATTACACAAATGAATATACCGTGGAGATCAGCATGACGAGACAAACATGATGGTACACAGATATCAGCAATAAGACCAAGTTATCAAAACTCGATTTTTCGCTGCGAAAATGCTGCTAAAATGCCGAAAATAAGATAAATGAGGCTAGAGGAGTCCAAATTTGGCAAAACGAAATATGACGCTTCACTCGGAAAATGATTTACATTTTTATTATATAAGAATATTTAAATTTCGAAAATATTTTATTTTCATCAAATTAACTGATTTTATATTGAAATTGGAAATTACACAACAAAACTAACTTCCATATTTTATGATGAAAACCTGTCATTTGCTATGTTAAAGTAGACGTATTCCAAATATCAAATTTTCATTTCCAAATTTTATTATTTATTTTCAAGAAAAATTCAGTTAATTACGTTAAAAAATCCGTTAAAATTTACGGGTCGTTACATATTTAGGTATGCCGCCTTTAGCTAAACTAGGACATCTTAGCCCTTAGTTGATTATGCCTCCTCTCGGGCCTGGACATCTTAGTCCATTATTGATTGAGCCTCTTCTTGGGCTTGGACATCTTAGTCCATTATTGAAACTCTGTAGCTCTAGGTCTTCTAACATCAAATGTGACAAGCTTCTTATTTCCAAAAGAACAATCTCCACAAGAGCTAGGCTTCGACCGACAAACACCATCAATCAACCCAAGCTTCTTTAGTACTTCAAGACTCTCCTCATTAACATGACCTAAATGAAGATGCCATAACTGAGTATAGTCTCAAATACTAGAATCAGTAAAAACTACCGACTCTTCTATGACCGTCTCTACATGAAGCACATATATATCATTAACTCGCACCCCTTTCATCACAACCAAGGAACCCTCCACCACTCTCAAATTCTCTCCACCTATTATTATCCTCATACCAAGTCTACTCAAAGCTCCAACTGATAACAAACTTCTACGCAGCATCGGAACATGTCTAACATCCGTGATAGTCCTAACAACACCATCATGCATCCTAAACCTCACACTTCCAACGCCCACAACATGACAAGATGTGTCATTCCCCATATGAACTGCTCCGCCATCGATTTTCTTGTAATTAACAAAACAACTCCTATCTGGAGTCATATGACAAGAGGCTCCAGAATCAATCACTCAACTATTATTCTCTAAAGGTGAAATACTGGCTGAAAATAATGATGTATTACTATCACTTCTATCCACATCTGTTTTAACTGCTGGCAATACTGAAGCTTTCTCCTTCTTCTCTCTCTTCTTTCTAAGAGTTGGACAATCCCGTGTGAAATGTCCATTCTTCTACAATAATAGCAAGCACCCCTTCTAGGACCCTTGAAGTGGGACCCATGCATATCTCTTCTACCTCTAAGGTGCTTTTGGTTTTTATCTCTTCTTCTAGATGTACGAAGTTGTTGCTGAAGAACACAGTCATTAGTCTTCACCTTCCATGTCCCTAAAACTCCTTTTCTAACATATTTGGTGATGCCATAATTTTTCATATCACTACTAAAAGAATTTGCCATTGATAACTAATCTAGAACAAGACGGCTAGCTCTGATACCAATCTATTGTGCGAAATTTTTAAAGACTTGTTTAAGCTCAAAATCCCTAATCGATTGACTGTAGAAATTAGGGTTTACTGAAGAAGGATAATGGTGGATGCTCTCTCACATTCATGTAGATGAACTTCCTTTATTTAAATAGGCATGAAAATTAAGGATGCTTGGAGATGAAGAAAATTAATTTCCAGATTATGTGACAACCTTTCCAAGTTACTTGATTTGATTCCAATGCACATAAATGACAAAAAATCTATGTTTCCATAAATTTTCATTGCTTAAATCGATCTCCATGTATAAACTTGTCTATCTTCATACAACAGATCTGACTAATTAATTGATTAGCAATTAATTAGTTTCCTTTCTCTAAAAGATATCATACATATCCTTCCTTTTTTATCTTTCCATATATAGCCTAATTAATTGATTGCATGAATCAATTAATTATTTTCTTGTCTTCTTTGGAAAATATTTGAATCACTTAAATTCAACAGTAGTTCCCCTAAAATTGCACCCTCTTATTGAATTCTAGTTTTTTTTAACAATATCCTAATAAAACAATAAATAAAAAGAGGATGGATAGGAGGATGAGAAACATATATATAACAAGGGTAAATTAGCGATTGTGTTTTATTTTGACAAAAGAAACAATAACATTTTATTCTTCCCTCGGCAAAGCAATAAAACTAGAAAAAGCAATTTTTTTCATACCTTCTATCCAATATGTTTTCACATTAGTGCTTCCCCTTTAGTAAAGTTACAGCCGGAGAAAAACAACCTACACTGATAATATTTCATCAAAACAATATGAGCATAGTTCATCAAAATATTACATTTTATTTTTCAATAAGTTCAAAGTGGCTAGAACTTCATCTGCCACTAAATTGGGTTGAAGTCAAATATAAAAAATCAAATGAGGAACATAAAAGATCCATACTTAAAAAAACTATCAAATGCTATGACAATGTTGTCAAAATAGTTTCTTTTTTATTGCGAGTGATACCTAATTTAAGCAAAGCACTCACCCAAATAGTTCAATTTTAATGTGTTCTTTATTATAGCAACCCTTATGATATTTTAATGTTTGGTGGATCATCGAACTAAATTTTCTGCATGGCTGAGTTGCGTACTTTGTCGACGTCTCATCGTCATGTCGAAGTTGTGCGAGGAAATCCAATTACAGTGTCGCCTCTAGAATAAAACAACCCAATCTTTTGTATCGACGGTCTTTTGCACCAAAGACTATCGACTCACTAACACCCTCAGTTTTAATTTATTATATTGCTCGTAAAAAAAATAGAAACGACAGAGGAGTAAGAAGGTGATTAAGGAAATTGAGTGTTGTGCTCTATCTCAATCCATTTGTTTATAAAAGAAAACGTAAATGGGATTTTCCTAATGGAAATGTAAAATGACAAAGCATATTACCGAGTAGTGGGAGAACGTAGGATGGATTTAATCTCACCAAGTTAAAAGAAACTTCCAAAAATATTACCATTTAAAATTATCAAAAACTTTCCTATCAAAAATAAAGAGTGATACATCACATTAGCCCAACCTAGTCCCGCCCAAGTCGGGTCGATCGGCGCGTGTGATGGTCATGCATAGTCTCTCTCTTCAACGGAAAAACATTGGATGCCTAAATGGCTCAATATTCCTCTTAAGAATCATATATTTAAACAAGGATTTTTCTATGGTTCCCTACAACATGGGACTATTCACAAATAAGAACCTATATCCGCCCTTTCATATTTTCAGTAACTCATTTCTTTTTTTTTCAAAAAAAATCAAACAATCCCCTATTTAAAAATATATTTATCAAGCAATTCTGAATTTAAAAGTTTGTGCATAAACAAAGATATCTTTTTATTTGAACCTTTGAATAGTGAGTAAGATTCAGATTATACTAAAGTGACACGTAGTTTTGAACTCTATATCTAACATCAAACCACACACAACCATTTTAAGTTGCAGTCGATAGTCCATGCATTAAAGGTCATGCACGTTTATCCTAGTTTAGTGAACGCGGTACAAATTTTGCCCAAAAATTTCATAGGAAACGGCCACATTTCCATATTCACATAGGCGAATCTATCAAAAGTACCCTTGTAGCTAGGTACTCCACTCTACATAGAATATAGATTTCATTAAGAATTGTCATCAACTCATTCTCTTATCGCCTCAGGACTACATGCTTCTATATTATCAAAATTAGCATGTTCAACTCGTATCACTTCATAATTGTTATTACCCATTGAACCTAGTTCTTAGGGTCCCCGGTCATTATATTTGTTTACCATTATGAGTGACTCCTCATTCTAAGGGCACTGGTCTTATTCTTTTAAATGTTGTAAGGATTTTCTCTCTGGCTAATCCTTTCGTTAAAGGATTTGTCGGATTCTCATTAATGCGTACATGATCCATTCTAACAGATTCTGAAGAGATATGCTCTCTTATAGTTAGTGTTTATGATAAATTCCCATTCTCATGCCATTATAATAATGAACTCAACTTTTGTAATAGCCACAGTGCTATCACAATGGATCAACACAACGGATATCGATTTTTCTATAACAGGATTTCAACTAACAGATTTCTCAAGCAATATGCATCTGCACTAGCTATAGCTAGTGTTATCATCTCAAACTCTATATTTGATTGAGCCAAAATAGCCTGTTTCTTAGATTCTAAAGAAACAACTCCACCGGTTATACTAAAAATATATCCACTATTTGCTTTGGAGTCACCTGATAAAGTGTTTCAATCTGCACCGCTATATCCTTCAAGGACAGCTGGACTTTTCTGATAATATAATCCAAGGTTCATAGTTCTTTTAAGATATCTCATGACGCTTTCAATAGCATGCCAATACTCTATACTAGGTCTACTAGTAAACCTGCACAATAATCCCACAACACGTGCTATATCGGATCTAGTACAAGTAATGACATACCATATGCCGCCAATGATGCTTACATGGTTGGACTATTTTACACATTCATCAGTGTTCCTAATAGTTTTCAACTAGGATTGCACGGTGTATTAATAGGTTTACAGTCAAAGTAACCGTATTTCTTCAAAATCTTTTCAATATAGTGAGATTGGTCCCAAAAAATTTCTTTTTTAGACTTAGAAATTTTAATACTAAGGATTACACTTACTTCTCCAAGATTTTTCATATCAAAATTGGCACATAATATGGATTTAACGGAATTCATAGCATGTATATTTGAACCAAGACAAGCACCATTGTCCCAGTGGTTAAGTGATTCGGCTTTTGTGCGAGAGGTCACAAGTTCGAAACTTGCGTAGCGTGATTCGAACATTTATTAACATGTGATATGTTGTCCCAGTGACTTGTTGTATATAAAGTACTATTTCAAAAAACATTGAACCAAATATAAGCAAATCATCCACATATAAACATATAATAGTACAAATGTTATTATCGGATATAAAATAAATACATATGTCACTTTCATTTACTTTAAAACTATGTGCTATAACTAGTTTATCAAACTTTTCATGTCATTGTTTGGATGCCTATTTAAGAGCATACATAGATTTATCTAATTTGCAAACTTTATGTTCCTAACCAATGATAACAAAGTCTTCATTTTGATCAATGTAAATTTCTTGTTCTAATTCACCATTGAAAAATGTATGGTCTGTTTGGTTTCATTTTGTGTTTTATCTTTTCAACATTCATAACAAAATATAATGATAACGAAAGAGAAATTAAAAATTTAAGGTCATTACGACCACGATGGAGGGACGGAGGAGGGGATGGAGGGACGGTGGATGGAATGGATCGCTTTCCATTCTTCTGTTATTTTTCAAAACATGAAAAACAAAATATTTTTTTTTTCTGTTTTATATATTAGCGTCATTTTCTAAATTGTTTGTTTTCTAAAAATATGTGCATCGTGTATACCTTTTTTGGACGAAAACATAAAACTATAAATGACAAAACAAACGGAGTCAAAGTTTTTACATCCATTTGGTGAATTGGCAAAACATAAATTGAAGAAATGAAATTAACACTCAAATAGATGTTATTCTATTAACAGGTGAAATGATATCGAAAAAGTCAATATTTTCTCCTTGTCTAAATTCTTGGCTACGAGACAAACCTTAAATATCAATGGCACCATCAGGTTTTAACTTCTTTTTAAGTACCTACTTACAACCTATAATTTTACAATTTGGAGGTAAATAAACTAAATTCCATGTTTTATTAGATTCAATAGATTCCATTTCATCATTTATAGCTTTTTACCAAAGGTCTGAATTTAAAGAAGACAAAGCTTCTTTAAGATTAGTAGAATCCTCTTCTAGTGTATAAGCAAAATATTGTTGACCAAAATCTTTAGTTATTATAGCTTTCTTCTTCTAGGTTTAGATTTAATTTCCTCGATATGTTCAAAGAAATCAGCATCATTTGACTCAATAATAACATTACCATTCAAATCCAATATTCTTTGTTATTATTATATATCCAATAAACACATATTCACATACTCGACTTTCTAATTTAATTCTTTTACGATCAGGAATACACACACATGCTAAACATTCCCCAAGTTATAAAACTAAGACAAATTTGGTTATGATTTTTAAAATCTTAAAAGGTTAAGTTTTGCTTTTAGATTTAGGAATTCTATTTAACACATAGGCAATAAATTTCTTCCTACCAATATGATGTTGCACCCGAATTTAATAAAATAGCTACAACTAATTCGATAAAGGTTGTATTTTTTTCTTTTAGCTTTATTGTTCATTTCAGGTGAATATGGTGCATTTCTCTCATGAATCATACCATATAAGTTGTAAAATTCAATGAATAAACTAGATTTCTTTTATGTTTCTATATTAGTACGAAGTCTCTTAATTTTCTTATTAAATTGGTTTTCAATTCCAGTGACAAATAACTTAAATATATCATCTTTCATGAGAGAAACATAAGTGAAATCAGAACAGTCATCAATAAATGTAATAAATGTAACAAAGTAGCATTTACCATCCCTAGTTAGTGTGCCATCAAGTTCACATATATCATAATGTATTAAATTGAAAGGTTTCGGCTCTCTAAACACATACTTATTTATATAGGATCTTAGTTATTTTTGCTTGACTATAAAATTCACATTTTTCTGAACCATTTATTGATACTTTTGGGATTAATCCTAAATTACTCATGTTATGAATAAGTCACTTACTAATATGATAGAGTCTAGCATACCAAACAATAAAATCACACAACATATAAGTAGAAGTTCCAACTTTATAAATTCAACTTAAACATTCTATCTATAGCATAACTTTTACCAACAAAAACATCATTCTTAGTGATAGTGTACCAATCAGACCATATATTTGGAGTAAATCCATCTTTATTTAACAAGAACTCATACACTAAATTCTTTCTCATCTCGAAAGTATGTGTCACATATTTTAGCAATAAAGTCTTTGTAGAGGTAAACTTCAACTCCACACTCCACTACAACAAAAAAAGCCTATTACAACTTTTTTATACAACATTTATTGTTAAGCTGTTGTAAAAAAGCCTTTTTACAATGTTTTTTTGCAAATGTTGTAATAACACTCTTTTAACAACTATTATTATAGAAACATGATAAAAACAATGCTTTTTACAACTTTTTACCTAAACATTATAAATACTAATTTACTACAATATAAGTTGTTATACTTGTAGATTGTAAAAAAATTCAAGGAAACGTTCACTATAGGAAAATGCTGAATTAACACTAATTTTTTTGAATATATTTACTATTGCTTTAACTATTAATAATTAGTAATTTATAATTAATGACAAATAATTAATACTTACTTAATAATTTATAAATGGTAATTTATAATTAATAATTATAGATGATAGCTTATATAGACCAATACTTATAATATATTATAATTAATGATTATTAATAAATACTTTATAATTACTTGTTATTATTTATAATCAACAATAATATTTTTTTTATTTAATAATTTATTATAATTAATTATTAATAACTAGTAAACTACAATTAATTACTTATTAATTACATTTAGTAATTATAATTATCATTTATAATTAATAATTAATAATATATACATAATAGTTAACGTATAATATCTTATATTCAATTATAATTAAGACGCAACAATTAATAATTAATAAATAAGAAGTAATATTTAATATTTAATAATTACTATTAAATAATTAGTATTTAATAATTTAGGCTGATATTTAATATTTAATATTAATAATTAAAATGTAATATTTAATAATTAAGAATTAATATTAATTATTTGGTATTAAATATTTAATAATTATATTAAATATTCAAAAAAATACTAAAATTATGAAATTTTCTAAAATAAGTTCGAAAATATTCTTAAAATTTAAAACCAAATTTTAAACCTGTGTATGATAAAGTATTATATTCATGAAATTTAAAAACAAAATTTCATAATAATTAATTATAGTAAACTATAAATAATTAGTAAATTACAACTATCATTTAATAGTTAATAAATATAATTAATAATTAATAACTGCCATTTATAATTAGTGATTAATAATATGTACATAATAATTATCGTTTAATAACTAATATTCAATTATAATTAAGAATTAATAATTAATAAATAAGAAGTAATATTTAATATTTAATAATTACCATCAAATAATTAGTAGTTAATAATTAAGACTAATATATAATATTTAATATTAATAATTAATAAGTTATATATTTTATATTAATAATTAATAAGTAATATTTAATAATTAAGAAGTAATATTTATTATTTAATATTTAATAATTATATTTAATATTCAAAAAAGTTAAAATTATGAAATTTTCTAAAGTGAATTGGGAAATATTCTTAAAATTTAAAACCAAAATTTAAACTTGCGTATGATACAAACCTTTATATTCTTGAAATTTAAAAACAAAATTTAAACTTGTATATGGTACGAAGTATTATATTCCGCATGTATCTAAAGTTGTAACTCACATATCAATATTTTTTTTTGCCTCCAAACCAAAAAATTTCCCTCCAAACCCAAATTTTCATCTATAAGCGTTGTATCATTCTTCTCCCCAACGTCCCACCACTTCCAAACCCAAATCGAAAACTAAAATCCAACCTGAAAAGTAAATTCAAACCCTTCTCAAATCCAAATCAAAAGGTTAAATCAACAGTAATGATGGACTAAAGGTTGCAACTTGATCAGTTGGGGTGAAAAGGTTATGACGATTGAAGAGTGGAGTTGTCGAATTTACGATGACTGAAGAGTGGAATCTGTTGGGTATAAGGAAGAAAAGATAGTGCTGCGGCACTTGATGTTTTGAAGAGAGAATAATATAGATTGAATATATTTTTCTGGATATGAAATGACTTCACTTACATAGGTATTTATAGATACTTCTAAACATTGATCTAATCAATGCATGACTCTTGATAGACTTCATTAAAGTAAATTACATGACTCTTGATAAACTCCAAACATAGATAGATGCATGAATGATAAGAATTATTGACTGTAATTAATATTGCAAATTACTTTTCAACATCCCCTCTTAATTTGCAATCTTGAGCATACCACAGGACTTCACAAATTTCTCCACAGAAACTGCCTTGGTAAGGAAATCTGCAAGTTGTTCCTTTGTTCCAACAAACTCCAACCTGATTTCTCCTTTGCTCACCATATCTCGGATGAAATGATGACGCAACTCAATATGCTTCGATCTTGAATGGAACACTGGATTTTTCGTCATAGCTATCGCCGACATATTGTCGCAATAGATTGTTGTGGGCTCCTTTTGAACTTGCTGCATATCTTCCAATAACCTTCTCAGCCAAATTCCTTCACAAGTAGCATCCGAAGCAGCTATGTACTCGGCTTCGGCGGATGATAATGCCACTGACTTTTGTTTCTTCGAGCTCCATGAAACTACATTAGTTCCAAGAGAAAATAAGTAGCCTGAAGTGCTCTTTCGATCATCCAGAGAGCCTCCCCAATCACTGTCCGTATATCCAATTAGCTTCCACTCAACTTCTTTCATGTATTTGATGCTCATTTTCTTTGTTCCTTGCAAATATCTCATGATCCTCTTGGCTGCTGCAAAATGAAGCTTACTTGGTTCACTTAAAAACCTCGAGAGCATACTCACAGCATGAACAATATCTGGCCTTGTGTTAGTGAGGTAGATGAGCGATCCAACAAGACTTCTAAAAAGCTGTGCATCAGCTTTTTCAGCACCATCATCTTTCTTCAGCTTATCACTCGTCGCCATCGGCGAGAAAACTGGATTGCAATTCTCCATCCGAAATTTCTTCAAGAGATCTTCAATATACTTTTCTTGTGATATGAGTATCTCCCCTCCAGATTGCTTCACTTGGATTCCGAGGAAATACTTCATGATTCCCAAATCAGTCATTTCAAATTCCTCCATCATTCTTTGCTTGAAATTTTTCACCATCTGCATGTTAGTACCCATGTAGATAAGGTCATCAACATAGATGCAAACAATCAGAATATCATGATTTTCTTTTTTCACATATAGAGAGGGCTCATTAGGACTTCGACGAAAACCATATTTGAGAAAATATCCATCGATTTTGCTATTCCAGGCTCTCGGGGCTTGTTTAAGCCCGTAAAGAGCTTTCTTAAGCCTGCACACCTTGTTTTCTTCTTTTTCAACACAAAAACCTTGAGGTTGTTCGACAAATACCTCTTCCTCTAGCTCTCCATTTAGAAAAGCTGACTTGACGTCGAGTTGAAATACTTGAAGCTCCAGCTGCGCCGCAAGAGCAAGAACAACACGGATAGTCTCCATTCTCACGACCGGTGCAAAAGTCTCGGTGAAATCAATTCCCGGCTGTTGCGAGTATCCCTTCGCAACAAGTCTCGCCTTGTGCTTTTGAATGCTTCCATCTTCATGATATTTTGTTTTATAAATCCATTTCAATCCGATCACATCCTTGTGTTTTGGCCTATCCACCAGCTCCCATGTTTTGTTCTTTTCTATCATTGCAATCTCTTCCTCCATGGCTTTTCTCCAAATTTCTTCATTATCTGCAGCTTCAAAACTTTCAGGTTCACTAGTATAAAGAGCGAATTCAGATACCTCATAGATTTCTCGTAGTGAACGAGTCTTTCTTATTGGAGAATCTGGACTTGAATCTGGAACATCATCAGGAGATCTTTGTGGAGTAGGATTTGGACTTTGAGGTGCCACAACGTGATCAAATTCGTCGTCGGCATTTCATGATTCATAAAAATCATCTTGAGACACATGCACGGCTGATTTTCCTTCCCAACTCCATGATGTTGTTTCATCAAAAAACACATCTCTTGCAACCACGAGCTTGCGAGTTACAGGATTGTAGAGACGATAGCCCTTTGACTCGTCGCTGTAACCAATGAAGATCAGTTTCTCACTTTTTTCATCAAATTTATCTCTATTTGGTGTAGAGATATGAGAATATGCGATGCTGCCGAAAATCTTCAAGTGATCGACAAGAGGCTTTTTCTTGTGCCAAGCTTCAAATGGAGTTTGATTCAAAACCGCCTTTGTAGGACATCTGTTCAGAATGTAGATAGCTGTATGAACAGCTTCAGCCCAAAAGATTTTTGGTAAGCTTTTGCCAATCATCATGCTTCTGGCCATTTCGACAATAGTGCGGTTCTTCCGTTCGGCAACTCCATTTTGTTGGGGACTTCTCCGAATGGTGAGCTGCCTGTGAATACCATTATTCTTACAGTAATCCATAAATGGTGTGTATATAAACTCACCTCCACGATCGGTTCGGAGTGTCTTGATTTGATGATTGCTTTGCTTCTCCACAAGAACTTTGAACTTGAGAAATGTAGAGAAAGCCTCTGATTTTTCATTTAGAAAATAAATCCACATCATCCTTGTGTAATCATCAACAAATAAAATAAAGTACCTTTTTCCTCCAAGAGAGAGAGTTCTCGAAGGACCCCAAATATCGGCATGAATGAGCTCCAAGGGTTGCTGAGCTCTCCAAGAAGTCTTTGGGAAAGGAAATCGATGCATTTTTCCATAGATACATCCTTCACACACTTGAGTTTTTGATTCAAGCTCCGGAAGGCCAACCACCATATTCTTTTTCTGGAGAAGTTGCATCCCGTTCCAATTCAGGTGTCCATATCTCAGATGCCAAATTTGAGATTGATCAACGGTTTCACCAGCAAGGGCCACCTTTTCTTCTGTAGGCATGAACATGGGAAACACCCTGTTTGAACTCATTGGTATCGAAGCAACATCACACTTATTTTTCTTATCAAATATGTTGCATTTCCCATCATCAAACAAGACAGAGTAACCTCTTTCGGTAAGTTGTCCGACACTTAGGAGGTTGCTTGTTAGATTTGGCACATAAAGTACATCACGTATGAATTTTTTGTTACCTCCCTTGGTGTGAACAGCGATGGTTCCCTTTCCTTCACAGCGATGAAACTTCCCATCACCGAGCTTCACTTCGGACCTGAAATCTTGATCAAGTTCGACGAAGATTTTTCTATTTCCAGTCATGTGACTGCTGCAGCCGCTGTCTATATACCATTTCTGTTGTGATTGATGTTGGGCAGTCATACAAGCGAAAAGTTGTTCGCCTTCATCTTTGGTATCTTTGGAAAGGTGTGCTTCATTCTTATCATCTTTCTTCTGATGAAAACAGTCCCTCTGTGAATGATTCGGATTCCTGCATTTTTTGCACTTGAAATAACAATCATTTGTGTTATGATTGGTCTTCTTACAAATTTTGCAGTAAGGACCAGAATTCCTTAATTGATTTCCTTGGCCTCCACCTTTTCCATGGAATGATTTGCCCTTACTTTGAGATGTTTCTCCTCTGCCTTTAGAAAAATGCCATTTTCCTTGTTTAGAGTTTGAGTTCGAGAAATTCATCGATCCAAAGGCTTGCTCCAGGGGTTGATTTGAAGACCTGCCAATTCGTTCTTCATGCACTTGAAGAGAACATGTGAGATCGTGCAGCGAATATGTTGATAAATCCTTAGATTCTTCTATGGCGGCAACAATGTAATCATATTTGGATGGAAGACTCCGGAGGACTTTCTGAACGACTTTCTTTTCCTCAATTACTTCTCCAAGACTTTTAATTTGATTTACGATTTCGGCAACTCGAGTAAGATAGATTTGCATAGCTTCACTATCTTTCTTTGATAAATTATCAAACTCTCTCCAAAGAGATTGTAGCTTGATAGAAGTTACCTTGTCGTTGCCGTGAAATCCCTCTGTCAATATATTCCAGGCTTCTTTGGATCGTTTGATACCATGAATCCTTGGATAAATGGATTTGCTTAATCCTTGCTGAATGAATCTGAGGGCACTTGCATCTCTCTTGACGTTTTTCTTGTAGTCATTTTGTTGAGCTTGGCTCCAGGAATCATTATTTTGTTGTTGTGGTGGTTCTGGAAAACCATCTTCCACAACATCCCATAGATCTTGAGACAAAAATATAGTCTCCATTTGGCTCCTCCAGTAATCGAAGTGCTCGCCTTCGAATATCGGTACTTGATTTGGAGTATAAGAAAACATGGAAATGCTTGATGCCATGTTAAATATATTAATGCTCTGATACCACAATTTGTTGGGTATAAGGAAGAAAAGATAGTGCTGCGGCACTTGATGTTTTGAAGAGAGAATAATATAGATTGAATATATTTTTCTGGATATGAAATGACTTCACTTACATAGGTATTTATAGATACTTCTAAACATTGATCTAATCAATGCATGACTCTTGATAGACTTCATTAAAGTAAATTACATGACTCTTGATAAACTCCAAACATAGATAGATGCATGAATGATAAGAATTATTGACTGTAATTAATATTGCAAATTACTTTTCAACAGAATCATCGAATCATGGTTGTTTGTGAATTTGGATCTGGGTTCGGATTTCGAATTTGGGTTACAATGTGATTGGTTTAGGCTGTGGAGGGAAAGAAGTAGTTGATTTTGGATCCGGGTTGAGCAGGGGTTTAGGCGCTTTTGCGTGATGGAGGCTGCGATTGCCAGTACTGTGGGTGCAATTGGTGATGGGAGAATTCTGCGTGAAGCGGTGGTAATGGGTTCTACAATGGCGGGATGGTTGTTGATGATCTTGTGTAATTCATATTAATCGCAAAACTAATTGTCCAATCGTTTAGTGTTGCATTGAAGGGCGATCGACTGCTATTTGAATGTTGGAAGTTGGGTGGGTTGCTGGCGTCGAGAGTTTAGTTCACAAAGTGAATAACCGATAAGTGTCTGTTGACTACATCTCCATCCCCTTCATTTCACTCTACTACACCTTGAACCTTCCATTGTCACTGCTACAACTTTCCTCTTCTTGCTACTTTTCACATAATTTGTACTGTTAAGATGGTGGTTTACATTTGATATGCAAGGCATACTTCTAGCAAACGATCTTAGATCCTAGTCACTAAACTTTAAAATAAATAAATATGACTTCAACCCATACAAGTATATTTGGGGGCAGTAAGTAAATATGACATTATGGTCATTAGGAAGTATTGGTATTTCATATTTCAACATGTACATTGCTCGTATAGAAGACAATATCCCCCAGACTAGTCAATATGATGGAATTTATATCATGATTGTCTGCACGTACATAAAATGATATCACAAGTTTGTGTGCACATTTCAACATATGCATTGCCAGTGTACCAGAAAGATTCAAAATTAGGATTTTTTAAGTTCAAAATCTCATGCGTATACAAGCCAAAACCTAGAAGATATACCTAACCACCTTGAAGATAAACATTGATGTGACATTTATATAGTTGATTTGATATTCTCAACAAGCTCCTGTTTGCATTTGTCTATTAGTTGTTTCTTACTATTTTCATTGTTTTGAATGTCGATTTTCTTAGCACTTTATTTCACTTTTTCCTTTAATTTTGTAGTTGATTTTCTCTAGCTTTTCTCATCTGACATCTCAGGCAAAGCATCAGAATTTGAGTGAAGTGACCAAGATATTGGTTGGCAAATGATCAGAGGTGGAGGTTGAAACGGTGATCGAAAAGTAAAGTCGATGGTTGTATTGGTTTGTGGGTGATGGAGAGAATTGTATCCATATTCAGTCCAGTCCCAATAAATTTCAAAATACATAATGTATTTCAGAGCAGTGTTTTGTAGTGTATTGTTCTATGTAAGGTTGTTTTGTTAGTGGGGATGTGATATAGTATGAGCGTTATAGCATCTTTGTTTTAATATTGTATGTAAACTGAATGTTATATTGTACATAAAGTGTTATTGTTGGATCAATGAATTATATGTATTTGAATCGAAGAATTTAATGTATTTCAATTTCTTAAATTTTAATTTTATAATAGTATTTAGGATAAAGCTGCAAGTTGAAAACACTTGAAATGGTTATGCAATTTCTTTTAAAAAAGATGTATATATTTTGCAACATTTAAAAAAGGGTGTAGAAAACATTCTGTAACATTTAAAAAAGTTGTAAAACACATTTGTCAACATCCAAAAATAGTTTTAGTAATAATTATTACAACTTTTTTTGTAACATCTAAAAATGTTGTTAAAGACGTCGACCTATTAAAACTTGGTTTAATACTAAGTATGCAAAACCATTGTGAAATCTATATAACAACGTTATTTTGATGTTGTAATACGGTATAGTTGTAGTATTCTCCAGTTCCAGCAACAGTAATGATGTGAAAGTCTCCTAACGACACTTTCACATCATCAATAACGTTATATGTTTTGAACAGGTCACGATCGTAGAAGACATGACAAGAAACATCAGTGTCCACCCACCACCCTTCTAATCCGCCGACTAGAAGGATCTCGGAAATCACAGCCTTTAGGGCATCTTCGGTCAGGTTAGCCAATCAAGATTTAACCTGTTTCAACACTTGCGTGTCATATGACCTGCTTTGCTGTATAATGTCATTCTTTAGGGGGGTAGTTTGTTGTTTGTTCCGAGGCTGATTGCTATGGTTCTTATTTTCTTTACGGTTTTGGTTTTTAAAAAAATTCACGGTGGATTTCAAAACTGCATTTGTGGGTTCCTTAGTGCTGCTGTTAGAAACAACGAACACCACATCTTTCTAGTCCTGTTTTCGAGCTTGCCCCTCAATACTAGGGCTGATAATCAATTTTTTTTAAGAAAAACTCCTAGTCTTATTTCTGCGAATGTTATTAAAGTCTCTCCAGCAATGAATAATTTATCTATCATAACAGCTACTTGATTTCGTGTGCAATCTTTTGAAGCTCATGGGACTCTGCCTTTACAATATTTTATCTATCATTCGGAACTTCAAATAGCAACTAACTTCATATTTTTCGCTCCAATTTCCCCAGTGTCGTGATTCTTTTGCAGTGCATTCCGGATCTCATTTGCTGATTTGTCTAAGCTGTAATAGTCATACAGGTCGTCGCTCGTGTCATTGAGACATTGTTTTTGCAAAGGTTGTCATGGTCGTTTCAATTCTATAATGCTTTTTTCCGATCGTTCGGGTAGAGCCGACTTTTTAGTTGTCAAAACATACACTGCTTCCTTGATTATCAGATAAAACATCTTTTGCTTCCATCTTTTGAAATGAAATCCCTCAAATCTGAATTGTTTATTTACAACATAGCGAGCAGTCATCTGTCATTGAAACCATGATTTTGAAAAGCCTTGAAATTATCGTTTGCTAGATCATTGAACTAAGTTTTCTGCTAGGCTGAATCATGTACTTTATCGCCTTTTTTAAGACGTTTCATTGCTATGCCGAAATTGTGCTAAGACAGTCCGATCACAGAGTCGACTCCGAGATAAAATAACCCATCCTTTTGTATCGGTAAACTTTTGCATCAAAGACCGTCAACTCACTAGCACTCTCGGTTTTTAATTTATTATATTGGTCGCAAATAAAATCATAATGGCAGAGGAGTAAGAAATGCGACTGAGAAAAATTGTGCTGTACTTTGACTCAATCTGTCTATTTATAAAAGAAAGCACAAACGGAATGCTTTCTAATGGAAATATAAAATAACAGAGCAGGTTACTGAATAATGGTAGAATTGTGAGCATGTGTGGTCGTCCGTTTGTAAAATATTACCAATATAAAAATTCCTCCAAAAATCAACAGCGACATGCGACATTATTCCTATCGGCCAGTCCGTGCGCGTGTGCAGTAGTCATGCATAGTCTCCCTCCTAACATTAAAAAAAACATTGAATGCCCAAATGTCCACTGTTCCTTTTAAGAATCCTATATTTAAATATGACTCTACTATGGTTCAATTCTCTATCAGGAGAAACTATTCACAAATACGATCCTCTATCCACTTTTCTCACATCTTTTATAATTCATTCCTCTTTTCTATTTCATTTTTTTCTTAAAAAAAAATTGAACGGTATACATACCTGAAAATAAGAGCTTTAAATTTTAATCCACTTCCTTGAAATTTAATCACTTTCCCTAAACGTCATTATATTTAGAGAACTACATGTTTTAATACAGCAATCACCATGATTAAGACAATTTTAATCAAAACACATAATACGTCATAGAGATACAACGTTGATAATCATAGTTTTATTTCGTCATCAAATTACCAATATATCTGAAATTTGAATTCAATTGTGAATTTTCCTTTTATGCCATTTGTGCCTCCAGTACATGACTGTTGAAGCTCATTATTTTGTAAAAGCTACTCAATCGGCACCAAATCCTTTGGTCTCACAAATGTGTGAAATCGCAAAAATCCAATTCTGCATTAAACAAAATGAATACTAAATCAAACCGTTATTGATATTTTGAAACCCTCATTACAGTTCAAATACAAAACACTAAATCCACATGATGTAATAAGCCTTGAACACAACTGAATTATCATCATCAACATGCTTCATCGGCAATGAGTTTATATTATAAGCAAGTGAGCCTGTTTGGACAGACTTATATAAGCCACATAATGCAATGGAAATTTGTGCATACCATCAAATGATGTAATAAGCTTTCAATACAATATTCAGACATCTTAATACAATGTAAAGTGAATTTCTTAGACCAGCAGACTAATTTCACTATACATATTAAAGTTGCTAGGCCAACCAATGATAACCACTATTTAACGTGACGTAGGAATGCATCTGATGATAAATGATAATTTAGGTGTGCTTTTGTTATATATTTGTAGCGATGAATTCATCTATTATGTTACCTTGCATAGCAATGAATCACATGTGAACTATAGGAAGAAAGGTATTTTACCACCTTAACCTGAGAACACACTAGAGCTTGTGAAGATGAAAAGAGGAAATCAAAAGAACTAATATATAGCGCCTCTTCAATATAAAATTATCATTTTCACCTTTTGCAGTCCTATTTTTTACAGTGGAAATTATTCAAGTTTGGAAGTTCTAATTCTTAGAGGAAAAATAATTTTTCTTCCGAGGTCCAATTGCCAGTAATATTTAACTTTTCCCTCCAAGCAATTATCATAAATCCTCACATCCATGAGAATATAGTATAAGTTTTCTTCTTATTCATAATTTGATTGTCATTGTGATAGACTTGGCCAGGCTAGGATTTTAGTTATTGATGATCATGTTAAATATCCCTAACAATACATTTAAGCATGCAACCGATATTGCATCACCCGTTATAACCTTTCGCATTATCATTCCTTTCAAACTGTAGAAACAGTGTAATTATAATGTTATAAAAATCACAATTGATGCCTAGATTTTGCATATACTTTCATACTTTGTGAAACATAAATTCGAGTTCAACTGCTGTATATTTTTAACATCCATAGGAAACTTATTCATGAAATTATACTGTGACAAAAAGATTTTTTTTTTATACAATTCTGTCAAGATATGGGGTTCTAGGAATTTCCCTTTCTCAATGGATGTGAATTAAACCCAGTGTAAGAAAAAACATGGGCGAGGCGGAGGCAAAAAAACCTCACGACGCATTTCAAAAGGCAATTAACCCATGAGGTGAACGCCTCAGACGTACATGTAAAAAATGCAAAAAAAAAAACACAAGCATCAGCTCCTCATGGCACCTCATTCCACTATAAGCTAATCCAACAACAACCAGCAAAGCAGAGTAAACAGGTAGGTTTTCAATTTTTTTACAAGAATGCAATTATAAAAAGTTGGATTCCAGTTACTGGAATCGACTCGACTGGAATCCATGTTTTTTAATTAAAAAAAAGATTATGATCTTTTTCTCAAACTACGCAAGATCTTTTTCATGCTAGCGATGATAGCTTGGATGGCAACATACCAATGGACTAAGATGAAGATATCATTTGATCTTTTGCAATTGCAATTTATGTTGGTTTAACTTTAAATGCTTATTTGAATTGCTGCTTCAAATGCTTTATGTTTCTTATTTAATATTTGAAAGGTTTTAAATCTTGAAATTCGATCGTGTTTCGTCTCGAAAATTTTGACACACATTATCTCGTATCGACGAGATCTTAGGTGAGATGAGCGTATCTCAGATGTACATCTCGGATTTTAAAATCCATCTCGAGACTATCTCGAAATAACATAAATCTAAATTTGATATTTTCAAGATTAGGGTAATAATTGTTATCTATGTATAAAAGCTTTTAACATACATAATTTATATAAACGGATAATATTAATTTTACATTTTAGATCAGAGTGATAACACGATTGATTTGGTATTAACTGAATGATTCCCTACCCATTTGAATATTAAAAGTAAAAAAATAACAATAAGTTTTCTTTGCCCACTCATTAAACGGTAAAAAGAAGAATTGGAGAGTAAATAAAAACTCATTAAAACGTAATTTCTGATGAATTCGTATAAGAAGTATAAAAAATATGTAAATTAAAAAAAACATAACTTTGTATAAGATCTTCTATTGAGATTTTACCTTAAATTTCACTACATTGGACGAAATGACTGTCAAATAACATATATGTTAAATTTTGGCGACACTATATGGAGAATTGTAGAGGTTGGAAGTAGCTTCGTAACGGAGAAAACGGTTCGCAAATCGGAGGTGGAAGTTATAAGGGAAAAAGTGAAGTGGACTGAATTGGCAGGGTCAGACGTTTGAGGAAAAATTTAGACGTTTGACGCTTCAGCAAATCTGCACCAGACCTGTTCCAGAGAGTTAGGTCAGACGTCTGACCAAATGGGTCAAACGTCCGAGTCTGTGCAGAATTGATTCCAGTGCCTTTAGTCAGACGTCTGACCAAATGGTCAGATGTCTGAGCTGAAGAGAAATTTTTCCAGAAACTTAAGTCAGACGTCTCACCATTTTGGCCAGACGTCTGAGGCGACTTCCGCCCGTTTTTCACGTGTGGACTTGGCGTGAAGATTTATGATATCTGCAGAGGCAATTACGAAACATTGCCTATGGTTTCTATTCTCCTATATAAGCTAGCTTCAGGTCCCAGATCCAGAGTGTGCAAGCGACTGCAAGAGATTAGCCTCCACAAATTAGGGTTTATCAAAACCTAATTTTCTTCAATTCTCTTCTCCACAAATCAATTTCTAATTAGAATTTTGATCATTTTAATCAATCTCTTGTACTCTTCCCATCAATATTAATAAAAGCCCTCTCTTAAAGTGGATGTACACTAACACAACGTTAGTGGAACCACCATAAATCTCTGTGTGATTTATTTTTTATTATTACTTTGATTTCTGAATTGCTTGTTTCGGATTGTGATTGTTTTTGGATTGATTGAGATTGGAATTGAGTTATTGATTGGTTGTTTTTACACTTCTTATCACGATCCCGTCTTCCGCTATGCTTGTGGGGTTTCGATTTGAGTGGTCTCCAGTTGGAATCCAACCTCAACATTTGGTATCGGAGCATTGGTGTTGGTAGGTGATTGTAGAAATGCCTGAATCAAGTAGTAACTCAAGTAGTTCCTCAATGGGTAATCCAAGTGATGTAGCTCCTTATGTACGTGGTTCGTACGCAGCTTCAGGATCACAACTGGTAATAGACAAGTGAAATGGCGATAATGATTTTGAAAAATGACAATGGAAGATGAAAGCGGTTCTAAGGAGAAATCGGGTGCATCGGGTAGTGTTTGATACACATTTATTGTCAGCGGACATCTCAAATGTTGAGAAAGAGGAGATGGAAGAGTGGACATTCACTACACTTTAACTTGCTATGGGAGAGAATGTTATCTCTGAAATTAGTGGTGAGACAATCGCTAAGGGTATTTAGGATAAGTTGAAGGAGTTGTATATGAAGAAGTCACTGATAAATCGTTTGATCTTATTGCGAACGTTCTTCACCTATAAGATGAAGGAAGGTTCTTCGCTAAAGGTGCACTTGAATATTTTTAATGATTTGCTAATGAAGATGAAGGCGGTAGATTTGAAGATTTAGGAAGAACAAAAGGCGATGATATTGTTATGTTCGTTGCCAGATCGCTATACAGGTTTCTCAAACAGTTTGATCTATAGTCGGGATACATTAACTCTTGATGATGTTAAGACGGGTCTTCTTAGCGAGAAGTTGCGGGATCAACTGAAGGAGTTAGGTGATGGAAGTAGTGGTGCTAGTAATGGTCATGGTTTGTTTGTGGAGAAGGAGAGGTATGTGAAGAAGGAGAACCGGGAGCGTTCTAAATCAAGGAACCCCGGTTGGAGAGGAAAGTCAAAGGAAAGAAAAGACAAGTGCTATATTTGTAAGAAGCCCGGTCATTGAAAGAATGAGTGTCCAGAAAAGAAGAAGGCAAAGAAGGAAGTAGCATCTTCATCTGTAGCGGTGGAGAGTGGAGTTGGTGAGGGAGACGTAGATGTGTTGTCGGCGGTAGCATCGGATGTTTCGGGTAGTGAATGGGTGCTCGATTCGGGGACGTCTTACCATATGATGCCAAATAGGAATTGGTTTTCTTCTTACATTGACAAAGAAGGAAATTCAATTGTTATGGGAAATGATGCTATTTGCAAGTCGAAAGGCATTGGTTCCGTGCAAATTCGAATGTTTGATGGAGTGGTTCGTACTCTCACTAATGTGCGCTATGTTCCGGGACTTAGGAAGTCTCTTATTTCTTTGAGGCAGCTGGATTCTTTAGGTTGTAAGATCACTACTGAGAGTGATAGCTTGCGGGTTTCGAAGGGGGCGCTTGTAGTGATGTAGGGTGCTAGGACTCATGGTATTTATTTGCTTCAAGGAGTGACTATAGAAGGTGAAACTTGCATAGGTGTTGATAGTTCTCGTGGCTTTGGGATGAAGCTTTGGCAACCGCAGTGCATATTATTAGGCCTGTCAATGGATATTCGAAAAATCCGAAATCCGTCCGGATCCGTATCCGAAAAAACGGATATTATCCGATATCCGAAAAGCAGATGCAGATATCCGATATCCGAAAAGAAAATCGGATGCGGATGCGGATATGGGCATATCCGTATCCCAAAAACATCCGTCCGATCCGAAATTAATTATAATAAAAATTGTTATTATTATTGATTTATTATTTTAAGACGACACTAAGTTATAGTTAAAATATATTTAGAAATGAATTGGCCCAAACCCAAATTGCTCAAGAAAGAAAGTAAAACCCTAGCTAAGCAAGTAACAATATCAATCTAAATTTATGTTAGAGGAATATGTATGTTATTTGGTTTATTAACTGATATTTGATTTTCTAGTGTGCTATACTTTGTATTTTGTTTAGATTATTAGTTACTTTATATGAGATGGCTAAGATGAAAACATATGAGAACTGAAAATAAATATTATCTATTGTTTTAGTTTGTTTTTGTTTATTTGAATTGTTGTAATATCGTACGAACTTGTTTGACATTATGTATGTTGCTATTTTGTCATTTGAATTGTTGTAATATCGTATGAATTTGTTTGACATTATGTGTGTTGCTATTTTGTCATTTGAAAAACTGATTTGTATTGTAGTTTGTGTGTATTGTCATTTGAGAAAGTGATTGTTTTAGCTGTGATGTTTTAGTTCAAAAATATTAGCATAATAAAAATCTTATTCAATTTCGGATGCGGATATTTCGCATATTTTCGAATATCCGGAAATATCCGCTTTTTATTTTCGGATGCGGATATTTTCGGATATTCAAAAAATATCCACGGATGCGGATGTTAATTCTCTAATATCCGCGGATATCGGATGCAGATTCGAATGCAGATTTAAATTTTTGAATGCGGATGCGGATTTAAATTTTTGGATGCGGATACGGATACAGCCATATTCGCATCTGTTTGCATCCGTTGACAGCCCTACATATTATTAATCGAATTCCATGCTCAACTATTGATAATAAAATTCCAGAGGATGTGTGGAAGGGAAAGAGCATTGACTTGAGTTATCTTCGTGTCTTTGGTAGTCCGGTTTATGTGCATGATCTGAGAAATGATAAGCTTGAACCTAGAGCTTTCAATGAGATTTTGCTTGGTTATACTGATGGAGTAAAGGGCTATCGGATTTGGAATCTGAAAACGAAGAAGGTAGTAAATTCTTGTCATGTTACTTTTGATGAGTCAGCATTTTTCAAGGAGAATAGAAGCTCATCGGATGTTCCGGATTTGGTTCATGGTAAATCAAAGAAGAAGGAAATTATTTCCACATTTTGTCCAAGGAGTAGAGAGAGTGGAGTGGTTGTAGATGCTTGTGAGGAGGTAGCGGTTGATGTTACATCACATAGTCCACAGGGTTCCTCTAGTAGTGTTGGTGATGTGCATGATTCTAGAGAAGCTTCGGTTCAAGGTGGAGCTGAAGGGAGTTTGGGTGATGCTATTGCTACTTGGGTTGGTCGTCGTACTATAAGACCACCCGAAAGATATAGTGATTGGAACTATCTTAGCTTTTGTGATAATTTGGACTATGCTCTTCATGTAGTCCAAGATGAGCCGATGGACCTTGAAGACGTCATGGAGTCGAGTGATAGTTCGAAATGGATTTGTGTCATGAAGGAAGAGATGCAATCATTGTTGAAGAATCAAACTTGGGATTTGGTTCCACTTCCTAAAGGAAACCGTGTTATTGGGTGCAAATGGATATACAAGGTAAATGACGATGTAAGATACAAAGCTAGGCTAGTGGCTAAGGGGTTTGCACAAAGGAAGGAAAAAGAGTATGATGAGATATTCGCACCGGTTGTGCACCATACTTCTATCCGGATATTACTTGCTATAGTTGTTATTCATGGCTTGGAGTTGAAGCAACTTGATGTGAAAATCGCCTTCTTGCATGGTGACTTGGATGAAGACATCTACATGGAGCAACCAGAAGGTTTTGTTGTGGATGGTAAGTCAAATTTGGTTTGCAAGTTGAAGAAATCACTATATAGATTAAAGCAATCACCTAGACAATAGTACAAGAGGTTTGATCAGTTTATTCTTGAAAATGGTTTTGATAGAAGCATCAAAGATGCTTGTGTTTACTTCAAGAAGTTGAGAAATGATTGTTGTGTGTATTTACTCTTGTATGTGGACGACATGCTCATTGCTTCTAAGGATAAGAATGAAATCAACAAGCTAAAACTGAGTTTGAAATCGGAGTTCGAAATGAAGGATCTTGGAGAAGCAAGAAAGATATTGGGCATGGAAATTGTAAGGGATTGAAAGCATTTTGAGTTGAAACTAACTCAAAAGGAGTACATTGAGAAAGTGTTTTGCCGGTTTAGCATGGAGAATGCAAAAACGTCAAATACACCTTTATCTTTGCATATGAAGCTTTCAAGTAAAGGATCACCTATCTTAGAGGAAGACAAGGTTTATATGGCAAAGGTGTCATATGCTAGTGCGGTTGAAAGTCTAATATATGTTATGGTGTGTACAAGGCCCGATATTGCAAATGTCGTCGGGATGGTTAGTCGATACATGGCTAATCCGGGAAAATCGCATTGGGAAGCTGTGAAGCTTATATTGAGATACCTTAGAGGCACATCATTTCATGGTCTTGTTTTTTGCGGTAGTAAGGCAATGGACTGCAAGCTGGTTGGTTATTGTGATTGCAGACTTGGGGCGTACAACTTGGGAGGTACAACTATTAGTTGGAGATCTAGATTGCAGACCGTAGTTGCTTTATCCACTACGGAGGCGGAGTTGATATCCACGGTGGAGGCGGCAAAGGAGGCACTCTATTTGAAGCGATTGTTGTGTGACTTGGGATTCGGGCATGATAGTATTGATGTTCGATGTGATAGCTAGAGTGTTATTTACTTGGCAGAGAATTTGGCGTTTAGCTCATGGACTAAGCATATTGAGGTGAGAGAGTCATTTCTAGTAGCCATGGATGATGATAAGCAAGTATACCTTCGGAAAGTGCACACAAAGGATAACGCGGCGAACATGTTCACTAATGCATTGCCGGTTGGGAAGTTCGAGCATTGCTCGAACTTGATTTGCTTGGAAAAGTGCTAGGTGCCACGGGGTGACATGGTTAAGGGAGGAGCTTGGTAGTAGATGAGGAAGAGTATCAGTGAGAGATTGAGGTTCTATCTTCTTGGTAAGTGCTAGTCTTTGGTGAGATAGCTTAGGATTTGGATGTTTTCAACATTTCATTAGCGGGCGGGGGCTTTGCCTGAGCTCGTTGGTAAAGTGCAATGGGCGGTGGCTTTGCCGGAGCTCATTGGGAATGCATTCATGTTTGGTTGAAGATAAAAGAAGTGATAGTTTGTGCTATCGGTTGTCGTTGATGGTATGGTACCATTGGAGTTGGAGATGGATATAGTGTCGATGTGGAGTGTTAAATTTTGGTGACACTATATGGAGAATTGTAGAGGTCGGAAGTAGCTTCGTAATAGAGAGAACGATTCGCAAATCGGAGTTCGGAGGCGGAAGTTATAAGGGAAAAGGTGAAGTGGGCTGAATTGGCAGGGTCAGACGTCTGAGGAAAAATTCAGACGTCTGACGCTTCAACAAATCTGCACCAGACCTGTTCCAGAGAGTTAAGTTAGACGTCTGACCAAATGGGTCAGACGTCTGAGCCTGTGCAGAATTGATTTCAGAGCCTTTAGTCAGACGTCTGAGCCGAAGAGAATTTTTTTCAGAAACTTAAGTTAGACGTCTCACCATTTTAGCCAGACGTCTGAGGCGACTTCCGCCTGTTTTTCACGTGTGGATCTGGCATGAAAATTTGTGATATCTGCAGGGACAATTTCGGAACATTACTTTGGGTTTCTATTCTCCTATATAAGCTAGCTTCAGGTCCCAGATCTAGAGTGTGCAAGCGACTGTAAGAAATTAGCCTCCATAAATTAGGGTTTATCAAAACCTAATTTTCTTCAATTCTCTTCTCCACAAATCAATTTCTAATTAGAATTTTGATCATTGTAATCAATCTCTTGTACTCTTCTCATCAATATTAATAAAAGTTTTTTCTTAAAGTGGATGTACACTAACACAACGTTAGTGGAACCACTATAAATCTCTGTGTGATTTATTTTTCATTATTGCTTTGATATCTGAATTGCTTGTTTCGGATTGTGATTGTTTTTGGATTGATTGAGATTGGAATTGAGTTATTGATTGGTTGTTTTTACACTTCTTATCACGATCCCGTCTTCCGCTGTGCTTGTGGGGTTTCGATTTAAGTGGTCTCCAGTTGGAATCCCGCCCCAACAATATAAACAAAATTTAACGTCTCATTTCGCTAAATCTCGTCTTGTTGAAGTTCGAAAATGAGATCTCGAGCGAGATCTCGGACGAGATGAACGAGATTTGAAACAGTGAATATTTGACATTTAATGTTATTCCATGTCAAATTTCATTATATGTTTTGTGTTTTGTTTTTACCCGAAAAGCTTACGCCTCAACGTTTTGAGGCTTACGCATCGCCTCATGGACCCAAAAACATCTCATGTACGCTTTCGCCTTTTTAAACAATAATTAAACCACATAAGTTTACAACTGCAACATACAGACAACAAAATATTATACCGGTTAACAGTAACATGGCAACCTAAGGATACATAAAACAAACCTTGTGTTTGAGCCCTCTCTGAAGATTTATGTGAATCATTGTCCAACTTTCCTGCCTTCTCATAGCTAAAAGGCTATGCCAAATGATGCAAATTCTGGAAAATAGTACCTAATTGCATATTATATATTTGTGTACATGTTTGGAATAACATAGCAAAAAAGAATGAACAAAACAGATTTCAAATACATCAAATGAAGTTCCACAATACGCTAGTTCTTTAATATAATACCTGATTGAATTCAAGTATTAAATAACAGTTGTAAGTTTTTACTAGCCAAGAAATGGTACTGTACCACCATATCAACTCTACAAATAAATAACATATGCTAGAATGTACAGTTTGCAAATGGCCTGGTAAAGAAAATATAAAGTTTTAATCACCGCAATCGATTACTGTGTGAACAAGATAATGATGGTGATATGTAATGCTGCAGCGATGAATTACATAACAGTTGCAATGATCTATATAAGGTTGCGGTTGGCTTGTCAAGAGCGCCAGAATTTCAGAGTTCAAGCCACGCTCCAGTGATCCAGTGATGATTGTGATTGGATTGTGATGAAATTTGGTCTAAATTTCAGTTCTGGACTAAATAAATTTTAACATCTGCACACGCATGCACACTAACAGAAATATAGAAACTAACACATTAATATTGAACAAACAAAATCTAGTCTGTAAGTGAACAAAAAGTATAGAAAGCAAAAGAGATTAAAGGAAAAAAGAAATGAACCTTGTCCCTTTGGGGATAAAGAAAAAAATAGTTTGCACTTAGCCAAAGTTCTAATTATCGCCTAAGTATCATTTCACACCACTACGTAGAATTGATACTTGATGTTAATATTTCCTCAATGGGAATGCTCTAAGTATAATATATTCTATTTTCATAAATACAAATACGCAATACCTAAATAGAAAAGTATTGTATTGCAATCTTTCTCACTTACAAACAGAATGACATATAACAAGTATTTATACAAAATGAATACGGCCCAAGGCCCAGAGTGGTAATCCACATATATCAAAAAGAGTTGATCTTGACCGTTGGATTGAATGACTGAGATGAAGTTCGGAAGATATCTTGGATAGATAAGAGAAAACACACTATAGACGTATTCATAATACCCACCCTCAATTTGAGCTAGGGTTTCCATCTCTTTCCCTCTCGCCGCCATGAAATCTGCTGCCATCAATAATATTCATTTCCTCTCTTAATCTCGTGAAATTTTTGAAAGACAGTGGCTTTGTAAGAATGTCAGCTCGCTGGTGGAAAGAGGGAACGTGTCTGATCTCTAGCTTTCCAGCGGATGTTCTTTCACGAACAAAGAATAGGTCGATTTCAATGTGTTTAGTTCGAGAGTGCTGGATCGGGTTCGAAGATAAGGAGATGGTGCTCATATTATCGCACCAAATCAGTGGCTTCCCTTTTAGCTCGAACCCTAATTCATGAATTAGGGTTTCTAACCATGTGATCTCGGCTGCTGTGCTTGCTACTGATCTGTACTCAGCTTCAGTGCTCGAATGCGATACAGTTGATTGCTTTTTGGTGCACCAAGAGACTGGGTTGCCACCCACATAAACACAGTAGCCTGAGGTTGATCGTCTATCATCGACGTCGCTAGCCCAGTCAGCATCACTGTAAGCCTGTATATTTACCTCTTTACTTCGAGTCAACAGTATGCCATAGTTTTGGGTACCTTTTACATATCTTAAAATACGCTTAACCGCCCTCCAGTGGCAATCTAAGGGGTTTTGCATAAACTGACAAACCTTATTTACACCGTAGCATAAATATGGTCTAGTGATGGTTAAGTACTGTAGAGCTCCAACGATGCTACGATATTGTTTAACATTATTAATGGGTTCCCCCTTGCTTTTGGATAACTGTAAATTACTGACCATAGGTGTGGGTAGAGGTTTGGCCTGATCCATGTTAGCACGAACCAAAATTTCAGAAGCATATTGTCTTTGGGATAAAAACATTTCTGTTGTGATGGCCTACTAATTTTAATTCCGAGGAAATAATCAAGTGTCCCCAAGTCTTTGATTGCAAAGTTTTGATCCAGTAATTGCATGACTTTAACGATGTCACTCTCATTACTCCCAGTGATGAGGATGTCATCTACATATACTAATATGTATGTGACTTCATGGTTGGTGGTTTTGATATATAATGAGTTGTTTGCCTTGGTTGGATTGAATCCCAATTTTCCTAATGTTATTTTGAGCTTTTCGTACCAAGTTTTTTATGCTTGTTTGAGGCCATAAATAGCTTTTCGTAATTTGCAGACTTTTTCTTCATTTCCTTCTATTATGTATCCTTTTGGTTGATGCATGTATACTTCTTCTTGTAAGTCTCCATTGAGAAAAGCATTTTGTACATCCAGCTGCCTAATTTTCCATTGATTGTTTAATGCTATGGTGAGTACAATTCTGATGGTAGTAGGTTTAACAACAGAAGAAAAAACTTCATTAAAATCAAAACCAAATTGTTGAGAGTAGCCTTTAGCAACTAGCCTTGCTTTCAACCTTGCTATTTTTCCACTAGCATCCTTTTTGACATTGTAGGTCCATTTGCATCCAACGATGTTTTTATCCTTTGGTGGTGACACAAGATCCCATGTTTGATTTTTTATTAATGCTTCATATTCATCTTTCATGGCATTTCTCCAATCAATGTATTTAACTGCTTGCTCATATGTGACTGGTTCCATGATTTCAGTACTAGCATTGTATATTTTAGGCTTAAAAATTCCACTTTTCGACCTTGTCATCATATGATGCCCAGTTTCTTCCATATTTTGTGTAATCTCTGTGACTGCTGGTGTATTATGGCTTGATGTTGATATATCAGATGTTTTTGCTTCATTATTTTCTTCAAGTTGTTGTGCTGGCCACTCATGTGTATCACTTGTAATGTAGTCAGATTTTGTTTCTGCCGTAGATTGAGATCTTTCAAGTCTTCCATTGTTTTCCTGTTCTTCTTGAATAGTTAATTCTGGTATGGTAGGTAAGCATACTTTGACATAATCAGTGCATTGATTTGCTGTGTTTTTATCTGCGAGTCTTTTATCTGCAAAAGAAAAATTATTTTCATTAAACATAACATGTCTTAATATATAGATCCTACCACTTTTGTCAAGATATTTGTATCCCTTTTGGTTTGTAGCATACCCTAAGAAAGTACAAGGACTTGACCTTAAACTTAATTTATTTTTGTTGTAGGGCCTAAGGCAGAGAAAACATAAACATCCAAATGTTTTAAGAATATCATAATCAGGTTTAATACTATATAATATTTCATATGAACATTTATGATAAAGCACCTTACTTGGCATCCTGTTTATAAGATAAACAGCTGTGGTGAATGCCTCTTGCCAATATTTTAATGGTAAAGACCCTTGTGATAATAGAGTTAGACCTGTGTCAACTATGTGCCTATGTTTTCTTTCAACGAGCTCATTTTGCTCAGATGTGTAAGGACAAGTGACTCTATGTAATATACCTTTCCTTTGAAAATATTTTTTGAGTGGGTAAAATTCAGACCCTCCATCAGTTTGCATAATTTTTACCTTATAATTAAACTGTTTCTCAGCCAATGAGATAAACTGAATCAAAGTATCATGAGTTTATGATTTAGATTTGAGAAAAATATCCATGTGTATCTACTATAAGCATCAACAAAAGATAAGTAGTACCTGTATCCTTGTGTGGAATTCAATGGGGCTGGTCCCCACAGATCTGCAGCTATCAATTCAAAAGGATTTTTGTATGTAGTTTCAGAGTTACTGAAAGGTAATTTGTGGCTTTTTCCTAATTGACAGTGTGTGCATATATCATGAATATCATTATTTGGAAAAGAAATTTTATTATTCATCAGAAATCTTTTTACAATTTTCATACTAGGATGCCCTAGTTTACAATGCCAATGATCTAAAATATTTCTTTTATTTTGAACACTGGTGTGAACATTGTTGCACCAGTATTCCTTCACAGTAGGTTCAGATTTCTTCACAGCATTAAATTTGTACAGTCCCTTACTCAAACTACCTTGCAACAATATATCTTTACTTAGCAAATCTCTAACTAAACAAAAATTTGGGTGAAACTCAAAGTATACTTTGTTGTCATTAGGAAATTGAGATACGCTAATTAAATTCTTTTTTATCTCAGGAACTCTCAATAAGTTGTTTAAATATAATTCTCTTTTACCTTGAATAGTTCCTATGCCAACATGTGATATACTTATTGTTTCACCATTACCCAAGTGTATAGCTTGCATACCTGTGTAGTTTTTGTTGCCTAAGTTGAGATTTTGAAGGTTACTTGTCACATGATTAGTTGCTCCTGAGTCTGGGTACCAATCATTCACGTTCGTGTTGTCTAACGTGACTTCATCTGAATTGATTGACCAAGCTCTGGAACTTTCATTCTTGATTTTCTGCTGTTGATCCAGTTGTGTCATATTGATATTGGGATTTGTTTGAGTTTGCTATGTAACAGTGAAGTCTTTATTAAATCTGAAATAGCACTTGCTAGCTATGTGACCAAATCTTTCACATATTTGGCATTTCACTCTATTGTTGTTGTTGCTCCATCTTCCTCTTCCCCTTCCTCTTTGTGTATGATTATTTCGTTGACCATTCTGTTTGCTTTCTTGATTTGCTGTGTTGCTCTGTTGTACTTTGTTTCTTGAACTGCTAGCATAGTTTATTGAGAATTCACTTTGCATAGCTTTTCTTTGTTCAATTCTGCCTTCATGAGCAAGTAAAGCAGATTGAACAGACTGTAAGTTTGGTAGAATTTGTTGTGATGCTATAAAAGTTACTACTGATTCATATTCATCATCAAATCCATTTGTTATGGTGAGAATTTGCTCGTTTTCAGAAACTTTGTGACCAATTGCATTAAGTCTATCACATAAATTCTTGATCTTTGCAAGATATTCTCTCATTGGCATATCATTTTTCCTTGAATTTTGCAACTGTCTTTTGAAATGCATAATTCTTGCAGCTCATTGTGAGCTGAATCTGTTCTATTGATGACCAAATTTCATACGAGGAGTTGCATCCAACAATTTGTGATAATAGACTTGAGCTGATGGATGATAGTAACCATGATGATAGTAAGTTATCTTTTTTTAGATGTTTTGAGTATTCTGGGTTACTAATTGTTGCTCCATTATCTTCTTCTATGACTGCAGGTGGTACGGTTATTGTCCCTTTGACATAGTCTTGGAAGCCATATCCCTTCAAGGCTGTTTCAATCTGATATTTCCAGAGGATATAATTATCTTCATCGAGTGGGATGGAGATAATCTGACTTTTGGGTTTGATTAATCCTGCGTCTGATGCAACAGTTTGCCTTTTATCATTTCTTGAAGTGGTTGATGATCTTTCATCACCTGTTTCTTTGTCTGACATCTTTGCAATTGATTAATCTGATTTCTTGAATGTGTAATGCAGCCAAAATAGAGTTGGCGAGGCACTGCAGGTACAGGAAGAGAATGTGGGAGATGAAATAACTCGATGATGATTCAAATCTGAGAGGAATCACCCAGAATTATTGCAGCCAGTCAAGAATCTGAAGTTGTTCGGATTCTTGCTAGGCATGGCACAATGATTTGATAAGAAAGATATTGGTGGTGCTGGGATCAACGAAGGGAATAACTCTCCGATGATGAAATTTAACCGAGGAGAGAGTAAAAAAAGCAATTTTGAAAAGAAAGATTCAAGAAGTGGCTGATCTTGAAATTGTATGCCGTTAGGCTGTTAAAATCGCTCTGATACCAAAATAGAAAAGTATTGTATTGCAATCTTTCTCAGTTACAAACAGAATGACAAATAACAAGTATTTATACAAAATGAATACGGCCCAAGGCCCAGAGTGGTAATCCACATATATAAAAAAGAGTTGATCTTGACCGTTGGATTGAATGGCTGAGATGAAGTTCGGAAGATATCTTGGATAGATAAGAGAAAACACACTATAGACGTATTCATAATATACCTTAAGTTAATCATCGTATTTTAGCAGTAAACTCCAACCAACAAATGCTGAAATTTTATCTAGAAATGTTGATGAAAATTTTGATAGTCTGACATAAGTTGTTTTTCACGTCAAATTCATCGTCATCCCGATAATGATCATGAACTGGAGGTAAATTCCAATCCACAATTGGGACAAAACAATTATCATTGCTTTTCATAAAATATCATATAACTCAATTTAAAAAATGATGCTCCGTAGCTAAGGCTATGGTGCCAAGCTAATGCACCCATAGAATAAAATGACTTAATTGCCTGCAGTCTGAGAATGGGCTGAAATAGTAAAACCCAACATATTTGTTGATTTAAAAGGAAACCGAATACAGGTTAAGGAGATAATTATATTTTATGTCTTCGAGATTCTAAGGTTGTTTTCTTTTCATGAATCTTGAAACTTTATATGTGTGTGTGTGAAACAGCCTTTAATGAATAAATGACCAATTTAAAGTACATGCATTTTACTAAGATACTGAACGTAGAATATAAATTTAATAGAGCTACTTCTTCGTCAAATGGGTTTGCTACACTTTTGCCTACTACACATGCATCATTAGATTTAAGTATTAAGCACATTGACTTATAAAAAGGATATTTATATAAATTTAACACAAGACCTTCCAATATAGGAATCATATTTATCAATTTTTCCTATCTATTTTGTGCCATCATCGTATCCAAGCTTTGATCCCAAATGATTTGGATCAACCATATAAATTCTCATTTTCAGTAGGTTTATAACTTGAGTCGTGTCGTTTTTTAATTTCAGAATTTTAGACCATTTTAAATATTATCATCCTATGTGAATAAAGATCTCTCGTCTTTTTTTCTTTCACACAAATATTGCTCATTTTCCTCAATGGTGTGTCGCTATTAAGGTTCATATCTCGAATATCGATAATGTCTCAACTTAAAGTTTCATACGCTATCTCATATCGATGAGATTAAATAAGAAGAGATATGTTGGACTAGAAACTACCTTTTTTTTGCATCGTGGTAGATAAGTAACTGATTTCATGATTGGAATTTTTTAATGGAAATTTAGTTGATACCTTCAAAATCAAACTTAATACATAAAACATCCCACTAAATCCAGCTTTATAAACCAGCCCCTTGTAATTAGTATGGAGTTAATTCCAGGGGCGAACGTAAGGTTGGGCAAGCTAGGGGTAATGCCCTAGCTGAAAATTCCAAATTTATTTACAAAAAATCAGATTTACAATAGTTGGCCCTTGCAGAGTTTTCAGTTGGGCCATAGCTGGAAATAAATAAGAGACTTGAGCCCATTTACATTTCAAAAGGTATTGTTTTCTTACCTAGCCCAAATAAAATAAAATTGTTTCCCTAGCTGAACACTTGGGCTAGCTCCGCCACTAGTTGTTTCCCAATTGTATCATTTTTCTCATATGTGGACCTTACAATGCACTTCTTCCCATGCGTGAGTTTTAGTTTGAATGATTTATCATATCCACTGACTTTATTCAAGTTTCTTTTTAGCTTTAATTCTTTGATTCTTCTAATGGATTCTTTTTGTCTCAAGTGTGATTTTTTTTAGCAATATACATTTTCTTTCTTTGAAAAGATTTTGCTTTGCAGTGAATTTGTACTTATTTGAAAAAATAAGTATATATGCTACAATATTTTCGATTCTATTAGAACATTTATGTAAATGCAATCATTTTGCAAATATTTGTAGAACTATTCATTTACTATGCAAATATTCGCATAATTATACATTCATATTGCAAATAGTTGCAGAATTATGCATTCATTTTGCAAATATTGTCTCAAAAACATCTTTATTGTTCCAGAAAATATGTTTACTGCTATTTATTTTGCAAACATCTGCAAAACATGCCTATTCTTTCCGAAATACGTTTATATTCGTTCATTTTGTAATATAACAATGGCTACTTTCATTATATTGTGAATATTTGCAAAAAAGAAATTTGTAAAAACATGCTTATTCTTTCAGAAAATATATGTACATTTCATTCAATGAACAAATAGTCAGGATGGCCGAGTGGTCTAAGGCGCCAGACTCAAGTTCTGGTCTTCGAAAGAGGGCGTGGGTTCAAATCCCACTTTTGACATTTTTCTCGTTTTTGTTCCCTTGTACACATTTTATTACCCACTCTCTCAAATATCACATTCATTTACTTGTACGGTTGCTGCAAATACCTTACAAAATATAAAATATCGATCCTTTACCTGCTTTATCTCCAGTATGTTATGGAATGCATATGTTCATAAAATGGTTAAAAATGGATATTGACATAAACATAATAAATAACTGTCCAGTTTCTCCAGTTATGGTCAAATCTTAATATAGACATAACTTATTTCACTTTCTATAAAAAAAAGATAATAGGCTTTTATTGGAAAACAAATCATTTTTTTGTGAAAGTCGTTGGTTTTTTTTCTTATAAGTTTGTTACTTAGACCTGCACTAAAAACATCAATCATAAAAAGATACAAGTCTTCCCATCTTTTCTTTTACTCTGAAAATTCAGGTTTTTACGGGTTAAATTTACCCGTCTTCATCAGTTCTCAGAAACATTTAGCTTCAAATCCGAAAAAGATGCGTGCACCTGAGCAAATGTGACTATCAAATTCACTGCAGTCCAACTTGACTAGGTTGCTTTCCCCCAACTGGTCCATGTTCAAATCTTCAGAGCCTTGCTTTAATGTTGGCTTACTAAACCTATATCATCAACGCATAAATATAAATTAATATGCTAAAAAACATATAGATATCAAATGATTGGACCTTCAAGAATAACCATTTTAACTTGTAAAAGAGATATTATAATCATTTGTAAATTTTATACACAACATTCCACAGGAAAAAACAAAATGTATCAAAAAATTCTATTCATTTTCTGTTACAAACTCCACAAATACAAAACAAGTTCTGACCTGCCAACAGGTTTGGCGCAGTTAGTTAATGGTCCAGCCTGCGAGACCAAAGGTCACGAGTTAGAACCCTAAGATAACAAGAACCAGAGTATCTGCTTGGCTGACACATGTTTTTCTAGAGTTTACAAGCAAAGCTTGATTCTCTGGGTAATTCTAAAATAAAAAAAGTTCTAACTTTCGAGGACGAGCAAAGCGCTAAATGCTAAGAACACTCTTACAGCAATGACAACACCAAACCAATCTTGGGCTATAAATGTTAATACTCTACTTATGATTTTGATGACCACCACCACGCTTATGGAAATTAACAATATATTTATGTGTCGTATGAACAATAAAACATGGGCCTATAAAGATATAAGAACTAAAGGAAGAGATATACTCGAAGTGAAGATAAAAACATTAAATTTAACAAAATTGAGTATGAAACTTACTTGGTATCTTAGATTAATATTACAAACCTTACGATCAGGACACCACACTAAAACAAGTCTTTAAAAACTCAAAATAAACATTTTGTTACACGCTTGAAAAGAGAAGCTCACGTTACATGATCAGAAATGTTCTCTCCATTTCTGAGAGGAAGACACTGTTATACTATCCCTTTTTGCGAATAAAGAAAGACTTATCGTGGAAAGCGATAGGGATTTCCAAGGAATTGAATGTACAGAATCTCTTTCCACTGTTTTTATTATTCATTTATTTGCTTCTTTAGTATCATTTATATACTGCTTAAATCTCTATCATTAATTAGAATAATTGATTTTGAAGTAAGTGCAAATTTCCTATTAATCTTAATATGTGGGTTAAAAAAGTTTGAAAAAATTAGTATAACAGTAAATCACACTTTAAGAAGATTGACGTTGCCTACACAAATTTGATATTGATTAAATTTAAATCAAAATTCAATTGTATTGACCAAAATCATTTTATATTCGTTATTTTATGAATGATATAAAAATGTAGATACAAATATATCCAAATAAATATATTGACACCACAAAATATAAATACTAAACCCAGCCTCGCTGGAAATTTAAATTATTAACGCGGTAACAAATCTTGAAACGATAAACAAATTAAAAGACTAAAAGTGAGAAATGCATAAACAGTTAAACATTTTCCCTGAACAGTAGTTATCATGTATGTCCAGAGGTTTGAACCCAAGGCCTTCAAAAACAACTCAAACTAGATATTCTACCACTTGGGATGAATCCAAAAACATTTTCTAAAAAGATCTTCATCATAACCGATACCTATTCTATTAGTAAATCATTAAATCACACTTTACGAAGAGTAATGTTTCCTACACAAATTTGATGTTGATTTAAGTTTAAATCAAAACTCAATTGTATTAACTAAAATCATTTTATATTCATTACTTTGTGAATGATATAATTATTTGGTCAATACATAGATGATAAAAATAAACCAAACAATAAACATGGCCGATAAACACATCAAAACAATGTGGTAGAAATCTAAATAAAAATACATTGACACGACAAAATATAAATACCAAACCAAGCCTTACTGGAAATTTAAATTATTAACACGGTAACAAACACTAAAATGATAAACAAGTAAAAAGACTAAAAGTGATAAATGCATCAACAATAAACCATTTTCCTTGAACCCTGGTTATTATGCATGTCCATAGGTTTGAATCCAAGGCCTCCAAAAGCAATTCAAACTAGATATTTGAATGTAGAAACATTTTCAAAAAAAAATACTCAACATAACTGATACCTATTGTATTTGTGTTTCGAATAATCTTTCAACTTCTAGACCACCGCCGACGTGAAGCATAATTAATCACCAAGTTCAGAAAGCAAGCAACAAAGTTTCAAAATAGCATTCCAAAATAGGTTCGCATTGGTAAAAAAGGTTAAAATAAATTTCGTAAAAAAAGTTGCAAATAAGTTTTTGTTGAATAAATTTTGAAGTCTTGTTCAGGCAACAACATTTAGTCTCTAAAAATTGCGTATTTACTTCAATGGCTGCCACAAATTTCAATTGCAAAACAAACAACTTAAAAAACAAATAATGATAAGAAGATTAATTTGCAAGAGAAAATTTATGTACCAAAATCCATTGTAGTCCAGCCCGGTTAGGATACCTGGCTTTCACCCAGGCGACCCGGGTTCAAATCCCGGCAATGGAATATTATTTTTAGCTTTTTTCCAACTATCCTGTGTAATATTGACTTCTGTTGCGAATAGTTCAGTACTCATAGGTTGAAAGCACTTGAATAAATTATTAATACAGTATCTTCAAAAACAGTCATATATCAAACAATCAGATCTGAAAAATTAACTATATATTGCGTTCTAGAAGTTATACAGAAAACAAATTTAGGCAGAATTTTGAGAGATAGGAACACATGTGTTGATTTTTTTTCCTTAAATGCTTTAAATAACTTGTAAAATCAACATTTACATGGAAAGTTACAAACAAATTTTGACACAAATATTGTTATCGAAAATCTTAAAATCAGACAAATTTAAATCTCGTTTCAAATCAAATTTCTTCATTTGTGATTCAGATTACAATCCAGTTCAAACTCGCGATTGCGAAAAATCGTTCAATCCGTGCTAACATATTCACTTATTTGAATCCTCAGGACCACAATTCCTATTTCATAAACAAAATAAACATGAACAGAAGAAATAATTGAGTTCCAAGGATTAATGTAAAAGTTCGGACATCAAAATCAATAACCTTTGACACAAATATTACAAATTGGTTTTCTTGTTTCTTCATCTAGTAAAATATTTGTTCATATCAATACAACTCAAATTCATACTTATTTCCTTGACCTTTTACCAATTGTCCATGTATTAGTAGAATGAAGAACTCAAAAAAGTAATTAATACAATCTGCACAAGAACACACACATATCAAATGCTCAACCCTCCAAAATTAAGTATATTGACTTCTAAGAGATATATAAGAAACATTTTTACTCCCAAGACAAAATTTCCCGAGATAAGAAACAAGATGTATGATTTTTTTTCCCTAATTACTTTTAATACATTGTAAACCCACTTGTACATGAAAAGGGTTACAAACAAATTATTACGAAATAAATAAATATATAGAATAAATTGGATTTCTTGTGTCTTCAGTTACTTAGATATATGCATGTTCATAAGATGATAAAAATAAATGTTGTTTAATTCGTCAAAAATAAAATAAAAATCAAGATGAACTTTGATTTTACACATTAGAATACGGAGCATCAAGTGTATCATTGGAGCAGTCTCAGACATTTTAAAATTGGTCAATACTTGAATATAGTTTAAGGCAACTAGTAAACCTTTGATGAAAAGCAAAACAAAAGGAAGTACTTCAAAGTGCATTGCAATTAATAATTATGTTTACCAGCACATTACAATTAACAGTAATTATCATGAAAATTTAATACGCATGACATGTATTTCCATAATAAAATCGCATAAATTAGCTTGTGATTCAACCATGATGGCTTATTTATGAATCTTGTGATTTAATTGATTAAAAACAACAAAAGTCCAAACTAAAATAAAAATGGCCAGAACAACGTTTATCCTTCTTCGTTACTGAACGAGCGAGAGACCACAGACAATCCACAAATTTCCTTCCAACATAAGCGCTTAACCGAATCCATACCTACACTGCGAACCCAAAAATTTACCCAAATAATCCTTACCTGCTTTGCCATCTGAGTTTGCTGATGATCGCTAAGTGATTTGCTGGCGGATTCTCTTATTCAAGGAAGCGGTTGCACGAGGATCGACTCCTCTGTTTGGTCTGATATCGTCGCGTTTGCAATTTTAAAATTAGGGCTTTGCGTGCTCTATTATGGGAAGAAGATAGGTCTTTCGTTTCACCTGCTTTAGCTGCGAATAGGACCAATGTGCTATCAAAAGAAGAGAGAAGAAGCTTCTAGGTTCGCTAAGCTTTTGTTAATCCGAAACCAAAATAACAAGTGCGCTCCGTGGAAAACACTTGCCTTTTCTCCCTTTTTCTTTTTTCTTCCTTCTTCTTCTTCCTTCCTTCTTCTTCCCCCCTCCGCTTTTTCGAATTTACTCATGGATGTCAACAACAAAAATCATATATAAGTTTAAAACATTTTTATAGTTATTTTGACAAAACTCACAGTGTTTTAATTAAACTATTAACTTGACAATCATTATTCGTTTAAATAAAATAATTTTCATGGATTTTCATTATTTGTTACGAAAACAAAAGGAAAAACTGAGCTATTTAGTTGGAATTTTTTTTACAAAGACGAAAAAAAACTAAAAGGTATTCAACATTTATATTTAATTGTTCGTATTTTGTCGCGTAGATACGTGTATAAAAATAGTCTTCAGACGACATACATATTTAATTGGGACTTTCAAACTTTGGGATGTGGTATCGGTTGTTTTTAGTTTAATAATAATTTTAACCTAAATATATATCTAGAAATGAATTCAAAAAAAATTGAGATTAAAATGTGAAATTATGAATACACATGCTTATGTATTAGTTTCAAGTGTAGGACCTGTTTAGCAACTACTTGTTGTAAAATAACTTACAAGTTACTTTTCTCAAAGGTAACTTATAAGTCATAAGCAGCTCTTTGTTGCTTATGAAATTAGTTAAAGTTTTGACTTCTAAGTCAAAAAAAGTAATTGTCAAACGCTTTTTTGATAGGGTTACTTGAAAGTCAATAGGTAGAAAAATATGTTGTTCTCAAAGAGGGCCATAATTTAAAAGATTAAATAGGTTTTAAATATGAGGAAAAAAAAACTAAATGTCATTTATTTATGAGGTGATTCTACTTGAAATTATCTTCTGATTTCAAATGTTTCTAAAGGTATTTATTTCACAAAGTAAGCTAAACGTATACAAAGATCAAAATAAAGTCGCAATCGACAAAATCCAAAATGAATCAAAAATGAAATTCGAGATTTTTCGTTTTAATATATAACAACAGTGTTACTTTATGTAAGTAGAGAACTTACAGAAACCGAGAATTAAGAAAAACATTGAAAACATTGAAAATACAATACTTGTAAAAAACATGAAACTTTTTCATCATCGAGATTAGTAACATATAACCTTAACAATATTTCTATTCTAAATAAAAAACCATATTAACATTTCAAGCTTTTCAAATAAAAATAGGATTTTTTTTGCAACAGAATTTCGAACTTGTTGCCTCATATGTATATAATAAGTGGTAATTTCATAGTCGAACAAAAATATTGTGATTCTATTACAACTATTAATAAATTATAAAATATTCTTACCAATTTAACCAGATTAATCAAAAAATACATTGTTAAAATAGTTTTCAAAATGATTAAGTAATAAAACTAGGCTTTATACATAAAAATTTGATCGATGTTATGTCCAATAATAGAAAGTTATCAATACAGTCTTTCAAATTAAATTTTGCGTCTTTTTTATTAGATTGAACTTTCTAATTATAACATATGATGCTGTTAACCATAAAATTCACTTAAAAAATAAAGGTATGAAAGAAGGGTTATAAAAGTGTTAGGCTCCACAAGAGTTGAAGATATGGGTTTCGCCAAAGTTCAAAAACAGCGTTTTAAAGGTATTGAAATAGCTTTTGAAGGATTTTGGATGGAGTCGCAAGCTCCTGTTGACTTGCGAATGTCAAGCGAAACAAGAGCTTTCGGAAGGGTAGAAAAGAAAGCAAAATTACCCTTCTGCCTCATCTAGACCTTTCGACGTAGTTAAATCCACGTATATGAGAGAGTCTAGTGTAGGTTCGAAACACCTTTTGAGGGTATTGAATGATAGACGCGTACACAAGAACCAATTCCATCAAAATGGTGGCTTTCGTCGTTGTCAATCTACTACTTGAAAAAATGATTCCAATACACACCTTTCGAAAGCAAGAACAGGCCTTTAGAAATGGTTGGAACCCTTCGAAGGCATGATGAAAACTCTACATGAAGATCCAACGTCCTTTTGCTAAGATCCAGTCGTCACTCACCATTTCTTTCGAAGCTATGTGAAAGCTCAACTCATCTCTCACTTGCAACAGTGTAACAACACAAAGCAGAGAACGCTCCTACCCCCTTTCGATGAAGTCAAAATAAGTCCAGTAAAAAGAAAAGTAAAAGAAGCGCTCAAACTTTAACGACAGCGGAAAGTTGTCAAGGTAATCCTTTCGACTGGGTCAAAAGGTCTGATATGAAATGGTGGAGGTGTAAGAATGAACGAGAAAGGTTAAAAAAAAAACCTTCGACCGCATCGAAAGAAGGCGCGCAGAAGGATGAAGAAAGGCCTTTCGACCACGTCGAAAGGATGCACGCAGAAGGTTGAAGGTAGGCCTTTCGACTAAAGTGAAAGAATGGGCACGAAAAGGGGTCAACTTGCATCTATAAATACGATCCTAGAGGTCCGAGTTTGGGGATAGGATTTTGGAATTCTAAATCCTCTCTCTCATTTCATAGAAAATCACATCTTTGTAACCCTAAATCAATTTGGGGAAAAACTCTTACTTGTAACTCAATTTGGATAAATGCAAAAGGAGGAAGTGCATGGATTTAATATAGATTTTGATTATGAGAAAGATCATTTCGACCATTAGGTTGACTAATGACCAACTGCACATGATGCTTACTTATTCTGTTAACTCTTATTTGTCTTATGCGGTACAATGGGATCAACTTAGACAATGTGAATTTGAACCATGTTATCATCATATATCATGATATCAAATGTTAAATTAAGATGATGATAGTGTTTCGATGTTAATAAGTTCATGGAACTAATATTGTTCAAGATGTTATTCTATTGCATATTGAATATAGAACTTGTGTATGATACATCGAGTCCACTTTGAAAGAATGATCACCCTTTCGACCCGATCGAAAGGGACGTTTCGAAAGGGACTTGATGCATGAACACTAAGTTATGCTAGCTGGATGGGTATCTTCAAAAGAAGTACTTATATTACAAAACATATAACCTTTTCGAAGGAGTTCTTTCCAAAATAGCAGAAACAATGCTGTCGAAAGCAAATTCTTCTTTTAAGGGCAAAATGATCCTTTCGATACAATCGAAAGGGATAAATAACCAATATCTTTCTTCCCACATAAAAGGAGATGCAAATGACCCTTTCGACTCACTCGAAAGGGATCATGAAGGAGATGTTCTCTCCTTAACCTTCATTTCAAGGGGTTGATTGGACTTCTTAACTGCAATTAACATTTTCATGAGGCTATCCTCCACAAGCAATCCGTCCTAATCAACTCATTCGAAAGAGGTTTCGAAGAGATTGGTCATTCTAAAAACTTTCTTTTGAGATATTAACAAAATTTCTTGTTAACAACTTAGCTTTGAGGTGTTGACAAGTTTTCTTGTTAACATTTTTGGCGCTAGAAGGAAGGCTCGAACCTCCGACCTTGTGGTTATCTTATAACTAATTATGGATTGTTTAACTTGGTGTAGGAAAATGAAATCTAGAAGGTTTAATCTAACGGATGAAAAAGCCATACACACCACAACTTTAGAAGAAAACATAACGCCAACTTTCAACTTGGAGGGAGTTGTGCAAGGACAACCATCAACCCCAGCTCAACAAGACGACAATGCAAACAAAATAAACCACTTAGAGCAAAAATTGCTGGAAATACAGGAGCTTCTCAAAGAAGCACTATCTCAAAAGTCCTCTAAAATAGCAAAACCAACAATTGAAGATGAGGTGATCTCTCCTAGAAGAAACTTAAAGGCTTATACCAATGAGGGTAAGAGCAAAGTAGATCTGACATCATCAAAGAAAAAAGAGCGTCATCCAATTAAAGTCGATCATCAAGGGAGGATATTGGATAAATCTCTCGAGCAATCTGGAAGCTCGACATCAAAAGAATACAACCCAAACCAAAAAAGCTATCAAGACACTAAAGCTTATTTAAAAGACATAGCGGAAAAGGCAGTCAAAGACATGCTAAATGCTAAGGGAAAGAGGACTTTGGATGAGCGAGCAAATGACAATGAACGAGTAGCTCCGTTCACAGATGAGATCATGCCAACGGTTATCCCATCTTATGTCAAGATCCTAACCCTGAAGTACCATGAAAATAACGACCCTGATGATCACTTGATGGCTTTTGATAGTCAGATGCATATGTATAATGCTTCTGGAGTTCTTCGATGCAGACTGTTTTCGGTAACGCTTCAAGGTGTAGCCGCTAAATGGTATCGACAATATTGTGAAAATACGATCTATTCATGGAAACAGTTCTCTTATGAATTCTCTGCCCAATTCTGTATATGCAGGATCCAACCATCGATTACACTGTTCTAGCCAGGATTAAGCAAAGACATGGAGAATCACCGAGGGATTACCTCAAGAGGTTAAATACAAAAGCACTAAAACCTAAAGACATGAATGATAGGGATAAACTCATTGCAGTATATTCTGGATTGATAGAGAATACACCATTTTGGAAGGAACTCTTTATTCATGGGTGTAAGGATTTGCAGGATTTCCATTTCCAAGCTAATAAATTCATTCGGATGGATGAATTATATTACGTTAAAAAGAAAGCTAATCCTAAGAAGGAAAGTGGAAGGTTTGGTTCGAATCAAGAATACAAAAGAACAAGGTGGGAGGAGCCTAATGCTAATTCAATCGCTTTAAACAAGCCATTGTCTTATATATATATGCAACAATCAAGGAGAAGGTTAACTTCCCGACTTCGTTTAAGGCCAAAAATTACCCTGAACAGATACAGTGGGATGACTATTGCGCTTATCTTAAAGAAAATGGCCATAAAACTGATGAATATCAGGTGTTAGCTGGAATCATTCAGAAATTAATCCGTGAAGGGCATTTGAAGGAATTTATCCAAGACAAACAGAAGGCACCACGGATTGGTGATGGTCCACAAAAATTTCCTAGCAACGCCGTCAACGTCTTGGAAGAAGAAGATCCATTAAGCTTGAGTCTGCCATTGAATAAGATTGATGTAATCCATGGGGGGGCCATACCCAACAGGGACTAGCAAGGGTTCCAGAAAAAGATACATTAAAGAAGCTAGAGAGGAAGTGTTCTCAATTCAAGAAGAGCCCTGCTTAAAAGTCCACGACTCAATGTACCAATGCCAAATCTTGTTGTTACTCCCCAGAAGCTGAAGAAAGGGATCCGTCACCCTCATAACGACCCCCTCATGATCACGACCCGAATTGGACTGTCTATAGTGTCCAAGATTCTTGTAGACACTCGTAGCACAGTCAATGTTATCTTCAAACATGCCTTTGATCAAATGGGCACCTCAAAAGATAAGCTAGAACCCAGCCTTGAACCTATCTTTGGGTTCAACAACAAGGGATCGACTCCAATAGGACAAGTGAAGTTGCTAATGCAGATAGGAATACCTCGATGCTGCCAGACTTTTGAAACTCTCTTTGTAATCATCAACCAACCATCATACTACAATGCTTTCTTTGGTTGACCCGCACTTGATGAGGTAGATGCTTTTGTCTCGTCAAAATATCTAATGGTAAAATTCTTAACTAAAAGAGGTTGGGGCACTATCCGTGGGGAACAATTCAGCTCTCGTGAGATGTACTTTGCAAAGCTTGATCAATATAAGAGGGAGTATTCTGATTATTTTGATTCTACTTTTTTTCAGCCTTTGGATGATGGATTTTTACATCCAACATTCGAAGCAAAAGTAAGATCTTATAAGACTAATAAATAAATATATGTTTGAAAGGTACATTTTCCCTAGAAGTAAGAGAAAGAGGACTGATGCTAACTCCATAGAAGAAAGAGAAATCATTACGGAATTTGATTGCCATGGGGAAGTGGTAAGAATAAAACCTATAGAAGATCTTGCGGAGACATGTATAGACCCAAATGATTCAACCAAAACAGTCAAACCGGGAAGGGAATTGGAAAGCAGCTTGAAGAAAGACTTGATTCAATTTCTTAAATCCAATAAAGACGTATTGCATGGTCTCACTCAGATATGGTTGGGAATGATCCATCGGTTATGTGTCATGCACTAAACATCAATCCGAAAGCGACCCCTGTCAGACAGAAGAAGAGACAACTGGATAAAGTGTATCCAACACCCTAAAAGAGGAAGTTAAAAGGCTCCTTGAAAATGGTTTCATTCGGGAAGTCTTCTACCCAAAGTGGCTAGCTAACCCAGTATTGGTAAAGAAGTCAAATGGCAAGTGGAGGACTTGCGTCGATTATACTGTCCAAAAGATTTTTACCCATTGCCCAGATAGATCGGTTGTTGATGCAATTAGTGGACACAAATTGTTTTCCCTCATGGATTCTTACTCAGAATATAATCAGATATCCATGTTTAAACTAGATGAAGAGCATACAAGTTTTATGTTGACAGATCGATTGAAATATGGAAATATGGAAGTTTATGTTGACGATATACTAGTAAAATAAAATATTATGAAGCTAAGAGTCACTTTGATGACTTAAAAGAAACGTTTGAGGTATTACGGAAATATCAAATGAGACTGAATCCCCAAAAATGCTTATTTGGGGTTCATTCTGGGAAGTTTTTAGGCTATATTGTGAGTGCTCAAGGAATTGAGGCTAGTCCAGACCAGATTCAAGATATCAAGGACATGGCTGAGCCCAAAACTAGCAAAGATGTAATGAATTTAAACAGTAGGGTAATCGCCTTAAGCAGGTTCATTACCAAGGCGACTAATAAGTGCATTCCCTTTTTCAATGTGATCAAGAAGAAGAAAAACTTTAAATAGGGAGAAGGCTATAAGAAAGTCTTTTAAGAGTTGAAAAGTCATTTGGAAAAACCACCAAGATTATCCAGTCCTAAAAACGGTAAAGTCTTGTACTTATACATGACAGTTTCGGAATATGCAGTTAGTTCGCTTTTGATCGGAGAGGAAAGTGGGACTCAACTTCCCGTTTATTATGTGAGCAGGCGGTTAAAAGATGCGGAGGTTTGGTACCCGGTAATAGAAAAGCTAGCTTACTGCTTGATACTTTCGGCATGAAAAATTAGAGCATATTTTCAAGCGCATCCAATCAGCGTATTGACTAACTTTCCACTCAAACAAGTCGTTAGTAAGCCTGAAACTTCGGGAAGCCTAGTAAAGTAGGGAATTGAGCTCAGCTAGTATGACATTGAGTTTCAGCCATGGGCAACAATCAAAGGGAAAGCATTAGCAGACTATATTAACGAGTGTACAAACTTCATTAATGAACAATCGAAGAAAGAAAAGGACCAAAAACCCATATGGCAGTTATTTTTGAATGGCGCATCGAATGAGCAAGGAGTTGGAGCAGGATATGTCATAATAACACCAGATGGACACCGCCTACACTACGCAATGAAGTTAGGGTTTCCCACAATAAAAAATGTAGTCAAATATGAATCAATGTTGGTCGGATTGACTCTAGCCTTAGAGCCCAAAATCCCACGAATTCAAGTCTTTAGTGATTCTCAACTAATGGTAAACCAGATAAAGCAAGTATATCAGACTAAGGATACCAAACTATCTTTATATGTAATGAAAGTATTGAAAATGCTCGCCTTATTTGAAGATTTCTCTATATATCAAGTTCCAAGGAAAGAAAACTCTTAGGCAGATTCGTTAGCAAAGTTGTCCAGTTCAAGAGGAGCCCTAGAAAACGCGGATCGTACCAGTAGGGTACCAAGCAAATCCAAGTATTGAAGAGGGAATACCCGAACAAGGAAAGCAATTGTTAGTTCTAACTAGATCCCAAGCCGTGGCACAAGGGAGAGAAGAAAGGGAAATTAATGAAGAAGTCCCAAATGAGAGGATAAATCATCCGAGGATAGATGACTGTTATAGTGACACTTGGATGTCGCCTATTATCAAGTATCTTTACAAAGGGATATTACCATCTGACAAAATGGAAGCTAGGAAGATCGGGCGACAGACTCCGACTTTCACAATGATGGATGGAATTCTTTATAAAAATGGATATGCCTTACCTTACTTAAGATGTGTGAATCTAGAAGATAGGATGAAATTGTTGATGGAAGCGCATGAAGGATTTTGCGGTGACCATTCCAATAGGGAAAAGTTGTCAAAGAAGATAACGAGACAAGGTTTTTATTGGCCACGAATGGCAAGTCAAGATATTGAGTCGTAAAGAAATGTGGAAGACGCCAGAAATACTCAAAGATTCCTCGATTTCCACCAAGTTAATTAACTTTGATTTCAAATCCATGGCCCTTCGATATACGGGGAATCGGCTTAATCGGGCCATTACCAATTTCCAAAGGAGGAGCAAGATATGTAGTAGTTGCCATAGACTACTTTACTAAGTGGGTAGAAGCAGAACCACTCCCAAAAATCACTTCTGGGAAGGTTCTTGGATTCGTTATTAAAAACATTATTACCAGATTCGGGATCCCTTTTAAGATTATATCTGATAATGGAACACAATTTGAAGGTGAAGAGTTTTCTCGATTTTGCTATAAGAACGGGATTATTAAAAGCTTCTCTTCACTGGCACATTCAAAGGCTAATGGAGTCATTGAAGTAGCGAATAAGACTATTAAGACTATTTTGAAAAAGCGATTGAATAAAGCCAAAGGAATTTGGGTAGAAGAATTGCCACTTGTACTCTGGGCCTATCGAACGTCTACTAGAACCATAGTGGGACATACCCCTTATTCTCTAACATATGAGTGTGAAGCGATATTGCCAATTGAAATTGAGATACCCTCACATCGAAGAATCGCATATGCATTTGATCCAAACCAGGAATTAAAGAAAGAATCATTATATTTAATACATGAACTAAGATACGAAGCAACTATCCAAACTGTAGAATATCAGAGAAGAATATCAAAATATTACAACTCAAAAGTGAAGACAAGATTATTTCAAGAGGGAGACTTAATACTCCGAAGAGTGATGGCAAACACATGAAATCCTTTGGATGGACCGCTAGGGCCAAACTGGGAAGGTACCATAATTGTATGCAAAGTAATTCCCCCTGGAGCCTACAAGTTATGCCGTCAAGATGGCAACAAGTTAGGATACCTGGCTTTCACCCAGGCGACCCGGGTTCAAATCCTGGCAATGGAATATTATTTTTAGCTTTTTTCCAACTATCCTGTGTAATATTGACTTCTGTTGCGAATAGTTCAGTACTCATAGGTTGAAAGCACTTGAATAAATTATTAATACAGTATCTTCAAAAACAGTCATATATCAAACAATCAGATCTGAAAAATTAACTATATATTGCGTTCTAGAAGTTATACAGAAAACAAATTTAGGCAGAATTTTGAGAGATAGGAACACATGTGTTGATTTTTTTTCCTTAAATGCTTTAAATAACTTGTAAAATCAACATTTACATGGAAAGTTACAAACAAATTTTGACACAAATATTGTTATCGAAAATCTTAAAATCAGACAAATTTAAATCTCGTTTCAAATCAAATTTCTTCATTTGTGATTCAGATTACAATCCAGTTCAAACTCGCGATTGCGAAAAATCATTCAATCCGTGCTAACATATTCACTTATTTGAATCCTCAGGACCACAATTCCTATTTCATAAACAAAATAAACATGAACAGAAGAAATAATTGAGTTCCAAGGATTAATGTAAAAGTTCAGACATCAAAATCAATAACCTTTGACACAAATATTACAAATTGGTTTTCTTGTTTCTTCATCTAGTAAAATATTTGTTCATATCAATACAACTCAAATTCATACTTATTTCCTTGACCTTTTACCAATTGTCCATGTATTAGTAGAATGAAGAACTCAAAAAAGTAATTAATACAATCTGCACAAGAACACACACGTATCAAATGCTCAACCCTCCAAAATTAAGTATATTGACTTCTAAGAGATATATAAGAAACATTTTTACTCCCAAGACAAAATTTCCCGAGATAAGAAACAAGATGTATGATTTTTTTTCCCTAATTACTTTTAATACATTGTAAACCCACTTGTACATGAAAAGGGTTACAAACAAATTATTACGAAATAAATAAATATATAGAATAAATTGGATTTCTTGTGTCTTCAGTTACTTAGATATATGCATGTTCATAAGATGATAAAAATAAATGTTGTTTAATTCGTCAAAAATAAAATAAAAATCAAGATGAACTTTGATTTTACACATTAGAATACGGAGCATCAAGTGTATCATTGGAGCAGTCTCAGACATTTTAAAATTGGTCAATACTTGAATATAGTTTAAGGCAACTAGTAAACCTTTGATGAAAAGCAAAACAAAAGGAAGTACTTCAAAGTGCATTGCAATTAATAATTATGTTTACCAGCACATTACAATTAACAGTAATTATCATGAAAATTTAATACGCATGACATGTATTTCCATAATAAAATCGCATAAATTAGCTTGTGATTCAACCATGATGGCTTATTTATGAATCTTGTGATTTAATTGATTAAAAACAACAAAAGTCCAAACTAAAATAAAAATGGCCAGAACAACGTTTATCCTTCTTCGTTACTGAACGAGCGAGAGACCACAGACAATCCACAAATTTCCTTCCAACATAAGCGCTTAACCGAATCCATACCTGCACTGCGAACCCAAAAATTTACCCAAATAATCCTTACGTGCTTTGCCATCTGAGTTTGCTGATGATCGCTAAGTGATTCGCTGGCGGATTCTCTTATTCAAGGAAGCGGTTGCACGAGGATCGACTCCTCTGTTTGGTCTGATATCGTCGCGTTTGCAATTTTAAAATTAGGGCTTTGCGTGCTCTATTATGGGAAGAAGATAGGTCTTTCGTTTCACCTGCTTTAGCTGCGAATAGGACCAATGTGCTATCAAAAGAAGAGAGAAGAAGCTTCTTGGTTCGCTAAGCTTTTGTTAATCCGAAACCAAAATAACAAGTGCGCTCCGTGGAAAACACTTGCCTTTTCTCCCTTTTTCTTTTTTCTTCCTTCTTCTTCTTCCTTCCTTCTTCTTCCCCCCTCCGCTTTTTCGAATTTACTCATGGATGTCAACAACAAAAATCATATATAAGTTTAAAACATTTTTATAGTTATTTTGACAAAACTCACAGTGTTTTAATTAAACTATTAACTTGACAATCATTATTCGTTTAAATAAAATAATTTTCATGGATTTTCATTATTTGTTACGAAAACAAAAGGAAAAACTGAGCTATTTAGTTGGAAATTTTTTTACAAAGACGAAAAAAAACTAAAAGGTATTCAACATTTATATTTAATTGTTTGTATTTTGTCGCGTAGATACGTGTATAAAAATAGTCTTCAGACGACATACATATTTAATTGGGACTTTCAAACTTTGGGATGTGGTATCGGTTGTTTTTAGTTTAATAATAATTTTAACCTAAATATATATCTAGAAATGAATTCAAAAAAAATTGAGATTAAAATGTGAAATTATGAATACACATGCTTATGTATTAGTTTCAAGTGTAGGACCTGTTTAGCAACTACTTGTTGTAAAATAACTTACAAGTTACTTTTCTCAAAGGTAACTTATAAGTCATAAGCAGCTCTTTGTTGCTTATGAAATTAGTTAAAGTTTTGACTTCTAAGTCAAAAAAAGTAATTGTCAAACGCTTTTTTGATAGGGTTACTTGAAAGTCAATAGGTAGAAAAATATGTTGTTCTCAAAGAGGGCCATAATTTAAAAGATTAAATAGGTTTTAAATATGAGGAAAAAAAAACTAAATGTCATTTATTTATGAGGTGATTCTACTTGAAATTATCTTCTGATTTCAAATGTTTCTAAAGGTAGTTATTTCACAAAGTAAGCTAAACGTATACAAAGATCAAAATAAAGTCGCAATCGACAAAATCCAAAATGAATCAAAAATGAAATTCGAGATTTTTCGTTTTAATATATAACAACAGTGTTACTTTATGTAAGTAGAGAACTTACAGAAACCGAGAATTAAGAAAAACATTGAAAACATTGAAAATACAATACTTGTAAAAAACATGAAACTTTTTCATCATCGAGATTAGTAACATATAACCTTAACAATATTTCTATTCTAAATAAAAAACCATATTAACATTTCAAGCTTTTCAAATAAAAATAGGATTTTTTTTTGCAACAGAATTTCGAACTTGTTGCCTCATATGTATATAATAAGTGGTAATTTCATAGTCGAACAAAAATATTGTGATTCTATTACAACTATTAATAAATTATAAAATATTCTTACCAATTTAACCAGATTAATCAAAAAATACATTGTTAAAATAGTTTTCAAAATGATTAAGTAATAAAACTAGGCTTTATACATAAAAATTTGATCGATGTTATGTCCAATAATAGAAAGTTATCAATACAGTCTTTCAAATTAAATTTTGCGTCTTTTTTATTAGATTGAACTTTCTAATTATAACATATGATGCTGTTAACCATAAAATTCACTTAAAAAATAAAGGTATGAAAGAAGGGTTATAAAAGTGTTAGGCTCCACAAGAGTTGAAGATATGGGTTTCGCCAAAGTTCAAAAACAGCGTTTTAAAGGTATTGAAATAGCTTTTGAAGGATTTTGGATGGAGTCGCAAGCTCCTGTTGACTTGCGAATGTCAAGCGAAACAAGAGCTTTCGGAAGGGTAGAAAAGAAAGCAAAATTACCCTTCTGCCTCATCTAGACCTTTCGACGTAGTTAAATCCACGTATATGAGAGAGTCTAGTGTAGGTTCGAAACACCTTTTGAGGGTATTGAATGATAGACGCGCACACAAGAACCAATTCCATCAAAATGGTGGCTTTCGTCGTTGTCAATCTACTACTTGAAAAAATGATTCCAATACACACCTTTCGAAAGCAAGAACAGGCCTTTAGAAATGGTTGGAACCCTTCGAAGGCATGATGAAAACTCTACATGAAGATCCAACGTCCTTTTGCTAAGATCCAGTCGTCACTCACCATTTCTTTCGAAGCTATGTGAAAGCTCAACTCATCTCTCACTTGCAACAGTATAACAACACAAAGCAGAGAACGCTCCTACCCCCTTTCGATGAAGTCAAAATAAGTCCAGTAAAAAGAAAAGTAAAAGAAGCGCTCAAACTTTAACGACAGCGGAAAGTTGTCAAGGTAATCCTTTCGACTGGGTCAAAAGGTATGATATGAAATGGTGGAGGTGTAAGAATGAACGAGAAAGGTTAAAAAAAAAACCTTTCGACTGCATCGAAAGAAGGCGCGCAGAAGGATGAAGGAAGGCCTTTCGACCACGTCGAAAGGATGCACGCAGAAGGTTGAAGGTAGGCCTTTCGACTAAAGTGAAAGAATGGGCATGAAAAGGGGTCAACTTGCATCTATAAATACGATCCTAGAGGTCCGAGTTTGGGGATAGGATTTTGGAATTCTAAATCCTCTCTCTCATTTCATAGAAAATCAAATCTTTGTAACCCTAAATCAATTTGGGGAAAAACTCTTACTTGTAACTCAATTTGGATAAATGCAAAAGGAGGAAGTGCATGGATTTAATATAGATTTTGATTATGAGAAAGATCATTTCGACCATTAGGTTGACTAATGACCAACTGCACATGATGCTTACTTATTCTGTTAACTCTTATTTGTCTTATGCGGTACAATGGGATCAACTTAGACAATGTGAATTTGAACCATATTATCATCATATATCATGATATCAAATGTTAAATTAAGATGATGATAGTGTTTCGATGTTAATAAGTTCATGGAACTAATATTGTTCAAGATGTTATTCTATTGCATATTGAATATAGAACTTGTGTATGATACATCGAGTCCACTTTGAAAGAATGATCACCCTTTCGACCCGATCGAAAGGGACGTTTCGAAAGGGACTTGATGCATGAACACTAAGTTATGCTAGCTGGATGGGTATCTTCAAAAGAAGTACTTATATTACAAAACATATAACCTTTTCGAAGGAGTTCTTTCCAAAATAGCAGAAACAATGCTGTCGAAAGCAAATTCTTCTTTTAAGGGCAAAATGATCCTTTCGATACAATCGAAAGGGATAAATAACCAATATCTTTCTTCCCACATAAAAGGAGATGCAAATGACCCTTTCGACTCACTCGAAAGGGATCATGAAGGAGATGTTCTCTCCTTAACCTTCATTTCAAGGGGTTGATTGGACTTCTTAACTGCAATTAACATTTTCATGAGGCTATCCTCCACAAGCAATCCGTCCTAATCAACTCATTCGAAAGAGGTTTCGAAGAGATTGGTCATTCTAAAAACTTTCTTTTGAGATATTAACAAAATTTCTTGTTAACAACTTAGCTTTGAGGTGTTGACAAGTTTTCTTGTTAACATTTTTGGCGCTAGAAGGAAGGCTCGAACCTCCGACCTTGTGGTTATCTTATAACTAATTATGGATTGTTTAACTTGGTGTAGGAAAATGAAATCTAGAAGGTTTAATCTAACGGATGAAAAAGCCATACACACCACAACTTTAGAAGAAAACATAACGCCAACTTTCAACTTGGAGGGAGTTGTGCAAGGACAACCATCAACCCCAGCTCAACAAGACGACAATGCAAACAAAATAAACCACTTAGAGCAAAAATTGCTGGAAATACAGGAGCTTCTCAAAGAAGCACTATCTCAAAAGTCCTCTAAAATAGCAAAACCAACAATTGAAGATGAGGTGATCTCTCCTAGAAGAAACTTAAAGGCTTATACCAATGAGGGTAAGAGCAAAGTAGATCTGACATCATCAAAGAAAAAAGAGCGTCATCCGATTAAAGTCGATCATCAAGGGAGGATATTGGATAAATCTCTCGAGCAATCTGGAAGCTCGACATCAAAAGAATACAACCCAAACCAAAAAAGCTATCAAGACACTAAAGCTTATTTAAAAGACATAGCGGAAAAGGCAGTCAAAGACATGCTAAATGCTAAGGGAAAGAGGACTGTGGATGAGCGAGCAAATGACAATGAACGAGTAGCTCCGTTCACAGATGAGATCATGCCAATGGTTATCCCATCTTATGTCAAGATCCTAACCCTGAAGTACCATGAAAATAACGACCCTGATGATCACTTGATGGCTTTTGATAGTCAGATGCATATGTATAATGCTTCTGGAGTTCTTCGATGCAGACTGTTTTCGGTAACGCTTCAAGGTGTAGCCGCTAAATGGTATCGACAATATTGTGAAAATACGATCTATTCATGGAAAGAGTTCTCTTATGAATTCTCTGCCCAATTCTGTATATGCAGGATCCAACCATCGATTACACTGTTCTAGCCAGGATTAAGCAAAGACATGGAGAATCACTGGGGGATTACCTCAAGAGGTTAAATACAAAAGCACTAAAACCTAAAGACATGAATGATAGGGATAAACTCATTGCAGTATATTCTGGATTGATAGAGAATACACCATTTTGGAAGGAACTCTTTATTCATGGGTGTAAGGATTTGCAGGATTTCCATTTCCAAGCTAATAAATTCATTCGGATGGATGAATTATATTACGTTAAAAAGAAAGCTAATCCTAAGAAGGAAAGTGGAAGGTTTGGTTCGAATCAAGAATACAAAAGAACAAGGTGGGAGGAGCCTAATGCTAATTCAATCGCTTTAAACAAGCCATTGTCTTATATATATATGCAACAATCAAGGAGAAGGTTAACTTCCCGACTTCGTTTAAGGCCAAAAATTACACTGAACAGATACAGTGGGATGACTATTGCGCTTATCATAAAGAAAATGGCCATAAAACTGATGAATATCAGGTGTTAGCTGGAATCATTCAGAAATTAATCCATGAAGGGCATTTGAAGGAATTTATCCAAGACAAACAGAAGGCACCACGGATTGGTGATGGTCCACAAAAATTTCCTAGCAACGCCGTCAACGTCTTGGAAGAAGAAGATCCATTAAGCTTGAGTCTGCCATTGAATAAGATTGATGTAATCCCTGGGGGGCCATACCCAACAGGGACTAGCAAGGGTTCCAGAAAAAGATACATTAAAGAAGCTAGAGAGGAAGTGTTCTCAATTCAAGAAGAGCCCTGCTTAAAAGTCCACGACTCAATGTACCAATGCCAAATCTTGTTGTTACTCCCCAGAAGCTGAAGAAAGGGATCCGTCACCCTCATAACGACCCCCTCATGATCACGACCCGAATTGGACTGTCTATAGTGTCCAAGATTCTTGTAGACACTCGTAGCACAGTCAATGTTATCTTCAAACATGCCTTTGATCAAATGGGCACCTCAAAAGATAAGCTAGAACCCAGCCTTGAACCTATCTTTGGGTTCAACAACAAGGGATCGACTCCAATAGGACAAGTGAAGTTGCTAATGCAGATAGGAATACCTCGATGCTGCCAGACTTTTGAAACTCTCTTTGTAATCATCAACCAACCATCATACTACAATGCTTTCTTTGGTTGACCCGCACTTGATGAGGTAGATGCTTTTGTCTCGTCAAAATATCTAATGGTAAAATTCTTAACTAAAAGGGGTTGGGGCACTATCCGTGGGGAACAATTCAGCTCTCGTGAGATGTACTTTGCAAAGCTTGATCAATATAAGAGGGAGTATTCTGATTATTTTGATTCTACTTTTTTCAGCCTTTGGATGATGGATTTTTACATCCAACATTCGAAGCAAAAGTAAGATCTTATAAGACTAATAAATAAATATATGTTTGAAAGGTACATTTTCCCTAGAAGTAAGAGAAAGAGGACTGATGCTAACTCCATAGAAGAAAGAGAAATCATTATGGAATTTGATTGCCATGGGGAAGTGGTAAGAATAAAACCTATAGAAGATCTTGCGGAGACATGTATAGACCCAAATGATTCAACCAAAACAGTCAATCCGGGAAGGGAATTGGAAAGCAGCTTGAAGAAAGACTTGATTCAATTTCTTAAATCCAATAAAGACGTATTGCATGGTCTCACTCAGATATGGTTGGGAATGATCCATCGGTTATGTGTCATGCACTAAACATCAATCCGAAAGCGACCCCTGTCAGACAGAAGAAGAGACAACTAGATAAAGTGTATCCAACACCCTAAAAGAGGAAGTTAAAAGGCTCCTTGAAAATGGTTTCATTTGGGAAGTCTTCTACCCAAAGTGGCTAGCTAACCCAGTATTGGTAAAGAAGTCAAATGGCAAGTGGAGGACTTGCGTCGATTATACTGTCCAAAAGATTTTTACCCATTGCCCAGATAGATCGGTTGTTGATGCAATTAGTGGACACAAATTGTTTTCCCTCATGTTTTCTTACTCAGAATATAATCAGATACCCATGTTTAAACTAGATGAAGAGCATACAAGTTTTATGTTGACAGATCGATTGAAATATGGAAATATGGAAGTTTATGTTGACGATATACTAGTAAAATAAAATATTATGAAGCTAAGAGTCACTTTGATGACTTAAAAGAAACGTTTGAGGTATTACGGAAATATCAAATGAAATTGAATCCCCAAAAATGCTTATTTGGGGTTCATTCTGGGAAGTTTTTAGGCTATATTGTGAGTGCTCAAGGAATTGAGGCTAGTCCAGACCAGATTCAAGATATCAAGGACATGGCTGAGCCCAAAACTAGCAAAGATGTAATGAATTTAAACGGTAGGGTAGTCGCCTTAAGCAGGTTCATTACCAAGGCGACTAATAAGTGCATTCCCTTTTTCAATGTGATCAAGAAGAAGAAAAACTTTAAATAGGGAGAAGGCTATAAGAAAGTCTTTTAAGAGTTGAAAAGTCATTTGGAAAAACCACCAAGATTATCCAGTCCTAAAAAAGGTAAAGTCTTGTACTTATACATGACAGTTTCGGAATATGCAGTTAGTTCGCTTTTGATCGGAGAGGAAAGTGGGACTCAACTTCCCGTTTATTATGTGAGCAGGCGGTTAAAAGATGCGGAGGTTTGGTACCCGGTAATAGAAAAGCTAGCTTACTGCTTGATACTTTCGGCATGAAAAATTAGAGCATATTTTCAAGCGCATCCAATCAGCGTATTGACTAACTTTCCACTCAAACAAGTCTTTAGTAAGCCTGAAACTTCGGGAAGCCTAGTAAAGTAGGGAATTGAGCTCAGCTAGTATGACATTGAGTTTCAGCCATGGGCAACAATCAAAGGGAAAGCATTAGCAGACTTTATTAACGAGTGTACAAACTTCATTAATGAACAATCGAAGAAAGAAAAGGACCAAAAACCCATATGGCAGTTATTTTTGAATGGCGCATCGAATGAGCAAGGAGCTGGAGCAGGATATGTCATAATAACACTAGATGGGCACCGCCTACACTACGCAATGAAGTTAGGGTTTCCCACAATAAAAAATGTAGTCAAATATGAATCAATGTTGGTCGGATTGACTCTAGCCTTAGAGCCCAAAATCCCACGAATTCAAGTCTTTAGTGATTCTCAACTAATGGTAAACCAGATAAAGCAAGTATATCAGACTAAGGATACCAAACTATCTTTATATGTAATGAAAGTATTGAAAATGCTCGCCTTATTTGAAGATTTCTTTATATATCAAGTTCCAAGGAAAGAAAACTCTTAGGCAGATTCGTTAGCAAAGTTGTCCAGTTCAAGAGGAGCCCTAGAAAACGCGGATCATACCAGTAGGGTACCAAGCAAATCCAAGTATTGAAGAGGGAATACCCGAACAAGGAAAGCAATTGTTAGTTCTAACTAGATCCCAAGCCGTGGCACAAGGGAGAGAAGAAAGGGAAATTAATGAAGAAGTCCCAAATGAGAGGATAAATCATCCGAGGATAGATGACTGTTATAGTGACACTTGGATGTCGCCTATTATCAAGTATCTTTACAAAGGGATATTACCATCTGACAAAATGGAAGCTAGGAAGATCGGGCGACAGACTCCGACTTTCACAATGATGGATGGAATTCTTTATAAAAATGGATATGCCTTACCTTACTTAAGATGTGTGAATCTAGAAGATAGGATGAAATTGTTGATGGAAGCGCATGAAGGATTTTGCGGTGACCATTCCAATAGGGAAAAGTTGTCAAAGAAGATAACGAGACAAGGTTTTTATTGGCCACGAATGGCAAGTCAAGATATTGAGTCGTAAAGAAATGTGGAAGACGCCAGAAATACTCAAAGATTCCTCGATTTCCACCAAGTTAATTAACTTTGATTTCAAATCCATGGCCCTTCGATATACGGGGAATCGGCTTAATCGGGCCATTACCAATTTCCAAAGGAGGAGCAAGATATGTAGTAGTTGCCATAGACTACTTTACTAAGTGGGTAGAAGCAGAACCACTCCCTAAAATCACTTCTGGGAAGGTTCTTGGATTCGTTATTAAAAACATTATTACCAGATTCGGGATCCCTTTTAAGATTATATCTGATAATGGAACACAATTTGAAGGTGAAGAGTTTTCTCGATTTTGCTATAAGAACGGGATTATTAAAAGCTTCTCTTCACTGGCACGTTCAAAGGCTAATGGAGTCATTGAAGTAGCGAATAAGACTATTAAGACTATTTTGAAAAAGCGATTGAATAAAGCCAAAGGAATTTGGGTAGAAGAATTGCCACTTGTACTCTGGGCCTATCGAACGTCTACTAGAACCATAGTGGGACATACCCCTTATTCTCTAACATATGAGTGTGAAGCGATGTTGCCAATTGAAATTGAGATACCCTCACATCGAAGAATCGCATATGCATTTGATCCAAACCAGGAATTGAAGAAAGAATCATTATATTTAATACATGAACTAAGATACGAAGCAACTATCCAAACTGTAGAATATCAGAGAAGAATCTCAAAATATTACAACTCAAAAGTGAAGACAAGATTATTTCAAGAGGGAGACTTAGTACTCCGAAGAGTGATGGCAAACACATGAAATCCTTTGGATGGACCGCTAGGGCCAAACTGGGAAGGTACCATAATTGTATGCATAGTAATTCCCCCTGGAGCCTACAAGTTATGCCGTCAAGATGGCAACATGGTTCCTAGAACATGGAATGCGGAACACTTACGACCATATTTCCCCGCAATGAATGAATAAAGCACCTCCTCCTTAAAAGAAAATTCTACATGGTCGGAAGTAGAATTCTCCTTGCACTTGGATGTTACCTTAAACGGTCAAAGCCTTTGTCCACGCTGAGTTGGCCAGATCAAATCACCTCATGGAGGGAGGTTAGAGTAAGCCTTTAACCGCGTCACGCTTTGGCCTGGTTAAAGCATCGACAACTCCTTGGCCACGCCACGCTATGGCCAGGTCAAGGCACCTCCTGGAGGGAGGACGGAGTAAGCCTTTGGTCCCACCATGCTATGGCCTGGCCAAGGCATCGAACAAGCCTTCAGTCCCGCCTATAAGGCCTAGCTGGAGCGCCTCCTGGAGGGAGATTGGGTAAGTCCTTGTGTCCGGCTTGTGGATAAGCTAACCAAGCGCACCAGACAACACCGGACTAAGATGTCCGACCCAAGAAGTGGCATATCAAACAACGGACTAAGATGTCCGAGCCCAAGAAGCAGCATATATAACAACAGACTAAGACGTCCGAGCCCGAGAAGTGGCATATTAAGCAACATAATAAGATGTTTGAACCCGAGAATATACGAGGCCAAAAGGGTGGCACATGTCAAAGGAATCAATACCTAAAGAGCAATGCAAAATGAAAGACTTAAATAAGAATCTTCAGCCTCCGACTGGTACCCAAAAGAGGATTTCAAAACTTCATTTATTAAAACCCGAATCTGGGTTTCGGAGCTTTACCTACTGATTTCTGGACTTCACTCATTAATGCTCAAATCTGGGCTCTGAACTTCAATTATGGATATGGAGATGTTTATCATGGATTTTTGGCTATCATTCACTAATCCCGAATCTGGGTATCAAATCTTTTAACTTTTGAATTTCATTCGATAAAGCCTGAATCTGGACTCCATACTTTTGTTATAGAGACCATTATTATGGTTTTCTGGTTATCATCAACTAAAACCTAAATCTGGGTTTCAGGTCTCTTACTATTGGCTTATGATTTTCACCTATTGATACCCGAATCTTGATTTCAGATCTTTGGTCTTCTTAATACCTGAATTTGGGTTTTGGGTCTTTTACCATCAATCTTTGGATTTCATTTGTTAATGTCCGAATTTGGGTTCCAATGCAGTTGGTATTGAGATCCTAATAGACTTCTAGTCTTCAAATAAAACTTTGAGTTTGTCTTATTAATGCTCGAATCAGGGTCATTAGTTTACTACTACCAACTTTTAAACAACATTTATCAACATGCAACAACCCGTATTTTTAGCTATTTTAAATTATTAAATTTTATGTAATTATTAAATAAAAATGGTGAAAAATAAACAAATTTAATGTTTGTGAATGTAAGTATTGGATATGAACTTGAACAAAATTTTAAAATAAGCTAATTTCGTAGATTTAAGTAGTAATAAGTATTGAAAGGTAATGCTATGTATTGAATGTGTTTACAATCAGTAGTTGGATTAAGTAATAAATGTTAAATTCATTAGATGTAAATAAATTAGTTGATTGATAACTAAAATTCAATTAAGATCTAATATTGAAATTTGTTGAATATTAAAAAATTAAATTATTTAAATTTAATATTAGAAATTATTTAAATAATTGAATTCTGAATTTAATATGATTGAAAATGATATTGGAAATTGATGTAAATTTTATTTAAATAATAATGATGATTGTTAACATTTAAAATTGGATTTAAAAGTGAATAATTAGAAATCAGAAATTTTATATTATAATCGAGACGTTAAAAATAGCGATCCAGGGCAGAGTCTCAGATTTTAACGAAACTAGATCCATTGGATCCGTAATAGTGTACTATTATCGGATTTTAAATTTCGTAGCGTTTGGAGTTATCGTTTGGTCGAACGGGATAGAAACGCGCTGAATTTAATATAATAATTGGGTTCAAAAAGCTATTTTCCACATACGATTGAATTAGGCTCCGAACTTGTTCCACTATGTTCGGAATAGGGGTAAAACATTATAAACGCCTAGCGGCATGCTTCGTTTGGAGTTCGTCCGGAAAAGGTTGAAAATAATATTAAAATAATATGTACACGTATATATATTCGTAACGGTAAACCCTAGTTTCTAAAACACAGCCGCGCTTCCACTAAAAAAATTAATGGTCGAAATCTTCTATCCTTTCCCCTCAAATCTCTCTCAATCCATCGAGTTTTAGACAAAACTTTCAACAAAAAAAATGAAGAGCATAGTGAGATCTCTAAATCCAACGGTGGATTCGAGTTATCATCGTCAATTGGAGGCGAAATTGAGCCCCGTTCGTCATGCGTTCATGCATGTTTTTCCGTGCATAGGAGAGGCCGAGCTCGACCTAGTTCAGGCCGTGGGCGCGCATGGAGATGGGCTACGACGTGCCAGAGTTCGATCATCTTCTAGGGCTGCAGGGTGGTCGCGTTTGGTCGTTGATGGAGGCGTAGTTTGCTTTCATCGCGTACGCTATAGCCTAGAACGAACGAGAGATGGGGAAGAAGCTTCTTGCGGCCGTGGTTTGCTAGGGCCTGGATGTACGGCCCAGATCTGTTTGGTAAAAAAAGGTGTATAAATTATATTATATTAAATCATATAAACTTGTAAAAATCATAACTCTCATATGCAAGGTCGGAATTGGACGAAACAAGCGGCGACGGAATCGTGGCGACGAGCCCTACGTCATGGAAAAGATTTGGGGTTGATTGGAGCTACTTAAAATTTTAGGTTAAATCGAACATCGTTCGATTTGATTTAAAATTGAAAACTCAATGTGAGTGTTTTATAACGCTCACACGTACTAGAATATTGTTATGCTAGTTAAATTCGAAATTGTGAAGTGGTATAAATTTATTGATTGTTGTTTGATAAATTTAAATCATCATCTAAATTGTCATTTGAATTAACTATTAAAAATTGAAATTGACAATTAAATTTGAAATAGGAATTTAATTGACAGAAAACACCCAATTTTAATAACTATGAAATTATTGTGAATTATATTGACTGTTTGGATGATTGATTGCGATGGATGCTATTGGTTGATATTTTGGATGATTTGGACGTTTATTTATTATGATATATCCTATTATCACCCTGTATATTATTTACAGTATATAAACTGTAAATTGAATTATTTTGAATAAATTAAGAAATAGGTTGAAATGATATATACCTATGACATTGTGATTTGGGTTGAAATGATATATATCCATCCTTGAAATTAAATTAAATAACTGATCACTTGGCCATAGGATAGAAAATTATATATGGACACCGGTTTGATTAAATTAAATAATTTTAAAATTCTTGGTTTGAAATTATTTAATGATTTTGAATTTAAGGAAATGAAAAACCGAATTATATATGTCTTGACTTTCCATTATAGGTTCTATTAGAAACATTATATATCGTAGCCTGATTATCTTAGTTCATCAAGACTACTGGTGATGGCTTCTTCCATAAAAGAATTTCTGTTAATAAATTCCTAAGCCATTCTGCCTCCTTGCTTTCATCTGCCAATGCAACCAATTCTGATAACATTGTTGAGTCAAAAATATAGGTCTCTTTCTTGGAGCACCAAGACATAGCTGCACCTCGTAATGTGAAAATCCATCCAGTTGTAGACTTGGATTCTACATTGTTTCAGGTTGCATCACTTTATCCTTCTAATATAACATGATATCCTTTATAAGATAGACCATAGTTTACAGTGCCTTTTAAATAATCTAGAACTCTATAGATACCTTTCCAATGTTCATAACTTGGATTACTCGTAAATGGACACACCATACTTATAGCATGCACTATGTCTGGTCTAGCGCAATGCATAGCATACATTAGACTACCAATAATACTTGAATTTTCAAGTTGAGATATTGTACGCCCAGTATTCTTCACTAACTTAATACTCGGATCTAAAGGAGTTATTTCTAGTTTGTCATTATCATAATCATACTTCTTGAGGAACTTCTCAATATAGTGAGATTGGGTTAGTACCAACTCTTCCTCTTTTCTCATAATTTTAATCCTTAAAATTACCCCATCCTCTCCTAGATCTTTCACATCAAATTTAGAGGATATAAACTTCTTAGTTTCTTTCACACAAGATATATCAATTCCAATTATTAACATGTCATCAACGTATAAACATATTATAGTATAATCGGTTTCATCCGATTTTCTATATGTACATTTATCAGCATCATTAATAATGAAGTCTTATGACAATGCTAATTTATCAAACTTCTCATGCCATTGCATGGGTGTGTGCTTTGGACAATAAAGAGATTTTATCAGTTTACAAACTTTCTTTTCTTGGCCTGGATTTATAAAACCCTCTGGTTGTTCCATGTATACCTCTTCTTCTAAATCACCATTTGAAAAAGCAATTTTCACATCCATTTGGTGTATTACAAGTTTATGAATGGATGCAAGTGCTATCAAACAGAGTCGAAGAAATGCAAGAAACATGAGCGTATGTTTCAAAATAATCCACTCCATATCTTTACTTATAACTCTTGGCTACTAATTTGGTATTAAATTTATCAATGGATCCATCAATATTCAGCTTTTTCTTGATTATCCATTTACATCCTGTTGGTTTAGTATCAAGAGGTAAATCAGTCAAAATCCAATTTTGGTTGACCAAAATTGAATTCATTTTATCATTGGTAGCTTCTTTCCAGAAAATAACATCTCTAAAACCTATAGCTTCGGAATAAGATTTTGGGTCATCATTAACGTTCATCACGTATCTAGTGATGTTAAGAATTGCATTCTTACTTCCATCTACAAGATACGTAATGAAGTCAGGACGATAGCCATTTTTTATCTTTGCTCTTTTACTTTTCCTTTGTTCGGTATCCTCTTCAGAGACTGAAACATTCTTGTTGTTTTGAGAAGAGGTATAATCTTCATCATTGTTATCATTAGTTTCAATATGTTCTGAACTAGATGATGCTAATGAATTCTTTCTAGTTTGATGTTGGGCTACATACTTGTTTTCAAAAAATTCTCTATCTACAGACTCAATTACTTTAAAAGTATTAAGGATAATAAAATGATAAGTTATATTATTGAGAGAATAACCTATGAAAGCATACATAAATGTTCTATTTCCTAATTTTGGCCTTTTGGGATCTGGTTTTCTAACATATGCTAAACATCCCCAAAATTAAGTCTTGATAAGTTAGGTTTTCATCTAAACCATAGTCCATAAGGAGATATGTTCTTCTTTTTCAAAGGAACTCTATTTAAAACATAACATGCAGATAAAATGGCATCGCCCCATAAGGTGTTAGGTGAATTTGAACTAATTAGCATAGCATTAACCATTTTTATTAATGTCCTATTTTTCCTTTCAGCGACTCCATTTTGTTGACGTGTATAAAGAGCAGTAATTGATGATTTAATCCTTCTTGTTTACAGAATAAAGTGAAATCATTTGAAAAATATTCACCACCACAATCAAAATGTAAAACTTTTATTTTAAGTTCCGATTGCATTTTAACTTCAACCTTGTAAATTTTAAATCTATCAAAGACTTCATCTTTTTATTTCAGTGGATAAACATAAAAATATCTAGGGTAATCATCATGTGACATAGATTTCATTTTCCCCATATGTTGTGTGACCTTTTAAATCACCAACATTGTTGTATACAAGATCAAACAGACTAGTTCTTTTCTACAGATTTAAAGGATTTTCTATGTATCTTTGCTTGAACACAAATTTCACATTTAGAGATTGTGTCAAAATTTCAATCAGAAATTAATCTTAACTTATTCATATTTTTAAGTAAACCATAATTAACATGTCCTAATCTAGCATGCCATAAATCTACAGAATCAATGACATAAGCAGAAGGTTTGTTTATTAAATTCAACTTAATCATGTTGTTACAAGAATATCCCTATCCAATGAACTTTCTGTTCTTAGATAACACTAGTTTGTCAGACACATACACTATCTTGAATCCTCGATCCTTTGTTAAGAAGGTATCCAGAGACCAAATTCTTGTAAATATTGGGTACATGAAAACATTAACTAAAGTGAGTCTTTCCAAAAGTGAACGGGAGTTCAATACTGCCTTTGCCAATCACTTTACTGTGAACATTAGTTGCTCCAATAACTTGATTTTCATCTCTATTAATTTCTTCGTAGTTCTTGTAGAGACTATGTTCCTAGCATATATGAATTGTCGCTCCAGTATTAAGCCACCAATCATTTTCTATATCCCCAAAGGAGTTTGCTTCTTGCACTACTGCCACCAATGTGACCATATTCACCTTCATTTGTTTCTTTCATTGATGACAGTCACGAGCATAATAGCCAGCCTTGTTACAAAAATAACAAGCGTATTTCTTCTTATTTTTCATAGAATGGTTTTTCTTCTTAAACCGTGTCTCATTCTTAGGCTTCAACGAATTTTTCAATTCAATATTATTCGCCTTAGAATAAAACTCAATTTGTGGATTACCATTTAGTTTTCATTTATAAGAGTCCTCTTTTATGCGAAGATGATGTTGTAAATTCTATAAATCATAATCCGTCTCCATGTGTTTCAATTTCTTCTTGTAATCATTCTAAGACCGAGGGAGTCTAGAAATTATAATTCCAACAACAAAGGATTCAAGGAGTTCAATCTTGGTATCTTTAAGTTGATATATATATATATATATATATATATATATATATATAATTTCACTAACTTGTCCAATAATAGACTTATTATCATTCATTTTAAAATCCATAAAATTGCATACCAGGAACTTCTTGTTGCTTGTCTTAGATATTCGATATTTACTCTCCAGTGCAGTCTAGAGTGCTTTGACTATTTCCATACTTCTATGTGCATTGTACACAGAATTAGACAGTGCGTTGAGTATGTGTCCTCTACACAGGAAATCATCTTATTTGCGCTTCACACGTTTCGCTTTCAACTCATTCGTATCTTTCGAAGTTTCTTCGGGCATAGACTCCAAATCATCTTTAAGAATGTAGAAGTGTTTAACGGTGATAAAAAAGAACTTCATATTTTCTTGCCAACCTGTGAAGTTTTCACAGTCAAACTGCTTCAAACGTATCAAGTGTTGATTCATGACTTGCAGGGCATTGATGTTGCTTGAACTCGAACCATCCATGGTTGAAATATTGTCTAAAACTTATTGGAACTTTATTGATGATTTGAGTATGATGATGAGGAAATTGTCGTACTTCTAACTTTAAGGATCTACTGTGTAGATTCTTTTAGACAATAGTTCAACCCAACATATACAAATGGATTGAAAAACTATTGACTTCAGGATTCAATGAAGCCTTAAAAACAACATAACTGGATTTAAAGTTTGTACGACCTTGACCCGGCCAAGAATCACTCTTTTGTTATTTTTTGATGATGCAAAATTAGAGAAGAGAGTAGAGAAGAAGAAGAGAAAATTTGTAACACCTTTCAGGCCTTTCTGATTTGCAACACCTTTCATGCATTACTGATTTTCAGGATGAAGAAGCACTCTAGAACAGTTTTCAGGCATTACAAATTTCAGGGAAAAGGGAAGTCTCTTGAAGTAGTTTTCGGGTGTTGTTATTTAAATTGTAAATTGTGAAGAGATGTGTCTTTTCATTTGAAACATTGTGTCTCTACCAATTGAATACAAATGTCCCGCCATTTCAAACGGTTGTGTCTCCCGCCGCCAATTCTGTCCATTCAATTTAAATTTATACCTGACGCGTTTTAAAAATAATAATTCTATCCAAGAATATATTTGAATCCAAACTCGACCCGACCCTATCCGGTTTGGTCAGACGGATGGAAGGCGACACGTGCATGTGTGGTGGTTATGCATGGCTTCCCTCCTCATAATAGAGCAAACATTTGGATGCCCAAAGAAACTTACCTTCTCTTGAGGAACCTGTATTTAAATAAATATAGTTTCTTATATTCCAAGATGTGGGACTAAATTTTCCTTCCTCTTTTTCTTCTTTAAAACAAACCCCAATGCCCAAAACATTTTCAAAATTTACAATATAGTAAGCTAACAAATAAATAGATTCTAATAACTATATTTCTATCCTCCAACATCAAAATTCAGATTGATATATTACTTTTGCATCTAAGATAATGAATAATTAAATATTATTATCATGACATTTGATTCATAAGTAAGAATGGTGTTTTATTTGAGTACCATCACAAATTTGTCATGTGGATAAACATGTGTGCCAAAAAGGTTTTTAGAAAAATCACATAATGATTCCTTTATTAACTGAATCATTTATTCATTATAAATGCTTATTATAAATTTCATTCAGTAGTAATTATCATCTTTGAATGCTAATACCTAAATATGCTCTCTTTATTAGTGAAGATAATTATATAGCTCATTCAACACTCAATAATCACGAAACATTGATACGAACATGAAATAACTTGTAGATTTTTTCTATATTTTTTCTTTATGAACATTGACTGTTACAAACAACACACATTACAAATTGGAAAAGGACAACCTTTCATAAATAGTAGATCATAACTCATGATAAAAAAACCATTGGACCATAAAATTTAATCTTTACCATTACTCACATGACCCTTAAAGAGAAAATAAATAAAGTTGAGGATTTTAGTATATAAACATTATTTTCAAAACCAAGAACCATCTACCACTTTTAAATGTTTGTTGAATAAACCTAAATATTGTAATATTTTCAACTAACAACAAATAGATAAAGCATTACTGAAACTATATTTTTCTCTATTACACAATTTTCAAAAATGATGGAACAAAATAAACAACTAAAATTACATCAAGCCTTAAGAAAACAATTAAAAAAAATCAAAATCTTCTGATAAAACATAATAAACATTTTTTTAAATGGCTGTCAACCCCCACTAGCATAGGAAGCCTAAAGAACTGTAGTTTTTGCTTTCGAAACCTTCTACCCGAACTTCTTACCCATTTTATTCTTACAAAAAATGGCCATGAATTTTACAACTGCAAGATACCTCCCTCAACCGTGCTTATACATTTGTCCATAAATGCTCCAAAATTTATTCTTAATATGTGTTAACCCACCTTTTGGTATGGCCACGGACAGACGGGTTTAACTTAATCAACTGCATGTTCGTCGAGGCTATAGTACGATGGATTCAGTCGACTGGATGGATGGATGATGCAATGTGCTTGGGAGATGGAAATATGATTGGATAAAGATGAATCAACTATAATTTGGGTCTAGGAAGCATGGTTCGACATTAAACATGGTTCAGCATGATGGAGGTTCGGCACATTTGGTTCGTCTGGCATTCATGTTCGAATAGCGTTCAAGAGTACTCGACATACATAGAGCGTCCGGCATACACGAGTGGTTCGGCATTCCATGAATCATTCGGCATCCAGGTGGCATTCGGCGTCAAGATACGCTCGACATCAAGGAACATTCGACATCGAGAGACGTTCGGCAGGGTATAACGTTCGGCATGTACGAACGTTCGGCATGGCAGAATTGTTCGTCATAAACTATTGTTCGGCCTAACTATTGTTCGTCCTAAGTATCGTTCGGCTAAGAGATGGTTCGGCCTTGATAGAGTTCGGCCAGAAAATCGTCCGGCCTAAGTTTTGTTCGACAATCAGTCGTTCAGCACGAATACATTGGATCGGCCTCCGGTATCGTTCGACGAAAATGCCTCCCACGACATTCAGGGTGTTCGGCCTCACTTCTAATCGGCATGAGGAGATCGTTCGACATTCACACCTTGTTCGGCATTCAGCGTTCGGCGTCTATGGTTCGGCATATGGAGACCACTCCATTTGGGCTGAGGTATTCAGCTACCAGGCCCGCCAGTGAAGTCCAACCCATCTTTGTCTATAAATAGAGAGGCAGGGGGCACAGTGAGGGGGATCTATCTTTCTGCTCTCTTACTTTCTCTTTTCTAAGGCTAGGGCAACTCTGCCATTTTGTAACTGTAATCGATTATTACAGCAATAAAAAGCAAACTTCTGGAGTGGACGTAGGCCGGAGTTAGCCGAACCACTATAAAATCTGTTGTTCTTTACTGCTTTCATTTCAGTTTTAACTGTTCTTCACATTATTACTCTCTACATACATTCTATCTCTGAGCTGTGACTGGTATTTGGTGCTTTCATCTGGATTTGGGGGTTAGTGACCAATTTTGGCGCTAACACTTTGGTGCTTTCACTGAGAAACAAGCACTCGGGAATTTTGGGAGTTAGGAACTTGGATCCTAGAAAGCAATGGCTAGGCCACCAACAAGGAAGCAAGCAGCGGAAAGGAGCAATCAGGAAGGAAGTCAAGCGGCCTCTTCTGGAGCTGGAGAGGATCATGCATCCATCTACATAACTCGGGATGAGATGCAGGCGATGATGAATTCTATGCAGGAGCAGATGATGAAACGACAAGAGGAGATGATGCAGGCTCTTCTTAGGCAATTTGGACAACCAGGAACTGCAGGAGCTCAAGTTCGTGGAACTGGACTAGAGGAACTCAACCAGCGGACAGATGGAGTGATTCAGTAGGAGGTAGCTCCCAATCAACAAACAACTAACAATCTAGATGGACCTAGACTCGGGGGCACACCACCAGGTAATGCTGGACCAGTTCATGGAGGGATACCAGATGATGCTACGCGGCCTGACGTCGATAGGAATACAGGAATACATGACGAGGAATATGTGCCAGAATTTCCTCGGGGACTTGGGGGGCAGTCTGGAAACACTGGATTGGCTGACATTATCAGGCGGACTATTCGCGGAGGTCTGACAAACAGGGATTCAGAGGGAATTAACAAAATTCCGTTTACCCGAAACATTAGAACAGCTAGGAATCCGCCAGATTTCAAACTACCCACTCCGGAAGTATACAACGGGAAGGCGGATCCCACCGACCACTTGATGAGGTACACTAGGCATATGGAAGTGCTGGGGGCAATGAAAGAGGTTATGGCCCGATGTTTCCCCCTGTACTTGACTGATATTGCTGCTATGTGGTTCAGACAGTTGGGGGATGGATCCATTGGAACATGGACAGAACTGGTGGACAAGTTCTTAAGTCAGTTTCGAGTTCACATAAAAAGGCCAAAGAACGTGATGACGCTAACGTCAGTCAAACAGGGGGCAGATGAATCGCTCAGGACATTCTTAACTCGATTTAATGCAGCAGTTGCTTCGGTGGATCGGCCAGATCCATCAATGGTTCTGATGGCTGCGGTATCAGGAGTCAGAGATAATTCAGATTTCAAAGTATCATTGGTACAGGACCCACCGTTGGATCTTGGGGAATTCTTTCATGAAGCTGAAAGATTTCTTCGACAAGAGGATGCATGTTTGGACATGAGGTCAAAGGAAGTAAACATGACTAAGGATGGAGGACTACCGGACAAAAGCTCGGGTGGGGGCAAGGATAAAGGGAAAAGGAAGCGCTGGGGAGAACCAAAGTTCTCCACTTACACAGGATTGAACGCAACGTTGGAGCGGATTTTCTTAGATACTCGAGATCGCCTTCCCTATCGAAGGCCAGCAAGGAGGGAACCCTCAGAACGAGAAAGGGCGTCAGGAAGGCACTGTCTTTTTCATGACCTGGATGGGCATGATACTAACAGCTGCCGGCATTTGAAGGACATAATCGAGGAGCATATAAGGAATGGTCAGTTGCGACAATATGTCAGAACTCGGAATGCGGCAGGGGAACAGGAGCAGCCACCGCCTACCTTGAACGACGAGGGCATGAGGCCCAGGAATGGTGGTCGATTGATCATCAACTAATTTTGATGGTTTGGAATAAGTAACAAACTCCGGGCAAACGGTTAAATCACTTACTCATGTACGGGGTCGGAGATAACCCTCAGGCATGCTCTGAGATGATGGCTTAACGAGACGCCCTGGTTTGTGAAATCTGTTTCTTCTTTTGACTTAAACATTTGCTTTTTCTGGTTTGGTTTTGGAGTTTGGTTTGAACTCCCTGTTTTGCTTGTTTTTTGGTTTGGATTTTTGATATGGATTTCTGGTTTTCTGTTTGGATTTGGATTTCGGATTGGATTTTGATTGAATTTTCTCTGGATTTTGGCTAAAAGGTCGTCGAGTATGGACTATGCTCGGCAAGGGTCCGGAGTGACCAGGATTCGGCTTAGGACTTAAGCCATGACATTATTCGACGTTCAGGGACACTGAACCATGAACACCATGGAATTACTTAACATAGGTCGTCAAGTGTGGATTGCGCTTGGCAAGAACCCGGAGAGGTTACAGATTTGGATATTGGCTATGAATAGCTAAGGATTCAGACAAGGACTCGGGGCGGTCCCGGATTTGGATATCGGCCCGGAGAGGTCACGGATATGGTTATAGGTTATTGGATATGGATGGATTGGAACTCGGTAGTCGGGTTCAGATGGATGTGGAATTGGATAAGGACTTGGTTACTGGATAGGAATCAGACATCGACTCGGAACAGTCGCCGAAATGGATCAGGATATGGCTGTGGCACTCGGATAAGATGGCTTGGTAATGGATTGGATTATGAATTGGAAAGTATGGATGTAGATAACATACATACTTAGGATATTGGACTTGAGGCTATTCAAAACACACCTTTCACAGCAAGGCATGTTTTGGGGGGCAAGTGTTAACCCACCTTTTGGTACGGCCGTGGACAGACGGGTTTAACTTAATCAACTGCATGTTCGTCGAGGCTATAGTACGATGGATTTAGTCGACTGGATGGATGGATGATGCAATGTGCTTGGGAGATGGAAATATGATTGGATAAAGATGAATCAACTATAATTTGGGTCTAGGAAGCATGGTTCGGCATTAAACATGGTTCGGCACATATGGTTCGTCTGGCATTCATGTTCGAATAGCTTTCAAGAGTACTCGGCATACATAGAGCGTCCAGCATACACGAGTGGTTCGGCATTCCATGAAGCATTCGGCATCCAGGTGGCGTTCGGCGTCAAGATACGCTCGGCATCAAGGAACGTTCGGCATCGAGAGACGTTCGGCAGGGTATAACGTTCGGCATGTACGAACGTTCGACATGGCAGAATTGTTCGTCATAAACTATTGTTCGGCCTAACTATTGTTCGGCCTAAGTATCATTCGGCCAAGAGATGGTTCGGCCTTGATAGCGTTTGGCCAGAAAATCGTCCGGCCTAAGTTTTGTTCGGCAATCAGTCGTTCAGCACGAATACATTGGATCGGCCTCCGGTATCGTTCGGCGAAAATGCCTCCCACGACATTCAGGGTGTTCGGCCTCACTTCTGATCGGCATGAGGAGATCGTTCAGCATTCACACCTTGTTCGGCATTCAGCTTTCGGCGTCTATGGTTCGGCATATGGAGACCACTCCATTTGGGCTGAGGTATTCAGCTACCAGGCCCGCCAAGGAAGTCCAACCCATCTTTGTCTATAAATAGAGAGGCATGGGCACAGTGAGGGGGATCTTCTTTCTGCTCTCTTACTTTCTCTTTTCTAAGGCTAGGGCAACTCTGCCATTTTGTAACTGTAATCGATTATTACAGCAATAAAAAGCAAACTTCTGGAGTGGACGTAGGTCGGAGTTAGCCGAACCACTATAAAATCTGTTGTTCTTTACTGCTTTCATTTCAGTTTTAACTGTTCTTCACATTATTACTCTCTACATACATTCTATCTCTGAGCTGTGACTGGTATTTGGTGCTTTCATCTGGATTTGGGGGTTAGTGACCAATTTTGGCGCTAACAATATGTTTAGAAACCACATACCAACATGGGTATCAATAGCACTGAGTAAACCACATTCCTAGTTGCCTTATTTCTTCTAGAGTCAATATATAATTGATATCTATAAATAAACTGTACATAAATGGAAAGATTTATAATTCAAATATGGAAGGAAAATCATACCTCCATTATAAGATAAGGAGAGTGTGTCTTCGAACTTGTATAGAGAACCCAAAATCTTTTGAATAGCATACATATTTTAAGTTCATCGGGATCTAACAAATTCTTCATTTGATTCTACTTGATTTTGGAGAATGCCTGCTATTTTGAGATTCTAGTTTGAATGATATCTTGATAATTTAATTTTGTGAGGAAAGAGATTTGAAACTGAGACAATGAGTTAGGAGGATGAGAAAGAAATGTTTCAACCCAATTGTATTTAGCGAGAAGATGGAGACAAATGACCAAAACATCCTACCGTGTGGATGAAATTTGGAAGGGTTTTTAGACATTTCAAACGCTTCATTTGAAGGTATTCCTATTATATATGTACATATAACTTCGTAATCAATCGTATTAATAAAAATTAATCTGGTATTTGTTTTCTTTTATATACTATGTTATATTGTGATATAAATAGTTATTAATTAATCTAAGTATACAAATAAGAATATTCTTTAATAAAATGTTATATGATTGTAGTTGCACATAGTTGCAACTATTGGTAATTAACCATAAATAAGAATAACATATTGTTTTAAATATTCATGGTCAAGATGTTTCGAGAAAGGATATTACTACATCCATTAAAACCATAATACATAATGCTCTTCAATTATTGGGCAGTGTTTCACTCATGGCTATTGGAGACACCAAGGGATTATGTCATTATTGGATAATTATAGAATGACTCGACCAAGAGTTTCCTGTTGGTTGATAATAATTAAGTCAATCAAGAAATCTCAATATGACAATGTTATATAGTTCTCTCGACTTGAGCATACTGCGAAACTTCGACATGAATACTCCACTTTGAATATAGTCAAATTGTGGCATGGCAATGATCGAACGACCATAGTTGGGTGTAAGTTGAAGCATAAGAAGTGAAGCACTATTCAATAGAGAATTTGCCTCATCGGTTGTATATAGTTAGTATCACGGTCGACTATTGTCAACTCAAAGTCAAAATATCTGACTAGAGTAGAACAGTTAATACTAAATGTTATTATTGAACTAAAAACTTTGTAGATGGAATAAACAATTGAACATGGATATTATTGGAGTTTTGACCAATACCAAGCTTCATTATCGTAAAATGATACAGTGTTGACGAAGGGAACACATGTACTTTATGTCATAACTTAACGGTATAACTTAGAATGATTTAAGTATTATTCCTTCGAAAAGATCTATAAACGTTGAATTCTGCGAAACTGTCACACCATCAGCTCAGGTGACATGTGATTGTTAATACTTAAACTGTTCAATATTAGTCACCGACTGAATTCACACTGAGTCACACAATTGCGTCTGTGCAATCTTCAAAATACCACATGATTTAATTAGTTTATAATGTGTTATAAATTTATTAATATTTAAGAAATACTAATTATTCGTATATTTGATGTTTAGGGTGTCTTTAGCAATGGGGTATCTCCTAGAAATATTTTGGGTGTCGTTCGTAATTATTTGATGTACATAGAAATGTTATATATGCACATATCAATATATGAAATTGATATATATATATATATATATATTTATATATAATATATATATATATCTGAAAATAATTAATTAACTTGAAAATTGATGACCATGCTATGTCATCATGTTAGGGTCAGCCATATATGTGCAAAGGAAGGGTAGAAAAGTGTGTTGAATTTGTCTCGGAAACTTAGTACATAGGGTTGGATTTTTTGGTCTAGCCTCTCTCTATAAATACTTTGACTTCTCATTCATTCCTTCAACGTTTTGCAAGACCTAGTCACCATAATCCTAAGGCCAAACCCATTAGCCTCATTACATCCAAAGGTGGTAGCACTCATCTAGTTGCAAATTCGGTTGGTGGACTAAAGATCCTAAGAGTCAAATTGCAGACCAATGTGTTACGAACGACTAGATATACTAAGATGTAATTTAATTTATTAAATTATACACATATTTAAGCTTCTACAACTATATATATATATATTTTATTTAATAATTTAGAAATAAAAGTATAACTTATATGAATTAATTTTATAAATTATAAAATAATGAAATCGTAAATTGATAAAGTAATACATATACACAATATTAATTTTTGGCATAGATAGACTTTATTTTGTACAAATTATTTTAAGAAAAGTTAAATTTATTTTATTACAAATATATTTTTATTTAAATTTAAAGTTAGTTTTCAGGCAAATCAATATATACATATTATTTATGTAATTTATTCTCGGCTTTTGGAAAAAAAATTGCTCTCGGGTTTAAAATCTTTTTGTCGAGAATACTTCAATTATAAGTTAATAAATATATGTATTATTTCAATATATGTAAATTTATATTCAAGCAACATATATTTATTTACATTTTATTTATTGAATTGTTTTAGCTGAAATTAATAATGTAAATTATATTAATAAAAGCCTATATGTTTGAATTAGTCATTATATTGAATAGTTACATTTAATATTTTGAATTCTTAAATTATTTGAAATGATTGTATTTATTAAAATAAATATAAAATATTTTAACCCAATTAAATTGGGTTTGGATTAAGATAATTTTAAATATTGAATTTCGATTCAAATTAATATCCTTTTACTTAGTCACATAAATGGTTTAATAAATTTAATTTAATCACATATACATAATAATTTTGAATATAGATATATAATATATAACACACATACACACACATATGGAAATATGAGGAAGGTTCATTAGCACCCTTCTTCCGAAGGACCCCTTTAGCACCCCTATCGTGTTTTGAGACACGATTTTAAATGCCATGAAATATTGTTCACGTTTAATCCACATTATGAATACCATCACTATAAAATATGAGATCGTTTTGAAATTTATAATCTCGTTAAAATATGTCAATATTAATCGTTAAAATATTTATTTATTCTTCGGTTTGAAACATCAAATTTAATCTGTCCTGTATAGTTAATGCACTCAAATTTTGTGAAAATGGTCTTGAGTATGATATGAACGTATTCACAGAATTTCATAGTATTTAAAATAGTGTACTTCAAAATTTGATAGGGATGCTAAAGGGGTACTCCAAAAATAGGTGGCATTGAAACCTTCATCATATATAACATATGCATACATACATACATGTACACATGCATGCATATAATGTATATATGTGTGGTACTAATAAAATATATGTATACAAACCATACATATGTATATTAGTGTGTTTATATATATATATATATCACTGTTGTAAAAATCCTTCTAAGCCTCCGCCTAGGCGCTAGGCACGACTTACTGCCTACGATTTGCCTAGGCCCGTCTAGACAAGGTTAACCGCATTATGTAAGAATCAAAGCATGTATTTAGGAACTGGTTAGTGTTGAATCCATGTTTCTAATGTTTTAATGATGACAACTATATCATCCTATATTTCTAGTTTATAACTGTATTGTAGGTGAAAGAGCCACAACAAAGAAAATATGACCATCAGGATTGATTACATTCAAGAAATTCAAAGGTCATCTTCATCAAACTAGAGTATGTCTATGATCATAGATTATATGTGAAATTCCTTGGTATCTCATATACACATATACATGCCTTCATACATAACTGCTTACAAAGAAAGTGTTTATTTCTATGCTTCGACAAAGCAAAACTAAATATATATTTTTTTCTCTAAGTTTACTCAGTTCAGTCGCTGAGGTATTTTCTCAATCGACTAAGGGTACTCGACTAAGAAAATACCTCAATCGACTGAACCTTCAAATTATATTATTCTTTCAGGTTTTAAATTTTGGCACGATCTCTTCTGTTCTTATTCAATTGATGATGAAAAGTTGCAACCTTTCTAAACAGTACTAATCATCGATGAAGGATTACAACCTTTTGCTACACCTCTTTGATTTCTATAAATAAACTACAAAATCATAATTCAAGATCAACTTGCGTACTTAGTATCTATATATTTTCTGATCCCTTGATACTCATTGCAATTCAATTTCACTAAAACTACTTCCATAATCACAAACGATACACTTTCACATTACCAAGGAGAGTATAGGAAGAATTGTACCAGCAGTCAATATATGTGTTATTTGGAATACAAAGTTCGTCAAAGATACTCAGTTGTATTAGCATATTCCTCCAGGTGAAGTGAGGGTTATTTGGTTAAAGGAAATACCGAATGGGAGCTTCGGGACTGGACATAGGATGAAAGGTCCGAACTAGTATAAAATATCTGGTGTGATTACTTTTATTTACTTTATATTATACGTAGTTATATAGTTCTGCATAGATTAGTATATATATACATACATAAGCCATATTATATACGATTTACATCTCTTATATACAAATTACATTATATAAAGATCATGTAGCGACTTTCATTTGGTATCGGAGCATGATATTTCAATCTACAGCAACACGTAGTTGAAAAATCATTAATATGGCAAGTACTTTTCAAGAAGGTCAATCAACTACACGACCTCCACTACTTACTGGTTCTAACTATGCTTACTAGTCAACTCATATGAAAATTTTTATGGAAACAAATGGGTTAGAAATACGGCTAGCAACTCAAAAAAAATATGAAGCACCTAACATCGACATTAACACTTGGACTGATGCACAAAAAGCAGCTGCATCTGATTATGCCGAAGCTATGAATGTAATATTTTGCTCGCTTGAAAAAAATGAGTTTTCACGTGTAATGCTTTGCTCCACTGCATATGAAATATGGTGCACTTTACTAGTCACACACGAAGGAACAACTAAAGTCAATCGAACTAAAATCTCGAATTTACAAAATCAATTTTAATCTTTCAAAATGAAAGCAAATGAATCGATTATTGATATGCATGCTAGATTTCAAACCATTTAACACGATCCCATGGCACTTGGAGTCAAATTCATAGATTTTGATTTAGTCACACGAATTTTATACTCTTTGGCAAATGAATGGGAAAGAAAAGTTTTAGCCATCAATGAAGCTAAAGATCTTTCTTAACTCAAATTGGAAGATCTGATAGGAAATCTAATATCGTATGAAGCTAACCTGCAGGCTAGAAAGGATCAAAATCATGAAAAGAAAAAAATAGCATTCAAGCAAGTAACGAAGATTCGGACTTAGACGAAGATGAGGTTGTTTTTATTGCCAAAAACTACAACAAATTCAAAATGTTCAAGAAGATGACCAGATTTCAAAATGGTGGGAAACCAAACTCCTCAAATAAAATATCATTTAATGCTATGAGTGTGAATATTATGGCCGCATGAAGAAGGTGTAGGAAATGCGGATTACGGATCTTAAGGCTGGATTAACACTAGAAGGGGGTGAAAAGTGTTTAATTTATTTTATGGAATTTTTGAAATCTTTTCAAATTAAACACATACAGATGCAATTTCACAAACACGGAGACAATCATAGAATCAGACACAGACGTAAATAGTAAATAAAAGCAGTAAAAGAAAGAACACACCGGAATTTTATACTGGTTCGGAGTTACCCTACATCCAATCCCACACAATTTCTTATGCAGATTTCTTTTCAAATATAATGTCGATATTACAACCTCGATTTCAAGGCCACAAGATACACCCTCCTGTCTTCGAGTCCAGGGCAAACTCTCTTGATTTAACCAGGCTACAAGATTACCTAATTGATTTACGGGCTACAATCACACCCAATTGATTTACGGGCCACAACCACACCGTTTCCAATCACACTTTGATAGAGAGAGACTAGATACACTTTGATCTTTCGATCTTTGATTACAAATGATCCTATAACTCTGAGTATCACTGAGATCTTTGAGAGAGAGTGGTAGAGAATCAAACTAGAGATGATCGAGTTTGATTCACTCAGAATTTCGGCAAAGATTTGTTAAAGCATTTGAAATATAAGAGAATGTTTGAGTGGAGAAGAAGGAGTGAAGAAATGAAGAAAAACTAACTTAAAATTCATTGAAAACAACTGGTATATATAGGAGAACAACGGCCATGTCCATTGGCGAAAGGTTATGATGAATAGACACTTCTTTTGAAAATTTGAAATTTGAATTCTACGGTCACCATGTCGACATGGGGGGATGAGGGATGTCGAGATGCCTAGGTGAATTTTGAAAATTAATTTTTCTTTAAAATGATTTCTATTCTAAAACTTGTCAAAACAATTTCTAATCTTTGTAAACCATTTTGAATATAGTTTAAACTTATAAAAGAGATTTAAAAAGTAATCTTAAAAATATATAATCTATAATATAAAAGTAATAAAAGCTCAATATAAATATTTTGAGATTAAAGCTAAAACCATTAAAACCAGGAGATAGTTTTAAAAACAAGAAATGATTTTGAAATTAAAAAATAGTTAAGGCTAAAATATTTAAACCTAGAGAGATAATGTTTAAATAGATAGTTTTGAAAAAAAATCTTAAAAATAAATCATTTTGAAAATTTCATGGATTCCATTCCACTAGAGAAGGTCGTGGGTTCCATCCCACTAAAGAGATCGTGCGTTCCATCCCGCTATTAAAACGAGATGGTGGATTTCATTCCATAATTAAAATCCGAATAAAGATTTTAGTGCTATTATGAAGTTTTAACATAAATCTAGACTCTATTACTTATCTTGATATCTTGAACTCTTGAACTCTTGATACTCATGAGTCTTCAGTCTTGATTTCTTCAATCTTGAATTCATCAGTCTTGAATCTCTATATTGTACAGTCTTCATTCTCAGTATCTGCATGTATATACCCTGCATATACATATATATCTAGACAAGAATATTAGTATTTATATTTTATAACAAGTCCTAAGGTTGTTGTCATCAAAACCATCATCTTAGGAACTAACAATCTCCCTTTTTTGATGATGACAACCTTTGTTTATAAAATCTTCTTCACAGACTTCGATTCTACTCCGATTCCCCCTTATTCCAAAAACTCCCTCTTAATCTACTAACTCTCCCTTAATCTAAGCCTATCTAACCTATTTTTTAATTCTCCCCCTTTGTCATCAACAAAAACTAATCCTAAACTACATAACTCCCCCTTAAACTAATACTATCGAACTGAATGCTAAAAACGAAGTATAATAAGTGAAACATAAATCTAATTTTATTATATATGATGTTACATTACACATATATAGACATAAATATATACAAGTACACAAAACATAAAAACATTAATATAATAACAATCTAACGAGAGTCCTTGACAATTGGTGACTTGTGAATTGAACAATTAGGGTAATGGAGAAAAAAGTTTCCATGTTGTTTGACCAAATTACCATTTTTGTCAAAATAGACTTCTCCAACGGAAATAACTTTATCATCTTCGTCCATTTGTGCTTCCTCCTCCTCCTCCTCCTCTTCTTCGTCGTCCTCTAATGGATTATGAATACGTATGTTAGAGGAATCATCTTCAATCACAATAGGGTCTGCATGATTATCCATTAGAAATTTTTGAAAATTTCTAAGAATCTTGCCCTGTTTCTCTTGTTCCTTTTCCATCCTGATTTGAGCGACTTGTAATTCAGTCTGCATTTGCAGAGAATCCTTCATGATTTCCTCAATCTTCATTACTTGAGCCAATGTAGTTCGTTGATTTGGACCAGAATTTGGAGAAGGGAAGGAAAAGGTTGCATTTGGGTTCGATTTAGAAGAGGAGGCCATTATTTTATATTTTCAAAAGTTTATTACAGAGAAAATGAAGAGAGAAGACAAAAGAATTCGAAATATAGTGGTTTATATAACCACCAAACTGATTTTAGAGGGAAAATCAAAATTCAAAATTTACCATTGTATGTCGACATGGGGGTAGGGGCATGTCGACATCCTTATGAAAATGTTGACAATTTTTTTTTCTATATTTATTTAAATATATATGTTACTATATTTATATTCTATATCTCAGTTATAGAACAAATACCTAGTTCTCTTCTTAATTTAATAAAGGTTGATTGATTCAAGGGTTTGGTCAGAATATCAGTTATTTGATTCTCAGTGTTGATAAATTCAAGAGAAATAATCTCTTTACTTATATTATCTCTGAGAAAATGATGTCTGATTTCAATATATTTTGTTCTGGCATGATGAGTAGGATTTTTGGATAAATTTATTGCACTTGTATTGTCACGATAAATTAGTGATTTTGAAATATTTAATCCAAAATCCTTTAGGGTCTGTTGCATATAGATAACTTGAGAACAAGCCAAAGCAGTAGAGATATATTCTGCTTTGTTGATAGTGAAACAATATTCTTCGTTTTACTAAACCAGGAAACCAGAGAATGTCCTAAAAAGTGACAGGTTCCACTTGTACTTTTTTGTCTGATTTACAACTAGCATAGTTAGCATCACAATATGAGATTAAATCAAATGAATCATTTTTAGGGTTAAATAGGCCATAGTCTAAAGTGTGTTTAACATATCTTAGGATACGTTTAACAGCTTTTAAATGGGTCTCTTTCGGTTGAGATTGATACCTTGCATAGAGATAGACCCTTTGCATGATATATGCCTACTTGCAGTTATATAGAGTAGCGATCCAATCATTCCCCTATATAGTTTTGATCAACATCTTTTGACATGTCTTCTTTATTTAAGGCTTCATTGGTTGCCATAGGAGTGGGTATTCCACTCGCAGTGGTCAAAAACTTACTAACTAGATCCCTAGCATACTTATCTTGACTAATGAAAATACCACTATCTAGTTGTTTTATTTGCAATCCTAAAAAGAAAGTAAGTTCACCCATATGACTCATCTCAAACTCTTTTGTCATTATTTCAGAAAACTCTTTGTTCATTTCATTGTTTGTTGATCCAAAAATGATATCATCTACATAATTCTGTACTAATTGGATATCATTTTTGTTTCTTTTAATAAAAAAAAGTATTATCGACTTTAAAATCCATTTTAGGGAGACCTCTTACTAGATCAAGTTTTGAAAGTCTTGATAAGAGTTCGAAATTCAAATGCCCAAATCTTTTATGCCAAATCCAAGGGTCACTTGTATTATCCAAAAGACATAGGTTATCATTTGAGATTTTCATACTGAGAATATAAATATTTTTCTTCCTAATTCCTTCAAAGATAATATTTGATTTATTATCTTCGATGTGACACTTATCCTTTTCAAATTTAATTTTGTAGCCCTTATCACATAGTTGACTTATGTTAAGTAAGTTGTGTTTTAGATTTCTATGTAGTAAAATATCAGAAATGGTAGGAGTTTTAGAGTTACTGACATTGCTAATGCCAATCACATATCCTTTTGAGTTATCTCCAAAGTTGACCAGTCCTCCATCTTCATAAATTATGTCATTCAGAGTATTTGGATTACCAGTCATGTGTCTTGAACATTCACTATCAAGTATCCATTTGTTTTTCTTGATTTGCACCATTTGTCCATTGAGTGCTGATTCTTCAAAAGCCATATAACACATCTGTTCCTACACAACACACCAATTCGGTAGATAACTTGATTTTCTATAATAACAATATGCAGACTTATGAGACAATGATGATTTGGACAATTTTGAACTAGTGTTAATAAAATCTCCAAAAATTGCCATTTTAAACTTTTTCAAAATTCAGATTATGATAACTTTGAAAACCAATGCTCTGATACCAAATGTAGGAAATGCGGATTGAGGATCTTGAGGCTGGATTAACACTAGAAGGGGGGGTGAATAGTGTTTAATGGATTTTATAGAATTTTTGAAATCTTTTCAAATTAAACACATACAGATGCAATTTCACAAACACGGAGACAATCACAGAATCAGACACAGACGTAAATAGTAAATAAAAGCAGTAAAAGAAAGAACACACCGGAATTTTATACTGGTTCGGAGTTACCCTACATCCAATCCCACACAATTTCTTATGCAGATTTCTTTTCAAATATAATGTCGATATTACAACCTCGATTTCAAGGCCACAAGATACACCCTCCTGTCTTCGAGTCCAGGGCAAACTCTCTTGATTTAACCAGGCTACAAGATTACCTAATTGATTTACGGGCTACAATCACACCCAATTGATTTACGGGCCACAACCACACCGTTTCCAATCACACTTTGATAGAGAGAGACTAGATACACTTTGATCTTTCGATCTTTGATTACAAATGATCCTATAACTCTGAGTATCACTGAGATCTTTGAGAGAGAGTGGCAGAGAATCAAACTAGAGATGATCGAGTTTGATTCACTCAGAATTTCGGCAAAGATTTGTTAAAGCATTTGAAATATAAGAGAATGTTTGAGTGGAGAAGAAGGAGTGAAGAAATGAAGAAAAACTAACTTAAAATTCATTGAAAACAACTGGTATATATAGGAGAACAACGGCCATGTCCATTGGCGAAAGGTTATGATGAATAGACACTTCTTTTGAAAATTTGAAATTTGAATTCTACGGTCACCATGTCGACATGGGGGGATGAGGGATGTCGAGATGCCTAGGTGAATTTTGAAAATTAATTTTTCTTTAAAATGATTTCTATTCTAAAACTTGTCAAAACAATTTCTAATCTTTGTAAACCATTTTGAATATAGTTTAAACTTATAAAAGAGATTTAAAAAGTAATCTTAAAAATATATAATCTATAATATAAAAGTAATAAATGCTCAATATAAATATTTTGAGATTAAAGCCAAAACCATTAAAACCAGGAGATAGTTTTAAAAACAAGAAATGATTTTGAAATTAAAAAATAGTTAAGGCTAAAATATTTTAACCTAGAGAGATAACTTTTAAAAAGATAGTTTTGAAAACAATCTTAAAAATAAATCATTTTGAAAATTTCATGGATTCCATTCCACTAGAGAAGGTCGTGGGTTCCATCCCACTAAAGAGGCCGTGGGTTCCATCCCATTATTAAAGCGAGAAGGTGGATTCTATTCCACAATTAAAATCTGAATAAAGATTTTAGTGCTATTATGAAGTTTTAACATAAATCTAGACTCTATTACTTATCTTGATATCTTGAACTCTTGAACTCTTGAACTCTTGATACTCATGAGTCTTCAGTCTTGATTTCTTTAATCTTGAATTCGTCGGTCTTGAATCTCTATACTGTACAGTCTTCATTCTCAGTACCTGCATATATATACCCTGCATACACATATATATCTAGACAAGAATATTTGTATTTATATTTTATAACAAGTCCTAAGGTTGTTGTCATCAAAACAATCATCTCAAGAACTAACAGAAGGATTGTCCACAGCTCAATAATGATAAAAAGAAAAGCAAGTTTGAGAAATTCAAAAAAATAAAAGAGCTTTTCAAGTAACATGGCATGATTCGGATTTGTCTTCTTCATCTGACAGTGACAATGAAAGCAACTCGGAACAAGCAAATGCGTGTTTTATGGCTAACCTGATGTGGTACGACTTGAACTTACTTATGATGAAATAATGGAAATCGGCATTGAATTAGATTATAAGTATAGAGAAACAAAAAATTAAATAAGGAATATATGGTAAAGTTGACTAGAGTAGAATTAGAAATTGGATTATTAGAAGATGAAAAAACAATCTTAAAAGAAGAATTAGAAATTACTCAAAAAAAGTGCAACGTTGTTATCTCAAAATGATAATTTATTAAATGATTTAGAAAATTATAAGTTAGAAAAAGTTAACTTTGAAAAAGAAAAGCTAGAATTACAAGCAAGTTTAGATTCTAGAAATATTAAAATTTGTAATCTTAAAAGTAAGATAAAATAACAAATTATGTGACAAAATTCAACAAAGGAAAACAAAAGTTAGACAATTCAATTAAAATATCTAAACCATTTGGAAATCAAAATGGATTGGGTTTTAAAAGTAAACAAAAGTCAAAGAAATATAGCACATTATACACCAAATTCAAAAACCCAAAGTTAGAAACTAAGATTAAGAATTCATATACAAATATGGTCAAAATATGGATTCCTAAAACAAATAATAAACTTATTAGACAAAACTATATTGATGAATATTTAAAGAAATACATATATAACATAATTACATTTCTAAAGGAACCAAATCCTCGTGGATATGGCTACCTTCTTCCAATAACACGTAGGACCCTAAACAAAAAATGTGGGTACCAATTTTTTTTTTTGCAGGTAACCAAAATTAAAATAAAAAATAAAGTGAAATGGATACTCGATAGTGGTCGCTCTAAGCACATAGCTAGAAATGCTCATATGTTATCAAATATAACATATATTGATGGTGACACTGTGACATTCGAAGATAACTCAAAAGGATTTGTCATCGGCGTTAGAGAAGTCATCAATATCGGTATTTCTAATTCTCCTATTATTACTAATGTTTTATTGGTAGAAAATTTGAAACATGACTTATTAAGTATAAGCCAATTATGTGATAAAGGATTTAAATTTTATTTCGAGAAAAAAAATGCAATATCTTTGACCAAAATAAAAATCTAATTTTTGAAGGATTTAGAAATCGAAACATATATGTTTTAAACATGAATGTCAAAAACAATACAAATTTATGCTTAGCCGCAAATCATGATGACCATGGCTATGGCATAAAAGTTTTTGTCATATAAAATTTAAGAATATTAACAAACTAGCTAAAAATGAATTAGTTAGAGGATTACCAAAAATTAACTACAAGGTTAAAAACCCGTGTGACGCTTGTCAATTAGGAAAAGTTAATGAAAAGTTCTCTAACGACCCGGGATTTTGGTCATTTGATTTTGAACGTTTAATTTATTTTTAATGTTGAATTTGAAATATTAATTGACTTTGAATATAGAAATTTGGTTGAATTAGTGAAATGGATTTCAAATATAGCGATTAAACAGATTTGGTAAATAGTAAATTTAATATTTGAAATTTGGTAAATACGTGAATCTGGGATTAAATGTGAATGGAAATGATTTCTAAGTTGATTTAAAACTCTATTTGAATTAGAGGGAGGATAGTGGAGTTTTGAATAGAATTAAAAGTCGGTGAATTAAAATTTGAAATTTTATATATTGATTTAATAGTGAAATTAAATATTTGGAATTGGGTAAATAATTGAATTTGTGATTTAATATGAATCAGAATGGTTTCTATTATGGATATAAATTTTATTTGAATTATAATTGAGTTGGTAAGTTTTTAAAATTGGAATATCAAGTAAATTTGTCGATTTTGAAAATCACTCGATTTAATCGACACGTTAAAATAGCCTTCCGGGGCACAGTCTCGGAATTCGATGTGACCAATTTCATTGGATCCATAATAGTGTATTATTATCGGATTTCAAATTTTATAGCAATCGGATTTATCGTTTGATCATGGGAGCTGAAAACGCATAGAAATTAATTTAAGGAATTTAATTTAAAATCAGTTGTTTAAAGCCGTAACTCCCGTATACTTTAGAATTGGCCTTCGAAACATGTTCCATTGAGTTCAGAATAGGAGTAAAACATTAGCAACGCCTGTCGGCACGTTCTATTTGGAGATCGGAAAAATCGATTGTGAACAGGGTTTTTAACTAGTGAATTATATGTATATATATACACCCAAACCCCTCTAACCCTAACCCTATTAACTCTAGCCGCCACAAATAATTTTCAATGGCCAAAACCCTACCAATCTTTTCCCCTCAATCTCGGCAAATCCATTAACTATTAGAGAAAATTTCCTACTGCAAAGTCGAAGTGCTCTTCAAGCTCTACAAGTTGAACAGTAGTGATCAATTTTTATGCAGCATGGAGGGAGAATTTTGCTCATGAAGGGCACGCGTTCGAAGGGGGATTTCACGACTTAGGAGGCGCTGAGTTCAACCTAGTAATGGGTGATGGTGGAGCCCGGGGCGGCGCGTTCAGTGGCGTGGGTTGATCGTTGTCTCGATCAGAGACGTGGGTGTGGCGATTGATGAAAAGTAGCGGCGGTTGGTGGGTTTCTCATGTATAGGCAAACGAAGATGAGGAACGAACAGAAGGGAAAGGAAAAAGCACGTGCAGTCCAGATCTGGGTTTTTGAAAAATAACAGTTGATATTTTTCCAAGGTTTAGAAAAAAGTGTAATTTATTTATATATAATCTTATAAAATGTATATCTTTGTCATATGAGGCCGAAATTGGATGAAACAAGCGGTGTTGGAATCGTAGTGAAGAGCACTACATTCTTGAACTATTTTGGAGACGATTGGAATTAGCGAAAATTTTAGGTTAAATCGAACGTCGTTCGATTTGATTTAAAATTGAAAGCTCGAGGTGAGTTAAACTCACTCATTTGGTTAATCAGTACTGTTTATAGCAAATAAAATTTATTATGCTGTTTGATTGTTGAAATTGGTGATTATTGAAATTGGTGGTTGTTGAAATTAATTTAGGATGACGATATAGCATCTTGAAATGCTATTAGATTGGCTGAACCGGATCTAGGGTGACGATATAGCAACTCGAATTACTATTAAACTATTTATGTTTATTTTTAAGTTATTTCCAGTATCGAATCATTTATGTGTGAAATTTGATGGATTGATTGTTTTTGAATTACGTTGTTTAATTATAACGTAAATTGAATTGGAATATATTTGTGTTATCTATTTGTCCAAATAAACACCGTCTGGTATTAAATGGAAATGTGGTTTGAATAATATGTTAGAAGCAGGATGAATTTCTGATATGCTATGATATAGAATTTGGGAAAATGTTTAATTGATATTAAATCAATATGGAATAAGTGGTGTTTAATGGATTGATTGTTAATCATGGATTTGGATGTATGTTTGTAAATGGATCATATGAATATGGATAATTTAACTTGGATAGTTAAATTGAATATAATGGTTGCTTATTTAAGTACCCTTGGAGCTATTGAGCTTGGTTTGAAATTTGAAAGGTTTCGGACTGTGTTTAACTTCAGATTTTCTAATCTGAGGTAAAAATGTTTTATTGGTAAATATATACAAGTGTTTTGTTAAGTTATTTAGAAATGATTTGAAGATTGGTTTATATAGAAATGTTGGTAGTTTTGATTAAATTGTGTAAGAACTATTTCGAGAGTTAAAGTGATATTATTTATTTATGGTAATATAATTATTTGATAAATGGATGGTAAACATCGATTACTTTATTTAAACTATATCGTTTCAGATTAATTATTTAGGTGGATTTTTAAGGGTTGTTTTGAAGTTGTTATATTTGATAATTCGTTATAAGGATTTTAAACTATGTTATTGTTTTATAAAAGGTTTAAACTAATATTTTTATGAAATTTAGTCATTCATTTTAAATGCATAAGGAATTGTTTTTCCGAAGTATTTATATTAAATGGAAATATCATAAAGAGATTCCTTTTATGGAAAAAGTATTTTTAAGAAGTTATAAAGTGGAAATTTTGGGTTCTAAAAGGAATATATTTTGAATGATTATGGAAAAGAGGAATTTTATAAATGGTTAGGAGATTTGGAAAGAGTGTCTTTGTAAATAAACGTAGAGATTTATAAAGAAGATATTCTAAAAATGAAAGTAAAGATGGTTAAAGAGAGAAAGAGTATTTCAGAATGTTTATATTTTCATTTTAAAGGATACTTATGTTTAATCATTTTAATATGATATTGAGATAAGTAAATCTTTCTAGATAGTTGGTTAAGATATTTATACCATTTTGAGGAATATGGAAAAGGTTCTTCAAGTTTCGAAAAAGAATGATTTGGAAATATACTTATATTTCTAAGATAAGAACTTGGTTTTATTTTCTAAGTATTGAAAATATTTCGTTTTGTGGATATAATTATTTTGTGAGATAAGTATGTGGAAGTGATTTCAAAGTTTTGAAAAGTGATTTCAAATTTATGAAGATGAAGCTCAGTGGTTTCCAGGGGAAATGAAATGTATGAATTGGATGTTTTGTTTATTTGATAGTTAAATAACCGACTATCAAATCTAGCCAAATTCGTTGATCATTTCGTAGAGACCAGGATCGGATTTAATCATCCGAAAACCACTTCGATCCGATTTGTGCGTTATGAATTATGATATCGTGAAGCTTATGAAGACGGTGAATTTTGAAAAGATTGGTTTGTCCAGACCCAGCACAACTTGTATGGACAAATGTCTGACAGTGCATTTCTAATGATTACGTACATTGGTTTTTACAAATGTACATCTTTTTGGTGGCGGAGAAGGCAACTTCTCTTAGCTTAACACTCTTCCTTGAGACGTATGAGCTCAAGGGTTGTATTTTTTTGAAAAGCAATTAGTAGTCAATGGAAATGGAAATGTTAGCATTCCAAGTATGAATGCTATCCTAAAGGTAAACGTAGCCTCATCAACCGGGAATGACTAAAACAGAGGAGATGTAGCAGGGCTAAGTGGGTCGCACCCAAGTAGGGTATGTTATCACCTTTCTAGATACCCACAGAAATATTATATTATAATTTATGAATATGTTGTGCATGGAAAAAGAGAGCGCTCGATAAGGGTGGGAACACCCGGGGTGATAACATATTCGGTACTATCCAGGTTAGGGATAGGCCGGTCCTGTGTTGGCAGGGATCGTTAGGTACGATCTCGGTACATTTTTCTAGAGGTCTACTGCGGCGGGTGGTACCCTACTAACCCAGTCATTGTTGGAATCCAATATCCACTACGAGCCTGTACGGTTTTGATTGTATACCAAATATTGCTGAAACTTGAGATGCAAGCATTTCAGTTATTTTCTAATTTACTTTCTATAGACACTATTATAATATCAGATGATTTTGGTATAAAATGTTTTGGTTATCGTAAGGTAAAAAACCGTCGTATTTATGTGTAGCGTGGTCTTACGAGATACCTTTGTTTTCAAAGGATTTTGATAACTTTAATAATTTAGGTTGAGTGTGTTTCTCACGCTGGTTTTCCAGACCGACTCGGGTGTTATTTTATTATAATGCTCGGGTCAGACCGAGTATTACAGATTCAGGTTAGGATGCTATGGAGCTTAGGAGACGAGTTGGATGTTAGAGACATATTCACGTAATTGGTTATTTCCGCTGTGTGTTATGTATATGAGGACAAGTTATTATAATTGTCCAGATGGTTATATTGATTGTTGTACTCTGATTGATGATTGTATATATATTAACTGCTATAAATTCTTTTGTATATATATTGATTGGCTACATTAGCAGCTATATGAGGACAAGAAGCATCAAAAGATGATTTTTTGGATTATTGCAATGCAAGAAGAACTTAATCAATTCGAACGAAATGATGTATGGGGACTTGTACCAAGACCAAACGATCAATCTGTAATTGGAACTAAATGGATTTTTAAAAATAAAGTGGATGAAAATGGAAATATTGTTCGAAATAAAGCAAGGTTAGTAACTCAAGGATATAATTAAGAAGAAGGAATTGATTATGAAGAGACACTTGCTCCAGTAGCACGTCTCGAAGCAATACGAACATTACTTGCTTTCGCATGTCATCATAATTTTAAACCTTTTCAAATGGATGTAGAAAGTGCATTTTAAAATGAATTTATAAAATAAAAGGTGTATGTTGAACAACCTCCACTATTTATACATGAAAAATATGCAGATCATGTATTTAAACTTAAAAAAGCGTTATATGGTTTAAAACAAGCACCTCATGCTTGGTATAAAAGATTAAAATCTCATTTCAAAACTCTGATTTTCAAATTAGTAAAATTGACTCCAATTTACTTATAAGACAAGAAAATAACAATATGTTAGCCTTACAAATATATGTCGACGACATTATATTTGGAACAACAAATGAAAATTTGGGTACTGAATTTTTTGACATCATGAAAAATGAATTTGAAATGTCACATATGGGTGAATTAAACTATTTCTTGGGTTTGTAAATAAGACAACTAGATAATGAAATTTTTATAAATCAAGAAAAATATTGTCGAGATTTATTAAATCGCATTGGAATGGAAAATATCTCAAGTAGACCGACTCCTATGAGTACTAGTCTACATTTAGATAAAGTTGAAAATGGAAAAGATTTCGATCAAAAGTTATACCGAGTATGATAGGATTTCTGCTATACTTAATGGCTAGTAGACAAGATATTATAATGAGTGTATGTTTATGTGCACGGTTTCAAGCACAACCAAAAGGAATCACATCATCGAGCGGTTAAATGAATTTTAAGATATTTAACCAAAACTAAATATTACATTCTTTTTTACCCGAAAGGCAGCTTGTTCGAACTCGTATCATATAGTGATGCTGATTTCGGGAGTTGTAAAAGAGAAAGAAAAAGCACAAGTGGTACATGTCATTTTATTGGTCAATCTTTAGTTTCGTGGTTTAGTAAAAAAACAAAATTGTGTTTCACTCTCGACATGAGAAGTCAAATACATCTCAACGGCTTTAGCATGTGCACAAGTTATCTATATGCAACAAACTTTTCTAGATTTTGGTAAAATCATAACAAATTCTCCTATAATTGTAATAATACTAGTGCTATAAATTTATCAAAAAATCCTATTAATCATTTTCGAGAAAAACATATTAATATTCATCACCATTTCTTAAGAGATAATGTTGAAAAAGCAATTATATCACTTGAATTTGTGAATACCGAAAATCAAATTGTGGATATTTTTACCAAAACACTGAACGAATCAATGTTTATAAAACTAAAAAGAGACCTTGGAATTTGTTCTAATAATGAATTAGTAAATGTAACGACCCAGATTTTCCATTGTTGATTTTGAAAATTTAAATGGCTTTAAATATTGGATTTGGAATATAAATTGATTTTTGAATATGAAAATTTTGGTTAAAATTATAGAATGAATTTAAATTTCAATATATAACGATTTATCGTAATACGAAAATGGTGAATAATTGAAATTTGAGTTGAATATGAATCGAAACGATTTCTAATATTGATATAAATTCTATTTGAATTAGAATTGAGTTAGTAAGTTTTTAAAACCAAAATTTCAAGTGATTTCGCAAATTTTTGAAATCGTCGATTTAATCGACGCGTTAAAATAGCGATCCGGGGCACAGTCTCAGAATTCGACGAAACTAGTTACATTGGATCCGGAATAATGTATTATTACAGGATTTTAGATTTCGTAGCGATTGGATTTACGGTTTGATCGTGCGAACTAAAAATGCCTAGAAATTGTTTAAGGAAATTTAATTAAAATAATTCGATTTGAGATGTTATCTTCTATATACTTTCGAATTAGCTTTTGATATGTGTTCCATTGCCTTTGAAATATGGGTATAACTTATAAAATGCCGGTCGGCATGCTTCGTTCGGAGTTTGGAAAAATTAGAGCGTGAATAGTATCATCAAATTTTCTATATATAGGACCATAACATATTCTAATTCGTGAAAACCCTAAACAAGAAACCCTAGCTGCCCTATTTTCTTTCAAATCCGATGGCCTATAATCATCACGACGATCGAAAGAGAATTAGGAAAAGTATTCTACAAGAAAGATGTTGCTCGCGTCACTATAAGTTCAGCGGCGTTAGCTAATCGACGATTGGAGGTGTGTGGCAACCGAGATCTTGAGTTGAACGCACTGCAGTTCGTGGCAATTTTCTCCACGACGATGGCACTAGAGGGGAACGGACCACCGAAGTTAGGCGCAGCATGGTAGGGGCGATCCACCGTTGGGATGCGATGGTTGTAGAAGCTACGACGACGGCGAAGTGAAGAGATGAAGACGAAGTCGTGTGTGTTCGTAGCCTAGAAAGTTAACACGTGGATTAAGGTTGATTAACTATGGTGATTAATTGGGTAATTAATGTAATTAAATGTTAATTATATTAATTTAATCGAATTCTTATAAATGTTTAACTTTGTCATACGAGGTCGAAATTGAATGAATCGAGTTGCGTTGGGTTCGTGTCAGCGAATACTACGCATAGGAATTGGATTGGAGTCGATTAGAGCTAGTAGGAATTTAGATTAAAATTAAACGCTTGTTTAATTTTAATTCAAACGGAATGCTTAAGCGCTAACTGGAATCAAGGTGAGTAAATCTCACTCATTTGGATTTCTGGTTTTAATATAAAATGTTAAAAATTATTTACTGGTTGATTGGATGAATTTATAAACTATTATCAGTTGGATGTTATATTATGTGTATTAGTATATATATTGGTAGTTGGATATTTTTTCCGCCGATTGGAGCAGATGAGACACTATGCGTCCCGCATAATAGCAGATAACCCTATATTACCGCGATATCCCACCTCAAAGCGGGATTGGTATTTTATGTTATATAACATCCGTGGATGCAGGAAAACAGGTTGGAGGGATCCAACTGGATTCCTCAAAAATATATTGATTGTTTCATATATAGTGATGTATGATGTGATTAAATAATCTGTTATGGAATGTTGTTGTATGATTTGATATATTTGATGCTATAGTAGAATTGGCCCTAATTTTGCTATTTTAAATACCATAAATAATATTTTTGAATCTTAACAAGAAATTCAAAGGTGATTTTTGGAAATAAAAATATTTATATGAAAATTGGAATATTGAATAAGGAATGGCTTGGATTAAACAAAAGATTTGATTTTGAAAATATACTTAACTATTTCGTAAGGAGTTTTCTAAAATAATATATTTTTAAAATTTATATATATAAGGAAATTGAAACAAAGGATTTTAATAATATTTATTAATTTATAATTAGAAGTTGAAATCGAGTTTTTGAAGGGATTTGGAATATAATTGGATTTATTGAAAAGAGATTTCCAAACAAGATTTTAAATAGAAATTGAATTAAATGGGCTTTTGGAATATGGATATGTTATTAATAGTTAAAACAAGAACGAGTTATGAATTTATAATTGATATTTATAAATGAAGTGAAATAGTTATGAATGGATAAAAATTTGGGAGGATATGTCGCAGTATGGATTTAAAACGAGATATGGGAATTTGGTTTGGAAAAAATAAATGATTCTATTTTTGAAAACTGGAAATGGTTGTGGAATTTGAATTATAAATCAAGGTGTACAAATCGAGAGAGATTATGAATTGAAATCGATTATATCGGAATTTTAAAAATAGATTCTAGGAATCAAGAAGTAAAAATTGTTTTAAAAAAAGAGATTATTTATTAAACAGTGTTATTTAAAACTGTTATTTGTATTTAAAATATTTTGGAAAAGTTAACCATTTGAATAGATTTAATTTATTATAAATAACCCTTGTAAGTCAATAAATATTATTTATAATGAGTTGTGAATCAGTTTCCATTATTTATTTGGAAAGTGTTTTGATCTTTTAAATAATTACTTAAACGCCTTTTTGGAAAATAATTATTTTCTTAAATACTTATTATTATATATATATATAATTTAAAAGTAGGCGATTAAATTTTATTTATAAATACTCTCGAGATTTGTGACCAGATTTTATTGAACAGATGTGATTTTATAAGGGAAATCTTATAACGGAATTTTGGAAACTTAAGGAAATTTCTAAAATATTAGAAACAAGAACTTCGAGAATGAATCTGAAATCATAAAGAAGTTATAAATGGTTAGACGAGATTATAAGTGAGTATCATCGATTTTGGAAATTGTAGAAGGAATTAATTATAAATTCCGGAGATTTATGAGATAAGCTATGAATTATTTCCTAAGTTGATAAAAAAATTATTTTGAAAAAGATGTTTATAATAGTTTCCTCAGTATTGAAAAGAGGATTTTGGAAATATTTTAAGTGTGAAATGAATTATATAGAAATATTTTTCTAAGTGTTATAAATTGAATTAGAAAATATTTCCAAATGTTGATATGGTTTGAAAATATCCAGTTAAGGATATAAGCATTTGAAATTGTTTTCAAACATTGGAATACTGAAAGAGATTTGAATACATATCTATGTAAAGATATTTGAAATGAATGTTTTGAAAGATTTATAAATTGGGCCTAGTTACTGCTTATGTGTGTTATTTGATAGTTAAATAACCGACTATCAAATCTGGCCAAATTCGTTGATCGTTACGAAGAGACCGGTATCATATTTAATTATCTGAAAGCCACTTCGATCCGATTTGAGCGTTACGAATTGTGAAATCTTGAGGATAATGAAGACTGTGATCTATGAAGAGGTTGGTTTGTTCAGTCCCAGAACAACCTGTATGTATAATGCTATCATTGCATTATTGCCTGGAAGGCAGTGATTAGCATTTCAAGTGGGATTGCTATTCAAAAGGTAAAACGTAGCCTCGAACCTCATCAACCGGGAAATGACAAAAATCGGGCATGTAGCAGGGCCAAGTGGGTAGCACCCAAGTAGTGTATGGTCATCCCAAATCTCGATCGGTACTATCTATTCTTATATGCTACGGGGCCCAAGCAGGGTGATCATATTCGGTACTACTAGTCCAGTAGTAGGCCAGTCCTGTGTGGCAGGAGTACAAGATGTTCTTGTCAAACGCTGGTGCATTTTTCTAGAAATGTATCTTCGGAAGGTATTTCCTTACGTTGCCATAGTAGGGAATCCAATCTCCGATACATTCCTTTACGATTTTAGTTGTATACCAATTATGCTGAAACGTGAGATGCAAGCATTTCAGCTATTTCTAGTTTATTTTTTATAGACCCTATTATAATATCATATGATTTTGATATAAAATATTTTGGTTATTGTAAGGTAAAAACCCGTCGTTTTAATGTGTGGCGTGGTCTTATGAGATACCTTTGTTTTCAAAGGATTTTGATAACATTAATAATTCAAATTGAGTGTGTTTTCTCACGTTGGTTTTCCAAACTGACTCGAGTGTTATTTTATTATAATACTCGGGTTAGACCGAGTATTGCAGATCCAGGTTAGGATGCTATGGAGCTCAGGAGAGGAGCTAGAGTATTTCAGACGTATTTCACGTACTTGGTTATTTCCGCTGTGTGTGATAAACTGTATATTCAGTATTGGTGAGGACATGTTATTATAACTGTCCAGATTGCTATGTTGACTATTATACTCTGATGATTGTATGTATGTTAACAGTTAGAGTTTCTTTTGTATAAAAGATCTGTATTTATCTATTATATATTGTTCCACTGTGATTTGTGAGATTCTATGTGTTGTTTCTGTTTCTTCTATCTCTTTTCTTCTTCACCCCCAACGATTGGTATTTTTCGGCACTTGAATATTTGGCATGCTATACAGTGTATGTATTGGTGTCGATTTTCGAGGGTCGAAAAACCTGGTCATTACAGTAAATTAGAACTTATGTTACTTAAATAAAATACACAAAATAATTTTGTAAAAGTGTTCACAAATGTTTTCTTTTTGTCCATACAAAAAATAACCAACAATAGCTTCTGTTAAAATTCTATGCTTAGAATTTTACCACTCTAACAAATAAACTACTAAAAATAGTAAACAACTCTTATATTAAAGAAGTCTTATTTGAACAAAGAACATATATTATTATATTCAAAACCTCACACCACTTATATTCAAAATGCCGTCTGATCACGACTCCACCTATTCGACTATCGATTTTAGCTCACCTTCATCAAATAACACATGTGTATCTCCAACTATAACCACACCTCCACCAATTCGATCAGCCTCTTTTAACATTATTGCATCACCTACATATTATATCGGCATTTCTTTCGAGGAAAAGAAAGCCAAACAAGCAATTGATCTGGAATCGAAATCCCTCAACACTAAAGTTGATGCAATATATCACTAACAACAAGAAATAATGGGTGTTCAACGAGAAATGTATTACGAACAACGTCATCAAGGATCTCATCTTAACATTCTTGAAAAATGTATTCTAGCAATTTGTGGTCATTCACCAAAAAAATTTGCATTCATCAAAAATCTCCTCGTTTAACCGAAACTCCAATAAAGGCTTATAACATTACTCCAAGAAATTTATGCAAGCCAGGAACATCAAACCAAGACTAGATAAATACCCTAGCTCGCCCAAGTTAGTCTCCACAAAGGTCGTTTAATGAAGAAATAAAGGTTGAGCCGAATTCATGGGACTTACAAGAAATTAGAAAGTTGAACTCCTCTGACAAAAATTAAAATTTATGATAGCATTAAAAAACTTTCTGCTAGCAGGTCAGTAGACTGAAAATAATGTTTAGTCGACTGAACCAATGAACTCAGACTTCTATAAACTATTTTTAGTCTACTGAATTCCATCATTAATCTCTGTATATAATTTGACCCATTTCAGTCGATTGAAATCAATGGTCAGTCGACTGAAAGAAGTCCATTGATCTCTGCCTCCAAAATGACCCAATTCAGTCGACTGAAAATTGATTTTAATCGACTGAAAGATGCATATATGCTTTTTAAAATACCATAAATCGTCTATTCTCTTCATTCCATTCTCAAAAAAAATTCCTAAATCAATTTCCCTTAGTTATTCTTCCTGAAAATTAATGCTCCACGTCAAAAGCTTCCTGTTCCGAAGAAGAGAGCACACAAAGGCAAAGAACTGGCTAGTTCATCTCATCTTGACTTTGCTCCGGATGATCAATTGCAACAATGGTTGAATGGAAGTAGAAAGTCTCTTCAATACTTCAATGAATTAAATAATAAGCATATATTTCAAGAAATTTTTACAAAATGTCTGATTTTTCTCAATTCAACATTGTAGATCTGGCCCGGGAACATGGATTTCTATCTCCAATCGATGCTAAGAAGAATAAGGTGAAAATTTATCCCTTTTTAGTATGAGTGTTTTATGCCAACCTTCAAGGTGTGTTTTACAAACCTGTAACAACCCGCATATTTTACGATGGTATATTTAAATGTTTTATTTAAATATAGCGTCGTTGGTCGGATTTAAGTCCGAAATGTCACTTTTTGCAAACGGTCGAATTAGGACTCGGGACCACTTCTATTGAGTCCAAAATGGCGTTTGCGACTTTTTTGAGTATAGGCGTCGATATGTTTGGAGTGAGTTGAATTTTGCTATTTTCTATTTAGGCTTTTGGGTTTGGGTTTCACCCAACTCATCCTATACCCTAACTCAGCCCCCTCTCCTCTCCATTCACTCATTCATTTCTTTTTCTCAAGCTCAACTGAAAATGTGGAAAGAGAATGAGAAATAGAAACTCCAAACCCTAGTTTCCTTTTGCTAACTCTAACTCTTGCTCCAAAATCAAAGAGAAGCTTAGGTAAGTCTTCTTTTCACCTTCTCCATCTATCTCTCTCTCCAATTTCAGAAAATTCCTAAACCCTAATTTAGGAAATACTTGTTTTGATCTTAGATTGAAGCTTGTAGAGTAGAAGTGAAGAGTGGTTGATCTTTTCTTTGCATTTGAGCTTCTCATCTTTGTTTTGTGTTAAAGGTGAGATTTTTGAACTCACATCTAAGCCTATAGCTTTTGTTGTTGTTGGGTAAGAATTCCTAACATCTATCCATGTTCATTTGTGTTCGATTTGGTGAATTGTCCAATTTTTTGTTTTTGGAATCCAATTTTGTGAAAATCCAATCTTTGATGTTTGAACACGTTAGTGGAGTGTTTCGGAGAGCCATACAAGGCTGGGTTGTCGTTTGGCGTAAATCCTCAGTCGTAGTTGCTCGTTCGTTCGCTTCCATCCATGTTATCGAATTTTCCCCAAAGGGGGCTAGGCTGATTCTGTTCCGGTAGCAGGTTCAGTCGACTGAACCAGTAGGTCAGTCGACTGAACCAGGACCCAGGAAATTGCCTGGGTCTGTATCAATCGACTGACCTTCTGTGTCAGTCGACTGACCTGGGGCAGAAAAATTCATACCCCTGTGTCAGTCGACTGACACTCTAGGTCAGTTGACTGACCTGGAAACATAAAGTTTCCAGGCACTAGGCCAGTCGACTACCCCCTGGTTCAGTCGACTGACATGCTTGTCTCGACTAAATTTGTTTATTTTGCTTTGATTTCCAATTTTTATCGACTCGTGTTGATCCAATCAGTTGTTATCGCATTCTTGACTTTGATGATTCCTTTTTGATTCGTACACGGGTTTTTATAAAGTGATCTTTCTAAATTGTATTAAAAGCTCGTTTCTCTAATTTATAATTTCTATATAAAACACACACACAATTTTGCACTTCGAGCAAAGAGGGAGGAGAATTAAATGATTAAATAAAACGCGTGCTATGAACACGTGGGTTTATCTTTTCAGTTAATTCCTAATCTATTCGTTTGACCGTTTTGACCTTTGGGTCTGGTTTACCGATGAGATGAGGTGAACTTTGTACTGCTTTGAGTGTGAAATTGACTAACGGTTAGTAAATCGTTTAGTGCGAACGTGTGGTATGGGACTCACATTAACATTTTCCGGGTTCCTTTCTGAGAGTTGTGACACATTCTGCCAGTTAGTGGTGTCCAGTACTGGGTCTCCGGACCTTCGCCACTACGGTTCGTTGCCTTTGGGCATTGCCTTCGGGCGTGTGGATCCTTGTTATACAGTACTGAGCTCGAGCACCTTTTGTTTCTTTGACAATTATATTTCCCTAGTGTATCGCCTTTCGGTGTAGGTTCTTTGAACCACACGATATATAGCGATTACCTTGTGGAAACTTGTGTTACCTTTATTGGTATTTGTTGTTTGCCTTTTTGGCTTGTTTTGGGATATGATATCCTTTGTTTATTTGAGTTGCCTATGATATGAGGCTTGTTATGATTTATCTTTTGTTAGATGATCTGGTTATCTCTTTTGGAGATATTTGTGGTACTTTATGATCTTGTATGTTCATTATCATTTAGTTTATCTAACTGATTTGTTTAGCTAGACTGACCCGTGTATTTTATACTCAGGTCAGACCAAGATGTTTCAGGTTAGGTACATTGGACTTAGCCTATTTTGCTTCCGCATGGACTATTCTGCTAGCTCCTTTTTGTTATAGCCTTTTCTGTTGTCCTTTTTTGGCTGTAACTTTGATATGTATTCTTTTGACTCGCCTGTATATTGTGGTTTGCTTTACCGCTTGACATGTATCATTTTGTAAACTCTGCAATGTATCTGTATATGTGTAAATGTATGTGATGATCTACTGTTCTGTGATGTGTATTACATTTGAGTTGTCATATTTGTTCTGATAGATCCTTCAGCCACCTATGGCTTTGTATTAAGTATTTATTGGAGATGTCGATCCACTTGAGAAAGAAGTGGAAATTGTCGGCGTATTCAATATATAATTAAGACAAGGCTATAGATGGTCGCTCCTATCCAGCTCTATTCTCCGCATTAGCAGACGGTGTTACCTAGTAATACTCTTTGCTAATGTGGGTCTCGGAGTGGGGCATTACAAAACCTCTATATGGTAATGATGATGGGCATTATGAAGTATGGTTTTAGGGGTTGATAGAGTTTTAAATATTCATGGGTTAACAATTATTCTTAATTGCATTAACTTTGGGTGCAAAACTAGAGGATATCAATCACCATAATATGGCTTATGATGAAGTAGGTTACCTTTTCCGCACCAAAAAGACAGAAAACATTTCAGTTAATTTACGGCCTCAAGCACGTGTAATTAACAAAATGCCTCTTCACACTATTCTTCCCTGAAATGGAAGTTATGAAAAGACGTATGACAAAAATTATAAAGTCTTGTACGTGATTTACTCAAACCGAAAGTTAAATTGGGCTCAAATCATTAACGATGAAATAAAAAACTTTCATGCCCATACTCGTCACACGATATTTTATGGTGCCTACCTAATGAAGATCTTCACTCATTTTGGAATCAATGTTGACACGCTTCAAGACTTACTTCATCCAAAGATTATGGACCAAAAGTCTATTTCGCTAATGAAGCTTCTATATAAATGGAGAATCTTCCTACATATTAAGAATATGTTTCTCATCTCGTTCATGCAAATATAGGACAATCTTCAACTCGACAACTAGAATAAGAAGAGATTCAATAAGAAATCCGGAGGAAACCCAAATGGAGTACGAATAGCGATCAAGGAGTTACTTTGTTCAAACCTTCTAAGAACGGACGCAATTCTTAAAAATCAGGAAATAATCTTCAATCAGCAAAAGAAATTGATCAAACACTAGCAAACCTTTGAAAAAACTACTCTCATATTCTTGCAGAAGATTTGGAACAACCTTACTTTGTGTTCTCGTTCATCTTCACAATCTAGTACGGAGCCGGAATCATAGACACTTGGGAAACACTATCTACTACTTGTTTTATGTGTATCTAAATATTTAGCACTACTTCTTTCTATGTGATCTTTAGATCTCCTCTCTTTGTTTAGTTATTTACTTGCTTGCTTGGTTGAACTTATATTTCTGTCTAAATGTATGTGTACAAATTTATGTTTCCGTTTAAATATCTTTGTATGTAATCTCTTATGAACTTAAGTGTTTATCTTTGGGTAACTACTATTTCAACACCAAAAACTTTATTTTTGTTGATGACAAAGGGGGAGAGATTGGTGATAGGGGGAGCATACGTATAAAAGATTCAAGATTCATTATATATATATAGTTGTCATCATCAAAATGGGGAGATTATTGAATCTCTATTTCTAATGTTTTAATGATGATAACTATATCATCATATATTTCTAGTTTATAACTGTATTACAGGTGAAAGAGCCACAACAAAGAAAATATGACCATAAGGATTGATCACATTCAAGAAATTCAAAGGTCATCTTCATCAAACTAAAATATGTCTATGATCGTAGAATTATATGTAAAATCTCCTTGGTATCTCATATACACATATACACGCCTTCATACATAACTGCTCACAAAGAACGTGTTTATTTCTATGCTTCGACAAAGCAAAAATAAATTTATATTTTTTCTAAGTTTACTCAGTTCAGTCAACTGAGGTATTTTCTCAATCGATTGAGGGTAGTCGACTGAGAAAATACCTCAATCGACCGAACCTTCAAATTATATATTTTTTTCCAGTTTTTAAAATTTTGACAATCTCTTCTGTTCTTATTTAGTTGATTGAATTTTACACTCAGTTGATTGAACGCTATATACCGGCTAATTTCTGAAGAGTCACGATGAAAAGTTGCAACTTTTCTAAATAGTAGTAATCATCTACGAAGGATTACAACCTTTGCTATACCTCTTTGATTTCTATGAATACACCGCAAGATCAGAATTCAAGATTAACTTGCTTAATTACTATCTATATATTTTCCGATCTCTTGATACTCATTGCAATTCAATAGTCACTAAAACTACTTCCATAATCACAAACTATACACTTTCACATTACCAAGGAGTGTATAGGAAGAATTTACCAGCAGTCAATATTTGTGTTATTTGGAGCACAAAGTTTGTCAAAGAAACTTAGTTATATTGAACTATTCCTCCGAGCGAAGTGAGAGTTATTTGGTTAAAAGAAATACCGAAGGGGAGCTTCGGGACTGTACGTAGGACGGGAGGTCCGAACCAGTTTAAAATATATGGTGTGATTATTCTTATTAACTTTATATTATACATAGTTATACAGTTCTGCTTAGATTAGTATATACACACACATAAGCCATATTATATACGATTCACATCTCTTATATACAAATTACATTATATAAAGATCCTATAGCAACTTTTAGTTGGGCATTATTTAAGGTTCAATGCCACATATATGTAAGCATCAATGTGATACGTTTAGGTGGTCTTTGCTCCTTGGTTACTCCCAAGCACATTCAAAATCCAAAAACCCTAATTTATATCAATCAACACTAAACAAAACACTAATTTTTTTCCAAAATACATGAGCCATCCAAATTTCCTAGCTTCGATTAATGCTCGGCTAAACGATTAATCCCTAGTCCGTACTAACTGCCTAGCGTTCGATTAGCAATTTTTACAACCTTGATATATTTAAATGTATACACACACACATATACATTCATTCATACATACATACATACATACATACATATATATTCATATAAATAATGGAATTTATATCTATTCGAGGTGTGTGTGTGTATGATAAATTTATATACATATCAAGGGAATATATATACCTAAGTATATATATATATATGCACACACATTATGTTTTCTTGTTATTATTTATGTTGTAATATTATCTTATGTATATATATGAATTTAATATACACCAAATTATAAATATAAGTATTTTAAAATAAACTATGATATTATTTTAAAATGTATGGTTCGTATACCATAATATCAGATGTGTTTGACACTTGTATGGGATGGGTATTTTATAAGAAATACATTATTCCTTAAATTGATACCACTCTAAAATTATTAAAATTTATGGATCTTTTAATAAAATTGCCCTCTATCATTTATGTACATCAATTGATTACTTGCAAACACACCAGTTGTCGAGCAAACTCAAGCTAGGACTATCATCTATAGTACCGTTGACAATATTTTTCGTCAACCTCAGAGTTACGATAACTCGTTATAAAGAGCAAAGGTTTTTTGTTAGTCACTGGGCTAAATAATCGAAAAGCAAGGGGAAAGGAGCATTTAAGCGAAAATGACACAAGAGGTGAAGTGGATCGGCAAAGTTGCCTACGTCCATTGTGAAGTTCTCTTGCTATATGGCTCTTTTACAATTGTAAGGAATTATAAGAGAATAATAAGAAAAGATAATTCGCCTAAGACTAATGAAGCTAGAGCTGTTGTACCAGGAGATTTGAGAGGTGGATTACGGGTTCCAATCCTCTAGGGTCCCCTCCATTGAAGGACCAACCAACACGAGTCCCCTCCACCGGGGGACCAACCAACCTAAATCCCGGGGGGACTAACCAACCTGAATCCCCTCTATCAGGGGATCAACCATCCCTTTGGAAGCGGAAATACATAGGGTTCTTATAGCAATTGTATTAATGCTTGGACGATTAAGATCGTGTTGCAAAACAGGTAGGAAGCGCATCTGGTCATTGATCTGGCTGAATGGACTTGATGAGAGATAGCTGGTGAAAGAAAGGAATGTGTGGCTGAGATGAAGGTCAACATGAGAACTGTACCAGGATCATGCTCTACCATATTTTGTATTGAATGTGCTTCTACTTGTAGTATGCTTGTAGAAAATGGAACATGCCTCTTGTTAGAAATAGGTACATCTAGCTATACCTCTTATAGTCTTGTTCCCGCATGTCTAGGTGGCAGGATGGGTCGAGCTGGTCTATGAGACCATAAGGAGGATGGAGACCTAGCAAGAGCCGAAGGATGATATAATTAGAAATATGCCATAGGGGCAGTTATGTGATTGTTATATATATCTAACTAAATAACCAATATTGTTCTAAATAAATTTTCCCTTTATTATATACTTAATATAATATGTTATATTAATCAATTAATTTAATTAAAAGTACATTTAATAGGAAATCCATAAATGATATGCTTTGTGATAGTAGTTACACTGCGTTGTAATCATGAGTAATTTATCACAACAAAATAAACATATTGTTTTAAATATTCCTAGTCAAGATGTATCAAGACTGGATATTGATACATATGTTGAGAATAAAGCATGTAACGCTCTCCAAATGTTGGGCAGTGTATTACTCATGGTTACTGACGGTGCCAAGGGGTTACATACTGATATTTATTAGATAATAATAGAATGAATCACTCGATAGTTTTCTGTTGGTTAAAATAACTAAATCAAACAAAAAATATCAATGTGATAAAATTACACAGTTCTCATGATTAGAAAATATAGTCGATCTTTAATGTGGAAGCTCCACTTTGATTATAGTTAAATTGTGGCATGAATTCCATCAAATAACTATAGTTGGGTCAAGTGGAAGCATTGAAAGTGAAACACTATGCAAATGAGGATTCGTCTACTCGGTTATATAAGGCTAATATCATAGCCAACTTAAGCCAACTCAAAGCCAAATTTTATGGCTAAAGCTTTCGGTGAATAATAATTGTTATTATTGAACCAAGGACTTTATGTTTGGACTACAGAGTTGAATATGGACGATATTAGAATTTTGACCATTACTAAATTCCATAAATCCATAGTGATATAGTTTTGGTGAAGAGAATTTGTGTAAACAATTATCACTGTCGGGTAACGCTTAAATAAGTAGAATAGATTTAACCAAAAAGACGTGTAAGTGATAAATTCAGCCAAAATGTCACTCCATTAGCTAAGATGACGAGTGAACATTGATATCGGAATTGTTCGATATTAGTCGCTAACCGAGTTTACACCTGCGAGTTGCACAACCGCATCGATAGATTCTCTGAAATAGAGCATGATTTAATTAGTTTGTAAATTGTTATAATTAATTAATATTTTCTAGAAGTATTAATTAACTAATTATTTATTTGACATATAGGATTCCATTCGTATTTTTTTAAATCATTAGTATTTACTTGGGTGCGTACATAAAAGTTGTATATGTACAAATCGATATAAAATATCGATGAGCATTAAAATTTGATCTAAATGTGACTTTTTTCTGCATGTTATTAAACAAAATGGAGGGCCAAGAAACCTCATTCATTACAATCCATATGAAGAAAAAGAGGCTTGAAATCCAATGGTTAGATCTAGAAAATGAAGGGAGGAGGTTAAGGAAGGTTAACTCTATAAATATCTTATCTTCCATTCACTTGCCTCTCTTAATCATTTTCTTTCATAATCCTAGCTACCATCATCTTTCTTCCACTTCCGTGGTGAAATTTTTTAGAGAAATAAAAGGAAAATTTCTTAATGACATCCAATTAAATCAAATAAAAGTTGGTACTCCAAGCCGTTGCAAAGCTAGAAGCTAGGAGATAAGATCTATGATTGAATCTATCAATCAAGGTGTATTCAAAAGGGCAACATTAACAAGGTATTTTCCATTTAATTTTATCTATATGTGTTATGTTGTATATCTAGCAATTTATTTAATTTAAGGAATTTATATATGGATTTGCTGTCTCTTTTTACTTATGTAGATCTGAAAATTTTGTGATTTGTCAAATTGGATTTGGGTTTGAAATTGATAATGATGGTTCCTACTGATAATTGTATTGTTAATTTCTATTGATGGTGTTGTTTTAAATCTAGATCTAAAAGTTAATTTACTATTTTATGTATATTTATTTATTAATATACCAATGTTAATTTCCATTGATTCATAATTGGTTTTCTATTTCAAAACCAGCATACATGTAACATACATATACATACCTACAAACATACATATATTAAAATTAACCTGAAAATTATTTTACAATAAGCGGTTTTTATTAAAAAAAGAATTTACATTCATTCATACTTGCATACATATAGACATACATATGTGTGTGTGTATTAAAGGAGATTCATCTTAATGTATAAACATATATAAATTAACATCCTAACCTTGTTTGATAAAAAATTTCTTTTGGAATAAAATGAAAGGTTATGGTTTTGGCAAATGAATATTATTTAAAAAATCTCTTTATTTTCTTTTTTATTTTATTTCAAATCATTGGTATATAATTTATTTTGAATTTGTAGATTTTGATCTATTTTCATACTGTATTACCAAATCGGACAACATGATATTTTAGAAAAAAAAACTTGTATTTGGATTTTTTGATTTGTTCAAAATCAACTTAGAATTATTTAGAGATTTAACTGAAAAGAAAAGTTTTGAAATATTCATATATGTGTGTTTGTGTCTACACACACATATACACGTAAACACACACAGATATATATATATATATATAAATATATATATATATATATAAATATATAAATAAATATATATATATATATGCACAAGCAATATTTTGGACAGCTAACGTGTATATAAAGGGTGAATGTGTCTATTGTGGTGTAAATCCCAACACCTAAATACATACACATTAACTATATATAAAATTTGAAAAGTTGCACTTGCACTGTATACACTTAAGTATATTTAGATATTCTTACAAAATATATCAAGTATGAATTTTGCATAACTATCATTTAAGTAAATTAGTCAATCAATTTAATTGAAAGAGATGAATGAAAAGTTTCCCTCTCTGAATAAAATGAAACCTTCCCCTAATTAATGGGAGAGTTTTAAGAGAGATAAATAAAAGGTTTCTTTCTATGAATACGATAAAAACCTCCCTCATTTATTTAATTGAATTTGATTCACATTAAATGCATTTAATTAATGTGATTAATTAAATAAGTCAATACATATTCAAAATAAAATTTGATTACGAAAACAACTAGATTAGATATAGTGTTAGACACTATGCAGTTAAAGCCTTGCCAAATGCATACTATAGCTCATAGCACTCTCCGACCGCTATGCTTTTTCGGTTTAGCACTATTAAACAATAGATCTGTTTTAAGCCCCGCTATTTTTCGCTACACCTGATAAATCAAGGCTTTTTAATTCCCGCTTTACCAACATTAATATAAAAATGTTGATTTGGCCAGTTCTCTTTTAAACCAAACCAACAAAGTTAGGGTAAAAACCTAATTCTAGGGCATATGCACTAAACGTAAGTTAGAAATCTATTGTAGTCACCAAATCTAGACCGCATAAATCCTCGGTTTTGTTATAAAATATTAAATAATATTTTCTTTTCCTATATAAATGATGTGAGAATGAAAATAAATTAATTTTAAATATTTGGTTTTGTATCTCATGAAGCTTTTTACACCTTTGTTATTTTCCACTGTATCTCCGCTATAACCTTTTGCACCTCCAACGCTATAAAACCATGAAGCACTTTAACTGCACATGTTAGCCATTAGATTTCATAGGCCCACTATGATCCAATAGGAATTTTTTTTGAAATTCGTCCATTTAGCTTGCTTCCAACTAACCCCGTTCCAACAATGGTTTTAGAGCCAAATAGTCTATGTGGTCTAAATTAGTCATGCTAAAGCTATCCAATTAAGCTTACCAATTAAGTAGGGTGTCTAGAAATATAATATTTAGGTTTGGGTTTGGGTAATCAAGTACGCCGCTCTTCCTAGCTACCGGCCTCGCCCGAGAAGTGAAGTATGCTAAAAGATTGCCCCTAATAGAAAAGACTCAATTTGAATTCGGTCCTGGGCTAATTTCAAAACTGTTTTGAAATTAAAATAAAAGTTTTAAATTTAAAATTTTAATTTAAAATAAGAAAATTATTATAAATGTTATAATATAGATTTCAAATTGTTTCGAAATTAAAATAAAAGTTTTAAATTTAAAATAGTACACATATTATAAAAGTTATAATTTAATTTTTCAAAATGTTTGAAAATGTTATAAAATGGATTTTGAAAATATTATTTATTAATAAGATTAATAAAATAAATGAATAAATTAAATAAGTTAATTAACTAAATATATATACATGTAATGTATATAATGATATATGTTATGTTGTCTTGTTAAAGACAATATGAGTATACATGTGTGTATAAAAGAATTTTCGAAATTAATAAAATTGACTAAAACTGTTTAATTATATAAATTAATTAAAAGTTAATTAACAAATTAAAATACATACGTATGTATAAGATATATATGTGTTACTGTAAAGTTTAAAGTATACATATTCAATATAATATGTTATATTTGAATAATATAATAAATTGTTAGTTAGTTAAATTAATTATATAAGATTTAATTAATATAATATTATACATAAAATATTATATAAGTTAAATAAAGCATAAAAGTTATATAATAATAAAATTTATATAATATAATTGTATAAACTAAAGGTGGAACATTAAAAAAACCCTAAATAGACTTAAGGAACAAGCACATACGTAAAAGTACGTATACCATGATTTTAGATGTGTCTGACACTTGAATCATGAGGGTATTTCATGCGAAATGCATTGTTCCATATGTCGATATCACTCAACTAAATGTATTAAAGATTATGAATCTTGAATATTAATGTTATCCTCTACCATTTATATATTAATAAATTACTTGAACACTTTCTAGTTGTTTAGCTTACCTCAGGCTAGAGATGTTATGTGTAGTATTATTAATATATAGATTAGACAAGGTAAGATACTTATACATATTTGTTGAGCTTTCCTCAAGATATGTAAAGTATACTTAGCCATCGCGAAATGGTAGGTTCGAGTGAATAATCGCTTTTTACTTGTTAAGCGTTCCTCAAGGTAAAAATGCAATTAGGACAAGGAACCATAAGTCAGTAGTTGTATATGATACAACCAATAAAGAGTTATCTATCGTATATGGGAGTATAATTTGTGGAGATTTCCTCAAGGTCAAAATCCTAAGACATACGAGTCTTAACACCTACTAGTGAAGTCGAAAGACTTCTATGTTTCGTCTTGGGGTTTGGAGAAACATAAAATACTAGTTAGAGCCTTATTATAAAAAATGAAATAGTAACATTTAACATTTCTAATATTGTAAGAACATATGTTATATAATTTTATAATAATCTACATTGATAAGTTTATGCAATTAATATAATTGATAAATCATTTATCATTTAAAATATACAAATGAACTAAATTAATATTTACAAATAGAAATATAAAATATACTTACCAATAAATTTTTTATAGTCGACCCATGCAAGCGCTTAATTATACAGCCACTAAATACGTTCGTAACTTGGTCACTTATGAGTTTACTTACCCGAGACTATGCATTATCTTCAATAAGTTTCAAACTCTAAAAACAATACAAGAATATGGATATTTGATCTGTATATGATAACATATAAATGTTATTTGGTGAACGGTCACAATTTGTAATGTACGAGACATCGATGAAATTGGTTCATTCGAAATAAGCAAGTAAAACTTGATGCAAGATCGTGTATTCAATATGATTGATTACAATCATCACATTGTTGTGTTAAATGTAACATTAAACCAAAAGCTATAAGATAGATCTAAGAACTCGACTGTTGAAATGTTAGCTTGATCAGTTTACGTAGAGTGCTATTTATTTGGTATCTTTAAAAGTTAAGGATGACCTAAAGTACTTTTGTAAAGAGTTCATTATGATATCGTAGTAAAGATTTCTTTTGAATGGTTTAACTGTTTAGAAAGGAAAGTGAATATACGAGAGTAGATGTAACCTAAGGAAAGGTTGGAATAAAGGGAGTGAATGGTCACTTCTGCTTCATGGAAAAAAAATTAGAAAAGAGATTTGTAAAATAACAATTAATACTTAACATTGGAATAAAAAAATATGATTTATTTTCCAAAATATATTTCTGTTTAGAAAATTATTTTCTATGAAATTTATTCCTATAAGTTCAAGATATTTGATCTAAAAAATTCTTAATCGTAAATTGGTTACAATAGATGGAATAATATCCTACATTAAGTGGTTGAATGGAGCCCTATATTTCGCATGCTATTATAGTAATGGCAGAAATAGTGGGAGCATGCCATATAACACTAATTAGTCGCATCAAGTTATGAAAATTGTTTTTGTAGAACATACCAAACATTATTTATTGAATAATGACTGTTTTCCAGTATTGACTGAAAAATAGACATATTTTTGTTTCAATATGAGCATTACGAATATTCATTATAAAACAAAACTATATAGTGGTATTTGAGATGCATTGAAAAATAGTGAAGTATTTAATTTTATTTACAATTCTTTTGGAGTTATAGACTAAGCTATAGTTTGGAGAAATAAGTCTTGGATTATATTATTATGAATCATATGGTACCAATGAAATATATCTTAAACAATAAAGGCAAAGCATCCATTGAGTGGAGCATCATAAGAGTTGATGAACTCTTTGGATCAATACATATAGATATAGGCAATCATAAGTCTATTAATCCAAAATGTTTCCATACACTTCTTTGTATTCGTCGATGAGTTATCATAGACATGAACACGCGTATTTGATATACATGTAGTATGTCTATGGTAAGTTTATGTAATATAAAACGAAAGTAAACAACATAATGTGCAATAGGAAATAAAAATGATTCGATTTAATTAAATATGTGAGTAAATTGGAAAGCATTTCGAACATACCTAAAAATGAATAAAGATTCAATTTTAAAGGTCACTCCTTATGATGCACAACTATATCATTATAAGGAGTAATCGAACGTAAAATACGATTAATTGTGATTGAAGTTGAGTTAACTTCTTTCTATAAGGTCGTGTACTAAAGAGTAGTACACAATGTTAAAATTAATTTCATCTAAAGAATGGATTACAAAATCATACAAGGTAAGGGTTTAGAAGAAACCCCAACATATCTTAGGCTAAGGAGTTGGCAGATTGTGCAAGTCAAAGTCTAGATGTAATAATTGTTCGTGAGGGATCTTGTATGAATCGCCCTAAAAGGAGCTTGGGAAGATGGCCAATTCATGTTTGAACATTATCACAGTAAAATAAAACCCAATTAGATTTTTATATTGAAGGTAATCATAAAGTGTTTATGAATACCCATTCCGTTGCTGAGAAAAACCGTTATTCAGGAAACACCAACTTCACATCGAAGGAATTTCCTTTAAAAAAATTTGGTAGTGAAAATAGATTTAGATATGATCCAAAAATGAAACTAATTATGTGGGATGAAATGAAATTAACCTAACCTAAATGAACACAATGCATGAGTACCTAATAAGTATTATTGCACATAGATGAGAAACTGTGTAGTTTTTATCAACATCGAGAATAGATAATCCTAAGTTGTAAATTAAACCATTATGAGTATTGACTCCACGATATTATATAATGCACAAATCCAAAATTGATTCCAAGTGCATTATTAAAATATGATATTTGCACACGTAGTGATATGATCGATCAGCCGCAAATGAGTCTTCAAAAGCAAGACTAATGCAGTTAGAACATAATGAGAAACGTTGAAAAGAATAACATCGTAAATTTCAATCGTTGAAATTAACGTAATAGATTCTAGTTCAACGTTCTTAATTTATTTCGGATCTACTTACAAAATTATCGCTTTGTATGACTTCGTGTTTTGGTACATATCCGTTGTAATGGAAAATTCTAAATAATGATTCAGAGTAGCCCGTTTGCACATAACAACTAAAGTGTCTCAAAGTTAGTGGGAGTGATATTGAGTTTGTGGGTCTTTTGGAAATGATCCAAGAAATAATACGGTTGGTATCCAAATTGAACAAGTATTTTGATAAATGTGATAACCCTCACCTCTTGACACATTGATCCAAAGTTTAGGGTGAATTTAGGACTTGCGTCTCTGCCAATAAGTATGGGTTGTCGGGTTTTTATAACATTACAGAGACTAAACAGATATGATCTAAGTTATGCTACACTTTTAGAACTCACAACGGAATGGAATAAAATATAAATGTAGAAAATAGCCATCTCGGAAAATATCTCAAAACACAATCTCAGAAAAACAGTACGTGATCAAATATAGAGTACATATCATACCATTCATAGTCTGATATAAGAAATACTAGGTACTGATAAGATAGACATTTACATAGAGAGTAAATAAAGGGCAAGCAACTCATGTGATGAGCTCGCCTCTCCATATAATAAAATTAGGCTAAATCACATGCTTCCATGTCCTCCTGTGGTGGTGAAAGAAAGAAAAAGAGGTGGGTCAAACAAAAGTTTGGTGAATGGGTACATGTTTCATATATGGTAGTCATGTGCAGTTGACTTTAATTCGAATCTACGTAACCTAGGGTGTTATATAAATATTTGTGCATTCCTAGAGTCTTTTACTTAAGGGTTTTTATTTAACACCCACATACACTAAAAACTTGTGTAGGCTCCTACCAGGGTCAAACAACGGATTGAACCTTAATAACTAATAATCTGCCATCGCTACTAGAGCTACTCAACATAGGATCACCCTACAACTTCCCCATATGGGACTACATCTCACATTACGGCTACACGTAACTATCTCACAAGTTTCCCTACAATTACTATTAGTCCATGAGATGATGGTTTTGATGACAACAACCTTAGAATAGATTATAAAATATAAATACTAACATTACAAGTTTAGATATATATGTATATGCAGGATCTAACCATGCAGGTATCAAGAATGAAGACTGTACAAGATATAGAGATAGAAGACTCATGAGTATCAAGATTATCAAGAGTTCAAGAGTTCAAGGTTAAGTTTGTTTTATTAGGAATATTCGTTAAAACTCGTAGAAAAGCACTGGCATCTTAATATCCAATTTATTCGTGGAATGGAATCCACTTCGAGCCCATTAAAGGGATGGAACCCTAAGTAGGATGGAACCTACGAAAATCTAGCGGGACATTGTTTTGTATCCACTAATTTTAATTCAAATGATTTTACAAAATTATCTTGTTTTCAAAATGATTTCAAAACTTTCCTTTTAAAAGATTCAAAACTCTCTATCCTGATTTTAAATAATTTTAGCCTCAAAAACATCTTTAATTTCAAAGTCAAATTACTCCTGATTTTAAACTATCTTTTCAAATAATATATTTAACTTTTAAATATTTATACTTAGATTTAAATATAAAATTATAGTTAAATTATGTATATATTGTTTTTTTATATTTACTTATGTATTTCAACCATAGTTAAGTATATTTATAAAGTTTAAAATAATTTTAATTTAAGATAGAAGTTATTTTCAAAGAAAATCAAAATACCAAAAATTCCTTTGGGATGTCGACATGCCCCTAGGCACTATGTCGACATAGTGTCAGTTGGTTTCAAAATTCAAATTTCAAAAGAAGTGTCTATTCGCCATAACTCTTCATGAATGGACATGACTGTTGTTCTTCTATAAATAGGGGTCAGTTTCAACGAATTTTTAATCATATTTTTCTGGTTTTCACTTCTCTTCTTCTTCCACATTTCTTAATACAAAATCATACCATTACTCTGCCGAAATCAACATCGAATCATACTCGATTACTTCTAGTTTGATTCTACATCACTATCTCTACAAGGTTCTCAGTGCTATTCAGAGTTATAGACTTCTTTGTAATATATTAGCGAGAAAAGGTGTGATTGTAGCCTTGGAAATCAATTAAGCGAGAAAAGGTGTGATTGTTGCCCTGGAAATCAATTGGGTGAACTTGTTGCCCCGGAAATCAAGTATCTCTACCCAGAGGATTGTCATTTTGGAGGGTGTACCTCGTATGTAACGACCCGTAAATTTCAACTGTTTTAATATCGTAATTAGTTGAAATTTTGTGAAATTTTAAACGACAAAATTTTGAAATATAAATTTGATATTTGAAATGCGTCTAGTTAAACATAGCAACTGGTAAATTTTCGTCCGAAAATATGAAAGTTTATTTCGCGCTTAAATTTACTTCAATTTAATCAGTTAGAAAGCGATGAAAATAAAATGTTTCCGAAACCTAAATATTTTTACATAGAAAAATTCTAAAACATCTTCTGAGCAAGGTGTCAGTTTGTCGTTTTTCCAAATTCGGACATCTTTGGCTCCATCGATCTTATTTTTCAGCGTTTTTCTTGCATTTTTCGCCAGTAGAAAAATTCGAAATTTTTATAATTCAATCGTACCACTGATATCTGTATACCGTTTTGATCGTCTTGTCGTGATGGTCTCTGCAGTATATTCTTTTCTGTATTTTGGGGTCCGAAATGCGACAGAAACTGAAAGATGGTGTGTCGAACCATACCGGAATTTGTGACGTTTTGTTTCCTGCGTCTCTTCAAACTTAAACGTGCAGAGCACACAAGCAATTTATTGTCATAACTTTTCTACTGTATCTAGGGAAGCCCATTGTCATTTTTTTTAACTTTATATTTATTCACTTTTGGCGTTGATATTCCCAATATAAATCTATACGTTGTCTTTGCCCTTTCACTTTCTCTTCTCAGTCATGCGTTGCTTGTGAGAGAACACAACAATGGATATAAGTTGCCTTCTTCTTTGAAAAAATAATATATAAATAAAATTTTGCACCGCAACTTTGTCTACACGACCCGGTTCATCCCTCCATGCTCTTCCGTTCCCAAATGCTCGGCCTCCACCATTCTTCCTCGCGCATCCCCTCGCAGCCGCCGACAACCCAGCGCGGCAACCGATCTTCCATCACCTGAGCAACGCATCAGGCTTCATTTCCCTCTCTGCCTCCTTGCAGCAGCAGCCGAGTTCATCAACTCCCGTACTTCCACAAATTCTCAGCCTTCAATTTATAAAGTATGTTATATTTTTGCATGTAGTTGAGTAGATTGTTTGAGGTACAAACCTGTTACTTATATAATATTATACATGCACAGGTAGATCTATTTTTATGTTACCAAATATATTGGGTTTAGTATATTTGCAAAGACTTTAATAGTTATTTTATAAGGCAGTTTATATATAAGAAAGTATGGATGCTGATTTTATGTATATGGGTAGTTAATTTCAAAAAGTCAGTAAATATATATAATTCAGGGTATTCATATATACATATATATTTTAAAGGCCTAAGTTGAATCTATGTGAGATAAAGTTGGGTTTATATGGTTCATTTATATACATCTACGGGTTTGCCTTATGTTGTATATTAATATATGAGTTATGTAAGTGTTGTTTATGTGTATATATGGCTTATGAATGTACAACACATTAAGAGTATGTAAATCTATATAATCAGTTATTGTATAATATATGTAGTCTGTTGAATTTTGAAGTAAAGTTATAACAGTTTACTTGGTATGCTAGCTATATACATAACCATGGCTTTCATATATAAATATTGTTTAAATGATTTCCTGTACTGTTTGTTTTATATTTAAGTAAGTACTGATATTTATATATATGTATATTGAACGCGTATATTGTATGCGTTTGTACATATTTGCCGACAGCTATTTTATGAGGCACATTAGTATTTTTAAATTTATATATATATTATTTTAAACGTGTGTTTTGTTATATAAAATTTATGACTGATCTTTAAATTTTGGCAGAACTTTAAACTTTAATATGCATATTGGGTTCACGTATTGGGTAGAAGCATTGGTCGCATGTAATATAGGTGTATGCATTTTGTTTGGATATAACCATCTATTATTATACATATATGGGAGTTTTATGAAATTTTATAAACTGTTGATTATATATATATATATATATATATTTAATAAAATTTATATCGACTGGTTCTAATTTGCTCCATAAATTCTCGTATCAGCTTGTCCGTCGAATTCGTGCCAATCTAGTTTTGATTTGGAATCCGCAATTGAAATCGTAATTCACTCTATCGTCAAATTTCTCTAGCCTCGAAAGGTGAGCAATCACTCACGATTAATGTTCTTTTATTTATTAAATCTGATTTCAATTGAAACGACAATTGAAATATGCAACTGTTAGTTATTTACACTGTTATATCTGTTATTACCTGAATCAGTTCACCTGTGACATCTGACACCATTATCTGCTATTTATACAATGATAATCCAGTTTAGTTGATAAATGATTGATTGTTGATGTTTATATTGAACGTTAAATTGTTAATGTTAAAGTGATAAGTAATATGCAATTGAATTGATATATGATAGTTAACCATTTAAATTGAATCTATATGTTGAATCTGATTAGTTAAATTTGTGTAATATGACCCACTTTAAATGTTTAAATAAATTGACACGTAGAAATAGTGTTAACTACACCTTGAACCATTTAATGTATGTTGTATAAATTGATATAGTATGAAATTTAATAGTGGATATCAAGTGAAAAACCGTATAAATATTTGTGTAATAATCTTTAATCTACATGAAATGATAGTGTAGATTCTAGAGATAATTATATTAATTTGCACAAACAACAATGCGAATTAATACGATTATTTTGGGATTATTTGAATTGATTATTGGATTGATATTGGTTGTTGTTATTGCTTGTTTATTTACTTTGACACCATCCCAGTTATCACACTGCAAGTTCCCTTTGCTATGCTATGATTTTTAATTGAATTGGAATCGGATTGAAATGATAAATACCCAAATTAAACTTTGACCTAGGATAGAGAATTGAATAAAAACCGATTGGTCAATAATTTGATTTAAAAACAAAACGAAGATTTTATTTGAATAAATAATATGGTTTTGAAATGAGGTTGAAATTTGAATCTTTAATGAAAGGAAAATGTTAATATTTAATAATCTGAAATAAAATATTAACAATGTAATTGATGAAAGAATGTTGTTTAATTTGAGAAATGATTGAATTAAGTTTGAAATTATAATTAAGTTGAAATTATTAAACTTTGAAATTATTTAATAATTAAGTTTTGAATTATTTAATGATTAAATAAGATTGAATGATTTAATGATCAAATTAAATTGAATTCTTTAATAAGTAAAATTGAACTTTTGAATAAGTGAATTTATTTCGTAAATTATTGAAATTGAGTTTTCTTTATTAATTAAGTTTTTGGAAAATTATTTAAGTAAGTAAATAAGTGAAATTGAATTTCTTTAACAAGAAATAAAATGTGATTTATTGAAATTAATGTAAGACTTGAAATTTAAAGAATTTGGTTTGATGGATTTAATTTAATTAAATTTGTAAGTTTTGATATAATGAAGTTGAATTTAAATAATGGATTTAATGAATTGGAAATTTAATAGAAATTGTTTTGAATGGCAAGTTTACCTAACGAATATTGAATGAAATCGATAAATGAAGTTAAACTGATTTGAATGTTAAATTAAATTAATTTAAATGATTTCGAAATGAAACTTATATACGAACTTGAATCAATATTCGAATTGTTTTAAATAAAATTTGAAATTGAATTATAAGATTTTGAAATGGAAATTTGGAAGTTTTGAAACGGAAATTATGGAAATTGATTTAGAAAGATAAATGAAATGTTGGTCTACAAATTCTAATTGAAATTGTAATTGATTTGGTTTTGAAATTTATTAAATGACCAATCGGTGTAATAATTTCGAAAGTTATTAAAGAGACCGGAATCGGTTAGGGACATACTCACTGTCTAAACCGAAAACCACTTTAATAACTATACGCGGAGTGTGATCCAGAATGAAGTGGTTGGAATGATGAACGTGACGACTGAAGGAAGAGAACGATAATGGATAGCCTTGACACTTGTGTCAAATTGGAAATGACTAAAACAGGAGCCGTGCCGGGCCAATGGAGGTCAGCTACCTCAAGCGAACACACTTCTTCGAATTACTCATTACTTGTTGTCGATTGGTGCACCCTTGATTTTGGGAGTGTTGTTTCGCGGTGTTGCGGTCGCTGCGGCGATGCGTTCTCACCAGTCCGGATCAGGCAAACGGTAGTTTCACTACCTTGGGTATTGCCTCATGTGCCTTGTCATACTTGTATTCCTTTATACGCGACCACTACGATTTGTTTTGTGTTATACCTATGGAGTACTCCCTGATATCCCACTAGTTTACGGTGGAGTTTACAGTGCTGTATAGACTATAAAGCTTATATAAAATGTGTTAAGGGGGATAATGGTAACGCCTTAACACTATTTTGATACCTTAATTACTGATAGACATTATCTACTTAGCGTACATTACTACCTAGTAGATAGTTTAACGGATCCTTAAAGGATGGTTATTCCAAACATCCTTTGAGTTACTTGTATTTCAACTGCTATTTCACTTGAGTTGTATTTATTGATATAAGAATGTTAATCCTGAATCGAGTGTTTTGTGTTTTGCTTTACGCTCGGGTCAGACTGAGTGTACCAGTATTCGAGACTCACCTTTGAAGTTGGAGCTTGCTTGAAGATCCAGCCATCTATTCTGCTTTCAGTATTCGATGATTCCAGTGATGTATTATGCTTTGTATTTGATGTATCGCATTACTCTTCCGTTGTATCTGGTTTAACTCTGATGTAACTTATACATTTATATAGTAGCTTCATGAACTACTATCTCTTTTATTTCCACTGCATTTATTAATCTGTGTCTGTGATCTGTGATTATTTATTTACTGTATATGTTCAGTTTTGCTCAATTTAAATTAACAACGTGGTATTTTGAGCAATTCAATTCCGGCATGAGTGTCTACCTATACACTTATAATGGATGCGAATGGTCCAAAATATCGGGTCGTTACAGTTGGTATCAGAGCTTTGGTAGCTCTAGGCAAAACTTAGCATATAGGGTAAATGTATTTACAGAATCACTCTCATTCGAGTTTCAATCTCTTCCTTTTGACTCAATTCCTTTGAATTTTGGAACGTTCCCCTCGGTTCCGAAATTCATTCGTGTCCTTCACTATTCATCTTCTTTCAATTTTGGAGTATCACATAACTCCACTTCGAATGATCTTTATAATGAGTTGGCGGTCCCGCCAATCTCAAATTTATTTGTAAAGGGGTGAAACTCCTTTACAATAAGCATTGATTTACCAGAGATTTCTGTATCCTCGGATTACGATGCTATCTATCTCCTGCTATGCTTAAAATTCTATCCCTTGAGATCTGATGTTGATTTACCTCGGAATCCTGCATCGATCTTATTCCTGAAGTCACGGTCGACCCGGTAAAGGTTACCCGCGATTTATATAAACTTATCCATCTTTCAATTTTGTTATTTAATCATCTTATCTCTGTTTCAAACTTATCTTCGAATCAAAATTCTCTTTGGTTTGAGTCCAAAAAAATTGAATCTCTATTCTTGCTTTGAAATCTGTTCTTGTATCGTCGAGCGAGGAAGTGTATTTGTAAATTAATTTTAAAATGTTTTATATATTGTATTGTTTGAGTTGTTGATGTTGATTTGGGTTTCCGATCGATTCGTCTGATCAACGCCATCGATAGGATTTCCAAAACACTTGAGCAGAGCAAGCTGACACAATATTGTTTTCAAATTTGGAAAATAAAATAAAGTTTGTATGATTATATTATGAAATTAAATTGTTAATGAATCTGTTGTCAAAAATGATAATATTTGATTTTCATTTATTGTTTGGAAAACCATTGATTATTCTAATATGATAAATAAATGAAATTATAGAACATGGTTTAAAATTTTAATTTGGAATTCAAATGGATTTAAATCAGAATTTGAGAATTTAATTTCCGGTGATTTCCAACTTTGATTTGAAAGTTTTAGGTGTATAGTTTTAAAATATTTTCAAATTTAAATCATTTCAAAGAATTTTAAATGTTTGAATCAGTGCTCTCCTATTTTGTCGCTGGGAAATAATTTCGGTGATGACGGCCGCATCATCGACATTCATTTTCGAGTTTCGAAGTAGAGAGACTATTCCGTAGCTTTGCTACGGTTTGTTTTGAAAATAAATCGAGTTGAATTTCTTAAAGAATGATTTGATTTGTAATATATTGATGAATGTAAAGAAAAAAAAACTTGATTTTATATATAATATATATTTATTTGTCTTTAAATAAATTTGAAGTTACTCGAAAATTTGATTCTTAAATTTATGATTAAAGATGATTTCAAATTGTAAATTGGAGCAAAGATTTTGAATAAATATTTAACTTGAAATAACTGAATTGTAAAATTTTATTTGTATAATACTCAATTGCATTATATATATAACTTACCTAGATTTTTCAAAAGTTAATTATGTAATTGAATATTATGCAATATAAAATGATTGGATAATACCCAATATGAAATGTCCTTATAAAACAAATTTGAGTGCTTATAATAAATGTTATACACTTAAAGTTTAATTATAAAATGATTAATAGAGAAAAATAGAATAACGAGTTAACTGAATAATAAATGAGATAGAGAAAATAAATTCTATTTTAAGGAATTGATAAATTGATATTCGATCGACTTATGGAAATACCTTGAATTTAAAAGCAATTAGTGAATATAAATAAATTTAAATCGGAACTTTTATGGTTTAAATTAATTTATATGGTTTAAACATATGTGATAAGATATGTTAAGTAGAATAAATTTAACAGTAATTTGGAATTAAGAAGAATTTAAAATTGTTGAAGAAAATATGATTATACTAAAAGACTATTCAAATTTATGGTTTTAGAAATTGTAAATTTAAGAAAATGGGATAATAAGATAATGAATTCAGGAATAGTTGAGATTGATTTTAGTAAAATCAAATGGATTAAATCAATTATTGAATATCAATTAATTTAAATTTGAATTTATATGGTTTAAATTAATTGTTATTTTGTATTTCAAATCTGTTTTCTTTCTGGTTGTTTCTATCCTCCTACCTCCTTCCTTTTCGGGGACGAAAAGTTTTGAGTGGGGGAGACTGTAACGACCCGTAAATTTCAACTGTTTTAATATCGTAATTAGTTGAAATTTTGTGAAATTTTAAACGACAAAATTTTGAAATATAAATTTGATATTTGAAATGCGTCTAGTTAAACATAGCAACTGGTAAATTTTCGTCCGAAAATATGAAAGTTTATTTCGCGCGTAAATTTACTTCAATTTAATCAGTTAAAAAGCGATGAAAATAAAATGTTTCCGAAACCTAAATATTTTTACATAGAAAAATTCTAAAACATCTTCTGAGCAAGATGTCAGTTTGTCGTTTTTCCAAATTCGGAAATCTTTGGCTCCGTCGATCTTATTTTTCAACGTTTTTCTTGCATTTTTCGCTAGTAGAAAAATTCGAAATTTTTATAATTCAATCGTACCACTGATATCTGTATACCGTTTTGATCGTCTTGTCATGATGGTCTCTACGGTATATTCTTTTCTGTATTTTGGGGTCCGAAATGCGACAGAAACTGAAAGACGGTGTGTCGAACCATACCGGAATTTGTGACGTTTTGTTTCCTGCGTCTCTTCAAACTTAAACGTGCAGAGCACACAAGCAATTTATTGTCATAACTTTTCTACTGTATCTAGGGAAGCCCGTTGTCATTTTTTTAACTTTATATTTATTCACTTTTGGCGTTGATATTCCCAATATAAATCTATACGTTGTCTTTGCCATTTCACTTTCTCTTCTCAGTCATGCGTTGCTTGTGATAGAACACAACAATGGATATAAGTTGCCTTCTTCTTTGAAAAAATAATATATAAATAAAATTTTGCACCGCAACTTTGTCTACACGACCCGGTTCATCCCTCCATGCTCTTCCGTTCCCAAATGCTCGGCCTCCACCATTCTTCCTCGCGCATCCCCTCGCAGCCGCCGACAACCCAGCGCGGCAACCGATCTTCCATCACCTGAGCAACGCATCAGGCTTCATTTCCCTCTCTGCCTCCTTGCAGCAGCAGCCGAGTTCATCAACTCCCGTACTTCCACAAATTCTCAGCCTTCAATTTATAAAGTATGTTATATTTTTGCATGTAGTTGAGTAGATTGTTTGAGGTACAAACATGTTACTTATATAATATTATACAAAACATGCACAGGTAGATCTATTTTTATGTTACCAAATATATTGGGTTTAGTATATTTGCAAAGACTTTAATAGTTATTTTATAAGGCAGTTTATATATAAGAAAGTATGGATGCTGATTTTATGTATATGGGTAGTTAATTTCAAAAAGTCAGTAAATATATATAATTCAGGGTATTCATATATACATATATATTTTAAAGGCCTAAGTTGAATCTATGTGAGATAAAGTTGGGTTTATATGGTTCATTTATATACATCTACGGGTTTGCCTTATGTTGTATATTAATATATGAGTTATGTAAGTGTTGTTTATGTGTATATATGGCTTATGAATGTACAGCACATTAAGAGTATGTAAATCTATATAATCAGTTATTGTATAATATATGTAGTCTGTTGAATTTTGAAGTAAAGTTATAACAGTTTACTTGGTATGCTAGCTATATACATAACCATGGCTTTCATATATAAATATTGTTTAAATGATTTCCTGTACTGTTTGTTTTATATTTAAGTAAGTACTGATATTTATATATATGTATATTGAACGCGTATATTGTATGCGTTTGTACATATTTGCCGACAGCTATTTTATGAGGCACATTAGTATTTTTAAATTTATATATATATTATTTTAAACGTGTGTTTTGTTATATAAAATTTATGACTGATCTTTAAATTTTGGCAGAACTTTAAACTTTAATATGCATATTGGGTTCACGTATTGGGTAGAAGCATTGGTCGCATGTAATATAGGTGTATGCATTTTGTTTGGATATAACCATCTATTATTATACATATATGGGAGTTTTATGAAATTTTATAAACTGTTGATTATATATATATATATATATTTAATAAAATTTATATCGACTGGTTCTAATTTGCTCCATAAATTCTCGTATCAGCTTGTCCGTCGAATTCGTGCCAATCTAGTTTTGATTTGGAATCCGCAATTGAAATCGTAATTCACTCTATCGTCAAATTTCTCTAGCCTCGAAAGGTGAGCAATCACTCACGATTAATGTTCTTTTATTTATTAAATCTGATTTCAATTGAAACGACAATTGAAATATGCAACTGTTAGTTATTTACACTGTTATATCTGTTATTACCTGAATCAGTTCACCTGTGACATCTGACACCATTATCTGCTATTTATACAATGATAATCCAGTTTAGTTGATAAATGATTGATTGTTGATGTTTATATTGGACGTTAAATTGTTAATGTTAAAGTGATAAGTAATATGCAATTGAATTGATATATGATAGTTAACCATTTAAATTGAATCTATATGTTGAATCTGATTAGTTAAATTTGTGTAATATGACCCACTTTAAATGTTTAAATAAATTGACACGTAGAAATAGTGTTAACTACACCTTGAACCATTTAATGTATGTTGTATAAATTGATATAGTATGAAATTTAATAGTGGATATCAAGTGAAAAACCGTATAAATATTTGTGTAATAATCTTTAATCTACATGAAATGATAGTGTAGATTCTAGAGATAATTATATTAATTTGCACAAACAACAATGCGAATTAATACGATTATTTCGGGATTATTTGAATTGATTATTGGATTGATATTGGTTGTTGTTATTGCTTGTTTATTTACTTTGACACCATCCCAGTTATCACACTACAAGTTCCCTTTGCTATGCTATGATTTTTAATTGAATTGGAATCGGATTGAAGATAAATATCCAAATTAAACTTTGACCTAGGATAGAGAATTGAATAAAAACCGATTGGTCAATAATTTGATTTAAAAACAAAACGAAGATTTTATTTGAATAAATAATATGGTTTTGAAATGAGGTTGAAATTTGAATCTTTAATGAAAGGAAAATGTTAATATTTAATAATCTGAAATAAAATATTAACAATGTAATTGATGAAAGAATGTTGTTTAATTTGAGAAATGATTGAATTAAGTTTGAAATTATAATTAAGTTGAAATTATTAAACTTTGAAATTATTTAATAATTAAGTTTTGAATTATTTAATGATTAAATAAGATTGAATGATTTAATGATCAAATTAAATTGAATTCTTTAATAAGTAAAATTGAACTTTTGAATAAGTGAATTTATTTCGTAAATTATTGAAATTGAGTTTTCATTATTAATTAAGTTTTTGGAAAATTATTTAAGTAAGTAAATAAGTGAAATTGAATTTCTTTAACAAGAAATAAAATGTGATTTATTGAAATTAATGTAAGACTTGAAATTTAAAGAATTTGGTTTGATGGATTTAATTTAATTAAATTTGTAAGTTTTGATATAATGAAGTTGAATTTAAATAATGGATTTAATGAATTGGAAATTTAATAGAAATTGTTTTGAATGGCAAGTTTACCTAACGAATATTGAATGAAATCGATAAATGAAGTTAAACTGATTTGAATGTTAAATTAAATTAATTTAAATGATTTCGGAATGAAACTTATATACGAACTTGAATCAATATTCGAATTGTTTTAAATAAAATTTGAAATTGAATTATAAGATTTTGAAATGGAAATTTGGAAGTTTTGAAACGGAAATTATGGAAATTGATTTAGAAAGATAAATGAAATGTTGGTTTACAAATTCTAATTGAAATTGTAATTGATTTGGTTTTGAAATTTATTAAATGACCAATCGGTGTAATAATTTCAAAAGTTATTAAAGAGACCGGAATCGGTTAGGGACATACTCACTGTCTAAACCGAAAACCACTTTAATAACTATACGCGGAGTGTGATCCAGAATGAAGTGGTTGGAATGATGAACGTGACGACTGAAGGAAGAGAACGATAATGGATAGCCTTGACACTTGTGTCAAATTGGAAATGACTAAAACAGGAGCCGTGCCGGGCCAATGGAGGTCAGCTACCTCAAGCGAACACACTTCTTCGAATTACTCATTACTTGTTGTCGATTGGTGCACCCTTGATTTTGGGAGTGTTGTTTCGCGGTGTTGCGGTCGCTGCGGCGATGCGTTCTCACCAGTCCGGATCAGGCAAACGGTAGTTTCACTACCTTGGGTATTGCCTCATGTGCCTTGTCATACTTGTATTCCTTTATACGCGACCACTACGATTTGTTTTGTGTTATACCTATGGAGTACTCCCTGATATCCCACTAGTTTACGGTGGAGTTTACAGTGCTGTATAGACTATAACGCTTATATAAAATGTGTTAAGGGGGATAATGGTAACGCCTTAATACTATTTTGATACCTTATATTACTGATAGACATTATCTACTTAGCGTACATTACTACCTAGTAGATAGTTTAACGGATCCTTAAAGGATGGTTATTCCAAACATCCTTTGAGTTACTTGTATTTCAACTGCTATTTCACTTGAGTTGGATTTATTGATATAAGAATGTTAATCCTGACTCGAGTGTTTTATGTTTTGCTTTACGCTCGGGTCAGACTGAGTGTACTAGTATTCGAGACACCTTTGAAGTTGGAGCTTGCTTGAAGATCCAGCCATCTATTCTGCTTTCAGTATTCGATGATTCCAGTGATGTATTCTGCTTTGTATTTGATGTATCGCATTACTCTTCCATTGTATCTGGTTTAACTCTGATGTAACTTATACATTTATATAGTAGCTTCATGAACTACTATCTCTTTTATTTCCGCTGCATTTATTACTCTGTGTCTATGATCTGTGATTATTTATTTACTGTATATGTTCAGTTTTTCCAAATTTAAATTAACAACGTGGTATTTTGAGCAATTCAATTCCGGCATGAGTGTCTACCTATACACTTGTAATGGATGCGAATGGTCCAAAATATCGGGTCGTTACATCGTAGCCTTGAAACTGAGGGTTGTAATTGTTGAATTGTTGTTGAAAGGAAATCCGTACGTGTGTTGCGAGACTGGATGTAGGGTAACTCCGAACCAGTATAAAATCCGGTGTGTTCTTTCCTTTACTGCATTTACTTTATATTTGCATCTGTGTTTGATTCTGTGTTCATATCTGTGTCTGATTAGTGTATACATTATTAACAAATTAAGATAAAACTCAAAAATATTAACAAATTTCTTGAAACACTATTCACCCCCCCCTCTAGTATTAATTCTAGCCTTAAGATCCTTAATCCGCATTTCTCATATTTGGTATCAGTGCTTTCTTTTCAAAAGTTACATAATCTGAATTTTGAAAAGATTTAATATGGCTATTTTTGAAAAATCTGTTAAAACTAGTTTAGAATTGTTTAAATTATCATTGTTCCATGAGTCTGCATATGAATGTTATTCAAATTCTAGTTGTCTACCCAAATTTTATAATATGCAGGAAAGATGCTTTATGGGTATTGAGGAATCAATCCACAATGGACAATCTGTGCAGATCAAAAGGAATAAGTGGATACTTGATAGTGGTTGCTCTAGACACATGACTGGTAATCCGGATATGCTGAATAATATTATATACAAAGACGGAGGACTGGTTAACTTTGGAGACAACTCGAAAGGATATGTGATTGGCATCGGCAATGTCGGTAACTCTGAAACTCCTATTATTACTAATGTTTTGCTAGTTAAGAATCTGAAACACAATCTGCTAAGTATAAGTCAACTATGTGATAAAGGATATAAAATTAAATTTGAAAAAGATAAATGTCATATTGAAGATAATAACTCAACCATAATATTTGAGGGAACTAGGAAAAAGAATATTTATATTCTTAGTATGAAAGTTTCAAATGATAACCTATGTCTTTTGGCAGATACAAGTGACCCTTGGATTTGGCATAAGAGATTTGGACATTTGAATTTCAAACTCTTATCTAGACTGTCAAAACATGATTTAGTAAGAGGTCTCCCTAAAATGAATTTTAAAGTAGATAGTTTATGTGATGCATGTCAATTAGGAAAGCTTAGAAAAAGTTCCTTTAAATTAAAAGATATGATTTCAACTTCAAAACCCCTTGAGTTACTTCATCTTGATTTATTTGGTCCATCTCAAATTCTGTCAATAAATCATAGTAAATATGTTTTTGTAATTGTAGATGATTATTCTAGATTTACATGGACAATATTTTTGAAACATAAAAGTGATACTTTTGAATGTTTTAAATTTTTTACAAAAAGGATTCAAAATCAATTATCTTTAAAAATTATAACTATACGTAGTGATCACGGTGGTGAATTTGAAAATGAAAAGTTTGAGGAATTCTGCAATAAGAAGGGAATAACTCACAATTTCTCATTTCCAAGAACTCCACAACAAAACGGAGTAGTTGAACGTAAAAATAGAACGATACAAGAGTGTGCGAGAACTATGCTTTCAGATAGTAATTTACCAAAACACTTTTGGGCAGAAACTGTTGCTACCGCCTGTTATATTTTGAATAGAATTTTAATTAGACCTTTAACTGATAAGACACCTTATGAACTTCTTCATGGAAAGAAACCTAAGGTATCATACTTCAGAATTTTTGGAAGTAAATGTTTTATTTTAAATACAAAAGATAATTTGGATAAATTTGATCCTAAATCCGACAAAGGAATCTTTATCGTATATTCTAATAGAAGTAAAGCTTGTAGAGTTTTTAATTTAAGATCTAACACCATCGAAGAAACAATGCAAGTTTCGTTTGATGAAAATTTAAAAGATTTTGAAATTACAAATGATGAAGAGGATTTAATTAATCAAAACCAAGAGTCAACTGAAACTAATAATGAATTAAATCATCCTAATAAAAGGATTAGACTTTTAAAAGATCACCCTATAGAAAATATACTTGGAGATATGCAATCTGTTGTTAAAACTAGAAATCAACTAAGTCAAATGAGTAATGTAGCTTTTATATCATCTATTGAACCCAAAAATCCTAAAGAAGCATCAACTGATGATTCGTGGATTTTGGCTATGCAAGAAGAATTAAATCAATTCACTAGAAATGAAGTTTGGGAACTTGTTCCTAGACCTGAAGATAAAACTATAATTGGAACTAAATGGGTCTATAAAAATAAAATGAATGAACAAGGTGAGGTCGTTAGAAATAAAGCACGATTAGTCGCCCAAGGTTATTGTCAAGAAGAAGGTATAGATTGTGACGAAACCTTTGCTCCTATAGCAAGATTAGAAGCCATTAGGATTCTACTTGCTTTCGCAAATCATAATAATTTCAAATTATATCAAATGGATGTTAAAAGTGCATTTTTAAATGGATTTGTAAAAGAAGAAGTATATGTTGAACAACCACCACTTTTTGAAGATGAAAATTTACCAAACCATGTGTACAAACTTAAGAAAGCTTTATATGGTCTAAAACAAGCTCCTAGAGCCTGGTATGACAAACTAAAATCCTATTTATTACAATCAAACTTTGAAATTGGTAAAATAGATACTACTCTTTTTATTAAAAGAAATAAAAATGATATTCAACTAGTTCAAGTATACGTAGATGATATCATTTTTGGTTCAACTAACTTCGAAATGAATAAAGAATTTTCTGAAATAATGACAAAAGAGTTTGAGATGAGTCATATGGGTGAATTAAACTTCTTTCTAGGATTGCAAATAAAACAGTTAGATAATGGTATTTTTATTAGTCAGGAAAAATATGCTAAAGACCTAGTTAGTAAATTTGGTTTGACTGCTGCGAGTGGAAAACCCACTCCCATGGCAACCAATGAGTACCTTAGTAAAGAAGATCTCTCGAAAGATGTAGATTAAAAGTTATATAGAGGAATGATTGGATCACTACTCTATATCACTGCTAGTAGACCTGGTATCATGCATAGTGTTTGTCTCTGTGCAAGATATCAATCTCATCCTAAAGAAACTCACTTAAAAGTTGTAAAACGTATCATAAGATATATTAAACACACCTCTGATTATGGCTTATTTTATCCTAAAAATGATTCATTTGATTTAATATCATACTGTGATGCTGACTATGCTGGATGTAAATCAGACCGAAAAAGTACAAGTGGAACTTGTCACTTTTTGGGACATTCTCTGGTTTCCTGGTTTAGTAAAAAGAAAAATACAGTTTCTTTATCAACAACTGAAGCAGAGTATATTTCAGCTGCTTTGGCTTGTTCTCAAGTAATATATATGCAACAAACTTTAAGAGATTTTGGATTAAATATCTTAAAATCGCCAATTTATTGTGATAATACTAGTGCAATAAATTTATCTAAAATCCTACTCATCATGCTCGAACTAAACATATTGATATCAGACACCATTTTCTCAGAGATAATATAAGTAGAGAAGTAATTACTCTCGACTATATCAATTCTGAAAATCAAATTGCTGATATTTTAACAAAACCCTTAAATGAATCTACATTTACTAAATTAAGAAGAGAATTGGGTATTTTCTCATTAACTGAAATATAAAATATAAATAACGAGTATAATTAAAATTAATTCAAAATAAATTAAAAAGGAAAATATTCAAGGACCATGTCGACATCCCCACTAGACCCATGTCGACATATAACGTTTTTATTTTTTTTAAATTTTCCCACCAAATTTCAAAATTTTAGTTATATATTCTTCTCTATTTCGAATTCTTATTCATTCTCTCTGGTTTCTCTTCATTTTCTATTCTGAAATATATAAAATAATGGCATCTTCCTCTAAATCAAACATAAAATCAACTTTCTTATTCCCCTCTCCTACTTCTGGTCCATTCCAATGCTCTACTCTCGCACATGTAACTAAATTGGAGGAGTCTATGAAGGATACTCTTCAGATGTTAACTGAAATTCAAGTGACTCAACTTCGTATGGCGAAAGAGCAAGAAAGGCAAGGCAAGATTCTTAGGAATTTACAAAAATTCCTAATGGATAACCAGGCCAACCCTATGTTGATCGATGAAGACTCTTCACTCAATCAAGAACATGAGGTCAGCAATGAAGAAGAAGAAGAAGAACCAATGGAAGAAGCACACGAGGAGGATAATGACCAAGTAGTATGCGTTGGAGAAGTGTGTTTTGACAAAAATGGGAATCTTGTCGAACAACGTGGAAATTTCTGTTTCCACTATCCAAACTGTTCATTTCATAAATCTCCTATGTTCAGAAACACACATTAGTTTCTTCTCTTTCTTTCCGTTGTTATTTATGTTTTTATGTTTTTCAAACGCAAATGTAAATACAACCATACTCGTAATAAATAAAATCGTGTTCTTATTTGTGTTAGTATTATTGTGAATTCTTAGTTAGGATAGTTAATAGTTTAGGATTATATTTTAGTTAAGCATTGATTATGTATGATAACACTATCATTATAATCACAAGTAATGTAGTCTTAGTTTCAGGGGGAGTTATATAGTTTGGAGTTATCTTGTTTAGAGTAAGTTTTTTGTTGATGACAAAGGGGGAGAAGTATAAAATAGGATAGTTAGGCATATATTAAGGGGGAGTTATTAGAGTTATTAGGATAGAAGGAATATTTTATAAACAAAGATTGTCATCATCAAAAAGGGGGAGATTGTTAGTCCATGAGATGATGGTTTTGATGACAACAACCTTAGAATAGATTATAAAATATAAATACTAACATTACAAGTTTAGATATATATGTATATGCAGGATCTAACCATGCAGGTATCAAGAATGAAGACTGTACAAGATATAGAGATAGAAGACTCATGAGTATCAAGATTATCAAGAGTTCAAGAGTTCAAGGTTAAGTTTGTTTTATTAGGAATATTTGTTAAAACTCGTAGAAAAGCACTGGTATCTTAATATCCAATTTATTCGTGGAATGGAATCCACTTCGAGCCCATTAAAGGGATGGAACCCTAAGTAGGATGGAACCTACGAAAATCTAGTGGGACATTGTTTTGTATCCACTAATTTTAATTCAAATGATTTTACAAAATTATCTTGTTTTCAAAATGATTTCAAAACTTTCCTTTTAAAAGATTCAAAACTCTCTATCCTGATTTTAAATAATTTTAGCCTCAAAAACATTTTTAATTTCAAAGTCAAATTACTCCTGATTTTAAACTATCTTTTCAAATAATATATTTAACTTTTAAATATTTATACTTAGATTTAAATATAAAATTATAGTTAAATTATGTATATATTGTTTTTTTATATTTACTTATGTATTTCAACTATAGTTAAGTATATTTATAAAGTTTAAAATAATTTTAATTTAAGATAGAAGTTATTTTCAAAGAAAATCAAAATACCAAAAATTTCTTTGGGATGTCGACATGCCCCTAAGCACTATGTCGACATAGTGTCAGTTGGTTTCAAAATTCAAATTTCAAAAGAAGTGTCTATTCGCCATAACTCTTCACGAATGGACATGACTGTTGTTCTTCTATAAATAGGGGTCAGTTTCAACGAATATTTAATCATATTTTTCTGGTTTTCACTCCTCTTCTTCTTCCACATTTCTTAATACAAAATCATACCATTACTTTGCCGAAATCAACATCGAATCATACTCGATTACTTCTAGTTTGATTCTACATCACTATCTCTACAAGGTTCTCAGTGCTATTCAGAGTTATAGACTTCTTTGTAATATATTAGCAAGAAAAGGTGTGATTGTAGCCTTGGAAATCAATTAAGCGAGAAAAGGTGTGATTGTAGCCTTGGAAATCAATTGGGTGAACTTGTTGTCCCGGAAATCAAGTATCCCTACCCAGAGGATTGTCATTCTGGAGGGTGTACCTCGTAGCCTTGAAGCCGAGGGTTGTAATTGTTGAATTGTTGTTGAAAGGAAATCCGTACGTGTGTTGCGGGACTGGATGTAGGGTAACTCCGAACCAGTATAAAATCCGGTGTGTTCTTTCCTTTACTGCTTTTACTTTATATTTGCATCTGTGTTTGATTCTGTGTTCATATCCGTGTCTGATTAGTGTATACATTATTAACAAATTAAGATAAAACTCAAAAAGATTAACAAATTTCTTGAAACACTATTCACTCCCCTCTAGTGTTAATTCTAGCCTTAAGATCCTTAATCCGAATTTCTCACAATTACCACGTTGGGATAATTTTCTACAATTACGACTAAACGTACCCCAACCACGCATCGAGGGGGAGCCCGCAATGCCGACTCATTGAAGTGTCTCACCGTCTACATCCGTGTCCATTTCTCAAATTGTAATATACATCTCTTATTACACGCGTCGGGATCCATCAACAACACATTATCACGCCGCTTCAAAATCCATGAATACCAACTATCCTGTTGTGCCGGGCACACACACTTCATCAGGCATCAGTTAGTGCTGCCTGTCCACCGTAGAACCTTCTATGTGTGCCATTTGAGATAGAATCGCCCCGGTCGAATATTCTACCCCCATTGGATAAAGTACATTTACCTAACCTCGCAACGTCCTAGCGTCATCTCATAGGGAACTAGCTTCCCAACTATTTCTGACATCCACACATATGTATACAATATAGTTATACATATTATTAATAATTTTTATTTTTAACCTGGGCCTTAAGTCGATGTTCAGATTTCGCACCTAGGTCATGAGCTGGTCGATTGCTCAGGGTGAACGGTCGGCCAATCGCAATGTAAATTTTAGGGTTTCTATTTTCTTTATCCGATTTTAATTGCTCATTAATTTCATCAGTTCTCAACTTCCACAGTGAACCCTAAGTATCAATTTATAGTAACCAGCCTTTGCAATTCACCATATTAAATTCATAGATTTATACAAGTTTAAATAGACTAGTTTACTATGTTAAGAGAATGTAAGATAATATTCATTTCATGGTGAACACAGACTTTAAGGAGGGAACGGTTATTCCACCAAAACCGCCGGATCCGCCACAGCCAGAATGGCTTCCATCTCCACCCGCCGACCTGCAACCTCATTCCAATAGCGAGAGCAATTAGGAAAATCCACTGATGCCCCCTCCTGCGATTCAGACTACCCTGGAATGGAGCGGAGCAGTTCACCTTCGTTCACCACGTTGAATACTACATGGGCTAGATCTTGGACCTCAACGGTGAAGGATTGTGCAGCGCAACGTGATGGAGATATTACAGACCTAACATACTTTTCTCCTACTTCTGATGGAACAGTTACAAAAGGTCTCCTACCGAAATCAGTCTTCACGGCTGCAGAAGACAAATGGAGGAATACTTTGGTTGTATACATCTTGGGTAGGCAACCAATCTATAACAATTTTAAAGGCTTTATTGAAAAGATCCGGAAACCTACAGGAACTTATGAAACTTATGAATTGTTTATAAAAAGAACGGATTCATTTTTATTAAATTCTACAACGCGGATGATTGCAATAAAATAATTTGATCAGGTCCTTATACTATTAGTCCAGAATTCTGGTTATCAAAAAATGGAAACCTGGTATTGTACTTACTAAGGACTCTTTTTCCACTATTCCTATATGGGTACAGCTTATGGATTTGAAACTCGAGTATTGGAACAATAAGGGGATTAGCAGAATTGCAAGTGTACTTGGCAATCCTATTCGTATGGACTCTAATACGGCGATGGAAAATAGACTCAATTATGCTCGGGTTTTGATTAAAGTTGATGTTCACTTTACATACCCGCAGACAGTACAGATGGAAATTTATAATGGAGACAACGACATTATTCAGATTGAATATGAACACAAAATAAAGCCTTGTACGACATGCCAATATTTCGGCCAGAATGATACTAATTGTTCTAAAATTATCTTACAGGAATGGCGACCTAAGGATCATGCAGCACTGATACAAATTCACATCAAAAGAATAGTGATACAGTCTGAGAACAGAGTCATATAGTCCAATTACAACAATGTACTGACAGTTTACATATTAAAACAACAAATGACACTGATACAGTAAATGTTGCTACCCACAACCCTTTCTCGGCACTCGATGAAGATCCAGAACAACCTAAGGACAAATGCAGCGCAGACTACTCTGCTTCGACAGATCAAACTACGTCTTCGGCAACTGAGGCTGAACCATTGAACTGCTGTGCAGACCTGGGTAATGAACAAGGTAGCAGTCAGTGAGATACACAACATTTTATACATACTATTGCTACTACCATTCAAGAATCTGGCAGTTCGTCAACATCTAATGTAGAAGTCTCCCCCATGGTTATGAAAAACCCTATTTATGATCAAAAGCGTGCGACAGCAGCAAATTCCACAACTGTACGTAAGGCTCCTCCTAAAAGAATAGCAAGGAGCACCTCGATGGGTAAATGAATATTATGACATGGAATATTAGAGGTATAAATACCGATGACAAAGTTAATCAGGTATTCACACTTCTAAAATCTCACAAGCTTAATCTTATAAGCTTGGTTGAGACAAAATTATCAACTACTAGTATACAGAAGTTCCATCAGAAACTACGTAACTGGACTCTCGTCCACGATAATGATGAAGGCAGCAAAAGACGTATTGTGATTTTACTAGATACAACTGTGTGGGAACAAGCTATATTTAGTAAATATCAACAACACATTACCATGCTATTATACAATAAAGGAGGCTTACAACTACACTATACATGCGTTTATGCAAGTAATTCATTTTTGGAGCGACAGAAGTTGTGGGATTTGCTTAGGGTCGACGCTTCATCTATAAGGTCTCCTTGGCTCGTAATGGGGGATTTTAATAATGATCTTAACCCGAAGGACAAAAAGAGAGGTTTGCCTATCCCTTTCTCCTATTTATATTCGTTTAAAAACTGTCTTTTTAATTGTGGATTGGTCGAATCTAATTTACAGGGCTGTAAATTCACATGGTGGCGTAGAGGGATTGCGACCCACATAGACAAGGTGTTAGTTAATTCTGATTTCCTGTCCATGTTCCCACAATTCACCACTATTGCCTTGCCTTCTTTAATTAGTGATCATACCCCCTATTAGTTACTTTTAGCCCACGACAGAAACATCAAAAATCCCCCTTTTTGATATATAAATAATTGGTGCTACTGGGAGGGATATGATCAATGCATTGCCAATGGCTTATCAAAGAACGCTTGGGGATCTTCTGCTTACAGGTTGATTTACAAACTTAAAGCGGTTAAAAATGAATTAAAACCTTGGCATCGGTTAAGAGCTAAAGAAGACAACATAAGTAATATGCAAACAAAGTTCGACATACTGTTTTATATTGCGGATCAAGATCCAGAAAATTATGACACTTATGACAACTTGCATTACTTAGGACAGCATTTGAATGACCTGCTATTGAGGAAACTGGAATTTTTACGACAGCAGAGTAAAGTTTTGTGGCTGCAATAGGGTGACAGTAATTCCAAGCACTTTTACGCTAAAATGTCAATGTGAAGACACAGAAACAAAATCCAGGCTTTAATGGATGCAGAAGGTCATTACATATATGATTGCAACAGTATAAAAGCCGAAGCTCTAAATTATTACCAGCAGCTTTTTAATGGTGAAATTATGAATTTTTTCCCCACCATTAACACTAGACTGAAAATAAATGACATGGGAAAAGAGTACTTATCTTCCCCTGTCACACCAGAAGAAGTTAAAACAGCTCTATTCTCTATTGATGATGCTAAATGTCCGGGCCCCGATGGTTTTTCATCCAAATTCTATAAACCGCACTGGACTAACCTATAGGAGAGAATAATAAATGCAGTGTCAGAAATATTTCACAGCAAAAAATTACCAAAGGGAATGAATCATAATTTTATTACTTTGGTTCCCAAGAAAGATAAGCCTCAAACTATTTCAGATTATCGACCTATTTCTTGTGCTAACGTTTTTTATAAAATTGTGTCCAAGATCATTTGTAATCGAATCAAATGGTATCTTCCTTGTTTAATCACAGAAAATCAGTCATCTTTTATACTGTGGAGAAATATTGGTGAAAACGTTTTACTCGCTCATGAACTAATCTGGGATTTCTCCAAGCGAGGTAAATAGAAAATGTGTGTTAAAATTGATCTCCAGAAAGCATATGATATGGTTAATTGGGAATTTGTAACTCATATGCTTACATCTATGGGGTTTCCTACCTCCTTAGTGAAGCTTATTTATGAATGTATATCTACGCCTACATTTTCTATTATGATGGACGGTAGACCGGAAGGGTTTATTTCCTCCAACAGGGGACTCCGACAGGGAGATCCTTTGTCCCTTTACTTATTTTGCACCACTATGGAATTTTTTAGCCTATTAATGGAAGATGGATTTTATGATGGACGTCTACAACCTATTTCTCACATTCAATCTGTTATTACACATCTTTTATATGTTGATGATGTCATGATCTTTTTATCTGCTACAACAACTAATGCTACTTACATGAACAAAATTTTCACTATTATGGAGGAGACAGGGGGTTTGAAGATAAATCAAACAAAATCTCAATTATTTTTTAGTGCTAGTGTAACGTGTAAGACTGAAATTGTTACCATTCTACAAATGCCAGAACATGAATTACCTGTGAAGTATCTAGGAGTCCCACTCTCAGTTGACTATATTCATGCATCTCATTGTTTACCTCTGCTACAGAAAATAAGCTATAAGTTAGAAGGTTGGGACTGTAATCTATTAACAACAGCGGGAGAGCAGAATTAATCCACAGTACTATAACACCCATTGTTATGTACTGGGTTTTGATCTATAATTTACCACAGTCAGTGTTAACAAAGGTGGATAAGTTATGTGCAGACTTTTTATGGAAAGAGAAACTACTTAAAATTTCTTGGGAGACTTTATGTAAACCTAAAATTGAAGGTGGGGTAGGTTTACGTAGACTCACAGACTTGAATAAAATAAACTCCTTTGGAATCTACTTACTACGGATAGCTTGTGGTCGAGGTGGATGAGGATCAAATACATGGCCAAAACAAATTTCTGGGTCTTGCCCATTGATAATAATTACTCCGGGACAATGAAATCTATTTTGAGACAACATGAGATCGCTGTCTCCATCATGACCAGAGTAATTACTACTGGGGAAGACACTGATACGTGGTTTGATCCTTGGATAAACCACAAATCTCTTGTTGATTTTCTAGGGTGGAACAGAATCCATTTAAGTCACACAGCTAAGAGTAAAGTTTCTCATATTATACATGAAGGCCAGTTTCAACCCCAACTGTTATCAGAGATTAGAGAAGTAGCTGCGCAAAAAAAAATATGAATATTGTCTCTGACAACACCAGGGATTACTGGAAAATTTGTGACAATAAAAATTCGTGTTCTCCAAAGTATGAAATGACATACGATCATCTACAGATGGTGATGAAAACTTTAGAGTAATTTGGTATAACAAAACAGCAAGAAAGTTCTCCTACACGACATATTTTGCTTATTTACAGCGATTGCCTACGGCAGATCGTCTTACAAATTGTGGAATTAATACCGACTCTACATGTGACCTATGTGGTGAGTACATAAAAAATCATCAGCATTTATTTACAACTTGTAAATACAACACTTATCTATGGGGATGCACTATGCTTTGGCTTGCCGTACCGCCTTTCACTGCCATTGCTTTTGGGGACTACCTGGCCAGATTACGCTTTCATTTCAACACGAAATCAGTATTACGAGACTTGGCATTTGTTACAGCATCCACTCTTGTTCACCACATCTGGGTCGAATGAGTTAGGAGGCGATTTGAACATCTGAGATGCTCGAGGGAGGTCAGGTTAAAGCTTGTGGAGATAGACGTCAGGCAGAAGTTGTATCGGCGATTAAATCGACGACGTGTGACATTGGAAGAGAGGAATTTGTTGCTCAGATTGGGGATTGAGCTGGATTATAATGGTTGATGGCGGCGTATTTCTCTCAAAGGTTTAGGGTGTTTGTGGTTACGGGCTATAGTAGGTGGTTTAATGAAAAGCGGGGGTGTTTGTTGGTTTGGGCTTCATCGTTTTTGGGCCTGCAATCTTTTAATTTGTTTGTAGGCTTTGTTGTTGTATTTTGTTTTGACCTTGTTTTATGTTAGATTGTAAACTCCGTTACTAGAGGCTGACTATAGGGGATGTCGTGCTCTTTTTCCTTGCCACAATGGTAAGGTTTTTTAAGGAGGCGAGTCTCCCTATTAGAGGTTCTATTAGTTATTAATAAAGAACTTTTTTATTTCGAAAAAAAGACTAGTTTACTTTATGATTAACCAATTTTAGGGTTTTCTATTAATTACCAGAGGGGTTTAACTTGAGTTAAGATTAGATTAGCCAGTTTATACCAATTTCAATTTATACTTCAGATTTCAAATTTTAATAACATGGAGTACAATTAATTACTTACATCCTAGGTCAAATGGAGCAGGTTAAAATTAACTATAAACGACCAACTTATTAAAGGTGTTCCCACTCACCTCAGATCCAAGCTCTAACTCTATTCCTCCTCTGAGAATCGACACTCGTTAGCTTACACCCTACTTAATCTAATTAATTATATTCTCTTTGCTTTGTTTCTAATTTATTTTGATGAAATTTTATAAGTGGAGAGGATAGATTTTGGCAGAGTTTCAGTGCACTGTTAATTTTCTAATGAATCAGGGTCTTGGTTAGGTGTTTATTATAGGGATTTTAGGTTAATATGGAGCGCTAGATTTACACTAGAGAATATTTACTTTCGTCCTGGATGCACCTCGATTACTTTGTACGCACGTAAAATATTTCGATCCATCACGTTCGCCCATTAGCCACTCTAGATCTCCGAAAATCAACATCAACCGGACAACCGCTAGGGTAGACCGGTAGGCCACTACATGTCAACCGACACACCATGGGTTGTTAACCAATGACATAGTTTAATTAGGAAAGTTTTTATATTTAATTTAATTCGTTTTTTAACTTTAAAATGTCCGTAACTTCTCGGTATGAACTTTGATTTCAAATTGTTATATATGAAAATTATACAGAAAATCGCTACGAACGCAATATACAAGTTTCGTTACCAAATTCGGACAATTGTGAAAATTCTATTTTCACCCTCGTTACACTTAAATTTTGTTTTCTTATTAAAGTTTCCGCTTAAATTTCCAGAGTGTTGCATTCCCCTTAAAAGGATTTCATTCCCGAAATCTCAAAGGACAGGAAAATGTAACTCGTATGTGTAATAGTTGATAGCTACAACCATCTACTCATCCATCATCCATGGGAAATCATTGTCCTTAGTAAATTTCTAATGAGGTATATGTATATGCAAGCATGAAATGCATGTGAACCTATACTAATGCAAAGAATAGGCGGTCTCCTGATCTTGTCGACCTCCTGTCACGCAAGTGCTCATGCCATAAATCTAAAATATATGCAACATCCTAAGTATACATGCAATTCTATATGTATGCGCAACCAATTAATCTATATGCAACTGCCATATACATAATGCTTAACAAGATAAACAACAAACAAGAGATAATGTGAGTATGTGTACTATCTAGAGGATATAGTGTCCTAAATGTGTAAAAGAAATAGTCCAACTAATACATCCACTAGCATCCATCATCCATAACATGTCCTAATGACACGTTTACAACCATTACTATCATCCAACAACCTCTACCGAATGGGTGTACCAAGCTAAGTCCTAATGCATAAGCAATCTCTACTTATTAATTTAAATTGGAAACATACCAGAAAAGAGTTGTTAGTGGGTAGCTTGGATCTTCTCCTCAAGCACCCATGTACTTTCCATTGGATCATCTTCCCTTTGGACCTTAAAAAGTTTGAGTTCTTTGTTTCAGAGTCGCTTTGTACCATGCTCAAGAATATAAGTGGGTGCACAGCGAATAACTAACTCCCTCTCTGCCCCCACCTCCTCTAGCTGAATCGGCTCGATTACGGTAGCTAAATCATGCAAGCACTTTTGCAAGAGCGAAATATGGAAAACATCATGTACTCCCTAACTACCAAACCTCATAACACACCTAAGTGGTGAGACTTTCAAAAATACCATGTCGCCCACTACGAACTCTAACTCTGTACGTCTGCTATCAACATAAGATCTCTTCCTATCTCGCATGGTTTTCATTCGTTTACGGATCAAGTCTACTTCCTCGGATGTCTCAATCACAATATCTGATCCAAGAATAATCTTATCCGTAGTGTCCCACCAACACGACGTGATCTACAGGGTCTACTGTATAGTGCCTAAAATGGTGCCATCCTAATACTCGCCTGATAGCTATTTTTATAGGTAAATTCCACCAGCGGCAAGTGATCCTCCCAAGAGCCTCCAAAGTCCAAGATGCACATCCGAAGCAAGTCCTCCAAGACCCGATTCACTCTCTCCATCTGTCAGTCCGTCTACGGTGATAAGCGATACTCAATGTCAATTCGGTTCCCAAAACCTCCTGTAGACTTCTCCAAAACTTGCTGGTGAAAAGTGGATCTCGGTCTCTAATGATGCTAGTAGGAACTCCATGTAACCTAATGACCTTCCTTACGTATAGAGTTGCCAAAGATGTTGTCGTCCTTATACTTCTAACCGGTATAAAATTAGCGCATTTGGTCAGCCGATCGACTATGACCCAAATACTCTCATTTTCTCTCCCAATCCTCAGAAAACCATAGATGAAATCCACAGAAACTCCCTCACTTCAACTGAGGAATATCCAATGGCTGCAACAAACCTCCCGGCTTCTTCTGCTCTGCCTTTACGCTCTGACAAGTGATACATTGAGCTACATACTCCGCTACATGCTTCTTCATTCCAGGCCAATAGACGACTCTCTTCATGTCATGGTACATTTTGTCTCTGTCTGGATGAATGGTCATCCTCGATTGATGAGACTCGGCTAGTACCATATCAATCAACAACATAATGAGAGGAACACATAATATAACATCTCATTGTAACCATCCCTTCGAGTCAATGGCATAACGCCTATAATGACTCGACTGCTCTCCTCTACCTAGCTCCTTAAAGGTATCTATTAGCTCCTTATCTTGCTTCTGACTGGATCCAATAAGTTCCATGAGTGTAGGTTGCACATCTAAAGCTGCTAATAATCTCAGGGTGATGTCTGATAATGATCGAAAATCAAATATTGAAATGAACTCAAAATGCTTCCACTCTAAGAACAAAGGATTTAATAATGCATGATGTCTGCTCAAGGCGTCGATCACTACAGTGCCTTTGCCTGAGGTATATGAGATATCAAAATCGTACGATGCCAAAAACTACATCCACCTCTGCTACCTTAAATTCAAGTCCTTTTGGGATAACAAATACTTTAGAGACTTCTGATCTATATATAGCTCAAATCGCTCTCCTAAAAGTGTGACGCCCCACCTCTATACTCACACTAGTTAAGGACACTACGGGGTAATGCCGTCGACTAGCACGAAGAATAAGGCTGTTGAGGAGCGACCATCTGTGTAATTGCTTTGTGAGAGTACCGATATGTCAGATAGAATGACTTGCATTTCATTTCAAGAGGAAATCCGACATATCAAATACAAACTCAAAGCTACTACACAGTGGCTATGTGGGCTTCGGAAACAAATATAGAAATAAGCATAACACAATTCAGTCACATATATTCATATCACAAAGGCGGAAACAGATATAAATATAACACATAAAAGTGTTCATCAAAATAGTGGTCATACAAGATCCACTACATCACAAAAGAATAGGTACAAGTGCTAAGCAAAAGAATATGTATACATCAAGGAGTCTCTAACTCAAATGTATAAAAGCAAGAACTACTAAGCTAAAGTAGTTAGCCAAAAGTCAGATGATGGTCCCTGATAAGAAGTCAAGTAGAAGCACCTGAATACCTCGGTCTGACCCGAGTATTATTTAAGAAGAAAATAATAAACGGATCAGTCTAGCTATAAATATCATATAAAATGAGATAGGATAAGAGATATGACAAAAACATATGATAACAATAATGCCATACTGTGACAAGTATACATCAGATAACAACAAAAATCATACAATATCTCAAATGTTCTCAAACACTAAAAAGAATGTCATATTCTTTAAAATTATTCACCAAAACACAAATATTGACAAAACATATCAATGCCAATCGCAAAAATCGGTGAAACACAAATTCTAGAAATCATCAACTAGAAATCTAGAAATCACAAAAAGGGGAAGGCCTATCACAAACGGGAGCATGAAAACTCACCAACACGTGTATCACAAATGGGTCGCTATCCCATAAAATGAGCCGGAGCTCCTCCAAACAGGGTATAGTCCCCCCTTACGGACCATGAGCTAAAGCTCCTCCTATAAGCCGAAGCTCCTCCAAACAGGGTATAGTCCCCCTTGCGGACAATGAGCCGAACCCTTTGCGGACTATGAGACAAAACTCCTCCAAACAGGGTATAGTCCCCCTTTGCGGACTATGAGCCGAAACTCCTCCAAACAGGGTATAGTCCCCCTTTGCGGACTATGAGCCGAACTCCTCCAAACGGGGTACAGTCCCCCACGCGGATAAAGAGACATCGTACATCGCTAGTCTAAATCACCAAAGGATCATCATTGATCGATAAGTGTAAATTACACTAAGCTAGTAAATAAATGAGTTTAGCTTCATGTCCCATAACCACTGGCTTAACTTAAATATTTACGAACAAATTATAGATTTCCACTCGAAAATTGTCACGAGAGTTCAATCGAACAAGTCCAAGAATTAACCGACTATGTAAACGCAAGCGTTTCATACCACTTGTTTTGCTAAGCCGTTTAATTAGATTTCTCATACGAACGAGGTAAAGGTTTGTATATACTAATAGATTGGAAAACGGATTTAAAAACGAGTTTTGTATTAAAAATGGTATTGAAATCATCTTTGTGAAAGTGTTTGAATATTTACTACTAGTATAGAAACCTTTGTATTTTTTAAAAGTGACAAATCACAGAAAACCATTGTAGAAACAAATCGATCAACAAAAATTCACATTCGACGACGTGAATCAAAACCATAAAAATCGATATCGAATCCATCAAATGGATATTCCCAAAAATCCAAAGAAAGAAGTCATCAAAGTCGATAATAAGTGATAACCACTAACCAGATCAACAAAAATCGATCAAATTTGGAAATCCACTAAAAAACAGCCGAAATAGGCAAAATGAACAGTTCCAGACGTCTGGGGGTTCATCCAGACGTCTGGATTTGGGTTCTGGAAATATTCCAGAAACCTTCCAGACGTCTGAACTCTAATTAGACGTCTGACAAGTTGTATCAGACATCTGACAAGTTGTATCAGACGTCTGACAGTGTGCACCAGACGTCTGAAAGGTTGTATCAGACGTCTAATTCTGTTCTCTGCATTTTTTTTCATCTGCTGCCCTAACCAGACGTCTGGACCTTCCAACCAGACGTCTGGTTGCCTTTTCTGGGCAACATTTTGCCTAGGCATTATGGCCAAAACGATTCGGAAGCGATCGGACGAGCGACGGAGGCTAGGGATTTATGCCAAGCGACAACCCAGTCCTATAGGCTCTTTGATACACCCCAAATAACACGTCCAAATATCCAAGATAGGATCTTTAAAGATTTTGACTTCAAAACGCCAAAATTTGGAAAATTCACCAAATCAATTCAAATCAAAAGCAAATGAACATGAATAGATGTTAGGAATTCATACCTAACAACAATGAAAGTTATAAACTTAGATGTGAGTTAAAGAACTCGCCTTTAAACCCAAAAAACAATGAATGAGAAGCTTTTAAAACAAAGGAAAGATCAACCACTCTTCAACTTCAACTTTAGAAGCTCCAATCTATGATCATAGGCAAATATTTCCTAAATTAGGTTATATGAATTTCTGGAAATTAGAGAGAGATTGAGGCGGAGAAGAAGAAGAGGATGCTTACCTAAGCTTCTCTTTGATTTCTAGAACTTGAATTTGAATTTCCTAGGAAAACTAGGGTTTAGGAATTTTAATTTCCCATTCTTTCCCCCATTTTTCTTTAGCTTGAAAGTGTTAGGAAATGGAATGAATGAATTGTTAAATATGCGTGTATATGATTTTTGTTTGATGATAATAAACATATATACATTCATTTAAATGTATTTGATATTGTACTATTTTATTTTTCACAGATAAAATAAATATTTGCTGAATAAAATAAATAACATAGAATTGGAATTCAAACGAATATTTTATTCAAACAAATATTTATTACAATTTTGATAGTACAATTTCAAGCTCTCACTATAACTATACAATTTCAGTCATAATACAATTACATCACAATTTCATAGTTACATCAGTTCCTCACTACATATCACTCACACTCGTATTTATCTTCAACTTCATTCCAATGTGAATCCAGCATCTGAGAAATCTGCAGAAATATACATTGACGCAGTAAAATTGAAAATAAATTGTTTTTGCAGTATAAAACAAAATATGAATTTTTAAAATAATATTTGCCTCAGTTATTTGGGTTGTTCGTCATCATTTATATTCGAATTCATCACACACGAACATTGTGACATTCACAGTGCATCACTATACATGCCACAAGGCCGTGCACACCGAAATGTACACTTGATAATGTTACAGTGACAGGTGAGCACAGGTCAAACCCAAAAGAAAAGCTGGGTTCAACTCAAGTGCAACACAAATAGAGTCACAACACGTGCACAAGGTCAAACCCGAGCATTTAAGCTGGATTCAACACAGGGCAATAGAGATCAAGTCACTGCTATCATGACTCAACTCAATACAGCAACGAATAAACAAACTGTCTCTGATGGTACAAGTCAAAGAACACTTGATCAGACACACATCAATATGGCAACAAGGCAAATGTACATGAATGCTCAAAGATAAATGTATGTATGCACATATATGAAGACTACATGGTCAGACTGCACCATAACAATGCTAACATGAAGTGCTCACATACTCAAAGACTCAAACATGTCAACAAGCACTGATTCAAGGACCAGTGATACAAGTAACATGAGCAGACCCAAACAATACATACACCAACCAGAACAGATAAGAGACAAAGTGGATACACAACATGAAGCACATGAATCCGGACTGAAACAAATGATACCAGATTCAATTCAAACTGCAAATGAACTATACTCAAGTACTACAAATCAAAGAACACATATTTGGTGATGAACAAGTATAAAAGAATGTGATAGCAATATAAAGTGCGTACACAAGTGAGGAATGAAGAACAACAAGCTACAAGAAGATCAACATCAGTAATCAAGTTCAACATCAGGTTGCAAGTGCAACAGGTAAGAGATGAAGCACACAAAGCCAATGTACCAGTGAAACTGTACAAATGCCGAAGTCACAAACTACATCAAATGACCACAAAGACTACAAGCCAATAAAGAGTCAGAGAAGTAAGTGCACAAAATCAAGCGACAGGTCGAAATGGTTTCAGGGAATGAAAGAACTGCAGACATGGTTATCAAGCTACAACAAGTGACATGATGAAGCAGTGCAAACTCAAATGAGTAAGTGCAACAGAGAATAGCATCAATGCATAAATGACTACAGAACATCAAGATGAACCAGACAAGACCAACTGCACAATGCAAATGAACTCGACCAAGTACACATCACAACAGGTTACAGTGGATATCGAACTCAACAGTGGAGAACAAGAAATCGAACCAAAGTCAGAAAAACATCGAAGCCGAAGACAGGAATGAACTCGAGATTATCTATAGTCAAAGTACACAGAAGCCAGAAGAAATGTAAATGCAGACCAAAGAATCAACATAGTCAACCAGAAAATATTCTCGAAATTAAAAGTAACTAAAAGTCAAAAATCAAATCCAAATAAAAGAGGAAAGTTTCTACCGTATCGATCAAGCAAAAGATCGAACGCTTCAAAATTGAAGCCGTGAGTATCAAGTAATAAAGCAACGAAAATATAGGAATTGAAAAGGTCAAAATTCATCACAAACATCAAAACGAAGATCAATGGCCAAAACAAAATAATTGACGAATTCAAAAATTATCAGATGAACGTGAATTTAGGAATTCGACTCCTATTTAAACCACAACATCATCGGCTTTAAAAAACATCGAGTTCAATCAAGCCAAAACCAGCAAAGCAAAAGGAGAAAATCACATACCGGTATCGCAGACGAACTCGAGAGGAGGAGCCGCGAACTTTCAAATTAATCAGAGAAAGAAATTGAAACATCAACAATAAATTCGACAGAGCGGCGCCTTCAAGCTTTCAAAAACCCTAATTTCAGAGCAACGAACTCGATCATAGAAGCAGCCGAAGCCAAGCTACGAAGAGACGTCGATTGACAGAGCAAACAACGAAATCATCATTCGATCGAACTATTGAAAGAGGCGCTTTCAATTTCCACGTCAAAGCCCTAATTTCTCACAGAGGAACGAGATCGATCAAAGCCGCCATTCTTTACAAAGGAACGGGCCAACGTTGATAAAAGAAAAACAGGGCCGCATTTTCTTTTTTCTTGAGTGGTAATAGTTTGGGCCGGTTTTATTTATTGTGTTATTAAGGCTTTGGTATATTTTTAAATTAGGGTGTTGAGTTGTTTTTAATTTGTTTTTAAACTTGAATCAAATCTTGGTAAATCACCACCTAGGTTTTAGGTTGTGTTAGATTGTCTAGTTAGGATTAGTTCAGTGAGTAGGGTTTGCGAGTTTGCAAAACTCTATAGGTGGTAGCAGGGTTTGCGAGTCTGTTAGAGTGTTTGTAAGCGGGAGACTGTTTAATTCTAATAGAAATCTGGGAATGCAGCAGTAGGCAGGGGTTGCCGAAGCTGGGTAATTTTGTGTGTGATTTACTTTTCAGCATACTTACTTATCTGCAGTTTGTTTTGTGTTTTAAATTCGAGAAAATTTGCTATAACCCTATTCACCCCCCTCTAGGGTTAATCTAGATCCTACAAGTGGTATCAGAGCCCGGTATTTTTTTCTTTAACTCTAGAGTCATGAATCCACCAAATAATGCTTTTTCTGAGGGACAATCTATTGCTAGACCACCCATGTTTAATGGGAATGATTATGCTTATTGGAAAGTTAGGATGGGTATTTATCTTAGTTTTGTTGATTATGATGTTTGGGACATTATTGAAACTGGTTATAAATCTCCCACTATAACTGTTGGTGATACTGAGATTCCTAAACCTAAGGATAGGTGGGACGCTAACGATAAGAAATTAAAAACTACAAATGCTAAAGCCATGAATGCTTTGATCTGTGCTCTTGATAAGAATGAATTTAATAGAATTTCTCATTGTAAAACTGCGCAGGAAATTTGGCATACCTTGGAGGTGACACATGAAGGAACTTCTCAAGTCAAGGAGTCTCGTCTAGCCCTATTCAGCAATGAATACGAGAACTTTGTGATGGACAAAGGCGAGAGCATAAAGGACATGTTTGGATGCTTTTCAACTTTGGTGTACAATGCTAGAGCGCTTGGGAAGGTATTCACTGAGGTAGAGCTTGTGAGGAAGGTGCTACGAGTCTTACCGATGAACTTTGAGGCAAAAGTCACGGCAATACAAGAATCGAAAGATCTGAGTAAACTAAGCATGGAGGAGTTGATCGGCAACTTGATGACATATGAGCTTGAGCTAAAAACAAAGGAGGAACGCAACAACTCCGAATCAAAGAAGAAGACGATTGCCTTAAAGAGCAAAGAAGAGAGCGATGAAGAAGAAGAAGATCCAATTGAAGAGCTTGCAATGCCTGTCAATAATCTTAGAAAATGGTCAAGATTCGGGCCATGCAAGAAGAAAACAAGTGGTAATAAGTCAAAAGATTCTGACGATTCCGATAATGAATTGACTTGTTATAACTGCAATAAGCCTGGTCACTTCAAACAAAAATGCCCACTTCTCAAAAACAACAAAGGAAAGAAAATGAAGAAGAAGGCCTTTGCAGCGACTTGGGATGATGAAGAAGGAGAGGAAGTTTCAAATAATAGCTCAGAGGAGGCTAATTTGTGTCTTATGGCAAAATCAGATTCAGAAGCAAGCTCAGAGGAATCTAGTGAGGTAAGTGACTATTCTTATAAAGAACTTGTTTTGATGTGTTGTGATCTTACTAAAACAATTGATACTCTTGAATCTAAAATTAAAAAACTGAAATCTGATAGGAGAGAACTTGTCCATGGAAATTTTAGGTTAGAAACTGAACTTGAAAATATTCAAAACCTAGACTGTAAAAAATGTAAAATTTTAGATTCAGAATTATAAAAACTTAAGAATAGCTTTGAGAATCTTGAAAAAGAAAACTTGAGTCTTAAGGATACCATTGACACTAGGAAAAAGGATTTTATAAATAGATGCACCTCACTTGTGACTGAAAACACAACACTAAAAACCAAAGTCCAAAATCTTGAGAAAACTCTGAATAACTTTTCAAGAGGAGAAAAATCATTCAACATGTTATTAGGAAACCAACTTTTTGCTAACAACAGAAAAGGACTAGGCTTTGGGAAAACACAAGTTGATGATAATTCAAAAGGTAAGAGTGTCTTTGCTAGATGTGAAATAATTGGTCATCGTGTTGAAAATTGTAGTCATAGGAACAAGAACACAAAATTTATACAAGTTTGGGTTCCTAAGAATTCTACAAACAAATTTCATGTCTATTAGAACAAGAATAAAAGGACAAAACAAGTTTGGGTGCCAAAAGGAATATATATTAATAGTTTTGGGTCTACTCAAACATATTCATCAAATTATTCTGCCACTAACAACCATGGACCTATAAAAACAAATAGGTCACAAAAATCTTTTACCGTGTAGGTGTGGTGGCAGGCTAAGGAACAACATTAGTGTTATCTGGATTCTGGCTGTTCCAGACACACAACGGGCGACAAATCAATGTTCCTTAGCCTAGTATAAAGGTGACAGATTCACAATGGGCAAACAACAAAAGATTATCGTATAGGTAAAACAGGTAATTGTATTTATTTTCAAACGATAGATAAAATGTGAAAATCTGCACCATAATCTAAATTAAATCAGCCAGTTATGTGAAATGATTGATGATGCTAATTCTGATTTTTTATAACCAATCATCTTTAAATAGAATTACTTGAAGTAATTATGATGGTTGACAGATTCTAACTAACTTGATATGATCTTACATGACTTGTTCTTATCTATGACTTTGATTTGTGCTTAAAAGTTGACCAACCATTTTTTGTCATCATTGAATTTAATCTGTTTGGTCAAATTATGATGTTGAATGATTACTGATTACTCATGCTATAAAAAGGTTTTTAAGAAATTGTTGAAATTGTTGAAACTTTATGAAATTGGTGAAACTTCAAGAAATTGTTTTGAAATAATGATGATGGTTTAATGACTGTTGATCCTACGGTTTTTAAATCTGACACTATGATATTTGTTTGATGGTTAACACGACTTCAATTCAAAGTCAAGAAAATTTCGTTTAAAAATTGTTGAAAATAATTCTGAGATAGTTTGTTGAAATTTCACAATCTGGTCTATGACATCCAACGAGTGAATATTGAGTGAAATTTAAAGTCAGATGCAGATCACACTGGTAATATAGTTGATAGAAAAATTACTAGTGGAACGTGATTATATTTCGAGACATTCATTTGCTGCATCATTTTTCAAAGAAAATATCTGCATATCTTTCACTTGAAATAATTTCTATTTTAGCAGAAATTTTTCTTAAAAACCCCTTCTAGAAAATAATTTCTGTTGACCTTGTATCAAATTAGTTATTTAAGAAAATTTGATTTTATAACTATTTTTGAAATTGATTTTAAATAACTATGTTAACTGATCTGACCCCCTAATAATTATCTAAAAAGATAGATAGTGATTGAAAATAAGATGAGTGTTGATATTAATCATATATTATGACTTGAGAAAGTATAATTAGAAAATTTCTTTAGAAATTTAAACAAGAGTTATAAAAACTTTTTGTTGATAAATATTCCAAGATCATTTCTATTTCTATCATTTTTCTATCGACCATCACTCATCAAAAGTCAATATAGTATGTCAATATGTGGTAGTTTAAAACGGGAAATCATTTGTGCTTCAATTTTATTATATTTCTAACAATAAATAATAATATCCAAAATATTCACTCTCATTTAAAAGTCCTCACGGTTATGCATGGGTGAATTACTTGGATTTTTGATTATGTGTTTCCATGCTCATTTAAAAGTCCTCACGGTTATGCATGTATGGAACACATATCAAAATTAATTGATTAAATAGACAAGTTGATTCTAATCCCATTTAAAAGTCCTTACGGTTATGCGTGGTTAGAAGATACTTGAATTCATTTTTAAAATAAAAATAAAAATTTAGAATACTACTCATCTCATTTAAAAGTCATAATGGTTATGCGTGGTTAGTAGATATTCAAATTTCCTGAAATAAATATACCACAAATAGACACAACTATATGGTTTTATTTGATGATATCATCCTATCATTCTAAAGTGGAATATGCGTCAATTAAAGTATTTATGATTTTTTGTTTGAATTTCTTATTGAAATTAATATTTACACTCGATTGAGCTTTAATATTGTATTAATGTCTATCACTATATCTCTATTTTTCAATTACTATTATTCTTTTGCTGATAACAAAAGGGGGAGAGAAAGGTTAAGATTTTGGAAATTAAAATTCGCAAATAAAATTCACATATTTTATATTTGCATATAGATTCATATTGCATATTTTATTCTCATGCATATATGAAGGGGGAGTTTTGTGTAGAGAGGGAGCATTCAAATAGGGGGAGCAAATTGAATGATCAAATACATTTAATATATTCAAAATCTTAAATATATGTTTGTTATCATCAAAAGGGGGAGATTGTTAAATATGCGTGTATATGATTTTTGTTTGATGATAATAAACATATATACATTCATTTAAATGTATTTGATATTGTACTATTTTATTTTTCACAGATAAAATAAATATTTGCTGAATAAAATAAATAACACAGAATTGGAATTCAAATGAATATTTTATTCAAACAAATATTTATTACAATTTTGATAGTACAATTTCAAGCTCTCACTATAACTATACAATTTCAGTCATAATACAATTACATCACAATTTCATAGTTACATCAGTTCCTCACTACATATCACTCACACTCGTATTTATCTTCAACTTCATTCCAATGTGAATCCAGCATCTGAGCAATCTGCAGAAATATACATTGACGCAGTAAAATTGAAAATAAAATGTTTTTGCAGTATAAAACAAAATATGAATTTTGAAAATAATGTTTGCCTCAGTTATTTGGGTTGTTCGTCATCATTTATATTCGAATTCATCGCACACGAACATTGTGACATTCACAGTGCATCACTGTACATGCCACAAGGCCGTGCACACCGAAATGTACACTTGATAATGTTACAGGGACAGGTGAGCACAGGTCAAACCCAAAAGAAAAGCCGGGTTCAACTCAAGTGCAACACAAATAGAGTCACAACACGTGCACAAGGTCAAACCCGAGCATTTAAGCTGGATTCAACACAGGGCAATAGAGATCAAGTCACTGCTATCATGACTCAACTCAATACAGCAACGAATAAACAAACTTTCTCTGATGGTACAAGTCAAAGAACACTTGATCAGACACACATCAATATGGCAACAAGGCAAATGTACATGAATGCTCAAAGATAAATGTATGTATGCACATATATGAAGACTACATGGTCAGACTGCACCATAACAATGCTAACATGAAGTGCTCACATACTCAAAGACTCAAACATGTCAACAAGCACTGATTCAAGGACCAGTGATACAAGTAACATGAGCAAACCCAAACAATACATACACCAACCAGAACAGATAAGAGACAAAGTGGATACACAACATGAAGCACATGAATTCGGACTGAAACAAATGATACCAGATTCAATTCAAACTACAAATGAACTATACTCAAGTACTACAAATCAAAGAACACATATATGGTGATGAACAAGTATAAAAGAATGTGACATCAATATAAAGTGCGTACACAAGTGAGGAATGAAGAACAACAAGCTATATGAAGATCAACATCAGTAATCAAGTTCAACATCAGGTTGCAAGTGCAACAGGTAAGAGATGAAGCACACAAAGCCAATGTACCAGTGAAACTGTACAAATGCCGAAGTCACAAACTACATCAAATGACCACAAAGACTACAAGCCAATAAAGAGTCAGAGAAGAAAGTGCACAAAATCAAGCGACAGGTCGAAATGGTTTCAGGGAATGAAAGAACTGCAGACATGGTTATCAAGCTACAACAAGTGACATGATGAAGCAGTGCAAACTCAAATGAGTAAGTGCAACAGAGAATAGCATCAATGCATAAATGACTACAGAACATCAAGATGAACCAGACAAGACCAACTGCACAATGCAAATGAACTCGACTAAGTACACATCACAACAGGTTACAGTGGATATCGAACTCAACAATGGAGAACAAGAAATCGAACCAAAGTCAGAAAAACATCGAAGCCGAAGACAGGAATGAACTCGAGATTATCTATAGTCAAAGTACACAGAAGCCCGAAGAAATGTAAATGCGGACCAAAGAATCAACATAGTCAACCAGAAAATATTCTCGAAATTAAAAGTAACTAAAAGTCAAAAATCAAATCCAAATAAAAGAGGAAAGTTTCTACCGTATCGATCAAGGAAAAGATCGAACGCTTCAAAATTGAAGCCGTGAGTATCAAGTAATAAAGCAACGAAAATATAGGAATTGAAAAGGTCAGAATTCATCACAAACATCAAAACGAAGATCAATGGCCAAAACAAAATAATTGACGAATTCAAAAATTATCAGATGAACGTGAATTTAGGAATTCGACTCCTATTTAAACCACAACATCATCGGCTTTAAAAAACATCGAGTTCAATCAAAGCTAAAACCAGCAAAGCAAAAGGAGAAAATCACATACCGGTATCGCAGACGAACTCGAGAGGAGGAGCCGCGAACTTTCAAATTAATCAGAGAAAGAAATTGAAACATCAACAATAAATTCGACAGAGCGGCGCCTTCAAGCTTTCAAAAACCCTAATTTCAGAGCAATGAACTCGATCATAGAAGCAACCGAAGCCAAGCTACGAAGAGTCGTCGATCGACAGAGCAAACAACGAAATCATCATTCGATCGAACTATTGAAAGAGGCGCTTTCAATTTCCACGACAAAGCCCTAATTTCTCACAGAGGAACGAGATCGATCAAAGCCGCCATTCTTTACAAAGGAACGGGCCAACATTGATAAAAGAAAAACAGGGCCACATTTTCTTTTTTCTTGAGTGATAATAGTTTGGGCCGGTTTTATTTATTGTGTTATTAAGGCTTTGGTATATTTTCAAATTAGGGTGTTGAGTTGTTTTTAATTTGTTTTTAAACTTGAATCAAATCTTGGTAAATCACCACCTAGGTTTTAGGCTGTGTCAGATTGTCTAGTTAGGATTAGTTCAGTGAGCAGGGTTTGCGAGTTTGCAAAACTCTATAGGCGGTAGCAGGGTTTGCGAGTCTATTAGAGTGTTTGTAAGCGAGAGACTGTTTAATTCTAATAGAAATCTGGGAATGCAGCAGTAGGCAGGGGTTGCCGAAGCTGGGTAATTTTGTGTGTGATTTACTTTTCAGCATACTTACTTATGTGCAGTTTGTTTTGTGTTTTAAATTCGAGAAAATTTTCTATAACCCTATTCACCCCCCTCTAGGGTTAATCTAGATCCTACAGTGGAGTGGGGTGGAGTTAGTGTATTAAGTTGGGTTAGTGGGCTGAAACCCAAACCCAAAGCCCAAAATAGAAAAATAGAAAAATTCTACTCAACTCCAAACATATCGATGTTTATACTCAAAAAAGTTGTAAACGCCATATTGGACTCAATGGAAGTGGTCTCGAGTCCCAATTCGACTGTTTACAAAAAGTAAAATTTCGGACTTTATTCCGATTAACGATGCTATTTAAATAAAAACATTTAAATATATAATCGTGAAATATGCGGGTTGTTACAAAAAGATAATGTCTCCATGACTTGAGCGCAAAAACAATAGCCACTAACTTAAGATCATGTGTAGGGTAGTTTCTCTCGTGGACCTTTAATTGTCGACTAGTGTAGCTCACCAACCTTCCTTCTTGCATAAAGGTCGTGCCCAACCTCATACCACAAGCATTAATATATACCTATGAATACTTTCGTACCAGCGGGAAATACCAAAACAGGTTCACTAGTCAACGCCTCTTTAGCTTAACAAAAAAAATCCTCACACTTAGCATTCCACAAGAAAACTAAATTCTTCTTGGTGAGGTGGGTCAGAGGGGCAAAGATCTTCGCCAAGTCCTTAATGAACTTCTGACCGCCAAACCAAGGAAACTCTTCACTTACGTGACATTCTTTGGCATGTGCTAGTCCTGAACAGCTTCATGTTTATTGGGATCGACTGCTAGCGCAGCTTCTAAGACAACGTGTTCCAAAAAGCGTACCTCCTCTCGCCAAAAGTGGCAATTCGAAAACTTTGCCTTCAACTTATGCTCATGGAGTGTATAGAGCACTTCTTCTAAATGCAATGCATGCTCCGCCTTGCTCTTCATAGGAAAATATCATCCATAAAGACGACAACAAACTTGTTAAGCAGCCCTCTGAAAACTCAGATCATTAGATCAACAAAGAGGGCGGGTGCATTGGTTAGTCCAATGGGCATGACTAACCACTCATAAAGTCTGTCAGATGTACAAAAAACAATATTCTAGATACTATCCTCAAATATGTATAACTGGTGGAATTGGTAGCCAAATCAAGTCGTGAGAACACCTTCTCTCTAACCAACTGATAAAAGAGATTATCAATACAGGGTAGTGGATACTAATTCTTCTTCATCAGTTTATTTAGCTCCCTATAATCAACGTAAAGTCTCAGAGAACCATATGCCTTGGTGGAAAAGATGACTGGTGCTCCCTACTTCGAAATGCTCCTCCTAATGAAGCTCTTCTCCAATAGCTCGTTTACTTGCTTGTTTAACTCGCATCTCCCCTTTAGAGCCATATGCCCTAAGGGTAAGGCAACAGGTTTGGCGTTCTCCACAAGATAAATTCGAAACTCGATCTCTCGCTATGGTGGGAGACTGGTAACCTTGGAAAAAACATCTGGGTAATCTTTAACTATAGGAACTAAATCTAGCTCGTCATGTGATAGGTCTAATGAATATACGTAGCTCAACATAACTGATCCTCGGGGATCGCAAAAAACATCCAAACTATGTCCACTGCACGTGCTCAACCTAACAACCTTCCTATCACAATCTAATATAGCCCCATATATCGTCATCCAATCCATGTCCAATATCAACCCCAACCCAGAAAATCCTAAGATAAAAGCATCGTAATCAAAATCGACCCCACAAATGAATAATTTCAAACCCCTATATATCATAGACAAATAAGCTGATCCTTCTACAGGGTTTGACACAACTATAAGGTCTGTAACTATGCTAGTATCTAAGTGTAACTCATCCACTAGTTTACTAGAAATGAAAGAGTGTGATGCCCTCGTATCAAATAAAGTGTGAATGGATAAACCATATAAAGTCAACCCTCCTTCGATCATGACCTTCTTCCCCTTATCAGCAACTATTGGCGTACTCGAGCTAAGTACTGCATCCAATGCATAAGCTGGGAACAGAAGGGTAGAGGTCCTCTAAGGTGCTGGACACTCCTGCCTTATGTGCTCAAACTAATTGCAATTATAATACTTGACCTTTGAACCCACTGTCTTGCACTCCTCTGCAAAATGACCCTTTTTGCCACACTTCCTACAACACATATCCTGCTTCTTGAATTTCCCTTTTGGTCCAAATCCTCCCTTGTGTTGATTCTACCACTACGCTTTTCCCTTAGTCTTCTTGGGTTCTTCCTTTGCTTCCTCCTTGGAGATGTTATTCAATAAGGCCATCTCCACCAAACTCTCATATGTGACACCCATGGGAATATGACTTAGAACTAAACCTTGAAGGGGTTGGTTTAGCCCTTTAGCAAACTTCAGAGCCTTTTATGTAGGGTATTGATCAGTTCATCCCAATTTTATCCAGTTCATTGAATTGATTAACATACTCCTTTGCCGATATGTCTCCTTGCTTTAAATGAATGAATTTTTCTAACCGCACTCCTTCCTCTGCTCTAGAAAGAAACTTCATCTCAAAGCATCTTCGAAACTCCCCCTAAGTTATCTCTCCTCCATTAATCTTTGCCTCAACTACCTTCCACCAACTAAGAGCCTCACCTTGTAATTGCCAAGTAGATAACTATCTCCTTATCTCATTAGCAAGTCCCATCAACCAAAAATCCTCTCACAATTAGGAATCCATGTCCTCGAATCTACAAATGACTCAGTCCCTATATATGGCTTTTCTCCAAGGCTCAAGAAATCTTTACATAACTTAGCAAAATCGGCGGTAGGTGGGTGGGTAGGAACTGCACCCGTCGCTCTCCCCATGGGTCCTCTAGTGGGCTTAAGCTCAGCTTGTCCCCTTGCCTAAAGATATTGGCGGAACCAAATTGGGACGTTCATGCCTGGAATCTCGGTTGCGTCGCCTGAGCCTGAACCTATCAACAGTGTCCCATAGATAGCATGTGCAAAGATAAGAGAGAAATTTTGCTTATATGAATAAAATTGGAAAACGTTTTGAAAACTTTTATCCATACACACACACACATTTTGAAAACTCATTTCGAAAATGTTTTGGAAAAAAAAATTGAAAAACCTTTTATTTTTGTTCAAAACTTTTTCAAGTTCATTCTCTCAATATGCCCCTATCCCTAAGGAATTTTGAACCTAAGCTCTGATACCAAATGTGACAACCCACACTCCTCGGACACACCAATCCAAAGTCTAGGGTGACTTTTGGACTCGTGTCGATGCCAAGAAGTACAGGCCATCGTGTTTTTATAACACTATTGAGACCAAACATATATGACCTAAGATATACTACACTTTTAAAACTTACATTAGAATGGAACAAAATATAAATATAGAAAATAATCATCTTAGAAAATATCTCAAAACACAATCTCAGAAAAACAATACGTAGTCAACTACAGGTTACATAACAATACCTCTCATAGTTTGATAAAAGAAATACTAAGTACTGGTAAGATAGACAGTTACATGGAGAGTAAATAAAGGTTAAGCAACTCCTGTGATGAGCTCGCCTCTCCATTTACTGAAATCGGGTCAAATCACGTGCGGCCTTGTCATAGTACGGAAAGAAAGGAAAAAGGATGGGTGGTCAGATAAAAGTTTGGTGAATAAGTATATGTTTAATATACGATAATCATGTGCAATTGACTTTAATTATGGTTTTTTGCATTTGATCCAAGAATAGATACAAAAGTGTTGTTCAACAAGCATCAAAATTGAATAAGTTTTTTGATATAAATATCAAATATTTAATTATCAGTTAAAATGCAGAGGAAGCGTGTGGTAATAGAAAGAACGTTAAAATGTACGTGGATATTTCTAAGCCATAAGTAAACAAAACATTGTCGATTGTTAACGATGTACTTGTATTAAAATCAGCATTAGTAGTTTTAATACTCGACATTGGATTTATAAATGAATTCTTTTATAGTGAGTATAAAGGACATTGGTAATGTCCCAAACAGTATGCAAAAACACCTTATTAAAATGTTTAATAAGAAACATGTAAGATGGATTCCTTATGTATTGACAATAGTAATTATCATACATGTTATGTTATCTACAATATTGTGATATTTTAATGTATTTGATAATAAAGAAAATATCGAATCCAAATTAAGGTCACTAAATGGTAGTTTAGAGTGTTCTTATGTATTTACGAAATATAAGAGAATTGTTTATAGAAACAATAAACTCTTTATAAAGGAGTATTCAGACTCAGACTTTATAGGTGATATTGAGTATGTTAAGTCATTATAAAATTCATATTCAAAGCTTGGTTAAGAAGCTTTAAGTTGGAAATATTCCAAATGAGAGATTGTGGATGACTCAAAAATAGGACAAGTACATCATCTTGAATAGTTCCATAATAAAAGCAATGTATATACATAAGTAACTGCACAAATTTTTAACTTAGCTATATGGTGATTCCAAATATTGAGAATCCTAGCACAATGTTATATGATAACAATGTCGTGATATAATTCGTAATAGAACTTAGAGCTCAATGGAGGTCGAGAGACATAATCCAAATTGTTCCACATGATAAAGGAAGTTTATCGACGTCAGAGAGAGTTGATTGACATAGTAGATAATTGAAACATGATAGCATACCCATTCAATGAGGGTGTAACGACCAGCCTTTTTGACCCTCAAAATTCGACACTAATACATCCATAGTATTCACATACCGGGCATTCAAGTGTCGGAAAGTCATATTATTAGGGTAAAAGAAAAGACAGAATAGAATCTCACATCGTGATGAGTAATATATAATATACACATGACCTTTACAAAAGAAAACTGTATTATACATACATCAATCAGAGTAAACTAACCTATCATTAGCCTGGACAGCTATAACAGTCTGTCCTCACAAAAGGCGATAAATACAATACAAAAAATGCAATAGAAAGTGAAATACGTGAATAGGTCTTGGAGGCATGTAACGACCGGGATTTTCGACACTCGAAAATCGACACTAATACGCTCATTATATTGCCTGTCGAGTAATCGAATGCTGGAAAACCTGATTGTTAGGGGAAAAAGAAAGAGGGAAGAAGATAAGAAGAAACTAAACAACACAGAATCTCACAGCAGAACGATTAATCTATAATAATAAAAAATCTTTACACCAAACAAACTGTAATATATGTATATACAAGTATACTAACCTATTCAGCCTGGATAGTTATAACAACCTGTCCTCACAATTGCTGATAACTACAACATCGAATACAACGGAAAAATAACCATCTACGTGAATACATCTCGGGGCCTCCAACTCGTCTTTTGAAGCTCTAAAGCATCCAACTAGAATTTGTAAATATGCTCGGTCTGACCCGAGCATTATAATAAAATAACACCTGAGTCAGTCTAGAAAACCACCGTGAGAAAACACACCCAACTGGATTTTAAAGTTATATAAATCCTTGAAATCAAAGGTATCTCGTAATACCACGCCGCACATAAACACGGACGGGTTTTCACTTTACGATAATCGAAATCTTTTCTATAGAAAATCCATTGGTATTATTATAATGTCTAAGGGTGAAAATAATAGTAATCAAGTAGTTGTGATGCTCATGAGTGTACATTACAACAATACTAGGTATATAATCAAAAAGCAATAAGGCTCGTTCGCTAATTGTGTAGGATTCCATGGAGGTGCCCTCAGTACTTCGAGAACGGTCCTCCTGCACAAGGATCAGAGACATCCTTCTGAAGCAGCATACATCCCTAGTGATGTACCATAGGAAAGACATAGCTAGTCTCGCTAAGACAGGATGCATCGTCCCATGCATGCATAACAACTGTAAGTAATGTCTAGGAGGAGCCGACTGCATCCTATAGGTTGGCCAACCCTACTGATCATGCCTCCTATCTCTGGTTTTAGCCATTACCGCTGATGAGACTACATCTGGCGCTCCAGTTTACGGACCACCACCAAATAGATTACGGAACCCCACATGGATGCCCATACCCCAACGGGTCTCGGAACTACACATGGGTTCCAACATTTTAATATATGTCAAGAAACTCCTCCACAAAACCATATATGGTTTTGGACTGGTCACGGTTTTCGAGTTATCTCTTACGAGTACACTCTTCCATTTCCATAGCGCTCCAAAAACCAATCATCAATTTTTCGGAATGCTCAATACCGGTTCTTTAGGAAATAATTAGAAAATACACAAGAGCGGGGATCACCCCCTAACCGTTTATGTGGACGGATCTCCTCATTATTTGTCCTAGAAGAACGAAACGAGTTTATACGTACAGTATAGCACCACCGACGGTAGCTGTACCATATAATTCCCATGTTTCTCCTAGATATTTCCGTAGTTAAAATCCTTCGGTATTAAATAGGGAATATTTTCGTCCTACCAAAATTTAGAAGGATTACAAATTTAGGCCAAGATTTGATAGTCAGTTATTTAACTGTTAACAAACACACATTCAAACAAAGATTTATTCCATAGGTGAAAACAATATCGATTAAGCACATAAGCAACCACCGGCCTCTTTTAATAAATCTTTCATTCTTTTTTAAAAACACTTTATAAATTACTTGTACAAAAATACTTTTACATTGGTATATCCGCCAATCCTTTTATTTTCAACAATTAGAAAATATCCATATACTTATCTCAATGGAATAAGCATATCCACAAAATTGAGAAAGATTCTCTTTTTATTTGATTCTCAAATCATTTGTAAATTCCTTACAATTCTCCAAAACCATTTATAAACCATTTTATAATCTCCAAAAAACCATTTATAATCCCTTTATAAAAATTCAATCACTTATAAACTCTTTGTACATTTTCGAAAATCATTTATATACCCTTTATAAATCCATAAAAACCATTTATAAAATCCTTTTATAAATCTACAAACCCATTTCGAAAATTCATTTATAAATATATAACCACTTATAAACTCTTTTGCCTTATAAATAATCTTTCTTAAATATTTAAACCATTTTATAAACTCTTTTATAAAATCCAAGTCTTTCAACTTTATTTATGGGTCTCAAAAACATTTATAAAAAATAAAAAATATTTTACTACAAAACACCATTATATAATAATAGTTATTAATAATAAACATTATAAATAAATGAAAATTATTAACTTTAAAACATCTTAAAAATTAATAATTAATAATTTCAGAATATTGTTAAATAAATAATTATTATTAATCTTTACCATTTTATAAATAATAATAATTTATTTTCAAACCTTATTAATAGTCCTTATTATTTATTACAAACCATAATTATTCTTAAAATAATTTACCTTTCAGAATATTAACATTTTTATAAATTATTTAAAATAATATTAACTATAAAAAATAACCTTAAACAATATTACTATAATTAAATAACCTTAAAATAATATTAATATAATTTAATAACTTTAAAACGACATTGACATAATTAAATAATTTAAAAAAATATTAACATAATTTAATAACTTTAAAAAGATATTAATATAATTAAATAACTTTAAAATAATATTAATATAATTTAATAACTTTAAAACAATATTAATATAATTTAATAACTTTAAATAATAATATTAATATAAACAGATAATCTTTAAAACAAAATATTTCTGAAACCCAATCTCGTATTTAAAAATCATTTCTTGTCGCAAAACCAATTTTAATTCAATGGCAATTTATAGTATTTCAAAATACTAATTTAAGGCCAATAGCTACCCAACGCTTAACCAATATCGATATTGATTTTTTATCACTACTGGGTTTTAGTTTTCAAACATGTAACAATGTAATAACCCTTATTTCCAACAAATCAGGTTTATTATCCCATAATTCAAATAATTGAATATTATTGAAACAATTCAACAACTGCGAGGAATCCCGATGGATCCCTCCAACCTGTCTCCCTACATCACAGCTTGTATGTATTAATGGCCTCCTAAAATCTCCTAGTTCTGCGCTTTCATTTTTTCGTCTTCGTCTCGTCGCATCTTCTTCCTCGAGTTGGTCGGTTTGCTCTTCGTCGTGTGCTCCTTCTCTGCTATTACCTCTGTTCTCTGCTGAGTGATTTCTAGGGTTTGGCTATGGATTTGGGGGTTTTCTCGTTTCGTGGTGATTTTGTGCGTTGCTGCCCATCATTCGAGAGCATCGCTTCTGCTCTGATGATGGTGGCGGCGCCGCCTTTGTCGGTTTGCTTTACAAGTGGCTGTTCGATTCAGATCTGTGTTTTCTCTCTCCCGGCGTTTGCGTCCCTCGCGCGCTTCAGGTATCTGGTGGTGGATGATCTTTTCATGGAACTGTCCCCTACCAATTCGAATGTTTTTGGGAGCGAGGGATTGCGACCGGAGATCCTTGAGACGTCAGGTCTCGCGTCTGCTTGCCCGTCCCTGCCTGCGTTATGTGGTAATCGGGATTTAACCACCCGGTTCTCACCACGTCTTGAGTTCGGGGAGGCTTTGTCAGGGCAGGTTGAGTTCTTGCCTGATGTTTGCTTTGGCTCGTTTGGCTCTGGCTATGTTCTCTCTAGTGACTCTTCTTTGGCCAGTGGCTCCTCCCTGAGTGGCGATCGAGATTTCATCACTCGATTCGCTCCCAGTCTGACTTTCTCTGGAGCAGGTTTGGCTGATTGGTCGGTTGAGGCCCCTATTGCCTTTGGTTCTCTAGCTGCTTTTGAGGTCGTGGGTGCTTGTAGGGAGGAGGATTTGATCACCTGCCTCCCTCCTCCCACAGAGCCGTTGGTATCTGTGACTGGTGTTGTCAAAGGCTCTGCTGGCAGTCCTCATGTGACTTTGCTGGTTTCTCCTCCGCTCTTAGGCCTTGCTATGCCTTATGCTGTGGAAAACGCTGCTTTTGTAGGGATGGGGTGTGGCTGGTCTTCGGCCCTTGGCCATGAGGTGAGTTCTGTCCTTCGTTGGCAGGTATGCTCCTCGTCTTACTGCCCCTTTACCTCTGGTTCCTTTGGAGTGCCTACTGCTTTCTGGTTTTGGTCCTTTGCGACCTTTGCAGTCTGTCTGAGCCATGACGCACGCTTGTGCGTGCTCCCTAACACTGTCGGTTCGATTTTGATAAGGGCAGTGTTAGGTCCCTTTTGTGGTGCTTGTTCCGTTTGTGTTTTGTTGGCTGTCTCTCGCAGCGGTTTCCAGGTGTTTTTCACTGTGTTTTCACACCTTTGTTTTTTTGGGTGTTCCCAGTATAGCGTGCTGGTTGGGTTGCCCCTGTCGGTTTTCTGGCGTAGGGGTATTTCAGTGTGTCATGCCGAGGCCGCTTCTGTGTCGTCATTGACCGTTTATTCTCTTAGATTCCTTTTGGAGTCTGATTATCCACGGAGGTTCCACCAGACGTGGAGCGTATTGCCCGGGGCTTTTCCCAGCTCTATGCGTATAGTGGCCGGCCTCGACCACTATATGGATAGTCCGGGATATTCTGCTATTCGCTCTATGTCTTCGGTTGGAACCGATCAGCGACTCTTACCACTTTTGCGGGGCTGTTTCATTAGTAACAGTCCGGCTCCGGTAAGAATCCCACAGCAATTGGGGGAGCAGCTTACTTGCTCTCCCTCACATGTTTTATCCATGTCCCCAGTGTTGTCTTCTGCTTTCGTCTCTCCTTTGGTTTCGTCCTCCTCCTCTCCTTTATCCTCGGCCTTTTCTGAGGTATCAGTTGCTGCCGGATCGTCTCCATTCTGTTCTTTTTATGCTGCGCTATTTTTTAGGTCCTTTGGATTGCGCTCGGGTCGCTTTCCTTGTTTCTCTAGCACGCCGGTCGAGCCTCCGGTAAGCCAGGTTCCGCCTTCTGTTCATTGTTCATCGGCGTGCTCTTCCCTTTCGTCCTCGTGTTCTTTATCCATCTCCATCCCTCTTATGAGTAGGGAGGAAATTGCGCTCCTTAATGAGCGTCTTGATCGCTTAACTAGGAACTCCTCTCCCTCTTTCTCGCGGTCGCGGTCTATTCCTTCGACATCGTCGTTGAGGGAGATCGCTGCCGAGGAGTCGCCTATGTCTGTTCTCCAGCCCGCTGCCCTTCCTCCTCGATCGACTCGACGCGCCTCGCGTAGGGTCCCGTCTACTCCTCGCACCATCCGCACACGCTCTATAGCGGCGTCCGAGCAGATCGATCGATCTTCTCGATCTTCGTTGTATCTTATTTGAGTCCTTCTGTCTCCTTCTCCTGCTGCCCGCTTGTATCCTTTATCTTCCTCGTTTTTCCTATTATTCCTCATGGCTAACATTCTCTTTTGGAATGTCCGTGGTATTGGCAACGATGCTTCTTTGGCTAGACTAAAACGCATCGTCAGAAAGCACTCTGTTGGCTTGATTGCTCTTATGGAACCGCTCATTGCTCCAGAAGGAATTTCTTCTGTCATCTGCTCCTTAGGATTTGGTGGCGGGTCCGCCAACATCTCGGGAAAGATTTGGATTTTATGGTCCAAATCCTTTTCGGTCTCCCCCGTTTTTGATTCCCCTCAGCTCCTTTCCTTGTCCTGTTCGTCTCCTTCATTTCCTTCAGCCTTCTTATTTTCGGCGGTCTACGCCAGTTGCGATCGGTCGATTAGATTAGACCTTTGGTCAGCCCTTCTGGGCCTAGGGTCTTCGGGGATTGCTCCCTCTGTGATCGGTGGGGATTTTAATATCGTCGCCTGCCAGGCAGAGAAACGGGGCGGGGCGGTCGTCAACCGTTCTGCAGTGGAGGATTTCAATTCCTTCATTGCCAGCTCTGGCCTCTCCGAGCTTCCCTTTACGGGTTCGGCTTTTACTTGGTCTAACAACCAAGAGGGTCCGAACCGTATTCTTTCCAGACTCGACCGTGTCTTTGGATCGGAGGATTGGTTTCGTCTTCCCTTCTCCTTCTCCATCGCTCACCTTCACCGCTCCTTCTCTGATCATGCTCCTATGATTGTTCGGTGCTCCCCGTTCTCCCTTACGGGTCCCTCTTCCTTCCGGTTCCAGAGCATGTGGATCTCTCATCATTCCTTCATTAAGGAGGTGGAAGATTCATGGATCACTCCGACTGCTGGCCCTCCTTGTGCTGTTTTCAGCCGCAAACTTAAGCGTCTCAAGGAGAGCCTTAAGGTCTGGAATCGGCTCGTCTTTAAGAACATTTTTGATCGCGTTAGAATGGCTGAAGAGTCTCTAATTTTAGCCGAATCTTTGCTTGACGATGATCCGTCTCCGGCTAACAAGGAGGCTTGGTCGCTTGCGCAAATCGTTTATTCATCGGAACTTCGTATCGAAAATGACTTCCTTCGTCAAAAGGCTAGGATCAAGTGGGTAGTCGAAGGCGATACGAACTCCAAATTCTTCCATTCTTCTATTCGTAAGAAGAATAACCTTCTCACGATTCGTGAGATTGTGAGGCCTGACCTTTCTACTGCTTCCTCTCCTGAGGAAGTAAAAGATACCATTCTGGCCCACTTTCAATCCTTTCTTGGCTCTGAGTCAGTTGCGGTTACTGATCCGGCTCTTTTAGCTTTCATTCCTTGTGTCATCTCTTCGTCGGACTGTGCCCTTCTCTCTGAGATGCCAACCGCTGAGGAAATCCGGAACGGTGTCTTTGCCTTAAGCAAGGACAGCGCTTCTGGACCGGATGGTTTCAACGGCAGTTTCTATCGGTGCTCCTGGCCTATTATTCAGGCTGATCTTTGTCTTGCTATTCAGTCCTTCTTCTCTGGGGATTCCCTTCCTGCCGGATGGACCTCCACCAACCTTATCCTCATTCCTAAGTGCGATAATCCTAGATCGTGCGGGGATTACAGGCCTATCAGTCTGTGCAACTTCTCTAATAAAGTCATCTCCAAGATCTTAGCCTCTCGCTTGGCTCCTTTTCTTGATCGTATTATCTCTCCATCGCAAGCAGGTTTTGTCAAAGGTCGTTTGATCACCGACAACGTCCTTCTCGCCCAGGAGCTTATTTCCCAAATTGATCGGAAAGTTAGGGGCTCTAATGTTGTCTTCAAACTGGACATGGCCAAGGCCTATGACCGCATGTCTTGGTTCTTCGTCATCAAGGTTTTACGGGCCTTCGGTTTTCCGGAATTCCTTATTGACCTGGTTTGGAGGCTCATCTCTAACTGCTGGTTTTCTGTGCTTATAAACGGATCGGCCCAAGGTTACTTCAGGGCGGGAAGAGGGCTCCGCCAAGGGGATCCTCTTTCGCCTTCCCTTTTTGTGATCGCGGCTGAGGCGTTGATCCGCGGTCTCCATTCCTTGACTATTTATGGGCAGGTTCAACGATTCGGTATTCCGAGAGGTTGCCCTCTTATTTCTTCTTTATCGTTTGCTGATGACATTGTCATTTTTGCTAACGGTAGTCGCTCCTCCGTTCGGCGACTCCTTAGCTTTCTTCATCAATATGAGAGATCCTCTGGCCAACTCGTTAACCCTTCGAAAAGTTGCTTCGTCCATGCTAAAGACTTGTCCCCATCTCGTGCTGCCTGGATTGAGTCCGTCTCGGGATTCAAAGAGGCATCTCTCCCTCTCCCCTATCTTGGTATTGTACTCTATCGTGGTAGGAAGCTCAATGCCTATTTCGATTCTTTGGCGGACAAAGTCAGGGGTAAGATTTTACGTTGGAATGCGTCTCTCCTTTCTCAGGCAGGCAGACTGGTTCTTATCAAATCTGTTCTTGATTCGATGGGAACTCATATTTTCGCAGCTATGTCCCCTACCTCTTCCTTCTTCCGGGCATATAAGTCTTTGGCCTCGGGTTTTTTTTGGGGTTCAAAGGAAGATGCTCGCCGACATCATTGGGTGTCATGGGAAACGATTTGTCGCCCCAAATCCGAGGGTGGTCTTGGTCTTCGTAATCCCAAGGATCTTTGTGTGGCTTTTGCTTGTAAGCTGTGGCTGAGGTTCGGTGCGAATGATTCCTTATGGGCATCTTTCCTCCACGCGAAATACCGAAGGCTTGCTATCTCTAATTTTTCAGGATCGCCGTCTTATGCTAGCGAAACCTGGAAGCACATGCAATCGGTAAAAGCGTTCTCCGACTCTCATGGAGGTTCCTCTGGCTGGGATGGTACGCCTTTCTCCATCCTGAAAGCGTGGTCATCCTGCAGATCTCCGAGTCCCAGTAGCCCAGTTTTCTCTTTCATTTGGGACTCCCGTATTCCGCCGAAAATTTCTATTCTGATGTGGCGCATCATGCACGATGGTTTGCCTCTCGACGTTAACCTTCAGCTTATTGGCATCCCTTTAGCTTCGCGTTGCCGCTGTTGTGCCAACGGGGCATCGGAATCTTTAAACCATTTGTTTTTCGATAGTGTATCGGCTAGATCTTGCTGGAATTATTTCGGCAACCTAGTGGGTGAAAGACGAATGGCCAGATCTCCTTTTGACCTCCTACTTTCCTGGTGGTCTGGGATGTCTGGCAAATCTCTCCGCTCTTCCGTTTTCCGTTTGATACCTTGCCTTATCTGCTGGCACCTTTGGTGCGCACGGAATAAAGCTATCTTTGAGAATTCCCCTATGGATCCCCCATCCATTATTAGGCGTGTTAGGAATGATGTTTTCCTGGCATTTCGAGGAAGACCTTTCAGGGGAATTTTGAGTCATCGGTCTAGACGATTGGTGGGTCTGTTGTCTATTTCTTGTGGCCAGGCCTATGCTCGTCAGGGAGTTGGTTGATTTCTTATCCTGGGCGTCGTTTTCTCTCATCGTCCCCGTCGCCCCCCCCTTTTTTTTTTTGGTTTTGATGTGTTTGCTAGTGTTGTAGTTCAGGTGGCCTAGGCTTGCTTTGCTCTTGCGGATTTCTTTGTCTGACCATTTCTGGGTCAGTGCTACCGACTGGGAGGCGGCACATGGTTCCTCTTAGTTTTTGTCTTGGTTGCTGGGTAGGTTGGGGGTTACCTGTCTTCTCTTTTCCGCACTGACTACTACTTCTGGCGCATGGTCACTGTCTGGGTCGCCTTAGTCCGTTGATGTCTTCGTCCTTGTTGGAGAGACGTCGCTTCCCCTTGTTTCCATCCTTTTCCAGATTTACATTGAGGTCTCGTCTCTGGTTCTGTGGTTTGGTTTGGAGGTCTGGCCTGCTCTTCTGAGCTCAGGCGGGTTTGCGGATTGCTTTGTTAGTGGTTGTTGCTGGACTTCTTTGGCTAGCTGTAGTCATATTTTTGCTGGTTTTTCCTTCTGCTGCTCTTTGTACTGATTCTTGTTTTTATTCGGTATGGGAGGCATATGGTCCTCATATGCTTCGCCTATTTTTGTGAGCCACCGGAGAAAGGCGGTTTTTCTCCCTATATATATATAGTATTTCTTGTTGAAAAAAAAAAAAAAAAGTATTAGCACGCGCGTGCACACACACAGATATATATATATATATATATATATATATATATATATATATATACGTAAATAAAATCAACAGTTGTGAGGAATCCTATTGGATCCCTCCGACATGTTCCCCCTGCATCACAACGTTATATAATCATAAAATATAAATCAACCGCTTCGAGGCAGGATTCGTATACAAAGGGTCATCCGCTCTTACACGGGAACGTAAGAGGGTCTCATCAGCTCCAATAGGCGGGAATATTCAATCCAACTAATATAAATATAGTTATTCATTCAAACAATCATTCGATAATTTTTATCAACTATATATCATACTAGTTAACCAAAAAGGTGAGATTAACTCACCATTATTCCAGTCATCGCTGGGACATTCTGGATTCCGTCTAAATCGAACGACGTTTGATTTAATGCGAAATTTCTACAAGCTTCAATTTTCACTAATATAATGCCACAACATCGTCTACGTCAATATGATCCTAACACGATTGATCGCGTTCGATTTGGACCTAATATGGATTAGATATTGATTTTACAACATTTTCTAATTAAATAATATAATTAAAACTTAATTACATTCATTAATTACCTAACCCCCTACTAACCCTTCTTCCTCGTTCAAACCAAACACAGGCGTGCAAATTTAAATACATCGCCATCGCCTCCACATGCCACCGTGCGCCGTCGAACTTCGCCTGCCACCTTCCCTGACCTCGACTTCGACATTGCCAAAGGTCCGGTCCCCTAAATCGCTTCCTGCGCCTCGAAAATCTCAAAACATCGATTGACGTTTAACTTGAAAATTTCAATGCCACCGACCATAGATGGCCACCGCACTATCACCGTAGCACGCCTCGCCTCCCAACTACCCATTGCCACCAGCCGCTCCTCCCCTCGTCGCCTAATCCACCGTGCCGAGGTCACCCCTTCCGCTCGCCATTGAATTATGAACCACAGCCGCCACGCTACGATCTGAAGTGATCCAACCGTCCATTGCTTCGCCTTGACGTTGCCTACAAGTTTCTAGTTGACGCTCTCCCTCGATGAGTCCTTAGGTGGTCTAAATAGATACCAGCCGTTAGATGAGGCTACTGTGTTTAAAAGATAGTGATTTTTTTCTCATTCTTTGGTTTTGACACTTTTAAGAGGGAAAGGTTGAAGATATGTATTGGTGATGGGTATGGGTTTGGGTATAGAAGAGTATGGTGTGAATAGTGGGACGGTATGGATTGGGATATGGCAATTATAATATATATATATATATATATATATTTCAATTTAAAATATTAAATTACAAAATGTTCGAAAATTTCGAACTCCAAACGAGACGTGCCACCTAGCGTTCTATATGTTATACCCCTATTTCAAACACAATGGAACTTGTTTCGAGACCTAATTCAATCGTATGCAGAAGATAGCTTTCTCAAACCCAGTTATATTATAAATTTATAAAATTAATTTATATGTGTTTCGATCTCGCACGACCAAACAATACATCTGATCGTCATTAAAATCGTTATCATACAATAACTTACTATTACTGATCCAATGACGCTAGTTTCGTCGTAATCCAAGACAGTGCCCCGGAAAGCTATTTTTATATGTTAATTAAAACAAGTTATTTTCAAAATAAGTTAAATCACTTTAAAATCCAATTTAAAAGTTTTATTATCTTCATTCTTATTAAATAGAATTTAAATAAGCTTTGAAATTATATTTATCCGGCTTAAAACCCAAGATTCAATTATTTAAAAAAATTCAATTATTAAATTCAACAATTTAAATTTATCCAATAAATCTTTATATTTGAAATTCAAGTTATTTAACTTATAAAATTAACTTTTCAATATTTAAAATCAATTAAATATTTCAAAATCAAATGACTAAAATTCCGGGTCGTTACACTCTTCCCCCTTTACAAAGAATTTAGTCCTCGAAAATTTCCAAGGTAAAAAAATGCAAAAAACCAATTAACTTTTAAATCCAATTAGTTGAAATAACTTACCAAATCCTTTTAAGCCTTTAAATTTTCCTAAAAATCCACTAGTTTAAACCTTGTTATTACTTTTACTAAGTTTCCAAATTCATTCCTAGATTCCAACTACTATCATCCCATCCAATCATTTCAGCTTATAACTCAAAATTAAATTTTAGTTATCAAATGTTTCTTCAAAATTTCGCAAAAATTTTCTAATGCCTTAAATTTATGGAAAATTTTGCCAGTGTCTCCTTTGCATGGCTAGATCGAAACAACTACAACTTGCCACTCCGGGCCTAAAACAACAAAAGAAAACAAAATCCAAGTGGCTCAATCATAAAACCAAACAACAATATAAACATGTACCTTCTAGTTGGGCAACCAAATTTTTACTTATGAAACCAAAGGCATCAAGTTAGCTCTTGCTTTTATACCTATATCTTATTTACCAATGATATCTAATCATATGATTCAAAATCATATTATTATGCAATTTCAATATTTAACATTTGTTTTACTAAAACCGTACGATGTACATATATCATCCGTACGCACAATCCAATCTGATTGCTCGCTCGGTCATACAATCTCACTTCCAAACTAGTATTGTTCACATGACCACTCTAGTGCGGACTTAGATCTGGTTCCTTGACTAGAAATCGTCATTCTTCTTGCATAGCCATATACTATGATAGAGAATTTCTGGATCAATCAAATATTCATATCAATTGTTCGTCGTTGAGAATCGAGTGAAAAATTCCAACTCGGATCGACATAAATCATCTTGAAATTATGTACTCGAATTTGGATCAAACCGTTATTCGAATAAAATAATATACGTACAACTTACGTATTTATTTCAATTGATTTCTTAGCCATACCAAATTCCTTTTTATATTCACATTTGTTTTATTCACATCTATTTATTTCTTAGTTTATTCTTTCAATAGTAATGTCATTTATGAATTATTCATCAACTTTTCTTAAGTTTATTATAAACATTTTATACAAACCTTCTATCTTTACTACCATTTCATAACTTAAGTCCATATCCATTACAAATCAATTTCAATTCCATTTAACTCAATTCATTTTCCAATTTCAATATTCAATTTTATCCACCAACATTTCAAAACCATATTCAGTTCACTAATTCATTTAACTAGCTCATTTCATTAATCCATTTCAATTCTTAATCAATTTTATTTCCAAAATTTATTTCATTTGACCTAACTTAGGTCAAATCCCTTTTCAAAAATTCATTTTGTTTAACTTATCTTAAGTTAAATTCATTCCAAATTTCAATTTCAAATTTACTTTTCTTAACATTCATACTCAACAATTTTTAAATTTGTTTTGCTTACTAATTTTCAAAATTTATAAGTTACCAACCTTGTTTTCTCATATTTTCATAAAACATTTAAATGAAAGTTACTTTGTTCTTATTTATTTCAAATCATTTTGAAATCATATATATACATAATCCCAATGGCATATCAAATCATACCTTTGAATTTTAAAATCAAAACTAGTTTTACCAAAACAAATCTCCAGTGGTAGCAATTCCACTCTTGGAAACCCGAAAATGAACATTGATGATGTTGCAGTCATCATCGAAATTATTTTCCAGCGACTAAAGTGAGTTCAGTGCTTTTATTCTCTTTAAAAATCCTTTTTATATATTTCAATTCAAAACATTTTTCAAATAATATTATTATTATTTTCCAAAACTTTGAAAAACCATTTCCAAAACCAGCGGGATTTAAAATTTCAAATTCTCAACTTTTTAATCCTTTTTAATTTACAAATCATATTTATAATATAGTTTTGAAATTCCATTTCAATTTATAAATCACATTTATAAGCCATATATTTATATAATCTCACTTTGGTTATATAAAATCATTTCTTAATTGTTAATCTTTGTTTGCATTATAATAACAACGACTTTTATTCAAACGCAAACAACGAAACAATAAATGATAATAACCTAACATTACCATTTCCTAACAACCAAGCATATTATATATACCATAATAATTTGCTAAAAAATTATTCCTTTATATATATAAAATATAACAAAGTTAAAATTATTTCATTTACCCAATTTCAAAACAATACCTTGTCGAATTACTCTTTCAAGTGTTTAGAGACCCCTATCAATAACGTTACCTTGTATTGACCAGAATCCACTCAATAGATCAACAACACAATATAAAACACTTTTATATCACTAACAAATACACGCTCATATATATAGATATATACACACACACTCAAACTCATTCTAGGGTGCTGCTGACCCTATCTCTAATGAGTACCCCACCAAAGCCAAGGTTCTCGCTTAACCTGGCTCTGATACTAAGTGTAATGATCAGAATTTTCGACAATGGAAAATCGACACTAATACGTCTATTGTATTGGGTGCCGAGCAATCGAATGCCGAAAAACCCGATTGTTAGGGGAAAAAGAAAGAAAAAAGAAGATAAGAAGAAACTAAACAACAAAGAATCTCACAGCGAACGAATAATCTATAATATACAAAAATCTTTAGACCAAACAAACTATAATATATGTATATATAAAACATCAAACAGAGTATACTAACCTATTTCAGCCTGGAAAGTGATAACACCCTATCCTCACAATTGCTGATAAATACAACAACGAATACAGCGGAAAAATAACCATCTACGTGAGTACGTCTCGGGGCCTCCAACTCGTCTTCTGAAGCTCCTCCAAAGCATCCAACTAAAATCTATAAATATGCTCGGTCTGACCCCAGCATTATAATAAAATAGCACCGAGTCAGTCTGGAAAACCAGCGTAAGAAAACACACCCAACTGATTTTAAAGTCATATAAATCCTTGAAATCAAAGGTATCTCATAAGACCGCATTGCACATAAACACGGACGGGTTTTTACCTTACGATAACCAAAATCTTTTCCATAGAAAATCCATTGATATTATAATAATGTCTAAGGGTGAAAATAATAATAATCAAGTAGCTGTGATCCTCGTGAGTGTACATCACAACAATACTAGTTATATAATTAAAAAATGACAAGGCTCGTTCGCTAATTATGTAGGATTCCATGGAGGTTCCCTCGGTACTTCAAGAACGGTCCTCCTGCACAAGGATTAGAGACATCATTCTGAAGCAACATACATACCCGGTGATATAGCATAGAAAAAACGTAGCTCGTCTCGCTAAGACCGAATGCATCGCCCCATGCATGCATAACAACTGTAAGTAATGTTTTGGAGAGCCGACTTCATCCTATGGGTTTGCCAACCCTACTGGCCATGCCTCATATCTCTTGTTTTAGCCATTACCACCGATGAGACTACATCCGACGCTCTAGCTTATGCACCGCCACCAAATGGATTACAGAATCCCATATGGATTCCCATACCCCAATGGGTCTCGGGACCACACATGAGTTCCAACATTTTAATATATGTCACGAAACTCCTCCATAGAACTTTATATGGTTTTGGAGTGGTCATGGTTTTAGAGTCACCTCTTATGAGTATACACTTCCATTTCCTTGACGCTCCAAAAACCAATCGTCGATTTTCCAGTGCTCAATGCTTGTTCTTTAGGAAATAATCAAACAATATATAAGAGCGGGGATCACCACCTAACCGTCTAAGTGGGTGGCTCTCCTCATCATTTGTCCTAGAAGAACGAAATGAGTTTATACATACAATACAGCACCACCGACGGTAACTGTACCATATAATTCTCGTATTTCTCCTAGATATTTCCCGAGTTAAAATTCTTCGGTGTTAAGTAGGGAATATTTCTGTACCACCAAAATTTAAAAGGATTACAAATTAAGGCCAAGATTTGATATTTGGTTATTTAACTATCAACAAACAAACATTCAAACAAAGATTTATTGCATAGGTGAAAATAATATCGGTTAAGCACAAAAGCAACCACCGGCCTCCTTTTAATAAATCTTTCCTTCTTTTTAAAAACACTTTGTAAATTACTTGTACAAAAATACTTTTACAAAGGCATATCCACCAATTCCTATATTTTCGATACTTAGAAAATATCCATATACTTATCTCAACGGTATAAGTATATCCACAAAATTGAGACAGATTTTCTTTTTATTTGCTTCTCAAATCATTTATAAATTCCTTACAATTCTGGAAAACCATTTAAAAAACATTTTGTAAATCTCCGAAAAACCATTTATAATCCCTTTATAAAAATTCATCGCTTATAAACTCTTTGTACATTTTCAAAAATCATTTATAAACCCTTTATAAATCCATAAAAACCATTTATAAAAATCCTTTTATAAATCTATAAATCCATTTCTAAAATTCATTTATAAATATATAACCATTTATAAACTCTTTTGCCTTCTAAATAATCTTTCCATAAATCTTCAAACCATTTTATTATCTCATTTGTAAAATCCAAGTCTTTCAACTCTATTCATGAGTCTCAGAAACATTTATAAAAAATAAAAAAATAAAAAATTCTTTTACTACAAAACACCATAATATAATAATAATTATTAATAATAAACGTTATAAATAAATGAAAATTATTAACTTTAAAACATCTTAAAATTAATAATTAATAATTTCAAAATATTGTTAAATAAATAATAATAATCCATCTTTACCATTTTATAAATAATAATAATTTATTTTCAAAACCTTATTAATAGTCCTTATTACTTATTACAAACCATAATTATTCTTAAAATAATTTACCTTTTAGAATATTAACATTTTGATAAATTCTTTAAAACAATATTAACAATAAAAAAATAACCTTAAACAATACTACTATAATTAAATAACCTTAAAATAATATTAATATAATTTAATAACTTTAAAACAATATTAATATAATTTAATAAATTTAAAATAATATTAATATAATTTAATAACTTTAAAACGATATTAATATAATTAAATTACTTTAAAATAATATTAACATAATTAAATAACTTTAAAACGATATCAATATAATTAAATAACTTAAAAATAACATTAATATAATTTAATAACTTTAAAACAATATTAATATAATTTAATAACTTTAAAATAATAATATTAATATAAATAGATAATCTTTAACACAAAATATTTCTAAAACCCAATCTCGGATTTAAAAACCATTTTCCATCTCAAAACCAATTCTAACTCAATGGCAATTTATAGTATTTCAAAATGCTAATTTAAGGCCAATAGCTACCTAACGCTTAACCAATATCGATATTGATTTTCTATCACTACTGCATTTTAGTTTTCAAACATGTAACAATGTTATAACCCATATTTCCAACAAATCAAGTTTATTATCCCATAATTCATATAATTGAATATTACTGAAACTAATTCAACAATAGCGAGGAATCTCGTTAGATCCCTCCAACCTGTCCCCCTGCATCACAGCTTGTATATATTAGCGCGTGAACGCACACACATGTATACACACATATGTAAATAAAATCAATAGCTGTGAGGAATCCAGTTGGATCCCTCCGACCTATTTCCCCTGCATCACAACATTATATAATCATAAAATATAAATCAACCGCTTCGAGGCGGGATTCGTATACAAAGGGTCTGTGAGAAATGCGGATTAAGGATCTTAAGGCTAGAATTAACACTAGAGGGGGGTGAATAGTGTTTTAAGAAATTTGTTAATCTTTTTGAGTTTATCTTAATTTGTTAACAATGTATGCACTAATCAAACACAGATATGAACACAGAATCAAACACAGATGCAAATATAAAGTAAAAGCAGTAAAGGAAAGAACACACCGGATTTTATACTGGTTCGGAGTTACCCTACATCCAGTCCCGCAACACAAGTACGGATTTCCTTTCAAAATCAATTCAACAATTACAACCCTCGGTTTCAAGGCTACGAGGTACACCCTCCAGAATAACAATCCTCTGGGTAGAGATACTTGATTTTCGGGGCAACAAGTTCACCCAATTGATTTCCAGGGCTACAATCACACCTTCTCTCGCTCGATTGATTACAAAAAGTCTATAACTCAGATTAGCACTTGGATCTTGTAGAGATAGTGGAGAGAATCAAAACCAGAAATTATCTAGTTAGATTCGATATTGATTTCGGCAGAGTAATGGTGTAATTTGTAAATAAGAAAGTGGAGAAGAAGAAGAGAAGTTAAATTAGAGAAAAAGTGATTAAAATTCATTGAAACTGACCCCTATTTATAGAAGAACAACATCCATGACCATTCATAAAAAGTTATGGCGAATAGACACTTCTTTTGAAATTTGAAATTTGAATTAAAACTGTCACCATGTCGACATAGTGCCTATGGGCATGTCGACATCCCTCAGCCAAATTTGATGTTTTGAATTTCTATAAAAATAATATTTATCTTATATTAAAACTTTATAAATATACTTGAATATAGCTTAAATTCATAAGTAAATATAAAGAACAATATATATATATATTATTTAACTATAATTTAAATTAAAGTATAAATAATTTAAAAGTTAAATATATTATTTGAAAAGATAGTTTAAAATCAGGAGAAATTTTGACTCTGAAAATAAAGATGTTTTGAGGCTAAAATTATTTTAAAATGGAATCGAGGGTTTTAAATCTTTTTAAAAGGAAAATTTTGAAATCATTTCGAAAACAAGAGAATTTTGAAAAATCATTTGAATTAAGCTTAGTGGATACAAAACAATATCCCACTAGATTTTCATAGGTTCCATACTACTTAGGGTTCCATCCCTTTAACGGGCTCGAAGTGGATTCCATTCCACGAATAAAATATATTTTAAGATGTCAGTGCCTTTCTACGAGTTTTAACAATATTCCTAACTATATAACTTATCTTGGAAACTTGAACTCTTGATAATCTTGATATTCTTGATACTCATGAGTCTTCAATCTTGATATTCTTGAACCTCTATACTGTACAGTCTTCATTCTTGGTACCTTCATGGTTAAATCCTACATATACATATATATCTAAACTATAATGTTAGTATTTATATTTTATAATCTTATCCTAAGGTTGTTGTCATCAAAACCATCATCTCAAGGACTAACAATCTCCCCCTTCTTGATGATGACAACCTTTGTTTATAAAATATTACTTCTATCCTATTGACTCCCCGTAAATCTAATAACTCCCCCTTAATCTATGCCTAACTACCCTATTTTATATTTCTCCCCCTTTGTCATCAATAAAAAACTTACTCCCCCTTATTCTTGGACTTCATTACCTGCATTGATAAACTATACAATGGAATATATAATATATAGATTAAGAAATAATGATACTTATGAGCATAATAACTTAATTAAAGACTATATTCATTTCAGTGTATGTATATATATATATGTTTCACACACAAAACTTCAAACCAAATAAAATCAATCCACACAAAGTATCAATTCAAACCAAATTAAATCAAACAAATTAATCCAAACAAATCAAACAAAGAAAGAAAATTAAACGTTACGAGGAACATCTACCCATCCATCTTCTCCAAATATAGGGTCTGCTTTAATTGCATCCCAATTCTCATTGTCATTGGTGAGAGAGACAGGAGGATGTGCTTCATTATCATCCTTGTGTAGAGAGGAGATCATCCATCTTATTGCATCGAAATGCCTTTCTTGCTCCTTGATCATCTGCATTTGACTCAACTCTAAGTGACGTTGGTTTCGTAGAATAAAAGAGAGAATATTCTTGAATGAATTGAGTGTTTCTTCAAGATTTTCAGATAGATTGTGAATAGGATTGGCCATAATTGAATTAGAGAAAGAAATGAAGGATATAAATAATGAGAAATAAATTTCAGTGAAGATTTCTGAAAGAAAAAGGTATATATAGGTGTAGAAATTCGTTTGAAATGAATAGACATTTGGTAGTTTATTCAAATTTCAAATTCAAAATCAATAATCACTTCTGACCAGTACATGTCGACATGGTCTTCTAGGGGATGTCGACATGGGTTAGTGAAAATTTATGACAACTTTGATTTTGTGAATAATTGTGTATATGTATATATTTATATAATATACTAACATTTATTCTAGAGATAAGATAAGATAGATAATAGAAAGGAAATTTCATTTCATTACGATAATACAAAGATCAAGCATAATGAACTACACGAACATTCAATTATGAACCACGGCCTAATCCACAGTGTCGAGGTCACCCCTTCCACTCACCGTTCAATTATGAACCACGGCCGCCACGCCATTATCCGATGTGATCTAACCATCCACTTGCTTCGCCTCGACGTCGCCTACAAGTTTCTAGTTGGTGCTCTCCCTCGATGAGGCCTTGGGTGGTCCAAATTGATATCAGCCGTTAGACGAGGTTGCTGTGTTTAAAAGATAGTGAATTTCTTTTCTTATTCTCTGGTTTTGAAACTTTTAAGAGGGGAAAGGCTGAAGATATGTATTGATGATGGGTATTGGCTTGGGTATGGAAGAGTATGGTGTGAATAGTGGGAAGGTATGGGTTGGGGTATGGCAATTATATAATAATTTATATATATAAATTTCAATTTAGAATATCGAATTACAAAACGTTCGAAAACTTCAAACTCCAAAGGAGACGTGCCGCTTGGTGTTCTATATGTTATACCCTATTATGAACATAATGGAACTTATTTCGACACCTAATTCGATCGTATGCAGAAAATAGCCTTTTCAAATCCAATTATATAACAAAATTTTGAAATTAATTTATACGCGTTTTGATCTCGCATGACCAAATGATCCGTCCGATCGTCATGAAAATAGTTACCATACAATAACTCACTATTACAGATCCAATGACACTGGTTTCGTCATAATCTGAGGCAGTGCCTTGGAAGGCTATTTTAATATGTTAATTAAAATGGGTTATTTTCAAAATCAGTTAAATCACTTTTAAATCCAATTTAAAAGTTTTATTATCTTCATTCTTATCAAATAGAATTTAAATAAGCTTTGAAATTATTTTTATCCATCTTAAAACCCAAGATTCAATTATTTAAACAATTTCAATTATTAAATTCAATAATTTAAATTATCCAATAAATCATGATATTTGAAATTCAAGTTATTTAACTTATAAAATTAACTTTTCAATGTTTAAAATCAGTTAAATATTTCAAAATCAAATGACTAAAATTCTGGGTCGTTACAAGGCATTCGGCTTGTCTCCTGAAGCTCTAAAGCATCCTTAACTAGATTTGAAAATATGCTCGGGCTGACTTAATCATTATAAGAAAATAACGCTTGGATCTGTTTGGTAAACCAGTGCGAGAAACTCAAATTTTATGGATTTTAATGTTACAAAACCTTTCAAAAATAAGGGTATCTCGTAAGACCACACCGTACATAAACACGGACGGATTTTTCCTTACGATAACCAAACCGTTTTATTATAAAATCTTGTGATATTATAATAATGTCTAGGGTTTAAAATAAATATATAACATAGCCGTAATGCTTAAATCTCACGTTCCAACGTATTTGATATACTACAAAGGCCGTAAGGCATGTGTTAAAGAATGGATTCCATAAATGACAAGGTAAGGGACTACCTTCCGTGTAGTACACCTCTAGAGAAAATGTACCGAGGCTACAAACATATTGCACCTCTGCGAATCAGGACTGGTCTAACCCTTCCTGGATAGTACCGAATATGATCATCCCTCGGCTACCAACGTAACTAACTGTACTGGGACAAAGCATACATAAGTCCATAAATACTGATCTAGATCAGGCGATGACCATACACTAATGGAAGCGACCCATATAGCCATACAGCATAGCTCATGTTTTAGTCATTACCAAGTGTAAGGCTTGAGGCTACGTTTTACCTTGTTAGCAAATCCTACTTGGATTGCTAACATTGCCCTCCAAGCAACAATGCAATGCTAGCATTCATCAATACAAGTTGTTATAAGAATGAACAAACCGCAGTCACTACTTCTAGTACATCCTTTTTGGAATCACCCACGAGATTAGTAGCAAGTAGCCCTTGCAATTTAAAGAACCCCGTCTTCGATTTCCATCATCTTCAAGATGCCCTCAATTCGAACGCGTATGCTAGTTCGAAGTGGTTTTCGGATAACATATCCAATCCGGTCTCATTGAACTGATAATCGATAGTTTCAAAACTGGCTAAGATTTGATAGTCAGTTATTTAACTATCAAATAACAAACAATCAAGCCAGAAATTTAATTGTATATGGAAACCAAGCATGATTAAGCATATAAGCAACCATTATGCCTCTTTAATTAATCCTTTCATTAATTAAAATCACTTTGTAAATACTTGTATCAAAATTATTTTAGAAAGATATACATATGTATACTACTCATTCACTATTCATTTATAGTCTTTCAATTCTTGGAAAAATATCCTTATACTTATCTCATCGCTACAAGTATATTCACAAAACTATACACTTTCAGTACTTAGGAAATGTATCCATATACTTATCTCAATGGTATAAATATATTTACAAAACATTATAAAAGATTTCATATTTCAAAATCATACTTAAATGGGTCAAAAACAAATGTCACCTAAAAACATTGTTTACCATAAACTCAAACCACTTTCCTTTTTGGTGTAAGTAAATGAATCAGACAAGTTACCTAAAAACATTATTTACCAAATATACCTGCCACCACTTTTCGATTTAAAACTTGTACTATCCATCGATTAACAATGTAATCAGACAAGTTAGCATACTGTCCTTGCCTCGACATACATTCTTAAACTCTCACAGAGAGATATGAGTTTCCCTACATCGAAATTTAGTGTTAAGTATGAAAAGAATACTTTCCATACCACTATAATTTAAAATGATCTTTTATAGAAATCAAATCCCGTTTCTTTTATAAAATTCCTTTTATATAAATCTCTTTTATATTTACAAACTCCTTTTTATAATCTCCTTTCTATTTATAAAACTATTTATAAATCTCAGTTTTATTTATAAAACTTCTTTTATAAATCTCATTTTTATTTATAAAACTTCATTTATATTATTTACAAAAACAATTTTATAAAAATATTCACTTTATTATAAACGATAATCCTCCTTTTTCCTTTTTCTTTATAATAAACATCAGTTATTATATTAAACTTATCTGTAAAATAATTACTTCTCAAAATACTTTTAAATAATTTATATTTAAATTATAAGAGACTAAGAAAAAGGATTGAGGTAAAACAGAGAAGTTCAAAAACCATTTCTAAATAAACCGCTACAGAAATTCCAAAAATCACATTTAAAATCATTCTCTGAATCAAAACCATTTTCAAATCAAAAATAGCACATAATAGCATTTTCAAAATACTATAATGAGGCCCAGATCTACCATAGCACTTAACAAGTGCTTCCCATATAAATGTAACAAGTATAATAACAATAAGACCAATATCAAAGTCACATCCAATAAGGCCAAGCTACCGAGCTTTTGGCATTCAACAATTTATAAACCAAATATATAAATGAAATTTAGATCAATAGTAGCGAGGAATCCGAATTCCTCTACAAAATTTCATGAGTTCCCTGTAATTCATTTCATATGCTATCCGCTTTCCAAAATAGGAATTCAACCAAACCAAACAAAGAAATCATCCAAGCATGCAAACAATAATTTATATCTACCATATATCATATAGTGTTCATCCAAGGTGATTTAACCCACCAAAATTCCAGCTAATGCTTATGCATTCCCGCATGATCTAAAATCGAATGGTTGCTCAAAATCCTACTTGCTCCAAACTTGACAAAATTAGCTCCAGTGCGTAAATAACACTTCTAGGAACAAAATCCAAAAGCCCTAGTCTCGATTGGACCTCTTATGCAGGAGATGTTGATTTTATAAGATTTGAGACTAAAAATATAATAATTAACTTAATTTATTAAACTAATGCCTTAATTGTCCTCACACATCATCTCCCGCTGAATTCAATTTGCTTGCACACGCACAAGCTTGTGCACTAATTATCGTACTCGTCCACCACACTCCCTGTTGCCTCAGACCACCAGAGAAACCCCCCTCGTTGTCACCATCGTTCATCTCTCCACGAGCCGATCTCGACGACCCCAAGCATGGCACGTTCACACCCCTACATTCATTCGCGACACCTGCTACAGTCATCGCCCTCATAAAGTCGCGACGCCAACCAGGCGACCGCATGCTACAAGAGCACCACCATGCCCGACGTCTTCATCCTCCAAGTCCATCCCCACACTCTGATTTTCCTAACACGCCTCTAGCTTCACCATAGTCGAACCCGAGTTTGATGTCATGAAAATCAAATTCGACCAAGCACTGTCGCTTAAGACCCCATTACCATAGATTAGCTCCTTTTGTCGCCATGAGTAAGACGAATTTGGTCTCGCTTTCTAATACAGCCTGGTGCTCTCAATTAAATTCTGGGATGGTGGTAGCTGATATGTGTTTACTGGAGAAAGAAAATAAAGAGAGGGAGAGGGAAAAGTAAAAGAGAGGTTAAGTGTGGGGGTGTATTTATAATAGTTTATACGTTATTTTTAATTCTCAATTAAAATCGCTTTACGTTTAAAGCTCGTACAACCACATAACATGTCAGATCGTCACAAAAATCGACGACGCACATCACTGTATTATTTTGATCCCAATAGCACTAGTTTCATCACGATCCAAGATAGTGCTTTGAGATGATAATTTCTGGCGTTTCGGGATCGTTTATCGATAAAACGATTTTCACTCTCATTGCCGATATTTATTCGAACTATTTATTTTTGTAATTACTTTTCTATAACAAGATCACCATTATTATATATTAATTAAAAGGAGTTATTAAGCTTATAAAATAAATTATTTAAATATTTAAAATTAATTAAATATTCACATTCAAAACGATAAAATTCCTGGTTGTTACAGAGGGACTGATCCAATTGGTTTTGAAGAAACCGATTTAAGAAGTCGGAATAAGATTCCATAGTTGACCATAAGTGCAAGTGGGAGATTGATAGAGTTATGCCCTAGGGGCAATTATATAATTCGTTACATAAATCCAACTCAATAACCAATCTTATTCAAAATTAAAGGTGTTTCCTTTCTATTATATACCTGTTATAAAATGTTATAAATAAATAATTAGTTAATTTAAGTCTATATGTTAGAAAGTCCATAAATTATGTATTTGTGATAGCGGTTACAAATAGTTCTAACCATGAGTATTATTCACAATATTATAAGCACATCATTTTAAATATTCCTAGTTAAAATGTATCGAGATTGGACATCGATGCAATCGTCGAGACTAGAGTATGTGACGCTCTCTAAATGTTGGGTGGTGTATTACTTATGGCTATCGGAAACCAAGTGGTTACATACTGATAGTTATTGGATAACTATGAAATGACTCACTTTATAGTTTTTTATTAGTTAATATAACTAAGATCAAACAGAAAATATCGAAGTGACTAATTTACACAGTTCTCTTGACTTGAGAGTACTATTGATCTTCAATATGAAAATTCCGCTTTGATTATAATTAAATCATGGCATAACGTCCATCGAACGACTATAATTGAATTGAGTAGAAGTATTGGAAGTAAAACACTATTCAAGAGAGGATTCATCTCCTCAGTTATATGAGATTAGTATTGAACGGACCGGGCTAACCCGCAGCGGAAGAAATGGGTAAATTTCAAAAAAATTCATATTGGATCTTTGTTGGGCCTATGTGGTCTAAATTCATTTAGAAATTTTCTAAATTTACTTATAAAATTTTCTTCGTATTGTTATAATTAATTGTATATTATGATGAGCACATCAAATGCACCTATGTGTATTGTGTAAGTGCAACATCTGAAAAGCATACATAGTTAACGTGAGTGTTTTTTAGGTGTTGGGATTTGTACCACATTGAACACAATATATGTCTTTGTCATCTACCGGTAAATATATGTATTTATGTGTGTATGTGTGTGTGTATCTATGCGTGTGTATGTATGTATATGTGTGTGCGTGTGAGTATATACATGTTTACATGTATAAATCAATAAATTTATATATTGATACCCTATGAATATATGGCATAGTAGTTCAAATTGAAATATACTTTATTAATTACATGCAATAAATCAAAGAATACAAAGACCAATTAAAGTAGTTTGAAAGTTTACTATTACATCCTATACAAAACTCCTTTTGAAAACTTTGAGTTAAATGCAAATATGCACACATAAATGATATTATATAAATATATAAATTCATGTATACATACAAACAAAACAAAATTTTGAAATAAAACAAAACAATATACAAGTAGTTTGTGAATTAGAATGTTTCTTTTTAAACAAAGATTTAGTACTATACTAGATACAATTGTAAAACTAGGAATAAATCATTAATTTAATGTTTCCTTTTTTACTTCAATTAGCAAAGCATGGTTTAGAATGATTTAAAACATAACACAATTAAGTCATCCTATTATATTGACAATAAATATTAAATTAATGCAATAATTTCAAAATACTATATAGCAATTTATATGTAAACATTCAAGTCTAAATCTTTTAATATGAAAACTAACTTATTGACAAGAGTATTTCGAAACCCAATTTAATTTTTTAATGATAATGTAAAATCGAATGACATATGCATATACAGATTCATTATAAGAAGGTCAAGATCTAGGTTATACATGGATGAATCAACATGCAGATAGAGACAATGAAATTAAAAGGATCAAAATCTAGGTTGAACAAACTAGATAAATAAACATACATAATAGAGATAAAAATTATTATCATTGTTCATAAAAAATAGCAGTGAACATAGCAAGGGTTTTTTCCTCATGGTAAGAATATACAACTGATTCAAGCAAGGGGTTTGAGACATCCAAATCAAAATCCAAATTCAAATATATGAACAGAACGGAGAGGTAGAGAATTAAGGGGATGTAAAAAAATTAAATGGTATGTAAATATACAAAATTACCTTAGGATGAAGCTTGGAGAATGCACCTTGAATGAAGAAGAATTCCTTGATTCTTCAATTTGTTCTCCAAATCTGCAGTAATCTAGAGACAATCACATTTTTCCCTATTGTTTTTTGTTTGAATTTTGTTTGAAATTTTTGGAGACTTACCAACAAGGAAATTTTGAATTTTTTTGGAGGAGAAGATGAGAATCAGAGAGGCAAATGATTGAGAGAAAATTTTATTAAAGGAGAAAATAAATGTAGCATTCAATATATGATAATTCCTCTCCTTTTAATAATCTTTTCTTCTCATCAAAACAAAAGACCCTTTTTATTCTTCAAAGTAAGTCTAGCTACATGGGCTATTCGAGCTCCAAGACATTCCAAAAACCAATTCATATATTCCAATTTAATTTTTCTATCGATATCGTATACGGATACGCGCGCTTATAACTATTATATACGCACTTTATTAAATACTAATGGAAATCGAAAAAATAAAAAAAAAATATTTTTAGCAATTAATATTTCACAAATATTAATTAAGTTACTTTATTTAAAGTCCTTTTTAGTATTTGTTCTGTTTTTTATCAATTAATATCGTATATCCATACGGACGTTTATAACTTTTATATGCACTTTACTAAATACTATTGGTATTCAAATAAATGAAATAAAATTTAATAATTGATATTTCATAGATATTAATTAATTTAATTAATTTTCAACTATTAAAAATCAATTAAATTGTGTGCTTCATTCAAAATCTTCATCATTTCGGTTGTGACTCAAAAGTGTAAATTCAGTCAGCAATTAATATTGAACAATTCAAATATTAACGTCCACACGTCACCTTAGCTAGTGGTGTGACATTTTTGCTAAATTTATCACTTACACATCTTTGGTAAAATCCAATTCTATTTTCTTTATGTGTTACCCATTAGTGACAATTATTTACACAAATTTTCTTCGTCAAAACTATATTACTTTGGACTTATGGAATTGGTAATAGTCAAAATTCCAATATCATCCATATTCAACTCTATAGTCCAAACATAAAGTCCTTGGTTCAATAATAATAATTATTAACCGAAATGGTCTAGCTAATGACTTTGACTTTGAATTGACTTCAGTTGACTGTGATACCAACCTCATATAACCGAGGTGATGAATCCTCTCTTGAATAGTGTTTCACTTCCAATGCTTCCACTCGACCCAACTATAGTCATTCGATGGACATCATGCCATGATTTAACTATAATCAAAGCAGGGCTTCCATATTGAAGATCAACAGTATTCTCAAGTCAAGAGAACTGTTTAATTTTATCACATCGGTATTTTCTATTTGGCCTTAGTTATATTAACCAGTAGAAAACTATCGAGTGGGTCATTCCATAGTTTTCCAATAATTATCAGTATGTAACCCCTTGGTGCTCCCAGCAGTCATGAGTAATACGCTGCCTAACATTTTGAGAGTGTTATGTACTCTAGTCTGAATAGATGTATCAATATCATGTCTTGAAACATCTTAACAAAGAATATTTAAAATGGTATATTTATTTTTATTGTGATAATCACTCATAGTTACAACACATTGTAACTACTACCATAAAACATACCGTTTACGGATTTTCTATTAAATATACTTTTAATTCGATTAAATAATTAATATAATATATTATATCAAGTATATAATAGAAAGAAAACACTTTTTATTTCGAACAAGATTGGTTATCAAGTTAGATATATGTAACAAATAACAGAATTGCCCTAGACCATACCCTTAACTCTATCAATCTTCCACTTGCGCTTGCGGTCAATTATGGAATCTTATTCCAACTTCTCTAATCAACTTCCTCAAAAACCAATCGGTTCAATTTCTTAGTGAATGGGTATGCTATTGTGTTTCAATAATCTACTCTATTAATCAACTTTCTCCAACGCTGATAAACTACCTTTATCGTGTGGAACAATTCAGAGTATGTCTCTTGACTTCTAATGAGCTCTAAGTTTTGTTACTAACTATATGGTGACATTTTTATCATATAACAATGTGATGGGTTTCTCAACATTTGGAATCATCCTCGGCTCAGTTATAAAATTTCGTGCATTTATTATATATGTATTGCTTTTATCATGGTGTTATTCGAAGAGACGTGCTAAGACTTTTCATTGAATCAGCCATATTCTTTCATATGGAACATTTCCAACTTAAAGATTTTTAACTCAAATATATTATTGATATATTATACTCAATATCACTCATGAACTTTGAGTCTGAACACTCTTTCATAAGGAATTAATTGTTTCTGCAAACAATTCTCTAGTATTTCATTAATACACGAGAACACCTCAAAAAAACATTTAGTGATTTCAATTTGGATTTGATATTTGCTTTATGTATCAAATACACAAACAAATCACAATATCGTGCTATTTTCTGTTGCCAAAGCATAAGGTATCATCCTACGTGTTCCGTGTTAAACATTTTAATAAGGTGTCATTGCATATCATTTAGGACAATACCAATATCTTTTATACTTATTATAAACGACATCATTTACAAATCCAACGTTGAGTATTAAAACAACTAAAGCTTATTTTAACACAAGTACATCATTAATAATTACTAATGTGTTGTTTACTTATGGTTTAGAAATATCGATGTACATTTGAATGCTCTTTCTTATAAACACACTCTTCCTTTTTATTTTGATTGATAATCAATCTATTTGATATTTCTATCAAAACACTCATTCAATTTTGATGCTTTTTCTAGATGGTACTTTCATATCCGTTCTTGGATCGCATTCGAAAAAACCCACGAAGTCAATATCGCTCCCACCAACTTCGAAACACTTTGGTTGTTATATGCAAGCAATCTGGTCTAAATCTATATTTAGAAATTTCTACTTCAATGCATATATTCCAAAACATAAAGTCATACTACGCGATAATTTTGTAAGCAAAGTCTGAACCAACTTGAGCGCATCGAATGGTGAACCTATTACGTTAATTTCAACAATTTGGAAGTTATCGGTCTCATTAAATTCGCATACGACAACTGTTACATCTCATTGAATTCGCATACTACAATTTGGGCTTGTATACTCGACTTTGGAAGCTCATGGGATGATCGTTTACATCCCATTAAATTCACATACAACAACATTTATCAGTCTTGCATCGATATATCACCATTCGATGCATTACATGGTCGATCATGCAACGTTGCTTCTTGTTGGTGGGATATGGGCGAAAAACTGATACTTGAGCCAGATATGATTAGAGAAACCTCGGAGAAGATCGAGATCATTTGGCAACAAATAAAAGCTACCCGAGATAGACAGAAGAGCTATGCTGATAAGAGATGTGGAGATCTAGAGTTCCCTGTTGACGATATGTATTTGTCAAGATATCTCCATTGAAGGATGTAATTCATTTTGGTAGTAAAGGGAAGTAAGGACCGAGATTTGTAGGACTTTTTCTGATACTAGAGAAGATTGGAAACCTTACTTACAAAGTTGACTTATCTCAAAGAATGACGGGAGTTCACAATATGTTCTATGTTTCTCACTTGCATAAATTTGTGCACGGCTCAGGCGTAACTATCGCACTGAAACAAATAGATGATATCGAGATTGAACTAGAGGCTTCGAGATTTCATAGGCCTATTCATATCATTGGACGTGATATGAAACAACTTAGAAGGAAGATGGTAAAGTAAGCGAAGGTTTAATAGAGCAAAATTGAAGGCGATTGTACTTGGAAGATCAAGGAGAACGTGCGGACAATTTATCCGAAGCTCTTTACTTCGTGAGACTTTCTATTTATTGCTTTTACTTTCACTTCTGATATCATAAAGTATATCGTAGTGTAGTATCCTACATGCTAGGATAGGCCGGGATGTTACCTTTTACATTTATTGTTGTGTGTGCATGTTCGATGTATGATGGTTGCCTATGCTTGTATATGGTTGTTAGGCGTGCGAGATAGTCTTATTGATTTTTTTTGGGATTTCGGGGGCGAAATTCATAAAGGGGAAAGAATATTCTCCGATGTTTTACTTAGCTAAACAACACTAGATCCTTCTCTCATGCCAAATCCAAGTCATTTAGCCCAGATAGCATGGAGAAGAGAATCAGACCATTCATTAACCTCGTTAATTCATGTTATGTTCACTCTATTTTGCCTGAGAACTATAAGAATTCCATTCGCAATCTCCCGCTCACAATTAATATACTAGCGCCTAGGGCTTTCTCTTTTGCCGAATTGGACGTATAAGGCTGCACAAGGGGCACTTAGCACCAACTCCCGACAGGCACTACCTAGATTCTCATTCATTGGCGCATCCTTTTACATTTGTTGTTGTGTGTATATGTTCGATGTATGATGGTTGCCATGTTGTATATGGTTGTTAGGCATGCGGGATAACCTTATTTATTTTGTCTTGGATTTCGGAGGAAAAATTTAAAAAGGAGGATAATGTAACGACCCGTATTCTACGTATCGGAGGATCATGGAAGAATAATAATAATATTTTTATACGAGGTCGTATGATTCTATGATTTGAGGAAATAGCTACTAGAGAAAATTTCCAATCTTAGAATTTTTTATTGAACGATTTTAACCTTGAAAATATTTTATGGCATATAACTTTTGATAAAAGCTGAATTGGGATCTGAAACGACTTCCATTAGATCAAAATAATGATTTCTCTTTTCGTAGAGTGGTCATAATAGGAAAATGGACCTACCATTAGGGATCTATGGCTGGTTGAAGTTTCACTTGATTATAGACAACTTAAAGGATAATTAGTGAGTTAACGAGTAGGCCCAAAGCCCATTTTGAGATTAGCATCATGTGGAGCTGATGAGACTTCTCTCCATCGTTTCACACTTGCCAAAAAATAGAGAGAAACCCCCATTAATCACTTCTTAGCCAAAAAGCCATTCTAAACCTTACTTTAATTAGCCAAAATTTATCGTTAATTTAACGCCCCACCTTTATGCCCTCATTAACAAAGGGTATTAATAAGTAGTATCATCTGCTAATGTGGAGAATAAGGCTATTTAGGAGCGACCATCTGTAATATTACTTTGGGCGAGTATCGAATATGTTAAATTATATGAATTTATTCTTTTTGTGGAGAGGAATTCAACGTATATGATCCAGGCACAAAACAATAATATAATGGCTTATTATGATTCAGAACAATATAAAACATCACAGACATAGAATCACAAGTCGCATCGAATGTCCCTGCTACCTGTTAAGTCTCGGTCCGACTCGAGCATTAAAATAACTCCCTGATCAGAATATCTCTAATTATCGCAAAAGGTGAGTCCATAATGGTAATATGCTTGCATAAACATCAAGGATGAATGTCATAAATTGTACTTCGCTAATCTACTAGTACTTCATATGAAACTTCGTGACTTAAGGTTAACTATGTTTATTCACAATAGGACATCAAAGTGATAATAGCCATCTAAATAATAACATAGAAATTCACAACCATATATGCAATCAAAAGACAAGCACTTCGCAATTCAATAATCATCGTCGTGCACTTCACACGTAATTAGATAAGCACTTTTCTAGTTTATTATCATTGGCTGCGCTTCGCACGTAAATAAATACGCACTTCGCCAGCCAACTATAAGACAAGCGCATCGCAAGTCAACACCTAATACGGGCACATCGTTCGTCGTCATCAATAGCTAGTTTAATAGACAAACACTACGCATGTCCATATAAATACAAGAACATCGCAAGTCATTACTCATTCGTAAACGAGTAACACCAAGTGGGCTTGAAAACCCATAAAATCCACATAAATGGATCACCCAAGGACAAGTCAAAACTCGACGAATAAGTGTTATATACTTTCTACAAGTAATCATTCAAGTAAAGGCCGCATGTCCCATAACTACTTGGGTTCACTCAAATGTTTAATATAAATTAGTAAACTCCACTCGATAAGTGTGACATACTACCAATTAGTAACTAGATAAGTATTGCGCAATGTCCTATAACTACTTGGCATTACTTAATTATTTACTAAGTGATTATAAAATCCCACTTATGCAAAATAAATGTTCATTCAAACAAGTCCAAGAATTAACCAGTAAAACAATGCGAGCGTTTCATACCACTCGTTTTAAACCATTTAAATCGATTTCTCATCCGATCGACATCGTGCAATTTTATAAAGATAATTTACTTTGTCGTCCTTCTTAAAACTATCATTTTATAAACTAGAATATATACATATATATTAGAAAGCCTTTATAAATTTATACATCGGTATTTATAAATACACTTTTAAACCCATTGTTATAAACCAATTTAAAATCATTGATATTATAATTAAATATCTTTTATATGTGTTTGAATATATTTCAAACATCCTTTATACAAAATATATATTCCTACTTGAAATGATTTGGAAAATGGTTTGGTTTAGAAATCTTTCTATTGAAAACAATAGTTGGAATTGTGAAATAAACTTGTGTGCCATGTCATGTGTACTTCACGTATCCATAGTAATATTTCTATGGAATTATATCATCAAAATGAATTCACCAATTCAACCATTTAAATCTTAAGTATATGCATCCAAATCATACTAGCAATAAAATAAGCCTATAACATCGAGAAGCAACCAGGTGCAAAGAAGGAGTAAACTGAACTGTCGGGAGGTCACACCGCACAACCTGGAACACATTCGAGGCTATAATCGGTGCACAAGTCCAAGCAGACCGGTGGACCGGTAGCGTTGCCTAGAACGTGTTGCAAGCAATGTCCGTGGCTCTTGGATGGCCCATTTCCGACAATTTTCATACTACGACTTCTATTGTTTTCTAGGGTGACAAATTTTGAAGCATGCAAGCACACAAACATCATGGAATTGAATACTATATGAAGTTACAAATTTAGGGCCGCAGCAAGCAAAGCTTGCAGAGCATAAACAACAATTATCAATCAAACTAAGATCATCTAATTCTACACAGTTATTCATCCAGAAATTATAATCAAAGATAGTTGAGAGTTATTCAACTCACCTTTCTTCTTGAATCAGTGATTAAACATCAGTTAGATTAGATATTGCTTCCTTAGTAGCCCTAGAATTGCTGAATTATTTTCTCTAAAAGTGATATAATTTTGCAAGATAAGCAAGGTTGAATTTGGATTTTAGGTTTAGAAAGAGGGATAAATGTTTTCTTCTTTTTGTTTCTGAGTTTAATTTCTTTACTGTAAACAAGAATGAGACTAAAAACTAACGTACAGTACTAACAAAGGAGAAATCCTTCTCATCACAAAGTAGGCTAATGGGTTTTAGGCCATAACAATTAAGTTACAACCCAAAATGAAATAAAAGATTATTTCATGTATTTTTACACTTGAATGCTTTATAAAACAATTAATAAAATGTTTTAAGACATAGACTAAAATGAGTCAAAAATATAACTTCTTGAATATAATTAAATTATGTATTTTTATTTATTCTAAAAAAATAAGTTTATTAATTTTAAATCATCTTTTATTAACAAAATAAAAGATGTAAAACAAATTCTTTATTTTTCTTAACAAATAGATTTATTTAAAACTTCAAAAATATTCAGTTCATAAATTAATTCACCAATACAATCAAACTTTTTAATTCTCATTCTAAAGAATCCATTTATTATCTATCAAAATTAAACTTATTATTAAATTTATAATTTAAATCATTATTTTATTTTTAATTAATCATCTAAATTTCAGGGTTATTACAAACTTCCCCTTTAAAGAAATTGTGTCCCCGCAATTTCGTATTCGAGAAAGTCTATAACACATTTAGAGTTTAGTAATACTTCTTGGCTAAAATTTAAAATTCAACCATCGCATATCATACAAAAAAGAATCATCCAAGTACATAAACAACCATGCTATTCTTCTAAACATAATGCATTCCTTCATCAAAATTATGTTATTGATAACCCAAAATAAATTGAAAAATACAACTTATTTCTCTTTTTCATTATTAACCTAAGAAAATAACATGCATGCTCAACTATTACTGGCAACCTCAATATTTTCCAAAACTGAAAACTCTTCTATTTTCTAAACCCTTTAAACAAATCAGTGTTTACAAATAATAGAAAGCATAATTTGAAAAAATTTATAAAACAAAGAGTTTTTTTTACTGTTATAGTTTTCCAGAAAGCACAAGTTTATTGAAATTGGATCAATGGTTTAAAAGTTATGATTAAATAAATTTAAGTTTTAGCTTTAAAATTTCAACAAGGCAGAGTTTATAGCTCGGTTTAAAGCTGGGTTTGACCCAGATAATTGAAAAATCTAGAAAAGTGATCAAAACAAAAGTTCTTCCTTATAGAATTATCTTTTTCCTCTAAAAAGAATCAACACAAATGGATTTAGCAATCAAAAGATATGTTATTTTTACTTCAGCACTTTTTAAATAATTTTTCATCAATTACTCTACTTGAAAATTTTAATTTATCCCAAATTAAAATTTAAACTACAAGGCTTCTTAATTATAATTCTTAAACTAACTTGCTCATTCTAAAATCCCATTTTCGGAAACCCAGAGGTTATGAAAATTAAATTTCCAATACTAACTTCTCAAAATTAGATTAAATAAGCTATAGGTTTAACAAATGCTTGATATAAAATGTGCAACCCATAAAAACAAATTTACTTTAATTCTCATCTCAATAGAATTTAACCATGTTTCTAATGCATGCCTTAATCATAAGAAAAATATTTTAAAATTAACCCTAGAACTCTTTTTACTTAACCAAAGTATTTCTTCTCAAAATTTGAAAAATAGATATATACATTATTCTTAAACAATTTATTGCTTTATAAAATTATATATATATATACACACACACACTTCTATATATGAAATAAATTTAGTTTTTTACCATGTCTCAATTTCTTGTTTTAGAGTTTAGGAAATCCCTATCGATCCGTGTGCACCCGCATTGACCAAGATTCTTAACCACTCAACGGATAATTCAACACTAAAACAAATTCTTAATCTTTTTAATTACTATAATATATAAAATAATTCCCATAACTAAATTTTCTTCTTAAACCATATATTTTCTTACATGAAAATATTTATATTTTGAAATCATACATACCCTTAGCTCTTCTATTTGTTAGCAACCAAAATACTTCATTCATTCATTATAATTGTTGATATGCATTAAATTACTTAAGTACACGTATTTTATTTTTCTTCTCCCATTTAAATTATATCATGCACACACTTTAATTATCATCCAAATAAAAACCAATAAGACAAAACATGCATCCATCACAAACAATTAACCAATCATTTATAGTGGAAGACTATGTACTGGTTTTCACTATGCAACAATATTTTTATTTTCACAAATAATGATATTCAATTTCAAATCATTTACTAAATATTATTATCAAAACTCCATTTAATATCTTCTTTCCAATTAACCATATTGTTCATAATATTCCCTTTCAATATATTAATATTATTCAAAGATATTTGCTTTTAAGATTTATCACATGTGTATATACATGTATGCATACTTTTTCCCAAATATCTTTTCACTTCCAAAATTTATAAATCTCTAAATTCTCATATAAATGAAAATCTATTAATAGAAATTCATTATTGCAACCATTCATCCATGCCTACAACATTCAATCACACATAATTAAACAACCAATTACTATGCTCAACGAAAATAGTTTATCGGCTTCCATTGCACAACTCTGATCACTAAGGAATCAAGACACCACCACAAAACATTTAACTTTTAAAATCATTTTATAAAAGTTATTTGTAAAGTGATTCAAAAATTTTGCAAATACGTCCTAATGATTATTCCTAATAATCATTCATACTTCTATTTTAAATAAAAAATAAATCCTAATTTCTATCCGACACGCTTAAAGGACGGGACTCTAGTCTGTCTAGGCAAAGATTCATGTTTCTTATATTCTATATTGTTCTAAACCTTTGCTCTGATACCAACTGTAACGCCCTACCTTTATGCCCTTATTAATAATGGATATTAATAAGTAATATCGCTTACTAATGTGGAGAATAAGGCTATTTAGGTGCATCCATCCATAATATTGCTTTGGGCGAGTATCAAATACGTTAAATTATATGAATTTATTCTTTTTGTGGAGAGGAATCCAATGTATACAATCTAGGAACAAAACAATAATACAATGGCTTATTATGGTTCAGAATAATGTAGAACATCACAGACACAAAATCACAGATCGAGTCGATAAATATAATATATGACATATCATATAACGTAAAGTGAGTCAACTAAGAAGTGAACTAGACTCACATAAACCCATATGCATCAGCACTAAGGTACATCACCAAGTACAAAATGAGTGTACATTTCAAATAATATACATCCATACATAAGTCAACATCCCAAAATGAACTAAGGACACATATAGATAACTAGCATAAACTTCTACCCAAGCTAGCCCAAGTCCAAAGCCAAATGTCCCTGTTACCTGCCAAGTCTCGGTCCGACCCAAGCATTAAAATAACACTCGAGTCAAACTATCTCTATAAAAGGTGAGTCCATAATAATAATAATATTCTTGCATAAACATCAAGGATGGATGTCATAAATTGTACTTCACTAATCTACTAACACTTCATATGAAACTTCATGACTTAAGGTTAACTATGCACATTCACAGTAAGACATCAAAGTGATAACAACCATCAAAATAATGGCATATAAATTCACAACCATATATGCAAGCAAAAGATAAGCACTCCGTAAGTCAATAATCATTGTCATGCACTTCACACGTAATTAGATAAGCACTTCGCTAGTTTATTATCATCGGCGTGCACTTCGCACATAAATAAATAAGCACTTCTCCAATTGACTATAAGACAAGCGCATCGCAAGTCAACACCATATACGAGCACATCGCTCGTCGTCATCAATAGTTAGCCTAATTGACAAACACTTTGCATTTCCACATAAATAAGAGCACATCGTAAGTCATAACTCATTCATGAACGAGTAACACCAGATGGGTCTGAAAACCCATAAAATCTGCATAAACGGATCACCCAAGGACGAGTCAAAACTCGACGAATAAGTGTTATATACTTTCTACAAGTAATCATTCAATTAATGACCGCATGTCCCATAACCACTTGGGTTTACTCAAATGTTTACTATAAGTTAGTAAAATCTACTCGATATGTGTGATATACTAGCAATTAGTTACTATATAAGTATCGTGCAATGTCCTATAACCACTTAGCATTACTTAATTATTTACTAATGTGATTATAAGATCCTACTTGTGCAAAATAAATGTTCATTCGAACAAGTCAAAGAATTAACCGGCAAAACAAATGCGAGCATTTCATACCACTTGTTTTATTAAACCGTTAAATCGATTTTTCATCCGATCGATGTCATGAAATTTTATAAAGATAATTTAATTATACATCCTTCTTGAAACTATCATTTTATAAACTAGAATATATGCACATATACTAGAAAGCCTTTATAAATTTATATATCGGTATTTATAAATACACTTTTAAACCCATTGTTCTAAACCAATTTAAAATCATTGATATTATAATTAAATATCTTTTATATGTATTTCAACAGATTCCAAATATCCTTTATACAAAATATATATTCATACTTGAACTGATTTGGAAAATAGTTTGATTTAGAAATCGTTCTGTTAAAAACACTAGTTGGAATTGTGAAATAAACTTGAATGCAATATCATATGTACTTCACATATCCCTAGTAATATTTCTATGGAATTATATCATCAAAATGAATTCACCAATTCAACCATTTAAATTTTAAGTATATGCATCCAAATCATCACATACTAGCAATAAAACAAGCTTATAACATCGAGAAGCAACCGGGCAAAAAGAAGGAGCAAACTAGGTTGTCGGGATGTCATGTGGCATAACGTGGAACATGTTCCAGGTTGTGTTTGGTGCACCAGTCCTAGTGGACCGGTGGAGCGGCCTGTAATGTGTTCCAGGTAGTGTTCGCGGCTCCCGGATGGTTCGTTTCTGACGATTTTCGAGCTACGAATTTATTGTCTTCTAGGTTGATGAATATTGAAGCATGCAATCACACAAACATCATGGAATTGAATAATATATGAAGTTACAAGTTTAGGGTAGTTGCAAGCAAAGCTAGAAGAGCATAACTAATAATTATCAATCAAACTAAGATCATCTAATTCTACACAATTGTTCATCCCGAAATTATAACCATAGATAGTTGCGAGTTATTCAACTCATCTTTCTTCTTGAATTTGTTAGTGATTAAACAACAGTTAAATTAGATACTGCTTACTTTGAAATCCTAGAATTGCCGAATTATTTTCTCTTAAAGTGATCTAATTTTGCAAGAGAAGCTAGGTTGAATTTGGATTTTAGGTTTAGAAAGAGGGATAAGTGTTTTCTTCATTTTGTTTCTGAGTTTAGTTTCTTTACTGTAAACAAGAATGAGACTAAAAACTAACATACATTACTTACACAAGAGAAATCCTTCTCATCACAAAGTAGGTTAATGTGTTTTGGGCCATAATAATTAACTTACAACCAAAATGAAATAAAAGATTATTTCATGTAGTTTTACACTCGGATGCTTTATAAAACAATTAACAAAATGTTTAAAAATATAGATTAAAATGAATCAAAAATATAACTTCTTGAATATAATTAAATTATGAATTTCTATTTATTCTAAAAAAAGAAGTTTATTAATTTTAAATCATCTTTTATTAACAAAATAAAAGATGTAAAACAAATTCTTTATTTTTCTTAACAAATAGATTTAAACTCCAAAAATATTCACTTCATAAATTAATTCACCAATACAATCAAACTTTACAATTCTCATTCTAATGAATCCATTAATTATCTATCAAAATCAAACTTCTTATCTGGATTTACAATTTAAATCATTATTTTATTTTTAATCAATCATCTAAATTCATGGTTGTTACAATTAAGGAGGGGATTAGCGAGATTAGCATTTGGATTGGATATAGCTGTTGGAGATCACTTGGAGCTGCTGTAGGTTTTTGGATTTCCTGCACTCTTTGGTTGCTTTGGATTGTTTTAGATTTAGCTGAGTGGTTAGGACCTCTCACTTATTAATTAACCATTATACCTTAAAATGATACTTTAAAATGATTTTTAGATCATAAAACATGTTTTAAACTTTAATTAACCACATACATAAATTTGAAATGATTTGAAAAGGATTTGTAAAATTTGTGTTCTTATGGATCTCCTTTGTTTTATGGTTCTACCTTTAGATTTAGAATTCATTTTGATGTGTATGGATGTATGCTTGTTAGGATATATTATATATGATGATTGCTTGAATGTATTATGTTTGTTTAGTCGAAAACGTCGGTCGAATGACGATTTATTTTTAGGAATGAGTTATGGATTGGTGATTATCCATAGAGTCGACTTGACCTAAATTTGGTGCGATCCATATGAGGCAATATGGAAGGCCTCACGAGGATACATTTCAAATTTCAAGTTGTTTGGAGTTCGTCTGCTCGACTTATGGCCATTTGAAAATGGATCGGTGGTGATGTGGAAGCTATGGATCGGTGCGAAGTTGCTTCGGTCTTGGAAACTGTAGCTTCGAGTTCCTGGAGAGTTTCTTCGAGTCACAAGTGTTTGCTTGGGAGCATAGGCCAATGCAGCAAAAGAAGGATAAATTTGGCTAAAGCATGGATCGATAGCCATGGATTAGTACCGATCCATGGGACATCAATCGATTAAGGAGAGTCTCATGTAGAGAAGCAAAGTTAGTGGTGTTGAAGAGTGAGAACGGTGATGGATGGATCAGTGATGATGGATCAATAACCATGGATGGGTGGTAATGGATTGGTAACTATGGATCGGTGGTGATGCATCAGTATAGTGTAAGTGAGTGCTTCGAGTCATGGAGATGGTTCATGCTTTCACTTTCTTCAAGTAATACATTCCATTTATGAGCTAAGGCTTGGGTCGACACCGAACCATAGGGTTCGGTGACAATTTCGACGACAACGACATGTGGTTAGACAATGATGATTCAGCGATGGGAAGTGATGGCTTCGACGATGGATAGCTATACTTCAAGATGCAAAGTATGGGACTATGACTCAGATAAAAGAAACTGTCAGAGGAAGGTTACAAGACGAACGATGATAATATATGACTAGTGATGGTCGTATAGATTAGTTCCCAACCACGACGACTTCAAACGGGAGTTATAGGGACAGCTCTAGGATGAGCTCAACCACAGATGACTTGTGCAAAGTGATGTTTGTTATTCGTTGGTTTCGGAGTGTACTTGTAAAGATGGGGTATGTGAGGATGCTCACTTGGGAGTGCGATGTGCCTCAGATCGCACAATGTTTCGATCAGTTTCACCCTGGACTGAGTGCGATGGTAGTCTGGTTACTGGCCTACTGAGTGGCATGGATTCGTATACTAAGAAATCGAGTCGTTTAGTAGTCTTTAACTATGCGATGGGGTGATACAAGTATCATATATCCAACACACTTAGTGAATGATTATGAGGATGGATGATGGATGCTATGTTTTCTTTGATTGTTTATCACTCTAGGGATGTCACACAATGTTGGTATTACCGATGTAGATATCCAGACACCCCTTAGTATTTTGATATATATTACACCATGATAACTATGATATAAGTAGCGTATATCTTGTGTATGTGCTAACTCTACGGATGCAGGGATGGGTCAGGTATGATTTTTCATACCATTTGTCCTAGTATATCGACTTTATAGTATTTGAGATTTTCTATCACTCATACCAGACTATTATCTAATTCGGGATTTTATGCTTTGCTTCCTATTATTTCGTGTACTCTTAAATGAGTAGATTAGGGATATCAGATTTAGTGAGCACGTGAAGCTGGGCAGAGGACAAGCAGGAGCTCACACTCTTGTATTACCATATTTACTTATTATGATTTTCTATTCCATTGCACAACACTATGGAGCTTGCTAGTGCCTTTATTACTTAGAGACGGTTTGTTTATGAGTTCTTATTTGATGTATAACTCTTTTTTTATTTACCTTGCAACCTTGATGATCACTCTACATCGACCGGGCACCATTACAGCGCAAGTTACCACATTATTAGGTGCCAGTGGTGTAAGGCGGTCGTCACACTCTGTCATATGGCACGATGTGAAAATCCAAATGGATTCCAAGTACTTCATCAAAACATGATTTGATGCTTGTATCCGAGAGATATGATATATCGGCCACAAATGTCTCTTTAAGAAGAAAGCCAATATAGTTGAAATGCAGTAAATGACATTGATGAGAATAACAACATAAATTTCAATCTTTAATATTAACAAAAAAAATTCATTATTCAAGGTGCTTGAGTAAATTCAGATTTTACTTACAAAATTATTAGCCGTGTGATTTTGAGTTCTGAGAAATTTATTTTGAAACAAAAATTCTAAATAATGATTTAGAATAAACTATTTGTACATAACAACCGAAGTGTCTCGAAGTTAGTATGAGTGATAACTGAGTGTGGGTTTACAAATAGGATCCAAGAATTAATATCAAAGCATCGTTCTACAAGCAATGGAATTGAGCAAGTATTTTGACAGAGAAATCAAACAGTTCAATTTCCAATCAAAATGCAGAGGAAGCATTTGTCTATAAGAAAAAAATGTTAAAAGGTACTAAGATATTTCTAAACTATAAGCAAACAACAATCTACTTATTATTAATGATGTATTCAAAATAAAATCAATTTTAGATTGGTTGTTTAATACTCAATATTGTACTTGAATATGACATCTTTTATAATCAGTATAAAAGGATGTTGGGATCATCCCAAACGATATAAAATATTATATTAAAATGTTTAATATGGAGCATATATGATGAATTCATTATGCATCAACAATATGAATTATCATATATGCTATATTATTTACTATATCGCATTTCGCTGATATTTTTGGCACATCAAGTAAGTACGAAATCTAAATTAAGATCACTAAATGATAGTTAATAATATCCTCAAATATTTATGAAATACTAGAGAATTATTTATGAAAACAACGAACTCTTTATGAAGGAGTTCGGACTCGAACCCGAACTCTTGATGAAGGAGTTCAGACTCGAACTTCATAAGTGTTATCCAATATAGTATGTCAATCCTGAATTTAGGTTTAATCTTAATCAGGAATTTTAAGTTAGAAATGTTCTAAATAAGAGTTATAGCTAATTCAACCAACATGCTATGTACATCACCTTGGATAAGCGTAGTAATAAAAGGAATGTGTATATATACACACACAAAAATTTATAATTAAGCTAGGGGTATTTCAAATGTTAATAACCTCATTACATTGTTATATGATAACAATCCTATGATACAAATCATGAAAGAACCTAGAGCTCATTGAAAGTCTAGAAACATACTCTAAAAGTTCCATAAGATAAAGGAAGTATCAACGACGGAGAGACATTAATTGGTAGAGTAGACAATTAAACAATATAGCATATTTGTTCACTAAGGGACTAGCTCGATCAGTTTTGAGAAAACAGACCGAAGGGACGGTATTAAGATTCCATAATTAATCCTAAGTGCAAGTGGGAAATTAAGAGAGTTAGAAGTATGCCCTGGGGGTAATCATCTAATTAGTTACACATATCCAACTCCCTAACCAATATTCTTCGTAATAAAAGTATTAATTTCTATTATATATTTTGTTATATAGCGATATAATTGATTAAATAATTAATTTAAAGTATTTTAAATAGAAAATCCTTAAACGATATGTTATGTGATAACAAATACAAGGTGTTATAATCATTAGAAAATTATCACAATATAAAATAAAAAATTATTTAAATATTCATAGTCAAGATGTTTCAAGGAAGAAAATTGATTCATCCATTGAGACCAGAGTACCTAGTGCTCTCAAAATATTGGGTATTGTATTACTCATGCCTGGTTGCACCAAGGGGTTATGTGTTGATAGTTATTGGATAACTATAGAATGGCATACCCGAATTTCCCGTTAGTCAATAACAACTAGGTAAAAAATAAGAAATCTCGGAGTGATGATATTACACAATTCTCTTGACTTGAGAATACTGTTGAGATTCAATATGGATACTCCACTTTGATTGTAGTTAAATCATGGCATGGTGACCATTTAGCGAGTATAGTTAGGTCTGAGTTTAAACAATAGATGTAAAGCACTACTCAATAGAGAATTCATCTCCTCGATTATGTAAGGTTAGTATCACGGTTAATTGTAGTTAACTCGAAGTCAAAATCTTTATCTAGAGTAGTATGGTTAATAATAAATGTTATTATTAAACCAAGGGCTTTGTTTATGGACTAATCGAGTTGAATGTGGATGATGTTGGAATTTTGACCAAAACCAAATTCCATAAATCCTAAAGTGATATAACGTCGACGAAGAGAATTAGTGCAAACAATCATTACTAAAAGGTACTGCTTAAATTGTAAAATTAGATTTTACCGATAAGGATGTATAAGCGATAAGTTCAATCAAACTACCACACCACTAGCTAAAGTGATGAATAAATATTAATATTCAGACTATTCAATATTAATCGCTGACTGAATTTACACCTACGAGTCGCACAACTATATTAGTGAATTCTTTGAAATACCGCATGATTTTATTGATTTGTAAATTGTTATAAATTAATTAAATTAACTAGAATTTATGAAATATTAATTTATTATTTATATAGGATGCCACTGATAATTAATTGGTTGCTCATATAAAAGTTATATATGTACATATCGATATACGAAATCGACGCACATTTAAATATGAGTAAAATGATATTAATTACTAAACGAGTTCGGTGTTTTTAATGGCCCATGTAGACCATTTTATGGTAGAACATATGTCTGAATCTTGGATCTGGATCTAAATTGGTAAAAGGAGAAAGAGTAAAAGGTGGAGAGACAAGCATACCCTCACTATTTTTCGCTTGATTCCTCCTCTCTCTCAAGCCCAGTCACAAGCAACTCCATTAACCTCCCCACTCCCCTTACCGAAAATTATAGCCAAATCACTTTAATTATAGTTTGATGCAGTGGTAAATCTGGTGGTACACTTGATCGTTGCAACATCTAGTCATCAACGCAAGCATAATCTTGGAGATCCCACTAATCGACTACATTTAAAGGCTACTTCTTTAAGGTATAAATTCATTTTACATTCCATGTCATGTACATCATCTAGTGGTTAGATTATATAACACTTTTATATGTTACCTCTTAATTATCTATTATTAAATCACACTGAACTATATATGATAATTTATATTATTGTCTAGATCTTTGCATAAAATTAAAAAAAATCCTTTTTGTATTAACCATGAATTATATATTTTATAATATATAATTTTTTAAATATAAATTGATTATAATAATTAAAAATGCCATTTAATATTTTAAATCATATATATTATACATATATACATATACATATACATATACATACATGTATATATTATTGGAACTGGGCCAATCCGACTAGAAGTTATGGTGGAGTTTCAATTTTTTTAGCCTATTGGATCTTTATTGGGCCTATAAAGTCTAATTTATTTAGAACATCTCAAAATTTAATTTAAATAAAATATTTTTATTTTTTTTAAATTTATAAGTAATGGATGGAATTTTATTTAATTCATGTTTAATTAAATATAATGGTACACATATATATCATACACATATATGTATCTGTGTGCATGTGTAACATAATAATCCGTATATGGCATAACATACCCGTATACAAAATTTGGGATTTGCATCGCAACTGACATGTTAGCTCATCTTATATATATTGTATGTTGTCCAATATATGTATGTATATATAAACTTATTATTTAAATAAATAATAAAAAAATATAAATATTACTTATATATATATAATATGTATTGCATATATGTAAAATATTAATAAGATATATATATATATATATATTAAATTAGATATTAATTAAATAAATGAGTATAAATATATATAAACACACACATATATAAAAATAATATACAAAGTTTTTTTAATATTATGTACACGTATATTTTACAGTAAGAAAAATAATATGTATATAATTATATTTATCATATCTAAAGTATTTATAAATATGTGTATTTAAACACACACACACACACATATTTATATACCAATTATGAAAATTAGATAAAATTAATTTTTTATAGTGAAATATTTAACTATAATTTTATATTATTAAATTATATATATATATATATTAATTAGCTTAGAAGCCTTAAAATAATGTTAAAAATATTTTCATGACATATTTCTCATATTTTAAATTAAATTCAAATATGATATTAAAAGTCGCAAAAAAATTTCCATAATTTTCTAAGTCAAAATTATATTTTTATTATTTAATTAATATCGATCGCATGATTAAATGATTTTTTTTTTTAAAAATATTGATTTTTAATTTCTAGAATTTTGATTGGAGATAATATGGTGATGAATAAATTTTATAAAATTTAAAATATAATTTTTAAAACACATGTTATTTTGTATGAATAATTCAACTTATATTTCTATTTAAATAATATTAAAAATATAAAATAATTACTAAAAATATTTTGCTGCTATATAAAATTATTATTAGTATAAATTTGCATATATAACATATAAGATCAATTTTTAACATGATATGATGGCATAAATTATTATAAGTCATTTAATTCATGTAATACGACATATTAATATAAGTATAATTAATTAATAAAATGATAAAAAATAAAAATGAATTTATTTGGTTATGAATACATCTAATCTATATAAAAAAAATTATACATACGTATAATCATTCAATATGTGACAACATTCAACATATAAGAATCTTACCTAATTAACAACATAATTATGATATATATATATAAACAAAAAATAGAATATTATACATAAACTATAAGTCATATGAAATAATAAAACCATACCAAAACTTATGCCTTGAAGTACACCTCGCTATGATGAATATTCCTCCTTAGAAATCTTCTCAATTCGGCAGACTGTTAATCTTTGAATTGTAGACTGTTGACTATCCAATAGTTGTTGATTTGGGATGAACTTTGTTGGAGCTTTCATCTAGGTGAATTCGGCTAGCAAAGAGTTGAAATGGCAGCAAAAAAAGATAAGTATGTCATAGGGTTAGGAGTACTTTTATAGTGGAATGAATAGAGAGAAAGGTGGATCATATCTCTTACCTATTTTCCCTGAATCTGAGCCATCTGTATCTGCACGGAATTTTGGCCACTTCGTATTTAAATATCTAAATTATTTAAATATTTGAATTTTAGATTAAATGTTTTTAAATAGATTTAATAACCTTGTTAGCCTTTTTTAAATCATAAGTAATGATGGTAAACTTGTTTTGGGAAAATATTTAAAAAAATAAATACTTTGAAGAAATATTGGTAATGCGACAAAAAATCGTTTTATCGATAAACAGCTTCTTACTCGTCAGAAGTGGTTCCAATTTTTTTTTGCATACACTTACTTTCTTAGGAAATCATTAAAATGAATTTTTTAACCATTTATGGAAATAAAGTTTTCGATGATGACATGAGTGATGTCATGGAAGATATTTTGAAATTGAGCTTTTAAGGAAAGTCTTAAGTGTTAAATAAGAGATGTAAAGGTGTAAAGGTAGCATGCGAGAGGGAGGCTCCTTTTGACCTTTCATGGAAGGTAGAAGGTGGTATTGACCGGTTGTAAAAACCTATAAGTACACCCTTAAGGGTTTCATAATTTCCAAAAACCTTGAAATATAATAAAAACTTGAAAATGGTGGATGTAAATTAGCATTAATCCTCTTTGGTCTTCACTAACTTTCTCTAATTAATTCAAATCTCTTCCAAACTTCATCAAACTTTCACCAACACCTTAGAACACCATAGGACGCTTAGATATAAAGTCAAAGTGAAAGAAAAGTGAAGAGGAGTATGGTCTAGCTTGGTCCGTGAGCATGGAAGGAGGAGAGCTTATTTTTATGATTTTGGTGCTAAAGGTAAGATCTTTATGTGTTTGAAGGTGGTAGGAAGTGTTCTTGAGTTTGGTTGTGTTTGAGCATGTGTTTGGCTTGGATCTAAGTGAGTTATATCACTATCTTGTTTGTATATATTGTGTGTGTGTGTATTTATATGTGTGTGGAAATACAAAGTTAAAGTGACATTAACTAATTAAAGTTATAAACTTTGGACTCCTCTTGCTTTTGAAAGCAAATGACAACTTTATATTATATAGCATCACTTTTATTACCCTCTTAAACATGTGCCGTAACCTTGACTTGATGCTTAAATGGTTGTTTGGATTGTGTGTTGAATTGAAGTATGTTTGAAAGTGTTTGAAGCGAGAATAGTCACTATAAGTGCACTTTGATATACTTTAACTTATGTAAATGGAAGTTTCATGAACTTAACTTGGGATAATTTGATTTGGCTATTCTCTACACATATTTTGGTATATTAAACAGTAAATAAATGGTTTGGAAAGTTATAGAAATTGTGAAACAAAATGGCTAAAGTAGAAGCAAAAATGTGGTTATAAATACACAATGTAAACACACTATTATAGTAAGTTTCTTATAGTTTTAAGTGTTCAAAAATGATATTTTCCCCTAATCATTATAGGGATGTTTTCTAACATACTTTGGAGTATTTTAAAGTTGATTTGAAGTTTAAATATACTTTTAAAATTTATTTATGAATTTTGAAAGTAAAGGGGTTTTAAATTATAAAACATATTTTTACTTTTATTTTCTTTATATTATAAATTGGTTATTTTCAAGTTATATTTTAAATAGACATTTAAAACCTATTTACAAGTATTTTTAAAGTGTATATATATAAGTTTTGAAAAAATTAATTAACTATGCTTAACACTAAATGCCGACGAGGTAGACTTCTCAATTTATGAGAGTTAAGATTGATGTTCGAGTAGGAATGTGAGCAATAAACTCTAACCTACCAGCTTTTGGAATGTCGAAAATGTGTTAATCTTGTTGTTTACTTATTTTTTCGAAAATAAATTAACTTTGCTTAACGTAAAAGCCGACGAAGTAGGCTTATCTATTTGTAAGAGTTAAGATTGATGTTCGAGTAGGGATATAAGCAATAGAGCTCTAACCTATCAGCTTCCCTTTTGATCGAGGAGTAGTTAAGTCGAGAATATCGAATATTTGTTAATCGTATTGATTTCTCACTCTTTTATAAAATTCATTAACACTATACTTAACTCTAAAAGCCGACGAGGTAGATTTATCTATCTGTGCGATTCAAGAATGAAGTGTCTAGGTAAGGCTTTGATATGCAACCAGTTCTCTAACTTGCCTGGTTTCACTCTTAAATAAGGGGATAGTATAAGTTGGAATATCAAAAATGAGTTAAGTATAAGAATCATGATTTTTATAGGCTGTAACGACCCAGAATTACAGTCGTTCGAAACTGAAATATTTAATTGATTTTAAATATTCAAAAGTCAATTTTATGAGTTGAATAACTTATATTTCAAATATAATGATTTATTTGATAATTAAATTGTTTAATTTAATATTTGAAATTGTGGAAATAATTGAATGTTGAATTTAATATAAGTGAAAATGATTTATTAAGTTGATATAAAATCTATTTAAATTAGAATGAGAATACTAAACTTTTAAAATTGATTTAAAAGTGAATAAACGAAAATTGGAAATTTTATATTTAAATAACGTTTAAAAATAGTCATTTTTGACACTGTCTCGGATTTCAACAAAACAGATTTCATTGGATCCGTAATAGTGAATTATAGTATGCTGTCAAATTTCACGACGATCGGACTTACCGTTTGATTGTGCGAGTTCGAAACGCGTAGAATTTAATTAAAGGAATTTAATTAAAATAATTCGATTTGAAAACCTATCTTCTATATATGATGGAATCGACCTTCGATCTATATTCCATTGTGTTTGGAATAGGGGTAAAATATTAGGAATGTCAGGCGGCACGCTCCGTTTGGAGTTTGGAAATTTCACGGATGAATAATGTCGCGAAACCTTCTATAAATAGCTGTATACTCCTTTCATTGTAACCCTAACCCTAGAAATAAAACTTCAGCCGCCATTATCATATAAAACATCCGATGGCCATCATCGATCGGAGCCACTCGGAGCAAAATTAGCCTTCGACGTCAACTAAAGAAATGTAGAGCTCGTCCCCACGAGTAATTTCAACGGTGCAGATCATCATAGGCGACTGGCGAAGCGAGGCGATCGAATTCTCCCTCCATTCAAGTGAAGTTTCATGGGTTCGACCTCGAGATTCTCACACGTATGCACGACGCTAGGGCTGGTCGAGGCGGGCGGAGGTAGGCGCAGCGCTACGGGGCGAGCGGCGATGCATGCGGCGCCACGTACGGCCTGGGCGAGCGAGCGATTCTCGTTCGATGTGAAAATAAAAATTCGAACGCGTGCGACCTGGGTCGCATATAGGAGGGAGGGAAATGAAATTGAATAGTGTAAGGGTTTAAAATTTTATTAAATTTAATTTAGTTAATTGAGATTTTAAATTATCGAATGTTCAATAATTCATAACTTTCTCGTACGAGGTCCGTTTCACTTTCACACAAAACAAGCGGCGTTGGATTCATATTATCAAATACTATGCAGAGGAATTGGATTGGACTGATTTGGAGCATCTATGAATTTTGTTTAAATTCGAATGCCTGTTTGTTTTTAATCGAAATAAAACGCTGCAACGGTGAATGCAACCAAAGTGAGTAATACTCACTCTCTCTGGCTCGCTTATATTTTTATATAAGTGAGAATAAATTTATTTATGATGATTAATGCTTGTTTGGATGATATGTGGTGTGTGTGTGTGTGTATGTATTAGTTGGTTTGGATATATTCCCGCCTATTGGAGCGGATGAGACCCGTGTATGAGCGGATGAGCCTTTGTACGTGCGTCTGCCTCGAAGCAGACATTGTACATATTCTCATATACATATTTGTTACAGGTTATAGGTTGGAGGGATCGAACGGGATTCCTCACCACTGTTGATTTATTTTCATATATACGATGATATATGATGTTATGGATGCCATGATGATGTTTTGATGTGATTTATTTAGTGCTATGGTAGCACTAGGCCTTATTTTTGATATTTTGAAAATATTGAAATTGATCATTTTGAATTACAAAGGTTTTCGAAGTGATTTTGGAAGTAAATATGTTTTAATGATTTCTGTTTTATTTTAAAAAGAAAGGAATTTGTTTTTAAATAAAAAGTTATGATTTTTGATGATTTATAAATGTGGTTTATGAAATACTTTGGAAATATATTTTTGGGTAATTTCGTATAAGGATTTATAACAGTGAGATTTTTATAAATAAAGAAGTTGATTTATAAATGAAATTTATAAATGTTTGGTAAATGGACTTGAAGTTATTTTGTAAGTCGATTTGAAGTTATTAGTAAATGGTTTTAGAGTTGATTTGTAAATGGAATTATAAATGGATTTTATAAATAAATTTGATTTATAAAGAAATGGATTTATAAGTGGATTTTGATAGTAAAATTAGTTTTATAAAAATATATTTATAAATAGAATTGTGTAAATAAAGGAGTTTTATAAAATAGAAGTTTTATAAAAACAAAAGAATATTCATAAATATAGTTTTATAAATATGAGAATGTTTTATGTTGAGATGTAAAAATGGGTTTTTATTTAAAGGAGTTTTGGAAGTGATATTTTGATGAAGTAATGGTTTTAAAAGTACTTTATCGCTTGAAAGTAAATTTTTTGGGAAGTAATGGTTTTAAAGGGAGTTAAATGGTTTTGGAAATGATTTAAAATGAGATAAGTAATGGAAACATAGATTTCAACATTTATTGTTGTAATAGACGTTTTCGAGAAAGTAAGGGAGGCATGGACTATATCACTGTTGTTATAGTAAATAATTTATGAAAGGAAAATGTTTTATATAGTATATGGGATTTATCTATATATATTTCATCGAACCCCTATACTAATGTTTTGGGTTGTTGTAACGATGTTTTATGCAACATTCGTTTTGACCCAATAAATTAAGTTTTGACCTTCCATCGTGAAATACACGAATCGGTTCTTATGATCGTATTAAAGGTTTGGTGGTGTAGGAGCATTGCTTCCTATACTTAATACCCGTCTGGAGGCATATGAACTCTGTAGTTGTACAGTTATAGAAATCTATTTGACGTGTCTCCAAATAGTAGTGTTATGGAATACGCTTATACCGTTGATATAAGTATATGAAAATATTTTATAAGTGCTAATATGATAGTGATTCGTAAATATGCTTATACCATTGATATAAGTATACGAAGTATTTTATAAGTGTTGATGAAGTGATTTGTGAATATGCTTATATCGTTAGTATAAGTATATGGAAGTGTTTTCCAAGATAGAAAGATTTGAAATGATTTTGAGAGTATATCTTTTTAAAGATAATTTGAATTGAATGTTTGGAAAGTGATTTAATTAATAAAAGATTAATTAAAAGGGCCTAGTGATTGCTTGTGGTGTTGGATATTGTTGTTTGCTTTGATAGTTAAATAACCGACTATCAAATATTTGGCCTATTTATCGTTGTTGGTATGGAGAGACTGGGGTCGGATTTATTCCGAGAACCACTTCGGACCGAACCACTTCGGACCAAAGTATGTGCAGGTTTGAAAGGCATCGATATGTGGGATTTTCATAGTGAAGGACTGCTTGTTGATAGTTTGGGTATAAACTCCCAATATACATATAGTAGCAGTAGTCTCTTCATTATGAAATATCCGATGCAAGGACTATTCGCTACTAATCCTAGGGTAGTTCTCGACAGGATGTGGTAGGAGAGAGCCTTCGGTTTTGTTCAGTCCTAGAACGAACTTGTATGGATGGATGTCTAACATTGCATTTTTAGAGTGCATTGTTAACTTTTATAAACATATATCTGTTTGGTGGCGGAGGAGGCAACTTGTCTTAGCTTAACGCCCTTCTCTGAGATGTATGAGCTCGGAGGTTGTATGTTTGTAAAAGTCAATAGTGATCGAAGGAATGGCAGTGTAGCATTCATAGTGATATGTGCTATGTGAAAGGTAATCGTAACATTTGGCCTCACACTCGAAATGACCGAAATAGGGTAGATGCGGCAAGGCTATGTGGTTCGCAACCATTAGGGTATGATCATCCCCTTCTAGATATATTTCTTCCTGCTATGACGTTTGGGATGTAAATTATTGTGCATGTATGGTATGAGGGCCCTCGGATAGGTCGGCAACGACCGGGGTGATGACATATTCGAAAGTATCTAGTTAGAGGTAGGCCGGTCTTGTGTTGGTAGAGGACCATCTGTTAGGCCTCAGTACATTCCTCTAGAGATGTACTGCGGGAAGATAGTCCCTTTACCTGGTCATTTGTATGGAAATCCATTCTCCACTACGTGCCTGCCATTTTGTTTGTAGAACTTGCGTTTGTGGTTAGTATGCTGGAGTTTAATAATGTAACAATTTCGGCTATGATTAATATTATTTGTACACTAGACACTAGTATAATATAACATGATTTGATATGAAAGGTTTTGGTTATCGTAAGGTAAAAACCCGTCTGTATTTATGTGTGGGCATGTCTTACGAGATACCTTTGTTTTGTTTAAAGAACGCTTTTATAACTTTAAAATAAATTCCGTTGAGATGTGTTTTCTCGCGCTGGTTTACCAGACTGATCCGGGCGTTCTTCCCTTTCAATGCTTGGGTCAGACCGAGTATATTTACAGATATAGATTTGGATGATTTGGAGCTTCAGCAAGCGAGCTGGAAGTCTTCTGGTCGTATTCCACGTATATGTTTATTTCCTACTTCTTTGTTGTTTAAATTATCAACAATTGTAAGGACGGATTATTATAACTGTCCAGGCTGATGATTAGTGATTGATGGTTGTACTTTGATTGATAGATGTATATGATATTACAGTTTTTGTTTTGTAAAGATCATTGATATGATATTATATGTTTTTCCACTGCGATTGTGAGATTCTGTAATTGTTTTAGTTTCTTCTGTTTTGTCTTCTATTTCTTCTTCTTCTTTCTTCTTCTTTCTTCTCTCTTCTTTCTTTCTTTCTCATTATTATTCGTATTTCCCTTCGGTTTGGGGCTGGACATATGCGGTTATTATCAGCTCTGAACAGGATGGATTTGCGGGTCGTCACATAAGCACTCATTTTGAACTGGACATATGACTAGTCGACTATCGAACTTAACCAAATAGTAACTTAGATCTTTAAATGAATATTTTAAAGATAAGCATAAGTGAAATGCTTTTGGGTCTGTTGTGACGATGTTTAAATAACATTCGTATTTAAACCTTTTTATTATACTTATGAATGTAAATAAATCTTTAAAAGAGTGTTTAAAGGTAAGCATAAGTGGAATGGTTTTGGATTTATAATGACAAATTTTAAGTAACATTAGTCTTAAACCTTTTTGAATGGATTTGTGAAAGTATTTAAATCCTAAAATAGATATTTGAAAGGAAATTATAAGTAAGGAATCTTTTGGAAAAAAGTAGAAAAAGCAATGGTTTAAAGTAAGAAATCTTATTAATGATTTGTGAGTATACTTACACTATTTGAGATAAGTATATGAATAGTTTTGAAGTATTGAAAAGAGTACAAATGAATAACAGAAATTGATAAATGATATTTTATTAGATAAAAGAATTTTTACCGATGAAAGAGGTTTTAATTAATAAAATATTAATTAAACAAAAAGGGGATTAGAAGTCGCTTATATGACTTAATCGTGCTTTGTATGACTTGACCATGCTTTGTATGTTTACTCATTTATGGAAACTATTTAGTCAAATAATTAGCACTAAAAGCCGATGAAGTAGGTTTGTTTATCCAGAGGAGTTAAGACTGATGTTGGAGTAGGGATATGAGCAATAAAACTCTAACCTACCGGCTTCACTCTTGATCAAGAGATAGTGTGAGACGAAAATATCAAAAACATGATAAGTATACGAGATTTAGTTTCAATATGTGATCGTTCTCATTATTGTTGAACATGGCCAAATTTGTCGATTCAGTCTTGAAGAGACCGAGATCAGTAAGTGTTTTACTTGTCAAAAACCACTTCAAGACTGAGATACAAGTTCTATCTCTTGGAAGTGGATCTATTCGAGGTGCTAGAACGCATGTGTGGTTTCAAGATCTATTCGAGATGTGGGAATCCAACTGGTGATTTATGTTCTATTCGAGTGATAAAGACTCGTGTGAAAGATACTGAAATGACATCAACATTGGAAATGGCTAAATGCAAAGTAAGATGCACAACCTAGGGTTTAGCGAACCCGCATCGGGGTACTATCAACTCCATATCTAGAGATACTTACTGATTGTTCACCGTCGAGAGTTGATGATATTTGGTTCACGTTGTTCATGTTCATGTTCGGACGATGGGCCATTTTTCTTTATCTTATGGTATATTTTATCTAGAGATATATGACGCTCGAAAGATGTTTTATAATCCTTGTGCATGGAGATGTGCTTCAGTTTACTAGAGGCATCTCTGTGGAAAATTCAATATGTGAACGTTCTTTATCGGTTTTGATTGTACCCTCTAATATGTTGTCGAATGTAATCAATGTAACCGTTATGGCTATGTTATATTTATATTCTACACCCTAAACATTATCCATTATATCACCTTATGTACTTATTAGATAGTGGTTCTTTTGAGGGAATAACCGTTATGGCATTCCATGCGGTCTCAAAAGCACTTTTATATGCTACCTACAAATTTCTTGAGTTTCTCATACCAGACTTATGTTTGACGCGTGGTTTTTGTTTTCCCTAAACACCTCATGTTCTCTTTTGAGTAGTCTGAGAAAGGCAGGTTTTCTTTAATGTTCATTGGAGCTTGAGAAAATGAACTGGATGTTTCACTTATCGTAGTCTTCTTATTTTTACCGCATTAATATATTGTACATCTCAGAATTTATGATGACATTTTATTATAACTGTCTAGGATGATGATTGTATTTAGAATTGTAACTCTTAAATGCTATGTATCTTAGAGTGATAACTTGAATGGTCTTTTGATATTATATGTTATCTGTGACGCCCCACCTCTATACTCACACTAGCCAAGGACACTACGGGGTAATGTCGTCGACTAGCACGAAGAATAAGGCTGTTGAGGAGCGACCATCTGTGTAATTGCTTTGTGCAAGTACCGATATGTCAGATAATATGAGTTGCATTTCATTTCAAGAGGAAATCCAACATATCAAATACAAACACAAAGCTACTACACAGTGGCTATGTGGGCTTCGGAAACAAATATAGAAATAAGCATAACATAAATCAGTCACAGATATTCATATCACAAAGGCGGAAACAGATATGAATATAACACATAAAAGTGTACATCAAAATAGTGGTCATACAAGATCCACTACATAACAAAAGAATAGGTACAAGTGCTAGCAAAAGAATATGTATACATCAAGGAGTCTCTAACTCAAATGTATAAAAGCAAAAACTACTAATCTAAAGTAGTTAGCCAAAAATCAGATGATGGACCCTGATAAGAAGTCAAGCAGAAGCACCCGAAATACCTCGGTCTGACCCGAGTATTATTTTAAGAAGAAAATAATAAACGGATCAGTCTAGCTATAAATATCATATAAAATGAGATAGGATAAGAGATATGACAAAAACGTATGATAACAATAATGCCATACTGTGACAAGTATACATCAGATAACAACAAAAATCATACAATATCTCAAATATTCTCAAACACTAAAAAGAATGTCATATTCTTTAAATTATTCACCAAAACACAAATATTGACAAAACATATCAATGACAATCGCATAAAAATCGGTGAAACACAAATTCTAGAAATCATCAACTAGAAATCCAGAAATCACAAAAAGGGGAAGGCCTATCACAAACGGGAGCATGAAAACTCCCCAACATGTGTATCACAAATCGGTCGCTATCCCATAAAATGAGCCGGAACTCCTCCAAACAGGGTATAGTCCCCCCTTGTGGACTATGAGCCAAAGCTCCTCCTATAAGTTAAAGCTCCTCCAAACAGGGTATAGTCCCCCTTTGCGGACTATAAGCCAAAGCTCCTCCTATGAGCCGAAACTCCTCCAAACAGGGTACAGTCCCCCACGCGGATAAAGAGACATCGCACATCGCTAGTCTAAATCACCAAAGGATCATCATTAATCGATAAGTGTAAATTACACTAAGCTAGTAAATAAATGAGTTTAGCTTCATGTCCCATAACCACTGGCTTAACTTAAATATTTACGAACAGATTGTAGATTTCCACTCAAAAATTGTCACGAGATTTCAATCGAACAAGTCCAAGAATTAACCGACGAAGTAAACACGAGCATTTCATACCACTTGTTTTGCTAAGCCGTTTAATAAGATTTCTCATACGAATGAGGTAAAGGTTTGCATATACTAATAGATTGGAAAACGGATTTAAAAACGAGTTTTGTATTTAAAATGGTATTGAAATCATCTTTGTGAAAGCGTTTGAATATTTACTACTAGTATAGAAACCTTTGTATTTTTAAAAGTGACAAATCACAGAAAACGATTGTAGAAACAATCGATCAACCAAAAATTCACATTCGACGACGTGAATCAAAACCATAAAAATCGATATCAAATCCATCAAATGGATATTCCCAAAAATCTAAAGAAAGAAGTCATCAAAGTCGATAATAAGTGATAACAACTAACCGGATCAACAAAATCGATTAAAATTGGAAATCCACTCAAAAAATAGGCAAATAAGCAAAATGCACAGTTCTAGACGTCTGGTTTAGAATCCAGACATCTGGATTTAGGTTCTGGAAATAATCCAGAAAACCCACAACGTCTGAAATTTCAAAGCAGACGTTTGAGCCTCAACCAGACGTCTAAACCTATAAATCAGACGTCTGGAATTAGGTTCTGCCATTTTCTTTTCTGCGTGCTTATATATATATATATATCTTTTCCAGAGATCATAACCAGACGTCTGGACTTGATAACCAGACGTCTGGTCACCTGGTCTGGGCAATAATTTGCCTAGGCCATGATGGACAAGATTATTCGGGAGCGATCAGACGAGCAACGACGACTAGGGATTTATGCCAAGCAACAACCCAGCCTTATAGGCTCTTTGATACACCCCAAATATCACGTCCAAACATCCATAGCAAGATTTTCATAAGATTGGACCGAAACACCAAAATTTGGAAAATTCACCAAATCAATTCAAATCAAAAGCAAAAGAACATGCACAAATGTTAGGAATTCATACCTAACAACAATGAAAGTTATAGACGTAGATGTGAGTTAAAGAACTCACCTTTAAAACTCAAAGACAACGAATGAGAAGCTTTAAAACAAAACAAGACCAATTCCTCTTCAATATACCTCTAGAATCTTCAATCTATTATCAAAGGTGAAGTTTTTCCTAAGTTAGGTTATAGGAAATTTCTGAAATTGGAGAGAGATAGAGATGGAGAAGGTGAAGAGGATGCTTACCTAAGCTTCTCCTTGATTTTGGACTTGAATTTGAGATTCCTAATCAAAACTAGGGTTTAGGAATTTCTATTTCCCATTCTTTCCCCCATTTTCCTTTAGCTTGAGTGTTAGGAAATAGAATGAGTGAATGGATGAAGAGTAGAGGAGTTAGGGTTGGGTTAGTGGGCTGAAACCCAAACCCAAAGCCCAAATAGAAAAATAACAAAATTCTACTCAACTCCAAACATATCGATGTTTATACTCAAAAAAGTTGTAAACGCCATTTTGGACTCAATGGAGGTGGTCTCGAGTCCCAATTCGACTGTTTACAAAAAGTAACATTTCAGACCTTAATCCGATTAATGATGCTATATTTAAATAAAACATTTAAATATACAATCGTAAAATATGTGGGTTGTTACATTATCATTCATGCTTGTGTTATGTGTTGCGTGATAGAGGGTTCTCGCTTTGTGTATGACGAAGCTTAGACTCTTACTCCTACACGCCCCTTTACGGGTTGGTGTGCAGTCAAGAGGCTCGTTGTAAATTCAGGAATGAGGTTATCATTTAGTCATGCCCTAAAAAAGGGGTAGTCGTCATAGCTGGTACTAGAGCTGAAGGTGAAGAGAGAACCTTGGCTTTTTTAGGGCATGACTCATTAAGGGATAGGGTAATGGGATGCCCTAGAAATAGTTCAGTGTATTATACATATGAGAGCGTATTTTTTTATAAACGTATACCTTAAAGATAATTACAACTGCGAAAATTAAAGACCTTATAAGGTAACTTATATAAATGTGAATTGTTAAAGTGTAGTTCAATTAATGTAGGGATTAATGATGTTCATTCGTTGCCCCACATTAATTTGTTTAGCCATGCTCGACCAGTTTATAGGCATTGCTATTCTTTATAAAATGATATGGCATGCTTGAGCTGTTTGTGAGCATTATTATCATTTTTAGACTTAGTAGCTTAGTCATGCTCGGTCAGTTTGTGAGCATCGACTATCATTTGTGATTGTTTATTTGTATTCGACCAATTTATGTGCAGTTTTCTTTTTCACTCTATGAGTTGGATAGATAATATTTGTAGATGCGTTGAAATGAACACCTTGTGAATTAAGTTTCATAGTTTGACTATAAGGTGTTCGGTGATAATGTTGGGATAGAAGTTAAATTTTATAAAAGTTGAATTTAGTAAGAGATGTTTGTTTTAATCTAAAGGAAAGATATTTTAGAGATAAACATTTGCGAAAGAATATATATAGGAAAGTTATTTTATATAAGTATGATTTATAAAATATGATTTATACGAAGAGGATTTAAACTAAGAATTTGAAAACTTAAATCCCAATGTCTTTGAAAATGTTTTTAAATATTTTGGAAAAATAATAGTAGGATTATTTGAAAGTAAATATTTGGGAAATTAGTTTATGAAATTGAGATCATGGTATCTAGTAATATTTACGAAGCATTTGATACTGTTTTGAAATGATTTTGGTTTAATCGCAAAAGTATAATTTGATATACAAAAGATATATGTTTATATTATAATTTCAAAATGATTTGAAACAAAACCCGGTGTTTAGTTCTAAAGTTTTTCTTTGCAAAGAAATTTGATATGTCTTTTTGTGTAGAAAAGTTTTATATGTATACTATGTAGGGCGCCCAAGTGGTGGTGGCTTAGCTCGAAATAGATGAGGAAACCTTTTCATGTTTTCCTTTTTTAGGGTAAAGCGTGTTTAATAAATAAGTAAAAAACTTTGTTAAGATATTTTATGGACATATGTAGCCTTTGCATTAGGATGTATGGTATGTGCATCATGTTATGATATGTTGTTTGGTAGTATTCATTTGTTGAAATGAAACGGGATTTTCTCGGCAATTTTGGATTGTCGAAAACTTCTGAATCGTTATAGAACTTGCCGTTAAGTGTTTTTGATAATATAAAGTTGAGTTTATTTTAACACTTAAATTGGGAAGGTAGTAAGTTAAAATAAGTTTTAAAGTTGTTGACCAATCTTGTTAAGTAAAATGAATTTGATGTTTTTTATATACTCTTAGAATGTAGTGGAGTATTATACGAGTATGAACTTAAGTTATAAAAGGTTTATAAGCTTGAAGTTATGTTTTTATGAAATGCTTCATAAATGATTTTAGTACCGAAATAATATACTGTTTGGATAAATGAATATGATAAAAAAGTTATTAGTGTAGTTATGAAACCAATAGGATAAATATGTAAGTTGTACATAGATCATTTTATTCGCATAACTGTTCTTGATCCAATATTCGAGTACATAATTTTGAGGTGATTTACACCGATCCGAACAAGGACTATTCACTCGACTCTTGATGGCGAACAACTGATACGGATTTTGATATGATTCCAAAGTTTTCTATAATAGGACATGGCTATGTAAGGAGAACGGATGTTTCTAATCAGGGAACCTGATCAGAGTCCACACTAGAGAGGTCAAGTGATCTATACTAGTTGGAAGTGAAATTTATGTGATCGAGCAAGTGATCAAATTGGATATTGCGTATGGATGGTCCATGTACATCGTACGAGATTTAGCATATTTGCATACCATGTTTTATTGTCTTATGGAGAGTTTAGATGATGAATCGAAGTCATGAGGTATTATGAATCGTCGACTAAGTGATAACATGAGGCTGTTGAGTGTATGGTGCACTTAGTAGGTTGTTAATCTTCCTTGTGTGATAAGAGGGTTTTTGAACCTGGATAATCCGAGAGCTATGTTTGCTAATAATTTTGAATACTAATAAACATGTTATGTGGTTGTTTCTTTGTTTGCTTGTGTTGGAATTTCGAGAATGAAATATTCTGAGTGGGAGAGAATGTAGTGACCTAGAATTTCGGACACATTGTATTTAAATACCTGAATTATTTAAATTTTTGAATCTTGGATTAAATGTTATAAAAGTGATTTAGTAACCTTGTTAACCCCCTTTTGAATCATAAGTAATGATAGTAAACTTGTTTTGGAAAAATATTTACAAAAATAATTTCTTCGAAGAAATATCGATAATATGAAAGAAAATCATTTTATCGATAAACAATTTTTAACTCGTCAGAAGTTGTTCAAACTTTTTTGCATACACTTATTTTCCTTAGGAAATCATTAAAATGAAATAAAATTATTTTACCATTTATGGAAATAAAGTTTTTGATGATGTCATGGATGATGTCATAGAAGATATTTTGAAAATGGGCTTTTAAGGAAAGCCTTAAGTGTTAAGTAAGAGATGTAAAGGCGTAAAGGTAGCATGTGAGGGGGAGGCTCCTTTGGAAGGTAGAAGGTGGTAATGACCTCTTGTAAAAACCTATAAATACACCCTTAGGGGTTTCATAATTTACAAAAGCTTGAAATGTAATAAAAACTTGAAAATGGTGGAAGTGGATTAGCACTAATCCACTTGGTTCTTCACTAACTTTCTCTAATTAATTCAAATGTTTTCCAAACTTTCACTAACACCTTAGAACACCTTGGGAAGCTTATATCTAAATTCAAAGTGGAAGAAAAGTGAAGAGGGGTGGGGTCTAGCTTGGGCCGTGGGCATGGAAGGAGGAGAAGAGCCTAGTTTTGTGAAATTGGTGCTAAAGGTTGGATCTTTATGTATTTGAAGGTGGTAAGAAGTGTTCTTGAGATTGGTTGTACTTGAGCATGTGTTTGGCTTGGACCTAACTAAGTTATATCACTATCTTATTTGTATATATTGGGTTTATATATGTGGGAGTGCAAATACAAAGTTAAAGTGACATTAATTAATTAAAGTTATAAACTTCGGATCGCTCTTGCTTCAGAAAGAAAATGATAACTTTATATTATATAACATCACTTCTATTACCCTCTTAAACATGTGGTATGACCTTGAATTGATGTTTAAATAGTTGTTTAGATTGTGTGTTGAATTGAAGTATGTTTGAAAGTGTTTGAAGCAAGTACAGTCGCTATTAGGGCTGAATATCGGGCGGAACGGACCGGACTCGTGGCCATTCGAACTCGGACCGAATCCTATATCGGACGATCCTATGTCCGATTCAATAAACATCGGACGAATTTACTGTTGTTCAAACTCGGTCCGAAAATTTTAACGACAGTCCGTGTCTGGTTCAATAGACTTATCGGAAATGAATCGGACCATTATCGGATTCAAAATCGGACTCGGACAAACAAGGTATCAAAATTTTATGAAACAGAACTTGTTTGCAGTTTGACCGAAAAATGATACATAAAAGTTGGCCTTAATATCATTGCACAAAAATAATACTGCACAAAAATATTACCATAAAAGTTACATAAAGACAAATCAGCAGATAGCTTACTTAATATCATTATAGCTTACTTAACAAAAGTTACAGAGAAACAAATCAGCAGATAGCTTACAGAGAGACAAATCAAGCATGGAAACAAGTTGGCCTTAATATCACTATAGCTTACTTCTTTCTCAAAAAACCAACAGCCTAAGACAAATCAAACATACCATGCTTAATAATATAAGAATTCCAAGAAGAAACATGATAACACCAAATATTAATTTCACAAAACAGCAGCCTAACATTCATGACATAATAGTTTAGTTAATAACTAAATTTGCAACTTGCTTTCAAGCTTCAACCTTCAACAACTTTAGCACTATTCCCAATAGCATAAGCAGTCCACCTGAAAATTACAGTCCACTTGAAATTGAAAATAGCAATCCAGCTGAAAGAGGAGGTAGCACTGGTTGATTATTGGACTAAACTTTATGTAAATATTTAAGGATCTAAAACATACCTCTAGGCTCCAACTCACCAACAACTTCATCCAAACTATTCAAATTTTATTGATTCCATATCTTCCTCATCATGTTTAACCTGAAACAGTTGCATATTAAAAATTGATTATAACCATGAATATTAATAAGATGAATCAAAATGTTGCATTCAGCTGAACTGGTACACGTTTTAAGAAATTAAACATTCCAATAAAGTTCATAATGTATGGAAATATATAAAATTATTACCTCAAAATTCTTCAATGCATATTTTGTACGCAACCAATCTCCAGTGCAGATTATAGCTTCTACCGTTTCTGGTTTTAAAGAGCTTCTGAACTGATCCAAAACTCTACCACCAGCACTGAATGCGGATTCTGAGGCAACACTACTAATAGGGATAGAGAGTATATCGCGAGCCATTATTGATAATATTTTGTATTTTGAAGCATTTACTTTCCACCATTCCAACACATTGAAAGAGTCTTCAGATTCATCAAATTTATAGCGATGTTCTTTCAAATATAATTCTAGTTCAGATTGTGTAGTTTCCACCACATCTGATTCATCAGCCCATGTTTCAAATTCATTTCTACTTTTTGTTTTTCTCCTTTTTGTTGTACCACTAGATGTATTTCCTTTTGGTTGCTTAGAAGTTTTATTATTTGCAACCATAGCATATTCAGAATATAATTCCTCCAAAGAAAGCAAAACGAATTTTATATTTCGTTCGGATTCCAGTTTAGAGTAAATCTTAGGAAAACAGAATTCTATAAGCTTCATTTTGTACCTTGGATCTAAAATAGCAGCGATGGACAATAGTAAGTTACAATCACTCCAATACTTGTCAAATTTATCTTTCATTTTATCTAACATTCCCTTCATGAATAAGTAACCTTCATATTCTATTGATTTCTCATTTATGGTTTGCTTAATTTTCCAAATTTCGGGAAGAAACAAGTTGGAAGTTGGATAAGTTGTACCAGAAAAAACATTTGATGCTTCATTAAAGACCTCCAAAATCTTACATATAGACTCGGCTCTTTCCCAATCCATTGCAGATGGCAACCAAACATATGATGGATCTCTTTCTTGATACATAGAAAACACTTTTTTAAATTTTAGAGCACACTCTAGCATTGCATAAGTAGAGTTCCAACGGGTAGGGACATCAAGTACTAAACGTTTAGACACGGGAAGTTGCAATTGTTTAACAATGTCCGCAAACTTATGTAGGCGTTGAGGTGACATTTTAAAGTACTTTACACTTTCACGAATATTTTGAATTACTTCTTTGATCTCACTCAATCCATCTTGCACCATTAAATTCAATACATGTGCACAACATCGAACATGAAAAAATCTACCTTTGAAATAAAGTTTGCCTTTCAATGCAAAATTTTCCTTTAAATTTCTCACAGCAACATCATTAGAAGATGCATTATCTAATGTTATCGTAGATATTTTATTCTCAATACCCCAATCCAAAAGGCAAGAAAAAATAGCATCAGCAATCACAAGTCCAGTGTGAGGTGGTGGTAGAGTAGAAAAATTTAAAATACGCTTTTGCAATGTCCATTCGGAGTCAAGAAAATGACAAGTTAAGCACATATAGCCTATTGTTTGGTTTGATGTCCAAAGATCAGAAGTTAAACTCACTCTACTAACACCTTTTAAAACATCCTTCAACGCTTTTTTCTCAGATGCATGCAATTTCATACAATCAGTTTTTATTGTTACTCGTGATATCTTCTCAAATTCGGGATTTAGTATTTGACAAAACAATATAAAGAACTCATGTTCAAGCATATTAAAAGGGTACTCATGCACAATAATCATGGTAGCAAGAATCTCTCTTATTTTGCTTTTATCAAATTTATGGACTGCTAATTGGCCAATCAATCCGCTTTTAGAAACTTTTTCCTTCATGAAGTCCTTTCCTAACAACTTTTGATGGTTTTCTTTAGCATTACGAACACGACATTTATAAAGGTGTCTCTTAAATGTAGTTGTGCATCCATCACTAGTTCTAGTTAACTTTTTATCACAATGAATGCACTTAGCAAATAGTTTAACATTACCATCTTTATCTTCTTCTTTAATTTTCTCAAACTCCAGCCAAACTTGGGATCGCTTTTTTCTGGACTTTTTTTCATCTCCAGTAGTAGTATCTATAGCAGGTACAATAGTAGTTCCATCATCAGCAGCATTATTTTTTGATGTTTTATCTTCTGAATCTTCTTCAGTACTTGGGATGAGCTCAACTTGATTTCCATTACCAACTATTGGCTGTTGATGCCATTCATCATTCACCAAATGTTCCATACCTAGCGGAAGAACAAAAAAACAAGGAGTTAGTGAGTCATGTTTGTTGGATATTAACAGTTTAATGAATAGCTAAATAAAAAAAGCATAAAAAGTTTAATCAGCAAAGCATAAAAAAAGTTTAATGAATAGTTGTCAATAACATCAGTTTAATCAGCAAAGCATACATAAAAAAAGCATAAAAAGTTACACTTTTGAGATTTAGACAATAAGCATTGATAATGGATGGAAAAAAAAATCAATTATGTACTCATACCATAAGATTAAATTCATAAAATCCAAAAGGTATGCAAAAAATTCATTTCCATATTCATACAGCAAGTTAGATTTACACAGATTTACACTGAAATGCTGGTGTTGTTGTTGCCTTCTATGTAAGATTAATGTACGTTATTACACAAAAAAGTTTGGTTACTATAATTTGTAAACCTTACTGCTATGATAGATGAATGATCCATATACTATACTCATAAAAATTATATTATACAATAACATTTTTTAACTATTAGTTTCAAAATATCTCCCTAAAACATATATGCAGGAATCCTCTGCTTACTAACAGTTTAGTTTTAAATATAACAACTTAAGTCTCATAAAAAATAACATGATAGAGAGGGGAAATAATGTTCGAATATGAGAAGGTTATGCGATCATATCATACTAGCTATTTGCAGCTTTTATTATTATTAGTTTTGCACCAAAAAATTGGTTGGCAAATAGAAAGGGGCTGGTATCATTCAAATCCAAATGAGTTGTTTCCAGTTTTCAACCAGTTCATGATTCATTGATTCATAATAATGGTTAATAGCTGCACTGAAAATGCTAGGACTAACTCTCTCATTTCACTATTCAGGCATTAAGTAGAACGAAAATTCGGTCCTATCAAGGTAAGATTCATTACTCACAAACACTAAAATTCATTAAGTTTCATTAACTTAAAAAAAACTCACTGGGAGAATCTGAAGAAGCCATGGCAAAAAAGTGAAGCGGAAGCTTAAACAAGATCTGAATATCTGATGTTTGTAGATGGAAAATTGAATAGGAGATGAATTTCTGCTGTATGTATGTAGATCAGAGGAGCAAAGCCGATTTGTGCTAATTTCTGAATCTAGGTTATGTGGATATTGAAATAGACGTATGGACATTTTAATTCTGCCGATTTTGAATTTTGATAATGAAATTGCATGAATCGAAGAGTCTTTTTGGAGAAGTAAATCGTCACTTTGATTACCGAGAGAATAATGAAAGGTAAAAGATTTGTTTCTCACAGTTGAATAAGTTAGGCTATAAACAAGGGAAGACAATTATGGCTATAACCTAAAAACTGTCATTTCCAAGTAATTTATTATATTGTTACTTACTTTATCAGCAATAATTATTATACATACTTTACTGTAAACAGCAAGTCAACAACTCAACTCAAGTGTTCACGGACATCACTCGGTCGGACGTAACCATGTTCGAGTTCGGGTCCGTAAATTTGATCGGACCACTGCCGTTGTTCAAACCCGGTCCGTTTATCGGTCGAACAAAACATCGGTCGGACAATTTTACGAGCCGGACCAAATCGGACAACGCACTGTCCTGTCCGATATTCAGCCCTAGTCGCTATAAGTGCATCCCTTAACTTTAACTTGTGTAAATGGAAGTTTTATGAACTTAACTTGGGATAATTTAAATTGGTTGCTCTATATACATATTTTGGTATATTGGATAGTAAAGAAATGGTTTGGAAAGTGTTATCCAGTATTTTGACCCAGCTACATCCGAACTGACTAGACAAGTTAGACTCAACTATTATCAAGGCCAGAAGCCCAGAGCGATGATTGTGAGGTCCAGAAATCAAGTACAAATGGTAATATGAAGCCCTGATCGAACGGAATCAAGAGTATGCTCTAAAAAATATTCTAAGTATGTAATATAGTCTAATCTAGAAAAGGGATCGGGTATGATCCCTCTCTACCAAAGGGATCAGATTACTTTAACTAAACAGTGCAACTCAACGGAAAACGATCAATATCTCAAAATCCAAAACTCCAATGCACATGAAACTTTGGAAACAAGAAAAGAGGACCCTAAGGAATCCACTCTAGGGATCGCACCCGAAAAGGAACAAGTAAGAGGGATCGACCTCTTCCCTCTAGAGCGATTGGCTAGAATAAGACAACATCACATATTACAACAATGACTGATCAATAACTCGAGTTCTACTGGTCCAATTGGCATGAAACTTGGAGGCTAAGCATAATGCAACATGGAGAAGATTCCATAGGGATTGCAATTCCAAAATCACTAATCATAAGGATCGGCCCCGATCCCTATTTCTTGGAATTTGGGCCATGCGGTCCCTCATGTGGGCTTCTATGGATCCGGAGAGCCTTCTGCCGAATTTTCAGGGAGATATTTCATCGTCCTCCCTGATAAATACAGACTTAATTGTTCATTTTTTGGATCTTTGTGCTTCTAGTTGCTTTGTATTCTTTTATAACTAAGGATTTTCATTTGATCCCTCTTGTACTCAGTTTGCAAAGTGATTAATAAAGCTATCACTTCAAAGTAGACGTAGGCAAACAACGGCGAACCACTATAAATTGCCTATCTTTGTTGTTAGCTTGTTTATTATTACTTTACTGCTATATTATCTATGTTTACATTTATTATTCTTCATTTATTCCTCTATAAAATCTCCATTGGGTGTTTGTGCCAATTTTTGGTGCAAACATGTGGTGCTTTCACTGGGAACAAGATTCTCAACTACATTTGGATCCCTTTCCTACTCTTAGATTGCATAAATCCAAGGAAGAGATCTAGTATTATCTTCAAATAGTTTATCCGTTCTATTCAGATTTTCAAAAGTCTAAGGAAAACTATCGGCAATGATTATGAACACCAAATATACCTCTCAAAACGCATAAGGAAACGAGAATGCCAAAATCCAACAAGGAGGCCAGAGCAATCTACTAGTGGATACCAATGCTGCAAATCCAGTTGACGTCCAGAATCCAGCTAATTCCATCACAAGAGGCGATTTCTAGAACCTGATGAGAGAGCTCATGTACAGCCGCCGATAGTTGTACCAGCATATTCAAGCCAATATCGATCTAATGAATAAAATCAGGGATCAACAATACGGGAAAACTAGGAGGGAGCCAACCCCTCATTCTTCATCGGAGAGCTCTATTTCATCAGATGATTATCACGAACGTAGACGTCGTAGAACTGACGGATATCACACAGAAGCATTTGGACATCAACAAACAAACCTAACTGGGCTACTAGGACCGATCAGACCCGATCCCTCGTCTAGAGGAGGAAATTTTCTTCTTCCTGGTGGAGCACAAGCTGGAGCTGCCACAGTTGATTTGGATGCGGGAGTTCAAGTTAATCCAGACCAGTTACCGCTCCGAAATAAAAATGATGTGAATACACATCAAGAGGATGTTGAGCCAAGAAGGTGTGGAACGGTCCATAAACATCGACCAGACCATTCATGTGAGATGGAGCATAACTACCGCTTGTCTCCAACTATCCAGACACCGGACTTGTCGGCTATGATTAGACAGCTAGTAAAAGAAAGCCATGGTTTGACTAATAATGATTGTGGGATCTTAAGAAGCCATACCCCATTCATAGATAATATTTTTTGCATGTAGAGTATTTAAGGAGGTTCAGCATGCCGTCAATGCATGCCTACGAGGGAAAACCGACCCCAGGTAGCACATCATGAGATATGAATGGCCGATGGATTCTCCACGAGCTGATGATGCCACAAAATGCTGACGTTTTCCTATCACTCTTTCTGGCATAGCAACGATGTGGTTCATGAGACTGCCCCCAAGGTCAATCTCTAGATTTGATGATATATCAACAAAATTTGTGGAGTGATTCTACATGCATGCAACTCACCCCAAAGATGCAATGTCCTTATCAAGCATGATCCAGGCTTCGGGAGAATCACTAAAAGACTCTTTGGAGATATTTCATATAGCCATCGTAGAAGTCAGTAATCCAAATGACCATTCAATATTGATGGCGATAACAAGAGGGATTGACCCAAAATATGACTTTGGCAAATGGTTATCTGGCAAACCATCCGCAACATTGAAGCATTTTAACACAAAAGCAGCCTCAGTATTTGAGGAAAGAGGAAGCTAGATGCTCTAGAAAGAAGAATGTTGTAGGGCCAAGGGGAGAGGGAGTGCAAATTAACATTGTAGTAAAAATCCAGGGAGAGTTCCGGAAAAGTTCAAGTAAATGTCCAAAATAAATCGAATCAGCAAAAGAAAGGTGGTGATATGAACCATGAATGAAAGAGTGATTCTAGAAGAGGAAAGTCTAGGATTCCAATGTATGATATCTACAAACCACTGAATACATCTCTAGAGAACATTTACTTATCTACATACAATACAATGCAGTATAGGAAGCCACCTCCAAAAGAATCGATGGAGAAACAAAAGTAGACTGGAAAATATTGTCGGTTCCATGAATGCTATGGTCACAACACAAATGAATGTAGGCATCTCCAGGATGTCATCGAGAAACTGATTCTGGAAAGAAAAATACAGTAGTTTGTTAAAGCCCCACAGGATGGTGGGTAGAGGACATCCGACCCGAATCGAGGACAAGCACCGCACAGGGCTAAGCAGCCTGTACGGACTGGTGGAAGGTTAATGATCAATACAATAACCGAAGGACCATACCCAATCGACAAAAGTTGGCATGAGATGGAGCGCTATGCTAGTGCAATCAAGCATGTGAATTTTAAGCGTTGTTCTAATACAGAAGATCTGGCTCCGGCCAAATAGCAACATACAATGGTAGATAACATTGTGTTCATAAATAGAGATGCGGGTAACATGGGGCACCGACGATTGACCTTATGGTGATTTCATTCATGGTCGACCCCACCTTAGTGAGAAAAGTTTTGATTGACAGTGGCAGCTCGGTGAATATTATTTTCAAAAAGGCTTACGATCGGATGAGATGGAAGCCAAGGATTTGAAACCGTCTAAAGCCTGTGTTTATGGCTTTAACATTTCTATGACCGATGCTGTCGGTTTTGCTGAATTGCCTGTGGATTTGGGAGAAGGCGACCGCGAAGAGTGCGGATGTTTCCATTTGTTGTTGGATGTTGTCTCTCCATACAATGCCTTTCTATGCCGACTAGCCCTAGCTGAATTCTGGCCAGTTCTCGCTCTGTGGTGCTTGACTTTGAAGTTCCTAACCGATAATGGAGTGATAGTTATGCATGGAGATCAGGCGACTTGACATGCTTGCTATGTGACTGAGTTGAGGGACGCTCAACGGAAGAAGAAAGGTAAGGGTATGGACAAATATGTCTGCATTCAAGCCACTGAAGATTGACATCCAGCGCCTGGGCTTTGGCTTGGGCCCCACAGTCGGTCCTATAAAGACATAGTTCCGAGGAATGATAAGGAGAAGCCCAAATGAACCAAGGCTGCACCGGTTGAGCTGACGATTGACATCACGATCAACCATGGTGACCCGTTGTGGGTCCTAAAGATCGGATCACAACTCAGCCCGCCGATGATGAAGGAACTTGCTGGTTTTCTCCGAGCGAATCTTGATGTGTTCGCTTGGACCCATTCTGACATATGTGGGATCTCGTCTGCCACTATGAGCCACGCATTAAATATCGACTCGAGTCATGTCCCGTGAAATAGAAAAGGCACAACATCGATCCGGAGAGATCTGCGGCCCTTAAAGAAGAGGTTGATAGTCTCAAAAGCAATGGTTTATTAGCGACGCCCTCTACCCGAAATTGGTATCTAATCCTATACTTGTGAGAAAGGCAAATGGCAGACATGCACTAACTATTCAGACCTAAATAAGGCATTCCTTAAAGATAGCTTTCCACTTCTAAGGATCGATCAACTAGTGGACTAAACCATAGGACATGAGTTTTTATCTTTCATGGATGCATACTTTGGATATAATCAAATCCCGATGCACATACCCGACCAGGAGCACACCAGTTTTATTACCAACATTGGATTGTAATGCTATGTGGTAATGCCATTCAGATTAAAGAATGCTGGAGCAACCTATCAACGCCTAGTTAGCCGAATGTTTAAATATCAGATTTGGAAGACGATGGAGATATATGTAGATGATATGCTCGTGAAGTCACGACGATCAAGTGACCACATTAGAGACTTAGCAGGAATGTTCGATATCCTTTGATATTACAAAATGAAGATCAATCCTCTACAATGTTCTTTTGGCTTTGCCTCGGGAAATTTCTTGGGTTTCATCGTCAATGCTCACGACATTGAAGCTAATCCCAAAATGATTTGAGCTATTCGCGACATACAAGTGCCAAAGACTATCAAACAAGTACAGAGCCAAAATGGGAAGTTGGCGCCTTGAGCCAGTTTATTTCCCGAGCCATTGATAAATGCATTACGTTCTTCGATCTGATTAGAAGAGGGAAAAGGAACTTTAAATGGACCTAGGAATGTGAAGACGCATTCCAAGCTCTGGTGAATCACTTAAGGAGACCTTCCATCTTGTCAAATTCAGTGGATCATGAAGACTTGTATTTCTATTTGGCCGTGTTGGTACACACTATAAGTGTCGCACTGCTTCGTGAGGAGAATTGAATCCGGAGACCGGTCTATATGTTAGCAAGCGATTAATAGGAGCTTAAAGGAACTATCAAAAGAGAGAAACTGGCATACTACATGTTGATTGCATCACGAAGGCTCCGTCCCTACTTTTAGGCTCATCCCATCAAGGTCTACACCAACCAGCCCCTACGACAGGTCCTACAGTGACCTAAGACATCTGGAAGTTTACTCAAGTAGAACATCGAATTGAGTGAATTTGACATTACCTATCTCCCTTGGAGATCTATCCAGGGAAAGGTTCTACTGGGCTTTATAGCTGAGTTCACTACACAGGATGATCTCCCAGAGAGCAGTGAAGCCCCTACCATCCAGTGGAAAATGTATACGATGGAGCCTCCAACGATCGTAGTCGTACTAGTAACTCCGGAGGATCAATCATTTTGATGCGCTTTGAAGCTTGACTTCCCTACAACGAATAATGAAACCGAATATGAAGCTCTGATTGCTGGACTCAAACTTGCCAGGGAACTGGAAATAAAATCTCTTGATATCCTTTGTGATTTCCAATTGGTGGTATGCCAAGTCAGGGGAGATTACCAAGCTAAAGGACAACAACTAGCTCCGTACCTTATTCGAGTCCAAGAGCTATTGACTGACTTTGAGTATTATGACATCACGCACATTCCCTGGGATCAAAACAAAGAGGCTGACTAATCGGCAAAGTTTGCTAGCATCGGGGATGCACAACAAATGGGCTTGGTTCCAGTCAAAGTATTAGGCGCTTCGAGCATAAACCAGAGGAAAATTAACTGGATACTAGAGACAGAGCCAGAGAAGGAGTCGTGGATGACTTCGATTAAAGATGATTTTCTATGGGGAGTCCTTCCCAAATAGAGGAATTAAAGATGACAAATCCTCCGCAAAGCTTCATGATATATCATTCAGGAAGGAGTCATGTATAGAAAGGGTTTTTCCATTCCCCTGCTCTGATGTATCGCTCATGATGAAATAAAACTAATCCTAAGGAAAGTTCATGAAGGGGAATGTGGCGATCACACTGATGGGGAAACCCTAGCAAAGAAAATACTCTGTTATGGGTATTATTGGCCAACTGTCACCCGAGATGCTATTGATTATGCTAAGCGATGCAACAAGTGCCAGAAGTATGCAAAAGTTCCGAGAGCTCCACTGACAGAAATTACACAAATGGTCAGCCCGTGGCCGTTTGCCATATGGGGCATAGATATTATCGATTCCTTACCAATCTCTAATGGTGGTGCAAAGTATGCCATCATAGCAGTTGATTACTTCACCAAATGGGCCGAAGCAGAACCTTTAGCCATGATCGCGATGAAGAAAGTAATCAACTTCATTTTCCAAAACATCATCTGTAATTTTGGCCTTCCACGAATCATTGTAACTGATAATGGAACCCAATTTGATAACGCTGAATTTAAAGACTTCTGTAATTGGCATCATATTGAAAAGATATTTACAGCAATTGCTCACCCTCAAGCAAATAGACAAGTTGAAGCTGTGAACAAAATTATAAAGTTCATTCTGAAGAAATGTTTGCAAAAGGCTAGAGGCAAGTGGGTGGATGAACTCCTAATGTCATTATGGGCTTACAGAACCACCGACAAGTCCACGACTGGCCATACTCCATTTGCCCTTGCTTATAGCTCTGAAGCTGTCATTCCTGTTGAACTTGAAGTCCTTTCTTATCGAGTGACCTATTACGACCCCAAAACGAATAGAGATCTCCTCTTAGAATCTCTAGACTTGGTAGATGAGAAGCGCGAAGAAGCTAATTTGAGGACAGCCACACATCGACACTGAGTCTCCCGATACTATAACACTAAAGTACGATCTAAGACCTTTGAAATCGGTGATCTCATCTTAAAACAGGTTTTTCCTATTCCGTCATACATGAATCCTACTTATAAAGGACCGTACGCCATTGAATAGAGGCTTGGATAAGGAACTTCCAAGCTAGCGACTGTTGATGGCATCACACTCCTAAGGTCGTTGAATAGCGAGCATCTACGATGCTATTTCACTTAGTTTATCTTTTTCGTTTAGTTGTAATTAATTTCCAAATTTGCTATAGCATTTGATTTTCCATATATTGAATAAGACAAATTGTGTCGTTTCTTTCCATTTGGCAAAAAAGTTTGAAATTTCCTTCATATCTGTGATTGCAAATGCATTACATATTAGTTAGATACCCAGTTAACTATTATTGACATGTCCGAGCATGTTCCTAGAGTTTGGAGCCAGTCGATTACACAAGTTCGTGATTGGACTAAACAAAATAAACGTGATCCGACCGTTCATCCGATGATTCTCACTCATAGCCCGACCAGCGGAGTGCCTAACGAGAAATGGATGTGACTCGACCATCCGATAGCCGAATTAATCTTACCAGCAATGGGATAAACACAAATCAAAAGTGATTATGACACCCGCGGACTAGAGTATGTGCGATTCAACCACCCGCCAACAAACTTTTGTCTCCGGAGTGCGGATATGAGTATAAACAAATAGATTAGTGTAGTTCGACCACTCGCTTTTCCATAAACTCCGACCTGAAATCGATAGGAAGAGTATAAATTCGACCTGAAATCGACCTATAATCACGAGTCGACCATTCACTATCTAACTCCTCTAATTCAAGACTTGGGGTAGGAATATAACTACTTAAACCATTGAATCCGAAAGCATGACACTAGGGCTCGAGTCTAGGGTTTGGCATGGCTTAAGGCCACGACCACATGGAGGCCTTAAGATAGAATTAATTGATTATCATCCGAACCAACGAACAACTAATTACAAGTACATTGAATGGAAAATCGACTACTTAAATAAAGTCACATAAGATTTCAACAGAAAATAAAGAAATTTTATTTACATATAACCTGGAAATCGTAGTATAAGTGTTTATCCAAAAGCGGGGGCCTTACCAGCACAAACATGACCAGCAAAAAGAAAACAGCTACATAAGTTGTGTACAAACTAAGCCGATATAACGGCTGCTCCTTTTGCTTCTTCTTCCTCTTGAGTTTCTTGGGAGTGGACCCACTCAAGCCTTCGCTTGTTCTTCTCTTCGATCCTTTACCACTGCCTTTACCACCTTTGACAGGAGAGCTTTCAGATGTTGGAGGGAGTCCTTCGGGAACCAACCTACAAAGGTGGAATGACTTGCAGTGGGATGAGGTTTGGATCATCAACGTCCACATCAATAGGCTCGATTTTGGCCTTCCTTTTCAGCAACTCCTCCTCCTCGATGCGCTCCTTCAAGTTGAGCTTATCGATGTGTTTGGAGGTGCCTGTAATCATAACATCATCAAACTCATCATTCAGCAGCTGATCATCGACCCTTTCATCAACAAGAGCTCCATAACTTGAGCATCAGGCCCTGGAATGTTAGTAAGTGTCGGTTGTTTCTCCACAACGACACCACTTCTTGGAGTTTGACTGAGAGACAGGAGACATGTAGATTTGCAGGAACAAGCGAATAAGCCTAAAATTATTAGGCCTGAAGAATGAAACCTCTCGAGTAATGGAGAATAGAGTGGGATACTTGCATCCAACCAACTTTCGATTGTTACCGGAGTACTCCCTTCTTGAATAGGAATCAGCGCCTTTGATTTATAACCGGGTCTATCTGGATCATAGCTTGGGTCTTGTCCTAGGCCAAGAGAAATCGATGCGTCGACTGGTAGAAGAGGAAAGGAATCTTTGGGCTCAGACTTTGAAGCTTCAGCGGTGTCTTTTCCTTTGTCAAAAGGTGCCAAAATATCAAACATCTCAGCCTTGCAGCAACGAGATCTAAAGATTCAGATACGCTTAGAATTTCTCACGCCGGTTTCTCCACATCAACATCGGCTTCACCAAGAGTCCTCTTCTTCATATCGACGATATAATCCCAAGCCTCGCCAAGCGATTTGAAGTAACCCTCTCCCATAAAGCTTAAGTCACGGTGGATATGGTCCTTGGCATTGTAATCAACCATCAAAGGTCAAATATGTCCTTGATCTCATTCCTACCTTCCTCTCTTGCTTCCTCCAACTAGGTCTCAAATTGCCCTCTAACCTCCTGACGACCAGCTTTCCTCGCCTCTTCTTTGAGGGCGTCAATCTGAGCAAGATCTTTATAGAATTTAATTTTTAGCTCACGAGCCTCTACGACCTCTTCACAATATTTCTAGGATTCCATCTGAACGGTGTATTTTTCATCCTTCTCTTTTTAAAGCAGTTCTTTGAGCTCTTTAACGCGAAGGGCCAGAGTTTCCTTCTCTTTCTGAAGAGTGTCTTTCTCTAAGGCAAGTGCACCGCTATGTTGAATAACAATGTCCAGTTCCTTCTTATGAGCCATTTCCATATGACTAACCGCTTCAGATGTTTCTTTAGCACTTTTCTCTATTGTGGTTAACTTTGTGGTCAACTCTGTAATCTCATCATCTTGATGTTTAATTATACCTTTATCATGGATCGCCTCCAGCTTAAAGCCATCGATTTCGTGTTGCCTTTCAATAAACACCTCAGAGATTTTCTCAGCTAAATGCTGGAATGTTTCATGCTTCACAAAAACATCATTGACGCACGCAAGCACACCCGCTTTAATATTTCCCAGGATTGTGTGGATAGAAGGAAGAAATTACCAAAACATATTTTTTGAAATTTAACCTTAAGTTCGGCTAATTGTTCTACCATAGAGGCCTTAGGAGCTGTAGTAGTCAAAGCTAGATCAAAAGTAACGATATGATGTTTGTTCGACCAGCGATCGCGAGGCTGTCGAGAACCAGATGAACCTGATGGTGCTCGGGTGGCACAACTATAGGAGGAACATGAGAAGAAGTCTAATCGCCGCTGTATATAGAAGGATTGGGTTGAACTTTCTGGTGATGAGATGATTGAGATTTTGACTTGTGCTCAGAGGATGAAGATTCCCTTGAATGATGGCTTCTTTCTCAACTATCACCCCTTTCTCGATGTTTGCCCTAGTCCGGACCACGATTGGATCCATAATGTGTTGAAGAAACCCTTAAGCAATAAAAGGCACGAGAATGAGACATAGCACCTGCAAACCAAACAAAAGCGTATAGTGATAGTCAAATAAAAGATAGACAAAAATCGTGCGGCAAAGTGCGCATGATTACGAGAATCCTAGTGTCCCCCGACAGACTAGTTACTATGGCCTTACGCATAAGAGCAATTCCCCCTTTGCTAGTGGGAGGAATGTCATCACTAGTCCTAGCGGGAGAACTAAGCCCCTCGACGCTTAAATTGGGAAATTTAAAGATCATGAGGTCATTAGGGATCGGGAGACTTGAAAATCCTTCCATTGAACTCTCTAGAGGCTGGAGAAAGACTTGTTCAACAGAGGTGATAATGAACTTGGGTCTTCAGTAGCTTTTCTCCTATAGAGTTTCCTTTCCTTGTCGGTGCATGAGATTACGTTCCTTATGATGATTCGACCACAAGCACGTTGCCCGAACCTACATCATCATTGCCAGGCTCATTGGCATCATCACCTCTGATTTCACCTTCTTCGGCATCGTCCTTAGCCTCGTCAACTGTGGGCACGACATGGCTATCAGTGTCGCCTTCTTGTTCCGCAACATTCCTTCATGGTGCAATGCTTCCTGGAAGTCCAATGCTGCGACCTCCTTCCAGCAACTTGAAAAGAGATAACCACTCATCAGTTATGAGTGATCTAATGTCCCTATCTTCGACTGGGGTACCGCGGATCGCAGAGACTGCCCTTGAATAATTATCGCCTTCGGGTTGTGGATGGACACCTGTAAGTTTTCGAAGTATTTGTTAGTTCAGGTTACGACTTGGGCATTAGAATTTAAAAATAAAGTGAAGGCAACACTTATGTCCTTTCAACCATCGCCTTGCGAAACCGGCCAGATAACGAATGTAGAACCATTCATGATTTAAGACATTAAGCTTGTTCCAAGCACCGGTAAGAACTTGACAGTATGGCATGGGCTTGAGGAAAGTATAAGAAAGGCTTCCCGTCCGTCGCTTAAAATTGTAGATGACAAAGATGTCTTCAGGAGATAGTGGACGAAACAAAACATCCATAAATAAAAAAAGGTGTCATGAAGGAAAGCATAACAGTTCGAATGCAGCTGAGCAAGAGCTATTCCTAGATAATTTAGCGTCTCTCAAATAAATGAATTAAAAGGCGGCACACATCCGGCCTAGCACATAAATTAATTACAAGCCGTATACCCCTTCGGGGGCAAGTGGGCCCTGTCATTCCTTGAATGGACTAGAACATCTCCAAATGGGATCCTATGTTTAGAGCACAGCCTGCAGAAAGTGGCCTCACCAATTCTGGAGGCTTGGGAATCCACCGAGTCATCCAAAAATACAGTACCTTCTAGAGTATCAGAGGCAGGATTTATCTCTTCTACAGGAAGAATAGGAATGTAAGAGAAAAGGTCAACTAACCGACCGGGACTTTCCGGTTGCTTAGCTTGGTGTTTGGGAGAAAGTCTACTAGATACGGTCACGGAGCTCGATTCGGCACCTGGATTGTTATGCTGTAAAGGTCGATTGGAAGACATCACGGCTAAACACCCTGAGCGTTTGGAGCCGCCCATATCAACTAAATTCAGTTTATAATCAAGATTATAAAAATTAACCTATCCTCCTGTGCTAAGGGTAAACTATTGTGGTGCAGTGTCGTGTAGTGCAGAGATAAACAATTCAGAACTAAAAGCAGAAAGTAGTGACGAGACTTTGAATTCCAACCGAAGTGACCGTCATTGCTGACCGTCGAACTGGTATTTACATTGATCGGTTGTGTAAGCTTTGGGATCGACCATCGGCATGTTAAAGTATAAAGTTTGTTATTGAAGTCCATATGTTGAATTTTAGTTCATATTTAATTTCAAAGTCGGATATGCAAGTCTTGTTATCCATTAAACTTCAAGCGTTCAAGTTCATTAAGATGGGATTGGTTCTAACTATTCAAACAAGTTTACATGGATTGGTTTGTTTAAGTGTTCAAGCTCGGTTCAAGGGCCTAAAATCGGCTAAGTCCCCATAGTCTATCCCTCTCTTAAAGCAAACAACTGATTCCTCTTAACCAACAGCACTGATCCCTATGTCATGAATGAACATAGCCAATCCCTATGCCAAAGCCAACTTAACCGATCCCTCTATGCTACAACAACACTGATCCTTCCTCAAACTTCCATAATCAATCCTTATGACATGCATCTGCATCGACCCCTATACTTAGATGTATTCACACTTCCCTCAAACATTTACTCTGATCCCTCAGGTAACACGCAATACCATCCCCTTTCCTCCACATACATCCTCCAACCGATCCCTCGCTTAACCCATATGCCTTGTCTTCCTCAACCGATAGTTGATCCCTTCATCACTAAACATATCGATTCGTCTCCTCTCCATCTAACTGCAAAATTAACTCCATACACACTGAACCCTAACCTATCCACCCATATGATCGAATCCATGGGCCTCGTCACAGAATTGGAACAACGCGAATTGCAATTAAAAAGACCTACCTATGTGTATTAATGGAAATGGTAATATACAAATTGGGGTAGGGTCTCGATTTGAATCAGAGGCTTAGTGATGGAGTCGAATTATAAGGGGCAATGAGTGGAACAACGGAGGTGGCAACCGATTCAAAGGAAAGTAAGGGTTCAGAGGTATAAAGTAAAGAAAAGGGTTCAGTTTTGATAAGAAGGAAGTAAGTTTCGATTTAGAAAACAAACAAATGAGGTGAGGTGAGGGATGTAAATGTGAGGTGCTAGTTTATATATGGGATAAGGGATCAGCCTGTATTGTCTTCTCCACGAAGCCAAGAAAGTGTAAAGTATACTCTATGAAAAAGGGATTAGATACGATTCCTATTCAAGAGGAATATATCTGATCCCTATGTACTTGTGTACATAGAAAAAAGAGAAAAGAGTGAAAGGGATCGGTTAGAAAAATACCGATCCCTATTTCAAAAATATACAGATACACACACACACACACATATATATATATATTATATATACATATATATATATATATATATCTGTGTGTATGAAAATGCAATGTGATTGTATCTAATTCAATAAGTTTGGTGACGACCCGCGAGCGTATAGACTCATTCGGGAGCCAATGACAAAGACGTGTATCTGAATGTGCAGGTGTATATTCTGAAAATTCAAATTTTGAAATCTAGAGAAATTAAATTCTCAGCAGAAGCTTTCAAAGGCGAAACTTGATGAGATAGCCAAAGCTTACCAGCCACGTAGAACCGGACACAGATAGCAACTGATGGAATACAATCCTAAATTTATACTATGGGAAACTGACCAAGCGTCATGACGATCAAAGAGAGATATGGCACTTTTGGAAAATATTTCAACGGAAGGATAGCGATTATTAAGAAAACTAGATGGATTTCTTCCGACGACTCTAACTTACTTTGATTCAAAGTACGTCATGATCGGCACTAGACGTACTTTGGGGGGGCAAGTGTTATCTGGCATTTTGACCAGGCTATATCCGAACTAACTGGACAAGTTAAATTTGACTTTCATTAAGGTCAAAAGCCCAGAGCGATGATTGTGGGGTCCAGAAATCAAGTGTAGATGGTAATATGAAGCCGTGATCGAACAGAATCAAGAGATATGCTCTACAGACCATTCTAAGTGTGGAATATAGTCTAATCTAGAAAAGGGATCGGGTATGATCCCTCTCTACCGATGGTATCAGATTACTTCAACTAAACAGTGCAACTCAATGGAAAATGATCGATATCTCAATATCCAGAAGTCCAATACACAAGAAACTTTGGGAACTAGAAGAGGGGACCCTAGGTAGTCCACCTTAGAGATCACACCCCAAAAGGAATAAGTAAAAGGGATTGGCACTCTTCCCTCTAGAGGGATCGACAAGAATCAAACAACATCACATTTTGCAACAATGTTTGATCAATAACTCAAGTTCTACTAATCCAGTTAGCATGAAACTTGGAGGCTAAGCATAATACAACATGGAGAAGCTCCTATAGGGATCGCAACCCTAAAATCACCAATCATAGGGATCGACCTTGATCGCTATTTCTTGGGATTTAGGCCATGCGATCCCTCCTATGGGTCCATATGGAATTGGAGTGCCTTTTGCTGAATTTTTAGGGAGATATTTCGCGGTCTTCCCCTATATATATAGACTTGATTGTTCATTTTTGAGATCTTTATGTTGTTGGTTGCTTTATATTCTTTTGTAACTAAGGATATTCATCTGATCTCTCTTGTACTCAGTTTGCAAAGTGATTAATAAAGCTATCTCTTCAAAGTGAACGTGGATAAACAATGCCAAACTACTATAAATTGTTGTATCCATGTTATTAGCTTGTTTCTTATTACCTTACTACTATATTCTCTCTGTTTACATTTACTATTCTTTATTTATTCTTTTACAAAATCTCTATTGAGTGTTTGTGCCAATTTTTGGTGGAAATAGAAAGTCATAGAAATTGTGAAACAAAATGGCTAAAGTTGAAGCAAAAATGCGGTTATAAATACAAAATGTAAATATAGCATGTTTTCAGGAATTTTTATAAATAAATCGGAAGATATTCTAAGGGGTTTCTTTCCATGGTTTTTAAGCTTTAGGTTAGTACTTACTGTAAGAATTTTAAATCTTAAATTATTTGTTTAAGTGGTTAAAACTGATCACAAAGATCGTGCTTTTCAATGTTGTTTTTTAACAAGGACTTTTAATAGCATATATAGCTGCTGTAGTAAGTTGCTATGGTTTTAAGTGTTCAAAATAATATTTTCCCCTAACCTTTTAGGGATGTTTTCTAACATATTTTAAAGTATTTTATAGTTGGTTTGAAGTTTAAATATATTTTTAATATTTATTTACGAATTTTGAATGTAAAAGGGTTTTAAATTATAAAACATGTGTTTACTTTATTTTCTTCAAATTATAAATTGGTTATTTTCAAGTAATATTTTAAATAGATATTTAAAATCTATTTACAAGTATTTTTAAAATATTTATATACAGATAGTTTTTGAAAAAGGCAATTGACTATGCTTAACACTAAATGTCGACGAAGTAGACTTTATAAGTATTTTTAAAGTATTTATATACAGATAATTTTTGAAAAAGACAATTAACTATGCTTAACCCTAAATTTCGACAAAGTAGACTTCTCTATTTGTGAGAGTTAAGATTGATGTTCGAGTAGAAATATGAGCAATAGTCTAACCTACCAACTTCCCTCTTGATTGAGGAATAATTAAGTCGGAATGTCGGAAATGTGTTAATCTTGTTGTCTACTTATTTTTTCGAAAAGTAATTAACTTTGCTTAACACTAAAATTTGACGAGGTAAGTTTATCTATTTGTGAGAGTTAAGATTGATGTTCGAGTAGTGATATGAGCAATAGAGCTCTAACCTACAACTTCCCTCTTGATCGAGGAATAGTTAAGTCGGGAATGTCGGAAACATGTTAATCATGTTGATTTCTTATTCATTTATGAAAATCATTAATACTATACTTAACACTAAAAGCCAACGAGGTAGATTTATCTATCTGTGAGATTCAAGAATGAAGTGTCTATGCAAGACTTTTATATGCAACCAGTGCTCTAACTTAAATGGCTTTACTATTGAATGAGGGATAATATAAGTTTGAGTGTCAGAAACGAGTTAAGTATACGAATCATGATTTCTATAAGTAATCATTTTTAACCGGCAGTCGATTGGTCAACTATTAAACTTAACCAAATATTAACTAAGGTCATTGGAAGAATGTTTTAAAGATAAGCATAAGTGAAATGGTTTTGGGTTTCTTGTAATGATGTTTTAATAACATTCGTCTTTCACCCTTTTTTATTATACGTATGAATGAGAATAAATCTTTAAAAGAATGTTTTAAAGGTAAGCATAAGTGGAATTATTTTTGGACTGTAGTGACGATGTTTAAGTAGAATTAGTCTTAAACCTTTTTTAATGAATTTGTGAAAGTACTTAGATCCTAAAAATAGACATTTGGAAGGAAATTATAAGTAAGGAATCTTTAGGAAAAGATAGAAAAAGCAAAGGTTCAAAGTAAGAAATCTTGTTAATGATTTGTGAATATACATATACCATTTGAGGTAAGCATATAAACACTTTTTGAAGTATTGAAAAGAGTACAAATGAATAGTAGAAATTGGTAAACGACATTTGTAGAGCGTTACGTAACCACTTGGTGCCCCCAGCAGTCATGGGCAAAACACTGTCCAACATTTGGAGAGCGTTACGTACTCTAGTCTCAACGAATACATAGATATTCAACCTCGATGCATCTTGACTAGGAACATTTAAAATGGTATATTTAATTTTTATTGTGATAAATTACTCACAGTTACAACACTTTGTAACTACTGCCAGAAAACATACCATTTATGGATTTCTATTAAGTATACTTTTAATTAAAAATTAATTAATACAACACATTATATCAAGTATATAATAGAAACAAACATTTTCTATTTTGAACAAGATTGGTTATCGAGTTAGATATATGTAATAAATTACAGAATTGCCTTTAGGGCATACCCCTAACTCTATCAGTCTCCCACTTGCACTTGGGGTAAATTATGGAATCTTATTCCAAATTCTCTAATCGGTTTCCTTAAAACCAATTAGGTCTGTCCCTCAGTGAACGGGTATGCTATTATGTTTAAATTATCTACTCTGTCAATCATCTCTCTCTGATGCTGATAAACTACCTTTATCATATGGAATAATTCAGAGTGTCTCTCGACTTCCACTGAGCTATAAGTTATGTTACGAACTATATTGCAATGTTGTTACCGTATAACAATGTTATGGGATCTCAACATTTGGAATCATATCAGTTATAAATTTGTGCATTTATTGTATATACGTTCTTTTATTATGATGCTATTCAAGTCAATGTATTCAGCATTTTCGTTGAATCGACTATAATCTCTTTTATTTGGAATATTTCCAACTTAAAGATTCTTAACTTGAATTTTTTTACTAACATATTTTACTCAATATCATTTATGAAGTTTGAGTCTGAACACTCCATCATAAAGAGTTCATTGTTTCTGTAAATGATTCTTTAGTATTTCATAAATACACGAGAACACTCCAAACTACCATTCCGTGATATCAGTTTGGACTTGATATTTTCTTTATCTATCAAGTTCATAAACAAATCACGATATTGTAGATAACATAACATGTATAATAATTTATATTGCCAATGCATCAGGAATTCATTTTACGTGTTCTGTATTAAACATTTTAATAAGATGTCCTTGTACATATAGGAAATTCCCAATATCTTTTATAATTACTAAAAAGACATCAATTACAAATCCAACGTTGAGTATTAAAACAACTAAAACTGATTTTAACACAAGTACATTGTTAAAAATCAATATTGTGTTGTCTTACGATTTAGAAATATCTATGTACCTTTGAACTTTCTTTCTTATAAACACATGCTTCCTCTACACTTTGATTGATAATCAAACTATTTGATATTTCTGTCAAAACATTTGTTCAATTTTGATGCTTATAAAATGATACTTTCTATCATTTGTTGGATCATATCAAAAAAACCCATAAATTCAATATCACTCCCACTGACTTCAAGACGCTTTGGTTGTTATGTGCAAATAGTCTAATCTAAACCTATATTTAGAACTTTCTATTTCAACACATATATACCAAAATCCAAAGTCATACTAGGCAATAATTTTGTAAATCCGAATTAACTTGAGTACGTTGAATAACGAATCTATTACGCTAATTTAAACAATTGAAATTTATGAGTTTATTCTTATCAACGCTGCTCATTAAATTCTAATTGCATTAGTCTCCTAAAGACAAAATCATGGTCGATGGATCACATCCCTTCACATACGACTACCAAAATCGTATTTTGATAATGTACTTGGAATCCTTTCGGATTTATGCATTATACCATATCATAGAATCAATACTCTTAAAGGTTTAATTGACCAGCCGACGATTATTTATTCTTGACAATGACAAGAGACTCACATTTTGTCTTTAATGTACAAGAATAATTATTAGACGTTCTAATGTGTTGTGTTCATTTAGGTTTGGTTAATTTCATTTCAAACCTTATAATTAGCTGTATCATTGGATCATATCCAAATCCATTTTATACCAACAATTCCTAAAAGAAATTCCTTTACTATAAAGTTGGTTTTTCTAGAAACAACAGTTGTTTCTTAATACAACGGATTCACATGCATTTTACGAATTGCCTTATATAAAACTGATTAGTTCACAATATACTTATGTTCACAACATAAATTAGTCATCTAATGACCATCGTTTTCAAAACTCTCTTAGGATGATTCATACAAAATCTTTACTTATGATTATTATGTGCAGTCATTCAACTTGCATAACCCGCTAACTCCTTAGCCTAGGATATTTAGGGGTTTCTTATAATCTCATATCTCGTATGATTTTATAAACTATTCTTTGGATGATATTAATTTTAACCTTGTGTACTACTCTTAAGTATACGACCTTATTGAAAGAAGTTAACTCAACTTCACTCACAATTAATCATGTTATAGCTAACAAAGTTTGATTACTCCTTATCCATACATTATCATTGTTATCCCACTTTTTAGCAAAGTCGAGATATCAAGAAATTAACTGAAAATCAATGATTACTCATCAAAAATATCGATTATACATCACAGGTTCACTATGGATCCCGATGAATTTTGTCCAAGTCTGTAACAAGCTACAATTGGCAAGACATGACAAGCAAAGCCATGAAAGATGACGTTTCAAATTTCAGGTCAATCGGAGTTCGTATGATCGAGATATGATCGATACAAGTTAGGAAAGACATGTTGTTCGTATCCATCAGGGGAAGTCAGATTTTGAATCGATCAAGTTCGAATCGATCAGAAAGCCATGGTATCGATCTGTTCGAATCGATCAAGTTCGAATCAATCAGAAAGACTTCACCTCGATCTGTTCGAATCCATCGTATTCATATCGATCTAAATGAAACTATTCGTATCCAATTTCGAATCGACTAGCAATGTCCACTTCGTATCCATCACGAATGCTCTGCTTCGTATCCACTCGACTTGGTTTTACTTCACTCGGAGTCGATTTGTATCGATCCCAATTGAGTAGTTCGTATCGATTGATTAACGATCGACACGAAGTGGCACCTTCAGATATCGGTACGAAATGACCCCCAGCCATCAATGCGAAGTAGCCTGAAAACATCGGTACGAACAGAGCTACAAATCATCGATACGAAATAGAACACGAACCATCGATGCGAACAAGGTGCAAATAAGACTCGGTCAACTCGGCAAGAAGGGTGGATCGATCCATGAATTTTGTGCCGCGTCATCTCGCGCGCACGTGATTTAGATCGAGTCGATAAGAACGATACGAACGTATCGAGTCGAACGAAACAGCCTAAAGAAAACTCCAGCTCGTATCGATCATATCTCCTAATCCACAAGTCCAAATGCTATGAAATTTTCACAGGAGCTTACATACAAGATGAAGAATGTCCACACCAAATTTCGACCCCATTGGATGAAATCCTGATCAATACGAATTACGTTCGTATCGATTACGAATCGAGTCGAAACTTCATGGGATCGGTCGCGTGGGCCCACTCACGTGCCAGAAGAAGTCTCCCGAGATCTGAGCGAAATATCAGCCTCCTACACCTATAAATAGACCCCCAGGGCCTATAGAAAAAGGATCTTTTGGCTTCTCAACGTCCAGACTCTGCCCGATTCAACTTTGCACTCCATAGCTGCTGTTGTACTCGAATTCTATCATTATAATCTGCTGTAATCAGTTGTAACCAGCAAGGAAAGTCCATAAAAGATTAACTTTTGGAGTGGACGTAGGCCGGAGATAGCCGAACCACTATAAATCCTGTGTCTCTGTCCGCTTCTTTCCGTTTTAAGTTTATTATTCTTCATTTTTTATCCTCTGCATTGCTTAGATATGTGATTTGTGATCATATACTGCTGATTTGTGTTCATACACTGGTGCTTTCACGATATTTGGGGTTTGTGACCAATTTTGGCGCAAACACTTTGGTGCTTTCACTGAGAGTTGGACTCAGGGATTCTATCGCATAGATATCAGATTGGAAAGCTTGAAGAATTCAGGTTTGAAAGACGATGACGCGACAATCTACAAGAAGGCAAAGAGGGGAAAGGAGCCAGCAAGAGGGAAGCCAAGAGGCATCCTCTGGAGCTGGAGAAGGTCAAGCTTCGATCTACATCACCAGGGATGAGATGGAAGCTATGGCGGATTCGATACATGAAAGATTATTGAAGAGTCAACAGGATATGATGCAAAGCTTCTTTGAGCAGATGAGAGTGGTTGGAGCACAAAACCTTGGACCGACTGCAGCGGCTGCAAATACAGGACAAGGAGCTAGAGTTGCAGAAACCAACGAAGGTCAGATCGAAGATCAGAACGAAGAACCTGAAGGCAATCAGCAAGGACCTGGCGACAGACCTCGGGATCTGACATTGGAAGACCCATAGATGGAGCTCAGTAGGCTAGAGCCAACGCCAATGTTAATGAACCACATGAAGAATATTACCCAGAATACCCTTCGAGACATGGGGGGCAGGATAGAAGAATGCTGAGGGGACAACCCCAGAATGGAGACGAAAGAATGGTTGGATTAGTGCGACGGATAATGAAGGGAGGATTGTCAAGTGGAGGCTTAAAGGAAGTTACTCGGAGTCTGTTCACTCCGAATATCAGAAATGCGAGAAATCCTCCAAAATTCAAGCTACCCATGCTGGAACCTTATGATGGAAAGTCGGACCCGACCATGCATATTACTAGATATATCAGACATATGGAAGTGCTGGGAGCATCCGAGGAAGTGATGGCACGATGTTTCCCTTTATTCTTATTAGATTTGGTTGCACTTTGGTTTAGACAGTTAGAGAAGGGATCTATCAGAACGTGGGGTGAGCTAGTGGAATGCTTCATGAGACAGTTTAGGGTCCACGTGACGCGACCCAAGAGTGTGATGACCTTAGCTTCGATAAAGCAAAGGACCGGAGAGTCCATAAAAGATTTTTTACTATGATTCAACGCGACGGTGGCTTCAGTGGATCCCCCGGATCCATCGATGATTTTGATGGCGGCGGTAGCCGGAGTTGCTGAAGGCACAGAGTTTAAGGATTCTTTGGCAAGGGATCGACCACAAGATCTTGGAGAATTCTATCATGAGGCTGAGAGATTCATTCGGCTAGAAGACTCACGTGCCGAGAGACGAGAAACAAACACTGTGCAAGGCGAAGGAACCTTCAAAGAACAGTCTGAAGCAGACAAAGGGAAGCGAAAGCAGGACGACGGGTACGATGGTCCTGAAAAACGGAAGAAATTCCGAGAGCCTAGATTCAGGCAATACGCAGACTTGACGGCAACCCTGGAATGGATTTATACGGAGACTCGGGGGCAACTCCCCTATCGAAAACCCCCCAGGAGAGATCCCACAGAACGGGAACGCAGAAGTGGGAAGTACTGCCTATTCCATGATCTGGAAGGGCATACGACCGACGAATGTCGCCATCTGAAAGATGAGGTGGAGGAGCATGCCAGAAGTGGTAGACTGCCACAATACACTAGAGATCGGACAGTGGCCGTAGGACTTGAGCAACTACCGCCTCCACCTAACAGGACTAATCCTGGATCAGGATCATGACTCGTCATCAATTGATTATGATGGCAATGTCTAAGTTCAAGATTTGGACTTTGGTCGATTATATTCCTTAGATTTGATTTCAAAATAAAACGGCTATTCCACTTACACATGTACGGGAACCGAAGAGATCCCTAGGCATGCTCTGAGATGGTAATAAACCGCTCTGCCCAGAGAGGCAATGCTTAGTTTTTCCTGTTGTTTGAGGCTGAACATCCGGAACTTGAATTTAATAAATGAACTTTAATTTCTCGAAATAAACCTTTGAACGGAGAGTTAAAGGATGAATATTGAAAACCAGCTTGAAAATGATCGCTTTATGACCCTACCCGGAGAGGCGGGGTCCGGAGTGCAGGAAGTGAGTTGCTTCGCCAGAGAGCGACAGGATCGGTTCACTTAACGTCGTTCCCCATTCATCGGAGAGTGATTGGATTGGGGTTCACTAAGAGCCCGGAGTGGCTGTGATCGGCCCAGGATTTAGGCCAAGACATCGCTTAATGTTCATAGACACTGAACCGGAGTGCCGGGGGTGTTGCTGCTTCGCTGGAGAGCGATAGAATCGGCTCACTCGACGTTGTTTCCCCTTCACCAGAGAGTGACAGGATGGGATTCAGCAAGAGCCCGGAGAGGCTATGATCGGTCTAGAGAGACCAAGACATCGCTATATGCCCTCACTGGGGCCAGAGTGCAAGCTATAGAAAGCAGCATCGGAGCGCTACAAGATCTTTCTATTCGATCGTTAGGTCTGAAATGGACTTGGGTCCAGAGTGACCATCGATGGTCCAGAGAGGCTGTAGAATTTGATTACTGGCTTCCACAAGTGGAAATGGATATTGATTCGGCTTCGAACAGCAACAAACTTGATTGACGATACTATAGCTGTGAATAAAACATGAGTTCACAGCATTCGATCTGAAGCTATTCAAAACACGCCTTTTACCAAAAAGGAATGTTTTGGGGGGCAAAGTGTTATCCCACTTTTTAGAAAAGTCGAGATATCAAGAAATTAACTGAAAATCAATGATTACTCATCAAAAATATCAATTATACATAACAGGTTCACTATGGATGTCGATGAATTTTTTCCAAGTCTGTAACAAGCTACAATTGGCAAGACATGACAAGCAAAGTCATGAAAGATGACGTTTCAAATTTCAGGTCAATCGGAGTTCGTATGATCGAGATATGATCGATACAAGTTAGGAAAGACATGCTGTTTGTATCCATCAGGGGGAGTCAGATTTCGAATCAATCAAGTTCGAATTGATCGGAAAGCCATGGTATCGATCTGTTCGAATCGATCAGAAAGACTTCGCCTCGATCTGTTTGAATCCATCGTGTTCGTATCGATCTAAATGAAACTATTCGTATCCACTCGACTTGGTTTTACTTCGCATCGATCACTCGGAGTCAATTCGTATCGATCCCAATTGAGCAGTTCGTATTGATTGATTAACGATCGATACGAAGTGGAACCTTCAGATATCGGTATGAAATGACCCACAGCCATCAATGCGAAGTAGCCTGAAAACATCGATACTAACAGAGCTATAAACCATCGATACGAAATCAATGCTTTTTCATCGATATGAAATAGAACACGAACCATCGATGCGAACAAGGTGCAAATAAGACTCGGTCAACTCGACGAGAAGGGTGGATCGATCCATGAATTTCGTGCCGCGTCATCTCGCGCGCACGTGATTTAGATCGAGTCGACAAGAACGATACGAACGTATCGAGTCGAACGAAACAGCCTAAAGAAAACTCCAGCTTGTATCGATCATATCTCCTAATCCACAAGTCCAAATGCTATGAAATTTTCACAGGAGCTTACGTACAAGATGAAGAATGTCCACACAAAATTTCGACCCCATTGGATGAAATCCTGATCGATATGAATTACGTTCGTATCGATCACGGATCGAGTCGAAACTTCATGGGATCGGTCGCGTGGGCCCACTCACGTGCCAGAAGAAGTCTCCCGAGATCTGAGCAAAATATCAGCCTCCTACACCTATAAATAGACCCCCAAGGCCTACAAAAAAAAGATCTTTTGGCTTCTCAATGTCCCGACTCTGCCCGATACAACTTTGCACTCCATAGCTGCTGTTATACTCGAATTCTATCATTATAATCTGCTGTAATCAGTTGTAACCAACAAGGAAAGTCAATAAAAGATTAACTTTTGTAGTGGACGTAGGCCGGAGATAGCCGAACCACTATAAATCCTATGTCTCTGTCCGCTTCTTTCCGTTTTAAGTTTATTATTCTTCATTTTTTATCCTCTGCATTGCTTAGATCTGTGATTTGTGATCATATACTAATGATTTGTGTTCATACACTGGTGCTTTCACGATATTTGGGGTTTGTGACCAATTTTGGCACAAACAATCATGTAGCACAGGGAGGAGTGACTTTTGAGATTTAATCTTTATTCATTTTTAGATATGTTTGGAACTCTTTCCAATATACTAACACATTCGATCAAATCAAATCATTTCTATCGCATGTTACATTATTTACTTCCGTTGTATATTCTATGAGTTTGCCACAGACTTAAACATGCATATCAAATACACATGTCCATGTCTGTGATAACTCGTCAATGAATATGGTGAAGTACTGAAATGACCCTCCTCTTTCTACCTTAATTTCATAAGGATTTTTTTTTGTTAAGAGATGATATATAGATATATCATTCATTACAAATATATTTCCCAGGGTCATTTTCTTTCTCCAATAAACAAAATATATCCAGGATCCAATATTTTCCACCAATATAAATATATCAGTTTAATTCCTAAAGATATGCACATACATATGAAGATGTATGTGTTCCTCTTGTTTAAAATCAGAGTATGTTTTTTTTAATTCCATTTGTTAAACAAGAGTAGGCTGTTTGGTTTGGATTAGTTTGGATTTGAAGAAATCTGCATATAGTTAATTACCTTGTTCTTTTGAATATTTGTAACAAGTCAGCAAATCCTATGCATATTTAATTTATATGAACTTGCTCATTCTAATTGATAGATTTTCATATCAATTTACCATGACAGTTAAATCTCAAGATTCTTGAGATTTTTATTTCAGATCATGGATCAAAGGTATTGATATTTGGCTAATGCCAGAAATGATATAGTCACTTATCATTTTCCACTTATACACTTTCTTTAAAACCTTCTTATCTTGATTCAATTTATACAACTTGTCTGTTACAATCTTAACCCAGATATCACGCTGTAGATTTATCATTTACATATGAATTTACTATGACAAGGTTCTAAACTTCAGAGTATATGGAGTGTTGCCAGGTTTTGTTTGTTCAAACCAGTTTACATTGCTTATCTGTCTTAGTCTTTTAAAGATGATTGTGGTGAAACAATTGCTAAATGTACTAAGCTTTTGAAATGCATTTTTATTTTCAAAATACAATCTATCATGATCAACCAATACTTCATTTATTTGAAGCTGGTTAACTCATGTATCCTGTATCTGCTACACACTAGTTCAAAGCAATGGAGATACCATTCATTGCATTCTGTCTGAAGCTTTTAAAAACATTTTACTTTTCTCAATACGATTCAGAAATGAATTCAAACTTATTTACAAAGCATTTCAGTAAAAAGAAACTAAAATCCTTATAAGTTTACTTCTAGCTAAATCCAGATTTTATTCTAAAACTCAGTGCTCTGTTATGTCTCAAGATTAGCTAATACATAATATAAATTATGCAAAACAGTAGCTCACCTACATATGCATATTTCTTTTCCAGGCATCCATATCAATACTTAAGATCATTTCCTTGTTCCCCACTCAGATATTTCTTTTAGATTTTAAACCTTAGTGCATAACAATATATTTAACATGATACAACTAGTCCATCTAACCATAATAGAATTCATTACATAGCATCAGAATCAAACTCAACTATCTCACGAACACATGTAAATAACATCATCTTAAACTCTTAAAAAAAAACTACAGGCATGTTCACTCAATTCTTTTCCATCAGTCACAACTTCACTTTCTACTAAAGCTTAGTACTCCCTGCAAGAACATTAGAGGCTGTCTCATTTTAAAGTGAGACACCCCCATATGCCATGAGCAAATAAGGGTCAGATCTATGATCTGGTATGAGCAACATCAAAATATTCATGATATTAAGCAACAGAGAATGTAAGAGTACTAACTTGTTATTTAAGCAAATTTCTACAATCAATTACTTTAACATGGTATAAATAAGTTGATTCAGGTATGATATATTCATCTATCATTCTTCACTTGCATACATAATCATGCAAACATAATTATCTATCTGCAACATTTGCATTCACTGGAACCATCATGGTTCCATACCAACCAACCTAAGAAATATTCATATTCCTATTTCTTCGTTTACAGGTTGTATAATTCAATTTAAATTCCTGCCTCATCTGCTATTAAGGAATCACGGGGACACATTGCAATGAACTAATTCACATCATTGCACAAAGATCTCAGGGCTTAAACAAACCATGTGCCAACTTGCATACTTCAAATATGACAAGCATTCCAGCAGCCTTCTTGGCCTTCCCTTCCCTAGTTTATTTACTAGTGTATTGTCTTAAATCCTATCATCAAATATGCTAAGTGAACATGTCACTGCAAACATGGAAACATCCATAATCTTTCCTAGCATAATTCTCCTCAGAAATAAGCAGACAGTTATTTCCTAAATGAAGTCAATATGTCTTGATCTCAGTAAAATATAAGAATATTTTCATCTGTAAAAGAGGCATGGCATGTTCTTATTATATTGATCTGCAAGCCTTTATGATTGATTCAGATTCATGATCTGGTTCAATCATAATTTTAGCTTGTGAGTTTCTTCTTTTTTTTTTGATTAAGGGCTTAGCACTTAGAAAATTTCTATTGCACCCTTAACATTTTTCTTTTCAAGCCTCAGCACTTATACCAAGTATAATGCAGCTCCCAACATTTTTTTTGTAAAGTTTCCATGCCATAGATCTATAACAGTTGAGAGTATTCTCTATATAATTTTAAGATCCTAGACTTTAACATTTTTGAGTATAAATAAAACAGTATGATACACATCCAAAGACAAATGTCTCAGCAAATCAAAGATCACCAAAATCATCCATATTAAATCATATCAGATTTAAAATAAGACATCCAAAAAGCATTGATGAAATCATATACATCAAAACCAGCAATATATAAATGGCAATATAAAAAGTGGCTGCCTCATCTCAGGTCTTAATGCCATGAACTCAGTGAGGTTACTCACCTAAATATTTCTTCTTACTGATCCTGAAAACCCTTGTATGTGTGTTTTCTCCTTCCTTCCAATATTTTTCTTTCTTTCTTATTTTTGTGCAGCTCGGGGTAAAGATAATTCTACTGGCTAAAACTGCCTATTTATATGCATTTTTCCACTAGGGTTTTGTTAAAACAGAATTCCATTTCTGTCCTGGCTAGCATCATGCATTGTGTTTGCATTTTCTCATTTTTATCCCTAATTACCCCCGGCCATATTAACCAATTAAAGGCTGCATTTTCTTTTCTTTACTTTTTCAGAAAATGGCCACTCACCTAGTCATGTTAAAAGTGTGACTACCATATTTTATATTTTAATTATTTCTGAGAATCCCCTTTGCTATTTTTGCCTACACAAGCCTATTGACTTGTATTACATTTCATGTCATTTTAATGTTTCCTTTTTATTGTTTTGCTTTAACACTTTCTGCTCACAGAAAATATACAGGTGCATAAGTGTACATATTTTTATTTGATCCCCCCCTTTTTTTTTACTGAAAATATCTATACACATATGTTTTATATTTTTAATTTCAGTATACAAATATATTTCTAATCTCACCATGTGCACATATTCAATTTTTACTGGGAATATTAAATTTTCATGCATAAAAAAAACATCTTTAATTTGATTAATAATCTACATTTCAAAATCACATTTGAAATGCTTCCTTGCTCAGTTTATTTATTTTATTATCATCATCATTTTTTTTTTCAGAAATTTTTGAATCTTTTCCTTGTGCCATTTCCAGTGTGCATGTGCCCACATATCCTTGCACATTATTTATTTCCAAAAATTTCACCATATTTAAATCTAAATATTTCAAAAATTAAATCATTTTATAAAAATGATTTTTCACAAAATTTTGGGGTATTACATTCACCCCTCCTTTTAGGAATTGTGTCCTCACAATTTTTCTAACATTTTTAACAAGCATCATCTTCTTTTCTGAAAACCTATCAAACATATGCATAAGTAAACAAATTCAACCACAGCAACCATACATATATATATAATTCATTAATAAATATATTTCTCAGGGTAATTTTTTTTTTCATAAACAAACTTTATCCAAGATCAAAAATTTACCAATATAGATATATCAGTGCAACCACAAAAATATGCACACACATATGAAGATGCATGTGCCCCTCTGGTTTAATCAGGTTATGGCAAACAAGAGGTTACAGTGATTGATTAAATTTAATCAATCCCCACATAGCTTAATTCCATTTTATTATTTAAGTAATGAAAATCTTATTCATATAGGTAATAGTATGGTTTTTATTCTTTGATAGCTTGCTGGATTCTCCATGAAATATGATTCATAGAACCCAGATAATTATGTTATGATTATCTGTAAAATCAATTGTATAGTGTCTGTGCTTTGAAAATGATATAAGCTTATATCATTTTCTATGTTTGCTTTCTTATAATATCTACCTTATATGCAAACTCATGTCTGGGATATTCTTAAGTGAATCATCATATTCCAGAAACTTGATTCCTTGATACCAAGGTACTAGGCTAAATGAAATGCAGTCCGGGGTGAGTTTCCTCACACATGGATACTTAGCAAATAAAATATGGATTAAACAGACTTTCTACTCCTATCTAGAGGCTGCTGTCCCTGAAAAAAAGCATTTGAAGCTGCCTCATTTTAAATAAGACACCCCAGATGCTATTAGCACACTAGGGTCAGACACATGTCTGGTATGAGAAAATTCACAAAAACAATTAATTAATTAGGTTAAAATCAAGTTAAGTACATATACATAAAGTTCTGCCCTTTGGAAACAGGTAATACTTGTGTGCATGCTCTGTGTCATTGTGCATGTGCATATTTTAATCTTTCTTTCCAAAGACTACATATATAAATATGGTACATACATTCAAGCATACAATTCAATCATAGTCAAACAATCATTCACACCAAACAGGAAAATAACCAATATGAGTTAAATCATTTATTCCATCCTCATATTTCAATTCTGGAAAAACTCTAGTTTCCTCATCATATCAAATATTTTTCCCTTGGTATATTTATCTATCCTTTAAATCTTCATGGCAATCCAGTCAGTGAGTCATTCCACTAAAATAAGCATTCATCTCATAGCATTCCTCATCATTCATATAAATAAACAGAGGCAATTAAGCAATTTCAAGTATTGGTACTTATTAAAACATGTTCTTGCAATTTAGAAGAGGTATAGACAACTAGCATTGGTTTATGGCTCTATTGGGAATATTATGTTGCAAAACATCTGTGCTTTAGTTAAACTCAGATTGGCTAAGCTTCCTAAATCACAAAATATATTTGCTGGGTGGATATTGTATATATATATATATATATTTTTTCTCTGAATCAAGAGTATCAGCACATAGGCAAGCCTATTACACTCCTAATTCCTTTTTATTAAGCCTCAGCACATATACATATGTAATGTATATTGCAGTCCATAAGCTTATCAATTCTTCTGGGTTGAGCCAAAACTAACACTACTTGCTTATATCATCATTTTATTATTATTATTATTTTTTACAATCTAGAGACCATTTAAATAATCATTCCTTTTGATAAAAAAATATATTTATTTACTCAGAAAACTTATTGTATTTTCTCTCTCATATCAAATATCCCTACTATTTGATATACATACCTCCATAAACTCACTATCCTGAGTTTTTGCTCCTTGTCTTTGAGGACAAGATTTTATGTGCTTCATTCAGTGATTTAATAAATCATTTAAAAGCATATACAAGCACACATCAACCACTCATCAAACCAGATCCATTACAAATATATACATACTGGCATGTTTCAGGTTAAAACATATGAAATTATAACTAGAGATATTCATATCATCATTTTTATCATATGATTACAGCTACATCAGTTAATATATTAGTTAATGTGCAGTGTTTGTATTAACACTAAATTTCATAAATTTTCAACCTATTGTGTTAACTGAACTTTTTTTTTCTTCAATTCATATATCACAGTATATTACATATATCAGAAATGATATGGTCATTTATCATTTTATTCACACATATCAAACACGTGTCAATCACAAATATGTAATCATAAAATCATTACATTCATACAACTCAGTCAAAACAGGTTTGGCAAAACTTTTTAACTTGTGATCTACTTGTTTTCATCCAAACAAGTCTATGGGTGTCTATGTATATATATATATATTCCAGTGAATCTTGTCTACAAAGGTTTCACATCCATATTATTTAAAGCAACCTAAACTGTTCAGGTTATTGTTACTGGCATTAAAAACAGTGAACATGGAGGTCATATGAATCAAATCTAACAACCAGCAAGGCATCCAAACATTTCACATAAATTTTATCACCACAAAGGAACTCATCCAACACATATGTGGCTAACAAACTTATTTTCATTCATATAAAACTATCATACACCTAATCATAAGTAGCTATAAGTGTTCCTTTCATCTTCACTTATGTCATTGGGTTATATAAACTTGCAGGTAAATCACAGGGATTTTGCATATCAGAAAATTCTCATGTTTTTCATATTTTATATTACAATCAACATGTGACCAGAGATGTTTATATGTATTTTTTATTTTGAGGAAATACTTAGGCAACTAGAGCTCAGCACATGGTCAAACCATTGCACTCTTATCCCCTTATTAAATACAAGACATAAGCAAAAGAACTTCCCTCCTTTTACTGCCTTGTACTTAACCAATTTTAGATCACACTTGACTGTAATGATAATATAATTCATTTTTTTTTCAGGTTATAAACATAAGAAAATTTATCTTCCTCTAAGGGACATGTTTTATAAACTTCCATCACAAAGTTATATGCAATTATCAAACATATTCAAGAAATGCAGCTTAACAATTATGCATCCAAATCAGACAATTCACTTTTCAATGTTTATTCATATAATGACCTATTGCAATTGATACTGGCATTTGACATTTATTTTTGAGGTATTTTTTTTAAGTAACTATGATCAAACTATATTTAAATATTAAATCAAGCTAGATCAAAATTTTCACTTGCTATTTATCATTTGATTAGAAGCTCAGCACATGGTATTGAAAGATTATGAAGTGCAATGTGGTATTGACAAGCTCACCACTGACCATCTCATCTACAAGCTATATTTTTTTTTGAAATTTTACCAAATATCAATATCACTTGCACCAGCTCACCATTGTGTTTATCAGGTTCTCAAACATATACTTATTAGTTATGGTGTAACAGTGGTGATTTCAGATCTAAATCAAAATAAATAAATACACCATCTACATTGAAACAAAGCAACACCCATGAAGTCCATAAAGAAGTAAAACTGTAATTTTAGCCATCTTTTAGATCAGGTATAAACATAGGTGTCTTAATCCAGTTTTTCTTGTATTAGAAAACATTTAGAAATTCAAATTCTCTCATTTTAAATTTCTCCTTTCTAGCTTTACTCAAAAACAAGCTTTTATCTTATGATTTCTCTGCTTATGCAGGTCTAAACCAAATTAATCTCACTTAAATTTTTAATAAACATCATTAACATTGATGTAATCCAAATAGATCATCCAGAGCAATCAATTCAAACAATGCAACCAAAGCAGTCAATACAAACAAGTTCACACAAATTAAATTTTTGCTACGTTATCTACCAACATAGCTCTGATACCATCTGAAATGACCCTCCTCTTTCTACCTTAATTTCATAAGGATTTTTTTTTGTTAAGAGATGATATATAGATATATCATTCATTACAAATATATTTCCCAGGGTTATTTTCTTTCTCCAATAAACAAAATATATCCAGGATCCAATATTTTCCACCAATATAAATATATCAGTTTAATTCCTAAAGATATGCACATACATATGAAGATGTATGTGTTCCTCTTGTTTAAAATCAGAGTATGTTTTTTTTAATTCCATTTGTTAAACAAGAGTAGGCTGTTTGGTTTGGATTAGTTTGGATTTGAAGAAATCTGCATATAGTTAATTACCTTGTTCTTTTGAATATTTGTAACAAGTCAGCAAATCCTATGCATATTTAATTTATATGAACTTGCTCATTCTAATTGATAGATTTTCATATCAATTTACCATGACAGTTAAATCTCAAGATTCTTGAGATTTTTATTTCAGATCATGGATCAAAGGTATTGATATTTGGCTAATGCCAGAAATGATATAGTCACTTATCATTTTCCACTTATACACTTTCTTTAAAACCTTCTTATCTTGATTCAATTTATACAACTTGTCTGTTACAATCTTAACCCAGATATCACGCTGTAGATTTATCATTTACATATGAATTTACTATGACAAGGTTCTAAACTTCAGAGTATATGGAGTGTTGCCAGGTTTTGTTTGTTCAAACCAGTTTACATTGCTTATCTGTCTTAGTCTTTTAAAGATGATTGTGGTGAAACAATTGCTAAATGTACTAAGCTTTTGAAATGCATTTTTATTTTCAAAATACAATCTATCATGATCAACCAATACTTCATTTATTTGAAGCTGGTTAACTCATGTATCCTGTATCTGCTACACACTAGTTCAAAGCAATGGAGATACCATTCATTGCATTCTGTCTGAAGCTTTTAAAAACATTTTACTTTTCTCAATACGATTCAGAAATGAATTCAAACTTATTTACAAAGCATTTCAGTAAAAAGAAACTAAAATCCTTATAAGTTTACTTCTAGCTAAATCCAGATTTTATTCTAAAACTCAGTGCTCTGTTATGTCTCAAGATTAGCTAATACATAATATAAATTATGCAAAACAGTAGCTCACCTACATATGCATATTTCTTTTCCAGGCATCCATATCAATACTTAAGATCATTTCCTTGTTCCCCACTCAGATATTTCTTTTAGATTTTAAACCTTAGTGCATAACAATATATTTAACATGATACAACTAGTCCATCTAACCATAATAGAATTCATTACATAGCATCAGAATCAAACTCAACTATCTCACGAACACATGTAAATAACATCATCTTAAACTCTTAAAAAAAAACTACAGGCATGTTCACTCAATTCTTTTCCATCAGTCACAACTTCACTTTCTACTAAAGCTTAGTACTCCCTGCAAGAACATTAGAGGCTGTCTCATTTTAAAGTGAGACACCCCCATATGCCATGAGCAAATAAGGGTCAGATCTATGATCTGGTATGAGCAACATCAAAATATTCATGATATTAAGCAACAGAGAATGTAAGAGTACTAACTTGTTATTTAAGCAAATTTCTACAATCAATTACTTTAACATGGTATAAATAAGTTGATTCAGGTATGATATATTCATCTATCATTCTTCACTTGCATACATAATCATGCAAACATAATTATCTATCTGCAACATTTGCATTCACTGGAACCATCATGGTTCCATACCAACCAACCTAAGAAATATTCATATTCCTATTTCTTCATTTACAGGTTGTATAATTCAATTTAAATTCCTGCCTCATCTGCTATTAAGGAATCACGGGGACACATTGCAATGAACTAATTCACATCATTGCACAAAGATCTCAGGGCTTAAACAAACCATGTGCCAACTTGCATACTTCAAATATGACAAGCATTCCAGCAGCCTTCTTGGCCTTCCCTTCCCTAGTTTATTTACTAGTGTATTGTCTTAAATCCTATCATCAAATATGCTAAGTGAACATGTCACTGCAAACATGGAAACATCCATAATCTTTCCTAGCATAATTCTCCTCAGAAATAAGCAGACAGTTATTTCCTAAATGAAGTCAATATGTCTTGATCTCAGTAAAATATAAGAATATTTTCATCTGTAAAAGAGGCATGGCATGTTCTTATTATATTGATCTGCAAGCCTTTATGATTGATTCAGATTCATGATCTGGTTCAATCATAATTTTAGCTTGTGAGTTTCTTCTTTTTTTTTTTTGATTAAGGGCTCAGCACTTAGAAAATTTCTATTGCACCCTTAACATTTTTCTTTTCAAGCCTCAGCACTTATACCAAGTATAATGCAGCTCCCAACATTTTTTTTGTAAAGTTTCCATGCCATAGATCTATAACAGTTGAGAGTATTCTCTATATAATTTTAAGATCCTAGACTTTAACATTTTTGAGTATAAATAAAACAGTATGATACACATCCAAAGACAAATGTCTCAGCAAATCAAAGATCACCAAAATCATCCATATTAAATCATATCAGATTTAAAATAAGACATCCAAAAAGCATTGATGAAATCATATACATCAAAACCAGCAATATATAAATGGCAATATAAAAAGTGGCTGCCTCATCTCAGGTCTTAATGCCATGAACTCAGTGAGGTTACTCACCTAAATATTTCTTCTTACTGATCCTGAAAACCCTTGTATGTGTGTTTTCTCCTTCCTTCCAATATTTTTCTTTCTTTCTTATTTTTGTGCAGCTCGGGGTAAAGATAATTCTACTGGCTAAAACTGCCTATTTATATGCATTTTTCCACTAGGGTTTTGTTAAAATAGAATTCCATTTCTGTCCTGGCTAGCATCATGCATTGTGTTTGCATTTTCTCATTTTTATCCCTAATTACCCCCGGCCATATTAACCAATTAAAGGCTGCATTTTCTTTTCTTTACTTTTTCAGAAAATGGCCACTCACCTAGTCATGTTAAAAGTGTGACTACCATATTTTATATTTTAATTATTTCTGAGAATCCCCTTTGCTATTTTTGCCTACACAAGCCTATTGACTTGTATTACATTTCATGTCATTTTAATGTTTCCTTTTTATTGTTTTGCTTTAACACTTTCTGCTCACAGAAAATATACAGGTGCATAAGTGTACATATTTTTATTTGATCCCCCCTTTTTTTTTACTGAAAATATCTATACACATATGTTTTATATTTTTAATTTCAGTATACAAATATATTTCTAATCTCACCATGTGCACATATTCAATTTTTACTGGGAATATTAAATTTTCATGCATAAAAAAACATCTTTAATTTGATTAATAATCTACATTTCAAAATCACATTTGAAATGCTTCCTTGCTCAGTTTATTTATTTTATTATCATCATCATTTTTTTTTTCAGAAATTTTTGAATCTTTTCCTTGTGCCATTTCCAGTGTGCATGTGCCCACATATCCTTGCACATTATTTATTTCCAAAAATTTCACCATATTTAAATCTAAATATTTCAAAAATTAAATCATTTTATAAAAATGATTTTTCACAAAATTTTGGGGTATTACAAGTACATGGAACCATTTTTTGTATTCACAGACTTATGATTGCATACATCTGTATGCATTGATTTGAAGAGTTCATTAACTCTTATAATGCTCCCACTAAATGGGTACATAGCCCTTTAACTATTTAAGATATAATAACTAGTATCACATGATTCATAATCATATAATAAAAACTATTTCTCAAAACTACGGCTGAGTCTATGATACTAAAATAATTGTAAATACTTTTAGATACTTTGGTATTTTCCAATGCATCACTTTTGTTGTGAAAACAAATAACATATTATAGTTTTATTTCATAAAAAATAACGATAATATTCACAATGCAACATACTATGCCTGTTTTTTAGTCGACACTGAAAATAGTCATTATTTCATAAATAATGTTCGGTATGTTTTACGAAAACAATTTTCATGATTTGATGCAATTAATAAGTGTTATATAGCATGCTCCCACTATTTCCATCATTACTATAATAGCATACTAAATTCAGAGGTCCATCTTTCACTTAATATAAATTATTCATTTTATATACTGCAACTAGTTTACAGCGGAGGGTTCTTTGATAAAATATCTTGAACTCATACAAATAAATTTCACAGAAAATAATTTTCTATATGAAAAATCATTTTGGAATAGAAATCGTATTTCTTATTTTAATGTTAAGTATCACTTATTATTATTACAATTCTCGTTTTCGATGTTTCTCTATGAAGCAAAAGTGACTATTCACTCTCTTCATCCCAACTGCATTTTAAATCACATTTACTCTTATACATTCATTTTCCTTTCTAAACAGTCACGCCATTCAAAAGAAAACCCTTACTACAATATCATGACAAACTCTTTACAAAAGCACATTTGGTTATCCTTCACAATTAAGGACATCAAATATAATGCATTTTGCGTAAACTGATCAAACTGATGGTTTAGTGATTGAATTCTTAGATCTTTCTTATAGTTTTGGTCTAAAGTTATATTTAACACAATTGGTCCTTCTATAATCAATCGAATTTAATACTCGATCTTATAGTACTGTTTATTGGCTTATTTTGAATGAACTAACTTCATCGAAGTATCGTACATTACGAACTGCGACTGTTCCCTATATAACACTTATATGTGATAGTATATGGATCAAATATCCATAGCCATGTATTGCTTATAGAGTTCGAAGCTCATAGTATGCAATACACGGTCTCAACCAAATAAACATGCAAGCGACCAAATTATGAATGTTTTAGTAGTTGTAAAATCAGGTTCTTGCATGGGTATTGAATCATTTGTGTATCTTAATTGATAAATGTTTTATCCGTATTAAATGCACAAATTTATCGATGTAGATTATCATAACATTATATAGCATATGTTCTTACAATATTAGAAAGGTTAAATTTTATCATTTTATTTTTCTAATAAGGCTCCCATTGAGTCTTTTATGTTTCACCAGACCCTAAGCGAAACATAGAAGTCTTTCGACTTCACTAATGGGTGTTAGGACTCGTCCATCTTAGAATTTTGACCTTGAACTTGCTCAACAAATCATAGTTACTTAGACGATGGATAAATTCTTATCAGTTGTATCACATATAACTTCTAAACCATAGTTCCTTATCCTAATCTCATTTTGACATCGAGTTTGCTTAACAAATCGAATGAGATTATTCATTCGTACCTACCATATCGCGACGGCCTAAGAATAGTATATGTACCTTAAGTTTGCTTAACAAATACATATAGTTATCTTACCTTGTTTATTCAATATATTAATAATACTACACATAACATCGCTAGCTTGAGTTGCTCAATAATTAAGGAGTATGCAAGTAATTTATTAATATATATATACACATACATACGGTAGAGGATAACATTATATTGAAGATTCATAATCTTTAATATATATATAATATTGAGTGATATTGACTTATGGAATAATATAATTCTTATAAATTACTCTCGCGATTCAAGTGTCATACACATCAGAAATCATGGTATATGTACATTTACGTATGTATTTATTCCTTAAGTATAGTTAGGGTTTTTTTACCGTTCCACCTTTAATTTATACATTCATATTACATAAGTTTTTGGAAAAGCTAGTAGGGTTGAATGGCCCATACTATTTATTTATAATAATAAGAAAGGACTTGCAATCATAAATAGGAACAAACTGAGAAAACTATAAGAGAAACAAGCAAAATAAAAAAGAGGAAAAAGATACAGCAAAGTAAAACACCAAGACCAGGTTTGAACCATAGAAAGTTCAAAAGGATATGTAGACATAGCCATAGCTTGTTGAATTTCATGACATATGCAGTAAAATAACTCCATTCGTTTTCTTCTCTACTGATTGAACAGGATTTCATTTCTCTCTCCCCCAATATTTCATTAGCAGTAACCTTTAATATCAACAAAAGCTCATATGTAGCTGAGTACTTCCATTTAGTTTCATTAAAAACGTTGAGCCATTCAATCTTACTATCCCATACCGGTTGATCAAATCTTCCTTTTGGTTTAATTTTCAACCATATAAAGTGAGTGAATGGACATTTAAAAAACAGGTAGTGAATATCCTCTTCATCTGAGTGGCAAAAAAACATAGAATGAATTCACATTTAGTCCTTTTCTCCTTAAATTGGATTTTGTATGAAGTGCATTTTTGAAAATTTTCCACGGCATGAAATTTAGCTTTTCATTTGTGTGTTGATTCCATATTCTCCTATTCCAAGAAAAACTACGTTGGCCAATAGGAGCTTCTAATGCTAAATATATTATGACTTTGGAGTGTTTCTTTGTTGTTTCAATCCAGTAGTATATATCAGCAGGAACATGTACATAAGGTTTGAGATTGGATGTATCCCACGTCTGATTGACATCGGGCTTACTAGAGAGAGGCAAGGTAACTAAACCATTTCTAATGTAGGATGTTACTTTAGCATTCATAGGAATACCGGTTGGTTGAGTTTCAGCATGAGTTAGAGTGTTGCATAGTATTAGACCTTTAGCAAGCCATGGCACTATCCAGAATTTAGCTTGGCTCATATCACTTAATGAAAATATTGCATGAGAAAGAAGAGCATCTCTAACTTTTAGCATGAGTTTCCAAACCCAGTTGTTAGCTTGCTTAGGTTTCAACGACCAAATTTCTTCATTTTTGAAGTTGTGATTGCAACACCAAGCTACCCATAGAGAGTCTGGTCTATTGATAAGGTTATCAAAGTGCTTTGATAAGGCGGCAACATTCCATTTCTTTAAGTTCTTTATTCCTAAACCACCATTTCTTTTTGGTAACTCTAGTTTGCTAAAGGCAATAGGGGCTAATTTCCTGTTATGAATTGTTCCCGTCTATAGAAATCTGATCAAAGCAGATCTGATGTAACAACCCCGAATTTTATATAAATTTAAATTGATAATTAAATTGATTTTTGAATAAAAATTGTAAAATTTATCGATCAAAATGATGCGAGTTTCCCCGAATCCAAATAAAAATATATTAAATATGAACACTTGAGAAAAATATAAGTATATGAAAGGCTTGCAAAGTAGAAGCCACCAGACTTTTCTCTAGCAATGTCTAACATCAAAAAAATAAAACAAATAGGTTATATTCATGTACAAGCTGAAATGTAAACCTGGAAGTAAACAAGAAAACGAAAACAAGACAGTGTAAATACAAACAAGTATGTACAAGCAAATATGGGTTAGTATGAAACCAAAGAAAACAAAATATAAATATACTCAAATTTGTACAAAGTCAATTTAATGAAGCCATCATGTTCAAGTACCTTCAGCCACAATATGCTATCTATCAGCCGAAATGCAAGTATATATTCAAACATACAATCAAATAAAATAACCATTTGTACAAAGCCTAATTAATGCTTGGCCACCAAATCAATATTTCAGCCACCAAGAAGAAAATATCACTGCTAAAGGATTTGTACAAAAGTATTATACCCTGTAACTTGTTTATATCCATCATCTTCCTCATTTCTAGTTCGTTCCTTAAAAGCTGAGAGAAACTAAAGAAAAATATCATCTTAACTTCAACATAAACAACACCTATCAAAACAAATCAGGTATCAAAGAAAAGGACTTCAGTTTGCATTTTTCACAAGGCTGTTTCAAAACAAAAGAAGTGCTCTGTTCTTTCTTTTAACCACGGTGAGCAAATTATTTTTTTAGTCCTCTTTGGTTCTGTAACGACCCCGGATTTTAATTAAATTTAAATTGATAATTAATTGAATTTTTGAAGACAATCTGTAAAATTAAATCGATAAAGTGAAGCGGGTTTCCCCGATTCAAATAGATAATATATATGTATATTGGATTTGAAATAAAATCTAAAATAATAAATGGTTTTTAAAAATAAATATAGAGTTAAATAATAATAGAATGTCTTTACAAACGAATACTTATTTTTAAATAGAAATTGTCATTTCAAATTACAAATGAAAATGAATAAACTATATGGTTTTATACAATGTAAAGTAAAATAAATTATAATAACATAACAATATATAACATTTCAAAGTAATAAAACAAATATAACTACCTATATACAAACAAATACAACTTACCTCAGCCGAAGTCAAGAATTGCAAATGAAGATAATATCTATTCAAGTTGAACAAATATATAAGAAGAAACAAAACAATGACATAGTACTTGCACAACCATATAATAAGGCTGCTGTAACATACAAAGGAAGCAAAGGCATTTAATGCCATCACCTCTAGCACAAAAGAAGAATCAATACTTACAGGAAAGCAAATCGAATAGCATGCTAAAAATATACAAACCCTGAACAAAACTTGCTTTCATTAAATGCTATTACTGTCCGCATGTACAAGATCCCATCAGATTGTATTAAAAGCATGACTTGGTTTTCTTTTATACATCTTAAACCTGTACTTGCCTATATTTTCACCTGCACACTACCTTATATACATGACCATAGTTCCATTTCGTTCAAAGTAAAACCCAACAAAGAACAGGAAACTAAAAAAGAAAAGAAGACATCACTATATATTTCAAAGTTGAAAACAAATTACTGAAGAAAGAAAAAAAGGAGAAGGATCAAACTGTGGCTGCTAAACAAATTTAGTCTCTGTTTTCAAACATTTCCAAGTGAGCAACTTTGTTTTTCTAGACTTCTTTGTTTTGACCAGGTGAGTAACATTTAACTTAAAAAGTTAAGTATTTGAGTAAACAAAAGCTTTTAAACTAAAATCTTGAATTGCTTAATGTATGTGTTAATCAGTGAGTAACTTTGTTTTAAAATTTAAAAGTTTGAATCTGCTTATTTGTGGGTAAATCATTTAACTTTAAAGTTAAATATATATCTTTATATCTGATGCCTGTGAAGTATGAAATTGAAGATACCTGTTATACACATATATCCATGATTTTGCTCTGTGTTAAAAAAACATTTGAATGTGTGTATGCCTGTATATACTAGAACCATCTCTGTTTCTTGATTCAGAGCCTCAAGACTTGATTAAAACCCAAGTATCAAAATTTCTTTGTTCACTTTTAGGCTAGAAGATCCAAACCATATGTTTGTTTGGTTACAAATTAAAGAAATATATTTTTTTTTCTAGCAAAATAAAATTCACATATGCTTGAAATCTTCATAGAACTGATGACACTTGCAAGTATGATAAAAATCAAGTGTTATAATTTATTGATTCAATTATATGATGTGAAACATCTATGAAAAATAGGATTTTTAATATATAAATCTTGATTTTTAATTAAGTGTCGAAGGTGCAGTTCATAGTTGAACTGAGAATAGCTTTTGCCCATTTCCTGGTGATCGACTATCACTGGACTCTCGAGTTTTCAACTGGAGGTAGGGGAATGTATGACAAACTCGGCAAAAATGTCGGGAGTAATTTCTGATCGCAGTGGAGTAGGCGGTGGTCGAAACTAGGGTTTAAGGCTCTTGTTTGTTGTGGTCGGAATGGAGATGTCTGGAGCATCGTTAGTTGATCGAGCTTCTCGAATTTCAAGGGAATGATAGTGTGGAGGCCTACGGTGGTGTAGCCAGAGTTGCGAAGTCGCTGGTGGTTCGTATCGCCGGTACGAGGAAGAAGTTGGTCAGAGCTTTATTCGATCTGAACGTCGAACTGTGGATTTTCGTTTTCGTGTACTATGGAAGATGTGGGGTGCTGGGATCGAACGAGTGGGAGATGGTCGATCTGTTGGCGATCGACTCAGGCGATGGAGGTTCGCCGTGGCACTGTGCACGTGCACGGCGATGGTGGCATTTTGGCGTGTCTGGGTTTGAATCGAGTTTGACTCGAGGTGGTCCTCGAGTAGGAGAGTGATTGGCCCGAGTTGGTCTCGTGGTCGCGAGTGTTTCTTAGTAGCAGTTAAGTAAACTTAGAAAAATTAACCTAGTTAAAAGGTAGAAGAAAGGGAAAGGTTGGAGGCAGAGTCGAGTAGGAAGGCGGGTTGTCTCGAAGCAGGATTCGAGTGGAGCTCGGGTAGGACCTGAAGTAGGAGCTAAGCCCTGTTTTCTTTTATAAGTTTTAAAAAAAAAACCCAGTTTTAAAATTTAAATAAATTAGTCTAAGACTTTTCTTAAAGTAAAATTCAAGTGTAAATGAACTCTTTAACATTGATTTAATAAGTTATGCATTTAGTTAACTTAAATGTGTTAAGCTAAGATTATGTTATGTTAATATTGAAAACTTAATTTAGGTAAATTAATTAAATGTAAATTAAGGTAAGATGTTAAATCTAGTTGATACTGAAATTAAGAAAGTAATGGGCTAAATAATTGATCTTAAAGTAATTTAGTTTTAATGGTTTAAGATTTAATTAATTGATTAAATAAGATTAGATTTTAAATTAACTGGTTATTAAGGATAAATTAATCTGTAATTAATATTGATTTATCTAAGTTAAATTTCTTAAGAAAAGAAATTAAAGGGATGATTAGTAGTAAATGAAGGTCATTAAATTAAGACTATTAAATAATTGATATATTAATATGATTAATTTTAATAATTAATTAGACAAATTAATTAAAGATAATTACTTAATGGAATTAATTAAAGGGTTAATTTATTAATGTGACTAATTAGTTATAATTACACAATTAATTCATCTTAATTGTAGATGGTTGATTATTATCGAATGCTTTGTGACATAATGCTTTGTGATATGATGCTTTGTGATATAAATTGCTTTGTATTGAGCTGTTATATCTGTGATATATATTACTATGTGAATATGAAACCCTTTACCCGTAACACGGCATTTGAATTTCGATGCGACAGGGAGTCGGATTCCAGTTGGTTATCCGAAACCCACATCGAATTGTAATAGTGAATCTTTGTGACTGATAAATTTATTTTATCTATGATCTGTGAATGAAGATAAGCGTTATCGATTTTACCGCTTATCGATATATCTGTGATGATTGATGTTGTGCACTATTGTGTGAAACCCCTAGACTACACCATACACACACAAATATGGATTTCACGTGGAAATCGGTTAAGTCACAGATGATGTAAATTTAATATTTTTGAAATTGAAATTTTAATTTCAATTGATTTTGAAATTTGAAATTGGGGTTTAAAGTGAAAAGCTTTTGAAATGAGTTTCAAAGATAAAAGTTATTTTGAATAACTTAATCGAGTTTTGAAAATTTAAATAATTTGATTTAAATTTGAATTCAAGTTTTAAATTGAATTCTATGATTTGAAACTAAGGATTAAAGATGATATACAAGTTATATATGGGTTAAACCATTTTAAAGATATTGATTTGGAAATTTGAATTTTTATTCAAGGGTTTTAACTCGTGTAAATATAACTGGATTTTTCTGAAAATGAAACTATTTGTTTTCAAATAGTAAAAGCTTTCACATAAGTAAAGGATTTCCAAATTGTGTTAACAGATTTCAAGTTTGAAATAGAATTGAAATGTTTTGAAAAACTATGAAATGAGTCTTTGATTTCAAAGACCGAACGAGTTAATCCAACTTGAAATGGAATTGTTTTAAAAGCTATAAGTTAAATCTTGATTTAAGGATTTAACGAGTTAATTCAATTGAAATGGAAATCGATTTGAAAATCTATGAATGAATCTTTGTGAATGGGGTTAACTTTGTGAAATAAATCTTTTTGTTTAAAAGATTAAAAGTGTGGAAATTGTTTAAACCATTGAAGGTTTTTGAAATAAATCTTTTTGTTTAAAAGATTGGAAATGGTAATTTGTTTTACCATTCGAATGAAAAGTTTTTGGGCTTTAAGCTGTGATTTAACTGAGATCCCAGTATCCATATGATTTTTAATTGCGCTCGTTATTCGGTTTAGCCGGGAGAGGACCTTTGTGTCGTATAACCCATTCCGAATAATGATACGTCGTATATGGATAGCATTTGAAGACCGGTGGTGAAGACCGGGTATTTGCGAGAACGATAGGATGACCTATCGATTGTCTCTGCACTGAGTCGCGCCGGTATAGAGATTTCCTAAGTGATGGGAAATCCGATCGAGATTGTGAATACCCGGATTTGCAAGGGCTTCTTTGGAAGTGCCTTCGGTTCTGTTCGAACCCGGAACAGACTTGTATGGATGTGTGTCTGACATTACACTTTGAGATGTAAAGCTGGTTTCTATCAAATACATTTCTGTTGGTGGCGGAGAATTTATTCTCTTAGCTTAACACCCTTCTCTGAGACGTACGAGCTCAGAGGTTATGTAGTTGATGGTTACTAGTGATACATGCCCAATTTGGTAATGTGGCATACGAAGTGCTGCTGATCATTTGTTGATCGAAGCGTTGCTTTGTGAAAAAGCGTGGCTTTGTGAAAAAGCGTGGCTTTGTGAAAAAAGCGTAGCTTTGTGGACGAGACTTCATCGAGCCTCACAACCCGGTAATGGTCGAAACAGGAATGTGGCGACAAAGGTTTGTAGGGGTAGCGCCCCTAGGGTATGTCATTTCCTTCTGGATAAAGGGTGGTATCATGGTATGGAGCCCAGATACTTAACTCGTGTGGACACTATACATTTATCACTTTGTGATGTTGCTTTGTTGGTTGAGGGGCCCCTCGGATAAAGGTCGGTAACGACCGGGGGATGACATGACTCGTGTGTTAGTTACCTAGTTACAGCTCGGTTAGAGCGTGAGGTAGCGTCGGCCTTTTGTTTGCAGAGATCCGGTTAGGATCCGGGGCGTCTTTCCAGAGGCGTTTCTATTTCGGTAAGGAAGTTCCTTAGCCTGATCATTTGTTGGAAATCCAAAGAAACAATACGAACCCTGTACGGTTTTTAGTTGTATTACCTGTTATGGAATATGGCGGTAACCTGCTATTGAACGTAGTAGCTATAATAGGCATACGATGAAATGTTGTATGCTGGCTAAGATTAGTATTATATTTTTGAAATGTTTTTCTACACTATGCACTAGTAATAATATCAAAAGAGTTTTGATTTCGCGTAGTAAGCATGTTTGACTATCATAAGGAGAAATCTCCTCCAATTCTGCGATTGCATTGTGTGTGTGGCGGGAGGCCTTATGGTAGTTTCATTTTCGAAAATCATTGCGGATTTCAATGTTTAAAAGCCTTTGTTGCTTGTTTTAAAGATAAACTGTTTTTGTTGCTCACACCAGTCCCATGACTGATCCGGAGTTTATTGTTTCCTTCCTAAACTCTGGGTGCCCACCATTTTCCACACGGGCAGTCTAGAGTTGGGTTTTTCAGCTATTCAGGTTGAGTAGATTATCTGGAGCTAGTTCATTCATCGGAGTTGCTTATCTTGGAGTTGTGGATTCATTCTTGTCTGAAGATCATTTTGGAGTTATCACTTCTATTGATATTGTTCCGCTGCTGTTGTTATCTTTTCCGCTGCTATTTCTTGTATCATATCTCTGATGTATATAGATATTCATTGTATCATCGTTGTATCTGGATATTGTATCAAATGTTGTATATCTATATTCTTTTTCCTTTTCCGCTGTGTTATTTACTTAATGTTGTTATAAGCTCCGGCGACTCGGATTTGAACGGTCGAATCTATGGCATTCGAGTACGATGTAAAGTATGGATGTCGATTTTCGAACGCGAAAAATCCGGATCGTTACAGGTTCTTTTACCCTGTGAGTAAACTTCTTGAACTCTGGAAATTTATCTGTAGTTTGAATTTGTGCTTGAGCAAGATCGAAGTTTTGTTAGAATGTATATAAATATGAGATATATCCTTTGTGCGTGGGGATATACAGGGATGATATCCCTGTTGCAAGTTCCAGGTCCACAGGTATAAGCCTGATTAACAAAATTTGATTTCTTTTTCTTCGATCATTATTAAATTAGAGGATCTAAACAAAAGCCGTGTGTTTAAATGTAATTAAGTTTAAATTTTTTTTTTTAAAAGTATAAGTTAAAAAAATATCTGTCTGGAAAATGAAAAGGACAGGGGAGATTGAAGAACAAGTAAAATCAACTTCAACGATTTGTAAATTCAGGAGTATAAATTGAATGCTTAAACTAAAACTCGATTTTTAAAACAAAACAAAATGATTTTTGGTTGGAGATTTTGTTTGAAATTCTAGGTTAACTAGAAAATGATTTTTAAGGCATCTCTGGTGATCGACGGCACTGGGGAGGTCAGGGCTTCGACTGAAGATACAGGGGTGGTCGAGAAGTCTGGAAAAAATGCCAGAAGGATGATCAGAGCTTGGAGGTGAATGCGGTGTTCGGTTTTCGTTTGTAACCCTAGTTTTGATTGGGTAGCATATTTTGATCAAAACGACTTCTCTGGTTGATCGAGCTCAATGAAACTCAGGTAGATGTTAGCTGGGAAGTTGTCGAAGGTGTGGCCGAAGTTACTGATGCTCCGGTGATCGGAGATGTGACTTCGAGGAGGATTTGGACATGGCAGTTGGCTCTAGTTTTTACTGGGAAGCTCGATTTTGATTCGAGGCAAGTGAGGGTGTTTTGGTGCTCAAAGGCGGTTGCCACGATGATGTTTGATGTGATGGAGGGTTCGTCGGAGGTGGTAGATGATTCCGGTAGTTGTGCACGTATACGTGCAAACGTTGTATCAGGTGGTTGCGAATTTGGGTGGAGAAGAAGCAACGGGCTTGAAGTCAAACTCGAAAATTATGGGATCATGCCTCGAGTTCGTTTAGGGGAGATTCGAGCGTGTTACAACAGTTTAGGAAATTTAAAACAGAAAACAAAGTTTTAAAAAAAAAGGGGAAGAAGAAGTTGGCCTGGGAAATTTTTCTCGGGAAAGTTTCTAATGAAAATCGAAGTTGGGTACGGGGGAAAGCAGTGGTTCGACTCGAGTAAATTGGGTTTTCACCTGGGTTCGTTTTAATGCAATTTTTTTTAACAGTATTAGATATAAACAGTTTTTTTTGATATCATAATTGAAATTAATTGTTTGTATAAATAAATTTGTATGATTTGTTTTAAATGTTTTAAGTTAAATCCTTAAAAGTTATTTTCAAACTTAATTTGAAAAAAAAAGAGAAATTAATAGGGAAATAATTTATCTTAAAAACTTATTATAAGTTGATAATAAATGGAATAATTAAAGAGTGATTTGTTAATTGAATAAATTAATGATTAATGATTTATAAATTAACAATTTTAGTTTTCAAAGGGATTTATTAACTTGGAATTAAGGGTTAATTAACAATTAGAGAGAAGTAATTAATAATTACTTAATCATTAAAGGTTAATTAATTTTAAATTTATTATAAATGGTTAAGTAATAAATGATTAAAGAATAATTAATCAAAATAATTTGTAATTAGTTAATGTTAATTAACCAGGATTAGTTATTCATAAGTAATTAATCTGATTTAAATTTATCAGATAATTAATTGATCTTACTTATGGATGTTTGGATTCTATTGGATGACTTGATTGTTTGATATCCCTGATTTGTGATTCTTTATGATACATCCTGATTTATGTTGTGATCTGTAATTTACTTATCTACGATACATATATCTGTGATTTCTGTTTCTGTGATACATTACTATGTGAATATGAAAACCCCTTGGCCCGTAAAACGGCATTTGAATTTCGATGCGACAGGGAGTCGGATTCCAGTTGGTTATCCGAAACCCACATCGAGTTGTAATGGCGAATCTTTGTGACTGATAAATTTACTTTATCTATGAATCTGTGAATGAAGATAAGCGTTATCGATTATACCGCTTATCGATATATCTGTGATGATTGATGTGTTGCACTATTGTGTTAAACCCCTGGACTACACCATACACACACAAATATGGATTTCACGTGGAAATCGGTTAAATCACAGATGATTTAAAATTAATGTTTTTGAAATTGAAATTTTAATTTCAATTGATTTTGAAATTAGAAACTTGGGTTTAAAGTGAAAAGCTTTTGAAATGGAATTTCAAAGATAAAAGTTATTTCGAATAACTTAATCGAGTTTTGAAAATTTAAATAATTTGATTTAAATTTGAATTCAAGTTTGAAATTGAATTCTACAATTTGAAACTAGGGATTAAAGATGCTATACAAGTTATATATGGGTTAAACCATTTTAAAGATATTGATTTGGGAATTTGAATTTTAATTCAACGGTTTTAACTCGTGTAAATATAACTGGATTTTTCTGAAACGAAACTATTTGTTTTCAAATAGTAAAAGCTTTCACAAAAGTAATGAACTTCCAAATTGTGTTGGAAAGTTTCAAGTTTGAAATAGAATTGAAATGTTTTGAAAACTATGAAATGAGTCTTTGATTTCAAAGACCGGACGAGTTAATTCAAGTTTGAAATGGAATTGTTTTGAAAGCTATAAGTTAAATCTTGATTTAAAGATTTAACGAGTTAATTCGATTGAAATGGAAATTGTTTTGAAATCTATGAATGAATCTTTGGAAACGAGTTTTGAAAGCTATAAGTTAAATCTTGATTTAAAGATTTAACGAGTTAATCAAATTGAAATGGAAATCGATTTGAAAATCTATGAATGAATCTTTGTGAACGGGGTGAACTTCGTGAAATAAATCTTTTTGTTTAAAAGATTAAAAGTGTGGAAATTGTTTAAACCATTGAAGGTTTTTGAAATGAATCTTTTTTGTTTAAAAGATTGGAAATGGTAATTTGTTTTACCATTCGAATGAAAAGTTTGGGCTTTAAGCTATGATTTAATTGAGACCCCAGTATCCATATGATTTTTAATTGCGCTCGTTATTCGGTTTAGCCGGGGAAGGACCTTTGTGTCATATAACCCATTCCGAATAGTGATACGACGTATATGGATCGCATTTGAAGACCGGTGGTGAAGACCGGATATTTTCGAAAACGAAAGGACAACTCGTCGAATGTCTCTGCACCGACTGGTCCCCGGTATAGAGATTTTATCACCCTTTGTGATGGGAAGTTCGGACGTGATTAGAAATTATCCGGATTTGCAAGGGCTTCTTCGGAAGTGCCTTCGGTTCTGTTCGAACCCGGAACAGACTTGTATGGATGTGTGTCTGACGTTACACTTTGAGATGTAAAGCTGGTTTCTATCAAATACATTTCTGTTGGTGGCGGAGAATTTATTCTCTTAGCTTAACACCCTTCTCTGAGACGTATGAGCTCAGAGGTTATGTAGTTGATGGTTACTAGTGATACATTCCCAATTTGGTAATGTGGCATACGAAGTGCTGCTGATCATTGGTTGATCAAAGCGTGGCTTTGTGAAAAAGCGTGGCTTTGTGAAAAAGCGTAGTTTTGTGGACGAGACTTCGTCGAGCCTCACAACCCGGTAATGGTCGAAACAGGAATGTTGCGACAAAGGTTTGTAGGGGTAGCGCCCCTAGGGTATGTCATTTCCTTCTGGATAAAAGGTGATATCATGGTATGGAGCCCAGATATTTTACCTATGTGGATGCTGCATAGTTATTATACTTTGTGGTTGTTGCTTTATGATCGAGGTACCTCGGATAAAGGTCGGTGACGACCGGGGGATGACATGACTCGTGTGTTAGTTACCTAGTTACAGCTTGGTTAAAGCGTGAGGTAGCGTCGGCCTTTTGTTTGCAGAGATCCGGTTAGGTTCTCGGGGCGTCTTTCCAGAGGCGTTTCTATTTCGGTAAGGAAGTTCCTTTGCCCGATCATTTGTTGGAAATCCAAAGAAACAATACGAACCCAGTACGGTTTTAGTTGTATTACCTGCTATGGAATGTGGCGGTAACCTGTTATTGAACATGGTAGCTATAGTAGGCATACGATGAAATGTTGTATGCTGGCTAAGATTAATATTGTATTTTCGAAATGTTTTCACACTATGCACTAGTAATAATATCAAAAGAGTTTTTCCTTTGCGTAGTAAGCATGTTTGACTATCATAAGGAGAAATCTCCTCCAATTCTGCGATTGCATTGTGTGTGTGGCGGGAGGCCTTATGGTAGTTTCATTTTCGAAAAGCATTGCGGATTTCAATGTTTAAAAACCTTTATTGCTTGTTTTAAAGATAAACTGTTTTTGTTTGCTCACACCAGTCTCATGACTGACCCGGAGTTTATTGTTCCCTTCCTAAACTCTGGGTGCCCACTATTTTCCACACGGGCAGTCTAGAGTTGGGTTTCTCAGATATTCAGGTTGAGTAGATTATCTGGAGCTGGTTCAGTTCTTGGAGTTCATGGACTGACGTTGCTTATCTTGGAGCATTCTATTGGAGACATTCTATCCGCTGCTGGCGTTATCTATTTTCTTTCCGCTGCTATTTCTTGTATCATATCTCTGATGTATATTGGTATTCATTGTATCACTCTGTTGTATCAGATATTGTATATCAATGTATTATTCTTTTCTTCCGCTGTGATATTTACTTAATGTTGTTATAAGCTCCGGCGACTCGGATTTGAACGGTCGAATCTACGGCATTCGAGTACGATGTAAAGTATGGATGTCGATTTTCGAACGCGAAAATCCGGTTCGTTACATCTGATCATGGCTATTAGTTTAGTAGGAAGCAGAAAAGTTATACAACAGTAAACGGTCATAGAAAATATAACTGAGTTGATGATTACCAATCTACCAGCTTGAGATAGGAACTTATTGTGCCATTTGTTGAATACACATGTGATTTTCTCATAAAGAGGTGTACATTGAGAGATGGAAATTCTTTTTGTAGCTAATGGTATGCCTAAGTAAGGCATACCAGAATCTAGAGGTAGCATGCTTGTTATGCAGAGACATTGAGAAATTTTATGAGGAGGCAGACCGGCTAATAATATGTGAGATTTACTATGGTTAAGCATCAGACCAAAGAAATTGTAGAAGGCATCAAGAGTAGCCATAATTGTAGACTGGGACTGAAGGAAGGGTTTGGTGAAAATAATCAAGTCATCAACAAATGCTAGAGAGGTGATCATAGGAGATTTACATTTGGGATGCAGTCTAAAGTTTTTTTGAGCTACTTGGTACTGAAAAGCAAGGGTGAGAGTTTCCATTATTAATATGAAAAGATAGACTGATATAGCGTCACCCTGCCTTAGACCATTTTTTCATTTAAAGTAACCAATAGTATGAGCATTGAAAACAAGAGAGTATTCAATTGTTGAGATGCACTGAAAATTCCAATTGCAGAATTTAGAAGGAAAAAACATTTTTGAGAAGATATGCATAAGGGCAAACCAATGGACTAAGTCAAAAGCCTTTTTGACATCAATTTTAAGCATTTCTCTTGGTGATATATATGGTGAAGAGTAACCACTCAAAAGTTCATGAGTAAGGAGGAAATTCTCAAGGATGCTTCTTTTAGGAAGAAAAGCAGCCTGATTGGAAGAAATCACAGAGGGGAGAACTTCTTTGAGCCTTGAAGCAAGAATTCTGGAAATGCTCTTATATATAATATTACAGCAGGCAATGGGGCTGAATTGATTAACACTTGAAGGATTGTCTAACTTAGGAAATAATGCAAGGTTTGTAGAATTTATAGAGCTGAGCATTCTGCTTTTGATAAAAAAAATTATGGATAGTTTTGAGTACATCGGTTGAGATTATATGCCAACAGGAATGAAAAAAATTACATTGAACCCATCTGGGCCACCAGAATCTGATTTTCTCATAGTAAAGATGGAGTTCTTTATCTCTTCATCAGACACAGGGGATGTGAGGATGTTTTGCATATTGGAGGTTAGAGAATGGAGAGAAAGATTACTAAGGAAGGAGAAGTTAGGTGAAGGGTTAGAGCCACCAAGAAGAGATGAGAAATAATTAAGAAAAGCATTATCAACACCATCATCGGAAGAATGGGAGATTCCATGGATGTCATTAATTTGATGAATATAAAATTTGGATTGTCTGATTTTCAAAGAGGCATGGTAGAATTTAGTGTTTCTATCACCATACATAGTCTGGTTTTCTCTATATTTTTGCCTTTCCATGCTAGCTTTAAATGATAATGCAGCTTCTAACTGGGTGACCAATTCATTTTCAAGTTGAGAAAGGTTAGGATCATTGATGGAGTTCATTATATGCTTTTGTATCTGTTTAAGTTTAGATTGGATATCAGCTGAGAGTTTCTTACCGTCTCCATATATGCTTTTAGAACATAATTTCATAGCCTTTTTTGTGTTCTTCAATTTTCTCTGAAGCTTGAGCATAGGGTTACCATAAGTGTGAATGTTCCATGAATCTTTAACAACCTGTAAGAAATTTTTATCATAAATCCATTCATCAAAAAATTTGAAACTACTTTTTTGATTATAACAACATCTCCAAAGGATAGGATTAAAGGACAATGATCTGAAAATAAAGGCATTGGAATGTGGATTTGAATGGATGGCCAAAGAGAAATAGTTTTGTGGTTGATGAAACCATGAAAATTTCTGGTGAGGGTTTTTTATCCTAGATGACTTTTATTATCCAATTAAATGGATAACCAGAAGAGGGGATTTCAATTAGAGATGCATTATGTATGGTGCCATTGAGGGGGGAGAGGTCCCTGAAAGTGAGGGGCTTGCCACCAGATCTACGTGATGATAGAAAAGAGCAGTTAAAGTCACCAATAATTAATCATGGATGGGAATTTTGTCTCAGGTAGGGAAAGTAATCATGGAGCTTTTGTCTTTGAGAGGAAGAGTTATCTACATAAATGAAAGTGAAGTATAAAGATAAGGAGGAAGGTAGATGAAGAACATGAGGGTGAATGAATTGCCTATCATTTAGAATTGGTTGCAAAGAGAAAATAGTTGGATTATAAACTACAAGAAGTCACCCATAAAGTGCATGAGAGTGATTTGTGATATATTTCTAGGTAGGCTTAATGAATTTTATAGCCATTAGAGATTGAGAAGAATCAAGTATTGTTTCAGAGATAGAGAGAAGTGAGATTTTGTGTTCATGAATGAGAGTTTTAATTTTTCTCAAGTTTGGAGACCTTGTGAGCACCTCTAATGTTCCATGCAGCAATTTTGTGCAAGATTATTTAAACTCTTTGAGATTTTTCCTCAACATTCTTGTACCTCTTGAGAGGTGGTTGGGGTATCATCAAGGTAGAAATTGGAAGGGTTATCAGAGTCTACATTAGAGTCCATAGGGGAAGGAGTAGTAAGGTAATTTTTCTTTTTCCTTGCTGATGAAACAAAGGGTTTCATTTTGGTAGAGGATGCCATGATAGAAGATATTTTCTTCTTTGAGCTATGAATTTTTTTGATTTTTTGAGCAATTGTTATTTTGAAATAGTGTGAGAGAGGCATTTTGAAGTTCATTTTGAGAAGGGTGGAGATTTATGAGGTCTGTTACTTCATTTTCAAGATTAGAGGGTAAGGGAGAGGAAAATGAGGTGAAAATGGAATCAGTTCCTATTTGAAACAGATTTGATTTTGATGTGGTATCAGAGGAAGGAGACGAAATATGACTTGGTTTATGTGGATCAATATCAGGTTGTGAGGTGTAATGTGTGTTGTTAATTTGTGGGGATGATAATGATTTAGAGAATTGAGATACATTGGATGTGTGCATGAAATAGGTGATATTGTTGATTGGGTGCACCAATCCCGTTTGAGATTTGAGAGGGGTTGGAATGGAGTTTAGGCTTGAAGTGGTTGAGTTTTAATGCACTGAAGTGGTTGAGCCATAGCCATATTGGTTTGGAATGTCAGTTTCAGGTTGCATTTTGAAAGTGTATCAGAAACAAATTCATTTGTGCATACATGTATTTCACTTTGTGTTGCATCACAAACAATTTCTCCTTTGTTTGGCTTCATATCATCTTTTCTTTTATCAGCTTCTTCATCATCATTAACATCAACCATCTCATTATCAATCTGTAACTCACTATTTTCATCATATACCATTGTTTCATCAATGGGATCCAATACATCAAATTTATTTTTCATTAGGCCTTTGCACTCATATTTGAGGCAACAACATTTGAGTGATGAGTATTCTTTGTTTTGTCATTGTAAATCATTTTTTCCTTGCTAACAGTTTCCCTAACTTTAGCAGTCTGGTTTGATGAGTTTTTAGAGGCACGTTTCTTTTTTATTTCAACCTTTTTCCATATTTTCAAATCCAACTTGTGGTCTAGCTTTGTTTGTCACTCCCGCAGCATGAACTCTCTCTATTATTTTCTCCTCCATGTTTGTACCATTGTCATTTGTTTCATCTTTCTTTTTATCATTCTGACATTTAACACCAGAGTGGCCAATTTTTTTGCAATTTACACATATATCCGGCATCAAAAAATAATCAACATAAACCTCTTGTGGCGATCCATCGGGTAATTGAACTGTAAAAGACTCTATAAGATCTTGATAGAGGGAAATTTCTATCAAACATATGGCATACTGAATTCTTTCTAATTTCTCAGTTGTTTCATCCATACAAATTAAATTTCCTAAATGATTAGCCAACCAATTAATACCAAGAGGCGACCATGCAAATATTGGAAAACTATGAAGGTGAACCCAAATTGGCACAGCTCTAATCGAACCACACACATTATTGATTATTAGATCCCATTATTTTAATATGAATAACTTATTTTTCATCACTATCAAGCCACTTCTAATAATTTTATTCATGTCTTCTTCATCAGAAAGAAGAATATATTGCAATTTGATCTCACCTTTACACTGCAATGTAACTTCTATACTTTATTCAGATGCTTTATAGAAGCAGTATATGATAGTGGCTTGTTTAAGAAGAACCTTACAACATAGTCACCCCAAACTGCAGAACCAGCTGAAATGACTGGGGGGAAGGGGAATCATTACATCATCATTAAAAGTAGGTCCAAATGAATAGGTGTGTACTTCCCTGCATTGCGGGGTAAGATTTTGAAAAGAAAAGTCCAAGCTTGTTCAAGAGGAGGAGGGGTAAGTAAGAGAGGAGATGAGGTGGTCGAAGGAAGGATAAGGGAGGGGGAATTGAAAGGGAGAGTAGAGGAAAGGTTGGATGAGAAAGATGAAGGAGGAATAAGTGAAGGAGTGGGGTCAGGGGGAAGAGAGGGAGGTATCGGCGGCGGATTAGGTATGAAAGGTGAGGTATAGGAGGAGAGAGAAAAGGATGGGATGTGGGCGGGAAGGTTTGGAGATGTTGCCATGAAAAAATTGAAAAGTGTATGAATTAATTATATTATATAAGTATTATTATTATATAACTCTTATATTTTATATTACTTATATAATAGTCTTATGTATAACATTATATTAATTAAATCTTTATTTAATTAATTTTAATTAATTAAAATTATAATTAATTTCATATTAATATGAACATTATATTCATTAATTATCATATACTATAACTTTATAGTACAACACATGTATCATATACATGTGTATATTATTTAATTAATTAACCCTTTAAGCAATTTATTTAATTAAACTATTTTAATTAAATTGTATTAATTTCAAAAAAAAATTGATATACATACATGTATACTTATGTTATTTCAAATAATTTAAAATAACTTAACATATATCATAATATATAATATATAATACATATATTCATTTATTAATTAACTTATTTAATTAATTAATTATATTAATCTTATTAATAAATTTTTAAAATTTGAAATCAATTTCTATTATTTTTCAAACATTTTGAAAAAACTTTATTGTATTATAACTTTTATAATATTTGTATATCTTATCTTAAATTTAAAATCTTATATTTTTAAATTTTCAAACAATTTTGAAAATTAGTCCAAAGTTCAATTCAAATTGGGCCTTTTATATTAGGGATAACCTTTTGTGCTTACCTCATCATTTTGGGCCAGGCTAGTAGCTAGGTAGGGCATAGTACTTGATTATCCAAACCCAATCTTAGACACTACTATTCTAGACAACCTACTATATGAGTACAATTTAATTAGTTAGCTCTAGCATGACTAATTAAACCGCATAGGCTATTGGGCTTTGATACCATTGTAAGAACTAGGTCAGGTTGTAGCAGAAGTTATGGGTGAATTTCAATTTTTTTTACCCTATTGGATCTTTATTGGGCCTATGAAGTGTAATTTATTTAGAACATTTTTAAATTTAATTTAAATAAAATCTTTTATTTCATTTAAATTTATAAGTAATGGATGGAATTTTATTTAATTCATGTACTTTAATTAAATATAATGGTAAACATGTGTATTACACACACACACGTGTGTGCGTGTGCGCGCATGCATAACATAATAATCCATTTAGGGTATAACATGCCCGTATATAGATATCGGGATTTGCATCGCAACAGATATGTTAGCTTACCTTATATGTATTGTATGTTGTTCAAAATATATGTATGTATATATAAACGTGTTATTTAAATAAATATTAAAATAATAGAAATAATTACTTATACATATATATATAATATGTCTTGCATAAATGTAAAATATTAATAATATATATATTAAATTAGATATTAATTAAATATACTATTATAAATATATATATATATATATATGTAAGTTTTTATATATGTACATATATATATATCCATATATACAAAGTTTTTTTAAATATAATATACACATATATTTTACAGTAAGAAAAATAATACATATACATATATAATTATATTTATAATATCTAAAGTATTTATAAATATGTGTATTTAAATATACATACGTACATAAATATATATATAAATTATGAAAATTAAATAAAATTAAATTATTTTTTGCATTCCAGATCGAATACGCATCAAATAAGATATTTAACTATAATTTTATATTATTAAACTATATATATATATATATATTAGTTAACCAAAAAGCATTAAAATAATATTAGAAATAATTTCATTACATATTTTTCAAATTTTAAATTTTCTAAAATTCAAATATGATATTATAAAGTCATAGAATATTTTCCATATTTTCTAAGTCAATTTTTTTATTTAATTAATATCAGCTACATGATTAAAATATTTTTTAATATAATAATATTGATTTTTAAATTTTGGGATTCTGGTCGAGAGATAATATAGTGATGAATAAATTTAGTAAAATTTAAAATATAATTTTCGAAACATATTTTATTTTGTTTGAATTATTCAACTTATATTTCAATTTAAATAATATTAAAAATATAAAATTATTATTAAAAACTACTTTGCTATTATATAAAATTATAATTAGTATAAATTTGCATATATAAAATAAAAGATCAATTTTTAACATGATATGATGGCATAAATAATTATAAGTCATTAAATTCATGTAATATGACATATTAATATAACTATAATTAATTAAATGATAAAAAATTAAAATAAATTTATTTTGGTGTGTATACATCTGATCTATATAAAAAAATTATTATGCATACATGCATTTAACCATCCAATATGTAACAACATTCATATATATAAGAATCTGACCTAACAAACAACATAATTATGATATATACATATATATATATATATATATATATATGTATGTATATGTATATATATATATATATAAATAGGCAATAGAATATTATACATAAACTATAAGTCATATGAAATAATAAAACCATACCAAAACTTATACCTTGAAGTAAACCTTGCTATGATGAATATCTCTCCTTAGAACTCTTCTCAATTCGGCAGACTTCTAATCTTCGAATTGTAGACCATTGACTATCCAATAGTTGTTGAATTGAAATTGGTTTGAGATGAACTTTGTTGGAGCTTTTGTCTAAGTAAATTTGGCTAGCAAAGAGATGAAATGGTGGCAAAAAAAGATCCATAGGTATTAGGGTCATGAGTCCTTTTATTGTGGAAGGAGTAGAGAGAAAGGTGGATCATATCTCTTGCGCATTTTCCCCATCTTCCAGCCACCCCCTACATGCTTGTTGCTACCGAAGGTATCACCATAAATCATGGGCTAGTAACTTATTTAGGTCTAAACTAATATTACTGATTAAATATGATTTAATTATTTGTCGATATCGCATATTGATCGATATATTTATAACTATTATAAATATATACAATAATATTTATTCCTCTAATCATATTTAAAATTTTATAATCAATATTTCATAAATATTAATTAATTAATTACTTAATAATAATTATAAACTAATTAAATCTCTTGGGCTAAAGAAAATTCATCATATCGGTTGTGTGACTCATCAGATGTAAATTTGGTCAGCGGTTAACATTGAATTATTCGAATGTTAACGTTCACACATCACTTGGAAGGTGGTGTGACATATTGTTATTTATCTCTTACTTTGTTTCAGTAAAATCCACTTTTAGTTTACTAAGCGCTACCCGGTTATGACATTTATTTACACTAATTCTCTTCGTCAAAACTGTATCACTTTGGTTTATGGAATATGGTAATGGTCAAAATTCCAACATCGTTCATATTCAACTCTATTAGTCCAAACACAAAGTCCTTGGTTCAATAATAAAATTTATTATTAACCAAAATACTCTGGTCATAGACTTGGCTTTGAGTTGACTTCAGTTGACCGTGATATTAACCTTATATAACCGAGAAGAGGAATCCTCTCTTCAATAGTGCTTTACTTCTGATACTTCCACTCGACCCAACTATAGTCACTTAGTGGATGCCGTGCCAAGAATTGACTATAATCAAAACAGAGCTTTCATATTGAAGATCGACAGTATTCACAAGTCAAGAGAACTGTGTAAATCAGTCACATCGATAATTTCTGTTTAACCTTAGTTATATTAACCAATTGAAAACTATTGAGTGAGTCATTCCGTAGTTATCAAATAACTATCAATATGTAATCTCTTGGTGCCCCCAGCAGTTATGAGAAATAGCCCAACATTTAGAAAGCGTTACGTACTCTAGTCTTAATGGATACATCGATATCCAATCTCGATGCATCTTGACTAGGAACATTTAAAATGGTATATTTAATTTTTCTTGTGATAAATTACTCACGGTTACGACACTTTGTAACTACTATCGCAAAACATACTATTTATGGATTTTCTATTAAATATACTTTAATTAAATTAATTAATTAATATAATATCAAGTATATAATAGAAAGAAAAACACCTTCTATTTCGAACAAGATTAGTTATCGAGTTAGATATATATATATAACAAATTACAGAATTACCCATAAGGCACACCCCTAACTCTATTATATATATAATGTATTTAAAGTTCTTTATAAACTATATATATAATTTTTTGGCATTTAAAAGAAAATATATTTTCAAACATATATATTAGTATAATATAATATTATATTTTAATAGTTTTAAACAATGTTTACATTAATGCATATATGTAAATATATTTTTTCGATAACAAAAGTGACATTTTAATTTAAGCAAGCACTCATGTTATTATCTTGGGGAATCGAAACCAAGACTGCTAAAACACGATCAAGAGATCTCACCACTTGAGCTAGTGGTCCTTAACATATAAATATGTAAATATTTAATTTAAAAAATAATCACATATGATTTTCAATTTTGTTTTATAAAAAATTTTAGATGGCCAAATATATATATATATTATAATATTTATTTTGTTGCAAAATACATGTAATAATTCTTTTATGCAATTTTAAATAGTTTATGTATTATTTAAAAATATTATTACCAAGTCAAAATTATATCTTTTAGATATTAAATATATATTTTAAATTTTTGACCTAGTCAAAATCTACTCAAATATTTTAAAAGTTTATTTTGTTTAGTATATAAATAAATTTCAATATAAACATTTGTATCTATTTTAAACAATTTTTTGAGACACGCAATGAAGGAACCGAGCCAGTTGGAAGCGAGGCAATTGAGTAAATTTCAAAAAAATTCCTTTGGATCTTTAATAGGCCTATGAAGTCTAAATTCATTTAGAACTTTACTAAAGTTTCTTTTAAAAAAATCATTTTATTATATTTTTAAAAAAATTAGTTTAATTTAACTTTAGCTGATTTTATGTTATGATGAGTGCATCAAATGCAACCATGTGTAAAGTGCAAATGCAACATATGAAAAGATTACATAGTTAACGTGACGTTGTTTGGGTGTTGGGATTTATACCGCAACGGACACATTTCCCCATTATATATGCCTTTGTTTTCTAAAAAGAAAGTCATTATAAACACACACACACATCTACATATTATATACATACAAATATAAATATCTTGCATAGCAGTTTACATTGAAATAGACTTTATTTATGTTACATGCAATAAATCAATGAATACAATGTCTAACTAAGGTAGTTCAAAAGTTTACTACTATAACTTACATAAAATGCCTTTTGAAACTTTGAATTAGATACAAATACATATATACACATAAATATTAGTGTGCTCCTATTGGCATCCATTTTTCTTCTTTTGGCCACTATTATAATTTTATTAGACAATAATATTTTTTAAATACTTCCGGCCACCAATTCTATTCTTTCACTCAGCCTTACATAGTCTTACATCTCATCTCTTCTCAACAAATCTTATATATTTATCAAAAGTTCCAAACCCTAAACCTAAAAAATTATATCTTTTTGCATAATAGATGACGCAGGATGAAGATTTAGTGGATAATCCCAACTATGATAATAAAAAAGATGTGGTTTTCTTTTCATGTGTTAAAGTATATTTTTTTAAACAAATAAATCATAAATACATTGTTTAAAGTTTTTTGATTCTTCAACAAATCAATCAACAATGACCAATTCAACCGCGATATGAAAATCTAGGGTTTCACAAGAAAACTATAGAAGGAATGCTTACTCGACAACTGGATAGGTTGTCAAAAGGCAGTGAGCTTTTAACTTGCTGACAAACGACTTGGCTACTTCATTTTTCCTCTAGTGGTGGTGTTTGTTTTGAAAGAAAGAGAGAAAAACATTTTGAATTTTGAGTGCCTGTTCACGTGAAGAAAATAGTATTTGGTGTTAGGAAAAGGGAAATGGAATTGTTTAAGGCGGTATTTATTTTTAGTGGCTAGAAGAAAAAACCTGGATGCTAATAGTAGCATACAAATATATAAACATATATTCACACACAAACCAAAAAAATTTAAAATAAAACAAAATAAGAATAATATCCCAACCATTAGTGAAATATAATGTTTGCTTTTTAAACAAAGATTTAGTACTAATCTATATACAATTGTAACACAGGAACTAAATCACCAAATTAAGGTTTCCTCTTTTGTTTTAATTAGCAAAATTTGTTCTAGAAAAATTTAAACATAAGACAACTGATTAAATGATTAATTAATGTAATTATTTCAAAGTTTTATTCACATAGAAATTTATATGTATACATTCAAATTTAAATTTTCTAGTATAAAAACTGACTTACTAATAAGATTATTCCAAATTTCATTTTGTTTTTTAACAATAATAAAATAAGACGACATAGGCATGTACAAATTCGTGATAAGAAGGTCTAGATCTAGGTTAAACAAACTAGATAAATAAACATACAGAATAGAAGTAAATGAAATTATTATTTCTTATAACAAACAAATAGCAGAGAACCTGGCAAATGTTTTTTTATATAAACCAGCATGATAATAATATATATTTGATTCAAAAGAGGGAATTGAGATATTAAAATCAAATTCCAAATTCACACAAATGAATAGAAGGAAGAGATAGATTAAAGGGATGTAAAAAAATTAAACAGATATATGAATGTATATAGAATTACATTAGGATGAAGGTAGGAGAAACACCTTGAATAATATAACAAATCCTAGATCTGATAGATTAGTCTATAAGTCTGCAGCAATCAAGAGATAATCACCAATTTCTATTTATTTATTTTTTTTGATTAAAATTTGGAATTCTAAAGCTCTAGACACCATGGAAATTTGATCGGAATGTTTTTGTAGAGAGAGAAAGAAAGATGATAGGGCAAGATCTTATTCAGGAAATAAATGGGTAATCAATATATAGACTTTTTACCTCCTCAAATTAAGATTGCCCCTATATTTCAAATTAAAAAAAACCCTCCCCTTCTCTGCATCATAACCAACCATTATTTTGGGCTTTGGATCCAAAAATTCCAAAATCCAAATTCCCTATTGATATCATATACTGATATGCGTGTTTATAACTTTTTATATATGCACATTATTAAATACCAATAGAAATCACACAAATCAAATAAGAAATATCTATCAATTAATATTTTACAAATATTAATTAGTTTAATTTATTTAAAGCCTATTTCAGTATTTATCTAGTTTAAATTGAATTTAAACATTCTACTAATATCGTATATCGATACGCGCGTTTATAAGTTTTATACACGCACTTTACTAAATACTAATGGCATCTAATAAATGAAATGAAATTTTATAATTAATATTTCAAAAATATTAATTAATTTTCAATAATTAAAAATTAATTAAATCGTGTGGTTGATTCGGAATATTCATCATTTCGATTGTGTAACTCAAAGGTGTGAATTCAGTCAACGATTAATATTAAACAATTTATATATTAATGTTCACATGTAACCTTAGCTAGTGGCGTGACATTTTGGTTGAATTCATTGCTTACACATCCTTTGGTAAAATCCAATTTTACTTATTACAAGCATTACTCATTAGTGACAATTATTTACACCACTCTCTTCATTAAAACTATATCATTTTGAACTTATGGAATTTGGTAATGGTCAAAATTCCAGTATCATCCATATTCAACTTTATAGTCGAAAAACAACATTTTTAGTTCAACAATAACAGTTACGTTAACCGAACTACTTTGCCTAGATATTTAACTTTGAGTTGATTTCAGTTGACTATGATACTAACCCCATATAACCGAGGAGATGAATCCTCTCTTTAATAGTGTTTCACTTCCAATACTTCCATCCAACCCAATTATAGTCATTGGATGGACTCCATACGATGATTTGACTATAATAAAAGCGGATCTTTCATATTGAAGATCGACAGTATTCTCAAGTCAAGAGAAGTGTGTAAATTAGTCACATCGATATTTTCTGTTTGACCTTAGTTATATTTATCAACAAAAAACAATTGAGTTAGTCATTCTATAGTTATCAAATAACTATTAGTATGTGACTCCTTGGTGCCACCAGCAATCATGAGTAATACACTGCCCAACATTTGGAGAGCGCAACATACTATAGTCTCAAAGATATATCAATATCCAGTCTTGATACATCTTGACTAGGAATATTTAAAACGGTATGTTTATTTTATTGTGATAAATCATTCATGATTAAAACACATTGTAACTACTATCAAAAAACATACTGTTTATGGATTTTCTATTAAATATACTTTTAATTAAATTAATTAATTAATATAACACATTATATCAAGTATATAATAGAAAGGAAACACCTTTTATTTTGAACAAGATTGGTTATCGAGTTAGAAATATGTAACAAATTACATAATTGACCCTAGGGTATACCCCTAACTCTATAAAACTAATGTGCATATAAATGGTGAATGTATACGTTGTAGATGTAAATCCCAACATTTATATACATATACATTAGCTACTTACACATTATTATGTTTCACATGCAAATTTTATATACATGAGTATAAACCGATATACTCAAAAGTGTACAAATATAAATGAATTAATATGCATTACTTAAATAAAATTTGATTTTATTTAAATTTACTAGATTGGATCTAGTAAAACACATTAAACATCATAGGTGCACTTGATTCAAATATTAAAAAATCTGAAATTCACCTAATTTACCCACTACAGACAAACCTTGATCCAACATGTCTGACCCGTGGTTATTTGTATTGCTTCTTAGCGTTTGGGTACTCTTAAATGAGTAGATTGAGATAGCAGGTATGGGATAATGCATGGAGCTCTATGGAGTATGAGCAAGTGGCTAGCGCTTTCATATATCTATATTTGGAACTTTTATCATTATATTTCATGGTGCGGTATTGTAAAGCTATATTGTTACCGTTTATTGTCTAGATATAGTTTTTATTTGGAGTTTATTTTCAGATATATAAAATTTATTGCATTTTGTTTTGTAGAATCGTGATGAACTTGACGTACTCTGATTCTATTTGGTTCATTTAGTTATATAATTATCTCACTTGTTTTTTTTTCTATGTTGATTATTATATTTATCTTATGTGCTGGGAGAGATATATGAAAGGTTCTACGATGTTTTTTCGCTACTTTACCCTTGACTGCCACTCTATATCGATCGGGTATGTAACAACGCACTATGTATGATATTTGAGTACCGTAGGTATGGGGAGTTGTCACAATAATAGTGAATGCTTTCCTACTATGAGGATGAATTACCTTCATTAATATAAATTTTAGGATAAAGGCATTAATTGGAGGCTAAAATTTAATTGCCAAATTATCTTGAAACATTTTAAAATTTTCATTATTTAATTTCAATGAAAATAATAATGGTGACCATGGTTTCCATAATTTCACTTACCTGAATTAATCTCCATCAAATATCTTTCTTCATAATAGAAAATTAATTAATTCATATCCTTCTTTAATAGATATTTTAATTCCATTGACAATTGTTGATTGACCGATAAATTTGTTACTTTCAACAATATATCCTCTTATAACTTTACATTTCTTTCTTTCCATATATAAGTATATTACTGAGTGAATCGATTAATTATGTTGTTTTCCTCTTTGGAATATATTTGAATAATATAAACTATTGGTTTCCATAATTTCTCTTATATGTTTGAATCTCCATCAATAATCTTTTCTTACTTCATACTAGAAAATCGGTTAATTTATAAATGGCCTTCTTTCCTTATATTATAAATCCACTGATAACTAATTGATTGACAGACTAATTTGTTTTCTCCTCATAAAATATCCTCTTATAACTTTTCTTTTCCTTTCTTTCCACATATAGCATAATTAATTAACTGAGTGAATCAACTAATTATTTTCATTTCTATTTTGAATATATTTGAATTATACAAATTAACACACCACTTTGATTTAGATATAGAAATCTCCCTTTGCCACCATGTCTCAATAATTAGTTGGGTCCATGCCACATGGCACGAAGCTCAAGATGAACTAGCTTGGGCATTGTTGTCCAAACAGGGCTTTCAGATCTTTCCCAAGTATAAGAAAGATAGTATGCACATCAATAAAAAAATGCATACTAGCAAATACCAAAAAAAATTTAACATTTCTGATGTAGATGATGAACATGTAGATACTGAACTTCGAGAGACCAATGGAGATTTAACAATGTATTTCACCTTCTTTATTGTTCATTCTATATTGAATGGAAACATACTCAATATTATCTAATTCAATCTCCTTGTCAAGAATTTTAATAGATTTTCCTAAGTCCACACCAACAGACTCTGCATTATTCAAAGTATAAGATGAAATATCATCACCACAAATATGCTTCACAAATAAGATCAGCTGAACCAAAAGCCTTGCATGTAGCTGAGCTCCAACTAGAGTCTGAACCTCTGAAATCTTCTCATCAACCATGGTATTATTGCAAATATCAATATCTCCTCGAATATGGAAATAATTTGATGACTTCAAATATGTTTTGCAGTTTTCTGTCCTCTTAATACCATCACTTGATAGAGGCTCCACCTTCAACAAAAATCTCTAATTAAATATCACATGTATGGTGATCATAGTTCTTCTAGTTATTTTTATGCCACAGAATATACCTCTTCTCTCCTCTATAACATAACAAAATGTGTTTGCTTCCCTTGGAAGAACTTATCGTGTCTTCCATCAACTAAGGAATGAAATACTCAAATGCTTATTTTTTCAAATTTCCTCATGGATCTTCATATTTGTGGCAATGAAAGGTGTTTGGTTGATTAGAAATACTGCCATAGGTATTGCCTTTTTCCAATATTCCTCTCCTAGACCGGTAGTCGATCTCAAGCTTATAGCTCTCTCCCATAATATCTGACACATACTTTTCACCACTCCTTAACAATATGACTTAATAGAAATAGAAAACATCTAACTACATATGCTTGAACTTACAGTAGTTAGTAAATTCTCATGACTTTAAGAACTTCCAAAATTTCCTCGATGGCTTCTCTGCCAAGGTCTTCCACTTTCAAAATTGGGCAAATATTCATCTTTAGTCTTCAAGGAACAGACCCAAACCTTATGCGAGAGATCATCCATCCTTTTTTCCACGGATGGATTTCATTAACATGGATAGACCAAAAAAGGTCTTCGCAAGCATACCGCTATCTTTTCAAGAATAGGTTGCGGTTTTAAGGAAGACTACCAAGCTCCATGATAGATAAGCACAAATCATCTCTATGCGAATTCTGACCTTATCTTTTCGTCTTTGATTAGTATTAGCAAAAGCCCACTCGACTTAATAATAGATGTCTTACTCAACTTGCTTACTGGCTGCATTTCTAATTAATATAAGAGTTTCATTTGTGAATTTAGACAAATAAGACGAAGTAACTGGCTCTACTAAAGATGCAATTGGGGTGGATCCTCACATATAAGAATGAACATACTTTAGAAAATTTGTAGCTATGAGTCTTCCAACATCAAGTGAGGTATACTTCTTCTTCTTGAAAGGGCAATCTCCATAAAAGCTAGGCTTTAAATCACAAACATCATCAAACAACCTTTGCTTCTGTAGAACATAAAGTTCTGCTCATTAATATAACTCGGTAGAATCTGGAACACTAGAATCAATAAAAACTACTGACTTCCCCAAGACCGTCTCTTCCTAAAGCATATAAATATCATCAACTCGCACTCTATCATCACTACCAACGAACCCTTCCCACTCTCAATCTCTCTTCAACTATTAGTATCCTCATACCAAGTCTAATCAAAGCTTCACTGATAACAAACTCTTATGCAACATCAGAATAAGTCTAACTTCTATGGTGGTCCTAACAACACCATTAAACATCCTAAACCTTGCACTTTCTTTTAATATAACTGAAATATCAGCTCATATTTGGCATCATATGATAAGAGACTCTAAAATTAGTCATCCAAATTGTACTCCTAAATGTGAAATAATGGTAGAAAATAATAATGTATTACTATCACTACCATCTGCATCTGATCTAACTGAGGCAAAATTGAAGTTTTCCCTTATTCTCTCTCTCTCTGGTCTAGGGCATGTTCTTACAATAATAACAAGCATCCCTTCAAGGATGCATGGAGTGGGACTTATGCATATCTCTTCTTCGTCAAAGGTGGTTATAGTTCTCATCTCTTCCTCTAAATTAATCAAGTTGTTGAAGCACAGTATCATTAGTCTTCACCTTCCATGTTTCAGAAACTCCTTTACCATCAAATTTAACATGATTCGATCAAATTGCATACGTCTATGGATCCAACAACTATTCTTTACTTTATTTAAGAAAACAAGTACAAGAGAAAGATTACAAAAATTGAAGACAGAAAATTGGAGAAACTAACCTATGATTACATCGAATAGTCAATTTCTCCAAAGACTTGATTACACTTGAAACCCCTAATTTGTTTTGGTTGCAAAAATTATAGTTTACTAAAGAAGATAATTGTTTGCACAAAAAATGGACAAACACCTCAAAGTCGTATGATTTAGTTGATTTTATATTGTTCTCAATGACTTGGGTGAATTAAGCAAATATATGAAAAGCAGGGACTAAGCTGTAAAAGACACGCAGATTTTTAGTGGTTCAGCCAGAATGTGCCTACGTCCACTTTATATATTATTTCTCCTTTCTTGTTCAGATTACAAGTACAAAGCTTTGGTACCAGTAAAAGAAAGTTGTTTGAAAGTTCTCTCCGTGCTTGAGCTCTCAAACTTGTTCCCTATTGCTGTACCCCTGCCCCTCTATTTATAGAGTGAGGCTGGAGGCAGGGGTCTTGGATGTATATAGCTGCTGGTGGGCCTGGGCTGGTGTGGTCAGGCCTGGTAGCGTTGGTTCGGTATTGCTTTGGTTCGGCACTACTTGGTTCGGCGGTAGGTGGTAGACGCTTTGGTTCGGCATTACTTGGTTCGGAGATGGTTGGAGTAGGAGTTGGTCCGGTAGCACCTGGGAGGCAGCTGGTTCGGTAGTGGGGTGGAGTAGGAGTTGGTTCGGTAGCACCTGGGAGGCAGCTGGTCCGGTAGTGAGATGGAGTAGGAGTTGGTCCGGTAGTACTTGGGAGGCAGCTGGTCCGGTAGTGAGGTGGAGTAGGAGTTGGTCCGGTAGCACCTGGGAGGCAGCTGGTCCGGTAGTGAGATGGAGTAGGAGTTGGTCCGGTAGTACCTGGGAGGTAGCTGGTCCGGTAGTAAGGGGAGCTAGGTTGGTCCGGCAGTGGTAGGGATGCCGAATGAAGCTTAGGCAAGCCTGGACGAATCTGGTGCTCCTTGGTCTTGGGATCTCCTGGGTGAGAACACGCCCAACATTTGCCCCCCCAAAGTGGGGCATATGCCGGTATATGCCGTGCTTTGTTTTAAAACCCATGACGTTAGCTTGGATGCTCCTGCCGAACCAACCGGTCCGGTGGTCTATGTTCGCCTATAAGTAAGGGCCTAAGGCTTTCGTTACCTTCTACCGAACGAGATAGCCGAATCAGTTCCTCTTGCCAAATCAGTCATATCGCCGAACCAGACTTACCCCACTGCCGAATCACTTTAGCTTGCCGAATCAGGTAATTAGCCTCCTTTCGCCGAATGGCTTTGCGTTGTATCACCGAATGGACATGGGGACTTGGCTCACCGAATGAAACTCGTGTGTCCCAAGTACCGAATGACACTTTTACACTTGAACTGCCGAATGAACGTGGGGACTTGGCTCACCGAATGAAACTTGTATGTCCCAAGTACCGAATGAAACTCTTACACTTGAACTGCCGAATGGAGATGGGTGTTTGGACCACCGAACGAAACTCATATTTCGAATTACAAGTGAGATTCCAAACTATATTGTTCGTATGTTTTAACAACGTACTTTCTTGTGTTTGCAGATAAATGTCTCAAAGAGTGGAAACCCGATCAGAGAAGAAAAGATCTCAGGATAGAGAAGAGCCTTCCTCAGTGCCCCCGGCTCAGCCAGGACCTGCCCGTCATGGGCCCACCCCGCGATCATTGGTGGATGGATACGGTCCTCAGGAACTTCTTAACTTGCCTCTTGATTGCTTCCCTAGCTTACTCAAGGGCGAGCAACTTGATGTTATATCTCGCTCTTTCGGGATCGACCGAGCGCGCATGTTATTGCCGGATGCGGGAGTGATGTCGTATGATCCTCCCGAAGGATATTTTGCCTACAGCAGATACCATTGCATGTGTGGTGCCATCCCGCCTCTCAACGCCTGGGTAGCCAGCTTTCTCACATATCTAAAGTTAGCTCCATTCCAGCTTCAGCCCAACTCTTATGCCATTCTGGTGAGTCTCTTCGTCATCTTCCAGAGGAGATATGGGCGTCCTCCTTCCAACCGGGAGATCCGGTATTTGTACAACTTGAGAGGCTATAAGAAGGGGTCTCCCTACATCAGCTTGGAATCGGCCGTATCCTTTAAGCCGGTCTTGGATTTATACTCCAAGTATAGCATGTTCAAGAAGGAATGGTTTTTTGTCAGGGATGATTCCATTTCTATTCGACGCTTCACCTCCGGATGTAAGTCAAAGCTTTATTTTTAATTCCCGTTCTGGTTGCAATGCTCTTTCTTATGTGTTTTTATTTTTTGCTAGCGACAGGTGGTTTTGCGGTCGTGGAGAATGATCGCCTGGTTCAGACGGCAGCAGAAATAGAAGCTATTACTGGGAGAGATAGGTCGGCTGCTTACCTGATCAGGAACGCTACACTTTTGGAGTACAACTTGATCCTTCCACAGCAGTCCGTGGTCAAGCAGAGGGACACGGCTGAAGAGAAGGCTGCCCAAGCTAAAGAAGGGGCCGAGTCGAAGAGCAGTAAAAGGAGGCCCTTTCCGAAACACCCGGTTGCCGGGGGGAAGAAGCTCAAAAAGTCTGACGGTCCCTCTCCCAGCACCTGTCCAGATATCCCAGAGGAGGGAGATGTGGAGGGGGAGCAAGGCGAAGATGGAGGAGAAGGTGCTGGAGGTAGCGACGGTGTCGGGGCTTTGTCTTCTGGGCAAGTAGGCGAGATGCAAGAGTGGTCGGATGACGCTTTCCGCCAAGCCTTCGAAGGTTCGGAGAGGACGGAGAAGTCCAAGAAAGTCGATAAAGTTGGGACTGGCGTCGATTTATCTTCCGGGAGCGCCTCTACTGAAGCAACTTCGGCGGTTCAAGGTGAATTTCTCTTTACTCTTTTAATTCTTGAATGATGACTCAATACATGTTGGTGACACTTGGTTTTCATATCAGGAGCGGGTAAAACGGCCAAGACCTCAGATCTTCGGCACAGGCTTGAACAATACAAGCTCTCCAAAGCTTCCGCCAAGCCGAAGCCTTCTACTAACCGCCCGGGAGACATAGTCGGCTATCGTCCTCTTCTCGGAGTTATCGAAGAAGATATACAGAAGAGGAAGAGGAGTCGATCTTCGTCTGAACCTCTTCTTGAACCCCCGGCCCCACTCCAGCCTATTCACGACATTACAGAGGAGGATACCGAGCTCATGCCCTCCCCCCATTCGTCTGAGAACCCAACCGTCATCCCAATAGATCATCCTGGCTTAGTACGAAATCCGTTTGCGGGTCATCCGGACCTGGACCCGGCATCTCATGACATCTCTTTTGATGAGGTTACTGGTGAGCACCTTCTTCCTCGCAATCCTATGGTAAGGGTGCTTGATGAGGCCAAGTCCCTGGACCTCGATTTGCTTACTACTCGGATTGTTGCTATGGGGGACGAAGCTAAGGCAAATATCGACCGGGTCGCTGAGGAGACCAGGAAGCTGATGGGGCATCATGCCCGACTGGTCAAGGCCGGGGAGGAAATTGGGAGTGCCAACATAAGACTGCGGTTAGTGGTTTCCGACCAGGCCAAGCAACTCGCCGATCAGGCCATCCAGATCTCTCAGCATGAGGCCGCCTCCGGACGACTAAAGAAAACTATGGAAGAGGCCAGCCGGGCCGAACTGTGGAAAATGGAGGCTATTTGCAAGGAATGGATCGATATGGCCATTGCCACGGTGGATGAGGTTCAGAAAGCGGATCTTGAGCAGATAGAGGAGTTATCTGGGAAGCTTGAGGCCGCAGAGCTTGCTCAAGCCAAGTTGAAGGAGGAGATGGAGGCGATGCGGACATCCCTTCAGGCTGATAGCTCGAGATACCAAATGGAGAGAGATGCTGCTGTTGTGAGGTTGTCGGCTTCCGAGGCCCGGACGAGGGAGCTTGAGGAGAACGAGGGGATGATGGACGAAATGCTCCTAGATATGTACTTCCGTACTTGGAAGCAGGACAACCTCTCCTGGATGGATGATTATCCCCGGGTCATGGCTAGGGTTTATCTTCGGGCTTTGGAGGAGGCTAGGGCTGATGCGGATAAGGAGGGTGGTGTGGCCTTCAGGATGGATGTGGTTACCGCCCAGTTTACCAAGGAGGAGAGGGTGGCGGTGAAGGAGGGCATGCGGTTGCTTGCAGCTGAGGAGGCAGTTGTGCAAGTAGAGGATGATGATCACGATGATCAAGGAGCAGATGCTGGTAAGTCTTCCTTTCTAGTCTTTCTGTTAACTTGGTTGCTTATCACTAATGAATTCTTTCTCTAATCGGACAAGTGGGCAACAGGACAAGGATAAGACTCCGACGCAGCCGGCTCCTTGATTAGACCTGAAAATTATTTTTATTTTTATTTTTTTAATTTTTTTGGACTTGACAAGGTTGTATATGTTAGTCTTAAAACAGTAACGTAACTCTTAGGTTGTAATTATTGCTACTTGTAATAAATAGCTCTATTCTTGACATGTAATTCTTTAACTTAAGCTGATTCTGTTGTCTTTTGAATGTTTTTGCTATTTTTACATGTTGTATGAGAAATATAGCTATGCATATTCTTGTAATTAAACTGTGTTTGATGTCAGGTTTTTGTTTAAAACATAATTTCATGACTTGCAATGTTAGCATGAGGTGCGAATAAATTATAGCCACGTGTTTACTCATGAAAGAAGGAAATACCGCCCTTTATATTTTGCTGGTAGATGGCAGCTTTGAATGTCTTGTGTGACCGAGTACGGAATGTGGTCCCGTATCTTACTGTGAGTATCCGCTTCCATTAGCGAATGTCTCTTGTTCTGTGTCCTGTACTTCAGGGATTGTTACAGGGGATAGGAGAAAAGTTTCTTAAGTAAAATTGAAATATGTGAAAAAGTAAAACTTCCAATCACGGAAGGCCTTCGATGTGCTTAAGTTCGTGGCAAACGGGCTTTGTAGTCACTTTCCCTAGCTGTGGGTCTTGGAGACATTTGTCACCCATCTTACGCCTCCACGGGGAGTTAATTCTTTTTTACCACAGCCGCACTTAAGACACATCGGAGCCGAGATCGCGCACAGTAACTACCCGGGCCATTATGGCCCGTAATCGTGGGTATTATTCGATTTACTGTGGCCGGCTAGCGCGGGTGTCGATCGTCAACCGTGAACCGCCCCTGGCTGGCCATACCTTACGTTGGGGCTTATAGTCGGTTCATAGTTGCCGGCGAGCCGAACGCCGTAATGAGCTGCCTCGGCTATAGTCGGCCTTCTCGGTGGCTTATAATCGGCTCATTACAGTTGGCTTTAAGGGCCGTCGCGAGCAATGAGTTAACCCGCAGCAGAGGGATGTCGGAGCAAAAGTGTCTCATTGGCGAGGGCATAGATTCGCATAGTACCTGTTAGGTCTTGTCCAGGTGAAGTTGCGCCGTGGAGTGCTTTGAGTGCAAATGCTATACGCATAGGATTTTGTTCAACAAAAAAGGATAAAGTTAACAAGCAGCCAAGATATAAAGGAACAAGTTAAAAAAGAGACAAGGTTTTTAAAGTGGTTCGGCACGAAAAGGCCTACGTCCACTGATTCTCTTTGTTAATTCACTTCATATGGGCAGTACAAGTTAAGAAAAATATCGACGGAGGTGCTGGATGTTCCATGTCCTCTGGAACACCTCTCCGTCCACTGTTGACAAAATATAAGCTCCATTATGGAGATCTTTATGAATTACATATAGTCCATCCCAGATTGGATCTAGTGTTCCGGGGCGAGGGAAGATTCACTTGAGGACAAGATCCCCTTCTTGTAAGGTACGATGCTTGACTTTGGAGTTGTATTATGCTGCCACTTTTTGCTTGTGGGCTGCTGCTTTAAGGATTGCATCATTTCTTCTCTCCTCAACTAGATCCAAAGACATGTGAAGGAGTTCTTCGTTCTCTTCTGGGTTATAGTGGATCCTACGGTGGGAAGGCACGATGGTTTCAACTAGGAGCATAGCCTCTGATCCGTATGCCAAAGAGAAAGGAGTATGCCCTGTCAAGGTTCTGAAAGATGTGCGATACGCCCATAGTGCCGTAGGAAGTTCATCCACCCAAGCGCCCTTTGACTTTTCGAGTTTCTTTTTGATTAGGGTTTTCAGAATTTTTTTGACGGCTTCGACTTGTCCATTTGCCTGGGGATACGCTATGGATGAGAAGCTTTTGTGAATTCCGTGCTTTTGGCACCAGTTGGCGAATTCCTCGCTGTCAAATTGAAGTCCATTGTCTGATATGATTTTGAATGGGACTCCGTACCTTCACAGAACATTTTTGATCAAAAAGTTAATAACTTTCGCTGATGATACTTTATTTAGGGGTTCTGCTTCCACCCATTTGGTAAAATAGTCGACTGCCACTATAGCATATTTGGCCCCGCCTCGGCCCATTGGTAGTTCGCCGATTAAGTCAATTCCCCATACTGCAAAGGGCCAAGGGCTGGTCATTTGTGTAATCTCAGTTGTTGGTAGCCATGGAATCTTAGCAAACTTCTGGCATCTATCACATTTTTTGACGAAATCTAAGGCATCCTTGCTTAAGGTGGGCCAGAAATATCCATATCGGAGTATCTTTTTTGCTAAAGTTTGCCCTCCGGTGTGATCTCCGTAGCTTCCTTGATGAATGTTGGATAAGATTTCCTTGGCTTCCCTCCCAGCGACACACCTTAATAACGGGTTAGAGAATCCGCGTCGATAGAGGATGTCTTCTTGTATTGTGTAGCGGGAAGCTTTCCTCAAGATTTTCTTGACTTCGTTACGCCCGTTGGGTAGTATGCCGCTTTGTAAGTGGTCTCGGATGGGAGTCATCCAAGTTGCTTCTTCGGTTGCAGCTATCAGATTCACTTGCTCAAAACTTGGGGTCAGTTGCTTTGTGATGGTTACTGCTCCGAAGATGGCGCTGTCTCTCACACTTGCTTGCTTTGCCAATTCGTCGGCCTCTTGGTTCTCTTCCCGAGGGATGTGTTTGACTAAGTAGTGGTCCAATCGGCTGAGAAGCAACTTGGTCTTCCTTAAATATGCTATGAGTCGTTCTTCTCAAGCTTGGAATTCTCCTAGTATTTGATTAACAATAAGTTGAGAATCGCTATGAAGACATAAAGAATTGGCTCCGATTTCTAAGGCAAGTTCTAATCCAACTATCACTGCTTCATATTCTGCATCGTTGTTGGTGGCAACGAACTCCAACCTTATAGCATAGTGCAGCTTATTTCCCCTAGGAGTGATTATTACCACACCTGCCCCCGAGCCTTGTTCGTTTGATGCACCATCCACAAAGAGATTCCACTTGATGTCTTCTGCTATTTCCAATTGCTCCTTATCTTTGTTGGTAGTGAATTCTGCAATGAAATCAGCCATGGCTTGTCCCTTGATGGCGGTGCGAGGGTGATAGGTGATATCATACTGACTTAGTTCAATGCACCATTTAAGTAGTTGCCCAGAAGTGTCGGGACGATGGAGTACCTGCCTCAGTGGTTGATCGGTCAGAACTTTGATGGAATGGGACTGGAAGTAGTGACGCAGTTTCCGTGATGTGATTAGTAAACAGTATGCTAGCTTCTCGAGTTTAGGATATCTGACTTCTACCCCCGTAAACCTCTTACTTACGAAGTAAACTGGCTGCTGCGTGAGGTCGTCTTCCCTTACTAAGGCAGCGCTTAGGGCGTGAGATGACACAGCAAGGTATAGGTATAACTCTTCGCCTTCGTTTGGAGTCGAGAGTACCGGTGGCCTCTGGAGGTGTTTGATTAAGTTAAGGAAAGCGGTTAAGCATTCGTCAGTCCATTCGAACTTTCCTTTGTCTTTCTTTAGAGCTTCGAAAAAGGGGACGCACTTGTCCGTTGCTTTGGAGATGAATCGGCTTAGGGCGGCCATTTTTCCATTCAAGCTTTGCATTTCCTTTCGAGTGGAAGGTATCTTGATATCCCTTAGCGCTCGGACTTGTTTAGGGTTTGCTTCAATCCCTCTGGCATGGACGATGAATCCCAAGAATTTTCCTGATGATACTCCGAAGGAGCATTTTAGAGGATTCAACTTCATTTCATACTGGCGAAGTACTTGAAACATTTCGCTTAGGTGGCTTACGTGATCGTCGGCTTTCCTTGACTTTACCAGCATGTCATCCACATATACTTCCATAGTTTGTCCTATTAGCCCTGCAAACATCTTGTTGACGAGGCGCTGGTAGGTGGCTCCTGCATTTTTAAGTCCGAAAGGCATTACCTTATAGCAGTATAAACCCCGGTCAGTGATGAAACTAGTGTGGTCTTGATCGGGAGTATGCATAGGGATTTGGTTATATCCTGAGTATGCGTCCATAAAAGATAAGAGCTCATGCCCGGCTGTGCTGTCTACAAGTTGGTCGATTTGGGGAAGTTGGAAGCAATCCTTTGGGCAGGCGTCGTTTAGGTTGGAGAAGTCAATGCATGTTCGCCACTTCCCATTAGCCTTCTTTACCAGTACCGGGTTAGCGATTCATTCCGGGTAGATGGCTTCTCGTATGAAGTCATTGGCAAGTAGATTCTTTACTTCTTCATCGAGGGTTGCTGATCGCTCTGCCCCCATACTTCTCTTTCTTTGTTTTACGGGCGCCTTGGTAGGATCGATGTTTAGTACGTGGCATGCTACGTCAGGGGAGATTCCGGTCATGTCAGCGTGTGACCATGCGAATACATCCAAGTTGTGGCGGAGAAAGTCGATGAGTTGCTCCTTCAATTCTTCTTTTAATTGGGACCCAATTTTCAATAGTCTACTCGAGTCATGTTTGTCTACAGATACAAATTCCATATCCTCTGCAGGCTCGGCGGTGGCCTCCTCCTCTTTGTCCCTGTGGTCTAATTCATTGAAGGGATCGCTGGTATATCGAAGAGGAGGGGCTTTCTTTAGTTGCTATGCTTCCAAACTTTTTGTGCAGAGGGCAACCTCTACCCCTTCCCTTTATCCTTCCTGAGATTGTTGCGACGTTCTGTTACATAGCAGTCTCGAGTAACGTCCCGGTTTCCTTCTACTTCCCCTACTCCATTGTTCGTTGGAAATTTCATCTTTAGGCACCATGGGGCTAGGACAATTTGGAAGTCAAACAAGGCTGGCCTTCCTAAGAAGGCGTTGTAGGCCGAGTGGTTTTCTATTAGCACAAATGTCTGTTTCCGCACAACGGAGCGGGGATGACTTCCAATTTCAACAAAGAGGTCCAGTTGCCCGAGGGGCATCTTTGCATCTCCAGTGAAACCGTGTAGTGGTTTATTGCAGGGAGATACATCCTTCATTGATAGTTTCATTTTGTCGAATGCATGTTTGAACAGGATATTTACTGAGCTTCCAGTGTCTACTAGAATTCGGTAAACTTCGGCGGGTTCGAGCCGGGCAGAGATAACCATGGGATCCATGTGAGGGTATTGCCTTCCTTCTAGGTCACGCTTACCGAATGTGATGTCATCACTTTCTTTCCGCTTCGGGTGGCGCTCCTCTATAACCGAATTTACACAGTCTTTATTGTCTCTAAGCGACTTTCCATATCTTTCCATCTCTTTCCAGCTTCTGTCTGCGATGTGCGGTCCTCCCGAGATGGTATGGACCACTATCTTCTCTTGACTAGAGCTGCTAGTGTTGCGGTTTCCTCTGCCGATCTCCGGTGAGGGTAGCCTTGGGTTCTCATTGGCAGGAGCTGGAGTCATGTCTTGACATTTTACATAGCGTTCCAGTTTCTTCCTTCTGATGTGTTCTTCAATCAAGTCCCGGAGATGATGGCACTCATTGGTATCATGCCCATGAGATTCGTGGAAGCGGCAGAACTTTCCAGACTTCTGCGCGTTATCTGATTCCTTCTTGTATGGTGGGCGTTTGTATCTAACTTCGCCTTGGGTGGCATGGAAGATGTTTTCGACGGTTTCGTTCAAAGGAGTGTAAGTGTCGAATCTCGGTCCTGGCCGATATAGGCCCTTTTCTCCCTTCTTGCCCCCAGCATTGTATCTGGAATCATTTCTTCGAACATCCCTTGCCGCAGCAGGCGCGTTGCTGTGAGTTGCCTTATTTTGTTGTCCTGATTGCCCCTCAACGGCAGCATCCTCAAGCCTCATATATTTCCCGGCTTCGTGGAAGAAATCGGGTAAAGCGGCTGGTTTTTCTTTTGTCAACCTCCTAGCAAACTTAGTATCCGGATGCACACCGCTACAAAGGGCCATTAGGATAAGCTTATCATCGGCATCTTGGACTGCGGCCGCTGCGGCATTGAATCGGGTTAGGTATTTCAATTTGATGCTGGATAGGTTTCTCTCCAGGTTTCTGTTTGATGCTGGATAAGGAGTAAGCGTCCTTGGGTTGTTCCACATGAATGCGGAACTGACCGATAAACTTTTCTTTCAACATTTCCCACGAGCTGATGGATCCCTGGGATAAATGACAGAACCAGGAGGTAGCGAGATCTGCTAAGAATAGTGGAAAGCATTTGCACAGTACTCCCTCTGTTGCTCCACTCATGAGCATATGCTGTGTGTATCTCTATAAGTGTACAATGGGGTCGGAGGTTCCTTTGTAAGGTTCCATTGTTGGCATCTTCCATTCTCGGGGGGTGATAGCGATTTCGATATTGCGGGCGAAAGGGCTAGTTACCCTAGCGCCTATCCCTCGATCTCTTTGCTCTCGTTGGACGAACTCTCTGAATAAGCGTGCCATCCTTTCATCAGAATTTGGAGCAGATAGAAACGAGTTCGGTTCTGCTCTGTGGGATTGATTTCGTCCAGATGACCTGTAGGGATGGTATCGTCTATCATTCCTCATATTTTCCAGTGACTGCCCTTGGTCTTCTGGGAGCATGCTAGGGTCAGCTACAGTTGGCCCTTGCCTTGATCTCCCCATGCTGGGTTCTGATCTAAGCACTTCCTCGGGTCCAACTTCGGGCTGGACTCTAGCTCGGCCCCTTCCGTTGGCGTTTCCGTGGTTAGGCAGTACAACCGGCTCAGCTACAGTTGACCTCCGCCCGGTACCTCCCCCGTTGGGTTCGGTTCCAAGCGTTTCCTCAGGCCTAACTTCGGGCTGTGCTCGATCTCGGCTCCTTTCCTGGCTGCTTCTGCCGTTAGCTCCTTCGAAGAAGGAAGATCTTTGTTGTCTCTGAGATCCTCCTGACTGGGACTCACCCCATGATTCAGTGTTGCGGTTGGACTCTTCAGCATCCCTTAAGCGTGACATGAGATGGTCCACCAAGGCTTCCTGCTGGGACGTGAAGCGGTTAGTTACTTCAACCACAACCCTGTCTAAATCTGCCCTAGTAATTGCTGTGGGCTGTTCTGCGGCAGGAGTGGTCGGATTAGCCTGTCCTTCATTTGGTACTACTACTGGAGGAGGACGATTTACCTGATCCATGACCGCTGGATCTGGAAGACTGCTGGATGCGATGTTTTTTCCTTTGTTAACATCTTTTTTCTGCTTAGGAGGCATGTTTTCCAAGCGATGAACGATGCTGTTAGGAAAAAGGTTAACTGGAAGAAGCTGAAGCTTCGAGCCTCTAATTCTCAGTGAAAGCACCAAAAATGTTTGCACAAAAAATGGACAAACACCTCAAAGTCGTATGATTTAGTTGATTTTATATTGTTCTCAATGACTTGGGTGAATTAAGCAAATATATGAAAAGCAGGGACTAAGCTGTAAAAGACACGCAGATTTATAGTGGTTCAGCCAGAACGTGCCTACGTCCACTTTATATATTATTTCTCCTTTCTAGTTCAGATTACAAGTACAAATCTTTGGTACCAGTAAAAGAAAGTTGTTTGAAAGTTCTCTCCGTGCTTGAGCTCTCAAACTTGTTCCCTATTGTTGTACCCCTGCCCCTCTATTTATAGAGTGAGGCTGGAGGCAGGGGTCTTGGATGTATATAGCTGCTGGTGGGCCTGGGCTGGTGTGGTCAGGCCTGGTAGCGTTGGTTCGGCATTGCTTTGGTTCGGCACTAATTGGTTCGGCGGTAGGTGGTAGACGCTTTGGTTCGGCATTACTTGGTTCAGAGATGGTTGGAGTAGGAGTTGGTCCGGTAGCACCTGGGAGGCAGCTGGTCCGGTAGTGAGGTGGAGTAGGAGTTGGTCCGGTAGCACCTGGGAGGCAGCTGGTCCGGTAGTGAGGTGGAGTAGGAGTTGGTCCGGTAGCACCTGGGAGGCAGCTGGTCCGGTAGTGAGATGGAGTAGGAGTTGGTCCGGTAGTACCTGGGAGGCAGCTGGTCCGGTAGTGAGGTGGAGTAGGAGTTGGTCCGGTAGCACCTGGGAGGCAGCTGGTCCGGTAGTGAGATGGAGTAGGAGTTGGTCCGGTAGTACCTGGGAGGTAGCTGGTCCGGTAGTGAGGGGAGCTAGTTTGGTCCGGCAGTGGTAGGGATGCCGAATGAAGCTTAGGCAAGCCTGGACGAATCTGGTGCTCCTTGGTCTTGGGATCTCCTGGGTGAGAACACGCCCAACAATAATAATTGTGGATGCTCTCCCACTATGAAGATAAATTGCCTTCATTTATATAAACTTAAAGATGAATGCGTTACTTAAAGACTAAGAAAATTAATTGTCAAAATATCTTGAGACATTTCCAAATTCATATTACTATATTTCAATACAAATAAATAATGACAATCCTAGTTTCCATAATTTCCCTTTCTTGAATTGATCTCCAGAAATATGTTTCGTTATTCATAGTAGAAAATCAATTGATATATAGCCTTCTTTAATGTTTATTTTAAACCGATTGACCGATTAATTTGTTTTATTCCAACAAAATATCCTTTGTTAACTTCCCTTTTCTTTCTTTCCACGTATAACCTAGTCAATTAGTTGAGTGAATCGATTAATTATTTTTCTTTCTTTTTTGGAAAATATCTGAATCACGCAAATTTAACATCATCGTCCAAATTATGATCATAAATTGAAGGTAAATTCCAATCCACAATGGGAGAGAACAATAAGCTTCACTTTTGATCAAATATCATTAACAAAATAAAGGTTCTCTATTAAATATAAATGATACGTCGTAACTAAGGCTCTAAAACCAAGCTCATGCAATGATAGAATAGAATAACCAATTATGTTTATTATGAGAATACTCTAAAATAGTTAAAACGTAACATATTTTTTGATTTAAAAGAAAATCAAATATAAGCTAAAGACATTATATTTTTGAGTTCAAAATTCTAAAATGGTTTTTTTCCATTAATCTAGGAACTTTATATATATAGGAGTAGAAACCCCTGCAACATTGCACCAGTGCACTGGTTACTGGGTATTGTAGTATATAGGTACAAATACATGGTTGAAATACATTTGATGATATTTCTACTTACGAGTATTACAACACATACTTCACACGTAATGATGGCATACGGTTTGTATATCAATTGTTTTTCTACAAATTATATATGTTTAACATAATTAAAAGAAAATGATTAGCACACATATTTATCATATTTTTATGTTCAAATCATGTGTAGTCGATTTGAAATTTTATTTCTAAATTGCAACATTTAATTTTTTTGTTAATTTGAATTTTTATTTCTATTATAATTAATAAAAATTGAATTTGTAAAGAAAGCTTATTTATTTGATCTTAGATTTTAGTGATATTAAAATTTGTTAATATTTATAGAGGGACATTTTGAATTTGCAATGGAAGTGTGGCAGATCGTGTTTCTAAATGATAATAAGATTTAATAAATCTACAGAGGGCCGTTTTTAAAAGTTCACACTGACACCAAAAAATGTAACACCAACGGTATTACAATTATTATTAAAGACAGATGTCTATGTTTCTTACCGCATTGTTTTGAAATTTTAATTTCATATTTGAAAATGAAGAAATTAATGAAACAAAAACTAACACGTGCTTCACACATGGTTTTCTGATGAAAATGTATAATAGTAAAACATATTTACAGAAATAAGAAAATTAATTATGGATAATTGAGTAAAGTTTTGATACAAACAATTGGAAACATAATATGAGCTTTTTTAAGTTCATATAATTAAACATGAAATAAGGAACTCGGCATACATGAAATAACTAAAGTTTTTCGATTTACACGCATATATAAAAGAACTTAAGTTTTCCAATTTAAACCTCAGTAACTTACTTTGAGTCGTATTTCTCACCATCAATCTTTTGCATAGGACTTTAGAAATAAAAAGGGAATAAATAAGTAGCCTTTAAATTGTTGACAGAAAAGCCCATACTATGAGAAAATGAGAACAATCATATCAAATTAGATCTAATAGAAAATATAAGATATAAGAAGCTGAATTAACAGTTTGCACCTTACTGGAAAAGGATTACAGTATGCAAGTCATAATGAAGGAAGTAAACATTCAAAAATTAAAATAAAGGACAAGTTCTCAAAGTGGGCTAATTTTCAAAACTATTTCGCATTTTGAGCTACTTTGCAAATTTATTACCAAAAATGGCTGGTTTACATCCATTCAGCAGCTACATCAGCCACGGTCTAACTGCTAATGTTTTAGCGCAACTATGAGTTGCGCCTATGTTAAATTAATATAGGTGCAACTCATAGTTTCGCATAATATATTTATCTCGAAATTGATAAGGCACAACTATGAGATTATTAATTTTGTATCCAAATTGATATGGCGCATCTATGAGTTGCGCCAACAATAATATAACATAGGCACAACACATAGTTGCACCTATGTTATAAATTTTTAGGCGCAACTCATAGTTGCGCCTGTATGACCTACTGTATTTAAAAACAACAATAGCCACACTTTTCACCACACTCCCACTTTACCATTCATTCCTCCTTCTTACTTTCCCAATTCCGAACCCAAAACTCCCCAATCACCAAATTCTAATTTATTCGTCAAATCTGCTCGAAATCATCATATTTTGACATCATTAATTGATTAGAACAAAGCTAAAACAATCTTTGCAAGGCAATTGACTAAACTCTATTTTTGTACCTAGTGTAATTTTCAATTCTTTATGTTTTTGTGTTGATTTTTAGTTCCATACCTTTCATATTAAGCTAGCTGAACTGGTATGGATAATTGGAAGATCGAAGATGATGTATTGGTGAAATATTAAGAACAATGGAAAGCTGAATGTGAATTTATTCCTGAAACTCATTTTGAAACAGTTCCTCAAAATTTTGGTATTGTTTTTGAATCTGCTTTGGAGAATCAGTTTTGCTTAGATGAACCAAATCAAAGACCGGGGAAATAAATTAGCCGCGAAGGTCGAGTGAGACAACCAACACATCCAATTTGATATTTTGGAGTTATTTGTGACATATTTGTATGAATCAGACAAATGCGGGGCGTCGATTTTACGGATGTGCATAGTACCTAGATCATATAACTAACCCGAATGGTGTTGAGTGCTATAGATACATCAAATGGATAGATCCTTCATTGACTTCTAGGGAGTTGAATATGCCCTAGAGATGCAAGCCATAGTGAGGCGAATGGAGAAAGAATATAGTAGGCTACGATATCAGGTAAACTATTTACGGTCCTTAAATCCAATTTGGAAAAGGGTCTAGTAAAATGGTTAATGCAATTGTTATGTCATGGTTGTGTATCAAACTTATTTGATAGAGTTATGTATTCAGTAGTTTTAATGGTTGGTGTATTATTTGCTTGTTGTATTACTTGGTTGTTGTAATGGTTATATAACATTTGATGTATTACTTATTTGTTGTAGTGGTTATGTAATGTTTGATGTATATTTTATTGTTGTTCGACTTTGCGTACAGTGGATATTGCATACAAAATAAATCACAATCATGAAACATAGCAACTAACATCAATGTTCGACAAAACATAACATTCAACACCAAAGTTACATACAGAATAAAAATAGAAGTTCTACAATACACGAATAACATAAGCAGTAAAAGCAAACAAATTAGCTAGTGTTTCTTGCATGTTCTTCTCTTATGACCCAAGTTACCACATTGTCCATATTTGTCCTATCTTATATCCCCCATTTCGTCCATGACCCCACTAATTCTTGTGGTTCTTGGTCTTCCTATATCCCTATATATAGGTGGTAGTTGTATAGTAGGGCCTACATGTACATCCCAATATCTATTGTAAGGCACATGATGAAAAACTAGGGAATAACTATGTCTATAACTCTCTGCTGTAAACCATGGTGAAATAAGATCATGGTAAGCTCTGTTAGCTCCTCCTCTATATCATGCACATGCAGACAAAACACGAGAACATGGAAAATATGCAAGGATAGGAATATTGCATGAACAGTCGCAACTATGGTTGGCAATATTTACTGTGTAGTTACGTACATTTGTGTCTGTTACTAGCCACTCTGTCAAGCTGAACCTGTTAATGCTCTTACTTCATGCTTCTGCTGCATATTTTTTCATCATTTTTTTATATGTTGTAATGAGTGCAGCTGTGTACTCTAATCCATCAGTACGTCTTTTGTAGAAGTAACTATTAAGGCGATGAAAGGTACATGCTACTAACACCTTCATCGACAATGATCTTGCATATTTTAGAACTCCATTGAAACTCTCTGAAACATTAGTAGTCGTCATACAAAATCTTTCACCGTTGTCCCTATAAGAGCCCATTGTTCATCCTTATGTCTAAGACTTCTGTCAATCCGTCTATCAGCAGCCGGACCAACAATTTTTAGTTGCTTTCTTTGTTCTTTGTATGTTACCTCGTCTCTTGCTTCAGCACAAGCATGGAATAAGTTTTGCAAAATTTTGCTACCAAAACCTGCCTTTTTTAAGTTTGCTTTCAAATGGTGAAGGAAGAAGTGATGATGATAAGATCTTCTCCATTTCTCTTGCAAGGCGATTGGAATTCCTTTCATTCTATCAGAAATGAATGTAATGCATCTTGCATTTAAAGATGGAATTGGGTATCTCATGCATGAAAAACCATCCCCAAGTCTCCGCTGATTCGATTCATATAATAGCAAATGCCAAAGGAAAAGAAGAGCTATTAGCATCAGCTCCTGTAGCCACAAGCAACGTACCTTGATATTTACCATAAAGACGCATTCCATCAATAGAAAGAATAGGACGACAATGCTTGAAACCTTCTATGCTCGATCCAAATGCCTAGAATGACCCTCAAAATTGAACGTCGTTAGTATGAACATGATAAGCAGTGCCTGGATTGCTTTTCTGTATTGTATGAAGTATGACAAGTCATTATATGATGATTCCCAATTGCCAAATATTTTCTACACGGCTTTTCTTAGTCCTTTCTAATCTTTCACGTAGCTTATTTGAATTTTGTAAGTATTTTCCATAAGCTCTTGGGTAGATTTTGCAGTGTAACTTGGGTACGATTGAACATGTGGAAGGACTTTGGTGCAAATGAACTTCGACGTTGCATGTTTGTGATTCGAGTTGATGATTAGATTTGAGCATGTGTGATTACCATTATATTTATTTATTACCCACCATCCAGCATGATCTCTTTTAGAAACAATATCATGAAGCCTCCATGGACAGTTATCATGAACGTCACATATAGCAGTGAACGCTCTAGCATGAGACTTAATGTTTTAAATGAAACCAAATACTTTGTCGACCATTCACTTATATGTTCAGTTAAAGATTCCTTTGGTTAAAAAATCATACCGACTCGAGGGTCTTTCTTTGCACATTCTTGTCCAAACATTTCATTGGTAAATTTAACTTCTTGCATAATATATCTTTCCATGATTGTGTCGTTGAATTGGTCATCCTCTAACGATTCTTCCATCTTGATATGCTCATCAATGTCATCAACTTCCTCTAGAATATCATCAAAAGAAGCATCATTATTAACATTCATAGCATCTATCCATGTGTCATCTTCATCAAGTGAAGCAACGATTTCCATGCTATCCAAATGTGATACATCATTATCAGCATTTCCACCCTCCATATCTTCAGTTTCAACATCTTCATTTTCATCTTCATTTTCTTATACATATTCGTTTGAATTCTGAGTTGGAATTGACTGTGGAGAATACGACATGAAACCATACACGAGTGGCTGTGGTGGATATGGCATGACACTATAGCCAAGTGTCTGTGTATACAACCTATAAACAAACAAATAATTGATAATTACATAAATATATAGAATAAGAATGAAACATACATGCATCACATGAAACCATACCTAGGTATTTGTATGTAAACGCTCGATGACTGGTAGGAATAATATGGGTAATACATTTGACTTTGCTCGGCAGTATTATTTGGTTCAGGTTGGTTTGCATAATCTACGATATAAGCTTGTGATTCAGTTGTTTGTATCACCCCTCCTTGTTAACGTACAACTCAATTACTTTCATCCCCACACAAAACATAGAATCGAGGTCTTCGTCATTGTTCACCTCAATAGCAATCAGACCATCTTCCGTAACCCATTTACTTACTAGCAAGATGTCAAATTCAATTAAACTAATCTTTGTAACTTTGTAAATTATCGTTTTCAACTCAAGATAATTACAATCCTTCCTCACTATAGATCCTTTATGCTTTCCGCCAACATAAGTTGACCTGCTATTCTCGTCGATGATTAAATCGCCATCATAATGACAAATAATAGGTAGGATAGCCATAGATCTAGTAAATTTTAAGAAATTAAATTTCAAATACAGATCTAACAAAATAAGTAGACAAATGTTTCAAATCTTTACCTCAAATATAGAAGAAAGTGAAATCTTTGTTGATCGTTTTCGAATGAAACGAATTTGAGTGGATTTGTTATATTTTTAGTTGAGTTGTAGCAAGAGCAATGAAGTTTAGATTTCTGAAATAAGTTGGAGAAGAAGAGTTATGTTGGAGTAAAGAGGCTTATAAGGTAGTATAAGCTGTTGTTGGGCCAGCAGCAGAAGCCCAAGTAAAGGCGTAACTAATAGTTGAGTCGGTTGCTTTATACGATAATGCAACTGCAAGTTGCGCTGCTATCTATATACCAAACCGCAACTTACAGTTGCGCACTGCTGTTAGTTACAGGCACAACTCATAGTTGCACCTGTAACCTACCGCTGTTCTAAAAACAGTAGCTCATAAAAGTTGGCCTACTATTCAAAACCAACTTATTTCAGGCAAATCGAATTCAACTTAAGCATATCATATGCATTTCATTCAAACCGTATATATGAAAACAACAACAAATTTCAAACCCACAAATCAATTAAACAACGTAAATATCTTGTTCTTACATCAATAAATTTCAACTTCAAATACAATACAAGTTAAAAACAAAAACCCAACATGTAATCTATCGTATAAGGTTCCTACAAATGATAACAACAACAACAACTTACCTACAAACTAAATTAAATGATGCAAACACCAACCATACAACCTAATCTCTTAAGTTTCTAATTTCGTGTGGTGCTCTACTTTGTGTTTGGGTCAAAAGCGGTTAAGATGGTCTGACTTCAATTACGTCATGCCCCGGTTGAGTGCCTTGTGAAGATCCAGCCACATCTCTCATACATCTTCTTTGGTACGTTCGACCAAAAGCTTTAGGCGAACAAGGCACATAAGGCTGTGGTCGTTCGAGCTTGTGTCTACCAAGAATCGATTTGATAATTTCTTTGATGCTGAAACACTTACTTTTAACTCGATCTTTATCTCCAATGTCTACTAGAACATCATCAACTTCGTTCAAAATAAGATACAACCCTTGAACCTAAAACAAAATAAGTATTGACGTAAGTAAGTTAAGCTACTTAAACGAGTTAAAAGAAAACTTATTAACCAAACCAAGTCACGATCCACGGGTTCTCATAGAGCATATCTAGGCAATCTAGCAGATGATTTTTTAAGAACAAATCATCTTGTTATATGCCAATACCAATAGTAGTATTGTTTGATGGTGACTCTTGGTATGCGTTCAACTTGTACATGATCCAACATATGATCCCATTTGGCTACATAAGTGTTATACAGAGCTCTATTCCAACCATTTGGGAACACTTGCTTGGATGCATCCAGTATTTACTGATTAAGGCCAAATTACCTCATCATTCTGCCCGGGTAGTGCATGGCCACACTTTGCAAACTAATGATTGGGGTTCTTGAATACCAAGTTTGTTGTCCATTTAAGAAAACTGGTAGCAAATCCTGTACAATCTCAGCTGTGTATAGCGTCCAATCAACATTATACTACTCCGTAACATCAAGCTCATTGCGATAGAGTGTGGCATGATGGGTTAGATTATCTCTCCATTTATCTCCCTTCCATCTACAATCAATGAACAAAATAATGTGTGAATATTATACAAAACATAGAGTTTTTAATAGAAATTACTAGCGGTTTTTACCTAGCCCATAAGGTAATCCAGTAGTGACATTGGCATGAACATTTGGACGACCAACAAAAATATGCATCCATGTCCAAGCCTGCACAATATCAGTGTTAAACAAGGTCTTTAAAATATTAGTAATATTATTAAGTAAAAAATGTTATACTTGCAGAAGGGTTAGGAAACCGGCTAAGCCGTTCGACTTCCTCAGCGCCAAATTATCCAACTCCTTATAGAAAGCGCATAAAACTGCACTACCCCCGAATAATTAGAAATAGTGGCAAAGTCTTATAGCAGGTATAATCATTTGACACTTACTCGACCCGTCGAATGGTTTGGAAAAAGACGGGATGCTATAAGAAGCAATATGACAGTCCGTGTGAACTATTCTAACTCCTCAACTGGTGAATCGGGAGTAATGTCCCGGTTAATTATAAGGTCGTTTATACATTTAATCTTCAATTCTCTTCTATTAACCACTGCTTTGGGGGGTTGAATCTCACCAAGCAACTGGTGACAAACATCATCTACGTCCACATTACCAAAGTTATTTAGAACGGCGCCTTCTATAGGAAGGCCAAGCAAAATAGAAATATCTTAAGAAGTAATTGTCATTTCTCCAACAAAGAAATGAAAGGTGCTAGTCTCGGGCCTCCATCTATCGCATAATACAATGAGTAAAGACATATCAAATCTGATATACTTTATCTACATGAAATACCAGAAGCCTGCCTGATGAAGTAATTGTTAAACTCGATGGTCTTCAACCATCTCTATAAAGTCTTCAAAACTTTGCGAATGATCCAAATAGTCGAAGGGTTTTATGTTCTACAAAACAGAGAATTATAATGTATAGTTAGTTCAAAATTCTAAAATTCTTCAACTATTTGCTATACTTAGCAAACAAAAAAATTTACCCTGATTAAATCTTCAAAATTTACGTATTGATTATCCTACAAATATAAAACGCTACCATCAATGGATCCGCTCTTCAATTCTAAAAGTTCATGCAAGAAAAATGCAAATTAATAACATCGTTTACAAGCTACGATTGATTTAATGGTAAGAATTGGATTACGACCACCTAGAACAAGCTATTTGACAATGTTTATTACAAATAGAAACAAATAATACGCAAATTAGAAACTAACAAAAAAACCTAGGGCTTAGACAATACCAAAATCATATTGTGTTGATGAAGATCCCGCTTTCGTTGTTATAGATTTGTTCTACTCGAAGATCGGCAAAGAAATTTATTAATTTTGAGTGGAATTGATCAAAAAAGCAAGATTTGAGGTTTGGGAGAGATGGGCTCGAGCTGCAGCAATGGGGAGCAAAAGCGGTTTTAAGAAGTTAAGTGGGGGTGGGGTTGTTGTTGCCTTTATGTGGTAGTAGTAAATCCATGTAGGCGCAACTATGAGTTATGCCTGTGCGTGTACTATTGTAGGCGCAACTCAGTTGTGCATTGTCATTTTAAAATTAAATTTTATAGGCGCAATTTATAATTGCGCCTATGATAATTTATCATAGGCACAACTCAAAATTGCGCTAAAACATTGGAAATTAGACCAAAGCTGATGTGGCTGCTGACTGGACGCAAACCAGCCATGTTTGGTAATATGTTTGCATTTCCCACTTCGATAATTAGCCCACTTCGAAAATTTGTCCAAAATAAAATAAAACGAAGGTTAGATTTTGTCAAATCAAAGATGCTTGCAAAAGCTCATAATACACATGTCCCACTTTCTACATACATTTATACATGTCCCACCCAGGTTATCCATGCTTATCCATGATTAGCATGGATTCTTATACATATTAAAATGAAGTCCATGTTATAACCATCTGCTTGCAAGCTTTATTCAAATTCAGAAACCTGTTCGTAATTAAATAAATTTTTGGAATTGAATAAAAAGGTTTAATAAAAATGCATTTTAAGAAAAAATTACATGTGTTATCCTATTTTGAAAAAAAGAGGAAGAAAAAATAGTAAGGAGCATTAGAAGGATCCATAGAATTCAACCTAAATGCATCTTGATTGTCAAAAAAAATCTGTTTACAACTATAATTTACAATTAAACTATATTACATAATTAGTAGCATTTTTTGTAGTAGTAGTAGGCCTCTCATTTTACATTCTCTTACCCCAAATAGGCAAGAAATAAAAGAGAACCGATCTATATGTACCTTTTCTCATACCTCACTCTACATCATATAGAAAAGTAGAAAACTAAAACTAAAACCCAACAATGAATAAAAAGTGGGAAGTAAAATTCATAACTCGAATGGAGTTAGTAACTTAACGGAAGAATGTCTATCAACAATCTTGCCTCTTGCTAGTAAGGGGTAATGACACTCCCGAAATATCAAGTGGGGTCTATGGTAAAATAAACACCGTCAACTTTTCTATCTTTGAGCCCAAGGCTTGCCATTGATTTTATCCAAGTCTTTGGAATTAATGGTAAATTTTCCTTCTGTTGCAGCTTTGAACTGACATTTATGTTATTCAAAGCATTGATCACTTCAATGTACTCCTATTCACCTGCTGGAATTGATGTGCAGTTTAGTTTTCTCCAGTTAAGATCTACCGACTCTTTGCAACCAATGATGACAAACATAAAGCAGGTTTCAAGATGATATGTATAACTCTACTTAAGTTATATTTTTAAATTGACATTAAACGGATATTGATTTCTCACTTAATACATAGCTCCTTCGCCCATTATTGAATCTCACATTATTATCTTCATAAGTACTAGTTCTGCATCATGTAGAACTCTACATTCATCAAATATTACATCATCACAAACTTGGCTTACTGACTCAGCAACGCTAAAAGAAGATATCTGCACTTCACTTGAAGGGTTTAGAACAAGCCTTTTTTTAACGGGTACTTTATTTACTAAACTAAAATAGGGGTACAAATTATGAGGATCTTAGGAACAAACAATGGTAGAAAAAGAATAGTAACTCGAGCTCTACAATAATGACTTTCATGAGAATAGTCAATAATCCAATCTTTATTAATGAAAATCAAAATCAAATACAAGATCAAAGACAATTTCATCAACAAAATCAGATTGGCTATCATCCTCATAATTTCTCTTCTCCTAATCCTAGCTTTCTTTCATCATCTTATAAAGAAACCACCAACCTCCCCCCTCCCCTATCCCCCCTCCGACATTGATGAGGATGGGTTTTAAATAGTCATAAATCGTAAAATATATTCAGCCCTAGTCAATAAACATCAAAGAAACTTAGCCCCAGACTATAGTAATCAACAATCGGTGCAGAAAAAACACTCAGTCCCTGGCTTTCAGCAAGTGCAGAAAAATCAAGAAAGGCCAAATCATATACTGCAGAATTACAACAAAGGCTAGAGATATACAAATACATTTAAGGAAAAGGCTGCATATCCTGGGAACTCCTCTCAATCTCAGATGGATCACTCCATAAGGAAGTCCTCTTCTTGAGCTGAAATGGTAAAAAAAAGGGGTTGAACTCTATTTTCAACTTAGAATTTGTTGCTCCTTTTATTCTGAATAAGAAAAGGATGATAGTAGTGAAAGAAGCTATTAGTAATAAAATAGAGAATAAGTGGAATAGATTGGTTATGGCTTATGCATTTGGAAACCGACCAACTATCATCATTTCAAGGCATTCGTAACAAGAACTTGGAAACCGATAGGTAAATTTGAAAGATATACTAAAATAATGGTTTCTTTGTAATCAGATTTTCAAATCCTTCGGAATGTGATAATGCAGTTAATGGGGGTCCAAATTTTATCAATGGAAAATTGATAATACTAAAAAAATGGATAAACAAAGCAAAAATGGATAAAGACTTGTTGTCTACTATCCCAATATGGATCAGACTCACTGATTTGAGTCTAAAACTGTGGGATAAGGATGCTTTCAATGCAATTTCCTGTTCGAACATTTGACTCTAACGAGCTTTAGCCTCGCATAACTGGAATTGAGTGTTAAACTACATACTTAACTATCCTTTAAAGCTCGTCGATGGAACTATAATTTGACAAACTTCATGAACTCTAACATGGATCGTTCTTCGAAGTCGGGATGACACGGTTGGGACGGTTGGGATGGTCAGCGATGACGGTCACTCCGGTTGAAACTCGAAGTCTTGTCATTTTAACATCCTTTGAACTTGTAGAAATTTAAAGTATTATGTCACACTGCGTTACACAACACGATCATGCACTTCACACCAGGGGGAACACGGGTTTATTGCCATCTAATGATGATTTTTACTGAGTTCAATAGCTATGGATCCCGGATGCTTCGAACAACAGGGAGTTCAGAGTCCTCCACTTCCTATAATTGAAGTGTCGGACATCGCAGTTGAAGTAGTAAGTCCTACCCCGGATGAACTGCCGGGTGTAGCTCTCATCCTAAATCCGGAGGATTCTGTTCGTTCAAAAATCTCTGAAGACATGTTAGGCAGGATCTGCCTTAGGCACGAATTGTCACTAGATGATGTTTTATTACCGAGACCAGAAGACAGAGCCCACAATTCCCCAGAAGGATACACTGCTTGCAATAGGATTATGTGTGCAGCCGGAACGCTGCCTCTGTTTAACCAGTTCGTTCAGGAAGTGTTGTTCTTCTTGAGCATTGTTGCATCCGAACGGATACACTCTTCTCAACAGCTTGTACATTATCTTCATGGAGCATCTTTCCCAACCCCCGACTGTCGAGGAAATTAGATATCTATTTAACGTCAAAAGTTACGAGGATAACCCTTCGTTCACCTTCTTAGAAGCAGTCGGAAACTGGCAAGTAGTGGTAGGCGCTTGGAGTAAATTAAGCTACTTTAAAACCGAGTGGTTCTTCGTTCGGTGTCCACCAGGATTAGTCAGATAGTGGCTAGTTAGACATAAGTGCCCCAACTTCTTTGTCGATTAATTGGATAATATAAGTTGATGCTAATACTTCACTTCTTTTGTAGCTTCGATTCCGCAGCCCGAAGGAGCGCAATATAAGGAGATAGTAAGGATTCTCCAATCTGTGCTGGCCGGGCTCAGAGAAATCGATAAAGTCCTTACCGATGAAAACTTAATCGTCATGGGGCTGATAGAGGGAGATCAAAGCATCGGGCTAGTAGGAGTTCCCATGGTGGATCCGATGAGGAAAGTAAGAAGGAAAGCTCCTATTTTGCCCCCAGTTGGGGAAGTTCGAAGTGTTCCTGGGGTCGTAATCATTGAACAAGGCAATGATGGGAGCACGTCAGCCACGGATGAGCCTGCAGTTGCGCCTTCACAGAGTCTTCGATCATCTGAGTCAAAAAGAAAAGGCAAGAATCTCGCCCATAAATCCCAGAGGCGTAAAACTATTGTGGTATCTCTACCTGCCGTAACTGCTATAAGTCGGGAGACTTCTCCTCCGCAAATGGAGAGTTCTTTGAAAGGATTGGCGGATATCCCTATTCCCGATGACTTGACTTCATTCAATATTTTGGATTAGAGGGACTTCACACCCCGTCGCAAACCGATGCAAGCTTAAGTGCTTTAGATATAGGGGAGCCAGCTCTTGCGAGCAAGGCCACCACAATCGGTCAGTTGAGAGGTTTGCACATGCATACACACATTTCACGGCACCACACAACTTATAATCACATGTTTTCTAATTTCAGGAGATAACTAATTATGCTTCTCTCTTCATTTTACAGACACAATGGTGAGCCAAGGGTCGATGCTTAGCAGTCTTCATTCTAAACGTCACGCATCCAGCTCTTACTCCGAATCTTATAGGCACGAATCTGAAAGACATTACAACCGTGGCCATTACTCCACCCAGGAGCGTGAGCGTTATGAAAGGGAAAGGGAGAGGCCATATAATTATAGGCGTTGTTCCCAATCGCGATTGCCTCCACCCAAAGGTTCACTAAAACCCTTCGGCACTAGCAAACAACTCTCTGATACTGCCTACCAAATAGCGCCTCATCGAACTTCGAAATCTGGCGAACAACGCTGTAGAAGTGAGGCGGAAGCTCCCATCGTTACAGAACCGACCGTTATAGAACCCACTGGAGAGGGAGCCATCCGGATTACTAAGTTAAAGCAAGACTTCCCAAATATCTGCTTTGATGGCTTCCACTTTCCTCCGAACTTGAAACGAATTCCCAATGGTGTATAAAGACTGGTAGGGGATTACGTGCATGACGTTTACAGCTAGTACCGGGAGTGGGTGAAAACTGCAGAAAAGGCTTTGGCGGTAGTCTTCAAGCATGCCAAGATAATTGAGAAAATGGAGACCGATCTCGCTCCGAAAAATCGAATAATAGAAGTGCTCAATAATGAAGCCGAATCTTCAAGGAAGTCGGAAATGGAGGTTGATAAGAGAGCCGATGAGGCAAAACAGTCCATGGAAAGAATGCGATAGACACATATGGCCTTGGTGGAAGAGATGGGCTACCGGAATACTACTGTCATGGTGGAGAGAGATGTTGTGCTGAAAGAGCTTAATGAGCTAAAGGAGAAATTTGCAGAGGCCATCAAGGAGAAGGATGAGGCCAACAAATCTGCCCAGGAGGCATGCGAACAGGCAGTGATACTCAAGGATGAAAGGGATGCGGCAAACTTAAAGGCTCAGGAAGCCGAGGCTAGAATTGAGAATGAAATTAAACCGGTGGAGGCCAGGATGGAGAACAAATTTGAAGATCTCCTGGTCACATACAACGTCAATGTATTAAGAAACCACAATCTAACCTGGCTTGATGAAGATTATCCTTTTTAATTGTACAAGGCTTGGAGCTGTTTGGTGGAGGACGAGAAGGTGGCTCGTAAGACTACAACCATCGACGAATTCGAGCTGGAAAGCCAAATACTTGTCGGAGATGAACCGAAAGTCCTCCACAACACTTGTTGCTCTCGAAAAGGAAAAGCTTGCTGCTAAGTATCCGGACGTTGGAGAAGGACCTGGAGTTGAACATCATGAAGCAGGCTCCGAAGCGCTCCAAGTCTCTCAATCTGAGCCTACTTCTTCTGTTGATCTCCCAGCTGTTTCGGGATACGACCCTGACCAGCCGCACCTATCTCCGGTACACAAACGTGGCTCTGAAGGGACATTGGCCCAGCATGTGAGTCAATCTGAGGAAGGTATTCTAAACACTTCTTCCATTCATCCAAATGTAGGAACACTGTAAGAAGACATTACTAATATTTTCTCCTATCTTCATTCGGCCTTAGATTCTACACCGCTTGATCCTCCTGCAACTCAAGGAATGCATCACGAGCAAGAGGCACTAATGACGGAAGCTACAACTACAATGGTCGCCACATTGGCTGGTGAGATGCATGAAATTAGTTTCATTTTTATGAACAAATGATGGAAGCACTCCTCGGCCATCAAAGCGACCCAATCACCAAAATGCCATTCGTCATTGATGAAGATGTAATGATTACGAGCTCCTCGGGCCCGACTAGTAGCATGCCGCTAGGGATTCACGCAGATCGAGCTAAGGAGATAATGGTGGAAATTAAAGCCGAGATAGAGCAAGCCAAGCAAGCTAGTAGTGTTGATGGTGACATGGCGGGTCCCGGCCCAGTCCTATGCTTATTGTTTCTTCGGGTGGCACCATCATCGATACCAGTGCGCCTTATTCTTCCAGCGTTGAGGGTGCCACCGTTCCTCCAATTCCACACATGGAGGGTATTCTGATCCCTTTAAATTTCGAGGAGGAAACAACTGTAATTCCCCCGGCCGAAGACAAACTAGCTGGTGCTGGCCGGGGAGGTAAAGGCTCGAAGAGACATCCGAGTGGCAGTGCAAGCGACCTACGCCAAAGAAGAGCAAGAAGGATAAAAAATCAAAGGCGTGGACTTGCACTTTTGCTTTTTCTTTTTGTGGATAGCTAGAATAGGATTCTCTTTTGCTTTTTATAGGCCATGTATAGATGCGGATTCACCCCCTACTTATAGGAATTCTTCGAATAAGTTTTTGTACTTATCTTTTTTAAAGACTAGTGGAAATAAAACTTCATTTTGTTTTTTCCAGCATAACTCTGTGTTTATTTGTTTAAGTATTTCAGCACTCGCATTTCCATTCAATGTACTTGTGAGGCTTTAGTCTCTGAGCCGAACTCGAGTCCGGTCGTTAAGTTCCGAAGTCATGGTTTCGGGTCATAATCAGACGTTGAGTCTAATCCCAACGTTGCGTTGTCTCGGTCAGTGGCTGGTACTTGAGTTATGCCCCCAGTCCTGGGGAGAACTGAAGTAGTCATTTGGTAGTCGTTTTCCGCCTTTGTTGATTTTAATTCAACTAAGTCGGAACAAAGTTAAAGTGAAATGAGTTTTAGTGGTCAGATCACACTCGCTCATCTGCTAGTACTTGTATCCCCACTCTGGGAATTGAACTTGTATGTTGGCGGTCGGTCACGCATGCTCATCGCTTAGAATCATATTCGCGCTCTGGGGACATGAGCTAATTTAAGGGCTATTAGTCATGATCGTTTGATGTTTGGAACCATATCCGCACTACGGGGAAACAAGTTAATTTACGGGTAGTTAGTCACGCCCGTTTAGTATTTATACTCCAGTCCGTGCTCTCGAGACTAGAGTCACTCGATGGGTGGTCAGTCACACCCATTTAACGTCTAGAATTATGTCCGCGCTCTCGGGACATAAGTTGTTTTACGGGTGGTCAGTCACACCCGTTTAATGCTCATGCTCCGGTCCGCGCTCTCGAGACCAGAGTTAGTTGATGGTAGTCAGTCACACCCATTTGGTGTTTATACTTCAGTCCGCACTCTCGGGAATATGGAGTTAGTCAACAGATGGTCAGTCACGTCTGTTTAGGTATTAGGATCTCGTTCGCACTCTGGGAACAAGGAGTTGATCAAGGTTACGGACGTTCGGATCAAATCCACCTTGATTTAGCAAGTGAAGTCGTGGATGGACGGATCCATCCTCTTTGAGTTTGGAAAAATGAAAGTGAGGTCGTGGATGGACGGATCCATCCTCCTCGAGCCTAGATTTTGGTGTTTTGTACTTCAGCTCGCACTTTGGGAGCTGGAGTTTATTAGAGGTTTGCCGTGTTTCAATCCTTCTTGTATCACTGCTAGCCCCCGAGCTCAGGGTTTCACTTAGCGAGTGACCGGTCGGATCACAGTCACTCCCTATTTGAACGAGTCCCCCCATAGGATGGGACCTAGCTCTTCATACATTGTGACTGCCATATGATGCATTTCAAGAATTTCCTCTCTGGCTTGATGAGTCTGCATTTTATTGATGAAATAAGAAAAGTACGACAAAGTCAGTTGCCTTATTACAAGTTCAAATTCAAAAAATGCATAAAAAAATTTCAAAGGAAAAGCAGATTGAATGAATAAAAGCCAGTTATGTGTAATAGCGACGGAGACTCTCGCTGTTCCATGCTCTGGGTAAAGTGAGGCCGTCAACAGTTGATAGTTTGAATGTGTCGTCTCCAAGTCTCCGCTCGATAACATACGATCCTTCCCATGTCAGATTCATGTGCGAAGGAACCGGATAAATTCGTTTGAGAACAAGATCGCCAACTTCGAAGGTTCTGGGTCGGACCTTAGCGTTGTATAATCGGGCGACTCGACTGCGGTGTGCGGCTACCCTCAAATTAGCCTCTTCACGCTTCTCATCTAGTAAATCCAGAGATTCTATAAGTAGTATGGCGTTCGTCTTTGGATCGTAATAGGTCACACGGTGAGAAGGTATTTCTAGTTCAACTGGAATAACGGCTTCAAAGTCGTAGGAAAGTGCAAATGGAGTGTGGCCGGTCGTGGACTTGTGGGTAGTTTGATATGCCCATAGAGCCATGGGAAGTTCATCGACCCACTTGCCCCCAACCTTCTCCAGTCATTTCTTCAAAATGGACTCAATAACTTTATTGACTGCTTCGACTTGCCAATTCGCTTAAGGGTGAGCTACTGCTAAGAACTTCTTCTGGATGCGGTAGCGTTGACAAAAGTCTTTGAACTCGACACTATCGAATTGGGTCCTGTTATAGGTTACAATGGTGTACAGGAGACCAAAGCGACAGATGATGTTGCGCACAACAAAGTTAATTACTTTCTTCGTCGTGATAGTGGCAAGGAAAGGGGTTTAGCTTCCGCCCATTTAGTAAAGTAGTCAACCGCGACATGGCGTACTTTGCATCACACTTGGCTAAAGGTAAGGACCCTATTATATCAATACCCTATGTGGAAAACGGCCATGGACTGACCATCTGAGTGATTTCGGTAGGCGGGCCTCTTGGAATTCTGGCATGTTTCTGGCACCTATCGCATTCCTTGGCATAATTTGATGCATCTCGGTTCACTGTCGGCCAGTAATATCCATATTTGAGTATCTTTTTGGTAAGGGCTTGCCTCCTAGTGTGATCACCGCACTCTCCCTCATGAACATCATGCAACACTTGTTTGATCTCGTCGTGGGGAATACACCGGAGTAAAGGAACAAAATACCCCCTTCTGTATAGGACTCCATTCTGGATAATAAATCACGAAGCTTATCGGTGAACCTGTCTTTTCTCACTTCTGCGCTCGGGTAAAGTTCCATTTTCAAGATAATTTCTAAATGGAGTCATCCACGACTCCTTCTCGGGCGTTGACTCATGCACCCAGCCTGTCTCCATTTGGTTAATGCTCGGATCAGTAAGTGTATCAACTGGGATGAGTCCCATTTGTTGTGCTTCGCCAGTGCTAGCCAATTTTGCTAAAGAATCGTCTTTCTGATTTTGCTCTCGAGGTATACAATGGATAGCATAGTAGTCGAACTGATTCAACACTTCCTGGACCCAAGTAAGGTAAGTGGCCAATCTCCGGTCTTTGGCTTGATACTCTCCTCGAACCTAGCATACGACCAATTGCGAGTCACAACAAATCTCCACATCAATAATTCCCAAATTTTTGGCAAGTCTAAGTCCAGCGAGTAGAGTTTCGTACTCGGCTTCGTTGTTAGTTGTGCAGAGGCCAAACTTTAGAGCATAGCATATAGATCGACCTTCTGGGGTTTCAAGTACCATTCCAGCGCCCGAGCAACGGTCATTTGATGCGCCATCGGTGTATAGCTTCCACACATGCTTAGGAGATTCGCTGGCTTTGGGCAAGTCTTCTGGTATGGTGAATTCGGCTATGAAGTCTGCCAGAACTTGTCCTTGGATGGCTTGCCTTGGTGTATAAGCAACATCAAATTGACTCAACTTGATGTTCCACATGAGCAATCTACTAGACGTCTAAGGTCGTGTTAGGATATATCATAACGGCTGGTCGGTATAGACTGATCGGGTGAGCCTGGAAATATGGACGAAGCTTTCTCGAGGCTATGACGAGACAATAAGCCAGCTTTTCCAACTTCTGGTAGTTTCTTTCTGCCCCTGCAACCTTTTGCTGATATAATAGACCGGTCGTTGGATCCGATCCTCTTCCTGAATTAGCACAACACTGATCGCGTTTGCTGAAACCACCAGATTGATGTATAATCTCTCGTGATCAACCGGCTTCGACAAAATGGGAGGTTTCACCAAATGTTGAACTAGTGCTTGGAATGCGCCTTCACACTCCTCTGTCCATTCGAAATTCCACTTTCCTTTTCTAATCAGATCGAAGAAAGGGATGCACTTGTCTATAGATCTGGAGTTGAACCTGCTTAAGGCTGCCACCTTCCCATTGAGGCTTTGCACTTGATTTATGGTTCTGGGAGTTTCGAGATTCCGAATCGCCCAGATTTTCTCAGGATTAGCTTTAATTCCTTTGGCGTTAACGATGAATCCAAGAAACTTTCATAATGTAACTCCAAAATGACACTTCAGTGGATTGAGCTTCATTCTATACTGTCGGAGTATGTTAAACATCATTTCCAAATCTCTGATATGGTTGATGGACAGTCGCGATTTCACGAGCATGTCGTCCACATACACCTCCATGGTCTTTCCGATCTGGTTAGCGAACATTCGGTTCACAAGCCTTTGATAAGTTGCTCCTGCGTTTTTAAGTCCAAACGGCATCACCTTGGAGCAATAAAGTCCCAGATCAGTGACGAAGCTAGTATGTTCCTGGTCAGGTGGATGCATCGGTATTTGATTGTAGTCGGAATACGCATCCATGAAAGATAAGAGCTCGTGTCCGGCTGTTGAATCCACTAGTTGATCAATTTTGGAAAGAGGGAAACTATCGTTAGGGCAGGCTTTATTCAAATCTGAGTAGTTTACACATGTCCGCCATTTCTTGTTAGACTTTTTGACAAGCACTGGATTAGATACCCACTTTGGGTATAAAGCATCACGAATGAACCCATTCGACTTAAGTTTATTTACTTCTTCCTTAAGGGTGGCAGATCTCTCTGGATCCACATCGCGCCTTTTTTGTTTGACCGGGACATGTCGTGGGTCAATATTTAATGCATGGCTCGCGATGTCCGGCGAGATCCCACACATGTCTGAGTGAGTCCAAGCAAACACATCGAGGTTTGCCTGGAGAAAATCAACCAATTCCTGTCTCATTTAGGGATTGAGTTGAGATCCAACCTTTACTGTTTTAGAATCGTCATCATCGTGGATCGGAACATCGATCGTCAACTCTGCCGGGGAGGCCTAATTGTCTTTGGCTTCCTCTTCATCATTATTATCTCGGGGATCAAGATCTTTTAGGAACTGGTTGTGGTGCCCGGGCCTAGGCCTAGGAGTTAGCTGTTGATTCTTAGAAAAATGGACACAAAGAGATTCCTCTGCGCCCTTGCCCTTCTCCTTACGCTGCGCATCCCGCGGATAAGCAACATAACAGGCGCGTCCAGCCGCTTGATCGCCATGAACTACTCCAACCATGTTATCAGTAGGGAACTTCAGAGTCAAACACCATGGGGCAATTGCTGCCCTGAATTCAACGAGGGCCGGTCGGCTCAAGAAAGCATTGTAGGGGGAATTAATGTCTAACACAACAAATTGCAACATCCGGACTCTCCAGCGATCTCTAATACCTAACTCAACTGGCAACTCCACCATGCTTGCTGGTATAGTTGCACTTCCATTAAAACCATGTATGCGGGACTAACACGGTTTTAGATCTTTTGCCTCCATTCTCATTTGGTCGCAAGCTCGCTTAAAAAGAATGTTCACGGAGCTTCCGTTGTCAACCAAGATCCTCTTCATCTAAGCATGACCTATTTGAGCTGAAATGACCAACGGATCAATAGTGGGGGCCTCGACTCTATCAGCATTGCGATTCCTAAAAACGATGTCGTCTATCATCGTTCTCTGTTGTTTTGTCGGGGCCCCATCGTCAGAATTACTACAACTCTCGAAGTCCACATGCCTAATCGAGCTGGCATACGACTCAATTTCCTTCCAGCTTAGATTAGTTGGACGAGGACCACCACTTACTGTGTTTATTACCAACCTCTCGCCAGTAAGCGTGGGTCCTTCATGCCTAGCTTAGCCTTGACCTTGATTCGGGTTAGATGGGTCCGCACCTCCATCCTGCGGAGCCCTAACAAACTGTTCCAACTTCCTCTCTCTAATCAACTTCTCAATGATGTCTTGTAAATGACAGCACTCATTCATGTTATGGCCGTAACATTCGTGGAATCTGTAGAATTTTCCTATCCGAAATTGCTTCTCAGATGATGGTTTTGGAGCCGGCTTCTTATACTGTCCGGTATTGCAAGTCTGAAGGTAAATGTTTTCTAGCGATGTGTTTAAAGGGGTATATTGGTCGAAGATGGTAGTTCTGGGTCTCGATCTGTGATTTGGGTCTCTCTTCTTTCCCTGACCTCCATTGCCCTTCTGTTGACCTTATTTATTCTATATATTCAATTGTGCCTTGCAAGAACTCTTGCTGGTCTATTTCATAGCAACATTACTCTAAATGCCTTCAACATTGGGCCCCGCATCGTCCTGCTTTCTAGATCGTCTAGCGTCTTCTCTCCTCAAAAACTGGGCCGCCTTAGCATAGAAACGATCCAACGAAGCGGGGGGTTTCCTAGCCAACCAATTGCCAAACTCGGAATCAGGATTGATTCCCTTAGTTAATGCCATAAGAATAGAATTATCATTAGGGTTGCTGACCTCAGCACAAGCACCATGAAACCATTCCAGATAACGCCCATGAGTCTCTCCTGGAGCTTGGGTGACACTGGACAAGGTGTTGACATCCTTTGGTCTCGTGACATGCATACGGAATTGTTCAACGAACTTTGTAGCCAACTGATCGAAACATGAAATGGATCTGGGTGGTAGATGTAACGTATCGGGTTTTGCCCGCTCGAAAATCAACATCCGTACTTCACATTGTACTAGAATGCCGCAGATTCGACCGTTCAAATCCGATTCGCCGGAGCTATAACACAATTAAGTAAATAACACAGCGGAAGAAAAGAATAATACATTGATATACAATATCTGATACAACAGAGTGATACAATGAATATCAATATACATCAGAGATATGATACAACAAATAGCAGCGGAAAAGAAAATGATAACATCAGCAGCGGAACAATATCTCCAATAGAATGCTCCAAATTGATCTTCGGACAAGAATGAATCCACAACTCCAAGATAAGCAACTCCGATGAATGAACTACAAATACTGAACTAGCTCCAGATAATCTACTAAACCTGAATATCTGAAAAGAAACCCAACTCTAGACTGCTCGTGTGGAAAATTATGAGCACCCAGAGTTTAGGAAGGGAACAATAAACTCCGAATCAGTCATGGGACTGGTGTGAGCAACAAAAACAATTTAACTTTAAACAACAGCAAAAGAATTTTAAACATTGAAATCTGCAATGCTTTTAGAAAATGAAACTACCATAAGACCTCCCGCCACACACACAATGCAAACGCAGAATTGGAGGAGATTTCTTCTTATGATAGTCAAACATGCTTACTACGCAAATCATTGGATAATTATTATTAGTGCATAGTGTAGAAAACATTTCGAAAGTAGAATATAAATCTTAGCCAGCATAGACATTTCGAACTATGCCTACTATAGCTACCATCCAAACAGTGGGGCGCCACCATAAGTGAATGGCAGGTTCTACAACTAAAACCGTACAAGTTCCGTATTGGAAGATGGATTTGCCAACAAATGGTCAGGCTAAGGAACTTCCTATACCACGAAGGAAACGCCTCTGGCGGGACGCTCCGAGAGACAAACTGCTCTCTGCCAACAAGGCCGGGTTACCCCTGTAACAGGTAACTCACGAATATGCCACCTCCCAGTCCTTTGGGACCTTTATCCGAGCGCTCGATATCCAACATCACTCATCATAAAGAAGGTGTATCCACATGAGTAAGTATCTGGGCTCCATACCATGATACCACCCTTTTCCAGAAGGAAATGACATACCCTAAAGGGCGCGACCCTCATAACCTTGCCGCAACGATCCTGTTTCGACCATTTCCGGGTTGTGAGGCCCTGACGAAGTCTCGTCCACAAAGCTACGCTTTTTCAAAAAGCCACGCTTTGGGTCAACAGATGATCAACCTATGATCACAAAGATAAATGATCAAACAAATGATCATATCACAAATGATCAAACGATGATCATCACACAGCTACACTCAACATGTCACATTACCAAATTGGGATATATCGCTGATAACCTTCAACTACATAACCTCTGAGCTCGTACGTCTCAGAGAAGGGTGTTAAGCTAAGAGAATAAATTCTCCGCCACCAACAGAAATGTATTTGAAAGAAATCGGCTTTATATCTCAAAGTGTAATGTCAGACATGTATCCATACAAGTCTGTTCCGGGTTCGAACAGAACCGAAGGCACTTCTCACGAAGCCCTTGCAATTCCGGATAATTTCCAATCACGTCCGGACTTCCCATCACAAAGGGTGCTAAAATCTCTATACCGGGGACCAGTCGATGCAGAGACATTCGACGAGTTGTCCTTTCGTTTTCGAAAATATCCAGTCTTCACCACCGGTCTTCAAATGCTATCCATATACGACGTATCAGTATTCGGAACGGGTTATATGACACAAAGGTCCTCTCCCGGCTAAACCGAATAATGAGCGTAATATTTTAAAAACATATGGATATTGGGATGTCAATTAAGTCACAACTTACTACCCAAAACTTTTCTTTTCAAATGGTTTAAACAAATTACCATTTTCAAATCTTTAAACAAAATGATTCATTTTAACAACCTTCAACGGTTTAACAATTTCCACACTTTAATCTTTTAAACAAAGGATTCATTCACAGATTTTCCCAATCAATTTCCATTTCAATTTGATTAACTCGTTAAATCTTTAAATCAAAGATTTAACTCATAGCTTTCAAAACAATTTCATTTCAAATGGTTTAAACAAATCATCATTATAAATCTGTTAAAAATAAACAGATTTAATTCATAGCTTTCAAAAAGAATTCATTCATAACTGAGAAACCATTTTTCAATTCAATCTTGAAATTCCTTTAATTAAACTGGAATTTCATTTCTTATCTGAAAGCTTTTATTCTTTTGAAAACAACAGTTTTCATTTTGGAAACCCGATTCATTTATACGAGTTAAAGTCATTTGGGTTAAATCCAAATTCTCAAAATTATGCTTTTAAAATGGTTTAAATTCATACAAATACATTTATATCATCTTTAATCCCTAGTTTCAAATCATAGGATTCAATTTCAAACTTGAATTCAAATTTAAATCAACTTATTTAAATTTTCAAAACTCGATTAAGTTATTCAAAATAACTTTTATCTTTGAAATTCCATTTCAAAAGCTTTTCATTTTAAACCCAAATTTCTAATTTCAAAATAAATTGAAATTAAAATTTCAATTTCAAAAATATCAAAATCAAATTATCTGTGACTTAACCGATTTCCACGTGAAATCCATATTTGTGTGTGTATGGTGTAGTCCAGGGGTTTAACACAATAGTGCAACACAATGAATCATCACAGATATATCATAAGCGGTATAATCGATAACGCTTATCTTCATTCACAGATTTATAGATAAAATAAATTTATCAGTCACAAAGATTCACAATTACAATTCGATGTGGGTTTCGGATAACCAATTGGAATCCGACTCCCTGTCGCATCGAAGTTCAAGTGTCGTTTACGGGTCCAAGGTTTTCATATTCACATAGCAGTATATATCACAAAAACAGATATATATATATATATCGCAGATAAGTAAATTACTGATCACATCATAAATCAGGGTATATCACAAAGCATCATATATCAGGGATATCAATCAATAGAAAGCACTCAATAGAATTCAAATATTCATAAGTAAGATCAGTTAACTATCTGATTAATTCAAATCAGATTTATTACTTATGAATAAACTACAAATCTTGGTTAATTAATCATTAATTAATTATAAACCATTTTAATTAATTAACCTTTAATCAATTAATTATCTTTTGATTAATTTTCCCTAATTAATTATATTAAATAAATTCTCAATTAATTATCATTCCTTAACCACCTTCATTAATTAACCTTCAATTAATTAATCATCCTCAAATTAATTACCATAATTAATTTACATTTTAACTAATTACATCATTTCATTACATTTGAAACATCCAAGAATTTAGTTACAAAATTAAACCAACATATTATTGCATACTCAAAACAATATTTAAACATTACCTTTAAATTTAATCTTTAAAATTCGTCAAAAACTTGTTAACACTTTGTTTTGAAACTTATTTATATATTTTGTTATTAAAACTTGAAACAAATTCTTACTTAAAATAGCCAACATCAGTTACTTCATAAATACTAAAGTTTACTTAATATTATAACCTGAAACCTATTGGCTTAACCCATTTTTGAAGCAAACCGATCTTCCCAGGCTTTTACTCGAGTATCGACTCGCGTTTCCCACCAGCTCTCCCCGAGTCGTCTCCCCCCGTTCTCTCTTACCCTTCTCCTTTTTTTTTCTTCAGGTAAATTTAAGTTTTAAAATTTAGCACTACTGTTGAAACACTACCAGACAATACAGGAAGTATTCGAGCCATCTTCAAGGAAACGCGGGTTCCCCTTCGAGTCACCACAACCCAAACTCCTCCAGATACTTAAACGTGGCCGTGCACGTGCACGACGCATCGCCACCGTTCTGGCGATCTACGGCACCCCCAGCAAACCCTAAAACGAACTCACATACGAAATTCAACTCCAGTTCAACTCAACAAGGTCGAAAACGAAATATGCTCGTTCAAACGAACAACAGCTCGAACACGTCAATGGGAAATCGCCACGACCACTCAACCTCGACCACCAGCGATGCCGTGACTCCGGCCATACCACGTCAACCCACCCAGCAACCTTCCACCAGACCCTCATGACGCTCGATCATGCGTAGGAGTCGCATTCATCACTTTACAGACGTGACTAAACTTGAAACCCAAACCCTACATCCATCTCGTATTCAAAACTTACGCAATGAAAAATTTCTTTGATAATTTTCTCGAAGTATCTGATGTTCAAGCTTGCTATAAACAAATCTTCGGCATTTATAATTTGATTGATCACCGGAAATTCGAAAAAAAATGATTTGTGTTCATGCTCGGGCTGCTCTGTATATACCCAACTAAAAATCTTCGTTTTAGTTTTAAAAATCATGATTTGCAGTAAGAATATAGGCTATTAACTTGAATTAGCTTTTTACAATACTTGGGTTCATCACATTTTCCTTTGATTTCCTGTAAACAAACTTTAGTGATGATTTCTTACGACTTTGGGTTTTAAATCTGCTTTGAATAACCTAGTTCCATTATCTTGTTTTGATTTTAAAACTGAAGCTTTTACTATAACTCAGATGATAACTACTGGAGTTTGAATGAAAATCTACCCTGTAACCCATAACAGAGAAGAAAAATATGTAGAGCAACCTGTATATCTATATATATTTACCAAACTATATTCAGAGGTAAACATATGCAATGCCATGAAACAAGAATCATTTTTTACAGTTAACTTAAAGCCTTTAAGTTGATGTTTACTCACATATTCCCAGATTTAACTTGCCAAAAGTTTCAGATACTTAAGGTTTAAAAAGATGAAGTTACTCACTTGAAAAAAAAAATATTCTTTTTGAAACAGAGACCATATAACAAAATAGATATGCAAGCATATTATCATCAATGGATCATAAGCACAGATCTAAGTAGACTTGAGTCAAAACAAATTTTGTTCACTTACTAGTGAAAACAAAGAAGTCTGATAAAAAAAAACAAGGTTGCTCACCTTTGAAAGGGAAGAACAGAGAAAGAACAGAACTTTGTTGTTTAAATCTGAGATTTGGGTTGATCTTGAGTTTCCAAATTTTAAACTGAAGCTTTGCATTGCTTTTGTTTTATCATTTTCAGATTGAACTCAAGTTGTAGCTGTTTGCTTTAATATTTTTTTCAGGCTTTACTATGTTTGTTATGAGCGAACTAACACAAGATGAATGTGTATTTACATAAAGGAAGACTTGGTACAGATAGGTGATATCTAGTACAACATATTGGGTCAGAGATTTTTATGAAGTTTGGGGGCTGGTATGCTATTTTCGATGGCTAAGGAGATTTTGCATTTATTGCTTTGTGTCCTTATGTTTCTTCATTTGCATAGATATATTACTTTGTTCTTACTTATGCTTTTTTTTATCTTTGTTTACTGTGTGATATAATATTTTTGTATAAGGTGATTATCAGTTTCCTTGTGCCAGTATTAAATGCTTTGCATTTCGGCTGATATAATAGCCTCAAGTACATATGTTTCTATTTTAGTTTACATGCATATCTTTGCTTTCTTTTACTTTGTTTCATCTATCTTCTTGCATACACAACTCATTTTAGATATATACGTACTTCATATGTTTACTTAAGTACCAATATGTTATTTTACAAAAATAATTTTGAGTTTTATTTCTATTTAAAGTTTAAATATTTATTGTTATTTTACTTTATAAACTCAAACCATTATTAACCATAAATTCTAATATTTATTATTACCATTTATTATTAAACCATTTATTTACAATTTAAATCCAAACCAACGTATATGCCCAAATACATATATATTCACACATATATAATATTTAAATTTAATCGGTTAACACAAATTTATTCGTCTCGGGGAAACTCGCAATCTATCTACCGTTTTATTTCACAAATTTTATTCAAAAACCAATTTAATTATCAATTTAAATATATTTAAAATTCAGAGTCGTTACAGACTTCCCCCCTTAAAAGAATTTCGTCCTCGAAATTACCAAGGAGACCCAAAGATAGATGGAGGATATTTCATCGAATTAAATTGAACGTCTATTCTGCATTTGGCTTACCAAATCAGAATATCAATAATAGATACTAGAACGAATCTGCTTTAACACTTCACAAGACACTCGGGTTATCCAGATCTACGAAGTATACAGTGGCATCGGTTAGTTCAAAGTGATAACTAACCATTCGTAGAATATACTGGGACCCAAAGAATAGATAGATCTATGGATACAATTTGCAAAACTTCCAGTTTAGAACTAAAGTAACCTATCAACTATAGCAATCAAAGCAACCAATACATCCAAACAACAATTTTGGCCTATCTGGAGTTTATGTCCCATATTGATATATTGAATTTTCTTTTCTGGATCTACCAGAAATAATCGAAGAATTGAGAAAAAATGATGAACAAAAGAGATCGATAGAGAAAAGATCGCTTCCTTGTTGTTACAGAGTATTGACCAATTATAGTCGTATTCCCCTGTCCCCTATCACATCCTCTTCTTGCACTCATACTCACTATCAGTGGATAGTAAGAGAATTTACTGAGACATTCGAACGGATATCTGAGGATACTCATTCTAGGGTATACTTCACCCTATCTCTAATGAGCTACTTAATGTGTTATACTCCTGAGCTAAAGTTCAACCTTAGCTCTGATACCACATGTAACGTATCGGGTTTTGCCCGCTCGAAAATCAACATCCGTACTTCACATTGTACTAGAATGCCGCAGATTCGACCGTTCAAATCCGATTCGCCGGAGCTATAACACAATTAAGTAAATAACACAGCGAAAGAAAAGAATAATACATTGATATACAATATCTGATACAACAGAGTGATACAATGAATATCAATATACATCAGAGATATGATACAACAAATAGCAGCGGAAAAGAAAACGATAACATCAGCAGCGGAACAATATCTCCAATAGAATGCTCCAAATTGATCTTCGGACAAGAATGAATCCACAACTCCAAGATAAGCAACTCCGATGAATGAACTACAAATACTGAACTAGCTCCAGATAATCTACTAAACCTGAATATCTGAAAAGAAACCCAACTCTAGACTGCTCGTGTGGAAAATTATGAGCACCCAGAGTTTAGGAAGGGAACAATAAACTCTGGATCAGTCATGGGACTGGTGTGAGCAACAAAAACAATTTAACTTTAAACAACAGCAAAAGAATTTTAAACATTGAAATCCGCAATGCTTTTAGAAAATGAAACTACCATAAGACCTCCCGCCACACACACAATGCAAACGCAGAATTGGAGGAGATTTCTTCTTATGATAGTCAAACATGCTTACTACGCAAATCATTGGATAATTATTATTAGTGCATAGTGTAGAAAACATTTCGAAAGTAGAATATAAATCTTAGCCATCATAGACATTTCGAACTATGCCTACTATAGCTACCATCCAAACAGTGGGGCGCCACCATAAGTGAATGGCAGGTTCTACAACTAAAACCGTACAAGTTCCGTATTGGAAGATGGATTTGCCAACAAATGGTCAGGCTAAGGAACTTCCTATACCACGAAGGAAACGCCTCTGGCGGGACGCTCCGAGAGACAAACTGCTCTCTGCCAACAAGGCCGGGTCACCCCTGTAACAGGTAACTCACGAATATGCCACCTCCCGGTCCTTTGGGACCTTTATCCGAGCGCTCGATATCCAACATCACTCATCATAAAGAAGGTGTATCCACATGAGTAAGTATCTGGGCTCCATACCATGATACCACCCTTTTCCAGAAGGAAATGACATACCCTAAAGGGCGCGACCCTCATAACCTTGCCGCAACGATCCTGTTTCGACCATTTCCGGGTTGTGAGGCCCTGACGAAGTCTCGTCCACAAAGCTATGCTTTTTCAAAAAGCCACGCTTTGGGTCAACAGATGATCAACCTATGATCACAAAGATAAATGATCAAACAAATGATCATATCACAAATGATCAAACGATGATCATCACACAGCTACACTCAACATGTCACATTACCAAATTGGGATATATCGCTGATAACCTTCAACTACATAACCTATGAGCTCGTACGTCTCAAAGAAGGGTGTTAAGCTAAGAGAATAAATTCTCCGCCACCAACAGAAATGTATTTGAAAGAAATCGGCTTTATATCTCAAAGTGTAATGTCAGACATGTATCCATACAAGTCTGTTCCGGGTTCGAACAGAACCGAAGGCACTTCTCACGAAGCCCTTGCAATTCCGGATAATTTCCAATCACGTCCGGACTTCCCATCACAAAGGGTGTTAAAATCTCTATACCGGGGACCAGTCGATGCAGAGACATTCGACGAGTTGTCCTTTCGTTTTCGAAAATATCCAGTCTTCACCACCGGTCTTCAAATGCTATCCATATACGACGTATCAGTATTCGGAACGGGTTATATGACACAAAGGTCCTCTCCCGGCTAAACCGAATAATGAGCGTAATATTTTATAAACATATGGATATTGGGATGTCAATTAAGTCACAACTTACTACCCAAAACTTTTCTTTTCAAATGGTTTAAACAAATTACCATTTTCAAATCTTTAAACAAAAAGATTCATTTTAACAACCTTCAATGGTTTAACAATTTCCACACTTTAATCTTTTAAACAAAGGATTCATTCACAGATTTTCCCAATCAATTTCCATTTCAATTTGATTAACTCGTTAAATCTTTAAATCAAAGATTTAACTCATAGCTTTCAAAACAATTTCATTTCAAATGGTTTAAACAAATCATCATTATAAATCTGTTAAAAATAAACAGATTTAATTCATAGCTTTCAAAAAGAATTCATTCATAACTGAGAAACCATTTTTCAATTCAATCTTGAAATTCCTTTAATTAAACTGGAATTTCATTTCTTATCTGAAAGCTTTTATTCTTTTGAAAACAACAGTTTTCATTTTGGAAACCCGATTCATTTATACGAGTTAAAGTCATTTGGGTTAAATCCAAATTCTCAAAATTATGCTTTTAAAATGGTTTAAATTCATACAAACACATTTATATCATCTTTAATCCCTAGTTTCAAATCATAGGATTCAATTTCAAACTTGAATTCAAATTTAAATCAACTTATTTAAATTTTCAAAACTCGATTAAGTTATTCAAAATAACTTTTATCTTTGAAATTCCATTTCAAAAGCTTTTCATTTTAAACCCAAATTTCTAATTTCAAAATAAATTGAAATTAAAATTTCAATTTCAAAAATATCAAAATCAAATTATCTGTGACTTAACCGATTTCCACGTGAAATCCATATTTGTGTGTGTATGGTGTAGTCCAGGGGTTTAACACAATAGTGCAACACAATGAATCATCACAGATATATCATAAGCGGTATAATCGATAACGCTTATCTTCATTCACAGATTTATAGATAAAATAAATTTATCAGTCACAAAGATTCACAATTACAATTCGATGTGGGTTTCGGATAACCAATTGGAATCCGACTCCCTGTCGCATCGAAGTTCAAGTGTCGTTTACGGGTCCAAGGTTTTCATATTCACATAGCAGTATATATCACAAAAACAGATATATATATATCGCAGATAAGTAAATTACTGATCACATCATAAATCAGGGTATATCACAAAGCATCATATATCAGGGATATCAATCAATAGAAAGCACTCAATAGAATTCAAATATTCATAAGTAAGATCAGTTAACTATCTGATTAATTCAAATCAGATTTATTACTTATGAATAAACTACAAATCTTGGTTAATTAATCATTAATTAATTATAAACCATTTTAATTAATTAACCTTTAATCAATTAATTATCTTTTGATTAATTTTCCCTAATTAATTATATTAAATAAATTCTCAATTAATTATCATTCCTTAACCACCTTCATTAATTAACCTTCAATTAATTAATCATCCTCAAATTAATTACCATAATTAATTTACATTTTAACTAATTACATCATTTCATTACATTTGAAACATCCAAGAATTTAGTTACAAAATTAAACCAACATATTATTGCATACTCAAAACAATATTTAAACATTACCTTTAAATTTAATCTTTAAAATTCGTCAAAAACTTGTTAACACTTTGTTTTGAAACTTATTTATATATTTTGTTATTAAAACTTGAAACAAATTCTTACTTAAAATAGACAAAATCAGTTACTTCATAAATACTAAAGTTTACTTAATATTATAACCTGAAACCTATTGGCTTAACCCATTTTTGAAGCAAACCGATCTTCCCAGGCTTTTACTCGAGTATCGACTTGCGTTTCCCACCAGCTCTCCCCGAGTCGTCTCCCCCCGTTCTCTCTTACCCTTCTCCTTTTTTTTTCTTCAGGTAAATTTAAGTTTTAAAATTTAGCACTACTGTTGAAACACTACCAGACAATACAGGAAGTATTCGAGCCATCTTCAAGGAAACGCGGGTTCCCCTTCGAGTCACCACAACCCAAACTCCTCCAGATACTTAAACGTGGCCGTGCATGTGCACGACGCATCGCCACCGTTCTGGCGATCTACGGCACCCCCAGCAAACCCTAAAACGAACTCACATACGAAATCCAACTCCAGTTCAACTCAACAAGGTCGAAAACGAAATATGCTCGTTCAAACGAACAACAGCTCGAACACGTCAATGGGAAATCGCCACGACCACTCAACCTCGACCACCAGCGATGCCGTGACTCCGGCCATACCACGTCAACCTACCCAGCAACCTTCCACCAGACCCTCATGACGCTCGATCACGCGTAGGAGTCGCATTCATCACTTTACAGACGTGACTAAACTTGAAACCCAAACCCTACATCCATCTCGTATTCAAAACTTACGCAATGAAAATTTTCTTTGATAATTTTCTCGAAGTATCTGATGTTCAAGCTTGCTATAAACAAATCTTCGGCATTTATAATTTGATTGATCACCGGAAATTCGAAAAAAAATGATTTGTGTTCATGCTCGGGCTGCTCTGTATATACCCAACTAAAAATCTTCGTTTTAGTTTTAAAAATCATGATTTGCAGTAAGAATATAGGCTATTAATTTGAATTAGCTTTTTACAATACTTGGGTTCATCACATTTTCCTTTGATTTCCTGTAAACAAACTTTAGTGATTATTTCTTACGACTTTGGGTTTTAAATCTGCTTTGAATAACCTAGTTCCATTATCTTGTTTTGATTTTAAAACTGAAGCTTTTACTATAACTCAGATGATAACTACTGGAGTTTGAATGAAAATCTACCCTGTAACCCATAACAGAGAAGAAAAATATGCAGAGCAACCTGTATATCTATATATATTTACCAAACTATATTCAGAGGTAAACATATGCAATGCCATGAAACAAGAATCATTTTTTACAGTTAACTTAAAGCCTTTAAGTTGATGTTTACTCACATATTCCCAGATTTAACTTGCCAAAAGTTTCAGATACTTAAGGTTTAAAAAGATGAAGTTACTCACTTGAAAAAAAAATATTATTTTTGAAACAGAGACCATATAACAAAATAGATATGCAAGCATATTATCATCAATGGATCATAAGCACAGATCTAAGTAGACTTGAGTCAAAACAAATTTTGTTCACTTACTAGTGAAAACAAAGAAGTCTGATAAAAAAACAAGGTTGCTCACCTTTGAAAGGGAAGAACAGAGAAAGAACAGAACTTTGTTGTTTAAATCTGAGATTTGGGTTGATCTTGAGTTTCCAAATTTTAAACTGAAGCTTTGCATTGCTTTTGTTTTATCATTTTCAGATTGAACTCAAGTTGTAGCTGTTTGCTTTAATATTTTTTTCAGGCTTTACTATGTTTGTTATGAGCGAACTAACACAAGATGAATGTGTATTTACATAAAGGAAGACTTGGTACAGATAAGTGATATCTAGTACAACATATTGGGTCAGAGATTTTTATGAAGTTTGGGGGCTGGTATGCTATTTTCGGTGGCTAAGGAGATTTTGCATTTATTGCTTTGTGTCCTTATGTTTCTTCATTTGCATAGATATATTACTTTGTTCTTACTTATGCTTTTTTTTATCTTTGTTTACTGTGTGATATAATTTTTTTGTATAAGGTGATTATCAGTTTCCTTGTGCCAGTATTAAATGCTTTGCATTTCGGCTGATATAATAGCCTCAAGTACATATGTTTCTATTTTAGTTTACATGCATATCTTTGCTTTCTTTTACTTTGTTTCATCTATCTTCTTGCATACACAACTCATTTTAGATATATACGTACTTCATATGTTTACTTAAGTACCAATATGTTATTTTTACAAAAATAATTTTGAGTTTTATTTCTATTTAAAGTTTAAATATTTATTGTTATTTTACTTTATAAACTCAAACCATTATTAACCATAAATTCTAATATTTATTATTACCATTTATTATTAAACCATTTATTTACAATTTAAATCCAAACCAACGTATATGCCCAAATACATATATATTCACACATATATAATATTTAAATTTAATCGGTTAACACAAATTTATTCGTCTCGGGGAAACTCGCAATATATCTACCATTTTATTTCACAAATTTTATTCAAAAACCAATTTAATTATCAATTTAAATATATTTAAAATTCAGGGTCGTTACAGTAGACGAGTGAACCACATAGTGACAATGCCCCCTAAGGAAATGGAAAGCTTCTACACTTAACCGCGTCGTCAACTCGAGCGACGTTCATGAGCCATCGTACTTTAAGATATGTTGGGTAGGATCTAAACTTCCTTCATACACGGGAAAGGTAGGCATCCTGAATCGATGAGGTGGCTCAGCATAAAGAATGTCATCAGTAAATGGAGTATGACTTCGGAAGATTCCACGATCCTTATTAGTAAGACCTTGACTTTCTCGGATCATTTGGCGGATCATGGTTGGAATGTCATGCATCTGGATGTTCGGGGCCAAAGCACGGTCGAGTTCTATATTGCGGGGACGGTCCAGGCGCTATCGACGGTCCATTCCTCGCCTCCTTGGCTCCCGATCTTCGAGAACATAGAGTTCTTGAGCGTGGATGTGTAGACGAAGGGTTGAATCTGGCTGGTTCTAGATCTCAGCTTCCAGATCTATAGGGGCAGCAGCTGCATGGTCATGAGTAGTGTGATAAGGAAGTGCCCCTCCTCGGGAGGAGGGTCCAGCTTGGTGCCCTATAGAAGGACCAATCTCGGCTTGTTTGAGATTGACAGCACGTTGATGCCCGGAGGCTTTTGCATAATTTCCATCCAGCCGACGGCATGTAGAATTGTGGTTGAAGTCAGATGAAGTCGAACTTTCAGTCGAGGAATGTGAGACATGATCCCTCTTAGATCTCCTTCGCCTTTCTTCGTTCAACCGGTTTGCGAGTTCCGTGTTGGCACGGATCTGCTGCGTGAGCTCTTGAAGACTCTGAGTAAGCTCTTGCATGAGGATCTGGAACTCCTCTCTGGTCACAGGACCTTGTGGATCTGAAGCTTCAGCTGATGTCTGGCCTCTAGTAGTCAACTGCGTGGGATTTTTCCTATCCCTTCCTTCTGGATCTGCAGCATTTGAAGCAGTTCTAGTAGTACGCACCATGGTTGATGTAGCTCTTTCCTAGATTTTGAATAATCTGAATAGAATGGAAGGAACCACAAGAAGACAGATCTGGATCTCCTCCTTAGATTTGAGCAATCCAACAACGACAGTAGATCCAAAGAATCGGTGAAAAACGGAGTTTTCTAAGTGAAAGCAACAAAGTGTTTGTACCAAAATTGGGCACAACACTCTTCGAATGTGATTGAAGAGATTAAAATGAAGAAATTAAATGGAAAAGGAGGCTAATCTAACAATCACACCAATAAAAACATGAAGAAATAGAAAGAGACAAGAAATTATAGTGGTTCAGCATTGTAGCCTACATCCACTTTGAATGTTTTGCCGTTTATTGATGATTAACAACTGTTTAAAACAGTACAACACTCTAACACTTAAGTTACAATGGAGTTGTGGCAGATTAACGGCATAGCAGAATCAAAAAGTCCTCTTTCTATAGGCGTTGGGGTGCTATTTATAGGTGTAGGTTTGACATATCTGCCCCCGAACTCGGAATACTCCTTCTCACACGTGGGTGGGCCCACCAGATCGATCAGGGGTCGTTTGGGATCGATTTGGATTGATCCCCATTTCTTTCGTATCGATCAATATGGGCTCTATTTGACATGCAATCGATCAGAAACATTCTTGAAGTAGTAAACAAGCTCAAGTGAAAATTTCATAGCATTTGGACTTGTAGATATCGAGCTATGATTGATCCAAGATTGATTTTGTAAGTATGCTGGTGGCTGCGTATCGATCCATGTTCGTATCGATACTCCTTCGTATCGATAGGCCATGCATCGATGACGTGGAGCGGCGTTCACGTGGAGATCCGCTTTTCATGCTGAGTGACTGTTTCTCTTGGTTTGAACATGCCTTCTTCGTATCGATCTAGTGTGATTCCTTTCATATCGATGCTTGGACGCGCCTTCATATTGATGCATGTATGTTACTTCCTTCGTATCGATAGCTGGTTGTTGCCTTCGTATCGATGTACTGACTGATCGATACAAAATGTGTGAATGGGGGATCGATACGAAGAGTGTTAAGGGCCGAGAAAATGAACTCTGAGCGATGCATGTACTTGATGGATACGAAGGGGATGGATGTGGAGTAATGGATACGAATATGATGGATACGAAGAGGGATGGACTTTGATGGATATGAAATGACATCTTCTACATGAATGTTGATTGGTCCATTATTTGAGCATACGAACTCTGATTGACCTGAAATTTGGAATATTGGCTTTCACAGCTTTGTTTGTCGTACCATGTTAATTGTAGCTCAATCCAGACTCGGACCAAATTTGTCAGTATCCATAGTGGACCTATGTATAACCGATCTTTAGGACAGATTGTCTTTAGTTTCTAATCAAGTCCTTGGTGTCACGGCCTTGCCAAAAGGCGGGATAACACATGTTCTAATAATAATGCACGTTTACGTCTTCTTTCCTTTCTTAGTTTCATATATATACACATTTCATACATATCTTACTTATGTTGTGCCATCTTATACTTAGCTGCAGTGATTAATCGGTTACCTGAGGTCAACGTGTTTGTTTCACTGCTATTTAGTCATCTTGTCACTTGCAAAAATAACAAGCCATTGCCCAAAATGTGTTATCGGATATTTTGTACTGACCTGGATCGTTGTTTATTAAATAAAGCTTGCGTAATTTGCACCGTTAGGATTTTAATAAATCGTGTAGTTTATATAATAGTCGAAAAAGAGATATAACAGTACTAAAACCACTTAATACTTTCTTAATAGAAATTAGGCAGACTTCGATCATTTAATATTTTATTTAAGGCAGGTCTTCATCATTTAATACCTAATCCCAAGGCAGACCCCTTACTGGTACCTATCTAGCTGATATTGTATGGAAATCTCTTCGGCCACTTAATACTTCCTATTAAAGCAGACCTTTTCGAGATATCCTTTACCATGCCTAATCGCTAACCCTAATCGTTTGATTCATTCTAAATAGGAAGGAGGCGGACCCTCAATCAACCAATTAATATCTTTGATCCAGAAGCAGGTCATACATCCTTTACATATCCATTTTCCTATGGGTCTTACGGTTGGAGATGTCTCACATCAGTAGTAAGTGTACCAAGGTTTTAAATCTTCGCAATCTCGACCGCGATCTCGCATGAGATCTCGTTTACATGGTCAAGCGATTCGAAATAAGAAAAATCGGATACATCTCGCTATAAATAAATCTCCGGTGAGATATTCAAATCTCGGCCAATATCTCAGACGAGATCGATTTACGAGATCTTAGCCAAAATTTTATTTTTTGAATTTTATTTTTTTAATGGGCTAGGCCTGGAATATAAGCCTTGTTAGCTAGGCCTAAAACTTATGCTTTATTTCGACAAACAAGTTGGACTATCAATTTCATTTCCAACTATTCATTTTTTCTACTCTCAAGTCTTAAATATAAGTCTAGGGCTTTTCATTCTTATTTGAAACGTCGATTTTCTTCCTAAAATGATGTTCTTCATCCTTAAATCTAATAAGCTTTCATGTTAAGTTCTTTTCTTCCTGCAAGAACTTTTTGACCCTAATTATTTTATATCTCCAGTTCCTCTTACATTCGAATTTCTATATTTTTTATCCTTTTTCTGTTATATCATTTGTTGAAATAAAATCCCCACTGTTGACTTCCAAGTTCATAGCAAAATTTAAAATTTTGTAGTTAATCCAATTTTTTGTGTTGGGTCCTGGTATGTTCTACTTAATTTTATATTTCTTACAGTGAATTTGTTTTTTCACAATTAACTTGAAATGTCAACGTCTCTTGCTAATTCAAATCATTCTTTTTAAGAAATGTTGAAAGATCTTGCTGTTATCTTATTTTCCATTCTTGTTCAATATAGTCTGTTAGCCAATATATTGTATATTTTCTGAAATATATATTCTTGTTTAAAAGAAGATATTAGCGATGTTAGTGTAGTTAAAATAGTTTACTAATTTATATATCCTCTACTAAAAGAAATTAAGTAATGAATTCAACATTTCAACTTTACATATTTTTGTTTAAAAGAATTTGCTTGGTTGCTTAGTTGATTGAATGTAAACCAATATTAAAAATATCAAATAGTCTGAGATTGAAAATCAAATAAGTTAAATCATTTTTGTAATTAGCATTTATAAATTTAGATGCATACTTGAATGTAAACCAATATTGAAAATATTAAATAGTCTGAGATCGTTTCGAGATGTAATTTAGGCTTTGAGATGTAATTCTTAGATGAACACCCGATACGAATTTATCTCATCCGAGATCCCATTCGATATGAGATCAGGTCCCTGAAATCTTTAAGACGAAACATGATCGAAATACAAGATTTAAAACCTTGAAGTGTACACAACTACAGGTAGCCTCTGTGTAAAGGGCAGAATTCTGTTGTGTAACTCTACTAACCTTGCATCCTAACCCACTAAATCAAATTAGTTACTCTAATGTTTAATATTAGGTAAAGCTCACTAATCTCTGTTTGCATATTTAAGGCTATATGATTTACTCTAATGGTAATCATACTGCCTTACAATGTTTAATTATTACCAAACATATTTTATTTATTATCTTCATAAATGTCCTTTTTTGTCTGTAATAAATGATTATTATCTTAACGGATACTTATTCAAATCTTAACATTATCTCTTTCCTATCCTTTCCATAATTACCCAATCAATTTCGTTAATCGGTCCAATTTCCCCCATTTATAACCTAATTAATTTCTCGTAACTCCCAATTTATTACACATTTATTGCCTATTTATTTTGGAGTTACAATCCTTCCACCTTTATTTCCGAACCTTACCATTTACTATGCGGTCTATTCTAATATTCAATTTACATTTAATGCGAACATTAACGTATTGTACGCTCTATTAATTATATTATTTTTAATGTTTTGCCACGGATATAAATGTTTACAAATTTATTATTATATTTATGGTTATTAATCCTTAACTAGAATATTTCATTATATATTATAATCTGTTAGAATTATCCTTCCAAAATGGTTTTCCATTATAACCTTTTATAAATTAACCTAAATTAAGAAATTTGCTTAGTTTGAAATTACAAGAAATTATTATTTCGTCTTTATTGAAATAGACGGTTAAACTATGGAAAAAAAATTCATACTTTACGCATCAAATCTTGTTGCCCTTTTTCTATGAAATTAAGATATTAGACAAATTCATGAAAGTTAAACGGACAATACTTCGAACAAATTAAAATACAAAAATTCACATTCTAATAGAATCGGAGCAAAACTAAATTATACTAATATTTCTACAACCCAATTATCGATCTGGAACAAATTCTACATTTTTATCTATATTCAACTTTTAATAAGTTGGGGACTGATTTCACTACTAGAAAGGGCAATTTTTAACGAAGATTCCCGACGGCCTTCGACAACTTCGTCGTTCATTGTACGACGGCTTCCAACGGCTGTTTATTTTATTTAGTTAAATTTATTGCTTTATCATAATATATTAGTTATATAAGTTTGAAATTTATTTAAAAATACTAATTTAAATCCTAAAAATTAATAAAGATAGTTTTATTCATTCTTCAAATTTATGACGGTTAATGATTAATTAAATTAGTGTTTTCGATAATCTTTTATTGTATAATTATATTCGATGTTTAATTTTATTGAAAATCAAACACAAACAATCATTTTATGCAACTTTTAGTCCGTTAATCATACAACTTCAATGAAATTTATGATACATAATAGTTTTATGAATTTAATTTTTTTTTTAACCATTGTGTTAATATAATTAAAAAAAATATTAATCTGAAAATGCCATTAACATGTTGTAATCATTAATATTGATTTCATATTCATTGGTAACTAATATAAACTATTCAATTTTTACAACAAATTAAATGTTCCTAACAAAACTAAAATAAATTAAATTTATTTTAAAAATAATGAAATTTAATTAAATATAAAATTTACCGTCGGAAGCCGCGCTAATAATAGCCGTCGACAGCCGTCGAAAGCCATTTCGAAAATCACGATTATACAACAGCCAGGGCCGAAAGAGCTTCACTATCTTCCTCCTCCCCTAAAACCTAAAATCTCCCCCGACTCCGATCACCTCCGTCGTTGGCCGCTGCATCCCATCCTCATCCGTCGGAATCTTCATCAACTTGCAATCTCCAACCATCTACGTCTTTAATTAAACAAAAATCAGGTATATTCTTTCCCTGAACTAATTAATCTGAATTATGGTAAAATTAGTGTTAATTTATGGTTGTATTTGTTGATAATAGTCCATTGATTGTTTACAATTATATAATGGTTAACGTAAATATGTTAATTACGGTTATTAGTGTTTAAATCCAAAAATATTAAAGTATAATTGAGGCTAATTTGGGTTGATTACTGTATGTGCTTATTAGTGTGACATAATTTAGTGTTAATTATTGTATGTTTTAGCTAAAATGTTGAAAATAATATATTTACATAATCCTTAATTAGTTTATACCAATAATTATATATAAATCTAGTTTACATGTATGCAGTATGTGGTAAAATAAACAAATTAGCGTATAAATTCAAATTAGCCTTAGCTAAACGTTGAAGAAAAAAATTATTTACTTTTCAATTATTACGAATTCAAATAATGAATTAGTGTGATTAATGCTAATATAAAATAATTAGTGTACAATGTACTTTATTTTTTAAAATATAATATTGTATTTATAATTTGTTAAAATTGAAAATATATAAGATTTTATCAAAAATGGTAAAAAAGAATAATATATTATATAATTAATAAAACATTAAAATATAAGAAAAATTAGTGTATAATGATAATATATTATGTAATTAATAAAACATTAAAATATAAGAAAAATTAGTGTATAATGATAATATATTATGTAATTAATAAAACATTAAAATATATAATGGTAATATAAACAAATCAATGTATAATATACTTTTTTTTAAATCCCTTAGAGAGTTTTTGGTCCCGTCTGACTAGTATTTTATATGATCGTTATATAGATATTCGTTTTTGTTACAAAATGGACATCAATATTCATTTGATACAATATTTATCAGATTTGTCCCATTATTGAACAAGTTACAAAAACAATAAAGTAATTGCATTTTGTAAATTATTTCATCTTAAACGGTTTACAAACTTTTGACAGCACTTCTTTTTTGTTCCCTATATACATTTATTTGTGTACGATACAAGAAACAAAGGAGAAGTGCTGTCGAATTTTTTTTGAAGCGCTTAAAATGAAATGATTTTCGAAATGTAATTATTATTCTGTTTGTAATGGAAAGTTTGATGACCGACCATCAAATTAGAAAATAATAAAGTAAAAATATAATATTATATTCATAATTTGTTAAAATTAAAAATATATAAGATCTTGTAAAAATAGTTAAAAGAATACTATATTATATATATTTAATAAACATTAAAATATAAACAAATTAGCGTATAATAATAACATATTATATAATTAATAAAACATTAAAATGTATAAATGAATTGGAAAATGAAATGTCATTCCATAAAATGATCAATAAATTTATGAATTTCTATCATAGTTTTTGAAATAGGAAAAAATGGTCAATTATTTTGTTGATCGGAGAAGCTAGACGTATCAACGAAAGTGAATGAGAGGCTCAATAAAGGAACATTTTTATAATGGTGTACACATATTTATTGAATTTTCTTTAAGTAATAATGGAAATAACGGAGAAATTCGTTGTCCATGTAGTAACTGCAAACATTTAAAGCATTTGAAACCGAATATGGTTAAATTTCATCTGTGTCAAAATGGTTTTGTGCTGGATTATTTTGTGTGGGTTCATCATGAAGAACTTGTTGCACCTAATCCTGTAGTGTCAGAGGAGAAGGTGGGTGATGATAATGTTACGATGAATCTCATAGAAGATATGGTTGAAAATACAACACGATCAATGTTTCCTACAGTTGAAGTTGATGGTGACGATGTAAATGTCAAAGAAAAACCAAATATTAGAGCAAAGAAAATCTATGATTTATTGGATGCTGCTAAGAAACTCCTTTGGAATGGCTGTAAAATGGCACCCAATTATTAGTAATTGCAGAATACATTATTATGAAATCTAAATTCAACTTCATAGAAGCTGGATTTACAACTATTGTACAAGCTGTAAAACGACATATGCCACATGATAATTTAGTGTGCGAAAATCATTATGAAGTGAAAAAACTTATGTTTGCATTTGGTTTGCCTTACCAAAAGATAGATACATGTTTAAATGGTTGCATGTTGTTTGAAAAGAGGACATCAATCATAGAAAGTGTAGAACATATAACGAGGAAAGATACAAACCAAGAGAAAGGAAGGCAAAGGAGTTCCATACAAGAGAATGCATTACTTACCCATCACTCATAGACTTCAAAGGTTATATGCATCTTCTGTAACCGCACCCCATATGAGATTGCACAGTGTGAGAACATAGGAAAAATGTACATTAACACACCCATCTAATGGAGTAGCATAGAAATATTTTAACAAGACTTATCCCGCTTTTGCAAAAGAGAGCCGTATTGTTAGACTTGGTTTGTGTACGGATAAACTTTCACCATTCTCTCAATTTGGTTCTAAATATTCATCTTGGCCTATTATTGTTACACCTTATAATTTACTTCTGTGGATGTGTATAAAATCTCCATATATGTTTCTCACTATTGTCGTTCATGGCCCCGATGATTCGACACAAGGTATCGATGTTTATTTATAACCATTGATTGAAGAGTTGAAAACAATGTGGCATAAAGGAGTTGAAGCATAGGACATTTCTAAAAAAAGAATTTTTATATGTTCGCTTATTTATAATGAACTACTGGTGATTTTCCTGCATATGCAGTGCTTTCAGGTAGGAGTACGACTGGTCGTCTAGTTTGTCCTTATTGCATGAAAGAAACACTAGCATTTTTTTTACCGCATGGGAAGAAAATTTCAAGGTATGATTGTCATGGTTGTTTTCTCTATGTTAATAATACTTTTAGAAGAGATAAAAAAAACTTTATAGCTAACAGAGATGAGCCTAGACAACCACCAATGATTGGGTCAAGCGCAGAAATATATGATATTGTAAAGGAATACCCAAAGATACATGAAACTGAAGTATAAATTGAAATTCCAGGTAAATCGATGATTCATAATTAGTGCAAACAAAGTATATTTTGAGAATTACTTTATTGGAAAGGTCTCTTGCTTCGTCATAATATTGACCTGATGCATAATGAGAAAAACGTGTTTGATAATGTGTTTAATACAATTTTGAATGTTAAGGGGAGGACTAAGGACGATTAAAAATCAAGGCGTGACATAGAAGAATTATGTAAGCGTCCTGAGCTTCATATCAAGCCAAACGACACTAAAAACCTCAAAGCACTACAAGAATTTGGATTTTTAGTAGCGCTCAAAAAACGCTACTTAAAGTTTTAGCAGCGTTTTGATAAATGCTGTTATAAAGCCCGCGGCTAAAAATACCTGATTTTTAGTTACACTTATTTCAACGCTACCATAAATCGTTTTACTGCAGCGTTTATGAAACACCACTAAATTCTTTTTTTGCAGCGTGTATAAAATGCTACCAAAATGTACTTGGTCTGCTCAAAAATATTTTGGTAGAGTTTGTTAAACGCTGTAATAGAGAACGCAGTTTATTGACAAAGCCTGTAGCCGCGTTTATTAAACTCTACTATATATGCTCTCCTTCGATCCTTTATTTTTTGTAGCGTTTTTAGTAGCGTTTTCGAAACGCTACTAAAAATATTCCAGCTCTGCCTGTACATTGACTCCAGTTCAATCTTGTTCATAGCTTATAACATAATACATAAACACATACACATTAAACAACCGCAAAATACATATACATATACACATACACATTCAAACATAAACACATTTAAAAACCACAAAATACATAAACAAAAGCACTAACATAAACAATATGTTAACCGACAAAAGGTTAACCGTACATAGAAGTTTACACAACCGAACTACGTACCACAAACAATATGCTACTGCTGCAGTTAAAGTACTATAAACATCTGAACTAAGCAAGTACAATAAACAACCAAACTACCTAACAAGTACGATAAACTAGTGCTGTTATTGCTCATTCTTCAGAAACGCCTACCTGTAGACAAAATATAATCAACAATGAGACTCAAGTTATAATCAATACTGAGATAATAATGACAGGACCATCAATACTGAGAAAACAATGAGACTAAAGTTATGCACAACTGAATATGTGCAACCTTGTGTTCAACTGAATATGCACAACTGAATATGAAAACTAAAATAATGTGCATGTTAGTTTTGGCCAAGAATAAAATGAAAATGAAGATTTGTCATCAATGTTTTGTACATTTTATCTCTGCCTGTACATTTTCATATACTCAAACACAGATTTTCATATACTCGAACACAGATGAAAATATAAGTGTACATGAATTATTTTAGATAGTGAAATTTGGTAGGTGTAAGAAGTTTGCCAGACCCATATGGATACAGCCAAACACAGATTCAAAAAATTCATAACGATAGATGCATTTGTTGATAAAAATATGGGATAATAATATAATATGGTCCTAGTATGTAAAATGACTGGAAACTTAGGATCATAAATTATCTTTTAAATACGTACAATTAGTCGATATAACTTATGGCTACCGATGGATTAAACCACCGACTAATTACAGTTAATATATACAACATAAATACCATATTTTGATAAGCCTGATCACAGTAAATTCCAACATGAATTCTAACTTATTCACATTGTTGCATATTCACATAAATCATTCAAGTACAACAACTCATTGCACATCTATAAGCAGGTTATAATGAGGCAATTTAGAGGAAAATTTCGAATAACTTTGAAGGCGGCCCCTTTTCAAATCACTTAGACATTATAATTATTTGAGTTGATGGTTTAAGTATTTTGTTGCTACTGGTTATCCATGATGGTAATTTTGCAAAAAGTTTTCAATTACATAAAGAATTGCATACCTTTCATTTTGGTTCCATAATGACTTTTGCTATCGGCCAAGCCATGGGAACGCCAAAGGCATCTTCCATGCACGTCAACTCCGATGTAGGTCTCCATAGCACTGCATCCGGAACTCTCACAATTTCAACCCAAACTTTTACAGCATCACGTCCCAATGGACGACAATGGACCATCGATATTGGATCAGTTGAAGCGATAGTTCCTTCAGCCACTACTTCGTTCGTTTCACCCACATCAATCAACTTGCATTTATTATCTTTTGTCAGCTTTGCAATCGGCTGGAAAAAAAATGGTGCATATTTCAAGCAGTGCATATTGAAAACTGCGTACTTATTTTAGAAACCAAAGCATACAAAATGCAACAACACAGTGGTGCATATTTCAAACAGAAGAAACAAAATACAAACTACAAAATATTTCCAGCATATTTACTTACATGTTGTGGTTTCTTCGCGATTATGGGTGTGGATATCACGGGAGAAGTCGCACAATTTACATTCCTACCAACTGCATCTTTATTAACTTCAACTTTTGATTTTGGCCATGCTACTTTCCTACCAACTGCATCTTTAACGCATGACATATCAACTGTGGGTCGCCACAAATATGCATCTCCATTTATTACATTGGCCACCCAAATCGCAAAGGCAGCCGGACCAAGCGGAATACCATTAACAAGATGTTGTGGATCTCTGGCATAGATTCTTTCTTCGGCAACTACCCCTTCACCCTCATTCCAACCATAAATCTTGCATTTGTCGACTTAGGCGCTGTTGTCACTCTAAAAAGGAGAAGTGTAAATCAAGAGTTTAGTGATTAAGTGAAAATATTATACAAGACATATTTCTAAATTAAATTTGTGGAAGACCGACGTAAATATTGTGAATTATAAAATTTACCATACTGACTTCATTCAGCTGTCCTCGCAGCGCCCTCTTAATGTAATTTAATGGCCATGCTACTACCTTATTCTCAGCGTTTGCTAATACTGTCATTTCATGTGTAGGCCTCCATAAGTAAGCATCTGGTTCTTCCATGAAATCTATAATAACGCTCACAACATTTGGTCCAAGACGAATGCCATTGACAACCTCATTTGGGTCCATGGACAACACTCTCCCATCGGCAACAACTGTAGAGGTTCCATCCCAATTCAACACCGAACATACGTCGTCATTGCTCTCCAATTATTCAACAGAAAATTATAGCAATTACTGGATCAAAACTAAAATCCAAATGTTATTTCTTGAGTAATATAATTATTATTTTTACCAATTCAGGTGTGCTCCCTTCTTTCGAGCTTTCTTTACCCTGCAGCAAAGCACTAATATTAGGATATTTTAATCTTACGAGCACTGAAGTGGATATGCACAATACTTAAAATGTCACTAGAATCAGTCCAACAAGTTTGAATGGCAGAGTACATACAAAAAACGAGTTGTTGTAGCATCATTTACAAACATGTGTGTCTGAATTCATTATTTTCAAAATTATTATATAACAAAAAACCAGTTGTTATGCACTGTTTTGTTATTCCCAGTCACTACAGTGTTTTTATATATACTTTGATGCTATGCATATTTGCAATAAATTATAGGTGCATTAGTAAACCTTGTTCATCATAGACTTACCTTTTATGTTCAGTGATCAAGTGTCAAGACGACATGTGCACCCAAAACTTGTTGAGAGTTTTATTTGAGAAAAAATGAAACGCAAGTAGGAACACCTATACTACATATACTGTTTGGATACTCAAAATGGATGCCAAAGATTTATGTGAACAGACGACATTAGAAAAACATTTATCCATCAATAAAATGATCTTCATCAGAATATGTCAAAGAAGGTATAAACTAAAGATGAAAGGCCCATCAACTAATTCTGTTACAATGTTCTCGGGTATAATATGATTGTAATTTTATTAATAAAAGCATATGGAGAATAAGCTGCATTTGCAAGTGTGAATTTATTCATCTACTATATATGAATAAATAACTTTGTAAATGTAATTGTGTGCCAAAATAAATAGTATTGGAAATCAATCATTAATTTAAATAGGAAGAAAGCATCAAATTATTATATAGTTGAAACCAAAACAAATATCATTCCATGAAAAACAAAGTTAAACATTCTTGTTGCCTAAAGATAAATTTAGACATAATACAAGAGAATATCCCAACGGATAAATAGACTCATTTAATAAAGAGTTTAGTAACCCATTCCAAAGTTGCTATGATCGATAAATAACGAAAAGAATTCGCGAATATGAGACTCAACATTTGTCTCTTACAAACCATTTGAAAAGGTAGGCCTTGGACTAGGCCACTAGACAACTACCTAACACGCCTCCAACTTTTTAAGGGTCTCCAATTATTATAACATGTTATTCCCAATGAGCAATGCAGCTACAATGGGGCCTTAATTAGCAGAGTCTGACCAAGCTTGGTATTTTCACACTAAAACAAAGTGTTGCTTGTTGTTCGGTTCACTTGCTGCCTCAAGCCATTGTACCCAGTGTTTTCCGAATGTTTTCCCAATGTTATTCCCAGTGTTTTCCCAATGTCTACTTAATAAATTGATCTACACCATGGCCAGAAAAATGAGACTTAAAATTTATTACACAGGCCATAAAATTTATTACACAGGCCATAAAATATATAAAGAGTCTAAATCAATTAAATTTATATTGGAAGACAAACAATATGACTAATAAAACAAACAATTTTTCAAGCTCTGAAACTACTAAATCTGACTTATGTAAAACTACTACGTCCTTGATGCAAAATTATAAAAGTCAGCTAAATGGAAACTAGTTGAAAGTGACAAAGATGAGGAGTGTGATCAGGTGGTTACTTTCCGGATAACAGACTTGATTACATATGCATTAAATAATTGCAACTATAGATCAAAGAAAGAAACTGATTTTTTGCTTAGAAGGCATTGCTTGAAGTCATGCAGGCCGTAACACCTAAAGTGACCCATATGGAATCTATGTAAAACCTTACATCATATAAACAGATGCAACATGCATCCCCATTTTTGATTTATATTTGCCGACTACTTCCAGGTTTCATGCAAAGCCACTTGCCATTTCCCGTTTACCTGGTTTTTTTAATTATAGGACAAAAGACATGATGAAGACACTTATTGATGACTTTCTCTATGATGTAAGTCATATTAATTGCACATTAACAGATTGGTAAACGTATGGATCTTGCAACTCCTTTAATTAGACTTACTCAACTATCATGTCTCTCTCAAAGTCTTAACATATGAAGGCAAAAGATTATGTATTACTTTGCAATTCACTACTGTTCTAATTTTCCAAATTGGAGTCTAGTATTACAGATAATTTTGACAAAATCATGGGTGTAGCCAGACTCTCCATGTCTAGACATGTTGATATTCAATATCTTCCATAATTCAATTTTGTGATTATTCGTACTTGGTGTACAAAATTTGTACTTTGGTTAAAACGGTAAAAAAATTACACAGTTTAACCCTGGACATAGCCAAGCTTTTATTCATTTACTAAAAAAAACATAAATATATAAAGGTGTAAACTAGGGTTGAATAAAAGATCTTCGTTATTAGGGTTGAATCAACAATTTCAGTTAGAAATTAGACAAAAATTCGAATATACGATGCATGCAAATTAGGGTTAAATCAAAATAGAATCACAAAATCGAATCACAAAATCGATTTAGACGATTTGTACCTAAATATACCTATGTGATTGCTGGTTGCCACGAGGATGTTGAGTAATGCCGCGAGGACGTTGAGCAAGGATGGAGTGGACGGTGAAAAGGGGAACTTGATCTTCAGTTGATGAAATTTGAGCAATTGCTGGCTGCCGCGAGGATTGAAAAGGGGAAAAAAATTCTGCAGAAGTAGATCGAAATGGGAAGAGAGTTTTCTAAGTATACGTGAGATGGAAAACAATGACCGGTCACGTTTATTTTTGGCTAAGCGGAAAAAGTTTTCTAAGGAGCGGGAACAAAAAATTTTTAGTCACGAAACATATTTTGGGAAAAATATTTTTGGTTGCATTTATGATAAAACGCCACAGTTTTTTGCAACCGCAAATGGTTTTTCTTGTAGTGAAGCATGTTATAAGTAAGACAATAACCAACTTAAACTTGTGTTAAAATGGGTGGAATGATTAAGATTTCATGATGGGATTTTTTCTCATCTTTGTAGATGTGTCGACTTTAAAAACAATAAATAGAGTGGGACAAAAATGTCATGATTGCCATGTAATGATGGAAAATTTGTTACCCATCGTTTTCAAAGAACTGTTACCCATAAAAGTTGGTCAGTTATAAAAGAACTTAGTTTGTATTATAAAAAGCTGATTAGTTTTCAAACTACGTTTATGATCCGAGAAATTGTGTAGTCGACGAAGGATTGAAACATCTTGTGTTGGGACTAAAAAGAAATGTCAAGACATATCTGGTATTCTTCGTCAATGGATTTAAACTCAACACCAAAGAACATAGTGCTGAAAAATTATCTAATAATACCGATATATTTGTTAAAGGTAGTGATGATCTAGATAATCATATAATGATTTTTACGGTATGTTAACCCAGGTTTTGAAATTGACATATTTCACATGACCTGTGGAGAAATTTTTTTTATTTAGATGCAATTGGTTCAGTAAATGTAACGATCTGTATTTTTAACCACTTTAAATTATGGAATTTGATATAATTATTAAATAAAAATGGTTAAAGATAAAAATTTAATGATTTTGAATGTAGATTATTGGATATGAACTTGAATAAAATTTTGATATAAACTAATTTCGAAGATTTAAGTAATAACAAGTATTGAAGGGTAATGCTATGTATTGAATGTGTTTACAATCAATAATTGGATTAAATAATAAATATTGAATTCATTAGATGTAAATAAAGTAATTGATTGATAACTAAATTCATTTAAAATCTAATATTGAAATTTGTTGAATATTGAACAATTAAATTATTTAAATTTAATATTGGAGATTATTTGAATAATTAAATTTTGAATTTATATGATAGAAAAGGATATCGGAAGTTGATGTAAATTTCATTTAAACAACAATGAAGATGGTTCATATTTAAAATTGGATTTAAAAGTGAATAATTTGAAATTAGAAATTTTATATTATAACCGAGACGTTAAAATAGCGATCCAGGATACAGTCTTGGATTTCGACGAAACTAGTTCCATTAGATCCGTAATAGTGTATTATTACCATATTTCAAATTTCGTAGCGTTTAGCGTTATCGTTTGGTCGCACGGTATAGAAACGCGTTGAATTTAATATCGAAAAATCAATATAATAATTGAGTCCAAAAGGCTATCTTCTCCATATGATCAAATTTGGGCACGAAACCTTTTCCATTGCATTCAGAATAGGAGTATAACATTATGAATGCCTGGCGGCATGCCTCGATAGGGATTTGAAATGTTAAGTTTCTTAAATCGAGATATTTTTGAATTTAAAATAATATATGACTTGACCATTCCTGTCTTTCAGCCATTCACATCTTTCCATCAGCCACCCATCATCTCTTTTAAATCACGTTCCTCCCTCTTCAAGAAAGCATGCAACAGTAAAGGAAGTAAAGAAAAAAATGAATGGAAGCTTTGAAAAATTTATTCTCTTGATATACAAAACAAAAAAATATGAAACCACCTCTAAAGATCCTATTTCATCGTTTGCTTCGACCTAGTGTGCTTATTGATGGGTGCAACATCGTTTCTGGTGGTCGACATTTGGGCGTGTCTGCTAGGGTTTGACTTATCTCGTGATTGGATCGTCGTTTGGGAAATTGGACATTTGATTTGAACTCGGCGAAGCAAGTAGCAGCTGCGTGCAAAATTTGGTGGCTTGCGGCTCTCATCTAGTGATTGTGACATGTTGTACGGAGGGGGCTTTGCACGATCAGGTCGCAATTAGTAAGGAGCAGTCGAACGATGGTTTTCCAATATGGTTGAGTCGAGTGCGGCGAGAGAAGTTGATTGGTGTTGTCGGATTTTCATTTCAAGTTGGGGAAGGCCGTATCACTGCAAAACATGCATGCGGCCATGGGTTTCTTTGCATCATGTACATGGGATAGGTTTGGGGAAGAACGTGTGGAGTGGGCCGGGCTAAAAAGATTAGGTGATGGGTTTGAAAAATAATAATTAAATTAATGTTTTAATTTATATTTAATCGATGAACTTATAAATTGTATAACTTCTACATACGAGGTCCGATTGGGATGTGACTTTTTGCGTTGCGATCGTGATGACAAGAGTTTTGCAATGAAACTTGTTTGGACGAATTTGGAGATGGTCGGAATTTGGGCTAAAATCGGACGTTGTTCGGTTTTAGTTCCAAAACGGAACGTCTCGGCGACAATTGAAAACTCAAGGTGAGTGTTTTATAACGCTCACAAGTACTAGAATATTTTTATGCTAGTTAAATTTGAAATTATGAATTGATATAAATTTATTGATCGTTGTTTGATAAATTAATTGTCATCTAAATTGTCCTTGAATTAACTGTTAAAAGTTAAAATTGGCAGTTAAATTTGAAATTGGAATTTAACTGCCAGTAAAATACCCGATATTAATAACTATGAAATTGTTGTGAATTATCTTGACTATTTGGATGATTGATTATGATGTTTACTAATTGGTTGATATTTGGATGATTGGATGTTTATTTATTTTATATATATCTTGTTATCACCCTGTAAATTATTTACAGTATATAAACTGTAAATTGAATTATTTTGAATAAATTAAGAAATAGGTTGAAATGATATATACCTATGACACTGTGATTTGGATTGAAATGATATATATTCATCCCTGAAATTAAATCGAAATAACTGATCACTTGGCCATAGGATAGAAAATTATATACGGACACTGGATTGGTTAAATTAAATGATTTTGAAATTTTTGATTTGAAATTATTTAAATGGATTTGAATTAAAAGAAATAAAAATCAAATTTATAGAAATCAAATTATTTTCGAACATGAGCCCTGAATGTTGAAATTTAAATTTGGTAATCGAAGTTGAGATTTTGAAGTTATAATCAAAATATAATTTGAATTTTTGGAAATCGATTTGTTTTAAAAGATTGAAATTTTATCCGAACTTTGAATATTACTAAGTAAAAGTAATATAAAAACGATATTTCGAAATTGAGCTCGGAATTGAATTATATTTGAAGATTGGGATTTTAAACTGAATATTGAAGGATAATTTGATTTAAATGTTTTAAATCGATATTTTGAAAATCGAGCTTGAAATCGATATAAATTGAAATTGAAATTGAATTAATTGAATTTGAAAGTGGAATTGAATTAACTGAAATCGAAGTTGAAATTGATGTGAATTGAAATTGAAACTGAATCGATTGAATGGAAATTGGAATTGATTGAATTGGGGAATTGGAATTGAATCGGTTTGACTTTGAAACTATTTTCAAATTAATTATTTAATATAAAACTATTTAAAAGCTATCTTCTTAAATATACAAATTATTTTGGCTTTCCAAATTATTTTGCTATATAAACCATTTTAATACTTAAACTATTTTATATTAAACTATTTTAACCATTTAAACTATTTTAACCATTTACATTATTTTTAACTATTTTAATTATTTAAATTATTTTAAACTATTCAAACTATTTTTCAAAAATTCAAACTGGTCAAGAGTGGAATGTTATTTTAAATCATGGATTTAAATACGAATTGGGTGGAATGAAGTTATAACCCAAATGTAAATTTGAAACAATTTTGGAACCAAAATTGCGATATTGAGGCGAAAATGAATTTGAAATGAAATGGTATTTTTTCGTAAATATGATGATTTTGAAGTGGATTTGATTTTGAAGCGAATATGATATTTTGATATCAAGTATGAACTGTTTTTAAAATGTAAAAGTATCAACCGGTGTGTAAAACGACGTTTGGTTGTTAAAGAAACCGGAGCCGGATATGGGCATGCTCTCTGTCGATACCGGAACCACTTTAACAACTGTGTACGTGGAGTGATGATCTAGAATGAAGTGTTTGGGTTTGGCATCGTTTGCTGGATTTGAAGAAAGAGAATGATGATGGATTAGCCTGGCACTTGTGCCAATTTGAAATGACTAAAACAGGAGTCGTACCGGCCAAGTGGGCTAGCTACCCCGAGTGGATGCACTTCTTCGTATTACCATCATTTACATTGTGATTGATTGGTGCGCACCCTTCGATTTTATGGGAGTGTTAGACGCGGTGGGCGATTGTAATGACCCAAGATTTTAGGAATTCATTCTGAAAAATATAAATGAATTTAAAATAATTTTTAAATTAATTTTGGAAGGAGATTGTTATGGCTTGATAGTGTATCAGTATGTGTGTACATGTGTGCACAGGGTATACACATGAACTAAAGCTAAAAATCTCTGAACTTTAAGAATAAATACATATTGATATGTATGGGAATAAATATATATATATATATATATTAAAATCTTTAAAAGCTGAATGCATAAGTAAATATAAATATATGTATGCTACTGAATATTTTTCTTAAGTATACATGTGCATGTGTGTGTCAATACAGAATGATATATATATATAAATATATACATATGCTAATAAAATACCAGAGTTTAAATTAGTGAGATAAAATATACAGACATATTTTAATATAAGCAGAAATAAAAAGAAAGAAGATATAAAAAGAACTAATCCTCTTATAAATAAATAAAGGAAGTACATGCCATTTACATGAAAGCTAAAAATAGAAAAAAATAAGAGAAAACAGAGAAATGTTGCTATAGGCAGAATTAGGAAGTGTATTAAATAAATAACAAAACCAAGTCACATTTTTAGCATGATTGTAGACAAGGGGGAAAAGTATTTTCTGAAAAGCAATTTCTGAAAGAAAAATGTAACCACTTTTCTCTTCACCCAAATTAAGCCGGGAAGGGGTAAAACTTTGGGTTAAAATGCAGATAACATGATTTTCTGGTGGGCAAAAATGGCTTTAGCCAATACCCAAAACCCTAAGAGAAACCCTGTATATATATACAAGTATATACAGCAGCCTCCTCTTCTCCTCAGAAAAGAATTTTGAAAAAAAAAGGAAGAAAAACAATACCACAGAAATCTTAAGACAAGGGAAGAAAGAGAGCTTGAGGATAAGAGCAGGAGTTCATCAATTAATTAAGGAAACAAAGAAGAGATCTAGGTGAGAAAACTCACTCAAAAATCTAAGGCAATAAGTCCTAATGTAGGCAGCCAGATAAAAATATTTTTATTAAAAGAGTATTTTCATGTATGAATGTTTATCTGTGAATTTAAATCTAAATATGTTTTGATTTTCTTTGGTTGATCATTTGTTTTATTATAACAAAGTTTTGTGTGTTGTTAGCATACATGTCTGTTTTATACACTCAGATCTCTGTTATGTTAATATTTAGGGATATAAACAAATACCCAGAAAATAAAATGTTGAGAATAGACAAGTAGTACTGGTTTTGGCTCAACCCAGAAAGATGTAAATAATGTTGAGCTGCAATATACTCATGTATAAGTGCTGAGGCTCGAAATAGAAAGGAATTAGGGGTGCAATAGGGTTGCCTATGTGCTGATGCCTCTGATTCAATAAAATGCATAGCAAACAAAATTTTGTGATTCAGTGAAACCAGATTATCCTGAGTTTAACTCAAGCACAAATGTTTGCAAAAGAAAAAGAAAAAAAAACTTTCCCAGAAGCCATAAGCCAATATTAGTTGCCTAAACTCCTTTTAAATACCAGGATGAATATATGTATATCCAGAATCCTTATTTTGTAATCACCAATGGTTGTTTGCTTGTTTGCCTCTGTATGGTTATGAAATGAATCACTGAATGGTTTTGCCATGAAAAATCAAAAGAGTTATTATTAACTAAAACCTGATTAGGATATTGGGGTCAAGAACACTGCAGGAATGACTTGTGTGCTTGAGTAACATAAGTTGACACATGGCTTGTTTAAGTCCTGAGATCTTTGTGTAATGGAGTGAATTAGTTCATTACAGTGTGTCCATTGATTCATAAATATTGCAGATGAGACCAAGGATAGATAAATATACCAAGGAGATAATACTTGAGCAGATGAGAAAACTAGAGTTTTTCCCAGATTTGAAATATGAGGATTGAATAAATAATTTAACTCATATTAGTTATTTTCCTGTTTGGTATGAATGATTGTTTGTCTATGATTGAGTTGTATGCTTGAATGTATGTGCCATATTCATATGTGTAGTCTCTGGAAAGAAAGTTAAAGTGTGCACATGCACAATGACACAGAGCATGCACACAAGTATTTTACCTGATTCCAAAGGACAGAACCTTATGTATTTGTACTTAACTTGATTTTAACCTAATTAACAAATTGCTTTTGTGAATTTTCTCATACCAGACATGTGTCTGACCCTAGTGTGCTAATGGCATCTGGGGTGTCTCATTTAAAATGAGGCAGTTTCAAATGCTTTTTCAGGGATTGCAGCAACTAAATAGGAGTAGGAGCAAGCTTTGAGAAGAAGATATAGCATGCTAAAACTTAGTTAGATAAGAGCCTAAATGTTGAAATCTGCATGTATTGACAATTTAAATTGCTACTTGTATAAAGTGATGAATATTGGATGGATATTTGGTTAGGCATTTTGTTAAGAGATTGATCTGTATCTGGAAACTATGAATTAAGTTAAATATCTGTTATGTTTAAAAGTATTTTAATCAAATCTTGTAAGTAGATTTAGCAAGAACACTATGTTAAAATTGAATGATTACATTTTATAAATGCATTAGTCAATCATGAATCTTTGGAAAGGATTTAAGTTTTGGAAAATCTGGAGAGTTGATTCTCAGAAAAATTTAAATGGTTTTACTTTCTAATATAGCATATGTATGCAAAAGAAATAGGCATAGGTTAAAAGTTTTATATGACTGCAAGGTTTTCATAATTTAACTAGTTCCATACAACTGTTTCATGTCCTATTTTTAAACAAAGAAAGAATCTGTAGTAAGGTAGATGGAAGCCAGATTCAAATAGTTGCAGATATAGATGCACATAAACATGTTTAAGTGCAAATTTTACCACACCTTTTTCCTTTGTATTAGTAATAAGAATCTGAATTACACTCAGATTCTAACCAAATATATTTTTAAATACCAGACAGATCTTATAAGAATAAATACAAACATGAATAATGATAAATACTTCTATCATCCTCAAAACCCAAGAACCAGAATCTTGATTCATATCAATCCTGAAGCCTTCCAGGTTATAGGAGTGGGTTTCAAAAACAATTAAGCAAGAATTATGGTTTTGTATGATGGAATATAGGCAAAAATAAAGTATATATATATATATAGATAGGTAGATAACAGATTCCAAACTGCACAAAAGAAAAATGAAAAAAAAAATGAAAAAACAAAAATTGTGTTTGAACCAACCAGCATAGTACTCGAACTCGTGATCTCATGTGTATAAGTTAGGCGCGTTTCCATTACGCCTAGATGTTGCTTGCTTTCACTTAGGATCCACTTTATTTTATACTGATTTTGACACTATTCAGAGCTTAACATAAACAGCTATATTAAAAGCTTGTTTACTACTGATAATTACTTGATCACTTCTTAGTTAGGATAAACAGACTAATATGTATGTTACCAGTGGATTGTTTGGTCAAAAAAAAAATTAGCAATCCAATATCCTCTTGTTTTTCCAGAACTCTGATTCAAACAAGAGAGGCATATGCATCCTCACATGTATGTGCTTATTTTTGTGAATGTACTGATATATTTATATTGGTTGATTTTTGTGATCCTGGATATATTTTGGTTTATTGGAGAAAGATATTGACCCTGAGAATTATATTTACAATGGATGATATATCTATATATATATATATCCTCTTTACCTAAAAAAAAAATTCCTTATGAAATTAGAGTATAATTAGGAGGGTCATTTCAGTTGGTATCAGAGCTATGTTATTCAACATAGTAGAAGTAAGGATCAAGTCCCTAGATAGAAATAAAAATTAAAAGGAACTAAATATCAAACTAACCAGCTATGTAAATTATTATTAGCAAACTATGGTAGGGAGACCACCAAATCAGGGAGCAGGATCTTCCCATGCACCACCAATGGTCAATCTGCAAGACTTAGTGAGAGCATTTAGGGATGGGGCAGGACAAAGGCAAGAAAATCCCTATGAAGAACTCTCAAAATTGCTTAAGACATATACTCATTTAGGAGGCAAAAGCTTTGAAGGGACAGAGAGTATCATGGAAATTCAAACATGGTTGAGAACATTAGAAAGAATTTTCAATGACATGCAACTTGATGATCAAAGAAAGAGGCAAGTGGCTTCAAGACAGCTAAAAGGAGTAGCTTTAGGCTGGTGGGAAGTAATCATTGCAGGAAGGAATGAGAATGAAATCACTTGGAATCAATTTAAAGAGATGTTGGAAGCAAGGTTTGTACCAGCATCAGCAAAGACTACCTTGTTAGAAGAATTCATTAGACTTAGACAAGGAACCATGACTGTCACAGAATATACTCAAAAGTTTGAGGGGCTTTCCACATATGGAGCAATGCTTGTGGCAGATGAGGCATCTAAAAATGATAGGTACATAAAAGGTCTGAACCCAGGACTTAGCAGAGCCATGTTACCCTATGCAGACAAGACTTTTGATCATGTGATAGACTTGGCTTTGAGGTTGGAGCAGCATGACAAGGAAAGGGAGAAGTTCAGAAATTTTAAGAGCAATAATAACAAGAAAGGTAAGGGGAGGTATCACCCTTATGATAAGAAGAAAGAAGAGGCTAGTAACAAAAGCACTGGAGATGTCAAAGCTAAGGAAGACAAGAAGAAAATTGTGTGCCATCAATGTGGAAAGGAAGGGCATATCAAACCAAAATGTCCAGAATTGAAAGGAGGAGCTTTCAAATGCTATCTATGTGGGAAAGAGGGGCATATGAAGAGGAATTGTCCTGAGTATAAACAGCAAGGCAAATTGGCAAATTTGGAAGGAAAAGGCAAAGCCACAGTGGAGAGTAACACTGTAAACCATAGCCAAGTGGAAGGTACATTACTTATTTGTACCATACCCATAACAGTAGTATATGATACTGGGGCAACTCACTCCTTAATTTCTTATGAACTGGTTAGAATGCTAAAACTGAATTGCATATTAGTTGAAACCCCATTGCATATACAAAGTCCATTGGGGAGTTCTAGTGTTTTAAATATGATTTGTGTGGATGTGGAGTTAAACATAGGGGGAAATATTTTTATTTCCAATTTATATGTTTTGAATTACCCAAATATAGGTGTTATATTGGGGGTAGACTGGTTAAGGCAATTTAAAGCCATAATTAATTTAGACTCATCCACCATATCATTGCAAAATTCTAGAGGCCAGAGAATCACAGTTTTATGTGAGGTAGCTAAGGAAGGAAAATTATATCACTTAGTTGACTCAGAAAAAGATTTCAGTGAACTAACCATTGAAGAAATTCCCATAGTCAATGAATATTTGGATGTGTTTGGTGAGGTCAAGGGTATTCCACACCATAGACCAGTAGAATTCCAGATCAATTTAGTTCCAGGAGCAAGCCCAGTGATTAAAAAGCCAACTAGAATGGGGCCAAATGAACTAAAGGAACTAAAGAAACAGTTAGAAGAATTGGAAGAAAAGGGTTTTATAAGACCAAGTAATTCTTGCTGGGGAGCACCAGTGGTATTTGTTAAGAAGCAAGATGGCTCTTTAAGACTCTGCATAGATTATAGAGAATTAAACAAAGTAACTATTAAAAATAAATACCCATTGCCAAGAATAGATGATCTTTTTGATCAATTAGCAGGGGCAAAAGTATTTTCTAGACTAGACTTGGCATCTGGTTTTCATCAAATGAAGGTGGAAGAATCAAGCATCAAGTACACTGCCTTTAACACTAGGTATGGGCTGTATGAATTTTTGGTTATGCCATTTGGCTTGACCAATGCACCATCTTACTTTGTAGATTTAATGAACAGAACCTTTAGAGATTGCTTAGACAAGTTTGTGCTTATTTTCATAGATGACATTTTGATTTATTCCAAGACAGTGGAAGAACATAAGCATCATTTGCACCTGGTTTTGTCTAGATTAAGGGAAAAAGATTTAAAGGCAAAATTTTCAAAATGTGTGTTTTGGAAGGAGGAAGTACATTTTCTTGGCCATGTTATATCTGCCAAAGGAATTTCTGTGAACCCCAATAAAATAGTGGCTATCCAAGCATGGAAGAGGCCAAGCACTGTGAGTGAAGTGAGGTCATTTATGGGGATGGCAGGGTATTATAGAAGGTTTATAAAAGATTTTTCAAAAATTTCTACACCACTCACTAACCTAACCAGGAAGAACCAAGCTTTTGTTTGGTCAGAAAAATGTGAAAAGTCTTTTGAACAATTGAAGGAGGCATTGGTGAATGCTCCAATTCTAAAGGTACCACATGGAAATGAAGAATTAGTGGTATACACTGATGCTAGTGGATTTGGCTTGGGTGCAGTGTTGATGCAACAAGGCCAAGTCATTGCATATGCATCCAGACAACTAAAACCCCATGAAGTAAGGTATGCCACACATGATCTCGAATTAGCAGCTGTGATATATGCTTTAAAACTTTGGAGACATTATTTATTAGGCACTAAGTTTGAACTTTACACTGACCACAAGTCTCTAAAATATTTGTTTTCACAAAAAGATTTGAACATGAGGCAACACAGATGGGTGGAGTTCTTAGCTGCCTATGATTTTGACATACTCTATACACCAGGCAAAGCAAACAAAGTTGCAGATGCTCTAAGTAGACAGCATGCTAAATTGGCTATGATGATGATAGCAGAATTTAAAGATTTGTCTTTGCTAACTGAGTTAGAGATTGAGGAGAATGGTTGTGTGCAGATGCATGGTGCACAAGAAGGTAAAGGGAAGTTAAGCTTAATGACACTTCAACCAGATTTAATTCTGAAGGTAGGAAAAATGCAAGAACAAGATGCTCACTTATTAGAAAAGAGAATGCTCCTCTCAAGAGGGGAGGAAGTAATGAATCACCACCTTGATAAAGATGGTTATGTAAGATACCAGAATAGGATGTGTGTACCAGAGGACATAGAATTGAAGAGGGAGATATTGAATGAATATCACAGAAGTAAATACTCCATACACCCAGGAAACACAAAAATGTATCAAAATCTGAAAAGAGACTTCTGGTGGAAGGGAATGAAATCTGATATAGCCAAGTACATTGCCAAATGTATGACTTGCCAACAAGTCAAGGCTGAAACTCAAAGACCATCAGGGTTGATGCAACCTCTTAGTGTACCACAGTGGAAGTGGGAAGACATATCTATGGACTTCATAGATGGACTGCCTAGATCTAAGAGAGGTAATACAAGCATATGGGTGATAGTGGATAGGCTAACCAAGGTAGCACACTTCATCCCAGTCAAGTCAGAAAGAACTGCACCAAAACTAGCTCAAATTTTTATAAAAGAAGTGGTAAGGTTACATGGCATTCCCAAAACCATTGTGAGTGATAGGGATACCATCTTCACTTCAAAATTCTGGAGAAGCTTTCAAGAAGCAATGGGAAGTGAACTATGTTTAAGTACTGCCTACCATCCTCAATCAGATGGGCAGACTGAGGTGGTAAACAAAGTTTTGGAGGACATGTTGAGGGCATGTATACTGGATTTTGGGGGCAACTGGGAAGATTATCTTCATCTAGTTGAATTTACATATAACAACAGCTACCAAAGCACCATAGGAATGGCTCCATTTGAAGCCTTGTATGGTAAACCCTGCTTGTCACCTGTTTGCTGGGTAGAAGCAGGAGAAAGGTCTATTTTAGGACCTGAGTACATACAAGAAACCAAGGAGAAAATTGAGTTGATAAGAAGAAGAATGACAGCAGCTCAAGATAGGCAAAAGAAATTTGCAGACATGAGAAGGAGGCAGGTAGAATATGAAGTGGGAAATTTTGTTTTCATCAAAATCTCACCCATGAAAAATGTGTTGAGGTTTGGAAAACAAGGCAAATTAACCCCAAGATATATTGGACCATACAAAATTCTGGAGAGAATTGGTCCCTTGGCATATAAGTTGGAATTACCAGAAAACATGCAAGGCATACATGATGTTTTTCATGTATCACAATTGAGAAGGTGGGTCCATGACAAGGCAGAAATTCTTGAAACCCCAACCCAAGTGCAGATAAATCCTAATTTGATTTATGAAAAGGATCCAGTGGGAATTTTGGCAAAAGATGTGAAGAAGTTGAGAAATAAATCTCTGAAACTTGTGAAGGTACAGTGGAGTCTAGATCCTAGTGATTGCACATGGGAATTAGAAGACAAAGTTAGGATGAATTATCCTAAGCTATTTTCAGATTAAGGTAATTCTGATTTTTGATTGTTTACTTTATTTTGGATGAATATATTTTTAGTTAGTATAGAACTAAGAGTCTATTTGGTAGAGAATATACTTGTTCTCTGAATTAAGTTTAAAATTTATTTTAAGCTTAGGAAAATTGTGGGACACAATTTCTAAAAGGAGGGGTGTATGTAATGACCCAAGATTTTAGGAATTCATTCTGAAAAATATAAATGAATTTAAAATAATTTTTAAATTAATTTTGGAAGGAGATTGTTATGGCTTGATAGTGTATCAGTATGTGTGTACATGTGTGCACAGGGTATACACATGAACTAAAGCTAAAAATCTCTGAACTTTAAGAATAAATACATATTGATATGTATGGGAATAAATATATATATATATATATTAAAATCTTTAAAAGCTGAATGCATAAGTAAATATAAATATATGTATGCTACTGAATATTTTTCTTAAGTATACATGTGCATGTGTGTGTCAATACAGAATGATATATATATATATAAATATATACATATGCTAATAAAATACCAGAGTTTAAATTAGTGAGATAAAATATACAGACATATTTTAATATAAGCAGAAATAAAAAGAAAGAAGATATAAAAAGAACTAATCCTCTTATAAATAAATAAAGGAAGTACATGCCATTTACATGAAAGCTAAAAATAGAAAAAAATAAGAGAAAACAGAGAAATGTTGCTATAGGCAGAATTAGGAAGTGTATTAAATAAATAACAAAACCAAGTCACATTTTTAGCATGATTGTAGACAAGGGGGAAAAGTATTTTCTGAAAAGCAATTTCTGAAAGAAAAATGTAACCACTTTTCTCTTCACCCAAATTAAGCCGGGAAGGGGTAAAACTTTGGGTTAAAATGCAGATAACATGATTTTCTGGTGGGCAAAAATGGCTTTAGCCAATACCCAAAACCCTAAGAGAAACCCTGTATATATATACAAGTATATACAGCAGCCTCCTCTTCTCCTCAGAAAAGAATTTTGAAAAAAAAAGGAAGAAAAACAATACCACAGAAATCTTAAGACAAGGGAAGAAAGAGAGCTTGAGGATAAGAGCAGGAGTTCATCAATTAATTAAGGAAACAAAGAAGAGAGCTAGGTGAGAAAACTCACTCAAAAATCTAAGGCAATAAGTCCTAATGTAGGCAGCCAGATAAAAATATTTTTATTAAAAGAGTATTTTCATATATGAATGTTTATCTGTGAATTTAAATCTAAATATGTTTTGATTTTCTTTGGTTGATCATTTGTTTTATTATAACAAAGTTTTGTGTGTTGTTAGCATACATGTCTGTTTTATACACTTAGATCTCTGTTATGTTAATATTTAGGGATATAAACAAATACCCAGAAAATAAAATGTTGAGAATAGACAAGTAGTACTGGTTTTGGCTCAACCCAGAAAGATGTAAATAATGTTGAGCTGCAATATACTCATGTATAAGTGCTGAGGCTCGAAATAGAAAGGAATTAGGGGTGCAATAGGGTTGCCTATGTGCTGATGCCTCTGATTCAATAAAATGCATAGCAAACAAAATTTTGTGATTCAGTGAAACCAGATTATCCTGAGTTTAACTCAAGCACAAATGTTTGCAAAAGAAAAAGAAAAAAAAACTTTCCCAGAAGCCATAAGCCAATATTAGTTGCCTAAACTCCTTTTAAATACCAGGATGAATATATGTATATCCAGAATCCTTATTTTGTAATCACCAATGGTTGTTTGCTTGTTTGCCTCTGTATGGTTATGAAATGAATCACTGAATGGTTTTGCCATGAAAAATCAAAAGAGTTATTATTAACTAAAACCTGATTAGGATATTGGGGTCAATAACACTGCAGGAATGACTTGTGTGCTTGAGTAACATAAGTTGACACATGGCTTGTTTAAGTCCTGAGATCTTTGTGTAATGGAGTGAATTAGTTCATTACAGTGTGTCCATTGATTCATAAATATTGCAGATGAGACCAAGGATAGATAAATATACCAAGGAGATAATACTTGAGCAGATGAGAAAACTAGAGTTTTTCCCAGATTTGAAATATGAGGATTGAATAAATAATTTAACTCATATTAGTTATTTTCCTGTTTGGTATGAATGATTGTTTGTCTATGATTGAGTTGTATGCTTGAATGTATGTGCCATATTCATATGTGTAGTCTCTGGAAAGAAAGTTAAAGTGTGCACATGCACAATGACACAGAGCATGCACACAAGTATTTTACCTGATTCCAAAGGATAGAACCTTATGTATTTGTACTTAACTTGATTTTAACCTAATTAACAAATTGCTTTTGTGAATTTTCTCATACCAGACATGTGTCTGACCCTAGTGTGCTAATGGCATCTGGGGTGTCTCATTTAAAATGAGGCAGTTTCAAATGCTTTTTCAGGGATTGCAGCAACTAAATAGGAGTAGGAGCAAGGCTTTGAGAAGAAGATATAGCATGCTAAAACTTAGTTAGATAAGAGCCTAAATGTTGAAATCTGCATGTATTGACAATTTAAATTGCTACTTGTATAAAGTGATGAATATTGGATGGATATTTGGTTAGGCATTTTGTTAAGAGATTGATCTGTATCTGGAAACTATGAATTAAGTTAAATATCTGTTATGTTTAAAAGTATTTTAATCAAATCTTGTAAGTAGATTTAGCAAGAACACTATGTTAAAATTGAATGATTACATTTTATAAATGCATTAGTCAATCATGAATCTTTGGAAAGGATTTAAGTTTTAGAAAATCTGGAGAGTTGATTCTCAGAAAAATTTAAATGGTTTTACTTTCTAATATAGCATATGTATGCAAAAGAAATAGGCATAGGTTAAAAGTTTTATATGACTGCAAGGTTTTCATAATTTAACTAGTTCCATACAACTGTTTCATGTCCTATTTTTAAACAAAGAAAGAATCTGTAGTAAGGTAGATGGAAGCCAGATTCAAATAGTTGCAGATATAGATGCACATAAACATGTTTAAGTGCAAATTTTACCACACCTTTTTCCTTTGTATTAGTAATAAGAATCTGAATTACACTCAGATTCTAACCAAATATATTTTTAAATACCAGACAGATCTTATAAGAAGAAATACAAACATGAATAATGATAAATACTTCTATCATCCTCAAAACCCAAGAACCAGAATCTTGATTCATATCAATCCTGAAGCCTTCCAGGTTATAGGAGTGGGTTTCAAAAACAATTAAGCAAGAATTATGGTTTTGTATGATGGAATATAGGCAAAAATAAAGTATATATATATATAGATAGGTAGATAACAGATTCCAAACTGCACAAAAGAAAAATGAAAAAAAAAATGAAAAAACAAAAATTGTGTTTGAACCAACCAGCATAGTACTCGAACTCGTGATCTCATGTGTATAAGTTAGGCGCGTTTCCATTACGCCTAGATGTTGCTTGCTTTCACTTAGGATCCACTTTATTTTATACTGATTTTGACACTATTCAGAGCTTAACATAAACAGCTATATTAAAAGCTTGTTTACTACTGATAATTACTTGATCACTTCTTAGTTAGGATAAACAGACTAATATGTATGTTACCAGTGGATTGTTTGGTCAAAAAAAAAATTAGCAATCCAATATCCTCTTGTTTTTCCAGAACTCTGATTCAAACAAGAGAGGCATATGCATCCTCACATGTATGTGCTTATTTTTGTGAATGTACTGATATATTTATATTGGTTGATTTTTGTGATCCTGGATATATTTTGGTTTATTGGAGAAAGATATTGACCCTGAGAATTATATTTACAATGGATGATATATCTATATATATATATATATCCTCTTTACCTAAAAAAAAAATTCCTTATGAAATTAGAGTATAATTAGGAGGGTCATTTCAGCGATTATGGCTATGATGCGTTACCACCAGCCGAGAAGGGTAAACTAGTAGTATCCTACCTTGGGCATTGCCTCACGTGCCTTGTCATACTTTTATCCCTATACGAGACCCATGCGATTTTGGTTTAGTGTTGTCGTATCACGGCACATCCCTGACTGCCGACGTTCTACTGGTGGTGTCAAATGCAAACTGTAGGACAATGCTTAAAAGCGCGTTAAGGGGGATTAATGTAAAGCCTTAACACTAAGAAAAATATTTATTTTACCGACTAGACATTATATATATAGCGTATTCTACTACATATAAATATTTTGATGGATACTTAAGAAATGGAAAATCTCGTAACATCTCTTGAGTTATGGACGCACGTTACACACTGGATTGGAGATGTGAAAACCCATAAACATCTCTGACGTCGTTACACTCATGTTATATGCGATATCTATTTGACTTACATAAGGATATTTTAGTCCTGACTCGAGTGTTTTGTCTTTTCATTACGCTCGGTCAGCCTTGAGTTTTTCAGCTTATTGAAGATTTATTCTGGAGGACGAAGATGAAGATTTGGTATATTATTACTATTATTAGTCCTGCATCATGTTGTCTGCTGCATTATTTATTTATCTCTGATGAATGTTGTATAGATTATAATCAAATGTAAAATATAAACAGCTTCATGAACTGTTTATTTGATTATTATATTTTGTCATTCCGCTGCGAGATTCTATGTTTGTTTCTTCTTCTTTTCTTATTTTTCTTATTTAACCCCTATGATTATCTATGTTCTGAATTGTTTGGATTGGACATGTGTGGATTATTGTCAATTTAAACCTTCCGAAATATGGGGCGTCACAGTAATATTCCAAATTTGAAATCAACGTCCACAAAGACTATAATCTTATTAACATAAAACATACCTCGCATTATCATAGGTATGATTCTTTTGAACTAGCTAAACAAGCACTACAAGTCATATAATGCTCCGTATCCATCTCCAAAAGAGATAAATCAGACTGGATGGCAGTATTTAGAACAAAGGCAGGATTTATGTTTGATGGAAGGAATATTTCAGACGAACAAGCTTACCAGGCAGATCTTGAGCAAAGTAATGAAATAATAATAATAACTGATGATCATACTGATTTTAAACCTCTGAACAAGAATCAAATGTTTTAGTAGAAGCATTTGAGACTACAGAGGAAAATGCTATAGCGTACAAGACCGAGTCTATCAAAAAACGACGAAGACCGATTATTAATGTACATTTTGATATAAGGTAATTTATGTGATTATTAATGTTTTATTTTTCTCATTAAAAAATGATATGTTTTTCTATATAATTAAATGATATGTTCTCCCACAACAATATGTCTGTGATAGGTGTTATGTTTCGACGTTGGAGATCTTCTCATTCATCAGGTTCCCCCTCTTCTAGTCAAAGAAGGATCAGTGCGGGAGGCAATGGCGGTGTCCCATCACAGCAGGCAGAGCGTCTCATAGTAACATTAGCGGTTAAAGCAAGAGGGTAAGTATCAATTTTATTTCAACATCATAAATATTTAGCGTATGATATATTACTCATGATTTATTAAAGATCTATATCATATTTAATACAAGGGCTTTGACCTGGAGCCCTCGGAAGTTGTTCTAGGTATTTCCAAGACAGCTTATAAGAGAAGAATGACCACTTGCTGGCCTAGGTGGGATAATATCCCAACCCACATCTTAGAGTGTATCTGGCAGGATTTCATCATTTAGTGTAAATCTGTTTTTCATTTTATATATAATCATTGTACAATTTGTTGACTAAGTATAAATGTATAACTTATTATTTTCTAGTGTGTAGGGGCAGTAGACTTACAAGAACACGACCTTCTCTTTTGTAGAAATTACTGGATGAAAAAAATGAGAAAAACCTACCGCGATATGATGTCGACCATAAAAAGGGGGGAAAAAGCCTGACTAGATGAGTGGAAGCGCATAACAAGCTTGGGTTGCTTTCTGGGAAAGCGACGAAACGAAGATAATTTTACTAGTCTCGTATATTTACTAAAAATTTAGTAAAATTAGTATAATAATTGCATCAACTTACAAATGTGAATTTACTGTTCATTTTAAATTTACAGACAGAGTCGGAGAGGAACTCTGCAGATAGAAATAAAAATCCAGTCATAAATCGTGGGAGTTCGAAGTCATTCCAACATTATCGTCAAGAGCTCTGTATTTATTAATTGCGATTATAAATAGTTATTACATCGTATAATTTTACATATATAATAATAATAATACATAATAATTATTTCAGGAAAGACAGTGCGGTCATCCCGTCTCCTATATGGACATGTTTGCTCATACTCGTGGCATCGAGCATGAAAATAAAGATGGCACAATAACATACACATGGCATGACTCGAAATCACAATAGACCATGGTAAAAATATTTTAAAATATAGGTTATTGATAATCACTTTAAATAATAAGTTATAAATAGTTAAAATAATGTAGTATGAATTTTAATTGCAATTTTGTTTGGAATCATAGGAAAAATTCATGAAAGAACGAGAGAAACCGCTTAAGGGAACGAGACAGGAAGAGCTGACTGCCGATGAGGACCAGATCTTTGACGCTATCATGGAGTCGGCAAGGTGAAATAAGCGTTATAGTTATGGGAACCAAGAGGTAGTGTTTATATACAATATATTTATGGATAACTTATAATATATTGATTTTATTAATAATACTATATGAAACTCATGCACTTTGTTAAACAATGTTACAGGCTAGATGCCGGCAAAGTGGCTATAAAAAAGCTCAGGACAACGTGGAGACTGCATAATTGAGGCTAGCATTGTGGAGCTGGAGGAACGAGATATGCGTCAGTCTTTGGAGATGATCCAGTTGCTGGATGAGCGCATTGCTGCGTATATGCAGGAGCATGACACATTTCATTCATCAGCCGGATGCGAAGGTGATGATCATGATTGATAGGTATGATTTTTTCTGTTTTTTTTTGACACTGTACATATATGCACTTTGAGATGTATGAGATAGTTTGACTTTGTTGCAATGGTGTTTGAGAGTTACATATACTATTTGAGACGGGTATGGTTGATGTGATTTAATATGTTTGATACATTTGGAGATGTTGGATGTGTGAGGTTGATTTGAGTTGTTTTGAGAAGTTGTTGGATATTTTGATACATTTTGAGATGTATTTTGACTAGTTTGAGTTTGGTTTATCGTATATTGTTGGATGTTTGAGCATATTGTGGGTTGTTTGAGTTTGGTTTATTGTAATATTGATGTTTTTTGTTATTGATGTTATATATGTGATTTGGGTTCTAATATATATGATTGTGAAATTGAGCTGCAATACACACACACACACAGATATATATATATATATATATATATATATATATATATGACTGTGTGTGTTGTTTGGGATTGAAAGGCTACTGAAATAATAAAAGACCTCCAGATTTCCGACAGCTCTCGACGGCTTCCGACGGTTTTATGGTACCAACTGACCGATGGCTTCTGATAGCTGTATTCCGACGGCTTCCAATGGCTTGCGACACCAAATTGGGTAAACCATATCCTCCCACGTGTACACTACAGGTCATCGAAAATCGTGGAAATATCATCGACAGCCGTCGTAAATAGGTCGATGGAAACGTGGGAAAGGCAGATCTTTGAAGACTTTTATTCAGACGACCGCCGATGGTTTAAAGCAGTTGGAAATACTATTATTTCTTGTAGTGTTTCCAGATCTAGGTGTAAATAATATTCCTATCCATCTACATAATATATAGATGGTGTTTTACACATTTAATTCAAGCCTACAACTCTTCAGATCTTTATTTAGGCATAAAAATCAAATAAAATTCCAATGTTATAAGTAAATCATATAATTTCCCACTCACCTTTAAAAGATTTCCAAATCCCTAGATCTAAATCTGATTCTTTGGACCAACTCCATTTCCATATTAATCCCGAGAAATATGTATAAAAGTGTATACACATACCATTAGAATTTCATATCTGAGAAGAGATTTGGGAACAAGGGGAATATAGATTTATAATATTGAAATATATATATTTTTATTGCGAAACGCTATTCTGCTCCTTCTTTTCTTCTATTTATCTTCTGCTTTCACAAAGTTGTATAAATATAAATTATTTTAAAGTTAGCAGGAATAGTGGAGAAGAGGAAATGGCAAAGCTTCACTGCCATTGCTCAGAAAATATAAGAAAAGAAGGGAGGGGTTAGGCCTAAATTTATAGACTCTCGAATCAACCGTATCGGTTAGATTAAAATTATTAAATCCAGGCCGATGGCCGAGATAAGTAGTCACTGCTAAGACTCCTCGGCGCTGCATAATGGAATTAGCGTAGACTCCATATATGTATATAATACGAGATAACTCCATCCAGCTCGTCCTCCGAACAGCTACTGTGTGACTTAGACCTATTATCTAGTCCACTCATTTAAGAGTATCCAAGGTAATAGTAAACAAATCACAAAACCTTGGGTCAGACAACAATCTGGTGTGAGCAGTAAATAAGTCTCAAAATACTATATAGGTAAATATGGTAAGGAACAAGAGTACACGAACCATACCTGACATGCTCCTATGACCAAAGAGTTAGCACATAACACTATAATATGATACTACAATATCATAAAGATATATCACAAACCAAATAAAGAATATTAGTCTTCCAGGCATTCCTATCTCCAATGCCTACTTCCCATGATACCTTAGTGATAGCTTACTAAAGAAAACAACCATAGCATCCATCAACAATCCTAACTATCATTCATTGTGCTCTGAATATATGATAGCTCGTATGGCCTCCTTTCTACCAGGGACTAATGGAAATCCCTATTCTCCATTGTACTCTCGTATCTCACAGCCCAAAGCTAGATATGTGTCTCGTAGTCCAAAGCTGGATACTAGACTCCAAAGCCACAGGTCTAGGGTATACGAATCCTCGCTACTAATCCATGGACATCCTCGCTTATAATACCCCTGCTTCGAGTATAACAGAAAACACTTCGAGCATCAACGATTCCTTAGCACATTCACTCGAGCTCTCCTTTGCTCCATTTGGATACCAAGCCCTTCTTGCTCAATCCAGTTTCCATTATTCACGAGGACCCTTCTACATTCCCCGATCCTATGTCTCACTCCTTTTACGAGCCGACATCTTCGGAACCTACTCCTAACATGAGCCAAGATCTGAAGACTCTAGCTTTTCATCATGTTGTTATATTTCCATCCATCCCTGATGCAAATGAGCCAACACCTTCAGCACAACCTATAGAACATCTATAACAGCCCCTGAAGTTCCACTGCCACCAAACTCTCCTCCTTAACTCGGTGTCGACTTAAGCCCTTAGCTTGGGTCCGAGTTAAGCCTTATCCGTATTTTTGTCCAGTCTTACTTCTAATACTCATCTTCCAGATGTCTTAGACCCTGACTCATCCCTCTTTGATAACTCGATCTCAATCCAAATTCCCACTTCTAAATTCTAGAGATAACTCGTCATCACATCCTACATTTAGCCAATTTCCTTCACCTTGTTATGGAACATCTCATCTAGCCAAGCTTTATCCATCCATGCCAACCACCGGCTCATAGGAGTCACCACCTTAACTCGATGCCGAGTTAAGCTCTTAACTCAGGGCTGAGTTTAGACTTCAACTCCAAATGGAGTGTGACTTATCCTATAGCTTCCCACCATGCGCTAGAGCACATCCACCAAGTTTCGTCCAATTCTGACCAACTTAGCCTCTGATTTACTCAATTCTCTGACCTAAGTTTCTATGAAATCACAACACTAGCAAACAACATCAAACCATAACATCCAAATGTAGAATAACAAGTAATTTCATCCAATCAAAAATGCAATCCATCAAAATAAGTCAAACAAGTCGATTTCTAACATAGATCTACATATAGTATGAATATATGAGCATGAACAAGGGTGATTTCTAATTAATCTAAATCATATACATAGTTTAACACATGTAATCAAAGTTAGGAAAGGTTTTACGGCCAAAAATTGATTTAAAACATGTTAAATTCTATGATTCTATCATATAAACATGCATGGTATAGCGAAAAGGCATAAACCACTCACCAATTACCAATTTGATCAATTTGAATGTAGATCCAATCCGGACGGCCATGGAATGCACTTCAAATCAAGCAACAATGACCTCTATCTTCTAGTTGATGACCTAATCACTAATCAACAATCTAATTGGATTCAGAGAGAAATTTGGATGAATTAGGATGGATCTAGGGCTAATTAGGGTTGATCTAATTTAGAATGAGAGGGAAAGTTTTTATTTGACTCCTACAACCCCTAATTATAGTGATTATATAATTAGAATAATGAGCCAACTAATTACACACTAATTCTAATCAGCAGTTTCCAATACTTAAAACATGCATAACTCCTTAACTGTGTCCGTTTTCTATTATGACCACTCTACGGAATGGGAATCATCATTTTGAAGCAATGGAACTGGTTTGAGATCCTAATTCAACTCCATATCAAAATTTATAGCCAAAACAGGATTTTCAAGATCAAAATTGTCACATAGAAATTCGAAAAAAATCATAGGTGTGTAAAATATCCCTAAAAGTCATGTCCCAAAATTATAGAATCATACGAGCTTATACGATTAAAATAAAAATATTTTACGATCCTTCAATACGTAATTTACGGGTTGTTACATTCTCTCCACCATTTAGGAATTTCACCCTCGAAATCTCCAAATAAGCCAAAGTACAAACAACCATGGTTACCCCACATGCCTACTATTCATAAGCAACCATCTCACATCTTAACCAAGCAGTCATGCAGTCAATAGTATAGTTAATCTATCCTACCATTTGGAAAACTAACCTATCAAATATAGTATACAATGGTGAAAGTAAATGTGATAAATGATGGGTCTTACCATTCAAAAAGCTCCAGATAAGAAGTCCTCATGCTCTATTCTGTCTTCCACATAAATCATCCTCACTTCCGCTCTATTGTACCTTAACTAGCTTCATAGTTTTGCTCCCAACTTGTTTCATATTGTCCTCAACAATACGAAGCGACCTATGAGGTACAGAAACTTCTAGTTCTACCTCAACATCTTCTAGCTGATCCGGTGTGATCATCACGCCTGAGTCATGCACAAACTTCCATAGATAAGAGACATGAAAAACATTGTGCACGCCTACCATCTTCTGAGGTAAGTCAACCCTATATGCTCACTTCCCGATTCTCTCAACTATCAGAAAAGGACCTACGAATCTCGATGCCAACTTCCCCGTCCTACCGAATCGAACTACATTCTTTAGACATGAAACCTTCACAAATACCATATCTTCGATAGAAAACTCTAAATCTCTCTGTCTCTTATCCGCATAGCTTTTCTACCGATCCTGAGCAACTTTCGTTCGTTATCGAATGACCACGATATTCTCTAAAGTCTCTCTAATCATATCTGGCCCAAGTATTAGTTTCTTGTCCGCTTCTCACTATCATGAAGTAGCGTTACATGGTCGGCCATACAATGCTTCATACAGTGTCATACCAATACTCGATTGATAACTGTTGTTGTATGCAAACTCCATCAAATGCAAATGATCATCTCATGATCCACCAAAGTCTAAAATGCATGCTCGCAAAAGATCTTCCAATATATGATTTACTCTTTCGGTATGTCCATCTGTTTGTGGGTGCTAAGTTGTACTAAGATGCAGCTCGGTCCCTAATGCCTCTTGTAAGCTCTTCCAAAACCCACTAGTGAACAAAGGGTTTCGTTCACTCACAATGCTCTTGGGCACACCATGTAATCATACTATCTACCTGACATACAACTCTGTCAGCTTGGATGCCATTCTACTTGACTTGGTGGGTATAAATCTTGCACTCTTAGTCAACCGATCTACTATGACTCAATGCCATCGTACCCTACTCCAGTTCTTGGCAGTCCATCTATAAAATCCATCAATACTTGTTCCCATTTCAACTTAGGAATTTCTAGCAGTTACAACAGTCCACTTGGTTTTTTCTACTCTACCTTTACCAACTGGAAGTTCATGCATTAGAGATGAATGCCCCAACATTCCTCTTCATGCCTTTCCAATAATAGATTCACTTCATATCTCAATACATCTTATTACCGCCGGGATGAATGGTCAATCGTGAATGGAAACACGTTCGTAACACTTCATCTCATAACCCATCAATATCGGGAATAAATAGTCTTTCATCCTTATGAAACCAACCTTCTCGGTCAAGTTCGTATTGCTTCATGTCTTCAGATTCTACTTTTTCTACTATCTTCGCTACGATCTCTGGCAGCCTAACATCTCGCTTCTGACTAGAACCGATTCTTTCTATTATAGTAGGTTTAATCGACATACTTGCCAATATTTCAGGTTCTAGTTCGCAGTGAGGCATGAAATCAAATATAGCAATATATTCTATTTGCTTCCATTCCAAGAACATTACTCCTAACCCAGCATGTCTTATACTCCTAACCCAGCATGTCTTATACTCAATGCATTGGCTACTGCATTCCCTTTTCCGGGAGTGTAGGAAATACTAAAATCATAAGAGGCTAAGAATTCCAACCACTGTTACTGTCGAAGGTTGAGATCCTTTTGAAAGAAAAGGTATTTTAAGGATTTATAGTCCATAAACATCTCAAACCTTTCTCCCAACAAATAGTGCCTCCGCATCTTCAAAGAAAAAACAATTGCTGCCAATTCCAAATCGGGAGTCGGATAATTCCTTCCATGCGATTTCAGTTGTTGACTAGCATAGGCAACAACTTTCCTTTTTGCATCAACACGCACCTAATCTAGTACCACAAGCATCAGTGTATACTGTCAACTCTTCATTTCCACTTGGAGTGGTCAACGCTGGTGCACTCATCAACCTCTCTTTTAGACTCACAAATGCATGCTCACACTTCGCATCTCATACAAAGGTCTGATTCTTCTTTGTCAAATTGGTCAACGATGTCGCTACCTCCGAGAAGTTCTTTATGAAGCATCTATAATATCCCGCCAATCCTAGGAAACTTCTCACATCCGTAGCATTCTTTGGCTGATTCCAATCTTGGAATGATGCCACCTTCGCAAGATCCACTACTATACCCTGTACCGAAATGACGTGACCAAAGAATCTCACTTCTTCTCTCTAGAAGTGACACTTAGAGAACTTCGCTCTCGACTTGTGCTTCCTCAATATCTCTAGCACAATCCTCAAGTGCGTCTTGCGCTCCTCTTCAGTATTGGAGTAGATCAGAATAACATCCTCGAACACAAGCACGACTTATTCAGCTGGTCCCTGAAAACCTGATTCATGAGATCCACAAAGTATGCCAGAGCATAAGTTAATCCAAATGGCATCACCAACCACTCATAAAAAGCCGACGGCATACGAAATGCAGTAGTAGGCACATTCTCCTTCACTACTTTCAACTGGTGAAATTTCGTCGCCAAATCTATTTGGAAGAACACCTTCGCACTGTGCAGCTGATCAAACAAGTCATCAATGCATGGGAATGGATACTTGTTTTTCTTCGTCACCTTATTCAGCTCACGATAATCCACACACAACCTCAAAGAGCCATCAAGCATGAACTTATTTAGATTGTCTTTGAAAACCTGATTCATGAGATCCACAGTATGCCAGAGCATTGGTTGATCCGCATGGCATCGTCAATCACTCATAAAACTCCGATGGTATATGAAACACATTAATAGGCACATTCTCATTCGTTACTCTCAACTGGTGAAATCCCATCCCCAAATCCATTTCGGAGAACACCTTCGCACCATGCAGCTGATCAAACAATTCATTAATACGTGAGAGTGGATACTTAGTTTTCTTCATCACCTTATTCAACTCACGGTAATCCACACACAACCTCAAAGAGCCATCCGCTTTTGTTGCCAATACTATAGGTGCACCCCACTCAGATATGCTCCTTCGAATGAACCCTTTCCTTAATAGGCCATTCACTTGCACCTCCAATTCCTTCTGCTCTCTGAGTGCCATACGCCTTAAAGGCATAACTATTGGTCCGGCTTCCTTCACCAAGTCTATCCGAAACTCGATCTCTCTATGCGGCGGCAATCCAATGACTTCCTCGAAGACATCCGAATACTCTTTAGCGGTAGGCGCTAATGACAGTCCCTACTGTGGAACCTCAAGCAAATATAGGAAGCTAACCATAACCCCATCCTCTGGTAGACAGCTAATCACTACTATTCCCACATCCACATCCCTGATAGTCACCAACAGCTTCTCGCAATTCACTATGGCTGCATACTTCCTAAGTCAGTCCATACCGAAGATAATCCCAAACCCAACAATGTTCAAAACAAAACAATCACAAACCAAAGAACGTCCATAACTCAATAAAATTAGGTCATCAAAAACCATGCAAAGACTAGTAGAGTCTCCAATATGATTCATCACAATTAGGGGTCGGTCTACTATCTCAGGTCACAATCCCAATCTATCTAGAAGGCCACTACAGATGAATGAATGAGAAGCATCAGTATCAAACAAAACTCGAACAGGAACACAAACAGAAAGCCTGCCTTAAATGAAGACTGCCTTCCCCTTCTCCTTTTCCAAGGGAGTACTCGACGAAGTCGAGACTACGTCCAAAGCATATGCCTTCACCATCTGCTTATTCTTTATCGGTTCCAGACAAGACTTCTTCAAATGCCAGGGCTTATCACAATTATAACAATTCTTATTCTCATTCGCCTTACAGTCTTTAATTAGATGACCATTCTCGTTGCATCCAAAGCAAGTAGGTTCTCATTTACCCTTCTTCTTGCCACCCTTACCCTAAGGCGGCTTCCTCTTCCCATTCCACTTCTTCTTGCCTTCACCGCCATGCTACGGCTTTGGCTCCTCTTTCTCAGTAGAAACAACTGTAGCAGTTTTAACCTTAAGGTACAAGCTCTCATGGCGTAGTGCCTTCTCTACCGGCTTCTCAAACGGCTCATATATATGGTCCACTAGCTTTTCTTCAAAATAGTCATCTAATCCTATGATGAATTTCCCATTCTTATGCAAGGAAGTATCTACGAATGACATCGCATGCCTTTACATGGCGTGAAACTCCGTAACATATTCTGAGACTGACATCTCTCCCTTCTTGAGATCAACAAATTTTCTGAACAAAACCGACTTCTGGGCCGCTGGAATAAAGTTCTCCTCAAACCTCATCTTAAACTGATTCCAAGAAAATTGTTCTTCTGAAGTAGCAATAGTGATAGCATTCTATCAATTCATAGCTCGGCCATGAAGCTGTCTCAAAACCAACTTCCTCTTCATAGCATCTTCCATCTCCATATCACCGAAGATGCGCCTACAAGTATCTAACCAAACTTGTACTTCTATGGCTGACTTTATCCCATTAAAGGGCTTCCCTCCAAGAGTAGAATAATCTTTGATCAGCTTGGTGAAATGCCCTAGGCGCTTGCACTGGAGCATCTCCACTTATCACCACTTCAAGAGCATTCCTTATTATAATAGCCATCACAGCATTGAACATGGCTTGGACATCAGGCCTAGCAGCTCCATATCCCACTCCTTCCTCTACTCCTAAAGCAAAATTCCTCACATTGTTCCTTGTATGCCGACTCATTCTTATCTGTAACAAGAATGATCAGTCTCTCATAAAGAAAATTGTGTCCATAGTACTCATGTGCATGCGACTTATACTATATAATATATTATTATATAGATTTGAAAACCAAACCTATAACAAGTACGCACTCACTCGTATACATATACACTCTCGATCCAGTCTAAGGCGATAACACTTTCCCTATCTCCATAGGATTATGTCATCAACTCCAATTATTCATGTAACCAAAACTCTGATACCAAATGTGACGACCATCCTATACCACTGGCACCAATATTATATAAATAATACGCTGCTGTCGTGCCCGTTGATATAGGATGATCATCAAAGTAGAAATAAACCAATATAACATATAACCTGTCACCCCACAGTGCATGGACAAAATATAATATCACATATACAACAGAAGAGACAGTAATAACAGTGTGAACAGATCATCATCATCAGAGTATAATATTCAAAGAGTTATACATCAATAGTAGAGTTTATACGGTGGAAAACAAACTCAACTGTCTTAAATAACAATGGTAAGTAGTCACTACTAATGCTCCCCAGTGTTGCACAACGGAATAAGCGTAGATTCCATATATGTTTACACTACGAGATAGCTCCATCCAGCTCGTCCTCTAAACAGCTATTGATTACCTAGACATGTTATCTAGTTTACTCATTTAAGAATACGCAAGATAATAAAAAACAAAGCATAAAATCTTAGGTTAGACAACATTTTAGTGTGAGCGGTAAATGAGTTTCAAAATAATATACAGGTAAATATATTAAGGAACAAGAGTACACGAACCATACATGCCTTGTCACTGCAACCAAAGCGTTAGCATATAACACTATAATATGCTACTCTATAATATCATAAAGATATTTATCAAACCAAATAAAGGATATCAGTCTTCCAGGCATTACTATCCTACTTTCCCTAATACCTATGAGTGATCGCTTACTAAAGAAAACAAACAAACAAAGCATCCATAGCATCCATCAACAAACCTAACTACTACTCCTTGTGCTCTGAATATATGATAGCTCATATGGCCTCTTTCGACCAGGGACTAATGGAAATCCACATTCTCCGTTGTACTCTCGTATCTCATAGCCCAAAGATGGATACATGTCTCACAGCCCAAAGCTGGACACTAGACCCCAAAACCGCAGACCAGGGTATACGGATCCTCACTACCGATCAATGGACGTCCCCGCTTATAATACCCCTGCTTCGAGTACAATAGAAAACACTTCGAGCATCAACAATTCCTTAGCACATAGACTCGAGCCCTCCTTTGCTCCATTTGGATACCATGCCCTTCTTTCTCAATCAATTTTCCAATATTCACGAGGACCCTTCTACATTCCCCGACCCTACGACTCACTCCTTTAACGAGCCACCATCTTTGGAACCTACTCCTAACAAGAGCCAACATCTTAACACTCTAGTTTTTCATCATGCTGTTATATCGTCATCCGTTCCTGACGCGAATGAGCCAACACCTCCAGCACGACCTATAGAACCTCTACAACAGTCCCTAGACGTTCCACTACAACCGGACTCTCCTCCTTAACTCTGTGCTAAGTTAAGCCCTCAACCCGGGTCCGAGTTAAGCCTTAGCCATATTTTTGTCCAGTTTCCCTTCTTGCTTCTAGTACTCATCCTCCAGATGCCTTAGACCCCGACTCATCCCTCTTTGATAACTCGGTCCTAATCCAAAGCTCCACTTCAAAGTTATAGAGATAACTCGCCATCACAGCCTATACCTAACCAATTTCCTTCACCCTGCTATGGAACATCTCATCCAGCCAAGCTTTATCCATCCATGCCAACCGCCAACTCATAGGAGTCACCACCTTACTCTATGCTGAGTTTAGGCTTAAACTCCAAATGAAGTGCGACTTATCCCATAGCTTCCCACCATGCTTTAGAGCACATCCACCATGTTTCATCCAATTCCAACCAACTTAGCCATTTGATTTGCTCAATTCTCCAACCTAAGTTTTTATGAAATCACAATATTGGCAAACAACATCAAATCATAACATCTAAACATAAAGTAACAAGTAATTTCATCCAATCAAACATCCAATCCTTCAAAATAAAACAAACAAGTCAATTTCTAACATAGATCTACATAAAGCATGAATATATGAGCATGGGCAATGGTGATTTCTAATCAATCTAGAACATATACATAGTTTAACATGTAATTAAAGTTAGAAAAGGTTTTATAGTCAAAAATCGATTTAAAACATATTAAATCCTATGGTTCTAGGATATAAACATGCATAGTATTATGAGAAGGCATAAACCACTCACCAATTACAAAATTCGATCAATATAAATGTAGATCCAATACGAACATCAATGGAATGCACTTCAAATCAAGCAAATCGATGATCTTTATCTTTTGATTGATGATCTAATCACTAATCAACAATCTAATTGGATTTAGAGAGAAATTTGGATGAATTAGGATGGATTTAGGGCTAATTAGGGTTTAGACCTAATTTAGAATAAGAGAGAAAAATTTCATCTAACTCCTACAGCCGCTATTTATAGTGATTCTCTAATTAGACAAATGGGCCAACTAATTGGCTTCACTAGTTACACACTAATTCTGACCAGCAGTTTTCAAAACTTAAAACAGGCATGAACCCTAACCATAAGTCTATTTTTCTACTATGACCACTCTACAAAATTGCAAACCATCATCCTAAAGCAATGGAACTGGTTTGAGATCCTAATTCAACTCCTATCAAAAGTTATAGCCCAAACAAGATTTTCAAGATCAAAATGGTTACATGGAAATTCGGGAAAATCATAGTATGTAAAATGTCCCTAAGAGTTATATCCCAAAATTATAGAATCGTATGACCTCATATGAATAAAATAGAAATATTTTATTTATCTAAATTATATTTATTACTTATTTTTTTTATTTAATTATTTTCATTCTGAATTCTTTAAACGCACGTAACTTCTTCGTTTGAGCTCCGATCTTGAAACTCCAAATATGAAAATTGCTCAGAAAACTGCTATGAATGCAATGGTGCAAGTTTCGTGGCCAAAGTCCACCGTTTGATCAAATTCAATTTTTGGAGTTTAATTAATTATTAAATAATTAACCTAAACTTACGGGGTGTTGCATTCTTGCCCCCTTAAAAGAATTTCATCCCTGAAATTACTCTAATGATAAATCATGGAGTAATGCAGTAGCCACCCAAATCTACTCAACCAATTAGTATACAACCAATTTTTCAGCCAAAGTGCACAAGTGCATAGTGTATCACAACATAAAAAACATGTATGCAAAATGATTCTAAATCGAGCCCCCCTATATGAATATATTCTTTTAAAAACATTTTTGAAAATATGATACAAACAACTAATATATACTGGTAGTTCTATATGTATGCAAGTTTTAAAAGATTCTTTTCACACAAATATTCCACACTTCTACGAATAAAAGCATGGTTCAACCAATTTTGCATCCAATTCCTACCATCCAAAAATCTAACGCATTGTATTTTCGTATCGTAAACATTTACTCCTATGCCGAGAGAGGAATTTAAGTGGAGAAATTCACATTTTTACCACTCTATTAGGTACCAATCTCATTTTACATTGGAAATTTCCTTGTTGCTCCGAATTTTCTCCAAATTTTTCTACATACGATACACATAAGGAGACTTCTTTTCAAGCTCTAAAATGAAATTGAATCCAAAAATAGATTTTTGTGTGTGTTGACAAGGTATGGAAATAGAAATTTCAAGCCTAAAACAGTTTTCCCTTATTCTCTCACGCATTTATCCAAGCGCCAACCTTAATGTACCACTAAATTCATATTTATTAACCCTTTTATTTTTCTACGCTTAGTATGTGGCATTAGGAAACCAAAAATTTTCCATAAAAATATATTCCACTTTCAATCAAATTTACACACGGATTGAAAAGTCAACTTCCAAAATAATTAAACACCGCTTTCATTTAAAACATTTAGATAAAGATGTCCAAAAATAATTTGAATGCTAAAAATAATTTAAATGCTAAAATCTCCTTTTTAACGCAATTTTCCAAAACATTCAACTTTTCCATTTAAATTAATCAAGCTACATTTCAACGTAGTTGGAAATCAATTATGGGTTAATGCATATGTTCAATCCTAGCTTGCAATTAATTCAAGACCTTTAAACTTATTCTTTTATTTAATATGACGACTCATTAATCAATTTGTAAATTTTAGCTTTTCAAGGAACAAGAATAATGACCCATGATTTCGGAATGATCCTAGCATGTCCTTCGCTCACTAAAATTTATTATTTTATAAATTTCGAGTCTTATATTGCATTTACCGTTCGTTAAGTGTCTTGATGAGATTTTCACATTTATATTGTTTCTTTCCAAGTACATATAAGAGCATTCTACATATCCAAAAACAACAGTATAGTGAATAAATAGAAACACGTCTCATAACATACCACACGTGTCTCTAGACAACCAACGGTTACAGCCCAAACAACCTAAAGAAAGAAAAAGGACATATGCTAGATGGAAAATAACAACACTATTAAACCTAAAATACTACCTACATACTATGGGATGGTCCAATCCTCTATGGGAGCTCGAGCCAATGCCACGACCCCAGAATGGGCATAGCATAGCGGCTATGCACCCAATCTCGTAGCTTTAGCACTGCTTCTCTATTCGAATCTCTCGGATCTCGGCCTAGGCCTATCGGATAATGACTACATCGAAGCTTTGGTATCCTCCAGTGCCCTGTCCTTGCTCTGCCTCCTGCTGCGGCTGATCTTCTACTGCTGACGCTACTACCTCAGCTGGTGGTTCAGGGATGCCCATCTTCTTAAGAGAGGATCTGTCAAATGGCGAGGACCTTCTTCTGGACATGCTCTTTAGAGAGGTTCACTCTGTATTGCCTAAAGATACAAGTGAAGAGATGACAATACAGAAAGTAGCACCAGGGAGTACCAACTTCAGGACTAATACAGTTGCTCATGATAGCACGAGCCCAATTGACATCCATACCACCCACGATGGCATAGATGGCCTTCTGAGCCGACGGATATATCTAATCAAAGCTCCGCGTCTTCAGAATGATGTTCTATTGAACTAAGTGAACGACGAGGCGGACTGTAGGTCACAAATTGTCTGACCTCCAAACATCAATATCTTCAAAAAAGATCCATTACAAAATCTCTGCATGAGTCATCTCAACATCATCCAAATCCGTTCCTTCTACAGCTATCCCCAAAATATCGCCGAAATCATTGTCAATCAAATCAATCTTGACTTTCTTCACTTCCGACTGAAGACTGCTGACGCCTTCATTAAAGTTGTATGCCAAATGCACATCAAATAGACGCATGCAACACGAATAGTATTCCAGCTCAAGAGTGTCGTGGCAGAGTATCCTTGCTAGTCTTGCTATCGTGAATAATTCCTCAAGTCCAATGACGGTGAAATCTCCAAATTTAACTGTCCGACCCTGAAGAATGGTGAAATTTGCTAAGGCCAAGTAAACGGAGATTTTCTAGTCGCTCTGGTAGAGCCAAGCGATCTCTTGAGAGGTGAGACCCGGATGGCATGAGGAAGAGCCGGAGGTTAAAGTTGGTGTCATTGACTAAGTAGGGGTTGGAGAGGGGAGATTGGGTTCAAATCTGAAGAGGTGGCAGGGCTAGATCTGGCGTGCAAAAATTGGCGCTTGGGAGGGGAAACTACTGCTGGAATGTGGCCTATTGCAATGGAGAGGGAGGTGGCGTCGCTCGTCTTCGTGGGAGAGGAGGAGCGGGGGCCTTGATTTGGAGAGGAGGGGGATTGGGTTCGGTTGTAAGGAAGAGGGAACGATGGAGGAGAGGTAACTATTCAGACGCAACTTATAAGTCACATTCTGAGTTCGGGTCACGCCCTAAACCTGTTACCCGGTCGATGGTAGGGGTTGATCGGTCGCCAAATTTCGGACACAGATTGAACCTGGACCCTATTCGGGCCGGGTTAATTAATAATAATAATAATAATAACCATTTTACGCTGTCTTCTTTGATCCGACATGATCCGAACCGTCCTAAAAAATTCTTGTCTTCAACATGACGGTCCCCTAGCCGACTGTCTAGCTTTTCGAACCTATCCTTCATTAATTTGCAGTACTCCTAACTTATACTACTACTGCCATCAACAACTTCAAAAACCCAAAAATATTTTTGGCTATTATTCTCCATATTATTTTTATATAGGAATATTCCTCTTATTTGATGGACAATTCTACACTTCCTAACAACATACCCCAACTGAATTAAATTTCATTTCTATTTTATCCGCCTCCTAAAGAGAGAATTTTAAAAGCTTTCAATTCTTTTAAATAGGAAAAAAATCATCAAGCTATATATACGCCTCCTTTAATTTTTAATTTGTTTCCAAAATGGGAAACTATTTTTTGCCCAAAAACTTTTTAAACAAAAATCAAACTTTTATTTTATTATATATTTAAGAATTTCAATATTATATATTTAAGAATTTCAAATTTTACATTTTAAACCACAGCCTTTTAACATAACCAAATTCATTGGTATATATTTCCTATAAACATTAATTTTCAAAACTTTCTCACTTTTCAAACAACAGATTTCAAATGGACCATTTAGAAGAATATTATTTATATATATATATTTCCTTTTTGAAAAGCTCATTTAAATATTTTAAGCTATCCGCATATAGGGTCAGATTAAGAAATGGAATTTATTTCTCTTTAAATAAAAGCCTGATCCGTCACCTTGTTGTAATTGATGAACATTCTCTTGTGTGAACTTGCCTCCAGATGCCCGTACATACACATTTTAAATTCCGGCTAATGTGGATAAAATGCGCACCTTCAATCGTCAATCCATCAAAATCGATAATCACAAGGTAGTTAAGTCTCAACGATCAAGTCAACCACCATCCTGAAAGGGGGTGCGGATTAAGGATCTTAAGGCTAATTTAACACTATAGTGGGGGTGAATAGTGTTTAATGGATTCTAAGACTTATATGGACTAAATTAAAATTATGACATAAACAAATGCAGAATTTAATCACAGAACAATCATAGAATCAAACACAGATGCAGAAAGTAAATAAAAAGCAGTAAAAGTAAAGAACACACCGGATTTTATACTGGTTTGGAGTTACCCTACACCCAGTCCTGTACCAAGGCAGAACACCTCATACAGATTTTTATTATACCAAAGTCGAGATTACAATCCTCAATTTCTAAAGGCCTTGAGGTACCCTCCCGTCTTACGAGTCCGGGGCAAACTCTCTTGATTTACGGGCCATAAGATTACCCAATTGATTTCCAGGCACAACCACACCTTATAGAGAGACTCGATAAACTTTTGATTACAAATTGATCCTATAACTCTGAATAGCACTTTGATCTTCGAGAGAGGGTAGAGAACCAAACAAGAATGAGATTTTAATTTGATTCACTTGAGAATTTGGTAGAATTTCGGCACGATCTTAAAAATATGGAAATTTTAGAATATGGATTTATGGAGAAGGAGTGAGGAAAATAAGAAAATAGTTGGTTAAAAAATTTGTTTGTGAAGGCTATTTATAAACCAGTAACGGTCATAACCATTCGTGAAGAGATTTAAACGAATAGACACTACTTTTGAAAATTGAAACTTTTGAACTTTAACGGCCACCATGTCGACATGTGGTATCCCATGATGTCGACATCCCTAAGTTAAAAATATTGTAAAATTTGTTTTGAAAATGGTATTGAACGGAAAACAAGATGAAATGATTCTAGAGTAAAATAAACTAATTTTCCTATGTTTTGAAATAAAGAAGAGTAGAAAAATATATTTTTAGAATGTATATATAAATTTGATTTTAAATCTCAAGTATATATATTATAAAAGAATATTTAAAAAATCATAAGATAGTTTTTAAAAACAAACGAAGTTTGAAACAAGAGTTTATTTAAAACAAAAACAAAGAATATTTTAAGGCTAAAACATCTTTTTGAAAATAATTTGAAAAGATAATTTTTAAGGCTAAAACATTTTGAAAAGTAGTTTTGAAAATCATTTTGAAAAACCATTTTGAAGTAGTTTTGCAAGTTTCTTCCTACAGAATATCTCATCACATCAGGACTCGAGAACTTGTACAAAACCAGGATGTTCGTGGGTTTGTAAGCCACTTGTCGTAGGTTTGTAAGCTACTTGTTGTGGGTTTGTAAGCCACTAAGAAGATAGAAATGGGTTCCATCCCAAATGAAATATGGAATGAAGATTTCCGTGCTATTATGAAGTTTTAACAATAAACTAGACACTTATCTTGAAATCTTGATCTTGATACTTATGAGTCTTCAAACTTGATTCCTTCATTCTTGATCTTTATACTGTACAGTCTTCAATAATCAGTACCTGCCTTACATATATCCTGCATAATAACATTCATATATATCTAAACAATAGTGTTAGTATATAAGTTATAATAAAATAAGTTAAAAAGGTTGTTTTCTTCAAAACCACTATCTCTAGTTCCTAACAATCTCCCTCTTTTTGATGCTGACAACCTTATAAAAAATACTTACCACTTCGATCATACCATAACCACTTCGATCATACCATAACTCCCCCTTACACCAATAACTCCCCCTTACTCCAAGCCTACTATTTTATATAACTTCTCCCCCTTTGTCATCAACAAAACAATAACCTATAAACCTTGAACTTAATAGAAAATGAGATAAACAAACATATGACATAGTAATAATAATTATGTATGAGTGAAATATAGCATCCTAAGTTAAATGAATTCAAGATTTTATATACCAAAGATTGTTTTTAGAAGAACATTAATTAAGATAACACTTTATATACAAATTAACAAACCAATATATAATCAAGAACAAAAACAAAAACGAAAAACACTTAATGAGGACCCTTAACTATTGGTGATTTATGGACCGAACAATTTGGATAGTGGAGACAAAAGTTTCCACGTGGTTCGACCAAGTTCCTATTTGCATTAAAAAGGACCTCTCCAACGCAAATCACGCCATCGTCTTCGTCCATATGAACATCCGGATTCGGCAGAGGATGTTCTTCTTCTTGATCCTCTTGTGGTTCTTCTAGAGACTCTTCTTCGTCAGAGTCCGTGGCTTGTGATGATTCTTCGATGAAAATGGGATTGGCATGTTGGGGTGGGCATTTAACCGACTTAATCGATTTAACCGACTAAACCGATCTTAACTGAACCGCATTAACCGACAAATTCGGTTAACCGAACATTCGGTTAACCGACCGATGTTAACCGACGAAAGTCGGTTCGGTTAACGGTTAACCATATGACATACATCGGTTAACCGTTAACCGAAAATAATATTCCCTATTTAAATTAACTGCTTCGCTACAGCGCTACCCGGCCCATCCAATATCGCATAACAAACCAAATAACCCTAAATTTTTAACGTGCCCTGGCCGCCACTTTCAATTCATTGATTCAATACCTATCTCATTCCCAAAATTCTCAGATCTAAAAATTACCTTATTTCATAATCGTTCTCAAAAAAATCAAATCAACACAAATTTTCAGCGCCTCCCTAGTCGTCAATTACCTGAGTGTCAGTGGTTGGTTGTGCGCATGATGAGAAGATGGTGTCAGGGTTGGTGCTGCTCACATCCAGGTGATAGCATAATCGATTTTGGCAGCTCTACGCGATGGACTTTGGAGCTAGTGAAAATGAGGCGCGGTGATGCTGGCGTTTTGGAAGGCAGCAATGGTCTAAGGCATGATATCAAGATGTGAAGAATATACGTTCCAAGAAAAGAAGTAATGAAGCGATGGGCTAAGATGATTTTCGTCTTCGCTGGATCATTTTGGTGAGTTAATTTATTTGGTTTTGAATTACAATGTACGATTTAATAGTTGTGATCCTGCTCGGGATTAATATGCTATGAATTTGATAGTAAAAGCTAGTATATGAGTTGGTTTGCATAAAGATAATAGCGTCAAGTATATAAACAACACCATTATGTATAAGTGTGTGAATTTTCTATAAATTCAACTAATGTAAATATTGTTTGGATAAATTATATGCCTTTTCATGATCTGATATGCTTTGAAATTGATATGACAGTAATTATATTTGCAACATGATGATTGAATCACTTGGGTGAAATTATATTGGTTCAAGCTTATGGATATATGGTTTATATATAAGCAAATTGAGGGTTAATCGTGCTTTGTGATTAGCTTTGATAATGATAGTTGATATGTGGTGAGCATAACGTGAATATTTGATTTTTTAAAATAAAAATCATTGATTTTTGCTGTTGTTATGATTTCAAATAGGTCGATTGTAACAACCCGCATATCTATCAATTCTATATTTAAATATTTTATTTAAATATTTTATCGTTAGTCGGATGTTAGTCCGAAAAGCTACTTTTTGCATACGGTCAAATTAGGACTCGAGACCACCCCCATTGAGTTCAAAATGACGTTTGCGATCTTTTTGAGTGTAAACTTCGATATGTTTGGAGATAGTGAAATTTTCGTCACTTTTCCCGCTTGAGACTTTGGGTTGGACTGCACCTTCTTAACTCAGCCCACCCCCTCTTCTCTTCATCACTTCAAGCTTCTTCAAAAATGGTGGAGGGAAAGAGAAATTAAAACTCCCAAACACAAATTCCATTGCAAATCCGAGATTCAACATCAAATTCACGTTTAGACCATTGATTCAAGCTTGGTGGTGTTCTTGCCTTGCTCTCAAATCTCCATCTTCATCAAATTCCGTGAAAAGGTGAGATTTTTGATCTCACATCTTGCCTATATCTATCTTGGACTGTTGGGAATGATCCCCTATTGTATTTGCATCAACATTGGCATTTGGTTTGGATTGGATTGGCGAAAAACTTCGATTTTCAGCGTTTTGGTGATTTTTCTGGCCTTAAGTCGTTTCTGCCTTTGCTAAGTCGTTCGCGAGTTAAGGGCTTAAGTCGCGCGCGTTGAAAAGTCACCGCCTTTGTATTTCTGTTCGCCTGTGTTGAGTCGTTCACGAGTTAAAGGCATAAGTCGTTTGCGAGTTAACTCCTCGAGTCGTTCACGAGTTAAAGTGTTAAGTCGTTCAGGGGCTAAAGGCCTTAAGTCGTAGGTCGTTTTGCAGTTAGCTCGCTCGCCCTGGCCTTAAGTCGTAGGTCGTCCTCGACCTAACTCCACTAGGTCGTTCCAGCCTTAGCCCGTAGCTCGAATTGGAGCTTAAGTCGTAAGTCGTTCGTTCCACTAAGTCGTTCAAGGCTTAGGTCGTTAAGACATTCGTTTGCTAACTCGTAGCTCGTATTCAAAGCTTAAGTCTTTAGGTCGCGTGCCTTGCTAACTCGTTAGGTCGCATGCCCAGTTAAGTCGTATGACCTTAAGTCGTAGGTCGTTTCTGCCTTCGCTAGGTCGTTCGCGAGTTACTGGCTTGGCATAAGTCGTTCAGGAGCTAAAGGCTTAAGTCGTTAAGTCGTTCAAGACTTAGGTCGTATGACCTTATCCCCTTAAGTCGTTAAGTCGTTCAAGACTTAGGTCGTATGACCTTATCCCCTTAAGTCGTTAAGTCGTTCAAGACTTAGGTCGTATGACCTTATCCCCTTAAGTCGTAAGTCTCTTGCCTCCCTTAAGTCCTAGGTCGTATGACTCTTAAGTCCTAGGTCGTTGGCTTTAAATCGTTAAGTCGTAGGTCGCTGCTTCTCTTAAGTCGCTCGGCCATGCCAACTCCGCTAGCTCGCAACTGTTAGGTCGTATGACCTTAAGTCGTAGGTCGTCTCAGACCTAACATTCCCGCTGCTTCTCTTAGGTCGCTTGACCCTAAGTCGTAGGTCGCTTTACTTCGTTAAGTCGTAGGTTGCTCGACTTTGTTAAGTCGTAGGTCACCACCGACCTTACCCTTAGGTCGAATGACCTGTTATCTGCTAGGTCGTGTGGCATTCCTCTCTTAAGTCGTAAGTCGTTCGCGAGATTAGTACTTGGTCGTTTGACCTGTCCTTCTGCTAGCTCGCGTGGCATTCTCCACTTAGGTCGTATGACCTTATCCCTTAAGTCGTAAGTCGTTCGCGAGTTAGTACTTGGTCGTTTGACCGGTTTGGCTTCTCGAGACAGCTTGCCTTCACTAAGTCGTACTTTGATGGTTTTGGGATTGACTTCTTTGGACTTTACTCACGTCTTCGAACGTGAATTGATTTGTTCTACAATCGTTTTATGACTTGTCACTTTAAAGATATATGAAGGTTTCAACACTAATAGTAAATATCAAAACTCTTTCATCAAAGCGATTTCAACACTATTTTAAATATCAAAAGCTCGTTTTCTCAAACCGATTTTCAATCTACTAGTATATACAAGCCTTTACATCACTCGAACGAGAAATCGACTTAAACGACTTAGTAAAACGAGTGGTATGAAACGCTTGCGTTCACTTCGTCGGTTAGCTCTTGGACTTGTTCGATTGAACCCTTTTCGTGACAATTTCCTAGTGAAGATTTACAGCTTGTTCGTAAATATTTAAGTTAAGCAAGTGGTTATGGGACATGAAGCTAAACTCATATATTTACTAGCTTGGTGTGATTGACACTTCTCGCTGATCATGATGATCATTTTATAATTTAGACTAGCAATTGTGCGATGTCTCTTTGTTTGCAAGGTAAGACTAGACCGCAATAGTGTGATTCCGACTCACACACATCTCTTTGTCCGCAAGGTTAGTCTAGGCCGCAGTAGTGTGATTCCGACTCACACATATCTTTATGTTTGCGAGGTTAGGCTAGACACCACTTGTGTGATTCCATTCACACATACCTTTCTGCTTTTTGGTTAGCCTAGGCCTCAATCAGTGTGATTCCGACTCACACATATGGGGTAGCTCCCCATGGTCTTCGGACCATCATGTGATAGGCCTCTTTCTCTTTTTATGATTTCTGGATTTCTTGTTTTGATTTCTGGATTTTTATGTCATTGACTTGTTATGAGTACAAGTCTAGGGTATGATGCCCTCTTTGGATCTTTGAGAAGATTCTCGTGATATTGATCATTTCTCATCGGTTGATCTCCTGTTGATCATCATTTTCATACTTATAGTAGTATGTCAGTATGGATATTATATGTTTATGCCATATCTTTTATTCTATATCATGTCATCTGATATTTATAGTTAGACTGATCCGTTTATTATTTTCTTAAATAATACTCGGGTCAGACCGAGATGTTACAGGTGCTTCTGCTTGACTTCCTTCCGGGATTTGCTACTCTGACTTTTGGCTGACTATTTAGTTTAGCAGTTTTTGTTGTATACACTTGAGATATGGACTCATAGTTGTATTCTTTTTGTATAGCACAGGTTGCTATTCTTTTGTATTATTGTGGAACTTTTTGACCACTACTCTGATGTACACTTTCATGTGTTAGTTATATATTCATATCTTCTTCCGCCTTTGTGATATGGATGTCTGTGACTGCTTTGTGTTATGTTTATTTCTATGTTTGTTTCCGAAGATTATTTTATAGCCACCGTGTGATAATCAATTACATGGATGGTCGCTCCTCAACAGCCTTATTCTCCGTGCTAGTTGACAGCACTACATCGTAGTGTCCTTGGCTAGCGTGGGTATTGAGGTGGGGCGTCACAGCTTGGTATCGGAGCCAAACTTCGGAACAATGTAGAATAACTTAACAAGGATCATCGTCCTAAGTCCACCTTAGGAGTTGTGTTTCAGGATTTAGTTCGAGTCTTCGAACCGATTTATCCTATTTTCTTTATGATTCCTTGTTTCATCATTCAAGATTGCTTGATGTTCATTGATGAATAACCTTCTTCTTTCTCTTCTTTCTTTGTAAAGGAAGAGGATGTCAAGACCAGGCCGTCCCAGAGCTGGAACATCTGCTGCTGCTCCTCGAGATGGAGTTTTTATGACAACTCAACAGCTTCTTGAATTAGTGACGAATGCACAAGCAGCTGGAACTAACCCGGAACCTACTCACCCAAAGTCGGGATTTGCACGGTTGTGCAGCGATTACACCAATTTGGGTGGGAAGCCCTTCAAAGGTTCCGAACCTATTATCGAGGTTCAAGCTTGGTTAAAATCATGTGATCGAATCTTCTCTCGCATGAACCTTGTCGATCTGCACCGAGTTCAAGTGGCTTCAAGTATGCTCCAAGAGAGAGCATTGGATTGGTATGAACTCCTTACATCCGAAATTAATGAAGCGGACCTCTCCTGGGAGCACTTCCGGGAACGCTTCGAATCGAAATTCGTACCCGAGGCTGAAAAGGTAACTCTGGCTCGGCGATTTATTGACCTTGTTCAAGGTCAGGCTTCTGTGGCGGATTACGTCGCATCATTCGAATCCCTTTCCAAATATGGGGTCGAATATATAAATACTCCACTAAAGAAGAACCAGAGGTTCGTTTACGGCTTAAACAAAAGCCTCAAGAAGCCACTACTTTTGAAGTTAGAAGTTTCTTTCGACCAAATTGTAGATATCGCTCTTCGCCTTGAAGAGGCTGATAAAGAAAGTGATGTTGAAGTAGTAGCTTCCAAACCCAGCTTTAACAACAAAAAGAGGCCCAACAAATTTAAAGGCCCTTACCCCAACAAAAAGGGTAAGCAAGCGATTCCTTCTGCAAAGGCTCCTTCTCCTAATGACGCGAGATGCTTCAACTGTGGATCTGGGGGTCATTATGCGAACAAGTGTTCAAAGCCCAAATCTTGTCGCTATTGTAAAAGCCCAGATCATTTTATACATCAATGCCTCAAACGTGAAGGCAAGAAGGAGGGAAAGTTGAATGTGGCTAAAGCCCCTGGCAACACATCTCGTGGCCAAGGTATTTCTCATTCTGTTCTTGATGGCATTATATTATTTCATGATCAACCTATTAGAGTTCTCTTTGATACGGGTGCATCCCATTCTTTTATATCAAAGGAACTTGTCGATACTTTTTCTTTAAGTGTTACTGCTTTAATGACTTCATTAAGAATTGCGAATCCGGTTGGTGGATCCGCAACTCTTAGTTTACTTTGTAAAGACGTAGAGATTATTTTATGTGATTTTTCTTTCCTAGCCGATTTGCATGTCATGCGTTACTTAGGCTTTGGAATGATTTTGGGTATGGATTGGCTTACTCGTTATGAAGCCCATATCCTATGTCCTGAGCGGACTATTTATCTCCGTCATCCGCAATCTGTTAATCAGATTTCTATCATTCTTAAAGATTCGGATTCCGCTTTAGTTGCATCATTATATTCTTTAAATCCTCGTGATGATGACAATGATGATGAGGAGGATGTCATTTCTCGTATTCGCATCGTTCGTGAATTTTCCGACATCTTTGAGCCCGTTTTAGGACTTCCACCTAAGCGAGCAATTGAGTTCAAAATTAATCTTATATCTGGAGCTCAGCCTGTTACCCGTCCTCCTTATCGCATGTCCAATAAGGAGAACGAAGAGATGCGCAAACAACTATCCGAGTTGGAGACGAAGCAACTTATTCGCTTTAGTTCCTCGCCTTGGGGAGCTTCAGCTATTTTCGTAAGTAAGTCCGATGGTACACTTAGGCTTTGCGTTGACTACCGCAAGCTTAATGATCTTACTATTAAGAATAGATATCCATTGCCTCGGATTGATGATCTATTTGATCAACTTAGTGGGGCTAGAGTCTTTTCACAACTGGACTTGGCTACCGGTTTCCATCAGCTTCGTATTGCAGAGGATAGTATTCCTTTGACTTCGTTCCGTACGCGTTATGGATCTTATGAATGGCTAGTTATGCCATTCGGTTTAACGAATGCTCCGGCTTATTTCGTTGACCTTATGAATAGAGTTTTCAAAGATTTTCTCGATCGGTTTGTTCTCATCTTTATTGATGATATTCTTGTGTATTCTAAAACCGAGGAGGAACACGAAAAGCACCTTCGAATTGTATTGGAAACTCTTAGGAGCAATCAACTAAAAGCAAAATTTTCTAAATGCCATTTTTGGCAATCTAGTGTGAAATTTCTCGGTCATATCATTTCCGAATCCGGAATATCCGTGGATCCTTCAAAGATTGAAGCGATTCAAAATTGGAAGAGACCGGAGAGCGTGACTGAAATCCGTAGCTTTCTCGGATTGGCAGGTTATTACCGCCGTTTTATAAAAGACTTTTCTAAGATTGCCGTACCTCTTACTGGCTTAACAAAGAAAGGTGTTAAATACATTTGGTCAGACAAATGTGAATCTTCTTTTCAGAAATTAAAAGAACTCCTTTCTGATGCTCCTATTCTTATTATTCCCGAAGGGAATCAAGACTTTGTCGTTTACACCGATGCTAGTCGCGTTGGTTTGGGTGCCGTTCTTATGCAAAAAGAACGTGTTATTGCTTATGCTTCTAGGCAATTGAAGCCGGCTGAGACTAGATATGCCACACATGATTTAGAACTCGCGGCTATCGTTTTCGCCCTTCGAATTTGGCGACATTATCTTTTGGGAGAAAAGTTTATACTTTATACTGATCATAAGTCTTTGAAATATTTATTTTCTCAAAAGGAACTTAATTTGCGTCAACAGCGTTGGCTCGAATTTCTTGCCTCTTATGATCTTGACATTCTATATACTCCCGGAAAGGGGAATCGTGTTGCCGACGCACTTAGTCGAAAACAACAAGCGGTTGTTTCCATGATGATATCTGAATGGAACGATCTCGAACTTTTATCCACTTGTGAAATTCGAGATCGCGTTTCCGATTTGTGTTCATCTCTTGTTTTATGTAGCCTTGAGGCTCGTCCTTCTTTATTAGACCGCATTCTTGAAGCTCAACAGCTAGATCCTGAATTGGCTTTGCTTGGCCAAAATCTTAAGGATAAAACCGATATTGAAGGTTTGAAAGACTTTGATATCGACTCTCGTGGCGGCATTCGAAAATTTGGTAGACTTATCGTACCAAATATTAGTGATCTTCGTAGAGACGTTCTAGAAGATTCTCATCGTTCCAAGTATTCCATTCATCCCGGTAGCAGTAAAATGTACGCTGATATGAAGCGACTTTATTATTGGGAGGGAATGAAATCTGATATCGCTAACTTTGTTAAGTGTTGCATGACTTGCCAACTTGTTAAGGCTGAACATCAAAGGCCCGGTGGGTTATTGCAACCATTGGAGATTCCAGTATGGAAGTGGGATCAAATTTCCATGGATTTTATAGATGGCCTTCCCCGTTCTCGTTCGGGTCATAATAGCTTATGGGTGATTGTTGATAGACTTACTAAATCCGCCCATTTTATTCCTGTTCGGTCAAACCGAACCGTTCCTCTTCTGGCCAAACTCTTTGTCAAAGAAATTGTTAAACTGCATGGAGTTCCTTCTTCCATTGTTAGTGATCGGGATCCATTGTTTACTAGTGGATTCTGGAAGAGTCTTCAAAAAGCTTTGGGAACGAAGCTTAATTTTAGCACCGCTTATCACCCCCAGTCCGATGGACAAACTGAGCGTGTGAATCAAACACTTGAAGATCTTCTTCGTGCTTGTGTTCTTGACTTTGGTGGAAGTTGGGAAGACCATATTTCACTTGTTGAATTTTCCTACAATAACAGCTTCCAATCTAGTATTGGTATGGCTCCTTTCGAGGCACTTTATGGAAGGCCATGCCGATCTCCTTCTTGTTGGCTTGAGGCCGGTGAGAAACTGGTTTTAGGACCAGACTTTATTCGAGATTCCACAGAAAAGATTGAACTTATTCGACATAGGATGAAAGAAGCCCAGAGTAGACAAAAATCCTATGCCGACAACCGAAGAAGGAAATTAGAATTTTCTGTTGGTGATCTTGTATTTATTCGTGTTTCACCAATGAAGGGTGTTGTACGTTTCAGTCGATCGGGAAAGTTAGCGCCTCGATATATTGGGCCATTTCCTATCACCGAGCGTATTGGTTCCATGGCTTACCGCCTTTCATTACCGGCTCAGTTTTCTGCTATGCATGACGTGTTTCACGTTTCTCAATTACGGAAGTGCCTTCGGGATTCCGATTCTACTCTTGAGCCCGGTGTTGTGGAAGAGATTGAAGTTTCACCTAATTTAACTTATGAACAGCATCCTGTTCGAATTATTGCTTCGGAGATTAAACGGCTTCGAAATAAAGATGTTCCGCTGGTTAAAGTTCAATGGTCCTCAAATCCTAAGGATTGCTCTTGGGAAACTAGAGAATTCATCGAGCGTACACATCCGGAATTACTTTCTCATGCTCTTTGAGGTAAACTTCTTAATTCCAATTTCTTTTGTGTTAATATGCTTTTATGGTTGTTACTTTTATTTCCACCATATATATATTGCGAGGACGCAATTTCTTTAAGGAGGGGAGTCTGTAACAACCCGCATATCTATCAATTCTATATTTAAATATTTTATTTAAATATTTTATCGTTAGTCGGATGTTAGTCCGAAAAGCTACTTTTTGCATACGGTCAAATTAGGACTCGAGACCACCCCCATTGAGTTCAAAATGACGTTTGCGATCTTTTTGAGTGTAAACTTCGATATGTTTGGAGATAGTGAAATTTTCGTCACTTTTCCCGCTTGAGACTTTGGGTTGGACTGCACCTTCTTAACTCAGCCCACCCCCTCTTCTCTTCATCACTTCAAGCTTCTTCAAAAATGGTGGAGGGAAAGAGAAATTAAAACTCCCAAACACAAATTCCATTGCAAATCCGAGATTCAACATCAAATTCACGTTTAGACCATTGATTCAAGCTTGGTGGTGTTCTTGCCTTGCTCTCAAATCTCCATCTTCATCAAATTCCGTGAAAAGGTGAGATTTTTGATCTCACATCTTGCCTATATCTATCTTGGACTGTTGGGAATGATCCCCTATTGTATTTGCATCAACATTGGCATTTGGTTTGGATTGGATTGGCGAAAAACTTCGATTTTCAGCGTTTTGGTGATTTTTCTGGCCTTAAGTCGTTTCTGCCTTTGCTAAGTCGTTCGCGAGTTAAGGGCTTAAGTCGCGCGCGTTGAAAAGTCACCGCCTTTGTATTTCTGTTCGCCTGTGTTGAGTCGTTCACGAGTTAAAGGCATAAGTCGTTTGCGAGTTAACTCCTCGAGTCGTTCACGAGTTAAAGTGTTAAGTCGTTCAGGGGCTAAAGGCCTTAAGTCGTAGGTCGTTTTGCAGTTAGCTCGCTCGCCCTGGCCTTAAGTCGTAGGTCGTCCTCGACCTAACTCCACTAGGTCGTTCCAGCCTTAGCCCGTAGCTCGAATTGGAGCTTAAGTCGTAAGTCGTTCGTTCCACTAAGTCGTTCAAGGCTTAGGTCGTTAAGACATTCGTTTGCTAACTCGTAGCTCGTATTCAAAGCTTAAGTCTTTAGGTCGCGTGCCTTGCTAACTCGTTAGGTCGCATGCCCAGTTAAGTCGTATGACCTTAAGTCGTAGGTCGTTTCTGCCTTCGCTAGGTCGTTCGCGAGTTACTGGCTTGGCATAAGTCGTTCAGGAGCTAAAGGCTTAAGTCGTTAAGTCGTTCAAGACTTAGGTCGTATGACCTTATCCCCTTAAGTCGTTAAGTCGTTCAAGACTTAGGTCGTATGACCTTATCCCCTTAAGTCGTTAAGTCGTTCAAGACTTAGGTCGTATGACCTTATCCCCTTAAGTCGTAAGTCTCTTGCCTCCCTTAAGTCCTAGGTCGTATGACTCTTAAGTCCTAGGTCGTTGGCTTTAAATCGTTAAGTCGTAGGTCGCTGCTTCTCTTAAGTCGCTCGGCCATGCCAACTCCGCTAGCTCGCAACTGTTAGGTCGTATGACCTTAAGTCGTAGGTCGTCTCAGACCTAACATTCCCGCTGCTTCTCTTAGGTCGCTTGACCCTAAGTCGTAGGTCGCTTTACTTCGTTAAGTCGTAGGTTGCTCGACTTTGTTAAGTCGTAGGTCACCACCGACCTTACCCTTAGGTCGAATGACCTGTTATCTGCTAGGTCGTGTGGCATTCCTCTCTTAAGTCGTAAGTCGTTCGCGAGATTAGTACTTGGTCGTTTGACCTGTCCTTCTGCTAGCTCGCGTGGCATTCTCCACTTAGGTCGTATGACCTTATCCCTTAAGTCGTAAGTCGTTCGCGAGTTAGTACTTGGTCGTTTGACCGGTTTGGCTTCTCGAGACAGCTTGCCTTCACTAAGTCGTACTTTGATGGTTTTGGGATTGACTTCTTTGGACTTTACTCACGTCTTCGAACGTGAATTGATTTGTTCTACAATCGTTTTATGACTTGTCACTTTAAAGATATATGAAGGTTTCAACACTAATAGTAAATATCAAAACTCTTTCATCAAAGCGATTTCAACACTATTTTAAATATCAAAAGCTCGTTTTCTCAAACCGATTTTCAATCTACTAGTATATACAAGCCTTTACATCACTCGAACGAGAAATCGACTTAAACGACTTAGTAAAACGAGTGGTATGAAACGCTTGCGTTCACTTCGTCGGTTAGCTCTTGGACTTGTTCGATTGAACCCTTTTCGTGACAATTTCCTAGTGAAGATTTACAGCTTGTTCGTAAATATTTAAGTTAAGCAAGTGGTTATGGGACATGAAGCTAAACTCATATATTTACTAGCTTGGTGTGATTGACACTTCTCGCTGATCATGATGATCATTTTATAATTTAGACTAGCAATTGTGCGATGTCTCTTTGTTTGCAAGGTAAGACTAGACCGCAATAGTGTGATTCCGACTCACACACATCTCTTTGTCCGCAAGGTTAGTCTAGGCCGCAGTAGTGTGATTCCGACTCACACATATCTTTATGTTTGCGAGGTTAGGCTAGACACCACTTGTGTGATTCCATTCACACATACCTTTCTGCTTTTTGGTTAGCCTAGGCCTCAATCAGTGTGATTCCGACTCACACATATGGGGTAGCTCCCCATGGTCTTCGGACCATCATGTGATAGGCCTCTTTCTCTTTTTATGATTTCTGGATTTCTTGTTTTGATTTCTGGATTTTTATGTCATTGACTTGTTATGAGTACAAGTCTAGGGTATGATGCCCTCTTTGGATCTTTGAGAAGATTCTCGTGATATTGATCATTTCTCATCGGTTGATCTCCTGTTGATCATCATTTTCATACTTATAGTAGTATGTCAGTATGGATATTATATGTTTATGCCATATCTTTTATTCTATATCATGTCATCTGATATTTATAGTTAGACTGATCCGTTTATTATTTTCTTAAATAATACTCGGGTCAGACCGAGATGTTACAGGTGCTTCTGCTTGACTTCCTTCCGGGATTTGCTACTCTGACTTTTGGCTGACTATTTAGTTTAGCAGTTTTTGTTGTATACACTTGAGATATGGACTCATAGTTGTATTCTTTTTGTATAGCACAGGTTGCTATTCTTTTGTATTATTGTGGAACTTTTTGACCACTACTCTGATGTACACTTTCATGTGTTAGTTATATATTCATATCTTCTTCCGCCTTTGTGATATGGATGTCTGTGACTGCTTTGTGTTATGTTTATTTCTATGTTTGTTTCCGAAGATTATTTTATAGCCACCGTGTGATAATCAATTACATGGATGGTCGCTCCTCAACAGCCTTATTCTCCGTGCTAGTTGACAGCACTACATCGTAGTGTCCTTGGCTAGCGTGGGTATTGAGGTGGGGCGTCACATCGATAGGTTGATGTTGGGCTTGGTTTTGATGATGAAGATGTTATATATAGGTTTCCGAACTATTATATATTTATTTATAATTTTAACTGTAATATATTTTGGTATATAAACTGTTATACACATGTATGCATATGAACCATGTCAACGTTTGTATATCTATGAATGCAAACTATGTCAAGGTGTTGCATATGAACTGTTATGTATATATAAACTATTATATGAAGTATGAACTGTTATATATTTAGGTTACCATATATATATATATATATATGAATTGTAAATCTATGTTTAAGTATATCAATATCATTTTAAGTCTATGCTTATGTAAATCTATACTTGTATAATAGTTCGTATATCATGCTTTAACTGAAATATGAACTAAGTATATATTTAAATCTATGCTTGTTTTAATAGTTTCATTTTACTGTAAACTAATAAATATATATAACTTGTATAATAGTTATATATACTGTAAACTAATAAATATGCATATAGCTTCTATAATAGTTATATAATAGTTTCATTTTACTATAATTCTATGCTTAAGTATATCTATATCATTTTACAGTGAATACATGAATTACTGTCATATATTTTACAGTTTCTCCCATATACATTCCTCTTATGGTAAAACATTAGCATTATATTAATTATTGTAAATGATATGCAACTGGAAACATTGGCAATATGGTCATTTTATAGTGAATTATATGCTACAGTCATTTATTGTAAACACTAAACAACTCGGTTCAATTTTTATGCCAATGCTTTCAGTTGTGGTAATACACCATATATCTTTCATTTCAGTATTATTATCATATATCTTTTATTTCAGTAATACACCATAAATCTATGCTTAAGTATATCTATACCATTTCACATTGAATACATGAATTACTGTCATATATTTTACAGCTTCTCCCATCTACATTCCTGTTATGGTTATTTTTACAGTGAAAGATATGCATGTCAAAGGCAACCGATAATGCATGTCTAAAGTGTGCAATTGACTACATACTAGATTGTGAGAAGAAAGGAGAAATCGATGAAAACAATGTCCTTCACATTATGGAAAATATTAATGTTGCAGGTATCTTCTTCGCACTCATGATTATTTTCATATTTTACTAAATTCATGTGTTTGGCATTCTGGTTTTTTTAGTCCGACTATAATTTACTTCCCTGTTGCTCTGACATCAATTCACTGAACCTCGATTACTGCAGTCATTACTGTAGTCTTAAGTCTGGTTGATACATGAATTGATAGTTTTATAAAGTGCCTACTAAAGTTAGTCAATAAGCTAGTAGTGTTAACATGGATTGTAGTTGGGTGTAGATCTCATATTACAGTTTTATAAAGTGCCTACTAAAGTTTATATGTATACTAATATGGTTGATACATATAGCTTTTTAGTTCATATATAAGTTTATATATAAATTTATACATACACTAATCATCAGATATAGATGAAACATTTAACTATATAATGCCCACAAATTATTTTTTCAGTTCAACTTAGTTCGTGGTAAATATGTGTACTATACTTGACTTATATTATGAACTAATATGCAGTATGTGAATATATGTGAAATATATACTGAATGTCATAGACTATATGATCTTATGTGTGTGTTAATCTTATATTCTTATTACTCATGTCTCAACCATACATGTTAACTGCTCATATGTATATGTTTATCTTTGGACAGAACTGGAGAATGTAGACTAGAGTTAACCTACAATATCTTTGGACTTGGAGTACTGGAGAATGGAATCTGCAGTTTGCAACTTTGCGGTAATTTAGTTTTAATGTATTCATTCTCATTGTATGTTATGCTTACGTTATTGGGACTTTGTAGTCGCACTAATGTGGACTTTGGAGTTTAAAACTTTGAATCACTAATGTATGTATTATTGGTAATGTATTAGTTGTCTAAACAAACTTTGAATATCCGTTAGTGCACTGTTATGTTTACATATTCGTTAGTTTACTACTGTAGTCATAATTGATATTTAACTTACTTTAAACGGTTAACCGGTTAATTTAAACGGTTAACCGTTTAAATTAACCGGTTAACCGCGGTTAAAATTAACCGGTTCGGTCGGTATACCCCTACTAATATTAACCAAATAGCGGTTAACCGAACCGACTTTAATATATGGTTAACCGAAAATATTAACTGATCGGTTCGGTTAACCGACCGTGCCCACCCTATTGGCATGGTTATCCATAAGAAATTTTTGTAAATTCCTAAGAATTATGCCTTGCCTATCTTGTTCTCTAGCCATTCGCAATTGACTCACTTGAATTTCCATCATCATTTGAAGCAAATCTTTCATCTTCTCTTGTAATTTGATGACTCGTATGTGTGTGGAACGTTGAAAAGGGCCAGAATGAGGAGAAGTGGATGAAGATGTTCATTATTAGAAGAGGAAGCCATTAATTTACTGTTTTAGAGGTTTATTACAGAGAATAGAACAGAGAAAAGGAGTAAAAGTCGAAATAAATAAATATATAACCAAATAACTAATTTTAGAGGGAAATTTAAATTTGAAAATCTCGGCCTGTATGTCGACATAGGGGGATGGGTCATGTCGACATGCCCAGTTCAATTTTTGAGAAATTTTTATTTATATTAATTATTAACTATACTTGTATTATTTATAATTTATATTTCAGTTAATGAACATATACCTAATTCTCTTCTAAATTTAGTAAAGTTTTGTTCATTTAATGGTTTGGTTAATATATCAGCAATTTGTTTTTTAGTATTAATATATTCAAGAGTTGTGACTTCTTTACTTATATTATCTCTAAGAAAATGATGTCTAATATCAATATGTTTTGTTCTAGCATGATGAGTTGGATTTTTAGATAAGTTTACTGCACTAGTATTATCACAATAAATTGGTGATTTAGTTATAGTTAATCCAAAATCTTTTAAAGTTTGCTGCATATATATAACTTGAGAACAAGCCAAAGCAGCAGATTTATATTCTGCTTCAGTTGTTGACAAGGATACAGTGTTTTGCTTCTTACTAAACCAGGAAACCAGAGAATGTCCTAGAAAGTGACAAGTTCCACTTGTACTTTTTCGGTCTGATTTACAACCAGCGTAATCAGCATCACAATATGAAATTAAATCAAATACATCATTTTTAGGGTAAAATAAACCATAATCTAAAGTATGTTTTACATATCTTAAAATTCTTTTAACAGCTTTTAGGTGAGTTTCTTTAGGTTGAGATTGGTATCTTGCACAGAGACAGACACTATGCATGATGTCAGGACGACTTGCTGTTATATAAAGCAGCGAACCAATCATTCCCCTATATAATTTTTGATCAACATCTTTTGATTTATCTTCTTTACTTTAAGCTACATTAGTTGTCATTGGAGTTGGTTTCCCACTAGAAGTGGTCAATCCAAATTTATTAATTAAATCCTTAGCATATTTTTCTTGACTAATGAAAATTTCTTTATCTAATTGTTTGATATGAAGTCCTAAGAAGAAGCTTAGTTCTCCCATATGACTCATTTCAAATTCTTTAGTCATTATATCTGAAAATTCTTTATTCATTATGTTATTAGTTGACCCAAATATTATATCATCTACATATATTTGTACAAATTGAATATCATTTTTGTTTCTTTTAATAAAAAGAGTTGTATCTATTTTACCAATTTCAAAACCAGATTGTAGTAAATAAGATCTTAGTCTTTCATACCAGGCTCTAGGAGCTTGTTTCAGACCATATAAAGCTTTCTTTAGTTTATATACATGATTTGGAAATTCATTATTTTCAAAAAGTGGAGGTTGTTCAACATAAACATCTTCTTTTACAAAACCATTTAGAAAAGCACTTTTAACATCCATTTGATATAACTTGAAATTATTGTAGTTTGCGAAAGCAAGTAGAATCCTGATAGCTTCTAGTCTTGCTACGGGTGCAAAGGTTTCGTCATAATCAATTCCTTCTTCTTGACAATAACCTTGCGTGGCTAAATGAGCTTTATTTCTCACGACCTGACCAAGTTCATTCATTTTATTTTTATAAACCCATTTTGTTCAAATTATACTTTTATCCTCAGGTCTAGGAACAAGTTCCCAAACATCACTTCTGGTGAACTGAATCAATTCTTCTTGCATAGCAAGAATCCATGAACCATCAGATGATGCTTCCTTTGGATTTTTAGGTTCAATAGTTGATATAAAAGCTACATTACTCATACTATTTAGTTGATATCTTGTTTTAACTATAGATTCAATATTTCCTAGTATATTTTCTACAGGATGATCTTTTAATAGTCTAATTCTTTTATTAGATTAAATGATTTCATAATTAGTTTCATTAGGTTCATTATTTAAAGTTACAAAATCTTCTTCATCTTCTATTTGTACAGTATCTTTAAAATTTTCATCAAAAGATGCATGCATTGTTTCTTCAATATGTTAGTTCTTAAATTATAAACTCTAAATGCTTTACTTCTATTAGAATATCAGATAAAGATACCTTTGTCGGATTTAGGTTCAAATTTATCTAAATTATCTTTTGTATTAAGAATAAAACACTTACTACCAAAAACTTTAAAATAAGCTACTATGGGTTTCTTATTGTAAAGTAATTCATATGGTGTTTTATTAGTTAATGGTCTAATTAAAATCCTATTTAATATATAACAAGCTGTATCGACTGCTTCAGCCCAAAAGTTTTTAGGTAAGTTACTATCAGAAAGCATTGTTCTAGCACACTCTTGAATTGTTCTATTCTTACGTTCTACCACTCCGTTTTGTTGTGGAGTTCTTGGAAAAGAGAAATTATGAGTAATTCCTTTTTGATTACAGAAATTCTCAAAATTTTCATTTTCAAATTCTCCACCGTGATCACTACGAATAGTTTTAATTTTTAAAGAAAATTGATTTTGAATTCTTTTAGCAAAATTCTTAAATAATTCAAAACATCACTTTTAAGTTTAAGAAAAATTGTCCAAGTATATCTAGAATAATCATCTACAATTACAAAAACATATTTATTGTGATTAATTGATTGAACTTGAGATGGACCAAATAAATCTAAATGAAGTAATTCTAAAGGTTTAGAAGTAGAAATCATATCTTTTAATTTAAATGAACTTTTCTTAAGTTTTCCTAATTGGCAAGCATCACATATACTATCTACTTTAAAGTTTAACTTGGGAAGACCTCTAAATAAGTCAAGTTTTGATAACCTAGATAACAGTTTAAAATTTAAGGGTCACTTGTATTAGCCAAAAGACATAAGTTATCATTTGAAACTTTCATACTAAGGATGCAAATGTTTTTCTTTCTAATTCCTTCAAAGATAATATTTGACTTATTATCTTCGATGTGACACTTATCTTTTCCAAATTTAATTTTAAATCCTTTATCACATAGTTGACTTATACTAAGCAGATTATGTTTTAAATTCCTAACTAGCAAAATATCAAAAATAAGAGGAGTTTTAGAATTACCGACATTGCCGATGCCAATCACATATCCTTTTGAGTTGTCTCCAAAGTTTACCAATCCACCATCTTGATATATAGTCATTGAGTATCTTGGGATTTCCAGTCATATGCCTTGAACAGCCACTATCAAGTATCCATTTATATTTCTCAATTTGCACAATTTGTCCATTGGTTGTTGATTCTTCAAAAGCCGTGTAACATGTCTGTTCCTGCATAACAAACCAATTCGGTAGATAACTTGATTTTTCATAAAAACTATATGCAAACTTATGATACTTTGATGAAATGCATAAATTCAAACTGGTATTAACAAAATTTCCTAAAAATGCCATTTTTAACTTTTCAAGTTTCAGATTATGAAAACTATGAAAACCTATGCTCTGATACCAATTGAAAGGGAGTGCGGATTAAGGATCTTAAGGCTAATTTAAAACTAGAGGGGGGTGAATAGTGTTTAATGGATTCTAAGACTTATATGGACTAAATTAAAATTATGACACAAACAAATGTAGAACTTAATCACAGAACAATCACAGAATCAAACACGGATGCAAAAAGTAAATAAAAAGCAGTAAAAGGAAAGAACACATCGGATTTTATGCTGGTTCGGAGTTACCCTACATCCAGTCCTGTACTAAGGCAGAACACCTCATACAGATTTTTATTATACCAAAGTCGAGATTACAATCCTCAATTTCTAAAGGCCTTGAGGTACCCTCCTGTCTCACGAGTTCGGGGCAAACTCTCTTGATTTACGGGCCACAAGATTACCCAATTGATTTCCTGGCACAACCACACCTTATAGAGAGACTCGATAAGCTTTTGATTACAAATTGATCCTATAACTCTGAATAGCACTTTGATCTTCGAGAGAGGGTAGAGAACCAAACAAGAATGAGATTCTAATTTGATTCACTTGAGAATTCGGCAGAATTTCGGCACGATCTTAAAAATATGAAAATTTTAGAATATGGATTTGTGGAGAAGAAGGAGTGAAGAAAATAAGAAAATAATTGGTTAAAAAATTCGTTTGTGAAGGCTAATTATAGACCAGTAACGGTCATAACCATTCTTGAAGAGATTTAAACGAATAGACACTTCTTTTGAAAATTGAAACTTTTGGACTTTAACAGCCACCATGTTGACATGGAGTATCCCATGATGTCGACATGCCTAAGTTAAAAATATTGTAAAATTTGTTTTGAAAATGGTATTGAATGGAAAACAAGATGAAATGATTCTAGAGTAAAATAAACTAATTTCCCTATGTTTTGAAATAAAGAAGAGTAGAAAAATATATTTTTAGAATGTATATATAAATTTGATTTTAAATCTCAAGTATATATATTATAAAAGAATATTTAAAAAATCAGCAGATAGTTTTTAAAAACAAACGAAGTTTGAAACAAGAGTTTATTTAAAACAAAAACAAAGAATATTTTAAGGCTAAAACATCTTTTTGAAAATCATTTGAAAAGATAATTTTTAAGGCTAAAACATTTTGAAAAGCAATTTTGAAAATCATTTTGAAAAACCATTTTGAAGTAGTTTTGCAAGCTTCTTCCTGCAGAATATCTCATCACATCAGGACTCAAGAACTTGTACAAAACCAGGATATTCGTGGGTTTGTAAGCCACTTGTCGTAGGTTTGTAAGCTACTTGTCGTGGGCTTGTAAGCCACTAAGAAGATAGAAATGGGTTCCATCCCAAATGAAATATGGAATGAAGATTTCTGTGCTATTATGAAGTTTTAACAATAAACTAGACACTTATCTTGAAATCTTGATCTTGATACTCATGAGTCTTCAAACTTGATTTCTTCATTCTTGATCTTTATACTGTACAATCTTCAATAATCAGTACATGCCTTATGTATATCCTGCATAATAACTTTTTTTTTTTTGAATTTGTTCAGGGGGGAAACCGACCGGAGTCGTAAAATCCCCCTAGTGCACCTAGCCTGGTCCGCGAGCACCACATAAGTGGCTGATCTGAGCGTATGCACATGGTAAGCTCTAGTAGTAGGGCAGTCCGGGAATCGAACCTGCGACCTCATTAACAGGAGGCAGGTGTCTCAACCACTGGGCCGCTACTGCATAATAACATTCATATATATATATATATCTAAACAATAGTGTTAGTATATAAGTTATAATAAAATAAGTTACAAAGGTTGTTGTCATCAAAACCACTGTCTCCAGTTCCTAACACATCCAACCTCCGGGATCTCTTCATATGTCGTGCCCATCCTCTTTAAAGTTAGCGCCTTACGTACAGCCAACACTCCATGAGGTAATCGAGTTAGGCGTGTAATTTTTAACTCTATAAAATTTTCCAACTCATAGTTGCCTTGTCCATCCTTTCAAAATATGGTCGCAACTATTCTATGGTCTTAATTTATAGAGTTCGATGTAGGTTTAGGTAAAAAAATACAAATACGTACTTTTAGTATATACTAATCCATATAATTGACTAACCTAGGCTCTGCTACCAACTATAATAACCCGCACCTTAATGGGCCAGAATTTTGACAAAAATCGAAACCCAAGTCCATTAGGGTACGAATTGTTGATTTTGATAACCTTTAATAAACTTGAGCATATCAAAGATCGATTAATCTAAACCTATGGTGGAATGGGAAAAATATGATAGGATATAAATACTGACTGAGGCTATTACATCGGAATCAACAACATTCCTTAGATATCGAATCGTCTTGCCAGTACCGAGAATGAATAAGAAGAGTTCTCCATACACCGTTGCCGTCTTGGATCAGTGGCCTGTCCTTCTAAATCTTTCATATGGGTTGTAATGAGACGGGGTCGGAACATTGTTCTGATGATTGGAAAATTGCATACTTTATCCATAACACAAACTTATACAGATTGATTTCCATTTAAATGTTATGCCTTATTATTTACGGTGAATCTGTTTAATTTCATATGTGCGTACGATATGTTTACCTAACCTTCTCCAAGGTATATTACATTGGCATATGTCTGTTGTGCATACGCTACCAAAAACCTCGGCCACTTTATACTTCTTAAATATGAAGCGGGCCCCTCGCATCGTCAACGTTGGTCTATCGGTCCTAACTACAGAGGCTGATGACTTCTATATATGGCTTTATAATATATAATTGCCACATCTATCGTTAATAACGTCGTAACCATGTAAGAGATAATACCCTAGCCACTTAATACCTTCTTAATAGGAATTAGGCAGACTCTGACCATTTAATACTTTATTTAAGGCAGATCCTCATCATTTAATACATAATCCCAAGACGGACCCCTCATCGGTATCTATCTAGCAGACATTGCACGGAAATCTCTTTGGCCACTTAGTACTTCCTATAGAAGCAAACATATCCGAGATATCCTTTACCGTGCCAAATCGCTAACCATAACGATTTGATACTTCTAAATATGGAGGAGATGGGCCCTCAATCAACCACTTAATACCTCTGACCAAGAAGTAGGTCCTACATCCTTCGCATATCCCTTGGAGATATTGAATCCCTATTAATATTGAGCATTCTCGGCAAATTAAATTTTAGTACTACAGTGAAATCTCAGATCCAGAAACTTATGATATACTATCGCAAAGTTGAATATGAGCCAAGCATGTTTCCAAGTTTAGGTGTGAATTATCGAGGAAGACTACTTAAATTCAGTACAATATGGGCGTTTAAGAGGAGAAATTTGGTTTTAGAAAGTAAATTAGTTTAAATGGGTAATCTGAAGGCAGCCTTGTGGTAAGTCGTGGAGTTAAAAGACACGTTAATTATTAGCGTTTGCATTAAAATAGTTATGAAAACCCGGACATGGAAATAAAAGCTATTGCTAACTTTCAATGACACCCAAATACTTCCGGAATTTAAAAATAATTGTACAATTTTATAGTTAGAAAATAATTTTATATTTTGAAATAACAAAGTCGTTAAAACAACTGAATTTCCTGAAAAATTGGCATATGCTTCTAATTAAACAATATAGGCTATACGAACGTCTTCTATTTTGTTTTTGTTTTTCCATTTTGCAACATAAACACCATAATTATAATTGTTAAGTTTAGAATGGATAATCATGGTTTGTAAAAAAGGTTTTAACATATTACTTTGCAAGAATTTAACATTGCACTATCCCAAAAGGAAAACCCCAACATTTTAAGCATCCAAAAACATTGATTCTAATCAACAACCTTTTCATGCAAAAGTTTCTCATATGGAAAATGTAATATCTCTACTACTAATAATGATAATTCAATGAATAGAAAACCAACCGCATCATTCTGAAATACGTATTATACCCTTTTAAAATTTGTCCCATTTCTTGCTTCTACTTCTTATGTTTGCCTTTCCAAAACTAAGAAACCCTAATTGAGTTCTTATTTCTTCCACACTCAAAAAAGACATGATTCCAGATCCAACGCGATTTGTGACAACCCACCTTGTTGGACAGTTTAAATCGACAATAAATCACACATGTCAACTCAAACCACTCAAAAAGGAGGATTGTTAATGGGGTAAATAAGAAAATAAGAGAAAAGAAGGAAAAACAAAACATAGAATCTCACAGCAGAATGACAAAATATAATAATAAAATAAACAGTTCATGAAGCTGTTTTACAAATACATTTGATTACACTTTTATAATACAATCAGAGTTATACATACAGTAGAAATAATAATAAAATAATGCAGCGGAATAGTATGATGTAGTGGAATAATAATAATATAATACTAAACTTCATCTTCGTCCTCCAGAATAATGTCTTCAACACTAAAAAACTCAGGCCGACCCGAGCGTAATGAAAAGACAAAACACTCGAGTCAGAACTAAAATATCTTATGTAAGTTAAATCAAAATAAGTAAATATGAGTGTAACGGCTTTAAAGATGTTTACGGGATTTTACTGTTGATTCATGAGTTTTGATTCATGACACAAGCTTCAGAGATCATACGACGAATTACAAAGAGAATACTATACGAAAGCGACAAAAAGAGAATAAACGTATATTGTGCACTACAAAGGAGACAAGACTACAATCCAGAGATTAGTATGAATATTTTATTGTATTGAGTCTTAGAATATTGTTAAAATCATTCCTCAAGTAGTCACACACACACACAAATTGATTTATATTGATTTATACATAAATAAGTGTGCACTGTGCAAATGACAACAGGTCGGCTGACCGACCAGGATCCTCGGTCGACCAACTCTGTGTCAAATGCACAGATATACACTGTTCTGTATACGGTTTTTGAAACTCAGCTGACCGGCCAGTTTTCTCGGTCAACCGACCTGAACATAACGGCTAGTATTCTGAAGAGTTGCGATCGTTCATGAAGAGGAATGTCCTTCAATCCAAGGGATACGGACACAACTTTTGATTGAACTCTTCATGAAAGATTGTAACTATTCTACAACTATATAAACATGTTCAATTCACTTCTACAATCACCGATTCTTGTTTTATAATTCTGAAATCTATTCTCTGTTTATTTCTGCAAATAAAAAGCATTCATTCTCATTCAATATCACTAGAATCCTTGAATTAATTCATATACTTCGATTCTACGTGATTATCTTCCTTCTAAATCTTCACACACATATATACTCTTGAGGATTTGATTATAGGAAAGCTGTACTATCAAAAGACAATCAGTGTTATTCAGAACACATTCGTCAACAAATTATTTGTATTAAAGTTGAAGTCCTCTTCGGCTGTTGAGGCGGAAAAATTCCTGTTCGGCTGCTCAAGTGTCGTATACCTATTCCTCCGGGTTAAGTGAGGGGTTTAGTTTAAATCCAGAGGGTATTCTGGGACTGGACGTAGAACGGGAAGTTCGAACCAGTATAAAAATTCCTGGTGTGCTTACTTTAATTTTTATTTTACTGCTATTATCAATTTTCGCATTTATATACCATATTATACGATCCTTAGTGCTGCACGTACACTTTCATTTGGTATCAGAGCAAGGAAATCCTATAACTGTCACAAAGTTATTTGATATTTATTTCTAAGTAATATGGCAACCACACAAACTAACGATGTTAGCACTAACACTAATTCTAGTTTCACAGAAGGTCAATCGACTTCACGACCTCCACTTTTTAATGGTATAAATTATAATTATTGGTCAACTAGAATATTATACAAAGAGAGTACACAACTCCTACTGAAGAATACTCAACTTGGAGTAACACACAAAAACTAGATGCTACTTCAAATGCAAAGGCTATGAATATTTTATTTTGTGCATTAGATAGAAATGAATTCAATAGAGTTAGCATGTGCACTTCCGGTTATGAAATTTGGAGAACTCTTAAGGTGTCGCATGAAGGAACGAACAAAGTTAAATTAAGCAAAATCTCTATGTTGAAAAATCAATTTGAGAATTTCAAAATGAGGCCAAATGAATCTATAAACGACATGTACTCTAGATTCCAGGATATTTATCATGCTTTACTATCATTAGAACAAAAGTTTACTGATTTTGATGTTGTTACAAAAATCTTAAATTCTTTAACGGATGAATGGGAACGAAAAGTCCTAGCTATTGAAGAAGCAACTGATTTATCAACATTAAAACCAGAAGAATTGATAGGTAATTTAATGTCCTACGAAGTAAATTTGCAGGCAAAAAGAAATGGAGCACAAGAAAAGAAAAATGTAGCATTCCAAGCAGAAAAAGATGATTCCGACTCAGATAATGAAGATATGGCAATGATCGCTAAAAATTTCAAAAAGTTTTTGAAATTCAACAGAAACAAATTCAAGGGAAACAAAAATAATTTCAACAACAATTCCAATAGCAGCAAACCATCATCTTCAGCAATGGAATGTTATGAATGTCATAAGAAAGGACACATGAAGAAGGATTGTCCAGAACGTAAAAAGAATAATTTCAAGAAGGACAAAACCAAACGAAAAGCTTTTTCTGTCACTTGGGATGACACTGACTCATCATCCTCATCAGAGAGTGAAAGTGATAATGAACAAGCAAATGTGTGCTTCATGGCTTCGTCAGACGATGTACCACATAAGAAGAGAGGAAAATGGATTTTAGATAGCGGTTGCTCAAAACACATGACTGGAAACAAAGAAATGTTGTCAAACATTATATACTCAAATGGAGGAGCAGTCACCTTTGGAGATAACTCAAAAGGATATATCATCGGCAAAGGCGATGTCAGTAGTAACGGTACCTCTAATTTACCTCTCATTACTGATGTTTTATTAGTTAAAAATTTAAAACACAATTTATTAAGTATTAGTCAGCTATGCGATAAAGGTTTTAATATAACTTTTTCAAAAAATAAATGTAATATTTTCGATAAAAATCATAACATTATTTTCGAAGGAAAAAGAGATATAAACATTTATATCTTAAATATGAATTTTAATAATAATTCAAATTTGTGTTTAGTAGCTAAAGAAAACGATTCTTGTCTTTGGCACAAAAGATTTTGTCACATCAATTATAATACTATCAACAAACTAGCTAAAAACAAATTAGTTAAAGGATTACCCAATATAAAATTCAAAACTAATATATTTTGTGATGCATGTAAATTAGGAAAATTAACAAAATCTTCTTTTAAATCAAAAAGGGTAATATCTACAGAACAACCACTTGAACTTTTACACATGGATCTTTTTGGTCCAACTCAAGTGCAGTCTATTAATCATAATAGATATGTATTTGTTATTGTAGATGATTTTTCTAGATACACTTGGATTTTCTTTTTGAAAAATAAAAGTGATACTTTTGATAATTTTAAAGTTTTTGTTAAAAGAATCCAAAATATTAAAAGTTTGAAAATTAAAAATATAAGAAGTGATCATGGAGGAGAATTTGAAAATGAAGCTTTTGAACAATTTTGTAACAAGAAAGGTATTAACCATAATTTTTTGTTTCCTAGATCACCATAAAAATATGGAGTTGTAGAAAGGAAAAATAGAACGTTACAAGAATGTGCAAGAACTTTATTAAATGGAACCACTTTATCGAAACACTTTTGGGCAAAAGCTGTAGCTACTGCTTGTTATGTATTGAATCGTGTTTCTATTCGACCGTTAACTAAGAATACTCCATATGAACTTCTAAATGGAAGAAAACCAAATATTGCATATCTTAAAGTTTTTGGCACTAAATGTTTTATTTTAAATACTAAAGATCAACTAGGCAAATTCGATCCAAAATCCGATGAAGGAGTATTCGTTGGATATTCGGAACGAAGCAAAGCTTATCGAATTTATAATAAAAGAACTCAAATTATTGAAGAAAGTTTACATGTTTCATTTGACGAAAATTTTAAAAATACAAATCCAAATATTACTATCGATTCTGATGATGAAACTACTCAGAATGAAAATAGTAATACAAATGAAAATACAAACATTACTCCTAATATAATAAAATCTCCACCTAGAATTTTACGGGATCATCCTATACAAAACATAATTGGAGAAGTAAATACGAACGTTAAAACCAGACATCAATTAAACCAGACATAATTGGGCTTCTAAACTATGTTTTATAGGTAGAATTAATGGACTTTGAATATGAAAGGTTGGTATCTTCTGCATAATTAGCATCAAAGAACTTAAAAGATAACTAAATCCGAAACCGGAACTTGAACAGAATTTCTAAAATTTTCAAAACTGAACCAAAATTTTAATAATTTCAAATGACTGGAATGGAACCGGAAACCATAAATTTAAACCTTGATTATTACTAACTAAGAATTTTGTGATTCAATACAAGTACCAAATGTAAATTCTATAATTGGAGCTCTAACCTTCTCTCGTTTACATGGATAATAGAGCTTATTCACAACCACAACATCTAAAGTTATCTTCTAGATACAAACTTTTCAAACCCTAAGTAAATCTATTAATAAAATCAGTGCAGTGTGTAGTAACTTTACACGTAACGGTGGATTTCATAAGATCATTTATAACCAAATTTCCATACCAAGAAGAGATTGAGGCGTAGGGTTGAGTTGTCTAGAAGATGTAAAATGAGAGTATGATTGAAGTTGAGTTGGAAATTAAAATATACTAACTATTTATGGGCAAGATGGGTGAGAGAAAAATATATAACAACAAATCTAGATTTCTAAAGTGGATAATGACGATTTAGGTAGATGAAAGGATATTTCAATAAAAGAAGTGAATTAACAAACATGGTGGAGAGAGGCATAACCAATGGAGAAGAAACTGCTCTATTGTACAACCAATGGATCAAAGGCACCAGCTTAGTTAATGAACCTGGATAAGACCAAAAGCAATAGTTTCAGACAGATAATTGAACACATGACATTGTATAGCAGCAATCGATCTAATTTGTGGATATGTAAAATTGATAGTGGTGAGTTTTCATTCAAACAAGAATGGAAAAGTGCCAGGATATCAAAACATCATGAGCAGAAGTGGGAAGACGTAGTATACACGAAAGTAAATAGTCTTAGATGGCATTATGCACATACAATATAGTCATAAACCGACTACTCACTAAGGATGGATTACAAAAATGGGGTGTGTGTTAGCACAAGATGTATTATATGAATCTACTATTGGAAATAATAAACTATTTTCTTCCAGTGTTCATTCTCAAAATACATACGAATAGTATGCAAGTTGAAACTTTAAATTATCTCAAGAACCTTATTTCTGCATTATTCAGACACCACTCCATTATAATGGTAATGTAATAAAGGACTCGTATATTCCTACGATGTGAGACATTTAAAATTTTAGATAAATATTTTTTTAAATATTTGTTCACTGTAGTTGAATTACCTTTTTAACGCATTGTTTGTTTTGAATTCAGCTGTTGCGATGTCATGGCCCTCTTGCCAACCATCGGCCTAGAGAATCTTTATTGATGTTGGAGGCTTGGAGGAGCTATTAATTACTTAACTGTCATGCTATATTCTATTGCCCGGAAACTTTATTGTTAACATGTGTTGAGCTGCATTGTTTCTCAATAATTAGTTGTTTTAGAAGTTTGTTATGCCGATCAGATTATCAGATTATGTTTTTTATTTTATTCCTTCTATGGATTTGTAAGTATAGTTCAAAAATGAAGCTGAAGCGTGTGTATGGATTCCAAATCCCATGTTATTTTCTATGTGGCGAAATCTTCCTCTAAAACTTTATGCTCATTTAATGAAAGATAAAATGGTTAATAGATTTCCATCAATAAAATGGAACCCACTTGATTTGATTAATTGAAGGCAATACAAAAGATGACAGGTATCCCTCCTATGCGTCTCTTTGACGATTAAACTATCAGCCGACAAATTTTAAAGTAGAATTGATATGCTCACATTCACATTTTAAAGTGGATATTGAGGAATTTTGGAGTTCTTTAACAGAACTGTAAAAATCTTGTAAACTGTGGTTACTGGTCTATAAAAGCTAAACATGCATGACCATAAAACATATACTATAATATCATGTATAAAGAAATCAAAGATCAACATTGGTGCCACATTCATAGAACGTCAGGTGATGAATATCTACAAACAATTTATAAATGCAATATGCTTGTTTTGCCATGTTTTATGTAAAGAATATTGTTATTTATATTACTCTGTTAATATAACTATTAAATATAAACACTAAAAATGCAATGACTACATGTTCAATTTGCTTTGAGTTAGCATAACACAAAAGTATTTTGCGTTTAATTGTTCAAATATTGGTAATAAAAACCTCACAAAAGGAACTTGCAGATGTAGGTTTTGAACTAGTCCTAGCATTGAGTAGTTACAAAATTAATATTAGATTGTCATTAGTTATTAGTTTTCAGTGATATTGATACTTCCTAGCACTGGTTAGACACCTACCATTCCATTGAATTAATCATCAAGTAAAAGAATAATTTGGAAATACATATTAATAATCCCAAATCACTGAGTGGAACAAAAGAAAATTATTAAATTGATAGGTTGAGGAAACACTACAAGAATTACTGTTTATAGCAACGGGGGGGGCAACGACCTTTGACCAACGGCTTCCAACGGCGAGCAACGGCGAGCTTTTCTCGGAATTTTTTAATAACAAAATACACATGCCGTTGGAAGCCGTTGGAATAATGCCGTTGGTGGCCGTTGCTCGCCGTTGGAAATCCACGACTTACCTGCAGATCAATCTTCTTCCTCCTCATTCATCTTACACACGAAAATCAACCCAAAAACCCCAATTTTCCCACCCTAAAAATTCTTCTACACGTTCTAGCATCCCCATCTTGGTTTGCAAGCTTCACAACCTCCAAAATCAGGTATTATTTGCTAAAACCCTAATTTTGTTAAATTTTTAATTTTAGGTTAAATTGGTAATTTTTGTGTATGTATTGTACTATTGTCTGTGTAGTGTAGTGTATTGGACCTTAATTATTGTTATTAAACTAATTATTGCGTGTTTAACTATGATTTGTTAAATTAGGTTTATTATTAAATTAGTGTCAAACTTAATAATTGTTACTAACCTAAGCATGAACCTCACTTGTTATTATATTGGTGATTGAATTGCGTAAAATCGTATGTAGAAAGTGATGATATTGACCTATAAATTGTTCACTTTTGACATGTTATGATACGATATATACGTGATACATTTTGTGCATGACTGGATGTGATTTGTGATGCGATTATATGTATAACATTGTTTGTTTATTTTATACGTTGCGCACACACACTGCATTTTTTTTAGGAAAAAATTATTATATATGCGTTGATTCAACATATTGTTTATTGATATAAAATTTTAAATTTTATGAAAATAAAATTTAAACTTTTGTATCGCTAATTTTAAAATTTAAACCCTTAGAGTGTTTTTGGCCCCGTTTGATAAGTATTGTATATGATCGTTGTGTGGATATTCGTTTTTTTAACAGAACGGACATCTATATTCATCGTATACAGTATTTGTTGGATTTGTCCCTGTATTGGACAAGTTACAAAAACAATAACGTAATTAAATCTCGTAAATCATTTCAGTTTAAACGGTTCGCAAAATTTCGGCAGTGCTTCCCTTTATGTTCCCTGTATACATGCAATTGTGTACTGTTCAGGGAAGTAAAGCGAAGTGCTGTCGAAATTTTGTTGAATCGTTTAAATTGAAATGATTTATGCGATTTAATTACGTTATTGTATTTGTAATGGGAGATAGGATGACCCATCAACAAAGTGTCAATGATCAATTAATATCAAATTCGCTAATAAAATTGTTTAAATAGAATATAATGTTCATTTCAAAATAAGCTTTAAGTATTATTTTAACAGATATAACAAAAACAAGAAGAATGTTTATAAAATTGTTTTAATAAAAAATGTCAATAATTGCAGTATTTACGAATCACAACATCCAAACGACGATATCGGTAAAGAATTTGCTGCTTGGTTTTCTAACTACGTTTTTGATACAACAAATTGTGTTGTAGATGAAGGATTGAAACATTTAGCTATGGGGCCAAAAAGGATAGTCAAGACATATCCAATATTCTTTGTCAACGGATATAAATTTAATACCAAAGAATACGGTGCCAAAAAATCAACTAACAATACTGGTGTATTTGTCAAAGGTAGTGATGATCCAAATGATCACATAAATGACTTTTATGGTGTGCTGACCCAGATTTTGCAGTTGACATATTTCATCCGACCCGCAGAAGAAGTATTTTTGTTTAAATGCAACTGGTTTAGCAACGTTCCGGGTTCTGGAATAAACGTGGATCCAAAATATAATCTTATAGAAATAAAACATACTTCGAGGTATTATAAGTACGATCCTTTTGTACTTGCCAAACAAGCTCTTCAAGTTTATTATGCTCCTTACCCATCTTTAAGAAAAGATAAAATAGATTGGTCGGCTGTTTTTAAAACCAAACCAAGGTTTACATTTGATGGATGGAATATTCCTGAACAACAAGCTTACCAAGCAGATATCGAGGAAAATAGAGGAATAATAGAAACCGACGATCAAATAGATTTTGGACCTCTAAACGATGAATCAAATGCATTAATTGAAGCATTTGAGAGTATAGAGGAACAAAATATAGAGTGCGAAGAAGAGTCTGAATCCGAAAGCGATGAGGATTGATCACTAATCAATATTTTGAGAAGGTAATTTTTTTCATTTTTCTGTTTCTAAAGTAATTTTATATGATATGTATCACATAGTCTCTTTTATGTTACGCCATAATGTATGTTATGCCATGTTCATTATTCTGACACCATTTGCATACTAAATTAATCAATGTTACTCTTGCTTTTCTTTATACTATGATTTCATATAGGTATGTCGGGACGCAGACGTTCACACTCCGGATCTTCCAGCTCATAGAGAGGTGATGATGCTAGTCCTTCACAGCCGGGTGTTCAGCCTACGGTATGGCTGAAACCCAAAGCCGATGGCAGGTAAGTAGTAACGGAATATTAAATGTTTTTTTCCTGTTTTACACAGCGGTGGGTTTACGTTGAAGCCTTCCAATATAGTGCTCACGATCTCGCGACGGGCGTATATGGCTCGTATGACCTCGTGTTGGCCGAGGTGGACTACGATACCAGAGGGGGTGCGGGAGGCTATCTGGCAGGACTTTTTGGTATGTGTGGTATATCAATTATTGCATTATGTAGTCATGTACATTATGTCAATTCATGTCTGCACTATTTGTAGCAACTGTATAACTCATATTTTTTCAAACGTGCAGGGGGAAGTGGACTTGGCTGATTCTGATGTTTCTGTTGTCCAGCGCCATTGGAGCAACAAAATTGCAAAAAACTATCGCGAAACAATAAACAGCATCAAAACATCAGGAAAGAGGCCTCATTGGATGAGTGAAGCTGTCTTTGATGAGTTCGCCACCTGGTGGAGCAACGAGGATTTTGTGGTAAATCTATCATATATTTAATTTAAATTGTTTGAGGCAAATAATATATAAATAATTAAAACTGTCAAAACAATTTTTGTTTTCAATTTAAATTTGCAGAGGCAGTCCGAGAGGAATTCTACAAACAGGAGCAGGAACCCCGTTACATATCGCGGTGGTTCCAAGTCTTTCCAGCATCACCGGGAAGATTTGGTATAATTATTAAATAAGATAAATAGTTAATTATTTTAAGTTTTAATTTGTTAAAATATAAATAATGTATATTTATATGTGCATATTTCAGGAGAGACAACGCGGGGGGGGGGGGCTGTTAGTTATTGGGATGTGTTTACCCATACAAATGCCTTGACTCTGGTCGATGATTCCGGCGCAGTTTCTTACTCTTGGGACCACGATGACAAAGCGCGTGCTGCCTATGTAAGTATAACATAAGTAACTAAAACTTACAAGTTAATTGAAATAACGTTAACTAAATTCAATTATATTTTGCATGACAGCAAAAGTTCCAGGAAGCGCGGACAGCCTTACTTGAGGATACGGGACGAGCTCACTTGACCCCCGATGAGGAGGACGCCATTTTTGAGTCTATCATGGATCCAGTGACCCACGGCAGACGCTACGGATATGGAAGCCAATCGGTAATTTTAAGTTAAATTTTAAGTTAGTAAATATCCTTATACTAGTGTATTCCATTCATATTTTGAACTATCCTTATACCCGCGGCAGACGCTTCCATATCCGTAGTTTGTTTTATGAATTTATTAGTGAATATATATAGGTTAGTTAATTTGCAATTATTTTAATACTAATTTTTTTAGTGTAGTTGATAATTTAAATTTGTTTACAGGCTCAGACAGCCCAAAGAGAATATCAAAAGGCTCAAGATAAGGAAGAGATTGCGCAGCTACGAGCCGAGCTTCCCGAGATGCGGGAACGCAATTTGCTGCATGAAGCAAGGATGGAGGAGATGAACCGGCGTATGGCGGAGTTCATCGCACAGTATGGACAGCCTCCTTCATCTGGTGGTTCTGGTGCGGAGTGATTTAGGTATGTTTTGTTATTGGCATGTATATTTTGGAGTTGGTGAGAATTTGATACATTCTGATGGTTTCTGTGTATATTTGGATTTGATACATTCTGATGGTTTGGTTGTGGATGTTGGTTTGGATTTTTTGATGTTGGTTACGTTTGGATATTGGTTTATGTTGAAATATATGCATGATTTGGTTATATCTATATGTTTGGATATGTTTCGATATAGTTGTTATATATATATGCTCGAAATGGAGCTGTTTTGATATAATTGTGGTTGTGTGAGGCTGGAAGCAAGCACTGCTGGTTTTATTTAAAAAATATACCCAGATTTCCAACGGCTTCCAACGGCGACCAGCACACTAGTCATTTACGTCCAACGGGTTCCAACGGCAAATTCCAACGCATTCCAACGGATTTCAACGGTAGTTTGGTCAACAGGATTTGCCACGTTGGCAAACTTGCCGTTGGTATAACCCTGTTGGTTCCGTTGGAAGTCGTTGGAAGCCGTTGAAACGTATACCAACGGGATTTTCAACGGCCTCCAACGGCTTACCGCCGTTGGAAAGAGCCGTTTCTCTTGTAGTGAAATGCTAATAGGATTTTACATAATAATATTTGTTAGTACATTTTCTTGTGCTTAAAAAAATGAAGAACTTACACTTGACAATGTTTTATATAACCTCCCTTAACTACAGTAGAAATATTATGAAAACGAATGCATAATGTAATAATACTTGAGATGTCAAAGTCTATATTTGATGAAAGAAATAATCCATAGATAGTTTGATATGACTCTCAAATCTTCTACTCATTTTCCAAAGAAACTTAGGGTTAACATGTTGATGTTCGATCATGTACATAGTGTTGAAGTACAATAGAAAAGGTTATCTCAGTTTATGCAAAATTACATTAATGGATAGGCCAGTACATGCATATCACAACTATTTTAGATAGGTTGATTTGTGCAAAACTCTAGATTATATGTAATGCTTAATTTTTATTCTCTTTCAGCTATTAAATACACTGTTCATGCAAAATAGTCATAATATGAATGGATTGACTTTATTAGGTGTGTGCGTGTGGGGAAAGGTCAGCTGCAATATGCAGTAACTTTTATGCCCACAAAGTTTATTCAACCATCATCATATATTGATCAGGTTTTTATGGCACCATGACATAAAAACAAAGAAACTAATACATAACTAATACATATCGCCTTAAAAACTGAATCATGGGCGGATCTTTCTTTCTTTCTGCTTCCAAATTCAAAATAAAAAATAAGTGCATTGTTAACTGTCTTTCTTATAAATCAAGCAATGGATATCCAAGCTTCTTATATTTTGTTGGTGTACAGTGATGCTAGAGCATACCCAAGTAATCTCTACTGCTAATAATAAAAATTCCTTAAATAGAAATTCAACCGTGTCTTTTTGAAATACCAGAAATACCCTTCGTATAAATAATAAGTATAAATAATAAAGCATTAACTACCGATCACTACATAAATGATGAGATCCTATTACCTCATCAATTGCGTGACATGTCCACATCTCATCAGAGCATGGAACGGTCTAATCATGTGGTACCTTTTAATAATTCAAACCACATGCAACAAGATAGAGCCCCGACACACCATGGTGATGCAACACAGGCCACATCCACTTGCAAACACCCACCTCATCAGACTATAGAAGCTTCCCCATGCAGTAGTACTAGAAGCTCATCTTAAAATGAATTATCCTCATCTTTAAACAAACACATTAATCCTTTTGCCATACTGCATAACATACCTGGAAATTTCGACATGCTTAATGAATCTGATCAGCTCCAAATGCACATCCTTGACATGAATCATAACACCTAATCCAATTCATTGCACTCAAACTCTACAACCCTTTTTCTAACTCTACAGCTCTTGGCCATAGTTTCATGCATAGTTTTGAATACCAGACCGCAAGTCGAACCATGATCATCCACGGTCCGAGGTTTCAAAGGTCGAACCATTGAAACTGCATACTTTCTTTTTTAAATTAAATAAATCATTTCATAAAAAAGTATATAATACACTAAATTTATAGCACCAAATCATATAATATATACACTATCAAATTATACTATTAATAATATGAAGCAATATCAAATTGTCTCATTTAGATCTTAAATATATAGTGATAGTAGTGTATTCGTACTAAAAAGAATTACAATAGAACAATAACCATAACACAAATATTATTCATAATACACAGAACAAAAGAGCAGTACTGAGTACCACAAAAGAGCTGTAACCATAATATTAACTATATTAATTACAATTACAACCATAGAACTCAAAGTACAATCATACCTCGTACATTTTTACTATTAATAAAAAGAATTCAATCAACATGATTTATACGGTGTCTTTTTGAAATTTCAAAATTACCACCATTCGTTAATGGAATCTCACCACCCTTTCTGCCTATCCATCATTGGAATTTTACTATCAATTTGTCATCGATATCACCAACAAAACAACTTGAAATTTGTTATGACTACAGAAACATTTGCACTTAAAACACACATCCATCCAAGGTAAACATTTTTGGATATTAAATACACGTACGTGCGTTGTATACTAGTATATACTAAAACTCATAAAGCAAATGAATGCATTAAACTGAAAAACATAATTCAATCATGAGCAATGAAAGTAACCTGAAATCAAACGAGTGGATAATTATTTTAGTGAGGAGATTGACAGCAAAGGAAGTTAAAGAGGTGTAAACTGACCCCATTTTGCAATGTTAATTGGTTTACCAATAATTAGTTCTATAATGAAATGTCGTTCGTTTTAGAATAAGTTTGAGTATCCTACTTTATATCAGTTGATTTAAATAAAATTAAGTGTGCATCAATGATTCATGGGAAATAACAATTGTAAAGTAGCCAAATATTCAATCTAAATGGGACCCTTTTGTTAGCCAAACTGCCAAAGCAAGCAAAATACTGTACAATTACCCAGTGGAGAAAAAACAGATCAATCCCAATGACCTTTAAGATCATTTTAGTCTTACGTATTACTAAAGGAGCAGACTGGAAGATTAGGATAGGGTGAAAATATGTGAAAGTAGCTAGTTCGAAAATGAGGTATCCAAATCATTTATTCCAACTAAATACCATTTCAGTATTTTCAAACTTATGGTTTGTTGAAGCAACAACGTGGAAGATTCAAAAAAGATGAAAAGATTAAAATAGTAGCAGAGTAGACAGGGAGGAGATGGTAGTTGAGGAGGAAAGATAAGTCCAAGCACCATCTTCTTTGCGATCGAGTGTTTTTTTTGTCGGCTCGACCAAAATAAGGTTTATCGAGTATGAAGTAAAGAAATGAAGGAAGCAAATAATTTTTGGCAAAGAATGGAAACTGAAAATGAGATCGTGCATTTGGTTTTTTTAAGAGAGGAAACCGAATAGACGAAGTTAGTAGTTGTTGTAACAGAGTCTGTTAATGCTGATGCATTAAATTCTCAACCATTTGATGTCTATTGCCTATTGAAATCCTAACCTTTCTTTATCTTTTATTCATCTTTTCCATCAAGCAGGATGCATTTAGTTATACACACACCACCACACAGGTGTGTGCACAAGCGAGCATGCGTGCATGTGTATGTAATTTGTGTGTGCACACACCCACGTGAATGAGCATTTGTATGTAAGTGTGTGTTTGCACGGGCGTAATGGGTGAGTGTGTGCACGTACATGCGTATGTGTGTTTGTATGTAAGTCTGTATGTGTTTGAAACAACCTTTCATGAATAGGTGACTACATTAGTGAGTGTACACATGCATTTTACTAATTCATTGAACAAAGAACATAAATACAATCGAGCTATTTCTTTTATTAAATGGGTTTGCTGCACTTTCGCCTACTGTACACATATATCATTAGACTTAAGTATTAAGGGTATTGACTTAAAAAAAGGATATTATATACCTTCATCAAATTTAACACAAGACTTTCCAGTTTAGGAAACAAAATCTATCCTATTTATTTTGTGCCATCATCATAATCCTTGCTTAGATCCCAAATGATTTGGATCAACCGTATAAATTCTCATTTTCTATAGGTGTATAACGTGATCGTATCTTGTTTTTAGAGTATTTTAAACCATTTTAAATGCTATCATCCCATGTGAACATAGATATCTTATCCTTTTTCTTTCACATAAACTTCGTCCATTTTCCTCATAGGTGCATCCCTATTAAGGTTTCACATCTCGATCTTTTGTAATTAGTTTAGTGAAAATTATTTTAGCCAGGGGAGTTGGTCAATAGTTGTTTTAGTCATGGAAATTGTTTTAATAGAAATTTTGAATGACATACTAAAATCTAACTTAATACATAAAAAATCACTTAATCAACCTTTATAAACCCCACCCTAGTAATTAGTTTTGAATTGTTTTCCGATTTTCCCATTTTTCTCATACATAACCTTAATATGCACTCTTCCCATAGGCAAACTCTAATTTGAGTTTATTATCAAATCTACAAATTTTATTCAAGTTTGTTTTGAACTTTAATTTTTTTTAGCTCTTCTAATGGTTTCTTCTTTTCGCAAGTGTGATCTTTTAAAACAATATCCATTTTTTTCCTCTAAAAATAGTATTTAACACAGTGATTTTGTACTTTTTTGGAAAAATGCGTACGCATTAGGGGGCGACAATTGAAATCCAAAAAAAGGGCACAACAGATCTTAACCGTTGAATCGTATTATGTTCACATATGAGGATGACACCATAGGAAAATTTAATGATTGGGATCCATTGTGTCATCGATTATGCCATCATTTTGTGTTCTAATTAATAGCATATTTTCAACTCTACGACGTATGCATTCATTTTGGAAATGTTTATAAAACTATGCATTGATTTTGCAGATGTTCACAAAATTATACGTTTATCTTGCACATATATTTGCTAAAACATCTTTATTGTTTAAAAGGTTATGCGATCATTTTGCAAATATTTGCAAAATTATATTTGTTGGCGTCAAAATTGACCACCAACACCTAATTGTATGAAAGCACCAACATGTAGTTATAGATCTCATATAGTACTTAATGTAGAGAATATAATATGAAGAACAAACAAATTAAAAATGAAAGCAAGTAAAAAAGACAAAATTTACAGTGGTTCGACTAACTCCGACCTACGTCCACTCTAGAATAATCCTTTTTATTATACTTTAGTTTGTTTACAGTTTAAATCTGAAACTCAAGAATAAATTTTACAGAGTGTAGCCTAGGTCGAAGATAAAGAGAAGCAGAAAGAAACCCCTTTTCCTGACGCTATACCTGTTGTATTTATAAGGGAAGACGTGCACGGATCGAGCTGAAATTTCGACAGAAGGTTCGAGAGACCAAGACGTGACCACCCAAAAATTTCCAAGCCTATTGGACCCACAATAGGGATGGGTACTGATCCATACTAGTGTGTCCAAATAGGATGTGATCCTTATGAGGGGTGTCCCATGATGTTAGCTACTTGCTCCCCAAATTTTATGCAATTCCAACGTACGGTTTGTGAGGTATCGCGTTTTCCGTAAAGTGGTGTTGTTAGAATTCTGATTTCTACCGATCCCTCCAAATGGAGTTATGTCGATCCCTCCAACTTACTCCGATTGGAATGAGATCCCTATGGGTGTTTCACATGTTGTAGTAAGCTTGTACTCTAAGTTTCTTGTTGATAGCATGTGTAGATTTTGAGTTATTGACTGATCATCACTGCAAAATTGAGTTTAACCAATCCTTCCTATATCGATCCCTCCTATACTGACCCATTTTCATAGGTGAAGTAATTTACCAATAACTTGAGCATACGAACTCCAAATGACTTGAAATTTGAAATGCAGCCTCATGGGGCCTTCCTGTCGTTCCATATCGATCTCAACCAATTCGAAACAAAAACCAAAGATAGGTATTGATTCCCTAGGGGAGTGTTAGTTCTATACTTAGCCAAGTTTTGTGTGTCATCCATCCGAATCCATTTGACTAGCGTGCCTAGCTTTAAATATAATCGACCTCTAATCCAAATAATCACCTTTTCGGGCATCCTGTTTTGATGATTACAAAATCCATTAGGTTAAATTCGACCTTGCCAAAAAGCGGGTTAACACTTTGCCCTCCAAAACGTAACTTGCAATAGGAATATGTGTTTTGAATAGTTGTAAATCCAAAGTCCAGAATCCATAATCGACCAATATCTAATCCAGAATCCAATCCATTTCCAGGCTGGATTCATGTATATCCATATCCAATAACTGAGCCCACATCCGAATCCGTATCCAATAGCTAAATTCATATCCAGAGCCGTGACCTCTCTGGGTCCTTGCCAAGCATAGTCCATACTCGACGAGAGTAGGTCGATCCATCACGTTCGGGCAAAGCAACCTACTCCTTGTCAGGTATACTCCATACCTGACGACCTAAGTAGATCAACCCCATCGCGCTCGGGCGAAACGACCTACTTCATGCCAGGCATAGTCTATACCTGGCGACCTTAATCTTTCCAAATCTTTGTCAAGCATAATCCATACTTGATGACCTGAGTAGGTCGATCCATTGAGTTCCGGCGAAGCGACCTACCCCTTGCCAGGCATAATCCATACCCGACGACCTGTTGGGTTTTATTCTCCGACCTCGATGCCCAGTCGAGGACGTAATCCATGATGCACGAGTCTGTTTCTTCGTGTTCGCTCGACGAAAAGACCCGTACCTTGTGATTGTTATCCCATCTCTCCGGACAGGGCCACAACCGCGACCTGTGTTTTCTATTACATTGGTCTAAATTTAATCATTCCTAAGTTCATTTGTCAAAATATAAAATAAGAGTCCTTACAACCAATAAACCAGAGTTCAAATAAAAAATAGAAAAACAAGAGCTCGAAGCAAACAAGAAGAAAAAAACAAATTTCACAAATCCGAGCACAACGGTTTATCATCATCTCAGAGCATGCCTAGGGACCGTCCTCCATTCCGTACATGTGTAAGTGACTTAACAGTCCTACTGCGGAGTTTGTTACTTATTCCATGTCATTTCGATCAATTGACGACAAGTTGATGATGATCCTTCATCCAGTGCCATTTTCTTTCGAGGTGGACGATGGTTGCTCCTGTTCCATCGCCGCAGCCCGTGTCCTTATAGTTGTAACTGACTATTCCTCACGTGTTCCTCAATGATATCCTTCAATCATTTGTATTGTGTCCATCCAGCTTATGGAATAAACAGCGCTTTCCCGATGTACGTTCGCATTCGGAGGGTTCCTACCTTACCGACCTTCGATACGGAAGGTGTCCTCGAGTATCCAGATATATCCGTACTATGATTTCATTCAATTCTAAGTAAAAAGAGGATTTGGGTCCTCCCCTCTGCCGCTTCGACTTATTGAAGCTATTTTCCATGTTCCATTTATCCTTGTCCTTTCCTGAGCTCTCATCGGGCAGTTCTTCATCATGTATCGTATTAATTTCCGTTGCCTCTCTATCAGCTTTCGCATCTTCTTATCGCAGAAACCTTTCTGCTTCATGGTATAATTTTCCGAGATCCATCAGTGGATCTCATATTAGTGATATCTTAAAATCTAAATTATCTACAACTCCTAACACTGCCGCCATCAAAACCATCGATGTACCTAGTCGATCCACCGAAACAACTACAGCATTAAATCTGGTTAAAAGTTTCTTGAGTGATTCTCATGTCCACTTCTTTACTGATGTCAATGTCATCACATTCTTAGCTCTCGTAATGTGAACCAAAAACTGCATCATAAATCATTCGACCAATTCCATCCATGTGCTAATAGAACCGCTTTCCAACTGTTTGAACCATAGCGCAGCTACATCCGTTAAGTACAGGGGAAAGCATCGTGCCAAGACTTCTTCCAATGCCCCTAATACTTCCATGTGTGTATATACCTCATCATATACATAGTCGGACCCGAATTTTCGTCATGAACTTCCAGTGTTGGTAGTTTGAATTCTGATGGAATCCTAGCATTCCTGATATTAGGAGCGAATGGACTTCTATTTACATCCTCCAGATCCATGTTCACCAATCCTCCACGCATAGCTCGCCTGATCATCTGTACAAACCTGTCATTGTCTTCCAGTGGTAGTCTCCTATCATCATGTCCAAGCTGCCCCCCGAGTCCACAAGGGAATTCTGGAACGTATTTGTAACGACCCGGAAATTTCGAACCCGAAAATTCCAGATAGTTAGAAGAAAAAGAAAAGAGATAGAAGAAAGAAACAGAACAAGACACAGATTCTCACATTCGCAGCGGATCAAAATACAATATCAAAAATAATATCAGTTATACAAAGAAATCTGTATCAGTCAATTACATTTTAATACATCAGAGTTACAACATTTCTTAATCACTGGACAGTTAAAATAACTCGTCCCAATAAATAACAATATATCACACTCCATACGTTCCTGCCATCCAGCTCGCCTCCTGAGCTCCAGAACGTCCTTACCTGGAAATCTGTAATACTCGGTCTGACCCGAGCATCACATCAAAGTAACACCCGGGTCAGGCTGGAAACCAGCGTGAGTAAACTCATCTAACATGAAATTTCAATTCATAGAACTTATTTAAAACCCGGGGTAACTCGTACCTTAGTACGAGTTCTTAACTAGTTATAGCCAACATTTATTCCACAAAACAATACTAAGTACCGTTACTTAGTTTAAATAGTCCGGTTTACTTAAATTTATCTCATTCTAGCCTATTAGATTCCATATTCACATCTATAAAGAATTAAAGATTACTAATCGAAGTGGTTCCGGATATTGTTGATATCCGACCCCGGTCTCTTCGAATTTAATGTCATCCTTAAAACCCAGTTTTTTAAGTGAATACAATTCAATTTAAAATTCAGAATACAACATTTCATCACAGATAGATAATCCATATTATCACAGTTCAATCTCAACATATCATCTCACATAGTATCACGAATCATATATCAGAGATATCAATTAATTCGAGGCATTCCATATCATACAATCATCCATAAGCAAGATAAATTTGTCACACCATTTCTAATTAATTTAATTAACCACCCATGATTTAAATTAATTACTTTAATTACCTTTAAATCTTGCATACATAACGATTATTTAATTTCAAACCAATTAATAAATCATCCCTTAATTATTCATCTTAATTAATCATCTATGATTAATTATTCGTTAATTACATTAAGTAATTAACCTTTAATTAATCACATGATTTAATTATTCTGTATCCATTCACATTTATCCATCCTTAATTACTCTTATCAATCAAAGATCTTCTAATTACTTACATTTATTAGCTGTTCTTTTAACTGATTACATTAATCTTTTAATTACAAATTTAATTAATTAACCCTTGTCAAATTAATCCTTAATTACTTACATTAAGAAATTATCATTTGAGTAATTAATCTCTAATTACTTACATTTATTAATCTTTAATAATTAATTAATCTCTAATTAATTTATAACCCTTAATTATTAAACAATTAATTTAATTAATCCATTAATTAATTAATTAAAAGATAAATCGTTTATCTTACTTAACTTCTGAATTATCATTTAAAAACCTATTTAATAAACTCTAGGGATTAACTATCATTAATCTACTAACTTAAGATTTTAAGTTAAATCTGAAACAAGTAATCACTTTCGTTCCCAAAGACAACCCCGAGCAAAAACAGCTGAAACCCCGAGTTCCCTTCGTGCCAACCACTTTCCTTCTTTCTTCGAGTCAAACTCTCAACACCTACGAGTCTGACCCGAGGAAACTTCATCTTCCCCGATCTACAGCAAACAAACCAAACCACCGATACACTTCTGACACACGTGCACGTGCACCGATCAATGGCAACGCTCCGACCACCAAAGTCACCTTCGACAAATCGACTTCGACCTTCCCTTTCGATTCCGACCACCCAAACCTGAATCGATCACGAACTTCGAAAATGAGCATCAGAAGCTCCACTGGAACGAAACTGGACACCCAAAAATCACCTCGACCCGCCACCTCAGGTCACCAGAGTTCTCGCCACCTCGTCCATCGCCTCACCTAAGACCCACGCTTCAATTTCCCCACACCCGATCGAGTCCGATGCTCCATCGACGTTGGAAACGCCTCGCAAACCCAGTTGACCCAATCTGCTCTTAAAACCCTATTACTACGCCGTCCGACCACCACTACAGCCGATAAATCCTGTGAGCATTTTTACCGAGACCACCAACTTCCAAACTACCTTCGGCAACAATCTCGACCACCTCCCTTGCTCTGATCATCAGAAATCGACAAAACCCCCTTTCCCGTTCAACTCACGAATGCTCTCGATTTACAAGTTCAAAAATCTTGATTTCACCTTTAAAATTCATGGTTTTCGAAAACGATTTAGATGATATAAGTGAACCTTGAATTCATGCAAGTCGAAATTTTGATAAGTTTAGAGTTTCCCTGAATATTCTTCTTTCCAGTTAAAATCTACCTTTTAATCTTTCTTGAAATATTTTTTTCTTTCAAATATCTTGCTATCTCTAACATATGTTGTTCATACTTCATAATTTATAGATGATTAGGGGAAGAGAAATTAAATTTTTAACTTATCTGAAGCCTGTAAATGAAGAACAGAGTAGATATACTGATGAACAGACATGCACACAATACCTATATACATGCATTCATCTTAAAACAATCATGCAACATTTATGTAAACATTTATCACAATTTTACTTCAAGAATTTACTGCATGCACCAAGATTTAAACTGATTTAAGCTTTAGTTTACTCACCATTATTTGAAGAAAACAGAGAACAGTTTTGGTCTGGACTTGATTTCCAGAGTTTGATCTGAAGTCTGCTCTGTTTGATTTGAAACCAAAGCTTGATTGTTGAATACTTGGAAGAAAAATACTTGATCTTTGAACCGAAATCTTAGTTGGGTTGCTCCTGTTTTAAATCTGAGATGATCTTATCTTTGATTTTGAAGTTGAAATATTATTGCTTGATGATTGTAAAGAATTGTTTATTTTCTTTTCTGGTTTGATTTTCTTAGTTTCCAGGTCTTAGTTTTGTGAAAGAAAATGAGAAAGAGTTTTTAGAGTAAGGTATATGTAATCTTGTTTTAATTCTATTTTTTTTAAAATAAAAGACAAAAGACACTTGTCATTCTCCTTATCTATTTTGTTAACACATATGCTTAGATAATATTGATAGCTTACACTTGTATTTAGTATGATTTTATAAATTTACATTGTACTTCTTATTTTATAAACACATTTATGTATATTCTTTTAATTGCATTTTCTATTTATATAATCACATCCCTTTGTTATATTTATACAACTTTAAAAGAAAAAGTTTTAATACTAATTTATAAATAAAATCATACACATATGTTAATATTTTGAATCCAGATATTTTTAAGATATTTTATATTTAAATTTAAATTCAAATACAAGTTCAAATTCAAATTCAATTTAAAATTTAATTAAAATCAAATCAAACATATATTTTTAAACAAACACAAATTCAATTTGTAAATAATAATTCTATTAAAAATCCATTTATATATAAAAACAACACATTATTATTATTGTTTTGAAAACACAGTTTCACCAATTTTAAATAATTTATAAAGGAGATTATTACATTTATTTGTTCAATTTACAAATAAGTATTTTAATAAATTTAATCCTGTTAATTTCCAATTAACAAATGTCCAAAAATTCGGGTTATCACAGTATTCCTCCGAACGAGCATCTAAATTCTGATTCGCACCAAGCTCCATGGGATTAATTGCAGGTCCTCCAGCATCGCGATTAACCAGACCCGGGGGGCATGCCCCCTTATGATGATCCCTCTAAGATAAATGGGAACTGCCCCCGGCTGCTCTGTTACATCCTTTCGTCAATTGGCTCCATTTTCATGTTCCGGGTTATGATTTCCAACGATTTCCGCTGCTTCAACTCCTTGATCTAAGTTGTCATTAGCTCCTGCTACATTATTCCCTTGATTCTGTGCTCCAGCTTGTCCAATCTGTCGGAGTAAATTCTACATCATCTCCTCCTATCTTTTCAGCATCCTCTCCAGCATAGCATCCATCATCGTTTCCATTTCATCCCTACTGGTGTAGATTGAAATTTGATTAGCTCTAGCCCATAAGGAAGCCTCATGACTCCCTCTGGGGTGGCTCCTTTCCGGTAGCACTCTCCTTGTTAATTGCCTAGCCATTGCTTCCTAGATCCAAGTATTCAAGCTTTCAAATCTAAGATCCTAGCTTCCAAATCCGCGGGTGCAAGTTTCTCAGTGAAAGCACCAAAATGTTAGTGTCAAAATTGACCACCAACACCCAGTTGTATGAAAGCACCAATATCCAGATCACGGATCTCAAATAGTATCTAAGTAGAGAATATAATATGAAGAACAAACAAATTAAAAATGAAAGCAAGTAAAAAAATACAAAATTTATAGTGGTTCGGCTAACTTCGACCTACGTCCACTCCAGAATAATCCATTTCATTATATTGTAGTTTGTTTACAATTACAATTCGAAATTCAAAAATAAAATTGGTAGAGTGTAGACTATATTGAAGATAAAGAGAAGCAGAAAGAAACCACTTTTTCTGACATCGTGACTATTGTATTTATAAGGGAAAACGTGCACGGATCGGGCTGAAATTTCGAAAGAAGGTTCAAAAGACCAAGACGAGGCCACACAAAAATTTCCAGGCCTATCGGGGCCCACAATAGGGATCGGTACCGATCCCTATTAGTGTGTCCAAATGGACTACGATCCCTATGAGGGGTGCTCTAGGAGGTTAGCTACCTGCTACCTAAATTTCATGCAATTCCGACGTACGATTTGTGAGATATCACATTTTTCGTGAAGTAGTGTTGCTTGAATTCTTATTTCTGCCGATCCCTTCAAAGGGAGTTATGTCGATCCCTCCAACTTCCTCCGATTGGAATGAGATCCCTAGGGGGTGTTCCACGTGTTGTAGTAAGCTTGTACTTCAAGTTTCATATTGATAGCATGTGTAGATTTTGAGTTATTGACTGATCATCACTGCAAAATTGAGTTTAGCTAATCCATTTTATACTGATTTCTCCTATACCGATCCCTCTTTATAGGTGAAGTAACTTGAGCATACAAACTTCAAATGATTTGAAATCTGAAATGTAGCGTCATGGGACCTTCCTTGTCGTTCCATATCGATCTCAATCAGTTCGAGACAAAAACCAAGAATAGGTACCGACCCCTTAAGAGAGTGTTAATTCCATACTTAACCAATTTTTGAGTGTCATCCATCCGAATTCATCCGACTATCATGCATAACTTTAAATATAATCGACCTCCAATATAAATAATCACCTCTTCGAACGTTCTGTCTTGATGATTACAAAATCTATTGGATTAAATCCGACCTTGCCAAAAGGCGAATTAACTATATTTATCTTTATATGAGAAAATGATGTGTACTACAAGTACTGCACAAGCGCAGTATTATACATATAGTTAAATAATATAAAATACATCTTGCAAATATTGATCTAGAAACTTTTTTATTATAAAAAGATCTATAGTGTCCTAAAATGCTTCCAACCATTCATTTTGAAAATATTTGCGAAATATGTTTATCCTATCTAATTATACATTTATATTACTTCATTTTGTAACTATTTGCACAATAACACTGCTTATCTTAGTTATTTTTGCAAAAATATGCTCTCCTTTTGCAAATACTTTTAAACATATCTTTATTCTTTCATAAAATAAATTTACATTTCTGCTCATAAATAAATAGTCAGGATGGCCGAGTGGTCTAAGGCGCCAGACTCAATTTTGGTCCTCGAAAGAGGGCGTGGGTTCAAATCCCACTTCTGACATTTTTTTCCCTGTTTTATACAACATGTGCGCTTTGCTCCATTCGCTCTCTAAAATCACGTTCACCAGCACGCATATTCGACTGCTGCAATTTCAACAATAAAACCTATTGCATCAGAGTTCAAACCTGGTTACAAAATTTCTCTGCTGTTATTCAACCTATCAAATCTATTACATTAAAAACCAAAACTTGGTCACAATTTCTACTGCTATTCAACCTATGAAACTTATTGCATCAAAAATCTGTCCTTTTTTTTCCCTTTTCAAAAAATGTTTGCTCAAACAATTGCTGAAACTCACGGGCACAAAAAAATATTGGTTCGGACTCAGATCAGCAAAAAGAAATTATATGAATGGATGAGATGATACGAACGAATAGGATACATTGCCCTGACCCAGGCACCCAGGTTCAAATTCCAGCACTGATGCTTCACATGTATCGCTGGCCTGAAGTGATAAAAACATAATTTTAAGAAAGAGCGTATACTGAGTGATCAAACCTTCTGAAACAATCATATTGACTTCTAAATGGTATTAGAAACCTTGAAGTCTAACACAATACCATACAAAATATAAAAAAGGTCAATCTTTTTCCCTCTTCATATTTCAATATGTTAATACATAAGCTCATAGAGAAGGTTAAAAATAGATATTGGCGTAAGCATAATAAATTAATTGTCTAGCTTCTCCAGTTATGGTCAAATCTCAATTTAGACATAACTTGTTTAATTTTCCTGTAAAAAAGATAATTATAGGTTTTTATTGGAATAATTTTCATTTTATTTTAATTCATTAGTTTTTTTCCAAATGTTTGTTGTTTAGATCACAAAAACATATCAATCTTCCCTTCTTTTCTTTTACTCTATGAAAATTCAGGTTTCGCAAGTTAAATTTTCATGTCTTATGTAAAATTCATCTATTGTCTAACAAAAATCATGTGCGTAGATGGGTAATGCAAATCTTAGTTTCAGAAACATTTAGCTTCAAATTCGAAAGAAGATGTGTTAGTCCAAGCAAATGTGACTATCAAATTCATTGCAGTCCAGCTTGACTAGGTTACTTCCCCATGTGGTCCATGTTCAAATGCTGACAATGGAGCCTTCCTTTATTGTTGGCTTACTACACGCGCACATACATGCACACCATATATACATACATACATATGTATATTACATCCCGTATTTTTTACATCCCTGATTTATGCCCAGCTCTTTTTTAATATTTAATTGTGATCAATCATTCATTAGATATTTAATTGTGAAGGTAGCATAAGTGTAAACTTGATTGCAGACTTGCTATCAGTATTAGTAAGTTCTGGGTTAAAAAGTTCGAAAATTTCAGTAAATTATCAAATCACACTTTAAGTTTAGACGAGTGCCGCTTTCTACACAAATTTTATATTAATTAATTTAAAATCAAAATTCAACTTTATGAATGATGTAATTGTTTGGTCAACAAACAGATGTTTAAAATAAACCAAACAATAAACATATTACATAAGAATATCAAAATGATATGGTAACAACTAAATATAAACATATCCAAAAACATATATTGCACCACAAAATTTAAATAATAAATCAAGCCGTGTTGGTAATTTAAATTAGCTCAAAAGCAAACCTTGAAATGATAAACAAGTTAAAAGATTTAAAGACCAATATTCGATTTTGTAGAATTTCTTGTTTTTGGATTTTCAAATGAATTGTAAACAGAATTGAAAGTAAAAGCGATGATGAAATGAATGATATATTGATATTGATACCATGTACATTCGGCTACTGTTATATATAACAGTATATTACACAAGTTGAATAAATATAGAAATGGGCTAAAATAAAGTTGACCCAATAACATTCGTACCCTAACTGCTTTGCAAAGATAAAACAGAGACAAATGTCTCAATCGATACTTCATTATTTCTTACATCCCCCTCAAAGCGATTAGGCTTAGGTTTTCCAAATTCGCGCCGCCTCTCGATTTACTTAATTTCTGATCAAAATTTCGTCAAATTCCGATCAGGTTGGAGATCCATGGCCAGAGACGAGGCTAGGGAGGCATCAATTTGTCTTGTTGCTGAATCTGTTGCTCGGAGCTTTCTCAAGTTTGATGATATTTTGCTCGATTTTCAGTTCCTTTCGAAAGTGAACAAAATTCCTTGTTGTAAGTGGCTTTGTTAAAACATCTGCGACTTGGTAAATAGCTGGTACTTGATTAATTTGCAGCTTTCCTTTTAAGATCTGTTCTCTTACAAAGTAGAGATCGATTTCTATGTGTTTCGTTCTTGAATGAAGCACTGGATTTGCTGATAAGTAAACTGTGCTTAAGTTGTCGCACTACACTGTTGATTTGCTGTTTGTATTCATTTGTAGTTCATGCATAAGTGATTGTATCCACATGACTTCTGCCGTTGCACTAGCCATATTTCGATATTCTGCCTTTGTACTTGATCTAGATATTGTACGTTGTTCCTTTGAGCACCATGAAACGGGATTATCACCTATATAAATGCAGTAGCCTGTAGTAGATCTCCTATCATCAGGACCTGTAGCCCAGTCAGCGTCTGCATAGCCAGTTATATTGAGGTGTTTACTTTTCTTTAGTAGAATTTCATAATCTGCAGTTCCTTTTAGATATCGTAGTATCCTCTTGACTTCTTTCCAATGTTGATCCAGTGGTTTTTGCATAAATTGACAAACTTTATTAACACTGTATGAAACATCTGGTCTAGTTATAGTGACATATTGTAATGTCCCAGTATGAAACATCTGGTCTAGTTATGGTGACATATTGTAATGTCCCAACTAGACTTATATACTGTTTATCATTAAATATAGCTTCTCCCCTGTTTTTGGATGAATGTTGACTACTTATCATTGGGGTTGGTTGAGGATTAGCATCAGACATCTTTGACTTGTTTAATAATTCTTTGATATATTTGGTTTGACACAACATGATTTCTGTGTCTGATTTCTTTTTAACTTCAATGCCCAGAAAGTAATTTAAACTGCCGAGGTCTTTAATTGAGAACTGCCTATCAAGATGCTGAATGATTTTGTTGATTTTTGTCTCACTGTTCCCTATAACAATTAAATCATCAACATAAATAAGTATATAAATAAGATTTCTGTCTTGTTGATATCCTGGTGGTTGCTGCATGTACACTTCCTCTTTTAACTCCCCATTGAGAAAGGCATTGTTTACATCTAGTTGCCTGATTTTTCAGTCCTTGTACAATGCAATAGTGAGAATAACTCTGATAGTTGTTGGCTTAACCACTGGTGAAAATGTTTCATTGAAATCAAAGTCATGTTCCCGTGTATACCCCTTTGCCACCAGTCTTGCTTTATGCCTGGCAATTGTTCCATCTGGATTTTTCTTTAGTTTATATGTTCATTTGCATCCTACAACATTTTTGTTTTCAGGTGGCAAAACCAGATTCCATGTCCTGTTTTTGATAAGTGCATTATATTCATAATCCATTGCAGTCTTTCAGTTTTTGTTTTTGAGTGCTTGATCAAATGTCTCCGGTTCTTCTGATATAATAGATGCATATATTTTTGGTTTGAATATGTCACTTTTTGATCTAGTGATTATATGGTGTCCAGTTCTGACTTGATCTTCACTATGTGATGATTCAGTGTCTTGATCTAAGTTGTTTTCTGATTCATTGTGATGAGCATTTGATTCACTCACTCATACTTTGTGTTGAATTTTATGCATTTCCAGGTGAATCAGATGACTCTACCCGACCTGATTGAACAGACACCGTGTGTTGTGGAGCAGAGTTCACCAAGTTATCTCCAATCATCACCTGAGTCCATTTTGATGGATACAGAGGTATGGAAGGAATTGATACATTTGGATTGTATACTTTCCTTGTTGTTTTGATGTTGATATTAGAATAGGGAAAGACATGCTCATTGAAAACTACATGCCTGCTTACAAATATTTTTCCATTGCTATCAATACACTTATAACCTTTCTGATTTGATGCATATCCAAGAAAAGTGCATGGTGTTGATCTGAAATTTAGTTTGTGAGTGTTGTATGGTCTAGTGTAGGGAAAACATAGACAACCAAATGTTTTTAAGCCTTGATATGCAGGTCTTATTTCAAACAACCTTTCTATTGGACTTTTATCCTTTAGAGCTTTATTTGGTAGCGAATTTATCAAGTACACTACAGTACTAAAGGATTCTGACCAAAATTTTAAAGGTAAATTTGCATGAACAAGTAATGTTAGACCTGACTCAATAATATATCTGTGTTTTCTCTCTACTAGACCATGTTGTTCAGAAGTATAAGGGCATGTTGTTCTATGAACTATTCTTTTTTCACTGAAGTAATTATTGAGAGTTTTAAACTCTGTACCACCATTAGTTTGTATAACTTTAACTTGATGGTTGGTCTGTTTTTCTACTTGTGTGATAAAGCGTATAGTAGTATGATGTGTTTCAGCCTTGGTTTTCAAAAAATATATCCAGGTATACCTGGAATATGCATCTACAAAAGATATGTAATACTTATACCTATAATCTGAACTGATTGGGGCAGGACCCCAGAGGTCGGTGGCAATCAACAGTAATGGTTTATCATATTGAGTTATATAACTTGTGACTTTTGCCCATTTGACAAAATGTACAAATATAAGGAAGAATAACATCATCGAAAGGAATTTTGTTTTTAGATAACGCCATTTTTACAATATTAGCACTAGGGAGACCAAGTTTGTAGTGCCAAATATCAAAGTTGCTCAGTTTCTTTTCACTCTGAGCAAGTTCAGAAAAATTACAACTCTCAACATATTTATCTGAATTTGAGTTTCTTGAATCAACAAGATTAAATCTATATAGGCCCTTCACAGCTTCACCATGCAATAAAATTTCTTTTGTTAGAATGTCTCTAACTAGACAGTGCCTAGGATAAAATTCGAAATATACATTGTTATCACTTGCAAACTGTGATACACTTAGAAGATTTTTCTTTATTTGTGGAACCATCAGTAAATTATTAAGATACAGTTTTCTTTCACCTTTGATGCAAGCAATACCAGTGTGTGATCTTTATTGCCTCACCATTTTCCATGTGTATGGTTTTATTACCTTTGTACTCCTTGTTTCCTAGATTTAGGTTGTCCAGATTGTTGGTGATGTGATTAGTTGCACCATAATCTAGATACCAGCTTTCATCAAATGTTTGATATGGTCTGCTAATATCACTTTGACTGCTTCCTTTGAACTCTGACCTGGGGTATAGTTCATGTTGAGTCTGAAATAACACTTTGGAGCAGTGTGGCCAATTTTCTCACATATTTAGCATTTTGGTCTGTTGTTGCTGTTATATCTTCTTCTGCCTCTAACAGGTGGATTTCCTTTATTATTATATTGATTTTTGCCTTTATAACTTGCTGCATAATTGACTGACATATCAGTATCTAAAGGTTCCTTGAATTCTAGCATTTCTTCATGGGCTAGAAGCATAGCATGAACATCCTCTAAAGATGGTGTTGTTCTTTGAGATGATATAACAGTTACAACAGATTCATAATCTTCACTCAAACCACTTAATATGATTAACACCTGCTCAGATGCTAGCACTTTGTGTCCTGCTGCTTCAAGAATATCACATGTAGTTTTGATTTTTGCAAGATATTCGCCCATGGTGTGATTTTCTTTTCTAATACTGTGAAGTTATCTTTTGTGATGCATCACTTTAGCTGCAGATTGAGAATTAAAAATTCTTTCAACTGTTGACCAAACACCATTTGCAGTTTTACTGCCAATTACTTGTGGCAATAATTTTACACTTATAGAAAAAAGTAACCAAGAACAGATCAAAATGTCTTGTCTCTGATACTTTATGAATTCTAGGTTGCTAACTGTTGTGTTTTCTGCACTAGTGATGAATCTTAGTGGGATTCTAATGGTGCCATTGAGGAAATCTTCGAGCCCATAGCCCCTGACAGCTGTCTCAACCTGAACCTTCCAAAAAAGATAATTATCTTCTTCTAGATGGGCTGTAACTAATTGACTCCGTGGGCTGATGATGGTTTGATAAGACTCTCTGTTGCAGTTTGATCAAACTCAGAGGTTGCTGATGTTGCTGAGTTATTGGTCATGATGCAAGATCAATGAACTGTGAACAAGTGACAAGGAAGGGAATGCAGTCTTGATCCAAGAACTACTACTGTGGGTTAAGGGAAACAAAAAAAGAAACAAGAACTGATCTGAAAAGCTTCAAAACTCAGGTAAGTGCAGCCACTAACCCAGATAATTGGTTTTAATGATGGGTTTTTCTGGCAAGGCACGATTCTTTGATGTTTTGATGAGTTTTATGATGATTTTCTTGTAAAGAATTTGATTTTTCCTTTTTGTATGGAGGAGTGATGCAGCCAGTATCACTGTGGTACTAGGGCATGGCACTTTCTTCCTTTTTGAACAAGAACTTTCAAATTCTTTTGATCTCAGATGATGAATGTGTTTCTGATGAGATTCTGAAACCTTTGAAATGCCAAATAATGAGTTTTTGATGATATTGAGATTGTAGTCTTGCCGTTAAGCTTTGTATGGCTCTGATATCATATTTGATTTTGTGGAATTTCTTGTTTTTGGATTTTCAGATGAATTGTAAACAGAATTGAAAGTAAAAGAGATGATGAAATGAATTATATATTGATACTGATACCATGTACATTCGGCTGCTGTTATATATAACAATATATTACACAAGTTGAATAAATATAGAAATGGGCTAAAATAAAGTTGGCCCAATAACATTCGTACTCTAACCGCTTTGCAAAGATAAAACAAAGACAAATGTCTCAGCCGATACTTCATTATTTCTTACAACCAAAACCGCTGAATGCATAAACAAACATTTTCCTCGAATTAGCTATTGTGTGGTGTGTCTAGATTTGAACCCAAGACCTCTATAAACAACTCAAATTCATATATTACTATATGGATGAGTGTTCAGTGGCATGAACGAGTAAGCATTTTTCAAAGAGATCCTCATCATAACTGACACTTATTGTATTAGTGCCTTAAAAAAAACTCTCAGCTTCTACACCACCTCCACCTCGGACATGTAACTAATCACCAAGTTCATAAAGCAAGCAAAAAAAGTTGCAAATTAGCATTCAGAAGCAGGTTCGCGTTGATAAAAAGGGTTTAAAAAATTTGTTAAAAAAGGTAGCAAATAAGGCTCCGTTTAATTTATTTTGTATTTTCAACATTAAGTGCAAAATATGAAAAGAATGGAGGAACAACAAAGGGCTGGAAGCAAGTCCGGTCCTGAGATGGGGGTTAGAGGAAAAACAATATTGTTACATGCCAAGATCGAATGAACCCATGACCTCCTGATTGAGAAGTCTAAACACATAACCAACCTAGCTAGAGCAAGTTTTATTATAATTTCATGTAATAATCTATTTATTTTACTTCTACCGTTTGTCAAATTTGCTTCTTCTCCTAAGATGGTTGCCCAACCGAGGCGGTTGCCTCACAGGCATGGCCTTAAGGCCATGCCCTGAGTAAAAGGAAGATGGAGGGGACGAGTGAGGGAATGGAAGAATGATGAAAGGATGATCGTGATTCCGCTATTTTCCAAAACACGAAAAATAAAAAATAAATGTTGTTTTCTATTTTTTAAGTTAACTTTGTTTTCTAAATTGATCGTTTTTAACAATATACATGTGTCGTGTGCATTTTTGTATGGACAAAAACTCAAAACTAAAAACGATAAAACCAAACGCAGCCTAAGTTTTTTAGGGGACAAATTTTGAAGTCTTATATGAGCATCAACATTTCATGTGTAATAAAAAAATAATCTTCAATGATAATTGTAATACTTTTTGTGTCATGCTTTTTTCTGGTGTAAACATAAACTTTTCAAAATGTCATTTTAGATTCAAATTATATCTCAAATATATCCGAGTATACTCCTACCATAATTAAACTGAAAATTTTAAAGATCTATCACTTGGTCTATCATTCTTATCTTGTAACTGTAACTTCTCATACCTTAATTAAAACGCAAGTTTTCCATCTGCTAAAAACGAGCCAATCAATTAAATCTAATTAAATTTTATATCAAGCTACTCCTCGCTTAATCAAAATACAAATTTATGCGTATCAAAACTGAATCAATCAATTCTATACCTACAACCGCTCATGTCTTAATTAAAATTAATTTTTTTAAATTCTATCACTTGGTCTTATGCGTACCAAAACTGAGGCAATCGATTTTATACCTAAAACTGGTCATGACTTAGTTAAAATTAAATTTATTAAATTATATTACTTGGTCTTACCAAAACTAAGTCAATCGATTTTATACCTAAACCACTCATGCCTTGATTAAAATCAAAATTTTAAATTCTATCACTTGGTCAATCACTTTTATTTTTTAAATTCATGCACGAAATGTGTGCCGCAGCGTTCGTTATTATTACTTGAATGATTTCAATATTTCAAATGGTTAGAAGAGGATAAGTAGAGAAACATCAATACGTCATTTATGGCTTTCAATGCATGATTGAAGGCAATTAAAAATTTTGAAAACAATTTAATTGAAACATAATGTAAAGGAACACAAGACAATCCTCTACAAAGAATGCACAAAAATATTGATGATTGAGCAAATTTGAAAGCGTTTGAATTTTTTAAATAAAAACGTATTGTATGGATTATAAGGTCTTTTGCTGGCATTAGAATTAATTATTAATTTAATTGGCAATGTCAATGGGAAGCGCGGAAGGAAACTTGCATGGTGCATTTTTACATTGTTTTGTCAATGCATGGAGGATATGTGCGGCCAACAATTGGCTAATATAAATTGTGCTAAGATTTTGCTAACATAGATATTATACATAACATACATGTTGTACTAACAAAATTAAATTTTGTCATAATCTACTGCTACAGACATCAAATTTGGAGGGTCCACGGACATAATTACCTAAGTACCCCTCCGAATTTTAAATTTTTAACATTTCATATTATTTTACTAATTTGGAAGCAAACTGCACACGCGATCACGAGTAAGGAATACGACGAAAACCATAGTCATAGTTACTGCCATAATCGCCCCAATAGTCACCATTTTTTTCTTTTCTTTTTTAAATTTCCCTGATGGTACAAATTTGTACTGATGTTGTAGGTATTTATAGATGCCGGTATGCCCGGCTCAAAAATTAGTCAAGCAGTAGAAATTGTTAAAAATTTGAAATTCGGAGGGGTACTTAGGCAATTATGTTCGTAGCTTTTGAATTTGATGTCTGTAGCCGTAGATTGACAAAATTTAATTTTGTCAGTTATGCATTTTTGCTATGTATGATATCTACATTAGCAAAATCTTAGCACAATTTATATAAGCCAAGTGTTGGCCCCACATATCCTCCATGCATTAACAAAACAACGTAAACATACACGATGCAAGTTTTCATTTGCGCTTCCTGTTAGAATTGCCAATTAAATTAATTAATGCTAATGCTAGAAAAAGACCTTAGAATTCATACAATACACGCTTTTATTTTAAAAAAAATTCAGACACTTTCGAATTTGCTCAACCATCAATATTTGTGTGCATTATCGTTATAAAAATAAAATAAAATTTGGATTAGAACGCCTAGTGGTCGGTGATAAATCGGCTAGGGGTTCGGATTTACTAAAATATGAAAGTAAATTTTCATTCGACCTCATTTTGTATCCTTATCTATAAAATCATTATGTTTTAACTTTTCTAAACAAATTTCTTAAATGCTAAGTATCCTTAAACTATAAATACCTCTACATCCCTTGCCTACTCCTCACTGCTCCTTTTTCTCCTGATCCAGTAGCTAAAATAATGAATTCATGTCACCGTTTCTTCAGTAAACAATAACTTCACACTAGCTTCAACACCTTGCTTCTTCTTTCTGAAATTCTAAAGCCAGTAAGCTCAGCACCATCCCCTTCCATCATCGTCCAAGCTACCCCACTTCATCAGGAAACTGTGAGTATACTCCTTCCCTCCTAGCTTACCTTGCTTAAGTTAAATCTGTATTGTTGAACACTGTCCACTTCATGGTTTATAAAAAATATCAGTGGGCATAACCCATCTTTATATTTTTAAAATGAAATATATATATGAACTAGACTTATGCAAAGTGAAGTGAGTATATATTGTACATTATGGATATCACGTGAGTTGTACAAAAATACACGCTTTGCATGAAATATATATGTGACCACACGTAAATAAATATATGATTTACACATTCCACTATCAAACTTTAATCACCTATCACTCAAAATGTAAGATGAATTTGAGCATGCAACCAAAAGAGAAACTATAAAAGGAAGTCAGATGAACAAATCAACTAGCTTTCACCTTGTATTAATCTAGTTATAACACCTTTGGTATCACGTTAATTCTTTTGTGCAAACATATAGTACCAAAAACGACTCTAAAAATTGAAATAAAAATAAGATAAATATCCTAGAAAATTAGATCTTTTAAGTAAGATTTTAAAAAAGGGAAAATTCCCTTGGAATTTGAGATAAAAAGCTTTTAAAAAAAAAAATATCCCAAAAAAAAGATCTTTTAGACAGGTTTTTAAAAAGAGGAATCCAAATAATGAAAAGAAAAGGAGGGAATATAAAAGAGAGCATTGAAATAAATAAAAAATCCTGAGGAAATTAGGACCTTTTATATTAGTTTCAAATGTAAAATCCACACCTGAACTGAGTGTTCTTTTATGCTAGCTGTATATTTACTTAAATGCAGCTGCAAATCTCAATCATGAAACAAATGGCTTAGGAAAAAAACAAATAATAATGATAAGACAAATTTTAAGAGAAATGAAATCAACAAGTCCATTGTAGTCCAGCCCGGTTAGGATACCTGGCTTTCACCCAGGCGACCCGGGTTCAAATCCCGGCAATGGAACCTCTTTTTACCAGTTCTTTTACCAATCTACAATTCTACAGGGCCCGGGAATTCTGGTCAGGGATTACGCCCGAACAATCCTGCCCATCCTACCAGCGTTCTTTACCAATTGATTGTTCCAGCCTCCTTTACAAATTGTTCATGGTAGATCATTAATACTTCAACTAATTTTTTATAATAAAAAAAATTTCAACTTAAAATATTAAACAAATATTTTCACGAGCGAACATGTATTGATTAAAGAATAACCATATTGACTTCGGAAAGATATATCGAACTTAAAATTAAGGGATAAATATGCAAGAGACACAAATGTGTTGAATTTCTCTTAAATGCTTTAAATAAGTAGTAAGATCCACAAGTACATAAAAAGTTACAATCAAATTGGACATAAATATTATAAACTGGTTTTCTTGCCTCTTCGTTTAGTTAAATAAAAACAGCGAGGACTCATACTTATTTCCTTGGCTCTTTTACCAATAGTCCATGTACTGATAGACTGAAGTACTTCAAAAAATAATTCATACAATTGCACAGGAACAAACATATATCAAACCTCCAAAATCAATCATATTGAGCTCTAAGAGAGATATAAGAAATATTTTTACCACAAAATTTTACAAAATAAAAAGTAAAACGCACAATTTTTAGGTGTTCTTAAAGGACTCCGGTTTTGAATACGAGAAGTCAAAAAGTTTGATCAAACCTCATTAAAAAAATTAAGTAGCGTTTGGTTTAAAATGAGTTTTATGTTTTGAGTTTTCAATATTAATTACAAAATATAAGAACAGTAGAGGTAGAACGAATAATACAAAAGGAAGATGGAGAGAGCCACGGAGAGGATGGAGGAACGATGGAAGGATGAATTGTTTCTTGTGCTTCCCTTGTTTCTCAAAACATGAACAAGAAGAAAAGTTGTTTTCTATTTTATATGTTAACTTCGTTTTCTAAATTAATCATTTTGCACAATATACATGCGTCGTACGCATTTTGTATGGACGAAAACCCAAAACTAGAAATAGTAAAGCAAACACTACCTTACACTTTGAGCGGTGATCTCATACGAAAATAACACACAAACTCGGTGATCCCCCGAAAACTCTCTCATATTCAAAAGTGAAGTTCGTTTAACCATGCCTCGACTTTTTCCTGATTACTTTCAATACATGGTAAGTCCACATGTACGTGAGAAGGGTTGCAAACAAATTATTATGACATAAACAAATAAATAGAATAAAATGGGTTTCATATTTCTTCAATTACTTAAATCTATACTCATAAAATAAATAAAATTAAATGTTGTTTAATTCGTCAAAAAGAAAAAAAAAATCAAGATTGGTCTAATTTCAACTAACCAATCCAAACCAGCAAAATACTTCAGAGTACATATTCCATAACCGAATCAAAACCTGCTTCGCTATCTGAGTTTGCTGAAGATCGGTAAGTGATTCGCCGCTAGCTTTTCTGTCATCCAAAGAAGCGGTGGCACGAAATAGTCCAACAGCGCCTGGATCGAGTCCTCTGTTTGGTCAAATTCCATCGCGTTTACAATTTCAAAATTGGGGTTTTGCTTACTTTCTAAGCTAATTGTTGGAAGAAAAAGGTTTTTCGTTTCACCTGCTTTAGCCGCGTAGAGACCAATGTACTATCAAAAGATATAAGAAACGGAAGCTTCTAGGTCGGCTATTGGCGGGATAAATTGGAAGAGAGGGAGCTAAATTTAAGCTTTTGTTGCCCACACGCACTGAAAACTAAAAATCAATACCGACCGAACCTAAATAATAAGCGTGGTTTATAGAGAGGTGCTGCGCGCATAAACGAACAACAACTTAGGAGCTATTTTCTTTTTTAACATGTCAAAAAAATAAAGGTTATATAGTGAGTTGCAAACATGTTAAAGAGTATTTTAATAATACTCACAGCTAATCAGACTATTAAATTTAAGAATTATTGTCCATTTTATTTTATTTATAGAAATTATTGTTTTCATTTTATTAAATTTTGCTTTATACTTTTTATTTTTATTCTACGGTAAAACTATCAGGAAATTATCTTCAAGAACAAATTTTTATTTTAGCCTCAAGGACAGACCTTTAGTATTTTAGTTTAGATGACAACTTTCTTTAGGTATCAGTTTTTACAGTTTTTAGGTATCTGTTTGTAATTATCGATAGCAGTTTTTAAGTATCAGTTTTTAGTTCGGTAGTAGTTTTGGAAGAATGTTTGTCCTTATGAATAATTTTGAAAGAATGTTTGTCCTTATGAATAATTTTTATAAGAATGTTTGTCCTTGTGGTTAAAATATTGAGGTCATGTCCTTAAAGCTAAAAATATACAAATTTTTGTCCTTCAAATTAATTTCCCCGTAAAACTATTTAGTTGGAAATTAGTTACAAATGAGATTAAAAGGGCATTTCAATTTATTTGACTATGAGTACTATTGTCATGTTGTGATGCACGTATAAATATGAAAGAGTTTTCAAACGAAATACATCATTAGTTGAAACAATCAAATTTTGATACATAGTATTGGTTATTTTTAATTTGATAAAAAAATTTAATAAAAGTTGTAGTTAGCAATAATTTAAAAAAGTTCTGGATTAGAAAAATGAAACCCTATGAACGCATGTGTGTGCATTAATTTTCAAGTGTAATTAAAAAGAAATAGCTTTTAAATATAAGAGAAAAATAGAATGACATGCGTATTTCTATATAAGATGTTATGAGTGGATAAAATTGTCTTTTCTTTTTAAATATTTTAAAATGTATTTATATTTCATAAAGTAAATTTAAATTATTCAAAGATCAAAATAAAGAGTGCGTTCGATAAATTTTAAATAAATAAAAGTTAGGAATGTAGAAAGAACATTGCAAAAAACTATCATCGAGGTTTGAACTTATAAACTTAATAATATTCCAAACTTTTCAAATAAAATACGCAATTGGGACTTGAACTTATGACCTCATGTGTATGCAACACTAATAGAATTACTGTTTATCGCGACGGGTGGTTGCGACGGCCGCCGACGGCTCTTTCCAACGGCATGGTTTTGCCGTTGCAATTCTGTAATAACCGAACTTTTGTCGTCACAAACCGTCGGAAAGGTGCCGTCGGCGGCCGTCAAAAACTGATGCACGTCGTGAATTACCTGGGTCGGCCGAGAGTAATTTCATTCCATCTCCTTCCTCCAATTCTCTCTCGATGCGTTCCTCAAAAAATTCGATTCGTGCTGATTCTTCCCCCAACTAACGAAGAGATCTTGGCGGAATTGCCACATATGAAATTGAGCACAATTTTGCAAAGAAATACCCCACTTGTTTCTCGAGAAGAGATGGGAAACGTGCTCAATATCATTTGATTGAATAGTTGCCTCAGCTCCTTGTTGTTTGAAGAAACCCTCCCCTTCAATTGGTCTTTTTTCACGAAAAGCAGACATGAGATAACAAATCAAGTCTTTCCCTAAGATTTCGAATAGCTGTCCCGAATTCAAGTTGATTATGTTTCGCTTCTTCCTCAGAGAAAGACGATCAAATAATTCCCAATCATGGTCCTTGCGGATCAGATCATCCGTATAGGATAAAAAAAAGAAACTCCAGATATTTGCTATCTTTCTCTTTGAATGAGATCGCAATTCCAGCTACGGTTTCACAAATACTAACATTATAGTTTAGATATATATGTATATGTAGGATATAAACATGCAGGTACTGAGAATGAAGACTGTACAGTATAGAGACTCAAGATTGAAGAGTACATCAAGATTCAAGACATGAGTATCAAGATAGCAAGAGTTCAAGATTTCAATAGTACAAGACAAGTATCGAGTCTAGAATTATGTTAAAACTCCTAGAAAAGCACTGACATCTTAAAATCCATTTTATTCGTGGAATGGAATCCACTTCGAGCCTATTAAAGGGATGGAACCCTAAGTAGGATGGAACCTACGAAAAATCTAGTGGAACATCGTTTTGTATCCACTAACATTTATTCAAATATTTTACAAAATTATATCTTGTTTTCAAAATGATTTCAAAATATTCCTTTTTAAATCAAAAACATCTATCTTGGTTTTAAATACTTTTAGCCTCAAAATAATCTTTATTTTCAATATCAAAATTATCCTTGGTTTTAAACTATCTTTAATTATAATGTACTTAACTTTTAATATTTATATTTAAGATTTAAATATGAAATTATAGTAAACTTTTATATATACCAAAATATTATTCTCTATACTTATTTATGTATTTTAACTATAGTATATTTATAAAGTTTAAAATAGTTTTAATATAAGATAGAAGTTATTTTTAAAAGAAAAACAAATTATCAAAAATACCTTAGGCATGTCGACAACCCCTAGGTACCCATGTCGACATGATGACAGTTTATTTCAAAAGTTTGAATTACAAAAGAAGTGTCTATTCGTCATATCCTTTCCCAAATGGACATGGCTGTTGTTCTACTATAAATAGGAGATGTTTTAAACGAATTTATATTCATAATTTTCTGATTTCACTTCTCTTCTTCTTCCACATTTCTTTATATACATTTTTACTATTACTTTGCCGAAATCTCCATTGAATCTAACTAGATCATCTCTGGTTTGATTCTCTATCACTATCTCAACAAGATCCCAGTGCTATTCAGAGTTATAGGCTTCTTTGTAATCAATCGAGCGAGAAAAGGTGTGATTGTAGCCTAGAAAATCAATCAAGTAAGAGAAGGTGTGATTGTAGCCTAGGAAATCAATTGGGTGAACTTGTTGCCCGTAAAATCAAGTATATCTACCCAGAGGATTGTGAATTTGGAGTGGTGTACCTCGTGACCTTGAAATCGAGGGTGTAATTGTAAAAATTGATTTTGAAAGGAAATCCGTACTTGTGTTGCAGGACTGGATGTAGGGTAACTCCGAACCAGTATAAAATCCGATGTGTTCTTTCCTTTATTGCTTTTACTTTATATATATTTGCATATGTGTTTGATTATGTGATCATATCTGTGTTTGAATATTGCATACATTTGTGTTCAAATTAATATAAACTCAAAAAGAATTAGTAATTCCTTAAAACACTATTCACCCCCCCTCTAGTGTTAATTCTAGCCTTAAGATCCGTAATCCGCATTTCTCACAAATTCGCCCACCTCCGGCCGCCACTGTTGTATATCGTCCACCACCACCAGAAACATCTCCAACTTCTACTCTCCGGCCTCCAGCACTTCAACTTCAGCGGAAAGATGTATTTTTTTCTAAATCCAATTTACCCTAACATGTTAAATTAGTGTTAATTTGTAGTTGTATTTGATAATACTACCCCCTTAAGTGTTAGCAATTTGTATGTTGATTGGATGTGATATGCTAATTAGGGTTATAAGTGTGTAAATCCGATAATTAAAATATAATTATGGATAAACTTAGATTAATTAGATTATGTGTCGAATTAGTGATATGATTTAGTGTTAATTAGTGTGCTAAAATGTCAATGTCAATTCAAATATTACTATTGAAGATTAATTATCGGTTGATAGTTTATATAACAAATCTAGTTTATTTGGATGTCGAATCCAATAAAACTAATAAATAAATGAATGTATAATGAAGTTTATTTTTTTTAAATATAATATTATATCCATAATTTGTTAAAATTGAAAACATATAAGATTTTATAAAAAATGGGAAAAAATAATATATTATGTAATTATTAAGACATTACAATGCATAAATGAATTATATACGCTAATATATGTTATGCATATAATTAATATCCCTTAGAGAGTTTTTAGTCCCGTCTGACGAGTATTGTATATGATTATTGTATGGATATTCATTTTTGTCATAGAACGGACATCTATATTTATCTGATACAATATTTGTCGGATTTGTCCATGTATTGGACAAGTTACAAACACAGTAAAGTAGTTACATTTTGTAAATCATTTCATTTTAAACAGTTTACAAAATTTCGACAGCACTTCCTTTTTGTTCCTTGTGTACATACATTTGTGTACGATACATGGAACAAAGGGGGTGTCAAAATTTTGTTGAGTCGTTTAAAATGAAATGATTTACAAAATGTAATTATTACTGTGTTTGTAATGGGAAGTCGGATGACCGGCCATCAAAGTAAAAAAGAATAAAGTAAAAATTTAATATTCTAATAATTTGTGTCAATCCCTAAAATGCATAAATGAATATTAATTAATAAATGATTTGAAAAATTAAATGTCAATCCATAAAATAATTAATACTGTTTTTAATCTCTATCATGTTTTTTTAAATAGGAAAAATGGTCGATTATTTTGTTGATCGGACCTGGATATATCATCCTCGAAGGGAAATGAGAGGCTCAATAAGGTAACATTTTTATAATAGTATAAACGCATTTATTGAATTCTCTTTAAGTAATAATGGAAACGACGGAGAAATTCATTGTTCATGTAGTAGGTGCAAATTGTTGAAGCATTTGATACCAGATATGATTAAAGTCCATTTGTGCCAATACGGTTTCGTGCCGAATTATCTTGTATGAGATTGTCATGGAGAACTTGTAACATCTAATCCTATACATTCAAAGGAGAAGGTGGGTAATGAAATTGTTATGACAAATTCCGTAGAATATATGGTTGAAAATGCAGCACGATCGATGTTCCCTACTTTTGAAGTTGATGGTGAATGTTAATATCGAAGAAGAACCAAATATCGAAGCAAAAAAACTATGATTTATTGAATACTGCTAAGAAACCTCTTTGGGATGGATGCACAAGCGGTACCCAATTATCAGTAACTACAGAAATACATTGTGATTAAATCAAAATACAACTTCACAGAAGCCGGATTTACAGCTGTTGTACAAGCTGCAAAACGGCATATGCCATCCGATAATTTAATGTGTTAAAATTATTATGAAGTGAAAAAATTTATGTCTTCTTTTGGTTTGCCTGTCAAAAAATAGATACATGTTTAAATAGTTACATGTTGTTTTGGAAAGAAGACATCAATATGAGGAATTGTAGAATAAGTCATTATTTATTAAAGGTCTGTTCATATTTAACATGGGGGATTTGAGCTGGAACCGTCACAGACTGTTGTTAGTATTTCCAAGCAGGCGTACATGAGCATGATGACTAATTGTTGGCCTAGGTGGGTGGGGTAAGATCTCAAACCCCGTTAGGGCGAGTATCTGGCAGGACTTCCTTGTAAGTGTAAATTTATATATCATTATATATTACCACTTTACAATTTGCTGACTAAGTATAAATGTATAACTTATATTATTATAGGGGTGGTAGACTTGCAGGAAGAAGACCTTGACATTTTCCAGCGCCATTGGACTTCCAAGGTGCCTATTAATTACCGGGACATAATGTCTGGCATAAGAAAATCGAGAAAGAAGACTGACTGGATGGGCGCTAGCGTGTGGAATGCTTCGGTTGCTTGGTGGAATAGTGATGAATTCAAGGTAAGTTTATCATATATCATTTTAATTTGTTCCCGTATATAATACATAATTTAAAGCTAAAATATATAATGTTTGATTTAAATTTGCAGGCGGAGTCAGAGAGGAACTCCGCAAATAGGAGGAAGAACTCGGTTATACATCGTGGTGGCTCCAAGTCATTCCAACATCATCATGATGATCTGGTAAATTTATTAATTGCAATTATAAACAGTTATTAACTTATGTAATTTGGTAAAAACAACAATAATACGTACTAATTATTTCAGGAAAGACAGCGCGGTGGTTCCATCTCCTATCTGGATGTATTTGCTCATACTCATGCCACCAATCAAACAAACGAAGATGGCTCAATATCGTACACATGGAGCGAAGATAAAGCAAGCGAATCCTATGTAAGCATATTTTAAATTAGAGCTTATTACTGATCAATTTAATTAATTAGTTATAAAGAATAATTAAAATAATGTTGTGTGAATTTCAATTATATTTTATTTTCCATTGTAGGAAAAATTTGCAGAAGCATAAGCACATATGTTGGAGGGATCGACACAGAATTCGTTGACCACTGATGAGGAGAACACGATTTTTGAGTCCATCATGGAACCCACATCGCGAAATAGGCGTTATGGCTTTGGGAATCAAGTAGTAATTTCTAAAAATTTACTAACTTATAAGTTTAAACCAATAATCATAAAAGGTTGTCATAGAAAAAATATATCATTAATGTTTTAACAAATGATTATGCTTTACTTATTTGTTCCTTCTTAATTTACATTAGCCACTAAAATACATTTTTGATTTTTTGACATATCTCTTGATTATCTGCAGGCTAGGTCCTCGCAAAAAGCATATCAAAAAGTTCAAGACAAAGAAGAGATCAAAGAGCTTAGAGCTTGATCGCGGAGCTGTAGGAGAAAGACCACCGTCTGTTGCAGGGATGGCGCAGTTGAACCAGCGCTTGGCTTAGGTGCAGCAGCATGGGTTAATTCATTTGTCGGGTGATTTCGGAGCTGACGATGAAGCTTGCAGGGTATGTTACTTTGCATATATATTTGGAAATTTTGAAATTGATGTATTTGGATACGGTTGATACATTTTGACGCTATGTTGGATGATATGTTGGTTTGTTTTTACATGTTGGATGTTGATTGAATATATTGGATGTTGATTATTTAGTGTATTACTTGTCTTTTTTTAGGTATTGAATTGGTGGGGATTGAGTTGGATATTGGATATAAGTTGATTATGTGTTGCTTGAGTTTGGATATTGGATATTGAATATATGTGAAATTAAGTTTTAATATGTACGTTTAGTACAGAAATCGAATGGCTGCAGAAATAAAAAAATTGCCCAGATATTCGACGATTTCCGATGGCTGACGGCCCTTTTGTCATCAATTTCCGACGGATGGTGACGGCGACGGCGTAAAGATTTCCAACGGTTTGCGACGGTTTTCGATGGCTCTAAGGAATGTTTGGACGCCACGTGGGCACTGAAAACCGTCGAAAAGCGTCATGAGCAGCCTCGCCAAATAGTCGTCAATACCGTCGCTAACTGAAGGAAAGCGCATACGTATAGTGACGGCTGGTGATGGCCGCCGACGGCTAGCAGCTGTCGAAAATGACTATTGTTCTAGTAGTGTAATAAGGTCATTTTGGGAGTTATAGTCATACCAGAGTATTGTAACTCTATCACAGTTAATTATAACATTTATAAAATAAGTTTATTTTATTAGTGGTAAACCAAATTAATAAAAAAAAATATCTTCGAATTTTATAGTGCTATAATAGTTTTATAATTGATTTAGTAATCAAAATAGGACATATACTTAAAAATCAAATAAATAATGTTTGCAATAAAAAAATCAATAGGAACTCTTACATTTTGGGTATTTTTCTAGTCAATTTTACATTCAAATTATAGCATATGATTATTCGTCGAATTACGGTTCCGTGATTGTTCACACATGAAGATCCAATGATATTGAACTTCAGAATGATGAAGAAAGGAATATGAAACTCATAGATGATCAAGTGGAAGATGATATGAAAAAAATAGAAAGTTGGCTAAGTACAATCAATCGATACCTGTCGATGGATTGGTACTGATCGGTAAGCTAATCAATTATCCATGAACAATCGATGAATTTTGATTTTAGATCATGGTTGAAGCCAATGTATAAGCAATGGTGAATCGATTGACAAGACACTATGTTATACCATAATTTAATAATAATGGAAAATAAGGAACATGCTAACAAAAACATATATGTTAAACTGGAAATTTGACTTAACTGTTTAAGCATGGAAGAGAGAGCTACAAGCATTATTGAAGTAGTCATCATATCAGATATGCAAATAGTCAATTATTTCGTCTTGGATTAAAGTTTGTCAATTTCAATTAAACCTAAATAACCATTAATGTCCAAATTTAGCTTTTTACGATTTCTCATGTATACAAATTAACATGGAGAAGAAGAGGATTTAGAAATTTACCTCTTCTTATGTTGGGGTAGGCCCATATTTTTAGTAGTTCTGGATGCTTGGATGCTCGACATGTATCCTGAATATGATGGCGTTAACTTGCTTCTTCTTGACCTTTAACATGTAGCGATTTGAACGGTTGAGATCTTTCACTAGATTGATGACATGGCACATCCTAGGGTGGCATATGGTACTTTGAGATGACTTCTTCGAGAAGCCGTGAAATCTTCACACGTTTTGTTGACGTGACACAAGCGAACCAATAGGGTGATGACACGAACAAAAGCTATGTCCTCGATGGCTAAATTCATAATTTCGTTAGCTTCAAATTCATGTATTTGTTAGCTTGTTCTCTTCATGTTTCCGTTAACACTTCCTTTTTAAGTAGCGTATCTCCACTAGCATTGTTTCCATATCTTCGCTGAGTCATCCCGATTCCTTTGTTAAGAACTAAACAATGGTTTTGTTTGCGTATACTTCATTTTTCCGTTAAGAATTCATATCCGCTTCTCTATTAAGAACCAAACCATGTCTTCATCGGCTTGTACTCCATCTTTCTATTAAGAATCCATATCCATTTCTCCGTTAAGAACCATGGTTTATACTTCATTTTTCCGTTAAGAATTCATATCCGCTTCTCTATTAAGAACCAAACCACGTCTTCATCGGATTCTACTCCATCTTTCTATTAAGAATCCATATCCATTTCTCCGTTAAGAACCAAACCATGTTCCCGTTGGCTTCTACTCCATCTTTCCATTAATAATCCATATCCATTCCTTTAACATTGTTTTTTCTTACCTTCACTAGTTTGTGTCCATGTTCTCGCTAGGTACTTCAATGCCATATCTTCGTTCTCACTTCCACCAACATGTCTTTAGTAACTTATCATTACCCATATCTTCGTTAGCACTACTACAGCATTTCCCATGTTTTTGTTAAGTATTATTTACTTTCATATCTCTGTTAACGTACTTTTTATTTTTTTTATGAGCTTGTGTTTTATATCTTTGTTAACACATATACTTAGCGAAGATATGGAAACAATGCTAGTGGAGAAAAGCTACTTAAAAATAAAGTGTTAACGGAAATGTGGAGAGAACAAGCTAACAATACATGAATTTGAAGCTAATGAAATCATGAATTTAGCCATCGAGACATAACTTTTGCCAGTGTCATCACCCTATTGGTTCACTTGTGCCGCATCAAAAAAAATGAATAAAGTTTCACGGCTTCTAGGAGAAGTCATCTCAAAGGCCATATAGTAACCCCAGGTTGTGTCACGTCACCAATCTAATGAAAGATTTCAACCATCCAAACCACCACATGTTAAAGGTCAAAGAAGAAGCAAGTTAAAGCCATCATATTCAGGATACATGTCGAACATCCAACTATCTAGAACAACTATAAATATGGGTTTACCTCAACATAAGAAAGAGGCATTTTTCTAAATCCTCTTCTTCTCCATATTAATTTTTAAACATGAGAAATTGTAAAAAGCTCAATTGGGACATTAATGGCCATTTAGGTTTAATTGAAATTGATAAACTTTAATCCAAGTCGAAATAATTGACTATTTGCATACCTGATATGATGACTACTTCAATGGTGACTGTAGCTCTCTCTTCCGTACTTAAGAAAGTTAAGTCAAATTTCCAATTTAATGATATGCTTGCGATTTTATAGTAGATATGGACTGGGAAGAACTGATGGAGATAGTGGTGTACCTTAGGGATAATTATGTAATTTGTTATATAAACTTAACTCTGTAAACAATCTTGTTCGTAATAAAGTATGGTTTTGGTTTTGGTTTTATTTTCTATTATATGTACCATTATATTTTGATATGAGTAATGAATTAATTACATTAAACGTATATAAGTAGAAAATCCTTAGGAGAAGTGTTTTATTGATTGCAAAAACTATAAAACCATCCTCATTCGATAATTAAAATAAAATCAAATAAATTAATATTAATTTCTAAATTTGGATATGTTCATCTCAACACTATATTTCACCCCTATGCGACAAGTATTTGATGTCATGGTTATGGATTGGAGTTCTGGAATGTCTAAACGAGAAAGAAAAAGGAGGAATATAGGTAAGTATTAGTACTCACATATCTATGTTTAATTATCTAATTATATATATACATAACTTATGTTTGGATTGATGTATGGATGAATATACATGTGCATTCATTGAAATGGATGAGTTGATGGCAATAAGGAGGAGAAGGAGGCCTAAAATCAATCCAAAATTATCGATCAGGCATCGCACTGATAAGGCAACCGTTCTACCATCGACCGATGGTGCCACCGGTTGCATACCCAATGCATGTTTCTTTTAATAATATATAAAATAATATAATGTATACAATAATATGATATGATATATAAAATAAAATAACATATAATATAAATAAATAAAATATGTTTTATGGAAAATAAAAGAATTGAGAATGTGATTTTATAAAATAATGTTTTATTTATACATTTAAAGTTATTTAATTATTGGAAGAAAATCCGTTATGGGTTTAAAATAATTATTTAAAAAGTTTATATAAATTCTAGAAGAATAAGAGGTATCTTATAAATCAAATTCTAAGTACCTTAAAGCCTATTTTATAATTAACATGTTTAAATAAGAATTATAAAAGTTAGTTTATATATCTGATCAGGAAGTTTTAATACGTTTTTTGGTTTCTCGTTGAAATTAATATTGATTTTTTTGAAATAAAATTAAAGTTTTTGGGCATGAAGATTTTATTATAAAACCATTTTGAATCGCTAAATAGTAGAATTGTGTGATTGCGTGTTAATTCTACATTGTGGGAATTTTGAGCGAATGGATTAGTAATACCAAGCGGTATAGGATGTTTAGTGATGTTTTTACAATTACTCTTTTAACTCATCATATAAAATATTATAATATGGAGCGAATGTTGTTTACGAACTTTTAGTAAATGAGCGAGTAACACTAGGCGCTATGGGATGCATGAGCTGATATTTGTTCAATTACTTATTGTGAATAGATGCTACTCATATGGGGTAAATTACACAGGCACTCATATGTAAGGTGCTGTGAGCTGCGAATTGCAGGCTAAGAGCCGTAGGTATGTCTATCTTTAGCATGTGTACTCCTATTATTTAGTGAGGAGTAAACCAAATTAGGCTAGCGTCAGTCCTACCGGCTTGATAATGGGGTCGCATCCCGAATTGATGGCAAATTTTTGTTGTATATGGCTGGGAGCCACTGTTCCTTGTCACCTAAACCAGCAGTCATTTACCATTTGGGGCACTTGTTGGGTCGTGTCCATAGCATTGTGTAGTCATGCAAGCACGTTACTACAAGATGGACACTGGGTCACGATGGTCGTTGAGATAACTTAAGACTGTATGGTTAGCGCTTAGAGCATGTGAGGAAGGCCCCTGGAGTAGAGTTGAGTGCTTATTATTCTCCCGTCTGGTTATGATGTGTGGTGATATAGATATACATTCATTCACATTATGGGATCATTAAGCATTCGACTGCATATCGATGTGGCAATTTCTACGACTACGTGTCCATGATGTAGTCAACCCCATGTAGATGAGATATATTATATGGGTGATAATTTAATTAGGATATTATCATATGCATGTCATGTTGAGGAGTTAGACCTTGTACCTATTATGTAATTAGCTGAGAGCTAATCGTGGCATAGCTGCAGTTAAGTTATAACTATGTTGCTATTTGTTTGCCATGGATGTTTGTTAGTTATTAATATATTGAGTGTGATGGAGTTGTGTCTGTTAACTAAGGGATGATCTTAGGCATAGCCGTGTGCATGCCATATAGAACTTGATGACTTTGTGTGTTAATGATAGTTTGATGTGTTGATGTTTCACACATTTCAATATTATACTTCTTGATGTGTTATTTGACTATTCACTGATTGAATGATGATATGTGCATGGTAGGAGATACGATGTTATATATATTGAGTTATACACATGCCACTTTGAGATATATTTGTCATACCATGCTAGTGTTGCTATATTTTGATATCTCCATTCTAGACGTAGTCTGACCCGTGGGTTATTTATATAATACCCGGGTCAGTCCGAGACACTTCAAGATTCAGGAACGAAGAGACTAATCGTGGTTGATGGACTAGTTTTAGAGCTAGTTTAGTGGTTGGACTAGGTATTGTATATGTATTTGTGTAGCCTTTTACGTACATATGTATGTTATATGTTGGGATGTATGGATTGGCGTATACTTTGTATGTAATTAGAGATAGTGGGCGATTATCTTGTTTTTATTGACTCACTTAGACTTGTGTATATTCACTATTATATATATTATCGCCACTTTGATGACTTTGTGTTCTTTATTATTTGTTTTATACCATGTGTAGTTCTATCCTAGAAATGCACGTTTTTATTGCTTTGTATCGATACTGAGTACGTGTAAGTAAGTAGTAGAAGATTTTGAAATATGTACCGGTGTTAGCCCAAGAGATCACGTGTGACAGCCTTATATTGCCTCATTCACTATATTATCAAACAATATTGTCCAGTATTTCTCTTTGATAGTATGGGTATAGAGGTACGGTGTTACAAAATCATTTTGGCCTGGCTGCAAATAGAAAACTTCCAGAAGGTTGCATTTTGACTCTGCAGTCCCTATAGTAAGCCGATGAGTTCCACTAAGATGGACCATCATAGTAAATTCGAAGGATGAGTGTATACATAATAAATAAAAATTATATATTCAACGTTAATTTTACACCTTAAGTAGACGTCTTATCGTAATATTTCAACATTAATGTAAGTACTTACAAAAGTTAAGATGATTAACTGACCAAAACGACTGGGTCCGCAGTTCCTCGTGACAATTCACTCTCACCTAGAATATCCAATAGAACACAAGGGTCCATATAGGTAATATCCTCATAGATTTTGGTAAGAAATCCCAAGAGTAACACCTCGAAGTGACTTGGATTGGTCTCCCCTAATTCTTGTCCAGCTAGCGTGGACCGTGTTACGGCATGTTATAGTTATCCTTCCTATGGTTGTAATTGATTTGTCTCATATGCTTCTATACCCTCAAATAATGAGTTAAAAACCCTTATAATGAGGTATAAACCCCCCTAACGAGGTAGAAGGGTTTTGAAAATCTATCTTCTACAAACCCTTATAAAGAGGTAGATATTTCAAAAGTTATTTTCCAAGCCCTTAAAACAAGGCAAAAACCCTTATTACAAGTTAAAATTGCAAAGAATATTATCAATCCCTTATCATAAGGTAAGAATTTCAAATTCACTTTCAAATCCTCATTATACAGTGAGGATAAACTACTTTCGCCTCTATGGCACTCTACTATACATAGCCTTCAATACACAACTCCTTTTTCCTTTATGACATTATATTATACATACATACAAATACTTTCACCTTTACGGCACTCTACAATACATGGTTTTCGGCATATAAACTTTCACTAAAGGATGAGGTCAAATTTCCAAACCCATGACACTCTACTATACATAGCCTTCAGCATACAACTACTTCCACCTTTACAGTGTTGTACAATACATAACATTCGACATACCATTAATTTTGCCTTTATGGCACTCTATTATACATAGCTTTTGGCATATGAACCCATAATGAGGTTAGATTTCCAAACCTACTAAAGGATGAGGTTAGTGGTGGAACTAGGCCTGCCTATAGTGGAAGAAATTAGTGAATCTCAATTTTTTTTACCATTTTGGATCTTTATTAGGCCTATAAATTCTAATTCATTTAGAACATTTCTAAATTTCTTGTAAATAAAATCAATATTTTATTTAAATTTATAATATAGTTTTATTTTAACATTATGTATTAAATTATACATATATGTATATCACATACATATATGTGTGTGTATGCATGTGCAACAAATCAATTCCATTTAAAGTTTGATATGCTCGTATATAAGTACTGGGATTTACACTACAACAGACATGTTAGCAACTCTAGTATTTTATGCACTGTCTAAATGAATATATCCATGTGCATCAAATAACATGTATATATATAATATGCATAATAATGATTATAATAATTAATATAAAATATTTAAAACATATTTGAATAAATATTTATTTATACTAAATTAAAAAATCATTTAATAATTAATATAAAAGAAATAAAAATAATTTTTTTCTACTGCATAACTGAAATTGTAATAGAGAAAAATATTTTTTTAATTATAATAATTTATAAATATACAAATTCTTGTTTATATACATAAATATATATAAATAAAAAAATTTGTAAAATTAGTGCAAGCATACTAGAAGCTCATTGCATTAGAAAAAACTAATTTTTTTATTTGTGAAATAATTTTAAATAAACAATTATAAAACAAAATTTAAAACTAATATAAATATACATAAATGCATAAATAATAAATTTTATCAAATTTGCGCATGCATATTGAAAGCTCATGGTATCAAAAAAATTAATTTTTTATATAATTTTATATTAATTTTAAATAAACAATTATAAAATAAATTTAAAAACCGATTTTATAATATTATTATATAGAATTTTATACTTACTTTCGTATTATATTGTGTATATATATTATTTATTTATATAATCAATTTCTAGTTAAATAAATAGTTATATTAATATTTAAATATATAATTAAATAAATAAATAATATTTACAAATTTTAAAATGTTTATTATATGATTTTAATACTTAGGATATGATTAGTTAATTAAATTATATATAATATCATTTAATTAAAAAATTGTTTATTTATTGTTTGGTTGTCAGCTTTAATACCAGCAAGTATATAAATATTTTTTTTCATGTATTTAATCATATATATAAATGCACTAATATATATATATATATATATATATTCAACCATCCAATATGTGACAGAGCATAAATATACTAGGTTCATCGCCTATCGATCTAAACATCATATGATATTAATTTATATTTGTAAATTAGAGACATACATTTACCAAGGCCTATTGCATACATGTTGAAACGCAGATACGAGCTCCTCTGAATCCTATTCCAATCATGAAGGTGCTAGATGCTGGAATTGGGTCAGCCCATAGCAGAAGTGATGGGTGAATTTCAATTTTTTATACCATTTTGGATCTATGAAGTCTAATTTATTTAGAACATTTCTAAATTTCTTTTTAAATAAAATCATTGTTTTATTTAAATTTATAATTTAATTTTTATTTTATGTAATTGATTATATTATATACATACGTGTATCATATACACATATATATGTGTGTTCGTGTACAACAAAGCAATCCATGCAAGTTATAACATGCTCATGTATAAGTGCTGAGATTTACACTGTAATGGTAGCTCACCTAGTATAAAAATATATTTCCAAATGCATATTTATGTACTTTAATTTATATATACAAAATATTACAATTATAAATATACATCCACACGCGCGCGCGCACACACACACACACATATAGACTTATAAACTATATTTTAAACATGGAATTTTGACTTTGTTAATATATGATTATATATAAGTATATTTTAAGATATTTATAATTAAAATTAATTTAATTTTTTTAATGTAAATTTGAAACATATATATATATATATTAAATGTTTAAATGCATATATATATAAATAATATAATGATAATATATATATATATTAACAATTCAAAATATACAAAATATATAAATTAACTCTATACACAAACCAGATAATGCGCACGGTAGAATTTCTTTTTAACTTTTAAATATGATTTAAATACAATATTTATATGGATATTGTTTAAAATAATATAAAATCATAATTTTCAAAAATAATTTTGAATTTAGATTTTTAGTAAAATTCAAAGTGATATTTCCTTGTTAGAATATTTATTACATAATTTTATAATTTTAAAATAAATTTTAACTCTCGATTGATATTTAAAATAATTAAAAATTTGTTTTTTATTTTCTCCACTGAGTCTATCAAATAATAATTTGATTTTATAAAATGTAAAATATATTATACATTATATATATAATTAATTTAAATGTTAATTAATTTAAATAATATATATATATATATACACACACATAAATTATTTTGTCTTTGTCGAAAATATTTTATATATGATACTACTTATATAAAATTATAAAATCATACTTTGCATATGGTAAGATGTAATATTAAATTTATAAAGTTTATATGTATACCTAAATATTGTGTATTAAAATAATAAAAAAAATTATTTGAGCCGTGCACTTTATAGATATATAAATGACGGAAATTTTCTTTTTATATAAAAGAATATAAACAAATAACCAATCTAATTGTGACGATATATTTATATATTAGAATCGTCACCTAACCAACAATATAACATGCATTGTATAAATATTATATAGACATTAGTATTCATAACTTCATTATTGATTTACCCTATGTCCAATGCCTATGAGAACACCTTGAAATGTTGAGATCTACTCCTAGAACAAGTTTCCAATCTAGTAGAGTGCTAGTCCCCTAACCGATGACCACCAGCCAACGAATATGATCTACTATACTTTGATTTTACTTTGGAAATGAAAATATAAGCAGCATTAGATTTCAGCCAGAGGGAGGAATAAGGAGGCTTCAAAAAGTATGTAGTGAGAGTGCGTTGAGATGTTTATACAGAGGAGGAATGATGAGAGAAGTTGGGATCAAAATCTATATTTTTCTCTTACTCCTTCTTTTCCTCTTATCCACTCAACTCTAGCCCATCTTAGCCAATCATATGGCTACCCCATATGTCCTAATATAGTCGAACCAACCACCCCCATTATAGGCTTCAAACCCATTAAAGCCCAAACAAAATATTTTTCATTTAAATCCAATTTACATACGTTGATATCACATATCGATTAATATATTTATAACTATTATAAATATATTTAATAATATTTATTCATTGAACAAAGTAAAATTTTATAACTAATATTTCATAAATATTAATTAATTTATAAAAATCACAAATTAATTAAATCGTTTGGTTAAAGGAGTATTCAACATTTTGGTTATGTGACCCGTTAGGTGTAAATTTGGTCAGCGTTTAATACAAAACTATTCGAATATTAAAGTTCACACGTCACTTAGAAGGTGGTGTGACATTTTGGCCAAATTTATCACTTAGTTGGTTTTGGTAAAATCTAATTTTACTTTGTTAAGCGTTACTCGATTGTGACTATTATTTACACTAATTCTCTTCGTCAAACTAATGGTCAAATTTCCAATATCATCCATATTCAACTCCATAATCCAAGCACAAAGTCTTTGGTTCAATAATAACAATTATTGTTGACCGAACTACTCCAACTAGAGATTTTAACTTTGAGTTGACCGTGATACAAACCCTGTATAACTAAGGAGACGAATCCTCTCTTAAACAGTGTTTCACTTCCAATACTTCCACTCGACCCAGCTATAGTCACTCGATGGACGTCGTGCCAAGATTTGACTATAATCAAAGTTGAACTTTCATATTGAAGATCGACAGTATTCTCAAGTCGAGAGAATTGTGTAAATTAGTCACATCGATATTTTCTGTTTGACACTAGTTATCTTAACCAGTAGAAAGCAATCGAGTGAGCCATTCCGTAGTTATCTAATAACCATCAATACGTAACCCTTTGATGCCCCCAACTGTAATAACCCGCCTTGACCGGGCCTAATTTTTGACCCAAAAAAGGTCCATCGGGCATTAGACTCATTCCAAAGCTGGCTGTTTCTTAGTAAAATTAATACAATGAATAATACACAGAGCTATCTACTAATGCTGTAAGAATATCACAGTAGAAGGGTTAAAATATAATATCAGAAACAATACCCATTTTATAAAAGTTCAGATCTTGAAACAAAACATAATAGCCCAATATCCATGGTACAATATTTTAAAATACAATAACATCATGTCTGAAATGGGTAAATGAAAATATGTATAAAAAAACACGAGTAGATAGATAACTGCCGCAAGACTCTGTCTTCGCCTTCATTTCCTTAATCTGCGTCGTCTTCTCTAACCCATGTTGCAATGAGGAGGGAGTTAGAACAGTAATGTCCGGTGAATAAAATCTTTAGTCTTTCTACAATAGTACTTGGGCAGTATAATTTGGATAGGAATATGTCTTACACATCCTAACTATATATCTTATAAATACCTCCGATTGTAAACCCGAAGGCTCTCCCAATCCAATCCTACAACTTACGCTTTTCTAACTCAACTCTATAACTTACTTTCAACCGTAGGCCCAAGACCATTTCCAATCCCACGCATCTACCGTCAATCATGTCCTAATAATGTGAGAGAAAGTACTCAGGCACTTAATACATTTTCAACGGGAATTAGGCAGACTCTGTCCATTTAATACCTATATCTTAGGCAGGTCGCCATCATTTAATACCTAACCCAAGACGGACCCCTCTCTGGTGCTATCTAGCTGGCATCGCATGGAATCTCATCAGACCACTTAATACTTCTTTATGGAAGAGACGGACCCTACAATGGCCATTTAATACCTCAAACCCGAAGTGGACCCTTCCCGAAATTTCCTACTACCATGCCTAAACGCTAACCCTAACCATTTAATACTTCATAATTAGGGAGGAGGTGGAATCTACAATGACCACTTACTACCCCCGATCCCCGAAGTAGGTCCTACGTATTATAACCATAACCCAAATTGTGACGTCTCATATTAGTCCGACTATTCATAGGTACTAGTAGGCAGATTAATTGGGTAGACTTACCCTACAAAATTGGGACTAACCTCGCGTGCTACATGGGTACTGATTATAGTCGATGTCTTACATCGGCCTCAAAGCCATAATGTTGGTAGCCAAATTAGCTGTGCAGACTTCTGTGTGCTTTTGACTGACCTCGCATCCCTATAACTTAGTCATAATTTACACTCCCCTAACCATACTACCACATACCTCACAGCATTATACTACGACTATAAAGAAAGATTATCTATTCCACCACTAACCATAATCATCCTTAATTTCCATCCTATAGGGTTTCAATGCTAATTACTAACCTATTTACTGTGCAATTAATACATTATAGTTATACGTTATCTATATGCTAATATATATATATATATATATGCGTACTAAAACATTCCTAAGCATGCAAAGATTGCATATTACACTAATCATTTAAATGTCAAAACTTCCAATTTATATAAGTCTAATTTCTTACCATAACATACAAATTAGCTAATATCCTTAGCTCAACAATACTTATATATGAAAATAGAATCAATTACCGAACTTATTTTATATTAAAATAGTAAAATCAACATCGATTGAATTTACAGTTCAAATCCTTTTACACTTTATTCAACTTCTGCATATAAAATGAAAAGGGATTCATATTTAAACTATGGAAATATGTAATGCAAACCATGAATAGGAAAATTTGTACTTTACACACCATTTCCTAATTTATTTCCTTTATAATACCCTTAACCTCATCAAAATAGAAAAGTGAGAAGTGGAATAGAATGTAAACTATTAAAATTGTAACAACTACACAAATTCTGCTATTTCAATATATATAATAATTGAGATTCCAAAAATATAAGAATTGATATTTCGCTTTGGAATATTTTGGGGGTTTTAGTTTGGTGTTTACGTGAATAAAATTTCCCAAGGCATATATCAAATCCAGCCTATACTATACAATTACTATAATGAGAAAAACTAGGATTTCTACTCATAGATAATCCCTAGCTTTCTCCTTTGGATTTGAATACGCCTGCTTCTTTTTCCACTTTTCAGACCTCTTCCTTTTGAAATATACAATGATATGATTGTATGTTAATTAGGTTTAGAATTTCAGGGATTGGAGGAGAATATAATTAGACATTGAATATTAATATCTAAAACCCTTACATGAAGACCTTAAGAAATTTATGAATCATGTGGAAGAAAGAGATTGCCAGAGCTCCGCCTACATTCCCAAATAATTTATGAATAAAAGTGAGGGGGCTGGGCTTTTATCTATAGCAATTAGAAGTCACATGAACTGTAGGATTTAAGTTGGTTAGAAATAATAAAATCCGGACCGTTCCCAACTTAAATAACCCTAGCCGCCACAACACTCATCGGTCGACAAATCCTACCTAGGCATTCGATTACTGGCGGTCGATCGGTCTAGGGAAGGCGATCGACCGGTAGCTTGTATTTGGCAATGTATTAGTTGTTTTGTTTATCGTTTTATTTAATTCTTTAACTAATTTTAATGTTAACGTTTTCCCTAACCCGATTTCTAATCAATGTTAATTTTTAAATTTCAAATTCTTAACATTAATAATAAATTTGAATTTGAATTCCATTTGAATTATTTTGAATTCGAAAACTTCAAATGCCAATAACTTCTCATTTGAGCTCCCATTTCAAAACTTTATTTATGGAAATCAGAAAATCGCTACGAACGCAGTGGTGTAACTTATATGGTCAAATTCTGACATTTACAAAACCTCCAATTCTAGTCCTATTATTATTTAATTAAATTCTTATTGATATTTACGGGGTGTTGTATTCTCCCCTATAAAAAGGATTTTTTCTTAGAAATCCCTAAGGGACAGATAGTGTAACGTGTAATAAACATCCATATTATACAACCAAGTCATCTACATAGCCGTCTACTCAACCAAAAGTGCATGTGATTATGTATGCATACATACTATAGGTGAGCTCAGTCCTGCATGAATGCAAGGTCATGACATATATGCATGTATGCAAATTTCCTAAATATGCATAAGATTTCTATACGAGTGCAAAGATGATAGTAAAAAGCGTGGCGACCATTCCCTACCACTTAATCAAGAAACCATGAAACAACCAAAAAATCTAATTTTGGAGAGAAAAAGTTTACCAGAGAAAACCTCAGGAGGAGAAGTCCTCATCTACTCTTCAGTTTCCATGTGCTTTCCGCTGGATTATCCTTCATTGTACTCGAACCAGCCTAATTTCTTTGTTATGGAGCTTCCTAGAATATGTGTGAGATAATGTTTGAAAAATAAAGGAGCTGATTTTATAAAAATTGATTTATAAATTTGTGTTTTATAAATAAACAGAATTTGAGAATTTAAATCCCGATGATTTGGATGCTCTCAAGGTCTAGAAGATAATAATAGTATTATTGAAAATATTTTTGGAATAAAAATATTTCTAAGGATTTTCAAGAAGATATAAAGCATTGAACTCACTTCGGTCGTTGGAAAATAATTCTGATGATGACTGCAGTATTTCCGGTGTTTATTTTCGAGTTTCTAAGTAGAAAAATGCTAACATAGGATTATAAAATTATCTTGATAAAACGGAATTTGATTTCATTTATAAAAGGAAAAAAATGTAAAGTATCATTTCAATTGATTTATCTGAAAAAGAAATAATAGTTTTACTTGAAATGTTTTAAGTATAAATGTCTTTAAAAAGAAAATTTTAAAGAAAGGTGTGTTTTCTTTGCATTGGAGCAGGGAATAAGTCTATTTTGTTTTGTGATGATTCTAAGTGATGATCGGTTGTTTGTCAAGGTGAATGTTGTAGTGCACATTGTAAATTATTCTCGTTATCATTGTATGATCGGAATGAGTTCGAATCCGAACGAATCCAAACCAAGTTAGAAATGTATATTTTGGGTAAAATTATTTGTTTGGAAATCTATATAGTGTTGTTTCAAATGGATTTGAGAAGGAAGATATGTGTTTTTAATTTAACTAGTTCGAGTGGCTTAGAAATATTAAAAATGGAAAAGAGACGTGTGCGGATGGTAAGCACTTCTCTTAAGTATTATCCTTCTAGTAAGGAAATATATGATATTTTTTGGTGGTACCCGATTAGAGAACCCAAAGTACACAAGAAGTTACGACATATCCTTTGGAAGTTCCACCATGTTAGAGAATTCATTGAAAAGAAATAAGTCGTGATAAAAAAAAGTAGATACCAAGGACAACAAAGTAGATCCATTCACTAAGGATCTAGCTAGGTCAACTCTCGAGAAGCTAATTGATGGGATGAGATTGAGATTCCATAATTGGCCTCAAGTGCAGTTGGGAGATTGATAGAGTTAGGGGTATGTCCTATGGATAATTCTGTAATTTATTGTTAATCAATTAACTCTATAATCAATTCTCGTTCACAATAAAGGTTTTTTCCTTTCTATTATATATTTGTTAGAATGCATTATAAAACAACCAAATAGTTGTTTAAAATATAATTAATAGAAAATCCATAAATGGTGTGTTTGTGATAGTAATTACAAGTAGTTAAAATCATGAGTATTGTTTCATGATATAATAAACATTTCATTTAAATGTTTTTAGTTAAGATATATCAAGACTAGACATCGATGCATCTATGGAGACTAGAGTACGTAACAACCTCTCCAAATGTTGGGCAACGTATTACTCATGACTGCTGGTGTAACATCTCGTAAAAACTAATAAGAAATTAATTAATAATAAGGATAAAAATGTAAATTTTGTAAATGTCAGAATTTATCCATAGAATTTGCACCGTTGCATTCGTAGCGATTTTCCGATCAATATCTATATACAAAGTTTTGAAATCGAAGCTCAAATGGAGAAGTTATTGACGTTTGAAGTTTTCAAATTCAAAATACTTCAAACGGAATTCAAGTTCAAATTTATAATCAATGTTAAGAATTTTAAATTTAAAAATTAACGTTGATTTGAAATGGGGTTAGGGAAAACATTAAAATGGGATTATTTATGAGTATAAATCTTAGTTTTTCTCATTTAGTAGTTATATAGTATAGGTTGGATTTGACATATGTCTTGGGGAATTTCATTCACGAAAACACCAAACTAAAACCCCCAAAATTCTTCCAAAGCGAAATGTCTTATGTTTTGGAATCTCAATTATTCTATATTGAAATAGTAGAATTTTTATAGTTATTGCAATTTTAATACTGTACATTATATTCGACTTCGCACTTTTCTCTTTTGATGAGATTAATGGTTTTAAAAAGGAAATAAATTAGGAAATAGTGTGTAAAGTACAGATTCTCCTATTCATAATTTGCATTGTATTCTCCTGTAGTTTGAATATAAATCCCTTTTTCATTTTATATGCATGAGTTCAATAGAGTGTCAAAGGATTTGAATTGTAAATTCTATTGATGTCGGTTCTACTATTTTAATATAAAATAAGTTTGGTAATTGATTCTATTTTCTTGTACAAGTTTATTGTTGGGCTAAGGATGTTAGCTAATTTGTATATTAATGTATGAAGTTAAACATGTATAAATTGGAAGTTTTGACATTTATACGATAAGTGTAGGACGTAGTCTTCACACACTTAGGAATGTTTGATCATGATTAAGGGAGGAATAAAGAATCTTCCTTTATAGCCTTAGTAGAATGCCGTGAGATATATGGTAGTATGATCAGAGGAGTGTAAATTATGACTAAGGTATAGGGATGCGAGGTCAGTCAAAAGCACACGGAAGTCTACCCAGCTAATCTAGCTACCAGTAGCGTGACTTTGGGACTGATATGATACATCGCCTATAATAAGTATCATGGAAGACGTGGGGTTAGTCTAAATTCTGTACGGTAAGTCTGCCAAGTTAATCTGGCTACTAATGCCTACAAGTAGTCGAATTAATGTGAGACGTCACAGTTAAGGTTATAGGTCATAATACGTGGGACTACTTTGGGGATCTGGGGTAGTAAGTGGTTGTTATAGGTTTCGTCCCCTTCTTGATTATGAAGTATTAAATGGTCGGGGTCAGCATTTAGGCATAGTAGTAGGAAATCTCGGGAAAGGTCCGCTTCGGTTTTGAGGTATGAAGTGGATATTGTAGGGTCCACCTCTTCCATAAAGAAGTATTAAGTGGCCTGATGAGATTCCGTGCGATGTCAGCTAAATAGTAACGGAGAGGGGTCCACCTTGGGTCCGGTATTAAGTGACTGGGACTTGCCTAAGATATAGGTGTTAAATGTTTAGAATCTGCCTAATTCCCATTGAAAAGGTATTAAGTGGTCTGGGTACTTTCTCTCACATTATTAGGATATGACTGACGGGAAATGCGTGGGACTGGGAATAGCCTTGGGCCTATAGTAGAAAGTAAATTATAGAGTTGGGTTAGAAAAGTGTAAGTTATAGGATTGGATTGGAAGAGCCTCTGGGCTTACAGTTGGAGGTATTTATAAGAAATATAGTTAGGATCCGTAAGACATATTTTTTTGATGAAAGAGTGGTCCTCTTATAAGGTGAGCACTCGTTATAAGATTAGATGGGTTATACTGTCCAAGTACTATTATGAAAAGACTCGAGATTTTATTCATCGATCATTATTGTTCTGGCTCCCTCCTCTTTACATCATAGGTTAGAGGAGATGATACAGATCTAGGTGATGAAGGAGGAGATGGATTCTTGCGGCAATTATCTATCTACTTACATATTTTGATGTTCCCATTTTAGAATGATGTTATTTTATTTTAAAATATTATACCATGGATATTGGGATGTTATGTTTTATTTGGAGATTTGAATTTTTATAAAATGAGTACTGTTTTTGGTATTATTTTTATCCCTTCCACTGTGAGATTTTGATAACATTAGTAGATAACTCTGTGTACTATTTATTATATCAATTTTACCAACCAACGTCAGCTTTGGAATGAGTCTAATGTTCGATGGACCTTTTTTGGGTCAAAAGTTAGGCCCATTTCGATGCGGGTCGTTACATTTGGTTTCAGAGATAAAGTTGTCCAATCAATGGGTATGGATATATGTATGAGTGTGTACTTGTTAATTTTGGAAGTATTTTTCAAAACCCTACTATATATATACTATTTTGAACATATGGAAACACATTAGGCAAATCTTTTATTTCAGCATATAATAATATCATAGGAAATTGTAACTAAAATTTTAAATCTACAGATAGTTGATTATGATTGAAAATCGTTCTTCTGAGGCTGGGAACCCCACTACCTAAGAGACACCCACTATTCGAGGGATGCATGAATGGTTTAAGTAATACCTGAGGCATGTAAAGCAAGTTTCCATTTCTCAACATGCTACACCAACGGCACCCGCTGCCCCGCCTACTAAAGCAGCTCCTCGCCTTATAGAATTTCCCAAGATGTGTAACGATATACAAAATATGGGTGGAAAGGTGTGTACGGGAGTTGGAGGATTTGTGGAGATGAAGACTTGGATTAACAATTGTGAGCGTATCTTTCGAGAGCTCGGATGGGAGGACCAGATTATGAGGAGAATAGGGGCATGGCATCTTAATGGAGAGGACTCAAATTGATGGACTATTGTGGCTAGGGAGAATGCTAAGGGAATTGTCACTTGGGCTGAGTTTAAAAACTGCTTTGAGTCACGATTTATGTCTAGGGCTGAGGTAAATTTGCAATTGGAAAGGTTTATACAACTTAGGCAAAGAGACTCCACTTTGAAGGAATATAATAGTAGGTTCATAGAACTAACTAATTTTGAACAAGTTTGATCGATACCCCATGAAGAAGGCCATAAAGTTTATGAAAGGCCTGAATTTCCCACTTAGAGAGTTGCTTTTAACCCAAATACCCATTGACACTACTAATGAGATGTTAGTTGAGATGGCTTTGCTTCAGACGGTTGGATCAAAGGAGAAGAAGAAAGAGAAGGAGAAAGTAGGACCGGCACAAAACTAAGGTGGAGCTAAGAAGGGAGGATTTTGGGCGAACAAGAACGCTAAGGACAAGTTTAAGAAGGAAGGTTTAACATGTGGGAGATGCCAAAAGAAAGAATACGTCACTGGGAATTGTAAAGTGAGTTTGACGAGGGAAGAGTTCAAGGGCAAGTGCTATCATTACCACGAGGAAGGACACTTCAAGAACCGATGTCCAAAGCTTGCGAAGGAAGTGTAGAGTGGGAAAGCCTATGCCATTGAGGCTATTCCTATCTCAAGTAGACCTTTCTTTAGAGATCAAGGAAAGACTGCAATGGAAGGTATAACTATTATCTTGGGGCATTCTATTCATACACTATTTGACTTGGAAGCATCACATTCATTTATAGGTAAAAATATAGTTAATTCTTTGAGTCTAAAAACCCTTATTGTCACCGACCCACTAGTAGTATCAAATCCCATTGGGGGTCGACGCCTCTTTCCTTAGTTTATAAAGACCTAGTTGTGGACATATGTAACGTCAATTTTACATGTAATACGCATGCTCTTAATTTTGAGGCGTATGGACTTATCTTAGGGTTGGGTTGGTTATCTTACTATAAGGCTGCCTTGGATTATGATAGGAGGTTGTATGGTTAAGGAGTTGTAAGGGGCGAGATATAAATGTTCGATGTACAACCCAAAACTCATTCGAGTTAAGCTATTTATATTCGCTGAGCTTGTAACGAGATGGGCTCTCATCTGTACCCATAGTTTGAGAATTTCCTGATGTCTTTGAGGATGTCTCGGGTCTCCTACCCTAAAGAAAGATCGAGTTTAGATTTGATATGGAGAAGGATGCTAGACCTGTCACTCTACCATTAAGGCACATGGCACCCAAAGAAAGGCGAGTTGGATAAGCAAATTTCAGAGCTATTGTAGAAAGGATTAAGTCGTCGAAGTATTTCTGAATGAGGAGCACCCATTGTCTTTGACACTAAGGTTGACGGCTCATTAAGGTTATGCATTGACTATAATGAACTCAACAAATTGACTAAGAAGAATAAGTATCCCTTACCTATAATAGATAATTTGTTTAATTAGCTTCTAAAAGTCAAAATCTTTTCCCGATTGGACTTAGCCATTGGATTTTATCAATTGAGTATAGCTAAGGATAGCAAGTAAAAGGCCGCATTTCACACTTCATATGGACTGTATGAATGAGAAGTAATGCCTTTTGGATTGACAAACTCCCCCACATACTTTGCAGATTTTATGAGTAGAATTTTTAGGGGACAATTGAATAAACATGTCGTAGTGTTTGTGGACGATATCTTAGTATTCTCTACGATTGAAGGTGAGCAGGAAAATCACTTAAGGGAGGTACTAAGGACTTTGAGAAGGCACCAACTTAAAGTAAAATTCTCAAATTGTTAATTTTGGAAGAAGAATGTAAGATTTCTTGGACATATTATTTTAGAGAGGGGTGTTGATCGACGGAATTTCTATCGGTTTAGAAAATCGTCGAAAAATGTCAAATTAAAATATAACCGCAAGCGCACGGCGTACACTTGTAGTACGTGGCGAATACGGGTCGATCCGTAGGGAATTGATGATTTTAAAAATCTATTCAATCAAATTAAACCAAAGTCGAGTGAAAGTTAAGCTAGAGAGTTAGAAAATTAGCTAACTAATTAAAAGAAAAGAGATGCAAATATAAGGGTTAAATGACAATTTAGAGAATAAATCCACTCTCTAGATTATGTAGTTCAACACATATGAAATCATAATCTCTCTTTTATGGTCATTAGTGCTTTAATTGATGTGCTTATCATAAGTATGGCATATTTGTGCTATTGATTAGCCAACATAAGCTATCAAACTATAACACACCCCTTAAACCACTTACTAACTTTCATGAAATTTGACAATGAAAATGAAAATGAAATCTATTTTTAAGTATGGCCTATTAACTATTGATTAGAAATATAAACCATCAAATTTTAATTTCAAATCACTTTCTTTTGCCGTAATCATATTTTGATGAAGAGGCAATTAGTGTTAGTGATTGTTTAAGCATAGCCTATTTGATGTCAACAATATAGGCTATCAAATTCAAAGCAAAAACAACTAGTATACCACTTCAATCATCATCATTAAGCACAAAAAGAGAGTATGAATTAACAAACAGTTGAAGCTACATAATTAGAGAGCTTCATTACCCCTAAATTGAAGGGGTTTAGCCTCTCATATTTATCATTTGATTAACAAATGTAGCTAGCAACATGAAAGCAAAAAGAAAGGAAAATGAAAACTTAATGAAAAAGAGAGTTAATCTAATTGCATAAAAGAAAATCTACACTACTTGCATAAATAAACAAATCTACACTACAACATGAAAGGAAATAAACAAGAAAAGAAAAGGAACATGTATTAAATTGCATTAAAAAAAAGGAATTACATAAGAGAAGAAATGGATAAGTAGCCATGAAAAGAAAGAGAGCCTTGATTTATTTTCTAAGCTAAAAACTAACTAAAGAGAGACTAAGAAGAAGGAGGGTTACATGAAACATAAGGGGTATTTATACATATGTTAAACCCTAATTCATATTTTTGGGGAATGCCCAAATTGCCCTTGAGGTAGTGTGGTGGCCAAGTAATCATTAACATCCACTAATCCCCCACTTAAATGTACATGAATCTTTAATGTCCTTTTATCATGTGCTTAGCTCCTAATTGAAAATCAAGGTAAGTGGGTGGGGTCCTCCATTATCATGCCTTTGGATTATTTCCATCTTCATTCCTTTATCTTCACTCTTGTGCATGCATATATCTTCATGAAACCACTTGTATATGAATTTAAATTCCTACAAAATAATATAGAAATTTTCAATTAAATTCTAGAAAATTAATATATGCGCAAAAATGACCATTTTGCCTTTGGATGAAGATGAATATGTGACAATTTGAAATAATTTGAATTTTGGTTTAAATAAGTTAAAATACCCGATATGATCATTTATTTAATTTAAATAGATTAAATATGGTGGTAAAAATATACACATTTACGTGCACATCAAGGGGATTATTTATAGACCCTATAAGGTGGAATCTATTCAAGATTGGAAGATTCCTATGAATGCCATAGAGGTTAGGGGTTTTCTTGGGTTAGCGGGTTACTGTAGGAAGTTCATCGATGACTTTGCAAAGATAGCAGTCCCACTAACTTGCTTAACCAAGAAGAGTCTAGTTTTTGCATTGGATGAGAAATGCACGGAAGCATTTGAGAGGCTGAAGGAGCTATTGACTAGAGCACCAATATTAACTATTTCAGACAAGATGAAGCCTTTCATCGTTTACACTGATGCATGTGGTATAGGATTAGCAGCTATTTTTATGCAAGATGGGAGGATGATAGCTTATGCTAATAGACAATTGAAGGACCACAAGAGGAGATATCCAACTCATGACTTAGAGTTAGTCACTATCGTTTTTTCCTTAAAAATGCGGAGGCACTATCTTTTGGATGAAAGGTTTGAGTTATTCACTAACCACAAATCACTTATATGCCTATTTTTCTAAAAAAGATATAAATATTAGACAGCAGAGGTGGATGAAGTTTATAGTATCATATGACTTTGGAGTACAACATAACCTTGAAAAAGAGATGTTTTTGTTGATGCCCTTAGTCGGAGGCATGCTACTTTAAGTGCAATATACGAGCGGAGGTCGTTGGAGTTCCTCTCCAATTTCAATCTCCAACCGCCAATTGAACCCACTCTAGGCTATTTGGCAGTGATGGAGGTTAGGCCAGTATTAATGGACCACATTGGGCTAGAACAGAAGAAGGATGCGGTGATAGCAGACATTTTGGGTAAGCTGAGTAGGTGAGGGCATTTTCCCTATGTAAGTAGATATGCAGTTGATGAAAGAGGATGTTTGAGGAGAGATGGACGCCTTTGTGTCCCTATGGCTGAGGATGTTTCAGAAGAAGCGCTAGCAGAATATCATTATTCTAGGATAATCATTCACCCCAAAGGAGATAAGATGTATAAGGATATGAAGCGAATTTTCTATTGGCCAGGGAAGAAGAAGAAGAAGTAGCCGAATTTGTCTCTAGATGTCTGACGTTCCAAAGGATAAAGGTTAAATAGGGAAAGGTCGGAGGATTGTTATTGCCATTAGAGGTGTCGACTTGGAAATGAAAGCACATACCAATGGACTTTATAGATGAGTTGTCTAGGAGTTAAAAGGACAATGAAGCTATTTGGGTCATAGTAGATAGGCTCACTAAAAGCGCTCATTTTATTTCTATAAGAAGTAATAGGACCACAACATCTTTAGCGCAAATTTATATTCAAGAGGTGGTTCGACTTCACGGAATCCTAGTTAGCATTGTTAATGATAGGGACCCCCTATTCAGTAGCGAATTTTGGAGGAGTTTGCAGTCAGCTTTAGGAACCTCATTGAATATTAACACTGCTTATCATCAACAAACCGATGGTTAGACTAAATGGGTGAATGAGATTTTGATGGACTTGTCGAGAGCTTGTATCATGGACTTTGGAGGACATTGGAAGCAACATTTACCTTTAGTATAATTCCTGTACAATAATAGTCACCAAGCGACGATTAGCATGGCACCCTTTGAAGCATTATACGGGAGGCCATGCAAATCGCCAAATTGTTGGTGGGAAACCACCGACAAAATTCTACTTGGATTGGATTTGATTTGATTCGTGAGACCTTTGAAAAGAAAGAGTTGATTAGGCAGCGAATAAAGACCGCAAAGGATTGCCAGAGTTCCTATGTAGATAAAGGAATGAAAGAATTGGAGTTTGAGATAGGAGGCATGGTGTTCGTTAAAGTTTCCCATCTAATGAAGATTATAAAATTTGGTAAGTCGAGAAAGTTAGCACCAAGATTTGTTGAACCTTTTTTGATATTAAAAGAGTATGGAGACTTTATATCGAGTAGAGCTACCAGATAAGTTGGTAGGAGCTCATAACGCATTTCATGTTTCGCACTTAAGGAAATGCTTTCATAGTACAACCACCATGGTAGAGGTTGATCAGTTAATAGACATAGAGACGGAGCCAATAAGCCCTAGTTTCCAACTTCAGTTTTCGTTTTCTGTTTTTAGGAGATAATGAGAAAAAAGAACGTACTGTTCTTTTTCTTAGTTTCTTACTTCCTCTCTTTAACGGGCTAAGCCCAAATTAACTTGCCTTAATTTAATTAATTTAGTTTTAATGTATGTTTTACTTACATTTTCTAATTAATACTACACTCTAGGTGATTTAAGTTCCAATTCTCGTTTTTATAAATACAAGTGGAATAACATCAATTGATTTGTAATACATACTCTTATAATAATCATGTTAAATACTAATTATATTTCCTATTTACCATAATTAAAATAAAAACTCTTTAATATTTTCAAGTGATTCCAACACTTCGGAAATAATATTTTCAAAATTTCACAATGATTTAAAATTAATCATTTTAAAACAAATTTACCTTTTACAAATGAATACAAATTCCAACTAATGATTTAAACTCTCCAATTCAAATCATTATTTATTTTTATTTAATTAACTCAAAAATTCAGGTTGTTACAGACTTCCTCCTTAAAGAAATTGCATCCTTACAATTTCAATTCAGAGAAAAGTCTATAATAGAAACATATATATATTCTTTAAATTTAACCAACATCACAAGATTAAAACATTATTTTAACTTAACAATTCAATTCATAAAAATCAACATATCATCCTTTCTTATTTTCTAATTTGAAAATAAATCCACACAAATATTTTAACTCAAAATTCAAAGTTTCAGTTATATACTCCAAATAATTCTTTTCAAAATTTACATTTTCCTCAAAGAATATAATAGCTTCCTGTGATAATTATTTATACATCTTATTTTAAACTTCCAAAACTTAACATGCATCTAAAACATGAAATGATATACACAATGAATCAAAAATATACACTCCATTCATCCTAGTGTGTCTATATATATATATATATATCATAAATGAACATACACAACTCACATATATCAAATAATATAACAACGTTGCCTTGCCATCTATTTATAACAAATCGTTTTGTCAAATGGTCGCGATATTGTGCATTAACATTGCCTCGCCACTGACTTCTATTATTGCTAATGCTCGGTGGCTGCATACGCCATCTAAATCAGTACATATAAGGCATCTTTATAGTTTCATTGTAATTTTCTAAGCCGCCAAAAAGAATATTTTCCAGATTTTTTTTCCACAAAATATTCTATCTTCATAAATAATAATATTCCATTCCAAATCATTTACTAAATATTATTATCAAAACACCAGTTAATATATTATTTCCAAATATCCATATAACTAATAGTATTTCCTTTTTAAAATATTATTTATATCCAAGACACTTTTTTTTACCACATTTGTACGTACATGCTTTTTCACAAAATATCCTTTTACTTTCAAAATTTATTTCATATGTATATGAATGTATTTTTCCAAAACATTTATCCTATTTAAAATAATATTTAACTCACTTATAATTTTTTTTCTTCTTAAATATTGTTTATAACTTAAAATTACCGTGTCTGACTGTCTCGTCAAGCATTCAGGAATCCTTATCGACACCGTGGCACCCCATGTCTCGACCAGAATTCATAAAACACTTAACGGACAATTTAACACAAAACTAATTCCAAAATTTATAAATCTCTATTATCCCATACAAAAGAAAATCCACTAATAGAAATTCAATAATGAACCTTTCATCCATGCATAGAACATTCAATCAAGCATAAATAAACAACTAATTACTGTGGTCACCTATACGACATTCAAATACGACCCAATGATTATTCCCATAATCATTTTATATTCCTACCTTTATATAGATAATTAATATAACTATCTACCACACACCCCAAGGGACAAGACTCTAAGTCTCACTAGGTCTAAATTTGTGATATGCTATAATGTTCTGACTCAGCTCTGATATCAACTGTAATGAACCTGCCGCTATATCCATATTATTAAAGAACAGTATAAATAATGTTGTCTAATAACATGGATAATATGGCTTGTTAAGGTCAACCAAATATGAATATATCTTTAAACTAATACTGACACGTCATACTTATGATTATACTAAATCTCTGGAACAAAATTTTATGTGTACAGTGTCAGTCTAAGGTGATAAACACACCGGTTTATCAAAATCAGAACAACATAGCATATAAAACAATAGTCACAGATCACAACGGAATAATAAACATCATATACATATACGAACCGTGAGTCTACAAAATATAATACTAGATCCACATAATATACATCCCGTACAAGTCACTCTCTCAAAATAAACATCTCATATACATACACATAATCCTACATGAGATTAACTAAAAAGTCAAAATGGTTTATCTCTTTGCTAACACACCCATCCAAAAGTCTACATGTTCTGTAACCTGAAAAGTCTCAGTCTGACCCGAGTATTATAAATATAAACGGGTCAGACTATCTCTAAATATTCAAAGGGCGAGAACAAGATAACACAAAATTATATGACATAAATAAATACAGATTTCATATATATATATATAAACAAGCCACTATAATTAATTAACTTGGAACCCATTATAAGACACAAGAATACTTAAATCATAAAACACATAGCAAGTCACAAAGCCTCGAAATCCATCTCAAGACACATGAATATCATAAAATACAGAATAGTCACAAAGCCCATAATTCTAGAAGATAATAATATCTCAAAATCCAAGAAAACCAAATCCATACTGATCACAATGATCATCCATACCGATCACAATGATCTTCCATACCGATTGCAATGGCTGTACTCATACCGTGAAAAATAAAATCTGGTATCATCCACACCGATCTGATACCAAGGACCGTCCATACCGTGAAATAAAATACCAACCGATCTCAAGGATCGTACATACCAATCACAATGATTGTCCATACAGATCAAAATGATCGTAGAAACATAACTCAAAGACCGAAGAAGATATAATTCATATTGATCACAAGGATCATAGAAAAATCAAGGAGTATACTTCTTTAAGGATATATCAGCCTGAAATCCAAACACCAAAAGAGAACACACTCTAAAGTGCCAAATACTATCACTTTTAGTAATCACGAGAGCTTAACCGGAACGTCCCATACTATTTGGTGAAATTCAAGTATTTACTAGAAGCTAGTAAGTCTCACTCATTACGAATATCACTAGAGAACCTGAACTATATATATCTTAAGGATCTATCAGCCTACACAAATGTCGAACACCAAAAAAGAATACAACCCTAAAGTGTAAAATACTTTCCCAAAGGCAATCACAAGAACATAACCAAAGCATCCCATGCTACCCGGTAAAATCCAATTATTCACAAATGGGTTAGTAAATTCCATTCAAACATTCTATTCAATGAGTTATACCATATTCATGAAGCGTTACTTGAGAGCATTTAAACCAATCAATAACACTAAGTCGATTATTAGTACTCCTCATATTATAGAATTAAGGCTCTTAAAATTTGTTCCCAAGATTTGAAACCCGAAAATAAATTTTGGAAATCATCAAAAAATAGGCATCAAAAGCATACACCAAAAAATCATAATTCAATCGAGCAATCAACAAGAAAAATAAGAGCAGAAGGAGGGTTTACTACACAATCTGAAACACTATCAGGTCAGCGACAAAATATGCAGTTTCGATCCTTTACATCCCAAAATTTTGCAAAACTCAAAACATGAAAGTTGGAGATAAAAGTCTAAGCTTTTCAATAAGAAAAAGATCGTCAAATTTGGACTTATAGTTCAAAAGTAATGACCGAAACAATTCTCAGGTTTTAAATTAATTATCTTTGTCATTTATTCACAAGACATCGAATCAAAATGTGATTCCAACCATTTAAACCTCAAAATTTTGCAAAACTCAAAATATGAAAGTTGTAGATATAAGTCTATTTTTCAACAAGAAAAGGATCATCAAATTTGGACTTACGGCTCAAAAATTATGAACGAAACTATTCTCAAATTTTAAATTAATCATCTTTGTCATTTATTCATATGACAACGAATTAAAATGCGGTTTCAACCATTTAAACCTCAAAAAATTTCAAAACTCAAAACATGAAATTGTAAATATAATTCTAAGCTTTCCAAAAAGAAAAAGACATAAAATTTGGATTTATGGTTCAAAAGCTATATAAATTTCATGTTTTAAATTAGGGGTGGGCATAAACCGCACCGCTATACGGAAACCGCCCGCACCGAACCGCAAAAACGGTGCGGAAACCCACACCGAATCTTCTAACCAAAGCAAATATCCCAAGTTGGACCGACCCGCATCGATACGGTTCGGTTGCGGGTTGGACGATTGAACCAACCATATTAAACCGGACCGAACCGAATATCTACACCAGTAATCTTATGATAAAAATATAAGCAACTCCAATCTTATTTTAGATTCCAATGATGTATATTCAATTTTTAGCGTATGTTATTATATTAATAATATTCGCTGTCATAAAGGAAGAAGTTATAGTTTTGGTATAATATTTTTCATCTCATTTTTTTTGGATAAATGTTAATTATAATCTTATTCTAGTCATTTTCTTTGATGATTATGCATTGATTAATGTTGATGTTTGGTTAATCTACCAAAAAACTCTCCCTTGTAGCTAAATGTCAAATTAAAATATTCATACGGTTAAGAACTAATCTTTCATTTCAGTATAATATTGTGTTTTAACCTTTAAGTATAATAGCTTCACACAGTTGCCTTCGTAAATTGATTGTTGATGGAAGTAATTCTCTTATTGCATATGTAATATGGGTTCAAACCAGACCGGGCCGAAACCGAACCGTATTACATTCAAACCGAACCGAAACCGAACCGTTTAAAAGATTAGTATAATGGTTTGTATTTTTGAGTAACCGTTTGATGCGGTGCGGAAGCGGTTTAGACTTCAAACCGCACCAAACCGACCCACGCCACCCCTATTTTAAATTACTAATTCTGTCGTTCATTCACAGGACATCGAATCAAAATGCGATTTAAACCATTTAAAATTTTAAACCATAAATTTTTGCAAAACATAAAACATGAAAGTTGTAGATAAAAATCTAAGCTTTCCAATAAGAAAAAGATTACCAATTTTGGAGATATGACTCAAAAACTGTGATTAAAATAATTTTCAGGTTTAAATTACTTAATTAATGTTTCATTCTCAGGGCAACGAAACAAAACACAATTTTCGACCATTATAATCTCAGAACTTTTACAACACTCAAAACATGAAACTTGTAGATCAGAGTCTAAACTTTCCAGAAAATAAAAAATTATCAAATTCCGATGAGAAACGAGAAAAATATGGCTTAAACTAACTATGATTAGCTCAGGAAATGAACTAACAAGTTTTCAACTACAAAACACAAATCACCAATCCAATTCTCAATCATTCAACATAAAATTGCTAAGAATGTAATTAGATATTCAAAGATAGGTTGCGTGAGGATTAGCTCACTTTTTCTCCTTGCAATTGCTTGCCAAGCTTCAATTTATTCGCCGCTCTTAATTATATAGGAAACCCTAAAATTTTGTCTCAGCCAAAAGAACAAACCAAATCAAAACACAGTAAGCTGAAATTAATTAGATTAAGGGTGAATTAGGGCTAGGAAAACTTACTTTGATTATATCTCAAATTTCTGGAATTTATTTGATTCTACTTTGCTGATTTTTGATTTCACTTAAAAAGAGGAAGTAAGCCCTAGTTTTCGACTTCAGTTTCCATTTTTTGTTTTCAAGAGATAATGAGAAAAAAGAACATACTATTCTTTTTCTTGGTTTCTTAATCCCTCTCCCCAATGGGCTAAGCCCAAATTAACTTATCTTAATTTAATTAATTTAGTTTAGTGTATGTTTTACTTACATTTTCTAATCAATACTACACTTCTAAGTGATTTAAGTTCCAATTCTCATTTTTATAAATACAAGTAAAATAACATTAATTTATTTCTAATACATACTCTTATAAAATCATCTTAAATACTAATTATATTTTCTATTTACCATAATTGAACTAAAATCTCATTCATATTTTCAAGTGATTCCAACACTTTGAAAATACTAATATTTTCAAAATTTTAAAATGATTTGAAATTAATCATTTTAAAACAAATTTATCTTTTACAAAAGATTGCAAATTCCAACTAATGATTTAAATTCTCTAATTCAAATTATTATTATTATTTATTTAATTAAGTCAAAAATATAGGTTATTATAACATGTGTAATATATCAGTTTGTGTAGGGTTTGGCATACCTATATAAAAGTGCTGTGATTTACACAGCAACGGATATGTTAGTCCATCTAGTATTCTATGTGCTATCTAAATAAATATATCTATGTGCATCAAATAATATATATACATAAGCATCAAATAATATATATATATATATATATATAATTATGCATATGTAAAATTTAATCATATATGTATTTATATGCAGAATAATAACTATAATAATTTATATAAATATTTAAAATATATTTGTACAAATGTTTATTTATACTAAATCACGAAATCATTTAATAATCAATAAAATAATTTAAAAATAATTTTTTTGCTGCTGCAAAACCCAAATTACAATAGAGAAAAATATTCTTTTAATTATGATCGTTTATAAATATACAAATACTTATTTATATACATACATACATATATACATATATATAATAAATTTTATAAAATTAGTGCAAGCTTACTAGAAGCTAATGACATTAAAAAGGTTTTTTTTTTGAATTTATAAAATAATTTTATTTAAACAATTATAAAATAAATTTAAAAACTAATTCGAATAAGTACAAATATATAAATAATAAATTTTATAAAATTAGTGCATGTATATTGAAAGCTCGCGGCATCAGAAAAATTAAATGTTTTATATATAATTTAAAATCAATTTTATATAAACAATTATAAATAAATTCAAAACCGATTTAAATAATTAATATATTATTAAAAAATAATTTTAGAAATTTTAAATTATGTAATGTTATTATATATTTTTTTTACTTAATTTTCATATTATATTTTGTATATATATATATATATTATTTATTTATTTAATCAATTTCTAGTTAAACAAATAGTTATATTAATATTTAAATGTATGATAAATAAAAATATATATAAAATAAAGTTTTCCATGTTGCTGAATTATTATGTAAAAACAAAATTTTATAAATTTTAAAATGCTTATTACATGATTTTAATCTTTAGGATATAATTAATTAGTTAAATTATATATAACATTAGTTAATTAAAAAATTGTTTCTTTTATTGTCTGCCGTGAGCTTTAATACCAGCAAGCATACAAATATTGTGTGTGTATATATATATGTATGTATGTATGTATGTATGTATAGTCATATATATAAATGCACCAATATATATATATATATATATATATATATATATTCAACCATCTAATATGCGACAGAGCGTCGGTATACTAGATTCGTCACCTATCGATCTAAACATCATATGATATTAATTTATAATTTTAAATCGAAGACATACCTTCACCCAGGCCTATTGAATACATGTTGAAACGAAGATTCGAGCTCCTTTGAATCCTATTCCAATCCTAAAGGTGCTAGCTTCGAATGGTTGACCACCGACTATTGAATTGTTTTTAATTTGTTTGGTTTGAGCTTGAAAAATTAGAGGAGAGGAGGGGTTGTTTTCAGCCAGCAAGGAGGAGGGTGGAGGCTGCAAATTTTTAATTAGAATGAGGGTTATGATCAATTTATGAAGGAGTGGATAGAGAGATAAAGTAAGATCAAGATTCCCTTTTCTCTCTTACTCATTCTCTACCTTTTAGAATATCAAAGCCCACCCCCACTGTCATCTTATGGCCACCGTTTCCTAATCTCATCATGGTCGAAATATTCATGCCCCATATGGGCTTCAAACCCACTTTAAGCCTGAACAATATTTATCACATTTATATCCAATTTAAACGTGTATCGATATCGATTAATATATTATAACTATTATAAATCTATTTATTAATATTGTTCAACACATCAAATAATTCTTTTTATGATTAATATTTCATAAATACTGATTAATTTAACTAATGTATAACAATTACCAATCAATTAAATCATATGGTTAAAGGAGTATACATCGTTTCGGTTATGTGACTCTTTAGGTGTAAATTTAGTCAGCGATTAATATCAAACAATTCAAATATTAAAGTTTACACGTCACTTAACAAGTTGTGTCACATTTTGGTCAAATTTATAGCTTACTTGGTTTCGATAAAATCCAATTTTACTTTGCTAAGCTTTACCCGGTTGTAACATTTATTTACACCAATTCTCTTCGTTAAAACCATATCACTTTGGACTTATGAAATTTGATAACGCTCAAAATTCCAAAATGATCCATATTCAGCTCTATAGTCCAAACACAAAGTCCTTGGTTCAATAATAATAATAATTATTAATCGAAATGCTTTGGTCATAGATTTTGACTTTGAGTTGACTTTAGTACTAACCTCATACAACTAAGAAGACGAATCCTCTAATTAAATAGTGTTTCACTTCCAATGTTTCTGCTTGACCCAACTATAGTCATTCGATGTATGTCGTACCACGATTTAACTATAATCAAAGCGAAGCTTTCATATTGAAGATCAACAATATTTTCAAGTCAAGAGAGCTGTGTAATTTTATCACATCAGTATTTTCTGTTTGACTTTAGTTATATTAACAAACATAAAACTATCGAGTGAGTAATTACATAGTTATCCAATAACTATCAAGACGTAACCCCTCGATTCCTCCGAAGTCATGAGTAATACATTGTCCAACATTTGGGGAGTGTCACATAATCTTGTCTCAACGATGCATCGATATCCCGCCTCGATACATCTTGATTAGGAATATTTAAAATAGTATGTATATTTTGTTGTGATAAATCACTTATGGTTACAACGCATTGTAACTACTAACATAATACATACCATTTATGGATTTTCAGTTAAATATACTTTTAATTAAATTAATTAATTAATATAATAAATAATATCAAATATATAATAGAAAGAAAACACTTTTTATTTCGAACAAGATTGATTATCGAGTTAGATATATGTAATAAATTACTTAATTATCCTTAGTGCATATCACTAACTCCATCAATTAGATTAACAAACTCACACTAAAAGATGTGCTTAGATTTCCAAACTATCTTCGCCTTACAACACTTACTATACATAGCTTTCGGCATACAACAACTACTTTCATCTTTTTGGCATTCTACCATACAATAACTACTTTCATTTTTTTTGGCATTCTACTATACATAGCCTTCGGCATACAACTACTTTCGCCTTTATGGCATTCTACTATATATAGTCTTCGACATATAAACCATCACTAAAGGATGAGGTTAGATTCACAAAACCTCACTAAAAGAGAGGTTAGATTTTCAAACTATCTTCGTATTACGACGCTTACTATATACAACCTTCAACATAAAAGCCCTCACCAAATGATGATGTTAGATTTCCAAACCATCTTTTCTTTACGACACTTACTATACATAGCCTGCGACATATAAACCCTCATCATATGATGAGGTTAAAATTTCAAATCCTTACCCTCACCCAACAACGAGATTCGGTTTTAGAATCCTAACAGACATGGATTGATTTAAGAATTATGAGAACCTAATATATAACAAAGAAAGAGGGAAATAGTTGGGTACAAACTATGATCTAACTTATTTTAATTAAAAGTACACTTTGTATCATCATACAAAGTAAACTTTGGAGGGGCATGTGTTGTATCAAATTTTTTACTCACTATAAATACCAAACGAAGTAACCCTTGGCTTAAACTCAAAAGCTTTATTATGTATATGGTTCGTCATAAGAATTAAATATCAAGTCAATATCCTAAGGATAATCTACAAACCGAAAGTATGTACCTCAAAGCAGGCTACAATCGACATAATAAAGGCATTTGAGTATGATACAATTCTGAGACTACATACTGTCTTCAGCTTATCTTTCGGGACCTTTCTACAGTCATTAACCCCAAGAAACAACCTTAATCAGATGTAACCAAGTATACGTGCCAAGAAAGCCTAACTCAACATACGAGACGAAAGCTATTTCCATTAAAAGCCTAAAACGCCTCAATATAAACCAAAATCAACGACTAAGATAGTCTCCTTCCACTTCAATGGTTTAGACGGCCCAAAGCTTATACAAAGCATATGAGTTATAACATCTAAAGCAATATATAGAAATGCCACATCAACGGTCCATGACACTCTACAGCCAACCAGATAAAGAAACATGTCTAAATTTTAGTTCTACATGCGGGTCAAGTCACCAATCCAAGAGAAAAGCCCTATACCAACAACAGAGCTAAAATCGTTTATAAATACAAGACGCATACTTACAGTGATGAGATTTGAACTCTGACAGCATGGCTGCATACTACTCAACTCATTTGTAATCATCATAATTTCCCATGCTTAAGCTTTTTCTAAGCAGTCATTAATGGCAGATAGAGCCCATTAGACCTTGTATAGCTACTTACAACTTATTGACAAAGTAACAAAAGACTTAGCCACAGTGGACATAGAGATTCATTCCCGAACCACTACAAATTCTCTGTGTTTTTTACTTTCAGCACTTTATTTTCTTGCTACCTCTTACTCAGGCATTCGGCCTTCGACAGATGTTTTTAAATCATTTCTTCCACAATTCGCTTTTGGAACTTTACTTTGTTAGCTTGTGACCAAAAATCACGCTAATCGCATGGTTACTGCACGATGTCACTTTTGTCATATGAATAGTGTTGTTTGTGCCCGTCTTTTCAAAGAAAAAGTGCATGTAAAACGTTCTTTTGCATGGTCAGTTAGGCGTATGTTGCCAGAGTCTGTCGTGCTAAGACAAAAGAGCTTCAAAGAGTGTGGGCGGTTGATGTTGGAGGCGAGCGAGGAACCTGGTTAAGGAGAGGGTTAATGGCCGGATCGCTCTGTTGATAGGCATTCTGTATGTCGGGCCACCGTCGGTGGTGGTCACCCGCCAATGACCATATTGGTTTGTTTGGGTAGCGCACGCGCCGGGGTTGGACGGCCAGCTTATTGGGTGACCCTAGTTGTTCGGGTCGGGTAAGGGCCAATGATGCTGGGTGTTTGAACCATACAGGCTGACCTCTTCCATTCTTGCCCAAAAATCGAGCAACACAATCATAGCGTAGCATCTTACCTATGCAAAATGAATTTTATCAATCAAATTTCTATGACAATATTACACTTTCAGAATAATTGGATTAAAACACCATTTTAAGATGTATTAAAGATTTTCTAGCGATGTATAACCTTTGCATTTACAAATATTTTCAGAGGAAAGTTGAACTTCCTTTACATTGTTTTATACACATTTGCAAGTTTGTCATTTTCTTCGCACACGTTCTTTTATACATGTCAAGTATACTTTTACGGGAAAATGAAGTTTGAATTTTCTTCGGGATACAAAAGAAAGAATAATTTTAAAACAAAGGAATGTGAGACATTGTGCTTTACAACTTCATGAACGTTTCAAAGATTTCTCGCTTTTATAGCTTTACCTTTACAAATTTAATTTGCAGAAAACACAATGCATATCTTAAGTAATTACATTGGCACGTAATTAGATGGTAAAAAATGGAAGGATTCGTTGAAAGTAAAATGGGGCAACAACTCTGTAATTAAACTATCAGTGATGATTCAAAATAAAAGAAGTCACTAATGAACAAAACTGCAATGTAATAAGTTAAACAATTCAACAATAAAAAGGAACACAATCATATCCTACAGCCAAAGCCAGCCGTAGAATTATTTATTCCCAACAGGCAGCGAAACAAAAAGGGAAAATGTGGGTCAAACAAATATGTGCAAAAGTAGCCAGGGAAATGTTTCATTTTGCCTGGGAACACATTTCACACACAGAGGAAGAACTGTTATTTTCGTATGTGCATTTCCTGCACATCCAATTTTCATAGTCAGCATCAGTAATGACACCGTCGTTCTTCCTCATCTGACCGTTCACCTCTTCCAATCCATTCTCTAAGGCTTGAACTAGGTCTTCAAAATATTTGTTCGTCACCCTACACAGATAAGGATAATTTCACCATGAGGCTAATATCATGGTAGGAACTATGGAAGAAAATGTTAGTGCAGGGTGTAAATGATAAAGTATGCAGCACCTTACTCTACCTCTTGGTTTCTGAGAAGCTTGGTAAAATTATACAAGTTCATGATGAAATGGAAAATATCATCAAAGAAAGACAAAGATTTGATCTATATGTTACAAACTTACAATGCAATTTTGTTTCACAATGTTGAAGATATTTGCATGTTACATATCAAGGTTATGGATCTTGCATTTATATTGTTATGGATATTTTTTTGCTGCTTCAGTTGTCCTCTATAACTTTAAAAATTGCTTCATAAACTAAAATTCTACAAATAAATCAGATAACATAATCTACATTCCTCATTCTCTTATTCCCCGGAGTTCCCCCATCAATTTCTTTATTTATGGATTCCAATCAAACTAATTCTAGATATATGCGTTGATCTCATCTTCATAAGATAAGATTTTAAGCTATTGCAAAACTTTTAACTCCTTCAAACCGTAAATTATTGTAATTCGTCAAAATCATTCATTTAAGATGTAATTTTGACGGATTAGAAGTTTCAAAAAGAATCTTCAATGTAAATAGCTAACGAGGGATTTTCTGAAGAATAAAAGAGGTGATACAATCCATAGGGATAACGTAGTTGGTTAGGTCATGCGACGTTCAAATGTAAGATCGATGATTCAATCCTTACTAACTACATATTCTCGTGTAAATTCAACCAAGTTAAAAAGAAGAAGAGGAGGAGGAGGTGAGCTAGATATTTCTTTCAATGTAAATAACCATCACATTTACTCAAATAAAACCCACAAACTAGACACAAGTCGGCTAATGAGAATTAGAGCATGGATATTTTTGATTCTAGAGTGTCATCGGTATAGCAAAATAAAGAAGAGTTTTCATGTTCAATTATTATATAAAAAGGTGTAACCCAGTGCACGAGACTCCCGCACGATAGCAGGCTCTGCGAAGGTCGATAATGTACGCAGCTTTTCCCTTGCATTGCGAAGAGGCTGTTTCCGGACTCGAACTTGGACGCCCAGATCACCATACGGATGACCTAACCGTTGCGTCAAGGCTCTACCTTTATGTTCAATTATTATTATATTATCTCTACTACTAATAAAGAAAATATTCGTTGAACTAATTTACACGGTGCCTTTTTGAAATTCCAAAAATACCCTTGCTTTCCGTTTACAGGTTTGCGCTCAAACAAAATATCAACGTATACAATAATACAAACAGCCCGTGTGCGAAGCACGGGCCCATACTAGTATAATAAAAGAAAATTGATGCACACAATATTGGATTCTCGTTTACCAACCTCAATAAAATCATAAGTGAAAGTTGATATGAGGTTACCTGGTCAATCCAACTAGTTGGTGGCGGAACTCAAGAAAACTTCTACTTCTATCGCAAACATCTTCCAAAGCAATGATCTGTTCGAGATCTTTCTCAACACATTTATGGAGACGCTCTAATCCTGATTCAGCTTCACCTAAAAAAACAATTCAATGAGTAATGTCATACATATTATTTGATACACACACAAGCACACATATTTAAGCTACCTTATCCTAAATGTTGTAAATTAACAGTTAAAATAAGTGTCTATTGGTTAATATTGGTTTCTAACAGTGAAGAGAATATAAACTGGTTTCATTTTTGGTGGGGATGATATTCGAATTTGTTTGAAATATTCTCAGATTTTTGAACCGTTTGGGATTGTGTAGCTAAAGATACAAGAATGGTGCTACAAACGAGTCGTATCACACACATTCATATACATACAAACACACAAAATATGTTATATACGTACGTACATATCACACATTCGTATATACCAGCTGAACAAAGACAACAAATTCGAACCTCATTAGTTGATAGCTACCACTATTCACTGTACAACTAATTTAGAGTACGCATTGTGGGTTCAATGCATACTTTCTTAAAGTTTACATGCATAAGATTGGTTCCCTAAGTTTTCACATACACACACGTGTGTGTGGGTGGATGTGTATATACACATATATACATGTGTGTGTAATAGATATACATATATGTGTCTATATATATGTAATACATACATACATACATACACATGTATGTGTATATGTGTGTTAAATTTTGGTGATACAAAATCACAAATAGAAGGAAACAAATATGCAAAAGGGAATCACGTTTGTTCATTATAGAAATGCATTAATAATTGGATTGCATTTGAATGGGATGGCAAGGAAATTTATGCATGCGCACGTTATGGAATAATATATATGCAAAAGATATGCATATTATTTCTTTCTTCGTAATCGCATTGCTTTGCGATTATTTTCTTCCATCTTTGAAACGAGTGAATTACTTGCTATGTTTGCGTAATTTGTTACCGTTGTAATTTGCCTCCATTATCTTCTTACCATATTTTGGTAATTTGATTGATGACTCACATGAATTTATATTGGCTATATATTGAGGGTAGACTTCATTGTAAACCCATCATGATATTCAGCCAGTAATCTCCAGATAGAGTGTCTTTTTTTGTTATCTCTAATTGGGGTTTTGGTATGTAAACTCTTATCTTGTAATCTCTTGTAATTCTCTCAAGTGTAATAAAATCTCTCTTCTTTGGACTGGACGTACACTATCTAGATGATAGTGGAACCAGTATAAATATTATGTGTCTTCTCTTTTTTATATAGTTATTTACTATTTATTTGGAGTATAGAATAATTGCTGCTAGATTAAGTGATGTTCAAATTGGTAAATCTAGATCCTGTTTATTGTTTTTTCGAATTTGTGCAATTTATGCACAACAGATTGGTATCAAAGCTAGGCGATTTGTTCAGATTTGTGCATCAATGACTTCTAGAAAGAGCGGTAAATCTGGTGGTGATTATGCTATTACTCATTTGGATGGAAAAAGGAGATTTTGTGCAATATGGAGTGGAGGAGATTATGTTGAGAGAGAAGAGTGTTCTAGTCTTGGAAATTTGATGATAAGGAGTTTACTGTGTTGAAGAGACATCTAGATTTGGGAACTTGTATCTGCTTTATGGCTCGATGTTGATGTGAGAGTCTTATATTGATTTCCATGAGAAATTTGTTGTTTGGCAGATAAAGTATGTGGAAGAAGAGAGATTTGTCTTGTATACAGAGATTTGGATCAGCCTTGTTATGCCTGTTGGCTTTTTTGTTTTCTAGCTCTGTATTTGATTGGTGATTGAGAGAATTTTTTGGCCTTGGTGGCTTTGAGATTATTTTGGTATCTATCTTTTTTGATTTTGGATATTTGCAACATTTTGTTAGCGGGTAGGGACATAGTCTGAGCTCGTTAGCAAGGTGTGATGGAGGGTGACCTTACCAGGACCCATTGGGTAAGTATTCATTTTTGGTATCCATCTCGTTAAGAGATTTTGGTTGAAGGTGGAGTTTGATTTTTAAGAGTTTTATGTTGAAAAGAGAATTTGACTCGAGGTGGAGTGTTGGAAATATGTGATTTTGCATCAAGGTGGAGTGTTAAATTTTGGTGATACAAAATCACAAATAGAAGGAAACAAAAATGCAAAAGGAAAAGTAATCACGTTTGTTCATTATGGAAATGCATTAATAATTGGATTGCATTTGAATGAGACGGCAAGAAAATATATGCATGCGCACGTTATGAAATAATATATATGCAAAAGATATACATATTATTTCTTTCTTCGTAATCGCATTGCTTTGGGATTATTTTCTTCCATCTTTGGAACGAGTGAATTACTTGCTATGTTTGCGTAATTTGTTACCGTTGTAATTTGCCTCCATTATCTTCTTACCATACTTTGGTAATTTGATTGATGACTCATATGAATTTATATTGACTATATATCGAGGGTAGACTTCATTGTAAACCCATCCTGGTATTCAGCCAGTGATCTCCAGATAGAGTGTCTTTTTTTGTTATCCCTAATTGGGGCTTTGGTATGTAAACTCTTATCTTGTAATCTCTTGCAATTCTCTCAAGTGTAATAAAATCTTTTTTTTTGGACTGGACGTACACTATCTAGATGATAGTGGAACCAGTATAAATATTGTGTGTCTTCTCTTTTTTATATAGTTATTTACTTTATTTGAAGTATAGAATAATTGCTGCTAGATTAAGTGATGTTTAAATTGACAAATCTAGATCATGTTTATTGTTTTTCCGCATTTGTGCAATTTCTGCACAACAGTGTGTATATAAGAATTCGATCCCATTATAAAAGGAATAAATACCTTGCACAAATTCAAAAAAATTCTTCTTGGCTGTCTCATCTTCTGGGAGATAATACCCATAAGCATATGTCCAAGCAAGTATTCTCCTGCAACTTACTATCTACACAGTCGAAGAAATTGTAATAATTTGATGCAACTTACTATCTACACAATCGAAGAAATTGTAATAATTTGATGAATTCAACCTCTATATGGAAAATCATTGCACTGCAGAATAAATAAATTTGAATGAAATCTGCATTACATGAAAAATCATACCTGTTCCCAGGCCTCAGTTAAAAATTCCAGATCTGTTGTGTTCATGCTTTCACCGTTAAGTTTTTTCACCATTTTCAGAAACACATCGAGCTGCGCAAAAAATTATGAGTGGAAAGAGAAACACAACTGTTACAAGCTTATTTATACTTGAAATCAATAATTAAATAAGAATCCAAATCAAATTGTTAATTTTGCAGTGAATCATTTTATATTGAATTTGATCCTCGTGTTTAGAAAATGCAAGCACCTCGTGAGATGGATATTTAACTTGTGATTAAATGTTTAAGTAATTTGAACAATACAATAGGCCACATACCTTGTTAGACTGCATATCTTGTAAATCAGCACGAGCCTTTTTCATTGACTGTTGAAAAAATAGTAAGACTAAAAGTTTAAGAAAGTGAATTACATGCTTATGCCAAACTAAGATTAATAACGTCAAGGTATATCATAAATAACTATTTAATAGGCACTAGCAATAGGTACTAATGAGCATGTGTGTAATTCTTAAAACTTCTCTGCATTAGTAATGACCCAAGTGGTTAATTGTCAATAGAAATAATGCAGTACAACATTCAACCCGAGCATGCAGTACGTCTAAGATGAGCAACGCTAGAACAACCGAATATCCAAAGCAGGAAACATGTGGATCTAAAAATGGAGGGTGTATATCAAGCGTGGTAGAGATTTTACGCTTTTGATTACTACTGTATATTCCCCATTGCCCGATTTTCAGTTGAAATAGAATTTGCTGGTGCAATATTGATTACGCTGAGGGGCACAGCAAGAATTTCAGAAGACCGAAAAAAAGTGGAATAATTATTTTTCTTTTTTTCTTTTTTTATTACGGAAAATATCCTGATACATTTGTTTTTAATAACGAGCCAGTGTTGCAACACAGAAAATACTTTTATTAATAACATGAAAAATATACTGATACGGGTAGATGTTTCAAATTAAGGCACAAAATTACGAAGTTTCAAATTAATGCATAAGCATATGATGCTATATTACTTCTAGATGTTTCAATTATTTATTATGTATTTTTTTATATTAAAAGTAGTTTGTCTTATTAGTAACTAAATAAAGGTGGTAGAATCTTATAATTTATATAATATGATATTGAAGTAATGAAATGTAAGCAGTGTTTAAGGAAATGTGTTCTTTTTCCAAACGTTAGGGATAAAGAAGTTTAAGAAGAAGATAAGAGGAGAATGAACTTAAGAATCAAGACATAGAGCAAGAAAATAGAGGGAAAGAAGACATTTTACTAAACATCGCTTACATTTCTGTACTTCAATATCATATTATATAGGATTACAGGATCCTAGCACCTTTATTTAGTTACTAACAAGACAAACTATTTTTAATAAAAAAAACTACACGATAAATAAATGAAATGTCTATAAGTAGGCCTGTCAATGGTACGAGTTTCGGACCCGAACCCGCCATATTAATACGGGTACAGGTTTTGTCTTAACTACCTAGGCCCGACCCGGTTACCATTAGGATCGGAGACGGTTTTATCAAAACCCGACCCAGTTAGAGCCCGATCCGATTATTAGTTTTCCGTCGTATCAAAACAAGAGTGTGTATGTTATTTGTTTACCATTTTGTTTGTTTGCATGTAGATGTTTTTGCATACTTTTGTTGTGAATATGACTACATCACCATCAAATTTGTATGTTAGCATTATTTGTGTATAAATTTTACAAAAATTGCAAGTTTAAAATATGCTTTTAACATAAATATTATGAATTAGGTGTACAGGTATTATTCAACGGGCTTAAAAAGCCCGACGAGTTGGATCCGGGTATTGGTTTTGAAATACCCTACGGGTTCGGGCTGGACTCGGATTTTAATTATTGCAATCGGGCTCGGATCTGGGTTTTAAGATATCCGGACCGAACCCGGCCCATTGACAGGCCTAGCATAATATCCTATGTTTATGTATTAATTTGAAACTTCACAATGTAGTGCATAGGCTAGCCGGTTCATATGCCAGTCAACATTCATTAATATTAAGATCAAAATCAGGGGAAATGGACATTTATAGATCTGTGACACAAGTATTTCCATCTGTTGCCTTTGGTTTTTATACATGATACTAAAACAATTAGCTTCAGCACTACAACTACAATCTTGTAGTTAAGTGAAAAAAGAACAGCAGTAAAATTGAAGGTATACACACCTTCAGATTCGATGCCCATCGTTCATAATAATGTGTGTACTTTCCAATTGCATTTTTTGCATTAACCCTTTTTATATCTTCTTCATCCAACTATACCTCAAATAAAATTTTGTCAAGAACAGCAATCGATTATGTGTGTGTGTATCGAAACTGAGTCTCACCAAGCCTTTTCTTTTTGATACTTGATATCGATTGCAAGCATCGTAATCATGTTTTAACCATGGACCAAGGCATGTCCAGCAAAATTGATAACCACATGGCATTCGACAAGTCATATGCATACAACCCTGATTTTTCTCAATTGGCTTTTTACACCGTGGACAGGGCTTGGAGTTGGCAAGTATCCTAAAATACAGGAAAATGTCAGCATTAAGCAAAAAAAGCTTTAAAAATAATAATTCATACCTAGTTACCCTACAACTTATAAGGAAATACAAACTTGTGTCCGAATTCTACGTTTCTTCAGCATGTCTTCTATATTTATTCACTTCTGTGAAACCTTAATTACTTTCAACGTGTCTTTCTTATCCCTAGTTTTCTCTTATGCGTCTTTTTTACGATTTTCTTTTCTAAACCTTGTAGAATAAATTTTAAATAGGGAATAACATTTTTGTAGAAAACAAGATCAAAATTACATTTGTATCCCAGGAGTAGCCTGCTGCTCTTGTAAAGCAACTACTCTGGCAAAACAAAAACAGGATATCAAAACTAATTTTAATTTTTTATTTAAGAGGAAGAGCAGCAATGCAAAAGAAAGAGCTCATGTTCTTATAGGAATGCTCTAATAAATTACATCAGGAATGCTCTTATTATCTGCAGTACTTCTGAGAGTATAACACAGACATCTATTTTTGTTACTAAAACGATGATATTCACAAAAATGTTATGCATTTGAAGGAACAGATACATATTTCTGTGATTGTTGACATGCATCAAAAACTGTTCAAAACTTCAAATACATATGACACGAAACAAAAGTATAAGCTTTCTTTTATATTAGAATATAAGAAAGTCAACAGCATTTCCAATCAAGTTACGAGCAAATAAGAGTGAAGAAATGTACTTTACTCAAACATGAAATGTTCAGAATTGGAATGCTGCTTAGAAGTTAATATGACACAGCATACCAAGTCACATTTTCAGCTTCAGAAGTATTCTTCTGGATCCATGCAGCCACAGTTTCACATATTACTGGACGATGAGCTTCTTCATTACACTGCAAGATGATTATAATTATTACTGTTACTATGACGGCACATGCATCCATAGACATATTCTTTTGGAAAATGCGCATATGGTTTTTGTAAGAGAACAATTAAATATGAAAATAAACAGTAAAATTTGTACGTAGGATACACTATAATGGAAAAAAAAGAATATTTTATTATAATAAACATAAATTAACTGAAAGTGGAAAGAGAACTATGTTTGTTAAGATTGAGATTTGAACTCATGAACTAATTTATATCCATATTCAACTAAAACAAATGTTAATTCATGACCTCATTTGGTATACTATGGGAATTTAAAAAAAAAAGTGCGTTCCAACCAAAAATATATTATGGTATTACAATTATTATTATAAAATATTTTATATATATATATATATATATATATATATATATATATAATCGCTTTTTTTCTTTTTTTGCATAGTTTATAATTTATACCGATATAAAAATAACGGCATATTATTGTTACTTCAGAACACTCACATTCCAGCAAAAGACATTAGTGCATTTGCAAGCAACGTCGTAATTTGAAGTGCCCTGATCAAGCTTCAGTAAGAAATCACATCCAGGGGATGGACACCATTTTATCTGCTCAAAACATTTATGAAGTTATAATATGATTAAATCAGCCATAGTGCTAGTAATATATTCTAGTTTACATGCAACGAAGAATAGTAAAAAAAGATAAAGAATTCAAGACAACAAGTAAATTGAAAATTGAGCTATATGAGCCTGCACCCATGGTGCAGGCTTTGAGCTCTACTTAAATTCAGGGACTGTTGTGTAAATGTACACATTGAACAACGTGTACAGTTACCAAAACATCCTAAATTACCCCATGGTGCATAAGAGTATGCACACCATGGGTGTGCCCCCTTTTTCTCTAGTTATCCAAAAGCAGAGACAACCTTAGGGATCTTTAATACCTTTTTACTACATTCTATATAAGACTGAAGAAGGAAACGAGAATATTTTTTTTTATCTTCATCTGAAGCAATAGCATTAACCATATTTTGGTCAACAGAAGCAATGCAAGATGTGTCAGGGCATCGCAACGCCAAACAACCTAATCCACCGTTTATCGATGCACCAATATACCCTGCCATGAGTATTTGAACAATGAAATTATAATAAAGTAATATCAGCAGAAAATAAAAACGGTTAATAGGTATGTAGTGAAATTAAATATGAAGCATAATCTAATGGAAAAACCTCTCCAACATTCGTGACAATATAGATGGCGGCGACAAGATGCAGCACTCAATTCATCACGTGGGAATTTGTCAAAGCATATCTTGCAAGTAATCTACATACAGCAGCATGAACATTTCGATCATCTGAATTTTTCAAATAAAGACTGTGGTTTAAATAGAAATATTGTGTACTTACATAACGTGAACCTGTCTTTCTGATTGGAAGCTCAAACAAACCAATATTATTCTTTACATTTTCTTCATCAGCAAACCAATCCTCATGCACCTTATTAACATCCCTGGTCATTTAGATAAAAAAAAAGGAATCATCAGAAAGTAGATTAGACTCTAATACTGCAGAAAAGAGTGTACATGCATATAGTGAACTCAAAATAAGAAGTAACATATGAATAATGCACAATGTAAAAATTGAAATTACTGGGACGCAATGCAAGTAATTAGGTCAGGTAGGAGAGTAACTTGCTTACCATCTATAATGGCAGAGAATGAAGATTGATTGAGATTTTGTAATTGATAGCAAATTTGACAAATCAGATATATCCTTCTCTTGGAATTTTCTTACCTCAGCTTCACTGAGAACTGTATAGACCTAAAAAGAAAAAAGAAAAATACATCCATACAGAACACTGAAAATTATAACTAATGAAGATGGGCATTTAATGTAGGAAATAGTCATATTGTATATCCAAAATACGCATAACAAATATCATAACTAAATATAACACTTATTTCTACGTAGTACATCTGTAAGCTCATAGACCTATATGGTTGGATGAACTTACTATATTTGTATTAGAGAAATGTTAATATGTGCCCTAATTGCACACGTTAGGATTGTCGATTTGCCCAAGCAGTCTCCTTGAAATCCACATGTTCAATTTTATGTAAGAATAAAACCGATATTTAAAAAAAAATTGTTTTTTAGTATAAAACAATCATTGCTAATTTTTAGTATAAAATAATCATTGGTAACATATGCCCTTAGAGTCCACTTTAACACTACCCTTTATATTAACAGTCTTCAACTTAATACAATAATATAAGTATCTCAAGGTATCTCCTCAAACTGTATTTCTGAGGAAAATAAAATGTCATACGGGCTTATGGTTAAACCCATGTTATATTAAGCATGAAGCAATGGGAGGCAACAAAATTTGCCACCTCGCTTAATGGCGTTGAAGCAACACTTTACTTTTTTGAAGGATAAAAATTCAACATTTGAGTACTAGCGTCTAGCATTGTTATTTAATTTTATAGTACAACGCGCACGCGCACAAACACCATTTTAGCATTTTTATAATACAACGAGAAAAACCATGTTCAAGCTTAACTTCTGTAGATAAAATTTTGAAAATAATATAAAGATTTCGAAATTATTCTATCAAATTATAAGTCTCGTTTCGTTTGAAAACGAATTTTGTGTTTATAAAATGCACAGGAAAGAGAAAGGGGTGAAAGACGGTCAATTGGAGGAATGATTTTGACATTTAAAATCGAAAACGACTTTTCTTCTTTCCTGTTTTGTGGGAAATACCAAAAACTATCCAGTTGCTTTCCATTCTCTCATTTGTTGCAATGGCTAGAATTTTTCAACCGCCCTGTTTCTCCCATGACGGTTGAAATACATATTGAAAATGCAAAATACAAAACTTATTTTCAAGTCAAACATGTCCTAAGATTTTTATTTCTTGCAATGCTAGACAATAAAAGATATAAACGTTATATTTTTTTAGATTTTTTGTGATTTTTTTTACGTGGGTCTGATGTACACTCGCACCCAAGGTTTAAAGTTCAAACAAATTTGTAAGGACAAATTTTCATTTTTGGACCTCGTTCGAAACTTATTATGAAAATAGACACGTTTTTCATTATTCATCCTTTAATACTTGTGCATTCTGAAAATGTACAAGAATATAATTTTAATTTGTACTTGCGCAAATTCAAAGTGTGCAGGTATATTTTTTTGAAAAAAAGTTTGTACATGCGCATTTTAAGAATGCGCATGTACAAAACTGCTGTATAGTTGAAAAAAGACTCGTTTTCACAATAAGTTTCGAACGGTGTCTAAATTTAAAATAAGTTTTTTTTCGAAGGCCTAGAATGAAAATTTGTCCAATCTGTAATGCAAATTATGAATACTATATTTAGCTACAATAACAGTGCAAGGCCATAAATGAGTCAAGATATCAGATATAAATATATTATATTTTGCTTTGCTAGCATATATTTTCTTGCAAGCACCATACATGCAATTTCTAAATCTTTATTATCTTTGATTCGTTATGAATAATATAAATAGAGTCCGCTATTTTGGTCAAACCGTGAATTTGCAAAAATGCAATTATACACAAATGAAAGGTTAAGAGTTTGAATCCCGCTTAGAACAAATATTAATATCTTTATTAGATGAAAATTCTAATATATAAATAAGATCATAAGCTTGAATCACACCCTCAGCAAAAAAAAACTATATTTTTTTATATATTTTTCAATATATCTATATGAAAGCTATGTATAAAACGGAAATTTAATAATTTCATATGATTGCATCTTTTTATGCAAGTGCATTACGCATACCGCACAAACAAAGCCAACCTTAATAAGGCCAGTATATTCAATGTACATTTTTTGAATCCAACAAAATAATTTTGGATATAAACGAGCCTATCATATTTTGCATCAAAACAAACTTTTATTGTTGATTATTATAGTTCACAGATTAGCATTTTAGACCATATTATAATATGTCAGTTACCCGGTCTTTTGACTAAGCAGTTTTGCACTGAAATCAGAATGTCAGGATAAAGACGAAATGGTTCATGGACTTAGGAACATGCTTGGAAAGACTACGGGAAGGAACTCAAGAAGTTATAGAGTAATTGGGGCAAAGGAAAGCATACTCGGTCCCGATCACTATTTTGGCCTCCAGTGGGCCCTCCATGCTATGTTACAAGGAGATATAGCTTAAGTGATCTTTGTGAAGTATACTTCTTAAGGAATACACGAACAATTCGAAGGATTTTCTGAAAGAAAGCAGACAAATATAAGCGGTATCAAAACCTCTTGAATACGACTCAATCTCAAAGGAAAATTGCTCGAAACACAATGGATCACGGGTAGAAGACCGAAGGAGGGAAGAAGATGAACTCCCCCTCCAAAATTCATGTCCGATCACTTTTGGCCAGTATCGAGTAAAATTTATGACTCCGGGGGGTCATCTTCCTCTCCTACACTCTTGGATCTGAATCTGGACTTGATATTTCATGGGTTTCCAGTTCTGCCGGCCGATTTTCCTACAAATACAACTCAATGGCAGCTGAAAAAGGACTTTTTGGCTTATTATCTTTCTCATCTTCTATCTCTCCTCACCGTAGTCACTATGGCAGATACTATTACTGTTCTAGGCTGTAAAAACTTGTCAATCCATTGTACTAGTGACTCTTAATCAAACAACTCAATAAATTACAGTGGGCGTAGGTCAAAGATTGCCGAACCACTTTAAAAACTTTGTTGTTCTCTTTGTTTCTCATATATTTTCTGCTAGATCTCTGCTATTCTAGAGGACTTTGGATGTTGTGTCACTTTTGGTGTCAACAATGTGAGCAACCAATTTGAGATGGATCATCTTCCTCCGGTGAGAAACTAAAAACAGATTCACTGAAGGAAGACTTTTGCTTCATATATTATTTATAACATACTAGTATAGAAAGAAAACGGACTCATTTAATGGTTAGCTTCAATGGATGAGTCCACTGGTTATTTCTTCACCAGAGGAGTTGCCCGTATTTCCAACCCATGAAGTCATTTACATTTACAATTAAAAAGATAACAATTATGCATGTTTTTCAGTCGATCACAAATTTTCGCCGCTACCTGCAAAAGATGCAAAATTTATGCATTTTGTTGTCAGAAACAAAAGCAGTCGGGGAAATTTGGATTGTAGGAGCTAAAATTCACCTTAAAAATAAATAAATACCTCCATTGAAATATTTCTAAACCACTAAAACATATAATTTAATATGAAACACTGGAGTGAATTTACATGACCGTGATTTGAATCATATGTTTGAGTGGTTTAGAAGTTTCAGATAAATGTAAACTTTCAAAGATGATCTAAAAGGAAGGAAAAAAAGAAAACACATCTTTACAAAAATATTATTATTTTATTGAATGAAGGAAGACTTTTGCTTCTTCGATTGAAGGAACAGCTAGTCATCACGTTTGGAGAAGATTCTAACTTTATCAACATAATGCAATAGTGCAACGTCCAAATCAACGAAACGCCATTTATTAACTTTTAACCAAATAAATCTGCTTATAATCAAACAAGAAATACGTTTACTTCGTAAATACTGATAGTAACTAAAAGCTATGCAGTAATATTTACCTTCTCTGAGAGTTGATCAAGATCGTCCGACTCCTCAATATCATAATCATCGCTGCAATCATATATCTCATCATCATCATCATACTCCATTGAATGTGCAAAATAACAGATAAAACTCTAGGGTTTCGTTTTGGGAATCTATGGTGTATTTCTCTTTCTTTTTTCTTTTGGAGTGTTCTTTTTATCTCCGAATTTTTTGCTTATTTATACAATTGATATTTTTACATTTATTTAATGGGACTCTTTTACACTTTTGGCGATTCACTGGGTAAAAAGCCCTGCAAAAAGGTGCGTGGGGATCTGTAATTTTACAACTTGGGCCACTTGGAAAAACTTACGGTCCAAAGCTAGCTCCAAATATTGACGGAGGACGCACAAAGTTTGAGAAATTTAGAAAAGGTCATCCATATTGTGTTATTTGTTTCGCGTTTGGGTTTACTTTGAGAGGGATCATGAGTTGCTCAGTGGTTAAGTTATAAAGTGTTTTGTGATAGCTAATGTTGCATAGATGAATTTCCCTTGAGAACCTTCTTAACATTGAATAAGTTTCAAGCATAAAGTTAGTAACATTATCACTTGTTTGGATAAAAAACTTCTTCGTTTCTCGTCTTACACTGTCATTTTAAAACAATAAATTGGGGATTCATCAAAATCTCAATGTTAAGTGACGTCGATTTAAAATCAATAATCATCTGCATTTTTCTCTAATAACACTTGAGTTACGTAAGAACTCTACACTATGTCAAAACTAGAAGTCAAGGTAATTTGAAGTCCAACAGTGTAAAAGAAAATTTCAAAATTTTAAACTGATTCTGCATGGGTTAGATTTTGAGAAACTTGAGTTCTGAATGTAAACCAAAATTATATTTAATTTAGAAAAATGATTTGACATTGATTCAGATTCGTAGAAAAGCATAGGAACATCGTCATTAGTAAAATAAGAATAGGAATATGGTAGCAACAAACAAAAGAACACGGTTATATAGTGGTTTTGGTACTAGTCCGCTTTCATTCTCTTGTGATTATTGATTGGTAGTCAAAAATACAATGAGATGGTTTCGATCAAAGAAATAACATAAATCAAATTTTGTATCAGAGAAAAACAGGAAAAATTAAAAATAAAAAGGTACTTCGTTACTACTACAAATCCATATAATTTAATAATATTCCTCATCAAAGCTTTGCAACCTCAAACATAAATAGGTGTCTTGCAAGGAAAAATAGTACTATAATCTTTATATATTAACTTACAAAGTTTAAGATAGAGTTAGGGGTATGCCCTAAGGGCGAATATATGATTTGTTACATATACCTAACTCGATAGCCAATCTTATTCAAAATAAAAGATATTTTTTTTCTATTACATACTTGATATAATGTATTATATTAACTAATTTAATTAAAATTAATAGAAAACCTGTAACGACCCAGAATTTCAATCATTTGAATTTGAGATATTTAATTGATTTTAAATATTAAAAAGTTAATTTTTTTAAAAGTTAAATAATGTGAATTTCAAATATAGAAATTTATTTGATAATTAAATTGTTGGATTTAATATTTGAGAATATTTAAAATAATTCAATCTTGAGTTTGATACGAATGAAAATGATTTCGAAAGTTGATTTAAATTCTATTTAAATAAGAATGAAGATAATTTAAATTTAGATATAAAAGCGATTAATTTGGTTTTTATAATAATCTGTATTAATTAACTGTATTAATTAACAAGTGAAAATAGCCTTTCGGGGGCATTGTCTCGGATTTCGACGAAACAAGTTCCATTGGATCCGTAATAGTGAGTTATAGCATGCTGTCGAATTTCGTGGCAATTGAACATATCGTTTGGTCGTGCGAGTTTGAAACGCGTATAAATTAATTAAAGAAATTTAAATAATATAATTTGATTTGAAAAGCTAACTTCTGTATATGATAGAATTGGCTTTCGATACTAGTTCCATAAAACGCCAGGCGGCAAGCTTCGTTTGGAGTTCGAAAATTTAACGTGTGAATAGTGCTTTAAATTTTTTCTATAAAAGGACTCGAAAAACTTTCTTTTGCAAGACCTAAATCTAAAACCAAAGCCAGCCACCATTTCCCTCTCCAAATCCAATGGGCCAAACCCACCGACGCCACCATAGGCCAAAACCAACCTTCGACTTCAACTACAAAGATGACCGGGGCGACGAGACAAGCGAGATCAACGGTGGGATCGTCGAAATTCGTGTCATGGTGACCGAATTTTGGCCGTTTTTGCAGCGACATTGGGTTCGAGTTTGGGGCTCTACGACGGTCGGGGGGCGAGGCGGAGCTGGGGGCGCGCGCGACGAGCGGCGGAGGTGGGTGGAGAGGGTCGCGGTTTTGATTTTTGCACGGTCGATTTTTGTTTTCCTCGTGCCTGGACGAGCGTGTCAAGGAGGGAGGAAAGAATTATTTAGATGAGGGTAATTGGTTTAAATTTTTTATTAATTGAAAGTTAATTATCATTTAATTATTTCGAAAGTTAATTAATCCATAACTCTTTCATACGAGGTCCAAATTGAACGCAATAAGTTGCATTGCGATCGTATCGACGAATACTATGCTGTGGAGTTGGATTGGAAGGAATCGGAGCAAGTAGGAATTTGGGTTAAAATTAAACGTCCGTTCAATTTTAATTCTAAACAGGAACGTTTTTGATGAAACTAAAATCAAGGTGAGTTAATCTCACCATTTTGGTTAATCAGAAATATATTATAGTCAATAAAAATTATTGATTGGATGTGTGGATATTTTATTGTTGATTATTATTAACTGTTTGGATGATTTACTACTTTATATTGTTGTTTGGATATATTCCCACTCCTAGAGCGGGTGAGACCCTATTACGTTCCCGTATAAGAGCGGATGACCCTTTGTATACGAATCCCACCTCGAAGCGGTTGATTTATATTTTTATGATTATACAATATGTGATGCAGGGGACATTTCAGAGGGATCCAATAGGATTCCTCACACTGTTGATTTTATTTTTCATATAATTTGATATAAGATATGTCGAATGCTATAATTAATGACATGGATATGATTTTTCTTATTTAGTGCTTTAATAGCACCGGGCCTCATATTTTGGTATTTTAAAATACCATAAAATAGTGATTGATTTTAAAAGGGGATTTCAAAGTGATTTTGAAAATTATATATGTTTTAAATAATTATTCTTGAATTATTTGAAGAAGTTATTTATTTTAAAATAAAAAGTATGATTTTTAGACATTATAAATTAATAGTTATATAAAATATTTTAAATGGATATTTTCGAACTGTAAAATAAAGATTTTTATAATCTTAAAATAAGTCCGTCTTTTATGATAAAGGGATATGTTTTTAAAGGAAAATCGAAATATTTTGATACAAATATTTATTAACCATTTTATATAAAGTTATATATATATGTATATATATTAAAGATTATTTACAAATGAGAGATTTATAAGTGTGATAATTTATAAAAGTGATATTTTACAAATGAAGTGAAGATTTGTAAAATCGTGTGTGTTCTGTTAATAAAAGTATGAATTTATAAACGGTGTTTATAAATTAAAGGAAACCGTCATCATTTAATAAATTGGTGAAATAAATCAAACGGTGGATTTATTATAAGATGTGGAATGATATTTTAGAAAATAGTTGATTCTATTTTGGAAATTGAAGATGAAGGTAAATTTGGAATGTTAAACGATATTTTATAAATAGAAAGGAATTTATGAAAGAAATCTACCCATATGGGGGCAATGTTAAAAACGAATGATGATTGATGTTTTTAAATGGGGTTTATGAATAAGTGAGATTTATAAAGGAAATAGAGTTATAAAAGAGAAGGAGATTTATAATTATAGTTTTATAAATAAGGAAATGACCATGTTGGAAATTAAGTATGGATTTTTATCAAGGACATATAGTTATGTTTTAAAGGTTGTTTATTAATATTAATATTGTTTTAAAGTGGTTTATCGATATTTTAATATTTTGAAAAGTTAATTATTTAAATTATTGATATGGGTTGAAATCAATTTTAATTATTTATCAATAAAGTTTTGAAAATTAATTATTAGTATTTATAAAAATGTTGAAGATAAATTATTATTGTTTTATTTAGGATATTTTGGAATTTATTAATTATTATATTAAAATGTTTTAAAGTTAATATTTATTTATTTATAATGTTACTAATATATATAATAGTGTTTTTAAGTAAATGATTAGAATTTATATTATAAATGTTTCCAAGATTTATAAATAGGGTTTTATAAACAGATGTAGATTATAAGAGGAATCTTATAACATGTTTTGGAAAACGTAAAGGAAAATTGGTTAAAAAGATAAAAGAATTTTATAAATGGTTTTAGATATTTATATAAGAAAGTGTAGAAATGGGTTTATAGATTTATAAAAGGAGTTTTATAAATGGTTTTGTGGATTTATAATGGAGTTTATAATTTATTTTAGAATTGGATAAAAAGGGAATCTTCTAAAATGTAGGTGAATATACTTATACCGTTGAGATACGTATATGGATATTTTTCCAAGTATTGAGAAAAAGGGATTTGTGGGTATATATATCTTTGTAAAAATAGAATTCTGATTCAAGTATTGCAAAGTGAATTTAAATTAATGAAAGGTTAATTAAAAGGAGATTAGTGGTTTCTTGTTTGCTTAAACATTGTTGGTTTTTCCCTATGGAACTAAATCCCTGATTGAATGTTTGTTATTTGATAGTTAAATAACCGACTATCAGATTTGGACTCAAAACGTAACTTTGGAAATACCTAAGAGAAACACGTGAGTTATATGGCACAGTAATCTCCGATGATCCTATATTGTGCGTGTAAATCTCGTTTAATTCTCCTAGGACAAACGATAAAGAAATTTGTCCACTAACGGTTAGAAGGTGATCTCTGCTCTTATCTTTGACTATTTGTTTCCTATAAAACCGAGGTTGAGTTTATCGAAATTATCGAATGTTGTTTCGAAGAGATCGGGATCAGATATGTTATACGAAAACCACTTCGATCCAACAAATGCATTTTAAAGTGAAGATATCTTGAAGATGATGGAATTGAAGACGGAGTCCTCAACCATTTTATTTAGTCCCAGGACGAACTTGTATGGATGAATGCTAGCATTGCATTGTTGCATGAAGGGCAATGTTAGCATTCCAAGTGGGAAGTGCTATATAAAAGGTAAAACATAGCCTCGAGCCTCATCAACCGTGAAAAGACAAAAATCGGGCATGCAGCAGGGCCAAGTGGGTCGCTCCCACAAGGGTATGGTCATTCCAAATCTAGATCGATTACCATCTACTCATGTATGCTTTGGGGCCCATTAACGAAAGGGGTGATCATATTTGATACTACTAGTCAGTGGTAGGCCAATCCTATATGGTAGGGGTGCAAGATGTTCTTGTTAGACCTCGGTGCATTTTATCTAGAGATGTACCATCAGAAGGTAGTTCCTTACCTGTCATAGTATGGAATCCATTCTCCAATACGAACTTTTATGGTTTTAGTTGTATACCTATTATGCTGGAATTTAATTAATGTAAAAATTTCGACTAAGATTAATAAGTATTTGTATCTTAGACACTATTATAATATCAGAGAATTTCATATGAAATGTTTTGGTTATCGTAAGGTAAAAACCCATCCGTGTTTATATGTGATGTGGTCTTATAATATACTTTTGATTTTCAAAGGTCTTCTAGAATTTTAAAATCCAGTTGGGTGTGTTTTCTCACGTTGGTTTTCCAGACTGACTTAGGTGTTATATTATTATAATGCTCGGGTAAGATCGAACATATTTATAGATTTCTTTGGATGCATTGGAGCTCAGGAGTCGAGTTGGAGGTCTTCAAGTCGTATTCACGTATATGTTTAATTTTTGCTGCTTTGTTGTTGAAATCGGTAGCAATTGTGAGGACGAGTTGTTATAACTGTTTAGGCTGATGATTATGATTTGTTGTTGTACTCTGATGGGTGTATGTATATAACAGTTTCTTTTTTGTAAATATCATTGATATTATATTATATATTGTTCCACTGCGATTGTGAGATTCTGTGTTGTTTCAGTTTATTTCTCTTTTTCTTCTTTCTGTCCTTCTTTCTTCTTTCTGTCCTTCTTTCTTCTTTCTCTCCTTCTTTCTTCTTTCTTTTCCCGTAACAATCGGGTTTTTCGGCATTCGATTTGCTCGACGTGCAATATAGTTTTTGTATTGGTGTCGATTTTCGAGATCCTTGAAAATCCCGAGTTATTACAATTGGTATCAGAGCTGAAGGTTAAGCGAGAACCTTGGCTTTGGTGGGGTAACTCATTAAGAAATAAGGTAATGGAATGCCTTATTATGAGTTTTGAGTGTATATATATGAGCGTGTATTTGTTAGTGATTATAAAAATGTTTTATATTGTGTTAATTTATCTGTTGAGTGGCTTATGAATTTTGGTCGGTACATGGGACACTACGATATCGATAGGGGTTTCTAAACGCTTAAACAAGGAAAACCAACATAGTATTGTTTGAGAATTGGTAAGTGAAATAATTTTACCTAAATTATATTGTATATGTAAAGGAATAATTTTTTTAGAAATTATTATAGTTATATATGGTGTGTTTGGTTATTAGTAAATGATAATTTTTGATTATTATCATTTGTTATTTGTTGTGTTGTTCTAATAAAAGTTGTTACTATTACAATCTAAACAAAGATAAACGTTTGAAATAAGTTGTACAAGAAAGTGAAATTATAAATATGAATTATAGAGTATTGATTATAATTAAAATAATCAACATTTGTGAAATGATATTACTTAAGAAGTGAGATTATATAAATATTATTTATAAAAGTGATTTATAAATGGAAAGGAAATAAAATTGCATAAGTATATTAATAAATATGATGTGTAAATAAAAAGAAAAAGGATATAAAAGCTGAGAATTTGAGTAATTAAATCTAGTTGATTTTTAAAGGAAATTTTCAAAGTTTAATATATATATATATATAATATTGTTTGGAAAATGTTTTGAATGGAAATGTGTTAAAAAAGGATTTAAAATGTAACGACCCAGTTTTTCAGTCGTTCGAATTTAGAATATTTAATTGAATTTAAATATTGAAAAGTTAAGTTTATAAGTTAAACAGTTTAAAATCCAAATATAACTGTTATTTGAATAATAGAATTGGCTAAATAATTGAATATTGAATTTAATAAGAATGAATTCTAAGTTGATTTATATTCTATTCGAATTAGAATAAAGTTAGTAAACTTTTAAAGTTGAATTAAAAGTGAATAAACATAAATTGGAAATTAATCGATTTAATTAACGTGTAAAAATAGTCGTTTTTGACACTATCTCGAATTTCGATGAAACCAGTTTAATTGGATCCGTAATAGTGAATTATAGTATGTTGTCGAATTTCATGTCGATTGGACTTACTATTTGATCGTGCGAAGCTGAAACGCATAGAAATTTATTTAAGTAATTTTAATTAAAATAATTCGATTTCGTAAACATATCTTCTGTATATGATGAAATTGGCCTCCGATACATATTCCATTATGTTCGGAATAAGGGTAAAACATTTGGAATGCTAGGCGGCATGCTTCGTTTGGAGTTTGGAAATATTTCGTGTGAATAGTGTTTTAAAGCATTGTGTATATAAAGGACCCAACTCACCCTAAATGGCTCAAACCCTAAACCTAATTACACAGCGCCGCCACTTTCAAATGTACGGCCGAGAACTTTAGATCTTCCTCCTCGATTATCACGCAATCCATCCATTAATTCGAAAATCCTCCAACTAGAAAATTGAAGAGCTCAGCGAGTACTACAACTTCAACGGTCATGATGTGCTATCTCGTCATGGATTGGCCGGAATTCGCCTCCATTCGTGTTGCATTCGTACGTCATTTTTGTGGTCGTGGAGGAGAAATGGATGATCACATGGCTGGCGTTGGTAGAGCAAGGAGCGGCATTTGTGTTGTGGTGGTGGATGGCACTCTAGTGCCACGAGGCATCGTGGAGCGGCGATTGAAGAATAGCGGCGTTGGGTGGTTTAGAACAGAACAGGGAGAGGGAGGGGAGAAAGGAAAGATGGTTAGATCTATTGGCATGAGATCGTGTGGCCAGGATTAAATCAGAGGTTATATAAAAAATGTTATATTATTTTAAATTATAAATCGTTAAACTTATAAATGCATAACTATTTCGTACGACGTCCATTTCGCACGAAACGAATTGCGTTGGATTCGTATCAGCAAATACTACATTCTAGAGCTGGTTTGGATGAATTTGGAGCTGTTGAAAATTTTGGTTAAATTCTGATGCCTGTTCGTTTTTAATCGAAATAAAGCGCTACAACGACGACTGCAACCAAAGTGAGTAAAACTCGCACTCTCTGGCCCGCTTATATTTTATATAAGTGGGGATATTTTTATTATGATGTTTTGATGACTGTTTGGATGTATATTATATATATATATATGTATATATATATGTATGTATATATATTTTGGTTGGTTGGATGTATTCCCGCATATTTTAGCAGATGAGACCCTATACGTTTCCGTGTATGAGCGGATGACCCTGTGTACGCGCATCTGCCTCAAAGCAGACATTGTACATTTTTCTCATATGCTGTATTTGTTGCGGGTTACAGGTTGGAAGGATCCAACAGGATTCCTCACCACTGTTGATTATTTATTTACGCATATTTAATTATATGTCATAACATGTGATTTGTGATGCAGGGAAACAGATTGGAGGGATCCAACTGGATTCCTCATTATTGTTGATTATTGTTCATATATATGTTATATGATGTGATGGATGCTATTTTTTTTGAATTGGTTGTTTATCCCCTTGTTTAGTGCTTAGCAACATTGGGCCATGTTTTCAGTGTTTTTGAAATGGTTTAAAAGTGATTCCAAACTGATTTTTGTTTAAAAGTGATTTCAAGTGATTTCAAAGTATTTGTGTTTATAATTAGTTTTGAATTATGAAAAGGAGTTTATTTTAAGTGGAAATTAGCCACAAGGGCCTCTTTAGCAAGTGGAATTAGTTTCTAGGACACACAACTGAAATAATTATTTTCAAGGACAAAACGTAAAATAATTAGTTTCTAGGGCCTAAAAACCTATGAAATTATGTCCTTGAAAGTAATTGGACTGCTGACTTTGTCCTTGAAAGTAATTATTCTGCTGATTTTGGCCTTGAAAGTAATTTCTTTGAATGTGTGTCCTAGAAACTAATTGGACTACAAAGTTTATCCTTTTGGTGAAATGCCCCTTATTTTAAATTAAAATGAAAGTATGGGTTTTGTTATTTTAAATATACAGTTTTATGAATGTTTTCAAATAGAGTTTTTGAATAGTTTTTATATATAAGATTCATAAGTAATGTTTTGTGAATAAGTAATGGATTTCTAAATGGAATTTTATAAGTATTAGAAATGGATTTGAAATCAATATTTGTGTAAACCGTTTTATATAATGGATCTATAAAAGGGATGTGTATAGGAATTGTTTTATAAGTTAGTTATAAATTGGATTTGCTATTGATATTTTAAGGATGGTTTTATAAATGGATTTTAACATCAATAAATATTGTAATGGTTTTATAAACGGATTTTGGTAAATAATGAGATTTTAAAAGAAAAGATTTATAAATGAAACTTTTTAAACAAAAGGATTTTATATAAAAGAAGTTTTATAAATATTTAAATAAATGGATTTGTAACCGAATAAGTTGTAAAATAATGGGATTTGCAAATTGATATTTAGAAATAGTTCTATACATGGACTTTGGAGAATTGCAAGTTATAAACATGGTTTGTAAATGTAAATGATTTATTTTGATAAGTAAGTATGGATAAAGTAAGTATATTCATGTTTTGAAATGAATAATATTTGAGGCAATAGTTTTAAAATGATATTTAAAAAAAATGAAGTTTAAATTGTTTTGAGGATATTGTAGCATTCCTAAAATGGTTTGTGTATATACTTATTTTTGATTTAAGTATATGATGTTATTTTCTAAGTGTTGAAAACAAAATGATTTGTGAGTATGCTTATTCCATTGAGATAAGTATATAGAAATGTTTTCCAATTATCGAATATTTGAGGAGTTTTGAATATATATCTAGTATATGGAATGTTTTCCAATTATCAAATATTTGAGAAGTTTTGAATATATATATCTAGTATATGGAATGTTTTCTTATTATTGAATAGTTGAATTAGTTTTGAGTATATATCTTTTTAAAGATATTTTGGATATATATTTGAAAGTGTTTTGGTTTATAAGAATTATAAAAGGGCCTAATTATTGCTTTAGTACTAGATTATGCCTATTAGCAAAGTTTTGGTTCCTTGACTTGATGTGGATCGTGCACTTAGTACGTAGCCAGCTATGTAGGTTTGATTATTGTTTGTGTTGAAAATGTTGATTCGTATAGTGCAGAGTGAGTTTATTACTCCAGCCTATCAAGCTTCCTTCTTAACCGAAGGTTAGCAAGTTGAATGTTGGAACCATGATAAGTCTATAAGACTTGGTTTCTATACAAGGTTAAGAGCCACTTTTCGATATTGATGCGGAGAGACCGGGATCATATTTATTCGAAAACCATTCCGGACCAATGTATGCGTTCGGAAGTGTAGATTATTGATGATGATTTATGAAGATCGAGGATCTTCATAGCATGAGGATTGCTTGTTGACATTCTCTGGGTCGCTCCCATTATAGAGATATTTATAGCAGTGGTCTCCTCATTGTGGAGATTTTTCGGATTGCAAGGACTACTCGCTACTAGTGGTAGTAGGAGAGTGCCTTCGGTTTCGTTCAGTCCCAGAAAAAACTTGTATGGACGTTTGTCTGACATTGTATTCTAAATCACATTTGAGTGGTTTCTATAAACGTATATCAGTTGGTGGCGGAGAAGGCAACTTCTCTTAGCTTAATACCCTTTCCCGAGACATACGAGCTCAGGAAGTTATACTTTTCTAGAAATCAGTCATGTGATGTGGAACGACAATGTGGAATTCAAAGATGGGATATGTGAGATGTGATATGTGAAAGGTAGTCGTAACCTTGCGAGCCTCATACCCCAGTTTTGATCGGATACTATATGGTCAGGTGTATGCATATTTTCGATTGAGGTTGTTTATATAGGTGACCAGATGTTCTGGGCCTTATGGCAGAGATACAACGATGTCTGAGTCTTTGGATGTTATTCGCAGAGGGTATCCTTTTTTAGCCATATATATGGATGTATAGTGGCATATGAGTCTTGGATGTTAGCCGTGGATACAGATTAATCTTTCCGCTAGTTCCCTATCATGTTGGAAACCCAACTCCAATACGTGCCTGCCATTTTGTTTTGTAGATCCTTAAATGATTAGGTCTGAAATGCTATATGGGTAACCATTTCGGTTATATTTGATATTATTTGTGAAATAGACACTATTATAATATAATAGGATTTGATATGAAATGTTTTGGTTATCGTAAGGTAAAAACCTGTCTATGTTTATGTGTGGACGTTGGTCTTACGAGATACCTTTTGTTTTGAAAAGAAATGTTTTGGTAATTTTATAAATTCAGTAGAGATGTGTTTTCTCATGCTGGTTTACTAGACTGATCCGGGCGTTCTTCCCTTTCAATGCTTGGGTCAGACCGAGTATATTTTCAGGTTCAGATTTGATGCATTGGAGCTTCAGCAGACGAGTTGGAAGTCTTCAGATCGTATTCCCGTATATGTCTATATTTCGCTGCATTATTATTTATGTTATCGGCATTTGTGAGGATAGGTTGTTATAACTGTCTAGCTGATGATTTTGTTTCATGTACTCTGATATGGTTGATGTATGATATTACAGTTTCTCTTTTGTAAAGGTCATGGATATTATATTATATGTTATTCTGCTGCGATGTAAGATTCTGTGTTGTTATTGTTCTGTTTGGTTTTCTTCTTCTCTCTTTCTTCTCTTCTCTTCTTCTCACTTCTTTCTTTCTCATGATTATCTACAATCGGTGCACTTTGGGTCGGACATGTGTGGTTTAGTGTCGGATTCAGAGGGCGTCGGGTGCGGGTCGTCACACAAAAAGAAATAAAAGCACTGAATTCACTTCGATCGTTGGGAAATAATTCGGGTGATGACTGCAGCATCATCAGTATTTATTTTCGAGTTTCTAAGTGATGAATTGCTACCTTAGTGATTTTCCATTGGAGTTTTGTTTTGGTAGAACAAGTTTTGATTTTAAAATCCAAAATATGATTTGATAAATATATGAAAATAAGTTTTTGAATTTATAATTTAAAATGGTATAGATAAGAAAAGAAAATTTGGAATTCAGATTTATCTTAAGTAAAGTTAAATAAATTGATTAATAAATAAAATGAAACAAGTTAAATGAAAATTGAATTTGATTGTATGAATTAGTGAAATGGATATGAACTTGAGTTATAAAATGAAATTCAACTTAAGTATTGAAGTGATAATAAACATTAATAGTGAAGTATAAAATGTTTATAATGAACTTAAGTAAAATTTTGATGGAATGGTTCTTAAGTGATATTAGTATTGAAAGGAATATACTAAGTAATAGTGAAATAAAATTTAACTTAGGAAAAGTTAAAATGAAATGATTTTATAAAATGATCTATAAATGAATTAAATATGGAATGAAATGTTGTTAAACATAATGTGAATAATTGAATGTGAACCAATGAATGTAAATTAATTGAATATAGATTAATTAAATGTGAATTAATTGGATGAAAATTAATTGGGCATGAATGAATTGGATATGAATAAATTGGATGTAAATAAGAAATGTTAGTAAATGAACCGAGTGTAAATAAAGTGAATGTTGATAATTGAATGTAAATCAATTAAATGGAAATAAATTGAATGTTAACAAGAAATGAAAGTGTATAAATATAATGTTGGCACTTGGAAATGTAAATTGATACGATGGTGAATTAATTGGATGGATATTATTTGTTGGATGGTTTCTCTGGTTACATTTGTTACATTTGCGTATAGTTATTGTATATTCTATATTATATAGGGATGTTACTTCCTATATACATGTTCTCATTGATTTTTGAGTGATTAGTAGGTGCGGATGGCGTATGCTTTGTATTTGGAGCTCGCTTCGTGTTATATTAGTTGTATTTGCTTGTTAATACTAATATAAGGTATGTATCTCAGATTACATATCGTACTTATATATTTTTCCTTACGGGATGTCTCATCCTTGAAGATGAGAATATATTTATGATTATATATATTGTAAATTTTTCCGATCGAGCCGCGCAAAGGAGACATTGGCAAAATTTTCCAAAATTTAAGGAGTTAGAATTTTTTTGAGAATTTTGTAAAGGAATTTTTTAGATAACTAAAAATTTGATTTTATGTTATAATTTGGAATGAACGAATGGATGGAAATTAGTTGGTATAGGTGGGTGAATCTAAAAGACTTAATATTTTAGAATCTATTTCAACTAGTTCGTTTCAAAAAGTTAATGGGTTTAGGCATTTTTCTTACCTTGGAAATTTTGGGGATGTTTAAGGCGGGAAGGATGTAACGACCCAGAATTTCAGTCATTTGAATTTGTGATATTTAATTGATTTTAAATATTAAAAAGTTTATTTTTTAGTTAAACAACGCGAGTTTCAAATATTGCAATTTATTTGATAATTAAATTGTTGGGATTCAATATTTGGGAATCTTTAAAATAATTGAATCTTGAGTTTAATATGAATGAAAATGATTTCGAAAGTTGATTTAAATTCTATTTAAATAAGAATGACATAGTGAACTTTTAATTTAGATATAAAAGTGATTAATTTGGTTTTTATAATAATCCAATTTTAATTAACAAGTGAAAATAGCCTTTCGGGGCACTGTCTCGGTTTTCGACGAAACCAATTTCATTTGATCTGTAATAGTGAGTTATAGTATGCCATCGAATTTTGTGGCAATTGGACGTATAACGACCCGTAAATTAATCACATAGTATTTGAATATTTAAATCATTTTTAATATTTAAATAATGGATTTTAATAACCAACTAAACATCTTTTAAATAATAATTATTGATGTTAAAATTATTTTCAAAGTATGTTTACTAAAATAGTTAGTTTAAATAAAAATAGAAAATGTGACCGAAAAACATTTTCTGAAATTTCGACTTTTCGGTATCGGAAAGTCGTTGGAAACGTCGTGCACATTTGTATCAACATGCACAAACATATACATATCATATGGTAAGTTAATTAAGGTATAAGTAGCAATAAACCATGCTTATTTTAAATATAAACATGATGTGGCACATTATGTTTAAAAGAAGAAGAAATAATAAAATATAAAATAAGCTTTCATCTATCACCATACCTTAATGCACATTATGGAGCAAGGCATGTTCAACCATGGGTGTGGGCCCCAAGTAATGTGTAGAAGAGAGGGGGAGGGGGACACGTGGCATCTTATGAGTGTTGGAGAAGAGACAAGGCTAGTTTAGTCATTTTATGTGTTTTCATGCCTATATATACCCATCCACTCTCCACATTTTCATACTTTAAGGTACCATTCTCATTTTCTAAAATCCTTCAGCTCTTCATATGTGAACATTCATGGCTTCTTAGGAAAATTACTAGGTCAAAAAGTTAGTCCATCCACCTTAAAACTAGTTTCTATATTCCTAAAACCAAGTTAAAACCATTCCACTTCAATTAACATTCAAAACAACACCAATAACTCCCCATTTTTCATCATGGCTATGCCCTACAGCCTCTAGGCCAACCTTAAAGCACCTCCAAGGCCCACTAAGTCAAGTCATTTGCTTAGCAAATCCTAGTTCTAGTGTTATTCGAGAAGTTAATGCAAATTCCGTAAAGTTAGTAAGTGTTTCGATGAGTAGAACTCTACCCTTATAATCAAAAGTTTTTAAACTATTTTAATGCTCATATTATTGACATATGAATGTTTGTTATAATTGTGTAGTGATGGTTTGGTTCATGTTGCAAAAAGTTATCGCATTTGGTAGTTACTTTGCATGTAGTAGGCGATATGAAAAGTTAGTGGCTAAAGTTAATTATATCGTTACCAAATATTGGATATATGTTGTATTATTGTAAATCACCATGTATATATGCTCATATATTTTCTATGTGATGTTTGGTCGAGTTGTTAGTGACATAAACTTGTTTACCGAACTGCCCGTATAACGATAGTCGCTATACCGACACTTTCGAAAAATCACTTCTTATCGAAACTGTTTGGTTTCATTTTCGTGCTTGGATTTTTTACAAGTTAAGTAAGTTTTTGAAATAATAATGATTTCAAATTTGTTTAATTATTTTAATAATGATTAAATAATTTAATTAATAAGGATTAGGGTTAACTTATTAACGATGTGTTTTAAAATTAACTAATTACTTGGTTAATGATGTTTTGAAATTAATCAATCATTTTATTTAATGATGTTTAAGGCTAATTAATCCTTTGATAATTATGGATTAAAGTTAATTAATCAAATTTCTTATGATGTTTTTAAATTAATTAATCTTTTTAATTAATGATTTTTTAAGGTAAATCTATTTGTTTTAACTTTAAGTAAATTTTCCTTTAATAACGTTTTAAAGTTGTTAATCATTTTAAATAATGACATTTAATCTTTTATTAATCAATTTAATTAATTATATTTAAATATAACTAATTAATTGAATTAATGATGTTTTAAAGGTGATTTACCCTTTTTAATTAAATGCATTTGAAGTTAATTTATCAACTTAATCAATGAAGTTTCAAAGTGAATTTATCAAAGTAAAAACAATGATTTGACTTTGTTATTCATTTTAACTAATGATAATAAATTATTTATTTATTTAATTTAATTAATTATAATTAATTTTTAATTAAATTAATGGTGTTTAAAAGTGATTAACTTCTTTTAGATCATGGTTATTGAAGTAAACTCATCATCTGAATTAATGAACTTTTAAAGTTAATTAATCAATATAATAAGGATGTATTTTAGTTATTAAATCCTTTTTATAATGATGTTTAAAGTTTGTGATCTTCTTTAACAAAGTGTTTTAAAGCTAATACTTGTATTGTGAAGCCCAAGGACGAGTTCGGTTTTAAAAGTAAAAGTTTGATTCGTTTATGGAAATGAATTAATTCCCATAAAGTGATATCACGAGTTCGGTTGTAGGAAAGGGATTACAAAATATAATGTTTTAAAGAAGATATTAGTGAGGGGAAACCCATTCCGCTAAGCGGCGTGGTCTCACTTAATATCAGTAAACCGAGATGTAACAGAATTATTCACACCAGGATTTATGTCCGACTTGAAGTTTTTGTTTCCCCTTAAACTCTCGGGTACTCAAAATTGATTTGAGTAGGCCGAGGGTTGAGGTTTTCAGGTTTCAGTCTTTTGGTTAATAAGACATCCGAAGACGAGCAGGTGGCTGACGGATAGCTAATTAGGATTTGCTGTTTCATTTTGTTTTGATTCCGTTGTGTATATATGAGTCAGATATGACTATATTGCTTTGATCAACCAAGGGGGCATAATCATATGTCGCTCTTGGCGTATTTTTGTAATGATATATTTAATCATTACCTGGGAAACATTAAGGGATTATGTAACATGGATATGAATTATTGTTTTGAAATGTAATCAGCAAAATGTTGTTTTTGCAATCTGTGATTTTGTTTATATTCATGTACTTTTGATATTATCAATACCATTATCATTACCGTATTTTGTCACCAGAAGTTAATACTATGGATGACTGCAGCATCTGTAGCGCTTAGCTTTTGGCCTCCAAATACAGGATGTTAAAACTTGGTATTAGAGCATGGTTTATGAAAAAATTTAAATTAAAAATGGATTTTAAAACATAATCCTAAGGAGTTAGAGTAAGATTGGGGGCATGGGAAAATGCTATAATAACGTACTTGTATTTGTTCTATATAAGTATACGCTTTTATCTCTAGTCTCTTATCCTTGTTAGGTTATTTTTCTGTATGTCATAAGGTTTGAATACATATATGTAAGGAAGAAGAGGAAGAGTTAACCAAGGAGGGGAGGGCACCGAAGGAAATGCTAGGCTTAGCGTGAGAAGAGGTCAAGGTCAGACATAAGTAGAGAATACAAGTGCTGGAGTCCCGCAAGTGGACATGGGGGTTATGTATCAGTTTTTTGTAAATATGATGCAAGCTGGAGTTGCAGTTGGAATGGTAGGAGGAAATGCTGCAGGAGCAGGAGTTCCGGAAGTTCCGGAAGTTAATCATTATGCTAAGCTAGGTGGAGATTACACCAAGCTTGGAGGAAAGCCGTTTGTTGGGACGGAGAATGCCATTGAGGTAGAGAATTGGTTTTTGCATTGCGAAAGGATTTTTGCAGATTTAGGGCTCACCGATGAGCAGAAGAGGAGGTTGGCATCTAGACAGCTTTAGGGAGTAGCTCTGTTCTGGTAGAATAGTGTGACTGCGGCGGTGGATGAGGAAACTATGACCTGGGAAGATTTCAAGGGAAGGTTCCAGGAGAGGTTTATGTCAGCAATGGCACAGTCAGCTCCGATCAGGAAGTTTGCTGAGTTTGAGCAAGGGGAAATGTCAGTCATGGAGTATGTAGAGGAAGTTCAAGAAGTTGGCCCGATATGGGTATGCCTCAGTGGATACAGTCATGAAGAGGAACGAGAAGTTTATCAGGGGGTTGACGCCTGAGTTAGCTAGGGCCACATTACCTCATGTTAGAGATCCTTCTGACTTTGTTTTGGAGATGGCCTTGAGGCATGAGGAGTTGCTTGATTCTCTAGAGAAGGGTAAAGCCAAAGAAGTCCAGGTTGGGCAGAATCAGAAGAGGAAGTTCTTTCCTAAGAAAGGTGCTCAGAAGGGTGGAGCAGCTAAGAAGGAAAAGTCTGAGATTGTCTGTTTCAAGTGCGACAAGAAGGGGCACTTTGCTAATGAGTGTCGTACTGGGAAAGCTAAGGAAGTGGCTGGAAGGAAGAATGTCAGGTGCTACAACTATGACCAGATTGGCCATTATAAGAGCCAGTGCAAGGAGCCCGCTAAGGATGGAAAGGGCAAGGTGTATGCATTGGAGCCCACTGCTTCTAAACCGACAGCTCAGGAAAAAGGAAAGGCAGTCGTGGGAGGCATGCTTCAGATTCATGGTATGACTGTTAGCGTTCTATTTGATACTGTGCATTGCATTTTTTTATATCTAGATGTTTGATAAATAAGCTTAACCTAGAACCCACTTATTTAGTTACTTCCTTACGGGTTGCGAATCAATAGGAGGGTATGCAACTCTAGGGATAAGATGTGATCAGTTAAAGTTTGACCTGTTAGGTCATGCTTTTGTTTGCAGTTTGCATGTGTTTGATTTTGTGGGGTTCGGGATTATTCTTGGGATGGATTGGTTAAGTGAGTATGATGCTAGGATATTTTTCCAGGATAGGAAAATATTGCTTAGACACCCAGGTTGTAGTGATCGGATAGATTATACCATAGAAGGTTCTTGCGGTGAGATGTATGCCTTGTTGGGTGCTATGGAATTGGATGATGAGTTGAGTCGAGTTTTCATGGTTAGAGAATTCATAGATGTTTTTGAGCGTGTAGTTGGATTGCCGCTGAAATGAGCCATGGAGTTTCAGATTGATTTAGTTCTGGGAGCAGAACCGATGAGTAGATTGCCAAGCAGGATGACCCCTTCAGAGACGAGGGAGTTGAAGGTGCGGTTGGTGGATTTAGAATGTAAGAATTTTATCAGGCCAAGTAGTTCGCCATGGGGAGCAGCTGCAGTGTTTGCTAAGAAGTCGGATGGATCGCTAAGGCTATGCATCGATTATCGTAAGTTGAATGAGAGGACGGTAAAGAATCAATATCCATTGCTAAGGTTTGACGGTTTGTTCGACCAGTTGAGTGGAGCCAAGGTATTCTCGTAATTGGATTTAGCGACAGGTTTCCATCAGCTAAGGGCAGCAGAGGATAGTATATCTTTGATGGCGTTTAGAACCAGGTATGGGTCGTACGAATGGTTAGTCATGCCATTACGACTAACTAATGCGTCAGCTTTCTTTGTGGATTTGGTGAACCGGGTTTTCCGAGAGCACTTGGATAGGTTCGTATTGATTTTCATAGATGATATCTTGATTTACTCTAAGGATGAAAGAGAGCATGAGGTTCATCTTAGAGTGGTGCTTGAGACGCTGAGGTAGCATCAACTGAAGGCGAAGTTTTCGAAGTGTCATTTCTGGAAGAAAGAAGTGAAGTAATTTCTTGGTCATATAGTCTCAGAGGAAGGGTTGTCAGTAGATCCGACTAAGATTGAAGCAGTGAATATTTGGAAGAGACCCAAGACGGTGACAGAGATAAAGAGTTTCCTTGGGTTGGCTGGTTATTATCGGAGGTTCATTAAGGTTTTCTCACGGATAGCGGCACCGATGACCAAACTGACAAGAAAGGATGTAAAGTTTGTGTGGACTAGTAAGTGTGAGGAAGCATTCCAGAGTTTGAAACACTTATTAACCCATGCACCGGTGTTAGTTGTTCCAAAAGGGAATCAAGATTTGGTGGTTTACACCAATGCATGTGGAACAGGATTACGAGCTGTGCTAATGCAGAGGGGTAAAGTGATTGACTACGCTTCTAGATAGCTTAGACCGCATGAGGTCAGATATCCGACACATGATTTAGAGTTGGATACATTTATTTTTGCTTTTAAGGTGTGGAGACATTACCTTTTGGGAGAAAGGTTTGAGCTATATATAGATCATAAGTCACTGAAGTATTGTTCTCTCAGAAGGAGTTGAACATAAGACAACATAGATGATTAGAGTTCATCGCCGCTTATGATTTTGGGATTGATTACACACCAGGGAAAGGCAATAAGGTTGCAGATGCACTTAGCAGAAAACATCAGAATGCAGTTTTAGCAATGATTGTTGTGTGGAAAGACTTGGAAACATTAACAGATTGCAGAGTGTAGTGGAGATCCGAGGCTTGGTCTAGTGGAGGTATAACTGTATTATCTTGTTTGGAAGTTCGACCAGTGTTGATCGAAAAGATTGCTTCTAAACAGATGGAGGATCCGGTGTTAGCCGAGCGTATCAAGAAGCTAAGAGAAGGAACCATGAGTGATGACTTGAAAGGTTTCAGTCTTGATCAGAATGGGAGGTTGAGAAAGAAAGGAAGATTATGTGTTCCAAGTGTAGGAAACATAAGGAAGGAAGTCTTAGAGGAATGCCATCGTTCGAAGTTCTCTATTCACCCAGGAGGTACTAAGATGTATCAAGATATGAAGAGAAGTTTCTTTTGGGAAGGTATGAAGCGGGATATCGGGTTGTGTGTGAAGCAATGCATGATTTGCAAGCATGCAAAAGCCGAACACCAGAAACCAAGTGGGTTGCTTCAGCCGTTAGATATTCCAGCATGGAAGTGGGATTCTATCTCTATGGATTTTATTGATGGGTTGCCTAGGTCGAATAGGGGAAATGCTAGTATATGGGTTATAATGGACAGATTGACCAAGAGTGCCCATTTCATTCTAGTTTGGTCAACCAGAACGACGTTTGTTTTGGCAAGGTTATTCCTGAAGAATGTGGTTAGACAACATGGAATCCTAGTAGCATAGTTAGTGATAGAGATCCTTTGTTCAGTAGCAAGTTCTGAAAGAGTCTGCAGGAAGTTTTGGGAACCAAACTTAAGATGAGTACCGCTTACCATCCGCAGACAGATGGGCAAACATAAAGAGTTAACAAGATCTTGGAAGATTTGTTAAGGGCTTGTGTTCTAGATTTCAAGGGATCTTGGGAAGATCATCTGCATTTAGTCGAGTTTTTGTATACAGTACAAGAATTTTGATTTTTAGTAGCGCTCAAAAAACGCTACTAAAAGTTTTAGCAGCGTTTTGATAAACGCTGTTATAAAGCCCGCGACTAAAAATACCTGATTTTTAGTTGCACTTATTTCAACGCTATCATAAATCGTTTTACTGCAGCGTTTATGAAATGCCACTAAATTCTTTTTTTGCAGCGTGTATAAAACGCTACCAAAATGTACTTGGTCTGCTAAAAAATATTTTGGTAGCGTTTGTTAAACGCTGTAATAGAGGACACAGTTTATTGACAAAGCATGTAGCCACGTTTATTAAACGCTACTATATATGCTCTCCTTCGACCCTTTATTTTTTTGCAGTGTTTTTTAGTAGCGTTTTCGAAACGCTACTAAAAATATTCCAGCTCTGCCTATAAATTACCTCCAGTTCAATCTTGTTCATAGCTTATAACATAATACATAAACACATACACATTAAACAACCGCAAAATACATATACATATACACATACACATTCAAACATAAACACATTTAAAAACCATAAAATACATAAACAAAAGCACTAACATAAACAATATGTTAACCGTACATAGAAGTTTACACAACCGAACAGTAGTTTCAAGACAAAAAATTAACCGTACATAGAAGTTTACACAACCGAACTATGTACCACAAACAATATGCTACTGCTGTAGTTAAAGTACCATAAACATCTGAACTAAGCAAGTACAATAAACAACCAAACTACCTAACAAGTACGATAAACTAGTGCTGCTACTTCTCATTCTTCAGAAACGCCTACCTGTAGACAAAATATAATCCACAGTGAGACTCAAGTTATAATCAATACTGAGATAATAATGACAGGACCATCAATACTGAGAAAACAATGAGACTAAAGTTATGCACAACTGAATATATGCAATCTTGTGTTCAACTGAATATGCACAACTGAATATGAAAACTAAAATAATGTGCATGTTAGTTTTGGCCAAGAATAAAATGAAAATGAAGATTTGTCATCAATGTTTTGTACATTTTATCTCTGCCTGTACATTTTCATATACTCAAATACAGATTTTCATATACTCGAACACAGATGAAAATATAAGTGTACATGAATTATTTTAGATAGTGAAATTAGGTAGGTGTAAGAAGTCTGCCAGACCCATATGGATACATCCAAACACAGATTCAAAAAATTCATAACGATAGATGCATTTGTTGATAAAAATATGGGATAATAATATAATATGGTCCTAGTATGTAAAATGACTGGAAACTTAAGATCATAAATTATCTTTTAAGTACGTACAATTAGTCGATATAACTTATGGCTAATGATGGATTATACCACCGACTAATTACAGTTAATATATACAACATAAATACCATATTTTGATAAGCCTGATCATAGTAAATTCCAACATAAATTCTAACTTATTCACATTGTTGCATATTCACATAAATCATTCAAGTACAACAACTGTTTGCACATCTACAAGCAGATTATAATAAGCCAATTTAGAGGACAATTTCAAATAACTTTGAAGGCCGTCCCTTTTCAAATCACTTAGGCATTATAATTATTTGAGTTGATGGTTTAAGTATTTTGTTGCTACTGGTTATCCATGATGGTAATTTTGCAAAAGTATTTTATTACATAAAGAATTGCATACCTTTCATTTTGGTTCCATAATAACTTTTGCTGTCGGCCAAGCTATGGGAACGCCAAAGGCATCTTCCATGCACGTCAACTCCAATGTAGGTCTCCATAGCACTACATCCGGAACTCTCACAATTTCAACCCAAACTTTTACAGCATCACGTCCAAATGGACGACAATGGACCATCGATATTGGATCAGTTGAAGTGATAGTTCCTTTAGCCACTACTTCGTTCGTTTCACCCACATCAATCAACTTGCATTTATTATCTTTTGTCAGCTTTGCAATCGGCTGGAAAAATGGTGCATATTTCAAACAGTGCATATTGAAAACTGTGTACTTATTTTAGAAACCAAAGCATACAAAATGCAACAACACAGTGGTGCATATTTCAAACAGAAGAAACAAAATACAAACTACAAAATATTTCCAGTATATTTACTTACATGTTGTGGTTTCTTCGTGATTATGGGTGTGGATATCACGGGAGAAGTCGCACAATTTACATTCCTACCAACTGCATCTTTATAAACTTCAACTTTTGATTTTGGCCATGCTACTTTCCTACCAACTGCATCTCTAACGCACGACATATCAACTGTGGGTCCCCACAAATATGCATCTCCATTTATTACATTGGCCACCCAAATCGCAAAGGCAGCCAGACCGAGCGAAATACCATTAACAAGATGTTGTGGATCTCTGGTATAGATTCTTCCTTCGGCAACTACCCCTTCACCCTCATTCCAACCATAAATCTTGCATTTGTCGTCTTGGGTGTTGTTGTCACTTTAAAAAGGAGAAGTGTAAATCAAGAGTTTAGTGATTAAGTGAAAATATTGTACAAGACATATTTCTAAATTAAATTTGTGGAAGACCGACGTAAATATTGTGAATTATAAAATTTACCGTACTGACTTCATTCAGGTGTCCTCGCAGCGGCCTCTTAATGCAATTTAATGGCCATGCTACTACCTTATTCTCAGCGTTTGCTAATACTGTCATTTCAGGTGTAGGCCTCCATAAGTAAGCATCTGGTTCTTCCACGGAATCTATAATAACGCTCACAACATTTGGTCCAAGACGAATGCCATTGACAACCTCATTTGGGTCCATGGACAACACTCTTCCATCGGCAACAACTGTAGAGGTTCCATCCCAATTCAACACCGAACATACGTCGTCATTGCTCTACAATTATTCAATAGAAAATTATAGCAATTACTGGATCAAAAACTAAAATCCAAATGTTATTTCTTGAGTAATATAATTATTATTTTACCAATTCAGGTGTGCTCCCTTCTTTCGAACTTTCTTTACCCTGCAGCAAAGCACTAATATAAGGATATTATAATCTTAGGAGCACTAAAGTGGATACGCACAATACTTAAAATGTCACTAGAATCAGTCCAACAAGTTTGAATGGCAGAGTACATACAAAAAACCAGTTGTTGTAGCATTATTTACAAACATGTGTGTCTGAATTCATTATTTTCAAAATTATTATATAACAAAAAACTAGTCGTTATGCATTGTTTTTTTATTCCCAGTTACTATAGTGTTTTTATATATACTTTGATGCTATGCATATTTGCAATAAATTATAGGTGCATTAGTAAACCTTGTTCATCATAGACTTACCTTTTATGTTCAGTGATCAAGTGTCAAGACGACATGTGCACCCAAAACTTGTTGAGAGTTTTATTTGAGAACAAATGAAAATCAAGTAGGAACACCTATACTACATATACTGTTTGGCTACTCAAAATTGTTAGTCCATAGGATGGTGGTTTTGATGACAACAACTATAGAAGTGTTATAAAATATGTATGTGCAGGAAATCTATATGCAGGTATCAACAAAAGAAGACTGTACAGTAAAGAAGACAAAGATCAAGAGTTCAAGATTGAAGACTCATGAGATTCAAGATATTCAAGAGTTCAAGACAAATAATATAGTTAGGTTAGATATTTGTTAAAACTCCTTGAAAGCACTATCATTCTTTTTTATCCAATTTACTCGTGGAATGGAATCCACTTCGTTCTTGTTAAAGGGATGGAACCCTAGTGAGATGGAACTCACGAAATATCTAGTGGAACGGATAGTAGCCCTATTTTGTTATCCACTAATTTTGATTCAAAATGATTTTCAAAATTATCTCTTGTTTCATAAAATGATTTTCAAATATTCCTTTTCAAAAGAAAAACCTTCGTTCGTATTTCCAAAAATGTTTTAGCCTCAAAATCATATTTATCATTTTGTTATATTTTGATTTCAAAATTGTCCTTGATATTTTAGCCTCAAAATCTATTTTAATATTATATTTACTTTAGTTTATTTACCTTGATTTTAAATATATTTTAGTATATATACATATATATATTCATAAGTATTTCTACTTCTAAATACCTTATACAAATACATAGAGTCCATTTGAATAAAGTTGCATATGTTTTAAATCATCATTTTCAAAGAAAAGCAAATCATCATTTTTACTAGACCATGTCGACATCCTCTTTACTTGTCATGTCGACATACTTCCCGTTATAGCAAAGGTTGTTTTCAAAAGAAGTGTCTATTCGTTTAAATCTCTTTGAATGGACACATCCATTCATTCTCTATAAATAGAGACTGTTATGGACGTTTTCCAGTAACTACTTTCCTTATTTTCTCTCCTCTTTACTCTCTTATCTTATTTTCTAATCATCCTATCCATATTCTGCCAAAATCTTAAGTGAATCAAACCAGAATATCTCTAGTTTGATTCTCTGCCACTCTCTTCAAAGAATCTCAGTGCTTATCAGAGTTATAGATACATTTGTACTCAAAGAAACTTGTTTAGGGTTATAAAGGTGTGATCGTGTCCTTGGAAATCGATCGGGTGAACTTGTGTCCTGTGAATCAAGTGGTTCTACCCAGAGACCTGAGAATCTGGAGGGTGTACCTCGTCGCCTTGGAATCGAGGGATTGTAATCTAGATTATTATTGAATAGAAAGCCGTACGAGTTGTGCGGGACTGGATGTAGGGTAACACCGAACCAGTATAAAATTCCTGGTGTGTTCTTTCCTTTACTTTCTTTTTATTTATATTTGCATCTGTTTGTGATTCTGTGATTTGATCTGTGATTGTGTATTTGCATTAAGTTAGTTAAATCAATTTAAATTAAAGAAGTTTTAAAGAAATTCTTAAAACACTATTCACCCCCCCTCTAGTGTTAAATAGCCTTAAGATCATCTTCCGCGTCCCTTTCATTTGGTATCGGAGCAAGTTTTTCAAAGTATTCATAACCTGATTTTTGAAAAGTAACAATGGCTACCAACACTGGTATTTCTAGTTCATTTGTAGAGGGTCAGTCCACTGCCAGACCACCACTTTTCAATGGCAGTAACTATGCATATTGGGCATGTAGAATGAAGATATATTTACAATCCATTAGTTTAGAAACATGGAATATGACACAAACTGAATACACTGAGCCCACAACTGATTTTGCTCAATGGACGACCGTTCAAAGAGAAGTGGCTCAAAACAATTCAAAAGCCATGAATATTTTATTTTGTTCACTAGATAGAAATGAATTTAATAGGGTATCTGTTTGTAAAACTGCATATGAAATCTGGAAAACTCTGCAAGTTACTCATGAAGGAACAAGCAAAGTTAAACAGACCAAAATTTCTATTCTTACTAATCAATTTCAATTATTTAAGATGTTGCCTAGTGAATCTATTCCAGATATGTATAGTCGTTTTCAGGATATTGTTCATTCACTAGTATCTCTGGGAAAAGCAATCTCCGAAGAAGATCAAGTCAGGAAAATTCTGAATTCACTCACTCCAGAATGGGATCTGAAGACACTGGCGATTGAAGAAGCAAATAACATCAGTACCTTAAAGATTGATGAATTAATTGGAAATCTGATGTCATATGAAGTTCAAATTCAGGAAAGAAGGGAGAATAAGTCATCAGAAAAAAAGTCCATTGCCTTTAATGCACTAACTGGTGAATCAGACTCTAGTGATGATGATGAAGAAATAGCCTTCATGACAAGAAACTTTCAAAAAATTCTTGAAGTATAGAAAAATGAATAATCACAAGAGAAAAAGTCTTGGAAATAACACTGAATCACTCAACAACATCAAATGCTTCAATTGCAATGAGTTTGGTCATTATCAAAGAGACTGTCCACATCAAGAAAAGCAAACTCCTCAATCAAACAAAGAATATTCAAAGAAAAGAAAGAAAGCATTTGCAGCAACACTGGATGATTCAGATACGTCCTCAAGTGATGATGAACAGAAAACAGAATTGGCAAATATGTGTTTTATGACAACTTAGAATTCAGATAATCAGGATGATATGGAACTCAAACAAGGTACACGTTTACTATTTTAATTGGTTGAAAATTGGTTGCTTAGAATAGTTTATTAATTAAGTATATAATTAATTTTATTAACTTAAAATTTTTCAAATATCTTTTAAAAATTTATAAAATATTATTTTTATATATTTTCTGTATAATATATTTTCAAAATATATTCAGACAATAGTCATAATATATATAAGTATATATATATATATATATATATAAATCTTGTACATGTTTGAAATCATTTTTGCAAAATCTGATGTGCATGTCGACATGGCACTTATTGGTAATGTCGACATACCTGTAGCAAATCAGATTTCTAAATTTGAATTCAAAATTCAAATTTCCCTCCACCTTTTCACTAACTCCTATGTTCTGAATAGTTATGACTCTTTGACCAGAGAATCCACCTATTCAACCTCTTTATATCTATCTTCTATCAACACTTATCTCCATCTTCAATTCAAATTCAAAACAACTTTTTCAAACACTCTTATCTCTTCAAAAATGGCATCCACTAGCAACGTAGCCGGAATGAGGCTGTCAAAAGCCACCAAAGATCATCTCTACAATAATAGAGATGCCATACTTGCATACATTAATTATGCAACTTATGGAAAAGTTCATTCGGGTAGTTTTGCTATTTTTAATGACTTCGCTTCTTATAAAATTGATGCTCTTTTTCAAAACAATGGTATTCTAAGCTTGGTTGACAATAACCAAAATGATTTTGTTTGCTATCCAAACCTTGTCAAAATGTTTTATGCAAATTTAAATCGTGGTTTTTATAATGGAAGGGATGATGAAGTGTGGAGTAGTGTCAAGGGGACACAAATTGTTTTGGATACCGATGTTTTAGGAACCATACTTGAGTGTAAAAGTACCGGTTCCAATCTTTCTTCTTTTGAAATCGAGGAAACCGATCGTGAAACTTTTCACAATATTTTTGAGGAAGAAATGGATTTCAAAAATAAATTTTTTCGACCAAAAGCTCGTATTGTTAATCTTCTCCTTCAACGCACTATTACTCCGAGATCGGGAAATTACAATAACCCGACTCAAAAAGTGTGTAAGGCTCTTTTTGCAATTTTTGGAAATTATGATATTAATTGGGCACAAGTTATCTTGGATGAATTTCGTCACAAAAACTTGGATTCGGGAGAGAATGCATTATATCATGGAATATACCTCACTAGAATTTTTAATTACTTTGGAGTGGATATGAGAGGTGAAGAATTCTTTCCAAGAAAGGTTTTTTAATCATTCCAATATTTCACTTATGAAAATTCCGCACGTGTTTCAACCATACGAAACACTAACGGAAAAAGAAGCACGATTGGGGTATGAGGAAATGCAAGAAGATGAGGAGGAAGACGAAGAAGAGGAAGAGGAGGAAGAAGAAGGTGAAGAAGAAGAAGGTGAGGAAGAAGAAGAGGAAGAAAGTGAAGAAACTTCCTTAGAGAGTATTGATTTTCCCACACGACCATCAAACAAGATTCTCCTTCACAATCAACGAGTAATTGTAAAAAATCAAAAAGCTCTCAAACACTCCGTAAACAAAAAATTGGACAAAATGTCCAATACTATGAATAAGTTCTTCTCCAAAGTCAACAAGAAGCTTAATATCTCATCATCTTCATCCTCATCTACTAGTTTCTAGAGTTTACTTTTTGTATATCAATGAAATTTGGTATATTGAAAGTTGTATCTTTATGTTTTCTCTATGAGATTCATGTACTTATCTGTTCTAGTATGAAATGAAGCTTATTCTCTGTTTATCTTACTGTCACTCTTATTTATATCAAGTAATATATATATAAATCATATGTATATACACTGAAAATTCAAAAATAAGATGTGCAAAATCTGCTATGTATGTCAACATACTGTATAGAGGTCATGTCGACATATACTGGTCATATTCTGAATGGACATTTCAATTTGAAATTCAAAATAACTCCTTATGTCTATTCATTTCAAACGACTTTCCTGTCTATTTAAGTCCTATTTTCTTCCAGAAAACTTCTCATAACTTCTCTCTACTCTTATCTACTTGTTTCCTTCTTACTTATCGTCAAAATGGCTTCATCCTCTTCAAATCTAAGTGATAATCTTGAAGAGACTCTCAAATCCTTCAAAGACATTCTTACTTTTATTCTACGAAATCAGAGGCACTTAGAACTGAGTCAAATGCAGATGATAAAGGAACAAGAAAGGCATTTCGATGCACTACGATGGATGATCTCCGCTCTCAACAAAGAGGATCTCCAAATAAATCCACCGAAGACATTGCTCCAGGACGATGAAGATTGGGAAGTAATCAAAGCGGATCCCATCTTTGGAAAAGAGGGATGGGTTGAAGTTCCACGTAACATTTAACTTGTTTGATTTGGTTTAAAAATTGATTTGATTTGAAATACTTGATTTGGTTTTAAACATGGTTGATTTATGATAACTTACTATATTGATTATGTAATAAGACATAAATATGTGTGCTTATGGTTGATTGATTTGTCTATTTATTGTATGCATTTTCTTTTCATTTAACAGTTATGTATATAGTAATATGAATAAAATAATCTGTGGTTACACGTATTATTCTCATTCTTATATTACTCATATATATCATTCTGAGTATACAATATTTAGCATTGTTATATCTAGTTTCAGTATTATTAATGATAACACTATCATTAATGTCATAGATTTAGGGGGAGTTAATGTCATTTTTTTGTTGATGACAAAGGGGGAGAAGTATAAAATAGGTTAGATAGGCATAGATTAAGGGGGAGTTATTAGATTTAGGGGGAGTTATAAGGAGAATATAAATATTTTATAAACAAAGGTTGTCATCATCAAAAAGGGGGAGAATGTTAGTCCATAGGATGGTGGTTTTGATGACAACAACTATAGAAGTGTTATAAAATATGTATGTGCAAGAAATCTATATGCAGGTATCAACAAAAGAAGACTGTACAGTAAAGAAGACAAAGATCAAGAGTTCAAGATTGAAGACTCATGAGATTCAAGATATTCAAGAGTTCAAGACAAATAATATAGTTAGGTTAGATATTTATTAAAACTCCTTGAAAGCACTATCATTCTTTTTTATCCAATTTACTCGTGGAATGGAATCCACTTCGTTCTTGTTAAAGGGATGGAACCCTAGTGAGATGGAACTCACGAAATATCTAGTGGAACGGATAGTAGCCCTATTTTGTTATCCACTAATTTTGATTCAAAATGATTTTCAAAATTATCTCTTGTTTCATAAAATGATTTTCAAATATTCCTTTTCAAAAGAAAAACCTTCGTTCGTATTTCCAAAAATGTTTTAGCCTCAAAATCATATTTATCATTTTGTTATATTTTGATTTCAAAATTGTCCTTGATATTTTAGCCTCAAAATCTATTTTAATATTATATTTACTTTAGTTTATTTACCTTGATTTTAAATATATTTTAGTATATATACATATATATATTCATAAGTATTTCTACTTCTAAATACCTTATACAAATACATAGAGTCCATTTGAATAAAGTTGCATATGTTTTAAATCATCATTTTCAAAGAAAAGCAAATCATCATTTTTACTAGACCATGTCGACATCCTCTTTACTTGTCATGTCGACATACTTCCCGTTATAGCAAAGGTTGTTTTCAAAAGAAGTGTCTATTCGTTTAAATCTCTTTGAATGGACACATCCATTCATTCTCTATAAATAGAGACTGTTATGGACGTTTTCCAGTAACTACTTTCTTTATTTTCTCTCCTCTTTACTCTCTTATCTTATTTTCTAATCATCCTATCCATATTCTGCCAAAATCTTAAGTGAATCAAACCAGAATATCTCTAGTTTGATTCTCTGCCACTCTCTTCAAAGAATCTCAGTGCTTATCAGAGTTATAGATACATTTGTACTCAAAGAAACTTGTTTAGGGTTATAAAGGTGTGATCGTGTCCTTGGAAATCGATCGGGTGAACTTGTGTCCTGTGAATCAAGTGGTTCTACCCAGAGACCTGAGAATCTGGAGGGTGTACCTCGTTGCCTTGGAATCGAGGGATTGTAATCTAGATTATTATTGAATAGAAATCCGTACGAGTTGTGTGGGACTGGATGTAGGGTAACACCGAACTAGTATAAAATTCCTGGTGTGTTCTTTCCTTTACTTGCTTTTTATTTATATTTGCATCTGTTTGTGATTCTGTGATTTGATCTGTGATTGTGTATTTGCATTAAGTTAGTTAAATCAATTTAAATTAAAGAAGTTTTAAAGAAATTCTTAAAACACTATTCACCCCCCCTCTAGTGTTAAATAGCCTTAAGATCATCTTCCGCGTCCCTTTCAAAAATGGATGCCAAAGATTTATGTGAACAGACGACATTAGAAAAACAATTATCCATCAATAAAATGATCTTCAGCAGAATATGTCAAAATAAATAGTACTGGAAATCAATCATTAATTTAAATAGGAAGAAAGCATCAAATTATTATATAGTTGACACCAAAACAAATATCATTCCATGATAAACAAACTTAAACATTCGTGTTGCCTAAAGATAAATTTAGACATGATACAAGAGAATATCCCAACGGATAAATAGACTCATTTAATAAAGAGTTTAGTAACCCATTCCAACTTTCTAAGGGTCTCCAATTATTATAACATGTTATTCCCAGTGAGCAATGCAGCTACAATGGGGCCTTAATTAGCAGAGTCTGACCAAACTTGGTATTTTCACACTAAAACAAAGTGTTGCTTGTTGTTTGGTTCACTTGCTGCCTCAAGCCATTGTACCCAGTGTTTTCCCAATGTTTTCCCAATGTCCACCAGCATATGTACCATACCCCTCAATTCTGCTATTTCCTCTCGACATTGAGATAGTTGTTTATTTCTGGATTGGGCCACAGCTTGCTTGGTTAAGGTGCAGCCCCTTCCCAGTGCCCTTAACCGTCATGGTTTATCTTGTCCCAATACATTTGCAAGAGCATCTCCATTGACATTCTGTGACGAGCTGGACTGTGATAGGCTAACAAATTTTTTAATCTCCGCCTACATAAATAAATACATATAGATAATGTACGATGGTAAAATCATCATAGTTTCGGACAATTTTTTATATACCGATAAAATAAAAAATTCTTACAATAGTATTTGCAGCTTCCACGGTCACTGGTTCACCATTTTTTTTAATGTGAGATTTAATCCAAACATCAGCTCTAGTTATGGCCGATGGATTTGGACTTCCTTTTTTCTAAATTTAGAATAACATTAAACAAATAAACTGATAGATATAAAATAATATTAAATAATGCTATACTTAACTAACTAACCATGTCCTCGGTCAATCTAGCCATTCCCCTACGACCAGATGTGTGTGGAACTTGTTTAACCCTAAGGGCCGAATATTTCACTTCGTTTATGGAAATATTGAAAGATGTTAGAATTTAGTAACCAAAAGCATATTACAGATATCTTAATGTTACCTTAAACTCTGGACTTGTTTTGGCCTTCACAAACTTTCTCCATTCGTTCATGTTTTTGATGTTGGTAGGTTTCAGTTTAAGTCTTTCCTCTTCGTTCTCCGCTTTATTTAATTTTCGAACCAATTTGCTTTTTGAGGATCTCCAAATTACTCCCATCTGTTGAAATACGGCTTTTCTTTGCCATTCCTCTTCCAATTTAAATCTAACCTGCAACAATACATGAAAACATGATATTAACAGTAGAAAACATGATATTAACAGTAGGTGAATATGAAGAAACATGCTATGGTGAAGCAGAATGCTGTCAAGCTAGTACAGAATTGGTGAATATATGACTTTATGGTCTCTAAATTTTGAAGAAATCTGAATGAAAATCATGAAATAATCACCTGGTCCTGACATTAGACACCTAAAATATATCTATAGGATTTGTACTCTTGAAGATGATAGCAACGTCACTAAAAATCAAAATTGGTATGATTTCAATCTCAAGTGAGCGGGGATATTGGTGTTTAAATTTTTTAATTCTATCCAATAATCTATGACAGCATTGTTTAATTTTTGAAGAATAGCATTTGCAGTCTAGAATAATTGTTTTGAAATCATTGGTCAGCTGATTTGATCAAAAATAATAATTAGAAAACAATGAAAGTTTATCAAAAAATGATTGACTAATTTTATAAGCAAGCAAATTCGTACCGATGTACTTTAGTAGATGACTCAAATTATGATTTGTAACACATAATTCAAATCATGTTTACATTTTTGCCTTAGAAATAATCATCCGGACCCATAAATCTCTGTCATGCTGAACCTTCCGTGAAATATGAACATTCATTTCTAATTTATTTATCTATTAAATGTTAAAAAACCAGAAATATGAACAATTGAATTTCGGAGGATAACCCACAATACGAACCTGCACTAATGATGATTCAAATTAACAAATTAAGGTTCTTAAACAGAAGTCAGGATAAAATGTTTAAACGACATGATTCAACTACTAGAACTTGTGGATTTCTTAATATAATTTCCTGTTTATTATAGTCAATTTAAAAACCGCAAATTGGCAAAACTATAACCGGATTTATACTTTAAAAAGTAAGTGGTAGGAGAAGAAGAAAGATGATTTGCTTGATAAATCTACAAAATAAATATAGACAGAAGCAGGGACAAATGTTGATAAATAGATTCTCTAGCATATACAGTAGGGAACCTGCTCCATACCTGAAGCGATCGCCACAAAGCAACTTTTAACTCTTCACTTAGATTCCTCCAATCATCAAGTGTGTATGGAACCTGCTCCTGCACAAGCGGTCCAAGAAAAGAGGATAAATATACCGACCCTGGCCCTATTGGTACGCCTATATCATTGAACTCAACTTCAATTCGATCATGACTGTTTAACGGGAGTTTTTTTGCTTTTGTTTGACCTCTACTGCCTCTTTTCCGAGACGAACTTGCGGTTTCAGCATCACTTGCTCTCTCAATTTCCACCTCAGCAGCATCAGTCTGGTCAAGAAGAATTTCATTGTCTAAGCGGGGTTCTTCTTCACCTAACAAAGCCCTTTCATCATTTGGGTCTTCTTCATCTAACAAAGCCCTTTCACCATTTGGGTCAGAAGGGTTATCGTGTAGTGCTTGTTCTCCGTCTTCATTGCAAACACTGGCTTGCTTCTTAGCATTGACTACTCGTTTTTCGCCTTCACTGCAAGCACCGGCTGGAATCTTATACTTTCGCTTTGAATTATACTTCCACTTTGAATTATACTTCTGGGATTCCTCATCAGTCTTTTTCTGGTTGCGACTACATACAGAGCTTGGAAACATCTCTTTTCTGCAAATGAAACAAAATATGAGATACTTAAAAATTTCATTATTTACCATCTACTCGCTGGAGGAATCTGGACCCAATAATTAGTTTATAGATACATGATCTCCAAATCTTTTTAACATTATATTTCAAAGTATTCTAGAAGTTAATTTTATATCTTAAACAATATAACGAACAAATTAATTAACAAAAGATTAATTTTTTGTAATCAGATCAATATTCTTTTTTAATACATTAATGTAGAAACTTATTAGACCTTGTATGTTAACATGCAAAAATTAACATAGTATATATGTATAAACAAAAAACTATTATAGAGTAGTCATGTTAAGCAAGTTCAATCCTTTTCTAGCTCCAATTCATGATTTAAAAATCAGTTCTTTGACTATGCAGATGAGAAAAATATATACCATCCATGACAAACTGTAGTAGGCTAATGAATAAAATTGGACCCATAAATACATATTAAAAATAGAATAGTAAATGGTTTAACTAATTTCACTAGTAAAACCAAAATGGTTAAACAAGAATGGCTCTCAATAACTGTAATTTCCAAGAATGCAGTCATCAATTTTTTGTCTATATATAAAAAGAAACGTTTTCAACTAACATGAGTTGCATGAGCTTATATGTAATAATGCTACGAGTTTATATTATTTGGCCAACTTACTTGTTTTGAAGTGTGTACTAAAATAATTAAATAGATTTATCAATAGCCATTCATCCAAAACAAAATTCAATTTGATCATAATCTTGTCATTTGGTTACTTTTAAAAGAAATCTCATCAATCAGTAATCAGGTGGCAAAGTAAGACTGAAATAGGTAATTAAAAACAACTGAGGAAGCAAGAAGAAGATAATTAGAAATATGAAGCAAACTGTACAGATTCTCTCACACAACTTAAAATATGGTAAAATATTTTTTTCTTGTTTATCATGTTATTCACAGAAGATTCGTGTTTCTTTGGCAACAAACTAGTAGAACAGGATATGCATTATTTTATGAACATTAAGTACTCATAAACACAGACTTTATGAAAATGATATGCATCCAAGTTGTTTTGTTAATAGAAGCATCCTGATTGAAAATAACTTAATCAGTAAAACATATAAGACATACACTTAATCTTATGCAGTGTTGATCATCTGTATGCATGCAACTTTTTTTTATCAGGCACATTTATTATTTTCAACATGGTTAAGTACATACACAATTACCATGCGAAGTTTTAATATATTCAAAAATACCTGATTTCAGGATGAACAGAATGGGGTCCTGGAAATCCTCGAAGATGAGTGACGATGTGGGATAGTTACAGAGCCAAATTTGCTGACTTTAATTCTTCAAGTACCAACTGAATAATTGAAAACATGAATAGAAAAGCACTAGTTCAGAACTATCAGATGAAAATTTGCATGCTATAATTCAGATTATTTTAGTCCAAAATACCAATAGTTATGGGCTATTCCACTACAAATACATAACAGACAATGAACTAGGCCAAGATTGCCTGAGATGGTAGTTTATTGTGTCACATATTCATGCTTCGTACAAATAACAATCACAAATTAAAACTGGTTGGTTCATAGTGGATATGAATTTATTTCATTAACAAATTGAAATCATAATATTACAGTAATTAGAACCGCAAATGGACTGGAATTGTTTTCTACTCTAATTCAATGAATAAATTATATGAATCCAGCAAAATGAGTAACAAGACAATAAAATCTGAATCCATGCTTTCATTCCTTACTAAAACAAGTTTTGATAGTGAATTTAATAAATACAAAATGAGTAACACAACTTGCAAAATAAAAATAGAGACATTCAGAGAGTAAAATGAGTCTACAACTATGACTAATGCATTAGTCTAATGTATGGATCTGACTTAGTAGGTGAACATATAATCTACTCAATTATGCCTTCACATTCCTCCCTAACATAGCTAACATCTTCATTATCCATTTCGGTTATTTCATAATCTTCCACGGCTTGGATATCTTCCTCGATGCAATCATGTGTCTCTAAATCATTAAAACTTCTTGATGGTGTTTTCATTACAACATACCAATTAGAATCATCATTTTCTCTTGAATAAAATACTTGTCTTGCTTGAGATGCAAGTATGTATGGATCTCTTGAAAACTATGCTTGATGTAAATTAACTAGAGTGAACCCATCATCATCAACTTTTACTCCATTTCCTTTATACGCCCAATGACACTTAAAAACTGGAATATAAAATAAATGATAATCTAATAAAATTATATCTGTCAATATTCCGTAATAAGTGACCACATCAACCACTTGGGACATATCTTTTGCACTTGCTCTACACATAGTAGTCGCATCAAAGGTCACCCCGCAATTCTGAGTTTCTCTCCCTACATCTTTTATATGAAAATGTTGATCGTTGATAACATATCCTTTGTAAGACAAGGCATCATTCTTCGGACCCAAAGCAATCCATCTTAACATGTCATCATGATCCTTGGAGGCAATAGGTATCTACAACAAATTCCATTTAGCATGAATATTTTAGAGTAAATTAGTACTCAAATGAGAATATACTTGGAATCTAACTAACCTTCCTTTCCAATCGGCAAATTTTTTTGTATGTGTGTCCCAAAGTAAGGTCGCATTTTTTCTCATGCGCTAGTCTGAATTTTCTAATTCCTCCAAATGCAAACTAGTATAAAACAAGTGATTGTAAGTTATAAATAGCATTACGAACACATCAAAATGATTAAAACAATGTAACATAAACTTACTCTATAAATGGTTCCACCACATTCATATTCATTAACACGGCTAAATGAGCCATTTCTTTCTCATTAGCTGACAATGTAACTGTCTTGGACATTGAAATCGGACGTCCCTCAGGTATTACATTTCTTTCATAATCTTCATTTCGAGCTTCTTTCTCCTCTATATGTCCAGATTTTTTCAAAAATTCATTGGAAAACATCATGGATTCTTCTGCAAGATAGGATTCTGCAATACATCCCTCTGGTCGTGCATAGTTTCTTACATAATCTTTAAGTGTCTTTATATATCGTTCGAATGGGTACATCCAACGAAAATGAACCGGTCCACACATTAGTGCTTCTTTTCCAAGATGAATGGACAAATGTACCATTATATCAAAAAAAGATGGTGGAATTTTTTTTTCAAGTTTGCATAAAACTTCAACAATCTCAACATTGATTTGTTCTACCTTCTCTCTATCAAGAACACGTTGACATAATTTGTTGAAAAAAGAACATAAGCGAATTATTACTTTTCTTGCCTTCTTTGCCATTAATCCTCTCGATGCTATTGACAATAACTGTTGCATTAATACATGGTAATCATGTGACTTCAATCCGCTAATTTTGCAATCATGCAACGAAATTCGATTCTTCAAATTTGAACAGTAGCCATCTGGTCCTTTGAAATCGTACAATCTTTTGCAAAATATTTTTCTCTCGGAATTTGACAACATGTATGGAGCCGGTGGAAGATATGTTTTATTCCCACGAGGTTGTGCATGAAGCTCATTTCGAATTCCCCAATCCTCTAAATCCTTTCTATAGTTGGTTCCATCTTCTGATTTATTACCATGCAACATCGTTCCCAATAGGCTTTCACCGATATTTTTCTCCACATGCATTACATCTATATTGTGACGTAATGGAAGTTCCTACGAAAACCAAACCTATAACGCATTATTGGGTTTTTCTTATGTTAAAACAATGAAAAATAAATAAATTAACTACTAACCTTCCAATATGGCAAATCAAAGAAAATCGATCTTTTCTTCCATCTTGATAGCTCCAATTCTGTAGAATTGTTAATATTATCATACTCATATTCTATATCATAAGCACACTTTCTCTTTTTACTTTTCTCTTCCTTTTCTTTTCCAAAATCATTTGGATAATCCTTCAACAATGCATAAATGTTTCTCCCAGTTAGAACTCTAGGAGCACTACCTTTTTCTATGGTGTCATCAAACAATGCTTTTTATTTCCTCCATGAATCTGAAGTAGGTAGAAATCTTCTATGACCCATGTAGACGCTCTTTCGACTGTGATTCAACCAACGAGAATGGGTATTGACATCACATAATGGGCAACCTTTTTCCCCCTTCACATGACATCCAGCAAGATTCCCATAAGCCGGAAAATCATTAATCGTCCATAGCAAAATTGCATTCAATTTAAACAAAGTTTTACTAAATGCATCGTAAGCATTAACTCCATTACACCACAAATGATGCAAGTCTTCCACCAAAGGCACCAAATATACATCAATATCATTTCCGGGTTGCTTTGGGCCTGGAATAAGTAAAGATAACATAATATTTTCTTTCTTCATACACAACGTAGGCGAAAGATTTTATGTCACAAGCATTACCGGCCAGCAACTATATTTCAAACTCAACATGGAAAATGGATTAAATCCATCTGTAGCAAGACCAAGCCTAAGATTGCGTGGATCGGATGAAAAAGATATATACTTTTCATCCACCATTTTCCATGTCATAGAATCCATGGGATGACACATTTTTCCATCTTTGTTTGTATTTTTAATATGCCATCTTAAATCTGTTGCCATCTTTTGAGATCTATACATTCTTTTAAATCTCGGAATTATTGGAAAGTATCTTAACACTTTAACTGGAATACCTTTTATAACCTCTTTAGTATCTTGATTTTTCTTCCATCTCGAAGAACCACATTTTGGACAAATATCTAAATCTTTGTATTCTTTTCTAAAAAGGCAACAGTCATTCTCACAAGCATGTATCTTTTCAAAACCCATGTCGAATGTTCTAAGAAATTTCTTTACTTTATATAAGGTTTTGGGAAGCACGTTATTCTTCGGCAAAAATAAATGTTGCATAGTTAAAAGCTTATCAAACCCACTATCAGACAAGCCAGTCTCACATTTAAGATTAAACAAGACGGTGATGGCAGATAATTTTGTGTGATCTGTGCAACCATGATATAATGGAGTTTCTGCATCTTCCAAGTTCTTGAGTAACTCATCCTCTTTACTCTGAGAATCAATATTATCTTTGTCATCATGAAAAAAATCATCATTCAAAAAATCTTCATCTTCATAGTGAATCATCTTGAATAAATCATATACGTCAAACGTATTTGTTTTCTTCTCTTCAATTATCTGTTCACCATGGTTAAACCATACACCGTGTATGTATTTAGGATCCATTCCTCCAATAATTAAATGTTCAACGATGATGTGATCATCATGACGACTAAGATTTCGACAATCTTTGCAAGGGCATAAATTTTTTTCTACACTTCTTACATTCCTCTTTGCAGCATGCATGAAATTCATTGCTCCTTGTCGGTACTCTATGCTAGTTCTATGACAAAAGTTAAAAACATAAAAAAGAAATTGAATTTTAATATTATATTACATGTTCTAATTCTTAAAATACATATTAAGTTAATCATTGTTTTATCACCTGTTTTAAAAAACCCAATCTTTTTCCATCGTCGACATATGAAGGCAAATAAGTTCCCAATCTTTGACGTAGAAATTGGTGACACCTCCTCTTCCTATGTCTGATACTAATTTTTTAAAAAATAAGTTACTACGTTAATAGTACTTCTTAATATCGGGCCACCCAATCATTCTAAAGATTAGCCAAATAAAACTTTGTTCAATGACGTTTCAATGAATTTTTGTTAATAAATTATGAACAAGTGTAAGTGATTTCATACATGTAGGTTTTACTGAAAAATCAGTTCATTCAGTATAATAACACCGAATGAATATGGTATTTTGAAGTGTAACTTCTAACAAATTCGATATTTTAAAACATGGTAATAGGTTTTTTTGCTGCTTTAGGAACAGTTGTAAAGCTGGTTACGTATATTTCTGGTGGTATCAAATATGCATTTTTTAATTCCTATTACATAGGCTATAAATTGTTTGAAGGTTATGGTTAAAACAACGCAGTGCTATAGCATAGAATTTTATTACACATGCCATAAAATTGATCTACACCATGGCTAGAAAAATGAGACTTAAAATTTATTACACAGGCCATAAAATATATAAAGAGTCTAAATCAATTAAATTTATATTGGAAGACAAACAATATGACTAATAAAACAAATAATTTTTCAAGCTCTGAAACTACTAAATCTGACTTATGTAAAATTACTACGTCCTTGATGCAAAATTATAAAAGTCAGCTAAATGGAAACTTGTTGAAAGTGACAAAGATAAGGAGTGTGATCAGATGGTTATTTTCCGGATAACAGACTTGATTACATATGCATTAAATAATTGCAACTATAGATAAAAGAAAGAAACTGATTTTTTTGCTTAGAAGGCATTGCTTGAAGTCATGCAGGCCGTAACACCTAAAGTGACCCATATGGAATCTATGTAAAACCTTACATCATATAAACAGATGCAACATGCATCCCTGTTTTTGATTTATATTTGCCGACTACTTCCAGGTTTCATGCAAAGCCACTTGCCATTTGCCGTTTACCTGGTTTTTTTAATTATAGGACAAAAGACATGACGAAGACACTTATTGATGACTTTCTCTATGATGTAAGTTATATTAATTGCACATTAACCAATTGGTAAACGTATGGATCATGCAACTCCTTTAATTAGACTTACTCAACCATCATGTCTCTCTCAGAGTCTTAACATATGAAGGCAAAAGATTATGTATTACTTTGCAATTCACTACTGTTCTAATTTTCCAAATTGGAGTCTAGTATTACAGATAATTTTGACAAAATCATGGGTGTAGCCAGACTCTCCATGTCCAGACATGTTGATATTCAATATCTTCCATAATTCAATTTTGTGATTATTCGTACTTAGTGTACAAAATTGTACTTTCGTTAAAACAGTAAAACAATTACACAGTTTAACCTTGGACATAGCCAAGCTTTTATTCATTTAATAAAAAAAACATAAATATATAAAGTGTAAACTAGGGTTGAATAAAAGATCTTCATTATTAGGGTTGAATCAACAATTTCAGTTAGAAATTAGGTAGAAATTCGAATATACGATGCATGCAAATCAGGGTTAAATCAAAATAGAATCACAAAATCGATTTAGACGATTCGTACCTAAATATACCTTAGCGATTGCTGGCTGCCGCGAGGATCTTGAGTAATGCCGCGAGGACGTTGAGCAAGGACGGAGTGGACGATGAAAAGGGGAACTTGATCTTCAGTTGATGAAATTGGAGCGATTGCTAGCTGCCGCGAGGATTGAAAAGGGGAAAAAAATTTCTGCAGAAGTAGATCGAAATGGGGAGAGTGTTTTCTAAGTATACGTGAGATGGAAAACAATGACTGGTCACATTTATTTTTGGCTAGGCGGAAAAAGTTTTCTAAGGAGCGGGAACAAAAATTTTTTAGTCACAAAACATATTTTGGAAAAAATATTTTTGGTTGCATTTATGGTAAAACGCACAGTTTTTTGCAACCGTAAATGGTTTTTCTTGTAGTGATAACAACAGTTATCAAACTAGTATTGGGATGGCACCATTTGAAGCTTTGTATGGAAGGCCATGCAAATCTCCCGTTTGTTGGCTAGAGACTGGGGATAGGTTGGTTCTTGGTCCAGATTTAGTCAGAGAAGCTGCAGAAAAGATTGAGGTCATTCAAGCTAGAATGATGGAGGCTCAATCCAGGCATAAAAGTTATGCAGATAAGAGACGGAGAGATCTAGAGTTCTCAGTTTGAGACCGTGTTTTGGTCAAAGTATCACCGATGAAGGGTGTGACTAGATTTGGAAAATCGGGGAAGTTAGCATCGAGATTCATTGGACCTTTTCCTATTATCGAGAGGATCGGGAAACTCGCATATAGAGTTGAGTTACCGAGCAGTTTGGCAAGAGTCCATGTTGTTTTTCATGTTTCTCATTTCAGAAAGTGTGTTAGAGACTCGGAGACTGCTATTGCACCGACTGTGCTAGATGATTAGTGGTAGAGCCGGATTTGACCATAGTAAGAAAGCTAGTTTGCATAGTTGCAAGAGATGAGAAGAGGCTTAGAAGCAAGACGGTCAGATTATCAAAATCCAGTGGAGCGACAATGACAGGTACTATACTTGGGAGATTGAGAGTAGGATTAGAGATACTTATCCTGACTTGTTTGATGGTGTGTTTTACCTTTTTGTTTGATTTGTTGTGTACCTTATCTTAATTTCGAGGATGAAATTCTTTCAGGATGGGACACCCTAGATTTTTGGTAACATTATTTAGGATATTTAATTAGTTAAATTAAATAAAATAATGTGTTGATTAGGGGATTGAGATTTGATTTTAATTAAGGGGTAGCCGTGCCATTTAACCATGAATTAAAATAAGAGTTAACTTGAAATAGAGGAGGGGTAAAATAGGAAAGAGGCCATTCCTATATCCTCCAAACCTTGGCCGTGTAAAAATTTTACACGTTCATTTTCATTTTCAAAATTTTAAAAAGAGGCCGACCACCATTAATAAGGAAGAGCAGAAGAAAAGCTAGGAAGAAGCTAATTAAAATCAAATCTATTCACATCTCAATCTCCAAAATCTCTAAAGCTAAGGTGAATAATGTTTACATCTCATTTTTGATTATGTTTTCGATTTTAATATGAATTCCAAATATTTTGCAATGGTTTGCCATGTTTTTGAATGATGAATGAATGTATATACTTGTTGATGAATTATGGTTATTCATATTGAATTTATGATATGTTTTAAGATTAAAAACCTTATAAAATGACATCCAATTGCCTTGCAAATTTTTATGAAGATCATAAATATTATTTTGGAGATGGGTTTCAATTTTCAGATTTTTCTGAATTTTCGTGGAATTAATATGAATTTTCTTATAAAGAAAATGGTATTTTGGGTTATAAACTAATTACGGGTAAATAATTAATTATTTGGGTCTGAAATTTTTATATGTTAGAAAAAATATATAATGTGATTTTTTGGAATTTTTCCTATGTGTTTTAATGGTTATATAAAATTATTTAAGGTATGAGACTTAAATTTTTTATATAATTAAAAGAGGAGAAGGGGCTTTTTGTAAAATAATTTAAATTATTAAATCTGAAAAGTCGGTAGCCCTTTGACAAAGTGCAGTACGTTTTATTTGTAAAGAAAGAGGCAACCAATCACAATTAGACACGTAAGGCATGTTAGGTGAAAAGAACTATTTGCTACAAGTTTTTCACTGACACCAGGTTCCGCCTCAATACCATCGCCTCCAAACCAATGCATAGGGTATCAGGCAACTGGTATGTAATGAATTAGATGATGGTGGAAGGTAGGGAGTCGAAACCATCGGTTTTGAACGGGTTGAGGCAGTCCTTTATTTTTATATTAAAGAAATACACCTGCTTGCTTTCGACTAAATGACTTTCGACTAAGTAGCTTTCGACCAGGTCAAATGATTTAAAGAAAATGGTTTCGATTGGGTTGCGCCTCTGTTTTTAAATAATTTCTTTTAACTAAGTCGAAACCTTTTTGTTGCCATCTTTTTACCTATCGACTCAAATGGTTTCGAAGGGGTTGTTTTGTTCTCAAAAACCTGGTTACCTCTCCAATGCTTTCGAAGGGATGGTTTCGACACCATCGCTTCATTACTTAGGAAATGGTTTCGAAGCAGTTGCTTTCGACTTAAATGTTTTAAGACCCTTTTTCTATAAGTAAAGTAAAACTCAAATGGTTTCGAAAGAGATAGTTTTAAAAGGTTTTGAAACTAATTCTTTCGACTTTAATGGGTTTCTGATCCTTTTGCTCTACTTGAAGGCAGAATCCAAATGGTTTTGTCCAAGACATTTTTGAATGGTTTAGAAAGGTTTCCACATGTTTTGAATTGAACCCAAAGTGCTTTCGAAAGGATTGAGTTTTGACTACTTCGAAAGGTTTTGATGAATGGTTTCGAAAGGGGTGGTTCCCCAGGGTTTCGAAAGGATTGAAAGGAAAGGTTTTTTCAGTGTTTTAGAAAGGCAATATTTAGAAGGTTTAAAGGGGGATGTCTGTTATTTTAGAGCTTTCGAAGAAAAGAAAGGAAAGGGTTTTCCAATATTTTCGAGAGGCAATATTTATATTTTCGAAAGGGTTTATAATGATTTCGAAGGGGTTACCTTCAAGGGTTTCGAACGGGTTGTTTAAACGGTTTTAAATAAAGGTTTTGAATGTAATAAGTAGGCAATGTAGCCTAAGTATTTTCAAGTTAAAAAGGGTTTTGACTTGTTTTGGAAGGATAGTTAATCCGTACTAAAACCCATCAACATTATTTTGAGTAAAGTATATATAACATGGCAAAATGGCTTAGAGTAAAGCTAAAGGTATATTTTTCCTTGTATATATATATATGATTTGAAGGACTAAATCATTTTGAATAGGTTTTCAATGAAAATTTAAAGGGTAGTTAACCCTAAGAAAATAATTCGGACAGTTAGCCATTTTACAGGCAGTCAGCCTAGATTTCGGACAGTAAGTCCAGTTTGCGGGCAATCAGCCCAGTTGTATGGACAGATTGTCCATTTGTAGCATAACAGACCTTGCTATTATGTGTGGGCAGATAGTTCACATATTACTTGTTTTTCGAACAGATAGTCCATTTATTAGCATAAAGGATATTGCTATTTTGATATAATCAGTTTGATTAACCAGTTTGGTTGTAGGAAATGGATTGCAAAATATAATGTTTTAAAGAAGATATTAGTGAGGGGAAACCCGTTCCGCTAAGCAGCGTAGTCTCACTTAATATCAGTAAACCGAGATGTAACAGAATTATTCACACCAAGGTTTATGTCTGACTCGAAGTTTTTGTTTCACCTTAAACTCTCGAGTACTCAAAATTGATTTGAGTAGGCTGAGGGCTAAGGTTTCTAGGTTTAAGTCTTTTGGCGAATAAGGCATCCGAAGACGAGCAGGTAGCTGACGGATAGCTAATTAGGATTTTCTGTTTCATTTTGTTTTGATTTCAATGTGTATATATAAGTCAGATATGACTATATTGCTTTGATCAACCAAGGGGGCATCGTCATATGTCGCTCTTGGCGTATTTTTGTAATGATATATTTAATCATTTCCTAGGAAACGTTAAGGGATTATGTAACATGGATATGAATTATTGTTTTGAAATGTAATTAGCAAAATGTTATTTTTGAAATCTGTGATTTTGTTCATATTCGTGTGTTTCTGATATTATGAATACCATTATCATTACCGTATTTTGTCACTGGAAGTTAATACTACGGATGACTACAACATTTGTAGCACTTAGCTTTTGGCCTCCAAATATAGGATGTTACATATACTACTAGAGGTATACTTCAAGGGGGTGTACCTTCCTAGTCATTTGTTGGAAAATTTCCTTTTCTTATTTGGTTCGAACTTCGAATTGATTTTCTGTAATAGCAACGGGAAGAGTCAACCACTCTTCACGATGTTTAATTATAGGTTTTGTCCATTCTATTAAGTTTGAACTATTATCTTGTTTTATCCATTCTATCAGTTTGTATTTTGTTTAGACTATTTTCATTCTTTCAAGTCTGGATCTTTATAATTTTTTCCCATCATCTATGTTTGGATTTGTTTCCTATTATTCTTTTCCATTCTTATGTTTGGTTGCTGTTTATGTGGGAGAAAACCCGTTCCGCCTTAGCGGCGTGGTCCTACATCTTATTGTTAAATACACTCCCTTTTGTTTTAGAGTTTTACTCATACCTGAAATATAATCTGATCCGAGTTGTTTATTTTTCCTAAACTCTCGGGTACTCAATTATATTTGAGTAGTCCGAGAATAGCAGGTTTCTCTTTGGAGCTCTTTGAAGATGGTGATTGAGCAGGTGGGTCCTTAGTTATCTAGTTATTTATTTCCCCCGTATGATTAAGTTGGTATATTTGGTATCTAAAAGATGTAAAGTCAAAATGTATAACTACCAATATGTTAGGTGTAGTATATTGTATAACTTTGATAACTCCATGTAAGGAGTAACCTTTTGTTTTATATCATTTTGTATAATATATAACCATTTCATTGTGAGGTTTTTCTATTATGTTCTTTCTGTTATTTATTTTACCCCAAGATAACTTATCTTTCAGACACTTGGGCAATGACACATGAATACCATAGATGTATTAAGTGTTGTTCCCATGGGTCAGAAAGGTAGTTCGTTATACGTTTGGTCGTGCAAGTTCAAAACGCGTAGAAATTAACTAAAGGAATTTAAATTAATATAATTTGTTTTGAAAAGCTAACTTTTGTATATGATGGAATTGGCTTTCAGTAGTAGTTCCATTGTGTTCGGAATATGGGTATAACATAGAGAAGGCCGGGCGACACGCTTTGTTTGGAGTTCGAAAATTTAGCATGTGAATAGTGCTTTAACATTTTTCTATAAAAGGATTCGAAAAACTTTCTTTTGCAAGACCTAAATCTAAAACCAAAGCCATCTGCCATTTCCCTCTCCAAATCCAATGGCCCAAACCCATCGGCGCCACCACAGGCCAAACCAACCTTCGACTACAAAGATGACCGGGGCGACGAGACAAGCGAGATCAATGGTGGGATTGTCGAAATTGTGTCGTGGTGACCGAATTTTGGCCGCTTTCGCGGTGGCATAGGGTTCGAGTTTGGGGCTCGACAATGGTCAGGGGGCGAGGCGGCGAGCGAGGCAGAGCTAGGCGGTGCGCGCGATGAGTGGTGGAGGCGGTGTGGTCGAGGGGGTCGTGGTTTTGATTTTTGCACTGTCGATTTTTTTGTTTCTCATGCCTGGACAAGCATGAACAAGTAGGGAGGAAAGAATTATTTAAATGAGGGTAATTATTTTAAAATATTTATTAATTAAAATTTAATTATTTCAAACATTAATTAATTCATAACTTTTTCATACGATGTCCAAATTGAACAGGACAAGTTGTGTTGCGATCGTATCGACGAATACTATGCTATGAAGTTTGATTGGATGGAATCGGAGCTAGTAGGAATTTGGGTTAAAATTGGACGTCCTTCAATTTTAATTCAAAACAGGAACGTTTTGATGAAACTGAAATCAAGGTGAGTTAATCTCACCTTTTTGATTAATCAGAAATATATTATAGTCAATAAAAATTGTTGATTGGATGTGTGGATATTTTATTGTTGATTATTATTAACTGTTTGGATGATTTACTAGCTTGTATTGTTGGTTTGGATATATTCCCGCACCTGGAGTGGATGCGACCCTATTACGTTCCCGTGTAAGAGTGGATCACCCTTTGTATACGAATCCCTCCTTGAAGCAGTTGATTTATATTTTTATGATTATATATTGTATGTGATGCTGGGGGATAGGTTGGAAGGATCCAACAGGATTCCTCACACTGTTTTTTTATATATAATTTGATATATGATATGTTGGATGCTATAATTGATGATATGGACATGATTTTGCTTATTTACTGCTTTAATAGCACTAGGTCTTATATTTTGGTATTTTAAAATACTATAAAATAGTGATTGACTTTAAAAGGGAATTTCAAAGTGGTTTTGGAAATTATATATGTTTTAAATAATCATTCTTGAATTATTTGAAGAATTAATTTATTATAAAATAAAACGTATGGTTTTTGGACATTGTAAATTAATAGTTATATAAAATATTTTAAATAGAGATTTTCAAACTATAAATAAAGATTTTTATAATTTTAAAATAAGTCCTTCTTTTATAATAAAGGGATTTGTTTTTAAACGAAAATAGAAATATTTTGATATAAATATTTATTAACCATTTTACATAAAGTTATATATATATATATATATGTGTACATATATTAAAGATTATTTACAAATGTGAGATTTATAAGTGTGATAATTTATAAAAGTGGTATTTTTCAAATGAAGTGAAGATTTGTAAAATCATGTTTGTTAATAAAAGTATGGATTTATAAACAGTGTTTATAAATGAAAGGAAACTATCATCATTTAATAAATTGATGAAATAAATCAAACGGTGGATTATAAGATGTGGAATGATATTTTAGAAAATAGTTGATTCTATTTTGGAAATTGAAGGTGAGGGTAAATTTGGAATGTTAAATGATATTTTATAAATAATTTTTTTTAAAAGGAATCTGTTCATATAGGGGACAACGTTAAAAACAAATGATGATTGATGTTTTTAAACGAGGTTTATGAATAAATGAGATTTATAAAGAAAATAGAGTTATAAAAGAGATGGAGATTTATAAATATAGTTTTATAAATATGGAAATGATCATGTTGGAAATTAAGTATGGATTTTTATCAAGGAAACATAATCATGTTTTAACTTTTGTTTATTTATATTAATATTGTTTTAAAGTGGTTTATCAACATTTTAATATTTTGAAAGTTAATTATATAAATTATTAATATGGATTGAAATTAATCTTAATTATTTATCAATAAAGTTTTGGAAATTAATCATTAATATTTATAAAAATATTAAAGATAAATTATTATTGTTTTATTTAAGATACTTTGGAATTTATTAATTATTATTTTAAAATGTTTTAAAGTTAATATTTATTTATTTATAATGTTACTATTATATAATAATATTTTTAAGTAAATAATTAGAATTTATATTATAAATGTTTTCAAGATTTATAAATAATGTTTTATAAACATATGCAGATTATAAGAGGAATCTTATGGCATGTTTTGGAACGTAAAGAAAGATTGGTTAAAAAGATAAAAGAGTTTTATAAATGGTTTTAGATATTTATAAAGGAAATTGTAGAAATGGGTTTATAGATTTATAAAAGGAGTTTTATAAATGGTTTTGTGGATTTATAATGGAATTTATAATTGATTTTAGAATTGAATAAAATGGGAATCTTCCCAAATGTTGGTGAATATACTTATACCGATGAGATAAGTATATGAATATTTTTCCAAGTATTGAGAAATAGGGATTTGTAGGTATGTGTGTGTGTATATATATATCTTTGTAAAGAAAGAATTTTGATTCAAGTATTACAAAGTGAATTTAAATTAATGAAAGATTAATTAAAAGGAGGTTAGTGGTTGCTTGTGTGCTTAAACATTGTTGGCTTTTCCCTATGTAATTAAATCCCTGATTGAATGTTTGTTATTTGCTAGTTAAATAACCGACTATCGAATTTGGACCCAAAACATAACTTTGGAAATATTTAGGAGAAACACATGAGTTATATGTCACAGTAATCTCCGATGATGTTGTACTGTGCGTATAAATCTCGTTTCGTTCTCCTAGGACAAATGATAAAGAAATCCATTCACTAACGGTGAAGAGGTGATCTTTGCTCTTATCTTTGACTCTTAAATTTCTAAAGAACCGGGGTCGAGTTTACTAAAAATCATCCAATGTTGTTTCAAAGAGACCGGGATCCGATATGTTATCCGAAAAGCACTTAGATCCAACAAATTCGTTTCGAAGTGAAAATATCTTGAAGATGATGGAATTGAAGATAAAGTCCTCAAACGCTTCGTTCAGTCCCAGGATGGACTTATATGGATGAATGCTGGCATTGCATTGTTGCCTGGAGGGTAGTGTTAGCATTCCAAGTGGGAAGTGCTATATAAAAGGTGAAACATAGCCTCGAGCCTTATCAACTAAGAAATGATAAAAATATGGCATGCAGCAGGGCCAAGTGGGTCGCTCCCATCAGGGTATGGTCATTCCAAATCTAGATCGTTAACTATCTACTCACGTATGCTTCGGGGCCCATTAACGAAAGGGGTGATCATATTCGGTACTACTAGTCAAGTGGTAAGCCAGTCCTGTGTGGTAGGGGTACAATATGTTCTTGTCAGACCGTGGTGCATTTTATCTAGCGATGTACAAACTGAAGGTTGTTCCTTACCTTGTCATAGTATGGAATCCATTCTCCAATATGAATCTTTACGGTTTTAGTTGTATATGTATTATGCTGGAATTTAATTAATGTAACAATTTTGGCTAATTTTAATAAGTATTTGTGTCTTAGAGACTATTATAATATCATAGAATTTCATCTGAAATGTTTTGGTTATCGTAAGGTAAAAACCCGCCCGTATTTATATGCGGAATGGTGTTACGCGATACTTTTGATTTTCAAAGGTTTCCTAGTACTTTAAAATTCAGTTGGGTGTGTTTTCTCACGTTGGTTTTCCAGACTAACTCGGGTGTTATTTTATTATAATACTTTGGACAGACCGAGCATATTTACAGATTGCTTTGGATGCATTGGAGCTTAGGAGTTGAGTTGGAGGTCTTTAAGTCATATTCACGTATTTATTTATTTTCCACTACTTTGTTGTTGAAATCATCTGAGGACAGGTTGTTATAACTGTCCAGGCTGATGATTGTGATTTGTTGTTGTACTCTAATGGGTGTGTGTATATAACGGTTTCTCCTTTGTAAAGATCACTAATATTATATTATATATTGCTCCATTGCGATTGCGAGATTTTGTGTTGTTTCAGTTTCTTTCTCTTCTTCTTTCTCTCCTTCTTTCTTCTTTCTTTTCACCTAACAATCGAGTTTTCCAGCATTCAATTTGCTCGGCGTGCAATACTATGGACGTATTGGTGTTGATTTTCTAGGGTCGAAAATCCCGAGTTATTACAAAATCCATAAATGGTATGTTTTGTTATAATAGTTACAAATTGTTATAACCATGAGTAATTTATCATAATAAAAATAAATATACCTTTTTAAATATTCTTAGTCAAGATGCATCAAGATTGTATATCAATACATCTATTGAGATTAGAGTACATAACACTCTCTAAATGTTGGGCGGTATATTATTCATGGTTGCTGTGGGGCACTAAGGGGTTACGTATTGATAGTTATTGGATAACTATGAAATAAATCACTCTATAGTTTTATATTGGTTAATATAACTAAGCTCAAACAAAAAATATCGACGTGACAAAATTACACAGTTCTCTTGACTTGAGAATATTGTTGATCTTCAATGTGGAAGCTCTGATTTGATTATAGTTAAAACGTAGCACGGTGTCTATCGAACGACTATAGTTGGGTCGAGTGGATGCATTGGTAGTGAAACACTATTAAAGTGAGGATTCATCTCCTCATTTATTTGAGGTTAGTATCACGGTCAACTGAAGTTAAATCAAAGTCAAAATCATTAGACAAAGCATTTCGGTTAATAATATTTGTTAATATTGAATGAATGACTTTGTGTTTGGACTATAGAGTTGAATATGGACGATATTGAAATTTTGACCATTACCAATTTCCATAAGTCTAAAGAGATATAGTTTTGTGGAAGAAAATTGGTGTAAATAATAGTCACAATCGAGCAACGTTTAACAAAGTAAAATTGAATGCATTGAAATCATGCAAGCGATAAATTTGGCCAAAATGTTACACCACCTGCTAAGTGACGTGTGAATGTTAATATTCGAATAATCAATGCTAACTAAATTTACATCTAAAGAGTTGCACAACTGAATACTCCTTGATCACATGATTTAATTATTTTATAATTGTTATAAATTAATTTAATTAATTAATATTTATAAAATATTAGTTATAAAATTTTATTTTGATTTGATGAACAAATATTATTAAATGTATTTATAATAGTTGTAAATATATTAATCGATAGACATTATCGATAAGCGTTTAAATTGGATTTAAATGCAAAATATTATGTCCGGGCTTTAAAAGGGTTTGAAGCCCATAGAGGGGGGCTGGTTGGTTCGACTATAATGGAGCATCAGGGTGGCCATTTGATGGTTAAGTGGGGTAGGGTTGAATGGATAAGAGGAAAGAAAGAGTAAGAGAGAAATGTAGATCCTGATTCTAACTTCTCTCTATACTTCTTCCTCTATAAAAGCAACTCTACCCACTTTCATCTCTAATCTTTTGAGCCTCCTATTCCTCTTAGATCTAGCCAAATTCTTCATCCCTCCTCCTTCATTGTCCAAGCACCAATCAAATAAAATTAAACATTATTCGATAGTTTGTGATCTGCAATTCGAGAGATAACACCTTCAGAATTATAATTTTATTTAGGAGTTTGTTTCAACGTTTCATGGTGTGGTACTTTGACATTGGTGAAAGGTAATTATCCAATTTATGATTATATTTTAATATTTAGATAACTTATATATAGATATCATATTTGCTTTATTAGTTAAGTGATGATTCTAGTATATTGGTATATCATCACATTCAAGATGGTTATTTGTTTATACGCTTATATATACATATATATTTATTTATTTTTGTCATATATATGCCATGATGCTCATGACTTAAGATAAATTTATTTTGATTTTTTTATTATTTAAATGAATTTAATATACATTATTTGAATAACATAAACTCTGTAATTTAAATACTAAACTTTATACTATAAAAATTGTGTTTTAAAATTACATACAAATAGTTATAGGTTTAAACTTAATATAATTTTAAGCATTAAAAAATAAAATTTATATATATATATATATATATAAATATTAATCAAATATTATTTAATTAAAATTAATTAAAAAAATCTTTAAGTAAATAATTATATCATATAAAATATAATTCAAATTTTATATATATTTACACCTAATAAACCCTCGAATGCAAAAAAAGCCTTAATTTATATATATATTAATTAAATATTAATATAAATGCCGAAAGTTAAAATTTAATTAAAATTTGCTATTAAATTGAAAAATGTATTTAGAAAATTCAAATGTTAAAATATCAACTAGAGTTTTTTTAAAATATTAAAAACATAATTATAATTTCGAAGCATAATTTTATATAATAATATCATTATGTTATTTCAAATCAGAAATTTTCAATTAATTTTTATTAAAAAGAAAATCTATTCTTGCCGTGAGCATCATTAGGTAAGTATACATATATATTATATATATTTGTATATATATCATATATATTTCATTCATATAATTTTATACATACATATATATATATATTTATTATTATATTATTTTGTAAGATTATATATATTATAAAATATCATTAATTATATATATTATATAAATTACATATATGTATAATCATTCAAAATAAAGTTTGTACATATTTATATATTTGTATATTTTGTATACATAAATTAAAGTATATAAACATTACATTTGGACAATATATTTGTACAGTAGATGAGCTAACATGGCCGTTGTAGTGTAAATCTGTAGCGACCCAATTTTCTACCACCAGAAAGTTGCATCATCTTTAAGAAAGAAAGGGATAGAAAAGAGAAAAGATAAAGAAGAAAGAAGAAACAACATCAGAATCTCAACAGCGGAACGAATAAATTATATTAATCACATAAGTTTTACATAGTTTACAACATCAATCAAAGTTACACAGATAATACATCACATACTAGACAGTTATAAACACCTGTCTAGTTAATACAACTCGATACAACTCAAATACAACACATAGATACCAACACAGCGGAAAACTATATATATATATATATCTACTACGCTGAATCCTCCTGCTCCATTGCTCCTCCACAAATCGTCAAAGCTAACCCGAACCCCTTGGTACTCGTAAAAATTTGAGTACCCGAGAGTTTAAGAAAACAGAAATAAACTCCGGGTAAGACATGGGTCTGGTATGAGTAACAGGTTAAAGTTGCTTAACTTTGAAAATCCTTTGAAAACAAAAGGTATCACGTAAGACTTCCCACACATAAACATGGGTAAGTTTTTACCTTATGCTAACCAAACATTTGATAGGAAATTCAGTGATATTATAATAGGGTCTAGGGTTTTCAAAATAAAATACAAAAATAGCTGGAATGCTTACATCTCACGTTCCAACATAGTTGGGCACAACTAATACGTACGACACTTATTGGAGATTGGTTTCCATACAATGGCAGGGCTACTGGGGTACCGCCCGTCACAGTACCTGGCCTAGATCAGCGTACCGAGGATTACTCCCAATCCCCTACAACACAAAGCCGGAACCATCCCTTACTGGACAGTCCCGAACGAAACAACCCCAGCAGTTGGAGCTCACAACTGCCCACACAGTCGAATATAAAGGGACATCTAGACAGGGGAAAATCTCGCTCTCAAGTGGGGGCTACCCACGAAGCCTTGCTGCACCTCCCCTGTTTTAGCCATTCCCAGTTGATGAGGCTTGAGGCTACGATTACCTTAAGAGAACACATCTCTTAGAATGCTCATCGTCCACCTGACGATGTTCTGAAAGCATTCAATCCATACAAGTTCGTTCCGGGTTCGAACGAAACCGAAGGCATTATCTCGTTACACTCATTTTGGAATCATCCTCAGAGTTAACGACAATAACCCTTGCACTCTGAATCTTCATCTTCACTTGAGATTCACAACCTATCGTTAATTTGGATCGATGTGGTTTTCGGATATCCAAATCTGGAAACCCGATCCCGGTCTCATCGAAATCCAAAACGTATCTTTTAAGGCCAAGTTGTTTTAAAGTTAAAATAATTCATTTCATTATCCATATACACACAGATAGATAATCTACATTATCATCATAAATAGATAATTCACTTCAACCAAAGCATCCATATCACACAGCATTACTTATCTCATATCTGAGATTTCAAACCATTCAAGGAAATCAATATCATCCATCAATACATAAGCAAGGATTAATAATCACACCGTTTATAATTAATTTAAAATGAATTAAATTAATTACTTAATCTCTAATTAATTTAAAGTAAATTAAATTAATTACTTCATCATTATAAATCTTGCTTACATAACCATTAATTAATTACAAATCAATTAATTAATCATTCTCTAATTTCCATCTTAATTAATCATCCTTGATTAATTATCCTTTAATTACATTCAAGTAATTATCCTTTAATTAATTTCACAAATTAATTATCCATAACCAAATACAGTAATTAATCTTTAATTACTCTATTAATTAATTAACTATAATTAATTACATTAATCCTTAATTACTCAAAATTTCTTATTATTGATTAATAAATCTTAATTAATCAATCCTTAATTACACCATTAGTTATATAAATTAATGATCCCTACTTACATTTTTAATTAATTATTCTATTTAAAATTAATTACATTAAGAAATTAACCTTTAATTAAACCACATTTTATTAATCACTCTTGATTAATCACCTCCAGTAATTAACTACCCTTAATTACTTCCTTAAATAAATTAATTACTCCTTAATTAATTATCTTAATTAATCCCTTGATTAATTACACAAAGTAATTTAATCCAAATCTCTTCCATATTTAAAATCATCTTCAACTAATTACATACAATAATTTCCATTAATTACTTCACTACGTAATTTACTTCATTAATTACATTAAGTAATTACTTATCAAATTATCCAGTGATTAATTTAAATTAATTAAACTTAATTAATTAACTTAAACAAATCAAATAAAACTCAATTAATTATATTAAGTAATTAATTCCTTAATTACTTCAATTAAGTAATTACACTTAACATTTTCACAAATGATTATCTTTAATTAATTAATCTAATTAATTATTAAAACTAATCACATGTATTAATTATTTAACAAATCTTAAGTTAATGACCTTCATTAACTATTAACAATTCTTAATCTCTTTCCTTAAGAAATTAAACTTAGATTTAATCATTATTAATTTCAAATTAATTTATCTTTAATAACCCATTAATTAATCTCTAATTATTTAATTAATTTAAGTTCTAACTGTAACTTAATTAATCTTAAATTACTTGATTAATTATTCTTTAATCATTAATTTATAATCTAATCTTACCTAATTAATGATCTTTAATTGCAAATTAATTATTCCTAATTAATTGGTCTTAAACTTTAATTAATTAATTTTAAACTCTTAATTACTAAATTAATTAATCCATATCATTAATTAAATAAATAAATTAATTATCCATTTTAATTATCCTATTAATTTAATGAATTACAAATCATTAAATTCAAATTAAATTTAAAATAAAACTTTATTTATATTAATGATTTAATTATCATTAATAAAGTATTCAAAACAATTTACTTTAACTTAATTTTAAATTTAAGATTTGGAATAAATACCAATTTAACTTAAACAAAGTTTAAAAACCAAATTTAAAACTTTTAAAATCACAAGTTAAAGAATACTTATATTTTAAAAAGAGATTTTAAAAGTATTTAAACCAATTTCCTTTAAATTTCAAATCATTTAAAATTTACTTTAACATTCAAAGTTGTTAAACATTTGAATTTTATGAAACTTTATTTTACTTCAAACTAGGATTCAATTTGATTTGAATCTATTCTTAAACTTAGATTTAAAACATTGTTTAAATCTTTTATTTTAAATTTTTAAACCATTTTAACATTTAAACAGACAGGTTTAAAAGGCAACCTGTAACCAAATACTAACCCGAGCAATCCCTAAATTACTTCGAGAAAAACCCTGCACTGCTTCGAGTCGAAACTCGAATTACTTGAGAGTTACTCGAGTTCAAACCCTGCAACCCCAACTTCATCTTCACCAGGACAACAGTGCACCGTGCACATGCACGGTGGCTCCGGCCACCTCTGGTCATCTTCGCGACCTTCTCTAAGTCGGCGATCATCCTCCAACCAAAACCCAAACACCAAATCTTCGAAAATAACTCAAAATCGAGCTTCAAGCTCCAAAACTGAAACAAACTCCTTAACCTGGAAACGCCTCAACCACGAAGCTCCGACCACCATCACCTCTGAAACTCTGGCCAATTCTTCGTCTACGTTCAAGCTACCCTCACCCAAAACCCAGTAGCACTCGATCAACTCTAGAGGCAATGTCGATCAAAACAACAGACCTAGTTAAAACTAGGGTTCCAGACCTCAAATCACAATCATCTCCTCCACGCTGAAATCCACTACCACCAGATAATTTTCCCATCGACACTGGTCACTCCTCCACCTCCAGGAGGAAGCTCGACCCCTCCGACCCTTTAGATCAACCGAGACAACTCAAAATGCTCAAATCAGACTAACCCAAACCGCTCTCTGATTCCAATTCTAAAATTTATGATTTTGTTTTTTTAAAAATCATGATTTTGTTTAGGGCTTCGATTTATAACCCTAAATCCATGAATTAAGAACTTTATTTTTAAACTTATTTAAAGATTTACTCAGCTTTCTTGCTTTCCAGAGATATTAACTAGTTGTTTTAACTTAAATATAATTTTAAATTAAAGCTTATGATAAACAATCAAGTTTTGTTTAAATCATGAATCCAGATTTTGCTTGGATCAAGAAGAAATAATTTTTCTTAACCCAAACTGAAGCTTGAACAAAGAACAGGATATCAGTGGAAGCAATCTTTGCACACACATACATCCATTTTCAATATACAAAGAATTCATATATATATCCAGACATACTTATCACAGATATAACTCACATCAGATTCATATTTTATATTTTTTAAAAAAATATTACTCACCAGTTTGAAAATGAAGAACAGAGCACATTTGAAATAGCTTGTGAAACTATGAAACTTTTGAAGACTAGAACTTGCAAATTAAAAACACTTTGATGCTGAGATGATCTAGCTTGAAAACCGATATGAATTGCTTTGTCTCAGGTTGAAGAAGAATAATGCATAGGCTTTTGATTTTGCAAATGATTACAGGCTATTGGTTTTGAAAAAAAGAAGTCTTTGATCTGGTTTTGAGGAAGTTGTTCAAGTTAGAAGCTTTGTTTAAGTTTTAGATGGTATGCTTATTTCAGTTTTTCTTAGTTTTTGGATGGACGAAAATAAAATGAGAAAGGCTGATATATAAAAATGAGTTACAGGGTTGTTTATTTTTTTGTGTACAATAGGGTCAGGGATCTTTTCCTCTTGGTGGCTGATATGAGATATTAGTGTACTAGAGATGTTTAACATTAAATGCTAATGTCCCTTATGTCTACAAACTTATACTTTATTTCATTTCGTATGTACTTATGATAGTTTTCTTTTTATGTGTACATACTCATGTCCTGTACAACATGAATACATCTTTCTTTTATACTTTGTCCTACAACCTTGCTTTAGTCTTAAGCTTGGTAATATAACTATGTTTCTATTTCTAACTTAACTTCTTATTTCTGTTTCTTTTTAAAGCTTAAGTATCAAACATTTACTTTATATTCATATATTACTTTTTTTTAGAGAAAATAAAACAAAGCTATTTATATATATACAAGTAACAACTTATACAAATATCTTTAAAATCCAAACATTTTAAATATTTACTCTTTTTAATTTCAAAGCTTTTAAATTCAAAATAAATTCTAAAATCCAATTTTAAAATCAAGTTATATATATACATATATAACAACATATTTAATTTGAAAATAATACTTCTATTTAAAAATCTATTTATATTTATATATAAAACAATACATTAATAATATTATATTGAAAATAATAATTTGTCAAAATTTAAATAATTTATAAAAGAGATTATAAATTCCTATTATTATTAAATGGATAAATATATCATATTTATTAAACAATATTTTAAAACAAACCTTTCTTGTTTAAATTTAAACTTAGGCTAAAATCATTTTAAACAAATTACTTTTATCTTGAGTATTTTAAAATCATATGGTTATTTATTTAATATTAAATTAAATCAAATTTCCAAATTACCAAAAATATTAAAATTAGAAAACATGCCTTTATTTATTATATTTAAAACAAAGCATATCTATTTACAATATATACAAATATACATACATTATAAATAGAAAACAATTTATTAGCTTTTAAAAGATAAATTATCAGTTAAATATTTATTTAAAAGAAGATTATTAAATCTATTCAAATCTTATTAACAAATATTATCAAATCAATTTAATTTTTAATGCAGATTATTAAATTGATATTGCCAAAAATTCCGGGATGTCACAAAATCACAGCACTTATACACGGGTATATTATATCTTGCATGGTTTTCTATTTTACACATGAATAAGCGCACACACACACACACATATATATATTTAGCATGTGTATGTATGATACACATATATAATTTAACATTAATACATAAAATAAAATTATTTTACAAATTTAAATAAAATAATAATTTTATTTAAAAGAAATTTAGAAATGTTCCAAATGAATTAGACTTCTTAGGCCTAGTAAAGATCCAAAATAGTAATTTTTTTAGAATTCACCCATTCACTCCGCTTCAGGGTATTCCAGTTCCAACAAATGGTATCAAAGTCCAATAGCTTATGTGGTCTAAATTAGTTATGTTAGGGATAAATGTAACGACCGGGAATTTCGAACACTCTGTATTTATATATCTGTATTATTTAAATATTTGAATCTTGGATTAAATGTGATAAAAGTGATTTAATAACCATGTTAACCTCCTTTCAAGTAATAACTAATGATGTAAACATTTTTTGAAACATGTTTGCAAAAATATATAGTTCGATGAAATATCGATAAAGTGACCGAAAATCATTTTATCGATAAGCAGCTTTTTTCTCAATGGAAGTTGTTCAGACTTTTTATGCTTATCTAATTAATCATTACTTAGGTAATTAGCAACTAAAAATATTTTGTGTAAAAATTAATTAAAGCTTCTAGAAGGATTAAGAAAAAGATATTTTAATGAATAGTGTTTTAGATGTTTATTTGAAAATAATGAGGTGTAAAGTGGAAAGCATGAGAGGGGGCTCTTTTACCAGAAATAAGAGGCTTAAGGGAGAGGCTTAGGGTCACTTTATGTTCACTTCATTTATCTCAAAACCATGGAAAGAAATAAAAGACCAAAAATGGTAGAAGTAATTAGCACTAATCTAATTCTATCTTCACTAATCTTTCTCTAATTAGTTCAAATCTTCTCCAAACTTCACCAAACTTTCACTATAGCTTTAGATCTCCTTAGGAAGCATGGAAATCAAAGAAAAAGTGGAAGAAGCAAAGAGGATATAGGGTTTCAAATATGGGCCGTGAGTATGGAAGTTGAGGGTAGTGTTGCTTATGGTTTTGGTAATAAAGCTTGGATCTTTGGATGTTTGGTGATAGTAGGAGGTGGTTCTATGTTTTTGGGTGCTTTAAGTTTGTTTTTGCATAGATTTTGGGAGTTTATTCACCATTAAATGATTACATAATGTGTTATATATGTTATATGCTTGAAATATAAAGTTAAAGTGACATTAATTAATTAAAGTTATATACTTTGGACCCCTCTTGCTTTTGAAAGAAAATGACAACTTTATATTGTATAACATCATTTCTATTACCTTCTATAACATGTAACATGGCCTTAGACATTGTGTTTATATGTTTGGTTGGCTTGTGCGTTGAATTGAAGTGTGTTAGAAGCCAGAATAGTCGTTATAAGTGCACTTTGACATCTCCTAACTTTAACTTGTGTAAATAAAAGATTTATGACCTTAAATTGTTATAACTTGTTTTGGTTATTCACTACACAAATTTTGGTGTATGTGATAGTTAATAAATGGTTTGAAAAGTTATAAAAATTGTGAAACAAAGTGGTGAAAGTTAGAAGCGAAAAGGTCGCTATGGATGCACTTTGAAAATTCCTTGTGTTCGGTGATTTTTAAAGTCAATTTTGAAAGACATCCTAAGGGCTTCTTTGCAACAAGTACTATAAATGTACTTATCACTGAAAAAATATCAAATTTTAAATCATTCGTTAACTTGTGAAACAAAGTTACAAAATACTATAGCGAGAAGAAGGTCGCCATGTGAGCACTTTGGAATGTGTTTTTATGGGGAATTTTTTCAATTAATTTGAAAGACATCCTTAAGGATTTCTTTGAATTTTTAATAAGTATTATATGTGGGCTTATTACTGGAATAAATTGGAGTTTAAAAGATTTAAGAATTAGTCAAACAAAGTGGCTAAAGTTAGAGTAAAAGGTGGTTATAAATGCACTTTGAAATATAGCTTATTTTCAGGGGTTTTTATAAATAAATTGGAGGATATTGTTAGGGGTTTATTTTCATGGTTTTTAGGTACTCTAAGTGTAGTACTTACTATAAAAATTTCAAATCTAAAATCATTTGTTTGAGTGGTCAAAACTGGCCATAAAGATCGGGCATTTTCATGTTGATTTTCTGCCCAGGACTTTAGATAGCATTTATAAATGCTGTCCTCGACCTACTACACCATTTCTGGGCTATTGCATTATTTGTTTTAAGATACGACGTTTTGACTAGGTTTTCATTATTTAAATGGTTTATAAATTATTTTCTTTGAGGAATCTTTTTATGGAAGTTCTAATAAAATGTATTTGAATATGAAAAAAGATTAGAAGTTTAAATTTGGTTTAATCATTATTTATGAATTCTGAAAGTAAAGTGCCGTAAAATGTAAAACGTACTTTTTGTTGATTTTATAAAATTTCCAAATTAATTATTTTAAGTAATATTTTACATAGATATTTAAAACCTATTTATAACTATTTTTAAAGTATTTTTTTAGCAAAGCTAGCCGACTTTATAGTGGGCCGTGCCACTGTATAAATAAAGGGGAAAACAGGTGTTCTGCACATGCACAGAACAGTTAAACGGGCTCAAGGAGCCCAAAGCAAAGAGAAACTAAATCACAGGAGCTAGGAAAAAGGAGCCTAAACTACCAAACAACTATGACTATGCGCCCTTCAAAGAAGAACAACCACTGCCAACAATTGAAAGCGGGCTAGTAACTTGAACATACCCAGAGAAAAGTGCAGCCAAATGCGGATCATACCCTTCAGAATCTAGAGAGTAAATAAATTTCCTATCCCAACTCACGTCATAAAACTTACTTTTGTTCTCCTTACCAATCTCACCAACCCTAATAAGGGACAGACACTCACCGTCATTGTGGTATATAAGAAATCTACTCTCACATTCACAATCACTGATAAATGCATAAAAGGTGTCAGTATCTAGCGAGTAACGTATCTCAGATGGAACATGTAGCTAGGCCCGCTCCTCATAGTTCCAAATAATAGAATTGGGCAAAAAAGAAGAGGCACTCACAATCTGGGCCCCACCAAGAGGAGCAACAACACTCGGAGCAACTACAGGAGAAGCAAAAGTAGAAGTTATAGGGTCAGCAGAAGGAGAAGCGACAACAGGGGGACAGTGTAAGCAGAAGGAGTAGCAACAACAGAAGGGACAGGGTCAGCAAGAAGGGGGAAGGAGCAACCTTAGGGACCTACATCCTGATAGGAGGACGAGGCAGAGGAATCCCGTCAGAAAAAGGTACAGGGACAGCAGAGGCCAAACGAGAATACGCATCCGAAAGATGCCCAAAGGACTGACAGGAGGTACAGATGTCCAGTTTCCAACTATAGCGAACCCTGACCTCAGCAAAGTGTCCCTCATCGAGTCTGACTTTCACTTCCGTAGGCAAAGGCTTTGCAGGAGTTATTTCAATGAGAGCTATGGCATAAACTAATTTCTTTCTGCCTACATTATTAACATCATAAGAAATCACCTTACCAACCAGGCCAGCTAGCCAATCAATCTCGATCAATGGCTGAAGAACAGATGGAATATGAGAAAAGTGGCCCAGACAGGAATAGATAATACTTGATCCTTGACCCTGTCTGCAGACGGACTCCAGGTTGTAATAATAAAAGGTTTTCCATCAATGAGGATAGGACCAACCTCAAGAATACGTCGTCTTTCCTCACTATGAGAGAATTTGAAGTAGAACATTACGTTATCATAGTGAACACTTATTCCTCCTTTAGGCTTCCATACCTGGTTGTAATATGCCTTAATAAGGTGGCAGGCAGGATGGTATCAAGAAAAAAACCCACAAAGTAGTCCTTCTAGTAATCAACACTAGCATCTATAACTTCCACGGGAGGAACCGTAACTCCCTCGATCTCTACTTTGTCAAAACAACATGGGGAATGCACACCCGCATTTTTAGGCATGTTGGTGAATAACGATGACCACCTAGCAACTGACCGAGGCGGAGAAGGAAGCTCAGTAACCGGTCCATATAACCTAGAAGAGGGGACAACGAGCTCGGCATTATCACGAGCAGCTGGTAGGTAGCTACAAACCAGGCCGATGTCAGCAGAAACTAAACCTTCAGACACAACATCACTCGGACTTACATCTCCAATACCAACAATAGCACCACAAGGCACTAATTCAACTTGCATAAATTCATCCATACCCAAGTTAGAGTTTTTTGGCAACCCCACAATAGACTTCGGCCAAGGTGAAATACTAGATGAAGCTAAAAACGTTGACAATGGGTGCTCACCAGTGGACGACGGAGTGGGAAGCAAAGGGGGCGACGAAGCAATCTCCTTCAACAAACCAGTGAGAGGATTAACATTTAAAGCCATGTTAACCTGAGCTTTATTACCGGAGGGTGCGAGAAGAGGCGTCGTCATTGAAACAGGCGAAGGGGAAGACACGTAGATCATCGAAGAGGAGGCAGCTCGTGATGCAGCTCCAACTAGATCTAGCAAGGGGTAATGGGCTTCTTCTTCGAAGCCATGAAGCCAAGGCAGAAAACGAAGCAGACAGAGGAGGACGAGGAGAAGGCGGAACCATTGGAGAAGCTAAAACGAAGAAGAATGATTAATCGCAGATGAACCAAAAAATCGTTGTTTCACGAAGAGGCTCTATCGCCATTTTCAATCTTTCCATTAATTAAAATCACTTGTAAAATTTTAAAGTGTATATATATATATATATATAAGTTGGAAAGGTACGTTAAGTATTTTGCAAAAGAAAATGGGATAGTTTGGATTATAACACTTATGTTATAATAAATGATTTTGGTAAGATTATTAAAAGTATATTACATTGTTCAATAACGGTAGATATACTTAGATCTTTAAAAAGAATGTTTAAAAAAGAATGTTTAAAAAATAATGACAAGTATGAAATAATTTGGGTTTGTTGTGGCAATGTATTAACAACATTTGTCTTAAACCCTTTGAAATAGTTTGTGAATGTAATTAGAAAATTTACGTCGATATTTTGGAAGTAATAACAAGTATGGAGCCTTTTGGAAAAAGATAGAAAAAGTAAAGTTTTAAAGTAAGAAACCTTGTTAAATATTTGTGAATACACTTATACCACTTGAGACAAGTATATGAATATGTTTTGAAGTATTGAAAGAGAACAAAAGAATAATAGTAATTGATAGATAAAGTTTTATTAGATAAAAGAAGTTTTACTAATAAAAGCGATTTTAATTAATAAAAGTATTAATTAAATAAAAAGAGGTTTTATATGAGACTTGGTTTCCATATATGATCGTTCTTATTGTTATTGAATTTGACCAAAATAACTTAGGAAATATCTAAAAGAAACAAGAGGATTCTATAGTACAGTTATTTTCGGCGATGTTATACTATACATATAAACTCGTCTTGTTCTTCTAGGACAAATGATAAACAAATCCATCCGGATAGGAGATGATCTCCACCCTTATGTATTATCTACTTATTTCTGAAAGAACTGGGGTTAAGTTAATCAAAAATTTATCGATGGTTTTGGAGTTCCTGGTAAGCGGGGGAGTGTACTTATATGAGATGAATAAACCGTAACCACTTCAAAACCATACACGCGATCTATGTTCTATGAGTTATGTAAAGTGAAATGTTACAGAGTTGATTTGTCTATACTATGGTTAATTTCAAGGGAGAGATCAACGTTAACATTTCGAACGATGCTATTGTATGGGGCTGTCTATCTTGAGGGTGGTCCAAAGAGAGAGAATATTGTTAGCATTCATCAGAGGACTTATGCTTGAATTTATGTGGAGGTTCGAGATATATTCGAGTTGCTCGAATCCATGTAGAGATTTGTGATTTGTTCGAGATAATGAAATCCATTTGGAGAGTCGTGTTCTATACAAGTGCCGAATATTCATGTGAGAGATGCTGAACGTGACTTCACCATCGGTAAATGGCTAAAACTAGAATTGGTGCATTATCATGAAGGGTTTAGCAAAACCAATAGGGTATATTAACCCTATATCTAGAGACGCTTATCAATGTCCGCACGGGAGTTGTTGATATTCAGTATAATGTCTCTAGGCGTTGACTAGTTATGCTTACCTTATGGTTTATTTTATCTAGAGATATACGATGCTCGGAAGGATATCTCTGATCCTTGTGCAGGAGATCTGCCCTGATGTTCCGAGGGTGTCTCCATGGAAATCCTTACACATATGCGAACATGCCCTAATGGTATTGATTATGTACCTATTATTGTTGAGGTGTACATGTGGCATAGCTATTTTCTGATTTATATTCTACACTCTAGACATTATCTATTATATCACCTTATGTACTTACTAGATGTATGGTTCTTTTAAGGGGATAACCATTACGACATTCCATGCGGTTTCATGAGTACTATTATATGTTGATCACATATTTCTTGAGTTTCTCATACAGACTTATGTTTGACACATGCCTATTATTTTTCCTAAAATCCTCGTGTGCTCTTTCGAGTAGTCTGAGAAAGGCATGTTTCAGTTGGATGTTCATTGGAGCTCGAGGAGACGAGCTGGATGTTTCACCTATCGTAGTATTTTTATGCTCGCTACATTACTATATTGTACATATAAGCATTTGTGAGGACCTGTTGTTATAACTGTCAAGGCTGATGATAGTATTTAGAATTCTAACTTTGAAATGCTATGTATCTTAGAGTGACAGTCTGTACCGTGTTTTCGTTCTGCTCTGAGATTATGATATTGTGTTCTTTTCTTTTTTGTTCTATTTTTTTATTTTACCCTAACAATCCGTCTTTCCACCACTTAGGTGCTCGGCACGTGAATACCGTGGATGTATCAGTGTCGATATTTGATGGTAAAAAAGGTTGGTCGTTACAGCTAGTATCAAAGCTAAAGTTTAAGCGAGAACCTTGGCTTTAGTTGGGTATGACTCATTTTGGGATAGGTTAATGGAATGCCCTAGAATGAGTTGACTATATTATACTTATGAGAGCATATTTGTATTTATTATAAGTATATAACTTAAAGATAATTACAAATATGAAAATTAAAGATCTTATATAAGGTAACTTATATAAGTATGAATTACAGAAGTGTGGTTTAATTAGTGTAGGGGTTAATGATGTTTATTGCTTACCCTTCATTAATTAGTTTAGCCGTGCTTGGCCAGTTTATGAGCATTGTTATTCTTTGTAGAATGATTTGACATGCTCGACTAGTTTATGGGAAATCATTTATAGAATTATTAGCTTAATATTGCTCAGCTAGTTTACGAGCATTGTTATAATTTGTTAATTGATTGGTCATGCTCGACCAATTTATGAGCATTGATTATTGTTTATTGATTGTGCTCAACCAGTTTATGAGCAGTTTTACCTTTTTGCCGCATGGTTTGGGTAGATAGTATTTGTAGATGCATTGAAATGAACACCTTGTGAATTTAGTTTCAAAGTTCGACTATAAGGCGTTTGGTGGTAATGTTGGGTTAACAGTATAATTTAGTAAAAGATTAATCTAAATTGAAGATAAGATATTTTGTGAATAACCATTTGTGAAAAGATTTTATATAAGAAAGTGATTTTATATAAGTATGGTTTATAAAATATGGTTTATAAATGAAAAGTATTTAAACTGAGAATTTGAGAACTTAAATCTCAGTTTCTTTGTAAATGTTTTTCAAGATTTAAGAAAATATTAGTAGTATTATTTGAAAGAAAATATTTGGGAAATCGATTTATGAAATTGAGATCATGATACTTAGTAATATTATACGAAGTATTTAATACTACTTTGAAAATAATTTTGGTTAAGTTCGAAAGGTATGATTTGGATGTACTGAACTCATTTCTGTCGCTTGAAAATAATTCCGGTGGTGACTGCAGCATCATCGACGTTCAAGTTTCTAAGTGGGGGATGCTACAAAGTAGTTTTGGTAAAACAGATTTTGGTTTAATCTCGAAAGTATGATTTTATAGACAAAAGGATATAGGTATATATTATTTTTTCAATTGATTTGAAATAAAACCCAGTGTTTAGTTCTAAAGTTTTACTTAAAGAAGTTGATATAAAATATAGAGTAGTTTAATAAATACTTTGAGTTAAGCTTTCTATATGGAAAAGATTTGTATGTATGTTATGTTTGGTGCCCATGTGGTAGTGGCATAACCCACATAATTAAGGAACCTTTTCTTGTTATCCTATATAGAAGTGTTTCATGTAAAAAAGTGAAACTTTGTTTAGTTATTTTATGGACTCATGTATCTTATGTAGTGGTATGTGCATCATGTCATGATATGTTGTTTGGTAGTTTTCATTTGTTAAAATAAAACGAATTTTTGACGATTTTGAATAGTCAAAAACTGTCGAATCGTTATAGAACTTGAAGCTGTGTTTTTGTGAAAAATATAAAAGTTGAGCTTTTGTAGCTCTTGAATTGAGAAGGTAGTAAGTTAAAAAAAGTTTTGAATTTGTTGAACATCCTTATTAAGTGAATTAGATTTGATGTTTGGTATATACTCTAAGGATGTAGTGGAGTATTGTACGAGTATGAACTTAAGTTATAAAATATTTAATAACTTGAAGTTATGCTTTATGAAATGGTTCATAAATAATTTTAGTATTGAATGGTATACAATGTGTATAAAAAATGTGATTAAAAAGAAATTAGTATAGTTAAAAAATCAATGGAATAAAGTACATAAATTGTATGTAGGTCGTTTTATTTGCATGACTGTTCTTGATCTAGGATTCGAGTACATGAATTCATGGTGATTTACACCAGTCCTAACAAGGATTTTTCACTCGATTCTTGATGATGAACACTTGATATGGATTATTGATATGATCCCAAAGATTTCAATCATATTATATAACTATGTAAGGAGAATGAATGTTTTAATCAAAGAACTTGACCGGAGTCCGCACTAGAGAGGTCAAGTGATATATACTAGTTTGGAAGTGAAATTTATGTGATCAAGCAAGTGATCTGATCGGATATTGCATATGGATGATCCATGCATACTATGTTTTGTTGGCTTATGGAGAGTTTAGTGATGACTCTTTGATTTGTTTTGAGGTAGCATGAATAATTATTTAAGTAATAACCTAAGGCAGTTGAGCATAAGGTACACTTAATAGATTGTTTATTGTCCTTATGCGATTAAAGGGTTTTTGAACCTGGGCAATCCGCGAGCTATGTTTGCTATTGATTGTGAATACTGTTAAATATTGCGATATGATTGTTCTTTTTGTTGCTCATATTGGAATTTCGAGGATGAAATGTTTTAAGTCGAGGCGATGTAACGATCCGGAATTTTGAACACTCCATATTTAAATATCTGAATTATTCAAATATTTGAATCTTAGATTAAATGTTATAAAAGTGATTTAATAACCTTGTTAACCCCATTACAAGTAATAATTAGTGATGGAAAACTTATTTTGAAAAGTGTTTGCAAAAATATATAGTTTGATGAAATATCGATAAAGTGATAAAAAATCATTTATCAATAAACAACTTTTTTATCAACGGAGGTTGTTCGAACTCTTTGTGCTTGTCTAATTAATCATTGTTTAGGTAATTAGCAACTAAAAATATTTTGTTAAAAATTAATTAAAGCTTCTAGAAGGATCAAGGAAAATATATTTTAATGAATAGTGTTTTAGATATTTATTTGAAAATAATAAAGTGTAAAGTAGAAAGAGTGCAAAGCATGAGAGGGTCTCTTTGACCAGAAATAGGAACTCTTTGTGCTTGTCTAATTAATCATTGTTTAGGTAATTAGCAACTAAAAATATTTTGTTAAAAATTAATTAAAGCTTCTAGAAGGATCAAGGAAAATATATTTTAATGAATAGTGTTTTAGATATTTATTTGAAAATAATAAAGTGTAAAGTAGAAAGAGTGCAAAGCATGAGAGGGTCTCTTTGACCAGAAATAGGAGGCTTAAGAAAGAGGCCTAGGGTCACTTTATGTTCACTTTGTTTATCTCTAAACCTTAGAAAGAAACAAAAAAATGGTAGAAGTGATTAGCACTAATCCACTTCTATCTTACGAATCTTTCTATAATTAGTTCAAATCTTCTCCAAACTTCACCCAACTTTCGCTGTAGCCTTAGATCTCCTTAGAAAATATGGAAGGAAAAGAAAAGGTTGAAGAAGTGAAGAGCATATGGGGTTTCAAATACGGGCCGTAAGCATGGAAGGTGGAGGGTGGTGTTGCCTTGTGGTTTTGGTTCTAAAGCTTGGATCTTTGGATGTTTGGTGATGGTACGAGGTGGTTCTACGTACTTGGATGTTTTTCTCTGTTTTTGCATGGATTTTGTGAGTTTACTGACCATTGAATGATTACATAATGTATTATATATGTTGTGTGCTTGAAATATAAAGTTAAAGTGACATTAACTGATTAAAGTTATAAACTTTGGACCCCTCTTGCTTTTGAAAGTAAACGACAACTTTACATTGTATAACATCATTCTATTATCTTATAAAACATATGGCATGGCCTTGAAATTGTGTTTATATGGTTGGTTGGCTTGTGTGTTAAATTGAAGTGTGTTTGAAAGTGTTTGAAGCGAGAATAATCGCTATAAGTGCACTTTGATATCCCTTAACTTTAACTTGTGTAAATGGAAGATTTATGATTTTAATTTGGCAAACATGTTCTGGTTGTTCTCTACACATATTTTGGTGTATATGATAGTAAATAAATGGTTTGAAGAGTTACAGAAATAGTGAAAAAAGTTGTGAAAGTTAGAATTGAAAAGGTCGTTGTGGATGCACTTTGAAAATGCCTTGTGTTCGGCGATTTTTAAAGTCAACATTGAAAGACATCCTAAGGGCTTCTTTGCATCTTTACTAAGTACTATAAGTGTACTTATTACTTGAAAATTATGAAAGTTTAATTCATTCATTAACTTGTGAAACAAACTTGTAAAAAGTTATAGTGAGAAGAAGGTTGTTACATGAGCACTTTGAAATGTCTTATTTTTGGAAATTTTTGCAATAATTTGAAAGAAATTCTTAGGGGTTGCTTTACATTTTTAATAAGTATTATATGTGCACTTACTTTGAGAAAAAAATTGGAGTTTAAAAGGTTTTAGAACTAGTCAAACAAAGAGGCTAAAGTTAGAGTATAAAGGTGGTTGTAAATGCACTTTGAAATATAGCTTGTTTTAGGAATTTTTATAAATAAATTGGAGGATATACTTAGGGGCTTCTTTCAATAATTTTTAAGTACCCTAAGTGTAGTACTTACTGCAAAAATTTCAAGTCTACAATCATTTGTTTGAAGGGTGAAAACTGGCCACAAATATCGGGCATTTTCATATTGATTTTCTGCCCAAGACTTTAGATAACATTTATAAATGCCGTTCTCGACCTAAAAGAATTTCTAGGCCATTGCATTGTTTTGTGCTAAAATGCAATATTCCGACTAGTTTTTCGTGATTTAAATGGTTTATAAATTATTTTCTTTGAAGAATCTTTTTATGGAAGGTGTTTGAGTATGAAAAACAGATCAGTAACTTAAATATAGTTTTAATAATTATTTACAAATTTTGAAAGTAGAGTGCCGTAAAATGTAAAATTTACTTTTTGTTGATTTTACTAAATTTCTAAATTAGTTATTTTTAAGTAATATTTTACGTAGATATTAAAAACCTGTAGAATATAATAGTTCTTGATTTTTGTTTGATGGTATATATTTTTTAATGTGTTTGCTATAATACTATTGCAATATCATAGAATGAAATAAACAGATCAAAATTGCATTACAACAAACATATTATTTCAATACAATTTTTATAGTACACACGAGCTTCCATAATATTTTTAATACACTAGTCATATACATTACAATTTTATCTCTTGTATACAACATACATTTCAATTACAATATTTTTTTTACTCTAATACAATTTTTGTCTTCTTGCTCCAATTGCCTTTTCCAGTTATCTGCTTTGCCTGTCAAACAATAAGGTAGTAAAGGGAAAAAAGAAACAAAGTAAAACTACAAAAATAAAAATATAATTGAATACAATATTGCCTTAGTTTATTGGTATATTTGTTTTCATTTTTAAAAGGAACGAAAAATAAATGTGCACGAACAACCTATGACATGCACAGTGTATCACTGTACATGCCATAAGGGCGAGCAAACTAAAATATACAAGCAGCTCACAAAAGAGAAAGCAAAGGTCAAGCCCAAACGTACTTCAGGCTCAACACATTGCGCATCCAGATGATATACAACTACAAAATGGTCAAGCCAAATTGGCTCAACTCAACTGCTCGATGGTTCAACATGCACATAATACACAATGGTGCAGCCAAAGATTCAAGTCAACAAAAATGCAACAAACAAAACAAGTGTAGCAGGAACTAAGATGCAAACCAGGTGCAACCAGACCAGTAGTAACAAAAATAAACAAGGCAACAGATGCCACAAGGTGGAACAACATCACAACATAGACCAAAAAACACAAATTGGTGCAACAGTATAACTAGGCAGCAAACACATAAGGCCAAACAGAACTTGAGTATAGCAGAAATGCACAACGCAAACCAGAAACCAGATTAACGCAAGCATATGCAACTAGGCACAACAACAAGATGGCAAGGACATAAGACGTAAAGACTCAATGTGCACACACAACATACAATCAACAGTTTTCACACACAACCAGGTCCAAATGCTCACAAGACAAGAGCAACAAAGCAGAAAGCACACTAATATACATATATACATATATGTATATACATGTATATATGTACACAGTGAAAATCAATGAAGTGTACAAATGAGCATCTTAACCAGCATTGAAGATTTCAAACTCGCAAGTGCACAAGTATATAGTGCACAGAACATACCAGCAAGGAAGATTCAACAAGGTACAAGTATAGTAGGAAGATGTACGTGATAAAACAAGTTCAAATAAATGTACACAGTAAGGTGTTTGAAGAATGCCAAAAAGACGCAAAGGTACCAAATCCAGAAAACAACAGGCAGTACTCTCCCAGTTGAAAATTTCAAGTCAAGACCGATAGTAAAAAAAACAAGTCAAAGCCTAATTAAATCCAAATCAGAGAATATATTAGAAAATTAAATAAGTCAATAATCCTATAACCATCAATCAGAAAATCAGTGGCTAGTTAAATCAAGAATTGATAAAGTCAAAACCGAAACTAATGAATTATATGAAAATCCAAGGAAGATTTTTTTCACAATCAACCCCTATATATACCAACATCATCATCGGCAATCAATCATCAAGTCGAGTTCAAATAAACACAAAAAGGGGCAAAATGAATACACATACAAAATCAGCATAGCATCAACCAACTCAATGCTTGAAGCAAACGAGAGAAATCATAGCAAAGTAATCGTTTGATCGAAAAGGCAGTCAAGACAAGATTATTTCTTCAATCGATTGAATAGAGGAATCAACAGCTTCAAGAAAATCAAAACCCTGATTCGAGAACATGAGGATGAAAGGGATCGGCAGAAGGAAGAGAACGAACTAAAAAATAAACTGGCTACACATTTTTTAAATCTCTATTAATGTTATTTGGGCCAAACTCTTCCAGTTGTTAATTAGGGTTACTTTGTTTATTTTTATTGTAATTTATCTTTTTATAAAACTCTAATTTTTAACTAGGATCGAACTACGGGGCATAGTTCGAGGAATTCTCAACTCAGGGATAGAGTTGAGGCAGAGTTTTGAGCATAGGGTTAGAACAATCAGGTTAGCGATAGTTGTAAGTTTACAAGGTATGTAAGCGATCGATTGTTTAATTCTAGTAGTAACATTGAGGGTAGTAGTAGACATGTTTTGCCTAAGCTGGGGAAAATTGTGTGTCGTTTTTATTTCCGTATTTACTCTGTTATTATCTATGCTATAATTTTTATTATTTTGTGAATTTATTATAAACCCTATTCACCCCCTCTAGGGTTAATCAGATCCTACAAAACCTATTTATAAGTATTTTTAAAGAGTGTGTGTGTATAAGTTGGAAAAGTAAGTTAAGTATTTTGCAAAAGAATAAGGAATAGTTTTGGATTATAACACTTATGTTATAATAAATGGTTTTGGTAAGATTATTAAACGCTTATTACCTTGTTTAATAAGTGTAGATACACTAAGATCTTTAAAAATAATGTTTTAAAGATAATGACAAGTATGAGAAGGTTTTGGGTTTGTTGTGGTTATGTCTTAACAACATTTGTCTTAAACCGTTTGAAATAGGTTTGTGAACGTAATTAGACATTTTAAATGGATATTTTGAAAGTAATAACAAGTATGGAATCTTTTGGAACTAGATAGAAAATATAAAGGTTTAAAGTAAGAAATCTTGTTAAAGATTTGTGAATATACTTATACCATTTGAGATAAGTATATGAATACGTTTTGAAGTATTGGAAGAGTACAAAAGAATATTAGTAATTGATAGACGAATTTTACTAAATGAAAGAAGTTTTACTAATAAAAGAGGTTTTAATTAATAAAAGTATTAATTAAGTAAAAAGGGAATTGGAAGTTGCTTATGTGACTTAATCGTGCTTTGTGTGACTCTAGTGTGCTTTGTGTGTTTACTCGTTTATGGAAAGTATTTAGTCGTGTACTTAGCACTAAAGGCCAACTAAGTAGACTTATTTATCTATGAAAGTTAAGAACGAAGTGTTTAGGCAAGGCTTTGATGCAACCAATGCTCTAACATACCTAGCTTCATTCTTGACCGAGGGATAATATAAGTTGAGAAGTTTGGATAGGTGATAAGTATACAAGACTTGGTTTCCATATACGATCATTCTCATTATTGTTGAATTTTACCAAAATAACTTAGGAAATATCTAAAAGAAACATGAGGGTTATACGGTACAATTATTTTCAGTGATGATATACTATACATATAAACTCGTCTTGCTCTTCTAGGATAAATGATAAGGAAATCTGTCCAGATAGCAGATGATCTCCACCCTTATGTATTATCTATTTATTTTTGAAAGAACCAAGGTTAATTTAATCGAAAATCTATTGATTGGTTTTGGAGCGTCCGGTAAGCAAGGGAGTGTACTTATATGAGATGACTTGTAACAACCTGGTTTGGAGATTACCTGTCAATATTGAATTATAATTATAATTATAATTTAATATTGTAATTTAAATTAAAATCGGAGAAATTAAATTGTTTATTTGGAATAAACAATGAATTTTGGAATTTAAAATGAGAAAATGAAATTCCAAGCTTTATTTTATTTTGTTGGAGTGATAATAAATGGAATATGTTCTTTAAAAATAGAAAATGATTTTAATTTTATAGAAAATGCAATAAGTACATTAATTGTTGCCTTTTTGCTTCTTTTAATAATTTTTAAGAGAAGTATTTTATTTTTAATGGTTGTTTATTAAAATAAAAGAAGGAAATTAGTTTAAAAATATGTTTTGGCTAAAAATTATGTTTGGAAATGGTTTAAAATATTTTTCTAAGTGAGAATAGTATTTTTGTAGAATTTTAGAAGATAAAAACATGGTTTTATTCATTTATGTGAGTAAATAGTGCATTTTTGTTAAATAAAGAGGTTTTAATAATAAAAATGTTTTAAAATATAAATTTATCTTTTTATATGATATAAATTTTTTTATTTTGCTTGTATACAAGTTTTCACATTTTTCTTGTGTAAGATTTGAGAGAAAATGAATTTTTATTACTTTGTGTGCATGAGATATATGCACATATCTTAACTTGTGTTGTTAATAGCCTTAGCTAATTTATTATTCTTTTTATTTCTTTTTGGGTCCATTAGCCCAATAGCACATAGCCTAGTGAGAATATGAGAAAAGAGGAGCTGTACGTTCTTTTTCATTTTTATCTTCCTCTTCTTCTTCCTGAAAGAAAACAAGCCAGTAAACCATAGTTTCTCAAATTACAAAATTCAAGCTCAATCTTCAATTAAATTTAACCAAATTTCAAGTCTTTTTGTAAGATAAAGATAAATCAAAGGTGAACAACTCCAAACATACAATTTCATTACAAATCTCTTTTACAGTAAATAGCTTTCTAAATTTTTTACTGTGTATTGTTTGCATGTCCTATGTTTGCTTTCTACAGGTTCTCAAGGCTTGTAATCTCAAGCCAAGCTTCTGTCTTGCATCTAAATTCGGGTATTTGCATTCAAATCAGCAAGGTGAGTTACAAAACTCACAAAAAATAGTCGAGCCAAGCTCAAAATCGCCAAAAATTTGCTTTATAATTTGTTTTTACTTCTAATTTTGTTTATGTCAAAACATTCTTTGGTTGGTACTTTGCATGCTAATATCTTTTGATTTCGGCAACGAAGTGCTGCTGGATTCCTTGTATTTGGTAGCTTGCATGTTGATCTTCGTTTCAGCAAATTTTGGTTGAATATTGTAATTTGGATGTTCAAAACAGTGGTAGAAAATCAACTCGAAAGCAGATTTTTGCCTGCAGAAATTGTTTGCCGAGTTGCTGCAAACATGGCCTGAGTTCATGTTTGAGATAGCATAACTCTTTCATTCCTTACTGAAATTGAGTGATTCCTTTTCTGTTTGAAAGATAACGTTTTCTACTATAAGTATACCAAATTTCAGGTCATTTCGGCTTATATTGCTTATAGGAACATGCTGCTGAACTTTGATCCGGAGCATGTTTTTGCCCAGTTTTACAGTGAAAACACTGCCTGGGTTCAATTTGAGACATCATAACTTTATCATACTTTATCCGAATTGCATGATTCATTTTTTATTTGAAAGCTAAAGTTTTCTATTATATGCCTATCAATTGTTAGCTCAATCCGGGGTAATTTAGTCCTCTGTTTCATGCTTGGAAGTTGAACTCGAGATGGTTTTCAGGCCTGTGCATTTTTGGTTTTTGAACTGTTGCAAACATTGCCTGAGTCCATGTTTGAGACAGTGTAACTTTTTCATTTTTAGTCAGAATTCATTGATTCTTTTTTTGTTTGAAATATGAAGTTTTATACTTTGTGCACACCCATATTTAGTTCAATCAATGGTCGTTTGGCCACCTGTTTTATGTCCGAAATTTGAACCAAGAGAAGATTTTAGACCTAGGTATTATTTTGCTGAAGCGTTTATGTTCTTTTTCCGTCCAACTTTTGACTTTTACTTCATGTTTTGTCATATTTATGAATTTTTTTGAGGGCTATGATGCCTATCAATAGGCTAGCCAAGTTTTGATGAATTTGAAATTCAAATTTGAATTGAATTTGAATTGAATTTGAATTGAATTTGAATGATAGTTTTGAATGATTTCTTTGATTTCGAGCACAGATTTTTCCGAACAATTTTGAAATAATTTTTAAAATAAATTGGCATTTAAAATAATTATTGTAATATTTTTTAAATTATTTAAGCTATAAAATCTATTTATTCTCTATAATAAGGGAATTTTCAAATATTGTCTTCAAAATTGTTTTCGGAAAATGGTTTTAAAAGCTTGTTTTCTCAAATAAATTATTTTATATATAAAACACACTTTTTTGCACTATTCGAGCCAATGAGAAGGAGAATTAAACGATTTGGTAAAACACGTGGTATGGGACACGTGCGTTTATCTTATCGGTTAATTCTTGACTTGTCCGTTTGATCGTTTTGATCTACGGGTCGAGTTTATCGATGAGATGAGGTAAATTTTTTACCGCTTTGAGTGTGAAATTTACTAGCGGTTAGTAAACCGTTTAGTGCGAACGTGTGGTATGGGACACACGTTAACACTGTTCGGGTTCCCATCCGACAGTTTGTGACACATTTCTCTAAGAGACATATTTGCCAGTACTGGACCTTCGGGTCAGTTGTCCTTCGGGACGTTTGTATAAGAGACGTATTTGTCCATTGCGATGTATTTGTCCTTTGGGATGTTGTCCTTTGGGATGTTTGTCTAAGAGACATATTTATTGTCCTTCGGGATGTTTGTCTAAGAGACGTGCCACCTTATTTTGTGAGAACAGTACTTGGCGGGCTTGGCCATAAGCACGTGCTATATCCTTGAGGTGATTTCATTGATGTTTGTGATTTCCGTAGTGTATCGCCTTTTTTCGGAATTGGTCCTTTGAACCATTCGATATATATTTCTGGCGATTACCTTTTGGGAATTTGAACTCTTGGAAGTTCTATTTTAGAGATTTGAATTGCCTACACTGGCGTTATATGAGATTTGCCTTTTGGCGTTTACTTAAGATTTTATTCTCCTCTTCGGAGATATATTTTCCTTATGGTGTGTTTGAGATGGGATCTCTTTATGCATCTTTGAGCTTGTCAAGATGGCGGATTTAGGTTTTTCCTGAAAACCATATTTGATGTTTCATGAATGCCGATGATATGAGGCTCGCTACTTTTAGCGTTTTATGCGTTATTTTATCTCTTTTGAGATTATATGTTTGTAGTGATACCATATTATCACTTGATGTAATCATACACTTTAATTGTCCCTTCTCTCTTGAGTATAATATCAAACTATCCTTATGCTCGTATTATCGCTTATCCTTGTAAACTGATTTGTTTAGCTAGACCGACCCATGTATTTTATACTCGGGTCAGACCGAGGTGTTTCAGGTTAGGTACATTTGGACTTAGCCTATTCTGCTTCTGCATGGACTATTCTGCTAACTCTTTTTGTTATAGCTTTTTGTGTAGTCCTTTTTGGTTGTAACTCTGATATGTATATTCTTTTGACTCGCCTGTATATTGTGGTTGCTATACCACTTGACATGTATCATTTTGTATACTCTGTGATGTATCTGTATATGTGTACATGTATGTGATGATCTACTGTTTTGTGATGTGTTTTGCATTCGAGTTGTTGTATTTTGTTCTGATAGATCATATAGCCACCTATGGCTTTGTACTAAGTATTTATTGGATATGTCGATCCACTTGAGATAGAAAAAAAAATATGGCATTTGTCGACGTATTCAATAGATATTTAAGATAAGGCTATAGATGGTCGCTCCTATCCAGCCCTATTCTCTACATTAGCACACAGTATTACCTAGTAATACTCTTTGTTATGTAGGTTTCGTGGTGGGGCGTCACAGCTTGGTATCCGAGCTGAGTTTAGAACAAAACATGATAAACACAAAACATAAGCACATATTATGGTACATCTAAGAGTAATACAAGTGTTATGAATCCCTGAATCATCGTGCCTTTGTTCTTTTCATGTCCTTTAGGGTATTTAGAAGTTTGGGAATACGTTTTGGAATGCATTTTAATTCTGTAGTATTCCTTATTGAATTAATGATATCTACCCTATGAATAATCTTTATCTTATCTTAACTTTTAGCTAATGGCTAAAAGAGGCAGAGGACGACGCTCGAATGATAGCAATCCAGTGGCTCGCATTCGGATGGCGTATATATGTCTGCCGATCAGTTTATGGAGTTATTTAGGAGCACTCAGCCTCTAGCTCCTACTCGAGCGTCTCCTCCACGCAAGTCTGTCTTCGCGCGCTTGTGCAGTGATTTCTCTCATTTAGGAGGAAAGCCATTCAAAGGCTCCGAGTCCGTTCTAGAGGTCCAATCTTGGATTCGTACGTGCAAGCGCATCTTCTCTCGCATGGATCTTTCTGACCATGACAGAGTTCTTGTAGCATCTATCATGTTGCAAGAGCGTGCGCTTGATTGGTATGAGCTTCTCATAGCCGAGCTTGATGAGTCTACTCTTTCTTGGCACAGTTTAGGGAACGATTCGAGCTTAAGTTCATTCCCGAATCAGAAAAAGCTTTATTAGCCCATCGCTTCCTTGAGTTGAAGCAAGGGAAGTCCTCCATCTCTGATTATGTTTCATCATTCGCGGCCTAATCTAAGTATGATCTTGAATACATTAGCACTTCTTATAAGAAGAATCTGAAGTTTTTCTCTGGTCTTAAGAAGTATCTCAAGAAGTCTTTAATGCTCCAGCTCAAGCTTTCTTTTGAGGAGTTGGTTGACTCGGCGCTTCATCTCGAAGCCGTCGAGAAGGAGTGCGAGAGTGGTGATGAGGTTGAGGTTCGTAAGAACCCCAATAAGAAGTTCCCATTTCATAAGCGGAAGTTTTTCCCTTCCAAGAAGAAGAAGCCCGTTGGATCTAATCCTAATTCCAAGCCTAGTGAAGCACCTCGTACTCGGAAGGGGTGTTTCAATTGTGGTTCTTCTGACCATATGATCCACGACTGTCCTAAGCCTATTATCTGCCGCTATTGCAAGAAGGAGGGTCATCGAGTTACCACTTGTCCTATTGCTCCGAATTCCCAGTCTGGCAAGCTGAATGTAGTGGATGCTTTTGGAGGGTCTTCTCAGCGTAGAGGTACTTCTCCTTCTATTCTTGAAGGTTCATTGTTGTTCCGTGATCGTTCTATTCGAGTCCTCTTTGATACGGGTGTGTCGCATTCATTCGTATCGAAGAAGCTCGTCGATGATTTGTCTTTAGATGTTTCTTGTATGGTTACTTCATTGAGGATTGCGAATCCTTTCTGAGGATCCGCAACCCTTAGCATGCTTTGTGATGATGTTGAGATTGTTTTATGTGGCTCTTCTTTTCGTGCGAATCTGCACGTTATTTCTTATTTGGGATTTGATATGGTTTTGGGTATGGACTAGCTAGTGTGATACGATGCCAGGATTATTTGTTCTGAGACAATTTTATATCTTCGACATCCAGATTCGTCTACTCAGCTATCACTTGTTCTTCGAAATGTGGATAATTTTGAAGCATCTTTATTTTCTCTCGACTCATGATATGATGATGATATATCTCGTATTCCTATTGTTTGTGATTTCTCTGATGTATTTGAGCTTGTTTCGGGTTTGCTACCTAAGCGGGCGATTGAATTCCATATTGATCTCATTCCAGACTTGCAGCCAGTTAGTGGTCCTCCTACGAGGATGTCTACAAAAGAAAATGAGGAACTCAAGAAGCAGCTTTTAGAGCTTGAGTCCAAGAAGTTGATTCAGTTTAGTTTTTCACCGTGGGGTGTCGCGGTTGTCTTCGTGAAGAAGTCTGATGGTACTCTTAGGCTTTGCATCGACTATCGCAAGCTTAATGAGTAGACCATCAAGAATAAGTATACGTTGCCTAGGATCGACGATATGTTCGATCAGTTGAGTAGCGCTAAGGTTTTCTCTCAGCTCGACCTTGCCACTGGCTTTCATCATCTCCGAGTGGCGGAAGATAGTATACCCCTTACAGCTTTCCGCACTCGCTATGGATATTACGAGTGGCTCGTTATGCCGTTCGTTTTGACGAATGTTCCTGCTTTCTTTGTTGATCTTATGAATCGAGTATTCCGGCAATATCTCGATAAGTTCGTCCTTGTGTTCATCAACGACATCCTTGTTTATTCGAAGTCTGAAGCCGAGCATGCTAATCACTTGAGAATTGTCTTGAGTACTCTTCGTCACCATCAGCTTAAAGCCAAATTCTCCAAGTGCCATTTCTGGGAGAATAAGGTTAAGTTCCTAGGCTACGTTGTTTCTTCCGAAGGCATTTCAGTTGATCCTTCGAAGATCGAATCCATCCAGAATAGGAAGAGGCCTGAGAATGTTCATAAGATTCGTAGCTTCCTTGGATTGGCGGGTTATTACCGCCGGTTCATTAAGGATTTCTCTCGTATTGTGCTTCCTCTCACCAGCCTTACTCGGAAAGACATTCAATTTATTTGGTCCGACAAGTGTGAAGCTTCTATTCAGCAGTTGAAGGAGCTTCTCACTAATGCTCCTATTCTAGTGGTTCCCGAAGGGAATCAAGATCTTGTTGTCTACACCGATGCTAGTAGATGTAGCCTCGGTGCCATGCTTATGCAGAAGGATCGGGTAGTTGCTTATGCTTCTAGGCAACTGCGATCGAATGAAGTCCGCTATGCCACTTATGACCTCGAGTTAGCCGCCATCATCTTCGCCTTGAAGATTTAGCGACATTATCTATTAGGTGAGTGCTTCATTCTCTATACTGATCACAAGTCCTTGAAGTATCTGTTCACTCAGAAGGAGCTCAATATAAGGCAACAACGTTGGCTCAAGTTCCTTGCCTCCTATGACTTTGATATCCAGTATACCCCTGGTAAGGGTAATCATGTTACTAATGCGCTTAGTCGCAAACATTCAGCTGTTGTTTCTATGATGCTAGCTGACTGGGATGTTCTAGAGACCTTATCCCTTTGTGATATTCATGATCAAGCTCCATCTTCTGATTCTCCTATTTTATTATTCAGCTTGGAAGCTCGACCCAACTTATTAGATCGTATTGCCGATGCTCAGTGGTGTGATCCCGATCTTGTGCACCTTATTCAGATTTGTGAGTCTGAGTCCCGTGATGTGGAGTTGCAGGATTTCAGTATTGATTCTCATGGGTGTCTTCGCAAGAAGAACCGTCTTGTTGTGCCTTCTGATTTTGCACTTAGGCACGACATTCTCGATGACTGTCATCGTTCTAAGTATACCATTCATCCTGGCAGTAGTAAGATGTATGCCGATATGCATCGCCTTTATTATTGGGAAGGCATGAAGCGCGATGTGGCGAGTTATGTGAGTAATTGCATGACTTGTCAACGTATCAAAGCCGAACATCAACGCCCTTTTGGTCTCCTTCATCCTCTAGAGATTCCAGTGTGGAAATGGGATCGGATTTCGATGGATTTCATTGACACCCTACCTCATTCGAGATCGGGCCATTCTAGCATTTGGGTTATTGTTGATCGCCTCACCAAATCAGCTCATTTCATTCCTATTAAGTCTAATAGGAGTGCTTCTCAGTTGGCCAAGTTTTATATCAAGGAAATCGTGAGACTTTACGGTGTTCCTAGTTCGATTGTTTGTGACTGTGACCCGCTATTCACAAGTCATTTCTGGCAAAGTCTTCAGCAAGCTTTGGGAACAAAGCTTAATTTCAGCACAACATATCATCCGTAGTCTGATGGACAGACTGAACGGGTGAATCGTATTCTCGAGGATCTTCTCCGTGCTTGCATTCACAACACCAGAATTGTCATTTTGTAACGGTTATAACCGTTGGTAATCAAATTCCCAACGGTTATAACCGTTGGTAGCAGGTATGTTATAATTTTTTTTACATATTTTGTAACGGCTATAACCGTTGGGAATTTCGGTATTTGTAACGGTTATAACCGTTGGGAATTTCGGTACTCCCAACGGTTATAACCGTTGGGAGTTCTTCCTTTCCCAATGGTTATAACCGTTGGGAGTTCCTCCTTTCACAACGGTTATAACCGTTGGGAATTACGGTTATAACCTATGACTATTTTCATATTTCCAACAGTTATAACCGTTGGAAATTCCTTGCACACATAGGTAAATAGCAAAATTACCAACACTTATAAGTGTTGCAAATTTGGTATAGTTGAACCATATCTTATTAAGCGTCTAATGCAAATTTGGTATAGTTGAACCATATCTTATTAAGCGTCTAATAGTATTTCATTCAACTATATCTATACGAATTTATAACAATAGAAAACACGAAACTAAATTTCAAAACTAACATATCATCAAATTATAAAAAACATCAAATGTACGAAATAGTACATATCAAATTCTACAAAGTTCATTGTAACAACTTCAAATTTCACTACTACAACATATCTAGAAGCTTACAAAGAACGAATACAAACTTCCAATCATCTTAACTATCTAGAATGAGCGCACGAATCAAAACCCCACAACGAGAACTCCATTTTTTCGCATCTCTACCTTTAGCACCATCCATTTCAACAATTATTGAGTACTTTTTATTTATTAGTGGAGGAGGAACGTCTTCTTCGGTGCTTTCTTGACATTGTGATGCATTGTTGCAACTAGTTGACATTCTGCAATATACACATTAACTTGTGAAACAGTTGATATTCATAGAATAAAAGGTTGGGTAGTGTTTAATATATAATTATAAACAAGTAGATTACCTTTAGTGCAAAGATGGAAATCAATATGAAAACAACTAAGCATTAAGCATTAAATGGATTCATTTTTTTGTTTTTTTCCAACTCGGATTACTTGAACAAAAGTTGTTTTTGTTGGCTTGCAACAATATTTACCATTGTTGAGAGTTCCGACAACCTACTTGAGATTGATTTTTAGCTGCATTCTGGATCATATAGAATATTTTGTTCCCAGGGATATTGCAGCTGATAAATACAAATGAAATGGAATCAAATTTTTTCTGGAAAAACTAGATATGACAATCCATTTTAAGATTTTGTTATGCGTGAATGAGAAAAAAGAATGACTGAAGCATGCTTTGTTTTGGTGCAAACAAGTATGGCAGCAGCCATTAAATCGTGCATCATACCGACTAGATTAGCTTTTATCTGACCTTTGTTGAATGGATTAAGTTAATTCTGCTACCTGTATGAAAATATATGTAGTTGAAGTTGTACTCACGATACCAGTCTGATCAACTTTACTGTGAGGGTAGGAAGGTTTTCAAGCATCATGAAGGGAGCATACAAGTAAATCATACAGTATTAACAATAAAAAAACTGATGTGGGACACAACAATATTCAAATGCTTTCTGCCTTAAATCTCGAATGTAAAGATGCAAGTAGTAGTATGAGTTGAGCTGCTAGTTCAGTTAAATGGCCAACTGAATAAAAAAGCAAGGGCAATCAATATTGTCCGTCAACCTAAGAAAACAAATTGATGGTTTAGTTATTTCTGAAAGTCAAAAGGCATTAAGTTCTGCAGTCAGGATTTTTATTATGAATGGTGTCTTGATATCTTATTCCAAAATTCCTAAAGAAAAAGTAACAAACAATGACAAACTAAGTGCTTTGCTCATCTAAAAATGTATGTTTCCTACCAGTATTCATCAGGGGAAAATCTTAAGGTGTGACTGGAAGTTTCTTGCTGGTATTGGCTGTTCGTGTTGTCGATATTGAAAGCTGATGATCGTTCACTTTCGGGGATGTAAGGTCTTGCACCTTTTTCTATGGCTTGTTGTACAAAGTTGTTTAGAAATGAGAGATTTTTATCTACCTGAAGGAAAACAAAAAACCAAAAAAAAACAAAAACAAATTCAACTGTTAGTACCAACATGCAACATTGCATCAACTTTAAAGAAATAGTGATTCACTCAACCAAAGAGAAAAATGAAAACACAAATTTCATTGTAAATCTAGTCAGGTGGCATGGAAAATGATTTAATGAATCCTTATCTTATTTAAAGTTTGATAAATTTTATTAGTAGACATTTAACAAAGATTATCAGATAAATTTTTGATTGTTCAAAAATTGGTATTGGAGATTACTTTATTTTTCTACTGAACATATAAATCAATAAAAATAAGATAAAATAAGACAAAGGTAATGTACGCGTAATGTAAATCAAAAAACAAACAGAGTATAACCTCAATGTCTTCATCGGTGTTCCTACGTCGACATCTAATCCACTCTTTTGAACACTACAACAAAAATACCTTTTCGCAACTGCCAAAAACAGTTGTAATAGGTCTATTACAACGGACGGCCGCCAGTCTTAAGATCCGGAGCTGTAATAGAGTTGAAGATTTTTACAACTGCTGCCGATAGTTGCAAGAGCAGTTGTAAAAAAGCTTTTTACAACTGCTTTTGACAGTTGTAGTAAAGTCTATCGTAACTGTTGCATTGACAGTTGTAATAGGTCTCTTTTGCAACTGCTAATAGCAGTTGCAATAATCACTTTTGCAACTGCTTTTGGCAGTTGTAATAGATTCATTTACAACTGTTATTGACAGTTGCAATAAATCTTTTTACAACTGCTACCAACAATTGCAATTCATCTTCCAACAACTGCCATTAACCATAAATTTCACAAAATTATAATTAAAACCGATATTTCACTAATAATAACTACAATCGTTAACATTACTTGAAACAACATGAACCATTCACATTTAATAAAAGCTAAAACAATTCAATTTCACACCATTTTTGAATTCATAATTTTATTACAATACATAACTAAATCCATAACATACGTCAATATAAATATAGATACATACTAATTAAAAGAGATAAATTCCCCGTGCTAAGCAACAATCTTCCCGACCTCTTGTCCATGAGTACAGACATATGAAGTAGGCCTATATGGAATAGCTTAAGAATCCAGTTGAGTGCAATCTAGTTGAGTGCTTAAGAATCCAGTTGAGTCTAATAGTACAGACATATGATGCATAAACAGCATCCATGTAAGTATAGTTTCTCTTTCCAGTGTTAGGATTGCCATGGCGGTAGCAGTCAGTAAGAAGAGTAGAAGTATAGTAAATTACAAATGCAGATAACATGAGCGTAGTGGGGCCAGCAATCCAGCCCAGCTGCCCAATAGTCCATGCCAATGACAGCACACCCGATCCGATAACAGCGGTGATGATGTGAGTACTGGCAGTCGGCACAGTTCCTGAAAATTGTGCTAAATAAACTGAAATGAGAAGTGAACTAATAAACTGAACTAAACATACAAAGTCACGTATACCAATAAACTGAAATGAAACTATGAACTTGCATTACCAAACCAAAATAGAACTAAACCAACACAGAATTGAACTAATAAACATAACTGAACTGTACATGGAAGAAACAGAACTGATGTAAAATACATCTTTTATGCACCCGCAGAGATGAAACTAGCAATTAAGATCTCATAGAATTGAAACATAAAAAATGTACTAAAACATGCATTCAGAGACTATATATGGTTTTTAGTTCCATGACTTAATTTTCATAAAACTAATACAGAGATAATTATAAAAATGGTTCAACACCAAACTGTCAGAGACAACTTTATACACATCAAACAAAAGACAGGCGGAACTTTCGCTTAATCCCAAAATCATAGACACCGATCTCACCGTGGCTATTCTAAGATATATTTATTACTATGTGTTTATCAAGCATAAATACATAACACCTCCATTCCTTACTAGTATATTTGTTGTCAGTTATGTATATTTAAAGGCTAAGTCTAAGTCAACTTTTAATATTGCAGTCCTTTGTTTAAACCTGCAGTCTGTAGGTTGGTTGGCAAGTTATTCAATATTATGGTTTTAAGTCAACTGAGTTGAGAAGTGCATGACACATTGATACTGACTATAGCAATACAAGATAGATTCACTATATTTGAATATACCATTATTAATTATGAAAATTTCACTGTAATGGAAATAACAAACCTTGGTTAGATATTGGTTATGCCACTTGCAAATGCTCCAAATATGTAAGTTACTATGACCCATATATCCAATCTTGCCTTCTCACCGTGTAATCAACTGCAGATACATAGATAATGCAGTGCAAGTAATTGAGATGTAATTTGCTCTAGTAAATATAAAGAGCCTATTATTTGCAAATATTGTGCATTGGAGGAAGATGCAATCTATTTATGACATGGTCAAAGTTAAAAATTGAAGTTCGGAACTTACTTTGTAATCCAGCAGTTGCATGTTCATCGCATAAGCCTTGATTTATGTCCAAATTCTTTGACTTACCAAGATCCACAGTCGTCCAAATCCGACTCTAATGGTTGTCCAGTTTGTACCATAAACCAAATTTGTCAAAACTATGTAAAACAATATCAGATATATACAATATTTAATACCATGTTCTCTCGGATAGCTCTGCTCATTGACTCAATGTCAGAAAAATTGCACTGTAATAAAAACTCATAAATTATCATTAAGGACATTTAATGAAAATTATGATACCCAACAAAAGAAAACGAGGATCAATGATCAATGTTTGAAAAATCCAACGTCTGAAATGCTAACTAAGAATAAAATATAATTTAATCGTTCAGATTTTTTGAATTAAACAAAATATAAACAAGCATATAATATGAAGGAATTCATGGAAGAATACAAATAATTTGCGAAAATGAATGTTTAAACAATGGCAAACAAATAAATACCACTATATGATTTTATTTCTTCTATGACATTACCATCTTATTGCATTTACCATCATCATGATATAACAATGCATGTAATAATGCAAAAAAAATAGTCTCCAGTTTTTTAAACAACTGAAGTAATAAGGTTTAGAAAGAGAGAAAAGTTGAATGCAAACTATATAATAAAAATTTAAAATTACCTTGTTCAATTTATCTTGCGTATTTCTTCATATCGTCGCCATTAATCGCTTAGCTAAAAAATGAAGAAGAAAAAGTTGGCAATGTACTAAATCATATATTTATTTGTTTATAGAAACTAAATTAGCAGGATGTAACCAATCACATACCTATCTGCAAATATTAAAATAGTTGAGTAAAACAACTTCAAAAGTCATGCTACTTCAAGTTCCAAAAACCACTTTAAATCTGGATTTGTATATGTCTAATATATTGTACACGTTCAGTAAAACTAGTACTTCAGAAACAAATAAGGCTGCTGATAACAAAGCTAAAATATAATAATTAATAAACTTGTTGATAAAAAAATAGCACTCATATATACATACCAAGTACCCACAAAACACAACACTCACTCCCAAATGCACTGCCTACACAGGCACACATGAACATAAATTTTCACATACACACACACACAAATATACACACCCTCGCGCCCCAAAACACGCACACAAAACAAAAACTTAGCAGCTCTTCAAAATACAGTGCAAGCCACACACACAAAAACAACAGCCCATGCATACATTAATTCCTTGATACTCACACATATGCTCATCTGCTACACACAACACACATAGACAAATATATACTAATATGCACACTAACCAAAACATCAAAATATACTCAATAAGAAACACACGCAGGTGTACATAAAGGCATATCACACAGCATGGAAACAACAAAGCAAGAAGGAAATGCACACCGGATAAACGCATTCACCATATCTAAATGAACTCGTCCACACCATGAAAATAAATATAACCTAGGACATCTATATTGAAAGCGGAATAAAGGGAATTAAAAAATTCAAAGTACATTAAATAGGCTTTCCTTGTCCTATTCCCAGCAAAGCATCAAAATACACTGCAAAGCATGTTTGTCCACGTAATATTATGAACCATCTACATGAAACAAAAGTTAAAACTACATATGTGATCACTATATTCAAATATAAAATTAGTATCTTAAGCAAATGAAGAGAAAAAAGGATAGTATCATGGATTTTTAGAAAATTAAAATCTGCATATTCATTTTTCATTATAATAGCACACTAAAAAATAGCACTTCAACAAAAAATCCACAACTGAATTATAGTTTGACAAATTAATTCTAGATATCTTCAAACATAAACCCATCATCGGAGGTTTTAGCCAACTTACTATTCCAAATATTTTCACTTGGATCATTTGCTAAGAATTAGTCTATAGATTATAATTGGATGAGCTTCCAAAAAGAAGGTGAGAGTGTAGTTGGAAAAATACTTGACGAAATGAGGGGACTTGATTGCTCATTATCTCTTAGAGTACAATGCCTTTGTCAAAAATTAATGGGATTAAGTTGTAAAAAAGGACCTCTGGCACCAAACTAAATGCAAATTGTTTCTTTTCTAACTGATGGGGAAATGTGATTAGTGCTTGTACAACATATGGTATTACATTTTATGCCTGTGTTTTTTATTTAGTTTTAACTAATTAATTTGTACATATAGTTCATGTTGGTGGAGGATGACAACTAGTTGATGCTTATAACTCTCTTACGTCGATATAGGCTTTCAGAAAATAATTCCAAACACTTGCGAGGCTATAGATGAAGTTAAGTAAAAAGGTTAAATAATTTTATATTGTTTAAATATTTGACATGTTGGAGAATCAGGTAGAAGTTATGGTAAAATTTTGAGTGAATATAGAAAATAAAATGACCATGTTCCATGTACTTCAATAAAATTACTGTGTTCTATATACTAAAGTTCAGTTTATTTCCAAATGAATGACATACATACAATTTTATTTACAAATTAAAACTTGCCATATTATTAATATTAAGAATAAATTTTAGCTATGTTGTGCACCAACTGCCTGAACTATCAAGAATGCAAAAGAGTGAAATCATGAAACATACAAAAAATGAAAAAATTATGCAAGCCACTTTTATTAGCATGGCAAGTTCCAAGTAATCAAAATCTAGATGGTTCCATGACCAACCTTTTTCAACTACATGCTTGCATAATGTGTTAAAACAGTCTTGACTACTGTATCATGCAACATTTGCTTTATTTAGATCATAATCAACACTAGCGGCATCTGCTACTTCAATATAAAGGATCTTATTGAACGTGGATTCTTTTATTACTTCAAAATTATTATATTATGTAAGTGATCCATTTTAATATCCAATTATGCATGCAGATAGAAGAAATTCAATTGTGTTGATAATTGATTGTATTTTATAATATTATTGTGAAACATAGTAGAAAAAGCAACCAAATAAAATAAGCATATCTATGTACCACTGTATACCTCATTCATTTTTCTTACTTTTTAGGAGGATTGATAATCAATCATATATGAATAAAGCAAAGTTTCACCTTTATCCAAACATTTACCAGAAAATAACTGCTAATTTTATGACATAAAGCATGAGCTTTTCTCTGTAATCCAAAACACCCATCTCACAGCAAGGTACTTATAAATTCACTGCAAAAAAACTCTTAATTAAGGATAACTTATGCTAACCTATGAAAACTTCTTAAAAGAAAAATTGTCATTAACAAATTAGACAAATAAATTCTATTCAAACAATAAAATAACAATAAACATGAATTACAATAAAACATGAAAGGTGTCTACCTATAAAATAGAACAGAGCATGCTTATTGAATAAAAAGGTAATATGGTATATAAAGAGAGTGCTTTAAAAAATTTATGTAAACACGATATATTAACATGAGATGGCTATAAATGATTATACAGGTCTGATATCAATTTATGTTAGTGAATCTATACATTTAGAATACTTTCAATAATATTGGATCAAAAGCTCAACATGCATATATCTACTCAAATTTTGTTTCATATTTGAATACACACACACACATGAACTTCAAGTGCATCATAGGTCCTTCAAGTACATCCATATGCTATACTTGAATAACATCTGATAAGATTATGGCAGACAATACCCGTGTTTTTCATTCCCTTGTGATTTAGTTTCATCAAGTATATGCATTTATAGATTTATTAAGATCTATTTTGATCAGTGTGATATATCTTCTTATGTTGAAACAATAAATTTGAAACATTGTCATATTTGAAATTATCTTGTTATCATATTTGTGCGTTCAAATATGTTATATTATGTGTCAGACGTATAATTTAGAAGTCACTAAACTTTATATATAGGAAGAGTTTGGAAAGAGAATAATTCTTAAATGGAAACTTGTAATTATTTTAAATTAAGTATAATATACACATGAGTTTATTTTAGATTCTTATAACCCAAGTCCAATATTTCAAAGTCCAACATCATGCATTAAATTTTTTGTTATCGATAGGAGAGTTGAATTTACAGATATGTAGAAATTGTGTGCAACTTCAGCACACTAATGTATCAATGCAAGAAAATGTTTGGTGATAAATAATAAAGAAAATTTGTATATTTACATTATCCGTTAGACTTAACAATATGTTTTCAGCCTATTCAATAATAAAGAAAATTTTCAACCTTGGTTACTTTTCAAAAAACTCTTCCAGTAATCAATTTCATGTGAGTTCTACCATATGAACTTTCATAATGTTGAGCTTTGGTTGTGAAAATTAAAAGTTGGGCAACTGCAAAACAAAAAATTGAGTCTTCTATGATGCTAAAAAAATCGAGTCTTTTGAATTTATTGGGGCTTTGTTTAGGTTGATAATTAGATAGATGGATCCTGTTCAAATCTACTATTGATTAGCAAATCTTTTCATCTTTATAATAGAGCAAAAATAACAGCATCATTTTTTGGTCTCATTATCATTTCCTCGGACACATAAAAGGCAAACCAGAACCAACCCTTTCTTACCTGTAAACTGGATATTTGTGGTGTTCAATTCGCTAAGTATGTAGATCTACGACTACTTCAAATTAAATTTCAACTTGAGAAAAGTTTACTGTAACTTTTTCAATTGTTGGATCAAGAAACAATACAGATATTGTTTTTCCTGCTGAATAACATCAATTGATCAAAAGTAAAAACAAGAAAGATTACGTAAAGTAGACAGTTGGAAATATTTCATGAATCAGATTTCAAAGAGATCCAGAATCTACATCCTGTCTGCTAAATTAACATGTGATTTATCCAAATACTTTCCAAAAAGTAGATGATATGCAATGTCAAAGATGAAAACTTACCGTGAACAAGAGAAGAGAAACGGCAACTTGAAAAGCTTGTTGAACTAGAACACCTTTGACCACCATTTTTCTAGTCGCGACGTTCTTCAACTCTTCTTCGCATTTCGGATACAGTCTGTACTTTTCAAGACCGCCCAACAATGCATAAAATCCTGAATATAACCAATATACTACGATTGGCACAAAAGTACCTAATAATTCATCTGAAATACCGAAAGCCATGTGTGCTGCTTCGTTTTTTCTTCTATTAAAACATCTTTAAGCTTAGATTTAGGATATTTGAAAATAGCATACAAATAAAATCAATCAAATGTATAACCAACTTTAGGCAGGTCGGGTTCATCTTAGTGTAAAATAAATTAATACTAATCAAATTAACCAACCCAGAAAAATAAAATTAAAATCAACAGATTAGAAAATAACGAAAGAGATCAAACCTATGAGTGATAGCACGAGCGCGTACAAGCGGCGAGCATGAGCGATCTAGCTAGGAACGATAGGGTGGCCTGCGACCGACGACGACGATGATTTAGGGCTTTTTGGATCTACGACTAGATTATTACAAGGAGGGAAAACAATTTTTTTGCTAGTTTAGATTTGTTGCGGCGATTAGGTTTTGAGAAAAAGGAAAGGAGCGGTGTATTTTTTTCCAGGTTTGGACGGCCGAAGAAATGAATGGAGGGAGATTGAAAGCCCCGTATGTGATAGAAATATAATATTTGTTACAACCCTTGAAAACAGTTGTTATAAACAACTATTACAACTGCTATACAAATATGGTTGTTATAAGTGTCATTATTACAACTGCTGAAATAAAACAGTTGTTACAAAATACCTATTACAACTGCTGAAATAAAATAGTTGTTAAAAAATTTCTATAACAACTGTCAACTTTTGTTAGTTGCAAATGAAAAGTTGTAATATGGTTATTTTGTTGTAGTGTGAAGTAGATAACGACATTAGCAAGAACTTTTATCTCTTCCTGTCATTTCATATAAACACAAAAAATGAACTTGTGTAAATATAACAATAACATTGTAAAAATTAACAGTGAATGAGATGGTTGATTAATCTATTGTTACTGTTTGTAACAGCTTATTGTACTTTAAGTTCTGATTCAGGGATCAGACCATTCACGTGCTTTGCTGTATTTGTATTTGCCCATTATAATTAACACTATAAGGAACAATACAAAGTATAAATCAAGTAGAAAGTAAGTTAAGTAAAATTAAAATATTTAATTTTAAGTTAATGATTATAAGTAACTAGTTTAATTTTAACTTAATTTTAAATTTAATTTAAATTTAGTTAACTTATTCATTTTTGATTTAAAGTTAATTTAAAGTAGATTTAGATATACTAGAAATTCAATATTTCAACAAATAGAAATGCTATTCAAATGGGAATCCCAAATTAGTTTTTGAGGATTGGGAATGATGGTGGGATAATAGTTTCAAATCTCTTACATACAAGCAAGGGCAAGTCACAACAATATAGCTTATATACAAGAGACTATCTAGGCCAGGCATGTATTTAATTCATGTTTGATTTTATACACTTCTGAAAACCTCAACTGCATGATTTAGTATAAAACTAGTGTGAACCCGTGCTATGCACACGGGCTACATTTATATATCAATATTGAAATTAAATTTACCAAAATCTTATCAGTTGAGTCAATTCTTATTTTGAGTATTTTAAAATGATAAGATGGTTTGAATCCTTTATACACACACAGTTACATACACATATAAGTATATATGTGTCTAAGAGAGAGATTACACAAATCGTTTATTTACTATCTAAAAGTAAAAGAAGACTTGCTTTAGACAACTATTATTTACCATATTTTAATAAAGTCTATGCGGGATCAAAGCTTATTGGACAAATTTGTAGAGAATTAATGGTTGCAACGGTAGTAAAAGAAGACTTGCTTCAAACGAATCTTTAAGTGCCTAACAATTATAATTCAAGATTCATATTACAACAGGATGGAACTATCATATCAACGGTCGGTCTGGTTATTGCAGTATATAAGCATCGCCCAAAAAAAAAATTATTTTTGTAAATATGGATTAGTTGCCAATGAATATTTTGTCATGCACCGATAATATGTCTATCAATCACACGAAAGTGACCGATGCCCAACTAAAACTTATGAGCAATACCCAGAAAAAAACATAGAAAAGTTACAAAGTACTAAAATTTCTAACAAAAGTAAAACATAACTAAAATGTGAACTTTAGTAGATGGGTTTTTGTATAAAAGTATTCTTGCATGGTGTACAATCCTATGAAGTAATTCAAAAAATCAAGCAAAAATAGGTAGTTTACAATTTAAAGCCCTTACAATAAATAACCAAAGAAACATAAACATGACTAATACAACCAAAATACATCAATATTTCATCTTAAAAGGTTGTATGAACAGGTTGTTGCTTTATAACCGTAGGACTAAGGCTCTTTCATATATTTGTTGTTGCATCATGTCCTTGTTGTTAGCTGCAGCCTCACTTCCCAACTGTGGGAGTAGAAATAAATTAATGAAATAGGTTATGTTCAAAAAATGTACAGTAGTATTCCCCAATTGGGAATTTCACCAAAATGCATGGCAATAAAATATTCACCTCTATTCGTATATATTCAGCATCAGACTGTCAGAAACTATAAATGGCAGCTTTAGATTTCAATGCTCTTTCTTCATGCTTATAGTCATTTCTTCGGTAGTGGCTTCAGCAATTAACAATTTTAGTATCACCCACTCTTCAGTCAGACCATTTGTCTCGGCTACACTATGACCAACTTCCTGCAATTACGCTCCATATATATTAGCTCATTAAGTTAGTCAATTTATTACTTCAATGGCAGTCCAATCAGTCTACGTTAGCCTGATTTACACCTGACTACCCAGTTTGACTTTCACCTGACTGCTTTATAAAAATTACAGTAGTTACGATTACAGTAATCTATCAACCTACAACCCTCGCAATTATCGTAACCGCATATTTTGTACAATTACAATATATTGAAACTTTTTTGCTGCTTTTCTCTTACCCGACACTACGTTGAAGATACTCTCTAAACTAAACCACCACTTGTTGTCAAACAGCTAAAAACAAATCTATGTAAACATGAAATTGAATCTGCTCATGATTTGTTATACCTGAAGCACATATAGTGGTATAGTATGGTTTCAATACTATTTACCTTTATTTCAACAATAATTGACCAAATGACACTAAATTTTATGTTATAGCTGATTTATGATGAGTTTATAAGAGCATTTCCTCTTCCAGCTGTACGAACGAAATATACCTGAAATTGGGACAATTTATAAAAATTTCGAAATTTGAGTATTCATATATTTAGAACTCAAATTAATATTGAGTTTCTTTTGCAAAAGTTGAAGCTTAATAGTCTTTTTTATTATATGTGCCATTTAGTTTCATTTTGGTCTCTCTTAAAACCAAAATGGAACGATTGAAATATCGGCATTTTGATCGAAACCTCACACCTTTGATTTTACCTCATTAAATTTTTATTTATTGTCGAGCAGCTTACAAACAGATGGGGCAGCATATATAGTTGTTGTGAATCTTGTATGTTGTAGACTACCAAAAAGTAGCAAGAAAGCATCAAAAACCAAAAAGAAAATGTTCCTAAAGTTTAACACTTACAAATTTGCATTCTCAATACGAAAATGCCAAGGAAGGAAATAAAATATTGGCAAAAACATACACTAAATCTAGTAATGGTTTATTCCTTTAAATAGGATGCAAAGCAGAGGTTTACATTAATTTGACCATATTTTCTTGTCTTTGGTATAAATAGCTTATAAATATTTTTCAATTTAATTCATTGCCATAGTTAAATGCATGTGCAATGAATTTGAAATGCTTATAAATTTTCTACTTATATTGTAAGTCAAGTACCATTAAATGTGATATGTAGCTAAACATTTAAATTGAAGGTGGTCCCTAAATGAGTTTCCTTTGATCAAATGACAGATGCAGGAAATCAAATTCATTGCATAAAGTCATGATAAATCACATTAGCAATTAAATACTACAAATCGCATTAGCAATGAAATACCACTGTTTCATGAGAAATTGGCGTTTGAAGAATAACCTAATATCTACAATGACTAAGACTACAAAATTGGAAAAGCAAGGCAAATGCTTAAGGGATTATTTTTTTACTCCCAAAATAGTAAGTAAATTGTGTACCTTTATCGCAATAAAATAATATTAAGCATAAAATGAAGAACAGTTGCAAGAAGCATGAAGATGCTAAGAGTAACATAAAAGATTAATTGGCTTAGAACAAAGAATAAATGAAATTAATGATAGTAAATTCATTAATTACTTGTACATCAATGATAGTAAATTCATTATAAGGTGAACTTCAACTATGAACTCTGTAGTCTGGACCAAACCCCATTCAGTTTGGTCTTCACCACCCATCTCATCTCACCCATATAATTATTGTAAAATAGATTGATTTTTCTTAATTAATTTGAACACATAGATACAAAGTTTTAGTTATAATAGAAATCTTTTCCCATTGAATTTTCTATACATAATGTCTACTAAACAATCATATAGGGAATATCATCCTAAGAGCTAAGGTAAATTTAAGTGTGCTGTATGTGACCTTTATTAATGTCACAAAGGATCTTCTGTATGGCAAGTTGTCTAACTGTAACATGCATTTCTCTCATCATCTATAGGTAAATGAAGAAGGAGGTTGAAAATTAGGAACTTCTGTCAGGAAGTTTAAAAAGTAAATATTGTTAAGCATGGTGGATATTTATCATTTAAGAGAAAAAGTACTATAAATCGGGTTTATGATCAAATATGAATGAAGACTTTATTAGAACAGAATCGCTATGATTCAAGATTGATTACCCACAAAGGAATAATAAAATAGACAGATTGAACGTAGCATGGTCTCTCAAGCTCTGAATTCCAGTCTAAAATAACTTAAAAACAAAGTATGAACAATTTTAACTTGGACATGAAAATTTAAGCACACAAAATTATACTAAATTTTCATACTATCTTGTTTAAACCTGAATTATTGTTTTATATTTTGTGAGCGTGTGTTTGCACACAGATGAAAACTACAGCATGCATAAATAAACTAAATTTTCAAACTGTCTTGTTTAAACTTGAAGTTTTATTTTTTTATTTTGTGTGTGTATATAACTATATACACACAAACACATGCATGCATGTATATATGTGGACATGCTTGTGTCTATGTGAACAGGTTTTCATGCTTGGTTCTGTGGTGTTAATTTTGAATGCCTATACATGCTTGATAATAGAAAAGGATAGTTTAGATCATGATGTTAGCATGATTGTGTAACAAAAGCCTAACCAACAGCATGTGTCGTGCATCATATACCTATATTTTCACACAAATATCATTTAATATTCCAGATAGATAAAGCATAACTATATGGGATTGTAGTATAAAATCAAGTTAAGGAATAAGAACCTTTAAGAAATGAGTTGTCCGTGTTTTTTGATCTCTTCGGCTTTTACACCATCTACAATAAAATCAACATTTGGAGCCACCAAATGGTCTTGCTAACCTGACTATCGCATAGCTTGTACCCATCTTGAGTTTTTTGTGCAATGTATAGAGCATGTTATGCATTGCTTCCAAACAGACAATGATTTAACATAGAAATCATTTTACTAAATGACATAGGAAAAAATAAGTAGAATTTAAGGTAGAGTTTGGTAAAAATTTACCTCGCTAGTTGCAAACTAAATCGTATTTATGAGCATGTCACTACCATCTTCGAGTAGGGTCGGAATTCAAACTACCAAACTTTTCATCCAATCACCAGACAACGTGGTGTATACTGCTGGACTAAACGATTCGAATTCGATATTTCCAAGTCCTAGAGAATCTTTCACTAATTTTAAGTTTAGAAAATTTTCCATGTTTGAGAAATCGTAATAGAGACTCCATTCGCATTGTTTTCTGATGTCATAATACTAAAAAAACGATGGTACAAAGTTAGATAAAAATTAAGACTTTGACTCATAGGGCAGCTGCGTTTATGTGCTTACATTTTGTGGAACATTACCACTACAGATTAAAGAAAAAACACATTACATAGGGTATATAAATCAAATTGGTAATAATATGCAATATTACAGACCTGCATTTTCTAACAGAATTGTGTAATTGATGATTAGTCATGCGTCTTCTGGGGTGATTTAAGACGACCAAGTCATTAGAGTCCGAATGTATATAATGCATCAATGCTAGAATCAGTACCTCCGCATGGATTAAAATTAAACTGGGCAAAAACACATTACATCGACATACTAACAAACATACTAATTATATTTTGAGAAAATAACTTCCAGGGTTCAACCCTAAATTACTGATGCACAATAAGTATTCTGCAAATTACTGGCAGAGCAGATAATTGCATTGTAGCCATGTACAGAACCATATGCCAAATTGGAAGGTGTGATCGAATAAGTAGCACAAAAGCGCATTATTTCGACCGATAAAGACATCAGTAAGCTAACAACGATGTAAATGAAGGGTTTTTACCTCAAAGTGATGAAATTATTATGAATTCAGCGGACAGCACAAAAAGCAAGGCAATGGAGGTCCTTTTTTGCTTGGCTAACCGCTCAAACAGACAATATTAACAGCAACTATGTTTACTATTAACCAATTGAGTATTTAACAATACAATTATTGCTCTTCCAAAAATTGAAAAACAATTGTGGTAATTTTACTATCAAAAAGGTCAATGTGTCACTTCTATATTTGTCTACAGACACAAAAAGAGTAATATAAGAAAAGCAATCACGAACCTTAAAAGGAGTTCCCACGCAAGTACCTTTTTTGATGAAGTTCCAAAGCAAGTATTGAGTACAGTAAATCGACTTGCTCGATCTATTAAAAAGGAATTTTAGTATCTGAATGATTAAAATAAAAACCATTGGAAAGAAGGAAAAGCATACCTAGAACTCGTCTGAAGGTAGGCGGAATCGATGAGGTCGGATATCAACCATAGGCGGTTGCAGCAAATGAAGAAAACAAATGAAATTAAGTTAGTCAAAAGAAGATACTCAAAAATTCAATTTGGGCAGAAAGCATACCAAAAAGGAAATTAGACTACATTTAGAACATCAAATATGTGGCAACGACCATTGCGAACAGAAAAAATTCAGTAAAAACAAACAGCCAATTAATATTTTAGTTTAGAACCATAGAAATTTTGAAAAGAGGATACTGGACAATTTGATTTTGGCTAGAAAACATGCCAAAACAAATATTGATAATCAAAGAATTGAAATAATAACTCAAATCACAATATGGATTATACCAGTGAGGAATCCATCGTTGCTAAATTAGGGAATCCAGCTCAAGGTGATTCGGCGGCAGCTTGAAGAAGAGTAATTATGGTTTTTGGTGAATTTGGTTGAAGGGAAAAGGATTTAGGCGATTGGGTGAAAACCGTGAAATCTTAAAGAGGAAAACCTAATATGGGCTGACGTAAAGGAAGAATCGTACAGAGGAAAACAAAGAGAGAAGTAAAAAGAGAGACGGTTGGGTTGCCAAATTTCAAGGGGCTTGTGTGAGCTTTGGGATAGTCGGGACTCTTCAGTTGCCAAATTTCAAGGAGGCATGGGTGAGCTTGAAAGTGAACTCACTAATAATAATATAGTATAGATGAGTAAACAAGAAAATAAAATAAAAAGATGAACATGTTTTGAATTTTAATGAAGTATCATCAACCTTTAGCTTGACGAAACATATAAAATGCCGCGCATGATCAACAACAAACCACATTCTTCTGAAAATGACTTGCAACAATCGCTTTGCTCTTAATTTAGATTATGGACATGCACAAACTGAACTGCTTTTTAGTGTAGAATATTACATGAATTTTATAAATTTCGTTAAACAAGCTTATAGAGTACTAATGAATTAAAGCAAAACAAACACTTGAAACTTGGCATCAATTCATATCTTTTCTTTTATCAATCAATACCTATAGAGTGAGCTAAAATAGTTATTCTCTACGCTCTTTTTGTATGCAAGTACCCAAGGTTAAATTTAGAAGAACCTTGTTCTCAGAATGTGCGCCAAAGTTATATTTTAATTGAGGAAATTTGTTCAATCTTGAACACAACGAACATAATATTACATAAATATAGTTATTGCAGAATTCAATGAAATATCTAACAATAAACAGACAAACACCGCAATTTTTATACTACTTCAGCTCAATGTTTCTTTTCATAGTGATGATTTATGTATTTTAATATGAATTAAATGATTTTTCTCAGATTTTTCTCAGTTGTGGTTTCAATTTACTTTTGAATCCGAAATTGAAAATCAAACTACAATAGGAGAAATTCAATTTAAAACAGGACCCAGACAGAACGATTTAAAGATTCTCGACAATAATAATTTAGCATGAAAAGTAGGTCGAATAATTATTATAATGTCTATAATAAATCATGCATCATTTTGGAATTGTAAAACCAAAGAATTTATAATTTTATGTTAGAGGTTGCTGATAATCGTAATTCAGAAGTAGATGAGTATGCAACTGTGGATAGTAGGACTGTGGAAAGAAAGAAGCTTATACTGGCAACAAATGGAGCTTTCTTTTATATCTTCCCTTGCCTTTTATAAAAAATCTTTAGTTTAGTCATGTTGATGATATTGTGTAAATATTTCATGTAATTTTCCTTTTGTGCTCTAGATATATCTAGGGAATAATTATGCATGACTCCCTATTTAGTATCTATCTATCCGTTGAGAACTAGTTCCTCGCCTTTTCTATCTAAAAAAACAAACATTGTACTAATAGTCCTACTTACATGATTGAAAACATCTATATCAAACGCCTCCAATTTAAATAAGCCAAGAAGAGTACAAAGAAGGAAGTAGCAAGAGACATATAGTGCAGAATCATTGCATTATGGTAGATTTGATTAAAGTCGTTGCATCAACCCATAAAATGACATTATGTTAGTAACACACTCGTTCATAATAGATTAGATGAGAAAAACTGTGAAGTTGGCTTGGTTGGAGTGCATTACGCAGTAAGGTTATATGACTAGGAAAATGGGCTAATGACTTTTGCAGACACTGAACTTATTAATAGATTTACAGATATCATGATCCTCAAATTATCAAGCTTGTTAGAGGTGATTATGATTATTTAACATACCTGCAGCTACTCCACAGCTAAGAAGGCAAATTCGATCCATGGGAGCAATTGGGCTTATCTTGACTGCACATCCAGAGTGAACCACTGTATATTCACTAAAGCTTGAGACAACACAATAATGGTAAACATGTTTTCCTCTGATTGAAAATCTAGTTTTCTGATCAGAATGCATAACGCCTTTTCCTTCAAGACCCAAATTCTTACACATGTTACTCTTATTGGAAATGCAGTGCTTGCAGCTCATGCATTCTCCAATATATACAGTGAGTACATGATCTCCCACTTCAACTTGGTTACTCCTCCTTTGCTTTCGACAATCCTGTCAAAATAATTTACCAAATAATCAGGTGAGCGTGTGTGTGTTTCATAGAGAAAGAGAGCATACCCAGATGCTTCATGACCAAATATTCGGGGAAATAGACCAATCTGGGACTGCAAACATAAAAACAGAAAGCTAAATAAGTGAAGGAAAAAAATGTGCATATATTGTGTAAAATAGATGAAACATTTTCCAAGCAAAATCTATTGATGTCTTACGAATTGCATATTTGATTCCCTTTATCTCACTATTTAATTTCTAAAACTTACAAATGAAACATCATGCAATTTCGAGAGTGGATACAAAAAAATGACATTGTTTTATACGTTTTGGTAAAACAGCAAAAGTAACCTTGGATTCCCATTGAGTGACGTCACTCCTACAAAGAGAAGTGGATATGATTTGAACTCTGATTTCCATAGGCATGGGAGGATCTACTTCGACTTCTTCTATCACCAAAGGTTCTCCAGGGCTCCATGCCACAGCAGCTGTTTTTTTATAAAAAATATCCCCAAATATGTAAAAATCAAATAATGGAATTCTGTAATAAATTTAAAGATGAGAACCTACCTTTACAAGTAATAATATTTGGATATTTGGTGACATTGGGAAACGAATGAGAGTAATAAATTCGTTCAGCCATTGAACATTCTTCTCTGACTCTGTCATTGTTTTTGAACAGTTGAAGAGAACAGAGGTTGGCACTGGTGGTAGGTAGGCGATACCAGCTCAGCTTGTCCTAATGGAATGGGCCGAATATAGCAACTTACTGTCAAGAATAATATATGATATTATGCTAGTAGAGAATTCGTTCTGTTTTCTTGTGCATCCATTGCAGATCTATTCATAAGCTCGAAGATCGGTTATTTGCTCCCGATTTAGCGAATAATCCTTAACATCTCAAGTAAAATTATACAAAAATGAATAGATCGGGACCGTGCCTAGGGTGAAAGATAGGAAAATACAACATCTTTAATCGAGCGAGGCTCTCTATTCAATCTCAAAAATTAGGGTTTCAAAATTCTCTGCCTCGATTCCAAATAAATGAAACAAGAGCAATGACCAATTATTCAGACGAAAACCAATATAAAAGCAAGTTTGTTGCTTGTGCTTAAAGACGTTTTATAGCCGATTTAATATTGAAAAATAAGAATGAAATGTCTTTGGTTAGAAATAGGTTAAGTAATAACAGAAGATAAAATTACAATCATATCCATATTGCATTTAATTATTTACGAAATTACCAGATTTGGTAACGGTAATAACCGTGATAAATGTTAGTAACGAAAATAACCGTTAGAAATTGGTAACGGTTATAACCGTTACAAATTGAAAGCGGAAAAGTGTTACAAAATGGACTGTTTGGTGTAGTGATTCTAGATTTCAGTGGTAGTTGGGAGGATCACCTACCTCTTGTGGAGTTCTCCTACAACAATAGTTTTCAGTCCAGTATCGATATGGCTCCTTTCAAAGCCTTATACGGAAGGCCATGTCGATCACCTTCATGTTGGTTGGAATCCGGGGATAAGCTTATTCTAGGCCCCGATTCTGTTCGTGATTGTTCGGAGAAAATTGATCTTATTCGTCAGAGAATGAAAGAGGCACAGAGCCGCCAGAAATCCTACGCGGACAACCGTAGGAAGCCTCTCGAGTTCTCTATTGGTGATCTCGTCTTTATTCGTGTTTCTCCTTTGAAGGGGGTTATGCGTTTTAGTACGATTGGGAAATTGGCTCCTCGCCTTATAGGACCATTTCCTATTACTGAACGTATTGGCCCTATGGCTTATAGAGTTTCACTTCCAGCTCATCTATTTGGCATTCATGATGTGTTTCACGTCTCTCAGCTTCGGAAGTGTCTTCGAGAGTCGGATTCTGTTATCGATTCTCCTGATTTGCAAGAGCTTGAGATCTCACAAGACCTATCTGTTGTGCAGCAGCCTATTAGCGTACTTACTTCGAAGGTGAAACACCTTCAAAACAAGGACGTGCCGCTCGTTAAAGTTTAATGGTTCGCTAATCCCAATGACTGCACTTGGAAAACCAGAGTTTATCGAGCGATCCTATCCTAGTTTTCTATCTTTGCATAGCGATGGTGAGAATGCCTCTTTATCTCAAGCTTATTTTCTTTTCTTTTTGAGTGATGAAATTAGATAGTTGAATACAAATTCTTCTCCTGGAATTGCGAGGACGCAATTTTGTTAAGGGGGGAGTCTGTAACAACCCTGGTTTGGAGATTACCTGTCAATATTGAATTATAATGATAATTATAATTTAATATTGTGATTTAAATTAAAATCAGAGAAATTAAATTGTTTATTTGGAATAAACAATGAATTTTGGAATTTAAAATGAGAAAATGAAATTCCAAGCTTTATTTTATTTTGTTGGAGTGATAATAAATGGAATATGTGCTTTAAAAATAAAAAAATGATTTTAATTTTAGAGAAAATGCAATAATTACATTAATTGTTGCCTTTTTGCTTCTTTTAATTATTTTTTAAGAGAAGTATTTTATTTTTAAAGGTTGTTTGTTAAAATAAAAGATGGAAATTAGTTTAAAAATATGTTTTGGCTATAAATTATGTTTGGAAATGGTTTAAAATATTTTTCTAAGTGAGAAAAGTATTTTTGTAGAATTTTAGAAGATAAAAACATGGTTTTATTCATTTATGTGAGTAAATAGTGCATTTTTGTTAAATAAAGGGGTTCTAATAATAAAAATATTTTAAAATATAAATTTATCTTTTTATATGATAGAAAGTGTTTTATTTTGCTTGTATACAAGTTTTCACCTTTTTCTTGTGTAAGATTTGAGAGAAAATGAATTTTTACTTTGTGTGCATGAGATATATGCACATATCTTAACTTGTGTTGTTAATAGCCTTAGCTAATTAATTTTTCTTTTTATTTCTTTTTGGGTCCATTAGCCCAATAGCACATAGCCTGGTGAGAATATGAGAAAAGAGGAGCTATATGTTCTTTTTCATTTTTATCTTCCTCTTCTTCTTCTTGAAAGAAAACAAGCCAGTAAACCATAGTTTCCCAAATTACAAAATTCAAGCTCAATCTTCAATTAAATTCAACCAAATTTCAAGTCTTTTTGTAAGATAAAGATAAATCAAAGGTGAACAACTCCAAATCATACAATTTCATTACAAATCTCTTTTACAGTAAATAGCTTTCTAAATTTTTTACTGTGTATTGTTTGCGTGTCCTATGTTTGCTTTCTACAGGTTCTCAAGGCTTGTAATCTCAAGCCAAGCTTTTGTCTTGCATCTAAATCCGGGTATTTGCATTCAAATCAGCAATGTGAGTTACAAAACTCACAAAAAATAGTCGAGCCAAGCTCAAAATCGTCAAAAATTTGCTTTATAATTTGTTTTTACTTCCAATTTTGTTTGTGTCAAAACCTTCTTTGGTTGGTACTTTGCATGCTAATATCTTTTGATTTCGGCAACGAAGTGCTGCTGGATTCCTTGTATTTGGTAGCTTGCATGTTGATCTTCGTTTCTGTAAATTTTGGTTGAAAAATATTGTCATTTGCCTGTTCAAAACAGTGGTAGAAAATCAACTCCAAAGCAGATTTTTGCTTGTAGAAATTGTTTACTGAGTTGCTGCAAACAGCCTGAGTCCATGTTTGAGATAGCATAACTCTTTCATTCCTTACTGAAATTGCGTGATTCTTTTTAGGTTTGAAAGACAACGTTTTCTAATATAAGCATAACAAATTTCAGGTCATTTCGACTTATATAGCTTATAGGAACATGCTGCCGAACTTTGATCTGGAGCATGTTTTGCCCAGAGTTTTACAGTGAAAACACTGCCGGGTTCAACTTTGAGACATCATAATTTCTCATACTTTATCCGAATTGCATGATTCATTTTTTATTTGAAAGCTGAAGTTTTCTATTATATGCTTACCAATTGTTAGCTCAATCCAAGGTAATTTGGTCCTTTGTTTCATGCCTGGAAGTTGAACTCGAGATGGTTTTCAGGCCTGTGCATTTGGTTTTTGAATTGTTGCAAACATGGCCTGAGTCCATGTTTGAGACAGTGTAACTTTTTCATTTTTAGTCGGAATTCATTGATTCTTTTTTTGTTTGAAATATGAAGTTTTATACTTTGTGCACACCCATATTTAGTTCAATCAATGGTCATTTGGCCATCTGTTTTATGTCCGAAAATTGAACCCGGAAAAGATTCCAGACCTAGGTATTATTTTGCTGAAGCGTTATGTTCTTTTTCCGTCCGACTTTTGACTTTTACTTCATGCTTTTTCATATTTATGAATTGTTTTGAGGGCTATGATGCCTATCAATAGGCTAGCCAAGTTTTGATGAATTTGAAATTCAAATTTGAATTGAATTTGAATTGAATTTGAATGACAGTTTTGAGTGATTTCTTTTATTTCGAGCACAGATTTTTCCGAACAATTTTGAAATAATTTTTAAAATAAATTGGCATTTAAAATAATTATTATGTAATATTTTTAAATTATTTAAGATATAAAATCTATTTATTCTCTATAATAAGGGAATTTTCAAATATCGTCTTCAAAATTGAATTCAGAAAATGGTTTTAAGAGCTTGTTTTCTCAAATAAATTATTTTATATATAAAATACACGTTTTGCACTATTCGAGCGAATGATAAGGAGAATTAAATGGTTTGGTAAAACACATGGTATGGGACACGTGCGTTTATCTTATCGGTTAATTCCTGACTTGTCCGTTTGATCGTTTTGACCTACGGGTCGAGTTTACCGATGAGATGAGGTAAATTTTTTACCGCTTTGAGTGTGAAATTTACTAGCGCTTAGTAAACCGTTTAGTTCGAACGTGTGGTATAGGACACACGTTAACACTGTTCGGGTTCCTATCCGAAAGTTTGTGACACATTTGTCTAAGAGACGTATTTTCCAGTACTGGACCTTCGGGTCATTTCTCCTTCAGGACGTTTGTATAAGAGACGTATTTGTCCATTGCGACGTATTTGTCCTTTGGGATGCTGTCCTTCGGGATGTTTGTCTAAGTGATGTATTTATTGTCCTTCATGACATTTATCTAAGAGACGTGGCGCCTTATTTTGTGAGAATAGTACTTGGTGGGCTTCAGCCATAAGCACGTGCTATATCCTTGAGATGATTTCATTGATGTTTGTAATTTCCGTAGTGTATAGCCTTTTTCTGGAATTGGTCCTTTGAACCATTCGATATATATTTGTGGCAATTACCTTTCGGGAATTTGAACTCTTGGAAGTTCTATTTTAGAGATTTGAATTGCCTACACTGGTGTTATATGAGATTTGCCTTTTGGCGTTTACTTGAGATTTTATTCTCCTCTTCGGAGATATATTTTCCTTATGACGTGTTTGAGATGGGATCTCTTTATGCATGTTTGGGTTTGCCAAGATGGCGGATTTAGTTTTTCCCCTAAAACCATATTTGATGTTTTATGAATGCCGATGATATGAGGCTCTCTACTTTTAGCGTTTTATGCGTTATTTTATCTCTTTTGAGATTATATGTTTGTGTAGTGATACCATATTATCACTTGATGCAATCATACACTTTAATTGTTTCTTCTCACTTGAGTATATTATCAAACTATCATTATGCTCATATTATCACTTGGGTGATGAAGAGTCATGTGAGAGATGGTGAATGTGACTTCACCATCAGTAAATGACCAAAACCAAAGTAGGATGCATAGCCGTGAAGGGTTTAGTAAACCCAATAGGGTATATCAATTCCATATATAGAGATGCTTATCGATGTGCGTGCGGGAGCTTATGATATTTAGTATAACGTCTCTGGGCGTTGACTAGCTATGGCTTACCTTATGGTATATTTTATCTAGAGATATACGATGCTTGGAAGGATATCTCTGATCCTTGTGCAAGAGATCCACCTTGATGCGCTGAGGGCGTCTCCATGGAAATCCTTACACATATACGAATGTTCTTAACATATTAATTGTATACCTATTATTATTGTGGTGTACACGTGGAATAGCTATTTTCTGATTTATATTCTACACCCTAGACATTATCTACTATATCACCTTATGTACTTATAAGATGTGTGGTTCTTTTGAGGGGATAACTGCTACGACATTTCGTGCGGTCTCAAAAGTACTGTTACACAATGATCACATATTTCTTGAGTTTCTCATACCAGACTTATGTCTGACACGTGGTTTTTGTTTTCCCTAAAATCTTTGTATGCTCTTTCGAGTAGTCTAAGAAAGGAAGGTTTTAGTGTGATGTTCATTGGAGCTCGAAGAAATGAGCTGGATGTTTCACCTACCATAGAATTCTTATTTCCGCTACATTCCTATTTGTACATATCAGCATTTCTGGGGACACTTTGTTATAAATGTCCAGGCTGTTGATAATATTTAGAATTATAACTATGAACATGATTTTTTTATTAGTGCTTTAGTAGCATTGGGCCTTGTATTTTTGGTATTTTAGGATACCATAAAATAGTGATTAATTTAAAAGATAATTTCCAAGCGATTTTGAAAATTATATATGTTTTAAATAATTATTCTTGAATTATTTGAAGAAGTAATTTATTTTAAAATCAAAGGTATGCTTTTTGGAAATTATAATTTAATATTTTTTATAAAAATTTTCGAACACAGATTTTTGAACTATAAAATAAAGATTTTTAAAATCTTAAGCTATGTCCGTCTTTTATAATAAAGGATATGGTTTTAAAAAGAAAATAGAAATATTTTTATATAAATATTTATTAACCATTGTATATAAAGTAATATATATTTATATAGGTACACATATTTTAATTTATTTATAAAGGTGAAATTTATAAATATGATAATTTACAAAAGTGATATTTTACAAATAAAGCGAAGATTTGTAAAATCGTATTTTGATAATAAAAGTACGGTATTAACTGGGTTTATAATTAAAGGAAACTATTATTGTTTAATAAATTGGAGAATAAATTAAATGGTGGATTTAATACGGGATGATATTTTAGAAATAGTTGATTCTATTTTGGAAATTAAAGGCGAGGGTAAATTTTGAATGCTAAACGATATTTTATAAATAGAAAGGAATTTATAAAGGAAACTTATACCTATGGAAGCAAGGTTAAAAGCTGTTGAAATTATGTTTTAAATGAGATTTATGAATAAGAAATTCATAAAGGGAATGGAGTTATAAATGGAGTTCAAAAATAAATGGATTTTATGAAAGAAAGTTTCATAAAATAGAGGAGATTTTTGGATATAGTTTATAAATATGGAAATGATCATGTTGGAAATTAAGTATGGATTTTTATCATGAAAATACAATAATGTTAAAAGGTTGTTTATTTATATTAATGTTGTTTAAAAGTGGTTTATAAATATTTTAATATTTTAAAAGTTTATTTATTTTTAAATTATTAATATGATTTGAAATTAATTATAATTATTTATTAGTGAAGTTTTGGAAATTAATTATTAGTATTTATAAAAATGTTGAAGATAAATTGTTCTTGTTTCATTTTGGATGTTTGGAATTTATGAATTATTATTTTAAAATGTTTTAAAGTTAATATTTATTTATTTATAGTGTTTACTATTTTTACAATAATAGTGTTTTAAGTAAAAGGTTAGAATTTATTAAAATTCTTTTCGAGATTTATAAATGGATTTTTAAACAGATGGTGTTTTATAAGAGGAATATTATAACATGTTTTGGAAAATATAAAGGAAGATGGCTTAAAAAGGGTAAAAGCATTTTAAAAATGGTTTTAAATATTTATAGAAGAATTTTAGAAATGGGTTTATGGATTTATAAAAGGAAATTTTTAAACGGTTCCGTGGAGTAAAATAGAGTTTATAAATGATTTTAGAATTGAATAAAAAGGAAATCTTTCCCAAAGTTGGTGAATATACTCATATCGTTGAGATAAGTATATGGATATTTTTCCTAGTATTAAGAAATAGGGATTTGTGGATATATATAGATCTTTTCAAAAAGGATTTTTGATTCAAGTAATTACAAAGTGGATTTAATTAATGAAAGATTTTTAAAAGAGGCCTAGTATTGCTTGGTGCTTAACCAATGTTGGTTTTCCCCATGGATTTAAATTCTTGATAGATTGTTTGTTATTTGATTGTTAAATAACCGACTATTGAAATTTGACACGAAACGTAACTTTGAAAATATCTAGGAGAAACACGTGAGTTATATGGCACAGTCATCTCCGATGATGTTGTACCGTGTGTATAGATCTCATTTCGTTCTCCTAGGACAATGGTAAGGAAATCCGTCTACTAACGGTTAGGATGTGATCTCCGATCTTATCTTTGACCGTTTATTTGCTAAAGAACCAGGGTTGAGTTTACTGAGAATTATCGAATGTTGTTTCAAAGAGACCAAGATTGGATATATTATCCGAAAACCACTTTGATCCAACAAATGTGTTTCGAAGTGAAGACATCTTGAAGATGATGGAATTGAAGACGGAGCTCTCAAGTGTTTCGTTCAGTCCCAGAACAGACTTGTATGGATGAATGCTGGTATTCCAATGTTGCCTGGAGGGCAGTATTAGCATTCCAAGTGGTAAGTGCTATATAAAATGTAAAACATAGCCTCAAGCCTCATCAACTGGGAATGACTAAAACAAGGGAGATGTAGCAGGGCTAAGTGGGTCGCTCCCAAGTAAGGTATGATCATCCCTATCTAGAATCACTATTATCTCTCATTTGTATGCTACGGGGCCCAAAAGCCGGATGATCATATTTGGTACTATCCAGTAAGGGGTAGGCCGATTCTGTATTGGCAAGGGATCTAGGCGAGGTCCTTGGTGTTATTTTATATAAAGGTGCACCATGATAGGCGATACCCCAGTAGTGAAGTCATTATATGGAATCCATTCTCCAATACGAGCCTTTATGGTTTTAGTTGTATACCTATTACGTTGGAATTTAATTAATGTAACAATTTCGGCTAAGATTAATAAGTATTTGTATCTTAAACACTATTATAATATCAGAGAATTTCATATAAAAATGTTTTGGTTATCTTAAGGTAAAATCCAGTCCGTGTTTATGCGCGGTGTGGTCTTACGAGATATTTTGATTTTCAAAGGTTTTCTATAACTTTAAAATCCAGTTGGATGTGTTTTGTCATGCTGGTTTTCCATATTGACTCGGGTGTTATTTTATTAAAATGCTCGGGTCAGATCGAGCATATTTACAGATTGCTTTAGATGCATTGGAGGTCAGGAGAAGAGTTGGAGGCCTTTAAGTCGTATTCACGTATATGTTATTTTCCGCTGCTTTATTGTAGAAATCATCAGCAATTGTGAGGACGGGCTGTTATAACTGTCCAGGCTGATGATAGTGGATTGTTGTTATTCTCCGATGGATGTATGTATATAACAGTTCTCCTTTGTAAAGATCATTGATGTTATATTATATATTGTTCTGCCGCGATTGTGAGATTTTATGTTGTTTTTAGTTTCTTTCTTCTTTTCTTTTCTTCTCTTCTTCTTTCTTTCCTATAACCATACGCCTTTGCGTTCAATTTGGGTTGGACATGTGTGGTTTATTGTCAGCTTGAATTGTGCGGATTGGCGGGTCGTTACAATTTGGTCAAGACCGTGTATTACAGTCTATGAATTTCAAACTCAAAAACTATATAAGACTATGGATATTTGATCCATATACAATTGCATATAAATGTTATATAGTGAACAATCATAAATTTAAAAATAGGAGAAATTTATAATAAAAAATTAGTACTTTGTTACAACTACAAATTCATATACTTTGATCAAAGCGTTACAATCCCCAATATAAATAAGTGCCTTGCAAATAAAAATAGTATGTATTATCTTCATATATTAACTTACAAAGTTTATGATAGAGTTAAGGGTATGTCCTAGGGGCAGTTATGTAATTTGTTATATATATCTAACTCGATAGCTAATCTTGTTCAAAATAAAAGATGTTTTCTTTCTATTATATACTTGATGTAATGTGTTATATTAATTAATTAATTAATTTAATTATGTATATTTAGTACCATAAATGGTATATTTTGTGATACTAGTTACAAAGTGTTGTAATCATGAGTAATTTATCACAATAAAAATAAATATGCATTTTAACTATTCTTAGTCAAGACGTATCGAGATTGGATATTGATACATCTGTTGAGACTAGAGCAACAACGCTCTCCAAATGTTGGGTAGTGTATTACTCATGGCTGTTGGGGACACCAAGGGGTTACGTACTGATAGTTATTGGATAGCTATAAAATGGCTTACGCAATAGTTTTCTATTGGTTAATATAACTAAGGTCAAACAGAAAATATCGGTGTAACAAAATTAAACAGTTCTCTTGACTTGAGAATACTACTGATCTTCAATGTGGAAGCTTTGCTTTGATTATAGTTAAATTATGGCACGTCATCCATCGAAAGACTATAGTTGGGTCGAGTGGAAGCATTGGAAGTGAAAAAATATTCAAGAGAGGATTCGTCTCCTTTGTTATATGAATTTATTTTCACAGTCAACTCAAACTCAAAGTCTCTGGCAAGAGCATTTTGGTTAATAATAATTGTTATTATTGAACCAAGGACCTTGAAACAAAGGGGGCACCCGTATGATGGTTAAATAAGCTAGGGTTGAATGAATAACGGGAAAGAAAGAGTAAGAGAGAAATTTGGATCTTGATCCTAACCACTCTCTACATTTCTTCCTTTATAAATGCATCTCTACCCACTTTCTTTTCTTACCTTTTGAGCCTCTTATCTCCCTTAGATCTTGCCAAATTCTTCATCCCTCCTCCTCCATTGTCCAAGCACAAATCAACTAAAATTAAACATTATTCGATAGCTTATGGTGCAATTCGGGAGATAGCCACTTCAGAAGTGAAATTTGATTTAGGAGTTTGTTTCAACGCTTCAAGGTGTAGTAATTTGACATTTGTGAAAGGTAGTTATCTGACCTACGTTATATTTTAATACTTAGGTAATTTATATATTGTATTGTGCTTTATTAGTTAGGTGATGGTTCTAGTATATAAGTATATCGTCACATTCAAGATGGTTGTTTGTTTATATACTTATATATATTTAATTTCTTTGACATATATATGCCATGATGCTCGCAACTTAACAGTTTTTTGAATTTTTATTATTTAAATAAATTTAATATACATTATTTAAATAACATAAACTCTATAATTTAAATACTAAACTTTATACTATACAAAATATGTTTTAAAATTACATACAAATAGTTTTATACCTGATATAATTTTCAGCATAAAATATTAAACTTTTAATATATATATATATATAATATTAATTAAATATTATATAATTCAAATCACATAAATAAATCTTTAGATAAATAATTATATCATGTAAAATATAATTTAAATTTTATAAAATTATTTTTACACTTGATAAACTCTCAACTACAATATATATACATAGACACATTAATTAAATATTAATATAAGTGCCGAAAGTTAAAATTTAATTTAAAATTCACTTTTAAATTACAAAATATATTTTGAAATATCCAAATGCTAAAATTTCATCTATAGTTTTTTTAAAATATTAAAAACATAATTATAATTTTAAAACATAATATATATAATATTGTTACGTTATTTAGATTGGAAATTTTAAATTATTTTTTAAAGAGAAATCTAATTTTCCGTGAGCATTATTAGGTAAGTTAACATATATATTTTAATATTATATTATATATATATATATTTCATTCATATATTTTTATACATATTTATATGTATATTTATCATTAAACTATTTATAAAAATATGTATATATATATATTATATAACAATACTCAATTTTGTTTTTAGTTTTGCAACAAAATAAATAATTAACTTTAGAATATACTTTAAATGCACATAATTATATATATACATATTTATATTTATAATCATTCAAAATAAAGTGTATGTGTGTGTATTTGTAATATTTTATATACATAAATTAAAGTATATAAATGTTATCCCGCCTTTTGGCAAGGCCGTGATACCAAAAAGTTGACTGAAAAACTAAAGACAGTTCATCGTAAAAGTTCGTTATACACTGTTTCACCATGGATATCAATGAATTTTGTCCGAGCCCGGATCAGGCTACAATTGATAGGACACGACAAGCAGAGTCATGAAAGCCAACACTCCAAATTTCAAGTCAATCCGAGTTCGTATGCTCAAGTTATAATCGATGCAAGTTGGAAGAGAACACCCTATTTTCGTATCCAACGCGGACCCACAGTTCGAATCGATTGAGTTTGCATCGATCAGTGGCCTTAAGTTCGTATCCATCAACAAGATGTTGTTCGAATCCATCGGAGGCGCCCATGTTCGAATCCATCATGTTAGCACCACAACCATCTGGTTCGAATCCATCAACGATGTTTCCTTCGTATCCATCAAGCTTGGAGGACCTTCGAATCCATCAGAAGACGACCCTTCGTATCCATCAAATACCTGACCTTCGTATCCATTGAATGGCTGCAACATATGCTTGGAGTCCTCTGATCGAATCCATGAGCAAAGACACATTCGCATCCATCGAGTCAACAAGAATGGATGACGTGTTATTCTTCGATACAAGCAAGGCGAGAATCATGGAGTCGACTCGATCAAACCGGAGTGAAAAGTGGATCGACCCGAAGATTGCGCGCCACATCACCACGAGAGCACGTGCAGGCGATCGATTCGAAGAGATGGATACGAACCGATCGATTCGAACGAGACGATCAATCGAGAAAACACTATTTCGAATCGATGATATCTCACGATCTACAAGTCCAAATGCTATGAAATTTTCACAGAAGCTTACATACATGTTGAAGAATGTTCTCACCAAATTTGAGCTCCATCAGATGAATTCTTGATCGATGAATGGAGTTCGAATCGATCCCGAAGCGGGCCCAGATTTTCTGGACACGGACGCATGGGCCCCCACACGTGCCAGAAGTAGTCTCCCTAATTTTAGGCGAAATATCAGCCTCCTACACCTATAAATAGAGCCCCAGTTCATTTAGAAAAGGGGATCAGGATTCAGAAGCACCTAGACACTACCAGATTCAGTTCTACACTTCATCATCATTGTAATCACTGTAATCAGCAAGGATAATCAATAAAAGATAAACCTTTGAAGTGGACGTAGGCCGGAGATAGCCGAACCACTATAAATCTCGTGTTTCTGTTCATTATTTCTGAATTGTGATATTCTGTTTGCTTAGATTGGAGATTTGTGTTTGAATACTTGTTGATTCGTATTCATACACTGGTGCTTTCACGACATTCGGGGTTTGTGACCAATTTAGGCGCAAACAATAAACATAAGTTTGAACGATATATTTGTATACTAGATGAACATGTCCATCGCAGTGTAAATCACAACACTTATGCACGGGCATGTTATACCTTGCACGGTTTGCTATGTGTACACATGCATATACATATATGTGTGTATATGATACGCGCATATATGTAATATAATATTAATACATAGAATAAAATTATTTTGTAAATTTAAATAAATTAATGATTTTATTTAAAAGAAATTTAGAAATGTTATAAATGAATTAGACTTCATAGGCCAACAAAGATCCAAAATGGTAAAACATTTTGAAATTTACCCATTTCTTCCACTATGAGTTGGCCCGGTTCCGACAGTTTATACATATTGGTTTGTTCTAATCTAAAACAGGTGATGTCTGGATGGTACAAAATTCACATGTATGGCGCAAACAACCAATTTTGACTCAAACAAACAAAGGGATACATTAAGTAACGCTAAAAAGATGTAAATGTGGTTCTAGAGTATTCATTTATTAATCACTTCGTCACATGCATCGCCTTTGGTCTTGTTATTCCTATTCTTACTTCACAATGTTCAAACCGGCTTCATTTTTCCAAAGAAGAATGAAATTAGCTCATGAATATTTTTTCTCGTGGCAACATTTTTAGGTCTAACAAAACTACCCCCTCGCCATTTTACTGCCCATCTATTATTCTTTCTTGCTTAGAAGCTTCAGATCTACTTCTAATCAGCTTCTCGCAGCAGTTTTTGCAATTTTTTATTATCATTTTCATCGTGGAGGTGATGTTGGTCACTGTCTATTGAATTTGTGTTCTTACTTTCAAATCTGATTTTTGTTGCACCGTGAGACATTCATGAGTTGGATCCCACCAGCAGATGCTTTTTTCTTTTCAAATTTTTTGATTTTTGTAGGCTTATCGTAATGGCATCAATCAGATAAACTTCAATTTTTTTTACACAAAATGCTTTGTTACATACATGCCTGCCTGTAGAACTTTTATCCTAATTATTATTCTACAATCTTGCATTAATAATTCAAGACGAACTTCAATAGGAATTTTTTGTCTTGGTATAATCTAATGTTGCGTTACATCCAAATGTGCCATACTGTTGTTGTTAGTGCTATTATACTAGTTCTTAATGCAGAAAAAACTTCCATGTAATTGTTTGCTACGAGTTCTATGTAGTCAGTCATAGTAATTAGATGTTGCTTTTGTAGTCGTATTGTTTGCTTTACTCATTACTAAATTGACGATAAATAGTCAAATGAAAAAAACAGATGGTTTGCACTTTCTTCATCTTTATTGCATAGCTTACATTCTGTTGAAGTATTAATGCCCTGTTTTTTCATCCTATCCATGGTTTTAGGTGTACTTATTAATGATGGAAACAGACACAGTAACATTTTTGATGCGCTTACTGGGTTCTATTTATGATGATAGCATGAACGAGTGCTACTTTTGATTCTTGTATTGTCCCCAGCAAACTTCAAGCTGAACCGTCCACTCTAATTGGGGCTCCACCATCAGAAATTTGTTTCTTTATTCCTATAAATTTAACTTGTTCTATAATTTGGATAATTTTAAGGGCAAATTGGATGCGTTAAGGCTTTACTCTGATTCAAAGAAAAGAGTAAACACATCCTTATTTGTGCCTCCAATGCAACTTAATGTTTGGCATCCTAACAAGTAACATGTTGATTAGCAACTTGCCATTAAGCTATGGATTTAACCATAAATCAGTATTTTTTCCATTTACAGTTTTCTTTAAATGATCCATGACAAGACGTTCTGGTTTTTAGAAGTAGTTTCCAAGTCAAGGATGCATTTGTGTCTTCTGTAATGATCCAAAATTTCTTATTTGAACAATATCTATTTTTCATCCATAATGCCCATAAATCATATTATTACAAATATTTCCAAAGCAATTTGATTGACATTGCCTTTGTTATATCATGCAAGCTTCTTAAAATAATGACCCACATTTTTACGTATTGGTGAACCATAAAAATATTATTTTCACAACCTAATTGGGTCCTAATGAACTATAACTTTGAGGAATGTTGAATATCGACATTTTGACCCTTAGAATTAGTTATGGATGGTTTTGACCTTATCAAATTGTAAGAGCTATAACTTTTAATAGAAGTTGAATTAGGGTCTGAAACCGCTTTCAAATGAAAGATTTAATCATTTGTCTTTCCGTATAATGGTCATAATAGATTTTGACCTTACGATTAAGAGATATGGCCATTTTAAGTTACATGGGTTTTGGACAGATTAGTAGTTAATTAAGTTAAATTTTTAATTAGCCTCACCATCCTATTTCGGGATTGAAGCTAATTATAGCTTAGAGGGATAGCTATTAATTATTTCCCATCTTCCAAAAACACTCTTTAACCTCCATTAAACCTCCCATTATCAAAGACCATCTTTAGTCTTCATTAAATTAGCTTAATTAAACAATTAAAGAGAGATTAACAAAGGGATTAGCAAAGGGACTATCTGATTTAGGGACTTGGTGCATACAAGTTCGTGCATAGGCTGTCTACATCAGATCTACCTCGTTTTGTGTGAAAATTGTTGATTATACATCCATAAGTGAGCAATCTATCATCTCAAAACCTTTTAAATAATTTTAAATGTTTAAAAATGTATTTTAAAACCTCTTTTAAGTTAAAAATGAGATCTTTGTCTGACGTGGAGTTATAAATGATTTTAAATTAATTTTCATGAAAAATCCATGCATTGGTGTGTTATATGAATGTTAGATTAGGAAATGTTTATATGATACTTGTCTTGTATGTATACATTGCTTGTTTGGTTGTTTTATGTTGTTCATATGCTTAGATTAGATGATAGGGTATCGATGTGCATTTTGGGAGCTGGATCGGTTTTAGAGCAATTAAAGTCGCGTCAATGCAGGAGTGATTGCATTTGGATTAGGGCGACGAATTAGATGTGACTCAATGCAGAAAATGGAGAAAATAAGTTATCCAATATTTGGCTAACTTATGATCAGTCGATATCGACCAACCCCTATGGGTTAGTTTTGACCGATTAAGGGGGATTTGAGTATGAAGTTGCATTTGGTGGTGAAAGTTGGAGTTAGCTTGGGACATGCCAATTAGGATTCTTGCTTTACTATATCAGTTTTTATCTATTTATAGATTATAAATAGCTCATACTAGGCTTATGTCTAACCTTAGGTTATTTGCTTTAATTTTTATCATCTTGGATACTCTTAAATGAGTATTTTAAAAGATAACAAGTATGGAATAGCACATGGAGCTATGTGGTGGGCAAGTGGGTGGCTAGTGCTTTCATACACACACATACACACACACGGATATATATATATATATATATATATATATATATATTTAGAGTTGTTATCGCTATTTCCATTGTGAAGTACTGTAAAGCTATTTAAGCACTATATTTCTATTAAAGATAATTCTCAGTTTGGAGTTTATTATTCAGATGTATAAAGTCTATTGCATTTTGTTCTGTATAACTTTAATGGACATATTGCACTCTGATTATATTTGGTTTATTTAGTTATATTACCGTTTTGCCTATTTTATATCTATGTGATCATATTATTTCATCTTACGCGATGTGAGATATACGACAGGTTTTGCTTTGATTATTATTATTTTAATATGATTACGGCCATTCTATATTGGCTGATTACCCTGGTACCGTACTATTTATGGTATTTGGGTACTGGAGGTGTTGAGTGGTCATCACATTTGGTATCAGAGCTTAGGTTGAACAATTAACCTAAATTGAAATCGGGATCCACTGGAGATAAGGAGGGAGCTATCACCTTAGAATGGATCAAGTGATATATGAGAGGGCGTACTTATTGTATGATTTTTCAAAACTATACAGTGTATATATATATATATGTGTGTGTGTGTGTATAAGTAGGTCGCATTACACACACGAGTACACTTATGTAGTATGAGAGACTAATCATTCTTATTACAAATTCTAAGAATGAGAAAACAAAGAAGGAATGCAGCAAGGAACTCTATCTCATGAGTTGAAGAAGGAGGGGGTTCAGGGGCAGCAGCTAATCTGACTTGTAGAACATGTTTAATGCTATGATAAGGAACACGATGCAAAATGCCCAAGGAGGTGCTCTGAATACTGTTATGGCTGGTGGTGCTCTAGTGAAAGAGCCAAGAGCTTATTTTGCTAAGCTAAATAATGACTTCTCTATTCATAGGGAAAATCGTTCATGTGAACGAAATCACTTGTAGAGGTGCAGTATGGGCTTAATACCTACAAACACGTCTTTGATGATCTTGAGTTGGAGGATGCGATGAAGAAGAAGTTGACTTCTAGGCAACTTCAGGGAAGGGCCATGGCTGTTGGAATACCCTTAAGATTACTAATACTAAGGGCTAGTTTACCTGAGAGCAATTCTAGGCTTGGTTCGAGGAAAAATTCTTTTCGGCTGTTGGAACCCGGTTTTATTTTGGACGTTTGCTAATCTGAAATAGGGGAAGATGTATTTTTCAGAGTATACTGTTGAATTTGACATATTTTCGAAGTATGAGGTGTCTTTAATTAACACTCCTTTAAAGAAGAATGATAAATTTGTTATGGCCTTGGATGATTATCTCAGAGAAAGACCAGTGGGCCATATAGATAAGAGTTTCGAGAAATTGGTTGAAAAGACTTTGCGACATGAGAGTAAGTATCCAAAGTCTAAGGCTGTTATTGTTCTAGAGGAGGAGTCTAAGCCGCAAGTGAGCAGGGGTGGCAAAAAAAGTGGAACAACAAAGGAAAATAGAAGTTCTAGGTATGGAGGGTCAAAAGAAGGGCAGGTAGGAGCCTGTTTGCTTCAACTGTAAAGAAATAGGCTACCTTAGCAAGAACTGCAGGAACTCGGAGAGCATGGAAAGAAAGTGCTTTAATTGTGATAAGGATGGGAATTTGAAGAAGGATTGTCCTAAGCCATTGAAGGATAAACATGTTGTGTCTTTTTGATGCTCTTAATCATGTTCCAACTTCGTCCAGTGCTCCATCTGCGAAGTAAATGAGGAAGAGCATAACTATTCAATGTATGCTTTCTGTTTATGGTATACATATTCATGTTTTATTTGATACCGGTGCATTACATTCTTTTGTATCTAGTAACTATGTTGATAGAATAGGATTAAGACCTAACTTAGTGGACATACCTCTAGTAGTGGTGAATCTTGTCGGTGGTTCGACCAGTTTGTGTATGGTTTGTCATGACATACTGTCCTTGAGTCATGGATGTGTCTTTTCTGATGATTGCTATGTGCTTGAATTTGTTGGGTTCAATATCATATTGGAGATGGACAGGTACAGAGGTACGGAGTCATGGTGGATTGTGATAGGTTGTCAATGACGATGGGGCTTGATGGTGAGAATAGGCTATGGTTGATCTACATAGACGATGATGCAGTGGTAGTTAGCTTTCTTTATTTACTCGTGATTCCCCACGATGAGTTGTCATCAGTACCATTGCTACCGAATATCCAGACATATTTAAGGAGATGATTAGATTACCACCCATAGGGAGATTGTGTTTTGTATCGATTTAGTGAAGGATGTTAGGAAAGTAGTTATGCCATTGAGCTGTATGATACCCAAAGAGCAACGTAAACTAGAGGTGCAAGTAAATAACCTATTAAGGAAGGGGTTCATTTATATGAGTATATCTGCGTGGGGAGCACCTGTAGTGTTCCCACTAAGGTGGATAGCTCTTTGAGACTTTGTGTTGATTACTATAAGCTGAGAAGATGGCAAGAAAGAACAAGTATCCACTCCCACGTGTTAATGACTTGTTTTACCATCTATATGGCATGAAGGTGTTTTATAAATTGGTTTTGACGATGGAGTTCCACCAACTGAGAGTGGTGAAGGAGAGGTGTCGAATTGTACATTCCGTACGCCATCAGAATTTTATGAGATGTTGGTTTTGTCATTCGGGTTAACCACTGCACCAACATACTTTATTTATCTTATGAATTATATTTTTCGGGATCAACTAAATAGATTTGTACTTGTGTTTGTCGATTATATTCTTGTCTTTTCTTGAACGAAAGAAGAACACAAGAGGCATTTAAGGATTATGCTAGAGGTGTTGAGAAAGCACCGACTAAAAGCGAATTTTTTGAAGCATCACTTCTAGAGCAGGGAAGTGCGATTCTTAGATCATGTTATTTTGGAGCAGGGTATCGCAATAGATCCCACCAAAGTAGCGGCAGTACAGAACTGGGAAGGACCTAAGAATGCTACAGATGTGAGAAGTTTCCTTGGACTAGCGGGATACTATAGACAATTAATAAAGGATATGTCAAAGGTAATAGCACCATTGATTGATTTAACGAAAAAGAATTAGACTTTCGCATAGTAGGCGAGGTCTGAGAATGTATTTGTGAGTCTGAAGAAGAGGTCAACAAGTGCACCAATGTTATTCATTCCAAGTGGGAATGAGGAGTTGATAATATACACAAATGCTTGTGGTATTGGACTTGGGGTAGTATTGATGTAGGGAGATAAGTTGTTGCTTATGCTAATTGGTAGCTGAAACTGCATGAGAGGAAATACCCAACCCACGATTTGAAGTTAGCAAAAGTAGTGTTCGCATTGATGATAGAAGACATTATTTGTTAGAAGAGAGGTTTAAGTTGTTCATCGACCATAAGTCATTAAAGTACATTTTCTCATAAAAGGACCTTAACCTTCTCAACAACAATGTTAAAGTTCTTAGTCTTATGATTTTGACATTTCATGTATGCTTGGTAAGGGAAATGCAGTTGCAGATGGATTGAGTATGAGACATGCTAGCTTAGGAGCTATGTTCCTAGAGTGGACACAGTTAGAGTATATAGTTGGGTATGATTTCTGACCTAGATGTAAGCTAGAGCCAGAGATGTTGGAAAGTTGGACTATTAAACCTACTATGATATAACATATTTGTATTAGTTAGAGGTATGATGCTAGACTAGCCGAGATCATTACTAGAATTGAGACAGGAGTAGACTCTAAGGATATGAAGCAGTATGCACTCGACTGTGATGATTTGCTTCATAAGGATGAGAGATTGTATGTACTTAATGTTGATGGACTTAGGGATGAGGTGCTACATGAGTGCCATCATTCTAGTTGACTATCAATCCCGAAGGCAATAAAGTATACCGAGATATAAGGCAGACATTTTATTAGGATGTGATGAAAAAGAAAGTCCGAGCATTCATTTTGAAGTGTGTGAATTGTTAGCATGTGAAAGCTGAAAAAAGAAGCCGAGTGGTTTGCTTCAACCGCTCGAAGTTCCCAGTGGAAGTGGGAACAAATATCGATGGATTTTATCAAAGGATTAACAAGGACTAGAAGACGGTATGATAGCATTTAGGTTACAGTTGATAGATTGACGAAAAGTGTTTGATTCATACCCATGAAGTCCAGTAGAACGACGTAAAAACTAGTTGAGTTGTATGTGAAATGGATTGTACAATTCCATGACTCACCAAAGAGCATTATGAGCAATTGAGATCCACTATTCATGAGTGGATTTTGGAAAAGCTTACAAGTGTTGGGTCCGGCCAGTTTTGGCAGCGAGTGAAATGGGTAATTTCAAAAAAAAATCCCTAATTGGATCTAAGTGGTCCAATGAAATATAATATTTAACACTAGGTCCAATCTAGTTGTTATTAACCAACAGGAAACTCTTGAATGAGTCATTCCCTAGTTATCCAATAACTAGAAATACATAACCCCTTGGTGCTCCCAACAGCCATGAGTAACACACTGCCTAACATTTGGAGAGCATTAAGCATTCTGGTCTCAACAGATGTACGGATATCCTTTCTTGAAACATCTCGACGAGGAATATCTAAAACAAAATATTATTTTATTTTTTGAGTAATTACTCATGATTGCAACTATTTGCAACTTCAACCACATAACATTCTATTTAAGGATTTTTCTTATTAATATACTTTAAATTAGTTACTTAATTAATTATATCACAATATAACAAAGTATATAATAGAAATTAAACACTTTTATTACAAACAAGATTGACTAGAGAGTTAGATATATGTAACAAATCACATAATTGTCTCTAGGGTAAACTACTAACTCTTTCAATCTCCCACTTGCCCTTGGGATCAATTAAGGAATCTTATTCCCATTCCTTTGATTGGTTTAGAACCGATCAAGCTAGTCCCTTAGTGAACAAATTTGTTACATTGTATTGTTGTCTTCTTTATCAGTCAACATCTCTTTGTCATTGATAAACTACCTTTATCACATAGAACTTTCAGAGCATGTGTCTAGATTTTTTGTAGGCCTGAGGTTCTTTCACAATCTTTATCATGATATTGTTTTCACAAAACAAAGTCGTGGGATTCTTAACAGTTGGAATCACCCCTAGCTCAATTATAAATTTATGCAATTATATTTATACTACTTTCATTACGACGCTATTCAAGGCGATGCACTTAAACTTTCGGTTGAATCAGCCACCACTGTAAATTTAGAACATTTCTAACTTAATTCTCCTTATCTATGGTTGAACACAAATTTAGGATTGACATACTATGTTTGAAATCACTTATGAAGTTCGAGTCTAAAGGCTACTTTATAAGGAGCTCATTATTTTCAAAAACAATTCTCTAGTGTTTTGTAAATACTCGAGAACACTCTTAACTACCATTTGGCAATCTTGATTCAAACTCGATATTCGCTTAATGTACCAAGAACATAAGAATATTGTGATACAGTGGACAACACAACATATACGTCAATTTATGTTGCCAATGTGTAAGGAATCCATCTCATATTCTCAACATTAAACATTTAATATGGTATATGTATATCATTCGGGATGATCCCAACATTCTTTTACACTGATTATAAAGGATGTCATTTTCAAATCCTACATCAAGAATTAATCAACAAAACTAAAACTAATTTTAACACTGGTACATCATTAATAATCAATAGTATGTTGTTTACTTATATTTTTAGTACCTTTTATTTTTTTTCTTGAAAACACACACTTCCTTTGCATTTTAACTGAAAATCAAACCATTTGATATTTCCATCAAAATAATCGTTCAACTCGGATGTTGACAGACGAATAGCCTCTTCTAAATCATTATTTTGAAGTTATATTTCAACACCAATGTTTCATAATTCAAAATAAAATTATGCGACAATTGCATGTAGAATCTGAATGGACTCAAGCATGTTGACTAGCAAAATTACTTAACTAATTTCAACATTTGAAATTCGATGACATCATTTCCTATCATATAGTTTTATATAATTCCAACTGCATTAATCTTCCTGAAGACACACTTACGGCTGACGGATCGTATCCTTTCGGGTACGATTATCAAAATCATATTTTGATAATGTATTTAGAATCCATTACGAATTTAAAACATCATGTTATATGGCAGAGTCTTTACCCTTCATGGCTTATTGACAACTGAGGGAATTGTTATTACTAACAATTCTTTCTCGCAACACTGATAAGAAAAACATAGTTTCTCTTTAATATATGAACTCTCATTAGACATTTTAATGAGTTATGTCCTCTTTTAAGTTAGGTTAATTTTATTTCATCTTAAGTAATCAATTTTTATGTTGAAATATTTGGATTCTATCCAAGTCCAATATACTACCACTAATTTCTAAAATAAATTCCTCCATCATGAAAGTGGTGTTTCTTGAAATAATTAGTATCCTCAGTTCAATAGAATAGGCATTAAGAATCATTTTATGAACTGCCATCATGCTTACATAATACTAGTTTAGTTTTGAGTTTACGAAACTTATGTTCATAACATAAATTTGTCAAGCGCACATCTTAAACTTTTAAAGGTTGGGGTCTCTTATCAATTCATATCCTATATGATCTCGTAAACTATGCTTTGGATGAAATTAAATTTAATATATATACTAACCCTTAAGTACACATCCTTAGTCCTTACAGAAGAAGTTAACTCAACTTCACTCATCATCTATCGTATTTCGTCCACCAAAGTCCAATTACTCCTTACATCATTACTTACTATATAGAGGAGCGACCTTAAGATTAAATAGTTTTCATTTTAGGTATGATAGGAACTCTTTCCTAATATATTTAAATATTTGATCAGATCGAACTGTTTTATTTCCTTTGCAGGTTTCATTTTATATTCTACGAACTTATCATAAATATATTCATGTTTATGATAATTCGTCGGTGAATTTAACATAGTAAGTGGAGCCATTTTGGTATCATTAGATCATTGACTATAGATATCTGTATATATCATTCAAAAAAGTTCATTAACTTTTTTCTTAGTCCCATTGAATGGATGTTTTTCCCTTTATCGTTTGAGACATAATTCACTAGTACTATATGATACATAATCATACGACTGAAGAATAATTTCTCAAATATATGGCTTAGTCTATAATTGTAATAATTTTTAGTTACTTTTGTATCTTCTATAACTAATGCATCACTATCGTTATGAAAACAAGTATTGTTATTAAAATAATTTATTTTATAATGAATATTCATAATATTCATTTAAATAATACTATATTTACTTTCAGTCAATACTAAAATCGATTATTATTTCATAAATAACATTTGGTATACATATAAAAAATTCGTAACTTGAGACATCCACTAATAAGTGTCATATGGTATGCTCCCATTATTTCTTCTATTATCATAATAGCACATGAAATAGAAAGCTCCATTCAACTACTTATTATATGACTTTATTTCATCCATCGTAACTAGTTTATAGTCAAGGGTTTTTGATCGAATATCATAAACTCAGAGAAATAACTCTCATAGAAAACAATTTTCTATATGAAAATACATTTGAAATAGAAATCACATTTCTCATTCCATATCAAGTATCTACTAGTATTTTATACAATTCTCGTTTTCGATGTCTCTTCACAAACCAAAGGTGACCATTCGCTCTTTCCATCCTAATTCTGCCTATGTTACATCCATTATTAGACATTCCCTTTCCTTTCTAGATGGTCTAAAATTCAAAAGAAAAACCTTACTACAAGACTACATCGAATGCTTTACAGAAATATACTCGATCGTCTTTAACTTCTAAGGATACTGTATAATCTGCACTAAATAAACTGATCAAACTGACATTTTAGCGATTGAAATCCTAGTACTATATTGTTGTTCTTGGTTTATGTTGCTTATAACACAATAAGATCCTCATTGTATTTAATCATATTGAACTCATAATCTTGATGTAATGACCTGAAATTTCACGACTTTGATTTGCAGATATTTAATTAATTTTAAATATTAGATATATAGGTTTTATAATGAAAATAAAACTCTTTTAAATATTAATTAACGATGGTGAAATAGTTTTACAAATTTGCTTACAAAAAAATTTATTTCGAAGAAAGATTGAAAATGTGATCGGAATTTGTTTTCCAAATTTTTGATTTTTCGTCGGCTAAAAGTTGTCAGAAATATCATAACACTTTTGTACACACATACATACATGTATAATTGTTTTAGACATGTTGAGTGCATATGAATATGTATGTGCACTTAAATAAATATAAATACACACACACACACACACACACACTAAGATAAGATTTATTATTTTATAAAAAGAGTTAAACATATTTCAATATATAAAGATACCTTTAGAAACATAAGTACATAGCATTAAAAACATGTTGGATTGGATATGATGGGGTGGTGGCTATATGGTGGTGGATGTACATGGGTAGGGAAGAGGGGTGGTGAGCTGGAAGCAAGTGTGTGGTGGTTAAAGGACAAAGGGTAAAGTGGTAATTCAACTTGTTCTTTAGTATATAAACTCATTTTTTATAATTTTTATTCACTTTCTCATTCTCTTTTCCTTCATTTGCAAACCTCCTAAGCCCTTGAACACACTTCTATGGCTTCTTATTTTTCTAAGTTATGAAAACCATAGTTCTCTACTTGAATCTCTTTAAAAGCTTGTTAAAACACTTCTACATTAAATACTCCACTTCCTCCATTTTTACTCACACTTCATTCAGCAATATATTCCTCTATACCACTCCAAATCAAGATTATATATTTTTCAAACCATGTAGAATTTCAGTGGCTACAACTTTCATTTGAATCACTCTTACAAATTTCAAATATTTTTTGGTCAAAATTGCAATTCTTTCTGACTCATTTTAGGATCCATATTTTCAAGCCCGAAAATAGCACTTTTTCTTTTGACCATAGCTCCCTAAAACAAAATCCAAATTGAGTGATTTTTTTTAAATGGTAGAGAAAATAATTTTCAAGGGATTTTATTTTGATCACTTTTCAAAATTTTGAGAGTACAGGATCAAAAATCTTGAGAAGATGACCTATTTTCGAGTGGATTTTTGTGGTTTCGAAGTTTTGCAAGTCTAAAGCATTTCAAGTTCTAAAAAGTTTTGGTGAGTAAACATTTTATCACCTTTTGAAAAGATGTGATCTTTAGTCATTTCTTATTGTATGGTGCTATATTGGTTGAATTGATGAGCTATTGTGTTGGTTGATTGGTTATGTGGATGTTTACTTGAAATTAGTAAGTTAGATTTGTGATTGAAGGTTAAAGGTTAGCTATGCATGTAAAAGTAGGACTTTGGTCATGTTTGGTTTGGGGTATGTAAATGTTGTTATTGATATGTTTATATGTTTGTTTGCTAAGGAAAGTAGGGCTTTGTTTAGGTTATCGATGAAGAATTCTTTTGTGAAAATACAAGATTTGGTTTTAAAAAGCCAATTTATTTTTAAATGTTAGAAACTTGGTTTTAAATTATTTATTTTGTGTTTTTAAAAGTTAGTAAGCTTCTAGTATTAAGTTTCTAAAGAGAAAAGCTAAAACATTTGCATGTGTGACGCCATAGCGATAATCGTTATAGATGGAGTTTCAATAATGGTCCATTTTTTTGAAAATTCAGTTTCATACTTTAAAATTATCTGGAACGGTTTTATAAAATTAATGAAAATGTTTTAGAAAGTTAATTAAGTTTTAATAATTAATTATTAACTAATTAAGCTTGGTAATTCATAATCAATTAAGTATTAAACAAGGCTCATTAATCTCAATAAAATAAAGATTAGTACTAGTTAATTGTCCTTTAAAAGTAAGATTAGTTTTTAATTAATTATGAGTTAAGTATATGATTTATTTTTAATTAATTATTAATCAAATATAAGGTCGATTATTTATTTATTTAATTAATCAAGTATTTAACTATTTTAATGATAAATTAATTAAAGTTTTAACTTAAACTAATTATTTATTAAAGGATTGAATTATTATTTAATTTTTAACTAAAAGATTAATTAATTAATTAATTGAGATTAATTAATAGTTAATTATTAATAAATGTTTTAAATTATTATTTAATAATTAATAAAGGACTAATTAAGGGTTTGATTTATAAATAAATTTATTAAAGTTTTAATTATTTATTGATTTATAATTAAATTAAGTTCAAATTTAATGAAGATTAATTATGATTTAATAAGACTTTAACTTGTAATTAATTATTTCAAATGGAGTTTTAAGTTTTTAATCCTTGTTTTTCAAGAATCAAATTCTTAAAGGTACTTTCAAAGATTGTTTTGAACACAAGGGATTAAAATGTCGGTACCATTAAGTAGACAAAAAATTATGAAAGAGTTATGTGAATGGTTTGATTGTGTGGACATGTGCTAGCAGAATAAATCACCGTTCTGCATAATGTAGTATTGTTTGTGTGGACATGTATTTTAGTAGGATAAATCCCCATTCAGCTATAAGTTGATTGAATTGTTTTGGACATCTATTTAGCAGGACAAATCACCACCCTACTATTATGTTATTGGACATGTATATGCTAGTTGAGTTGTATTGACATGTTATTCCCTGATTTGGATATGAAGTGTATTTACATATATATTGATTATGTAAATAAATTGTTGAATGACTCGAAAGTGAAATTGAAATTAAATGGTAACTTAAATTTGTACCATTGGGTTTACTAAGCCTCGTTTTGAATTTATACAAAATGATTTTGAATTTACTTCAATTCTTTAATCAATTTTGGGGTTTAAAGTTTATAAATGATTTTCAAGTTATATAATTATTTTATAAAGGTATCTATAAATAATAATTTGTTTATAAAAAAGGTATTATTAAATAAAATGGTTTATTTAAAGTGATTTTCAAAGGATGTTTTGTAAATGATATTTTATAACGGATTTTTCTTTAAGAAGATTTATAAAAAGAGTTTTTGAAATAGGGAAATGATTTTAGAGGTTTGTAAAGAGGTTCTATAATTTAACTTGGAGAATTTCAAAAGTGAGTTTAAAGTTATTTGGAAAATTTATAAGTTATTTTCAAGGGATTTTATTTTGATCACTTTTCAAAATTTCGAGAGTACAGGATCAAAAATCTTGAGAAGATGACCTATTTTTGAGTGGATTTTTGTGGTTTCGAAGTTTTGCAAGTCCAAAGCATTTCAAGTTCTAAAAAGTTTTGGTGAGTAAACTTTTTATCTCTTTTTGAAAAGATGTGATCTTTAGTCATTTCTTATTGTATGGTGCTATATTGGTTGAATTGATGAGCTATTGTGTTGGTTGATTGGTTATGTGGATGTTTACTTGAAATTAGTAAGTTAGATTTGTGATTGAAGGTTAAAGGTTAGCTATGCATGTAAAAGTAGGATTTTGATTATGTTTGGTTTGGGGTATGTAAATGTTGTTATTGATATGTTTGTTTGCTAAGGAAAGTAGAACTTTGTTTAGGTTATCGATGAAGAATTCTTTTGTGAAAATACGAGATTTGGTTTTAAAAAGCCAATTTATTTTTAAATGTTAGAAACTTGGTTTTAAATTATTTATTTTGTGTTTTTAAAAGTTAGTAAGCTTTCTAGTATTAAGTTTCTAAAGAGAAAAGCTAAAACATTTGCACGTATGACACCATAGCGATAATCGTTATAGATGGAGTTTCGATAAAAGTCCTTTTTTTGAAAATTCAATTGCATACTTTAAAATTATTTTCTAAAGGTTTTATAACTTAATAAAAATGTTTTAGAAAGTTAATTAGGTCATAATAATTAATCATTAATTAATTAAGCATGGTAATTAATAATCAATTAAGCATTAAACAAGGCTCATTAATCTTAATAAAATAAAGATTAGTACTAGTTAATTGCCTTTTAAAAGTAAGATTAATTTTTAATTAATTATGAGTTGAGTATATGATTTATTTAATTTATTGTTAATCAAAAATAAGGTCCGTTATTTATTTATTTAATTAATCAAGTATTTAACTATTTTTAATGATAAATTAATTAAAATTTTAATTCAAAATAATTATTTTTTAAAGGTTTAATTTATTATTTAGGTTTCAATTAAAAGATTAATTAATTAAATTTATCGAGATTAATTAATAGTTAATTATTAATAAAGGTTTTAAATTATTATTTGAAAATTAATAAAGGATTAATTAAGGGTTTAATTTATAAATAAATTATTTATTAATTTATAATTAAATTAAATTCAAATTTAATAAAGATTGATTATGATTTATAAGAGTTTAACTTGTAATTAATCATTTTAAATGGAGTTTTAAGTTTTTAATCCTTGTTTTCCAAGAATCAAATTCTTAAAGGTACTTCTTTTTCAAAGATGGTTTTGAACACAAGGGATTCAAATGTCGATACTATTAAGTAGACAAATATTGTGAAAGAGTTATGTAAGTGGTTTGATTGTGTGGACATGTGTTAGCAGAATAAATCACTGTTCTGCTATAATGTAATTGTTGTTTGTGTGGACATGTGTTTTAGCAGGATAAATCCTCATTCTGCTATAAATTGATTGAATTGTTTTGGACATCTATTTAGCAAGACAAGTCACCACTCTACTATTATGTTATTTGGACATGTATATGCTAGTTGAGTTGTATTGACATATTATTCTCTGATTTGGATATGAAGTGTATTTACATATATGTTGACTTATGTAAATAAATTGTTGAATGACTTGAAAGTGAAATTGAAATTAAGTGGTAACTTAAATTCATACCATTGGGTTTACTAAGCCTCTTTTTCAATTTATAAAGTATGACACCAAATTTACTTCAATTCTTTAATCAATTTTGGGGTTTAAAGTTTATAAATGATTTTCAAGTTATGTAATTAATTTATGAACGTATTCATAAATAATATTTTGTTTATAAAAAAAAGGTATCAGTAAATAAAAGGGTTTATTTTATGTGATTTTCAACGGATGTTTTGTAAATGATATATTGTAACGGACTTTTCTTTAAGAAGATTTATAAAAAGAGTTTTTGAAATAGAGAAATGATTTTAGAGATATGTAAAGAGGTTTTATAATTTAACTTGGAGAATTTTAAAAGCGAGTTATAAATTTATTTGGAAAATTTATATGTTATTTGAAACATGAAGTGAGCTTTTAAATTGGAAACTTTTTGTAAAGGATAAGTGGATTGATTTTTATAGGAAGAAATATTTTTAAATGGAATTTGTTTGGCCATTTAATATGGAATTTGAAAAGAAGGAAACTTTTGTCAAGTTTGGTAAATATACTTATACCGTTGAGATAAGTATATAAATGTTTTCCGAAGTATAAAAGGGATGTTAGTGGTTTGGGAATAGTGTTTTGTAATGATCTTTTGATCGAATGTTTATAAAGCGATTTTAATTAATTAAAGATTAATTAAATATGGCTTAGTGGACTCCATATGGGATTAAATCCATGTTTGAATAATTTTTTATTTGATAGTTAAATAACCGACTATCAAAATTTGGATCAAAACGTAACTTTGAAATTATCTAGGAGAAACACAGAAATCATATGGTACATTTATCGTCGGTGGTGCTATACTGTACGTATAAATTCGTTTCATTCTTCTAGGATAAATGATAAGAAAATCCGTCCACTAACTGTTAGGAGGTGATCTCCGCTCTTATCTTTGTCTGCTTATTTCCTAAAGAACCGGGTTGAGTTTACTGGAAATTATTGAAAGTTGTTCCGAAGTGACCGGGATCGGATATGTTATCCGAAAACCACTTCGATCCAAATCAAGCGTTTCGAATTGAATACATCTTGAAGAGTATGGAATCGAAGATGGAGTTTTGAAGTGCATGTGCTACTTGCTACTAATCTAAGGGTGATTCCAAAATGTATGTAGTAGAGGTAATGCCTTCGGTTTGTTTAGTCCCAGAATAAATTTGTATGGATGAATGCTAGCATTGGATTGATGCTTGGAGGGCAGTGTAGCATTCCAAGTGGGAAGTGCTAAATAAAGGTAAAACGTATCCTCAAGCCTCATCTACCAGGAAATAATAAAAATCGAGCATGCAGTAGGGCCAAGTGGGTCGCTCCCATCGGGGTATGGTCATTCCAAATCTAGATCGATTACTATCTGCTCTTGTATGTTTCGAGGCCCAAAGTGGGGTGATCATATTCGGTACTACTAGTCAAGTGGTAGGCTGGTCCTGTGTGGCAGGGTACAAGATGTTCTTGTTAGACCCCGGTGCATTTTATCTAGAGATGTACCATCAGAAGGTAGTTCCTTACCATGTCATAGTATGGAATCCAATCTCCAATACGTGCTTTTACGGTTTTGATTGTAGAACGTAGTATGCTGGAATTTAATTAATGTAATAATTTCGGCTATGATTAATAAGTATTTGTACTCTAGACATTATTATAATATTACAGGATTTTCTATAAAAAAAATGTTTTAGTTATCCTAAGGTAAAAACTCGTCCGTGTTTATGTGCGGCGTGGTCTTATGGGATACCTTTGATTTTAAAAGGGTTTTAAGCATAATAATTTAGTTTTTTAAGTTTATTCACACCAGACCCATGTCTAACTCGCAGTTTTATTTTCTTTCCCTGGGTGCTAAAATTTTTATGGGCAGCCAAGTAGTTTAGGTTTCCTACAAATGCATTTTGGAGGAGCTTGGAGCAAGAGGCTTCATCAATAACTAGTTATTTTCTTGTTTTTCGCTGTAATATATGTATCCGCTATATGATATGTAGGGACAAGCAGTTATAACTGTCTTGGGTAGAATTGTATTAATATAACTCTAATGTATCATTTTGTAAATGACATTGCAAAATATTATGTTGATTGATATATATTTTTCCATTGTGATGTGAGATTCTTTGATTGTTTAGTTTCTTCTTATCCATTCTATCTTTCTTTCTTTTCTCCCCTAATGACCTTTCTTTCGGACACTTAAATGATCGGCACATGAATACCATGGATGTATTATGTATCATCTTTAGGTGTAAGAAAGGTAAATCGTTACACTTAAATTATGGTTTACTTGTTCATTTCGAGTGAAATATTTTTATCGAGATTTCTTATAATATAAACTCGCCTATTCACTATATAAGTTTTTGTATGTGCTCGAATATGGATCAAATACCCATATACTTGTCTTGCTCTGGAGTTTAAAAATCATAGAAGCCAAAACACTGTCTCAGGCAGATAAAACCTTTAAGAGGCTAAGGTACGAATGTATTTAGCAGTTGTATAATTTGGCTATTACATGGATCTTGGAGGGACAATATGCCAAAATATATTATTGGTAAATATATATTATATTTCTATGCCAGTCTTAATTCATTTCATTAATATATTTCAATTGATAAACAATTTTATCAATTAAACCAGTTGCACACAGTAATTGAAGTAGATTTTGTATAGCATGTGTTCTTACAATATTAGATAGGTTAAATGTCATTTCATTTTTCTAATAAGGGTTCCACTAGGTTTTTTATGTTCCTCAAAACCTTAAGAGAAATACAAAAATCTTTCAATTTCTCTACCGAGTGTTATGACTCACTTGCCTTGGCATTTTGACCTTGATTTTTCTTAACAAATCACATGCTCACAAGTGATGGAAAACACTTTATCGGCTGTATCATATACAACTCCTAACCATAGTCTTTAGTTTTCTCAATAAATACATGCATGTATCTTACCTTGTGAAGGCAATGTATTAATAGTACTACCTATAACAGCTCCAACTTGAGTGTGCTCAATAACAAGAGTGTTTGCAAGCAATCTAATAACATATAAATGATAAAAGGCAACATATATTAAAGATTCATAACCTTTAATATACTTTGAGTAATATCGTTTTAAGGAATAATGTATTTCTTCTGAAATACCCTCGTGATTCAAGTGCGAACACATTTGAAATCACCGTGTACATACTATATGAGTGTATTTATTCCAAAAACTATTTGGATTTATTTCAATTCCACTTATATTTATTTTTATACATATATAATTATATATGATTAATTTATTTATAATTGTTAATAATTTAATTAACTTATATAAAGTATATAGTATATTATTGTTAAATCACATTTAATTAACTTTAATCTATTAACTAAATCATATTTAGTAAATTTTAATTCTTATTAACTAAATTATATATATTTAATTTTAGTTCTTAATTTATTTAAATAATTTAACTAAAATTTATTATCATAAAAATTTCACATTTATCACCATAAATATTTAAGATAAATAACTAACTATAACATTTATAGTTTTGTTTATATACACAAATCAATATATATATATATACATTAATTAATTAAATTTTAATTAATTATTTATTTAATAAATTCCTTTGTTTAATTAAATAATTTAATTAAATATTTAATCAAGGCCCTTTTTAATTTAATTGTATCTTTAGTAATTTCAAGATGAATTTCAACTATAACAATTATAGTTACATATATATCAATATATATGTATACATTTAATTGATTAACCATTAATTAATTATTTTATTTAATTAATTGTATAATTAAATATATATTATAAATTTCAATATTAATTATCTAATATCTTAAAATAATTTTGAAAAATTTTAAATTTATTTTATAACAGTTATAAAATTTTATTTTGTATTATAAATTTAACATTTAAAATTAAATATATTTTGAATTTTCAAATCTAAATATGAAAATTAGCATAAGGCCCAAAATCAATTTAGGCCTTACATCTAGGCCGATCTTTTAGACTTACTCCACCCATTGGACTAGACCGGTTACCAAGGAGGGGAGAATACTTGATTATTCAACCCTAAGCCTAGACACTACTTTTCTAAACACCTATTAGAACGATAAGTTTAATAAGCCGGCCCTCAATATTGACTAATTAGACTACATAGACCATTTGGGCTCTAATACAATTGTTGAGTCCGACCCGTCTTGGTAGCAAGTGAAATGGGTAAATTTCAAAAAATCCTCTCGTTGGATCTTGGTGAGCCTATGAAATCTAATGTTTAACACTAGATCTAATCTAGTTATTATTAACCAATAGAAAACTCTCGGACAAGTCATGCCATAGTTATCTTATAACTAAGAGTATATTAGCCCTTGGTGACCTAATAGACATGAGTAATACACTACCCATTTGGAGAATATTACACACTCCGGTCTTAATGGATGCATCGATATACTTTCTCAAAACATCTCGACCGGGAATATTTAAAAAAAAATTAAAACTCACGATTGCAACTATTTACAACTATAACCATATAACATTTTGTTTAAGGATTGTCCTATTAATATACTTTAAATTAATTACTTAATTAATTATTTCATAATATAACAAAGTATATAATAGAAATCAAACACCTTTATACGAATAAGATTGACTACAGAGTTAGATATATGTAACAAACTACATAATTACCCCTAGGGTATACCACAAACTCTTTCAATGATGGGCGTTAGGGATAGAGTTGCATTTGAGTATGGCTTATCATCAACAAACCGATGGTCAAACCAAGAGAGTGAATCATATACTTGAGGATCTCTTATGACCTTGCATTCTTGACTTTGGAGGCTCAAGGGACGATCATTTGCATTTGGTTAAGTTTGCATACAACAATAATTATCAGTCAAGCATTGGTATGGCATCATTTGAGGCATTATATGGTCGAACATGCAGCACTCCTTGTGTTGTTGGGAAGCGGGTGAGAAAACAATACTTAGGCCATGTACGATTAGGGAGACTTTGGAGAAGATTTAGATCATTCAACATTGAATGAGAGCTGCGCAGGACGGTTGGAAGAGCTACACTGATAAGAGAAAATGTGTTCTTGAGTTCTCTCTCGGTGATACGTGTTTGTCAAAATTTCTCCATTGAAGAATACAGTTTGATTCGGTAATATGGCGAAGTTGGCACCAAGATTTGTAGGTACTTTTCTGATACTCTAAAGGATTGGGAACCTATCTTATGGAGTCGACTTGCCTTAGAAGATGGCCGGTGCATAACATGTTTCATGTTTTTCATCTTAGGAAGTTTGTAGATGACTTAGGCGCGATTGTGGTACCGAATCAACTGGACGATATTGAAGTTGAATCTGAAGCTGCATTGAGACATTGATAGCCTATTCATGTAGTTGAGTAAAGTACGAAACAACTTAGGAGTAAGATGGTGAAGTCAATAAAGGTTCAGTAGAGTGAAAGCGAAGGCGATAGCTCTTAGGAGCTCTTTACTTGGTAATATTCCATTTTATCGTTAACTTTCACATCTAGCATTTTATTTTTCTTAAGTTAGTACCATTCACTCTAGGGTATACACATATGTTTATTTCTTGCTTCTATGTGCATGATTGATGGTTACTATGCTTATTTGATTGTTAGGCATGCTTGGTTCTATACTGTGTTGGTTATATTTTGTTGGAAATTCGTGGGCAACCCTAAAGGGATGAGGTTTGGGGATGTAATGTCCACATTTTTATGTCTCGACAGATCATAAAAATATTATTTTCAAAAAAAATTAGACCCAAATAAACTATAATTACAAGGAATGTTGAGTATTCATATTTTTTACCTTTAGAATTGATTTTGGATAGTTTTGATCTTGAAAAGGTATAATTACTTTGGATAGAAGCCGAATTGGGGTTTAAAATCACTTCCAAATGAAAGATTTGATTGTTTTTCTTTCCGTAGAGTGATCATAATAGATTTTTGGCCTTACGGTTCAGGATATATGGCCTTTTTAAGTTAGATAGTTTATGGACTGATTATTGGTTAATTAAGTTAGCCCGTAATAGGCCCACTAACCCATTTCAGAATTGGAGCTGTTGACAGCTTAAAGAGACAACCAATTATCATTTCACATCTCCCAAAAACACTTTCTAACCTTCATTAAACCTTCTATTATAAAAAACCATCTTTAATCTTCATTAAATTTATCTTAACTAAGTAATTAAAAGGAGTTTAGAAAAGGGATTAATTTGGGGATTGTCTAATTTTTAGACCTAGTGCATTGGGATTCAGGCATAGGCTGTCCACATCAGATCTACCTTGTTTTGGTGAAATTGGTTTATTACACATTGATAGGTGAGTGATATAGCATCTTACAACGTTTTAAATACATTTAAATCTTTAAAAATATTTTTTTAAAACCTCTTTTAAGCCCAAAATGAAACCTTTGACTGATTTGGATTTATAATTGCTTTATAAATGAATTTAAATGGTTTTAAATTGATCTTTCATTAAAATCCATGCATTGGTCTATCATATGAATGTTAGATTAGGAAATGTTTTATGTGATACTTATGATGCTTATTTGGTTGTTGTATGTTGCATGTATGCTTAGATTAGATGATAGGGTATATATGTGCATTTTTGGAGATGGATCAGTTCTAGAGCAACTGAAGTCACATCGATATACAAATAATTGCATTTAGATTGGAATAATGAATCAGATGAAAATAGATGTAGAAGATAGGGAAATTAACTTAGCCAATAATTGGCTAAGTTATAATCGATAGGTACTGACCGACCCTTATGGGTCGGTATAGAACGATCAAGGGCGATTTGGGTGCAAAATTTCACTTATGAAGTTCGAATTAGCTTGGGAATGCATGGGACTAACACGAGTGAACTCAAGCAAAAACACAGAGAAAACTTGGGGTGATCGATCACCACCGATCGATTCTCTTTGGTAAGATGATAAGGCGATCGATATGGGGGAAGGGGAGGGGGTTCGTGGTGATGCAAGGAAGCTACATGATCAATCGTTAGAGGTTCGGCCATAAAATCTTGTGTTATGTCCAAAAGATGATCGATAAAGATTTTGGGGTTGGCTTGATGAAAATGCGGATGAAACTTAGAATTGCTTCAAGGTAAGTATGCATTTACTTTGGGGAAGCTAGTGGTCGCTTTTGGGATGATACACATGTGAAAATTGACTATGTATGTGGTGATGATCAATCACCATTAATCGGTCAAGGCTATAGGCGAGCGATCTTATACTTTGCAGGGAGGTTGAGCATGATGTGTAGGCACTACATGAACGATCATATGTGATTCCAATGGTTAGATATTGAGTTAAGATGGAAATATGATACATCAAGAGCATGGTGAAGACATGGAAGTGACATGAAAAAATGGAAGGCTAATTCAGGTCATACGTAGGGGTTCATGCATTACTTCGTTCTCGATGCTAAGAAACTATAGGAACTTTATGAGGTGTCCTAAACTTCAATGAATCAACAACGTGATTGTTTGGATCGAGCGGTTCTGTTGTGGAGTGTTTGTAGGACTTAATGATGGCCCAAGGAGGTAGTTCTACGATGTAAACTAGTAAAGTGGAATGTACAATGTTTTTTGCTATCAAGTCGTGTGCTAAAGGGATCGTGGATAACTCAAAGATGTGATGTGTGCTCACGGAATAGGTGTGTGTAAGCGTTCACCTATGCACCCTGGACATTAGTGTTGATTTGGCTCGCCTTAGTGATGGCAGTACCTTTGTGATTGTATGTGTTTAAGTACCAATATGATTGTGACATAGTGTGTCACTGACCTTAGTGAAGGTTGTATGAGTAATCATATATTCAAAGGCATCTTAGTGGTGATGCAAGACTTAGTTGGTGATTGTTTTCTTTGATTGCTATATTTGTAGTGATTATTGTGTGATTGAGATGGATGTCACATTATGTAGGTACTAGTGAGTTAGTAACCAGACACCCTACATTATACCTAGTACAATATACTTATATGTCACGTTGTTCGATCCGAGACAAGTCAGCTATTATTATCCATACCTTATGTTCCCACTTACTATACCAGTTTTTATTTATTTTGAGATTTTAGATCACTCATAACAAGCTTATGTCTGACCTGAGGTTATTTTCTTTGCTTGAGTAGATTACAAATAACATGTATAAGATAGCATGGAGCTGTGTGGAGGACGAGCATGTCGCTAGCACTTTCATATATCTATATTTGGAGCTACTATCGTTATTTCCACCGTGCAGTACTGTGGAGCTATTTTGGTACTCATATTCTTATTAGAGACTTCTATTTGGTGTTTATTATTCAGATGTGTAAACTCTATTGCATTTTTTTGTATAACTACGATGGAGCTACTGCGTTCTGATTATATTTGGTTCATTTAGTTATATTAATGTCTCGCATGTTTATATCTATGTGATATTATATCTTATCCTTTATGCTATAAGATATATGATTGGTTTTGCTTTGGATTTCTATTATTTCACCTTGACTACCATTCTACATCGGCCGAGTACCGTAGCAGCACACTATTTTGGTATTTGGGAATAGAGGTGTAGGCTGGTCGTCACAGATAATCCCATACCTCCTTCTTGTTTTGGTTTGCATACTGTAGCCCAATTAACTTGATGTGGCTTTCCTTACAATAAAAAATTAGCACATTTGCTTCCAATCAAGTTTATGACATTCTTCGGCATTTGACATACTAGTAACCAGAATGCAAAAGTTGAAATGAATTAGTATTTTTATTAACTCTATTCTACCAGTAAATGTTTGAAGCCTTCCACTGCAGCCACTCTACTTATGTTTTATCTTGTCAATCAATGTGTTATAATCAGTTCTCCTTAAAGAAGAACACTAAGTGGGAAACCAAGATATATGACTAGTAGGCTTTCATTTTTTACTCCTAATTCATTTGAAATACTTGCCTTTAAAGGAACCCCTTTGATGAAAATCAATTTTGATCTTAGTTCATTCATTTTTAATCCTACATTTGTTTCCAGATTGTATATCACTTTTTTAATAAAAAAAAGCATTGTACATACCTGCTTTTGGAAAATACTAGGAGATCATCTACATAAAACAGATGTTGATGACTGGTTCATTCTTGTAAATGGGTCGGTAATGGACATTTATATGTTCTATATCAAGCATTATGGATAATTGCAATGGCAAATAAATATGAGGAAGGCCGAGGTCTCCCTATCTTAATCACCTATTGTATGTATGAATCCACATGGTGTGCCATTAATCAATAGATAAAACATTGGGATGGCTATGCATTTATATTTCATATAAATGATTTTTGTGGAAAGCCTACTAAACTATCCATTTTTTTTGAGATCATGTGGAACCTTAAGATCATGGTATTCATTGATACCCACTTAAGTAAACCCCATGCCGTGTGTCTACCCCGCTTTTATTTAGTCGTCGCACACGGATGCTTAATGTTGAAACTCCCACTGATGGTTTGGCGCTGGGATTCGAACCTGCCCGGACACAGTCCTTTGGTTCCCATCTCCCAGCTCCCAAACCAACCGAGCTACGAACGGCGGGTATTAAACTCTCCATTTACTTTATCATATGCTTATTGTATATCAACGTTTAAGCACATATTATTAGAATCTTTTCTGTTAAAGGTTCTAACAATTTCATAAGCTAATAGAAAGTTCTCATTGATTCATCTACCTAGGATATATGCATTCTAATTATGTAATATAAGAACATTCAATTATATTGATCATGATGTGTAACATGATTTTATAGATTACACTATAACATGAAATAAGTCTAAGGTTTGATATGGACTAGGGATTTTCTTTTTTTGGTACTAGTGTTACAAACGTGTGATTAATTTCATGTATAAATCGACCACTAATAAAAATATCTTTTATGGCTAGTATCAATTCCTCTTTTATCATCTCCCAATAATTTTGAAAAGCTTTGCTCCAAGGCCATCTGGTCCTGGGCTACTAGATCATCAATTTGGAAAACTTCTTGCCTAATTTCCTCTATGCTAATTTATGCATCTAATTTGTCTCTTGCTTTCTCAGCCAACACTTTTGCATATAATTTTTGGAAAATTGCTATTTAGTTGGCTTGTATCGTACATATTCGTGAAGTATTCTACTGCATTTTTGGAACTCCTTTCATCTATTGTGACATTGCCACAAATATCTATTATTTTTTTAATGTTTTTTCTATTCTTTACTGAGCACATGTGGGCATACAAGAATTTGGTAGATTAGTCTCCTTCATTTAACCATCTAATTTTTTATTTTTGTTGGTTTTCGATTGAATGGTTATGCATTACATTTTCTAGTTGCAGCAATGAGTCGCCATGCTTGAATGCGAAACCTAAGGAAAAATATCCAATCACAAACGCGAATTCCACCAAAGCTGCCTGATAAATCTGACGTAGTAGGGAGAGAAAGGCGGAGGCTCATATCGTGGACACTCAGTTAATTGGTGGAGAGAAAAGGCCGGGTTTCAGGATTTGATGAAAGGACGAAGAGTTACAAAGAGAAGCAATTCGGCAGAAGGGGAGAAGAACACCGCTATTATTGATGGGGTTCATCCATTGAACCATAATTCTTCCTCTAAGGGAGCGCATCAGTACATGACACAATTCCCACCTATAGGAAGAAGGTTAAGTATGCATGGGGGGAGAGCTGGTGATGTGGAAAATTACAAAGGTATAGTGGAAATAGATGGAAGGGAAATGAATTTCAAAGGAAACTTTAATACTTGATTTAATAAATCTGTAGGCAATCAAGACCTATCAAAGATGAAAACTAGGTGTGACATAGCTTAGGGGACAAACAACACACATGCAATTCACCAAGCTAGAGATACTAGAGGTAGAACCAAACTATCATATATAAAACCCTCTTGTAATAAAGAAAATGTTTAGACCCTTAATCCCTAAATGAGTTTTTCACCAGGTTGAACTAAAATGGGAGAATTCAATAGCGTTATTTGTTTTTGGAACTAGACTATATTACATTCATTTCAAAGCATATGTAGATAGAGTTTGGAAACTAAAAGGAAAATATGAATTATTTGCTAGACAAAATAGTTTGAATTTGATCAGATTTGAAGATAAGGAGGACCGTGAAAGAGTTTTAGAAAGGGGACCATATATATTCGGTTCAAGAATTATCATTATGAGAAAATGGAGCTAATGAATTAGATTTGATAGGGATATCTTATCCACTATTCTAGTATGGCTGAAACTAATGTATCTGGATCTAGAATTATGGGATGCAGAAGCTATTAGTTTGATTACTGGTGCCATTGAAAAATCAATTAAACTTGATGAAATCACTTCAAAATAATCAAGACTGTCCTTTCCAAGAGTTCTAGTGGAAATGGAAGCTTCATCTGAGTTTTGGAATGAAATTGAGGTGGTGCTATTTATGGGAGAAGAGATTAAAATCAAAGTCAAGTATGAGTATAAGCCTATAAAATGTAATGTTTGCAAAGTATCTGGACATGTGAATTCCCATTGTAATAGAAAGGAGTCCACCACATGGGTGTGTAAGAAAAGCACTACATTATAAGATGAGAACTAGTAAGAGGCATTGAACAAAGAAATTTGTAACATGGTGGAAGAGATTTTAGTAAAAAGTGTATGTCATATAATGGGAGAAAGGAGCATCCATAACCAATTTACTAGTAAGGAAATTAAACTAAAAGATACTTGTAGTGGCCCCACTATATACCCATATTATTAAAGGACATTATAAATAATGTCATCGAATAACACGAAGAATACGGCTTGCTAAGGGCGAACAAATGTGGATATATCTTTAAACTAACACTGACACGTCATACTTACCGTTTCACTGAATCTGTCTAGTTAAAGCGCTCGGTAGATTCAATGCGGTGGAGGTGCAAAAAGTCATAGCAGGGATACAGTGAGGATATAGTGGGATATAGCGGATGACTCTAAAATAGCATATAAAACTCGTACTTAATGTTTTTACAAATATATAAATGGTAATTAAATGAAAAATTAATATTCAATTGAATTATAATTAATACATAAATAATTTTAAATAAAAACATGTGCGAATATACTGTAAATAAACGTAAAATTGTTAAATAACATGATTGAATTTAGTAGAATATTAGTGTTATCCCGCCTTTTAGCAAGGCCGTGACACCAAGAACTTGACTAGAAACCAAAGACAGTTCGTCTAAGAGAATCGGTTATACGCAGGCCCACTATGGATATCGGCAAATTTTGTCCGAGTCCGGATCGAGCTTAAATTGATATGACACAACAAGCGAAGCTATGAGAGTCAACATTCCAAATTTTAGATCAATCCGAGTTCGTATACTCAAGTTACGATCGATGCAAAATTGGATAAAAACAGCCTCTGTTCGAATCGCTCAGTTCGAATCCATCAGGAATGCCTACTTCGACTCGCTCCGCTTCACATCCATCAGAGAACCACTGTTCGACTCGCTCCACTTCAACTCCATCTCAAAACCTCTGTTCGACCCGCTCCGCATCCTTCAGAGAACCTCTGTTCGACTCCATCTAGTTCGACTCCTTCGTAGGACCACTGTTCGACTCCTTCGTAGGACCACTGTTCGACTCCATCTAGTTCGACTCCATCAGAGAGCCGCATTTCGACTCGCTCCACTTCGCATCCATCCGAAGACTTCTACCTCCATCGATGCGAACTGCACATCTTTTATCGTTGCAAACAAAACAATACCATCGATACGAACAAGGTGAAAGTCCTAGAACGACTCGATCAAAACAGCATCAAAGGCGTTGTGATCCAGAAATTCAAGCGCCACGTCACCGAATCGAACGAGAGTGAGTCGAAGTGAGGGAGTCGAACGAAACAGCCAACCAAGAATCCCATTTCATATCGGTCGTATCTCCAAATCTACAAGTCCAAATGCTATGAAATTTTCACAGGAGACGACGTGCATGCTAAAGAATGTCCACACCAAATTTCGACTCCATTGGATGAAATCCTGATCGATACGAAATCCGTTCGTATCGATCACGGATCGGACTGAAACTTCACGGGCTTGGGCGCGCGGGCCTGGTCAAGTGCCACAGAGGGTCTCTCGAGATATGAGCGAAATACCAGCCTCCTACAACTATAAATAGAGCCCAAGGGCATACAGAAAGGGGGCTTCTTCTTCTTTGAATTCTCCAATGCCCAGACTCTGCCGAATCCGGATCTAAACTCCCTTGCTGCTGCCAACAACGAAATTCACTGCTGCAAATCATAATTATCTGCTGTAATTCATTGATAAAGATTGGGTCTCAGCTAAGCCCACAAACTCAAGAGGAATTGGTTGAATTTCTATGGGCAAATCCTGATGTATTCGCCTGGACGCATTCCGATATGTGTGGGATCTCGCCGGACATCGCGAGCCACACTTTGAATATTTACCCGCGGCATGTCCCGGTCAAACAGAAAAGGCATGGTATGGATCCAGAGAGATCTGCCGCCCTTAAAGAAGAAGTAGAAAAGCTTAAAGTAAACGGGTTTATTCAAGACGCGCTATATTCTGAATGGGTGTCGAATCCCGTGCTCGTCCGAAATTCAAACGAAAAGTGGAGAACATGTGTCGATTATTCCGATCTGAATAAAGCATGTCCCAAAGACAGTTTCCCGCATCCCATAATTGACCAGCTAGTAGATTCGACAACTGGGCATGAACTCTTATCCTTCATGGACGCGTATTCTGGCTACAATCAGATACCGATGCATTTACCCGATCAAGAATATACCAGCTTCGTAACCAATCTAGGACTTTACTATTACAAAGTTATGCCATTCGAACTCAAGAATGCCGGGGCTACTTATCAACGATTGGTCAATCGGATGTTTGCCAATCAAATCGGGAAAACAATGGAAGTATATGTAGACGACATGCTTGTGAAGTCACGACTCTCCACCGACCATGTAAAAGACCTGGAAACTATGTTCAACATACTTCGAGAATACAAAATGAAGCTAAATCCACTGAAATGTCATTTTGGAGTTGCATCCGGTAAATTCCTTGGGTTCATCGTCAACGCTTGAGGGATCAAAGCTGATCCTGAAAAGATCTGGGCTATCAGAAATCTTGAAACTCCGAAAACCATAAAGCAAGTCTAAAGTCTCAATGGGAAAGTAGCAGCATTGAGCAGGTTCGTTTCAAAGTCCACTGACAAATGCATTCCCTTCTTCGATCTAATCCGAAAAGGGAAACGAAACTTTGAATGGACCAAGGAGAATGAAGGCACTTTCCAAGCATTAGTCCAACATCTATCCACACCACCTATCCTGTCGAAGCCCATTGATCATGAGACGTTGTTCGTATATTTGGCGAGATCATAAAACGCTATCAGCACTGCATTAATTCGAGAAGAGTAAAAGATACAGAAGCCAGTGTACTACGTCAGCAAGCGATTGACTGGGGCCGAAAGGAACTATCCGAAATTAGAGAAGTTGGCTTATTGCCTTGTTATTGCATCAAGAAAACTCCGACCGTATTTCCAGGCACATCCCATTATTGTTTACACCGACCAGCCATTACGACAAGTCCTTTCGTGACCTGAGACGTCTGGTAGGTTACTCAAGTGGAACATCGAACTGAGCTAGTTTGACATTACTTACACTCCAAGACGGGCCATACAAGGACAAGTCCTAGCCGAGTTCATAGCTGAATTTACCATTCCAGAGGACTTGCCCGAAACCAGTGAATCCCCCGAATACGTTTGGAAGCTTTATACCGACGGCGCATCAAATGGCCAGTGTTCGGGCGCTGGTGTTGTACTTGAAACTCCCGAAGGCCGATCCATATGTTATGCTTTGAAGTTCAATTTTCATGCGACTAATAATGAAGCTGAATATGAAGCCCTCTTGGCTAGCTTGAAACTTGCTAGGGATTTGAGAATTATCGCAGTGGAAATTTATTGTGACTCACAATTAGTTGTGTGTCAGGTACGGGGAGAGTATCAAGCAAGAGATCGAAGGTTGGCTGCTTACTTAGCTCGATTTCAAGAAGTACTAAATCAGTTTGATTACTATGCCATTTATTGTATACCTCGAGAACGCAACCAAAAAGCCGATTCATTGGCGAAGCTAGCCATCACAGGTGAAGCTCAGCAAGTGGGACTCGTTCCTGTAGAAGCGTTATCCTCCCCAAGCATTGACCGGGCAGAAATAGACCGGGTATGCAAAACCGTCCTCGAAAAGGATTCATGGATGACTCCGTTCAGAAATTACATTGAGCACGGAACCCTACCGGAGCGCGGGAGTGAAAAGAGACAAGTCCTTCGGAAGGCATCACGATTCACCATCCAGAATGGAATCATGTACAGAAGAGGGTACTCAGTCCCTCTACTCCGGTGTATCGCTCACAATGAAATTAAACGAGTATTACATGACGTGCATGAGGGAGAATGTGGCGATCACACCGGGGGGCAAGCACTTGCCAAGAAAATAGTTCGATACAGATATTACTGGCCGACCAAGAATCGCGACGCCTCGGATTATGCAAAGAAATGTGATAGGTTCCAGAAATATACCCGAATTCCTAGAGCTCCTCCTACCGAGACAACGCAAATGGTCAGCCATGGCCGTTTGCAATGTGGGGCATCGATATCATTGGTGCTCTACCTCTGGCAAAAGGTGGTGCGAAATACGCCATCGTCGCAGTTGATTACTTTACAAAGTGGGCTGAAGCCAAAGCTCTTGCTACCATAACAACGAAGAAAGTAACCAACTTTGTAGTTCGCGACATCATCTGTCGATTCGGTCTCCCACACACCATTATTACGGACAACGGAACCCATTTTCGACAGTCTGAATTTAAAGATTTCTGCAAACGATTTCACATTCAAAAGAAATTCTCTACAGTTGCACACCCTTAGGCAAACGGACAAGTCGAAGCAGTTAATAAAGTTATAAAATCCATTTTGAAAAAAACGACTAGAAAAGGTCGGGGGCAAGTGGGTCGATGAACTTCCTATGGCTTTATGGGCTTACCGAACAACCCACAAGACAGCGACCGACCACACTCCATTCTCTCTCTCATATGGTTCAGAAGCCGTTATTCCAGTTGAACTAGAAGTACCTTCTCACCGTGTGACATGCTATGATCCAATGACAAATGCTATATTACTTGCTGAATCTCTTGATCTACTAGATGAGAAGCGTGAGGAAGCTGATTTGAGGGCAGCTGTGCATCGAAGTCGAGTCGCCGATTGTACAACGCCAGGGTCCGCCCGTGAACCTTTGAACTAGGCGATCTCGTCCTCAAAAGAATCTATCCGGTTCCTTCGCATATGAAACCGACATGGGAAGGACCGTAAGTTATTGAACGAAGGCTCGGAGATGGCACATTCAAATTATCGACCGTTGACGGTCTTACTTTGCCAAGAGCCTGGAATAGCGAGAGTCTTCATCGCTACTACACATAACAGGCTATGTTTATCCATTTAATTTACTTTCCGTTTTGCAATTTGTTTCTGCATTTTGAAATTATAATTTGTAATAAGGCAACTGACTTTGCCATATTTTCTTATTTAAGCAATAAAATGCAATCTCTTCGGGCCAGAGCTATGATTTACTTGAAATGCTTCATATGATCATCACTATGCACGGAGAGCTAAGTTTCACCATACGGTGGAATTTATTCAAATAGAGAGTGACTGCGATGCAACCGGTCACTCGCTAAGTGAAACCCGAGCTCGGGGATCAGTCATCACATCATAGTCAAAAAAGGATTGATACACGATAATCCTTCATTCAACTCCGTATTCCCAGAGTGCGAAACGAAGTATAAACATCAACTCCGAACTCCCAGAGTGAGAGTCGGAGTATAAACATCAACTCCGGATTCCCAGAGTGCGAAACGGAGTATAAACATACAACAGATGTGACTGACCGTCTGCTCACCGACTTCGAACTCCCAGAGCGCGAGTCGGAGTATAAACATCAACTCCGAACTCCCAGAGTATGAGTCGGAGTATAAACATCAACTCCAGATTCCCAGAGTGTGAACTGGAGTATAAAAATACGTCTATGAAGAGGGTGGATCCGTCCGCCCAACGACTTCATCTGTATCCGCACCAAGTTTGAGGAGGATGGACCCGTCCATCTAACGACCCAGCTTGTTAAATCAGGGTGGATGTGATCTGACCGTCCACGATCCTGATACACCTTTCGTTCCCAGAGTGCGAACAAAATCCAAAAAACATACGGCAGATGTGACTGACCGTCTGCTCATCAACTCTGAACTCCCAGAGTGCGAGTCGGAGTATAAACATCAACTCTGAACTCCCAGAGTGCGAGTCAGAGTATAAACATCAACTCCGAACTCCCAGAGCGCGAGTCGAAGTATAAACATCAACTCCGAGTTCCCAGAGCATGAAGTGGAATATAAACATCAACTCCGAACTCCCAGAGCGCGAGTCGGAGTATAAACATCAATTCCAAGTCCCCAGATCGTGGATATATGATTGAAACTTAAGCCGGCATGACCAACCGCCAGTAAACAAATGAGAATCCCCGGAGAGCGGATATGATCATCGACAATCAAACAAACGTGGAGGAACCACTCGGTCTCTACTTGACTCAAACATCCGTTCAGTGGCACTAGACTCAACATGATGTAAACGAGAAGCAACCGCTGACCGATGTTCAACTACTCACCCCTTAAGACTGGGGGGCAGGACTTAAGTATCGACCATTGACTGAAACAGTGCGACATCAAAATTCAACTCGCTTCCCAATCGCGAACCATGTCCACAGTTTCTGAACTTAGCAAATAAAAAACAAACTTGACTCGAAAGCTGAAACTTTACAAGTACATTTCAAACATTGAAACACTTAAACAAAGGCACAAAGAAGCTCAAAAAGAGAAGGTTTCATTTCTACTATTCATGAAAGAAATTCGTGTACAAGTTTGTTTCAAAACTTCCTACTAGCAGAGGCCGAACCCGCATTTATACACGGCCAACAAAATGAAAGTCAGAATTACACCAAGGAAGCATGTCTAATCTTTCTTCTTCCGCGGCTTCCTTTTCGATGTGGTCCCACTGGAGCCGTCGCTATCCTTCCTCTTTGAGCCTTTGCTTTTCGGTGGTTGGTCTCCAGGAGGGCTTGATATCAACATCCTCCTCCGAACTCGAGTGGATAGGAATGTTCCCTGCGGGCGGAGTCGGAGGAACAGGATCAAGTACAAAAGGTGGAATGGGCATGCTGGTGATGAAAACAGTACCACCAGGAGATATCATTCTAAGCGGAGCAGGTCCCGGTGCTGCCATCCCACCTCCGAAACTGCCACCATGAGCCGCTGCTGCCATTTCAGCGTCGATTTGAGCGAACATCTCCTCTTCAGTAACTACTCGAGCCCCGCTGGGGGCATCAGTAGTCGGCATTGAAGAACTTGTAGCAGGATCGCTTCCAGTCATGACAGATGACAAGCCGGCAAGAGGATCGCCGTGACGGCGAAAGAGTTCAATCAGCTGCTCATCAAACACAATCGTACTCCCCTGCATATCGTCAAGCGGGGCAGTTGTAGTCATGGTGATCGCTTCGGGAACGATAGCCTCCTGTGTCTGATGTGATTCTTGAGTAACAGGAGGCCCGACATGTGCATCATCGGTCACTGGACAAAGAATAAGAGAACTGTTAGAACTTAACTCAATCGAAGATTTCGACTTAAGAAAGATATGTGGAATGTTCAGAGTACCTTCCTTAGTTTGACATGTAAGCGACATGGCGGCTTTAGTAAGTTGCCCTGCAACTGGAGACATCTGCGGCTGATCCGGATTATAGGCAGGAACAGCTTGGGGATCGACCGCAGATGAGGATTCGGGCTGGGTTGATGCTGGAACTTCAAGACTCGCTTCATGGTGGTCAACCCCTGAACCCTCTCCTATCTCGAAGTGCTGAGCGCCAAGTCTTTCCTTCTCATGCAGAATCATTGACTCATGAAGAATCTTCCTTTCATCCTCATTCAGAATGCGATTCTCGAGTTCAAATTCATCCACAGACTCACCCAGATGCGCCTCCTTCTCTTCCTCAACCAGCCGCCCCAAGCATTGTAAAGATGCATCAGATAATCATCGAGCCAGGCTAGACCTCTGTGCCTCAGCACGTTAGCATTGTAAACAACGAGAAGGTCTTCGATGTCAGCCTCTAGCCTGGACTCGGCCGACTTCACTTTCTCCTCGACCTCAGTCTCCACCTTGTGGACTTTAGCCACGACTGCATCCCTCTCACCCCTAAGCAGAACAGTTTGTTCGCACGCCTCCTGGGCCGCGTTGTTTACATCATCCCTTTCCTTGGCCATGTCGGAAAATTTAGCCTTGAGTTCGTTAAGTTCATTGACCGCCGCATCCCGCTCGGCGGTGACGGTAGTATTCCGATGGCCCATCTCCTCCACCAAGGCAACATGTGTCTGCCTCAACCTCTTCATGGCCACACTCGCTTCATCAGCTTTTTTGGTGGCCTCGATTTCAGACTTCCGAGAAGACTCAGCCTCAGTAGTGAGCACTTGAATGATCCGATCCCTTTGAGCGAGTTCGGTCTCTATTTTCTCAAGCGCTTTGGCTCGCTCAAAGGCCACCTTAGAAGCTTTCTCTACGGCCTTTACTCACTCTCTGTACTGGGTGTAGTTGTCAAGGACATAATCATGCATCGTGCCTTCCACCCCTGATGGAATTCTTTTTATGTGCGGTGGGAAGACATAGCCATTGAAGCAAATATTCGGAAAATCCTTCCTCATCTGAGCTAATTTAAGGGCCCCTTCTCCTATGGGCTCAGCTGGGACCTGCTCTGTAATTATGGAGGCCGTGGTCTCGACTCTCTGAAGATGAGTCTCAGATCTAGAAGTATGAGAAGATGGCCTGTGACGAGGAGGCTCTGGAGGGTGTGGAACAAAAACGGGAGGTGGGGATGGAAGTCTAGGAGGAGGAGAGCGTGATCTAGACCGATGTTTGTATTCCCTGTCCCTATCATGCCCATACCTATCTTGGTTAGAGTACTCGCGATCACGATCTCTATCCGAGTCTCTCCTAGGGGACTCATAATAGGAAGAAGCCTTTCGGGTCGAGCGAAGATTCCCGAGCATCGATCCTTTTCCAGACATAGTACCTGAAAATGAGAAACGAAGAAAGAGTTAGTGTTTTCCTAAGTCGAACGATTTACAGTTGTGAATCATGTAGTGTAGTGAAGTGTATGCATGTGCAACCCCCCGACCAACCGGAAATGTCGGCCGCACTCATAGCAAACGACCCGCTCAGTTCAAGAGCACTATTAAGCTCCTCCATCCCGGCGTCGTGTTGAGACGACATAAAATCTGGAATCGGAATATCAGCAAGCCCTTTAAAAGGATTCTCTACTTGCGGGGGAGGAGCCTCCGAAATTCTAATCCCCGGGACGGGCAAGGACACAACGACGGATTTAAATCTCTCGGATTTAGAACGCTTATGAGCAACAGCCTTGCCTTTTCTCTTTCCTCTTGAATCCTGGACATCGAAAGAAGGCCCAGCTGGGAGCTCGGTATCGGTAAGCGTTCTCTCCGGATCAACTTTTTCGGTTATCACGACTGTGGGCGCTTTGCGGTTTGCCTGTTTCTTCGAGACCACTCTAAGTGTCCCTTCCAGCCGTATGCTCTGCCTCCGTTCTATCAGCCCGACGGTCCTCAAATTTATGTCGGTCAGAACCAAGTCGATATGCCTCTCTTCGCCCGGAAACGCTTGGAGGATCCGAACTAGCTCTCTGAAGTATGCAATGTCAGGTCGAGAGATTGCAGTTATAAAAGAGGAAAAGTATGTCAGTTTTGAAGTCAGTTACTAATATCTCGATGATTCAAGAGAAAAATGGCAATGCTTACGTCTATCCAACCACCGCCTAGCAAATCCAGGGCGGCACCGAACGTAGAACCATTCGGTTTTAAAGTAACTTAGCCTTCCCCATGAGTTCATTACAATGTGACAGTTTCTGAGCGCTTCTAAGAAGGTGAAAGAAGGGATGTCTCCATGGCTCTTGACATTAAATAAATATTTGATCTCGATCGGCTTTGGTGGTCGAAAGAGGATCTCCATAAACAGAATGAAGGTGCTGTTCAACAAAGCATACCCGTTGGGATGTAGCTGGGATGGAGCTATTCCAAGGAATGATAACATCTCCCTTATATATTGGTTGAAAGGAGGTAGTGTTCCCGCCGTACAGGCGTGACGGTTAAAAGCAGTAAACCCCTCCGGGGGATCATGTGGCCTGTCATTTGGCCTAAGCAGTAACACATTGTCGAGCGAAAAACCGTGCCTTAAACAAATCCGTCCCAGCATATCTTCGGAGATACCGGACGACACAGAATCTTGTGGACGACAAATGAACCTGGCACCTAGACGCTCGTCCGGAGCTGGGTGTATAACTTCGGCTTCAATAACCGGTATTTCGATGGTTGGAGGAATTGAACTCGGGAGTTCCTGCTGCTGAGAACTTGAAGGTTCCATGACTAGCTAGCTTATGAAAAATCATTGTTAAACAGACAATAACGCTCGTGCATCCCCCAGCGTAAAGTGTGTGAGTGTGTCGTGCAGTGCGGTACTGTATATCGGTTAAGAAGTTCTACAGAATCGGAAAAAGCATTTAAACGACGAGACTTCGAAATTCAGTCGAAGTGAACGTCATCGCTGACCATCACAACAGTGCCATCCAGAAATTAGCAATCAATCCAAGTTAAAGTTTGTTAAAATTTTGTCAGAGTTGTAGTTCCATCGACGAGCTTCGAAGGGAAATCAAATATGCAATCCAAAGGTCAAGTCTAATTATGCCAAAAATGAAGCTCGTCGGAGGTAGATGTTCAAATGCACAAGGTTCAAGTTCGAATCGGTCACTCAAGTTCAAGTTCACATCGATCATGTTCGATTTCGTATCGATCACTCAGGGACACCGTCGTATCGATCCAAGGGCTGCGTAGATCGAATCGGTCCAAGGCCTCCACTTCGACTTGATCCAAGGTCGCCGCTTCGAATCGATCCAAAGCCATCCACTTCGACTCGATCCAGGGCCGCTGCTTCGAATCGATCCAAAGCCATCCACTTCGACTCGATCCAAGGGCTGCGCAGTTCGAATCGGTCCAAGGCCTCCACTTCGAATCGATCCAAGGCCACCATTGCGAATCGATCAGACGCAATCCCTTTGTATCAATTCATATATTCAAAGCACTCGATTCGATGCAAAGCTTAACTATCGATCGATACGAAGGCCTCCATCTCATCATCTCGAAGCCCCTACTCCAGATCGACGCGAAGCTGAGGCCATGGAGTCTTCGATCGATCACGACTCTGGTTGATTTGGTGTTAAAGATTGAGTCTCATCGTTTACGCGTTGGATTCGCTTATTGGATTACCTAAATCTGACAGTTAGTTCGAGTGATTGAGGATCTGAATCGGTTCGAAGGCAGGAATGGTTTCTTCTTTTTTCCCGAGTCTCTGAACGATATGAAAACGAGAGCGCAAGAGTAGAAAAGTAAAAAGTGAAAAATGGCTAAGTCCACGATATTTATATGGACACGATAGCAAAGGGAATAAATGATTCACATCCCGGTGGATTCGACCGGTTACAAGACATCACCACGGATCGAGTCGAATAAGCTGTTCGAATCCACCAACACGATCTGTTATCGACATGAAGTTGCCAATGAGGCCTTTTCAGTCTTCACCAAATGCATCGATACGAAACCCTTCTTCGTATAGCTCGCTTTCGACTCCATCTCCAGTGCAGCAATACGAGCAATCAGTTCGACTCCATCGATACAAAACCACAATTTGTATCGATCACCTTCGACTCCGTCTCCTATGCAGTTCGTATCCATCAAGCCCCACATCCATCGATTCGAAATGCTCATTTCGCATCCATAAATTCAATGAAAATCGTCTTCAATGTTTCAACCATTCACATCGATTCAGAAGAGGATTGTTACGAAGGAACATTCAAAAACAACCATCGAGCATTGTTACAACGAATTTCCCGTCGGTTCAGGAGAGGATCGATACAGAAATCAATATAAAATAAACTGACAACGACTCGTGAACGGACAAACGTCAACGAGAGTCAGATTAATATATATGCATGTATGTCGGACTAATATTCAATATTCCAGATTTCCAAGAATTGGAAACTCATTTGATAACAATTACAACAACGAACGGCTAATCACTGGCATACAACAATTAGTTTCAGCAATACGGGGTACAGCAGTTGACAGACAACAGTTTACATTATCGAGAAAATCAGTCGAAAGTTACAGCTTTCATCGAAAAGACGATAACTATTCAGAATGAAGATTGCATCATTTCAAAGCACATCATGTTCCCACAAGACGTACTTTGGGGGGAAAATGTTATCCTACCTTTTGGCAAGGCCGTGACACCAAGAACTTGACTAGAAACCAAAGACAGTTCGTCTAAGAGAATCGGTTATACGCAGGCCCACTATGGATATCGACAAATTTTGTCCGAGTCCGAATCGAGCTTAAATTGATATGACACAACAAGCGAAGCTATGAGAGTCGACGTTCCAAATTTCAGATCAATCCGAGTTCGTATGCTCAAGTTACGATCGATGCAAAATTGGATTAAAACAGCCTCTATTCGAATCGCTCAGTTCGAATCCATCAAGAATGCCTACTTCGACTCACTCCGCTTCACATCCATCAGAGAATCACTGTTCGACTCGCTCCACTTCAACTCCATCTCAGAACCTCTGCTCGACCGGCTCCGCATCCTTCAGAGAACCTCTGTTCCACTCCATCTAGTTCGACTCCTTCGCAGGACCACTGTTCGACTCCATCCAGTTCTACTCCATCAGAGAGCCGCATTTCGACTCGCTCCACTTCGCATCCATCCGAAGACTTCTACCTCCATCGATGCGAACTGCACATCTTTTATCGATGCAAACAAAACAATACCATTGATACGAACAGGGTGAAAGTCCTAGAACGACTCGATCAAAACAGCATCAAAGGCGGAGTGATCTAGAAATTCAAGCGCCACGTCACCGAGTCGAACGAGAGCGAGTCGAAGTGAGGGAGTCGAACGAAACAACCAACTTAGAATCCCATTTCGTATCGGTCATATCTCCTAATCTACAAGTCCAAATGCTATGAAATTTTCACAGGAGACGACGTGCATGCTAAAGAATGTCCATGCCAAATTTCGACTCCATTGGATGAAATCTTAATCGATACGAAATCCGTTCGTATTGATCACGGATCGGACCGAAACTTCACGGGCTTGGGCGTGCGGGCCTGGTCACGTGCCATAGAGGGTCTCCCGAGATCTGAGCGAAATACCAGCCTCCTACACCTATAAATAGAGCCCCAGGGCATACAGAAAGGGAGCTTCTTCTTCTTTGAATTCTCCAATGCCCAGACTCTGCCGAATCCGGATCTAAACTCCCTTGCTGCTGCCAACAACGAAATTCACTGCTGCAAATCATAATTATCTGCTGTAATTCATTGAATTCACTTGTAATCTTCAAAGAAAGATCAATAAAGCTATCAACTTCATAGTGGACGTAGGCGATACGCCGAACCACTCTAAATTCTTTTGTCTCCTTGCATTTTAATTATTCTCATTTCTGAAATTTGGATTTTTTGTTAGATAATCCTCTTTTTACATTTAATTTCTTCACTTTATCTCTTCAAAAACTTCCGAAGAGTGTTGTGCCCAATTTTGGTACAAACAATTAGAGTATTTTCATTTTTGAAATTATATTAAAAATTCAATTAAATAAATTAATTTCATAATTTTTATAATGTATAAATGTTATTTTTCAATTTATTTCTTTTAAAGAAGATATAGTGGAAATAGCGAAATATAGTGGGAATGACGGGATGTAGCGAAAATAGCGCGGCTTAAACCGGAAAGGCTATATTTGGGGCTATATGGAAAAATCATAGCGGTAGAAATCCTCTATGGGATATAGCGAGGTTATAGCGGGGTAATAGCGGAGCATTAACTGCATAACATTGAATATCTAGAATAAATTTAGATGTGTACAGTCTCAGTCAAAAGTAATAAAAACTCCGATTTTTCAAAATCAAAACAGTATAGCATATAAAACCATAGTCACAGATCACGGCAGAATAATAAACATCATATACAAATACATAGTGCGAGTCTACAAAATATAAAATTAGACCCACATAATATACATCTAGACAAGTCACCATCTCAAAAGATACATCCCACATACATACACATAATCCTACATGAGATAAACTAAAAAAATCAAAATGGTTTATCTTTATGCTAGCACACTCACCAAAAAGTCTACACGTCCTATAACATGAAAAAGTCCCGGCCAGACCCAAGTATTATAAAAATAATAACATGTCAGACTATCTCTAAATATCCAATAGGGTGATAACAAGATAAAACACAAGGATATATGACTTTATAATAAATATAGATGTCAAATATGTAAACAAGTCACTAGAATAATTTAACCCGAAATCCATCTCAAGACACAAGAATATCACGAAACACAGAATAAATCACAAAACCCAAAATTTCAAGATAAATAATAATATATCACAATCCAAGAAAACCTAATTCATACAGATCACAATAATTGTCCATACCAACCGAAATGATTGTCCATACCATGGAAAACAAAATTCTAATCCATACCGATCTGGTACCAAAGATCGTCCATACCGTGGAAGCAAAATCTCAACTGATCTCAAAGATCATGGAAAACAAAATCTCAACCGATATCAAGCATCGTGGAAAAAAAATCTCAACCGATCTCAAGGATGGCGGAAAACAAAATCTCAATCGATCACGAGGATTGTGGAAACCAAATCTCAACCGATCTCAAGGATCATGGAAAACAAAATCTCAACCGATCTTAAGGATTGTGGAAAACAAAATCTTAATCGATTTCAAGAATCATGGAAAAATCCATGAGTGTACCTCTTAAGGATCTATCGGCCTGAAATCCAAACACCAAAAGAGAATACACTCCAAAGTGTCAAATACTATCACTTTAATAATCATGAGAACTTAACCAGAACATCCCATGCCGCTTGGTGAATTTCAAGTATTTACTAGAAGCTAGTAAGTCACACTTATTACATATATCACTGGAAAACCTGAACTATATATCTTTTAAGGATCTATCGACCAACACAAATCTCAAACACTAAAATAGAATACAACCCTAAAGTGTTAAATACATTCCCAAAGGAAATCACAAGGATTTAACGAACGCATCCCATACTACCCTGTGAAATTCAAGTATTTGCTAATGGGTTAGCAAATTCCACTCAAACATTATATTCAATGAGTTATACTATATTTGATAAAGCATTATTTGAGAGCATTTACACCAATCAATAACATTAAATCAATCATTAGTATTTATCATATTATAGAATTAAGGCTCTCAAAATTCTGCAAAACTCGAAACATGAAAATTGTAGATAAAAGTATAGCTTTCCAACAAGGAAATAATCATAAAAATCGGACTTACGGTTCAAAAGTTATGGTAAAAAATTTCAGTTTTAAATTCCTTAATCATTTCATTTATTCCTGGGACAGCGACACTAAAATGCATTTTCGACCATTTAAACCGAATTTTTTTGCAAAACTAAAAACATGAAAGTTTTAGATAAAAGTATAAAATTTCAAAACAAAAATAGATAATTAAAATCGGACTTACTATTCAAAAGTTATGGTCAAAATGATTTTCAGTTTTAAATTCCTTAACCTTGTCATTTATTCTCGGGACAACGACACTAAAATGCATTTTCGACCATTTTAACCTCAAAATACTGCAAAACACAGCACAAAAGTTGTAGATAAAAGTATAAAATTTCCAACTAGAAAAAGATCATTAAAATTGGACTTATTGTTCAAGCGTTATGGTCAAAATGATTTTTCAGTATTAAATTCCATAATCTTGTCCTTTATTCTTGGGACAACGACATTAAAATGCATTTTCTACCAAATAAACCGCTAAATATTGCAAAACTCAAAATACAAAAGTTGCAGGGAAAAGTCTATTCTTTCCAAAATAAAGAAAATTATTGAAGTCTGATCAGCAACGAAAAAGATATGGCTAAATCAATTTCAAGTTTAAAACTCAGAAAATTATGCTAAAGACATAATTGTGATTTTACTTTCAATTCTATTTCTGGTCAAGTAAACAGCAAAATATCAAAATGTAATCAAAAGAGAAACAATTTCTCATTGAATCTAGTTTCTAACCCAAAAGGATCAATTGCAAACGGGTTGAAAAGGTGCAAGTTATCGCTATTTTACTTTAGCACATTTTCCTAATACATTTTCAGCAACCATATCATGTGTTCCAGAGAGCATTCCTTTCAATTATCACATAATAATGGCAATTAAATTTAATTTCTGCTGAAATCATCAACTTAACTAAATGTACAAACATACAACAAATTTAGAGATAACTAGTGAGGTTTACTCATCTTGATTCCTTAAGATAACTTGCCAAAACCCCAAATTTCAATATAGACTTCTCATTTCAACAAATACCCAATCTATTAGCTGGAAAAGTGATCTAATATCAACTCAAAATATGAAATTATTGGAGGTAGAAGATAGCTAAGAGATGGAATAACATACCTTGATTTTCTAATAGTTTCCCAAAATTCATTTGCAACTAAAATCACCACTTTTGATTAATAGAACAAATGGGTTATAAACCCTAGTTTCTATTTTCTGAAGTTTGTTTGTACATGTGATCTAAATGAAGAAAGGAGGAGGTAGCATTTCATATTTACTTAGAAAATGGGTATGGGTTTTTCTTAGGCCCATATAAGTATAAAAATGCAAATCCTTTGTATCTTTTCCCATTTTAAATTCAACCTTTACATTGTCATATTCTAAAAAAATTATTTTCTTCTTTGTTTATATAAAATATACACACGCGCGCGCGTACACACACACTTTCAATGCCATAGAAAAACCAAAATTCAAAATTTTCCAAAGTCACAATTCTATTTAAAATTCCTAATCAAATTTCCCAAATTAACATTTATCCTTAAAAGCCAAATTTGAATAATCACTTTAGTAACATTTCAAAATTTAACTTGAAATCTTCTTTAATAAATGAAACTCATTTCTTAAATAAATCAAATCAATTATTCCAAAACTAGATTTACTTATGCAATTAAACTTCACACATCTCTAATAAAATTAACTAACCATAATTAACCTTAATTAATTCGGTAATTAACAACAAAGATTTTACAGACTACCCCTTTAAGAAAATTGCATCCTTGCAATTTCTTAAATGAAAGAAATCCATAGTATAAATTTTCTAATTTTCTTTGCAAAATTTTTATCACAAATTATCTCAAGAAATGTTTTATTATAATTCTTTACTAAACCAAGGTTTAAAAGAAAAGAAAAACCCTTTTAAATCTATCCCTATTTCAAACTTTTCCGTTTATTTAAGGCTTTATTACTTTTTGCAAATTTTCCAAATATTTATTCCTGATAATCTTAAGAATTTCAATCTAATTACACATATTAGATAAAAATGTTGCTCATTCTTATTTATCCTACACTTTATACTACATTTATACATCTATTCAGAACCAAATTTTTCTATAAGTCCATAATATAAAACTTAACCTTTTATAATTTTAAGATTTTCATTAAAAAAGATTTTCACATTTTAACACAAATTTATTTATTTAAAAATAATTTAGCAACTAAAAAATTACTTTGGATTTAAATTCCTATACAGATAATTTTCCCACCAATTCCATTTTTATCACAAAAGAACCAAAAGTTTTATCTCAAGTTTATTAAACTTCTAATAATTTTATTAACTTTCCAATAAACAGTAAACATATTATATAAATGACTTGCTTATTTATATAAAAAATTCCGCATAATTTAATCCATAATATAATTTTCCGCACAAATGATTAAACTATGAATTAAACTAAGTTTCACCTCTTCTTTATTACCCACCATTTTCCTTCCATAAAAATTTTAAAATTTTATAAAATGATTTAACTTATTATTTCAAGAATTCTATACTATTTAATCAATCAATTTATCAAATTAAAGATTAAATTATCTCTTTGAATAAATAATATTAATCCACGAATTATTGTGATCCACTTCTTTACTACGATGTTGATCGAATAAGCTATCAATATTGTCTTGTCAAGTCTCTCCACTTCACATAACTATTTTATGGCTATAATATTATTTCAATTCATTTTAAACTCAGAATATTTTCCATTTTTCCAAAACAATTATTTTTGGATTCTCATGTCAAATGCCTCGTTCGATATTTAGTAACTCATATCGATAACATGGCGTCCCATATACCGATCAGAATCATTAAACATTTCCAAACAAGTCAACACAACAAATAATCACAAGTTTTCCTTAGTTATATTTATTTTATCATTAATAGTATCCATGCATCCAATATAAATAAATACAACCAAACAATCAATTCCTAACAACCAATCAAACACAACTAAACAGTCGCCTTCAGTGGAACAATTCTATCTCTAAAATTCCACTGCATAATTCTAATCACTCCAAGATCATTTAAAATTTTAAACTCATTTACTCAAATTTCCCAAATTCCCTATTAAAAGAAAATTGTTTACTTTAAATCAATTCACTTCAGTTTATCTCTTTAAAATTTTTAGAATCACTTTCCCAATAATCTAAAAATAATTTCCAAACTTCAAAGGATTTTAACACATCAATTTTCAAAATTTTAATGCCATAAATTCCAACTTATCAAATTAAAATTTTAAACCAAAATATGTCCCAAATGATTATCCCGAAAATTATTTTATCTTCCCTATCCCTATATAGATAATTAATATAACTATCTACCACGCACCCCGAGGGACATGACTCTAAGTCTTCTAGGTCATAATCTGTGATATTATACTCTATAATGTTCTTATTTAGCTTTGATACCTACTATAACGACCCTACTACTATACCCATATTATTAAAAAACATTATAAATAATGTCATTTAATAACATGGAGAATACGACTTGTTAAGGGCGACCAAATGTGAATATATCTTTAATCTAACACTGGCATGTCATACTTACCGTTTTACGTAATATCTGGAACAAAATCAAACATGTACAGTCTCAGCCTAAAGTAATAAAGACACTGATTTCTCAAAATCAGACCAGTATAGCATATAAACCAATAGTCACAGATCGCACTGGAATAATAAACATCAATACAAATACATATCGTGAGTCTACAAAATATAAAACTAGGCCCATATAATATACATCTTGTACAAGTCACTATCTCAAAATATATATCCCATATATATACACATAATCCTACATGAGATAAACTAAAAAAATGGTTTATCTTCATGCTAGCACACCCATCCAAAAGTCTACATGTCTATAACCTGAAAAAGTACCAGTCTGACCCGAGTATTATAAAAATAATAAAAGGCTCAGACCATCTCTAAATATCCAAAATGGTGAGAACAAGATATAACACAAGGATATATGACTTTATAATAAATATAGATGTCATATATGTAAACAAGTCACTGGAATAATTTAACTCAGAATCCATCTTAAGACACATGAATATCACAAAACACAGAAATCACAAAGCCTAGAATTCCAGAATAAAAAATAATATCTTAAAATCTAAGAAAACCTAATCCGTACCGATCACAATGATCGCCTATACTGTGAAAAACAAAATCCTAATCCATACCGATCTGGTACCAAAGATCGTCTATACCATGGAAACCAAATCTCAACCGATCTCAAGGAACGTGGAAAATAAAATCTCAACCGATCTCAAGGATCGTGGCAAAAAAATCTCAACCGACCTCATGGATTGTGGAAAACAAAATATTAAACGATCACAATGATTGTGGATCATGGAAAACAAAATCTCAATCGATCTCAAAAATCATGGAAAATGAAATCTCAACTAATCTCAAGGATCGTGAAAAAATCCATAGGTGTACCACTTAAGTATCTATCGGCCTGAAATCCAAACATCAAAAGAGAATACAATCTACCACTTTAGTAATCACAAGAACTTAAACAGAACATCCCATACCACTAGGTAAAATTCAAGTATTTACTATAGGCTAGTATGTCTCACTCATTATGGATATTACAGGAAAACCTGAACTATATATCTCTTAAGGATTTATCAACCTACACAAATGTCGAGCACCAAAAGAGAATACAACCCTAACGTGTTAAATACATTCCCAAAGGCGATCACAAGGATTTAACCAAAGCATCCCATACTACCTGGTGAAATTCAAGTATTTACTAATGGGTTAGTAAATTCCACTCAAACATTCTATTCAATAAGTTATACCATATTCGATGAAGCATTATATGAGAGCATTAAAACCAACCGATAACACTAAGTCAAATATTAGTATTTCTCATATTATAGAATTAAGGCTCTCAAAATTTTGCAAACTCAAAACATGAAAGTTGTAGTAAATGTATAAGCTTTCCAATAAGAAAATGATCATAAAAATCAGATTGTGGTTCAAATGTTATGGTTAAAATGATTTTCAGTTTTAAATTCCTTAATCCTATCATTTATTCTTAAGACAGCGACACTAAAATGCATTTTCGACCATTTAAACTTCAAAATTTTACAAAACTCAAAACATAAAAGTTGTAGATAAAAGTATAAACTTTCCAACCAAAAAACAATCATTAAAATTGGACCTACCTTTCCAAAAGTTATGGTCAAAATGATTTTCAGTTTTAAATTCCTTAATCCTGTCATTTATTCTCGAGACATCGACACTAAAATGCATTTTTGACCATTTAAACCTCAAAATTTTGCAAAACTCAAAATACAAAAGTTGTAGGTAAAAGTATAAAATTTTCAACCAATAAAAGATAACTAATATCGGACTTACTGTTCAAAAGTTATGGTCATAATGATTTTCAGTTTTAAATTCCTTAATCCTGTCATTTATTCTATGCTTTCTAGAACATCAAAAATTATCGAACTCCGATCAGTAACGAAAAAGATATGGCAAAATTAATTTCCGATTTAAAACTTAGAAAATTATACTAAAGACAGAATTGTGATTGTACTTTCAATTCTATTTTAGGTCAAGTAAACGGTAAAATATCAAAAAGTAACCAAAAGAGAAATTGTTTCTCATTGAATCTAATTTCTAATATAAAAAGATTGACCTCAAACGGGTCCGGAACATACAAGTTATCGCTATTTTACTTCAACACATTTTCCTAATACATTTTCAGCAACTACATCATGTTTTCAAAAGAGCATTCCTTTCTATTATCACATAACAATGACAATTTGATTCAATTTCTACTAAAATCATCAACTTAACTAAACATACAAACAAGCAATCAAATTTAGAGATAGCTAGTGAGGTTTACTCACCTTGATTCCTTAAGATAGCTTGCCAAAACCCCAAATTTCAATCTTGACTTCTCATTTCAGCAAACCCCCAGTCTATTAGCTACAAAAGTGATCTAATATCAACTCAAAATCTAAAATTATTGGAGCTAGAAGATAGCTAAGAGATGGAATAACATACCTTGATTTTCTAATAATTTCTCAGAATTTATTTGCAATTAAAATCATCTCTTTTGATTGATAGAACAGTGGGTTATATACCCCAGTTTCTATTTTCTGAAGTTTGTTTGTGCAGGTGATCTAAATGAAGAAAGGAGGAGGTAGCATTTCATATTTATTTAGAAAATGGGTATGGGTTTCTCTTAGGCCCATATAAGTATAAAAATGCAAATTCTCTATATCTTTTCCTTTTTTTTGGCAAAGCCGACGGGGTTGAATGGACCCCTACCATTTTATTGAAGCACTGAAGAGAACGACAAGAGTAGCATGGCAAACAAGCTTGAACATGCTACAAGAACACAAAGAAACTAGGTGCTACAATCACTGAAGAAAAAAAAAACACAGGTAATAAAAACTTAAACTAGTACATATCAAAACAGAACCTGAAGAATACCAAGGTCGTAAACAAACTTTAGGTTCTTGATACCCTCTCTAATTTCATGATAAAGATAGCTCTGCAGAATGGCATCTTTTCTACTTTTTTCCACCTGAAACACTCTAACATTCCTTTCTCTCCATATTACCATGATGAAAGTCTTAAGAATTGAATTAAAAGTTCAGGTTTCGCTGTCCTCAGTCCCAGTACCTCTATATATCAGCTCCCATTCATGCACGTTACCTTCACCGAACACTATCCTTCCACACTTTCTCATTAAACACTCCCATAATTGTTTCACAACCACACATTGAAAAAATAGGTGCTCTGCTGTTTCAGGATCTAAATTGCAGAAAGTACATGTAATTTCCACTAAAATACCTTTGCTCAGTAATTTAGCCTTGGTTAGGAGAGCCCTGTTAATCACTTTCCAAAGAAGAAGATTGTATTTAGCACAATTATCCTTATTCCAAATACGATTGTGCCATTTGCATGTTTCAGTTTCATCCTCTTTATTCAAGTGGTTGTATATGTAGGCAGTATTATATTTCCCACCTAATAATTTCCAACTGATCTTGTTTCCAGTGCCATCTTCAATCTTAACTCTAGTTACCAGATCCCAGCAGTCACGTATTCTCTGATTCGAAGTGGAAGGCAGACGTATGTTTGTACCATGTATAAAATAGCTTACTTTAGCATCAGTACGAACCCCAGACTGTTCTATTTCATGATGAGAAAAGGATTTACGTAAGATGCTTCCATGCTGGATCCATGGGTCATCCCAAAAATCAACACCACCATCAATCGTAATGGTGTTTTGGATTAATGGCAGAATAATACCTCTCATATTGAATATGCTCCTTCATGTCCAACTAACATTTTGAGGTATCTGCATGGTCCAGAATTTTCTTCCTTTAATGACATTATTTGTTGACCATTGGACCCAAACACTGTCCTTTTGGTTCAGGTAGTTGTCAATGTGCTTTATAAACGCAGCTTTGTTCCAGAGAATTGTATTGAGAATGTCTAGACCACCTTTTTAATCGATTTCTCAATTCTTTTGAAGGAGATGGGAGCAAGGTACCTGCCATGAATAGAACCTGTCCAAATAAACTTCATGAAAGAGGACCTTATTAACCTGATCAACTTAAGAGGCATGATAAAAGTGGTAGCCCAATATATGTGCATCGAAAATATGATTGATTTGATTAACGTAATTCTACCAGCTTGACTGAGCCTACTGTTAGACCAACAATCAAGTCTTGCAATTATCTTTTCATAAAGTGGCATACATTGGATGGTAGTAATCTTAAAAGTGGACAAAGGGAGACCCAAATATGATGAAGAGGAAGAGCTACTATTAAGGCCAGAAAGAGCATGGATTTGCATTGTTTTACTTACACTTAAACCAGCTGTCATGATTTCAGATTTCTGCAAATTGATTTTCAATCCTGTCATTTGGTGAAACTGGTTGAGAGTATCAAGAATAGCTGTTATAGTTTCAGTGACTGGAGAAAAAAAATATAACAAGATCATCAGCAAACATGAGGGATGTGATTTGAGGGTCTTTACAACGAGGATGGAGCATAAAACGATTAGTCAAAACTAACATATTAAGCATTTGGGTGAGCATTTCCATGACTAGAATGAATATATACGCTGAGATTGGGTCTCCTTGACGAATGCCTTGTCTAGTACCAAAGTGGCCATTGCTTGAACCATTGATAATTATAGAATATCTAACAGTAGAGAGGCATTCATATATCCAAGTCAAGAAGTGAGGTGGAAAGTCATGCATCCCATAATTCAAACTATGGAACTCCATTGAAGCATGTCAAATGCTTTAATAATGTCTAACTTCAACATAGCCTTTAGCTAACTGTTATTGTTCTTGTAGCCATGCAACAATTCGTGAGCTAAAAGGACATTGTCTAATATGTTCCTTCCAGGAAGGAATGTAGCTTGATTATGTGAGATCAGAGAAGGAAGTACACTTTTCAATCTGGTTGCAATAATCTTTGTTATACACTTATATATGGTGTTGTAACATGAAATTGGGTGGTACGCACTAACTTCATCAACATTTTTAACCTTGGGTATGAGGGCTATGTTGGTAGTATTAAAAGTTTTAATAAGTTTTGCTTTTTTGAAAAAGTTTTTGATTGCTTTTCATACATCATTACCAACTATAGACCAACATGCAGTGTAGAAGTATGCATATAGCCCATCTGGCCCACCACACGAGTTTCTGTTCAGGGAGAACATGGCCTGGTGTATTCTTCATCAAGAATCTCCTGACACAAAGATAAATATTTGCTAGATTTTAGTTTTGGAAGGATCTCTGGGTTTATCAGGTCAATTTTAGGCATGAATTCATCCTTGTTGCTGAAGAGGTTATAGAAGTGTTGAATGAAAGCTTCCTTCACTCCCTCAGGAGTGCTTTGTCTTTGGCCTTGGTTGTCTTTTATAGTGTTAATATTTTCTCTTATTTGTTTAGCTTTCAAGGCAGCATGAAAATAAGCATTATTACGATCTCCCTCTTCTTTCTAAAGTAATCTTGCCTTATGCTTCGCCATGTTACTGTTGTTGTTGAGGGCTTCACTGAATTGTTAGAGTATGTATGCCTCCATGCTAGAATTTTCTTCACTATCAACTTCATTAAGCATTTTTCTTTGTATTTCTTCAAGCTTGGCTCTCCAATACTCAGATTGCTTTTCTCCTTTGCCATATTTATTCTTTGACCATACTCTAAGGGCTTGTTTTGTTGCTTTCAGCTTCTCCTGCAAGATAAACATTGGATTACCTTATTTTGGTCTAGACCAGACTTCATTCACAACAGTCATGAAGTCAGGGTCTTTGACCCAAGCATTACAAAATTTAAAACTTATTTTTGCTCTCATGTTTGAACTGTCCAAGTGGATTATTTGAGATCAGTGATTAGATAAAAGTGGAGGGGGGATATGGTTGTAAATGGAAGCCCATTGGGTTATAGTCATACTATTGCAAAAAGAATGGTCAATATTAGAGAAAGTTCTACGTCCTTTTTTCTTTTGTTGTTCCAAGTATAAGGAACTCCAGTCATTTTGATTTCTAGGAGTTCAGATGTTTGAATGGCCATTTTAAGAGGTTGTATTTCATTCATAGAAACTAGGTTTCCTCCTACATGACCAGAAAGGTTAAGAGGGCAGTTGAAGTCACCAAGTATTATCAATGGATGAGTTTTTTGTCTAAGGAAAGCCATGTTAGCAAAAAGACTAGCTCTGGCATTTTGCGAGTTTTCTTGCGTAGATGAATGAGAGATAAAATGAACTGGTTTGAGAAGAAGTTTTGACATGGCAGTGGATCATTTGCCTAGATGAGGTGATGAGAGAAAGTTCAAGGATGTTTGGGTTATATATCACCATAATACGACCATATGGGGCCTCATTGTGATTGTGGATGAGCTTCCAAGTTGGGTTTATGTATTCAGCAGCTCTAAGAGTAAGAGCAAGACTCAATTTAGTCTCCAGAATGGCAAGAGAACATAGTCTATATTATTTTATCAAGTTTTTGCATAGTTCTAGCTTGGTGTCTAAGTGACCACCACATATATTCCATATTCCAGTGGCCTGCATCATTAATTAAATTGGGTGGCATTAAGCATCTCTTGTTTCATGCTCCTAGTCACCAATTGATCAGACTTTAAATGGCTAGGTAGCAAGGTCGTTTGTTGGAGTTTAGATGTGGAAAGATCATTTGTCAAAATTAGACTTATTTGAGTAGGAAGAAGAGGAGTTAATTTTGCCTTTGGGTTTTTTGGTTGGGGAGTCAAAAGGACCCGGTGGAGGTTTAAAAGCTGGAGGAGGGTGTAAATGAGAGTAAGGGTGGCTCATAATGTTGGGGGATACTGGTTTGATCGAAATTTGGGGACAGAAGATAGCGGTGATACTATTTCAGTGCTAGGCTTGTTTGTTGAAGGGGCTAGAGAGTTTAGGTGCACCTTGTGCATGTGCCTGTGCTCAGGTAGCATGTCACTGGATCTTGGGACGTTTTGTGATATGTTTGGATTAGTTTCCTAATTCATGGATGTTTTGGAGCTTTTACTTTGGGTCTTAGTAATGATATTTTCATCTTGACATGTTGAGCAACTTACTTCAGTTCTTTGTTTTTCCTTTTCTGCACTTAATCTCTTTTCATAGTTATAAGCATGCATATCTTCAATTACTTGTTTCAGTTACTATTTCACCCTTTTCAGCATCCATGCCATCACTGATTGTTTTGCCCAATAATTCATCAACATTCTCCTTTTCCAGTATTATACTTTCATTGTCTTCCTCTCCAATCTGTTGTAATAACTCAAATTTATTGCTCATAACTACTCCTTTATTTCCCAAAGTTCCTTATTGCAGTTGTATAAGATTACAATTGCTAACACTTTCATCACCTTTGTCTTTACCAATATTGCATTCAGACACGTGAATTACCTCATGTACCGCAAAGCTTTCTTTGGTTTCCTTACCTTTTCTCTCCTCTGCCTCGTCAGTTATTTCATTTATCACTCCTTCATCATTTGTTATACAAAATCCCACCACCTCTACATCTCCTAGACTTATTTCTTTCTCCTTTGTTTTAGCTTTTTCAAATGTAATTTCATATTCACTGTTCTTATGGTTAGGTGTTGAAGTTTTATTTGTCTTTGATTTTTTGATCTCCTCGAGTTCCTTATCACTTCTAACTACCTCAAGGATGTTTGCTTTTTTCCTTGATGAGTTCCTCAAATTAACTGTATTTTTTTATAATGATTCCCGACCCTTCTCCATCCCTGATGGTTTTTCCATACATTCTTTTGCACCTTTGTTTTTTCTTAATTAGTTTTCCCTTCCTCCTCTGTTCCTTTCCTTTCATTTATTATGTTCTCCTTGATTTCATTAGATTTTTCACAACTCTAAGAGGAGTGTCCAAATGTCTTGCAAAATGAACATCTATCATGCTTCCAAACATATTCAACATAAATTTTTTGTTGACCTCCTTCTACCAAGTTGATTAAAAAATCATCCACCTGTTCCTTATCTGGTTTAATTTCTATGATGCACTTTGCAAATGTTAGCCTGTCTAGACTTTCAGTCTTTTCATCCATACACAGCAAACGTCCTATTCTACTGCACAACCAGTTTATCCCTAGATGTGACCATGCAAAAATTGGTAAGTTGTGTAGATGCAGCCATACTGGCACTGATCTAACACTGCCACGAACGTTGCTAACCGTTGCATCATAGGGCTTGATTATAAAAAGCTTATGTTCATAATAATGGGATCACCTTGTAAAATTCTGATCCCGTCTTCTTCACAGGAGAGGAGAAAGAGGAATATGGTACCATCAGACCTCACTTTTATAGACCCCTTCAGTCTCCACAAAGCCTTTAGTCGTTGAAGAACTGCCGTATACGATAGTGGTTTGTCCAACAAGAACCCCACAAGATGCTCTTCACTTCTGTTCCAGCTTGAACTGTAGCATCAGGCAGAGTCAATGCTTCGTTCGTGAAAGATGGCATCATGTCAACCGGAATGTACTTCCCGCCGTTTCGTGGTTTACGCTTGAACAGGGAAGTCCATGGTGGTTGACATTCGTTCGTCTGGTGATACACAGAAGGAGGAATGGAGTAGTCAACGCGTGCGATTAGAGAAGGAGGATTTGGAGGGGTCGGAGGAGGTTCGTCAAGCAGCAGGGTTTGTGAGGAGAGGAGGGGCGTTGGGCTCAAGAGTGGCAGAGGTGATGTGGGAGGTATGGTTGAGGTGATGTGGGAGGAAGGGAAAAAGGACGGAGCAGACATGAGAGGAGACATTATACACACACTCACGCATACGAATACATACATACATACATATACACACACTTCCAATGCTATAGAAAAATCAAAATTCACAATTTTCCAAACTCACAAAATCTAATTAAAATTCCTAATCAAATTTCCTAAATTAACATTTCGTCTTAAATGTCAAATTTGAATAATCACTTTAATAACATTTCAAAATTTAAATTGAATATTCTTTAAGAAATGAAACTCATTTCTTAAATAAATCAAATCAATTATTCCAAATTAGATTTACTTAAAATTAATTAACCATAATTAAACTTAATTAATCCGGTTATTAACAATAGGGTTGTTACAATACTAATGATGATACAGGAAAAAATAAATTGCTAACAACTAGCCCAGGAGATCATGAATCGAACTCTGATCCGGAGGTGATATTTTCCGAATGTTTATTTGATTCACATAAAAATGCACAGGTGCATGTTACCAGTATTTCTACAAATCAAAGTGATGAGAAAGGGACAGATAACAAGACTCAAGGTAGCACACACATTGTACGTTCTGCATGTGAACCGCATGCACTTCCACTTACATGCATACAATTGTCTAAAAATGAAAGTGTTGAAATGAAGAGGATAGATATAAATAAAAACTGTGTGCACTCACTGTGCAGCCTGTATGTGACCCGCATGCACCTCCGTGTATACATCAGTCTACTCTTATTCAGCAAAATGAAAATGGTGATTTTCCTACAACAAAAGATAAGCATGATAACATCAAAAGTGCTCTTAGTCTGTTGCAGGATAATGGTATAAATGAAACTCCTACCCACGGCTCAGAAGTTGAATCTCTTGGTCGCAATGAAATAACACTTGAGCCTGTTCAAGATGCAACACCTACACATGATATAAGAAATGAAGATCTGACAAACCCAGATGTTACAGTTGCTTCACAAAGGATGTATTCTTCAAACGCTACATCCCACAATGATGTTGCTAGAGATACAGTTGATTACCAAGATGGTAATCTTACAATTCACACTGTTCCTGAAAGAACAAATAAAAGCAAACACTCCCAGCAAAATAAAAATATTCAAGGTACTTTTTTTGCTTCACACACTAAGGAAGGTTGCAAGAAGATAGGTAAAATTGCACATGACAGAATATTTTTTTTGAAAACTCATTTCAATGTGATGATAATGATAACTTGTTTGGCGAGGAAAAAACTTGTATAGACAATGTTTAATCTGCTATAAAATAATTTCCATTAAAAGAAAAGAATTTTGATATTAATTTTTCCGGGTATGTTAGCGATAGCACTGAGTACAACATTGACAAATTTAAGAAGGGGAGAAAGAAAAAAAATCTGAAATTATTGTTCCTAAAGGAGATAATTTAAGGAGCAAAACATGAATCAAATGACCATTTAGAGTTGGAATGTTAGGGGTATTAATTTGAAAACTAGACATAATGATCTTATAAAACTTCTAACGTACCACAAACCGAATATAGTTAGCTTGCTTGAAAACAAACTCATTATAAAAGGTATCAATAACCTTAGATTACCTAGTAAATGGAATATTATCCATAATAATGATACCGGAACTAAAGGTAGAATTTTAATTTGATGAAACTCTCAAGTTTGGGATTTCATGTTATATCTATGAGAAAACAACACGTTAGTTGTAGTGTTACCAATACAGGGGGCTGTGAATTGTGTATAATCTTTATCCATGCTAGTAACTTCTTAAAAGAAAGAGAAAAACTTTGGACTTCTTACGTATTGAAATTAATTCATTTGCTTGATAAACCTGTGCTTCTTATTGGTGATTTCAATAATGCTTTAACTGTTAATGATAACAAAAGGCAGGGTAGCAATACATTTTGATCACTTAATTGGCTTCAATAATTTCTTAATGGTTTCGGGTCTTGTTGATAAGAAATTACAAGGTTTCAAATTTACATGAAGAAAAAAAGAGGTATGACCACTAAAATTGATAGAGTCCTAATCAATAACCGATTTATTAACTTTTTCCCTTAACTTGTTTCGATTGTCTTACCAAACTACTCTAGTGATCATAATCCTATTTTGGTCAAATTACCATTTTGATTTTTGTAAAGACAAAGGTACCCCTTTTAGATATTGTAATACCTGTCATTTATCTGACAAATATATGGAGTGTTTTAGTATAGGTTTTGCCTCCAATACTTGAGGTTCGCCTCAATACAACTTCATATTTAAATTGAGTCAAGCTAAAAAGGAGCTGAAAGTGTGGAATAAGGCTGGAGACAAGGAAAATCAATCTCTGATTCACAGCGAACTCAATTTCCAACAAGCTCTAAAGGAGGTTGATGATGACCCCTCTAACATTGACTTATTTGATAAATTGATGGAGGAAAATAATAATTTGAGATTTCAAATGAAAATTTATCATGATAATGCCAAAGAAAAGTCAAAAGTCTCATGGCTTCAAGAAGGTGACTCCAACCCTCGATTTTTTTCATGCTAAAATGTCTATGCGAAAGCACAAAAACAATCTTTCGGTTTTAATCAATGATAAGGGAAACTTAGTGTATGATGCAGTCGATTGAGAAAGAAGCTATTGAATTTTACACTGATCTTTTTAATAGCAAAAGAAAACAAAATTGTCGCGATTCCCGCATATCCATTGTAAAAGAAGAGTTAATGACAAAGGTAGAAATTTTTTATCAGAGGAAGTTACATTGGAAGAAATTAAAGAAGCAGTCTTTTCAACTTTTGATGATAAGAGCCTAGGTCTAAATGGTTTTATGTCAAAAATTTTCAAAATTCATTGGGAAAAAAAAAACCTCTTATGCGAAGCACTTAAAAAAGTCCGAGAGACATGTAAGCTGGCTAAGGGGGCCAATCATACTTTCATTGCTCTTGTCCCAAAGAAAGATAAGTCAATATCTATTTCTATTTATGGTCTTATTTCTTGTTGCGATATGTTTTATAAAATAATTTTTAAAATAATAGTAATAGAACTAGTATAACCGCACAACGGTGGAAAACCGACTGTATAATTGTATCATTTTAAAAAAAACTATAATTTTACACACACACACACCCATATATATCAAACGCATAATAATATGTATATTACAAAATATTGTTGCACTATTAGACAAAAATAAAATTAGAAATAAAAAATTAAGCAAAAATGTCTAGTAAAGAATAATTAAGTATAGTAATTGATATATATATATATACACGCATACATACATTCATACATACATATACACGCATATATACACATACACACACATGTATATAATAGTTAAAGAAGACGAGGAATAAATAAATAAGTGTACATAACAGTTTAATAAGATGCAGAATAAATAGATAATAGATATGATGATAAAAATGAGGGGAAATCGATAGAATAAACCTCGCTACTAGAAAAAAGCACTACTACAATGTTCTATAAACGTTGTTGAAGCCATTTCACTCAACTGCAAAATGACATAAGACCCCGCACATTCTAAAAATCATAATGCGTGAACATGCATGCATTACACTTAATAATGAATATAAAAAAGTATTTTAAATGTCCGAAGGAGAAAAACAAAGTTACAAGGGTGGAAAACATATTGATTCTTATCTAAACTGAAGTTACAAAGTGCTTTATTATGTAGAAATTACTCAAAATGAATTGGCATAAGCCAGAACACTAATATAGACTGAAACATACAATGATTTATCATGTAGAAATGGATTGTTTTGCTAAACATGGCAGCATAGTAATTATGCTCCGTAATAACACATATACATATTGACAATTTAACATACATTTCGGTGAAAAACATATAGTCTAAGTAGACAATCACTTCGACCACCTATGCCTAAATTACCATATCGTCTTTAGCCATCCATACAAATCACCATCTTCTGTAGCTGCAGCAATGTATTCATCACCAACAACTATCATTTTGACAATAATTCCCTATCATTACCAAGGTATCATGTTTGTGAATAAACTGTAGTCTTCTTAACTAGGAATAAACAAACATGCAGCTAAAATGTTAATCAAATATATCATTTCATGGGTAATCCCATACTCCCGGTACTTACTATATAGTGTAGTTGACGAGCTCACCAATAGAAGTCGACTACCTCTACTAACTGCACTACGCATGTGGGCATCTGTAATGAAGGAAAGTAGGCATAAGTTCATCAGTAATTTTCTTCATTTATGCTTATAGGTAATGTACCTAGAATCCAAAAAGAAATCGAATATTACAACAATTGGGCTACGTTTTACCTTGATTCTCTTTACATCCTCTTCACGGTTCCAAGAGCTGGTTCATTCAGCTATTGATCATCTCTGTGGAGTGCTAAAGCAGGACCAATAAAGTTGACTATGTTGTCACCCAATCTTCATGTCCATTAAAATAATAAATAATAAGCATAACTAATGTAAGATTATTTTCTAGAAACATAAACCGTGATAACTACCCATTGTCAATTTCCATTACTAACATAGCTTTCCATTGTCAATTTCCAATACTAATTCAATTAATGAGTGTTATATAGCAAAGGAAAAAGTGACGCTGCTAGATTTTCATTTTCTAAATATTATAAGATATAACATGTAACATACATAACCAATCCAAGTACTATAAGCGTAGTGACAGATGTTCATGTTATGAAGTCAATACCGATGGAAGTTAAGATGTAGCATACACAGCCAAGCCTAATACTAGGACTATATTTATAGACGTTGACGTCATTTAACTTCGTAAGTTTAGCTCTAATTGCTAACACAACAAAACATATAAGGTCTAATCCATAGCTTTAAAGGACATATTTTGTTACATCAGTGTTGACGAGCATGGAGCCAATGTACCATTTTCCATCTTGGACTAACAAAAAAATTAATTAATTTTGAAGTTTAAAATTTGTAAATTAACAAGTTTAACAAAATTTACTTACAAAGCAGAAGTAAAACTAAATGTACTAATAGCGATCGGTGATTCATTGATGATATAGACCAAATGAGAAAATTGTTGAATGAAGAGTGAATACATGCTTAAAGGGAACAAATATTAAAAGTATGAAACAAAATTCATTCACATTAAAGGAATAAAACACATATGAAATAATGCAAAATAATCGTTGGATCATTTGTAGTTTGTCAAGGTCCCATATTTACACATTCAAGCAAATTCACAAGGGCATGGGTATTTGAGCATCTATAAGAAGGGTTACAGGCTAAAGCTAGAAGAAAATAATTATATATAATAACATACCTGCCAACATGTGTCTATTCGATCTACATATTTAGTTTCCTCTCGTCAAGGCTGATGAGTTTTCCTAAGTCAAACGCAAACCTAGATAAATATAGTTTTAAAATGAATTATATGTTATTGAATGAACATATCATAAATCAGAAATAGTGATGTATTATTGAAACACATAAGATTATAATCAAACAAATAGCATGAAAGTAACAAAATCAAATCAGTAATAGTCAAAAATTGTTCAGCTTTTTAAAAAAGACCAGACCTGGATGAAGCAGCCGTGGCAATGGCAACGAAGAGGTAATGAGGAGTGCCTGCGATTTTGCTGATGGATGCAGACGGTGATGGAGAAATATAAGATGAATGATCGAATTGGGAAAATCGATATAGACTGGATAGGGTTTTGTGATTTGAGATGATGTAATATTAATTGGCCGATTTTGCTACGACAGTGTCTCGATCTTAGGGTTTGATTACTGGTTGGCTTTTGAGGGTTGTTTGAATTAGGGACGAAGATAGGGTTCGATTCAAGGAATCAAAAAGAGTATTATTTTTTAATCAAAATGTAGATGATAACTAGAGAATCAGGGTTTGTATTTGATGGCGGTTAGGTTAGTGATGGAGATGGCAGTAGAAATAGAATATCAATCAGAGAACTGAAGGAGAATTAGAGCTTTGGATTGAGCAGTGCTGAAGATGAAACTAATTTGCGTTGGGTTTTGGATTTGAGAGTTGGGAGAATTTACTGTGAAGATCACTATTTGGAAGAAGTAAACGCTGGAGAAGAAAACGGGAAGAAAGCAGAAAACAAAGGCGATAACCTTAAAGAAGAACGCGCAGAATTTTTTTTTCTTCGGAGTATTTGATTTTAGCCAGCGATAGTAAGCGATCCTTCCTAACGGTCGGTCTGATAAAATGTATGCTTCCTTTCTTAATTTCAAAAAATCAGTCAACATACATTCTAGGGAAAATATAGCTGAAATTATTTTGCTGGCTCATGAACTGCTCAAAAGTTTTAAAGGTAGAGGTTCTGATAAATTTTGCATGAAAGTAGACCTTCAAAAAGCATATGATCAGATAAATAGATTCTTTATTTGTTATATGCTTAAGATGATGGGTTTTCAACTTAAGTTGATCAATTTAATCAAAGAATGCAATACAGCTCCATCGTTTTCTATTCTTATTCAAGGTGTCCCCAAAGGATTTTTTAAAGGCAATTATGGAATTAAACAAGGGGATCCTCTTTCCCCGTATCTATTTTGCATCGTCATGAAATATTTTTCTCTTATGATGGAAAATTTTGTTAATGATAAAAAGATATTGCATATTAACAAAATCTCACCTTATATTACTCATATATTATACGCAGATGATTTGATGATATTTTGTAAAGCTAAAGAAGAAAGTGCAGCGAATCTTTTGGATTTATTCAATTACCTTGAACCCAAAGCTGAATTAAATATAAATCATAGTAAATTTAATTTTTTTTCAATAATGGATGCAAACAAAAGGTTTTGATTAAAAACATCCTAAAAGTGGATGAAAATTCATTGCCTGTGAAATACTTAGGAATTCCTTTATCACCTACTTACTTGCACTATTCTGACGGTAGGAATCTTCTATATAGAATAAAGGAGAAAATAGAAAATTGGAATAACAAATTACTATCTGTTGCGGGAAGAGCTGAACCCATTCAGTTTGTCATCACTCCTATGATTTTATATTAGCTCATGATCTACCAACTCCCTATAGAAAAAATATGTGTGGATTTTTTCTAGAGAGGAAAACACCATAAAACTGCTTGGAAGATTATTTGTAGGCCCAAAATTGAGGTGAATTGGACTGAAAAACATATTAGAACTTCGAAGAGCTACAGGTATGAAACTCCTTTGGCGTTTTTTGAGTAAAAATAATATGTGGTCTAATTAGAAATTGAGAGTATTTTGATGAATAAATTCTTTTATTGCTTTTTTGAATGATTGATACAAAACATATAACTTGTATTTATATTATACAATATCGGGCCTGATACTTGACCCAATCTAAATGTACAGCTGGAATTGTAAGATTACAATATTGCCCCTTTATACAACTGATATAAATCATCTTTTAGCAGATGTATACATCATTTCTCTTATTTGCCCCCTTCAAAACAATCTAGGGTTTGCTCTCTCATTCCCCAAATCTTCAATCTTTGCCGCCGAGAGTTTTAATGGCTTTAAAATGCTAAAATCTTCTAATGCGAGAGTTAATCAGACCTCCAATTGCTTAAAGCTTTACTCTTGATCGACAGTTGATTACGTTGAGATCTGAAGTACAAAAATACATGTCGATCTGTTGATCTAGAGTTGCTATGCTCTCAAATCTGCAATTTTGACCTTTGATCTATGAATTTTCTTTAAGTAGTGGATTGTTTTGGCTTCTGGCATGAAGTTGTGTTGGTCGATCTGTTAGCCTGGAGTTGTTATGATGACAGATCTGCTGTTGTGACTTCTGGTTCATGAAGTTACTTGAAGCAGTGGATTGATTTGGCTTTTGGTTTGAAGTTATGTTGTTAGATCTACTGTTGAGACTTCTAACTCTTAGCTCATCTCTGAATCGATAGAAGTTTCGAGCAGATAACACCTTAGTAAATATATCTGCCCTTTGGTAAGAAGCAGGTATATGGTTTATTTCAATTTTATTGCGGTTTACCTGTTCTCTTACAAAATATAAGTCGAGTTCCATGTGCTTCGTTCTTGTATGTAATATTGGATTAGCAGATAAAGACACTGCACTTAGATTATCACACCAAATCATTGCCTTTTTACTTGTATGTATTTGTAATTCACTGAGAAGGGACTCTACCCGCATTACTTCAGTTGTTGCACTAGCGAGACTGCGGTATTCAGACTCGGCGCTTGATCTGGATACTTTAGGCTACTTCTTTGAACACCAAGATATGGGGTTTTCACCAAGATAAATGCAATACCCTGATGTTGACCTTCGATCATCAGGGTCTGATGCCCAGTCTGCATCAGTGAAACCAGTAATAGTTAGCTTCTTGCTAGACTTCATTGTTAATCCATAGTCTAATGTGCCATTTAAGTATCTCAAAATTCTTTTTACTGCCTTCCAATGTTCATCTAGAGGCTGATGCATAAATTGGCATACTTTATTAACACTGTATGATATCTCTGGTTTGGTGATTGTAGCATACTGTAATGCTCCAACAATACTTCTGTATTCTTTGTCATGAGTTATTGCTTCACCCTTATGCTTTGATAAATGCAAGTTACTGGTCATAGGAGTAGGTAAAGATTTTGCTTCATGTATTTTTGCTTTGATGAGTATTTCTTTTACGTACTTCTTTTGACATAGATGCAACTCTGTTTTCGATAATTTGTTGACTTCTATTCCTAAGAAATAGCTGAGTTTGCCCAGATCTTTAATGGATAATTGCTTGTCCAGATGCTGAATAACATGGTTAATTTCTTCTTCATTATCACCTGTAATTATAAAGTCATCAACATAGACTAGAATGTATGTTGATACATTTTTGTGATTCTTGATAAATAATGAAGTGTCTGAATTAGTTTGTTGGTAATCTAGTTCCATAAGGGTTGTCTTAAGCTTGTTAAACCATACCCTTGGGGCCTGTTTTAAACCATATATAGCTTTATTTAGCTTGCGTACCATTGCACCACTCTTTGATCGAATGAAACCTGGTGGCCGCTCCATATACACTTCTTCTTGAAGTTCTCCATTTAAGAAAGTATCGTTTACATATAACTGTCGGACATCCCATCCTTTATATAAAGCTATAGTTAAGATTATTCTTATGGTGGTTGGTTTTACCACTGGTGAAAAAGTCTCATTGAAGTCAAAACCATATTGTTGAGTATAGCCTTTGCACCAACCTTGCCTTATATCTTTGTACTGTTCCATCTGGATTTTTCTACAGTTTGTAAGTCCATTTGCATCCAATTATGCCTTTGTGATTTGGTGGTGATACAAGATTCCAAGTTTTGTTTTTCATTAATGTACTGTACTCCTCATCCATTGCCTTTTTTCAATTTTCATTGTTAAGTGCCTATTCAAAGGTCTCTGGCTCTTTATCTGTTGTACATGTAGCATATAGTTTTGGTTTAAATATACCACTCTTGGACCTTGTTATCATTGGATGCTCTCTGAATTCTGGTTCCTGCTGTGTGCTTGCTGATTGTTCTGTACTTTGACCTTGACTGTTTTTTTTACTATTTGTCTATTGATTGCTTGTGATTGTTGGAGAATAATTTTCATGCTGAATCTGTTAAGATTCCACTTGACCCGATTCATTGTTGTGCAGTATGTGTTGAGTGTCTGAACTGTTCTCTCTTTCCACCATGTGGGATGATTTCTGATTATTGTCATGCACTGGTATGGGTGGTATTGATACCTTTGGATTATACAACTTCTATGTAGTTTTTACACTTTGTATTGCAAATAGGAATATGTGTTCATTGAACACAACATGGCTTGATATAAACAATTTTCCATTACCATCTAAACATTTATATCCTTTCTGATTTACACCATAACCTAAAAAGGTGCATGGTGTAGATTTGAAATTTAATTTATGTTAATTGTATGGTCTTAGATAAGGAAAACATAAACATCTAAAGGTTCTAAATTTTTGATAATCTGGTATTTCATTAAGTAAGACTTCTATTGGTGTTTTGTCCTGCTTTACTTTAGTGGGTAGTCCATTGATTAGATAGATTGCAGTTGCAAAAGCATTGGAACAAAATTTCAATGGAAGTGAAGCTTGAGCTAGTAATGTAAGACCAGTCTCTACTATTTGTCTATGTTTTCTCTCAACTAATCCATTTTATTCAGAGGTATAAGGACAAGTCATTTTGTGTTTTATTCCTTTCATTTAAAAGTATTCATTTAGTGACTTGTACTCTGTATCTTCATCAGTTTGCATTACCTTTGCTTGTTGACCTATCTGTCTCTCCACCAGTTTTATAAAGTGCATGACTACATTTTGTACTTCTGATTTTGATTTCAGAAAGTAAATTCAGGTGTACCTGGAATAAGCATCTAAAAAGGATATATGATATTTGAAACCATAATCTGAGTTTATAGGTACTGGTCCCCATAAATCAGATGTAATAAGCTGCAATGGCCTATCAAACTCAGATTGTGATTTTGAAAAGGCCAGTTTATTGCTCTTTCCCATCTGACAGTAAGTACAGACATAAGAGGAAGGTATATTATCAACTTTTATATTATTATCGGTCAATACTTTCTTTACAATTTTTATACTTGGATGTCCCAACTACAATGCCAAATATCAAATACACTTTTGTCACATTGACTTAACTCTGATTCAGCTAAGTAGCAGCATTTTCTTAAACTGTTTGAACACTTGTCATTTGAATTTGAAAAGTTGAATATGTACAGTCCATTATGAGTATCACCCTGCAATAATATTTGTTTAGTTTGAATATATTTAACTAGACAATACTTGGGATAAAGCTCAAAATATACATTGTTATCTTGTGCAAATTGAGACACACTAATAAGATTTTTCTTTATCTTGGTGTTATCCCGCCTTTTGGCAAGGCCGTGACACCAAGGAATTGACTAGTAACCAACGACGGCCCGTCCTAGAGATCATTTATACACAGGCTCATTATGGATATCTGTCCGAGTCCGGATCGAGCCAAAATTGGTAGGACATGACAAGCTAAGCTATGAGAGTCAACGTTCCAAATCTCAAGTCAATCCGAGATTGTATGCTCAAGTTATGAACGATACAAAATTGGATGAAAACCAACCACTGGTCGAATCGCTCAGTTCGACTCGCTTGGCAACCATCAGAAGTGACCACTTCGACTCGCTTCGCGACCATCAGAAGTGACCACTTCGACTCGCTCCGTTCGAACCCATCTGAGATGCCCTCTTCAACTCTATCCCAGAGCCTCTACGTCGACTCGCTCCTCTTCGACTCCATCCCAGAGCTTCTACTTCGACTCGCTCCTCTTCGACTCCATCCTAGAGCCTCTACTTCGACTCGCTCCTCTTCGACTCCATCCCAGAGCCTCTACTTCGACTCGCTCCTCTTCGACTCCATCCTAGAGCCTCTACTTCGACTCGCTCCACATCCTTCAGAAAACAACAATTCGACACCATCGATACGAAGCTACAGTTTGTATCGATCACCCTCGACTCCGTCTCCCATGCAATTCGTATCCATCATGGATCTTCTGATCGAATCCATCGAGTTGCCATATTCGAATCAATCGACCGAAGTTGAGTTTCTATCAATACGAACGAGGCAATGTCCAAGAACGACTCGATCGAAGCGGCATCAAAGGCGGAGTGATCCAAAGGTGCAAACGCCACGTCATCAAGTCAAGCAGCGACTCGAACGAGACCGAGTCGAACAGTGATGCGAACGAGAGTGAGTCGAACAAGAGCGAGTCAAAGCAAGAGCGAGTCGAACGAAACAGCTAACCGAGAATCTCATTTCGTATCGATCATATCTCCTAATCTACAAGTCCAAATGCTATGAAATTTTCACAGAAGGCTACGTGCATGCTAAAGAATGTCCACGCCAAATTTCGACTCCATTGGATGAAATCTTGATCGATACGAAATCTGTTCGTATCGATCACGGATCGGACCGAAACTTCACGGGATTGGGCGCGCGGGCCTGGTCACATGCCAGAGAGGGTCTCCCGAGATCTGAGCGAAATACCAGCCTCCTACACCTATAAATAGACCCCCAAAGCCAACAGAAAAGGGGTTCTTCTTCCTCTTTGAGATCTCCAACGTCCAGACTCCGCCAGATCCAGATCTGAACTTCATTGCTGCTGCTACTAACTACATTCACTACTGTATATTATCATTATTGACTGTAATTTGTTGTAATCAACTGAAATCATCAAGTGAAAATCAATAAAATCATCAACTTCAGAGTGGACGTAGGCAAGATCGCCGAACCACTATAAACCTTGTGTTTCTGTCTATCTCTCTACATTTTAAGTTCATTATTCTTCACTTTTTATCCTCTACATCACTTAGATCTGAGATCTGTGATTATATACTGCTGATTTGTGTTCATACACTGGTTCTTTCACGAAATTTGGGGTTTGTGACCATTTTTGGCGCAAACACTTTGGTGCTTTCACTGAGAATTGAACTCAGGATTCTATCATTTGGGAATTGAATTTGAAGGCTTAGAGAATTCAGATCTGAAAAGCTATGACAAGACAATCAAATCGAAGAAAAAGGCCGGAGAGAAGTCAGCATGAAGGGAGTCAAAAGGCTTCTTCAGGTGCAAATCAGACATCAATCTTCATCACCAGGGTTGAGATAGAGACAATGATGAAAAGACAAGAGGAAATGATCCAGAACTTGCTTCTTCAGATTGGGCAGCTTGGAGCGCAAAATCAAGGAGCAACCAGAGTTCAGAACGGAGCGGGACCGTCTGGCACAGCGCCAGAGCTAGGGGCAATAACCCAGAGCATGTTGGCCCAATCCCGAGCGGAGTACCAAGTGGAACTACGTAATGCGACATTGACAAAGAAATGAATGCTCAGCATGGAGAGCAGATTCCAGGAATCCCCGTGAACTCGGGGGGCAAATCGGAAACAACAGACAAGGACTACAACTTAGAGATAATGATAGATTGACGGAGTTGAACGAGACTTTGGAGCGAATCTACCAGGATACTAGGGGGCAGGTTCCATATCGAAGGCCAGTGAGAAGGGATCCGACCAACAATGAAAGAAGGTCAGACAAGTACTGCTTATTCCACGAGCTGAATGGTCATAGCACGGATGATTGCAGACACTTGAAAGATGAGGTTGAGGGACATATCCGGAATGGTTTGCTATTGCAGTATGTAAGAAGGGGAGCAACAACGGTGGAACGAGAGCGGCCACCACCTGCACCCACTGGAGACGGCTTAGGATCGAGGCGTCATCTTGTCATCAATTGACTGAGTTAATGACGAATAAGTAGCAAACTCCACACCAACGCGACTTAGTCTTTTTACACATGTACGGGACCGCGAACGATCCTCAGGCATGCTCTGATACGACTACTGATCGCAACGGTGTAGGTGTTTGCACTTTGACGTCCCTATTTTACTTTTATTTCCTATTTTTGATGTTTAAACTTGATTTCGTTGAACATTTCTATTGAAAAACTCATTTTGAATAAAAATATGCCATTTGGTATGCCATGACGGCTAAGCCACTTACACATGTAAGGGATCGCAAACGGTCCCCGGGCATGCTCTGAGATGGCGATAAACCATCATAACAAATAGTTCAGAAACTCACTCGAACGTGAAATCTGACACCAATGATACCAAGTCCCTCCCCGGGCACACACAATTTGCCGCGAACGGCACCCGACCGCGAACGGTCACAAATCGCCTCGAACGGCACCCGACCGCGAACGGTCACAAATCACCTCGAACGACACCCGACCGCGAACGGTCACAAATCGGCTCGAACGGCACCTGATCACGAACGATCACAAATCGCCTCGAACGGCACCCCAACCGCGAACGGTCACCATTCGCTGCGAACAGCATCCGACCGCGAACGATCACATATCACCTCGAATGACATACGATCCCGAACGATCGTCATTCGTGGTCAAATAAAACCATCAATTCCTTTGCAGGTCATCAATAGGATATGAACATCCAGCTCATGGCATTACAAAGAGACAACTTTCATCGAAAAGACAATAACTATTCAGAGTAAAGATTGCAGCATTTCAAAGCACATCATGTCTCCACAAGACGTACTTTGGGGGGGCAAATGTTATCCCGCTTTTTGGCAAGGCCGTGACACCAAGGAATTGACTAGTAACCAACGACGGCCCGTCTTAGAGATCAGTTATACACAGGCTCATTATGGATATCGATGAATTTTGTAACAACCCGTATATTTATCGATTTTATATTTAAATATTTTATCGTTAATCGAATTTTTGTCCGAAAAGCTACTTTTTGCATACGGTCAAATTAGGACTCGAGACCACTTCCATTGAGTTCAAAATGACGTTTGCGATCTTTTTGAGTGTAAACTTTGATATGTTTGGAGTAAGTGGAATTTTCGTCACTTTTTCCCGCCTTTGACTTTAGTTGGGCTGCACCTTCTAACTCAGCCCCAACCCACCTTCTCTTCCTCACTTTATCAAACGCTTCAAGCTTTATCAAAAATGGTGGAGGGAATGGGAAATTAAAATTCCAAACTCAAGATCTTTAGTAAATTCAACATCTAACTCCAAATTCAAGTAGAAGACATTGGATTCAAGCTTTGGATTGCTTCTCCTTGCTTTCAAGCTCCATCTTCATCCATTTTAGTGAAAAGGTGAGATTTTTAATCTCACATCTTGCCTATAACTGTCATTGGACTGTTGGGAATGATTCCCTATCGCATTTGTATGAACATTTGCTTTTGGTTTGGATTGGATTGGCGAAAAGCCCCAATTTTCAGTGTTTTTGGTGATTTTCTGGCACTAGGTCGTTTTGGAATGTTAGCTCGCATGACCTTAGGTCGTTTCCGACCTACTATCACTCGGCAAACTTTAGGTCGCTCGTCCTAGTATAAGTCGTAGGTCGCTTGGCCTATAAGTCGATAGGTCGCTCGGCTTAGATAACCTCTTTAGGTCGCTGGCCTTTACAGCGATAGGTCGCTCGACCACATTTTTACTAGGTCGCTCGACCACCTTATCACTAGGTCGCTCGGCTCGTCTTCTCGTTAGGTCACTCACCTATGACCTCGTTAGGTCGCTCGCCATATCGCTTGGTTAGGTCGCTCGCCTCTTGACCCCGTTAGGTCGCATGCCCAGTTAGGTTGTTCTACAATTAGGTCGTTCGATGGTCCTTAGGTCGCGAGTCCCTTAGGTCGCTCGCCCCTGTTTTGCCGTTCCACTGTTTAGCTCTTCCATGAGTTAGGTCGCTCACCTAGGTCGCTTGCACCAGTTAGGTTGTTCGGCCACTTTGTTAAGTCGCCCACCTATTTACACTTAGGTCGTATGACCTGTATTTCACTAGGTCGTTCGACCTATTCTTCTGTTAGGTCGCACGGCAGTTTACCCTTAGGTCGTTTGACCTATTTGACTTAAAGTCTTTGCACTTTAATTCGACCACGTTAGGTCGCAAGTATATTCCTACTTTGATGGTTTTGGGATTGATTTCTTTGGACTTTACTCTCGTCTTCGAACGTGAATTTATGTGATTCGATTTGTTTCAACAATCGTTTTGTGACTTGTCACTCTAAAGATATGAAGGGTTCAATACTAGTAGTAAATATCAAAACTCTTTCATCAAAGCGATTTCAACACTATTTTACTACAGAGCTCTTTCTTCTCAAACCGTTTTCTAATCTACTAGTATATACAAGCCTTTACTTCACTCGGATGAGAAATCGAATTAAACGACTTAGTAAAACGAGTGGTATGAAACGCTTGCGTTCACATTGTCGGTTAGCTCTTCGACTTGTTCGATTGAATCCTTTTTGTGACAATTTCCTAGTGGAGATCTACAGTTTGTTCGTAAATATTTAATTTAAGCTAGTGGTTATGAGACATGAAGCTAAACTTATATATTTACTGGCTTAGTGTAATTGACACTTCCTTATGATCATGACAATCATTTTTGTGATTTAGACTAGCGATTGAGCGATGTCTCTTTGTCTGCGAGGGAGACTAGACCCCGCTTTTGTGATGTTTCGCCATCACATATATGGGGTAGCACCCCATGGTCTTCGGGTCATTCCTGTGTGAAAATTTAATGGATAGCTTCCATGAGATAGCTTCTCGTTCATGTGTTATACGCGTTGGTGAGTTTTCATGCTCTCGTTCATGTGTTAGGCCTCCCCCTTTTTATGTGTTTTTCTGGATTTCTTGTGATGATTTCTGAAATTTGTGCTTCACCAATTTTCATGATTTTCATTGATATGATATCAGTTTTTGTGCATTGGTGAATTTATGTGTTATTGACTTGTTATGAATACAAGTTTAGGGTATGATAACCTATTTTATCTATGAGAAGATTCTTGTGATATTGATTGATCTTTTGTTGATTATCATTTACATACTTATAGTAGTATGCCGTTATGATTGTTACATGTTCATGCCATATTATTTATCCTATACCTTATCATCCGATATTTATAGCTAGACTGATCCGTTTATTATTTTCTTATAAATAATACTCGGGTCAGACCGAGATGTTACAGGTGCTTCTACTTGACTTCTCTTCAGGATTACTCTGACTTTTGGCTAACTACTTAGATTAGTAGTTTTTGATTGTACACATTTGAGATATAGACTCATTGATGTATTCTTTTGTATATCACATGTTGCTATTCCTTTTGTATTATTGTGGATCTTTCTGACCACTACTCTGATGTACACTTTCATGTGTTATATAAATATTCATATCTTTTTCCGCCTGAGTGATATGGATGTCTGTGACTGATTATGTTATGATTACTTCTATGTTTGTTTTCGAAGATTATATATAGCCACCGTGTGATAGCTATGAGTTTGTATCGGTATGTCAGATTTCCTCCTTAAAAGATATGCATTCTAATCTATCTGACATATCGGTGCTCGCACAAAGAAGTTACATGGATGGTCGCTCCTCCACAGCCTTATTCTACGTGCTAATTGACAACACTACCTTGTAGTGTTCTTGGTTAGCGTGGGTATAGAGGTAGGGCGTCACAACTTGATATCAAAGCCAAACTTCGGAACAATGTAGAATAACTTAACAAGGATCATCGTCCTAAGTCCACCTTAGGAGTTGTGTTTCAGGATTTAGTTCGAGTCTTCGAACCGATTCATCCTGTTTTCTTTATGATTCCTTGTTTCATCTATCAAGATTGCTTGATATTCATTTGGTGAATAACCTTTTTCTTCTTCTCTCTTTCTTAAAGAAGAGAATGTCTAGACCAGGCCGTCCCAGAGCTGGACCATCTACTGTTACTCCTCAGGATGGAGTTTTTATGACCGCTCAATAGCTTCTTGATTTAGTAAAGAATGCTCAAGCAGCTAGCCCTAATCAGGAACCTACTCATCCTAAATCTAGATTTGCACGTTTGTGCAACGATTATACCAACTTAGGTGGGAAACCGTTCAAAGGTTCCGAAACTATTATTGAAGTCCAGGCTTGGTTAAGAACATGCGATAGAATCTTTTCTCGCATGAATCTTGTCGATCTTCACCGTGTTCAGGTGGCTTCTAGTATGCTCCAAGAAATAGCACCGGATTGGTACGAACTTCTCATTTCTGAAATTAATGAAGCTGATCTCACCTGGGAGCAATTCCGGGAACGCTTCGAATTAAAATTCATACCAGAAGCAGAGAAAGTTACATTGGCTCGACGTTTCATAGACCTTGTTCAAGGTGAATCTTCCGTGACAGATTATGTCGCATCCTTCGAGTCACTGTCTAAATATGGGGTTGAATACATCAACACCCCATTGAAGACGAACCAGAGGTTCGTCTATGGCTTAAACAAGAATCTCAAGAAGCCATTACTTCTAAAATTAGAAGTTTCTTTCGATCAACTGATTGATATAGCTCTTCGTCTTGAAGAAGCTGATAAGGACAGTGATGTTGAAGTGGTGGCTGCCAAACCAAACTTCAACAACAAGTAAAGGCCTAACAAGTTCAAAGGTCCTTATCCCAACAAAAAGGGTAAACAAGAAACTCCTGCTGCAAAGACATTTTCCCCCAGTGATAAGAAATGTTTCAACTGTGGTGCTAAGGGCCATTTTTCGAACAAGTGTTCAAAGCCCCGCTCTTGTCGCTATTGTAAAAGTCCAGATCATTTTATGCACCAATGCACAAAGCTTCAAGACAAGGAGGGAAAGTTAAACGTTGCTCAAGCCCCTGGCAACACATCTCGCGGTCAAGGTATGTCTCATTCTGTTCTTGATGGCATTATTATATTTCATGGTCAACCGATTAGAGTTCTCTTTGATACGGGTGCATCCCATTCTTTTATATCAAAGGAACTTGTCGATACTTTTTCTTTAAGTATTGTTGCTTTAATGACTTCTTTGAGAATTGCGAATCCGGTTGGTGGATCCGCAACTCTTAGTTTACTTTGTAAAGACGTGGAGATTATTTTGTGTGATTTATCTTTCCTAGCCGATTTGCATGTCATGCGTTACTTAGGCTTTGGAATGATTTTGGGTATGGATTGGCTTACTCGTTATGAAGCTCATTTCCTATGTCCTGAGCGGACTATTTATCTTCGTCATCCGCAATCTGTTAATCAGATTTCTATTGTTCTTAAAGATTCGGATTCCGCTTTGGTTGCATCTTTATATTCTTTAAATCCTCGTGATGATGATAATGATGACGAGGAGGATGTCATTTCTCTTATTCGCGTCGTTCGTGAATTTTCCGACATCTTTGAGCCCGTTTTAGGACTACCACCTAAGCGAGCAATCGAGTTCAAAATTAATCTTATACTTGGAGCTCAACCTATTACCCGTCCTCCTTATCGCATGTCCAATAAGGAGAATGAAGAGATGCGCAAACAACTATCCGAGTTAGAGAAGAAGCAACTTATTTGCTCTAGTTCCTCGCCTTGGGGAGCTTCAGCTATTTTTGTAAGTAAGTCCGATGGTACACTTAGGCTTTGCGTTGACTACCGCAAGCTTAATGATCTTACTATTAAGAATAAATATCCTTTACCTCGGATTGATGATCTATTTGATCAACTTTGTGGTGCTAGAGTCTTTTCACAATTGGACTTGGCTACCGGTTTTCATCAGCTTCGTATTGCAGAGGATAGTATTCCTTTGACTTCGTTCCATACACGTTATGGATCTTATGAATGGCTAGTTATGCCATTCGGTTTAACGAATGCTCCGGCTTATTTCGTTGACCTCATGAATCGAGTGTTCAAAGATTTCCTCGATCGGTTTGTTCTCATCTTTATTGATGATATTCTTGTGTATTCTAAAACCGAGGAGGAACATGAAAAGCATCTTCGAATTGTATTGGAAACTCTTAGGAGCAATCAACTAAAAGCAAAATTTTCCAAATGCCACTTTTGGCAATCTAGTGTGAAGTTTCTCGATCATATTATTTTTGAATCCGGAATATCAGTGGATCCTTCAAAGATTGAAGCAATTCAAAATTGGAAGAGACCAGAGAGCGTGACTGAAATCCGTAGCTTTCTCAGATTGGCAGGTTATTACCGCCGTTTTATAAAAGACTTTTCTAAGATTGTCGTGCCTCTTACTGGCTTAACAAAGAAAGGTGTTAAATACATTTGGTCGAACAAATGTGAAACTTCTTTTCAGAAATTAAAAGAACTCCTTTCTGATGCTCCTATTCTTATTATTCCCGAAGGGAATCAAGACTTTGTCGTTTATACCGATGCTAGTCGCGTTGGTTTGGGTGCCGTTCTTATGCAAAAAGAACGTGTTATTGCTTATGCTTCTGGGCAATTGAAGCCGGCTGAGACTAGATATGCCACACATGATTTAGAACTCGCGGCTATCGTTTTCGCCCTTCGAATTTGGCGACATTATCTTTTGGGAGAAAAATTTGTACTTTATACTGATCATAAGTCTTTGAAATATTTATTCTCTCAAAAGGAACTTAATTTGCGTCAACAGCGTTGGCTCGAGTTCCTTGCCTCTTATGATCTTGATATCCTTTATACTCCCGGAAAGGGAAATCGAGTTGCCGATGCACTTAGTCGCAAGCAACAAGTGGTTGTTTCGATGATGATTTTTGAATGGAGGGATCTCGAGGTTTTATCCACTTGTGAAATTCGAGATCGTGTCTCCGATTTATGTTCATCTCTTGTTTTATGTAGCCTCGAGGCTCATCCTTCTCTTTTAGACCGCATTCTTGAAGCTCAACAGCTAGATCCTGAATTAGCTTTGCTTGGCCAAAATCTTAAGGATAAAACCGATATTGAAGGTTTGAAAGACTTTGATATTGATTTTCGTGGCGGCATTCGGAAATTTGGTAGATTGATCGTACCAAATATTAGTGATCTTCGTAGAGATATTCTAGAAGATTCTCATCGTTCCAAGTATTCTATTCATCCCGGTAGCAGTAAAATGTACGCAGATATGAAGCAACTTTATTATTGGGAGGGAATGAAATCTGATATCGCTAACTTTGTTAAGTGTTGCATGACTTGCCAACTTGTCAAGGCCGAACATCAAAGGCCCGGTGGGTTATTGCAACCATTGGAAATTCCAGTTTGGAAGTGGGATCAAATTTCCATGGATTTTATAGATGGCCTTCCCCGTTCTCGTTCGGGTCATAATAGCTTATGGGTGATTGTTGATAGACTTACTAAATCTGCCCATTTTATTCCCGTTCGGTCAAACCGAACCGTTCCTCTTCTGGCCAAACTTTTTATCAAAGAAATTGTTAAACTTCATGGAGTTCCCTCTTCCATTGTTAGTGATCGTGATCCATTGTTTACTAGTGGATTTTGGAAGAGTCTTCAAAAAGCTTTGGGAACGAAGCTTAATTTTAGCACCGCTTATCACCCCCAGTCCGATGGACAAATTGAGCGTGTGAATCAAACACTTGAAGATCTTCTGCGCACATGTGTTCTTGACTTTGGTGGAAGGTGGGAAGATCATATTTCACTTGTCGAATTTTCCTATAATAACAGCTTCCAATCTAGTATTGGTATGGCTCCTTTCGAGGCACTCTATGGAGGCCATGCCGATCTCCTTCTTGTTGGCTTGAGGCCGGTGAGAAACTGGTTTTAGGACCAGATTTTATTCGAGATTTCACAGAAAAGATTGAACTTATTCGACATAGGATGAAAGAAGCCCAGAGTAGACAAAAATCCTATGCCGATAAACGAAGAAGGAAATTAGAATTTTCTGTTGGTGATCTCGTATTTATTCGTATTTCACCAATGAAGGGTGTTGTACGTTTCAGTCGATCGGGAAAGTTAGCGCCTCGATATATTGGGCCATTTCCTATCACTAAACGTATTGGTTCTATGGCTTATCGCCTTTTATTACCGGCTCAGTTTTCTGCCATGCATGACGTGTTCACGTTTCTCAATTACGGAAGTGCCTTCGGGATTCTGATTCTATTCTTGAGCCCGGTGTTGTGGAAGAGATTGAAGTTTCACCTAATTTAACTTATGAGCAGCATCCTATTCGAATTATTGCTTCGGAGATCAAACGTCTTCAAAATAAAGATGTTCCACTTGTTAAAATTCAATGGTCCTCAAATCCTAAGGATTGCTCTTGGGAAACTAGAGAATTCATCGAGCGTACACATCCGGAATTACTCTCTCATGCTCTTTGAGGTAAACTTCTTATTTCAAATTTCTTTTGTGTTAATATGCTTTTATGGTTGTTACTTTTTTTATTTTCCATCTTATATATTGCGAGGATGCAATTTCTTTAAGGAGGGGAGTCTGTAACAACCCGCATATTTATCGATTTTATATTTAAATATTTTATTTAAATATTTTATCGTTAATCGGATTTTGGTCCGAAAAGCTACTTTTTGCATACGGTCAAATTAGGACTCGAGACCACTTCCATTGAGTTCAAAATGACGTTTGCAATCTTTTTCAGTGTAAACTTCGATATGTTTGGAGTAAGTGGAATTTTCGTCACTTTTTCCCGCCTTTGACTTTAGTTGGGCTGCACCTTCTAACTCAGCCCCAACCCACCTTCTCTTCCTCACTTTATCAAACGCTTCAAGCTTTATCAAAAATGGTGGAGGGAATGGGAAATTAAAATTCCAAGCTCAAGATCTTTAGTAAATTCAACATCTAACTCCAAATTCAAGTAGAAGACATTGGATTCAAGCTTTGGATTGCTTCTCCTTGCTTTCAAGCTCCATCTTCATCCATTTTAGTGAAAAGGTGAGATTTTTAATCTCACGTCTTGCCTATAACTGTCATTGGACTGTTGGGAATGATTCCCTATCGCATTTGTATGAACATTTGCTTTTGGTTTGGATTGGATTGGCGAAAAGCCCCAATTTTTAGTGTTTTTGTGATTTTCTGGCACTAGGTCATTTTGGAATGTTAGCTCGCATGGCCTTAGGCCGTTTCCGACTTACTATCACTCGGAAAACTTTAGGTCACTCGTCCCAGTATAAGTCGTAGGTCGCTTGACCTATAAGTCGATAGGTCGCTCGGCTTAGATAACCTCTTTAGGTCGCTGGCCTTTACAGCGATAGGTCGCTCGACCACATTTTTACTAGGTCGCTCGACCACCTTATCACTAGGTCGCTCGGCTCGTCTTCTCGTTAAGTCGCTCACCTATGACCTCGTTAGGTCACTCGCCATATCACTTGGTTAGGTCGCTCGCCTCTTGACCCCGTTAGGTCGCGTGCCCAGTTAGGTCGTTCGATAATTAGGTCGTTCGATAGTCCTTAGGTCGTGAGTCCCTTAGGTCGCTCGCCCCTGTTTTGCCGTTCCACTTTAGCTCTTCCATGAGTTAGGTCGCTCACCTAGGTCGCTTGCACCAGTTAGGTCGCTCGGCCACTTTGTTAAGTCGCCCACCTATTTACACTTAGGTCGTATGACATGTATTTCACTAGGTCGTTCGACCTATTCTTCTGTTAGGTCGCACGGCAGTTTACCCTTAGGTCGTTTGACCTATTTGACTTAAAGTCTTTGCACTTTAATTCGACCACGTTAGGTCGCAAGTATATTCCTACTTTGATGGTTTTGGGATTGATTTCTTTGGACTTTACTCTCGTCTTCGAACGTGAATTTATGTGATTCGATTTGTTTCAACAATCGTTTTGTGACTTGTCACTCTAAAGATATGAAGGTTTCAATACTAGTAGTAAATAGCAAAACTCTTTCATCAAAGCTATTTCAACACTATTTTACTACAAAGCTCTTTCTTCTCAAACCGCTTTCTAATCTACTAGTATATACAAGCCTTTACTTCACTCGGATGAGAAATCGAATTAAACGACTTAGTAAAATGAGTGGTATGAAACGCTTGCGTTCACTTTGTCGGTTAGCTCTTGGACTTGTTCGATTGAATCCTTTTTGTGACAATTTCCTAGTGGAGATCTATAGTTTGTTCGTAAATATTTAAGTTAAGCTAGTGGTTATGGGACATGAAGCTAAACTCATATATTTACTGGCTTAGTGTAATTGACACTTCCTTATGATCATGACGATCATTTTTGTGATTTAGACTAGCGATTGAGCGATGTCTCTTTGTCTACGAGGGAGACTAGACCCCGCTTTTGTGATGTTTCGCCATCACATATATGGGGTAGCACCCCATGGTCTTCGGGCCAGTCCTGTGTGAAAATTTAATGGATAGCTTCCATGAGATAGCTTCTCGTTCATGTGTTATACGCGTTGGTGAGTTTTCATGCTCTCGTTCATGTGTTAGGCCTCCCCCTTTTTATGTGTTTTTCTGGATTTCTTGTGATGATTTCTGCAATTTGTACTTGACCAATTTTCATGATTTTCATTGATATGATATTAGTTTTTGTGCATTGGTGAATTTATGTGTTATTGACTTGTTATGAATACAAGTTTAGGGTATGATATCCTATTTTATCTATGAGAAGATTCTTGTGATATTGATTGATCTTTTGTTGATTATCATTTACATACTTATAGTAGTATGCCGTTATGATTGTTACATGTTCATTCCATATTATTTATCCTATACCTTATCATCCGATATTTATAGCTAGACTGATCCGTTTATTATTTTCTTATAAATAATACTCGGGTCAGACTGAGATGTTACAGGTGCTTCTGCTTGACTTCTCTTCAGGATTACTCTGACTTTTGGCTAACTACTTAGATTAGTAGTTTTTGATTGTACACATTTGAGATATAGACTCATTGATGTATTCTTTTGTATAGCACATGTTGCTATTCCTTTTGTATTATTGTGGATCTTTCTGACCACTACTCTGATGTACACTTTCATGTGTTATATAAATATTCATATCTTTTTCCGCCTTTGTGATATGGATGTCTGTGACTGATTATGTTATGATTACTTCTATGTTTATTTCCGAAGATTATATATAGCCACCGTGTGATAGCTTTGAGTTTGTATCGGTATGTCGGATTTCCTCCTTAAAAGATATGCATTCTAATCTATCTGACATATCGGTGCTCGCACAAAGAAGTTACATGGATGGTCGCTCCTCCACAGCCTTATTCTCCGTGCTAATTGACAACACTACCTTGTAGTGTTCTTGGTTAGCGTGGGTATAGAGGTGGGGTGTCACAAATTTTTTCCGAGTCTGGATCGAGCCAAAATTGGTAGAACATGGCAAGCTAAGCTATGAGAGTCAACATTCCAAATCTCAAGTCAATCTGAGATCGTATGCTCAAGTTATGAATGATACAAAATTGGATGAAAACCAACCACCGGTTGAATCGCTCAGTTCGACTTGCTTCACAACCATCAGAAGTGACCACTTCTGACTCGCTTCGCGACCATCAGAAGTGACCACTTCGACTCGCTTCGCGACCATCAGAAGTGACCACTTCGACTCGCTCCGTTCGAACCCATCTGAGATGCCCTCTTCGACTCCATCCCAGAGCCTCTACTTCGACTCGCTCCTCTTCGACTCCATCCTAGAGCCTCTACTTCGACTCGCTCCACATCCTTCAGAAAACAACAATTCAACTCCATCGATACGAAGCTACAGTTCGTATCGATCACCCTCGACTCCGTCTCCTATGCAATTCGTATCCATCATGGATCTTCTGATCGAATCCATCTAGTTGCCATATTCGAATCAATCGACCGAAGTTGAGTTTCTATCAATACGAACGAGGCAATGTCCAAGAATGACTCGATCGAAGCGGCATCAAAGGCGGAGTGATCCAAAGGTGAAAACGCCACGTCATCAAGTTAAGCAGCGACTCGAACGAGACCGAGTCGAACAACGATGCGAACGAGAGCGAGTCGAACGAAACAGCCAACCGAGAATCTCATTTCGTATCGATCATATCTCCTAATCTACAAGTCCAAATGCTATGAAATTTTCACAGAAGGCTACATGTATGCTAAAGAATGTCCACGCCAAATTTTGACTCCATTGGATGAAATCTTGATCGATACGAAATTTGTTCGTATCGATCACGGATCGGACCGAAACTTCACGGGCTTGGGCACGCGGGCCTGGTCACGTGCCAGAGAGGGTCTCCCGAGATCTAAGCGAAATACCAACCTCCTACACCTATAAATAGACCCCCAAAGCCAACAGAAAAGGAGTTCTTCTTCCTCTTTGAGATCTCCAACGTCCAGACTCCGCCAGATCCAGATCGGAACTCCATTGCTGCTGCTACTAACTACATTCACTGCTGTAAATCATCATTATTGACTGTAATTTGCTGTAATCAACTGAAATCATCAAGTGAACATCAATAAAATCATCAACTTCAGAGTGGACGTAGGCAAGATCGCCGAACCACTATAAACCTTGTGTTTTTGTCTATCTCTCTACATTTTAAGTTCATTATTCTTCACTTTTTATCCTCTACATCACTTAGATCTGAGATCTGTGATTATATACTACTGATTTGTGTTCATACATGGGTGCTTTCATGAAATTTGGGGTTTGTGACCATTTTTGGCGCAAACACTTGGGAACTCTCAGTAAGTTATTAAGATGAAGTATTCTTTGTCCCCTAATTTGTGCATTACCAGTGTATGTAATATTAATGCTATAACCATTGCCCATACAAATAGACCGAGTACCTTTGTATTCTTTGCTACCAATGTTTAGGTTCTGTAGATTGCTGGTAACATGATGTGTTGCTCCTGAGTCAGGGTACCAACATTCATTACATAAATCTTCATGCCTTCTAGATTCTAATATATTTAGGTTATGTGTTTTCTGATCCTCTGTCACACTTTTGGTTCTTGTTGCATGCTTGCTATGTTTGCATTGATAGCATAGTTTCTTTGATTTTTTGAACTTTGTGTGGCATTGTAATTGGTATCAAACTGAAGTACCACATATTTGCAGTGTGCCCTAACTTTCCATATATCTGAAATTTTGGTCTGCTATTACTGTTCCATCTGCCTCCTCTTTCTTTAGGTCTTCCAGACTGATTTCTTTGATAGTTTTGATCATTTCTTGATCCTTGATTATTTCTTGCATTACTATTTCTGTCTTGATTTTTCTTTCTTGTATTTCCTTCATAATTGATTGATAAGTCTGAATCAAAGGCCTTTTTGCGTTCAATCCTCCCCTCATATGCAAGTAAGGTAGAGTGTACAAACTGTATTGATGGAATAACTTCTTGAGATGACATAACACAACAGCTTCATACTCATTGTCTAATCCATTCATATCAGACACTTTATGGTCTGCTGCCTCTAAAAGATCATAGTAGTTCTTGATTTTGGCTAGATAATCTCTTATTGCCATGTTGTCTTTCCTTACATTTTGCATCTGCCTTTTGTAATACATGATTTTTGCTGCTGATTGTGAGTTAAAAACTTATTCAATGGTTTTCCAAATTTCATTTGATGTTTTACAACCAATGACTCGTGGCATAATCTCTTTACTAATAGATGATAGATCCAAGAACTCAGCAAATGATCTTATCTTTGATGTGCAATGTAATCTTTACTGCCGACCAATTTCCCTTCATCATCTGTTGTAAATTTTGGTGGTTTAGTGCTTGTTCCCAGTATTTATTCCTCTAGACCATAACCTTTTAGAGCTGGTTCAATCTGAAACTTCCATAGCAAGTAGTTTACTTCATCTAACAGTGTTGTTATCAACTGCTTTGTGGACTTATAATTGTTTTAATCAAATCTTGAATAGGTTCAGATCTTTGCTGCGGTTGATTTACCCTTCTTGATGAGGATGTTGTGGATGAATTGTGATTTGAATTGGTTGGAGTAATATTGCCAGAGTTACCATTCTCTTCTTCCATGATTATTCTTCAAGATTCTTGAATGCAAGATCTTGATGGTGATGAGCAACTTGAATTCAAAGTATGTCCAGCCAGGGTACAGATGATAAAGATTGATCTTATGGCGAGGCACAGACTACTGTAGTGGGAAAAGACCAAATATGAACAAAACTCCTTGATCTTGGCACCGACTCAGGTGATAAAACTGATACTTCTTGATCTTGGCCTTTTCTCAGATGATGATAACTATTCTGATGAGAAAACTAAAGAAAACACAACCAATGCACAGTTCAGGTGATGAAGTTTTTATGATGAACTGTCTTGGCGAGGTGTGGCCATGGGGCAATTGTTGGCTCTGATACCAAATTAGAAATTGAGAGTATCTTGATGAATGAATTCTTTTATCGCTTTTCCAAATGATTGTTACAAAGCATATAACTTGTATTTATATTGTACAGTATCGAGCCAAATACTTGACCCAGTCTAAATGTACAGCTGGAATTGTAAGTCTACAATATTGCCCCTTTATACAACTGATATAAATCATCTTTAGTAGCTGTATACATCATTTCTCTTATTTGATCTTCAATAAATACTGCTCAAATGAAAACTTTTGGACTTTTAAAATTGATAATAATAGCTCCTCTACTTAGAAGATTGTTTTAAAAGCAAGGGTACAAATATTACATTATATTAGAAGGGCTATTTCAAAAAATGATAATACTTATTATAGTTTGACCCTTGGATTGACAATAAATTAATTATTGACCTCTTGGGTTGGGATAAAGTAGAGATTAGTTGTGGAGCGAACTTCAAAGTGAAGAGTATAACAAGAGAAGAAAAATTGATTCGATCTATTTTTCCAGAAACTAGAGAGTTAGCACACTTAATTAATTAATTTCATATTTGTAAGGAAAGTAGAAAAGACCATTGGTTATGGGATGGTGGTGAATTTACATTTTATGATGCTTGGAACAAACTACGAAAATCTCATAATACTCCCCTATGCGCAGATGTTTTGGCACAACATAAATTGTCGCAAAATGACTTTTTGCGCTTATATCACACTTATGGGTAGACCGAATACAAAAGATAAAATATTACTTTGGGACAATTCGGTTAAGTCTGTTAGTGTTCTTTGTCACAATGGTAATGAAAGTACTGACCACTTATTTTTCAGCTACTAGTGTGAACCCGTGCTTCGCACACGGATATAGTAAAAATATTTTACATGCAATTAAAGAATTAAAATATTTTTAAAATAATAAGAATTTTCTATTTAAAGGAAGTAATGTGAAATAGTATTACCCTACCAAACATACATGTAGGCATAAGGTTTTAAATGGGAAGATATACCTCTCAATACATAAGGAAATAAATAAATAATTAATCAAATAAAAAAACAGCAGATGCACTAAGCAGTAAAAAGAAGGGGTACTGTAAAAAATAGGATCAAAGTGTAATAAAATAATGTTTCCACTATGAAATAGAGGCATATTTTGATGTAGCATACAAATTGTGACCTCTATTTGATTGTATCAACATTATTTTTTAAATGACTTCAACACACAAACGGATGATATTGTTGATATATACGATAAGTATTGACAAAGAAATAAGTTTACTGAATCTATATATTAATAAATATGAATATACCTATCATATTTGGTATAGCAAATATATAGACTGAATGCATAACTATCTAGCTTTATGAAAAAGGTATGATAACAAAAGAGTAACATGATCTGTAGCTTCATAGTTATTCTTCTAGGTTTATATTTGATGGACTCCAATATATATAGTTTGTAGGCTGGGGTTTCAGAGAATGCCCAGAACATTGGTAATGTTATTGTAACAACAACTGGTGCAAACGTCAATGAAAAATCAAACTGGGCAGAGAGAAATAAGGCAGCAAGATTATTTAACAGAGAACGGTTTTCAGAATTCATGTTCATACATAGTATAAACAGTAGTGGATAAGTATAATTTTAGGAGGATGTGGAGAAATCAAAATCAGCTTTGTTTGTACAAATTTGGTCTTCATATTAAGTGGCAGCCCTTATCTTGTTGTTAACTTTTGCATTTTAGCCGGGTAAACTATTTCAACACTGAAGTCATTTGTACTTACAGCAAAGAATAATAAAATATTTAGTTGTAGAAGGAATGTTTAAATGTATTTTGTACTTGCATATTTCTATAACCTAAAATCTACATTCACTGTGAAAGTTGTAACAAAACTAATATGAAATTAAAACATGGTAGATATTATGCCCGCACTATTCTTGTCTCTTGCGCACTGTTCTATATTATTCGATTAAATTTAGCTTGTTTATGATATGGTTGGAAGAAGGGAAAAATTCGTTAAATTAAATATTTCGAAATTTAGGAAATGCTTACCCGATATGGGAAAGTTTCGTCAAAGTAGAAAGCAAATCTTAAATTTTGCAGTAAAGATTACAAAATCAGAAGCATAACCACCTCAATAACTAAAGCTATCATCCAAACTTTCAGATGAAGAACAAAAAAGAATCACGTACCAATATCACACCAATTGTTTTTACATTACATTCATACTTAAAATTTCAAACGTACACTACATGTAATTATTTGAGAGATTCTTAAACCTTATGTAAGACCTATGGTAATAGACTGAATTCTACAATTTTGTTTCTATCAATTTTTCCAATAAATTTCGGTGCCCATAGAGAAAAATATGTAAGTACATTCGCAACCAATAATATCCTGATCGTATGACAAATTAATTTTCAGTGTGTGGATCATTCTCTACTTTGAATTTTCAAATATAAATTTAATAATAGTTGTGCCTTTGGGAGTCGATTGAGATTTTCAATACATTAATTTATTTAGTGATTTTTTTACTAAAACTATAAAAGTATCATAATCAACTAAAACAATTAACTATAGCTATAATATTTTATGATGCTTTACTAATTCAAATCATGTAGAGTAATTCAAATCAGAGTACGTGGTATTTTTTTATAAAATAACAATTTAAATCAAATTTAAGTCTACGAAAATGTGAAACTGGTAAACAAATCTAACGAAAGCTAACCAAAGAAAAAAATTCGTATTGTTTTTAAAAAAAGAAACTTTAGTAGGTAAGTCAAAATTTAAAAAACCAATCAACCTTATATTTGAGCACGAATGCTGCGAAAAGAGGATAACACCCTACAATGGGCCATCAAACCAATGAATTAATAATAATGCTTACATATTTTGATGCAGTCGGCGCATGGATCTAAATACGAAGTGGTTGTAAAAGCATCAAATTAAATATAACCGAAGTGAGAAGTGGAAAGCAAATTTCGACAAAGCAAAGAGGAAAAAGGAAAACATTACCGTGTGCAATAAAATCAAGGGGTTAAAATTATACCATCAATGAAGAATTTACAGAAATGAAAGGAAGTGGAATATGCATTTTTTTGGAGCTGGCTTTGTTTTATGGGATTCACCAATGGTTAGAATAAAATTTTATTATTTATGTTAAATTTTTAACATTTGTGCTTCCAAATGATTATTTGTGCTTTTGTATATAATAATATGTTTCAAATTCATAATAACACGGTATAAAAAGTTGAGGTGTGATTTTAGACGTATCTGTAACATTATGTAAACATGGATAACACGGTATAAGAAGTTGAGGTGAGATTTATTCATTGCTTTCATTGTGTAAATATAATGGAAATCACTATATAAGTAATAGTAGGATATCAGACATACTTGAAGACTACAGTCCAACAATAAAAATAATATGAGTAGAACTTCAAATCATGAACTAAATACTATCTTAACGAATAACGTGCAATAAAAATGAAAACAAAATGATCTTTGATCACTTTATCCATTCATGATGATATAGCCATTGTTCCACATGTATATCTGGCTGAACATACTAACATGTTTATGCATACTAACATGTTTATGCTAAAATGCAGTAATAATTGGCACACTTAAATATCATAGTAATCTTATGACAAAGAGGTTATAGATATGACAACTCATGAGATGGTTCATATAAATATTTCAAATTTATACTATATATATATATACTTATAATAGAATACTATAAAGATAATATGCATAATATTACCTAACTGCTTTTTTTAAAGACGTATTGTTTTAGCTATACTCATATAACAGGTAGTCCAAATTATTTTAGAATTTACTGTAAACATGTAATAGAACTACTTGCTATTATCACATAACAAATGATCATATCTAGTAATTTCATGAAACCAATAAGATGAGAAGACCAAATTCACTTCTATCTATTTATATGTATACATGGAGGAATAAATAAGTTGTTTATTATGATATTAAATTTAGCCTCATGGTTCATTACGTTGTTAATTAATTCAAACCTTAATTATCACTTGAATGATTGAAATAGAACGAAAAAGACATGAAACGTGAGTTGTTGATTGTATATATATTAAAGTCATTATGACTTCAAAAACTAATAAACCGAAAAGCTTCTCAAATTATCTCAAACTACTAACAGTTAAAATAGCTAGGATTTAAACTTTGGTTTATACTTTAATGATAGATTATTACCTAATTTTATTTGCAAAAATGGATCTCGTCTGCAATCCTTAGTAGTTATTTACAATCATCTTCGAACGACATTGACAGCTAAAACGAAAAATTCATATATTCTTTATTCTTGGGTTCGAAAATCGACTACAAAAGGGATACAATTTTTAATTACTGCTTCCCTAGTAATCAAATGGAGTTGAAAACACAAAATACTCAACCATCTCATCCACTAAACTACAAACTCTTCAATTTTCATAACTGCCAACTATCTTTTATCAAACTATTTATAAAGCCTACATCCCATAAAACTAATTTCTTCCTATCAAAAGAAGGTTACATACATGAAGAACATATATACTGATGACTTATAGGAGATCACCACTATATAATGGCCATAGCGATCCAACCATTAGTTAAATAAAAAAAGAGCTCAAATATTTCTTAAAAATAATTGCAATAAAACTCATATTTACTTAGAAATGATGGAAAATGTGTTATATGGTTGGAGATTATTGACATATCCATCATCATTTTAGATTGTTGAAACTTATAACATCTCCCATAATCTTTTTTTAATATCACCACTTAAAGTAGGCAAGGGAAACTCTCATTCTTGACTCATGTTTGGCTAAGAATTGTTTCCTCAAAATAGTTTGTAACATAAATAGGACTTATTATGTGAAGAAAATATAATTAACTAATAAAACCGGCCTTGTCAAAATGTTGATGCAATTTACCTGAACTGGAAAAAAAGATCGACTAACTGGTACCAGAATAGTTGCATTTACATGTTTACACCACATATTTTGTAACATGTAATCGTTGAGAGATGATAGAGGAATCATACTTGTCGACTTGTGCAGCCAGAATAGATTGGCTGCAAGGGCGCTACTTGAAGAAAATTACCTACATGCATCATTAAAAATATTACAATCACGGTTACATTAACAGAAAACACCGCTGCTAAATATAGGGAGAAGAGAGGAGTCAAGACTGAATTTTCATGGAGTGGCATATGGGGGAAGAGAGGATATAAGACAAAATTTTAACAATATAGTATAGATAAGTCCAGCATTCATGTGCTAGATGTGCCTAATGAAGAGGGTCAAATGTATAATTTAGTGCTAGCAAGATATAGTTTTTATCAACATTTATCCAAAATGTAAATAAGCTCAAAAGTCATGAATCTAACCACCATACTGTTAAAATAAGATATAATAAGAAAATGACAACCATGACGGAAGATGGAAACATGTTAGGTAAGTTTTGCATGTTCCGAGGATTGAATTTAATTGTTCTTATTAATATATATAAGTTGACATGCAATAATATTTGAGAACCCTTAAAGTGTGCTACTTATTTTAGCCACTGCCATGCCTAGAACGAAATGTGCTTCAGTCATTCTACAAAAAAACTAACAAAATTTAGTTTTGTATTAAGCAACGTGGTAGGTAGATAATAACTATAAAACACTATCTAGTCATAAGTATAATTTTTTTGACCTATAAAACACTATCTAATCATAAGTATAATTTTTTTACTAAGCAAAATTACATATACATCCACTATCAAATATGTACATCTCTAGGGCAGGTGTTCTTAATTGGGGATACAAACTAACTCACTGTGATGACCTCGATAATCACACTAGCTACATGAACCTTCTACTACGAACCTTTATCAATATTGAATGGTGTTATATCCATTAAAAAACGTGGTAGCTTCCTCTATATTACTAACATCCAAGATAATCGGTTATTGCCATCAAGTGTATCAAAAAAAGCATGACACATAAATACACATTCATTAACATTGTTAAGAAGTAATCTACTACTTGAGATATATGACCTTTCGTACATATGGAGTTTGTGTTTCATAATATCCCAGTTAGCTAACAGCCTTTAGATTCAGTTTGGAATTCATAGACAGTAAAGGAGTCTATCAGTGACTTTTTGTGTTATAATAAAGTTAATTCCTAATATTTAACATGGGTATAGCTATCAAAACATGCAATATTTATGATGCGTCACTATATAGCACTCACCATATACCGTGTTAAAAGATAGATTTTAGTTGTTCTCTTCAGTCCGTGGAAGAAAATTTCATCGGGTGAATGCGGAGGAAGTGCCTTGCCTTTCAGACCTAGCTGCATGGAGAATTTATGAAAAGAAACAATTATGCAATTATGCAATTTAATATAATTTAACAAAGTAAAGTTGATCATGTGTAAAAACAGAGGTGTGTTCTATATTATAGCATAATTGTAACAAAAATGGGGCTTATCCTTTAGATTTCTAGTTAGGTACTTGCTAGAAATTCAATTAATCATAATTCTCTTTACAAAACATAATAAATTTTCTTTATAATTTTAGTTTATCATTGTGTTGTGATAGAAATTCAAGTAACTCTTTGTTTTATCATAAAATTTTAATAAAACATAATAAATTTTCTATATAATTTTAGTTTAAATGATAATGAATAACCATGTAGGTTCAGCTTTGCTTAGACTTATTTATTTTCCTACCATTTCAACCATAAAAAATAAGAGGCATATGTCAGCAAAAGTATCTAAAAAGGCATATTCTTGATGTAGAAGTGTAGAAATTTCTGTAAAACATGTCCACCAAACCAACTATGATAGTGACATGAAAGTAAAACATCAAGGGAATGCACGCATCTTAATATCAAACACAAATTATGCATTGCCTTGCTTGCTGAAACTGTTTTGTGCCAAATTGACTCAATTTAGCAACCAGTTGATGCACACTCACATACCAAGCATTACAACTCATCATTAATGAAAAACATGCAGCATGCAATAAAGTGTGCTGAGCTCAATTTAATCTTTAAACACAAAGGATGAGTAGAAACACACAGTCTAAATAATGCATATCACATAAAAATTTCAATCAAATGAAAAAGAGACATACTACATCGACTAATTAAAAAAATGCAAATTTTAACTATGTAAATCTGTGTCAGCTACTGAGAAAACATATATTAACAAAAAGCCAGAAACTAAGATAAATGGATTCAACAATAACAATTAAAAAAATATCACTTTCCCGCTATTACTATAGCCATCAATTATTGAGCTAGCTAAATTTTAAACTTTAAACACCTAGGACAAATGAAAACACTACAACCGAGAAAAAGGAAGTAATATTTTGCAGTGGTAAATTATGCAGAAATGCTCGGAAAAGAGGCATTATACAAACAACCTTTTGCCACATAAGTAAGTAAATTGTACTAATGTCGGTTTCCAATATTTTATACTGCTAATAGGATCAAAAGCTAACTGCAATGCTTTTATCGGGAAATGTAAGGGAGTTAGCACAATCCCTGGGCATGTTTTTCTGCACCAAAAACAAAACAATATCCTTAAATTTGTTATCACACTCAAACAGAATGCAAAAAACCAATTCAATATCATTGACTGCTTTCAAGAAATCGATAATAATTGCTCCAGACAAACTTCACACATTTTTAAACCAATCCAATCATGATTATTTGTAGATTTATTGGTATTTATGGAGGGAAAAAAACTGGGTTTACAGCTCACCCATTTTTCTAACATCACTATGAATATTTTAGTTTTCAACTTGTTAAAAACAATAGGGTTTAAAACAACTCTTGTTTCGATGGTATCTTTGAAAGCTATGATATACTCTAGAGACCATGCAATCTTCTTAGATATTCATCTTCTTTAGCATTTTGTAAGCTCCATTAGAAAAGGAGCACACATGCTATGTAATCATTTGGAAAGATAAATAACTACTAAATGAAATATGGCTGCTAATTTATGTCCATCAAAAGTTCTCATAGTTTAGTGTCGTACTTTATTAAATTAAAATTAACTTGATTACAATCAACAATGAGATGAAGTTTGTATTTCAACCATGGGGAATTTTTAATTACTAAGCTATTTATGTGAATTGCATCAGTACTGAAGGTTTGAAAGTGTATTAAGTATAATAAGTTAACTTATAGAAATAAAATATCTTAACTTCCTATTTGAGTTTGCTCCATCAAAGCTTTTCTTCAATTGGAAAGTGAAAAGGCCTTCTCATGTTATAGCCCATTTTCTAGGGTGGCTGTCATGATTCAGATGCCCCATGAATTAATATACTATGTCAAACTCATAACTATAAGTAGACATATGCTTGAAAGTAATATTAAAAAACAGTTGCATTAGTATTAGGTTGCATATAATTATATTTAGTCCGGTGGTGCTCGGTTAATACGTAGGATATGAAGTGTATTTAAAGATATGATTTAGTTTAATCTTGAATATAATACTTATATGTACAACTGTATATTTTGTACATATAAACATTTACACTTTTTTTCAAATCAGTAATAAATTTTGTACATAAAGGCAAAAATTATCTTACAATCAGTTTTTACCTGTAAACCGTTTGATTTATCTGATCTTTAGGAGTTTGATTTCAAAAAAATTTAGAATGGGATTTGTATATTACAATGCCACAGAAATCAGATTCCACATTTCATGCTACAACTATTACAATGTTATAACATAAGCTTTTAGTACAATTAATTGCACTACACTAACAAAAGGTCAAAATTTCATATTCCACATACAACCCCAATCGAAGAGGAAGCAAATGAGGGCACATGAATTACCTTCGCTGGAAGAGATGGGGATGAGAGATCGGCAGCCCAGAATCGGAACTAACAACGGAACAAACCCCCAAAACAACAGCAGTACTCAAAGGTGGCCCAGAAACAGCCCAACACTGGACGGCTCAGAACTCTCCACCTCGGTAGAGGCAACCTTAGATGACCGCACGTCATAAATAGCCGACTTCATAGCCCCATGCTCCAAAACCTAATGAGATCTAGCTTAAGCGACGACCGAGGGAGGGAAACTGGGGCTAGCGAAAGCCGCCATCGATGCGGGAGGATGGGCGAAGAAACAAAGATGGAAAATGGATGGAAGGAGCCTGAGATGAGTTCGCGATTCAAAAACTCATACAATTTTCATGTTGAAACCATAGCTAAAAACCTAACTTAAGAATTGAATCTTGAAAACACCCTTTGATGAACCGATTTCGAGCGAAGGGGGTGACATGGTGTAAGAAGAGTAAAACAAAATTCGAGAGGCTAGGAAAAAGATGGAAGGGGAGAAACATACAGATATGGGAGAAGAGGCACGATAAAAGAAGAGAAGGAAAATATTAGAAAATATAGTAAAGACAGATTTGGAGACTGTTTAGTTCCTAAAATTCAAGGAGGCTTCTGTGAGCTTGAAGCTGAACTCGCTAATAATATAATAGTATAGATGACTACAATGCTTTTGTTTGGATCTCTATTAGGGTAAAACTCAATCTTAATCCACATAGTACCCTCAATATACTGGATGAAATTTTAGACATTCAAAGCAACTTCAAAACTAATGATCAAATTCAGGATATTGTTACATGTAGTTTAGTGACAACAATCTATCACTTACGGTATAAGCGAAACATAAGAATCTTTGATAATAAAAAGAACAGTAAGTTGGAAGTTGCAAGGAAAATATTGGTTGATGTCAACTACCTGGTTGCAACATCAAAGAGAGAAACTTCAAGAAATGATCGAAATAATGATCTCTTGAGTATGAGGAACGAGCTCAAAGATAGTGGCTAATAGATGCCTAATACTAATAACACCTTCTCCAACTACAACCTATCGAGGCTAACGGAAACGCAGTTGTGAATTGTGAGATTGCGCAATAACATTCCAAAATACAACACAATTAGTGTGTTAGCCTCATACCAGTCAAGCTGTGGTGGGGATGGATGATTCCGATCCTTAGTGAGATTGGTGAACATGGTTGCATGCTAGAAGGTGAGATCGGCATTATAGCTGTAGCCCATGACCTATTTTTCAATTTGGGATAGTAGCTTGTTAACATTAATGAATTTCTTTACTTCTTTTTGTACTTGGCTATTATGTATTATCCCTTTTTGCTATAAACATTGTAATTATTTTATGTATAGCAACAAAGAAACAATATTCTTTATCCTTGGATAGTGCTACACTGGTACTATTTAGATTTTTAGTGAGGTGGTAGTACCTATATATTTATTTATTTATTCTTAAAAAAGCCTTCTTTGTGTTTTGTGCTCAAAGCTATCATTGGCGGTCTGTAGCATTTTAACATATAGCTCTCCCTCCTCAACACAAGAGAGAATATTGGTGCCCAAAGGGTACATCCTTTCTTTTATGAATCGTATATTTAAATAGGACCATTGTATAGTTTTCTACAATGTGGGACTATTTGATAAGAAGGGTATTCTATACTCCTTCTAATATTTTTAACAATTCATTTTAAATCAATTTTTCAAACACTTATTCTACCCTATTCCATTCTTTGAGATCCCTTTCAACTGCCATGAGTTTACTAAGAAAAGCAAAAGGTGGATTACCTATTGCCTCGTCTTGTCAAGCATTTTTAATGACATTATTGTAGCTATTTTTCTATGTCCATGCATTGTTAAATCTGAAAGAAGTGGGCTTTGCTTCCATTTTTGACAATAAGAGATTTAATAAAACAGGAGAATGGTCACTCGTTAATTGATTCGTTATTGTTGTGTGAGCATCAGGGAATGTTGATAGAAATTCAAAATTTATGAATGTCCTATCTATTTTGTTATGTGTTGAGTAGCTTTTCCTCCTCTTTAAGTACATTTATTTTCACTGTAATTTATTTCTTGCAGTCCTATGCACTGCATTTTGTTATAAAAGTCTACGTTTGCATTTCTTGAGTTGTTATTGGGGCCTTTTCTGTTAGAATTGAAAAGCACACAATTAAAATCCGTAGATATTAACCATGGAATTCTGATACCGTCTGCTAAGTCATTTATCTGGTCCGAAAGGTATATTCTTTGCTTTTGAGTATGAAACCATAAATACATGTAAAAATTAAATTGAGAATCCATGTGTTCTGCACTAAACAACTTATATATTGTTGATAATTTGCAAATATGCAAACGTTCCATACACTAGGGTCCCAAAGAAGTAATATTACGCTTTGTGTGTCATTTTCCAAGTCCCTTGCATGATGCCGGCCAGTTTTATAACTTTTAACCAGGTTCAAAATCTCGCTTTCCGTTTCCATTCTGGTCATCAAATTTTTTTAGAATTTCGATTCCGTTTCGGACATTCCGAAAATTCCACTATAATTTCGATATGCGAAATCCGGTACTATTTTTATAAATATAGTAACTAATATAATTTTTTCATATAAATAATGTGAACTTTGTACAACATAAACAAATATATATATTTTATACAATTCATTTTATGATAATTTATTGATATAATAACTTAATACAAAGTATTTTACACTAAATAATCTATAACAATTTTCATTATCAGCCCATAATTCTAAGTTAATAATAGCCTAAAAACTTCTTGAAAAAATCAATAGCAGTCAAAAGCTTTAAAAGACCAGTCCACAAATATACAAATCCAAGCCCTAAATTAACCATATCCTGCTCTTAGACTAAATGGATCATATCTACTTAGATAAAAACCCTAGCCGATAAGGAAAAGTGAAAAGGATGCTCAACCATAAGCCGCATCTCTTTCTCTTCCCAGGTTAATATTGTTTCTCTCTCTTCCCCTCCCTCTTCTCATAGGTATTTGTAGATGTAAATCATTTTTTTCTTTAAATTTATATGGCAATGTTGTTTGCACCAAAAATGGTCACAAACCCCAATTACAGTTGAAAGCACCAGTTCGCAATTACAGGTCTCAGATATCAAATATGTAGAAAAACAGATATGAAGAATACTCAGAAAATTCAAATGAAAGCAGTAAACAACACAGGATTTATAGTGGTTCGGCGATCGTGCCTACGTCCACTCTGAAGGTGATGTCTTTATTGATTCACTTAATGATCTCAGTTGGTTACAGCAGAATACAATGGATTATAAATCTGAAACTTGAATACAACAGCAATGATTAGGTGTAGAATTGAAACCGGCAGAGTCTGGACGTCCAATGGCCAAAAAAGATCCTTTTTTCTGTAGGCTTCAGCGGGCTATTTATAGGCGTAGGAGGCCCAGATCTCGCCCAAACTTCAGGAGACTTCTTCTGGCACGTGAGGGGGGCCACGCGACCGGTCCCACCAAGTTTCAACTCAATCTGTGATCGATTCGAATCAACTTCGTATCGATCAGGAAATGCTCCAATCGAGCTGAAACTTGGCAGGATTGCTCTTTACCTTGTCTGGAAGCTACTGTGAAAATTTCGTTGCATTTGGATCGAGGGTTTGCGAGATATGGTCGATACGAAATTGGTTTGCTCGATGGCTGTTTGGTTCGAATCCATTCATTCGAACTGATCACTTTGACTTGATGGCAACGCGCGTGAGTAGGTTGACGTGGCGCGCGCTCTTCGTGTCGACCCGCTCCTCACTCCGGTTTGATCGAGTCACTCTGGGTATTTTGCCGCGTTCGCGTCCATAACTCACGCGTCATCTCTGGCCTGTTTGACTCAGTGGATACGAACAAGCAATTATCCACGGATTCGAGCAAGGATTCCTGATGGATACGAAGTGGTCAGCGCCTCATGGATGCAGAGTCATCTGATGGATTCAAGACAGGTGGGTACGAAGGACTTGTATCCCCGATCGATACGAAGACGATGGATTCGGATGGAATCCCATCCATGGATACAGACCATGTTTGGTTGGATGGATACGAAACAGGACGTTGCTGATCGATACGAAGCGCATGTCCTGTTGATGGATACGAAACTCGGTCAATGCTAGTTGAGGTTCATCGATGGATTCGAACTCGATCGATGCGAAGTTGATGGATACGAATGGAGACGTGATGGTGAATACATACTCTATCGATACGAAGCTAATGCTGCTTGATGGATACGAAATTGTACCTTTTTTCAACAACTTGCATCGGTCATATCCTGAGCATATGAACTCGGATTGACTTGAAATTTGGAATGCAGGTTTCCATGGCTTTGCTTGTCATGTCTCGTAAATTGCGGCCCGATCCGGACTTGGACAAAATTCATCGATATCCATGGTGAACTTGTGATGTAACTGTCCTACAGGATGAACTGTCATTGAGTTCTAGTCAGTTTTTTGGTGTCACGGCCTTGCCAAAAGGCGGGATAACATTTGCCCCCCAAAACATGCCTTGCGATAGGAAGGTGTGTTTTGTAATGCCATAAGCTGGATGTTCATATCCTGTTGATGCCCTGCAAAGAAATTGATAGTTTTATCTGATCACAAATGACGATCGTTTGGGATCGTATGCCATTCAAGGCGATATGGGACCTTTCGAGGTCGGATGTCATTCACGGCAGATAAAGAAATGGGACCGTTCGCGGTCGGATGTCGTTCTAGACGAGTTGCGACCGTTCGTGATCGTGTGTCGTTCAAGGAGAACTATGACCGTTCGCAGTCAGGTGACGTGGTAAGAGGAATGTGATCGTTCGCGATCGCATGTTATATTAGGTGAATTGTGACCGTTCGTGGTCGAGTGTTGTACGAGGCAGTGGGGGACCGTTCGAGGTCGGGTGCCGTTTGAGGCCAATGGTGACCGTTCGAGGTCGGGTGCCGTTCGAGGCTATTTGTGACCGTTCGTGGTCGGATGCCGTTCGTGGCGAAGTGTGATCGTTCGCGATCGAATTGTGACCGTTCGTGGTCGGATGCCGTTCGTGGCGAAGTGTGATCGTTCGCGATCGAATTGTGACCGTTCGTGGTCGGATGCCGTTCGAGGCGAATTGAGTGTGCCCGGGGAGGGACTTAGTATCATCAATACCAGGTTTCACGTTCGGGTGAATTCCCGGATTGTTTCTTGCAACGGTTTATCGCCATCTCAGAGCATGCCTAGGGACCGTTCGTGACCCCGTACGTGTGTAAGTGGCTTAGCCGTTATGAAATCACAAGTAGCATTTTTTTATTGAAAATAAGTCTTTAGCAGAAATGTTAAACAAAGTCAAGTTCAAATATTCAAATCAAGATGAAACAAAAGCAAAGCAAGGATGTCAAAGTGTAAATTCCCACAATGATAGGGTTAGTAGTCATTCACAACATGCCTATGGACCGTTCGTGATCTCGCACATGTGTAAATGACTTACTTGTGTTGGTGAGAGGTTTACAACTTGTCCATCGTTATTTCAACTAATTGATAATCATACGATGTCTGGCTCGGGGGCACCCCTGGCTGATGTAGACGGTGGTCGCTCTGGCTCCACCGCTGGAGCTCGCCTCCTCACATACTGAAGTAGCATACCGTTCCTGATGTGCCCTTCCACCTCATCCTTCAGATGTCTACAGTCGTTAGTGTTATGACCATTAAGTTCGTGGAATAAGCAGTATCTATCTGATTTCCTCTCATCAACAGTGGGATCCCTTCGTATTGGCCTACGGTAGGGAACTTGCTCTCGCGTATCTTGGTAGATTCGCTCCAAACTCTCATTCAGTTCTGAATAAGTGGTGAATCGTGGCTCTCTCCGCAGTCGCTTTGACCTGTCACCATTGTCCTCAGCCTTTCGTTTTCCGTTATCCTTTCCTGAATCATTTTCGAGAGGCTTTTTGTCTTTAAGTGCATAAACTTCTATTCCCTCTCCTTCTTCTCTTTCAGCATTAGCGTCTTCCAATCGTAAAAACTTTTCTGCCTCGTGATAGAATTCTCCTAGATCCATTGGCGGATCCTTAGTTAATGAATTTTTGAATTCCGTGCCATCAGCTACTCCGGACACAACTGCCATCATAACCATGGATGGATCTGGCCGATACACCGATGCTGCTGCCGCATTGAACCGCGTCAAGAAATTCCTCAAAGACTCCCCAGCTTTCTGCTTTAGCATTGCCAAACTCATCACATTCTTGGGTCTCGAAATATGAACTCTGAATTGCCTCATAAATTTCTCAATCAAATCGGTCCATGTCCCAATGGAGCCGCTCTCTAGCTGTCTGAACCATAAAGCTGCTATGTCTGTCAAATACAATGGGAAGCACCGGGCCATGACTTCCTGTGATGCCCCCAGCACTTCCATGTGCCTTATATACCTCGTTAGATGGACCGCAGGGTCCGTCCTCCCATCATAAATTTCTACTGTTGGCAGTTTGAATTCTGGTGGGTTCCTAGCCAACCTAATCGCAGGAGAAAAGGGACTCTTGTTCACGTCTTCAAGATCTCTGTTTACTAATCCTCCCCTCATGGCTCGCCTGACCATCTCTGCCAATCTATCATTGTCTCCAAGCTGTAGTCCTTGTTCGCTACCTTCGATCTGCCCCCCGAGTCCGTGTGAGTTTTCGGGTGTCTGCCCCCCTGGCTGAGTGTTCATCCCTCTATTGCCGCCAGGTTGCTCGGATGTCCTTGTCTCTCTTCCCAGATTTGGATCAACATGTCCTAAGTGTGTGCCCCCCAGCTCCGGCGCTGCGTTAGATGGTCCTGCTCCGTTCTGGATTCTGGTTGTTCCTTGATTTTGTGCTCCAAGTTGTCCGATCTGTTGAAGCAAATTCTGGATCATTTCCTCTTGTCTCTTCATCATTGTCTCCATCTCATCCCTGGTGATGAAGATCGATGCTTGGTTTGCTCCTGAGGAAGCCTCTTGACTCCCTTCGTGCTGACTTCGCTCTGGTCTCTGCCTTTTACTAGTTTGTCTCGTCATGATTCTTCGGATCTGAATCTCTTAGCCTTCTGATTCAACTTTCAAATGATAGAACTCCTAAGTTCAGCTTCTCAGTGAAAGCACCAAAGTGTTTGCACCAAAAATGGTCACAAACCCCAATTACAGTTGAAAGCACCAGTTCGCAATTACAGGTCTCAGATATCAAATATGTAGAAAAACAGATATGAAGAATACTCAGAAAATTCAAATGAAAGCAGTAAACAACACAGGATTTATAGTGGTTCGGCGATCGTGCCTACGTCCACTCTGAAGGTGATGTCTTTATTGATTCACTTAATGATCTCAGTTGGTTACAGCAGAATACAATGGATTATAAATCTGAAACTTGAATACAACAGCAATGATTAGGTGTAGAATTGAAACCGGCAGAGTCTGGACGTCCAATGGCCAAAAAAGATCCTTTTTTCTGTAGGCTTCAGCGGGCTATTTATAGGCGTAGGAGGCCCAGATCTCGCCCAAACTTCAGGAGACTTCTTCTGGCACGTGAGGGGGCCCACGCGACCGGTCCCACCAAGTTTCAACTCAATCTGTGATCGATTCGAATCAACTTCGTATCGATTAGGAAATGCTCCAATCGAGCTGAAACTTGGCAGGATTGCTCTTTACCTTGTCTAGAAGCTACTGTGAAAATTTCGTTGCATTTGGATCGAGGGTTTGCGAGATATGGTCGATACGAAATTGGTTTGCTCGATGGCTGTTTGGTTCGAATCCATTCATTCGAACTGATCACTTTGACTTGATGGCAATGCGCGTGAGTAGGTTGACGTGGCGCGCGCTCTTCGTGTCGACCCGCTCCTCACTCCGGTTTGATCGAGTCACTCCGGGTATTTTGCCGCGTTCGCGTCCATAACTCACGCGTCATCTCTGGCCTGTTTGACTCAGTGGATACGAACAAGCAATTATCCACGGATTCGAGCAAGGATTCCTGATGGATACGAAGTGGTCAGCGCCTCATGGATGCAGAGTCATCTGATGGATTCAAGACAGGTGGGTACGAAGGACTTGTATCCCCGATCGATACGAAGACGATGGATTCGGATGGAATCCCATCCATGGATACAGACCGTGTTTGGTTGGATGGATACGAAACAGGATGTTGCTGATCGATACGAAGCGCATGTCCTGTTGATGGATACGAAACTCGGTCAATGCTAGTTGAGGTTCATCGATGGATTCGAACTCGATCGATGCGAAGTTGATGGATACGAATGGAGACGTGATGGTGAATACATACTCTATCGATACGAAGCTAATGCTGCTTGATGGATACGAAATTGTACCTTTTTTCAACAACTTGCATCGGTCATATCCTGAGCATATGAACTCGGATTGACTTGAAATTTGGAATGCAGGTTTCCATGGCTTTGCTTGTCATGTCTCGTAAATTGCGGCCCGATCCGGACTCGGACAAAATTCATCGATATCCATGGTGAACTTGTGATGTAACTGTCCTACAGGATGAACTGTCATTGAGTTCTAGTCAGTTTTTTGGTGTCACGGCCTTGCCAAAAGGCGGGATAACAAATGTCACGAACGAGATTTTTGTCAACTTCTGGCCCGGTCACTGTCGGAACCGGATCGAAATTCCGCCATGCCGGATGGAATCTCGAACCATGCTTTTAACAAATATGTTGGCTTGCTCCAAGCTGAACTTGTGTTCTATTAATACAACTACTGATGATTTAGTATTGTTGATATGCTCAAATACAGTATCTTTCCTAACTGAAGGGTATTTTGATTGTTGAGAACTGCATTGATTCAAATTCGCTTTTCTAACACTGCTGCAACTTTCTACTTTATTTTTCCTTGGTTTTTATTTGTGTTTGATGCATTAATGTTTTCATTGGACTACATAAATCCACAATTTCTCAATTAGGAGTTTGAACCATTCGTCTGCCTTGTGTTTTGATGCGTTTCTTGAGGATTTATATTTGCTTGCTCGTTCACACTTCCATTATTCACTTGTATGATGTCAGTTTGATCAATGCTCGTGTGATTTTCTTCATTTGCTGTTGTTCTATCTTTGGAACCCACTTGCTTTTTGCCATGTATTGTTGTCCACTTCATCAAAAATTGGTACTGCTTTTGGATAGTTGAAACTTGTATCTATTTCTACTAATACTCTAGCATAAGAGACCAGTATTATACCTTAATGACTCGATCAGGTTTAATCGGCTTTCAACAATTAAAGATGCAATTATCCATTTCCTCTCTCCAGTCCAGTGTTCAATGTTGAACCCCTGGAATCTTAAGTAGATGGGTATAAATTATAAAAAATTCTTTAGTAATTTTAGCCTTAGTGTGATAACCCTGATTTTTGTGAGTAATTTCATGATTTAATTTAGTTTGTATTTGTTTGAAATTGCATTGAAAAAAAATAGGAATAGGAAATTGATTTGCAGATACCAAGTATAAAACATGTACAGGTGCACAAGGCAGTGCATAAACATGTACACAGTTTTCTGTGTGATAAAATAAGCAACAATCAATAGAAATAATAGGATATATGAATTACAAGTATATATGCATGTAGGCAGAAATCATCAAGCCTTGAAGAAAAAAAGAGACTTAGGCCAGGGTAGGCATACATGTATTATACATGTGCACAAAATAATACTGCAGAAAAAAAAAGAAAAATTAACATTTGCATGAAAATGGTATGAGCTCTTGGACAAGTACTTTATCCATTTTTAGCAATTCCTTTTTACTTTAGAAAAAAAAAAGAGAAGAAATCATGCAAATAACATGACCGGGGCAATGAGGTATATTTTCTGGAAAATATACCATGACTATTTACCCATTTTCTCTAAAATGTTAGAATAAGAGGCAGATCATAGTTGGTAGGGTAAAATTGGCATTTGGTAATTTCCTAAAACCCTAGTAGCAGCCAGAGTTCATATAAGAAGACCTGGTGTGGTAAGGTTTTATGTTTGCTCTACCTCTTAAAAAGAAAATATACAAGGTATAAACCAGAGAAAATAGGAGAAGGCAGAAGACTAAAAAGGGGTTCATAAGGCATAGGAAGAAGAAGGATTAATGTGAGTAATCTCACTGAAAACTTTGGCATTAAGACCTGAATATTGAGGCAGCCAGTTTGAACTAATTTTCTTTTACAAGTTATGTTTTATGATTGGATGACTTTGGCTTGTTAATGATTTGTTTAAGGGTAAAACCTCTATCTGATTTACCCAGGAAAAATAAGAGTCATGGATTTATGAACTAAAATGTTTGTCTGAGATATGGGTTAACTTTGAGATTGGGTGTTTTCTTTTATAAGTTTTCTTTGTAAGTTGTTTGTAAAATCCCGGATTCAAGTAGTGGGTATATGGTCTAAAGGTAGAAAGAAATATGGGCTGTGACATTGTGTTGTTGCTTATGCCTCATATTAATTAAAACAAAAGAAAATGTAGAAGTGCAATGTTGTACATGTGCTGAGCTTCTATGTTTTATGAAATACCCAAATCAAATATACTTGTGGTTTAGCCAGATCATGAATCTGATTGAACCAGAGGTAAGGAAGAATATATATATATCTGGAAAATTACTCAGGACCATATGCTTACATCTTGATCCAGTGAAACCCATAGGCAAAATAATGTGCTAAGAAGTCACCTCACTCTTTTATGATAAAATGGTTGCTTCTGAGAATTTAACTTACCAAACTCTGGATGAATATATGTTGCTTGCATCATTTATGTTTCTCTGATTAAGAAGTGAGATGTAGAAGGGATTAGCACTGCTATGAAAAATATTAAAACACTTAGTAATTTAACTAAGGACTTGGGATCTTAGGGCTACCAAAGTATAGCTTGGCAAGGGGAATATTGCAAGTTCACACATGGTATGTTTATACCCAGGGGCCTGAGTGTGCTGGGTTAACAGAGAGATGTCCCAGGCAGTGTGTGTTTAAAAAGAAGAAAGTAGCTAAAATCCCTGATAAATTTGATAATGAATTCTAGGAATAGATTCAGTAGAGGTCTGGGCAAAATCCCTGATGGCCAGTAAAGTTGAAAAGGAGATGATAACTGGATTGAAGTTTGTATTTGGTTGTTTTGATGCTTTATTGGTGAATCTTGTGGTTGTTTTCTATGAACTAAAACATTGTGATCATATATAATCTGTTTGGCACTAATATGAATGCACATGCTTCACAAAAACATGCACACAGAAGATATTGAGTTTCTTATTCTTGCAAAGTACAGGAATATAAATGGAATTAAAATAAATCATGTTTTCAGTTAGATTATTCACACCAGACAAATAGTCTGACCCTTTTGTGTTCATGCACCATTGGGTGTCTCATATTTATATGGGGCAGTTCATGGTGATTTTGCAGGGAAATAGGGATTGCTTTGATCAAGCTTTGGATGTTAAACTGCTTAAGATTTGGATGCTATGTTTTTAAAAGTCTTTGCTGAAGTTAAATTAGATATTCATGTTGAACTATGTTAAGATATTTGTTTAAGTTGTCTAGAAAAACCAATGTATTATTATTCACTGTTTTGTAAGTGTTGAACTTACATGTAATAGCTGAACTATGTGCTTTGTTTTGTTAAATGCTTTGTTAAGAAAATGAATTTCAAGTTTCAAGAACAGTTAGGCTAAAATGGTAGAAAATCTGAAATTTGAAAGAATTTGTGGTTTGTATATATATCAAAAGATCTGGCATAGTGAATCCTTGTTCAAGTCAAAAATAAAAATCTGATAAAAGGGTTTGAGTTGCTTTGAAAACAAAATGATATGGCAGATACTTTGTATCAGAGTAGTGCAAACCAGAACAAGGCTAACATAGCCATTTTCTTAAGCCTGGGCTAAGACAGCACCCAAGTGTTTTAATTAAGTTTTAGATCTGTTTCATAGCCAAATACAGGGTAGACTCAGGCAATTATGTAAACAGGGGAAAAATAAAAAGAAAAAAAACAAAAATTGGGTTGAACCGACCAGCATAGCACTCGAACTTGTGACCTCTCATGTATAAGTTAAACGCGTTTCCATTACGCCTAGATGTTGCTTGTGTTCACTTAGGATCCACTTTATTATAGCCTGAGTTTGAACACACCTGCACAGAAACATGCACACACACATGCACAAGTAAAAGTAAAGTTGCCCAGTAAGAATATCAGAAGAATTTATAGCCTTGAGATATAAAATCAATAGTAATGCATTAACCCAAGTCATTTGAAAAGAAAGAATTAATTTTGAAAAGAACACACATGCACACACACACATGTAGAGAGTATTTCTTTAAGCAATACTCAAACAGGTTTCTACCTTCAAAATTTCTATACTCTGATTTAGGTAGAAGATGACTTATATATCTCCATATATATAAGTTCAAGACAAAATGATTAAACCAATATTTATTGGCAGGAAGGTCCTGGATAGAAGAAAAATTGAATTAAATATTTTTCTTGATTAAAAATGGCCACTGAATGTTTGTATGGAAAAAAAAAAAAAAATTTAAGTGGGTCATTTCATTTGGTATCAGAGCTATGTTGTTAAATAACATAGCAAAAATTTTGTATGAATTTGTTTGCATTGGATGTATAGAAGTATTTATTGCTTTGGATGTTTTGTTTTTATATATATATATATATATTTACACTATTGATATCTATTATGACAGAATAAGTTATAAATTAAAATGAATTAATCTATAGAGCATTAGGCAAAACAGACTAACCTAAGTGTTATATCCATAGAGCTATGGTAGGACCCAGACATCAAAATGTAGGAACAAGTGAACCACCCATGGTGAATGTGCAAGAATTCATGAGGGCCATAAGAGATGGAGTAGGCAACAGGCAGGAAAATCCACATGAGGAACTTTCCAAACTACTCAAGACTTTTACTAACCTTGGAGGCAAAACCTTTGATGGCACAGAAGGAGTTATGGGGGTTCAAAATTGGCTTAGAATTCTGGAAAGAATCTTTGCAGACATGCAAGTTGAAGACCAAAGGAAGAGGCAAATTGCATCTAGGCAATTGAGAGGAGCAGCTTTGGATTGGTGGGAAGTTATCATAGCTGGAAGACCTGAAGGAGAAGTGACATGGGATCAGTTTAAAGCAATGTTGGAAGGCAGATTTATCCCTGCATCAGCTAAGGAATCTTTACTGGAGGAATTCATCAAATTGAGGCAAGGGACTATGAGTGTCACTGAGTACACTCAGAAGTTTGAATCATTGGCAAAGTATGGTGCAGTGCTCATTACTACTGAGGAAGCTAAGAATGGCAGATATATCCAAGGGTTGAACTCTAGCCTTAGTAGAGCCATGCTACCATATAAGGATAAAACTTTTGATCAAGTTTTGGATTTGACTCTGAGCATTGAACAACATGATAAAGCTAGAGAAAATTTCAGAGCATTCAAAAATAATCAGAGCAAGAAGGGAAAGGGTAAATTTCACCCTTATGATAAAAAGAAAACAGACATAACTTCTACCAAGAAACCAGAAGAAGCTAGAACTGCTGAAGTTAAGAAGAGGATCACTTGTTACAACTGTGGACAAGAGGGGCACATGAAAAATAGGTGCACCAATCCTAGACCAGCATCCTTCAATTGTCACCATTGTGGGAAGGAAGGTCACATAAAAAGGAACTGCCCAGATTTTAAGCAAGGAAAATTAGGGGCTTTGGAAGGGAAAGGCAAGGCAGCTGAGGGATCAAATGTTGAAAAGCATGGTCAAGTTGAAGGTACTTTGCTTATCCATTCAATACCTTTAACAGTAGTATATGATACTGGGGCTACACACTCATTGATCTCTCATGATATTGCACAACAATTAAAATTGAACTGTATGATTGTTGATAAACCACTGCTAATTAGAAGCCCTATAGGTAGTTCATGTGTTATGGGTATGATGTGCATGCAACTGGGATTAAATATAGGAGGACATGTGTTTGAGTCAAACCTATATGTGTTGCAATATCCAGACATAGGAATTATTTTAGGAGTTGATTGGTTGAGTAGATATAAGGCTATCATAAATATGGAGACATCCACCATATCATTGAAGGTTCCTGATGGACAAAGAATAATTGTTCTTTGTGAGGCAAACAAAAACAGAAGTATAGCCAACCTTTCTGCATTGTCAAATGAAAAACCCATGCCTGCATTAGAAGAGATCCCCATAGTTAATCAATATGATGATGTGTTTGGGGAAGTAAGAGGAGTTCCTAATCACAGGCCAGTTGAATTTTCAATTAGAATAATCCCAGGAGCTAGCCCAGTGGTTAAAAGGCCAACCAGAATGGGGCCTAAGGAATTGATGGAGTTGAAAAAGCAATTAGTTGAACTAGAAGAAAAAGGTTTTATTAGACCCAGTAGCTCATCATGGGGAGCACCAGTAGTCTTTGTTAAGAAGCATGATGGATCTCTGAGATTATGTATTGATTATAGGGAATTAAATAAGGTCACAGTTAAAAATAAATACCCCTTACCAAGAATTGATGATCTCTTTGATCAATTGAGTGGTGCAAAAATATTTTCTAGACTTGATTTAGCTTCAGGCTTTCATCAGATGAAAGTAGAAGAGGAAAGTGTAAAATATACAGCCTTTAACACCAGATATGGACTTTATGAATTTTTGGTAATGCCATTTGGCTTAACAAATGCTCCTTCCTACTTTGTTGATTTGATGAATAGGATTTTTAGAGAATACTTGGATAAGTTTGTATTAATATTTATTGATGATATATTAATTTATTCTAAGTCAGTTAGGGAGCATGAAAACCATTTGCATTTGGTATTTGAGAAATTGAGACAGGAAGACTTGAAAGCAAAGTTTTCAAAATGCACTTTTTGGCAGAATGAAGTGAACTTTCTAGGCCATATTATATCAGAAAAAGGAATAGCTATGGACTCCAATAAAGTCATTGCAGTGCAAGCTTGGAAAAGGCCTACTAATGTCACTGAAGTCAGATCATTCATGGGAATGGCTGGTTACTATAGAAGATTTATAAAAGATTTTGCAAAAATCTCAATTCCATTAACCAGATTGACTAGGAAGAATCAAGTGTTCACTTGGACTGAGGAATGTGAAAATGCCTTTGGGAGATTAAAAGAGGCACTGGTACAAGCTCCAATTCTTAAAGTACCTGAGGGAAATGAAAACTTGGTGGTGTATACTGATGCAAGTGGACAAGGGCTTGGAGCAATATTGATGCAACAACATCAGGTAATAGCTTATGCTTCTAGGCAGTTGAAATCAAGTGAAGTAAGGTATGCTACTCATGACCTTGAATTGGCTGCTATAGTGTATGCCCTTAAGTTATGGAGACACTACTTGTTAGGAGCAAAATTTGAAGTATATACAGACCATAAATCCCTCAAATATTTGTTTTCACAAAAAGAATTAAACATGAGGCAGCAAAGATGGATTGAACTCTTAGCCTCATATGATTTTGAAATATTATACACACCAGGTAAGGCTAATAAGGTAGCAGATGCCCTAAGTAGACAACATGCTAAAGTGGCTAGATTAATGATAGAAGAGTTTAACACTTTATCATTATTAATTGATTCAGAGATAAAAAGGGATAACATAGAAAACATGAGCTTATGCAGTGGGAAGGTAGAAATGGGAAAATTAAGTTTTATTACTCTGGGATCAGAATTGAAAAATAAAGTTGCAATGCTACAAAACCAAGATCCATTTTTATTTGGAAAGAAGACACAAATATTAAATGGTGAGACAGTGGAAGGTTTTCAGTTGGATGGTCAGGGCCATCTGAAGAAAGGAGAAAGGATATGTGTTCCAGCAATGGATGAGTTGAAGCAAGAAATTTTGGATGCTTACCACAAAAGTAAATATACTATACACCCAGGAAGCACAAGAATGTATCACAACCTCAAGAGAGATTATTGGTGGAGTGGTATGAAGAGTGCAGTGGCAACCTATGTATCAAAATGTATGATTTGCCAGCAGGTGAAGGCTGAGTATCAAAAACCCTCAGGAATGCTTCAACCTTTACAAATACCACAGTGGAAATGGGAAGACATATCAATGGATTTTATTGATGGTTTGCCTAGAACTAGGAGGGGAAATGATAGTATTTGGGTAGTGGTTGATAGGTTAACTAAGTCAGCCCATTTTATACCAGTGAAATCAGAAAGAAATGCTAATACCCTAGCCCAGTTGTTTATTAAAGAAGTAGTCAGACTGCATGGTGTACCAAAGACTATAGTAAGTGATAGAGATACCATCTTCACTTCAAGATTTTGGCAGAGCTTTCACAAGGCAATGGGGACTGATTTATGCTTGAGTACAGCATACCATCCTCAATCTGATGGCCAAACAGAAATTGTGAACAAATTGCTTGAAGACATGTTGAGAGCATGTGTATTGGATTGGGGAGGAAGCTGGGAAGATTACATATATCTAGCTGAGTTTGCATACAATAATACCCATCACAGTAGTATAGGCATGGCCCCCTTTGAAGCTCTCTATGGAAGGCCATGTTTATCACCTTCAAGTTGGCATGAGTCTGGAGAAAAAGTGGTCTTAGGACCAGAAAATGTGAAGGAGACTTCTGAAAAGGTAGCCTTGATCAGAAAAAGAATTGCCTCTGCCCAAGATAGGCAAAAGAAATATGCAGATCAAAGGAGGAAAGCAGTACAATATGATGTTGGGGATTATGTGTTCATCAAGATATCACCCATGAAAAAGGTTCTAAGGTTTGGGAAAAAGGAAAGTTGATTCCTAGATATATAGGACCATATAAAATTCTAGAAAGAATAGGGACAGTAGCCTATAAATTAGAATTGCCAGAAGAAATGAGAGCAATGCATGATGTCTTTCATGTGTCTCAACTAAGGAGATGGGTTCATGATAAGGAAGCAATATTAGAATCCTCTAAAGATGTGCAGATTGATCCTAGAATGATCTATGAAAAGGAACCAGTGGGCATAGTTTCTAGAGAAACTAAGAAATTGAGAAACAAAGAAATTAAATTAGTAAAAGTACAATGGAGTCTAGACCCAAATGATTGCACGTGGGAAGTGGAGGATAAAATCAGAAATGATTATCCTCAGCTGTTTGATTGAAGAAAAGGTAAATCTATATATATATACGTACATACTAATGAATGTGTTGGTTGAATATGCATTGTGATTTTTTATCTTGTGTTGATATGCATAGTGCTTAATAGGTGATTGGTTTGAAAATGATTTTGAAATCAGAAAAAAAAAATTTCTGAAGAAATAATACTTAAATTAAGTATGAAAGAATTGTGGGACACAATTCCTAAAAGGAGGGGTATATGTGATAACCCTGATTTTTGTGAGTAATTTCATGATTTAATTTAGTTTGTATTTGTTTGAAATTGCATTGAAAAAAAATAGGAATAGGAAATTGATTTGCAGATACCAAGTATAAAACATGTACAGGTGCACAAGGCAGTGCACAAACATGTACACAGTTTTCTGTGTGATAAAATAAGCAACAATCAATAGAAATAATAGGATATATGAATTACAAGTATATATGCATGTAGGCAGAAATCATCAAGCCTTGAAGAAAAAAAGAGACTTAGGCCAGGGTAGGCATACATGTATTATACATGTGCACAAAATAATACTGCAGAAATAAAAAGAAAAATTAACATTTGCATGAAAATGGTATGAGCTCTTGGACAAGTACTTTATCCATTTTTAGCAATTCCTTTTTACTTTAGAAAAAAAAAAGAGAAGAAATCATGCAAATAACATGACCGGGGCAATGAGGTATATTTTCTGGAAAATATACCATGACTATTTACCCATTTTCTCTAAAATGTTAGAATAAGAGGCAGATCATAGTTGGTAGGGTAAAATTGGCATTTGGTAATTTCCTAAAACCCTAGTAGCAGCCAGAGTTCATATAAGAAGACCTGGTGTGGTAAGGTTTTATGTTTGCTCTACCTCTTAAAAATAAAATATACAAGGTATAAACCAGAGAAAATAGGAGAAGGCAGAAGACTAAAAAGGGGTTCATAAGGCATAGGAAGAAGAAGGATTAATGTGAGTAATCTCACTGAAAACTTTGGCATTAAGACCTGAATATTGAGGCAGCCAGTTTGAACTAATTTTCTTTTACAAGTTATGTTTTATGATTGGATGACTTTGGCTTGTTAATGATTTGTTTAAGGGTAAAACCTCTATCTGATTTACCCAGGAAAAATAAGAGTCATGGATTTATGAACTAAAATGTTTGTCTGAGATATGGGTTAACTTTGAGATTGGGTGTTTTCTTTTATAAGTTTTCTTTGTAAGTTGTTTGTAAAATCCCCGGATTCAAGTAGTGGGTATATGGTCTAAAGGTAGAAAGAAATATGGGCTGTGACATTGTGTTGTTGCTTATGCCTCATATTAATTAAAACAAAAGAAAATGTAGAAGTGCAATGTTGTACATGTGCTGAGCTTCTATGTTTTATGAAATACCCAAATCAAATATACTTGTGGTTTAGCCAGATCATGAATCTGATTGAACCAGAGGTAAGGAAGAATATATATATATCTGGAAAATTACTCAGGACCATATGCTTACATCTTGATCCAGTGAAACCCATAGGCAAAATAATGTGCTAAGAAGTCACCTCACTCTTTTATGATAAAATGGTTGCTTCTGAGAATTTAACTTACCAAACTCTGGATGAATATATGTTGCTTGCATCATTTATGTTTCTCTGATTAAGAAGTGAGATGTAGAAGGGATTAGCACTGCTATGAAAAATATTAAAACACTTAGTAATTTAACTAAGGACTTGGGATCTTAGGGCTACCAAAGTATAGCTTGGCAAGGGGAATATTGCAAGTTCACACATGGTATGTTTATACCCAGGGGCCTGAGTGTGCTGGGTTAACAGAGAGATGTCCCAGGCAGTGTGTGTTTAAAAAGAAGAAAGTAGCTAAAATCCCTGATAAATTTGATAATGAATTCTAGGAATAGATTCAGTAGAGGTCTGGGCAAAATCCCTGATGGCCAGTAAAGTTGAAAAGGAGATGATAACTGGATTGAAGTTTGTATTTGGTTGTTTTGATGCTTTATTGGTGAATCTTGTGGTTGTTTTCTATGAACTAAAACATTGTGATCATATATAATCTGTTTGGCACTAATATGAATGCACATGCTTCACAAAAACATGCACACAGAAGATATTGAGTTTCTTATTCTTGCAAAGTACAGGAATATAAATGGAATTGAAATAAATCATGTTTTCAGTTAGATTATTCACACCAGACAAATAGTCTGACCCTTTTGTGTTCATGCACCATTGGGTGTCTCATATTTATATGGGGCAGTTCATGGTGATTTTGCAGGGAAATAGGGATTGCTTTGATCAAGCTTTGGATGTTAAACTGCTTAAGATTTGGATGCTATGTTTTTAAAAGTCTTTGCTGAAGTTAAATTAGATATTCATGTTGAACTATGTTAAGATATTTGTTTAAGTTGTCTAGAAAAACCAATGTATTATTATTCACTGTTTTGTAAGTGTTGAACTTACATGTAATAGCTGAACTATGTGCTTTGTTTTGTTAAATGCTTTGTTAAGAAAATGAATTTCAAGTTTCAAGAACAGTTAGGCTAAAATGGTAGAAAATCTGAGATTTGAAAGAATTTGTGGTTTGTATATATATCAAAAGATCTGGCATAGTGAATCCTTGTTCAAGTCAAAAATAAAAATCTGATAAAAGGGTTTGAGTTGCTTTGAAAACAAAATGATATGGCAGATACTTTGTATCAGAGTAGTGCAAACCAGAACAAGGCTAACATAGCCATTTTCTTAAGCCTGGGCTAAGACAGCACCCAAGTGTTTTAATTAAGTTTTAGATCTGTTTCACAGCCAAATACAGGGTAGACTCAGGCAATTATGTAAACAGGGGAAAAATAAAAAGAAAAAAAAACAAAAATTGGGTTGAACCGACCAGCATAGCACTCGAACTTGTGACCTCTCATGTATAAGTTAGGCGCGTTTCCATTACGCCTAGATGTTGCTTGTGTTCACTTAGGATCCACTTTATTATAGCCTGAGTTTGAACACACCTGCACAGAAACATGCACACACACATGCACAAGTAAAAGTAAAGTTGCCCAGTAAGAATATCAGAAGAATTTATAGCCTTGAGATATAAAATCAATAGTAATGCATTAACCCAAGTCATTTGAAAAGAAAGAATTAATTTTGAAAAGAACACCATTGCTATGTAGAGAGTATTTCTTTAAGCAATACTCAAACAGGTTTCTACCTTCAAAATTTCTATACTCTGATTTAGGTAGAAGATGACTTATATATCTCCATATATATAAGTTCAAGACAAAATGATTAAACCAATATTTATTGGCAGGAAGGTCCTGGATAGAAGAAAAATTGAATTAAATATTTTTCTTGATTAAAAATGGCCACTGAATGTTTGTATGGAAAAAAAAAAAAATTTTAAGTGGGTCATTTCACTTGGGCACCGTTTTTAACATAATTAACTGCTTTCATAAAAATACGAATCTTTTACTAGCATTTGTCACAGGCTTTTGCTTTTCCAAATTTAACTATATAGAACCCATTATCTCTTGAGTAGATTTGAAACTCTCCCATTCCACGTCGTTGTTATATAGAATTTAAAATAATGGTAATATGATTCGACCCATTATTTATAACACGATAGCATTTTGATAATTATCTGTAGCTTTGCTTTTAATTTGATTGTTCATTTTAGCATATCTTAAGTTGTTGACAATATGATTTGGGAAATACATTGTAGGTGTGAAAGTTATTACCACATTTTCTACCACTCTAGTGGTCCATGCTTTCGCTGTATGCATCTCTATAGGCTGATCAGATCAGTCTGCCCTAGGGTTGGATTCGACGGCCTTAGTAGATGCTGCTAGATCTGGGAATTTTGAGTTATTCCTCAAATTATAATGCTCTCTGTCAATTCTATGCGTAACATTTTCTCCGACCGTCCTCTCTCTTTACATCTAGACTGCTTTTTCATACCTTTACCTTCTTCAATACCACTTTTGTGAATCTGTCCCTTTTATCTTAGTTAGGAGGGTTCCTAATGTACGTGTCTTATTGAATTTGGAGGTCGAGGGTGTTGGTGGATCCATGTATAGTTAAACAAAAACTTTGTGTATGGATTAATTGTTGATGCACAAGTCAATAGTGTTTAATAGGAGAGTCGCGATGAAGAGACTCCAACTCTTTTATAAAACATTCCATGAAATATTCATTTTATGAATGTAACAACCCTAATTTTTATGGGTTTATGATGATGAATTCTAAATAGGGAAAAATTGAAATAATTTAACAAATATAAAAAAATGAAATTTTTATAAATGAAGGGATTTGACATTGAGACCTATTCAATTGTATTCGGAGTATCTATTATACATGAAAAACATATAAATATTTTTAGAATCGGATAACGGGGTCATTAATGGCTAGTAGATCACTGCATTTATAAATTCTGTGACGACCCATACTTTTATACACTGGTAGGTAGTTAAACTATCATTTACATAATCAAACCACTTTGAAATTAGCTAAAACTTTGAGTAATATAGTGATTTGATATTTTTGGCTTTAGAACAAATTGTGGACATTTTCAACCTATAAAACTGGTAATGACAATGACTTTTGAGAAGAGTCGAATTTGGGCCCGATTCTTCTTCCAATCGAAAGATTTGATAGATTTCCTTTCCATAAAGTGGTTATAATAGTAATTTGGCTTAGCCGTTTGAGAAGTATGACTATTTTAAATTTAGGTAGATTTTTGTCATTAAGGCCCAAAGTCCATTTTAGGACAAATAAGTGATTTCGGGAATTGTGCTAATCCTAAAGTTAGAGAAACCATTATATCACTATTCTATCCTCCCAAAATAATCCTAAACCACAATTAATCATCTCTCTAACTAAATCATCTTAACAACATACTATTTTAGGTTAAAATAGAGGGACTAAGGGAATCAAGCCGAGGAGAAACATTAGGGACCATCAAATCATCATTCTAGGTAAGGGAATTCGCCTACTTCGCGGTATGGATTAGGCTTTATTTGATATAGATTTATTTGATCGATTTTCCATTGATAGGCGAGTGGTTTATAACCTCTTACATTATATATATATATATATATATATATTGAAAAATATGTTTCAAAGTATTTCAGATACAATTTTCAATTTAAATACTATATTTTTAGATCTGACCTAATTTTAAAATGAGTTTCAAATGGTATTTTGATTGTTTAAATGGTTTAAATAACATGTTTGGATGATATAGGTTAATATAGCATGTTAGGTGAATGTTTTAATGCAGGTATCAGTCGTTTAATTTGATATAATGACGTCTGTTGTATGTTGTGGTTGCATGCATGTTTGAATGAATAACTGCATGGAAATTGAGGGATTGGGATAGGAAGAGTTGATTCTAGAGATGAAGAGCTCTTGAGTGTGTATAAAGTGGACTCTAGGGAGAAGTGAAGGACCGGGCCAAACAAAAGTGGGTGAAATAGGTAAATTTCAAAAAAAAATCTATGTTGGATTTATCAGGCCTATGAAATCTAAAGGGTTTATTAGATCCATCAGATGTTATTTCAAATAAAATCTTATTTTATTTAAATTTATTAATTTAATTAATTGATTTATTTTATTTATTGAGATATTTATATAAAATAGAGTGTATCAAAATACGTTGTTGTGTGTATATGTGTATAACAGTTTTTTTAACCATTTTGGTAAGTGAAGGGTCAAGCTGTTAATTATTCAAACTATTCAATAGGTCATAAATGTAATAAATGGGTAACTAATTAGAAATAACACCTATCACTTTTGAGCATGAGAAAAGACACATGAAAACATAAGTTGTAAATTGCAAATGTATATCATGATTGGGGAGAACATACAAACATAGCATGATGAGGCAACTAGATATGTCATGGTGCAATATATTATGTTAGGATGTCCATCTTATCCTTTCAAGCTTTCATAAGCATGCATCAAATCTAATTTAATCCTAATCTGCCATTTATATATTTATAGTATCCTTTACAAATCCCCGTATATTCACATGCATTAGTCAAATCCTTTTTGATCTAATTGTGTCAAAAACTCATAATACCAATTATTGATTGAACAAGTATGTTAACATTGCAAATTTAAACATATGCACACACACACATAGAGAGACACACACACACATATGATATAAATTGATTAAATTAAGTTGCAATTCAAAATCGTAAATTAAAGATCCAAGTTTGACTTTCTAGGATAAATTTGAATTTAGATTTAGAAAGGTTAATTGATATAAATATCTCTAATTGAACTTTTGTTAATATTGTAAAATATAAACATACTTTTATAAATATGTAATAAGATTTAAATAACTTTCAATTTATTCAAACTTCATGCAAACAAGACTAATTATTTTCAGCTAGTTCAAAATTGACTTGCACTTATATATATATATATATATATATCTGTGTGTGTAATGAAAATTTTGCAAAAACCCCTTTTATTTAAACTACTGGATTTGAAGTCAATATACACATGTTAAGTTGAATAAGAGATTAATGAATTCTGCAATTCTAAATAATCGTAATTTAAAAGCTGGATAGTTGAATTACATAAATTATAAGCTATGTTTTTAAAGCTATCACATATTTATTAAAAACATATCCAAGGTTAAATCCATACTTTTAAACATATGTGTATTTTGTATTCATAGATCTACATGAGATGAAATTGTTTTCTATTTTCAACAATATCAATCAAATAAGCATTTTGTTCAGATCTGATTTTACACACACACCCCTTTCTCATAGATCTAGTCAACATTCAAAAGAAAAATGAATTTATTTTTGATATTGCCTTATCAATGTTTCCCTTGGATGCACCATGAATGATAAATGCTCCTAGATCAAAATCTGAATCAATCTTCTAGCTTTTGCAATAGCTTGGATTACCATCTTTTTATTTTATTTTATGTGAGTGAGTGCCATTATTTAATTTAATTTCGGCCATTAATGGAGTGTCATGATGGCGGCTAGGTTTTGATGAAGAGAGAGCAAAATGAAAATTAGGTATGAATGGGGAAGAGTGATACTTATAGAGAATTACAATAGATCTTCTTCCATTAAATCTAGATCTACATCTAGATCTCGTTCCACTTTCCTTCTCTTCATTCTGGTATATCAAATATAATTATTTGCATGAAGTGAACGTTCCATAGATAAGAAATGCATATATAGTTAATGAGAACATATGTAGGTACTGTAATTTACACTACTACTAACCTATTTCCCCTTTACATATGACTTTGTTGTCCATGATTTTTATTTAAAAATATTTATACATTATAAAAGTGGAGAATATATAAATACATATGTATACATTAAAAACATGTTAGATAATCTTACATGATTTGAAATTTAAGATTACCAATAGTGAGTGTGGTTTTAACTAAGAAATGTTTGAAATTAAAAATGACATTGATTACACAAGATCCATCTTGTGATTTCAAAATAGAGCAATTCATGTATATTACCGTGCGTATGTGTGTATGTATTATAATTTACAGTTAACATTTAAATTAAGCTTATTATTTAGAAAGGAAAAATTCAAAACTTTAAAGTCGAAGAGAAATAAAGGATTTAGAATTTACACAAAAGTACATTTATAAATTTCGGATCAAAAAGAATTTTTTTTAAACAATGATAAATACATTCATACTCAAAATATCAACCTTTTAACAAAAGGAATTAAATTTCAAGGTGAAAGTTTATTAGTTAACATGAATTTTTTTTAATTTAGATTTATGCATATAGATATTATAAAATTCTAAAATAGATATCAATCAAAAATTAGTTAATTTTTTAAACAGAATTTCAATGAAATAGAAAAAGAATTGGACAAGTTAGCCATACGTAAATTTATGATAATAACATACAAATCTAAACAACACAAAAGATATCAACAAATTAACAAAGAAAAAGGAGGACTAGATCATAGAATATGTTTTGAGATGAATGAAGAGCAAAAACAGAACTGAATTAAATCAACTTAATTAACATATTTTCAACAAAGATAGAGATAAAAGGGTTTGAATAAATTGTTACAATATAAACCATAAAACAAAAGATGAATCATTTAGGATCCAAACACATAAGTAACATAAATAAATTAAATTATATAATTACCTAGGGATATTTTCAAAAAATCACACCTTGAAACGATGAATCAATTCTCCTAGACTTATTGGAATCAATCTCCAGAATTAATAAGAAACAAGGGATAAGAACCACCTTTATTTTCTTATAATTTTGGAATATTTTTCCTTCATGGCCACTGAATTTTTGGCGTTGATAGATGGGAGAGGAAGAGAAAGATTTTGTCAAGAAAGAATGAATGATAAAAGAAATGAAAGGAGATTTTCTAGGAATGATAAAAACCTTTCCTATTCATTCCTTAAAACATTCCCCGTTTATTTCTTTTTAAATCTCAATAAAATCCTCTCCCTCTTCTACATGTATGGTTGGCCATGGATGCTGTTACATGGGCCTTCAAAATCCCATTATCATTAATCTTATTTAAATCCAATTTAAATGTTCTACCGATATCGTATATCGCTGCACGCGTTTATAACTCTTATATGCGCACTTTATCAAATAATAATGGTACTTAAATAAATCAAATAAAAATTTAATAAATAATATTTCATAAATTTTAATTACTATAACTACTTTAAAAACACACTTAGCATTTATTCTATTTAAATCCAATTTAAATATTTTACCGACACCGTATATCGATATGCACATTTATAACTTTTATATACGCACTATATTAAATACTAGTGGTATTTAAACAAATAAATTAAATTTAGTAATTAATAATTCATAAATATTAAATAGTTTAATTAATTTACAATGATTATGAATTAACTAAATCATGCGGTTCATTCAGAGTATTCATCATTTCGGTTGTACGACTCAAATGTGTAAATTCAGTTAGCGATTAATACTAAACAATTCAAATATTAAAGTTTACACGCCACCTTAGCTAGAAGTATAACAATTTGGCTGAATTTATCGCTTACACATCTTTTCGATAAAATTCAATACTACATATTATAAGCGTTACCCGGTAGAAATGATTATTTACACCAATTTTTTCGTCAAAACTATATCACATTAGGGCTTATGGAATTTGGTTTTGATCAAAATTCCAACTTTATCCACATTCAACTTTGTAAGTCCAAACACATAATCATTGGTTCAACAATAACAATTACATTAATCATGTTGCTTTGGCCAGAGAGAATCGTTTGAGTTGACTACATGCGACCGGGACACTAACCTTATATAACCGAGGAGACAAATTCTCCATTGGATGGTGTTTCGCTTTCAATGCTCAAACCCAACTATAGTCGATCGATGGATGTCATGCCATGATTTAACTATAAAAAAAGTGGAGTGTCCATATTGAAGTTCTATCATATTCTCAAGTTGAGCGAACTGTGTAGCATCATTACTTCAAAATTCTCTGTTTGACCTTAGTTAAAATAACCAATAGAGAACTCTCGAGTGAGTCATTCCATAGTTATCTAATAATTATCAGTATATGACCCCTTGTTTCCTCTAACAGCCATGAGTAATACACTGCCTAACATTTAGAGAGCGTTACGCACTCTAGTCTCAACAGATGTATCGATACCCCATCTCGAAGCATCTTGACTAGGAACATTTAAAACAATATATCATTTTAATATAATAAATTTCTCGTGATTACAACACATTGTAATTACATTCACATAACATATCATTTAAGGATTTTTTATTTAATATACTTTAAATAATTAGTTAATTAATTATATCACAATATAACAAGTATATAAAAGAAAGAAAACACCTTTTATTTTGAACAAGATTGGTTATTGTTTGCAACCAAATTGGTCGCAAACACCTAAGAATAGGTTTATGTAGGGAAGTAAATGTAGAAAACTAAATTAAAACAGAGGAATATATCAAACTAATAAGAAAATCAAAACAATAAACAAGAACACCAGGATTTATAGTGGTTCGACGTTGTATGCCTATGTCCACATTGAATATTCTCTTTATTAATTCACTATTAACTTGATTATAGTAGAAAACAACAAGAATAAGGAAGAATGTTGATTACAATAAAGAAATATGTAACCAGCAGCGTAAAGATCCTCAAAATGACCCTCTAGGCCAGTATTTATAGGTGAAGATGACCACCAATCTCTCTGAAACTTCGGCTACAGGACTTCCTTATCCATATGGGCCCACCATAGGGGTCGCTAGGCCGAAATCCCAATGAATAGGGATCAATACCGATCCCTCCATTGGTTGATTTTAGGGCAAGGATCCCTATGATAGCTTCTTCATGCTTAGATATGATAGCTCTCCAAATACCATATTGATTGGAAAAGTAGAACTCGTGCTTTTGTTTGATCTTTGGTTCAGATCTACTTTGAAGTTATTCCTGCCAAACCCTTCTAATGGGTTATGTCGATCCCTCATCCTTTGCCATTTTGACATGCGATCCCTAGGGCATGATCCCTAAGGTTTATATACTCTGCTCTCCCAATTCCATTTGTTTTAGACTATGGGATCCCCATATATCGATCGCTGAATGCTAGAATGCTCATGTTTTACAATACATGCCGACCCCTCCTTGGGTAACCCAGATATGCCGATGCATTCCTTTGCTGAGCTCTCTTATGTTTCCTCCATGCCAATCCCTCTTATTCTATTATGTCGATCCATCTTCTTCTATAAGGCCATGTCGATCCCTTTTATTCCTCAAGGCTATGTCGATCCATCTTCTTCCAAAATGCTATGCTGATCCCTTCTTGCTCCACAATGCTATGCCGATCCCTTCTTGCTCCACAATGCTATGCCGATCCCTTCTTGGTCCACAAGGCTATGTCTATCCCTATTATTCATACCTAACTTCCATATTTCTATAATCTTGCATCGTTTATCTATCAATTTTGTTCAATCCTGGCTTCATATAACCATTTGAGCTCTGCTTCTGGGTTCTATAGCTGTTGTTCCATGTTCATCCTTCTTGATAACAGTCGAATTTGTCTTACGCAATTAGTCCAATATAGTTGGTGTTTGTACCAAAATTGGGTACAAAGCTCTTCGGACGTATTTGAAGAGATTAACGTGAAGAATATAAATGAAAAATGAGGTTAATCTAATAAACACGCCAAAAACAAACAAACAGAAGTATAAGAACATAGGTATTTAGAGTGGTTCGGCGTTGTAGCCTACATCCACTATAGACAGTTTGCTGTTTTATTGATGATTCTCGCTGGAATAGTACACTCGAGATACAATGGAGATTTCGGCAGAGTATTGGCGTAGAAGAATTCAAAAGTCCATTTTCTAGAGGTACTGGGCTGCTATTTATAGGCGTAGGATGAAAATATCTAGCTCAAATCACGGAAGACTCCTTCTCTCATGTGGGTGGGCCCACCAGATCGATCCGAGGTTGATTGGGATCGGTCCATGATCGATACACACTCACTTTGTATCAATCCAAAACACATCCATTTGGGTCGAGATCGATCATAGACCAAGTAGAGGTGGTACACAAGCTCCTATGAAAATTTGGTGGCATTTGGACTTGTAGATTTCGAGTTATGGTCGATCCAAGTTTGTATTCGCAAAACAGTGCCGAGTTCGTATCGATACAATTCGTATCGATGGCTTCGTATCGATGCTGGCTCGTATCGATCAGGGTGACGTGACACTATATTTTAGGATCGGTCCACTTTTCATGCCGAGTGACCGAGTCTTCGACTTGAACGTGTTCTGTTCGTATCGATACAATGCAATTCCATTCGTATCGTTCTGGGTCGTTCTTCTCGTATCGATGCTCGGTGCTCTACTTTGTATCGATGATGCGTTGCTACTTCGTATCGATGGCTTTCACTTCAGTTTGTATCGATATGTACTCATTCCTTTTGTATCGAAATTTTCTTATACATTTCGTATCAATCATTGGCCGATCGATACGAAGTGTCTGGACGAGATGATCGATAAAAATAGCTTTAAAGCTAAAATTGTGGAAGTCTGATCGATGCGGGCTACTGAGGGATACAAAGAAATGTATTTGCTGATGGATACGAACAAATGCTTTTTTAACGGATGGATACGTAATCCCATGGATACAAATGAGGCTGGTTTTGATGGATACGAAGGAGGTTGAATCATGATGGATACGAAATGAGGCTTCCTTCGTGCATCTTGATCGATCAATATCTTGAGCATACGAACTCTGATTGACTTGAAATTTGGAACGTTGACTTTTATATCTTTGCTAGTCATATTACATCAATTGTAGCTCGATTTGGACTCGGAAAAAATTCACCAGTATCCATAGACCTGTGTATAACCGATCTTCGGGACGGACCGTCTTCGATTTCCAGTAGATTTCCTGGTGTCACGGCCTTGCCAAAAGGCGGGATAACATTTGACCCCAAAGAATGTCTTGTGAGAATATGACATGCTTTGAAAAGTTACATTCTTCATTCTGAAAAGTTCTATCTGATTCATTGAGCAGTTGTTGTCTTTTTGTCAAAAGATGTAACCTTTGATTGATTTCCAATACTATAAATGTTGAATTGTTGACTGCCAATGATTGTACAGTGCATTATTGTAACTGAATGTCGAGTGTTAGCAATTTGTTATTCATCGTTGTAATTGTCACCAGGTGAGCATTCAATTCTTGTAAATTTTGAAAATTGAATGTTAATTCGTCATACATAACTTTATGTTAACCGGACTCTTATCAACCTTTGCCGTTTACGAGTCGTTGTCAAGTTTTTTTTGAATCAAGTTTCGTATCATCCTCTCCTGGATCGATGTGAAATTCGAGTTGTAACGACGCTTGATGGTCGTTTTTGAATATCCCTTCATATCGATCCTCTCCTGGATCGATTTGAGAAGTTGAAAAAATATCTTCATATCGATGGTGATCGATACGAATTTATTGGCCTTTTTTTATAAAAAAAAATCGTATCGATGGCCATGAATCCCAATGGTCTTCAAAATGATCGGTACGAAGTTGTAATTTCGTATCGATGGACTTATGATGAATAGGAACAGTCCAATCGGTCCTCCGAGTATCATTCGTATCGATGGGCCGATGGATACGAACAGTGGTTGCTTCAGATTGATGGAGAATGGATACGAAAAAGCTTTCTTCGTATCGATTGGAGGAGAAACTGCTTTGATCGGTCACTTACACCGGGAGGCGAATCGACACTAGCCTAGGGTCGAGTCATATAAAAGCCTTTGGTACTTAGAAAAAATTCACTTGCTTATTTGTCTGCCTTTAGTATCGATTGCAAAACCAAGGAATAGAAACTGCTCTCGCTAGTGAATCGAACCAAACTCCCATTCCTTAAACTAATTGCCGATATTAGGTAAACAATCGACCACATTTATTCATAAAACGATGAGATCCGAATCTTTTGTGCCATTTCATTTGCATTCACGGCCGAGTTTGATGAAGAGGAGGCCATAAATGGTCGGAATTAGGTCGAGGAAGGCCGGAGATGGTTTTTGTGTGGCTTTGGAGAAGATGAAGTGTAGGGGACACAAAGAAGACACCTGTATCGATCTGGGATGAGGGGTTTGCATCGATCTGGAACTGATGGGTAGAAGGAGGAAGTTTGTATCGATCTTGGATGTAGTGTAATTCCGTATCGAAGGGAAGCTTTTGCTTCGTATCGACGGCTGGTGGAACTTCAGATCCATTGATCGATACAAAATGGCGATCAATACGGCGGTGTTGATGTTGATCGATACACAATGGCCTTTGTTGATCGATACAAAATGATGCTCTAGGACCGATACGAAGTGATGGTTCTGGTGATCGATCCAAGTCTAAATTTTGATGGATACGAAACATAGCATGAACATCTGACTCCGACGAGCTTCTGCCCTGCATAATTGGATTTAACTGTTTCACTGCATATTTGACTACCTTTTGAAGCTCTTCGATGGAACTGTAACTTGACAAAATTTAGTGAGCTTTAACTTGGATCGATCTCCGAAGTCTGGATGGCACGGGGGTGACGGTCTGCGATGTCGGTCACTCCGGTTGAATTTTGAAGACTTGTCGTTCAAACATCTTTCAAATCTCATAGAATCTCTTAAGTAATATGTAGCACCGCACTGAACAACACATTCACGCACTTCACATTGGGGGAAATATGGGTTTATTGACGTCTAACGATGATTTTTGCTGAGTTGAATAGCTATGGAACCTGGAAATTTACAATCGCAGGATGTTCAGAGTCCACCTCTTCATGTAATCGAGATGCTGGCTATCGCAGCCGAAGTTGTCAGTCCTGCTCCAGATGAGCTACCAGGAGCAGTCTTCATCGAGCATCCACAAGACTCCGTTCCTCCCAATATTTCTGAGGATATGCTGGGCCGGATTTTTCTAAGGCATGGGCTATCAATAAACGATGTCTTGTTACCAAGACCAGAGGATAGAGCTCACACTCCTCTGAAAGGGTATACAGCCTGTAATAGATTTATGTGTGTAGCCGGGACACTCCCCTAATTTAATCAATTCATCCGAGAAGTTCTACTTTTCTTGAGGATCACTCCACCCCAATTGCATCTGAATGGTAATGCCCTGCTGAACAGTTTATTCATCGTCTTCATGGAGCATCTTTTCCACCCCCCAACTCCAGAAGAAGTCAGATACTTGTTCAATATAAAAAGTCGAGGAGATAATTCTTCCTTCACTTCCTTGGAGGCAGTTAGGAACTGTCAGATTGTGGTTGGGGCTTGAGGCAAGCTGAGCTATTTTAAGATCGAATGGTTCTACGTTCGATGTCCACCAGGATTCGCTAGACGGTGGCTAGCAAGACATAAGTGCTTCAACTCCTTTGTTGGTTAACTGGATAATAATGCTCAATTCCATAGTTTAACACTTTCTTTTCCTTTACAGTTTGATTTCGCGACCCGAAGGCGCTCAGTTTAAGGAGATTGTAAGGGTCCTTCAATAGGTGCCTGCCGAGTGCAGAGAGATTGATGAGGTCCTTACTGATGAAAATCTGAGGGCCGTTGAGCTAATCGATAGAGATCGAAGCATCGGGCTTGAAGGATTTCTCAGGATGGCTCCAGCAAGGCAAGTCAGAAGAAGAGTTCCTGGAATCGTGATCACTGAGCAAGGTGATGATGAGAATATACCTGCTGGAGACGAGCCCGCACCCGGGCCCTCGCAAAGCCATCGACATTCAGAGAGGATAAGGAAAGGCAATACCATCGCCTAGAAACCTTCGAGACACAAGTCTGTTGTAATGTCTTTGCCAGCAGCGGCTATTGTAATTTCAGAGGCTTCCTCTTCACAAATAGAGAGTTCTTTCGAGGGACTTACAGATATTCCCATTCCGGATGATGTGTCTCTTCATCAAGATATCGGATTAGAGGGGCTCCAAAGTGCCTTAGATTTAGGAGAGCCAATCCTTCCGAGTACGGCTACTACAATCGGATGGTTGAGGGGTTTACACATGCATGCACATACTTCACAACACCACACAACTAATACTCATGAGTTGTTCAATCTCTGGGGATAACTAATTATGTTTCTCTTTTCACTTTACACATACAGTGTCAAAGAAAGGATCCATGATCAATAGCCTTCGCGCCGCACGCCAGTCTTTGAGCTCATATCCAGAGTCTCGTAGGCATGAGTCTGATTATGATCGCCGTTACTCTAGTCAAGATAGGGATCGCTATGATAGGGAAAGAGATAGGGAAAGAGATAGAGAGAGAGAAAGAGAGAGGCGAGATAGGCGTCGCTCCCGGTCGTGCTCCCCTCTACCTAGAGTTCCTTTGCCATCCTCTAGCTCTGAAATACACACTACTGACACTTCGCGCCAGCCGGTGCCTCCACAAACTTCAAGGCCTGGCGAGCAGCACCATAGGACTGGGGCGGACGCTTCTATTGTTACTGCATCAGCGGCTATAGAACCTACAGGGGAGGGAGCCGCCCAAATTGCTCAGCTAAAAAAGGAATTTCCTAACATCTGCTTTGATGGCTTCCACTTCCCTCTAAATTTGCAGCTGATTCCAAAAGGGGCAGATAAAACTGTGCATGACTTTGTTTATCATGCCTACAACCAATATCGTGAATGGAAGAAAACTGCAGAGAAAGCCTCGGTTGTGGCATTCGATCGGGCAAAAACAATCGAACTGTTGCAAAAAAGTCTCGCCCAGAAAGATCGCATAGTACAAGTGCTCACTAATGAGAATGATACTTTGAGGAACTCAGAAACGGAGGCCTTGAAGAAAGTCGATGAGGCCAATAAGAAGATGGAGCAGATGAGGCAAGAGCACATAAAACTGGTCGATGATATGGGCCACAGGAATGCCACCGTCACAGCTGAGAGATATAACGTGCTCAAAGAGCTTAATGAGCTTAAAGCGAAGTACACTGAGGTCGTCAAAGAAAATGACGATGCTAATGAAGCTGCTCAGGAGGCATGTGATCAGATTGTGGAAATCAAGGGTGAGTGGGATGAGGCAGTTCTGAAGGTCCAAGAAGCCGAGGCCAGAATTGAAGCCGAAGTTAGAGCAGCGCAGGCCAGGTTAGAAGGAGATATGGAGGACCTTCTAATCACTTACAACGTCAATGTCTTGAAATACCGTTGCTTGAGCTGGCTCGTTGACTATCCAACTCATTTGTATGACGTCTGGCGCCGCTTGGTGGATGATGAAAAGGTTGAACACCATACTACATCCATCGATGAGTTTGACTTGGAGAATCGGGTGCTAACTGAAGATGAGAGGAGAGTTCTCCATGAGGCCATCGTTACATTTGAGAAAGAGAAACTTGCCAATCAACATCCGGAGGTTGAAGAAGGTTTTGGTGTTGAGCACTATGACGCAATTTTCGAAATACCCGTGTCAACCCAATCTGAGCCTACTTCTATAGTTGATCCTCCAGCTGTTCCAGCTTACGATCCCGATCAACCGCACTTGACTTTGATTTGCGAGCATGTCTCTGAAGGCGCTCTAGCTCCACCTATAAGCCAATCTGAGGAAGGTATTCAGAACACTTCTTGTATTCATTTAAAGTTTGGAGTATTATCAAAAGAAGTCACTAATATTTTTCTTATCTCCATTCAGTTATAGGAGCTGCATCGGCCGTACCCCCTGCAACCCAAGGGCAGTAGCAAGAGCAAGGGGCCATCATGACGGAGGCAACAACAACTACAGCTGCCACTTTGACCGGGGAGCTCATGAGAGTGCTTTTATCTTCAACGAACAAATGGTAGAAGAACTCCTCGGTCCTCAGAGCGATCCACTTACTAACATGCCTTCTGTTATGGATGAAAGTGTGTTTACAGCCAGCTCTTCGACCCCAACTGGTGGCATCCCAGCGGACACTCTGGCAGTTCATGATGAGGCGATAATGGCGGAGATCAGTGCCGAGATGGCAAGTGCCGAGCTGGGTAGCAGTATTGGAGGTGGTATGGCAGGTCTTGGCCCGGCCCCTTTATGTATGATATCTCCGGGCGGTACAATCATCATCAATGGTGTACCCCCTATGTCTTCTCATATAGAAAGTGCCTTCGTTCCTCCGACCATGCATTCTGAAAGTATTCCAATTCCTGTAAGTTCGGAGGAGGAGACTACCATACTTTTCCCGACCGGGGACCAACCGGCTAAAGGCAAGAGTTTGAAAAGGCACCACAACGGTAGCTCTAGTGGATCGACGCTGAAAGGGAAGAAGAAGACGAAGAAACATAAGGAGTAGGCATGTCTCTTTGCATCCCTTTTTGGTAGATAGGTAGGAATTCCTTTTTTGTTTTCTATAGGTCGTGTATAGATGCAGGTTCGACCCCTGCTAATAGGAATTTTTGGACTAATATTTTTTCATACTTATTTTGATTCCAAGGAATAGATGAAATAAAATCTCGTTTTGTTTTTAACATAACTCCAAGTTTATTTGCTTAAGTGTTTCAACACTTGAATTTTTATTCAATACACTTGTGAAGTTTCAATCTCTGGGTAGGACTTGTGTTCGGCTGTTAAGTCTCGGAGTCATGGCTCCGAGTCGTAACCAAACATTAAGTCGAGTCCTAATGTTGTACTATCTCAATCAGTAGCTTGTGCTCAAGTTATGCCCCCGGTCATGGGGATGAATTGAAGTGGCCGGATGATAATTTCTTTCCGCCTTCGACACTTTTGATTTAACCCAGTCAGAACCAAGTTATAGTGGAATGAGCCCGAGTGGTCGGATCACATTCCCTCATTTATTGGTAATCACATCCACACTCTGGGGATCGAACTTGTGTGCTGGCGATCGATCATGCCTGCTTGATGTTTAAAGTTACGTCCATGCTTCGGGGACTGATGTTCTTTTATGGGCGGTCAGTCACACCCACTTTAATAGTTAGAATTGCGTGCACATTCTAGGGACTTAGGTTGATTTATGGGTGGTCAGTCACACCCAATTAATGTTTGGACTCCAGTTCGCACTCTGGGAATCTGGAGTTAGTTGTGGGTGGTCAGTCACACCCAATTAATATTTATACTCCAGTTCACACTCTGGGAATATGGAGTTAGTTGTGGGTGGTCAGTCACACCCAATTAATGTTTATACTACAGTTCGCACTCTAGGAATCTGGAGTTAGTTAACAGACGGTCGACCATATCTGTTTTGAGCTTTGGGATCCCGTTCGCACTCTGGGAACGATAAATTGATTAGGGTCGCGGATGGTCAGGTCACATCCACCTCGAGTGAACAAGCAAAGTCGTAGATGAACGGATCCATCCTCCACGAGCTTGTAAATATGAAAGGCAAGGTCGTTAGATGGACACATGTCTGAGTGCGTCCAGGCAAACACATAAAGGTTTGCCCAGAGAAATTCAACCAATTCCTCTCTCATCTGTTGGCTTAGTTGAGATCCGACCTTTAACATTCTTGAGTCATCATCATCATCGACCGAGACATCGATCGTCAACTCTACCGGGGTAGCCTGGCTGTCTTTGACTTCCTCTTTGCTATCATCATATCTTGGATCAAGATCTTTTAGGAATTGGTTGTGGCGCTCGAGCCTAAGCTCAGGCGTTAGCTGTCAATTTTCGCTGAAACGGACGTAGAGAGATTCCTCTATGTCCTTGCCCTTCTCTTTCCGCTGCACCTCCTGCAGCTCAACAACATAACTAGTGTGTCCAGCTGCCTGATCTCCTTGAACAACTCCAACCCCATTGTCTGTGGGGAACTTAAGAGTTAAGCACCATGGGGCGATCTCTGCCCTGAATTCGGCTAGGGCCGGTCGGCCCAAGAAAGCATTATGCGGAGAGAAATATCCAACACAACAAATTGCAGCATCCGGACTCTCCGACGATCTCCTATCCCCAACTCCACTGGTAATTCCACTATCCCAGTGGGTATCGTTGCACATCCATTAAAGCCATGTATGCGAGACTGGCACGACTTTAACTCCTTCGCTTCCATTTTCATTCGATCATAAGCTCATTTAAACATAATATTTACGGAGCTTCCACTATCTACCAAGATCCTCTTCATCCAAGCAGGACCTATTTGAGCTGATATGACTAGTGGATCAATGGTGGGGGCTTCGACCCTATCAGCATCTCTGTCTCGGAAAACGATGTCGTCTGTCATCGTTTTTAGTTGTTTCGCCGGAGCCCCATCATCAATATTACTGCAACACTCAAAGTCAGCATGCCTAATCGAACTGGCATACGACTCTATTTCCCTCCAGCTCTGATCCTCTGGATGAGGACCACCACTAACTGTGTTAATAACCAACCTCCCGCCAGTACGCGCGGGTTTCTCTAGTCTAGCCTGATTCTGAACTTGATTCTGGTTTGATGGGCCCGCACCTCCAGCCTACGACACCTGAACAAATTGCTCCAACTTTCTCTCTCGGATTTACTTCTCAATAATATCTTGTAAATGGCGACACTCATTGGTATTGTGACCGTAGCAATCATGGAATCTACAGAATTTCCCATATTGAATTTGTTTTTCGGATGACTGCTTCGGAGCAGGCTTCTTATATTTGCCAGTATTATAGGTCTGCAAATAAACATTCTCTAGGGATGTATTCAATGAGTTATATTGGTCAAACATCAGAGCTCTGCGTCACGGTCCGCGATTTTGATCTCGCTTCTTACCCTGACCTCCATCACCTCTTAGCCGATTCTGCTTATTATGTATATTCAACTGCACTTTACCGGAACTCTCACCGGTATGTTTCACAGCAACGTTACTTTGAATGCCTTCGACACTGGGACTCGCATCGTCCTGCTTCCTAGATCGTCTAGCATCTTCCCTTCTCAAGAACTGGGCTGGCTTAACATAGAAACGATCCAACGATGTGGGTGGCTTCCCAGCCAACCAATTTCCAAATTCAGAATCGGGGTCGATTCCCTTAGTCAATGCCATCAAGATTGAATTGTCATTTGGATTGCTGACCTCAGCACAGGCGGCGTGAAACCTTTCCAGATAATGTCTGAGTTTCTCTCCTGGAAATTGAGTGACGCTGGATAAGGTGTTAACATCCTTCGACCTCGTGACGTGCATATGAAATTGTTCAACGAACTTGGTTGCCAACTAATCAAAGCATGATATGGATCAAGGTGGTAAACCAGTAAACCACATGGTTGTGATACCTCCCAAGGAAATAGGAAAGGTTCTACATTTAACCGCATCGTCAGCTCGAGCGGCGTTCATGAGCCATTCATACTTTAGGATGTGCTGATTAGGATCTGAGCTCCCTTCATAAATAGGCAAAGTTGGTATCCTGAATCAGTGAGGTGGTTCAGCATAGAGGATGTCATCAGTGAACAGAGTATGACTTCGGGAGATTCCCCAATCGTCATTGGTGAGGCCTTGACTTTCATGGATCATCTAACGGATCGTGGTTGGATGTCCAACATTTGGATATTCTAAGCCAAGGTGTGGTCGGGTTCCATAATGCCAGGATGGTCCAGGCGCGGTTGACGGTCCATGCCTCGCCTCCTCGGTTCCAGATCTTCGGGCATATATGGTTCAGGAGTATGATTGCGTTGACGAAGGATCGAATCTGCTACATTCCGAACGTTAGCTTCCAAGTCTATGGTGGCGACAGTAGCACGACCATCAGCAGTGTGATAAGGAATTTCCTCCCTTCGGGAGGAGGGTCCAACCTGGTGACTTGTAGATGGACCAGCTCCTGCTTGTCCAAGATCGAGAGGGCGCTGATGCCTGGGAGCTTGCACATAGCTTCCATCCAGTCGTGGGCGTGCAGATCTGTGATTGTAATCAGAGGAAGCTGAGCTTTCAGTGGATAAATAGGAAGCTTGATCCCTTCTGGATCTCCTTCGTCTTTCTTGGTTCAGTCGGTTGGTTAACTCCATGTTGGTATAGATCTGCTAGGTAAGCTGTTGGTGGCTTTGGGTCAGCTCTTGCGTCAACACCTGGAACTCCTCTCTGGTGACAGGGCCCTATGGATCTGAAGGTCCAGCTGAATTCTGACCTGTAGCGGGCAGTTGCGCAGGGTTCTGTCTATCTTGTCCTTCTTGATCTACAACGGTTGAGGCGGTCCTAGTAGTAACCATGGTGAATGATGTAGCTCCTTCCTAGATTTGATGCAATCTGAATAGGATGGAAGAACTATTGGATGTGAGATCTGGATCTTCTCCTTAGATTCTTGCAATCCAACGACGGTAGTAGATCTAAAGAGCAGGAGAAAAGCTAGGTTTTTCAGTGAAAGCACCAAAGTGTTTGTACCAAAATTGGGCACATAACATTTTGGACGTATTTGAAGAGATTAAAGTGAAGAATATAAATGAAAAATGAGGTTAATCTAACAAACACGCCAAAAACAGAAAAACAGAAGTATAAGAACACAGAGATTTAGAGTGGTTCGGCGTTGTAGCCTACGTCCACTATAGAAAGTTTGTTGTTTTATTGATGATTATCGCTGGTTACAACTGATTACAACAGTACACTCGAGATACAATGGAGATTTCGACAGAGTATTGGCGTAGAAAGTCCAAAAGTCCATTTTCTGGAGGCACTGGGCTGCTATTTATAGGCGTAGGCTGAAAATATCTAGCTCAAATCAGTGAAGATTCCTTCCCTCACGTGGGTGGGCCCACCAGATTGATCTGAGGTTGATTGGGATCGATCCATGATCGATACACACTCACTTCGTATCGATCCAAAACATATCCATTTGGGTCGAGATCGATCATAGACCAAGTAGAGGTGGTACGCAAGCTACTATGAAAATTTGGTGGCATTTGGACTTATAGATTTCGAGTTATGATCGATCCAAGTTTGTATTCGCAAAACAGTGCCGAGTTCGTATCGATACAATTCATATCGATGGCTTCGTATCGATGCTGGCTCGTATCGATCAGGGTGACGTGGCACTATATTTTAGGATCGGTCCACTTTTCATGCCGAGTGACCGAGTCTTCCACTTGAACGTGTTCTGTTCGTATCGATACAATGCAATTCCATTCGTATCGTTCTGGGTCGTTCTTCTCGTATCGATGCTCGATGCTCTACTTTGTATCGATGATGAGTTGCTACTTCGTATCGATGGCTTTCACTTCAGTTTGTATCGATACATACTCATTACTTTTGTATCGAAATTTTCTTATACGCTTCGTATCGATCACTGGCTGATCGATATGAACTATTTGGACAAGATGATTGATACAAATAGCTTTAAAGCTAAAATTGTGGAAGTCTGATCGATGCGGGCTACTGAGGGATATGAAGAGATGTAGTGGCTGATGGATACGAACTAATGCTTTCTTGAGGGATGGATATGAAATCCCATGGATACGAATGAGGCTGGTTTTGATGGATACAAAGGAGGTTGAATCATGATGGATAATAAATGAGGCTTCCTTCGTGCATCTTGATCGATCAATATCTTGAGCATACCAACTCTAATTGACTTGAAATTTGGAACGTTGACTTTTATAGCTTTGCTAGTCATATTACATCGATTGTAGCTTGATCCGGACTCGAACAAAATTCACCAGTATCCATAGCAGACCTGTGTATAACCGATCTTCGAGACGGACTGTCTTTGGTTTCCAGTAGATTTCCTGGTGTCACAGCCTTGCCAAAAGGTGGGATAACAGCTGGGTCAGGATACCGGGTATCACTTTCCCCCCAAAGTACATCTTGTGAGTAACATGACGTGCTTTGAATCAAAACATATCTGAATTGTTGGAAAGAAGTCCATCCGGCTTCCTGATTGATTGCTATTCTTTTGTCGAATCGTTTTCCAAGGCATTGAATTCTCCATTAAATGTTAAGACACTTGGTCGACTTTTAATAATACAAGTCCAATGTTGTATTCCGTCAGCATATTCAAATCTGGTCATGCGGGACTTATAAACTTTTTATTGTTTGATCCAGCCTCGAAGTTGAAGGTCTCATGTTTGATTTCAATTTCTATTGATTTCAAAAAGATTAAACTTTTGAATTACTCACGCGTATATTCATACATGTTTCTGTCATCGGTTCCCAAACGTGTTCGAACGTTCATAGGTCATTGCCAGTTTTTATAGTATTTTGTATGTTCGCATTTACAGTCAAACCTTCATGAGCACTATCGTCATTCACTTTTCACACATCCATTATTTCTTCTTTTTTCATTTTATTTCATTTCATCATTTTTATATAAAGAGGGATCGACATTCTACAAGCCAATCCATTGCTAAGGCTACACAAATAGGGTTCGACATGTTCCAATGCCGAACCTTTTCCATGCCGAACCTTCTCCATACCTTTGACTTGCTCAACCCTTTGGCTGATTCCTCTTCCATACACACACATATATAAACCTTCCTTCATTTCTTTCTTCACTTTTTTATTCCACTTGCCTTTGCATAAAACATTCTTGCCGAACCCAAAGTATTACAAAACTTCCTTGATGAACAAAGGATCCTCAACCTTAGACATTAAGTCCAAACATGACTTCAATCAATCCCCTAAAGTTGCTCTTCTTTCGTCTTTAATCCAAATAAATTCGAACGCTCGTCTATGATTTAATTCAATACTCCACCTTTTGATATAGGTATGAACTTATGATATTTCTTTCGATTATCCGATTAGGTTATCGGTATTGAGCTACTGATGTGAGCATAAGGTGGCGATGGCGAACGTTAGGATACGAGAGAGAGAAAGAAGAAGGAGATGGGTTCTGGTGAAGGTCTTGATGGAGAAGGAGTTAGAAATGGAGATTGGCAGGGTTCGGCCTATGGTGAAATGGCAATGGCAGGGGTCGGCAAGAGTTTGGTTTGTTTGTTCAGTTATGATGAAGGAAAGTTGTGGAAAGGGATCAGATAGGAAACGTTTGGAGAGGGGTCGGCATAGGATAAATGTTAGCGCCAAAATTGGTCACTAACACCCAAATCCAGATGAAAGCACCAAATACCAGTCACAGCTCACAGATAGATTATACGTGGAGGGTATTAATATGAAGAACAACAAAAATTAAAAAGAAAGCAGTAAAGAAAAATAGATTTTATAGTGGTTCGGCTAACTCCGGCCTACGTCCACTCCAGAAGTTTCTTTTTTATTGCTGTAATAACCAATTACAGTTACAAAATGCCAGAGTTGCCTTAACCTTTGAAAAGAGAAAGTAAGAGAGTCCAAAGGAAGATCCCTTTTATGAAGCCCCACATGCTGTATTTATAGGCAAATCCCGAGTTACTGGGCTTCCTGAGTAATTTAGGCCCACCAAGGCCATAGCCGAGCCATGCTTTTCATTTGTAACCGACTGACACATGCCGAACGGCAACCAAGGCCGAACTTCAATTACTAAACCTCCAGGCCGAACTACCTCTAGCGCCGAACCAACCTACCAATGCCGAACCACTACCTTATGCCGAGCGACGTTGGCGAGCCACGATGCCGAGCTATGATGTCGAGCCATCTTGCCGAGCGACACTGACCTTAACACAATGCCGAGCGACCTTGCCGAGCCACGATGCCGAGCCATCTCGCCGAGCGACACCGTCCTTAACACAATGCCGAGCGACTTCCTGTGCCGAGCGACCTTTGATAAGTGAAGTATGCCGAGCGGCATATGTTGAGTGAAGTATGTCGAGCGGCATAAGCTGAGTGAAGTATGCCGAGCGACACTTATGACGAGTGACAATGCTGATCGCCCTTACTTCCAGACCGAGCCGTCCATGCCGAACGACCCACAACTTCCAGACCGAACGACATATCCAGGTGAAATTCATCCTTTCAAACCGAATCCATCATGTTCCTGCCTCGATAATCGTGAAGTCGACTTAGTTAAATCCGCCTACCTACAGCCTTGCCAAAAGGCGGGTTAACACTTTGCCCCCCAAAACATGCCTTGCTATTGGAAGGCGTGTTTTGAATAGTCTCTATCCCGATATCCAAGGTCCATGCTATATTCGTTACCAAACGAATCCATCTGAATCTGATAGTTTATTCCGCGACCGTTCCAAGTCGTTATCCAATTCCGAATTCGCCTCTTGGAAGTCAGCAATCGAATCCTACGATCTTTCCAGACCATTGACGGCCTCTCCGGACCCTTACTAAGCTCGATCCAAACTTAACAATTGAATAGGCAGATCATGTCACGCTTCGACGAAGCAACCTATCCCTTGTGCTCCGGTTCAACGTCCCTGAACATTAAGCAATGCCCTGATCCCCCTGGACCAGCGTCAGCCTCTCCGGGCTCTTACTGGATCCCATCCTGTCACTCTCCGGTGAAGGGGAAACAGCGTTGAGTGAACCGATCCTGTCGCTCTCCGGCGAAGCAGCGTCACTCCCTACACTCCGGTTCAGTGTCCTTGAACATTAAGCGATGTCATGATCCTCCTGGACCGATGTTAGCCTCTTCGGGCTCTTACTGGATCCCATCCTGTCACTCTTCGGTGAAGGGGAAACAGTGTTGAGTGAGCCGATCTTGTCGCTCTTCGACGAAGCAGCGTCACTCACTGCACTCCGGTTTAGTGTACCTGAACATTAAGCGATGTCATGATCCTCCTGGATCGATGTCAACGTCTCCGGGCTCTTACTGGATCCCATCCTGTCACTCTCCGGTGAAGGGGAAACAGCGTTGAGTGAGCCAATCTTGTCGCTCTCCGGCGAAGCGGCGTCACTCCCTGCACTCCGGTTCAGTGTCCCTAAACATTAAGCGATGTCATGGCCTAAATCCTAGGCCGATTACAGCCACTCCGGGCTCTTATCGAACCCCGATCCAATCACTCACCGGTGAATGGGGAACGACGTTAAGTGAGTTGATCCTGTCGCTCTCCGACGAAGCAACTCACTTCTTGCACTCCGGACCCCGTCTCTCCGGGTAGGGTCATAAAGCGATTAATTTCAAATTGACTTCCAATATCCATCCTTTAACTCTCCGGTTAAAGGTTTGTTTTATGAAATTCAAGTCCATTTATTAATTTAAATTTTCAAGTGTTCAATCACAAACAAAGGAAAATTCTAGATACTGCCACTCTGGGTAGAGCGGTCTATTACCATCTCAGAGCATGCCTGGGGATCTCTCCGGTTCCCTTACATGTGTAAGTGGAATAACCGTTTTATTTTGAAATCAAACCTAAGAATTTTAGGTAATCGACCAAAGTTTAAGTCCTGAACTTGGCCCATGCCATCACGATCAATTGATGACGAGTCGTGATCACGATCCAGGATTAGTTCTGTTGGGTACAGACGGTAGTGGCTCAGGTCCTACGGCCGCTGTCCGATTTCTCACGTACCGTGGCAATCTACCATTTCTAACATGCTCTTCCACCTCATCCTTCAAATGGCGGCATTCATCAGTAGCATGTCCTTCCAGCTCATGGAATAGGCACTACTTTCCACTTCTACGTTCCCGTTTCGTGGGATCTCTCCTGGGTGGTTTCCGATAGGGGAGGTGCCCCCGAGTTTCCGTGTAAATCCTTTCCAGGTTTGCCGTCAAGTCAGCGTATTGTTTGAATCCGGGTTCTCGAAATTTCTTCCATTTGTCAGGACCATCGTATCTGTCATCTAGCTTCCGCTTTCCTTTGTCTATTCCACTCTGTTCCTTAGAGGTTCCTTCGACTTGCACGGCGTTTATTTCTCGCCTTTCGGCGCGTGAATCCTCTAGCCGAATGAACCTTTCAGCTTTATGATAGAATTCTCCAAGGTCTTGTGGTGGATCTCTTACCAAAGAATCCTTAAACTCTGTGCCTTCCGCAACCCCTGCTACCGCCGCCATCAAAATCATCGATGGATCCGGGCGATCTACTGAAGCCACCATTGCATTATATCGCAATAGAAATTCTCTAATGGACCCTCCGGTCCTCTGCTTCATTGAAGCTAAGGTCATCACACTCTTGGGTCGCGTCACGTGGACCTTAAATTGTCTCATGAAGCATTCCACTAGCTCACCCCATGTTCTGATTGATCCATTCTCTAGCTGCCTGAACCAAAGCACAGCCAAGTCTGTTAGATATAGAGGGAAGCATCGTGCCATCACTTCCTCGGATGCCCCCAGCACTTCCATATGCCTGATATACCTGGTAATATGCATGGTTGGGTCTGATTTCCCATCATAGGCCTCCAGTGTTGGCAGTTTGAATTCTGGAGGGTTCCTTGCATTCCTGATTTCCAAAGTGAATGGACTTCGACTGACCTCCTCCAAGCCTCTACTCGGCAGTCCTCCTCTCATAATCCTTCTTATTAATCTAGCCATCCGCTCGTCTCCATCCGCGGGTAGTCCCCTATTTGCATCTCTACCTTGCCCCCATGTCCTAGGGGGTACTCCGGGTAGTACTCTTCATGTCGATCATTTACGTTCACGTTGGTTCCTGCTTGCTGAGCTTCATTCACCGCTCTTCCAGTATCCAATCCTGGAGGTCTGCCCCCAGGCCTTGGCTGATTTCCTCCAACCTCTCTAGTCTGGTTCTGGTTTTGACTTCCAGAAACTTCTACAGCTCCGGTTCCTAGTTTTGCATTGCCAGCAGCCCCCCATAATTGCAGAGCAGGCCATCACTGAACCCACGGGGGAAGGGGCTATTAAAATTGCTCAGCTGAGGAAGGAGTTTCCGAACATATGCTTCGACGCCTACGTCTTTCCACCTCACTTAAAGAGAATCCCATCTAGGGTGGAAAACACGATGCATGACTACATCCACGACCTCTACACCCAGTATAGAGAGTGGGTAAAGGCCGTAGAGAATGCTTCCAAGTTGGCCTTTGAGCGAGCCAAAGCGATTGAGAAAATGGAGACCGAACTCGCTCAAAAGGACCGGATTATACAAGTGCTCAATATTGAGGCCGAGTCTTCTCGGAAATCTGAAATTGAGGCCACCAAAAAAGCTGATGAAGCGAATGTGGCGATGGAGAGGTTGAGGCAGACACACGTCGCCTTGGTGGAGGAGATGGGCCACCGAAACACTACAGTCACCGCTGAACGGGATGCGGCGGTCAAGGAACTCAACGAGCTTAAGGCCAAATTCTCCGACATGGCCAAGGAAAAGGATGATGCGAATAACGCAGCCCAGAAGGCGTGCGAACAGGCTGTCTTGCTCCAAGGTGAACGGGATGTGGCCATGGCTAAGGTTCGCAAGGTGGAGACTAAGGTCGAGGAGAAGGTCAAATCGGCCGAGTCCAGGCTAGAGGCTGATATTGAAGACCTTCTCGTTGTTTACAACGCTAACGTGCTGAGGCACAAGGGTTTAGCCTGGCTCGATGATTATCCGGCACATCTATATAATGCCTGGGGCCGTTTGGTTGAGGAGGAGAAGGCGGTGCATCTGGGTGAGTCTATCGATGAATTTGAGCTCGGGAATCGTCTGTTGAACGAAGACGAAAGGAAGATTCTTCATGAGTCAATGATTTCTTATGAGAAGGAGAGACTTGGCACCAAGCACCTGGAAGTAGAAGAAGGCTCTGAGGTTGAAAACCATGATGCAGGTCTTGATCAGTGTGAGGTGATGCTATAGGATAGGGATTAGTCACCTTAGTAGTAGAGAGGAGTCGGTGAGGAAGGTTTAGGAAAGGGATAGGTATCGAATAGTGGTATAGGGATCGGTATCTCTTGCTTTGGTATAGGGTTCGAGGTCTTAGATGGAGGGATCGGTAGGAAGTGGTTTGGAAAAGGGATCGGTGTGAAGTCTTGGGAAAGGGATCGACGATGAAGTTAAAGGATCGGCATTTACACTATTGACTAATCCAATCAAACTCATTCGAACATTCAACGTTAGTTTGCCTTGCTGAACTCGAACATAAGATTACAACAAACAATATAACATGCATACTTGTACTGTTGAACTTGAGATCGAACGACCAAACTTCCGAAATTCTCAATATGGACGAAGTAACAAACTTACTAATGAACTTAGGTAACATACTTCATAATTCAATATGCCGATAGTCAATCCCAGAGCTTTCAATGTCGATCAATTTACTTTCCAATTAAGACAGTCAGCGATAACGGTCTCTCTGGACAAAACTCCAAGTTTCGTCGTTTTATTTTTGCCTCTCTAATTTCAAACTATTTATGTCTGTTACGCACTACACTGCACTGCACTAGTTCACACTTAATACGAGAGGAACATGTTATTATTTCTAATCTCGATTATCTATTGAGTATAGCTGATATAGATTCCAGACGCACGAAGCGTTCACACATGTCTTCTGATTCGACAACATGACATATCGGTTCAGAAGCGAAGTCAAGTTCTACAACTATATCCGGTAGGCCTTTTCCAAGCCATCATCTTGAACGAACATAAATTTCTAACCCACAAGTCGACCTTTTCTTCGACATTCCTGTCCTTCCGATGAAAAATATTAGCCCTGCTCCCGATGTTGTTGAAGGCGCCATTCTCCTTGATAATCCAGTGGATTGACAAGCTTCACGAATTGGCGAGCCGCTCTTCGTCGGTTATGCTCAATCCATAAAATTCCGTTCGAGGACGTCTTGGTTCCTACAAGACAAGATATACCTCACTTGCCCCTAACTGGGTACACATCATGCAATAAGTTTATGTGCTGGGCTGGATGCGTTCCGCCTTTCAATTCCTTTGTCCGAGAGATGTTGAGTTATCTTGGATTCGCCCTTACACAACTGCATCCCAATAGTTATGCTTTCATTCACGGTACTTTCTTGTTGTTCATGAATTTTCTATTTCGTCCGCCCACTCCTGAAGACATAAGATTCATTTATAACTTCAAAAGATGATCGAGAAGCCCCTCTTATGTTTTCATCAAGCCTTCACCAATTTTCCAGGTCTTGACGGGTGCTTGGAACAAACTTTCACTGTTTAAACAAGAATGGTTTTACGTGCGATGCCCTCTTGGATTCGCAAGATGATGGTTAGAAGGACGTAAGTGTTACTCTTCTCTTAAGTTCACTAACCCAAGTCAAAACTTTTCCTTTGAATTTACTAACATCCGAAGTTCTTTCAAGTGTTCGTCCACGTCCCGAAAGTGCAGATTTTTTTAGAGCCGTTGCTGCCATCTGCGCTACCCCGTTGAGGACCGGGACATCAAACTCCTTGTAACCGATGAATTGCTATCTTTGTTTGGGCTGCTGGAAGATGGCCACAGGATCAGACTTCCTGGAAGCATGGCATTACAAAAGAATATTCCAGAACAGAGAAGGGACACAGCTAACCCCATCGTGCCCCCTGCCGAGGGGACTCGAGGAGATACAGAGTATGGTGAAATTAAAGATTCTCAAGTCGAGAAACCGAGAGATGATGATGTAGGCGTCGGAAAAGCGCCAATGGTTGAACCATCATAAGTCGGACAATCCCAAACGCCCACAAAGAGGAAAGAGGGGTTGGCATATAAGCTATGCAGAAGAAAGAACATATCGGACCCGGAGTTTGTTATTACTCCTCACGAAAGGGAATCATTGTCTCAGCATTTGGAAATTTTGTTAAAAGGATTCTCTAATCTTCAAATTTATGATGACATCATGTCTTACAACTTTCTGAATATTAACATTGAAGGACTTAACTCTCCTACAAGAAGTGGCAAAGGCATACAACCTTCTAATAAAGGGGAGACCACACCGATGAGCAAAGCCACCGTTACCGATATATTGGGGGGGGGGTGAACACTAAGACACTCACAATTACTTGCATTTCATTATACACTCGTTATTGATATCTCGTATGACAATTTCTAATACGCTCTTATTTGGTCTTTACATGTGCAATGTCTCAATCGCGAGCCTTAGATCGTCTTCAGAACTCCTCAACATATCATCGTCCAAGTCGGAATTCCAAGTCCAACCATCGTAGAGAAAAGGACGAGGGCATGACAAAAATTATCATTTGAGGGAGTCTTATTCTTATAAGCGAAAATCTCAATCTCACACGTCTTGTCAGGGCGAACATTCTAATCTTCCGATTCAGATTGGAGAACAACCTTTTTTATCGTGGACCTCACATTGCTGCGCCTTATAAGCAATACTCCAGCTCTTCAAGTTCAAAACAATCTCGTGATCACCGATTAGGCAAACACCCACTCACTACTTCTGATCCACCTCTGTCGGCTACTTCTCTGACAACTACAGAGAAGTTGGCTGAGTTTAAGGCCACTTTCTCGAAGTTTTGCTTTGATGGTCTTAAATTCCTTCCTTCTGTTCATATAATCCCAGGGCATGCCAAGGAAAGCTCTCTAGCATGTGTGAACCATGTATTCGTTCAACATGAATCATTCATACATTTGGCGGAAAAAGTTTCTGAAGTTTCTATCGAGCGTCAAAACGAAATAGATCGTCTCAAGTTGGAGGCAATACATGACAATGATATAATCAAGCACCAGGACGTTGAGTTGCTAGAAATTAAAACCCAACTTGCTGAGATGGAAAAGTACGTCAATGTAGAAACATGACAAGTCTGGAAACTTCTCACAAAAAAGAACTCGATGCCACGCTTCATTGCAGCAGGACACTCGCTTTAGAAAAGGATTCCTTGCAAATGTAAAAAGATGCTTTAGCTTGCCATGTTGAGGCACTCGAAGAATTGTTAAAGAAGGAAAGGGAGGAAAAAATTGAAGCCCAGGAGGAGTTGTAGAAATATTGCGAAGAAGTCATTGAGCCAAGGAGCTTGAATGCAAAACTTGATAAACAATTTGCTAAAATTGAAGCTCTCAAAGAAGAGGACCGAGAAGAAGGCAGAAAAGAGATGCTCGAACAAGTCCACTCCCAGTGGAAGTTGCCATGGATTCCGGTAGGAATGAAATCAAGGACTTATTCGATCTATTGATTATTGAATATGATGCGAAAGTCATGCTCCACCACGACTTATGCTTTCTTAGCGAGGGTTACCTCGAATCGCTTGTTGAAGCTTAGGAACATATTGTTAAGATAAAGAATGAAGAACTGGGCGAAGATGAATTTAATAAGGAAGAATTAGTGAGGGAGGTTTTCATGGAAATGAGCCTTCGGATCTGGCCGCTGCAAAACTTCAATTTTTCAAGGCTTCTGCACCTACTAAAGAAGGAGAGGATATTGTCGAGTCTTCCAGAATTGATCCTAAGGGTTCCTCTCCAACCCAAGTAGCTAGACCATCCACTTCTCTTGACATGGAGCATAATCTCGACTATGATCCGAATAGCCCGGCTTTGAATAAAAAACGTTATCTCTCATCCTTAAAGGAGGTACCCCGGTAGCACGTAAAGTCAACCAGATGCCGGTATCATACTATACTTCTTCATATTTGAAAAAGTTTTTGTTCTTCACATGCAACGGATTTTAACTAATATCCGTTTTTTAAAAAATTTACAAGTTTTTGGGGCCCCGATCAGACCCCTAAAAGTGGTGCCGCCGCGAAGTAGCATGAGAAAATAGCCAAAGACCCGACCGATGCTGAAATTTCGGGGCACGATGCCTAAGTCATCATTGCTCTTGATGAAGACAAAATTAAAGATCCGCTCCCAGTCAATTAATCTGATGAAGTGATAATTACCGGTGCATCGAAGCATATTGATAAAACCAGCATGAGGGAGAGGATCGGGAAGGAGGAGACATCGAAATGAAAAGTTAAAAATGAGCTCGTCGAGGTGGAAGTCGATGATCCTGATCATGTACCATTGCAAGTTATTCCACCGGGCGGGTCGATTCCTAGTGAAATCCCTCCTACTTCCACAAGCTCTCTGGCCAAGGGCGGTAAAGGGTCTCGAAAGAGAAGTTGGAGTGGCTCCACCCCTGAAAATCCAAAAGGGAAAAAAAATCGAAGAAGTAGCTGTTACTTCAAGTCATTGTAGATAGTTTGCATAATTATTTCTTTCACTAGTCATAGATGTACATGCATGTATCTCGATCTTTTGACATAACTTGTAGCGAAATTTTGGCACTTGTAAATAAAAGTTTTTGTTTTCGATTAAGCGTCAGGTGAATTATTATTTAAATAGTTGAACGATTACTTTCCATTCAGTGTACTTGTAGTTGATTGCAAATTCCATTAACAATTCACTATGTCCATCTCAAAACCTCCTTGTGGTCGTTGCTTTTAGTCGTAAAAACCACTAAGCCGGAGCTGTAGTGAGCTGTCGTATTTAGCTTTTAGTAGTTTGTATTCCTCTTGTTGATTTTAGGTTGGAGTTTATGGAATATAGAATGGTCGAAATCCACTCATCTATTCATGGAGTTTGCGGAATAGAGAACGGTCGAAATCCACTCATCTATTCATGGAGTTTGCAGAATAGAGAACGGTCGAATCCACTCATCTATTCATGGAGTTTATGGAATAGAGAATAGTTGGAATCCGCTAATCTATTCATGGAGTTTGCGGAGTAAAGAACGGTTGAAATCCGCTCATCTATTCATGGAGTTTGAGGAATAGAGAACGGTCGAAATCCACTCATCTATTCATAGAGTTTGTGGAATAGAGAATGGTCGAAATCCACTCATCTATTCATGGAGTTTGCGAAATAGAGAACAGTCGGAATCCGCTCATCTATTCATGGGGTTTACGGAATAGGGAACGGTTGAAATCCACTTATCTATTCATAAATTTGTGGAATAGAGAACAATCGGAATCCGCTCAGCTATTCATTTGTGTTTATACTCTAGCTCGCAATTTGGGGACTTAGAGTTATTTTGCGGAATAGAGAACAATCAAAATCCGATCATCTATTCATTTATGTTTATACTCCAGTCCGCACTCTGGGGACTTAGAGTTATTTTGCAGGCATTCGTTCTCCGCCGAGCTTACTATCATACTCTAGTCCATACTCTAGGGAATTAGAGTTATTTCGAAAGCAATTAAGTCATACTCCTTTTGGTCGCCTTGATTTCATTTTAGTCTCACAATCCGAGGAGGAATTTTTCAATCTCCAGATTGTCGACCATATTTGTTCCTTATTGCGTGTCCCATTCTTTGGATCATTTATAGGAATTGTTAATTGAGCATATTAATGGAGCTCATCAAATTTGATCCCATCTAGGATTAGTATGACTGATCGATTTCAAACTCCGGGAGCCTGTCCACACATATCGATATCAGTCAGTTTCGTTATGCACTTAGCATACAATGCAATAAAAATCATATATATAAAGGAAGCTTGAAACTTTATTCATTAAATGGAAAGGAACAAACTAATCTGTCTTACTACATATCCGGAAAATCAAATGCTAAAGCAAAATTACGAAAGTAAATAGAACTGAAATGTAAGGGAAATAATCTAAGTGAAATAGCATTGTAAATGTTTCTATTCCACGCTCTCGGAAGTGTAACGCCGTTGATAGTCGCTAGCTTGAAAGTTCCTTCTCCAAGCCTCTGTTGAATGACATATGGTCCTTCCCAAATCGAATGCATGTGTGACGGGGTAGGGAAAACCCATTTTAGGATAAGATTGCCAACTTTGAAGTTTCTTGATCGCACTTTAGTGTTACATAGGCAACTCGATGTCGGTGTTCAGCTGCTCTCAAATTGGCTTCCTCGCGCTTCTCATCTATAAAATCCAAAGAATCCAATAGATCTTTGATTGTTTTGGGATCGTAGTAAGTTACTTGATGAGAAGGGACTTTGAGTTCTACCGGAATAACGGCTTCAGATTCGTAAGCAAGGGTGAATGGCGTATGGCCAATCGCGGACTTGAAAGTGGTTCTGTAGGCCCAAAGTGACGTAGGATGTTCATCCACCCACTTGCCTCTGCCTTCTCCAAACGCTTTTTCATAATAGACTTGATAATTTTATTTACAACTTCAACCTGTCCATTCGCCAGAGGGTGAGCGACCACTGCAAACCTCTTTTCAATACAATATCTTCGACAAAAGTCTTTAAATACAGCACTATTAAATTGCATCCCATTATCTGTCACGATAGTTCATGGAAGACCAAAGCAACATATGACGTTTCAAACAATAACGTTGATTACTTTCTTTGTTTTGATCGTAGTTAACGGTTCTGCCTTGGCCCATTTGGTGAAGTAATCAACTGCAACAACCGCATACTTCGCACCACCTCTAGAGATTGGTAGAGAGCCAATGATATCAATACCCCACATAGCGAATGGCCGTGGGCTGACCATTTGCGTGATTTCTATTGGCAAATCTCTTGGGACTTTCGTATATATCTGGCATTTGTCACATCGTCTTAAATAATCAGCAACATCTCAATTTACAGTTGGCCAATAATATCCATAACAGAGTATATTCTTCGCTAGAATTTCCCCCCCACTGTAATCGCTATATTCTCCCTCATGAACTTCTTTTAGAATACACATTATCTCGGCATGAGCTATATACCGGAGTAGGGGAATCAAGACCTATACATATTTCCTTCTTGCATAATATACCACTAAGCTTTGCGAAGAATTTGTCACTTTTCATTTCTTCTTTCAGGCAAGATTCCATGCAGTAAATAATCTTCAAATAGAGTCATCCATGATTCCCTTTCGGATTCTGCTTCCAGTACTTGATCGATTTCCATCATATTTATACTTGGGGTATTTAATATCTCGACCGGAACCAAGCTCATCTGTTGTGCATCGCCGGTACTAGCTAACTTTGTGAATGAATCAGCTTCTCTATTTTGGTCGTGCGGGATATGTGAAATGTCATAGTATTCAAATTCTGCAAACAACTCTTGAATTAGGGTGAGATATAGGTTAAGCCATTGTCCCTTAGCCTGATAGTCTCCTCCAACTTGATACACCACCAACTGCAAATCGCAAAAGATTTTAAGAGACTTAACTCTAAGTACTCTAGAAAGTTTAAGTCCAGCAATCAACGCTTCATACTCGGCCTCGTTGTTTGTGGCAGGAAAATCAAGCTTCAAAGCATAACAATCTGACCGGTTTTCAGGGGTTACAAGCACAATCCCAACTCCAGAACAATGATTATTAGATGCTCCATTTTCCTTCATACGGTAGGGACTTCGCTACCTTTAGGAAGATCGTCTTGCATGGTAAAATACCGCTATAAAATCCACCAACGCTTGACCTTGGATAGCTCTTCGAGGAAGATATGTAATGTCGAACTGGATGAGCTTACATTGATCAGATGTGCCTGAAAGTACGGACGAAGATTACGTGATGCAATTAGCAAGCAGTACGCCAAATTCTCTATCTTTTGATAATTCATTTCTGCTCCTCTTAATTGTTTACTGATGTAATACACAAGCATCTGATTCCCCTCGTGAACCAAGGCGGCAGTAATAGCATAGTTGACATAGCCAAATAAATGTACAACTCCTCATGATCCACTGGCTTCTACAAGACAGGGGGTCTCCAAATGATTCACCAGAGCTTGAAACGCGTCTTTCCAATCCCGCATCCATCCAAAATTTCTCTTTCCCTTCCTAATCAAATCAAAGAAAGGAATGCATTTCTTGGTTGCTCTGGAGATAAATCAACTTAAGGCAGCAACCTTCCCATTCAGACTTTGCACTTGTTTAAGGGTTCTTGGTGCTTGGATATCTCGAATAGCCTGAATCTTCTCGGGATTAGTGATGTGCACGTAAATGTGCATATATTTACATCCATATTTTATCTCTTTTTATTTAAATAAACATCATATTTGGGCATTTGTACATGTTAAAACCAAAATTCAATTATTTTTCAAACCATCATATTTCATCTTCATTCAGGGGCAAAATGGTCATTTTTGTGCATGTGTAAATTTGAGAATTTTTACATGGACATTTTGATGATTGTTATAGGAATTTGGATGCATATGGAAGAAGCTTATATGAAGATACATGCATGCACAAATGAATACAAAGGAAAGAAGAGGGAAATAATTCAAAGTGAAGATCATGGAGGACCCCACCTACCCACCTACCTTAATGTACAAATTAGAGGCTAATGAACATGCTTATGGAATTAATGGCTTCATGTACACTTAAATGATGATTAGTAGAAGCTAATGATTACTTGGCCTCCACACTTCCTAAGGGGTATTTTGGGAAGCCCCGTAAAAATAGAATTAGGGTTTTATGCATGTATAAATAGCACTCTTATGTACATGTAAATGATCTTCTACTCTTTCATTTTACTTAGGAACTTAAGAGATCAAATTGTAAGCTCAATGTTCTATGAAATAAAAATGGCTTCCAAGCCTCTTTCTTCTCCTTTTTCTACATGCTTTTCTTTGTTTTTATGTTAATGCTTTTATTTATGTTCTTTTCGTTTCTTTGTTAGTAGAATAGTTTTACATTCATGCAAGTAGTGTAGCTTAATTTCTTTTGTTGTAAGTAGTTTAATTACATTCTCTTCTTTGCTTATTATCTATTTTCTTCTCTTTTTAATGTTGAAGTTACTTGTGTTGCTTCAATGCCACAAATGAGTAGCTAAACCCCTTCAATTTAGGGGTAATGAAGCTCTCAAACCTTATGTAATTTCAACATTTTATGATTTATGATCTCATTTGGTTTATGCTTCATGAAGTGAGTTTTGATGCAAGTTTATACAAGTGGGTTTGATAACTTATATTGCTTATGAAAATGAGCTATTCTTATTCAACATAAACACACTTTGCATCATCATTTGCTAATCCATTTTTGATTGTGAAATTAAAGTAAAAATGAAATTTGATGATCTATATGACTAGTTACAATAGTAAATAGATCATACTTAAAATAGCTTTCGCTTTGGCTTCATTTTCATGAGAATTATAAGTGGTTTGTTTGTTGTATTATAGTTTGATGGTTTGAGTTATGTTAATTAATAACATAAACAAACCATACTTGTGATAAATACAACAATATTTAACTTAATATCAAAAGCTAGAGATCACAAATTGTTTGTTTGTTGATTTACAAAAATAAAAGAGTGGATTTCCCTCTAAATTGTTCTCTAGTTCAATAGTTTTAAACCACATTTTAATTCTAGCTTTAGCTTCTTTTTATAGTTAACAACTTTCATCTCACTTTGGTCTAATTTGATTAAATAGATTTTTAATCTCTCACAATTCTCTGCGGATCGACCCTTACTCGCCACGTACTTCAATAGTACGCCGTGCGTTTGCGGTATAATTTTATTTCTAAATTCGTTCGATGGTTTTCTAATCCGATAGAATTTCCGTCGTTCGAACAAGTTTTTGGCGTCGTTGCCAGGGAATTTGTTTTGATTTTCTATTCTTCAAATTATTTTTGCTAAATTTTCGTGTGTTTGTTTTGCGTGTGTTTGTATATTAAAAAAAATTGTGTGTTTGTGTGCATTTTGATTTTTGTAGTTTGCTAGTTTCTTTTTTATTTGCATTGCATTCTCTTTTAAAAAAATATTTTTTTTTCTTTCTTTTATTTTTATTTTTATTTGCATTTGTTCTACTTGATTTGTGCACTTGTCTTACTTTAAACTGTGCATTCCAAATTTGATCATTCTCACTGTGTTTTGTACATTTTCTGCTTTTGTTCTACTTCCTGAAACTTGGTTACAAACTTTTCAACATAGCATTTAATTACAAAACGTTTTTACAACTTCAGTTCTATTATATTTCTTGGTTACAAACTTGGTTACACGGCTTTCATTACAATACAACTGCTGCCTCCTGGAGTACATCCAACATTTTGTTCCACTACATACATGTTCCACTACATACCATTACAATACCACATATTGTTCCATCCCTAACTGCTCCTCTACAATAACTTCAAACATCACTTCTAGCATACTACTTCTCTAGTGCCTCAACACACCAATCCTCTATTACAAACCAAGCTCACAAACAATCCACCTTCACTGATCATCACATCACAACAATGACACATCAGTATTTCTAATAGAACTTGCCTCGGTGCATACCACTGACCACTGTCACCCCATCCAACAAACAGTTCATCACCAGCATTGCACCTCCTCTGACCAAACAATATTTCTCTGGTCAACACTATTGCATACAAACTCTTCACATCAAACTCCACTTCACTTCAAAGTGACCATTTGCCAATACCTCATTTCACCACATCAAACTCCACTTCACTTCACTTCAAATTGCCTTGTTTCATACATTCCTCCCCTCCACCTTTCTACTATGTATATCATCATCTACCCCATTCTTACTGCCACTCCCACAACTTTCTGCCAGTCTCCAACAAATACAAACACCACACTCTTACCTACACACAACTGACCAAGTCACAACCCCTCCAAAACTGCTGCTTATACCCACACACCATACAACATCAAACATACCCATTGTGCCTGTGCACATTTCAACCAGAAACTACATCTCTTCATATTCACCAGCACATCCACATCTCCATCAACATCCTAAACCACTGTTAACCACATCAAATATACCCAAACTGTTGTTGCCTCAACACAATAGCCATTACCCTCCCCTATACTCAGCAATCCTCTCCACCAACAAGTCAGCATAACTGTTGTTGCCTCAACCAGAGCTGTTTCGACTTCAACCTTCAAACCAAAAGCTACTGCCTTCCTCCGTTCACCTACTACCAATAATCACCTCCAACCCAAACTGTACAACGACACTGCCACCATTTCCTCTCAAAGCAACCACCTCCCAGAGCAACTTCTGTCAAGCAAACCACAACCACTAGCATTCAACATCTATTGTCAACACCACCACGAACCAATTCAACACTCCGTCGAACCATTCATACGAACTGCCAGCCATCCACTGCCTCAACCAATTCGCGACTGCAATCGCCAATCCACCATTCGAAACCCAAAATCCCAAAATCACTACAGTGAACTCTTCATCAATCACCTTATCTCTAACAGTCGCGAAATCCAATCGCGCACGCCCAACATCACCAGAAGTTCCCCCCCGAACCAAAACTTCGATACCCAGAACCTAACACTCGAATCAAGTATAAGAAAGAAAGAAAAAAACGAATAAGTCGATTTCGAAAATTGAGCATCTAGAATTGATTTATGGAAATTTTGAAACTCTGGAATTTGGGAAACTAAATTCGAATTGGTTTGTGAATTATATCGATTAGAATTTGCGTTTACTGGAAAGAAGTTTGTAAAGTTGCTTGTTAATTTGGGTAGTGGGCCGACATTGTGGGCTTAGTGAATATTTGTTTTTGTTTATTTTTAAAATCCTTTTCTTTTCTAATTTTGTTTTAATTTTGTCATGTTTTTTATGGGTTTAGTTAAGTATTTTTGTTTTGTTTATTTCAAAATCCTTTTTTTATTTTGTTAAAACATTTTCTTGTTTTATTTGATTGTTAATTTTTTTTCTTAGTTAGTGGTCAATAAAATTTTCTTGTAGTTTCCTTTGTTATTAAAAAAATTGTCTTTAAAAGGGCAGTTTATTAGTTTTATTTCAACTTGTCTATAGTAAAACCTCACTTTTTACTTTCCTCTCCAAATTTTTTTTTAAATCCAAAAAATAAAACAAGTTTAACTTTGTTTAATTTTCATTTGTTTTAGTTTTCATTTATTTTATTTTCAATTGTTTTGGTTTTCATCTTTGATAAACATACTAAAAAATAATAATAATAAAAATTGTTGAATAAATTTTGTTTTTCATTTCAGGTTGCTAAAGCAGAAATTCAAAAGGAAGAAGTGCTTGCCTAAATAAACTGCTTTGCCTTGCTAAAAAATTGCCGGTAAAAAAAAATGCGAATAATCTGCACGCTCTGGTAATGTGCTTTCATCTCTGGTGCATTGTTGGTTGCTTGCATTTGCATTTATATATACAAAAAAAAATTCAAAACCCAAAAACAAACTTCATTTTAGTTGCATTGTAAATTCACGTTTTTTTTTTGCATTCATCTCATCTTATTTTATTTTCTAAGGCTAATACCCCAATTAACATAAGGTGAGGGATTTCATCACCCTTTCCTTAGCCCACAAACGCATTTCATCGTAGAATTGGACTAATAATAAAGGTTAGACATTCGGCTTAAGGGTGTCACGAGCTCATCTAGGGCTTAATTGTACCTTTACAATTGTTTTCTTTGAACAATTTTATTTCTTGGTGTCTAGGCTACAACAGAGTAATAACCAGTTATAAAAATTACGGTGATATGTAAATATTATACTGGTTGTTCCTTTGAAGGTACTTAAACCTTCGGTTGCATTGCTACGGTGATTCGTGGTGCACCGATAACTCCTGCCCGTTACCTGGCTGAGAAATATTTTTGTTGAATTAAGATAAAGTGTGATTATACAATTTTGGGTTAGGAACTACCAAGGATAGAAAACTGTAATTAAGTCCTTTGCATTCATTTAGGTGCATTAGTTCATGCATATTTAAAAAAACCAAAAAAATCCAAAATCCAAAAAAAATATTTGTAAATTTTTCTTAACTTAGTTTTTAATTCCAAAAAAAAAGAAAAAAAATCTTCCTTTTTCTTTCCTTTGAAAATTTTCAGTCAAAAACAAAAATCCAAAATAATAATAATAATAATATAAAAGCTTTTCAAAAAAAAATTAAAAATTCAAAATTCAAAAAACAAAAATCAAATTTCCATTTTCTAAAAACAAAAAAAAAAAATTCCTTTTGCTAAATATTTGAAAATTTGAAAATACAACAACAAAAAAAATTTGAAAAACCAAAAACAAAAAATCAAACTTCTCTTTTGAAAATAAATTTCACTTGGTAAATATTTTTCTTCCTCTAAAAAAAAGAAAACAAAAACAAAAACAATTTTTCACTTTGTTGTTCAAATCTTCTTTCTCTTCTCAACTTTCACTTGTGCATGAGTACTTGGACTCGTGACATAACAACAAATTGTTGGACTCGCAACCCTTCTACTAATCGTTTAACTCGAATAGACGATCCTCCCGAAATGGCGAACGAAAATGCCCCTCGAACTCTTATGGATAGAATCTTTCCCGATAGGGTTTCTATTCCATCTTGCATCACGTTACCCGCCCCTACGGGTAACCATTTCGAAATTCACTCAAACCATATTGCCACTCTTCCGAAATTTGGCAATTTCGAACACGATGATCCATACATCTTTTTGACTAAATTCGAACAAGTTTGTGCAACCATTAAACTCCAACAACTTTCTGATGACGGAATCAAACTTTGATTAATCCCATTCGCTCTTACAGATTACGTTGAAAAATGGTTGTACAGCTTACCATCGAACTCGATTAAAACGTGGGAAGAATTTGTAAAAGCTTTCTTAAAAAAGTTCTACCCTTTGGAAAAAACGAGTAGAATCCGAAACGAAATTGTAAATTTTCATCAATTCAAGGGAGAACCATTCGGAAAATATTTTGAAAGATTCAAGAGCTTTTGATAAAATGTCCACACCATAACTTCGAAAAATGGATGATTTGCCAAATCTTATACGATGGATTCGAAAACAGCTCACGAACCATGCTCGAATCAATGTGCCAAGGCAACTTTCTTGCCCAACATCATGACGATGCTTGACAATCTCTTGAAAACCTCGCTGAAAAATCATCCCAATGGGAACGTTCAAACGAAAAAACAATTTACTCACGATCGAGTGCACAGTCGGTAGGATCTTCTTTTGGTTTGGAAGCTAAGATTGCCGCAATGATTAAAAAATTCGATAACGAATCAAATGAACCAAGCTTCCCAACCGATGTGTTATAAATGCAACGATCCTAATCATATAGCTGATCAGTGTCCCAATTCCGTCGAACAAATCAATGCTTTCAACAAAGCCAAAAATGACCCGTTTTCTCCAACGTACAACCCTGGTTGGAGAAACCATCCAAATTTTGCGCGAAACCAAAACAATCCCAACACGAATATGATTCGTCCCAATTTGCAAGCATTTCCGAATAATGCTTCGAATCCTTCCTTTCAACCCAACAATTTTCAACCAAACTTTACGGGCCCGTCCCATAATCAACCGCAACAATCAAACTTTCAACCAAATTCTGCTCATCCTCTCCAAGACGATAAACGTTTAACTTCACTTGAGAAAACTCTTGAAACGTTGGCTAAAGCAACTACTCAAAGCCTTTAATCAAACAACAATTTGCTAAATTTATTGACTTCATATATGCAAAACACAAACCAATCAATTGCAAAACTCGAAATGCAAATGAGTCAATTAGCCACGTCTGTGAGCGAACGTGAACGAGGAACATTCCCAAGCCAACCCCTTCCAAATCCGAGAAATCAAAACGCAAATTCAAATCAAGCCCATGTTGTTCAAGGTAGCAACGTCACCCAATTGAATGTTATCACAACTCTTCATTCCGGGAAACAAATCGATCATCAAGTCGTTAATCCAAACGATTTACCGGAAACTTCTCTCGATACTTCTAAAACAATGAATGAATCTGAACAGAACGTGGAGCCAAACGTTTAATCGAATGCCAGTCCAAACTCTTCTTCTTCTACTCGAGTAGACCTGCCTACCGAGTCTCGTGTCCCATTTCCACATCGTCTTCAACCTAAGAAACACTCGGACCAAATGGAAAAGATGTTGGAAATTTTTAAACAAGTCAAAGTTAACATTCCGCTTCTTGACATCGTTCACCAAGTCCCAACGTACACGAAATTCCTTAAGGACTTGTGTACCCAAAAGCAACACACTCAAGTTCCCAAAAAAGTCTTCTTAGCCGCCAGTTTGAGTGAAGTCTTGTCCCAATCCATGCTGGTAAAATACAATGATCCTGGCTGCCCTACGATTTCATGTACAATTGAAGACAAGACGATTAACAAATGTCTGATAGACTTAGGCGCGAGTGTCAATTTGATTCCATACTCTGTGTACGAACAATTAGGATTAGGTGAGCTCAAACCCACAAAAGTCACGCTTCAATTTGCTGATCGCTCGATTAAGAAGCCCGTGGGAGAAATCGAGGACGTGCTCATTCGAGTAGGGCAATTCATATTCCCCGTTGATTTTATCGTTCTCGAAACACAACCCGTGACGAATCCCTCAAGTCAAATTCCATTGATTTTAGGCCGACCATTCTTAGCCACCTCAAATGCCTTAATCAATTGTCGTAACGGTTCGATGAAAATTTCTTTTGGAAACATGACTTTGGATCTCAACATTTTCAATCTTGAAAGGCAATCGAACGAACCTCGTGACCAAACGTTGGAAGTTAGAGCCATTCACGAAAACTTTGAAAATGAAACACTTGATTTTAATGATGAACACGAGGCCGAGTACGAAAATTGTTTCACAAAATTCCCAACGAGATTGAATACACTCTTCCCTTTGAATCGCTTGAGTCCGAATCTCAATCAAACTCTTTGATCGAAAAACTCCAAAAGTTGGACGTCAAACCAATTCTCGATCACCTTAAGTACGCATACTTAGGTGATAACAGAACGTTGCCCGTCATAATTTCCGCAACTCTCTCTCTTGATCAAGAAGCTTTTCTTCTCTTTATTCTTTCGAAAAACAAGGAAGCGATTGGATGGTCGATCTCCGATATAAAGGGAATTAGTCCCGCTCTTGTCCAACATCGCATTCATTTAATCGACGATGCCAAGCATGTTCATGATGCGCAACGAAGGCTTAATCCAAAAATGAAAGATGTGGTGCGTGATGAAATTATTAAACTTCTCGACAACGGAATCATTTACCCAATCTCTGATAGTTCATAGGTTAGCCCAATTCACGTTGTATAGAAAAAGTCTAGGCTAACCGTTGTCAAGAACGATTCAAATGAACTTATTCCAACTCGTACTCAAACGGGTTGGCGTGTTTGCATTGACTATCGAAAACTAAATGCCGCAACACGAAAAGACCACTTCCCTCTTTCCTTCATTGACCAAATGCTCGAACGTTTAGCCGGCCACGAATTTTACTGCTTCCTTGATGGTTATTCCGGCTATAACCAAATTCCCATCGCTCCCGAAGATCAAGAGAAAACAACTTTCATGTGTCCATTCGGTACCTTTGCTTATCGACGTATGCCATTCGGACTTTGTAACGCTCCTGCGACCTTCCAACGATGCATGGTTGGAATCTTTTCCGACATGATTGAACGCTTTCTAGAAGTTTTTATGGACGATTTCTCAATCTTTGGCGATTCTTTTTCCCAATGTTTACATCATCTCGAATTGGTTCTAAATCGATGTAAAGAAAAACATTTGACTTTGAATTGGGAAAAATGCCACTTTATGGTCAAACAAGGCATAGTCCTTGGACATATCATCTCAAATAAAGGCATTGAGGTAGATAAAGCAAAAATCGATGTCATTGCAAATCTACCCATTCCCAAAACTGTTAAGGACATTCGATCATTTCTTGGACACGCTGGCTTTTACCGACGCTTTGTGAAAGACTTTAGCAAAATTTCTCGTCCTTTGACGAATCTTCTTGGAAAAGACATTCCTTTCGATTTTAACTCTGATTGTATCTCTTCTTTTGAACGTCTTAAGAACGAACTCATTTCTGCTCCAATCATTTGTACACCCAATTGGGATCTTCCTTTCGAAATAATGTGTGATGCTTCGAACTTTGCCGTTGGTGCTGTCTTAGGACAACGCATCAACAAGATCCTTCACGTGATTTACTACGCGAGTATGACTTTGAACGATGCTCAACTCAACTACACAACAACTGAAAAAGAGCTTCTAGTTGTTGTTTTTGCTCCCGAAAAATTCCAACAATACTTGATAGGGTCACACATTACTGTGTACACGGACCACTCTGCGCTTCGATATCCCTTCGCTAAAAAGGATGCAAAATCCCGCTTGATTCGTTGGATCCTTTTACATCAAGAATTTGACCTTACAATTAAAGACAAAAAAGGATCTGATAACGTCATAGCCGATCACTTGTCTCGTCTTCCGAACGCACCATCTTCTTTGCCAATCAATGAAAACTTCCCCGATGAACAACTCCTTTCAATTTCTATCGACCCATGGTACGCTGATATAGTGAACTACTTAGTCACTAAAGAAACTCCTTCATCGTGGTCCAAACAGGAAAAATGCAAATTCATGTCCCAAATGAAGTATTTATATTGGGATGATCCATACTTGTTCAAATATTGTCCCGACCAAATCATCCGACGTTGCATTCCAGATAATGAGATTAGGAGTGTTCTTTCATTTTTCCACGATCAAGCGTGTGGTGGACATTTCGGTCCTCGAAACACTGTGGAAAAAGTGCTTCAATGTGGTTTCTATTGGCCTTCTCTTTTCAAAGACTCGTCTGAATTTTGCAAAACTTACGATCGATGTCAAATGCTTGGACGAATTTCTCGATGAGATATGATGCCTCTAAACTCCAATCTTACGATCGAAATCTTTGATGTATGGGGTATAGACTTTATGGGACCTTTTCCCAATTCTTTTGGAAACTTGTATATCCTTCTCATCGTCGATTACATTTCAAAATGGGTCGAAGCCGTTCCTTGCAAAACCAACGACCATAAAATTGTTATGAAATTTCTTAATGAAAACATTTTTTCGAGGTTCGGCACACCTCGCACAATAATCAGTGATAATGGGACCCATTTTTGCAACCGGTCTTTTGAAACTTTAATAAAAAAATACTCGATAACCCACAGTTATCCACTCCGTATCATCCTCAGACTTGTGGCCAAGTTGAAGTTTCAAATCGACAAATAAAACAAATATTGGAGAAAACTGTCAATAAAAATCGAAAAGATTGGTCCCAGAATTGACCGACGCGCTTTGGGCTTACCGTACTGCTTTTAAAACTAACCTTGGGATGTCCCCATTTTGTTTAGTTTACAGTAAAGCTTGTCATTTACTCGTTGAAATCGAACACAAAGCGCTGTAGGCAATTAAGAACTTAAACTTTGATCTTGAGAAAGCTGGCGAAAACCGAAAACTATAACTCAACGAACTAGAAGAACTTAGGAACGATGCGTATGAAAACGAGAAAATTTACAAAGACAAAACCAAAGTTTTTCATGACATTTCAATCTTAAGGAAAATGTTTTCGCCTAACCAAAAAGTTCTTTTATATGACTCAAGACTTCATTTATTCCCTGGGAAACTTAAATCGAGGTGGACCGTACCATTTGTGGTACGAACTATTTTTCCACATGGTGCCATAGAAATAGAAAACCCCAGGGATGGATCGGTTTTCAAAGTCAACGGTCATCGTCTGAAACCTTTCTTGGAATTTCCAAATAACCAAGAGGAGGAGCTCATGATCCTTCATGAGCCAAGCTATGTCTAGTAAGAATGTTAACCCTCTTTTGTAAATATGTACATAGTTTTCCCTGTTACACTCATTATATCATGCATTGACTGTGGGGACATAGTCAAAATCAAGTGTGGGGGGGGGGGAGTCTCATTTTCATTTTTTTTAGTTTCATGGCATTTTGAACTTTCATTTTTCTTTTAACTTGAAAAAATCTCAAAATCTCAAAAACATTTTCTTTTTAGCATTTTGATTTATTTTTGAGGAAACACTATAGGATAAGTATAAGTTTTGGTTAATAAATTGAAATTTTTGAAAATTTATTTGTCTTAACAAAAATAAAAATAAAGTTTGATTACAAATAACATTGGTTTAACTAGTATATAGGAAGGTTCATATATGTTAATTATGAAGCATGTTCTAATTGAAAATCTTTGTTTAAAAAAAATGGTAAATTTAAAGTAAAGGATATAACATTTTTATCTTCTAAGTTAAATGGTGCTAAGATGATTTTGCAAAACTCTCTTTTTCTAAAAAAAACATTTGTATATATGTATATATATATTTTTAACACCTAGAGTCATGTGTTCACACTCATGTGTTCACTCACCATGCTCTGTACTCTTCTCACGTAAGCCCGAAAGGCAGTGCATGATCGGTATATCTAGCCTCAATTTATCTGAGTTAGGTGTATGTATATAAAATTTCTTTTTAATAACGTCTATAGTCGATAAGTGTTCACACTTGTGTGTTAACTTGCCACGCTCTGTATTCCCCTCACATCAGTCCGCAAGGCAGTGCACGGGTAATATATTTGGCCTCAGTTTACCTGAGTTAGGCATATGTAAATATTGTCAATATCAATGAAATTTTCAAGTAAGAGAGAGTAAGCAATTGAAATCCAAGCACCATTTTAACTTGTTTGATTTAACTTGTTATTGAAAAGAAACGAGAATACCACTTTGACAAACTTTGATAATCAACTAAGGATTTATTTCATAGTTACACTTTGTTATCAACTGAAACAACGAGTTAAACTATTGTCTATTTGTTATGATGACTTGATTTTTGTTGGAAATTTTGACAAGTAAATGACTTAAATTTTCAAGATAATGACCAAGACTTATATTTAACTTCTTTGTGTCGACTTAAGAGTAAATCCATCATTTGTAAATATTTTCAAGAACTTGCATATATCCCATTGTAAATAAATCTTGCATTTTGTAAATATTTTCACTTTGCATCTGGATTTTGTGGGTAGTATCCGCTGAAAACCCTCATGAGACAACACTCGTCCTACTGGGGACACCCAGAGGTTTAACGGCTTGTTGCATACGTTCAATGCAATCGTGCTCCCTACGAAAACGGATTTATCTTAGTTTTCCTTTATTCGAGGACAAATAAAAAGATAAGTGTGGGGGTATTTGATGTGCACGTAAATGTGCATATATTTACATCCATATTTTATCTCTTTTTATTTAAATAAACATCATATTTGGTCATTTGTACATGTTAAAACCAAAATTCAATTATTTTTCAAACCATCGTATTTCATCTTCATTCAGGGGCAAAATGGTCATTTTTTTGCATGTGTAAATTTGAGAATTTTTACTTGGACATTTTTGATGATTTTTATAGGAATTTGGATGCATATGGAAGAGGCTTATATGAAGATACATGCATGCACAAATGAATACAAAGGAAAGAAGAGGGAAATAATTCAAAGTGAAGATCATGGAGGACCCCACCTACCCACCTACCTTAATGTACAAATTAGAGGCTAACGAACATGATTATGGAATTAATGGCTTCATGTACACTTAAATGATGATTAGTAGAAGCTAATGATTACTTGGCCTCCACACTTCCTAAGGGGTATTTTGGGAAGCCCCCTAAAAATAGAATTAGGGTTTGATGCATGTATAAATAGCCCTCTTTTGTACATGTAAATGATCTTCTACTCTTTCATTTTACTTAGGAAATTAAGAGATCAAATTGTAAGCTCAATGTTCTATGAATAAAAATGGCTTCCAAGACTCTTTCTTCTCCTTTTTCTACATGCTTTTATTTATTTTTATGTTAATGCTTTTATTTATGTTCTTTTCTTTTCTTTGTTAGTAGAATAGTTTTACATTCATGCAAGTATTGTAGCTTAATTTCTTTTGTTGTAAGTAGTTTAATTACATTCTCTTCTTTGCTTATTCTCTATTTTCTTCTATTTTTAATGTTGAAAGTTACTTGTGTTGCTTCAATGCCACAAATGAGTAGCTAAACCCCTTCAATTTAGGGGTAATGAAGCTCTCAAATCTTATGTAATTTCAACATTTTATGATTTATGATATCATTTGGTTTATGCTTCATGAAGTGAGTTTTGATGCAAGTTTATAGTTAACAACTTTCATCTCACTTTGGTCTAATTTGATTGAATAGATTTTTAATCCCTCACAATTCCCTGCGGATCGACCCGTACTCGCCACGTACATCAATAGTACGCCGTGCGCTTGCGGTGTAATTTTATTTCTAAATTCGTTCGATGGTTTTCTAATCCGATAGAATTTCCGTCGTTCGAACAATTAGCTTCTATTCTGCGAGCATTGACAATAAAGCCCAAGAACTTTCCTGACGCAACACCAAATGAACATTTCAAAGGATTGATTTTCATGTTGTAATATCGGAGGATGTCGGACATTTCCGCCAAGTCCCTAATGTGGCCGCTTGATTATCGTGACTTCACGAGCATATCATCCATATAAACTTCCATTGTCTTCTCAATCTGATTTTTAAACATCCTGTTAACTAAGCATTGATAGGTTTCTCCAGAATTCTTCAATCCAAATGGCATCACCACGTAGCAATACAATCTGACATCCGTAACAAAGTTGGTGTGTTTCCTGATCAAGGACATGCATCGGGATTTGGTCATACCCCGAGTATGCATCCATAAAAGAAAACAATTCATGTCCTGCAATTGAATCAACTAACTGATCAATCCTTGGAAGGGGAAAACTATCCTTAGGACACGCCTTGTTCAAATCTGAATAGTCAATACACGTTCTCCATTTTCCATTTTCCTTTTTCACCAGTACGGGATTGGATATCTATTCAGGATAGAGGGTGTCGTTGATAAACCCATTGACTTTTAGTTTATCCACCTCCTCTTTAAGAGCGATGGATCTCTCCGGATCCACGCCTCGTCTCTTTTGCTTCACAGAAACATACTTCGGGTCAATGTTCAATGCATGGCTCGTAATGGCAGGTGAGACCCCACACAAGTCAGAATGAGTCCAAGCGAATACATCTAGATTTGCTTGAAGAAAACCAACAAGTTCTTGTTAGAACCCTTACTCTATGATTTCGATGACAACAACTATACAATCATACACATACAATATATTCCATCTATTTGCAAGTAAAAGCTTTCAGAATTCACAACATCGCAACTTGAAGATGACCAGTAGAGGAGAAGAATCATTGATATTAGTAAAGCTATTATAGTGTGTTATAGTCATAGATATATAGCTTGTAAAATCTCTTTTAGTAGTTTTTAACACAAACATTGCACGACAAAACTTTTATAAGTCTCTATTATCTCAAACAGGCAAACTGTAGAAAATAACATATATCAGACGTCTGCCATTATATATTAGACGTCTGACTATGGTCTTTGTTTAAAAAACTAATACGTATCAGTCGTCTATCAATACATATCAGATGTTTGACTCTGGCCTCTGTTTAAAAAATATATATACACAGGCGTTTGAATATTATGGACAGACGTCTGTGCTGGGTAATGGGCAAAATCAGTGAACAGTCACCTACTTCATTCTAACGGTTGCATCCATATCTCCTCAACGCACCTCTTCCTCCTCAATGATTGCAACCTTTAGACTGAATTAGAACACACTAAAGGATGCTACTCTTCACGAAAACTCTTCATCATCTATAAATATGTAAAGATTCTAAGAAACAAATCACTTGAATTTTTGAATCTTATATCTATACTCTTTGCATACTCTGATTTCTAAAAGCATTCAGTATTTCAGTTTTACTACTTCCTAAAAGTAAAGCTTTACATACACATACTATTCAAAGGAGATTATAGGAAGAACTGTCCTATATAATCAAAATCAGTGTTACTCAAAATACATACTTGTCAAGAAAAGATTCTTTGTATCAAGCTTATTCCTCCAGGAAAAGTGAGGGTTGTTTAATAGTTAAGGCCGAAGGGGTGCTTGGGGATGAGAGGTCCGAACCAGTATAATAACTCTTGTGTGATTGTTTCTTTACGTTTATTTACTTTACTCTGCTAGTTATAAGTTAAAATTTATTACACTTGCATATTAAATACAAATACACGATCCATATGCTCTTTCATTTGGTATTAGAGTACGATTATCTTAATTCATAGTAACACGTAATTGAAATATATTTAATACGGCAAGTACATTTCAAGAAGGACAATCTACTGCACATCTTCCACTATTCACTGGTTCTAGTTATGATTACTGGTCTACACGTATGCGTATGTTTATGGAAGCAAATGGTCTTGAAATTTGGCAAGCAATACAAGTTAGATATGTAGCACCAGAAACAGATATAAGTACTTGGACAGATGCTCAAAAGAATACAGCAACAAACAATGCTAAAGCCATGAATGTTCTATTCTGTTCACTTGACAAAAATGAATTTTCACGTGTCATGTTGTGTGCTACTACATATGATATATGGCATACACTACAAATCACTCATGAAGGCATTAATAAAGTTAAACAAATAAAAAATTTCCATTTTACAAAATCAGTTTTCTTCATTTAAGATGAAAGCAAATGAATCCATTGGTGATATGTATGCTAGATTTCAACTATCCAACGTGATCTCATGGTACTTGGAGTCAAATTTACAGATTTTGATTTAGTTACACGTATTTTAAATTCCTTAACTAATGAATGGGAATGAAAAGTGTTGTCCATCGAAGAGGCTAATGACTTATCTCAACTACAAGTTGAAGAATTGATAGGAAATTTGATATCCTACGAAGCAAATTTGCAGGCAAGAAAAGAACAAAATCATGAAAGAAAACTATAGCTTTTTAGGCCAATGATAATGATTCAAACTTAGATGAAGATAAGATCGTATTTCATAGCCAAAAACTACAACAAGTTCAAAAGGATGACGAAATCGCAAAACGGAGAAAATTCAAATTCATCCATTCAAACTTCAATCAAGTGTTTTGGATGTGACAAATTTGGATACATGAAGAAACAATGCCCAGAACTCAATAATGACAAAAAGAAAAGAAAGTTCGAGATATTTAAGAAAAGAAAACGAGCTTTTCTAGTAACGTGGGATGACTCAGATTCATCTTCATCTTCAAACAATGACAGTGATAGTGATTCTGAACAATTCATATATGCATTATGGCAAACATTGAGGAGGTATGTCCTGATCTTACTTATAATGAAATTTTAGAACTTAGCACGGAATTAGATGACAAATATAGAGAAGCTAAAAAGCTAAATAAAGAATATGTTGTCAAAATTAATGGAATGGAACTTGAAATAGGATTATTAAAAGATGAGAAAACCATTTTAGAAGAAGAATTAGAAACTACAGAAGAAAAATGTAAGAATCTATATGTACAAAATAATTCATTATCATGTGAAACAGGAAAAGTTAAACTAGAAAATGATGACATTAGAAAAGAAAACGTTGTATTAAAAAATGATCTAGAAACATCAAAATCCGAAATTTCTTATCTTAACGATAAGTTAAACAAGATTACTAATAATGTTTCAAATTTCAATAAAGGAAAGCAAAATTTGTATAATTTGATCAAAATTTCTAAACCATCTGGAAATCGTAAGGGATTAGGATTTAAGAAAACTACAAAACTTAAAAACTATAGCTCACTATATAAAAGGTTCAAGAAGTCAGACTAAAGAAATGGTTTCTAACTCTAAAATAACTAAAATATAGATTCCAAAATCTTGTAATAAACTAGTTAGACAAAAACACATAGATAATTACTTAAAAATTGTTGTTCATAAATAAATTATTCTTTAAAAGGTCCCAAACCCTCCTGGGTATGGCTACCTTCATTCTTTAACACTTAGGTCCCTAAACAAAGGAAGTGGGTACCAATTAATTTTTTTTATATTGCAAGTACCTAAAAGAAAAACTAATAACAAGGAGAAATGGATACTCGTTAGCGGATGCTCCAAACATATGACCGGAAATGCACAAATGTTATCAAACATAACATACAAAGATGGTGGCACTGTAACTTTCAGAGATAATTCAAAAGGATTTGTCATTGGAATTGGAGATGTCATCAATGTTGGTATGTCCACTTCACCTATTATTACAATTGTTCTTTTAGTTAAAAATCTGAAACACAACCTTTTAAGCATTAGTCAACTGTGTGAAAAAGGATTCAAAATTGATTTTAAAAAGAATAAATGCAACATATTTGATCAAAATAAAAATTTGATCTTTGAAGGATTAAGAAAAAGAAACATCTCTGTTTTAAATATGAAATTTAATAACTCTAGCGATTTATGCCTATCCGCGGATTTTAATGATCCATGGATGTGGCACAAATGATTACGTCACATAAATTTTAAGTTTATAAACAAATTAGCTAAACAAAATTTGGTTAGAAGTCCTCCTAAAGTTAAAAATTTATGTGATGCATGTTAATATGGAATATTAAAAAAGAGTTTTTTTTTTAAATCTAAAAAGGAAATTTCTACCAAACAACGATTAGAATTATTACATCTTGATTTATTTGGTCCTACTCAAGTACGTTCAATAAATCATAACAAGTATGTTTTTGTTATTGTAGATGATTTTTCAAGATATACATGGATACTATTTTTAAAACATAAGAGTGATACGTTTGAAATTTTAAATTTTTTGCTAAAAGAATTTAAAACTTAATGAATCTTAAAATAAAGAGTATAAGAAGTGATCATGGATGTGAATTCGAAAACGAAACTTTTGTAACAAAAAGGGAATTACACATAATTTCTCATTTCCTCGAACACCACAACAAAATAGTGTTGTGGAAAGGAAAAATTGTACACTCCAAGAATGTGCACGAACTATGCTTAACAGTAGTAATCTACCAAAAATATTTTGCCCAGAAGCTGTAGCTACTGCTTGTTATATATTGAATCGTGTTACATTACGTCCTTTAACCAAAAATACCTGTTATGAAATGTTTTTTGGTAAAAAAAACCCAAAGTATCATATTTTCGAATATTTGGTTCAAAATGTTTTTTCTAAACACTAAAGATAATTTTAGAAAATTTGGTTCAAAAGCCGACAAAGGAATCTTTATCAGATACTCAAATCGTAGCAAAGCTTATAGAATTTTTAATAAACGTACTAGTACTGTAGAAGAAAGTCTACGTTTCATTTGACAAAAAAATTTCCAATATAAAAAACAGTGATGATTATGAAATTTTAATAGAACCTTATGAAAATAACAGAATTATACATAATAATAATGATAATACTTTTAATGATAATATGTTAAGGTCACCACCTTGTATTTTGAAAGACCATCCAATTAATAATATAATTGGTGATTTAAATACAAAAGTTTCTACCAGACATCAATTAAATCAAACGAGTCATGTAGCATTCATTTCAAATTTTGAACCTAAAAACTATAAAGAAGCATCAACTGACGACTCATGGATTACGTCGATGCAGGAAGAACTCAATCAATTTGAAAGAAACGAGGTATGGGAACTTGTACCGAGACCTACAGATCAATCCGTAATCGAGACAAAATGGGTTTATGAAAATAAAACTGATGAAAATGGAAACATTGTTCAAAACAAAGCAAGGTTAGTAGCACAAGGATATAATCAAGAGGAAGGCATTGATTATGAAGAAATGTTTGCTCCAGTCGCATGTCTAAAAGCCATCCGAACGTTACTTGCTTTTGCATGTCATCATAATTTTAAACTTTTTCAAATGGACGTAAAAAGTGCCTTTCTAAATGATTATATAAAAGAACAGATTTATGTTGAGCAGCCTCCGTTGTTCATACATGAAAAATTTCCTGAACATGTATATAAACTAAAAAGGCTTTATATGGTTTAAAACAAGCACCTCGTACTTGGTATGATAGACTAAAAACTCATTTAATAAATTATGGATTTCAAGTTGGAGAAATAGATACAACTTTGTTTATAAAAAGAGATCTTAATGATATTTTAGTTGTTCAAATATATGTAGATGACATAATATTTGGATCAACAAATGAAAATGTATGTAACGATTTTTCAAATAACATGAAAAATTGAATTTGAAATGTCCCATATGGGAGAATTAAATTTTTTCTTAGTATTACAAATTAAACAGTTAGAAAATGGTATTTTTATAAATCAAGAAAAATATTGTCATGATTTGTTAAAACGTTTTGGAATGGAGAAAAAATCGAGTAAATCGATGCCCATGAGCACCAGTACCCATTTAGATAAGAGAAAACGGAAAGGATTTCGATCAAAAATTATATCGAAGTATAATAGGACCACTATTATACTTAACGGCGAGTAAACCTGATATCATGATGAGTGTGTGTTTGTGTGCAAGATTCCAAGCACTGCCTAAAGATTCACACTATCAAGCAGTTAAATGTATTTTACATTACTTAACCAACACTAAAGATTACGGACTTTTCTATCCTAAAGACAGCTCTTTCGAACTCATATCCTATAGTGATGCGGATTTCGATGGTTGCAAAACCGATAGAAAAAGTACATGTGGCACCTGTCACTTTATCGATCAATCTCTAGTCTCTTGGTTTAGTAAAAAAATAGAATTGTGTATCTCTTTCAACCTGTGAATCAGAGTATATTGCTACTGCCTTAGCTTGCGCACAAATAATATACATGCATCAAACACTTAAAGATTTTGGAAAAATAATTAACAAATCTCCAATATATTGCGATAACACTAGTGCTATAAACTTATCTAAAAATCCAATAAATCATTCTCGAACAAAACATATAGATATTAATCACTATTTTCTAAGGGATAATGTTGAAAAAGAAATAATAACTCTAGGATTTGTAAATACCGAAAATCAAATAGCCAATATTTTTACAAAACCACTAAGTGAACAAACTTTTATTATGTTAAGACGTGAACTAGGTATTATGTCATTGCATGATTTATAATGCAATATTAAAATATATTTTTTAAGTTATTAACCTTTCATTTGTTTTCTTCGCTAAAATTTTCTGATAATTATTAACCTCTTAAACTTTCATTTGTTTTCCCTGGCTGAATTTTTTGGGAGTTATTGACCTTAAGTTCATTTTTTCCTAACATAGCCTATAAAGTTAGTATATATATATGAAATTGATCAAAAAATTTATATCCAAACTATAAACAGAGAATTAAATTTCTAAACAAACATATCAAAATGTCTTTTGATCACGATTCCACTTTTTCCGTAATTGACCACGCCTCACCCTCGTCCGGCAGCACTTATACCTCTCCAACTAAAGTCACTCCTACATCATCTCCATCCCTGAACATCATCCCTTCTCCAACTTACCATAGCAGATTCTCTCCAAAAGGTAAGAAAGCCAAACTTGGAATCGATCTAAAATCAACCTCTCTCTCAGATAAAGTCGACGACATTCATCATTATCAACAAGAAATGATAGGAGTTCAAAGAGAAATGTACTATGAACAAGGCCGTCAATGAGCCCATTTAAACTTCCTTGAAAAATGTATCCACGCAATATGTGGTTATTCACCAACGAAGGACTGCATACATCAGAGGTCTCCGTGTTTACGAGAAACTCCTCGAGAGCACACAAGATCACTCCACGAAAGTTATGGGGTGAAGGGACATCGCACATATAACACAGTCCTATTCGTCCCTACTGGTCTCCTCTTAGGCCATCTTTCGAGCAGACCAAAATCGAACCGAATTCATGGGAGAAACAAAACTATCATTCTCCTAACTCACCTACTGACAACTAAATGTTTTTGTAAACAACGGACGGTTAATATATATATATATATTAAATAAACATGTTTATTCATAATCATTTGTAATTCCTTCTCTTTAATAATTTTTTTACATATATCAAAGTACACATAAATAATAAGAAAATTATGCATGCTCAGAGTCTGCATAAAATACCCAAACGTCTGCTAACTGGTCTGGAAATATTACTGTTTCAGCATAGACGTCTAAAATATCATCAGTCGTCTAAAATTCATGAACAAAAATTTGTTCTTCAGCACAGACGTCTGTGAATTCGTTATGTCAAATAAAAAACATAAAGCTTCAGCACGGACGTCTGAGTAAATACCCAGACGTTTGACAACACTCTTTGGAAAAATAAGTTTTCCACAGATAGACGTTTGGATTTTACACTCAGATGTCTATTTAAGCTTTCTGTTTAAAAAATTATCCTCGATCAAACGTCCGATCTCTAACTACAGACGTCTAACTATGCCTGAGCCCACACCTTTTCATATCACTATATAACATCTTTTCCTCCTACCTAATTTTTCACCGTTCTCTTTCCTCTAAAATCTCAAAACATTAATTCCCAAATCCAATTCCTCATCTCAAATTCCCAATCAATGGCTCCAAAAGTTAAGCCTCCGGTTCCCAAACGTAAGAAAGCTGCTCCAGGGCAAAGTTCACAACCTCCTTCTCAACAATTCGTCACTGGTCATCATATTGAGGAGTGGATTGTTGAAAAAGAAAATGGCAAACAAAAATTACAAGAGTTGGAGAAGTAGCCTCTTCAATCAGGACCATTCTATCCCCTTCAACGTTTCATTCACTATGATGCTATTGATCTACTTGAAGAAGCTCATATCTACCGCCCGGTTAACAATGAAGACAATGTTGGGAAGATAGATCAACTAGCAGTATTTCTCTTTTTAATTAATCTTTTCTCATTAAAACTTTGGAATCCTTCAAATGAAGAAAATTAGATTTGGACTAGTGTCTATGGAATCATAATAAATTTTAATGTTGAAATGATTGGTCAAATTCTTAATTGTTCATGCTCAGGAATTCGATTACAAGAGATTCCCGATACACGTTATACCCCATGAGATGCTGTCACTCACCTTATTTGGGAAGATGATTTTCGGCAATTAAAAACATCTAATTTCCATCCAAGAGCTCGACTACCTAACCGTATGCTCATCAACACAGTCATCCCTAGATTAGGTAGTCACGAACAAGTATACGAAGACGATCATAAAGCTTTGTATGCTATTTTTGGTCATATTGAAGTCAATTAGGCACGATATATTTTCGACCAAATTAAAAGCTTTTGGACACCTACATGTCGTAGCATCGTATATGCTTCATATATAATGAGAATTCTATGATCATTTGGAATTCCTTCGTATCTTTCCCAATATGAAGAAATCTCCGTTAAAGATAGTGGAATTAGATTTCTACCTTTGATGCATCTCCCAGAAACACCGCCATGCATAACCCCCTTTACCCAGTACCAATAACCACAACAACAACAAGAACCTCTAACTCGATTTTTCCAATTTGCCAGAGCTTCAGAACCTACAGAGTATTACTCTGATTCCGAAATACAAGAAGCAAGAATTGCAGCAGGACCAGGAGAAAATTATCGAGATGTTTCACTTCAAAACCAACATCTCCTCTCCTTAAACCAAAGAGTTTTTGATAAAAAGATGTCTCGCTTGGAATGATCTTTTTCTACTCGAATAACCAAAGTAGAAAAGACGTTAGAAAAGGTCATTTCCACATTAGGAAAGGCCATGAGGAAGGTACGGGGTCATTTCTCATCTTGATCTTCATCTTCTCCGTACCTAACACCACCACCACCATAGTGTTTCAGCCGGGACCATCTTTAGAAGCAGGGCTGTCAGTCGACAAACCACCACAATCTTGTGCTGGCAAAGCACCAATTTGTCTTGACACCGAAGAAAGTGAAGACATATCATGGCCTTCTCAATATCCACAGCCTCCACAAGACCCTCAACACTATAGCTACTACATGTCATTTCAGGGTCTCTCCATTCAAGAGGATGAAGAATACAATGATCGGTCTCAATGGCAACCTGATGCATATGATGTGGATTCTTCTAATTTCTGGGGTTATTTCGGTTATGAGTGAGTTATATTTTATTTTCTTAATCATGCATGCCTTGTGTTTCTATGTTTGATTTCTTAAGAACAATTTTTTGTATAACTACATTATCTATGACTCTGTGCAAATCTGTGTTATTTTTGTTCTTCCTTCCACATTACGTTATTTATGCATCTCTTTTTTGATAATGCCAAAGGGAGAGAGATATCACATTGCATATATATAATGGGAGAAATTATATATGCTTATTCAATAAAGTAATTGTATAGTCGTCATCATCAAAAAGGGGGAGAATGTTAGATCCCTAATTCTGTGATTTTGATGAAAACAACTATACAATCATACACATACAATATATTCCATCTATTTGCAGGTAAAAGCTGTAAGAATTCACAATATCGCGACTTGAAGACGACCAGTAGAGGAGAAGAATCGTTGGTATTAGTAAAGCTATTATAGTGTGTTATAGTCATAGATATATAGCTTATAAAATCTCATTTAGTAGTTTTTAACACAAATATTGCATGACCAAACTTTTATAAGTCTTCAATATCTCAAACGGGCTAACTGCAGAAAATAACATATATCAGACGTCTACCATTATATATTAGATGTCTGACTATGGTCTCTATTTAAAAAACTAATACGTATCAGACGTCCGTCAATACATCTTAGACGTCTGACTTTGGCCTCTGTTTAAAAAATTATATACACAGACGTCTGAATATTATGGACAAATGTATGTGCTAGGTAATGGGCAAAATCAATGAACAGTCACCTGCTTCGTTCTAACGGTTGCATCCATATCTCTTCAACGCACCTCTTCCTCCTCAATGATTGCAACCTTTAGACTGAATTAGAACACACTAACGGATGCTACTCTTCGTGAAAACTCTTCAACATCTATAATATGTAAAGATTTTAAGGAACAAATCGTTTGAATTTTCTGAATCTTATGTTTATACACTTTGCATACTCTGATATCTAAAAGCATTCAATATATCAGTTTTACTACTCCTAAAAGCAAAGCTTCACATATACATACTACTCAAAGGAGATTATAGGAAGATTTGTACTATACAGTCAAAATTAGTGTTACTCGGAACACATACTTGTCAAGAAAAGATTCTTTGTATCAAGCCTGTTCCTCCAAGCAAAGCGAGGGTTGTATACTTGTTAAGGTTGAAGGGGAGCTTCAGGACTGGACATAGGATGGGAGGTCCGAACCAGTATAAAAACTCTGTGTGATTGTTTCTTTACGTTTATTTACTTTACCCTGCTAGTTATAAGTTAACAATTTACTACACTTGCATATTAAATACAAATACACGATCCATACACTCTTTCAGTTCTTTCATCATTGAGGGGCTAAGCTGCGACCCAATCTTCAAGACTCATGATGGGTCATCGTGGCTGACCATGATATCAATCGTCATCTCAGCCGGCACAGCCTTGGTCTCTTTGGGCTTCTCTTCGTCATTCCTCGGATCTATATCTCTATAGAACCGACTGTGGTGCCCAAGCTAAGGTTCAGGCGCCAATTGTCAATCTTTAGTAACTTGGATGCGAACAGATTTGTCCACACCCTTTCCCTACTCCTTGCATTGAGCTTCCCTCAACTCAACTACATAACAAGTACGTCCAGTTGCCTGATCACCATGAACAACTCCTACACCATTATCTTGGAAATTTTAAACCTAAACACCACGGGGCAAGAGCTGCCCGAAATTCAACCAGGGCCGGTCGGCCTAGAAAAACATTGTACGGCGAGTCTACATCCAAAAAAAATAAACGGTAGGATCCGCACTCTCCTACGTTCACCTTCTCTCAATTCAACAGGAAACTCCACATAACCAACAACCTCAATCACCATGCCATTAAAACCATGTATACAAGCTTTAAATGATTTTAAATCTTTGGCCTTCATTCTCATCTAATCATACGTCTTTTTGAAAATTATATTCACCAAACTTCTACAATCAATTAAAATCCTTCTCACCAAAGAAGGGCCAATCATGGTAGAAATGACCATTAGGTCAATTGTAGGGGCCTCTACTTTATTTTCATCCCTACTTCAAAACACAATATCATCCGCCATCGTGCGTTGCTGCTTCGCTGGAGCTCCATCCTTCGTATTTGAATGACATTCAAAGTCCACATGCCTTATCGTGCTAGCATAACGCTCCATTTTTTTGCCAACTCCTATCTATAGGGTGCGGTCCTCCAACTATCATGTTTGTCACCAGCCTTCCACCGGTCCGTGCAGGCTCCTTAGCCCTACGTGGAGCTTGTCCTCTATTGGGGTTAGATGTCCCTTGTCCTCCATCCCGCAGAGTTTTCACAAACTATTGAAATTTCTTTTCTCGAATCAACTTCCCTATAGTGTCCTAGAGATGCCTGCACTCATTTCTATTGTGCCCATAACACTCGTGAAACCGACAACATTTTCCAGTCTGTTTCTATCTCTCTGACGATTCTTTTGGAAGCCGCTTCCAATATTGCAGGGTATTGCAAGTGGGTAGATAAATATTATCCAGGGATGCATTTAGCAGTGTGTAGTTGTCATACATTGGAATCCTAGGCCTTAGTCTCCCAGAATCCCTCTTCTGGTCTTGATTCCTGTTTACATTTCTCTTTTGTTGATTCAGCTTGTTCTGAACGTTAACCCAGACTTTTTCGAAACTATCATCAGACTGCTTTATTGCAATATTTCTTTGTACTGCTTCTCCACTCGGTACCGAAACATTCTTTTTCCTAGAGAACCTGGCTTCCACCGTCTTCAGAAACTGAGCTGCCTTTGAATAAAAGTGCTATAATATGGAAGGCAGTTTTCTAGCTAGCCAATAACCAAACTCAGATTCCGGATCAATCCCTCTCATCACGGCCATAAGTATAGCATGATCATTTGGGTTACTGACTTCAGTAGCGACGGTATGAAACCTTTTCAAATACTCCTTTAACGATTCTCCCAGAGCCTGGATTACGATGGAAAGTGACATCACGTCTTTAGGACGAGTAGCATGCATTCGGAACTGCTCCACAAACTTGGTTGCTAGCTCATCAAACCTTAAAATAGATCATGGGGGTAGTCTCGTGAACCACATCGTCGCTATTCCAGAGAGGGTTATAGGAAAGCATCTACATTTGGTCGTGTCATTGGCTATCATAGAATCCATCAGCCATTCGTATCTCATAATGTGCTGCCTAGGGTCGGTTTTTACCTCATAAGCAAGCATTGATGGCATGTTGAACCTTCTCGGATATTCCGCATGAAAAACGTTTTCAGTAAATGGGATATGACTTCTCGAGATTCCCCAGTCATCATTAGTGTAACATCCCCTATCTAGTGGCCCAAAACTAAGCGCTACAGATGCTGCAATCATCTATAGTATTAACTTCCGGCGATTATATACGGCTATGTTAACGGTATCTATAATATCAGAAGCACTTGAATATGAAACAAAACACAGATTTCAAACAACTTTTACTTCATTACATTTAAATAGATGTTCCATATTCAACTTACATAATCCAAATAGATTCCCAGGCACAGATAAAATATACTTATTACAAAATAAACCAAGAGCGGTATATGAAGATACCCCCTTGGACGATCAGAGTCCTAGAGTCATAATAGACTTAATACAAAACAAAGTGGAAATACATCAAAACATAAAACAAGAACTGCAACTCCTAAATAGCTATCTGTTTGCCTCCTGCAAGCCTCCGGTAGCCTTATTCGTCATTTTACTAAAACCGGAAAAGACCTTAACCCCTTAGCATACTCAAATTAATTTTGAGCACCCGAGAGTTTAAGGGGAAAACATAAACTTCGAGTCATACATAAAGCCTGGTATGAATAATACTATACATCCCGGAATATATATGTTAAGTGAGACCACATCGCTTAGCGGAACGGGTTTCCCCTCACTAACATCCTTTTAAAACATATCTTTGCAAAACTTTTTCCTGCAATCAAAGCTGATTAAACACTGTAAAGCGTCATTATGTAAACATACATAAACATCAGGTAATAATGAACTATATGTTCAAACACACAAGTTTTGTTTGGATAACATTTAACCTTTGGCTGACTCGGGCCTGCCAGACAATATAATCAAAATTTATCTAACACATGTTTGCTAGTCTTCTTTTGGATTATCTATCCTTAACTATCTGTTAAATACTTCACTTCTGGACGGTCCATCCTTAACAATTTGTTAAATACTTCTCTTCTGGACGGTCTGTCCCTAACTTAATCATCTCCCAGGTCTTCCTGATCCTAATGGTTTTTCGGGCTCACCAATAACCTACCTGTATACAAACATATATTCCTTTCGGTATGTAATCATAATTTTAGTCTACCTGTGACAAAGCCCTACACACTAGAATTTTGGACAACAATTAACTAAGCTAATAACTAATGTAGAGGGCGCGACCTCATACTAGTCCCATCTGGTATTCTAATATCTGAGTCATTTTCAGTTAAGGATCCCCTTCCATAATTTTCCTTGAAAACATTTTCAAAATGATTTAAAACATTTAAATCAAACTTAAGCAAGGAAAAGTAAGTAATCTATATGCTTTACTCAAAATCATATCGCCATGTTATATATATCTTCTTTACTCAAATCTTAGTTGATGGAAACATTTAAACATTTGAAAGAACCTCTTTCTAAATCTTTAAAAGTACCTCGTTCCAAAATTAAGTGAAAACCTTTTAATTATTTAGGCCAATAGGCCAAAGCCTTACCTGTTGAAACCATTCATCAAACCTTTCGAACCCATTGAGAAGTAAACCTTTCGAAAGCAATGAAACTTTGGACATCCTCCTTTAAAAATCTCTTTAAAACATTGCCTTAGAACAACCTTGGAAAACCTTCCATCTCAACCTTTCAAAACCATTGAATAAAAACCTTTCGAAATCATTCATCAAACCTTTCGAAACCAATGGACTAAAACCTTTCAAAACCATTCATTAAACCATTCAAAATCATTCAACTAAAACCTTTCGAAATCATTGAACTTAAACCCTTCGAAATCATTCAACTTAAACATTTCGAAGTCATTGAACTTAAAACCTTTCGAAATCATTCAACTTAAACCTTTCGAAGTCATTGAACTTAAACCTTTCGAACTCATTCAACTCAAACCTTTCGAAGTCATTGAACTTAAACCTTTCGAAATCATTCAAAGCAAACCATTCGAAGACTTACTGGGTTCAATTTAAAACAAGTGGAAAACCTTCTTTTAAAACCTTTCCACTTCATTAGAAGTAACCTTTCGACTTTGGCGGAAGGTCTGCTTCAAAAGCTTTAAAGCATTTTATTTAAAACAACATGCCGCTGCCTTTAAAACAACTCCTTTAAAATCTTGGGTTATTCTTCAGTTTATAAAACAAGGGTAAATCACCTAAGACGAAAGCTTCCTTTCAAAAGCATGGAGAAGCGACTAGTTTTAAAACAAGTAAACCTTTCGTCTTTGTCGAAAGGTTCAAAACAAAACCAAACAAAAGCGACAGTAACCTTTCGACAATGTCGAAAGGTTTCAAAACAAAATAGTGATAAAATAGCAGTAACCTTTCGACTATGTCGAAAGGTTTAACACCTTTATTTTAAACATTTGACCTAGTCGAAAGAAACCAAGTCGAAAGCTCTTATTCAAAAGCAATGCAGGTGATTCTTTGGCTTATAAAACAAACATACTTCAACGTCTTTGGCAACCAATCTTTCGACTTAGAACCCTTCGACCTTGTCCAATTCATTACGTACCAAGTAACTTGATACCATATGCATTTGTTTTGACTTTGTCGTAAGCTATGAACCTCTCAACCTTGTTGAAAGGTCTGGGTCGGAAGGTTTAATACCATATTTGCCTGAAACATGCCAAAAGTATGATTTCTTTGTTTTTAACTTAAAAGGGATAATTTTCAACTAACATGCCTTTATTTGTCAAATTCTCATTGGTTAACAAATACTTTTCAGAAAAGTGCTGCCACTATTTTTTAGAATTAAATAATCATTTTATTTTATAAATTTCCCCTTCTCCTTAATTAAATATATAAAACATTTAAGTCTCATATCTTAAATAATTTTATATATTCATCAAATAACTTAGGAAAAATTTGGAAAATCCCAGAAAATCTATTTCAATATGTTTTCCAACAGATAAAAATTTCAAACCCAAATAATAATTATTTTAGTCGTAAATAATTTATAACCCAATAAATCATTTTCTTCACTAGAAAATTTATATAAAATCCACATTAATTCAGAAAATTATGAAAATTGAAACCCATCTTTAAAATATCATTTCTTACCTATATTTAAATTTTAAAGGCATTTGGATGTCATCTAATAGGGTTTTCATACCAAACATATCATAAAAACTAACATGAATATATATATATATATATATATATATATATAACTTTAATCATCAAAACATGGCATATACTTGCCAAAACATTTCGAATCTAATCAAAAATCGAATACCATAAGAAAATGGAATGTAGTAATTATTCACCTTAGCTTTGAGATTATAAGATGTGAGATTTGATGTTGATTATGTTGATTGTCTTCCCTTACTTGAATCCTAGCTTTAATCTTCTCTTGAGAACAATAATGGTGGTCAACCGTAGATGTTTTAGTTTGCTAAAATGAAAATGAACGTGAGTTTTATTTCCTAAGGGTTTAGGGTATAAGTCCTTATCCTATTTCCCATATTGCCCTTCTCATATCCTAACACGTTAGCTTATGTTATTTCATTTTAGTTTATACACTAACATGGCACGACTACCCTTAGCTAATCAATTCTCAACTTATTATCTCCACATTATTTTATTTAATTTTGTTAATTAAACATTCTAAATAATGTTATAAAAATATGGAGTGTTACAATTAGAAAAACCTTGGTTCTCTCTCACCAATTGTCTGACCATTGCCGACAAATCCGATGTCTGAATGGGTGGTGCCAAGCGGTGGTCGCGCTCCACCTCACGTGAATGATCTGGTCGATGTTTACAGGCTGTTTCATGCCTTCTTGGTGCACCATCCTCTTGATGTGCACCTAGGACATTTACCTCGTTATCATTCCGGTGGGGTACTTTATCAGCATTTAATCGAATTCCAGCATCCGAGCTTTCGGGCATAGCTCCTGCTCGATTCCATAAGTGCCCTCCTTCGGAGAAGGGATCGGCATCAATCGGTCTTGGTAGACCATATTGGTCTGCCAAGAGATGCTCCAATGTTTCTACTTGATTTCCTTCGACCCTATGACACCATGCCTAAGGTATTCATCCGATGAACTCGGACTCTCCAATGCCGAGTAAGGAGTGGGATAACTTTTGGCCTTCCCATGCTGTTGTTAAGCAAACTGGTTCATTAGACTAGCATTAGTCTAAATTAGCTCGTTCAGCTGTCTACGGCTTTCCACCAACTCCCTCATCAAGTTATTTAACTCAGCACTCGTTATTGAATCAGCATGGTTCTGGACTTCAGTAGGATCAACATTCAATTTAGAGGTTAGTTGCTTGGGGCTCTATGTTGAATGCTGGCAGTTTCATTCCCATCCACATTCTGAGAAGTTGATCTGGATGTCTCACCATTATCGATTTCTTTACTTAGATTTAAGTAAAACTGAATAGTATATGTTGGCTTATGAAGATGACTATGGATCCCCTTCGGGGGATTCGTCCAATCCAGTAGCAACAACGAGGATCCTAATGAACCGAGAATTAGTTTCTCAATGAAAGCACCAAAATGTTTGCAACCAAATTGGTCACAAACACACAAGAATAGGTTTATGTAGAGAAGTAAATGAATAAAACTAAATTAAAACAGAGGAATATAGAAAACTAATAAGAAAATCAAAACAATAAACAAGAACACTAGGATTTATAATGGTTCGGCGTCATATGCCTACGCCCACTTTGAATATTCTCTTTATTGATTTACTATTAACTTGGTTATAGTAGCAAGCATCAAAAATAAGGAAGAAAGTTGATTGCAATAAAGAACTATGTAACCAACATCATAAAGATCCTCAGAATGACCCCCTAGGCCAGTATTTATAGGTGAAGACGACCACCAATCTCTCTGAAACTTCGGCTACATGACCTCCTTATCCATATGGGCCTACCATAGGGGTCGCCAGGCCCAAATACCAATGAATAGGGATCAGTACCGATCCCTCCATTGGTCAATTTTGGGGAAGCGATCCCTATGACAGCTTCTTCATGCTTAGATATGATGGCTCTTGAAATATCATATTGATTGGACAAGTGGAACTCGTGCTATTGTTTGATCTTTGGTTCAGATCTAATTTGAAGTTATTCGCCGAACCCTTCTAATGGGTTATGCCGATCCCTCATCCTCTGCCATTTTGACATGCGATCCCTAGAGCATGATCCCTAGGGTCCATATACTCTACTCTCCAAATTCCATTTGTTTTAGACTATGGAATCCCCAGATATTGATTGTTGAATGCTAGAATGCTCATGTTTTACAATACATGCCGACCCCTCCTTGGTTAACCTAGATATGCTAACCCATTCCTTTGCCGAGCTCTCTTATGTTTCCTCCATGCCGATCCCGCTTATTCTACCATGTCGATATATCATGTTCTACAAGGCTATGCTGATCCCTTTTGTTCCTCAAGTCTGTGCTGATCCATCTTCTTCCAAAATGCTATGCCGATCCCTCCTCGTCCAAAATGCTATGCCGATCCCTTCTTGCTCCACAATGCTATGCTGATCCCTTCTTGCTCCATAAAGCTATGCCAATCCCTATTGTTCCTATCTAACTTCCATATTTCTAGAATCCTGCATCGTCTATCCATCAACTTCGTTCAATCCTGGCTTCATATAACCATTTGAGATCTACTTCTGGGTTCTATAGCCGTTGCTCCATGGTCATCCTTCTTGATAATAGTCGAATCTATCTTGCGCAATCAGTCCAATATAGCCGGGTCAGGATACCGGGTAAAAGTTATCTAGGTAAACTATCTAAGAGTAGGCATATTTAAAAGGAAGAGGTTTGAAAAGAGATTAAAAAGTAGGCATATTCAAATCCAAATGAGAAATTAACACCCTACCTCGATACCCATACTATCTAAGAATATTACTAGGTAATACTATAAGGTAATACAAAGAATGAGGCTATATGGGGTACACACGTGAATATTCCCTTGGGCTAACACTGGTACGTATTTAAACATCGAATAAATAACTCACTTACACGTACACAATATCAGTACAAAACAATAAACATGTATGCCTTTAAGATGGAACAATACACAATATATAATAAATATCAGAGAACACAGAGTCATAATCACAGTGATAATATGTAATATTAAATATACAAAGTATGTTTAATATAATTACATGAATATGCATATATGAAACAATACAATACAATACAATACAATACAAGATGATGATTACTATGTTGAGTACTAGCCTTCTCTATGCCCAAAACACAAGCTGATCTTACTGTCCATGAACTTGTAATGTCTCGGATTGACCCGAGTATTATATAAATAACACATGGGTCAGACTTTGTCTAAATCGTGAGTCCATAATGTATAGGTAACAAAATATCAATAGTAGATATATGGAAATGCATGAGTGTTATTAATAATAACATAGACAACCTGTAAAATAATACGTCTCACAAAGCCATACATAAAATATCATCACCTATATAGAAACGCACCAAATCAAAAATCACAATCAATAACAAATGGGTTAACCATCCGTACCCAGAAATCATCATCAGAATCCAGAAATCAATATAAAGATTTGTGCTATCACACGGCAATGCCCAAATAAAATCAATAATGAGTACGCCATCTGCATGAAGAGAATATGCCGTCTGCCAGAAATGGATTGGTCATCTACCCATCATATAAGATAAGATACATGGATTTACTATATCCTAGACATGGTCTCAAGTAGGAATATAAATAGTATATGTCTATCTACCACACACAGGAACTAGATGGGAGACTGATAACACGTCTGCCTATTCTAGGAACCTCACATGTGTCCGTCAAACACTACTCCTATAGTCATCAGTTACCTTTCCCTCGGTATTATCAACAAGAAATCTTATCAACATCCCTAATGCTTTTTATAAGATAATTCTATTTGAACATGACCATGTCGTTGACCAAATTGACCTGGTCGAAAGGAAAAGTAAATTACTAAACCCTTCGACCTTGTCGAAAGAGATAATGAGGCTGCTCCAACCTTTCGACCAGGTTAGCAGAATAGTAATTGCCAAACCTTTAGACTTTGTCGAAAGGGATGACGTGGCCCTTTCGACCAGGTTGGTATAATAGTAAGTTGCTAAACCTTTTGACCTTGTCGAAAGGGATGACGAGGCCACTCCAACCTTTCAATCGGGTTGGAATAGTCAAATTATCTCTAGGAGTTATTCACAACATATAGCTCTCGATGTCATCACTTTATTGAGTTTCATCTCCCCTGAAAGTTGAAAACAATCAATCATCAATGTCTTCTATCCCCTTTTGATCACGTCGAAAGGTGATATTTAAGACCTTTCGACTTTGTCGAAAGGGTATGATTATTCTAACAGTTTGTCTTGATTGTTTTCAACCCCTATGGTGTCAGTATTCTTTCCATGGAATCCCTTCGAAAGGGTTCAGATGCCTAAATGAGTAGGTTTCCCTCGAATGAATTCCATCCTAAATGGTTGTTAGACAATATAAACCAGGATTCCTTTCGGAAGTACTCCTTCGACTAGGTCGAAAGGTGTTCTACCTTTCGAAGCAGTCCTAGTTTAATTGTCTACAATCTACTTTATATTCCTTATATAAGATTGATTTAGATATTCCCATAACTCATGCAATCAACTTAATCAACACCCCATTATCACTTTTATTTTCAGCATTAAGTATAGGTTTCGATGATGATGTGTTTCGATTGGAAATGCCTAAGTCTATCTTACATATAGCATGGATCAAAAGAGATTTTGAGAATAGGTTAGAATCATGTGCAATTGATCATTAGTCTAACTAATGATCTTAATGATCTTCCTCATCGCCAATATCCATTATAAACAAGTTATCTCCATTTTTATTTATTATCCGAAATGAGTTACAAGAAATTGAGCTTTCTCCCTAATTCGATTTAGGGTTTCTTCTAAGTACAATTATTGCTAAGAAAGTAGAGTAAAGAAAATGAATTCAGTATTCAAGAATTCCATCCCCATAATTAGACTCCTTTGGTCTTATTTGTATATGCAGGTCGGCCCCCTTCCGCGCTTTTGCTTTCGACTGGGTCGAAAGGTCCCTATTTTATATGCCGCCTTTGTAAAATATAATAGCCTATGATTTTTGTTTGATGATAATAAACATATATATATATATATTCGTTTAAATGTATTTGTTATTGTACTATTTTATCTTTCCACATAATTAAATAAATATTTGTTGAAAAAAATAAATAACTCAGAATTCTTATTTAAACAAATATTTTATTCAAACAAATATTTTACTACAAATTCAAATAGTACAAATTCAAGCTCTCATTATATTTATACAATTCCAAATACAAGTTTCAATCACAACACAATTTCACTTCACTCATCACTCGTATTTGATCTTCAACTTTGTTCCAGCCTGTATCCAACATCTGAACTATCTGCAAAATAAACACTGATGTAGTAAAATTGAAAAAGAAATATTTAGTAGTGCATAATGAAGTGTGTGTTTGAAAATATTGTTTGCCTCAATTATTTGAGTTGTTCGTCATCATTCTTTTAATTCATCTTTCTATTTCAAATACGCCAACAACTTCTGATATAGTGCGTCACTGTACATGCCATAAGGTCGTGCACATCGATATACACCTGCTTGTTAAAATTGCAGAGACAAGTGAGCACAAGGTCAAACCCAAGCCGAGACTGGATTTAACTCAAGTGCATATAGCAATCATTCAGGCATGAATCCAATGGAGCATGCAAACAAAATTCAATTCAGAAAGTACACAAGACATGGTCAGAAGCAACAAAGTCAAAGCAACACATGAAGATCAGAACAACCAAGATCAGACTTCAAGTGGAAAAGACTACAACAACAAAGGCAAGCTACATGCAAGCATTCAGGCATGAAAACTAGAATACAGAGCAATGGATCAAGCTACATTCAGTCATGTACACATTGGAGCTAGCAGTTCAACATGCTCACATGTACAAAGGATAGAGAAAATGCAAACAATAGGTCAAATGCAACTAGACTTGAAATGGTACAAGGATATGTATACATGAATGAACATAGCAGTTCAGAACCCAGACCAAAACACAACAGTGCACAGGAGTTCAAAGGAACCAGACTTCAAATCAAAACAACACTTATTTGAAAATATACAAAATGTTCAAAGTGCACATATCAAACATCAAATGAAACCATACTTCAAAATGTTCAAGCAAAATCAGATTTCAGGCACAAGTACAGAGATGATAACAACATGAAGTACACAAGCAAACCATGGACCAAAATGCAAAGCAATCAACATGAAACCGAACCAGACTAGGTATGCACATATATAAAGTGGTGCACCAATTCTATACATATGCAACAGAGGAGACAAAAATACAGTTCTCTAAATCAATGTACACATGAAGCCTCAATCAAAACTAAACCCGACCATAACACTAAGGCTAACAAGACCAGGTCAATGAAATGACTCGACGCAATGCAATTTAACTTGAAGCATAACAAAACAAAAAGTACACCAAACATGTACAAAGGCAAGAACATGCTCCTATAGCTTCAGACATGCTCACAAATGGATGATCAAAATGCAAAGAAAATCAGTGCAGACATACTTAGGTTAAGTGGGTAAAGCAAATCAACATGCAACCAGACTGCATACATATATACAAGTCTGTACACACATGTATATATATAGTGGCAAAGCAATCAAGTAAGAGCATCAAGCTACATTTAGGCATAGACACAGCAAGTCTAAACAACCAGAGTTGATGCCAGAGCCATCACACACATATATACATACATATATGTATGTATGTATATACATGGTAACACACAAACAAGGCACCAGCATGGATGGTCAGAACAAGACACAGAGCACACGCATACAACAAAAATTGTAATTATCATTTAGCAGTTTGAATAAAGTCGCAATGGGTAATACCATCGAACAAAGCCATGGGTCATGTTTCAAAAAGAAATGACCAAACGAAAAACATTATTGAATTATTCAAAAATTCAAAAATTGCCATCAAAGAATGGAACTAGAGCAAAGAATGGAACCAGTGAACAAGTCAAACTTATCAAGTCAATCTCAAATTCAAATACTAAAGTTGTAGCAACAAAGACCGGAACAAGTTAAAATAAATTCAAGCAAATTCGATCAATGAACAAGTTTGAGGTCTCACGAACGTGCGATCAAAAATCAACGCAAGTGATAAAATCATGAAAATTCAAACCAAAATATACGAACGAAATTATAGGGTTTTCATCCCTATAAATACACCCATTTCATCTGTTTGCACAAAAAATAGACAAACACCTCAAAGTCATATGATTTGGTAGATCTTATGTTGTTCTTAGTGATTTGAGTGATTTATGCAAATATATGAAAAGCAGGGGCTAAACTGTAAAAAGACACGTAGATTTATAGTGGTTCAGCCAGAATGTGCCTACGTCCACTTTATATGTTATTTCTCTTCTCTTGTTTAGATTACAAGTACAAAGCTTTGATACAAGTAAAAGAAAGTTGTTTGAAAGTTCTCTTCGTGCTTGAGCTCTCAAACTTGTCCCCCATTGTTGTACCCCTGCCCCTCTATTTATAGAGTGAGGCTGGGAGCAGGGATCTTGGATGTATATAGCTGCTGGTGGGCTTGGGCTGATGCAATCTGGCCTGGTGGATTTGGTCCGGTTTCCCTTGGTTCGGCGGAGGAAGTAGAGTGGACTGGTAGAACTTTGTTCGGTGGAGAACTTCATTCGGAGGAGAGCTTGTTCGGTGGAGAGCTTCATTCGGTGGAGAGCTCATTCGGTGGAGAGCTTCATTCGGTGGTCAGCTTGTTCGGTGGAGAGCTTCATTCGGTGGACAGCTTGTTCGGTGGAGAGCTTCATTCGGTGGACAGCTTGTTCGGTGGACAGCTTCATTCAGTGGACAGCTTGTTCGGTGGAGAGCTTCATTCGGTGGACAGCTTCATTCGGTGGAGAGGAGGGGTTGAAGGGATTGACGCCGAATGGGCTGGTTCGGTGAGGCATTTGGAAGAAGGAGGATGGGTTGGTAGCATAGGGAGAGAGATGGGTTGGTAGTGGCCTTAGTTTGGTGATGAGAATTCGTCCAACATCATCTTCGACAGAAGTATCAAGTCGAGCATAATAAAAAATTGAAAAAGGGAAAATAACGTACCAATTCACAACATCCATTCGAACTCGACATTGAAGCGACCATGAGAAATCAAAGCACTGCAAATCAATTGACGAAGCAAATCAAAGTGAATTCATCACTACAATCGATCAAATTGAATCGGCGCCTTCAATTTCGAATGAAGCCTTAATCTAGATTGAAAAAGAAACAATGCGGCCACAAAAATAAGAAAAGGGAAAATGCGATTATTTTTTGTCTTTTAATTTGGGCCGCATTGTTTATTTTATTTATTTAGGCCGAATAAGTATTAGGCTTTTGTATTTATATTTTGCTTGTTTTTTAATTTTTATTTGAGTCAAACTCTAGTTTAAGTTGTTTACGAACTACGGTTTTGTAGTTCAAGAATTCGCAACTCAGTGGCTAGCTGTGATAGGGTTTTGAGCTTAGAGTTAGGATAATCAAGTTAGTGGGTATCGCAAGTTTATGTGTGGCGTCTAATTACTTAATTTCTAGTAGAAACCTTAGGGGCAGCATGTAGGTAGGTTTTTGCCGAAGTTGGGTAAATCTGTGTGTGATCTCTACTGCATAACTTTCTGTTTTTAATTTTATTTCCGCATTAATTTTTAGTAGACCCTATTCACCACTCTCTAGGGTGAAAACGATCCTACAGCCTCAAATCTTTCGGCTTGATCGAAAGGTCATGAACCTTTTGACGTCGTCGGAAGGTGTTCTCTTGTGCCTCTTGGTTTATCCTTTTGCTTCCTTGCCTTCGATCGGGTCAAAAGGTCCCCTCATTACACGCTGTTTTGAACCCTTCAACCTAATCGAATGCCACGCTTCTTTTCAATGTTGTCAAAGCTACGCTTCTTTTCAATGTTGTCGAAGGCTATGCTTCTTTTTAATGTTGTCGAAGGCTATGCTTCCTTTCGACGTTGTCGAAAGGTGTCTCTATTCTTCTTGTCATACTCTTGCAGTTCCTTCATTCTCTCTCAACCTTTCGACTTGGTTGAAAGCTATATCTCCTTTCGACTTGGTTGAAAGCTATATCTCCTTTCGATGTTGTCGAAAGGTCCTTTATTATTCTTTTGTCTTTTTTTCTCTAAGAATTGATTTCTTCATAGCGCATTTTGACATTGTCAAAAGGTGTCCTGGATGGATCTTTGACTGGTTCAAAGGCTTGCTATGCTTTCGAAAAGGTTGCTATGGGGGAAAAGCCTTTGATTTCGGTAGGTTTAACGTGTTGTTGGGGGAGAACAATCGATTGCCTTTGGAAGGGGTTTCGAAGTCAACATTGCTTTGTTCATCTGCGTCGAAAGGTTGGTAGTGGCGGAAGGGCCTATCTGTTTCCATCTGGGTCGAAGACCTTTGTGCTGTATGAGTAGTTGGTTCCTTTGACTCCTTTGATACTTGCTCAATGCCTTCAAAACATCGTTTTTATGTCCTTCATGATGGCTTGGCCTGTCTCTTCTTCGAAACCTCTACCTTATTAACTTTCTTTCATATTTCTGCAATCAAGTAGATTTTATGGCTAACATTTTGCCCCTTCTTGTATGAAAGAGGCTTTTGTTCTTTAGGACAAAGATTTCATAGCTTTCTAGATACCATTACTTTTCCTGTAAAATTCAAAGTTAATGATATTCTCTATTGTTACTATCACACTTACATGAATGTTTAGTGGTAGATCAGCATATTAATTCCCTTATTTGCTTGGTAAGCGTCATTTGGAATTAATAAAACCAACTTTCAATTTATGCATTAAGAAGGCCAGTTTGAAATTTTCGGTTGTCTGTAATAGACTCAACTAAATCATATCAACCATGAAACCCACCCAGATTAGAGTATTAACTTGTGAAGTTGGAATGCTGATAACGTGGCATTCAGAATTCGAATATCAATATCCAAAAATAGTTCCTTGTGTGGCACTTCTAAACCTAGATTTGGGTTTTCATAGTAAAATAAACAGGAATCAGTAAATATTTTTTACGTATCAAGTTCCGAGCCCAAATCAGGGCACATGTCAGATAATTATATTTGTAGAAGAATCTTCAGCCCATCATTATGGAAAAATCAAATGATAATATTGAAACCCAGGTTCGAGTATAACAATTGCGGTGATCAATAATGTTCCCATACCCAGATTCGGGCATAATAGGGATAGTGATTAATGAAGTCCCGAAACCCAGATTCAGGTGTTTGTAATAGATAAATAGAATTCCGCTATTAACATTTCACAACCAGATTAGGGTCCAAATGAGTAATTGTCTCGATACCCAGATTCAGGTATAAAATAATGAAGTTCTGGAATGAATATCTCACAACCCAGATTCGGGTATTTATAATCGGAGCTCTGTTCTACTCCTTTTATGTGCGAACCTTTCTGGTCTTGTATAGAGGTAATTTGTCCAGTTGCCTCTTGAACTTGGACATCTTAGTTTGTAATTTGGAATGCCTCTTTCCCGAGCTTGAACATCTTAGTTAATGATTTAATGAGCCTCTTCTCTGGCTTAGACATCTTAGTCTATTGCTTAATATGCCTCTCTTTGGGTCCATTGTGATTGAGCCTCTCTTCGGGCTTGGACATCTTAGTCCATCGTGATTGAGCCTCTCTTCGGGCTTGCACATCTTAGTCCATTGTTGTCTGGTGCTCTTGGTTAACTCATCTTAGAGGCTGGAACCAAGGACTTACCCGACCTCCCTCCAGGAGGCGCCCTGCCCTGGCCCTTTTGCGGCGCGAACATGGGCTTGTTCGGTGCTTTACCCTGGCCATCTTATGGCACGGATAAAGGCTCACTCCATCCTCCCTCCAGGAGTGCCTTACCATGGCCCTTTTGTGGCATGGATAAGGGCTTCTTCGGTGCTTTATCCTGACCATCTTATGGCGCAGATAAAGGGTTACTCCGTCCTCCCTCTAAGAGGTGCCTTAACTTGACCAGAGGCGTGACCAAGGGCTTGTACGGTGCTTTAACATGGCCATCTCATGGTGCGGCTAAAGGCTTACCCGCTCTCCATCCAAGAGGTGCTCTGCCCTGTCCATCTCGGCGTGGACAATGGCTTTTCTACCATCTTAGGTAAGCAACCATCTTAGGTAGCTTCCAAATATAAGGAGTATTTTTCTCCCAACCATGTAGATTTTCTCTTTATAAAAAGAAGCTATTTATTAATCCATCTTTGGAAAATATGGCCTTAAATGCTCAGCATTCCATGTTCTGGGCACCATATTGCCATCTGGGCAGCACAATTTGTAGGCTCCTAGGTGGATTACTTTACATATGATTAATGACCCTTCCCAGTTTCGTCGTAGGGGTCCATCTATAGGATTCTTAGTATTGGCCAATACTCTATGGAGTAACAAATCACCCTCTTGAAATGATCGAGCTCTTACTCTTGAGTTGTAATATTTCAAGATTCTTCTCTGATATTCGACGATTCTTACCGCTACTTCATCTCTTAGCTCATGTATCAAGTCCAGTGACTCTTTTTTTAATTCCTGATTCTTATCAAATGCGTAGGCAATCCTTCGGTGTGAAGGTATTTCAATCTCGATTGATAGCATCGCCTCACACCCGTATGTCAAGAATATGGGGTATGTCCCATTGCCGTCTTAGCAGATGTTCGATAGGCCCATAGCACTAATGGTAGCTCTTCTACCCAATTTCCCTTTGCCTTATTTAGTCGCTTTTTCAGAATTGTTTTTATCGTTATGTTTGCAGCCTCAACTGCTCCATTAGCTTTTGGATGTGCGACAGATGAAAAACTTCTAATAATTCCGTTTTTGTGGTGGAACCGGGAGAATTCTTCGCTTTCAAATTGCGTTCCATTATCAGAAATTATTTTCTGGGGAATTCCGAACCTGGTTATAATGTTCTTGATAACAAATCTCAATACTTTCCCAGAAGTGATTTTTGGAAGTGGTTCAGCTTCAACCCACTTGGTAAAATAGTCAATGGCCACTACGACATATTTCGCTCCTCCCTTTGCAATTGGTAATGGTCCGGTCAAATCTATTCCCCATACATCGAAGGGCCATGGACTTGTGATTGTAGTTAATTGACTTGGGGGCAACCTGGGTATCTTTGAATATTTTTGGCATTTCTCGCATCTTTTCACATAATTTATGACTTGGCTTGGCTTACCATGTGGGGCCAGTAAAATCCCTGCCTTATTATTTTTTTTTGCAAGCTTTGTTCTATTTGAATGGTCGCCACAAAATCCTTCACGTGCTTTAGTCATTAGTTTTTTCCCGTCATTCATGCTCACACATCTCAAATAGGGAAGAGCATATCCCTTTTTATAGAGGATTTCATTCATTATTATGAAGGTATGGTCTTGTCTCTTGATTTTTCTTGCTTCCCCTTTGTCGGGGGGGAGTATTCCTTTAACAAGATATTTAACAATAGGTGACATCTATGTATCATCATTTATGCTATTTGGCCCTGGTTGATTCATCCTTTCATCTATTAATTCTTTATCACTTTCTTTCTCCTTCCCCTCTTAGGACTTGGCTTGAGATCTCGTCATAACTAGCAATTCCTTCCCTTGCCGGATGTTTCCTTTTCGATACTTGGCTTTCCTTGATATCCGACGGGGTCAATTTATGTCTCCGGGGCTCCTCTTGAGCTGGCTAATTTTGCCAAAGAGTCTGCCTGTGCATTTTCTGCTCTTGGAACATGATTCATCGAAAAATCCTCAAATAAAGCAAGCATTCGTAATATTTCCTTCACATATAATGATAACTTGCGGTCCTTTGTTTGGTATATTTGCTTTACTTGATTTACCATCAGTTGAGAGTCGCTAAAAATCTGTATTCGAGGGATTTTTAGTTCTAGTGCCAGGGTTAATCCTGCCACCATTGATTCATACTCTGCCACATTATTAGTTGCAGGAAATCCCAGTTTAATGGCATAATGCAGATGATGTCCGTCTGGGGTTATGATTATATACCCTGCTCCGGCACCTTGTTCATTTAATGCTCCATCCACGAATAATTTCCACATGGGCTTCTGATCTTTCTCCTTTTCTTATTGTTCCTTTATAAAACTAGTACACTCATTAACAAAGTCTGCCAGTGCCCGCCCTTTGATTGCAGCCCGTGGTTGAAATTCTATATCGTATTGACTAAGCTCAATCCCCCACTTCATCAATCTTCTAGAAGTCTCAGGCTTACTAAAAACTTGCTTAAGAGGAAAATTGGTTAATACCTTGACCGAATGTGCCTGAAAGTATGTTCTGAGCTTTCGAGCTGTGAGAACCAAACAATAAGCTAATTTTTCTATAATTGGATATCGTAGCTCAGCATCCTTTAGTCGCCTGCTTACGTAGTATACCGGAAGCTGCGTTTTATTTTCTTCTCTAATGAGTACTGAGCTGACTACATGTTCTGATACTGCCATGTATAGGTACAATATTTCCCCACTTTCAGGACTTGAGAGTATCGGTGGTTTTTCCAAATGGCTTTTTAATTCCAAGAAAGCTTTCCTACAATCCTCTCCCCATTCGAAGTTATTCTTTTTCTTAATCACATCGAATAATGGTATACACTTATCAATTGCTTCTTAGATAAATCTGCTAAGGGCAACTACCCTTCCATTTAAGCTCGTTACTTCCTTGCTGGTTTAGGTTCATCCATGTCCCTTATGGCATGAATTTGGTCAGGACTCGCTTAGATTCCTTGAGCACTTACTGGGTAGCCTAAGAAATTTCCAAAGTGGACTCCAAAAGAGCACTTTTGCGAGTTCAATTTCATTTGATACTTCCATAATATTCTGAACATTTCCTCTAGACCCTTTAGATGGTTTTCAGGTTCGCTAGACTTTACCAGCATATCATCAACATAAACCTCCATGTTTCTGCCAATTTGTTCCTTGAACATTCGATTAACCAATCTTTGATAAGTAGCCCATGCATTCTTTAGCCCAAATGGCATTTCCCTATAGTAATAAATTCCTCATTCAGTTGTGAAGATGGTATGATCCTCATCTGGTTTGAACATCGGTATCTGGTTGTACCTTGAATATTCATCCATGAGGGATAACAATCCGTGTCCACTTGTTGCATCCACCAACTGATCTATCCGTGGTAGCGGGAAGCAATCCTTTGGGCATGTTTTGTTTAGGTCCGTGTAATCAATGCATGTTCTGCATTTTCCATTTGGCTTCTTTATTAAAAATGGATTGGCTAACCATTTGGGATAATATACCTCTAGGATTAATCCATTTTCAAGGAGTCTATCAACCTCCTCCTTTCGGGCATCTGATCGGACTTTGTCCAATTGTTTCTTTCTCTGCTTTACGGGGATTGCTCCCTGAATGATATTAAGAGCATGGCACATTACGGTCGGATCGATTACCACCATATCAGAATGTGACCAATAAAAGACATCCTTGTTATTTCTGAGGACCTGTATCAAATCTTCCTTTAACTCATTATCGAGATCTTTTCCCACTTTAACTATTTTAGAAGCATCCTTTGAATCTATGTAGGCTTCCTCAAGGTCTTCTATGGGTGTTATCCTTTCTGTTTCACTTCTGCTGTCGAACTCTGTGACTATAGGACCCTCCTCTATTGAGTTAGCTTCAATTCTCTTTCTCTTGCTTCCTGCAAGGATGTGCTTTTGATACATACGTTTGTTAGGCATTTTAATGTTAATCTTTTCTTCGAATGATGGATGTGAAAATCCATCATCCGAAGGCCGTAAAACAGTAGAAGAATCAAAGTAAGCATAATACTCCCTTTTGTATTGGTCAAGTGTAGCAAAGTACATTTCCTGGGAGCTAAATTGTTCCCCTCGTATAGTCCCCCAGCCTCGCTTTGCTAGGAATTTTACCATGAGGTACTTTGGGGAGACAAAAGCATCGATCTCATCTAGGCCTGGTCTGCCAAAGAAGGCGTTGTAGTAGGAAGGTTGATCAATTATCACAAAAATAGTTTCAAATGTTCGACAAGTTGGCGGCACTCCCATTTGTACAAGTAGCTTTATCTGCCCCATTGGAGTTGACCCTTTATTGTTGAACCCAAATATCAGCTCTGTGATTGGCTCTAATTTGTGCTTTAGGATATTCATCTGATTGAAGGCATGTTTGAAGATGACATTGACCATGCTACCTGTATCGACCAGAATCTTTGAGACAATAAATAGCCCAATTTAGGCCGTAATCATGAGGGGGTCATTATGAGGATGATGGACTTCTTTGCGTAGTTCTTGTGGGGTGACCACCAGATAAGGCATTTGGATTCTAAGGCGTGGATTTTTCGTTGGAGGCTCTTCTTGAACAGAATATATCCCTTCTTTAGCCTCTCTAATATACCTACTTCGGGCACCTTTACTACTCCCTGCTGGATGTGGCCTGCCATGGATTACATCAATCTTTTGATTGGTGGGCTTAAGCTCAGAGGATCCTCATCTTTTAGCACATTAATAGTGTTGCCTATGTGCTTCTGCGGAGCATTTTCTGTTTGCAAGCTTTATGCTGGTCTTGAACAAATTCCTTTAGATGGCCTTCCCGGATCAGCTTTTGGATTATTCCGGCTAGAACTCTGCATTCATTAGTTTTGTGGCAATTAGCATTGTGGTAAGCGCAGTAATCCCCTCCTTTTTTCTGCTCTGTATTATTCTTGGCTTTGAAGGAGGTTGGAAAGTTAACTCTTTCCTTAGCTTATCATATATGTAAGACAGTGGCTTGTTTAAAGCAACTGCATTAGCAACTGGTTCGTCCCATCTGGTCCTTTTGTGGCCATGGTCCTGGCCAAACCTTCGCCCTTCCTTCTTGGGAACAGTTTTCTTCTTGGCGTAATAAAGCTCATCCATACAGATGAACTTATCTGCTTGAAAGTGGAAGTCATGTAGATATTTGTAGCCATTGACAAAGAGCTGCTTCCAGAAAGAGGTATTCTCGACCAAGCCAGAATGGACAGCTATGAACTTATCATGATCATTCATATCCTTAGCCTTTAAAGCTATAGAGTTGAACCTTCTCAAGTAGTCCCTCAAAGATTCTCCCTACCTTTGCTTTATATTTCCAAGACTATATAGTCAATAGTAGGATCCTTACAGATGTAGAATTGGGCTGAGAACTTGTAAGAAAATTGTTTCCAAGAGTAGATGGTTTTTTCTCTGTATTGCCTATACCATTTGGCTGCCGCTCCTTGGAGTGTAACAGGGAATAGTCGACATCTGACTGCCCCAAAAGCGTTAACAAATCCATCTGGCTGTCAAAAGCCATAAGATGATCATCGGGGTCCGTATCCCCGTTATATTTCATAGACGGGATTTTGACATATTGAGGTATTACCGTGGCCATGATCTCGTTGGTGAAAGGTGGCACCCTCTCGTTACCATTGAAATTTTCGTCCATAGTTCTTTTTCCCTTAGAATTCATAGCATCTTTAATAGCCTTCTCAGCAGCATCTTTCAGAAAAGCTTCGACATTGTCGTAATTCTTCTGATTTGGGTGGTATTCTTTAGACGTTGAACTGCCAGGCTGTTCCAAGGATTTGTCGACAATTCTTCCCCGATGATTAGCTCTTGTTTGGGGAAGTTCTTTCTTTTTCGAGGAGGTCAAGTCAACTCTATCTTTGCATTCTTTGGAATTAGTCTTTAGATTCCTCCTAGGAGAGACCACTTCTTCTCCTTAAGTCTGTTTCGGAGTCTTTGAAGACTTTTGAGATAAAGCCATCTTCAACAACTCCTGCATTTCTTGTAGTTGTTGTTCCAAACGCTTGATTTTTGCTGTGTTTTCATCTTGTCGTGTTAGCGATGAAGTCTGCCCTGGAATGACCCCATCTAGGTTAAATTATAGCCCGATCCGGACTCGGACAAAATTCAAAAAGCTATAAAAGCTAATGTTCCAAATTTCAAGTCAATCCGAGTTCGTATGCTCAAGATATGATCGATGCAAACCAAGGGAATCAATTCGTTCGTCTCCGTCTGTTCACATCCATCTAGTCGTCTCCATCTGCTCGTCTCCATCTATTCGTACCCATCTGTTCGCATCCATCAAGCTTCATCTATTCGTATCCATCAATTGTATGTTGTTGTATCCATCACGTACACTCCACTTCGTATCCATCAATTGGAGTAAACTCATATCGGTCCCAATTGCACAGCTCGTATCGATCGATCAATGATTGATACGAGTAAAACATCAAACGATCGATGCGAAACGGCCCCCAGCTATCGATACGAATTAAGCCATTAAGCGATCGATACGAACAGAACGATGACAATCGATATGAATAAGGCAAAGCTAATCGATACGAACAGAGCAATGGATCGATGTGAACAAGGTTAGCTCGGGTCGACACGAACAAAGCGCATCCATAGGAAAGACTCGATCATTCGGCATGAAATGTGGATCGATCCTAAAAGCAAGCGCAATGTCAACTGGAATCACGTGCTCGGAGTGATACGAATAGAGCATTGCGAAGAAGGATCGAGGCGAACTCAGTAGCATTCGATAAATTGAGACTTGCATCGATCATAAATCCAAATCTACAACTCCAAATGCTACCAAATTTTCACAGGAGCTTACGCACAACCACAGGAGTATTCTTGATCGATGTCGACTTGATTGGGCAAAATTTTGATCGATATGAATCTCGTTCATATCGATCATGGATCGAGTCAATATCGCATGGGATCGATCGCGTGAGCCCACTCACATGCAAGAAGAGGTCTGCCGAGATCTGAGCGAGAAATTTGCAGCCTACGCCTATAAATAGCAGCCCAGGACCTACAGAAAAGGGACTTTTAGGCTCTTCTATGTCCAAACTCTATCGAAATCACCATTGCATTCGAATTCTACAGTTGTAACCTGTTGTAATCAGTGAGCAAAATCAATAAAGTCGAATTCTTCAAAGTGGACGTAGGCTAGAACGCCGAACCACTATAAATCTGTGTGTTTTCTGAGTGTTCATCATATTTTATTCTCTATAAACCTACTATCTGTGATCTATGATCGTAACGGGTGCTTTCATCGATAATTGGGTATTTGTGACCAATTTTGGCGTAAACAAATAGTAATTTCCAAACCTTTCGACCTTGTCGAAAGGGATGACGTGGCCACTCCAACCTTTCGACCAGGTTGGTACAATAGCAAGTTGTTAAACCTTTCGACCTTGTGGAAAGGGATAACGAGGCCACTCTAACCTTTCGATCAAGTTGGAATAGTCAAATTATCTCTAGGAGTTACTCCAAACATATAGCTCTCGAAGTCATTACTTTATTGAGTTTCATCTCCTTTGGAAGTTGAAAACAATCAATCATCAATGTCTTCTACCCCCTTTCGATCACGTCGAAAGGTGATATTTAAGACTTTTCGACTTTGTCGAATGGGTATGATTATTCTAACAGTTTGTCTTGATTGTTTTCAACCCCTATGGTGTCAATATTCTTTCCATGGAATCCCTTCGAAAGGGTTCAGATGCCTAAATGAGTAGGTTTCCCTCGAATGAATTCCATCCTGAATGGTTGTTAGACAATATAAACTGTTATCCCACCTTTTGGCAAGGCCATGACACCAAGGATTTGACTAGAAACCAATGATAGTTCGTCTTGGAGATCGGTTATACGCAGGCTCACTATGGATATCGACAAATTTTGTCTGAGCCCGGATCGAGCTAAAATTGATATGACACGACAAGTGAAGCTATGAGAGCCAACTTTTCAAATTTCAAGTCAATTGGAGTTCTTATGCTCAAGATATTGATCGATCACGGTTGAGAAATCCAAACTTGCATCGATCATAACTCGAGATCTACAAGTCCAAATGCCACCAAATTTTCACTGGAGCTTACGTATGACCTAAGGAATGTTCATGCCAAATTTCAACTCGATTGGAGCAAGTCTTAATCGATACGAAATTCGTTCGTATCGATCACGGATGGAAAAACTCCAACTTGCATCGATCATATCTCATGATCTACAAGTCCAAATGCTATGAAATTTTCACAAGAGCTTACGTACAACATAAAGAATGTTCCTGCCAAATTTCAACTCGATTGGAGCAAGTATTGATCGATATGAAATTCGTTCATATCGATCACGGATAGAAAAACTCCAATTTGCATCGATCATATCTCATGATCTACAAGTCCAAATGCTATGAAATTTTCATAGGAGCTTACGTACAACATAAAGAATGTTCCTGCCAAATTTCGACTCAATTGGAGCAAGTCTTGATCGATACGAAATTTGTTCGTATCGATCACGGATCGAGTCGAAATCGCTTGGGATCGATCGCGTGGGCCCACCCACGTGCCAGAAGAAGTCTCCTAAGATCTGAGCGAGATATTTGCCTCCTACGCCTATAAATAGCAGCCCAAAATCTACAGAAAAGGGACTTTTGGCCTCTCTACGCCGATATTCTGCCGAAATGATTGTCAAACTTCAGTCATACTGTTGTAATCTTTTGTAAACAATGAGTGAAATTCAACAAACATCAATCATTTCATAGTGGACGTAGGCAATTCGCCGAACCACTCTAAATCCGTGTGTTTTTGTTCATTTTCTTATCTGTTTATTGGTGTGTTTGTTATATCTGCTTCATTTTCCATTTATTTTCTTAATTTTATCTCTTCAAACACATCCGAAGAATGTTGTGCCCAATTTTGGTACAAACATAAACCAGGATTTCTTTTGGAAGTATTCCTTCGACTAAGTCGAAAGGTGTTCTACCTTTTGAAGCAGTCCTAGTTTAATAGTCCACAATCTACTTTATATTCCTCATATAAGATCGATTCAAATATTCCCCATAACTTATGCATTCAACTTAATCGACACCCCATCATCACTTTTATTTTCAGCATTAAGTACAGGTTTCGATGATGATGTGTTTCGATAGGAAATGCCTAAGTCGATCTTACATATAGCATTGGTCAAAAGAGATTTTGAGAATAGTTTAGAATCATGTGTAATTGATCATTAGTCTAGTTAATGACCTTAATGATCTTCCTCATCGCCAATAACCATTATGAACAAGCTATCCCCATTTTTATTTATTCTTCGAAATGAGTTACAAGAAATTGAGCTCTCTCCCTAATTCGATTTAGGGTTTCTTCTAAGTACAATTATTGCTAAGAAAGTAGAGTAAAGAAAATGACTTCAGTATTCCAGAATTCCATCCCCAAAACTAGACCCCTTAAGTCTTATTTATAGATGTAGGTTTACCCCCTTCCGCGCTTTTTCTTTCGATTGGGTCGAAAGTCCCCATTTTATATGCCGCCTTAAACCTTTCTACTTGATCGAAAGGTCATGAACCTTTCAACATCGTCAGAAGGTGTTCTCTTGTGCCTCTTGGTTTATTCTTTCGCATCCTTGCCTTTAACCAGGTCAAAAGGCCCCCTCATTACACACTGTTTTGAACCTTTCGACCTAATCGAATTCCATGCTTCTTTTCAATGTTGTCGAAGGCTACGCTTCTTTTCAATGTTGCCGAAGGCTACGCTTCCTTTTAATGTTGTTGAAGGCTATGCTTCCTTTTGACGTTGTCAAAAGGTGTCCCTGTTCTTCTTGTCATACTCTTGCAGTTCCTTCATTCTCTCTTAACCTTTCGACCTGATCGAAAGCTATGCCGAACGTCGATAGGTCCCTTATTATTCTTTTGCCTTTGTTATTTTTTGATAATTTCTTTCTTCATAGCGCCTTTCGACATTGTCGAAAGGTGTCCTGGATGGATCTTTGACCGGTTCGAAAGTCTTGCTATGCTTTCTAAAAGGTTACTATGGGGGCGAAGCCTTTGATTTCAGTAGGTTTAACGTGCAGTTGGTGGAGAACTATCGATTGTCTTCGAAAGGGGTTCTGAATTGAACATTGCTTTGTTCATCTGTGTCGAAAGGTTGGTAGTGGCGGAAGGGCCTATCTGTTTCCATCTGGGTCGAATGCCTTTGCGCTTTATGAGTAGTTGGTGCCTTCAACTCCTTTGATACTTGCTCAATTCAAAACATCCTTTTTATGTCCTTCATGATGAGTTGACCTGTCTCTTAATCGAAACCTCTACCTTATTAACTTTCTTTCATATTTCTGCTATCAAGTAGATTTTATGATTAATGGGTATTATGAAAATATCCACCGCATGTCATAAACACGCTATAGGACTACGCTCTGCATCAATCATGATTGGACACATTGCCTATATAGGTAACTGACTGTTGGCCACACATCCAGGATTCGACCACCGCGATCTTCCATCTAAGGTGGATGCTAGCCAATCTAGTTCACTCCCGAAACATAAAGTGAGTTGGACAAGATAGATAGACACATAGTATCTACATTCGATAGCAAACACATACTCCACATAAATGCCAACATACAATCCTATATATCGCTGCCACAGAGCTTGATACTATTGCTGACACACGGCTATATGTAATCGTCGACACATAACTATGTGCATCACTCATTGCGGTGAGTCTCTTACAAATCCTCGTCATGTGAGTGTCATCTACTTACAATGAATAACCGAATAAACATCATAACGGCATCCTATACCACCGTGTGATACTCAAACGTTTATTCACTGCTTGTAAACTACACTCAATCACTACAATATTCTATATAATGAGTCCAAAGAATAACTAGAGAAATATTTAAGAAAGTCCCATACCAAACGGTATTATAACTTCATTTTTTCAGATTCCTCGTCATACAGAATAAAAATCATCATAAAATAATATAGAAAGATGTTATCAACGTGTCATATCAAATCACTAAACAAAATCAACATCAATGGTGAATCATTCGTATAATCCAATTTAATATAAAAGCAAATAAAATGGATTAACCAAAATACATATAAATATAAAACAAACAAATCAATATTCAATAACCAATCACAACATATAATCTTATATAAAAAAATAAATACTTAGAAATAAATTACAAACACATGGTCCAGAATTACCTAGATAATTAACTAAACTCAAGTATATTATATTTTATACAATAAATAACAAATTTCTTAATCTTTTATAAAAATAAATAGTAATTTAATACTCACTAATAACATTAGAAAACCCATCCCTTTCTTTTGATAATCCAAAAATATAGTCTATCAAACTAAATTTACACATAAATGTTTTTCTTCATAAATTCTATATCTAAATACTATTTTAATTAGTTATAAACTTCTAAACAAATTTTATATACAAATAACCAATTAAATACATTTTCAAAACTTGAATTATATATTAAAATTTCAAAAAAATATACTTTGACAACCATAGAATATCAATTAAGAAACATTTCCTATTTTTCCATTTAAATAATTCTATTAAATTCACTATATTAATTTATTAAACCTTAAATTATATTACATACATATATAACATATAAGTATATATATTAGAGTTTAAGTGTATTTATAATGTGTATTTATTTAGCTTGTTTACATTTTTAACACACACATACACACACCGATACACGCACACACACAAATACATACATACATGTATGTATGTACGTATGTATGTATATGTGAATATGTTTTAGTTAAATATATATTTTGATGCTTTTACACACACTTTCTATAACGATCTGCCTTTCATTCTCCGAAAGACGAGTCATTAGGGGTGAAAGAAAGGAAGGTAGAACAGAAGAAACTAAATAACACAGAATCTCACAATGCCATTTCAAAATGTTACATCAGAGTTACACTAAAACAAATTCTAGCCTAGGACAGTTATAATAGCCTGTCCCTACTTAACTGATACAATATACATATAATACAGCGGAAATAAGAAAAATAACTAGCTATCGGTGAAGCCACCTGCTCCAAGCTCCTCCAAATGAATCTACAAAAAAAAACTTGAACTACCTAGAAGCCCATTTAAATTTGAGCGCCCAAGAGTTTAGGAAAAGAGAAAATAAACTTCGGGTCAGACATAGGTCTAGTGTGAGTAAAGCATAAGTCTTTAACTTTATAAAAACCTTTAAATCAAAGACATCTCGTAAGACCACGCTGCACATAAACACGGACGGTTTTGTACCTTATGATAACCAAAATATTTTCTATAGAAAATCCACTGATATTATAATAATGTCTAAGATTTTCACGTAAATAGTTACATTAATTAAATTCTAGCATAATATGTATACATTAAGACCGAAAGCATTTATCAGGAAATGGATTCCATACTATGACAGGGTAAGGAACTACCTTCCGATGATACATCTCTAGATAAAATGCACCGGGTCTGACAAGAACATCTTGTACCCCTGCCACATAGGACTGGCCTACCACTTGACTAGTAGTACCGAATATGATCAACCCATTTTGGGCCCCGTAGCATACATGAGTAGATATAAATCGGTCTAGATTTTGGGATGACCATACCCTGATGGGAGCGGCCCACATGGCCCTGCTGCATGCCCGATTTTATTTATTTCCCGGTTGATGAGGCTTTAGGCTACGTTTTACCTTTCATATAGCACTTCACACTTGGAATACTACATTGCCTTCCAATCGATGACACAATGCCAGCATTCTTCCATACAAGTCGTTCAGGAGATGAATGAACCGAAGGCACTGCTTCTACTATATCCATTTTGGAATCACCCTCAGGCTTAGTAGCAAGCAGCCCTTGCACTTCAAAGAGCTCCGTCTTCAATTCCATCATCTTCAAGATGTCTCTACTTCGAAACACTTCAGTTGGATTGAAGTGGTTTTTGGATAACATATCCTATCTCGGTCTCTTCGAAACAACATTTGATAGTTTTCAGTAAACTCAACCCCGATTCCTTATGAAATAAACAGTCAAAGATAAGAGCGGAGTTCACCTCCTAACCGTTAGCGGGTAGATTTCCTTATCATTTGTCCTAGGAGAAAGAAACGAGATTTATAAGCATAGTACAACATCATTGGAGATGTCTGTGCCATATAACTCAAGTGTTTCTCCTAGATATTTCCAAAGTTACATTTTGGGTCCGTATTTGATAGTCGGTTATTTAACTATCAAATAAACAAACAACAACCAATTCCATTTGAGATTTATTTATCCATAGCAACCACCAAGCTCAAAACAAATCTTTATTTAATAAGTCTCCTTTCAAAACCTTTGTCTAAAACATTCATATACTTATATCTCTGATATAAGTATATACACAAAACATTTGTGAATAACTTCTTACTTCCAAGTCATGTTAAAAGGATTAAACAAATGTTGTTTAACTTGGAGGTAAGAACAACCCTAAGCACTATCCCTTCGGTGTTAAGTGTGCAACAGATGTTCCATACCACCATTTTTAAAAGGTCTGTTTAGAGAAACTCATATCTCAAATTCTTTATATACTTCTTTCGATAAATCCTTTTTAATCAAATCTATTTCATTCATGAAATCCCTTATAATTGAAATCCAATTCTATTTCAAAATGCTTTCCAAACTCCCAAATTCATTTATAAAACCCTTTTATAAATATTCAAAATAATAATTTCTTTTATAATTATCCAAACTTTTTATATAAACTTCTTATAAATATCCAAACTTTTTATAAACTCCATTTATAAATATCCAAAACTTCTTTTATAAATATCCAAATCATTTATAAACCTTCTTTATAAACCTTTCCCGTTCAAACAACTTCCTAAACAAGCTTAATCAAATTAGCTTCCTTTAATAAGCAATCCATTTTATAAATCTCCCTTATTTATGAAATCTCATTTGCTTAAAAACTCAAATCCATTTACCCAAAAATACCATATAAATTTCCAAATTCCTTTATTAAACTCTTTATAAAACCTTGTTTTTTATAACATGGAAAACCATTCCCGTTAGTTAAGAACATCATTAATAAAACCTTTGTTAGATTATTCTTTAAATATCTTGTTCAAAATGCAATAACTTTGAAACCATTTCAAAACAAAAATGAAATATTTATCCTTGCAAGAGAAAACGGTGGCTTAATGACCACAATGGTGCTTTTAATTTGGTTTTACTTATCCAGCCTAACATGGCATCACATAACAATAGGTATATAAGGGATCAACACATAACAATCAATCAACTTAAGTAAATGTCCAAGTTAATTGTAATAGCAAAATGGTGTTTGGTTCTGCTAATAAATGTCATTTAATTTTCCTAATCATATAGGGTTACTTAAGGGTAAGCAACACATAAATCCCTTGATTTAAAATAAATTTGAAAAGAAAACAGTTTAAAACAAAACTTTAAATTCAAAGAGATTTTAAAATAAGTTAAAAACCTTTTTAAATGAGAATAAAATCCTTGTTAAATAGTAACTAAAGGTAATTAAACATTATTAAAACATAATTAACTTTAATCAAAGATTAATTAAATAAAACCCCCTTTTAAAACAATAATTAATTAATAATTATCTTAAATAAATAATTAAATAATAATTAATTAATACTTAATTAATAATTAAATAATAATTAACTTTAATTAAGTAAAAAATCATGATTAGCTTAATTTTTTAACATTTAAGTTTAAAAACTATTATTAACAAACGATTTAGTACTAATTAACTTTATTAATTAATTAATAAATTAAATAATCATTAAATAAATAAATAATTAAATAAATAACAATTTTTCTCTAATTTCTAAATTAAAGCTAGAAAACATTTTCTAAAATGATTTTAAGTCAAAACAAGTTTAGATTAGAAAAATAGTTAAATATTCCGAACTGCGAGTATCGCGACTATCGCTATACGGACTCGTAATTTTCAAAACTTGGGTTGTTTAAGAAAGTGTAACGACCCGATTTTTTGACGCCTGAAAATCGACATCAATACGTCCACTGTATCAAACGCCGAATAATCGAATGCCGGAAAACCGAACCATTAGGGTTAAAGAAGAAGGAGGTAGAAGAAGAAATAGGAAACAACATCAGGCTTTAATAAATTCTTTCCAAATTATTTATTTCAAAGTATCTTCGCAAGCTATTTTCTACACTTCAACCCTTTGAAAATAGTTTCAAAACACTTTTTCACTCGCGGAACAAATTCCCACCGAATTGTTTTATTTTCACTGAAAAAGCCCAAGTCTTAATAACTTAGATTTTAAATAATTTAAATCACTTTATCCAAAGATATATATACTTTAAAACACTTAAAATAAAACTACTTAAATCACTTATTTAAAAATATTAGTTATAAAGTTCTAAAATAATTTTTCGAGTAAAACTTAAGTCACAAATTTTTTTTTAAAATAAAACTATTGTATAAAGTATAAATATTTAATAATTATCTTTTAAAATATAATACTAGTTTAACCTTTAAAATAATTACCACTATAATTAATTTGAATAAATATTTACTTTAAAAATTTAAAACAAATAAATTCTCTAAGTAAAACTTTGACCAAGCTACTTAAATAAAATAAGCTATTTATGAAATATAAATATTTAAAAAAAAAATCCTTTAAATCATAATACTACTTAACCCTTTTAAAATAATTACTACCATAATAAATATTTACTTTAAAGATTTTTAAACAGCTAAAAGAAATAACTTTTCTAAACATTCTTTCCAACACATTTAAATTTCTAATTTAAACTTAAAGATCTTCTTTGAAAATATACTTGGCTTTTCAGGAAAATACACATTCCATTCTAATATAGTCCATCTCATTATTTATAAATCCTTCTCGATTTATCCCAATTTAATTTACGTTCCAATCCCGTAAATTTCCTTTAACACTTTAAAAATAAAACCCCTTTTTATTTTTATTTTAAAAAACATTTCCCATCTCCTTATAAATTCCCACCGTGAATTTATACTTTCAAATTATCCACTGATAAATATTTCACTTTATTTATAAAGCCAGTTTATAAATTCCACAATCTCATTCTCCTTTAATCTCAGTTTCAATACTTAGTCAGTTTTTAAATCGATTTCCAAAACCAACTCCATTTTTAAAATAATTTCCTTTACTTATCCAAATTTATTTCAAAACCCATAAATTTCAGATTCATCGTTTTATTACGATTTAAAATCTTATTTAAACTGAAAATACCAATTTCATACTTTATCCCAAAATTCTTCTTATCTCTCCCAAACTATTTTAAACCTTTAATTTGAAAACAACTTTTATTCTTTCCCAAATTCATTCTTTAATTTATCCAATTTCACTATATTTATTTTACTTAGAATTCCCTCTTCTAATTTCCTTTAAAAATCAATTCTTTATATTTTTGATATCTCAATATATCCAAAATATATTCAGTCAAACCATATCATTCAATATTTCCAATTCCCAATATAATCAATATAATCTATCACAAATTATCAAATAAAACAAATCACCGAATATGAAAATAAATTCCAACATTTTGAGGAATCCCGTTGGATCCCTCCAACCCGTTTCCCTACATCCATAGATGTTAGCACAATATAATAGTACCAATCCCACTGCGAGGGGGATATCGCGGTATAAAGGGTCATCCGCTGTTATGCGGGGCGCATAGGGTCTCATCCGCTATATAATGCGGGAAATCAATCACTCCAATATATATATACTATTATATATAATATCACATCCAGTCAATTCTATCATTCAACCAATAATTTAAGTTTAACTATTTAAATTTAAATGGTAATCCAAATGAGTGAGATTAACTCACCTTTGATTTATTTGCAATCCATTTCAAACTGGCTTGTTTTTTTCACGATTTTGGACCTTACCGCCGATGGAAAATCTAGGCCACCCAAACGATCTGCTCTTCCCTCACGAGTCTGCGACTCTCTCGAATCCCATCTTCCCTTCATTGGTGAACTTCTGATCACCTCGACACCTCGAGCGCCAACCAACACACTTCTACAGTCGCGAGTTGATCACTACAACCCATCTCGCCTGGTCGCCGAATCCCCACTGCCCATCGATGCTACGCCTCTGCCCTTCGCCCTTTCGCCTCGCGAGATTCCTACTCGACTGAATTGCGACCATCCCCACCGCGAAACCTAGCTGCTTGCGAAGACATCACCACCCAACATCGCGACTTGATTCGAATGCCGATCCCTTAGTTGCCGAGTCGCCTCAGCCGAACACCCCTCGATTCAACTTCTATTCGAAATACGAACGTTCTGACAGTGGCCATGGATTTTAGAAGGAGAAATCGATTTTTCTTTTTATTTTAATTTTCTTTTTCCCAATACAAAGGTGCTTGGCTACGATATGAAACAGAAAGAAGGAGTCGCGTGTTTCACGAAGAAGAACACGTGTTTGAAAAGGCAGATACGTGTTGAATCACAACTATAGTGAATTATTTGACTGGTCATAATATAAAATTTTAATTTAAATTTGAATCGTCTCGAAATCACCACACAAAATTTTGACTTCTTATTACCGCTAGGTGTTTATAATGTTATACCCCTATTACGAACACGATGGAAAAGGTTTCGAGTCCTAATTCGATCGTATGGAGAAGGTAGCTTTTTAACCCAGTTATTAAATTAAATTTTCGATATAAATTCAGCGCATTTGTCTATCGTACGATCACACGACAACTCCAAACACTACGAAATTTGAAATCCGATAATAATATGCTATTACGGATCCAATGAAACTGGTTTCGTCGAATTTCGAGACTGTGCCTCAGAAGGCTATTTTTAAATGTCGATTTAAACGATATAAATTCAAAACTGAACAATCACTTTCAAATCCAATTTTAAAAGTTCTATTACCTTCAGTATTATCAATATGAATTTTCTAAGCCTTTAAAATATTTTTAACAAGCTTGGAACATCCAGATTCAACAATTTTACCCAACTTCAAATTATTAAATTCAATAATTTAATTACCAAATAAACAGTGATATCTGAAATTCAAGTTAAACTAACTTCCAAATATTTAAAATCGATTAAATATTCCAATTTCAAATATCCAAAATTCTGGGTCGTCATAGAAATTTAACTTCAAAGCTCTATTTTACACTTTAAAACTTATAAGAAAGTTAGAAAACACCTTTCAAAAAGTTTCTAGGAGGAAACAATTTTTAGATTTAGAAATAGTTTGGTTTCTGTGAACTGCGCGTATATATAGGGACTATCACTATACGGATCCGTAATTTTCTAAACATGAAATTTTGATTTTATTACTTTTAAAACTTCAAATTTGAACTCTTGCCTTCTTTAAAGCATGAAAATAAACTTTGAAACCAAAATCAAAGATTTAAACTTAAAAACTTTTCAGTTTGAACAAAAATAAAACTTTCAACAAAAGGCAGATTTCTATGTTGCTTTTGGTTGGCGAATCGCTACCTTTGTGTCATAAACCCACATACAACAAATATAACATTCCAACATAATATCACATCATCAAAATATAGCACCATCATAAACAAAGTATTACTTCACAATACTAACTTTTCCAATATTTAAGTTATAATCTTTATCGCCTATTCAAACTTCGACATAAGCAATCAACACCAAATCAACATATATGCATGCATACACAACGTATAACATTACCACATACATAAGCAAAATTTTAACTCATAAATTTTAAAACTTTTAAAAAGTTAGTAACTTGTTTTAAGACATGAACATTACTCACCGTAACTTATTCAAATCAAAGTAAACTTCCATCGAACTTGGCTACAGCACTAGCAAACCACCTTAGCTTGAAAATATGACCTAGTATGATCTTCTATGGTGCAAAGGCTCGACCAAGGGCATAATTATGCTCGAACCAAGGTGGTTTTGAGGTGATGTGTGCTTGCTTTGTGAAGAGAAGAGTTTTGGAAGTGAAAGGAAGATGTTTAGTTATGTTTTGACACTACTTTCTCTATCTTTTCTCTTAGGAATTTTAATCTGGTGGCATGAATGGATGTAGGAATTTATAAAGAATGGAATGAAAATGAAAATGTCTTAGGAATTTTAGAAAGCTAAGATAAGTGTAAGGGTAGGGGTATTTATACTAACCAAATTTGCACACTACCAAAAATACCCTTAACCAATGAGATGTTGCCACATGTCCCTCCCATCTCTCATGTTTACCATTGGTTAAGGCCCCCCTTACCCCACAAATCATGCTAGCCATGTTGTGTACAAAGGTATGGGTTTAAAGGTATGGTGATACAAGAGAGCTTATTCATTTATTATATATACTTATTAAATTAACATAATATGTCAAATCAAGTATTAATTATACTAAGCATGATTTATTTAGTATTAACTCACTAATTAACTTAACATGCCATGTGCATATATATGTACATGTGTACACTGGTGTGTATAACGTTTCCCGATAACTTTTCATTGCCGAAAAGTCGAAATTTCGGAAACGTTCTTCGGTTACATTTTCTATTTTTGTTTGAACTCTCTATATTGTTAAACAAATTTTGAAAACTACTTTATCGCCATTATTCAATAATTAAAATAGGTTTATTTGCTAATAAAAATCCTTTTATCGATTATATAAAATATATTTAAATAGCCTATTTAAAGTGGCAAAATCCTAGATCGTTACAAATCTATTTTACCATCAATTGTTATTGTTATCCCGCCTTTCGGCCAGGCCGTGACACCAAGAATTTGACTAAAAACCAAGGGCAGTTCATCCTGGAGATCGGTTGTACGCAGGCATGGATATCGATGAATTTTTTCCAAGCCCGGATCGAGCTAAAATTGATATGGCACGACAAGCGAAGCTATGAGAGCCAACGTTCCAAATTTCAAGTCAATTCGAGTTCGTATGCTCAAGTTACGATCGATGCAAAATTGAATAAAAACAGCCTCGCATTCGAATCCATTGAATAACATCTGTTCGACTCGCTCCGCTTCGCATCCATCAGAGAGCCTCTGTTCGACTCGCTCCGCTTCGCATCCATCAGAGGGCCTCTGTTCGACTCGCTTCGCTTCGCATCCATCAGAGGGCCTCTTTTCGACTCGCTCCGCTTCGCATCCATCAGAGGGCCTCTGTTCGACTCGCTCCACTTCGCATCCATCAGGGAGCCACAGTTCGACTCGATCATCCAATGTCAACTTCGCATCCATTCGAAGACTTCTACTTCGTATCCATCAATGCGAAGCAAAGCACCACAGTCGATATGAACAAAGACTACCTCCCTCGATGCGAACTACACATCTTTTATCGATGCGAACAAGGCAATACCATCGATACGAACATGGCGAAAGTCCTAGAACGACTCGATCAAAACGGCATCAAAGGCGGAATGATCCAGAGATTCAAGTGCCATGTCATCGAGTCGAATAGGATCGAGTCGAAATGAGGGAGTCGAACGAAACAGCCAACCGAAACCCATTTCGTGTCGATCATATCTCATAATCTACAAGTCCAAATGCTATGAAATTTTCACAGAAGACTACGTGCATGCTAGAGAATGTCCACGCCAAATTTTGACTCCATTGGATAAAATCTTAATTGATACGAAATCTGTTCGTATCCATCACGGATCGGACCGAAACTTCATGGGCTTGCGCGTGCGGGCCTAGTCACGTGCCAGAGAGGGTCTCCCGAAATCTGAGCGAAATACCAGCCTCCTACACCTATAAATAGAGACCCAGGGCATACAGAAAAGGGGGCTGCTTCTTCTTTGAATTCTCCAACGCCCAGACTCTGCCGGATCCAGATCTAAACTCCCTTGCAGCTGCCAACAACGAAATTCACTGCTGCAAATCATAATTATCTGCTGTAATTCATTGAATTCACTTGTAATCTTCAAAGAAAGATCAATAAAGCAATCAACTTCATAGCGGACATAGGCGATACGCCGAACCACTCTAAATTCTTGTGTCTCCGTGCATTTTAATTACTTTCATATCTGAAATTTGGAGTTTTTGTTAGATAATCCTCTTATTCCATTTAATTTCTTCACTTTATGTCTTCAAAAACTTCCGAAGAGTGTTGTGCCCAATTTTGGTACAAACAGTTATTATTTAAAAGAGTTTTTTTTGTTAATTATAAAACATATTATTTGAATATTTAAAATTTATTAAATATTTGCAAATCAGGATGGTAAAATTCCAGGTCGTTACACTCTCCCCCCTAAAAAAATTTCAACTCCGAAATTGTACCACAACCCTACTTCCCAGAAACACTTAAACTATCCATCAGCCCTATGATGTACATAGATCATTCGTATGTAAAATTTGATTTGATCATTCATTCGAACACATAACTTCACTTCTGAACTAGTATTGCTCACCCGACTTCCTAATGCAGACTTTGATCAGGCCTCTTAATTAGAAACCTCTGTTCTCCTTGCATATCCATAAATTTTGATAGAAAACTTTTGGTTCCATCTAAGAACCCTCGCCAACGCTCACCGTCAAAAATCGAGTGATAAATCCTTATTTAGAATGGTGTAAAACACCTCCAGTCATATACTCAAATCTAGGATCGAGAACTATGTGAAAATGAGAAATGATCTTCATAGAACGTACGTACTGATCTAATGATTCTTACTATCTAACTACTTTCTTCCCTCCTACCATGCTTTATAAGAATCAATTTTTAAATTTATTAACTTATATAATACTCTTCAACCTCCTAAGAGTATATACAAACATCTGATTTTTATATCTATTTACTTTCAGCTATTAGATGTATGCCAAAAATAATTTGGGTCTTGACACTAAGTGGATCAAATCAACCTCTTTACCCTAATTGGTATGATAAGTAGCTAAGAAGAGTAGGATGTTGGTGTCCAAACTCCATCCTAGATTCTACTTTTTATTAGATGCTACTAAGGTAAAAATGTCTATTAGCTGGCCTAATAACATCAAATAATTCTTCACATCCTTGACGTTAAAATCAAAATACACAGTTTAAATGAACAAAGTTTATTAAATCCTCTATTAAATTTAACCTAATTAAAACTTCATCTATTAATCCACCTTCAAAATATCTTTTTATTTTGAAAAGTCATTCTTTTAAGGGATCCAAGATAACAATACCCAGGTTATTTCAAAAACCTGTTGAAAACAGACATATAGCCCGAGTAACTCCAAAACGAATTCAAGGAACTGGGTGCTACCAAATAGTACCATATTCCCCTTTACCAAGAAGAGCAATACTCAAGAGAAGTGTTCGCTATCCGAACACATCTCTTACCCATTTTTAGCCATTTCCGAGACACTCAAACTAGTATAAATTTTTTTTTTCTTCAAATTTCTTCTCGAGACAATACTATTTATAGACAAATAGTTTTAAACAAAATCATCCACTTGCTTTGGATTAATTCGAATTTGAACTTGTTCTGATTTGTACAATAACAAAGAGGATAATTTATTAAGTGCACTATCCTTTCTGCCTAAGCAAACATTTGATTGTCACTTAGAAGATTATTCTGATCATCACAAAACATATCAAAATTTATTCCTGAACTATCGAAAGAAAACCTTACTCTCAAACTTTATTTTAAAATATTTATATTTTAAAATATCTTTAAGAAAATTACTACTATTTTCCAAAATAATTTGGAATTTAATAAAGCCATCGGGATTTAACATTCTCCAAACCCTTTTCATTTTTAAAACAACTTAATAGTTCTGATTAATAAAATCATCTCTTTTAATTAATTTTTTTAACCCTACATATCGTCGAACACCTTATAATCAAATTGTGAAACTTAATTCACAAGGTGTTCGATTTAATGTTCCCACAATTCTATTTATGTAACGACCCAGAATTTTGAACGAATTAAATTGAGAATATTTAATTAATTTTAAATATTTGAACGATGATTTAATTTGAATCCCCGATATAACTTTGAAATTGGCGATTAAATTACAGAATTTAATCTATTGAATGTTAGATAAAAATTTAAATCTTCAATTTTAAGCTGATTAAAAATAATCTGAAAGCTTTTAAAATTCGTATTGATGATACTGAAGATAATGGAAGTGGTAAAAGTTTAAATTTTAAGTGTTTGTTCAGTTTTGAAATTAAATCGTTCGAATTGATATTTAAAAATAACCGTCCGAGGCACAGTCTCGGAATTCGACGAAACAAGTTCCATTGGGTCCGTAATATTGAATTATTGTCGGATGTCAAATTTCGTATTTTTCAGAGTTGTTATGTGAGCATACGACACATAAACGCATAGAAATTTATTCTGAGGCAAATTGAAATTAAATAAAATATAATTGTTTTTCTTTTATGGACAATATGTACAACCCGCCTCCATTGTGTCTCGTTCGTACCCTCCCTCCTTCTGATAAAATACACGAAAGAAATCGTGATAACCATGCCTCTGTACCTTCGTTACTCCTCTTCAGATTCAAAACAAAATAAAATGGCCGACAGTTTTCCAAATCAAAATCAAATAAATCGTTCGATCTCGTGAAAATGGCGGTCGAGCTAAAGAAGAAAAAAAAATGAAATAAAATCGAACTGCATCCCTCTCTCTCTTATATTCCTCAACTGTAACGAACAAATCCTCCTGCTCCAAATCGATTTCCCTATCTTCAAATTCGAACAAGGCCTGGCAAACAAATAAATTAAACAAGAATGGAGGGAAGCATTCGAACGACCCCAGGTGGACATCGCGAGCGCGAGTTCGAGCGGGTCAGTGAACGACAAGGCGAATTGAGTGATCAACGATTTCGCGTGGGCACGACAACTGTCGATTCGCGGTCGAGTTTTGAAGTTGGGGCAGGGGTTTCGCGAGTCAAATTCGCGAGCAGTGGTTCGCGAGCGACGATCTGGAGTCGCACGCGCATAGGCCTAGGCGGCGACTCTGGCGATGGGGTTTCTCGGCAACGTTGGGGAGTTTCGCGGAGGCGCGTAGGCGCGGCAAATTCGTGACTTCATGGGTAGCGTGGATGCTGGCGATGGCCTGGAAGCTCGCGACCGGTTGGGGAGGAGGTCGTGGCAGTAGCCGATGGCGATGTGCTTTGGGTTAGCTCGCGATGGTCGAGGAAGACTCGGTGGTCAAGGCGACCAAGTCGGGGCAGCTGGGTTCGTCGATTTCCAGTGAGGTATCGATACGTTTTATTTATTTATTTATACATACATATATTCCCATTTACAAAATATAAACAGAAATATATTTTCATTAAAGGGGTATTGATTCTTTTTGTCAACAGTTTAAAAAGGGAAAATAAAGTAAAGATACATATTTTAAACCACTATTTTAAATTCTAAAAATAATCGGGTAAGGTGACTAATTTGTCTAATTAACTTATTTAAAGTTTATTAAGAAGAAAATTTCCAGTATGATAAAATTGTTAGTCAATTAATTTAATTTTTTAATAATAAGTGATTGTTCGATTTTTTTTTCGAATATTAATCGATTGTATAAAATTATTTATGCAAGGTCAAAATTAGGAGAAAACAAATTGGAATAAAAATGGATTGCAAATAAAAGCTAAGGTGAGATTTTTCTCACTCAAAATGAATTGCAGTTATTATTGACTGATTGATTGCTATTGGATGTGATATTAGATATAGTAGGATATATCTATATATATATAGCAATATATACATATTGGCATATGTATATATTGGATTGATGATTTCCCGCCTCGTATAGCGGATGAGACCCTATTGCGCCGTTAGTAAGCGGATTATTTTTATAAAACCCATATACCGCGATATTCCACCTCGAAGTGGAATTGGTATTGTGCTGACGTCTTTGGATGCAGGGAAACAGGTTGGAGGGATCCAACTGGACCCCTCACATTGATTGATTTTATTTATACTGTGGTATGAATCTGTGAATGATTATTGATGTTATTAATCATATTGATGTCTGGAAATTGTTTGAAGCTAAAATTTAGCTGAATGGATGTTTGATATCATTGGATTCCAAAAATAAACGAAATTGAATTTTTGAAATCAAAATAGAAATTTCTAAGTGAATTAATTTTAGAAATTGAATAAATTTTGAAGAAAGGAATTTTTAAAGTATAAAAAGTTAATTTTTATAATCTTATCGAATAAATTCCAGAATCAAGTGAAAATGTTAAATAAATGGATTTCGTAAAATAGTGATTATAATTTGAAGAATTTAATTTAAGAATTTGGATTTTTAAATAGATTGAAAGAAACGATTGAAATTTATTTCCTTAAAAAGGAATTTATTAAAAGAAGATAGGTTGGAAATCCAACTAGAAATTTAATTGGTAAATTGAAATAAATTGGGAAATCAATGGAAAATGATTTCAATTTGAAGAATCCATTTTAAAACAGAATATTGAATCATTTGAGAAAAAAATGAGGAATTTACTTAGTAGTGATAAATAAATTTTTAAATCAATATCGAAATTGATTTGGGATTGAAATTTTTATAAATAGAATTGGAATTTATAAAAGTTGTTTATAAATCCGAAATCACTTATTTTGATAAGTAAAAATATAGAAGTTGATAAAAAGGAGATTTACAAATCGAAGTTGTTATAAAGTAGGAATATAATTTATAAACGTTGTTTTATAAATTCGAAATCGATTGAATTTGATAAATTAAATATAGAAGATTTTTAAAGAAGATATATTCATGATTTTGGATAGCGAATTTTTATTGAGATAAAAATGTGTAGAAATGATTGAAATTGGGTTAAGTGAATTATATTCACGATTTTGGACAGTGAATATATTATTAAATAAATAGATTTATTTTTGAAGAAGTGATATTAAAAATGAAGTTAAACATTTTAAAGATGTTTTAAAATGTATTATGAATCGAAAGCATAGATTTCCGCAGTTCTTGTTGAAATAGACGTTTTCGAGAAATAAGGAAATGGTAGACTATAACACTGTTGTTATAGTAAATGATTTCCGTAAGGAAATATTTTGTGTAAGTATTGGGATTTATATATCTATCTTAAATTTCGAATCCCTATACTAGTGATTTCGAGTCGTCGTAACGATGTTTTACGTAACATTCGTTTTGACTCAAATAGATGTTGTTAAAATAAATGATTTCCTTAAAGAATGAAATATATACTTAATTTGATTTAAGTATGTCGAATATTTTCAAGTGTTGAAAATAAATAGATTTGTGGACTACTTATTATTATATAAGTATGGAATTGCTTTTCCAATATGAAATGAACGTTTTTGAGAATTTATCTTCTTAAAGATAAATCGAAATTTAATATTGAAATCGATTTGAAAAATCGTATATCAGTAGATATTTTTGAAATATAAATTCACTATGGAATTTATAAAAGAAAGGGAAGTTGTTTAAAAATAAACGTTGATTTATTTTTGAAGTGTGGAAATTTTATATCTAGTAAAGATATTTTGGAAGATAAATAATTTGGAAAATTATTTGGAATCTGATGATGTTGCGCATCTTTATTGATAGTTAAATAACCGACTATCAATAATTACCTTGAGTAGGTATTTGTTGTGAATTGGATGAATTTGAATGCCACACTTGTTTTTTTTAAATAATCGCTCACTATTCGGGTTAGCCGGAAAAGGACCATGGGGTCGTATAACCCATTCCGAATATGTGATACGTCGTTATGAATTGCATTTGAAGACCGGTGTTGAAGACCGGATATTTTTGAAAACGGAAGGATTACCGTCGAGTTACTCTACATCGACTGATCTTCGATTTAGAGGTTTTATCACCCTTAGTGACGGGAAGTCCTGACGTGATTGAAAATTATCCGGAAATGCAAGGGCTTCGTGAGAAGTGCCTTCGGTTCTGTTCGATCCCGGAACAGACTTGTATGGATTGTGTGTCTGACATTACAATTTGAGATATAAAGCTGATTTCTTTCAAATACATATCTGTTGGTGGCGGAGAATTTATTCTCTTAGCTTAACACCCTTCTCTGAGACGTACGAGCTCAGAGGTTATGTAGTTGAAATTTATCAGCGATATATCCCAATTTGGTAACGTGGCATACTGAGTGTTGCTGTGAAATGATCAGTGTTTGATCATTTGCGATATGATCATTTGTTTGATCTTATATCTTTGTGATCATAGGTTGATCATTTTGTTTGACCCGAAGCATGACTTTGTAGAAAGCGTAGCTTTGTGGACGAGACTTCGTCGAGCCTCACACCCCGGAAATGGTCGAAACAGGAAGGATGCAGCAAGGTTCTAGGGAGTAGCGCCCCTTAGTGTATGTCATTCCTTCTGGATAAAGGTGGTATCATGGTATGGAGCCCAAATACTTAACCTCTGTGGTTGCTGCAAAATTTATTTCTTTGTGGTTGTTGCGAATCGGGGATCCTCGGGAAGATCGGTGACGATCGGGGGATGGCATACGCGTGTCAGTAGTTACCTATTTTTGCAGAGGTAACCCGGCCTTGTGTTGGCAGAGATCCGGTTAGGTTCTCGGGTCGTCTATTCCAGGGACGTACCCATCGTGGAAAAGGAAGTTCCTTAGCCTGACCATTTGTTGGAAATCCAAAGAAACAATACGAGCCTTTACGATTTCAATTGTATAACCTGTCTCCTCAGGAGGCAGCTATAGCAGGCATAATATAATGGTACCTATGCTGGCTAAGATTTATATTCTACTTTCGAAATGTTTTCCACTATGCACTAATAATAATATCCAAAATGATTTGATTTTGCGTAGTAAGCATCTTTGACTAACATAAGAAGAAATCTCCTCCAAGTCTGCGTTTGCATTGTGTGTGTGGTGGGAGGTCTTATGGTAGTTTCATTTTCCAAAAGCATTGCGAAATTTACTTTAAAATCTTCCTGTTGTTTATTTTAAAGAATAACTGTTTTACGATCTCACACCAGTCACCATGACTGACTCGGAGTTTATTGTTTCCCTTCTAAACTCTGGGTGCCCACCAATTTCCACACGGGCAGCCTAGAGTTATGTTATCAGGATATTCTGGATATTCTGGAGCTTTGGAGATAAGCTGGAGGACGAGACGTAGTATTTGTATCTGATAGTATTTATTCCGCTGTGTATTCTGTATGAGGACAAGTTATATAACTGTCCATTGTTGTATTGAGTTGTATATTGACTCTAATGATTGATGTATGTATAAAATGATATAGTTCTTTGTTTAAAGACTAGTAATTATCTATTATATATTGTTCCGCTGCGATGTGTAAGATTCTGATATTGTTTTCTATTCTGATGTTGTTCTGTTGTTCTTCTCTTCTTCTCTTTTTTTCTTCTATCTTCTTCTTCTTCTGCCTTTTTCTTGTTCTTAAAACCCTCACTATTGGAGTTTCCGGCGTTCGATTTCTCGGCAGTCGATAAAGTGAGTATCGATGTCGAATTTTCGAAAGTCGAAAATTCCGGTACGTGACAATTTACCCAGCCCATAATGGAAAAAGGAAATCTACTATCTAATCTTTTTAATAATAGTCAATGCTCAAAACTAGATGAGCATGACTAGTTAAACCCTAAATGCTAATAAATTAAATATTATTAACTCCTAACCTACTCTCCTCATAGAAAACTACATAGATTTTGAAAATCATCCCATTTTATATATAGAAAATATATTCCTAGGTAAATTATTTCACTACCAAATTTAAAACAATATTATGTCAATTTAACTTATTTAAGTGTTTAGGAAATCCCTATCGATAACGTTGATCAGGCGCATTGACCGAAATTCTTAAGCCGCTCAACATGTCAAATAACAAGTATAAAACATTTATATTCACTAATAAATACAAACTCGTATATATATATATATATTACACTCAAACTCATTCTAGGACACTACTGACCCTATCTATAATGAGTTTACCTCACTAATGCCTAGATGTTTGCTCAACCTAAGCTCTGATACCAAATGTAATAATCCGTCTTTCTTACTCCGAAAGATGAGTCATTAAAGGTGAAAGAAAGGAAGATAGAACAGAAGAAACTAAATAACATAGAATCTCACAACGCAATGGAAAAATATATATTACTCAACATAATATATTACAAGGTCATTTCAAAATGTTACATCAGAGTCCCACTACGACAAATTCTAACCTAAGATAGTTATAATAGCCTGTCCCTACCTAACTGATACAATATACATAAAATAGAGGGGAAATAAGAAACCGGGATTGATGCAGCCACCTGCTCCAAACTCCTCCAAATGAGTAAAGCATAAGTCTTTAACTTTGAGTGCCCAATAGTTTAGGAAATGGGAAAATAAAATCCAGGCCAGACATGGGTCTGGTGTGAGTAAAGCATAAGTCTTTAACTTTATAAAAACCCTTTAATCAAAGGCATCTCGTAAGACCATGATGCATATAAACACAGACAGTTTTTTACCTTACGATAACCAAAATATTTTCTATAGAATTTCATTGATATTATAATAGTGTCGAGGGTTTTCAAGTAAATAATTAACATAGATGAAATTTGTACATTAATTAAATTCCAGCATAATATGTATACACTAAGACCGAAGGCACTTATCGGGAAATGGATTCCATACTATGACATGGTAAGGAACTACCTTCCGATGGTACATCTCTAGATAAAATGTACCCGGTTTAACAAGAACATCTTATACCCCTACCACATAGGACCAGCCTACAACTTGACTAGTAGTTCGAATATGATCAACCTACTTTGGGCCTTGTAGCATAAATGGATAGATAGTAATCGATCTAGAATTTGGCATGACCATACATTGATGGGAGCGACCCACATGGCCCTCATGCATGCCCTATTTTGTCATTTCCCGGTTGATGAGGCTTGAGGCAACGTTTTACTTCCATATAGCACTTCCCACTTGGAATACTACATTGCCTTCCAGTGGATGACAGAATGTCAGCATTCTTCCATGCAAGTCGTTTAGGAGATGAACAACCTGAAAGCACTACTTGTAGTTCATCCATTTTGGAATCACCCTCAGGATTAGTTGCAAGCAACACTTCAAAGTGCTCTGTCTTTAATTCCATCATCTTCAAGATGTCTTTACTTTGAAACATTTGATTTGGATCGAAGTGGTTTTCGGATAACATATCCGATCCCGATCTCTTCAAAATAAAATTTGATAGTTTTGGTAAACTCAACCCCTGTTCTTTAGGAAATAAACAATCAAAGATAAAAGCGGAGACCACCTCCTAACCGTTAGTGGACGAATTTCCTCATCATTTGTCCTAGGAGAATGAGACATGATTTATAAGCACAGTACAACATCATCAGAGATGATTGTGACATATAACTCACGTGTTTCTCCTAGATATTTCCAAAGTTAAGTTTTGGGTCCGTATTTGATGGTCGATTATTTAGCTATCAAATAAACAAACAACGACCGATTTCATTTGAGATTTATTTATCCATATCGACCACTAAGCTTCAAAACAAGTCTTTATTTAATAAATTTCCTTTCAAAACGTTTTTCTAAAACATTCATATAATTATCTCTCTGATATAAGTATATACAGAGGAATTTTTTGAATAACTTCTTACTTCCAAATCATGTTAAAAGGATTAAACAAATGTTGTTTAAATTGGAGGTAAGGACAAGCCTAAACACTATCCCTTCAGTGTTCAGTGTGGAATGGATGTTCCATACCATCATTTTTAAAAGGTCAGTTTAGAGAAACCCAGACCTCAAATTATTTTTTATTTCTTTCGATAAATCCTTTTTAATCAAATCTATTTCATTCATGAAATCCCTTTTACTTGAAATCCAAATACATTTCAAAATGCTTTCCAAACTCCCAAATTCATTTATAAAACCCTTTTATAAATATTAAAAATAATAATTACTTTTAATTATCCAATTTTTTTAATATAAACTTCTTATAATATTCAAACCTTTTTATAAACTTCCTTATGGGTATCCAAATCATTTTCTAAAACTTCTTTTATAAATAGCCAAATCATTTATAAAACTTCTTTATAAACCTTTCCTATTCAAACAACATCCTAAACAACCTTAATCAAATTAGCTTCCTTTAGTAAGCAATCCATTTTGTAAACCTCCCTTATTTATGAAATCTTCTATGCTTAAAAACTCAAATCTATTTACCTAAAAACACCTTATAAATTTCCAACTTCCTTTATAAAACCTTCTTTCTATAACATAGAAAACCATTCCCATTAGTTAAGAACATCTTTAGTAAAACCATTTGTCAAATCATTCCTTAAATATCTTGTTCAAAGTTGTGACATCCCGGAATTTCTAGCAATATCAATTTAATAATCTGTGTTGAAAATTAAATTGATTTGATTATTTTTGTTGATAAATTCAAATTAATTTAATAATCTTCTTTTAAATAAATATTTAACTGATAATTTATCTTTTAAAAAGCTAATAAATTGTTTTCTATTTATAATATATATATATATATTTGTATATATTGTAAATAGAAATCTTTGGTTTGAATTTAATAATTAAATGAATCTTGTTTTCAAATTCTAATATTTGTGGTAATTTGGAAATTAGGATTTAATTTAAAATATATAGTTTTAAAATGTTTAAGATAAATGTTCAATTGATTTAGAATTAATCTTAGCTTAAGTTCAAGAATTTATTAAAAGGATTGTTTTAAATATTGTTTAATAAATATGATAATTAATTCATTTAATAATAATAGGAATCTATAATCTCTTTTATAAATTATTTAAATGTGACAACTTATTATTTTCAAATAACATTATTTATGTATTGTTCTATATATATATGTATAAATAGTTTATTTTTTATTCTCTAAAACATAATTCATAAGAATAAAGTTTTAACTTAAAAATAAAATATGTATATAAAGTAAATGTTTGATACTTAAACTTTAAACAGAAATAACAATACATAAATATATATGTATAGAAATACAAGGTAATAAATATAAAAGTAGAAATAAATATTTAAGATAAAAATGGGAATAGAAATATATAAGATAAATTATATAGTATAAAGTAAAACTCATAGCTAAAATATAACAACATAATAAATATAGGATTTCATTTCTATTTTAAAGTAATAAGACCATAGCAAAAGAATATATTTAAATACGAACAAATAAGATAAGTATGAAATGTGTAACAAAATAATAACAATTAACACTTGTATAAACTGATATATAGATAGGATAAGTTTATAATATAAAGTAGACATTCAGACAAGAATATAAAAATCTATGGCTTGCATAAGAAGACAGTAAGATATGTTAAGTAAAGTATGTATGTAGGCTGAGAAACAAAGTATAAAAGGGAAAAGATATCTTCATGATGTTTGAACAGGAAGTATAAAATAATATGTACACCTGAAAAGAAATATATATAAAGGAAATTGATGTCTAAGTACATACGAAATATAAATTAAAGGATGTATTGGTAGACATAAGGACATAATCATTAAATGTTTGTATCTCTAGTACATTTTATATCTCATTTCAGCCTCCTCTATAGAAAAAATCTCTGAATATTTTGTACCAGTGAATAAACAATACCCTGTAAACATCTTTCTATTTATCAATCTTCTTTATCTTTTTCATTTCATTTCGTTCACCAAAAAGAAAAAAAGCATTTTCCATTATAAAGTTTTCAAAGACATTTACAAAATGAAGCTTCAGTTCTACTCAACAAAACATGGAGATTTAACAAGTTCCAGTTGCAACTTTCAAAAGCATTACCAGTTTTCAAAATACAAAGCTATTTTCAAAATAAAAGGGGCTCTGTTCTTCCTTTATAAATCTGGTGAGTAACACCACTTTTAACAACTTTTAAATTTATGAGTATGGTTGCTTGGTAATCTCTGTTATAAGTATATATAAGTGAGTATCTGTATATATCTATGTGAATATATTGGTGTGCATGCTGCTGTGTATCTGGATTCTCTCTGTTTTTACTTTCCAGGCTTTAGTTCTAAGTCAAAATCCATTATCTCATTTTCTAATCTAAGTTAGGGAATTGTTTTCAAACAAAAATTGTTTGTTTAGTTATGAATTGGGGTTTAAAAATTTATTTAAAGTAAAAACAGTTTGGGAATGGCTCTGGGAAAACTATAAGAACAGAAATACTTAAACTTTGTCAAAATTTCAAACATTCAAACTTATAATTTCAGGCTTGTGATCTGAAACCCTACATAAAAATATGATTTTTAAAACTAAAATTATAATTATTTACTTGGGTTTTAATAAGCAGTTCTGGTTGAACTGAAATGGGTGGTTTTAGTGATATCTGGCGATCTACTTGACTGGGGAAGTCGGAGTTCTTCCTGATGATGGAGGAGTGATCGTAGTGGAGGGGAAAAATGGTCGATGGTGATGGAATCCATCGAGTAAGTCGTGGCAGTGGATTCATTTCTAGAACCCTAGTTTTTCTATGTTAGGTAGTTCGATCAACCACGCCACTTAGAGATGATCGAGTGTAACGAATCTTTGGGGGATGGTAGCTTTGACGTAGACGAAGACGTGGCCGGAGGCATTGCCTCTCTGGTGATCGAAGACGTGAGAAAGTTGGTGGTTCCAGATTTGGCCTTTGTTTCAGTTTTGGGTTAGAACTCGATTTTTGATTCGAGCTACTGCGGTGGATTTCGATGGTGGTAATCGATTTCGTGGATGATCGTTGATGTGGGGAAGGTCTGGAGGGTGGTCGGAGATGACCAGAGCCATGGTGCATGTGCACCGTGCATTTTTGAGTTCTGATGGACTTGGTTTGACAGAGGGGATTGCACTCAGGTTTTACTCGAGTTATCCTAGTAATTTACTCGAAGTAAATAGAAATTGGCTCGAAGCAAAGTGTTATGTCTTGAGTCAGTTATTTTGGTGACATGTTTACAGACCTGTCAGTTTAAATTTTAAAAGTGATTTTAAATTATTAAGCAAGGATTTAAATTATGTTTTAAATCAAAGTTTGAATATAGATTCCAGTTAAATATAAATCTTAGCTAGAATGAATAAAGTTTTTCCCTTTAGTCAAATTGTTTTAATAATTTAAAAGTATTTAAGAAGTAAAGTATATTTATGAGAATATGAATTTAAAATGGAATTTAAAAATATAAGGAAGAATTTAAAACCAAGTTTAAATTAGAATTTTAAATCTGAATTCAAATTGAATTTGAATCTTAGGTTTTGAAAATAGAATAAAGTTTATAACTTTAAATGATTAAATGATGTAAATAAGTTAAAGTTAAAATATACTCTAATGATTTGAATTTAAAAGGAATTTGGTTTAAAATCCTTAAATTAGAATTTAAGGATTTGGATTCATTAAATTATTAAGATAATTAAAAAATTAATAATTAACTAATTTAATTAGTTAATGATTTAGATTAATTAATTTAGTAATTAAGAGTGTGAAATTAATTAATTAATTTTTAAGTCAATTAATTAGGAATAATTAATTTGGAGTTAAGATAATTAATTTGATAAGATTAGATTTTAAATTAATGATTAAATGTTAATTAATCAAGTAAAATTAAAGGTTAATTAAGTTACGGTTGAAAACTTAAATTAATTAAATATTTAGTGGTTAATTAATAAGTGGTTAAGGATAAATTAAATTGTAATTAATATTGATTAATTAAGTTTAATTTCTTAAGAAAAGAAATTAAGAATTGTAATAGTTAATGAAGGTCATTAACTTAAGACTGTTAAATAATTGATATATTAATGTGGTTAATTTCAATAATTAATTAGATAAATTAATTAAAGATAAACATTTGTGAAAATGTTTAAGTGTAATTACTTAATGGAAGTAATTTAGGAATTAATTACTTAATGTAATTAATTGAGTTAAATTAATTCCTCTATGAGTAAGCTCTCCTTCTCCTTTGATCCGGGCATATTTGCCGCGTTCCAAATGTGTTAGATGTGTGTGTTCTTTCTTTTTTTATTTCCTGTTTTTTGTTTCCCTTAGTGCTTGTTGCGCCTAGTCTTCCTCTGTCTTCTTTGAGCTATGCTCTTTGTTGTAAGTGTTCTGTTCCAATTGGTGTAGCAATAAAATGGTCGGGGACCATCTAACCCCGTCGGCCTTGCCAAAAAAAAATTGAGTTAAATATGATTTGTTTAAGTTAATTAATTAAGTTTAATTAATTTAAATAAATCATTGGATGATTTGATAAGTATAATTACTTAAATGTAATTAATGAAGTGTAATTACTTAATGAAGTAATTAATGGTAATTACTATATGTGATTGATTTAAGATGATTTAAATATGATAGTAATTTGGATTAAATTACTTTGTGAAATTAATCAAGGGATTAATTTAGAAAATTAATTAAGGAGTAATTAATTTATTAAGTGAAGTAATTAAGGGTAGTTAATTACCGAATGGGATTGATCAAGGATGATTAATAATTATGGTTAAGTAAAGATTAATAACTTAATGTAATTGATTTAAATAGAATAGTTAATTAAAATGTAATTAAGGACCATTAATTTATATAATTAATGATAAAATTTAAAGGTTGGTTAATTAAGATTAATTAATCAATAATAAGCGATTTGAGTAATTAATTAATGTAATTAATTAAGGATTAATGTAATTAATTATAGTTAATTAATAAATGAAGTAATTAAAGATTAATTACTGTATTTGGTTAGGTATAATTAATTTGTGAAATTAATTAAAGAATAATTACTTGAATGTAATTAAAGGTCAGTTAATCAAAGATGATTAATTAAGAAGGGAATTTGAGAATGACTAATTAATTGATTTGAAATTAATTAGAGGTTATGTAAGCAGGATTTATAATGATGAAGTAATTAATTTAATTTACTTTAAATTAATTAGAGATAAGTGATTAATTTAATTCATTTTAAATTAATTATAAATGGTGTGGTTATTAATCCTGGTTTATATCTGAATTGGATGATATCTATTGGATGATATGTTGTGATATTATGTGATGTGATAATGGATATATCTGTGATAAATGTGTGATATTTATCTCTGTTAAATGCTTTGTGAATTCAAAGTATTGAATTGAATTGAAATGAATTGTTTTAACTTTAAAACAACTTGGCCTTAAAAGATACGTTTGGATTTCGATGAGACCGGGATCGGGTTTTCAGATTTGGATATCCGAAAACCACATCGATCCAAATTAATGATAGGTCGTAAATCTGAAGTGAAGATGAAGATTCAGAATGCAAGGGTTATTGTCGTTAACTCTGAGGGTGATTCCAAAATGAGTGTAACGAAATAATGCCTTCGATTTCGTTCAAACCCGGAACGAACTTGTATGGATTGAATGCTTTTAGAACATCGTCAGGTGGACGATGAGCATTCTAAGAGATGTGTTCTCTAAAGGTAATCGTAGCCTCAAGCCTCATCAACCGGGAATGGCTAAAACAGGGGAGGTGCAGCAATGTTAGTGGGTAGCCCCTAAGTAGGATGAGATTTCCCCTGTCTAGAGTCCCTTTTTATTCGGCTTAGTGTGTGGTTGGTCGCGCCAACCGCGGGGTTTCTTGTCCGGGAATTATCCAGTAAGGGATGTTCCGGCCTTGTGTTGTAGGGGACTTAGGGTGGGTCCTCGGTATGGTGATCTAGGCCACGTACTGTGACGGGCGGTACCCCAGTAGTCCTGCCATTGTATGGAATCCAAAATCCAATAAGTGCCAATGGATTTGATTGTAAACCTAGTATGCTGGAATTTAATCATGTAACAATTTCAGCTATTTCTTATTTACTTGAAAACCCTAGACCTACTATAATATCACTGAATTACCTATCAAATGTTTGGTTAGCGTAAGGTAAAAACTTTTCCATGTTTATGTGTGGGAAGTCTTACGTGATACCTTTTGTTTTCAAAGGATTTTCAAAGTTAAGCAACTTTAACCTGTTACTCATACCAGACCCATGTCTGACCCGGAGTTTATTTCTGTTTTTCTTAAACTCTCGGGTACTCAATTTTTTACGAGTAGCCAAGGGATTCAGGTTAGCTTTGACGAATTATGGAGGAGCAATGGAGCAAGAGGCTTCAGCGTTATAGATATATAGTTTTCCGCTGTGTTGGTATCTCTGTGTTGTATTTGAGTTGTATCGAGTTGTATTAACTAGACAGGTGTTTATAACTGTCTAGTATGTGATGTATTATCTGTGTAACTCTGATTGATGTTGTATATTATGTAATATTATGTGATATATTATATTTCATCCGTTCCGCTGTTGAGCATCTGATGTTGTTTCTTCTTTCTTCTCTATCTTTTCTATTTCTCACCCCTTTCTTTCTTAAAGATGGTGTAACTTTCTGGTAGTAGGAAGTTGGGTCGTTTCAAAAGTGTAATAATTTTAAAACCATTTCAAAACAAAAATGAAATATTTATCCTTACAAAATCAAATGAAGGCTTAATGACCACAATGGTGCTTTTAATTTGGTTTTACTTATCCAGTCTAACATGGCATCACATAACAACAGGTACATAAGGGATCAACAAATAACAATCAATCAACTTAAGTAAATTCCAAGTTAATTGTAATAACAAAATAGTGTTTTGTTATGCTAATAAATGTCATTTAGTTTTCCTATCATATGGGGTTACTTAAGGGTAAGTGACATATAAATCCCTTGATTTAAAATAAATTTGAAAAGAAAACAGTTTAAAGCAAAACTTTAAATTCAAAGCGATTTTAAAATATGTTTAACCCCTTTTTAAATGAGAGTCAAATCCTTGTTAAATATTAATTAAACTCTAATTAAATTTAATTAGACCTTATTAAAACTAAATTAACTTTAATCAAAGATTAATTAAATAAAAAACCCTTTATAAAATAATAACTAATTAATAATTATCTTAAATAAATAAGTACATAATAATTAATTAATCCTTAATTAATAATTAAATAATAGTTAAACTTAATTAAGGAACAAATCATGATTAACTTAATTTTTTTACATTTAAGTTTAAAAACCATTATTAACAAATGATTTAGTACTAATTACCTTTACTAATTAGTTAATAAATTAAATAATCATTAAACAAATAAATAATTAAATAATTAAATATTTGTTGTCTAATTACTAAATTAAAGTTATAAAACATTTTCTATAAAAGATTTTAAGTTAAAATAAGTTTAGATTAAAAAAATAGTTAAATTTTCCAAACTGCTCGTATAACATCCATCGCTATACGAACCCGTAATATTCAAAACTTTGTTTTTAAGCAAATTAACTTCGAAACTCTATTTTTACATTTTAAAACTTATAAGAAAGTTTGAAAACACCTTTCAAAAAGTTTCTAGGAGGAAACAAGTTTCAGATTTAGAAATAATTTGGTTTTTACGAACTGCGCATATAGCGACTATTACTATGCGGATCCGTAATTTTCAAAACTTGAAATTTTGATTTTCTAACTTGTAAAATTTAAACTTTGAACTCTTGTCTTCTTTAGAACATGAAAACAAACTTTTAAACCAAAACCAAAGATTTAAATTTAAAAACTTTTCACTTTGAACAAAAATCAAATTTTCAAATAAAAAGCAGATTGATACGTCGCTTTTGGTTAGCGAATCGCTACCTTTGTGTCATTAACCCACATACAACAAATATAACATTCCAACATAATATCACATCATAAAAATATAGCATCACCATAAACAAAGTATTACTTTACAATACTAACTTTTCAATATTCAAATTATAATCTTTATCACCTACTCGAACTTCGGTATAAGCAATCAACACCAAATCAAAAATATGCATGCATACACAACATATAACATTACCACATACATAAGCAACATTTTAACTCATAAATTTTACAACTTTTAAAAAGTTAGTAACTTGTTTTAAGACATGAACATTACTCACCGTAACTTGCCTAGATCAAACTAAACTTCCACCGAACTTGGTTACAACTCTAGCAAACCGCCTTAGCTTGAAAATATGACCTAATGTGATCTCCTATGGTGCAAGTTGGCTCGGCCATAATTAGGCCCGGAATAAGGTGGTTTTGAGGTGTGTGTACTTGCTTTGTGAGGAGAAGAGGGTTGGAAGTGAACGAAAGGTGTTTAGTTATGTTTTTATTCTACTTTCTCTATCTTTTCTCTTGGGAATTTTAATTTGGTAGCCATGAATGGATGTAGGAATTTATAAAGAATGGAATGGAAATGAAAATGTCTTAGAAATTTTAGAAAGTGAAGATAAGTATAAGGGTAGAGGTATTTATACTAACCAACTTTGCAAACTACCAAAAATACCCTTAACCAATGAGATGTTGCCACTTGTCTCTCCCATCCTCTCATGTTTACACGTTGGTTAAAGCTCCCCTTACCCCCCAAATCATGCTAGCCATGTTCTGTACGAATGTGTGGTTTTGGAGGTGTGGTGATACATGAGAGCTTATTCTTTTATTATATATACTTATTAAATAAACATAATATATCAAATCAAGTATTAATTTAAACTAAGCATGACTCACTAATTAACTTAACATGGCATGTGCAAATATGTGTGCATGTGTACACTAGCATGCACAACGTTTGCCGATAACTTTTCGGTGTTGAAAAGTCGGAATTTCGAAAAACGTTCTTCGGTCACATTTTCTCTTTTTATTTGAACTATCTATATTGGTAAAAAAAATTTGAAAATTATTTTATCATCATTATTAAATAATTAAAATAGGTTTATTTGCTATTAAAAATTCATTTATTGATTATATAAAATATATTTAAATAGACTATTTCAAAGTGGCAAAATCCTAGATCGTTATAAATCTATTTTACCATCATTTGTTATTATTTAAAAGAGTTATATTTTTAATTACAAAACCTATTATTTGAATACTTAAAATTCATTAAATATTCGAAAATCCAGATGGTAAAATTCAGGGTCGTTACACTTTCTGAACTACACACACATACACAGTAACACATACATAGAAATACAACAGCACACACACAAACACACATAGAAATGCACTCACACAAAAAACTCACGTAGCACACACATACACATATAGAAATACACATATAAACATAATTGCACACATGCACACACTTAAAAAAGATCACACACATGTACAGGTTTGCATGCACACATTTTAGGCTGCACGCACACACACACACGGGGCTTCACCACCGTTGCATCGGTTATCCATGACTGGTCCACTGATCGGCTATGCCCGAAGCAACTACACTCTAGGCCATGCGTCTTTCTCCCTTTATCGCTTTGCTCCTACTCGCCAATAGCCCCACCGATTCAAAACACACATATTTATAATCAAATATCATTCCAATTTGTGCATATATAGACACACACACACACATATATATATACACACGAATATACATACGTACATACGTATATACATACGTACATACGTTATCAGTAGGCGTTCTCTCCGGGTCAACTTCTTCAGCTATTACGACTCCGGGCGCCTTGCATTTTAACCGCTTCTTCGAGACCACTCTAAGCGTCCCTTCCAACCGTATGCTTTGCTTACGTTCAATCAGCCCAACAGTTCTCAAGTTTTTGTCGGTTAGAACCAAGTCAATGTGCCTCTCTTCACCCAGAACCACTTGGAGGATCCAAACTAGCTCTCTGAAATATCCCCCATCAGGTCGATAAATTACGGCTGTAAAAGAAGAGAAATACGTCAGTTTTGAGGTCGGTCATTATTATCTCGATAATTCAAGAGAAAGATTGCAACGCTTACGTCTATCCAACCATCGCCTAGAGAATCCAGGGGCACCAAACATAGAACCATTCAGTTTTAAAGTAACTCAGTCTTCCCCAGGACCCAGTCACTATTTGACAGTTCCTGACCGCTTCCAAGAAGGTGAAAGAAGGGTTGTCTCCACGACTCTTAATGTTAAATAGATATCTAATCTCGATCGGCTTTGGTGGTCGAAAGAGAATCTCCATAAACAGAATGAAGGTGTTATTCAACAAAGCGTACCCGTTGGGGTGTAACTGGAATGGAGCTATTCCAAGGAATGATAGCATCTCCCTTATATATTGATTGAAAGGAGGAAGTGTTCCCGCCGTACAAGCATGACGGTAGAAAGCAGTAAACCCCTCCGGGGGAACATATGACCTGTCATTTGGCCCAAGCAGTAACACGTCGTCGAGCGACAGGCCATGCCTTAAACAGATCCGTCCCAACATATCTTCGGAGATGCCGGACGACATAGAATCTTGTGGATTGCAGATGAACCGGGCACCTGGAAGCTCATCCGGTGCTGGGTCTATGACTTTGGCTTCGATAACCGGTATCTCGATGGTTGAAGGAATTGAACTCGGGAGTTCTTGCTGCTGTGAACTTGAAGGTTCCATGACTAACTAGCTTATGAAAAATCATTGTTAAATAGACAATAACGCTCGTGCATCCCCTAGTGTAAAGTGTGTGAGTGTGTTGTACAGTGCGGTACTGTATATCACTTGAGAAGTTCTACAGAATTGGAGAAAGCATGTAAACGACGAGACTTCGAAATTCAGTCGGAAGGACCGTCATCGCTGACCGTCACAACCGTGCCATCCAAATATTAGCAATCAATCCAAGTTAAAGTTTGTTAAAGTTTTGTTAAAGTTGTAGTTCCATCGACGAGCTTCGATAGGCAATCAGATATGCGGTGAAACGATTAAGTCCAATTATGCAAGTTTGAAGCTCGTCGGAGTCAGTTGTTCAAGTGTGCAGGAGATTACAAGTCCTTTAAGGTTCAGTTCGTGTCGATCACAAAAGTCCGGTTCGTAGCGACAATTCATATTCATCCGTGTAGGAGTTCGAATCGGTTAAGGTTAAGGACTTCGAATCGATCCAAGGCCACCATTTCGTATCGATCAATTGGGCCATCATCGTATCGATCCCCCGGCACATGGTTCGTATCGATCGGAAATTCTAGACTTCGAATCGATCAGACGCAACCCCTTCGTATCGATCCACATATTCGAAGCACTCGATTCGATGCAAAAGCTCAGCCATCGATCGATACGAAGCCTCTATCTCATCATCTCAAAACCCCTACTCCAGATCGACACGAAGCAAAGGCCGAAGAATCTTCGATCGACCATGGCTCTGGGTGATTTGATGTTAAAGATCGAGTCTCATCGTTTACGCATTGGATTCGCTTAGTGGATTACCTAAATCTGGCAGTTAGTTCGAGTAATTGAGAATTTGAATCGATTCGAAGGCAAGAGCAGTTTCTTCTTTTCTCAAGTCTCTAAGCGATACGAAAGCAAAGCGCAAGAATAGAAAAGTAAAAAGTGGAAAATGGCCAAGTCCACAGTATTTATATGGACTCGAAGGTGAAGGAAAAAATGATACGCATTCCAGTAAGCTCGACCGGTTGCAATGTGTCACCTCCGAATCGGTTCGAAACAACTGTTCGAATCCATGAACTCGAGTCTGTGTCGATACGAAGTCGTCACCAAATCCATCGATGCGAAGCCCTTATTCGTATCAATCACTTTCGACTCCATCCCCAGTTTAGCAACATGAAGTGTGCAATTCGAATCCATCGATATGAAACCACTGTTCGTATCGATCATCTTCGACTCCATCTTCAATGCAGCGATACGAACGATCAGTTTGAACCCATCGATACGAATTGTCTATTCGTGTCCAATGACACCAGACCCATCGATTTGAAACACACAATAGGGGCTATTTTGAAGGCATTGAACTCTATCGATACGAACAGCCGCTTTGTATCCATCGAACCCCACATCCATCGATTCGAAATTCTCATTTCGTATCCATCAATGTAATGAAAATTGATGCAAAGACAATATTTCAACCCTTCACATCGATTCAGGAGAGGATCGTTACGAAGGAACATTCCAAAAACAACCATCGAGCGTTGTTACAACGAATTTCACGTCGGTTCAGGAAAGGATCGATTTACAGGAATTGGAAACTCATTTGATAACGATTACAACAACAAATGGCTAATCACTAGCATACAACAATCAGTTGCAACAATACAGGGTACAGCAGTTGACAGTCAACAGTTTACATTATCAAGAAAATCAGTCAAAGATAACAACTTTCATCGAAAAGACGATAACTATTCAAAATGAAGAGTGCAGCATTTCAAAGCACATCATGTTTCCACAAGACGTACTTTGGGAGGCAAATGTTATCCCGCCTTTTGGCAAGGCCGTGACACCAAGAACTCGACTAGTAACCAATGACGGTTCGTCTTAGAGATCGGTTATACACAAGCTCACTATGGATATCGATGAATTTTTTCCGAGTCCGGATCGAGACAAAATTGATATGACACGACAAGCGAGTCTATGAGAGCCTACGTTCCAAATTCAAGTCAATCCGAGTTCGTATTCTCAAGTTACGATCGATGCAAGATTAGATAAAAACCAGCCACTGTTCGAATCGATCGAGTTCAAATCCATCAACTAGCTCCTGTTCGAATCGATCGAGTTCGAATCCATCAGGGAAGCTTACTTCGACTCGATCGGCTCCGCATCAATCGCCAGTGCCTACTTTGAGTCGATCAGCTCCGCATCAATCAACATAGCCTACTTCGCATCCATCAACTACAGCATGGGGGTCTACTTTGTATCCATCCAAAAGTGGCATACTTCACATCGACCTTGTTCGTACCCATCAGCAAGCATTTGCTCGAATCGATCAGGATGTGCCATTTCGTATCCATCGAGAGAATATGCTTGTTCGTATCGATCTACTCAACTCCACCATCAAACAAGCACCACTTCATACGGCAGTTGCCTAGTTCTTATCCATCCTGGAAGGCCTTGTTCGAATCCATCAAGGCACCTTAGTTCGTATCCATCAAGTAGTCGTTACTTCGTATCCATCACCTCATCTTCTGTTCGTATCCATCACATCTTCATTTGTTCGTATCCATCAAGTTGGAGCAACTTCATCGATACGAACGAGCCAACCTTCATCGATACGAACAGAGTGTGATCATCGATACGAACTGAGGGACCTTCATCGATTCGAACTGCACATATTTTATCGATACGAGCAAGGCAATACCATCGATACGAACGAGGCGAAGTTCGAGGACAATTCATTCAACTCGACATCGAAAGCGGAGTGATCCAGAGAGCGCCACGTCATCTTACAGTCGCGTGCAACTATCGATTCGAACAAGACCGAGTCGATGTGATCGAGTCGAACCAAACAGCCTACCAAAAGCCTCCATTTCGTATCGATCATCTCTCCTAATCTACAAGTCCAAATACTATGAAATTTTCACAGGAGCTTACATGCATGCTGAAGAATGTCCACGCCAAATTTCGACTCCATCGGACACAATTTTGATCGATACGAAATCCATTCGTATCGATCACGGATCGGGCCGAAACTTCACGGGCTTGGGCGTGTGGACCTAGTCACGTGCCAGAGGGTGTCTCCCGAGATCTGAGCTAAATATCATCCTCCTACACCTATAAATAGAGCCCCAGGGCATACAGAAAAGGGTCTGCTTCTTCTTTTAATTCCTCAACGCCCAGACTCTGTCGGATCCAGTTCCAAACTCTATTGCTGCTGCTACTAACGAATTTCACTGCAATAAATCATAGTTATTTGCTGTAACCCGCTGAAATCAATTGTAATCATCGAAGAAAGATCAATAAAGCAATCAACTTCATAGTGGACGTAGGCAATACGCCGAACCACTCTAAATTCTTGTGTCTCTGTGTATTTTAATTACTTTCTTATCTGTTTTTTGGAGTTTTTGTTAGATAATCCTCTTTTTTCATTTAACTTCTTCACTTTATCTCTTCAAAAACTTCCGAAGAGTGTTGTGCCAATTTTGGTATAAACAGATACGAACAATGCAACATCGATGGAGTACGAATAGTGCAACATCGATCGAGTACGAACAGTGCAACATCGATGGAGTACGAACAGAGCAACATCGATCGAGTACGAACAATGCAACATCGATCGAGTACGAACAGTGCAACAGCGATCGATACGAAGGAGACAACCTTCGAAAAACACAAACTTGCATCGATCATATCTCACAATCTACAAGTCCAAATGCTATAAAATTTCCACCGGAGCTTACGTACAACCTAAAGAATGTTCATGCTCAATTTCTACTCGATTGGGCAAAATCTTGATCGATACGAAATTCGTTCGTATCGATCACGGATCGAGTGCAAACCACATGGAATCGATGCGTGGGTCCGCCCACGTGCCAGAAGAGGTCTCCCAAGATCTAAGCGAGATATTTGCAGCCTATGCCTATAAATAGCCTCCCAATGGCTTCAGAAAAGGGGGATTTTTGGCTCTTCTACGTCCAGACTCTGCCGGATTCATCATTGTGCTCGGATTTTGCTGTTGTAATAAGTTGTAACTCGTTGTAATCAGCAAGCAAACATCAATAAAGTCATCAAATTCAAAGTGGACGTAGGTCGGATTGCCGAACCACTATAAACTCTGTGTTCTTTACTCCTTTCCTCTTATTTTTCTGAGTGTTCTTCATTTTTAATTCTCTACATACTTGTTATCTGTGATCTGTGATTGTGAACGGGTGCTTTCATCGACAATTGGGTGTTTGTGACTAATTTTGGCGCAAACATTTTGGTGCTTTCATTGAGAAGGCTAGCATTCCGGAATTATACCGCTTGGACTTATAATTTGAAGGCTTGAGGACTTAGATCTGGACAACTATGATGAGGCAATCAACAAGAAGGCAAAGAACGGAGAGGAGTCATCATGAAGGTAGTCAAGAAGCCTCCTTAGGAGCTAATCAGACTTTAGCTTTCATCACTAAGGATGAGATGGAGATGATGATGGGAGCCATGCATGAGGAGCTATTCAAAAGGAAAGAAGAGATGATGCAGAACATTCTCAGACGAATTGAGCAAGCGAGATCAGCTAGAGCTATTGGAGTTCAGACCAACAAAGCAAGACCGGAAGGACCAAACCGGGAACTAGATAGAGCGGGACCATCAGGGGCAGCCCCTGAACTAGGGGGCACCCCCCAGGAGCATGTTGATCCAACCTTAGGCAAAATACCGGTTGAGATTAGACCGCAAGGAGCTAATAGAAGAGCAGATGCTCGTCCAGAAAAGCAGATTCCAGCAAACCCTCGCGAACTCGGGGGGCAGATTGGAGGCAATGTACAAGGATTACAGCTTGGAGATAGTGATAGCTTGGCAGAAATGGTCAAACGAGCCATGAGAGGCGGATTAGTAAACAGAGATCTAGAAGATGTGAACATGAGTCCTTTTTCTCCTGTGATTAGAATGGCTAGAAATCCACCAGAATTCAAACTACCAACATTGGAAATGTATGATGGGAGGACGGATCCTACGGTTCATCTGACAAGGTATATAAGGCACATGGAAGTACTGGGGGCATCAGAAGAGGTCATGGCCCGGTGTTTCCCATTGTATTTGGCAGACATAGTAGCACTATGGTTTAGACAATTGGAGAGCGGTTCCATTGGAACGTGGGCCGAGTTGACCGAGAAGTTCATGAGGAAGTTCAGAGTTCACATTTCGAGGCCCAAGAATGTAATCAGTCTGGCGACACTAAAACAGAAAACTGGGGAACCTCTGAGGAATTTCCTAACATGATTTAATGCAGCAGCAACATCGGTGGGTCGCCCAGATCCATCCATGGTCTTAAGGGCAGCCGTAGCTGGCATCACTGATGGAACGGAGTTCAAAAATTCACTGACAAGGGATCCACCTATGGATCTAGGAGAATTTTATCATGAGGCCGATGGATTCCTGCGGTTAGAAGACGAAAATGTTGAAAGAGAGGAAGGAGAAGAACAGAAGTTTATGCATTCAAAGGCGGAAATCGTCCGGAAAAAGATTCAAGCAAGGATAAAGAAAAACGGAAAGCTGAGGATAACGGTGATGGACCAACACGACCACGAAAGGAATCAAGATTCACCTCTTATACGGAGTTGAATGAGACTTTGGAGCGAATCTACCAGGATACCGGGGGGCAGATTCCTTATAAAAAGCCAATGAGAAGGGATCCGACCAGCAATGAAAGAAGATCCGACAAGTATTGCTTATTCCACGAGTTGAATGGTCATAGCACGAATGATTGCATGCACTTGAAGGATGAGGTTGAGGGGCATATCCGGAATGGTCTGCTATCGCGGTATGTGAGAAGGGGAGCCAGGATGGTGGAACAAAAACAACCACCGCCTGCACCAACTGGGGACGACTCAGGATCAAGGCGTCAGCTTATCATCAACTGATTGAAATAATGACGAATAAGTGGAAAACTCCACACCGACATGATAAAGTCATTTTACACGTTTACAGGATCACGAACGATCCTCAGGCATGCTCTGATACGACTATAAATCGCATCAGTGTAGGTGTTTGCACTTTGACGTCCCTGTTTTGCATTTTCTTTCTATTTCTCATGTTTGGACTTGATTTTGTTAGACATTTCTGTTGAAAGACTTATTTTGAATGTAAATATGCTATTTGTGATTCCATAACAGCTAAGCCACTTACACATGTAAGGGATCGCGAACGGTCCTCAGGCATGCTCTGAGATGACGATAAACCACCATAACCAATAACTCAGAAACTCACTCGAACGTGAAATCTGACAATAATGATACTAAGTCCCCCCCGGGCACACACAATTCGCCTCGAACGGCACCCAACCGCGAACGGTCACAACTCGCCTCGAACGGCACCCGACCGCGAATGGTCACAACTCGCCTCGAACGGCACTCGATCGCGAATGTTCACAATTCGTCTCGTACGGCACTCGACCGCGAACGATCACAATTCGCATCGAACGGCACTCGATCGCGAACGATCACAATTGGCCTCGTACGGCACTCGACCGCGAACTGTCACAATTCGCCTCGAACGGCACTCGATCGTGAATGATCACAATTCGCCTCATACGGCACTCGACTACGAACGATCACAATTCATCTAGAACATCACTCGATTGCGAACGGTAATAATTCGTCTGGAACGATGCCCGATCGCGAACGATCATAATTCGCCGCAAACGGCATCCAACCGCGAATGGTCACGTACCGCCCCGAACGACATACGATCGCGGACGGTCACTATTCACAGTCATATAAGATCATCAATTTCTTTGCAGGTCATTAACAGGATACGAACATCCAGCCTATCGAATTACAAAACACACCTTCCTATCGCAAGGCAAGTTTTTGGGGGAAAGTGTTATCCCGCCTTTTGGCAAGGCCGTGACACAAAAAAACTGACTGGAAATCAATGACAATTCATCCCGAAGGTCGGTTATACACTGGCTCACTATGGATATCGATGAATTTTGTTCGAGTCCGGATCGAGCTACAATTGACAAGACATGACAAGCAAAGCCGTGAAAGCCAACATTCCAAATTTCAGGTAAATCGGAGTTCATATGCTCAAGATATGATCGATGCAATTCAAGCAATCAACTGAAAGTTCTTGTTCGTATCCATCAATCCCTTACTGTTCATATCCATCAGGCCTCAACTGTTCGTATCCATCAATCCCTTACAGTTCGTATCCATTAGGCCTCAACTGTTCGTATCCATCCATCATCAACTGTTCGTATTTGTATCCATCATTCTTCTGTTGTTCGTATCCATCAATCATCAACTGTTCGTATCCATCAATCATCAACTGTTTGTATGCATCAATCATCAACTGTTCGTATCCATCAATCCTCTACTGTTCGTATCCATCATTCTTCTGTTGTTCTTATCCATCAAGTGCAACAGCGATCGATGCGAACAGTGCAACATCGATGGAGTACGAACAGTGCAACATCGATCGAGTACGAACAGTGCAACAACGATCGAGTACGAACAGTGCAACATCGATCGAGTACGAACAGTGCAACATCGATCGAGTACAAAAAGTGCAACATCGATCGAGTACGAACAGTGCAACATCGATCGACTACGAACAGTGCAACATCGATGGAGTACGAACAGTGCAACATCGATCGAGTACGAACAGTGCAACAGCAATCGATACGAAGGAGACAGCCTTCAAAAAACACAAACTTGCATCGATCATATCTCACAATCTAAAAGTCCAAATTCTATGAAATTTTCACTGGAGCTTACATACAACCTAAAGAATGTTCATGATCGATTTCGACTCGATTGGGAAAAATCCTGATCGATACGAAATTCGTTCGTATCGATCATGGATTGAGTGCAAACCACATGGGATCGATCGCGTGGGTACGCCCACGTGCCAGAAGAGGTCTCCCGAGATCTAAGCGAGATATTTGCAGCCTATGCCTATAAATAGCCTCCCAATGGCTTCAGAAAAGGGGGATTTTTGGCTCTTCTACGTCCAGACTCTGCCGGATTCATCATTGTACTTGGATTTTGCTGTTGTAATCAGTTGTAACTCGTTGTAATCAGTAAGCAAACATCAATAAAGTCATCAAATTCAAAGTGGACGTAGGCCGGATTGACGAACCACTATAAACTCTTTGTTCTTTACTCCTTTCCTCTTACTTTTCTGAGTGTTCTTCATTTTTAATTCTCTACATACTTGTTATCTGTGATCTGTGATTGTGAATGGATGCTTTCATCGACAATTGGGTGTTTGTGACCAATTTTGGTGCAAACAATAAATAAAGAATCCTCAGGTGAAATAAGGCTCTAGAGATGGTGAAAATTTGGATTGTTAGGCTTCATTTTAATTTTACTTCTTCTTTCTTTTCTTTCCTTCTCTTTACATAAAACTATTTATGTTCAAGCCCATTACAAAATTACTTCTATCACCGAATTACTTCCTTATAAATTAATTTTTTTATTTATTTACAAAATTATTTTCTATATTTAATTCATTTAAATTTAAATACCTAAAATTCATATTTTAAGCCCAAATTTAAACAATTTCCAAATTAATTTATTTTACAATTCTTAATACAACCATTTATTCTCAAAACTATTTAGCATCACCACTAGTTACCTTATTATAAGATTTTGATATTCTGAATAAATTCAAATTATTTATTTTAAATTCCAAAAATGTATTTTTAATTAGCTAAATATTTATTATTAACTACTCCTAAAAATCGGTTGTTACAAGAAAGGTGGGAATCATCTATAAGTGGAAATCTTGGTTTTTCTCATTTTAGTATATGGTATATGTTGGACTTGATATATGACTTGGGGAATTTTTTTCATGAAAATATCAGACTAAAATCTCCAAAATTCCTCCAAAGTAAAATGTCAATTCTTTTATTTTGGTATCTCAATTATTCTAATTTAAAATAGTAGAATTCGTGTGGTTATTGCAATTTTAATATTTTACATTCTATTCCATTTCTTACTTTTCTCCTTTGATGTGATTAAGGATTTTAAAAAGAAAATAAGTTAGGAAATGGTGTGTAAAGTGTGGATTCCACGACTCATAGTTTGCATCGCTTATTTTCATAATTTAAAAAAGAACATCTTTTTATTATATATGCAGAAGTTGAATTGAGCGTAAAAGAATTTAAATTGTAAATTCTATTGATTTTGATTCTACTAGTTGAATATAAAATAAGTTTGATAATTGGTCCTATTTTCTTATACAAGTCTATTGATGGGCTAAGGATATTAGCTAATTTATATGATATGGTATGGAATTAGACTTGTATAAATTGGAAGTTTTGACATTTAACGATCAGTATAAGGCGCAATCTTCGCATGTCTAGGAATATTTTAGTTTTGTAAATATATTAGCGTACGAATAACGTATAATTAATAGCACATTAATTGTGTAATAAATAGGTTAGTAATTAGCATTAAAACCCCATAGGATGGAAGTTAATGAGGATTACAATTAGTGGCAGAATAAAGGATCTTTCTTTATAGCCTTAACATAATGAGGTAAGGATTGTGATAATATGATTAGGTGAGTGTAAATTATGACTAAACTAGAGGGATGCAAGGTCAGTCAAAAGCACATGGAAGTCTGCCAGCTAAAATGGCTACCGATAGTGTAACTTTGGGGCTGATGTGATGCATCGCCTATAATAATTACCCACGGAGGATGCGAGATCAATCCCAATTCTTTAGGGTAAGTCTGCCTAGTTAATCAGGCTACCGATGCACGAATGGGCTGACTAATGTGAGAAGTCACAGTTGGGTTACATGTCATAATATGTAGGACCTGTTTCGAGCATCGGGGGGTAGTAAGTGGTTATTATTGGCCCTCACTAATTAGGAAGTATTAAATGGTCGGGAATAGTGTTTAGACATGGTAGATGTAAATATCAAGAAGAGTCTGCTTCAGGTTTGAGATATTAAGTAGCTATTGTAGGGTCCGCCTCTTCTAAAAAGAAGTATTAAGTGGCCTGATGAGATTCCATGCGATGTTAGCCAGATAGTACCAAAGTGGGGTCCGCCTTTGGTTACGTATTAAATAACGGAGACCTGCCTAAGATATATGTATTAAATGACCAAAGTCTGTTTAATGCCCATTAGAAAGGTATTAAGTGACCTGAACACTTTCTCTCATATTGTTAGGACATGATTGACAATAAATGCATAGGACTGGGTATGGCCTTGGGCATACAGTTGAAGGTGAGTTATAGAGTAGAGGTAGAAAAGTGTAAGTCATAGGATTAGACTGGGAGAGCCTTCTGGCTTACAGTTGAAGGTATTTATAAGAAATATATTTTGGATACATAAGACATATTCTTATCTAAGTTATATTGCCAAATACTATTATGGAAGGACTCGAGATTTTATTCACCAGACGTTGTTGTTCTTACTCTCTCCTCATTACAACACAGGTTAGAGAAGATGATGCAAATTTAAGAGGTGAAGACGGAGACGGAGTCTTGGTGGTGGTTATCTATCTACTTATGTTTTTGTTATATTTTGATGACTCACTTAGACATGATGTTTTTGTATTATGAGATATTGTATCATGGATATTGAGTTGTTATGCTTTGTTATGATTTTTGACTTTTTATAAAATGGTTATTGTTTCTGATATTATATTTTATCCTTTCCACTGTGAGAATTCTGATAGCATTAGTAGATTGCTCTATGTTTTGTTCAATTTTACCAACCAAAGCAAGCTTTGGAATGGGTCTAATATTCGATGGGCTTTTTCTGGGTCGAAAATTAGGCCCGTTTCGAGATGGGTTGTTACATTCGGTATTAGAGCTTAGGTTGCTCAATCAATGGGTATATGTATACTTACGAGTGCATACTTGTTATTTTTGAAAGTATTTTTCAAAAACCCTACTATACGTATATAACTACTATTTAGAACATACGTGCATACACACTAGGCAAATCTTTTATTTCAGCATACAATACTACCTTAGGAAACTGCAACTAAAATTTTAATCCTATAGATAGTTGTGTATGGTTGAAAATAAATCCTTTGAAACTTGGAACCCCTCTACCTAAGAGATACCCACTATCTGAGGGATACCTGAATGGTTCAAGCAATACTTGTGGCATGTAGGGCAAGTTCCCGTTCTTGAGACCGTGTACATTTATGGTGAGTAGTATATGATGTATGATATGTATGGGTATTAGTCTAAGAGAATATTCACATGTGTACCTCATATTGCCTCATTCTCCATATTATCCTATAGTATTACTTTGTAATACTCTTGGGTAGTATATGTATATAAGTGGGGCTGTTACAATCTCTAACTTATTTGAATTCCTCCCATGGTTGTCGCACCATCATCGGCCTCAACAACAATCTCAGCCATTTCAAGGATGAGGATTTCTTCGTCCGTTGTCCATCCGACTTAGCCTAGAATGGTTACCATGACATAGTTTCACATTTACTCCTTAGCTTGATGGAGCTTATTTCATTTAATTTACTGACTGTGTAATTCTTCAAATTTAAAATATATTCTGCCTGGGCCTTCTAACGCTACTTTAGTGAGTTCACTATGAGCTTTCAAAGACATTCCCGAACGAAGAATGAATTCCTTCTTGTCGACTCTCAAATGCGGCATTTTCAATTATTATACAATGGTCGTAGCCTCGGCATCATTCCTTCCATACATAGGGCCACACAACATCACAAAGGGTTGAAGTTGAATACTTTGCTCCTGAACATTAAGAGGACCCATATATGGTACAAGACCCTACTGATTAAAGGGAGGATAAAAGTAAAGATGATAACAATGATGATAATGAAGATGAGGATGATAATGTCGATGTGGATCTTGGGTACGAATCCACTAGAGAGACTGGAGGAGATGAGATGATTTCACCTTTTTCCCATCGGCTAAGAATAAGGATCATATCACCTCACCCAGTACTAGAGCCACAACAAACTCTAGTTGGAGCGACAACTCTGTTCCCCCTACCGATGACACCTTTATTCGCTCGACAATCTCTGGGTTGTTCCAACAAGCATCATAGAATATGACATTGCCGACTTCAGTCTCCAAGACATTGATTCCTCGATCCAAACTATGGTCGATGTGCCCCCAACCTCTATAAAAGAAGTAGCCACTTAGTAGACTTCACGTGCATGGTCCGTAGAATCGATAAGACACACTGACACTTTGCATGACACCTAAAGCTACAAAATGTTCACTCTACATGCATCATTCTTTCATTTTCAAGTCCTAATTAATCTTTGTTTCTTTTTAGGTACAAAAGGATGCTTTGGACTCTTTCGCCATCTATACGCAAGTCAATCGAGTATCTTGGTAGTAAATCTTCTAGCTCTTCTCATCATAGATGTGAATCATCTTAAGAATCTGATTATGCAAGGCTACGAAGTAAGAAAAGAGAGAGAGAGAGAGGATTAGAAGGAGGGACGATACCTTATGGACCGCGATTGGGACACTCGTACCACTCCAGGTCTGCTAGAGTCTGTCGCTTCCTGCACCGCGAACACTCTCCATATCCCATAACTATGGACTCATATTCCAAAAGTTCCAATAGTCCTCCTCCTAACCCTAGATCTCACACCGCCCCTGTGTTAATACCTCCTTCTATTACAGCCTTAACACCTTCCAATAAACCTAAGCATGCCTTCCGACCTGCCGGCTCTTTGACTTCCAAACCTATTCAAAAGAGGCCTGGCAAAGAGCATACCACCACACACATTTCAACTGCTGTCATGGGACAAGCTATAAGCCCTAATCTGACTGAGATGCAAAAGGCTTCCCCAAAATTAAGCTTTACCGAGGCCAAATTTGATTGTAATCTGAATAACATTCCACGCAAGTCGACTAGTCACACTAAACTGTGCGTTCACGGTATTTTCTAGCAGCGTTACATTTGGAAAAGGTTTGCTTATTCTCTTTCTAATATTAATAAAGCTAACAAGTAGATCATCCTGCAAAATGAGACTAAGAAGAAAGATTATCAAAGAATCATTGATTTTTATTCTAAAGAGTTCGATTAACTTAAGAAATATGTTGAGGACATTGAAAACTTATGTTTGGACAATTTGAAGACCTTTGTATGATAAGAACAAGCTGCAAGAGGTGGAGCCTCATAATGCCTACCACAAAAGTGGTAAGTTAGCCAAGGAAAAGGCGGTACTTTAGGCCATTGTCGACACAAAGACTTTCATGATTGCTGACCTCAAGGCTGAAGTGGCGAAGGAGAAGAAAGAGAAAGATGATGCTTTTGCCCTGGCTGAAGAACACATTATCAAAGTCCTCGACACTAGTAAGGAAAAGAAAGCTTTAGTAACTCGAGCATCAAGGCAAAGAAGAAAGAAAAGGAGCTTAATGATCAAGTCGACTCCACTCAGGTTTGTTTCTATGCGAATGTGATTAATTCCGGCAACCTTAAGTTTCCTAGTGACAAATACCTCAAGGCGCTAGCTCTGACTTGAGATGAAATTCTTGAACAAGAAAGAGAGCATGCTGGTGAGATCGATGAGGAACAGATTAAAGCCAACCTTATTGATGAGGAAGACCTCATGGCCTTAGCCAAAGGGTAGGCAAAGCTAGCCCGTAGTGCTTTAACTTCCACCGAGGTGACAATTGGGGTCCTTCCTAAATCCAACTCAAAGGATTTGGTTAAAACCTCATTACTACCTCTTAGGGACTCCTAGCAAAGAATGTCATTATGACCGCTGATAGTTCTAGGACCATCGTACGACCCTCGTGTATGATCTTATCAACCCTTCCTCTGAAGCTTAATTGTAGTGACATCAACACTAGCCTCGGTTCGTGGGTTATACAACCTGAGGATCCTAACAATGTGCCACCAAAGGCTACCCTAAACTCATTGTTTTGTCTCCTATTCAAAAGGAAGAGCAGACTAAAAATCCATCTTAAAACTCATCTACCTCCCTTGGAGGCATATCATTAATCTCTCCTTTGCTCGAGAAACTTCAAATGACACTTGGGGATGTTTTTAATCTTTTCTTTTCTCATTCAGCTTACAGGTCTGCCATCGTTACCCCCTACGCCACCAACTATTCATGCCCCAGGTATAGAGGCCATCATTACTACATCTACACTATTACTACAATGTTTAAGATTTTAGTTCTTCCCTCTAATTTTGGCCCTAGTAACAACAAAGAGAAAATATGGGCATTGGACGGACTAGAGGACACCGAAGCATCTCTCTACAAGGAGGTGAAGATGACCCATGCAAAAGGTCCTGACACTACATCAATAACAGAGAGGCTGATATTCGATCTCTCTAAAATAAAAATAAAATAACTGCCCAGCACAGAAAAGGCCCCTTTCCTTGTTCCAACTTCCACCCTTTTAGTGACCAACATCCACATTGTGACTCCAATATCCCATACTGACCTGGAGCATGATTGCAACTGGGATAAAAATCCCAAGGGTCATCTTGCACCATCGGAGGATGCCAACCCTTGGAAGAGAAAGTCCTCTTCCACCTTGAATAAAGAAAGAAAAAGGAAGTCAAAGAGTGGGAAGCACCATTAGGGATAGTTATTTCTATTGTTTCTGGACTAATAGTTCATTCTGTTGTTTCTTGACTATGTACATACGCTGTTAACATGTGGGTACGACCCAGCTTTTGTAATCGAAACACTTGGAAATAATCAAAGTCATGTTCCTTTCAAATTTATCTTATTTACTTCTTTGCATTTCTAGTTATAAGCTTATATACTTATATGCATGCATAAATAATTATTCATAATTTAATTACATTTATAATATTCATGCCTTAATCTATGACTTGTTTAATGCCACCGTTTACTATATCTCTGTACGTATAAGCAATTCTCTGCAATTGCTCAGTATTATTTCATTCCTTAGTTTCACTTATAGGCCAAAATGTTTCCCAGTTTAGTTAAGCAAAACCATGCTTCTTTCACCAACTCCGTGGCCGAACCTGTTTATCTTCGACAAATTCCATGGCCAGCCCCATTTACCTTATCGTAAATGAAGTTGTATCCACAAAAGACTAAATTCCATACCGTCCTGTATCTAAGAACTAGTGTCTCAGATGTCAATCTATGGACATCCCACTTTAATCCTCCTATCTTCAGATGTTGGTTAAGATGCTTTATCGACGATCTTTGCTTATCATCGGCCAAGCATGTCTTATTGGGCTGTAAGCGAGGTCGATCCTACAAAAAGGTATAATTATACACCAGTTCCTATCTTCAGGATTCGGTGTCTTAGACGCCTATCTCCCGCCATCAACTCTTGACCTTGCTTATCTCCTGCCATTGGTCAAAGACTATGTGTGTAAGGGAAATCATATGGTCAACCCCAATACGATTATACTCCAGTGGTTAGATCACTGACCGAAGGAGTTCATCAGTGCCTATCTCCGAATACATAGACATCCAGCTTTTGAAAACATAGAACGTCTAATTTGGCTGCTTGTCATACAGTATCAATTTGGACTTTTAGGAATACAGTTCCATTGATTCTTAAAGTCAACTATATTTATAAATGAAAGAATGGCAGACACTACCTTATTACATCTTATCCTTTCAATTAAGTTATCTTATATGCAAAAAATAAGTCTAAGTAAAATAGCATCACATATTCTGTAACGACCCCGAATTTTATAAATATTTAAAATGATAATTTATTAATTTTTGAATTAATATTTGTGAAATAAAATGATAAATGGATTGCGAGTTTCCCCGAATTAAACTAAGTTTGGTATAAATCATTTTGTAACTTTAAAATATTGTATATATGTGGATATGTATGTGAATGGATATATATATGAGTAAATCTGGAATTATAAATATAAGTATATATATTTAATTTGAATCTAAATTGTAAATAAACGGTTTAAAAATGAAAATATATAAGATAGATAAAGTATAAAATCAATACATTGGATAAAATCCAATAACAAATTATAATCTATAAATTCACCTATATTATAAAAATGAATAAATTATATAGTTTTATTTAATATAAAGTAAATACATATATCTTGATAAATCAATACGATATAATACAAATAAAATAGATGCAAAAATAATAAGACGAAAGAAAGGAAAATAAAATATATACAAGTAAATTCCATAGTTTTGTAAATAATAAAACGAATGCATTTTATAATCAAACAATATGTTGGAATAACATTTCACTTACACTACATTCTTTTATCAAACTAGTAGCATGTTTGTATAGCACATAAGAAAGGAATGCAAGCTAAGAATGAAGACTTCCCAGCCTAACAAATATCTGCATAGAAAATCATGTTCGAATATGATATGCAGGTAAACTTGAGAACAATAAGAACCAAAACAAAGTCAAAATACAATAATGTTTGTAGCTTGTAAGTTAAGCCAGGCAAATATAAGAAAAATGAGATATGTATAAAATAGAAACATAAAGTACAAATAGCATTTAATGCTAGTAATGCAAATATCTTCTCAAGCACATAAAAATGTAAATCTCGGCCACCAAAACCAGAAAAAATCTTTGAAAATTTGTACAAAGTGTACACTGTTTTGCCTAAAGAAATGATACCCTGTAACCTGTTTTAAAAATCATTAACCTGTGAACTATTTTCCTATACCAGTTTTCATTTTCAGTTCGAACTAAACAAAAGTAAGATAAAACTCCATTTGAAACCTAAACAAAGATTCAACAACCATCAGCAACACAACAAAAACAGAAGCAAGGTGATTGGCAGGATGATCTAAATGGAAAACATTTTCCAGTTTTTCAAGTTCAAAACAGATTTCAAAAACAAGTCTCTGTTCTTCCTCTTTAAAGCGGTGAGCAAACTTTAAATTTTAAACCAGTTCTTTTGAATCTTATGCCTGTGATGATAGTGTTGATGGATGTATCTACTGGTTCATATGTATATCCTGTATATATGTATGTTTTTGATCTGTGCATGTCTAATATCAGGCATATTGCCTCTGCTTGGAAAACAGGTTTTTAAAACCTGTTTGAAAATCCAAATCCTTCTCCTCTGAATTTTTGTTAAACTTTAGAATATAAACAAAAGTTGTTGTTAGATTATGAACTAAGTTTATAAAAATTTATTTAAGAAGAAACAACTTATTATTGTCTCTGGAAAATTTTGCTTACAGGCAAGCAAGAAAAATGGTGATAAATTTAATTGTTATAAAGTACTCATTTAAGTTCATAATCTAAATCTTCAATGGAAAATAAGATTTTTAAAGTAAGAATGGTAATCTTTTGTTTTATATTTTACGAGCAGTTCGTATTTGAACAAGATTGGTATTTTTCCATTTTCTGATAATCGAACCAATTTTAAATGTTGGAATTTTGTTGGAAGCAAATATGAACATCGATGATTTCGAGAAAAATACGAGATGATTTTATCTTTCATCGTGGTTGGTGATCGAAGTCGATCTAGGGTTTAAGCCCTGTATGTTGTTTGTTGAAGTCGCGAGGCATTTTCATCGTCGACATGATGTTCTGGGCGATCGTGATGGGGGGAGGTGGATCGTCGAAGTATGGCGAGGCTTCGGCCAGGTTCGCGTCGTTTTTGGGGTCGTGGTTGGCGAATGCGAGGCATTTACAGGTGATGGTTTTCTTGTCGAGTTCGTTCCAGGATTTGGAACGAAGTGTTCGTTTTCGATTTGCGTTTGTATTCTTCGATCTGGGTTCGATATCGTGTTCGCATGGGGTTGTGTGACCGGAGTGGATAGTCGCGACGATCTAAATTGGCCGTAGGCGGTGGGACATGTGCACGGGGTTGGGTGTGTGCATTGGGGGAAGTTTTGTTTGGAGAAGACGATGGGAAACTCGAAGGGAAACTCGCGTGTGTTTCGGGGGCAACTCGAAGATGTTGGAGTTGGGTTTACTTTGGGGATGACATGGGAGTTTCTGCGTTTGGACTCGGGTTTGGTTGGGTGTAGCTCGCGAGTGGACTATACTGTTAACAGTTTTGAATTTAAAACTAAACTAAGTTTTTTAAAGGAAATTTATAAAACGTGAAAGCTCGGGGAAACCCAGATTTGGCTTGGGGAAGATATGAGTTGGTCTCGGGTTTTTGAAATGATAAATTTTATCAATAAATTTGATTAATTAATTAAATGATAATGAATTATGAAACTATTGAGTATAATTACTTAATGACAATGATTGTGAAATGTAGTTAATTATTTATTAATAAATTAAAGGATTTATTAATAATGACAATTAATTAAGATTTATTTAATAATTAAAGATTAATGGATTCATTGATTTAAAATGATTAGTTAATAATTACAGGTTAACTAATAAAATTTTGAAAAGAAGATTTTCAAATAATTTGAAAATTAAATTATGATAATTAACCCGGGTTTATAGTTGATACATCTGATTTAAATGAACCAGTTGATTAATAAATTCACTTGTGAATGTTTGGATTCTATTGGATGACTTGATTGTTGACATCCCTGACATATGATGCTTAGTGATACATCCTGATTTGTGTTGTGATCTGTAGTTCATTTATCTGAGATGAATGTAATATATTATCTGTGATTTATATATATCTGTTTCTGTGATATATTACTATATGAATATGAAAACCCTTGACCCGTAAATGACATTTGAATTTTGATGCGATAGGGAGTCGGATTCCAGTTGGTTATCCGAAACCCACATCAAATTATAATTGTGAATCTTTGTGACTGATAAATTTATTTTATCTATGAATCTGTGAATGAAGATAAGCGTTATCGATTATACCGCTTATCGATATATCTGTGATGATTGATGTTGCACTATTGTGTGTAAAACCCTGAACTACACCTTTACACACACAAATATGGATTTCAGGTGGAAATCGGTTAAGTCACAGATAATTTAAATTTAATGTTTTTGAAATTAAAACTTTAATTTCAATTGATTTTAAAATTGAAACTTGGGGTTCTATGTGAAAAGCTTTTGAAATGGAATTTCAAAGATAAAAGTTATTTTGAATAACTTAATCGAGTTTGGAAAATTTAAATAATTTGATTTAAATTTGAATTCAAGTTTGAAATTGAATTCTATGATTTGAAACTAAGGATTAAAGATGTTGTATAAGTTATATATGGGTTAAACCATTTTAAAGTATTAATTTGGGAATTTGAATTTAATTCAAGGGTTTTAACTCGTGTAAATATAACTGGATTTTTCTGAAAACGAACTATTTGTTTTCAAATAGTAAAAGCTTTCACAAAAATAATGAATTTCCAAATTGTGTTAAACGGTTTCAAGTTTGAAATGGAATTGAAATGTTTTGAAAACTATGAAATGAGTCTTTGATTTCAAAGACCGGATGAGTTAATCTAACTTGAAATGGAATTGTTTTGGAAGACTATGAATGAATCTTTGAAAACGAGTTTTGAAAGCTATAAGTTAAATCTTGATTTAAAGATTTAACGAGTTAATTCAATTGAAATGGAAATCGATTTGAAACCTATGAATGAATCTTTGTGAACGGGGTGAACTTTGTGAATTGAATCTTTTTGTTTAAAAGATTGGAAATGGTAAATTGGTTTAACCATTCGAATGAAAAGTTTTGGGCTTTAATCTGTGATTTAATTGAGACCCCAATATCCATATGATTTTTAATTGCGCTCGTTATTCGGTTTAGCCGGGAAAGGACCTTTGTGTCATATAACCCATTCCGAATAGTGATACGACAATATGGATCGCATTTGAAGATCGGTGGTGAAGATCGGGTATTTGCGAGAGCGATAGGATGACCTATCGATTGTCTCTGCACTGAGTAGCTACGGTATAGAGATTTCCTAAGTGATGGGAAGTCCGATCAGGATTGTGAATACCCGGATTTGCAAGGGCTTCTTTGGAAGTGCCTTCGGTTCTGTTCGGACCCGGAACAGACTTGTATGGATGTGTGTCTGACGTTACACTTTGAGATGTAAAGCTGGTTTCTATCAAATACATTTTTGTTGGTGGCGGAGAATTTATTCTCTTAGCTTAACACCCTTCTCTGAAACATACGAGCTCAGAGGTTATGTAGTTGATGGTTACTAGTGATACATTCCCAATTTGGTAATGTGGCATACGAAGTGCTGATGATCATTTGTTGGTCAAAGCGTGGCTTTGTGAAAAAGCGTGGCTTTGTGAAAAAGCGTTGCTTTGTGAAAAAGCATGGCTTTGTGAAAAAGCGTGGCTTTGTGGAAAAGCGTTGCTTTGTGGACGAGACTTCGTCGAGCCTCACAACCCGGTAATGGTCGAAACAGGAATGTTGCGACAAAGGTTTGTAGGGGTAGCGCCCCTAGGGTATGTCATTTCCTTCTGGATAAAAGGTGATATCATGGTATGGAGCCCAGATATTTTACCTATGTTGATTATATTTTGTGGCTGTTGCTTTATGATCGAGGTACCTCGGATAAAGGTCGGTGACGACCGGGGGATGACATGACTTGTGTGTTAGTTACCTAGTTACAGCTGTACAGCGTGAGGTAGCGTCAGTGTGTTAGTTACCTAGTTACAGCTGTACAGCGTGAGGTAGCGTCGGCCTTTTGTTTGCAGAGATCCGGTTAGGATCCGGGGCGTCTTTCCAGAGGCGTTTCTATTTCGGTAAGGAAGTTCCTTAGCCTGATCATTTGTTGGAAATCCAAAGAAACAATACGAACCCTGTACGGTTTTAGTTGTATTACCTGCTATGGGATGTGGCGGTAACCTGTTATTGAACATGGTAGTTATAGTAGGCATACGATGAAATGTTGTATGCTGGCTAAGATTTATATTATATTTTCGAAATGGTTTTCGACACTATGCACTAATGATAATAATATCGAATGATTTTGTGTAGTAAGCATTTTTGACTATCATAAGAAGAAATCTCCTCCAATTCTGTGTTTGCATTGTGTGTGTGGTGGGAGGTCTTATGGTAGTTTCATTTTCCAAAAGCATTGCAGATTTCAATGTTTAAAAGCCTTTGTTGCTTGTATTAAAGATAAACTGTTTTTGTTGCTCACACCAGTCCCATGACTGATCCGGAGTTTATTGTTCCCTTCCTAAACTCTGGGTGCCCATCATTTTCCACACGGGCAGTCTAGGGTTGGGTTTTTTTAGATATTCAGATTTAGTAGATTATCTAGAGCTGGTTCAGTTCTTGGAGTTCAGGACTGCACTTGCTTCTCCTTGTGGTTCGAGCTTGACGTTGGAGTTGTTGGAGTCATTCTCTTTTGTAGATCATTTGGAGTGATCTCTTCTGTTCTGTTATTTCCGCTGTATCATTATTTATCTCTGATATTGTTATATCATATTGATATCAATGTTGTATATCATTCTGGATATTGTATTCATTGGATTGTATATGATATCATTGTTTTCTTTCTTCCGCTGTGTTGTTATACTTACTGTGTTATAAGCTCCGGCGAATCGGATTTGAACGGTCGAATCTGCGGCATTCTAGTACAATGTGAAGTACGGATGTCGATTTTCGAACGCGAAAAATCCGAGTCGTTACATATTCTTGCTATTCTATGACCACGGGACTGAGAAACCATCAACAGTAAATAGATGGAAAGTTCCATCTCCAAGCTTCTATTCAATCACACATGGACCTTTCCAAATCGGACCAAGTGCTCCCATACCAGGAAAGACCCATTTCAAAATAAGGCCACCTTTCTCAAGGGTACAGTTTCTGACCTTAGCATTGAAACGCTTCGCTACTCTCATATGATGAGCAGCTACCCTCAAGTCATCCTTTTCTCATTTCTCTTCCATCAAGTTGAGGGACTCAAACAAGATTTCCTCATTCATCTTGGGGTCATAATGTAGTTTTCAGTAAGAAGGGACTTCGACGTCGATCAGAATCATAGCCTCGTTTACATAGGCCAAAAAAATAAAGTATGAATAGTCATGGACTTGTGGATTGTCCTATAAGCCCACGATGCTAGTGGTAACACATCAACCCAGTTGTCCTTTGCTCTCCTTAATCTTTTCTTAATGATGGATTTGATTATCTTGTTCACCACCTCCACCTATCCATTCACCTGTGGGTGAGTTACTACTGAAAAGCTCTTCCGATTCAAGACCAATTAAAGAATTCCTTGAACTTTGCATACCCGATTGAGTTCCATTGTCAATGATGATCTTTGATGGGATTCCTAATATGCAAAGGATATTCTTCACCGTAAAGTTTTCCACTTTCTCCATAGTGATGATCATCATAAGTCATTCATCTTTAGCCTACTTTATAAAGTAGTCCACAATCACAATAGCGTACTTCGCTTCACCTTTTTACATTTGTAGCACACCGATAATATCAACTCCTCATACTGCAAATGGCCTTGGACTAAATTTGCGTAAACTCAATCGATGAGGATCTTGGTATCTTCATAAACCTTTGGCACTTATTACTAGTGTAATTGACTGCATCTCTATTGACTGTTGGCTAAAATTATCCATAGCGAAGAACCTTCTTTGCTAATGTATGTCCCTTAATGCAATCATTACATCTTCCATCGTGCAAATCAGAAAGATTTTCTTATCTTTATCTTTCTTGACACACCGCGGCAAGGGGGTTGAAAATCCTCTTCTATACAATACTCCTTCTTGCATAATAAACCATGGTGCTTTATGTAGGAGTTTTCGTCATTCATTCTTTCCATTCATGGGAGTTCCCTTTAGAAAATATTGCTTTATTTGGAGTCATCCATGACTTTCTTTCCTCCCATGCCTCCAAGATCCCGTCAACATCCATATATTCGATGCTCGAATTCAATAGCACTTTTACTAGAATGATTCCCAAAAGTACTGGCTAGCTTAGCAATGAACTAGCCTCAAAGCGTAGCATAATTTCCACTGAGTCAATTGGACCAAATCTTCTTCCTCATCTCCATCGTGGATGGTAAACACGACAATGAAATCTAATAGTGCCTGTCCTTTGATTGCCTTCCTAAGATGGTATGATATATCGTATTAGCTCAACTCAGTGTTCCATTTTTTTAATCTTCCCTAAGCCTCAGGTAAAATGTGGTACCTACCACAATGGTGGATTAGTAAGCACCTTCATTAGGTGAGCCCGAAAGTATGACTGCAACTTCTTTGAAACAATCGGCAAACAATACCCCGATTCTTTATTTGTGGATAATTATTTTCTTCTCCTATGAATTGCTGATATATTAGACTTTCGATTCTGCCCTCCTCACATACCAAGTATGCACTTAGTATATGAGCTGACACTGCTAGGTAAACAAACAGATCCTCTCCTTCCAAAGGCTTGGACAAAATTGGTGGTCTCTCTATATGCTCTAATTTTGGAAATAATCCTAGCATTCCTTCACCCAGACAAACATCCCTTTCTCCTTCTTAAGGGCGTTAAAGAATGGTATGCATTTGTCCGTCGCTTTCAAAATTAATCGATTCAATGTGGAAACTTTTAAATTCAAGCTCTGAATCTTCCTCCTTGTCCTTAAGGAAATAACCTCTTTCAATGCTTCGATCTGCTTTTGGTTAGCTTCAATGTCCCTTGAGTTTACAATGAAAACCCAAAAACTTGCCCAATGCCACTCCAAAAGAACACTTCAGTGGATTGAGCTTCATTCCATACTTCCGAAGCACATCGAACATCTCTAAGTGGTCATTCATGTGATTCATGAATGAAAGTGTGACTTAACAAGCATATCGTTTTCATCGACCTCTACGGTCTATTTGATTTGTTCTTTGAACATTCTACTCACCAGCCGTTAGTATGTAGCTCCCTCATTCTTCAAATCGAACGACATCACTCAGCAACAATACATCCCCAAATTAGTAATGAAACTTGTGTTCTCCTAATCTAGAACATGCATCACTATCTAATTGTAGCCAGAGTATGCATCCATAAAGGATAGTAGTTCATGTGAGGTTGTTCCATCCAGAAGTTGGTCGAACCTTGGCAATGGAAAGCTATCTTTTAGGCATGCCTTATTCAAGTCTGAATAATCAATGCATGTCCACCATTTTTCATCCGCCTTCTTTACTAACAGTGGATTCGATACCCATTCCAGGTTTAATTAATCACAGATGAAGCCATATGCCTTCAGCGTATCTATTTCCTTTTTCAATGCATCGGATCCCTTTGGTTCCATACCGTGCCTTTTTTGCTTCATAGAATGGGTATCTTAGGTCCACATTCAGTGCATAACACACTATCTCCAGTGAAATTCCACTTATTAGAATGCATCCAAGTAAACACATCAACTTTTCATGGAGAAACCCCACGAACTCCTTTATCATCTTCTTGCTAAGCTGAGATCGGACTTTGAGAACCGACATATGATCATCATCATCGATCGAGACGTTAATCATCAACTCCACTGGTGCTGACCTCACATCCACCGAATCTTTTTATGGTTCTGTAGGATTGTAGAACTTGCTATCGGACCCAAGCTAGGGCTCAGGAAGTACTTGCTATGTGTTATCTTGCCTTTAGGAAAGACCATGATACCTTAGATTTGACTAAAAACTAGTAGTTACCAACATTGAGAATCAATGGTATACAAGTCTATGGACGATGATCGAGTGGATTCAGGCCGGGTCCCAATCAACATGCAATCAGTATAAAGTGACGAGGAAGGCCCCATGAGGCTACTTTTCAGATTTTAAGTCAATCGGAGTTCGTACGCTCGAGTTATGGACAAATGAAGAATTTATATGGATCGATCTAAAACGATCCATAAAACAACATAAATCGATGAAGATCGATCAATATCTCAAAATCTACAAAGCCAATGCACTTGAAACTTTCAACGCATCAATATATTAAAGAGTGAAGCCCACAAAAACGATCGGATGAGAAAACTCCCAAATCTTGGAAAGACATACCGATCGTTCCATAATGATTGTACAAAATCAACCAGAACGATCCATAGTTTCATGGAAAATGCGATATCTCAAAAACGTACGTCGGAATAACATGAAATTTGGAGAACAAGTATCTTACATCATGAAGAGCCTACACTACCGATCGCACATCAATCAGAGGCCAAAATAATGATCGGCTAAACTTTGGCCGATCATTCTGAAATATCGAGTTAGGGCCACCGATCGTTATGAGGAGCCCCTACAGATCTAGAGACTCTTTTTGCAAAATTTCAGCCCAATCCATGCACGTCTTCTCCTATAAATACAGGCCATTCTCCATAAAGGGGATCCTTCTTTCCACTGCCTAGGCTTTGCCATTTTTGTTCTTCATTCTTGTATTAATGGATCATAGCTGATCCAAACATTCTTGTAATCATAATCCAGTGCAAGATAAATAAAAATATGAAGTAGATGTAGGCCAAGATTGCAAAACCACTATAAAAATATGTGTGTTCATTTACTTTTTCTGCTATGTTTTTAATTTCATTCATCGTTTAATCTCTACGATATTCTATTAGGTGTTGATGCCCATTTTTGACGTCAACACTACGTATCAGCAGCCTTGATACATAGAGAGTTCTCTATATTCTTCCATTTTATTCTTCCATTTTTCACATCGCTTTGCTTCTTTTAGCTATGCGACGTAACATTCTCGACCAGCACTCTGATTATCAATGTAGCTCCTACTCTGTTCTTGGTGAGGAACTTCATCACCACACCACAAAACAAGCACTATTCTGAAACTAACATCGGCCGGACGGCTCAAGAAAACATTATAGGTCGAAAATTCAACAATCACAATAAACATTGCAACCACACTATCTTGTTGTCTCCTTCACCCAATTCCATAGGTAATTAGATGCAACCAATAGGATCTTTGGCCTTTCTGGCAAATCCCTGGATATAAGATTTACAAGGCTTTAGTCCTGCTTGTTGATATGTATTTGATCAAAGGTTCTTTTAAACAAAATATTAACCAAGTTCCCACAATCAATTAGGACTCAGTGCATTGTTGGTGACCCAACCACGGCCGTAATCACTATAGGGTCAAGCATTGGTGTTTCTACCCTATCAACATTTGTGTTTTTGAAATGATATCATTATTCATTGCCCTCTACTACTTCATCAAAGTTCCATCTTCTATGGCGAAACACATTTCTTGAGGAATATGCCTCAACAAGCTACCATACTCGTCTTGTTCCAGCTTTTTTATGTAGGATGATGTCCTCCAGAGATGGTATTTATCATAATCCTCCTCTTAGGTTGTCTTGGTCTTACTCCATTGGACCCAGCCTGATTCCTTTATGTTGGATGTCTTTGGGGTTCATTAATCATTTGTCTGCCAGCTTACGGGTTCTTGACGTATTGTTATAGCTTCTTCTTCCTAATCAAATCTCAGTCACATCTCTCAGGTGTCATTATTTATTGGTATTGGGCCCATGATTTTGATGGAAGCGTCGATACTTCCCAAAAAACTTTCTCTACTCAGTAGCCTCCCTTAGGGTTGCTTCTTATAATTTTTAGTACCTTACATGGCAAGGTAGATATTTTCCATAGAATCATTCAATAGAGTATATTTTCCAGGTACAGTATACCTCGTGTGCTTCTTGGTGTCATGTTTCTTCCCACCAACGCCTTCGCATTTTATTTTCAAACTATTATTGTTTCCAACATCCACGATAACATTTCCTGCACTATCACCACTCTGCATAATAACAATGTTGCTTTGTACAACATTGCTCGATCCCTCACGACCGTCACCAGCCAAGCCAACGGCTAAATCTGCGACCTTCAATCGTAGAAATTAAAACGCCTTTCTATAAAACTCCTCCCTGGTAGATAGTTGTTTTCTCTACAACCACTGACCAAAATCGGTCCTGGGTTGACTCCGTTAAACAGGGCCATCAAGAAAATCTCCTCTCTTGGAACCCACTTCAGTCACCGCAACATTAAATCTTTTCAAAAAACCTTTCAGAGTCTCTTCGAATCTCTAGTAAACATTTCACAAAGACGTAGCGTCCATCAATGGAGTGGTATAGAGCCTGAATTACTCTATGAAATTCTTTACTAATTGGTCAAAATATGATATGGACCTCGGCGCTAGCCAAGTGAACGACATCATAGCAACTCCATCTAAGAATATAGGAAGACACCTACATCTCGCACTACCTGTAGCATAGGCACTGTCCATATGCCATCCAAACTTCAACAGATGCTTCCTTAGGTCTATAGTTCTACCATTAGATGACATTGTCGGCATCAAAAACTACTCCAAAATGAATTTTTTATACTCATTTCACAAAAGATATTTCATATTCATTACATAATCCCAATCGTAGTCCCACGTTTAGAGAAAATATAATTATTACAAAATACTTCAAGAGCGACATATGAAGATGCCCTCTCGGTTGATCAAAGTCAAATACTTGGCAATTATACAACTTTGCCATTACATCCAAATAAACAAAACCAAACTACACATCAGAAATAGGTAAAGTTCTTAATAGCTAGATTGCCTCATGCATGTCTTTGGAAGCTTATTCAACTAACCGAAAGCCTGAAATCCCTTACTCCCGACCTACTCAAATGAGTATCCAAGAGTCTAAGGGGAAAAACAAAAACTTCAGGTCAGACAACAGTCTTGTGTGAATAATAACTTACCCTCTCAAACCAAAATAGATATCTATTGGGACCACGTCGTTCAGCGGAATGGGTTTTCCCTCACTGGTATCTTATCAAAAACATAATAACCATATACCGTGCTTCTGCAACCACAATGGTTAGAATGTAGACAATAGCATTTAAAATCATGCAACATATATTGGATTACCCATCCATTAGATTATCCATCTTAATTTCAAATTACTACCCATCACAATTTAAACTGACTACCTATCTTATTTTAATCCAACTATCTATCTTATAATTATATGGACTACTTGTTATCCCGCCTTTTGGCAAGGCCGTAACACCAAGGAATTGACTAGTAACCAGTGACGGCCCGTCCTAGAGATCAGTTATACACGGGCTCACTACGGATATCGATGAATTTTGTCTGAGTCTGGATCGAGCCAAAATTGGTAGGACATGACAAACTAAGCCATGGGAGCCAATGTTCAAAATCTCAAGTCGATCCGAGTTCGTATGCTCAAGTTATGAAGGATAGAAACTTGGACGAAAATCAGCTACCGTTCGACTCGCTCCTTCGACTTGCTCCCTTCGACTCGCTCTGGTTCCCTCAGATACCATCTTCGACTCGTTCCTGTTCGACTCGCTTCACTGCCATCTGAAGTGCCTATTTCGACTCGCTTCGCTCAGCTACCTTCTTCGACTCGCTCACTTCAAACCACTGGTCAACTCCATCAACTTCGACTCGCTCCTCTCAAACAGCTATTCGACTCCATCGAATTCAGCTCCGGTTGGCAAAGTCACTTCTCGAAGCAATCGAACCATGCACTTCGACTCGATCAACCATTGTACACTTCGACTTGCTCAAATCAGTGTGCGCTTCGACTCGCTCAAAGCAGCGTCAAAGGCGGAGCGATCCAGGAAGCGCCACGTCATCGAGTCGAAGGGAAGCGATTCGAAACAGGAGCGAGTCGAAGGAAACAGCCTACCAAAAACTCCATTTCGTATCGATCATATCTCCCAATATACAAGTCCAAATGCTATGAAATTTTCACAGAAGACTACGTGCATGCTAATCAATGTCCATACCAAATTTCGACTCCATTGGACGAAATCTTGAGCGAGTCGGAATCTGTTCCTATCGATTACGGATCAGACCGAAACTTCACGTGCTTGGGCGTGCGGGCCTGGTCACGTGCTAGAGAGGGTCTCCCGAGATCTGAGCGAAATATCAGCCTCCTACACCTATAAATAGACCCCCAAAGCCAATAAAAAAGGGGTTCTTCTTCCTCTTTGAGATCTCCAACGCCCGGTCTCCGTCGAATCCAGATCTGAACTCAATTGCTGCTGCCACAAACGAAATTCACTGCTGCAAATTACAATTGACTGCTGTAAATCATTGAATTCACTTGTAAATGCAAAAGAAAGATCAATAAAGCAAACTTCTTCATAGTGGACGTAGGCTATACGCCGAACCACTCTAAATTCTTGTGTCTCCTTGCACTTTAATTATTCTTATTTCTGAAATTTGGAGTTTTTGTTAGATAATTCCTCTTTTTTCATTTAATTTCTTCACTTTATCTCTTCAAAGACTTCCGAAGAGTGTTGTACCCAATTTTGGTACAAACACTTTGGTGCTTTCATTGAGAAAAACCCAATTATTCTCCTGCTCTTTGGATCTCCTATCTATATTTGATTGCACAAATCTAAGAAGAAGATCCAGATCTAGAACTTTGAAGCCCTTCCATTCTATTCAGATTTGCAATCAGATCTAGGAAAGGACTTCACCAATTCATTATGAAGAGCATACGTACCACCTCTGCAGCTGCTGATCAAGGAGCACGGGACCGACAAAATCCCGTGCAATCACCTCCATCCAACCAAAATGCTGCAGGACCTTCAGATCCATCAGGTCCAATCACCAGACAAGAATTCCAGGCATTGCTTCAAGAGTTGACCCAAAGTGGACAGCAGCTAGCGGAACAACTATGCGCCAACACAGAGTTGACTAACCAGCTAAATCGCAAAAGGCGATGAAGATCTAGAAGAGACCAAGGTTCTCACTCCTCCAAAGAAAGTTCAGCCTCCTCCGATGGCCAAACTAGATCCACACGTCCACGGTTAGGTGGAAGCTACACCCAGGCCACGGAACACCAACCTGCTTCGAATCTTGGGCAACCTAGAGCTGGACCATCCGTTAGCCTCCGCATAGAACCTTCAACTCGGGGAGGAGCTGCTCCTTATCATGTTACCGGCAACATTGCTACTACCACCACTGCCGGACGGGGAGGTGATGCTAGAAACCAAGTCGATCCTCAACATAGCCGACGAGGCAGACTCCTGAACCTTATGTCCCTGAGGATGTTGAGCCAAGGAGGCAAGGCACGGACCGTCGACCGCGTCTGGTCCAGACTCGCGCTATGGAACCCGACCATACCTTGGCACAACATGCTCCAAGTGTCCGAACGCCAGATATACCAGCAATGATCTACCAAATGATCCATGAAAGTCAAGGTCTCTCTAATGACGACTGGGAAATCTCCCGAAGTCATACCCCTTTCATCGATGATGTTTTATATGCTGAACCACCTCGGCACTTCAGGATGCCAGCTTTGCCAGTTTATGAAGGGAGTTCTGATCCCAATCAACACGTCCTGAAATACAAATGGCTGATGAACGCTGCTAGAGCGGATGACGCAGTAAGTGCCGTAGTTTCCCCATTTCCTTAGGGGGCATCGCTACCATGTGGTTCACTCGTTTGCCACCGCGATCCATCTCTAAATTTGACCAGATGGCCACCGAGTTTTTCGAACAATTCCGTATGCATGTGGCGAGGCCAAAGGACGTTAACACTTTGTCTAGTGTTACGCAAGCTCTCGGAGAAACGCTTAGACGTTACTTGGAGCGATTCCATGCTGCGTGTGCAGAAATAAGTAATCCCAACGATAACTCTATCATGATGGCTCTGACTAAGGGGATTGATGCCGATTCCGAGTTCGGAAGTTGGTTAGCTGGGAAACCACCTGCGTCATTGGACCGTTTCTATTCCAAGGCAGCCCAATTCTTGAGAAGGGAGGATGCGAAACAGTCTAGGAAGCAGGATGATGCAGGACCCAACATCGAAGGTATCTAGAGTAACATCGCTGTTAAACAGTCCGGAGATAGTTCTGGAAAAGTTCAGTTGAACGTCCAAAAAAATAGAATCAGCAGAGGGACAATAGAAATCAGAACAAAAAACACGATCAGGATCGTGGACCATGGCATAGAGCTTCCATTTACGAAAACTACACTCCATTGAACACGTCATTGGAAAATGTGTATTTGCAGACCTGCAATACCATGGAGTATAAGAAACCTGCCCCGAAACCACCAACTGAAAGACAAATCCAAACGGGAAAATTCTATAGATTCCATGAGAGTTATGGCCACAACACCAATGAGTGTCGTCACCTACAAGACCTCATTGAAAAACTGATACGTGAGCGGAAGCTGGATCAGTATGTACGGGCACCGCAATCCGGTGGTGCAGGCCCATCAAATCAGAACCGTGCGCCGAATCAGGAAAGACAGGAGGAACCCGCTCGTGCAGACGGGAGGTTGGTCATCAATACAATAAGTGGTGGTCCTCACCCAGCAGATCGAAGCTGGAAGGAAATGGAGTCGTATGCCAGTTCTATCAGGCATGCGGACTTCGAGTGTTGCAGTAGTTTTGACGGGGAGGCTCCGGACAAGCAACAGAAAACGATGACGGATGACATCGTGTTCAGAAGCAGAGACGCAGATAAAATCCAAGCTCCCACTATCGACCCGCTGGTCATCTCAGCACAAGTAGGTCCCGCTTGGATAAAAAGGATCTTAGTTGACAGTGGAAGCTCTGTGAATATTTTGTTCAAGCGAGCTTATGATCAAATGAAGATGGAAGCCGCAGACTTGAAGCCCTGTCAATCTCGAGTTCATGGTTTCAACGGAAGTGCCACAATCCCCACTGGGATGGTGGAACTACCATTAGAGTTGGGAGTTGGAGAGCGTCGGAGAGTACGGATGTTGCAGTTCATCGTTTTGGACATAGACTCCCTTTACAATGCTTTCTTGGGCCGACCGCCCCACGCTGAATTCAGAGTAGCCATTTCCCCATGGTGTTTGACCTTAAAATTTCCCACTGATCATGGAATAGGAATCGTTCAGGGAGATCAGGCCACTGCCAGAGCCTGTTATGTTGCTGAGCTGTGGGAGGCGCAGCGGAAGGAGAAGGGAAAGGGCGTAGAGGAATCTCTCAGCGTCCGTTTCGCCGATAATTGACAATTAATGCCCGGGCCCAGGCCCGGGCACCCCAGCCAATTCCTCAAGAACCTTGACCCGAGAGAAACTGAAGACGAAGGAGAATCTAATGAAAGTCAAGCATCCCCGGCTGAACTGACGATTGATGTCCCAATTGAAAATAACAATGAATCAAAAATAATAAAGATTGGATCTCAGCTAAGCCAGCAAACTCAAGAGGAATTGGTTGAATTTCTGCAGGCAAATCTTGACGTATTTGCCTGGACACATTCTGATATGTGTGGGATCTCGCCGGACATCGCGAGCCACACTCTGAACATTGACCCGCGGCATGTCCCGGTCAAACAAAAAAGGCGCGGTATGGATCCAGAGAGATCTGCCGCCCTTAAAGAGGAAGTAGAAAAGCTTGAAGCGAACGGATTCATTCGAGATGCGCTATATCCTGAATGGGTGTCAAATCCCGTGCTCGTCCGAAAGCCAAATGGGAAGTGGAGAACATGTGTCAACTATTCCGATCTGAATAAAGCGTGCACCAAAGACAGTTTCCCGCTTCCTAGAATTGATCAGCTAGTGGATTCGACGGCTGGACATGAACTCTTATCCTTCATGGACGCGTATTCAGGCTACAATCAAATACCGATGCATTTACCTGATCAAGAACACACCAGCTGCGTAACCAATCTGGGACTTTACTGTTACAAGGTTATGCCGTTCGGACTCAAGAACGCCGGAGCTACTTTCCAACGGTTGGTCAATCGGATGTTCGCTAATCAAATCGGGAAGACAATGGAAGTATATGTAGACGACATGCTTGTGAAGTCACGACTCTCCACCGACCATGTAAAAGACCTAGAAACTATGTTCAACATACTTCGGGAGTACAAGATGAAGCTTAACCCACTGAAATGTCACTTTGGAGTTGCATCTGAAAAGTTCCTTGGGTTCATCGTTAACGCCCGGGGAATCGAAGCCAACCCCGAAAAGATTTGGGCAATCAGAAATCTTGAAACTCCCAAAACTATAAAGCAAGTCCAGAGTTTCAATGGAAAGGTAGCCGCATTGAGCAGGTTCATTTCAAAGTCCACTGACAAATGCATTCCCTTCTTCGATCTGATTCGAAAAGGGAAACGAAACTTTGAATGGACCACAGAGTGCGAGGGCGCTTTCCAAGCACTAGTCCAACATCTGTCCACACCGCCGATACTGTCAAAGCCTATTGATCATGAGAAGTTGTTCGTATATTTGGCAATATCAGAAAAAGCTATCAGCGCTGCATTAATCCGAGAAGAAGACAAGATACAGAGGCCAGTATACTATGTCAGCAAACGATTGACTGGGGCTGAAAGAAATTATCCGAAGCTGGAAAAGTTGGCTTACTGCCTTGTCATTGCATCAATAAAACTCCGACCATAATTCCAGGCACATTCCATTATTGTTTACACCGACCAGCCGTTACGACAGGTCCTTTCGCGGCCTGAGTCGCCTGGTAGGTTACTCAAGTGGAACATCGAACTGAGCCAGTTTGACCTTACTTACGCTCCGAAACGGGCCATACAAGGACAAGTCCTAGCCGATTTCATAGCTGAATTTACCATCCCAGAGGACTTGCCCGAAGCCAGTGAATCCCCCGAGTACGTCTGGAAACTTTATACTGACGGAGCATCAAACGACCGGTGTTCAAGCGCTGGTATTGTGCTTGAAACTCCCGAAGGTCGATCCATATGTTATGCCTTAAAGTTCGATTTCCATGTGACTAATAATGAAGCTGAATATGAGGCCCTCCTAGCTAGCTTGAAAATTGCTACAGATTTGAGAATTATCGCAGTGGAAATTTATTGTGATTCACAATTAGTTGTGTGTCAGGTATGAGGAGAGTATCAAGCAAGAGATCGAAGGTTGGCTGCTTACTTAGCTCGAGTTAAGGAAGTAATAGAGCATTTCGATTACTACGCCATCTACAGTATACCTCGAGAACGCAACCAAAAGGCCGATTCGTAGGCGAAGTTAGCCAGCACAGGCGAAGCTCAACAAATGGGACTCGTTCCCGTAGAAACGCTATCTTCCCCAAGTATCGACCGGGCGGAATAAACCAGGTATGCGAAACCATCCACGAAAAGGATTCATGGATGACTCCACTCAAAAATTACATTGAGCACGGGACCCTGTCGGAGCACAGGAGTGAAAGAAGACAGGTCCTTCGAAAGGCGTCAAGATTTACCATCCAGAATGGACTCATGTACAGAAGGGGGTACTCAGTTCCCCTACTCCGATGTATTGCTCACGATGAAATTAAACAAGTGTTACGCGATGTACATGAGGGAGAATGTGGCGATCACACCAGGAGGCAAGCACTTGCCAAGAAAATACTTCGCTACGAATATTACTGGCCTACCGTGAATCGCGATGCGTTGGACTATGCAAAAAAATGTGATAGGTGCCAGAAATACGCCCGAATCCATAGGGCTCCTCCAACTGAGATAACGCAAATGGTCAGCCCATGGCCGTTCGCAATGTGGGGCATCGACATCATCGGTGCTTTACCTCTGGCAAAAGGTGGTGCGAAGTACGCTATCGTCGTAGTTGATTACTTTACGAAGTGGGCTGAAGCCGAAGCTCTCGCTACCATTACAACGAAGAAAGTAATCAACTTTGTGGTTTGTAACATCATATGTCGATTCGGTCTCCCACACACCATAATTACGGACAACAGAACCCAATTCGATAGTGCTGAATTCAAGGATTTTTGCAAACGATTTCACATCCAAAAGAAATTCTCCATAGTTGCAAACCCTCAAGCGAACAGATAGGTCGAAGCAGTTAATAAAGTCATAAAGTCCATCCTGAAGAAACGACTAGAAAAGGTCGGGGGCAAATGGGTTGATGAACTTCCTATGGCTCTATGGGCTTACCGAACAACCCACAAGACCACGACCGGCCACACTCCATTCTCTCTTTCTTATGGATCAGAGGCCGTTATTCCAGTCGAGCTAGAAGTACCTTCTCATCGTGTGACATACTATGATCCAAAGACAAATGCTATATTACATGCTGAATCTCTTGATCTACTGGATGAGAAGCGTGAAGAGGCTGATTTAAGGGCAGCTGCGCATCGAAGTCGAGTCGCCCGATTGTACAACGCCAAGGTCCGTCCGTGAACCTTCGAACTTGGCGATCTCGTCTTGAAAAGAATCTATCTGGTTCCTTCACATATGAAGCCGACATGGGAAGGACCGTATGTTATTGAATGAAGGCTCGAAGATGGCACATTCAAGTTATCGACCGTCGACGGTCTTACCCTGCCAAGAGCTTGGAATAGCGAGAGCCTTCGCCGCTATTACACCTGACATGCTATCTCTATCCATTTAGTTTACTTTCATTTTCCGCAATTTGTTTCTGCATTTCGAAATTAGAACTTGTAATAAGGCAACTGACGTTGCCATACTTTCTTATTTCAGCAATAAAATACAACCTCTTCGAGCCAGAGCTGTGATTTACTTGAAATACTTCATATGACCATCACTATGCACGGAGAGCTAAGTCTCATCATACGGTGGGATTTATTCAAATAGAGAGTGGCTGCGATGCAACCAATCACTCCATAAGTGAAACCCAAGCTCGGGGGCAAGCCATCACATCAAAGTCAAAAAAGGTATTGATACACGACAATCCTTCATCAACTCCGAACTCCCAGAGCGCGAAACGGAGTGTAAACACTCAACTCCGTACTCCCTAGCGTGAGTCGGAGTATAAACATTCAACTCCGTATACCCAGAGTGCGAAGCGGAGTATAAACATTCAACTTCGAACTCCTAGAGCGCGAGTCGGAGTACAAACATCCAACTCCGAACTTCTAAAGCGTGAGTCGGAGTATAAACATCCAACTCCGTACTCCCAGAGTGCGAAGCGGAGTATAAACATTCAACTCCGTACACCCAGAGTGCGAAGCGGAGTATAAACATTCAACTCCGAACTCCCAGAGCGCGAGTCGGAGTATAAACATTCAACTTCGTACACCCAGATTGTGAAGCGGAGTATAAACATTCAACTCCGAACTCCCAGAGCGTGAGTCAGAGTATAAACATCCAACTCCGTACTCCCAGAGTGCAAAGCGGAATATAAACATTCAACTCCGTACTCCCAGAGTGCGAAGCGGAGTATAAACATTCAACTCCGTATACCCAGAGTGTGAAGCGGAGTATAAACATTCAACTCCGAACTCCCAGAGCGCGAGTTGGAGTATAAACATCCAACTCTGTACTCCCAGAGTGCGAAGCGGAGTATAAACATTGAACTCCGTAAAACCAAAGTGCGAAGCGGAGTATAAACATTCAGCTCCGAACTCCCAGAGCGCGAGTCGGAGTATAAACATCCAACTTCGTATACCCAGAGTGCGAAGCGAAGTATAAACATTCAACTCCGAACTCCCAGAGCGCGAGTCGGAGTATAAACATCCAACTCCGTATACCTAGAGTGCGAAGCGGAGTATGAACATTCAACTCCGAACTCCCAGAGCGCGAGTCGGAGTATAAACATCTAACTCCGTATACCCAGAGTGCGAAGCGGAGTATGAACATTCTACTCCGAACTCCCAGAGCGCGAGTCAGAGTATAAACATCCAACTCCGTATTCCCAGAATGCGAAGCGGAGTATAAACATCAGCTCCGAATCTCCAGAGTACAAGTCGAAGCATAGACGTCGACTCCGGATTCCCAGAATGCAGAACGGAGCCTAAACACCAACTTCAAGTTCCTGAAGCATGGATCGAAATATAATTATCAACTCCAAACTCCCGGAACGCGAGTCGGAGTACAAACGCCAATTCCAAGTCCCCAGACAGCGAGCATATGATTAAAAATCAAGCCAGCGTGACCAACCGCCAGTAAACAAATGAGGATCCCCGGAGTGCGGATATGATCATCAACGATCTGACAAGCACGAATAAACCGCTCAATCCCCGTTTGTCTTAAAACGCCCATCCAGCAGCACTAGATTCGGCATGTTAGGAAAAAAAGGGCAATCGCTGACTGATGTTTTACAACATACCACCAAGACTGGGGGGCAAGACTTAAGCATCAACCATCGACTGAAGCAATGCGACGTCAAAATTCGACTCGTTTCCCGATCGCAAACCATGTCCACAATGCCCGAACTTGGCAAACAGAAACAAACTTCATTCGGAAACTGAAACTTCACAAGTGCGACTCATACACTGAAACACTTAGACAAATATGCAATGACAAAAGAGAAGTCAAAAAAGAAAAGTTTCATTTCTATCAATTATAGAAGAAGTTCGTATACAGGTTTCCAAAAAATTCCTACTAGCAGGGGCCGAACCCACATCTATACACGGCTAACAAAATGCAAATCAAAATACACCGAGAGAGCATGCCTAATCTTTCTTTTTCCTTAGCTTCCTCCTCGATGTGGACCCGCTGGAGCCATTGCCAGTCTTCCTCTTCAAGCCTTTGCTTTTCGGAGGTTGGTCTTCAGACGAGGGCATTATGTCGACGTCCTCCTCCGAACTCGTGTGAATAAGAATGCTCCCTACGGGCGGAGTCGGAGGAACGGGATCAATTACAGAAGGTGGAATGGGCAGGCTGGTGAGAAAGACAGAACCACCAGGAGACATCATTCCAAGCGGGGCAGGTCCCGATGCTGCCATCCCACCTCCAAACCTGCCGCCATAACCCACTACTGCCAGTTCCGCGTCAATCTGAGCAAACATCTCCTCTTCGGTTACTGCTTGAGCCCCGCTGGGGGCATCAGAAGTCGGTATTAAAGAGCTTGCAGCAAGATCAGTTCCGCTCATAACAGGTGGCAAGTCAGCAGGGGGATCGCCATGACAGCGAAAGAGTTCATCCATCAGTTGCTCGTCAAACGCCATTATACTCCCCTACATATCATCAATCGGGGCAGCTGTGCTCACAGTGGTTGCTTCGGTCATGATAGCCTCCTGCGTTTGATATAATTCTTGAGTACCAGGAGGCATGTGCGGCGCAACGTCAATCACTGGACAAAGAACAAAAGAATTGTTAGAACTTAAACTCGATCGAAGACTTCGACTCATGAAGGACATGAGGAATGTTCGGAGTACCTTCCTCAGTTTGGCTTATAAGCGACGGGGCGGCTTCAGTCGCTTACGCTGTAATCGGAGACATCTGCGGCTGATCCAGATTATAGGCAGGAACAACTTCAGGATCAACCGCAGGCAAGGATTCAGGCTGGGTTGACACCGGGAGATCAAGACTTGCATCATGATGTCCAACCCCAGAGCCTTCTCCTACTTCCAGGTGCTGGGTGCCAAGCTTCTCTTTCTCATAAGAGATCATTGAATCATGGAGAATCTTCTTTTCGTCATCAATTAACAAACGATTCTCGAGCTCAAATTCATCCACAGACTCACCCGGGTGTGCCTCTTTCTCTTCCTCAACCAGTCGGCCCCAAGCACTGTGGAGATGCGTCGAATAATCATCGAGCCAGGCCAGACCCCTGTTCCTCAGCACGTTAGCGTTATAGACAACAAGGAGGTCTTCGATGTCGGCCTCTATCCTGGACTCGGCCAACTTCACCCTTTCCTCGACCTCAGTCTCCACCTTTTGGACTTTAGCCACCGCTGCATCTCGTTCACCCCTAAGTAGAACAGCCTATTCGCATGCCTCCTCGGCTGCGTTGTTCGCGTCGTCTTTTTCCTTGGCCATATCGGCAAATTTGGCCTTAAGTTCGTTCAGTTCCTTGACTGCCGCATCCCGCTCGGTGGTAACCGTAGTATTCCGGTGGCCCATCTCCTCCACCAAGGCGACATGCATCTGCCTCAACCTCTCCATGGCCACCTTTGCTTCGTCAGCTTTCTTAATGGCCTCGATCTCGGATTTCTGAGAAGACTCGGACTCGGCAGAGAGTACCTGAATAATCCGATCCCTTTTTGCAAGCTCGGTCTCCATCTTCTCGATCTCTTTGGCCCGCTCAGAGGCCACTTTGGAAGCTTTTTCAGCAGCTTTTGCCCACTCTCGATATTGGGTGTAGATATCGTGGACATAATCATGCATCGTGCCTTCTACCCTTGATGGAATTCTCTTCAAGTGGGGAGGGAAGACATAACTGTCGAAGCAAATATTTGGAAAATCCTTCTTCATTTGAGCCAACTTAAGGGCCCCTTCTCCAGTGGGGTCAGCGGGGACCTGCTCTGTAATCATGGAAGATGTAGTCTCGACTCTCTGAAGATGAGTCGCAGATCTGGAAGTGTGAGAAGAAGGCCTGAGACGAGGAGGCTCTGACAGCTGTGGAACAGGAGCAGGAGGTGGAGATGGAAGTCTAGGTGGAGGAGAGCACGATCTAGATCGATGTTTATACTCCCTATCCCTATCACGCCCATACCTATCCTGGTGGGAGTACTCGCGGTCGCGATCTCTATCCGAGTCTCTTCGGCGGGAGTCATAATAAGAAGAAGATTTACGGGCCAAACGGAGATTGCCGATCATCGATCCTCTTCCGGACATTGCACCTGAAAATGATAATTGAAGAAAGAGTTAGTGACTTCCTAAGTTGGACGTAGTACAGTTGTGAATCATATGGTGTAGTGAAGTGTATGCATATGCAATCCCCCGACCAACCGGAAATGTCGGCCGCACTCGTAGCAAGCGACCCGCTCGGTTCAAAAGCACTATCAAGCCCCTCCGTCCCGGCGTAGTGTGGAGACGACACAAGATCCGGGATTGGAACATCAGCGAGCCTTGCAAAAGGACTCTCCACTTGCGGAGGAGGAGCCTCCGAAATTCTGAGCCCCTGGAAAGGTAAAGACACGACCACGGATTTAAATCTCTTAGATTTAGGGCGTTTGAGAGCAGCGGCCTTGCCTTTTCTTCTTCCACCCGAGTCCAGGACATCGGCAGAAGGCCCAGCTGGGAGTTCGGTATCGATGGGCGTTCTTTCTGGATCAACTTCTTCGGTGATCACGACGGCAGGCGCTTTGCATTTCACGCGTTTCTTCGGGGCCACTCTATGCACCACTTCTCCGTTCTATCAGCCCGACAGCCCTCAAATTCCTGTCGGTCAGGACTAAGTCTATGTGCCTCTCTTCGCCCGGAAACGCTTGAAGAATCCGAACAAGCTCTCTGAAATATGCGCCATCGGGGCGAGAGATTGCAGCTGTAAGAAAGGAAAAGTGTGTCAGTTTTTGAAGTCAGTTACTAGTATCTCAATGATTCAAGAGAGAAGTGGCAACACTTAGGTCTATCCAACCACCGCCCAGCAAATCCAAGGGGGCACCGAACGTAGAACCATTTGGTTTTATAATAACTTAGCCTTCCCCAGGAGCCCTGTACAATGTGGCAGCTCCTGACCGCTTCCAGGAAGGTGAAAGAGGGGCTATCTCCATGGCTCTTGACATTGAATAAATACCAGATCTCGATCGGCTTCAGCGGTCGAAAAGGATCTCCATGAAGAGAACAAAGATGCTATTTAACAAGGCATATCAGTTGGGATGTAGCTGAGATGGAGCTATGCCGAGAAACGACAGCATCTCCCTTATATAATCATTGAAGGGAGGGAGTGTCCCCGCTGTGCAAGCGTGACGGTTAAAAGCAGTAAACCCCTCCGGGGGATTGTGTGGCCTGTCAGTTGGCCCAGGAAGTAGCACGTCGTCAAGCGACAAACCATGCCTTAAGCAAATCCGTCCAAGCATATCTTCGGAGATACCCGACGGCACTGAATCTGGCGGACTACAAATAAACCGACCACCCAAACGCTCATCCGGAGCTGGCTCTATAACCTCGGCATCAATAACCGATATCTCTATGGTTGGAGGAATAGAACTTGGATTTTCGGGCTACTGAGAACTTGAAGGGTCCATGACTAGCTAGCTTATAAAAAATCATTGTTAAACTGACAAATAACACACGTGCATCCCCCAGTGTAAAGTGTGTCAGTGCATTGTGCAGTGCAATACTGTATATCAGTTAGGAAGATCAACAGGATTAAAGGAAGCGTGTAAACGACGAGACTTCGGAATTCAGTCGGAAGGACCATCATCGCTGACCGTCACAACCATACCATCCAGCTGATTAATCATCATTTCAAGTTAAAGTTTGGTGTCAATGTGATAAGTCCCAGTTCCGTCGACGAGCTTCGATAGGCAATCGGATATGCAGTGAAGTGGTTAGGTCCACTAATAAAATTTTGAAGCTCGTCGGAGTCAACTATTCAAATGTGCAGGGAGTTTTAAATTTTGTAATGTTCAAATCGTGTCGCTCACGGAAGCCATGTTCGCATCAATAAGCTAGGGTCGTGTGCATATGAGTCAGACTCGATCATAGGGTTGGCATGTAAGTTCGACTCACTCCCCAAGACCATCGAGTTCGACTCGGTCCTAAGACCACGCATTTCAACTCGCTCCCCAAGACCACACAGTTCGACTCGCTCCTGAGACCATGCAGTTCGACTTGGTCCCAAGACACGCATTTCGACTCGCTCCTGAGACCACGCAGTTCGACTCGCTCTCCAGACTACACACTTCGACTCGATCGAAAACCAGCCTTTTCGACTCGATCCAGGGACATCGTTTCGAGTCCATCAGGCGCGACCCCTTCGTACCGATCCATGGATTTAAAGCACTCGATTTGACGCGAAGCTCCACCATCGATCAATATGAAGACCTTCGCCTCATCATCTCGAAACCCATACTCCATCGAGACGAAGCTAAGGCCAAAGAGCTTTCGATCGATCATGACTCCGATCGATTTGGTGTTAAGAATCAAGTATCCTCGTTTACGTGATGGTTTCGTTCAATGGATTACCTAAGGTTTGTCAGTTAGTTCAAATGGTTAAAGATAGGAGTCGATTCGAAGGCAAAGTTTCTTCTTTTGAGAAGCTCTGGAGCGACACGAAAGCAAGGCAGATAAAGATGAAAGGTAAAAAGTGAAAAATGGCTAAGTACGAGGTATTTATACGGAGCTCCCCTTCGTATCGTTTGTCCTCGACTCCCTCTCCGGTGCAGCAAAACGAGCAGTTCGAATCCATCAAGGAAGCGCATTTTGACTCGCTCCATTTTGACTCGCTCAGTTTATAGCCATCAGGGAAGCCCGTTTCGACTCGCTCGACCAGTGCTTGCTTCGACTCGCTCGACCAATGCTTACTTCGACTCGCTCGACCAGTGCTTGCTTCGACTCGCTCGACCAGTGCTTGCTTCGACTCGCTCGACCAATGCTTACTTCGACTCGCCAAGTTCACGGTCATCAGGGAAATTCATTTCGACTCGCCCTGTTTCGACTCGCTCAGTTCATGTCCATCATCGAGTCGAACGAGCACTTCGTATCCATCGAATCATGGCTTCCAGAGGCCAACTCCATCAACTCGACATGTCTGCTTCGCATCCATAAAATCCAATGAAAATTATCTTCGATGTTTCAATCCTTCACATCGATTCAGGAGAGGATCGTTACGAAGGAACATTCAAAAACAACCGTCAAGCGTTGTTGCAACGAATTTCACATCGATTCAGGAGAGGATCGATACGGAATTCAATGAACAATAAACTGACAACGACTCGAGAACGTACAAATGTCAGTGGGAGTTAGATTAACATATATGCATGAATATCGGACTAATATTCAATATTCCAAATTTTCAGAAATCAGAAATTCATCTAATAACGATTACAACAGCAAATGGTAACCACTAGCATACAGCAATCAGTTGCAATAATACATGGTACAGTAGTCAACAGTTTACATTATCAAGAAAAACGGTCAAAGATTACAGCTTTCATCGACGAGACAATAACTATTCAGAGTAGTGATGGCATTATTTCAAAGCACGTCATGTTTTCACAAGACGTACTTTGGGGGGCAAATGTTATCCCGCCTTTTGGCAAGGCTGTAACACCAAGGAATTGACTAGTAACGGGCCGTCCCAGAGATCAGTTATACACGGGCTCACTACAGATATCGATGAATTTTTTCCGAGTCCGGATCAAGCCAAAATTGGTAGGACATGACAAACTAAGCCATGGGAGCCAACGTTCAAAATCTCAAGTCGATCCGAGTTCGTATGCTCAAGTTATGAAGGATACAAACTTGGACAAAAATCAGCTACCGTTTGACTCGCTCCTTCGACTCGCTCCCTTCGACTCGCTCCGGTTCCCTCAGATACCAACTTCGACTCGTTCCTGTTCGACTCGCTTCACTGCCATCTGAAGTGCCTATTTCGACTTGCTTCGCTCAGCTACCTTCTTTGACTCGCTCACTTCAAACCACTGGTCAACTCCATCAACTTCGACTCGCTCCTCTCAAACAGCTATTCGACTCCATCGAATTCAGCTCCGGTTGGCAAAGTCACTACTCGAAGCGATCGAACCATGCACTTCGACTCGATCAACCATTATACACTTCGACTCGCTCAAATAAGTGCACGCTTCGACTCGCTCAAAGCAGCGTCAAAGGTGGAGCGATCCAGGAAGCGCCACGTCATCGAGTCGAAGGGAAGCGATTCGAAACAGGAGCGAGTCGAAGGAAACAGCCTACCGAAAACTCCATTTCGTATCGATCATATCTCCCAATCTACAAGTCCAAATGCTATGAAATTTTCACAGAAGACTACGTGCATGCTAAAGAATGTCCACGCCAAATTTCGACTCCATTGGACGAAATCTTGAGCGAGTCGGAATCTGTTCGTGTCGATCACGGATCGGACCAAAACTTCACGGGCTTGGGCGTGCGGGCCTGGTCACGTGCCAGAGAGGGTCTCCCGAGATCTGAGCGAAATATCAGCCTCTTACACCTATAAATAGACCCCCAAAGCCAACAAAAAAGGGGTTCTTCTTCCTCTTTGAGATCTCCAACGCCCGAACTCCACCGAATCCAGATCTGAACTCAATTGCTGCTGCCACAAACGAAATTCACTGCTGCAAATCACAATTGACTGCTGTAAATCATTGAATTCACTTGTAAATGCAAAAGAAAGATCAATAAAGCAAACTTCTTCATAGTGGACGTAGGCTATATGCCGAACCACTCTAAATTCTTGTGTCTCCTTGCACTTTAATTATTCTTATTTCTGAAATTTGGAGTTTTTGTTAGACAATTCCTCTTTTTTCATTTAATTTCTTCACTTTATCTCTTCAAAGACTTCCGAAGAGTGTTGTGCCCAATTTTGGTACAAACACTACCCATCTCACATATAAGCATATTCAGAACTATGTGTACTATCCATCTCATATGTAATTATTACTTGGATTACCCATCCCCTACCATATTGACTACCCATCACATGTGGTTTAATTATTTGGACTATCCATCACACATATTCCCTTTAACTTAAAATGATATGGACTGTCCATCACATATCCTAGTGTTTCCTAGGATGACTATGAACCCTTCACTATCCTCATAGAGGTTATCCATCTCCAGCATGATGTGGACTATCCATCTTACATCCCATAGTTTTCCTAAGATGACTATGAATCCAACATTTACAATTTAATTCATGTTACACATATGTACCCCTTGTAGTTATAACATTTCAAAGTGACATAACATTGGTTTCCTCAAATTATCTATTTCGAAGTCCATAAAAATAGACATTGGTATCCACAAGGTTGAAATCAAAAATCATATGAAACATGGCTTACCAGCATTAAATAATTTAAATTTTAGATCAATGTCTAAGTCATCTACATTGTTGTTCCCAATGATAGCGTCGAAGTTTATAATTGAAAATGCCATTAGTGTCCCCAATGACGATGTCGAAGTAGAAAACTTAGGCTCTTCGCCCTTGTATAATTTAGTATAGATCAATGTTGACGGCATTAACAATATCGACATAAAGGTCTAAGGCTCTTCACCTATCATAACACCGATGTGGTTTTAAAACAATGTCGACCTCTATCCAAGGTCGAAGGCAGAAACTTAAAATTTTTTGAAGTATAATATTCAATGTCAAAGACGATGTTGTCAACCTTATAAACTATAGGCTATCCACCTAATAACAAGACTTAATACCCTCATAAGTTATATGGCTAACAGCCGAAGATATAGGGTCATCGACCCTATTGAAACCTAGACATCATTGTAATTAACTTGAAAACTGGTTTATTTCTATTTAAAGCAAATACTTTTCACCAAATCAAAATATCTATTGGATAATAAAATTTCTTTACCCAAAACTTTGTAGAAATCTAGTGCACTCAGAATATCAAGTCCCAAAACATACTTTAAAATAATAAGTTAATATCCTTAATTAATCATCCATTTAAATACTTATCTAGTATAATAATTTCACAATAAATCGAAATCACTTGGGAAAAATCCCAAAAATTCAACAAAATTAGAGAATATCCTTTTCTTTTCCATATAAAAAATTCAAAGACAAAAGCCATATTTTCTTATTTTAAATAATTAAAACCCGAAATTAAGCTATTTTCTCCTTATGAAATTCTTAAATAATCCTTATGACTTGGAAAATTATGAAATAAAAAAACCATCTCCAAAATAATGTTTTATACAACTTATCAGAAAATCAAAGCATTTGGATATTAAAGTCTTAGGTTTTACCCTCAAAACTCATTTAAATAATTCTATAAAAATTCCTTAATTCGTTATTCTACCCAAATAATGAATATTCAACCATATCTTGGAAAAATTTATCAAAATGATTTGGATATTACCCATAGCCGAATTTAAAAAAACAAAAATAGAGACGGAACACTTACTATTCACCTTAGATTAATTATTGGTGTTGAGATTTGATTTGGCCTTAGTATCCTTAAGCTTTTTCCCCTTGAACCCCCTGATTTCGATCCCTAGCTTGAGTTATGGCCTGGCTTGGAATTTTTCTTTTGATTGTTTAAGTTTGTAAAAAGTGAGAATGAAATGAGGGGAAGAGGGTTTTAATGGTTAAAGGATGGATCTACCTGTTTTTCTCTCCTTATATTTTCCCTTATATGTTTAATTTTCCAAAACAATCTTATTTGTTTATGAAGGCATGACCTTATTAATTAACCAAATCTCATTTTCCCTAACCATTTACATTTTGTATTTAATCTATCCAATTAAATATCCTAACTAATGTTAAACTAAAATTAGGGATGTTACAGGCTCCCCTCCTTAAAGAATTTCATCGTCTAAATTTAGTAAGGACTATAAAACAAGCATATAAAACATGCAACCAATGTTAGTATATCCTACTAGCTAATAAGTATATATAAAATCAAATATAGAACATACCATCATAATAGCTTAGGATAAGTATCCCTAATCCTGTTCTCTGTTTCCAAAGTACAGTCTTTCTCGTTGTCACTCCAGTGGACTTTCACTAACTTGACTGTCTTGTTCCTTAATCTATTTTCATCTCTCGCTATAACTTGAACTGGTTATCTAACAAAACTCAGATCTGGTTTTACTACTAAATCTTCCAGTGCAGTCGAAGCAATAGTAGTCTCTGGATCATGTACATACTTCCTAAGATGAGAAATATGGAATACATTATGGACACCTACCAAACTACTCGGTAACTCTACTCGATGCACGAGTTTTCCGATCCTCTTTATAATAGGGGATGGTCTAACATATCTCGATGCTAGTTTCTATGACTTTACTAATCGTAACATACCTTTCATCGGTGATACCTTAATGAAAACATGATCTCCAATCGAGAACTCTAAATCTTTACACCTCTCATTTACATAAATTTTCGACCTAGAATAAGCTTCTCTCATCCGACCTCGGATTAACTCAATCTTCTCTTTGGCTTCTCTTACCATATCTAGACCAAGGAACAATCTGTCTCCGATCTCTAACCAACGTGACGTTGATTTGGATGGCCTTTCATATAAAGCTTCTAAAGGTGCCATTCCTATACCAGTCTGATAACTATTATTATAGGAAAACTCAACCAAGTGCAAATGGACTTCCCACGACCCCCAAAATATTGTGCACAAACTCTCAACAAATCCTCAAGTACCTTATTAGCTCTCTCTGTCTGGCCTTCTATCTAAGGGTGATAAGCGGTACTTACCTTAAGTTTGGTACCTAACACTTCATGTAGATTCTTCTAGAATTCACTAGAGAACATGCACCCTATTACTGACTATACTAGTAGGAATCCTATGCAGTATAACTATGTTCTTCATAAACAACTTAGCCAATACAGGCACCGTCCTGGTTGACGTAACAAGAATGAAATGAGAAATCTTGGTCAATCTATCAATCACAACCCATATACTTTCATTTCCCTGTTCGACCTTGGTAACCCGTCGATAAAATCCATGGATATATAATCCCATTTCCAAACTGGTATATCCAAAGGCTGAAGCAATCCACTTGGTTTCTGGTGTTAGGCTTTTAGTTGTTGGCAATTTGCACATTGCTTTACCAATAAGCCTACATCCCTTTTCAAATCTTCCCAGAAAAAACTTCTCTTCATATCCTGATACATCTTGGTCCCTCTAAGATGAATCGTAAATTTTAATCAACGACATCCCTAAGAACTTCTCTCCTTAGGTCACCAACATTTGAAATACACAATCATTCCTTATTTCTCAACCATTCCTTCTGGTCAAAACTAAAATCCTTCAGATCATCAATCTTAGTTCCACCATCTAGCCTTCTAGTCTTTTTAGCTAACAGTTAATCATCTCTCTATTTAGAAGCAATCCTTTTGATCAACATTGGTCGAACTTCTAAGCAAGATAACATGACTGTACTTTGACTAGAACTAGCGATCGATATTAATTGCACACTACAAGTAGTTAAATCCTCCAGATCCTTCCATTCTGCCAACGTAGCTAACACCACATTCTGATGTTTCCTGCTAGGTGCATCTGCAACTTTATTTCCTTTCCATGGTGTATACTCAATACCAAAATATAAGCTACTAAAAACTCCATCCACTTCTGTCACCTCATATTCAACCCTCTCTGAGAATATAAATACTTCAAGGACTTATAATCCGTATACAACTCAAATCATTCTCCTAAAATGTAGTGTATCCACACTTTCAATGCAAAAATTACCTTTGCCAACTCCAAATCATGAGTCGGATATCTAACTTCATGTTGTCCGAGCTGTCAAGAAGCATAGACAATAACTTTACTCTTCTGCATCAACACAACTCCAAATCCAGTTGCATACGCTTCTGTATACGCCATTAAATTCTGATTCCCATCTAGAACTACTAACACTAGAACATTGGTCAATAAATGTTTCAGCTTCTGAATGCCTCCTCACATTTATCGGACCAAATAAACGCACGTCCTTTCTGGTTAGCTTAGTCAAAGGTTCTGCTATCCGCGAGAAATCCTTGATAAATCTCCGGTAATTGCCAGCTAATCCAAGAATACTTCTTCTCTCGGTCACCATCTCAGGTCCTTTCCAATTGTTAACAGCTTCGATCTTGGTTGGGTCGACTGACAACCTTTTTTCTAAAACTACATGACCAAGAAACTTCATTCTTTCTTCCAAAAATGACACTTCGAAAACTTCTCTTTCAGTTGGTGCTGCCTCAATGTCTCAAGCACTATTTTAAAATGAGTCTCATGATCTTTTTCATCATTTGAATTGTTAACTGGGCTTTTAACCCAATAGAATTCCAAGGGAACTAGAACATCCATGTCAAGTCAAAACAACTCAAGAATCAATCAAAGGGACCAGAAGAAGAAGCTTAGAAGCTAAGAATCATATTGTAACTTGATTTCACTTGTAGCAGCAGTCAGTTAATACAAAGTTATAAAGTGGACGTAGGCTTCATTAATGGTTGAACCACTATAAAAATCTTCTTGTTCCTTTACTTTTTCTATTTTATTTGACTTAAGAAACAGGGTTGGTGCTTTCATACTCAATCTAGGGTGTTATTCCATTTTTGGGTTAACAATTTGGTGCTTTCACTGAGAATCTAACTTAGGCTTAGATCTAGCTATCTACTTTGGATCAGATAGGTTTAGAAGTTAGATCCTCAATTTTTTCTTAGAAAATTTACTGTTGAGAGGTAATGGCACCAGGAAGAAAGAGAACTGCTTCTCAAAGATCCACAGGAGTTGTAGTAGCTGGAAAGGAAACCAATCATCGGTAAGTTGAAGTCAACGATGCCAACACAAGAGATCAGATGTCGGGGTCTTCTATCCAACATGAGTTGTCACTAAAGGAGAGTTAAACAATATGGTTAATGAACTAAATCAAAAGATGGAGAATAACCAAAAAGCTCTTATGGAAAAACTAAATGCCTCCTAACCTTGCAATCACTGGCTACTCCGAGAACCATGCCAAAGCCTGCGGCTGCCACAGAGTAGGAAAACTCTTCCGTTTCTGGTCTAAACAGAAGAAATGGAAAGCGACAGCAAAACAGAGTAGTAGGTGGGGCTGCAGGAATCACCATAAAAGGAAATGCAAGTACTCTACGAATTGCAAAGAAGCTTGTCATGAACTTGAATCTGGGGACGAAAACCCTACGGGAAGATACAACAGTGGATCTCTCCGACTCCGAAGATTGTGAACAACATGACGACGATGACTTGAAAGAAAACACTAACGCATTCAATACTGGCAAAGAGGTACAAACTGCCCCCATACGACCAACCGCAACCCAGCGAAACTTCGAGGGAGTTGCTCTCCCAAAGACAGGCCAACCTAGTCCTCAGCCCACTAACCAAGACCATTTGCAAAATCAAACACTTGGTATAGTCACTAATAGCCAACCCACAGATTTTCGGACATCCGAAGCATATATTGAAGACACGATCAAACGCCTAATGGACAAAAGTAAGAATAGGAGAGATGATGAATGGGGACCTACTCCAAGTCGGACTCCCTTTACTATTGACATTTTGAATGAACGATATCCTAAAAAGTTCACTATGCCGACTATTCCATCCTACGATGGAACTAGAGACCGAAAACCTCACTTGTAAAAGTACAGTTGGTACATGGAGGAGCAAATGCTTCAAATGTTGTTTGGTGTAGATGTTTTCCAATCTTTCTAGAGGGAATTGCTTCTATGTGGTTTACCAGGCTCCCATCTAAATCCATCTCCACTTTCGGTGAATTAGCAACAAAGTTCCTTGTTTAGTTTAGGCTTCACACGGCACAACCGAAAGACGTGATGTCCTTATCGGGCCTATTCCAGGGATGAAATTAACCTTTGAAATCCTTCATGAGCCGGTTTAACATCGCGGTCACTAAAATAAGTAACCCAAACAAAGATATGGTTATCATGGCCCTGGTCCGTGCCATCCATCCCGACAATGAATTCGTAAAATGGATCAAGTTGAAACAACCTACCACTAGGAAGGACTTTAATCGGAAGGCAATATAGCACTTGAGATTGGAAGAGGCAGAGGTGCTAGAAGGAAAACCTGCTAACCTACAACCAACCAACATTGGGAAGAATGGTATGGCGGCAAAGCAAGACCCAAATACCCCTGGGACCGCTTCGAGAAAGGACGAGATTCAAAAAAGGAAGAATCACAATTCCAACAAGCAAAATGGAAGTAGCAAGCAACTTAAAGGCTTGAGGCCTAAAGACAACACTCCACTAAATGATACTCCAGAGAACATCTACCTTGCAACACAAGGGACGGAGGAGCACAAGAAGCCACCTAAAAATGAAGCGACTGAATAGAAGAAGTGTTCTAGAAATTAATGTCGCTTCTATGAAACACAGGATCACAATATGAATGAGTGCCATCACTTAAACAAACCCGATTGAAGAGCTGATTCAGGAAAATAAGTTTCAGCAGTATGTGAGGAAACCATAAAATACCGACCAGCCTATATCACCCTAAGCTCCTAGAGATCGAGGAAACTTAGCCAAAACCAATGAAGAGGGATCCATATGGACCGACAAGAGACTCATTATCTGAACAATATCTGGAGGACCTCATCCCACGCAGAGGAGTTGGGGAGAAATGGACTGATATGCAAGCTCATTAGGACACGCTCCGAAAGATTCATGCTTCGCGATCGAAGATGGAACTCCTACCAAGCAGCAGAACCTTGAACGATGACATAGTGTTCTACAACCGAGACATTGAAGGAATATAAACTTTGACCCTTATCCCCATGGTCGTGATGGTAGGGATCAGACTGGCCATGGTCTGGTGTGTATTTGGATAGTGGTGGCTCTGTGAATATCATGTTCAAACACACGTTTGACCAAATGAAGATCAATATAAAGGACGTATCCGCTTGCTGAACGAAGATCAAAGGATTCATCGGTGAACCTAAGCAACCTGTTGAAATAATCGATTTAGCCATAGAACTAAGAGAAGGTGACTGAAGAGTCATCCTCATCTAATCCTTTATGATTGTAGATGAAATATCCTTCTATAATTCTTTCTTGAGCCAGTCCGCTTTGGCAGATTTTAGGATTGCTTTAGCTAAGTGGTGTCTGACCATGAAATTTCCAACAAAGAATGGAGTTAGGGTGATCAAAGGAGAATAAAGTGCCGCTAGAGAATGCTACATCGCAAAACTACGCGAGTCTAAAAGAAAAGAACAGGGGAAGAATGTAGGGAGAACTCTCAACATTCATGAATCTACCAAATAGCAACTATAGAACCGCCCCTGGCTTGGGGACCATAGTCGATTTGACAAGACTTTGGACCCTAGAAAGAAGAGTTCAGGAGAGGAACAGGTAGCACCGGTAGAATTGACCATGTCTGTCCCAGTTGATGTAGATGACCCAACACGGGTCTTGAAAATTGGATCACACCTTGGAAACAAGATGCGACTGGATCTCATCAAATTCCTTCTTGCCAACCTAAATGTATTTGCTTGGATACATTCTGATATGTGCGGGGTTTTGCCATAGATTGCATGACATGCACTTAATATTGATCGCATTTATACACTAGTGAAAGAGAAGAGATGTAGCCTAGGACCCATACGGTCCAAAGTGCTGGGAGAAGAAGTGGATAAGCTGATGGCAAATGGTTTTATCCGCAATGCAAATTACCTCGAATGGGTATCCAACCTGGTCTTGGTCAAAAAGTCCAATGGAAAATGGTGAGCTTATATTGACTACTCGGACCTAAACAAAGCTTGCCCAAAAGACATATTTCATCTGCCTAGAATCGACCAACTTGTGAATGGGACAACTGGACATGAACTACTATCATTTATGGATGCTTATTCGGGGTATAATCAGATCATGATGTGTGAACCTGACTAGGAAAATACCAGTTTCAATATCGATCCGGGACTATACTGCTACATAGTAATGCCATTGAGCTTAAGAATGCTGGGGCAACCTACCAACGACTAGTGAACACCATGTTTAAATATCAGACCGAGAAGACTATCGAAGTTTATGTAGATGATACGTTGATTAAATCACGCATAATTGCAAATCACTTGGACAACCTCACCGAAATGTTTGAAATACTCCGCAAATATGGAAAGAAACTCAATCCACTTAGTCACTTCAGGATAGCCTCTAGAAAGTTCTTGGGATTCATAGTGAGCGCCAGAAGCATCAAAGCAAATCCCAAACAAATTACTGCATTACGGGTAGTCTAGGCCCCGAGGAATAGGAAGGAGTTACAAATCTTAAATGGAAAGGTTGGAGCACTGAGCCTGTTCATCTCAAAAGCCACTGACAAATGTATACCGTTCTTTGACGGGCTAAAGAAGGTAAAGAAGAACCTCGAATGGAATCAAGCATTTCAAACTGCATTCGAACAGCTGCTGCGACATATGGAAACCCTACCAATCCTGTCCAAGCTGATAGACGGAGAAGACTTATAAATCTACATAGAAGTCTCACCCCATGTATTAAGTGTCATGCTTGTAGGAAAAGAAGCTAAGATCCAACGACTCGTTTATTACATCAATAGATGATTTACTGGAGCCGAGAAGAATTTTTGAAATTGGAAAAACTAGCATATTGCCTCTTGATCGCATCCATAAAATTACGACTGTACTTTCAAGCACACCCGATCAAACTGCTGACAGATCAACCATTAAAGCAAGTGTTATACTGCCCCGAGACCTCTGGATGGCTTATCAAATAGAATATCAAATTAAGTCGGTATGAAATCACATACCATTTGATCAATGGACAGGCGCAGGCAGATTTCATTGTCGAGTTTACAATTTGAGATAACGAGGAAGAAATGACTCCAGAAGTGGAGACACATTGGAAGTTGTTCGTCGATGGTGCATCCAAAGACTTCTACTCGGGGGCAGGCGTAGTGCTCGAAACTCCCGAAGGATGATCCGTTTGCTATGCTGTGCGCTTGGAATTCCCTGCAACAAATAATGAAGTGGAATACGAAGCATTGATAGCCAGGCTGAAAGTTGTAAAGGAACTTAGGGTAAAGTCTGTACAGATCTATAGTGACTCTTAGCTAGTCCTATGCCAGGTGAAAGGCGAATACCAAGCTCGAGGAGAGAATCTCGCCCCGTATCAGCCTAAAGTGCAGGAACTGCTAAATGACATCGAAAATTACACCATAAATTATATCCCGAGGGAACAAAACACGAAGGCAGACTATCTAGCCAAACTGGCCAGTTCCGGAGAAGCTCAATCATTAGGACTGGTCCCAATTGAAATGCTAGCTGTTCCAACCATAAGCGAGATGGATATCGACTGGATCTTTGAGAGAGCCAGAGAACTAGAAACGTGGATGACACCGATCAAAGACTACCTGCTTAGAGGAACACTCCCCACAGAGAAGAATCAATGGAAAAAGGTCCTTCGAAAGGCACCACGGTTTGTAGTACAGGATGGGATGCTCTACCGGAGGGGATTCTCTACCCCCTTGCTCAGGTGTATGACCAATGATGAAGCCCAAAGAATCCTCAAGGAAATCCAAGAAGGCGACTGCGAAGATCACACTGGAGGCAAGCCCTCGTAAAGAAAGTTCTCCGTTATGGGATTTTTAGCCAATAGTAAACCGCGATGCAGCAGATTATGCCAAACAGTGCGGCCAATGCCAAAGATTCGGCAAGATCAAAAGAACTTCTTCGATAGGGCTAATACAGATGGTCGGTCCGTGGTCATTCACTATCTGGGGAATCGATCTAATTAGTTTATTACCAATGGCCAAAAGAGGAGTCGAATATGCTATCGTTGCTGTTGAATATTTTACCAAATGGGCCGAAGCGGAACTGCTGGCCATAATTACCATAAAGAAAGTTATTAATTTTGTCACCAAAAACATTACCTGCATGTTTGGAGTGCCACAAAAAATCATCATGGATAACGAGACTCAATACGAAAGCGCTGACTTCAAAGACGTTTGTAAATGCTTTCGCATCATGAAATCCTTTTTCGTTGTTGTACATCCGCTGGCAAAGGGCAAGTAGAAGAAGTGAACAAAATCATCAAGTCCACCACCAGAAAGTGACTGACTAAAGCTAAAGGAAATTGGGTTGATGAACTTCCACTCACGCTATGGGCTTAAAGGACAACGCACAAATCTACAACTGGGCATTCCCCGTTCGGCCTGGAGTATGCTTTAAAAACAATGATCCCGGTCGAGTTAGAAGTCCCCTCTCGCCAAAGGCAAAACATCAATCAAAGGCAAAATGAGCAGCTCCTACTCTAGTCGCTCGATATGGTCAACGAGAAGAGGGAAGAAGCCGAGTTAAGGACTTCCGCTCACTAGAAAAAGGTCGCACGATATTTCATTTCCAAATTCCGTAATCGTACTTTCGAAGTGGGAGACCTTGTCCTCAAACGGGTCTACCCTGTACTAGGAAGAATCAGACCAAACTGGGAAGGGCCCTATGTGATCGGCCAAATGCTATGGGATGGAACATTCAAGTTAACAAACGATGGAACCCAAATTCCCTAAGTTGGAATAGTAAATCACTGCGTCGTTACTTTATCTAAGACTATCTTATGTATTTCCTATTTCATACAAATAAGCCATCACCGAATATCGAAGGCATTGTAAATAGGCAGAACTTGCCCAACTTTAATTAATAAAATTGCTTTGCTTTCTGAACCAATAAAAATGTGTTCACAAAAGTAACATGCTGAGTTGACAGGATCAACACTCAAAACCATCCAATTACTGCTTGAGATATTGAAACCACGCTCAAGTACGCCCCATCTTCCCGCCAAGTCGACGGAAGCAAATTGACTCAAACCGTTGGATCAAAGGAATTCGATCCCCGCCTTTTAAGAATAGGCGTTGCTCCGGCAACACCAGAAAGACCGAAACCAAAGCCGCACATTTCATAAGCCGCGCACAGCTTCTTAGGTTGTGGAATCATGCCCAAGCAAATATAATCACTTAATCGTGGACACTCATAAGCCGTGCATCACTTCTTGAGCCATGGAACCATGCTCTCAAAGCACGGACTCCTTACGTTACCCGAAGATTAGTAACGTCGAGAAATTCCAAACTATTCCAGATCGATGGGCCATATCGATCCTATAAGCCGCACATTTCGTAAGCTGTGCACTCCTAAAAGCCACACACTCCATGCAAGCACTACTCGATGTTGCTCCATCACCATCAACAAGCCAATAAGATCTCGTAAGTAACAGTATTGTCCTCCCTACAAAAGGAAACTCGTCTATTGCAGGACTAACAAGAACCTACAACTAGAAACCGGCAAATAATTTCAATCGTTGACCAATAGAATCACTGAAATTGGGATGCTCGAGTCACAAGTTCCCAAAAGTAGGAACCACGAGTAAATTCAGTTACAAACACTCGAGGAATCGCTCAGATCAATCGACCATTTTTGAAGTGTTCGGAGAAAATAACCTGTAAAGTAGAGGGAACACACATACCAACATTTAGTTGAAGGAAAACTACTCCACATGCATGTTTCTCCAAATAAAGAATATTGGAAATCATGCTATGTGCAAACATAGTAGTATAAAAAACAAGCTAAGTATGCGATAAATAAGAACATAGAAGAGATGGCGGTTGAGATATTATTTCAATCCTTATAACATTTTCTGTACAAAGTCAAAATGTGGGGGGCGTACCCACACAATATCGGCCAACAATAAAAAGTACAGCGCTACAACAACAAAGGTAATAAGTGTAGACTCTACACTTATACAAAATACATGTCAAACAAATCAAAATGTTCCAGTATCCGACTCCACTATCACTTGAGCCTATCAATGTTTCTCTCTGCCACTTCCCTTCCCGCCTTTGGTCGGAAGTTTCTTCTTCTTCTCAAAATCCCCACCAGGAGTCATGTCCTTGTCTGAAATATCAATTATCGACTTCATGCCCATGTCTCCTCCTTGTTCTTTGACCCTAGAGTCCCCTTTAGTATCGCGCTTCTGTGACTTGCGGGAGCTCCTTGAAGACTTTCTCTCCTCAATTTGTCCCCTCTTAACGCCCACCATCTACCGTTCAAATTTACTTAGCTGCTATCTTGGTCTATACGCTCTCGAGCTTTAGCTGTTGTTAAATCGCCCTCTAGAGATACGAAAGGGTCATCTAGGCCATCTAGTGCAGTAATCTTCTTGGATTGCGGCCTTGATTATGAGCCAGATACTGGCATGGTGATCAAAGCAGCTACAGAAACAAGCATCAAAGCGATCGAATAGTAGTGGGCCTTGGGACCGAAGAAACTGACAGTTCGATAGGCAAGGAAGGTGGACCTATATGATCAAAAATGAAAGAATTCAATTCGTCTTGTTCTTGCGGTGTGAGCTAAAAATTTCAATGGCGGGAGAAATAAGAAGATTACCTGCATCAGAAGTGTGATCAAGAATTTCGACCTTATACTCCTCGTCGTCTCCTTCTTTGGATGGCTGCATGATCGTTGGCGAAGTTCTAGGATCACCTAAGGCTTTCGAAATAGCTACTGCAGGGGTAGACAACAAAGTAGTATCAGATGAATCCGGAATAGTTCCTGACTGATCACGAGGTTGTCCTGATGATTCGCCTGGCCCATAAATGAAAGGCTCTGATAGCGCTTGAGCAGTTGCAGGTATAGTAGCATCGGCGGCCTCTGGCTCCCTCTCAATCCGAATAATCCCACGGCCCTCTACCATATCCTTCTTCTATTCTTCATTAAGATACGTGTCCTCCAACTCTTGCTTGTTGTATACATCCCCTTTCTCATAAATGGGCCAGAACTTCTTCCCAAACCACAATAAGAATACTCGGGAATTTGAGGCCCAAATAGCTGAGGCTGCCCTGATGCAGCAAGGAGTAAACATAGAAATTCAAGATAGTGTCATCCATCTTTTCCATCTTCCTTTCGAAACTATCCTATAGGTCTAAGTAGTCCACCGTCACGGCGGCCATCTTAACTTCAACTTGGGTCTTTTCAACGTTAAGATGCGCGACTTTTTCCTAAAGCGAAGCAATCATTTGAGCCTGGTCATAAATGGCCTTGTTACGGGATTCCACCATTCTCGCATAATCAGCGATTGTCTTTTTATAAGCTTCGGCGGCTTCGTCATGACTAGCAATAGTTTTATTTTCAGCTTCGATGATTTCGTCTCAAAATTCAAGCTCCTTTTTTAGCTTAACTTTATTAGCATGAGCCTTCTTTATTTCGTCTCAGAACAAGATCTCGATATTTTATGTGGTCCTCTTTTAATTCCTTCATCAAGCTAGCATTGCTTTTGCTCTCCCAAAATTAAGCATCCCTCTCCTTTGTCGGTTGCTTAATTCTGACATCACATTCCATTAACATCCTTTCGTAATAATCCTTCTCTGACTCGAAGGAAAGGATCTCTTGGTAGTTTTTACACTTTGTGTCCTCCAGTTGCTTACATAACTTCCCATCCTTTAGCTTGATCCAAATTGCTTTGGATCACTTGGATATGGGGCACGTAAGAATCTTCATGGATAAGGCGCATGCCACGATCAAATTTAACTCCCTTCAAAAACCATCTAGGGAGCATGCCTCAAATTTAGGAGGACTGGACAAGAGAATATAAGCTAGCCTCTTGTGGGGGCATGAAGAACCAGAAGCAAGCATTACGTAAGTTGGTGGAGTCTGGATTAAGGGAGAGACTTGAATAGTAGAAGTTGGAGCTTCAATTCCAACATAGACTTGAGCCGGGGAAAATGTTGGTGCTCGAAAGGATGAGAACCACGGTCTGCCTTCAATTTCTTGGATGGTTCTTCCCGATCGTCGGGAGTTTTTCTCTTCACATAAACAATCCTATAAACTCTGCCTCGTTCTTTGTCATCCCGACGATGAACTTCGGCTTCCGAATCTTTCCTCCTCCTCCTCCACTCTTCCTTAGTTTCTCAGGGCTGATGGCGACTTGCAGTCCATCTTGACCAACGTTGTGCATGTGTAAATTGTTCAAGATCCTCATAAAGTCCATGACCTCTCATAGTACCTGATATAAAAATAAATGAAGAACTTTAGCGATAGAAAATGAACTCAATATGTAAGTATATGTGACCCTTGTGAAATGTGTAACGTGTCTAGGCGGCTTAAAAGGACTTCACAAACCGTATCGGGAAGCCACCACGGTGGGAATTAGACTAACTCTAGACACAGCATGACCGGGGTGAGAAGACAAACCTTCGAACTCGAAATCATATCCCATGAGCTCATCAATGTTTACATAAACGTTGCATAAGTCCCTAAAGTTGATATCGATTTCCATAGACGGAGAACCGTGTAGTCGTTCGGTTGTTAGGGGAGCATCTTTAGTAATAATCTCTTGGAGAGGCGAATCCGAGAGAATATGACTCATTCTCGGAGTTTCATCGCATGATTCAAAGTTTCTTTCACTGGAAGTCGCATCAAATTCCTCATTATTAGAGGATGAATCATAGCTACCGCTGCTCTCAATTTCACCCTACTCCTTTTTCGTGATCACCGCAGCCTTGCCCTCACGCTGTTTGAACTCTTCTTCCTCCTTCGGGATTGGAGCATTCTAATCGGGCAACTAGCTCCAGTCGTAACACCTTTTCCTTCATGAATTTCTCCAGTTGATCCACTAGATAGACTTTCTCCTTCTAGTATATTGCCCTCTTCGGAGTCGTGCGATGAAGAAGTGGAGCAAGTTCGAATCCTGGAACGGAAAGGAGATGGAACTTCAATGGCAATGTAGATCTCCTAGGATGCAACAACATGTACCGAAGCAAATTCTCATCCGTTAGCAAAGACTTGACCGATCTCTATCTAGCGTCCATGGCCTTCAGAGTATGGAAGATGGGATCAAATGATGGATCTTTATTTGGCTTCAGAATAACTGCAAGGAGTACTCATTCTATTAGAAATCCTACACCATTGTATTAGACCACAACGAGTAAAAGAGAAGACTTACCCCCTATCGTCGAAAGGGGCATTAAATCCCTCAGGACACCTAACAAAAAAATATTGGGTCTTGAACTGGGACAAATTACTTTGAAGTCGTAGCACAATTTTACGATTTCTTTGTGCCTCGACGATCACAAGGGATGGACACTCATCTCTCTTCTTGAATGAGAAAAAGTATCTCAATTCATCAAAGCTTGGGCATGATTGAATGTCCGCAAAAACAAAACGTGAAGACTAAGTCAAAATCGTGTATCCGTTGGGGTGAATTTGAAATGGAGAAATTCCCAAGTCAAAAGAGTCTCTCTCAAGAAAGGATTGAAGGGGGGCACTGCTCCATTCAAGCACATGTACCGATGGCAAGCGGTGTACCACGAAGGTGGCATGTGTGCTAACTCATTTTTCAATGGAAAGCGTATGTCATTATCCAGGATGCCATGCTACAAACAAATGTTATGTAGGACTTTAGCAGAAATTATGGTGGAAGCTCTCTCCGGAGGTTTGAGTAAAACACTAATGTTTGGGGGAGTTTGATCTACAACCGGACCAACTGCAACCAATTGACCATATTCATCTGGTGGTGCGGAAGAAGTAGGTGCTACTGAAATCGTTCGTAAAGGCATAACTGATGTTGATTCGGCTTCCGAGAGTGCCGGGCTTCCTCCATTGGATTTATGACGGGATGACGGTTGCTTCATTCTATACAACAGAACTTGTATCTAACAGGGTCACGTAATTCTATGTATACCTAAAAGTCACTCTACGCTTAACACTTGAATTCAGAAAAAATACCGATTTATGTTGACCATCGGATTTCAAGCATTGATGGGGTAAGTGCAGCGTGTTATCTATTTGGGATGGGCTCGGTGTCCTGAACATTACAAATGCTCTATTCTATGTAGATAGTTCACTTGTAGCGAAGAAAGGAAAAAGCTTTTCATATCATTCATTAAAGTTATTTCTCCTACACTTATTCGTTATCGATCAACGATCGATAATGGATCCGTTGTCCGAAGCAACATGGAAAGCTCTTCCAATTTCAGGTGCAACGCTTGTGCAATGACAGGACCGATCCAAAGTGAGCAACTATAGATTAATGGGTCCGAATCGAGTAGAGAATTCTCAGCATAAGTCAATTACAGTTCTTTGGAAAGTGATAACAGCATGAGCTGCATACAGGACACTACCCTAAGCTATTATCACCTCCCAAAAAAATCAAAATCAATCCACAAGACACCGTGCCGGATCAACGGTGTAACTTGGTGCAAGTTAATTCTGGCTCTGTGGATGAAGATAGCAAAACATGTCAATCACCGAGGCAAAACCCGCGCTTCGTTCCATGAAGAATTCAAGACTCGATTTATTATCTTCTTCCACAAAGTCACAATCAACTCGAATTTTTCACTGCATCCTTCACCAACATAACTTCATCACCAACCGCTAATACTACGCCAAAATTCACATCTCCAACCACAAGTCAGAAGGCAAATGCGACTAATTTCAATTCTCATGCGTCCAAACTAGGCAAGATCGGTCACGATTCTGGCACACAATGATTCAGGTGTTGAAAATTGGCTCGAAGTGGTGGTGAAGTTAGACGGGGTCAGAGGCAGAGAGCTACGGTGGTGAAGATCGATGAAGATTGTGGCGTAAGCGAGCTAGGGTTTGGTCCCAGAAAGATTGGATCGGGTCGCAAGAGGGGATAGCTCAGTTTGCAAACGAAAGCATGAAATGAAGAAAGGTTGGCCCGAACAAATTTAAGTAGGAGGTTACTCTAAAAAAAATTGCTAGGTCCTTGGATCGTTAACGATCCATGGAATATGGATCGCTAGCAATCCATCAAGTTAGAGTGAATTATCTCCAAACTCACCAAGTATGATCTAAGTACTCATTGGAAGCATTAGGAAAGTTGTGGGGTTGAAATTGATTTATTGTTACGAACAACGGCTGTTAACATTAGAGGCTCAACAGACCGCTGAATAGCCAAATCCAAATTCGCATGATAGGCTCAACACGATCAATTAAACTTCACGAAATGAGAAGTCAAAAGTAGTAACTTATGGAGCACACCTTGTTTCCAACGAAGGCATACTTTAAGGGCCAAATGTTTACTGGGCTTTTAACCCAACAGAATTCAACGGGAACTAGAACATCCACGTCAAGTCAAAACAATTCATGAATTAACCAAAGGGACCCGAAGAAGAAGCTAAGAATGACCTAAAAGGAAAGATGCAAAAATAGGCCAAGGGGATGGATCGCTAGCGATCCATCATCCATGGATCACTAGCGATCCATAAGGATTGCTCGTGGACCCTCTAATCTTCTTGCATCATGATCCAATATCTTTCTAAGGATGTCTGTCTAGTTTCATGGTATCCTAAGCAAACTAGTTCGCAAAGCAAGCATTCACCTGATTCCAGTCATAGTTCAATGCAACCTGTATATGAATCACCATAAAAATAAGGCAACTGGTTACCAAATTACATGGAGAGCATCTGCATAATGCAAGGAACACAACCCAAGTAAAATGATTCAATAAAATTATAACTGCATGGATCGCCAGCTATCCATGCCCTATTGATCGCTAGCGATCCATCATATCAAGTCAGGTCGTTGTGAAATATTTGGAGCACCTTTGTATCATTTAGTTGAGGTCTCTGGCAAAGTAGCCTAGCCCAGTAACTCTCCAATCTCTATAAATACTCACCTATCTGCAACATAAAGAGGATCTTCTGGAGTGACTGCTGAAACTCTGTAGAAACTATTCTTCACTCTTCTCCTCCCACACAACAGTCACCTAGGGGTTCACTGTGATTCTCCAGTAACTCTTGCACTTTTGAATTGATCTAACTTAGGAGATTCAATCATATTGTAACCTGATTTCACTTGTAACAACAGTTATTTAATAGAAAGTTATAAAGTGGACGTAGGCTTCATTAACAGCCGAACCACTATAAAAATCTTCTTATTCCTTTACTTTTTCTACGATCTACTATTGCTTTTTCTATTTTGTTTACCTTGATAAATAAGGCCGATGCTTTCACACTCAATCTAAGGTGTTGATTCATATTTTGGGTTAACGTGAATATATCAAAAAGTTGTCCCAATACGAACCTGTCCAAGTGCTCTCGGAAAATCTAGTTCATCAAATCCATAAAGAAAGCTGGCGCATTAGTTAATCCGAGTGGCATCACTAACCACTTGTACGAACCATATCTTGTACGAAATGCCATCAAAGGAATACTGTCCTCCGCCACTCTTAATTGATGGAACCATGTCACCAATTCCAACTGGAAAAATACTTTGGCTCCACTCAACTGATCAAATAAATCATCAATTCTCGGCAAATGATATCGATTCTTTATCGTCATTTCATTCAACTTAAGATAATCGATGCACAATCTTAATGACCCGTCTGGTTTCTTCACGAACACCGCGGCCGCTCCCTAAAGCGAACTGCTTGGTCTAATAAAACTCTTTCCTTCTAAGTCCACTAGGTGCATCTTTAACTTCTCCATCTTGATAGGTATCATCATGCTAGGTGGTCTACTTACAGGTTTTGCTTCGCGTACAAGATCTATTTGAAACTCAATAGCTAGTTTTGATGGTTGTCCTATAATCGGCTCAAAAACATCTGCAAATTCTCTTACAATTAAAACCCGATTCATTTCGTCTTCCACTTCTGTGGCACCCAATAAAGCACAAATTTCTGGACTCGTATTCCCAACCGAGTATACTATTCGGTCACTACTATCGGGGTGTCTTAATGATATTTTCCTATTCTGGAAAAATATCCTAGCATCATATCTGCTCAACCAATCCATATCCAAAATTATCCCAAAACCCGTGAAATCAAATACATACAAACCATAGGCAAAAGTATAACCTAGCAACTCAAACTCTAGATAGTCACATCTCATCCCTAGAGTTGCATACCCTCCTATTGGATTAGCTATCCTTAAGAAAGTAACAAGGTATGATGGTTCTAAACATAACTTATCTACCAAACACTGAGATATAATTGAATGTGATGCACCGGTATCAAACAGTACCCTAGCTAGTATGTTATGAATCAAAAACGCGCCTTCCATCACAGACTTTCCCTTCTCAACTGCTGTTGGTCTTGATGTAGATGGCTCCAAAGCAAACACCTTTACTTTGTTTTCCATGGCTGCTTCTGGACATTTGTTCTTATAATGCCTCACCTAATCGAAATTAAAGCCCTTCACATTATGCTTCCCTACAAACACCTTGCCATCACCAGATCGACACTCATTAGCATAGTGCCCCTTCTTGTCACACTTATAATAAACTATATCAGCTTTCCTTTTTTTGGCAGCTCCACCTTTCTGAGCTCCCTTCTTCTTAAAGAATTTCCTTTTCTTATTTTGAGAATTCTGGTTCTCCACCGACTTCTCTTTCCCAAAGATCGAAAGCATTTCTTTATTTCTTGATAGCCATCTCCACCACTACATTCGATGGATCTCTGAGATGTGACATAGTTGCCCTAGCAATTTCCGGCCTCAATCCCTTGATAAACTTCTCGTTGCTCTTGATAGTAATGCCAACAGTGGCATATCCATACCTGGACAACTCATCAAATTTATCAGAGTACTCCAACACTGAAATTTCCCCCGCTCCAACACCATAAACTTCCTGAGCAAGGCTGACTTGGCTACTTAAGACAAAAACCTTTCCTCAAATCTCCTTCGAAATTCTACCTAAGTCAATTCCTCTTCTCGTACCCCTATGTTCACCCTGTTTCACCAGAACAAAGCAGCTCCTTGCAACCATCTCCAAGCCAATCTCCTTTTCTGCTCATTATTCAGACCCAAATAAGCAAAAATTCTCTCACAATGCAATAGCCAGTTTTCCACTTCTATCGCATACTCAGTCTCAGAAAAGGCTTCACACCCAGACTAGTGCAATCTCGACTCAGCTTAGCATAGTTATTACCAATTGGTGCTACGGGATTGACTCCTCCCACATTAGAAACATTTCCTTCAACTACTCCTGTAGCTGCTCCAGCTTGCATCAGATTGACGAAGAACTGATACATAGTCCCCATATCCACTGGTGGGGTCATAGCATCTAGGTTGGCATTTGCATTTTGACTAGCATTTTCTTATCCCCCCCGATGCCTTCTGGTATTGGGTCGAGCATTTCCATTGGTTATGGTGCTTCTACCACCTAGATTCACTCTTTCGTTTCCTGCCTCTATATATTTCTTTCTCGTAAATTTCCATATGAGCCTTAGTTAGATACAGAAGAACGTCTAAGAGAGAAGGGAGAATGCATACTTATATATAGCAAATACAAGTATGTTTCTTTAGCGTTATCCTATACCCCAATCTTATTCTATGATTAATTAGGATTATGTTTTCAAAAACTCTTTAGGTTTAATTTTTTTTAATCATAAACCTATGCTCTTATACCAACTTGTAACACCTCCCGTCCCGAGACCTAAAATTAACTTCTACGGATGCTACAATCATCCATAGTCATTAATTCTTGACGACAAAATGTGGTTATATTAATCATATCAATGATCTAAAGCAATGAAAATGAAAAAACTTCAATACAGTTTAATAAAAAAAATTCATATCTCATTTCACAAACGATATTTCATATTCATTACATAATCACAATCATAATCCCATATTCAAAGAAAATATAATTATTACAAAATACTCCAAGAGCGGTATATGAAGATGCCCCCTTGGTTGATCAGTCAAATACTCGACAATTATACAAAACTTTGCCATTACATCCAAAATACAAAACCAAATTACACAGTAGAAATAGATAAAGTTCTTAATAGCTAGATTGCCTCCTACACGTCTTTGGAAGCTTATTTGTCTAACTAGAAACCAAGAATCCCATACTCCCAACCTACTCAAATGAATACCTGAGAGATTAAGGGAAAAACAAAAACTTCGGGTCACACAACAGTCTGGTGTGAATAATAATCTACCCTCGAACCAAAATAGATATCTAGTGAGACCACGCCGCCGAGCAGAATTGGTTTCCTCCTCACTAGTATCTTATCAAAACATAACAACCCTATACTGTACTCCTGCAACCATAATTGTTAGAATGTAGAAAATAGTATTTATAATCATACAACACATATTGGATTACCTATCCCAATTTATTAGATTATCTGTCTTAATTTCAAATGACTACCCGTCACAATTTAAACTGACTACCTGTCTTATTTTAATCTGGCTACCCGTCTTATAATTATGTGGACTACTCGTCTCACATATAAGCATATTCAGAATTATGTGGACTATCCATCTCACATGTATTTATTACTTGGATTATCCATCCCCAACCACATTGAGTGCCCATCACATGTGGTTTTAATTATTTTAAATTATATGGACTATCCATCACACATATTCCCTTTAACTTAAAATGATGTGGACTATCCATCATACATCCCATAGTTTTCCTAGGATGACTATGAACTCTTCATTATCCTCATAGAGACTATCCATCTCCAACATGATGTGGACTATCCATCTTACATCCCATAGTTTTCCAAGGATGAGTATGAACCCATCATTTATAATTTAATTCATGTTACCCACACGTTTCAATTTAATTCATGTTACCCATATGTACCCCTTATAGTTAAAACATTTCAAAGTGACATAACACTGATATCCCTAAATTATCTATGTTGATGTTAATAAAAATAGACAATGGTATCCCCAAGGTTGAAACCAAAGATCATATGGCACATGGCAAGCCACCATTAAATAATTTAAATTTTAGATCAATGTCGAAGTTTATCTACATTGGTGTCCCCAATGATAGTGTCGAAGTTTATAATTTAAAATGGCATTGGTATCTCCAATGACGACGTCGAAGTAGAAAACTTAGGATCTCTGCCCTTGTATAATTTAATATAGATCACTGTGGATGGCATTAACAATGTCGACATAGAGGTCTAAGGCTCTTTGCATTTAGTCATAACACCCGTGCGGTTTTAAAACAATGTCGACCTCTATCCAAGGTCGAAGACAAAACCTTAACATTATTTTAAGTATAATATTCAATATCGAAGATGATGTTGTCGACCTTCATAAACTATAGGCTATCCACTTAATAAACATTACTTGAAACCTTTATAAGTTATATGGCTAACTGCCAAAGATATAGGGTCATCGACCCACTTGAAACCTAGGCCTCTTCGCCTCTTTAAAATATTTTAGTCTATATAAAACAAGTCACTTCGGCATTAAAGAAAGAGATGCATCATCGTTACCATGCAGCAACGACATTAAAACAATGTATATAAGGTCATCGACCTTGATGCATAACAACATCAAGAGCATCGACGTCATTGTAAAATTCTTGGCTTAAGTTACTTCGGCTACTATGCCGTCAAAGAATATACATGTGGTCGAAGTCAATATAGGCGGCATCGGTGCCTTAGTAATGAAAACAGTCGAAGAGATGAGGTGCGACATCATTTATAACACTTTGATAATCACGATAAGGCTATGCCGTTAAGGATAGGTTGCCGACAATATCGGCTCCAAAACTAATGAAACCAATATATAGCTACCTAAGTAGCCATCATAAGCTTCCATCCTTATCGACATCGACCTTCATGGAAGCGGCATTCCTTTAGGCTCGAAGACTGTATATGCGGCATTGTATCATCATAATTAACCTGAAAAATGGTTTATTTCTATTAAAATCAAACACTTTTCACCAAATCTTATACTTTGGCAAATTCCTATTGGATAATAAAAGTTCTTTACCCAAAACTTTATTGAAATCTGCCGCACTTTGAATTTCAAGGCCCAAAACATACTTTAAAACAATTAATTAATATCTATCTTTAATCATCCATTTAAATGCATATCTAGCATAATAATTTCTTATTAAATCGAAATCACTTGGGGAAAAATCCCAAAAATTCACAAAATTATAGAATATTCTTATCTTTTCCCAATAAAATTTTCGGAGCTAAAAACCATATTTAATTATTTTAAATAATTAAAACCCGAATCCTTATAAAATTCATAAAATAATCCCAATGACTTGGAAAATTATGAATTAAAAACACATCTCCAAAATAATGTTTTAAACAACATATCAAAAAATCAAAGCATTTAGAGATTAAAATATTAGGTTTTACCCTTAAACCCATTTAAATAATTCCATAAAAATCCCTTAATTCCAAACAACGAATCTTCAACCATATCTTGGAAAAATCTATCAAAAATATTCGGATATTACCCATGGCCAAATTTAAAAAAAACAAAAATAGAGATGGAACACTTATTATTCACCTTAGATTAATTATTAGAGTTGAGATTTGATTTGGTCTTAGTATCCCTATGCTTCTTCCCCTTGAATCCTCTTGTTTTCGATCCCCTAGCTTGAGTTATGGCCAGCCTTGAATTTTTTTTAGTGTTTAAGTTTGTGAAAAGTGAGAATGAAATGAGGGGGAGAGGATTTTAAAGGTTAAAGAATGGATCTACCTATTTTGCTTTCCTCATATTTTCTCTTATATGTTTAGTATTCCAAAGAATCTTATTAGTTTATTAAGGCACGACCTTACTAGTTGACCAAATATCATTTTCCTTAACCATTTTTATTTTTTCTATTTAATCTATCCAATTAAATACCCCGAATAATGTTAAACTAAAATTAAAGGTGTTACAACTTCTTTGGGGAGTTAGACAATGAGCGTTTGGCACACAACCTGGTGTTTTACTCTACGAATGCTCTCGGTTCGTAGCATGACGTCCAGGCTCTCCTGTCTATGGGGAAGCCACTCATCCGACACCCTTTGTTGATGCTTTGTCGGATTATGTTCTCTCCTGGCCAAATTTGTGGCATTTGTATATATACCACCAGCTTGACCACTAATAGCTTGGTCTGCACCAGTTTCTACCTCCTCTTGGATCTCACTGTCAGAATAGCTAAGGGTGGCCCTATCAGAATGATTGGTACCGAGTTGTGAATGATTGGTGTCGATCGTTCTAGCATAGGTAACTTCTATTGTAACTTTACCAACTCCCATCTTCGTTGTCATAACATCCCTTCTCTTCATCTTCTGCTTGCCATTCCTCGGATTTCGATCTAATGAAGATGAACCCGCTTCCATGGAGTCTGAAGATGATGAATCTCGGTGGCTCTTTCTACGCCTTTGAGGTAGTTAGGCCTTCATAGCAAAAATCTTCTCCATCTTCTCCAAGGTGGAATTTTGGCTCTCTAACATCTTCTTGTTCATTTCTGCCATCATCCGTTCCAACTCCATCCTAGTAATGATCTCTAGTGCACTTGGGGTTTCTGTAAGAGTTGGTGGGTTTTCGTCTTCTCCATGTTGAGGGTCTTCGTTCTCCGCTTTAGTGATTGGTCTAGAAGTGGTATATTTCTCCTTACCCTTTTAGGGGCCATTCTTCTTAGATCCAATGATGGATCTCTTCCAAATCCAAATAACCATGGATCTTCAAACACAAAACTCTTAGATCTGTCTTTTAGATTTCTTCCAATCTAAAGCGAAAGAAAAGAACTATCCAGAGATCAATCCTTCTTAGTGAAAGAACCAAAATGTTTGCTCCAAAAATGGAATAAACAGTCATTCAAATAACAAATGAAAATTATAGAGATTTAGGAATTAAAAGAGAAGAACACACAAGAATTTAGAGTGTTTCAACGTATATCAATAGCCTACGTCCACTATTAACTTTGTTATTGATTATATTTTGCATTTTACTAGGGAGTTATACAACTCGGTATTCAAACCATTCAGGTATGAATTCAACAGAGTTTGGATGCAAAAATTATTTAACTAAAAGAAGATCCTTTTTCCAATGCATTAGTTTCACAATTTATAGAAAAATAGTCCACCTAAATCGTAAGAATTCTCTCGAAAGCGTTCTTCACTACATTCAAAGTTTCAGCAAGAAGATCTGGTCAAATTTGAAGATATCACACACTTAAAATGATCAGTACCGATCATTATGGATTGGTACTGAGTTATCCATTAATGTCATGACATGGTCTTCATTTTTGACTAAGCCACTTTGACCAACTATATGACCCAACAACGATCGGTACTGACCATTATGGATCGATACTAACTTATTTCTAGGTCTTGAGTTTTCCAATCTTTCTTTACTTATTTTACCATCTAGCTTCCTTAAAGATGATAAGTATATCCACACCTACAAGGATCAGTACCTATGCTTGTACTCTTATTCAATCTTAGTTGTTTTATTTGCATACTTCATTCTCAATCTATTTCATAAGCGCTTAATAGTCCTGGTCCATCGAGATATCACTTGGTTCAAATGCAGGATAACAGTTATGTAGAATACCATCGAATATTTAAGGGAGATGAGTTAACGATTATAACTCATGATATAACCTATCTTTTATATACATCCAATGTGTACTCCCTTAAATCTGATGGGTTTTATTTATATTTAACCTCCCATTTTCTTTTATACATATAATATATATACATTTAATTATTAAAAAATTTATAATTTATCAAGTTAAATATGTATATTTATATGTATTTCTATTATTAATCAAACAATTAAATTAGTCTATAAATATAACATTATATTAATTTATTTAAACTTAGACTAATTTAAATTTATATTATGTAGTTATTCAATTTAAAATAATTTTCAAATACAATATTTAAATTAGCCCAAGACTCAAGAACACTTTTGAGTCTTCCACAAGGACATACCTTAGAAACCGATCATTTCAACAAGCTAGATAAACGCTAGGAGATTGGCAGTTTTGTCACTCAAGAGTGGTCCTTAATTGGAGTAATTTTCTCCTTAGTTTAAGCATCTTTCCCTTAGACACCCATTTATTTTGACTTTTCTAAAAGTACTGCCCTACGTATTAGTTTATTATTCAGACAAACACAATACAGGCTTCGATACCATTATTGGATCATGTGTAGTAGCAGTGGGGTAAAAATGGCAAATCTAATTTTTTTTGTATTAATACGCTTAAGAACTTATGTATGTTTGTATAAATAATATTCTGTTTGTAATAAACCAAATTTGGTATCTAATTAATATAAGGATTTTTGGTATTATTTTAGTTTAATTAATTTTATTAAATTATTTATTATTATTTATATTTAAAATAATATTTATTAATAACTTGATTTATAATTAACTTATTAATTTATTTTAATTTTATATTTTAATATTTTGTGATATTCATATTCATGATATGAATATCACAACAACATGAACATATAAACTATCCAAGAGGTTCATAGGGAAAATTGACCTGTGTCTCGTAGACTGTAAGAGCTAAGTGATGATGAAAGATGTCAACTTAATGTCATGGACAAATCTTGTAATATAATATTTACACTTATACAAAAGAATTGTTTTTATCAACTATTAATATTTTATAAATAACATTTATATTAAAACATATGTGTAATAAATACATACACACGCACATATGTATATAGGTATAAATATATAATTTATAATATATATAATAATTATAAGATAATTTTATATGTTGTAAGAAATATATTAAATATGTATATATATAATTATTAGATTTATATTCGGTTAGCAATAAAATTATTTTTAAAGTTCAAATTTAAATATTGGACTTACTTAAAAGATTTTTTTACAATTGTTGTAGTAAACATTATTTATTTATTTTAAATTTGATTTGAATGGAATATAATATGTTTGAATAATAAAAAAAATAAAAAATATTTTGACTTAATAAAATAAGTTCGTATATATGTATCTATAATCTATTTTATTAATTATAGCTCTGATCTGAAAATAAAATATTTTTTATAAAATATCCGAGTGGATATTTATATATATATATAAAGATTTTATATATATAAAGATCTATACATATATATGTATATTTACAAAAATTTATTCAAAATATTAAAGGATAAAATTAAAATATCTTTTAACCGAAAATGTATTTTTAAATATAATTTTGTTTAAAACCGATATAAAAGTTTTAAATTTTTTTTACTGTATGCAGAAAATAAAGACTTTTATAAATATATATGTGTGGGTGTGTCTCATATATATACATGTATATTTGAAATTATATTTATGTTTAAAAGATTTTAGATTATAAATTTTTATCAATTTTTTATATTTAAATTTTGGCCGAACGAAATAAAGGATGTAATAATGATTATAATAAAAAACATGAATATATATATATATATGAAAATATATGAAGACCAGAATTGTACCTTTCACAAAAAAGTCCTATTGAGAGTCAAACATGTTGTTTGCTGATTACTACCTTGTCGAGCTTTACAATCTCGTCCTCCTCTTTAGTTCACAAATTTGAAATGATGGCTTCATCAATGGTTATGGGTTTGGTAGTAGGAAAGAGAGAGAGCGAGCAAAGAAAATAATGTATTGAAATAGCGTTGAGGCTATGCTATTTAAAGCCTAGGGTATGCACCCTATGCACCATAATGCTCTCTTGCCCTTGTAGACTTGCTAAAATCTTCCTTTTCCCCCTAATGTGGTCGGTTTAGGGATTGACCAAGTATGATCAAATAATCCATTTTCTTCAATTTAAATCACCATTTAATTAATTAATTTTTAGCGCCTAAACAGATTGAATCGTCATATAAATTTTATGTATTAATCTGTTCGATTTTATGCTTTGAGTTAATAAATAAAATAGCTATAAATATTAGTACAATATTTGTATTACTTTATTGATTTATTGCTTTTAAAGTTAATTTTACCATTGGTCAAACTTGAAAATAGTTAACAATGTGTTTGTGTTGACTCTCTAGTATGAACTCGATCCAAAGAAATATTTAAACAATTTAAATAGTGAAGCATGTACGTACTTTGCTGAAATACAATGTAAGGTAAGTGCAACATTTACAGACCATTTAAACAAAATCATATTTTTGGTCTAAAATAAACTCACCTCATAATGGCAGTTTATACACGCATTCTTTTCTTCATTATTATATCACTTAGATATCCAGAGTTTAATCTAAGACCAAAAACTCTATTAACATCTGTATTAATTGTATATACCACTTTAAAGTCCTTGCTTTAATCCAATAATACTTATCGATTAACTATTATAATTTGGCTAGAGATCTTGACTTTTAAGTTGTGTACCAAATATTGTGATACTAATCTTCAATAACGAAGGAGACAAATCCTCGCTTGGGTATTTTCTTACTTCAAGTGGTTCAACGTATACCTAACTATGGTCCTAAAAAGGTCGGCATGTCAAGTATTTAGCAACAATCAAAGTATAGCCTAACAACCAAAGATTGACAATACCTTCAAGTCAGAAGACTACATGTATGTCATTACCATGAGATCTTCTATTTTGACTTAGTTATATTAACTTATTGATGATCTCATCGACTTATTTTGTGAACGTTCCAAATAACCACAAGTATGTAAACCCTTGGTGCCTCAATGGTTATGAGTAAATCACTATCCGTCGTATGGGGAGCATTTTGTACACTAGTCTTAATAGATGTATCGATATCATTTTTTTGATACATATCAACTAGGAATATGTAACGAGTTAATGTTTTGTTTATATCGATTCATTACTCATGGTCATAAACACATTCGTAACTGCAATCAATTAGACACCACATATAAAGATTTCTACTTATATAATTTAATTAATTAATTATATCATAATAGAGCAACACATATAATAGAAAACAAAACATACCTTATTTCAAACAAGATTGTTTACAGAGTCAGTTTATATAACAAAATTACATAATAGTCCCTATGGCAAACCCTTAACTCTATCATACAAATAGATATGCAATTAGAAAGACTAAGTTATAGAGTTTGCTATAATCGTTTAGTAGATGCATTTCCATAACTATGTGATGATTCAAGAATACTAGTTATGATTCCTTAAATGTTTGTATTATGGAAGTAGAGTGTAACGACCTGCCTTTTTGGACGTTTTAAGCAAACACACATGTTAGACTCAAACCATTCAAAAGGGAAAATTGTTATGAGGTAAATAAGAAAAAGGTAGAGAAAGAAAGAAAATAAAACAAATACAGAATCTCGCAACGGAATGACAAAATATAATAATCAAATAAATAGTTCATGAAGCTGTTTACAAAATAAGATTTGATTACACATTTACAATACAGATTAGAGTTACATACAACATGAATAAATAAATAATGTAGCGGAACAATATGATGCAATGGAATAAATATAATAAATAATAATAGCATTAAATCTTCGTCTTCGTCCTCCAGAAAGCAGTCTTCGATAATACTAAAATGCTCAGACTGACCCGAGCGAATTGAAAAGACAAAACACTCGAGTCAGAACTAAAAGATCTTATGTAAGTTAAATCAACAGTAAATAAATATGAGTGTAATGGCATCAGAGATGTTTACTGGGTTTTGACATCACCTATCCAGTGTCTAACGTGAGTGCAATAACTTAAGAGATGTTCGGGATTTCCATCTCCTAAGGATTCGTTAAACTATCTATTTTGTAGTACAATACGCTATTATAATAGTGTCTACAGTATAGTAAAGTATTAAAATAGCGTTAAGGTGTTACCCATATCCCCCTTAACACATTTTTATATATTCTCATAGTCTATACAGTACCGTAATTTCTCCGTAAACTGGAGGGCTATCAGAGGGCACTCCATAGGTATGGTACAAACCAAACTCGTAGAAGGCACACTAGGGCATGTGAACACGGCACTCGAGGCAATGTCAGGGTTGATATACCAATTACGGATCCGGACTGGTGATAACGCATAGCAGCTACTACCGCCCACCTCGGAACACACTCCCATAATCAAAATCAAGTGGTGGCCACCAAATCATCACAAAGTCATAATATGGTATTAAAGAAGCATGTCCGATAGGAGGAATGACCTCACTTGGCCTGGTGTGGCTCCTGTTTTAGTCACATCTAAGCTGACTCACGGGAGTCTGCAAGGTCACGTAGTTACCTCATACAGAATCATTCGCCAAACCATCCTACTTCATTTTTGGAATCTCCACCACGTACACAGTTGTTAAAGTGGTTTTTGGTATTGGCAGAGAGAATGACAATATTCGATCCCGGTCTCTTTAAAAACTGTTAATTCAAATGAATACATGAAAATATAAAAGAGGGAAAGGCTGACTTATTATTCAGCCCACTATCTCCTTTTATACAATGCAACCAGGCCGAGAAAATAAGGCCCAAACGAAATAAAGAAAAACAAAAGAAAGCAACAAGTCTAACAAAAATAATATGTACATACAAATACATGAACTAAAATATAAACTATCTACACAATACTCACAACACTCCCCCTCAAGTTGGAGCATACAAATTACTCATGCCCAACTTGCTGCATAAGAAATTGATCCTATTTCCATGCAAAGGTTTGGTGAAAAGATCAACCACCTGCTCCTCTGACTTCACATAACTGGTACAAACAAGTCCTTGTTGTATTTTCTCTCTAATGAAATGGCAATCCACTTCAATGTGTTTTGTTCTTTCATGGAAGACCGGATTAGATGCTATATGAAGAGCTGCCTGATTATCACACCACAATCTCATAGGCATATCACACTGCAATCCTATTTCATTCATAAAATGCTTAATCCACATTAATTCACAAACTGTGTTGGCCATTGCCCTATACTCTGACTCAGCACTTGATTGAGATACCACACCTTGTTTCTTGCTTTTCCATGATACCAGATTGCCACCAATCAACACACAGAAACCTGAAATAGATCTTCTATCTAATTTTGAACCAGCCCAATCAGCATCTGCAAATGCCTCAATTCTGCTATGTCTCTGGTTTGTGTATACTATACATTGTCCAACAGTACCCTTCAAGTAGCATAATATTTGCTTTAATGCATTCTAGTGATCAACAGTAGGTGAACCCATAAATTGACTAACCATGCTGACTGAATAAGCAATATCAGGTCTTGTGGCAACCAAATAATTTAGCTTACCCACTAGTCTTCTGTATTTCTCAAGATCTTCAAATAATTCTCCTTCTTTTGTAAAAGATGTATTAACTAACATGGGTGTATTACAAGGCTTAGCACCCAGTTTTCTTGTTTCTTTCAACAGATCAAGAACATATTTCCTCTGTGACAAGCATATTCTATCATTACTTCTAAGAACTTCAATGCCTAAAAAATATTTCAACTCCCCTAATTCTTTTGTATGAAACTGTGAATGAATAAATGATTTGAGAGCAGAAATTCCTTTGTCATCATTACCAATGATAATAATATCATCTACATATACTATTAACGAAATTAGTGTACCTTTCACATTCCTATAAAAGACTGAATGATCAGCTTTGCTCTGTGACAAACCAAAATTTTCAATTGCCTGACTGAATTTACCAAACCATGCTCTTGGGCTTTGCTTCAGACCATATAAACTCTTCTTCAATTTGCATACCTTTCCATGCTCCCCCTGAGCAACAAACCCAGGTGGTTGCTCCATATACACCTCCTCAGCTAGATCCCCATAAAGAAATGCATTTTTGATATCCAGTTGGTGTAATCTCCAGTTATGTTGTGCTGCCAAGGATATGAACAATCTTATTGAATTCATCTTAGCTACTGGTGAGAACGTTTCAGAATAGTCAATTCCATATGTTTGAGCATACCCTTTTGCAACCAAGCGTGCTTCAGTCTTTCAAGAGACCCATCTGAGTTCATTTTTACTGAAAATACCCATTTGCAGCCTATTGCCTTTTTATTCTCTGGTAACTGAACTAAATTCCATGTATCATTCTGATCCAATGCACTTATTTCCTCTAGCATAGCATCACACCATCCTTTCTTTGATAAGGCTTCTTCAACTGTCTTTGGAATGGAAATGGAATCCAGTGTAGAAATGTAGGCATAAGATTTTGGGGATATGTTATTGTATGTTACAACAGATGAAATAGGGTAAGTACATTTCCTTTTTCCTTTATGCAATGCAATAGGTAAATCAAGACTTGATACTGGTACATGAGTATCTTCTGGATCGGGAACAGGTAAAGATGGAGTGTTAGTATTCAACTCCTCATTTCCATTGTGATCACTATTCTATGTGAATACATTAGGATATACCATAAATTCATCATCTTATTCTGTTAACTGTTCATCATGGGTCTCTTGAATTGGGGAAATTACCGATGATGAATAGAAAGGTTCATTTTCAACAAAGTTAACATCAATTGATACAATATACTTTTGAAGGCTGGGATAAAAACACTTATATCCTTTTTGAAGTCTCGAATAACCAACAAATATACATTTCAATGACTTTGGATCTAATTTTGTTAATTGTGGATTGACATCTCTAACAAAACAAGTACATCCAAAGACCCTCGGTTTCACTAGATAAATTGGCTTATTTGGACATAGAACTTGATAAGGTATTTCATAATCCAAGACAGTTGAGGGCATTCTATTAATCAAAAATCATGAAGTACTTACTCCCTCTGCCCAGAAGCTTTTTGGAACATTCATTTGAAAAAGAAGAGCTCTAGCAGTTTCCAACAAGTGTCTATTATTTCTCTCGGCTACCCCATTTTGTGCTGTTGTATCTACACATGAGGTTTCGTGAATGATGCCATGTTGTGCCATGTATGAATTAAACTGATTGCTTGTATATTCCTTTGCATTGTCGCTCCTCAAGATTTTGATTGATGTATTAAATTGATTCTGTATTTCAGCACATAAAGTACAAAATATAGAAAACAACTCTGATCTATTCTTCATTAAAAACAGCTATGTTACACGTGAGTAATCATCAACAAATGTAACAAATTATCTATACCCTTGCTTAGACATTACTGCTGACGGACCCCAAATATCAGAGTGTACAACTTCAAAGATTGAACTAGATCTTTTATTAACTCTAGGATATAAACTACCACGATGATGCTTTGCATATTGACAAGACTCACAATGCAATGTAGATAAAGAGCTAAATTGTGGACATAGTTTCTTGAACAGAGACAATGAGGGATGGCCTAGCTGACAATGTATTTGAAATGCAGAAGAAGTTATACTTGAGCAGCTTATAGATTTGGATGGCACAGTATTAAGCACATATAAACCTCCACATTCTTCACCTCTACTAATAATTTGCCTCGTCGTTAGATCCTGAAACTCACAGTGATAGGAAAAAATGATATGCTACATTTCAGATTCTTAGTAATCTGACTCACAGATATCAAATTAATTGATAAGTTTGGCAAATATAAAACTGAACTTAATGGTAAATTTGAATTCACCCTCACTTTCCCAGTTCCTTGAACAAATGCTTGTGATCCATCAGCTAATGTAACAGCATGAGTTGACAGCTTATATTGTATATTTGAAATCAAATTACTATTACCTGTCATATGGTCAGTTGCTCCAGAGTCTATGATCCATTTTGATTGACTTGTAGAATTGGCAATAGTTGAAATGGATGATGTTAATCCCTGATTTATTGATTCCTTCTTCAATGATTCTTGAAATTTCATATATTGGTTATAATCTTCTGCTGACATAAGAACAGACTTCATATCCTTATTCAACTGTGAATTCTTGTATTGAAGTTTCCTACACTCAAATTTCATATGCCCTGGCTTCTTACAATATGTACAAAATTTTCCCTGATTTGAAGATCTAAACTCTGGAACATTTGGCCTTGGTGAATTGTTCCACGGTGATTTGGTTTCAAATTGAGTTTTCTGATTCTGGTTTCCCTGCACATAACCTCTGTTACTACTAATCATAGCACTCTTTACTCTAGTGCTTGATACTTGTGCATGAGCAATGTCAGAATGAAGAATTCTGCTAAACACTTCTTGTAACGAAGGGATATCTGAACCAGATAAGATCTGAGACTTACCAGATTCAAATTCTGATGTTAAACCAGCCAAGAAACTCATACTTGCTATTTGTTCTCGTTGTTGCTGCTGAACCTTAACATCTGAACTGATTGGAAGAAGCATGTTGAATTCCTCATATGTCTTCTTGAAGTTCATTAAATAACTCATAAGAGTTTGTTCTTGTTTCTCTGCTCGATAGAATGATTTGCACACTTCATACATCCTTGTTAGATTTCCCTTTCCAGAATATAAGAATTCTAAATATTCCATCAGCTCCTTAACAAACTCGCAATGATTGACCAGACCAATTACCTCACTATCAATTGAATTTCTGATTTGTAGAAATAATCGAGCATCAGATCTGAACCACATCAAGTCTTTCTCATCCTTTGAATCTGCCATAGGTGGATCTTCAGTTAAATAGATATCTTTATCTATACTACGAAGATATAATCGGATCGTCATACTCCAATTTAAGAAATTCAAATTATTCAACTTATGATCTGTAATTTTGGGCATCAATTGTATTGCATCCATCGCGATATTGTTCTCCCCAATTCTGGCATTACTTTCTGCACTGCTTTCTCCCATCCTTACTGATTCGAACTAAAACCCTTGTTAGATTTGAATCTTGAATTTTCGTGGCTCTGATACCATGTTAATTCAAATGAATACACGAAAATATGAAAGAGGGAAAAGCTGACTTATTATTTAGCCCACTATCTCCTTTTATACAATGCAACCAGGCCGAGAAAATAAGGCCCAAACGAAATAAAGAAAAACAAAAGAAAGCAACAAGTCTAACTGAAATAATATGTACATACAAATACATGAACTAAAATATAAACTATCTACACAATACTCACAACAACAACCAAATGCTTATTTCACACCGGATGGTTCTTTTACATTTTCCAAAACCAATTCATAATTGATGTCAAAATATCATATTCTCAAAACCATATCACTTTTGAATCATATTCACTTTCAAAATCACATTCACATCCAAAATAATATTCACTTTAAAAATCATATTTACTCAAATATATCATTTAAAAAAAAAGGTATCAATTCCAAATTCCAACTTAGGTTGTCTCATCATCTAGGATTTTAAATATAAATACTTCAACTTTACACGGTTTGAAATTTTAGAAAATAGTTTAGATAGTCATAAATAGTTTTAATGGTTTAAAAATAGTTTAAAATAGATTAAAATAGTTTAAATAGTAGAAATAGTTTAAAATAAATTTAAATTTGATTTAATTAGATTTTAAAATGATTTATATAGATTTAAAATAGATTAAATAAATTTAAAATAGATTAAATAGATTTAATTTATATTAAGATTTAAAATAGATTAAATTGAATAAAATTGATTAAAATGGTTAATTTAATTAAAATAGTTTCAACTAGTTTAAAATAGATTTCAAAGTTATATCCAAACATTTTCAATAACTCAATTCCAATAAATTCATTTATATTTGACACTTCAACTTTGAAATTCCAATTTAAATCCTTTGAACAATTCATTAACTCAATTCCAATTTCAACCTTAACGCTTGGATTATCGAAATAATTTAGTGTATATAAATCAATTTCTATTTCAAAATGCCAGTTAACCGAATTCAAAATTTAAAGAATTAAAAATCATTTAATTTAACCGATCCGGTGTCCATATATAATTTTCTACCCTATGGTCAAGTGATATGGATATTTATTATTTCAATCTGCAATTAAAGTTTTACGGTTATATATCATTTCAAACCGCAATCCCAAATTAAAACTTAAAATCCATAAAATCGCTCGAGTCTATCATTTTAACCCATAACGATTTTTCCTAAGCTATAGATCATTCGGGTATATATCATTTCAACCCATAGTGATTTTTCCTAATAATAACTAAGGGAACTGGCAGAGTGATAACTGTATATAAGTTTAAACATAACATCCAGTCATCCAATATCAAAAATCAAACATCCATCATAACCATCATCCAATTCGACCAATAAATTACAACAAATAACGGATTATCATTTACATGTAATTAACCGGCAAATTTAAATTCAATAATAAATTAAATGGAAATTTAATTCCAAATAAATTCAAATTAACTGGAATGACGATTTAAATATACCAAACAGTCATAAATAAATTTCTAATCACATCATATATTTAATTTAACTAATCAAAAGATAATTTAGAAGTTGTGAGTGGGTTAAAACACTCACATTCGATTTCAAATCGAGTTGAAATCCAAATTAAAGCCCAAAATTTGATGGTCTTAGAATTCATCCAAACAAGCATCAAATTGTCCGGAATTTCGATACGATCCCAGCGGAACAAACCACACCCAAAACCGAGTTCGTATGTAAAAGATATGACGATTAGAAGTTAAACTATTTAAAATTTAAAATAAATAAACTAATAATAACTTACTGACACGTCACACGCTCCTATCCACGTTCCTAGTGAAACCATCGTGCAAAACACATCCCGCTACTTGCCTTTGACCACGTTGCTACCCTATTGCGCCGCCTCGACGAACGCCACCACGGCCACCAACCTCACCGAACGACGCGCCGAACACCACTATGGCCACGCGACAACCATCGATCGCCTATATATCACGATTAGAAATTAAAACTACCAGCCGCCGCCTTATCTCTGAAACCCTAGTCGAATTGTTTAGGCCAATCTAACCATCCAATCGGCGTCTAAACTGCCTGGATGAGCTCCCCACAAGAATCTCCACAACCCGGTACCCTCGATTCGACGATCGGTCGACGATGATCAACCTCCTAACGGATGGCCAGGATTAAATCTCCAAATTCCGGACAGACATATGCCTAAATCATAAAATAAACTGCAGATCTAGCTTGCGCTCGATGAGAGCTTCGAATCGGTATATAATTTGTCAAGGTTTGGAGGAGTTTGAATTTTTTGAAATTGATTTGAAATTGAATTTTGGGTTTGAATGCAAATTGGGTTTCTGCTATTGGAGAAGAGAGAAGGAACAGTCAGATATAACTGTACGTATAGAAATGAGAAATGAAAGGCTCCTAGGGTTTTGAACAAACAATATATACTAACGAAGCCCAATGAGAAAGAATGAACATCTAAATAGATTTGAATTGACGATAACGACCCGAAAAGCCCGTTCTGTCTCCGGAACGAAAATGGGTCATCCCATATATCAAAATAGATGTTTTCGATGTTTTTAAACTCAATGGAATAGGTTTCAAGTCCTAGTTTCATCGTACGAAGAAGTTAGCTTTAAAATCAGCTTATTTCAAATTAATTTCAATTAAATTTAATTAAATTGATTTCTACGCGTTTCGAGCCCGTACGATCAAACGACAAGTCCGATCGCTACGAAACTTGAAATCTTACAATAATTCACTGTTACGGATCCGATGAAACTGGGTTTTTCGAAATCCGAGACAGTGGTTAAAATGGCTATTTTCACGTTAATTAAATAAATTATTATCAATTGATTAAATCACTTTTTAATTTCAAATCTTATAATTAACCGATTTTATCATTTTTGATCACTTAGACATTTATAATAATTTAAAACAAATTTACATATCAATTCGATGTTAAATATTACTCTAATTACAGTGTTCAATTCCAACTGTAATTAAATCCAATGAATTAAAATTTAATTTCAATAAATTGTTTTAATTTGATTTTGATCTTTTATTCAATTAATTATTACTCTATAGCCATAGTTAACATTTGTTTATATCTTATTACATAAATATTTTATTATTATCATCTTTTACCATATTAGTTGCAGTATTTCAATTACATTGAATTTTTTTGTCAATTTTATTAAAAATTTAAATCCCAATAAATTAACTTACCTTGGTTTTAATCTTTTATTTAAATCAATTATTGCGTTATGAATATAATTGAAATTTCTGTACATTTTATTGCATTCAATTTTTACAGTTATCGTCTTAAGTCATATTTAAGTAACATTTAGTTACATTTAATTATAATTGATTAAATAAATTGGTAACAAATAACAATTGTCACCTTTTCTACATTTAATCTCATTTGTATGTATGTTATCTACACACAAATGTTATAGTTATTTACACAACATTAATTTTATTCAATTACAATTTATTACTTACTATTTCATTAATTAATACAACATTTAAATTGTCAATTACTCTTTAATCCAATTATCAATTTATACACACATTATTACAATTAATTTACAACTTATAACCAATTATAACTTTTTAATCATTTCAATTAATTGGAATTAAATTTAAAGCAGTTATCAATTTCCTTGAATTAATACTATAACATTTCATTCCAATATTACATCTGATTATTAAATCATAAATTTTTGTTTCTTCCAACCTTAAATCACAAAACTTTATTAAATTAACTATTTTTAATTATCGAAAATTACGGATCGTTACACTCTCCCCCACTAAAAACTTTTCGTCCTCGAAAAGGGAAAAGAAGGGAAAAGAAGGGGAAAAGAAATCAATATATCTTATTTAAAATATTAAATTTATAACAATCAATTTATGTAATTAAATAATTTAAATAAAATATATCAATTTATAAATACTTAATTTCCTTTCATACTCAAGTTAATAAAAGTTTGAAACCATTTTTACTTTCACAAAATTTTCTAAGTCCAAAATTCACAGAAATTTCAGTAGAGTCTCCTTTGTACGGAGAGGTCTGGGAGAAATAATAATATCAATAATAACAAAATATATCATATTTTTAAAAATAATATATCCCAAACAACGGGGAAAACAATATAATATCGCTATAAACCATAATCCGAAACGGACCTATTTGTTGGGCAAACAACACTTATTTATAAAAACTGTTGGGATATCAATGGCGCCTGAACTCTCTTCCCCTCTCCCTCCTTCTTCTTCTCTGTCCTTCCCTCCCCTTCAATCTCCCTTATCCTCCCCTACCCTTCCTTCCTTCATCTCTGACCCTCCTCATACTGCCCCTCCACCCCTTCCAGACCCTCCTCCACCTTCGACGTCCGCACCTCTCTCTAATCCTTTACCCCCTTCTCCTCCCTTGCCTGCCTCCTCAGCCTGTCAACAAGCCTGGACTTCTTTATTCAAACGCAAACCAATACATGCGGGGAAGTACACACCTGTTGACCTTGCTCCTTCCCTCAACAATGACGTGCTCCAACTCTGTGAAGGTGTTGTGCAAGCTGGTGAGGAAGTTTGGTGTGACTTTCTTGTGGGGTTTTTTCTGGACAAACCTCTCTCATTCACTGCTGTAAAAAAGAAGCTAGAGAGTATGTGGAAGCTTAAGGGTTCCTTCACTATTCAATCAGATGGTAACATTTTTCTCTAGTCCTTCACCTGCTCTGATGACAGAGACAAGATTCTTAGAGCTGACCCAATAATTATGAGCAACAAACTTTTCATCATCACTGAATACAACTCATCTATAAGCAATGTTTGTGGAGCAGTGAAGGCAGTGCCAATCTGGGTCAGATTATACAACATACCTCTATTTGCAAAATCTAATTTTGGATCAAATTGGGTATGCAGCAGGTTAGGAAAACTTCTTTGCCTTGATGAAAGAACTGAAAATAAACAAAGACTTGATTTTGCTAGATGTTTAGTAGAAATAAATCCAAATCAGGAGCTAGTTGATGACTACTTAGTGCAACTGGTTGATGGTGGAGTGCAAAGAGTTTATGTAGACTACCTCTGGCGACCTGATATTTGTACTAAATGTAAAACTTTTGGTCACAAAACGATGGAATGTGATATAGAAGAAGTAGTGGTGGCTGAAGAAGTAATTGAGAAGTCCAAAAAAGTAAAGAAGAATGAAAAAGGAAAGCGAATGATAAGAACAAAGAAAATGTTAGTGAATAAAAGGTGGCAAAAGGTGAATAGATTTAGTAAAAATAAAGAAGGTAAAGTGACAGACAAGAGAAATAGTGGAGAGAAGCAAGCTGTTGGGATTGATGTTAGCAAGGAAGGGAGTTTTGTGCAAAAGGTTACTAATGCTAATAATGATGTTGAGATTGAGGAGGGAGAAATTAGAGAGAATGTAGTGGAAGAAAATCCTTTGAAGGAAACTAGTAATAAAGGTGATGTAAACCAAAGTGGTACGAGTAATCTGCATGAACAAGCAGAAGTGAACATTCCCATGCAAAAAGAAAATATAGGTGTTGCTGCATCAAACAACAGAGAACCAGACAATCTAACCATTAATGAACTAGTGATGGAAAATGGAATTATAACAGAAAATAGGTTTGACATCGTAAATTCAGTTGAAGCCTTCTTGGATGATGCAAGTATTATGCAGACACAAAACTTAATTGCTGGTGAGACCAATAACCCTCAAAATACACAAGCATCAGTAACATCAAACCTTTCCCTTTCAACTACCTACAATAATTCCACTAATCAACCAACTCCACATCAAGATACCTTGGTAGATCCTACTGTCCAAGGGAATGATCATCAATCGAACACTACTCTTACTCACACTGGAAGCCATGGCATCACTCCTCATACCCGATTCAACCAGGTTGAAACCCAATCAGATCCTCAACCTCAAGTTCATGACCCTCTTGAACCTAAATATCCTTATAACCATATTCCTCCTCCACATGCATATAAGCCTCCAGTCCCCAACCTAGCAGCCACCGTCTCCCCGCCAGCCAAGGCAAAGAATCCTCCAAGCACCAATGCTCATGATTATCCTACTAGGAGCAAAGAAAAGAAAGGCCGTAAAAACACCCAGTTTAATCAATGTTTGAAGCAATAGGAGCATGGAACATTAGGGGAGGCCACAATGACATTAAGCTCTCACAATGCAAGATGATTATTGCTGAATATAAATTGAAAGTTATGGAAATTTTGGAAACTAAACTTGATCAACATGCTACTGCTAGAGCAGCTAGACTTATCAATCCTTCATGGGGTTTCCTACACAACTTAGACCAAGCTCCATATGGTAGGATTCTTATTCTGTATGACCCCTGCTTAATAACCCTCTCTATCATAACCTCATCTCCTCAATTCATCCATTGCCATGCAGTTTCCCCCACAACTCACTTTTCTTTCTATCTGACATTTGTTTATGCTTTCAACTCTGTGAATGCTAGAAAGTCTCTTATGCACTCTATAACCTTCTTTAGACAAAACTCCCATCCTTGGCTGATCCTAGGGGATTTCAACTGTTGTTATGAGCTCAATCAAAGATTAGGAAGGAATGCCCTATCTAACAACGAAATAAAACCTTTAAAATCCTGCCTTATTAATTCTGAGCTTATCACTTTTAAAAAAACTGGGATGCAGCATACATGGAATAATAAAAGAATCTCTAGCCCAAGAACTTACTCTTCCATTGACCATGCTTTTTGCAATCAAAATGCTCTTGATTATTGGCCAGCCATTTCTTTACACTCTCCTCCCCCTCTTTTATCTGACCACTCCCCTTTAATCCTAAGCTTGAGTTCAGTTGCTATGATAAATAATAAAAGTTTTAAATTTTTTAATGCTTGGATTGGTGAGCCTGATTTCCAAGATGAGGTAAGGAAAATCTGGCTCACACCTTTCTTTGGTAATCCTCTTGTTATTTTGCAGAGGAAACTAGGAGCCTTGAAAGCTCATCTTAAACAGTGGGCTGGAGCTAAATATGGCAAAGGAGGAAGGCAAAGCAATTACTGGAGAATTAAGCTTGAAGAAACTCAAACTCAACTGATGAATGATGTTCAAAACCCTACCCTAGCAAGCTTAGAGCATTATATTTCTGAACAATACCGACAAGCATTGATCAAGGAGGATTCAATGTTGAAACAAAAAGCCAGAAACAAATGGTTTGGAGATGGTGATAGGAATTCTGCCTTCTTTCATGCTACTCTAAGGGCCAAGCAGAATAGAGACAATATCAAGATGATTGAAGATAATGTGGGTAATATGCACAACAACAAGGCTGATATTGAAAATGCTTTCATAAGTCATTTTAGAACATTGTTTGGTAACTCGACCAACTTCATCCCTGGCATTGACACAATTGACCCGCAAATTATACCTCAAATTAGTGAGCAAGAGAAAAAAACCCTAGGCATGGAAGTTCTCCCTTCTGAAATTAGAAAGGCTATGTTCTCTTTAAAAAGAAGTTCTAGTGGAGGACCCGATGGTTTTAATGCTATGTTTTACTACTCTTGCTGGGATATAGTCTCTGATGATGTTATCTGTGCCATTCAACATTTCTTCAAAACTGCAAAGTTAGTGCAATTTTTCAATAACACTAATATTACCCTTGTTCCCAAAGTCAAATGCCCTAGTAAGGTGGCTGAGTTCAGACCAATATTTTGTTGTAATACTATCTATAAGTGTATCACCAAAATCATAGCCTCAAGACTTAAAACTGTCCTACCCTCCATTATCTCCCCCAATCAAGCTGCATTTCTGACAGGTAGGAGTATTCTAGACAATGTGCTCTTATCACATGAGCTCTTGAATGGTTATGCAAGGGATAATATATCTGCTAGAGGTATGTTAAAGCTAGATATAATGAAGGCTTTTGATATGTTGCAGTGGGATAGTATAGTCAGAATAATGGGATATATGAACTTCCCCCATCATTTTATAACATGGATTTATGAGTGTATTATAGGTGCCAAGTTCTCTATAATTATTAATGGGGCTCTCGTGGGGTTCTTTAATAGTAAACAAGGTGTTAGGCAAGGGGACCCTATTTCTGCATACATTTTTATCATGGTCATGGAACTCCTTACAAGAATGATTAATAAGTTGGTTGAAAGTAATTTGTTTAGCCTTCACCCAAAGTGTAAAGACCCTAGGGTAACTGCCTTAATGTTTGCTGACGATTTGGTTATTTTCTGTAACCCTAATCTTCCCACTATTAAAGCAATTCTAGACACCCTGTCTGATTTTCACAACATGACTGGTCTTAAGGTTAACCTAACAAAGTCTGAGATGCTTCTTGCTGGAGTGCCACAGCACACCATAGATATTCTGGAGGATTACACTGGTCTGAGAAACCACAATGATACCAGCTCTTACTTAGGGCTTCCTCTTGCAACAACCAAAATCACTGTAACTCAATGCATGCCTCTTTTCTATAGAATTACTAATAAGCTGAATTCATGGACAAATAGATTGTTAAGTCAAGCAGGTAGAATTACTTTGGTTAAGGCAGTTATGTTCTCTATGCAAGTGTATTGGTCAAGAACCTTTCTACTTCCCTCAAAGCTAACAAAAATGATCAGAACAGCGCTGATGAGATTTATATGGAATGGAAAAACTGAAGGGAATTACTCTTCACCAATTGCCTTTAAAGTTATAGAAAGGCCAATCAAATTTGGAGGCTTAGGTATACTTAACGTGGCACTTTGGAACAAAGCTGCCATGATGAAACATCTAGATAACGTATTAAATGAAAAGGATAATGTCTGGGTTGTCTGGTCCAGAAAAAATGTTTTAAGAGGTAGGAATTTCTGGCAAATGAACCCTCCACAGAAAATAAGTTGGACCTGGCGAGCTCTTTTTAAGTATAGGGAAGTAATTATGCCTCATGTGCAATACAAAGTTGGTGTTGAATATGACACAAAAGTTTGGTCTGATCCTTGGTTGAATAAGGGATTAACTCTTGAAAAATCATGTTCTTATCTTGAAAAAGTGTTGAGTGGTATAGGTCAAAGTGCTGAGGTAAGAGATTATATCATTTTCAATTCTATTTGTTTGCCACCTTTACTGTGTAATGGAAATCTGCATTACAGTGTACAAGCTCGTAATATAAAAGTTCACAACGGTATGGACAACAAAATCATGTGGGGTTCTGGAAGCAATGCTTTCTCTATTTCATTGGTATACAGTTCACTGGCAGGTTTGGATAATCTCATAACATGGAAATGGTACAAAAGGGTTTGGAAAAAGGACAATCCTGCTAAAGAAAATATCAATCTTTGGAAGATTTTAAATAAAGATTTATTTACAAAGGACAAGCTAAGGGATAGAGGAATGCTCATAGACACGTCTTGTACTTTTTGCAATGCTAATGAGGAAACAAGGGACCACTTGTTCTTCTCTTGTCCTATCATTTGTTCTCTATGGACTGATCTTATGCTTGTAACAGGAGGGCATCTCGTGGCTGGTACAAACTCAGACCTATGGGATCAAATCTATAGACTGACAGGAGAAAATGGAGATAGAAAAAGATCATTCCTTTACATGCTTAAAAAAGTGGTCAGAGTGATATGGGATGTAAGAAATACTAATGTGTTCAGACAGGATAGCAGGTTGACCCCTTCGCAGCTAAGGTCCAAAGTTTATGCAGCTATCAGATCAGACATTTCATGTCTTGGGTTCATTTTCGATCCTGGAATTAAAAGAGCTCTTGATGTAATCTCTTGAGTTTTTATTTTGTGTTTCTTGTTTTTGTTTATTTTTTTTCTTCTTTTTTGGTGCGCCTTATGTTTCTATGTACTCTTATATTTATGTGTGTCTAAGGTGCTCCAATAAAGTGGTAGGGGACCATCCAACCCCGCTTGCCTTGCAAAAAAAAAACAACGCTTATTTATGAAACCAAAAGCAGTAGCTATTGCTTCCATAACCTGTACTTCACTTACAAAATTCAAAAAAGTTAATAATTATATAAATGAGAATATTTGTTTATTTCTATTAGTCACAACCAAATCAACACAACATACAATAGTCACAAGCAGCAAAACAATACAATCATCACATGCAATCAAAGAAATCAACCATCCATCAATAGCAATCAAACAAATTGTTTATTTGGGTTTAGACACCTTATGACGCCCCACCTCTATACTCACACTAGCTAAGGACACTACCGAGTAATGCCATCGACTAGCACGAAGAATAAGGCTGTTGAGGAGTGACCATCTGTCCAATTGCTTTGTGCGAGTACCGATATGTCAGATAATATAACTTACATTTCATTTCAAGAGGAAATCTGACATATCGAATACAAACTCAAAGCTACCACACAGTGGCTATGTGGACTTCAGAAACAAATATAGAAGTAAACATAACACAAATCAGTCATAGATATTCATATCACAAAGGCGAAAACAGATATGAATATATCACATAGAAGTGTACATCAAAGTAGTGGTCAAACTAAATCCACTACATCACAAAAGAATAGATACAAGTGCTAGAAAAAAGAATAAGTATACATCAAGGAGTCTCTATCTCAAATGTATACTAACAAAAACTACTATGCTGAAGTAGTTAGCCAAAAGTCAGGTGAAGGACCCTGATAAGAAGTCAAGCAGGAGCACCTGAAATACCTCGGTCTGACCCGAGTATTATTTAAGAAGAAAATAATAAACACAAATATTGACAAAACAAATCAATGCCAATCGCATTCTTTAAAGAATCGCATTCTTTAAATTATTCACCAAAACACAAATATTGGCAAAACAAATCAATGCCAATCGCAAAAATCGGTGAAACACAAATTCTAGAAATCATCAACTAGAAATTCAGAAATCACAAAAGGGGGAAGGCCTGTCACAAACAGGAGCATGAAAACTCACCAACACGTGCATCACAAACGGAACGCTATTCCATGGTCGATAACCATCAATATTGAGCCGAAGCTCCACAAACGGCCCGAAGACCATGGGTCGCTACCCCACCAAATTGAACCGAAGTTCCACAAACGGGGTTTTTAGTCCCCACACAAACAAAGAGACATCGCACATCGCTAGTCTAAATCACAAAATGATCATCATCGATCAATAAAAGTGTGAATCACACTAAGCTAGTAAATATATGAGTTTAGCTTTATGTCCCATAACCACTGGCTTAACTTAAATATTTACGAACAAATTGTAGACTTCCACTCGAAAATTGTCACAAGATTTCAATCGAACAAGTCTAAGAATTAACCGACAAAGTAAACGCAAGCGTTTCATACCACTTGTTTTGCTAAGTCGTTTAATTGGATTTCTCGTACGGATGAGGTAAAGGTTTGTATATACTAATAGATTGGAAAACAGTTTTTATAAACGAGATTTGTATTAAAAATAGAGTTGGAATCATCTTTGTGAAAAAGTTTGAATATTTACTACTAGTATAGAAACCTTTGTATTTTAAAGTGACAAATCACAGAAATGATTGTAGAAATAATCAATCACCAAAATCCACATTCGATGACGTGAATTAAAACCATAAAAATCGATACCGAATCCATCAAAATGGATATTCCCAAAAATCCCGAAAAAGAAGTCATCAAAGTCGATAAATGATAACAACAATTCGGATCATCGAAATCGATTAAAAACCGGAAACCAGCACGGAACTGCCTAAAATAGGTATAAAGCAAATTTCACAGATTCAGTCGACTGAACCAGAAGGTCAGTCGAATGATACAAGGCCAGAAACTCTCGGGTTCCTGGCTCGGTCGACTGACCTTCTGGTTCAGTCGATTGATACAGGACAGGAAACATTCGTTTCCTAATATTAAGCGACTGAACCAGAAGGTCAGTCGACTAATACAGGGCCAGAGAATTTTTTGGTCCCTAGTTCAGTCGACTGACCTTCTGGTTCAGTCGACTGAACTGCCATTTCCAGTATTTCCAACCTAGCCCCCAAAAGGGGCAAAAATCCAAACGGGAGCGATCAGACGAGCATCGGAGATTAGGGATTCATGCCAAGCGACAACCTAGCCTTATAGGCTCTCCGATACACCCCAACAACGTGTTCAAACATCAAAGATAGGATTTTTAAAGATTTGACTTCAAAACACCAAAAATTGGAATATTCATCAAACCATTTCAATTCAAAAGCAAATGAACAAGGAATAGATGTTAGGAATTACTGCCAAACAACTATCAAAGATATAGACATAGATGTGAGTTCAAAAACTCACCTTTTCAACCCAAAACAACAAATGAGAAGCTCTAAAGCAAAGGAAAGATCAACTACTCTTCAATTTCAACTCTAGAAGCTCCAATCTAAGATCATAAGCAATATTTCCTAAGTTAGGTTATAGGAAATTTCTGAAATTGGAGAGAGATTGAGATGGAGAAGAATAAGAGGATGCTTACCTTAGCTTTTCTTTGATGTTGGAGCTAGAATTTGTATTTCTTACTTAAACTAGGGCTTGGAATTCTATTTTCCTTTCTCTTCCCCCATTTTTACCTTAGCTTGAGTGTTAGGAAATGTTATGAAGGAATGAAGTGGAGTGGAGTGGGAGTTAGGGTATTAGATGGGTTGGGTGTTAGGTTATTGGGCTTAAACCCAAACCCAAAGCCCTAAATGAAAATATCAAAATTTTACTCAACTCCAAACATATCGATGTTTATACTCAAAAAAGTCGCAAATGCCATTTTGGACTCAATGGAAGTGGTCTCGAGTCCTAATTCGACTGTTTGCAAAAAGTGACATTTCGGACTTAAATACGACTAACGATGCTATATTTTAATAAAACATTTAAATATACAATCGTAAAATATGCGGTTGTTACAGACTCCCCTCCTTAAAGAAATTGCGTCCTCGCAATACTTAAGAAAAAGAAATAAAAAGTAACAACCATACCAAGGCACAACAACACACAAAAAAAAGAAATTTTGAAATGAGAAGTTCACCTTAAGGAGCACGAGAGAGTAAGTCCGGATGTGTTCGCTCGATGAATTCTCTGGATTCCCAAGAGCAATCCTTAGGATTTGAGGACCATTGAACTTTCACAAGAGGGACATCTTTATTTCGAATGTGTTTAACCTCCGTAGCAATAATACGGATAGGATGTTGCTCATAAGTAAAATTAGGCGAAACTTCAATTTCTTTAATAAAACCGGGCTCAAGAATAGAATCTGAATTTCGAAGGCATTTCCATAATTGAGAGACGTGGAATACGTCATGAATAGTAGAAAACTGAGCCGGTAATAAAAGGCGATAAGCCACGGAACCAATGCGTTCGGTGATGAGAAATGGACCAATATATCGAGGTGCTAATTTTCCTGATCGACTGAAACGCACAACACCCTTCATAGGTGAAACATGAATAAACACAAAATCTCCCACAGAAAATTCTAATTTCCGTCTTTGGTTATCGGCATAGGATTTTTGTCTACTTTGAGATTCTTTCATCCTATGACGAATAAGGTCAATCTTTTCTGTGGCATCACGGATAAAATCTGGACCTAAAACCAGCTTCTCACCGGCTTCAAGCCAACACGAAGGAGATCGGCATGGCCTTCCGTAGAGTACCTCAAAAGGTTCCATACTAATACTGGATTGGAAGCTATTATTATAGGAAAACTCAACAAGAGAAATATGATCTTCCCAACTTCCACCAAAATCAAGAACACATGCACGAAGGAGATCTTCAAGAGTTTGATTCACACGCTCGGTTTGTCCATCGGACTGAGAATGATAAGCGGTGCTAAAATTAAGCTTCGTTCCCAAAGCTTTTTGAAGACCTTTCCAAAATCCACTAGTAAATAATGGATCACGATCACTAACAATATAAGTAGGAACTCCATGTAATTTAACAATTTCCTTGACATAGAGTTTAGCCAAAATAGGTACGGTCCGATTGGACCGAACGGGAATAAAATGGGCAGATTTTGTAAGTCTATCTACTATCACCCATAGGCTATCATGACCCGAACGAGAACGGGGAAGACCGTCAATAAAGTCCATGGAGACTTGATCCCACTTCCATATTGGAATTTCCAAAGGTTGCAATAACCCACCGGGCCTTTGATGCTTGGCCTTCACGAGTTGGCAAGTCATGCAACGCTTAATAAAGTTAGCAATATCATATTTCATTCCATCCCAATAATAAAGTTGCTTCATATCCACGTACATTTTACCACTACCGGGATGAATGGTAAATTTAGAACGATGAGAATCTTCTAATATGTCTTTACGAAGATCAATAATATTTGGCACAATAAGTCTACCAAATTTTCGAATACCGCCACGAGCATCAATATCAAAGTCTTTCAAACCTTCAATATCAATTTTATCCCTACAACTTTGGCTAAGAAGAACCAGTTCGGGATCATGCTTTTGAGCTTCAAGAATGCGGTCTAAAAGAGAAGGATGATCCTCAAGGCTACACAAAACAAGAGATGAACATGAATTGGATTCACGATCTCGAATCTCACAAGTGGATAAAGTCGTGAGATCATTGCACTCAGATATCATCAGAGAAACAACCGCTTGTTGCTTACGACTAAGGGCATCGGCAACATGATTACCCTTTCCAGGAGTATAAAGAATATCAAGATCATAAGATGCAAGGAACTCGAGCCAATGTTGTTGACGCAAATTAAGTTCCTTTTGAGAAAATAAATACTTCAAAGATTTATGATCGGTGTAGAGAACAAATTTCTCTCCCAAAAGATAATGACGCCAAATTCTAAGAGCGAAAACAATAGCTGCGAGCTCTAAATCATGAGTGGCATATCTAGTCTCGGCAGGTTTTAATTGCCTAGAAGCATAAGCGATAACACGTTCCCTTTGCATGAGAACGGCACCCAAACCAACACGACTAGCATCGGTATAAACAATAAAATCTTGGTTCCCTTCGGGAATCACAAAAATAGGAGCCATGGAAAGGAGTTCTTTTAGTTTCTGAAAAGCAGCTTCACATTTGTCTGACCAAATGTATTTAACTCCCTTCTTTGTCAAACTAGTGAGAGACACGGAAATTTTAGAAAAGTCTTTTATGAATCAACGATAATAGCCCGCCAATCCGAGAAAGCTATGAATTTCCATCACACTCTCTGGTCTCTTCCAATTTTGAATCGCTTCAATCTTTGAAGGATCCACGAAAATTCCGGATTCAGAAATAATATCCCCCAAAAATTTCACACGAGATTGCCAAAAGTGGAATTTAGAAAATTTTGCTTTCAATTGGTTGCTCCTAAGAGTTTCCAACACAATCCGAAGATGATTTTCATGTTCTTCCTCGGTTTTAGAATAAATAAGAATATCATATATAAAGATGAGAACAAATCGATCGAGGAAGTCTTTGAAAACTTGATTCATAACGTCAACGAAATAAGCTGGAGCATTCGTCAAACCAAATGGCATAACAAGCCATTCATAAGATCCATAACGAGTATGGAATGATGTCAAAGGAATGCTATCTTCTGCAATACGAAGCTGATGAAAACCGGTTGCTAAGTCTAACTATGAAAAGACTCTAGCACCACTAGTTGATTGAATAAATCATCAATTCGAGGTAAGGGATATTTATTCTTGATGGTAATATTATTAAGCTTGCGGTAGTCAACGCAAAGCCTAAGTGTACCATCAGATTTCTTCACAAAAATAGCTGAAGCTCCCCATGGAGAGGAACTAGAACGAACAAACTGTTTTGCTTCCAATTCGGATAATTGTTTACGCATCTCCTCATTTTCCTTATTAGACATACGATAAGGAGGACGAGTGATTGGTAGAGCTCCTGGGATTAGATTAATTCTGAACTCAATTGCTCGCTTAGGTGGTAATCCTAAAACGGGCTCAAATATGTTGGGAAATTCACAAACAATGTTAATGAGAGAAATAACATCTTCCTCATCATCATTATCGTCATCATGAGGATTTAGATAATACAAGGATGCTTTCAAATTGGAATCTAAATCTTTCAGAACAAGAGAAATCTGCTTAAAAGATTGAGGATGTCGAAGATATATAGTCCGCTCAGGACATAGGATATGGGCTTCATATCGGTTAAGCCAATCCATCCCCAAAATCATTCCGAAGCCTAAGTAACGCATAACATGCAAATCGGCACGGAAAGAGTAATCGCATAAAATAATCTCGACATCTTTACATAGTAAACTGAGTGTTGCGGATCCACCAACCGGATTCGCAATTCTCAATGAAGTCATCAAGCCAATAACATTCAAAGACAAGGCATCAACAAGTTCTTTTGATATAAAAGAGTGAGATGCACCCGTATCAAAAGGAAGTCGAATAGGAAAATCACGAAATATAATAATGCCATCAAGGATAGAATGAGAAATACCTTAACCACGAGAAGTGTTAGTAGGGGCTTGTACAACATTTAGCTTGCCTTCCTTCTTGCTTTGAAGTTTGGGACATGAAGATATAGTACGACCCGAACTTTTGCAATAGCGACAAGTAAGAGACTTCGGACACTTGTTCGCATAATGGTCCTTAAAACCACAATTGTAACATTCTCCACGACTAGAGGTAGGAGTTTTTGCTACCAAAGTTGCTTGCTTCCCTTTCTTATTGGGATTAGGCTTGAATTTAAAAGGCCTCTTCTTATTGATGTTTTGTTTGGCTTCAACATCACTTTCTTTATCGGCCTCTTCGAGTCGAAGAACGATATCAACAAGCTGATTGAAAGAAACTTCTAATTTTAGAAGTAATGGCTTTTTGAGGTTCTTATTCAACCCATAGACAAATCTCTGATTTTTCTTCAATGGGGTATTAATATACTCGACCCCATATTTAGATAGAGATTCGAAAGATGCGACGTAATCCGTCACAGAAGATTCACCTTGAACAAGGTCAATAAAACGTCGGGCTAAAGATACCTTTTCAGCTTCTGGCACAAATTTTAACTCGAATCTTTCCCGGAATTGCTCCCAAGTAAGATCCGCTTCAATAATTTCCGAGATCAGAAGCTCATACCAATCTAATACTCTTTCTTGGAGCATGCTAGAAGCCACTTGGACTCGATGTAGATCAATAAGATTCATGCGGGAAAAGATGCGATCGCATGTTCTAAGCCAAGCTTGGACTTCTATTACGCTTTCGGAACCCTTGAAAGGCTTTCCACCCAAGCTGGTGTAATCACTGCACAAGCGTGCAAACCCAGATTTAGGATGAGTAGGCTCTGGAATGGGTCCGATAGCTTGAGCATTTTTCACAAGATCTAGAACTTACTGAGTAGATATAAATACTCCATCTTGAGGAGCAGCACTGGATTGACCGGCGCTAGGACAGCCTGGTCTAACCATTTCTCTTCTCTAAGAAAGAAATAAAGAAGAGGAAAAAGGTTTTTATCAGAATGAATATCAAACAAACTTGATTGATAAAACAAGGCATCATAAAAAGAAATAGGATAGAACGGTACGAAGATTCGAATTAAATCCTATGGCACGATTCCTAAGAAAGACTTAGGACAATGATCCTTGCTAGATTATTCTACATTGTTTCGAAGTTTGGCTCTGATACCAAGCTATGACGCCCCACCTCTATACTCACACTAGCCAAGGACACTACTGAGTAATGTCGTCGACTAGCACAAAGAATAAGGCTATTGAGGAGCGACCATCTGTGTAATTTCTTTGTGCGAGTACCGATATATCAAATAATATAACTTACATTTCATTTCAAGAGGAAATCTGACATATCGAATACAAACTCAAAGCTACCACACAGTGGCTATGTGGACTTCGGAAACAAATATAGAAATAAACATAACACAAATCAGTCATAGATATTCATATCACAAAGGCAGAAACATATATGAATATATCACATAGAAGTGTACATCAAAGTAGTGGTCAAACTAAATCCACTACATCACAAAAGAATAGATACAAGTGCTAGACAAAAGAATAAGTATACATCAAGGAGTCTCTATCTCAAATGTATACTAACAAAAACTACTATGCTAAAGTAGTTAGCCAAAAGTCAGGTGAAGGACCCTCATAAGAAGTCAAGCAGGAGCACCTGAATTACCTCGGTCTGACCCGAGTATTATTAAAGAAGAAAATAAAAAACGAATCAGTCTAGCTATAAATATTAGATAAAATGAGATAGGATAAGAGATATGACAAAAACGTATGATAACAATAATGCCATACTGCGACAAGTATACATCAAATAACAACAAAAATCATACAATATCCTAAATCATCTCAAACATCCAAAAAGAATCGCATTCTTTAAATTATTCACCAAAACACAAATATTGACAAAACAAATCAATGCCAATCGCAAAAATCGGTGAAACACAAATTCTAGAAATCATCAACTAGAAATTCAAAAATCACAAAAGGGGGAAGGCCTATCACAAACAGGAGCATGAAAACTCACCAACACGTGCATCACAAACAGAACGCTATTCCATGGTCGCTAACCATCAATATTGAGCCGAAGCTCCACAAACGGCCCGAAGACCATGGGTCGCTACCCCACCAAATTGAACCGAAGTTCCACAAACGGGGTTTTTAGTCCCTACACAAACAAAGAGACATCTCACATCGCTATTCTAAATCACAAAATGATCATTATCGATCAATAAAAGTGTGAATCACACTAAGCTAGTAAGAGTTTAGCTTCATGTCCCATAACCACTGACTTAACTTAAATATTTATGAACAAATTGTAGACTTCCACTCAAAAATTGTCACAAGATTTCAATCGAACAAGTCTAAGAATTAACCGACAAAGTAAACGCAAGCGTTTCATACCACTTGTTTTGCTAAGTCGTTTAATTGGATTGTCATACGAATGAGGTAAAGGTTTGTATATACTAATAGATTGGAAAACGGTTTTTATAAACGAGATTTGTATTAAAAATAGAGTTGGAATCATCTTTGTGAAAGAGTTTGAATATTTACTACTAGTATAGAAACCATTGTATTTTAAAGTGACAAATCACAGAAATGATAGTAGAAATAATTAATCACCAAAATCCACATTCGACGACGTGAATTAAAACCATAAAAATCGATACCGAATACATCAAAATGGATATTCCCAAAAATCCCAAAAAAGAAGTCATCAAAGTCGATAAATGATAACAATAATTCGGATCATCAAAAATTTATTAAACATCGGAAACCCGCACGAAACTGCCTAAAATAGGCATAAAGCAAATTTCACAGATTCAGTCGACTGAACCAAAAGGTCAGTTGACTGATACAAGGCCAGAAACTCTCGGGTTCCTGGCTCAGTCGACTGACCTTCTGGTTCAGTCGACTGATACAGGCCAGGAAACATTCGTTTCCCAGTATCAGTCGACTGAACCAGAAGGTCGGTCGACTGATACAGGGCCAGAGAATTTTCTGGTCCCTGGTTCAGTCGACTGACCTTTTGGTTCAGTCGACTGAACTGCCATTTCCAGTATTTCCAGCCTAGCTCCCAAAAGGGGCAAAAATCCAAACGGGAGCGATCGGACGAGCATTGGAAACTAGGGATTTATGCCAAGCGACAACCCAGTTTTATAGGCTCTTCGATACACCCCAACAACGTGTTCAAACATCAAAGATAGGATTTTTAAAGATTTGACTTCAAAATACCAAAAAATGGAATATTCATCAAACCAATTCAATTCAAAAGCAAATGAACAAGGAATAGATGTTAGGAATTACTACCAAACAACTATCAAAGATATAGACATATATGTGAGTTCAAAAACTCACCTTTTCAACCCAAAACAACAAATGAGAAGCTCTAAAGCAAAGGAAAGATCAACTACTCTTCAATTTCAACTCTAGAAGCTCCAATCTAAGATCATAAGCAATATTTCCTAAGTTAGGTTATGTGAAATTTATGAAATTGGATAGAGATTGAGATGGAGAAGAAGAAGAGGATGCTTACCTTAGCTTCTCTTTGATGTTGGAGCTAGAATTTGTATTTCCTACTTAAACTAGGGCTTGGAATTCTAATTTCCTTTCTCTTCCACCATTTTTACCTTAGCTTGAGTGTTAGGAAATGTTATGAAGGAATAAAGTGTAGTGGAGTGGGAGTTAGGGTATTAGATGGGTTGGGTGTTATGTTATTGGGCTGAAACCCAAACCTAAAGCCCTAAATGAAAATATCAAAATTTTACTCAACTCCAAACATATCGATGTTTATACTCAAAAAAGTCGCAAACACCATTTTAGACTCAATGGAAGTGGTCTCGAGTCCTAATTCGACTGTTTGCAAAAAGTTACATTTCGGACTTAAATCCGACTAACGATGCTATATTTAAATAGAACATTTAAGTATACAATCGTAAAATATGCGGGTTGTTACACACCTTTAATCTTACAAATGACAAATAAACTACTAAGTATACCATACACTCAATAGTCTTAGATAACTTAATAGATTATTTATACATCTTAAACAATTTAAAGTATCACATCCCAAACATCTCATAAGCCAAACAAATAACAATTTCAAATATTATTTAAGTTCATTCTTATTAATCTCCTTTCACATTATTTACTATTCTTTTTCTTCATTTCATACAATGATTATTCTCTTTAATTTACATTCATTACTTACAAAACTCATTTTCCATTCATTTATACAATACCATTTTTCTTTTCATTACTTTACATTCATTGCTTACATAGGTTATTTTCATTTCAATTATTAGATTATTTATTATGTAAATCTCTTTACAATTTAATTCACCATTAATGGATGATTTCTTTTTCACATTCATTCTTCCATATATAGTATTATTAAATATTAAATCCATTTCTAAATCATTTCAATGCGTTTTGAAGTCATAATCATTCCATTAATATAGTACTCATTTTAATTATAAATGAGTTCGATATTAATTTAAGTTTGTAATTATTTACTTACAGTATTCACCTTTTTTATTAAATCTGACTATAGATGGCTTAAATGTTAACTTAAGCTTATAATCATTTTTCTTACATTATTCACTTTTATTACATTTAATTAGTAGCATTTCAAACTATTAACTTTAGTTTATAACAATTTATAATATTAGAATTCTTATTTATAGAAGTAATTCCATTGAACACTTTCATTTTTCCAAGTTTTACTTGTATAATATTCTTTTACATATTCTTATTAACATTTCAACTTTTAATGATTTGGTAAGTCATATATATGTTTTAAGAATGTAATTGAATGCTACAAAAGTTTATCTTATTGATTTCAGTTAACAAAATGTTCAATAATTACATCTTCTAGACTTTTATATCCTTTGATTTATAGGTTAAAAATTTCAAATTTCTTGTGTATTTCATTAATAACTTAGCGTTTAATTTCTAAATTTCATTTCAGAAGTTCCAATTATTAAATAGTTAAAATTTCATTCCATTGCAATAATCAAAATCTCTAATTTATAGAAATTTAAAAACTAAATGTCGGGTTCCATTTCAAATCATTTAAAATTATATATATATATATATATATAGACACACACTCATAGCTTTTATATATATCAAATCATATTTGGAAATTAAAATTTAAGATTTGTTTATCAAAACAAACGTGTAGTAAGGCTACTACAGTGGTCTTCCCACTTTGAAACTCGAAAATGAACGCCGATGATGCATGCACTCATCACCGATATTATTTTCCAGCGACAGAGAGGGGAGTACAGAACTTATTTCCTTAAAAAAATTCTTTTAAAAATTTCTTTCAAATCATATTGAAATGTTTATATCTGAAAATATTTCGAAATAATAATATTATATTCCAAAATCTTTTGGAAAACCAATTTCAAAAATCCTGGAACTTAAGTTCTTAAATTATCAATTTATATTCATTTTATCCTATTTTCCAATCAATATTTATAAAATTTCTCTACCTAGCAAACAACATATTACATCCAATTATATTGCTTTTAAAATTATTCCTTTTTATAAAAAATATAATACTAGGCAAAATTATTTCATTTACCTATATTTCAAAACAATATTGTGCCAGTATGCCTTATTAAGTGTTTAGAAATCCCTATCGATGCCATAGCATCCTATGTACCGACCAGAATTTATAAATATGAAACGGAATAAATTAACACAATACAAAAACCTTTTATAACACTAACAAATACGCTCTCCCATATATATACACTCAACGAATCATTCTAGGGTATTACTGCCCTATTTCTAATGATTCAGACCCCATAAAACTAAGGTTATCGCTAAACCAAAGTTCTGGTACCAACTGTAATGACCTGCCTTTTTGGACGTTTTAAGCAGACACACATGTCAGACTCAAACCGTTCAAAAGGGCAGATTATTAATGGGTAAATAAGAAAAAGCAAAGAAAGAAAGAAAATAAAAACAAATACAGAATTTCGTAGTGGAATGACAAAATATAATAATCAAATAAACAATTCATCAAGCTATTTATAAATAACATTTGATTACACTTTTAAAATACAGATCAGAGTTACATACAACAGGAATAAATAAATAATGCAGCGGAACAATATAAAGCAGTGGAATAAATATAATAAATAATAATAGCATTAAATCTCCATCTTCGTCCTCTAGAAAGTAGTCTTCGATAAAACTGAAAAGCTCAGACTGACCTGAGCGAATTGAAAAGACAAAACACTCGAGTCAGAACTAAAAGATCTTATGTAAGTTAAATCAACAGTAAATAAATATAAGTGTAACGACATCAGAGATGTTTACGAGGTTTTGACATCTCCTATCCAGTGTCTAACGTGAGTGCAATAACTTAAGAGATGTTCGGGATTTCCATCTCCTAAGGATCCATTAAACTATCTACTATGTAGTACAATACGCTATTATAATAGTGTCTACAGTAAAGTAAAGTATTAAAATAGCGTTAAGGCATTACCCATATCCCCCTTAACACATTTTTATATATTTCCATAGTCTATACAGTACCGTAATTCGTCCATAAACTGGAGGGCTTTCAGAGGGCACTCCATAGGTATGGTACAAACCAAACTCGTAAAAGGCGTGCTAGGGCATGTGAACAAGACACTCGAGGCAATGCCAGGGTAGATATACCAATTGCGGATCCGGACTGGTGGTAACGCATAACAGCTACTACCGCCCACCTCGGAACACACTCTCCTAATCAAAATCAAGGGGTGGCCACCAAATCATCACAAAGTCATAATATTGTATCGAAGAAGCATGTCCGATAGGAGGAATGACCTCACTTGGCCCAGCGTGGCTCCTGTTTTAGTCACATCTAAGCTGACTCACGGGAGTCAGGGTCACATAGATACCTCATACAGAATCGTTCGCCAAACCATCCTACTTCATTTCCGGAATCTCCACCACGTACACAGTTGTTAAATTGGTTTTCGGTATTGGCAGAGAGTATGACAATATCCGATCCCGGTCTCTTAAACAACCAAACGCTTATTTCTCACCGGATGGTTCTTTTACATTTCCCAAAACCAATTCATAATTGATGTCAAAATATCATATTCTCAAAGCCATATCACTTTTGAATTATATTCACTTTCAAAATCACATTCACTTCCAAAATCATATTCACTTTAAAAATCATATTTACTCAAATATGTCATTTCAAAAAAAGGGTATCAATTCCAAATTCCAATTTAGGTTGTCTCATCATCAAGGATTTTAAATATAAATACTTAAATTTACATGGTCTGAAATTTTAGAAAATAATTTAGATAGCCATAAATAGTTTTAATAGTTTTAAAATAGATTAAAATAGTTTAAAATTGGTTAAAATAGTTTAAATAGTAGAAATAGTTTAAAATAGATTTAAATTTGATTTAATTAGAGTTTAAAATGATTTACAGTCAAAATCATATCCTTTTCTCCTTTTTTTCATGGCAGGTACCATCCCTCCTGTCCTCTCTCCATACTCTCCTGTCCTTCCTGCTTCCCCCCTCTCCTCATCCGTCTTCTCCATCTAATCATCATCGTCCTACTCCTGATCCCCCTCCACCGCCTCTGCCATCTGTGCCATCTCACTCTAACCCATCCTCTTCTTATGTTCCAATTCCTTCCTCTCCTCCTCTCCCCCTATTCTTCCTCAACCTCCTCAACTGTCATGGACTTCCCTTTTCAAGCGTAAACCGAGTAACGCAGGGAAGTACATTCCAGTTGAGATGACCCCCAAGTTCTTGAATGAGATTATGATTCCTCCACCCAGTGTTATTGATGCTGGTGCTCAAGAATGGAGCAACTACCTGGTCGGTTTTTTTCTTGATAAGCCCCTGTCTTACTCTACGGTTATTAATTTTCTGAAGAAATATTGGAAACTGAAAGGATCTATCAAAGTCCGTTCTAATGGTTTCCTGTTCTTGTTTCATCTGGCATGTGATGAAGACAGGACCGGAATTTTGCAAGGTGACCCCATAGTTATGCGAAACAAACTCTTTATAGTTAAACAGTGGGATCCTTATGTTGGAAATGCTTGTGATAGCATCTCTTCAGTGCTAGTATGGGTGAAATTCTCGAATATTCCTATGTTTTCATGGACTCATATTGGAATTAACTGGTTAGCTAGCAGACTGGGAAATCTAGTTTGTATGGATGAGTCAACGGAGAAGTTGGAGAGGCTTTCCTTTGCTAAGTGTTTAGTAGAAATAAAACCAGATCGTGGTCTCGTAGATTCCTTTCCAGTTCAACTTCTTGATGGAGGAACCCAATATATTCATATTGAATATCATTGGAAGCCTGATATTTGTACAAGTTGTTGTGTATTTGGTCATTCTGTGTCTAATTGTGATAAGATTGTTTCTTCTGTGGTTATTGAGAAGAATGACATGAATAATAAATCTGATGAAGCCAATGTTTATGAGTTTAAGGAAAATTTAAAAGAAGATGGAAAAAATTTGAGGCAGAGGAAGCAAAAATGGTGAGTTGTGAATAAAGCTAGAAGTCAGAAAATTTATTCTGCTAATATGAAAGGACATATGATGGATGATCATGAGGTTAACAACTCTGATAAAAATGAGAAGACATGTAGTAATGAACTTGAGGAAGGTGAAATAGGAAGTGTTATGCCTGATAAGATTGCTGATGATGGAGAGTTGATTAGTGTGATTGATAACTCTAGTTTGCTATGTGATAATGGTTTTCATGTTCTAACTGAGTTGTGTGAAATTGATACAGAAGTGGATGCTCACAAAATTGGAGATAATGGGAATGACACTTGTAGTTCTGGTAATCTTGGAACAACCAATAAAAAGTGTGACACAATTATTACTAAAAGCGAACATTTTAGTGCTTCCATCCCTGTTGCTCCCAAAAATTCTGATAACAACATCATTCCTGCTCCTCCTTGCAATTCTGCCGATGTCCCCCTGTCTTCGTCTCCATCTAACAACAGCATAGATTTTTCTTGCACTACTAAGTCAAATCCTTCAACATCTCAAGTCAAGTCTGTGCATGTATCCTCTGTGCACGTGCACAACTTTGTAGATACCAATTGTAATTCTGTATCTACAATATCTACTCCAACTAAAGATTCTGCAATCCACAAGGAATCTGAACATCCTTATTCTCATATTCCTGCTCCACATGCTTGGAAACCCCCTCCTCCTTCTCTATCCCTCCCCACTTCAAGTCCTTCTTCCAGTAATGCAAATTTGGTTGTGTTGCAACAGGCTAGTCATTCTCCTGCTCGAAACAGTCAGGCATCCAAATCCAAACTGCCTTCTGACTTGGACCTCAACCCTTGTGTTGGCACAACTTCTTCTTCTCCGTTTCCATTACCTAATGTCCAATCCACTCCTCTAACCAGGAGTAACAAAAAGAAACTCCTTCATAAACAATTTGTTGATCAATGTTGAACAACATCGGTGCATGGAATATTAGAGGTGCCCACTCAGAAATTAAATTAAACCAATGTAAAAAAATCATTGCTACTCACCGCTGAGTCTTCTTGCTATTCTAGAAACCAAGCTAAATGCTTCTCTCTCTTCTAAGGCTGCTAGCTTCATTAACCCGACTTGGAAGGTGATTAATAACCTTTCTGAAGCCCCTTATGGAAGAATTCTGGTTTTATATAACCCCTCTGTCTTTTTATCAACTCCTATCATTTCAACTTCTCAACTTATTCACATGCACTGTATCCATATTGTATCATCCACTTCTTTTTACCTTACTGTTATTTATGGCCTTAACTCTGTATCAGCTAGACAATCCTTTCTTAATCTCCTCCCATCGTTCAGACAAGAATCTCATCCCTGGTTAGTAATCGGAGACTTCAACTGCTCCTTCCTTCTATCTCATCGACTTGGTGGCAATCCCTTGTCTCTTCGTCAAATTAGTCCCCTTAGCTGTTCAATCTCCCATTCTGAACTTATTGAGATTTCTATTGTGGGTGCCCCATTCTCTTGGAACAATTCTAGAAGATCTTCTCCGCGAACCTTCTCCAAAATTGATTTCTCCTTTTCTAATCATAATGCTCTATCCAAATGGCCTAATATGTTTAATCTTCTTCCTATGCCTGGCCTATCTGATCACTCTCCCCAAATATTATCCTTTGGTGCTGCCATGAGAAAAAGAAATTCAAATTTTAAACTTTTTAATGCCTGGGTTCTTCAACCTGATTTTTTTCACATTGTTAACAAGGCTTGGTCCGCTAATTTCTTTGGTAATCCTATGTATATTTTGCAGTGTAAGCTCAGAGCTGTCAGATCTGATTTGAAAGTGTGGTCGTTGAGCAAATTTGGTAACGGCAACTTGGCATCCTCCTGCCTCTCACACAAACTCCAGCAAGTTCAGGAATCCATGATGACTGACACTTTAAACCGTGAGTTGGCAGCTCAGGAAGCTACCTTATCTTCCCAACTCTTTGAGGCCTTAAAGCTTGAAGGCTCAATGATTAAATAGAAGACTAGGTTGCAGTGGTTCAAGGATGGTGAAAGAAACACTTCTTTCTACCATTCCTCTCTAAAAGCCAAGCAGTCACGAGAGTTAATTAGTACTCTCATTGATGATAATGGTGAGTACATCTCTGACCATCCCCTTATTGCTAATATGTTTCTTGATTATTTCAGCAAGTTGCTTGGTAACAGTAATCAATTCTCTCCTTCGCTTGACTATCTTGACTCGATCAACATACCCAGAATTTCCTCTGAAGACAATGACTTCCTATGTTCAGCCATAACTGACTCTGAAATTAAAGTTGCCCTTTTCTCTCTTAATTCTAATTCCACTGGAGGCCCTGATGGCTTCAATGCCTGTTTTTTCACATCTTGCTGGGAAATTGTTAGCCCTTCCTTCTTGAAGGCTATTCATAACTTCTTCAACAAATGCAAAATGATTGGTTCCATCAATGCTACTAACATTGCCCTAATTCCTAAAGTGAAAAATGCTTGCAGTGTCTTTGATTTTCGGCCTATTTCTTGCTGTAATACCATTTACAAGTGCATTTCTAAGATTATAGCTAATAGACTCAAGATGGTGCGTCCTAAGGTCATTTCTTCCAATCAAGTTGCTTTTCTTACTGGAAGAAGCATTCCGATAATGTTATGATGTCTCATAAATTGCTAAAGGGTTACAACAACTCTCGTGTTTCTCCCAGAGCTATGTTCAAGCTTGACATCTCGAAAGCCTTTGACTCATTGCAGTGGGACTCTGTCGTTAGAATCATGGGGCTGATGAATTTCCCTAAGCATTTTGTGGCTTGGATTGAAACCTGCATCTCTACTCCTAGGTTCTCCATTATGGTCAATAACTGTACTGAGGGATATTTTCAAAGTAAACAGGGTATTAGACAGGGTGACCCTATGTCTGCCTATTTATTCATTCTTGTTATGGAAGTGCTAACTCAAATTCTTATCCAGCATGTTCAAGATGGTAGTTTCTTGGTTCATCCGAAATGTAGGAATCCCCTCATCACTTCTTTAATGTTTGCTGATGACTTGGTTATTTTTTTCAAGCCAGCTATGTTGATTGTTAGATCTATTATGGATGGTCTCAATAAATTTTTCAAAATTACTGGCTTAGCTATTAATTTAACTAAGTCTGATTTAATGATAGCTGGTGTGAGTAATGACTTGATCTCCCAAATCTCTAACTTCACATCCATCAATCATAGAACTGATACATCCATGTACTTAGGTATCCCTTTGGCTACTTCGAGAATTTCGTTCGCTCAATGTATTCCTTTGTATGAGAGGATAACAGCTAGACTTTCATTGTGAACAAATAGGATGCTTAGTTAGGCTGGTAGGCTTACTCTTATCAAATCCATTATCTTCTCCATGACTATTTACTGGTCTAGATCTTTCATTCTTCCTATCGAGTTGATCAAAATGATTAGGAGTGTTATGTCAAACTTTTTTTTGGCATGGTTCTATTAACTCCAAAAAGCTATCTCCTTGTGCATTCTCCAAGCTTGAAATGCCGAAGTCTAGAGGTGGACTAGTGATGCAGCCCAGAATGAGACCCAGATTGATGAAGTGTTAGGTCACGAGCGACCTAACAAGTTCTTGAGTCAAGAGCGACCTAACAAGTCGCATGATAAGGAATTACGACCTAGCAAAGATTGTTTGCGAGCTAACAAGCAACGTGTTTTAGGTCGGATGCGACCTAGTGGAGACTCACGACATAACGAAGGTCGCTGGCGAGTTAACGGGCTAAGCAGGAAGACACTCGCGCGAGATAACGTGATAGGTCGCTCAAGCGAGCTACGACATAGCAATGGAAACAAGTCAAGTTTAGGTCGCGAGCGACCTAACTCTCACATGCCGCTTTCTTTTTCAGGCGAGCTACGACCTACGATAGGTCGCGTGAAGGAGTTACGACCTAAGTTAGGTCGCGGAGAGATTTAGGTCGCGTGAAGAATCCCAGAAGCTGATTTCTTAAGTCGCTGAAGGTTAAGCCGCATCCACCTTAGGTCGCTCGACCTTATGCGCTGAGAAGTTAAGTCGCTGCCTTACATTTTTAGGTCGCTCATATGTTAGGTCGTAAGTTGTGATGGTTTGTAATGTGTTGAGATGTAAATATTGTAAGTCGTGTGTTGTTCTTATGTCGTTGAGTTGTAAGTCGTTGGTTTTTAGGTTGCATTATTTTAGGTCGTAGGTCGTAGGTCGTTCACGACCTAAGTGTTGTCAATATTGAACCGTGTAAGTTGTAAGCCTATAAATAGGCGGGTTGTATCATTTGTAACAGTTGAGTTGATTTTGAATAAAAACTTTTGTTTGTTAGCTTTGTGCTTTCATTAAATTGGTAGTTGAGTGTAATCTCCTATCTCCTCTTTCGGCATTCGAGTGCGCTTGGGTCAACGATTGTAGAAGCCAATTCACGGTATCAAGTGCGCTTGATCAACGTCTGAAGAATTGCAAATCTTCTTTCACGGTATCGTGCGCGATCAACGTGACGAAGATAGCTAGAATTCGGTATCTTCGGATCAACGAATTTGGGCCATTCAGTATTTTTCATTCCATCGATTGCTACTTTCACAGAATCATCATTTTGTTATTCCGCTGCTGCATCATTTTGGTATCAGAGCTAGACTTAGCCAATCATAGCTAAGCCGAGTCTTGGAGCCAATTCTTATTCAAGAGTTCAAGCCGTGCATCACTTTGTTGTTCAAAGCCAAGAGTTTGAAGTTAGAGCCGAGCCGAGTTAAAGTGTTGAAGTTCAAATTTGAAGTTGAAGGCTGTGCCTCATTTGGTATCATTTTGATTTGTACAAACCGAGAGTTGAAGTTTGTTTCATTTGACAATGCTGCCAAGAAGAGCTAATCGCCATCAGAATGTTGAAGCTTTGTATAGAAGAGAAGAAGCTGATGAGATGGAGCAAAGAATTAATGAAAACTTTAGTGAGAAGCTTAATGAAGGGATTGGTCGATTAGAGAAGATGATGTTGGAGATGAATCAAAATCGGAGAAGGGTTTCACCTGAATCTAACCATGGAGTAAGTAGAGTTTCACCACATTCCAATCGAGAGAGAAGTGTCGATAATGATCATAGAAGTGTGAGTCGAGATTGTTATAGAAATGATGATGATCGAAGTCGAGATAGGAATGTAAATGATCGTGATCGGAGGAATGTAGATCGAAGGGATGTTGATGGAAGAAATGATGGTAGTAGAGATGTTGGTGGTCGGGATAGACATCGATATACATCAGATTTTGAAGAGGAGTTTGATGGGGGTAGTGTTCATGGACGAGGACGAGGTCAAGGGAGAAATCATTCGGAGTATGATCACAAGTGGGAGTTTGGGATGAAAACTGAAATACCGGAATTCAAGGGAGGTATGCAGGCCCAGGAATTTCTTGATTGGTTAGCTTATGTTGAGGAAATATTTGACTTCAAGGAGGTTCTGGAGGATCGTAAAGTGAAGTTGGTTGCTACTAGGTTGAGGGGGAGAGCTATGGCATGGTGGCAGCAAACCAAACTTACTAGAGAACGGATGGGGAAGTCAAGGATTGTAGCTTGGGAAAAGATGAAGAAATTGATGAAGGCTACTTTCTTACCTTACAATTACCAATCACTAATGTATCAAAGACTACAAAACCTGAGGCAAGGGACGAAGACTGTTACTGATTATGCAGATGAGTTTTACCAGTTGATTGCTCGAAATGACATTATGGAGACAGAAGAACAATTGACCGCTAGGTTTGTGGGTGGACTTATAACATAGATCCAGGATATGGTGAACATGTTCGACCCTAGATCTGTGGCAGAAGCACATCAAAAGGCGTTGGCTTGGGAGAAACAAGGTAGACGCGGGGGAGGTGTGTTTCCAAGTTTTACGGGGCAGAACAAAGGAGCGGGTAGTAGTTCTAATATTCCTAAAGCATCGAGTAAGCCAGTTGTTCATGAAGTGGCTAAACCAAAAGTCAACACCAATTTCAAATGCTATAATTGTCAAGAAGTGGGTCACAAGAGCAGCGAATGTCCAAAACCAAAGAAGAGAACTATGATTGCTGAGGCAGAGGAAGATGAAGTAGAAGCTGACTGTTCTAATTCACTACATGATGAGGAGGAAGAAAATGTGTCGGGAGATGAAGGGTATTCATTGATGATGAAGAGGTCGTGCTTGACACCAAAACAGGAGGAGAAAACTAGCTGGTTGAGAAGTAACATCTTTCAATCAACATGTACTATCTTGGGAAGGGTTTGCAAGTTTGTCATTGATGCGGGAAGCTGTGATAATATTATCTCTACAGAAGCTGTGAAGAAGTTATCATTGAAGACAGAGAAGCATCTGAAACCTTACAAGTTAGCTTGGTTGAGGAAAGGTGGGGAGGTGAAAGTTGGAAGAAGGGCTTGTGTTAAATTTTCAATTGGGAAGAAATACAAGGATGAAATTTGGTGTGACGTCGTGGACATGGATGTATGTCATCTGTTGTTGGGAAGACCGTGGCAATATGATAGGGCTGTGCAACATGATGGTCGTACTAACAGTTACAGTTTCATGTTTGAGGGTACTAAAATCACTTTAATTCCTAAGAAACGACAACACGAAGAAAGCAAGTCGGAGGAGATTGAAGAACTTAAAACTTTGCTATCTTTGAAGGAGTTTGTTAAGGAGGTAGAAGAGGAGCCTGAAGTATTCTTGTTGATTGGACGTGAGAGTAATGAAGTGGTTGAGATTCCTGAAGAAGTGAAACCAGTGCTGGAAGAGTTTGACGATGTATTTCCTGAGGAGATACCAACGGAGTTACCGCCGTTGAGGGACATTCAACATCAAATTGATCTTGTTCCAGGAACTGTGTTACCTCATATACCACATTACAGAATGAGTCCGAAAGAACATGAGGAGTTGAGAAGGCAAGTGGAAGAGTTGCTTGAGCAGGGGCGTGTACAGGAAAGTTTAAGTCCTTGTGCAGTGCCAGCTTTGTTAGTACCGAAAAAGGATGGAACGTGGAGGATGTGCACTGATAGTCGAGCACTGAACAAGATTACTGTGAGATATAGATTTCCTATGCCTAGATTGGATGACTTGTTGGATCAGCTTAGTGGAGCTACTATCTTTTCGAAGATTGATTTGAAAAGCGGTTATCATCAAATTCGAATCAGACCAGGGGATGAATGGAAAACAACGTTCAAGACACGTGAGGGGTTGTACGAATGGCTGGTTATGCCGTTTGGTCTTTCGAATGCACCGAGTACATTTATGCGGGTGATGAATCAAATCTTTAGACCTTTTATTGGGAAGTTCGTGGTGGTGTATTTTGATGATATACTGATATACAGTGGAAGCGCAGAAGAACACTTGCAACATCTGAGAGAAATGTTGATGGTATTGCGACAGGAACAATTTTATGCTGCAACGAAGAAATGCGTGTTCATGACGCATAGTGTTTTATTTTTGGGATATGTTATTTCGGATGGAGGTATACAGGTGGATCAGAATAAAGTTGAAGCAATCAGAAATTGGCCACAACCCAGGACGATTACAGAAGTTAGAAGCTTTCATGGTTTGGCATCATTCTACCGAAGGTTTATTCCACACTTCAGTAGCGTGATGGCTCCAGTTACTGATTGTATGAAAGGGAAACAATTTTCATGGTCGGAGGAAGTAGGATTTGCCTTTGAGAGAATCAATGAACTATTGACGACAGCACCAATTCTAGTATTGCCAGATTTTCAGTTGTTGTTTGAATTGCATACTGATGCATCGAAGGTTGGAATTGGAGGGGTGTTGAGTCAGAAAGGTCGTCCTATTGCATATTTCAGTGAGAAGCTATCGGGAGCAAAGATGAGATATAATACTTATGATGTGGAATTTTATGCTATCGTGCAAGCTGTGAAACATTGGAGACATTATTTGTTTCATAAAGAATTTGTTTTATATACTGATCATGAAGCATTGAAGCATATGCAGGGACAGGACAAGATCACAGCTAGGCATGCTTCGTGGATTGCATACTTACAACAATTTACATTTGTGGTGAAGCATAAATCGGGAATTACGAATAAAGTGGCAGATGCATTAAGTCGAAGGAATCATGTGTTGACTACAATGAAGGTAGAGGTGACAGGGTTTGATGTGTTGCCAGAAATGTTTGTTGATGATCCTTACTTTGCGAAGTGTGTAGATAAAGTCAAGGAGGGAAAGACGGATGAGTTTGTATTGGTGGATGGTTTTCTTTTTAAGGGGAATCGATTATGCATACCAGAGTGCAACTTACGTATGAAGATTGTAAAGGAGTTACATGAAGAAGGTCATGTGGGTCGAGATCGTACTTTGCAATTGATTTCTCAATCTTATTATTGGCCTTCGTTGAAACGGGAAGTTGGAAGGTTTGTGGAGAGATGTCATATTTGCCAAATTTCCAAAGGGACAGCGACGAATGCGGGATTGTATATGCCGTTACCCGTGCCGGTTAGACCATGGGTTGATATCAGTATGGATTTTGTTTTGGGGTTACCTAGAACTCAGAGGGGGAATGATTCTATATTTGTTGTGGTGGATAGGTTTTCGAAAATGGCACATTTCATAGCGTGTAAGAAGACAGCGGATGCCGTCCGTGTTGCCGAGTTATTCTTTAAAGAAGTGTATCGCTTACATGGTTTACCAGAATCTATTGTTTCTGATCGGGATACGATATTCCTAAGTCATTTTTGGCTGAGTTTGTGGAAGATGGTGGGAACAAAGCTAAATTTCAGCAGTGCTTACCATCCGCAGTCCGATGGTCAGACTGAAGTTGTTAACAGATCTTTGGGAAATTTATTGCGGTGCCTGGTGAAGGATAATCTGAAGAGTTGGGATATGAAGTTATGTCAAGCAGAGTTTGCTCATAATCATGCTATAAACCGTAGTACGGGTTTCAATCCATTTCAGATAGTGTATTCAAGCTTACCAAAGGGGCCGTTGGATTTGACGATAGTACCACAACCAAAGGGAACCGTTAAACGAGCTGTTGATTTTGTTGATGGATTGGCAGAATGTCATAAAATCATTCAGGAACGATTAGAGAAAGCAAACGAAAAGTATAAACGATCTGCGGATTTGAAACGAAGAAGCGTTGAATTTAAGGAAGGAGATTTAGTATATGCTGTACTAATGAAGGATCGTTTTCCAGTAGGAGCATATAATAAACTTAAAGCTCGAAAGATTGGCCCTGTAACGATTGTGAAACGGATTAATGAAAATGCTTATAAGTTGAAGCTGCCGGAGGATGTGTATACTTCTGACGTGTTTAATGTTAAACATCTTATACCATATCATGGGAATGAGCTTGTTGAGGAAGAGGAAGCCGCAAATTCGAGGACGAATTTTTCCCAACCATGGGAGGATGATGCAGCCCAGAATGAGACCCAGATTGATGAAGTGTTAGGTCGCGAGCGACCTAACAAGTTCTTGAGTCAAGAGCGACCTAACAAGTCGCATGATAAGGAATTAGGACCTAGCGAAGATTGTTTGCGAGCTAACAAGCAACGTGTTTTAGATCGGATGCGACCTAGTGGAGACTCGCGACATAACGAAGGTCGCTGGCGAGTTAACGGGCTAAGCAAGAAGACACTCGCGCGAGATAACGTGATAGGTCGCTCAAGCGAGCTACGACATAGCAATGGAAACAAGTCAAGTTTAGGTCGTGAGCGACCTAACTCTCACATGCCGCTTTCTTTTTCAGGCGAGCTACGACCTACGATAGGTCGCGTGAAGGAGTTACGACCTAAGTTAGGTCGCGGAGAGATTTAGGTCGCGTGAAGAATCCCAGAAGCTGATTTCTTAAGTCGCTGAAGGTTAAGCCGCATCCACCTTAGGTCGCTCGACCTTATGCGCTGAGAAGTTAAGTCGCTGCCTTACATTTTTAGGTCGCTCATATGTTAGGTCGTAAGTCGTGATGGTTTGTAATGTGTTGAGATGTAAATATTGTAAGTCGTGTGTTGTTCTTATGTCGTTGAGTTGTAAGTCGCTGGTTTTTAGGTCGCATTATTTTAGGTCGTAGGTCGTTCATGACCTAAGTGTTGTCAATATTGAACCGAGTGAGTCGTAAGCCTATAAATAGGCGAGTTGTATCATTTGTAACAGTTGAGTTGATTTTGAATAAAAACTTTTGTTTGTTAGCTTTGTGCTTTCATTAAATTGGTAGTTGAGTGTAATCTCCTATCTCCTCTTTCGTCATTCGAGTGCACTCGGATCAACGATCATAGAAGCCAATTCGCAGTATCAAGTACGCTTGATCAACGTCTGAAGAATTGCAGATCTTCTTTCACGGTATCGTGCGCGATCAACGTGACGAAGATAGCTAGAATTCGGTATCTTCGGATCAACGAATTTGGGCCATTTAGTATTTTTCATTCCATAGATTGCTACTTTCACAGAATCATCATTTTGTTATTCCGCTGCTGCATTAACTAGGAATTAAAAATATGCTTCTGTGGAACCGTGCGGCCATGGTGCATCACATTGACAACTTCCTGAATCATAAAGACAGTATTTGGGTGAAATGGTCTTACAAGTATATCGTTAGTAATAAAAATTTCTGGACGATGGCTAATCCTCAATCTTGTAATTGGACTTGGCGTTGTATTCTCAAACTCAGATCTGTTATCCTTCCTTATGCTATGAGTAGAATTGGTATCAATAGTCGTATTTCATTCTGGTATGACCCGTGGGTTAAGGTTGGCATTATTCTGTGTCAGCTTCTTTCTTCCAACCAACATGTGCAAACTGGGATTACTTATGACGCCCTGGCATCTAACTTTCTCTCTGAAGGTTGTGTTGTCCTTCCTTACTCTAGTAATCAGTGTGTCAGACGACAATGGAATCTTTTGAGTGGTTGTCATGTTCTGTTATCTCCTGATGATGGTATTACTTGGTCATGTAGTAAAGACAAGTACAGGATTGGAGACATGTACAAGCATCTTGTTTGCCAGAATAATAGTGTTACTCTAAGCTGTCATAAGCGTATTTGGCTTAATCACAACACTGAGAGGAAAAACCTTTTACTTTGGAAATTTTTTAGTAATGCTTTGAAAACGAAAACTAAACTGAGACAGAGAGGCCTTAATATTGACACTATGTGTAGTTTTTGCCAAGCTGAGGAAGAGGATACACTTCACCTGTTCTTTAGATGTCCTCACATCAACATGTTATGGTGCTTGACAAATTCTATCACCACTGCCAGGAGTGTTGCTTTAGTTAGTGAGGAAGAATGGGATCTCATTTTCAAAGCAACAAGATGGAAAGGTGAATCTACCTATGTTTTGCTGTTCACCCTGAAAGTTTTCATAATGATGATCTGGGAAGAGAGGAATGCAATTATTTTTGGTGGAAAAAAGAAAACCTTTATGCAAATGAAAGATAGCATTGTGGAAGGATTGAGGTTTGGTATTGCTGCATCTAGCCATGAGTTTGAACCAGCCTTTCTGTCCGGACTCTCCTGATTTTTGCTTGTCTGTGTGTTCCTCTGTTGTGTTTTTTTAGTTTTCTTCTAATATGCCTGTTCTTCTTTGTTTTCTTGTTTCTTTGTTGCTTACCTGCCTATTTATTTTAGGTAGCTTTGTTTCCTTCTTTGTTGTACTTCTCTCTTGGTATATCAATAAATAGTAGGGGTTCATTTCTAACCCCGCTGGCCTTGCCAAATAAAATGATTTACAGAGATTTAAAATAGATTAAATAGATTTAGGTTATCTTAAATAGATTATTAGTTGATTAAATAAATTAAATAGATTTAATTTATATTAAATAGATTTAAAATAGATTAAATAAATTTAAAATAGATTAAATAGATTTAAATTATATTAAATAAATTTAACACAAATTAAATAAATTTAAAATAGATTAAATAGATTTAAATTATATTAAATAAGTTTTAATAGATTAAATAAATTTAAATTAGGTTAAATATATTCAATTTATATTAAATAGATTTAAAATAGATTAAATAAATTTAAGATAGATTAAATAGATTTAAATTATATTAAATAGATTTAAAATAGATTAAATAAATTTAATTAGTTTAAAATAGGTAAAAAAGATTAAATTGGATTAAATAGGTTATAATAGATTAAAATAAATTAAAATAATTAAAATTGATTAAAATGGTTAATTTATTTAAAATATTTTAAACTAGTTTAAAATAGATTTCAAAGTTATATCCAAACATTTTCAATAACTCAATTCCAATAAATCATTTATATTTGACACTTCAACTTTGAAATTCCAATTTGAATCTTTTGAACAATTCATTAACTCAATTCCAATTTCAACCTTAACGCTTGGATTATCGAAAATAATTCAGTTTATATAAATTAATTTTTATTTCAAAATGCTAGGTAATTGAATTCAAAATTTATAGAATTAAAAATCATTTAATTTAACCGATCCGGTGTTCGTATATAATTTTCTACTCTATGGTCAAGTGTACAGATATTTATCATTTCAATCCGCAATTAAATTTTTATGGTTACATATCATTTCAAACCGCAATCACGAGTTAAAACTTAAAATCCATAAAATCGTTCGAGTCTATCATTTCAACCCATAACGATTTTTCCTAAGCTATAGATCGTTCGGATATATATCATTTCAACCCATAGTGATTTTCCTAATAATAACTAAGGGAACTTGCAGAGTGATAACAATATATAAGTTTAAACATAACATCCAATCATCCAATATCAGAAATCAAACATCCATCATAACCATCATCCAATTCGACCAATAAATTACAACAAATAACATATTATCATTTACAGCTAATTAACCGGCAAATTTAAATTCATTAATAAATTAAATGGAAATTTAATTCAAACTAAATTCAAATTAATTGGAATGACAATTTAAATATACCAAACAACCATAAATAAATTTCTAATCACATCATAAATTTAATTTAACTAATCATAAGATAATTTAGAAGTTGTGAGTGGGTTAAAACACTCACCTTCGATTTCAAATCGAGTTGAAATCCAAATTAAGGCCCAAAATTGGATAGTATCATAATTCATCCAAACCAGCGTCAAAATGTCTCGAATTTCGATACGATCCCAGCGGAACAAACCACGCCCAAAACCGAGTTCGTATGTAAAAGATATGACAGTTATAAGTTAAACTATTTAAAATTTAAAATAAATAAAATAATAATAACTTACTGACACGTCACAAGCTCCTATCCACGTTCCCAGTGAAACCATCGTGCAAAACACGTCCCGCTACCCGCCTTTGACCACGTAGCTACCCTATTGCGCTGCCTCGATGAACGCCACCACGGCCACCAACCTCACCGAACGACGCGCCGAACACCCCTATGGCCATGCGACAACCATCGATTGCCCATCCATCACGATCGAAGATGAAAACCACCAGCCACCGCCTTATCTCCGAAACCCTAGTCGAATTGTCTAGGCCGATCCAACCATCCAATCGTTGTCTAAACTGCATGGATGAGCTCCCCACGAGAATCTACACAACCCGGTACCCTCGATTCGACGATCGGTCGACGATGATCAACCTCCTAACGGATGGCTGGGATTAAATCTCCAAATTTCGAACAGACAAAGGCCCAAATCTTAAAATGAACTACAGATCCAGCTTGCGCTCGACGAGTGCTTCGAATCGGTATATAATTTGTCAAGATTTGGAGGAGTTTAAATTTTTGAAATTGATTTGAAATTGAATATTGGGTTTGAATGCAAATTGGGTTTCTGCCATTAGAGAAGAGAGAAGGAACAGCCAGATATAACTCTACATACAGAAATGAGAAATGAAAGGTTGCTAGGGTTTTAAACAAACAATATATAATAATGAAGCCCGATGAGAAAGAATGAACATCCGAATAGATTTGAATTGACAATAATGACCCGTAAAGCCCGTTCTGTCTCCGGAACGAAAATGGATCATCCCATATATCAAAATAGATGTTTTCGATGTTTTTAAACTCAATTGAATAGGCTTCAAGTCCTAATTTCATCGTACGAAGAAGTTAGCTTTAAAATCAGCTAATTTCAAATTGATTTCAATTAAATTTAATTAAATTGATTTCTACGCGTTTCGAGCCCGTACGATCAAACGACAAGTCTGATCGCTACGAAACTTGAAATCTTACAATAATTCACCGTTATGGATCCGGTGAAACTAGTTCCGTCGAAATCCGAGATAGTGGTCAAAATGGCTATTTTCACGTTAATTAAATAAATTATTATCAATTGATTAAAACACTATTTAATAGACATTTACAATAATTTAAAACAAATTTACGTATCAATTCGGTGTTAAATATTACACTAATTACAGTGTTCAATTCCAACTGTAATTATATCCAATGAATTAAAATTTAATTTCAATAAATTGTTTTTAATTTGATTTCAATCTTTTATTCAATCAATTATTACTCTATAGTCATAGTTAACATTTGTTTATATTTTGTTACATTAATATTCTACAATTATCATCTTTTACCATATTAGTTGCAGTATTTCAATTACATTGAATTTTTTGACAATTTTATTAAAACTTTAAATCCCAATAAATTAACTTACCTTGGTTTCAATCTTTTATTTAAATCAATTATTGCCTTATGAATATAATTGAAAATTATGCACATTTTATTGCATTCAACTTTTATAGTTATCGTCTTAACTCATATTCAAGTAACATTTAGTTACATTTAATTATAATTGATTAAATAAATTGGTAACAAATAACAATTGTCACATTTTCTACATTTAATCACATTTGTATGTTTGTTATCTACACACAAATGTTATAGTTATTTACACAACATTAATTTTATTCAATTAAAATTTATTACTTACTATTTCATTAATTAATACAACATTTAAATTATCAGTTACTCTTTAATCCAATTATAAATTTTTACACACATTATTACAATTAATTTACAACTTGTAACCAATTATAAATTTTTAATCATTTCAATTAATTGGAATTACATTTAAAGCAATTATCAATTTCCTTAAATTAATACTATTACATTTCATTCCAATATTACATCTTATTATTAAATCATAAATTTTTGTTTCTTCCAACCTTAAATCACAAAACTTTATTAAATTAACTATTTTTAATTATCGAAAATCACGGATCGTTACATAGAGTCCATAGTCGGTTTTGGCCTTGATGTGTGAGTGTTATGTGCTTCCTTATATGGTGGAAAGATGATGGTCTTAATTCATGTGCTTCGTGGCATGGTTAAGGTGGAGTTTGGGGACGCCCATTCCCAATTATAGAGGTTCGGCCTGATCAAGTATGAGACATTATCTTAGTATCATTCACACTTTCATGTCCCTGGGAATATTAGGGGAAATTGTAAGGCACGTTTATATCATTTGCAATAATTGATTTAGGTAGTCGTAGAAATGTATTTTAATGTATATCATTTTTTGGTACCATTTGACCTTGTAGCATATCATAGCCTTGTCGTATGGATTCTGGCATGCTATCCTAGGATGTAACATTCATTACATCCAGTTATGACTTAGTGATAATTGTTATTTAATAGTATCATGTTTCTACCATATGTTATCGGTCAGTGTAACATTGTAAATAAATGTGCTACCTTGTTATGTATAGGAGAATACATGGGTTGAGATATATGTATTATATTACCATTGTTGACGTCCTTAGTAGATTGCCCATGTAATATCGGTATATTTTTTATCATGTAATTTAATGATATTCCTTTTCACTATACTTTCATCTTATCCCCCTTAATTTACTTTTCTTTATCAAGTACCTATTGATTAGGCTAACCAATACAAAAAAAATCTGAGATATTGCCAGCTTGAGGTCTAGGGCCACGAAGGATATAAAATTAGCATATTTCCATGTATTGTTACTACCTAATATAGTATTGCAGTAATTAGAGATATATTTAGCTAAATTACCTAATTGGTCCATGTATATGGTATTTTTGTTGTAATAAACTATATTTGTTTGGAGCATCTTTCCACTATCCCCATTGTTTAGATTATTACGACTTTATCTCACATATCACTATTTCTCCAAAATCCTATGCTCTTTTTTCAAAAAAATATACCTTACGACTCTTTGTTTATGGTATATGTGAACCAAGTATTATTTAAAGGACCGATTTCCACATATCATGAATTTGGGGTTGTGACGATGAAGGAAAACATACGTAATTCTACAATGTTTGCATCTTCTCCATTCATAAGTTAGATTATTATTTCAAAGTTACTTTGCAAATAATTTTAGATGTTGGAAACATGGTTTGTGGAAGGCAACTTGATAATTTTAGTTATCGTAACTAGGCATCATTAAGTGATAAAATTCTATTTATATATAATTTTGATTCATATATATATATATATATATATAGTCGTATCATTCGCATCAAGAAATAGGATAAACTGCCTAAATTTCAAAAATATCTCTCTTATTCATTATGCTTTAGATCTTTTAATATGTTATTATGAATAATTTAGTTTACATTAGATCATATTTAATGTGTATTATTTCAATTTGACTTGAATTTTAAGTTGTGTTGTTGTTAATACCAACAACATTTATTCAAATGTGGGATTTGCTAAAATAATTTCAATTTTTTATTTGTATTAAAAGTAATATACTTTAAATAAATTTATTTTTAATATAAGTATTGTTTATTCTAATATAATATTTAACAAAATAATTTTATTATTAATTTGTATAACATTTATTCAAATATAATATTTATAAATTATAATGTGTTATACACACACACAAATATATATAAATAAATAATTTATAATTTTTTTGGGTTTGAATATAGAATTTTCAAGTAATAAATAACGTCCTAATTTATTATTTTCTTTTAATTGTGTTAATTTATAAATAATTTACAGATTGATATATTGATGTCTAATTTACATTTTCACAAACAAGGATGTGATATATAATTAAATACTATCAAGGTGTCCGTAATTTTAATACAAACCGAATCAAGTTACACGTAAAATGGAGTTTGTATGTGAAAGTTTTGTGGATTACCAATTATAGGGGCTGAATTGTAACTAATAAATTATCATGGACTAACATATAAATTTACACATACCTTCTTCTTCCAAATTGGAATAATCTTGGTCGCCACATTATTTATCTTTAAGTAGTTTCCCTTACCACCAAAAACTACCCAGAAGTGCCATATATCCCACCGACGTGATCATCTTTATGAGCTGAGTCTCCTAGTCTGCCCAAATCGAACTCGACCTCCTTATTCCAAAAACCTAATTTCTCATTCCAATGCTCTATGACATGATCGTAACCATTGCCATAGATTTGAAGCTATTCCTATCCCATGTTGACAATATAACATTATTTGTGGTGATCGATGATGATGGTAGATGCAGATGATCGACCACCGATATAGTTGTGTGTGTACATGCCCAGTGATGATATGTACATGCACTAATTTTTAAATATTTTAAATCACTTTAATTTTTTTAAATCAATTTAAATTTATAAAACTCTGTATAAATAAATCAATTTTGATTTAAACTAATTCAAATGTAGAAATTCCCTCTTTGTAAGTATATTATACAAAATAAGTACATGTAAATAATTATGAAATAAGATTTAAAATTGTTTTAAATTTAAAATTATAAATGAATAAATTTTAAAATATTTTGTTTAAAATTATAAATACATAAGATTCAAAATAATTTTAAATTATAATGTGAATTATAAATGTTATAGTCCATAAAAAGTTATAATTAAGTTATAATATTAATTAAAGTGATAATTAACAATATACACATAAATATAAGATCTAATATTGTATTATTATTTTATAATTAAATATGAAAAACTTATATAATGTATATATATTAGGAGTAATGCGATTTTAAAGGTAAATTCGAAATAAAACCCAATATAGATATAAAGAATGAATACACACACAAACTTGTAAATGCATATAATATGGCAAATGATACCATTGAGTATTGTGAATACTTATCATTCCTTATAGACGATTCTACTAATCATTATTATTTAAGATTGTGAATGTAAAATAATGTTTCTTTCTATCATTTATATTATAAATATGGTACTATGCATATTTATGGTTATCGAGCACCCTGGAGCTATAAACTATGTATAATGAAGTTTATATTATCTCTAGATTGGTAAGGAAATTTAATAACTTTATTGAGCGCCCTCAAGAGTTACAAGATTAAATGTTAAGCAATCATAGAATGTGGGGTCATGAGTATCTGTACTTTATGATTTATTTATCACTCTCAAAGTCATAAAGAAGATTAGGAGAAAAGTATGTACAATTAGGAGTTATATATAAGAAACTAATCACATGTATTTTTGACTATTTATGGGGACTAAAAATTTTTGAACACCAAAAAGGTTGTAGTAACATGATAAATGGATCATTACACTCATGAAAGAATTTAAAAAATTCTCACATCTCTTTTAGGCTTTTTACGAGGTGTTGAATCAAGTGGGAGCCTTATTATAAAATTATAATAAATCATTCTAAAAATATAAGAACATATGTAATATTATAATAATCGACTTTAATAAATTTTCCCACCTAATATAATAGATAAAATCGTCAATTGATTAAACATACTAAGCAAAATGAATCAAAGCTTAACTAAAAAGCATAAAGACATACTTACCTTAATAAACTTTTGGCATGCTGTCTCATCATGGCCCTTGCAAGAATCGAATGACACGTCTATTTACAACTTTCGAGTGCTTATCACTTGAATGTATACTTGCTTGTTGATATGTGTTGTCCATTATGAGTATGAGCTCTAAAAATAATACAATAGTATATATACTTGATCACCTACAAAGTTGTATGCTGAACAATCACATTCCATAAGATACAAGATTTCAATAAGATAGTTTCATCCAAATTGAGCAAGTAAACTATAATGTATGATCATATGCTCAATATGATTGAATACAATAAGGATCTTGTTATGCTGAGAAAAAATTAAACCAAGGACTATAGACACGCCGAACTCTTAAATCATTGAAATGTCAGTTTGATCTATTTACTTAAGTCCAACTTATTCGACCTCATTAATACGTTAAGGCTGAGTGAAGTCATTTTTGTAAAGAAACCTAATTTGGTCTTGTAGTAAAGAGTTTTTCTTTTGAAAGGTAATACTGTTTAAAAGATAAATCTAAAGTCTAAGAGTGGAAGTAACATAGGCAGAGCTGGGATGAAAAAAGAATGAATGGCCAACTCACTACATGAAGAAACATAAAAAACAGAGTTGTATCAAATATCTATGGATGCTTAACAAGGTACAAAATTATATGATTCCATTCCAAATTTATTTTCCTTATAGAATATTTCCTCCCCAAGATATATTTTTGGAGTTTTAAATATTTGATCCGGAATTAGTTACAATCGAAGAAATAGAAAGCATATACAAAAGGTTTAATGGAGCTTGCCATTATAATAGCAAAAACAGTGGCAACATACAAAATAATACTTACTATTTGATGCATAATGTTTCGAATATAACCTCCGTGTATACCAAAATTTATTTATAAAATAATAACCATTTTTAGTTTTAGCTGATATTAGGGTGCGGTATTATTTTAATATATATATATATATATTCATTATAAAGTATCTTAGACATTAAATCTAAGAGCACCAAAAAGAAAATATGATTCTCACATAAATCAACATTATTATGCTACATAATGATTTAATGGCAAGAGTAATCGAAATTATGATAGACATCAATTGATCTATGATTGAGTGAAGTCTAGTTAAAATTTTCTTTTAATTGACATGTACTTAATAGTAAGCACATATGATCAATTCAGTTTCATCTCAAAACTATGTCTATCTTATGTAAGTTTATAGGAAGTTCATAAAATCTTATAAGTTCCTATTCTATCGCACTAGGAAATAAATTGTTTATTCAAGAGACATCATCTTATTACCGAAGAGATTTCTTTTTGTAGAAATTATTGGTAGTGAGAAGAACTTGGATAAGATCCAAGATTCTATATGGAAACCAATTATTTGGATGGTACAAATTTAACCAAGCCCTTAAGGACATAGCGTATTATAATGTCCAATAAGAAATATCACATTGAAATGAAACTACAAGTTTCTTATCAATGTCGAAAATGGATTATTCACAATTACAATATCCTCAGTTGTCAACAATCCATAGGCAGTATAAACTCTACCACATAGCATGATGCTTTAAATCCAAATTGAATTCCATGTACAGTAACAAAATTTAAGTTTGGAAATTGTATCTAAAATGATATGATCCATAGTTCATAATGACTCATCAAGAATAAGATTGATGCAGTTGGAAATGTGTAATCTTCTGAAGCAAAGTTGATGGGAAACGACCTTGTCAATTTCAAAATTGATAAAGCAATTTAACTAGTCACGATGCCCTTTTCCATTTGGATTCAACTCACAACTTATCAAATAATAGGATTATCATTTTTTGTCTTATGGTCATTAAAATAGACCTTCTAAATAACGAGGTAGAGGAGACTGATTGTACACCACAACCAAAATGTCTCGAAGTTAGTAGGACCAAAAATAAAGCTTGCAAAAATCTTAAGATTAGTATATGACTTTAAACAGAGATCTAGAGGTTGAGAAAGTATTTTGATAAAAAAATCAAATGGTTTGATTTCAGTTAAAATGCAAAGGAAACGTATGTCCGTAAGAAAGAAAATAAACGGTACTTAAAAAATTTCTAAGACTATAAGGAAACAACATGATTTCGATTGGTAATGATGTACCCATTTTAAAATTAGTCAAAACTTGGTAGTTCAATTCTCGATGTAACATTTGAAAGAGGCATCCTTTGTACTTGGTATAAGAGGATGATGGGACTGTCCAACTCAATGGACATAGACACCATAATAAAATGTTTAATACGAATATGAAATGGGTTCCTTATGCATTGGTAATCTAAACCATTATGTATACTATGCCATGCACTAAACAAGAAATTTTCATGCACTTGGTGTAACAAGCATATATCACTCAAATCCAGGTGATAATTATTGAATGGTAAATAAGACTATTTTCAAGTATTTGCGAAAGACTATAGAATTGTGTATGCAAACAATGAACTCCTTATAAAGAAGTGTTCTATCTCAAAATTTATAAGTCTCATGAAAATTAGCTAGGCATTTTTAATTTCATGTTCACCCTTAAAAAGGGTGTTTTGTGTTGGAAAGGTTCCAAGTGAGAGGCTGTGGCAGATTCAACTGTGAAGGGTAAGTACATCGCCTTGAATAGTGTCGTACTAAAAACAATATGTGTGCTAAATTTTACAAGAAAGTTGGGAATGGTTCCCACCATTGGTAATCCATTGACTCGTTATTATAACAATGATGCAACATAGATTGCAAATGTAATTTACAACTCAGTAAGAGATCTTTGTAATTACCACATGATAAGATAATTTATCAATGACAAAAAAGTATGATCATAAGAGTGGATACACTATAATAATATTACAGATCAACTCACTATAGTCCTATCTCAACTTAGTCTAGGATATTGGTCGAGAGTATGAGGCAAAATAGTAGGTCTCAAGTGTAAGTGGGATATTGATAGAGTTTAGGGTGTGCCCTAAGGGCTATAACAAATCCTATTTGAAATAAAGTAAGCATTTGGTTATATTTTCTATTTTATGTTATATTATAAGTAATATTTTAAATATTATATATATATACACAAGTAAAAACTCCTTAGGAAAAGTACTTAATCAATTGTGGTTATGAATGTGCTCTTAACTAAGAGTATCGAATGGTGCTGAATAAATACTTGCCCTTAAATTTTAATAGTAAGATGTATCTAGCACGGGATATCAATACATTCATCGAGATTAGTGTACGTAGTGCTCACCATACGATGGATGGTGAATTATTCATGACCATTAGGGACATGAAGAAGTTATACGTATGACTGTTCAAAACAATTTTGAAAAGTTTTTCCAAGAGTCTTCTAAAGGTATATTATAAAGTCAAATATGAGATCTCATATGTTGATGTGTAGCAGTCTTTTGACTTTAGAATACTATGAATCTTAAGTGTATTGACTATATTTTTACTATGGTCAATCACATGATAATGAGGGTTGTAAACATAATTGGGGATAAGTTGAAACACATCAAGTGAAAAACTATTCAAGAGGTTATTAGTCTCCTCGAATAGAAGTTAGGTATCACATAATCAGTAGTCAACCTAAAGTAAAAGTTACTGTCCAAATTAAATCGATTAATCTATAAATGCCATCAGACTGCACCATAAACTTTAATGTTGTGCTTCGCAACTAACTCAGGATATTATTAAAGTTTTTACCATTGACTAAGCTCTATATATTAATGTAACATAGTGATGATGAAAAAAACGTGCATAATATATCATTGCTTAGTATAACTTAAATGATTAATAATACAATTTTACCTAGATGATTAGCAAGTAACTAAAATTTGTCCACTACCGTGCTTTAGTGAAGTCCGTTCATTCTTTAATTTAATCTTTTTATATATTAATAAGGGATTAGTTCATATCAGCGAGTCAAAAAACAACATTTGTCAACATATTTCCAAATTCAACTTAATAGAATTAATTTATAAATGTTATAAACTATAATGGAGAAATTAATATAAATGTTGTATTAATGTTTACAGTTTTTTAATTTATTTTAAGTATTAAAATTAATTATAATGATACATAAATGTTGTAAATTGATTTGATTAATTAAACAGACTAAAATATTTAATTAAATATTAAATAATGGTTGGCAATTTTGGCCTAATATCAAGATGATGAATCATCGGCCACTAGCATTTGACTTTGATAAGGTTTTTAGGATGAAACATATAATGCACCACGGTGACCACAAAAATGAATGTCTTCAGAAAAACCACCCGCTATTATCATCTACATTATATATTCTGTTACAAATTTGAAACTGGAATGAAGCGTTCCAAATTTCACCCATTCCAGGCCATAACTAAGACAACTTATACAATAAGGCTCAGGTAGTGACATATTACTTGATTTGAACAAGACTGGCCTATTACCCTCATCACTAAATGAATAAACCTGATTAACCTATCACTTGGGGGATGTGTGTCTTTTGAGATATGACACTCCTTCATAGTTTCTTATTAGCATCCTTGCGAACAAATAGTGATTGGCGTAGATAATAGGAAGCATATCTATTACTACCATTTTTGATCAAGTCAATTAGATAAAACTCAAAAAATGGATGCCGAGGATGGATGTCTGCTATATACTTCCAATTAGGGCTATTGGACCAATGACAATTACAACTGTGTCTTAGAAAATTCAAATATCAAACGTCTCAAATGAACAACTTCATTCACAGCTCTTTGGAAGTGCAATTAAGTCTCAAACGCCTAAAGATAAACAATGACCAACCTATCTTTTTGTATAGGATGAGAGCTATGCCCCTAGCCTTTAAACGAATCAAGGATGACCTCTTTGAGGCACCTATGCTAATGCCCGGATGAACCACTACGGCTATACATATCAGCAGAACATTCTTATAGCAGAAGAATGGAGAAGGAGTGCTTTCCAGAAGTGAGGCAGATGGCTATTTTTATAGAGATAGAGCACTGACTAAACATCATCAGTGAGAAGCACGTCTTGCTTGCTAACACAATATCTTAACTTAAGTAGTAAATGGTAACTTCACCACATCCATTCGCCTTGACCGGATTATAGCATTAGCGGAGTCAGCAACCGATCGGCCTTCTATCTGACTTCCTTCGATACAGGATTCCAAAAGGACGGATCCTATTACTTTGGAATGGAGCGAAGGCGTACCACTTTAGTCAACTCGAAGAAGAGTAAACAAAAGTAACCTTGTCGAAAGATTACTAGGTGAGAGGTTAGGACTACCTTAGGCCAGTCCTTACTTTACCTGATTGTCTAAGAGACTTGGCCCGTCTGGCATGGCGGGCAAGGAAGCCAACTCACTTTGAGAGCCGAGCTACCAGTCACCTAAAGGGATACCCCTTTTTGGCAATAAAAAAATGGTGGCTGAGGAAGCAGCCCTTATTATACCACCGACGGGCCCGTGGATTCCTATTTCCCAAAAAAATTGTTGTGTTGTTGTATGGTCGACCATAAACCATAATGGATAGGCTTTGTTTCATTAGAATGAACATATTTGATAAATAGTTTATCAAGGAGTAAAACAAGGAAGAAAAGGTTGGAAATATAGTAGATATTTTATAACCATTTTGATGTTATACCACACTATTCCGCATTTATAATATTCCATTAATAAATCCTAACCTTAATTAGAGCAAAAGTTAAAGCCTATAGCTTAACCTTTCAAGCTAAGCTATGAAGACACTAAGGAGAAAGGATCAACACAAAGTGTAACAACCAGCTTGACCAAAAAGGTAAACTCTCTATTTAAATTTAATTCATACATATACATATATAACACCCAAAGAACCAAGCTTCACTTGTAAACTCTAAGAAAGCATGCACTCAGCCCCTAACACGTACCCTGGGTAAATCACAAGGATATGTAGTTGGTGAGGATTGAACCTTCAACCTTGCATGTATGCACCATATGTCCTAACCGACTACACTACCTCTGGAGGTTTATATGCAATGACCTTCCAATCATGGCACCCGTGATCCATATGCAAATGCACTCAGATTTCATGAGTGTTACGGATGACGATTCATAAGGTAGTATTTAAAAATGAACAAAGTAAATCTATCACAATATATTCTAATCAACTTGCAGTGGAAGGAATAAATATAATACCACTATAACAATGTCATAGATCAAATGCACATCCTATAAGTGGTAAATAAGATCTTAATAGAGTTAAGGGTGTGTGCTAGGGGTAATTATGTAATTTGTTATGTAATCGTAACTCTATAAGCAATCTTGTTTGAAATAAAATATGTTTTGATTTAATTTAATATTATTTGTATTCTTGTATTCTTGTATTGTGTTGATATAAGTAAAGAATTAATAACATTAAACATATATAAGTTGAAAATTCTTAGGAGTAGTGTTTTGCTAATTGTAGTTACAAATGACTTCGTAACCATGATTATTGAATGATATAAAACAAAACCCCAACACCTTATGTATTCCTAGTCGAGATTTATCGAGAAAAGAATGGTGATGTTGAGACTAGTGTACATGACGCTCCCCATATGATGAATGGTGATTTTTTCATGGCCATTAAGGGCACCAAGGGGTTACATACTTTTGATTATTTGGATAATTCACAGAATGACTCGACAAGAGACTTCTATAGGTTATTATAACTAAGTTAAAATAGAAGATCTTATGGTAACGACGTACAAGAAGTCTTCTGACTTGAGGGTAATATCAATCTAAAGTAGCTGGCTATATTTTGATTATAGTTAAATAATTAGCATGGAGACGTTGTTTCAATCATAATTGGGTATATGTTGAACTACTTGATGTGAGATACCACCGAAGAAAGGATTTTTCACCTTCGTTGCAGAAGGTTAGTATCATTGTAATTGATATATATGATTTAAGAGTCAAAATTTCTAGCCTGAGTAAAATGGTTAATCAATAAATGTTATTGGATTGAACCAAGGCTTTGAAAGTTGTTTACGCAATTAAATACATAGATTAATAGAGTTTTTGTCCATAGATTAATACAGTAACGATGAAAAGAACACGTATACAAACTATCATTACTAAGTGATCTTATTTTAGATTAAAAATATGATTTCGTCCAAATGGTCTATAAGCATTAAACTTGACCTTACACCGTGCTTCAGCAAAGTCCATGCAAGCCTAGATATTTAAGTTGTTTAAATATTGAATGTGGATCAAGTTCATACCAAAGAGTCAACACAAACGCTTTGTTCATTATTTCTGAGTTCGACCAAGAACAAAATTAATTTACAAATGTTATAAATTATTAATAAATTAATAAGAATGTTGTATTAATGCGTGGCTATTTTTTAATTATTCTTTTCAATCTTCAAATCAGAAAGACGGATGGATGAAATTTATACAATGGTTCGATCGATTGAGGGGTAAGAAGTTGATTAATTAAATGGTGATTGAAATAAAAGCCAATGGGATGTTTGACCATGCTTGGTCAATATCAAGGTTGGCCACTATAAGGGGGATATTGAGGGCTTTACCAAATTTAATTTTCAATGGTTAATCAATAAAAGGTGAAGATAAGAGTGCAAACCCTCAATAATAAATAAGATAGCCTCTATCATAATTTGTACACAATTTTTTGGTGCCTCTCTCTCCATAGTCGCCCTAGCCCCTAACTTGGTGAAGACAACTTTTCAACCTTGCAATTTAAAGATAAGGAGAAGACAATGATGCTCCCAAACGAAATTCTGAATTAAAAACGTATTGGCTCTCAGTTAGATTATTATGGAGAAAAGTAAAATTCTGATTTGTATATTCTCACATATATTCATATGTACATCATCTGGCCTCATTATTAAACCATATTCGTGCTCGGCCAAATATTAAAAAAAATTCAAAAATTATTTATATTTTAAAACCTAAATATTTTCAAATCTATAAATAAATAAATAAATATATATATATATATACACACACTTATTTTTGATAATACTTAGTAAAAAAAGATTTTTTAAACATTATATTTATATTTTAACATTTTAAAATTTCAAATTTAGGTTTTTATTCAAATTAAGATAACAAAACTTAATTCTAAAAAGACTATAATGATTCGAACTTAATTTTTTTATATATATGTATGTATATATATACACATCTTCAAATATCTACACGAATATTTAAATCAATTTTTTTTTATATTTTTGGGTTAGACTGATAAAATTATATATATGATTTTATTACTATGTTAAACTATTTAAAATTTTAATTTTGAATTATATATATACACACATATGTGCGTGCGTGTGCACGGCCAAGTTTAAACTAAAAAAAATCGATGGCTAAAGCAAATTCACACACACACACACATATATATATATATAGTTCTATTATATATATTTGAGTAAGTAAAAACATTTAAAATTAAATTTTTAAATACTTATACATAGTTGAAATAAATATTTTAATCATTTATATAGTTTATTTAATACTTGTATATATATCTTACAACAAATATTTTCTTTATAATATTATGTATGTATACATACTCATAAATTATTTATATTTTCAAATTCATATATTAATATTAATATATATTAAATGGATGAATGTTTTAAAAAAAATTAATGGATGAAAAAATATTATTTACTTGTTGTATAGTAAGGATTGTTTATAATATATATATATATATATCACACTTAACCATATTATTAACTGTAGGACAAAGTAGCCTATTTTCCTTATGAACTTCTGTTATAGGTTATATGCCTATAGTTTTGCAATGTTCATATTGTGAGTAAGAATATCATAACATATTAAAAAATAAAATTAAAATAAATTAGTAAACTAATTTTAAGTTAATTATTAATAAATTTATTTTAAACAATATTGATAAATAAATATTTTAACCAAATTTAATAATTAATATATTTTAAATCTCTTTTATTAATAAAATATTAAATTTGATTTAGTATTAAATTTTTTTTACACAAATACAGAATAGAGACCTTATGCAATTTAATAAAAGATAAATTTTTTGAAATTCTCCTTTTAACCGGGCTGTTCGTTTACCCGGTCCAATAATGGTATCAGAGCCTGCATTGTGCTTGTTCAAATAATTAACTAACATTAGGGGAATTACTTTTAGAAAAAACCAAATTAGATTGGTCCCTAGGAAAATGTGCTTAAACCAATGTAACAACTCGTATTTTTAACTATTTTAAATCATTAAATTTAATGTGATTATTGGATGACATGGTTAGAAATAATACTTTAATGATTTATTTTGTAGTTTATTGGATATGATAAATTTTGAAACAAATAATTTCAAAGATTTTGGTAATAACAACTACGGAAATGAAATATTTGTTAATAACTAAAATTCATTTGAAAATTATGGTTATTTATGTAATTCGTTGAATAATTAAAATTGTTTAAATTTAATATTATAATTATTTAAATAGTTGAATTCTGGATTTAATATGAATGGAAATGATGTCAGAAGTTGATTTAAATTTTATTGGAATATGAACGAAGGTTGTTAGAATTTAAAATTGGATTTAAAAGTGAATAATCAGAAATTGGAAATTTATATTTTAATTAACAAGTAAAAATAGCCATTTTGGCCACTGTCTTAGATTTCGACGAAATCAGAAATTGGTCAATGAAGGTTGTTAGCATTTAAAATGGCTGTTACTGGGTACGTGATTTGGTTCGAGCGTGCTGTTGGGCGTAGGTTTTGCATGGTGAGGAATTACTAATTTACCCTTTCTTTTGTTTATTTAATTTAAATTTAAATTTTAACATTCTAACACGCATAACTTTTGCATACGAACTCGGATATGGACGCAGTTTCTTTCATTGGGATCGTATCGAAATTCCGAACAATAAAGAACTAGTATGGCTACATTTTGAGACTGTTCAAATTTTGGGCTTTATTTGGATTTTAATTCGATGAAAAATCAAAGGTGAGTGATTTTAACCCACTTACATATACTAAACCATCTTATGTTAGTTGAATTAAATTTATGATATGATAAGAAGATTATTGGTTGCTGTTTGGTAGTTTAATTTGACATTTTAAATTGAAATTGAATTTTATTGAATTAAATTGCCATTTAAATTAATATTGAAATTAAATTGATAGTTAAATACCTGATTGATAACCAGTTAATTGTTGTGATTTATTGACTAATTTGGATGTTGATTGTGATGGATATTTATTTGTTAACATTGGATGATTGGATGTTATGTTTATCATATATGTTGTTATCACACTGCAAGTTCCCTTAGTTTGTTGTTAGGAAAATCACTATGGGTTGAAATGATACATACCTGAATGGTCTTATAGATTAGGGAAAATCGTTATGAGTTGAAATGATACATACCCGAGCAATTTTATTGATTTGGAAATTTTTGATTCGGGATATGGGTTGTCCCAGAAATTCAACTATTTTGGGTTGAAATGATACATACCCAATCACTTGACTATAGGGTAGAAAATTATATACGGGCATCGTTGGTCGGTTTTAGATTATTTCAAAATGGTAAAGTATGTTTGATGTAATGACTCGTATTTTTCAATAATTAAAATATTAATTAAATAAGATTTTAAACTTTATATTGAAAGAAAACTAAAATTTATGATGTTATAATGAGAGTAGTAACTAGAATGTAATGTTAGTAATGTTAATATAAGGTAATTGCTAACTATTTTAATGTAATTCCAATTAATGAAGTGATTGTAAAGTTATAATTGGTTATAACTATAAATAAGGAAATACATTGAATGTTGAAATTATATGTAATCAATTAGAATTGGCTAATATTGAATATGAAATCAGTGATGTTGTTTGAATGCTGTTGATAACTATTTAATGTAATTTCAAATTAATTGAAATAAATTGTAGGTTGACTTGGTTATAATTGTAAATAATGAAATAAATTAAATGATGTAGTTAATGGTGAACTTGTACGTAATTAATTAAAATAGGTTAATATTGAATACAAAACCTTTTTGGGTAAGTGTAATGACCCTGAATTTACGACCCAATGTAAAAAAAATTAATCCATTATTTTAATATAAAGTGTGAAATTTACATACGACCTCAATTAACACCCAAACTTTGTTTATAAAATGCGCATAGTTAGTTATAGATATGGGTAAAGTTTCGTCATAAAATATCGCAGTAAATTTCGTTCGCCTTTTATTGTATATCAGTTCATTTTAAAGCGCGAAAATTTTTATCTCCCGAACCTGAATATTTTTACATAGAAAAATTCTAAATCATCTTCTGAACAAGGCGTCATTTTTCGTTTTTCAAAATTTGGACTTCTTTAGCTCCGTCGATCTTATTTTTCTGCGTTTTTCCTGCATTTTCCAAATAATATAAAATTCGTATTTTTAAAATTCAATCGTACCACAATTATCCGTGTACCGTTGGGAGCGCCTCGTCGCGCTGATCAAAACGGTATATTCAGTCGTGCAAATTGGTGTCCGTCGGAAATCGTCGCGCTAATTGAATCGTTCGGGCGGATCGAGTAAACAAATTTTCAGCCCAAATTCTTTAAACCATATCTATTTGAATTTGAAATCATAATTCTCAGTTGAGGCATTTAAGGCGGTGGTTGAGAGCTAGTAGCTGGAGGTTAACTTTGGGAATGAACTTGACGTTTGGGAACTCAAGAAAATTTATCACGGTACCAAAAATCAAAGTTAAAGGAGACAATTCATTTTCATTTCACATCCACTGTTCACTCAAATTTTCATTACCAAGTAATGCACGCCTCTTCTCTTCCTTCCTTTCTTCTTCATACTTCTTTCTAAAAATTATTAAAAAAAGGAATATATATCCAAACGAATACGGCAGAGGGAGCACGCGCCTCTCAACCCGCCCATGCCAGTCACTGCCCAGACCCGCCGCACTTCACCTCACTACCCACACCGATACCCTCCCGAACCACCGTTCCAGCCACCGCTACCCTCCCGAACCACCGTTCCAGCCACTGCTACCCTCCCGAATCACTTTTCCAGCCACCGCCTCCCCTTCCGCACCATTTCCCCCCCCCCCCCCCCACCGTCTCATCCAGTCACAGCCCCGCCAATCCGCCTCTTCCCGCACTGTGACTGACACCCCTCCTTCCTGACTTTGCCCCGACAAAACTGTGCCACCATCCGCTTGCACTTTGCCCATTTCCGGCCACCGCTTCCTCACCCACACGCGCGCCGACCAAGCTCCGCTACTTTATTCGCCTCCCGCCGAACCCAGCCACTGCCCCTGACCTAGACCACGCTCCGTACCAGCCATACTGGCCTCGCACGTGTGGCATGTGTGCATAGCGTGTACACGGACGTGTATGCAAAGGGAAGGAAATGCATGCATACAAAATTTTGATTAAATTCTCAGTTTGGTTTTGAGTTATAAAAAAAAGAAAAAGAAAAGGGAAGCAGACTTTATAGTGGATAGTTTGCTTTATGAAGGAAGTGGAAATACTACTGTTGTTTCCTTTAATTTGCTGAAGAATATATACTATGTGTATATATTTGGTTGCCGAATAATAGTAACCATTTTCTTCTTCGTTGTTGCAGCAACCAGTTGAGTTTCATTTGCAGCAACATCAAATTCTCAGTTTTGTTCTTCTCTTCGTCATTGTGTCCGTTGTTCGTATTGTACCAACTCTATTCGTGCTTCTTTGCACTTCGCCGTCAAATCCTTTAGCTACGAAAGGTGAAATAAATTTTTCACGACTTATATTCTTATACAAGTTTGGTTGATGAATGATTGTTATGTGATGATAAAATTGGATGTTAATTGTTAGTGTTAATTGATAAATAATATGCAAGTTGAAGTTGATATAGGATAGTCGACAACTTAAAATGGATTATATGTGTCGAATTTTGTTTGCTTAACTTGACCCCTTTATATGATGAATATTGATTAGTTAAATATGACCCCTTTTTTATTGTTAAGTTGATTGACACGTAGGAAGTGATAATTACACTTTAAACCATTGTTCGTATATTGGATAAATTGTTGTAGTATAAAATTTTGGAATTAAACGACAAGTGAAAAACCATAATATAATAATCTTTAATCTACATGAAATGATAGCGTAGATTCTAGGAATAATTATATTAATTTGCATAAATAACAAATGTAAATTAATACGATTATTTCGGGATTATTTAAATAAATTGTTGGATTATTATGTATGGTTGTTATTGCTTGTTTATTTACTTTTGACACCATCCCAGCTATCACACTGCAAGTTCCCTTTGCTATGCTTTGATTTTTGAATTGAAATGGAATCGGGTTGAAATGATAAATACCCAAATAAACTTGACTTTGGATAGAAATTTAATAAAACCCGATTGGCCAATAATTTGATTTGAAATAAAATAAGGATTTTATTTGAATGAAAATAAAGTTTTGAAATAAAACTGGAATTTAAATTTTGATGAAAGAACGTTGTGTAAAAATTTATTAATTAAAAATTAAATTTGGAATTATTAATAATTAAATTTGGAATTGTTAATAATTAAGTTTTGAAATGATTAGTAATTAAGTTTTGAAATTACTTGATAATCGAATAAGCTTGAATTATTTAATAAATTAAACTAAATTGAATTCTTTAATAAGTGAAATTGAACTTCTTGAATAAGTGGAATTAAGTTCCTTTATTAATTGAGTTTTGAAATTTGTAATTAAGTAAATGAAGAAGTGGAATTGAATTTCTTTAACAAGAAATAAAAATGCGTTTTATTGAAACAAATGTAAGACTTGTAACTTAAAAGAATTTGATTTGACAAATTTAACTTAATTAAATTGGTAAGCTTTGATATAATAAGTTGAACGCAAGTAATTGATTTAATGAATTAGAGGTCAAATGGAAATTGTTTTAGAAGATAAATTAACTTAATGAGCATTGAACGTAATTGATAAATAAGTTTAAATTTAAACTTGTATTCGAATTCAAATAAATATTTGAATTGCTTTAAAACAAATTTTGAAATTGAATTATAGAGTTTTGGAATGTAAATTTTGAAGTTATGAAACGTAAAATTTTGGAAGTTGTTTGGAAAGACAAATGAAATGTTGATTTACAAATTTAAATTGAAATTGAATTGATTTGGTTTGAAATTTATTAAACGACCAATCGGTGAAATAATTACGAAGGTTATTAAAGAGACCAGAATCGGTTAGGGACATACTCACTATCTAAACCGAATACCACTTTAATAACTATACGCGGAGAGTGATCCAGAATGAAGCGGTTGGAATGATGTACGTTGATGATTGAAGAAAGAGAACGATAATGGATGACCTTGACACTTGTGTCAAATTTGAAATGACTGAAACAAGAGCCGTGCCGGGCCAAATGGGTTAGCTACCTCGAGCGAACACACTTCTTCGTAAACTACTCATTACTTGTGATTGATTGGTGCGCACCCTTAATTTGGGAGTGTTGTTTCGCGGTGTTGCGATCGCTGCGGCGATGCTTTCTCACCAGTCCGGATCAGGCAAACGGTAGTTTCACTACCTTGGGTATTGCCTCATGTGTCTTGTCATACTTGTATTCCCATATACGCGACCACTACGAATTTGCTTTGTATTATACCTATGGAGTACTCCTTGATATCCCACTAGTTTACAGTGGAGTTTACAGTGCTGTATAGTCTATAATTCTATATAAAATGTGTTAAGGGGAATAATGGTGACGCCTTAACACTACCTTGATATTTTACTTTACTGTTAGACATTATCTACTTATCGTACACTACTATGTATAAATAGTTTAATGGATCCTGAAAGATGTTTATTTCATTCATCTTTGAGTTATTGTTATTTCCAATTCTGAATCATATTATCTATATAAGAATATATGTCCTGATTCGAGTGTTTGTTTGTGCTTATGCTCGGATCAGACTGAGGATTGCTGTTGCTGTTCTATCTGGAGCTGAAGACCGAAGACTATCATTATATTTATTTTATCAGTATTGTTCTTTCTATTTGGACACTATTGGACATCTATGTTGTTCTATTTCATTTTATTTGAGACATTGTTTTATTTATGGGTAGCTTCATGAACTACTCTTATGACTATGTTATAATTCCGCTGCACTATTCTGTTATGTTATATTTTCTGTGATTCTGTGATGATTCTCATTTATATACATATACTACATTAATGATTTGTGTTTTGTACTATTTAAGTTGACATGTGTGGATTATTATCAATTTAAATGGTCCAAATATACGGGTTGTTACAGTTGGTATCAGAGCTTTGGTTCCCGAAAACCTTAGCCTATGGAGTTTTAAAGCTCATTAGAGATAGGGTAACCAAACCCTAGAATGAGGAGAATCATTGTAGAATCCATATCCTTTGATTCCATTCTTCTTATTGAATTCGTTTGATTAGAATTTCCTTAAGTTCTATAAATTGCTATCTTTGATTCTAAATCACTTTTGGTATTCCAGGATGAGTACCAGAAGGAACACTAGAGGTGGGGGTAGAGGAAATGCTCCTGAACCATGTGCCCCAGCTCCCACAGTTAGGTTTTCTACTCTTAGCAAGGAATACACCCAGCTTGGCGGCATCAAATTCTCTGGTTCCGAGAGCATCATAGGAGCGCAACAGTGGCTGAAGAGCCTGGAAAGGATCTTCATTGGTCTTGAGATTTCTGACGCGCAGAAGCGTCAATTGGCCGCTTGGCAGCTTCAGGATGCGGCATAGGATTGGTGGGAGTCAGTCACCTCCCGTACTGACGAAGAAACTATCACCTGGGCTCAGTTTAGGTAGAAATCTATCTGAATTGCATCCAAATTTATTCCTTCTATCTCGTCAAATTTTGACTCATCTTATATCGCTTGTAAATAGGGATTCCTTTATGGCTCAGTGGATGCCAGCTGCCGGAAAGGCCCAGCTTTATCGATCATTTATGGACCTCAAACAGGGCAATATGACTTTCTCCGAGTATGAAAGAAAGTTTAACGAACTCTCCAAGTTCGGACCTGGCTTGATTGATACACCACTGCTGAAGAATCAGAAATTCATCCACGGAGCACGTCCAGAGTATTACGATCTCCTCACAGCTCATGTCCATGGCACTTTCACCGAGTTGATGGATTTTGCTCTTAGGTATGAAGGAAAGCCGAAGGGAACATCAGCCACCAAGGCTCCAGTTACTCAGCTATCTTCTAGTCAGACTGGGAAGAGGAAGCCAAACTTTGAGCAACAGAAGAAGAACTGGCAGAAGACAACCGGGCTTGGCTATTCTCAGAAGAAGCCCATTGACTTATCCGCCATCACTTGTTTCAAGTGCGACCAGAAGGGTCACTATGCCAATAGTTGTCCAACACCTGCCAGTGCCGTCATCCCTCCACCGCAGGTTACCAAGAACGACCTCTGTCACGTATGTCTGCAGCCGGGCCATTTCAAGAAGGATTGTCCTTTGTATAAAAAGGGAAAGACAGCTGGATTATTTGCTATGACTTCTTCCACCCGTGATCCTCCTACCCCACCTGCTCCTAGTGATAACCAAGGTACATTACAGAGTACTTTTATGTTGCATACTTTACCCGTTAAAGTTCTATTTGATACCGGAGCAACACATAGTTTCATATCTATTGATTTGTGCAATAAACTTGGATTGGAACCCATCCTTGCATCTACTTTCTTATGTGTATCAAATCCCATTGGAGGACCCGCTAACCTCAAAAGGGTATGCAAATATGTCACGCTTATGTATGGCATGCACCGTTTCACTTGGGATTTTTATGTCCTTGGATTCGAGGCATTCGATATCCTATTAGGTGTTGACTGGCTACAAAAATTCGAAGCCGTTATCTCTTGCAAAGCTTGAACCATCTCTCTAATTGACGACAAGAGTATACCTTTAGTTATTAAAGGTAAATCACCTCAAGAATGTGCTGGGAGTTTTATATTCTCTCTTGACTCTCATCCAAATGAACTAAGCTCTACTCCAGTTGTTCAATTCTTTTTTGATGTATTTGGAGAAGTAAATTCTCTACCACCTCCGCGGGAAATCGAATTCCGCATTGATCTTATTCCTGGTGCCCGACCAGTAGTTCTCCCTCCTCGGAGAATGGCTCCTAAAGAGAAGGCTGAACCGAATGCTCAAATTGAAGATTTATTTGCTAAAGGCTTGATTCGGCGAAGTCATTCAGAATGGGGTGCTGCAGTTGTATTCGTCACAAAATCGGATGGTTCTCTCAGAATGTGTGTGGACTATAGAGAGCTAAACAAGCTCACACACAAGAACAGATATCCAATGCCCCGCATCAACGATCTATTCGACCAGCTCCATGGAGCTAAAGTATTCTCTCAACTCGATCTAGCTACTGGCTTTCACCAACTCAGAATTGCCGAGGAGAGTATCCCTAAAACAGCATTCCGCACTGAAAATGGTTTCTTTGAATGGCTAGTTATGCCGTTCGGTCTTACTAATGCTCCAGCTTATTTCGTCGACTTAATGAATAGAGTTTTATGGGATGTTCTTAACAAGTTCGTTCTTGTTTTCATCAATGATATTCTCGTCTTCTCTAAGGATGAGAAAGAGCATAGGTCACATTTGGCTTTTGTTCTTGAAACTCTTCGCAGTCATCAGCTTAAAGCAAAGTTTTCAAAATGCCACTTTTCGAAAGATGAAGTCCGGTTTCTTGGCCATATTGTCTCGGAGAATGGGATTTCGGTCGATCTAGCTAAGATCGCCGTAATCAATGTAAGTACTATCCTTACTTGTCATTTCTATCCGAACATCTTATCTCTATCTAAATTTGAATCCTTTGAATTTGCAACTCCTACAGATATTCGCAGTTTCTTGGGCTTGGCCGGCTATTATCGCAGATTTATAGAAAATTTTGCTCGAATTGCTGCACCACTTACCGCACTGACCAGAAAGAATGTAAAATTTACTTGGAGTGAAAAGTGCGTAGCAGCTTTCAATGAGATGAAGCGGAAGTTGACCTCTGCCCCAGTTCTTACAGTTATTGACGGTAGCGAAGGATTGACTGTCTATACTGATGCCTGCCGGGATGGATTAGGAGCAGTTTTAATGCAGAATGGAAAGGTCGTTGCTTATGCTGGTCGCCAATTAAAGACCCATGAAGCAAATTATGCAACACACGATTTAGAGCTTCTTGCAGTTGTATTTGCTCTTAAGCTATGGAGGCACTATTTATAAGGAACAAAATTCGAGTTATTCACTGACCATAAGTCATTTAGATATATCTTCTCGCAAAAGGATTTGAATCAGAGACAAGTCCGATGGCTCGAATTTCGAGCTGCATATGATCTTGATATTAACTACACTCCGGGAAAGGCAAATGCTGTAGCCGATGCTTTGAGCAGAAACCAAGCAATGGTATGTTGTAATCTTGTTGAAGGAATGTTATTCCAGCTTTCCGTCTCCCCAGCTCTTATGGATCGTATTATATCCAAGCAATACAAGGACACTTTGCTTTATCGCATCAAAGAAATAGTTCTCGGAAGAGTTGGAAATGCTGATAATAAATTGGGTGCACAAGTCGATAGTAATGGAGTGTTGAGGATTGATAATCGTATTTGTGTTCCTAATGTTGATGGTCTAAGACAGGAAGTGCTGAGAGAAAACCATAAATCTTCGCTTTCATTTCATCCCGGTGTTACAAAGATGTATCAAAATATGAAGAAGCTATATTGGTGGAGTGGGATGAAGCGCAATATTTCTACCTATGTTAGCAGGTGCACAACTTGCCAACAAGTTAAAGCTGATCACAGAAAGACAGCAGGTTTGCTCCAACCACTAGAGATTCCAGGTTGGAAGTGGGAGCAGATTTCTATGGACTTTATTGATGGGCTACCAAGGACTAGAAAGGGTAACGAAAGCATTTGGGTGATTGTCGATAGACTGACGAAATCCGCACACTTTATTCCAGTCAAGACCACTTGTACTGCTTCAAGCTTGGCCGAGATATACATGAGAGAAGTAGTTAAACTTCATGGTGTACCATCCAGTATCGTATGCGATAGAGATCCTATTTTCACTAGTAAATTCTGGAAAGCATTTCAGGATACTTTGGGCACCAAACTGAATCTGAGCACAGCTTATCATCCTCAGATAGATGGCCAAACTAAGAGGGTGAATCAGATTTTGGATGACCTGCTCCGAGCTTGTATTATAGACTTTGGTGGATCTTGGGAAGACCATCTCCATTTGGTTGAATTCACTTATAATAATAGTTATTAGGTAAAGAAATCGAATTTCAAATTTTAATAAGTATATTTGAATTGGAATTTATTATCTTAATTTAATCAGGCAAGCATTGGTATGGCACCGTTCGAAGCCTTATATGGACGGCCATGCAAATCGTCAGCTTGTTGGATTGAGTCTGGAGACCGATTGGTGCTTGGTCCAGAAATGATTATGGAAGCTTCTGAGAAAGTTGAAGAAATCAGGAAAAAGATTAAGACAACACAAGATAGACAGAAGTGCTACGCTGACCGAAGGAGGACGGATCTCGAATTCAGTGTAGGAGATGAAGTATTTCTGAAAGTGTCGCCTTTGAAGAATGTTATTCGATTTGGAAGGAAAGGAAAGCTTGCTCCCAGATTTGTTGGCCCGTTTGAGATTACGGAAAGGGTTGGAACTTTGGCCTATAGAATTGCATTGCCAGAAAAGTTTGCCGGTGTGCACAACGTGTTCCACGTCTCACATCTCCGAAAGGTTATGCGCGATCCATCCATGACCATTCCCACCACACAGCTGGGAGAGATAGTTATTGAGCCTGACTTGACTATTGAGCGAAAGCCACTTCGGATAGTCGATTGAGAGACAAAGCAACTTAGAAGGAAGTCGGTCAATCTGGTCAAAGTCCAGTGGAGTGCAGATGACCGAGATTGCACATGGGAAACTGAAGATAGTATTCGGGATTCAAACCCCGAATTACTAATTTCAGGTATAATTCAATTTTCTTAAAATCTATCTTGACTTTTCTGCTTAGTTCGCTCTTACTTCACCCGTCTCATTCCTTTTCGAGGACGAAAAGTTTTTGAGTGGGGGAGAGTGTAACGACCCTAAATTTACGACCCAATTTAAAAATTTTAAATCCATTATTTTAATATAAAGTGTGAAATTTACATACGACCTCAATTAACACCCAAACTTTGTTTATAAAATGCGCCTAGTTAGTTATAGATATGGGTAAAGTTTCGTCGTAAAATATCGCAGTAAATTTCGTTCGCGTTTTATTGTATATCAGTTCATTTTAAAGCGCGAAAATTTTTATCTCCCGAACCTGAATATTTTTAAATAGAAAAATTCTAAACCATCTTCTGAGCAAGGCGTCATTTTTCGTTTTTCAAAATTCGGACTTCTTTAGCTCCGTCGATCTTATTTTTCTGCATTTTTCCTGTATTTTCCAGATAATATAAAATTCATATTTTTAAAATTCAATCGTACCACAATTATCCATGTACCGTTGGGAGCGCCTCATCACGCTGATCAAAACGGTATATTCAGTCGTGCAAATTGGTGTCCGTCGAAAATCGTCGCGCTAATTGAATCGTTTGGGCGGATCGGGTAAACAAATTTTCAGCCCAAATTCTTTAAACCATATCTATTTGAATTTGAAATCATAATTCTCAGCTGAGACATTTAAGGCGGTGGTTGAGAGCTAGTAGCTGGGGTTAACTTTGGGAATGAACTTGAAGTTTGGGAACTTAAGAAAATTTATCACGGTACCAAAAATCAAAGTTAAAGGAGACAATTCATTTTCATTTCACATCCACTGTTCACTCAAATTTGCATCACCAGGTAATGCACGTCTCTCCTCTTCCTTCCTTTCTTCTTCATACTTCTTTCTAAAAATTATATAAAAAAAAGGAATGTATATCCAAACGAATACGGCAGAGGGAGCACGCGCCTCTCAACCCACCCACGCCAGTCACTGCCCAGACCCGCCGCACTTCACCTCACTACCCACACCGATACCCTCCCGAATCACCGTTCCAGCCACCGCTACCCTCCCGAACCACCGTTCTAGCCACCGCTACCCTCCCGAATCACTTTTCTAGCCACCGCCTCCCCTTACGCACCATTTCCCCACCCACCGTCTCACCCAGTCACAGCCCCGCCAATCCGCCCGCCTTCCGCCTTTTCCCGCACCGTGACTGACACCCCTCCTTCCTGACTTTGCCTCGACAAAACTGTGCCACCATCCGCCTGCACTTTTCCCATTTCCAGCCACCTCTTCCTCACCCACACGCGCGCCGACCAAGCTCCGCTACTCCATTCGCCTCCTGCCGAACCCAGCCACTGCCCCTGACCTTGACCACGCTCCGTTCCAGCCATACTGGCCTCGCACGTGTGGCATGTGTGCATAGCGTGTACACGGACGTGTATGCAAAGGGAAGGAAATGCATGCATACAAACTTTTGATTAAATTCTCAGTTTGGTTTCGAGTTATAAAAAAAAAGGGAAGCAGACTTTATAGTGGATAGTTTGCTTTATGAAGGAAGTGGAAATACTACTGTTGTTTCCCTTAATTTGCTGAAGAATATATACTATGTGTATATATTTGGTCGCCGAATAATAGTAACCATTTTCTTCTTCGTTGTTGCAGCAACCGGTTAAGTTTCATTTGCAGCAACATCAAATTCTCGGTTTTGTTCTTCTCTTCGTCATTGTGTCCGTTGTTCGTATTGTACCAACTCTATTCGTGCTTCTTTTCACTTCGCCGTCAAATCCTTTAGCCACGAAAGGTGAAATAAATATTTCACGACTTATATTCTTATACAAGTTTGGTTGATGAATGATTGTTATGTGATAATAAAATTGGATGTTAATTGTTAGTGTTAAGTGATAAATAATATGCAAGTTGAAGTTGATATAGGATAGTCGACAACTTAAAATGGATTATATGTGTCGAATTTTGTTTGCTTAACTTGACCCCTTTATATGATGAATATTGATTAGTTAAATATGACCCCTTTTTTTATTGTTAAGTTGATTGACACGTAGGAAGTGATAATTACACTTTGAACCATTGTTCATATATTGGATAAATTGTTGTAGTATAAAATTTTGGAATTAAACGACAAGTGAATAACCGTAATATAATAATCTTTAATCTACATGAAACGATAGTGTAGTTTCTAGGAATAATTATATTAATTTGCATAAATAACAAATGTAAATTAATACGATTATTTCGGGATTATTTAAATGAATTGTTGGATTGTTATGTATGGTTGTTATTACTTGTTTATTTACTTTGACACCATCCCAGCTATCACACTGCAAGTTCCCTTTGCTATGCTTTGATTTTTGAATTGAAATGGAATCGGGTTGAAATGATAAATACCCAAATAAACTTGACTTTCGATAGAAATTTAATAAAACCTGATTGGTCAATAATTTGATTTGAAATAAAATAAGGATTTTATTTGAATGAAAATAAAGTTTTGAAATAAAACTGGAATTTAAATTTTGATGAAAGAACGTTGTGTAAAAATTTATTAATTAAAAATTAAATTTGGAATTATTAATAATTAAATTTGGAATTGTTAATAATTAAGTTTTGAAATGATTAGTAATTAAGTTTTGAAATTACTTGATAATCGAATAAGATTGAATTATTTAATAAATTAAACTAAATTGAATTCTTTAATAAGTGAAATTGAACTTCTTGAATAAGTGGAATTAAGTTCCTTTATTAATTGAGTTTTGAAATTTGTAATTAAGTAAATGAATAAGTGGAATTGAATTTCTTTAACAAGAAATAAAAATGCGTTATATTGAAACAAATGTAAGACTTGTAACTTAAATGAATTTGATTTGACAAATTTAACTTAATTAAATTGGTAAGCTTTGATATAATAAGTTGAACGCAAGTAATTGATTTAATGAATTAGAGGTCAAATGGAAATTGTTTTAGAAGATAAATTAACTTAACGAGCATTGAACATAATTGATAAATGAGTTTAAATTTAAACTTGTATTCGAATTCAAATAAATATTTGAATTGCTTTAAAACAAATTTTGAAATTGAATTATAGAGTCTTGGAATGTAAATTTTGAAGTTATGAAACGTAAAATTTTGGAAGTTGTTTGGAAAGACAAATGAAATGTTGATTTACAAATTTAAATTGAAATTGAATTGATTTGGTTTGAAATTTATTAAACGACCAATCGGTGAAATAATTACGAAGGTTATTAAAGAGACCAGAATCGGTTAGGGACATACTCACTATCTAAACCGAATACCACTTTAATAACTATACGCGGAGAGTGATCCAGAATGAAGCGGTTGGAATGATGTACGTTGATGATTGAAGAAAGAGAACGATAATGGATGACCTTGACACTTGTGTCAAATTTGAAATGACTGAAACAAGAGCCGTGCCGGGCCAAATGGGTTAGCTACCTCGAGCGAACACACTTCTTCGTAAACTACTCATTACTTGTGATTGATTGGTGCGCACCCTTAATTTGGGAGTGTTGTTTCGCGGTGTTGCGATCGCTGCGGCGATGCTTTCTCACCAGTCCGGATCAGGCAAACGGTAGTTTCACTACCTTGGGTATTGCCTCATGTGTCTTGTCATACTTGTATTCCCATATACGCGACCACTACGAATTTGCTTTGTATTATACCTATGGAGTACTCCTTGATATCCCACTAGTTTACAGTGGAGTTTACAGTGCTGTATAGTCTATAATTCTATATAAAATGTGTTAAGGGGAATAATGGTGACGCCTTAACACTACCTTGATATTTTACTTTACTGTTAGACATTATCTACTTATCGTACACTACTATGTATAAATAGTTTAATGGATCCTGAAAGATGTTTATTCCATTCATCTTTGAGTTATTGTTATTTCCAATTCTGAATCATATTATCTGTATAGGAATATATGTCCTGATTCGAGTGTTTGTTTGTGCTTATGCTCAGATCAGACTGAGGATTGCTGTTGCTGTTCTATCTGGAGCTGAAGACCGAAGACTATCATTATATTTATCTTATCAGTATTGTTCTTTCTATTTGGACACTATTGGACATCTATGTTGTTCTATTTCATTTTATTTGAGACATTGTTGTATTTATGGGTAGCTTCATGAACTACTCTTATGACTATGTTATAATTCCGCCGCACTATTCTGTTATGTTATATTTTCTGTGATTCTATGATGATTCTCATTTATATACATATACTCCATTAATGATTCGTGTTTTGTACTATTTAAGTTGACATGTGTGGATTATTGTCAATTTAAATGATCCAAATATATGGGTTGTTACAGTAAGCAAATTATAACCCTTGGTTGTAAAGAATAAGATAATGGGTATTAATTATTGTTATAAACGATTGTATTAACTATTTTCTCAGTAATTGTAAAGTTATTTGGTGACAAGTTGAAATAAGGAAATGAATTAAATGTTATATAGAAAGGGTAAAATTATATGAAATTAATGGAAAATTGAGTATAATCAGGATTGTGTAAGTAGTCAAAACATTTGTTGTTGATAATAAACTTATAAATGTGATTAAGTAAGTAAAAGGTAACATTTGTCATTTATCACATATTTATTTAATCCATTGAAATTAAATTGAAAATCAATTGCTATTAATCTAATTACTTATTGCAGTTAATATGAATTAAAGTGATAACTATAGAAGATTGAGGTAATGAAATGGTAAACCAACGTTAAGTATATCTATAAGATGATTATTGATTGAATACTAAGATTAAAATCAAAATAAATATATATTGGAATTTAAATTAATTAAGGAATTTATTACCGTTAATTTTTTTTGGAATCATTCAATAAAAGGGAAAGAGAATTAATTTGAAATTAATGGCATTTAATGAAAGAAATGTACGTTTGTTAGGATCAGTTTTAAGGTGTAATTTTGAAATTAATTACAATTATGTCGATTTGGAATCTTTCAATTTAAAAGAGTAAAAAAAGAAAACATTAATTTTAATTAATGGATTTAACGAAAGAAACATACATTATTGTTAAAAATAAAAAGAATGTTTTAATGAAAATAAAACGAACATTTTCATTTTTAAAGGTAAAAATATTTTTATAAAAAGAAGAAAAAAATGAATTTTAAAACTATATTTTACAGTCATTAAATATCAATTTGAGGCTGTATATAAGTAATTTTAACACTAATTTTGAAATTTAAATTAAATTAACTTTTTAGGTTCCGTGATTGCGCTCTAAGAAAAACTTTATTTTGAAAAAAACTTGAATTTGAGTTCCGGATCATCTTTTATTTTGTGTAACATTACGTTGGTTGTTGTATTCAAATTTATTTATTGTATGTTAATTATGTTTAAAACGGGTGTAAAAAAAGCATATTTGGTGTTAATATATTTAATTGAGTGGAACATGCAATTAATTAGACCCTAAGTGGTCCCTTCATTTCCTTATTATTCTATACAGCTGCCACTATTTCCACATTTGGTTTTATTGCAATTCTCTGATGTAGTTGAAACGTGAATTCACATCCTTTCTCATTCTTCCGTTTTGTTTATTTTTTACCCAAAGCATTTACTTAGATCATATAGCTTCATTTTATTTGTCCCTTCCATATCTATTTCGTTTGTTACTTCCCTTTCTTCTTTTGTTTCATATCATATCTCATTCTTTCCCCTAAAACTTCATTATTTTTCAAACATCAGGGCCTCTATTTTCTTTTCCTCAAAGTCTCAATGTCAACATTGCTTTATACCTCCACTTAGTTACTGCCAATTCATTTTTACTGAAGCTATGTTCAAAAGAAAAGAAAATTGTGTGAGCATCTATTTCTTTCTGGACCACATCCGCACCTTTCCTCATCACCGTACCTTCTTTTGCAAGAAGCCTTCAAAAAAAATGAACAATGAGAATTAGCTTTCATGGTTTTGGCTTTCTACTTCTTTCCTTTGTTTTGGGTACATCAAATTTGAAAACGTGAGTTATTAAAGTTTCTTATTTTAATAATTAAATGTGTACGTGTTTTTTTAATATATCCTTATAAGCTGAATATCTTCCACATACGAGTTCTGATACTGCGTAGTTTCTTCCATTGGACTCGTATTGGAATTCCTGACGACATGAATAGGTTTGGTTGAGTTTGGATATTGTTGGGAAAGGCATCTTTGGTTGGATTTTTGCGTTCTAAATATCAAAGGTGAGTGTTTTGACCCACTCATGAATACTAAATTATCATATGTTAGTTAAATTAAATTTATGATGTGATTATGGCAGACCTTCCCATCCTTTATGTCCTTCCTCCGTCCTCTCCCTTACCACCCCTATCCTCCACCTCTCATCACATGTCTTCTCCATCAAGTCCCCTCCGTCCTTCCCCTGATCCCCCTCCTCCGCCTCTGCCTTCTTCATCAATTGTCAATGTCCCTTCCTCATCCCCTTTCCCTGATTCTTCAGCTGCTCTTCCCCCCTCAAATCTTCCTCTTTCTCCTCAACTGCAATGAACTTCCCTTTTCAAGCGTAAACCAAGTAACGCAGGGAAGTACATTCTAGTTGAGATGACCCCAGAGTTTGTGAATGAGATTATGATTCCTCCTCCTAGTGTCATTGAAGCTGGAGATGAAGTATGGAGTAGTTATCTAGTTGGTTTTTTCCTTGACAAGCCACTGCCGTATTCCGTGGTTAGTAATTTTTTGAACAAGTACTGGAAATTGAAAGGATCGATCAAGGTCCGTTCAAATGGTTTTTTGTTTTTATTTCACTTTGCTTGTGATGAAGACAGGATCAGAATCTTACAAGGAGAACCCATAGTTATGCAAAACAAACTCTTTATAGTAAAGCAATGGGATCCTTCAGTTGGTAATGCTTGTGCAACTATTTCGTCAGTGCCAGTGTGGGTTAAACTCTCTAATATCCCCATCTTTGCTTGGTCCCATATTGGCATTAATTGGTTGGCAAGCAGATTGGGTAGGCTCATTTGTATGGATGAATCAACTGAGAAATTGGAGAGATTGTCGTTTGCAAAGTGTTTAGTTGCAATAAAACCTAATCAGGGTCTCATTGATTCCTTCCCTGTCCATCTGCCTGACGGTGGAACCCAGCATATCCAAATTGAATATCAATGGAAGCCTGATATATGTGTTCGTTGTCATATATTTGGTCACACGGAGTTGAATTGTGAAAAAATACTATTTTCAGCTTGTTCTGAGAAGAATGAAAAGCAAACTAACTTAGAAGCAGACAATGATAAAGGGCTTAAGGAAAATAATAAAGATAAAGGTATAATGATGAGACGTAAGAAACAAAAATGGCAAATAGTTAACAGAACTAGAAGACAGAAAACTACTTTGTCTGGTATGCAAATCCACCTTCAGGATGACCCTGAGGTAAGCAACACTGATCTAAATAAGAGGTCACGTGGTGAAATATATGAGGAAGGTATGATTGGAAATGTGCTGCCTGTTAAGTCTGTTGGGGATAGGGATACTACTGATAATGAAAACTCTAATATCCTGGGAAATAATATTTATCATGTTCTTTCTGAGTTGTGTGAGAGTGAAACTGTAGTGGAAAAAATGCAAGAATTATGGTAATGAGAAGAAAATAAGTGATGACACGCACAATTCTGATGGTTCTCTTGAAGTTATATTCCCTGATGCAAGTAACAAACCTGATACCACCACCCTCCCTGTTCCACCATGCAAAACCAATTGTGCTGCTTCCATTCCATCTTCAACTCCAATTTTGTCATTTGCTCATTCTTGCATTGACAAAGAAAGTGTGAGTGTCATCAACCAAAATTCCACTCCCTCTCAAGACAGGGCAGAGCATTCTTTGCACGTGCACATCTCTAAAGACACTAATAGCAGTTCTGTTCTTTCAAAGTCTCCAATTCCAAAAACTTCTGCTAATCATCATGAAAATGATCATCCATATATTCATATTCCTGCTCCCCTTGCATGGAAACCCCTTACACATTCTCTGAATCTTTCCACTTCAAGCCCTCCCCCCATTTCTGACAAGCAACTTGTGATAGTACAAGTAAGCAATTCCCCAGTTCGTAACAGTAAGTCTATCAAATCTAATTTACACTCACTCATGGACCTTAACCCCTGTGATGGTACAACTTCATCATCTCCAGTTCCAAAAACGAACGTTCAATCTACTCCTCTAATCAGGGGTAACAAGAAGAAACTACAACAACAACAATTGTTTGATCAATGATGAACAACATTGCTGCATAATATCAGAGGAGCCCACTCGGAAGTTAAACTAAACTAATGTAAAAACATCATTACTGCTCATTCGTTGAGTCTTCTTGCTATTCTTGAAACTAAGCTTAACGCTACTCTATCATCCAAGGCTGCTACCTTGATTAATCCATCATGGAATATGATAAATAATCTATCTGAAGCTCCATACGGAAGAATCCTGATTCTATATAACCCCTCTATTCTGTTGCTATCGCCTATCATCACAACTTCTCAACTCATTCACCTTCACTGCTCCCATATTTCAACTTCGACTTCCTTTTATCTTACTTTTATTTACGGTCATAACTCAGTCACAGCTAGACAGTCTTTTCTTGATCTTCTTCCTTCATTTCGTCAAGAAACTCATCCATGGATAGCAATTGGAGATTTTAACTGCTCATTCCAATTATCTCACAGACAGGGTGGTAATCCCTTATTTCTTTGTCAAATAAGACCCCTTGGCTGTTCAATCTCCCAATTTGACCTCATTGAGATTAATTCTGTCGGTTCCCCTTCTCCTGGAACAACTCAAGACGTACTTCTCCACGTACCTTCTCCAAAATGACTTCTCATTTTCGAATCTCAATGCTCTATCCAAATGGCCTAACTTATTTAACCTTCTCCCTATGCCCGGCCTATCTGATCACTCCCCTCAAATCTTATCCTTTGGTGCTGCCTTGAGAAAAAGAAACGCAAATTTTAAAATTTTTAATGCTTGGGTTCTTCAACCAGAATTTCTTCAAATTGTCAACAAGTCTTGGTCCACTAATTTCTTTGGTAATCCTATGTTTATCTTGCAGTGTAAACTGAAGGCAGTTAAAGCTAACTTGAAAGAGTGGGCGTTGAACAAATTTGGTCAAGGCAAATTGGCTTCTACCTCTCTCTCTCATGAACTCCTTCATATTCAGGAATTGATGATGTCTGACATTACAAACAGTGAGTTGGCAGCTAAAGAGGCTACTGTATCATCCCAACTTTTTGAAGCCTTAAAGATTGAATGTGATATGGTAAAACAGAAGACGAGGATGCAATGGTTTAAAGATGGTGATAGGAATTTTGCTTTCTACCATTCCTCCCTTAAAGCCAAACAGTCACGCGAGTCAATTCATTCCCTTATTGATGTTAATGGTGAGTTCATCAGCGACCCTACCCTTATTTCTAATATGTTTCTTGACCATTTCAGTAATTTGCTTGGAAATTGTAATCAATCCACTCCATCGCTTGAGCTCCTTGACTCGATAAATATTCCCAGAATATCTCCTGAAGAAAATGCTTTCCTTTCCTCTGCTATTTCTGACTCTGAAATTAAAGATGCCTTATTCTCTCTTAACGCCAACTCCTCTGGCGGTCCTGATGGCTTCAATGCCTATTTTTTTACTACTTGTTGGGAAATTGTTGGCCAATCTTTCTTGAAGGTTGTTCAAATTTTTTTTAATAAATGCAAAATGATAGGTTCCATCAATGCCACTAATATTGCCCTTATCCCAATGGTGAAGAATGCTTGGTGTGTTAATGATTTCAGACCTATTTCATGTTGTAACACCATATACAAGTGTATTTCGAAGGTTATTGCTAACAGGTTCAAAGTGGTTCTTTCCAGTGTCATATCCTCCAACCAAGTTGCATTTCTAAAAGGAAGAAGCATTCTTGACAATGTTATGATGTCCCACGAACTGCTAAAAGGCTACAACAACTCCCATGTTTCCCCCAGAGCAATGTTCAAGCTTGACATCTCGAAATCTTTTGACTCTCTGCAATTGGACTCGGTGGTTAGGATCATGGGGTTAATGAACTTCCCCAAACACTTTGTAGCATGGATCCACTCCTGTATATCAACGCCGAGTTACTCCATCATGGTCAACAACTGTAATGTTGGATATTTTCATGGTAAACAGGGAGTTCGACAGGGAGACCCTATGTCTGCATATTTATTTATTATTGTGATGGAAGTGCTAACCAAAATTCTTAACCAATTTGTCCATGATGGTAGCTTCATTCTCCATCTGAAATGTAAAAATCCCCTTGTGACATCTCTTATGTTTGCTGATGACCTGGTTATCTTTTTCAAGCCAAATACGATGACAGTTAAATCTATCATGGATGGTCTCGATATATTCTTCAAGATCTCTGGCTTATCCATTAACTCGTCGAAGTCTGACTGAATGATAGCTAGAGTGGATTCTGTCCTTATCTCTCAAATCACTAGTTTTTCTGCCATTTCGCGTAGAGCGGAGACGTCCATGTACCTTGGCATCCCTTTAGCAACTTCGAGAGTGTCGTTTTCTCAGTGTATTGCTCTGTTTGACAGAATAACAACAAGACTTTCCCGGTGGACTAATAGATTTCTTAGTCAGGCAGGAAGGCTCACTCTGATCAATTCTATTATCTTCTCCATGACTATGTATTGGTCTCGATCCTTCATTCTTCCAATTAGGTTAATCAAGATGATCAGAAGGGCTATGTCTAACTTCTTTTGGCATGGTACGATTAATTTAAATAAGCTTTCTCCTTGTGCATTCTCCTCTCTTGAAAAGCCTAAGTCAAGAGGTGGTCTTGGAATTAAAAACTTGCTTTTGTGGAATCGTGCGGCGATGGTGTATCACATTGATAATCTTTTGAATCATAAGGACAGCTTATGGGTGAAATGGTCCTACAAAAATATTATTGGCAACAAAAACTTTTGGACTATTTATATTCCTCCTGCATGTAGTTGGACTTGGCGAAGTATTCTCAAGATCAGATCTGATATCCTTCCTTACGCTAGAAGTCGAATCGGTATTAACGGTCATGTTTCATTCTAGCACGACCCTTGGGTGAATAAAGGGACGATTCTGGGTCGCCTTCTATCTTTCAACAGTCAAGCTCAGACTGGGATTAGTATTAATGCCCTAGCAGTGGATTTCATTACTGATGGTCGTGTTCTACTCCCTTACTCTAGTAATATGAATGTTCGACTACTCTGGAATCACTTGAGTGGTTGTCATGTCCTGTTTTCGCCAAAAGATGGTATCACCTGGTCTTGTTGCAATGAGAAATTCACGATAAAAGCAATGTACAAGCAATTTGTTTCCCATGACAATCCAGTTACTCTCAGTTGGCATAAATGCATTTGGTTGAATCATAACTCAGCTGGACAAAATCTAATGCTATGGAAGATTTTTGGTAATGCATTAAAAACAAAAGTTAAACTGAGTCAGAGAGGTCTTCTAATTGATACTACGTGTAGTTTTTGCCTTGCTGCGGATGAGCACATGCTCCACCTATTCTTCAACTGTCCATACGTCAACAGATTATGGAGTTGTACGAATTCCATCATCTCAGGTCGAACTGTTTCTACTAATAGCGAGGAAGAATGGAATATTATTTTCAAGGCTACTAGATGGAGAGGAGAATCATCCTATGTGCTGCTGTTCACCTTGAAAACATTCATTAAGATAATATGGGAGGAGAGAAATGCTATTATATTCACTGGAAAAAGGAAATCAAGTATTCATATGAAAGATAGTATCGTTGGAGGATTAAAACTTGGAATTGCTGCATCTAGCTTTTGCTTTGCTCCTGAATTCTTGTCTGCCCTTTCCAGATTCTAGGTGGATTTCGTGTTTCTATGTTGTGTTTGTCTTTGCTGTTCCTTTGATATACCTGTTTTCCCTGTAATCTGTATCTTTCCCTTGTTGTTCTTCGTTCTTGGTATATCAATAAATGGTAGGGGTCCATTTCTAACCCCGCTGGCCTTGCCAAAAAAAAGGTATTGATGTGATTAGAAATTTACTAATTGCTATTTGGTATTTTTATAGATTTTCATTTAAGTTAAATTTGAATTTATATTGAATTGAATTGCCATTTAATTAATATTGAATATAAATTGCTAGTTAAACACCTGATAATGATAATCAATTGATTTTTGTGATTTATTGGCTTATTTGGATGTTGGATTGTGATGGATGTTATTAGTTGACATTTTGGATGATTGGATATTTATATCCACGTTGTACACTTGATAGAAGATGAAAATCCCATAACATCTCTGAAGCCATTACAATAATATTTCTATTCTACTTATTTTGATTTGACTTACATAGGATCTTTTAGTCCTGACTCGAGTGTTTTGTCTTTTCATTATGCTTGGGTCAGTCTGAGCTTTTCAATGTATTGAAGACCATTTTATTTTGGAGGATGAAGACAGAGTTGAGTCTACTATTTATTATTAATTATTCTACTAGATATTGTGTTCCACTACATTATTTATTTATTTCTGCTGTATGTATAACTCTGATTTGTATTGTAAAAGTGTAATCAAATGTCATTTGTAAAACAACTTCATGAACCGTTTATTTGATTATTATATTTTGTTATTCCGCTGCGAGATTTTGTGTTTTGGTTTTCCTTCTTTTCTATTATTTTTTTATTTACCCCATTAACAATCCTCCCTTTTGAATGGTTTGAGTTGACATGTGTGGTTTATTGTCGATTTAAACCGTCCGAAAAGGTGGGTCGTTACAGTTGGTATCAGAGCTTTGGTTTAGAGATACCTTAGCCTTTTGGGGTAAACTTATTAGAGATAGGGTTACCAATACCCTAGAATGAGTATGAGTGTGTGTGTATATACGAGAGCGCATATTTATTAGTGTTATAAAATATTTTATATAAATTTTGAAATGAAATAATTTTTCCTAATATTATATGTTATATATAAAGAAATTTTTTTATAACTATTATAGTTATTTGTAATGTGTTTGATTTGTAAAATGGTAATATTTAATTATTATTATTTATTGTTGATTTGTTGTATTTAGTCAGTTTATAAGCATTGGCTAATTATTGTTGTTTAATTCATGGACTAAACACTAGTTTAGTAATGGTGTATTAAAGAGAATAAAATGAATAATTAGGATATTTGGTTACGAAATTGAAATGTTTGGTTGTGACTATTGTTGTTTGTTGATTGGTATTTTCAACTATTGAAATAAAATGGAATGTCTAGATATTTTGGATAGTCGAAACTTCTAAATTAATATACGAGTTGAAATGTATAAATTTTGTTGAATTATGTAGTTGAATTAGGTAACCTTAAATCGAAAGCAAGTGAAACAATGTTAAATTTGTTATATCTATGTTAGTAAATGAATAGAATTGTTGTATACATTATTGGCATGTAATGTAATAATATACAAGTGTGAACTTTAAGCCTTGCCATGTTTAAATCGAAATTGTGATTAAGGAAAAGCTGTAAATGAGATTTAAAAAAAAGTGTTATGAACTTAATTAAATTTATGAAATGTGGCATAAATAAATTTGAAAAATAAGTGAAAACTAATTAGATAAACGAATATGAACTAAAAGTGAAATGATTTTAAATAAAGTCACGACTTGTAAATTGTTTATGAAATAAATGGATGTTGCAATAAATGTAGTATTGAATGAGAAATTTTACATGTGAAATTGAATTTAATTTAAAAATGAAGAGAAATACAAGCAATGTTATGAGAATGAATATATTAATGTTTTATATTAAATGGAGAAATTCTGTGAAACAAATATTAAAGTATGAAGTGATATTTGTGTTAATCAATGAGATTAATAATGAATTTAAATCAAAATATAATGGTGATAAAACAAATTGGAATAAGTACGTAAGTTGTACGTATATTATTTTATTCGCATAATTAATTTGATCCGGATTTGAGTACACAAGTTTGAGGTGAATTACACCATTCCGTATTAGGATTTTTCATTCGATTCTTGATGGCGAATATTTGATATGGATTTTTGATTTGATTCTAAAATTCTCTATCATAGTGTATGGCTATGCAAGGAGAATGATGGTTTCTAGTCAAGAAACCTTATCGAAGTCCGCATTAGGGAAGTCAAATGAACAATACTAGTTCGAAAGCGAACTTGTCTGATCGAGCGAGCGATCGAATGTGATTTTGCGAAATGAAGACATATGTACATCTTATGTTCTAATATTATTGATATGCCTTGACGTTGAAATTGAAATTTGTTGGGTTGGATATTCTTTGTAATTTAAATTGGAATTTTTCTTTTATGCAAAACTGCTATTAATTTAAAACCATTTTACAAATCTATTTTCTTTTATTTGTCTTATAAAACTAGTTTATTATATTTTATATACAAAACTATTTTACAAACTATTGTATTTAGAAACTATGTTACAAACTATTTTATTTAGAAACTATTTTATTTAGAAACTATGTTACAAACTATTTTATTTACAAACTATTTTGTTTAGAAACTATGTTACAAACTATTTTATTTACAAACTATTTTATAAACTATTTTATAAACTATTTTATTTACAAACTATTTTATATACAAACTATTTTACAAACTATTCTATATATACAAAACTATTCTAAGTTCAAAACCTTTTATAAAGCAAAGATGTTCAATCCCATATGGCTCTTCATACAACGAAATTGATTTTGGGAAAATTTGATTCTTATATAAGATGGAATTTCTATAAGTATATGGTGATTTTGAAGATTATTGATTTTGGAAGGTATTCGATCTGAAGAGATAAATCTTATATACAACAGAATGTATATAAGAATCATTTGATATATTCGAGACTATTGATTTTGGAAAGTATTCGATTTGAAAATGAAATCTTGTATATAATGGAATTTATATAAGTGTGATATTTGAAGTTATGATTTTGGAAGGGTACTATATATAGTATGTGTAACGACCCGCCCTTCTACACACAGAAAGACGCATCATTATTAAGAAAGAAAGGGGTGAGAAATAGAAAAGATAGAGAAGAAAGAACTAAACAACATCAGAATCTCACAGCGGAACGAATAAATTATATTAATCACATAAGATATTACATAGTATACAACATCAATCAGAGTTATACAGATAATACATCACATACTAGACAGTTATAAACACCTGTCTAGTTAATACAACTCGATACAACTCAAATACAACACAGCGGAAATACACATAAACACTAACACAGCGGGACCAATATATATCTATACGCTGAAGCCTCCTGCTCCATTGCTCCTCCAGAATTTGTCAAAGCTAACTTGAATCCCTTGACTACTCGTAAAAATTTGAGTACCCGAGAGTTAAAAAAAACATAAATAAACTCCGGGTCAGACATGGGTCTGGTATGAGTAAACGGTTAAAGTTGCTTAACTTTGAAAATCCTTTGAAAACAAAAGGTATCACGTAAGACTTTCCACACATAAACATGGAAAAGTTTTTACCTTACGCTAACCAAACATTTGATAGGAAATCCAGTGATATTATAATAGGTCTAGGGTTTTCAAGTAAATAATATCATAGCTGAAATTTTTACATCTATTAAATTCTAGCATACTAGCCAACAAGTGGGTAATACAATCAAATCCGATGACACTTATTGGATTTTGGATTCCATACAATGGCAGGGCTACTGGGGTACCGCCCGTCACAGTACCTGGCCTAGATCAGCGTACCGAGGACCCACCCTAAGTCCTCTGCAACACAAAGCCGGAACCATCCCTTACTGGACAGTTCCAAATAAGACAACCCCGGCGGTTGTAGCTATTCAACCGCCCACACAGCCGAATAAAAAGGGACTCTAGACAGGGATATATCTCGCTCTCAAGTGGGTGCGACCCACGAAGCCTTGCTGCACCTCCCCTGTTTTAGCCATTCTCGGTTGATGAGGCTTGAGGCTACGATTACCTTATCAGAACACATCACTTAGAATGCTCATCGTCCACCTGACGATGTTCTGAAAGCATTCAATCCATACAAGTTCGTTCCGGGTTCGAACGAAACCGAAGGCATTATCTCGTTACACTCATTTTGGAATCACCCTCAAAGTTAACGACGATAACCCTTGCACTCTGAATCTTCATCTTCACTTGAGATTCACGACCTATCGTTAATTTGGATCGATGTGGTTTTCGGATATCCAAATCTGGAAACCCGATCCCGGTCTCATTAAATCCAAACCGTGTCTTTTAAGTCCAAGTTGTTTTAAAGTTAAAACAATTCAATTTTATTATCTATATACATAGATAGATAATTCACAATATCGCAGATAGATAATCCATATCACACAACATTACTTATCTCGTATCTGAGATTTCAAACCATTCAAGGCAAACAATATCATTCATCCATACATAAGCAAGGATAAATAATCACACCATATATAATTAATTTAAAATGAATTCAATTAATTATATTATTTCTAATTAATTTAAAATGAATTAAATTAATTATATTATTTCTAATTAATTTAAAATGAATTAAATTTATTACTTCATTATTATAAATCTTGCTTACATAACCATTAATTAATTACAAGTCGATTAATTAATCTTTCTCTACTTCCATCTTAATTAATCATCCTTGATTAATTATCTTTAATTACATTTAAGTAATTATCCTTTAATTATTTTCATAATTTAATTATCTTATACCAAATATAGAAAGTAACCCTTTAAATTACTAAAAATTAATTACATTACACCTTAATTAATTACATTAATGAATTCCTTCATTTATTAATTATTTCCAAATAAATCCATTTTAAATTACATCATTGATTATAATAATTAAGGATCTCTAATTACATTTATTACATTAAGTAATTTATCTTCAATTAAACCAAACTGTTAATCAACTTGATTAATTCCATTCAGTAATTAACTACCCTTAATTACTTCATTTAATAATTTAATTACTCCATAATTAATTATCTCTAATTAATCCCTTGATTAATTATACAAAGTAATTATACTCAAATTACTTTCATTATTTAATCATCCATAATTAATTACTTCCTTAAGTAATTATACTTATCACATCATCAAATGGTTATCTAAATTAATTAAACTAAATTAATTAACTTAAACAATTCATATTAAACTTAATTAATTACAATGAGAAATAAATTTCTTAATTACTTTCATAAGTAAATTATACTTAAATAATTCACAACTGTTTATCTCAAATTAATAGATCTAATTAATTATCAAAATTAATCATATTAATCCATTATTTAATCATCCTAGTTAATAACCTTCATTAATTACTAACACTTCTTAAATTACTTTTCCAAAGTAATTAAATTAAGATTTAATATTAATTACAATTAAATTTTATCTTTAATAACTCATTAATTTAACCCTTAATTATTTAATTGATTAAGTATTCAATATAACTTATTTACCCATTTATTAATCCTAAATTAATTGTCTTAAAACTTAATTAACTAATTTAACTCTTAATTACTAAATTAAGTAATCCAAATCATTAATTAATTAAACTAGTTAATTATTTACTTACTTAATAATCTCAAATCCTTAACCTTCATTTATTTAAGGATAAAACATTTTCTTATTTATAATCAAATGCTCACTTACAAATGCATTTGAAACATTTTACCTTTGAATTTACTTTTACATTTCATTTCAGATTTAGATTCAATATAACTACAGATTTTAACTTAGTAAAATTTAACACATTTTAAATATACTTTAAACATTATAAAGTTGTAAAACATTTTGTTTTTGTAAAACTTGTTTCTTTAAAACTAGGAGACAAAAGTAATTTGAATCCATCTTAAATTCTGGTTTTAACTTATATTTAAAACCCTGTCTTTAAATTTTTAAAGATTAAAAACTGCCAGGCTTATTTAAAAACTGGCACAACCAAAATAACCCGAGACAAATAGCAAAGTGTTCGAGTCCAAAGCCCTACTTTCCCGGGCTAAACGTTTAGCTACTTCGAGTGAACTACATCGTCAACTCGAAAATAACCAAAACAATCTCCACCAGAATTTGCAGTGCACCGTGCACATGCACGATCATCTGAGATCGCTCCGACCATCTCCAAACACTCACCCACATCGGTAACCATCCTCCTATCCATCCACGATCGTCAGATCATGCTACTCAAGCTCAAATCAAATTCGAGAGCCCCTACCAAAAACCTGGAACAACCCAAACTCAAAAACACCCAAACCTGGAAAACGCTCGTTTCCAGCTCTCCGACCACCTGAAGGTCTGCAACTTCGGCCTCGACTTCGACTACGCGTCAACTTCCATTCCCCAGAACCCTGTTAAACTCGATCAACAATGAAAACTACGGTGGTTGATTTCACCTAACTTAGTAAAACTAGGGTTCTAAACTTCAAACGACAACCACCACCACCCCACTGTCATGATCCATCATCAGACATTTTTGCCGATATCCCCGATCGTCCTTCCATCTCCAGAAAGAATTACAACTCTCCAGATCGACTAGATCACCAGAGAAACCCACAAACTCAATTTCCAGACATCACAAAGTAACACATTCAATATCACATTAAAAATTGTAAACTTGATCTTAAAAATCCTATCTTTCAGATACAATTTCAGATATGTAATTATATCAACAAAATTTAATGTTTGATTTTTAAAATGTTTCAAGTGGCTCTGTGTTTTCATTTTCCAGACAATGTTTTCTAGCTATAATTCTTGCAAATATTTTTAAAGCTTGGTTTAGTTTCAAACCACAAACTTTGTTTTAAATACTGAGGTCTAAGAAGATTAGAGTGTGAAGTATTTTGAAGTTAAATCTAAGTTTAAATTTCTGGAATTTTAAAACAGAGATGGTCACAAGAATTATCTAAACATACTCACAAGTTTACAGAGGCTTAAAAACCATCATACAAACATATTCTCAAGCATACATCACCAGATTACTTCAGCTATATGTCATATGCATCAAAACAAAAAGATGTCTCATGTTAACAGTTTAAAGGCAGAGACTTATCTAAGGTCAGAGATGTTTTAGTATCAACAGATATGCACACATACATAAGTTCACAAAACATTGCACATACACATACATATAAACAAACGTTAACACAGAAATCACAGGTTATTTAAGTTTAGTTTTAAAAGTTTACTCACCTGTCTTTAAAACAGAATGTTTGGAAACTGGAATGTGAGAATTTGTATATTTTTGTTGACTTGATTCTTGAAACTTTGAACTGGCGCGAAACATTAAAACTGAAATGTTTGAACTGGAAACTTGAACATGAATTTGTTTGGAAGTCTTGTTATAGTTGAGATGCTTTCATTTTAAATTTTGAAACTGAAGTGCTTAGCTTAGTTGATTTCAGGTTTCATTTGTTTAAATGAACAAAAATGAGAAGAAACTTGCTAGGTCTTTTGTATACGAAATGAAATGAGACAAGTTGATAAATAAAACAAGTATACAAATTTGTTTACTGTTCAGGTACACAAAAATTCAGAGATTTTTATCCAAAAAGAAGCTGGAAATGAAATGTCTTGTGTACTAGAGATATAGCATTAAATGCTTTGCTCCTTATCAAGTTTACACATCATTTCTTTATTCCTTTAGGTACAAAACTTGCATACATATGTTTATACTTGTTTGACTTAGATGCTAAGCATACATACTCTATTTCTATTCGTATGCATTGAAATGATTTCCTGCCTGCAACATGTATTGCTATAGTGTACATAATATTTACTTGCCTTATCTTATTATCTTGTACTAGTATGATTTCTCTCTAGCCTGCAAATATATTTCTAAAGGTTATACAACTCAAGAATTTTACTTAAGTTTTTAGTTTAGAGGTTGTTATAGTTATTGTATTAGGTTAGCTTGTTATTTATTTCTATCTCCTAACATAAATGTGTATATTTTTATTTTAAGACTTAACCTATCAAATATTTAGTTGCCTATTATTATTCTTGTTAACCCGCCTTTTGGCAAGGCCACAGACAGACGGATTTAACTTAAACAACTTCACAACTATCGAGACTAAAGTATGATGGATTCGGTTTAAAATGATGAAGTTCACTTGAATATGTCGTTGGGAAAAGGAGTGGAGAAATTACATGGCTCGGCCTAGGCAGTTTGGCAAATGTCGCTCGGCATTGGGATGGTTCGGCGTTGGAGGCTGTTCGGCATAGAGAGATCGTCGTTCGGCATAGAGGGATCGTTTGGCACTGAATGAGTGCTCGGCATTAGAAGGATCGTTCGGCATAGAGGAATGTTCGACACTGGACGAGCGTTCGGCATAGAGAGATCGTCGTTCGGCATTGGACGAGCGTTCGGCATAAAAGGATCGTCTGGCATTGGTCGAGCGTTCGACATAGAGGGATCGTTCGGCACTGGACGAGCGTTTGGCATAGAGGGATCGTTCGGCATTGGACGAGCGTTCGGCATAGGTGGATCTTTCGGCATTAGATGAGCGTTCGGCATAGATGGACCGTTCGACATTTGGACGTTCGGCATTTGAGTTGTTCGGCACTCCATGATGGATCGGCATTTGGGCGATCGACATACTTCCACTCTTTCGGCATACCTCCAGTGGTTCAGCATGCCAACTGCTCAGGGTCACTCAGCATAATGAAGTGGGGATCGGCTATGGCCACGTTGGGCCCAAACTACTCAGGAGGCCCAACAACCTGGTTTTGCCTATAAATACAGCATGAGGGTCTCCAAATAGGGGATCTTCTTTCTGCTCTCTTACTTTCTCTTTTCTAAGGCTAAGGCAACTCTGCCATTTTGTAACTGTTATCGATTATTACAGTAATAAAAAGCAAACTTCTGGAGTGGACGTAGGCCGGAGTTAGCCAAACCACTATAAAATATGTTGTTCTTTACTGCTTTCATTTCAGTTTTAACTGTTCTTCACATTATCACTCTCTACATACATTCTATCTCTGAGCTGTGACTGGTATTTGGTGCTTTCATCTGGATTTGGGGGTTAGTGACCAATTTTGGCGCTAACACTTTGGTGCTTTCACTGAGAGTTGAAGCACTCAGGAATTTTGGAATTAGGAACTTGGATCTTAGAAAGCAATGGCAAGACCACCAACGAGGAAGCAAGCAGTGGAAAGGAGCAATCAGGAAGGAAGTCAAGCGGCCTCTTTTGGAGCTGGAGAGGGTCATGCATCCATCTACATAACTCGGGACGAGATGCAAGTGATGATGAATTCTATGCAAGAGCAGATGATGAAACGGCAAGAGGAGATGATGCAGGCTCTTCTTAGGCAATTTGGACAACCAGGAACTGCAGGAGCTCAAGTTCGTGGAACTGGACCAGAGGAACTCAACCAGCGGACATATGGAGTGATTCAGCAGGAGGCAGCTCCCAATCAACAAACAGCTAACAATCTAGATGGGCCTAGACTCGGGGGCACACCACCAGGTAATGCTGGACCAGTTCATGGAGGGATACCGGATGACGCTACGCTGCCTGGCGTCGATAGGAATACAGGAGTACGTGATGATGAATATATGCCAGAATTTCCTCGGGGACTTGGGAGGCGGTCTGGATTGGTTGGAAACAATGGATTGGCTGACATTATCAGGCGGACTATTCGCGGAGGTCTGACAAACAGGGATTCAGAGGGAGTTAACAAAAGTCCGTTCACCCGGAACATCAAGACAGCTAGGAATCCGCCCGATTTCAAACTACCCACTCTGGAAGTATACAACGGGAAGACGGATCCCACCGACCACTTGATGAGGTACACTAGGCATATGGAAGTTCTGGGGGCAACGGAGGAGGTTATGGCCCGATGTTTCCCCCTGTACTTGACTGAAATTGCTGCTATGTGGTTCAAACAGCTGGAGGATGGATCCATTGGAACATGGACAGAACTGGTGGATAAGTTCTTAAGTCAGTTTCGAGTTCACATAAAAAGGCCAAAGAACATGATGACGCTAACGTCCGTCAAACAGGGGGCAAATGAATCGCTCAGGACATTCTTAACTCGATTTAATGCAGCAGTCGCTTCGGTGGATCGGCCAGATCCATCAATGGTTCTGATGGCTACGGTATCAGGAGTCGGAGATAACTCGGATTTCAAAGTATCATTGGTACGGGACCCACCGTTGGATCTTGGGGAATTCTTTCATGAAGCTGAAAGATTTCTTCGACAAGAGGATGCATGTTTGGATGTGAGGTTAAAGGAAGTAAACATGACTAAGGATGGAGGACTACTTGGCGAAGCTCAGGTGGGGGCAAGGATAAAGGGAAAAGGAAGCGCTGGGGAGAACCAAAGTTCTCCACTTACACAGGATTGAACGCAACGTTGGAGCGGATTTTCTTAGATACTCGAGATCGCCTTCCCTATAGAAGGCCATCGAGGATGGAACCCACAGAACGTGAAAGGGCATCAGGAAGGCACTGTCTCTTTCATGACCTGGACGGGCATGATACTAACAGCTGCCGACATTTAAAGGATATAATCGAGGAGCATATAAGGAATGGTCAGTTGCGACAATATGTCGGAACTCGGAATGCGGCGGTGGAACAGGAGCAGCCACCGCCTGCCTTGAACGACGAGGGCATGAGGCCCAGGAATGGTGGCCGATTGGTCATCAACTAATCTTGATGGTTTGGAATAAGTAACAAACTCCGGGCAAACGGTTAAATCACTTACTCATGTACGGGGTCGGAGATAACCCTCAGGCATGCTCTGAGATGATGGCTTACCGAAACGCCCGGGTTTGCGAAATCTGTTTTTTCCTTTGACTTGGACATTTTCTTTTTCTGGTTTGGTTTTGGACTCCCTGTTTTGCTCGTTTTCTGGTTTGGATTCTGGTTTGGATGTTTGTTTTTTGGTATGGATTTTTGATATGGCTTTCTGGTTTTCGATTTGGATTTGGATTTCGGATTGGATTTTGATTGGATTTTCTCTAGATTTTTGGCTAAAAGGTCGTCGAGTATGGACTATGCTTGGCAAGGGTCCGGAGAGACCAGGATTCGGCCTAGGACTTAGGCCATATACTATCGGTTACTATTTTAGGTCGTCGAGTATGGACTATGCTCGGCAAGGGTCCGCAGTGACCAGGATTCGGCTTAGGACTTAAGCCACGGCATTATTTGACGTTCAGGGACACTGAACCATGAACACCATGGTATTACTTAACATAGGTCGTCCAGTGTGGGTTGCGCTTGGTAACAACCCGGAGAGGTTACGAATTTGGATATTGGCTATGAATAGCTAAGGATTCGGACAAGGACCCGGAGCGGTCCCGGATTTAGATATCGACCCGGAGAGGTCACGGATATGGTTATAGGTTATTGGATATGGATGGATTGGAACTCGGTAGTCGGGTTCAGATGGATGTGGAATTGTATAAGGACTTGGTTACTGGATAAGAATCAGACATCGACTCGGAACAGTCACGGAAATGGATCAGGATATGGCCGTGGCACTCGGATAAGATGGCTTGGTAATGGATTGGATTATGAATCGGAAAGTATGGATATGGATAACATACATACTTGGGATATTGGACTTGAGGCTATTCAAAACGCACCTTTCACAGCAAGGCATGTTTTGGGGGGCAAGTGTTAACCCGCCTTTTGGCAAGGCCGCGGACAGACAGATTTAACTTAAACAACTTCACAACTATCGAGACTAAAGTATGATGGATTCGGTTTAAAATGATGAAGTTCACTTGAATATGTCGTTGGGAAAAGGAGTGGAGAAATTACATGGCTCGGCCTAGGCAGTTTGGCAGATGTCGCTCGGCATTGGGATGGTTCGGCGTTGGAGGCTGTTCGGCAAAGAGAGATCGTCGTTCGGCATAGAGGGATCGTTCGACACTGAACGAGTGCTCAGCATTAGAAGGATCGTTCGGCATAGAGGAATGTTCGGCACTGGACGAGCGTTCGGCATAGAGAGATCGTCGTTCGGCATTGGACGAGCGTTCGGCATAAAAGGATCGTTCGGCATTGGTCGAGCGTTCGACATAAAGGGATCGTTCGGCACTGGACGAGCGTTCGGCATAGAGGGATCGTTCGGCAATGGATGAGCGTTCGGCATAGGTGGATCGTTCGGCATTAGATGAGCGTTCGGCATAGATGGACCGTTCGACATTTGGACGTTCGGCATTTGAGTTGTTCGGCACTCCATGATGGATCGGCATTTGGGCGATCGGCATACTTGCACTCGTTCGGCATACCTCCAGTGGTTCAGCACGCCAACTGCTCAGGGTCACTCAGCATAATGAAGTGGGGATCGGCTATGGCCACGTTGGGCCCAAACTACTCAGGAGGCCCAACAACCTGGTTTTGCCTATAAATACAGCATGAGGGTCTCCAAATAGGGGATCTTCTTTCTGCTCTCTTACTTTCTCTTTTCTAAGGCTAAGGCAACTCTGCCATTTTGTAACTGTAATCGATTATTACAGCAATAAAAAGCAAACTTCTGGAGTGGACGTAGGCCGGAGTTAGCCGAACCACTATAAAATCTGTTGTTCTTTACTGCTTTCATTTCAGTTTTAACTGTTCTTCACATTATTACTCTCTACATACATTCTATCTCTGAGCTGTGACTGGTATTTGGTGCTTTCATCTGGATTTGGGGGTTAGTGACCAATTTTGGCGCTAACAATTCTATTTTATAATTACTTTAAATAATTATAAGGTATATTTTATTATACATAATTTTTTTGGGAGGTTTATATAAATTTTAAAACCATAATTTCTTTTAAAATATATATAAAAATTTTTATTTATAATAAAAATCTACTTGTATAGACATTATATTATAAATAAAGCTCGTTATTACATTAAAATAATTCATAAAAGAAATTATCACTTTATTATTTATTTTCATCAAGCTATACTTTAAAAAGAACAACAACCCTTTTGTTTAATTTAAATTTAAGCTAAAATCATTTAAACAATTTTAACTTTAAATCTTGAGTATATTTAAGCCAAATGGTTATTTATTAAATATTGAATTTAATCAAATTTCCAAATTACCAAAAAGATTAGAGTTTGAAAACACATCCTTATTTATTTAAAACAGACCTTAACTATTTACCATATATACAAATATATATATATAAATAAATAGAAAACAATTTATTAGCTTTTAAAAGATAAATTATCAGTTAAATATTCATCTAAAAGAAAATTACCAAATCAATTCATATCTTATTAACAAAGATATATCAAATCAATTTAAATTTTCAATATAGATTATTAAATTGATATTGCTCAAAATTTCGGGATATCACATTCCTCCCCTCTTAAAAGAATTTCGTCCCCGAAATTTAAAACAAAGGTAATTTAATAATCTCATTAATGATTTAATTTTAAAAACACAAGCATATATCATCGATATATGCTAACAACCATAGCAATCAATCATCCAATCAAACAAATCTAACTATCCAGACAAAATACTGGATAGAATTTCCTTGAGTTTCCCCGAGTATAAATACCGGGTTACTCGCTCTATAGAATCCAAACAAAACTATACTACTAAGCTACACACATCTAGATCTACAAAACAAGACCGGAAATCAGACTATAGACAAGTCTAACTCAACATCCAAAACTCCCTGAACTGCTGGCTCTACAACCAGAGATAGAATCTTACACGTACTCCCTCAGAGATACATGAAAACAACGAATCCCAGTTATCCAAACTGGCAATTCACTCCTGAAGATCAAACACTTATCAAAAATCAAATCTCCGATTCTTATCCACAAAATTCTTCGGACAATCCTGGGCTACCTACATCCTTCCTGATCAGCTTATCCTTCGCTGATGCCCTTAGAACAACCCAAACCAAAACAATCTAACAAAATGATCTTTCCAAGATCAACCAAAACTCAGAACTCCACTCTACTCCAAAATCAGAAGACAAATCTCACTACTCTTATCCGAAAGAGATAAAACAGATGCACCACAACCTGACCTTAATATCCTGAATTTTTTTTTCCTGTAGAAACTCTCTAATCCAAAACACTGCAACTTCCAGTTGCTTCCACACTAAAACAGCTGCCACCATGCTTCCACTGCGCAACTCTGACTGAACAGATGAAAATGCTGATGACGAACATAAGCACGGACTGGACAATACATTCCAAAAATATGGCTCAACAGATCCATAAAACTTAGAAGTTCCTCCAAAACTGAGCTACTTCACTAAAATCTTTCTCTAGAAACTATCCTACTACTAAGCTGAACCACCGGTACCATTTCTGGAATCCAGTCGATACCAACTCAATCTTCTGATGCAGACAAAACTCCGACTTCCTGAAGACATCCAGAAAAATCTCAGAAAACACAAAAGAACACTCAAACTATCGCAAGTCGCTTTTGCGATCAATCCGGCCTAATTCCAAAGAAAAACTGTTCTCTCTTTACCAATCAGAACAGCTTATGCTTATGAAGCCAATCCATCGAAGAAATGGAACCACGCTGCTGCTTCTGAACTCCACCGCTAAGCTAGAAAGCTTCCTTGCCAACACAGAACACTCTGTGCTGCACTGTTGACACCAATGCCAAGGAATTCCTAATCCAAAGCTCTTCGAGAAATTCGGACCTCAAACCAAACAAAAACATCCTGCTGAACACAGCCACAACACCGAAGCAGGCACACTTCCTTAACTTGTTCCAAAGAAAACATCTTTGGAGATATCCATAGTCACCGTGTCTCATCACATAGCTACTAATTCCTGAGGTATCAAGATATCATGACTTGCTTCTGACCAGCCGACAGATCCAAACTCTAGCTCATCCAAACTCTCGAAAATCCGCTCACATGAGCGCGATCATCTTACACTTAAATGCTGGACTCCGAACCTTAACAGGTTTCCTTCAGAGATCAATAAAATCCTTGCACTACTCAAAGCTCACTCGAGACGGTATTAGGTCTACAATCTCGACAGATACCCTTCCAACCATTGGTAGTCGTGTTACACACACTACTACCTTATCTACCTTTATAACGTATGTTGGAAAACCCGAACAGATAACCCAACAGATAGGTAGATATACATACATATATATATATATGTATATATATAAAAATTACAAATACGCTCTCTCACGATAGACACCACTCCAGAGCTTAGGTATTCGCTCAACCTATGCTCTGATACCACTGTAACGACCCGCCCTTCTACACACAGAAAGACGCATCATTATTAAGAAAGAAAGGGGTGAGAAATAGAAACGATAGAGAAGAAAGAACTAAACAACATCAGAATCTCACAGCGGAACGAATAAATTATATTAATCACATAAGATATTACATAGTATACAACATCAATCAGAGTTATACAGATAATACATCACATACTAGACAGTTATAAACACCTGTCTAGTTAATACAACTCGATACAACTCAAATACAACACAACGGAAATACACATAAACACTAACACAGCGGGACCAATATATATCTATATGCTGAAGCCTCCTGCTCCATTGCTCCTCCAGAATTTGTCAAAGCTAACCTGAATCCCTTGGCTACTCGTCAAATTTTGAGTACCCGAGAGTTTAAAAAAAACAGAAATAAACTCCGGGTCAGACATGGGTCTGGTATGAGTAAACGGTTAAAGTTTCTTAACTTTGAAAATCCTTTGAAAACAAAAGGTATCACGTAAGAATTCCCACACATAAACATGGAAAAGTTTTTACCTTACGCTAACCAAACATTTGATAGGAAATCCAGTGATATTATAATAGGTCTAGGGTTTTCAAGTAAATAAAATCATAGCTGACATTGTTACATCTATTAAATTCCAGCATACTAGCCAACAAGTGGGTAATACAATCAAATCCGATGGCACTTATTAGATTTTGGATTCCATACAATGGTAGGGCTACTGGGGTACCGCCCGTCATAGTACCTGGCCTAGATCAGCGTACCGAGGACCCACCCTAAGTCCCCTGCAACACAAAGCCGGAACCATCCCTTACTGGACAGTTCCAAACAAGACAACCCCGGCGGTTGTAGCTATTCAACCGCCCACACAGCCGAATAAAAAGGGACTCTAGACAGGGATATATCTCGCTCTCAAGTGGGTGCGACCCACGAAGCCTTGCTGCACCTCCCCTGTTTTAGCCATTCTCGGTTGATGAGGCTTGAGGCTACGATTACCTTATCAGAACACATCACTTAGAATGCTCATCGTCCACCTGACGATGTTCTGAAAGCATTCAATCCATACAAGTTCGTTCCGGGTTCGAACGAAACCGAAGGCATTATCTCGTTACACTCATTTTGGAATCACCCTCAAAGTTAACGACGATAACCCTTGCACTCTGAATCTTCATCTTCACTTGAGATTCACGACCTATCGTTAATTTGGATCGATGTGGTTTTCGGATATCCAAATCTGGAAACCCGATCCCGGTTTCATCAAATCCAAACCGTGTCTTTTAAGTCCAAGTTGTTTTAAAGTTAAAACAATTCAATTTTATTATCTATATACATAGATAGATAATTCACAATATCACAGATAGATAATCCATATCACATAACATTACTTATCTCGTATCTGAGATTTCAAACCATTCAAGGCAAACAATATCATCCATCCATACATAAGCAAGAATAAATAATCACACCATATATAATTAATTTAAAATGAATTAAATTAATTATATTATTTCTAATTAATTTAAAATGAATTAAATTAATTATATTATTTCTAATTAATTTAAAATGAATTAAATTAATTACTTCATTATTATAAATCTTGCTTACATAACCATTAATTAATTACAAGTCGATTAATTAATCATTCTCTACTTCCATCTTAATTAATCATCCTTGATTAATTATCTTTAATTACATTTAAGTAATTATCCTTTAATTATTTTCATAATTTAATTATCTTATACCAAATATAGATAGTAACCCTTTAAATTACTAAAAATTAATTACATTACTTCTTAATTAATTACATTAATGAATTCCTTCATTTATTAATTATTTCCAAATAAATCCATTTTAAATTACATCATTGATTATAATAATTAAGGATCTCTAATTACATTTATTACATTAAGTAATTTATCTTCAATTAAACCAAACTGTTAATCAACTTGATTAATTCCATTCAGTAATTAACTACCCTTAATGACTTCATTTAATAATTTAATTACTCCATAATTAATATCTCTAATTAATCCCTTGATTAATTATACAAAGTAATTATACTCAAATTACTTTCATTATTTAATCATCCACAATTAATTACTTCCTTAAGTAATTATACTTATCACATCATCAAATGGTTATCTAAATTAATTAAACTAAATTAATTAACTTAAACAATTCATATTAAACTTAATTAATTACAATGAGAAATAAATTTCTAAATTACTTTCATAAGTAAATTATACTTAAATAATTCACAACTGTTTATTTTAAATTAATAGATCTAATTAATTATCAAAATTAATCATATTAATCCATTATTTAATCATCCTAGTTAATAACCTTCATTAATTACTAACACTTCTTAAATTACTTTTCCAAAGTAATTAAATTAAGATTTATTATTAATTAAAATTAAATTTTATCTTTAATAACTCATTAATTTAACCCTTAATTATTTAATTGATTAAGTATTCAATATAACTTATTTACCCATTTATTAATCCAAAATTAATTGTCTTAAACCTTAATTAACTAATTTAACTCTTAATTACTAAATTAAGTAATCCAAATCATTAATTAATTAAACTAGTTAATTATTTACTTACTTAATAATCTCAAATCCTTAACCTTCATTTATTTAAGGATAAAATATTTTCTTATTTATAATCAAATGCTCACTTACAAATGCATTTGAAACATTTTACCTTTGAATTTACTTTTACATTTCATTTCAGATTTAGATTCAATATAACTACAGATTTTAACTTAGTAAAATTTAACACATTTTAAATATACTTTAAACATTATAAAGTTGTAAAACATTTTGTTTTTGTAAAACTTGTTTCTTTAAAACTAGGAGACAAAAGTAATTTGAATCCATCTTAAATTCTGGTTTTAACTTATATTTAAAACCCTGTCTTTAAATTTTTAAAACTTAAAAACTGCCAGGCTTATTTAAAAACTGGCACAACCAAAATAACCCGAGACAAATAGCAAAGTGTTCGAGTCCAAAGCCCTACTTTCTCGGGCTAAACGTTTAGCTACTTCGAGTGAACTACATTGTCAACTCGAAAATAACAAAAACAATCTCCACCAGAATTTGCAGTGCACCGTGCACATGCACGATCATCTGAGATCGCTCCGACCATCTCCAGACACTCACCCACATCGGTAACCATCCTCCTATCCATCCACGATCGTCAGATCATGCTACTCAAGCTCGAATCAAATTCGAGAGCCCCTACCAAAAACCTGGAACAACCCAACTCAAAAACACCCAAACCTGGAAAACGCTCGTTTCCAGCTCTCCGACCACCTGAAGGTCTGCAACTTCGGCCTCGACTTCGACTACGCGTCAACTTCCATTCCCCAGAACCCTGTTGAACTCGATCAACAATGAAAACTGCGGTGGTCGATTTTACCTAACTTAGTAAAACTAGGGTTCTAAACTTCAAACGACAACCACCACCACCCCACTGTCATGATCCATCATTAGACATTTTTGCCGATATCCCCGATCGTCCTTCCATCTCCAGAAAGAATTACAACTCTCCAGATCGACTAGATCACCAGAGAAACCCACAAACTCAATTTCCAGACATCACAAAGTAACATATTCAATATCACATTAAAAATTGTAAACTTGATCTTAAAAATCCTATCTTTCAGATACAATTTCAGATATGTAATTATATCAACAAAATTTAACGTTTGATTTTTAACATGTTTCAAGTGGCTCTGTGTTTTCATTTTCCAGACAATGTTTTCTAGCTATAATTCTTGCAAATATTTTTAAAGCTTGGTTTAGTTTAAAACCACAAACTTTGTTTTAAATACTGAGGTCTAAGAAGATTAGAGTGTGAAGTATTTTGAAGTTAAATCTAAGTTTAAATTTCTGGAATTTTAAAACAGAGATGGTCACAAGAATTATCTAAACATACTCATAAGTTTACAGAGGCTTAAAAACCATCATACAAACATATTCTCAAGCATACATCACCAGATTACTTCAGCTATATGTCATATGCATCAAAACAAAAGGATGTCTCATGTTAACAGTTTAAAGGCAGAGACTTATATAAGGTCAGAGATGTTTTAGTATCAACAGATATGCACACATACATAAGTTCACAAAACATTGCACATACACATACATATAAACAAATGTTAACACAGAAATCACAGGTTATTTAAGTTTAGTTTTAAAAGTTTACTCACCTGTCTTTAAAACAGAAAGTTTGGAAACTGGAATGTGAGAATTTGTATATTTTTTTTGACTTGATTCTTGAAACTTTGAACTGGCTCGAAACATTAAAACTGAAATGTTTGAACTGGAAACTTGAACATGAATTTGTTTGGAAGTCTTGTTATAGTTGAGATGCTTTCATTTTAAATTTTGAAACTGAAGTGCTTAGCTTAGTTGATTTCAGGTTTCATTTGTTTAAATGAAAAAAAATGAGAAGAAACTTGCTAGGTCTTCTGTATACGAAATGAAATGAGGCAAGTTGATAAATAAAACAAGTATACAAATTTGTTTACTGTTCAGGTACACAAAAATTCAGAGATTTTTATCCAAAAAGAAGCTGGAAATGAAATGTCTTGTGTACTAGAGATATAGCATTAAATGCTTTGCTCCTTATCAAGTTTACACATCATTTCTTTATTCCTTTAGGTACAAAACTTGCATACATATATTTATACTTGTTTGACTTAGATGCTAAGCATACATACTCTATTTCTATTCGTATGCATTGAAATGATTTCCTACCTGCAACATGTATTGCTATAGTGTACATAATATTTACTTGCCTTATCTTATTATCTTGTACTAGTATGATTTCTCTCTAGCCTGCAAATATATTTCTAAAGGTTATACAACTCTAGAATTTTACTTAAGTTTTTAGTTTAGAGGTTGTTATAGTTATTGTATTAGGTTAGCTTGTTATTTATTTCTATCTCCTAACATAAATGTGTATATTTTTATTTTAAGACTTAACCTATCAAATATTTAGTTGCCTATTATTATTCTATCTTATAATTACTTTAAATAATTATAAGGTATATTTTATTATACATTTTTTTTGGGAGGTTTATATAAATTTAAAAACCATAATTTCTTTTAAAATATATATAACAATTTTTATTTATAATAAAAATCTACTTGTATAGACATTATATTATAAATAAAGCTCGTTATTACATTAAAATAATTCATAAAAGAAATTATCACTTTATTATTTATTTTCATCAAGCTATACTTTAAAAAGAACAACAACCCTTTTGTTTAATTTAAATTTAAGCAAAAATCATTTAAACAATTTTAACTTTAAATCTTGAGTATATTTAAGCCAAATGGTTATTTATTAAATATTGAATTTAATCAAATTTCCAAATTACCAAAAAGATTAGAGTTTGAAAACACATCCTTGTTTATTTAAAACAGACCTTAACTATTTACCATATATACAAATATATATATATATATATAAATAAATAGAAAACAATTTATTAGCTTTTAAAAGATAAATTATCAGTTAAATATTCATTTAAAAGAAAATTACCAAATCAATTCATATCTTATTAACAAAGATATATCAAATCAATTTAAATTTTCAATATAGATTATTAAATTGATATTGCTCAAAATTCCGGGATATCACAGTATGATATATTTTGAAGTAAAAGGTATGGAGAGGTAACCTCCGTGAAGAAGTATAGTATGATATGCCTTGACCCAGATGGACTTGGGGAATCCAGGAATGGATTCGACCGATAAACCCTAATATACTTGGGTGAATTCAGAAATGGATTCAAACTGATATGGTTGTTCGGACTTAAATTCTTGAGTTCCTCGATTTTTTTTCCAGGTTAGATGCTTCTTTAGTTTACCCAATGGAGGCGCTTTCGATCCTGGGATCTATTGTTTATGGATCTTCCAGGAAGGAAGTGCATCCATTGCGTAAATCATTGAATCAGTAGTTACCACTGTAGCAGGGGTCGATGGTCCCTTGTTTACGAAATGGCTATAATATTTTTTTGGAATCCGGAAGGTGGAAGGATCTTCTGGAATGTTTTGTGTCCATTGCGTAAACACTGGATCAGCAGCGGGCCACTGCTATCGTAACAACATCATTTGACATCAGATTTTGAGCGGTACTTCTCATCCTTGTTTTTTTGTACTTTTCACTGGGTGTTGAAACAGGTCTACTAAGTACTTGGAGATTCTAGTCTTATGCCTGATCAACGTACGACCAGAGTCTGCAAGAACGAGGATAAACTTGTTAAAACATCGAGTTATAAAATAATTTTGATAAAGTATTATATAAAGAATATTTTGGTTATTTTTTTTCATTTCTAAAGACTTTAAAAATGTTTAAAATATTGTTATTTATGTACAACATGGTTTAATAGTAAATCATTAGTGTTGTAAATATTGTGAGAAGTTATTAATTAAATAAAACATATATAAGTTAATGATTATTGATTAATTAATGATGTTTAAAAGTGTTTTGAGATTTAAAACTAATAAAATTTATATATAACGGATTTAAGGTTTTCAATAACTTCTTTTGAAATATAAGTAGTGATGTAAATAATTGTTTTCGAATAGTTTACAAATATTTATAAAGATGTTATTTAAAAAAAATTATGTGGTATTTATAAATGAAGCAAAAAAATTTACAAATGAATTTTTTCCGTAAAGTATTAAAGTATTAAAGATGATGATTTACAAATGAAGTTTTCAAAAGAATATTTCAAGTAAAATTTATATAAGTTTCTTTGAATGTATAATTTAAAGATATTATATAAATAGGAAAAAAATTATTTGCAAAGTTTTATTTATAGTAATATACTTACTAATAAATTTGAATCTCTATTTTGGAACTATGGTTTGAAATATTTACTTGATTTCGAAGCACTAACAGTAAATTTATAGGTTTATTCACTATTTGAATTTTTTTATTAAACCATAATAAATGTTTTTCCATGATTTGAATATTCATTTTAAACAAGTGTGTAAAATTAATAATGAAGGTATGAAATTTTATACTTTGATTTGGATATTTAATGTAAGATTTTGAGTATACTTTTAGTTTTAGTTTAATAATCTAGGGTTATACTTATTTTAAAATATGAGTCTAATAAATTATCGGATTTAAGGAACTTTATAAAAAAAAGAGGCTTATCATAATGTTTTGATATAAACTTCTAACATTTTTAAACTTTTGGAAATTTCTTGCATAATGCTATGAAGATGTTTTAAATATAGTAGGAATTAGCCACAAGGGCCTCCATAGCAAGTGAAATTAATTTTTAGGACACACAACTAAAATAATTACTTTTAAGGATAATACGCAAAATAATTAGTTTATAAGGCCTAAAAACCTATGAAATTATGTCCTTGAAAGTAATTTGACAGCTGACTTTGTCCTTGAAAATAATTATTCTGCTGACTTTGGCCTTGAAAGTAATTGTTTCAAATGTGTGTCCTAGAAATTAATTGGACTGCAAAGTTTGTCCTTCTGGTAAAATGCCCCTTAAATATATCTTATATTCTTACTAAGTGAATGAGATTAAATGTTTAATAAATTTTTTAGATATATTGAAATACTCCTTTTCTCTTCAATGGCGAATACTGAAAACTTGTGTAACATTCAATTACATTCCTAATATATATATATATATATATATATATATATATATATATATATATAACTTACCAGAAATGTTTAATAAGTTGAAATGTTAATAGAATATGTAATAGGATATTATACAAGTAAAACTTAAGTAATGGAAGAATTCAATGAAATTATTTCTAAATAAGAATTTTGATGTACAAGAAATGTTATGAACGTAAGTTAATATTGTGAAATAATTTATGTAAGTACATGAAAGAAAAAGAAAAGGACGTTATATGAAAAAAAATGAACAGTAATGATGTAAAAGAAATCAATTGAATAAACTTAAATATTGTGTTGAAATTATTGGTTGTTTTGGCTTATGGGATGTTAGGAAAGGATACTTCTAACTGTATAAGGATGTATAGATAATATATCAAGTAATTATCTAAGGCTGTTGAGCATAGGGTACACTTAATAGTTTATTTATCATCTTGTACGATTAAAAGTTTCTGAACCTGAACAAATCATTAGTTTGGTTGCTATGGACGTATGGTTGATTCCTTTATTACATATGATGGTCGTGTTGTTTGTTTGCATGTGACTATTATTATATTGTGTTGATTTTTTTGTTATTAATTGAAACATCTTAAATATATATCTTTTCACGTAATTATTAACTTCTTTGGATTTTTTAAGTGAAGTACAGGTTTATGGAAGCAATAGCTACTGCTTTGGTTTCATAAATTAAGCGTTGTTTGCCCAACAAATAGGTACATTTAGGATTATGGGTTTCTAGCGATATTATATTGTTTTCCCGTGGTTTGGGATGTTTATTTTGAAATATGATATATATATATGGTAATTATTGATATTATTATTTCTCCCGGACCTCTCCGTACAAAGGAGACTCTGCCAAAATTTTCCGTGAAACTTAGAAATTTTGTGAAAAGTGAAATATTTTCAAACTTTGGTAGACTTGAATATGAAGATTTACTTGTTATTAATTGTATATTGTATTTAAATTACTTAATTATGAAAATTAATTGTTTATAAATTGAATACTTTAAATAAAATATATTGATTCCTTATTTCCTCCTTTTCCCTTTTCAAGGACGAAAAGTTTCGAGTGGGGGAGAGTGTAACGACCCGTATTTTTCGATAATTAAAATATTAATTAAATAGGATTTTAGAACTTTATATTGAAAGAAAACTAAAATTTATGATGTTATAATGAGAGTAATAACTAGAATGTAATGTTAGTAATGTTAATATAAGGTAATTGCTAACTATTTTAATGTAATTCCAATTAATTGAAGTGACTGTAAAGTTAAAATCGGTTATAACTATAAATAAGGAAATAAATTAAATGTTGAAATTATATGTAATTAATTAGAATTGGCTAATATTGAATATGAAATCAGTGATGTTGTTTGAATGTTGTTGATAACTATTTAATGTAATTTCAAATTAATTGAAATAAATTGTAGGTTGACTTGGTTGTAATTGTAAATAATAAAATAAATTAAGATGTAGTTAATGGTGAACTTGTACGTAATTAATTAAAATAGGTTAATATCGAATACAAAACCTTTTTGGGTAAGCAAATTATAACCCTTGGTTGTAAAGAATAAGATAATGGTTATGAATTATTGATATAAACAATTGTATTAACTATTTTCTCATTAATTTATCTGTTTGAATATTGAATGGGTAACTAATGGAATTAAGGCAATTGAATGTTGGGTTTAATGTTGGAATCGTATATAAATAATTGTAAAGTTATTTGGTGATAAGTTGAAATAAGAAAATGAATTAAATGTTATATAAAAAAGGGAAAATTATATGAAATTAATGGAAAATTGAGTATAATCAGGATTGTGTAAGTAGTCATAACATTTGTTGTTGATAATAAACTTATAAATGTGTTTAAGTAAAAGGTAACATTTGTCATTTATCACCTATTTATTTAATCCATTGAAATTAAATTGAAAATCAATTGCTATTAATCTAATTACTTATTGCAGTTAATATGAATTAAAGTGATAACTATAGAAGATTGAGGTAATGAAATGGTAAACCAGAGTTAAGTATATCTATAAGATGATAATTGATTGAATACTAAGATTAAAATCAAAATAAATATATATTGGAATTTAAATTAATTAATGAATTTATTACCGTTAATTTGACTTGGAATCATTCAATAAAAGGGAAAGAGAATTTATTTAATATTAATGGCATTTAATGAAAGAAATGTACGTTTGTTAGGATCCGTTTTAAGGTGTAATTTTGAAATTAATTACAATTATGTCGATTTGGAATCTTTCAATTTAAAAGAGTAAAAAAAAGAAAACATTAATTTAATTAATGGATTTAATGAAAGAAACATACATTATTGTTAAAAATAAAAAGAATGTTTTAATGAAAATAAAACGAACATTTTCATTTTAAAAGGTAAAAATAATTTTACAAAAAGAAGAAAAAAATGAATTTTAAAACAATATTTTACAGTCATTAAATATCAATTTGAGGCTGTATATAAGTAATTTTAACACTAATCTTGAAATATTAACTTTTTAGGTTTCGTGATTACGCTTTGAGAAAAACTTTATTTTGAAAAAAAAACTTGAATTTGAGTTCCGGATCATCTTTTATTTTGTGTAACGTTACGTTGGTTGTTGTATTCAAATTTATTTATTGTATGTTAATTATGTTTAAAATGGGTGTAAAAAAAGTATATTTGGTGTTAATATATTTAATCGAGTGGAACATGCAATTAATTAGATCTTAAGTGGTCCCTTCATTTCCTTATTATTCAATACACCTGCCACTATTTCCACATTTGGTTTATTGCAATTCTCTGATGTAGTTGAAACGTGAATTCACATCCTTTCTCATTCTTCTGTTTTGTTTATTTTATTACCCAAAGCATTTACTTAGATCATATAGATTCATTTTATTTGTCCCTTCCATACCTATTTCGTTTGTTACTTCCCTTTCTTCTTTTGTTTCATACTATATCTCATTCTTTCCCCTAAAACTTCATTATTTTCCAAACATCAGGGCCTCTATTTTCTTTTCCTCAAAGTCTCAATGTCAACATTGCTTTATACCTCCACTTAGTTACTGCCAATTCATTTTTACTGAAGCTATGTTCAAAAGAAAAGAAAAAAGTGTGAGCATCTATTTCTTCCTCAACCACATCCACACCTTTCCTCATCACCTTGCCTTCTTTTGCAAGAAGCCTTCAAAAAAAATAAACAACGAGAATTAGCTTTCATGGTTTTGGCTTTCTACTTCTTGCCTTTGTTTTGGGTACATCAAATTTGAAAATGTGAGTTATTAAATTTTCTTATTTTAATAATTAGATGTGTACGTATTTTTTTAATATATCCTTATAAGCTGAATATCTTCCACATACGTGCTTCGATACATGCGTAGTTTCTTCCATTGGACTCGTATTAGAATTCCTGACGACATGAAATAGGTTTGGCTGAGTTTGGAGACTATTGGGAAAGGCAACATTGTTTGGATTTTGCGTTCTAAATATCAAAGGTGAATGTTTTGACCCACTCATGAATACTAAATTATCATATGTTAGTTAAATTAAATTTATGAGGTGATTAGAAATTTACCGATTGTTGTTTGGTATTTTTTAGATTGTCATTTAAGTTAAATTTGAATTTATATTGAATTGAATTGCCACTTAATTAATATTGAATATAAATTGCTAGTTAAACACCTGATAATGATAATCAATTGATTGTTGTGATTTATTAGCTTATTTGGATGTTGGATTGCGATGGATGTTATTGGTTGACATTTTGGATGATTGGATGATTATTTATGTATATATCTCTGTTATCACTATGGATTGAAATGATAACCCGAGCGGTTTCCATTGATTTGGAAATTTTGATTTTGGATACTGGTTGAAATGACATATACCCATATAATTTTTATGAATTTGGATTATTTATTGGAATTGAATTATTTGAAAGGTTTAAGTTTTAAATTTAAACTTTGGATTTATTTTAATTAAAATGATTAAGATTGCTATTTCGAATTATTTGAATATTTTAAATAATTATATCCACGTTGTACACTTGATAGAAGATGAAAATCCCGTAACATCTTTGAAGCCATTACAGTAATATTTCTATTCTACTTATTTTGATTTGACTTACATAAGATCTTTTAGTCCTAACTCGATTGTTTTGTCTTTTCATTATGCTCGGGTCAGTTTGAGTTTTCAGTGTATTGAAGACCATTTTATTTTGGAGGATGAAGACGGAGATGAGTCTACTATTTATTATTAATTATTCCACTAGATCATGTGTTCCACTGCATTATTTATTTATTTCTGCTGTATGTGTAACTATGATTTGTATTGTAAGTGTAACGACCCGTTTTTTTACGGATAGAAACATCGTAAAACAGTTGTTATTAGATTGTTAGTATTGTTAAGTCATGTTGGAGCTTAGGTCGTAAAGGAGGTTATGTTGTAGGCGACCTAAGGATTGGGATAAGTCGTGTGGAAGATAGGTCGTGAGGTGGCTTAGGTCGAGTGAACGACTTAAGGAAAGTTGGCGACTTATAGGATTTGCGACTTAAGAGTTAGTAGACGACTTAAGGTAATGACCGACTTAGGAAATGGGCGACCTAAGGAGTTGGCGACTCATGAATAGGCAGACTTAAGTAAGTGACCGACCTAGGGGAGTTAACAACCTAGGGGGATAAGCGAGCTAACGACTTAAGAGTTTGGGCGAGTTAACGACCTAAGGGATAGATAGGTCGGCGACGACCTAAGGAAGCTGGGGTAGCAGTGAGCGACCTAAGGAGGTTAAGTCGTAGACGACTTAGGAGTTAGGTTGTGGGTTGTTAGGTCGCTAAGTATTAGGTCGTAAAGGGTTAGGTCGTAACCAAGTTAAGTCGTGTGGTTATTGGGAAGTTAGGTCGCGTCTTAGTTAAGTCGTAAGTCGCAGAATAGATAAGTCATGGGGTTTTTAGGTCGCAAGGTTTTATAAGTCGTAGGTCGTATCCCAGTTGACTCGTTAAGGTGCGCATGTGTTAGGTCGTAAGTCGCGCGCATATGCTATGTGTTAAGTCGCGAGCGACTTAGGAGTTAAGCTGCTAAGTCGTAAGTCGTAAACAGGTGAGTCTGTTAGGTCGTGGTATCTCTTAAGTCGTAGGTCGTGATGGTCTATAGGTCGTGAATGACTTAAGGAGGCGGACGACTTAGGGGAAATTTCAGCTATAAACACACGTTCATTTCCTCACTTTTTGGGATCCAGATTTTTGAAGCAACGAAGTCCTGCCATTTTGAGAGCTCGACTTCTACACTTCTTCACTTCTTTTCTCCACTCTAATCTAGTGATTCCTTCCATCCATATCGAAGATCAAATCGAAGATCGAAGAGCTTAGATTGAAGATCTTCATCCATCGAAGAGAGATTTCATCGTTTGAAGCGGATTTGTGAAACATCGAGCTAGATCCTTCGCTGTCCAGATCTGAAGCGTGTTGATTTGGGGTTGTTTAGGTGATTTGGTGAGTGGTGATTATCTCTTACACGGATCCAAAGGAGTATATCGGATCGTTGGCTTGATTTGATGTTAAAAATAGTGATTTCCATGCATTTTCCTAATCCTAAGTATAGATCCATATAGATTCATTGTTCATAATGATTTGGCATCCATTTTACTACATGTTAACTTATGCAAGTTCATTCATCAAGATTATAGAGACATTGCTCATGTTTTCATGCTTGTTAGACTTTTGACTCTTTAATTACGAAATTACCATTGTTGTTATAATTGTCTATTTAGATCATACTTGAATGCTTGTTTACTTGGTTTAATGTTTGACTTGATTGATTGCTATGAATTAGATGATTGATGATTTGATTTAGACCGAAGATGATTCAAAAGCTAAGAGGAAGGCTCTTGGATTGGGAAAGCTGCTTGTGGCATATGTAGTGGATGTGGAAGCTCATATGGATGGATTGGATGATGATGTTGAAAGGAGGCTTTGCGAGGATGTGATGAAGCGAAGCATGATATGAGATAGTCTTGGATTAATCCAGACGAGATCAATCCAAGCATGTTGATAACTCGGTGATATGGTTCGAGTTTGAGGATAATGGTTTGCTCGAGAGGCGCTTGAGCTAGTATGGAAATAGTCGTCGAGGAGGATGACTAGAAGGCTGAGATCTCATCGTTGTTGAAGGTTCTAGCATGCTCAAAGCAAGAGTACATTGGGCAGATTTGATAGTCCCTGAAGGCTACTGATTGGTAGTCAAGTACTCTGGGCAGATTCGATAGTCCTAGGCACGGGTCACGACGACATGCGGGAGTAATGTCTAGAACCGGGGTTTCCATTAGCCCTTGACGGATGGATGAAAGAATGAGCCGGTCATTCAATTAATGATGATATCGAAGCAATGATAACAGTGATAGCCAAAGTCATGGATGTTTGGTTGTATCATCATTCGGTCTCAAGAGCAGTGTTTTCTGGGTGCTTTTCTGATCTTGGTTTAGGCCTTGGGGGTTTGTGCTTGGAAAACATCGCCCTTGACTCGAGTGATAATTGCTTTACTTTAAATTGTATGCTCTGCTATGTTTGCTTCTGCTTAGTGTGTGTCTGGGGGCTATCACTGTAGAAAGAGGTGGAGTGGGAGGGTTGTATTCCTATTCCTTTTCCTTTATGCTCTTTTGGTATGTTGTTAGTTAATTTACCGCTCACTAAGACTGTTGTCTGACTCAAGGCTTTATGTTTTTAACTCTTATTGCCTTAGGCTGTTCGTCCATTTTGGGACGGGCAGACTAGGTAGCAGGTGATAGGTGCTGTTCTTGCTTTCCACGGTGTTGATATCGAAGACGAGCTGGAGGGTTGCATATTATCTTCTTATTATATGTACTGGGTGTTCCACTGTTTGTATTTTCTCTGAGTGTTATGTAGTGAGGCTTGTTGTATTGACTATTCAGATGTTTGTATTCAACTATTATGATGTTTTATTGATGAGATTCTATTCCGTGAAGCTTCACTATATATATGTTCTATTGTATTTTGTCCATGCGCTGTGAGTAATACGATAGATTCTGTTGTTTTAATTTACCCTGACAATCGTCCATGGTCGCCTGGCACACTTTACAGCGCACTATCTCTAGGTTCAGTGCAGGGGTCATGGGCGGTCGTCACATTTGGTATCAAAGCCTTGGTTAATCGATTTTACCCAACGCTTGCTGACGTAACTACGTATGAGAGACGTAATTGTATTTTGATGGATGATTACTATATATAATATAATAGCTTAGTAGAGTCTGAGTCCTTTATGCAGTTGTTTCTCGTGATGTGCTGACCATTCCTTTTTATAGATATTAAGGATGAGTCGAAGAGGGAGACCAGCTGCTAGGGAAGGCCGTGCTGCTGAGGGGACTGCTGATTATGCAGCTATGTTCGAAGCTATGATGACTTCGATCATGAGAAGGATACCAGTTCCGGGGACAGCAGTTGATGTTGGAGTTCAGGTTCAGGCTCCAAGACCGGTGGATTTTGCTAAGTTGTGTAAAGACTATACTGCTCTTGGAGGGAAGGTTTTCTTGGGAACAGAATCAACCATTGAAGTCCAGAGGTGGATAGATGCTTGTAGAAGGATCTTTGGTGATTTGGGAATTTAGGATGCGACTAAGAGGAGGTTAGCATCAAGACAGCTTCAAGGAAGAGCTTCTGATTGGTGGAACTCTATCACCATTGATACTCCGGAGGAAGAGATTACTTGGGAGCAATTCCAAACCAGATTTGAAGCTAAGTTCATTTCTATAGCTCAGAAGTCTATTCTATTCAAGAAGTTTGTGGAGCTCAAGCAGAGAGGAAGACCAGTTCTTGAGTATGTTTCTGAGTTTGAAGCTTTGTCCTAGTATGCCCGGTCGTATATTGAATCTGCATATCAGAAGAATGAGAAGTTTGTGACAGGCTTGGACAGTTATCTTGGGAGGCAGTTGGTGGATCATTTGGACGATCCATTTGAGAAGCTTGTGGAGAAAGCTCTCGGGCACGAGAATCTGTTTCCTAAAGAGGGATCTGTTGTTGCTGTGACCAAGGAAGAGTCTAAACCACAGCAGGGTGGAAACAAGAAGAGGAAGCAATAGCAGAAGGGTAAGGATGGCCAGAAGAAGCCGAAGGGCGAAGTAACCTGCTACAATTGTCAGCAGAAGGGCCATTTCTCTAGGGATTGCAAGAATTCGAAGGTGCCAGTGAAGTGCCACAACTGCGATAAGCTGGGACACTTTAAGAAGAATTGTCCAGAACCACGAAGGGACAAGCAGATTGTGCAGGCTTATGCTTTGGGAGCTGCTCCATCATCTTCGAAAGCTCCCACCGTTGAAGAGAAAGGAAAGAGTGTAGTGGTTCAAGGTACTCTTTCCATATGTGGTGTTCCAGTTAGAGTTCTATTTGATACTGGGGCGTCGCATTCTTTTGTTTGTAATGAACTTGTAGGTCGGTTGGGTTTAGAACCGGATATCATTGATAGGCCATTGGTTGTGACTAATCCAGTTGGGGGTTCGTCTTGTTTGTGTATGCTATGCCGTGGTCTGATTGTATCGAGTCATGATTGCTCTTTTGTTTGTGATTGCTTTGTTCTGAACTTTGCGGGGTTCGGAATTATTTTGGGTATGGACTGGCTTAGGAAGTATGCGGCAAAGGTTGATTGTGAAAGGTTGGAGGTGACAGTCGAGAATGTGGAGGGGCGAAAGATTGTGATACGATGTAAGCATGAAGAAGGCGTCTTCATGAGCTTCATGTATTCGCTGGTTGTTCCATGGGATGGACTGTCATCTGTGCCAATCGCTAATGGATTTGAGGATGTCTTTGACGAGGTCAAAGGGTTACCGCCGCGTAGAGAGATCGAGTTTCGTATAGATCTAGTTGAAGGAGCCAGACCTGTTGTGATGCCTCTTAGGCGAATGGCGCCTAGGGAACAACAAGAGTTGAAGGTGCAGGTTGATGACCTTTTACAGAAAGGATTCATTCGGCGTAGTGTGCCTGAATGGGGTGCACCAGTTGTGTTCGCAACCAAAGCGGATGGGTCGTTGAGGTTGTGTGTGGATTATCGTGAGCTGAATAAAGTGACTAAGAAGAACAAGTATCCATTGCCGAGAATAGATGACTTGTTTGATCAGCTTCACGAAGCTAAGGTGTTTTCTCAAATGGATTTGGCAACGGGATTTCACCAGTTGAGAGTGGCTAAGGATAGTGTGCCGAAGACTGCTTTTAGGACACCATCCGGTTTCTTTGAGTGGCTGGTAATGCCGTTTGGATTGACTAATGCGCTAGCATATTTTGTGGATCTTATGAATAGAGTGTTTAGAGATCAGTTGAGCAAGTTCGTGCTAGTGTTTGTGGGTGATATTTTGATTTATTCCAGAACTGAAGAAGTGCACAAGACGCACTTGCGTATTGTTTTGGAAATCTTACGGAAACATCAGCTGAAGGCTAAGTTTTCGAAGTGTCACTTCTGGAAGAGTGAAGTGAGGTTCTTAGGCCATGTTATCTCTGGAAATGGAATAGCGGTTGATCCCGCTAAGGTGGCAACAATCCAGGATTGGGTTAGACCTAAGAATGCATCTGATGTGAGAAGTTTTCTTGGATTAGCAGGATATTATCGACGGTTTATCAAAGACTTCTCCAAGGTAGCTGCACCGTTAACAGGATTGACGAAAAAGAACCAAGTGTTCAAGTGGGAAGATAAGTGTGAGCAAGCTTTCGGAATCCTGAAAGAGCGATTGACAAGTGCTCCTGTTTTGACTATTCCGAGTGGGAATGTTGAGATGGTGGTTTACACCGACGCATGTGGTACTGGACTTGGAGCGTTGTTAATGCAGAAGGATAAAGTTGTTGCGTATGCTAGTCGACAACTGAAGCCGCATGAAAGGAATTACCCGACTCATGATTTGGAGTTAGCGGCGATTGTTTTTGCTCTGAAGATGTGGAGACATTATCTACTGGGAGTTCGATTCGAGTTGTTTACAGATCATAAGTCGTTGAAGTATCTTTTCTCCCAGAGGGATTTGAATCTTCGGCAGCAACGATGGCTAGAGTTTTTGGCATCATATGATTTTGGTATACCTTATACTCCGGGAAAGGGTAACGCAGTGGCAGATGCGTTAAGTCGAAGACATGTAGGATTGGGAGCCATGTTTTCAGAATGGAAGAATCTCGAGTATTTAGTTGGATTTGACTTCAGGCCCAGATGAGAATTGGAACCTGAGATGTTGGCAAACTTATCGATAAGACCGACTCTTGTGGAAAGGATTGGTGAGAGTCAAAAGCGAGACGATAAGCTTGTCAAGATTATCCATGATTTGGAATCTGGATTGGACCCAGAAAAGGATAAAGGATTCGAGGTCGATCGAGAGGGTTGGCTTCGGAAGCAAGGACGACTAGTTGTTCCCGATATAGATGAATTGAGGAGTGAAGTTCTGAAGGAAAGTCATCACTCGAAGTTGACCATTCATCCAGGTGGAAATAAGATGTATCGGGATATGAAGAGAACCTACTACTGGGAAGGTATGAAGAAGGATGTTGGAAATTTTATTTCCAAGTGCATGAACTGCCAGTTGGTAAAAGCCGAACAGAAGAAGCCAAGTGGATTGCTTCAGCCTTTAGAAGTTCCTACATGGAAGTGGGAGCAAATATCGATGGATTTTATTGATGGGTTACCTAGAACAAGAACGGGAAATGAAGGGATTTGGGTCATCGTAGATCATCTGACTAAGAGTGCCAGATTCATTCCTGTTCGATCGACTAGGACTGCATCAAAGTTGGCCGAGTTGTACGTTAAGTGGATAGTTCGATTCCATGGTATTTCGAAGAGTATAGTGAGCGATCGAGACCCATTGTTCACTAGTGGATTTTGGAAGAGTTTCCAGGAAGTTTTGGGAACCGAGTTGTGTTTGAGTACAGCTTATCACCCTCAAACAGATGGTTAGACCGAGAGAGTCAACCGAGTTTTGGAAGATCTCCTCAGAGCTTGTGTTTTGGATTTCGGAGGATCATGGGAAGATTACCTTCATTTGGTGGAATTTTCATACAACAACAGTTACCAGTCAAGTATTGGTATGGCACCGTATGTGGCATTATATGGAAGACCGTGTAACTCTCCGACATGTTGGTTAGAGACCGGAGAAAAGCCGATACTTGGGCCAGAGATGATTCGACAGACTTCAGATTGTATAGAGATCATTCGACAACGAATGAAGGTAGCCCAAGACCGTCAAAAAAGTTATGCCGATAAGCGTCGTAAGGGTTTGAAATTCGACGTAGGTGATATGGTTTTTGTGAAGATTTCTCCATTGAAGAATGTTATTCGATTCGTGAAGAAAGGAAAATTGACTCCGAGATTTGTTGGACCATTCCCGATCATCGAGCGAATTGGAAAGCTTGCCTACAGATTGGAATTACCAGAGAAGATGTCGAGTGTGCACAATGTTTTTCACGTATCGTATCTACGGAAGTATATGCACGACTCGAATATAGTAGTTTCTGCTGATAGCTGTGAAGATTTCGAAGTTGATCCAGTCGATAGGAGACCTCGTAAGCCGCTTCGTGTTGTGGAAACCGACACGAAACAGCTTAGGAGGAAGATAGTTAAGTTGCTCAAGATACAATGGAGTGATGATGATAACGACTGTACATGGGAGGTGGAAGAGAGGATGAAAGCAGCTCATCCCGAACTCTTCAAGGTATGGCCCTAAGGTGTCGTGTCATCTAACGACATTGTAACTTGTTCTAAGTTTTAGAATTCTGCATGCTAAGCTAGAATTGGATGCATGGTTTGTTGATTGCTATGGATGGTAGGCATGCAGAATAGTCCTTGATTGCTCTGTTTGTTTGGAATTTCGGGGGCGAAATTCCTAAGGGGGAGAGAATGTAACGACCCGTATTTTTACAGATAGAAACATCGTAAAACAGTTGTTATTAGATTGTTAGTATTGTTAAGTCATGTTGGAGCTTAGGTCGTGAAGGAGGTTATGTTGTAGGCGACCTAAGGATTGGGATAAGTCGTGTGGAAGATAGGTCGTGAGGTGGCTTAGGTCGAGTGAACGACTTAAGGAAAGTTGGCGACTTATAGGATTTGCGACTTAAGAGTTAGTAGACGACTTAAGGTAATGACCGACTTAGGAAATGGGTGACCTAAGGAGTTGGCGACTCATGAATAGGCAGACTTAAGTAAGTGACCGACCTAAGGGAGTTAACAACCTAGGGGGATAAGCGAGCTAACGACTTAAGATTTTGGGCGAGTTAATGACCTAAGGGACAGATAGGTCGGCGACGACCTAAGGAAGATGGGGTAGCAGTGAGCGACCTAAGGAGGTTAAGTCGTAGACGACTTAGGAGTTAGGTCGTGGGTTGTTAGGTGCTAAGTATTAGGTCGTAAAGTGTTAGGTCGTAACCCAGTTAAGTCGCGTGGTTATTGGGAAGTTAGGTCGCGTCTTAGTTAAGTCGTAAGTCGCAGAATAGATAAGTCGTGGGGTTTTTAGGTCGCAAGGTTTTATAAGTCGTAGGTCGTATCCAAGTTGACTCGTTAAGGCGCGCATGTGTTAGGTCGTAAGTCGCGCGCATATGCTATGTGTTAAGTCGCGAGCGACTTAGGAGTTAAGCTGCTAAGTCGTAAGTCGTAAACAGGTGAGTCTGTTAGGTCGTGGTATCTCTTAAGTCGTAGGTCGTGATGGTCTATAGGTCGTGAACGACTTAAGGAGGCGGACGACTTAGGGGAAATTTCAGTTATAAATACACGTTCATTTCCTCACTTTTTGGGATCCGGATTTTTGAAGCGACGAAGTGCTGCCATTTTGAGAGCTCGACTTCTACACTTCTTCACTTCTTTTCTCCAATCTAATCTAGTGATTCCTTCCATCCATATCGAAGATCGAAGAGCTTAGATTGAAGATCTTCATCCATCGAAGAGAGATTTCATCGTTTGAAGCGGATTTGTGATAGATCGAGCTAGATCCTTCGCTGTCCAGATCTGAAGCGTGTTGATTTGGGGTTGTTTAGGTGATTTGGTGAGTGGTGATTATCTCTCACATGGATCCAAAGGAGTATATCGGATCGTTGGCTTGATTTGATGTTAAAAATAGTGATTTCCATGCATTTTCCTAATCCTAAGTATAGATCCATATAGATTCATTGTTCATAATGATTTGGCATCCATTTTACTACATGTTAACTTATGCAAGTTCATTCATCAAGATTGTAGAGACATTGCTCATGTTTTCATGCTTGTTAGACTTTTGACTCTTTAATTACGAAATTACCATTGTTGTTATAATTGTCTATTTAGATCATACTTGAATGCTTGTTTACTTGGATTAATGTTTGACTTGATTGATTGCTATGAATTAGATGATTGATGATTTGATTTAGACCGAAGATGATTCAAAAGCTAAGAGGAAGGCTCTTGGATTGGGAAAGCTGCTTGTGGCATATGTAGTGGATGTGGAAGCTCATATGGATGGATTGGATGATGATGTTGAAAGGAGGCTTTGCGAGGATGTGATGAAGCGAAGCATGATATGAGATAGTCTTGGATTAATCCAGACGGGATCAATCCAAGCATGTTGATAACTCGGTGATATGGTTCGAGTTTGAGGATAATGGTTTGCTCGAGAGGCGCTTGAGCTAGTATGGAAATAGTCGTCGAGGAGGATGACTAGAAGGCTGAGATCTCATCGTTGTTGAAGGTTCTAGCATGCTCAAAGCAAGAGTACGTTGGGCAGATTCGATAGTCCCTGAAGGCTACTGATTGGTAGTCAAGTACTCTGGGCAGATTCGATAGTCCTAGGCACGGGTCACGACGACGTGCGGGAGTAATGTCTAGAACCGGGGTTTCCATTAGCCCTTGACGGACGGATGAAAGAATGAGCCGGTCATTCAATTAACGATGATATCGAAGCAATGATAACAGTGATAGCCAGAGTCATGGATGTTTGGTTGTATCGTCATTCGGTCTCAAGAGCAGTGTTTTCTGGGTGCTTATCTGATCTTGGTTTAGGCCTTGGGGGTTTGTGCTTGGAAAACATCGCCCTAGACTCGAGTGATAATTGCTTTACTTTAAATTGTATGCTCTGCTATGTTTGCTTCTGCTTAGTGTGTGTCTGGGGGCTATCACTGTAGAAAGAGGTGGAGTGGGAGGGTTGTATTCCTATTCCTTTTCCTTTATGCTCTTTTGGTATGTTGTTAGTTAATTTACCGCTCACTAAGACTATTGTCTGACTCAAGGCTTTATGTTTTTAACTCTTATTGCCTTGGGCTGTTCGTCCATTTTGGGACGGGCAGACTAGGTAGCAGGTGACAGGTGCTGTTCTTGCTTTCCACGGTGTTGATATCGAAGACGAGCTGGAGGGTTGCATATTATCTTCTTATTATATGTACTGGGTGTTCCGCTGTTTGTATTTTCTCTGAGTGTTATGTAGTGAGGCTTGTTGTATTGACTATTCAGATGTTTGTATTCAACTATTATGAAGTTTTATTGATGAGATTCTATTCCGTGAAGCTTCACTATATATATGTTCTATTGTATTTTGTCCATGCGCTGTGAGTAATACGATAGATTCTGTTGTTTTAATTTACCCTGACAATCGTCCATGGTCGCCTGGCACACTTTACAGCGCACTATCTCTAGGTTCAGTGCAGGGGTCATGGGCGGTCGTCATAGTAAGTGTAATCAAATGTCATTTGTAAAACAGCTTCATGAACTGTTTATTTGATTATTATATTTTGTCATTCCGCTGCGAGATTCTATGTTTTGGTTTTCCTTCTTTTCTATTATTTTCTTATTTACCCCATTAACAATCCTCCATTTTGAATGGTTTGAGTTGACATGTGTGGTTTATTGTCGATTTATACCGTCCAAAAAGGTGGGTCGTTACATTTGATTTACAAATTTGACTTTTTAATTTAATTTAATGATTTTACCTAAAAATTTATATTCGAAAAATAAGTTATTTTATATGTTTTAAGTTTCAAATTATAAGTTAATATATGATTTTAAATGTAAATTTAAAATTTTAACTTATAACTTTATTTAGTTTAAAAAATATATTTTTAAACAGTTTAAAATTTAATTTAATAAAATATTTAATATAGTTTTAATATATATATTTTAAATTTAATTTAATATAACAAATATAGTTTTGAGTTAAGATAATAAACATAGACTTTTATAATAACTTTAGTAGAATATAGATTTTGTAAAAGATTTTGAATTTTATAAAAGGTTTTGTAAGGAATTTATAAAAGTTTTATAAGAGATTTTATAATGGATTTTATAAAAATATTCTACAAAAGATTTTTTATAAAGGATTTTATGATGGTTTTATAAAGGTGTTATAAAGGTTTTAAAGGATTTTATAAAAGAACTTGTATAATGGGATTTGGAAGCGTTTAAAAGGAATTTTCATAGAAGTTTATGAAAAGGGGAAATGTTGTAAACTATTTTGGAATTTATAAATAGCTTTATAAATGATTTTAAAGCATAAAAGTAGTTTATAAATGGTTTAAGAGAGATTTATAAATAATTTTCGAAATTGATTGAAAGAAATCTTCCTCGGTATTTATGAATATATTTATACTTTTGGAATAAGTATATGGATATCTTGATATAAAGGTATAAATTGTTTTCTTTATTTATCATTAAAAGTGTTTTTTAAATGACCACGGTGTTTAATAAGCATTTGGTTGTCAAAGTGACCGTGGTCGGATATTGTCATACTCTGCTAATACCGAAACCACTTTAACAACTGTGCACGTGGTGGAGAATCCAGAATGAAGTAGGATGGTTTGGCGAACGCTACTAGAATGAAGTAAAATAACGATGATGGATAGCCTTGACTTTCGGGTCATAATTAAAATGACTAAAACAGGAGCTATACCGGGCCATGTGGGGTCGCTCCCCCTATCGAGCATGCTTCTATGATACCATATATGTTGCTTTGTGATTGATTGGTGGCCACCTTCGATTTGATTATGGGGGTGTGTTTCGAGGTGGGCGATAGTAGGTGCTATGCGTTACCACCAGTCCGGGAGTGCAAAACGATAGAATCATACCCTGGGTATTACCTCGGGCGCCTTGTCATATTTATCCTGATCGAGCCCACTACGAATTTGGTTTGTGTCGTGCCTATGGAGTGCTTCTTGTGTATCCCACCAATTTATTGTGGAGCTTACAGTACTGTATAGACTACAAAGCTTGTATAAAAATGTGTTAAGGGGGATATGGGTAACGCCTTAACGCTATTTTAATACTTTACTATACTGATAGACACTACATATATAGCGTATATTACTACATATAGATAGTTTAATGGATCCTTAGGAGATGGAAATCCTGAAACATCTCTTAAGTTATTGCACGTACGTTATACACTGGATAAGAGAGGCAAAACCCTGTAAACATCTCCAAAGCAATTACACTCATATTTACTTGTTGTCGATTTAACTTACATAAGATCTTTTAGTTCTGACTCGAGTGTTTTTTCTTTTCATTACGCTCAGGTCAGCCTGATATTTTTCAGTGTTGAAGACATTATTTTGGAGGACGAAGACGGAGTTTAGTATTATATTATTGGTATTATTCCACTGCATCATGTTGTTCCACTGCATTATCCTATTATACCTGTTGTATGTATAACTCCGATTGTATTGTAAAAGTGTAATCAAATGCTATTTGTAAAATAGCTTCATGAACTGTTTATGTGATTATTATATTTTGTCATTCCGCTGCGAGATTCCGTGTTTTGTTTTTCCTTCTTTTCTTTTATTTTCTTATTTACCCCATTGACAATCCTCTTTTTTGAATGATTTGAGTTGACATGTGTGGTTTATTGTCAATTTTAAACCGTCCAAAAAGGTGGGTCATTATAGTTGGTATCAGAGCTTTGGTTTAGCGATAACCATAGCTTTGTGCGATTTGAATCATTAGAGATAGGGTAGTATACCCTAGAATGAGTTTGTTTGAGTGTATATATAGATATGACAGCGCATACTTGTTAGTGTTATAAAGTGTTTTATATTGTGTTTACTTGTCTGTTGAGTTGTTTATGAATTCTGGTCAGTGCGTGGGACGCCTTGTTATCGATTGGGGTTTCTAAACACTTAAACGAAGCAAGTCGACATAATATTATTTTAAAATCAGGTAAAAGAAATAATTTCACCTAAATTATATTTTATATATACAAAATGATAATTTTCAATGACAGTTAGTTGTTAGGAGATGATAATATTTAATTATCATCGATTATTGGTTGAATTAAATTAAAAATGAATAATTTATGAACTTTCCTTCACGAAGCGTTCAATAATTAAAATGGATTGAAATTTAATTATAACAAGGATTGTTTACAATAAATAATTTGTAAATTAATGAAAGGTTTTGATAATAAGGTAATGAAATTTGTATAAGTATATTTATAATGTAGCTTATACAAAAGAAGGATTTAAAAGTCGAGAATTTTTGAATTTAAAACCTGTTGCTTTCAAAATTGTTTTCAAAAGCCTAATAAATAATAATATTGTTTGAACGTGTTTTAAATAGAAATATATTTTAAAAAGGTTTTTGAAAGAAATAAAACCATTGAACTCGCTTTGGTCGCTGGAAAATAATTCTGGGGATGACTACAGCGTCGCCAGTATTCATTTCGAGTTTCTGAGTGAGAATTGCTACCAAAAATGAATTTATTTTCGATTAAAACAAGTTTTGATTGTGGAAATATTCTAAGTATGATGTTGATGAATATATGAAAATAGTTTGAACTTATAATTGAAAATAGTATAGATCAAATAAGTTGTATCTTATAGATCTGAACAGGAAGGTAAAAAATTGAATTTTAAAATTGTTGATTACTTTGGTTTAGAAAACAAAAGAAAATTTGAGTTTGAGGTATGAAATAAAATAACTAACATAAAAAATGTTAAATAAATTGAGTTAGTAAAATGAAGAAAATAAAATGAGGTTTAACTCAAGAAAGCTTAAATAAAAGTGAATGGTATTTTAAATGAATTAAATAGAATAACGAAATGAAATTTTTAAGTGAATATATAACTTGTAGATTTGAGAAATATTTAGGCAAAACAAATTCAAATTTGTTCAATGTGAATGATAAGAAAAATGAATTAATAGTATGAATACGAACTTAAATTATCAAATGAAATGCAATTTGAATTGTGAAAGAAATTGAATGAGAATAAATGAGTATAAGAAAATTAATGTGAACAATTTAATTTAATTTAAATTGGATGTAAATAAATTAAATGCAAATAGCATGATTTTCACTAAAATTGAAGGATAACTAATTGAATATGAAATAAGTTAATGAAATTAATTGAAAGATAAAAATTAACTTAAGAGAAGTTGAATGAATTGATTGTGATAAAAAGAAAAATATTAATATGAATTTGAGCTATAAAATAAAGTTTGCTTAAGTAAAATTAATAATAAACTAATGAAGTGAGTCATTTTATAAAAATAAATTTTGTTGAAGTAAAATTTATTAATATGAACTTGAATTTATAAAATGAAATAATGAAGTGAATCGAAGGAATAATACGAACTTAGGTATGAAAAATAAATAGGAAGTGCATTTTTATAAAATGGTTGCAATAGACTTGAACGGTTTATAAATGAGATTGGTATCAAAGAAAATATACGAAGTGTAATGAAATAAAATTTAACTTAAAATAAGATTGAATGAAATGGAATAATTTTATAAAATGGTTCATAAATGGATTTATATGAAATAGGTTAAACAAAAAGTGAAACAATTGGAATTTCACAAATTGAATTGAATAAATTGAATGTGAATGAAATAGATGTGAATAAATTTGAAGCAAACCAATCAAATGATAATAAAAGTTGGATGTTAATAAGAAATGAAGTGTATAAATTAAATATGGATATTAGATAATGTAAATTGATGTAGTATGATCTAATGTAATGAATATTAATGGTTGAATGATTTATTGTAAACCACTGTTATTACCATTTTGATTACATATGATTGTTGTATGTTGTGTATTTGTGCTTGTTTTTATAAGTTGTAATTTCTGTAAACCGATATTGGAGTGGCTTAATATAAGTGTATTAAAAGTTTTGTAAATAAGATTTTGAATGTTTATAAGGATTATTTTGAATAAAATATATAGAATGTTAAATTCTGCACTTAACCCCTTTCCGAGGATGAATAGTTTTGAGTGGGGGAGAGTGTAACGACCCGTATTTTTAACTATTTTAAATTATTAAATTTTATGTGATTATTGGATGAAATGGTTAGAAATAAAAATTTAATGATTTATTATTGTAGTTTAGTGGATATAATAAATTTTGAAATAAACAATTTCATAGGTTTTGGCAATAACAACTATGGAAATGAAATATTTGTTGATAACTAAAATTCATTTGAAATTTATGTTTATTTATGTAATTTCTTGAATAAGTAAAAAAAAATTATTTAATATTGCAATTATTTAAATAGTTGAATTCTGGATTTAATATGAATGGATATGATGTCGAAAGTTGATTTAAATTTTATTGGAATATGAATGAAGGTTGTTAACATTTAAAATTGGATTTAAAAGTGAATAATTAGAAGTTGAAAAAATTTATATTTTAATTAACAAGTAAAAATAGCCATTTTGGACACCGTCTCGGATTTTGACGAAACTAGTTTCATCATATCTGTACCAGTGAATTATTGTAGAATTTCAAGTTTTGTAGTGATCGGACTTATCGTTTGATCGTGCGAGCTCGAAACGCGTAGAAATCAATTAATGGAATTTAAATGAATATAATCTGATTTTGAAAGCTAACTTCTATATACAATGGCATTAGGGTTTGAAACTTGTTCCATTGAGTTTAAAAATATTGAAAACTAATATTTCGATATATTGGATGACCTACTTTCGTTTCGGGAACGAAACGTGCTTTTCGGGTCGTTGTTATCATTTCGACCCAAATTGATCTATCCATTCATTCTTAACCATCTTTGTCTATATAAATAGTTTTTCCTCTAACCCTAGCAGTCTTTTATTCTTTTCCTATACTTACAATTCTATTTCTCATCTGTTCCTCCTTCCCAATGGCAGAAAACCCTAAATTCCCAATTCAAAATCAAATCAAAAATTCAAACTCCTCAAAACCTATCGAATTATATATCATAGGAAAGCTCTCGATGAACGTAATCTACTATTGCAATTCATTTTTCGACCGGACTCTCCGTTTGTCTGGAAATCAGTGATCTATTCTTGACCGTCCATTCTAGGGTTTCATATTCGACGGTGGATCTTCATCGATAGGACGATCAGGAAGTACTAGGGCGTAGAGGGCGTTAAGGCGAGTGAATCTATGGTCTTCGTTCGTGCTAGTGGTGCTTGGATTTGCCAAGAACGGCGAGGGTTGGCGGCGGCGGCGCGGAGCTTCTGGGGCGACGTGGAGGGTCGCGATGGCATCAAAGGGGGCGACCAGAGATGTGCTTCACGATGGCGTTGGTCGATCTGGTCAATGCTGATCATGGAGGTGGTGGTGTGCAATGTTAGGGTGGTGGTTGTTACTGGGTACATGATTTGGTTCAAGCATGCCGTTGGGCATACTGTTTGCATGGTGAGGAATTACCAATTTGCCCTTTCTTTTGTTTATTTATTTAAATTTAAATTTTAACATTCTAACACGCATAACATTTGCATACAAACTCGGATTTGGACGCGGTTTCTTTCATTGGTATAGTATCAAAATTCTAAACAATAGGGAACTGGTTTGGCTGCATTTTGAGATTTTTCACATTTTGGGCTTTATTTGGACTTTAAATCGACGAAAAATCAATGGTGAGTGATTTAACCCACTCACATATACTAAACCTTCATATGTTAGTTGAATTAAATTTATGATGTGATAAGAAGATTATTGGTTTCCGTTTGGTAGTTTAATTTGACATTTTAAATTGAAATTGAATTTTATTGAATTAAATTGCAATTTAAATTAATATTGAAATTAAATTGATAGTTAAATACCTGATTGATAACTAGTTAATTGTTGTGATTTATTGACTGACTTGGATGTTGATTGTGATGGATGTTTATTTGTTGACATTGGATGACTGGATGTTATGTTTATTATATATGTTGTTATCACACCGCAAGTTCCCTTAGTTTGTTGTTAGAAAAATCACTATGGGTTGAAATGATACATAATCGAATGATCTAATAGATTAAGGAAAATCGTTATGGGTTGAATTGATACATACCCGAGCGATTTTATTGATTTGGAAATTTTTGATTTGGGATACGGGTTGAAATGATATATACCCAGAAATTTAACTATTTTGGGTTGAAATGATACGGACACCGTTGGTCGGTTTTAGATTATTTTCTAAATGGTAAAGTATGTTCGATTTAAAATTTTGACTTATAAATTTAATTTAATGATTTTATTTAAAAATTTATATTTGAAAAATAAGTTATTTTATATGTTCTAAGTTTCAAATTATAAGTTAATATATGGTTTTAAATGTAAATTTAAGATTTTAACTTATAATTATATTTAGTTTTAAAAAAAAAATTTTAAATAGTTTAAAATATAATTTAATAAAATATTTAATATATTTTTAATATATATATATATATATTAAATTTAATTTAATGCAACAAATATAGTTTTGATTTAAGATAATAAATATAGACTTTTATAATAACTTTAATATAATATAGATTTTTGTAAAAGGTTTTGTAAGGAATTTATAAAAGTTTTATAAGAGATTTTATAAAGGATTTTTATAAAAAGGTTCTATAAAATTGTGACAACCCAGAATTTTAGACATTTGAAATTGGAATATTTAATTGATTTTAAATATTTAAAAGTTAATTATTAACTTGAATTTCAAATATCACTATTTATTGGATAATTAATTATTGAATTTAATTATTTGGAAATTGGGTAAAATAATGAATCTTGAGTTTTAAGCTTGTTAAAAAATAATTTTAAGGCTTATAAAATTTATAATGTTGATATTGAAGATAATAGAAGTGTTCAAATTGAATTTAAAAGTGATTTGTTCAGTTTTGAAAATATATCGTTTAAATTGATATTTAAAAATAGCTTTCCGAGGCATAGTCTCAGAATTCGACGAAACAAGTTCCATTGGATCCGTAATAGTGTATTATTATCGGATTTCAAGTTTCGTAGTGATTGGAGTTGTTGTGTGAGCGTACGACATATAAACGCGCTAAAATCTATATCGAAAATTTAATATAATAACTGGGTTCAAAAAGCTATCTTCTCCATATGATCGAGTTAGGACTCGAAACCTTTTCCATTGCATTCGAAATAGAGGCATAACATTATAAACGCCTAACGGCTTGCCTCGATAGGAGATCGAGATTGTAGGCTTTGATTTCGAGGCGATTTAAATTTGAATATAATATACCTTATTGACTGGCCAAATAATCTTCACGTCAGACTTTTACACCTCTTTTCAAAATCACTGTATGCTTCCTTTGTACGCTTCCTTCCATTCAATCACTTCCTGCCTTCTTTTACATCAACCCAGCCGAGAATTCTATTTTCAAAAGAAAAAAAAATAGATAAATGGCCGAACTAAAACCAAAGTCTCGAGATTTCATTCCTCTTTAGATCGAACGAAGAGAAATAAATCGTTCTCGTCCTTCTCATATTCAAATTCTCGGCACCCAAAAATTTTATAAATCCAGTCGCGATCGAAACTAGGGCTCGCAAATCATAGGGCCGCGATGTCGTTCGGTTTGGGGGAAATGCGCATTAGGTATTAGTTGTTTGAGGGTACGACGGCGCTGGGGGATGTCGGAACTAAGGAAGCGGACGCACGCGCGTGAAGCGAGAGGCGATGCCACACGGGAAGGTGGAGAGGTCGGAGCGTCATGACGAGTTCGTTCGGGGTGCAGTTTTCGAGATCGAGAGGACGCGCAGCGGAAGCGTGATGGGCTCGATCGACCTGAGGAGCATATCGCATCGGAAGGGGGTAAAATCGCTCGGTTACTTGGCACGGCTACGTGCGGGATTGTGGCCACTCAATGATTTGGGGTAAATTTCTTATTATTTAGCCCAGTGAATATGTTAATAACTATGTACTTTTGCCTTTTATTTTGAAAAGAAAATAATGATATAACAGTAAATTATATAAAACAGTGATTTATATATATGTATATATATACAGTATGATAAACAGAAAATACAGTTACAGATATGGTTTTGAAAAAGGCAGGTATTTTAAATGTGAGGAGTCTATATAAAGATAGATTTTTAAATATATATATACAGTTTTATAAATATATATAAAGGTTCAAAAATAAAAGTAAATATATACACACACATTTTTATTTACTAGTTTAATTTTAAAAATAATGGAGATTAATTTGTTAAATATACTTATTTAATTATTTTTAGTTACTAAAAGATTTTATGGGAAATTAGTTTAAATCAAATTATTAGTTCAAAATAATAATAATAATTTAAATAAGTAAATGGTGATTAATTGTTTGGTTAATTCAAATAGTAAGAAATCGTGAATTGTTTATACAAGGTCTGAAATCGTGGAGAGACAAGCCGGTTTGGATCGGATTTGCAAATCAAAAAATCAAAGGTGAGTTAATCTCACTCTTTTGGATTGCTATTTAAATTTAGATGGTTAAATTTAAATAACTGGTTGAATGATTGAATTGATTGGATGTGATAATATATAGTAGTGTATATATATATATATTGGAGTGATTGATTTCCCGCATTATATAGCAGATGAGACCCTATGCGCCGCATAACAGCCGATGATATTATATAAACCCATATGCCACGATATTCCACCTCAAAGTGGAATTGGTATTATGCTAACATATGTGGATGCAGGGAAACAGGTTGGAGGGATCCAACTGGATTCCTCAAAATTATTTAGATTGTTCTAATAATTCTGTGACATGATTATTTGATATTCTGTGATGAATTATATTGATAATTGAAGATGATGGATGCTATGGTTTGATTGAATATATTTGGGTATACTGTGTCACCAAAATATATAGATTGGATTTTTAGAAAGAAATAAAAGAGTAAATTTTAAGTAAATAATTATAGAGAATTTAAATAAATTAAAGAATGAATTAGGAAAGGATAAAAGTGATTTTTAAATTCTGTTAAATAAATTCCGAGTATGGGAAAGGATATTTTGAATAAAAGGGGAAATATTAAATTTTAAACCTAAGTGATATTATTTAAGGGAATAAAAGAATTTATTTTAAAAAAAATTCAAGGTTGGAATTCATTTAAAGGGATAAAGAAGGATTTTGGAAAACCTGAAATTGATATTTTCAGTTTAAAGATTTTAAATCATAATAAAGAAAGAAAAGCTGAAGTTAATGGATTTTGAGATAAATGGAGTAAGTAAAGGAATTTATTTCAAGGTGAAGTAAATTGGAAATCATTTTAAAAATTGATTTAGTGTTTGAAACTGTGATTTAAAGGAAGACGAGACTATGTGATTTATAAACTGGGTTTATAAGGTGAAACAAGATATCAGTGGATATTTGAAAATATAAATTTAAGGTGGGAATTTATAAAGAAATGGGTAAATTTGTTTAAAAATAAATAGTGATTTATTTTTAAAGATGTGAAAGAGAAGTGTATTTCCCTGGATAGCCAAGTACGTTTCCAAAGAAAACTTTTAAGTTTGAGTTAAAGGTTTTAAAGTTGTTTTTAAAGTATGTTTTAGAAAATTTATTATTTTTAAATGTGTAAAGTTTAAAGGTAAGTATTTCTCAAATTTAATTTAGTAGTAATTATTTAAAGGTAACTTGGTATTGTGTTTTAAAAGGATAAAAATGTAGTTTTAATATTTTATAAAGTAGTTTATTTTAAATATTCTTAAAATATATATTTTTAAATAAAGTATTAAAGTAGTTTTAATTTAAATGTTTAAAGTGTATTTTATAATAAAGTGTTTTTAAATTATTTTAAAAATCTAAAGTATTTGTACTTGGTGTTTTTAGTGGAATTAAATATTTGGGAATTTATTCGTGAGAAGAGTGTGGTTTGAAAACTGTTTCAAAAAGGTTTGAAAGTGGAAATGTATCTTGCGAAGATATTTGAGGTCAATAAATAATTTGGAAATATTATTTATGTTTGATGGTCATTTGTGAATGTTAATTGATAGTTACATAACCGACTATCAATATTGGCCAATGCGCTAATCGTTTCGAAGAGACCGGGATCAGGATTTAATTCTTGAAAACCACTTCGATCCGGTTTATACATTTTCGTGGGGAAAACGAGTTTGGAGTCGAAGATGGAGCAGTGAAGTGCAAGGGCTAATCGCTACTAATCTTGAGGGTGATTCCAAAATGGATGTAGTAGGAGTAGTGCCTTCGGTTCAGTTCGAACCCGGGACGGACTTGTATGGATGAATGCTTTCAGAACATCGTCAGGTGGACGATGAGCATTCTAAGTGATATGTTCTAAAAAGGTAACGCTTAACCTCGAGCCTCATCAACCGGGAATAACTGAAAATCAGTGGTTATGCAGCAAGGCTAAGTGGGTAGCGCCCATTAGGGTGGGGTCATCCCTGTCTAGACGTCCCTTTTTATTTCGGCTTAGTGGGCGGTTGCTGATCCCAACCGCGGGGTGATCTTACCCGGAATTATCCAGTAAGGGGTAGTTCCGGCCTTGTGTTGCAGGGGATCGGGCGTGGTCCTCGGTACGTTGATCTAGACCAGGTACTGTGACAGGTGGTACCCCAGTGCCTAGTCATTAGTTGGAAATCCATTTTCCCTACGTGCCTTTACGGTTTTGATTATGCCCAACTATTGCTGAAACGTGAGATGCAAGCATTTCACCTAGATTCTATTTTACTTTCAATAGACACTATTATAATATCAGACGGATTTGATAAAAAGTGTTTTGGCTATCGTAAGGTAAAAATCCGACATGTTTATTTGTGGCGCGGTCTTACGAGATGCTTTTGATTTCAAAGGGTTTGGAAATCTTTAATAATCCAATTGAGTGTGTTTTCTCACGCTGGTTTTCCAGACTGACTCGGGTGTTATTTTATTATAATGCTCGGTTCAGACCGAGTATTATAGATATAGGATAGGATGCTGTGGAGCTCAGGAGACGAGGTGGATGGCAAGACGTATCACCCGTATTTGTTGTATTCCACTGTGTATCACAAGTGGTATAGTCATTTTATGAGGACAAGTTATTATAACTGTCCTGAATTGTGATGTTGATTGTATTGTACTCTGATGTTGTATTCTGATGATGTATGTATAAACAGATATAGTTTCTTTCTGTAAAGATCAGTTATTATCTATTATATTTTATTCCGCTGCGATGTGAGATTCTATTGTGTTGTTTTCTTTTCTTCTACTTCCTTCTTCTTCTAATCCTGATGGTTCGATTTTTCGGGTATGGAAAGCCTGGGTTATCACAGTTGGTATCAGAGCTGAAGGTTAAGCGAGAACCTTGGCTCTGGTGGGGATTACTCATTTGAAAATAGAGTCTGTAGTACTCTAGAATGAGTTTGAGTGTATTAATAGATATGAGCGCGTATTTGTTAGTGAATATAAAATTTGTTTTTATACTGTGTTGATTTATCGGTTGAGTGTTTATGGATTCAGATCGATATGTGGGACGCCATGTCAACGATAGGGGTTTCTAAACTTTTAAACAAGATAAATCGACACAGTATTGTTTTAAAATAGGGTAAATGAAATAATTTTACCCAAATTAATTTTTTATATGAAAGAAATAATTTTTAGTAATTATTAGATATATATGGTTACTTGGTTGCTAGGAAATGATAATATTAAATTATTATCATTATTGTGTAAAAATTGAATAAGAAATTGAAATCATAACTAAAAGCTAAGAAATAAATTCATATACAAATGGGATTTGTAAATGTAAATTGTAAATGTGATTTATAATTTGAAATAAAATTCCAGAGTAATAGTTGTATGTGAATTGAAAGGATTTGGAATTTGAAATTTTGAGAAAATTTAATTCCTTTGAGTTTGAAAATGTTTACAAAGGTTTGAAGGAATAATAGTGATATTATTTGGAAATATTTTTGAGTTAAATTTGAAATCTGGTGAGATTTGGGAATTAAAAATATTTGAAAATGGTTTTAAAGAGATAAAAGCATTTAACTCTCTTTCGGTCGATGGAAAATAACTTCGGTGATGACTGCAGCATCATCGATGTTCATTTTCGAGTTTCTAGGAGAGGAATTGCTACCAAATTGTTTTAAATTGGAATTGTTTGCAAAAGTTGGGTTTGATTTTAGGAATGCAAAGGATTCTGGATAATTGATTTCAAAGGTGATTTTGAGTGTTGAGAAATTGCTTAAAACTCTGGAAGTTAATTAAAAATGTTTATGGAATAATAATTTGGTTTGAAAAACTTATAAAAACTTGAATTTTGTTTAGAATAAAATTTAACTTGGAGAATAGTTAAGTTAAAGTAAACGTGACAATAAAAAAAATGAATTGAATGTAAGCAATTAAGTTGTAAACTATTTAAATTAAATGAATATAATATATGGGTTGATCGAAACAATTGAAATAGTATATGAATTGGTTGTCAACAACTAAAATTAATGTTGGAACATTTGCAATTGCTTCTGAAGGACTGTTTAGTATGCATTGTTTATCAAATGCATGTTTTAGTTATTTTAAATAAGTGAAATACTAGTGAATTGTATGTATTTAACACTTACAGGTTTTAATTGAGTAAGTACAGGTTTTTTGGAAGCCGTTTAGCTGGTTTTGATCACGCAAATGTTAAATAAATAAGCCGCTTGCTTAAAAATGCTAAATAAAGGTACGCCTATGTTTCCTGGAGATTTGACCAGGCAACTAAGTACTCGGCATTAGCGAACGCTCGGCATCCAGGAGTAGTCGACATCCACGAAGCGCTCGGCATCCAGGAGTACTCGGCATCCTCGAAGCGCTTGGCATTGGCAAGCGCTCGGCATCCATGAAGTGCTCGGCATTGGCAAGCGCTCGGCATCCAAGGAGCGCTCGGCTTTGGCAAGCGCTCGGCATCCAAGGAGCGCTCGGCATCCAGGAGTGCTTGGCATTGGCAAGCGCTCGACATCCAAGGAGCGCTCGGCATTGGCAAGCGCTCGGCATCCAAGGAGCGCTCGGCATCCAGTTTCGTCCGGCATCCAAAGATTGTTCGGCATTCATCCAACCTCAGTCAACTTCAACCATTGCTCGGCATACACTCCCCACTCAGCACCTCACTTTTGTTCGGCATAAGAAGATCGTTCGGCATTCTTCCCAGCTTGTCCGGCTTCAATTATTGCTCGGCCTACTCTTCCCGCATAACAAGCATCGTTCGGCATGAGGAGGATGGTTCGGCACCCGACCGTTCGGCTTGTTTGGTTCGGCATATAGGGACCAGTCCATCTGGGCCAAGGGATTCAGCTGCCAGACCTGCCAGGGAAGTCCAACCCATCTTTGTCTATAAATAGAGGGGCAGGGGCACAATGAAAGGGACCTTTTTCGAGAACACTGGGGACACTCTGCCACTTTCAAGACTCATCCTCTTTACTTAGCAATTGTATTTAAGTGTTTGGTCTACGGATTGTATCTGTAATCAATCATCAAGTAAAGCAATAAAGTTTAACCTCACATTGGACGTAGGGAATTACGCTGAACCACTATAAATCTGGTGTTCTTACTTTCTGCATTCAAATTAGCATATTCTTCCTTGTTTAATTTAAATTCATCACTTACATCTTTACACAATCTTTCTCAACGAGGTTAGTGACCAATTTTTGTGCTAACACTTTGGTGCTTTCACTGAGAACTGAATTCTCTGACCTCAAGGATCTGCTTTGAAGCTACTGGATTGAATAAATCCCCCAAAGAAGATCTGACTCATTCATAGGACGTCCGTTGATTCTACTCAGAGTTCATACCAATAACTCTACAATGGCAAGACCACGTACCAGATCAGCTTCTCATAATGCGGACGCCCACGAGACTGCTAGCGTGGAACAAGCAGGACCTAGCAATCGGCAAGCGATCCCAGGTGCAGGGACTACCGCCCAGGACCAAATGCCGGTTGTCACCAGAATAGAGTTCAACGACTTGATGAGAGAACTCAGGGAAAGCAGGAGACAACTCGGAGAGCAGATGCAAGCCAATGCCAACCTCATGGCACAACTCACTCAACAACAGCACCAGAATGCTAGGGGCAATCCCGCTCCTTATTCCTCATCCGACAGCTCAACTTCATCCGATGAACCTCCCAGGCGTAGACGCCGTAAGACTAAAACTGCACGGGCAGGTGCTGCTGTCCGAACAGCTGGAGACCGTGACCAAGCCGGAGCTGGAAACATAGGAACTGAAGTGCAGGTGGAGGCTGGAGCCCCAGACCATCAAAATGCTAGCGATGTCGAACCAGAAGATGCACGTTTGGCAGATCGCCAGCAGAGGAGGCATCAACATGATCAGTCACGTAGAACAGACTCCAACCTTCCACCTTCCATACAAACACCAGACCTGACAGCCATGATCAGACAATTGATGAAAGAGAATCAAGGCTTATCGAATGATGATTGGGGAGTGTCGAGAAGTCATACTCCGTTCACAGAACTTATTCTATAGGCAGCGTACCCCAGAAAGTTTAGTATGCCAACTATCCCGGCTTATGAAGGAAAGACTGATCCCAGACAGTATGTCATGAGGTACGAGTGGATGATGGATTCAGCTAGAGCAAATGATGCAACCAAGTGTAGATGCTTTCCAATTACTCTATCTAGGATCGCTACTATGTGGTTCACCCGACTTCCTCCGCGGTCCGTATCCAGTTTCGAGGAGTTGGCGAAGAAGTTTATAGAACAGTTTAGGATACACACTACTCGTCCAAAGGACGTGATGTCTCTATCGAGTGTAAGCCAGACTCCTGGGGAGTCATTGAAGGAGTATTTACAAAGATTCCATGTTGCGGCGACTGAAGTCAGTAATCCCAATGATCATGCAATTCTAATGGCTGTGATGCGAGGTGTAGATACGGATTCTGAGTTTGGAGACTGGCTAGCAGGAAAACCTCCGACTATGCTAGAGTATTTTTACTCAAAGGCACACCAGTTCATAAGAAGAGAGGAAGCCAGGTGGGTAAGGCGAGATAAGGCACCGGGACCTGTCCAGGAGTCCGTGAAAAGCAACATTGCTGTGAAGCAGTCCAGAGACAACTCGGGAAAAGTCCAAGTCAATGTCCAGAACAAGCCCGGGCAGCCTAAGGAATCCGGAGGAAGAAGTCAAGGGAAGAAGAGAGAAGCGGGGAAGTGGAAGTCGAGAATTCCAACCTACAATGAATATACCCCGCTGAATGCGTCTCTTGAAAACTCAACTGCAATACCTTTCAGTACAGAAAGCCACGTCCAAAGGAGTCAACCGAGGAACAAAAGCGGACTGGGAAATACTGTCGCTTCCATGAGACTTATAGCCACAATACGGAAGAGTGCAGACACCTACACGATGCTATAGAGAAGTTGATCAGGCAGAAAAAGTTACAGGAGTTTGTGAAGGATCCACAGGAAGGAGGACAGGGAACATCCAACCCAGGTCGTGCACCAGTTCCGTGTCATCCCGAGGAGCCTGCCCGGACTGTGGGTAGACTAGTCATAAACACGATCATCGGCGGGCCTCACCCCACGGATAAGAATTGGCAAGAGATGGAGCGGTATGCTAGTTCCCTGAAGCACGCAGATTTCGAGTGTTGTTCTAACGTAGAGGATGGGACCCTGCTAAACAGCTACGCGTGATGACAGACGATATAGTATTCAGAAACAGAGATGCTGACCAAGTGGAGGCTCCTACCATCGACCCGATGGTCATATCTACGACAATCGGACCGGCTTATGTGAAAAGAATTTTGATTGATTGTGGAAGTTCAGTCAACATCATCTTCAAGAAGGCTTATGACCAAATGAAGATGGAAACGAAGGATTTGAAACCGTCTAAAGCTCGTATACATGCTTTAATGGCACAGCGACCGATGCAGTGGGGTATGTTGAGTTACCAGTTGAAATGGGACAAGGCGAGCGTCGGAGGGTGCGAATCCTACCCTTCGTAGTTCTGGATGTGGATTCTCCGTACAATGTGTTCTTGGGCCGACCGGCCCTGGCTGAGTTTAGGGCAGCATTAGCCCCGTGGTGTTTAACTTTGAAGTTCCCAACTGACAAAGGGGTAGGTGTTGTTCATGGCGACCGGGCGACTGGTCGTGCCTATTATGTGGCTGAGCTTCGAGAGGCCCATCGGAGGGAGAAAGGAAAGGTTGCAAACAATCCCGTCCGCATCCATAATACTGATAATTGACAAGTAGTGCCCGAGCCCTGGCTCAGGCATAATTCTCGGATCTTCAGAGACATAGATCTGAGAGGACGATGAGAAACCCAGGGAAGAAAAGGCAGCACCGGCTGAATTAACAATTGACATTTCAGTCAGTCGAGACGATCCATCACGAGTACTGAAGATCGGATCACAACTCGACCCCGCAACGACTGAAGACCTTAGTGATTTCCTCCGAGCGAATCTTGATGTTTTCACCTGGTCGCATTCTGATATGTGCAGGATTTCTCTTGCCATTACGAGTCATATGTTGAATATAGACCCGAAATACGTCCTGGTTAAACAAATGAGGAGACGAATGGACCCAGAGAGGTCCGCTGCTCTCATAGAGGAGGTGGACAAACTCAAAGCCAATGGGTTCGTCCGCGACGCCCTCTACCCTGAATGGGTATTGAACCCCGTGCTGGTGAAAAAGGCGAATGGGAAATGGAGAACTTGCGTAGACTATTTTGATTTGAACAAGGCATGCCCCAAAGACAGTTTCCCGTTGCCTAGGATTGATCAGTTGGTCGACTCCACTGCAGGACACGAGCTGTTATCATTCATGGATGCATACTCAGGCTACAATCAAATCCCGATGCATATTCCGGACCAAGAACACACCAGTTTCGTCACAAACGTCGGGCTATATTGCTATGTAGTAATGCCTTTCGGACTGAAAAACACAGGAGCGACTTATCAGCGTTTAGTGAATCGAATGTTCAAAGACCAGCTTGGTAGAACGATGGAAGTCTATGTGGATGACATGCTCGTGAAGTCACGACAGTCAAACGACCACATTCGAGACTTAGCAGAGATGTTCGATATACTCAGATATTATGGGATGAAGATCAACCCTCTGAAGTGTTCCTTCGGCGTTGCGTCAGGGAAGTTTTTGGGATTCATTGTTAACGCAAGGGGAATTGAAGCTAACCCAGAAAAGTTTCAAGCTATTCGAGATGTGCAAGTTCCCAGAACTATAAAACAGGTGCAAAGCTTGAATGGGAAAGTGGCTGCGTTGAGTCGATTCATATCCAGAGCCATGGACAAGTGCATTCCTTTCTTCGATATAATAAAGAAAGGGAAGAGGAATTTCGAATGGACATCTAACTGTGAGGAAGCATTCCGAGATCTGGTGAGGCATCTGGAGAGTCCACGAGTGCTGTCAAAGCCAGTAGACCACGAGATGTTGTACATATACTTGGTTGTATCCCCACATGCTATAAGTGCGGCTCTGGTCCGCGAGGAGGACCGAGTCCAAAAGCCGGTGTATTACGTTAGTAAACGTTTAATGGGGGTAGAAAGAAATTACCCTAAAATTGAGAAATTGGCCTATTGCTTGGTGATTGCATCACGTAAGTTGCGCCCATACTTTCAAGCACACTCAGTTAGTGTCTATATCGATCGGCCCCTACGGCAGGTACTCCAACGACCATAAACTTCTGGGAGGTTATTAAAATGGAATATCGAGTTGAGCCAGTTCGATATTACCTACTTTCCATGAAGAGCCGTACAAGGGCAAGCATTAGCAGATTTCATCGCTGAGTTTATTGTATCTGACAAACCAGATAATCACAGTGTCATTCCCCCCGTTCGATGGAAATTGTACACCGATGTGGCATCAAACGACCATTGCTCCGGAGCTGGCGTAGTTCTTGTAACTCCAGAAAATCAATCGATCTGTTATGCTTTGAAGCTCAGTTTCCCGGCAATGAATAATGAAGCAGAATATGAAGCACTGGTTGCTGGCTTAAAACTCGTTGGAGAACTTGGGGTTAAATCAGTTGAGATCTTTTGTGACTCGCAGCTGGTGGTGTACCAAGTACGAGGAGACTACCAAGCAAGGGGACGAAAGCTTGCTCTGTACCTTGTTCTGGTTCAGGAACTATTATCGAACCTCGAACATTATGACATTTCGCATGTCCCACGGGAACAGAACAAAGAAGCGGACTCATTGGCTAAATTCGCAAGCACTGACGATGCACAGCAAATGGGATTGTTTCCCGTTGAAACCTTGCATGCTCCAAGCATCGACGTGATGAAAGTCGATTTTGTGTTTGAAACAGGAATCGAGAGAGAATCATGGATAACCCCATTCAAACTATACCTGACGACCGGGACTTTACCAAAAAAAAGGAGCGAAAGACGACAGGTCATTCGAAAGGCCGCGCGATATGTGATGCAGGATGGACTAATGTATCGAAAGGGGTTCTCGGTCCCCTTATTACGATGCATCGCCCATGATGAGACAAAGCGGGTCATGAAGGAGGTTCACGAAGGAGAATGTGGCGACCATACTGGGGGGCAGACACTAGCAAAAAAGATCCTCCGCTATGGATACTATTGGCCAACCGTAAATCGGGACGCTGCAGACTACGCAATGAAATGTGACAAGTGTCAAAGATATGCGAAAATCCCGAGAGCTCCACCAACAGAACTCATACAAATGGTTAGTCCCTGGCCATTTGCAATCTGGGGAATTGACATAATCGGTTCTTTGGTGGTGCGAAATACGCGATAGTTGCAGTCGACTATTTCACAAAATGGGACGAGGCAGAACCTTTAGCCACAATCACCTCTAAGAAGGTCATTAATTTCATTGTACGAAACATTATATGCCGCTTTGGCCTCCCTCGAACCATCATTACGGACAACGGAACGCAGTTTGAAAGCAGAGAGTTCAAAGAGTTCTGTTTAAAGTATGGCGTTGAGAAGAAGTTCGCCGCCGTTGCGCATCCAAAAGCTAACGGACAAGTCGAGGCCGTAAACAAAATAATCAAGTCCATACTGAAGAAGCGTTTGGAAAAAGCCGGAGGCAAGTGGGTAGATGAACTCCCGACAGCATTATGGGCCTATAGAACTACCCACAAGTCCGCGACTGGCCACACTCCATTCGCCTTGGCATACGGCTCGGAAGCCGTTATACCTGTGGAACTTGAAGTTCCATCGCATCGAGTGACATATTATGATCTCAGGATGAATCAGGATCTCTTGTTGGAATCACTGGACTGCATCGATGAAAAACGTGAAGAGGCTGAATTAAGGGCGGCAGCACATAGGCACCGAGTCAAGCGATATTACGACGGCAGAGTCCGCCCAAGGGTTTTTGATGTGGGTGATCTCGTTTTGAAACGAGTTTTCCCGGTACCATCACGTATGAATCCCAACTGGGAAGGTCCATACGTCGTTGAACGGAAGCTTGGAGAGGGAACATTAAAGCTAGCGACCGTTGATTGCGTGACACTCCCCCGAGCGTGGAACAGTGAACATTTGCGACATTATTACATATAGCATGTTTCTTTCTTGTTTTAGGCATAGTTATTTCCTGTATGTTTTCATTCCGTTATCACTTAGTTTCTTTTTGACCGTGTAATCAGGCAATTTAGTTGGTTTTCATTAATAAAGGCTTGAAGCCGTCTTTCCCATAAATTACTAATGTTTCTATATCTCACAGTCGGGTGACGAATTGCTGGAGTTACATTATTTTGTATGATGTACGAACTCGTATAAACGACTTCAATCTCCGAGTCCCCTGAGTGCGGACCGGAGTACTCTATGTCCCTAGAGCGCGGACTAGAGTATAAACGACTTCAATCTCCGAGTCCTCTGAGTGCGGACCGGGGTACTCTAAGTCCCTGGAGCGCAGACTAGAGTATAAGCGATTTCAATCTCCGAGTCCCCTGAGTGCGGACCGGAGTACTCTAAGTCCCCAAAGCGCGGACTAGAGTATAAACGACTTCAATCTCCGAGTCCCCTGAGTGCGGACCAGAGTACTCTAAGTCCCCGGAGCGCGGACTAGAGTATAAGCGATTTCAAACTCCGAGTCCCTTGAGTGTGGACCGGAGTACTCTAAGTCCCCAAAGCACGGACTGGAGTATAAACGACTTCAATCTCCGGGTCCCCTGAGTGCGGACCGGAGTACTCTAAGTCCCTGAAGCGCGGACTAGAGTAAGAGCAATTTCAATCTCCGAGTCCCCTGAGTGCGGACCGGAGTACTCTAAGTCCCCAAAGCGTGGACTAGAGTATAAACGACTTCAATCTCCGAGTCCCCTGAGCGCGGACCGGATTACTCTAAGTCCCCGGAGCACGGACTAGAATATAAGCGATTTCAACCTCCGAGTCCCCTGAGTGCGGACCGGAGTACTCTAAGTCCCCAAAGCGCGGACTAGAGTATAAACGACTTCAATCTCCGAGTCACCTGAGTGCGGACCGGAGTACTCTAAGTCCCCGAAGCGCGAACTAGAGTATAAGCGATTTCAATCTACGAGTCCCCTGAGTGCGGAACGGAGTACTCTAAGTCCCCAGAGCGCGGACTAGAGTATAAACGACTTCAATCTTCGAGTCCCCTGAATGCGGACTGGAGTACTCTAAGTCCCTGGAGCGTGGACTAGAGTATAAGCGATTTCAATCTCCGAGTCCCCTGAGTGCGGACCGGAGTACTCTAAGTCCCCGGAGCGCGGATTAGAGTATAAGCGATTTCAATCTCCGAGTCTCTTGAGTGCAGACCGGAGTACTCTAAGTCCCCAGAGCGTGGACTAGAGTATAAACAACTTCAATCTCCGAGTCCCCTGAGTGCGGACCGGAGTACTCTAAGTCCCCAGAGCGCGGACTAGAGTATAAGCGATTTCAATCTCCGAGTCCCCTGAGTGCGGACCGGAGTACTCTAAGTCCCCGGAGTGCGGAATAGAGTATAAGCGATTTCAATCTCCGAGTCCCCTGAGTGCGGACCGGAGTACTCTAAGTCCCCGGAGCGCGGACTAGAGTATAAACGACTTCAATCTCCGAGTCCCCTGAGTGTGGACCGGAGTACTCTAAGTCCCCGGAGTGCGGACTAGAGTATAAGCGATTTCAATCTCCGAGTCCCCTGAGTGCGGACCGGAGTACTCTAAGTCCCCATAGCGTGGACTAGAGTATAAACGACTTCAATCTCCGAGTCCCCTGAGTGCGGACCGGAGTACTCTAAGTCCCCGGAGCGCGGACTAGAGTATATGCGATTTCAATCTCCGAGTCCCCTGAGTGTGGACCGAAGTACTCTAAGTCCCCGGAGCGCGGACTAGAGTATAAGCGATTCGAATCTCCGTGTCCCCTGAGTGCGGACCGGAGTACTCTATGTCCCCGGAATGCGGACTAGAGTATAGGCAATTCGAATCTCCGAATCCCCTGAATGCGGATCGAATTACCCTAAATCACTGGAGCGTGGATTTAAAAAAAAAAATTCTAAGTACTCAAGAATGTGGAACAAGAAATATGCCACTCCAAAGAATGTTCGAACAATGTAAGAATGGATTGGGAAATTATGCAACTCATAAGAACTTTTTGACCATAGTTATTCAGAAAGCTAAAGAAGCAAAAGAATCGTTCAAGTGACTAAGAAACTAAACTTTATTTAATAGTCCAAAATGGGGTTACACGGCTATTCCTCCAAAACTTGGAGTAAAAAATCTATCTACATAAACTACGGAAACGAAAAAATAAAAGTAGTTACAAGACCTAAGCAAAATCTCGTTGAACGAGTATAGCGACTATTTCTTCGGTTTCTTCTTCTTGTCTTCCTTTGTTTTCTCAGATGACTCCTCTCCCTCATGCTTCTTCTTGGATTTTTTGCTTGCCAAAGAAGCAGAGTCAGGAGTGGGAGAAGGAACATCCAGCGGTTTGGATTTGCCGGGGAGAATGATTTTCTGAGGTCTATTCCGCAGGTCGGTAAGTTCCAGTATTTGAGGCTCGACTTTGATCTCGACCTTCTTTTTCTCCTCTTCTGCGAGTCACTCCTTCATACTCATCTTCTAAGTATGTTCGGAGGGCGCCAGTGATCTCGATTTCATCACTCCCTTCGACGGGAGATGAAGTGTCAAACTTATCATCATCTAGCGCCCCAATCACTTGAGCGTCAGGGCCAAGAGTTACTCCCGCATGAGCAACATCGCTTGTTTTCTCTGCCTCCTCCTTGGCGTCGTCGCTCCTCGGAGTTGGTTCAGGATCAGAGCAGCCTGCATGAAAACATAAAGAACGAACATTAGGACAAATAACCGCTACTAGAAAGTGACAGATCTTTTAGCTTCTAAAAGAAGAATTTTATATCGGGTTCTGGCTGGCTATCAGTTGCACGTGGAGTCTCACCCTCTAGAATAGGGGATAGCACATGAACACCAAGCCCGGGACCTTTTGGATCATAGTCGGCATGCTGCTCAAATGGGTCAAGTGTTGGCCGACCGGGTGATTGAGCAGAAGGAGGAGCTGCAGCCTTAGCCCTAGATGGACCAGCTTCGTCGTTTTTCTCTTTTTGTAGGGGAGAGCCTTTGCTATAAAGAGCCAAAGTTGTAGATAAGTCCACTGGCTCGTTCCCCCTGAGAAATTCTTTCACCAGAGCATCCTCATCGACTTCCTCAGAGCCCGACTTGATCTTTCTGATCTTTATTAAAGTTTCCCAGGCTTCAGCTAGAGATTCAAGATAGCCCTCGCCTAGGAATGTCAAGTCGCGGTGCATAAGGACGCGGGCGTTGTACTTGGCGATCAGCGGGTCAAACATGCACTTGACCTCTTCCCTACCGGCCTCTGCAACTGCTTCGAGGCGAGAGTCAATCTCCTCAGAAGCTTTTCTCTTGCCCTCCTCACGGGCCTCATCTTTCATTTTCTCAACCCTAGCAAGTTCATCATCGAGCTTTGTTTTTAAGAGTCATGTAGCAACAATTTCGTTGCAGTATCGTTGGGACTCTTCTTGAGCGGCTATTTTCTCTTCTTTCTCCTTAGAGAATAGCTCTTTCAACTCTCTGACTTGTAGGGCGAGTGCATCCCTTTCTTTCTGGATAGAATCATTTTCTAAGGCAAGCGCTCCACTGCGCTGGACTGCTTCATCAAGCTCTTTTTTATGGGTCGTCTCTAGACGAGTGACGGCCTCGGCAGGGTCTTTTGCACTCTGCTCTACAGCTTCAAGTTTCGACTTATATGAAGCAAGCTCTTCATCTTGACTCTTGATGATGTCCTTGTCGAAGATAACTTCCAGCTTCAAACGTTCAATCTCCTGTTGGCGTTCAACAGATACTTCGGAGACTTTTTCGACCAAATGTGCAAACGCGTCATGTTGAACATAGACGTCGTTGTTGCAGGCGAGAGCGCTCTGTTTGACATGCCCTGGGATGTGATGAATAGCTGGGAGAAATTTCAGGCCGTCGAAGCAGATTTTTGGAAATTTAGCCTTAAGATCGACCATCTTCTCTGCTATTGTTGGGTCAGCCGTAGTAACAGGGGGGAGGCTTTCAAAGTTCTGCTCTCTTCCAGTGTTCCCGAGATTGCCGTGTACTCGATGAACCGGAATGTTGGTCTCGGGAGACATCAGGTTGAGACCCCTTCTGCGAAAGTTTTTCTCTATCTGGCTCAGTTTGAGGAGGAGGATCACGAGAATATGTAGACTGGGAATATGTTTTCTTTCGATAAGACGAATCACGAGGACGGTTGTCTTGATCTTCATAATCATCTCTGTCCCTACGTCTACCGGAGCCTGAATCCCGTCCCGGATGGTGAAATACAGAAGAACCGTGGAGGCGATCGAACCCGTGGGAGTGCCCCATGTCACCTGCATAAAATAAAAATAATGATGAGTTAGGAAAAATCGGGGTAGTGGAAAGACTTGAAGTGCATGGTGAAGTGCGTGTGTGCGTGTCCTAGTGTTCCCCCCGACGGACCGGTTCCTTTATCTTTACTGATTGGAGTGTTATCTCCCTGAACTGGGGGTTGAACTCCCGCGTTGCCTCTAGCGGGCGAATGAAACGTAAGGGCTTCCGGATCGTCGAAACCATAATTGAGTAGATCGTCGGGAATGGTAAGGTTCGACAGACCCTTTAAAGAACTTTCCATGTGCTGTGAAGTAGCCTCTTTCTCTGGTGGGATGAGCGTAACTTTGGAAGTTCCGCCAACTTTCTCCTTCCGTATCTTGTACGTCAATTTCTTTTTCCCCTTCGAAGGGGAAGATGACATTTCAATATCGTGCACTTCGACCGCCGGGTCCCAAGCAGGACCCACATTCTCGCCTTGTGTCTCAGGGGCTTCATCCTCTTTGTTTTCTCCCCCTTCATGTGCATCGGAGGTATGGCGTGATGATAATTCAACTTGTTTTTTTCCCTTTAACGGATGCGGGCTTGGCAATGGAAACGCCCTCAGGAAGGCTAATCCGGCGACCTCCTGCTAACAGTCTGAACCTCAACAATGATTCATTTGAGATGATGGTTTGGATGTCCCGTTCCTCGGCAGGAAGAGCTCTAATGGCTTCGACGGTCTCAGAATATCCTCGGCTCTCAGGACGCGGGTTAATACCTGAAAAGATGAAACAAGAAGTTAGAAAAAGCATAGCTCCGATTGAGCACGAATGTTGACTCAGGGAAGAGACTTATTGCCTTCGACCCATCTCCTCGCGAAACCAGGAGGGCAACGCACATAGAACCATTCATGTTTGTACAGGGCAAATTTGCTACATGCTTCAGTCAAAATCTGGCATTTGTGGTACGGCTCGATGAACATAAAGGAGGGGATATCTTTCCGCTTCTTAATCATATAAATATATCTGATATCGCCGAAAGTTGGAGGCCTAGAGAAGACGACCATGAAAAGTAGGTAGGTCCCGTATATGAACGCATGACCATTTGGATGTAGCTGGGACGGGGCGATGTCTATGTATTGCAACACGTCCCGAAGAAATAGATTGAATGGAGGCACGCTGCCCATCTAGCACATGAACTTATTACAAGCAGTATATCCGACTGGGGGCAGATGAGGACGATCATGTCTCGACGGGACCAACACATCGGCAAAAGGGATTTCGTGGATGGAGCATATTCGCCGAAGCGCGACTTCTTTAATCTTCGAAGCCTGTGAGTCGATCGGATTGTCCAAGAGAATCGATGCCTCTAGGGCATCAGGAGCTAAGTTATGAGCAGGGGAAGTCGACGGATTTGAAGTGTCCGCGACTTCTTGCCTTGAAGACGGCCCAGGCCTATCAGATATAGTGGCGGAGCTAGATTTTTTAGGCATCTCCAATAAATAGTGAATCTGGCTAAGAGCCTGTGAAAACTATACTTGAAAAATGTTCAACGTATGAATTAACAACACGAATACTCCCCCCACGTGGTGTGTGAACTAGTGCAAGCAATCGTGTATAAGCGTTGAGAATTTGAAGGTCACAAAGTTACTGATATAAAACTGAGCTTCAAATCATCGCCTTCGAAGACCGTCATCGCTGACCGTCTCCAAAAGCCTGCCTTGTGGTGATTACAGTTTCAGATTCAGAAAACGTATGTTAATCTAAGTTCAGATTTATGTCTACTAAAGCTAGGGAGTTAATGATCCGGGTCAGTTTCATATGCTGGTATGCTAGAGTCCTCGTACTTGTTTTGTTGTGTGATTAGGAAAGGCAATTGTCTGTTCGGCATTTATGTTTGGTCGGCCTATGTATGGTTCGGCATTTACGTGGGACGGCCTAAGTATGATTCGGCACTTATCATCGTTCGGCCTTGATATGGTTCGGCATTTAAGTTATGTTCGGCCTTGATATGGTTCGGCATTTAAGTTATGTTTGGCCTAGATATGGTTCGGCATTTAAGTTATGATCGGCCATGATATGGTTCGGCATTTAAGTTATGATCGGCCTTGATATGGTTCGACATTTAAGTTTGTTCGGCCCGAGTGTTGTTCGGCTGAAATATTGTTCGGCATTCGTGATCGTTCGGCATCCCCACTAATTCATGCCTTCACCTTAGCCTTCCATTTCACTGTTCGGCATATGGTAAGATACGCCGAACCAGAGTTATGCCGAGCTTTAACGTTCGGCACTCCACCCTTGACTACAGTTCCACTCCTCTCCTCCTCCATCTACACCGAACAACAAGAACAGGTTGCTCGGCGAACATTATGCCGTTCGACACCCCAATCACCTCCAACACTCCTTCTATTCTTTCCTTTCTTCTAGTCTCGTTCGGCACGAAGAAGCTAGGCCTAACTACCACACATCATCCAACAACTCCTATGTGCGATCACCCCTGATCATTCCTCCTTGCCTCACATCATTCAGCCATAAAGATATCCTAATCAAAGTTTTCCACATGACCCTCTCGGCTACGCGCAAACCTAAGTCTCATATTGAAACTATTTAATCATGGAAGGGATTTAGATAGAAGGGATAATACCTAGTTAGTAGATCGAAACTTGGGAAGGATTGATTAGGCTTTAAGTCCGATTAACAGGCGAGAATTGCAAGTCTTTAGAGAATGACAGAAATAAGAGTGGAAAAGAAGAGAAGAAGGGGGATGCCTGGTTTTATAGGGAAGAAGAAGAAGTCGAAAAGGCTATATCCGGTGGAACCGGTCAAAGCCGCAACGTTCGACTTCGGAACGTAAAGTCGCTCGGCACATGAGGAGCGTTCGGCTTCGAACGCATCGTTCGGCATTTATACCACGTTCGGCACACACCTCAACCACTGATATTCTCAAGAAGGCATCTCCAAGGAGATTTAATCAAGGTTTGAAGCGGAGCATGGAGGATACGTAATTCAAAGCGTATCACGAGTGGTCATGTAATACACTTTGGGGGGCAAGTGTTTCCTGGAGATTTGACCAGGCAACTAAGTACTTGGCATTAGCGAACGCTCGACATCCAGGAGTAGTCGGCATCCATGAAGCGCTCGGCATCCAGGTGTACTCGGCATCCACGAAGCGCTCGGCATTGGCAAGCGCTCGGCATCCAAGGAGCGCTCGGCATTGGCAAGCGCTTGGCATCCAAGGAGCGCTCGGCATTGGCAAGCGCTCGGCATCCAAGGAGCGCTCGGCATCCACGAAGCACTCGGCATTGGCAAGCGCTCGAAATCCAAGGAGCACTCGACATTGGAAAGTGCTCGGCATCCAAGGAGCGCTCGGCATCCATGGAGCGCTCGGCATCCAGGAGTGCTCGACATCCAGTTTCGTCCGGCATCCAAAGATTGTTCGGCATTCATCCAACCACAGTCAATTTCAACCATTGCTCGGCATACACTCCCCACTCAGCACCTCACTTCTGTTCGGCATAAGAAGATCGTTCGGCATTCTTCACAGCTTGTCCGGCTTCAATTATTGCTCGGCCTACTCTTCCCACATAACAAGCATCGTTCGGCATGAGGAGGATGGTTTGGCATCCGACCATTTGGCTTGTTTGGTTCGGCATATAGGGACCAGTCCATCTGGGCCAAGGGATTCAGCTGCCAGGCCTGCCAGGGAATCCAACCCATCTTTGTCTATAAATAGAGGGGCAGGGGCACAGTGAAAGGGACCTTTTTCGAGAACACTGGGGAGACTCTGCCACTTTCAAGACTCATCCTCTTTACTTAGCAATTGTATTCAAGTGTTTGGTCTACGGATTGTATCTGTAATCAATCATCAAGTAAAGCAATAAAGTTTCACCTCACAGTGGACGTAGGCAATTACGCTGAACCACTATAAATCCGGTGTTCTTACTTTCTGCATTCAAATTAGCATATTCTTCCTTGTTTAATTTAAATTCATCACTTACATCTCTACACAATCTTTCTCAACGAGGTTAGTGACCAATTTTGGTGCTAACAGCCTACGTAATAAAAAGATAGGGGATTTGAACTGTTGTTTGTTTTTTTGTTTTCCGACCGTATGGGTCGATGTATATATATTTATATCTCTTGTCAAATTGCAAAGCTCCTCCGTACAAATGGGACTCTGCCTAAAATTTTCGGAAATTTTAGGGGTTAGAAAATTTTAAAAGTTTTCACTAATGACAAATGAGTTAAAACTGGTAAGAAAATAGAATTGAAACTGAATATTGAAATCTAATTTAAAATTGTGTATGTAAAGTAAGGAGAAATCGAAGAAATTGTTCGAAGAAATTAAATGAAGAAAAAGTTTGCAAATAAACTTTTATTTGAGATTTTAAATAAAATAGTAAGTGAAACTAATAAAAGGAAATGGTTAATTAAATATGGGTAGAGATAAGGTGAATAAAATTCAATATTCAAAGTTTGAAGACAAATTGAATTCAAGTAGAATTGAAGATGAAAATCTGAATGAAAATCGGGAGAAAGTATTTAGATTTGAATATAAACTTCAGTAGTCAAGTAGTGAAAATAAATATAAGAAATATTTATATTGGACTTAAGAAATGAAGGATGAAACTCTTAAGTAAATTGGTATTGGGAATATACTAAGTAATTTTGGAATGGAGAAATATACTAAGTGAATAATTGAATGAAGATTAAAACTGAAAGTTGTGAATGGGATAATTATGGATAAGTGAATAACAATCAAAATGAACATGAATAAAAAGGAGAATTGATATAGTTGATAATCAATTGGAATTAATATGTAGGATGTACGTTTATTATTTTATTCGCATAGCAATTTGATCCATATTCGAGCACAGAATTTCGAGATAGTTATATCGGTCCGAGTTGGGATTTTTCACTCGATTTTCGACGGCGAACCCTGGATATGGATTTTGATTGATTCTGGATATTCTCTATCATAGTTTGTGGCTATGCAAGGAGAATGACGGTTTCTGATCAAGAAATCAGATCTGAGTCCGCACTAGGATGTCGGGTGGACGATACTAGTTCAGAAATGAAATTGTGTGATCGAGTGAGCGATCAGATTTGGTATTGCGTACGGATGATATATGTGCATCGTACGGGCTTAAGTAAAGTAGATATTGAAAATTTTGAAAGGAAGTGAATAAAATGATTTTGGATTCTGTGATTGGATATTATTGCTTAGTAGGATACAGGTAATTAAAAGCAAAAGGAATTGGTATTTTTGATTTTAGAAAATAAATTTAAATGGCCCAACAAAAGGTATGTGTTTAAATTTCTGTATGAAATTTGATGATTTTCCGATCTAGCCACTTGGATTTTGTTTTCTTTTGGAAATCCGAGGGCCTGTTGGGGCATTTTGTAGTTGTACCGAGCTAGCCGCGCAAAGGAGACGCTGGCGAAATTTTTCGAAATTTAAGGAATTACAAAAATTTTGAGAAAATTTTGATAATTCAAAATTTGGTTTCAAATTTAAATTTGAATTGTTAAGTAATATTGTTTGGGACTTATGGATAAGTTGGAAAGTTAGAAAGAGGGTTAGTGTGTCTTAATAAAAGATTATTTTGGAAAGTTGTTTGAAACTATTTGGATTTGAGAAAATAGTTAACGGGGATTGAATCATTCTTCCTAACTAGTAATTTCGGGGATGAAATTCTTTTAAGGGGGGAGGAATGTGACAACCCAGAATTTTAGACATATGAAATTGGAATATTTAATTGATTTTAAATATTTAAAAGTTAATTATTAACTTGAATTTCAAATATCATTATTTATTGGATAATTAATTATTGAATTTAATTATTTGGAAATTGGGTAAAATAATGAATCTTGAGTTTTAAGCTTGTTAAAAATAATTTGAAGGCTTATAAAATTTATAATGTTGATACTGAAGATAATAGAAGTGTTAAAATTGAATTTAAAAGTGTTTTGTTCAGTTTTGAAAATATATCGTTTAAATCGATATTTAAAAATAGCCTTCCGAGGCACAGTCTCGGAATTCAACGAAACCAGTTTCATTGGATCCGTAATAGTGTATTATTATCGGATTTCAAGTTTCGTAGTGATTGGAGTTGTTGTGTGAGCGTACGACATATAAACGCGCTAAATCTATATCGAAAATTTAATATAGTAATTGGGTTCAAAAAGCTATCTTCTCCATATGATCGAGTTAGGACTCGAAACCTTTTCCATTGCATTCGGAATAGAGGCATAACATTATAAACGCCTAGCGGAACACCTCGATAGGAGATCGAGATTGTAGGCTTTTATTTCGAGGCGATTTAAATTTGAATATAATATACCTTATTGACTGGCCAAATAATCTTCACGTCAGACCTTTACACTTCTTTTCAAAATCACGGTAGGCTCCTTTGCACGCTTCCTTCCTTTCAATCACTTCCTGCCTTCTTTTACATCAACACAGCAGAGAATTCTATTTTCAAAAGAAAAAAACAGATAAATGGCCGAACTAAAACCAAAGTCTCGAGATTTCATTCCTCTTTAGATCGAACGAAGAGAAATAAATCGTTCTCGTCCTTCTCATATTCAAATTCTCGGCACCCAAAAATTTTATAAATCCAGTCGCGATCGAAGCTAGGGCTCGCAAATCATAGGGCGGCGATGTCGTTCGGTTTGGGGGAAATGTGCGTTAGGTTTGAGTTGTTTGAGGGTACGACGGCGCTGGGGGATGTCGGAACTAAGGAAGCGGACGCACGCGCGTGAAGCGAGAGATGATGCAACGCGGGAAGGTGGAGAGGTCGGAGCGTCGTGACGAGTTCGTTCGGGGTGCAGTTTTTGAGATCGAGAGGATGCGCAGCGGAAGCGTGATGGGCTCGATCGACCTAAGGAGCATATCGCATCGGAAGGGGGTAAAATCGCTCGGTAACTGGCACGGCTGCGTGCGGGATTGTTGCCACTCGATGATTTGGGGTAAATTTCTTAATATTTAGTCCAGTGAATATGTTAATAACAATGTACTTTTGCCTTATGTTTTGAAAAGAAAATAATGATATAACAGTAAATTTTATAAAACAGTGATTTATATATATGTATATATATACAGTATGATAAACAGAAATATACAGTTACATATAAGGTTTTGAAAAAGGCAGGTATTTTAAATGTGAGGAGTTTATATAAAGATATATTTTTAAATCTATATAGACTGTTTTATAAATATATATGAAGGTTCAAAAATAAAAGTAAATATATACACACACATTTTTATTTACTAGTTTAATTTTAAAATAATGGAGATTAATTTGTTAAATATACTTATTTAATTATTTTTAGTTACTAGAAGATTTTATGGGAAATTAGTTTAAATCAAATTATTAGTTCAAAAAAAAAAATTAAATAAGTAAATGGTGATTAATTGTTTGGTTAATTCAAATAGTAATAAATCGTGAATTGGTTATACAAGGTCTGAAATCGTGGAGAGACAAGCCGGTTTGGATCGGATTTGCAAATCAAAAAAATCAAAGGTGAGTTAATCTCACTCTTCTGGATTGCTATTTAAATTTAGATGGTTAAATTTAAATAACTAGTTGAATGATTGAATTGATTGGATGTGATAATATATATAGTAGTGTATATATATATATATATATTGGAGTGATTGATTTCCCGCATTATATAGCGGATGAGACCCTATGCGCCACATAATAGCGGATCATATTATATAAACCCATATACCGCGATATTCCACCTCGAAGTGGAATTGGTATTGTGCTAACATCTGTGGATGCAGGGAAACAGGTTGGAGGGATCCAACTGGATTCCTCAAAATTATTTAGATTGTTCTAATAATTCTGTGATATGATTATTTGATATTCTGTGATGAATTATATTGATAATTGGAGTTGATGGATGCTATGGTTTGATTGAATATATTTGGGTATACTGTGTCACCAAAATATATAGATTGGATTTTTGGAAAGAAATAAAAGAGTAAATTTTAAGTAAATAATTATAGAGAATTTAAATAAATTAAAGAATGAATTGGGAAAGGATAAAAGTGATTTTTAAATTCTGTTAAATAAATTCCGAGTATGGGAAAGGAGATTTTGAATAAAAGGGGAAATATTAAATTTTAAACCTAAGTGATATTATTTAAGGGAATAAAAGAATTTATTTTAAAAAAATTCAAGGTTGGAATTCATTTAAAGGGATAAAGAAGGATTTTGGAAAACCTGAAATTGATATTTTCAGTTTATAGATTTTAAATCATAATAAAGAAAGAAAAGCCGAAGTTAATGGATTTTGAGATAAATGGAGTAAGTAAAGGAATTTATTTCAAGGTGAAGTAAATTGGAAATCAATTTAAAAATTGATTTAGTGTTTGAAACTGTGATTTAATGGAAGATGAGATTATGGGATTTATAAACTGGGTTTATAAGGTGAAACAAGATATCAGTGGATATTTGAAAATATAAATTCAAGGTGGGAATTTATAAAGAAATGGGTAAATTTGTTTAAAAATAAATAGTGATTTATTTTTAAAGATGTGAAAGAGAAGCGTATTTCCCTGGAAAGCCAAGTACGTTTTCAAAGCAAACTTTTAAGTATGAGTTAAAGGTTTTAAAGTTGTTTTTAAAGTATGTTTTAGAAAATTTATTATTTTTAAATGTGTAAAGTTTAAAGGTAAGTATTTCTCAAATTTAATTTAGTAGTAATTATTTAAAGGTAACTTGGTATTGTGTTTTAAAAGGATAAAAATGTAGTTTTAATATTTTATTAAGTAGTTTATTTTAAATATTCTTAAAATATATTTTTTAAATAAAGTATTAAAGTAGTTTTAATTTAAATGTTTAAAGTGTATTTTATAATAAAGTGTTTTTAAATTATTTTAAAAATCTAAAGTAATTGTACTTGGTGTTTTCAGTGGAAATAAATATTTGTGAATTTATTCCGTGAGAAGAGTGTGGTTTGAAAATTGTTTCAAAAAGGTTTGAAAGTGGAAATGTATCTTGATAAAGTTATTTTGAGGTCAATAAATAATTTGGAAAAATTATTTATGTTTGATTGTCGTTTGTGAATGTTAATTGATAGTTCCATAACCGACTATCAATATTGGTCAATGCGCTGATCGTTTCAAAGAGACCGGGATCGGTATTTAATTCTCGAAAACCACTTCGATCCGGTTTATACGTTTTCGTGGGGAAAACGAGTTTGGAGTCGAAGATGGAGCAGTGAAGTGCAAGGGCTAATCGCTACTAATCCTGAGGGTGATTCCAAAATGGATGTAGTAGGAGTAGTGCCTTCGGTTCCGTTCGAACCCGGGACGGACTTGTATGGATGAATGCCTTTCAGAACATCGCCAGGTGGACGATGAGCATTCTAAGTGATATGTTCTAAAAAGGTAATGCATAGCCTCGAGCCTCATCAACCGGGAATGATTGAAAATCAGGGGTTATGCAGCAAGGCTAAGTGGGTAGCGCCCATTAGGGTGGGGTCATCCCTATCTAGACGTCCCTTTTTATTTCGGCTTTGTGGGCGGTTGCTGATCCCAACCGCGGGGTGATCTTACCCGGAATTATCCATTTAGGGGTAGTTCCAGCCTTGTGTTGCAGGGGATCGGGCTTGGTCCTCGGTACGCTGATCTAGACTAGGTACTGTGACAGGTGGTACCCCAGTGCCTAGTCATTAGTTGGAAATCCATTTTCCCTACATGCCTTTACGGTTTTGATTGTGCCCAACTATTGCTGAAACGTGAGAAGCAAGCATTTCAGCTAGATTCTATTTTACTTTCAATAGACACTATTATAATATCAAACGGAGTTGATAAAAAGTGTTTTGGCTATCGTAAGGTAAAAACCCGACATGTTTATTTGTGGCGCGGTGTAACATCCCCGATTTTATTAAATTTGATTTAGTAATTTATTTGAATTTTTTTTGGTAATTTAAAAATTGAAAAGTTTAAATTAAAATAAATAAAATAAGGTGTTGATTTAAAATGAATAAAATTCCAATTTCTTTTGAATTTAAAATCACTTGAATTTAAACATCTTATATGTTATATATATATATATATATATATATGAATTGAGTTTTAAGTTAGAAAATAATAAAAATAAAATAAAATATATACAAAATGAAATAAAATATACTTACATACATAATACAAACAAGAGATATCAACACTATAAATTATGGGAAAAGATAAGTATAAGTATGTATATGAACAAAAGAAATATATATACGTTGGCTTGATGAGGAAGACACTAGTACACGTTCAAAAGAAAATATCTTTACAAAACAAAAGAAATTTGTACTTGGAAAATAAAAAAAGATTACATGTAAACTAATATGGGAACACATGCATTTAATGCCATCTTCTCAAGCAAGGAAGAAAATCATATCAGCCTCCAACTTTCAAATTTTCTGACCGAACCAAAAGAATCCCTGTACTTGTATACGAACCACTTGTACAAACAAGTCTTCTCTAAACATCTTTTATACATCTTCATTTCTCAATATCAGTTCGTTCAAACATAACATAGAAAAAAGAAGAAAAAACTGAGGTAGAAAAAAATATAAACTTCACTATATTTCCAAACTAGAGATCAATTTACAAAACAAAGCAAGAAAGTTTGAAAGGGGGAGATTCAATCTGCAGGTTTTCAAAACAAAAGAAAAGTGTTCTCTGTTTTCAAATATTATCAGGTGAGTAAACATCAATTTAAAGTTTTAAGTTAACAGTGAAGATAAATTTTTGATCATATAGTATTATATATGTTTTATCTTTGAATAACATTCTGTATATATAGATTACTCTGTATATTGTTCTTCTCTGGTTAGTGATCACAGGGTTGATCAATTGATGCAAACTTAAACTTATTTTCATCAAATCATTGTTAAGAATTAAGGTCTTCAACTAAACAAGAAGTTTAGTCTTTAACCAAGATTTTATACCTGTTTCAACATGTTAGAGAAAAATATACTACTGTCAGCTTGATTTACAAGTAAACAAGAAAAATTTGATAAATTCAATTGTTACAAAAAAGTTAATTCAAGTTCATAGCTCGAACCCTTATTGCAAGTTACGATTTTTAAAACAAAGATGAAGATTTTTAGTTGAATATGTACAGAGCAGTCTGTATGTGAACAAAAATTGTATCTTTATGAATTCCTGGTGATCGACTCAATTATAAATGTTGAGATTTGTTATACAGCAAGCTTAATCATCCACGAATCCAAGAAAAATGTTAAAGAATTTTTCTAATGTGTAGATTTTGGGGTCGAATTCAATTTAGGGTTTTACTTCGAGTCCTTATACTTGTCTGTAATACGTCGAGTTCGTCTTCATCTCATGATCGAGTCGTAAATGCTTTTGGAAAATGGTTGTATGAAGTGTCGACATGCTATGGCCGAAATCGTGGCCTTTCTGGTGAACTGTGCGAGGAGGACGAGGCGTTTAGGCTGGTGGGTTTCGAGATACAGTTCGACGAAATGGTGAAACTTTGATTTCGAGACAATGGCTTCGAGTTGATTTTTGAATTCGAGTGTCTGTGAGTTTTTCGACTTGACGAGGGTCGCGACGTTCGCCATAACGGCGACGCGTTGATGTGCACGTGTACGGCTTTGAAGTGGTGTCAGAGTGTCAGCGTGAACGACTCGAGTAGTTACTCGAGGAAGATGGGGTTTGCTTCGGTATAGAACTCGAGCACGAGAGTTTGTTTACCTGCTGCTAGTTTAAACTTGAGTCAACTTTAACTTAACTGGAAAAAAAAAGAGAGAAGAAGAAGATGAGTACAGGGGAGTATCTCGGGGAAATGGGTAAAAGCTCGAGTAACCTGAGATTTTGCTCGGGTTGTTAGCAGGAAAGGGTTAACCTTTTTGAATTTAAAGTAAAATTGTTTAAGAAATTAATTTGATAAAATATTTGAAGAGTAAATCAAATATTCAAGTTTTTAACTTAAAACGAAAATTATTTATAATGATTAAATAATGATAAAACAATTAATAATTTGTAATTATCTGGTAATTAAAAGTGGATTAATTTAAAGAATAATTAATAAAGATAATTAAGATTTAATACATTAACAGTTAAGAAGAAATAAATTAAGATAATTATTTAAGTTAATTTAAAATCTAATTAAATTATAGTTAAGGATAATTAATTATCAAATTAGAAATTATGAAGGCAATTATGCGGGTAATGCACTTTTGAATCACATTCACCAAAATTTGAGATGACCGACTATCATCAAATATACTGTACTGGATTGATATTTCTATTTTGACACTGTGATTGTTTTTGGTACTGAATTGTGATTTATGATTTAATTCTGTATTGATGTGAAAACCCCTTTGGCCGTAAAATGGCATTTTTACTTCGATGCGACAGGGAGTCGGATTTTAGTTTGTTATCCGAAACCCACATCGAACCCTGAATATAAATCTTTGTGATCGTCATATCCACGTGTTTTAAAATTTATCAATCACCATTCAGTTTAGCCGGGAGAGGACCTTTGTGTCATACAACCCATTCTGAATAGTGACACGTCGTAATGGATAGCATTTGAAGACCGGTGTTGAAGACCGGGTTTTTTATGAAAACGATGGGACGACCTATCGATTGTCTCTGCACTGAGTTGCTCCGGTATAGAGATTCCCTAAGTGATGGGAAGTCCGATCGGGATTGTAAATACCCGGATTGCAAGGACTTCTTCGGAAGTGCCTTCGGTTCTGTTCGAACCCGGAACAGACTTGTATGGTTACATGTTTGACATTACATTTTGAGATATAAAGCTGATTTCTTTCAAATACATTTCTGTTGGTGGCGGAGAATTTATTCTCTTAGCTTAACACCCTTCTCTGAGACGTACGAGCTCAGAGGTTATGTAGTTGAAATTTATCAGCGATATATCCCAATTTGGTAATGTGGCATGTTGAGTGTTGCTGTGTGATGATCAGTGTTTGATCATTTGCGATATGATCATTTGTTTGATCATTTATCTTTGTGATCATTGGTTGATCATCTGTTGACCCAAAGCGTGGCTTTTTGAAAAAGCGTAGCTTTGTGGACGAGACTTCGTCAGACCTCACTCCCCGGAAATGGTCGAAACAGGAATGTTGCGGCAAGGTTATGAGGGTCGCGCCCTTTAGGGTATGTCATTTCCTTCTGGAAAAGGGTGGTATCAGGTATGGAGCCCTGGTACTTACCTATGTGGATACTCCGATCTCATTTATTGTGATTGTGTGTTTGATCGAGGCGCCTCAGATAAAGGTCCCAAAGGACCAGGGGATGGCATATTCGTGAGTTACCTGTTACAGGGGTAACCCGGCCTTGTTTGGCAGAGAGCAGTTTGTCTCTCGGGACGTCCAGCCAGAGGCGATCCCATGCGGCGGTAGGAAGTTCCTTAGCCCGACCATTTGTTGGAAATCCATTTCCCAATACGAAACTTGTACGGTATTAGTTGTAGAACCTGCCATTTACGTACGGTGGTCACCACTGTTTAGATGGTAGCTATAGCAGGCATACGATACTGGTCGTATGTTGGCTAAGATTTATATTCTATTTTCGAAATGTTTTCTACACTATGCACTAGTAATAATATCAAGAATTTTTCTCGTATTAAGCATGTTTGACTATCATAAGAAGAAATCTCCTCCAATTATGCGTTTGCATTGTGTGTGTGGCGGGAGGTCTTATGGTAGTTTCATTTTCCAAAAAGCATATCGGATTCTTTTAAAATCTGTTTATTTAAAGTAACTACTTTTGTTTACTCATACCAGTCCCATGACTGACCCGGAGTTTATTGTTTCTTTTCTAAACTCTGGGTGCCCATTATTTCCACACGGGCAGCCTAGTAGCAGGTTTTCCGTGCTTTGGTGTTAGCTGGATTTTGGAGTTTCTTTTTGGGTTTAGGAGCTATCAGATTTTAGGGACTTTATCTTGAAGATATTTTGGAAGCTTTTTGGATCACCAGGTGCTTAGTCATGGATATTCACTATCGTCTTCATTTCTCTGAAGACTTTTGCTAGTGATCATTGTTGTACTATTATGATGTTTATTTGGAGTGTGGTATATGTATTATGATACTCTGATGTAGTATTGGATATTATGATGATGTTGTATCTATGATGTGATGTATGATATTCAGTTATTTCCGCTGTTTATATTCATCTGATGTTGTTATAAGCTCCGGCGAACTGAAGTTTGACGTTTGAATATCTGACAGTCGAATACGAGTAAGGTATTTGATGTTGATTTTCGAGCGCTAAATTTCAGGATCGTTACATTTGGTATCAGAGCTGAAGGTTGAGTAAGAACTTTAGCTAAGGAGTATAACACATTAGATGGCTCATTAGAGATAGGGTGAAGTATATCCTAGAATGAGTATAACCCGAAACTTGAATTTTCCTAGTCTATTTCTTTTTAGTGCTGATATTCCTTGAGATATATTGTCCATGGATCTAAATCATGTCTTCTTACTAATTACAGATAGTAAGGATGAGCGGACGAAGAGGAAGAAGTAGGGGTCAAGGAAATGCCGCTACAACTAATCAAATTCCCCCAATAACAGAAGCAGCTTTACCTACTCAGCATCAGCCGAATCTGGCTGACTTATATAAGAATTTCTCGAAGCTTGGTGGTAAGCTATTCACCGGCAAAGAGTCTGTTGTTGAGGCTCAAGCATGGATCAGATCTTGTGAAAGAATCTTTAGAGGGCTAAAATTGGAGAATGATCAAATGCGACTGATAGCTTCTTGGCAACTTCAAGAAGAAGCTTTAGCATGGTGGGAGACAGTCACTGTGGATAAGCCAGAAGACGAGTTTTCTTGGGAGAAATTTAAAGAAGTATTCGAGGGGCGCTATATGCCATCAGCTGGGATTTCTCGTATGTATCAGGAGTTCATGGACTTGAAGCAAGGGAGTTTGTCATTTGAGGAGTATCTAAACAAATTCAATGAATTGTCTCGTTTTGGTCCAAAGTTGGTGAACACACCTTTGAAGATGAATGAAAAGTTTATTCGGGGGATGAATAAGAAGTTCCACGAAAGGATGACTGGCCACGTCAAAGAGCCTTTTTCTGATCTTATTGATATGGGGTATAGGTATGCTACTTTGGATATGCAAGAGGTCCCGAAGGAGGGAGGAAATACGGGTAATCCAAATTGGAAAAAAGGAAATTTGGAGGCAAGAAACCATGGCAGGGTAAGAAGAAGAAGGAGAGCAACCAGGGAAATACAGCAGAGAATGTTACTTGCTATAATTGTCAAGAGAAAGGCCACTACTCAACTAGTTGTACGAAACCTAAGAAACAAGTGAATCAATTCGTTCCAGCGAAGTCCAAGAAATGCTATGCTTGTCAGGAAGAGGGACATGAAGTAAAGCACTGCCCAATGATGAAGAAAGCACAGGTAGCAAAGGTGTACGCAGTCAAGGATCAACCCGCAACTTCTAAAGTAGAAAAGGGGAAGGGAGTTCTGGAAGGTAACCTTACTATTTATGATAGAATTGTTCGAGTTTTGTTTGACACGGGTGCTACACATAGTTTTATTTCTCAACAAACTGTAAATGAATTAAATCTTGAACCTGATTTCGTTGAGGAGCCTATATGCGTAAAGAATCCAGTAGGAGGCCTTGCAAACCTTTGTCTTCGATGTAGAGATGTTCCTATCTCATATTCTTATTACCAATTCCCTATTGGTCTCTTTGTCCTTGATTTCAAGGAATTCGAAATCTTGCTCGGAATGGATTGGCTAGCGAAATACGAAGCCAAATTGGATTGTAGCAATCGATTGATTTCGATTAAAACCGAATCTGGAGATTTTATTGAGATTTCTTGTGAGGACCCTAGTCCTAAAAGAGAAGGATTGATGTACAATTTGGGATATTCTGAACCTAGTTTGGAGTCTATACCTATTGTTAGAGATTTTCCAGACGTGTTCGAAGAAGTGAAATCCTTACCTCCACATCGAGAAATTGAATTCAGAATTGACTTAATTCCAAATGCTCGTCCTGTAGTTCACGCAAGTCGCAGGATGTCGCCCAGAGAAAAGGGTGAATTAGTCAAGCAAACTAATGATCTGCTAAGCAAAGGATTAATTCGTCCTAGTGTTTCTGAATGGGGTTCAGCCGTTGTGTTTGTTGCTAAATCGGACGGATCTTTGAGATTGTGTGTTGACTACCGCGATCTCAATAAGCAGACTCTCAAGAATAAATTTCCTCTACCTAGAATTGACGATCTATTTGATCAACTTCACGGCGCTCGTTTCTTTTCGAAGATGGATCTGGCTCAGGGGTTCCATCAGTTACGAATCGCCAAAGATTGTGTTCCTGTGACCGCTTTCAGGGGTCCTAATATGTTCTATGAATGGTTAGTCATGCCTTTCGGGCTAACCAATGCTCCAGCATATTTCGTAGATCTTATGACTCGTGTGTTCCGGGAAGTATTGAATGAATTCGTTCTTGTATTTATTGATGATATCCTGATTTATTCCAAAACTGAGGAGGAGCATTCTGAACATCTCAGAATTGTTTTGGAAATATTAAGAAGAAACGTCTTATTCGCCAAATTCTCTAAATGCCATTTTTGGGTCAATGAGGTTAAATTTCTTGGCCATATTGTTAATGAAGAAGGAATTTCTGTTGATCCCAGTAAGATTTCTTCTATTCTAGACTGGAAGCAACCTACTACTCCGAAGGAAGTTCGAAGCTTTTTGGGTTTAGCAGGTTATTATCGGAAGTTCATTCAGGACTTTTCTAAGATAGCTAGTCCAATGACTAAGTTAACGATGAAGAATGCAAAATTTAACTGGACTCCGAAATGTGATGAAGCTTTTCAGGAGTTAAAGAAGATATTAACCACCGCTCCTGTTCTCGCGATTATCAACGGGAACCAGGGTTTATCTGTCTATACCGATGCGTGTGGTGATGGGGTAGGTGCAGTATTGATGCAGAATGGAAAGGTAGTTGCCTACGCGAGTAGACAATTACGTCCACACGAGAAAAACTACCCAACACATGATTTAGAGCTTTTAGCTGTTATTTTCGCCTTAAAGATCTGGCGACATTATCTTCTGGGTAAGAATCTCCTTCAGCTTTCTAAAAGAAATTTTAAGTTCAAATTAACTTAACATATACTTGTACTTAATAAATTTTTCTGTTATAGGTGAAAAATTCGAATTATTCACCGACCACAAATCTTTGAAATATCTCTTTACCCAGAAGGATCTGAATCTGCGACAACAACGTTGGTTGGAATTTCTGGCATCCTATGACTTGGATATTCTATATACTCCGGGAAAAGCCAATGTAGTTGCCGATGCTTTGAGTAGAAAGCATGCTATTCTTGCTCATCTTGTCATTGCTCCTACTCTTCTCAAAAGAATTGCAAGACGGCAGACAGAAGACAAGTTTCTTCGTGAAATTCGTAGAAGAATAGATGGTAGTGAAGATTCCAGTTTTGAAATTGATAATAGAGGGGATATAAGACTGAAAGGCAGGCTTTGTGTGCCAGATATCCCAGAATTAAAGCGAGAAGTTTTGGACGAATGCCACAAGTCCAAACTCAGTATCCATCCAGGAGTCAATAAGATGTACCGTGATATTAAAAGAACATTTTGGTGGAAAACGATGAAAAGAGACATCTCGATATATGTAAGTCGCTGTGCTACTTGTCAGCAAATCAAAAGCGATCAAAGGAAAGTGGCCGGTTTACTTCAACCTTTGGAAGTACCGAAATGGAAGTGGGATCAAGTATCGATGGATTTCATCGACGGATTGCCACGAACCAAGAAGGGTAATGAAGCGATTTGGGTTATAGTGGACCGTCTAACCAAAACTGCTCACTTTATTCCAGTGAAATCCACTCGGACTGCAGCAAGCTTAGCAGGGATATATATAAAGGAAATTGTTCGTTTCCATGGTATTCCCAGCAGCATAGTGAGTGATCGAGACCCGATCTTCACTAGTAGATTTTAGGAGGCGTTCCAGGACGCATTGGGAACGAAATTAAATTTCAGTACTGCTTATCACCCGCAATCTGATGGACAGACAGAAAGGGTTAATCGAATTCTAGAAGACTTATTGCGAGCTTGCGTTCATGATTTTGCTGGTTCTTGGGAGGACCATTTACATCTGGTAGAATTTTCTTATAACAACAGTTATCAAGCCAGTATTGAAATGGCTCCTTTCGAAGCTTTATATGGTCGTCCGTGTCGATCACCTGCATGCTGGATCGAATCGGGTGACAGACTCATCCTTGGACCAGATATGATCAAAGAAGCCACGGAAAAGGTTGATTTTATCCGAAAAAAGTTATTAACTGCCCAAAGCCGTCAGAAAAGCTATTATGACCGTCGAAGAAGAGATTTGGAATTTCAGGTTGGAGATTCTGTATTTCTGAAAGTATCTCCAATGCAGGGTGTATTGAGGTTCGGGAAAACTGGAAAGCTAGCACCACGTTATATTGGTCCTTTTCCTATTCTGGAAAGGATTGGTCCTCTGGCATATCGAGTGAAGCTACCCAGCTGGTTGTCTGGCGTGCATGATGTGTTTCATGTTTCTAGTCTTCGGGAATATGTGCATGATCCAGACAGTATTATTGAAGAAGCTGCTCAGCAAGATATTGAAATCACTCCAAATTTAACGGTCAGAAGAGAACCAATCAAGATCATAGATCGTGATGAGAAGCGATTGAGAAACAAAGTTGTGAAACTGGTTAAAGTGCAATGGAGTGGCGATCCAAAGGACTGTACTTGGGAAACTGAAGATAATATGAAGAAATCATATCCCAATTGCAGAGTAGACATCTCGGCTTAAACTGGTAAGCCATTTCTCTATCTTTTGCATTCGTATGTTCTTCATTGTTTTTCTCTCTCTTTCAAATTTCGAGGACGAAATTTTCTTAAGGAGGGGATATTGTAACATCCCCGATTTTATTAAATTTGATTTAGTAATTTATTTGAATTTTTTTTGGTAATTTAAAAATTGAAAAGTTTAAATTAAAATAAATAAAATAAGGTGTTGATTTAAAATGAATAAAATTCCAATTTCTTTTGAATTTAAAATCACTTGAATTTAAACATCTTATATGTTATATATATATATATATATATATATTGAATTGAGTTTTAAGTTAGAAAATAATAAAAATAAAATAAAATATATATAAAATGAAATAAAATATACTTACATACATAATACAAACAAGAGATATCAACACTATAAATTATGGGAAAAGATAAGTATAAGTATGTATATGAACAAAAGAAATATATATACGTTGGCTTGATGAGGAAGACACTAGTACACGTTCAAAAGAAAATATCTTTACAAAACAAAAGAAATTTGTACTTGGAAAATAAAAAAAGATTACATGTAAACTAATATGGGAACACATGCATTTAATGCCATCTTCTCAAGCAAGGAAGAAAATCATATCAGCCTCCAACTTTCAAATTTTCTGACCGAACCAAAAGAATCCCTATACTTGTATACGAACCACTTGTACAAACAAGTCTTCTCTAAACATCTTTTATACATCTTCATTTCTCAATATCAGTTCGTTCAAACATAACATAGAAAAAAGAAAAAAAAACTGAGGTAGAAAAAAATATAAACTTCACTATATTTCCAAACTAGAGATCAATTTACAAAACAAAGCAAGAAAGTTTCAAAGGGGGAGATTCAATCTGCAGGTTTTCAAAACAAAAGAAAAGTGTTCTCTGTTTTCAAATATTATCAGGTGAGTAAACATCAATTTAAAGTTTTAAGTTAACAGTGAAGATAAATTTTTGATCATATAGTATTATATATGTTTTATCTTTGAATAACATTCTGTATATATAGATTACTCTGTATATTGTTCTTCTCTGGTTAGTGATCACAGGGTTGATCAATTGATGCAAACTTAAACTTATTTTCATCAAATCATTGTTAAGAATTAAGGTCTTCAACTAAACAAGAAGTTTAGTCTTTAACCAAGATTTTATACCTGTTTCAACATGTTAGAGAAAAATATACTACTGTCAGCTTGATTTACAAGTAAACAAGAAAAATTTGATAAATTCAATTGTTACAAAAAATTTAATTCAAGTTCATAGCTCGAACCCTTATTGCAAGTTACGATTTTTAAAACAAAGATGAAGATTTTTAGTTGAATATGTACAGAGCAGTCTGTATGTGAACAAAAATTGTATCTTTATGAATTCCTGGTGATCGACTCAATTATAAATGTTGAGATTTGTTATACAGCAAGCTTAATCATCCACGAATCCAAGAAAAATGTTAAAGAATTTTTCTAATGCGTAGATTTTGGGGTCGAATTCAATTTAGAGTTTTACTTCGAGTCCTTATACTTGTCTGTAATACGTCGGGTTCGTCTTCATCTCATGATCGAGTCGTAAATGCTTTTGGAAAATGGTTGTACGAAGTGTCGACATGCTATGGCCGAAATCGTGGCCTTTCTGGTGAACTGTGCGAGGAGGACAAGGCGTTTAGGCTGGTGGGTTTCGAGATACAGTTCGACGAAATGGTGAAACTTTGATTTCGAGACAATGGCTTCGAGTTGATTTTTGAATTCGAGTGTCTGTGAGTTTTTCGACTTGACGAGGGTCGCGACGTTCGCCAGAACGGCGACGCGTTGATGTGCACGTGTACGGCTTTGAAGTGGTGTCAGAGTGTCAGCGTGAACGACTCGAGTAGTTACTCGAGGAAGATGGGGTTTGCTTCGGTATAGAACTCGAGCACGAGAGTTTGTTTACCTGCTGCTAGTTTAAACTTGAGTCAACTTAAACTTAACTGGAAAAAAAAGAGAGAAGAAGAAGATGAGTACAGGGGAGTGTCTCGGGGAAATGGGTAAAAGCTCGAGTAACCTGAGATTTTGCTCGGGTTGTTATCAGGAAAGGGTTAACCTTTTTGAATTTAAAGTAAAATTGTTTAAGAAATTAATTTGATAAAATATTTGAAGAGTAAATCAAATATTCAAGTTTTTAACTTAAAACAAAAATTATTTATAATGATTAAATAATGATAAAACAATTAATAATTTGTAATTATCTGGTAATTAAAAGTGGATTAATTTAAAGAATAATTAATAAAGATAATTAAGATTTAATACATTAACAGTTAAGAAGAAATAAATTAAGATAATTATTTAAGTTAATTTAAAATCTAATTAAATTATAGTTAAGGATAATTAATTATCAAATTAGAAATTATGAAGGCAATTATGCGGGTAATGCACTTTTGAATCACATTCACCAAAATTTGAGATGACCGACTATCATCAAATATACTGTACTGGATTGATATTTCTATTTTGACACTGTGATTGTTTTTGGTACTGAATTGTGATTTATGATTTAATTCTGTATTGATGTGAAAACCCCTTTGGCCGTAAAATGGCATTTTTACTTCGATGCGACAGGGAGTCGGATTTCAGTTTGTTATCCGAAACCCACATCGAACCCTGAATATAAATCTTTGTGATCGTCATATCCACGTGTTTTAAAATTTATCAATCACCATTCAGTTTAGCCGGGAGAGGACCTTTGTGTCATACAACCCATTCTGAATAGTGACACGTCGTAATGGATAGCATTTGAAGACCGGTGTTGAAGACCGGGTTTTTTATGAAAACGATGGGACGACCTATCGATTGTCTCTGCACTGAGTTGCTCCGGTATAGAGATTCCCTAAGTGATGGGAAGTCCGATCGGGATTGTAAATACCCGGATTGCAAGGACTTCTTCGGAAGTGCCTTCGGTTCTGTTCGAACCCGGAACAGACTTGTATGGTTACATGTCTGACATTACATTTTGAGATATAAAGCTGATTTCTTTCAAATACATTTCTGTTGGTGGCGGAGAATTTATTCTCTTAGCTTAACACCCTTCTCTGATACGTACGAGCTCAGAGGTTATGTAGTTGAAATTTATCAGCGATATATCCCAATTTGGTAATGTGGCATGCTGAGTGTTGCTGTGTGATGATCAGTGTTTGATCATTTGCGATATGATCATTTGTTTGATCATTTATCTTTGTGATCATTGGTTGATCATCTGTTGACCCAAAGCGTGGCTTTTTGAAAAAGCGTAGCTTTGTGGACGAGACTTCGTCAGACCTCACTCCCCGGAAATGGTCGAAACAGGAATGTTGCGGCAAGGTTATGAGGGTCGCGCCCTTTAGGGTATGTCATTTCCTTCTGGAAAAGGGTGGTATCAGGTATGGAGCCCTGGTACTTACCTATGTGGATACTCCGATCTCATTTATTGTGATTGTGTGTTTGATCGAGGCGCCTCGGATAAAGGTCCCAAAGGACCGGGGGATGGCATATTCGTGAGTTACCTGTTACAGGGGTAACCCGGCCTTGTTTGGCAGAGAGCAGTTTGTCTCTCGGGACGTCCAGCCAGAGGCGATCCCATGCGGCGGTAGGAAGTTCCTTAGCCTGACCATTTGTTGGAAATCCATTTCCCAATACGAAACTTGTACGGTATTAGTTGTAGAACCTGCCATTTACGTACGGTGGTCACCACTGTTTAGATGGCAGCTATAGCAGGCATACGATACTGGTCGTATGTTGGCTAAGATTTATATTCTATTTTCGAAATGTTTTCTACACTATGCACTAGTAATAATATCAAGAATTTTTCTCGTATTAAGCATGTTTGACTATCATAAGAAGAAATCTCCTCCAATTCTGCGTTTGCATTGTGTGTGTGGCGGGAGGTCTTATGGTAGTTTCATTTTCCAAAAAGCATATCGGATTCTTTTAAAATCTGTTTATTTAAAGTAACTACTTTTGTTTACTCATACCAGTCCCATGACTGACCCGGAGTTTATTGTTTCTTTTCTAAACTCTGGGTGCCCATTATTTCCACACGGGCAGCCTAGTAGCAGGTTTTCCGTGCTTTGGTTTTAGCTGGATTTTGGAGTTTCTTTTTGGGTTTAGGAGCTATCAGATTTTAGGGACTTTATCTTGAAGATATTTTGGAAGCTTTTTGGATCACCAGGTGCTTAGTCATGGATATTCACTATCGTCTTCATTTCTCTGAAGACTTTTGCTAGTGATCATTGTTGTACTATTATGATGTTTATTTGGAGTGTGGTATATGTATTATGATACTCTGATGTAGTATTGGATATTATGATGATGTTGTATCTATGATGTGATGTATGATATTCAGTTATTTCCGCTGTTTATATTCATCTGATGTTGTTATAAGCTCCGGCGAACTGAAGTTTGACGTTTGAATATCTGACAGTCGAATACGAGTAAGGTATTTGATGTTGATTTTCGAGCGCTAAATTTCAGGATCGTTACACGCGGTCTTACGAGATGCTTTTGATTTCAAAGGGTTTGGAAAATTTTAATAATCCAATTGAGTGTGTTTTCTCACGCTGGTTTTCCAGACTGACTCGGGTGGTATTTTATTATAATGCTCGGGTCAGACCGAGTATTACAGATACATGATAGGATGTTGTGGAGCTCAGGAGACGAGCTGGATGGCGAGACGTATCACCCGTATTTGTTGTATTCCATTGTGTATCACAAGTGGTATAGTCATTTTGTGAGGACAAGTTATTATAACTGTCCTGAATTGTGATGTTGATTGTATTGTACTCTGATGTTGTATTCTGATGATGTATGTATAAATAGATATAGTTTCTTTCTGTAAAGATCTGTTATTATCTATTATATTTTATTCCGCTGCGATGTGAGATTTTGTTGTATTGTTTTCTTTTCTTCTACTTCCTCCTTCTTCTAATCCTGATGGTTCGATTTTTCGGGTATGAAAAGCTTGGGTCATCACAAAATATTTTTTATAAAGGATTTTATGATGTTCTATAAAGGAGTTATAAAGGTTTTAAAGGATTTTATAAAAGAACTTGAATAAATGGGTTTGGAAGCGTTTAAAAGGAATTTATGTAGTAGTTTCTGAAAAAGGGAAGAGTTGTAAACTATTTTGGAATTTATAAATAGCTTTAACAATGGTTTTAAAGCATATAAATAGTTTATAAATGGTTTAAGAGAGATTTATAAATTATTTTCGAAATTGATTGAAAGAAATCTTCCTTGGTATTTATGAATATATTTATACTTTTGGAATAAGTATATGGATATCTTGATATGAAGGTATAAACTGTTTTCTGGATTTATTATTAAAAGTGTTTTATAAATGACCACGGTGTGAAATAAGCATTTGGTTTTTAAAGAAACCGAGGTCAGATATTATCATACTCTCTGCCAATACCGAAACCACATTAACAACTGTGCACGTGGTTGAGAATCCAGAATGAAGTAGGATGGTTTGGAGAACACTACTGGAATGAAGTAAGAGAATGATGATGGATAGCCTTGACTTTCGGGTCATAATTAAAATGACTAAAACATGAGCTATACCGGAACAAGTGGGGTCGCTCCCCCTATCGAGCATGCTTCTTCGATACCATATCTGTTACTTTGTGATTGATTGGTGACCACCTTCGATTTGATTATAGGGGTGTGTTTCGAGGTGGGCGATAGTAGCTGCTATGCGTTACCACCAGTCCGGGAGTGCAAAATAGTAGAATCCTACCCTGGGCATTGCCTCGCGTGCCTTGTTATATTTAGCCTAATCAAGCCCACTACGACTTTGGTTTGTGTCGTAACTATGGAGTGCTCCCTGAGGATTCCACCAGTTTACGGTGGAGCTTACAGTACAATATAGACCACGATGCTTATATAATAATGTGTTAAGGGGGATATGGGTAATGCCTTAACGCTATTTTAATACTTTACTTTACTGATAGACACTACATATATAGCGTATATTACTACATATAGATAGTTTAACGGATCCTTAGGAGATGAAAATCCTGAAACATCTCTTAAGTTATTGCATTCACGTTACACACTGGATAGAAGATGTAAAATCCCATAAACATCTCTGAAGTCATTACACTCATATTTACTTGTTGTCGATTTAACTTACATAAGATCATTTTGTTCTGACTCGAGTGTTTTGTCTTTTCATTATGCTCGGGTCAGCTTGAGCTTTTTCAATGTTGAAGACATTATTCTGGAGGACGAAGATGGAGTTTAGTATTATATTATTGGTATTATTCCAATGCATCATGTTTTTCTGCTGCATTATCCTATTATACATGTTGTAGTATAACTCTGATTGTATTGTAAAAGTGTAATCAAATGCTATTTGTAAAACAGCTTAATGAACTGTTTATTTGATTATTATATTTTGTCATTCCGCTGCGAGATTCTGTGTTTTGTTTTTCCTTATTTTCTCTTATTTACCTCATTGACAATCCTCCCTTTTGAATGGTTTGAGTTGACATGTGTGGCTTATTGTTGATTTTAAACCGTCCACAAAGGTGGGTCGTTACAGTTGGTATCAGAGCTTTGGTTTAGCGATATCCTTAGCTTTGTGGGGTTTGACTCATTCGAGATAGGGTAGTAATACCATAGAATGAGTTTGTTTGAGTGTTTTATATTGTGTTTACTTATACATTGAGTTGTTTATGAATTCTGGTCGGAGAGTGGGATGCCATATTATCGACTGGGGTTTCTAAACACTTAAACGAGGCAAGTCGACATAATATTGTTTTAAAATCAGGTAAATGAAATAATTTTACCTAAATTATATTTTTTATATACAAAATGATAGTTTTCAATGAATTTTAGTTGTTAGGAGATGATAATATTTAATTATCATCGATTATTGGTTGATTTAAATTAAAAACGAATACTTTGTGAACTTTCTTTCACGAAGCGTTTGATAATTAAAATGGAATGAAATTTAATTATAACAAGGATTGTTTACAATAACAAAATTTTAAATTAATGAAAGGTTTTGATAAGAAGGTAATGAAATTTATATAAGTATATTTATAATGTAGCTTATACAAAAGAAGGATTTAAAAGTCGAGAATTTTTGAATTTAAAACCTGTTGCTTTCAAAATTGTTTTCAAAAGCCTTCAAATTTAATAATAATATTATTTGAAAGTTTTTTGAATAGAAATATATTTTAAAAAGATTTTTGAAAGAAATAAAAGCATTGATCTCGCTTTGGTTGCTGGAAAATAATTCTAGGGATGACTGCAGCATCGCTAGTATTCATTTTTGAGTTTCAAAGTGAGAATTGCTACCAAAAAGAATTTGTTTCGATTAAAACAAGTTTTGATTGTGGAAAATATTCTAAGTATGATTTTGATTAATATATGAAAATAGTTTTGAACTTATAATTGAAAATAGTATAGATAAAAATAAGTTATAACTTATAGATTTTAACAGGAAGGTAAAAATTTAAATTTTAAAACTGTCGAATATTTTGGTTTAGCAAACAAAAGAAAATTTGAATTTGATGTATGAAATAAATTAAGTAACATAAGAAATGATAAATAAATTGAGTTAGTAAAATGAAGTAAATAAAATCAAGTTTAACTCAAGAAAGCTTAAATAAAAGTGAATGGTATTTGAAATGAATTTAATAGAATAACAAAATGAAATTTTTAAGTGAATATATAACTTATAGATTTAAGAAATATTTAGGTAAAACAAATTCAAATTTGTTCAATGTGAATGATAAGAAAACTGAATTAATAGTATGCATACAAACATGAATTATCAAATTAAATGCAATTTGAATTGTGAAAGAAATTGAATGAGAATAAATGAGTGTAAGAAAATTAATGCGAGTAATTGAATTTAATTTAAATTGGATGTAAACAAATTAAATGCAAATAGAATGAGTTTCACTAAAATTGAAGGATAACTAATTGAATATGAAATAAGTTAATGAAATGAATTGAAAGATAAAAATTAACTTAAGAGAAGTTGAATGAATTGATTGTGATAAAAAGGAAATTATTAAAACGAATTTGAGCTATAAAATAAAGTTTGCTTAAGTAAAATTAATAATAAACTAATGAAGTGAGTCATTTTATAAAAATTAAATTTGTTGAATTAAAATTTATTAATATGAACTTGAATTTATAAAATGAACCAGTGAAGTGAATCAAAGGAACAATATGAACTTAGGTATGAAAAATAAATATAAAGTGCATTTTTTATAAAATGGTTGCAATAGACTTAAATGGTTTATAAATGAGATTGGTATCAAAGAAAATATACTGAGTGTAATGAAATAAAGTTTAACTTCAAATAAGATTGAATGAAATGGAATAATTTTATAAAATGGTTCATAAATGGATTTATATGAAATAGGTTAAACAAAAAGTGAAACAATTGGAATTTCACAAATTGAATTGAATAAAATGAATGTGAATGAAATAGATGTGAATAAATTTGGAGCAAACCAATCAAATGATAATAAAAGTTAGATGTTAATAAGAAATGAAGTGTATAAATTAAATATGGATATTGGATAATGTAAATTGATATAGTATGATCTAATAGAATGAATATTAATGGTTGAATGATTTATTGTAAACAATTGTTATTACCGTTTTGATTGCATATGATTGTTGTATGTTATGTATTTGTGCTTGTTTTTATAAGTAAGTTGTAATTTCTATAAACGGATATCGGAGTGGCGTAATATAAGCGTAGTAAAAGTTTTGTAAATAAGATTTTAAAAGTTTATAAGGATTATTTTGAATAACATATATCGAATGTTAAATTCTGTACTTAACCCCTTTTCGAGGACGTAAAGTTTTGAGTGGGGGAGAGTGTAACGACCCGTATTTTTAACCATTTTAAATTATTAAATTTAATGTGGTTATTGGATGAAATGGTTAGAAATAAAAATTTAATGATTTATTATTGTAGTTTAGTGGATATAATAAATTTTGAAATAAACAATTTCAACGATTTTGGCAATAACAACTATGGAAATGAGGGCCTATATGGATGGGCGTAAATAAGCAACTTTATTGCTTTTTGAAAGTAAAAGCAAAGAAGTACTCGTGGATCCATCAAAAATTTGGGCTTCAAGAAGTTACTTTTCTACTTATTTAAAAAGCCGATTTCTTTTGCTTTTCTGCTTTCATAATCCAAATACTAATCGACTTCTAGGCCGCGTTTTTTGCAATCAGGGTTTCTCATAGAGATAAAGTGATTTTTTCATTATCCATCCAATCGAGCCGCCGTCAATTCTCTTCGCTATTTTTGAGAATGGTACTCTTTTCTTCCCTTATTCGTTCTCAATGCTCTCAGTCTACTATTGTTTCGTTCATTTGTCTTTGGTTCGATCGGTCAAGACAATTATTCCTATTTTGAGTTGGTATTGTGTTTGATTTCGATTTATAGAAATGTATTAAGGTTTGTTCTAGCTATACAAGTTTATTTTATTGGAAAACTTGGTTGTGGTTTTACGGGTTTTGAAATGCCCTATTTTTTCTAAATTATACTTCTAAATTGTCCATGCTGGGGTTAGCTCGTGTCCGATATGAGAATCTAGTGGGGCATTATTTTGAATGAGGTCGCACTCCAGTGTATCATAACTTCATAAGATTGTAGACTGTTTATACGTCATATGTGATCATAACTTGTAAATCATTCTTTATAACTCTATATATAAAGGTTGATAAACTAACCTAAATGCAGCAGTGTCATATAAACCGTTTCTATTAAAAATTTGTTTAATTTATTAAAACTATCAATGATTCACTTCATTTCATTTTTATCTGTATTGATAGTACTACATGGCTACAAATCAATACTGTGGTATACAATGTGAAAGAAGATGTGCACTTCACTTACCTATGGGTTAAAGGAGGTCTATAAATAGTTTGGTACACAACCATATTCTGTGTAACTTTTGGGAAATTTTGCCAAGTAAAGATATGTACTACTGTTAATGATCATTTTATGAAATGTATACCTTGGAACATAAAGTGTTTCTCTAATATGTATCATTTTATGAAACAGTGTCATAGTCTATAACCTAAAAACGTCCATTTTCGGAAGAAAAAACACAATTAAACCCTAGGTTCTAGTTTCTTAATATCTAGATAACGACTGTAATCGTCAAAAGAAAAGATAAGAATCAAACTTTAACATGATAGAAAGTGCTGCCATTATGCTATTATGTAATGCCAAAAACCATCGACAACAAATAAAAGACTATTGTTAATTGCTTCAAGAAAAATTATGGAGGAAGACATTTGTTCACATGTTCGATGAGCTAAGAAGAGAGTGGATCTTATCGGTGTAGATTGATAAAATGGCACTATATTCATATGAAGTCATTAGGATTCTAACTCTCCATGTATCTTGCTTAACTTCTATTTGGGGATGTCATTGTTGTCTTAGTTTTAATCATGGTTAACTTTGAGAATGCTGTGTTTTAATATGCAAAACCTTATGTAAGGAAAATCATTTGGATGAAGTTCAATGAAGCTATTATTTTGTGACCATTTTGATATTGTTAATTAGTTTGCAAATTTCTGAAACCTCAAGTTATCATTTTATGACCATTTTGATTATTTTAATACTTTTTACATCTTATGTGTACTGTTGCAATTTTCCGCTTGTAACTTCCTACTTAATTTGGTGATGATTGATTGTGATCTTATATCTTATATTTTTGAGTTTGCATTGTGTACCTGAGTTTATGTGTTCATATATTTGGGTTTATGTGTTCATGATACTTGCAGCCAATTTGAAAATGATGATTGTACTTGTATGTTGTGTAGTTGGAATGAGCAGTTCAAGTTTGTAGTCCAATCATGATTAGACCAGATGCATTCTTTTATGCTACTAACTTTCACAGACAGTTATGTTTGCCCAACTTTGTTAATATAGACACATCCATCTTTCTTTATAAAAATCATGTTGATGTAGCAAATTTTAGGTAGCTCTGAAGTAAAGCCACTTTAATTTGAGAGTAACTAATAAAAAGGATTCCCAGATATGTAACATGAGGAAAAAATATACCTTTACGGTACATAGTTGGGATAGTTCCAATTAAGACATAAAAGGTCATTTTTTTAATTGAAAATGACAAATAGTGAGAGAGAAAATACTCCATTACAGATTCACATTCTACATTGGAAGGCAAAGACAAACTCTAAAAATGAGAAAAAAAACAACAAAGAAAACAAATATTAGATTTCTTCGTCTCTTTTCAGCATAATCACAACATGAACCAATTCAAACTGTTTCTGATAATTATTGCAGGGAATTTACTGCATGCAGTTTGACTAGTATCAATCAAGCATTGCTCCTAAAAGAACCTAGTGCCTTCACAACTCCTGCTCTTAGCTCGTACTGATGGTAAGCTGCTGCAATTGATGCACCAATGAATGGACCAACCTAGAATATCCAATGTTCATACAACATAGTAACTAATCAGGTACTTATAGTCATTCTATTAATATGAAATAAGAGTTTGAATAATATGTAAAAGTAAGTATACTTGATCATCCCAAGCTTTATCCTTCTTGTAAATAACAGCAGCCCCATAACTTCTAGCAAGGTTGATTCCGATACCAGTAATTGAGTAGGAGCGCATTTGAAGATATATTTTAGGCATTGGGCACATTCAATTTGGATGGTAGTAAGAGCCCATTTTAGATTTAGTACGCTTTTAGAAGTTATATCGTATTTTCAACATTTTTATTGTAAGGCTTGACATTTATGTAAAATATTAACATGCATCTATTGTATGGTTTGATATGTTATTTATTTGTTTTGATTTTGTAACTTCAAATGGACGTTAGTTGCTTTGTTTATGTGTGAACAATATGCAAGTATTTGTGCTGTGTTTTGATTCATTTTTCGTGTCTTTTGTGATTTATATTATAGGATATTAATTGTTTTGTGATTTTTAATTAATTGTTGTAATATATACTTCTAAACATTTGAATTATCTTGCACTTTGTATCAAGATTTCAATGTAAAAGCCAAAAAGCTATATAAAAAGGTATGTTTCTATCCATGTTGGTTTTTTGTCTTTTTGACTTATAAGTCGTTGTACCAAATGAAATTTTTGACTTTTTTACTTTTTAAAAGTAGAAGTACTTTTCATATTAGCATAAGCACTTTTGCTTTGAGTTGCCAAACGGGTCCGAAAATTTGTTGATAACTAAAATTCATTTGATGTTTATTTATGTAATTTCTTGAATAATTAAAATTGTTTTTATTTAATATTGCAATTATTTAAATAGTTGAATTCTGGATTTAATATGAATGGATATGATGTCGGAAGTTGATTTAAATTTTATTGGAATATGAATGAAGGTTGTTAACATTTAAAATTGGATTTAAAAGTGAATAATTAGAAATTGAAAAAAATTATATTTTAATTAACAAGTAAAAATAGCCATTTTGGACACTCTCTTGGATTTTGACAAAACCAGTTTCATCATATCCATACCAGTGAATTATTTTAGAATTTCAAATTTTGTAGTGATCGGACGTATCGTTTGATCGTGCGAGCTCGAAACGCGTAGAAATCAATTAATGGAATTTAAATGAATATAATCTGATTTTGAAAGCTAACTTCTATGTACTATGGAATTAGAGTTTGAAACTAGTTCCATTGAGTTTAAAATTATTGAAAACCTATATTTCGATATATTGGATGACCTACTTTCGTTTCGGGAACGAAACGGGCTTTTCGGGTCATTGTTATCGTTTCGATCCAAATCGATCTGTCCATTCATTCTTATCCATCTCTGTCTATATAAATATTTTTTCCTCTAACCCTAGTAGTCTTTTATTCTTTTCATGTACGTACAATTCTATTTCTCATCTGTTTCTCCTTCCCAATGGCAGAAAACCCTAAATTCCCGATTCAAAATCAAATCAAAAATTCAAACTCCTCAAAACCTATCGAATTATATATCTTTGGAAAGCTCTCGATGAACGTAATCCATTGCTGCAATTTGTTTTTGGATCGGAATCTCTGTTTGTCCAAAAATCAGTGATCTATTCTTGGCCGTTCGTTCTAGGGATTCATATTCAACGGTGGATCTTCATCGATAGGACGATCGGGAAGTACTAGAGCATAGCGGGCATTAAGGCGATTGCATCTGTGGTCTTCATTCATGCTAGTGGTGCTTGGATTCGCCAGAAATGGCGAGGGATGGCAGCGGTGGCACGGAGCATCTACGGCGACGTGGAGGGTTGCGATGGCATCAAAGGGGGCGGCCAGAGATGTGCTTCACGATGGCGTTGGTCTGGTCAATGATGATCGTGGAGGCGGTGGTGTGCGATGTTAGGGTAGCGGCTGTTATTGGGTACGTGATTTGGTTCAAGCATGTTGTTGGGAGTAGTGTTTGCGTGGTGTGGAATTACTAATTTGCCCTTTCTTTTGTTTATAATTTAAATTTAAATTTTAACATTCTAACACGCATAACTTTTGCATACGAACTCGGATTTGGATGCGGTTTCTTTTGTTGGGATTGTATCAAAATTCCGGACAATAAGGAACTAGTTTGGCTACATTATGAGACTTTCCAAATTTTGGGCTTTATTTGGATTTTAAATCGACGAAAAATCAAAGGTGAGTGATTTAACCCACTCACATGTACTAAACCTTTTTATGTTAGTTGAATCAAATTTATGACGTGATAAGAAGATTACTGGTTTTTGTTTGGTAGTTTAATTTGACATTTTAAATTGAAATTGAATTTTATTGAGTTAAATTTCCATTTAAATTAATATTGAAATTAAATTGATAGTTAAATATATGATTGATAACCAGTTAATTGTTGTGATTTATTGACTGATTTGGATGTTGAATTTGATGGATGTTTATTTGTTGACATTGGATGATTGGATGTTATGTTTATTATATATATTGTTATCACACTGCAAGTTCCCATAGTTTGTTGTTCGGAAAATCACTATGGGTTGAAATGATACATATCTGAATGATCTTATAGATTAGGGAAAATCGTTATGGGTTGAAATGATTCATACCCGAGCGATTTTATTGATTTGGAAATTTTTTATTCGCGATACGAGTTTAAATGATATATACCCAGAAATTTAACTATTTTGGTTGAAATGATGCATACCCTATCACTTGACATCTGACCCCAACCCCGTAGGATGGCCGGTAGGAGACATCTAACCCCAACCGAGGACAAGCACCGCACAAGACTGAGCAGCCTGTGCAGACTGGTGGAAGATTAGTGATCAAAACAATAGTCGGAGGACCACATCTGGCTGATAAAAGTTAGCATGAGATGGAGCGCTATGCTAGCGTGATTAAGCATGTGGATTTTGAATGCTGTTCAAATACGGAGGATGGAGCTTCAGAAAAATAGCAACGTACAATGGCATATGATATCATGTTTAGAAACAGAGATGCAAACAAGGTGGAGGCTCCAACGATTGACCCAATGGTCATTTCAGCCATGATCGGCCCCGCTTTTGTGTGACCCAATGGTCATTTCAGCCATGATCGGCCCTACTTTTGTGAGAAGGATATTGATTGATTGTGGAAGTAATAAACATAATTTTTAGAAAAGCTTATAATCAGATGAGGATGGAACCAATGGACATGAATCTGTCTAAAGCTCGCATTCATGGCTTTAACGGTGCTATAACTGGAACTGTTAGTTATGTTGAATTACCTGTGGAGTTGGGAGAAGGTGACCATATGAGAGTGTGGATTTTGCCTATTATTGTTTTGGATGCTGACTCTCTATCCAATGCTTTTTTTGGTCGATCGGCCCTAGCAGAGTTCCTGGCAGCTCTTGCCCCATGGTGTTTGACTTTGAAGTTCCTATTGATAATAGTGTTAGAGTTGTTCATGGTGATCATGCGACTAGACGTGTCTGTTATGTATCTGAGATGAAGGATACTCAATGGAGGGAGAAATGTAAGGGTGTGGACAAATCAGTCCGCATCTAAGCCGCTGAAGATTGAAAACTAACACCTGGGCCTTGGCTCGGGTGCCACAGTCAGTTCTATAAAGATATAGATCCGAGAAACGATAAAACAGAGCCCAAAGAGACTAAGGCTTCATCGGCTGAGCTGACGATTGACATTACAGTTAGCCACGACGACCCATTATGGGTCCTAAAGATTGGATCACATCTTAGCCCCCTGATGATGAAAGAACTTGCTAGATCTCTCCTAGCGAATTTAGACGTGTTCACTTGGACTCACTCTGACATGTGTGGGATCTCGCCTGCTATTGCAAGCCATGCATTGGATATTGACCCGAGGTATGTCCCGGTGAAACAAAAAAGACGTGGACGGATCCAAAGAGATATTTCTCTCTTAAAGAGGAGGTGGATAGACTCAAAGAAAATGGGTTTATTCACGACACCCTCTACCTTGAATGGGCATCTAATCCTGTACTTGTGAGAAAGGCAAACGGGAAATAAAGAACGTGCGTTGACTACTCAAACTTGAACAAGGCATGTCCAAAAGTTAGTTTTCCCCTTCCAAGGATCGACCAGCTGATAGACTCAATCGTGGGACATGAATTGATATATTTCATGGATGCATACTCAGGATATAACCAAATCCCAGTGCACATTCCCGATCAAGAGCACACCAGCTTCATTAACAATGTTGGGTTATATTGCTACATAGTAATGTCGTTTCATCTAAAGAATGCAGGAGCAACCTACCAACGCTTAATCAACAGAATGTTTAAAGATCAAATTGGAAAAACAATGGAGGTATATGTGGATGATACACTCATGAAGTCAAGACAGTCTAGCGACCAAATTAGAGACTTGGCAGACTTCGACATCCTCCAACAGTATAAAATGCAGATTAATCCTCTGGAATGTTCCTTTAGCGTTGCATCGGGAATGTTCTTGTGTTTCATTGTTGTTTGACGGTTAACTTTCTATCATATTAGAAAATAGCCGAAAATTTTAAATCAAAAATTACCGCAAGTGCACGACGTACGATTGTAGCACATATGCGAGTACGGGTCGATTCACAGGGAATTGTATTGATTTTAAAAATTTTCTACTCAATCAAATTAAACCAAGAATTTGAGATCGTGTTTAGCTAAAAATTCCAGAAACTAACAAAAAATAAAAGTGGATAAATATATGAGAGTAGAAGGCAATTTAGAGGCAATGTCCTTCTCATGATCACATAATTCAACAAAATGAAATTATGATCTCTCTTTTGGTCATTAGTGAATAGTTGATATGTTTATCAATAAGTATGGCCTATTTGTGCTATTAATTAGCCCAACATAAACCATCAAAATTAAACATACCCACTAAACCACTTGTTAACTCTCATGAAAATTGACAATGAGTTTGAAAATAAAATCTATTCTAAGCATTATCTATTTACTATTGATTAGTAATATAGACCATCAAATTTTGGTTTTAAAATCACTTCATTACCAACATCATATGTAGATGAAGAGGTAATTTGTGTTTATGTTTGTTTAAGCATAGCCTATTTGGTGTCAACAACATAGGCTATCAAATTCAAAGTTAAAACAACAAAGTTTAACCACATCAAATATTTTCATTAAGCACAAAAAGAGATCACCAGTTATCAAAATGTTGAATCTACATGATTAAGAGAGCTTCATTACCCTTAAATTGAAGGGGTTTAGCTTCTCATATTTGTTATCATGCCAACAAATGTAGACTTCAATGTAAAATAAAAACAAGAGGAAAAAGAGCTAATTAAAATAAAATGAGAGCTAATATACTTGCATAAAATAAAATCTAATCTAGTAACATAATAGAAAAGAAAGCATGTAAATAGAAAAGAGCATGAATTAAAATTGCATATAAGAAATTACATAAGAAGAAAATAGCTAAGAAACCATTAAAAAGAAAAGAGAGTTTTTGTTTATTTTTGAGCCTAAATCTAAACTAACTAAAGAGGAAGCTAAGAGCTTAATTACATGATAATAACGGGTATTTATATAAGTTTGAAACCCTAATGCATATTTTTGGGGACTACCCAAAATACCCTCTTAGGAAATGTAACCTTCAAGTAATCATTAGCATGACCATAATCCTCCATTAAAATGTGCATGTAGCTTTAATCATGTGCATTAGCTCTTAATAGGGGATCATGGTAAATGGGTAGGTGGGGTTCTTCATGATACATGAAATGAATTATTTCCATCTTCATTTGTTTCCATATCTTGTGCATGCATGAATACATGAAGACTTCTTCTATTTTCCATCCAATTTTCCTACAAATAAAAATAAAATGCCAAGTAAATATTCTCAAAAATAATATATGCACAAAAATGACCATTTTTACCCCTATATGAAGATGAATAAACAATGATTTGAAAATAGTTGAAATTTTGGTTTAAACATGTTAAAATACCCTGTATGCTCATTTATTTAATTAAATTAGATTAAATATGGAAATAAAAATATGCACATTTACGTGCACATCAATTGTTAACACCCGCGGAATCAAAGTTAATCCTGAAAAGATCCAAGCTATTTGTAATATCCAAGCGCCAAAGACTATCAAACAAGTACATAGCCTGAATTGGAAGGTTGTTGCCTTAAGCCGATTCATTTCCATAGCTACTGATAAATGCATTCCTTTCTTTGGCTTGATTAAGAAAGGAAAAAGGAATTTTGAATGGATATAGGATTGAAAAAACGCATTTCAAGATTTGGTAAACCACTTGGAGAGACCTCCTATCTTATCAAAGCCAGTGGATCATGAATATTTATATATCTTCTTTGCCATGTCGATACACGCTATAAGTACCGCATTGCTTTGTATAGAGAATCGAATTTAGAGACCGGTCTATTATGTTAGCAAGCGATTGACAGGGGCTGAGAGGAACTATCCGAAGATAGAGAAACTGGCATACTACTTGCTGATTGCATCACGAAAGCTTCACCCTTACTTTCAAGCACACCCTATTAATGTTTACACCAACCATCCGTTATGACAGGTCTTGCAGCAATCTGAGATGTTTGGGAGGTTGCTCAAGTGGAATATTCGAACTTAGCCAATTAGATATCACTTATCTTCCTCGGAGGACTATCCAGGTTCAGGCATTGGCAGATTTTATAGCAGAATTTACTGCGCAAGATGATTTCCCAGAGAATGCTGAAATCCCTACCATACGGTGGAAGTTGATACAAATGGAGCATCCAATGATCGTCGTTCTGTAGCTAGAATTGTGCTTGTAACTCTTGAAGATCTGTCAATTTGCTATGCTTTAAAGCTTGATTTCCCTGCAACAAACAACAAAGTTGAGTATGAGGCTCTGATTGCTGGACTTAAACTCGCCAAAGAACATGGAATAAAGCCTCTTAAATCTTTTGCAACTCACAATTGCTAGTATACCAAGTCAGGGGAGATTATCAGGCTAAAGGATAACGACTAGCTCCATACCTTACCCAAGTCCAAGAGTTATTGACTGACTTTGAGTATTATGACATTACGCACATTCCACGGGATCAAAATAGAGAGGTCAATTCGTTGGCAAAGTTTGCTAGCACCGGGGATGCACAACAGATGGGCTTGGTTTCGATCGAGGTATTAAGTGCTTTGTGTATAAGCCTGATGGAAATTAACCAGGTACTAAAGACGGAATCCGAGAAGGAATTGTGGATGACTCCGATTAAGATTATTTGCTACAGGGAGTTCTTCCCGAACGAAAGAATGAAAAGCGACAAATCCTTCGCAAAGCTTCACGGTATATTATACAGAAAGGAGTTATGTACAAAAAGGGTTTATCCATTCCGCTTCTACGGTGTATCGCTCATGATGAAATAAAATGAGTCCTAAAGGAAGTTTATGAAGGGTAATGTGGTGATCACACTTGAAGGCAAACCCTAGCAAAGAAAATACTCTGTTATGGGTATTATTGGCCAACCCTTAATCGATATGCTGCCGATTATGTAAGGCGATGCGATAAGTGCCAAATATATACCAAAGTTCCAAGAGCTCCACCGATAGAAATTACACAAATGATCAGCCTGTGGCCTTTTGGAATGTGGGGTATAGTATATCGGTTCCTTACCAATCTCTAAAGGCTGTGCAAAATACGCTATTATTGCAGTTGATTACTTCACCAAATTGACCGAAGCAGAACCTTTAGCCATGATCACAACCAAGAAAGTAATCAACTTCATTGTCCAAAATATCATCTGTCATTTTGATCTTCCACGCACTATTGCAACAGACAATGGGACTCAATTCGGCAATGCTGAATTTAAAGACTTTTGCCATCGGCACCGTATTGAAAAGAGATTTGCGGTAGTCGCTCACCCTCAAGTGAATGGTTAGGTTGAAGCTGTGAACAAAATCAAAAAATCCATTATGAATAAGCATTTGGAAAGCTCTAGAGGCAAGTGAGTGGATGAACTCCCAACAACACTACGGGCTTATAAGACTACCCGCAAGTCCGTGACTGGCCATACTCCATTCGCCCTCGCTTACGGCTCCGAGACCGTTATTCCCGTTAAGCTTGAAGTTCCTTCTCATCGAGTGACTTACTACGATCCCAGAACAAATAAAGATCTCCTTTTGGAATCTCTAAATTTTATAGATGAGAAGCATGAGGAAGCTGATTTGAGGGCAGCTGCACACTGACACCGAGTCGCACCATACTACAACACTAAAGTCCGACCTAGAACCTTTGAAGTCGGCGATCTTGTCCCAAAACAGGTTTTCCTATCCCGTCGCATATGAATCCAACTTAGGAGGGACTGTATGTCATTGAGCAGAGGCTTGGAGAGGGAACTTTCAAGCTAGCGACTGTTGACGGCATCACACTCACAAGGGCATGGAATAGCGAGCATTTATGATGCTATTTCACTTGGTTTTTCTTTTTCATTCTGTTGTATTTAATTTCATGGTTTTCTTTATCATTTGGTTTTTCAAATATGTAATAAGACAAATTATGTCATTTCTTTCCATTCAGCAATTGAGCTTTGAATTTTCCATCATATCTGTGACCTGCCAATGTAGTACATGTTAGTTGTGATATATGACCGATTAAATCCCACTGTTCGATGGGACCGGCATAATTCAGGAGTAACTAAGATTTGATAAGACACTTTATGAGCAAACCCCATATTTGAGGGTAGAATAACTAACAAAAGAAAACTGAACTCAACAGTTTTCCGAATAACTCACTTCTCCAAAGTGCAAATATGAGTATAAATGCCAAATGGGTGTGACTGATCACCTATGAAATAACTCATGTCCCAAGAGTGCGGACATGAGTATAGATGCTAAAAGGGTGTGATTCAACTGCCTATTAACTAATTCTTATCCCCAAAATGCGGATATGAGTATAAACAAACAGATGAGTGCAGTTCGACCACTCATTATTCCATAAACTCTGGTCTAAAACCAATAGGAGGAGTATAAACTCGCTAAGGATGGTATTCGACCATCCACTATCTAACTTCGCTAACCTGAGATTGGGGGCAGGAGTATAATTACTCAAACTGCTGAACTCGATGGTGTAACACTAAAGCTCGATCCCAGTGTTTGATAGAACTCGAGGCCAAGACCACAGGAAGGCCTTGGGATGGATAAGTCGGATCGATATCCGACCCAACGTGAAACAAATCATAAATACATTAATAGAAAACATAATAGCTCAATCATTTCAATAAGCATGTACAAGAATTTTGCATAAGAATAAATGAATTCTTATTCATACTAAACTTGCTGTTCACAATGCAAGTTTATCCAAAATAAGAAGTAAAAGTGGGGGTCATACCCGAACAAGCACGACCAACAAAAAGAAAATGTAGCCATCCAAGCTATTTACACATCACATCAACCCAACGGTTATTTCTTGAATTTCCTCTCTTTCTTTTATTTCTTGGGAGTGGCTCCATCCCACCTGCCACTCGATCCTCTCTTCGATCCTTTTCCACCTCGGCTTTTCTTTGAAGAAACATCTTCAGTTATATGGATCAAGGCGGCATCATCTTTAGAAGCAAGAGGGATCGAGACACTCTCAACACTGGAAGTAAGGGGGACCTCATTTAGGGGAATTGTCCTGCCAGAAGGATTACCTGGAGAGGGATAAGAATTGGCTCATTGAAATCCATATCAACAGTCTTAGCATTCACCTTCTTTTTCAACAACTCTTCCTTCTCAACACGCTCTTTCATGCTGACCTCATCAGTATGGTTGGAAGAGCCCATGATTACGACATCCTCATCAAAAGGAATTTCATGGTGTTGGTCACATCCTTCCTTGAACAATGCCTCTATGAATTGATCATCAATAATGAAGGTTTCTTCTTGAGCACCCTGAGCAGTGGCTGAAGTTGTAACTTTAATGGATTCCGTCATGGCCTCTTGTGATCCCAATTGAGGCACTTGCAAGGGAGGAGGAACGACACTTGATAGATTTACAGCTAGGAACAAATAGGTGAAAAGATTAGAAATATCAATTGATAACACCTCAACTTTTTGAAAGACGGAAGATGTCAGCGAAATACGTTCCTCGGTATGGCTCCCAAGTTGAACCAAATACACTCAGAACTACGTTTAGGATTGGAAAATGCTAAGGCTTGTCTAAACATACCTGAGGATGGTTCAAGAATCTGCCATGGAACTAGGGATAACCTGGGATGCTGGGGGCAATTCAATTATAACATCGGGTTGTGCCAACCCAGATCCTTCACCCACTTCATGTAAAGAGGCAGCAGCTGATTCTTTCTAAAGTGTACACTGGATATCATGCAATGTTTTGGATTCATCGCCCAATAGTATTTCACCTTCAACTCTGGACAGGTCGATTTCCTCAATATTAAGGAGTCTTTTTTTCTACAACAAGAAATTCCCACGCGCACTAGAGCTGGTAGGATAATCATCGCCAAGGCATGTTAGATTTCTATGCTTGAGAATGTTGGCATTGTAAAGAATAAGAAGTGGGTCAAGCTCGTTCATTATCTCCTCCCTAACCTTATCCTTGGCAGCCTCTACTTCACGCTGAACGAGTGGATCAACATCTTTGGGCCTTTCAACCGCCGTATCTCTCTCAAGTCTAACATTCACCAAATAATCACAAGCAACTTGAGATATTTTTTAAGCATCATCTTTCTCCTAGTTTGCGTACTTGAGCTTAGCCTTGAGTTCCGCTATCTCCTTCAAGGCTGCAGATTCATTACTTCGAGTTGTATCTCTCTCGAGTGTTATTCCTTGATTTCGATGATGTAAAATCTGGACCATATCTAGATGACTGGACTTCATCTCCTACATGGATTTGACGGCAGCATTAGCTTTTCCCTCAGCCTCTATTTTGGACGTCCTAGAAGCCTCTAACTTGTTTCAAAGTATCGATAATTCTTCTATTTTGAGCTTTCTGGCATTTTAACTTTTCAATTTTCATCGCACACTCGAAAGATACTTTCGACATCTTCTCCACTGCTTTCATCTATTCATGGTACTACTTATGGATATCAGTAACATAGTTAATAGTCATTTTGTGGACATGGCCTGGGACCCTCTTCAGATTAGGAGGGAAAAAGAACCCTTCAAAGCATAGGTTTGGAAACTCTTCTCGAAGTTGTGCCATGCGAGCAACTAGATCGATCATAGGATCTTCAGTAGCGATTTCGAGTTTAGTGCTTTCCTTGCCTGCCCTGTGAGTAGCAACATGTTCGCTATGGTGATGATGATCACTAGACCGCTAAGAATGGGAAGGAACTAGAGGCTGTGGAGGTACTGAAATGGGAGGCAGACCACGAGAAGGATTGCTAGGTGGGTTCCAACAATTAGTTGTCTTATCAGAACCCTTTGGAAGAGGAAATCTAGATCTAGATCGATGCTTGTCTTGAGATGTCTTATCCCTATCACCCCTATCTTGATGACCACGGTCCCAACCAGAGCGATAACTAAAATCATAATAGTCGCGATTGCTACCTTAACGGAACGAGCTAGAGCATGAACCAGAGGATTGGTTGTGTATATCCTAAAGGGAATCAAACATGTTTTTTTTTCTTTACCATCGTTCCAGCAAAGGAAAACAAAAATTAATCAACTTTAAGCATTAAATGACATAGGTTGAACACAATAATGTTGAGGGGTGCAAGTGTGTGCAAGCATCCTTGTGTTTCCCCCGACAAACTAGATGTAGGAGCTTTTCTCATTGGAGTAATTTCCCCTTGAGAAATTGGAATTTCAACGCCAGTTCTGGTGGGAGATTTCGACCCATCAATACTCACGTCAATGAAGTGGAAAGCGTCAAGGTCATGCAATATTGGCAAACCAGACAAAGAACAAAGGGTAGACTTGAATGCTCTAACGTTTGAGAAGAGGATTCATCTTGAACAACCTTAGGGATCATCGATGATTTGACTTGATCAAAAAGGCGACTTTGAGTAATTTATAAACAAATGTTTTCTTTTTTCTTCTATCGAGAGCTAAAGGCTATGAGGTCTGCAATGACCTGACCTCGACTCCAAGACTAGATCCATCATCATTGCGACCGGGCATATGCCCTTTATCACCTTCAACATCAATATCAGTGAATTCTTGAGCACCCATTGCTGGGGGCACGACGGGATCGATTTGGTTGCCCCTTTGACCGATTGAAGCCCATGGTCTTACCCATAGTTTGAGCAACTTTTGTTAGCCCTACATTGAGGCCCTCTTCTATCAAACAAAAAGTAACAAGGCGTTCGTCTGTGAGAAGATATTCGATGTTCCTATCTTTAAGCGGTGCATTTTTGAGAGTCGTCACTGCCTCCTCATAAAGATTACCGCTGGGGCCATGTGACGATGCCCGGGAAAAGAATTAATTAGTTAGGAGTACGGCCTGAATATCGATTTTCCACACTAATATAAAGATGGTGGATAAAACTTACATCTTTCCAGCCATTGTCGAGCAAACCCAGGAGGACATTAAGAAAATAACCAATCACTTCTAAAACCACTTAATTTATTCCATGCACTGGTTAGAATCTGACACTTCTTCACTGACTCAAGAAATGTAAATAAAAGACTCCTTATCCATTGCTTGAAAGAGAATATGAACCGAATGCCATCGATGGTCGGAGGACGATGCAAGAATTCCATAAATACGATATAAATACAATTGAGAAGAGCATAGCCGTTTGGATGAAGCTGTGCTGGAGCTATCCTTAGATAATGGAGAATTCCTGGATGTATGAGTTAAATGGCGAGATGCATCCAACCTGACAAATGAATTTGTTGCACGCCGTATATCCTTCTAGAGCTCTTTGAGCCCTATAATCCTATGATGGAACCATACATCGTCAAAGGGAATTCCATGCCTTAGGCAGATTAGGTGAAGAGCATCTTCAATTTTAGATGCTACAGAATCAATAGATCCTCCAGAATAACTTCGTCCTCCAGAGTGTTGGGAGCAGGATCAACAACTTTTGGTGGAAGAATGGGAACTACATCAAAAAATCAAACCGTGGGCTTGGGCTTTTCGGTTGTTTTGAATGATGACTATAAGATGGACTATCAGACTCAGTTGCAGAACTTGATTCCACGTCAGGATTATCCTGCTGAGAAGATGGTCCAACTGGCATAGCTGCAAGATGCCTAGAACATCTAGAACTCATTGCTATTAAACTCAGTAAAAATCATGATTAGATAAATTAACCTGTACCCCCATGCATAAGGAGTGCTAGCGTGGTGCGGTGAAGTGCTATACAATACAGTAATAAGTTGTATGGAATTAAAAATGGAAAAGACGACAAGATTTCGAAGTTCAACCGGAAAGACCGTCATTCCTGATCGCCTCAACCATTTCTCTATGCCATTAGGGAACTATGCAGTTTGAGTTTTACGATCGATTATTATCAAGTAAAAAGTTCAATTTTTATATTTAACTCACTGATGAGCTCCAAGAGAATAGTCAAAGGCATTGGTTCATGTCAAAATTCAAATGTCATATATTACCGAATATGAAATTCAAGTCCTATACAAGTCATATGGGTTCACTTGAATGTGCAAGGTTGAAGCTCATCATTGGATTCAAGTCTATTTAATTATGTTCCACTTTTAAGGTTTATGTGAAGACAAACGATCATTCATTTTAGCATCAACGATCATTCCCCATGCCTCACTACTGATCATTCAATTCAACTCTCCTAAATCGATCGTTCGAACTTCACTCCCACCGATCATTCCTAAGCCTAGTCCCACTAATCGTTTCTCATCGACTCAGTCCCATTAACCGTTCCATACTGGCCATTCCTCAAAATTCACCAAGTCCAAAAATTTAACCGCCACTCTAAATCCTCCAACTCCAAAGTACCACCGATCATTCAAAAACGATTGTTAAACACCCAAATGACAACATCACTCCATAATGATCGATACATCATCACCATCACCCACTCCGGAGTCAGCTAAGTCCAAAACTCCACCAATCGTCCAAGGACGATCGTCATGCATCAATCTGCATAACTCCATCTTCCCTAATTCCCCCCTCTCCAAGATTTAGATCGAACGACTCTACCAACTAAACTAATTAACACGAGATTCAAGGCACTTGAAGTATCATCTTGAATCATAAAGCCATTTCACATCATCCTACCTGAGTTTGAGATCTGAGAAAAGAAAATAGATTCAAATTTGATTCAAGGTGAGACTTGGGAGCTAGAGCGATGATGAATCGATAAGGGGTGGGATTGATTCTGAAAATCAGATCGTTCTCGGATCGGTAGAGGAAGGAGGTGGGCAGTTTGATCTTTCCTTTTCCTATTCGAATTCAGAACTATACGAAAATGAAGGAGTGAAGATGGAGGTGGCCAAGACTAAATCTTTTTATACGAAGAAGTAGGCCGACCCTTTATGGCCCAAATGTAGAGCCAATTGTTCCTTAAATGCAATCGTGATGATCGTTTTCTACACCGATCGTTCTAAAATGATCTAAAATTCTGCAAGCCCAGAAACGATCGGAAAAGATTATAAAAATTGGTTAAGCATGAAAGCTTTTATAGGAAGTGCATATTCCAATCATTCAACCCATGAGATATACCGATCATTCAAACTAGAATTTCCACCGATCGTTCCACCACCAAGAATGATCTGAAACTCCTTTATATGAACTAATGATCAGTAATGATCATTAAATATATGTGTGTATATATATATATGTAAAATGACAACGATTGTACAAGGACGATCGTAAATAGGTTGGTACGAAAATCCATCAATGATAACGATCGGACTTGATCAATTGTTTATAAAAAAACGATCATACAAAAGCGGTCCAAACTTTTATTCAATGATAAATGATCGGTCGTGGTCATTTACACAAAACAAGAAATAACTTTGAAACTTAACAATAACCCATGAACGTGTAATCATGGTCGGGGTTTAGGTATAAACATGTATATGAATTAGTATACGTTCTAAAGTTCAATTTTTTGAAATCGACAGAAATTGAATATTCACCTGAAATCGACCGAAGAAAAGTTAAAACCAAATTGCTGAAGCTTAGAAATTGCCAGAACCAAAGCAAGATGATCATCAACGAACCGCGATCTCGTATTTAAACTATTGCAAATCGATTGATCATCACGATGAATAAGGGAACTACGACCCTTAACAAGAAAATGACTTAACTGAAAGGTAACGACCATTCAATGAACTAAATGGAATTCTTTTTCGACGATTGAAGTTTGCAACTTTTTTAAAGCACGTCATATTCGAACAAGACATACGTTGGGGGGCAAATGTTATTCAGCCTTTTGGCAAAGTCGTGATATCATCAACTTGATGAGAAATGGATGGTTACTAGCCTTGAGAATCAATTGTATACAATACTATGGACGATGGTCAAGCAAATCTGAAACGGGACCCAATCCAGGTGCAATCAGTATGGAATGATAGGAATAACCCCGTGAAGCTGCATTCAAAATTGCAAGTCGATCGAAGTTCATATGCTCAAGTTACAAGCAAAGCAGGGATTTATATGGATTGATCGAGAACGATCCATAAAATAGCTCAAATCAGCGAAGATCGATCGATATCTCAAAATCCATAAGGTCAATTCACTTGAAACACTCAAGGCATCAATATATTAAAAGGTGGAGCCTACAAAAATGATCACAGGTCAAAACTCTCAAGTTTAATAAATACCGATCGTTTTATGCCGATCGTTCCTAACAATCGGTGCAGTTCATCAAACAACCCAAATACGATCAAGATTGATCCATATCTCACAATCTACAACTCAGAATGACTTCTTATTTTAGGAGCAAGGCCTAAAGTCATGTGGGACCTCCCCACAAATGATCTCATGGCAATTAGAAGCAAAAAACAATGATCCATATAATTTATAACGATCGTTCCAAAACGTCGAGTCAGGACACCGATCATTATGGTGGGCCCTTATGGACTTGGAGAGCTTTCTGTCGAAATCTTAGCGAAATATCTCATCATCTCACCCTATAAATACAGACCCCTTGGTTCATTTTCAGGATCTTTACGCTGCTTGTTACTCTAGACTCCATTGTAATCAAATACTAGCTTTGTTCTAATGTTGTAATCAGATTCATAAGAGAGTAATAAAGGATAATCTTCAAAGTGGATGTAGGCATACAATGCCGAGCCACTATATACCTCCGTGTCTTTGATTACTGCTTATTCACTATTGCTTACTTATTCATTTACTCAGTTTAATTTTTCTTTTCTTCATTTACTTTTCTACAAAAAAAATTCTTCGATGTTTGTAACAATTTTTTGTGCAAATAGCTGCCAACTCTAAATCATGAGTTAGATATCTCACTTCATGTGGTCTAAGCTGTCGAGAAGCATAGGCAATCACTTTACCTCTTTGCATTAACACAGCTCCACACCCTATTCAACATGCGTCAATATACATCACCAAATCCTGATTCCTATCTGGCACAATTAACACGAAAAAATTTGTCATTAAATGTTTAACTCTAGGAATGCTTCTTCACATTTATTGGTCCAAACATACTTTGCATCCTTCCTTGTTAGTTTAGTTATCAGTGTCGCTACACGAGAGAAATCCTTGATGAATCTTCGATAATAGCAAGCTAGTCCAAGAAAACTCTATATCTCTACAACGACCCATATTTTTAACTATTTTAAATTATTAAATTTAATATGATTATTGAAAAAAATGGTTAAAAATAAAATTTTAATGATTTATTAATGTAGTTATTGAATATGAACTTGGATAAAATTTTGAGAAAACTCTATATCTCTACAACGACCCGTATTTTTAACTATTTTAAATTATTAAATTTAATATGATTATTGAAAAAAATGGTTAGAAATAAAAATTTAATGATTATTAATGTAGTTATTGAATATGAACTTGGATAAAATTTTGAAATAACAATTTCGATAAGATTTAAGGAAACCATTTTATTAGAATGAAGTCCAATATATTTAATGTGATGGAATCAATAACTGGAATTGAATAATAAATGTTGAATTTTTTAGATGAAAATAAAATAATCATTTTATAACTAAGTCATTTAAAATTCTAATATTGAAACTCATTGAAATTGGATTATTGGGATTATTTAAATAATTGAATCCTGAATTAAATATGAATGAAAATAATGTCGAAAGTTGATTTAAGTTCTATTTAAACAACAATGAAGACTGTTAGCTTTTAAATTTGAATCAAAAGTGGATAAAGAGAAATTGAAAATTTTATATTTTAATTAACGGGTAAAAATAGCCATTTTGGGCATTGTCTCAGATTTCGACGAAACTAGTTTCATCGGATCTGTAATAGTGAATTATTGTAGGATTTTAAGTTTTGTAGAGATCGGACTTGTCGTTTGGCCGTGCGAGCTTGAAACGCGTAGAAATTAATTAAAGGAATTTAATTAAAATAATTTGATTTTGAAAAGCTATCTTCTGAATATGATGCAATTGGCTCCCGAGATTAGTTACATTATGTTCGGAATATGGGTATAACATATAGAACACCAGGCGACACACTCATTTCACAATCATGGGGGAACACAGGTTTCTTGCCATATAACAATTGTTTTTACTGAGTTCAATAGCTATGGATCCCAGAAGCTCTGAGTCATAGGACATTCCAAGTCCTCCACTTCCAGCTATACATATACCAGAGATTGCAGCTGAAGTAATAAGTCCCGCTTCGGATGAGATTCCAGGTGCAGCTTTTCAAATGAATCCGCAGGATTTTGTCCATTCTAAAATCTCTAAAGACGTGTTAGGCAGGATTTTCCTTAGGCATGGGCTATCTATGGAAGACGTTTTGGTGCCGGGCATGGAAGACAGAGCCTATAATCCCCTAGAAGGGTTTACTGCTTGCAACAGGTTCATGTGTGTAGCTGGAACACTGCCTCCTTTTAATCAGTTCATTCGAGAAGTGCTACTCTTCTTGAGAATTGCTTCATCTCAGTTACATCCGAATGGATATGCTCTGCTTAACAGCTTGTACATAATCTTCATGGAGCACCTTTTTAGTCCTCCGACAGTCGAAGAAATCAGATATCTATTCAACATTAAGAGTCGCAGGGACAACCCTTCTTTCACTTTTCTGGAAGCGGTTAGAAATTGCCAAGTAGTGGTAGGAGCCTGGAGCAAGCTAAGTTACTTCAAAACTGAATGGTTCTTCGTTCGGTGTCCACCGGGATTCGCCAGACGGTGGCTAGTTAGACATAAGTGTTCTAACTCTCCAATAGGTGTCGGCTGAGCTTAGAGAGATTGATGAACTTCTCACCGACGAAAACTTAACCGCTATTGGGCTTATAGAAAGAGGCCAAAGCATTGGATCAACAGGTGTCCTCAGAATGGCTCCGGCGAGGCATGGAGGAAGAAGAACCCCTAGAATCGTAATCATTGAATAGGGCGATGATGAGAACATGCCCGCTGGAGATAAGCCTGCAGTTGTGCCTTCGTAGAGTCTTCGATCCTTAGAGCTGAAAAGAAGAGGCAAGACTACTGCCCACAAAGCCACAAGATGCAAAACTGTCGTGATATCTCCGCCCATTACAACTGGTATAAGTGCAGAGAATTCTCCTCCATGAATGGAGAGTTCATTGAAAGGATTGGCAGACATCCCCATTCCAAATGACTTATCTTCATTCCAAGATTATGGACTAGAGGGGCTTCAGAGTACTTTAGATATAGGGGAGTCAACTCCTACAAGCATGGCTGCCACAACCGGTTGGTTGGGGGGTTTGCTATACATGCACACACTTAAAGGCACCACACAACTTCTAATCACATATTTCTCAATCTTTGGAGATAACTGATTCCCTTCTCTTTTCATTTTACAGATACGATGGTGAGAAAGGGATCTATGCTCGGCAGTCTGCGTTCCAAATGCCATTCTTCTAGTTCTTATTTTGAGTCTAACAGACGCGAGTATGGAATAGATTATGATCGCGGCTGCTCCAACCAAGAGCGTGACCGTTATGAAAGGGAGAGGGAGATGGAGAGGCAATACCAAAGTAGGCGCCTCTCCCGATCGCGTTCTCCACCACCTAGAGGTCCCTCGAAACCCTCCGGCTCCGGAAAATAATCTGCCGAGACTTCACATCTAATAGTGCCTCCTCAAACTTCGAGATCTGATGAGCAATGTCGAAGGACTAAGGTTGAAACTCCCATTACCACAGGACAGACCGCTTTAGAAACCACCAAGGAGGGAGCAATCAGAATTGCTAAGTTGAAAAAAGATTTTTTCCAAATGTCTGCTTTGGCGGCTTTGAATTCCTCTGAACTTGAAGCATATCCCAAATGAAACAGAAAAGACGGTACATGATTACGTGCATGACGTTTATAGTCAGTACCGAGAGTGGGTGACAACCGCGGAGAAAGCTTCAGCGATGGCCTTTGAACGGGCAAAAATAATCGAGAAACTAGAGTCCAACGTTACTCATAAAAATCAGATAATCGAAGTGCTTAACAATGAGGCTGAATTTTCATGGAAGTCGGAAATGGAGGCCCAAAAGAAAGCCGATGAGGCTAATCAGTCTATGGAAAAAATGCGACAGACGCATTTTGCCTTGGTTGAGGAGATGGGCCACCGGAACACCATTGTTACGGCCGAAAGAGATGCTGCGCTGAAGGAGCTTAAGAAGTTAAGGCAAAATTTGCTGAGGCCATTAAGGAAAAGGATTAGGCCAATAAATCTGCTCAGGAGACGTGCGATCAGGCTGTGGTGCTAAAGAATGAAAGGGATGCGGCAAACTTGAAGGTTCTGGAAGCCGAAACCAGAATTGAGAGCGCATTTAAAGCGACAGAGGCGAGGATGGAGGATGAATTCGAAGACCTTATGGTCCTATATGATGCCAACATTTTAAGGAATCGCAATCTTAACTGGCTCGAAGATTACCCCTTCCCTTTATATAAGGCTTGGAATCACTTGGTCGAAGATGAGAAAATGGCATGCAACACTTCAACTATTTATGAATTTGAACTGGAAAATCAGATACTAGTTGGAGATGAGGCGAAAGTTCTTCAAGATGCCACCATCGTCTTCGAAAAGGAAAAATTAGCTTCCAATTACCCGGACGTTGGAGAGGGATCCGGAGCTGAACATCACGAAGCAAGTTCTGAAGCGGTTCCAGTCTCTCAACTTGAGCCTATCTCTTCTATCGATCCCCTAGCTGTTTCGGGATACGATCCTGACCAACCGCGACTATCTCCAATACACATGCATGGTTCTGAAGGCGCATCAGCTCAACCTGTGAGTCAATCTGAGGAAGGTACTCTGAACACTTCTTCCATTCATCTGAATGCAGAAGCACTATCGGAAGATGCTACTAACATTTTCTCCTATCTTTTTCAGTTTTAGATGTCACATCGGTCGATCTTCCTGCAACCAAAGAGATGCATCATGAGCAGGTGGCCTTAATGACGGAGGCCATAACTACAACGATTACAACATTGGTTGGGGAGACGCACGAAGGCGGTTGCGTGTTCGATGAACAAATGTTGAAAGCGCTCCTCGACCATGAAAGCGACCCGCACATTGAAATGCCTTTCCATGTTGATGAAGATGTTATAATTACCGATTCCTCCGGCCCAACTAGCAGTATTCCGATGAACATCAGGGCAGAGCGGGCCGAAGAAATAATGGAAGAGATTAAGGTCGAGATGGCGTAGGTAGAGTTGGATCGTGGAGTTGGTGGCATGGCTAGTCCTAGTCCAATCCCGATATTTTTCATTTCTCCTGGTGGAACTGTTGTCGAAACCGGAGCGCCTCCTTCCACCACCATAGAAAGTGCCAGCATCCCTCTAGCCCCGCCTCTGGAAGATGCTCCGGTTCATGTGAGCTTTGAGGAAGAGATAACCATAATCCCCCCGGCCGAAGGCAAGTCAACTAAAGCAGGTCGGGGAAGTAAAGGCTTAAAGAGAGGATCAGAGGGTGGTACAAGTGGGACTACGTCGAAGAAGAGCAAGAAGGATAAGAAATCGAAGGCGTAGACTCGCACTTGTACTTCTTCTTTTCATAGACAGCCTAGAATAAGATGTTCTTTTTCTTTTGTAGGCCACGTATAGATGCGGGTTGGCCCCCGCTTATAGGAATTCATTGAACAGATTTTTGTACTTGTCTTTTTTTCAAAGAATAGTCGAAATAAACTGCAATTTTCTTTTTCTGGAATAACTCTGTGTTTATTTGTTTAAGAATTTCAGCACTCGTGTTTCCAGTGAATGTACTTGTGAGGCTTTAGTATCCGAGCCGAATTCGAGTCTGGTCGTTAAGTTCCAAAGTCATGGCTTCGGGTCATAATCAGATGTCGAGTCGAATCCCAACTATGCACTGTCTCGGTCAGTGGCAGGTATTTGAGTTGTGCCTCCAGTCTTGGGGATAAATTGAAGTAACCATCCGGCATCCATTTTCGACCTTCAATAATCTTAACTTAACTTTATCGGAACACATTTAAGGTGAAATGAGTTTGAGTGGTCGGATCACACTGCTCGTTTGCTAGTATCGATATCCACATTCTGGGGATTGAACTTGTACGCTAGCGGTCGGTCACGCCTGCATAATGCATAGAACTATGTCCGCATTCTAGGGACATAAGTTAATTTGCGGGCGGTCAGTCATACCCATTTTATGTTTATACTCCAGTCCGCTCTGGGGACCAGAGTTGGTCGATAGGTGGTCAGTCACACCTATTTGGCGTTTATACTATGGTCCACGCTCTCGGGACCAGAGTTAGCTGATGTTTATACTCCAATTCGCACTTCAGGAATCTGGAGTTAGTTGATGTTTATACTCTAGTTTGCACTCCGGGAATCTGGAGTTAGTTGATGGGTGGTCAGTCACACCCATCTTGATTTGTACTCCAGTTCACACTCTAGGAATCTGGAGTTAGTTGACGGATGGTCAGTCACATCTGTTTAGATGTTAGGATCTTGTTCGCACTCTGGGAACAAGGAATTGACCAAGGTTGTGGACGGTCGGATCACATCCACCTTGATTTGGCAATCGAAGTCGTGGATGGATGGATCCATCCTCTTCAAGTTTGGATTTGGAGTTTGTACTCCAGCTCGCACTCCGGGAGCTGGAGTTCGTTATAGTATTGTCGTGTTTCAATTCCTCTTTTCTTTAGCGTTGTTTTCCCCTGAGCTTGGGGTTTCACTTGGCAAGTGACTAGTCGGATCACAGTCGCTCCTTATTTGTATAAGCCCCACCTTGAGATGGAACTTAGCTCTTCATACATCGTGGCGGTCGCGCGATGCATTTTATAGATTGCTTATCTGGCTTGATGAGTCTGCATTTTATTGCTGAAAAGAAAGTATGGCAAAGTCAGTTGCCTTATTACAAGTTCGAATTTCGAAATGCATAAACAAATTTCAAAGGGAAAAGTAGACTGAATAAATAAAAGCCTATTATGTGTAATAGCGGCGGAGACTTTCGATGTTCCACGCTCTCGGTAGAGTGAGACCGTCAACAGTTGATAGTTTGAATGTGCTGCCTCCAAGTCTCCGCTCGATTACATACGGTCCTTCCCATGTTGGTTCATGTGTGAAGGTACCAGATAGATTCTCTTAAGTATGAGATCGCCAACTTCGAAGGTTCTGGGATCAAGGTCCTTAAGGAACTGGTTGTGGCTCCCGGGGCCTAGGCCCAGGCGTTAGATGTCAATTCTCAGAAAACGGATGTAAAGAGATTCTTGTACGTCCTTGTCCTTCTCTTTATGTTGTGCATCTCGTAGCTCAGCAACATAACAGGCACGTCCAGCCGCCTGATCTCCTTGAACAACTCCAACCCCGTTATCAGTGCAGAACTTTAGAGTCAAACATCATGGGGCAATAGCTGCCCTGAATTCAGCGAGGGCCGGTCGGCCCATGAAAGCATTATATAGAGAATTAATGTCTAACACAACAAACTATAGCATCCGGACTCTTCGGCGATCTCTGATTCCCAACTCAAATGGCAACTCCACCATCCCAGTGGGTATTGTTGCACTTCCGTTAAAACCATGTATGCGAGACTGACATAGTTTTAGATCTGTCGCCTCCATTCCCATCTGGTCATAAAATCATTTAAAAAGAATATTCACAGAGCTCCACTATCGACCAAGATCCTCTTCATCCAAGCAGGACCTATCTGGGCTGAAATAACTAACAGATCGATAGTGGGGGCTTCGACTCTGTCATCATCTCAGTTTTGGAAAACGATGTTGTCTGTCATCATTATCTATTGTTTTGCTATAGTTCGGTCATCAATATTACTACAACACTCGAAGTCTGCATGCCTAATCGAACCGGCATAAGACTCCATTTCCTTCCAGCTCCGATCAGTTGGATGAGGACCACCACTAATTGTGTTAATAACCAACCTCCCGCCAGTATGTGCGGGTTCCTCGGGCCTAGCTTGGCCTTGACCTTGATTTGGGTTAGACAGGCCCGCACCTCCATCCTGCAGGGTCCGAACACACCGTTCCAACTTCCTCTCTCTGATCAATTTCTCAATGATGTCTTGCAAGTGACTGCACTCATTGGTGTTGTAGCCATAACAATCGTGGAATCTACAGAACTTCCCTGTTTGAATTTGCTTCTCAAATGACTGTTTCGGAGAAGGCTTCTTATACCATCCAGTATTACAGGATTGTAGATAAACATTTTCCAGGGACGTATTTTGGGGAGTATATTGGTCAATCATGGGAGCTTTGCGTCGCGGTCCACGATTTGGGTCTCTCTTCTTTCCATAACCTCCATTACCCTTTTGTTAACCTTGCTTATTTTGAATATTCAATTGCACATTGTCGGAGTTCTCACCGGTCTGTCTCACGGCAACATTACTCTGAATGCCTTCAACACTGGGCCCCACATCATCCTGCTTCCTAGACCGTCTAGCATCTTCTCTCCTCAAAATAGATCTTGGGGGTAAACGAGTAAACCACATTGTTGTAATACCACCCAAGGAAATGGGGAAACTCATGCACTTAACATCATCGTCAACTCGAGCGGCGTTCATGAGCCATTCATACTTTAAGATGTGCTGATTAGGATCTGAACTACCTTTATACACTGTTAGATTAGGCATCCTAAATCGGCGAGGTGGCTCAGCATAAAGAATGTCATCGATAAACGGAGTATGACTTCAGTAGATTCCCCAATCGTCATTGGTAAGACCTTGACTTTCATGGATTATTTGGTGGATCATGGTTGGAACGTAAGGCATTTGGACATTTGGGGCCAAGGCATGGTCGAGTTCCATGTTACGGGGACGGTCCGGGCGCTGTCGATGGTCCGTCCCTTGCCTCCTTGGTTCCAAGTCTTCAGGAACATAGGGTTATGGAGCATGTACGTGTTGACGAAGGGTTGGATTTGTTCGGCTCTGTAACAACCCTGTATTTTGTGATTATTTTAATTATTTATTTTGGTTATTTTAATTGATTTCCTGATTTAAAAACTTTATTTTATTTATTAAAATGAATAAATTTTGTTATTTTAAATATAAATTTTGATTTTGATGTGAATTAGAATTCCAAACATGACTAAAAAGGATATTTTCAAGAAAAGTGAATTTTGGTCAATATGGTCAAACTTTGACTTTTAATTTAGAAATTTTAAAGTTTGAAAATTTGAATTTTATCTTTTATTATGAAAGTAAATAAAATTTTAAGAATAATGCTTTTCGTTTCGTTAAAATCTGATTTATAATGTGAAAGTTATACCCTTTTAAATATTGTGTGTAATTTGTTGTATTTAACAAAATTGTTTATTTTAAATTATAAAAAAATAATATTTTATTTGGTCATGTAATATTATAATTTATATTTATATGGGTAAAATAACATGTTATGTATATACTTTGGTTTTAAAACATTTTAAAGATATAATTGGCATTTTCCAGTGTTGGCTGTATTTTGTTTAAAATTCTAATTTCCAGTTTCAATTAATTAAAGTAATTCTTTATTTGTTTTTCTATTTTTTTCTTAAAATCTTATTTTATTCTCATTCCCACTTTATTTTGTTCCTCATTTATTTTATTTATTTGACCTTTTATTTGTTTAAAGTGAAATAGAAAATTTTATAAGGCTAGTGATATTTATTTGTAATTTTCATGTCTTATTTCCAATTTTTAAACATTTTTCTTTAGTTTTTTTCTATTTTTTCTAAATTAAATTATTTATTTCACTTTGAAAATACTTTAGAAATTATTTTATTTCAAAATTTTTCTTTAGAATATTTTTAAAATGAAGTAGATAATTTTCCAAAGACAATCGTGATTTATTTGTAATTTTTGGACCCTGTTTTCAATTTTTAAGCAATTTCTTATATTCTTTTTCCATTTTCTTTAAAATTAATTAATTATTTTTATTTTATATTACTTTGTTTCGGTTTTAAAGTCAATTTACTGATTTTATTTTTGTTTTATTTGAATTTAAAGAAAAAGAAATATGAAGAGTTTTAAAAGCTTATTTACCTTAAGTCCTTTCATCTCCTTTGTCCTTTCATTTGCCATAACTCCTCAATTACTATCTTGGCTGTGCATTTTTGTTTTTTAGCCGTGATTTTTCAGCCTCCATTCACCCAAAAACATTTTACCTCTCATTCATTCATGGCTTCAAGAAAATCTATGGGTAATGGCTACTTTTTTTTACACTTTTCTTCTCATTTTTCATGTATTTTGCCTTGTTTTCTTTGCTTCTTTGAATGGCCTCCACTCCATATCCACGGCCACCACCCCCTACATCTCTTCCCTGCCATCACCACTAGCTACTCCTCTAGTCTTGACCAAGGCCGAGCCACCATGATGCCAAAACTCCACAAAAATTGCAACACAAGCCATAAAAACATGTTGTTTGACCACTATTTGTTCACCACTTCATTTTCCACCACCACCACCACCTTAGGCCGCCTCCACCACCTCTGGCCAGACCACCACACACCTTTCCTTCCACTGACCTGATCCATACCTCTCTGACCTGACCACACAAGCCCATGGCCAAGCCATTTTTGTGAACAAAACCCACCAATTTTGCCTTAAACTCTTCATATTCCTTTGTATAAACTTTCTCCTCATATTCTACTACCTAGGCCATGCATACACATGACCAAACCTGAGCCAAACTTGTTCAAACCAGAGCCAAAAACATCCCTAGGCCATGACAAAAGAATAGAGAAAGCAAGGCAAAATATTTGGCATTCGTATCTCTTTTTATTTAAAAGTTATGTCATTTCTAGTGTATTGAAATTTATGGTTCGCTTTGATTTTTGTTTGGGTTGTAACACAAGATCTATATCATTGGATTTGCTCTCCACACTCAAATTGTATTAGAGTTGTCGTGCCTTCATAATCTTTGTGTTGTGAGCTTTGTTGGAAAATCTCCAGCTTAACAGGTGAGTTATTCTCACCAGACAATATGTACATATATAACTAGTGAATTGACCCCTTTTGAATCTGTAAAATGCATTATCATGTTACACTTGCTATGTTATGATTTATGATGTTCACCAATGCTTAAACAACTATTATATTATATGTTACTGTTATATTATGCTGTTCTATTATTTTTATCAGTTTATCACACTGCAAGTTCCCTTTAGATTAGAATCACTATGGGTTGAAATGATACATACCCGAACGGACTTTAGAATAGGAGAAAATCATTATGGGCTGAAATGATAGGCCTGAATGATTTTCAATTATTTTTCATTTCCTTGGGATTGCGGGTTTGAAATGATCAAACCCGGGTTTTCTTTGTAAATTACGGGTTGAAATGATATATTACCCGTATCACTTTACTTAGACTAGAAATGAAATACGGACCCGTTGTTAAAATATGTTTTTATAAAAATCTTAAAAATATTTTTGAAATGTAAATATTATAATATTTGATTTAAACTAAATAATAAAATGATTTATGTAAGCATTATTGATTTTTTGAAAATTTATAAGTGAAATAAATTATTGGTAAAACTAGAAAATTTGAAATGTAAGTTATTTTGGGAAATTTTAATTGGGTGATAATTGGAATTTAAATTAAATATGAAATGTGATAACTTCATGATAATTTGGATTAAAGTGAATTTAAATGATTTTTATATTATATTAATGATTTTGAATAAAGTTAAAATGTGAAATGAATGAATATTTAAGTTGAAATTTTGAAATATAACTAAAATTGGAAATTTGTGAATTTGGCTTAAGAGTGAACTTTAAGTTAAGTAAATAAAAATGGAATTAAGTTATTTTGAAATTTTAAAATTAAGTGTTAAGTTAATTTAATTTAATGAATTTATAATTTAAAATTGGAATTTAATAAGTGAATTTTTATTAAATTTTGATTTTTGAATGGAGTTTTAACTTTATTAAATCATGAATATAAGGGTATTTGAATAATTGTTTTAAAAGTGAAATTATATGATTTTATAAGTAAAAAAATGATTTATATAAAAATATAATTGTTTGTGAAATTATACTGAATATTTGAAGTTAGTTAACTGCATTTCTGAAACGCTATTAAATTCTAATGTAAATGATAATACAACATTTGTAAATGCTGTAGTTGATAATAATGAACCAAATGGCTAAATTTAATTAAAGGCTATTATAGCATTTTTGTTAATGTTATAATGGTTGAATTTAACTAAGTTTATTTGAAACTAATGTAACCATATTACAGAATTTTAAATGCTGTCTTTTGTTAAATTGAACTATTTTAAATGTGACTTTCCATAGCATTTTCTAAATGCTGCGAAAGTTGAAATTTCATTGTTTTAATTAATTTAAGTGAACGAATGAACTTTGAAAAGTTAAATTTTTGGAAATTTAAAATTTTAATTATTAAATATACTAACTTCATTTTTATGATTTAAAATGAAGTAATTTGTTTCGAAATATAAATTATTTTGAAATATGATATTTTGATATTTTGAAATGGATTTTTATAAGGATATTGAATTTTGAAATGATATTTGATTTCGAAGTATAAAATACCATTTTGAAATTTTAACCACGGGATGTATTTAATTTATAGTTTAACTGATCCTTAAAGGATGGGCGATCCCAAGCATCCTTTGAGTTATTGTGCATTTCTACTACAGTTCACTTGAGTTGGTTTACATTATATAAGTATATATTGTCCTGACTCGAGTGTTTTGTGTTTTACTTTACGCTCGGGTCAGCCTGAGTATTTATAGCTTAGCTTTGGATTTCTTTCTGGAGCTAGGAATCGCTGGAGATTCTGCTTGTCTAGTTATCTGTTCCTTTCAGTTCAGTTGTTCTATTTCAGTTCTGGTATTCATAAACTTCTATTTATTTGAGATGTCTATTGTATATGTTTTCAAGCAGATATTATGTATTATGTTTTGAGAGTTTGTTATAGTAGCTTCATGAACTACTATGGTTTTTTTATATTCCGCTGCGATTTATTCTGATATGTTCTGTGTCTGTGATTCTTTGTATTTGATTTCATTTGCTCCAAATTTATTTACAATCTGTTATTTTGAATTATTCAAGCCAGACATGTGTGGATTATTGTCGATTTGAATGGTCCAAAATACCGGGTCGTTACAGTTGGTATCAGAGCTTTGGTTTTAGGCAAACCTTAGCCTGCGGAGCAAAAACTCATTAGAGATAGGGTAGAAATACCCTAGAATAAGTGAAATCAATCTCAGAATCATTTCTTTGTGAGAGAACGTATTTTCGAAGTATAAAATGATTTTCCAATGATTTTTAAAGAATTTTCAAAGATTATTTTGATATAAATTTCCTTGCTTTAAAAGTAAAATATTTCTTAAACTTCAGTCCTTTCGTATCCACCTTGTTAGTAATTTCTTTGATTAGGATCCTCTAAAATTTTGAACTTCTCTCTTGATTGATCTAGATCCTTTGTTGATAGGAATCTATTTTGGGTATGGCAAAATCAGTAGTTTGTTAGGATGCTTTGAGTAAACTCTGTTGTATCTTTTGCTTAGCTAAAGTTGTCCAACTAAAGATATTTATGCTTCTGTTTTCGTATGTTATGAATTCGAGTCTTTCCAAATTTTGAATGGGAATTTTTCTGTATCGATATAGGTTATATTTCTCTAATCTTCGTTTGGATTCTTATCGAATAAGATTCCTTTGAATTTTGGAATGCTCACTTGTTCTGAAATCCATTCCTATCTCCCCTAATTGTATTCTTTTGATTTTGGAGCATTGCATCACTCCACTTTGTATGACCTTTATAGGGTGGCGATTCCGCCAATCTTTGAATGATTATAATTGGCATTGATTCACTGGAGATTTCTGTATCCTCGGTTTACGATGTTTTCTATCTTCTGCTATATTTAGATTCTATCTCTGGCAATCGAAGGTCGGTTTTCCTTAGATTTTCGCATCGATTATATTCCTGAAATCACGGTTGACCGGTTAAGGTCGCCCGCGATTCATATAGGCTTATCCATCTTGTATTTGGTAATTTAATTATCTTATCTTCGTTTGAGCCTATCTTTGAATTAGAATTCTATTTGATTAGAGTCCTTCTAAATTTGAATCTCTGTTTTGCTTTGAAATCCATCCTTGAATCGTCCCTTGGAAAGTTTGTGGTTGATTGTCTTTTAAAAATTTTGTATTCATCGTAGTTTTATTTTGATAAGGATGACCATATTTTTATATAAAGATGAAATGTTTTTGATAAGGATTATATACCTTTTAAAAAAAATGAGAATTTGAAGTTTTGAAAGGATTTGAAATTGTGAAAATTTTATAAGAAATGGTTTCATATAAAATGATTTATAACTGAATGTTTTGAATCTGAATTTAAGTGATTGAACTCCGGCATTTTGGAACTGGTTTTAAGATTTTGAAATAATAAATAATATGATTGAAATTATTTTTCCGAATAAGTAATGTTTCAATGATTTTAATGGGTTTTAATGATTTTGAAGGAATTTCAAAGAAGTTTTCAAAGTAAATGGAAGTCCAGAACTCACTTGTGTCGTTGGAAAATAATTTCGGTGATGAGTGCACGCATCATCGACATTGATTTTCGAGTTTCTAAGTGAGGGAGAGGCCACTTCGGTAGCATTGCTATGCGATTGATTTGTGAAACCAATTTAGATTTCAAATTCCGAAGTGTGATGTGATATTCGAAAGATATATGTATATATATTTGTAAAATTTGAAATGAGCCGGTGTTCAGTCCTTGAGTTTTGGATTTGATTTGATATAACCCTATTTTTGGAATGGATTTACTGATTTAATTGTGATTTCCAACTCTTGGATTGAAATATGATTTCTTCAACTATTTTAAAGGTTCGAGCACTTCCAAATCAAGGTTAACTTTTCAAAGCTAAGAAATTTTGAAAAGAAATTTGATAAAGTATATAAGTTTGTTTTGAATGTTTAAGTATGAAGTAATATGATTTAAATAAGTTGAAACTGTTTGGTTAAGTAAATGAATAAAGCAATTTTAAAATTTTCTAATATGAAATTTAGATTTGAAATGTTTTGAAAAGAATTTGGTCTTCAAAATATTTTGAATAAAATTTAGTTTAAATGTTTTAACTTAGTAACATCTTTATGAAACTATATATTTAACAAGTTGAAATAAATATATAAGTTGTACGTATGATGTTTTATTCGCATAATTAATTTGATCCAAGTTTGAGTACACAAGTTCGAGGTGGATTACACCATTTCGCGTTAGGATTTTTCATTCGATTCTTGATGGCGAATATTTGATATGGATTTTGGGCTTGATTCCAGAATTCTCTATCATAGTATATGGCTATGCAAGGAGACTGATGGCTTCTAGTCGAGAAACCATATCGAAGTCCGCATTAGGGAAATCGAATGGACAATACTAGTTCGAAAGCAAACTTGTGTGATCGAGCGAGCGATCAAATGTGATTTTGCGAAATGATGACGTGTGTACATCTTATATTCTAATATCAGTGATATATTTTGACGCTGAAATTGAAAGCTATCGGGTTAGAATATCTTTGCTTACTTTTCCAATTTAAATTACAAAGATATATAACCTATAAAAGCAAAGATATTCAAATCCCATATGGTTCTTCATACAGCGAAATTTATTTTGGAAAATTTGATCCTTATATAAGACGGACCTTACGTAAGTATAAGATGATTTTGAAAACATTTGATTTTGGAAATGAATTGGTTGACTTAAATTATATTGATTTGGAAATTTGGATTTATTTTTCAAAAATCTATTATTTTGGGAACTTTGAAACTAAAGATATTTAATTTGAGAAGAAAATAATTTGGTGAAATTGTATATGATTTTGAAATTGAACTGATATTGAAACAAATTTAAATTTGAGAACCTTATGTTACTAAACACTTGATTTGGGAGTTGTCGAACTTATATAAAATTGATTTGTATGAGTATGAAATTGATTCGAAAACTATAGATTTGAAAAGGTACTCAATTTGAAAGTGAAATCTTATATAATTGAAGTCTATATAAGTATGATTTGATATACTATTGATTTTGGAAAGTATTTGATTTGAAAATTAAATCTTATATATAATGGATTTTATATAAGTACGATATTTGAAAGTGATTTGAAAAGGTACTATATGATACATATTTTCGAAGTAAAGATATGGAAAGTGCCTTCTGCTTGATATCTGATTTGTGGCCACATCTTGGATTCATTCTATCGATATTATTCTCTCTGATTTTTGGTTTTCCGGATATGATACTCGAGTGTCCTTCGAATTCCATGGCGTTACCCATGGTCTTACGATCGTGACTGCATAGCGCAACTGCCTGGCTGAGTCTTGCCTAGGGGTACGGATTGTTTCCTGGGGGATCCAGGCGTAACCATTGTGTATCCTGCAATCTGTGTAGTTCGCGAATAGTAGCGCAAATGCTTGGCTGAGTCTTGCCTGGGGTACGGATTGTTTCCTGGGGGATCCAGGCGTAACCATTGTGTATCCTGCATTCTACTAGTCATCATGGCGTAACTCGCAGGGCTGAGAAAGCTTACGGATATGGATTGTTTCCTGGGAGATGCAGGCGTAACCATTGTGTATCTGCGAACCATGGTTAGACAAAGGTTTTGTTTGTTTTTGTTTGGATTGTACTTTCCATATCTGTTTTTAAAAGTTTTCCAGTATTTTCACTGGGTGTTGAAACAAGTCTACTAAGTACCTGGAGAATTCTAGTTTTGCGCCTGATCAACGCACTACCAGAGTCTACAGGAACAAGGATAAACTTGTTAAGACATCGAGTTATAAAAGTATTTTGATAAAATATTATATAAATGATACTTTGATTAGTTATTTCCTTTTTAAACGATTTTAAAGTGTTTTAAATATTTTACCTCTTCAACCAACAATTTTAAATTAATGGCTCATCCTTGTCTTTCGTCCTATTTTCCCTTCTAGCTATTCCTATTCTCCACCTTATTAAACTTACCCATAACAATAGTTATCAGGTATAATTTTAATCTTCTTGTCATCTTGTCTTAATCCTATTCCATTTTATCTTTTATGTGTTTTCCGTACCTCATTCCTTTTCGAGGACGAAAAGATTTGAGTGGGGGAGAGTGTAACAACCCTGTATTTTGTGATTATTTTAATTATTTATTTTGGTTATTTTAATTGATTTCCTGATTTAAAAACTTTATTTTATTTATTAAAATGAATAAATTTTGTTATTTTAAATATAAATTTTGATTTTGATGTGAATTAGAATTCCAAACATGACTAAAAAGGATATTTTCCAGAAAAGTGAATTTTGGTCAATATGGTCAAACTTTGACTTTTAATTTAGAAATTTTAAAGTTTGAAAATTTGAATTTTATCTTTTATTATGAAAGTAAATAAAATTTTAAGAATAATGCTTTTCGTTTCGTTAAAATCTGATTTATAATGTGAAAGTTATACCCTTTTAAATATTGTGTGTAATTTGTTGTATTTAACAAAATTGTTTATTTTAAATTATAAAAAAATAATATTTTATTTGGTCATGTAATATTATAATTTATATTTATATGGGTAAAATAACATGTTATGTATATACTTTGGTTTTAAAACATTTTAAAGATATAATTGGCATTTTCCAGTGTTGGCTGTATTTTGTTTAAAATTCTAATTTCCAGTTTCAATTAATTAAAGTAATTCTATATTTGTTTTTCTATTTTTTTCTTAAAATCTTATTTTATTCTCATTCCCACTTTATTTTTTTCCTCATTTATTTTATTTATTTGACCTTTTATTTGTTTAAAGTGAAATAGAAAATTTTATAAGGCTAGTGATATTTATTTGTAATTTTCATGTCTTATTTCCAATTTTTAAACATTTTTCTTTAGTTTTTTTCTATTTTTTCTAAATTAAATTATTTATTTCACTTTGAAAATACTTTAGAAATTATTTTATTTCAAAATTTTTCTTTAGAATATTTTTAAAATGAAGTAGATAATTTTCCAAAGACAATCGTGATTTATTTGTAATTTTTGGACCCTGTTTTCAATTTTTAAGCAATTTCTTATATTCTTTTTCCATTTTCTTTAAAATTAATTAATTATTTTTATTTTATATTACTTTGTTTCGGTTTTAAAGTCAATTTACTGATTTTATTTTTGTTTTATTTGAATTTAAAGAAAAAGAAATATGAAGAGTTTTAAAAGCTTATTTACCTTAAGTCCTTTCATCTCCTTTGTCCTTTCATTTGCCATAACTCCTCAATTACTATCTTGGCTGTGCATTTTTGTTTTGTAGCCGTGATTTTTCAGCCTCCATTCACCCAAAAACATTTTACCTCTCATTCATTCATGGCTTCAAGAAAATCTATGGGTAATGGCTACTTTTTTTTACACTTTTCTTCTCATTTTTCATGTATTTTGCCTTGTTTTCTTTGCTTCTTTGAATGGCCTCCACTCCATATCCACGGCCACCACCCCCTACATCTCTTCCCTGCCATCACCACCAGCTACTCCTCTAGTCTTGACCAAGGCCGAGCCACCATGATGCCAAAACTCCACAAAAATTGCAACACAAGCCATAAAAACATGTTGTTTGACCACTATTTGTTCACCACTTCATTTTCCACCACCACCACCACCTTAGGCCGCCTCCACCACCTCTGGCCAGACCACCACACACCTTTCCTTCCACTGACCTGATCCATACCTCTCTGACCTGACCACACAAGCCCATGGCCAAGCCATTTTTGTGAACAAAACCCACCAATTTTGCCTTAAACTCTTCATATTCCTTTGTATAAACTTTCTCCTCATATTCTACTACCTAGGCCATGCATACACATGACCAAACCTGAGCCAAACTTGTTCAAACCAGAGCCAAAAACATCCCTAGGCCATGACAAAAGAATAGAGAAAGCAAGGCAAAATATTTGGCATTCGTATCTCTTTTTATTTAAAAGTTATGTCATTTCTAGTGTATTGAAATTTATGGTTCGCTTTGATTTTTGTTTGGGTTGTAACACAAGATCTATATCATTGGATTTTCTCTCCACACTCAAATTGTATTAGAGTTGTCGTGCCTTCATAATCTTTGTGTTGTGAGCTTTGTTGGAAAATCTCCAGCTTAACAGGTGAGTTATTCTCACCAGACAATATGTACATATATAACTAGTGAATTGACCCCTTTTGAATCTGTAAAATGCATTATCATGTTACACTTGCTATGTTATGATTTATGATATTCACCAATGCTTAAACAACTATTATATTATATGTTACTGTTATATTATGCTGTTCTATTATTTTTATCAGTTTATCACACTGCAAGTTCCCTTTAGATTAGAATCACTATGGGTTGAAATGATACATACTCGAACGGACTTTAGAATAGGAGAAAATCATTATGGGCTGAAATGATAGGCCTGAATGATTTTCAATTATTTTTCATTTCCTTGGGATTGCGGGTTTGAAATGATCAAACCCGGGTTTTCTTTGTAAATTACGGGTTGAAATGATATATTACCCGTATCACTTTACTTAGACTAGAAATGAAATACGGACCCGTTGTTAAAATATGTTTTTATAAAAATCTTAAAAATATTTTTGAAATGTAAATATTATAATATTTGATTTAAACTAAATAATAAAATGATTTATGTAAGCATTATTGATTTTTTGAAAATTTATAAGTGAAATAAATTATTGGTAAAACTAGAAAATTTGAAATGTAAGTTATTTTGGGAAATTTTAATTGGGTGATAATTGGAATTTAAATTAAATATGAAATGTGATAACTTCATGATAATTTGGATTAAAGTGAATTTAAATGATTTTTATATTATATTAATGATTTTGAATAAAGTTAAAATGTGAAATGAATGAATATTTAAGTTGAAATTTTGAAATATAACTAAAATTGGAAATTTGTGAATTTGGCTTAAGAGTGAACTTTAAGTTAAGTAAATAAAAATGGAATTAAGTTATTTTGAAATTTTAAAATTAAGTGTTAAGTTAATTTAATTTAATGAATTTATAATTTAAAATTGGAATTTAATAAGTGAATTTTTATTAAATTTTGATTTTTGAATGGAGTTTTAACTTTATTAAATCATGAATATAAGGGTATTTGAATAATTGTTTTAAAAGTGAAATTATATGATTTTATAAGTAAAAAAATGATTTATATAAAAATATAATTGTTTGTGAAATTATACTGAATATTTGAAGTTAGTTAACTGCATTTCTGAAACGCTATTAAATTCTAATGTAAATGATAATACAACATTTGTAAATGCTGTAGTTGATAATAATGAACCAAATGGCTAAATTTAATTAAAGGCTATTATAGCATTTTTGTTAATGTTATAATGGTTGAATTTAACTAAGTTTATTTGAAACTAATGTAACCATATTACAGAATTTTAAATGCTGTCTTTTGTTAAATTGAACTATTTTAAATGTGACTTTCCATAGCATTTTCTAAATGCTGCGAAAGTTGAAATTTCATTGTTTTAATTAATTTAAGTGAACGAATGAACTTTGAAAAGTTAAATTTTTGGAAATTTAAAATTTTAATTATTAAATATACTAACTTCATTTTTATGATTTAAAATGAAGTAATTTGTTTCGAAATATAAATTATTTTGAAATATGATATTTTGATATTTTGAAATGGATTTTATAAGGATATTGAATTTTGAAATGATATTTGATTTCGAAGTATAAAATACCATTTTGAAATTTTAACCACGGGATGTATTTAATTTATAGTTTAACTGATCCTTAAAGGATGGGCGATCCCAAGCATCCTTTGAGTTATTGTGCATTTCTACTACAGTTCACTTGAGTTGGTTTACATTATATAAGTATATATTGTCCTGACTCGAGTGTTTTGTGTTTTACTTTACGCTCGGGTCAGCCTGAGTATTTATAGCTTAGCTTTGGATTTCTTTCTGGAGCTAGGAATCGCTGGAGATTCTGCTTGTCTAGTTATCTGTTCCTTTCAATTCAGTTGTTCTATTTCAGTTCTGGTATTCATAAACTTCTATTTATTTGAGATGTCTATTGTATATGTTTTCAAGCAGATATTATGTATTATGTTTTGAGAGTTTGTTATAGTAGCTTCATGAACTACTATGGTTTTTTTATATTCCGCTGCGAGTTATTCTGATATGTTCTGTGTCTGTGATTCTTTGTATTTGATTTCATTTGCTCCAAATTTATTTACAATCTGTTATTTTGAATTATTCAAGCTAGACATGTGTGGATTATTGTCGATTTGAATGGTCCAAAATACCGGGTCGTTACAGGCTCCGAATCTCAGCATCCAAGTCTATGGCGGTCGCAGCTACATGGCTATCGACAGTGTAATAAGGAAGCACCCCTCCTCAGGAGGAGAGCCTAACTTGGTTATACTGCGGAAGAACCAGCCCCGGCTTGTTCGAGATTCACAGCATGCTGTTGCCCGGAAGCTTGTGCATAGTTTCCATCTAGCCGTTGGCGCGTAGATCTATGATGGAAGTCAGAGGAAGTTGAGCTTTTTGTGGATGAATAAGAAGTACGATCTCGTTTGGATCTCCTTCGTCTTTCCCCATTCAATTGGTTTGCGAGCTCCGTGTTGGCACGGATCTGCTGGGTGAGCTACTGAAGGCGCTGAGTTAGCTCTTACATTAGAATCTGGGACTCTTCCCTAGTCATGAGGCCTTGTGGATCTAGAGCTCCGGCTGAGGCTTGGCCTGCAGCGGCTAGCTGCATGGGATTTTGCATATCCCTACCTTCTGGATCTGCAGCAGTTGAAGCAGTTCTGGTAGTAACCATGGTGAGTGATGTAGCTCTTTCCTGGATCTAGTGAAATCTGAATAGAATGGAAGGAACTACTAGATATCATATCTGGATCTTCTCCTTAGATTTTAACAATCCAACGACGGCAGTAGATCCAATGTCCAGGAGAAAAACTAGGTTTTCTCAAGGAAAGCACCAAAGTGTTTGTACCAAAATTAGGCACAACACCCTTCGGATGTATTTGAAGAGATTAAAATGAAGAATTTAAATGTAAAAAGAGGATAATTTAACAAACACGCCAATTCAAGCAAACAAAAATAGAAATAGATAGGGATTTATAGTGGTTCGGTGTTGTAGCCAACATCCACTTTGAATGATTTGCTATTTTATTGATGATTACTAACTGGTTACAACAGAGAATAACTCAAACACTCAAGTTACAATGGGTCTCTGGTAGAGTAATGACATAATGGAGTCAAAAGACCTTTTTCTATAGGCGTTGGAGTGCTATTTATAGGTGCAGTCTGGAAATATCTGGCTTAGATCTCGGAATACCCCTTCTCACATATGGGTGGGCCCACCAGATCGATCCATGGTCATTTGGGATCGATCCATATACATTTCGTATCGATCAAGATTTGCTCCTTTTGGGTTGAGATCGATCAGAGACATTCTTGAGGTGGCATTTAAGCTCCTGTGAAAATTTGGTAGCATTTGGACTTATGGATTTCGAGTTATGATTGATCTAAGATTAATTTTCAATAGGCTGAACTATGCGTATCGATCCCTGTTCGTATTGATCAACTTCGGATCGATAGTTTTTCGTATCGATCGGCCGTGCTCTGATGACGTGGAGCGATGACTTAGGGGAGTTCCACTTTTTGTGCCACATGACCGTTTCCTGCACTTGATCATGCCTTCTTCATATCGTTCTCAGGGATTATCCTTTGTATCGATGAATGAAGGATCTATTCATATCGATCATTTGGTAGCCGCTTCGTATCGATGACTATGCCCGCTTCGTATCGATGCTTGTTGGTTGCTTACTTCGTATCGATCCCTGGAATGATCGATAAGAAACAAAAAGGAAGATTCGATCGATACAAACCGAACTAATAGATCGATGTTGCTTGATCGATACGAATATGAGAGGCTAGATGGATACAAATAGTGGCGGACCCTGATGGATACGAAGTGAGGTCTCCTTCATGATTCTTGATCGATCCATAACTTGAGCATACGAACTCCAATCGACTTGAAATTTGGAACGTTGGCTTTCATAGCTTTACTTGTCGTACCATGTGAATTGTAGCTCGATCCGGACTCAAACCAAATTTGCTAGTTTCCATAGTAGACTCGCGTATAACCGATTTTCGAGTCGAATTGTCCTTGGTTTCCAATCAAATCCTTGGTGTCACAGCCTTGCCAAAATGTGGGATAACAACAGCCACTTCTCTTATGGAATTAATCATCGATATTCACTCATCTTCTTCCTTCAATTTCTCCTAATCCACTCAACAAAATCAAATGCCATCAAAAGGATAAGTGTAAAGCACGACGAGCTCTACACGTTGCATAGTAGGATCGAGGCGAATCGTCTTGTACTCGCCAGTATCGAGCTCGAGCGTCCCAACAGTTTTTTAGGTTTTTGGCTTTTGGTGCTTCGACCACGCGAGGGCTGAGTGGCAGCGCGAGATGGCAGTGCGCGGTGATTCTGGGTCATCGATGATGGCTGCAATCGATCGTTTAATTAAAAAAGAGAGTCACGCGAGCTCGGCTGGGAAGAAGGTGGAAACACTGGGCCTTGTACGCGTGAACTGTGAGGATTAGGTTAAGTTAGTTTTCTTAATTTTGTTCGTTATGTTAATTAACTTTAATTATACCGTAAAGTTTAAAAATCCGTATCTTTTTCATGCGAGATCCGATTCAAGCGAAACGAGTCGCATTGCGATCGTATCGACAAAGTCTACGACATGGAGTGGATTTATAATTTATTTGAAGCTGGAAAAATTTTCGGTTTCAAATAAAGTTGAGTGTTTTAAACCGCTCATGAAGACTAAAATTATTTTATGTTAGTTAAATTGAAAGTCATGAAGTGATTTAATTTTATTGATTGTTGGTAAGTTAACTGACATGGAAATCGACATAGAATTTATAAGTTAGAAATTTTGAATGAACGGTTAAATTGAAATTGGACTTAAACTACTAGTTAAATTCCCAATTATTGATAACTGGTTAATTGTTGTGATATATTAACTGTTTTGGATGTTGATTGTGATGGATGACTATTGATTGATATTTTGGATGATTGCATGTTTATTTATTTTATATATACCTTGTTATCACCCTGTAAATTATTTGACAGAATAAATTAAGAAATAGGTTGATATGATATATACCTATGACAATTTGATTTGGATTGAAATGATATATACCCATCCTTGAAATTAAAATCGAAATAACCGATCACTTGGCCATAGGATAGAAAATTATATATGAACACCGGATTGGTCAAATTAAATGGTTTTAAATTCTTGGATTGAAATTATTCAAATGATTTTGCTTTATAAAAATAAAATTGAATCGAAATATGGGAATTGAATTAATTTCGAATTCGAGTTTTGAAATGTTGAATTTAAAATTAGTTAAAGGAAATTGTTTTCAAGAATTCAATTTGGAATTTGAAGTTAGAATTGAATATGATCTGAATTATGGAAATTGAATTGTTTTAAAAAGTTTGAACTTTTACTTGTACTTCGAAGTTATTTAAGTAAAAGTGATATAAGTTGATATTTCAAACTTTGGCTCGAGATTGAATTATTTTAAAGATTTGAACCTTAAATTGAACATTGAAATTTAATTTAATTTAAGTGATTTAAATCGGTATTTTAAAGTCGAACTTGAAATTTATATAAATTGATATGGTTAAAAATTAAATTGAATTGGAAATTTAAACCATTGAGTCGAATTGTTGTATTGAATTTGAAGTTAAAATGAACGTTTCGAAATTGAAGTTAATTAGAATTGAAACCAGAATTGAAGATGATTTGAATTTAAATCGAAATTGAATCGATTTGAATTGAAATGAGATTAAAGATGATTTGAATTGAAAGATTTGGAATTGAATCAGTTTGACCTTGAAACTATTTTCAAATAAATTATTTTAATAAAAACTGTTTAAAATCTATCTTATTTAATATTCAAATTTGGTTTTCCAAGCTATTTTACTAATAAACCATTTTCAATACTCAAACTATTTTACATCAAACTATTTTAAACTTTTAAACTATTTAAAAAATTTCAAACTATTTTCTAAAAATTTAAACTGGTCAAGGTTGGAATGTTTATATTTAAATCATGGATTTAAATATGAATTGGGTTAAAATGAAGTTATAACCTAAATTAAAATTCAGAATAGAAATTTGAATGAAATGATTTTCAAGTGAAATTGACATATTTTAAGTAAATACGATATTTTGAAGTGAATATAATATTTTGATATCAAGTATGAATTTTTTTAGAAATGTAAAAGTACCAACCGGTGTGTAAAACAACGTTTGGTTGTTAAAGAGACCGAGGCCTCTTATTGGCATAGTCTCTGTCAATATTGAAACCACTTTAATAATTGTGCATGCGGAGGAGACTTCAGAATGAAGTGGTTGGATTTGGCATACGTTTGCTTGATTTGAAGAAAGAGAACGATAATGGATAGACCTCGGCACTTGTGCCAATTTGGAATGACTAAAACAAGATGGCTTGACTAGGCCAAGTGGGCTAGCTACCCTTAGCGGCCATCCGTTCTTTGATTTCTTTTGGACTCAGTCCATACTATATTCCTTGATGCTGGTTTCGATTGGTGCACCTTAATTTGGGATAACCTCCCTTTGACTGGATATGGGATGGATGGACGTGGTAGGAGGTCGTGGCTACGATGCATTACCACGAGCCCTACGACCCGAACTGGTACTATCCTACATTGGGCATTGCCTCACGTGTCTTGTCATACTTTTATCCTTATACGAGACCCCTATGAGTTTGGTTTTGTGTTGTCGTATCATGGCGCATTCCTATCCCCCGACGTGCTACTAGGGTGTTATATGCAAACTGTACGATAATGCTTTAAAACGCATTAAGGGGGATTGATGTAAAGCCTTAATGCTAAGAAAAATATTTATTTTACTGATTTGACATTACATATATAGGGTATTCTACTATATATAAATATTTTGACGGATCCTTAATGTAAAGGCCCACAAATCCGTACCCTTTGAGTTGATAATAATTCACTCCTGTTCAACCCAAATTGTACGAAAGAGCGAACAACTAGGGTAAAGAAGAAGAAAGAGGTAGATGAAAATTAAACAACAACATAGAATCTCACAATCGTAGCGGAACAAAATATAATATATAATAATAGATTTTTATACAAAAGAATCTATAACTGTTTTATACTTACAATCATCATAGTACAATGATCAATACATCAATCTGGATAGTTATAGTAACTTGTTCCCATACAGTGGAAATATAAGTCAAATATGGAAATACGCCTCTGTCATCCAGTTCATCTCCTGAGATCCATAGCATTTAAACCTGAATATGTAATACTCGGTCTTACCTAAGTATTATAATGAAATAACACCCGAGTTAGTCTGGAAAACCAGCGTGAGAAAACACACTCAATTTGAATTATTAGATTTATCAAAATCCTTTGAAAAACAAAGGTATCTCGTAAGACCGCGTCACACATAAACACGACGGGTTTTTCCCTTACGATAACCAAAACATTTTATAGAAAAATCCAGTGATATTATAAAAGTCTCTAAGTATAAATACTTATTCAAATAGTCGAAATTGTTACATTAATTAAATTCTAGCATACTAGGCTCTATAAACAAAACCGTAAAGGCTCGTATTAGAGAATGGATCCCATACAATGACTGGGCCACTGGGGTACCGCCCATCATAGTACACCTCTAGAAAAATGTACCGAGGACCTCGCTGGGATCCCCTGCTACACAAGACCGACCTACCCCCTAACCTGGATAGACCGAATATGTTATCACCCTAGGTGTTCCCACCCTTAAAAATCAAGCGCTCCTTCTTTCATGCACAATCATATCCATAATATATGTGTTTCCGAGGATATCTAGAAAAGTGATAACATACCCTAATTGGGTGCGACCCACTTAGCCTTGCCGCGTCTCCCTATTTTAGTCAATCCTGGTTGATGAGGCTTAAGCTAAGCGTTACCTTTCAAAAAACAATTCTACTTAGAATACTCATTGTCCTCCAATGACGATGTTCTGATAACATTCGTCCATATCCTGGGTCAGGACAAACCGAATCACCGTCTTCATCAACTTCACGATATTCATTCATAATGTTCAAACCGGATTGAAGTGGTTTTTCGGATAATTAAATCCGATCCCGGTCTCTTCGAAACGATTAACGAAATTGGCCAATATTGATAGTCGATTATTAAACTGTAAATAAAATATCCATAAGCAGCCACTAGGCCTTATTTTATAATTCTTCAAACATTTATTTCAAAATATCTTTACTAAGATATATATCCAAATCCCTTTCCATATTCCAATATTTGAAAACAATTTCAAATACTTAAATCCATAATAGGATATTTTCAAACCATCTCAACACTTAGAAATATTTCCAAATTTTCCATTTTTATACTTAGGAAAATATTATAAGTCTATTTTTCCAAAATCTTTTCAAATATCAATACTTAAGAGAATATTTCATAACTTATCCCATAAGTCTTTGGAATCACTAATAAATTCCCTTTTACCATTTCCAAAACCTAGTATACTTATTTATAACCCCATTTACGAATCTTGAGAGAATTTATAAATAAAATTTCAAATCACTTCAAAACTCTATATATATATATAATAAGTATTTAAAAGAACAATAATTTATTTTTTTAAAACATGTTCAAATAATTATTTAAAATATCGAAAACACTTTTATAACATCAATAACTTATTTTTAGATAAACAAATAAATTTCAAAGCTGATTTTAAAAGTTATAAATTTACTAAAATAAATACTTAATATTTGAAAAAAAATCTACTTACCAAAGTATTTCAATCCTAACTAGTTTAAAATTTCATAGTTTTAAATAATAAAATTTTCCTTTTAAAAGCAAACTTAACTTCTTAGAATTAAAAATATATTTTTAAAACCTCAATAACCAATTCAATTTTATAAATTCCTCTCGAATCACATCACATCACTTCCATTCCAATGTCCTTAACCATTTTCACTTTCAAAAATAGTATCCACTATTATTCTCACCCTATTTTCATATTCTAGTATAAATTCTCCCTGTAAATTTATATTTCCAATCTATCATCTGATATCGATTTCCCTTATTTATAAACATCGTTTATAAATTTTACAACTCCTTTGAGTTTCACTTTGTATAAAACTAATCTCATTTATAAAATTCCATTTTTTTTATAAATCCATTCCTATAATAATTCCATTTTTTTTCGAATCTATTTTTAATATTGACTTCAACTCCTTTTCATAATTCAAAATATCCTTTATAAATTATTTTATATAATTCATTTTTTAAAATCTCCATTCAATAATTCACAATAGTTAAGTATAACCAAAAATCAAATACATTTTTCTAACTCAATTTCTTTAAAATAACCCCAATTCCAATATAAATATTTTTATATCAAAAATTCCCTTTTATTCCTTCAATTTTAAAAATATATTTATGGTATTTAAAATATCAAAACTCATGCCAGTGCTACAACAGCATCCAATAATTCCAATCACTATAATAATCTATAATAGATTATTCTACACAATCCATATATCACAATATATGAAATTAAATTCAACATTTTGAGGAACCCAGTTGGATCTCTCCAACCTGTTTTTCCTGCATCCATAGATGTTAATACAATATAAAAATACCAATCCCACTTCGAGGGGGATATCGTGGTGTATAGGGTCATCCGCTATTATGCTGGGCGCAAAGGGTCTCATCCGCTAAAATGTGCGGGAATATCAATCCAACTACTAATATATATACTACTATATATATAAATAATATCATTCAACAGACAATAATTAATAAATTCAACCAAGCATCCAGATTTTATTTTAACTATTTAAAATTAAAATTTGGTAATCCAAATGAGTGATAATTTCTCACCTTGATTTTTATTTGTAAATCCATTCTAATTTTAAATTTAATTAAACATCGTCAATTAAATTTAAAAATTGCGCTTGCCTCCAAAAATCTCCAAACAAATTTTATTCCGTAGACTTCACAGCTACGAGCCAGATACAACTTGCTTCATTAGTTTTTGACCTCTCTCACGCGACACAGTCAACTCAAGAACCACAAGACTGCTCGCTTTCGATTCAATTACCGGCCCCAAGATAATTATAATGCAAACAGGGCAACAAGAGGAAGATTCGGCTTGGCTTTCCAACAGGCACTTGGCGAGCGTGTAAGAATTAACAGCTTGACAGAGAATTTGAGGTAGGTGACTGGTCGGAGACCGACCGGGTGCAACACATAATTCCATAAGACCTCCTGTACCATCAAGCTCGGTCAACAAATCTTTAAATCAGACTTATCCAAATTACGAGTTTTGGATTCAAGCAAGGGAAAGTCACTGGACGTGTCCTGGAATGCACCGAATCTGGAAATAATCGACGAAGCATTGTGTTAGGGAAGGCCAGATCTGGTGGTTGATGAAGTGACGTGAACGTCCGATTCTAGTTGAAGAGGGGAGGACTTCGATCGGGTTTTGAACTTGCATGGCGTACGTGGTTCCAGGTAGAGTTGAAGTAGGGAAGATGTGAAGCAAAATGGTGCGAGAGGTGGAGAAGGAGGAGCAGTAGAAGGTTAGAGAGCTCTCGGTGAAATACGCAACCGCCATTTTAATCGAGTACATATTAAAAATAAATTTCTTCCATAGGGTTTTTTCTTTTTCTTTTTTAGACGAAGTGATATCGAACTAATAGGAGAGGAAATTGATAACGTGTTTTAAACGAAAGGAAATGAAAGTCACAGTCAAGGCTTGAGAAGCTGGGTCGGCTATGATGTGCCCTTGATTTGATTATATATATATATATATATATAAATAATTTTATTCCAAATATCTCACATTACATACCAAAAAAATTTGAACCCCTATGGAGGCGTGCCGCCAGGTGTTCCTAATGTTATACCCATATTTCGAACACAATGGAACAAGTTTCGAGCCCTAATTCGATCGTATGGAGAAGATAGCTTTTTGGACTCAATTATTATATTAAGTTTTCGATATTAAATTCAACGCGTTTCTATCACGTACGAGCAAACGATAACTCCAAACGCTATGAAATTTGAAATCCGATAATAATATACTATTATGGATCTAATGGAATTGGTTTCGTCGAATTCCGAGACTGTGCCCTGGATCGCTATTTTAATGCGTCGATTAAATCGATGATTTCAAAATTTTAAGAAATCTTTTGAAATATTAGTTTTAAAAACTTATTAACTCAATTATAACCCTAAATTCAAAATTTAAAACCATTTAAATATTCAAAATCGATTGACGAAAAATCCGGGTCGTTACACTTAAGAGATGGAAAATCTAGTAACATCTCTTGAGTTATTGCATGCACATTATACATTGGATAGGAGATGTAAAACCCCAAAAACATCTCTGATGCTATTACACTCCTGTTATATGTGATATTAATTTGACTCACATAAGGATATTTTAGTCCTGACTCGAGTGTTTTACCTTTTCATTACGCTCGGGTCAGCTCCGAGGTTTTAGCGTATTGATGATTATTCTCCGGAGGACAAAGACGAAGGTTGGTATATTATTATTACTAGTATTATTCCCTACATCATGTTGTTTTACTACATTATTCTATTGTTCTGTTGTATATATAACTCTGATAGATGTTGTAAAATTTTAATCAAATGTATAGTATAAACAACTTCATGATTGTTTATTTGATTATTATATTTTGTCATTCCGCTGCGAGATTCTATATTTGTTTTCTTCTTTTCTTATTTTTCTTAAATAACCCATTTGATTATCCGTGTTCCGGATTGTTTTATTTGGACATGTGTGGATTATTGTCGATTTAAATCTTCCGAAATGTGGGTTGTCACAGTTGGTATCAGAGCTTTGGTTTAGAGATAATCTTAGCTTTGTGGGGTTTGACTCATTAGAGATAGGATAGTAATACCATAGAATGAGTTTTTTTTTGTGTGTGTATATGAGAGCGCGTACTTGTTAGTGTTGTAAAAGGTTTTATATTGTGTTTACTTATCCGTTAAGTTGTTTAAGAATTCTGGTCGGTGCATGGGACGGCATGTTATCGATAGAGGTTTCTAAACACTTAAACGGGGCAAGTCGACATGATATTTTTTTAAATAGGGTAAATGAAATAATTTTCCTAAATTATATTTTGTATATATATATCAAATGATAACTTTCGTAAGCCTATATGGTTATTAATGAATGTTAGTTGTTAGGAGATGATAATATTTAGTTATCATCGGTTATTGGTTAAATTAAACTAAAAATGAATACTTTGTGAACTCTATTTCACGAAGCATTTGATAATTAGATTGAATTAAAATCTAATTACAATAAGAATTGTTTACAATAATAAAGATGTAAATTAACAAAATGTTTTCATCATAAGGTAATGGAATTGTATAAATATATTTATAATACAGCTTATAAATAGGAAGGGTTTAAAAGCTGAAAATTTTAGAAGTTAAATCCCGTTGCTTTCAAAACTGTTTTCAAAGCCTTCAAAATTAATAATACTATTATTTGAAAGTGTTTTGACTAGAAATATATTGAAAGATTTTTGAAAGGCATAAAAGCATTAAAATCGCTTTAGTCACTGGGAAATAATTCTAGGGATGACTACAGCATCGCTAGTATTCATTTTCGAGTTTCTGTGAGAATTGCTACTAAAAGAAATTTATTTCCGAATAAAAAAAGTTTTGATTGCAAAAGGATATTCCAAGTATGATTTGATAAATATATAAAAATAGTTTTTGAACTTATAAATTGGAAATAGTATAGATCAAAGATAAGTTTATAACTTATGAATTTGAATATGAAAGTAAGACCGAATTTTAAAAACGGTTAAACATTTTGCTTAAGCAAACAAAAGAAAATTTGAATTTGAGATATTAAATAAAAGAATTAACCTAAGAAATTCTAAGTAAATTGAGTTAGTGAAATGGAGAAAATAAAATGAAGTTTAACTCAAGAAAGCTTAAATAAAAGTGAATTGTATTTGAAATGAATTAGATAAAATAACGAAATGAAATTTAAGTGAATTAGTTTGTATAACTTATAGATTTGAGAAACATTAAGCTAAAATCAAATTTAAATTTGTTGAATACGAATGATAAGAAAAGAAAAAATTTAACTTAAATAAAGTTAAATAAATTGGGTAATGGATTAAATGAAATAAAGTTTAACTTAATAAAGATTAAATGAATTGAATTGGATTTGAATGGAACTAGATAAATTAGTAAAGTGAATTAATTCCACTTAAGCTATAAAATGAATTAATATAATGATTATGAACTTGAATTATAAAATGAAATGCGATTTAGGTGTGAAAGAAATTGAATGAGAATATATGGGTGTAAGTAAAATTTATGTGAGTAATTGAATTTGATTTAAATTGGATGTAAATAGATTGAATGCAAATAAAATGAGTTTTAATAAATTGAATGTTAACTAGTTGAATATGAAATAAGTGAATGTTAAATAAAGAAATGTTATACACTTAGTTTGTAACGACCTGGTATTTTCAACCATTCACATCCGTACATGTCGGACTTGAATTGCTAAAAATATCAGATTGTTAATTTAAATTTGTCAAAACACAGCATATACAGTAAATAAAATAATCACAGAATCACAGATACAGAATATATAACAGAATGCAGCAGAATAGATTAATAAATAGTAGTTCATGAAGCTACTATACAAACAACAGAGTTTGAAATAAAATACAACAAAATATCTCAAATACAGACTAATGACATCTCCGAGCAAATCAACTGGAAGGCTGAAAGCTGAACCGATAGTTGAATCTCCAAGCGAAGCTCCAAACTTCAAAGGTGAGTCTCAAATATTGTATCACTCAGTCCGACCCGAGTGTAAAGCAAAACACAAAACACTCGAGTCAGGATTAACATTCTTATATCAATAAATCCAACTCAAGTGGAATATCAACTGAAATGTAAGTACTTAAAGGATGTTTGGGATAACCATCCTCTAAGAGTCTAGGGAACTATCTACAATGTGGAAACATACGCTATTAACAACCAAACGTCATTATAACACCATGGTCATTCAAATTAATTTATACTTCAAAACCAAAATATCATTTCCATTTCAATATATATATATATCCAAATTATAGCACTTTCAAAACTAAATTGATAATTTCATATATATATATATTATTTTAACTTCATTATTATTTAGTTTTGAAATATTCACTTAACAAATCCATTATCATTTAAATAACCTTAACTCACACTAAAATAAATATTTCCTTCGATTTATTTAAAACTTGAAATATCCATTTAATCATTTTAATTCAGAAATCAAGTTATAAAATCGTATCTTAAAACCCTCAAATTCAACAAGTTTCAAATCGATTTAATTAAACAAAATTCTTAATTAAATACAACTTCGAATAAATACACATTTATCTTTCCAACTTTAACTTATAGAATCATTATAAAATCTATTTTTAAATTAAACTTATTCATATACATGATAATTCCAAATTTAAATAAATCATCTATATTTTCTTTCAAACCATAGAAATCGATTTCAAAATATTTATATATATAGACCAATGGTGTCTGTATATAATTTTCTATCCTATGGTCAAGTGATACGGATATTTATCATTTCAATCCGCAATTTAATATATACGGGTATATATCATTTCAACCCGTAATCCCAAATTCAATGCAAATGAAAATCGCTTAGGTCTATCATTTCAACCCCTAACGATTTTTCTCCTATTCTACAGATCGTTCAGGTATGTATCATTTCAACCTATAGTGAATTCTATACTAACATGGAACTTGCAGAGTGACAACATGTATGATAATAACATAACAAGCATATATCACCAATATAAATGACAGAAAATGGTATCAAATGTCACAGGTGAACAGTTACAGATAACGGCATATATATAGCAATGTAAATAACTAACATCAACATATTTCAATTGTCATTTCAATTGAAATCAAATTTAATAAATATAAAAATGTAAATCGTGAGTGATTGCTCACCTTTCGAGGTTAGAGAAGAACGAGAACGAGCTGAGTTATGAATACAAGCACGAAATTTCAAATCAAAGCAAGATTGGCACAAATTTGACGAACAGGGCTGATAACAGGAAATTGATAAAACGAATCAGAACAGTCTAGATATAACCGAAACAGATATTTGTTATAACTTCTCCCAACAACAAATTTCAAACATACATTCGTAATAAGGTATATATATATATATATATATGTGTGTGTGTGTGTGTGTGTGTAATATTTATTTCCAAATCAAAATAAATTTTAAACACAAATTAAAAAAAAATTCAATAAAACATGTAAACTGACATTATGTAACTGCAAATTATTAATTTTAAAACTATATATATAGGTATATACAGCCTACTCACAAATCAACAAGTAGACTCAATAAATGACAAATATACCTTTACATTATACTTTAGAAATACATATATATTACAGTTTAAAACCAAACTAATGAATACAAAAAATTATCTTCACAGCAAAACTAAACTACTATGCCATGCCTACATATACCACCGTATACCTTATATATTTCTATTTAGGCTATACAGATATGCAGATTTTACTTCTAACAAAAATCAAACTATAAATGAAGTATGCAGATCATAGTTATACCAATATATATAACCAGACTGAATTTATATAACTAACCCAGCTTATGTAGACTTCTACCCATACTTACATACAAAATTTATAACTTACTTTATAATATATATACACACGCTACTAAAACAGATCATATCAAAAAAAATACACTAACCTATATAATATACTAATAGTAATATATATACTTTTTATATATAAAATAACATACTCATGTATACTTATATATGCAACTTCTATAACACATATATATATATAACAACACTTATATATATAAACACATAGCAGAGCTTGTAATACATATAATTAAAAAATGCAATAGATTATATTTATAAATGAACATATATAAATCAGACTAAAAATAAAATTTGCAAAACAATTATACCTCAAACCAAACTGTTACAAAATCCTAAGAAAACTAAATATATATACCCATATTTTTGAACTAAAACCCATATGAATTTATACACTACTGAAAATTAAAGTAAGGATCATCAATGCAGAATTTAAGTGAGCAACCAAATTAATATTTATATGTATATATAAACATATGGTCTTATATATGCTAATACATTAAAATATATATGCAGACGATATCTGTACATGTAAGCAAATGTATGCGCGCAGGATATATATACGAAACAAACCATATACCTTTAAAATACCATATATATATATATATGCGATATTATATGGATATATTATATATTATAACTGACATTTATAAACTAACACATATCAAAACTATACATTATAAACTAACCTTTATATAACTAACAAATATATATATAAAATCAACAAAACAGAAATCGTCACATATATATATATGTAACATCTTATATACGAAAATATAACTATATTTATATATAATATTTTACTGAGAACAGGACATACTTGAAGTAAGGCAGGGGTGCCGTGATCGAGCATAAGGTGAAGCGGCTATGGGATATGTGGCTATGGTGAGTTCGGCCGGATCTGGGTGGAAGCTTCGGCGATGAGGTTGAGGCAGGTCTGAAAACCGACGGTGATGGTGGTGAGGGTGAACGGGTGTAGGCTGAGGATATGATGGTGCGGGTAGGTTCGGAATGAAGAGGAGGATCTTGGAGCCGCGAGGTGGAAAATGGTGATTTGGGTGCAGTGGGGTCGGCATGGTATTTGATGGTGGGAGGTGGTGATTTGGGTGCAGTGGGGTCGGTGGTTGAAGGTGACAGGCTGAAGGGTGGTGGCGAGCTCGAGAAGAATGAGAGTTGGAGAGTTGAGAGGGTGCGACGCTTCATGCTTTGGTGAAACAACGAAGTGAAAGACAAAGAAATGGATGAAGAAGAAGGCTCAGATCTGAAAGAAAAATGTGGAGTTTGCTTACACTTTATACTTTGTCAATATAATTAATTTATTGAAGAAGAAACGGCAGGATAGGAATAGAATAGGTTTGAATTTATATAGGGGTTTTAAATGTAGTAGCAACGGTACCGCAAAGATTCAGGTTACTCGTTAAAGCAAATTATTATTGTTGCAGGTTATACGTTTAAACTTGAAAAGGCAAAGGAAAGCTAACGGTCACAATTAAGGGTACCGATATGATGTACCGTTTCATCGTTTCCGTCGCGTACCGGACCTCAAAGTATAGAATTGAATATACCGTAGAGATAGGCACGACGAGACGATCAAAACAGTATACAGATATTAGTGGTACGATCATCCTATCAAAAGTCAATAATCGGTACCGAAAATGCTACTATTCCGTATGGAAAAGTCCAAACGGAGCTAGAAACGTCGAAATTTCGCGAAAAAAATTTCGCGGTCTTATTCAGAGTGTTCTAAATAAATTTTCTCATGTTGACATATTTAGGTTTCGGAATACTTTTAAATTCACTGTTTTTAACTGATTTAAATTGAAATAAAATTTCATAATAAAGTAAACTTCCATATTATCTGATGAAAATTTACCAGTTGCTATGTTTAATTAGACGTATTCTAAATATTAAATTTTTATTTCCAAATTCAAATATTTAAAATTTCACAAAATTTCAGTTTATTAAACGAAATAAAATTATTAAAATTTACGGGTCGTTACACTCTCCCCCACTCAAAACTTTTCATCCCCGAAAAGGAAGGAGGTAGGAGAATAGAACAACTAGAAATAAAAGTAGATTGAAAGTCAAGATTAAACCATTAATTTGAAACTATATAAATTTTACTTGAAATATTCGTTTGAAACTTCATCTGCAAATCAGTTATTTTTAGTACTTTAATATTTTTCAAACCTATTTGTAAAATTTCTTGCTTCCTTTAAGTACCATTTATATGTTTAAATAACACCTTTATAAATATATATAAACTATTCGGAAACAATTACTTACACCATTACTTATATTTATAAAGAAGCTATTGAAAGCATTAAATCCATAATTCATAAATTTATTAATTTATCTCAAGATACTTTTCAACCTTATAAATCAATAATCGTTTTCTTTAAATATGTTGTATTTAATTAATAACTTCTAAAATATTTACAACACTAATAATTTACTATTAAACCATGTAGTATATACATAAACAATATTTTAAAAGGATATATTCAAAAAGGAAAAGAAGGTAGATTTGGAAAAATAGAATATAGGTGAATAAATAAAGCTGAGCAGATAAGGTAGATTCAAAAGAATAGTATCGGGCACGAATAGTTAATTCAAACAATATGAATTTCAATTTAAAATATTAATACAAAATTTCTTTGTTGGAAATACTTTTTATAATAAAATACCTTTATATCGAAACAAATTTTCCTTTCGAAAATACTTTTATAACTCGATGTTTCAACAAGTTTATCCTCGTTCTTGCAGACTCTGGCCATGCGTTGATCAGGCGCAAAGCTAGAATTCTCCAAGTACTTGGTAGACTTGTTTCAACACCCAATGAAAATACTGGAAAAACTTTTAAAAACAGATATGGAAAGTAAAATCCAAACAAAACAACCAAATCATGTCGATCATGGATCGTGGATACACAATGGTTACGCCTGGATCCCCCAGGAAACGTCTGTACCCGTAGGCCACCTGTAACAACCCGCATATCTATCGATTTTATATTTAAATATTTTATTTAAATATTTTATCGTTAGTCGAATGTTAGTCCGAAAAGCTACTTTTTGCATAAGGTCAAATTAGGACTCGAGACCACTTCCATTGAGTTCAAAATGACGTTTGCGATCTTTTTGAGTGTAAACTTCGATATGTTTGGAGATAGTGAAATTTTCGACACTTTTTCCCGCCTTTGACTTTGGTTTGGACTGCACCCCTTTAGTTCAGCCCAACCATCTTCCTCACTCTATCCAAACACTTCAAGCTTTGTCAAAAATGGTGGTGGGAAGTGGAAATTAAAACTCCAAACACAAATTCTATTGCAAATCCGAGATTCAACATCAAATTCACGAGAAGACCATTGATTCAAGCTTGCTGGTGTTCTTGCTTTGCTCTCAAATCTCCATCTTCATCAAATTCCGTGATAAGGTGAGATTTTTGATCTCACATCTTGCCTATATCTATCTTGGACTGTTGGGAATGATCCTCTATTGCATTTGTATGAATATCTGCCTTTGGTTTGCATTGGATTGGCGAAAAAACTATAAATTTTGGCGTTTTGGTGAGTTTCTGGCCTTAAGTCGTTTCTGGCCATCGCTAAGTCGTCCACGAGTTAAGCCTAAGTCGTAAGTCGTTCGCGTTGAAAAGTCACACGGAGCATATGTCGTTCCAGGCCTTAAGTCGTTCTGGGTGTGCTAAGTCGTTCACGAGTTAAAGGCTTGAGTCGTTCACGAGTTAAAGGCTTGAGTCGTTCACGAGTTAAAGGCTTGAGTCGTTCACGAGTTACTGGCTTGAGTCGTTCGCGAGTTAAAGTGTTGAGTCGTTCACGAGTTACTGGCTTGAGTCGTTCACGAGTTAAAGTGCTAAGTCATTCGCGAGTTGTGCTAAGTCGTCCACGAGTTAAGACTTAGGTCGTAAGACTTTTCTGTTCCTTAGGTCGTAAGACCTTAGGTCGTGCACTTTTAGGTCGCGACCAACCTTATGTCGCGAACCTCTTTAGGTCGTATGACCCTAATTTTTCTTAGGTCGTTGGACCTTTTTAACCCGTTAGGTCGTAGACCCTTAAACTGTTAAGTCCCTCGTCACCTTAGGTCGAACCCCGTATTACTCTGCGTAGGCAATCTCTTCTGAAAAACATTTATCAGAATTTCTACTTTGATGGTTTTGGGATTGACTTCTTTGGACTTTACTCACGTCTTCGAACGTGAATTGATTTGTTTCTACAATCGTTTTATGACTTGTCACTTTAAAGATATATGAAGGTTTCAATACTAATAGTAAATATCAAAACTCTTTCATCAAAGCGATTTCAACACTATTTTAAATATCAAAAGTTCGTTTTCTCAAACCGATTTTCAATCTACTAGTATATACAAGCCTTTACTTCACTCGAATGAGAAATCGACTTAAACGACTTAGTAAAACGGGTGGTATGAAATGCTTGCGTTCACTTCGTCGGTTAGCTCTTGGACTTGTTCGATTGAACCCTTTTTGTGACAATTTCCTAGTGAAGATTTACAGCTTGTTCGTAAATATTTAAGTTAAGCAAGTGGTTATGGGACATGAAGCTAAACTCATATATTTACTAGCTTGGTGTGATTGACACTTCCTTATGATCATGACGATCATTTTTGTGATTTAGACTAGCGATTGAGCGATGTCTCTTTGTCTACGTGGGAGACTATACCCCGATTATGTGATGTTTCGCCATCACATATCTAGGGTAGCACCCTACGGTCTTCGGGCCATTCCTGTGTGAAATTTTAATGGATAGCTTCCATGAGATAGCTTCTCGTCATGTGTTTACGCGTAGGTGAGTTTTCATGCTCCCATTCATGTGTTAGGCCTCCCCCCCTTTTTATGTGTTTTCTGGATTTCTGATGATGATTTCTGGAATTTTGTGCTTCACCAATTTTCATGATTTTCATTGATATGATATCAGTTTTTGTGCATTGGTGAATTCATGTGTTATTGACTTGTTATGAATACAAGTTTAGGGTATGATACCCTACCTTATCTTTGTGAAGATTCTTGTGATATTGATTAATCTTTTGTTGATTATCATTTACATACTTATAGTAGTATGTCGTTATGGTTATTTCATGTTCATGTCATGCCTTTTTCTTTATACCATATCATCTGATATTTATAGCTAGACTGATCCGTTTATTATTTTCTTATAAATAATACTCGGGTCAGACCGAGATGTTACAGGTGCTTCTGCTTGACTTCTCTTCAGGATATTTCTGACTTTTGGCTAACTACATAGATTAGTAGTTTTTGGATGTACACCTTTGAGATATAGACTCTATGTTGTGTACTTATTCTTTTGTATAGCACGTGATGTTATTCTTTTGTATTATCGTGGATCTTTCTGACCACTACTCTGATGTACACTTTCATGTGTTATATATTTATTCATATCTTCTTCCGCCTTTGTGATATGGATGTCTGTGACTGATTTATGTTATGATTATTTCTATGTTTGTTTCCGAAGATTATATATAGCCACCGTGTGATAGCTTTGTGTTTGTATCGGTATGTCGGATTTCCTCCTTAAAAGATATGCATTCTATTCTATCTGACGTATCGGTGCTGGCACAAAGAAGTTACATGGATGGTCGCTCCTCCACAGCCTTATTCTCCATGCTAATTGACAGCACTACATCGTAGTGTTCTTGGTTAGCGTGGGTATAGAGGTGGGGCGTCACACCACCGCAACCCTGCGATTATTCCATGAAGACTGGTAGTACCGCAATACACAATGGTTATGCCTGGATCCCCCAGGAAACATCCGTACCCATAGGCTCTCGTAGCCCTTGTGGATTACGCTACCAAGCGACCCAATAGATCGCAGATACACAATGGTTACGCCTGGATCCCCAGGAAACATCCGTACCCGTAGGCTCTCGCAGCCCCTGCAAATTACGCTATGCAGTCACGCTCGTAAGACCATGGAGATTGCCATGGAATTCGATGGACACTCGAGTATCATATCCGAAAAACCCAAATCAGAGAAATAATATCGATAGAATGAATCCACAATGTGGCCACAAAGCGGATATCAAGCAGAAGGCACTTTCCATATCTGTACTTCGAAAATATGTATCATATAGTACCCTTTCAAATCACTTTCAAATATCATACTTATATAAAGTCCATTATATATAAGATTTCATTTTCAAATCGAATACTTTCCAAAATCAATAGTATATCAAATCACACTTATATAGACTGCGATTATATAAGATTTCACCTTTCAAATTGAGTACCTTTCCAAATCAATAGTTTTCGAATCAATTTCATACTTATACAAACCAATTTTATATAAGTTCGGTAACTCCCAAATCAAGTATTTAGTAACACAAGGTTCTCAAATTTCAATTTGTTTCAATATCAATACAATTTTCAAAATCATATATGCTTTCACCAAATTATTCTTCCAAATCAAATATCTTCAGTTTCAAAGTTTTCAAAATAATAAGTTTAGAAATAAATCCAAATTTCCAAATCAACGTAATTTAGGTCGAACAAATTCATTTCCAAAGACATCTTGTAAATACTGGGTTTTAAATTTCAATCTATTTTCGAAACCAAATATTTTTCAAAATCAATTATATCCAAAATGTTTACCCAGTTTATAACTCTCCCTTTCCTTTTTAAATTATTTATTTATTTATTTATTTGAAAGATCTACTTTACCTTTGAAAATTATTATTATTATTATTATTATTATTATTATTATTATATATATAGTTTTATAAAAGTTGTTACTAAGTTAAAACATTTAAAACTAAATTTTATTCAAAACATTTCAAAACTAAATTTCATACTAGTATAAAATAATCTTATTTATTTACTTAACAAAACAGTTTCAAACTTATTTAAATCATATTACTTCATACTTTAAAACATACAGAACTAAACTTATATACTTTATCAAATACTTTCTACCTTTTAAAATTACTTAGCTTTGAAAATTAAACCTTGATTTGGAAGTGTTCGAACATTCAAAATAGTTGGAGAAATCATATGCACAATCCAAGAGCTGGAAATCATCAACAAATCAGTAAATTAATTCCAAAAGATAGGGTTATATCAAATCAAATCCGAAACTCAAGGACTGAACACCGGGCTCACTTCAAATCGTTTCAAATATATATACATATATCTTTCGAATATCAAATCATACTTTGGAATTTGAAATCAAAATTGGTTTCACAAAGTCAAACATAGCAAAGCTACCAAAGTGGCCTATCCCCCACTCTGAGACTTGAGAATCAATGTCGATGATGCGTGCACTCATCACCAAAATTATTCTCCAACGACATAAGTGAGTTCTGGACTTCTATTTTGTTGAAAACTTCTTTGAAATTTCTTTGAAATCGTTGGAACTCATTTGAAGTCATTTGAAACATTTCTTATTCCGAAAATACTTTTAAATCGTATTATTATATATTTCAAAATTTTAAAACCAATTTCAAAACACCGGAATTCAATTTCTCAAATTTCAAATTCAAAAACCCCTCAATTATAAATCATTTTTATATAAATCAAACTTTTTATATAATTTTCAAAATTTCAAATCCTTTCGAAACTTCAAATTCTCGTTTTTAAAAGGTATATAATCCTTTTCGAAAACATTTTCACCTTTATATATAGAATATAATCATTCTTATCAAAATAATAATTTCGATATATAAACAATTTCTAAAATACAAACAAACTCGATTTTCAAAGGATGATTCAAGAATGGATTTCAAAACAAAGATAAAGGTTCAAATTAGAGGAACTCTAATCAAATAGAATTATGATTCGAAGATAAGCTCGAACGAAGATGAGATAATTAAATTTCAAAATAGAAGATGAATATACTTATATAAATCGCAGGCGACCTTAACCGGTTCAACCGTGACTTCAGGAATATAATCGATGTGGAAATCTAAGGCAAGTCGACATTCGATCGCCAAAGATAGACTTTGGCATAACAAGAGGTAGCAGCATCTAAACCAAGGGTATAGGAATCTTCGATAAATCAATGCTGTTGTAAAGGAGTTTCACCCCTTTACAAATCATTCTAAGATTGGAGGAACCGCCGATTCATTATAGATATCATCCGAAGTGGACTTATGGGACGCTCCAGAATCAAAAGAATACAAATAGAGGGAGACCAGAATGGATTTCAGAACAAGTGGGAGTGTTCCAAAATTCAAAGGAAACCGAATCAAGAGGAAGAGATTCAAGCACGAACGAAAGTAATTCTGTGATTAAATCTACTACATATGCTGAGTTTTGCCTAAAACCTCGCTCTGATACCAACTGTAACGACCTGGTATTTTTAACCATTCGCATCCGTACATGTCGGACTTGAATTGCTCAAAATATCAGATTGTTAATTTAAATTTGGAAAAACTCAGCATATACAGTAAATATAATAATCACAGAATCACAGATACAGAGTATATAACAGAATGCAGCGGAATAGATTAATAAATAGTAGTTCATGAAGCTACTATACAAACAACAGAGTTTGAAATAAAATACAACAAAATATCTCAAATACAGACTAATGACATCTCCGAGCAAATCAACTGGAAGGCTGAAAGCTGAACCGATAGTTGAATCTCCAAGCGAAGCTCCAAACTTCAAAGGTGAGTCTCAAATATTGTATCACTCAGTCCGACCCGAGCGTAAAGCAAAACACAAAACACTCGAGTCAGGATTAACATTCTTATATCAATAAATCCAACTCAAGTGGAATACCAACTGAAATGTAAGTACTTAAAGGACGTTTTGGGATAACCATCCTCTAAGAGTCCAGGGAACTATCTACAATGTGGAAACATACGCTATTAACAACCAAACGTCATTATAACACCGTGGTCATTCAAATTAATTTATACTTCAAAACCAAAATATCATTTCCATTTCAATATATATATCCAAATTATAGCACTTTCAAAACTAAATTGATAATTTCATATATATATTATTTTAACTTCATTATTATTTAGTTTTGAAATATTCACTTAACAAATCCATTATCATTTAAATAACCTTAACTCACACTAAACTAAATATTTCCTTCGATTTATTTAAAACTTGAAATATCCATTTAATCATTTTAATTTAAAAATCAAGTTATAAAATCGTATCTTAAAACCCTCAAATTCAACAAGTTTCAAATCGATTTAATTAAACAAAATTCTTAATTAAATACAACTTCGAATAAATCCACATTTATCTTTCCAACTTTAACTTATAGAATCATTATAAAATCTATTTTTTTAAATTAAACTTATTCATATACATGATAATTCCAAATTTAAATAAATCATCTATATTTTCTTTCAAACCATAGAAATCGATTTCAAAATATTTATATATATATAGACCAACGGTGTCTGTATATAATTTTCTATCCTATGGTCAAGTGATACAGATATTTATCATTTCAATCCGCAATTTAATATATACGGGTATATATCATTTCAACCCGTAATCCCAAATTCAATGCAAATGAAAATCGCTTGGGTCTATCATTTCAACCCCTAACGATTTTTCTCCTATTCTACAGATCGTTCGGGTATGTATCATTTCAACCCATAGTGAATTCTATACTAACAGAGAACTTGCAGAGTTACAACAGGTATGATAATAACATAACAAGCATATATCACCAATATAAATGATAGATAATGGTGTCGAATCTTACAGGTGAACAGTTACAGATAACAGCATATATATAGCAATGTAAATAACTAACAACAGCATATTTCAATTGTCGTTTCAGTTGAAATCAAATTTAATAAATATAAGAATGAAAATCGTGAGTGCTTGCTCACCTTTCGAGGTTAAAGAAGAACGAGAACGAGCTGAATTACGATTACAAGCACGAAATTTTAAATCAAAGCAAGATTGGCACGAATTTGACGAACAGGGCTGATAACAGGAAATTGATAAAACGAATCAGAACAGTCTAGATATAATCGAAACAGATATATGTTATAACTTCTCCCAACAACAAATTTCAAACATACGTTCGAAATAAGGTATATATATATGTGTGTGTGTTATATTTATTTCCAAATCAAAATAAATTTTAAACACAAACTAAAAAAATTTCAATAAAACAAGTAAACTGACATTATGTAACTTCAAATTATTACTTTTAAAACTATATATATAGGTATATACAGCCTACTCACAAATCAACAAGTAGACTCAATAAATGACAAATATACCTTTACATTATACTTTAGAAATACATATATATTACAGTTTAAAACCAAACTAATGAATACAAAAAATTATCTTTACAACAAAACTAAACTACTATGCCATGCCTACATATACCACCGTATACCTTATATATATATTTCTATTTAGGCTATACAAATACGCAGATTTTACTTCTAACAAAAATCAAACTATAAATGAAGTATGCAGATCATAGTTATACCAATATATATAACCAGACCGAATTTATATAACTAACCCAGCTTATGCAGACCTCTACCCATACTTACATGCAAAATTTATAACTTACTTTATAATATATATATACACACGCTACTAAAACAGATCATATCAAAACAAAATACACTAACCTATATAATATACTAACAGTAATATATACACTTTTTATATATAAAATAACATACTCATGTATACTTATATATGTAACTTCTATAACACATATATATATAACAACACTTATATATATAAACACATAGCAGAGCTTGTAATACATATAATTAAAAAATGCAATAGATTATATTTATAAATGAATATATATAAATCAGACTAAAAATAAAATTTGCAAAACAATTGTGCCTCAAACCAAACTGTTACAAAATCCTAAGAAAACTAAATATATATACCCATATTTTTGAACTAAAACCCATATGAATTTATACACTACTGAAAATTAAAGTAAGGATCATCAATGCAGAATTTAAGTGAGCAACCAAATTAATATTTATATGTATATATAACCATATGGTCTTATATATGCTAATACATTAAAATATATATGCAGACGATATCTGTACATGTAAGCAAATGTATGCACGCATGATATATATGCGAAACAAACCATATACATTTAAAATACCATATATATATATATGTGATATTATATGGATATATTATATATTATAACTGACATTTATAAACTAACACATATCCAAACTATACATTATAAACTAACCTTTTTATAACTAACAAATATATATAAAAAATCAGCAAAACTGAAATCATAACATATATATATGTAACACCTTATATATGAAAATATAACTATATTTATATATAATATTTTACTGAGAACATGACATACTCAAAGTAAGGCAGGGGTGTCGTGATCGAGCACAAGGTGAAGCGGCTAGGGGATATGTGGCTATGGTGAGTTCGGCCAGATCTGGATGGAAGCTTTGGCGACGAGGTCGAGGCAGGTCTGAAAACCGATGGCGATGGTGGTGAGGGTGAACGGGTGTAGGCTGAGGATATGATGGTGCGGGTAGGTTCAGAATGAAGAGGTGGATCTTGGAGCTGCGAGGTGGAAAATGGTGATTTGGGTGCAGTGGGGTCGGCGTGGTATTTGATGGTGGGAGGCGGTGATTTGGGTGCAGTGGGGTCGGCGGTTGAAGGTGATGGGCTGGAGGGTGGTGGCGAGCTCGGGAAGAATGAGAGTTGGAGAGGTGAGAGGGTGCGACACTTCATGCTTTGGTGAAACAACGAAGTGAAAGACAAAGAAATGGATGAAGAAGAAGGCTCAGATCTGAAAGAAAAATATGGAGTCTGCTTACACTTTATACTTTGTCAATATAATTAATTTATTGAAGAAGAAACGGCAGGTTAGGAATAGAATAGGTTTGAATTTATATAGGGGTTTTAAATGTAGTAGAAACGGTACCGCAAAGATTCAGGTTACTCATTAAAGCAAATTATTATTGTGCAGGTTATACGTTCAAATTTGAAAAGGCAAAGGAAAGCTAACGGTCACAATTAAGGGTACCGATATGACGTACCGTTTCATCGTTACCGTCGCGTACCGGACCTCAAAGTACAGAATTGAATATACCGTAGAGATCAGCACGACGAGACGATCAAAACGGTATACAGATATTAGTGGTATGATCATCCTATCAAAAGTCAATAATCGATACCGAAAATGCTGTTATTCCGTACGGAATAATCCAAACGGAGCTAGAAACGTCGAAATTTCACGAAACGAATTTCGCAGTCTAATTCAGAGTGTTCTAAATAAATTTTCTCATGTTGACATATTTATGTTTCAGAATACTTTTAAATTCGCTGTTATTAACTGATTTAAATTGAAATAAAATTTCATAATAAAATAAACTTCCATATTATCTGATGAAAATTTACCAGTTTCTTTGTTTAATTAGACATATTATAAATATTAAATTTTTATTTCCAAATTCAAATATTTAAAATTTCACAAAATTTCAGTTTATTAAACGAAATAAAATTATTATAATTTACGGGTCGTTACATAGTTAATATTCTAAGAAATGTTAAATGAATAATTTGAGTAGTAAAAAGAAATACTATTTAGATATGAACTTAAGAGAAAGTAAACAAATAATAAATTAAATCATATCTTTGTAAATTGTTTGTAAAATAAATTTTCAAAGGATGTTTTAAGGTTTAGCTGTAGCTTTCTAAGATAATTATAATTTGAATAATATTGTGTAAAAGAAGATACATCTGTATAATATGATTATAAACTTAAGAAATGATTAATGAACTATGAAAGTTGAAATTTGAACTATGTAATGAAATTTTACTCAAGTCAAGCTGAATGGAATGAATTAAAGAAATGAATTATAAGATGAAAGTTAACTTAAGAAAAGTTGAATGAAATTGATTGTGATAAAAAGAAAAGTTTATTAATATGAATTTGTGTTATAAAATAAAATTTACTTAAGAAAGTTTATTAATATGAATGTGAATCAACGAAATGAACTAATGAAGCGTATAAATTAACTATGGATATTGGGTAATGTAAATTGATATAATTATGAATTAATTGGATGAATATTAATTGTTGGATGGTTTCTTTGGTTGTAAATCATTGTTATAATTGTTTTTGATTGCATATGATTGTTATGGTTGTGATTAGTGCTTTAAGTTATGATTTGGATTAACAATTCATGTTATATAGTTCTATTAAACTTATACATGCTTTTTATATCTTATTATAAGTGACTAATATTCTAAATTGAGTTGAGATAGGTACATACAAAGACCGTTTGGACGTATACGCAGATTTGATTTGCTTTTGCTTGCTTAATATGAGCAAACTCGCCCGTATTAATAATAATAAGGTACTTATCTCGGATTACTTATCGCACTTTTATATTTTCCCTATGGGATGCCTCATCATTGAGATGAGATGTATATTTGGTATATATTTGTGTTATATATTGTATTGTAAATTTTTACGATCGATCCGCGCAAAGGAGACGTTGTCGAAATTTTCCGTAAATTCGGGTGTTAGAAATTTTTTGAGATTTTAAATTTTATTACTTGTTTTTATATATAAGTTATCAGAGTGGCGTAGTGGAAGTGTGGTAAAGGTTTATAAATAAGATTTTAATGTTTTGTATGTTAATTGTTTTGAATAAAATATATCAAATGTTAGATTCCTTACTTAACCCATTTTCGAGGACGAAAAGTTTTGAGTGGGGGAAAGTGTAACGACCCGTATTTTTAACTATTTTAAATTATCAAATTTAATATGATTATCGAAAAAAATGGTTAGAAATAAAAATTTAATGATTTATTAATGTAGTTATTGAATATGAACTTGGATAAAATTTTGAAATAACAATTTCGATAAGATTTAAGGAAACCATTTGTATTAGAATGAAGTTCAATATATTTAATGTGTTTTAATTAATAACTGGAATTTAATAATAAATGTTGAATTATTTAGATGAAAATAAAATAATTATTTGATAACTAAAACTCAATCAATATTGATATAAATTTTCTATTACCGTGGGTTTTTGTTTTTAACATATAACGATGTCATAATCCATATTTCCAACAAATTAGGTTTATTATCCAATAATTCATATAACTTGAATATTATTTAAAACAATTCAACAATAGCAAGGAATCTTGTTGGATCCCTCCAACTTATTTCCCCCTGCAGCACAAACGTTATATAATCATAAAATATAGATCAACCGCTTCGAGCCAGAATTCATATACAAAGGGTCTACCGCACTTACACGGGAACGTAATGGGGTCTCATCTACTCCAATAGGCGGGAATATATCCAGACCAACTAATAAATATAGTAGTTCATCTAAACAATCATTCAATAATTTTTATCAACTATATATCATACTAGTTACCAAAAAGGTGAGTTTAACTGATAGAAATTTCTGTTGTCGCCGAGGCGTTCCATTTTGGAACTAAAATCGAATGACATCCAATTTTATCCCAAATTTCAATAGTCTCCAAATTCATCCAAACTATTTCCATTGCGAAGCTTTTGTTGTTACGAGCGCAATGAAAAAAGTTTCGCCTCGATTAGACCTCGTATGAGAGAGTTATTTAATTTCAAAGTTTAAACATTAAATAAATTAAATTATAAATTTAATGAATCCTCACTCAACCCAAAACCATCGGCCCAATCCGTTATGAACAGTTTTTCTTCCCTAATCTACTTTCTTTTTCCTAGATCCAGCATCGTGCATGGCGTGCACGTGCACGCACAACCCTGGCCACCAACGTCGCATCCAAGCTCACCCACACGTTGCACTCCTCTTCCTCGTCTCGACCCACCCTACCACCGAACCCCTGGCACCCCAAAACGAAATGTGACCATAGCGAACTCCCCCAGGCCATACGAAACTCGCGAACCATCACACGCCACCAGGCTTCACCAAAATCGTCCCTGAGTTGTGCCTCATCACCTACAACTCCAATCTCTCTTCCATTCCTCGAATCGATGATTAAAACTTTGAAAAACTTAAACCCTAGCCAATGAACCCATTCAACATTACTATCGAGATCCCTAAATCACTGACGCGCCCTCTAATACTCATATCATATGAAGATCTTGACCCTACGATTCTAACGAACCAAAATTTTCATTTTTTTTATCAAGTGTAGATTTACATTTTGATTTTTGAAGTTCTTTTTTTTGTTTACAGGCAACGTTATATAGGAGAAAAAGGTATGGTCTTGTTGTACGTAGAGGTATGAGTTGATGTACGAGGGTATGGCCCGATGGTGATGGGGCATGGCTGATTTATGGTCAAATCTAGGTATATAATAGTATATATATTATTTAAATTTAAATTATCAAGCTATACAACGTCCAAAAATCTCGAACTCCAAATGAGACATGCCGCCGGGCGTTCTATATATTATACCGCTATTCCGAATGTAATGGAACTTGTTTCGAGATCTAATTTGATCGTATGTAGAAGATAGCTTTTTGAACCCAATTATTATATTAAATTTTCAATATTAAATCCTATGCGTTTCAATCTTGCACGACCAAACAATACATCTAATCACCATGAAATTCGACGGCATACAATAATACACTATTACGGATCCAATGAAACTGGTTTCGTCAAAAGCCGAGGCATCCCCTTCGAAGGCTATTTTTATATGTTACTTAAAACGAGTTATTTTCAAAATTAGTTAAACCACCTTTAAATCCAATTTAAAAGTTTTACTATCTTCATTCTTTTTAAATAGAATTTAAATAAGCTTTGAAATTATTTTTATCCAGCTTAAAACCCAAGAATCAATGAATTAAACAAAATTCAATTATTAAATTCAACAATTAAATTATCCAAGAAATCGCTTATATTCGAAATTCAAGTTATTTAATCTATAAAATTAACTTTTCAATATTTAAAATTAATTAAATATTCCAAATTCGAATGACTAAAATTCTGGGTCATTACAGCAGAAATGTAGTATGTTCATAAATTCAATAACCTTATTTATAGGCTAGAAAGCCTTATGTTTTGCAAACCAAAATCTTTTTTTAAAAGGCACGATAGCCTACGTGTTTTAGAAAGTCAATGACCCAATATTTTTGGTATTATAGACTTATGCTTTACAAAATCAGAATGTTTGTTTTCGACACCCTATTCTAACGGTATGGATGTCGTAAGTTTACAAATTGAATAGTTTTTGTTTAACAGCTAGATAAGCCATGTATTTTAGAGGTTTGGCAACCTAATTAGGGATACAAATGTTTTAAAAGTTCGATAAACTATATGTTTTAGAAGTTCAGTAATCTCACCGGGGATACCAATGAATGTAGATTGAATACCTTTGAATGAATATTGTTATATTCTTATTATTATATGATTTATGATGTGTTCACATTAATTCGAAGAAAACTATATGTGACGACTCGGGTTTTGCCCGCTCGAAAATCAACATCCGTACTTCACATTGTACTAGAATGCCGCAGATTCGACCGTTCAAATCCGATTCGCCGGAGCTATAACACAATTAAGTAAATAACACAGCGGAAGAAAAGAATAATACATTGATATATATTATCTGATACAACAGAGTGATACAATGAATATCAATATACATCAGAGATATGATACAAGAAATAGCAGCGGAAAAGAAAAGGTAACAACAGCAGCGGAACAATATCAATAGAAGTGATAACTCCAAAATGATCTTCAGACAAGAATGAATCCACAACTCCAAGATAAGAAACTCCGATGAATGAACTAGCTCCAGATAATCTACTAAACCTGAATATCTGAAAAGAAACCCAACTCTAGACTGCTCGTGTGGAAAATTATGAGCACCCAGAGTTTAGGAAAGGAACAATAAACTCCGGATCAGTCATGGGACTGGTGTGAGCAACAAAAACAGTTTATCTTTAAACAACAACAAAAGGATTTTAAACATTGAAATCCGCAATGCTTTTGGAAAATGAAACTACCATAAGACCTCCCACCACACACACAATGCAAACGCAGAATTGGAGGAGATTTCTTCTTATGATAGTCAAACATGCTTACTACGCAAATCATTGGATATTATCATTAGTGCATAGTGTAGAAAAACATTTCGAAAGTATAATATTAATCTTAGCCAACATACGACCAGTATCGTATGCCTACTATAGCTACCATGTTCAATAGCAGGTTACCGCCACATTCCATGGCAGGTAATACAACTAAAACCGTACAAGGCTCGTATTGTTTTGTTTGGATTTCCAACAAATGGTCAGGCTAAGGAACTTCCTTCTGCCGCATGGGATCGCCTCTGGCGGGACGTCCCGAGAGACAAACTGCTCTCTGCAAAACAAGGCCGGGTTACCCCTGTAACAGGTAACTCACGAATATGCCACCCCCGGTCCTTTGGGACCTTTATCCGAGGCGCCTCTAAACCAACATCACACATAATAAAGTGTATCCACATGAGTAAGTATCTGGGCTCCATACCATGATACCACCCCTTTCCAGAAGGAAATGACATACCCTAAAGGGCGCGACCCTCATAACCTTGCCGCAACATTCCTGTTTCGACCATTTCCGAGTTGTGAGGCCCTGACGAAGTCTCGTCCACAAAGCTACGCTTTTTCAAAAAGTCACGCTTTGGGTCAACAGATGATCAACCTATGATCACAAAGATATAAGATCAAACAAATGATCATATCGCAAATGATCAAACACTAATCATCACACAGCAACACTTAGCATGCCACATTACCAAATTGGGAATATATCGCTGATAAATTTCAACTACATAACCTCTGAGCTCGTACGTCTCAGAGAAGGGTGTTAAGCTAAGAGAATAAATTCTCCACCACCAACAGAAATGTATTTGAAAGAAATCGGCTTTATATCTCAAAGTGTAATGTCAGACATACAATCCATACAAGTCTGTTTCGGGTTCGAACAGAACCGAAGGCACTTCTCACGAAGCCCTTGCAAATCCGGATAATTTCCAATCACGTCCGGACTTCCCGTCACTAAGGATGATAAAACCTCTATATCGGGGATCAGCCGATGCAGAGTAACTCGACGGTAATCCTTCCGTTTTCAAAAATATCCGGTCTTCAACACCGGTCTTCAAATGCTATCCATATACGACGTATCACATATTCGGAATGGGTTATACGACCCAAAGGTCCTTTCCCGGCTAACCCGAATAGTGAGCAAAATATTTAAAAACATATGGATATGAGATTTCAATTAAGTCACAACTTATTACCCAAAACTTTCCATTTGAATGGTTAAAACAAATTACCATTTACATCTTTTTAAACAAAAAGATTCATTTCAACAACCCTCAACGGTTTAAACAATTTTCACACTTTAATCTTTTAAACAAAAGATTCATTCACAGATTTTCCAAATTAATTCCCATTTCAATTTGATTAACTCGTTAAATCTTCAAATCAAAGATTTAACTTACAGTTTTCAAAACAATTCCATTTCAAATGATTTAAACCAATCATTATTTTAAATCTGTTAAAAATAAACAGATTCAAATCATAGCTTTTCAAAACAATTCATTCATAACTTGGAAAACCATTTTTCAATTCAATCTTGAAATTCCTTTAACTAAATTAGAATTTCATTTCTTATCTGAAAGCTTTTATTCTTTTAAAAACAAACAGTTCCATTTCAGAAAATCTGATTCATTCATACGAGTGGAAATCTTTGGGTTAAATCCAAATTCTCAAAATTATACTTTTAAATGGTTTAAATTTAGATAAACACATTTATAACATTTTCAATCCCTAGTTTCAAATCATAGGATTTAATTCCAAACTTGAATTCAAATTTAAATCAAATTATTTAAATTTTTCAAGACTCGATTAAGTTATTCAAAATAACTTTTATCTTTGAAATTCTATTTCAATTGCTTTTCACTTTAAACCCAAATTTCAAATTTCAAAATCAATTGAAATTAAAATTTCAATTTCAAAAACATCAAATTTAAATTATCTGTGACTTAACTGATTTCCACGTGAAATCCATATTTGTGTGTGTAAAGGTGTAGTCCAGGGGTTTTACACAATAGTGCAACATAATGAATCATCACATATCAGAATACAGAAATATAATTCGATAAGCGGTATAAGAACGACGCTTATCGTTCATTCACAGATCATAGATATATAAAGGTCACAGATAAGTAAACTACAGATCACAACATAAATCAGGATGTATAACAAAGCATCATATATCAGGGATATCAAACAAATTCAATCATCCAATAAAATTCAAACATTCATAAGTAAGGTCAGTTAATTGTCTGATTAATTTAAATCAGATAAGTCATCAATCGTGGTTAATTACATAAATTAATTTTTCAAACCATTTGATTTATTATCCTTTAATCATTTATTAATTAAATTAATTAACCTTAAATTATCTAATAATTAACCCTTAATTATTTATCTTTAATTGATTGATTAACCCTTAATTAATTACCACTTAATTAATAAAATTTCAATAGGTGATCATCCCTAACCACTTTCATTAATTTATTGATCTTTGATTACTTATCTTTAAATTAATTGCTTTAATTTATTAACCATATTAATTAATTATCCTTTCACTAATCATTTGATAAATAAATCAACTTTAATCATTAAATAAATTATCCTTAATCAATTATTTCTTAATCACTTGATTTATCAATTTTAATCATTAATTAATATTTAATTAATAATTCTTCATTAATGATTTTAACCCTTTAATTACTTATTTAATTTGTCCAATTTATCAATTAATTAAATAAATAAATTATCCATCTCGATTAACATAATTTAATGAATTTCAAATCGTTAAATCTTCCTCGGCTTTAAGATAAACCTCATTCTTATTAACGATTAAATTATCATTATCAAAAAGGGTTTTAAAACATGGTTAAGCATTAACTAAAGTAATTAGAATTTGTGTTAAAGTTTTAACCTTAATTGTTAAATACTTATCTGAATTTACAGTGTTTAAACTAATTTAAACAAGTGATTATCTTTATTTTGTTTTACAACATTATGTGGCAGTTTGTCTTAAACCCGAGAATCTCCTGGTTCCACTCGAGTAATGCTTCGGGTTCCTCATCAATATTTCCCGAGGCACTCACCTATATGCTCGTCTTCTCCTTCTTCTTCTTTTCTTTTTATTCTAGGAAGTTTTAAATTTGAAACTAAAGTATAAATCTAGCATCAGGAACTCACTTTCGAACTCGACCTGTACCCGAAGAAATCACCAAATTGCTCGAGAACAACTCGCGACCCACATCATCACGACACTGACACATCCTCTCTCCGTACACGTGCACGGCAGCACGACCCACTCCGACGAACCCCACCATCATCAGCAAGTCGTAAATCCCCCATCAACACGAAAAACCAAATCCAAATCGCCTTCAACAATTCAAATCGAAAATTTAGGCGTTCTCTTGGAAACTGAAACCCACCTCCCCTCAGTTCCACGTCTCGTCCTCGCCGCACAGTCCACTGGGGACCCTCACCCTTCGGCCACACCACGACCACAAGTCAATCCCCCATTTCCCAAATTCCCTTGATACTCGATCGCGAAGTGATGGCGAACTCCCCACGTTCACAGTCAAGTTCAAAAACTCGATAAAAACCCTAATTCGGCCTCGTTCTTCAAATTCACACAATATAAAAATTATTTCACATTTTTCTCAATATCATAGATGATCATATTATCTTCATACCAAATTTCAACCTTTATTAATGGATCATTCATTAGTAATTGATAATAATGCAATTTTTGTTCATATTTAAACTGCACCGGAAATACCAAGCTAAAAATCTTCATTTTAGTTTTAAAAATCACAACTTGCAGTAATAATTCAATATATAAACTTGAATTAGCATTTTATAGCATTCAAATTTATCAAAGAAGTGTTTGATTTACCTGTAGAACATGTTACAGTAGTATACTCTTACAATCATAGTTTTAATTAGCCTTTAAAATCTTAAAATTAGTTTAAACATATTGTTTTAGTTAACAACTTACAGATTAAAATTGTTTATTTGAACAGAAACATGATTTATGTATCAAGTGACAGGGAGATATATGTACAGAGCAACATATTGTTATCCCAACTTTTGGCAAAGTCGAGATACCCAAAGATTAACTGAAAATCAATGATTATTAGTCATGAACATCGATTGTGCATCGCAGGTTCACCATGGATATCGATGAATTTTGTCCGAGTCCGGATCGGGCTGCAATTGATGAGACATGTCAAGCAAGGCCAGATGAAACAACGTTCCAAGTTTCGAGTCAATCCGAGTTCGTATGCTCAAGATATCGCCAAAAGAAGATGGATAAGGTGGTATAAGGTCGAATCCATCAAACATACGTTGCCTCGAATCCATGAGAAGTCAGCTTACTTCGAATCCATCGATCAAGCCTTTGCCTCGAATCGATCCCGACGAGCCTTGCCTCGAACCCATCGGAATACGCCTTGCTTCGACTCCATTGAGCAAGCATTAGTTCGACTCCGATAGTTCGAGTCCACCCTCACATTCCCACCTTCGAATCCGTTAAATGAGAAACTCTTCGAGTCCATATAGTTAAAGAGCTTCGACTCCATCCCGCGAGCATCTTCGAATCCATTCAAGCAAGAAGCCTTCGTATCGATTAACTGAAACCTACCTTGATCGATTCGAAGAGAACGTTCATCCAATCGATTCGATGAAGTCATACCTTCGAATCCATTACATCGAATCCACCAAGTTATAACAGCTGAAACCACGGAGTCGACCCAGTCAACTCGGCATAGAAGTAGGATCGATACGAAGAAGGCGCTCCACGTCATCACAGAAGCGCGCGCTGGATCGATTCGAACGAATCGATTCGAACTAGATCGATTCGAACCAGGCTAGTCAACCAGAAATGCAACCTTGAATCGATCATAACTTGAGATCTACACATCCAAATGCTATGAAATTTTCGCAGAAGCTTGAGCACATGTTGAAGAATGTTCACGCCAAATTTCAGCTTGATTGGACAATTTCTTGATCGATTCGAACCTAGGGTCGAATCGATCCCGGTATGGGCCCGGATTTCCATAAAGCGGGCATGTGGGCCCCCTGACGTACCAGAACTGGTCTCCCCTCATTTTAGGCGAAATATCAGCCTCCTACACCTATAAATAGAGCCCCTGGTCATTCAGAAAAGGGGTCGGACAATTTGAAGACCTAAAGATCGCCCAGATTCTGTCAGATTTACTCCAGATCACCATTGCTGCCTTAGATTCAGACTTAATTCAGCAAATCAGTTGTAATACAACATACGAAATTGTAATCTTCAAGCATCGAGCAATAAAATCATAAAAACCTTGAAGTGGACGTAGGCCGGAGATAGCCGAACCACTATAAACTGTGTGTCACTGTTCATTATTTCTTAATTGCTGCTTGTTACTTGCTTAGATCTGTGATTTGTGTGTGAATACTGTTGATTCGTATTCATACGCTGGTGCTTTCACTACACTTAGGGTTTGTGACCATTTTTGGTGCAAACACTTTGGTGCTTTCACTGAGAACAACTAGCACCCGCTACACCAAATTCAAAATTTAGATTTGGAATTTTAAGGATTCAGATTTGACTCTACAATGACTCGACAAACTAGACAAAGAACTGAGAGGAGCCAACAGGCAGGGAGTCAAGAGGCATCCTCTGGCGCTGGAGAAGGACAAGCTTCGATCTACATTACTAGAGATGAGATGGAGGCTATGAATAACCTAATGCAGGAGAGAATGATGAAAAGCCAACAAGAGATGCTGCAGAATTTCTTCGAGCAGATGAGAGCTGCAGGGACGCAGAACCCTGGACCAGCTACAGCGGCTGTGAATGCAGAACCAGAAGGCAATCAACAAGGGCTTGGGGGCAGGCCCGCAGGATCCAACGCAGAAGTACCTTTGGAAGGAGCTCAACCGGCTAGGGCCAACACAAATGCTAACGAGCCACCCGAAGAGTACGTACCAGAATTCCCTACAAGACTCGGAGGGCAAGACAGAGACATGACAAGGGGGCAACCCCTAGATGGAGATGAAAGAATGATCGGCCTAGTAAGACGACTCATGAGAGGAGGGTTATCAGGAGGAGGATTGGAAGAAGTTAGTCGGAGTCCGTTCGCTCCGAATATCAGGAATGCAAGGAACCCTCCGAAGTTCAAACTACCAACGCTGAATCCTTATGACGGAAAGTCAGACCCGACCATGCATATCACCAGATATATCAGACACATGGAAGAACTGGGAGCATCCGAGGAAGTGATGGCACGATGTTTCCCCTTATTCTTATCAGATTTGGCTGCGCTTTGGTTTAGGCAGCTAGAAACCGGATCAATCAGGACATGGGGCGAGCTTGTGGATTGCTTCATGAAGCAGTTTAGGGTTCACGTGATGCGACCTAAGAGCGTGATGACTTTGGCATCAATAAAACAAAGGACCGGAGAGTCCATAAAAGATTTTTTGTTACGATTTAATACGACGGTGACTTCTGTAGATCGCCCGGACCCATCAATGATTTTTATGGCGGCAGTGGCAGGAGTTGGAGAAGGCACCGAATTCAAAGACTCTTTGACTAAAGATCCACCGCAAGATCTTGGAGAGTTTTTCCATGAAGCTGAAAAATTCATTCGATTAGAGGAATCACGAGCCGAGAGGCAGGAAATAAATGTTGCACAAGGCGAAGGAACCGACAGGGAACAGTCCAGGGCAGACAAAGGAAAGAGAAAGCAGGATGACGCACATGACGGTCCTGATAAACGGAAGAAATTCCGAGAGCCCAGATTCAGGCAATACACAGACTTGGTGGCAGGACTGGAACGAATTTACACCGAAACTCGGGGGCAACTCCCCTATCGAAAACCACCCAGGAGAGATCCCACGGAGCGGGAACGTAAGACTGGAAAGTACTGCCTATTCCATGAGCTGGATGGGCACACTACCGATGAATGCCGCCACCTGAAGGATGAGGTGGAAGAACATGCCAGGAGTGGTAGATTGCCGCAGTATGTCAGAGAACGTACGACGGTGGTTAGACCCGAACAACTACCGCATCAACCAAACAGGAATGATCCTGGGTCGGGATCACGACTCGTCATCAACTGATTGAGATGGCAAGGGCCAAGTTCAAGATTTGGACTCTGGTCGATTAGTTTTCTTAGATTTGATTTCCAAAATAAAACGTCTATCCCACTTACTCATGTACGGGAACCGGAGAGATCCCTAGGCATGCTCTGAGATGGAAATAGACCGCTCCGCCCGGAGAGGCATTATCTTGTTTTTCCTGGTGTTTGAGATTGAACATCTAGGATTTGAATTTAATAAAGAAACACTTATTAAAATAAACCTTTGACCGGAGAGTTAAAGGATGAACATTAAATATCAATATAAACATGATCGCTTTATGACCTTACCCGGAGAGGCGGGGTCCGGAGTGCAAGAAGTGAGTTACTTCGCCGGAGAGCGACAGGATCGACTCACTTAAGCATCGTTTCCCATTCACCGAAGAGTGATTGGATTGGGATCCAGCATGAACCCAGAGAGGCTGTGATCGACCAACGATTCAGGTCATAACATCGCTTAATGTTCAGATACACTGAACCGGAGTGCAGGGGGTGTAGCCGCTTCGCCGGAGAGCGGCAGGATCGGCTCACTCATCGTTGTTTCCCCTTCACCGGAGAGTGACAGGATGGGATCCAGCATGAGCCCGGAGAGGCTATAATCGGCCGAGAACGACCAAGACATCGCTATACGCCCTAACTGGGGCCAGAGTGCAAAGGATAGAAAGCAACGCCGGAGAGCAATAGGATCTTTCTATTCAATCGCTAAATCTAGAATAGGTTTGACAAGGGTCCGGAGTGACCATCAATAGTACGGAGAGACCGTAGAATTTCATTCTTAACTACCACTGGGAAAAAATTGATAACAATTCGGCTTCGAACAGCCATGGACTTGATTGAAAATGCTATAAGCTATGAGTAAAACATGAACTCACTGCATCCAATTTAAGACTGATCAAAACACACCTTTTACCAAAAAGGCATGTTTTGGGGGGCAAAATGTTATCCCAACTTTTGGCAAAGTCGAGATACCCAAAGATTAACTGAAAATCAATGATTATTAGTCATGAACATCGATTGTGCATCGCAGGTTCACCATGGATATCGATGAATTTTGTCCGAGTCCGGATCGGGCTGCAATTGATGAGACATGTCAAGCAAGGCCAGATGAAACAACGTTCCAAGTTTCGAGTCAATCCAAGTTCGTATGCTCAAGATATCGCCAAAAGAAGATGGATAAGGTGGTATAAGGTCGAATCCATCAAACATACGTTGCCTCGAATCCATGAGAAGTCAGCTTACTTCGAATCCATCGATCAAGCCTTTGCCTCGAATCGATCCCGACGAGCCTTGCCTCGAACCCATCGGAATACGCCTTGCTTCGACTCCATTGAGCAAGCATTAGTTCGACTCCGATAGTTCGAGTCCACCCTCACATTCCCACCTTCGAATCCGTTAAATGAGAAACTCTTCGAGTCCATATAGTTAAAGAGCTTCGACTCCATCCCGCGAGCATCTTCGAATCCATTCAAGCAAGAAGCCTTCGTATCGATTAACTGAAACCTACCTTGATCGATTCGAAGAGAACGTTCATCCAATCGATTCGATGAAGTCATACCTTCGAATCCATTACATCGAATCCACCAAGTTATAACAGCTAAAACCACGGAGTCGACCCAGTCAACTCGGCATAGAAGTAGGATCGATACGAAGAAGGCGCTCCACGTCATCACAGAAGCGCGCGCTGGATCGATTCGAACGAATCGATTCGAACTAGATCGATTCGAACCAGGCTAGTCAACCAGAAATGCAACCTTGAATCGATCATAACTTGAGATCTACACATCCAAATGCTATGAAATTTCACAGAAGCTTGAACACATGTTGAAGAATGTTCACGCCAAATTTCAGCTTGATTGGACAATTTCTTGATCGATTCGAACCTAGGGTCGAATCGATCCCGGTATGGGCCCGGATTTCCATAAAGCGGGCATGTGGGCCCCCTGACGTACCAGAACTGGTCTCCCCTCATTTTAGGCGAAATATCAGCCTCCTACACCTATAAATAGAGCCCCTGGTCATTCAGAAAAGGGGTCGGACAATTTGAAGAGCTAAAGATCGCCCAGATTCTGTCAGATTTACTCCAGATCACCATTGCTGCCTTAGATTCAGACTTAATTCAGCAAATCAGTTGTAATACAACATACGAAATTGTAATCTTCAAGCATCGAGCAATAAAATCATAAAAACTTTGAAGTGGACGTAGGCCGGAGATAGCCGAACCACTATAAACTGTGTGTCACTGTTCATTATTTCTTAATTGCTGCTTGTTACTTGCTTAGATCTGTGATTTGTGGGTGAATACTGTTGATTCGTATTCATACGCTGGTGCTTTCACTACACTTGGGGTTTGTGACCATTTTTGGTGCAAACACATATACATATGCACAGAATCATATTCAAACTGAAATATTCACAAACCAGATTATAAATGAATCTTGATCTATTTTTAAATAACTTAAAGCTTTAAAATTATTGTTTACTCACAGGTAAAAGAAGTTTGGAAAAAACAAGTTGCTCACCTTTGCCAATATCTGAAACAGAGGCTATATTGGTTTTGAAACTTTAAACTGGAATGTTGCTTAAAAATGCTTTTGCTCCTTGATTTACAAACTTATATGCATGCTTCAGTTTGCAAGAAAATGCAGGCTACAGATTTTGAAGTTGAATTGATGTTTATTTTTTTGTTTCTCAAGTTTGCTTTTGAATGAACAAAAATGAATATGGATGGTATGTTCATAAAAAAAGGAGAACAGTTTGTATATAGGGGAAGGTATCAAGGATAGGCTTCTTTTGTTAACTACATATATTATTTTATAAACTAAATCTCGGCTGAGAGATTTTCTTTTGTGCTTGGTACATATTTTTCTCTTGCTTTGTTTGATAAAGATATTATTTTATTTTGTTTGTTGACTTCAACTGTACAAACAATGGGCTGAGATGATATGTTATAGTGTACTAAGGTATAGGTATTAATTGCTTTGTACAACATTTACATATAACTATCTATATACTATATCTTATGTTCATTTCGGTGGCTGATGGAATATTTGTATGGGGCTGAAATGATATTGTATAGTGTACTAGAGATATTTTTTTCTTCTTTGTTTGATTAAACATGATCTCGGCTGAGATGTAAACATTATACTTTTCCAAACACATTTGTCAGCGAGATGATATTGTGGTGTGCTAACATTAAATGCACGAGTACTTTGTGTTTCCTTACTATATTTTTATTTTCTTTTTACTTTACTTTGCATATTCTGTATATGTACCAAGATACTTCTTTTACTTGTTCTATTCTACTACTACACATACATATTTACTTGCCTAAATGCTTTTCCAGTTCACACTTGCTTCATTTGTTTTGTTGACTATGCTTCGTTTTGTTTATCTACTTACTTATATATATGTTTGTTTAACTTTAAATATCATTTGCTGTCTTGTTTTCAAAAGCTTATGCAATTGTTTCCTTGTTTGTTTTATAAATTTTATTACATAGATATTTTGTTAGAATTTAATTTATATGTTTATTTCTATTTTACAAATCTATATAATTTATCTTATATATATTTATATCTCTATTTTAAATACTTATTATTATTATTTTACTTTAATATTTTATTATCTTATATTTCTATTTATTTATTTTATAAATCCAAATTATTATTAACCATCAATTCTAAATTTTTATATGATTTAATATATATTCTGCAAATGATCGAGGAAACTCACTTCCATCTATCGATTAATTTCACAATTTAATTCAAAATTAATAAATTATCATTTTAGATTTATATAAAATCCGGGGTCGTTACACTATATGACATGTGATGGATAGTCCACATGATATATAGCAGATGGATAGTCTCTATGATTTGATAGGTTCATAGTAATCTTAGGAAAACTATGACATGTGCGATGGATAGTCCCATGACCTTAAGTAGATAGACTTTGTGTGATGGGTAGTCCATATAACCCGAGATAGATAATCCATATAATGTATGATATGGTTAGTCCATTAAATTTAAGATAGATAGTTTATTTTATGAAGTTGGTTTAGGGTGAGGAAGTGTATAACCCCATGAAGATAGATTAGTCAGACTTACCCATATTACATGCCTACATATGATTATGTTATGGTGTTCTAACCACTATGGTTGTAGATGCACGGTTTATGATTGTCATATTTGGTAAAGATACTAGTATGGGGAAAAACCGTTTCGTTCAGCGGCGTGGTCTCACTATATGTCTAATTTTGTTTGAGATGGTATATTATTATTCACACCCGACTTTTTGTCTGATTCAAAGTTTTTTTTCCCCTTCAACTCTTGGATACTCACTTGATTAGGCCGGGAGTTGGGTTTTCAGGTTTTCAAGTTTGACGAATAAGCTTGCGGAGACGTACAGGAGGCAAGCTAGCTATAGGAACTTTTATTTTCTGCTGTGTTGTTTTTCTTGTTTGAATGGACATGAATTATAACTGCTAGTATTTAGACTCTGATCAACCAAAAGGGAAACTTCATATATCGCTCTTGGAGTATTATGTAATTATTATATTTTATCCGAACGAGGACAGAAAATGAGATTATGTAATGAATATGAAAGTTCAATAATGAAATATGTTTTGAAAATTTTCATATTCCCGTGCTTTTGATTTTATTGATACTATTAGCTGATCACATTTTGTCACTAGAGAATAATACTATTTATGACTACATCATCAGTAGCGCTTATTTTCGGGCCTCAAAGTGGAGGATGTTACAACTTGGTATCAGAGCATAGGTTTATGTAAAACTTAAAATGATTTTGAAAACATAATCCAAATAAATCAGAGAATAATATTAGGGTATGGGATAATGCTATAGTAACGTACCTGTATATGTGTCTGTGTGTATATACATACATATATATATATATATATATTTGTGTGTGTGTGCGTGTACATTTATTATATCACTATTCTCCCCTCTCTTAGACCATTCTTCTATATCTTACAAAGATTCGTATGTAGATTAAAGGATGCAACATATAGAAGCAGGAAATGGAAGAGTGGATCTATGTGGAGGAAGCACCATACAAAATGGAAATGTTCGGCCCAACACCAGAAGGAACCCGGGTCGACAAGCGACTGCTAATGTAGGTGTTGGGATTCCACCAGTAGATATGGGGACTATGTATCAGTTTTTTGTCAATATGATGCAAGATGGAGCTACTGGTTTGGATGGAGGTAACACTGCTAATGCAGGAGGAGCTAATCCCGAGGTGCCAGTTGGAAATAACTATGTCAAGTTGAGTCGTGACTATACAAGTCTTAGAGGAAAGCCTTTTCTAGGAATGAAGAATGCTATTGAAGTTGATAATTGGCTGTTGCACTGTTGGAGAAACTTTGCTTACTTGGGCTTGAATGATGAGCAGAAGAGAAGGTTGGCTTTTAGATAGTTGTAAGAAGTTATTTTTTGCTGGTGGAATGGTGTGACTGTAGGAGTCCCAGAGGAGGAACTGACTTGAGTTGAGTTTAGAAGGAGATTCGAGGAAAGGTTCTTATCTGAGATAGCCAAATCAACTTTGCTTAGGAAGTTGATGTATTTGGAGTAAGGAAAAATGTATGTTCTGAAGTATGCAACTAAGTCTGGTGAATTGTCTAAATACGGATATGCTACCATAGTTACTATGAATAAAAGGAATGAGAAGTTAATTCGGTGATTGAAACTGGAGAATGCTGGAGCAACCATGTCGCATCTCAGAGAACCATGTGACATGGTAGTAGAGATGTCGATAAGGAACGAGGAAATGCTTTCGACCTTTGGAAAGGACAAACCTATGGAGACTTAAGGTCTTAAGTGGAAGAAGAGAAAGTTCTTCAAGAAGAAGAGAGCTCAGGAGGGTGGAGCTACCAAGAAAGGGAAAGCTGATATTGTTAGCTATAAGTGTGATAAGAAAGGGCACTATGCTAATGGGTGTCAATCTGGTGATGGAAAGACAATTGTGGAAAAGAAGAATATAAGTGTTATAACTACAAGCAGGTGGGGCATTACAAGAACAAATGTCCAGAAGCGGTCAAGGCTGATAAAGGAAAGGTTTTTGTTTTGGAGACGTCGGCTTCTAGGCCGACCATAGGGGAGAAAGGAAAGTCTGTGATGGAAGGTACGCTTATGATTCATGGCATACCTGTTAAAGTATTATTTGATATTTGTGCATCATATTCTTTTATCTCACATTGTTTGGTAGATAAGTTATGTCTACAACAACCATACCATGTTACTTCCTTAAGGTTTCAAATTTGATAGGAGGGCATGCAACTCATGGGATGAGATGTGACCATTTAGAAATTGAATTGTTAGGTCATACTTTTGCTTGCAATTTGTATGTGTTTGATTTTGTGGACTTCGAGATTATTCTGGATATGGATTGGTTAAGCAGATATGATGCTAGGATATTTTTTCAGGATAGGAAGATATCATTTAGACACCCTAATAGCAGTGATCCGGTTATATACTCAGTTGAAAATTCAAAGTTGGATGTTTGTGCTTTATTGGGTGCAATGAAGGAGGAAGATGAGTTAAATTGAGGTTTTATTGTAAGAGAGTATGCGGATGTATTTGAGCCAATTATATGATTACCATAGAAAAGAGCTATTCAGTTTCAAATAGATCATGTATCTGGAGCTAAACTCGTGAGTAGACTGTCTAGCAGAATGACACCAACTGAGATGAAAGGGTTAAAGGTGCAATTAGTGGAATTAGAAGGGAAGAGTTTTATTAAACCAAGCAGTTCGCCTTAGGGAGCGGCTACGGTGTTCGTGAAGAAACCAGATGGGTTTTTATGGATGTGTATTGATTAACATAAGTTGATTGAGAAGACGGTAAAGAATCGGTATCCTTTGCCAAGAATAGATGATTTATTTGATCAGTTAAGTGGAGCCAAAGTATTTTCCCAATTGGATTTGGCAACAAGGTCCATCAATTGAGAGCGGCGAAAGACACTATTCCTTTGACAGAGTTTCGAACAAGGTATGGTTCATATGAATGGTTAGTCATGCCCTTTGGACTGACCAATGCGCATGCTTACTTTGTGGATTTGATAAACCGGATCTTTTGAGAGCGTTTGGATAGATTCATGTTAGTTTTTATAGATGACATTCTAATATATTCTAAGAATGAGCGAGATCATGAGACCCATTTTTGAACAGTGCTTGAGACATTGAGATAGCATCAATTAAAAAGCGAAGTTTTCAAAATGTCATTTTTGGAAGAGAGAAGTGAATTTTCTTGTTCATGTAGTTTCAAAAAAGGGCATCCGTGGATCTAGCTAAGATTGAAGCTATTAATAATTGAAGGGACCTGAGATTGTGACGACCCGCATTTTGGAAGGTCTAAAACGGTTAGGAAATCTTCGGCCTATGGAACCGTGTGTATTTTCTTTCCGGTTAACCCCCGACCTATTCGATTGATCGTTTTGACCTTTGGGTCTAGTTTACCGATGATACGAGGTGGACTTTTTATTGTTTGGAGTGTGAGCTTACTATTGGTTAGTAAACCGTTTAGTGCGAACGTGGGGTATGGGACTCATTGTTAACACTTTACGGGTTCCTCTCCAAGAAGTTTGTGACACATTAGCCTCTGGGCAGCCAGTACTGGACCTCTGGGTCACCACGCCTCTGGGCAACCGTCTCTGGACACCTGTTCTATGGAGCAGTTTCTTTTTCGGCATGTGCCTCTGGGCCTTTATCCTTCTGGAAAGGATCTCGCCGTCTCGCACGTTCCGCATCTGTGTGAGTGATCGATCACAACTCTACAGTACTTGGCAATAACGACTCCGGTCGGTGCACGTGCCATTCGGTGTTGGTTCTATGGAACCATACGATGTAAGTGCGATTACCTTGTGGATTCACAGTGTCTTTGGACACTGCTTTTCAGTGTTTGATTTCATTGACTTTTCAGTATATCCCCATTGCTCTTTGGAGCATCGATCTTTGCTTGGGCATTGATTACAGACTCTGGTCACTCTTGGGATTATTGCCTATGGGCAACTTTATATAGCTTTGGCTATGCCGATGATATGAGGCGATTTTATTTATTCAACACTTTGGTGCTGATATTCTCTTTGGAGATTTTTACTGTTGATTGATGATTAGGGACCGTCATTATATTCATGTGGTCCAAAATACTCTTCTCTTAGGAAAAGTACTGCTTTATTTAAGTACTGCATTATTATATATCTCAGTTATTACTGATTGTTTAGCTAGCCTGACCCGAGTGTTTTCGCTCGGGTCAGACCAAGTTGTTTCAGGTTAGGTCTCTGGACTTAGCTTCTGTGCTTCCGCTTGGACATTATCTGTTATGCTGATAGATAGCACTTTTATTTGTCCACTATTCCGCTACTCTGTTATTATTCAGACTTTGATATGTACATATTTTTGACTCACATGTGTGGGCAGTGGCTTTGTACCCACTTAAAGTATTTGGATCTGTATTGACGATGTATTGTTCTGGGATTTTATATCTGTTATGTGATTCTGTTCTGTGATGTTTTATCATTTTATTACTATGCTTATTCTGATAGATCTTTAGCTATTGTAATTTCGTTATAAATATTTATTGAATATGTCGAACCACTTGAAAAAAAATAGATACCACCCTTTCGACGTATTCAGTAGATAGTTATAGCTTGATTACAAATGGTCGCTTCCACTATACTCTATTCTCCGCTTTAACAGACGGTATTACTCCCGTAATACTCTTTGTTACAGTGGGTCTCAGAGTGGGGCGTTACAGCTTGGTATCAGAGCCAAGGATCAGAATTAAGCAGAACAAACATAGAACAGACATGTAGTACAATACGTTATAATACGATCCAAATTGAACATATCCACCTTTAGATAAATAAGTTAGGAATATGTGTATGAATCTATTATATTCCGTAATATTCCTTAATGAATTATTTATCTTTGAATCATGCTTAACTAAATCTACCGATCATATGTTCCAGAGTGTCCCTAACCTCTCTATTGCACCTTCTGCAAGAAGGAGGGACATAGGATCTCCGCTTGTCCTATTGCTCCAACTAGTGCCAAGCCTGGCAGGCTTAATGCTGCCAAGGCTCCTACCACTTCTACTCAGCCTAAAGGTACACATCCTTCCGTTCTTGAAGGCTCTATTTTATTTCATGGTAGATCTTGTAGAGTTCTCTTTGATACGGGTGCCTCTCACTCATTCGTATCAAAGGAACTAGTTGATACTTTATCTTTGGATGTTACTTGTCTGGTTTCTTCACTAAGGATTGTGAATCCCATTGGTGGATCCACGACCCTTAGCTTGCTCTGTGAGAATATAGATATTGATCTTTGTGGCTTTTCTTTCCGTGAAAATCTCCACGTTATGGAGTATTTGGGCTTTGATATGATTCTTGGCATGGATTGGCTCGTTCACCATGACGCCAAAATCATTTGTTCGGAGCGGATATTATTTCTTCGTCATCCTGACTCATCCGCTCCGTTAGCTATTGCTCTTCAAGATGTTGGGATTTCTTATATTACTTTATTTGCTCTTGATTCACGAGATGAGAATGTGGACATATCTCGTATTCCTATTGTTCGGGATTTCCCCGACGTATTCGAGCCAGTATCCGGACTACCGCCAAAGCGAGCTATTGAGTTCCGCATCGATCTCATTCCAGGCTCTCATCCAGTTGGGCGTCCTCCTACGAGAATGTCTACTAAAGAGAATGAGGAACTCAGGAAGCAGTTAGTTGAGCTTGAAGCGAAGCAGTTCATTCGTTCCAGTTCTTCGCCATGGGGTGCTGCTGTGGTCTTCGTTAAGAAGGCTGATGGCTCTCTTAGGCTTTGCATTGACTATCACAAGCTCAATGAGATGACCATCAGAAATCGCTACCCACTTCCTCGGATAGACGACATGTTTGACCAATTGAGCGATGCGAAGGTCTTCTCTCAGCTTGACCTTGCCACCGGATTCCATCAGCTACGAGTCGTGGAAGACAGCATTCCTCTTACAACATTTCGCACTCATTATGGTTCTTTTGAGTGGTTGGTCATGCCGTTAGGCTTGATGAACGCACCGGCTTTCTTCGTCGATCTTATGAATCGAGTATTCCGGGAATACATCGATAGATTCGTTCTGGTTTTCATCGACGATATTCTTATTTATTCTAGATCCGAGGCAGAGCATGCTCATCATTTGCGGATCGTCTTGGATACTCTTCGTCAGCATCAGCTTAAGGCCAAGCTCTCCAAGTGCCATTTTTGGGAGAGCAAGGTCAAGTTCTTGGGCCATATTGTATCATCTGAGGGTATTTCTGTCGATCCTGCAAAGATCGAAGCTATTCAGAATTGGAAGCAGCCCGAGAACGTTCATGATATTCGCAGCTTCCTTGGTCTGGCGGGTTATTACCGTCGATTTATCAAGGATTTCTCTCGTGTTGCACTTCCCCTCACGACTCTGACTCGTAAGGGGGTTCGTTTTATTTGGTCTGATAAGTGTGAAGCTTCCTTTCAGCGACTGAAGGAACTTCTCACTCATGTTCCTATCCTTGTGGTTCCTGAGAGTAGCCAGGATCTTGTTGTTTACACCGACGCTTGTGGTAGCGGCCTCGGTGCTGTGCTTATGCAGAAGGATCGGGTAGTTGCTTATGCTTCTAGGCAGCTACGTCCGAATGAGGTTCGCTATCCGACTCATGATCTTGAGTTGGCAGCTATCGTCTTTGCTTTGAAGACGTGGCGTCACTTTCTATTAGGCGAACGCTTCACTCTTTACACCGATCACAAGTCTCTGAAGTATTTATTCAGTCAGAAGGATCTCAATATGAGGCAGCAGCGATGGCTTGAGTTTCTCGCCTCATATGACTTAGACATTCAGTATACCCCTGGCAAGGGTAATCGTGTGGCTGATGCACTCAGTCGCAAACACTCGGCAGTAGTTTCTATGATGATAGCTGAGTGGGATATTCTTGAGACTCTTTCTATGTGTGATATTCGTAATCGAGCTCCGTCTACTGATCCTCAGATCTTGTTATTCAGCTTGGAAGCTCGACCTATTCTATTGGATCGCATTGCCCATGTTCAGCGGCAGGATCCAGACTTGTTGCAATATATTCATCTCCTTGAGTCGGGATCCAGTGATGAGACATTGTCGGATTATTCTATTGATTCTCATTGGTGTCTTCGCAGGAAGAACCGTATTTTGGTACCATCTGATTTATCACTTAGGCGCGACATTCTAGACGAGTGTCATCGCACTAAGTACACTATACATCCCGGGTCGAGTAAGATGTATGTCGACATGTGTCGCCTATTTTATTGGGAGGGCATGAAGAGTGATGTTGCAAGTTATGTAAGTCGTTGCATGACTTGTCAACAGATCAAAGCTGAGCATCAGCGTCCATCTGGTCTTCTTCAGCCGCTAGAGATTCCATTGTGGAAATAGGATCAGATATCCATGGATTTTATTGACGGTCTGCCTCGATCGAGGTCAGGCCATACTTCTATTTGGGTCATAGTCGATCGCTTGACCAAATCAGCACATTTCATTCCTATTAAGTCCACTCGGACTGCTCCTCAGCTTGCCAAGCTATATGTGAAGGAAGTCGTTTGACTTCATGGCATTCCTAGCTCTATCGTCTGTGATCGAGACACTATCTTTACTAGTCACTTTTGGAAGTGCCTACAGTCATCTTTGGGCTCAAAGCTGAATCTCTCGACTGCTTATCATCCTCAGACTGACGGTCAGAAGGAGAGGGTGAATCGTGTTTTAGAGGATCTTTTGCGCTGTTGTATTCTGGATTTCGGAGGTAGTTGGGAGGATCACTTACCGCTTGTAGAGTTCTCCTACAACAACAGCTTTCAGTCTAGTATTGGCATGGCTCCTTTCGAGGCTCTTTACGGAAGGCCATGTCGTTCTCCTGTGTGTTGGTTAGAATCTGGCGAGAAGCTCCTTCTTGGTCCAGATTCAGTTCGGGAATCTTCGGAGAAGATTATTCTTATTCGTCAGAGAATGAAAGAGGCGCAGAACCGTCAAAAATCCTACACGGACAACCGTAGGAAGCCTCTTGAGTTCTCCATTGGTGATCATGTCTTTATTCGAATATCTCCTATGAAAGGGGTTGTGCATTTCAGCTCTATAGGGAAGTTGGCTCCTCGCTATGTTGGACCATTTCCTATTACGGAACGCATTGGCCCCGTGGCTTATCGAGTGGCTCTACCTGCTCACTTCTCTGGAATACACGACGTGTTCCATGTTTCCCAGCTTCGCATGTGTGTCCGCGATCCTGATTCTATCATTGAGCCGCATGCTGTGCCTGATTTAGAGATCTTACCTGATTTATCTTTGGAGCAGCAACCTCTTCGTGTGCTTGATTCGGAGGTTAAACGCCTTCGCAACAAAGAGGTCCCACTTGTGAAGATTCAATGGTCACCGAATCCTAAGGACTGCACTTGGGAGACCAGAGAATCTATCGAACGCTCTTATCCTGGCTTTCTCCCACCTTCTTCTACGGGTGAGAATTCTCTATTTTATCTCTATCACTTTTTTTGTGGATTTGACGTTATAGACGACATCTATCTTAAGGAATTGCGGGGACGCAATTTTCTTAAGGGGGGAGTCTGTAACAACCCGGGATTTGCATTACCAATTAATAAATAAAAGTTTGGATTTTTATTTATTTTAATGAAGCATAAAAGGATTTGGAATAACAAAATTTATTTGAAAAAGGCTATTTTAATTAAATGGGAAATATGAGATTTTAAAATGAGGATAAAATGTTATTTTGGAAAATTAAATATTTTAAGAGAAGTTTTAAAACGGGTTTGGGTAAGAGAAAAAAAATGAGTTTTATAAACATATATGAACACTTAGACTAATTTTTGGAAAAAACATGTAAATAACTCTCTTCTTATTGGGTTACTAAACCTAGCCCAATAACCCACCCTAAACCTCCTCTATAAATTATCTCAAACTCTCCTAACCTCATTCATTCATCCCTAATCAAAACCCTAATAATTTCCTAAAGCTTTCATAACAAAAATGGCCTCTATCTTCATCTCCTTCTAGTTTTTGCTTATGCAAGTCATTCTATGCAAAGGTAATGCAAATACCCATCTCAAATCCATTTTATATCTCTCTAATTTCTGAAATTTAATTGGTAACACATGTTTTATGTGTTTTTTTGATCTTATAGCCTCCTAATCATCTTTTGCTAACTTGGGTTGATGCTATAGTAGTCTTTGTTGCTTTTGTGAGAGGTATATTGCTAAAAACCTCTTCTAATATGTGTTTAATCATTTTTTGATTTCGGTAATCATTTAGTAACACATGTTTTATTATGTAACATGTGAATCATAGCTCTTTGATCCTCTTTGCTTTCATTTTGGGTGTGCACATAAGTTGCTTGCTATATTGGTTGAGGTAAAATTGCTAGCTAAATCCTTTTTTACTTGATGCTTCTATAATTTTCGTTTTGGAATTGTAGCTGAAACGAAATCAGACATAACTTCTTCATTTCTCATCCGTTTTTGGTCAGGTTTTTTTTGTTGCAAACTAGATTCAATAAGGAACACTTTTTGTACAGTGAGTTTTCTGTAATTTTGCAATTTAGATGACCTGAAATGCGTTCAAAGACAGAAGACCAATTCTGTCTTTAACAAGTTATCTTGAGTTTCAATCTGATATTGTTTTGCATGTATCTCTCTCGTTTTTGATCCGAATTAGATAACTTTGGATATTCCGGAAAGCTTAAAACATATGCTCAATTTTTGTTCAGTGAGTTTTCTATAATTTTACCATTTAGATGACCTGAAATGCATTCAAAGACAGAAGACCAATTCTGTCTTTAACAAGTTATCTTGAGTTTCAATCTGATATTGTTTTGCATGTATCTCTCTTGTTTTTGATCCGAATTAGATAATTTTGGATGTTCCGGAAAGCTTAAAACATATGCAACAATTTTTGTTCAGTGAGTTTTCTGTAATTTTTCCATTTAGATGACCTGAAATGCATTCAAAGACAGAAGACCAATTCTGTCTTTAACAAGTTATCTTGAGTTTCAATCTGATATTGTTTTGCATGTATCTCTCTCGTTTTTGATCCGAATTAGATAATTTTGGATGTTCCGGAAAGCTTAAAACATATGATACAATTTTTATTCAGTGAGTTTTCTGTAATTTTGCCATTTAGATGACCTGAAATGCATTTAAAGACAGAAGACCAATTCTGTCTTTAACAAGTTATCTTGAGTTTCAATCTGATATTGTTTTGCATGTATCTCTCTCGTTTTTGATCGAATTAGATAATTTTGGATATTCCGGAAAGCTTAAAACATATGCTACAATTTTTGTTCAGTGAGTTTCTGTACTTTTGAGTCTAACTAGGTCAAAAATTGATTTCTCTACTATCTTCCCGAGAGCGATACACATATTAGCTCTGTGGATGAAACTAAAACTATTTTGGTCATAACTTTTGAGCCGCTAGTCGGAATTTGACAATTTTGGTCTCGTTGGAAAGATGGAGTTATAAACTCCATATTTGGAAAGTTTGGTCATCATCTGAGTTCATTAGGCCCTTCGAATTTCCTGTCAGAGTTGAACCCAGATCGCTGTGCAAAACAGTGCATTTCATGTTTCTGTGTCCGACTTTGGAACGTCGCTACGCCTTCGTTTCAAGTCAGAATCAAGTAATTCTTTCTGTATTCTGAAGTAGGAATGTCGGACTACGTTCCTACCAATTTTCATGCCATTCGGATTCAGTCTGCTGGTCCGAATAATTTTCCGAACTTGGGTTCGCGTCAGTTTTGGACAATTTTCCAACACTTAGAATATTTTCAGTGATTTTCTGGTTTTATCGATTTCTTTGAGATTTGTCTCTGGATTTTGTACATGGGCCTTATAAAAAGGTTTTAAAAGGATTTTTCGCTCCGAAATGGCTTTCGAAATTATTATATAATATTATTTTTAATTAGTAAACTATTTACTCCATAATAGGAGAGTTTTCAAAAGCCGTTTTAAAGTGTTCTCCAAATCAATTATAAATCCGTTTCGAACCATTATTTTCTATAATAAAAATCTCACACTCACTTTTTAGCACGTCGAGCGAAGTGGAAAGGTGCTTAAACGGTTAGGAAATCTCCGGCCTATGGAACCGTGTGTATTTTCTTTCCGGTTAATCCCCGACCTATTAGATTGATCGTTTTGACCTTTGGGTCTAGTTTACCGATGATACGAGGTGGACTTTTTATTGTTTGGAGTGTGAGCTTGCTATTGGTTAGTAAACCGTTTAGTGCGAACGTGGGGTATGTGACTCATTGTTAACACTTTACGGGTTCCTCTCCAAGAAGTTTGTGACACATTAGCCTCTGGGCAGCCAGTGCTGGACCTCTGGGTCACCACGCCTCTGGGCAACCGTCTCTGGACACCTGTTCTATGGAGCAGTTTCTTTTTCGGCATGTTCCTCTGGGCCTTTATCCTTCTGGGAAGGATCTCGCCGTCTCGCGCGTTCCGCATCTGTGCGAGTGATCGATCACAACTCTAGAGTACTTGGCAATAACGACTCCGGTCGGTGCCCGTGCTATACTTGTATTATCTGATGATTTTTATATCCATTCGAGTACCGCCATTCGGTGTTGGTTCTATGGAACCATACGATGTAAGTGCGATTACCTTGTGGATTCACTGTGTCTCTGGACACTGCTTTTCAGTGTTTGATTTCATTGACTTTTCAGTATATCCCCATTGCTCTTTGGAGCATCGATCTTTGCTTGGGCATTGATTACAGACTCTGGTCACTCTTGGGATTATTGCCTATGGGCAACTTTATATAGCTTTGGCTACGCCGATGATATGAGGTGATTTTATTTATTCAACACTTTGGTGCTGATATTCTCTTTGGAGATTTTTACTGTTGATTGATGATTAGGGACCGTCATTATATTCATGTGGTCCAAAATACTCTTCTCTTAGGAAAAGTACTGCTTTATTTAAGTACCGCATTATTATATATTGACAGGGACGCGGAAGATGATCTTAAGGCTATTTAACACTAGAGGGGGGGTGAATAGTGTTTTAAGAATTTCTTTAAAACTTCTTTAATTTAAATTGATTTAACTAACTTAATGCAAATACACAATCACAGATCAAATCACAGAATCACAAACAGATGCAAATATAAATAAAAAGCAAGTAAAGGAAAGAACACACCAGGAATTTTATACTGGTTCGGTGTTACCCTACATCCAGTCCCGCACAACTCGTACGGCTTTCTATTCAATAATAATCTAGATTACAATCCCTCGATTCCAAGGCGACGAGGTACACCCTCCAGATTCTTAGGTCTCTGGGTAGAACCACTTGATTCACAGGACACAAGTTCACCCGATCGATTTCCAAGGACACGATCACACCTTTATAACCCTAAACAAGTTTCTTTGAGTACAAATGTATCTATAACTCTGATAAGCACTGAGATTCTTTGAAGAGAGTGGCAGAGAATCAAACTAGAGATATTCTGGTTTGATTCACTTAAGATTTCGGCAGAATATGGATAGGATGATTAGAAAATAAGATAAGAGAATAAAGAGGAGAGAAAATAAAGAATGTAGTTACTGGAAAACGTTCATAACAGTCTCTATTTATAGAGAATGAATGGATGTGTCCATTCGAAGAGATTTAAACGAATAGACACTTCTTTTGAAAACAACCTTTGCTATAACGGGAAGCATGTCGACATGACAAGTAAAGAGGATGTCGACATGGTCTAGTAAAAATGATGATTTGCTTTTCTTTGAAAATGATGATTTAAAACATATGCAACTTTATTCAAATGGACTCTTTGTATTTGTATAAGGTATTTAGAAGTAGAAATACTTATGAATATATATATGTATATATACTAAAATATATTTTAAAATCAAGGTAAATAAACTAAAGTAAATATAATATTAAAATAGATTTTGAGGCTAAAATATCAAGGACAATTTTGAAATCAAAATATAACAAAATGATAAATATGATTTTGAGGCTAAAACATTTTTGGAAATACGAACGAAGGTTTTTCTTTTGAAAAGGAATATTTGAAAATCATTTTATGAAACAAGAGATAATTTTGAAAATCATTTTGAATCAAAATTAGTGGATAACAAAATAGGGCTACTATCCGTTCCACTAGATATTTCGTGAGTTCCATCTCACTAGGGTTCCATCCCTTTAACAAGAACGAAGTGGATTCCATTCCACGAGTAAATTGGATAAAAAAGAATGATAGTGCTTTCAAGGAGTTTTAACAAATATCTAACCTAACTATATTATTTGTCTTGAACTCTTGAATATCTTGAATCTCATGAGTCTTCAATCTTGAACTCTTGATCTTTGTCTTCTTTACTGTACAGTCTTCTTTTGTTGATACCTGCATATAGATTTCCTGCACATATATATTTTATAACACTTCTATAGTTGTTGTCATCAAAACCGACTATCCTATGGACTAACATTCTCCCCCTTTTTGATGATGACAACCTTTGTTTATAAAATATTTATATTCTCCTTATAACTCCCCCTAAATCTAATAACTCCCCCTTAATCTATGCCTAACTAACCTATTTTATACTGACTAACCTATTTTATACTTCTCCCCCTTTGTCATCAACAAAAAAATGACATCAACTCCCCCTAAATCTATGATATTTAATGATAGTGTTATCATTAATAATACTGAAACTAGATATAACAATGCTAAATATTGTATACTCAGAATGATATATATGAGTAATATAAGAATGAGAATAATACGTGTAACCACAGATTATTTTATTCATTTCAATATTACTATATACATGACTATTTAAACTTATAAACACATAAATTACTAAAACAAGAAAATAAACAACTCAACGGTTGTTTTTGATGATGGGAGACTTGTGGACAGGACAATTTGGGTAATGGAAACAGAAATTTCCATGTTGTTCCACAATGTTCTCATAAGCATCAAAACAGACTTCCCCTACACATACTGCTTCATCATCAGTTTCTTCCTCCATTGGTTCTTCCTCTTCTTCTTCGTCTTCGTCTTCTTCTCCTTCTTCATTTGCTTCTATGTTAGAAGAATCTTCAATTACAATTGGATTGGCATGATTATCCATGAGGAATTTTTGAAGATTCCTCAGAATTTTCCCTTGTTTCTCTTGCTCTCTTGCCATTCTCAATTGTTGAACTTGCATTTCAGTTAACATCTGCAGCGAATCATCAACTTTCTCCTCTATTTTGATGACACGAGCAAGTATGGAGTTTTGGAAAGGGCCTTGTGAAGGAAAAGGGAAAGGAACCGGTGAAATTTGATTAGGATTGGATGTGGAAGCCATGGATTTGATGTTTACAGAAAGTAGTATGAAGAAATAATGATTGGAGGGAAGAGAAACTCGGAATGGGTGAATTAAATAACCACCCATTCAAAAATTAGAGGGAAAAACGAATTGACATTTTTACCGTTTCATGTCGACATGACGCATGAATACTATGTCGACATGGTGTTGTAAAATGCTATGGTTAAGAAATCATTCATATATACCCTATGTATACTACTATACTATATACTATATTTCAGAAAGAGAACATATACCTAATTCTCTTCTTAACTTGGTGAAGACAGGTTCTCCTAAAGGTTTGGTTAAAATATCAGCTATTTGATTTTCAGAATTAACGAAATCAAGAGAGATTTTCTCTTTATTTACGTTATCTCTTAGAAAATGGTGTCTAATGTCAATATGTGTAGTTCGGGCATGGAGAGTTGGGTTTTTGGACAAACTAATGGCACTAGTGTTATCACAGAAAATTGGAGATTTTGTGATAGATATACCAAAATCATTCAAGGTTTGTTGCATATACAAAACTTGAGAACAAGCTAAAGCAGCAGAAACATACTCTGCTTCAGTTGTTGATAGGGAAACAGTATTCTTCTTTTTACTGAACCATGAAATTAAGGAATGACCTAGAAAGTGACAAGTTCCACTTGTACTCTTTCGGTCTGACTTACACCCAGCATAGTCAGCATCACAGTAGGAAACTAATTCAAATGAATCATTCTTAGGGTAGAACAATCCATAATCAAAGGTGTGTTTAACATATCGAATGATACGTTTCACAGCTTTTAGATGAGTTTCCTTGGGTTGAGATTGATATCTTGCACAGAGACAGACACTGTTCATGATATCTGGTCTACTAGCAGTTATATAGAGAAGTGATCCAATCATTCCTCTATACAAGGTTTGATCTACGTCTTTGGATAGATCATCCTTACTTAACGCTATATTGGTTGCCATGGGAGTTGGTTTTCCACTCACATTGGTCAAGCCAAATTTACTAACTAACTCTCTCGCATACTTCTCTTGACTGATAAAGATACCATTATCTAATTGTTTGATTTGTAATCCTAGGAAAAAGTTAAGTTCACCCATATGACTCATCTCAAACTCTTTTGTCATAATGTCAGAAAATTCTTTGTTCATGTCAGAATTGGTTGATCCAAATATAATATCATCTACGTACACTTGTACAAGTTGAATATCGTTTTTATTTCTTTTAATAAAAATGTGTTATCTACCTTACCTATTTCAAAATCAGATTGCAAAAGATAAGACCTAAGTCTATCATACCAAGCTCTAGGAGCTTGTTTTAGACCATACAGGGCTTTCTTTAATTTAAAAACATGATTTGGAAATTTTGTATCTTCAAAGAGTGGAGGTTGTTCAACATAAACTTCCTCTTTTACAAAACCATTTAGAAAGGCACTCTTGACATCCATTTGAAAAAGTTTGAAATTATTGAAATTAGCGAAAGCAAGCAGAATTCTAATAGCTTCTAATCTTGCTACGGGTGCAAAGGTTTCGTCATAATCTATACCTTCTTCTTGACAATAACCTTGTGCAACGAGTCGAGCCTTATTTCTAACGACCTCACCTAATTCATTTAATTTATTTTTATATACCCATTTAGTGCCTATAATGGATTTATCCTCAGGTCTAGGAACAAGTTCCCAAACATCATTTCTGGTGAATTGATTCAATTCTTCTTGCATAGCAAGAATCCATGAATCATCAGTTGATGCTTCCTTTGGATTTTTAGGTTCTATTGAGGATATAAAAGCAACATGACTCATACTGTTTAATTGATTCCTAGTTTTAACAACAGATTGCATATCTCCTAGAATATTTTCTACAGGGTGATCTTTTAAAAGTCTAATCTTTTTATTTGGATGAAAAGCTTCATTTGTAGCATCTACAGATTCATGATTAGAAATAACTAAGTCATCCTCATCATTAGTCTGATCAACTTCTTTGAAATTTTCATCAAAGGAAACATGTAAAGTTTCTTCAATAGTGTTTGTTCTTAGATTAAAAACTCTATAAGCTTTACTCCTGTTAGAATATCCGATAAAGATTCCTTTGTCGGATTTAGGATCAAACTTATCTAAATTATCTTTTGTATTTAAGATAAAACATTTACTTCCAAAAATTCTGAAATAAGATACCTTAGGTTTCTTATTGAAAAGAAGTTCATAAGGTGTTTTATTGGTTAGAGGTCTAATTAGAATCCTATTCAAAATATAACAGGCTGTTGCAACTGCTTCAGCCCAAAAATGTTTTGGTAATTTACTATCAGAAAGTAGAGTTCTAGCACACTCTTGAATCGTCCTATTCTTACGCTCAACTACTCCGTTTTGTTGTGGAGTTCTTGGAAACGAAAAATTGTGAGTAATTCCCTTCTGATTACAGAATTCCTCAAACTTCTCATTTTCAAATTCACCACCGTGATCACTACGAATAGTGATGATCTTGGAAGAAAGTTGGTTTTGAACTCTTTTTGAAAAACTTTTAAAATAATCAAAAGTATCACTTTTATGTTTCAGAAAGATTGTCCATGTATATCTGGAATAATCATCCACAATTACAAAGACATATTTACTATGGTTGATTGATTGAATCTGAGATGGACCAAATAAATCTAGGTGAAGTAACTCAAGAGGTTTTGAAGTAGAAATCATATCTTTAAGTTTAAAGGAACTTTTTCTAAGTTTTCCTAATTGACATGCATCACATATACTATCTACTTTAAATTGCATCTTAGGGAGGCCTCTTACTAGATCAAGTTTGGATAGTCTAGATAAGAGTTTAAAATTCAAATGTCCAAATCTCTTATGCCAAGTCCAAGGGTCACTTGTATTGGCCAAAAGACATAGATTATCATTTGAAATTTTCATACTGAGAATATAGATATTCTTTTTCCTAACTCCCTCAAAGATAATATTAGATTTATTATCTTCGATGTGACACTTGTCTTTTTCAAATTTAATCCTATATCCTTTATCACATAACTGACTAATACTAAGTAGATTATGTTGTAGATTTTTAACTAACAAAACATTTGAAATAATAGGAGTTTCAGAATTACCTACATTGCCGATGCCAACTACATAACCTTTTGAATTATCCCCAAAATTAACCAATCCTCCATCCTTGTAAATAATGTCATTGAGAATCTCTGGATTTCCTGTCATATGTCTTGAACATCCACTATCAAGTATCCACTTGTTTTTCCTTATTTGCACAACTTGTCCATTGTGAATAGGTTCATTTGTCGCCATGAAGCAAGATTCCTGCACAGTGAGCAACTTTTGTAGATTACCTGATTCTATATAACTATCATGCATCAATTTATGAGACCACAATGATTTGATCATTAAAAAATTATTTTTAGGAAACATTTCAAACTTAGCCATGAACTTTTCAAAAATCAGATTATGAATACTTTGAAAAACTTGCTCTGATACCAAATGACAGGGACGCGGAAGATGATCTTAAGGCTATTTAACACTAGAGGGGGGGTGAATAGTGTTTTAAGAATTTCTTTAAAACTTCTTTAATTTAAATTGATTTAACTAACTTAATGCAAATACACAATCACAGATCAAATCACAGAATCACAAACAGATGCAAATATAAATAAAAAGCAAGTAAAGGAAAGAACACACCAGGAATTTTATACTGGTTCGGTGTTACCCTACATCCAGTCCCGCACAACTCGTACGGCTTTCTATTCAATAATAATCTAGATTACAATCCCTCGATTCCAAGGCGACGAGGTACACCCTCCAGATTCTCAGGTCTCTGGGTAGAACCACTTGATTCACAGGACACAAGTTCACCCGATCGATTTCCAAGGACACGATCACACCTTTATAACCCTAAACAAGTTTCTTTGAGTACAAATGTATCTATAACTCTGATAAGCACTGAGATTCTTTGAAGAGAGTGGCAGAGAATCAAACTAGAGATATTCTGGTTTGATTCACTTAAGATTTCGGCAGAATATGGATAGGATGATTAGAAAATAAGATAAGAGAATAAAGAGGAGAGAAAATAAAGAATGTAGTTACTGGAAAACGTTCATAACAGTCTCTATTTATAGAGAATGAATGGATGTGTCCATTCGAAGAGATTTAAACGAATAGACACTTCTTTTGAAAACAACCTTTGCTATAACGGGAAGCATGTCGACATGACAAGTAAAGAGGATGTCGACATGGTCTAGTAAAAATGATGATTTGCTTTTCTTTGAAAATGATGATTTAAAACATATGCAACTTTATTCAAATGGACTCTTTGTATTTGTATAAGGTATTTAGAAGTAGAAATACTTATGAATATATATATGTATATATACTAAAATATATTTTAAAATCAAGGTAAATAAACTAAAGTAAATATAATATTAAAATAGATTTTGAGGCTAAAATATCAAGGACAATTTTGAAATCAAAATATAACAAAATGATAAATATGATTTTGAGGCTAAAACATTTTTGGAAATACGAACGAAGGTTTTTCTTTTGAAAAGGAATATTTGAAAATCATTTTATGAAACAAGAGATAATTTTGAAAATCATTTTGAATCAAAATTAGTGGATAACAAAATAGGGCTACTATCCGTTCCACTAGATATTTCGTGAGTTCCATCTCACTAGGGTTCCATCCCTTTAACAAGAACGAAGTGGATTCCATTCCACGAGTAAATTGGATAAAAAAGAATGATAGTGCTTTCAAGGAGTTTTAACAAATATCTAACCTAACTATATTATTTGTCTTGAACTCTTGAATATCTTGAATCTCATGAGTCTTCAATCTTGAACTCTTGATCTTTGTCTTCTTTACTGTACAGTCTTCTTTTGTTGATACCTGCATATAGATTTCCTGCACATATATATTTTATTACACTTCTATAGTTTTTGTCATCAAAACCTACTATCCTATGGACTAACATATATCTCAGTCATTACTGATTGTTTAGCTAGCCTGACCCGAGTGTTTTCGCTCGGGTTAGACCGAGTTGTTTCAGGTTAGGTCTCTGGACTTAGCTTCTGTGCTTCCGCTTGGACATTATCTGCTATGCTAATAGATAGCGCTTTTATTTGTCCACTATTCCGCTACTCTGTTATTATTCAGACTTTGATATGTACATATTTTTGACTCACATGTGTGGGCAGTGGCTTTGTACCCACTTAAAGTATTTGGATCTGTATTGACGATGTATTGTTCTGGGATTTTATATCTGTTATGTGATTCTGTTCTGTGATGTTTTATCATTTTATTACTATGCTTATTCTGATAGATCTTTAGCTATTGTAATTTCGTTATAAATATTTATTGAATATGTCGAACCACTTGAAAAAAAAATAGATACCACCCTTTCGACGTATTCAGTAGATAGTTATAGCTTGATTACAAATGGTCGCTTCCACTATACTCTATTCTCCGCTTTAACAGACGGTATTACTCCCGTAATACTCTTTGTTACAGTGGGTCTCAGAGTGCGGCGTTACAATCAATTGAGAGCGGCGAAAGACACTATTCCTTTGACAGAGTTTCGAACAAGGTATGGTTCATATGAATGGTTAGTCATGCCCTTTGGACTGACCAATGCGCATGCTTACTTTGTGGATTTGATAAACCGGATCTTTTGAGAGCGTTTGGATAGATTCATGTTTGTTTTTATAGATGACATTCTAATATATTCTAAGAATGAGCGAGATTATGAGACCCATTTTTGAACAGTGCTTGAGACATTGAGATAGCATCAATTAAAAAGCAAAGTTTTCAAAATGTCATTTTTGGAAGAGAGAAGTGAATTTTCTTGTTCATGTAGTTTCAAAAAAGGGCATCCGTGGATCTAGCTAAGATTGAAGCTATTAATAATTGAAGGGACCTGAGATTGTGACGACCCGCATTTCGGAAGGTCTAAATCGATAATAATCCATACATGTCCAACTCAAACAATCCAGAACACAGATAATGAATGGGGTTAATTAAGAAAAATAAGAGAAGAAGAAAACAAATGCAGAATCTCGCAGCGAAATGACAAAATATAATAATCAAATAAACAGTTCATGAAGCTATTTATACTATACATTTTATTAAAATTTTACAACATCTATCAGATCAGAGTTATAAATACAATAGAACAATAGAATAATGCAGCCGAACAACATGACGCATGAAATAATACTAGTAATAATAATATACCAATCTTCGTCTTCGTCATCCATATAATAATCTTCAATACACGGAAAACTCAAGGATGACCCGAGCTAATGAAAAGAAAAAACACATATAACAGGAGTGTAATAGCGTCAGACATGTTTTCGGGGCTTTACATTTCCTATCTAGTGTATAACGTGTGTGCAATAACTGTTACGAAATTTTCCATCTCTTAAGGATCCATCAAAATATTTTTATATAGTAGAATACGCTATATATGTAATGTCTAATCAGTAAAATAAATATTTTTCTTAGCGTTAAGGTTTTACATTAATCCCCCTTAATGCGTTTTTAAGCATTGTCGTACAGTTTGCATATAACGCCCCAGTAACACGTCAGAGGATAGTGATGCGCTGTGATACGACAACACTAAACAAAACTCGTAGTGGTCTCGTATACTGATAAAAGTATGACAAGGCATGTGAGGCAATGCCCAAGGTAGGATACTACAAGTTCGAGTTGCAGGGCTGGTTGTAACGCATCATAGTTATGACCGTCCACCGCGTCATTCCATCCCATATCGAGTCAAAGGGAGGTTATCCCAAATCAAGGTGCATCAATCAAAACCAACATCAAGGAATATATTATGGACTAAGTGCAAAAGAAATAGAAGAACGGATGTCCACTAGGGGTAGCTAGCTAACTTGGCCTAGTCAAGCCATCCTCTTTTATTCATTTCAAATTGGCACAAGTGCCGAGGTCTATCCATCACCGTTCTCTTTCTTCAAATCCAGCAAACGTACGCCAAAACCAACCACTTCATTCTGGAGTCTCCTCCGCGTGGACAGTTGTTAAAGTGATTCAAATATTGATAGAGAGTATGCCAATTAGAGGCCCCGGTCTCTTTAACAACCAAACGTCGTTTTACATACCTGTTGGTAATTTTACATTTTTAAAACAATTCATATTTGATGTCAAAATATCATATTCACTTCAAAATATTGTATTTACTTAAACTATGTCAATTTCACTTGAAAATCATTTCATTCAAATTTCCATTCCGAATTTCAATTTAGATTATAACTTCATTTTAACCCATGTCATATTTAAATCCATGATTTAAATATAAACATTCCAACCTTGACCAATTTGAATTTTTAGAAAATAGTTTGAAATTATTTAGATAGTTTAAAAGGTTAAAATATTTTGATATAAAATAGTTTGAGTATTGAAAACGGTTTATATAGTAAAATAGCTTAGAAAATCAAAATAATTTTAATATTTAAAAAGATAGATTTTAAAAAGTTTATATTAAAATAATTTATTTGAAAATATTTTCAAAGTCAAACTGATTCAATTCAAATCATCTTCAATCTCAATTCAATTCAAATCGACTCAATTTCGATTTAAATTCAAATCAACTTCAATTCTGGTTTAATTCGAATTAACTTCAATTTTGAAACGTTCATTTTAACTTCAAATTCAATTCAACAATTCGATTCAATGGTTTAAATTTCAATTCAATTTTATTTTAAACCATCTCAATTTATATAAATTTCGAGTTGGACTTGAAAGTACCGATTTAAATCACTTAAATTAAATTAAACTTCAATATTCAATTTAAGGTTCAAATCTTTAAAATAATTCAATCTCGAGCCAAAGTTTGAAATATCAACTTATATCACTTTTACTTAAATAACTTCGAAGTTCAAGTAAAAGTTCAAACCTTTTAAGACAATTCAATTTCCATAATTCAGATCATATTTCAATTCTAACTTCAAATTCCAAATTGAATTCTTGAAAAAAGTTTCCTTTAACTAATTTTAAATTAAACATTTCAAAACTTGAATTCGAAATTAAATCAATTCCCATATTTTATTAAATTTTATTTTTATAAAACAAAATCATTTGAATAAGTTCAATCCAAGAATTTAAAACCATTTAATTTAAACAATCGGGTATCCATATATAATTTTCTGTCCTATGGCCAAGTGATCGTTATTTCGATTTTAATTTCAGGGATGGATATAATCATTTCAATCCAAATCAAAGTGTCATAGGTATATATCATATCAACCTATTTCTTAATTTATTCGGAATAATTCAATTTACAGTTTTATATAATGTCAAATAATTTACAAGGTGCTAACAGGATATATATAAAATAAATAAACATCCAATCATCCAAAATATCAACCAATAAGCATCCATCACAATCAACATCCAAAACAGTCAATATACCACAATAATTAACCAGTGATCAATAATTAGGAATTTAACCAGCAGTTTAATTCCTATTTCAGTTTAACTATTAATTCAAAATTTCTAACATATAAATTATATGTCGATTTCCATGTCAGTTAACTTACCAAATAACAATCAATAAATTTAAATCACTTCATGATTTTCAATTTAACCAACATAAAAATATTTTAGTCTTCGTGAGCAGTTTAAAACACTCATCTTTATTTGAAATTGAAAATTTTTCCAACTTCAGACAAATTCCAATTCCACTCCATGTCGTAGTCTTCGTTGATACGATCGCAATGCGACTCATTTCGCTCGAATCGAACCTCGCATGAAAACGATACGGATTTTTAAACATTACGATATAATTAAAGTTAATTAACATAATTAACAAAATTAAGAAAACTAACTTAACCTAATCCTCATTATTCGCACGTACAAGGCCCCATGTTTCCACCTTCTTCCCAACCGAGCTCGCACGATTCTCTTTTTTTTTAATTTATATTAAACGATTGAACGCAGCCATCATCGACGACCCAGAACCAATATGCACCGCCATCTCAAGCTGCTGCTCAGCCCTCGCGCGTGCTTGAAGCACCAAAACCCAAAAAACTGTCGCGACTCTCGAGCTCGATTCTGGCGAATACAAGACGATTCACCACGATCTCACTGTACAATGTGTAGAGCTCGTCGTGCTCTACACTTTTCCTTTTGATGGCATTTGATTTTGTTGAGTGGATTATGAGAAATCGAAGGAACAAGAAGAGTAAATGTCAGCCATTAATTCGATAAGAGAAGTGGTTGTCGATTTTATCTTGGGTTAACGAATGAGAATAAACACGGCCTATTATATAAGTTTCCGACCCGATTCAGCCATAAATTTTCCAAACTCCAAACAAAATGTGTTGCCTAGCGTTCTATATGTTATACCCATATTCCAAACAAAATGGAACTAGTCTTGGGAGCCAATTCCATTATATTCAGAAGATAGCTTTTCAAAATCAAACTATTTTAATTAAATTCCTTTGGTTTATTTCTACGCGTTTCAAGCTCGCACGGCCAAACGACAAGTCCGACCGCTACGAAACTTGAAATCCTATAATACTTCACTATTATGGGTCCGATGAAACTAGTATCGTCGTACTCCGAGAGAGTGCCCAAAATGGTTATTTTTACCCGTTGGTTAAAATATAAAATTTTCAATTTTTATTATCTATTTTTAAATTCAAATTTAAAAGCTAACAATCTTCATTGTTGTTTAAATAAAACTTAAATCAACTTCCAACATCATTTTCTTTCATATTTAATTCAAGATTCAATTATTTAAATAATCCCAATAATACAATTTCAATGAATTCCAATATTATAATTTCAAATGAGTTTTAGTTATCAAATAATTATTTTATTTTCATCTAAATAATTCAACATTTATTATTCAATTCGAATTATTAATTAAAACACATTAAATATATTGAACTTCATTCTAATACAAATGGTTTCCTTAAATCTTATCGAAATTGTCATTCTAATAAATCATTAAATTTTTATTTCTAACCCTAAAATAATTATTTGATATATTTAATGTGTTTTAATTAATAACTAGAATTGAATAATAAATGTTGAATTATTTAGATGAAAATAAAATAATTATTTGATAACTAAAACTCATTTCAAAATTTATATCTATAATTGATGATACGTGGAATAACTACTTTATAGTTATATAAGGAATCGAATTTATAGGTTCGACATCTATATGGGTTGATGCATGCGATATCTACTTAGTAGATTTTTGATGTACCCGCTTATATGTTCCGCACCAAGTATTGTAGGGGTTTGGTATCTCAATGTTGCAGAGGCTCGATAATCTATGGTTTCGAGACTCGATTCTGTTCTTTTTAAAGTTCATCACCTTATTTGATTTATGGGTTTGATACCATCAAGCTTTTAAAGTTTTAACACTGACAAGTTTTAGGGGCTCGACACACTTGAGTTTTTAAGGGTTCGACAACCCTAATGTTTTAAAGGCTCAAAACTTCGTCTAACTATGTATTTGATACCTATGTTTTGCGGCATAGCTTTCATATGTTTACAAACCCGAAGCCTATGTTTTATAGGCATGATAGCCTTATTTTTTGCAAACCAGAAAGCTTCATTTAGTGGCGTAATAGCCTTGTATTTTAGAGGCTTGATAACCTCGTTTTTAATATCAAAAAGAAAATAAAAGGCTGTTTAAAGAGGGTTGTGTTTTACCTAAGTATTGGGCTATGTTTTCCTTGTTTTTAAAGAATAATTTCAAGTGGTTAATCATTTATAAAGGTAAACTTTTTTAAGTAAATAAAATAGTGTTTTAGCCCAAGTTTTATATAAATTTTCCAAAGGAAATTTTTACTTAAGATTAAGTAATTTTGTGATGCCCATGAATATTGATTGAACATATGTTAGTGAATGATGTTATATATTCTTATTATCATTTGATTAGTTAAATTTTCATATTTATCATTATCATACTCACATCATTATGATCCAACATTGCATCTTGGGATTTGAGAACAAAATTACCAGTTAGGTTATTGCAGTGGTGAGTATGGTCAGACTAAACTCCGGAGTGAGTAGAATTGCATCCAGGAGACCAGATAAATCAATTGTATTAGGATGCCTTGAACTGATCAAAAAGATATGACTCATGGACTTAACAGTCAGTTGGGTTATTGATTGTGCTACAAAGCCATTAGGTTCATAGTAACCCTAGGAAAACTATAACATATGAGACCTATAGTCCATATGATTTCGGATAAGGTTGATTAGTTACTTGTGAAAACTAGTAGGTTCATAGTAACCATAGAAATTCTATGATTCTGAATAAGGTTGACTGGTTACTGCGAAAACTAGTAGGTTCATAGTAATCCTAGGTAAACTATAATACATGTACATATAGTCCTCTGATTTGGACAGACAGTCCAGTTTTACTCCTAACCATATTTGGAGATTTTGAAATATCTGTTAAATGTTTTGGCCTGAGTTAGTCGATAGGTTATTGGTTGGCCTGCAAAACCATTAGGTTCATAGTGAACCTAGGAAAACTATGATTTGAGACAGACAATCTATTTTTGGCAAGAGTAAACCTTTAGTGTGCATAACCATAGAATGACAGATTAGTCGAACTTACCCATGTTACATGAATGCATATGATCATGTTATGTTTGTTCTAACCATTGTGGTTGTAGGTGCATAATTTATGATTGACATATTTGGATAAGATGCTAGTAAGGGAAAATTCGTTCCGCTCGGCGACATGGTCTCAATAGATATCTATTTTGGTTCGAGATGGTATATTATTATTTATAGCAGACTTTTGTTTGATTCGAAGTTTCTGTTTTCCCCCTAAACTCTTGGGTACTTATTTAAGTAGGTTTGGAGTAAGGATTTTCAGGTTAGACAAATAAGCTTCCAAAGACATGCAAGAGGCAAGCAAGCTAATATTAGGAGTTTATTTCCGCTGTGTTGTTTAAAGCTTATGTTTTGTTTGAATGGATGTAATGATAGGATTTATAACTGTCAAGTAGCTAAACTTTGATCACTCAAGTGGGCATCTTCATATGTCACCCTTGGAACATAACTGTAGTTATTATTATATTTTCTTTGGACGTGGAATCGATGGGATTATGTAAGGGGATATAATGAATATGAAATTAATAATGAAATGAGTTTTGAAATTTTCATATTCATATGCTCTTCGATGTTATAGATATAATTAACCGATCTCATTTTGTCACCGAAAATTAATAGCATGGATGACTGCAGCATTCGTAGCACTTAGTTTCAGACCTCAAAATGGATAATTTTACAAACTCTATATCAGAGCATAAGTTTATGTAAAACTTATAGGATTTTGATGAAACAAAATCTAAAACATTTTGAAAACATAATCCAAATAAATCAAAGAATAAGATTGGGGTATGGGATAACGTTATAGTAACGTACATGTTATTTGCTATATATAAGTATGTATTCTATCTCTATTCTCCCCTCTCTCTTAGACCATTCTTCAGTATCTTATAAAGACTCGTATGTAGATTATGAAAAATGAGATATGGACATAGGAAATGGAAGAGTGAATCTAGGTGGAGAAAGCACCACAACTGGTGGAAATGTTCGGCCCAATACTAGAAGGAATCCTGGTTGACAAGCATATGCTATTCCAAATGAAAAATGCTAATGAGTGTGCTAGAACCCCACCAGTAGATATGGGGACTATGTAAGAGTTCTTTCTGAATATGATTCAAGCTGGAGCTACAGCGGGTTTGGTTGGAGGAAACATTGGCAATGCGGGAGGTGTCAATTCCGATGTACCTGCCCACAATAATTATGCCAAGTTGAGCCATGATTGTACCAGTCTTGGAGGAAAGTCTTTTCTAGGAACAGAAAGTGCCGTTGAAGTGGAGAATTGGTTGTTTCACTATGAAGGATTTTTATTGACTTAGGCTTGAATGAAGAGTAGAAGAGGAGGTTGGCGTCTAGACAGTTGCAAGGAGATGCTTTGTATTGGTGGAATGTTGTGATGGTAGGAGTATCGAAGGAGAATTTGACTTAGGCTTAATTTAGAAGGAGATTTGAGGAAAAGCTCTTATCCGAGATAGCCAAGTCAACTTTTCTAGGGAATTTCATGGAATTGGAGCAGGGAGAGATATCTGTATTGGAGTATGCGACTAAGTTTGATGAGTTATCCAAATACGGATATGCTACTATTGATATTGTGATTAAGAGGAATGAGAAGTTCATTCGTGGATTGAAGCCCGAGATTGCCAGGGCGACTATGCCACATCTTAGAGATTCATGTGATGTGCTAGTGGAGATGGCGTTAAGAAATGTTTTCCACATTTGAAAGCAATAAGCCTACGGAGACTAAAGGTTTTCAAAGCAAGAAAAGGAAGTTTTTTAATAAGAAGGGAACGCATAAGGGCATGAAGTGTTACAACTACAACTAGTGGATCATTATACGAATGAATGTCCAGAACCGATCAAGGCTGAAAAATGGAAAGTTTTTGTTCTGGAACCATCAACTTCTGGACCGACGACAGAAGAGAAAGGAAAGTTTGTGATGGGAGGTAAGCTTTTGATTCATGGCATACCCGTTAAACTATTATTTGATACTGGCACATCACATTCTTTTATCTTGCAACATTTAGTAGATAAGTTAAACTTAGAACCATCGTACCTTACCACTTCCTTAAGGTTGTGTATTTGATAGGAGGTTATGCAGCTCTTGTAATGAGATGTTACCATTTATAATTTGTGATGTTAGGTCATGCGCTTACCTGCAATTTACATGTGTTTAATTTTGTGGGTTTTGAGATTATTATAAGTACGGATTGGTTAAGCAGATATGATGCTATATTATTTTTCCAGGATAGGAAGATATCATTAAGATAGCTTAATAGCCGTGATTGAATTAAATACTCAGTAGAAAATTTGGGTTTCGATGTATGTGCTTTGTTGGGTGCAACGGAAGTGGAAGATGTGGTGAGTCGGGTTTTCGTTGTAAGAGAGTATGTAGATGGTTTTGAGCTTGTTACAAGGCTACCACCGAGAAGAGCTATTGAGTTTTGAATAGATCTTGTACATGGAGCTGAACTCGTAACTAGTTCACCCAGTAGAATGACACATATTGAGATGAAAGAGTTAAAGGTGCAGCTGGTGGACTTAGAAGGGTAGAATTTTATTAAACCGGGCAGTTTTCCTTAGGGAGCAACCACAGTGTTCGTGAAGAAATTGGATGGGTCGTTGAGATGGTGTATTGATTATCGTAAGTTGAATGAGAATACGGTAGAGAATTAGTATTCTTTGCGGAGAATAGGTTATTTGCTTGATCAATTGAGTAGAGCTAAGGTATTTTCCTAATTGTGTTTAGCACTAGGGTTCCATCAATTGAGAGTGGCGGAGGACAACATTACATTAATAGCATTTCAAACAAGATATGGTTGATATGAATGGTTAGTCATGCTCTTTTGGACTGGTCAATGCACCTGCTTTCTTTGTGGTTTCGATGAACCGGATCTTTCGAGGGCATTTGGATAGATTTGTGTTAGTGTTTGTATAAGACATTAGAGATAAATTCTAAGAATGAACGAGATCATGAGATTCATCTTAGAATAGTACTAGAAATGTTGAGGCAGCATCAACTAAAACAAAGTTTTGGAAATGTCATTTTTGGAAGAAAGAAGTGAGTTCCTTGGTCATATTGTTTCAGAAAAAGGGTTACCAGTAGATCCAACTAAGGTTGAAGCTATTAATAATTGGAAAAGACTTGAGACTATGAACAAGATAATAAGTTTTTTGGGGTTGGCCGGCTATTATCGGAGATTCATTAAGGATTTGTCTCATATAGCGATGACTATGACTAAACTAACAAGGAAGGACGTAAAGTTTGTTTGGACCGATAAATGTGAAGAAGCATTCTTAAAGCTGAAACATTTATTAGCCAATGCACCTATGTTAGTTGTTCCAGATGGAAATCAAGACTTAGTTGTGTATACTTATGCATGTGGGACATGGTTAGGAGCTGTATTAATGCAAAAAGGTAAAGTGATTGCCTTCACTTGTCAACATCTTCGACCACATGAAGTTAGGTACCGACTCGTGATTTAGAGTTAGCACCGGTAATCTTTGATTTGAAAGTATGGAGACATCATCTTTTGAAAGTTATTTCTGTTGGATGCCAGAGTGCATTCAATGTAACCATCTCTTGAAACCGTCTCATCGAGTAGCCACCGTCAATCCATATTCGACATAAGTTTGGCAAAATTAGTCATCTCCATTTCCATATGTAAAAGCTTGTCACATATGAATAACTTAAGGCTGAACTTGAAAGAACTCAAGGAGAGGAGCTTGAAAACACAAATTGAACATTAAGCCAAAGAGAGAAAGAAGAACATTGGGGCAAACCCAAGAAGATTTGTTGTCGACTTCGAGTTTGGTGAAACCACCGCTGAGTTGTTCAATTCATCAATGACGAAAAATGGACATGAATCTCAGTTTGAACTTGAATCAATGATAATGGTTCGACATTAGGGACGATGGAATGTAAACGACAAGGTGGTGATGGCATAAATGATGTCATAATCGAGGCCAAGTATCCACCTAAACTCAAGATTGAGATCTGTTGGTGGAAAAGTCGAAGTAGTCGGTGTCTATTTGCTATGCTATCTTATGTTGTAGCAACGCTGAAATAATGGAGGCATTGGTTAAAGTGATGGTTAAGGCGGCGTCAAGGATCGCAAGATGATGCTAATGGCTTGAAAAGTCGAAGTTGCAAACAAACTGAAAATGCAGAAGGTTGAAATAGAATATAAAATTTGCCTAAGTGTTAGTGTATATATAAAATTCTTAGAAATCATGTCGGTGCCGATATGATCATGTTGGTACCAACATGTTTTGCTCCTCAATTTAAAATTAAAAAAAATGAAATGCATCTGATCGAGACATGATGTAGATTCTAGAAAACCAAAGGGCCTAAACTCTACTGTAGAACAGGAATGGTACAATAACTATTTGAAGTGATTAATGGGCTTTCTTGGAAATTGTAAAAACCCTTACCTTAATAGGTCCGAACTTTCGCTAAATCGAAAACCCAAGTCCATAAGGGTATGGATCTATCCTATAAATAAATAAAAGTATATCAGAGGACTATCGATAAAAACTCACAGTGAAATAGGAAAGTGTAATAAACCATATAATTACTGATCAAAGCTAATACCTCTAGTACCTAGTATCTTTGTCAGTGCCGAGCATGCATAAGGAGATCCGTCCTGCCACCATTCCTGCATTGTACCAGTACCTCTCCTTCTAAATCTCTCCCATAGGATGAGGAGGGTTCAAAACAATGTTCTACTGATTGGTAAATTACATACTATATCATAACACTAGTTTATGCCGATTATCTTCCATTACGTGTTATGTCTACCGGTTTAAATTAGCATCTTAACTTCATGTAAGCGTATGATAAGCCCTTACCTACTCGTGGTATACAATAACTATATACATGTATACATACACACACCACATTCCCCTTGTGGACTAGGATACATTCCCCGCTAGTATTTGTAACTCTACACCGCACCAGTATCCACAATCTATGTGTAGGCCGAATTGCCTGCTTACACCGAGGATCTTTTCATTTGTGCCTAATAACTACATTATAACTATGTAGTCGTATTCTACCTCGTCCCAAAGAATCATCCATTGGTTATCTAGCCTTGCCTCCTAACAACAAACTAACAAACAACTTTGACTTATCCCATACGTGATCTGTGACAATAAAAGGTGTAGTCCATCTAGGCATAACCCGAGTCTCTCTACCTACCGCTCTAGGGCTGATGATGCTTTCACCCTATGTGTACATTCCTATTCCTCATAGATGGTACAACCTTGTTGACACAGCGTCGAGCCTACGCACACCTGTCCCATTTAGATTACTTAATTCAATCAAGGAAATGCCTACTTAGTTACTTAATACATACCCTATAAGGATTGAAGTAGACCCCACTTGGCCCTTTAACACTTCAACCGAGGCAAACCCTACTTTGGTATGTTCCCTTCACCTATACGATAATGTATATTCCCATGGGTCCTACAGTTAGAGATGCCTCACATTAGTATGATGTATGCACAACTGCTTGTGGCCCCTTTCGGTAGGCAGACTTCTATTGTGCAACATTATTGACCTTGCATTCCAACCCTTACTAATGATTGCATCATTATTAATTATTTTAAGCAATTGGCTTGGTCAAACAATTCATACCCGTCATAAATGCACACTTGAGGTTATATAAATTTCCTTGACTTACTACGCCTCCTATATTCAACTATTGCTATTCAGTTATTTATGCATAACTTACTTCTTATTTCATCGGTTCCATTTAATGTCATTTACCGCTTATTTCTTATTTTATAGATTAAATATCTTTTACTGCTTAGCTTCCACTTAGCACTTTTATATAGAGCTTACTGTTCATTTTCAGCTATTAACTATCTTTCTTTTATTACCATAACTACTTAATTTTCCATTTCTTTATTTATATCTCATCACTTATTGCTTATTCCCTAACTCATCTTAAATCACGTATGTTAAATTGACAATTAAATTATTGTTATTATCTCTACATACAATACTTTGGTTTATTCTTAGGGATTTCTACATTTTAATGCGTTGGAGTTACATCTTCCCAAAAAGACACATTAGCACTGTAATTTTTCATAAATTATCTGAAAGGGGACATGTGTTATGTTTGGAATAACAAGACGGTACAAAATACCATAAACATCCCTATTTTGTATATCTCTTTCTTTTAGGCATATTCCTTGTTATTTCAAACAACACACTTTTATATAAAATTATAAAACTAGATAATTTATAGAAATTCACATTGCAAAACACTTTATTCCAATGAATTAGAATACTATTCAAATCTCAATCCAATTTATAACAATCTAATTCATGTTTACTAACATATAATATTCAAGTAACGAACCTGAAATTATCATACAATAATTATCCCATAAATTTGGGGACTACTTTCGTCCATACATTCCAGATTTAGGTATATGCAATATTTAATCAAAGCCAACAATTCACAGAATATGTAGGCATGGTTTCCAAATTCATTGCATATGTATATTTAAGCCTACAACTCCAAAATTTACATTTAGGTAGAATTACAATGATATAGATCTAATATTATATGAAAATACATAATTTTCCACTCATCTTTAAGCTTCCAAATCTCCAAAACTAAATATGCTATTCTTGATTGACTCCCTTTCTTTCTTGGCTTTGGCGATTCTATTCGATCATATTCCTCTTCTCTGTTATCTTCTTCTATTCTCCACTTATATATATATATAATTTTAGTTTATATAGATTTTAGAATTTGTGGAGAAAAGAAAATGGCAGAGCTTCGCTATTGCTTCAGAAAATATGGGAAGAAAAGTAAGGGGCTAGGCCTGTATTTATAAGGTTTTAATCAGTACTAGCCCTTAGATTAAATTATATTAAATTCAGACCGTAAGGCCTCGGTTTAATACATAGCCTCCAGCAACCATCCGTCGATCGCTATGCTACTACCGGTGGACCGCTAGGGGTCGACTGGTTTTTTCATTTTGTTAAATGTTCATTTGTTTCCTTTTAAATGTTATTTGATATGATTTTGTTCCAATATGATTATCATTAATTTTGCTTAGACGTTAAGTATCCGTTAATATTAATTAATGTTAATTGATTATATTTACTTCCTTATAAATTACATATATAATTATTTCCATTACGAAACCTTCAGATGTTAATAACTTTTTCGTTTGAACTTCGATCGTATAACTTTATATATGAAAATTGATTAGAAAATCACCATGAACACAACGATGGAAGTTTCATAGCCAAATTATGATGTTAGTGAAAATTCCATTTTTCGCTTTAGTAATTTTTAATTAATTTCTTTTTTATTAATTATTGTCCAATTTACGGGGTGTCATGGGAATAGAGATGATGCTTCAAGATGAATCGACTATTGAATTATATGCAGTTGGATTTGATAGCTTGTCTTGATCCAAATCATGCTTTGTCTAATTGAAATCATACTTTGGGGGGCAAGTGTTATATAACATTTCAACCAAATGGGTTATTGATAGATCTATATATCAAGATGATAAAGGAATGGATCTAGAATTTAAGGAGTTGTTTGGAATGATGGAGTGATTTAGCACAAGGAGTTGGAGCAAAAATGATGCAAGTCAATCATGTCGGTACCGACATGATCGAACATGTGGGTAAGGACATGTTTTGGTTGGGGATCCACTTCTAAGTAGTTGGCGACCTACTCCAATATTTTGTAGAAAAAGACAAGTCTCGCATAGAACAAATCATGTTGGTACCGACATGATTTGTAGGAGCAATTTTGCCAATGAAGCTTGGAAACTTGAAGACGTGAACTAGTATGAAGAAAAAGTGATGCAGCAAAGTACAAAATCATGTCGGTAGCGACATGATATCGTCGGTACCAACATGATTTGTGCTACAAGTTTTACTCGTTCTTCTTTCCTAATTTCATGGATATGATTGCTTACCTGGTCTTCTGCAAGCTGGTGACTTCAGTGGATGAATTTGGATATAAATAACCATCCTAAAGCATTGAAAGAAGGATCTTGATTTTTATTCTCTTCTCTAACCATTTTTTGCCACAAAGTGTTGTCAAACTCATTTTTACTCTGTTTTCTAAATCTAAAACATTGTAATTCAGGCGTAGTTATGAAAAATCTCAAGCAATAAAAGTAAAGTTGATGTAGGTAGTGATTTGAGGCCGAACTACTATAAAATTCCTTGTGTTCAAGCTACTTAATTTCTTTTTCATCGTATTTATTGTCGTTTTTATTGATTTGGGTTGTTATGTAATTTTTTACCTAACAAGAAGTCTCCATTCACTTAAATTTGAATATTTTTCCAACAGCTAGTATATCGACATAGTAATTTGGATATGTTAACATATCCTAGTGTAAATTGTCAATGTTTATATAAAATTAATTATAACTCTTTTAACTTGTGAAGCGTATATTGAACATTTATAAATAAGTTGTGAAGAATAAAATATAGATTTTTAAAAGTGAAATTCAAAGAATTGCTGCGGGATCTTTAAATATTATTCTAAGACATGGACAGACTTACTATACACTTCAAATATCTCTGTCGATAAAGCACTTATGCTCCATTCGTCTTGAGTTAGTTGTGCTCTTCCATTTGCTTTGATTAACCCTCATATATACATTTGCTTCCACTATGTTCTAATTTGTCTCTATACAATGTGTCCATAATATATTTGAAACACAACACAACTTAGAGAAACATTGGTGGCAATACTTTTATAGTTGTTGTCATCAAAATCAGTACTTTGGGTATTAACAATCTTCCCTTTTTTGATAAGGAAAACCATATAAATATTTGGCATATATAATGTAGTATTTTTATATTTGACTCCCAATGATTTTATGCACTCTACCTATAATTTTACCTACTATATTTATACATTTACTACCACTTTGTCATAAACAAAAATGGGTAGAAAAGTATCGTTTATGCACTATTAGACAATTTGTATAGAGTTTCTCTTTAGAGTTCTATAAGAATATATATATATATATATATAAAACCAACAGCCAGAAGGGGAATCAAAATCAGCATAAAATATAACATTATAAATAAAATGAGTTTTAGGCTATCGGTGTCGTAGATGCCAATATCATTTTGAATTATCTTTCAAAGTCACTATTCCACCATCTATAAAATGTTGCTCGGTAGACATAAATTTTCCCATCATATGCATATTCAATATCTATTTCTCCTTCTTTATTGCATTATTAAGTGCTCGAAAAATGGAAAATATGCATACTAGTACCCTATTTTATTTTGGGTCCATGAGGTTAAGTTTTGGGAAGCCAAATCCAAGAAGAGTTTGAATACCCTTTAAGAATATAATCATTTAATAAATAAATTTTATCAAATAAATCATCGATATATTTCTCCTTATTAGTTTTATTTAGCTACCTAGGAACTCATATATTAAGGAATTTATTTGAATGTTTTAATTTTATTTTTCTAGGTAATGGTTCAAATTTCGAAGGCTTAACAAATTTAGTACTTCGAGTGCTATTTTCTTTGATTTAGGCTTAGGTTCTATCCAAGTCCATGTTTATTATTTGTGGGTCTAAATGTAGATAATAAATTTTCTAAATTATTTTTGATTTTATTAAAATTATCGACATCAGTTTTCAGTTTATCAGTATTCTTATTACAGTTGAAAGATAACATTATGCAGAGATGTTATTTTGTCATTTAGAACTGCGATTTCTGACTTCAATGAAATTTTTCTGATTTTAAGGATTCATTTTCACCTATAGTTTCTCAAAACTTTCCAATTTTGAATCTTGTTTATCATTGAGTTCATTAAGTCTTTCAACGTCATATTCTAGACATTATTTTTCTTCATTAATATTTCATTAAACATCTTTAATCTATCTATCTATCTCTACCAAACTTTCATTGTATTGTTTTCTACTTAATTTATATCCCTCATATATATCATTTAGAACATTCATATCTCTTCTTTCTCATTCCTGATCATCATTTACCATGAAACACGTGTTGGCATTTTCAATTTCTAGCTCACTGTCATTTGATGGTGTGTTCGAATCATCTCATGTTGCATTGTGAGCTCGCTTCCTCTTCTTGTTAAATGTGTCAATATTCACAGAGTTCTTTGATTTCTTCCGTTTTGAGCAATTTCATTTCAAAAATCGGCTTTATCACATTCGAAACACTTTATAATATTTCCATTTTTGGTATAGTTGCTGGTCTTTTGAAGTTCCTTCATTTCCTATATTTCAAGAATCTCTTGAATTTCTGGTCATGAATTCGATTTCATCGCCATCATCATCTTATTCATGATTGTTGTATGTTGTAATATCCCACTCCGAAACGGGCCTAATTTTCGACCAATAAAAGCCAATCGAATCTTAGGTCTATTCCGGAACTGGCTATTGGTTGGTATAAATAAACAATTCAGAGAACTATCTATCTATAGTTTTAGAATCTCATAGTTGAAGGGATAAAATTTAGTAGTCAAATAAGTACCCATTGCATAATAAACATGTTTCAAAAATACAAAGTATCAAAACACATAAACGAAATCAAATATATCGTTTTAGGGTATATCAAAATAAAATAAACAATTAGTACTGCCACAGAGTTTTTATCGTCTCCTCCTCCTCCCACATCATCAAATCTAACTTGTATGTTGTAATAAGAAAGGGGTCAGGACAACAATGTCCAGGGAATGAAAATCTCAAGTTTTACAATAATAGTATATGGGCAGTAAGTTTCAGATAAGTTTATCTCTTACTTATTTGTTATATTTCTATATGTATACCTCCAACTATGGGTAGTTCTCTGCGTATATCTCCAACTATGGATGCATTTCTCTACATATATCTCTGATTATGGATGCATTTCTTTACATATATCTCCAACTATAGCCTAGCGACCCTACAAGTCCTAGTCCATGACTATAAAAGCGGTGCATGCTACTATACCATATTGGGTTCAAAAACCCTTCTCCCGTCCAATCATATCCTAACGATGTTAAGGAAGGAAGTACATGGTTACTTAATACCCTTAAACTGACAAATAGGCAGGACCTCGAGCTATTTAATACCTAATCCTAGACGTACCCTTTTGGTACTCCTTAACCAACATTATATGAAATCTCTTCTAGGTCAGTTACTACTTATTAGATAAGGCGGAGGCAGACCCTAACACGACCCTTTAATACCTTAGTCCCAAAGTAGACCCCTCCCAAGAGATTTCCTCTAATTCATATAAGCGATAATCTCAACCATCTAATACGCACCTATAAAATAATCCCGACCATTTAATACTTCATAAATAAGGAGGTGGCAGACCCTAACATAGCCATTTAATACCTCAGTCCCCAAAGAAAGCCTGTCTTGGCATATCCATTTCAGACCAGTAACCCAAACTGTGACGTCTCATAGTAGTCTAACTATTCGTAGGTGTTGGTAGCCAGATTAGCTCGACATACTTACCCTATAGAATTGAGAGTAACCTTGCATCCACCATAGGTACTTATTATAGGCAATGTCTCACATTAGTTCCAAAGTCACACTATTGGTAGCCAAATTAGCTAGGCAGACGTATGCTTTTAACTGAACTTTCATCCCTACAAATTGGTCATATTTCCACTCTCTATACTTACAAAACTATACAACATTATGTAATACACACACACATACTATACCTCACCCGTATTTATGCACTAGAGACCATATAAGGAAAAACCCCTTATTTTATCTTTATTTATGGATTAAATTCCAAAATTGTCCTGACTCCTTCTTATTAGATTAATTGTGAGTGATTAGTTATGTAAGTTACCTATTATAATTGTTAAATTTCAAGGTTTATAGAAATATGTTATTACTATATTTATGTCTAGTTTGTTTTATGTGTATTTAGGTAATTTATCCATTTCTTATTTGGGATGTGATATTATTTAATATTAATAATTGCAATAATTATACAAGTCGATTTATTAAAAAATTACACAATAACCAATAATAAATTGGGTAAACAGACTTTTATACATAAAAAAGGAATGAATCCAAAACATATGGTTTGTTTTACATTAATATAATAGAACTATGCCTCGCTTATTAAGAAGAAAATTTACAATGTAAATCTTTTCCACTCCACTCAAGCTTTTAAATGAATAGTGTCGCAAAGACGGAGAAATGGAACTTATTTTTAATTATTGGAATAGGCGGTGAAAACTACAGATAAGAGAAGAAGATTCTCTATTTTCGTACTTTGCACACCTCTTTCTATTTTGTTTGGAATCTCTTGCCATTGCAATCACAAATAGAAAAGTGAAACCAAATAGAACACAAACTTCTTATATTACAAATATTCATGAATTAAATTCTACTACATTAAAATAAAATAACAAAGATTCCAACTAATTCACAAAATCATATGTTATGGGGAGATTTTGGGGTTTAAGTTGATAGTTTTCACCTACAAAATCTCTTAAGGTACAATACAAATCCAAATATCAAACTATAAAATACTTTTAAGGAAAAATCAAGATTCCCACTTGCAAAAAATTCCCGACGAACCAACTTGGATTTGCTTTGTGCTATTCCCTTTCTCCAAGTTATCACTTTTTTATTATATTTGTTTAGGCATATATTATATTTATAAATTATAGATTATGGAAGAAGAAGAGAGATATACACGTATATTTATATAAAATTGCCTTTGTCCTTTGCTAGATTTCACTAAATCTTCTTATAACCCTTGGACGTATATTTTTATTTTTGAAGTTGGAGTTTAAGAAGAAGAAGAAAGAGAATGGTACGGTGTCCTTGATGGCTTAAGATTTGTATGAAAAAAATGAGGGGGTAAGCCTCTTATTTATAGTAGTTCAAATGTGCAAAAACGTCAAATGGAGAATATTTAATGTAGAGTGGAAAATATCCTGAAATTGAGAATACATGTCATATACGGATTCATTAGTTTCATTTTAAAAAGTTGAAACTAGTTAGTCAACATAGATATCTTAATTTGTTTAACTTTAATAGTGCCTTGTGTGGACATGTAAAGACCTTCAAATTTCATATGCACTTTTGCAAATAGACATTCTATTGAACTTATTTTTAACTAAGGCACAAAATAGAATATTCATAACCTTTGAATTATCAAGTGCCAGTGTCATTTATTTATTAGTCCATGGTGCATAATTCGCTTGGCGCTTAGTGTACTCAATTTGTATGATGTTCCAAATATCTAAACCATTAGATCAAAATAAAATTGCATTCTATAAGATCAATATGCGTAATTACTACAATTAAATGGTGGTGGTCTAGCAGTGGATTGTTCTTCTTCAAAAAATATTAAAGAGTGTGTTACTAGTGTTATTAGCTATTAAACTTTTCCAAAAATCAGATAATGAATTATTTAAAACCGTGCGCTCTGATACCAAATGAAAGTCGCTATGCTCCAATACTAAATAAGGGATCCTAATATATTTATGTAGAACAGATCTTAAGGCTACGAATACACTAGTGGTGAATAATGTCTATAAAAAAGTTTACCTATGGATTCAATGTTTATCTGCTTAGATTAATAATCAAATCACAAACAGAGTAAACAATTAAAATAAATACACAGTAGAGTAAAAACTATAAAGTAAGTTGCACTAGGAATTTGTATACTAGTTCGGATTCTCAATCCTACATTCAATCCTATACTCTCCATGTAAAATTTCCACCATTGGAACTTGCTTTTCACGTGTTGAAAGAATACATTTACAATCTTGCAATTCCATAGGTGGCGACATACTTCTGATCGTTTGACATCTCTTTAGTGGCAAGAACACCTTCCTCTTTACAATCAAACATAGACTATGGCAAGTGGTTGTATCGTTAACAAAAATTCTTGTAGATTCAGTGTAATCATCCTATAGACCTCCAACAATAATATAACTTTGAAATTTTTGAGGAATAAAATGGAGTTCAAAGAGATAGCAATTAAGAATTCGAGTACAAACTCTCTTATATCGTGTGGTTTATAAATCTTTGAAGAATAATAGTGAAGTAGTGTGGATTTGGAAAAAAAGTGGAGGAATATTTAATGGAAGCTTCTTACAAAAGTATAGAAGTTAAAAAGTAAGAGAAAGTGAGAGAATTGTATGTTAAAGTCTGTTTATCAAAGCCTTTATATAGGGAATGAAGAGACATGACTTTTGACAAAAGGATGAAGAGAAGTGTCTATTCATTTAAATTTGAAAATCTATACAACGGTTTATAATGACCCGTATTTTACGTATCGGAGGATCGTAAAATATTTTAATTTTATTCGTATGAGGACGTATGATTCTATAATTTTAGGATATGACTCTTAGTGACATTTTACATTTCGAAATTTCTGTGCGACCATTTTGACCCGGAAAATCTTGTTTGGGCTGTAAATTTTGATAGGAGTCAAATTAGGGTCTCAAACCAATTCCATTGATTTAGGATAGTGGTTTCTCATTCCATGGAGTGGTCATAATAGAAAACCAGACTTACAGTTAGGAAATTATGCTTGCTTTAAGTTTTAACAACTTTTGACCAGAATTAGTGTGTAATTAATAAAGCCCATTAATAATCCCAATGGTTTAATTTGAAAATCACTATAAATAAGGGGCTGAAGAGTCAAATTAAATTTTTTTCCCTCTCTTTCAAATCAGATCTGAACCCATTAGCCATAGATTCATCCAAAATCATCCAAATTACTCTCTAAATCAAAGCGATTAAAGATTAGTGAATAAATTTTTAATTAGTAGTAATAGCTTTGTAATTCATCTTATTCATATTTATATGTTCATGATTGCTTAGATTTGGATTAGACATTGTTTGGTTGCTATAATTCCATGTATTTCCTATGTGATTAGATGTGAATACATGTTATTCTACGTTGTATGTTGAGCCTTGATGTTGTTTGTTAGTGTTTTGGATGTATGGTAAGATAGGTTGGTTAATTGGGCAAATCGAAGGCATAGATGACTGGAATTGGACGAAACTTGGAGGGGAGACTCTGGAGTATGGGAAGAGCTCGTAGTTCAAGTCATGGGTCAAAATTTTCAAAGTTCATAACTCGACACCGACATGACTAAGCTGGTACAGACTTATGTTGGTTGGTCCAACAAGTTGGTGGTTGGCATGCTATGATACAGTATTGCTAGTAGAGGTTGCGTATCACAAGATGTTGGTGATTGGCTAAGGGATGGAGGCTAGACCGACTTGTTTCTAGGACTTAAAGTTGGATGTTTTGAAGAGTGGACCAACTTATATTGGATGGATGGGTCGGAGTCAAAGCATCTAGGAGAGGAGTACTAGAAGCAAGGAAGGCGTGGAAGAAAACTTGGCCAAAGATGGGTTAAGTGTAGAGGTTGGTACTGGCATGAATAGGTCGGTACCAAGTTATCCTAGTGTGTCCTATGGATATGAAATTTTTGGGGGACGAAGTAGATGTCTTGTAGATCGTCCTAGAGGTGTTAGCTCATTCGTGTCAAGGTTGGATGACAATGTAATAGCATGATGAAAGTTATGTATCTTCAGTTTGTGACTCGTGGTGGGAGTAGGTACCGAAGATAGCTGCTCGGTAAAGTGGAGAGCTATGGAATGAGGAACATGATTGGTTCCTTGATAATGGAAACAGGATTATGTATTAAAGGGCTCAAAATTATTGATATTTGAAATGTTTTCTGTTGTACTCGTAGCAAGGGTATTGTAAGTGGGGGAGCCTATGGATTATGTAAGGATCTGTATACCCTAGACCAGTTGCTTTAAATCTAGTGTCTAGCTTTGGGCTACAAGATACGTACCGGGCTTTGGTCTATGAGATACGAGAGTACAACAAAAATCGAGATTTCCAATAGTCCCTGATAATAAGGAGGCCATACGAGTTATCATATATTCAAAGAAAATGGATGATGGATAATGGGTATTGCTTGACAGATGTTATGGTTGCTTTGATTACTTTCTTTAGTGCGCTATCACTCATGGATATCATTAGGAGTAGTTACTGGTGATAGGGGTATTTGGACTTCCACTATTATATATTGTATGGTACCTTAATGATATTATAGAGTAGCACATTATAGTGTTATGTGCTAACTCTTTGTTGGAGAGACAACCCAGGTACGGTTCGTGTGCTCTTGTTCCTTACCATATTTACCTATGTAATATTTTGAGATTCATTTACCGCTCACACTAAACTATTCTCTGACCTAAGGTTTTATCATTTGCTTCTTATTATCTTAGGTACTCTTAAATGAGTAAACTAGATAACAGGTCTAGGTGACACGGTAGCTATTCAGAGGACAAGTTAGATGGAGCTATGACATATTATATACATATATGGATTTCTATGTTATTCCGCTGAGCAACACTATGGGGGGGCCTGTAGCAGTGCTTGCATAATTCTATTTGTTGAGACAGTTTTTTTGAGTTTACTTATGTTGTATAAACTCTACTACATTAGATGTATAACTTTATAGATATGTTACTTTGATGATGATTTGTTTACATAGCTATTATTATCTCATCTGTGATATTATATTATATTATATCCATGCGTTGTGAGATAGGATAGTTTATATGTTGTTCTTGTTATTATTCATCCCGATGATCGTCCTATATCGGCTAGTCACAACTGCAACGCACTACTTGTATACTTTTGGTGCATGGAGGTATAGGGTGGTTGTTACATTTGGTATTAGAGCTTTGGTTACACGATTAACCGGAGTTGGTACCGTGATCCATTAGAGATAAGGAAGGTGTTATAGCCTTAGACTTGATCGAGAGAGTGTGTGTATGTGTGTGTGTGTGGTGTATATATATATATGAGAGAGTGTGTATCTGTTATGTACTTTGGTTTTCAAAACTATATAATAATATTATATAGTATAAGTCGCATGCATATAAGCACTATAGACACAGTTTTTTTTGTGAGAGACTGATCATTCTTGTTACATATAAGAATGAGCCGACATACAAGGAATACCGTGAGATCTACTTCAAGAGTTGAAGAAGCGGTGGGATTAGGAGCTTCTATACCTGATTTTAGGCTATGTTTAATGCTATGATGGTGAATAGTATGAGGAATGCTCCTGGCATGATTATTGGTAAAGGTGCTCCCATGCAAGCGCCTAGGGCTGATTTCGCAAAGTTGACCAAAGATTACTCTAATTTTTAGGAAACCATTCTATGGAACAGAATTAGCCATAGAAGTGCAAGATTGGATTAATACTTGTAAGCACATCTTTAGTGTTATAGAAGTGGATGATGCTATAAAGAGAAAATTGGCTTCTAGACAACTTCAGGGGCGGGTCATGAATTGGTGTTACGCCGTGACTATTTCTAGTCCTGAAGATTAGTTCAATTGGGAACAGTTTAAGATAAGGTTCGAGGAGAACTTCATTCCGGCAGCCCAGAAATCAGTGTTGTTTAGAAAGTTTTCTGACCTTAAACAAGGAGAGATATTAGTTTCTTAATATGTGGAAGAGTTTGATGCTTTGTCAAAGTATGGGATGTCATTCATCGACACTCCATTGAGAAAGAATGAGAAGTTCATCATTGGCTTAGATGACTATCTTGGAGAGAAGATGGTAAACCACATTGATGAACGTTTGAGAAGCTTATGGAGAAAGCACTTTGTCATGAGAATCTTTATCCTAAGGCTAGGACAGTTATGGTTGTTTCCACTGAGAAGGAAGAGCTAAAACAACAGCAAAACGGTGGAGGTAAGAAGAAGTGGAATGGGAAAAGGAAGCTCTCTCAAGGAAAGAATGGTCAGAAAAAGGGCCTACTTGCTATGGGTGCAAGGGAAATTTGATCAGGTATTGCAAAGTGAGCAATAAGAAGAAGTGCTACAACTGCGATAAGCCTGGGCATTTGAATAAGGTTTGCCCGAAATCGATGAAGATAAGCAGGTTATGAAAGCATATGCTTTGGACGTAGTCCCGACTTCGTCGAGTGCTCCCTCGTCGAAGGAGAAGGGGAAGGGAGTCATCATTCAAGGTATGATTTCCATTAGCGATGTTCCTATTTGAGTTTTATTTGATACTTGGGGCTTCACATTCATTCATATGTAGTGACCTAGTAGACATATTAGGATTGTGACTAGAAATAGTAAACCGACCCTTGATCGTGATAAACCTTGTTAGAGGCTCTACTAGCTTGTGCATTGTTTGCAGTGGTTTGGTATTAACGAGTCATGGATGCTCTTTTCTTTATGATTGCTTTGTTTTGAATTTTGTTGGGTTTGGGATTATCTTGAGAATCGACTGGATAAAGAGGTATGCAGCTATAGTGGATTGTAAGAAGCTATTGGTGACAATCAAAGATGTGGATAGGAAAACGGTAGTGATTAGCTGCCTACTAGAGGATGGGGTGATGGTTGGCTTTCTATATTTGCTATAGGTTCCACAAGAGGGGTTGTCATCTGTGCCTATCGCTAGAGAGTATCCTGATGTCTTTGAGGAAGTGACCGTATTGCCGCCATATTGAGAGATTGAGTTTCAAATAGACTTAGTGAAGGAAGCCAGACCTATAATTATGCCTTTGAGGTGTATGGCACCCAGAGAGCAGAAGGAATTAGAGGCGCAAGTGAATGACCTATTATGGAGAGGGTTCATTCTAAGGAGTAGATTCGAGTGTTGTGTACCTATAGTGTTCGCGACTAAGGTGAATGGCTATTTGAGGTTGTTTGTGGATTATCGTAAGCTGAATAAGCGACAAAGAAAACAAGTATCCACTCCCATGCATTAATGACTTGTTTGATCAGCTTCACGGTGCGAAGGTATTCTCTCAAATGGATTTGGCAACGGGATTTTACCAGTTGAGAGTAGTGATAGAGAGCATGCCTATTTACTGCATTTCGTACGCCATCGGGTTTCTATGAGTGGTTGGTGATGCTATTTGGATTGACCAACGCTCCAGCATACTTTGTGGATCTCATGAATCGCGTTTTAGAGACTAGCTGAATAAGTTCAGCTTATGTTCGTGGATGATATTCTAATCTATTCCAAAACTGAAGAGGAGCACAAGGCGCACTTGAGGATTGTGCTGGAGATATTGAGGAAGCACAAGTTGGGAGCAAAGTTTTCTAAGTGTCACTTCTAGAGAAAAGAAGTGAGATTCTTGGGTCATGTTGTTTCGGGACAAAGTACAGCAGTGGATCCTACGAAGGTGGCAGCGGTCCAAGATTGGAACCAGCCTGAAAATGCTATGGATTTGAGTAGTTTCCTAGGATTAACGGGATACTATAGAAGCTTCATCTAGGACTTTCAATGATAGCAGCACCGTTGACCAATTTGATGAAGAAGAACCAGACTTTGTTTTAGGACGTGAAGTGTGAGCATGCGTTTATGAGTCGAAATGAGAGGTTAACGAGTGCATCGGTATTAACCATTCTAAGTGGAAAAGAGGAGTTGACAGTATATACAGATGCATGTAGTACTGGATTGGGTGCGGTGTTGATGCAGAAGGGAAGAGTTGTTGCATATACTAGTCAATAGCTAAAGGTGCACGAAAGAAATTATCCGACTCATGATTTGGAATTGGTGGCGATAGTCTTTGCTTTAAAGATGTGGAGGCACTATTTGTTGGGAGAAAGATTTGAGCTGTTTACGGATTAGAAATCCTAGAAGTACCTTCTCTCTTAGAAGGATCTCAACCTTCGTCTGCAATGGTGGTTGGAGTTCTTGGCCTCCTATGATTTTAGTATTTCCTATACACTAGGAAAAGGGAATACGATCGCTGATGCGTTGAGTAGAAGACATGCTAGTTTGGGAGCAATGTTCTTGGAATGGAAGCAAATTGAGTATATTGCTGGATATGATTTCATACCTCATTGCAAGCTGGAACCAGAGATGTTAGCAAGTTTGTCGATCGGACCTACTCTAATTGAAGGGATCGATACTAGTCAGAAGCGATATGCTAAGCTAGCGGAGATCATAGTAAGGCTAGAAGAAGGAGTAGAATCTGAAGACATGAAGCAATATGAACTCGATCGAGAAAGTTGGCTTCGTTAGGATGGAAAATTATTTGTTCCCGATGTTGAGAGATGAAGTGTTACAAGAGTGTCATCATTCCAAGTTGACTATTCATCTCAGTGGGAACAAGATTTACCATGATATGAAGTGAACTTATTATTGGGAAGGTATGAAGAAAGACGTTGGGGCATTCATCTTAAAGTGTATGAACTGCCAGTTGGTAAATGCAGAGCAGAAGAAACCTAATGGATTTTTGCAACCTCTAGATATTCCTGAGTGGAAGTGGGAGCAAGTATCGATGGATTTTATTGATGGACTACTAAGGACTCGAGCAAGGTATGCTGACATTTGGGTTATAGTAGATCGATTAACCATGAGTGCAAGATTTATACCCATCAAGTCAAGTAGAATGACATGCAAGCTTGTAGAGCTATACATGAAGTGGATAGTACAATTTCATAGTGCACAAAAGAGCATTGTAAGCGACCGAGACCCATCGTTCACTGGTGGGTTTTGGAAGAGATTACAAAAGGCGTTAGGGATAATGTTGTGTCTTAGTACAACTTATCACTTACAAAAAGATGGGCAGACACGCCGAAAGAGTAAATCGTATGTTGGAAGATCTCTTGCAAGCCTGCGTTATAGATTTTGGAGGATTGTGGGATGATCATTTGCATTTGCTAGCATTTGTATACAACAATAGTTAATAGTATAGTATTGGTATGGTACTATATGAAGCACTGTATGGCCGACCACGTAATACTTTTTCATGTTGATGGGAAGCAGGCGAGAAACTGATAATTGGGCCAGATATGATTAGAGAGACATCGAAGAAGATTAAGGTCATTCGGCAATAAATGAAAGCTACTCAAGATTGACAGAAAAGCTACGTCGATAAGAGATGAAGAGATTTAGAGTTTTTTGTCGGAGATATGGTATTCATGAAGGTTTCTCCTCTAAAGAATGTAGTTCTATTCGGTAGAAAAGGGAAGTTGGCACCAGGATTTATATGACCTTTTCCAATAGTTGAGAGGATTGGGAAGCTAGCATATAGGGTTGACTTACCTCAAAAAATGGCGGGCATGCACAAACTTTTTTAATATCCCTTATCTACGTAAGTTTTTGCACGACACAAGCATGATGATTACACCAGATCAGGTAGAAGATGTTGAGGTAGAACCGGAAGTTTCTAGATCTCATAGGCTGCTTCATATTGTAAGGTATGATACAAAATAGCTTAGGAGATAGTCGGTGAAGCTAATAAAGGTACAATTGAGCGAAAGTGGTGACGAATATATGTGGGAGACTGAAGAGAGCATGAAGACTATGTGTCTAGAGCTCTTTGAATGGTAAGATCCATCGTTTATCATATGTACTTTCACCATTGTATATTATATTTGATAAGTTAGTATTCTGCATGCTAAGGTAGGTACACCTACACTATTGGTTTCATAATTGCTTGTTTTAGATGTATGATTGTTGATTATGATTGGCACGCATGCGGGATAACTATGGTTGCTTATACCTTGGCTTGTTTAGGGATTTTGGGGGTGAAATTCCTAAAGGGAGAAAAATGTAACGACCCGTATTTTATGTATCAGAGGTTCATAAACTATTTTTATTTTATTCGTATGAGGTCGTATAATTCTATATTTTTAGGATATGACTTTTAGGGACATTCTACACACCTATGATTTTTCCCAAATTTCTATGTGACTGCTTTGACCCTGAAAATCTTGTTTGGGCTATAACTTTTGGTAGGAGTCGAATTAGGGTCTCAAACCATTTTCATTGCTTCAGGATGATAATTTCCCATTCTATTGAGTGATCATGATTATGAAGTTATGTCTATTTTAAGTTTTAATAGCCCATGTTCAGAATTAGTGTGTAGTTAAGCCTATTAATAAGCCCATTAGTTTAATTTGAGAATTATTATAAATAGGGGTCTGGAGAGTCAAATTAAAACTTTTCTCTCTCTCTCCTAAATTAGATATAAATCCCATTAACCCTAGATTCATCCAAATCACCCAAATTACTCTTTAAATCAAACCGAATTGAAGAATAGTTAATAGGTCATTGATCTGAAGATAGAGATCATCGATTTGGCCGATTTGCATTGCTTTTAGTTCCCGTCCATACTAGGTCTACATTCAATTTCGTTGAATTTGGTAATTAGTGAATAGTTTATGTCTTTTCGTTGTCCTATGCTTGTTTATATAGTAGATTATAGGTTTTTAACATGGTTTTTGATCTTAAAATCCTTTTCTAACCAAAATTACGTGTCGACATATGTTTATGACCTAAATTGATGAATTTTAATATGATTAGTAGTAGTAGCTTTATAATTCATCTTATTCATATTCATATGTTCATTGATTGCTTAGATTTGGATTAGAAATTGTTTGGTTGCTATAATTCGATATATTGCCTATGTGATTGGATGTGAATGCATGTTTTCTATGTATGTTGAGCCTTGATGTTATTTGTTAGTGTTTTGGATGCATAGGAAGATAGGTTATTGAATTGGACAAATTAGAGGCCAAACTGATTGGAATTTGATAAAATTTAAAGGGGAGACTTTGGAGTATGGGAAGAGCATGGAGTTCAAGTCATGGGTCCAAATTCTCTAAGTGCCTAACTCGACACTGACACAAATAAGTAGATATTGACTTATGTTGGTTGGTCTAACAAGTTAGTGGTTGGCATGGGATGATATAGTATGGCTAGTAGAGGTTACCTGTAGCAAGATGTTATTGATTGGCTTGTTTCTAGAACCTAAATTTGGATGTTTTGAAGGGTGGACCGAGTTATATTGGATGGATAGATCGGGGTTAAAGTATCTAGGATAGGAGTACTAGAAGCTAGGAAGGCGTGGAAGAAAACTTGGCTAAATATAGGTTGCATGCAGAGGTTGGTACCGACATGAATAGGTCAGTACCGAGTAATCCTGGTGGATCCTATGGATGTGAAATTTTTTGGGGACGAAGTAGATGTCCTAAAAATCGTGTTGGATGTAATGACCCAGAATTTCACCACTTTGATTTGCGAATATTTAATCAATTTTAAATATTCAAATAATGGATTTCATAATTTAAATAAAATTACTTTTAAATAATAAACAATAATGGTGAAATAGTTTTTCAAATTTGTTTACAAAAATAATTATTCGACAAAAAATCGAAAATATGACTGGAATTCATTTTAGAATTTTCGACTTTCGTCGACTAAGAGTTGTTGGAACGTTGTAAACTCTATTGTATAGTATAACACATACATTTATAAATTAGGATATATATATATATATATGTGTGTGTGTGTGTGTCTCTATGTGTGTGTGTGTGTTAGTAAATATATACATATGTATTTATACTTAGGTATAAGATTTAAAATATAAATTTAGTAAAAAGAATGTGCCACATCATAGGCAAACATAAGTGCATTTAGTACTAAAAACATGTTTAAACATGTTGGAGCTTGGAAAAGGAGAGGGGACATGAGTGTGGGCTTAGGTGCATGAAGGTGAGGTGGCATGGTGATGTGGCAAGAGACGGTGGAGGGTAAAGGATCAAGGATGTTTTGGTAATTTACTTTTTTCTTGCTAATAAATACTCCTCTCATTTTTTCAATTTTTCCTTCTCTTCCTTCTGCCTTCTCTTCCTTCTGCCTTCTCTTCCTTCTGCCTTCTCTTTCTTATTTATTAACCAAATGGTGGTTTTTCTTTTTTCAAACCGTGTATAATTTTAGTGGCTACAACTTTTATTTGTATCACTTTTTTAAATTTTGAGCTTAGCCATGTCCAAATCTCATTTCTTTGAAGAACATTTTCGAACCCAGATTTTTAAGTCTGTAAGTACCACTTCTTATTTTGACTATATCTCCCTCAAAATGATCCAAATTAAGTAACTATTTTATTATAATTGAAGAGAAAAGAATTTCCAAGAACTTTTCTTTTGACATCTTTTCCAAATTACATGAGTTACTTGTCCAGAAATCAGTTAGAAAAGACCAATTTTCGAGCTGGATTTTTTTATGAATTTGATGATAATCCGAACACCCTCCACCTTTCAAGGCTGAGCTCCACCACCTTTGAACAATTTGCACCATACTTTGGGCGAACTATAAAGCCACCACAAGGCCACCAAATCTTGTTGTTACCAAAGTCAAAGCATGGATCTAGGCTTGGTTCAAAAGTAAGGGAAGTTCGAGTCATTTTTGTAGCTTTTGGGTGAGTATAACTCACGAATTCATTTAAAATATCTAACTTTAAATATGATGCTTACTTTGATAATAATAAATATTGTCAATTGGTTGTTAAGTATGTTGGATGTTTGTTTTAGACAATATTGAATGTTTTTCTATGTGATTGGAAGTTAGACTTGAAATGAAATCTAATGTTGAAGTTAGTTTGAAAGCTATGATTTTGGTTTATGGTTGTTGCTTATGTATGTTGTTATGGAATGTGTTTGTATGTATCAGCTTATGTATGTGATTTATGTGCTAAAAATGTTAGCATTTTGATTTGTTAAAACGACAACGAGATCCCTAGTTTTAAACTTGTTTTCTAACTTTACTTTTAGAAATGTTTTATAAAAGTTTTAAAAACTTTACCTTTGTTTTATAAAACTTAATTCAAAGTTTATAAAGTAGTTTAAATATAAAAGAAAGAGTTCAAAAAGTGATTTAGAGTATAAAACGAATTTTGAAACTTCAGGTCGTATAACGATTGTCGCTATAAATGCAATTCATGAAAAACGAACTCTTTTTGAATTTAAAACTATTAAATTAAATTATTTCTTTGAAAATTGTTTTCGAATATATTTAAATATTTTAAAACAATCATTATTTTATTATTTATTTATTTAATGATTATTTGATTAATATATTAATTAAGGTAATTAGTACTTAATCATTAATTAAGTTAGGGTAATTAGTACTTAATTATTTTTAAGTAAGTTAATTATAATTTGTTAATTAATAAAGATTTAATTTTTATTTAATTAATTATTTAGATATTAATCATTATTTAAATAAGATTAATTAAATTATTTATTCGAGAAGGGTTAATTATTAATCAATTATTAATCAAGTTAAATTTAAGTTAAGATTTAATTAAGACTTAATTATGATTTAATTATTTTAAATGAAGGTTTAATTTATTATTTAATTTTTAATTTAGAAATATTTAATTAATTAATTGACATTAATTAATTTAAATATTATTTAATAATTAAGCAAAGATTAATTAGGGTTTAATTATTTATTTAATAGTTAATTATTATTTAATTATTAATTAAAGGTTTAATTATTATTAAGTGAAGAGTTTAATTATCATTTAATCTTCATATATAATTTTTAAAGTTTTAAACCGCTTTAATTCCGAAGATCAGTTTTGTTTTAAAGTAATTTTCTTTTAAAATAATATTTTAAATACAAGGGACGTCTTCGTCGATTACCCTTAAGTAACCCCAATTGAATATGAAACCTAATGATATCTATTTAGCAGAATAAAACACCGTTTTGCTAATCAAATTATATTGGACATTTGTCAGGTAGAATAAATCATAGTTCTGCCATAAGTTCCCAAGTAGATTATGTGGACATCTATTTAAGCAGAATAAAAACCCATTCTACTATTATATAAAGTTGGACATGTGTTTAGCAGAACAAATCCCCGTCTGCTATTATAGTAACTTGGACATCTTACCTATATGTTGATTTGTTTGTTGTTGGCTGTTTCCTTATACATATGTTATGTAAATACCCATGCTATAACTTGAAAGGAAACTTAATTAAAAGAAAACAATTGTGGTCACTAAACTTCTTTTTGATTTTTAAGATCAATCATACTTTTAATAATGGTTTCAAGTTAAGTAATGATTTTAGCGAAGACGTTTTAAATAATCGTTTTGTTTATCAAAAGGACTTTATTAAATGATTCTATTAAAGGAATTTTTTTTAAATAAGGAATATTTATAAGAACGTTTTATAAATGATTTTGGATATTTATAAAGGAAGTTGATAAATAATTTTGGAGATTTACAAAGTGATATATAAATGGTTTTGATATTTATAAAAGAGTTTTGTAAATTTAACTTGGTGATTTATAAAGAGTTTTGTAAATGGGTTTGGAATTTAAGTAAGAAGCTTCATAAGTAAAAGAGATTTACTAAGAGGATTTATAGAAGAAAGTTTATAAAAAGATTTGAGATTGGATTTCCTTTAACCGACCTTCTTAATTCTGGTGGTATGGACATTTGTTCTACACTTAACACCGAAGGAATATTGTTTGAGTCTACCTTTATCTCTAATGTAAATAACATTTTGTTTTGATCCTTTGATATGATTTGAAAATGAGAAATATTTCACAAATGCTTTGTGAATATACTTGTGTCAGTGAGATAAGTATATGAATGTTTTTTATAAATACTTTTGAAAAGATTTTTAACAAATGAAAGATTTAGTTTGAGGCTTAGTGATTTCTATAGGTAACTAAATCTCAGAATTTGTTGTTGTTTGTTTATTTGATAGTTAAATAGCCGACTATCAAATCTGGACCAAAATATAACTCAGGAAATATCTATGAGAAACACGTGAATTATATAGCACGGTCATATTTGATGATGTTGTACTGTGCGTATAAATCTTGCTTTATTCTCCTAGGACAAATGATAGGGAGATCCATCCACTTAAACGGTTAGGGGGTGATCCCTGCTCTAATGTATTATCTGATTATTTCCAAACAAACCAGGGTTGAGTTTACCAGAACTATCGAAAGTGTTTCGAAGAAACCTAACCGGATAAGTATAAATTATCCGAAAACCACTTCGATCCAACTCAAGTGTTTCGAATTGAAGATATCTTGAAGATGATTGAAGATGAAGCTTTTGAAGTGCAAGAGCTAATTCTACTAATCCTGAGGGTTATTCCAAAATGGATGTAGTAGAGGTAGTGCCTTCGGTTTCGTTCAGACCTAGAACGAACTTGTATGGATGAATGTTGGAACTACATTACTACCTGGAGGGTAGTGTTAGCATTCCAAGATGATTTGCTATATAAAAGGTGATCGTAGCCTCAAGCCTCACCAACCCCGTAATGACTAAAATCAAGGGATATGCTTCAAGGTTATGTGGTTCGCTACCATTAGGGTATGGTCAAAATACAATCTAAATTGACATTATGGATCACGTATGCTTGGGGCCCATTTTGGTTATTGATCCCAACCAAGGTGATGGCATATTCGGTGCTATCCAGTAAGGGGTATGGCCGATCTTGACTTGCAGGGAGTCTATATGAGGCTCTCGATGTGTTTTATCTAAAGATGCACTATGATAGGTTGTACCCTAGTGCCTTGTCATAGTATGGAATCCAATCTCCAATACGAGCCATTCAGATTTTGACTGTGCCCAACTATGTTGGAATGTGAGATGCAAGCATTTCAGTTATTTTATATATTTACTTTGAACCCTTAGACATTATTAAAATATCACTAGATTTTATATAAAGGTTTTTTGGTTATCGTAAGGTAACTCATATGTTTTTATGTGCGGCATAGTCTTACGAGATATCTTTGATTTTAAAAGGTTCTACAAGTTATAATAAATTAATTCGTTGTGATTTGATTTTCTTATGCTTGTTTTACCAAACAGATCTAGGCATTATTTTTGTTAGAATGCTCGGGTCAGCCCGAGCATATTTTCCAGATTTAGGTAGATCCTTTGGAGCTTTCAGGTTACGAGCTGGATTCTTCAAGACGTATTCACGTACCATATATTCTTCCACTGTTTTCGTTTATTTTTTTTCTATATCTATCAGCAATTGTAAGAATATGTTGTTATAACTACCCATGCTGATAATAGGTTAATGTACTCTAATAATGTGTATAATGAAGATAATTTCTTTTTGTAAAGACTTGTTCATATTATATATTACTCATCACGTTTTGAGAGATTTTGTTCTTTCATTTTCTTTCTTTCACCCTTAATGACCTGTTTTTCAGACACATAAATAATCGGCACACAAATACCGAGGATGTACTCAGTGTCATCTTTAGGTGTAAGAAAGGTAGATCGTAATATGTGGTATTAGAGCTTAGGTTGAGTGAACACCTAGGCTTTGGTGGGGTAAACTCATTTGAGATAGGGTAAGAGAGACTTTTGGATGAGTTTGAGTTTATATATAAGAGTGTGTATTTGTTAGTGCTTTAAAAATGTTTTATATTGTGTTGATTTATCGGTTGAATGGTTATGAATTCTGGTCGATGCAATGGGAACAACTGTATCGATAGGGGTTTCTAGACACTTAAACTAGGCAAATCAACATAGTATCGTTTTAAATTGGTAAATGAAATCATTTTACCTAAATTATATTTTATATACAAATGGATAATTTTCAAAAATAAATATAGTTATATATAATGTGATTGTTGTTAAGAGTTGATAATATTTAATTATTATCGTATAGGGTTTGATTAGTCATGATCGTCCAATTTTGAGCATTGACTATTATTTGATTTATTAGTAGTTTTCCCTTTTCCATCATAATTTGAGCAGAGAGAATTGGGAACATTGAAATGAGCACTATGTGAATTGAGTTTCACAGTTTTACTATAAGGCATTCGATGATAATGTTGGGTCAAAAGAATTGAATTTTAATAAAAGGGTTTTTATTAAAAATAAAGGAAACATATTTTAAAAATGAACATTTGAGGAAAGATTTATATACAATGATTTATAAATCAGAATTATAAAATATATTTTGAAAATAAGCTGGATTTTCAAAGAATCTAATCCCAGTGACATTGATAAAGTTTCCAAATGATTTATGGAAAAATAGTAATTACTTTACTTAAAAATACTTTAAGGTATAAATAGTTTGAAAAAAGAATTTAAGTGTAAGATTTTTCTTTGGACAGTTCGGGATATGAGTCTTGATCCATTTTATGATGATCTGAATAATCTTCTAAGTGACAATCGAATGTTTGCTTACAAAGATGTGATAGTGCACTTAGTAAATTATTCTCTTTGTCAATGCATGATCGAAACAAGTTCAAATCCAAATGAATCCAAAGCAAGTGGATGATAAATATTTTGTTAAAACAGGTTAGCTGAAATATATATGTATATAGTATTGTTTCAAAAAAAGGATTTGAAAAGAAAGAAGTATTTTTTAATTAACTATTTGGAGTGACTCGAAAGTGACTAAAAATGGGCAGGAAATGTGTTCGGATGGTAAACAAGTCTCTTGAGTATTACTCTTCTCGGTAAAGGGATTTATGATACTATTCGGTGGTACCCTGTTCCTTGGTACCATTTTGGAGTTACTTGGATTATATGTATATTTTCTAAGGGTTAAAAATAAAGTATCATTTCAAATAGATTTTTTAAATCAAAACTGGGTATTTGGCTCCTAAGTTTCAAAATAGTAAGGCATTTTGATTAAAGAATGGGCAAATAAATGTAGTTTTTTAGCAAAGCTAGCCAGCTTTATAGTGGGTCGTGCCACTGTATATAAATAATAAACAGGTATTTTGCACATGCACAGAGCAACTAAACAAGGTTTTATAGTGGCCATACCACTATACATACAAAAAACTAGACGTCCTCCTAAGAGGAGGAACCACTATCGTCATCAACTGGAGAAGGCCATATGACATGGATAAAGCCTGAGAAATGAGCCGCAATATGTGGATCAAAAACCTCAGATTCACTGGAGTATAAAAAATTTCTATCCCAAGTGTCATCCGCCAAAATAAGTCTATTGTCATCCCCATCGTCTCCATCACAGAAAAGAACTAGACCATCACCAATAACATGATAATATAGCCACCGGCTCTCTCCATATCCATCTACAAACATATAATAATAATCAAACTCTGGACTTTATCTCATCTTAGAATTCACATGAACCCAAGACTTCTCCCTAGAGTTCCACTCAATGACTGGAGGCTGAATGACAGCAACAACAGAAGGTACATCAATAATAGGGGATAAGATCGTAGGAAGAGAAGACACAACAATATCAGGAGGAGCAACAACAACAACTTCTGTAGCAGGAATCTCTATGTTACAATCAGGGGCATTATGGATCAGAGCAGGGGCAGTAGCTGAAGAGTCAGAGAGTGGGGTAACCAGATCAACCAAAGTGGAAGGGCGAGACTTTGGAACCCACTTACTAGCAGGAGGCCGAGGAAGGGGGATCTTTTCTGGGATAGGAAGAGGAGGGTCACCTAAGGGATCGGAAGGAGGGCGATGCTTACATGAAAGCGCCACATGACCAACAGAGTGACATATCTCACAGATATCAGGTTTCCATCCATATTGAACATCAATTACCGCAAGATGGCCTTTAGCAGGACAAACTCTGAGCTTAGAAGGAAGGGGCTTGAATGGGGTAATTTCAATTAGAGCTTTAGCATAAACGATCCTACCTCTAGCCACTATATTCGAGTCAAAACACTTAAGATCTCCAACTAAACTAGCAATCCAATTCAATCCAAGCAACGATTGAAGAATAGAAGGGATATGAGAGAAGTTGGTCCAAACAGGAATATATAAAACCTGATCTTTCGCACTATTAATGGACTTACTCCATGAAGTAATAATAAGAGGTTCTCCTTCAATGAAAGTAGGCTTAGCCTCAAGCACATGCTGTCTTTCCTCCTTTTTAGAAAACTTAAATAAAAACATAGAATTATCATACTGAACCTGAAGACCACCCTTGAGTTTCCAACGGTTCTTACAATGTATGGTACGCATGATTCGAATCAAGAAAGAACCCAATAAGGTAGTCGGCCTAATAGTCTTCTCCAGCCAGAATGACCTCGGGAGGAGGAAACAAGACCCCGCCAACCTCCATTGATTCAAAGGAACATGGTACATAATCTCCTGCATTGCACGGCAACGACTTAAACAAAGAAGTTCATTTAGGAGCTTAAGGGGCATTAACCGGAGAACATGGATGGGGAGATACCAAAACGGAGGGGAACGTGGTACATAATCTCCTGCATTGCACGGCAATGACTTAAACAAAGAAGTTCATTTAGGAACTTAAGGGGCATTAACCGGAGAACATGGATAGGGAGATACCAAAACGGAGGGAGGATCAGAAGGGTTCATATCAACAGAATCAAATTTTGGTTTGTAGGGACACAGTCATTCTTTTCGGCATTTTCACAAGAAAGATGAGTGCACAACAAAATAGGATCGAAATCAATTCCAGAGACATTTAAATTCCATCCATCCATATTCATTTCATCATCAGATTTCAACCTAGCATTCACATCACAAGAAATATCACTAATATAGTTTAACCCTACATCAGAATTAGACCAACAGGGTGCGTGTGCTGCAGAAGCAAGAAGAGAGGATAATAAGTGTTCACCAGTGATAGAACAACCCAATCCTTCAATTCGAGCTCCATCATCAATGTCAGCGATCAAGGAAGTAAGGGGATTAACCATAGGAACAGTAGCAGTCGATCGAGATAGTTCAACAGCGGTGGCAACAACAACCAGTTCATTGGCTGAGATAGGATATCTTAAAGCATGAGAAGACCTACGAGCAAAGGAAAGTGGAGCGGGGACGTAAGGAGGGCCTGAGTGGGTCAGAGAGCAAGCAGCAAAATCAAGATCTGAACCTAGGACATCTGCCATAACCGATAGTAAAGGCTTAAACTTTTTCTTCTTCGGCATGAGGAGACGAGGTAGGGCGATGAAGAATAGAGATGGTCGGAGGAAAGGGAGGCAGAAGAGATAGATGAGGATCAGACAATGGTATTGCGAAAATGAGGAGTAGCCATTAATGCGAAAATGAAGATCAGTTTTAAAACTGAATTAACTTAATAAGGAAGTTTAATAAACTATGTTTTATTAAACCATGTCTTTTGATTTTAAAATCCAGAAGTGAAAAATTATTTAATGTTATTGGACCGGCTAATAAACGTCTTTACCTTAGAGGTGTCTAAAAAAAGCAGACTCTAGGATGGAGTTTGGATACGAGCATCCTACTCTTCTTAGCCGCTTACCAGACCGATTGGGTAAAGAGGTTGAATTGGTCGACTCAGTTTAAAGACCCAAAATTATTTTGGATCTACATATGAATAATTGAAAACTAAATAGAATTAAAAATCCAATGTTTTGTATATGTACTCTTAGGATATAGGAGAGTATTATGCAAGTAATAAATTAAAATGATTTTATGAAAAGGATTTTATACATCAAGTTGTATAATTTAAAAATGTTTGAACTTAAATTGGATTATTATGGAAATTTTTCATAAATATTTTGGGGAGAATAGAAAGTAGTTGGATACTAAGAACTTGTAGATGATTACGTAAGTAGTACGTAGATCATTTTCACTTTTTCACATAATTCTTGATCCAAGATTCGAGTACATGACTTAAGGTGTTTCACACCATTTCGAAGAAGGATTTATCACTCGATTATGGATGGCGAACACTTGGTGAGGTTTCTTAATATGCAACCAAAAGTTTGCTATCATAATATATGGCTATGTAAGGAGAACGGATGTTTCTAATTAAGAAGCTTGATCGGAGTCCGCATTACGAAGTCGGTGGAGCGATACTAGTTCGAAAGTAAACCTATATATTCGAGTGAGTGATCAAATTAGACTTTTGGTATAAGAATGATCTATATAAATCATATGGACTAATGTATAGTATTCCCGGTTGTTTTGTGTTCTGGGTTTAGGGCTGTGGTAAAATTTCAGGGTCGAAATTCTTTTAGGGGGGAGAGTGTAACGACCTAGAATTTCACCACTTTGATTTGCGAATATTTAATTAATTTTAAATATTCAAATAATGGATTTTATAATTAAAATAAAATCTCTTTTAAATAATAAATAATGATGGTGAAATAATTTTTCAAATTTGTTTACAAAAGTATTTAGTTCGAAGAAAAATAAAAAATGTGATCAGAATTCGTTTACCGAGTTTTCGACTTTTCGTCAACTAAAAGTTGTCGGAACATCGTAAACTCTATTGTATAATATAACATACATATTTATAAATAATTTAGGATATATATATATATATATGTGTGTGTGTGTGTGTGTGTGTCTATATATATACAGTGTAACGACCCTAAATTTTCGACCCAATTTAAAATTTTAAATTCATCGTTTCAATAAAATTTTTGAAATTATAAACGATCTCAATTTACGTCCAAACTTTATTTATGACATACGTCTAGTTAGAAATGGACATAAAAAGAGTTTCGTTGAAAAATATTACAGTAAACTCCGTTCACGTTTTACTGTATATCAGTCCATATAAAGCTGCGTAAAATTTATCTTCCAAATCCAAATATTTTTACACAATTATGTTGTAAAAATTATTCTGATCAAGATTATGTAATTCGTTTCGCCTAAAGTTGTCATCGCCTGCTCCGTTTAGATTGTTTTGCAAATCGTACCATTTAAGCGGCGTAAATGCAAATTTTATAAAATCGTCGTATCACCAATATTTTTATACCGTTGTGATCGCGTCGTCGCGCTGACCTAAACGATATATTTATTCGTGTTAAACGGAGTCGGAGAAAAAAAAAAGTCATGTCGTTTTAACCGGTTTAACGCACCGGTTAAACACGTTGCAGCCCAAGTATTCTACCCGTTTAAAAATAAAAAAAAATAACTTCAGCTGAATGGGCATTTACTAGGGAGATGAAGTGTGAAGAGTCACGTTTGGGATATTGAAACGTTGGAATCCAAGAGACATTTATTCACGTACTAGTAAAGCAACCAAAGACTTTCATTTTTCACAATTCCTATTCTCACTGTAGCTTCAGGTAATAACATTTCCTCTTCATCTTTATTTCCATTTCTCCACTACTTTCTCTGATTCATATGCAAAGTAAAAATAAATAATGAATATGGCCGAAGCTATGGTGGAGCACTGCACCCATCACCACTTCGCCACCACTCCCCTGCCACACGCCACCAACCGGCCTTCCCAGCCCACCCAGCCGTTCACTTTCCCCTCCACGCCTACCAACCATCATCCCCGCCTCCTCTTCTCCCAGTCTCGTCTGGCCGTATGTTGCGAGTGTGTGCGTTATGTGTTGAGTGTGTGTGCATTTTGTTTTTTGAGCGTGTGTGCATTTTTGTGTTTGAGTGCGTGTGTGTTGTGTGCGTGTACAGCATGTTGAAGGGGTGGGATGAAGGCATGAAGTTGGATTCATGCGTGAGAATGGCATGCAGTAGGAGACAAGAAAAAATAAAGAGAAAAAAATACACGTGGGTGGGTGGAGTTGATAAAGGCATGAAGTGCATGTTCCTTGCATGAGTGAGTACAAGCAGAGATGAAGAAAGTGGTCATGTAAATGTTGTGCGTGTGTTTGTATAAAAAAAAAAGAAGTGTGCGTGCGTGTAGTAAGTGCGGCAGCAAGTTGAAGGGGGTGAGGGAGCGGTTGCGTGTGTAGTAGATGAAGTGCATGTGCTGTGCGTGTGTTATGTTGTGTGTAGTAGGGTTGTTGATGCGTGAGTGTATAAAAAAAACTGTGTTTGAGTATTAGATTTGCTGAAGAATAGTTTCGCGAATATCTAGTCCGGTTAACAAAACAGTAACCGACTTTTCTTTTTCGTTGTGTGCAGAAACGTCCGTTTAAACGCCTTTTGCAGCATCGTCAATCTCCAGCTTTTGTTCTTTTCCTCCGTCTTCGGTAAGCGCATTTATATAAATTTATAAATTATATACAATGTTCATTGTATTAATATCGTTTCCTTTTGTCGATATTACAGTGTTCGTTGTTTGTGTTGTACCGTCTCTTGTCTGTTTCTTCGTGCTTCGCCGCCAAATTTCTTATCCACGAAAGGTGAATTAATTTTCACGACTATATTCTTATGCAAGTTTGAATTGATAAATGATTGCTATGTGATGTTGAATTGGATGTAAATTGTTATTGTTAAGTGATAAATTAATTGCAAGTTAAAAATTTGATATAGGATGATTAACGATTTAAATGAATTATATATGTCGAATTTGATTGTTAACTTGACCCCTTTTATGATGAATATTGATTAATTGAATTGACCCTTAAATTGTTAAGTTAATTGACACGTAGAATTGACAAATTTCACTTTGGACTGTTGAACGTATATTGAATTAACTGTTGTAATTGAAATTGAACGACAAGTGAAACCGAAATGTTATAATCTTTAATCTACTTGAAATGATAGAGTAGATTCTAGAAATAGTTATATTAATTGGCGTAAATAACAAACGCGAATTAATACGATTATTTCGGGATTATTTGAAATTGTTGAATTGTTGTGAATGGATGCTATTGCTTGTTTATTTACTTTGACACCATCCCAGCTATCACACTGCAAGTTCCCTTTGTATGTTTTGATTTTGAATTTAAATGGAATCGGGTTGAAATGATAAATACCCAAACAATTTGACTTAGGATAGAAAATTAAAATAAAACCCGATTGGTCAAATGTTTTGATTTAAATAAAAATAAAGTTTTATTTGACGAATAACAAAGTTTTGAATAATTTGGAATTTAAATTGGAATAAATGTAAATGTGAATATTTGAATTTGGAACGGATATTAAAGTAGTAATTGACAAAAAGAATATTGTTTAAAATTTAATTATTTAATAATTAAATTTAGAATCATTTGATAATAAATTTTTGAAATAATTAAAAATTAAGTGTTGAAATTATTAATAATTAACTTTTGAAATTATTAATAGTTAAGTTGTGAAATTATTAATAACGAAGTTTGAAATAATTAATAATTAAATTTTGAATTTATTATCAATTATGTTTGGAATTATTAATGAATGAGTTTGAAATGATTAATAATTAAGATTTAAAATTATTGAAATTTGATGAGATCGAATTACAATTAAATTGAATTGAATATCTTTATTAAGAGAAATTGAATTTTGAACAAGTGAAAATAAGTTTTAACTAAGTTTGAAATTTGAAAGGAATATCTTTGATAAGAAATTGAATGCGCTTTATCGAAACAAATGGAAGACTTGAAATTTAAGAATTGGATTTGACAAATGTAATTGTAAATAAGTTGTAAACTTTGATAATGAAATCGAACTTAAGACGTAACGTAATGAATTGGAAATTTAATTGAAATTGTTTAATGATAAATCAATTTAATGAATATCGAATGGAAGCGATAATTGATTTAAATCGATTTGAACGTTAAATTTAGTTAAACGATTTTGGAATGAACTTATTTACAAAATGCAATGAATATTTGAATTGTTTAATTGAAACTTTGAAATTGAAATATAGAAATGTTGAAATTGAAATTGGAAAGTTATGAAACGTAATTTTGGAAATTGATTTCGAAAGACTAACGAATTGTCGATTTACGAATTTCAATTGAAATTGAAATGGTTTTGAAATATATTAACGACCAATCGGTGTTATAATCACGAAGGTTATTAAAGGAACCAGAGTCGGTTTGGGACATACTCACTGTCTAAACCGGAAACCACTTTAATAACTATACGCGAAGTGATGATCCAGAATGAAGTGGTTGGATTGGCGAACGTTGATGATTGAAGAAAGTGAATGATAATGGATAGCCTTGACACTTGTGTCAAATTGGAAATGACTAAAACAGGAGCTGTGCCGGGCCAATGGAGGATTAGCTACCTCAAGTGGACACACTTCTTCATAAACTGTTCTTTTACTTTGTGATTGATTGGTGCGCACCCTTGAATTGGGAGTGTTGTCTCACGGTGTTGCGGGCGCTGCGGCGTTGCGTTCTCACCAGTCCGGATCAGGTGAACGGTAGTATCACTACCTTAGGTATAGCCTCATGTGCCTTGTCATACTTGTATTCCATTTATGCGCGACCACTACGATTTTGATTTGTACCTTTAGTATATGGATTGCCCTCTGGTGACTTCTGGTTTTGGGGAAACTACGGTCTTGTATATGCTTTTGGGAATAAAAATGTGTTAAGGGTGGAATGGGCCATGACTTAACACTATTTTGATATCTTTATATTATTGATAGACATTATCTACTTATCGTACTCTACTATATATAGATAGTTTATCGGATCCTGAAAGATGCTTATTCCAACCATCTTTGAGTTATTGTTATTTCAAAAAAAAAAAAAATTCCATATTATCTGTATAAGAATATATGTCCTGATTCGAGTGTTTGTTTGTGCATATGCTCGGATCAGACTGAGGATTGCTGCTGCTGCTTATTTGGAGCTGAAGACTTGAAGACCATCTTATCTTTATCAGTATTGTTCTTTCCATTTGGACTATTTGGACATCTATGTTGTTGTATTTCTTTTATTTGAGACATTGTTGTATTTTCTTAGTAGCTTCATGAACTACTATTATGACATTGTTGTAATTCCGCTGCACTATTCTGTTATGTTATATTTTCTGTGATTCTGTGATGATTCTCATTTATATACATATACTCCATTAATGATTCGTGTTTTGTATTATTTAAGTTGACATGTGTGGATTATTGTCAATTTAAATGGTCCAAATATACGGGTTGTTACAGTTGGTATCAGAGCTTTGGTTCCCGATAACCTTAGCCTGTGGAGTTTAAAGCTCATTAGAGATAGGGTAAACATACCCTAGAATGAGGAGAATCATTTCAGAATCCACCTCCTTTGATTCATCTTGCTTATTTAATTCGTTGAATAGAATTTCCTTAAGTTCTATAAATTTCTATCTTTGATTCTAAATCACTTTTGGTATTCCAGGATGGATACCAGAAGAAATGCTAGAGGCAGGGGTGGAAATGCTCCTGGTCCACATGCTCCAGCTCCCGCAGTCCGATTTTCCACTCTCAGCAAGGAGTATACTCAGCTTGGAGGAGTCAAATTTACTGGCTCCGAGAGTATTATCGAAGCACAACAATGGCTAAAGAGTTTGGAAAGGATCTTTTCTGGCTTGGAGATCGCAGATGCTCAGAAGCGCAAGTTGGCCGCTTGGCAGCTTCAGGATGCTGCACAAGATTGGTGGGAATCAGTCACTTCTCGAACTAATGAGGAAACTATCACTTGGGCCCAGTTTAGGTAGTGATCTATCTAAATTCCTACTAAATAAATTTCTCTCTTATCTCGTCAAAATTTTGATTCGTTTCATATCATTTGTAATAGGGATTCTTTCATGGCTCAGTGGATGCCAGCTGCTGGGAAGGCCCAACTCTATCGGTCTTTCATGGATCTCAAGCAGGGCAACATGACTTTTACTGAGTACGAAAGGAGGTTTAACGAACTCTCCAAGTTCGGACCTGGCTTGATTGACACACCTCTACTCAAGAACGAGAAGTTCATACATGGCGCACGCCCAGAGTATTACGAGCTCCTCACCGCTCATGTCCATGGAACTTTCACTGAGTTGATGGATTTTGCTCTTCGATACGAGGGAAAGCCCAAGGGAACATCTGTCCCCAAAGCCCCATTTACTCAGACACCAGCTAATCAGTCGGGAAAGAGGAAGCAAAATTTTGAGCAACAGAAGAAGAATTGGCAGCAGAAATCTGGGCTTGGCTATTCTCAGAAGAAGCCTATTGACTTATCCTCCATCACTTGTTTCAAATGCGACCAGAGGGGTCACTACGCCAGCAGTTGTCCAACCTCTGCTAGTGCCGCTGTTCCACCTCCTCAGAATACTAGGAACGACCTCTGTCACGTATGTCTGCAGCCAGGTCATTTCAAGAGGGATTGTCCTATGTCCAAAAAAGGGAAGACGGCCGGGGTATTTGCTATGACTTCTTCCGCCCATGATCCACCTACCCCACCTGCTCCTACTGATAACCAAGGTACATTACAGGGTATTTTTATGTTGCATACTTTACCAGTTAAAGTTCTATTTGATACCGGAGCAACACATAGTTTCATATCTATTGATTTGTGCAATAAACTTGGTTTGGAACCCATTCTTTCATCTACCTTCTTATGTGTATCAAACCCTATTGGAGGGCCCGCTAACCTTAGAAGGGTTTGTAAATATGTCACTCTTATGCATGGCATTCACCACTTCACTTGGGATTTCTATGTCCTCGGATTCGAAGCATTCGATATACTATTAGGCATTGATTGGCTACGGAAGTTCGAAGCCAATATCTCATGCAAAGCTCGAACAGTCTCTCTCATCGATGACAAGAGCATGCCTTTGGTTATAGAAGGCAAATCACCTCAAGAATATGCTGGGAGTTTTATATTTTCACTTGACTCCCATCCAAATGAACTAAGCTCTACTCTAGTGGTCCAATCCTTTTCTGATGTGTTTGGAGAAGTAAATTCTCTACCACCACCACGGGAAATCGAATTCCGCATTGACCTTATTCCTGGTGCCCGACCAGTAGTTCTCCCTCCTCGGAGAATGGCTCCTAAAGAAAAAGCTGAACTGAATGCTCAAATTGAAGACTTATTTTCTAAAGGCTTGATTCGGCGAAGTCATTCAGAATGGGGTGCTGCAGTAGTGTTTGTCACAAAATCTGATGGTTCTCTCAGAACGTGTGTGGACTATAGAGAGCTGAACAAGCTCACACACAAGAACAGATATCCAATGCCCCGCATCAACGATCTCTTCAACCAGCTCCATGGAGCTAAAGTATTCTCTCAACTCGATCTGGCTACTGGCTTTCACCAACTCAGAATTGCCGAGGAGAGTATTCCTAAGACAGCATTCCGCACTGAGACTGGTTTCTTTGAATGGCTGGTTATGCCGTTCGGTCTTACTAATGGTCCAGCTTATTTCGTCGACTTAATGAATAGAGTTTTCCGGGATGTTCTTAACAAGTTTGTTCTTGTTTTCATCGATGACATTCTCGTCTTCTCTAAGGATGAGGAAGAGCATAGGTCACATTTGGCTTTTGTTCTTGAAACTCTACGCAGCCATCAGCTTAAAGCTAAGTTTTCAAAATGCCATTTTTGGAAAGATGAAGTTCGATTTCTTGGCCATATTGTTTTAGAGAATGGGATTTCGGTTGATCCAGCTAAGATCGCCGTAATCAATGAAAGTTCTATTCTTACTTATCAATTCTATCAAAAACAACTTATCAATTTCTTAATTCGAATCTTTGGAATTTGCAGGATTGGGAGACTCCCAAAACTCCTACAGATATCCGCAGTTTCTTGGGTTTGGCCGGCTATTACCGCAGATTTATAGAAAACTTTGCCCGTATTGCCGCACCACTTACCGCACTGAACAGAAAGAATGTGAAATTTATTTGGAGCGAAAAGTGCGAAGCAGCTTTCAATGAGATGAAGCGAAAGTTGACATCCGCCCCAGTTCTTACAGTTATTGATGGTAGCGAAGGATTGACTGTCTATACAGATGCCTGTCGAGACGGACTTGGAGCAGTTTTGATGCAGTAAGGAAAGGTTATTGCCTATGCTGGTCGCCAGTTAAAGACCCATGAAACAAACTACGCAACCCACGATTTAGAGCTTCTTGCGGTTGTATTTGCTCTTAAGCTATGGAGGCACTATCTATTGGGAACAAAATTCGAGTTATTCACTGACCATAAGTCATTGAGGTATATCTTCTCGCAAAAGGACTTGAATCAGAGACAAGTCTGATGGCTCGAATTTCTAGCTGCATATGATCTTGATATTAACTACACTCCGGGGAAAGCAAATGTCGTAGCCGATGCTTTAAGCAGAAACCAAGCTATGGTATGTTGTAATCTTGTTGAAGGGATGTTATTCCAGCTTTCCGTCTCCCCAGCTCTTATGGATCGTATTATAGCCAAGCAATACGAGGACACTTTACTTTATCGCATCAAAGAAATAGTTCTTGGCAGAGTGGAAAATGCTGATAATAAAGTGGGTGCACATGTTGATAGTAATGGAATCTTGAGAATTGATGATCGTATCTGTGTTCCTAATGTTGATGGTCTAAGACAGGAAGTGTTGAGAGAAAATCATAAGTCTTCGCTTTCATTTCATCCCGGTGTCACTAAAATGTACCAAAACATGAAGAAGTTATATTGGTGGAGTGGAATGAAGCGCGATATTTCTACCTATGTTAGCAGGTGCACCACTTGCCAACACGTAAAAGCTGATCACAGAAAGACAGCAGGATTGCTCCAACCGCTAGAGATTCCAGGTTGGAAATGGGAGCAGATTTCTATGGACTTTATTGATGGGCTACCAAGGACTAGAAAGGGTAACGAAAGCATATGGGTGATTGTCGATAGACTGACGAAGTCCGCTCACTTTATTCCAGTCAAGACCACTCGTACAGCTTCGAGTTTGGCCGAGATATACATGAGGGAAGTTGTTAAACTTCATGGTGTACCATCTAGTATTGTATGCGATCGAGATCCTATTTTCACCAGTAAATTCTGGAAAGCATTCCAGGATACTTTGGGCACCAAACTGAATCTGAGTACAGCTTATCATCCTCAGACAGATGGCCAAACTGAGAGGGTAAATCAAATTTTGGAAGATCTTCTCCGAGCTTGTATTATTGACTTTGGTGGATCCTGGGAAGACCATCTTCACTTGGTGGAATTCACTTATAATAATAGCTACCAGGTAAAGAATTTGAATTTCAAATTTGAATAAGTATATTTGAATTTGAATTAACTATCCTTTATAAACCAGGCAAGCATTGGTATGGCACCGTTCGAAGCCTTATATGGACGGCCGTGCAAATCACCAGCTTGTTGGATAGAATCTGGAGATCGATTAGTGCTTGGTCCAGAAATGATTATGGAAGCTTCTGAAAAAGTCGAAGAAATCAGGGAGAAGATAAAGACGGCACAGGATAGACAGAAAAGCTATGCTGACAAAAAGAGAAGAGATCTCGAATTCAGTGTAGGAGACAAAGTATTTCTAAAAGTGTCGCCTCTGAAGAATATTGTTCGATTTGGAAGAAAGGGGAAATTAGCTCCCAGATTTGTTGGTCCGTTTGAGATTACAGAAAGAGTTGGAACATTGGCATATAGAGTTGCATTACCAGAAAAGTTCGCTGGTGTTCACAACGTGTTCCATGTCTCACATCTTCGCAAGGTTGTACACGATCCATCTACGACCATTCCCACTGCTCTGTTGGATGAGATAGTTATTGAGCCAGACTTGACTATTGAGCGAAAGCCGCTTCGGATAGTTGATCGTGAGACAAAACAACTCAGAAGGAGGTCGGTAAATCTCGTCAAAGTACAGTGGAGCACAGATGAGCGAGATTGCACATGGGAAACTGAGGATAGTATTCGGGATTCAAACCCCGAACTATTAATTTCAGGTATCATCCAAAATTCTCGAAATCTATCTTGACTTTTCTACTTATTTCATTTCTACTTCACTCGTCTCGTTCCTTTTCGAGGACGAAAAGTTTTGAGTGGGGGAGATTGTAACGACCCTAAATTTTTGACCCAATTTTAAATTTTAAATTCATCGTTTCAATAAAATTTTTGAAATTATAAACGATCTCAATTTACGTCCAAACTTTATTTATGACATACGTCTAGTTAGAAATGGACATAGAAAAAGTTTCGTTGAAAAATATTACAGTAAACTCCGTTCGCGTTTTACTGTATATCAGTCCATATAAAGCTGCGTAAAATTTATCTTCCAAATCCAAATATTTTTACACAATTATGTTGTAAAAATTATTCTGATCAAGATTATGTAATTCATTTCGCCTAAAGTTGTCATCGCCTACTCCGTTTAGATTGTTTTGCAAATCGTACCATTTAAGCGGCGTAAATGCAAATTTTATAAAATCGTCGTATCACCAATATTTTTATACCGTTGTGATCGCGTTGTCGCGCTGACCAAAACGATATATTTATTCGTGTTAAACGGAGTCGGAGAAAAAAAAACGTCATGTCGTTTTAACCGGTTTAACGCACCGGTTAAACACGTTGCAGCCCAAGTATTCTACCCTTTAAAAATATAAAAAAAATAACTTCAGCTGAATGGGCATTTACTAGGGATATGAAGTGTGAAGAGTCACGTTTGGGATATTGAAACATTGGAATCCAAGAGACATTTATTCACGTACTAGTAAAGCAACCAAAGACTTTCATTTTTCACAATTCCTATTCTCACTGTAGCTTCAGGTAATAACATTTCCTCTTCATCTTTATTTCCATTTCTCCACTACTTTCTCTGATTCATATGCAAAGTAAAAATAAATAATGAATATGGCCGAAGCTATGGTGGAGCACTGCACCCATCACCACTTTGCCACCACTCCCCTGCCACACGCCACCAACCGGCCTTCCCAGCCCACCCAGCCGTTCACTTTCCCCTCCACGCCTACCAACCATCATCCCTGCCTCCTCTTCTCCCAGTCTCGTCTGGCCGTATGTTGCGAGTGTGTGCGTTATGTGTTGAGTGTGTGTGCGTTTTGTTTTTTGAGCATGTGTGCATTTTTGTGTTTGAGTGCGTGTGTGTTGTGTGCGTGTACAGCATGTTGAAGGGGTGGGATGAAGGCATGAAGTTGGATTCATGCGTGAGAATGGCATGCAGTAGGAGACAAGAAAAAAAAAGAGAAAAAAATACACGTGGGTGGGTGGAGTTGATAAAGGCATGAAGTGCATGTTCCTTGCATGAGTGAGTACAAGCAGAGATGAAGAAAGTGGTCATGTAAATGTTGTGCGTGTGTTTGTATATATATAAAAAAGAAGTGTGCGTGTGTGTAGTAAGTGCGGCAGCAAGTTGAAGGGGATGAGGGAGCGGTTGCGTGTGTAGTAGATGAAGTGCATGTGTTGTGCGTGTGTTATGTTGTGTGTAGTAGGGTTGTTGATGCGTGAGTGTATAAAAAAAAACTGTGTTTGAGTATTAGATTTGCTGAAGAATAGTTTCGCGAATATCTAGTCCGGTTAACAAAACAGTAACCGACTTTTCTTTTTTGTTGTGTGCAGAAACGTCCGCTTGAACGCCTTTTGCAGCATCGTCAATCTCCAGCTTTTGTTCTTTTCCTCCGTCTTCGGTAAGCGCATTTATATAAATTTATAAATTATATACAATGTTCATTGTATTAATATCGTTTCCTTTTGTCGATATTACAGTGTTCGTTGTTTGTGCTGTACCGTCTCTTGTCTATTTCTTCGTGCTTCGCCGCCAAATTTCTTATCCACGAAAGGTGAATTAATTTTCACGACTATATTCTTATGCAAGTTTGAATTGATAAATGATTGCTATCTGATGTTGAATTGGATGTAAATTGTTATTGTTAAGTGATAAATTAATTGCAAGTTAAAAATTTGATATAGGATGATTAACGATTTAAATGAATTATATATGTCGAATTTGATTGTTAACTTGACCCCTTTTATGATGAATATTGATTAATTGAATTGACCCTTAAATTGTTAAGTTAATTGACACGTAGAATTGACAAATTTCACTTTGGACTGTTGAACGTATATTGAATTAACTGTTGTAATTGAAATTGAACAACAAGTGAAACCGAAATGTTATAATCTTTAATCTACTTGAAATGATAGAGTAGATTCTAGAAATAGTTATATTTATTGGCGTAAATAACAAACGCGAATAATACGATTATTTCGGGATTATTTGAAATTGTTGAATTGTTGTGAATGGATGCTATTGCTTGTTTATTTACTTTGACACCATCCCAGCTATCACACTGCAAGTTCCCTTTGTATGTTTTGATTTTGAATTTAAATGGAATCGGGTTGAAATGATAAATACCCAAACAATTTGACTTAGGATAGAAAATTAAAATAAAACCCGATTGGTCAAATGTTTTGATTTAAATAAAAATAAAGTTTTATTTGACGAATAACAAAGTTTTGAATAATTTGGAATTTAAATTGGAATAAATGTAAATGTGAATATTTGAATTTGGAACGGATATTAAAGTAGTAATTGACAAAATGAATATTGTTTAAAATTTAATTATTTAATAATTAAATTTAGAATCATTTGATAATAAATTTTTGAAATAATTAAAAATTAAGTGTTGAAATTATTAATAATTAACTTTTGAAATTATTAATAGTTAAGTTGTGAAATTATTAATAACGAAGTTTGAAATAATTAATAATTAAATTTTGAATTTATTATCAATTAAGTTTGGAATTATTAATGAATGAGTTTGAAATGATTAATAATTAAGATTTAAAATTATTGAAATTTGATGAGATCGAATTACAATTAAATTGAATTGAATATCTTTATTAAGAGAAATTGAATTTTGAACAAGTGAAAATAAGTTTTAACTAAGTTTGAAATTTGAAAGGAATATCTTTGATAAGAAATTGAATGCGCTTTATCGAAACAAATGGAAGACTTGAAATTTAAGAATTGGATTTGACAAATGTAATTGTAAATAAGTTGTAAACTTTGATAATGAAATCGAACTTAAGACGTAACGTAATGAATTGGAAATTTAATTGAAATTGTTTACTGATAAATCAATTTAATGAATATCGAATGGAAGCGATAATTGATTTAAATCGATTTGAACGTTAAATTTAGTTAAACGATTTTGGAATGAACTTATTTACAAAATGCAATGAATATTTGAATTTTTTAATTGAAACTTTGAAATTGAAATATAGAAATGTTGAAATTGAAATTGGAAAGTTATGAAACGTAATTTTGGAAATTGATTTCGAAAGACTAACGAATTGTCGATTTACGAATTTCAATTGAAATTGAAATGGTTTTGAAATATATTAACGACCAATCGGTGTTATAATCACGAAGGTTATTAAAGGAACCGGAGTCGGTTTGGGACATACTCACTGTCTAAACCGGAAACCACTTTAATAACTATACGCGAAGTGCTGATCCAGAATGAAGTGGTTGGATTGGCGAACGTTGATGATTGAAGAAAGTGAACGATAATGGATAGCCTTGACACTTGTGTCAAATTGGAAATGACTAAAACAGGAGCTGTGCCGGGCCAATGGAGGATTAACTACCTCAAGTGGACACACTTCTTCGTAAACTAATCTTTTACTTTGTGATTGATTGGTGCGCACCCTTGAATTGGGAGTGTTGTCTCACGGTGTTGCGGGCGCTGCGGCGTTGCGTTCTCACCAGTCCGGATCAGGCGAACGGTAGTATCACTACCTTGGGTATAGCCTCATGTGCCTTGTCATACTTGTATTCCATTTATGCACGACCACTACGATTTTGATTTGTACCTTTAGTATATGGATTGCCCTCTGGTGACTTCCGGTTTTGGGAAAACTACGGTCTTGTATATGCTTTTGGGAATAAAAATGTGTTAAGGGTGGAATGGGCCATGACTTAACACTATTTTGATATCTTTATATTATTGATAGACATTATCTACTTATCGTACTCTACTATATATAGATAGTTTATCGGATCCTGAAAGATGCTTATTCCAACCATCTTTGAGTTATTGTTATTTCAAAACAAATTTTTTTTTCCATATTATCTGTATAAGAATATATGTCCTGATTCGAGTGTTTGTTTGTGCATATGCTCGGATCAGACTGAGGATTGCTGCTGCTGCTTATTTGGAGCTGAAGACTTGAAGACCATCTTATCTTTATCAGTATTGTTCTTTCCATTTGGACTATTTGGACATCTATGTTGTTGTATTTCTTTTATTTGAGACATTGTTGTATTTTCTTACTAGCTTCATGAACTACTATTATGACATTGTTGTAATTCCGCTGCACTATTCTGTTATGTTATATTTTCTGTGATTCTGTGATGATTCTCATTTATATACATATACTCCATTAATGATTCGTGTTTTGTATTATTTAAGTTGACATGTGTGGATTATTGTCAATTTAAATGGTCCAAATATACGGGTTGTTACATACAGATATATTTATAGTTAGGTATATAAGATTTAAAATATAAATTTAGTAAAAAGAATGTGTCACATCATAGGAAAACATAAGTACATTTAGTACTAAAAACATGTTTGAACATGTTGGAGCTTGGAAAAGGAGAGGGGACATGAGTGTGAGCTTAGGTGCATGAAGGTGAGGTGGCATGGTGATGTGGCAAGAGGAGGTGGAGGTAAAGGACCAAGGGTATTTAGGTAATTTACTTTGTTCTTGCTTAATATTACTCCTCTCATTTCTTCAATTTTGCCTTCTCTTCCTTCTATCATATCTTTCTCATTTCTTAATCAAATGGTAGTTTTTTTTTAAACCGTGTATAATTTCAGTAGGTACAACTTTTATTTGTATCACTTTTTCAAATTTTGAGCTTAACCATGTCCAAATCTCATTTCTTTAAAGAGCATTTTCGGACCCAAATTTTCATGTCCAAAAATACCTCTTATTACTTTGACTTTATCTCCCACAAAAATGATCCAAATTGAGTGATTCTTTTTTTAAAATTGAAGAGAAAAGAATTTCCACGAACATTTCTACTAACAACTTTCCCAAATTCCGTGAGTTACTTGTCTAGAAATCATTAGAAGAAGACTAATTTTCGGGTTGGATTTTTTTATGAATTCGATGATAATTCGAACCCCCTCCACCTTTAATGGCTGAACTCCACCACCTTTGGGCAATGTGCACCATTCTTTGCCAAACCATAAAGCCACCACAAGGCTACCAAATCTTGTTCTTACCAGAGTCAAAGCATGGATCTAGGCTCGGTTTAAAAGTTAGGAAGTTCAAATCATTTTGGTAGCTTTTGGGTGAGTATAACTCACGAATTCGTTTAAAAGTTATAACTTTAAATATGATGCTTACTTTGATAATTAATATTGTCATTTGGTTGTTAAGTATGTTGGATGTTTGGTTTAGACAGTATTGAATGTTGTTGTATGTGATTGGAAGTTAGACTTGAAATGAAATCTAATGTTGAAGTTAGTTTGAAAGCTATATTTTAGTTTATTGTTGTTGCTTATGTATGTTGTTATGGAATGTGTTTGGATGTATGAGCTTTATGTATGTGCTAAGAAAGTTAGCATTTTAACTTGTTAAAATGACATCGAGATCCGTCGGTTTAAACTTGTTTTCTAACTTTACTTTTTATGGATGTTTCATAAAAAATTTAAAAAACTTACCCTTGTTTTATAAAAATTAATTCAAAGTTTATAAAGTAGTTTGTATATAAAAGAAAGAGTTCGAAAAGTGATTTAGAGTATAAAACAAATTTTTGAAAATTCAGGTCGTATAACGATAGTCGCTATAAATGCAGTTCGTTAAAAACAAACTCCTTTTGAATTTAAAACGATTAACTTAATATATTTCTTTAAAAAAAATTTCAAACATATTTTAAATGTTTTAAAAATTCATTATTTGATTAATTAATTAATTATTTATTTATTTAATAATTATTTAATTAATATATTAAGTAAGGTAATTAGTACTTAATCATTAATCAAGTTAGGGTAATTAGTACTTAATTATTTTTAAGTGAGTTAATTATAATTTATTAATTAATAAAGAGTTAATTATTATTAATTATTTATTTATAGATTGATCATTGTTTAATTAAGATTAATTAAATTATTTATTTGAGAAGGTTAATTATTAATTAATTATTAATCAAGTTAAATTTAAGTTAAGATTTAATTAAGACTTAATTATGATTTAATTATTTTAAATGAAGGTTTGATTTATTATTAAGTTTTAATTAAGGAAAATTTAATTAATTAATTGAGATTAATTAATTTAAATTATTATTTAATAACTAATCACAGATTAACTAGGGTTTAATTATATTTAATTATTAATTAAAGGTTTAATTATTATTACGTGAAGATTTTAATTATCACTTAATCTTTGTATAAAAGTTCTAGAGTTTTAAACCACTTTAATCTCGAATATCAGTTTTGTTTTAAAGTAACTTTCTTTTAAAAGAATATTTTAAATCCAAGGTATTTCTTTGTCGATTACCCTTAATTAACCCCAATTGAATATGAAACCCAATAACATCTGTTTAGCAAAATAAAATACCGTTTTGCTAATCAAGTTATATTAGACATCGTTTAGGAAGAATAAATCACAATTCTGCCATAAGTTCCCAAGTAGATTATGTGGACATCTATTTAAGCAGAATAAAAACTCATTCTGCTATTATATTAAGTTGGACATGTGTTTAGCAGAACAAATCCTCGTCTGCTATTATAGTAACTTGGACATCTTACCTATATGTTGATTTGTTTGTTGTTGTCTGATTCCCTTATACATATCTGCTTCTTATGTAAATATCCATGCTATAACTTGAAAAGTAAACTTAATTAAAAGAGAAACATTACAGTCACTAAACTTCTTTTTGATTTTTAAGTCAATCATACTTTAAATAATGGTTTCAAGTTATGTAATGATTTTAGCAAAGATTTTTTAAATAATTGTTTTGTTCATCAAAAGGACTTTACTAAATTATTTTATTAAAGAAGTTTTTTTTAAATGAGGAATATTTATAAGGAAGTTTTATAAATGATTTTGGATATTTATAAAGGAAGTTTATAAATAATTTTGGAAATTTTTAAAGAGATGTATAAATGGTTTTGATATTTATAAAATATTTTTGTAAATTTAACTTGGTGATTTATAAAGAGTTTTGTAAATGGGTTTGGAATTTAAGTAAGGAAGCTTCATAAATAAAAGAGATTTATTAAGAGGATTTATAAAAGGAAATTTATAAAAAGATATGAGATTTGATTTCCTTTAACCGACCTCCTTAATTTTGGTGGTATGCACATTCGTTCCACATTTAACACTAAAGGAATATCGTTTGAGGTTATCTTTATCTATTGTTTAAATAACATTTTATTTTGATCCTTTGATATGATTTGCAAATGAGAAATCTTTAACAAATGCTTTGTGAATATACTTGTGTCAGTGAGATAAGTATATGAATGTGTTTGATAAATACTTTTGAAAAGAGTAGCTTCAATGTATTTCCAAGCAACATTCACTGCATATTATTCTCATTAATCTTGCTGATAATTCTTTTTTTAAATATTTCTAATGTTTATAGGCCTAACTCTAAGATAGGTCATCGGATTTTATGGAATGAATGTCTAGAGTTTAGATCTTTAGCTCCGGGTTCTTGGATTTTAGGGGGTGAATTTAATGTTACACGTTTTTAAGAGAGCGTTCACTGCGGGAGGGTGATTTCTCTGCTATGGAGGAATTTGACCAATTTATTATTATCTCTAATTTGATTGAGATCCCTCTTTCTAATAGAGAAATTACTTGGAGTAATATTAGGGAATCCCCATCAACGACTCTACTTGATAGGTTTTTCGTTGGTGATGAAATTAAGAATAAATTTCCTATTTGTAGAGTTTCTGGTTTGCCTTACACGTATTCCGATCATTGTCCTATTATTCTCACATGTGAACAGTATAGGGTTATTAATAGATCTTTCAAATTCGGAAAAAAGTGGTTATTAAAATCCAATTTTTCGAATTTAATTAAAAATAAGTGGATTTCTATAAGTTATTATAATATTAGAAATAAGGATAATTCTGCTAAAAATTTTGTTTTAAAACATAGGGATCTTAGGAATTTTCTTAAAAATTGGGGTAAAAATGTTTTTGGTAGTATAAAAATTAAAAAAGAAAATATTCTTTCTAAGATGCTTAAAATAAACAGGACAGAAGAAACTAGACAACTAAATTTAGGTGAGTGTAATATTATCGCTAATCTAAAAGAAGAACTTAATCCTATTTTAGATAAGGAGGAGGTTATGTGGAAACAAAGATCCAAAATCCAGTGGATAAATGAAGGTGACAATTAATACCAAATTTTTTACAATATGGCTAATTGTAGAAAACGTAGTAATATGATTAATTCCATTATTGTGAATAATGAAGAATTAGTAGACCAAAGAGACCTTAATAAGGCTTTTACAAACTATTATAGAGATATTTTTGGTAATAAAAACAAACATAGAATTAATTTCAGATGGGATGATCTTTATCCATCTGATTCTAATGTTGATCTTTCTGAGTTATATAATCCTTTTACTAAAGAGAAAATTCGAAAAGCTATTAATGACATACCAGGTGATAAATCCCTAGGTTCGGATGGGTTCCCAATTTTCTTTTATAAAACATTTTGGGATGTTTTAAAATTATATTTAATTAGCATGTTTAATGAATTATATAATGGAAATTTGCAATTAGGAAGATTTAATTTTGCAAATGTTATTTTATTACACAAAAAAGTAGCTGCTAATAACTTAAAAGATTTTAGACCTATTTCATTAATTAACTGTTCCGTTAAAATTATTTTAAAAGTTTTATCAAATAGACTTAGTATAAGAATGAACGATCTAATTGACTGTTCGCAATCTGCTTTCATTAAAGGGAGAAATATCACCGACGGTGTGGCTGTAGTTCAGGAATACATAATCACTGTTGTAAGAATTATATATCTCGTGTGATTTTAAAATTAGACTTCGCAAAAGCTTTTGATTCAGTAGATTGGGATTTTCTAGTTGACATATTTCATGCTAGATGTTTTAGTCATAGATGGATTAGCTGGATCATGAATTTACTTAGAACCGGTAACTCTAGTACTATGGTTAATGGTATTTTAGGTAATAAAATCCAATCTAAGCGAGGTTTAAGGCAAGGGGATCCTTTATCGCCTCTTTTGTTTAACTTAGCCACAGATGTTTCCGCTAAGGTAATTAAAAAAGCGTTTGATAATGGATCTCTGGGGAATGTAGGTAACGATATATCGTGTAACGGTATATCTGTCCTCCAATTTGTAGATGATAACTTGCTCTTTTCTTCCCATTTACCTAGACACATTATTATTCTTAAGTTTATTTTATGTAGTTTTGAACCACTATCAGGTTTAAAAATTAATTTTGATAAAAGTGCAGTTTCAGTTTTAAATGATTTTGAAAAGGTTGAAAATTTAGTTGCTAATACGCTTAATTGTAAAACTATGAATTTTCCTTTTGATTATCTTGGTTTTTTTATTAGACCTGCTAAAATTAAACAAGATGATTGGTTTATAATCATAGATAAAATCAAAAATAGGATTTCTAATTGGAATGGGAGATTTTTCTCGAGAGTGGGTAGATTAGTTCTAATAAACTCTGTCTTATCAGCTCTCCCGATCTATTGGACGTCTATGCATCTTTTTCCAGATTGGGTGATTGATAAAATTGACAAAATTAGAAGGGACTTCTTTATGGAGTGGGGGAAACTCAAATAGCTGTATTAAATGTTTAGTAAATTGGGAAACTATTTGTAAGTCCAAAAAGAATGGTGGTTTAGGAGTCATTCATTTGCGTAATATGAATTTGTCATTGTTAGGTAAATGGTTATGGGAGTTTAAGGATATTAATGAAAATCCTAGTTGGAAAGAAATCATTTCTAAATATTACTACAATGGTAGTAGTAATTTATATCAGATTACTCCTACAGTTATAAGCAAATTTTTGAATTTTTGGAAATCTATTTTAAAATGCCATGAGATTTTTAACTTAGGCACTAATACAATAGTTCATTCTGGTAATACTACTTCTTTTTGGCATGATCGTTGGATTTCTGTTATCCCTCTTAGAACAAAATTTAAGGAACTATATGAAATCTGTAATTTTAAGGATGCTTTAATTATAGAAGTTTTTTCTCCCGAAAATGACCCTCCTTGGAATTTTTGTTTTAACAGAATTTTATTAGGTTCAACTATTAGGCAGCTTGCTTTGCTTTATGCTAGATTAAACCTATATAATATTGATAATGATAAAGATAGTATTAGTTGGGAATGGGATAAGAGCAAGAAATATACTTCTAATTCATTTTATAGATTTATTAATTTTTTGGGTGTAACCAATAAATCTTTTAAATTTATTTGGAAAGCAAATGCTCCTCCTAAATCTAAAATTCACATGTGGTTAATTATGCATGGAAAACTAAATACTATAGAATTTTTTAAAAAGAAAAAATATGCAAATCGATAATAAATGTTATTTTTGCAATCTACATTTTGAAGATATTAAACATGTATACTATGATTGCATGGATACTTATTTCATTCTGAATAATATCCTTAAAATCTTTACTTTAATCTAACAACTAAAATATATGATTGTGAATATTATTGGAATAGTTTTAGATTTATGTTCAAAAAGGAAAATAGATTTTTACTTGACACTTTGATCATTATAATTTGTTGGTATATTTGGTTTGAAAGAAATCAGAGAATTTTTAAAAATAATTATAGTCATTTTAATAGATTGATTTTAATAGTTTCTTAATTTTGTTTTAATTGGATATCTAATCCTAATTATAAATTAGTTAAAAATAATCTATTTAAAGAATATCTTAATAAGGTTAATCATAATATTAATCTATTTAAATATAAAAATAATATATTTTTTAAACTTAAATGATGATTTCACTGTTTATCATAACATCCCATTGATCAAAGGACCACAAGGATATCTTTGATTTGTTTTAGATATTGTTTTAGTTTTTGTTAGTTTTAGTTTTTAGATCTTTAAGTTAATTCGATCATTGATTCCTTTTAGTTATTTTTCTATTCTTTATTTTAATCTTTCATATTAGCTTAACTCTTGTATCATTATTTCTATTTCTTTTATACATATATGTGTATAAATTTCATTTATATACATATATGTGTGTCATTCTAACTATTTACATTAGTTCTGTTTCAGATACAGGTCTTGGGCTAGATATGGTGTTAGTTTCTTATTGTAGGTACACAGGATTGCGGTTTGCAGATTGTTGTATGCAGGGAGGGTTCTTCTCAGTACGTCTTCATCTTCATTATGGAGTTCTGTTTTTAGGAGGATTCACTATTCAGCTATACACCACTTCCAGTTTTACTGAGTCTTCAGAGTGGCATTTCCAGTCTAGATCATTCGCAGTTCCGTTTCAGATCATTTGCATTTCCATGCCTTCAGAGTCAGCAGCATGGAGTTGCCTTCCTAGATAGAGCTGGCTTTAAGTTTCTTTGGATATTCATTGTTTTTCAGGTACTTCTAACACCTTAATACCGGTCGGTGACCATGCCAGAGCTCGATATTGGGGTGTAATGGGCGGTGGCCTTGCCGGAGCTCAGTTTAGGGGTACCTGAGTTTTTCCTTTGATTTTTGTATTTAGATTAGCTACCGTCAGGCATGTTGGCCACACCTTGTCTTATGATATATGTAACAACCCGAGAGTTTGTAAATTTTTATCATCGTCAAAGTGACGATCAAACTATTGCAAATTACTGTTGGAAGTTTTTAGTCATAGCGAAATTCCTTGTATTGAATCGTCAAGTGATTATGCGAGCTTTACAACTTTAAAACTGGGCCAGTTCTCTTTTATTTGTTGGGCCGGGATAATTATCAAATAGGAAAGCCGTTCCCTTCTTATTCCAATTCGACCCGTCCCTCCCTTCATTTTTCTCATTCGTTCAAAAACCCTAGACAACCGAGCGTAAGAGATAAAAATGGCAGTCGCGTTGGGTGTCGTTCGTCCCTCTTCTCAAAACCAGGGCTTGCTCAATCTCGTTCTACTGTGAAAAATCGGGAGGCTTTCGATCTTCGTCTCTCTGAAGCTTAGGGCTTCCGCCGATTTGCATTCGTTCGACTTCGGGATGCTTGGAGTTGGCGAATAAGGTGAGTGATTTTTCGTCACTCACATCTAATTTGATCTGCTTGAAATTGCCGTTTGTTTCGTTTGGTTGCCTTTAGCTTCGACCTGATTTTTCGATGTTGTTTTTGTTCGACGTTGATTATTTCATACGGCATCGAGGTTCTTGTTGCCTTCGAATTTCACTGATTGTTATGATGATGAATTTGTTTGATTTTTGACTTGTTCGATCTGATAAAGCACGGCATTGGTTTCGAACTTGTGATTTTCTAGATATTAGGTTGCGACTCGGTTTGGTTATTCCGTGAAGTTTTATTTGTATTCGTGGCCAGTGAAAATCTTTGACCTTGGCACTGATTTGTGTATTCACGGTTTCAACTTGTTTTGATATTGTCAGATTTTTACTTGAATACCACGGTTTCGAATCTCCTTGATTATCACGGCATTTAAAAGCATTGAATGACTTGATTAACTAGGGACTTTAACTTTGCTGCACCGTGTTGTTTTATTATATCTGAACTTGCATCACTGTAATTGATTTCTTCAATTCTCTGGCCCCGAGGAGCTTTGTCTCTGGCCATTTTAACTGTGCATGTAGTTGCTGATGGTGTTCGTGTCAGTTGCTTCATTTGCTTAGTGCATTACCCCTTGCATTCATATTCAGATTGCTTATCATATAGTCTACATTGCTTGTCACTGTAAACTATCGTCTCTGGCCATGTTTGATCTCCTAGATGTTGTGATGATTTTTACCTTAACTCTTTCTTGACATCACCACTAATGCTCACTGGTCATTCATATGTGCTTTTGTATGTTGTCTCATTGTTGCTGTGTCTTTGATATTCTAGTCTTTGATTGCCTGCACTATGTCTGGTTGGTTCCACTTTCCACATGATTTCGTTCGGCCTTGTAGTAGCGTTGCAATGTGAAGCAGATTGTGTAGTCTTTGGTTTATAACTTGCTTGATCCAGTGTTTTGACCTGCTTGGATATTGAACAGACAGTTGCATTCCTGTCTTTGATCACTTGGACTTACTTTATTTTTAGTTGATCTCTGATGGTACTCCCACCTCGAACTGCTTGCAAACTGTCTTGTAATCCACTATTTGATCTGATGCATTCAAATTGTTTGCAACTGTGTTGAGTCACGCTAGTGTGACTTGACCTTTGCAATTTCGACGTACGGTAGTGGCGAGGCAGTGCACGCGTGCGTGTACTGCAGCCACACCGAGATTTAATTTGATCTGATGTCATCTGTTTCTGTTTTATTAAGCGTATTTTGAAATGGTTCATTTTAATTTGTGTTGGATTTATTGACTTTCGGATTCATTGATCTTTTGAGTATTTGATACACTATATTGGCGAGGCAGTATACGTTAGTGTGTACTGCAGCCAATCAGCACTGTTGTTTTAAATTGACATTTCAATTGTTTAAATCGATTTGGATTGCTGATTTACCGTTTAACACTGTTTAGTGTTATATCTTCCGTTATCCAATTCTCGTATCGAGAGTTGGATATACGAGGTTCTGTGATTGTCGTCTATTTGATGTTTGATTATTATTGCTTCTATGCACTAATAACTGAGTTTGAATTAGACTGACCCGTGTATTATTTTCTTTTGAATTTAATACTTGGGTCAGACCCGAGTTATTTCAGGTTGTAGATTTTCTTCTTTGAGTTGCTGTTCGGGATTTGAAGACTTTTCGCATCATCTGAAGTTGTCATTGTCCTTTTGTAGTAGTCGTGTCATTGTATAGAACGATATGTATTCATGTATATTAGTCGATAATGTACGTGCATATATAACTTCTAGAGTCGACAGTTGTAGTTGTATCGTATGTATTGTGTCAACTATGTATTAACTGACATCAGTTATATATATATGAGACTTTTGTTTTTATCTGTGTTCCGCAATTATATTATCTGTGTTATTGTTATATCTAATGTCCTAAACTATTATGAACTATCGTAGTTTGTTTTATACTGATAATTGGATATGTCGATGGAAGTAAATAAATAATAGATGAAAAATAAAAAGTATATACCACTCCTATCGAGATAACCAATATTAGTGTAAGGCCAATTACGGATGGTCGCTCCTATCCAGCCTTATTCTTCGTAATAATAGACAATATTTCTTTTAATACTCTTTGTTATTATGAGCATAGAGGTGGGGCGTCACAATATATATATATATATATATATTCATGTGTGCTATATATATATATTCATGTGTGCTCTCCTCTATTTTAGAGGATCACACATTTTTCTCAACACTTTTGAAAAGAGTTTTAATAAATGAAAGATTTAGTCCGAGGCTTGGTGGTTGCTATGGGTAATTAAATCTCTAAATTTGTTGTTGTTTGTTTATATGATAGTTAAGTAACCGACTATCAAATCTGGACCAAAATATAACTTTGGAAATATTTAGGAGAAACATGTGAGTTATAAGGCACAGTCATATTTGATGATGTTGTACATTGCGTATAAATCATGTTTTGTTCTCGTAGGACAAATGATAGGGAGATCCATCTACTTAAAAGGTTATGGGGTGATCCCTGCTCCTATGTATTGTCTGATTATTTCCAAAAGAACCGGGGTTGAGTTTACCAGAACTATTGAAAGTTGATTCAAATAGACCGAGACCGGATAAGTATAAATTATCCGAAAACAACTTCGATCCAACTCAAGTGTTTCGAACTGAAGAAATCTCAAATATTATTGAAGACGAAGCTTTTGAATTGCAAGGGCTACTTGCTACAAATCCGGAGGGTGATTCCAAAATGGATGTAGTAGAGGTAGTGCCTTCGGTTTCATTCGGACCCAGAACGAACTTGTATGTATGAATGTTGGCACTACATTGCTGCCTGGAGTGCAGTGTTAGCATTCCAAGATGGCTTTCTATATAAATGGTAATCGTATCCTCAAGCCTCATCAACCCAGTAATGACTTAAATCAGGGGATATGCTTCAAGGCTATGTGGTTCGCTACCATTACGGTATGGTCAACATCTAATCTAGATCGATATTATGTGATGACATATTCGGCGCTATCTAGTAAGGGGTAGGTTCGGCCTTGAATCGCGAGGATTCCATGAGAGACTCTCGGTGTGTTTTATCTAGAGATGCACTATGATAGGTGGTACCCCAGTGCCTTGTCATAGTATGGAATCCAGTCTCCACTATGAGCCATTATGATTTTGATTGTGCCCAACTATGTTGAGATGTGAGATGTAGGCATTTCAGCTATTTTATATATTTACTTTAAACCCTTATACTTTATTATATCACTGGATTTTATATAAAAGTATTTTTGGTTATCGTAAGGTAAAAGCCCGTCCGTGTTTATGTGCAACATGGTTTTATGAGACACCTTTGATTTTAAAAGATTTTACAAGTTATAATAAATTAATTCCTTGTGATTTGAATTTCTCATGCTGGTTTTACCAGACTGATCCGGGCGTTATTTCTCTTATAATGTTCAGGTCTGCCCGAGCATATTTTCTAGATTTAGCAGGATTCTTTGGAGCTTTCAGGCAACAAGCTAGATTCTCTAAGACGTATTCACGTACCTTATATTCTTCCACTGTTTTCATTTATTTTGTTTTTCTGTATCTATCAACAATTGTAAGGACAGGCTGTTATAACTTTCCAGGCTGATAATAGGTTTAATACTCCAATGATCTGTATAATAAAGATAATTTCTTTTTGTAAAGACTGGTTAATATTATATATTACTCGTCAAGTTTTGAGAGATTCTATTCTTTCTTTTTCTTTCTTTCATCCCTAATGGCCTGTCTTTCGGACATTTAAACGATCGGCACACAAATACCAAGGATGTATTAAGTGTCGTCTTTAGTTGTAAGAAAGGTAGATTGTTACAGTGGAGGTGTTGGCTCATTCGCATCAAGGTTGGATGGTGATGTAATAGCACGATGAAAGCTGTGTATCTTCTTTTTTTTCATGGTGGGAGTAGGTACCGAAGATAGCAGCTCGATAAAGGGGATAGCTGTAGAATGCAGAATGTGGTGGGTTCCTGAAATATGGAAACTGTATTGAGCAATTGAAGGGCTCGAAATCCGAATTGAACAAAGGACGGCTCAAACATGAATTTGCTAAGGAATCATTGATATTCGTAGTGTTTTCTATTGCACTCGAAGCAGGGGTATTGTAAATGAGGACGCCCGTGGATTATGTAGGGATATGTATACTCTAGACCAGCTGTTATGTGTCTAGTGTCTAGCTTTGAGCTACGAGACCCATATCAAGCTTTGGGCTGCGTAATACGAAAGTGCAACGAAAACCAAGATTTCCATTAGTCGCTAACAGTAAGGGGACTATACAAGTTATCATATATTCAAAGCACGTGGATAAGTTATAGTGGGTATTGTTTGATGGATGCTATGGTTGCTTTCTTTAGTGGGCTATCACTCGTAGATATCATTGGGAGTAGGTACTGGAGATTGGGATATCTGGACATCCACTATTGTACATTGTATGGTACCTTAGTGAAATTGTAGAGTAGCATATTATAGTAGTATGTTCTAACTCTTTGGTTGCAGGGACAGGTCGGTATGATTCATGTACTCTTGTTTCTTACCATATTTACCTGTATAGTATTTTGAGATTCATTTACGGCTCAAACCGGACTGTTATCTGACCCAAGGTTTTATGTTTTTGCTTCTTATTATCTTGGGTACTGTTAAATGTGTAGACTAGATAACAGGTATAGGTGATGTGGTAGTTGCTCGAAGGACGAGCTAGATGAAGATATCTCGTATTATATATATATATATATATATGGATTTCTACACTTTTCCACTGAGCAACACTTTGGAGCCCATGGCAGTGCTTGCTTAATTCTATTTGTTGGGACTGTTTATTTGAGTTTACTTCTGTTGTGTGTGAACTCTACTGTATTTGATGTATAACTGTATGGATCTGTTACTTTGATGATGATTTATTCACATAGTTATTACTGTCTCATCTGTTATATCTGTGATATTATATTTTATCCATGCGTTGTGAGATATGATATGTTATATGTTGTTTTTTTATTATTCATCTTAATGATTATCCAATATTGGTCTGGCACAACCGCAGCGCACCACTTGTATACTATTGATGCATGGTGGTATAGGGCGGTCGTTACATGGGTAGTATGTCGACATACACATTTGGATATGTCAACATATCCTAGTGTAAATTAATAATGTTCTTATAAAATTTATTTTAACTATTTTACCTTGTGAAACCAATATTGAACTTTTATAATAAGGTTATAAAGATTAAAATAAACAGTATTGAGAAGAGAAAATTTATAGAATTGTCATGGGATCTTTTAAAAAAATTCTAAGGTTCGAATAGACTTAATAAACACTTCAAATATATCTATCGATAAATCACTTGTATACCATTTATCTTGAGTCAGTTTTGCTCTTCTATTTACTGTGATTAACCTTCACATATACATTGCTTCCATTTTATTCTTGTTTATCTCTATATAGTGTCTCCATAATGTATTATAAACAGTGCAACTTGAAGAAACATTATTAGTGATATTTATATGATTATTGTCATCAAAATCAATACTCAGGGTATTAGCAGATATTAGGAGAGGTAACGAAGTGGGGTATTCTAGATATTGGGATCCACCAATGACCCGATTTTGTTTTTAATAAAAGTAACTTAATACAAAATTAATTTGTTTCTTATTAGACCTTCCTCAGAGAATAAAATGTTTGATCTCCAAAGTTTAAAATTAGCTTAATTTTACCTTTTTGTTATAGTGCTTGAAAAGTGAAGATTTTTTCATTTTTCAAAAACATATATAAATAATTAAGTAAATATTATAGTCATTGGCCCAAACTTTTACTAAATTAACTATTATATTTTTTGAAGAATAAGACGATCAATGTTGGTTGTAGTGAGAAAAAAAGTTTTCAAATGAGGAAACAAACTTCATTATAAATGTTGGTTGTAGTTTTCCATACATAATTTTTCACTTCAAAATTATAATACACATGTATTAGTTGATTTATAAATGGGCGGTTAAGATGCATTCAAATCTAAGGCAAATTATATTCTAAATACTCCATACAAATATTTTATCTCCTTACAGTTCCATAATTTTTTTAGTGTGGCTAGGTAAGATAAATCTAATGAATATATTATTATAATAACAAAATCCTGTAAGGGAAAGGAACTCTAGATTTTTAATCATAAAGCTTGCAAAAACATAATGCCACAAACTTTTATGACTATTTCATGCTAGGACAGGTGAGCTTGTCTGCCCTTTGGCCCTGATGATCGCTAGGGATGGCGATTATGGTGAATCGGTTGACAGCTGTGACATTGCTAGCTTGATTGTTGTTGAAATTTCTGATGTCTGACTTGATGATGCAACACCTTTCTTTATTTTTATGTTTTTGATATCGATGCCTAGTGTATATCTCTTTTTTGGGCTGCCGATTGTACTATATCATGATTGAATACTATGTACTAAGCAACTAGATTGATATTTCAACCTCCAACCAAGCATGTTGGTCGGCTTCTTTACTTATTTCTTTTATGCATTTTGGGCTGCATAGTTGCACATTTTACAACCTTTTTCCGCAAAATAGATTAACATAATCTCACATAGTATTTTTTTACATCCCATGTTTAGTCACTCCATATTAGTTTAAATAATTAGAATTTAAATATTTAATTAAGAAATCATGATTAATTTTTTTGTTTAAATATAAATAATTAAAATCTTGATTTATAATATATAAAAGATGCAAAACATAATTTTTTTCAATGAAATTTTGACAAAAATAAAAATAATAAAAGAGTATGCAGAACTCATGTACTTTTAGTGCGATTTTAATTGAAAAATGGATCAAAGACATTTTTGTAATTTGTACCAAAAGAATTGCAATCGAAAAAACTATAAATATATAAAAAAATATAAAGGGACTTTTTTTCAAACGTCCAAAAAGTTGAATTCAATTCCATCCTCTCTCAAAAAAAGTGAAACACCCTTGTCATATTTTCCAGCGAAAATATATTGTTTAGACCTTATGTATTTACTGCTAGAACTACAAATATTACTTTGCATTCTACACTGTAAATAATTGCATTTCTTATTGTATATTTTTCTAAATAAAAATTTTGAAGTTCACATTGCAAAAATATGCATTCTACACTTTAAATATTTGCAGTTCACACTATAAATTTTCATGTTACAAAAAAATGTAGAACTACATATATTTGCATTTTAATTTGAAAATATTTTTAGTTCTAGATGCAAACATATGAAGTTAAATTGTACATTTCTAGAAACTTTGACAAGAGTGTACGATGAAACTTATTTTTGTAAAGTGTTTTTCAGATGTTATTTGAAACTAAGGGATGGATACAAATTTCCATAAAATAAAAGGAAGAAACTAAGGAAAAGTCTAGTTTACCTGAAAATGGTTTGTCAAATATTGAGAAATAGAGTAGGGATTGGTACCCCATTATTTCTGTCGCATTTTCCTTCTCTTTTGCCTTTTTTTACATTCATTATATTCGATTAATGTAGCATCTCCCAAAAAGAGTTCTCCTATTCCCTTTGTCTGTCCCCATTCGCCATATACATCTCAGTCATTTACATTTAGACAGATAATGGGGACAGAGGAATTGAACAATCTTAAAAACAAACAATAAAATATAATAGGTCATTCCTTTACATTTAGATAAGTGGAAATTTGCGACACATCCTTACTTTTTATTATTTTATGAATTATCTCGCTACTAATTTCATGTTATGTTCTATATCCTTATTTTTATCTTTCAATTCTGTATTTCCATTTTTACCCCTATTCTTTTAAAATTAAAGCCTCCACTGTCGAACTTGCTTTATGTCATTTTTTGCACTTTTTTCTTCGGTTCATTTGTACTAATTTTCGTTCCAATTTGTATACCTAATCTCATTCAAATATTCGTGATTTCAGCTATTGCACATACATCTCAAACTATTGTTGGAATTTTCGATTCTTCTACATCTTGATCTATTGCTGATCGAAAAAGTTTTTTACTTAATTTCGTTAGATTTGGATATTTTCTTCATCTTATATTCTATGCTAATGATATGAGTTTGAGGTTAGTTTTTTAGGTCGTAGTTATTTTTGTTTGTTTAATCCTTGTTATAGCACATGTTGAATTAAATTTTGTTTGTTTTGTTGTAGCTGTGATTTTTTATTAATTATGTTGTAATTTTTATAGTTGAAGTTTGTAGTTAGTATTTACAATATCAAAACAATTAGATGTGTCATGACCCCATCGCTATACCCATATTATTAAAGAACATTATAAACAATGTCGTCTAATAATACGGAGAATACGGCTTGTTAAGGGCAACCAGTGTGAATATATCTTTAAACTAACATTGATATGTCATACTTATGGTTTTACTTAATCTCTAGAATAAAATTTGATGTGTTTAGTCTTAGTCTAAAGTAATATCCATAATGGTTTCTCATAATCATAACAGTATATCATATAAAACTGTAATTGCAGATCACGGCAGAATAATAAATCTTATATACATATGCAAACTATAAGTCTACAAAACATCAAACTAGGCTCACATAATATACATCTGGTGCAAATCTCTAACTCAAATATACATCTCATACATACACAAAATCCTAAATGGGGTAAACTAAAAAGTCAAAAGGGTTTAAACTTCTGTTAGTACAATCATCCAAAGGTCTACTCCTCTTGTAACTTAAAATGTCTCGGCCCTACCCGAGTATTATAAAATAAATGGGTCAGACTATCTCTAAATATCCAAGGTAAGAACAAAATGTAATACGAGGATATACGACATATAGATAAATATAGGTGTCACATATATATAACTAGTCAAGGGAATAGTCCAACTCTAGTTACATCTTAAGACACATGAAAAACAAATTCAAAAAATGTAAAATAAATCACAATAATCAAATCCATCATAAAACACATAAATATATCTATTATGAAACATAGAATAAATCAAAACCCAAAAATTTCAAACCAAAGAAGAATATCTCAAAATCCAAGAAAATGAAATACAGAATGATATCAATGATTGTACTCATACCGTAGGAAAACAAAAGATGGTATCACTCATACCGATTAGATACCAATGATCATCCATGCCGTGAATATAGAATCCCAAAATCCATGAAAACTAGACTGAAGAAGATATAACTCATACCGATCTCTCGGATCGTAGAAATATCCAAGAGCATACTTCTTTAGGATCTATCGGCTGCCAGCCAAACACCAAAAGAGAGTAAACTCTAAAGTGCCAAATACTATAACTCTTAGTAATCACAAGAACTTAACCAAAATGTCTCATACCGTCTGGTGAAATTCAAGTATTTACTAGAAGCTAGTAAATCTCACTTATTCTAGGTACCACTGGAAAAGCTAAACTATATTCTCTTAAGGATCTATTGGCCTCCTGCCAAAAACCAAAAGAGAATACAACCATACAATGTTAATTACTTCCATATAGAAATTATAAGAATTTAACCGAGGCATTCCATACTACCCGGTGAAATTCAAGTATTCGCTAATGGCTAGTAAGTACCACTTAAACATTCTATTCAATGAGTTGTACAATATTCGACGAAGCATTACTTGAAAGCATTTAAACCAATCAATAACAGTAAGTCGATTATTAGTATTCCCCAAATTATAGAATTAAGGTTCTTAAAACATTTTATTTTTAAAATCTTCTTCGAATCCAAAAAACACACAAAATTACCAAAATAGCATTTAAATAGCCAAAAATTAAATTCAATGAAAATCCGATAAGAGTTTATGGTTTTGAAAGTAAATAATATAATTTAATATATAGAATATGATCTCTAAAACCCTTTATTTATATAATTACTTTCAAACTATTCATTTTAAAAATTCTATAAACTCAATTATTTCTTAACTATGTATGTATGTATTATTCCTTAGATAAAATAATCCATAATTCTAATTTTATATCAAAAATACTTATATATATATATAGTTATTTCAAATTCCTATTTAAAAGATCCAAAGTTTAAAAAATTTATTCCAAAATCCATATATATATATATATATATATATATAAGTCCATTATTTTATAGAAACCACAAATACCTATATTTCAAAACCCATATTGGTGTTAAACATTTGATTAGAAATAAACTAATTTATACTTCAAAATCATTATTATATAAATAATAAAGATATATATATATATATATATACTTTTAGATATTCTTTTTATAAGAAACAATTTTATACTTAAAATGATTCAGAGAAGGGTTCGATTTGAAAATCAGCTTTTTGAAATCTCCAATTGAAAACGTACGACGAAAACTGTGTTTTGTGCCAAGGACCCATAGAGCAATTCTATGATATAGAAACACCAAAATGAATTCATCAATTCACAAATCAAAATTTGGAAATGGCAATGAAATCATTGAAATAGGACCTCAGAAACAAGTAAATAGCATCACGGAAGCAAACAGTCGAATGAACGAACTAACGGGGCATGGATGGAGGGACAAACAACATGACCTGGGGCTCATCCCAGGTCATGACCGGTGCACCAGTCTGGTGGGATCGGTCCAATAGTTGCAACTCATGGGGAGAGCTCCAGGCGATGCCGGCGGCCCTTCGTCGCTCCGACGATGCTCGTTTCTTTAGCGTTAATCACTACGACTTTTGGAGCACTGATTAGACTAACATATGAACATAGAAACAAATACAAATATATGATATACAAGATGATAAGATGTGGGTTTCAACGAACAATGAATTGGGTAGCAAAATATGTAAATATCAAAATCAATTTGGGGGCAATTCAACAACAATTCATCTAAAACAAGCACATGCACCCAATTTAAATTTAGAGATAGATTGTGTGAGTGGTAACTCACCTTTATTAACTTGAACTGAAGCCAAGAACTTGAATTCATCTAAGGTAATTAATTTCAACTACAACCTAGGGCATTTTTCAGAAATTGAAAGAGAAAGATTACAACCCTAAATAAAGACTGAGTTTAATCAACACAATAAATACTCTAGATGATGGAGGAGATTATTAGAATTAGATTTATATAATTTTTGATCAAAAGCCCTTTGATTTACAACTTAAATCTAGGGATTATTGATTCTAAGGTTCTGAGAATAAGAGGAGATAGTTTCTGATTTTTAGAATGGAAGGAATATAAATAATTTTATATTTGTACTTGATCACGATGTGTATTTGGTTATCTTTTGCATCCATATGTATCTAATATTGTTTTATATCTTGTTAAATTTTGCATTTATATGTTTCTTATTCGGTTTTGCACCGCCAAATATTTTCCAATCTAATATTTACTGGGAAAATATTTGCTAGGCATATTTGCCCCACAAATATTTGCTTTTGCTTTCTTGATTATATTGCTTAACTATAGTCAATTTGTATTCATGATTAGATCGGTTAGATTTTGCATTTACGATTAAATTGGTTAGTATTTGATTAAAGGTTATAGGTTATAGGTTTGGAATTCAGTTAGATTTTCCATTTAGTGGTATGCTCGGTTAAACAATATATCTCGGTTATAGATTGGTTTCCGTACGTACTCAATTAGGTTTGGCATATGGTTGGCTTCTGTATCCATACATATCCGATTATGTTTTGATTCGGTCAGCTTTTGCATCCACACATACCCAACCAGATTGGGCATCCAGTTAACTTTTACATTTGGTTGTATACTCGGTTAAACAATATTCTTGGTTATTGGTTTCCATATGTATCCAATTACGTTTGGCATTCGATTTGATTTTATATCCATACATACCCTGTAACGGCCCGTAAATTTTAACGGTTTTATAGCGTAATTAACTGAAATTTTACTTGAAAATAAACAATTGAATTTAGAAATGAAAATTTGATATATGGAATACGTCTATATAAACATAGCAAATGGTAAATTTTCATCTGATAATATGGAAGTTTATTTTGCTATGTAATTTTATTTGAAATTTAAATCAGTTAATACTTGGTGATAATTGAATATTTTTCAAACCTGAATATTTTTATATACTAAAAATGTAAATCATCTTCTGAGTTAGACGTCATCTTCCGTTTCATCAAATTTGAACTGCTATTGCTCCGTTTATCTTATTTTCGGCAAATTAGCAGCATTTTCGGTACCGAATATCGACATTTGATAGGAAGGTCATATCACTCATATATGTGCACTATTCTGTTCATCGCGTCGTGCTGATCTCCGCAGTATATTCATTTTTGTATTTCAGTGTCCGGTATGCGACGAAATTGACAAAACGGTTTGCCTTATCGGTACCCGTTTTAAAACTTTTGGGTTTCCCTTGTCCTTTCAATTTCCACCGGTGAAACCAATAGCCGTCAGCTGTTAAATAATTTCAAAATTCAAATGCTTGACCGTTGGTTGTTCCCTGTTTCAATTCATATATGATGGTTCGTTTCTTTCTATTCCACTTTTTCATTTGGGGCTTTGCACGAAAGGTTCCTATTTCTGATGGTGTTACAAGAAAAGTCCCTGTAGAAATAAGTATGTAAATTAAGTCCCTGTTTTTTCTAAATCAGAAAACGCAAGTTAGCTTGCGCTTTTTAAAATTTCAAAATCAGAAAGCGCAAACTAGCTTGTGCTTTCCTGATAGAAAGCACAAGTTTCCTTGCGCTTTTCAAAAATTTCAAAATTTTTGAAATTTTCAAAAAAAGTTTCAAAATTAGAAAGCGCAAACTAGCTTGCGCTTTTCAAATTTTCAAAATTTTCGAAAATTTCAAAAATTTCGAAAAATATTTCAAAATTAGAAAAGTGCAAGTTATCTTGCATTTTCTGTCAGAAAAGTGCAAGACACTTTGCGTTTTTTTATTTTTGAAAAATAGGGACCAAATTTACATATTAATTTCTACAGGGACTTTTTGTATAACAACATCAAAAACAGGGACCTGTGACTCTTTTCTTGTTTTCATTTTGTTCATTGTTTCGAAGAAAAGAAATAATATAAAAGCTTGCTTAAAATGATGAATATGAAGTCCGGGAGGCTGCAGGTACTATGGTAAAAGGCGCTGCGAGAAGGTCTGTAAAACGTATTTGCTGAAACCCATTCAATTTTAAATCCATCCTCTTCCTTCGAATCTCCCCACCATCCACCACTTCATCACCTTATCACCGAACGCCCTCTAGCTTCCACGCAACCACCCAAGACAGCTTCCATCACCGTGTCCTCCTCTCTCGCAACTCACCCTTCTCCCCATATTTCCTGTGGCAAACTCGAACCCATCTCCACGCCCGTCTCCCATACATGGCTACTTCCTGATTTTCCATCGCCTATAATCTTTGCCTCCAACCCAAACCGCCACCATTTCATAGGCAGCAGCCGACCCCACCATGTCCATGACCCCACAACCCTTCAACCCTTGCTTTCCCTCACCAAGATCCCTCCGCCACAACTGCTCTGACTTTCGACCCCAAGCACCATGCATAACAGCACTGCCGAACCATGATAGCGCCGAGCTCCACCTTTCGCCTTCCTCTTCCCACTCTCCATCGCATCTCGCCCGCTTCGACCCCAAACCCGACCTTCCTTCCCCTTTGTCCACCATAAAGCCGCTTCGACCCCATACATATGTTATATAAATAATATGACATGCTCGCTTACATATGTTAGGTATACATTGTTTCTACATTTCTGTTCATACTCTATAAGTTATATAACTGTGTATATATGTAAGTTTTTTTTTATGAATTTTTTTTGGTGTTGCCAGATCTAAACAATTATTCTTCGAATACTATGTGTATGTAAGCTATAAGTTTGTTTATATATCAGCCATTTATTGTGTATAAGTTACATATCAGTGGAGGAATATAAAGTTATATATATATGTATTATATATAGAGATTTTAGTTTGCTATGTTAAAAAAATAAAAATAAAATTAAATGTTGATTTTAAATATGAATACGTAAATATATTATTTTAATACGGGTTGGTTTTAAAATATATACATGTGAAAAAAAGTATATGTTGTGTGTGTTGTATGTTATAAAAAGTATAAAGCTTATAAATATAAACTTACCTATATTTTGGTTCTAAAATCTGCAATTTTAAAATGTTTGTTTTAAAGGTCGATTTGGAAAGTAAATATTAGTTATTAATACTGTTTTATGTTGAATATATATATTATTAAATAAAGTTGTTTATATTATGAGACCGTACAAAATTTGTTTGTTTGTATATACTAGTTTTTATAAGTTTATATATGATCTGTGGTGTCATATATGTTTTACAATAAAGTAAGTTTGTATTGTTTCCATAATAAATATTGATTTAAAATTTGAACAGTTATGTAAGTTTATAAATATATATATGTTTATATATTTGTTTATATATACAAGTATATGAGTTTGGTTTCCAAAAGAAATTATATATAGAGAGGTTTTATTTTATATGTGTTTGAATTAAATGTTGATTTAAAAATATATGTTAAATTGATTTTTGAAACAAATACATATATGACATATATTTCGTTTCTGCGATCTCTAGTCCATTTTAACTTACCATCTCAATATCGAATTTATCACAGCATTCCAACCTTGTCACGGTCCTGCTTGTTCAATTCGTGTGCTCGTCCGTGTTTATTCGCTATCATTCTCGTTCATTTCTCTAGCCACGAAAGGTGAGCAATCACTCACGATTAACATTCTTATAGTTAGTAAATTTGATTTCACTTGAAACGACAATTGAAGTATGTCATTAAATTTAGATTGTTAGTTATTTAAATTTTAAATATGATATGTCATTATCTACAATTGTTTACCTGTGATCTATGACACCATATCATGTTGTGTATATTTTATTTAATTTGTATTGATAATATATGCATGTTGTTGATATGTTATATTTTTATCATAATTGTTCTCACTCTGCAAGTTCCCTATTAGTTTAGAATTCCCTGTGGGTTGAAATGATACATACCTGAACGATCTTTTAGAATAAGGGAAAATCGTTATGGGTTGAAATTATAAACCTAAGCGATTTTCATTGATTTAAATTTTGGAATTGTGGGTTGAAATGATATATCCCCATAGATATTTAAATTGCGGATTGAAATGATAAATATCTATATCACTTGACCATAGGATAGAAAATTATATACAGACACCGTTGCTCTATAATTTGAAAAATGATTTCCAAAGTTTTGAAAGGAAATATATGGTTTTTAATAAATATTATTTTTGAAATATAATATATATAAAGGTTATTTTATATGTCTAAAAATTCGATTTTTTTTAAATTATATGTTTTTGAAATTTTAAATTTATAAGCTAGTTTTGAAAATAATAATCTTTAAGATTTTCTTATAATTTTATTATTTTAAAAATATATAAAAATAGATTTAATACAAAATACATTTAATAATAAGATTTAAATTTAATAAAATTTAATTTAATTGGTTTATAATAGGTTTAAGTATTTATTAAAATTCAAATATATATACATATATCTTTCGAATATCAAATCATACTTCGGAATTTGAAATCAAAATCGGTTTCACAAAATCAATCGCATAGCAAAGCTACTAAAGTGGCCTATCCCACACTCTGAAACTCAAAAATCAATGTCACTGATGCATGCACTCATCACCGAAATTATTCTCCAGCGACATAAGTGAGTTCTGGACTTCTATTTTCTTGAAAACTTCTTTGAAATTTCTTCGAAATCATTGGAACTCATTTGAAACATTTCTTATTCGAAAAATACTTTCAAATCGTATTACTATATATTTTCAAAATCTTAAACCAATTTCAAAATACCGGGGTTCAATTTCTCAAAATTCAAATTTAAAACCCTTCAGTTATAAATCATTTTTATATAAATCAATTTCTTATATAATTTTCAAAATTCAAATCCTTTCGAAACTTCAAATTCTAGTTCCTTATCAAAATAATAATTTTGATATATAAAACAATTTCAAAATACAAACAAACTAGATGATTCAAGAATGGATTTCAAAACAAAGATAGAGATTCAAATTAGAGGAACTCTAATTAAAATAGAATTCTGATTCGAAGATAGGCTCGAACAAAGATGAGATGATTAAATTACAAAATAGAAGATGGATATACTTATATAAATCACGGGCGACCTAAACTGGGTCAACCGTGACTTCAGGAATATGATCGATGCGGGATTCTAAGGCAAATCGACATTTGATCGCCAGAGATTTAATTCGGGCACAACAAAAGATAGCAGCATCGTAAACCAAGGATACAAAATCTTCGGTGAATTAATGCTTGTTGTAAAGGAATTTTCACCCCTTTACAATCAGTGGAGCTATGGGGTGCTCTAGGATCAAAGAATTTGGATAGGGGAAAACAAGAATGGATTTGGGAACCGAGGGAAACGTTCCAAAATTCAAAAAGAAACCGAGTCAAAGAGGAAGAGATTCAAGCTCGAACAAAAGCGATTCCGTAATTAAATCTACTGCATATGCTAAGTTTTGCCAAAAAACCAGAGCTCTGATACCAACTGTAACGACCCGTATTTTCAGCCATTCGCATCCGCACATGTCGGACTTGAATTGCTCAAAATATCATATTGTTAATTTAAAATATGGCAAAACTAAGCATATACAGTAAATAAATCAATCACAGAATCACAGACACAGAGTAATATAATAATGCAGCGGAATAGATAAATAGTAGTTCATGAAGCTACTATATAAACAACAGAGTTTGAAATAGAATACAACAGCATATCTCAATACCGTTAAGTCTCAAGTACAAACAGATGACCTCTCTGAACAAATCAACTGGAAAAGCTGAAAGCTGAATCGATAGTTGGATCTCCAAACGAAGCTCCCAACTCCAAAGGTGGGTCTCAAATGTTGTGTCACTCGGTCTGACCCGAGCGTAAAGCAAAACACAAAACACTCGAGTCAGGATTAACATTCTTATGTCAATAAATCCAACTCAAGTGAAATATCAACTGAAATACAAGTAACTTAAAGGATGTTTGGGATAACCTTTCTCTAAGGATCCGTGGAACTATCTACAATGTAGAAATATACGCTATTAAAAACCAAACGTCATTATAACACCGTGGTCATTTCAAATTAATTTATACTTCAAAACCAAAATATCATTTCCATTTCCAATATATATATATTTCCAAATTATAGCACTTTCAAAACTAAATTGATAATTTCATATATATATATTATTTAACTTCATTATTATTTAGTTTTGAAATATTCACTTAATAAATCCATTATCATTTAAATAACCTTAAATTTACATTAAACTAAATATTCCCTTAGATTTATTTAAAACTTGAATTATCCATTTAATCACTTAAATCAAAACCAAGTTATAAAATCATATCTTAAAACCCTCAAATTCAATAAGTTTACAATCGATTTAATTAAACAAAATTCTTAATGAAATACAATTTTGAATAAATTCAAATTTATCTTTCCAACCTTAACTTATAGAAATCATTATAAAAATCTATTTTTAAATTATTTTTTTAAATAAATACTTAAACATATTGTGATTTAATTAAATCAAACTTTACTAAATTTAAAGCTTATTATTCAATCTATTCTATATTAAAACTTATTCATGTACATGATATTTTCAAATTTAAATAAACCATATATATTTCCTTTCAAACCATAGAAATCAATTTCAAAATATTATATATAGACCAACGGTGTCTATGGTCAAGTGATACGAAAATTTGTCATTTCCATCCATAATTTAAATATATACGGTATATATCATTTCAACCCGTAATCCCAAATTAAATTCAAAGAAAATCGCTTGGGTTTATCATTTCAACCCATAACGATTTTCTCCTATTCTACAAGATCGTTCGGATATGTATCATTTCAACCCATAGTGAGTTCTATACTAATAGGGAACTTGCAAAGTGATAACAGATATGATAATAATATAACAGGCATATATCATCAATATAAATAACAGATAATGGTGTCAGATATCACAGGTGAACAGATACAGATAATAGCATATATATAGCAATGTAAATAACTAGCAGCAGCATATTTCAATTGTCATTTCAATTGAAATCAAATTAATAAATATAAGAACGTTAATCGTAAGTGATTGCTCACCTTTCAAGGCTAGAGAGAATGGAATGAGAAGAGATATGAACCCAAGCACAGATTTTGAAGCAAAGCAATAATGGCAAGAATCGACGACGAACAAGCTGATAGATAGGAATCGATGAGAATAAATCAAATTTGTTAGATAAAATTTAAACGAGATGTATATTATAAAAAAATCTTCCTTAAACCAAACATTCAATTTTAAAATACATATACATTTTTAAATCAATCTTAAGTTTTAAACATATATATTGAAATCAAAATCGGTATATATAAACATACCACATAAACAACAACAACTTATATAAGCTTATAATTGTAACATATTATTTAACTAATATGCATATACCCCGAAATAAAATAAGATACCGTAGACTTATATTATAAAATGTTGTACTTATATATATACCTTAAACATTGTATTCAAAACCTTGTATACTAATATATAAAACTCTTTCAGCCAAAATACCATACTGTAACTACTGTTAATATAAAACATGTAAACTGTATAAACTAAAAAAAATAGAAATTACTGTAACACCTATATATTACTGCATATATAGACTTACCTTGGTCCGCATATACATATAAAATAGAACATATACCAGTATAACTAACATTTATATAAACTGTACATAACTGCACACTTGAAAACTATGTATATTGTTTAACAACTTAATGCATATAAACACCAACTCATATATACTTATATATAGAACTATTATATCCAAACTAATATATGTAAACCTCACATACATTTTATATTCTGAAATCAAATATTAATTTTAAACACATATAAAATACAGTTTATATATATATATATATATTACTTAAGTCTGTACCTAATACCAACAGTTTCCATACTTATATATAGATGTAACCAACATACAACAACTAAAAACTATTAAAAAAAATTGAATAAATCTCAACAGACTTAATGTAACGACCCCGGATTTTATATAAATTTAAAATGATAATTAATTGAATTTTTGAAGACAATATGTAAAATTAATCGATTAAAGTGATGCGAGTTTCCCCGAATTAAAATAAATTTTGTATAAATCATTTAAATTTAAAAATATTGTAAATATTGTATATATGTGAATATATATGTATACGGGCATATATGAGTAAAATTGAATATATATGTATATATTTGATTTGAATTTAAATCTTAAATAAATGGGTTAGAAATAAATGGTTTAATAATAAATGATAATAATAAATACTAGAATTGATGGTTAATAATGATTTGAATTTATAAAATAAATATAAGACAATAAATATGAAGTAAAATAATAATAATTAATATTTAAACTAGAAATAGAAATTAATATAAGATAAATTTTAATAAAAATAGAAAGTAGAACATTTGCTAAAATCTAACAACAAATTAAAATAGAAATTTATTTATATTACAAAATAATAAGATTTAAAGAAAATAAAATACATTTAAATATGGATAAATGTAGACAAATATGAAACAAATAATACAAATATATATGATAAAAATATATACATGAATTAGCTTATAAAAGAAAATAAAATATACAATTATTTATGAAGTTCACCTATATTACAAGTGATAAAATAAACAAATGAAAGATGAATGAAAACAAAAATACATATACATAAGAACAAATAAATTTAAGTATATACACATAAGTATGAAACACTTGTAAAAGAATGAAGGAAATAAAATATAGCTTGCAAAGGAAGATATAGCAAGTAGATAAATAAATATAAATTTGTACAAAAACAAGTAATACAAGCCATCACCATATCATTTCAGCTCACATCCAAACATATAAAAGTTATAAATAAATGAAGAGCCGAAACAAAGAAATAAGTCAACCAATAAAAATACATGCAAGATTGTACATGCAAAATAAAAGAAATAGTATTGTAAACATGATAAGGTACCAAAGCATTAAATGCTATCATCTCAAATTTGCTGGAAAATCATCCCAGCCACCAAAACATTATCATATCAGCCGAAGTCAAGTATTGCAAATGAAGATGATATCTATTCAAGTTTGAACAAATATATTTAAGTACAAAGACAAGTATATAGGCTGCAAAAGGAAACAGTATGATAAATATAGTTAAATTTGAACAAATAAAATATATAAGAATGAAACAAAAGAAAAATAAGTATGTGGATTGTACAAAACAACCATCATGTTCAAATCCTATCAGCCACCATTTGAAAAATCTCTGGCTTTACATAATCACCCTGTTGTACAAACAAAGGAATTATATCATACTGTATTATACACATCTTGTAATCTTCATTCCTTTTATCTCCATCAACTTCTTTATTCCAGTTCATTCCTTCAAGCTAAGAAAATCTGAATCATTCAAAACTTAAACAAACAACAAATCAATATACAAGCCAGAGAATCAAGTGATGGTTTTAACTGAAAATTCAAGCCTGTTTCAAAGTAAAAGCAAGCTCTGTTCTTCTTCTGGAAATCAGTGAGTAAACCCCTTAAAGCTTTGATTTTTGACATGGATGTTTGAATGTATGCTTCAAGCAAGTCTGAACACTAGTTTGCATGCACCCATCTGTGAATATAAGTTTTATCTTGCATGTGCATATTCATGTGTAGGTGTATTATTCCCGGTCATTAGATCCAGGTTTTCAAAAAACTATCAAACCTATTCGAAACCTCTATCTATAGTCTTTATTAGATTGAAGTGTGAGTAACTTCACTTCTAAAATATAAAATACAATTTAGTTGCATGCTAGTTGTCTGAAATATGTAGGTTTATGTAGGTATATGGTTGTATTTATGAATGTATTTAACAGAATCTACTCTATTATAATTTCCAGTTCTTGATTTGTTTAAATTCAAATCTTTTAATTTAATCTCTGTTTAAACCTAAGATTCAAATGAAACTTGATTTGTTTAATTACAAACTTTAGTTTAGAATTTTACTTGAGTTAAAATAACTTTAGATTGTCTCTATAAATATAAACAAAAAAACATCAATGCATGTTAAATAAAATGAAAACTCAAACATTGAAGTTTGTAGATTCAGTATTATAAATTGAAAAATTAAACAAAAACATGATTTTTAAAACTAAAATCATATTTTTTTAGTTTGGAATTGAGGCTGTAGTTCTTATTTGAACAGAAAGTGGGTAATAGTCAATTTCTGGTGATCCAAGTATTAGGAGAGGTCGAGATTTTGGGTAATGATGGAGGAGTGATAAGAGATTCTAGGAAAAATACTAGATGGTGTTGCACTTCATCGAGGAAGCAGCGGTGGTTGATTCTCTTCTGGAACCCTAGTTTTAACTAGGCTAGGAAATTCGATCGATACGGGTTCTACAGTTGATCGAGTGCGATGGGGATTTGGGTGATGGAAGTAGGTGTGTTGACGCGGACATGGCCAGAGTTGTAGTATTTCTGGTGGTCGGAACTTCGCAGTCGAGGCAGTTTTCCAGGGTTTGGGTTGTGGTGGTTCTAATTTGTTCCAGGTTTGGGATGTGAAGCTCGATTTTGACTTTGAATCTGGAAGGTTGATCTGATGATTGCGAGAGGGTGTGAGGGTGATTGTCGATGTGTGTAGATCATCGTTGATGATCAGAGTAGGCGAAGTTGATGGTGTACGTGCACGTGTTCTCGTTCATATGTCCGGGTTGATTGAGTTTGGGAAGGAAGATTGTGCTCGGGTATGACTCGAGGATTGTTTGGGTTTTTCTCGAAGTTGCAGCGTTTCGCGAGTGTCTCGGGGGTATGGGAGTTTCGCTCGGGAAATTTTGTTTAAGGGCTCGGGTTGGTTTTGTTTTAGCAGCTGGTTTCAATTTTTTTTAAAGTGAATCAAGTTCAAGTTTTAAAAAGAAACAAAAGCAGTTTTTAACTTTAAAGCGAATCAAAAAAAAATTTGAAACAATTTTGCTAAAACCAAAGTTTTTGTGAATGTTAGAAGTTGGAATTAAGTGATCAATTAAGAGAAATGATTTATCTTGATTTATTCAGATCTTGAGTAATTAAAGAATAATTAATCTCTCAATTGAAAATTAAAAGGGTTTTAAAGGTTAATTACCTTAATGTAATTAAGGGTTAATTAATTAATGTAATTAATTAAGAATAATTAATTAGTTAATTAATTTAATTAAATAACAAGTGATTTTGAAATATATGATGATGTAATTAAGGAAGGTAAAGTGTTTTAATCCTTAATTAACTAAAAGATTTAAAGTTAATTGGTTAATTAATTAAAGAGACTAATTAAAAGGATAATGACCTAATGTAATTAAAAGGATTAATTATGTAATTACTTAAAGATTAATTTATCAAGGTAACTAATTTAATTATGTGATTAATTAAAGGTTAATTAATTAATAATTGAGATTTATTAATTAATGATTAAGGAATGAATTAAGGGTAATTAATTTATTATTAAAAGTTAATTAATAATTAATTAAAGGATAATTATTTAATGATTAAAGGTTAATTAATTAATTAAAGGATAATTAATTAAAATGGTTTATAATTAATTAATTAACCAGGATTAGTAATTTATTCATAAGTAATTAATCTGTTTAAATTAATCAAATAATTAAATTGATCCTACTTACGGATGTTTGGATTTTTATTTAATGGGTGAATTGTTTGATATCCCTGATATGTGATGCTTTGTGATATATTCTGAATTGGGTTGTTATCTGTAATGTAATTTATTTATCTGGAATGACTGCAATTTATTATCTGTGATATATATGTATATCTGTGATCTGTAAATGAAAGATAAGCGTTATAGTTATACCGCTTATCGCTTATCGATTGTATTATTGTATTTAATCTGTGATGATTGAATGATGTTGCACTATTGTGTGTAAAACCCCTGGACCACACTTTTACACACACAAATATGGATTTCACGTGGAAATCGGTTAAGTCATAGATGATTTAAATTTAATGTTTTTGAAACTGAAATTTTGGAAATTAGGGTTTAATATGAAAAGCTTTTGAAAGGAGTTTTATAGATATTTTGGATATCTTGAAATCTAAATAATTTGATTTAAATTTGAATTCAAGTTTGAAATTGAATTCTAGGATTTGAAACTAGGGATTAAAGATGTTGTACAAGTTATATATGGGTTAAACCATTTTAAAGGTATTGATTTGGGAATTTGAATTTAATTCAAGGGTTTTAACTCGTGTAAATATAACTGGATTTTTCTGAAACGAAACTATTTGTTTTCAAATAGTAAAAGCTTTCACATAAGTAATGAACTTCCAATTTGTGTTGAAAGGTTTCAAGTTTGAAATGGAATTAAAATGTTTTAAAAACTATGAAATGGGTCTTTGATTCAAAGGCCGGATGAGTTAATCCAACTCGAAATAGAATTGTTTTGAAAGGCTATGAATGAATCTTTGGAAACTAGTTTTGAAAGCTATAAGTTAAATCTTGACTTAAAGATTTAACGAGTTAATTCAATTGAAATGGAAATTGTTTTTAAATCCATGAATGGATCTTTGTGAACGGGGTGAACTTTGTGAATTGAATCTTTTTGTTTGAAAGATTAAAAGTATGGAAATTTGTTTAAACCATTGAAGGTTGTTGAAATGAATCTTTTTGTTTAAAAGATTGGAAATGGTAATTTTTTTTAACCATTCGAATGAAAAGTTTTGGGCTTTAAGCTGTGATTTAACTGAGACCCCAGTATCCATATGATTTTTAATTGCGCTCGTTATTCGGTTTAGCCGGGAGAGGACCTTTGTGTCATATAACCCATTCCGAATAATGATACGACGATATGGATAGCATTTGAAGACCGGTGGTGAAGACCGGGTATTTGCGAGAGCGATAGGATGACCTATCGATTGTCTCTGCACTGAGTAGCTACGGTATAGAGATTCCCTAAGTGATGGGAAGTCCGATCGAGATTGTGAATCCCCGGATTGCAAGGGCTTCTTCGGAAGTGCCTTCGGTTCTGTTCGAACCCGGAACAGACTTGTATGGTTGTATGTCTGACATTATACTTTGAGATATAAAGCTGATTTCTTTCAAATACATTTCTGTTGGTGGCGGAGAATTTATTCTCTTATCTTAACACCCTTCTCTGAGACGTACGAGCTTAGAGGTTATGTAGTTGAAGGTTATCAGTGATATACTCCCAATTTGGTAGTGTGGCATGCTGAGTGTTGCTGTGTGTTGATGATCATTTGTTGATCATTTGTGATCAAAGCACGGCTTTGTGAAAAAGCGTAGCTTTGTGGACGAGACTTTGTCGAGCCTCACAACCCGGTAATGGTCGAAACAGGAATGTTGCGGCAAGGTTTTTTAGGGGTAGCGCTCCTAGGGTATGTCATTTCCTTCTGGATAAAAGGTGATATCATGGTATGGAGCCCAGATATTTTACCTATGTTGATGCTGCAAATTTATTATACTTTGTGGTTGCCGCATACTTATTGCTGTGTGGTTGTTGGTTTTCGGGATCCCGGAATAACGGTCGGTAACGATCGGGGGATGGCATAGCTTGTGTGGTAGTTACCTAGTTACAGCTTGGTAAAAGCGTGAGGTAGCGTTGGCCTTGTGTTTGCAAAGAGCAGGTTAACTCTCGGGGCGTCTTTCCAGAGGCGTTTCCATTTCGGTGTAAGGAAGTTCCTTAGCCTGACCATTTGTTGGAAATCCAAAGGAACAATATGAACCCTGTGTGGTTTTAGTTGTAGAACCTGCCATTTACTTATGGTGGCGCCCCACTGTTTAGATGGTAGCTATAGTAGGCATAGTTCGGAATGTCTATGCTGGCTAAGATTTATATTTTATTTTTGAAATGGCTTTCTACACTATGCACTAGTAATAATATCAAAGGAGTTTTCTTGCGTAGTAAGCATGTTTGACTATCATAAGAAGAAATCTCCTCCAATTCTGCGATTGCATTGTGTGTGTGGCGGGAGGTCTTATGGTAGTTTCATTTTCCAAAAACATTGCAGATTTCAATGTTTAAAATTCTTTTGTGGTTATTTTAAAGATAAACTACTTTTGTTACTCACACCAGTCCCACGACTGACCTGGAGTTTATTGTTCCCTTCCTAAACTCTGGGTGCCCACAATTTTCCACACGGGCAGTCTAGAGTTGGGTTTTTCAGATAATCAAGTTCAGTTGTCATTGGAGCTAGTTCAGTTTTGGAGATCATGACTGACATTGTGGTTCGAGCTTGATGTTTGAGTTATTGGACTTATTCTCTTTCGAGGATCATTTGGAGTTATCACTTCTGTTATTTCCGTTGTATCATTATTTATCTCTGATATTGTTGTATCATATTGATATCATTGTTGTATATCATATTGGATATTGTATTCATTGGAGTTGTATATGATATCATCTGTTTTCTTTCTTCCGCTGTGTTGTTATACTTAATGGTGTTATAAGCTCCGGTGAGATTCGGCGTTTGAATCTTCGGCATTTTGAGTACAAGTGGAGTACGGATGCCGATTTTCGAAGGCCGAGTTTTTGGGTCATTACAAGTGGTATCAGAGCTAAGGTTAAACTTTAGCTTAGGAGTATAACACATTAAGTAGCTCATTAGAGATAGGGTGAAGTATACCCTAGAATGAGTATTCCTCAGATATCCGTTCGAATGCCTCAGTAAATTCTCTTGCTATCCACTGATAATGAGTATGAGTGTAAGAAGAGGATGAGATAGGGGACAGGGGAATACGACTATAAATGGTCAATACCCTGTAACAACAAGGAAACAATCTTTCTTTATCAATCTCTTTGGTTAGTCATTTTTTCAATTCTTCGATGGTTCCTGGTAGATCCAGGAAGGAGATTCGATATATTAATATGGGACATAAACTCCGAATGGACCAGAATTGTTTGTATGGATGAATTGGTTGCTTTGTTTGCTATGATTAATAGGTATACTTTAGTTTCTAAACTAAAAGTTTTGAAATTGTATCCATATATCTGTCTATTTCTTTAGGTCCGGATATATTCTACGAATGGTTAGTTATCCCTTTGAACTGACCAATGCCACTGCATATTTCGTAGATCTGGATAACTTGAGTATTTTGTGAAGTGTCAAATAGATTCGTTCTCGTATCTATTATTGATATTCTGATTTGGTAAGCCAAATGCAGAATAGATATTCAGTTTGATTTGATGAAATGTTTTTCATCTATCTTTGTGTCTCCCTGGTAATTTCGAGGACGAAATTCTTTTAAGGGGGGAAGTCTGTAACGACCCCGAATTTTATATAAATTTAAATTGATAATTAATTGAATTTTTGAAGACAATCCATAAAATTAATCGATTAAAGTGATGCGAGTTTCCCCGAATTAAAATAAATTTTGTATAAATCATTTAAATTTAAAAATATTGTAAATATTGTATATATGTGAATATATATGTATACGGGCATATATGAGTAAAATTGAATATATATGTATATATTTGATTTGAATTTAAATCTTAAATAAATGGGTTAGAAATAAATGGTTTAATAATAAATGATAATAATAAATATTAGAATTGATGGTTAATAATGATTTGAATTTATAAAATAAATATAAGACAATATATATGAAGTAAAATAATAATAATTAATATTTAAACTAGAAATAGAAATTAATGTAAGATAAATTTTAATAAAAATAGAAAGTAGAACATTTGCTAAAATCTAACAATAAATTAAAATAGAAATTTATTTATATTACAAAATAATAAGATTTAAAGAAAATAAAATACATTTAAATATGAATAAATGTAGACAAATATGAAACAAATAATACAAATATATATGATAAAAATATATACATGAATTAGCTTATAAAAGAAAATAAAATATACAATTATTTATGAAGTTCACCTATATTACAAGTGATAAAATAAACAAATGAAAGATAAATGGAAACAAAAATACATATACATAAGAACAAATAAATTTAAGTATATACACATAAGCATGAAACACTTGTAAAAGAATGAAGGAAATAAAATATAGCTTGCAAAGGAAGATATAGCAAGTAGATAAATATATATATATATATATATATATATATATATATATATATATATATATATTTGTACAACAACAAGTAATACAAGCCATCACCATATCATTTCAGCTCACATCCAAACATATAAAAGATATAAATAAATGAAGAGCCGAAACAAAGAAATAAGTCAAACAAATAGAAATACATGCAAGATTGTATATGCAAAATAAAAGAAATAGTATTGTAAACATGATAAGGTACCAAAGAATTAAATGCTATCATCTCAAATTTGCTGGAAAATCATCCCAGCCACCAAAACATTATCATATCAGCCGAAGTCAAGTATTGCAAATGAAGATGATATCTATTCAAGTTTGAACAAATATATTTAAGTACAAAGACAAGTATATAGGCTGCAAAAGGAAACAGTATGATAAATATAGTTAAATTTGAACAAATAAAAGATATAAGAATGAAACAAAAGAAAAATAAGTATGTGGATTGTACAAAACAACCATCACGTTCAAATCCTATCAGCCACCATTTGAAAAATCTCTGGCTTTACATAATCACCCTGTTGTACAAACAAAGGAATTAGATCATACTGTATTGTACACATCTTGTAATCTTCATTCCTTTTATCTCCATCAACTTCTTTATTCCAGTTCATTCCTTCAAGCTAAGAAAATCTGAATCATTCAAAACTTAAACAAACAACAAATCAATATACAAGCCAGAGAATCAAGTAATGGTTTCAACTGAAAATTCAAGCATGTTTCAAAGTAAAAGCAAGCTCTATTCTTCTTCTGGAAATCAGTGAGTAAACCCCTTAAAGCTTTGATTTTTGATCTGGATGTTTGAATGTATGCTTCAAGCAAGTTTGAACACTAGTTTGCATGCACCCATCTGTGAATATAAGTTTTATCTTGCATGTGCATATTCATGTGTAGGTGTATTATTTCCGGTCATTAGATCCAGGTTTTCAAAAAACTATCAAACCCATTTGAAACCTCTATCTATAGTCTTTATTAGATTGAAGTGTGATTAACTTCACTTCTAAAATTTAAAATACAATTTAGTTGCATGCTAGTTGTCTGAAATATGTAGGTTTATGTAGGTATATGGTTTTATTTCTGAATGTATTTAACAGAATCTACTCTGTTATAATTTCCAGTTCTTGATTTGTTTAATTCAAATCTTTTAATTTAATCTCTGTTTAAACCTAAGATTCAAATGAAACTTGATTTGTTTAATTACAAACTTTAGTTTAGAATTTTACTTGAGTTAAAATAACTTTAGATTGTCTCTGGAAATATAAACAAAAAAAACATCAATGCATGTTAAATAAAGTGAAAACTCAAACATTGAAGTTTGTAGATTCAGTATTATAAATTGAAAACTTAAACAAAAACATGATTTTTAAAACTAAAATCATAGTTTTTAGTTTGGAATTGAGGCGGCAGTTCTTGTTTGAACAGAAAGTAGGTTATAGTCAATTTCTGGTGATCCAAGTATTAGGAGAGGTCGGGATTTTGGGTAATGATGGAGGAGTGATAAGAGATTCTAGGAAAAATACTAGATGGTGTTGCACTTCATCGAGGAAGCAGCGGTGGTTGATTCTCTTCTGGAACCCTAGTTTTAACTAGGCTAGGAAATTCGATCGATACGGGTTCTACAGTTGATCGAGTGCGATGGGGCTTTGGGTGATGGAAGTAGGTGTGTTGACGCGGACATGGCCAGAGTTGTAGTACTTCTGGTGGTCGGAACTTCACAGTCGAGGCAGTTTTCCAGGGTTTGGGATGTGGTGGTTCTAGTTTGTTCCAGGTTTGGGATGTGAAGCTCGATTTTGACTTTGAGTCTGGAAGGTTGATCTGATGATTGCGAGAGGGTGTGAGGGTGATTGCTGATGTGTGTAGATCATCGTTGATGATCAGAGTAGGCGAAGTTGATGGTGTGCGTGCACGTGTTCTCGTTCATATGTCTGGGTTGATTGAGTTTGGGAAGGAAGATTGTGCTCGGGTATGACTCGAGGATTGTTTGGGTTTTTCTCGAAGTTGCAGCGTTTTGCGAGTGTCTCGGGGGTCTGAGAGTTTCGCTCGGGAAATTTTGTTTAAGGGCTCGGGTTGGTTTTGTTTTAGTTGCTGGTTTCAAAAATTTTTAAAGTGAATCAAGTTCAAGTTTTAAAAAGAAACAAAAGCAGTTTTTAACTTTAAAGCGAATCAAAAAAATTTTGAAACAATTTTGCTAAAACTAAAGTTTTTGTGAATGTTAGAAGTTGGAATTAAGTGATCAATTAATAGAAATGATTTATCTTGATTTAGTCAGATATTGAGTAATTAAAGAATAATTAATCTCTTAATTGAAAATTAAAAGGGCTTTAAAGGTTAATTACCTTAATGTAATTAAGGGTTAATTAATTAATGTAATTAATTATGAATAATTAATTAGTTAATTAATTTAATTAAATAACAAGTGATTTTGAAATATATGATGATGTAATTAAGGAAGGTAAAGTGTTTTAATCCTTAATTAACTTAAAGATTTAAAGTTAATTGGTTAATTAATTAAAGCGACTAATTAAAAGGATAATGACCTAATGTAATTAAAAGGATTAATTATGTAATTACTTAAAGATTAATTTATCAAGGTAATTAATTTAATTATGTGATTAATTAAAGGATAATTAATTAATAATTGAGATTAATTAATTAATGATTAAGGAATGAATTAAGGGTAATTAATTTATTATTAAAAGTTAATTAATAATTAATTAAAGGATAATTATTTAATGATTAAATGTTAATTAATTAATTAAAGGATAATTAATTAAAATGGTTTGTAATTAATTAATTAACCAGGATTAGTAATTTATTCATAAGTAATTAATCTGTTTAAATTAATCAGATAATTAAATTGATCCTACTTACGGATGTTTGGATTTTTCTTGAATGGGTGAATTGTTTGATATCCCTGATATGTGATGCTTTGTGATATATTCTGATTTGGGTTGTGATCTATAATGTAATTTATTTATCTGGAATGACTGCAATTTATTATCTGTGATATATATGTATATCTGTGATCTATAAATGAAAGATAAGCGTTGTAGTTATACCGCTTATCGCTTATCGATTGTATTTTTGTATTTAATCTGTGATGATTGAATGATGTTGCACTATTGTGTGTAAAACCCCTGGACCACACTTTTACACACACAAATATGGATTTCACGTGGAAATCGGTTAAGTCACAAATGATTTAAATTTAATGTTTTTGAAATTGAAATTTTAATTTCAATTGATTTTGAAATTGGAAATTGGCGTTTAATATGAAAATCTTTTGAAAGGAGTTTTAAAGATATTTTGGATATCTTGAAATCTAAATAATTTGATTTAAATTTGAATTCAAGTTTGAAATTGAATTCTAGGATTTGAAACTAGGGATTAAAAATGCTGTACAAGTTATATGTGGGTTAAACCATTTTAAAGGTATTCATTTAGGAATTTGAATTTAATTCAAGGGTTTTAACTCGTGTAAATATAACTGGATTTTTCTGAAACGAAACTATTTGTTTTCAAATAGTAAAAGCTTTCACACAAGTAATGAACTTCCAATTTGTGTTGAAAGGTTTCAAGTTTGAAATGGAATTAAAATGTTTTGAAAACTACGAAATGAGTCTTTGATTCAAAGACCGGATGAGTTAATCCTACTTGAAATAGAATTTTTTGAAAGGCAATGAATGAATCTTTGGAAACTAGTTTTGAAAGCTATAAGTTAAATCTTGACTTAAAGATTTAACGAGTTAATTCAATTGAAATGGAAATTGTTTTGAAATCCATGAATGGATCTTTGTGAACGGGGTGAACTTTGTGAATTGAATCTTTTTGTTTAAAAGATTAAAAGTATGGAAATTTGTTTAAACCATTGAAGGTTGTTGAAATGAATCTTTTTGTTTAAAAGATTGGAAATGGTAATTTGTTTTAACCATTCGAATGAAAAGTTTTGGGCTTTAAGCTGTGATTTAACTGAGACCCCAGTATCCATATGATTTTTAATTGCGCTCGTTATTCGGTTTAGCCGGGAGAGGACCTTTGTGTCATATAACCCATTCCGAATAATGATACGACGATATGGATAGCATTTGAAGACCGGTGGTGAAGACCGGGTATTTGCGAGAGCGATAGGATGACCTATCGATTGTCTCTGCACTGAGTAGCTACGGTATAGAGATTCCCTAAGTGATGGGAAGTCCGATCGGGATTGTGAATACCCGGATTGCAAGGGCTTCTTCGGAAGTGCCTTCGGTTCAGTTCGAACCCGGAACAGACTTGTATGGTTGTATGTCTGACATTACACTTTGAGATATAAAGTTGATTTCTTTCAAATACATTTCTATTGGTGGCGGAGAATTTATTCTCTTAGCTTAACACCCTTCTCTGAGGCGTACGAGCTTAGAGGTTATGTAGTTGAAGGTTATCAGTGATATACTCCCAATTTGGTAGTGTGGCATGCTAAGTGTTGCTGTGTGTTGATGATCATTCGTTGATCATTTGTGATCAAAGCACGGCTTTGTGAAAAAGCGTAGCTTTGTGGACGAGACTTCGTCGAGCCTCACATCTCGGTAATGGTCGAAATAGGTATGTTGCGGCAAGTTTTTTTAGGAGTAGCGCCCCTAGGGTATGTCATTTCCTTCTGGATAAAAGGTGATATCATGGTACGGAGCCCAGATATTTTACCTATGTGGATGCTGCAAATTTATTATACTTTGTGGTTGCCGCATACTTATTGCTGTGTGGTTGTTGGTTTTCGGGATCCCGGAATAACGGTCGGTAACGACCAGGGGATGGCATAGCTCGTGTGGTAGTTACCTAGATACAGCTTGGTAAAAGCGTGAGGTAGCATCGGCCTTGTGTTTGCCGAGAGCAGGTTGACTCTCGGGGCGTCTTTCCAGAGGCGTTTCCATTTCGGTGTAAGGAAGTTCCTTAGCCTGACCATTTGTTGGAAATCCAAAGAAACAATACGAACCCTGTACGGTTTTAGTTGTAGAACCTACCATTTACTTATGGTAGCGCCCCACTGTTTAGATGGTAGCTATAGTAGGCATAGTTCGGAATGTCTATGCTGGCTAAGATTTATATTTTATTTTTGAAATGGCTTTCTACACTATGCACTAGTAATAATATCAAAGGAGTTTTCTTGCGTAGTAAGCATGTTTGACTATCATAAGAAGAAATCACCTCCAATTCTGCGATTGCATTGTGTGTATGGCGGGAGGTCTTATGGTAGTTTCATTTTCCAAAAACATTGCGGATTTCAATGTTTAAAATTCTTTTGTGGTTATTTTAAAGATAAACTGCTTTTGTTACTCACACCAGTCCCACGACTGACCTAGAGTTTATTGTTCCCTTCCTAAACTCTAGGTGCCCACAATTTTCCACACGGGTAGTCTAGAGTTGGGTTTTTCAGATAATCAGGTTCAGTTGTCATTGGAGCTAGTTCAGTTTTGGAGATCATGACTGACATTGTGGTTCGAGCTTGATGTTGGAGTTATTGGACTTATTCTCTTTCGAGGATCATTTGGAGTTATCACTTCTGTTATTTCCGTTGTATCATTATTTATCTCTGATATTGTTGTATCATATTGATATCATTGTTGTATATCATACTGGATATTGTATTAATTGGAGTTGTATATGATATCATATGTTTTCTTTCTTCCGCTGTGTTGTTATACTTAATGGTGTTATAAGCTCCGGTGAACCAGATTCGGCGTTTGAATCTTCGGCATTTTGAGTACAAGTGGAGTATAGATGCCGATTTTCGAAGGCCGAGTTTTTGGGTCATTACACTTAAATATATATATATATATACATATATATAATAACCCTTTGAACATGGTATAAAATTACTTATATACGTATACAATACAAACAGAAAAGAGATAACAAAACAAACATATGTATGAATATATATATATAAGCAATGTATACATCATATTTTAAAACTATACTTAACACGATATTTATTAAACAATATATATATATATATATATAAACTTATACAACTAATGTATATAACTTACTTTAAAAAATAACAGAGAGGCTGGGCTCGGCTATAGACATAGGTGTGGTGGCTAAGGCTTCTCTGAGGTGATGTGTCGCTGGCCTGAGGAGGAAGTTGTGGTGGAGGAATGAACTGCAGTGGAAAGGAGGGCGAGTAAGGGGAGGCTAAGGCTGAGCAGGCGTAGGAGGTGAGAATGGGTCCGGTTTTGGTGATACATCATTGGGTTTTCGGTTGCTAGAAGGGAGGAAGTGGTGGTGAAACAAAGGAGAGCGGAGCTGCTCGCTTGAAAGTGGGGAAGACATGGCCGGGCATTGGTGGTGGGTCGATGGTCGCTAGGGTGTGTGAAGGTCGAAGATACGGCGGCAAACGCTGGTTCACATAGAGCTATTTGCCTGTGAGGCACGAGCAGGATATCAGGGGAGAACGATTGCAACCATATATATGAGAACAGGTGTGGTCGCGAATCTTAGGGAAAGGAAGATGAAGAACAGGTAGAAGAGAAAATAAGGGGATGGGTTTGGTAAGCTATAGAGAGGTGAGGCTGAAATAAAATATAAATTTTCAATCCAACCGTTAGAAAATAAAGAATATGAACGGCACAATGAAATATAACGTTTTATATTTTATTATATATAATATTTTGAAACTCAGAAAAGCAAAGTCACGCCATAAATTATGAAAATAATAAAAGCAAAGGTGAAAAGGGAAATGGCAACGGTCTCAAGTGATCCAGCTGAAAATAATTTATAACAATTTATTACCGTGGCCACGGTTCAAATTTTAAAGCAAGGAAATCAAAAGGTCACAGTATCAATACCGATACGACACTGTTTTCCTTCGTTTCCGTCGCGTATCGGGCCTCAAATACTGAAGTAAATATACTGTGGAAATTAGCACGATGACACGAATAAAATGGTATACAGAAATTAATGGTACGACCATCCGATCAAAAATCGATATTGGTACGAAAATGCTGCTATTTCGTCGAAAATAAGATCGACGGAGCAATAACAGTCCAAATTTTGAGAAACGAAATATGACGTCTTACTCAGAAGATGATTTACAAATTTTCCATGTAAAAATATTCAGGTTTGGAAAATATTTTGTACCATCAATTTTTAACTGATTGAAATTGAAATAGAATTGCACAAAATTTTACGTGCATATTTTCTGATAAAAATTTACCATTTTCTATATTAAAATAGACGTATTCCAAATATCAAATTTTCATTTAATTACGTTATAAAACTATTAAAATTTCCGAGTTGCTACACTGACACCGATATACGTGTCAGTCCCGTACGGAAAAATCCAAACGGAGCTAGAAACGTCCGGATTTCGCGAAACGGATTACGCAGTCTTATTCAGAGTGTTCTAAATAAATTTTATCATGTTGACATATTTAGGTTTCGGAACACTTTTAAGTTCAACTGTTATTATCTGATTTAAACTGAATTTCTAGCGACTGATAGAACATCTATATTATTCGACGAAAATTTTCCATTTGCTATGTCTAGATGGACGCATAGCAAATATCAAATTTCTGTCATAAAAATCTATTGTTTGTTTTTAAATGGTAGATTTCAGTTTATTATATTCAATAAAATTCACCTTTATTTAATTTCAAAATGAACCATATTTCAAATTAATATAATTGAATATTCATTGGTTTATAATTTCTAATTCCTTAATTAAAATGCTAATATTAACTAATGCAGTATTAAATTCTCAATTTTCTCAATTTCTGAATCGTTTAACTAATTAAGTCTTATAAAATAAAATTTTATATTTCTTTCCTTTTATGTAAAATCCAATTATACTAAATTTTATTAACAATTTAATTTCAATAGGTTGTTATGTAAGATGAGCAAAAACCAAAACAAAATTCAAATAAGTTTGAATACATAATTATACATTTATTGTTTACAAATAGATTAGAAGTTAATTTACAATTAAAACCCAATTCCGGTTAATCATACATTTTATTTCATGCCTTACACAATATTAAATCTATCCAATTAAACTTTTATTAACCCATACATTTGAAATCACATAAATAGTTGTCACTTTATAAAATCAAAATCAGATGTTATATATAATTCAAAACAAATTTTATTTAAAATCATAAAATTTTAATTTCTTACTGTATTAAATTCTAAAATTTGAATTTTCTTCTCTCTCGAAAAACACGGGTCGTTACACTCTCCCCCACTCAAAACTTTTCGTCCTCGAAAAGGAACGAAGACAGGAGAAAAAGGGTAAAGCAGGATTGATAAAGCTGAGCAGATAAGGTAGATTCCAAAGAATAGTATCAGGCATGCATAATTAATTTATAACCATAGAATTTCAATTTCAAATGTTAATACAAAATTTCTTTGTTGAAAATACTTTTATATCGAAACAAATTTTCCTTTCGAAAAATACTTTTATAACTCGATGTCTCAACAAGTTTAAGCTCGTTCTTGAAGACTCTGGCTATGCGTTGATCAGGCGCAAAGCTAGAATTCTCCAAGTACTTAGTAGACTTGTTTCAACACCCAGTGAAAATACTAGAAAAACCTTCAAAACCGATATGGAAAGTACAATCCAAACAAATCAACCGAATCGAATCATGGATCGCAGATACACAATGGTTACGCCTAGGTCCCCCAGGAAACATTCGTACTCTTTAAGCAATCGCTGCCTTGCGAATTTCGCCATGATAACCAAAAACATGTAGACCGCAGATACACAATGGTTACGCCTGGATTCCCTAGGAAACATCCGTACCCTTTAAGAAATCTCTACCTTGCGGATTACGCTACTAAACGACCATAGATCGCAGATACACAATGGTTACACCTGGATCACCCAGGAAACATCCATACCCGTAAGCCGTCACGGCTCTGTGAATTATGCTATGCAGTCGAGTTCGTAAGACCATGGGTAACGCCATGGAATTCGAAGGACACTCGAGTATCATATCCGAAAAACCCAAATCAGAGAGAATAATATCGATAGAATGAATCCTAAATGTGGCCACAAATAGGATATCAAGCAGAAGGCACTTTCCATATCTTTACTTCAAAAATATGTATCATATAGTACCTTTTCAAGTCAATTTCAAATATCATACTTATATAAATTCCATTATATATAAGATTTCATTTTCAAATCGAATACTTTCCAAAATCAAAAGTATATCAAATCACACTTATATAGACTTTGATTATATAAGATTTCACTTTTCAAATTGAGTATCTTTCCAAATCAATAGTTTCGAATCAACTTCATACTTATACAAATCAATTTTATATAAGTTCGATAACTCCCAAATCAAGTATTTAGTAAAATAAGATTCTCAATTTCAATTCGTTTCAATATCAGTTCAGTTTCAAAATCATATACGATTTCACCAAATTATTCTTCCAAATTAAATATCTTCAGTTTCAAAGTTTCCAAGTAATAGGTTTAGAAAATAATCCAAGTTTCCAAATCAACATAATTTAAGTCAAACAAATTAATTTCCAAATCATCATATAAATACTGGGTTTTAAATTCCAATCTATTTTTCCGAAACCAAATATTTTCTCAAAAATCAATTATACCCGAAATGATTACCAAGTTTATAACCATCCCTTTAAAACCTTTAAACTATTTATTTCTATTTGAAAGATCCAATTTACCATTTTGAAAATTATTATATATATAGTTTTATAAAAGATGTTACTAAGTTAAAAACACTTAGAACTAAATTTTATTCAAAACATTTCAAAACTAAATTTCATTTTAGTAAAATTCAAAATAGTCTTGTTCATTTACTTAACAAAACAGTTTCAAACTTATTTAAATCATATTACTTCATACTTGAACATACAAAACTAAACTTATATACTTTATCAAATAATTTATACCTTTCGAAATTCCTTAGCTTTGAAAATTAAACCTTGATTTGGAAGTGTTCGAACATTCAAAATAGTCGGAGAAATCAAAATTCCAATCCAAGAGTTGGAAATCAGCAACTAATCAGATAATCAATTTGAAAGATAGGGTTATACCAAATCAAATCCGAAACTCGAGGACTAAACACCGGGCTTACTTCAAATCGTTTCAAATATATATACATATATCTTTCGAATATCAAATCATACTTCGGAATTTGAAATCAAAATTGGTTTCACAAAATCAATCGCATAGCAAAGCTACTAAAGTGGCCTATCCCCCACTCTGAAATTCGAAAATCAATGTCGATGATGCATGAACTCATCACCGAAATTATTCTCCAGCGACATAAGTGAGTTCTGGGCATCTATTTTCTTGAAAACTTCTTTGAAATTTCTTCGAAATCATTGGAACTCATTTGAAGTCATTTGAAACATTTATTATTCGAAAAATACTTTCAAATCGTATTATTATATATTTTCAAAATCTTAAACCAATTTCAAAATACTGGGGTTCAATTTCTCAAATTTCAAATTAAAAACCCTTCAGTTATAAATCATTTTTATATAAATCAATTTCTTATATAATTTTCAAAATTCAAATCCTTTCGAAACTTCAAATTCTAGTTCCTTATCAAAATAATAATTTTGATATATAAAACAATTTCAAAATACAAACAAACCTGATTTTCAAAGGATGATTCAAGAATGGATTTCAAAACAAAGATAGAGATTCAAATTAGAGGAACTCTAATTAAAATAGAATTCTGATTCGAAGATAGGCTCGAACGAAGATGAGATGATTAAATTACAAAATAGAAGATGGATATACTTATATAAATCGCGGGCGACCTTAATCGGGTCAACCGTGACTTCAGGAATATGATCGATGCGGGATTCTAAGGCAAATCGACATTAGATCGCCAGAGATTTAATTCGAGCACAGCAAAAGATAGCAGCATCGTAAACCGAGGATACAAAATCTTTGGTAAATTAATGCTTGTTGTAAAGGAGTTTTCACCCCTTTACAAATCATTCAGTGGAGCTATGGGATGCTCTAGGATCAAAGAATTTGGATAGGGGAAAACAAGAATGGATTTTGGAACCGAGGGAAACGTTCCAAAATTCAAAAAGAAACTGAGTCAAAGAGGAAGAGATTCAAGCTCGAACGAAAGCGATTCTGTAATTAAATCTACCGCATATGCTAAGTTTTGCCTAAAAACCAAAGCTCCGATACCAACTGTAACGACCCGTATTTTCAGCCATTCGCATCCGCACATGTCAGACTTGAATTGCTCAAAATATCATATTGTTAATTTAAAATTTGGTAAAACTGAGCATATATAGTAAATAAATCAATCACAGAATCACATACACAGAGTAATATAATAATAATGCAGTGGAATAGATAAATAGTAGTTCATGAAGCTACTATTTAAACAGCAGAGTTTGAAATAGAATACAACAACATATCTCAATACAGTGAAGTCTCCAGTACAAACAGATGACCTCTTTGAACAAATCAACTAGAAAAGCTGAAAGCTGAATCGATAGTTGGATCTCCAAATGAAGGTCCAAACTCCAAAGGTGGGTCTCAAATGCAGTGTCACTCGAGTCAGGATTAACATTCTTATATCAATAAATCCAACTCAAGTGAAATATCAACTGAAATACAAGTAACTTAAAGGATGTTTGGGATAACCATCCTTTATGGATCCATGGAACTATCTACAATGTAGAAATATACGCTATTAAAAACCAAACATCATTGTAACACCGAGGTCATTTCAAATTATTTTATACTTCAAAACCAAAATATCATTTCAATTTCCAATATATATATATTTCCAAATTATAGCACTTTCAAAACTAAATTGTTAATTTCATATATATATTATTTAACTTCATTATTATTTAGTTTCGAAATATTCACTTAATAAATCCATTATCATTTAAATGACCTTAAATTTACATTAAACTAAATATTCCCTTCGATTTATAACTTGAAATATCCATTTAATCACTTAAATCAAAACCAAGTTATAAAATCATATCTTAAAACCCTCAAATTCAATAAGTTTCCAATCGATTTAATTAAACAAAATTCTTAATCAAATACAATTACGAATAAATTCAAATTTATCTTTCCAACCTTAACTTATAGAAATCATTATAAAAATCTATTTTTAAATTAATTTTTTAAATAAATACTTAAACATATTATGATTTACTTAAATCAAACTTTACTAAATTTAAAGCTTATTATTCAATCTATTCTATATTAAAACTTATTCATGTACATGATATTTTCAAATTTAAATAAACCATATATATTTCCTTTCAAACCATAGAAATCAATTTCAAAATATTTATGTATAGACCAACAGTGTCTATGGTCAAGTGATACGGAAATTTATCATTTCCATCCGTAATTTAAATATATATGGGTATATATCATTTCAACCCACAATCCCAAATTAAATTCAATGAAAATCGCTTGGGTTTATCATTTCAACCCATAACGATTTTCTCCTATTCTACAAGATCGTTCAGGTATGTATCATTTCAACCCATAGTGAGTTCTATACTGACAGGGAACTTGCAAAGTGATAACAGATATGATAATAATATAACATGCATATATCATCAATATAAATAACAGTTAATGGTGTCAGATATCACATGTGAACAGATACAGATAATAGCATATATATAGCAGTGTAAATAACTAACAGCAGCATATTTCAATTGTCATTTCAATTGAAATCAAATTTAATAAATATAAGAACGTTAATTGTAGGTGATTGCTTACCTATCGAGGCTAGAGAGAGAACGAAATGAGAAGAGATACGAACCCAAGCACAGATTTCGAAGCAAAGCAATAATGGCAAGAATCGACGACGAACAAGCTGATAGATAGGAATCGATGAGAATAAATCAAATTTGTTAGATAAAATTTAAACGAGATGTATATTATAAAAAAATCTTCCTTAAACCAAATATTCAATTTTAAAATACATATACATTTTTAAATCAATCTTAAGTTTTAAACATATATATTGAAATCAAAATCGATATATACAAACATACCACATAAACAACAACAACTTATATAAGCTTATAATTGTAACATATTATTTAACTAATATGCATATACCCCGAAATAAAATAAGATACCGTAGACTTATATTATAAAATGCTATACTTATATATATACCTTAAACATTGTATTCAAAACCTTGTATACTAATATATAAAACTCTTTCAGCCAAAATACCATACTGTAACTACTGTTAATATAAAACATGTAAACTGTATAAACTAAAAATAATTATAGAAATTACTGTAACACCTATATATTACTGCACATATAGACTTACCTTGGTCCGCATATACATATAAAACATTACATATACCTGTATAACTAACATTTATATAAACTGTACATAACTGCACACTTGAAAACTATGTATATTGTTTAACAACTTAATGCATATAAACACCAACTCATATATACTTATATATAGAACTATTATATCCAAACTAATATATGTAAACCTCACATACATTTTATATTCTAAAACCAAATATTAATTTTAAACACATATAAAATACAATTTATATATATATTCATATATATATATATATATATATATTACTTAAGTCTGTACCTCTATACCAACAGTTTCCATACTTATATATAGATGTAACCAACATACAGCAGCTAAAAACTATTAAAAAAAATTCAATAAATCTCAACAGACTTAAATATATATACATATATATAATAACCCTTTGAACATGGTATAAAATTACTTATATACGTATACAATACAAACAGAAAAGAGATAACAAAACAAACATATGTATATATAAGCAATGTATACATCATATTTTAAAACTATACTTAACACGATATTTATTAAACAATATATATATATAAACCTATACAACTAATGTATATAACTTACTTTAAAAAAATAACAGAGAGGTTGGGCTCGGCTATAGACATAGGAGTGGTGGCTAAGGCTGCTCTGAGGTGATGTGTCGCTGGCCTGAGGAGGAAGTTGTGGTGGAGGAATGAACGGTTGTAACGACCCGCCATTTTGGACCATTCGCATCCATTATAAGTGTATAGGTAGACACTCATGCCAGAGTTGAATTGCTCAAAATACCGCGTTGTTAATTTAAATTGGCAAAACTGAACATATACAGTAAATAGATATAATCACAGATCACAGACACAGAGTAATAAGTGCAGCGGAAATAAAAGAGATAGTAGTTCATGAAGCTACTATATAAATATATAAGTTACATCAGAGTTAAACCAGAAGAGTAATATGATACATCAGATACAAAGCAGAATACATCACTGGAATCATCAAATATCTGAAAGCTGGATAGATAGCTGGATCTCCAAGCGAAGCTCCAACTCCAAAGGTGAGTCTCGAAAGCTGAACCACTCAGTCTGACCCGAGCGTAAAGCAAAACACAAGACACTCGAGTCAGGATTAACATTCTTATATTAATAAATCCAACTCAAGTGAAATAGCAATTGAAATACAAGTAACTCAAAGGATGTTTGGAATAACCATCCTTTAAGGATCCGTTAAACTATCTACTATGTAGTAGTGTACGATAAGTAGATAATGTCTATCAGTAATATAAGAAGATATCAAAATAGCGTTAAGTCATGGCCCATTCCACCCTTAACACATTTTTATTCCCACAAGCATATACAAGACCGTAGTTTCCCCAAAACCGGAAGTCACCAGAGGGCAATCCATATACTCAAGGTACAAATCAAATTCGTAGTGGTCGCGCATAAATGGAATACAAGTATGACAAGGCACATGAGGCTATACCCAAGGTAGTGATACTACCGTTCGCCTGATCCGGACTGGTGAGAACGCAACGCCGCAGCGCCCGCAACACCGTGAAACAACACTCCCAAAATCAAGGGTGCACCAATCGACAACAAGTATAAGTAGTTCGAAGAAGTGTGTCCACTTGAGGTATCAATCCTCCATTGGCCCGGCACAGCTCCTGTTTTAGTCATTTCCAATTTGACACAAGTGTCAAGGCTATCCATTATCGTTCACTTTCTTCAATCATCAACGTTCGCCAATCCAACCACTTCATTCTGGATCATCACTCCGCGTATAGTTATTAAAGTGGTTTTCGGTTTAGATAGAGAGTATATCCATAACCGAATTCCGGTCTCTTTAATAACTTTCGTAATTATTACACCGATTGGTCGTTTGTTTATTTCAAAACCCAAATCAAATTCAATTCAATTAGAATTCATAAATCCACATTTCATTTGTCTTTCAAAAACGATTTCCATAATTTACGTTTCAGAACTTCCAAATTATCATTTCAAAATCTTATAATTCAATTTCAATCTTTAATTAAACAATCCAAATATCGATTCAAATTCGTATATAAGTTTCATTTCGAAATCACTTAAATAAATTTAATTTTAACACTCAAATCAATTTGAATTAATTTATCGATTTCATTCAATATTCGTTAAGTAAACTTATCATTCAAAACAATTTTATTTAATTTCCAATTCATTAAATCAATTTCTTAAGTTCAACTTCATTGTATCAAAACTTACAAATTGAATTAAATTAAATTCGTCAAATCGAATTCTTTAAATTTCAAGTTTTACATTAATTTCAATAAATCGCATTTTATTTCTTGTTAAGAAATTCAATTTCAGTTTTTTTTTACTTACTTAAATAAATTTCCAAAACTTAATAAATAAAGAAGCCCAATTTCATTTATTAATAAAGTTCAAATTTCACTCATTCAAAAGTCCAATTTCTCTTATCAAAGAATTCAATTTTTATTCAATTATCAAATGATTCAATCTTATTCAATTATTAAATAATTCAAAACTTAATTATTAAATAATTTCAAAATTTAATAATTTCCAAACTTAATTATAATTTCAAACTTAATTCAATCATTTCTCAAATTAAACAACATTCTTCCATCAATTTCATTTTTAATATTTTGTTTCAGATTATTAAATATTAACATTTTCCTTTCATTAAAATTCAAATTTCAACTTCATTTCAAAACCATATTATTTATTCAAATAAAATCTTCATTTTATTTTCAAATCAAATTATTGACCAATCGGGTTTTATTTAATTCTCTATCCTAGGTCAAAGTTCAATTTGGGTATTTATCATTTCAACCCGATTCCAATTCAATTCAAAATCAAATCATAACAAAGGGAACTTGCAGTGTGATAACTGGGATGGTGTCAAAGTAAATAAACAAGCAATAACAACAAACAATAATAATCCAATAATCAATTCAAATAATCCCGAAATAACCGTATTAATTCGCATTGTTATTTGTACGAATTAATATAATTATTTCTAGAATCTACACTATCATTTCATGTAGATTAAAGATTATTACATTACAGTTCTTCACTTGTCATCTATTTACAATTTCATATATCATCAATTTAACAACATACATTTAGTGGTTCAAAATGTAATTAAACAAATCCTACATGTCAATAAATTCAACAGTTAAAGGGGTCATATTATTCAAATGTCAGTTAATCAAATTTAACATTTAACTATCCTATATCAAGTTCAATTTCATACTATTTATCATTTTAACATTAACAATTTTACGTCCAATATAAATTCAACAATCAATCAATTATCAGCCAAACTGTATTATCATCGCATAAATAATTAACAGAAAAGGGTGTCAGATGTCACAGGTGAACTGATACAGGCAATAGCATATATAACAGTGTAATTAACTAACAGCAGCATATTTCAATTGTCGTTTCAATTGAAATCAAATTTAATAAATAAAAGAACGTTAATCGTGAGTGAGTGCTCACCTTTCGAGGCTAGAGAAGTATAGACAATGGATTGAGTTACAGATCCAGGCACAAATTTTGAAGCAAAGCACAATGGACTCTAATTTGACGTACAAGCTGATAGATAGGAATTGAAGAAATCAAATTAGAACTGGATCGATGAAGATAATTGATATATAGGTGAACTGATATAAAACTATATATATAGTCATATTCAAATATATACTAAATTTAATATATATGTGTATTTATATATTTCAAAATCATTGCTTTAAAATAAAACACACGTATTAAAATAAACATCTATATGGTATATTTTTAAATAAATACATATATACTTATAAAACGCAAATTCTTCACGTATTTCATGTGTGTTCAATTGAAAATATCTATATATTTATATACATTTCCAAAATCAATTTAAACAATTTTATTTAAATCCTTATCTCTTGCACATGAACATCTGTAAAGCAACACTTCAAAATTTTCAAATATATATTTTACCCACATTATATCCGTTGTCTTTTATATAGCTACACTATAAAATAACCATATTAAATATATCCATACATTTCAAACTGATGTCTAAACAACTTTTATATAAACAGTTCAAAGTCAATGGAATTATAGTACAGCATACACTACTTATATAAACACAGCCATAACATAACTTATTATAAACACAGCCATAACATATCTTAACATAACTTTACATATATATGTTACAAGTTATATACAAGCAGGCTAATAAATATAAAATCTATATATTCTAACACTAACAGATTGTAAATATATACAGGACTAACATGACATATATAGCTCTACAGGTAACTTATATATATACAAATACAAGAACCAACTCATGCACATAAACTAATATATATATATATATACTTGTATAAATTCATAGATTGTAACATATTTTACCTTGTAAACTATAAAGAAATTTTATAACAACATAGCAAGAACTTTTTATATATAAAACTATAAATATATATATATACACACACCACTGTAACAAAGATACAAATCATCAAATCAGGTGAACAACTTAGCAAGTTATATACGTTAACCTATGCAACTCAACAGTACACGAAAATACATATACACATAAACAGTAAAATATGTACATATTTCTATTACAATTATAACAGACGTATATAACCCATATGTGTAAACTATTATCTCTATATAAATTTATGTAAGCTATCAATATATAAATACTTGAAATATGTTATACTTTAATATATAAATACTATCAAGTAAACATAGGGCCATAACAAACGAAATATGAAGAACTGCATGCCAACAAATATTTAATGACAGGTGCTAATTAAGCTTCCCATAAAAAATCTATACACCTAATCAGGTGTGCAAAACGAATTAAACTCATAGTAAATACACATATGAAACTGTAAACATGTAATTTACCCTCTATAATATAATATATACTATAACATGCTTATAACGTACCATATACAAAAGAGACGTGAAGAAAAGATGGTGGCATAGGTTTCAGTTGCTCGAAGAGAGGAAGCGATGACAGGAAGGCCACGACGTACATGGATCTAGGGGCTGTCACTAGGAAGGAGGAGGCGGAAAACGTAGGTGGACAGGGTATGAAGGCCGAGAATGGCCTTGGGTGGTTGCTTACGGCCTGGGCCTGGGAGAGGGAGGGGAGGAGCATGAGGCGGCTATTGGGGTTACTAACAGGGAGGCTGAGGTGATTAGCCGTGCAGAGATGGTGGGCGCGGCTTGGCTACACGTGCTGTCGGGGTGTGGGGAAGAGGAGAGACGTGACATAGGGGATGGAGAGTGACAACATGCGGAGGGAGGATGAGGACTCGGCTGCAGTTTGGTGACGAAGGAACTCGAGTGCTCGGATGGGAAGTGGTTCACGAAGCAGAGAAGTGGGGAGGAAGTTGTGTTGCTTGGAGGGGAGAGGTGCGAAATGGATAAAATGAAGGAGATTTATGGTGGAAGGCCTTTTGAGTTTTAGCTGAAACAAGTGGGAAGAAGAGAAGTTAAAAATATAAAATAAAAATAAATATGGGAATATCAGGGGCTAGTAATGGTCACGGTTAGATTTTGAGATTTGAAAAGGCTTACAGGCTATTGGAAACCTATGAGTAGAATAAATGCTATTTTTTTTTTTGAAAATATTGAATGACAGTGTTCATTGGTTTACACGGTTGGGACATTGAAAGTCACAAAAACAAAAAAAAAGAAACACGTCAATACCGATACGGTCCGACGTTTTACAGATTCTACCGCGCATCGGACTTTAAAACACAAAACTGAATATACCGTAGAGATCACCATGACGAGACGACCAAAATGGTATACAGATATCGGTGGTACGATCGAATTATAAAAATTCGAATTTTTCTACTGGAGGAAAATGCAAGAAAAACGCTGAAAAATAAGATCGACGGAGCCAAAGATGTCCGAATTTGGAAAAATGACAAACTGACATCTTGCTCAGAAGATGGTTTAGAATTTTTCTATGTAAAAATATTTAGGTTTCGGAAACATTTTATTTTATCGCTTTTTAACTGATTAAATTGAAGTGAATTTACGCGCGAAATAAACTTTCGTATTTTCGGACGAAAATTTACCAGTTGCTATGTTTAACTAGACGTATTCCAAATATTAAATTTTTATTTCCAAATTTTATCGTTTAAAATTTCGCAAAATTTCAACTAATTACGTTATTAAAACAGTTGAAATTTACGGGTCGTTACACTCTCCCCCACTCAAAACTTTTCGTCCCCGAAAAGGAACGAGGTAGGAGAATAGAAACAACCAGGAAGAAAAATAGATTTGAAATACAAAATAACAATTGATCTAAACCATATAAATTTAAATTTAAATTAATTGATATTCAATAATTGATTTAATCCATTTGATTTTCTAAAATCAATCTCACTATCTCTAAATTCATTATCTTATTATCTAATTATCTCAAATTTACAATTTCTAAACCATAAATTTTGAATAGTCTTTTATTATAATCATATTTTCTTCAACAATTTTAAATTCTTCTTTATTCCGAATTACTGTTAATTTTATTCTACTTAATATATCTAATCACATATATTTAACCTATATAAATTAATTTAAAACATAAAAGTTTCGATTTAAATTAATTTACATCTATTAATTTCTTTTAAATTCAAGGTATTTTTATATGTTGATCAAATTTCAATTTATTAATTCTTCCAAAACAAAATTTTTCTCATCTATTATTCAATTACTTATTATCCTATCCAACTCTATTACATTTTTTTTAAAAATCAAAATTTAGTGTATAACATTTATTATAAACACTCAAATTTTATTTATAAATTCAATTTACCTTATACATTATCCAATTACATATTCAACTTCTGAATGATTTAGGTAAGTTGTATTAGAATGCAGTTGAACAATATACAAATAAAATTTACCAAATTCAATTATTCAAGTTTAAATACTTATTCCAAATTTTTGGTTTTTATTTATAATTAAAATCATCTCTTAACAAAATTTAAGAATTAGATTTCCGATTAACTTTAAACAACTTAGAGATATATATAATATATTTATATCAAATCAAACTAAATTTTAAAATAAGATACTTATATATATAAATCAAAATATATAGAAGAAATTTAAATCAAAATATTTTCAAAACAAAACCGTAGCAATGCTACAGAATAGTATCTCCACTTCGAAACTCGAAAATGAATGTCGATGATGCGGCCGCCATCACCGAGATTATTTTCCAGCGACAAAGAGAAGAGCACTGGTTTCAACCTTTTAAATTTTCTTTGAAACGATTTCTGTTCGAAAATACTTTCAATAATATATACTTTAAAATTTTAAAACCAAAGTTTGAAATTACCGGAAACTAATAAATTCTCAAATTTCTAAATTAATTTCATTTCAAATTCCAAATCAATTTATAAACCATATTTATAAATTCATTTAGAACAATAAACGATAATCAAATATTATCATTTCAAACAACCAATTTAATTAACCTCTAAATTCAAAAAAAATTTACTTATATTTTACAATATAATCAAACAAATTTGAAAACAATATTGTGTCAGTTTGCTCTGCTCAAGTGTTTTGGAAATCCTATCGATAGCGTTGATCAGACGAATCGATCGAAAACCCAAATCAACATCAACAACTCAAACAACACAATATATTTTAAAACATTTATATATATAGATATTAGTTTACAAATACACTTCTTTGCTCGACGATATAGGAATGGATTTTCAAAATAAGGATAGGGTTTCAAATTTGATGGACTCAAGTTAAAGAGAATTCTGATTTGAATACAAGTTCGAAAGAAAAGATAAGATGATTCAATTAACAGAATCGGGTTGGATAAGCTTATTTAATTCACGGGCAATCTTAACCGGACCGTCCGTAACTTCAAGAATAAGATCGATGCTGAATTCCGAGGTAAATCAACACTCGATCTCTAGAGATGGGATTCAGGTATATCAGGGAATAGATAGCATCGTAAACCCAGGATACAGAAATATCCGGTAAATCGATGCCTATTATAAAGGAGTTTCACCCCTTTACAAATCATTCGAAGATTGGCGAGACCGCCGATCTATTATAGATATCATTTAAAATGGAGTTATGCAGTGCTCCAGAATTGAAAGAAGACGAATAGTGAGGGACACGAATGAATTTTTGGAACCGCAGGGAACGTTCCAAAATTCAAAGGAATTGAGTCAAAGGAAGAGATTGAAACTCGAATGAGAGTGATTCTGTAAATATATTTACCCTATAGGTTGAGTTTTGCCTAGAGCTACCAAAGCTCTGATACCAACTGTAACGACCCGCCATTTTGGACCATTCGCATCCATTATAAGTGTATAGGTAGACACTCATGCCAGAGTTGAATTGCTCAAAATACCGCGTTGTTAATTTAAATTGGCAAAACTGAACATATACAGTAAATAGATATAATCACAGATCACAGACACAGAGTAATAAGTGCAGCGGAAATAAAAGAGATAGTAGTTCATGAAGCTACTATATAAATATATAAGTTACATCAGAGTTAAACCAGAAGAGTAATATGATACATCAGATACAAAGCAGAATACATCACTGGAATCATCAAATATCTGAAAGCTGGATAGATAGCTGGATCTCCAAGCGAAGCTCCAACTCCAAAGGTGAGTCTCGAAAGCTGAACCACTCAGTCTGACCCGAGCGTAAAGCAAAACACAAGACACTCGAGTCAGGATTAACATTCTTATATTAATAAATCCAACTCAAGTGAAATAGCAATTGAAATACAAGTAACTCAAAGGATGTTTGGAATAACCATCCTTTAAGGATCCGTTAAACTATCTACTATGTAGTAGTGTACGATAAGTAGATAATGTCTATCAGTAATATAAGAAGATATCAAAATAGCGTTAAGTCATGGCCCATTCCACCCTTAACACATTTTTATTCCCACAAGCATATACAAGACCGTAGTTTCCCCAAAACCGGAAGTCACCAGAGGGCAATCCATATACTCAAGGTACAAATCAAATTCGTAGTGGTCGCGCATAAATGGAATACAAGTATGACAAGGCACATGAGGCTATACCCAAGGTAGTGATACTACCGTTCGCCTGATCCGGACTGGTGAGAACGCAACGCCGCAGCGCCCGCAACACCGTGAAACAACACTCCCAAAATCAAGGGTGCACCAATCGACAACAAGTATAAGTAGTTCGAAGAAGTGTGTCCACTTGAGGTATCAATCCTCCATTGGCCCGGCACAGCTCCTGTTTTAGTCATTTCCAATTTGACACAAGTGTCAAGGCTATCCATTATCGTTCACTTTCTTCAATCATCAACGTTCGCCAATCCAACCACTTCATTCTGGATCATCACTCCGCGTATAGTTATTAAAGTGGTTTTCGGTTTAGATAGAGAGTATATCCATAACCGAATTCCGGTCTCTTTAATAACTTTCGTAATTATTACACCGATTGGTCGTTTGTTTATTTCAAAACCCAAATCAAATTCAATTCAATTAGAATTCATAAATCCACATTTCATTTGTCTTTCAAAAACGATTTCCATAATTTACGTTTCAGAACTTCCAAATTATCATTTCAAAATCTTATAATTCAATTTCAATCTTTAATTAAACAATCCAAATATCGATTCAAATTCGTATATAAGTTTCATTTCGAAATCACTTAAATAAATTTAATTTTAACACTCAAATCAATTTGAATTAATTTATCGATTTCATTCAATATTCGTTAAGTAAACTTATCATTCAAAACAATTTTATTTAATTTCCAATTCATTAAATCAATTTCTTAAGTTCAACTTCATTGTATCAAAACTTACAAATTGAATTAAATTAAATTCGTCAAATCGAATTCTTTAAATTTCAAGTTTTACATTAATTTCAATAAATCGCATTTTATTTCTTGTTAAGAAATTCAATTTCAGTTTTTTTTTACTTACTTAAATAAATTTCCAAAACTTAATAAATAAAGAAGCCCAATTTCATTTATTAATAAAGTTCAAATTTCACTCATTCAAAAGTCCAATTTCTCTTATCAAAGAATTCAATTTTTATTCAATTATCAAATGATTCAATCTTATTCAATTATTAAATAATTCAAAACTTAATTATTAAATAATTTCAAAATTTAATAATTTCCAAACTTAATTATAATTTCAAACTTAATTCAATCATTTCTCAAATTAAACAACATTCTTCCATCAATTTCATTTTTAATATTTTGTTTCAGATTATTAAATATTAACATTTTCCTTTCATTAAAATTCAAATTTCAACTTCATTTCAAAACCATATTATTTATTCAAATAAAATCTTCATTTTATTTTCAAATCAAATTATTGACCAATCGGGTTTTATTTAATTCTCTATCCTAGGTCAAAGTTCAATTTGGGTATTTATCATTTCAACCCGATTCCAATTCAATTCAAAATCAAATCATAACAAAGGGAACTTGCAGTGTGATAACTGGGATGGTGTCAAAGTAAATAAATAAGCAATAACAACAAACAATAATAATCCAATAATCAATTCAAATAATCCCGAAATAACCGTATTAATTCGCATTGTTATTTGTACGAATTAATATAATTATTTCTAGAATCTACACTATCATTTCATGTAGATTAAAGATTATTACATTACAGTTCTTCACTTGTCATCTATTTACAATTTCATATATCATCAATTTAACAACATACATTCAGTGGTTCAAAATGTAATTAAACAAATCCTACATGTCAATAAATTCAACAGTTAAAGGGGTCATATTATTCAAATGTCAGTTAATCAAATTTAACATTTAACTATCCTATATCAAGTTCAATTTCATACTATTTATCATTTTAACATTAACAATTTTACGTCCAATATAAATTCAACAATCAATCAATTATCAGCCAAACTGTATTATCATCGCATAAATAATTAACAGAAAAGGGTGTCAGATGTCACAGGTGAACTGATACAGGCAATAGCATATATAACAGTGTAATTAACTAACAGCAGCATATTTCAATTGTCGTTTCAATTGAAATCAAATTTAATAAATAAAAGAACGTTAATCGTGAGTGAGTGCTCACCTTTCGAGGCTAGAGAAGTATAGACAATGGATTGAGTTACAGATCCAGGCACAAATTTTGAAGCAAAGCACAATGGACTCTAATTTGACGTACAAGCTGATAGATAGGAATTGACGAAATCAAATTAGAACTGGATCGATGAAGATAATTGATATATAGGTGAACTGATATAAAACTATATATATAGTCATATTCAAATATATACTAAATTTAATATATATGTGTATTTATATATTTCAAAATCATTGCTTTAAAATAAAACACACGTATTAAAATAAACATCTATATGGTATATTTTTAAATAAATACATATATACTTATAAAACGCAAATTCTTCACGTATTTCATGTGTGTTCAATTGAAAATATCTATATATTTATATACATTTCCAAAATCAATTTAAACAATTTTATTTAAATCCTTATCTCTTGCACATGAACATCTGTAAAGCAACACTTCAAAATTTTCAAATATATATTTTACCCACATTATATCCGTTGTCTTTTATATAGCTACACTATAAAATAACCATATTAAATATATCCATACATTTCAAACTGATGTCTAAACAACTTTTATATAAACAGTTCAAAGTCAATGGAATTATAGTACAGCATACACTACTTATATAAACACAGCCATAACATAACTTATTATAAACACAGCCATAACATATCTTAACATAACTTTACATATATATGTTACAAGTTATATACAAGCAGGCTAATAAATATAAAATCTATATATTCTAACACTAACAGATTGTAAATATATACAGGACTAACATGACATATATAGCTCTACAGGTAACTTATATATATACCAATACAAGAACCAACTCATGCACATAAACTAATATATATATATATACTTGTATAAATTCATAGATTGTAACATATTTTACCTTGTAAACTATAAAGAAATTTTATAACAACATAGCAAGAACTTTTTATATATAAAACTATAAATATATATATATACACACACCACTGTAACAAAGATACAAATCATCAAATCAGGTGAACAACTTAGCAAGTTATATACGTTAACCTATGCAACTCAACAGTACACGAAAATACATATACACATAAACAGTAAAATATGTACATATTTCTATTACAATTATAACAGACGTATATAACCCATATGTGTAAACTATTATCTCTATATAAATTTATGTAAGCTATCAATATATAAATACTTGAAATATGTTATACTTTAATATATAAATACTATCAAGTAAACATAGGGCCATAACAAACGAAATATGAAGAACTGCATGCCAACAAATATTTAATGACAGGTGCTAATTAAGCTTCCCATAAAAAATCTATACACCTAATCAGGTGTGCAAAACGAATTAAACTCATAGTAAATACACATATGAAACTGTAAACATGTAATTTACCCTCTATAATATAATATATACTATAACATGCTTATAACGTACCATATACAAAAGAGACGTGAAGAAAAGATGGTGGCATAGGTTTCAGTTGCTCGAAGAGAGGAAGCGATGACAGGAAGGCCACGACGTACATGGATCTAGGGGCTGTCACTAGGAAGGAGGAGGCGGAAAACGTAGGTGGACAGGGTATGAAGGCCGAGAATGGCCTTGGGTGGTTGCTTACGGCCTGGGCCTGGGAGAGGGAGGGGAGGAGCATGAGGCGGCTATTGGGGTTACTAACAGGGAGGCTGAGGTGATTAGCCGTGCAGAGATGGTGGGCGCGGCTTGGCTACACGTGCTGTCGGGGTGTGGGGAAGAGGAGAGACGTGACATAGGGGATGGAGAGTGACAACATGCGGAGGGAGGATGAGGACTCGGCTGCAGTTTGGTGACGAAGGAACTCGAGTGCTCGGATGGGAAGTGGTTCACGAAGCAGAGAAGTGGGGAGGAAGTTGTGTTGCTTGGAGGGGAGAGGTGCGAAATGGATAAAATGAAGGAGATTTATGGTGGAAGGCCTTTTGAGTTTTAGCTGAAACAAGTGGGAAGAAGAGAAGTTAAAAATATAAAATAAAAATAAATATGGGAATATCAGGGGCTAGTAATGGTCACGGTTAGATTTTGAGATTTGAAAAGGCTTACAGGCTATTGGAAACCTATGAGTAGAATAAATGCTATTTTTTTTTTTGAAAATATTGAATGACAGTGTTCATTGGTTTACACGGTTGGGACATTGAAAGTCACAAAAAAAAAAAAAAAAGAAACACGTCAATACCGATACGGTCCGACGTTTTACAGATTCTACCGCGCATCGGACTTTAAAACACAAAACTGAATATACCGTAGAGATCACCATGACGAGACGACCAAAATGGTATACAGATATCGGTGGTACGATCGAATTATAAAAATTCGAATTTTTCTACTGGAGGAAAATGCAAGAAAAACGCTGAAAAATAAGATCGACGGAGCCAAAGATGTCCGAATTTGGAAAAATGACAAACTGACATCTTGCTCAGAAGATGGTTTAGAATTTTTCTATGTAAAAATATTTAGGTTTCGGAAACATTTTATTTTATCGCTTTTTAACTGATTAAATTGAAGTGAATTTACGCGCGAAATAAACTTTCGTATTTTCGGACGAAAATTTACCAGTTGCTATGTTTAACTAGACGTATTCCAAATATTAAATTTTTATTTCCAAATTTTATCGTTTAAAATTTCGCAAAATTTCAACTAATTACGTTATTAAAACAGTTGAAATTTACGGGTCGTTACAACGGTGGTGGAAAGGAGGGCGAGTAAGGGGAGGCTAAGACTGAGCAGGCGTAGGAGGTGAGAATGGGTCCGGTTTTGGTGATACATCATTGGGTTTTCGGTTGCTAGAAGGGAGGAAGTGGTGGTGAAACAAAGGAGGGCGGAGCTGCTCGCTTGAAAGTAGGGAAGACATGGACGGGCATTGGTTGTGGGTCGATGGTTGCTAGGGTGTGTGACGGTTGGAGATACGGCGGCCAACGCTGGTTCACGCGGAGCTAGTTGCGTGTGAGGCACGAGCAGGATATCAGGGGAGAACGATTGCAACCATATAGATGGGAACAGGTGTGGTGGCGAATCTTAGAGAAAGGAAGATGAAGAATATGTAGAAGAGAAAATAAGGGGATGGGTTTGGTAAGCTACAGAGAGAAATAGGTGAGGCTGAAATAAAATATAAATTTTCAATCCAACCGTTAGAAAATAAAGAATATGAACGGCACAATGAAATAGAACGTTTTATATTTTATTATATATAATATTTTGAAACTCGGAAAAGCAAAGTCACGCCATAAATTATGGAAATAATAAAAGCAAAGGTGAAAAGGGAAATGGCAACGGTCTCAAGTGATCCAGCTGAAAATAATTTATAACAATTTATTACCAGGGTCACGGTTCAAATTTGAAAGCAAGGAAATCAAAAGGTCACAGTATCGGTACCGATACGACACTGTTTTCCTTCATTTCCGTCGCGTATCGGGCCTCAAATACAGAAGTAAATATACCACAGAAATCAGCACGACGAGACAAATAGAACGGTATACAGATATTCATGGTATGACCATCCGATCAAAAATCGATATTGGTACGAAAATGCTGTAATTTCGTCGAAAATAAGATCGACGGAGCAATAAAAGTCCAAATTTTGAGAAACGAAATATGACGTCTTCATTAGAAGATGATTTACAATTTTTCCATGTGAAAATATTCAGGTTTGGAAAATATTTTGTTACCATCAATTTTTAACTGATTGAAATTGAAACAGAATTGCAAAAAAATTTACGTGCATATTTTCTGATGAAAATTTACCATTTGCTATATTAAAATAGACGTATTCCAAATATCAAATTTTCATTTAATTACGTTATGAAACTATTAAATTACCAGGTTGCTACACTGACACCGATATACGTTGCTATCCTATACGGGAAAATCCAAACGGAGCTAGAAACGTCCGGATTTCGCAAAACGGATTACGCAGTCTTATTCAGAGTGTTCTAAATAAATTTTATCATGTTGACATATTTAGGTTTCGGAACACTTTTAAGTTCAACTGTTATTATCTGATTTAAACTGAATTTCTAGCGACTGATAGAACATCTATATTATTCGACGAAAATTTGCCATTTGCTATGTCTAGATGGACGCATAGCAAATATCAAATTTCTGTCATAAAAATCTATTGTTTGTTTTTAAATGGTAGATTTCAGTTTATTATATTCAATAAAATTCACCTTTATTTAATTTCAAAATGAACCATATTTCAAATTAATATAATTGAATATTCATTGGTTTATAATTTCTAATTCCTTAATTAAAATGCTAATATTAACTAATGCAGTATTAAATTCTCAATTTTCTCAATTTCTGAATCGTTTAACTAATTAAGTCTTATAAAATAAAATTTTATATTTCTTTCCTTTTATGTAAAATCCAATTATACTAAATTTTATTAACAATTTAATTTCAATAGGTTGTTATGTAAGATGAGCAAAAACCAAAACAAAATTCAAATAAGTTTGAATACATAATTATACATTTATTGTTTACAAATAGATTAGAAGTTAATTTACAATTAAAACCCAATTCCGGTTAATCATACATTTTATTTCATGCCTTACACAATATTAAATCTATCCAATTAAACTTTTATTAAACCATACGTTTGAAATCACATAAATAGTTGTCACTTTATAAAATCAAAATCAGATGTTATAATTCAAAACAAATTTATTTAAAATCATAAAATTTTAATTTCTTACTGTATTAAATTCTAAAATTTGAATTTTCTTCTCTCTCGAAAAACACGGGTCTTACAGTTAGCTTTTTTATCCATACATACCCGATTAGGTTTGGCATTAGGTTAGCTTTTGTATTCATACATACCCGATTAGGTTTGACATCCGTTTTCTTTTATTTCCATTTGTACCTGATTAGATTTGAAATTCGGTTAGCTTTTGCATCTATATATAGCCAATTAGGTTGAACATTTGGTTAACTTTAACATTTGGTGGTATGCTCAATTAAACAATATATCTCGATTATAGATTGGTTGCCATATGTAGCTGATTAGGTTTGGCGTCCGGTTTACTTTTATATCCATACATACTCGATTAGGTTTAGCATCCGGTTAGCATCTGTGTCCATATATACTCGATTAGGTTTGACATTCAGTTAGATTTTGCACCCATACGTACTCAATTAGGTTTGGCATCCAGTTAGCTTTAGCATTCGGTGATATGCTTTGTTAAACAATATATCTCGGTTTGGATATACATTGGTTTCCATATATATATCTGATTAGGTTTGGCATCTACTTAGCTTTTGTATCCATATATACCCGATTACGATTGGCATTCATTTAGCTTTTGCATTCATACATACCTGGTTAGGTTGGACAACTAGTTAGCTTTTGCATTTGGTGATATGTTTGGTTAAACAATAAATCTCATTTATAGATTTGTTTCCTTAGATATTCGATTAGAGTATGTATTCGATTATGTTCTGGTATTGGCTATTATCTTGGTTAACCTATATTATAATATTAAATGTCACTACTTTTAGTTCTTATGAATTTTTTCCTAGGAAAATATTTGTCCGACAAATATTTGCCAGATATTTGAGTTTAATGTAGAAAATATACAATGTTATACTGTATAAGAATAACAACATTTCCTTTGAATATAGTACATTACATTTCATATATAAAATGTTTTACATTACATCATGTTAAAAGTATGTAGCATTCAATATCCAACATAGTTGAGTTTATCATCAATTTAATACAATTTTATGCTTCAAACCAACCACATTTTCTCTTAATATAAGATATGACAGTTCAGACATAAAGTACTTTACATTACATTATGATAAAAGTTTCTAACATTCATGCAAAAGTATTTTTTAAACATTCAATATGTACGTGTAACATTACATATCCAACGTTCGATATTTTTCATCCATCTCTTGATACATTCATTCAAGTTAGATAAATTATAATCATTTAAGTGAAATTGGCTATAGCTATACAGACTTTAACACATTTAACAGTGTCGGGTTCTAATTTTTGGCCATGATTTTTGTCTTTGACGATATCATATAGGATGTGAGCTCTTAGTTTTTGCATTTCTTCATCTTTGTATAAATCTACCTTTCCTTCTATTTGTATGTTATTGGATATGACTTCCATATATTGCATAACAAATATTGCACAATCAATTCTGCATCGGGTAATTTTTTAAGTTATTCCATATGAATCTATCTTTCCTTCTCTTTTTGGTTTTTTAACTCTTTTTGAGAGTGAAGAAGGAGAAACTTTTGTTAGTTTTCTTTTTAACTTTTCCTCCTCGTTTCAAGCTTGATTTTGTAACCTGCAACCACTTTTTGTTGAATGTTTTCTGATTCTTCGGTTAATTTTTGACTACTTTCTTAACTCTTGCTTGAAGGTGTTGGTATGTAGAAAGTTAGATAGTCACTACCTGGTCTGTCTTTCTTTTTATCATTTGTTATAATTTTATATTTAGTATATGTCAAATATTTGACATATATTTTTTATATCAAAAATGACTTTTATTTTAAAATATATATCTTTCATTTTTTTGTACTATTTTTCTTGATGTTCTTCTGCAATCAGAGCTACTTGGTGTGCTATGCTTGGTTTATCCTGTTTTTATTGAATTTCTACAATAAATTTAACATTGTTGTTTGGTTATTAATTGACATATGGAAATATTTTATTTATAATGAATATATTTAGTGAAAACAATTATTTTTGAATAAATACTTTATATCAAATTTTTGCAAATATCTGTATGGAATATCTACATAATTTCTCAAGAGGATATGGTTTCTAATTCAAAGCTTCAAGAAGATGATGTCGAACCTAATTGCAAGAACTATCTAAGCCTTTATGATGACAAAGCTTTAAATCCAAAGACAGACACCATAAGGTATAGGAACAATGCTAACTTCCATGATGGAGAACCATTCTTTGACCACGTCGCCTTTCATCATTCCTTCTGAAGACATACAACCAGCAATACACTCATAGCGTTAATGATCAATGTCGGGAACATGAAGATAGATTAACTTCAAAGACATATGTAAAATGTCGCTCGTAACCAAAGGAGCAAAGGTATCTAGCTCAATCAATATCGTTAGCCATCAATGAGTGTCGATGAGACCTATGGTGCATTTTATTGGTGTTGAGCCTTGTCTACGCCGCTATTCACTTCTAAAAGCTCGTCGATAGTGTCACTCCTCCATATCAACTACCCAATAATACTATGTACCTTGTCGTACTTCATCAATGTTATTCACCGTTGGTGCCATTTGTGACTACTATCACCGTCAGCAATGATGTTCAAAGAAATAGTGCCAAGGAATAATGACATCACATAAAATACATTAGCCTTGATAAAGCCCAAAACTATGAAGCGTGAACATCATCTTTCATGAATCACAATGACTGACCAATGGTACTATGATTAATGTCGAGAGTCATGACTTCGAAGGGAATTTTGAATAAAGCCAGCTCCAATCTGTAACAACCCACTATTTTGGACCTTTCAAATCGACAATAAATCCACACATGTCGGACTTGAATTGCTCAAAATATCAGATTGTTATTTAAATTTGGCAAAAATCAGCATATACAGTAAATAAAATAATCACAGATCACAGACACAGAGTAATATAACAACAATGCAGCGGAAACAAAAGAATAGTAGTTCATGAAGCTATTATATATATATAACAGAGTTAAACAAGATACAACAGAAGTCTCGAATACAATAGTCAAATACAAGATCAGAATACATCGTTAGAATCAACTGAATATCTGAAAGCCGGATAGATAGCTGGATCTCCAAGCGAAGCTCCAACTCCAAAGGTGAGTCTCGAACACTGGTACACTCAGTCTGACCCGAGCGTAAAGCAAAACACAAAACACTCGAGTCAGGATTAACATTCTTATATCAATAAATCCAACTCAAGTGAAATAACAACTGAAAATACGATTAACTCAAAGGATGTTTGGGATAACCATCCTCCAAGGACCCGTTAAACTATCTACTATGTAGTAGTGTACGCTAAGTAGATAATGCCTATCAGTAATATAAAATATCAAAATAGTGTTAAGGCGTTACCATTATCCCCCTTAACACATTTTATATAAGCGTCATAGTCTATACAGCACTGTAAACTCCACCGTAAACTAGTGGGCTATCAGGGAGTACTCCATAGGTATAACACAAAACAAATCGTAGTGGTCGCGTATAGGGATACAAGTATGACAAGGCACATGAGGCAATACCCAAGGTAGTGAAACTACCGTTTGCCTGATCCGGACTGGTGAGAACGCATCGCCGCAACGATCGCAACACCGCGAAACAACACTCCCAAATCAAGGGTGCGCACCAATCAATAACAAGTAATGAGTAGTTTACGAAGAAGTGTGTTCGCTCGAGGTAGCTAACCTCACTGGCCCGGCACGACTCCTGTTTAAGTCATTTCCAATTTGACACAAGTGTCAAGGCTATCCATTATCGTTCTCTTTCTTCAAATCCAGTAACGTCATCATTCCAACCACTTCATTCTGGATCACACTCCGCGTATAATAGTTATTAAAGTGGTTTTCGGTTTAGACAGAGAGTATGTCCCTAACCGATCCCGGACTCTTCAATAACTACGTAATTATTACACCGATTGGTCATTTAATAAACTTTCAAAATAGTTTATATTTCAAAACCAAAATATCATTGCCATTTCAAAACCATATCCATACGATATCATTTTCACTTCAAATACATCCACTTCCAAAATCATATCACTTTTCAAAGTTATATCACTTTCGAAATCGTAAGTCTTTTAAAAATCAAAACACTTTGGAAATCAAAACCTTGAAATTCATAACACTTTGAAACTATAGTTTGAAATCATAACATTTTGGAATTCATAACACTTTCCTCTTAAACAGTTTAGATATTAAAATTGGTGTATATAAAATAAAATAGTTTATAAAATAAAAAAAATAGTTTATATAAAATAGTTATTAGTTAAAATAGTTTATAATAAAATAATATATATTGAAAATGATTTATATAAAATAGTTTATATTAAAATAATTTATAAAGTAAAATATAAATAGTTGTAGATATAGTTTAAAAATACTTTATAAAATAAAATAGCTTCCACAAATTCACAAATCGATTCAAATTAACTCGACTTCCAAATTTAACTTAATTCAATCTCGATTCATAAAGTTCAACTCAATTCAATTTCTCAATAAATAATTTCGAATTATAACAATTTCAAATACAGATTTGAAACACAAAATAAACCATTAAATTTCAATATATTTCAAAGCTTAAAATATTCCACATTTCAAAAACTAATTTTATAATTCTATTTATATCTCAATTTAATTTAATTTCATTTAGTTTCTGAGGTATTTCTTTAATCATTCCAATACATCTAAATACAACTTCAATTTACAAATTTATATAAACAAAATTCCATTTAAATTTATATAAGTTTGAAATATTCATTTAAGCCACTTTAATCAAATTCAAGTTATAAAACATATCTTAAAATTTCAAATTTAATAGATTTCAAATCAAACTTATTTAAGTATAATTCTTAAATAATTAAAAATTCCAAATCAAATTCAAACTTATCTTTCAACCTGAAACATTATAAACTCTATATTTGAAAATATAAATTTTACATAAATACTTAAACATATTTTATATTGATTCAAATCAACTTTATTAAATCAACTTTAATAAATCTTTAAAATCAATATTTATTAAAACCATATATTTCTTTTCGAAACCATAGAAATCATTTTTTTCAAAATATATATAGACCACGGTGTCTATATATAATTTTCTATACTATGGTCAAGTGATACGGATATTTATCATTTCAATCCGTAATTTAAATATATATATACGGGTATATATCTTTTCAACCCGTAATCCCAAATTTAATTCAATGAAAATCGCTTGGGTTTATCATTTCAAACCATAATGATTTTCTCCTATTCTACAGATCGTTCAGGTATGTATCATTTCAACCCATAGTGAATTCTATACTAACAGGGAACTTGCAGAGTGATAACAGATATGATAATAATAATATAACAGGCATATATCATCAATGTAAGTAACAGATAATGGTGTCAGATGTCATAGGTGTACAGATAACAGCATATATATATATGGCAATATAAATCACAGATAATGGTGTTAGATGTCACAGGTGAACAGATACAGATAATGGCATATATATAGCAAATGTAAATAACTAACATCAGCATATTTCAATTGATGTTTCAATTGAAATCAAATTTAATAAATATAAGAACGTCAATCGTGAGTGATTGCTCACCTTTCGAGGCTAGAGAGATTCGACAATAGAACAAGCTACGAATTCCAAAGCAAAGCAAGATTGGCACGAATCGACGAACGAAGCTGACAAATAGGAATTGACGAAACAAAACGAATCAGTTTGATATAATTGAAACAGATATATGTATATACTATTATTAATATGATTATTTTATTAAATCCATATTTAAATTAAGACGAATATTAAAATAATATATATATAAACAAGACAGCCCAAACGCAACATTTCGAAACCATATAGATATAACAAGCCTCGTTGAAGTTATTATTATTATAATATATATATACTACATACATCGAAAGTATATATTTTATATTTTAAAATCAATACTCATATATATACTAGTTAAAAAATCAATTTGCTAGTATACTTTCATTCAAAATTGATACTGACGCTACAGACATACATGCACTGCCATACATATATATATCGCTCTACATAATATAGATAACTAATATAATTTATAAACTGTATATATAATTACTAATAGAACAACGGCCCACTTTTAAAGTATAATATATATATAGGTAAAATACTTTATATCACAACATACAGTACATACTCCATATATAAACCCGCTTATGTATTACAGGATATAAACGTATATACCTCTGAAATCGTATAACCCACTATATATTCATATATATATATAACTCAAGTTCTTATTATATTTTAGACCAATACAACCAATATATACATACCTTACTAAAAAAATTCAAAGATCTGGACATAATATATATATACACATTCACAATTTAAATAAAAGTATACAACTAGACGGGCCACAGAATATATAGGCCTTATAGATATTTTACATATAACAAACAAAGCCTCATCAATATAAGTCAGTATCTCAACTCACAACAAAATTTTATAAACAAAAATTTTTAACTCAATTTTTTTTTCATACATTAACTATATAACTATTCCCTCAGCTGAGACAAGATCCCCTACTATATACATACTCTTCGCCTAAAATATATATATGTACTAGTAAACGTATACCTATCTGACACATGAACGAAAGAAATATAAGCAATATATTTAAAACCAATATTTATCATAAAAATCATTACAACTTACTACTAACTATACATATATGCCTACCTGGATACTACTTACATATATGTCATCTTCAAAATAATTGTTTGAAAATAAAACAAATCTAAACTTAAAAAAAATCAGATTAGATATATATATTTATAATACCAATATAAAACTGCAAATTATATGTATATCCAAAACCAACACAGTATGTATATAAACTAGTATATACTTATAAGAAATGACCATAGACTAGTATTCAAAGAAACGACATATAATTATTTATATACATATACTCACGCATGCACTGTATGAGCATGAGAAAGAACAGAGGAATCACAGGCCGAGGTGATGGAGGTGTTGCTTATGGCAGATCTGGTCGCTTGGGTGATGGAGGGAGTGGGATGGTGGCAGCGGCCAGGCGGTGGACACGCGAAAGGGGAGATGCGGTCGGTGGTAGTTTGGGTGTGGTTGCGTTCGTAGTGTAGTGGAGGAAAGTTACAACAAAGATGGAGGAGAACTGCTCGGTTGAAGCTTTTGTGTTGAGGCCTAAATCATGAAGAAGGAGGGGGAAGAAAAATGTACAGGAGAGGAGAAGGTAGAAATAGGAGGAGAGGAGAAGGCAAGGATAAATGGTTCACAGGCAACTGTTGTATGACTTTGTATATGATATAAAGTTTTCTTTTCAAAAGTAATGAACAAGCAAACCAAAAGATGTGAACAGTGCCAGCTAATAATTGATTGAATGATAGGAATAGCAATAGTCAGGAATAAATTTTCTAGGAAATATAAAAGACAACTGGCCGTTGTTTTGAACAGGTGAGTAAATTAAGGGTCGTAGAAATCAAAAAGAAAAATTTCGAAACAGATACAGAAAATCGTTCCGTAGATTTCGCTATCTTCCGGACTTCAAAACACGGAATAGAATATACCATAGAGATCAGCGCGACGAGATGATCAAAATGGTATATAGATATCAGTGGTACGATCATCCGATCAAAAGTCGATATCGGTACCGAAAATGCTGCTATTTCGCTGAAAATAAGATCGACGGAGCAAAAGAAGTCCGAATTTGGAAAAACGAAAAATGACGTCTTAGTCAGAAGATGAATTAGAATTTTTCTATGTAAAAATATTCAGGTTTGGAAAATATTTTATTATCATCAATTTTAACTGATATAAATTGGAATAAAATTACACTAGAAAATAAACTTCCAAATTATCTGATGAAAATTTACCAGTTGCTATGATTAATTAGACGCATTCCAAATATCAAATTTTTATTTCAAAATTTTATCGTTTAAAATTTCACAAAATTTCAACTAATTACGTTATTAAAATAGTTAAAATTTACGGATCGTTACACAATCAATGCCGATGTTGTAAATGACATCCATGCTTAGCACCGTGTGTGATCAAAATTTTTAAATAATGATAGTATATTCATTAAGACGATGTCATTCATTAAAGTCATTTTGAAGGAGGAACCACAAGGTATGAATGTCACCAAAGAACAATATTTTTATAGCATTGACTCTGATATATGCCCTTAGAAGACACCGCAAATCTACATATGCGATGTTGATGACTATCGTCGTCAATATCCATAAGTGTTGTTAATGCCGCATCTTGTCAGCTACTGAATATCGACATTGAGGTGATCAAATGTCATTGTTGTTCAATTCCCACAATGCTGATAATCATCAATTAAAGAAGATCATAAGATATGGAGTCGTCATCGTCGATATTCATTACCCAAGTCGTGAACCATCAATACATCCAAAATGGTTGTCGAAGCCGTGTTTACTAATGTCACCTTTCATCAATGTTAATATGTGGTGGTAATGAAAGTTGATCAACGAAGAAGAGACTATCAGTGTCGAGTTTAGAGATGTCGAGAATCGAATCTATTGAACCAATGCCAAAGTTTAGCTACACGAGCACTAGAATGCCGGCCTTGATGTTTGTCGACCCTGCTAAAGTCGAAGCCAGTAAAGTACCAACCTTGATGTTCAATGATGCAGCTAATGCCAAAGCCAATGGACGTCGAAGCCTTCCACTTGCGAAACCCTATAAATATGGACCTAGGGGCTTTGCGGAAGGGGACCAAATTCTCTCTTCTCACTTCTTACATGTCTTTAACTTTGTAAACCCTAAACCAATTTGAGGATTTTACCAATTATGATACTTGAGTCTTGTACACATAAGGAATTGGAAATCAAACAATCACATAACATATGGACTATGATCTATGACTAGCATACTTGTCTTTGATTATAGTTTGTACTTTGACTTGACTTCAAACTTGAACAAGCATATCCTATCGACTTTATTTGAATTTTAGACTTGCATACTCATCTTCGATTACAAACTGACTTCGACCTTAATCTTCCATAGCATATTTGGACTTACACATTGACTTCGACCCTATACTATATTTTACATGACTTCGGCTTTAATGATTAAACAAAGAATTGCAACAAACATCGAATCAAGCACATCTTAACCTATGACTTCGATTACTCCAACCAGATTCGAAAAGGCTACTCATTGGTTAACCAATTTTTATTCACATTTGGGTGTTGATGAATTTACGAGTTAATGCTAGAAGAAGGGCCCAGTACTCCGATCTCTTATAGTTCTCCCCATAAACTAATTCCATAAAGCTTCTTGTTATAGGAAAATGGTGAGAGCTAGGGAAAATAATAACATCCCAAACTTCAATTTAGAGAATATGGAAGTTAGGCAATCGTCGCCCTTAACAAGGCTTTCGAGCAGTGAAGCTAAAGTTCAAGATTTAAGACAACAATTGATAATTATGCAAGAACTTCTTGAGCAAGCCTTGTAACGACCACCCTACACCACCGATGCTCATATGAACGAATAATGCACTACTGGGGCATCCGATCGATGTAGGATGGTTGTCAAGAAAAGAAATAGGAGTAGAGGAGGAATAGAAAAGAAGAAAATAGAAGAAAAGAGAAGGAGATAAAATTTTATACAATCACATAACATGTCGTATATCTCATACCGCATCAGATAAAATATATAGTAAACATCTCAGATATAAAATAGGTGGATAGTAATAACTATATAAACCACAGAATCAGAGTACACAGGTTCATATAGTTCTACAAAACAATAATAGAGTTTATATAACTGATAAATAAACTCAACTGATAAACTATCTTTGATAATAGTAAGTCAACACTGTCAAGGCTCCATAGTGTCACACAATGGAATAAACAATAATAACTCAAAATATAAATATGAGAAAGTGTCACCATCTACTAGTCCATCTGCATAGTTTCAAGTGCTATTTACACCTGCTATCTAGTCCACTCATTTAAGAGCACCCGAGATAATAAGAAGCAAAGCAGAAAACCTCGAGTTAGACAATATTCTGGTGTGAGTGATAAAGAATCCCAAAACTTTATAAAAGTCGGTATAGTATATGGAACAAAGGCTATGGAGAATCATACCCGACCTATCGCTGCATCCATAGAGTTAGCACATAACATCGAATATATGCTACACTATGATAGTCATCAAGGGTGTACTATACGTCAAGGTATTAAGGGTCTCTAGATATCGGCATCGATAATATCTACGTCATGTGACATCCCTAAGGTGATAGAAGCAATAAAACAAACATGAAATATGTCATCCATCCTCACATTCACTCACTCAATGCGTTGGATATATGATAACTTACCAGCTCGGGGACTGGGCACGTTACTGCACTAGTCTATCCCAATATCACGAGACTAGATGCATTAATGCATCAATCTATCCTGGAGACTAGACACAACACCATGTCAATCCACCTTTACGCTCAAGACTAGATATCTTATCGCATCAATTCACTCGATATCACAGGTATCATTGATCCCTTTGCACCCGTCATCCATAGCATAACTCATCTCGGAACTGTCCTTACAACTCCTGTCTGAATTCATCGCAGCTAGGAACTACTTTAAACAACCATCATAAGTTATAGAGTGGCATCATGCATCCCATAGCCTCCTTCTGACGATCCCCTCAATAAGACACATAGTTAACTACTCTACATCTCGATGTATAGCCATCCATCATCGAAGCCATTATTTCCCATCATGGAACTATCATCGTCAAACCATGGAGTCATCGCGTTGAAGCATTACATCTTCGCTTCACCGCCAAAATCGCTTATCGGAAAGCCATATCACCAAAGTCAAACGTTGAATGAATGAATTATCACATCCTGCTCCTCGAAGCCGCTCTATCATCCACGTAAAAATTGGCCAAATCAGCCATCATCAATTGTGGTAGATATCAACTACTCCAAAGTAGTCAATAACGACCACTTTAGTTGTGTACTTAACAAAAAATGGTTAAATAAAAGCCAAAGAAAAATGTCTGGCATCTATCCCGAAATTTGAAGCACACCTCCAAATCTGTCTTCCCTTTTCATATCCATTGGCGTGCACGATATTCTATGCATGAAATCCTATATTATGGGATATTTATAATACTATATCGCCTTCGAACGGCGTTTGAAAATAACCAAACTAATATACATGCAACCAACAAGCATTCTAACATCTATAATAATCTACATACCTCTATAATAACACAATACAATCCATCCAAGCAACCAATATGGGATAATGTGGGAATTATACCAAAATAGCCTAAATCTGTCAATATCATCAAAATAGTCTGTCCAATCCTCCGCCAAGTCATAGAGTTCTCCATCACGAGCACAACGCAAGAAATAGCGTCCAAAATGGACCTCGTATGCAAAGGATATGCACAATATAAGATAACATATTATTTAAATAAATAAATTTTATTCATTATACCTTAATTACCTTAATTAGGAGATAATCCCTTTCTTCCCCAAAATTACATCTCCAGGCCGTGCATATGAACCCATCAATACCATGCATTCATCCTCGATTTCCTCGCGTGTACTCAACGATTTGGCGAACCGACACTTGCAACGCGCTCTGCTACTCGTGCACTCCGCAATGGACCTGAAATGGTGAAGTCATGCCTAGGGAAATGTGACCCGACCATTGCTCCTCCTCGATCGTGAATGATGCGTTTAACCAAGGGACGTCAGAGTTGATGAAAATTTGTGGGGAGGTGCTCTTCGCGTAGAGAAACCCAATGGTATCACTCGTTTCGCCTAACTCTTCTTCTCTGGGAAAAAACCCAAACCCTAGTTGACAAGCTATTCATGGCCATTGCTAGAACCATCACCGCGAGTTACAAAGTGGACAAGGGCTTGAAGATCTTTGTCGTGTGAATCCAACAAAAACAAACTTTGTGATTTTATGTGGAGGGAATCAATAGATTTCATTTTTGAAAATCAAAATTAAGGGCGACCATGTTTTTTAAAGAGCAATGGAACAGTGGATGGGCAAACCAGAGAGAGGATAAGGGTTTGATTTAAAATAATATTATATTCTCTTTTATTTAAACTCTCAAATAAAATGATCATGCGTTTGAAGCTCATACCATCAAACGACGCATCCAATCGTCACGAAACTCGTTTGCATGCATCACCTCATTTTTCCAGTCCCGATTGTATAAATTTCGCCGCTATTCAAGATAGCGCTCTGGGATGATAACTTCGTGCTTTTCGAGACTGTTTTGGTCATCGGATCGTCCGATCTTCAAATATAGTGATCCTTATACTTATTTTAATCTACAACGTCGATATGAACTCAATGGAAGTTGTCTCGAGTCCTAATTCGATCGTATCCAAAAAATCATATTTTAGGACCTTTGATTAATTAACGATTCAATATTTAAATAAATTATTTAAATATCCATCCATTAAAAGATAGGTCGTTACATTCTCCTCTTTTTAAAAGGATTTCGCCCTCGAAATCCTAATGACGAAGCAACGCAACCCAATACCCTCACATAAGCAACGATACAAGGGAGATTGTCACTTACCAACTTTCTAAAATGATCATGGAAGGCGATCACCACAAAGGGAATAGACTCAGAATCAGCATGGATCCATCATCCTCATTCCTAGTACAATCACCATCAAATACAAAATTAATGTGGCCAAACCAAATGCCTATGTCAAACACTTATTTCCAAACAAACGGACAATGGAAAACAAAAGTGCTAACTCACTAATCAAAAGGCAAGTCAACTAAATATCATACATTACTGACTCTCTTAACTATCAGCAACATCTAATATCCTATATATTGACTTTTCTCTCAATTTTGGATTATGCCATGGAAAATTTCGGCAGCACCTCCTTTATGCTGCTAGGTCTGGGAAAAATCCCGATACAATATAAACATATATACATCTCATATCTGAGCCATCTCATATCTAATGCATCTCATTTCCGAAAGACAAACAATTATATATACCAAATCTACACTACAGATGTTACATACCTCTTTTATAGCAACATCATTTTATTTAGATGCAAATATAAGCGGGTAAGCATCCAAATAACCAACATATGCTTCCATGTATCTGATCAAGTACTCAACACAGATGATTAAGTACAATAGTAACATCATCATGTAAAAAAGTATGCTATATCATAAATATGGTAGTTGCCTTAAATTAACACGCTATATCAAACCATAACTATCCCGCATGTCTAGCAACCATATAACAAAAATAATCATATCAAATGCCAACAATAAACATCAATAGGCACATATAAGATCAAACATCAAAAGCAACATCCATGCCTATCCTAGCATGCAGGATACTAAACTATCTAGTATAAAACATCAAATATGATAACCAATATGAAAGCTGATGATAAAATGGAAATCTCACCAAGTGAAGATCTCCGAATAAGCAGTTCTCATGCTCTTCTTGACCTCTCATACATAATCGCTTTCACTTTCACTCGAGTCAATCTTTACTACTCCACTACCTTTCTCCTAACCTGTTTCATATCACGTCTATCGGTATGAATAGGTCTATGAGGTTTGGAAGCTCCTAGTTCAGTCTCGATATCATCTAACCAATTTGGTGCCCAAACAGCTCTTGTAATTTCTCCCAAAACCCACTAGTGAACAATGGGTTCCAGTCACTTACAATGCTCTCGGCACACAATGGAATCACACTATCCATTCCACAAATAACTCAAGTAATGTGGATGCAATTCTACTAGAAATAAAAAAAATTAGCATTCTTCATCAACCTATCGACTGTGACTCAAATTCTATCATATTCTATTCTAGTCCTTGGAATTCCATCGATGAAATCCATTAATACAGTCTATAAATGTATGTTTCCCTTACTCAAGAATAAACAATCTCTCATCAAGTTTTGAAGGCATAACCAGTGATAAACTCAAGCAATGTCCACTCTAGGAATATTTCTCCCAAACTGATATGCCTTCCACCCAAAGCATCAAAAACTACATTTCCCATACGAACTCATAGGAAATTGGAAGATAGACCTTAATTCTATAGCACATCGAATTCGACCATATACTCAAACACAGACATATCACCTTACTTCAAGTCGGTGAACTCCCTAGACAACATTGACTTTTGAAAAGTCGAGATAAACTTCTTTGAAGTGAACTATTAACTGACCCCAAGTAAAGTGACCTTCGAGAATCAAAGCTATAAGGTAACTCCACAAGTTCATTGTTTGTCCTGGGAGTTCTCTAGAGGTCAACTGCTAGCTCACAGTGTCATCTAACTCCAAGTCAATAAATATCTTTTTGCAAATATCATCCCGTCTAGCACCTTAATAGTCAACTCCATTTCGAGGAACGGTTTGCCTCTTAGACTCACATAGTCTTTATATGGCTCAACAAAGTCGACTCTAGGTGTTTGCACTTGAGCACCGTAATCTTTTTGAGCAACATAGGCATTCCAGAATAATGTTTTGCATCATCTCTACGAACATATTTTGTAGATCGAGGTTAGTGATCCTCGATCCAGCCCACTCCTCTACTCCGAAGATGGAGTCAATAAAAACATTTCTCGTATGCCAGACCACTCTTAATACAAAATAAGAATGATCAATCTCTCATAGAGAAATAATGCATCAATGATGCTCGTGTGCAGTACAACTTATGTACAATATATAGTACTATATAGTTTCAAAAACAAACATACATAACAAATACGTACTCTCTTGTATATAGGTATAACCTGGATCTTGTCTAAGCGACAACTCCTTCCCTAGCTCTACTGAATCATAGTATCAACTCGGGTTAATCACGTAACCTAAGCTCTAATACCAAATGTAACGACTGCCCTATACAACCGATGCTCATATGACCGAATAATGCGCTGCTAGGCCATCCGGTTAATGTAGAACGGTTGTCAAGGGAAAGAAATAGAAGTAGATAAGAGGAATAGAAAAGATGAGAAGAGAATAGAAGAAAAGAGAAGGAGATAAAACATCACACAATTACATAACCTGTCATATATCTCACAGTGCATAAGATAAAATATAATAGTAAACAAATCAGATATAAAACAGGCGAGACAGTAATAACTATATAAACCACAGAATCAGAGTACATAGGTTCATGCAGTTATACGGAATAGTAATAGAGTTTATATAACTGATAAATAAACTGGATTGCTAAACTGTCCCTGATAATAGTAAGTCAACATTTTCAAGGCTCCACAGTGTCACATATTGGAATAAACAATAATAACTCAATATATAAATATGAGAAAGTGTCACCATCTGCTAGTCCATCTGCATAACTCTAAGTGCTATTTACACCTGTTATATATTCTACTCATTTAAGAGCACCCAGGATAATAAGAAGTAAAGCATAAAATCTCGAGTCGGATAACAGTTTGGTGTGAGCTATAAAGAATCTCAAAACACTATAAAAGTCGGTATAGTATATGGAACAAAGGGTATGAGAATCATACCCGACCTGTCCCTACATCCACACGGTTAGCACATAACACCGAATATATGCTACTCTATGATAGTCATCAAGGGTGTACTATACGTCAAGGTACTAAGGGTGTCTAGATATCGTCATCAATAATATCTACATAATGTAACCTCCCTAAGGGTGATAGAAGCAATAAAAAAACATGACATTTATCATCCACACTCACATTCGCTTACTCAGTGCGTTGGATATATGATAACTCACATGCTCGAGGACTAGGCATGCCACCGCACTAATCCATCCCAATATCATGAGGCAAGAAGCATCAATGCATCAATCCATCCCGAAGACTAGACACCTCACCATGTCAATCCATCTCAACACTCGAGACTAGATACATTACCACATCAATCCATCGCGAAGACTAGACACATCACCATGTCAATCCATCTCAACACTTGAGACTAGATACGTTACCGCATCAAACCATCTTCATATCATGAGTATCGCTGATCCCTTTAATCATCCATAGCAGAGTTATCTCAGAACTGTCTTTACAACTCCCATCAGAAGTCGTCGTGGCTGGGAACTACTCTAGACAACCATCATGAGTCATAGAGTGTCATCATGCATCCCATAGCCTCCCTCCGATAGTTCCCTCAATACGACTCATAGTCAACTCCTCTGCATCTCGATGTATAGCTATCCATCATCGAAGCCATCACTTACCATCATGGAACCATCATTGTCGAACAATGGAGTCATCGCGTCGAAGCATCACATCTTCCCTTCACTGCCAAAACCGCTTGTCGAAGAGCCATATCACCAAAATCAAACGTCAAATGAATGAACCATCACATCCTGCTCCTCGAAGTCGCTCCATCATCCACGTCAAAATTGGCCAAATTGGCCATCATCAATAGTGGTAGATATCGACCACTCCAGAGTAATCAATAATGACCACTTTGGTCGTGTACTTAACTAAAAAATGCTTAAATGCAAGCCAAAGGAAAACGTCCGGCATCTATCTCAAAATCTGAAGCACATCTCTAAATCCGTCTTCTGTTTTCATATCCATCGGCATGCACAATATACTATGCGTAAAATCCTATCCTATGGGATATTTCTAATACTATATCGCCTTCGAACAACGTTTTCAACCAAAACAACCAACTAACATACATGCAACCAACAAACATTCTAATGTCTATAAGGCCCTACATATGTCTATAATAACACAATACAGTCCATCCAAGCAACCAATATGGGATAATGTGGGATTTATACCAAAATAGCCTAAATCGGTCAATATGAGTTAAAATAGTCCGTAAATGGGTAAAATGTGATATTTAATTCAAAACTATTTCGAACACTTTAAATTCTTTTTATAAAATAATATATAGGCAAAATATTTTAGAATTCACAATTTCAATATAGAAAACATTTCAAAACGTCATTTTAATATTATACAAACAATCATAGTATAGTGAGAGACAATATCACCCTCCTTATCCAAATCCATCCAAATCTCCGCCAGTCATAGATCTTTCCATCACGAGCACAATGCAAGAAATTACATCCAAAACGGACCATGCATGCAAAAGATACGCGCAATATAAGATAACTGGTTATTTAAATAATTAAATTAACTTAAATTTAATTCATTATATCTTAGTTACCTTAGTTAGGAGATAATCCCTTTCTTCCCCAAAATTACATCTCTAGGCCATGCACATGAACCCATCAATATCGTGCATTCATCCCCTATTTCTCTGTGTATACTCAACGATTTGACGAGCCGACAGTTGCAACGCGCTCTACTACTCATGCATTTCGCAATGGACCCGAAGTGGAGAAGTCCAATCATGCCTATGGAAATGCTATCCGACTGCTACTTCTCCTCAACCATGAATGACATGTTTCATCAGAGGACGCCGGCGTTGATGAGAATTTATGGGGAGGTGCTCTTCGCATAGAGAAACACATGGTATCGCTCGTTTCGCCTAACTCTTCCTCTCCGGCCAACAAACCCAAACCTTAGCTAACAAGCCATTCACGGCCATTTCCAAAACCATCATCGCGAGTTACAGTGGACATGGGCTTGTGTAGAATATGCTAGTGTATGATTTTTGTTTGATGATAATAAACATATATATATTCATTTAAATGTATTTTTTATTGTACTATTTTATTTTTCCACATAATTAAATAAATATTTGCTGAATAAATAAATAACTTAGAATTCATATATATATTCTAACAAATATTTTATTACAAATTCGAATAGTATAAATTTGAGCTCTCACTACATTTACACATTTTTCAATTACAACACAATTTCAATTTACAATTTTCACCTTATTATATATTCGCTTTCACTCGTATTTAATCTTCAACTCTGCTCCAGCCTACATTTAGCATCTGAGCTATCTGCAAAATAAACACTGACGTAGTGAAATTGAAAAAAAATATTTTGCAGTTCAAAATGAAGTGTGTGTTTTGAAAATATTATTTGCCTCAGTTATTTGGGTTGTTCATCATCATTTTTGTTAAATCATCTTACACGAACAACTTGTGACATGCACGGTGTATCACCGTACATGCCACAAGGTCGTGCACACCGATATACACTTGCTTGTTAAAATCGCAGGGACAGGTGAGCACAAGGTCAAACCCAAGCAAAAATTGGATTCAACTCAAGTGCAAAAACTTCTGACATAGCAAGTCTAGCATGCAACATGAAAACAAGCCAATGGAGTCAAGGCCACAATAACACACACACACCAGAGCTCATAAGACATCAAGTTTATCAAACCAGTCATCATAACCCATGGTTGAAATATAACCAGACAAGACCAGCTCATATGTAACCAGACCATTCTAACTTGAAAACAAATGTACAAAGGCTACAGACTCGAGTGAACCAGAGACCAGCATAGAGCATGGATATGTACACAGTTTAACTCGAAGCAACTGGAAATTCAACTCCAAGTAAAGACATGAAGACCAACAGACCCAGGCATGAAACAGATGAGACCAGACTTAGAGTGAACCAAGACCGGACTCATGCAACCAGGTCAACCAGACCACAAAACCAGACCTGATATGTATACAATGGAACCAAACTTCAAATTCAATGGAAACAAATTGAACCAGACATGTTAAATGCATTCAAAGCAACAAGACTCAACCAACATACATATATACATGCCTAAATACACATGTCTACATATATATAGGTCCAACCAAACAGAGTTCAAGTTAGAACCAAAACAGATATGCATAAGAATAATGCAATGACCATGCTCACTAATCAAAGACATGAACACAAGTGAATGCAACCAGAGCACCAAGTTCACTCAACTAGACTTGAAATACAACCAGACTTCGAATGGCACTACAACAAATTAAACTCCAACCAGAACATGCATAAACGCAACTACACCAGACAAAATGAAGTGCAAGGTGATTAAGGAAATTAACATAGCAACTTAATCAAACATGAACACATTGGAGCTGTAGTGATGCCAATCACACACACATATATACATACATACATGTATGTATATAAATGATAATACCCTGCAAAACAGTTTCGAGCAATAGAGCCGCTAGCACAATGGACCAGAACTTCAACAAGACATGTACAAGTTTATATGCAGTGACAAATATATACAGTTTAAATGTTTCAATTTACAAAACAGTGAAGCGACAGTGTTAAAAAAAGTTCAGTAGCAGTTTCAAACAAAGTCAAAGGAGTTTACATATTTCGAAAATTGCCAGCAAGTCATGATGAACCAGTCAATCAAAATAACCCAATATATTATCTCAAAAATTCAAATTCTAAAGTCAAAGGAGCAAAGAAAGGAACCGACTCAAAGAGATTCAAATTCATCAACTATTGAACAAGTCGGTATAATCACCATCGTTCAAGCACAAATCAACGCAGAAGATAAAATCGTGAAAAGTTCAAACAGAATCATACGAACGTAAATATAAGGTTTTCGTTCCCTATATAAACCCATGTCATCATCGGCATTAAAGGCATTCGAGTTCAAGCAAAATCAGAGAGCAAGCATCAAAATAAATCACGAACCAATCCATAACTCGAATCAAGTCGAGTATAATTATAAATCGAAAAAGGGGAAAACACGTACCAATTCAAAGCACGAATCGAACTCGACATTGAAGCAGCAAGCAATTGATAAAAGAAGTAGCAAAGCAGGAACGAAAGCATCAAAGGATTCAAGCTTATAAATTCTTAGCGGCGCTTCAATTACAAAACCCTATTCTTTGAAGAGGAACAGAACGACCGAAGTATAAAAAAGAAAGAAAGGGGAGACGTCTCTTTTTCTCGTGTTATAAATTAAAGTGGGCCGGCTTTATTTAATTGTTGGGCTTAAATTAAAAATAGGGTTTTGGTTTTAAATTTTGTTTTTATTTGTAATTTCTTTTTAATATATTGTAAATTTCTAGTTGTGTAACTAGGTACAAACTACGGGGCATAGTTTGAGAATTCGCAACTCAGTGGCTGAGTTGTGGCAGGGTTTTGAGCTTAAAGTTAGGTTAGTCAAGTTAGCGGGTGTCGCAAGTTTACATGTGTAAGCGTCTGACTACTTAATTTCTAGTAGATACCTTGGGGGCAGCACGTAGGCAGGTTATTGCCGAAGCTGGGTAAATTTGTATGTGATCTCTACTGCATTACTTTCTGTTAATTATTTTTATTTCCGCATTAATTTTTATTATTATTAGAACACCATATTCACCCCCTTCTAGGGTGAAAACGATCCTTCAAGTGGTATCAGAGCTAGGAACAAAACCTATTTTTTTCTGTTAATTTTTTTTAATTTTTTCACTGGCTTCTTTTAGTAATGCTTTTGCTGAAGGTCAGTCCATAGTTAGACCACCTATGTTTAATGGTGAATATGCTTATTGGAAAAATAGAATGAAATTTTTTCTGAAAACCATAGATGCATGCAATATTGTTGAAACAGGATATAGGACACCAACAATAATTGTAGATAATCGAGAAGTTGAAAACCTATAAATCAATGGACATATCTTGAAAATAAATTGCAAAATGCTAATGCTAAAGCTACGAATTCTATTATTTGTTCATTAGATCAAATTGAATTTAATCGTGTCTCACATAGTCTAACTGTGTAGGAAATTTGGCAGATGCTTGAAGTGACTCATGAAGGAACCTCCCAGGTTAAAGAATCACTCCTTGCCATGCTTAGTAGCGAGTACGAGAACTACACAGTGGCAAAGGATGAAAGTGTCAAAGAAATGTAGGACGACTTTCTAATCTTGTATACAAATCAAAATCTCTATGAAGACCAAACACAGAGTTGGCATGAAATTTTGAAGCAAAAGTGATTGCCATTCAAGAACCAAAGGATCTGAAATAGGTTAAAGTTGAAGAACTCATTGGAAATCTCACCACTTATGAGCTAGAAATCAAATTCAAGGAAGAACGTGATGGAGGAGATACGCGTAAGAAATCAATAGCTCTCAAAGGAACAATAGAAAGTGAAGATGATGATGATGATGATGATGATGATGGAGCAGCTGAACTGGCACTAATAGTAAAGAGATTCGAAAGGTATAACCAAAATATGGAAATCCTTCCCTAAATTAACAACTGAAGAACATAATCGTCAAAGTTCTAGACAACTCAGAAGAGCAGGAGTTCATTTGTCACAAGTGCAATAAACCTGGTCATATCAAGCCAAATTGTCCTCAAAATCAATTCAGAAAAGGAAAGAAACTGAAAAGGAGAAGTTTTGCAGCAGCTTGGGATAAAAGTGATGAAGATGATAAAAGCACTGGCATTGAGAGTGAAAGAGCAAATCTGTGTTTTTAGGAGAAACAAGTGACAACGATGATGATGAGCCAACTGAGGTATCAAAACTTACTCACTCACAATTACTTATATATTTTCATGAAGTAAATGGCTGTTTTGAAAGACTTCGGGAGAAGTACGCTAAAATTGAATCACAAAGAGATAGTTTGATAGAAATAAATAAGCAGCTTGATCAATTGGTTAAAACTATCGAAATAAGAGCCCTAAGTGTGATAAGGGTCCATCATTTGAAGAGGAAATAAAAAAAATCAGAAATTAAAATTAAATCGCTTGAAAATGAAATTCTGATTTTGAAAGAAAGTGAAAACACTAGCAGAGTAAATTCTATTAAAAAGTGCACTTTGTTATTGAATGAAAATGAATCTCTCAAAATACAAGTCCAACAATTGTCTATAACTTTATGAAAATTCTCCAAAGGAGAAAGATCACTAAATATGCTATTAGGGAAACAAACTATTAATCCTATTAGACAAGGACTTGGGTATACTCAATCTAAAAGAGTTAGAAATGAAATTAATCATGTCAATTCCAAGTGCACGATTTGTGGAAAAATTGGACACAATCAAAACAATTGCTGGTTTAGACCTAAACACACGAATACAAATTTGGGTTCCTAAAGGCACGAATGTAAAATCCCTTAAAGTCAAATAAATCTGGGTGCCGAAAGGAACAAACATAAACTGTTTTAGTTCTATGCAAACTTGTTTTTCAAAATAGTTTGTCACTAACAATCATGGACCTATAAAAACAAATAGGTCACAAAAATCTTTCCTCGTGTAGGTGTGTTGGTAGGCTAAGGAACGACAAGAGTGGTACTGGATTCTAGCTGTTCCAGGCACATGACGGACGACAAATCAAAGTTCCTTAGCCTACAGAAATAAAAAGGTGGCAGAGTCAAAATGGGCAACAACGATGTATTATATGTTGAAAATCTGCACCATAATCTGATTTCAATCAGCCAGTGATCAAATGGGAAAATTTAAAAATCATCTTTTCATGCCAAGAACACAGTGGCAAGAGATATTGGTCTGTATTGGTTGATGATTACTCTAGATACACGTAGGTATACTTCTTTATCTTACTGCTTCTAGACATTATGTTTTATGTTTTCTTATATATACAGTTTCAATCAAATCTAAAAGAATCTCATTTAAAAACTATAAAAAGGATTATAAGGTATCTGTTGCACACCCCACGTTTTGGTCATTGGTTTCCAACTAATGATAACTTTGAGTTAAAAGGGGTATTCAGATGCAGATTATGCTAGTAGTCTAGTTGATAGAAAATAGAAAAAGTACCAGTGGAACGTGTTTTATGTTGAGGCATTCGTTTAGTTGCATCACATTTCCAAAGAAAATATCTGCATAAATTTCATTTCATCTGATTTTCAATTGGCAGACATTTTACAAAACCCCTTCGAGAAAATAGTTTTTGTCGACTTCGTCTCAGATTAGGCATTTTAGATATTTGATTCTATATTTTTGGATTTGATCTTAAATGACTACATTGACTAATCTGACTCTCTACTGATTATCGAAAAGATAAATAGTTATTGAAAAAGTGACGAGTGTTGATATTAATCATATATTATGACTTGAGATAGTATATTTAGTAAATGTCTTCAAAAATTTGAACAAAATTTGTAATAACTTTGCTTGGTAAAAATTCCATGACCATCTCTATTTCTATCATATTTCTAACGACCATCACTCATCAAAATCCAATATAGTATGTCAAAATGTGGTATTTAAACAGGAAATTATTCGTTTTTTAATTTAATTAGCAATGAGAACATCCAAAGTACTCGCTTTCATTTAAAAGTCATCGCGGTTATGCATGGGTGAACTACTTGGAATCTTTGATTATGTGCTTTCATGCTCATTTAAAAGTCCTCGCGGTTATGCATGTATGGAGCACATATCAAAATTGATTACTAAATAGGCAAGTTGATTCTATTCCCATCTAAAAGTCCTCACGGTTATTCGTGGTTAAAAGATGCTTGAAATTCATTTTTTAATAAAAATTGGGAATACTGCTAATCTCATTTAAAAGTCCTAATGGTTATGCATGGTTAGTAAGTATTCAAATTCCTATCATAAATATACCACAAATAGACACAACTATATGGTTTTCTATACCGACATCACCCCTATCACTCTAATATGGAATATGCGCCTGACAGAGTATTTATGATTTTTGTTTGATTTTTTATTGAAATTTAATATTTATACTCGTTTAGATATTAATGTTATATTTATGTCTATCACTTTATCTCTATTTTCTAACACTATTACTCTTTTGCTAATAACAAAAGGGAAGAGAAGTTAAGATTTTGGCAATCATATTCTCATATAGGCTCATTGCATTCGTTTTTTTATTTTATTTTTCATATTTTTTCATGCATATATGAAGGGGGAGCCTTGTTGTAGAGGGAGTATTCAAATAGGGGAGCTCATGTAATTCATCAAGACCAAATACATTTAATAGAGTCAAAATCTTAATGTATGTTTGTTATCATCAAAAGGGGGAGATTGTAGAATATGCAAGTATATGATTTTTATTTGATGATAATAAACATATATATATTCGTTTAAATGTATTTTTTATTGTACTATTTTATTTTTCCACATAATTAAATAAATATTTTCTGAATAAAATAAATAACTTAGAATTCATATATATATATTCTGACAAATATCTTATTACAAATTCGAATAGTACAAATTTGAGCTCTCACTACATTTACACATTTTTCAATTACAACACAATTTCAATTTACAATTTTAACCTCACTACATATTCACTTTCACTCGTATTTAATCTTCAACTCTGCTCCAGCCTACGTTCAGCATCTGAGCTATCTGCAAAATAAACACCGACGTAGTGAATTTGTGTGTGATCTCTACTGCATTACTTTCTATTAATTATTTTTATTTCCGCATTAAATTTTATTATTATTAGAACACCCTATTCACCCGCTTCTAGGGTGAAAACGATCCTACAGCCTGAAGATCTTGGTTCGAACAAAACAAATTTCATGATTTTAGGTGGAGGTAATCGATAGATTTTGGTTTTTGAAAACCAAAATAAGCGGTAGCCATGTTTTTATAAAGAGCAATTGAATAGTGAAAGGGCAAACCAAAGAGAGGACAAGGGTTTGATTTAAAATAATATTATATTCTCTTTTATTCAAATTCTCAAATAAAACGATCACGCAATTTAAGCTCATACCATCAAACGGCGCGTTCGATCACCACGAAACTGGTCTACGAGTATCACCATATTTTTCCGGTCCTGATGATATAAATTTCGTCTCTATCCAAGACAGCGCTCTGGGATAATAATTTCATGCTTTTCGAGACCGTTTCGGTCATCAATTCGTCCAATCTCCAAATATAGTGATCCTTATATTTGTTTCAATTCGTAATGTAGATATGAACTCAATGGAAGTTGTCTCGAGTCCTAATTTGATCATATGCAAAAATCATATTTTTCGAACCGTCGATTAATTAATGATTCAATGTTTAAATAAATAATATAAATATCCAACCGTTAAAATACGGTTCATTACAAGCCCCATCTTAAAGATCTTCCAATACGGTAAAGCTTATAAAAGAAGGAAATGAAGTGGAATCTCCAAGCAAAAACCAAGATGAAACGCATTCTCCAAAGTCATAAGCGAAAACAACAAAGCTAAGATGATTCAACAAAACAAGAATCAAGAAGGCCAAGAAAGAAGGTCACTTGAACAATTAGATAGCCCAATCTCTTATCAAGTGCATAGGCCTTATGAAAGAAATTACTATGATGATGAAACCGGTCAAAAGGATATTCTCAACAAAAAAACAAAGGATATGCTTAAGGATGAAGGAACCCTTGACCTAAGAAAAAACAGCTTTCGAAAAATTCCTTTTTCAGAAAAAATATTTGTCATTAGAATTCCATCTTACATCAAGATTCCTCCATTAAAATATGATGGCACCACTGATACAGATGACCTTCTTTTAGCTTTGGAAAACCGAATGGATTTATGTAACGCTATTGGGGCAGTTTGCAAGCTTTTCCTCGTAAATTTTTATAGAGCAATTGTAAAATGGTATAGGCGCTATTAGAAAGGAACCATCTATTCTTAGAAACAATTCTATTATGAATTTGTGGTGCAGTTTTACGTGTACAAAGACCCAATTGTAGATTCTAGTATGTTGGCTAATATCAAGCAAAGGCTAGGAGAATTGCTTGGCGAATATCTAAAATTTAGTATAGAGGCATTAAAGGCAGAAAGTGTAATCGATAAAGAAAAATTAATGGCAATTCTCTCAGGGTTAATCGAGCAAACTTCTTTCTGGCAAGATCTGTACATTAATGGATGTAAAAATCTGTAATACTTCCATTTTCGAGTAAAGAAATTCATCCGCGCGGATGAGATGTACCACGGCAAGGAAAAATCCAAACAAGATACACAAGAAGGAAATTTTGGTTTCCGTTATTCCAACAAAAGCCTAGATGGGATGAAAGCAAAGGAAGAGATCAAATGGGGACATCTAAATCTGGTCATGTAGGCTTAAACAAACCCCTTTCCTGTATTTTTACCATAGCAAAAAGTAATGGAAGTTTCTCCACTACCTATAAAGCAAGAAAACCTCCTAAACCTAAGAAGGTAATGGATTATTGCGCTTATCACAAAGTAAATGGGCTTAAGACTAATGAGTGTCATGTCTTGTCAAAAATAATTTAGAATATAGTCAAGTCAGGATCTTTAAAGGAATTCATTAAGAATGCCTAAAGGATCTCTCGTTCTGAAAAGAATAGCCCCAAACACTTAAAGTATAACTTTTTATAGGATAAAAGTAGCTCTTGCAACTCCAAGCACACATTCCAGTCAAATTATGAAGTTTTATGGCTATTGCTCGTTACGGACTAACTTTATTCATGAAAATTTCTAATTTGATTTGTACTTGAAATTGATCATGTACTAACATAAAATTCGAGTGTCTTTACGGGTTAAAAAAACCAGTCTATTTCATCCGGAAGGTTCAGAATTTCTTGTCAAAACATAACAAATTTCTAGATGTCTCTAAAGGAATACGACTCAAATGTCATTGTAAAGTGGATCTCTATCCCAAAGCCCAAATCTATGCAGTATTAAGAATTTCTTTTATGGAATCAAAAATTACCATCGAACTTCCATCATAGACCGATTCCTAGAAAAAGGTAAGTATCTAAAGTCTTTCCAAAAGAAGGGATTCTTAGAAAAAAGCATGCTCGTGTTCGTAAAAGTCTATGAGTTCATGAATCATGACTTTTCAGACTTACAAACAAGCCATTCCTATTTGCTAAGAAAAAGCTAAAGAGGTACAATTATATATATGATATACAGGTAAAAGTAAATACATCAACCATATCGCCTAAAAGGATTTGCTAAACACATCTTTGAGAAAAGAAATTTATTTTCCGCAAATCAAGAAGGATTATTTTTAGTTACCTCACGTAGTAGGGAAAGCAAATATCTCAAGAAGATTTATACAATCTTCAAAGATATTACTTAGTATTAGTAAATGCACACAAAAATTTTTGGTTAAGCATGACCTGACAAAAACATTTTCGATGATTTTTGAAATTATTAGCAAAGAAATACTTATGCGCATTTTCTCGAGAAAAGTTTTTAAAGCCACCAAGATTCGTAAGAAAAAACTCTAATCAGAGGAGCCTACTCCCGATTAAATACTATTAGTTCATGGATCATGACCACTCGGTTTCTTATTTGAGATTCGCACTTCTATTATAAGAATTACTTAATAGCCCTTCTTGGTGGCAACGAGAAGAAAATTCTTTATCAAAGAACTCCAACATCCAAAATTTTATCAAAAGAAAAACTGATTTTAAGAAAAATTATCGGGTTTGTCAAAGAAGTTATTTTTCAAAAATCCTTCCTTCCAAAAGGAAATTTCATACCAAATAAAATGAGATCTTAGTATTTAAAAATATTTTCCTAAATTTATTATAAAGCCAATGAAGCCATAAAATTATTTTTACAAACAAGCTTTAAGCCTTCGTCCAGTCCAAAGCACCTCCTAGAAGGAGGAGGGTCCAGTACCCATCGAAAAGCCTTCGGCCAGTCCAGAGTGCCCCCTCAAAGGGAGGAGGGTTCAATACCCACCAAAAAGCCTTCGGCCAATCTGGAGTGCTTCCTAGAGGGAGGGGGGGTCCAGACCTACCAAAAAGCTTTCGACGACCATTTCGAAGAACCTCTTAGAGGGAGGGACAAAAGCCTTCGGCTAGTCCGAAGCACCACCTAGAGGGAAGAGCGTCAAGCACCCACCAAAGCCTTTGATGAATTCGTGGAGAGCTTTCAAAACCAAAAAGGACGAAGATGTCCACAGCCCAAATCAAAGGCAAGGCCCAAGAAGGGAAAAAAGGTAAAAGGATGAAGATTTCCAAAACCATAAATAGAATGACGATGATTTCCATAATCCAATACAAAGACGAAGAAGGGGCATAAACAAGTGAATGGACGAAAATGTCTACAACTTAAAGTAAAGGCAAAACTCAAAAAGATAAAGGACATAAAGGAATCCGAAGACCAATGAAGAAGCAAAAGGAATTATGCAAAGAGAAAATCCTTATTAATAATAGGTCCATTCAAGGAAATAGGTTAAAACAGATTTCTGATAGATCTAGTCTAGAACTAGGAATAAGGAAACCTTTAAAGGAAGGTCTACATATAATAAGTATCAATAAACTAATTGGGCCTGCAAAATAAACAAACAGCCGAATGGAACTACCCACTGAACAGCTAAACAACTGAATGGAACTACCTGTTGAACGACCAAAGAACCGAATGGAACTACCTACTGAACGGCTGAACGGAACTACTTGCTGAACGATTGAATGGTCAAACTGAACTACTTGCTGAACGAATGAATAGTTGAATCGAACTACTTTGCCGAACGACTGAATGGTTGAACGGAACTACTTGGCTCCAATTTAATAGTAGTAATAACAATAGTAAATAACAAAAACCTTAACAATTACATATCTCCTAACAAGAGGCAGTCCTACGAACGAACGCGAATCTCCAGTATTATTCGAAGTATTAGTCCACTGTAAAATTTTCCAATATAGTATTTAAGGTAAGGCTAACACAATAGTGTAAAATGAAATTATGAATCTTTACTTTAAGACCACTCAAAATTACTATTACTAGACGATTTTCCGGTTTTCTACAACTATCGAATGGTTTTCTGAACTTCTTATTATCAGATAAAATTCTGATAAGCTCTTGATTGAATTTCTTGTTTTTTGATGATTGAAATCCCGGTATTCTTTATGATTTTTGGATTTCCTATTGAATTTATGTTTTTCTTGTAGATTTCAAGTTTTCATATTATTATTGGATTGGACTTCTGGCCTTCTATTATTACTAAATGGGGATTTTCAGATTTGGATTTTTGGTCATCTTCTATTATCATCACCAGACATGGATTTATGGTCTCCTGTTATTGCCCGATTTAGATTTCTAGTCTTCTATTATTATCACCAAACATGGATTTTTGGTCTTCTATTATTGCTCGGTTTGGGCTTCTGGTCTTCTATTATCATCAGATGAGGATTTAATGTGACGCCCCACCTCTATACTCACACTAGCCAAGGACACTACAGGGTAATGTCGTCGACTAGCATGAAAAATAAGGCTGTTGAGGAGCGACTATCTATGTAATTGCTTTGTGCGAGTACCGATATGTCAGATAATATAACTTACATTTCCTTCAAGGGGAAATCCGACATATCAAATACAAACTCAAAGCTACCACATAGTGGCTATGTGGACTTTGGAAACGAATATAGAAATAAACATAACATAAATCAGTCACAGATATTCATATCACAAAGGCGGAAACAGACATGAATATAACACATAAAAGTGTACATCAAAGTAGTGGTCATACAAGATCCACTTCATCACAAAAGAATAGATACAAGTGCTAGACAAAAGAATAAGTATACATCAAGGAGTCTATATCTCGAATGTATAACAACAAAAACTACTAAGCTAAAGTAGTTAGCCAAAAGTCAGTTGACGGACCCTGATAAGAAGTCAAGCGGAAGCACCTGAAATACCTCGGTCTGACCCGAGTATTATTTAAGAAGAAAATAATAAACGGATCAATCTAGCTATAAATATCAGATAAAATGAGATAGGATAAGAGATATCACAAAAACATATGATAACAATAATGCCATACTGTGACAAGTATACATCAGATAACAACAAAAATCATACAATATCTCAAATATTCTCAAACACCAAAAAGAATGTCATATTCTTTAAATTATTCAACAAAACACAAATATTGACAAAACATATCAATGTCAATCGCAAAAATCAATGAAACAAAAATTCTTGAAATCATCAACTAGAAATCCAGAAATCACAAAAAGGGGAAGGCCTATCACAAACGGGAGCATGAAAACTCACCAACACGTGTATCACAAATGGGTCGCTATCCCATGGTCGCTAACCATAGAGCCGGTGCCACGACGTAGTACAGCGAAACTCCCGAGGAATCTGAAAATCAAATAATCTGGAACATCGACGTAGTACAGCGTTACGCCCGATGAACCAAACTCCAATAAGCCGAAACAACGACGTAGTACAGCGAACGTCCGATGAACCGAACTCCAATAAACCGGAACAACGACGTAGTACAGCGTTACGCCTGATGAACCGAACTCCAATAAACCCATAGGTTGCTAGCCTATAAAAATGAGATGAAGCTCCATAAATCGGGGTACAATCCCCCACGTGGACAAAGAGACATCGCAAATCGCTAGTCTAAATCATAAAATGATCACCATTGATCAATGAGAAGTGTCAATTACACTAAGCTAGTAAATAGATGAGTTAAGCTTCATGTCCCATAACCACTGGCTTAACTTAAATATTTACGAACAGATTGTAGATTTCCACTCGAAAATTGTCAAAAGATTTCAATCGAACAAGTCCAAGAATTAACTGACGAAGTAAACGCAAGCGTTTCATACCACTTGTTTTGCTAAGTCGTTTAATTAGATTTCTCATACGAGTGAGGTAAAGGTTTGTATATACTAATAGATTGGAAAACGGTTTTAAAAACGAGCTTTGTATTTAAAACTAGTGTTGAAATCGTTTTTGGTGAAAGAGTTTGGGTATTTACTACTAGTATAGAAACCTTTGCATTTTAAAGTGACAAACCGTATAAACGATTGTAGAAACAATCAATCACCAAAAATTCACATACGACAATGTGAATTAAATCCATAAAAATCGATATCAAATCCACCAAACGGATATTCCCAAAAACCCAAAGAAAGAAGTCATCAAAGTCGATAATAAGTGATAACAACTAACCGGATCGACACGAATCGATTAAAAATCGGAAACCCACACAAAACTGCCTAAAATAGGCAAAATGCACCTTTCCCAGATTCAGTCGACTGATACATGCCTAGAAACTCTCGGTTTCTAAGTTCAGTCGACTGACTATACAGTTCAGTCGACTGATACAAGGACATGAACTTTCTGTTCCCAGTTTCAGTCGACTGAACTCAATAGTCAGTCGACTGATCTGATACTCAGAAACATTATGTCTCCAGGTTCAGTCTACTGACAATACAGTTCAGTCGACTGAACTGTAATTTGCAGTAAAATCAGTCTAGCCCCACGAAGGGCAAAAATCCTAACCGAAAGCGATTGGATGAGCAACGGAGACTAGGGATTTATGCCTAGCGAGAACACGGCCTTGAAGGCTCTTCGATACACCCCAAAAACGTGTTCAAACATCAAAGATAGGATTTTTAAAGATTTTTGACTTCAAAACACCAAAAATTGGAATATTCATCAAAACAATTCAATTCAAGGGAAAATGGACAAGCAATAGGTGTTAGGAATTCCTACCTAACGACTATCAAAGGTATAGACATAGAAGTAAGTTCAAAAACACACCTTTTAAACCCAAAACAACAAATGAGAAGCTCTAGAACAAGCAAAGGTTGATTTCTCTTCAACAACACCTCTAGAATCTTCAATCTATTATCAAAGGTGAAGTTTTTCCTAAGTTAGCTTATAGGAATTTCTGAAAATTGAAGAGGGATTGAGATGGAGAAGATGAAGAGGATGCTTACCTAAGCTTCTCTTGGATTTTGGACTTGAATTTGAGTTTCCTAATCAAAGCTAGGGTTTATGAATTTTAATGTGACGCCCCACCTCTATTTACACGCTAGCCAAGGACACAACAGGGTAATTCCGTCGACTAGCATGAAGAATAAGGCTGTTGAGGAGCGACCCTCTGTGTAATTGCTTTGTGCGAGTACCGATATGTCAGAAAATATAACTTACATTTCATTTCAAGAGGAAATCTGACATATCAAATATAAACTCAAAGCTACTACACAGTGGCTAAGTGGCCTTCGGAAACAAATAGAAATAAACATAACACAAATCAGTCACAGATATTCATATCACAAAGGCGGAAATAGATATGAATATAACACATAGAAGTGTACATCAAAGCAGTGGTCAAACTAGATCCACTACATCACAAAAGAATAGATACAAGTGCTAAACAAAAGAATAAGTATACATCAAGGAGTCTCTATCTCAAATGTATACTAACAAAAACTACTATGCTAAAGTAGTTAGCCAAAAGTTAGGTGACGGACCCTGATAAGAAGTCAAGCAGAAACACTTGAAATACCTCGGTCTGACCCGAGTATTATTTAAGAAGAAAATAATAAATGGATCAGTCTAGCTATAAATATCAGATAAAATGAGATAGGATAAGAGATATGACCAAAAACGTATGATAACAAAAATGCCATACTGTGTCAAGTATACATCAAATAACAACAAAAATCATCAATATCTCAAATCATCTCAAAACACCAAAAAGAATCACATTCTTTAAATTATTCACCAAAACACAAATATTGATAGAGCTTATCAATGCAAACCACGAAAATTGGTGAAACACAAATTCTAGAAATCACAACCAGAAATCCAGAAATCACAAAAGGGGGAAGGCCTATCACAAACGGGAGCATGAAAACTCACCAACACGTGTATCACAAATGGGTTGCAAACCCAAGTTCGCTAACCATAGTGTCGGTGCCACGACGTAGTACAGCGAACGCCCGAGGAACCAGAAACTCAAATAATCCAGAACATCGACGTAGTACAGCGTTACGCCCGATGAACCAAACTCAAATAATCAGGCACAACGATGAAGTACAGCGAACGCCCGATGAACCTAAACACAAATAATCCAGAACATCGACGTAGTACAGCGAACGCCCGATGAACCAAACTCAAATAATACGGAACAACGATGTAGTACAGCGAACGTCCGATGAACCGAACTCCAATAAGCTGGAACAACGATGTAATACTGCATTACGCCCGATGAACCGAACCTCATAAAACCATAGGTCGCTAGCCTATAAAAATGAGACGAAGCTCCATAAATCGGGGTACAGTCCCCCACGTGTACAAAGAGACATTGCAAATCGCTAGTCTAAAGCATAAAATGATCATCATCGATTGTCAAGAAGTGTCGATTACACTAAGCTAGTAAATATATGAGTTTAGCTTCATGTCCCATAACCACTAGCTTAACTTAAATATTTACGAACAAATTGTAGATTTCCACTCGAAAAATGTCACGAGAGTTCAATCGAACAAGTCCAAGAATTAACCGACGAAGTAAACGCAAGCGTTTCATACCACTTTTTTTACTAAGCCGTTTAATTAGATTTATCATACGAATGAGGTAAAGGTTTGAATATACTAATAGATTGGAAAACGGTTTTAAAAACAAGCTTTGTATTAAAAATAACGTTGAAATCATTTTTGTGAAAGAGTTTGAGTATTTACTACTAGTATAGAAACCTTTATATTTTTAAAAGTGACAAACCCCAGAAACGATTGTAGAAACAATCAATCATCAAAAATTCACATACGAAGCCGTGAATTAAATCCAAAGAAATCGATATCAAATCTATCAAATGGATATTCCCAAAAATCCAAAGAAAGAAGTCATCAAAGTCGATAAAAGTGATAACAACTAATCGGATCGACATAAATCGATAAACATTGGAAATTTACTCAAAAATTTGGAAAATAGGAAAATCTGCACAGTTCCAGACGTCTGGGGGTCATTCCAGACGTCTGGATTTGGTCTTTGGAAATATTCCAAAAAACCACCCAAACGTCTGAAGTTTCTGAACAGACGTCTAAAACCCCTTTCAGACGTCTGAACCATAATTTCAAACGTCTGAAGTTGTTCTCTGCCATTTTTTTATTTTCTGCCGTGAATATTTTTGCTCCAGGTCTGGTTCCAGACTTCTGAACTTGCATTTCAGACGTGTGAACTACTCAGCTGGGCAGAAATTACCCTAGGCCAATGATGGCCAAAACATATCGGGAGCGATCGGACGAGCAACGACGACTAAGGATTTACGCCAATCGACAACCCAGCCTTAAAGGCTCTTCAGTACACCCCAAACAACAATGTCCAAACATCCATAGTAGGATTTTTATAAAATTGGACTTCAAAACCAAAAATTGGAGAATTCCAAAACCAATTCAAATCAAAGCAAATGAACACAAATAAATGTTAGGAATTCATACCTAACAACAATAAGAGTTATAGACATAGATGTGAGTTAAAGAATTCACCTTTTAAACCCAAAAACAACGAACGAGAAGCTTTAAAGCAAAGGAAAGATCAACTACTCTTTAACTTCAACTATAGAAGCTCCAATCTAAGATCAAAAGCAATATTTCCTAAGTTAGGTTACAGGAAATTTCTGAAATTGGAGAGAGATTGAGATGGAGAAGAAGAAGAGGATGCTTACCTAAGCTTCTCTTTGATTTTGGACCAAGAACTCGAGTTTCCAAATCAAACTAGGGTTTGGAATTTCTATTTCCAATCTTTTCCCCCATTTCTCTTGAGCTAGAGTGTTAGGAAAAGGAATGAGTGAATGAAGAGGAGTTGAGTGGAGTGTTAGGGTATTAGATGGGTTAGTGGGCTGAAACCCAAATCCCAAGTAGAAAAATAGCAAATTCTACTCAACTCCAAACATATCGATGTTTATACTCAAAAAAGTTGTAAATTCCACTTTGGACTCAATGGAAGTGGTCTCAAGTCCCAATTCGACTGTTTACAAAAAGTAACATAATCGGACTTTAATCCGATTAACGATGCTATATTCAAATAAAACATTTAAATATACAATCGTGAAATATGCGGGTTGTTACAGACTCCCCTCCTTAAAGAAATTGCATCCTTGTAATAATTAAGAGGAAAATAAAGAGTAACAACCATAAAAGCATATCGACACAATAGAAGAAATTTTGAAATGAGAAGTTCACCATAAAGAGCACGAAAGAGTAAGTCCGGATGTGTTTTCTCGATGAATTATCAAGATTCCCAAGAGCAATCCTTAGGATTTGAGGACCGTTGAACTTTCACAAGAAGAACATCTTTATTTCGAAGGCGTTTAACCTTCGAAGTAATGATACGAATAGAGTGTTGCTCATAAGTCAAATTTGGTGAAACTTCAATTTCTTCAATTACACCGGGCTCAAGAATAGAATCGGAATCCCTAAGGTATTTCCATAGTTGAGAGATGTAAAAAACGTCATGAATAGCAGAAAAATGAGCCAGGAATAAAAGGTGATAAGCCAAGGAACCAATACGTTCGGTGATGGGAAATGGACCAACATATCAAGGTGCTAACTTTTCCGATCGACTAAAACGCACAACACCCTTCATAGGTAAAACACGAATAAAATCTGGACCTAAAACCAGCTTCTCACCGGCTTTAAGCCAACACGAAGGAGTTTGGCATGGCCTTCCGTAGAGTGCCTCTAAAGGTGCCATACCAATACAAGATTGGAAGCTATTATTATAGGAAAACTCAACAAGAGAAATATGATCTTCCCAACTTCCACAAAAATCAAGAACACATGCATGAAGGAGATCTTCAAGAGTTTGATTCACACGCTCGGTTTGTCCATCGGACTGAGGATGATAAGCGGTGCCAGAATTAAGCTTTGTTCCAAAGCTTTTTTGAATACCTTTCTAAAAATCCACTAGTAAAATAATGGATCACGATTGCTAACAATAGAAGTAGGAACTCCATGCAATTAAACAATTTCTTTGACATAGAGTTTAGCGAAAAGAGGTGGTACGGTCCAAAAGAGAAGGATGAGCCTCAAGGCTACACAAAACAAGAGATGAACATGAATCGGATTCACGATCTCGAATCTTACAAGTGGACAAAGTCTCGAGATCACTCCATTCGGATATCATCATGGAAACAACCGCTTGTTGCTTACGACTAAGGGCATCGACAACACGATTTCCCTTTTCCGGAGTACAAAGAATATCAAGATCATAAGATGCAAGGAACTCGAGCCAAAGTTGTTGACGCAAATTAAATTCCTTTTTGAGGAAATAAATACTTCAAAGATTTATGATCGGTGTAGAGAACAAATTTCTCTCCCAAAAGATAATAATGCCAAATTCTAAGAGCGAAAACAATGGCCGCGAGCACCAGATCATAAATGGAATATCTAGTCTCGGTAGGCTTTAATTGTCACGAAGCATATGTGATAACATGTTCCCTTTTGCATGAGAACGGCATTCAAACCAATACGACTAGTATCGGTATAAACAATCAAATCTTGGTTCTCTTCGGGAATCGCATGAATAAAAGCATCGGAAAAGAGTTCTTTTAAATGATCCTCTTTCCCGAAAAGCTAAGACATTCAAAATTATAATTAACTTTATATAATCATCTTTTTAGAAAAATTTACTTTTTACAAGTCAATTTACTGTGTCTAACTGTCTCATCATAGCGTTTAGGAGATTCCTATCGATAACGTTGATCAAGCGCATCAACCAGAATTCTTAAAGCACTCAATGGGCAAAACAACACAAAATCATCTTCTATATGTTAAACATGCCTCTTATAAATTCTACGAATATTCTTTGCTCGTTTTTAGAACAAAATCCAATTATAGTTATAAATATCTTATTAAAAAGATTTGCAAATTTTAAATTGTTGTTTTCATCCATAATCAATAAATACAAGGATGGGCTCATCGAGATATTCGCAGAATACTCGATTCACAAAATGGATGAAATAAGGTAGAAGGTTCGTCAAACCGAATGACATAACGAACCACTCACAAGAATCATAACGAGGGCGGAATGCGGTAAGTGGAATGCTATCCTCCGCAACTCATAGCTGATGAAAACTGGTGGCAAGGTCGAGGTGATAAGACCTTAGCACCACTCAATAGATTGCTTAGGTGATAATCCTAAGACAAGCTCAAAAATACCGAAAAATTCACAAACTACTTGAATGAGAGAAATAACATTCTCCACATCATGTAGGTTTAAAGAATAAAACGATGTCACCGAATTGGAAATCGAAATCATTAAGAACAAAAGAAACCTGCTTAACAGATTGAGGATGTCGAAGATGAATAGTCCACATTAGACATAGGATATGGGCTTCATAATGATCAAGCCAATCCTTTCCCAAAAAATCAATTTCGGAGCCTAAGTAACGCATAACATGCAAATCGGCTTGAAAAGAATAATCACACAAAATAATCTCGACATTTTTCACAAAGTAAACTGAGGGTTGCGGATCCACCAACCGGATTCGCAATTCTCAGTGAAGTCATCAAGCCCATAATATTTAAAAGAGAAAGAATCAACAAGTTCTTTTGATATAAAATAATAAACCCGTATCAAAAAGAACTCGAATAGGATAATCACAAAACAAATTAATGTCATCAAGGATAGAAGGAGAATTACCTTGACCAAGAGAAGTGTCACTAGGAGCTTGCACGACATTCAACTCTCCCTCTCTCCTACTTTGGAGTATGGGACATGTAGATAAAAGATGGCCCGAACTTTTGCAATAACGACAAAAAATGGTTTTGTGCACTCTTTTGCATAGTGGTCCGTAGAACCACAATTGTAGCATCGTCCACGACTAGAGGTAGGAGTCTTTGCTACCGAAGTTTCTTGCTTCCCTTTCTTGTTAGGATTGGGGCCTTTGAACTTAATAGGCCTCTTCATGTTATTGTTGAAGTTCTGTTTGGCACGCACAACTTGAACATCACTTTCTCTATCAGTCTCTTCAAGCCGAAGAGCGATATCCACAAGCTGATCGAAAGAAACTTCTAGTTTCAGAAGTAAAGGCTTTTTGAGGTTCTTATTCAACCCATAGACGAACCTCTGATTTTTCTTCAATGGGGTATTAATATATTCGACCCCATATTTAGAGAGAGATTCAAAAGATGCGACGTAGTCTGTCATAGAAGATTCACCTTGAACAAGATCAATAAAGTGCCGCGCTAAAGTTACTTTTTCAGCTTCCGGCACAAACTTCAATTCGAACCTTTCTCGGAATTGCTCCCAAGTAAGATCTGCTTCAATAATTTCCGAAATCAAAAGCTCATACCAATCTAATGCTCTTTCTTGGAGCATGCTAGAAGCCACTTGGACTCGATGAAGATCAATAAGATTCATGCGGGAAAAGATGCGATCGCATGATCTAAGCCAAGCTTGGATTTCTATAACGTTTTTGGACCACTTGAATGGCCTTCCACCCAAAGTGGTATAATCTCAGCACAACCGTGCAAACCCGGATTTAGGGTGAGTAGGTGCTGGAATGGGTCCGACAGCTTGGGCATTGTTCACAAGATATAAAAGTTGTTGAGCAGACATAAATACTCCATCCTGAGGAGTGGCACTGGATGGACCGGCGCTGGGACGGCCTGGTCTAACCATTTATCTTCTCTAAGAAAGAAAGAAAGAAGAGGAAAAACGTTATTCTCAAAATGAATATCAAATAAACTTGATTGATAAAACAAGGCATCACAAAAGAAAATAGGATAGAACGGTACAAAGACTCGAATTAAATCCTATGGCACGATTCCTAAGAAAGACTTAGTACAATGATCCTTGCTAGATTATTCTTCATTGTTCTGAAGTTTGGCTCCGATACCAAGCAGTGACGCCCCACCTCTATACTCACGCTAGCCAAGGACACTATGGGGTAATGCCGTCGACTAGCACGAAGAATAAGGCTGTTGAGGAGCGACCCTCTATGTAATTGCTTTGTGCGAGTACCGATATGTCAGATAATATAACTTAAATTTCATTTCAAGAGGAAATATGACATATCAAATACAAACTCAAAGCTACTACACAGTGGCTATGTGGCCTTCGAAAACAAATATAGAAATAAACATAACACAAATAAGTCGCAGATATTCATATCACAAAGGCGGAAACAGATATTAATATAACGCATAGAAGTGTACATCAAAGCAGTGGTCAAACTAGATCCACTACATCACAAAAGAATAGATACAAGTGCTAGACAAAAGAATAAGTATACATCAAGGAGTCTCTATCTCAAATGTATACTAACAAAAACTACTATGCCAAAGTAGTTAGCCAAAAGTCAGGTGACGGACCCTGATAAGAAGTCAAGCAGAAGTACCTGAAATACCTCAGTCTGACCCGAGTATTATTTAAGAAGAAAATAATAAACGGATCAGTCTAGCTATAAATATCAGATAAAATGAGATAGGATAAGAGATATGACCAAAAACGTATGATAAAAAAAATGCCATACTGTGTCAAGTATACATCAAATAACAACAAAAATCATACAATATTTCAAATCATCTCAAAACACCAAAAATAATCACATTCTTTAAATTATTCACCAAAACACAAATATTGATAGAGCTTATCAATGCAAACCATGAAAATTGGTGAAACACAAATTCTAGAAATCACAACCAGAAATCCAGTAATCACAAAAGGGGGAAGGCCTATCACAAACGGGAGCATGAAAACTGACCAACACGTGTATCACAAATGGGTTGCTAACCCATGGTCGCTAACCATAGAGTCGGTGCCACGACGTAGTACAGCGAACGCCCGAGGAACCAGAAACTCAAATAATCCCGAACACCGACGTAGTACAGCGTTATGCCCGATGAACCAAACTCAAATAATCAGGCACAACGACGTAGTACAAAGAACGCCCGATGAACCTGAACACAAATAATCTGAAACATCGACGTAGTACAGCGAATGCCCGATGAACCAAACTCAAATAATACGGAACAACGACGTAGTACAGCGAACGCCCGATGAACCGAACTCCAATAAGCCGGAACAACGATGTAATACAGCGTTACGCCCGATGAACCGAACCCCATAAAACCATAGGTCGCTAGCCTATAAAAATGAGACGAAGCTCCATAAATCAGGGTACAGTCCCCCACGTAGACAAAGAAACATCGCAAATCGCTAGTCTAAACCATAAAATGATCATCATCGATCATCAAGAAGTGTCGATTACACTAAGCTAGTAAATATATGAGTTTAGCTTCATGTCCCATAACCACTAGCTTAACTTAAATATTTACGAACAAATTGTAGATTTCCATTCGAAAATTGTCACGAGAGTTCAATCGAACAAGTCCAAGAATTAACCGACGAAGTAAACGCAAGCGTTTCATACCACTTGTTTTACTAAGCCATGTAATTAGATTTCTCATACGAATGAGGTAAAAGTTTGTATATACTAATAGATTGAAAAATGGTTTTAAAAACAAGCTTTGTATTAAAAATAACGTTGAAATCATTTTTGTGAAAGAGTTTGAGTATTTACTACTAGTATAGAAACCTTTATATTTTTAAAAGTGACAAACCCCAGAAACGATTGTAGAAACAATCAATCATCAAAAATTCACATACGAAGACGTGAATTAAATCCAAAGAAATCGATATCAAATCCATCAAATGGATATTCCCAAAAATCCAAAGAAAGAAGTCATCAAAGTCGATAAAAGTGATAACAACTAATCGGTTCGACATAAATCGATAAACATTGGAAATTTACTCAAAAATTAGGAAAATAGGCAAATCTGCATAATTCCAGACGTCTGGGGGTCAATCCAGACGTTTGGATTTGGTCTCTGGAAATATTCCAGAAAACCACCCAGACGTCTGAAGTTTCTAACAGACGTCTGAAACCCCTTTTAGACGTCTGAACCATAATTTCAGACGTTTGAAGTTGTTCTCTGCCATTTTTTTATTTTCTACCGTGAATATTTTTGCTCCAGGTCTGGTTCCAGACGTCTGAACTTGCATTTCAGACGTCTGAACCACTCAGTTGGGCAGAAATTACCTTAGCCAATGATGGCCAAAACATATCGGGAGCGATCAGACGAGCAACGACGACTAAGGATTTACGCCAATTGACAACCCAGCCTTAAAGGCTCTTCGATACAACCCAAACAACAATGTCCAAACATCCATAGTAGGATTTTTATAAAATTGGACTTCAAAACCAAAAATTGGAGAATTCACAAAAACAATTCAAATCAAAGCAAATGAATACAAATAATGTTTGGAATTCATACCTAACAACAATGAGAGCTATAGACGTAGATGTGAGTTAAAGAACTCACCTTTTAAACCCAAAAACAACGAACGAGAAGCTTTAAAGTAAAGGAAAGATCAACTACTCTTCAACTTCAACTATAGAAGCTCCAATCTATGATCAAAAGAAATATTTCCTAAGTTAGGTTATAGGAAATTTCTGAAATTGGAGAGAGATTGAGATGGAGAAGAAGAAGAGGATGCTTACCTAAGCTTCTCTTTGATTTTGGAGCAAGAACTCGAGTTTCCAAATCAAACTAGGGTTTGGAATTTCTATTTCCAATCTTTTTCCCCCATTTCTCTTGAGCTAGAGTGTTAGGAAAAGGAATGAGTGAATGAAGAGGAGTTGAGTGGAGTGTTAGGGTATTAGATGGGTTAGTGGGCTGAAACCCAAACCCAAAGCCCAAGTAGAAAAGTAGCAAATTCTACTCAACTCCAAACATATCGATGTTTATACTCAAAAAAGTTGTAAACGCCATTTTGGACTCAATGGAAGTGGTCTCGAGTCCCAATTAGACTGTTTAAAAAAAGTAACATAATCGGACTTTAATCCGATTAACGATGCTATATTTAAATAAAACATTTAAATATACAATCGTGAAATATGCGGGTTGTTACATTTAATTTCCTCTTCCTTACCCCATTTTTACTTTAGCTTGAGGGTGTTAGGAAATGAGGAGTGGAATGAATGAAGAGGAGTGGAGTTGGGTTATTTGTTAGGTTGGTGGGCTGAGACCCAAACCCAAAGCCCTAAATGAAAATATCAAAATTTTACTCAACTCCAAACATATCAATGTTTATACTCAAAAAGGTCGCAAACGCCATTTTGGACTCAATGGAAGTGGCCTCGAGTCCTAATTTGACTATTTGCAAAAAGTGACATTTCAGACTTAAATTCGACTAACGATGCTATTTTTAAATAAAACATTTAAATATACAATCGTAAAATATGCAGGTTGTTACAGACTCCCCTCCTTAAAGAAATTGCGTCCGCGCAATACTTAGGAAAAAGAAATAAAAAGTAACAACCATACAAAGGCATAACAACACAAAAAGAAAATTTTTTGAAATGAGAAGTTCACCTTAAGGAGCATGAGAGAGTAAGTCCGGATGTGTTCGCTTGATGAATTCTCTGTATTCCTAAGAGCAATCCTTAGGATTTGAGGACCATTGAACTTTCATAAGAGGAACATCTTTATTTCGAAGGTGTTTAACCTCCGTAGCAATGATACGAATAGGATGTTGCTCATAAGTAAAATTAGGCGAAACTTGAATTTCTTCAATAACACCGGGCTCAAGAATAGAATCGGAATCTCGAAGGCATTTCCGTAATTGAGAGACGGGGAATACGTCATGACTAGCAGAAAATTGAGCCGGTAATAAAAGGCGATAAGCCACAGAACTAATACGTTCGGTGATGGGAAAGGGACCAACATATCGAGGTGCTAATTTTCCCGATCAACTGAAACGCACAACACCCTTCATAGGTGAAACACAAATGAACACCAATAAAATCTGGACCTAAAACCAGCTTCTCACCGGCTTCAAGCCAACACGAAGGAAATCGGCATGGCCTTCCGTAGAGTGCCTCGAAAGGTGCCATACCAATACTAAATTGGAAGCCATTATTACAGAAAAACTCAACAAGAGAAATATGATCTTCCCGACTTCCACCAAAATCAAGAACACATGCACGAAGGAGATCTTCAAGAGTTTGATTCACACGCTCTATTTGTCCATCGGATTGAGGACGATAAGCGGTGCTAAAAGAGAAGGATGAGCCTCAAGTCTACATAAAACAAGAGATGAACATAAATTGGATTCACGATCTCGAATCTCACAAGGGGATAAAGTCTCGAGATCATTCCATTCGGATATCATCATGGAAACAACTGCTTATTGCTTAAGACTAAGGGCATCGGCAACACAATTTCCCCTTCTAGGAGTATAAAGAATATCAAGATCATAAGATGCAAGGAACTCGAGCCAACGTTGATGACGCAAATTAAGTTCTTGTTGAGAAAACAAATACTTCAAAGATTTCTGATCGGTGTAGAGAACAAATTTCTCTCCCAAAAGATAATGACGCCAAATTCTAAGAGCGAAAACAATGGCCGCGAGCTCTAGATCATGAGTGGCATACCTAGTCTCGGCAAGCTTTAATTGTCACGAAGCATATGTGATAACACATTCCCTTTTTGCATGAGAACGGCATTCAAACCAATACGACTAGTATCGGTATAAACAATCAATTCTTGGTTCTCTTCGGGAATCACAAGAATAAAAGCATCGGAAAAGAGTTCTTTTAATTGATCCTCTTTCCCGAAAAGTTAAGACATTAAAAATTATAATTAACTTTATGTAATCATTTCTTTAGAAAAAATTACTTATTACAAGTCAATTTACTGTGTCTGTCTGTCTCATCATAGCGTTTAGGAGATTCCTATCGATAACGTTGATCAGGCGCATCGACCAGAATTCTTAAAGCACTCAATGAGCAAAATAACACAAAATCATCTTCTATATGATAAACATGCCTCTTATAAAATTTACAAATATTCTTTGCTTGTTTTAAGAACAAAATCCGATTATACTTATAAATATCTTATTAAAAAGATTTGCAATTTTTAAATTGTTGTTTTCATCCATAATCAATGAATACAAGGATGGTCTAATCGAGATATTCGCAGAATACTTGATTCGTAAAATGGATGAAATAAGCTGGAAGGTTTATCAGACCTAATGATATAACGAACCACTCATAAGAATCATAACGAGTGCGGAATGCGGTAAGTGGAATGCTACCCTCCGCAAACCGTAGCTGATGAAAACCGGTGGCAAGGTCGAGCTGAAAAGACCTTAGCACCTCTCAGTAGATTGCTTAAGTGATAATCCTAAGACAAGCTCAAATATACCGGTAAATTCACAAACTACTTGAATGAAAGAAATAACATTCTCCTCATCATGTAGGTTTAAAGAATAAAATGATGCCACCGAATTTGGAAATCAAAATCATTAAGAACAATATAAATCTGCTTAACAGATTAAGAATGTCAAAGATGGATAGTCCGCCCGGGACATAGGATATGGGCTTCATATGATTAAGCCAATCCTTTCCCAAAAATCAATTCCGAAGCCTAAGTCACGCATAACATGCAAATCGTCTCGGAAAGAATAATCACATAAAATAATCTCGACATCTTTACAAAGAAAACTGAGTGTTGCGGATCCACCAACCGGATTCGCAATTCTCAATGAAGTCATCAAGCCCATAATATTTAAAGAAAAAGTATCAACAAGTTCTTTTGATATAAAAGATGAACCCGTATAAAAAAGAACTCGAATAGGATAATTACAAAACAAATTAATGCCATCAAGGATAGAATGAGAAATACCTTGGCTAAGAGAAGTGTTACTAGGGGCTTGCACAACATTCAACTCTCCCTCTCTCCTACTTTGGAGTATGGGACATGTAGATAAAAGATGGCCCGAACTTTTGCAATAACGACAAAAAAAGGTTTCGGACACTCATTTGCATAATGGTCCGTAGAACCACAATTGTAGCATCGTCCATGACTAGAGGTAGGAGTCTTTGCTACCGAAGTTTCTTGCTTCCCTTTCTTGTTGGGATTGGGGCCTTTGAGCTTAATAGGCCTCTTCATGTTATTGTTGAAGTTCTGTTTGGCACTCACAACTTCAACATCACTTTCTTTATCGGCCTCTTCAAGTCGAAGAGCGATATCTATAAGCTGATCAAAAGAAACTTCTAATTTCAGAAGTAAAGGCTTTTTAAGGTTCTTATTCAACCCATAGACAAACCTCTGATTTTTCTTCAATGGGGTATTAATATACTCGACCCCATATTTAGAGAGAGATTCAAAAGATGTGACATAATCTGCCATAGAAGATTCACCTTGAACAAGGTCAATAAAGCGTCGGGCTAAAGTTACTTTTTCAGCCTCCAGCACAAACTTCAATTAATATCTTTCCCGAAATTGCTCCCAAGTAAGATCCGCTTCACTAGTTTCAGAAATCAAAAGATCATACCAGTCTAATGCTCTCTCCTGGAGCATGCTAGAAGCCACTTGGACACGAAGTGGATCAATAAGATTCATGTGGGAAAAGATGTGATCGCATGATCTAAGCCAAGCTTGGATTTCTATAACGTTTTCAGAACCCTAGAATGGCCTTCCACCCAAAGCGGTATAATCTTTGCACAAGTGTGCAAACCCGGATTTAGGGTGAGTAGGCTATGGAACGGGTCCGGCACTTGGGCATTGTTCACAAGATCTAAAAGTTGTTGAGCAGACATAAATACTCCATCTTGAGGAGTAGCACTGGATTGACCGGCGCTAGGACGGCCTGCTCTAACCATTTCTCTTCTTTAAGAAAGAAAGAAAGAAGAGGAAAAAAGGTTATTCTCAGAATGAATATCAAACAAATTTTATTGATAAAACAAGGCATCATAAAAAGAAATAGGATAGAACGGTACGAAGACTCGAATTAAATCCTACGGCACGATTCCTAAGAAAGACTTAGGACAATGATCCTTGCTAGATTTTTTTACATTGTTCCAAAGTTTGGCTCTGATACCAAGCAGTGACCCCCCACCTTTATATTCACACTAGCCAAGGACACTATGAGGTAATGCCGTCGACTAGCATGAAGAATAAGGTTGTTGGGGAGCGACCATCTGTGTAATTTCTTTGTGCGAGTACCAATATGTCAGATAATATAACTTACATTTCATTCAACGGGAAATCCGACATATCAAATACAAACTCAAAGCTACCACACAGTGGCTATGTGGACTTTGGAAACAAATATAGAAATAAACATAACACAAATCAGTCGCAGATATTCATATCACAAAGGTGGAAACAAATATGAATATAACACATAAAAGTCTACATCAAAGTAGTGATCATACAAGATCCACTTCATCACAAAAGAATAGATACAAGTGCTAGACAAAAGAATAATTATACATCAAGGAGTCTATATATCGAATGTATAACAACAAAAACTACTAAGCTAAAGTAGTTAGCCAAAAGTCAGGTGACGGACCCTGATAAGAAGTCAAGTAGAAGCACCTGAAATACCTCGGCCTGACCCGAGTATTATTTAAGAAGAAAATAATAAACGGATCAGTCTAGCTATAAATATCAGATAAAATGAGATAGGATAAGAGATATCACAAAAACGTATGATAACAATAATGCCATACTGTGACAAGTATACATCAGATAACAACAAAAATCATACAATATCTCAAATATTCTCAAACACCAAAAAGAATGTCATATTCTTTAAATTATTCACCAAAACACAAATATTGACAAAACATATCAATGTCAATTGCAAAATTCGGTGAAACACAAATTCTAGAAATCGTCAACTAGAAATCCAGAAATCACAAAAAGAGGAAGGCCTATCACAAACGGGAGCATGAAAACTCACCAACACGTGTATCGCAAATGGGTCGCTATCCCATGGTCGCTAACCATAGAGCCGGTGCTACGACGTAGTACAGCGAAATGCCCGAGGAACCTGAAACTCAAATAATCTGGAACATCGACGTAGTACAGCGTTACGCCCGATGAACCAAACTCCAATAAGCCGGAACAACGATGTAGTACAACGAACGCCCGATGAACCAAACTCCAATAAACCGGAACAACGACGTAGTACAGCGTTACGCCCGATGAACTGAACTCCAATAAACCCATAGGTCGCTAGCCTTTAAAAATGAGATGAAGCTCCATAAATCGGGGTACAGTCCCCCACGTGGACAAAGAGACATCGCAAATCGCTAGTCTAAATCATAAAATGATCACCATTGATCAATGAGAAGTGTCAATTACACTAAGCTAGTAAATAGATGAGTTTAGCTTCATGTCCTATAACCACTGGCTTAACTTAAATATTTACGAACAGATTGTAGATTTCCACTTGAAAATTGTCATAAGATTTCAATCGAACAAGTGAGTTTAAAACTCGTCTGCTATTGCGAAGAATAAGGCTTGTTAGAAGCGAGCATAGAGGTGGGGCGTCACAGAACAAGTCCAAGAATTAACCGACGAAGTAAACGCAAGCGTTTCATACCACTTGTTTTTCTAAGCCGTTTAATTAGATTTCTCATACGAGTGAGGTAAAGGTTTGTATATACTAATAGATTGGAAAACGGTTTTAAGAACGAGCTTTGATTGATTTCTCTTCAACAACACCTCTAGAATCTTCAATCTATTATCAAAGGTGAAGTTTTTCCTTAGTCAGGTTATAGGAATTTCTAAAAATTGAAGAGGGATTGAGATGGAGAAGATGAAGAGGATGCTTACCTAAGCTTCTCTTGGATTTTGGACTTGAATTTGAGTTTCCTAATCAAAGCTAGGCTTTAGGAATTTTAATTTCCTCTTCCTTCCCCCATTTTTACTTTAGCATGTGAGTGTTAAGAAATGAGGAGTGGAATGAATGAAGAGGAGTGGAGTTGGGTTATTTGTTAGGTTGGTGGGCTAAGACCCAAACCCAAAGCCCTAAATGAAAATATCAAAATTTTACTCAACTCCAAACATATCGATGTTTATACTCAAAAAGCTCGCAAACGCCATTTTGGACTCAATGGAAGTGGCCTCGAGTCCTAATTCGACTGTTTGCAAAAAGTGACATTTCGGACTTAAATCCGACTAACGATGCTATATTTAAATAAAACATTTAAATATACAATATGCGGGTTGTTACATTTAACATCTCTTATTACTAAATGGTTTTCTAGACTTCCAATTAACAGATGGGATTTTGGATTTCTTATTATCAAATGATATACGGGATTTCTAACTTCCTTATTATCATAGGGTTTTCTAACTTTTCTTCAAAATTAGCACCCGATATCTTTCTAATTTTCTGTCAAATGAATTTTTAAAATCACTAACATATCAACAAAGCAGTTTTTTAGGTTAGAAGTTACCATAAGAAGACAAGAATCAAAAGTTGGACAACAAAGGAGACCGATCTAAGATTTCACAAGCAATGCAATATTGAAAGCCAATCTCCAGTAACCAAAGAAGAATTAGCTTAGGAAGAAAAGCTTTGGAGTTCATACTATTCCACTTGAAGACTTTCTTGCTTAGCCCTCCATCCATTTACCTAGTAATATTATTCCAAATTTGAATACTCACTCTTAAGAGCATGTAGGAAATTTGGCATGATATATAAAGGATAAAAGGTTTAAAGTCCAAAATAACTCTTATAACAAGTCAATGACCGATGAATAACCAATGTCGAGTTCATAAGAAAAGCTTAAACTTTTGGTTGATTAGAAGAACACAAATGCTAAACTCATAATAAAAGAATAAATTCATGGGTATGAACAAGAAGCTTGAATTAACATAAAATTCTAAATACACAGTTGTAACAAGAAGACCATGTCAGGTAAGTAGATTAATACTAAATGCCATATGAGTTATACTATAAAGCAAATGCATTAATACTAAAGTCATATATTGGTAATAACTAGAATCTATAGGGTTTAAATTTCTTTTAAGTGATCTCGATAATTTGAAAACTTCCTTTGTTTGAGTTTGAATCGCAAAAGAAAGAGGAATGTCACCAGAACTGAATAAATTCGAAAGGCATCAAGCAAGATGTTTAAGATTATTAACTTGAAAAGTCAATGCTTCTACTACACTTCGAAGGGGTGGGCAAATGTTATCCATATAATTTTTCTAGAGGATATGGTTTCTAATTCAAAGCTTCAAGAAGATGATGTCAAACCTCATTACAAGAAGAAGTACCTAAGCCTTTATAATTCAAACCTTTAAATGAAAAGACGGACAACATTAGATATAGGAATGATGTTGACTTTCATAATGGAGAACCATTCTTTGATCACGTCGCCTTCCCTCGCTACTCTCAAAGACATACAACCAGCAATACACTCATTAGCCATATGTACAAAGATAGATTAATGTCGAAGACATATGTACAACGTCGCGCGTAGCTAAAGGAGCAAAGGTATCTAGGACAATCAATATCATTAGCCATCAATGAGTGTCGATGAGAACTACGATGCATTCCATTGGTGTTGAGCCTTGTCTACACTGCTATTCACTTATAAAATATTGTCGACGGTGTCACTCCTCCACATTAGTTACCTAGTAATACTATGTACTTTGCCGCAGTCCATCAATGTTATTCACGGTTGGTGCCATTTGTTACTACTACCACCGTCGGCGAAGATGTTCAAAGAAATAGTGCCAAATAATAGCGATGTCAGATGAAATCCATTAGTCTCGATAAGACCAAGAACTATGAAGCATGAACATCATCTTCCATGAACCATGATGACTGCCGAGTGGTACAATGAATAACGTCGAGAGTCATGATTTCGAAGGCAATATTGAATAGTGCCAGCTCTTATCAACGCCGATGCTATCATTGACATCCATGTTTAGCACCGCGTATGATAAAAAATGTTTAATAATGATGGTATATTCATTGAGACGAAGTCGCTCATTGAAGTCATTTTGAAAAAGGGACCACAAGGTATGAATGTCACCGAAGGACAATATCGTTATAGCATCGAACTCTCATATACATCTTCAGAAGATGCCACAAATCTATATATGCGATGTTGATGACTATCGTTGTTAATATCCACAAGTGTTCTTAATACTGCATCTTGTCAGCTACTGAATATAGACACCGAGGGTCATCAATGTCACCGTTGTTCATTGCCCATAATGCCACCAACCATCAATCAAAGAAGGTCATAAGATATGGAGTCGTCGTCGCTGAAATTCATTAGCCTTGTCGAGAACCATCAACACATCCAAAATGGTTGTCGAAGCCACTTTTACTAATGTCGCCTTTCATAAATGTTAATATGTGGTGGTAATGAAAGTCGATCGATGAAGAAGAGACTATTAATGCCGAGTTTAGAGATACCGAGTATAGACTCTATTGAACCAATGCCAAAGTTTAGCTTTACGAGCATAAGAATGCTGGCCTTGGTGTTTGATCACGCTGCTAATGTCGAAGTCGATAAAGTACCAACCTTGATATTTGACGATGCAGCTAATGCCGAAGCCAATGGACGCCAAAGCCTGCTACTTATGGAACACTGTAAATATGGACCTAGTGGCTTCATGGAAGGGGACCAAATTCTCTCTTCACACTTCGTACATATTTTCAACTTTGTAAACCCTGAATCAATTTGGGGGTTTTACCAATTGTGATACTTGAGTCCTGTGCACATAAGGAATTGGAAATTAAACAATCGCATAGCATATAGACTATGATTTATGACTAGCATACTTGTCTTTGATTATAATTTGTACCTTGACCTGACTTCGAATTCGAACAAGTATCGACCTTATTCAAATTTGAGACTTGCATATGCATCTTTGATTACAAACAAACTTTGACCTTGATCTTGCATAGCATATTTGGATTTACACATTTAACTTTCACATTGACTTCGACCCAATGCTATATTTTACATAACTCCGACATTGATGATTGAACAAGAATTGCAATGGACATTGAATCAAGCACATATCAACCTATGAATTCAACGACTTTGACCAAATTCGAAGAGGCTATTCATTCATCAATCCATTTTTATACATTTTGGGTGTTGACAAATTTATTCGTTAACAGCAAATATTTGATGTAAAAGTTTCATGTATTTGGATATAATACCTTTGAAAATGATAACGTCGCTTTGTTATTTAATTTTGTCTTTCTTTTCACCACTAAAAATTTCTTTATTCATTATCAAATCTTCTGATTTCCACCTGGTTTGTCAAAATATTTCAACTATTAACTATATTATCTGCTATGGGAAAGATTTGGCTGAGAGACAACTATTTTTTAGGCTGTATTTTTTATAGTAAATTAAATTATATTTTAAACATTTACCTTTTTATGTGCTTTCTTTTTCTTCTTCAGTATTCTCTTTTTCTTCATTGTCTTCTTTTTTCTTTGGTATGGCATTTATTTCATGTTGGCTATTTGTCTAGTCATCACTGTCATCTCCAACTATATCTACAAATAAATATCCAGCTACATCAGTAGCTTCAACTCCAGCTATATTTTGATTATCATTTTTTTATTGTTATCATCATCATCATCATTTTTCCTTTTCTTTTCATCATCGTCACCTTTTTCTTCATCAACGCTATCTTTACCTTTATTGGTGCCATTACCATCTTTATCAACATCACCATCAGTTTTGCTTCATCAACACCATCACATTCACCATCTTTACCTTCATTAGTACCATACCATCTTTATCATCATCACCGTCACCTTTGCCTTCACTAGCACCATCACCTCCACCGTTTTTACCTCCATTAGCACCATTACCATATTCACCATCATCATCACCACCTTTACCTTCAACAACACCTTCACCACTTTAACTTTATCTTTATCATCACCTTTAACTTTATCAATGGTATCACCATCTTTACATTCATCACTATCACATTTATCTTCATCAGCAGCATCATTATCTTTATGTTCATCACCATCACCTTACCTTCATCAGCACTTTCACCATCTTCGGCTTCATCTTCACCATCTTCATTATCATCATCATTACCTTCATCTTCATCAGCATCAGCATCAGCACCATCACCATCACCATCAATGTCATTTCCTTCATCATTATTATCATCATCAACATCTTTTGTTTCATCATCATTAATTGATCATTGTCATCTTCATCGTCATTTTCGGCTTCATCACTTTTAGCATCATAATCATCATCGTCATCATTTTCATTTGTTACTTCTTTATCAAAATTCATTTCTTCTTTTTCAGATTCTTTATTTTTCTCGATTACTTGATCTTCTTCTTCTTTTTCCTTTGTTTTTTTTCAAGTTTTCATATTCTTTTTTCAATAGCTTATTTTCTTTTTTTAGCGTCGCTATTTGCATAAAAATGGGCAAACACCTCCATTCTAGTTATTATAAAGCTGTGGATATGGGGTATATAACACAGCTGTTATACTAGTTTATGATTGATTTTTGGAGAGCATATTACATGTAGGTTATGTAGAAAGTAAATTGCAGTAAGTAAAGAACATAAAGATTTATAGTGGTTCGGGTAGGATGTGCCTACATCCATTGTCCATTTTCATTATTCTTTCTATGGATTTTTGATATAATATTTACGATGCAAGATATAATGATCTAAAGCTCAAAAGAAATAAGATATAGCTCAAGGAAGTCTGTTCCTCTATTCCTGGCTGCCTATTCCTATTCGGTTGTCTCTGTTAGGTAGTTCCTACTAGGTGATCGTGCTAGGATGCTCCTGCTAGCTGATCGTGCTAAGCTATTCCTGCTTTCCTCTGTCTTGTTTGCCATTATTGTTGTAAGCTTGGCTCTCCAAAATTCTCTCTCATTGTTGTTGGATGCTTTGGTATTTATAGGAGTGAAGAGATGGTGTGGTTAATTCGGTAAGTCAAGAAATTTCCATGTATAACTCGCCCAGAAGAAATATTCCTGAATATGCCAAATGTAGTTAATTATTTCCTAATATAAGCAGATTTCATTACATATATAGTTTGCTCGGTTCGACTAGAAGCTCTGTCCGGGGTAGGTTGGTACGGTAGAATGTATATGGACATGTCGATGGCAAAGTTTGGCTTGGCCTCCCTTCGGTTTGGTGGACTCCCCCTAGGCTTGGTTCAGTGTACCGCCAAGGCATGTGGCTTGGTATGTGTAGTACTAGCTTGGTCCAATGGGCTTCTCTGCCTTGGGTTTGGTGGGCTTCTTTGCCTTGGTTCGATCTCTAGACAATGCAACCCCTCTTAACCGAGCAAGATATCCTATTCGGTGGCCTAGGTTACTGGATGGAGAGAGGGGGTGCTTGCCTTTACTTCCTCTCAGCTGCTCCTTATGTCTTGCCATCTCTCATTTCTTTCCCTTCTTACGTTGGAAACGTTTAGGCACTCAACAGTCGGATTCCCCACCGGACCATTATTCAGGCTCCATAAAAATAATATGCTTGTTAGGACTCGAATCCAGACGGTGGATGAAAGGCACAGGTCTTTACCATTATGCTCTACATGTTTTCATGTCATAACTCCTTCATTTAAGTTAGAATTGAATGAAACTTAGACTAGTAGCTTCATATCATTTAGTAAAGTATTCCAATGCCTCTGAATGTTCCATTTTTTTTAATTAGATAGTAGCTCTCCAAGGTGGGGCCCCAGTTGGTTATGTGATGGACAAATTTTAAGATGATCATATCTTTCAATCCAAAACTCGGATCGGGACATGGTTTTGATGGACGTGCATGTCCCGATCTTAGGAACATTTTTCAAGTGCTTTGACCATATTTTCTATCTATGCCAAATTTGCCTTTAGCGTTTCGCCTTACACTTTTGATTAACTAGTGGCTCTTCTATTATGCACCTTCGGTTGTTTCCATGCTCCTTAACGTCTTTTCGTATTCACTATACTGTGGGCGAAAATGCCCACAATAGCTGTATTTCTTTTTTCGGCTTCTTTATTTCCAGTTTTATATCCTTTGGTTGTTTGTTGATTTTTTTTCATATTTTTGATCGACGACTGAAGATTTTTCTGTATCTAATGTAGTTTTAGCAGATTTTAGCTCTTTTGTAGTTCTTTGTTTTCCTTCTTTTCTCTGCAAATTAAAATCATTATTTTTTACCTTTTTCCTAATTTAAAAACTTGTTGAGAAATATATGTTCTGAAATTATTCTGAAATCTAATTATTAAGTTATCAAATATTTGACAAACAATTATTTGCTATTCATTTTCTATAATAGAATTCAGTGGTATTGTAATCAATTTACCCTTTTGGCAAGGAAATACTTAATTTTACTTGGAGTAAGTTCATGTAGTATTCATTTTGCAAAAGTCGGTTCATTTTAATGATAACTTATTTTTGGAGCAATTATTTTTTTAATAGCGCAGAACCAGTATTGCACAAAGAAATATTAGGTGTTAGTTTAGTTTATAATAAAAATTATAAAAGATAACACGAGTTATTGGAGTTTACCAATAGCAGGGTTATGCATACATGTATCTTGGACTTTCTTTATTTTTTCTCAATTGTTCCATCAAATGTTTTCTATTATTGCCGCCTATGAAATAATTTTCATTTTCTTCAATTTACAAACATATGGTAGCAGCACCAAAGGAAATACAAAATTTGCATTGGATAAAAAGTATGCCGAATTAAACAAAATAATCAGCAATCTTACAATATCGATTGTATTAATTTTCTATTTTTTTTTCTTTTCAAAGCTAACCGGATGTTTATTTCAATATTCTTTGCTTCGATCATTTTTGAATTACCAAAATATTTTTGTTTGAATGCTTTTGTTTAAGAGTTCATATCAAATTACTTCAAATGAGCTGCTGTTTGATTGTGATGCCTTCATTTGAGAACCCAAAAACTGTTGCAATGTCACTTTCTTTTAGAACTATTTTCATGTCTTCGAAATAAAAACGGTTTCTTCTATTGAAAAAAGTCTAATATCATATCTATAGGAGTTGATTCTTCAGATATGTCTTTGATTGTTATAGCTCCATCCATGAATGGATTAATAATATTAAAGAATGAAGTTTGCTTCAATAATGTTACATGCTTTTCTTGAAGTAACTTTTCTTTTAGTAAATGTTCTATCAGTGTATGGAATGACTTTAAGCTACTTCTATATCTTTCTAAATTATCTTTTGGCACTTCTGTTTTTTGTTTCTTTGTAGGTGTTTTTTTAGTGCTTTTTCTTCTTGATGGTTATTTTCTTTTGAAGGATGAAAGAACAACATCTTCTTCTGATTCTATATATTCTGAAGATTCAGATGTTGGGATTGTCAGAGATTCAGATTTTGAGAATTCAAGTTTGTGAGGAGATGCTGAAGATTCAAATTTAGAAGATTTAGGTAAATTCGCAAATTTATCGACTTGACGTGGTAATATGTTTTGTATGTCATGTTTTTATATGTTCGTCGTGGTCACCTACAACAGTTTTTAAAATTATCAAATTAGTGTCACATATATATGAGTAGCACATATGGGCATGACAAATATTTGCTAGATAAATAGTTGTCATGTCCATATGTATGACAAATATTTGAGATTGTATACTTTTTATGTAAATGTATATATACTAAAATTTCAATCTACCAACAATCTAAACATGGTTTGACAAATATTTGATATTATTAATATTTGCAGTAAAATAAAAATTAAATACACAAAATTACTCCCATAAATTGTTTGGCTATTTGTCTTCCTCATTTAATCATCTAATTGTTAACTGTAATTTTTCAAAGATGCATATATATTATAAGTTGTAAATGAGAGTGATTTGGGTCTAATTATTTTCAATTACAAGTATGTGGGCCAAAATTTCCCTTAAGATAATGGTAAATATCCACAGTCCATATTATGTGAAAGCTATACCTTAACAAATTTTCCTTGGGTGATAAATAAAACATGAGTATTGATTAATAAGCAGAGAAATAAGATTTTCCAGATCCTTTTGCATTCATGCTGTGAGTGAACAAGTTGACTAATTCATTGAATGATTTATTTTTCTTCCATAAACAACAATAAAATTCGTTTGATCAATAAAGTTGGATCTTCTATCCTCAGGTTAATATGTGTGCTCATTCATCAATTAGTTAAAATGTATTGGTTTAATTGACAAATATAATCTGAATGTATGATATTCAAGTGGGACAGAGAATCTAAAATACAGCATTTCACATACATTCCTCACTCTTTTTTCCCCTCCCTTTATCACATTACCTAATATTTACAGGACAATACAGGGATTCCACTAAAATTCAGCAATTATATATATTTAACTAGCTCTATATTTTTTTCTTCGCTCTCATCCCAAAAAATCACCAATGAATGTATTTTTATTTATTTTTTAAACCTTTTATGGTACATCAAATTTCTAAGCATCCACACATATGAATTCATATATTTTTAAAATAAACCAGTTCGATCCCCTAACATAGATGGAATAAACCCAGATTCATGCTCCAGTGTTCGCATAGAAGACTGCTACATAGTATCGGGAGACGACTGCATAGCAATAAAGAGCGGCTGGGACCAATACGGGATAAAGGTAGGGATGCCAAGTCAGCACATCATCATCCGACGGTTGACGTGCATTTCACCCTCCAGTGCAGTGATAGCCCTTGGATCAGAAATGTCTGGCGGCATCCGTGATGTACGAGCAGAGGACATCACAGCCATCAATTCTGAATCTACGGTCCAAATAAAAACTGTTGTAGGTCTTGGCAACTATGTGAAGGACATATACGTAAGACACATGAAACTTTATACCATGAAGTATGTTTTTTGGATGACCGGTAACTATGGAAGTCACCCTGATGATAAGTGGGATAGAACTGTTGTACCTGTGGTTACTAATATTAATTATAATGATGCTGTCGCGACCAATGTTACTATAGCTAGGAAGTTGGAGGGAATTGAGAATCATCCCTTTAGAAATATTTGCATGTCCAATGTGCATGCTCAGATGTTTAATCCTAAGTCTAAGAAAATATGGAACTGCACTTATATTAAGGGTGTTTCGAGTAATGTGCAGCCCACACCTTGCATTGCATTGCCGAGCAAGGGAGTCGAGACATGTCCTTTTCCTTCTGATAGGTTACCTGTTGAGGATGTTCACTATGGACCTTTGGTACTTGCCATTAATTTTTATGTTACGAAGGATCAAATAATGTTATAAATATAGCACAATGTATGATCAGATTGAACTTTGTTTCTATATTGTACTCTTTTATCTTCTTCTTAATTAGATAAAGATATATAAATATTGATCAGATGCTTGCTTATGCAATTTTTAGTTACCTGGTATACGTTATATTCTTCTATAATATTAGTTTGAGTTTGTTTTGTTGAAGTGATTATTGACTGTAGCAGCAAAGGTAGTTAGCTAGCTTTCTGGAATGCGTCATGGGCCGGCATTAACAATACATCAGTCAAAATTAGAATACTTTGCATTTAGTGAGAATATCTGCTCTTTGATAAAAGGATGGAACATGATTTATGCAGAGCTTTCCTCTGTTTATTCGCACAAAATACGAATCGAACTCCATGTCTTTTGTTCTTGAGTGTAAGATCGAATTAGCTGATAGTGATACTGTACTCAAGTCATCACACCATATTAGTAATTTGTTGTTGATCTCGACTTTGAGTTCGCTGAGAATTGATTCTACCCACATCACCTCGGTTGTGGTGCTTGTGAGGCTTCTGAACTCTGATTCAATACTGGATCTGGATATTGTGGGTTGTTTTCTCGAGCACCATGATACTGGACTCTCACCTAAGAAGACGCAGTAACCTATAGCCGATCTTTGGTCGCTTGGATTTGATGCCCAGTCAACGTCTGCAAATCCAGTTATCGTAAGATTTTTACTATCTTTAAATGTTAGACCGTAGTTTAATGTTCAACTTAGATACTGTGGTATCCTTTTTACTACCTTTCAATGTTCACTTAGAGGTTGATGTATAAATTGGCACACTTTATTGACGTTGAATGCAATTTCCAATCTAGTTATGGTTGCATATTGTAAAGCTCCGACAATACTCCTGTATTCCTTTTCATTTGCTATGGTTCACCTCTGTGTTTGGATAGATGTAAATTGCTAATCATGAATTTTGGCAGAGACTTAGCTTGATGCATTTTTTGTCTTGAAAAATGGATCATTGATGTACTTTTTCTAGCATAAGTGTATCTATGAGCTTGACACTCTATTTACTTCTATCCTTATAAAGTACCTGAGTTTACCTAAATCTCTTATTGAGAATTGTTTGTCTAAATGTTGAACTATATGATTGATCTCCTCTGCACTACTTCCGGTTATTATGAAGTCATCCACATATTATATTAAAATGTAAGTTGTAACATCCTTGTCAAATTTGGTGAAAAGAGAATTAATAGACTTTGCTGGTTGATAATTTAAACTGATGAGTGTTGTCTTTAGTTTGTCAAACTATACCATAGAAGCTTACTTTAGTCCATATATAGCTTTATGTAGCTTGCAGACTGCATCATTCTTTCCTGATTGTTTGAACCCTTGTGGTTGTTCTATGTCTCTCTCTTTTAAGGCTATTGATTGCTAATCATGGCCGAGTTGTGGACCAGGTCGCTCTCTTTAAGGCGGTTTGTGACTTATCCTAAAGGTGCAAAGCTATCTATCAACCGCTCCATCCTCAGAATAAAACAGCCTCTGAAATTTGATCAATTTGCTATTTGCACTACAACAAATTGTACCTAATATTGCACTTTCTAATTTAATTGCTTGTTAAGTTTCTTAAAGAGAGAAAAATGTAGAGGACAAAGAAGAAGAAAGAAAAATTGTCTATTACTTGCATTTTCTCTTCTGCCTATCCATCGTTTAAATATACAAAGAAAATTATATGCGTTACTGTAGTGAGGGAATGTTAATAGATTTGAATTTATTGCCATTTAAAATGAATTTAATTACCATTAACTTTTGCAACGGCTCAATAATAATGACTTATGAATATATATTACCATTACAAATTTGCAATGGTTCAATTACAATAATGGCTCATAAATATATGACTGTTATACATTTGCAATGGCTCAATTAGAATAATGGCTCGTAAATATATAACAATTAACCCGTTTTTATTTATTTTTTTAATTAATTCACCTAAAGTTCCAACAATCCCCCACTTTAGTTATTAAAAAAAATTTGAGCAATTTTTGAAAATATAAGATTGTGCATAAACAAAATGTATCTTTCGATTTGAATCTTTGCATAGTAAGTAAGCTTAAGTTTACTAGAGTGACTCAAAATCTTTAACTCAATTCCTGACATTAAACCACATACAACTTTTCTAAAGTGCTATCAATTAAGCCTGTACATTTATGGTCATGCACGTCTACCCTAGTTTAGTGAATGCTGTAGGAATCTTACCCAAAATTTCATAGGAAACAGCCACATTTCCACATCCGCACAGGTGAGTCTATCAAGAGTACTCCTGAAGGTAGGTGCTGCACTCCATTTAGATTATAGATCTCATTAAGAGTTTCTATTAACTCATCCTCTAATCACTTCAGTAATACATACTTCTAAATATATAAAAATAGCATGTTCAACTCATATCACTTTACAACTTGTTATTACCCGTTGAACCTAGTTCTTGGGATCTCTAGTCATTAGGTCGGGTTACCATTGTGCATGACTCAACAATCTAAAGGAAATAGTCCTATTCTTTTAGATGTAGAAATGACTTTCTCTCTGTCCACTCCATTCGTCAAAGGATCCGCGAGATTCTCATTAGTGCGGACATGATCCACTCTTACCGATCCTGAAGAGATATACTCTCTTACAGTACCGTGCTTACGATGAATTTGTCGTCTCTTACCATTGTAATAATGGTTCTAAACTTTTGTAATAGTCGTGGTACTATCACAATGGATTAATATAGCAGGTATCGGTTTTTCCCATAAAGGGATCTCAACTAGAAGATTTCCTAAGTAATCTGCTTCTTCACTAGCATTAGCTAGTGCTATCATTTCTGACTCCATAGTAGACTGAGCCAAGGTAGTATATTTCTTAGATTTCCAAAAAACCAACTCCTCCTGCAACGCTGAAAATATATCCACTAGTAGCTTTGGAATTCTCTAATAAAGTATTCTAATCTACATCATTGTATCCTTGAAGGACAATGGGAAACTTATGATATTGTAATCCAAGATTCATAGTTCTTTTTAAGGTATCTCATGACCCTTTCAATAGCATGACAATGCTATGTACTAGGTCTTTTAGCAAACCTGCAAAATAATCCCTCAACATATGCAATGTCGGGTCTAGTATAATCAATGGCATACTGAAGACTGCCAATGACGCTCGCATATTCAAACTGTCTTATATATTCACTATTATTCTTAAATAGTTTTACACTTGGATCATATGGTGTACTAGCAAGGTTTACACTCAAAGTAATTATATTTCTTTAACATCTTCTCAATATAATGAGATTGATCCAAAGAAATTCCCTTTACAGACTTAGTCATCTTAATACCAAGAATCGCACTTTCTTCACTAAGATCTTTCATATCAAAATTGGCACAGAGTATGGACTTAACATGATTTACAGCATGAATATTTGAACCAAATATAAGTAAATCATCAACATATAAGCATATGATAGTGCAAATGTTATTCTTGGATTTATAATAAATACACTTGTCACTTTCATTTACTTTAAAACTATGTAAAATAATTAGATTGTCAAATTTTTCATGTCGTTGTCTCGGTGCATGTTAATAACCATATAGAGATTTATGTACTTTACAAACTTTATGCTCTTGACCAGGTATAACAAAACTGTGACGCCCCACCTCTATGCTCACAATAACAAAGAGTATTAAAAGAAATACTGTCTGTTATTACGAAGAATAAGGCTAGATAGGAGCGGCCATCCGTAGTTGGGCCTTACACTAGTATTGGTTACCTCGATAGGAGTGGTATATATTTTTATTTTTCATCTCTTATTTATTTACTCTCATCGACATACCCAATTCCAGTATAAAACGAACTACGATGGTTCATAATAGTTTAGAACAATATATATAATAATAACATAGATAATAAAAATGCGGAACACAGATAATAAAAGTCTCATATATATATAACTGATGTCAGTTACAATACATTTGACACAATACATATGATACAACTACAACTGTCGACCCTGGAAGTTACATATACAAGTACATTATTGACAATAATATACATGGATACATATCATCCTATACTATGATACGACTACTCCAAAAGATATGAAGTGACTTCATAGCTCAAGCAGCAACCCAAAGCAAGATATCAACAACCTGAAATAACTCGGTTTGACCCGAGTATTAAATTCAAAAGAAAATAATACACGGGTCAGTCTAATTCAAACTCAGTTATTAAAGCACAGAAGCAATAATAAATAAATAGCAAATACACGACAGTCAAAATAAATCTCGTGTATCCGACTCCTCGATAAGAGAATCGGATAACGGCTGATATAACACTAAACAGTGTTAAACAACAAATCAGCAAATCTAATCATCAACAAGGATAAATAAAAAGATTATCAATGAAGATAATTTAGAAAACAACAGAATTGCCTAAATAGCAATTTAACAACAAAATCCAATTATTAAATAATAATTAGAAACTTAGAATCTAACTATCTATAGATAATTAGAAAATCACAAAAATGATCAACATCAAACCAAGTCAGAATACAATTTCAAAATATTGAATTGGACACACGAAACAATTCAAACAATTGAAATATCAATTAAAACGTCACTTCTGTGTGGCTGCAGTACACGCACGCATGCACTACCTCGCCACTACAGTGATGAAATACACAAAACCTCAATGAATCAGAAACAAACGGCATCAACTCAAACCAAAATGAACCAGATGGAACTGCAACGGCAGGCACAGCTTGACTCAAGTGAAGGTCAGGTCAGACCAGATAAAAGCATCAGAGTGCACATGAACCACAACAAAGCCAGGAACTCTTCAAAAATCAATGCCACTGTCTCAACAGTCAAAGTATCAAGTGCACCATGAATCAAGACAGTGAACTGAAGGGAAGGCATAAACTGCCACTCAAAAGAGCAGACATTGTTCAACCCAAAATACAAGACCAATGACACAATAAATATCAAAATGCAGACTCAAGTGCATCAAGACCAGAAATTCAAACCAATGCTCAACAACAAGCAAATATAAATGCAAACCAGACCAGAAAATAGTGACATGGTCCGGGACACTGAATTAAGTACACCTGAACCAAAATGAACAAATGCATCAGAGATGGGCTAATGGACAGAGCTCTAGGCCAAGAACAAAACAATTGTTGACTGCAAATGATATTACTGGAACAAGACTTTCAATGTCAAACAGTAATACTTCAAGCCATAGACAGAACCAAAGAAGAAAACCAACATCAGTGAAAATGTTTCAAACAAAATCACAGCATAACTTAGACTCAAAAAGAACAGACCTCAAATGCAATGTCCAGACCAGGTTACTGAACTAGCCGAGCTAAACAGCGGAAAACAAAAACACTTCATGCCATGGACAGGTCAAAACAAATTACTCCAATGCAATTGCACAATACAGTGAGCACATGACAAAGACAGAGGTCGAAACAAATAAGCAACCTAGTGCCACAAATGAAGTACTCAAGCATCGACTCCAAACAAGGCTACAACTTGTAACCATTGTAAAGAGGCACATGAACCACTACAACAAAGCCATAATTTACAGTGAAATACTAGAAACAAAACTCAAGAGCAATGTCAAATGCACAACAGGCCGGAACAGTACAAATCAAGCAAATGTAAAGTCATGGAATCGCATAAACAATGTCAAGTGACCGGAGTCAACTAGCATCGCAAAGTAAAAATAATTCATAGCCGGGTTTTATCAAAATTGAACAAGTCAAAAATCGAAGCCGTGGCCAACAAAGGATACCGAAGTCAAAGCAAAACAATATCGAAGAAAAATCGAACTGCCGAAACATAATACTCAAGTCGTATTAGATGTGAGTGAAATAAAAATCACTCACCTTTGTTTCCCTTAGCACGAATCAAAGATCGACAGCCAGAGTCGAAATCGTGGCCACAAAATCGAGCGAGGGCGAACTCGAAACCTAGCCGCCATTATTTTCTTTCGTTCATTTAGTTTTAGGGTTGTGGAAAATGAATGAAGCGGTCGGGTAAAGATAATTATCACGGCACCAAGCAACAAATGAAAATGGACCAGATTTCCTCTTAAAGCCCACACAATTTCTTAATCAAATTATTAAAGAATCACAACCCAATTTTAAAAAACTCCAAATAGCTATTTGAAAGCAATTTTTAATCGTCTAATGACGATAACTAACTGGGGTAAAACCCCGAGTTGTTACAGACTCCCCTCCTTATAAAAACTGCGTCCCCGTAATTTTCATAATTAAAGGTGTCAATAACATTAATTTTTCTAACATAAACCGGTTAAGCTAGAAAAATAAAAGTCGGGAATACAAACGCCAAAGAAATCTTTTAATTTCATAAAAGAAATTCACAAATTCTCAACAAAAATCTAATTATCAATAGATAATCAGAAAACAGCAAAACTGAATAAATGCAATTATCAGCAATATTCAACTATCAATTGGGTAATCAGAATACAGAAATCATAAAACAACAATATCTAATTATCGATACGATAATTAGAAAACGGCAAAATCTAAATATCAACAAAGACAATTAGAAAACACAAATCACAAATCGCAAAACCGCAATTATCTAGTTATCCAACAATTACTAGAAAACACAAACTTCATAATCAACAAACTCTAACTATCAACAGAGATAGATAGGAAACAGCAATTCAATATAACCAACATAATTTAGAATCAATTAGAGACTAGAAAATCTCATAATCAGCAGAACTAGCAAATATCCAATTATCAAAAACGATAATCAGAAAACACAAATATCTAATTAACAAAAACGATAATCAGAAAACATCAGATAATCAGAAATTTCAATTCAACAAATATCTAATTATCAAAAACGATAATCAGAACTCTCAAATCAACAAATATCTAATTATCAAAAACGATAACCAGAAATCTCAAATCAACAAATATCTAATTATCACAAATGATAATCAGAACTCAAATCAACAAATATCTGATTATCAAAAACGATAATCAGAAACAACAAATATCCGATTATCAAAAACGATAATCAGAAAACATCAAATATCTAATTATCAAAAACGGTAATCAGAAAACATCAATCAACAAATATCTAATATCACAAACGATAATCAGAAATCTCAAATCAACAAATATCTAATTATCTAAAACGATAACCAGAAATCTCAAATCAACAAATATCTAATTATCACAAACGATAATCAGAACTCAAATCAACAAATATCCGATTATCAAAAACGATAATCAGAAAACATCAAATATCCGATTATCAAAAACGATAATCAGAAAACATCAAATATCCGATTATCAAAAACGATAATCAGAAAACATCAAATATCTAATTATCAAAAACGATAATCAGAAAACATCAATCAACAAATATCTAATTATCACAAACGATAATCAGAAATCTCAAATCAACAAATATCTAATTATCTAAAACGATAACCAGAAATCTCAAATCAACAAATATCTAATTATCACAAATGATAATCAGAAGCATCAAATATCTAATTATCAATACGATAATCAGAAAACACAAATATCTAATTATCAAAACGATAATCAGAAATCAACAAATATCTAATTATCTAAAACGATAACCAGAAATCTCAAATCAACAAATATCTAATTATCAAAAACGATAATCAGAAATCTCATAACAGCAAATGTCTAATTATCGATATGATAATTAAATCTCATAACAACAAATATCAAATTATCGATACGATAATTAAATCTCATAACAGCAAATATCTAATTATCACAAACGATAATCAGAAACAACAAATATTTGATTATCAAATACGATAATCAGAAACATCAAATATCTAATTACCTGCAGATAATTAGAAACAACAAATATCTAGAAATCAATTAAGATACTCTAGAAAATCAACATAAAAGGTTGGATCTATCCCATCAGATGGCGAGTTTTAGCTATGCCGCACATGCATCAACAAATGGCCGAAGCCTACCAAGCACTATAAAATTTTAGCGCCCATCAGATGACCCGAAGGTCCGTAGAGTGACCCGAAGGTCTAGTACTGGTATTTGACCCGAAGGTCCTCAGAGTGGCCCGAAAGCCCAACAAATGACCGGAAGGTCCAGCAGAGTGGCCCAAAAGCCCAACAAATGACCCGAAGGTCCAACAGATGACCCGAAGGTCCAACATAGTGGCTCGAAAGCACACAAAATCATCAGAATCATCAAACATCAGATGTTTCAATTAACGAGTCCGGAATTAACCGAAATAGCAAACGCACATGTCCCATACCACGTGTTTTACTAAATCATTTGATTATGTTCATCGTTTCCTTGAAAGTGCAAAATTGTGTATTTTGTAAAAATAACATTTTACATTCTCAAACGGACAAGTCCGGAATTAAGCGAATCAGTAAAAGTAAGGGTTCATAGTCCTCGATTTTGCTGAATTTTTTAAATCGCTTCCTCATTCTTTTGAAAGCGCAAACTATAAAAATTTTGTATTTAACATTTTACGTTCTCAAACGGACAAGTCCGGAATTAAGCGAAACAGTAAAAGTGAGGGTTCATAGTCCTCAATTTTGCTGAAGCGTTTAAATCGCTTCCTCATTCTTTTGAAAGCGTAAACTGTAAAAAATTTAAAACAATTTTCAGAACACGTGATTAAACAGCAACCTCAGTAGCAATTTCGAAAAGGAAATTGCACTTCCCAAAACATCGTAAAACGAATCTCAAAATCAGCATTGCGGAATAACCGCTTGAAAATCCACTTTAAAATTTGACGGTTACTGAAGCCAAAGCGACAGTAATTTTTATACGTCAAAATCTCATCAAAATAATTCACATCAAAATGTAATACTAGTGAATTTTCATTCAAAAAGTGTCAACAAAACACCGTGCTTTAAAAATTTAGCACCGATGTAAAAATCCCGTTATAAAAATAACGGCAACAAAATACGTTTAAACCAAACACCGGTTCAACGTAAAATTAATGCAGTATCGTGCAACTCAAATTTGCACGTACTACAAAATGAACAAAGAAATCATTCGAATGTATCTTCAATGAAGATAATTCCAAAACAGCAAAAATCTCAACAAAAATCACATAACTGCAATCGCTTCGAATCCTCTAGCCGGATTCGAAATTTTAAAAGAAACAAAATAAACCCAGCTATGTAAACAACAAATGAAATCTATTTCAATTTCATATTTTGATTTTTAAATCAAAAAGGTTATCAGCTGTATTCAGCGAAGACAGTCTCACTGTTTCCGCTGCGCACTCTGATAAACAGAACACAAATTATTCAATCATCAAAACACAGTTTCACTTTTATTTTTAAATAAAGATATTTAAAAAAATTCCTCATAATTTCAAAACTTTAGTTTTGACTCAAAACACAACTAAAAACATCGACAAATAGTTGTAATACATGTTCCATCTAAGTTATGTTTTATATTATGTCCATAAACCCCAAGCTCTGATACCAACTATGACGCCCCACCTCTATGCTCACAATAACAAAGAGTATTAAAAGAAATACTGTCTGTTATTACGAAGAATAAGGCTGGATAGGAGTGGCCATCCGTAGTTGGGCCTTACACTAGTATTGGTTACCTCGATAGGAGTGATATATATTTTTATTTTTCATCTCTTATTTATTTACTCCCATCGACATACCCAATTCCAGTATAAAACGAACTACGATGGTTCATAATAGTTTAGGACAATATATATAATAATAACACAAATAATAAAAATGAGGAACACAGATAATAAAAGTCTCATATATATATATAACTGATGTCAGTTACAATACATTTGACACACATATGATACAACTACAACTGTCGACTCTGGAAGTTACATATACAAGTACATTATTGACAATAATATACATGGATACATATCATCCTATACTATGACACGACTACTCCAAAAGATATGAAGTGACTTCATAGCTCAAGCAGCAACCCAAAGCAAGATATCAACAACCTAAAATAACTCGGTCTAACCCGAGTATTAAATTCAAAAGAAAATAATACACGGGTCAGTCTAATTCAAACTCAGTTATTAATGCACAGAAGCAATAATAAATAAATAGCAAATAGACGATAGTCACAATAAATCTCGCGTATCCGACTCCTCGATAAGAGAATCGGATAACGGCAGATATAACACTAAACAGTGTTAAACAACAAATCAGCAAATCTAATCATCAACAAGGATAAATAAAAAGATTATCAATGAAGATAATTTAGAAAACAACAGAATTGCCTAAACACCAATTTAACAACAAAATCCAATTATTAAATAATAATTAGAAACTCAGAATCTAACTATCTATAGATAATTAGAAAATCACAAAAATGATCAACATCAAACCAAGTCAGAATACAATTTCAAAATATTGAATTGGACACACGAAACAATTCAAACAATTGAAATATCAATTAAAACGTCACATCTGTGTGGCTGCAGTACACGCACGTGTGCACTGCCTCACCACTACAGTGATGAAATACACAAAACCTCAATGAATCAGAAACAAACGGCATCAACTCAAACCAAAATGAACCAAATGGAACTGCAACGGCAAGCACAGCTTGACTCAAGTGAAGTTCAGGTCAGACCAGATAAAAGCATCAGAGTGCACATAAATCACAACAAAGCCAGGAACTCTTCAAACATCAATGCCACTGTCTCAACAGTCAAAGTATCAAGTGCACCATGAATCAAGACAGTGAACTGAAGGGAAGGCATGAACTGCCACTCAAAAGAGCAGACATTGTTCGACCCAAAATACAAGACCAGTGACACAATAAATATCAAAATGCAGACTCAAGTGCATCAAGACCAGAAATTCAAACCAATGCTCAACAACAAGCAAATATAAATGCAAACCAGACCAGAAAATAGTGACATGATCCGGGACACTGACTCAAGTAAACCTGAACCAAAATGAACAAATGCATCAGAGATGGACTAATGGACAGAGCTCTAGGCCAAGAACAAAACAATTGTTGACTGCAAATGATATTACTGGAACAAGACTTTCAATGTCAAACAGTAATACTTCAAGCCATAGACAGAACCAAAGAAGAAAACCAACATCAGTGAAAATGTTTCAAACAAAATCACAGCATAACTTGGACTCAAAAAGAACAGACCTCAAATGCAATGTCCAGACAAGGTTACTAAACTAGCCGAGCTAAACAGCGGACAACAAAAACACTTCATGCCATGTACATGTCAAAATAAATTACTCCAATGCAATTGCACAATACAGTGAGCATATGACAAAGATAGAGGTCGAAACAAATAAGCAACCTAGTGCCACAAATGAAGTACTCAAGCATCGACTCCAAACAAGGCTACAACTTGTAACCATTGTACAGAGGCACATGAACCACTACAACAAAGCCATAATTTACAGTGAAATACCAGAAACAAAACTCAAGAGCAATGTCAAATGCACAATAGGCCGGAACAGTACAAATCAAGAAAATGTAAAGTCATGGAATCGCATAAACAATGTCAAGTGACTGTAGTCAACTAGCATCGCAAAGTAAAAATAATTCATAGCGGGGTTTTATCAAAATTGAACAAGTCAAAAATCGAAGCCGTGGCCAACAAAGGATACCGAAGTCAAAGCAAAACAACATCGAAGCAAAATCGAACTGCCGAAACATAATACTCAAGTCGTATTAGATGTGAGTGAAATAAAAATCACTCACCTTTGTTTCCCTTAGCACGAATCAAAGATCGACAGCCAGAGTCGAAGTCGAGGCCACAAAATCGAGCGAGGGCGAACTCGAAACCTAGCCGCCATTATTTTCTTTCGTTCATTAAGTTTTAGGGTTGTGGAAAATGAATGAAGGGGTCGGGTAAAGATAATTATCACAGCACCAAGCAACAAATGAAAATGGACTAGATTTCCTCTTAAAGCCCACACAATTTCTTAATCAAATTATTAAAGAATCACAACCCAATTTAAAAAAACTCCAAATAGCACTTTGAAAGCAATTTTTAATCGTCTAATGACGATAACTAACTGGGGTAAAACCCCGGGTTGTTACAAAAACCTTCGGGTTGGTCCATATAAATCTCCTTTTCTAATTCACCATTCAGAAAAGCAGTTTTTACATCCATTTAGTGAATTAGTAGATCATATAGTGAAGAAAAAGAAATTAATATTTGAATTGATGTTATTCTTGTAACGGGTGAAAAGGTATCAAAGAAGTCAATGTTTTCTTTTTGTCTAAATCATTTAGCTATAAGACGAGTCTTATATTTATCAATTGTACCATCAGGTTTCAACTTCTTTTTAAGTACCCATTTACAACCTATAGTTTTATAATCTGGAGGTAAATTAAGTAGATACCAAGTTTTATTAGATTCAAGAGATTCTATTTCATCATTTACAACTTCTTGCCAGAGATCTGAATTCAAAGAAGATAGAGCTTCTTTTAGATTAGCAGGGTCCTCTTCTAGTGCATAAGCATAATATTCTGGACCAAAATCTTTAGCTATCCTAACTGTTTTACTTCTACTAAGTTCAGATTCACTTTCTATAATATGTTCGTTATTTCTGATTATTGGATTATTAGTGGTAAAAGTGCCCCCACTATTTCTAGTTTAAACGGAAATTTATTTTCAAAAAAATCGGCATCATTTGACTCAATAATAACTTGAGTATTCAAATCAAAAAATATATATGCTTTACCGTTAATGGAATAACAAATGAAAACACATTCATATGCTCGACTTACTAATTTAATTCTTTTATGGTCAGGAATATGAACATACACTAAGCAACCCCAAGTTTTAAAATATGACAAGTTGGGTTTATGTTTTTAAAAATCTCAAAAGGTGAAATTTTGCTATTAGATTTAGGAATTCTATTTAAGACATAACAAACAGTTAATAAAATTTCCCTCCACTGGTGAGATTCTGCACCCGAATTTAATAAAGTAGCTACTACTAATTCGATAAAGGTCCAATTTTTTCTTTCATCTTTACCGTTCATTTCAGGCGAATAGGTGGATTTCTCACATGAATTATACCATGTTGTTTATAAAATTGAATGAATAAGTTAGATTCATACCATGTTCCTCTATCACATCGAAATCTTTCAACTTTCTTATTAGATTGATTTTCAATTTCAGTGACAAATAATTTAAACGTACCTAACGTATCACTTTTACTCTTCATGAGATAAAATAACTATAATTAGAGCAATCGTTAATAAAAGTAATAAAGTAGCATTTGCCATCCCTAGTTAGAGTACCATCAAGTTCGCATATATCAGAGTATATTAAATCTAAAGGTTCTGACTCTCTAAACACATATTTATGTGGGGTCTTAGTAATAGTTCGGCTACAATATTCACATTTTTCTGAATCATTTATGGAAACTTTAGAGATTAGGCCTAAGTTACTCTGTTATAAATTAGTCGCTTATAAACATGACAAAGTCTACCATGCCAAATATTAAAATCACACAGCATATAAACAGAACCATTAACTTCAACATTCAACTTAAACATTTCGTCTACAACATATTCTTTACTAACAAAAAAACCATTTTTTAGTGATGGTGTACAAGTCAGATCCAATTGTTTGAGTAAAACCAACTTTATTTAACAAGAAACCAGATACTAAATTTGTCCTCATCTCTAGAGTATCCATCATGTCTTTCAGCAGTAAATTCTTTCCAAAGGTGAACTTTAAATCTACAGTCCCAATTCCTGCAACAATAGTGGTTTGAGAATCTCCCAATATCGCTTTCATGTCATACCAACATTGTATGTTTTAAACATTTCATGATCATAGTAGACATGGCAAGAAGCACCAGTGAAACGACCCGCCTTCCTATGCCCAGGAAGACGCATCATTATTAAGAAAGAAAGGGATAGAAAAGAGAAAAGAAGAGAAGAAAGAACTAAACAATATCAGAATCTCACAGCGGAAACGGAACAAAATATAATATATCACATAACTATTACATAGTCTTTACATAATCAGAGTATACATCTTATACAACACAATACGCTAGACAGTTATAAAACCTGTCTATCATACAACTCAAGATACAACAAAAGACTCAGAGAAACCAACACAGCGGAACACTATATATCTACGGATGCTGAAGCCTCCTGCTCCATATCTCCTCCATAGATTCGTCAAAGCTAACCTGAATCCCTTGGCTACTCGTAAAAATTTGAGTACCCAAGAGTTTAATAAAATAGAAAATAAACACTTGGGTCAGACATGGGTCTGGTGTGAGTAAACGGGTTAAACTTGCTTAATTTCAAAATCCTTTTGAAAACAAAGGTATCACGTAAGACTCCCCGCACATAAACACGGAAAAGTTTTTACCTTACGTTAACCAAAACATTGATAGAAAATCCGATTATATTATAATAGGGTCTAGGGTTTTCAAATAAATACTCATATAGCTGAAATTGTTACATTATTAAATTCCAGCATACTAGCCACAAAGTGGGTTATACAATCAAGTCCGAGATCACTTATTGGAAGTTGGATTTCCATACAATGGCAGGGCTACTGAGGTACCGCCTGTCACAGTACGTGGCCTAGATCACCGTACCGAGGAGTACGCCCGCTCCCCTGCAACACAAAGCCGGAACCATCCCTTACTGGATAATTCCGAATAAAATCACCCCACGGTTGTGATCAGCAACCGCACCACTAAGCCGAAATAAAAAGGGACATCTAGACAGGGATGACCTTACTCTCAGTGGAAGCTACCCATGAAGCCTTGCTGCACCTCCCCTGTTTTAGCCATTCCCGGTTGATGAGGCTTGAGGCTACGATTACCTTTAATCAGAACACATCACTTAGAATGCTCATCGTCCACCTGACGATGTGCTGAAAGCATTCAATCCATACAAGTTCGTTCCGGGTTCGAACGAAAACGAAGGCATTATCTCGTTACACTCGTTTTGGAATCACCCTCAGAGTTAACGACAATAACCCTTGCACTCTGAATCTTCATCTTCACTTGAGATTCACGACCTATCGTTAATTTGGATCGATGTGGTATTCGGATATCCAAATCTGGAAACCCGATCCCGGTCTCATCGAAATCCAAAACGTATCTTTTAAGGCCAAGTTGTTTTAAAGTTAAAACAATTCAATTCAATTATCTATATACACATAGATAGATAATTCACAATATCACCATAGATAATCCACACTATTATCAAAAATGGATAATTCACATTATCATCATAGTTCAATCAATACATTCATATCACAGATTAGCACATATCTCATCAGAGATATCAAACAATGCAAAGCATTCAATATTATTCAACCATCCATAAGTAATGATTTATACTATCTCTAATTAATTTAACATAAATTAAATTAATTACTTCATTATAAATCCTTCTTACTTAACCATTAATTAATTATAAATAAATTAATTAATTATCCTCTAATTATTCATTTCAATTAATCATCCTTGATTAATTATCTTTTAATTACTTTAAGTAATTAATCCTTAATTAATTATATAAATTAATTATTCTTAACCATTATAGTAATTAATCTTTAATTACTTCATTAATTAATTAACTATAATTAATTATCTTAATCCTTAATTAATTACTCTTTAATCACTTATTATTGATTAATTAGTTTTAATTAATCAACCCTTAATTACATCATTAATTATTAATTAATGATTTCTAATTACTCTTAATTAATTATCCTATTTAAATTAATTACATTAAGTAATTAATCTTTAATTAAACCACATTTATTAATCATCTTTGATTAATCTCATCCAGTAATTAACTTCCCTTAATTACTTCATTACATAAATTAATTACTCCTTAATTAATTATCTTTAATTAATCCCTTGATTAATTACAAAAAGTAATTAAACTCAAATTACTTCTATTCTTAAATCATCTTTCATTAATTACATCCAGTAATTACCATTAATTACTTTACTAAGTAATTACAGTCCATTTAATTAATCACATTAATTAATTAGTCTTAATTAATCTTATTTATTAATTAACTTTAAGTAATCACATTAATTAATTATCTATGTAATTAATCCCTAATTACCTTTCATTAATTACTTCCATAAAGTAGTTATTCTTTTTAATTACATTTAGTAATTACAAATTTATTACTTACACTAAGTAATTTACTTAATTAATTATATTAAGTAATTAATCCAATTCAAAGTTTATCCTTGATTAATTAATCAATTAATTAAATTATCTTAATTTAATTAATTATCCTAATCACTACTTAATGGTCCCATCATTAACTACCCATTAACATCCCATTTATTACTTACCCTAAGTAATTATCTTTAATTAATCTCATCACTAATTAATTATACCAATAAATTTTATTAGGTGATAATTCTTTTAATTACCCACTAATTAATTATCACAACTTTAACTAACTTTAAAGATAAATTCTTTATCTTTATTAAATTCTTAATTACATCATTAAATTTCCATTGGAAAACATTTTGCAAATTTATTTTATAATTGAAAGATTTGAAAACATTTTATAATTCAATTATATAATTGAAATTATATAATTTCTTTGACCCAAAACAATTTAAACATTAAATTTTAAAAACTTAAATAAACATTCCTTTAAAAAAATTTCACTTTAAATTTACTTTAAAACTTAGTTAAGCCCAGGCTCGAAATACTCACCCGAACCCTACCCTCAAACACCCTGAGTCAAACTCGTACCCTCACCGAGCAAAACACGGTACACTCGTGATCTCAAAAACTTTGAGACAACACTCAGAATCACTCGAGAAAATTCGAGAAAAACCCGAGACAACAACTTCTCCCCAAATCATCGCCTGTCACCAACACGTACACGATAACGTGCACGTTCACGTGCACAATGACCACGATCGCTGACGAACTCCTCTCTGGCCTTCGACGAGTCGACCCAAACCTCGGCAATACCACGCGATCACCTAGTTAACTCGATTCGATCTAGGATCGAATTCGTCCCAAAAACCCATACCACCTGAACATACATCATCGGAAAAACGACCATTGCCGTTGATCTCAACCACGAGTTTCCTCACCGACATCACCAGACCTACATCTCGACTTCCCACTCCTGATCCCCACCTCGCGATCACCTCCGATCCCCCATTGCCATCGCGAAAACTTCGAGAACATCATCGTTCCAAACTGTCCTTGGAACCCTAGTTTAGCTACGACTTCACAACTCGAACATCAGAAAAATTCATCTCCATTTTTCCAGAGTTCGTCAACACACTGGCCACCTTCGACAACAACCCCGACTTTTATTTCAACGCCGATTGCCGGAAATTCGCCAAAACCCATATTCTGATCATCCCAGAATATCTCAATGAATAGAAACTTTAAAATCGTGATTTCTATATTAAAATTCATTATTTACAAGTTCAAATTAGGTTATAGAATCAAATCGTGTAATTTAGATGATTGATTTTTCTGACTACAATTGAACATCACTGTTAATTCCCATTTCTGAGAAAATTGCTTAATATATTTACTTGAAATTATTATTTTTTAAAATAGCATCTGGCTAGTACTAACATATTTCATTTAAAGATTAAATCCTAAAGAGATTGGGAAGAGAGATTAGGATTTTTTGAACTTAGTTTTTGTCTGTTACACAAAACAGAGACAGGTATATACATATTCACAAACATGCACACAGATATATCATTTTTATATATATGCAAATACTTTAATTCATCCATGCAAACATATCTACAATCATTACTTCAAATACTATCTCATGTATCAAAGTATACAACCAGATTTAGTTTTTAAAAGTTAGTTTACTCACAAGGTTATAAAACAGAGAACATGTCTGTATAGATTTCAAATATTTCACATGCATCACACTATATACATATATATTCACATCTATGCATTTATATAGACATAATATACTATATTACTTCAACAAGCATCAAGCATAAGATCAGGTTTAATCTGTTTTTAAAGGAAAAGGTTTACTCACTTTAATAAAGCAGAGAACAGAGCCTCCATTTTGAAAAGCTTTTGATAACTTTTGAACTTTAAAACTGAAAAATGCTTCTTTGATTTATAAACTGAAATTGCTGAAGAATGCTTTAGCTTGAAATCAAAGTTGAACTGCTTTGTTTCCAGGAAGAAATGCTTGCAGGCTGGTTCATCTCAGGTTGAAGATGAATGCAGGCTAATGGTTTGAAAATGAAATTACAGGATTTGAAAATGAAAATGGTTTGCATGCTTTTGATTTTGATAATGGATTACAGATTTGAAAAGGTTACAGGGAAAATGATTTGCATTTTGGAATGAAGAGGATTGCTGATTTGTTTTGAAGAGTTGTTTACATATTTTGGTTTTGAAGAGTTTGCTTACTTTATTTGTTTTAGGTTTTGTTAACTAAGCTTTAGATTTTGAAAAGAAAACGAATGGAATGGAAAAGGAGTTGTTTATATAAAGGCTGGAATTATATGTAAATAAAAATAAAAGAAAAACTAACTTCAATTTGACACTTGTCCTATAATATAACATTTGTCATATTAGTTGCTTAACAATTTAACACATGTTTCCTTTAAGTTAATTAGTTACATTTAAATGTAAATGAAAGATTAATACAAGATCAAGCTTAATGAATTAGTGTATAAAGATATATATATATATATAATTCTAAAAGTGTTGGATGTATTTCGACCGGTCTTTGCCGAACCAAATACCAGCTCTCTCCCAAGCTACCGAACCACCTCCTTCCTCATGCCTACCGGACCAGAGTGCCTACCGAACCAACCAGACACGCAGAACTACCGAACCAATTCCAAAGCAGCCTTCGCCGAATCAAACATCAACCCCTCTCCCATTCATCACCGAACCATCACCCCGGGCCAAGGATGTCGAACCACCTCCTACTGAGCCAACACCACTCCACCCATTACCGATCCAAACGACATACCTCCTACCACCAAACCAAAACTCCACCGGTCCATTCATCTCCTTCCACCGAACCAAGCTCCTACCGGACCACCTACTACCGGACCAAGACATTCCGAACCAACACTACCAGGCTAGATCGCGTCAGCCCAGGCCCGTCAACAGCTGTATACATCCAAGACCCCTACCCCTAGCCTCACTCTATAAATAGAGGGGCAGGGGTACAACAATGGGGACAAGTTTGAGAGCTCAAGCACGGAGAGAACTTTCAAACAACTTTCTTTTACTTGTATCAAAGCCTTGTACTTGTAATCAAAACAAGAGAAGAGAAATAACATATAAGTGGACGTAGGCACATTTTGGCTGAACCACTATAAATCTGCGTGTCTTTTTACAGTTTAGCCCCTGCTTTTCATATATTTGCATAAATCACCCGAATCACTAAGAACAACATAAGATCTACTAAATCATACAATTTTGAGGTGTTTGTCCATTTTTTGTGCAAACATTTTTGGTGCTTTCACTGAGAGTCTTGAAGCTCGAAGCTTCAGCTTCTTCCACTTAACCTTTTTCCTAACAACATCATCCATCATCTGGAAACATGCCTCCCAAGCAGAAAAAAGATGTTAACAAAGGAAAAAACATCGCTTCCAGCAGTCTTCCAGATCCAGCGGTCACAGATCAAGTAAATCGTCCTCCTCTAGCTGCAGTACCGAATGAAGGACAGGCTAATCCGACCACTCCTACCGTAGAACAGCCCGCAGCAATTACTAGGGCAGATCTAGACAGGGTTGTGGTTGAAGTAACTAATCGCTTCACGTCCCAGCAGGAAGCCTTGGTGGACCATCTCATGTCACGCTTAAGGGATGCTGAAGAGTCCAACCGCAACACTAAATCATGGGGCGAGTCCCAGTCTGAAGGGTCTCGGAGACAACAAAGATCTTCCTTCTTCGAAGGAGCTAACAGCAGAAGCAGCCATGGTAGGAATCAAGATCGAGCACAGCCCGAAGTTAGGCCTGAAGAAACGCTTGGAACCGAACCCCACGGGGGAGGTGTAGGGCGAATGTCAACTATAGCTGAGTCTGTCATACTGCCTAACCATGGAAACGCCAGTGAACGGGGCCGAGCTAGAGTCCAGCCCGAAGTTGGACCCGAGGAAGTGCTTAGATCAGAACCCAGTAGGGGAAGATCAAGGCAAGGGCCCACTATGGCTGACCCTAGCGTGCTCCCAGAAGACCAAAGGCAGCCACCGGAGAGTATGAGGAATGATAGACGATACCATCCCTATAGATCATCTGGACGGGATCAATCCCACAGAACAGAGCCAAATTCGTTTCTATCTGCTCCAAATTCTGATGAAAGGATGGCACGCTTATTCAAAGAGTGTGTCCAACGGGAGCAAAGAGATCGAGGGATAGGCGCAAGGGTAACCAGCCTTTTCGCCCGCAACATCGAAATTGCTATCACCCCCCGGGAATGGAAGATGCCAACAATGGAACCTTACAAAGGCACCTCCGACCCCGTCGTACACTTGCAGAGATACACACAACATATGCTCATGAGTGGAGCGCCAGAGGGAGTACTGTGCAAATGCTTTCCACTCTTCTTAGAGGATCTCGCTACCTCCTGGTTCTGTCATCTACCTCAGGGATCCATCAGCTCGTGGGAAATGTTGAAAGAAAAGTTTATCAGTCAGTTCTGCATTCATATGGAACAACCTAAGGACGCTTATTCCTTATCCAGCGTCAAACAGAAGCCTGGAGAGAAACTGCAGCAATACCTAGCCCGATTCAATGCCGCAGCAGCCGCAGTCCAAGATGCCGATGAGAAGCTTATTCTAATGGTCCTCTGTAGTGGTGTGCATCCGGACACTAAATTTGCTAGAAGGTTGACAAAAGAAAAACCAGCTACTTTACCCGATTTCTTCCATGAAGCCGGGAAATATATGAGGCTTGAGGATGCTGCCATTGAGGGGCAGCCAGGACAGCAAAATAAGGCAACTCACAGCAACGCCCCTACTGTGGCAAGGGACGTTCGAAGAAATGATTCCAGAGACAATGCTGGGAGCAAGAAGGGAGAAAAGCGCCTATATCGGCCAGGACCGAGATTCGACACTTACACTCCCTTGAACGAGACCGTCGAAAATATCTTCCTTGCCACCCAAGACGAAGTTAGATACAAACGCCCACCATACAAGAAGGAATCAGATAACGCGCAGAAGTCTGGAAAGTTCCGCCGCTTCCACGAATCTCATGGGCACGATACCAATGAATGCCATCATCTCCGGGACTTGATTGAGGAACACATCAGGAGGAAGAAACTGGAACGCTATGTAAAAGGTCAAGACAGAGCTCCAGCTCCTGCCAATGAGAACCCAAGGCTACCCTCACCGGAGATCGGCAGAGGAAACCACAACACTAGCGGCTCTAGTCAAGAGAAGATAGTGGTCCATACCATCTCAGGAGGACCGCACATCACAGACAGGAGATGGAAAGAGATGGAAAGATATGGAAAGTCGCTCAGAGACAATAAAGACTGTGTCAATTCAGTTATAGAAGAACGCCACCCGAAAAGGAAAGAAAGTGATGACATCACATTCGGTAAGTGTGACCTAGAAGGAAGGCAATACCCTCACATGGATTCCATGGTTATCTCTGCCCGGCTCGGTCCCGCCGAAGTTTACCGAATCTTAGTGGACACTGGAAGCTCAGTAAATATCATGTTCAAACATGCCTTCGACAAAATGAAACTATCAATGAAGGATGTATCTCCCTGCGATAAACCACTACACGGTTTCACTGGAGATGCGAAGATGCCCCTCGGGCAACTGGACCTCTTTGTTGAGATTGGAAGCCATCCCCGCTCCATTGTACGGAAACAAACGTTTGTGCTAATAGAAAACCATTCGGCCTACAACGCCTTCTTAGGAAGGCCGGCTTTGTCTGACTTCCAAATTGTCCTAGCCCCATGGTGCCTAAAGATGAAATTTCCAACGGACAATGGAGTAGGGGAAGTAGAAGGAGACCAGGACATTGCTCGAGACTGCTATGTGACCGAACTTCGCAACAACCACAGGAAAGATAAAGGGAAGGGTGTAGAGGTTTCCCTCTGCACGAAAAGTCTAGAAGCATAGCAACAAAAGAAAGCCCCTCCTCTTCGATATACCAGCGACCCTTTCAATGAATTAGACCTTAGGGACAAAGAGGAGGAGGCCACCGCCGAGCCTGCAGAGGCTATGGAGTTTGTATCTGTAGACAAGCACGACTCAAGTAGACTATTAAAAATTGGGTCCCAACTAAAAGCAGAGTTGAAGGAGCAACTCATTGACTTTCTCCGCCACAACTTGGATGTATTCGCATGGTCACACGCTGATATGACCAGAATCTCCCCCGACGTAGCATGCCACGTACTAAACATTGATCCTACCAAGGCGCCCGTAAAACAAAGAAAGAGAAGTATGGGGGCAGAGCGATCGGCAGCCCTCGATGAAGAAGTAAAGAATCTACTCGCCAATGACTTCATACGAGAAGCCATCTACCCGGAATGGATCGCTAACCCGGTGCTGGTAAAGAAGGCTAATGGGAAGTGGCGAACATGCATTGACTTCTCCAACCTAAACGACGCCTGCCCAAAGGATTGCTTCCCACTTCCCCGAATCGACCAACTTGTAGACAGCACAGCCGGGAACGAGCTCTTATCTTTTATGGATGCATACTCAGGGTATAACCAAATTCCTATGCATGCTCCCGACCAAGACCACACTAGTTTCATCACCGACCGAGGTTTATACTGCTATAAGGTAATGCCTTTCGGACTTAAAAATGCAGGAGCCACCTACCAGCGCCTCGTCAACAAGATGTTTGCGGGGCTAATAGGGCAAACTATGGAAGTGTACGTGGATGACATGATGGTAAAGTCAAGGAAAGCCGACGATCACGTAAGCCACCTAGGCGAGATGTTCCAAGTACTTCGACAGTATGGAATGAAGTTGAATCCTCTAAAATGCTCCTTCGGAGTGTCATTAGGAAAGTTCTTAGGATTCATCGTCCATGCCAGAGGGATTGAAGCAAACCCTGAACAAGTCCGAGCGCTAAGGGATAACAAGATACCTTCCACTCGGAAGGAAATGCAAAGCCTGAATGGAAAAGTGGCCGCCCTAAGTCGATTCATCTCCAAAGCAACAAACAAGTGTGTCCCATTTTTCGAAGCTCTAAAGAAAGACAAAGGAAAGTTCGAATGGATCGACGAATGCCTGACCGCTTTCCTTAACTTAATCGAACACCTCTAGAAACCACCGGTACTCTCGACTCCAAGCAAAGGCGAAGAATTATACCTGTACCTTGCTGTGTCATCTCACGCCCTAAGCGCTGCCTTGGTAAGGGAAGACAATCGCACGCAGCGGCCGGTTTACTTCGTCAGTAAGAGGTTTACGGGGGCAGAAGTCAGATATCCTAAACTTGAGAAGCTAGCATACTGTTTACTAATCACATCGCGGAAACTGCGTCATTACTTCCAGTCCCATTCCATCAAAGTTCTGATCGATCAACCACTGAGGCAGGTACTCCATCATCCCGACACTTCTGGGCGACTACTTAAATAGTGCATTGAACTAAGTCAGTATGATATCACCTATCACCCTCGCACCGCCATCAAGGGACAAGCCATGGCTGATTTCATTGCCGAATTCACTACCAACGAAGATAAGGAGCAATTGGAAATAGCAGAAGACATCAAGTGGAATCTCTTTGTGGATGGTGCATCAAACGAACAAGGCTCGGGGGCAGGTGTGGTAATAATCACTCCCAGGGGAAATAAGCTGCACTATGCTATAAGGTTGGAATTCGCTGCCACCAACAACGATGCAGAATATGAAGCAGTGATAGCTGGATTAGAACTTGCCATAGAAATCGGAGCCAATTCTTTGTGCCTTCATAGCGATTCTCAACTTATTGTTAATCAAATACTAGGAGAATTCCAAGCTCGAGAAGAATGACTCATAGCATATTTAAAGAAGACCAAGTTACTTCTCAGCCGATTGGACCACTACTTAGTCAAACACATCCCTCGGGAAGAGAACCAAGAGGCCGACGAATTGGCAAAGCAAGCAAGTATGGGAGAGGTCGCCATCTTCGGAGCAATAACCATCTCAAAGCAACTGACCCCAAGTTTTGAGCAAGTAAATCTGATAGCTGCCAACGAAGAAGCAACTTAGATGACTCCCATCCGAGACTACCTACAAAGTGGCACACTACCCAACGGGCGTAACGAAGTCAAGAAAATCTTGAGGAAAGCTTCCCGCTACACAATACAAGAAGACATCCTATATCGGCACAGATTCTCTAACCCGTTATTAAGGTGTGTCGCTGGGAGGGAAGCCAAGGAAATCTTATTCAACATTCATCAGGGAAGCTGCGGAGATCACACCGGAGGGCGAACATTAGCAAAAAAGATACTCCGGTATGGATATTTCTGGCCTACCTTAAGCAAGGACGCCTTAGATTTTGCCAAAAAGTGTGACAGATGCCAGAAGTTTGCTAAGATTCCGCGGCTACCAACAACTGAGATTACTCAAATGACCAGCCCTTGGCCTTTAGCAATATGGGGAATTGACTTAATCGGCGAGATACCAATGGGCCGAGGCGGGGCCAAATATGCTATAGTGGCAGTCGACTATTTCACAAAATGGGTGGAAGCGGAACCTCTGAATAAAGTATCTTCAGCAAAAGTTATTAACTTCTTGATCAAAAATGTTCTGTGCAGGTACGGAGTCCCACTCAAAATCATATCAGACAATGGACTTCAGTTTGACAGCGAGGAATTCGCCAACTGGTGCCAAGAGCACGTAATTCACAAAAGCTTCTCATCCGTAGCGTATCCCCAGGCAAACGGACAAGTCGAAGCCGTCAACAAAATTCTAAAAACTCTAATAAAAAAGAAGCTCGAAAAGTCAAAGGGCGCTTGGGTGGATGAACTTCCTACGGCACTATGGGCCTATCGCACATCTTTCAGAACATCAACGGGGCACACTCCTTTCTCTTTGGCATACGGATCGGAGGCTATGCTCCCAGTTGAAACCATTGTGCCTTCCCACCTTAGGATCCACTATAACCCAGAAGAGAACGAAGAACTCCTTCACATGTCTTTGGATCTAGTTGAGGAGAGAAGAAATGATGCAGTCCTTAAAGCAGCAGCCCACAAACAAAAAGTGGCGGTACAATACAACTCCAAAGTCAAGCATCGTACCTTACATGAAGGGGATCTTGTCCTCAAGCGAATCTTCCCTCGCCCCGGAGTACTAGATCCAATCTGGGATGGGCCATATGTAATTCATAAAGATCTCCACAATGGAGCCTATATTTTGTCAACAGTGGACGGAGAGGTGTTCCAGAGGGCATGGAACATCCAACACCTCCGTCGATACTTTTCTTAACTTGTACTGCCCATGTGAAGTGAATTAACAAAGAGAATCAGTGGAAATAGGCATTTTCGTGCTGAACCACTTTAAAAAACCTTTTCTCCTTTTTAACTTGTTCCTTTATATCTTGGCTGCTTGTTAACTTTATCCTTTTCTGTTGAACAAAATCCTATCCATACAGCATTTCAATTCAAAGCACTCCACAGCGCAACTTCACCTGGACAAGACCTGACAGGTACTATGCGAATCTATGCCCTCGCCAATGAGACACTTTTGCTCCAGCACCCCTCTGCTGCGGGTTAACTCATTGATCGCGACGGCCCTTAAAGCCAACTGTAATGAGCCGATTATAAGCCACCGAGAAGGCCGACTATAGCCGAGGCAGCTCATTACGGCGTTCGGCTCACCGGCAACTGTGAACCGACTATAAGCCTCAACATAAGGTGTGGCCAGCCAGGGGCAGTTCACGGTTGACGATCGGCACCCACGCTAGCCGGCCACAGTAAATCGAATAATACCCACGATTACGGGCCATAATGGCCCGGGTAGTTACTGCACGCGATCTCGGCTCCGATGTGTCTTAAGTGCGGCTGTGGTAAAAAAGAATTAACTCCCCGCGGAGGCGTAAGATGGGTGACAAATGTCTCCAAGACCCACAGCTAGGGAAAGTGACTACAAAGCCCGTTTGCCACGAACTTAAGCACATCGAAGGCCTTCCGTGATTGGAAGTTTTACTTTTTCACATATTTCAATTTTACTTAAGAAACTTTTCTCCTATCCTCTGTAACAATTCCTGAAGTACAGGACACAAAACAGGAGACACTCACTAATAGAAGCAGATACTCACAGCAAGATACTGGACCGCCTCCCTTACTCGGTCACACGGGATATTCAAGACTGCCATTTACAAGCAAAATATAAAGGGCGGTATTTCCTTCTTTCATATGTAAACACATGATTATAATTTATTCACACCTCACGCTAACATTGCAAGTCATGAAATTATGTTTTAAACAAGAACCTGACATCAAACACAATTTGATTACAAGAATATGCATAGCTGTATTTCTCATACAACATGTTGGAATAGCAAAAAACATTCAAAAGACGACAAATCAGCTTAAGTTAAAAAATTACACGTCAAGAATAGAGCTATTTATTACAAGTAGCAAAAAATTACAACCTAAGAGTTACTTTACTATCTTAAGACTAACATACACAACCATGTCAAGTCCACAAAAAAAAGGATTTTTTCAGGTCCAATCAAGGAGCCGGCTGCGTCGGAGTCTTGTCCTTGTCTTGTTGCCCACCTGTTCGGTCAGAGAAGGGAATCATTAGTGATAAGCAACAGAGTTAACAAAAGAAGAAACTAAAGAAGAAAAGGTTACCAGCAACTTCCCCTTGATCATCTTGGTCGTCATCCCCTACTTCCACGCCTGCCTCCTCAGCTGCAAACAACCGCATCCCCTCCTTCACCGCTATCTTCTACTCCTTGGTTAACTGAGCGGTTACCACATCCATCCTAAAGGCCGCTCCACCCTCCTTATCCACCTCAGCCTTGGCCTCCTCTAAAGCCCTGAGGTAAATCCTAGCCATAACCCGGGGGTAGTCGTCGATCCAAGATAAGCTGCCCTGCTTCCAAATGCGAAAGTACATATCCTGCAGCATATCATCCATCATCCCCTCATTTTCCTCAAACTCCCTCATACGAGCCTCAGAAACCGATAACCTTGCAATGGCAGCATCCCTCTCCAGTCGGTATCGCGAGCAGTCAGCCTGAAGGGACCTCCTCATCACCTCCATCTCCTCCTTTAGCCTAACCTGAGCAAGCTCTGTGGCTTCAAGCTTCCCCGACAGCTCCTCTACCTGCTCAAGATCCGCCCTCTGAACCTCGTCCACTGTCGAGATGGCCATATTTATCTGCTCCTTGCAGGCAGCCTCCATCTTCCGCAATTCCGCCTTACTAGCCTCCTCCATAGTCTTCCTCAACCGCCCGGAGGCAGCCTCATGCTGAGAAATCTGAATGGCCTGATCAGCAAGCTGTTTGGCCTGATCCGAAACCATCAATCGTAGTCGGATGTTGGCACTCCCAATCTCCTCTCCAGCCTTAACCAGCCGGGCATGATGCACCATCAGCTTCCTAGTCTCCTCCGCCACCCGATCAATATTAGCCTTGGCCTCATCTCCTATGGTAACTATCCGAGTAGTAAGTAAATCGAGATCTAAGGACTTAGCCTCATCAAGCACCCGTACCATGGGATTGCGGGGAAGGAGGTGCTCACCGGTAACCTCGTCAAAGGTAATATCATGGGAACTTGGATCCAGATCAGGATGACCCGCAAATGGATTACGAGCCAAGCCAGGACGATCAATCTGAGTAATGGTAGGATTTTCAGACGGGTGCGGAGAGAGTGCGAACTCAGTATCCTCCTCCGTGATATCATGAAGAGGCTGAACTGGGGGCTGAGGACCAAGTGAAGGTTCGGATAAGGGATGACTCCTCTTTCTCTTTTGAATACCCTCTTCAATAACCCCGAGAAGAGGACGGTAGCCGACTACATCCCTGGAACGGTGGGTCGAAGGCTTTGGCTTGGCGGAAGCTTTGGAGAGCTTGTATTGTTCAAGCCTGTGTCGAAGATCTGAAGCGTTGGCCGTTTTACCTGCTCCTTATATGAAGAACAAGTGTCACAAACTTACATTGATCCATAATTCGAGAAATGCGGTAAATTAAAAGTTAAAAGAGGAAAGGAAACACATCTGTTATACAAACCCTGGGGAGGAGTAGGATACTGCAATGAGTCTTGGATTTCATTCCAGGACGGGAGCGGATCATAAAATATTCCTAAGTCCCTATCATAAATGGAGCCTGCAGGAGTCAAAAATTCACCTTGAGTCGTCAGAGCCACCTTGGCTGGAATAGTCTGAGAAGACTCGCTTGCACCGGTCCCGGCCTTGTCAGCTTTCCCGGATTTCTCTACCAAAGCCGGTTCTCCGTCCAGCCCCTCGAAAGCTTGGTGGAATGCATCATCCGTCCACTTCTGAATCTCGCCTGCTTGCCCAGGAAGCAAGGCCCCGATGCCATCGCCACCGTCACCATCCTCCCGGTCATCTCCACCCTCACCTCTCTCCTCCTCCACATCTTCCTTCCTCGGAGTAAGTGGACAAGTGCTGGGGGAAGGACCATCCGACTTCTTAAGCTTCTTACCTCCGACCACTGGAGATTTTGAGAAAGGTTTCCTCTTGCCACTCTCTACTGTGACACCTCCCTTAGCTTGAGCAGCCGCCCTCTCCTCCGCCGTTTCCCTCTGCTTGACTACTGACTGCTGTGGAAGGATCAAATTATACTCCAGAAGGGTCGCATTTCTGATCGGGTAAGCAGCCGATCTATCTCTCCCGGGGATAGCTTCTATCTCAGCCGCCATCTGAACCAGGCGATCAGTCTCCACAACCGCAAAGCCACCTGTCGCTAGCAAAAAATGAAAACGTATGAGAAGGAGCATCGCAACCAGAATGGAAATTATAAATAAAGCATCGACTTACATCCAGAGGTGAAACGCCGAATAGAAACAGAGTCGTCCTTGACGAAGAACCATTCCTTCTTGAACATGCTGTACTTAGAATACAGATCCAAGACCGGCTTGAAGGTTACAGCTGACTCCAAGTTGATGTATGGGGACCCCTTCTTATAGCCCCTCAGATTATATAAGTACCGGATCTCCCGGTTGGAAGGAGCACGCCCATGCTTCCTCTGAAAGATGACGAAGAGGCTCACCAGTATAGTATAAGAGTTGGGTTGAAGCTGGAATGGGGCCACCTTTAGATATGTAAGAAAGCTGAGTACCCAAGCATTAAGAGGTGGGATGGCACCACACATACAGTGGTATCTGATGTAGGCAAAGTACCCTTCGGGAGGGTCGTATGGCATAACTTCTCTCCCTGGCAACAGCATGCGCGCCCTATCAATTCCGAAAGAACGGGAGATGACATCAAGCTGCTCTTCCTTAAGGGAGCTGGGAAAGCAATCGGGCGGGGAGTTCAGAAGCTCCTGAGGGCCGTACCCGTCCACTAGTGATCTCGGGGTAGATCCGTGACGTTCCGATCCTGGCCGAGCAGGGGGCACTGCGGAAGATTCTCCTTCGCCCTGGGACTTCTTTTTATCTGATCGGGTTTCTACTTTTCGAGACATTTATCTACAACATAAAAAGCGTATTGTTAGAACAGAGGATGTAAACAAGTAAGTATATAATATGAAATTTCACTCATAGTTTAAAACACTCAGAGCTCCTAGTATCATTCGGTAAGACAGATACAAAGGTTCATTCGGTAAGGCAGATACTAAGGCTCATTCGGTATTTAGGAATCTCAAGAGATCATCCAGTAATTCAGAATAGGCCCATTCGGCATTCAGACATACCTGGTTCGGTACTCAGATTGATTCGGTGATCAGGATGGTTCGGTCCTCAGATTGATTCGGTAATCAAGTTGGTTCGGCTATCTCAAGACGATAAAGAATGACAGTAACCTAAAGCCTCTATTTATAAGCGAAACATGCCGACCGGACCAACTGGTTTGGCACACCCAAGACCGAACGAAGCTACCTCAGCTACAGGAAAACAAAGCGCGGTACATACGAGCACGTACCCCACTTTGGGGGGCAAGTGTTGGATGTATTTTGACCGGTCTTTGCCGAACCAAATACCAGCTCTCTCCCAAGCTACCGAACCACCTCCTTCCTCATGCCTACCGGACCAGAGTGCCTACCGAACCAACCAGACTCACAGAACTACCGAACCAATTCCAAAGCAGCCTTCGCCGAATCAAACATCAACCCCTCTCCCATTCATCACCGAACCATCACCCCGGGCCAAGGATGCCGAACCACCTCCTACTGAGCCAACACCACTCCACCCATTACCGATCCAAATGACATACCTCCTACCACCAAACCAAAACTCCACCGGTCCACTCATCTCCTTCCACCGAACCAAGCTCATACCGAACCACCTACTACCGGACCAAGACATTCCGAACCAACACTACCAGGCCAGATCGCGTTGGCCCAGGCCCGTCAGCAGCTGTATACATCCAAGACCCCTACCCCCAGCCTCACTCTATAAATAGAGGGGCAGGGGTACAACAATGGGGACAAGTTTGAGAGCTCAAGCACAGAGAGAACTTTCAAACAACTTTCTTTTACTTGTATCAAAGCCTTGTACTTGTAATCAAAACAAGAGAAGAGAAATAACATATAAAGTGGACGTAGGCACATTTTGGCTGAACCACTATAAATCTGCGTGTCTTTTTACAGTTTAGCCCCTGCTTTTCATATATTTGCATAAATCACCCGAATCACTAAGAACAACATAAGATCTACTAAATCATACAACTTTGAGGTGTTTGTCCATCTTTTGTGCAAACAAAAAGAAACAAAAACCAATTATATTTATAAATAAAAGTTTATACAAATAATTTAAAATCCAAAATAATTTAAAATATCTATCTTTTGAATTTCAAAACTTTAAATTCAAATTCAAATTAAATTCTAAAATCCAATTTAAAAATCAAGTTATATATATATATATAACAACATATTCAATTTAAACACTTCTATTTACTTTTATATATTATAATTTTTATTTGAAAATAACAATTCTATTTTTCTTAAAAATCTATTTATATCTATATAAAAACAACATATTATTAAAACTGTTTGAAACAAATAAATATTTATTGAAGAAGATTATTAAACCAATTTAAACATTTTTAACAAAGATTATCAAATCAATTTAATTATTTATACAGTCAATTTAATTATTTATACAGATTATTAAATTGATATTGCCAGAAATTCCGGGATATCACAACTAGTGTTTACCCACCACCCTTTTGATCCACCGACTAGGTTGATCTCAGTAAGCATAGCCAAAATGGCTTCTTCAATCAGGTTAGCCTGTGGTGCAGGATTTGGCCTGTTCTGACACTTTCGTGCCATATGGCCTTGTTTACCACAATTGTAACATAAGAAAAACTGCCCAGTACAATTCTTTAGGGAAATATTATGTTGGTTCTTCTGATGCTAATTGTTGTGGTTCTGATTCAGTTTGCGATTTTGATTTTTAGGCCTGTTCTGACACTTTCGTGCCATATGGCCTTGTTTACCACAATTGTAACATAAGAAAAACTGCCCAGTACAATTCTTTAGGGAAATATTATGTTGGTTCTTCTGATGCTAATTGTTGTGGTTCTGATTCAGTTTGCGATTTTGATTTTTAAATAATTTCGCACTTGGTTTCGGATCTTATTGTTGTTGGTAGAAACGACAAGCACCTCTTCTTTCCGGTCCTGTGTTTTGGCCTCCTCTTCAATACAAAGACGAGTAATCAAACTCTCTAAGGAAAACTCCTTAGTCTTATGCTTGAGATTAATTTTAAAATCTTTCCAACTAGGGGGTAATTTATCAATCAACATAGCAACCTGAAACCGTTCATCTAAAGCCATACCTTCGGAGATGTTCTTATGCACAATTTTCTGGAGCTCGTCTTACTGCGCCTTCGCAGATTTGTCATCCGTCATCTGAAACTTCAAATAGTGGCTGACAGCATATTTTTTCGCACCAGCTTCCTCGGTATCATAGTTCTTTTGTAGCATATCCCAGATCTCCTTTGCTGACTTGTCTGAGTTGTAGTAATCGTATAAATCATCGCTCAAGCCATTAAGAACATAATTTTTGCAGAGATAGTCATGTTTAATCTAGTCCTTCAAAGCTTTTTTTGATCGTCTGGTGTTTCTCCAGGCAGCGTTGGTTTTTCGATCTCAGCACACGCTCCACCTTTCGCGTAATCGAAAAAACTCCATCTTTTGGCACCATTGTTTGAAATGCAAGCCATTGAATTTGAATGGCGCAGTAGATACAGTTAGAACCTTAAACATAGACATCGAGGTAGCGGAGTAATCAGCGATAAAAGCCATGATCGTCTTAAAATTATTGTATCTTAATCTGAATCTACAGCGTCTTTTATTTCACTGAGTCGCAGACTAGGTCGCTCTCTTTAAGATGATTCATGGCTTAACCTCAAGGTGCAAAGCTATTTATCAACCTCTCCGTCCTCGGGATAAAATAGCCTCTGAAATTTGGTCAATTTGCTATTTGCACTACAACAAATTGTTCTGAATATAGCACTTTCTAATTTGATTGCTTGTAAGTTTCTTAAATAGAGAAAAATCCAAAGGACCAAGAGGAAGAAAGAAAAATTGTTTGTTATTAAAATTTTCTCTTCTACCTATCTATCGTTTAAATAAGTAGAATGGAAATTGTATGCATTACTGTAGTGAGGGAATGTTAAAGGATTTGAATTTATTGTGATTTAAAATGAATTTTAATACCATTAACTTTTGCAACGGTTCAATAATTATGGCTTATGAATATATGACCGTTATACATTTGCAACGGTTCAATTATAATAATGGCTCATAAATATATAACTGTTAACCAGTTTTTATTTATTATTTAATTAATTCACTTAATGTTCTAACACATGTATACCTCTTCATGAAGTTCACCATTCAAAAATGCATTATTTACATATAATTGTCTAATATCTCATCCTTTATGTAAAGCTATGGTTAAGATAACTCTTATGGTGGTTGGTTAAACTAGTGAAGAGAAAGTTTCTTTGAAGTCAAAGCCATGTTGTTGAGTGTAGCCCTTTGCAACCAATCTTGCCTTATAATTCTGAATTGTGCCATCTAGATCCCTTTTTATCTTATATGTCCATTTGCTTTCAATTGTGTTATTGTGTTTGGGTAGAGAAACCAGACTCCAAGTTTTGTTTTTCATCAGTGCATTATATTCCTCATCCATTGCATCTCTCCACCTTTTATTTCTAGCTGCTTGCTCAAATTTTTCTGGCACTTCACTGTTTGCACTAGTAGCATATAGTTTTAGTTCAAAATTATACTCTTGGACCTTGTTATCATATGGTGTCCTCTTGTTGGTTATTCTTGATGTATAGCAGTTATTTGTTCGGCATTTTGCTCTTAGTTGTTTTCTTCACTACTTGTTTGTCGATTACTTACATTTTATGTAGCTTGTGCAGGTTGTTGGAGTGATTCAGAATTGTCTCAACCTGACCCATAGTGGTACATAGTGTGTTGAGCATCCGGATCACTCTGGTATTCCTTCACATGCTTCTGACTGTCATTGTTGGACACAATTGGAATAAGTAGGATGGATGACTTTAGGTTGTATACTTTGATTGTGGTCTTCATACTTGAGACTGCAAATGAAAGGATGTTCTCATTAAATACAACATTCCTTGAGATGAATATCGTTCCATTGCTATCCAGACATTCTGATTCTGGCATTTCCTGAGAAGGTGCACGGTGTAAACCTGAAATTTAATTTATGTTAGCACCTAAAGGTTTTTAAATTCTAATAATCTGGTCTTACATTATGCATTACTTCCATTGGACTTTTGCCTTTTAAAACTTTGGTGGGCAATCTATTAATCAAGTAAACTGTAGTTGCAAATTCATATGGCCAAATTTCAATGGAAGTGATGGTTGTGCAAGTAAAGTGAGACTAGTTTCTACTATACACCTGTGTTTTCTCTCAAATAAACCATTTTGTTCAGAGATATATGGAAATGTCATTATGTTCACTATCCCTTTATCTTGAAAGAATTTTTGAGTGGCTTATATTCTGTGCCCCCATCAGTTTGTATTACCTTTACCTGTTGATTCATTTGGTTCTCTATTTTATTAATGAAATAAATGATTACATTATAAGTTCCAAATTTTGGTTTTAGAAAGTATATCCATGTATGCCTGGAATATGAATTATATTTGAATCCGTAGTCAGAGTTTATGGGTGCTAGGCCCCCACAAGTCAGTTGCAACTAGTTGCAGTAGCTTGGTGTATTCAGTTTGTGGTTCTGGGAATGTTCAACATCATCTTATTGCTAGATATCGACCATTCCAGAGTAGTCGATAACGGCCACATTGGTCATGTACTTAACCAAAAATAGTTAAATACAAGCCAAAGGAAAATGTTTGACATCTATCCCAAAATGTAATGCACATCTCCAAGTCCATCTTCCATTTTCATATCCATCGACATGCACGATATTCTATGCATGAAATCATATCCTATGGGATATTTCTAATACTATAACTCCTTCGAACGGCGTTTTCAACCAAAACAACCAAAATAACATACATGCAACTAACAAACATTCTAACATCTATAATAACCTATATACGTCTATAATAACATAATACAATCCGTCCAAGCAACCAATATGAGATAATGTGAGATTTATACCAAAATAGCTTAAATCTGTCAATATCGTCAAAATAGTCCGTAAATGGGAAAAATGTGATATTTAATTCAAAACTACTTTAAAACACTTTTAATTCTTTTTATGAAATAGTATATAGGCTATGTATTTTAGAAATACATTTTAAATTTAGAAAACATTTGAAAACGTAGTTTTAATACTATACGAACAATCATAGTATAGTGATGGACAATATCACTCACCTCATCCAAATCCATCCAAACCCCTACCAAGTCATAGAGCTCTGCATTTTGAGTATAATGCAAGAAGCGGTGTTCAAAACAGACCTCGTATGCAAAATATACGCGCAATATAAGATAACAGGTTATTTAAATAACTAAAGTAACTTAAATTTAATTCAATATATCTTACTTACCTTAATTAGGAGAAAATCCCCTTCCTCCTCAAAATTACATCTCCAAGCCATGCATATGAACACATCAATACCATGCATTCAGCCTCGATTTCTCCGCATATACTCAACGATTTGACGAACGTGAAGTGGTGAAGTCTGAACATGCCTATGGAAATGCGACCCGACCACTGCTGCTCCTCGATCGTGAATGACACATTTCACCTGGGGACGCCGGCGTTAATGAAAATTTATGGGAAGGTGCTCTTCTAATAGAGACCCAATGGTATCGCTCATTTCGCCCAACTCTTCCTCTCCGGCCAACAAACCCAAACTCTAATTGACAAGCTATTCATGGCCATTGCCAGAACCATCACCACAAGTTACAAAGTGGACATGAGCTTTGAAGATCTTGGTTGTGTGAATCCAACAAAAATAATATCATGATTTTAGGTGGAGGGAATCAATAGATTCTGATTTTTGAAAATCAAAATAAGTGGTAGCCATGTTTTTATAAAGAACAATGGATTGGTTAATGGGCAAAATAGAGAGAGGATAAGGGCTTGATTTAAAATTTTCCACCATTAGTGAGATGTTGCACCCGAATTTAATAAAGTAGCTACTACTAATTCGATAAGGGTCCTATTTTTTCTTCCAGCTTTACCGTTCATTTCAGGTGAATAGGGTGGAGTTCTCTCATGAATTACGCCATGTTGTTTATAAAATTCAATGAATAAGTTAGATTCATACTCTGTTCCTCTATCACTTCAAAATCTTTTAATTTTCTTATTATATTGATTTTCAATTTCAATGACAGATAATTTAAACATATCTAACGTATCACTATTATTCTTCATTAGATAAAATAAGTAAAATCAGAGCAATCATTCATAAAAGTAATAAAGTAGTGTTTGTCATCCCTAGTTAGAGTACCATCAAGTTCACATATATCGGAGTATATTGAATCTAAAGATTTTGACTCTCTAAACGCATATTTTTGTGTGGTCTTAGTAATAGTTGGGCTACAATATTCACATTTTCCTGAATCATTTATGGAAACTTTAGAGATTAAGCCTAAGTTACTCATGTTATGAATTAGTTACTTATTAACATGACAAAATCTAGCATGCCAAATATTAAAATCACACAGCGTATAAACATAACCATTAACTTCGACATTCAACTTAAACATCCCTTCTACAACATATTCTTTACCAACAAAAACATAATTTTTAGTGATGGTGTACAAGTCAGATCCAATTGTTTGACTAAGACAGCTTTATTTTAAAAGAAACCATATACTAAATTTGCCCTCATCTCTGGAGTATCCATCATGTCTTTCAGCAATAAATTCTTTCTAGAGGTAAAATTTAACTCCATAGTCCCAATTCCAGCAACAGTAGTGGTGTGAGAATCTCCCAACATCACTTTCAAGTCATACCAGCATTATATGTTTTAAACATTTCACGATTATAGCAGAAATGGCGAGAAGCACCAGTGTTTACCCACCACCCTTTTGATCCACCGACTAGGTTGATCTCAGTAAGCATAACCACAATGGCTTCTTCTGTCAGGTTAGCCTGTGGTGCAGGATTTAGCCTGTTCCAACACTTTTGTGCCATATGGATTGGTTTGCCACAGTTGTAACAAAAGAACAACTGTCCAGTATAATTCTTCAAGGGGGTATTATGCTGATTCTTCTGATGGTGATTGTTGTGGTTCTGATTCAGTTTGTGATTTTGATTTTTAAAATTTCTCGCACTTGGTTTCATATCTTAGTGTTGTTGGTAGATACAACAAGCAACTCGTCTTTCTAGTCTTGTTTTCTAGCCTCTTCTTCAATACGAAGACGAGTAATCAAACTCTCTGAGGAAAAATCATTAGTCTTATGCCTGAGATTATGTTTAAAATCTTTCCAACAAGGGCGTAATTTATCAATCAACACAGCAACCTAAAACTGTTCATCTAAAGCCATACCTTCGGAGATGATCTCATGCGCAATTTTCTAGAGCTCATGTGACTGCGCCTCCACATATTTTTCATCTGTCATCTAAAACTTCAAATAGCGGCTGACAGCATATTTTTCGCTCTAGCTTCCTCAGCATCATATTTCTTTTGCGGCACATCCCAGATCTCCTATGCTGACTTATCTGAGTTGTAGTAGTCGTATTAATCATCGCTTAAGCCATTAAGAACATAATTTTTGCAGAGGTAGTCATGTTCAGTCTAGTCCTTTAAATCCTTTTTTGATCGTCTGTTGCTTCTCCAAGCAGCGTTGGTTTTTCGGTCGTTAGCACATGTGCCACCTTTCGTGTAGTCAGAAAAACTCCATCTTTTGGCGTCATTGTTTGAAATGCAATCCTTTGAACCTGAACGCGCAGTAGATATAGTCAGAACCTCAAACATCGACATCGAGGCAGCAGAGTTGTCAATGATAGAAGCCATGATCGTCTTAAAATTGTTGTACCACAATCTGAATCTACAGCGTTTTTTTTTTCAATGAGTCGTAGACTAGGTCACTCTCTTTAAGATGATTCACGGCTTAGCCTCAAGGTGCAAAGCTATCTATCAACCTCTCCATCCTCGGGATAAAATAGCCTCTGAAATTTGGTCAGTTTGTTATTTGCACTATAACAAATTGTTCAGAATATAGCACATTCTAATCTGTTTGCTTGCAAAGTTTCTTAAAGAGAGAAAACTTCAAAGGACGGAGAGGAAGAAAGAAAAATTGTCTGTTATTCAAATTTTCTCTTCTGCCTATCTATCATTTAAATAGGCAGAATGTAAATTGTATGCGCTGCTATAGTGAGGGAATATTAAAGGATTTGAACTTATTGTCATTTAAAATAAATTTTAATACTATTAACTTTTTAACGGTTTACTAATTATGGCTCATGAATATATGACCGTTATACATTTGCAACGGCTCAATTATAATAATGGTTCATAAATATATAACCATTAACCGATTTTTATTTATTTTTTAATTAATTCACTTAATGTTCCAACACATGTATACCACTTCATGAAATTCACCATTTAGGAATGCATTGTTTACATATAATTGTCTAATATCTCATCATTTATGTAAAGCTATGGTTAAGATAACTCTTATGGTGGTTGATTAGACCACTGCAATGAAAGTTTCTCTGAAGTCAAAGCCATGTTGTTGAGTGTAGCCCTTTGCAACCAATCTTTCCTTATATTTCTGAATTGTACCATCTGGATTCCTTTTTATCTTGTACGTCCATTTGCACCTAATAATGTTGTTTTGTTTGGGTAAAGAAACTAGACTCCAAGTTTTATTTTTCATTAGTGCATTGTATTCCTCGTCCATTGCATATCTCCACCTTTTATTGCTAGTTGCTTGCTCAAATGTTTCTGGCACTTCAATGTTTGCACTTGCAGCATATAGTTTTAGTTCAAATATTATACTCTTGGACCTTGTTATCATATGGTTTCCTCTTGTGGTTGTTCTTAATGTATATCAGTTATTTTATTTTGCATTTTTCTCTTAGTTGTTTTCTTCATTGCTTGTATGTTGATTACTTACATTTTACGTAGCTTGTGTAGGATATGTAGCTAGTGCAGGTTGCTGTATGATCTAGAATTGTCTCAACCTGACCCATAATGGTACATAGTGTGTTGAGCATCTGGATCACTTTGGTATTCCTTTGCATGGTTCTCACTTTCATTATTGGACACAATTGGAATAGGTAGGATGGATGACTTTAGGTTGTATACTTTGCTTGCGGTCTTCATACTTGAGATTGCAAATGAAAGGATGTTCTCATTAAATTTAATTTAAGAAGGTGAATGGTGTAAACCTGAAATTTAATTTATGTGAGCATCCAAAGGTTTTTAAATTCTGATAATCTGGTCTTACATTATGAAGTACTTCCATTGGACTTTTGCCTTCTAAAACATTGGTTAGCAATCTATTAATCAAGTAAACTGCAGTTGCAAATGCATCTGGTCAAAATTTCAATGGAACTGATGCTTGTGTAAGTAAAGTGAGATTAGTTTCTACTATATGCCTATGTTTTCTCTCAACTAAACCATTTTGTTCAGAGGTATATGAAAATGTCATTATGTTCACTATCCCTTTATCTTGAAAGAAATTTTTGAGTGGCTTATACTCTATGCTCCCATCGGTTTGTGTTACCTTTACCTTCTAATTCATTTGGTTCTCTATTTGATTAATGAAATAAATGATTACATTGTAAGTTTCAAATTTGGGTGTGCAAAAAGTTGTAGTGGCTTGTTGTATTCAATTTGTGATTCTGGGAATGTCGACCATCATCAATTATGGTGATATCGACCACTCCAGAGTAGTTGATAACGCCCACCGTGGTCGTGTACTTAACCAAAAATAGTTAAATACAAGCCAAAAGAAAACGTCCAATATCTATCCCAAAATGTAAAGCACATCTTCAAATCCATCTTCTGTTTTCATATCCATCGACATGCACGATACTCAATGCATGAAATCCTGTCCTATGGGATATTTCTAATACTATATCTCCTTCGAACGTCGTTTTTAACCAAAACGACCAAACTAACATACGTGCAACTAACAAGCATTCTAACATCTATAATAGCTTATATACGTCTATAATAACACAATACAATCCATCCAAGCAACTAATATGGGATGATGTGAGATTTATACCAAAATAGCCTAAATCTGTCAATATCGTCATAATAGTCCGTAAATGGGAAAAATGTTGTAACGACCCCGAAATTTAATTTTATTTAAATTGATAATTAAATCAATTTTTGAATTAAATTGAGTAATTAAATAAATTTTTGGATAAAAATTTGTAAATTAATTGATAAAGTAGGCGAGTTTCCCCGGGATCTAAATTAAAGTTTGTTAAATCTTCAAATTTAAAATATTATACATATAGGTGATTTGAATCTTAGATAGATGTTTAAAATATAAATAATAATAATAAATAATTTTTAATTTATGGTTTAATAAATATTTGGGTTAATAAAATATATATAAGTAATTGAAAATACAAACTCATTTAAAAAAATGTACAAATAAATAAGGTAAATATATTAACTAAAATATAACATAACTAGATATAAATATGTAAACAAATCTATGTTTAAAGCAATTAGACTAAGCAAAAGCAACAAAATAATCAAAAACAAATGAAGACAGCCAAAGTGAAACTATACTTTCACATACTTTCTGCAGCTAAAATAAAAGAGGGAAGTATATATATATTGCACATGTAGTTAATGCAAGTAACAATTCAAGTGTATAAACAAAATAATATCTCTTCATATTGTACAAGATAATAAATGCTTGGCCACCACCATATCACTTCAGCCGAGCTAAAAAATTACAGGCAAACATAAACAAATAGTATTGTAAACATGATTGTACAAAGCATTAAATACAAGTATAGAAAAGCAAGATCCTTAGTACACGAGAAAACATCACCAGCCTCCACAAAGAAGAAAATATCTCTGATATATTTGTACAAGCCAAAATAAGGTGTTACCCTATTGTACAAACAATATAATACCCTGTACAAACTTGTAAGGTTTTCTTTGATAAATATTAGCCTCCCCATTTCATTTTCGTTCCTCAAAGTTAAGCAAACCAGAAAGAAAATAATAATAATAATATAGCATATGTATTCTTCTTCAAACTCAAGATCATCTGCATACATTTAAGTCTAGGATCATCTTCATCAAAGTCATCAGCATGCAGTTTTAAAAAAAATCAAAGTTCAAAAACAAAACCTGGTTCAACAAACATAAAGCTCTGTTCTTTCTTTTTAAGGTGAGCAAACTCCTAACCCTTGGTTTATTTCTTAGTGTTTAGATTTGTCTTGGATGTATGATTTGAATTATGCTCGAATGATTGTGTGAATATGTTGCTTGTCTCTGTGTATATCTATGACTGTATATACATCTATGTCTGTTTACAGAGATGTATTTCTCTGTTAAAGCTAAATATCTTCACAGGATAAGAATCACTTAGGAATCCAATTTCTTCTTCCCTGATCTGTTTTAAGTTATGATATATAAACAATAAGTGTTTGAATAACAAGACTTTTTATCTAAAAATAGTTTCAAGTAAGATTTTATAGCAGTTTTCACTGGAAGGGAAAAATTACAGTAAATTTTAAAACACATCAAAAATCTTGATTTGAATAAATAGTCGCTTCAGGATCATAATCTGATCTCTCTTTAAAAACTATGATTTTTAAAAACAAAATCCTGATTTTTAAGCTTTTAGTTCAAGAGAAATTGCAAGTCGATCAAATTATGTATTTTCGTCAATTGCTGGTAAACGTCAATGAATGGGAGCTCGGGGTCAATGTCGAAAGTTGTTTGAGGTTTACTGATCATAAGAAAAATATGAAACGAATTTTTAATTAATTGTGGTGGCTGCGATGGCAAAATTTTGATTTTAACCCTAGTTTTAAACAAGTTAGGAAATTGGATCGTCTCTGTCTCAATGTTTGATCGAGTGCGAAGGGGCTTTGAGGGATGGTAGTGTGGACGAAGACGAAAGTCTGGACGGAGGTGCGGCGTGTTCTGGTGGTCGGAATTTCGAATGCGACATGTTGACAGGTTGAGAAACTGGGTTCTGTCTCGTGTTTCCAGGTTCGAGCTTTTAAGCTTGATTCGTTTCGACGAGATGTTGGGGTTCTGGCGATCGGGGAGTGGTGCGAGGAAGATGGTCGACTAGATCGACGTCGCGATGTCGACTGGAGGCGAATTCTGGTGATGAGCACGTGCACCGTGCACTAGTGCACGAGTTTGGATGTTCTGGGATTTGTATAATGGGAAGGAAGCAGGGTGAACTCGCATGTGTTGACTCGAAGCTTTACGCGGGGTTTTGAGGGGTAGGACTCGAAGCAGGGTATGGTGAGACCCAAGTCAAATGTTTGCTTCAGGTTTACATTTCTGTTTGGTAGCCTGAGTTTAAAACTGAGATTTAAATTTATAAAATAAGATTTAAATTTTAAATCAAAGTTAAGCTTGAATTCGAGTGAAGTTAAATCCCAGTTTTGAAAAAAAAAGATTAAGTTTTAAATCTAATTGCTTTTCTTTAGTAAACAACCTTAAATAGTTTGAACTTGAAAAGAAATAAAGTTTTAAATTGTAAATAAGTTTTAAGTCAAATCTAAATCTGGATTCAAATATAATTTGAATCCTTGTTCTGAAATCAAAGAAGTTTTAAAAATTTAAATTGTTTAAATAACTTAAAAGTGTTTAAGCAAGTAAGTGAAAATAAAAGGTTAAGAATGATAATTAATTAAGATTTAATTAATAAATGTGATTAATTAAGATTGATTAAATGATTAAGAGGTAAAGATTTATTAAGAAAAGAATGATTTAATTTATAAATTAAGGATTTTTAATTAGATATTAATGAATAATTAAAGTTGATAAATCAATGTAATTAATCAAGGACATGGTAGTTAATTAGTTAAAGGTTAATTTATAAATTGAAGATAATAAATTAAATGATGAATTAAATAATTAAAGGTTAATTATTTAAAAAAATTAAAGGGTGATGAATTATAAGGTCGATGAATTTATTTTTAATGGTTGATTAATAATGACTAAAGAAAAATTAATCAAAAACGATTTGTAATTTATTAATGTAAATTAACCAGGATTAGTGACTGATCTGATTTAATTAAATCAGATAAATTAATTGATCTTACCTATGAATGTTTGGATTCTGTTGAATGATATGAATTGTTGATATCCCTGATATGTGATGCTTTGTGATATGAATTACTTTGTGCTGAGCTGTGATTTCTATTTCTGTGACATATTGTTATATGAATATGAAACCCTTTGCCGTAAAACGACATTTGAATTTCGATGCGACAGGGAGTCGGATTCCAGTTGGTTATCTGAAATCCACATCGAATTATAATAGTGAATATTTGTAACCGATAAATTCATTTTATCTATGAATCTGTGAATAAAGATAAGCGTTATCGATTATACCGCTTATCGATATATCTGTGATGATTGATGTTGCACTATTGTGTGTAAAATCCTGGACCACACTCTTACACACACAAATATGAATTTCACGTGGAAATTGGTTAAGTCACAGATGATGTAAATTTAATGTTTTTGAAATTGAAATTTTAATTTCAATTGATTTTGATTTGGAAATTTGGGTTTAAAGTGAAAAGCTTTTGAAATGGAATTTCAAAGATAAAAGTTATTTTGAATAACTTAATCGAGTTTTGAAATTTAAATAATTTGATTTAAATTTGAATTCAAGTTTGAAATTGAATTCTATGATTTGAAACTAGGGATTAAAGATGTTGTACAAGTTATATACGGGTTAAACCATTTTAAAGATATTGATTTGGGAATTTGAATTTAATTCAAGGGTTTTAACTCATGCAAGTATAACTGGATTTTTCTAAAACGAAAACTACTTGTTTTCAAATAGTAAAAGCTTTCACAAAAGTAATGAACTTCTAATTTGTGTTGAAAGAATTTCAAGTTTGAAATGGAATTGAAATGTTTTGAAAACTATGAAATGAGTCTTTGGTTTCAAAGACCGGATGAGTTAATCTAACTTGAAATGGAATTGTTTTGAAAGACTATGAATGAATCTTTGGAAACGAGTTTTGAAAGCTATAAGTTAAATCTTGATTTAAAGATTTAACGAGTTAATTCGATTGAAATGGAAATATTTTTGAAATCCATGAATGGATCTTGGTGAACGGGGTAAACTTTTTGAAATGAATCTTTTTTGTTTAAAAGATTGGAAATGGTAATTTGTTTTACCATTCGAATGAAAAGTTTTTGGGCTTTAATCTGTGATTTAACTGAGATCCCAGTATCCATATGATTTTTATTTGCGCTCGTTATTCGGTTTAGCCGGGAGAGGACCTTTGTGTCATATAACCCATTCCGAATAGTGATACGGCGATATGGACAGCATTTGAAGACCGGTGGTGAAGACCGGGTATTTGCGAGAACGATAGGATGACCTATCGATTGTCTCTGCACTGAGTCGTGCCGGTATAGAGATTTCCTAAGTGATGGGAAATCCGATCGAGATTGTGAATACCCGGATTTGCAAGGGCTTCTTCGGAAGTGCCTTCGGTTCTGTTCGAACCCGGAACAGACTTGTATGGATGTGTGTCTGACGTTACACTTTGAGATGTAAAGCTGGTTTCTATCAAATACATTTCTGTTGGTGGCGGAGAATTTATTCTCTTAGCTTAACACCCTTCTCTGAGACGTACGAGCTCAGAGGTTATGTAGTTGATGGTCACTAGTGATACATTCCCAATTTGGTAATGTGGCATACGAAGTGCTGTTGATCATTTGTTGATCGAAGCGTTGCTTTGTGAAAAAGCGTGGCTTTGTGGAAAAGCGTGGCTTTGTGAAAAAACGTAGCTTTGTGGACGAGACTTCGTCGAGCCTCACAACCCGGTAATGGTCGAAACAGGAATGTTGCGGCAAAGGTTTGTAGGGGTAGCACCCCTAGGGTATGTAATACCTTCTGGATAAAGGGTGGTATCATGGTATGGAGCCCAGATACTTAACTCGTGTGGACACTATACATTTATCACTTTGTGATGTTGCTTTGTTGGTTGAGGGGCCCCTCGGATAAAGGTCGGTAATAACCGGGGGATGACATGACTCGTGTGTTAGTTACCTAGTTACAGCTGTACAGCGTGAGGTAGCGTCAGTGTGTTAGTTACCTAGTTACAGCTGTACAGCGTGAGGTAGCGTCGACCTTTTGTTTGCAAAGATCCGGTTAGGATCCGGGGCGTCTTTCCAGAGGCGTTTCTATTTCGGTAAGGAAGTTCCTTAGCCTGATCATTTGTTGGAAATCCAAAGAAACAATACGAACCATGTACGGTTTTAGTTGTATTACCTGCTATGGAATGTGGCGGTAACCTGCTATTGAACTTAGTAGATATAGTAGGCATACAACAATGGTTGTATGCTGGCTAAGATTAATATTATATTTTCGAAATGGTTTTCGACACTATGCACTAATGATAATAATATCAAAAGGATTTCTTTTGCGTAGTAAGCATGTTTGACTATCATAAGAAGAAATCTCCTCCAATTCTGCGTTTGCATTGTGTGTGTGGCGGGATATCTTATGGTAGTTTCATTTTCGAAAAACATTGCGGATTTCAATGTTAAACAGCCTTTTGTGTTTGCTTAAAGATAAACTGTTTTTGTTGCTCACACCAGTCCCATGACTGACCTGGAGTTTATTGTTCCCTTCCTAAACTCTGGGTGCCCACTATTTTCCACACGGGCAGTCTAGAGTTGGGTTTTCCCAGATATTCAGGTTGAGTAGATTATCTGGAGCTAGTTCAGTTCTTGGAGTTCATGGATTGACGTTGCTTATCTTGGAGCATTCTATTGGAGACTTTCTATCCGCTGCTGGTGTTATCTATTTACTTTCCGCTGCTACTTCTTGTGTCATATCTTTGATATTGTTGTATCATATTGATATCATTGTTGTATATCATTCTGGATATTGTATTCATTGGAGTTGTATATGATATCATTGTTTTCTTTCTTCCACTGTGTTATTTACTTACTTGTGTTATAAGCTCCGGCGACTCGGATTTGAACGGTCGAATCTACGGCATTCGAGTACGATGTAAAGTATGGATGTCGATTTTCGAGCGTGAAAATTTGTATCGTTACATTTGGTATCAGAGCTAAGGTTGAACTTTAGCTCAGGAGTATAACACGTTAAGTAGCTCATTAGAGATAGAGTGAAGTAAACTCTAGAATGAGTAATCCTCAGATATCCGTTCGAATGTCTCAGTAAATTCTCTTACTATACTGATAGTGAGTATGAGTGCGAGAAGAGGACGAGATAGGGGACAAGGGAATACGACTATAAATGGTCAATACCCTGCAACAGTGGAAACAACCTTCTTATCAAAATTCTTTTGATTCGTTTCCAAATTCTTTTGATTTCTTCGTATCAGCTACAAAAAGAAGTTTCGGTGCGATGATGGCTCTACGAATCATTGCAGAAAATTCTTACCTCGTATCTTCATCGATTTCTTATCAGCTTTTCGATTTAAACCTTAATGAATTTGAAATTGGAAATTTTAAATTGAATATAATTTATTAATAGAATATGAGGATAAAATTGAATTGAATCGATAAAACGATATCGTTTGAAACCAAATTTTGAAATTCTATTGTAATTTCTTGTGGATACCAAAGTCCGAAGAGAGACGAATTGGTATGTATTCTGAGATATTCTGACTTGAATTCGGAATCTGTATCTTGTGTTTGAGGGATTATAGGAGATCGATTCTATCTATCTTTGTTGCTTTCGTGCTTGCGAATTTCGAGGACGAAATTCTTTTAAGGGGGGAAGTTTGTAACGACCCCGAAATTTAATTTTATTTAAATTGATAATTAAATCAAATTTTGAATTAAATTGAGTAATTAAATAAATTTTTGGATAAAAATTTGTAAATTAATTGATAAAGTAGGCGAGTTTCCCCGGGATCCAAATTAAAGTTTGTTAAATCTTCAAATTTAAAATATTATACATATAGGTGATTTGAATCTTAGATAGATGTTTAAAATATAAATAATAATAATAATAATAATAAATAATTTTTAATTTATGGTTTAATAAATATTTGGGTTAATAAAATATATATAAGTAATTGAAAATACAAACTCATTTAAAAAAATGTACAAATAAATAAGGTAAATATATTAACTAAAATATAACATAACTAGATATAAATATGTAAACAAATCTATGTTTAAAGCAATTAGACTAAGCAAAAGCAACAAAATAATCAAAAACAAATGAAGACAGCCAAAGTGAAACTATACTTTCACATACTTTCTGCAGCTAAAATAAAAGAGGGAAGTATATATATATTGCACATGTAGTTAATGCAAGTAACAATTCAAGTGTATAAACAAAATAATATCTCTTCATATTGTACAAGATAATAAATGCTTGGCCATCACCATATCACTTCAGCCGAGCTAAAAAATTACAGGCAAACATAAACAAATAGTATTGTAAACATGATTGTACAAAGCATTAAATACAAGTATAGAAAAGCAAGATCCTTAGTACACGAGAAAACATCACCAGCCTCCACAAAGAAGAAAATATCTCTGATATATTTGTACAAGCCAAAATAAGGTGTTACCCTATTGTACAAACAATATAATACCCTGTACAAACTTGTAAGGTTTTCTTTGATAAATATTAGCCTCCCCATTTCATTTTCGTTCCTCAAAGTTAAGCAAACCAGAAAGAAAAAAATAATAATAATATAGCATATGTATTCTTCTTCAAACTCAAGATCATCTGCATACATTTAAGTCTAGGATCATCTTCATCAAAGTCATCAGCATGCAGTTTTAAAAAAAATCAAAGTTCAAAAACAAAACATGGTTCAACAAACATAAAGCTCTGTTCTTTCTTTTTAAGGTGAGCAAACTCCTTACCCTTGGTTTATTTCTTAGTGTTTAGATTTGTCTTGGATGTATGATTTGAATTATGCTCGAATGATTGTGTGAATATGTTGCTTGTCTCTGTGTATATCTATGACTGTATATACATCTATGTCTGTTTACAGAGATGTATTTCTCTGTTAAAGCTAAATATCTTCACAGGATAAGAATCACTTAGGAATCCAATTTCTTCTTTCCTGATCTGTTATAAGTTATGATATATAAACAATAAGTGTTTGAATAACAAGACTTTTTATCTAAAAATAGTTTCAAGTAAGATTTTATAGCAGTTTTCACTGGAAGGGAAAAATTACAGTAAATTTTAAAACACATCAAAAATCTTGATTTGAATAAATAGTCGCTTCAAGATCATAATCTGATCTCTCTTTAAAAACTATGATTTTTAAAAACAAAATCCTGATTTTTAAGTTTTTAGTTCAAGAGAAATTGCAAGTCGATCAAATTAGGTATTTTCGTCAATTGCTGGTAAACGTCAATGAATGGGAGCTCGGGGTCAATGTCGAAAGTTGTTTGAGGTTCACCGATCATTGAAAAAATATGAAACGAATTTTTAATTCATTGTGGTGGCTGCGGTGGCAAAATTTTGATTTTAACCCTAGTTTTAAACAAGTTAGGAAATTGGATCGTCTCTGTCTCAATGTTTGATCGAGTGCGAAGGGGATTTGAGGGATGGTAGTGTGGACGAAGACGAAAGTCTGGACGGAGGTGCGGCGCGTTCTGGTGGTCGGAATTTCGAATGCGACATGTTGACAGGTTGAGAAACTGGGTTCTGTCTCGTGTTTCCAGGTTCGAGCTTTTAAGCTTGATTCGTTTCGACGAGATGTTGGGGTTCTGGCGATCGGGGAGTGGTGCGAGGAAGATGGTCGACTAGATCGACGTCGCGATGTCGACTGGAGGCGAATTCTGGTGATGAGCACGTGCACCGTGCACTAGTGCACGAGTTTGGATGTTCTGGGATTTGTATAATGGGAAGGAAGCAGGGTGAACTCGCATGTGTTGACTCGAAGCTTTACGCGGGGTTTTGAGGGGTAGGACTCGAAGCAGGGTATGGTGAGACCCGAGTCAAATGTTTGCTTCAGGTTTACATTTCTGTTTGGTAGCCTGAGTTTAAAACTGAGATTTAAATTTATAAAATAAGATTTAAATTTTAAATCAAAGTTAAGCTTGAATTCGAGTGAAGTTAAATCCCAATTTTGAAAAAAAAAGATTAAGTTTTAAATCTAATTGCTTTTCTTTAGTAAACAACCTTAAATAGTTTGAACTTGAAAAGAAATAAAGTTTTAAATTGTAAATAAGTTTTAAGTCAAATCTAAATCTGGATTCAAATATAATTTGAATCCTTGTTCTGAAATCAAAGAAGTTTTAAAAATTTAAATTGTTTAAATAACTTAAAAGTGTTTAAGCAAGTAAGTGAAAATAAAAGGTTAAGAATGATAATTAATTAAGATTTAATTAATAAATGTGATTAATTAAGATTGATTAAATGATCAAGAGGTAAAGATTTATTAAGAAAGGAATGATTTAATTTATAAATTAAGGATTTTTAATTAGATATTAATGAATAATTAAAGTTGATAAATCAATGTAATTAATCAAGGACAATTAATTAAATGGTAGTTAATTAGTTAAAGGTTAATTTATAAATTGAAGATAATAAATTAAATGATGAATTAAATAATTAAAGGTTAATTATTTAAAAAAATTAAAGGGTGATGAATTATAAGGTCGATGAATTTATTTTTAATGGTTGATTAATAATGACTAAAGAAAAATTAATCAAAAACGATTTGTAATTTATTAATGTAAATTAACCAGGATTAGTGACTGATCTGATTTAATTAAATCAGATAAATTAATTGATCTTACCTATGAATGTTTGGATTCTGTTGAATGATATGAATTGTTGATATCCCTGATATGTGATGCTTTGTGATATGAATTACTTTGTGCTGAGCTGTGATTTCTATTTCTGTGACATATTGTTATATGAATATGAAACCCTTTTCCGTAAAACGACATTTGAATTTCGATGCGACAGGGAGTCGGATTCCAGATGGTTATCCGAAATCCACATCGAATTATAATAGTGAATATTTGTAACCGTAAATTCATTTTATCTATGAATCTGTGAATAAAGATAAGCGTTATCGATTATACCGCTTATCGATATATCTGTGATGATTGATGTTGCACTATTGTGTGTAAAACCCTGGACCACACTCTTACACACACAAATATGGATTTCATGTGGAAATCGGTTAAGTCAAAGATGATGTAAATTTAATGTTTTTGAAATTGAAATTTTAATTTCAATTTATTTTGATTTGGAAATTTGGGTTTAAAGTGAAAAGCTTTTGAAATGGAATTTCAAAGATAAAAGTTATTTTGAATAACTTAATCGAGTTTTGAAATTTAAATAATTTGATTTAAATTTGAATTCAAGTTTGAAATTGAATTCTATGATTTGAAACTAGGGATTAAAGATGTTGTACAAGTTATATATGGGTTAAACCATTTTAAAGATATTGATTTGGGAATTTGAATTTAATTCAAGGGTTTTAACTCATGCAAGTATAACTGGATTTTTCTAAAACGAAAACTACTTGTTTTCAAATAGTAAAAGCTTTCACAAAAGTAATGAACTTCTAATTTGTGTTGAAAGAATTTCAAGTTTGAAATGGAATTGAAATGTTTTGAAAACTATGAAATGAGTCTTTGGTTTCAAAGACCGGATGAGTTAATCTAACTTGAAATGGAATTGTTTTGAAAGACTATGAATGAATCTTTGGAAACGAGTTTTGAAAGCTATAAGTTAAATCTTGATTTAAAGATTTAACGAGTTAATTCGATTGAAATGGAAATTTTTTTGAAATCCATGAATGGATCTTGGTGAATGGGGTAAACTTTTTGAAATGAATCTTTTTTGTTTAAAAGATTGGAAATGGTAATTTGTTTTACCATTCGAATGAAAAGTTTTTGGGCTTTAATCTGTGATTTAACTGAGATCCCAGTATCCATATGATTTTTATTTGCGCTCGTTATTCGGTTTAGCCGGGAGAGGACCTTTGTGTCATATAACCCATTCCGAATAGTGATACGGCGATATGGACAGCATTTGAAGACCGGTGGTGAAGACCGGGTATTTGCGAGAACGATAGATTGATTGTCTCTACACTGAGTCGCGCCGATATAGAGATTTCCTAAGTGATGGGAAATCCGATCGAGATTGTGAATACCCGGATTTGCAAGGGCTTCTTCGGAAGTGCCTTCGGTTCTGTTCGAACCCGAAACAGACTTGTATGGATGTGTGTCTGACGTTACACTTTGAGATGTAAAGCTGGTTTCTATCAAATACATTTCTGTTGGTGGCGGAGAATTTATTCTCTTAGCTTAACACCCTTCTCTGAGACGTACGAGCTCAGAGGTTATGTAGTTGATGGTCACTAGTGATACATTCCCAATTTGGTAATGTGGCATACGAAGTGCTGCTGATCATTTGTTGATCGAAGCGTTGCTTTGTGAAAAAGCATGGCTTTGTGGAAAAGCGTGGCTTTGTGAAAAAGCGTAGCTTTGTGGACGAGACTTCGTCGAGCCTCACAACCCGGTAATGGTCGAAACAGGAATGTTGCGACAAAGGTTTGTAGGGGTAGCGCCCCTAGGGTATGTCATTTCCTTCTGGATAAAGGGTGGTATCATGGTATGGAGCCCAGATACTTAACTCGTGTGGACACTATACATTTATCACTTTGTGATGCTGCTTTGTTGGTTGAGGGGCCCCTCGGATAAATGTCGGTAACGACCGGGGGATGACATGACTCGTGTGTTAGTTACCTAGTTACAGCTGTACAGCGTGAGGTAGCGTCAGTGTGTTAGTTACCTAGTTACAGCTGTACAGCGTGAGGTAGCGTCGACCTTTTGTTTGCAGAGATCCGGTTAGGATCCGGGGCGTCTTTCCAGAGGCGTTTCTATTTCGGTAAGGAAGTTCCTTAGCCTGATCATTTGTTGGAAATCCAAAGAAACAATACGAACCCTGTACGGTTTTAGTTGTATTACCTGCTATGGAATGTGGTGGTAACCTGCTATTGAACGTAGTAGATATAGTAGGCATACAACAATGGTTGTTTGCTGGCTAAGATTAATATTATATTTTCGAAATGGTTTTCGACACTATGCACTAATGATAATAATATCAAAAGGATTTCTTTTGCGTAGTAAGCATGTTTGACTATCATAAGAAGAAATCTCCTCCAATTCTGCGTTTGCATTATGTGTGTGGCGGGAGATCTTATGGTAGTTTCATTTTCGAAAAACATTGCGGATTTTAATGTTAAACAGCCTTTTGTGTTTGCTTAAAGATAAACTGTTTTTGTTGCTCACACCAGTCCCATGACTGACCTGGAGTTTATTGTTCCCTTCCTAAACTCTGGGTGCCCACTATTTTCCACACGGGCAGTCTAGAGTTGGGTTTTCCCAGATATTCAGGTTGAGTAGATTATCTGGAGCTAGTTCAGTTCTTGGAGTTCATGGATTGACGTTGCTTATCTTGGAGCATTCTATTGGAGACTTTCTATCCGCTGCTGGTGTTATCTATTTACTTTCCGCTGCTATTTCTTGTGTCATATCTCTGATATTGTTGTATCATATTGATATCATTGTTGTATATCATTCCGGATATTGTATTCATTGGAGTTGTATATGATATCATTGTTTTCTTTCTTCCGCTGTGTTATTTACTTACTTGTGTTATAAGCTCCGGCGACTCGGATTTGAACGATCGAATCTACGGCATTCGAGTACGATGTAAAGTATGGATGTCGATTTTCGAGCGCGAAAATTCGTATCGTTACAAATGTGATATTTAATTCAAAAATATTTTAAAAAACTTTCGATTCTTTTTATAAAATAATATATAGGCTAAGTATTTTAGAAAGTACATTTTATGTTTAGAAAACATTTCAAAATGTAGTTTTAATACTATACGAACAATCATAGTATAGTGATAGACAATATCACTCGCCTCACCCAAATCCATCCAAACCTCCGCCAAGTCATAGAGCTCTGAGTCTTGAGTATAATGCAAGAAGCAGTGTTCAAAACAGACCTCATATGCAAAATATACGCGCAATATAAGATAACGGGTTATTCAAATAATTAAATTAACTTAAATTTAATCCATTATACCTTAGTTGCCTTAATTAGGAGATAATCCCCTTCTTCCTCAAAATTACATCTCCATGCCGTGCAATATGAACCCATCAATACCGTGCATTCAGCCTCGATTTCTCCGCGTATACTCAACTATTTGACGAACGGGCAATTGCAACGCGCTCCGCTAATCGTGCATTTTGCAATGAACCTGAAGTGGTGAATTCTAAACAGGCCCATGGAAATGCGATCTGACCGCTACTTCTCCTCGATCGTCAATGACACGTTTCACCACGGGACGTCGACGTTGATGAAAATTTATGGGAAGGTGCTCTTCGCATAAAGAAACCCAATGCATCACTCGTTTCGCCTAACTCTTCCTCTCCGGCAACAAACCGAACCCCTAATTGATAAGCTATTCATGGCCATTGCCAAACCATCACCACAAGTTACAAAGTGGACATGGGCTTTGAAGATCTTGGTTGTATGAATCCAACAAAACAAATATCATGATTTTAGGTGGAGGGAATCAACAGATTTTGAGTTTTGAAAATCAAAATAAGTGGCGGCCATGTTTTTATAAAGGCAATGGAATGGTGAATGGGCAAACCAAAGAGAGGATAAGGGCTCAATTTAAAATAATATTATATTCTCTTTTATTCAATTTCTTGAATAAAATGATCAGGATTTTTGAACTCATACAATCAAACGGCATATCCGATCGCCACGAAACTCGTCTCATGCATCACCTTATTTTTCGGTCCCGATGGTATAAATTTCATCGCTATCCGAGACAGCGCTCTAGGATGATAATATCATGCTTTTCAAGATCATTTCTATCATCAGATCATTCAATCTCCAAATATAGTGATCCGCACACTCATTTTAATTTCGATATGAACTCAATGGATGTTGTCTCGAGTCCTGGTTCGATCGTATGCAAAAATCATATTTTTGGGACTGTTGATTAATTAACGATTCAATATTTAAATAAATTATTTAAATATCCAACCGTTAAAATATAGGTCATTATATTCTCCCATTTTTAAAAGGATTTCGTCCTCGACATCCCAAGGACAAAGCAACGTAACCCAATACCCTCACATAAGCAGCGATACAAAGGAGATCTTTACTTACCAACTCTCTAAAACGATCATGGAAAGTGATCACAACAAAGGGAATAGACTCGAAGTCAACATGGATCCATCATCGTCGTCCCTAAGTACAATCACCATCAAATCCAAAATCAACGTGGCCAAACAAATGCCTAAGTCGAGCACTTATTTCCAAAGAAAATGAACAATGGAAAACAGAAGTGCTTACTCACTAATCAAAAGGCAAGTCAACTAAATATCATACATTACTGACTCTCTAAACTATCGACAACATCTAATATCTTATTACATTGACTTTTCTCTCAATTTTGGATTATGCCACAGAAAATTTTGACAACACATCCTTTGCACGGCTAGGTCTGGGAAAAATCCCGATACGATATGAACATATATACATCTCATATCTCAGGCATCTCATTTTCGAGGACAAACAATCATATATACACAAATCTACACTACAGATGTTACATACCTCTTTTATAGCAAGAGCATTTTATTTACATGCAAATATAAGCGAGTAAGCATCCAAATAGCCAACATTTGATTCCATGTACCTGATCAAGTACTCAACCAAGAGGATTAAGCACAATAGTAATATCATCATGTAAATAAGTATACTAAATCATAAATATGGAAGTTGCCTGAAATAAACATGCTATATCAAACCATAACTATCCCGCATGTCTAATAATCATATAAAGAAAATAATCATATAAAGAAAAATAATCATATAAATGCCAACGATCAAACATCAATAGGCACATACAAAATCAAACATCAAAAGCAACATCCGTACATATCCTCGCATGTAGGATACTAAATTATCTAGTATAAAACATCAAATATGATATCCAATATGAAAGCTGCTGATAAAATGGAAATCTTACCAAGTGAAGAGCTCCGGATAAGCGGTTATCATGCTCTTCTCGGCCTCCTATACACAATCGCTTTCATTTTCACTCAACTGAACCTTTACTACTCCACTACCTTTCTCAACCTATTTCGTATCATGTCTATCGACACGAATATGCCTATGAGGTCTCAGAGCTCCTGGATCAGTCTCGATATCATCTAACCAATTTGGTGCCAAATTCTCAAATGCCTCTTGTAAGTTCTCCCAAAACCCACTAGTGAACAACGGGTTTCGTTCACTTACAATGTCTCGGCACATAGCAGAATTACACTATCCATTCCACAAATAACTCACTTAATGTGGATTCCATTCTACTAGACTTAATGAATACAAATTCAGCGTTCTTCGTCAACCTATCGACTGTGACTCAAATGCTATCATATTCTCTTCTAGTCCTTGGCACTCCATCGATGAAATCCATCGATATAGTCTATAAGTATGTGTTCCCCAACTCAAGAACAAATAATCTCTCATTAAGTTCTAAAGTCATAACTAGTGATAAACTCGAGCAATGTCCACTCTAGGAATACTGCTCCTGAACTGATATGTCTTCCACCCGAAGCATCAACAACTGCTTTTCCTATATGAACACGTAGGAAATGTCAAAGTAACTGAAGGGCCGGAATTCCAATTATCACTACTAGCTAAGGTTGAGAACCTTCTCGGAGAAGAGGTACTTCAATGATAACGAATCACTGAATAGATCAAACTCCTTTCCGCCTCCAAATCTCCAAAGCAAACTTTATCGCCTCCAACTCCGAATCAAGGGTCGGATACTTTCTCCCGTGTGGTTTTCGACTAACATATGTGACAACCTTACACTTCAGCATCAATACCGCACCCAGTTAAGTACCATAGGCATGTGTATACTATCGTCTCCTCGTTCCTACTTGGAATGAGTAACATTAGTGCACACTTCAACCCCTCTATCAGACTCACTCGTCAAATTGGTTAACTGTGCTGCTACATTTAAGAAGTCCCTGGTAAAGCGTATATAACATCTCACCAATCCAAAGAAGCTTCTCATCATTAGTTGGTGTTTTCTCGACACCTACTATACAACCATCAATCGTGTCTTGTGATCCACTTTCATCCATAGGTAGACAAAAGTACCATCAATGAGCATAAACATGGAATCTCTCAAGTGATCCCTCGAAACATGTTCAAGAAATCAATAAAGTATGCCAATGCATCAGTTAGCCCTAACAGCATAACCAACCAATCAAAAATCAAAGTAGTATACAAGATGTTGTAATCAGTACACTCTCTCTAACTACTCTTAGTGGATGAAACCCCATCGCAAGGTCTGATTGACAGAACACCTTCACGCTATAAAGCTGATCAAACAAGCCATCAATAAATCGTAGTGGATACTTGTTCTTCATCTCACTCAGTTCAAGATAATCAATATACAACATCAAAAGGTCGTTCGCCCTAGCGGCGAACACTATAGGTGCATCCTACTCAAATATGCTCATACGAATGAACACTTTCATCAATAGGTCATCTGCTCACACATTTAGTCTCCTCTGCTCTTTAGGCTTCATATGCCTTAAAGGCATAACTACTAGTCTAGCATGCCTAAACAGATCGATACAGAATTCAATCTCTATATGGTGGCAATCCGGTCACCTCACCAAATGTATTCGATCACTCCTTAGCTACAGGCACAGGTGAGAACTCATCATATAGGATATAAAGCGAATATAGAAAGCTAACCATCACCTCATCATCATATGGGAAGCCAAACATTGTCGTAGGCTCATCGTCGGTCCCTATCATCACCAACGGCCTCTCACAATCCACCACTATTCCGTACCACTCCAGCCAGTAAATTCCTAGACTCTAATATTAAACCCAATTAAACCTAAAGCATCAATAGCAAACAAACAAACATTCATGAATCAATGAGAAAGAGTTTTGAAAAACCATGTATAAGCTAAGTGTAGACAAGCCATGTGACAACACTCCGCATTTTGAGGCCTGAAACTAAGCGCTACGGATGGTGTAGTCATCTACGGTATTAATTTTCGGTGACAAATGTGGTATGTTACACATGTATAATCTTGCTAAGCCCCCAACAAGGTTTGTCATAATCTAAAGGTCGGTCAACAATTTAAAGATCGGTTAAATATTTCGGATCTCAGTCCCATTCTATCTATAAATCACTAGATATGAAGGAATTTTAAAACTCAACGTCAAATAAAATACACGTAGAAATGCCATAAATGGAAAGCATGCCTCAAGTGGTAATTCATGTTTCCTTCTCTTTCATCGATGGAGCACTCAACGAAATCAGAATGACATTTAACGCATATGCTTCCATTATTTGCCCCTACTCAACTAGTTCAGGATAGTCCTTCTACGCTAGGTATAGACTCTCACATCGTAGATGCCTTTTCAATCAACCTTTTGAAGCTTTCATCAACTGCTTCCCAAGATGATCACTCAACCCAATGTAAATTTTTCATTCTTTCTGAGTAGATTACCAATGGAAGATAGACTGTACTTTAATAACACATCGAATTCAACTATATACTCCAACACAGACATATCGCCTTACTTCAACTCGGTGAACTTCCTAGACAACACAGACTTCTGAAAAAGTTGCGATAAACTTCTTCGATGCGAACTATGAACTGATCCCAAGTAAAGTGATCACTGGGAATTGAAATTATAAGGGAACTCCACAAGTTCATTGTTCATTCGTGGAGTCATCTAGAGGTCAACTTCTACCTCACAATGTTATCTAACTCCAAGTCATCGAAGATCTTTTTGCAAATATCACCTCGACCTGCACCTTAATAATCAAATCCGTTCAAAGGAATAGTCTGCCCCTTAGACTCATATAGTTTTTATATGGCTCGACAAAGTGGACTCTAGGTGTTTGCACTTTAGCACTATAATCGTTTAGAGCAACGTAAGCATTCTAGAATAATGTTTCGCACCATCTCTGCGAACATATTTTGTAGATCAAGGTTAGTGATCCTCGATCCAGCCTACTCCTCTACTCCGAAGATGGAGTCAATAACAAAATTTCTTGCATGCCAGACCACTCCTATTACAAAATAAGAATGATCAGTCTCTAATAAAGAAAAACTACATCAATGATGCTCGTGTACAATACAACTTATATACTATATATACTAATATATAGTTTTGAAAACCAAAATACATAACAAATACATACTCTATCATATATATGTATACTCTGGATCCAGTGTAAGGCGACAATTCATGCCCTATCTCTACTGGATCATGGTATCAACTCAAGTTAATCACGTAACCTAAGCTCTGATACCAAATGTAATGACTGCCCTACACCAGCGATGTTCATATGATCGAATAGTGCGCTGCTAGGGCATCTGGTCAATGTAGAATGGTTGTCAAGGGAAAAAAATAGAAGTAGAGAAGAGGAATAGAAAAGAAGAGAAGAGAATAGAAAAAAAGAGAAGGAGATAAAACATCACACAATCACATAACCTGTCGTATATCTCACAGCGCATCAGATAAAATATAATAGTAAACATCTCTAAAACAGGTGAGACAGTAATAACTATATAAACCACAGAATCAGAGTACACAGGTTCATATAGTTATATGGAATAGTACTATAGTTTATACGACTAATAAAAAAACTCTACTAATAAACCGTCTCTGATAATAGTTAGTTAACACCGTCAAGGCTCCATAGTGTCACACAGCGGAATAAACAATAATAACTCAAAATATAAATATGAGAAAGTGCCACCATCTACTAGTCAATCTGCACAGCTCAAAGTGCTATTACACCTGTTATCTAGTCTACTCATTTAAAAGCACCCGAGATAATAAGAACCAAAGCATAAAACCTCAAGTTAGACAATAGTCTGGTGTGAGCGATATGTCAAAGTACTAATGGTGTACTATATGTCAAAGTACTAAGGATGTCTAGATATCAACATCCATAATATCTACATCATCTGACATCCCTAAGGTGGTAGAAGCAATAAAACAAACATGGCATCTATCATCCATCCTCACATTCACACACTCGATGCGTTGGATATATGATAACTCATAGGTAGGAACTAGGCACGTTACCACACCAATCCATCCCAATATCACAAGACTAAATGCGTCGATGCATCTACCCATCCCGGAAACTAGATACGTCACTATGTCTATCCATCTCAACACTCAAGATTAGATATGTTACTGCTTCAATCTTCACGAGTATCATCAATCCCTTTGCACCCTTCATCCATGGCAGAGCTCATCTCGGAACTATCCTTATAACTCCCTTTTGAAGCATCGCGGTTGGGAACTAGTCTAGACAACCATCATAAGTCATAGAGTGTCATCACATGTCCCGTAGCCTCCCTCCAACAGCCCCCTCAATACGACTCATATTCAACTACTTTTCATCTCGAAGTACAATTATCCATCATCGAAGCCATCACTTCCAATCATGGAACCATCATCGTCGAACCATGGAGTCATTGCGTTGAAGCATCATGTAACATCCCCCTACTTGGAGGCCCAAAACTAACAGCTACGGATGCTGCAGTCATCCATAGTTATTAATCCTCAGCAACCAAACACGGCGATATTAGATACATTGATACACAGAAACACAAGAATATGGAAAAAAAATTAAACAGCAAACAAATACCACATTCCATTTCAAAATATTCCGAATTGACTACATAATCTCAATTCGCAGACCACGTTCAGATAACATATAATTATTACAAAATACGCCAAGAGCGACATATGAAGATCTCATTTGGTAGATCAGAGTATATAGATAGGCAAGAAAACAATTTGCCTTTACAAACAAACACACAGCGAAAATAAAAGAACTCTAATAGCAAGTTTGCCTCCTTCACGTCCTCTGAAGCTTTATTCATCCAAAAGAATACCTGGAAACCATAAATCTCAACCTACTCAAATTCAATTGAGTACACGAGAGTTTAAGGGGGAAACAAAAACTTTGAGTCAGACATATAGCCTGGTATGAATAATAATTTACCATCTCAAACCATTTAGATATCTAGTGAGACCACGCCGCTTAGCGGAACGGGTTTTTCTTTCACTAGTATCTTAAAACATTTACAAAACCATATACTGTTCTCCTGCATCCACAATGGTTAAAAACATAGTATTTCAAAATATTATGATGATATGCAAAACAAATAAATCAATTCTGGATTACCCATCCCCATTCATTCTGACTATCTGTATCAGTTATAGTTTCTAGGGTTACTATTAAGCTGTTAAATGTTAGGGACTATCTATCCAATTAATTAGTTTTCATAGATCACTAAGAACCTATTGGTAACTCCAATATCTTATTTCTTATCCTAGTTTTCATGGGCTAACTAGGAACCTATTGGCTGATTGCTAATATCTTAATCCGGATATAGTTTTCATGGGCTAACTACAAACCTACTGGCCCCTGCCAATATCAAATCATAGTTTTCATAGGATGACTATGAACCTATTGGCCCTTGCCAATATCATACAGTTTTCATGGGCTTACTGTAAACCTATCGTTCCCTGCCAATATCTTTAATTAAAATTTTAACATCTGATAAGTTATACTCACTACTAGGTCAACCTAACTTGTTATTCTTCCCTTTCCCCAAAATGCAGTTATGGGTTAATAATAAAGTGAATAACATTTCAAAATATTTATTTATGCCATGCTTATTACTTAAAATTGATATTGAGTTTATGTTTTGAAACCATGAAATATCTCTTTCGAAACCTCTGGATAGCCTCCTTCGTAAGTAAAAACCTCTTTTCAAAACATTGTATACATACCTTTCGAAGCCCTTAGTAAACACTCTCTTTCAAAACCTATTGTACCTCTCAATGGTATCAAATCATCTTTCTAAAATATAGAGCTTCAAAACAAATGGAAGTACCCCTTTCAAAAGCATTGGGTTTACTCTTTAAAAATCATTTGGGTCAAAATGGTTATATACGAAAGTATCTCTTTCGAAACCAACAAGAATTTATTTGGGGAAAAATTGATGGTGTCGGAACCATCTTAGTAGAAAGAAAAAGACTTTAAAAATCAAAACTTTGAAGGACAGAGTCAAATCCCCCATTCGAATCCATCACCTTCGAAACCCTCAACCCTTTCGAAAGCATTCGGGAAAAAGGCTTAAGTAAAACAGAAGTGACCCCTTCGAAAGTATTCAGGCAAAAGGCTTAAGTAAAACAAAAGTAACCCCTTTGACAACATTGATGGCTTCAATGCAGTCGAAAGGGAAATTAGCGACATGGTTTCGACCGGGACGAAACCTACCCTTTCGAAAGCAATTATTTAAAGGGAAAAGGTACTCCTTCAAAAGCAAATACTTTAACACCGTATGACAACCTTCTTCGAAAGCTAATTATAAAACCTTTTCGAAAGCATAGCTTGTGACTGTGTCGAAAGCTTTAGGTAAAATTAGGAAAGACTTTAACTTTTGAAAACAAAGCAGGGTTTCGACCCCATCGGAAGCTACCCTTTCGACACCACGGCTTCCGCCTTCCTTCCAATCCACTACATACCATCTAAGTGATATCTTGTGTATTGGTTTTGACTAGGATGAGGCAGAATCAAAGGAGTCAAAAGGTCCTTACTAATAGGGATGGAACACCTGTTACTGGTTTAAAGGCTGAATTATAGCAACTTTTAGTAATTATTTTCTAACAACTTGCCTATTTGTAAAACGCTGATTGGCTGCCATAAAACTTTTCAATTACTTTACATCTAAAACTGCCGCATTTATTCAGATCCAATTTCAAAGTATTTTAACGTTAAAACCTTTTCATATAACCAAAAACCGACATTTTGCAGAAAAGCCCTTGTTTTATAATATTTTATTTCCCTAAATAAATCAACTGGGAAAATCCCCAAAAATTATAGAAAATCGATTTCATCATGTAATCAAACATATTAAAATTTTAAACCCAATTCTTCCTAAAATTCTCGAAATAAATTTTAAACTCAATTATATCATGCCTTTCATCAAAAATTCCTAACAAAAATTCCATTGCTTGGAAAATTATGAAAATTAAAACCCATCTCCAAAATCATGTTTTACTTAACATAAAAATTTTCTATGGCAATCTAAAATCATAATTTCTCGGTTTTACACTAAAACCGTACAAATTCATATGCTTATTAATTAAAACAAATCATCATAATATAACTCAAGAATATCATCATCCATTTTATCATAGAATTGAATTTAAATCATAAATTCGAAACCATATAGTCATAGAACAAAAATAGAGATGGTAGAAGATTATTATTTACCTTAAACTTGATAAGGAATTTGAGATTTGTTGTTGATCAATCCTCCCTAGCTTTTGATCCTAAGATTTTGATTAAAATTCCACTTCTCCTTTGTAAATGGCCGGCTCTTTTAGGGTTCTTGCGTTTGTTTTGATTTGAGAAATAAAATGAATGTGAAAAGACAAAGGCAAATGTATAGCTGTGAATATAAAGTGTGGCTATTTTTTTACTAATAAGGCCTTATGTAAGTTAATTATCTCATAAACCAATTTTAAGCCCATTTATTTCATTAATAAGAATGGCCCTATAAATATTTTAATCAAATCTCAGTCTCCTTATCATCCTTATTCTATTTAATTTATCTAATTAAATCTTCTGAATAATGTTATCAACAATTAGGGATGTTACACATCACATCTTCGCTTCACCGCTAAAACCACTCGTCGAAGACCATATCACCAAATCAAATATTGAATGAATGAACCATCACATCCTACTCCTCAAAGCTGCTCCATTGTCCACGACAAAATTGGCAAAAATCGGCCATCATCAATAGTGGTAGATATCGACCACTCCAGAGTATTCCAGAACGACCACTTTGGTTGTGTACTTAACCAAAAATGGTTAAATACGAGCCCAAGGAAAACGTCCGGCATCTATCCCAAAATCAAAAGCACATCTCCAAATCCATCTTCCGTCTTTATATCCATCAGCGTACACCATATTCTATGTATGAAATCCTATTCCATGGGATATTTCTAATACTATATCGCCTTCGAACGGTGGTTTAAACCAAACCAACCGAACTAACATACATGCAACCAACAAGCATTCTAACATGTATAATAGCCTTAATATGTCTATAATAACACAATACAGTCCATCCAAGCAACCAATATGGGTTGATGTTGGATTTATACCAAAATAGCCTAAATCTATCAATATCGTCAGAATAGTCCGTAAATGAGAAAAATGTGATATTCAATTCAAAACTATTTTAAAACACTTTTAATTCTTTTTATAAAATAATATATAGGCTAATTAATTTAGAAATCACATTTTAAATTTAGAAAATATTTCAAAACGTTGTTTTAATACTATACGAACAATCATAGTATAGTGAGAAACAATATCAGTCACCTCATCCAAATCCATCTATACCTCAACCAAGTCATAAAGCTTTTCATCATGAGCACAATGAAAGAAACAACGTCCAAAAAAGACCTAGTATGCAAAAGATACGCGCACTATAAGATAACGGGTTATTTAAATAATTAAATTAACTTAAATTTAATTCATTATACCTTAATTACCTTAATTAGGGGATAATCCCTTTCTTCCCCAAAATTACATCTTCAGGCCGTGCCTATGAACCCATCAATACCATGCATTCATCCCTGAGTTCTCTGCGTATACTCAACGATTTGACCAACCAGCAGTTGCAACACGCTCTTCTATATATGCACTCCACAATGGACCCGAAGTGGTGATGTCCGATCATGCCTATGGAAATGTGACCTGACTGCTGCTCCTCTTTGACCGTGAATGACACATTTCACCAAGGGACACCAGCATTGATGAAAATTTGTGGGGAGGTGCTCTTTGCGTAGAGAAACCCAATGGTATTTCTCATTTCTCCTAACTCTTCCTCTTCGGCCAACAATCCCAAACCTTAGTTGACAAGCTATTTGTGGCCATTGCCAAAACCATCACCACGAGTTCCAAAGTGGACATGGGCTTGAAGATCTTTATCGTGTGAATCCAACAAAACAAATTTTGTGATTTTAGGTGGAGGGAATCGATAGATATTGATTTTTGAAAATCAAAATAAGTAGCGACCATGTTTTTAAGAAGAGCAATGAATAGTGAATGGGAAAACCAGAGAGAGGATAAGGGTTTGATTTAAAATAATATTATATTCTCTTTTATTCAAATTCTCAAATAAAACGATCACGCGTTTTGAGCTCATATCATCAAACGGCGCGTCCGATTGCCATGAAACTCGTTGACTTGCATCACCTCATTTTCCAGTTCCGATGGTATAAATTTCGTCGCTATCTGAGACAGTGCTCCAGGATGATAATTTCGCGCTTTTTGAGACTGTTTTGGTCGTCAGATCATCCAATCTCCGAATCTAGTAATCCTTATACTCAATTTAATTCGCAACATCGATATGAACTTGATGGAAGTTGTCTCGAGTCCTAATTCGATCGTATGCAAGAAATCATATTTTTGGAACCGTCGATTATAAATGAATCAATATTTAAATAACTTATTTAAATATCCAACCGTTAAAATACGGGTCGTTACAAGCCCTATCTTAAAGATCTTCCAATACGGTAAAGCTTATAGAAAAAGGAAATGATGTGGAATCTCCAAGCAAAAACCAAGATGAAGCACATTCTCCAAATTCACAAGCAAAAGAAAGTAGTAAAGCTAAGATGAATCAATAAAATGAGAATCAATAAGGCCAAGAACGAAGGTCACTTGAACAATTAGATAGCTCAATCTCATATCAAGTGCATAGGCTCCATGAGAGAAATTACTATTATGATGAAACCGGTCAAAAGAATATTCTCAATCAAAAACCAAAGGATATGCTTAAGGAGGAAGGAACCCTTGACCTAAGAAAAAACAGCTTTTGAAAAATTATTTTTTCATAGGAAATATTTGTCTTTAGAATTCCAACTTACATCAAGATTCCTCCACTAAAGTATGATGGAACCACCGATCCAGATGACTACTTTCTAGCCTTTGAAAACCGAATGGATTTATATAACGCTTTTGGGGCAGTTTGTTGCAAGCTTTTCCTCGTAACTTTTTATGGAGCGGTTGTAAAATGGTATAGGCACTATCGGAAAGGAACCAACTATTCTTGGGAATAATTCTCTTATGAATCTTTTGGGCAGTTCTACGTATACAAAGACCCAACTATAGTTTCCAGTATGTTGGCTAATATCAAGCAAAGGCCAAGGGAATTTCTTGGTAAATATCTAAAAAGATTTAGTATAGAGGCATTTAAGGCAGAAAGTGTAATCGGTATAGAAAAACTGATGGCAATTCGCTCCAAGAGCTAACCGAGCAAACTCCTTTCTGGCAAGATTTATATATTAATTGATGTAAAAATCTACAATACTTCCATTTCCGAGTAGAGAAATTAACCCGCATGGATGAGATGTACCACGCCAAGAAAAAATCCAAACAAGACACATAAGAAGGAGAATTCAGTTTCCATTATTCCAACAAAAAGCCAAGATGGGATGAAAACAAAGGAAAAGATCAAATGGGGACATCTAAATCTAGTCATGTAGGCTTAAACATACCCATTTCCTATATTTTAACCATAGTAAAAGGTAATGGAAGTTTCCCCATTACCTATAAAGCAAGAAAACCTCCTGAACCTAAGAAGGGAAGGATTATTGTGCTTACCACAATATAAATGGGCATAAGACTGATGAATGCCATGTCTTGTTAGAAATAATTTAGAATATGGTCAAGTCAAGATCTCTAAAGGAATTCACTAAGAAAGCCTAAAGGATCTCTCATTCTGAAAAGAATAGCTCCAAACACTTAAAGTATAACTTTTTCTATAGGAGAAAAGTAGCTAATGTAACTCCAAGCTCAAATCCCAGTCAAATTATGAAGTTTTATGGCAATTGCTCGCTATGGACCAACTTTATTCATGAAAATTTCTTATTTGATTTGTACTTGAAATTGATCATGTACTAACAAAAAATTCAAGTGTCTTTACAGATTAAAACAAAACCTGTCTACTTTATCTGAAAGGTTTAGAATCTCCTATAAAAACATAACAAATTTCTAGCTGTCTCTGAAGGAAGATGGCTCAAATGTTCGGTATAAAGTTGCTCTCTATCCCAAAGCTTGAATCTATACGGTATAATGAATTTCTTTTATGGAATCCAAAATTACTATCATACCTCCATCATAGACCGATTCCTGGAAAAAGGTAAGTATCCAAAGTCTACCCAAAAGAAGGGATTCTTAGAAAAAATCATGCTCTTGTTCGTAAATGTTTATTAGTTCATGAATCATGACTTTTCAGACTTATAAACAAGATATTCCTTTTTTCTAAGCAAAACCTAAAGAGGTACAATTATATATATATATATATATATATATATATCGTATAAAGGTGAGAGCAAATACATCAACCTTATTTTCAACAAGCCATTTTATTACCAAAAAGGATTTGCTAAACACGTCTTCGAAAAAACATTATTTTCCAAAAATCAAGAAGGATTATTTTTAGTTACCTCATGAAGCAGGGAAAGAAAATATCTCAAGAAAGATTTATACAATCTTTAAATATATTACTTAGCATTAGTAAATGCACCAAAGAATTTTGATTGAGTATTGCCTGACAAAAACATTTTCGAAGCTTTATGAAATTATTAGCAAAGAAAGATCAATGCATATTTTCTCAAGAAATTTTTTTAAAACTGCCAAGATTCATAAGAAAAAACTATAATCAGAGGAACCTATTCTCGATTAAAGACAATTAGTTCATGGATCATGACCACTCGGTCTATTATTTGAGTTTCACATTTCTATTATGAGAATGACTTAAAAGCCCTTTGTGGTAGCAACGCCGAGAAGAAACTTCTTTATCAAAGAAATCCAATGTCCAAAAAAATTTCAAAAGAAAAACTGATTTTAAGAAAAATTATACGTTTGTCAAAGAAGTTATTTTTCAAAAATCCTTCCTTCCAAAAGGAAATTTCATACAAAATAAATTGATATCTTAGTATTCAAAAAGATTTTCCTAAATTTATTATACGGCCAATGAAGACATAAAATTATTTTTACAAACAAGCTTTAAGCCTTCGGCCAGTCGGGAGTGCCTCCTAGAAGGAGGAGGGTCCAGTACCCACTGAAAAGTCTTCGGCTAGTCCGGAGCGCATCCTAGAGGGAGGAGGGTCTAGTACCCATCGAAAAGCCTTCAGCCAGTCCAAAGCGCCTCTTAGAGGAAGGAGGGTCCAGTACCCACCAGAAAGCTTTCGGCCAATCCTGAGCGCTTCCTAGAGGGAGGAGGGTCAGTACCCACCAAAAAGCCTCCAATGTCCATTCCGGATCACCTCCTAGAGGAAGGGACAAAAGCCTTTGGCCAGTCAAGAGCACCTGCTAGAGGAGGGACAAAAACCTTCGGCCAGTCCAGAGCAACTCCTAGAGGGATGAGGGTCTGGAACCTACCAAAGCCTCTGAAATTCCTAAAGCACTTTCAAAACCAAAAAGGACGAAGATGTCCACAGGCCAAATCAAAGGCAAGGCCCAAGAAGGGGCAAAAGGTCGAAGTTGTCCAAAACCATAAATAGAATGGACAAAGATGTCCACAACCCAATACAAAGACAAAGCCTAAGAATGGGCATAAACAAGTGAATGGACAAAGATGGCTACAGCTAAAAGCAATGGCAAAACTCGAAAAGATAAAAGACATAAAGGAATGTGAATACCAATGAAGAAGCAAAATGAATTATGCAAAGAGCAAATCTTTATTAAGAATAGGTTCATTCAAGGAAATAGGTTAAAAAAGATTTCTGATAGATCTAATCTAGACCTAGGAATAAGGAAACAGTTAAAGGAAGATTTATATATAATAAGTATCAATAAACTAATTGGGCCTGCTAAACGACCAAACAACTGAATGGAACTACCCGCTGAATGGCTAAACAACCAAACTAAACTACATGCTGAACAGACAAACAACCGAATGGAACTACCTGCTGAACGGTTGAATGGTCAAACAGAACTACTTGATGAACGGATGAATAGTTGAACAGAATTTACTTTGCTAAATGACTGAACGATTGAATGGAATTACTTGGCTCCAATTTAATAGTAGTAATAAAAATAGTAAATAAAAAACACCTTAACAATTGCATATCTCCTAATAAGAGGTAGTCCTCTGAACGGACAGGAATCTCCGGTACTGTTCGAAATATTAGTTCATGGTAAAAGTTTCTAATACTGTATTTAAGGTAGGGCTACCAGATTAGTGTCAAATGAAATTATGAATCTTTTGCTTTAAGACCACTCAAAATTACTATTACTAGGTGATTTTCTGATTTTCTACAACTATCAAATGGTTTTCTGAATTTCTTACTATTAGATAAAATTCTGACAAGCTTTTGATTGAGTTTCTTGATTGAATTTCTGGTTGCTTGATGATTGAAATCCTAGTTTTCTTGGTGCTTTTCTTGATGATTTTTGGATTTCCTATTGAATTTCTAGTTTTCTTGTGGAATTCAAGTTTTCATATTATTATTGGATTGGATTTATGACCTTCTATATAATAGGGATTTTCAGATTTGGGTTTTTGGTTTTCTTCTATTATTATCACTAGACATGGATTTTTGGTCTTTTGTTATTGCCCGATTTAGATTTTTGGTCTTCTATTATTATCACCAGATATGGATTTTTGGTCTTCTATTATTACCCGGTTTGAACTTCTGGTCTTCTATTATCATTAGATGAGGATTTATCATCTCTTACTACCAAATGATTTTCAAGTCTTCCTATTATCAGATGGGATTTTGGATTTCTTATTATCAAATGATATAAGGGATTTCTAGCTTCCTTATTATCAGAGGTTTTCCTAACCTTTTCTTCAAAATTAACACCCGAATCTTTCTAATTTTTCATTAAATGAAATTTTAGTTTTCTTTAATCGCTAACATATTAACAAAGCAAATTTCAGGTTTTGAGATAGAAGTTACCATAAGAAGACAAGAATCAAAAGTTGAACGACAAAGGAGACTGATTTAAGATTTCACAAGCAACTCAATATTGAAAGCCAATCTCCGACAACCAAAGAAGAATTAGCTCGGAAAGAAAAGGCTTTGGAGCTCATACTAGTCCACCTGAAGTGTTTCTTACTTAGCCCTCCATCCGTTTACTAGGTGATATTATTCCAAATTTGAATACTTACACTTAAGAGCATGTAAGAAATTTACATGATATATAAACGATAAAAGGTTTAAAGTCCAAAATAATTCTTATAACAAGACAATTGCCGATGAATAACCAATGTCTAATCCATAAGAAAAGCTTAAATTTTTAGGTTGATTAGAAGAACACAAATCTTAAACATATAATAAAATAATAAATTCATGGGTATGAACAAGAAGCCTGAATTAACATAAAATTCTAAATACAATGTTGCAACAAGAAGACCGTGTTAGGTAAGTAGATTAATACTAAATGGCGTATGAGTTACACTATAAAGCAAAAATGCATTAATATTAAAACCAATATTAGTAATAACCAGAATACAGAGTTTAATTTTTTTTTAAGTGATCTCGATAATTTAAAAAAAATCCTTTATTTGATTTTGAATCGTAGAAGAAAGAGGAACGTCACTTGAACTGAATGAATTCGAAAGGCATCAAGCAAGATGTTTAAGATTATTGGCTTGAAAAGCAATGCTTCTACTACACTTCGGGGGAGGCAAAGGTTATCCACATAATTTCTCAAGAGGATATGGTTTCTAATCAAAGCTTCAAGAAGATGATGTCAAACCTCATCGCAAGAAGAAGTGTCTAAGCCTTTATAACGACAAAGCTTTAAATGCAAAGATGGGCAACATAAGATATAGGAATGATGTTGACTTCCATGATGGAGAACCATTCTTTGACCACATCGCCTTCCATCATAACTCTCAAAGACATACAACTAGCAATACACTCAAAGGTCCAATGATCAACGTTGAGAACATGAAGATAGATTAACATCGAAGATATATGTACACCATCGCACGTAACCAATGGAGCAAAGGTATCTAGCTCAATCAACATCATTAGCCATCAATAAGTGTCGATTAAACCTACGATGCATTTGATTGATGCCGAGCCTTGTCTACTCCACTATTCACTTATAAAAGCTCGTCGACGGTGTCACTCCTCCACATCAGCTACCGAGCAATACTATGTACTTTGCCACACTCCATCAGTGTTATTCACGGTTGGTGCCATTTGTTACTACTATCACCGTCAGCGAAGATGTTCAAAGAAATAGTGCCAAAGAATAAAGACGTCGCATAAAATCCACTTAGCTCGATAAAGCCTAGAACTATAAAGCATGAACATCGTCTTCCATGAATCATGAGGACTACCAAGTGGTACTACGGTTAACATCAAGAGTCATGATTTCGAAGGCAATATTGAATAATGCCAGCTCCTATCAACGCCGATGTTGTCAATGACATCCATGTTTAGCACCGTGTGTAATCAAATTTGTTACATAATGATAGTATATTCATTGAGACGACATCGTTCATTGAAGTCATTTTGAAAGAGGAACAAAAAGGTATGAATGTCACCGAAGGACAATATCATTATAGCATCGACTCTCATATGTGCCCGTAGAAGACGCTGTAAATCTACATATACGATGTTGATGACTGTCGTCGTCAATATCCACAAGTGTTCTTAATGCCGCATCTTGTCGGCTACTGAATATCGATATCGATGGTCATCAATGTCGCCACTGTTCATTGCCCACAATGCCACCAATTATCTATCAAAGAAGGTCGCAAGATATGGAGTCGTCATCACCAATATTCATTAGCCTTGCCGAGAGCCATCAATACATCCAAAAGGGTTGTCAAAGCCGCTTTTACTAATGTCGCTTTCATAAACGTTAATATGTGGCGATAATGAAAGTCGATCAATGAAGAAACTACCAGTGCCGAGTTTAGAGATACTAAGTATAGACTCTATTGAGCCAATGTCGAAGTTTAGCTTTACGAGCATAAGAATGCTGGTCTTGATGTTCGATAACGCTGCTAATGTCGAAGCCGATAAAGTACCAACCTTGATATTCGATGATGCACCTAATGCCAAAGCCAATGGATGCCGAAGCCTGCCACCTGGGGAACCCTATAAATATTAACCTAGGGGTTTCGTGGAAGGGGACCAAATTTTCTCTTAACACTTCTTACATGTTTTCAACTTTGTAAACTGTAAATCAATTTGGGGATTTTACCAATTGTGATATTTGAGTCTTGTACACATAAGGAATTATAAATCAAACAATCGCATAACATATAGACTATGATTATGACTAGCATACTTGTCTTTGATTATAATTTGTACTTTTACTTGACTTTGAACTCGAACAAGCAGATCATCATCACCTTTTTCTTCATCAACATTATCTTTACCTTTATTAGCGTCATTACCATCTTTATCATCATCACCATCACCATCACCTTTGCTTTATCAGCACCATAACATTCACCAACTTTACCTTCATTAGTACCATTACCATCTTTATCTTCATCACCATTACCTTTGTCTTCATTAGGACCATCACCTTCACCATCTTTACCTCCATTAGCACCATTACTATCTTTACCATCATCATCACCACTTTTATCTTCAACAACACCATCACCATCTTTACCTTTATCTTTACCATCACCTTTAACTTTGTCAGTAGTATCACCATTTTTATGTTCATCACTATCACATTTATCTTCCTCAGCGACATCATTATCTTTATCTTCATCACCATCTCCTTTACCTTAATTAGTACCTTCACCATCTTTGGCTTCATCTTCACCATCTTCATTATCTTCATCTTTACCTTCATCTTCATTAGCACCATCACCATCAATGTTATTTTCTTCATCATTATTATCAGCATCGACATCTTTTGTTTCGCTATCATTGAGTTGATCGTTGTCACCTTCATCATTTTTGGCTTCATCACTTTTAGCATCATAATCGTCATTGTCATCATTTTCATTTGTTACTTCTTTATCAAAATTCATTTCTTCTTCTTATTCAGATTCTTTATTTTTCTCGATTACTTGACCTTCATCATCTTCTTCTTTTTCCTTCATTTTTTTTTCAAATTTTCATTTTTTCAACAGCTTATTTTCATTTTTTTAGAGCCGCTGTTTGCATAAAAATGGGCAAACACCTTCAATCTAGTTATTGTAGAGCTATAGATATAGGGAGTATAACACAACTATTATATTAGTATTATGACTGATTTTTGGAGAGCATATCACATGTAGATTATGCTGAAAGTAAATTGCAGTAAGTAAAGAACACAAAGATTTATAGTGGTTCGGACAGAATGTGCCTATGTCCAGTGTCCATTTTCATTGTTCTTCTTATGTATCTTTGATATAATATTTAAGATACTAGATACAATGGTCTAAAGCTCAATAGAAATAAGATATAGCTCAAGGCTGTCTGTTCAGCTATTCCTGTTTAGCTATTATTGGTTGACTACTCCTGTTCGGTTGTTTCTGTTAGGCAGTTCCTGCTAGCTGGTCCTGCTAGGCTGCTCATGCTAGCTGATCGTGCTAGGCTATTCTTGCTTTCCTCTGTCTTGTCTGCCATTATTATTGTAAGCTTGGTTCTCTGGAATTCTCTCTCATTGTTGTTGGATGCTTAGGTATTTATTGGAGTGAAGAGAAGGTGTGGTTAATTCGGTAAGTTGAGAAATTTTCATGTATAACTCACCCGGAAGAAATATGCATGAATATGCCAAATGTAGTAAATTATTTCCAAATATAAGCAGATTTCATTCCACATATAGGTTGCTCGGTTCAACTACGAGCTCTGTTCGGGGTAGGTTGTTACGGTAAAATGCATATGGACATGTCGATGGCTAAGTTTATATGCTCCCATGTTTGGCTCAGCCCCCCTTCGGTTCGACGGACTCCCCCTAGGCTTGGTTCGGTATGAAATCATGGCTGATGCAGCCAAGGAAGCGAATTCGATGATGTAAATCGAATCCGTCCAGGATCTCACACGATTAGCAGAAATAATCGGTGAATCGATGATAAATCGATGAAATGATGGATTGATGATACCCAAGATAAAGGCCCAAATCCGTTGATCATGAAGATACTATATTCTAGCAATCTTCGACACGTTGATCGCGCACGATGCCGTGAGAGAAGATCTACAAATCTTCGATCGTTGATCAAGCGCACTTGATTCCGTGAATTGGCTTCAACAATCGTTGATTCGAGCGCACTCGACTGCCGAAGGTGGAGATAGGAGATAACACTCAACTACCAATTTCAAAAGAGGTACAAAGATCTTAACAAATTTTATTCAAAATTCAACTCCTTACAATGACACAACACTCCCCTATTTATAGGGTTACAACACACACAAACGACTTACATCTCGAAACACAATACAGGTCCTTCACGACCTAACATTCAGAACAGACGACCTACGACCTAAAATATACAAGTTACAGTTGTTCACGACTTAACAACACAACGACATACGACATACGACTTATGACACAACGACTTAACAAGCTACACATTACACGACATAAGAACAAATGACATAACGACTTACCAACATTACAACATTACGCGACTTAACAAAATATAACATCTTGCGACCTATCATCTGGAGTGATCTAACACATCTGCATCACATGCGACTTAAGCAACTAGTTTATCTTCAGGCGACTTAAAGAAGCGGCATAAGTAAAAGCTTGCGGCAAAAGTAGTTGCGACTTACTCGTTAGGTCGCTTATCCCGCTTGAGCGACCTAAGCAAATGCGCATCAGTTGAGCGCTTTATAGAAATAGCTCGGTAGTGTTAGGTCGCGACCCTCTAGGTCATAACTCGTTAGGTCGCTAGCGACTTAAGCTTAGCTCGCTAGGTCATTGGTGACCTAAAGCATGAGATTTATCCAAGTGCACTGCATCATCCTTCTCCTGTTTCTCGTTAGGTCGTAAGTCGCTAGGTCGTTTGCGACCTAAAATTTGCGACTTAGCACAGCGCGCTGTATCATCCAGCTTCAACTCTTGAATTGGAATAGGCTGGGCTGCATCATCCTCCCCTGGTTGAGAAAAATTCGTCCTCGAATTTAAAAGTTCTTCCCCATTGGGTTGTTCATCTCCATAATAAGGTATAAGATGTTTAACATTAAACACGTCAGAAGTGTATACACCCTCCGGCAGCTTCAACCTATAAGCATTTTCATTGATCCGTTTCACAATCTTTACAGGACCAATCTTTCGAGCTTTAAGTTTATTGTATGCTCCCACTGGAAAACGATCCTTCGTTAGTACAGCATATACTAAATCTCCTTCATTAAATTCAGCACTTCTTCGCTTCAGATCCGCAGATCGTTTATACTTCTCATTCGTCTTCTCCAATCGTTCCTGAACGATTCTATGGCATTCTGTCAACCCATCAACAAAATAAGCAGCCCGCTTAACTGTCCCCTTTGGCAAGCTTGAATATACAATTTGAAATGGACTGAAACCCGTACTATGGTTGCTAGCATGATTATGAGCAAACTCCGCTTGACATAACTTCACATCCCAGCTCTTCAGATTATCCTTCACAAGACACCGCAACAAATTTCCCAACGATCTGTTCACAATCTCGGTTTGTCCATCCGACTGCGGATGAGAAGCACTACTTAAATTCAGCTTTGTTCCCACCATCTTCCACAAACTCAGCCAAAAATGACTCAGAAATCCGGTATCCCTGTCCGAAACTACAGATTCTGGTAAACCATGCAAGCGATAGATCTCTCTAAAGAACAACTGTGCCACATGGACTGCATCTGCCGTCTTCTTACAAGCAACAAAATGTACCATCTTCGAGAAACGGTCCACCACAACATATATAGAATCATTTCCCCATTGAGTCCTCGGCAAGCCCAACACAAAATCCATGCTTACATCAACCCACGGTTTTGTAGGAACAGGTAAAGGCATATACAAACCCGCATTTCTAGCTGTCCCTTTCGAAACTTGACAAACATGACATCTTCGAACAAACTTTTCAACTTCCCGCTTCATCGAGTGCCAATAATAAGACTGAGCAATCAACTGCAATGTGCGATCCCTACCAACATGTCCTTCTTCATGCAACTCTTTTACAATTTTCATTCTCAAGATGCAATCTGGTACGCACAATCGATTCCCCTTGAATAAGAATCCATCTACCAACACAAACTCATCAGTTTTCCCATCCTTGACTTTCTCAACAATCTTCGCAAAGTAAGGATCTTCCTCAAACAATTCTGGCAATAGTTCAAATCTTGTCACTTCAACCTTCATCGTTGTCAACAAATGATTCCTCCTACTCAAGGCATCAGCTACACGATTCGTCACCCCTGATTTGTGATTTACAACAAAAGTAAACTGTTGCAGATACGCGACCCATGAAGCGTGTCTAGCTGAAATTTTGTCCTGCCTTTGCAAATGTTTCAAAGCTTCATGATCCGTATAAAGAACAAACTCCTTCTGAAACAGATAATGCTTCCAGTGCTTCACAGCTTGAACAATTGTGTAAAACTCCACGTCATAAGTGCTATATCTCAACTTGACTCCAGAAAACTTCTCACTAAAATAAGCAACTGGTCTTCCATTCTGACTCAATACTCCACCAATCCCAACCTTCGAAGCATCGGTGTGTAACTCGAACAATATCTGAAAATCGGGCAGTACCAGAATGGGTGCTGTCGTCAAAAGTGTCTTGATCTTCTCAAAAGCAAACTCTGCTTCCTCTGTCCACACGAACTTCTTTCCTTTCATGCAATCGGTTATAGGTGCCATCACACTGCTAAAATGTGGAATGAATCTTCGATAAAAAGATACCAACCCATGAAAACTCCTCACTTCAGTAATTGTCTTGGGTTGTGGCCAACTCCTGACAGCTTTTACTTTGCTTTCATCCACTTAATACCCTCCTTCGACAGAACATGTCCCAGAAACAAAACACTTTGCGTCATGAACACGCACTTCTTCGTTGATGCATAGAATTGCTCTTGTCGTAGAATCAACAGCACTTCTCGCAAATGCTGGATATGCTCTTCCATACTCCCACTATAGATCAAAATACCGTCAAAGTAAACTACCACGAACTTCCCAATAAATGGTCTGAAAATCTGGTTCATCACTCTCATAAAAGTACTAGGAGCATTTGATAAGCCAAACGGCATAACCAGCCATTCGTATAGACCTTCCCTAGTTTTAAAAGCAGTCTTCCACTCATCACCCGGTCTAATACGAATCTGATGGTATCCACTCTTCAAGTCAATCTTTGAGAACACAACAGCCCCACTCAACTGATCAATCAAATCATCGAACCTCGGCATAGGAAACCTGTATCTCACAGTGATCTTGTTTAGAGCCCGACTGTCCGTACACATCCACCAAGTCCCATCCTTCTTTGGTACCAATAAGGCTGGCACTGCACAAGGACTCAAGCTCTCCTGAACACGCCCTTGTTCTAACAACTCCTCCACCTTCCTTCTCAGTTCCTCATGCTCCTTAGGACTCATCCTGTAATGTGGCCTGTGAGGTAATGCCGCCCCTGGCACAAGATCAATCTGATGCTGAATATCTCTCAACGGTGGTAACTCCTTTGGCAACTCTTCAGGAAACACATCTCTGAATTCTTCCAACACTGGCTTTACTTCCTTTGGAACTTCAACAGATTCAGTAGCTTCATGTCCAATCAACAAGAACACCTCTGGACTCTCCTCTACTTCTTCAACAAACTCCTTCAAAGTCAAAAAAGTCTTCAGCTCCTCAATCTCTTCTGACTTACTCTCTCCTTGCTGTCTCTTCTTCGGAACTAAAATGATCTTAGTACCCTCAAACATAAAGCTGTAGCTATTGGTTCGACCATCATGCTGCACTGCTCGGTCATACTGCCATGGTCTTCCCAAAAGCAAGTGACAAACATCCATCTCCACCACATCATACCGGATCTCATCTTTATACTTCTTCCCAATAGAAAATGGAACATGAACTCGCCTGTCCACCTTCACCTCTCCTCCTTTCCTTAACCACGCTAACTTGTAAGGATTTGGATGCTTCTCCGTCTTCAACTTCAACTTTCTCACAGCTTCGGTAGAAATGATATTGTCACAACTTCCCGCGTTAATCACAAATTTACACACCTTCCCCAGTATAGTGCATGTCGACTGAAAGATATTACTCCTCAACCAACTAGCCTCCTCTTCCTGCTTTGGTGTCAAACATGATCTCCTCAACATTAGATTACATCCTTCATCTCCCGACGCGATATCCTGTTCATCCTCCTCAACTAGACTAGAATAACCTTCATCAACATCCTCACCTTCTTCTCCAGCAATCATAGCTCGCCTCTTCGGTTTCGGGCATTCATTACTCTTGTGACCCACTTCTTGGCAATTATAACACTTGAAACTGTTGTTGACCTTCGCCTTCGCAACTTCATTCACAACTGGTTTACTGACAGCTTTAGAAACATTGGAACTCCCACTAGCACCCTTGCTCTGAGTATTGGAACTTGGAAACACACCACCTCCTCGTCTTCCCTGCTTCTCCCAAGCCAACGCCTTCTGGTGCGCTTCAGTCATAGATCTAGGGTCAAACATATTTACCATATCCTGGATCTGGATCCTCAACCCCCCAACAAACCTAGCATTCAATTGTTCCTCCGTTTCCATAATGTCATTTCGAGCAATCAGTTGATAAAACTCATCAGTATAATCATTAACAGTCTTCGTCCCTTGCCTCAGATTCTGCAACCTCTGATACATGAGTGATTGATAATTGTAAGGCAAGAATGTAGCCTTCATCATCTTCTTCATTTTCTCCCAAGCAACAATCTTCGACTTCCCCATCCGTTCTCGTGTAAGTTTGGTTTGCTGCCACCACGCCATAGCTCTTCCCCTCAACCTAGTAGCAACTAACTTCACTCGACGATCATCCGGAATCTCCTTGAAATCAAAGATCTCTTCAACATTAGATAACCAATCTAGAAATTCTTCAGCCTGCATACCACCCTTAAACTCTGGAATTTCAATTTTCATTCCGGACTCCCATTTGTGATCATACTCTGAATGATTTCTTCCTTGGTTTCAATTTCGACCATGAACACTACCACCATCAAACTCCTCATCAAAATCTGATGCATATCGATGTCGATCATGACCACCAACATCTATACCACCACCATTTCTACCACCAACATCCCTTCGATCTACATTCCTCCGATCACGATCATCCACATCTCTCCGATTTTTATCATTAACATTCCTATCACGATCGTCAACATTTCTACGATCATGATCTTCTCTTCTCTCCCGATCTGAATGTGGTGAAACTCTATTTCCCCCATGGCTCGATTCAGGTGAAACCCTTCTTCTACTTTGATTCATTTCAAGCATCATTCTCTCTAATCGACCAATTCCCTCATCAAACTTCTCATTGAATTTATCACTAATTCGTTGCTCCATTTGTTCAGCATCTTCTCTTCCATACAAAGCATCAACATTGCGATGATGTTGAGCTCGTCTCGGTGGCATGATTGAACTTCAAACAAATCTTCAAAAATTCAAACTTCACACTGCTAACACGAACACTTTTCGAACTTTGATCCAAAATGATATGGATCGAAACTCCCAACTTGTTGCAACTTCACGATGAACACGATGAACACCAAACTTCTCAACAATGCAAATCCGATCTCCAAACTGATGCAAACTTCTTGCGATATGGCTCTGATACCAAAATGATGTACCCAAGGAAGCGAATTCGACGATGTAAATCGAATTCGTCCAGGATCTCACACGATTAGCGGAAATAATCGGTGAATCGATGATAAATCGATGAAATGATGGATTGATGATCCCCAAGATAAAGGCCCAAATCCGTTGATCACGAAGATACCGGATTCTAGCAATCTTCGACACGTTGATCGCGCACGATGCCGTGAGAGAAGATCTACAATTCTTCGAACGTTGATCAAGCGCACTTGATTCCGTGAATTGGCTTCAACAATCGTTGATTCGAGCGCACTCGAATGCCGAAGGTGGAGATAGGAGATAACACTCAACTACCAATTTCAAAAGAGGTACAAAGATCTTAACAAATTTTATTCAAAAATCAACTCCTTACAATGACACAACACTCCCCTATTTATAGGGTTACAACACACACAAACAACTTACATCTTGAAACACTATACAGGTCCTTCACGACCTAACATTCAAAACAGACGACCTGCGACCTAAAATATACAAGTTACAGTTGTTCACGACTTAACAACACAACGACATACGACATACGACTTACGACACAACGACTTAACAAGCTACACATTACACGACATAAGAACAAACGACATAACGACTTACCAACATAACAACATTACGCGACTTAACAAAATATAACATCTTGCGACCTATCATTTGGAGCGATCTAACACATCTGCATCACATGCGACTTAAGCAACTAGTTTATCTTCAGGCGACTTAACATGAGCGACTTAAAGAAGTGGCATAAGTAACAGCTTGCGGCAAAAGTAGTTGCGACTTACTCGTTAGGTCGCTTATCCCGCTTGAGCGACCTAAGGAAATGCGCATCAGTTGAGCGCTTTATAGAAATAACTCGGTAGTGTTAGGTCGCGACCCTCTAGTTCGTAACTCGTTAGGTCGCTAGCGACTTAAGCTTAGCTCGCTAGGTCGTTGGTGACCTAAATCATGAGATTTATCCAAGTGCACTGCATCATCCTTCTCCTGTTTCTCATTAGGTCGTAAGTCGCTAGGTCGTTTGCGACCTAAAATTTGTGACTTAGCACAGCGCGCTGTATCATCCAGCTTCAACTCTTGAATTGGAATAGGCTGGACTGCATCAATGGCACATGGCTCGGTATGCCTAGTACTAGCTTGGTCCGGTGGGCTTCTCTGTCTTGGTTTGGTCTCTGGACAATGCCACCCCTCGTAATCGAGCAAGATTTTCTATTCGGTGCACTGGGGTACCGAACAAAGAGAGGGGTGCTTGCCTTTGCTTCCTCCCAGCTGCTCCTTATTTCTTTCCATCTCTCGTTTCCTTCCCTTCCTTACGTTCGAAACGGTTAGGCACTAAACAGTTAGATTTCCTACCAGACCATTATTCATGCTCGATAAAAATAATATGCTTGCCAGGATTCAAATCCAGGTGGATTGGCTGAAAGGCACAAGTCTTTATCACTGTGTTATACATGCTTTTATGCTATAACTCCTTCATTTCGAGTCAGAACTGAATGAAACTTAGACCGGTAACTTTGTATCATTGAATAGAGTATTCCAATGCCTTTGAATGTTCCATTTGCCTGAATTAGGTAGTAGCTCTCCAAGATAGGGCCCGAGTCGGTTAGGTGATGGACAAATTTTAAGATGATCATATCTTCCAATTCATAGCTCGAATTGAGACACGGTTTTAATGTATGTGCATGTCCCGACCTTGGGAACATTTTTAAGTGCTTTGACCATATTTTCTGACTATGCCAAATTTACCTTTAGCGTTTTGCCTTGCCCTTGTGATTACCTGATGGCACTTTTATTATGCACCTTCCGGTTGTTTCCATACTCTTTAACATTTTTTCTATTCACTATGCGGTTAGTGAAAATGACCAAAATAGCTGCATTTTCTTTTTCAGCTTCTTTATTTCAGTTTTATATCCTTCAATTATTTGTTGATTCTTTTCATATTTTTGATCGACGATTGAAGATTTTTCTTCAGATAATGCAGCTTTAGCATATTTTAGCTCTTTTGCCTTTTTTATTTTTCTTTTTTTCTCTGCAAATTAGAATCATTATTTTTTTAATTTTTCCCTAATTTAAAAACTTGCATAGAAATATATGTTTTGAAATTATTCAAAAAACTGATTATTAAGTTATCAAATATTTGATAGGAAGTTATTTGCTATTCATTTTCTATAATAGAATTTAGTGGTATTGTAATCAACTTTACCTTTTTGGCAAGGAAATCCTTAATTTTGCTTGGAGTAACTTCATGTAGTATTCATTTTGCAAAAGTCTGTTCATTTGTTGATAACTTATTTTTAGAGCAACTATTTTTTTAATATCGCACAACCAGTACTACAGAAAGAGATATTAGGTGTTATTTTAGTTTATAATAGAAATTATAAAAGATAAAATGAGTTATTAGAGTTTACCAGTTACAGGGTTACGCATACACATATCTTGGACCCTCTTTATTTTTTCTCACTTGTCTCAGCAAATGTTTTTCTATTGTTACCAACCGTGAAACAGTTTTCATTTGCTTCAATTTATAAACATATGGTAGTAGCACCAAAGGAAATGCAAAATTTGCATTGGAGAACAAGTATGTCGAAATAAAAAATATAATGGCAATCATACAACAATGATTATATTTACTTTTTTTTTGCTTTTCAAAGCTAACCGGATGCTTATTTCAATATTCTTTGCTTTGATCATTTTTGAATTAGCAAAATATTTTTGTTTGAATGCTTTTATTTCAGAGTTCATATCAGATTACTTCAAATTGGATGTTGTATTGATTGTGATGCCTTCATTTGAGAATCCGAAATTGTTGCGATATCAATTTCTTTTAGAATTATTTTCATGTCTTCGAAATAAAAACTGTTTCTTCTATTGAAAAAGAGTCCATTATCATATCTATAGGAGCTGATTTTTTAGATATGTCTTCAATTGTTATAGCTCCTTCGATGAGTGAATTAATAATATTAAAGATTGGAGTTTGCATCAATAATGTTACATGCTTTTCTTGACGTAGCTTTTTTTTAGTAAATGTTCTATCAGAGTATGGAATAACTTTAAGCTACTTTTGTATCTTTCTGAATTATCTTTTGGCACTTCAATTTTTTGTTTCTTTGCAGTTGTTTTTTTACTGTTTCTTCTTCTTGGTGGTTATTTTCTTTTGAAGGATGAGAAAACAACATCTTCTTCTGATTCTATATATTCTGAAGGTTCAGCAGATGTAGATGTTAGGATTGTCACAGATTTAGATTTTGAGAATTCAAATTTGTGAGCAGATGCTGAAGATTCAAATTTAGAAGATTTAGGTAAATTCGCAAATTTATTGACTTGATGTGGTAATGTTTTTTGTATGTCATGACTTTATATCTTCGCCTTGGTCACCTGTAAAGGTTTTAAAATTATCAAATTAGAGTCGCATATATATGAGTAGCAAATATGTACGTGCAAATATTTGACATGCCCATATGTATGGCAAATATATGAGATTGTATATTTTTTATGTAAATGTATACTAAAATTTCAATCTACCAACAATCTAAACGTTGTTTGACAAATATTTGATATTTTTAGTATTTGCGGTAAAATAATAATTAAACTCACAAAATTACTAACATAAATTGTTCGGCAAATATTTTTCTTCCTCATTTAATCATCTAATTGTAAACTATAATTTCAAGAGAAATTTCCACTAATTTCAATCTACCATAAATTAGAGCTACATATAGTAAGTATTTGATATTCTTAGTATTTGCATTAAAAATATTTTTAACATATCAATCTATTTTTAAACTAATTTTTTTAATGCAAATACTTGCTATCATCACTTCATCATTTAATTGCATACTATAATTATAACTACTACCAGTCAAAATTACACATGTCGAATATTTGATATTTTTAGTACTTATAGTAAAAAATATGTAATATTTCAAGCAATTAATGATAGTAATAGCTTGTGGCAAATATTTGCCACGTAAATATTTGTTATTCTTCATTATTCATTTCATTGTACACTTTTGACAAAATCTATTTCAGTCTATCATAAATCAAAATCATACATGTCAAATATTTTCCATAATCAATATACATAGTAAAATTTTATTTATATATCAAGCATTAATTGATGAACAATTGTTATGTCAAATATTTGCAATATAATTTTTTTTTGAAATTGTGTACTTAGATGGTAGTACATATTAGTACTATAAATCTAGGTAGTATACAACATACTACACATCAATATATGTTCGAATCACACTACGCAAGTTTCGAACCTATGATCTCTCGCACCAAAGTCAAAGCATTTAACCCCTACGACAGTGGTACTGGTCTATTTGCAATGCAAATATTTGCATGTCTAATATCTGTTCAATTATATGTATAAATTAAAGTAGTATTATTTCAACCAAAAGTGTAACTATCAAACATTTTTTATTATCAATATATATAGACATACATACATACATACACATATATATATATATATACATACATACACACACAGATATATATATATATATGACAAAATTTCAATTCATATTACCTTTTTTTCTTTATTTTCAAGATTTTCCTTTCGAATGATGCATATTCTTCACAATAATTATCGTTGGTTGTTATCTTAGAACATTGAAGATCGCTTTCTACAATTCTACAGATATTTTTCATTATTTTGAGAATTTACTACGATTTGTTCTTCGTTTCGTATCGTTGCTCGATTGACACTGTAAGCGGCTGATTTTCCATATCTTTGCTCAAGATTGACAGGGTAAGCGACTGGTAATTTGCAAAGTAGGTTTTCATTTTTGATTGGCAATGAGTTTTCGGTTTTTTTTTTTGATTTGGAAATGATTTTGTATAGAATTGAAGCGGATGAAAGTAATGCCGGTGATTGTTGTCTAATATTTTTCAAAGATGTATATATATTATAAGTTGTAAATGAGAGTGATTTGGGTCTAATTATTTTCAATTACAAGTATGTGGGCCAAAATTTCCCTTAAGATAATGGTAAATATCCACAGTCCATATTTAGTGAAAGCTATACCTTCACAAATTTTCCTTGGGTGATAAATAAAACATGAGTATTGATTAATAAGCAGAGAAATAAGATTTTCCAGATCTTTTTGCATTCATGCTGTGAGTGAAACAAGTTGACTAATTCATTGAATGATTTATTTTTCTTCCATAAACAACAATAAAATTCGTTTGATCAATAAAGTTGGATCTTCTATCCTCAGGTTAATATGTGTGCTCATTCATCAATTAGTTAAAATGTATTGGTTTAATTGACAAATATAATCTGAATGTATGATATTCAAGTGGGACAGAGAATCTAAAATACAGTATTTCACATACATTCCTCACTCTTTTTTCCGCTCCCTTTATCACATTACCTAATATTTACAGGAAAATACAGGATTCCACTAAAATTCAGCAATTATATATATTTAACTAGCTCTATATTTTTTTCTTCGCTCTCATCCCAAAAAATCACCAATGAAGGTATTTTTATTTATTTTTTAAACCTTTGATGGTACATCAAATTTCTAAGCATCCACACATATGAATTCATATATTTTTAAAATAAAGAAGGTTTTGTAACATGGGTTAGTAATTTTTGTAACTGCAGATAACATGTATGTTAATATTGGTAATGGTTGGGCTAGTTACAAAGGGGAAATGTATAGATTATAGAAAAGCAACAGGATGCAGGGCAAATGTAGTGAATCTGAAGCAATACGGAGGGGTGGGAGATGGGGTCACCTCCAACACAAAGGCGTTCAATGCTGCGGTGGATGATCTGAGAAGATACTCAGGCAAAGGCGGTGGTATGTTGTATGTGCCGAGTGGGAAGTGGCTCACTGCACCCTTCTATGTCACTAGCCACTTCACCTTGTTTCTGGAACATGGCGCCGAGTTGCTTGCTACCACCGTAAGTGTTTTTATTTTGCTAAATATGAGAGCAGTAGAAGAATTTTACAAATGTGATCTGTGAATTAATACCTCCATCGATTTGTTGTTTGTTTTCATGTGCCATAAAGAATCTTAATTAGTTATCTATCGCAATAAATTTAATGGCACTCATCATATTTGATGAATAACTGATGATACAAAATGAATGACTGACATATATCTGGCACACGATGGATGAGCGCTGATTTTATATAAACAGCAATGATTCTATTAGTATAGGTGTTGATTCTGGACTGGATACGAAATTAGTTGATCTTATTAGAAAACAATATTGTATTGCAGAAAAATGAATGATTGTTTATTACAACAGAAATTACAAAGTATTTATAAACATAGTTACAGCCCAAGGCCCAATCTAGCAATCCTCACAAAATAATAAGTCTTGATCTCGGCCATTGAATCTGATGGCTGTGATTGAGAGAGAGTACAGTCTTGGATTGATAGAAAGCACACCGAAGTCATATTCACAATACCCGACCTTAATTTGAGCTAGGGTTTTCATCTCTTTTGCTCTTGCCGCCATAAAATTTGCTTCCATCAATAATTTTCATTTCCTCTCTTAATCTCGCAAAATTCTTGAAAGAGAGTGGCTTTGTGAGGATGTCAGCACGTTGGTAGAAAGAAGGAACGTGCCTAATCTCTAGTTTTCCCGTTGCTGTTCTTTCACGAACAAAGAATAAGTCGATTTCTATGTGTTTAGTGCGAGAGTGTTGGATCTGATTCAGAGATAAGGAGATGGTGCTCATGTTACCGCACCAAATCAGTGGTTTCCCTTTTTGTTAAATTCATGAATTAGGGCTTCTAACCATATTATCTCTGCTGCTGTGCTCGCCACTGATCTGTATTCGGCTTCAGTGCTTGAACGAGACACGGTTGATTGCTTTTTGGTGCACTAGGAGACTGGGTTGCCACCTACGTAAACACAGTAGCCTGAAGTGGATCGTCTATCATTGATGTCGCTGGCCCAATCAGCATCACTGTAAGCTTGTATATTTACCTCTTTATTTTGAGTTAATAGTACGCCATAGTCTTGTGTCCCTTTTACATATCTTAAAATGCGCTTAACAGCCCTCCAGTGGCTATCTAGGGGATTTTGCATAAATGGCAAACCTTATTTACGCTGTAGCATAAATCTGGTCTGGTAATGGTTAAGTATTGTAGAGCTCCGACTATGCTTTGATATTGTTTAGCATTGTTGATGGGTTCCCCTTGTTTTTGGATAATTGTAAGTTACTGACCATGGGTGTGGGTAAAGGCTTGGCCTGATCCATGTTAGCACGAACCAATATTTCTAAAGCATATTGTCTTTGAGATAAAAACATTTCTGTTTGTAATGGTCTACTAATTTTAATTCCAATAAAATAATCAAGTGCCCCCAGGTCTTTGATTGCAAAGTTTTGGTCCAATAATTGTATGACCTCAATGATGTCATTCTCATTGCTCCCAGTGATGAGAATGTCATCAACATACACCAATATATATATGGCTTCATGATTGATGGTTTTGATGTATAATGAGTTGTCTGCCTTGGTTGGATTGAACCCCAATTTTCTTAATGTCATTTTGAGCTTCTCATACCAAGCTCTTGATGCTTGCTTGAGGCCATAAATAGCTTTATGTAATCTGCAGACTTTATCTTCATTTCCTTCAATTATGAATCCTTTTGGTTGATGCATATATACTTCTTCTTGTAAGTCTCCATTAAGAAAAGCATTGTGTACATCCAGCTGTCTAATTTTCCATTGATTGTTTAATGCTATGGTGAGTACAATTCTGATGGTAGTAGGTTTAACAACTAGAGAAAATACTTCATTAAAATCAAAACCAAATTGTTGGGAATAGCCTTTAGCAACCAACCTTGCCTTCAGCCTTGCTATTTTTCCACTAGCATCCTTTTTGATCCTATAGGTCCATTTGCATCCAACTATGTTTTTATCCTTTGGAGTTGACACAAGATCCCATGTTTGATTTTTAATTAATGCTTCATATTCATCTTTCATGGCATTTCTCCAATCCTTGTTTTTAACTGCTTGCTCATATGTGACTGGTTCCATGATTTCAGCACTTGCATTGTATATTTTAGGCTTAAAAATCCCACTTTTCGACCTTGTCACCATATGATGCCCAGTTTCTTCCATATTTTCTGCACCCATTGGTGTGTTATTACTGGATGTTGATATATCAGATGTTTTTGCTTCATCATTTTTTTCAAGCTATTGTGTTGGCCATTCATGTGTATCATTTGCACTACAGTCAGATTTTGTTTCTGCAATAGATTGTGACCTTTCAAGTTTTCCATTGCTTTTCTGCTCTTTCTGAATAGTCAATTCTGGTATAGTGGGCAAGCAGATTTTGGTATAATCAGTGCATTGATTTGTTGTGTCTTTGCCATTTACCAGTCTTTTGTCTGCAAAAGGAAAATTATTTTCATTAAACATAACATGTCTTGATGTATAAATCCTACCACTTTTGTCAAGACATCTGTATCCCTTTTGATTTGTGGCATACCCTAAGAATGTACAAGGACTTGACCTTAAACTCAATTTATTTTTGTTGTAGGGCCTAAAACAGGGGAAGCATAAGCATCCAAATGTTTTTAATATATCATAATCAAGTTTAATACCAAATAATTTTTCATATGGACATTCATAGTTAACCACTTTACTTGGCATCCTGTTTATAAGATAAACAGCTGTGGTGAATGCATCTTGCCAATATTTTAGTGGTAAAGACCCTTGAGATAATTGTGTCAGGCCTGTGTCAACTATGTGCCTATGTTTCCTTTCAACAAGTCCATTTTGCTCAGATGTGTAAGGGCAAGTAATTCTATGTAATATACCCCTGTTTTGAAAATATTCTTTAAGTGGATAAAATTCATCCCCTCCATTAGTTTGCATAATTTTCACCTTATAATTAAACTATTTCTCAACTAATGAAATGAATTGGATTAGAACATCATGAGTTTCAGATTTTGATTTTAGAAAGAATATCCATGTGTATCTACTATATGCATCAACAAAAGATAAGTAGTACCTGTATCCTTGTGTGGAATTCAATGGAGCTGGTCCCCATAGATCTGCAGCTATTAATTCAAGAGGATTTTTATATGTAGTTTCAGAATTGCCAAAAGGCAATTTGTGGCTTTTTCCTAATTGACAGTGTGTGCATATATCATAAGAGTTATTATTTTGAAAAGAAATTTTATTATCCATCAGAAATCTTTTTGCAATTTTCATACTAGGATGCCCTAGTTTACAATGCCAATGATCTAAAATATTTCTGTTATTTTGAATACTGGTGTGAACATTGTTGCACCAATATTTCTTCACTGAAGGTTCAGATTTCTTCACAGCACTAAATTTGTATAGTCCCTTACTCAAACTACCCTGCAACAATATATCTTTACTTAGTAAATCTCTAACTAGACAAAAGGTTGGGTGAAACTCAAAGTATACTTTATTGTCGTTAGCAAATTGAGATACACTAATTAGATTCTTCTTTATCTCAGGAACTCTCAGTAAATTGTTTAAGTATAATTCTCTTTTACCTTGAATGGTTCCTGTGCCAACATGAGATATACTTGTTGTTTCACCATTACCTAAATATATAGATTGCATACCTGTGTAGCTTTTGTTGCCTAAATTGAGGTTTTGAAGGTTACTTGTTACATGATTAGTTGCTCCTGAGTCCGGGTACCAGTCATCCAGGTTTGTGTTGTCTAGTCTGGTTTCATCTGAATTGATTGACTGAGTTCTTGAATCTTCACTCTTGTTTTTCTGCTGTTGTTCCAGTTGAGTCACATTGATGTTGGGATTTCCTTGATTTTGTTGTGTAGCAGTGAAGTCTTTATTGAATCTGAAGTAGCACTTGCTAGCTATATGACCAAATCTTTCACATATTTGGCATTTTACTCTATTGTTGTTGTTCCATCTTCCTCTTCCCCTTCCTCTTTGTGTGTAATTATTTCTCTGACCATTTTGTTTGCTTTCTTGATTTGCTGTGTTGCCCTGTTGTGCTTTGTTTCTTGAACTACTGGCATAGTTTATTGAGAATTCACTTTGTATAGCCTTTCTTTGTTCAATTCTACCTTCATGAGCAAGCAAAGCAGATTGAACAAACTGTAAATTTGGTAGAGTTTGTTGTGATGCTATGAAAGTAACCACTGATTCATATTCATCATCAAGTCCATTTGTTATGGTGAGAACTTGCTCGTTTTCATAGACTTTGTGACCAATTGCATTAAGTCTCTGTCACATAAATTTTTGATCTTTGCAAGATATTCTCTCATAGGCATATCACCTTTTCTTGAATTTTGCAACTGTCTTTTAAAATGCATGATTCTTGCGGCTGACTGTGAACTGAATATATGTTCTATTGATGACCAAATTTCATGTGAGGAGTTGCATCCAACGATTTGTGATAATAGACTTGAGCTGATGGATGATAGTAACCATGACGATAGTAAGTTGTCTTGCTTCAGATGTTTCAAGTATTCTGGGTTACTAATTGTTGTTCCATTATCTTCTTCTATGACTGCAGGTGGTACGGCTATTTTCCCTTTGACATAGTCTTGGAGGCCATATCCCTTCAAGGCTGTTTCAATCTGGTATTTCCAGAGTATGTAATTGTCTTCATCAAGTGGGATGCTGATGATCTGACTTTTGGGTTTGATCAATCCAGTATCTAATACAACAGTTTGTCTTTTATCATTTCTTGAAGTGGTTGATGATCTTTCATCTCCTGTTTCTTTGTCTGACATCTTGGCAATTGACTAATCTGATTCCTTGAATGTGTGATGCAGCCAAATAATATTGGCGAGGCACTGTAGATTCAAGAATGTGGGATAGGAAAGAACTCGATGATGATCCAAATCTGAGAGGAATCACCAAGAATTGTTGCAGCCAGTTAAGAATCTGAAGTTGTTCGGATTCTTGCTAGGCGTGGCACAATGAATTGGTTAAGATAATGATGATGCTGGAATCGGGAAAGATATAACTCTCCGATGATGAAAATTAACTGAGGAGAGAGTAAGAATCAAAAAAGAAATGCAAGAAATTGCCGATCTTACAGTTTTATGCCGTTTGGCTTTAAGATTGCTCTGATACCATATTAGAAAACAATATTGTATTGTAGAAAAATGAATGATTGTTTATTACAACAGAAATTACAAAGTATTTATAAACATAGTGACAGCCCAAGGCCCAATCTAGCAATCCTCACAAAATAATAAGTCTTGATCTCGGCCGTTGAATCTGATGGCTGTGATTGAGAGAGAGTACAGTCTTGGATTGATAGAAAGCACACCGAAGTCATATTCACTTTTTTTAAAGAGAAAATATATAACAAAAAAAGGAGAAAAAACGTCTTTCTCCAGGGGCTTACAAAGAATAGGCGAAACATACGAAGGACGTATGCCTCGCAGACTCAAAAATATTCACAATAGATCTCACGGTTACGTGTTTCATTTTGATGAGATTTATACTTAAATAATACTTATATGTGTGAACAAGCTTGGTGCAACAAAATTGGGTAGCATTTTAGTTAGGTTCTTCAAACATAGACCGGTTAAAAGGAGTTTTTATTCCCCTTTAATTATTTTGAGCTATAATAAACCTTCGATGTTGTAACTTGTAAGCTAGATGTTCGTGTCACTTTCTTGGATTTGAGTTTTCTTGCAAGATTAATTAACTTTTAAAGATAGGATAAAGGATTGCCTTAAACGGTTATACACAACAGGTTTCATATTCTAGTGATTTTAAAGATGATTTCGTTCCATACACGCATTCAATTTGATGTGATTTCCAACATTGCGTTCATTATCAAGTAGTATCCCTTTCAAAATGAAGCTTTTGTATGTGTTGTATTTTATGATCAAAATATATATTAACTGTGATTTAAAAAAGCAATCAGCGTATCACGTGCAATGTAATTCAAATGAAGAAAATTTATGAATGCAGAATGAGAAAGAATGGCCTGTAATCAATGCGTTGCCTTCATATGGAAAAGGAAGAGATGGTACACAAAAAAGATATGCAAACTTTATAATGGGAACCAATCTCACTAATGTTGTTATCACAGGTTATTAACTCATATTCCAACATTGCTAATTCATGCATGTTGATAATTGGAGATAACGAATAGTGTGAATATGGTCATCTGGTTATATCATAAGGATGCCTTCATCTCTACCACTCAGATCATATCCAATGGTGCAGAATATTGTGTATGCGGTCATCCTGGGTCCAGCAGTTTGGGCCTCTTCCTTTTAGCCCACTTAGACCTGTTTATATACTAGGTCTTTTGTACAGTATAGTATTCCGAGAATTATATCATCTTGTAATAAAAGATCTGTGTATCAATATTTTCAATTTAATAAAAGCTTTCAATTCTTTCTCTTCAAATATCATCTATCTCATATTGAAATCTTAACATGGTATCAGAGCCTCAAAGCTTAACAGCGAAATCTTAGGATACAATTTTCTCATCAGAAAAATTTCATCATCTAAGCCATCACCACTCATCAGAAGACAGAGTCTCATCATCTGAGTGGGCAGATTCAACCAAGAAGAACAAGTGTCGTGCCTGAGCTCTAAAGAACTAGGCTGCATCAGGTTCTTCTCGTCAAATCTTGAAAGAGAAAATCAATCAAAGAAAACTCAGAAAACAGACAGAAGAAATCAAGAATCAACTCAAAATCTAAAGAAAGTGCCCATCAGCAAGATTTATCAGAGTTTTAAGCAAACGAAGGTTCTCATCACCTAAATCTTGCAGTAGCATCAAACCTAGTTGTGAGCAATTCCTGTTCTCTAATTCTTAATCTTGTCTTTGATTGATTCTTTCCTTACTTTATCTCCTGTTTTTCTGTTTGATTGATTGAGTATAACCTGAATTCATCATGACTGATGATTCAACCTCTGCCACCTCTGTCAATGTGACTGATAACCATGAATCCCATACTACAGTTGAAAAACTTGTTAACACTGTAGTTAGCCCTCAAACCAATCTTGTTACTGCACACTTGAGCGAAGATAACTATCTTCTCTGGAAACTGCAGATTGAAACTGCAATCCAAGGATATGGACTTGAGGGTCATATTCTTGGAACCATTTCAATTCCTCCCAAATATAAAACTGTCGAAGAAAACAAAACTGTTATTAATGAGGAGTATACAAAATATCACAGACAAGACAGACTCATTTGTTCTTGGCTATTGTCATCAATAAACACAAAATTATTATCTCATGTCATTGGATGCAAGACAACAAATGACATATGGTCAACAATTGAAAAGGTGTTCAATACTCAGTCTGCAACTAAAGTGATGTATCACAAGAGACAACTACACAGCATGAAAAAAAGATGGCAATACTATGAGAGAATATCTTTTTAAGGTAAAAGCATCCTGTGATCTCTTGGAGGCTGCAAACCACAAGGTTTCAGATTCAGAACAAATCTTAACCATTCTAAATGGATTAAGTGAAGATTATGAGTCTGTAGTTGCCGTTATTGCATCACAAAAGGAGTTACCATCTGTGGATGATGTTTACTCCATATTACTGGCCCATGAAGCCAGAATAGATATCAAGAAACCACAAGACTCCGACTTCTCCATCAACTACACTACTAACTCCAAGAACAAAGGTCAAAGTAATAACAGGTCTGATCAGAATATACAGAGAGGAGGAAATTCTAATAGATCTAGAGGTAGAGGTAGATGGAATAATAATAACAGACCCAAATGTCAGATTTGCGAAAAAGTGGGTCACACCGCAGTCAAGTGCTACTTCAGGTACTCAAACCAGACCAGTGGTCAAAGGAGCAATAACCCAAGTGCTAACATGGCTCAAGCTAACTCAGAAACCCAGACGGGTGGTGAAAAGAATCATAATTCTAATGATACAACAAGGCCAGAAAGCACTCAAGATGACTGTTGGTACCCAGACTCTGGAGCAACAAACCATATTACAAATAATCTTGATAATTTGAATCTTGGCAACAGGGAGTATAGAGGTAAACAGTCAATTTGCATGGGAAATGGTAAGTGTATCAATATTACTCATATAGGTAATGCTTATATTAATGGCAAAAAACAACTGTTTCTACATAACTTATTAAGAGTACCCAGAATAAAGAAAAACCTCATCAGTGTATCTCAATTTGCCAAAGACAATAAAGTTTATTTTGAGTTCTATCCTACATACTGTTTAGTCAGAGACATACTGACAAAAACCATTTTGTTGCAGGGTGATGCTGAAAAAGGACTCTATAAATTCAACTCTGTCAATAACAATGTGTCCTCTGTCAACCAAAAGTACTGTAACATGTGTGTGGAGCAAAACTCCAAAAATGTATTTGATACATGGCATTACAAACTTGGTCACCCAAATGTGAAAGTTGTAAAGCAGGTTCTTAATGAAAATAGAATATCTTTTGATAATGTCTCATTACCCTATGTATGTACATATTGCCAAATGGGCAAAAGTCATAAATTGACATTTAATGAGTCTTTAACTATTTACTCAAAACCCTTAGATCTGATTGCTATAGACTTATGGGGACCAGCACCCATATATTCTGATTTCAAATATAAGTACTATGTTTCTTTTGTTGATGCACACAGTAGACACACATGGATTTATTTTTTAAAATCCAAGACTGAAACATATAATGCTGTTATAAATTTCATAGTCATGGCTGAAAAGCAAACTGGCAATCATATTAAAGTAATACAATCAGATGGGGGAACTGAATTTAAGACTCTCAGTGATTACTTTAGAGGGAAAGGAATAGTGCACAGAATTACTTGCCCTTACACTTCTGAACAAAATGGCTTAGTTGAAAGAAAACATAGACACATAGTTGATACTGGGCTCAGTTTGTTAGCTCTTGCTTCATTACCACTAAAGTTTTGGCCTGAGGCCTTTAACACTGCAGTGTAACTCATTAATAGATTACCTACAAAGGTAATATGTGGAATAAGCCCAGTAGAAAAACTATATGGGATTAAACCTGACTATCATAGCTTGAAAACTTTTGGATGCTTATGTTTTCCTTACTTAAGACCTTACAATGCCAACAAACTTAACTTCAGATCCAAACCTTGTACCTTTCTTGGATATACTACTAATCAGAAGGGTTACAAGTGTTTGGACGAAAGTGGAAGAGTTTTTATCAGTAGACATGTTGTATTCAATGAAAATGTCTTTCCTTACAGTAATTCAGAGATAAAGACAACCAATAAAGTGTACAATCCAAAGGTTTCAATACCTGACTTACCAATTTATTCTGAATATGAGTCTCAGAATGAAGAGGTGAGGTCTACTAGAGATCACCACACTCAATCCACTGAATCTAGCCAACATAACTCTGAGTGGACAGGTGATCCCAGTCATGCCATTCACTATCCTGCTCAAATAGAAAGTGAAGAGAATCAGACAGAAGAGGATGTACATCAGAGTAATACGAGGGACATGTCTAGTCAAGCAAATGAAGAAAGCTCACCTGATACTGAAACTCATACAAATCCCAGTCATCCTATGATTACCAGGGCTAAAAGTGGCATTTTCAAGCCCAAAATATACAATACCAGCATAACCTTGCATGAGCCAGAAACATATGAGCAAGCTGCAAAAAACAAGAACTGGACAGCAGCTATGGATGAAGAATACAAAGCACTGATAAATAACAATACATGGAGTCTTGTGTATCCTCCCAACAACAAAAACATAGTTGGGTGCAAGTGGACATACAAGTTAAAGAAAAATCCTGATGGCTCAATTAATAGATATAAGGCAAGACTTGTTGCAAAAGGGTATACTCAAGAATATGGATTTGATTTTAAGGAGACTTTCTCCCCCGTAATTAAACCAGCCACTATAAGACTTATTCTTACCATTGCTCTACATAAAGGGTGGCACATAAGACAATTAGATGTCAATAACGCATTTTTGAATGGGATCTTACAGGAAGATGTATATATGCAACAGCCACCAGGATATGTCAAACAGGCTAACTATGTGTGCAAGCTAAACAAAGCCATATATGGGCTAAAACAGTCTCTAAGGGTCTGGTTTGATAGACTAAAGGGAGTATTATCAGATATGAAATACCAATCTATCAAATCAGACAACTCTCTATTTGTAAAAATCAATGACTTAGTGACTGTTTACATACTAATATACGTTGATGACTTAATTATTACAGGAAGCAATAATGAAGAAATCAGCAATGTCATCAACTATCTGAACAAGGAGTTCTCAATTAAAGATCTAGGGGACATCAACTACTTCCTGGGTATAGAAGTAGTGAGAAAGGGAAATTCTGAACTAATGCTATGTCAGAAAAAGTATATTCAGGAACTACTCATTAAAACAAAAATGGTGGGTGCAAACCCACAGCCAACTCCTATGATCAGCAACCATCAACTATCTAAAAACAGGGGAAAAGCCATACAAAATGCTAAACAATATAGAAGTGTTGTAGGAGCATTACAATATGCTACTATAACACGGCCAGACATTGCTTACAGTGTTAACAAGGTTTCTCAATTTATGCAGGAACCACTGGACGAACACTGGAAGGCAGTTAAGAGAATACTGAGATATCTCAAAGGAACTCTAAGCTATGGACTACTATTCAAGACATGCAACAACTTAAATATCACTGGATACTCAGATGCAGACTGGGCAACAGATCCAGATGACAGAAAGTCCGTCAGTGGATATTGTATATATATCGGAAATAACCTAATATCATGGTGTTCAAAGAAACAAACTACAATATCCAGATCTAGCACGGAGGCAGAATACAGAAGTATAGCTAATGCCACAGCAGAAATCATGTGGTTACTTTCCATATTAACAGAACTAAGAATAGAGAATACAGCAAAACCAGTGCTATGGTGTGACAATCATAGTGCCGTGTTCATGACTGCCAATCCAGTATTACACTCGAGAACCAAACATATCGAAATCGATATGTTCTTCGTTCGCGAGCAAGTTCAAAGAGAAAAGCTACAAGTTAATCATATACCTGCCACTTACCAGAGGGCAGACACGCTCACTAAAGCCCTAAGTCCAAAGAACTTCACAAGGTTCAGATCTGACCTTCATGTTGAAAGCATCGAAGAGAAGACTACCAACAAGGACTCTAGCACAAAGAACTTCGCAAAGTCCAGATCTGACCTTCAAATTGAAAATGTCGAAGACAAAACTGCCGACAAGGAACCAGACTCAAGATCTCAGCACCAAAGTCCAAATCGAAGAAGACAGAGTGTTGAAACAAGGGGCGATAAGATTATCTCAACAAATCACCAACAAACCCTAACCCTAGCTGCTCGGGTTTGAGGGGGCAATTGGAGATAACGAATAGTGTGAATATGGTCATCTGGTTATATCATAAGGATGCCTTCATCTCTACCACTCAGATCATATCCAATGGTGCAGAATATTGTGTATGCGGTCATCCTGGGTCCAGCAGTTTGGGCCTCTTCCTTTTAGCCCACTTAGACCTGTTTATATACTAGGTCTTTTGTACAGTATAGTATTCCGAGAATTATATCATCTTGTAATAAAAGATATGTGTATCAATATTTTCAATTTAATAAAAGCTTTCAATTCTTTCTCTTCAAATATCATCTATCTCATATTGAAATCTTAACATTGATTAGAAATTCCATTGTTTGTGATAAACGATTGATGCATGTAGGAAACAATGGAACTATTAATGGACAAGGTAAAATCTGGTGGGACAAATTCCACAAAAAACAGCTTAAGTACACCCACGGATATTTGATAGAACTCATGTACTCTGATCGCATTCTCATTTCTAATCTCACATTGGTAGACTCCACCGCATGGAACATTCATCCGGTTTACAGCACGTAAGCAGTTACATACAATTAGTCCCACTATTATTGTTTTATATATACTTCAACGTTGGTAATACCATGCATGCATGCAGGAACGTAGTGGTACAGAACATAACAATCCTAGCCCCAGTTCGATCCCCTAACACAGATGGAATAAACCCAGATTCATGCTCCGGTGTTCGCATAGAAGACTGCTACATAGTATCGGGAGACGACTGCGTAGCAATAAAGAGCGGCTGGGACCAATACGGGATAAAGGTAGGGATGCCAAGTCAGCACATCATCATCCGACGGTTGACGTGCATTTCACCCTCCAGTGCAGTGATAGCCCTCGGATCAGAAATGTCTGGCAGCATCCGTGATGTACGAGCAGAAGACATCACAGCCATCAATTCTGAATCTGCGGTCCGGATAAAAACTGCTGTAGGTCGTGGCAACTACGTGAAGGACATATACGTAAGACGCATGAAACTTTATACCATGAAGTATGTTTTTTGGATGACCGGTAACTATGGAAGTCACCCTGATGATAAGTGGGATAGAAATGCTATACCTGTGGTTACTAATATTAATTATAATGATGCTGTCGCGACCAATGTTACTATAGCTGGGAAGTTGGAGGGAATTGAGAATCATCCCTTTAGGAATATTTGCATGTCCAATGTGCACGCTCAGATGTTTAATCCTAAGTCTAAGAATATATGGAACTGCACTTATATTGAGGGTGTTTCGAGTAATGTGCAGCCCACACCTTGCATTGCATTGCCGAGCAAGGGAGTCGAGACATGTCCTTTTCCTTCTGATAGGTTACCTGTTGAGGATGTTCACTTTGGTACTTGCCATTAATTTTTATGTTACGAAGGATCAAATAATGTTATAAATATAGCACAATGTGTGATCAGATTGAACTTTGTTTCTATATTGTACTCTTTTATCTTCCTCTTAATTAGATAAAGATATATAAATATTGATCAGATGTTTGCTCATGAAATTTTTAGTTACCTGGTATACGTTATATTCTTCTATAATATTAGTTTGAGTTTGTTTTGTTGAAGTGATTGTTGACTGTAGCAGCAAAAGTTGTTAGCTAGCTTTCTGGAATGAGCCGAGGGCCTGGCATTAGCAACGCAGGAGTCAAAATTAGAATTATGTAGTGTCTTAAGAACTACGAACATAGTAAAATATGTACCGAATAGGAATTGCTTATCTGCCTTGTTAAGCGACCCTGATTTTTGTAATAACAATAGTATGTTTGTAAACATATAAATTTCCTTAGTGAGATGTATCGAGATTGAGGTGTACTAGATCTTTCAATATAAGCTCCTTGATATTTTCACGGTATACAAGAGGCAGTTGTTCAAAATCAAAATTGAATGCTTGTGAACAGACCAATTCGTTATTGATATCAATAATGAGATACAAGATTAGGGGCGACAGTTAAGATTCAGAATGAACTCAATTGCAGATTGTAAGCAAGAAGAAGAATGAAGTAAATTGTATATTCATTTTATTTCAGAAAAGTACAACCGCATGTACATTGCTTTACATTATATAGGGTTAGCCTGTTGACCAAGTCTCTTTGTAAAGCTGTATGATTGAACATAATATTACATAATTGCACTTTACAATACGTTGCATGTTGAGACTTAGTCTTCTGCAACACTTTATAATTATGTTATTACTCTCCCTCAATTCCTCAAATTCGCAGTCCAAATTTTTAATTTTTAGATCGTATTTTAATTGGTAAAAATTCTTTGCTAATAACGATTTAGTGAGTATATTTGCTCTTTGATAAAAGGCTGGAACATGATTTATGCAAAGCTTTCCCGTGTTTACTTGTTCTCGCACAAAATACGAATCGAACTCCAGCCTTTTGTTCTTGAGTGTAAGATCGGATTAGCCGATAGTGATACCGTACTCAAGTCATCACACCATATTACTGATTTGTTATTGATGTTGACTTTGAGTTCGCTGAGAAGTGATTCTACCCACATCACCTCGGCTGTGGTGCTTGTGAGGCTTCTGTACTTTGATTCAATACTGGATCTGGATATTGTGGGTTTTTTTCTCGAGCACCGTGATACCGGACTCTCCCCTAAGAAGACGCAGTAACCTATAGCCGATCTTCGGTCACCTGGATTTGATGCCCAGTCAGTGTTTGCAAATCGAGTTATCGTAATATTTTTACTATCTTTTAATGTTAGACCGTAGTTTAATGTTCCACTTAGATACCGTGATATCCTTTTTACTACCTTTCAATGTTCACTTAGAGGTTGATGTATAAATTGGCACACTTTATTGACGCTAAATGCAATTTCCAATCTAGTTATGGTTGCATATTGTAAAGCTCCGACAATACTCCTGTATTCCTTTTCATTTGCTATGGTTCACCTTTATGTTTAGATAGATGTAGCTTGCTAATCATGAATGTTGGTAGAGACTTAGCTTGATGCATTTTTTGTCTTGAAAAGTAGGCCCTTGATGTACTTTTTCTAGCATAAGTGTATCTTTGAGCTTGACACTCTATTTACTTCTATCCATAGAAAGTACTTGAGTTTACCTAAATCTTTTATTGAGAATTGCTTGTCTAAATGTTGAACTACATGATTGATCTCCTCTGCACTACTTCCGGTTATTATGAAGTCATCCACATATTATATTAAAATGTAAGTTGTAGCATGCTTGTCAAATTTGGTGAAAAGAGAATTAATAGACTTCGCTGGTTGATAATTTAAACTGATGAGTGTTGTCTTTAGTTTGTCAAACCATACCCTAGGAGCTTGCTTTAGTCCATATATTGCTTTATGTAGCTTGCATATTGCATCATTCTTTCCTGATTGTCTAAACCCTTGTGGTTGTTCTATGTCGCTCTCTTTTAAGGCTATTCATTGATAATCATGGCTGAGTCGCGGACTAGGTCGCTCATTTTAAGGCGATTTGCGGCTTATCCTTAAGGTGCAAAGCTATCTATCAACCGCTCCGTCCTCTGGATAAAACAACCTCTAAAATTTGGTCAATTTGCTATTTGCACTACAACAAATTGTTGTGAATATATCACTTTCTAATTTAATTGCTTGTACAGTTTCTTAAAGAGAGAAAAATGTAGAGGACAAAAAAGAAGAAAGAAAAATGTCCGTTATTCACATTTTCTACCTATCTATCGTTTAAATATACAGAGAAAATTGTATGCGCTACTATAGTGAGGGAATGTTAATAGATTTGAATTTATTACCATTTAAAATGAATTTAATTACCACTAACTTTTGCAACGACTCAATAATAATGACTTATAAATATATATTTCCATTATAAATTTGCAACGGTTCAATTATAATAATGGCTCATAAATATATGACCGTAATACATTTGCAATGACTTAATTATAATAATGGCTCATAAATATATAACCATTAACCTCTTTTTATTTATTTTTTAATTAATTCACTTAAAGTTCCAACAATCCCCTACTTGAACTATTAAAAAATAATTCCGAGAAATTTCTGAAAATATATGATTGCGCATAAACAAAAGGTATCTTTCAATTTGAACCTTTGCATAGTGAGTAAGATTAAGTTTACTAGAGTGACTCAAATCTTGAACTCTATTCCTGACATCAAACCACGTATAACTTTTTTAAAGTGTTATCAATTAAGCATTTGCATTTATGGTCATGCGTGTCTATCCTAGTTTAGTGAATGCTTTAGGAATCTTGCCCACAATTTCATAGGAAACGGCCACATTTCCACATCCGCACAGGTGAGTCTATCAAGAGTACTCCTGAAGATAGGTACTTCACTCCATTTAGATTATAGATCTCATTAAGAGTTTCTATTAACTCATCCTCTAATCACTTCAGTAATACATACTTCTAAGTATATAAAAATAGCATGTTCAATTCATATCACTTTACAACTTGTTATTACCCATTGAACCTAGTTCTTAGGATCTCTAGTCATTAGGTCGGATTACCATTGTGCGTGACTCAACAATCTAAGGCAGTAGTCCCATTTTTTAGATGTAGAAATGACTTTCTCTTTGTCCAGTCCTTTCTTCAAAGGATCCGCGAGATTCTCATTAGTGCGTACATGATCCACTCTTATAGATCCTGAAGAGATATGCTCTCTTACGGTTCTATGCTTACGACAAATTTACCGTCTCTTACCATTGTAATAACAGTTCTGAATTTTTGCAATAGTCGTGGTACTGTCACAATGGATCAACATAGCAGGTACCGGTTTTCCCCATAAAGGGATCACAACTAGTAGATTTCTTAAGTAATCTGCTTCTTCACTAGCATTAGCTAGTGCTATCATTTCTGACTCCATGGTGGATTGAACCAAGACAGTCTGTTTCTTAGATTTCCAAAAAAAAATTCCTCCTGCAACACTGAAAATATATCCACTGGTAGCTTTGGAATCGTTTGATAAAAGTATTCTAATCTGCATCACTATATCCTTCAAGGACAACGGGAAACTTCTGATATTGTAATCCAAGATTCATAGTTCTTTTAAGGTATCTCATGACCCTTTCAATAGCATGCCAATGCTCTATATTGGGTCTGTTAGTAAACCTGCACAATAATCCCACAACATATGCAATGTTGGGTCTAGTATAATTAGTGGCATACCGAAGACTGCCAATGATGCTCGCATATTCAAACCATATTACGCATTCACTAGTATTCTTAAATAGTTTTACACTTGGATCATATGGTGTACTAGCAAGGTTTACATTCAAAGCAATTATTTTTCTTTAACATCTTCTCAATATAATGAGATTGATCCTAAGAAATTCTCTTTTCAGACTTAGTCATCTTAACACCAAGATTCACACTTTCTTCACCAAGATCTTTCATATCAAAATTGGCACTTAGTATGGACTTAACATGATTTACATCATGAATATTTGAATCAAATATAAGTAAATCATCAACATATAAGCATATGATTGTGCAAATGTTATTGTTGAAATACACTTATCACTTTCATTTACTTTAAAACTACGTAAAATAATTAGATTGTCAAATTTTTCATGTCGTTGTCTCGGTGCATGTTTAAGACCATATAGAGATTTATGTACTTTACAAACTTTATGCTCTTGACCAGGTATAACAAAACCTTCGGGTTGGTCCATATAAATCTCTTCTTCTAATTCACCATTCAAAAAGCAGTTTTTATATCCATTTGGTGAATTAGTAGATCATATAGTAAAGAAAGAGAAATTAATGCTCGAATTGATGTTATTCTTGTAATGGGTGAAAAATTATCAAAGAAGTCAATGTTTTCTTTTTGTCTAAATCCTTTAGCTGCAAGACGAGCCTTTTATTTATCAATTGTACCATCAGGTTTCAATTTCTTTTTAAGTACCCATTTACGACCTATAGTTTTATAATCTGGAGGTAAATCAACTTGGTACCAAGTTTTATTAGATTCAAGAGATTCCAATTCATCATTCATAGCTTCTTGCCAGAGATCTTAATTCAATGAAGATAGAACTTCTTTTAGATTAGCAGGGTCCTCTTCTAATGCATAAGCCTAATATTCTGAACCAAAATTTTTATCTATCCTAACTATTTTACTTCTTCTAAGTACAGATTTACTTTCTGTAATATGTTCGTTATTTCTAATTATTGGATTATTTGTGGTAGAAGTGCCTCCACTATTCCTGAGTTTAAATGGAAATTTATTTTCAAAGAAATCAACATCATTTGACTCAATAATAACTTGAGCATTCGAATCAAAAATTCTATATGCTTTAATGGTAATGGAATAACAAATGAAAACACATCATATGCTCGACTTACTAATTCAATCCATTTAAGGTTAGGAATACGAACATACACTAAGCAACCCCAAGTTTTAAAATAAGAAAAGTTGGGTTTATGATTTTTAAAAGTCTCGAAAGGTGAAATTTTGCTATTAGATTTAGGAATTCTGTTTAATACATAACAAACAGTTAATAAAATTTTCCCCCACTGGTGAGATACTGCATCCGAATTTAATAAAGTAGCTACTACTAATTCGATAAGGGTCATATTTTTTCTTTCAGCTTTACCGTCCATTTTAGGCGAATAGGGTGGAGTTATCTCATGAATTATATCATGTTGTTTATAAAATTCAATGAATAAGTTAGATTCATACTCTGTTCCTCTATCACTTAGAAATCTTTTAATTTTCTTATTAGATTGATTTCAATTTTAGTCACAAAGAATTTAAACATACCTAACGTATCACTTTTATTCTTCATTAGATAAAATAAGTATAATCAGAGCAATCACTACTAAAAGTAATAAAGTAGCGTTTGCCATTCCTAGTTAGATTACCATTAAGTTCACATATACAAGATTATATTAAATCTAAAGGTTCTGACTTTCTAAACACATATTTATGTGGAGTCTTAGTAGTGGTCTGGCTATAATATTCACATTTTTCTGAATCATTTATGGAAACTTTAGGGATTAAGCCTAAGTTACTCATGTTATGAATTAATCGCTTATTAACATGACAAAGTCTCGCACCAAATATTAAAATCACATAGCATATAAACAAAACTGTTAACTTCAACTTTCAACTTAAACATCCTTCTACAACATATTCTTTACTAACAAAAAACCATTTTTAGTGATGGTGTACAAGTCAGATTCAATTTCTGGAGTAAAACCAAGTTTACTTAACAAGAAACCAGATACTAAATTTGTCCACATCTCTGGAGTATCCATCATGTCTTTCAGCAATAATTTCCCTTCAGAGGTAAACTTTAACTCTACAGTCCAAATTCCAGCAACAGTAGTAGTGTGAGAATCTCCCAACATCGCATTCATGTCATACCAACATTATGTGTTTTAAACATTTCACGGTCATAGCAGACATGGCAAGAAGCACCAGTGTTTACCCACCACCCTTCTGATCCACCGACTAGGTTGATCTCAATAAGCATAGCCACAATGGCTTCTTCAGTCAGGTTAGCCTACGGTGCAGGATTTGGCCCGTTCTGACACTTTCGTGCCATATGTCCTGGTTTACCACAATTGTAACATAAGAACAACTACTGATGCAGCCCAGAAAGAAGAAGCATAGGTCGTGTACGACCTAACATGTTGATAGGTCGAGTCTGACCTAAAGAGGAAGCTAACGAGTTAGGATTTTGTGAGAAATTGTGGAAAGTTAAAGTTTTAGGTCGCAGCCGACCTAACGAAGGTTTTAAGTCGTTCCAGCGACTTAGTGAAGATCGCAGCCGACCTAACGAAGGTTTTAAGTCGTTCCAACAACCTAGTATGACTCGGCAACGACTTAGTAGATACCTGCGAGTTAACGGGTCCTTTAAGTCGACTGAACGACCTATCGAGTCACGTAGTGAAAAGGCAGAGCAATTTGGTCGTGAACGACCTAACGAATCAAGAAATAAGTCGTTGAAGATAGAGGTCGTGGATCTTTCTGCCGACTTAATCTCTGCTGTTGATGTCTTAAGTCATTACCTGTTCTTAGGTCGTTACCGACCTAAGTTAAGTCGCTGAAGAACTGAAGCCGTGGATTTCTAAGCCGCTTTAATCTGAGCCGTTGATTCTTTAAGTCGTTGAAGCTTTATCTCATAAGTCGTCCAAGCTTAAGCCGCGTGAAGATGCTGTTGTAATGTGTCTAAGTCGTTACCGACTTAAGTTGAGTCGTGTGTTGTTTGTTGTAGTTGTTATTTTGTACATCTTGTTAAGTCATTTTGCATAAGTCGTAAGTCGTGATGTTGTGTTGTAATCTGATAAGTCGTGAACGACTTATGATGAGTCGTAGGTCGTAGGGGATAAGTCGTCACCGACTTAAGACTTGTGTAATTTCTGTTGTAAAGTCGAACGTCTATAAATAGGCCGAGTGTCACACTTGTAATAGTTTAGTTGATTTGAAATAAAACTCTTGTTTTGTTAGCTTTGTGCTTTCGCCAAATTGGTAGTTGAGTGTAATCTCCTATCTCCTCTTTCGGTTAATCGAGTGCGCTCGATCAACGACTGTAGAAGCCGATTCACGGAATCTAGTGCGCTAGATCAACGTGTGAAGAATCACATATCTTTGAACCCGGTATCGTGCGCGATCAACGAGTTCGGGATAGCTAGAATTCGGTATCTTCGGATCAACGAATTTGGGCATTTCAGTATCTTCCAATCCATCGATTACTACATTCATCGATCTACATTGTTTTTTATTAATCCTCTGCGTCAGTTTTGGTATCAGAGCCTGTTCTAGCCAATCATAGCTAGATCGAGACTTGGAGCCTAATCATTTTGGAATTTGAAGAAATCAAGTTGAGCCGGGCATCTCCACTCAAGTCGGCCGAATTAGTAGAGCTTGTTCGAAGTTGTTTCGATCGGATTTGTGTTGGAGGCCGAGAATTTTGTTCATCGTGTTCATCGCGATTTGTAACAAAAGTGGAAGTTTCGATCCATTTCATTTTGGATCAAAGTTCGAATTGTGTTTGAATTGAAGAGTTTTGTGAAGTTTTCAAGTATGTCACCAAGGAGAGCAAATCATCATCAAAACATAGAAGCGTTGTATAGAAGAGAGGAAGCTGATGAGATGGAGCAAAGAATCAATGAAAACTTTAGTGAAAAGCTTAACGAAGGAATTGGTCGGTTAGAGAAGATGATGTTAGAGATGAATCAAAATCGGAGAAGGGTATCACCTGAATCTAACCATGGAGGAAGTAGAGTCTCACCACAATCCAATCGAGAAAGAAGTGTTGACAATGATCAAAGGCGTGGGAGGAACGTGGATGATCGAGAATGGAGGAATGTAGATAGAAGGGATGATGGTGGTAGACGTGATGGTAATAGAGATGTGGGTGGACGAGATAGACAACGATATACATCTGATTTTGAAGAGGAGTATGATGATGGTAGTGTTCGAGGACAAGGACGAGGATAAGGAAGAAATCACTCTGAGTATGATCACAAGTGGGAGTCGGGGATGAAGACTGAAATTCCTGAATTCAAAGGTGGTATGCAAGCAGAGGAGTTTCTAGATTGGGTGGCTAATGTTGAGGAGATTTTTGACTTCAAAGAAGTTCCAGAACATCGTAGAGTGAAGTTGGTTGCTACGAGGTTGAGGGGTAGAGCTTTGGCATGGTGGCAGCAAACAAAACTAACACGTGAACGGATGGGAAAGTCAAAAGTTGAATCTTGGGAGAAGATGAAGAAATTGATGAAAGCAACGTTCTTACCTTACAATTATCAATCTTTGATGTATCAACGTTTGCAGAATTTGAGGCAGGGTACAAAGAATGTTAATGATTACGCGGATGAGTTTTATCAGCTTATTGCGAGGAATGATATTATGGAAACGGAAGAGCAGCTGACATCTAGATTCATTGGGGGATTGCGAATGCAGATTCAGGATATGGTTAACATGTTTGATCCCAGATCTGTAGCGGAAGCACATCAGAAAGCGTTGGCTTGGGAGAAACAGGGACGACGAGGAGGTGGTGTGTTTACAAATTCCAATAATCAAGTGAAGGGTGTTAGTGGAAGTTCTAATGTTTCAAAAGTTGTTGCAAAACCAGTTGTGAATGAGGTTGGGAAGGCGAAAGTCAATAATGGTTTCAAATGTTATAATTGCCAAGAAATGGGCCACAAAAGTAGCGAATGTCCAAAGCCGAAGAAGAGAGCTATGATAGCGGAAGTTGAGGATGAGGATGAAGAAGCTGAATGTTCCAATTCACCACCTGATGAGGAGGAAGAAGAAGTGTCGAGAGATGAAGGTTATAATCTAATGATGAAGAGGTCCTGTTTAACACCAAAGCAAGAGGAGGATTGTAGTTGGTTAAGGAGCAATATATTTCCATCAACATGTACCATTCTGGGGAAGGTTTGCAAATTTGTTATTGATGCTGCAAGCTGTGATAATATAATTTCTTCAGAAGCTGTGAGGAAGTTGGCATTGAAGACTGAGAAACATCCGAAACCGTACAAGCTATCTTGGTTGAGGAAAGGCGGGGAGGTGAAAGTTGGACGAAGGGCCTGTGTGAAGTTTTCAATTGGAAAGAAATACAAGGATGAAATCTGGTGCGATGTGGTAGATATGGATGTCTGTCATTTGTTGCTGGGGAGACCGTGGCAGTATGATAGGGCGGTGCAACATGATGGGCGTACCAACAGTTACAGTTTCATGTTTGAAGGCACAAAGATTACTCTAGTTCCAAAGAAGCGACAACAGGAGGAAAACATGTTGGAGGAGATTGAAGAGCTTAAAACTTTGTTATCTTTGAAGGAGTTTGTGAAGGAAGTAGAGGAGGAGCCTGAAGTGTTTTTGTTAATTGGGCGAGAGAGCAGTGAAGAGGTTGAAATTCCGGAGGAAGCGAAGCCAGTTTTGAAAGAATTTGACGATGTATTTCCAAAGGAGTTACCAACGGAGTTGCCACCGTTGAGGGATATACAACATCAGATAGATCTTGTTCCAGGTGTTGTATTGCCACATAGACCACATTATCGAATGAGTCCAAAGAAACATGAAGAATTGAGAAGGCAAGTGGAAGACTTGCTTGAACAGGGGCGTGTGCAGGAGAGTTTAAGTCCTTGTGCTGTACCAGCTTTATTGGTACCCAAAAAGGATGGAACGTGGAGGATGGGCACAGATAGTAGAGCATTGAATAAGATCACAGTCAGATACAGATTTCCGATGCCGAGGCTTGATGATCTATTGGATCAAATCAGTGGGTCCGTAATCTTTTCTAAGATTGACTTGAAGAGCGGTTATCATCAGATTCGCATTAAACCAGGGGACGAATGGAAGATAACATTCAAGACGAGGGAAGGATTGTATGAATGGCTGGTAATGCCGTTTGGTCTATCGAATGCACCAAGTACATTCATGAGGGTGATGAACCAAATTTTCAGACCGTACATTGGGAAATTTGTGGTGGTTTACTTTGATGATATTCTGATCTACAGTGCTAGTAAAGAGGAGCATGTTCAGCATTTGAAGAAAGTGTTAATTATTCTTCGTGAAGAACAATTCTATGCTGCTACAAAGAAGTGTGTTTTTATGGCGAGGAGTGTTTTATTTCTGGGGTATGTTGTATCGGAAGAAGGAATACAGGTTGACCAAAGTAAAGTCGAAGCTATCAGAGATTGGCCGCAACCCAAGACGATAACAGAGGTTCGAAGTTTTCATGGGTTGGCTTCATTTTATAGAAGATTTATTCCACACTTTAGTAGTGTGATGGCGCCTGTTACAGATTGTATGAAGGGTAAGCAGTTTTCATGGTCAGAAGAAGCAAGAGATGCTTTTGGAAAAATCAAGGAGTTGCTGACGTCTGCACCAATTCTAGTATTACCAGATTTTCAGTTGTTGTTTGAGCTACACACTGATGCGTCAAAGGTTGGGATTGGAGGAGTATTGAGTCAGAGGGGACGTCCGATTGCATACTTTAGCGAGAAGTTATCAGGAGCAAAGATGAGATACAGTACATATGATGTGGAATTTTATGTTGTTGTGCAATCTATTAAACACTGGAGACATTATCTATTTCAAAAAGAGTTCGTTCTTTACACTGATCATGAGGCATTAAAGCATTTACAAGGTCAAGACAAGATTTCAGCGAGACATGCATCGTGGATTGCATATCTGCAACAGTTTACTTTTGTTGTTAAACACAAGTCAGGGGTGACGAATCGTGTGGCTGATGCTTTGAGTAGGAGGAGTCATTTGTTGACTACACTGAAAGTTGAGGTGACAAGGTTTGATGTGTTGCCAGAATTATTTGTCGATGATCCTTACTTTGCAAAGTGTATTGATAAAGTCAAGGAGGGAAAGACGGATGAGTTTATGATGGTAGACGGTTTTCTATTCAAAGGAAATCGATTGTGCATACCTGATTGTAGTTTGAGAATGAAGATTGTCAAAGAACTACATGAAGAAGGACATGTTGGGAGAGACCGTACATTACAGTTGATTTCACAGTCTTACTTTTGGCCATCGATGAGGAAAGAGGTGGAGAGGTTTGTGGAGCGATGTCATATCTATCAGGTTTCGAAAGGAACTGCGACTAATGCTGGTTTATATATGCCATTACCTGTACCAACTAAACTATGGAATGATGTGAGTATGGACTTTGTGTTGGGGTTACCGAGAACACAGCATGGTAACGATTCCATTTATGTGGTGGTTGACCGATTTTCGAAAATGGCACATTTTATTGCTTGTAAGAAGACGGCGGATGCTGTTCATGTTGCTCAGTTGTTTTTCAAAGAGATATATCGACTTCATGGATTGCCAGAATCTATTGTGTCGGATAGAGATACTCGTTTTCTGAGTCATTTTTGGCTAAGTTTGTGGAAGATGGTGGGAACGAAGTTGAACTTTAGCAGCGCTTATCATCCGCAAACGGATGGACAGACCGAGGTTGTGAACAGATCATTGGGAAATTTGTTGAGATGTCTTGTGCAAGACAATCTGAAGAGTTGGGACGTGAAGTTATGTCAAGCGGAGTTTGCTCATAATCATGCTGTGAACCGTAGTACGGGTTTCAGTCCATTTCAGATTGTATATTCTATTTTACCAAAGGGGCCGTTGGAGTTAACAGTCATATCACAACCCAAGAAGACAGTCAAGCGAGCCGCTGATTTTGTTGAAGAATTGACAGAGTGTCATAGGATCGTTCAAGAACGATTAGAAAAGGCAAATGAGAAATACAAACGATCCGCAGACTTGAAGCGAAGAAATGTTGAGTTTAATGAAGGAGATATGGTTTATGCAGTGTTAACAAAGGATCGTTTTCCAGTGGGCGCTTATAACAAATTAAAAGCCAGAAAAATTGGTCCTGTAGAAGTCGTAAAACGAATTAATGAAAATGCTTATAAATTGAAGCTGCCAGATAATGTGTATACGTCTGACGTATTCAATGTTAAGCATCTCGTACCATATCATGAGGATGAGTTTGTTGTGGATGCAGAAAGTACAAATTAGAGGACGAATTTTTCTCAACCTGGGGAGGATGATGCAGCCCAGAAAGAAGAAGTCATAGGTCGTGTACGACCTAACATGTTGATAGGTCGAGTCCAACCTAAAGAGGAAGCTAACGAGTTAGGATTTTGTGAGAAATTGTGGAAAGTTAAAGTTTTAGGTCGCAGCCGACCTAACGAAGGTTTTAAGTCATTCCAGCGACTTAGTGAAGATCGCAGCCGACCTAACGAAGGTTTTAAGTCGTTCCAACGACCTAGTATGACTCGGCAAAGACTTAGTAGATACCTGCGAGTTAACGGGTCCTTTAAGTCGATTGAACGACCTATCGAGTCACGCAGTGAAAAGGCAGAGCAATTTGGTCGTGAACGACCTAACGAATCAAGAAATAAGTCGTTGAAGATAGAGGTCGTGGATCTTTCTGCCGACTTAATCTCTGCCGTTGATGTCTTAAGTCGTTACCTGTTCTTAGGTCGTTACCGACCTAAGTTAAGTCGCTGAAGAACTGAAGCCGTGGATTTCTAAGCCGCTTTAATCTGAGCCGTTGATTCTTTAAGTCGTTGAAGCTTTATCTCATAAGTCGTCCAAGCTTAAGCCGCGTGAAGATGCTGCTGTAATGTGTCTAAGTCGTTACCGACTTAAGTTGAGTCGTGTGTTGTTTGTTGTAGTTGTTATTTTGTACATCTTGTTAAGTCGTTTTGTATAAGTCGTGATGTTGTGTTGTAATCTGATAAGTCGTGAACGACTTATGATGATTCGTAGGGGATAAGTCGTCACCGACTTAAGACTTGTGTAATTTCTGTTGTAAAGTCGAACGTCTATAAATAGGCCGAGTGTCACACTTGTAATAGTTTAGTTGATTTGAAATAAAATTCTTGTTTTGTTAGCTTTGTGCTTTCGCCAAATTGGTAGTTGAGTGTAATCTCCTATCTCCTCTTTCGGTTAATCGAGTGCGCTCGATTCAACGACTGCAGAAGCCGATTCACGGAATCTAGTGCGCTAGATCAACGTGTGAAGAATCGCAGATCTTTGAACCCGGTATCGTGCGCGATCAACGAGTTCGGGATAGCTAGAATTCGGTATCTTCGGATCAACGAATTTGGGCATTTCAGTATCTTCCAATCCATTGATTACTACATTCATCGATCTACATTGTTTTTGATTAATCCGCTGCATCAACTACCCAGTACAATTATTTACGAGGTATTATGCCGATTCTTTTTACGCTGATTGTTGTGGTTCCGATTCAGTTTGCGATTTTGATTTTTATAATTTCCGCACTTGGTTTCAGATCTTAGTGTTGTTGGTAGAAACAACAAGCACCTCTTCTATCTGGTCCTGTTTTCTGGCCTCCTCTTCAATACGAAGACGAGTAATCAAACTCTCTAAGGAAAACTCCTTAGTCCTATGCCTGAGATTATTTTTTAAATCTTTCCAACTAGGGGTAATTTATCAATCAACACAGCAACCTGAAACTATTCATCTAAAGCCATACCTTCGGAGATGATCTCATGCACAATTTTCCGGAGCTCGTCTGATTGCGCCCCCGCAGATTTGTCATCCGGCATCTAAAACTTCAAATAGCAGCTGATAGCATATTTTTTTGCTCCAGCTTTCTCGGTATCATAGTTCTTTTGCAGTACATCCCAGATTACCTTTGTTGACTTGTCTGAGTTGTAGTAATCATATAGATCATCGCTCAGGCCATTAAGAACATAATATTTGCAGACGTATTCATGTTCAATCTATTCCTTCAAAGCCTTTTTTGATCGTATGAAGCTTCTCCAAGTAGGGTTGGTTTTTCAATCGTCAGCACACGCGCCACCTTTCGCGTAGTCGGAAAAACTCCATCTTTTGGCGCCATTGTTTGAAATGCAAGCCTTTAAATCTGAACGGCGCAGTAGATATAGTTAGAACCTCAAACATCGACATCGAGGTAGCAGAGTTGTCAGCGACAGAAGCTATGATCATCTTAAAATCATTGTACCTTAATTTAAGTCTGTAGCGTCTTTTATTTCACTAATTCGCAGTTTAGGTCGCTCTCTTTAAGATGATCCACGGCTAGCCTCAAGGTGCAAAGCTATCTATCAACCTCTATGTCCTCAGGATAAAACAACCTCTAAAATTTGGTCAATTTGCTATTTGCACTACAACAAATTGTTCTGAATATAGCACTGCCTAATTTGATTGCTTGTAAAATTTCTTAAATAGAGAAAAATGCCAAGTACAAAGAAGAAGAAAGAAAAATTGTCTGTTATTCAAATTTTCTCTTCTGCCTATCTATCATTTAAATAGGCAAAATGGAAATTTTATGCGTTACTACAGTAAGGGCATGTTAAAGGATTTAAATTTATTATCATTTAAAATGAATTCTAATACTACTAACTTTTGCAACAGTTCAATAATTATACCTCATGAATATATGACTGTTATACATTTGCAACGGCTCAATTATAATAATGGCTCATAAATATATAACCATTAACCTATTTTTATTTATTATTTAATTAATTCACTTAATGTTCCAACACATGTATACCTCTTCATGAAGTTCACCATTCAGAAATGCATTATTTACGTATAATTTTCTAATATCTCATCCTTTATGTAAAGCTATGGTTAAGATAGCTTTTATGGTGGTTGGTTAGACCATTGGAGAGAAAGTTTCTTTGAAGCCAAAACCATGTTGTTGAGTGTAGCCCTTTGCAACCAATCTTTTCTTATAATTCTGAATAGTACCATTTGGATTCCTTTTTATCTTATATGTCCATTTGCACCCAATTATGTTATTGTGTTTGGGTAGAGAAACTAGACTCCAAGTTTTGTTTTTCATTAGTGCATTGTATTCCTCATCCATTGCATCTCTCCACCTTTTATTGCTAGCTGCTTGCTCAAATGTTTCCGGCCCTTCACTATTTGCACTTGTAACATATATTTTTGGTTCAAATATTATAATCTTGGACCTTGTTATTATATGGTGTCCTCTTGTTTGTTGTTCTTGATGTATATCAGTTTTTTTTGCATTTTTTTCTTGGTTGTTTTCTTCACTGCTTGTCTGTTGATTACTTACATTTTATGTAGCTTGTATAGGTTGCTGGAGTGATTCAGAATTGTCTCAACTTGACCCATAGTGGTACATAGTGTGTTGAGCATCTGGATCACTCTGGTATTCCTTTGCATGCTTCTGATTGTCATTGTTGGACACAATTGGAATAGGTAGAATGGATGACTTTAGGTTGTATACTTTGCTTGTGGTCTTCATACTTGAGACTGCAAATGAAAAGATGTTCTCATTAAATACAAGATGAAACTTGAGACGAATATTTTTCCATTGCTATCCATGCATTCTGATTTCTGGCATATCCTAAGAAGGTAGATGGTGTAAACCTAAATTTTAATTTATGTGAGCACCCAAAGGTTTTTAAATTCTGATAATCTGGCCTTACATTATGCAGTACTTCCATTGGACTTTTGCCTTCTAAAACTTTGGTGGGCAATTTATTAATCAAGTAAACTGCAGTTGCAAATGCATCTGGCCAAAATTTCAATGAAAGCAATGCTTGTGCAAGTAAAGTGTGACTGGTTTCTACTATATGCCTGTGTTATCTCCCAACTAAACCATTTTGTTCAAAGGTATATCGAAACGTCATTATGTTCACTATCCCTTTATCTTGAAAGAATATTTGAGTGGCTTATATTATGTGCCCCTCATTAGTTTGTATTACCTTTACCTACCGATTCATTTGGTTCTCTATTTGATTAATGAAATAGAAGATTGCATTATAAGTTTCAAATTTTGATTTTAGAAAGTATATCCATGTATTCCTGGAATATGAATTATATTTGAATCCATAGTCAGATTTTATGGGTGATGGACCCCCACAAGTCAGTTGTAGCTGGTTGAAGTGGCTTAGTGTATTCAGTTTGTGATTCTAGGAATGTTGACCATCATCAATAGTGGTAGATATCGACCACTCCAGAGTAGTCGGTAACGACCACATTGGTCTTGTACTTAACTAAAAATAGTTAAATACAAGCCAAAGGAAAACATCATACATCTATCCCAAATGTAAAGCACATCTCCAAATCCATCTTCCATCTTCATATCCATCGACTTGCATGATATTCTATGCATGAAATCCTATCCTATAGGATATTTCTAATATTGTATCTCCTTCGAATGTCGTTTTCAACCAAAACAACCACTCTAACATAAATGCAACTAACAAACATTCTAACATCTATAATAACACAATACATTCCACCCAAGCAACCAATATGAGATAGTGTGAGATTTATACCAAAATAGCCTAAATCTATCAATATCGTCAAAATAGTCCGTAAGTGGGAAAAATGCGATATTTAATTCAAAACTATTTTAAAACACGTTTAATTCTTTTTATAAAATAATATATAGGCTAAGTATTTTATAAAGTACATTTTAAATTTAGAAAACATTTCAAAACGTTGTTTTAATACTATACGAACAATCATAGTATAGTGAGGGACAATATCACTCACCTCATCCAAATCAATCCAAACCTCCACCAAGTCATAGAGCTCTTCATCATGAGTATAATGCAAGAACCGGCGTTCAAAACGGACCTCGTATGCAAAAGATACACGCAATATAAGATAACGGGTTATTTAAATAATTAAATTAACTTAAATTTAATTCATTATACCTTACTTACCTTAATTAGGAGATAATCCCCTTCTTCCTCAAAATTACATCTCCAAGTCGTGCATGTAAACCCATCAATACCGTGTATTCAGCCCCGATTTCTCTACGTATACTCAACGATTTGACGAACGGGCAATTGCAACAAGCTCCGCTAATCGTGCATTCTGCAATGGACCCAAAGTGGTGAAGTCCGAACATGCCTATGGAAATGCGACCCGACCACTGCTCCTTCTCGATCGTAAATGACACGTTTCACCAAAGGATGCCGGCATTAATGAAAATTTATGGGAAGGTGCTCTTTGCATAGAAAAACCCAATGGTATCGCTCATTTCGTCAAACTCTTCCACTCCGGCCAACAAACCCAACCCTTACTTGACAAGCTATTCATGACCATTGCCAGAACCATCACCACAGGTTACAAAGTGGACAAGAGCTTTGAAGATCTTGGTTCTGTGAATCCAACAAAAATAATATCATGATTTTAGGTGGAGGGAATCAATAGATTTTGATTTTTGAAAGTCAAAATAAATGGCGGCCATGTTTTTATAAATAGCAATGAAACGATGAAGAGGCAAAACAGAGAGAGGATAAGGGCTTGATTTAAAATTTTCCACCACTAGTGAGATGCTGCACCCGAATTTTGTAAAGTAGCTACTACTAATTCAATAAGGGTCTTATTTTTTCTTTCAGCTTTACCGTTCATTTCAGGCGAATAGGGTGGAGTTCTCTCATGAATTATGCCATGTTGTTTATAAAATTCAATGAATAAGTTAGGTTCATACTTTGTTCCTCTATCACTTCAAAATATTTTAACTTTTTTATCAGATTGATCAGTTACAAATAATTTAAACATATCTTACGTATCACATTTATTCTTCATGAGATAAAATAAGTAAAATTAGAGCAATAATTAATAAAAGTAATAAAGTAGAGTTTGTCATTCCTAGTTAGAGTACCACCAAGTTCACATATATCAGAGTATATTAAATTTAAAGATTTTGACTCTCTAACACATATTTATGTGGGGTCTTAGTAATAGTTTGGCTACAATATTCACATTTTTTTTGAATCATTTATGGAAACTTTAGGGATTAGGACTAAGTTACTCATGTTATGAATTAGTTGCTTATTAACATGACAAAGTCTAGCATGCCAAATATTAAAATCACACAACATATAAATAGAACCATTAACTCAACATTCAACTTAAACATCCCTTCTACGACATATTCTTTACTAACAAAAACACAATTTTTGGTGATGGTGTACAAGTCAGATCTAATTGTTTGACTAAAACAGCTTTATTTAACAAGAAACTGGATACTAAATTTGTCCTCATCCCTGGAGTATCCATCATGTCTTTCAGCAATAAATTTTTTCTAGAGGTGAACTTAAATCCATAGTCCAAATTCCAGCAACAGTAGTGGTGTGAGAATCTCCCAACATCACTTTCATGTCATACCGGCATTATATGTTTTAAACATTTCATGATTATTGCAGACATGGCGAGAAGCACCAATGTTTACCCACCACCCTTCTGATCCACCGACTAGGTTGATCTCGGTAAGCATAGCCACAGTGGCTTCTTTAGTCAGGTTAGCATGTGGTGTAGGATTTGGCATGTTCCGACACTTTCGTGCCATATGGCTTGGTTTGCCATAGTTGTAACATAAGAACAACTATCCACCACAATTCTTTAGGGGGGTATTACGCTGATTCTTCTGATAATGATTGTTGTGGTTCTGATTCAGTTTGCAATTTTGATTTTTAAAACTTTTCGCACTTGGTTTCAGATCTTATTGTTGTTGGTAGATACAACAAGCAACTTGTCTTTCTAGTCCTGTTTTCTAGCCTCCTATTCAATACAAAGATGAGTAATCAAACTCTCTAAGGGAAAATCCTTAGTCTTATGCCTAAGATTATTTTTAAAATCTTTCAAACTAGGGGGTAATAAATCAATCAACACAGCAACCTGAAACTGTCCATCTAAAGCAAGACCTTTGGAGATGATCTCATGCATAATTTTTTGGAACTCGTGTGATTGCACCTCAACAGATTTTTCATCCGTCATTTGAGCTGTAGTAATCGTATTAATCATCGCTCAAGCCATTAAGAACATAATTTTTGCAGAGGTAGTCATGTTCAATCTAGTCCTTCAAAGCCTTTTCTTGATCCTCTATTGCTTCCCAAGCAGCATTGGTTTTCAATCGTCAGCATATGCGCCACCTTTCGCGTAGTCAGAAAAACTCCATATTTTGGTGCCATTGTTTGAAATGCAAGCCTTTGAACCTGAACGGCGCAGTAGATACAGTCAGAACCTCAAACATCGACATCGAGGCAGTAGAGTTGTTAGCGATAGAAGCCATGATCGTCTTAAAATTGTTGTACCTCAATCTGAATTTCTCAGCATCTTTTTTTCAATGAGTCGCAGAGTAGGTCTCTCTCTTTAAGATGATTCATGTCTTAGCCTCAAGGTGCAAAGCTATCTATCAACCTCTCCATCCTTAGGATAAAACAACCTCTGAAATTTGGTTAATTTGCTATTTGCACTACAACAAATTGTTCTGAATATAGCGCTTTATAATTTGACTGCTTTTCTTAAATAGAGAAAAATGCAAAGGACAAAGAAGAAGAAAGAAAAATTGTCTATTATTCAAATTTTCTCTTCTGCCTATCTATCGTTTAAATAGGCAAAATGGAAATTGTATATGTTACTGTAGTGAGGGAATGTTAAAGGATTTAAATTTATTGTCATTTAAAATGAATTTTAATACTATTAACTTTTGCAATGGTTCAATAATTATGGCTCATGAATATATGACCGTTATACATTTGCAAAGGCTTAATTATAATAATGGCTCATAAATATATAACCGTTAACCTGTTTTTATTTATTATTTAATTAATTCACTTAAAGTTCCAAAACATGTATACCTCTTCATGAAGTTCACCATTTAGGAATACATTATTTACATATATTTGTCTAATATCTCATCTAATATCCCTATCAAATCCATTTAGGAACACATTTATGAACACATTTATGTACACCTCTTCATGAAGTTCACCATTTAGGAACATATGTACAATCCCCATCAAATCCAAAATAAACGTGGCTAAAACAAATGCCTAAGTTGAGCACTTATTTCCAAAGAAAACAGACAATGGAAAACAAAAGTGCTAACTCGCTAATAAAAAAGCAAGTCAAATAAATAATCGTTTATACGGCTTTGTACGGATTGACAAAGTGGACTCTAGGTGTTTGCACTTTAGCACTATAATCGTTTGGAGCAATGTAGGCATTCCAGAATAATGTTTTGCACCATCTCTATGAACGTATTTTATAGATCGAGGTTAGTGATCCTCGATCCAGCCTGCTCCTCTACTCCGAAGATGGAGTCAATAACAACATTTCTCATATGCTAGACCACTCCTATTACAAAATAACAATTATTATTCTCTAATAGAGAAAAATCAATGATGCTCGTGTGCAATACAACTTATATACTACTATATAGTTTTGAAAACCAAAATACATAACAAATACATACTCTCTCATACACACGTATACTCTGGATCCAGTGCAAGGCAACAACTCCTACCCTATCTCTACTGGATCATGGTATTAACTCAAGTTAATCACGTAACCTAGGCTCTGATACCAAATGTAATGACCGCCCTACACCAGCGATGCTCATATGATCGAATAGTGCGCTGTTATGGCATCCGGTCGATGTAGAATGATTGTCAAGGGAAAGAAATAGAAGTAGAGAAGAGGAATAGAAAAGAAGAGAAGAGAATAGAAGAAAAGAGAAGGAGATAAAACATCACACAATCACATAACCTGTCATATTTCTAATAGCGCATTAGATAAAATATAATAGTAAACATCTCTAAAATATGGGAGACGGCAATAAGTAAATAAAACACAGAATCAGAGTACACAGGTTCATATAGTTATATGGAACAGTAATATAGTTTATACAACTGATAAATAAACTTAACTAATAAACCATCTCTGATAATAGTAAGTTAACACTGTCAAGGCTCTATAGTGTCACACAGCGGAATAAACAATAATAACTCAAAATATAAATAAGAGAAAGTGCCACCATCTGCTAGTCCATCCGCACGGTTCAAAGTACTGTTTACATATGTTATCTAGTCTACTCATTTAAGAGCACTTGAGGTAATAAGAACCAAAGCATAAAACCTCAAGTTAGATAATAGTCTGGTGTGAGCGATATGTCAAAGTACTAAGGGTGTACTATATGTCAAAGTACTAAGGATGTCTAGATATCAACATCCATAATATCTACATCATGTGACATCCCTAAGGTGGTAGAAGCAATAAAACAAACATGGCATCTATCATTTATCCTCACATTCACACACTCGGTGCGTTGGATATATGATAACTCATTGGTGGGGACTAGGCACGTTACTGCACCAATCCATCCCAATATCACAAAACTAAATGCGTCATTGCTTCAATCCCTTCCGGAAACTAGACACGTCACTATGTCTATCCATCTCAACACTCAAGACTAGATATGTTACTGTTTCAATCTTCACGAGCATCATCGATCCCTTTGCACCCGTCATTTATAGCAGAGCTCATCTCGGAACTATCTTTACAACTCTCGTCTGAAGCATCGCTGCTGGGAACTAGTCTAGACAACCATCATAAGTCATAGAGTGTAATCACATGTCCCATAGCCTCCCTCCAACAGCCCTCTCAATACGACTCATTGTCAACTACTCTGCATCTAGAAGTACAGCTTTCCATCATCGAAGCCATCAATTCCCATCATGGAACCATCATCGTCGAACCATGGAGTCATTGCGTCGAAGCATTACATCTTCGCTTCACCGCCAAAACCACTTGTCGAAGAGCCATATCATCAAATCGAATATCGAACGAACGAACCATCACATCCTGCTCCTTAAAACTTCTCCATCATCCACGTCAAAATTGGCAAAATCGGTCATCATCAGGTAGACATCGACCACTCTAAAGTAGTCCATAAGGACCACTTTGGTTGTGTACTTAACCAAAAATGGTTAAATACGAGCCCAAGGAAAACATCCGGCAACTATCCCAAAATCAAAAGCACGTCTCCAAATCTATCTTCCGTCTTTATATCCATCAGCGTACACCATATTCTATGCACAAAATCCTATCCTATGGGATATTTCTAATACTATATCGCCTTCAAACGGCGTTTTAAACCAAAACAACCAAACTAACATACATGCAACCATAAGAATTTTAACATGTATAATAGCCTAAATATGTCTATAATAACACAATACAATCCATCCAAGAAACCAATATGGGATGATGTGGGATTTATACCAAAATAGCCTAAATATATCAATATCGTCAGAATAGTACATAAATGGGAAAAATGTGATATTCAATTCAAAACTAAATTAAAACAATTTTAATTCTTTTTACAAAATAATATAGGCTAAGTGATTTAGAAATCACATTTTAAATTTAGAAAAGATTTCAAAATGTCGTTTTAATACTATACGAACAATCAAAGTATAGTGAGAAACAATATCACTCACCTCATCCAAATCCATCTAAACCTTCACTAAGTCATAAATAACAGGTTATTTAAATAATTAAATTAACTTAAATTTGATTCATTATACCTTAATTACCTTAATTAGGGGATAATCACTTTCCTCCCCAAAATTACATCTCCAGGTCGTGCCCATGAACCCATCAATACCATGCATTCATCCTTGATTTCTCCGCGTATACTCAATGATTTGACCAACCAGCAGTTGCAATGCACTCTACTACTTATGCACTCCACAATGGACCCGAAGTGGCGAAGTCTGATCATTCCTATAAAAATGTAGCATGACGCTGCTCCTCTTTGACCATGAATGACATATTTCACCATGGGACACAGGCGTTGATGAAAATTTATGGGGAGGTGCTCTTTGTGTAGAGAAACCCAATGGTATCGCTCATTTGGCCTAACTCTTCCTCTTCGGCCAACAATCCCAAACCCTAGTTGACAAGCTATTTATGGCCATTGCCAAAACCATCACCGCGAGTTACAAAGTGGACATGGTCTTGAAGATCTTGGTCGTGCGAATCTAACAAAACAAATTTTGTGATTTTAGGTGGAGGGAATCAATAGATATTGATTTTTGAAAATCAAAATAAGTAGTGACCATGTTTTTAAGAACAACAATGGAATAGTGAGTGGGAAAACCAGAGAGAGGATAAGGGTTTGATTAAAAATAATATTATATTCTCTTTTATTCAAATCCTTAAATAAAACAATCATGCGTTTTGAACTCATATCATCATGCGGCGCGTCCGATCGCCACGAAACTCGTCTGTTGGCATCACCTCATTTTCCAGTTTCGATGGTATAAAATTCATCGCTATCCGAGACAACGCTTCGGAATGATAATTTTGCGCTTTTCGAGACTGTTTTGGTCATTAGATCGTCTGATCTCTGAATATAGTAATCCTTATAGTCATTTTAATTCGCAACGTCGATATGAACTTGATGGAAGTCATCTCGAGTCCTGATTCAATCTTATGCAAGAAATCATATTTTTGGAACCGTCGATTAATTAATGATTTAAGAATAATTTATTCAAATATCCAACTGTTAAAATACGGGTTGTTACAAGCCCTATCTCAAAGACTTTTCAATACGGTAAAGCTCATAGAAGAAGGAAATGATGGGGAATATCCAAGCAAAAACCAAGATGAAGCGCATTCTCCAAATTCACAAGCAAAAGAAATCAGTAAAGCTAAGATGAATCAACAAAACAAGAATCAAGAAGACCAAGAATGAAGTTACTTGAACAATTAGATAGCCCAATCTCATATCATGTGCATAGGCTCCATGAGAGAAATAACTATTATGATGAAACCGGTCAAAAGAATATTCTCAATCAAAAAACAAAGGATATGCTTAAGGAGGAAGGAACCCTTGACCTAAGAAAAAATATTTTTTGAAAAATTCCTTTTTCAGAGGAAATATTTGTCATTAGAATTCCATCTTACATCAAGATTCACTAAAGTATGGTGGAACCACCGATCCATATGACCACTTTCTAGCCTTTGAAAATCAAATGGATTTATATAACGCTTTTGGGGTAGTTCGTTGGAAGCTTTTCCCCGTAAATTATTATGGAGCGGTTGTAAAATGGTATAGGCACTATCAGAAAGGAACCATCTATTCTTGGGAACAATTCTCTTATGAATTTGTGGCGCAGTTCTACGTATACAAAGACTCAACTATAGATTCCAGTATGTTGGCCAATATCAAGCAAAGGCCAGGGGAATTTCTTGGTAAATATCTAAAAAGATTTAGTACAAAGGCATTTAAGGTAGAAAGTGTAATCGATAGAGAAAAACTGCTGGCAATTCGCTCAGAGCTAACCAAGCAAACTCCTTTCTGGCAAGATCTATACATTAATGGATGTAAATATCTGCAATACTTCCGTTTTCGAAGAGAGAAATTTGCCCGCATGGATGAGATGTACCACGCCAAGAAAAAATCCAAACAAGACACACAAGAAGGAAAATTCAGTTTCCATTATTCCAACAAAAAGCCAAGATGGGATGAAAGAAAAGGAAAAGATAAATTGGGGACATCTAAATTTAGCCATGTAGGCTTAAACATACCTGTTTCCTATATTTTCACCATAGAAAAAGGAAGATTTATATATAATAAGTATAAGTAAACTAATTGGGCCTGCTAAACAACCAAACAATTGGATGGAACTACCGGCTGAATGGCTAAACAACCGAACAAAACTACCTGCTGAACGGATAAACAACCGAATGGAATTACCTGCTGAATGGCTGAATGGCTGAACGGAACTACCCGCTAAACGGTTGAATGGCAAAACAAAACTACTTGATGAATGGATGAATAGCTGAACGGAACTAGTTTGCTAAACGACTGAATGGTTGAATGGAAATACTTGGCTCTAATTTAATAGTGGTAATAACAATAGTAAATAACAAACACCTTAACAATTGAATATCTCCTAATAAGAGGCAGTCCTCTGAACGGACAGGAATCTCCAGTACTGTTCGAAATATTAGTCCATGGTAAAAGTTTCTGATACTGTATTTAAGGTAGGGCTACCATATTAGTACTATTACTAGGTGATATTCTGATTTTCTACAACTATCGGATGGTTTTTTGAATTTCTTATTATCAGATAAAATTCTAACAAGCTTTTGTTGAGGTTCTTGACTGAATTTCTGGTTTCTTGATGATTGAAATCCTAGTTTTCTTGGTGCTTTTCTTGATGATTTTTGGATTTCCTATTTAATTTCTAGATTTCTTGTAGAATTCAAGTTTTCATATTATTATTGGATTGGATTTCTGATCTTCTATTATTACTAGATAGGGATTTTCGGATTCAGATTTTTGGTTTTCTTCAATTATTATCACTAGGCATTGATTTTTGGTCTTTTGTTATTGCCCGATTTAGATTTCTGATCTTCTCTTATTATCAACAGTTATGGATTTTTGGTCTTCTATTATTACCCGGTTGAACTTTGGTCTTCTATTATCATCAGATGAGGATTTATTATCTCTTACGACCAAATGATTTTATGGTCTTCCTATTATCAGATGGGATTTTGGATTTCTTATTATCAGATGATGTATGGGATTTCTAGCTTCCTTATTATCAAAGGTTTTTCTAACCTTTTCTTCAATATTAAAACCCGAATCTTTCTAATTTTCATCAAATCAATTTTTAATTTTCCTAAATCACTAAGATATCAACAAAGCAGATTTCAGATTTTGAGATAGAAGTAACCATAAGAAGATAAGAATCAAAAGTTGAACGACAAAAGAGACTGATTTAAGATTTTACAAGCAACTCAGTATTAAAAGCCAATCTCCGACAACTAAAGAAGAATTAGCTCGGGAAGAAAAGCTTTGGAGCTCATACTAGTCCACTTGAAGAGTTTCTTGTTTAGCCCTTCATCCGTTTACCAGGTGATATTATTCCAAATTTGAATACTCACACTTAAGAGCATGTAAGAAATTTACATGATATATGAACGATAAAAGGTTTAAAGTCCAAAATAATTCTTAAAACAAGACAATGGCCGATGAATAACCAATATCGAGTCCATAAGAAAAGCTTAAACTTTTAGGTTGATTAGAAGAACACAAATGTTGAACTTATAATAAAAGAATAAATTTATGGGTATGAACGAGAAGCTTGAATTAACATAAAATTCTAAATACGATGTTGCAACAAGAAGACCATGTTAGGTAAGTAGATTAATACTGAATGACGTATGAGTTACACTATAAAGCAAAAATGCATTAATATTGAAACCATATATTAGTAATAACCAGAATATATAGAGTTTAATTTTTTTTAAGTGAACTCGATAATTTAAAAAATTCCTTTGTTTGAGTTTGAATCGCAGAAGAAAGAGGAATGTCACTAGAACTGAATGAATTCGAAAGGCATCAAGCAAGATGTTTAAGATTATTGACTTGAAAAGCCAATGCTTCTACTATACTTCGGGGGAGGCAAAGGTTATCCACATAATTTCTTAAGAGAATATGGTTTCTGATTCAAAGCTTCAAGAAGATGATGTCGAACCTCATCGCGAGAAGAAGTGTCTAAGCCTTTATAATGACAAAGCTTTAAATACAAAGACGAGCAACATAAAATATAGGAATGATGCTGACTTTCATGATGGAGAACCATTCTTTGACAACGCCGCCTTCCATCATAATTCTCAAAGACATACAACTAGCAATACACTCATAGGTCGAATGTTCAATGTTGAAAACATGAAGATAGATTAACGTCAAAGATATATGTACAACGTCGCATGTGACCAATGGAGCAAAGGTATCTAGCTCAATCAACATCATTAGCCATCAATGAGTGTCGATGAGATCTACGATGCATTTGATTGATGCCGAGCCTTGTCTACGCCGCTATTCACTTATAAAAGCTCGTCGACGCTGTCACTCCTCCACGTCAGCTACCCAGTAATACTATGTACTTTGTCACACTCCATTAGTGTTATTCACGGTTGGTGCCATATGTTACTACTATCACCGTCGGCGAAGATGTTCAAAGAAATAGTGCCAAAGAATAGCGACGTCACATGAAATTCACTACCCTCGATAAAGCCTAGAATTATAAAACATGAACATCGTCTTCCATGAATCATGAGGACTAGCAAGTGGTACTACGATTAACATCAAGAATCATGATTTCGAAGGCAATATTGAATAATGTCAGCACCTATCAACACCGATGTTGTCAATGACATCCATGTTTAGCACCGTGTGTAATCAAATTTGTTAAATAATGATAGTATATTCATTGAGACGATGTCGTTCAATGAAGTAATTTTGAAAGAGGAACTACAAGGTATGAATGTCACCAAGGACAATATCATTATAGCATCGACTCTGATATGTGCCCTTAGAAGACGCCACAAATCTACATATGTGATGTTGATGATTGTCGTCGTCAATATCCACATGTGTTCTTAATACCGCATCTTGTTAGCTACGAAATATCGATATCGAGGGTCATCAATGTCGCCGCTGTTCACTGCCCACAATGACACCAAGTATCGATCAAAGAAGGTCATAAGATATAGAGTCGTCGTCACCGATATTCATTAACCTTGTCGAGAGCCATCAATACATCCAAAAGGGTTGTCGAAGCCGCTTTTACTAAAGTCGTCTTTCATAAATGTTAATATGTGGCGAGAATGAAAGTCGATCAATGAAGAAACTATCAGTGTCAAGTTTAGAGATACTAAGTATATACTCTATTGAACCAATGCCAAAGTTTAGCTTTACAAGCACAAGAACGCTGGTCTTGATGTTCGATAACACTGCTAATATCGACGCCGATAAAGTACCAACCTTAATATTCGATGATGCACCTAATGCAGAAGCCAATGGACGCCGAAGCCTGACACCTGGGGAAACTTATAAATATGGATCTAGGGGCTTCGTGGAAGGGGACCGAATTCTCTCTTTACACTTCTTACATGTTTTAAACTTTGTAAACTGTAAATCAATTTGGGGATTTTACAAATTGTGATACTTGAGTCTTGTACACATATAGAATTATAAACCAAGCAATCGCATAGCATATGGATTATGATTTATGAATAGCATACTTGTCTTTCATTATAATTTGTACTTTGACTTGACTTTGAACTCGAATAAGCATATCATCATCACATTTTTCTTCATCAACATTATCTTTACCTTTATTAGCGCCATTACCATCTTTATGATCATCACCATCACCTTTGCTTTATCAGCACCATAACATTCACCAACTTTACCTTCATTAGTAACATTACCATCTTTATCATCATCACCATCAGCTTTATCTTCATTAGGACCATCACCTTCACCATCTTTATCTCCATTAGCACCATTACTATCTTTACCATCATCATCACCACATTTATATTCACCAACACCATCACCATCTCTACTTTTATCTTTCCCATCCTTTAACTTTTTCAGTAATATCACCATCTTTACGTTCATCACTATCACATTTATCTTCATCAGCGACATCATTATCTTTATGTTCATCACCATCACCTTTACCTTAATTTGTACCTTCACCATCTTTGGCTTCATCTTCACCATCTTCATTATCATCATCTTTACCTTCATCTTCATCGGCACCATCACCATCAATGTCATTTTCTTCGTTATTATTATCAGCATCGACATCTTTTGTTTCGTCATCATTGAGTTGATCGTTGTCACCTTCATCATCATTTTCGGCTTCATAACTTTTAGCATCATAATCGTCATTGTAATCATTTTTATTTGTTACTTCTTTATCAGAATTCATTTCTTCTTCTTATCCAGCTTCTTTATTTTCCTCGGTTACTTGACCTTCATCATCTTCTTCTTTTTCCTTCAACGGCTTATTTTCATTTTTAGAGCCGTTGTTTGCATAAAAATGGGCGAACACCTCCAATCTAGTTACGCTGTAGGTATGGGGAGTATAACACAACTGTTATATTAGTATTATGATTGATTTTTGGAGAGCATATCACAAGTAGATTATGCTGAAATTAAATTGCAGTAAGTAAAGTACACAAAGATTTATAGTGGTTTGGATAGAATGTGCCTACGTACAATGTCCATTTTCATTGTTCTTCCTATATATCTTTGATATAATATTTAAGATACAAGATACAATGATCTAAAGCTCAATAGAAATAAGATATAGCACAAGGCAGTCTGTTCGGCTATTCATGTTTAGTTATTATTAGCTGCCTACTCATGTTCGGTTGTCTTTGTTAGGCAGTTCCTGCTAGCTGGTCCTGCTAGGTTGCTCATGCTAACTGATCGTGCTAGGCTATTCCTGCTTTTCTCTATCTTGTCTGCCATTTTGTTGTAAGCTTGGCTCTCCGGAATTCTTTCTTATTGTTGTTGGATGCTTTGGTATTTATAGGAGTGAAGAGATTGTGTGGTTAATTCGGTAAGTTGAGAAATTTCCATGTATAACTCGTCCAGAAGAAATATTCTTGAATATGCCAAATGTAATAAATTATTTCCTAATATACGCAGATTTCATTCCACATATAGCTTGCTTTGTTCGACCAGGAGCTCTGTTCGGGGTAGGTTGGTACAGTAAAATGCATATGGACATGTCGATGGCTAAGTTTGTATACTCCCATGTTCCACTCCGCCCTCCTTCGGTTCGATGGACTACCCCTAGGCTTGGCTTGGTATGACACCATGGCACATGGCTCGGTAGGCCTATTACTAGCTTGGTCCGGTGGGCTTCTCTACCTTGGGTTGTATAGGCTTCTCTGCCTTGGTTTGGTCTCTGGACAATGCCACCCCTCTTAATCGAGTAAGATTTCCTATTCGGTGCACTAGGGTACCGAACAAAGAGAGGGGGTGCCTGCCTTTGCTTCCTCTCAACTGCTCCTTATTTCTTTCCATCTCTCATTTCCTTCCCTTCCTTACGTTCGAAACGGTTAGGCACTAAACAGTTGGATTTCCTACTTGACCATTATTCATGCTCCATAAAAATAATATGCTTGCCAGGACTCAAATCCAGGTGGATTGGCTGAAAGGCACAAGTCTTTATCAATGTGTTATACATGGTTTTATCCCATAACTCCTTCATTTCGGGTCATTACTAAATGAAACTTGGACCAGTAACTTTGTATCATTGAATAGAGTACTCCAATGTCTTTGAATGTTCCATTTTCTTGAATTAGGTAGTAGCTCTCCAAGGTAGGGCCTGAGTCGTTTAGGTGATGGACAAGTTTTAAGATGATCATATCTTCAAATTCATACCTCGAATTGAAACACGATTTTGATGTACGTGCATGCCCCGACCTTGGGAACATTTTTAGGTGCTTTGACCGTGTTTTATGACTATGCCAAATTTGTCTTTAGCATTTTTCCTTGCCCTTGTGATTACCTGATGGTGCTTTTATTATGCACCTTCTGGTTGTTTCCATAATCCTTAACGTCTTTTCTATCCACTATGCGGTGAGCGAAAATGACCACAATAGCTGCATTTTCTTTTTTCAGCTTCTTTATTTTCAGTTTTATATCCTTTAGTTATTTGTTGATTTTTTTCCATATTTTTGATCGACGGCTGAAGATTTTTCTTCAGGTAATGCAACTTTAGTAGATTTTAGCTCTTTTGCCTTTTTTGTTTTTCTTCTTTTCTCTGCAAATTAGAATCATTATGTTTTTAATTTTTTCCTAATTTAAAAACATGTAGAGAAATATATGTGCTGAAATTATTTAGAAAACTGATTACTAAGTTATCAAATATTTGACAGGAAATTGTTTGCTATTCATTTTCTATAATAGAATTTAGTGGTGTTGTAATCAACTTTACCTTTTTGGCAAGGAAATCCTTAATTTTTCTTGGAGTAACTTCATGTAGTATTCATTTTGCAAAAGTCTGTTCATTTGTTGATAACTTATTTTTAGAGCAACTTTTTTTGTAATATTGCAAAACCAGTACAACACAAAGAGATTTTAGGTGTTAGTTTAGTTTATAATAGAAATTATAAAAGATAAAATAAGTTATTAGAGTTTACCAATTGCAGGGTTACACATACACGTATCTTGGACCCTCTTTATTTTTTCTCACTTGTCTCATCAAATGTTTTTCTATTGTTACCGGCCGTGAAACAGTTTTCATTTGCTTCAATTTATAAACATATGGTAGTAGCACCAAAGGAAATGCAAAATTTTCATTGGAGAACAAGTATGTCGAAATAAAAAATATAATCGGCAATCTTACAACATCGATTGTATTTACCTTTTGTTTTGCTTTTCAAAGCTAACTGGTGCTTATTTCAATATTCTTTGGTTTGATCATTTTTGAATTAGCAAAATATTTTTGTTTGAATGTTTTTATTTCAGAGCTCATATCAGATTACTTCAAATGAGATGTTGTATTGATTGTGATGCCTTCATTTGAGAATCCAAAATTGTTGCGATGTCAATTTCTTTTAGAATTATTTTCATGTCTTCGAAATAAAAACAGTTTTCTTCTATTGAAAAAGAGTCCATTATCATATCTATAGGAGCTGATTCTTTAGATATGTCTTCGATTGTTATAGCTCCTTCCATAAGTGAATTAATGATATTGAAGAATAGAGTTTGCGTCAATAATGTTACATGCTTCTTTTGATGTAGCTTTTCTTTTAGTAAATGTTCTATCAGTGTATGGAATGACTTTAAGCTATTTCTGTATCTTTTTGAATTATCTTTTGGCACTTCAATTTTTTGTTTCTTTGCCGTTGTTTTTTTAGTGCTTCTTCTTCTTGGTGGTTATTTTCTTTTGAGGGATGAAAAAACAACATCTTCTTCTGATTCTATATATTCTGAAGGTTTCGCAGATGTAGATGTTGGGATTGTCAGAGATTCAAATTTTGAGAATTCAAATTTATGAGCAGTTGCTGAAGATTCAAATTTTGAAGATTTAGGGAAATTCGCAGATTTATTGACTTGATGTGGTAATGTTTTTTTTATGTCATGACTTTATAACTTTGTCGTGGTCACATGTAAAGGTTTTAAAATTATCAAATTAGTGTCGCATATATGTACGTGACAAATATTTGACATGCCCATACGTATGGAAAATATATGAGATTGTATATTCTTTTGTAAATGTATACTAAAATTTCAATCTACCAACAATCTGAACATTGTTTGAAAAATATTTGATATTTTTAGTATTCGCGGTAAAATAAAACTTAAACCCACAAAATTACTGACATAAATTGTTTGGCGAATATTTTTCTTCCTCATTTAATCATCTAACTGTAAACTATAATTTCAAGAGAAATTTCCACTAATTTCAATCTACCATAAATCAGAGCTACATATGGTAAGTATTTGACATTTTTAGTATTTGCGTTAAAGGTATTTTTAATATATCAAACTTTTTTAAAATAATTTTTTTAATGCAAATACTTGCTATCATCACTTCATCATTTAATTGCATACTATAATTATAACTACTACCAGTCAAAACTACACATGTCGAATATTTGATATTTTTTAGTACTTATAGTAAAAAACACTACAAAAAAGCTAAAAAATAGCGACATATTTTAGCAGCGGAAATTTCCATCACTAAATTAGCGACAGATTTCCATGTGATCTGTAGGAGATAATATTTAATTTTTTCTATTTCTGGTTGTTTTAAATTATCACCGTCATTTGTTATTATCCGTCAATAAACCGTTGCAAATTGCATCAATTTACTGATAAAAGTATTTCAACGCTAATTTCTGTTGCAAATTGAGATAGTTTGCCGATGGATTATTATCGTAGCTATTCTGCAGATTCCCAAGAGATTTGCAAGGGACACTTATAGTATTTTTTTGAGATATACTTTAAGGTTAGTTTTTGTAATTATAAATCTGTTTAATAATTAATGAGGAAGCAATATTTAATGTTTAATAATAAATTTTTAATAATTAATAGTTAATATTAAATAGTCATAATCAATATTAAATAATTACTAGTAATAGGCAATTAATAACTAAGTAATTTACAATGTCGATAATCTGTAATTAATAACTAATAGTTAATAATTTATAAATGATAATGAGTGCTCTACTTCTTTAGATGATGCTATTTTTTCTCAAAATAATTAACAATTTGTAAAGGATAACTAATTTATAGTTAATAATTTATAATCTACTATAAGTAATGGTTATTAGTGTGCAAATTTTTTAATAAAGAATTACATTTGATAACTATTAATCAATTATAATTAATTATTAATTTAATAAATTATAATTATATAATATAATAATATATACTTAATATTTAATAGTACATAATTAATAATTATTATTAGTAATGATTTATAATTAATAATTCATACTTTATGACTAATATATTTAAAATAATTTTTGTTATAACTAATGATTTATAGATTAATAATAAATACTAACTTACGTTTAATAACTAACAGTTTGTAATAATTTGTAGTTAATACATTGCCCTAGTTAGTACATTGTTTTAAATCAATCGGCTATGAAAATGTTAACCCATGCTGTGCCCTCCTAATTTTCATTTCACCCGCCCAACTTCTTTTTTTCTTTTTAAAACCCTAAATCCAAATCGTTTTCCTGATTCCAATTTCAACGACCCTTTCTTTGTTGACGAAGGGCTACTATCGACAACTCTCGCCATCGACGACGCTATACCTAATTCATTTTCGTTGTCGACGACGTAAGACTTATCTGCTATCGACATCGCTAGACTTGGCTGGTATCGACGACGCTAGACTTGGCTGCTATCGATGACTTCTCCATCATCTACGGTGTTGGTCAGGTAATAGACTGCTTCGTTTTATTAAAGTCAGTTCAAAATTAGGGCTTTATTATTTTATATTTGGGGATTGTGGCAAAGTCAATTCAAACTTAGTTGTTATTTTATATTTGGGGATTGGGTTTTGTTATTTCATATCTTGGTCACCATTGGTCTAGCTGATTTAAATTTTGGTACCGACAATCTATATTTAGTTGAGGAAAGGAATGGATATGGATCAATGTTTATATCATCCAATACAAATTTCAATCCTATCCATTAGCATGTTTAATCTAATGTTCATATACAAGTTAAAAAATTTCCCTTTCATTCTAATCTATTGACATATACAGACATAGGCATTGCATGCTTGTATTTACTTTATATTAAGCTTTCTCTTCACCTATTGTAAATTTTTTTATATTTTTACTGTTCTTTTAAGCAGAAGCTTAATGATAATTTAAATTATGATATATATTCAGTATTTTGTTTGTTATTTACTTTGGTGCACAATTGACAGTGCACTGATACAAAAAGATTTGACAGTGCACTGATATTTTTATGTATTATTGAATTACCAACCTATTTTATAATTATTTTGAGGAAAGTAATGGTACTTCACTTTGGCTCGAAGCAAGCTTCAATTGAACATGGAGTGGAATTTTTAACCGATCTAATTGCCAAGTATTGAATATATGTCACAATCATCAAGAGCTATCGACTTAGTGTCGCTTCATTGAGTTTTTTTTGGACCAACTGCACTGCATTGAGTGTATTTTTATTTGGACCAACTACAGCTGCACTGAGTTTCTTGACTAGTGCTTCTGCACTAAGTCAGTCAATGACTCAGTAAAGTTTTGCACTCAGTGCAGCTGCACTGAGTCAAAGAACACTTATGCTACATATTTGATAACACGTAAAATTTACAAATCAATGAATTTGACATCTACTTGCCACTAGTGGTGGTATAAAGGAATCCATATTCTTATAGTTATAACAAATCTCAACTTATTTTGGTTGGCTTTTTGAAACTATTGGAATAATCAGTGAGGGATTGTAACTATTGGAATAATCTGTCAACGATATTTATTTTGTGGCTGTTTAAAATGAGTTTTGGTAGAGACCCAAAATTTTCAGTTAGTATTCTTAAGACTGTTTTTTATGAGTTTTGGTAAAGACCAAAATTTTTAGTTAGTAATCTTAAGACCCAAAATTTCAATTAGTAAACTTTAAATTAGTTTTGGTAGAGACCCAAAATTAATCAGCAAGTCATTATTGTTTAAATCTTAAGACTTTTTTCAGTTAGTAAACAGTCTTTGAGGAGAGACCCAAAATTTTCCGTTTTAAATTTTCAGTCTTTAAATTAATATATTTTTGTAGGGGGTTTAGGCATTGGAGTATCTCTAACATTTATTTGTGGTTAAAATCCATTTCCTAAAATGAAACATCTTGTTGGTTGGTACCTAGCAAGACAAATAAGCTATTGTCTATAATATTACCTTTAGTTAATTGAATATAATTGTAATCACTGGATTAAATAAAATTAATTATGCAATGTAGTAACTAGGAAGGCGTGATGGTTTCTAATAATTATTTATTTATAATTAGTAAATTATGCTTGTACTTTAAACCACTATCAAAAATGTAAGGTTGTTTACATATGAGCCTACAATATGCAATACAGTTAAATGGATTATATGAGGGATCGTACTTGGATGTACACGCGAAGAGATGGACAAGGTGTAATATTGGAGGATTTTTTCAAGGGTATTGATGTTTTTGTTAATTTTGCTTCTAGAGAGTTTGGAAATCAAGAAATTCGATGTCCTTGTAAAAAATGTAAAAGCGAAGCTCTTTGGGATGGTGATACTGTTAAATGTCATTTATGCAAATATGGCTTTATACTTGATTATGACTTATGGAGATTTCAAGGAGAACTTACTAGTACAACTAGCACTAACAATAATGAAAATAGTACTTTTGATCATAATGAAAATCCTATTGAAGAAAATAGGATGGAAACCATGGTTTATGATGCTGCAGGTCCACTCATCCACAATGTGTCGGGGAGAGGTTCAGATGTGGAGGAACCTCCTAATCCAAAAGCAAGAATTTTTTTGATTTATTACACTTTGCGAATCGACCTTTGTTGAATGGTTGTGAAACTCATACAGGTTATCTACAACTGCTAGATATATTGCAGTTAAAGCAAATTATAATAGTTTAAAAAATGAATTCGATGAGTATCTTAAAGCCAGTAAGGAAATGTTGCCTTCTAATAATGTCTTGGGTGATAGTTATTATAAGATGAAGAAGTTGGTGACTACATTTGGATTGCCATATCAGAAAATAGATACATGTCAAAATGGTTGTATGTTGTTTTGGAAAAATGAAAAAGAACTTAAAAGCTACAAATATTTCGCCTGAAAGATACAAGGGAAAGAAAAATAAAACAAAAGAAGTTCCATACACAAGGTTGCATTACTTGTCGCTTATTCTTAGATTACAAAGGCCGTATGCATCTATGGCAACCACATCTCACATGAGATGGCATGCCGTTCGGGATTATAACGAAGGATTGTTATGCCATCCATCAGATGGAGAAGCATGGAAACATTTTGATAAAACATACCTTGACTTTGCAAAAGAGGTACGTAATGTTAGATTAGGCATGTGTACAAATGGATTTGCATGATTTTGCCAGTTCGGCAAATAGTATTCTTCTTAGCCAGTTATTTTGACGCCTTATAATTTGCCACCATGAATGTGTATGAAAAATCCTTAAATGTTCATAACTCTCATCATTCCTGGGCCTAGAGATCCTAAACAAGGCATAGGCGTATATTTGCAACCGCTAATTGATGAGTTGAATCTCCTTTGGAATGATGGAGTTCTTACGTATGATGTGTCAAATAAGAATAATTTTATTATGCGTGCAGCCTTATTATGGACTATTAGTGATTTTCCAGCTTATGGTATGCTTTCTGGTTGTAGTACGGTTGGTAGATTAGCATGCCCATACTGCATGGAGTGGACATCGTCATTTCATTTAGCGAACGAAAGCAAAATGACTTGGTTTGATTGCCACCGTTGTTTTTTAGATTTTGATCATCCATGTAGAAAAAACAAGAAAGATTTTCAAAGAAACATAGTAGTAACTGTTGGAACACCGCCGATGTTGTCTAGTGAAGAAATTTATGACCGTGTGCAATATTTTCCAAAGATATACAATAATCCAGGGTTAAATTTCACTGTTGAAGGCAAAAGTTTGAGTCATAATTGGTGTAAACAAAGCATATTTTGGGAGTTTCCATATTGGAGAATTTATTACTTCGTCATAATATTGATGTTATGCATAATGGAAAAAATGTTTTTGAAAATGTATTCAATATAGTTCTCAATGTGAAAGGTAAAACTAAAGACGACTTGAGATCAATACGTGATATACGACTTTTTTGAAAACGTCCCAAACTTGAGCTTAATGAAGATAACAGTAACTTTAAACCTAAAGCATGTTACGAGCTAACTCGAGAAAAATGCAAAATTCTGTTGAAGTGGATGGAAAACTTACGATTACCGAATGGTATTGCTTCAAATTTACATAGATGTGTTGGTTTAAATAGTATGAGAATGAACGGAATGAAAACCCATGATTGTCATTTATTTTTGGGGAACCTGTTTCCAATTGCTTACAAATAGTTGCTTCCGCATAAAGTTTGGTGTGTTATAACGGAGCTTAGTCTATTGTGCACAACAACATTAAAATTGGAACGAATTTAGAAGCTTGAGAAGATCATACCAGAACTAATCTGCAAGTTGGAGAGAATATTTTCTCTAAGTTTCTTTAATATAATGGAGCATCTTCCAATACATCTTCTTTTGAAGCCAAAATGCGGGGACCTGTTTAATATGGATGGATGTATCCCTTCGAAAGGTTATTTATAAAACTCATATTATATTGATACATATTATAAATTTTCATGTTCGCTTATACATATTGCTTTATGTACATAAGAAGAAAAAAGCGACTAATAAGGCATGTGTGGAAGGATCAATTTGTAATGCCTACATCATGGAACAAGCGACAACCTTCTTTTCCCATTATTTTGAGGATCATGTAAAGAAAATGAATAAATCTATCTCATGTATTTATCATAGCATGGAAGAATTTGCCAATGATTGCTCACTATCCGTGTTTAAAAAAGAAGGACGTCCCTTTGGTTGTTGGAAAAAATATTGGTTGAACGATAAAGAATACCATGCTGCTTGAAATTATATACTTCTTAACTACAAAGAAGTATAAACTTTTATAAGGTAAATTTAAATATCATTCAATGATTTTACTCTGAAAATATAAATATCTCACACATTTTAATGCTCTTACAGTATTTTTGAGGAGGTGAATCCTGATATTCCACTTGCATCCAATTTTAGTGATTGGTTTCTTAATTATGTAAGATTAATATAAAAAATTCTAACTTATATTTATTTGAGCATGCATCACATACATTTATGTATATAATAATTTATGTTTGTTTTATTAATAGGTATGTGACCCTATTAATAAAGTGATGGATATAGAAAATCAACCTATAATAGTAGTGTATGTGTTAAAGGTAGCAATGACCCAGAAATGCATATGCAAGACTATAATGGTGTTTTAAAGGAAATTTACGAGCTGACATACTCTATCGATCCAGAGCCGAAACTTTCCTATTCAAATGTCATTGGTTTGACAGTACACCTAAAATTGGAATTAATGTGCATCCTTTGTACAATCTTATTGAAATAAATCATATATCTATGTATAAGGCCTATAATCCATTTGTGTTGGCAACACAAGCAATTCAAGTCTATTATGTAACATATCCATCTGAAAGGAGTAACAAAAATGATTGGTGGGCTGTATGTAAAACACAGATAATGAAGAATTTTGTTTTTACCTTCTTTGGGAAGCATTTGTGTCTTTTAACTACTTTTTTATGTTTGGAGCATTATGTTTGGATTTTATAATACAAAGAAGGCTTGCATTTTAATATTATGACAAATTTTTTCTATTCCTTGTTGAAATAGTGATAATGTGCATGTTTTGAGGATGTGTGATTTGAATAAAGAATAATTTGATATTCTATTTTGTACCATAGACTCGTAGACTCATTGTATGTTATTTTCTTCTTCTTACTACTGTTTCTCATAGTGTGTTATCAATTTTCCCCTTGTTGTTATTACTTAGATATTTTAGATTTACCCACGTGCACTATTGAGTTCTTATGACAATAACAATACCCGTAGTAATGTAATATGACTATTATTCTAACTATTGAAATATTGTGCATGGTTCACAGATATGGTTGGCGCTACACGTGGACACTTATATGCTTCCCAAGAACATGGAAAAAAAGGTAAAAGGTCGGGGATGGGGACACAGTGATCCTCCACTTATTCAGCCTACTCTTCCACCTAGTCATGCTATAAAACCATATCCTCAAAGTGAATTCAAAAATAATCAGTCAAAATCACTGCATCATCGTTCGACCATACGATCTCTTCCAGTTCATCCCACTATATCTGAAGCACCCAATGATACTACATCCCAACATACTCCTCCACAGCTTACTCCTTCCCAACCCATTCCCTTACAAACTAGTCGACAGTCTACTCCTCCACAGCTTACTCCTTCCCAACCCATTCCCCTGCAGACTAGTCAACAGTCTACTCCTCCACAGCTTACTCCTTCCCAATCCATTCCCCTGCAGACTAGTCGAAAGTCTACTTCTTTACGGCCTTCTTCGCAGCCTAATCCTCTGTATTCTACTCCTCCACGGCATAATCCTCTACAACAAGTATCTAACTCTGTTTCTCAGCAAAGCGAACATGCTCCACAATCTATACCTCAACCTCCGCAGCCTCCTTCGTAGCCTTCTTTGCATGATGGTCCAAATAATTCGAGTACACATGATGGTGCAACGATTCCAACGGCAAAGTCGATTAATACATCAGGCCACATCGAACTTTGACTTGTAGAAACAAAAGATAAGTATGTGCTTTATACTGATATATATTTATATTTGTTTGACTTTCTATTATGATAACATAAATATTCTATACAACACTTTCTTAATGCACCCTTCCAGTGAACTTTCGAAGAGGATTACTACATCTTTTCATAAACGTTTAGCTGATTTTTGGCCCACTTTTGGAAAGATACCATCAAATTATAAGGATCTGCTTTTCGAATATTTTTTGGTATGTTTCAACTATAAAAATTTCAGTGCTATTACTTGGTTGGTTTATTTTGATAAGAACATCTATATGATATACACTAGCAATAGTTAAATTAAAACCCTTGTAGTTAGCTTTGAATATATCATCTTAACACATTATTATGTAAAAAGTATCATACATTATAGGGTCAAGTGTATGGTTATGATGCTTATCCAATAGAGACTATAAGAAAACACTAGAAGACAAAGGCTAGCAAAAGATATTCAGATATGGCTAGCGATATAAAGGAAAAGAATGCTAAACCAATCTTAATGAGTCGAGCTATTTGGGACAAGTGGCTCCAATACTGGGATCTTCCAGAAGTTAAAGAGAAATCAAAGAAAGCTTCAACAAATAGAAACTCTAATCCGACTTTGCACAGTTGTGGATCTATTTCTACACAAGGGCATGCCAAAAGATTAGTAATATTTTTGTTTCTCATAACTCTAGTTATTTATTTGGACTTTCAAAATAGCCAATATTTAAAAAAATTAGAGTAAGGAGTATGGTAGGCCTACTCGTGTGCTCGAGGTATTTGAGCGTACTCGTATCAAAGCTGTAGCACGTAATAAGGATGACTCCACTCCACCTACTTGGATAGATCCTAAAGCGATGAAGTTTTATGTATGTAACAAATTTTTTTAAAAGGTAAAAATGGTTAAGGATATTATTATTAAAAAAATATTATTTCTTGACAGGACAATTTGATGAGAGCTTGCACAGAGCAACTACGCGCACTTCGAGAGAGAACCGGTGGCGACACCGTAGAGTTGCCTCCGGAGACAGTCGAAACCATATTCGAATCGCTTGTAATGCCGAATGCAAAAAAACGTTTTTACCCCATCGGGAATTTAGAGGTGCTAAATTACTATTCTCTTTTTACTTGATTATGTGCGGATGCATTAAAAGTAATATGTTTATCAAGTATATGTTTATCAGTAATATGTGCGGATGCAAATAAACATTTTTTCCCCATCAATAATATGTTTATCAAGTATCAACTGTGATTGAATAATTTTAACACCAACTTTATCATCATGGTTTAATCAACAATGCATTCATGCTACAAATTACTAAAATGACGAATATGATAGAGCATATGCCTTTTACTATTGTGTATAATAATTTCAATAACATTGATCTGATGGACTGCATCGTTGCGAAGAAGGATTTTTATAAACTCAACAGGAATATATATTGATTGTTTTATTTGGTTTTCAAATGAATCAGCACTTAGAAAAAATATCATCAGCAAACGTCCACAACAAATGTGTTATGTTGTTCTACTTAGTTGTTGTTTTCCATGAACGGACTGATTTTTAGTGCACGAACTGAATTATGTTGATGAGTTTTAGCTAATTTCGTGGCACTAAACTATGTAGGATTAATATTGTTTTCAGTTGTTAGATTGCTGAAATCATGTTGAATGAATGTTAGTACTATGACCTGATAGTATATTGTTCACCAATACACCACACAGTCACCACACATCACCTGGCAGTATAATATTGTTAGATTGATTAATATTGTTCACCAATACACCACACAGTCACTCGTGCTAAACTTTCCTACAAAATTGAAAATAAAATTTTCGTAATGAAATTTAGTACTAGCTGCCAAGTATTTGAGAATAGTTATTGTACCTGCTCAAATGCTATTTGAAATGCCCTGTACAATGACCTGACAGTATACCCTTGGAGATCAGGTTCATTATTAATAACAACTATGAGAGCATGCCATACATCATCCTTCACATACTTCCCAGCCTGTGAAATTTCTGGTATTATATTTAAGATAAATTCAGATAGAACTAGTTATATAGGTAGGTGTGGGTTACTGATACAAAGGAGAGCGATATGTACATTTCCCATTATCAATCCTATCCCATTTTCAAATATTTGGAAAATGAAAAGCGTGTATATGATAGATTATAAACAAAGCAAAGTGTATTATATCATTCCTCGCTAGGCTCCTGTAATACCTAAATTAGTACGACAAAATGTCAATTTATGTTAGTGGTCCTACATTTGATTCAAAATATCTCATGCTTTATAGATTATTCTATAGTGACTACTCTATAGTAGCACTATATATACAGTCTAAATTTAATTAGAACAGCTGTTGAAATGTGCTTTAGCACTATATATGTGATTGCATATAATCTAAATGACTACATTTAAATGTAGTATATAGAACAGCTGCTGAATGACTACTTATGTTTGCTTATAAATGACTACTTACGTTTGTTAGGGAATATAACTGACTATTACTGTCTTAGCTCCCTTTAGCTAATTTAATTAGCTTTATACATGCTTTATTTTGGTTAATCTTTCTAATTAGTTATTGTTTATATTTCTAATTTGATATTAGTTAAGCTCGCTTAAGCTGCCACTCATTATCTCACGTCATATTTCTAATTTGATATTGTTTCTATTTATTATTTTTGTAAATTATCGAGTGAGCATATTTTCTTTGAAATCCTTCACTGTAGTCATATATTGACATATAACAAAATCATTCATAGTTGAAACATGCAGAAGTAAATACAAAATGTAGAATAGAATATATGCGTAGACAACATAGCTAAACAAATGTATATGTTCTTGTACATGTTTAACATTTAGTTTTTCTTTATTCTTCTAGAAATTAGGTCACAAGCAGACATAAGCGTGCATATTTTATATTGAAATTAAGGCGTGGGTAACAATCTAATTTATAAATTTGAGTTGTAGGGACATGAATCGTAAATCAGTTTAATGTTTTCAGTTTATTATTGCAAGTAGTAATTTCACTTTTACTATACAGCTTCCCTCATCTTCTCGACGTTCAAAACGACATTGTGTTGGCAATGAGGATGACGTTCATGAGCTACAAAAAAATGTTGAAGAAATGCGCTTAGAGCTTGAGAATGAAAGAGTAGAGCGGCGTAGGATTGAGGCGGAGAAAGAAAGCAAGCGAGCTAAGTGCCAAATACTCGAGGAAGAGCAAGCAAGGGTTGCACAACATCAAAAGGCATATAGAGAGAACTTTCAAGCACAAATGACAAAGGTGATGGCAATGCTTCAGAGGCATGATGGATCTGATTATGAAAGCCCTTTGCCATTGTCATCTTCATAAGCTCTTCGGGTATAGTAGTTGGACATATTTTGTTTTAAACACGATATTATTTGGTTTTTTGTACGGGTATTATGGCTATGGATGAAAATATGTTTATATATGGGGTAACACTAGCACTAGTAGAATAGTTTTGATGTATAGAATTCAACTTAGTGTATAAATGGATCAAAGAATGATATAGATGGTATTGTTTATATAGGATATTAGCACTACTTGAGTAGCATTATTCCTTAGAATACAACTTTGTTTGTGCATGATCAACAAATTCATAATTGCATTTTCTTTTTTGTTTATGCCATTCATTTTATATAAATGTGCACATATATTTCTATAGATACTTTACTATTGAATGTCAAACAGTAATGGTTGGAAAAGCTGTAATAAAAAAATAAAAAATAACATTTACCGACAGAATATAAAGAGAATACCAACGGAATTTTCGAACATAAAGACCAATAAAACGGCGGCAAATGAATAATAAATCCGCCGCAAAACCTTTGCAAATCAGCGTGTGACTAGCGACGGATATAAGAAATATTTGCCGCTAAACCCATGCTAAAGCGTCAGCATTAGACGCATTAGTGACAGATTGTCGACATATATCCTAGCCTAAAGTATACACCTGGACAATATCTGTCGCTAATCCCTTGCTATTAAGCTAGGGTTTACCCATGATTCGTTGGTTATAAAGAATTTGGGGTAAATATATATCCGTCGGTAAAACGTCGGTAAAATATTTTTTAAATTAATTTCAATATTTACATGAATGACGGAAAATGTCGGCGAGTTCACGCTAATTTTCTTCGCAAAATTGACCCTAAATTACCGACTTGAAATTTACCGACCGCACAAATCTATCGTAAATCTGTCGCTAACATGTGTTTAGCGACGGATTAACGACGAATATGTCCGCTGCAAAATCAATATTTTCTTGTAGTGAAATTTGTAATATTTCAAGCAATTACTGATAGTACTAACCTATGACAAATATTTGCCACCTAAATATTTGTTATTCTTCATTATTCATTTCATTGTACACATTTGACAAAATTTATTTCAATCTATCATAAATCAAAATCATACATGTAAAATATTTTCCATAATAAATATACACAGTAAAAATTTATTTATATATCAAGCATTAATTGATGAACATTGTTATGTCAAATATTTGTAATATAATTTTTTTCTTGAAATTGGATACTTAGATGATAGTACATATTAGTACTATAAGTATAGGTAGTATACAACATACCACAAGTCAATATATATTCGAATCACACTACGCAAGTTTCGAACCTATGATCTCTCGCACCAAAGTCGAAGCGTTTAACCCCTGCGACAGTGGTGCCGGTCTATTTGCAATGTAAATATTTGCATGTCTAATATTTGTTCAATTATATGTATAAATTAAAGTAGTATTAATTATTTCAACCAAAGTGTAATCAAAAAAAAATTATTATCAATATATATATATATATGACAAAATTTCAATTCATATTACCTTTTTTTCTTTATTTTCATGATTTCCCTTTCGAATTAATGCATATTCTTCACAATAATTATCGTTGGTTATTATCTTGGAACATTAAAGATCGCTTTCTACAAATCTATGAATATTTTTCATTATTTTGAGAATTTACTTTGATTTGTTCTTCGTTATCGTTGAGTGGCTGATTTTCCTTATCTTTGCTCAAGATTGACAGGATAAGCGACTGGTAATTTGCAAAGTAGGTTTTCGTTTTCGATTGACAGTGACTTTTCGGTTTTTTTTTGGGTGAATTATATATCGCGTAATGATTTCGTGATTTGGAAATGATTTGTATAGAATGTAAGCGGATGAAAGTAATGTAGATAATTGTTGTCTAATATTTAAAAGATGCATATATTTTATGGCAAATTCTATTTCAACCCGAATATTTACTTAGTAGCCCTTTATCACATTACCTAATATTTACTTAGTATGTCTAATATTTAAACAGCTTTTTAAGGGATTTTTAGTCTTTAAAATTTTATTTATTTTAAGGAGGGCTGCTAAGTAATTATTTATGTTGAAATAGAATTTGACATATTTTATTAGTTGTAATAAGAGTGATTTGGGTCTAATTATTTTCAATTATAAGTATGTGGGCCAAAATTTCCCATTATGATAATGGATAAATATCCAAAGTCCATATTTGTGAAAGCTATCCCTTCACAAATTTTCCTTGGGTGATAAATAAAACATGAGTATCGATTAATAAGCAGAGAAATAAGATTTTCCAGATCTTTTTGCATTCATGCTGTGAGTGAACAAGTTGACTAATTCATTGAATGATTTATTTTTCTTCCATAAACAACAATAAAATTCGTTTGATCAATAAAGTTGGATCTTCTATCCTCAGGTTAATATGTGTGCTCATTCATCAATTAGTTAAAATGTATTGGTTTAATTGACAAATATAATCTGAATGTATGATATTCAAGTGGGACAGAGAATCTAAAATACAGTATTTCACATACATTCCTCACTCTTTTTTCCCCTCCCTTTATCACATTACCTAATATTTACAAGACAATACAGGGATTCCACTAAAATTCAGCAATTATATATATTTAACTAGCTCTATATTATTTTCTTCGCTCTCATCCCAAAAAATCACCAATGAAGGTATTTTTATTTATTTTTTAAACCCTTGATGGTACATCAAATTTCTAAGCATCCACACATATGAATTCACATATTTTTAAAATAAAGAAGGTTTTGTAACATGGGTTAGTAATTTTTGTAACTGCAGATAACATGTATGTTAATATTGGTGATGGTTGGGCTAGTTACAAAGGGGAAATGTATAGATTATAGAAAAGCAGCAGGATGCAGGGCAAATGTAGTGAATCTGAAGCAATACGGAGGGGTGGGAGATGGGGTCACCTCCAACACAAAGGCGTTCAATGCTGCGGTGGATGATCTGAGCAGATACTCAGGCAAAGGCGGTGGTATGTTGTATGTGCCGAGTGGGAAGTGGCTCACTGCACCCTTCTATGTCACTAGCCACTTCACCTTGTTTCTGGAACATGGCGCCGAGTTGCTTGCCACCACCGTAAGTGTTTTTATTTTGCTAAATATGAGAGCAGTAGAAGAATTTTACAAATGTGATCTGTGAATTAATAGCTCCGTCTATTTGTTGTTTGTTTTCATGTGCCATAAAGAATCTTAATTAGTTATCTATCGCAATAAATTTAATGGCACTCATCATATTTGATGAATAACTGATGATACAAAATGAATGACTGACATATATCTGGCATACGATGGATGAGCGCTGATTTTATATATACAGCAACGATTCTATTAGTATAGGTATTGATTCTGGACTGGATACGAAATTAGTTGATCTCACGGTTACGTGTTTCATTTTGATGAGATTTATACTTAAATAATACTTGCAGAAAAATAAAGTAAGAAAAGAACTGATTTTATATGTGTGAACAAGCTTGGTGCAACAAAATTGGGTAGCATTTTTGATGTAGCTCAGGCCAGGAATGAAGGCATAAGTCGTACGCGACTTATGGAAGGGGCTATGAGTCATGACCGACTCAAGGAAGCAGAACACATAAGCGACTGATTTAACATGATGGGTCACTTAAGTCGTGACCGACTTAAGAGAGTGGAAGACCTAACTAGTGGAGAGGTGCAGATTATCAAAGATATTAAGTTGCCAGGAAGACCTACCGGGTTACGACCTAAGGGAAGTGCTGGGTTACGACCTAAGGGAAGTGCTGGGTAACGACCTAAAAGCTATAGGAGCAAGTGCTGGGAACGACTTAACGGAACAGGTGATAAGTCGTCACCGAGTTACGACTTAGTTAAGTCTCGTGAACGACCTAACGAGTCAGGAGTTAAGTCGCTGAGGATGGAAACCATTGATTTTCTGCCGAGTTAATCTCTACCGTTGATTGCTTTAAGTCACTGTTCTGGGATGTCGCCAGTTTATAAGTCGTAGGTCGTATTTCTGTAAGTCGTATGTGTTGTGTAACATGTTGGTAAGTCGTTGAATAATGTAACTAGGTCGTTACCGACCTAAGTGAGTCATGTTGTACTTGTATTGTAATAAGTCGCTGTTTTATCTTAGGTCGTCGCTGAGTTAAGGTAAGTCGTAGGTCTGAAGCTATAAGTCGGAACCAACTTAAGAGTTGGTAATTTCTGTTGAAAATTTGTAACGCCTATAAATAGGCCGTGTGAGTCATTTGTATTGGTTGTTGATTTTTAAATAAAATTCTCTTTGATTGCTGTGTGCTTTCATCTAAATTGGTAGTTGAGTGTAATCTCCTATCTCCTCTTTCGGTTAATCGAGTGCGCTCGATTCAACGATTGTAGAAGCCGATTCGCGGAATCAAGTGCGCTTGATCAACGCTTGAAGAATTGAAGATCTTTGAACCCGGTATCGTGCGCGATCAACGAGTTCGGGATAGCTAGAATTCGGTATCTTCGGATCAACGAATTCGGGCCTTTCAGTATTCATCAATCCATCTATTGCTACTTTCACCGATTGACGATTGTTTTGTTTAATCCGCTGCGTCAGTTTTTGGTATCGGAGCCTGTTCTAGCCAATCATAGCTAGATCGAGACTTGGAGCCTAATCATTTTGGAGTTTTGAAGTGATCAAGTGATATCCGAGCTTGAAGTGAGAAGCCGTGCTAAATAGAAGAGTGGGAGATCAAATTTGCCTCATTTGAAGAAGTTGTGTTCATCGTGTTCATCGCGAAGTAGCAACGAAGTGGGAGTTTTCGATCCATTTCATTTTGGATCAAAGTTCGAATTGTGTTTGAATTTGAAGAGTTTGTAAAATTTTCAAGTATGCCACCGAGAAGAGCTAATCGTCACCAAAACGTGGAAGCTTTGTATCGAAGAGAAGAAGCTGATGAGATAGAGCAAAGAATCAATGAAAACTTTAGTAAAAAGCTTAACGAAGGAATTGGTCGGTTAGAGAAGCTTATGACGGAGATGAATCAAAATCGGAGAAGGGTTTCCCCTGAATCTAACCATGGGGGTAGTAGAGTCTCGCCACATTCCAATCGAGACAGAAGTGTTGATGATGATCAAAGGCGTGGGAGGAACGTGAATGATCGTGAACGGAGGAATGTAGATAGAAGGGATGATGGTGGTAGATGTGATGGGAGTAGAGATGTGGGTGGACGAGATAGACAACGATATACATCTGATTTTGAAGAGGAGTATGATGGTGGTAGTGTTCGAGGACAAGGACGAGGACAAGGAAGAAATTACTCTGAGTATGATCACAAGTGGGAGTCGGGGATGAAGACTGAAATTCCTGAGTTCAAAGGTGGTATGCAAGCAGAGGAGTTTCTAGATTGGATGGCTAATGTAGAAGAGATTTTTGACTTCAAAGAAGTTCCAGAACATCATAGAGTGAAGTTGGTTGCTACAAGGTTGAGGGGTAGAGCTTTGGCGTGGTGGCAGCAAACCAAACTTACACGTGAACGGATGGGGAAGTCAAAGATTGAATCTTGGGAGAAGATAAAGAAAATGATGAAAGCCACATTCTTACCTTATAACTATCAATCGCTTATGTATCAGAGATTGCAAAACTTGAGACAAGGGACGAAATCTGTGAACGACTATGCTGACGAATTTTATCAACTGATAGCAAGGAATGATATTATGGAGACAGAAGAACAATTGACATCTAGATTCATTGGGGGATTGCGAATGCAGATTCAGGATATGGTTAACATGTTTGATCCCAGATCTGTAGCGGAAGCACATCAAAAAGCGTTGGCTTGGGAGAAACAGGGACGACGAGGAAGTGGTGTGTTTACTAATTCTAACAATCAAGTGAAGGGTGTTGGTGGAAGTTCTAATGTTTCTAAACCTATCATTAGACCAGTAGTGAAGGAGGCTGAGAAGACAAAGGTTAACAACGGTTTCAAATGTTACAATTGTTAGGAATTTGGTCATAAAAGTAGCGAATGTCCGAAGCCGAAGAAGAGAGCTATGATAGCAGAGGTTGAGGATGAGGATGAAGAAGCTGAATGTTCCAATTCACCACCTGATGAGGAGGAAGAAGAAGTTTCGGGAGACGAAGGTTATAATCTCATGATGAAGAGGTCTTATTTAACACCAAAGCAAGAGGAGGATTGTAGTTGGTTGAGGAGCAATATTTTTCAGTCAACATGTACTATTCTGGGGAAAGTTTGCAAATTTGTTATTGATGCTGGAAGCTGTGATAATATAATTTCTTCCGAAGCTGTGAGGAAGTTGGCGTTAAAGACTGAGAAACATCCGAAACCGTACAAGCTAGCTTGGTTGAGGAAAGGCGGGGAGGTGAAGGTTGGACGAAGGGCTCGTGTGAATTTTTCAATTGGAAAGAAATACAAAGAAGAAATCTGGTGCGATGTGGTAGATATGGACGTTTGTCATTTGTTGCTGGGAAGACCGTGGCAGTATGATAGAGCAGTACAACATGATGGGCGTACCAACAGTTACAGTTTCATGTTTGAAGGCACAAAGATTACTCTAGTTCCAAAGAAGCGACAACAGGAGGAAAACAAGTTGGAGGAGATTGAAGAGCTCAAAACTTTGTTATCTTTGAAGGAGTTTGTGAAGGAAGTAGAGGAGGAGCCTGAAGTGTTTTTGTTGATCGGACGGGAGAGTCAGGAAGAGGTGGAAATACCAGAAGAAGTAAAACCAGTACTAAAAGAATTTGACGATGTATTTCCAGAGGAGTTACCAACGGAGTTGCCACCGTTGAGGGATATCCAACATCAGATAGATCTTGTTCCAGGTGTTGTGTTGCCACACAGACCACATTATCGAATGAGTCCGAAGGAACATGAAGAGTTGCGGAGGCGGGTAGAGGAATTGCTTGAACAGGGGCGTGTGCAGGAGAGTTTAAGTCCTTGTGCTGTACCAGCTTTATTGGTACCCAAAAAGGACGGAACATGGAGGATGTGCACTGACAGTCGAGCATTGAATAAGATTACTGTGAGATATAGATTTCCAATGCCAAGGTTGGATGATTTACTAGATCAAATAAGCGGAGCTACTATATTTTCGAAGATTGATTTGAAGAGCGGATATCATCAAATTCGTATCAGACCAGGTGATGAGTGGAAGACTGCTTTTAAAACCAGGGAGGGTCTATACGAATGGTTGGTTATGCCATTTGGCTTATCAAATGCACCAAGTACATTCATGAGGGTGATGAACCAGATTTTTCGACCATTCATTGGGAAGTCTGTGGTGGTGTATTTCGATGATATTCTGATATTTAGTGGAAGTCCTGAGGAACATTTGAATCATCTGAGGGAAGTACTGATGGTATTGCGACAAGAACAATTTTATGCTGCAACGAAGAAATGCGTGTTCATGACGCATAGCGTTTTATTTCTGGGGTATGTTGTGTCGGAAGAAGGAATACAGGTTGACCAAAGTAAAGTTGAAGCGATTAGAGATTGGCCACAGCCCAAGACGATAATGGAAGTTCGTAGTTTTCACGGGTTGGCTTCATTCTATCGAAGGTTTATACCACACTTTAGTAGTGTGATGGCGCCTGTGACTAATTGTATGAAGGGTAAACAGTTTACATGGACGGAGGAAGCAGGAGTTGCTTTTGAACGAATCAAGGAGTTGTTGACGACAGCACCAATCCTAGCATTACCTGATTTTCAGTTGTTGTTTGAATTACATACTGATGCGTCAAAGGTTGGGATTCGAGGAGTGTTGAGTCAAAGGGGTCGTCCTATTGCCTATTTCAGTGAGAAGTTGTCAGGAGCAAAGATGCGATATAGTACATATGATGTGGAGTTTTATGCTGTTGTGCCAGCTATTAAACACTGGAGACATTATCTATTCCAGAAAGAGTTTGTTCTTTACACTGATCATGAGGCGTTGAAGCATTTACAAGGGCAAGACAAGATTTCAGCGAGACATGCATCGTGGATTGCATATCTGCAACAATTTACTTTTGTTGTTAAACACAAGTCAGGGGTGACGAATCGCGTGGCTGATGCTTTGAGTAGGAGGAGTCATTTGTTGACTACACTAAAGGTTGAAGTGACGGGGTTTGAAATGTTACCAGAATTATTTGACAATGATCCTTACTTTGCAAAGTTTGTTGATAAAGTCAAGGATGGGGAGACGGATGAGTTTATAATGATAGATGGTTTTCTGTTCAAAGGAAATCGATTGTGCATACCGGAGGGTAGTTTGAGAATGAAGATCGTAAAAGAGCTACATAAAGAAGGACACGTGGGTAGAGACCGTACATTACAGTTGATTTCACAATCTTACTTTTGGCCATCGATGAGGAAAGAGGTGGAGAGGTTTGTGGAGCGATGTCATATCTGTCAGATTTCGAAAGGAACTGCAACTAATGCTGGGCTATATATGCCGTTACCTGTACCAATTAAACCATGGGTTGATGTGAGTATGGACTTCGTGTTGGGATTACCGAGGACACAGCGTGGTAACGATTCCATTTATGTGGTGGTTGATCGATTTTCGAAAATGGCACATTTTATTGCTTGTAAGAAGACGGCGGATGCTGTTCATGTTGCTCAATTGTTTTTCAAGGAGATCTATCGACTTCATGGATTGCCAGAATCTATTGTGTCGGATAGAGATACTCGATTTCTGAGTCACTTTTGGTTGAGTTTGTGGAAAATGGTGGGAACGAAGCTGAAGTTTAGTAGTGCTTATCATCCGCAAACAGATGGACAGACCAAGGTTGTGAACAGATCATTGGGGAATTTGCTGAGGTGTCTTGTACAAGATAATCTGAAGAGTTGGGATGTGAAGTTATGCCAGGCAGAATTTGCTCATAACCATGCGGTGAATCGTAGTACAGGGTTCAGTCCATTCCAGATTGTATATTCCAGTTTACCGAAGGGACCGTTGGACTTAACGGTAGTACCACAATCAAAGAAGACAGTTAAGAAAGCTGCTGATTTTGTTGATGAGTTGACGGAATGTCATAAAATCGTTCAGGAACGATTGGAGAAAGCAAATGAGAAATATAAACGATCTGCAGATGTGAAGCAAAGGAGTGTTGAATTTAACGAAGATGATTTAGTTTATGCAGTGTTAACAAAGGATCGTTTTCCAGTGGGCGCTTATAACAAGTTGAAAGCCAGAAAAATTGGTCCTGTAAAAATCGTGAAACGAATTAATGAAAACGCTTATAAATTGCAGCTGCCAGAGAATGTGTACACGTCGGATGTATTCAATGTTAGACATCTTGTACCATATCATGGGGATGATCAAACTAATGTGGAAGAATATCCAAATTCGAGGTCGAATTTCTCTCAACCTGGGGAGGATGATGTAGCTCAGGCCAGGAATGAAGGCATAAGTCGTACGCGACTTATGGAAGGGGCTATGAGTCGTGATCGACTCAAGGAAGCAGAACACATAAGCGACCGATTTAACATGATGGGTCACTTAAGTCGTGACCGACTTAAGAGAGTGGAAGACCTAACTAGTGGAGAGGTGCAGATTATCAAAGATATTAAGTCGCCAGGAAGACCTACCGGGTTAGGACCTAAGGGAAGTGCTGGGTTACGACCTAAGGGAAGTGTTGGGTTACGACCTAAAAGCTATAGCAGCAAGTGCTGGGAACGACTTAACGGAACAGGTGATAAGTCGTCACCGAGTTACGACTTAGTTAAGTCTCGTGAACGACCTAACGAGTCAGGAGTTAAGTCGCTGAGGATGGAAACCGTTGATTTTCTGCCGAGTTAATCTCTACCGTTGATTGCTTTAAGTTGCTGTTCTGGGATGCCGCCAGTTTATAAGTCGTAGGTCGTATTTCTATAAGTCGTATGTGTTGTGTAACATGTTGGTAAGTCGTTGAATAATGTAACTAGGTCATTACCGACCTAAGTGAGTCGTGTTGTACTTGTATTGTAATAAGTCGCTGTTTTATCTTAGGTCGTCGCTGAGTTAAGGTAAGTTGTAGGTCTGAAGCTATAAGTCGGAACCGACTTAAGAGTTGGTAATTTCTGTTGAAAATTTGTAACGCCTATAAATAGGCCGTGTGAGTCATTTGTATTGGTTGTTGATTTTTGAATAAAATTCTCTTTGATTGCTGTGTGCTTTCATCTAAATTGGTAGTTGAGTGTAATCTCCTATCTTCTCTTTCGGTTAATCGAGTGCGCTCGATTCAACGATTGTAGAAGCCGATTCGCGGAATCAAGTGCGCTTGATCAACGCTTGAAGAATTGAAGATCTTTGAACCCGGTATCGTGCGCGATCAACGAGTTCGGGATAGCTAGAATTCGGTATCTTCGGATCAACGAATTCGGGCCTTTCAGTATTCATCAATCCATCTATTGCTACTTTCACCGATTGACGATTGTTTTGTTTAATCCGCTGCGTCAATTTTAGTTAGGTTCTTCAAACATAGACCGGTTAAAAGGACTTTTTATTCCCCTTTGATTATTTTGAGCTATAATAAACCTTCGATGTTGTAACTTGTAAGCTAGATGTTCGTGTCACTTTCTTGGATTTGAGTTTTCTTGCAAGATTAATTAACTTTTAAAGATAGGATAAAGGATTGCCTTAAACGGTTATACACAACAGGTTTCATATTCTAGTGATTTTAAAGATGATTTCGTTCCATACACGCATTCAATATAGGATGCAAACAATGATGTATAAACACAAGAACTAAGCAAACTCACTTAATTTGATATTACTGAATGAATAATGAAAACTGAAGAGATAAATTAACAAGTATATACAGAGAGAATTTAAATGCTAAGGTGGTCACGACAAACCAGGATCACTAGACCTATTCTAACTGCATACAAACATGTACATACAGCTGACTTATTCAAACTAAAACACTCGGAAATAAATAATCACGTTTAGATTAAATAATTAATCCAACAAACTCCCCCTTAATCTAAAAGTGATTAAGGTCCTTGACTCCTAGCAGATCACGCATCTTCTCAAATTTAACGACTGACATAGGCTTGGTTAGAACATCTGCTCGCTGCAATTCAGTACACACATGCTTGATGATGATGGAACCCTTCTCCACACACTCTCGGATGAAATGATAACGCACATCTATGTGCTTACTACGACCATGAAATACTGGATTTCTTGCCAAATCAATAGCAGACCTATTATCTATGTAAATCACAACTGGACCAGTTTTGACATCTGTAATTTGACTCAGTAAACTATGCAACCATATTCCTTGACATGCTGCAGCAGTAGCAGCCATGAACTCGGCTTCACATGATGATAATGCCACACACCTTTGCTTCTGAGACACCCATGTGATCAATGATTCATCCAGATAAAATGCCATCCCACCTGTGCTTTTCCTGTCCACAACATCTCCTGCAAGGTCACTATCCGAGAATCCAGACAGCATATAATCTCCTTGACCTTTGGTGTAAATCAAACCATAATTCAGTGTTCCCTTTACATACCTCATGATCCTCTTAATAGCATTCTGATGTAACATAGTAGGCCTCTCCATGAATCTGCTCACCACCCCAACTGCATACGCAATATCCGGGCGTGTATGTACCAAATACCTCAAACCACCCACCATACTTTTAAATTCTGTAGAGTTAACTGGCTTGCCCATTTCATCCTTATGCATCTGAATCTTTGGCTCCATCGGGAACTTTACTGGGTTGCAGTTGGGTATTGTTCGACATTTTACGGCGCCATACACTCCACAACAAAACGGAGTCGTGGAGCGCCGAAACAGGACTGTAGTGGCCATGGGAAGAAGTCTGTTAAAAGAGCGAAACATGCCTTCATATATGTGGGGAGAGGCCATTAGGCACGCTGTGTATTTGTTAAACCGGCTGCCAACTCGGGCACTTGTGGGAGCAACACCATATGAATCATGGTCGAAGAAAAAGCCACAGGTTGATTATCTTAAAGTTTTTGGCTGTATTGCTTACATGAAGATCCCTAGTGTGCATACTAAGAAATTGGATAATAGAAGCAAATGTGTCGTGCATCTTGGAAGGGAAGCAGGGACAAAGGCCTACCGTTTGTTTGATCCTGAGACAGGGAGTGTGCATATCAGTCGGGATGTAGTATTCGATGAAGCAAAGGGATGGAACTGGAGTGAAACAGTGGCAAGGAACACAAACTCGTCCTTTGTTGTAGCAGGTGCTCATTTCACAGATTCTCAAGGCGAAGAGACATCTAGTGAAGAAAGCTCTCAACTTGATGTGATGGAAGGTGGTGAGGAGCATCAGAGTTATTTATCAACTCCTCAGTCTGCAGAGTCGAGTTTAAGCCGAGTGAATACAACTGGTGATCATATTACACTGAAAGATACATATGATGGGTGTGAACCGCCACGAAAATTCAAATTACTCAGTGACATTTACAACAAAACTGAGGAGAAAGAACTAGATGAAGAGTTAGCTGATGAATTATTGCTAGCTGGCATTGATGAACCAGTTAGTTACAGTCAGGCAATTAAAGAAAATTGTTGGAAGCAGGCCATGGAATGTGAAATTGAAGCAATAGAGCGAAATAAGACCTGGGAACTAACAGATTTGCCGTCAGATCACAAGGCAATTGATTTGAAGTGGGTATACAAAGTGAAAAAAGATACAGATGGTAAAATTTTGAAGCACAAGGCGAGGTTAGTCGCAAAAGGATATGTGCAAAAATATGGCATTGATTTTGAAGAGGTCTTTGCTCCGGTAACAAGAATGGAAACAGTACGTCTTTTGTTAGCACTGGCAGCTAAAAATTCATGGGAAGTTCATCATTTAGACGTAAAGTCAGCTTTTCTGAATGGCACACTATATGAAGAGGTGTACGTGAATCAGCCGGAGGGTTATGTGAAGGAAGGACAAGAGCGAAAAGTTTACAAGTTGTTCAAGGCCCTGTATGGACTGAGACAAGCTCCACGAGCTTGGTATACTCAGTTAAATAAATGTCTCGAGAAGCTTGGATTTATCAAATGTCCATTAGAACATGCTGTGTACACGAAGAAAGAAGGAGATGAGTCATTGATCATAGGCGTTTATGTCGATGACTTAATTATTACAGGTACAAATGTAAGGAATATTATTAAGTTCAAAATGCAGATGGGTAAAGAATTTGAGATGTCAGATTTGGGGAAGTTAAGTTATTATCTTGGCATAGAAGTTGATCAAGGGAAGGGCTATATCGAATTAAAACAGGTGGCTTATGCAAAGAAGGTACTTGAGAAGGCTGGTTTGTCCAACTGCAACCCAGTAAAGTTCCCGATGGAGCCAAAGATTCAGATGCATAAGGATGAAATGGGCAAGCCAGTTAACTCTACAGATGGTTTGTTCAAAAGAATTTTGTGAAGTCATTTGAACAAAACTCGCCACCTTTGTCTGTCCTGAGAACCTTGATTACCTGAGATGATTCCTTTTCCACCAGGGCTTTAAATTTCTTAAAGTGTGTGAGTGCCTCGTCTTTAGTCTTAAGCATGTAGACCCACATAGCACGACTAAAATCATCAACAAACAATAAAAAATACTTATTACCAGATTGTGTTGGTGGTGAGATCGGTCCGCAAATATCTCCATGTATCAGCTCCAAGCGTTTCTTAGCAATGAAACTAGTCTGAGAAGGGAACGGGCGCCTGGCCTGTTTTGACATCAAACATCCTTTGCATACATCCTTTGGGTGAGTAAAGTCTGGTAGACCAGATGCCATCCTGTTTTTGGACATAAGAATCATAGCTTGAAAGTTTACATGACCTAGTCGTGAATGCCACAACCAGGTCATTTCCTCTGCCTTTGTTAACAGACAAGTACCCCTAGTGTCTTTAATCACCACCTTGTACAATCTATTCATGGATCTTTTTACTTTCATTATCAACACATTCTTTTCAGTATATATCCACAAATATTCTCCCTTAATAACAACTTTACTACCACTTTCAGATATTTGACCCAGTGAGATTATATTATTGCATAAACTTGGAATAAAATATACCTCCTTGAGAACATAATCTTTGCCATCATCAGTTGTAAAATGAACTGACCCTTTTCCCTGTATCTTTACTGTAGATCCATCACCAAATTTTACTTCTCCTATCACGCCTTCATCCAGATCCTTGAACTTTGAGCGTTGGCCAGTCATGTGATTACTGGCTCCATTTTCAAGATACCATACGCTTGATTCATTACTTTCACCATTCTCCGTCATGTTGAGTTTTGGATTTACGCCTCCTTCATTCAGAAGAATCATTTCGTCCTTGATGTCCTGGCATTTTGCCAGAAGAAGTGTAGGTTCATCATCACGTATCTGGGCCAAGTTTACTTCATTCCTTTGTTCTTTATCTCGTCTAGGCTTACGACATTCTGCAGCATAGTGTCCATAAGCATTGCAATTAAAACATCGCACTTTGCCTCTGTCACGTCCACCCTTAGCAAAGTCTCTGCCTCTGGCTTCATTATTACTACGTGAGCTTCCTCTGTTTGCCCGTTTCAACCACTCTTCTCGTGTAAAGAGTAACTGACCATCCTTGTTCTGCAACTGGCCTTCTCTGTTCTCCCTCTTCACCCACTCTTCTTCTGTGAGAAGAAGCTGCTGTTCACCACTCTCCGTTTGCCCACGCAACCTTTCTTCGTGAGCCTTAAGGGATCCAACTGTTTCCTCGACAGACATTTGCTCCAAATCGCCAAACTGTTCAATAGCTGACGCTATCTGTAGGAACTTGGTGGGTACAGCTCGAAGGAGTTTCTTAACCACATATGCTTCTTCAATTTTCTCTCCCAGGGCTCGGATATTTGTTACCAAGCCATTCAATTTCATACAGAAATCATCGAGCTGCTCAGTTTCTTTCATAGTGAGGGACTCAAACTCTGACTTAAGGGTCTGAGCCTTCGCTTTCTTCACCTTGTCTGCACCCAAGTGTACTGTTTTGATCGCTTCCCACGCTTCCTTGGCATTCTTCTTTTCTGCAATCGACAACAGTAAGTCCTCAGCAATTCCTTGGTAAATTATAGCCAATGCTCGCTTGTCAACCTTGTCTTCAACAACCGTCTTGGGATCTTTAGGTTCTATAGCCTCCCACACGCCATGGGCTTGCATAAAGACCTTCATTTTCAGAGCCCATGCTGTGTAGTTTGTCTTTGTAAGCATCGGATAACTCAGGCCAAATGAGCTTTCTTTCCCCTTGCTGGTTTCCATCGATGTTCAGGTTGGTGTATGGTTTTGAGTGTAGGCTCTGATACCAGATATAGGATGCAAACAATGATGTATAAACACAAGAACTAAGCAAACTCACTTAATTTGATATTACTGAATGAATAATGAAAACTGAAGAGATAAATTAACAAGTATATACAGAGAGAATTTAAATGCTAAGGTGGTCACGACAAACCAGGATCACTAGACCTATTCTAACTGCATACAAACATGTACATACAGCTGACTTATTCAAACTAAAACACTCGGAAATAAATAATCACGTTTAGATTAAATAATTAATCCAACATTCAATTTGATGTGATTTCCAACATTGCGTTCATTATCAAGTAGTATCCCTTTCAAAATGAAGCTTTTGTATGTGTTGTATTTTATGATCAAAATATATATTAACTGTGATTTAAAAAAGCAATCAGCGTATCACGTGCAATGTAATTCAAATGAAGAAAATTTATGAATGCAGAATGAGAAAGAATGGCCTGTGATCGATGCGTTGCCTTCATATGGAAAAGGAAGAGATGGTACACAAAAAAGATATGCAAACTTTATAATGGGAACCAACCTCACTGATGTTGTTATCACAGGTTATTAACTCATATTCCAACATTGCTAATTCATGCATGTTGATTAGAAATTCCATTGTTTGTGATAAACGATTGATGCATGTAGGAAACAATGGAACTATTAATGGACAAGGTAAAATCTGGTGGGACAAATTCCACAAAAAACAGCTTAAGTACACCCGCGGATATTTGATAGAACTCATGTACTCTGATCGCATTCTCATTTCTAATCTCACATTGGTAGACTCCACCGCATGGAACATTCATCCGGTTTACAGCACGTAAGCAGTTACATACAATTAGTCCCACTATTATTGTTTTATATATACTTCAACGTTGGTAATACCATGCGTGCATGCAGGAACGTAGTGGTACAGAACATAACAATCCTAGCCCCAGTTCGATCCCCTAACACAGATGGAATAAACCCAGATTCATGCTCCGGTGTTCGCATAGAAGACTGCTACATAGTATCGGGAGACGACTGCGTAGCAATAAAGAGCGGCTGGGACCAATACGGGATAAAGGTAGGGATGCCAAGTCAGCACATCATCATCCGACGGTTGACGTGCATTTCACCCTCCAGTGCAGTGATAGCCCTCGGATCAGAAATGTCTGGCGGCATCCGTGATGTACGAGCAGAAGACATCACAGCCATCAATTCTGAATCTGCGGTCCGGATAAAAACTGCTGTAGGTCGTGGCAACTACGTGAAGGACATATACGTAAGACGCATGAAACTTTATACCATGAAGTATGTTTTTTGGATGACCGGTAACTATGGAAGTCACCCTGATGATAAGTGGGATAGAAATGCTATACCTGTGGTTACTAATATTAATTATAATGATGCTGTCGCGACCAATGTTACTATAGCTGGGAAGTTGGAGGGAATTGAGAATCATCCCTTTAGGAATATTTGCATGTCCAATGTGCACGCTCAGATGTTTAATCCTAAGTCTAAGAATATATGGAACTGCACTTATATTGAGGGTGTTTCGAGTAATGTGCAGCCCACACCTTGCATTGCATTGCCGAGCAAGGGAGTCGAGACATGTCCTTTTCCTTCTGATAGGTTACCTGTTGAGGATGTTCACTTTGGTACTTGCCATTAATTTTTATGTTACCAAGGATCAAATAATGTTATAAATATAGCACAATGTGTGATCAGATTGAACTTTGTTTCTATGTTGTACTCTTTTATCTTCCTCTTAATTAGATAAAGATATATAAATATTGATCAGATGTTTGCTCATGCAATTTTTAGTTACCTGGTATACGTTATATTCTTCTATAATATTAGTTTGAGTTTGTTTTGTTGAAGTGATTGTTGACTGTAGCAGCAAAAGTTGTTAGCTAGCTTTCTGGAATGAGCCGAGGGCCTGGCATTAGCAACGCAGGAGTCAAAATTAGAATTATGTAGTGTCTTAAGAACTACGAACATAGTAAAATATGTACCGAATAGGAATTGCTTATCTGCCTTGTTAAGCGACCCTGATTTTTGTAATAACAATAGTATGTTTGTAAACATATAAATTTCCTTAGTGAGATGTATCGAGATTGAGGTGTACTAGATCTTTCAATATAAGCTCCTTGATATTTTCACGGTATACAAGAGGCAGTTGTTCAAAATCAAAATTGAATGCTTGTGAACAGACCAATTCGTTATTGATATCAATAATGAGATACAAGATTAGGGGCGACAGTTAAGATTCGGAATGAACTCAATTGCAGATTGTAAGCAAGAAGAAGAATGAAGTAAATTGTATATTCATTTTATTTCAGAAAAGTACAACCGCATGTAGCATTACTTTATATAGGGTTAGCCTGTTGACCAAGTCTCTTTGTAAAGCTGTATGATTGAACATAGGGCTGTTATGGTAATGGTTACCGTTACCATTTCACAAATACCGTTACCGTACCATTTTTACTGGTAAGCGAAAATTGCTTACCGTTACCGTTACCGATAGGCTGGTATACCGAAGACTGGTATACCGATAATCTGGTAACCGTTACACTGGTAATGGTAAATTACCGTTTGTCTAAATAAGGTTAGTAACATAACACATATTCACACCATAACGGTGCTTCATTATACAATTTATAGTGTTACTTAATAAAATACATAAATGAGAAAGAAGTGAAGTGTATTTAACATTATTTCACCTGGTTAATAAACTAAATTTAATCATTTGCTTGGTTCTAAATGCCTATAACAAAGCATGTTATATGAATATACATGTATTATAAATTAACTGGTAAAATTACCGTTACCGCTGGTATTGAAGAAATGTTATCGATGATTTACCGTAGAAAATGGTAAATTTACCGTTACCATACCGATTAAACTGGTATACCGATTTCACTCGAAAATGGTAACCGATTGATTGGTAATGGTATGGTAATGGTAAATTTACCGTTACCATAACAGCCCTAATTGAACATAATATTACATAATTGCACTTTACAATACGTTGCATGTTGAGACTTAGTCTTCTGCAACACTTTATAATTACGTTATTACTCTCCCTCAATTCCTCAAATTCGCAGTCCAAATTTTTAATTTTTAGATCGTATTTTAATTGGTAAAAATTCTTTGCTAATAACGATTTAGTGAGTATATTTGCTCTTTGATAAAAGGCTGGAACATGATTTATGCAAAGCTTTCCTGTGTTTACTTGTTCTCGCACAAAATACGAATCGAACTCCAGCCTTTTGTTCTTGAGTTTAAGATCGGATTAGCCGATAGTGATACCGTACTCAAGTCATCACACCATATTACTGATTTGTTATTGATGTCAACTTTGAGTTCGCTGAGAAGTGATTCTACCCACATCACCTCGGCTGTGGTGCTTGTGAGGCTTCTGTACTTTGATTCAATACTGGATCTGGATATTGTGGGTTTTTTTCTCGAGCACCGTGATACCGGACTCTCCCCTAAGAAGACGCAGTAACCTATAGCCGATCTTCGGTCACCTGGATTTGATGCCCAGTCAGTGTTTGCAAATCGAGTTATCGTAAGATTTTTACTATCTTTTAATGTTAGACCGTAGTTTAATGTTCCACTTAGATACCGTGGTATCCTTTTTACTACCTTTCAATGTTCACTTAGAGGTTGATGTATAAATTGGCACACTTTATTGACGCTGAATGCAATTTCCAATCTAGTTATGGTTGCATATTGTAAAGCTCCGACAATACTCCTGTATTCCTTTTCATTTGCTATGGTTCACCTCTATGTTTAGATAGATGTAGCTTGCTAATCATGAATGTTGGCAGAGACTTAGCTTGATGCATTTTTTGTCTTGAAAAGTAGGCCCTTGATGTACTTTTTCTAGCATAAGTGTATCTTTGAGCTTGACACTCTATTTACTTCTATCCATAGAAAGTACTTGAGTTTACCTAAATCTTTTATTGAGAATTGCTTGTCTAAATGTTGAACTACTTGATTGATCTCCTCTGCACTGCTTCCGGTTATTATGAAGTCATCCACAAATTATATTAAAATGTAAGTTGTAGCATGCTTGTCAAATTTGGTGAAAAGAGAATTAATAGACTTCGCTGGTTGATAATTTAAACTGATGAGTGTTGTCTTTAGTTTGTCAAACCATACCCTAGGAGCTTGCTTTAGTCCATATATTGCTTTATGTAGCTTGCATATTGCATCATTCTTTCCTGATTGTCTGAACCCTTGTGGTTCTTCTATGTCGCTCTCTTTTAAGGCTATTGATTGCTAATCATGGCTGAGTCGCGGACTAGGTCGCTCATTTTAAGGCGATTTGCGGCTTATCCTTAAGGTGCAAAGCTATCTATCAACCGCTCCGTCCTCTGGATAAAACAACCTCTAAAATTTGGTCAATTTGCTATTTGCACTACAACAAATTGTTGTGAATATATCACTTTCTAATTTAATTGCTTGTACAGTTTCTTAAAGAGAGAAAAATGTAGAGGACAAAGAAGAAGAAAGAAAAATGTCCGTTATTCACATTTTCTACCTATCTATCGTTTAAATATACAGAGAAAATTGTATGCGCTACTATAGTGAGGGAATGTTAATAGATTTGAATTTATTACCATTTAAAATGAATTTAATTACCACTAACTTTTGCAACGACTCAATAATAATGACTTATAAATATATATTACCATTATAAATTTGCAACGGTTCAATTACAATAATGGCTCATAAATATATGACCGTTATACATTTGCAATTGCTCAACTAGAATAATGGCTCATAAATATATAACCACTAACCCGTTTTTATTTATTTTTTAGTTAATTCACCTAAAGTTCCAACAATCCCCTACTTGAATTATTAAAAAAAATTCCGAGCACTTTCTGAAAATATAGGATTGTGCTTAAACAAAAGATATTTTTTGATTTGAACATTTGCATAGCGAGTAAGATTAAGTTTACTAGAGTGACTCAAAATCTTTAACTCTATTCTTGACATCAAACCACATACAACTTTTCTAAAGTGCTATTAATTAAGCCTGTGCATTTATGGTCATGCACGTCTATCCTAGTTTAGAGAATGTTGTAGGAATCTTGCCCAAAATTTCATAGGAAACGACCACATTTCCACATCCGCACAGGTGAGTCCATCAAGAGTACTCCTGAAGGTAGGTACTTCACTCCATTTAGATTATAGATCTCTTATATTAACTCATCCTCTAATCACTTCAGTAATACATACTTCTAAGTATATAAAAATAGCATGTTCAACTCATATCACTTTACAACTTGTTATTACCCATTGAACCTAGTTCTTGGGATCTCCATTCATCAGGTCGGGTTACCATTGTGCGTGACTCAACAATCTAAAGGAAATAGTCCCATTCTTTTAGATGTTGAAATGACTTTCTCTTTGTCCAGTCCTTTCATCAAAGGATCCACGAGATTCTCATTAGTGCGTACATGATCCACTTATACAGATCCTAAAGAGATATACTCTCTTACAGTACAGTGCTTACGATGAATTTGTTGTCTCTTACCATTGTAATAACAGTTCTAAACTTTTGCAATAGTCGTGCTACTATCACAATGGATCAACATAACATGTATCGGTTTTTCCCATAAAGGGATCTCAACTAGAAGATTTCTTAAGTAATCTACTTCTTTATTAGCATTAGCTAGTGCTATCATTTCTGACTCCATAGTGGACTGAGCCAAGATAGTCTGTTTTTTAGATTTCCAAAAAACAACTCCCCCTGCAACGCTGAAAATATGTCCACCAATAGCTTTGGAATCATTTGATAAAGTATTCTAATCAACATCACTGTATCCTTCAAGAACATCAGGAAACTTCTGATATTGTAATCCAAGATTCATAGTTCTTTTAAGGTATCTTATGACCCTTTCAATAGCATAACAATGCTCTATACTAGGTCTGTTAGTAAACTTGCTCAATAATCCCACAACATATGCAATGTCGGGTCTAGTACAATTAGTGGCATACCGAAGACTGCCAATGACGCTCGCATATTCAAACTGTCTTACACATTCACTAGTATTCTTAAATAGTTTTACACTTGGATCATATGGTATACTAGCAAAGTTTACATTCAAAATAATTATATTTCTTTAACATCTTCTCAATATAATGAGATTGATCCAAAGAAATTCTCTTTACAGACTTAGTCATTTTAATACCAAGAATCACACTTTCTTCACCAAGATCTTTCATATCAAGATTGGCACATAGTATGGACTTAACATGATTTACAACATGAATATTTGAACCAAATATAAGTAAATCATCAACATATAAGCATATGATAGTGCAAAATGTTATTCTTGAATTTATAAAAAATACACTTGTCACTTTCATTTACTTTAAAACCATCTGAAAAAATTAGATTGTCAAAATTTTCATGTCATTGTCTCGATGCATGTTTAAGACCATATAGAGATTTATGTACTTTACAAACTTTATGCTCTTGACCAGGTATAAAAAAACCTTCGGGTTGGTCCATTTAAATCTCTTCTTCTAATTCACCATTCAGAAAAGCAGTTTTTACATCCATTTGGTGAATTAGTAGATCATACAGTGAAGAAAGAGAAATTAATACTCGAATTGATGTTATGCTTGTAACGGGTGAAATATATCAAAAAAGTCAATGTTTTCTTTTTGTCTAAATCCTTTAGCTACAAGACGAGCCTTATGTTTATCAATTGTACCATCAGGTTTCAACTTCTTTTTAAGTACCCATTTAAAACCTATATTTTTATAATCTGGAGGTAAATTAACTAGATACCAATTGGGTTTATGAATTTTAAAAATCTCAAAAGGTGAAATTTTGCTATTAAATTTAGGAATTTTGTTTAAGACATAACAAACAGTTAATAAAATTTCTGTAAAGACCCTGAATTTCCGACCCAATTTTAAAATTTTAAATCTATTATTTTAATATAAAATTTGAAATTTACATACGATCTCAATTAACATACAAACTTTGTTTATAAAATGCGTCTAGTTGGTTATTGATATGGGTAAAGTTCATCGTAAAATATCGCAGAAAATTTCGTTCGCGTTTTATTGTATATCAGTTCATTTTAAAGTGCGAAAAATTTTATCTTCCGAACCTGAATATTTTTACATAGAAAAATTCTAAATCATCTTCTGAGTAAGGCGTCATTTTTCATTTTTCAAAATTCGGACTTCTTTAGCTCCGTCGATCTTATTTTTCTGCGTTTTTCCTGCATTCTCCCGCTAGTATAAAATTCGAAATTTTATAATCAAATCGTACCTCAATTATCTATGTACCATTGGAAGCGTCTCGTCGAGCTAATCAAAACGGTATATTTATTCGTGCAAATCAGAGTCCGACGAAATTCGTCGCGTAAATTTAACCGTTCTGGACGGACCAGTTAAATCTTTTTCCAGCCCGTTTACAAAAGAAATATGAAATAAAATGATAGCTGTGGTGCATTTATGGGAGTGGTTGGGAGCTAGTAGATAACTGGGAATTGGTGTGGACGTTTGGAAAGTTGTGAGAACATTGGGAAATAAGAACAACACTTCGTTTCTCAAAAAGCAGTTACTGCTCATATTGGGTTTTTAACAAAATATAAAAGTTTGCAGTACGAATGCACTTGCTAGCAATCATTCACAAACTCCTCAGGTAACCCTCTTTCCTCCTTCCTTCTCCTCATTCTTCTTCATATTTTCTTTTACTTTGAAACAAAGAAGGATGAAACCTTGTACAGCAAATGAAACTCATCCACCCTCCACTATTCCTCCCCCTTCCTCCTGAAAACGCGCTGACCCCATCGACTTCGCCTCCGGTCACCGTAGCTCCGTCACCTGCGTCCCAAACCCACGCAAACCCGTTAACCTGACCCACTTAGCTCGCTGGCCTGCTCTTCCCCGCGTCGCCTTCCACCTCGGCCTTGACTCGTCGCCACCGGCCTACCCTGACGTCCCCGATCACCGCAGATCCCCTTTAGAACCGAGTTTCCTTCCCCTTCCATGAACCAATACCGAGCAGCTCCACTCACCACCTTCCTCCAGCCATCGGAACCACTCGCACATCACCGCCCTTCTCTTTCCCAGCATCGAGCCTCCCTCCGCCTTCACCGTTCACTGGCCGCACCACCACCTTCTTGTCTACCGTGTGCGTAAGTGTTGGGTGCAGTGTATTTCGTGTGCGTGTTGCATGCCTGTTGAAGAAGGTGGGAACGATGCAAAAAGGTGGGGCTGTGCGTGTACATAAGGGGGTGTGTGGTGGTGTACACGCATGGGGGCTGCTGTGTACAAATTTTCGGTTATATATAAAAAAAATGAAACTGAGATTAGTAAATAGCGTTGGATATTGCAGTAGAGTATTTTCGCCAATATCTATTTTGGTTGCCAAATAGTAACCAACTTTTCTTTTCTCGTTGTGTGCAGAAGCAATCGGCTAAGTTTTTGCAGCAGCATCGATCTTCAGCTTTCGTCTTTTCTCCGTCTTCGGTAAGCGCAATCATATAATTTTATAAATTATATATAAACGTTCATTGAATTAATATCGTTTCTTTATCGATATTTACAGTGTTCCGTTTGTTCGTGTTGTACCGACTTCTTTCGTGCTTCTTCTTGCTTTGGGTCAATTTTTTTATCCACGAAAGGCGAATTAATTTTCACGACTATATTCTTATACAAGTTTGGTTGATGAATATTTGCTATGTGATGATAAAATTGGATGTTGTTATTGTTAAGTGATGAATAATATGCAAGTTGAAGTTGATATAGGATAGTCAACAAATTTAAAATGGATTATATATGTGAAAATGGATTAGTTAAACTTGACCCGTTCATATGTTAAATTTGATTTGTTAAATATGACCCCTTTTAATTGTTAAGATGATTGACACGTAGGAAGTGATAATTACACTTTGAACCATTGATCGTATATTGGATAAATTGTTGTAGTATAAATTTTTTTGAATTAAACGACAAGTGAAAAACCGTAATATAATAATCTTTAATCTACATGAAATGATAGTGTAGATTCTAGGAATAATTATATTAATTTGCATAAATAACAAATGTAAATTAATACGATTACTTCGGGATTATTTAAATAAATTGTTGAATTGTTATGTATGTTGCTATTGCTTGTTTATTTACTTTGACACCATCCCAGTTATCACACTGCAAGTTCCCTTTGCTATGCTTTGATTTTTAAATTGAAATGGAATCGGGTTGAAATGATAAATACCCAAATGAACTTGACTTTGGATAGAAATTTAATAAACCCGATTGGTCAATAATTTGATTTGAAATAAAATAAGGATTTTATTTTAATGAAAATAAAGTTTGAAACAAAACTGGAATTTAAATTTTGATGAAAGAACGTTGGGTAAAAATTTATTAATTAATAATTAAATTTGGAATTGTTAATAATTAAGTTTTGTAATTATTAATAATTAAGTTTTGAAATTACTTGATAATCGAATAAGATTGAAGTATTTAATAAATTAAACTAAATTGAACTCTTTAACAAGTGAAATTGAACTTCTTGAATAAGTGGAATTAAGTTCCTTTATTAATTGAGTTTTGAAATTTGTAATTAAGTAAATGAATAAGTGGAATTGAATTTCTTTAACAAGAAATAAAGTGCGTCTATTGAAACAAATGTAAGACTGGTAACTTAAAAGAATTTGATTTGACAAATTAAACTTAATTAAATTTGTAAGCTTTGATAAAATAAGTTGAACGTAAGTAATTGATTTAATGAATTAGAGGTTAAATGGAAATTGTTTTAGAAGATAAATTTACTTAACGAGCATTGAACGTAAATGATAAATGAGTTTAAATTTATTTTAAATGATTATGGAATGAAACTTGTATTCGAATTCAAATGAATAATTGAATTGTTTTAAAACAAATTTTGAAATTGAATTATAGAGTTTTGAAATGGAAATTTTGAAGTTATGAAACGTAAAATTTTGGAAATTGTTTGGAAAGACAAATGAAATGTTGATTTACAAATTCTTATTGAAATTGAATTTGATTTGGTTTTTAAATTTATTAAACGACCAATCGATGAAATAATTACGAAGGTTATTAAAGAGACCGGAATCGGTTAGGGACATACTCACTGTCTAAACCGAATACCACTATAATAACTATACACGGAGAGTGATCCAGAATAAAGTGGTTGGATTGACGTACGTTGATGATTGAAGAAAGTGAACGATAATGGATAGCCTTGACACTTGTGTCAAATTGGAAATGACTAAAACAGGAGCCGTGCCGGGCCAAATGGGGTTAGCTACCTCGAGCGAACACACTTCTTCGTAAACTATTCATTACTTGTGATTGATTGGTGCGCACCCTTGATTTGGGAGTGTTGTTTCGCGGTGTTGCGATTGTTGCGACGATGCGTTCTCACCAGTCCGGATCAGGCAAACGGTAGTTTCACTACCTTGGGTATTGCCTCATGTGCCTTGTCATACTTGTAGCCCTATACGCGACCACTACGAAATTGTCTTGTATTATACCTATGGAGTACTCCCTGATAGCCCACTAGTTTACGGTGGAGTTTACAGTGATGTATAGACTATGATGCTTATATAAATGTGTTAAGGGGAATAATGGTGACGCCTTTACACTACCTTGATATTTTACTTTACTGTTAGACATTATATACTTATCGTACACTACTATGTATAAATAACTTTAACGGATCCTGAAAGATGTTTATTCCATTCATCTTTGAGTTATTGTTATTTCAAATTTCTAAATCATATTATCTGTATAAGAATATATGTCCTGATTCGAGTGTTTGTTTGTGCTTATGCTCGGATCAGACTGAGGATTGCTGTTGCTGTTCTATTTGGAGCTGAAGACCGAATACTATCATCATATTTATCTTATCAATATTGTTCTTTCTATTTTGACACTATTGGACATCTATGTTGTTCTATTTCATTTTATTTGAGACATTGTTGTATTTATGGGTAGCTTCATGAACTACTCTATGACTATGTTGTAATTCCGCTGCACTATTCTGTTATGTTATATTTTCTGTGATTCTGTGATGATTCTCATTTATATACATATACTCCATTAATGATTCGTGTTTTGTACTATTTAAGTTGACATGTGTGGATTATTGTCAATTTAAATGGTCCAAATATACGGGTTGTTACAATTGGTATCAGAGCTTTGGTTCCCGAAAACCTTAGCCTGTGGAGTTTTAAAGCTCATTAGAGATAGGGTAACCAAACCCTAGAATGAGGAGAATCATTGTAGAATCCATATCCTTTGATTCCATCCTTTTTATTGAATTCGTTTGATTATAATTTCCTTAAGTTCTATAAATTGTGATCTTTGATTCTAAATCACTTTTGGTATTCCAGGATGGGTACCAGAAGGAACGCTAGAGGAGGAGGTAGAGGAAATGCTCCCAAACCGCGTGCCCCAGCTCCTACAGTCAGGTTTTCTACTCTTAGCAAGGAATACACCCAGCTTGGGGGCATTAAATTCTCTAGATCCGAGAGCATCATTGGAGCACAACAGTAGCTGAAGAGCTTGGAAAGGATCTTCACTGGCCTGGAGATTTCTGACGCGCAAAAGCGTCAATTGGCCGCTTGGCAGCTTCAGGATGCGGCACAGGATTGGTGGGAGTCAGTCACCTCCCGTACTGACGAGGAAACTATCACCTGGGCTCAGTTTAGGTAGAAATCTATCTGAATTACATCAAAATTTATTCCTTCTATCTCGTCAAATTTTGACTCATCTCATATCGCTTGTAAATAGGGATTCCTTTATGGCTCAGTGGATGCCAGCTGCTAGAAAGGCCCAACTTTATCAATCATTTATGGACCTCAAGCAGGGCAACATGACTTTCTCTGAGTATGAAAGAAAGTTTAACAAACTCTCTAAGTTCGGACCTGGCTTGATTGATACACCACTGCTGAAGAATGAGAAATTCATCCATGGAGCACGTCCAGAGTATTACGATCTCCTCACAGCTCATGTCCATGGAACTTTCACCGAGTTGATGGATTTTGCTCTTAGGTATGAAGGAAAGCCAAAGGGAACATCAGCCACCAAGGCTCCAGTTACTCAGCCATCTTCTAGTCATACTGGAAAGAGGAAGCCAAACTTTGAGCAACAGAAGAAGAATTGGCAGAAGACAACGGGGCTTGGCTATTCTCAGAAGAAGCCCATTGACTTATCCTCCATCACTTGTTTCAAGTGCGACCAGAAGGGTCACTATGCCAACAGTTGTCCAACACCTGCCAGTGCTGCCATCCCTCCACCGCAGGATACCAGGAACGACCTTTGTCACGTCTGTCTACAGCCGGGCCATTTCAAGAAGGATTGTCCCTTGTATAAAAAGGGAAAGACGGCTGGAGTATTTGCTATGACTTCTTCCACCCATGATACTCCTACCCCACCTGCTCCGAGTGATAACCAAGGTACATTACAGAGTATTTTATATTGCATACTTTACCCGTTAAAGTTCTATTTGATACCGGAGCAACACATAGTTTCATATCTATTGATTTGTGCAATAAACTTGGTTTGGAACTCATCCTTGCATCTACTTTCTTATGTGTATCAAATCCCATTGGAGGACCCGCTAACCTCAAAAGGGTATGCAAATATGTCACGCTTATGTATGGCATGCACCGTTTCACTTGGGATTTTTATGTCCTTGGATTCGAGGCATTCGATATCCTATTAGGTGTTGACTGGCTACAAAAATTCGAAGCCGTTATCTCTTGCAAAGCTCGAACCGTCTCTCTAATTGATGACAAGAGTATACCTTTAGTTATTAAAGGTAAATCACCTCAAGAATGTGCTGGGAGTTTTATATTCTCTCTTGTCTCTCATCCAAATGAACTAAGCTCTACTCCAGTTGTTCAATTCTTTTCTGATGTGTTTGGAGAAGTCAATTCTCTACCACCTCGGCGGGAAATCGAATTCCGCATTGATCTTATTCCTGGTGCCCGACCAGTAGTTCTCCCTCCCAGGAGAATGGCTCCTAAAGAGAAGGCAAAACTTAATGCTCAGATTGAAGATTTATTTGCTAAAGGCTTGATACGGCGAAGTCATTCGGAATGGGGAGCTGCAGTTGTATTTGTCACAAAGTCAGACAGCTCTCTCAGAATGTGTGTGGACTATAGAGAGCCGAACAAGCTCACACACAAGAACAGATATCCGATGCCCCGCATCAACGATCTATTCGACCAGCTCCATGGAGCTAAAGTATTCTCTCAACTCGATCTGGCTACTGGCTTTCACCAACTCAGAATTGCTGAGGAGAGTATTCCTAAAACAGCATTATGCACTGAAAATGGTTTCTTTGAATGGCTGGTTATGCCGTTCGGTCTTACTAATGCTCCAGCTTATTTCGTTGACTTAATGAATAGAGTTTTCTGGGATGTTCTTAACAAGTTTGTTCTTGCTTTCATCGATGATATTCTCGTATTCTCTAAGGATGATAAAGAGCATAGGTCACATTTGGCTTTTGTTCTTGAAACTCTTCGCAGTCATCAGCTTAAGGCCAAGTTTTCAAAATGCCACTTTTGGAAAGATGAAGTTCGATTTCTTGGCCATATTGTCTCGGAGAATGGGATTTCGGTCGATCCAGCTAAGATCGCCGTAATCAATGTAAGTTCTATCCTTACTTGTCATTTCTATCCAAACATCTTATCTCTATCTAAATTCGAATCCTTTGCATTCGCAGGATTGGGAGACTCCCAAAAATCCTACAGATATTCGCAGTTTCTTGGGCTTGGCTGGCTATTATCGCAGATTTATAGAAAATATTGCCCGAATTGCCGCACCACTTACCGCACTGACCAGAAAGAATGTAAAATTTACTTGGAGTGAAAAGTGCGAAGCAGCTTTCAATGAGATGAAGCGGAAGTTGACCTCTGCCCCAGTTCTTACAGTTATTGACTGTAGCAAAGGATTGACTGTCTATACTGTTGCCTGCCGGGATGGATTAGGAGCAGTTTTAATGCAGAATGGAAAGGTCATTGCTTATGCTGGTCGCCAATTAAAGACCCATGAAGCAAATTATGCAACACACGATCTAGAGCTTCTTGTAGTTGTATTTTCTCTTAAGCTATGGAGGCACTATTTATTGGGAACAAAATTCGAGTTATTCACTGACCATAAGTCATTGAGATATATCTTCTCGCAAAAGGATTTGAATCAAGAGCAAGTCCGATGGCTCGAATTTCTAGCTACATATGATCTTGATATTAACTACACTCCAGGAAAGGCAAATGCCGTAGTCGATGCTTTGAGCAGAAACCAAGCAATGGTATGTTGTAATCTTGTTGAAGGAATGTTATTCCAACTTTTCGTCTCCCCAGCTCTTATGGATCGTATTATAGCCAAGCAATACGAGGACACTTTGCTTTATCGCATCAAAGAAATAGTTCTCGGAAGAGTTGGAAATGCTGATAATAAATTGGGTGCACAAGTCGATAGTAATGGAGTGTTGAGGATTGATAATCGTATTTGTGTTCCTAATGTTGATGGTCTAAGACAGGAAGTGCTGAGAGAAAACCATAAATCTTCGCTTTCATTTCATTCCGGTGTTACAAAGATGTATCAAAATATGAAGAAGCTATATTGGTGGAGTGGGATGAAGCGCGATATTTCTACCTATGTTAGCAGGTGCACAACTTGCCAACAAGTTAAAGCTGATCACAGAAAGACAGCAGGTTTGCTCCAATCACTAGAGATTCCAGGTTGGAAGTGGGAGCAGATTTCTATGGACTTTATTGATGGGCTACCAAGGACTAGGAAAGGTAACGAAAGCATTTGGGTGATTGTCGATAGACTGACGAAATCCGCACATTTTATTCCAGTCAAGACCAATCATACTGCTTCGAGTTTGGCCGAGATATACATGAGAGAAGTTGTTAAACTTCATGGGGTACCGTCCAGTATTGTATGCGATAGAGATCCTATTTTCACTAGTAAATTCTGGAAAGCATTTCAGGATACTTTGGGCACCAAACTGAATCTGAGCACAGCTTATCATCCTCAGACGGATGGCCAAACTGAGAGGGTGAATCAGATTTTGGAAGACCTGCTCCGAGCTTGTATTATAGACTTTGGTGGATCTTAGGAAGACCATCTTCATTTGGTTGAATTCACTTATAATAATAGTTACCAGGTAAAGAAATCGAATTTCAAATTTGAATAAGTATATTTGAATTGGAATTAATTATCTTAATTTAATCAGGCAAGCATTGGTATGGCACCGTTCGAAGCCTTATATGGACGGCCGTGCAAATCGCCAGCTTGTTGGATTGAGTCGGGAGACCGATTGGTGCTTGGCCCAGAAATGGTTATGGAAGCTTCCGAGAAAGTTGAAGAAATCAGGAAGAAGATAAAGACGGCACAAGATAGACAGAAGTGCTACGCTGATAAAAGGAGGAGGTATCTCGAATTCAGTGTAGGAGACGAAGTATTTCTGAAAGTGTCGCATTTGAAGAATGTTATTCGATTTGGAAGGAAGGGAAAGCTTGCTCCTAGATTTGTTGGCCCGTTTGAGATTACGGAAAGGGTTGGAACTTTGGACTATAGAATTGCATTGCCAGAAAAGTTTGCCGGTGTGCACAATGTGTTCCACGTCTCACATCTCCGAAAAGTTGTGCGCGATCCATCCATGACCATTCCCACCACACAGTTGGAAGAGATAGTTATTGAGCCTGACTTGACTATTGAGCGAAAGCCACTTCAGATAGTCGATCGAGAGACAAAGCAACTTAGAAGGAAGTCGGTCAATCTGGTCAAAGTCCAGTGGAGCGTAGATGACCGAGATTGCACATGGGAAACTGAGGATAGTATTCGGGATTCAAACCCCGAATTACTGATTTCAGGTATAATTCGATTTTCTTAAAATCTATCTTGACTTTTCTGCTTACTTCGTTCTTACTTCACCCGTCTCGTTCCTTTTCGAGGACGAAAAGTTTTGAGTGGGGGAGAGTGTAACGACCCTGAATTTCCGACCCAATTTAAAAATTTTAAATCCATTATTTTAATATAAAATGTGAAATTTACATACGATCTCAATTAACATCCAAACTTTGTTTATAAAATGCACCTAGTTGGTTATTGATATGGGTAAAGTTCGTCGTAAAATATCGCAGAAAATTTCGTTCGCGTTTTATTCTATATCAGTTCATTTTAAAGTGCGAAAAATTTTATCTTCCGAACCTGAATATTTTTACATAAAAAAATTATAAATCATCTTCTGAGTAAGGCGTCATTTTTCATTTTTCAAAATTCGGACTTCTTTAGCTCCGTCGATCTTATTTTTCTGCGTTTTTCCAGCATTCTCCCACTAGTATAAAATTCGAAATTTTATAATCAAATCGTACCACAATTATCTGTGTACCATTGGAAGCGTCTTGTCGAGCTGATCAAAACGGTATATTTATTCATGCAAATCGGAGTCCGACGAAATTCGTCGCGTAAATTTAACCGTTCTGGACGGACCGGTTAAATCTTTTTCCAGCCCGTTTACAAACGAAATATGAAATAAAATGATAGCTGTGGTGCATTTATGGGAGTGGTTGGGAGCTAGTAGATAACTGGGAATTGGTGTGGACGTTTGGAAAGTTGTGAGAACATTGGGAAATAAGAACAACACTTCGTTTCTCAAAAAGCAGTTACTGCTCATATTGGGTTTTTAACAAAATATAAAAGTTTGCAGTACGAATGCACTTGCTAGCACTCATTCACAAACTCCTCAGGTAACCCTCTTTCCTCCTTCATTCTCCTCATTCTTCTTCATAATTTCTTTTACTTTGAAACAAAGAAGAATGAAATCTTGTACAACAAATGCAACTCATCCACCCTCCACTATTCCTCCCCCTTCCTCTTGAAAACGCGCAGACCACATCGACTTCGCCTCCGGTCACCGTAGCTCCGCCACCTGCGTCCCAAACCCACGCAAACCCGTTAACCTGACCCACTTAGCTCGCTGGCCTGCTCTTCCCCGCGTCGCCTTCCACCTCTGCCTTGACTCGTCGCCACCGGCCTACCCTGACGTCCCCGATCACCGCAGATCCCCTTTAGAACCGAGTTTCCTTCCCCTTCCATGAACCAATATTGAGCAGCTCCACTCACCACCTTCCTCTAGCCATCGGAACCACTCGCACATCACCGCCCTTCTCTTTCCCAACATCGAGCCTCCCTCCGCCTTCACCGTTCACTGGCCGCACCACCACCTTCTTGTCCTACCGTGTGCGTAAGTGTTGGGTGCAGTGTATTTCGTGTGCGTGTTGCATGCATGTTGAAGAAGGTGGGAAGGATGCAAAAAAGTGGGGTTGTGCGTGTACATAAGGGGGGGGTGTGGTGGTGTACACGCATGGGGGCTGCTGTGTACAAATTTTCGGTTATATATAAAAAAAATGAAACTGAGATTAGTAAATAGCGTTGGATATTGCAGTAGAGTATTTTCGCCAATATCTATTTTGGTTGCCAAATAGTAACCAACTTTTCTTTTCTTGTTGTGTGCAGAAGCAACCGGCTAAGTTTTTGCAGCAGTATCAATCTTCAGCTTTCGTCTTTTCTCCGTCTTCTGTAAGCGCAATCATATAATTTTATAAATTATATATAAACGTTCATTGAATTAATATAGTTTCTTTATCGATATTTACAGTGTTCCGTTTGTTCGTGTTGTACCGACTTCTTTCGTGCTTCTTCTTGCTTTGGGTCAATTTCTTTATCCACAAAAGGTGAATTAATTTTCACGACTATATTCTTATACAAGTTTGGTTGATGAATATTTGCTATGTGATGATAAAATTGGATGTTGTTATTGTTAAGTGATGAATAATATGCAAGTTGAAGTTGATATAGGATAGTCAACAAATTTAAAATGGATTATATATGTGAAAATGGATTAGTTAAACTTGACCCGTTCATATGTTAAATTTGATTTGTTAAATTTGATTTGTTAAATATGACCCCTTTTATTTGTTAAGATGATTGACACGTAGGAAGTGATAATTACACTTTGAACCATTGATCGTATATTGGATAAATTGTTGTAGTATAAATTTTTTTGAATTAAACAACAAGTGAAAAACCATAATATAATAATCTTTAATCTACATGAAATGATAGTGTAGATTCTAGGAATAATTATATTAATTTGCATAAATAACAAATGTAAATTAATACGATTACTTCGGGATTATTTAAATAAATTGTTGAATTGTTATGTATGGTTGCTATTGCTTGTTTATTTACTTTGACACCATCCCAGTTATCACACTGCAAGTTCCCTTTGCTATGCTTTGATTTTTAAATTGAAATGGAATCGGGTTGAAATGATAAATACCCAAATGAACTTGACTTTGGATAGAAAATTAATAAACCCGATTGGTCAATAATTCGATTTGAAATAAAATAAGGATTTTATTTTAATGAAAATAAAGTTTGAAATAAAACTGGAATTTAAATTTTGATGAAAGAACGTTGTGTAAAAATTTATTAATTAATAATTAAATTTGAAATTATTAATAATTAAATTTGGAATTGTTAATAATTAAGTTTTGTAATTATTAATAATTAAGTTTTGAAATTACTTGATAATCGAATAAGATTGAAGTATTTAATAAATTAAACTAAATTGAATTCTTTAACAAGTGAAATTGAACTTCTTGAATAAGTGGAATTAAGTTCCTTTATTAATTGAGTTTTGAAATTTGTAATTAAGTAAATGAATAAGTGGAATTGAATTTCTTTAACAAGAAATAAAGTGCGTCTATTGAAACAAATGTAAGACTAGTAACTTAAAAGAATTTGATTTGACAAATTAAACTTAATTAAATTTGTAAGCTTTGATAAAATAAGTTGAACGTAAGTAATTGATTTAATGAATTAGAGGTTAAATGGAAATTGTTTTAGAAGATAAATTTACTTAACGAGCATTGAACGTAAATGATAAATGAGTTTAAATTTATTTTAAATGATTATGGAATGAAACTTGTATTCAGATTCAAATGAATAATTGAATTGTTTTAAAATAAATTTTGAAATTGAATTATAGAGTTTTGAAATGGAATTTTTGAAGTTATGAAACGTAAAATTTTGGAAATTGTTTGGAAAGACAAATGAAATGTTGATTTACAAATTCTTATTGAAATTGAATTTGATTTGGTTTTTAAATTTATTAAACGACCAATCGGTGAAATAATTACGAAGGTTATTAAAGAGACTGGAATCGGTTAGGGACATACTCACTGTCTAAACCGAATACCACTTTAATAACTATACGCGGAGAGTGATCCAGAATGAAGTGGTTGGATTGACGTACGTTGATGATTGAAGAAAGTGAACGATAATGGATAGCCTTGACACTAGTGTCAAATTGGAAATGGCTAAAACAGGAGCCGTGTCGGGCCAAATGGGGTTAGCTACCTCAAGCTAACACACTTCTTCGTAAACTATTCATTACTTGTGATTGATTGGTGCGCACCCTTGATTTGGGAGTGTTGTTTCGCGGTGTTGCGATCGTTGCGACAATGCTTTCTCACCAGTCCGGATCAGGCAAACGGTAGTTTCACTACCTTGGGTATTGCCTCATGTGCCTTGTCATACTTGTAGCCCTATACGCGACCACTACGAAATTGTCTTGTATTATACCTATGGAGTACTCCTTGATAGCCCACTAGTTTACGGTGGAGTTTACAGTGATGTATAGACTATGATGCTTATATAAATGTGTTAAGGGGAATAATGGTGACGCCTTAACACTACCTTGATATTTTACTTTACTGTTAGACATTATATACTTATCGTACACTACTATGTATAAATAAGTTTAATGGATCCTGAAAGATGTTTATTCCATTCATCTTTGAGTTATTGTTATTTCAAATTTCTGAATCATATTATCTGTATAAGAATATATGTCCTGATTCGAGTGTTTGTTTGTGCTTATGCTCGGATCAGACTGAGGATTGCTGTTGCTGTTCTATTTGGAGCTGAAGACCGAAGACTATCATCATATTTATCTTATCAGTATTGTTCTTTCTATTTGGACACTATTGGACATCTATGTTGTTCTATTTCATTTTATTTGAGACATTGTTGTATTTATGGGTAGCTTTATGAACTACTCTATGACTATGTTGTAATTCCGCTGCACTATTCTGTTATGTTATATTTTCTGTGATTCTGTGATGATTCTCATTTATATACATATACTCCATTAATGATTCGTGTTTTGTACTATTTAAGTTGACATGTGTGGATTATTGTCAATTTAAATGGTCCAAATATATGGGTTGTTACAATTTCCCTCCACTGGTGAAATGCTGCATCCGAATTTAATAAAGTAGCTACTACTAATTCGATAAGGGTCCTATTTTTCTTTTAGCTTTACCGTTCATTTCAGGCGAATAGGGTGGATTTCTCTCATGAACTATACCATGTTGTTTATAAAATTCAATGAATAAGTTAGATTCATACTCCGTTCCTCTATCACTTCGAAATCTTTTAATTTTCTTATTAGATTGATTTTCAATTTCAATAGCAAATAATTTAAACATACCTAACGTATCACTTTTATTCTTCATTAGATAAAATAAGTATAATCAGAGCAATCATTATTAAAAGTAATAAAGTAGCATTTGCCATCCCTAGTTAGATTACCATTAAGTTCACATATACCAGAGTATATTAAATCTAAAGGTTCTGACTCTCTAAACACATATTTATGTGGGGTCTTAGTAATGGTTTGGCTATAATATTCATATTTTTCTGAATCATTTATGGAAACTTTCGGGATTTGGCCTAAGTCACTCATGTTATGAATTAGTCGCTTATTAACATGACAAAGTCTAGCATGCCAAATATTAAAATTACACAGCATATAAAACAGAACCATTAACTTCAACATTCAACTTAATCATTTCTTCTACGACATATTCTTTACCAACAAAAAACCATTTTTAGTGATGGCGTACAAGTCAGATCCAATTGTTTGAGTAAAACCAGCTTTATTTAACAAGAAACCAGATACTAAATTTGTCCTCATCTCTGGAGTATCCGTTATGTCTTTCAATAGTAAATTCTTTCCAGGGGTAAACTTTAACTCTACAGTCCCAATTCCAGTAACAGTAGTGGTGTGAGAATCTCCCAACGTCGCTTTCATGTCATACCAGCATTATATGTTTTAAACATTTCATGATCATAGCAAACATGGCAAGAACACCAGTGTTTACCCATCACCCTTCTGATCCACAGACTAGGTTGATCTAAATAAGCATAGCCATAATGGCTTCTTCAATTAAGTTAGCCTGCAGTGCAGAATTTGGCCTGTTCTGACACTTTCATGCCATACGGCCTGGTTTACCACACTTGTAATATAAGAACAACTGCCCAGTACAATTCTTTAGGGGGGTATTATGTTGATTCTTCTTATGCTAACTGTTGTGGTTCTGATTCCGTTTGCGATTTTGATTTTAAAATTTCTCGCAGTTGGTTTCGGATATTATTATTGTTGGTAGAAACAATAAGCACATCTTCTTTCTAGTCCTATATTTTGGCCTCCTCTTCAATATGAAGATGAGTAATCAAACTCTCTAAGGAAAACTCCTTAGTCCTATGCTTGAGATTATTTTTAAAATCTTTCCAACTTGGGGGTAATTTATCAATCAACACAGCAACCTGAAACTGTTCATCTAAAGCAATACCTTCGGAGATGATCTTATGCGCAATTTTTTGGAGCTCGTCTTACTGCGCCTCCGCAGATTTGTCATCCGTCATCTGAAACTTCAAATACACATCCCAGATCTCCTTTGCTGACTTTTCTGAGTTGTAGTAATCGTATAGATCATCGCTCAAGCCATTAAGAACATAATTTTTGCAGAGGGAGTCATGTTCAATCTAGTCCTTCAATGATTTTTTTTCGTCTGGTGCTTCTCCAGGCAGCGTTGGTTTTTTGATCGTCAGCACACGCTCCACCTTTCGCGTAGTCGAAAAAACTCCATCTTTTGGTGCCATTGTTTGAAATGTAAGCCTTTGAATCCGAACGGCGCAGTAGATACAGTCAGAACCTCAAATATCGACATCGAGGCAGCGTAGTAGTCTGCCAAAGAAGCCATGATCGTCTTAAAACTGTTGTACCTTATTTGAATCTGCGGCGTCTTTTATTTCACTGGGTAACAGACTAGGTCGCTCTCTTTAAGATGATTCATGGCTTAGCCTCAAGGTGCAAAGCTATCTATCAACCTCTCCGTCCTCAGGTTAAAACAGCCTTTGAAATTTTTTCAATTTGCTATTTGCACTACAACAAATTGTTCCGAATATAGCACTTTCTAATTTGATTGCTTGTAAAGTTTCTTAAATAGAGAAAAATGCAAAGTACAAAGAAGAAGAAAGAAAAATTGTCTGTTATTCAAATTTTCTCTTCTGCCTATCTATCGTTTAAATAGAAAGAATGGAAATTGTATGCATTACTGTAGTGAGGGAATGTTAAACGATTTGAATTTATTGTCATTAAAAATGAATTTTAATACCATTAACTTTTGCAATGATTCAATAATTATGGCTCATGAATATATGACCGTTATACATTTGCAACGGTTCAATTATAATAATTGCTCATAAATATTTAACCGTTAACCTATTTTTATTTATTATTTAATTAATTTACTTAATGTTCCAACACATGTATACCTCTTCATGAAGTTCACCATTCAGGAATTCATTATTTACTTATAATTGTCTAATATCTCATCCTTTATGTAAAGCTATGGTTAAGATAACTCTTACCGTGGTTGGTTAAACCAGTGGAGTGAAAGTTTCTTTGAAGTCAAAAGCCATGTTGTTGAGTTTAGCCCTTTGCAACCAATCTTGCCTTATAATTCTAAATTGCACCATCTGGATCCCTTTTTATCTTGTATGTCCATTTGCACTCAATTATGTTATTGTGTTTGGGTAGAGAAACTAGACTCCATGTTTAGTTTTTCATCAGTGCATTGTTTTCCTCATCCATTGCATCTCTCCACCTTTTATTGCTAGCTGCTAGCTCCAATTTTTCTGGCACTTCACTGTTTGCACTTGTAGCATATAGTTTTGGTTCAAATATTATACTCTTGGACCTTGTTATCATATGGTGTCCTCTTATTGGTTGTTCTTGATGTATAGCAGTTATTTGTTCGGCATTTTTATCTTAGTTGTTTTCTTCACTACTTGTCTATTGATTACTTACATTTTATGTAGCTCGTGCAGGTTGCTGAAGTGATTCAGAATTGTCTCAACCTGACCCACAGTGGTACATAGTGTGTTGAGCATCTGGATCACTATGGCATTCCTTTTCATGCTTCTGACTGTCATTGTTGGACACAATTCGAATAGGTGGGATGGATGACTTTAGGTTGTATACTTTGCTTGTGGTCTTCATATTTGAGATTGCAAATGAAAAGATGTTCTCATTAAATACAACATGCCTTGAGATGAATATCTTCCCATTGCTATCCAGACATTCTGATTTCTGGCATATCCTGAGAAGGTGCATGGTGTAAACCTGAAATTTAATTTATGTGAGCACCCAAAGGTTTTTAAATTCTAATAATCTGGTCTTACATTATGTATTACTTTTATTGGACTTTTGCCTTCTAAAACTGGTGGGCAATCTATTAATCAAGTAAACTACAGTTGCAAATGCATCTAGCCAAATTTCAATGGAAGTGATACTTGTGCATGTAAAGTGAGACTAGTTTCTACTATATGCCTGTGTTTTCTATTAAATAAACCATTTTTTTCAGAGATATATGGAAATTTCATTATGTTCACTATCCCTTTATCTTGAAAGAATTATTGAGTGGCTTATATTCTGTGCCCCCATCAGTTTGTATTACCTTTACCTGTTGATTCATTTGGTTCTCTATTTGATTAATGAAATAAATGATTACATTATAAGTTTCAAATTTTGATTTTAGAAAATATATCCATGTATGCCTGGAATATGCATTATATTTGAATCCATAGTCAGAGTTTATGGGTGCTGGGCCCCGACAAGTCAATTGCGACTAGTTGTAGTAGCTTGGTGTATACAGTTTGTGATTCTGGGAATGTTGAACATCATCAATATTGCTAGATATCGACCACTCCAGAGTAGTCGATAACGACTACATTTGTCATGTACTTAACAAAAAAAAGTCAAAACAAGCCAAAGGAAAAAAGTCCAACATCTACCCCAAAATGTAAAGCACATCTCCAAATCCATCTTCCATCTTCACATCCATCGACATGCACGATGTTCTATGCATGAAATCATATCCTACGGGATATTTCTAATACTATAACTCCTTCAAACGACGTTTTCAACCAAAACGACCAAATTAACATACATGCAACTAACAAACATTCTAACATCTATAATAACCTATGTACTTCAATAGTAACATAATACAATCCATCCGAACAACCAATATGAGATCATGTGAGATTTATACCAAAATAGCCTAAATCTGTCAATATCGTCAAAATAGTCCGTAAATGGGAAAAATGCGATATTTAATTCAAAACTACTTTAAAACACTTTTAATTCTTTTTTTAAAATAGTATATAGGCTAAGTATTTTAGAAAGTACATTTTAAATTTAGAAAACATTTCAAAACGTAGTTTTAATACTATACAAATAATCATATATAGTATAGTGAGGGACAATATTACTCACCTCATCCAAATCCTTCCAAACCCCCGCCAAGTCATAGAGCCCTTCATCATGAGTATAATGTAAGAAGCAGCGTTCAAAACGGACATCGTATGCAAAAGACGCGCAATATAAGATAACAGGTTATTTAAATAATCAAAGTAACTTAAATTTAATTCATTATATCTTACTTACCTTAATTAGGAGAAAATCCCCTTCTTCCTCAAAATTACATCTTCAAGCCATGCATACGAACACATCAATACCATGCATTTAGCCCCGATTTCTCCACGTACTCAATGATTTGACGAACGGGCAATTGCAACGCGCTCCGCTAATCGTGCATTATGCAATGGACCCGAAGTGGTGAAGGCCAAACATGCCTATGGAAATGCGACCCGACCGCTACTCCTCCTCGATCGTGAATGACACGTTTCACCTAGGGATGCCGGCGTTAATGAAATCTTTTGGGAAGGTGCTCTTCGCATAGAGAAACCCAATGGTATCGCTCATTTTGCCTGACTCTTCCTCTTCGGCCAACAAACCCAACCCCTAATTGACAAGCTATTTATGGCCATTGCCAGAACCATCACCACAAGTTACAAAGTGGACATGAGCTTTGAAGATCTTGGTTGTGTGAATCCAAAAAAAATATCATGATTTTAGGTGGAGGGAATCAATAGATTTTGATTTTGATTTTTGAAAATCAAAATAAGTGGCAGCCATATTTTTATAAAGAGCAATGGAACGGAGAATGGGCAAAACAGAGAGAGGATAAGGGTTTGATTTAAAATTTTCCACCATTATGAGATGCTGCCCCCGAATTTAATAAAGTAGCAACTACTAATTCGATAAGGGTCCTATTTTTTCTTTCAGCTTTACCGTTCATTTCAGGCGAATAGGGTAGAGTTCTCTCATGAATTACGCCATGTTTTTTTTTAGAATTTAATGAATAAGTTAGATTCATACTCTGTTCCTCTATCACTTTGAATTCTTTTAATTTTCTTATTATATTGATTTTCAATTTCAGTGACAAATAATTTAAACATATCTAATGTTTGTGCCAAAATTGGTCATAAACACCTAATTATCGATGAAAGCACCAATTCACAGTCACAGATCATAGATAATAAGTGTGTAGGGGATTAAAAATGAAGAACACTCGGGAAATTAAAAGGAAAGCAGTAAAGAACACAGAGTTTATAGTGGTTCGGCAATCCGGCCTACGTCCACTTTGAAGTTTGATGACTTTATTGATGTTCACTTGTAGATTACAACTAATTTCAATGGGTTACAGCAAATTAAAGTGTTGAAATTCGAGTACAACAGCAATAATGGAATGCAAAGCTGGATTCGGCAGAGTTTGGATGTCAAGGAGCCAAAAAGATCCTTTCTCTGTAGGCCCTGGGGATCTATTTATAGGTGTAGGACGCTGATATTTCGCTCAGATTTCGGGAGACTCCTTCTGGCACGTTAGCGGGCCCACACGACCGAGCCCATGAAGTTTCGGCTCGATCCGTGATCGATTCGAACGAATTTCGTATCGATCATGATTTCGCCCAATGGAGTCGAAACTTGGTGAACATTCTTCGGCATGTACGTAAGCTTCTGTGAAAATTTCATAGCATTTGGATTTGTGGATCTCGAGTTATGATCGATACGAGATGTAGCTTTTCGATAGGCTGTATAGTTCGAATCGATCGATTCGAATCGATCCCTTCGAATCGATGGTTGCACGTGATCAGGTGGTGATGTGGTGAGCACTCTTCAGATCGATCCACCTTCTACACCGAGATTTGATGGATGCGAACTGTGGGATGCGAAATGATGGGTTGTGACTTCGATCGATTCGAAATGATGGATACGAATGGATTGAACTCCTTGGTTTGCATCTATCATAACTTGAGCATATGAACTCGGATTGACTTGAAATTTGGAACGTTGGCTCCCATAGCCTTGCTTGTCGTGTCATATCAATTGTAGCTTGATCCGGACTCAGACAAAATTTACCGACATCCATAGTTAATCTGTATGTAACTGGCAATCGAAGGGAACTGTCTTTGGCTTTCAGTTAATCTTTTGGTATCACAGCCTTGCTAAAATGCAGGATAACATCTAACGTATCACTTTTATTCTTCATGAGATAAAATAAGTAAAATCAGAGCAATCATTCATAAAAGTAATAAAGTAGTGTTTGTCATCCCTAGTTAGAGTACTATCAAGTTCACATATATTGGAGTATATTAAATCTAATGATTTTGACTCTCTAAACGCATATTTTTGTGGGGTCTTTGTAATAGTTTGGCTACAATATTCATATTTTTTTGAATCATTTATGGAAACTTTAGGGATTTGGCCTAAGTTACTCATGTTATGAATTAGTTGCTTATTAACATGACAAAATCTAGCATGCCAAATATTAAAATCACACAGCATATAAACAGAACCATTAACTTTGACATTCAACTTAAACATCCCTTCTACAACATATTCTTTACCAACAAAAACACCATTTTTAGTGACGATGTACAAGTCAGATCCAATTGTTTGACTAAGACAGCTTTATGTAACAAGAAACCGGATACTAAATTTTCCCTCATCTTTGGAGTATCTATCATGTCTTTCAGCAATAAATTCTTTCTAGGGGTAAACTTTAACTCCATAGTCCCAATTCCAGCAACAGTAGTGGTGTGAGAATCTCCCAACATCACTTTCATGTTATACCATCATTATATGTTTTAAACATTTCACGATCATAACAGACATGGCGAGAAGCACCAGTGTTTACCCACCACCATTTTGATCCACCGACTAGGTTGATCTCAATAAGCATAACCACAATGGCTTCTTCAGTCAGGTTAGCCTGTGGTGCAGGATTTGGCCTGTTTCGACACTTTCATCCCATATGGCTTGGTTTGCCACAGTTGTAACATAAGAACAACTGTCCAGTATAATTCTTTAGGAGGGTATTATGCTGATTGTTGTGGTTCTGATTCAGTTTGTGATTTGGATTTTTAAAAATTTTCGCACTTGGTTTCAGATCTTAGTTTTGTTGGTAGATACAACAAGCAACTTGTCTTTCTAGTCCTGTTTTCTAACCTCCTCTTTAATACGAATACGAGTAATCAAACTCTCTAAGGAAAAATCTTTAGTCTTATGTTTGCGATTTTGTTTAAATTTTTTCCAACTAGCGGGTAATTTATCAATCAACACAGCAACCTGAAACTGTTCATCTAAAGCCATACCTTCGGAGATGATCTCGTGCGCCATTTTCTGGAGCTGTGTGACTGCGCCTCCACAGATTTTTCATCCATCATCTAAAACTTCAAATAGCGGCTGACAACATATTTTTTCGCTCCAGCTTCCTCGGTATCATATTTCTTTTGCAACGCATCCGAGATCTCTTTTGCTGACTTTTCTGAGTTGTAGTAGTCGTATTAATCATCGCTCAAGCAATTAAGAACATAATTTTTGCAGAGGTAGTCATGTTCAATCTAGTCCTTTAAAGCCTTTTTTTGATCGTCTGTTGCTTTTCCAAGCAACGTTAATTTTTCGGTCGTCAGCACATGTGCCACCTTTCATGTAGTCAGAAAAACTCCATCTTTTGGCATCATTGTTTGAAATGCAAGCCTTTGAACCTGAACGACGCAGTAGATATAGTCAGAACCTCAAACATCGACACGGAGGTAGCATAGTAGTCAACGATAGAAGCCACGATCGTCTTAAAATTGTTGTACCTCAATCTGAATATGCAGCGTCTTTTTTTTAATGAGTCATAGACTAGGTCGCTCTCTTTAAGATGATTCAAGGTTTAGTCTCAATGTGCAAAGCTATCAATCAACCTCTCCGTCCTAAGGATAAAACAGCCTTTGAAATTTGGTCAATTTGGTATTTGCACTACAACAAATTATTCTGAATATAGCACTTTTTAATTTGTTGCTTGCAAAGTTTCTTAAAGAGAGAAAAATGCAAAGGACAAAGAAGAAGAAAGAAAAACTGTCTATTATTCAAATTTTCTCCTCTCCTATCTATCGTTTAAATAAGCAAAATGTAAATTGTATGCATTACTATAGTGAGGGAATATTAAAGGATTTGAATTTATTGTCATTTAAAACAAATTTTAATACCATTAACTTTAGTAACGGTTCAATAATTATGGCTCATGAATATATGACCGTTATATATTTGCAACGGCTCAATTATAATAATGGCTCATAAATATATAACCATTAACCTATTTCTAGTTATTTTTTAATTAATTCACTTAATGTTCCATCATATGTATACCACTTCATGAAGTTCACCATTTATGAATGCATTGTTTACATATAATTGTCTAATATCTCATCCTTTATGTAACGCTATGGTTAAGATAACTCTTATGGTGGTTGGTTAGACTACTGCAAAGAAAGTTTCTCTGAAGTCAAAGCCATGTTGTTGAGTGTAGCCCTTTGCAACCAATCTTGCCTTATATTTTTGAATTGTACCATCTGGATTCCTTTTTATCGTGTATGTCCATTTGCATCCAATAATGTTATTTTGTTTGGGTGAAAAACTAGACTCTAAGTTTTATTTTTCATTAGTGCATTATATTCCTCATCCATTACATATCTCCACCTTTTATTGCTAGTTGCTTGCTCAAATGTTTCTGGCACTTCACTGTTTGCACTTGCAGCATATAGTTTTGGTTCAAATATTATACTCTTGGACCTTGTTATTATATGGTTTCCTCTTGTGGTTGTTCTTGATGTATATCCGTTATTTGTTTTTCATTTTTCTCTTAGTTGTTTTCTTCACTGCTTGTCTATTGATTACTTACATTTTACGTAGCTTGTGTAGGATATGTAGCTTGTGCAGGCTGCTGGAGTGATCCAGAATTGTCTCAACCTGACCCATAATGGTACATAGTGTGTTGAGCATCTGGATCACTTTGGTATTCCTTTGCATGCTTCTCACTTTCATTGTTGGACACAATTGGAATAGGTAGGATGGATGACTTTAGGCTGTATACTTTGCTTGTGGTCTTCATACTTGAGATTGCAAATGAAAAGATGTTCTCATTAAATACAACATGCCTTGAGATGAATATCTTTCCGTTGCTATCTAGGCATTCTGGTTTCTGGCATATCCTAAGAAGGTGCATGGTGTAAACCTGAAATTTAATTTATGTGATCACCCAAAGGTTTACATTATGCAGTACTTCCATTGGACTTTTTCCTTCTAAAACTTTGGTGGGCAATCTTTTAATCAAGTAAATTGCAGTTGCAAATGCTTCTGCCCAAAATTTCAATGGAAGTGATGCTTGTGCAAGTAAAGTGAGATTAGTTTCTACTATATGCATGTGTTTTCTGTCAACTAAACCATTTTGTTCAGAGGTATATGAAAATGTCATTATGTTCACTATCCCTTTATCTTGAAAGAAATTTTTGAGTGGCTTATACTCTGTGCCCCCATCAGTTTGTGTTACCTTTACCTGCTAATTCATTTGGTTCTCTATTTGATTAATGAAATAAATGATTACATTGTAAGTTTCAAATTTTAATTTCAGAAAGTATATCCATGTAGGCCTGGAATATGCATTATATTTGAATCCATAGTCAGAGTTTATGAGTGCTGGGTCCCCATAAGTCAGTTGCAAAAAGTTGCAGTCGTTTGTTGTATTCAATTTGTGATTCTGGGAATGTCGACCATCATCAATAGTGGTAGATATCGACCACTCCAGAGTAGTCGATAACGCCCACTATGTTGTGTACTTAACCAAAAATAGTTAAATAGAAGCCAAAGGAAAACGTCCAACATCTATCCCAAAATGTAAAGCTCATATTCAAATCACTCTTCCATTTTCATATCCATCGACATGCACGATATTCAATGCATGAAATCCTATCCTATGTGATATTTCTAATACTATATCTCCTTCGAATGTCGTTTTCAAGCAAAACGACCAAACTAACATACATGGAAATAACAAACATTCTAACATCTATAATAGTTTATATATGTCTATAATAACACAATACAATCCTTCCAAACAACTAATATAAGATAATGTGAGATTTATACCAAAATAACCTAAATCTGTCAATATCGCCAAAGAAGTCTGTAAATAGGAAAAATGTGATATTTAATTCAAAACTATTTTAAAAACTTTTGATTCTTTATATGAAATAATATATAGGCTAAGTATTTTAGAAAGTACATTTTAAGTTTAGAAAACGTTTCAAAATATAGTTTTAATACTTTTAGAACAATCATAGTATAGTGATGGACAATATTAGTTGCCTCATCCAAATCCATCCAAACCTCCGCCAAGTCATAGAGCTCTACATCATGAGTATAATGCAAGAAGCGGTGTTCAAAATAGACCTCGTATGCAAAATATACACGCAATATAAGATAACGGGTTATTCAAATAATTAAATTAACTTAAATTTAATTCATTATACCTTAATTACCTTAATTAGGAGATACTCCCTTTCTTCCTAAAAATTACATCTCCAGATCATGCAATATGAACCTATCAATACTATGCATTCAGCCCTGATTTCTCTGCATATACTCAACGATATGACAAACGGGCAATTGCAACGCGCTTCGCTAATCGTGCACTCTGCAATGGACCCAAAGTGGTGAATTATAAACATCCTATGGAAATGTGACCCGACTGCTGCTCTTCCTCGATCGTGAATGACACGTTTCACCACGGGACGTCGACATTGATGAAAATTTGTCGGAAGGTGCTCTTCGCATAGAGAAACCCAATGCATCATTCATTTCTCCTAACTCTTCCTCTCCGGCCAACAAACCCAACCACTAATTGCAAAGCTATTCATGGCCATTGCCAGAACCACCACCACAAGTTACAAAGTGGACATGGGCTTTAAAGATCTTGTTTGTGTGAATCCAACAGAACAAATATCAAGATTTTAGGTGGAGGGAATCAACAGATTTTGAGTTTTGAAAATCAAAATAAGTGGAGGCCATGTTTTTATAAAGAGCAATGGAATGGTGAATGGGCAAACCAGAGAGAGGCTAAGGCTTGATTTAAAATAATATTATATTCACTTTTATTCAATTTCTCGAATAAAACGATCAGGCTTTTTGAACTCATACCATCAAACGGCACATCCGATCGCTAGGGCTGTCAAAATACATTTTGACCCTTCAACCCAACCTATATAACCCAATTTTAACCTGTCTGGGTCGAACCCATCTTTTACTTTTTCTATAGCGGGTCAAAATCATTCAACCCTCATAATAAATATATGGACCCTACTTAATACCTGACCCTTTTCAAACCTAAATCTGACTTCGCGAGCCCAAAATCTATTTTATCGACGCCAATTTTTCCCTTGAATTCAACCAATTATATATCAGCTTGAAGAAGGTTACATCGATATACAAAACATTGTTCCAATTCGAGAATTATCAAAGGAGCTGAACTTAAAAACGGAAGAAAAAGATACGAATTTTTATTTTGTAAGTCTACTACTTTCGATCAATGTAATTTGACCAGCTAAGACGTAAATATTTTTAAATCGGTGATATTATTGAATGTTTATGAATTTGACAAATTAAGCCTTTACATAAATTGCTTAATCCTTAGTCGGTTTGTTGTTGTATTATGGAGTTGCTATTGAGTTATCTGATGATAATTTTAAAAGTTATATCATTTGGAACCATTTTAGAGTAGTACATCAATATTTGAAAGTTATTTGGGTTTATGGCAGGGAAGTTGTTTGTTGAAATGAAAAAATAGAAGCTTGTAACTCAGTTTACGGCTATCATTGATCGGGAATTTACATGAAAATGCATTTATATTTAAAAAATAAATGTGATTAACTAGACTTAGGCTCTTTTACTCTGAACATGAATTACTGATATGAATTAACTATGATTAGTTATACCATATGTATGGCTTTTTTACTCTGAACATGCCATCTAGTAGCAGGTGCCCTTTTGAACTTGAAAATATTTGAATGACTGCTTGTTTTTTCAACTTATCTTCATGTATCTTGGTAGTTGTTTTTTCAACTAATTTTAGTACTGAAGGAAGTGTTAGAATCTGTTTAAACTAAATTATCTATCAGTAAGTGACTAAAATGCTTGTTTTATTTAGTTATTTGAGTGATCATATCTTAGAATTTAACTGTTAAAACTATATTTTGTTTCCCTATTTTGGTTTTTACTGCTGCTTGATAAATGGAAACAAATGCAACTTAAAAAAATAAATTTAAAACACAGGTACATAAACTAGCTAATAATTTAACAGACAAGTTCAGCTCGTAGCATTCAGCCATAAAAGTTCATCTGAGAAACAAAAACATAGAAAACAGTCAAATATTACTCTATGGCCTTATCTAACAAGTAGTAAATAAAGAGTACTTTGTCCAAATTAAACTTGAAAATTTGAAAGCCTTGCTTTTGCCTTTTTGAATACTCTTCTCAGTGTCTTCCTTATATATCTCTTTATGTGTTAAATTTTCTACAGGAGGGCTGAAAAATTTGAGTTGCACAGTTAACATTCCAGTTGTCTATTTTTAGAACCAGATCTAAAGTAACATTCCAGTTGGTTTTGCAACTGATTCTCCATGTTATTATCTGTTGTAGTTTGAATTTTATGCCTAAATTTTGATTCTTTGACTTATGATTTGTTAGTTTTGTTGAAGTTCTGTCTCATTTGTACCTATTTTCTACTTGCACTTTCAAATATTATTAGTCTGCAATTTAAATAGTTTCATTGTTATATTTCTGCACTTTCAGCTTTATGTATGGTATTTCATGATATATTTGTGCAATAACTATTATAATGCAGTTATTTAATTCAGTTTTTTCTATGTATTCCGCACCATTGTATGTACAACTATATTTTTGATAGAAATTTTATGTTTTCTTAAGTGGGTTAAATGGGTCGACCCTGATATGTAGTGGGTTGGGTCGTATTTCATTTTTAACAAATATATTAAATGGGTTGGATCGCAAAATGGGTTGGGTCAATTTTGACCGAACCCATTATGACCTGACCCGACCCATTTGACGGTTCTACCGATCGTCATGAAACTCGTCTGCATGCATCAGCTTATTTTTCGGTCCCAATGGTATAAATTTCGTCGCTATCCGAGACAGTGTTCCAGGATGATAATTTCGTGCTTTTTAAGATCATTTCGGTCATTGGATCATTCGATCTCCAAATATAGTAATCCTTATACTCATTTTAATTTCGATATGAACTCAATGGAAGTTGTCTTTAGTACTGATTCGATTATTTGCAAAAAATCATATTTTTGGGACTATTGTTGATTAATCAATGATTCAATATTTAAATAAATTATTTAAATATCCAACCGTTATAATATAGGTCGTTATATTCTCCCATTTTTAAAAGGATTTCGTCCTCGACATCCCTAGGACAAAGCAACGCAACCCAATATCCTTACATAAGCAGCGATACAAAGGAGATCTTCACTTACCAACTCTCTAAGATGATCATGGAAAGTGATCACAACAAAGGGAATAGACTCGGAATCGGCATGGATCCATCATCGTCATTACTAAGTACAATCACCATCAAATCCAAAATTAACGTGGCCAAACCAAATGCCTAAGGTGAGCAATTATTTCCAAAGAAAACGGACAATGGAAAACAGAAGTGCTTACTCACTAATCAAAAGTCAAGTCAACTAAATTTCATACATTACTGACTCTCTAAGCTATCGACAACATCTAATATCTTATACATTGACTTTTCTCTCAATTTTGGATTATGCCATGGAAAGTTTTAACAGCACCTCCTTTGCACGGCTATGTCTGGGAAAAATCCCGATACGATATAAACATATATACATCTCATATCTTTGGCATCTCGTTTCCAAGGACAAACAATCGTATACCCAAATCTACACTACAGATGTTACATAGCTCTTTTATAGGAAGAGCATTTTATTTAGATGCGGATATAAGCGGGTAAACATCCAAATAGCCAACATTTGATTCCCTGTACCTGATCAAGTATTCAACAAAGAGGATTAAGCACAATAGTAATATCATCATGTAAATAAGTATACTAAATCATAAATATGGCAGTTGCCTCAAATAAACACACTATATCAAACCATAACTATCCCGCATGTCTAATAATCATATAAACAAAAGTAATCATATAAATGCCAACAATCAAACATCAATAGGCACATACAAAATCAAACATCAAAAGAAACATCTGTGCCTATCTTAGCATGTAGAATACTAAATTATCTAGTACAAAACATCAAATATGATATCCAATATGAAAGCTGATGATAAAATGGAAATCTTACCAAGTGAAGAGCTCCGGATAAGCGGTTATCATGCTCTTCTCAGCCTCCCATACACAATCGTTTTTCACTCAACTGAAAATTTACTACTCTAATGCCTTTCTCAACCTATTTCGTATCATGTCTATCGGTACGAATATGCCTATGAGGTCTCAACGCTCCTGGTTCAGTCTCGATACCATCTAACCAATTTGGTGCCAAATTCTAAAATGCCTCTTGTTAGTTCTCCCAAATCCCACTAGTGAACAGTGGGTTCCGGTCGCTTACAATGTCTCGGCACAGGATGGAATCACACTATCCATTCCACAAATAACTCACTTAATGTGGATTCCATTCTACTGACTTAATGAATATAAATTTAGCGTTATTCGTCAACCTATCGACTGTGACCCAAATGATATCATATTCTCTTCTAGTCCTTGACACTCAATTGATGAAATCCATCGATACAGTCTATAAATATATGTTCCCCTACTCAAGAACAAACAATCTCTCGTTGAGTTCTGAAGTCATAACTAGTGATAAACTCGAGCAATGTCCACTCTAGGAATACTGCTCCTAAACTGATATGTCTTCCACCCGAAGCATCAACAACTGCATTTCCTATATAAATGCGTAGGAAAAGTCAAAGTAGTAGAAGGGCGGGAATTCCAACTATCGCTACTAGCTAAGGTTGAGGACCTTCTCGGAGAAGAGGTACTTCAATGATAACGAATCACTGAATAGCTCGAACTCCTTTCCGCCTCCAAATCTCCAAAGCAAACTCTATCGCCTCCAACTCCGAATCAAGAGTCGGATACTTTCTCTCGTGTGGTTTTCGACTAACATATGTGACAACCTTACCCTTCGGCATCAATACCGCACCTAGTTAAGTACCACATGCATGTGTATACTATCGTCTCCTCGTTCCTACTTGGAATGAGTAACATTAGTGCACACCTCAACCCCTCTATCAGACTCACTCGTCAAATTGGTTAACTGTGCTGCTACATTTGAGAAGTCCTTGGTAAAGCGTATATAACATCTCACCAATCTAAAGAAATTTCTCATCATTAGTTGGTGTTTTCTCGACACCTACTATATAACCATCAATCGTGTCTTGTGATCCACTTTCGTCCATAGGTAGACAAAAGTATCATCAATGAACATAAGCATGGAATTTCTCAAGTGATCCCTCGAAACACGATTCAAGAAATCAATAAAGAATTCCAATGCATCAGTTAGACCTAACAGCATAACCAACCAATCAAAAATCAAAGTAGCGTACAAAATGTTGTAATCAGTACACTCTCTCTAACTACTCTTAGTGGATGAAACCCCATCGCAAGGTCCGATTGATAGACACCTTCATGCTACAGAGATGATCAAACAAGTCATCAATAAATGGTAGTGGATACTTGTTCGTTATCTCGCTCAGTTCAAGATAATCAATATACAACATCAAAAAGTCGTTCACCCTAGCGGCGAACACTATAGGTGCATCCTACTCAAATATGCTCCTACAAATGAACACTCTCATCAATAGGTCATCTGCTCACACATTTATTCTCCTCTGCTCTTTAGGCTTCATATGCCTTAAAGGCATAACAACTGGTCTAGCATGCCTAACCAGATCGATACAGAATTCAATCTCTATATGGTGGCAATCCGGTCACCTCATCAAATGCATTTGATCACTCCTTAGCTACAGGCATAAGTGATAACTCATCATATGGTATATAAAGCGAATATAGAAAGCTAACCATCACCTCATCATCATATGGGAAACCAAACACTGTCGTAGGTCATCGTCGGTCCCTATCATCACCAACGGCCTCTCACAATCCACCACTATTCTGTGCCCCTCCAGCCAGTAAATTCCTAGACTCTAATATTGAACCCAATTAGACCTAAAGCAATCAATAGCAAACAAACAAACATTCATGAATCAATGGGAAAGAGTTTTGAGAAACCATGTATAAGCTAAGTGTAGACAAGCCATGGGACAACACTCCGCATTTTGAGGCCTGAAACTAAGCGCTACGAACGATGTAGTCATTTACGGTATTAATTTTCGGTGACAAAATGTGGTATGTTACACATGTATAATCTGGATAAGCCCTCAACAAGGTTTGTCATAATCTAAAGGTCGGTCAACAATTTAAAGACCAGTTTACTATTTCAGATCTCAGTCCCATTCTATCTACAAATCACTAGATATGAAGGAATTTGGAACCTCAACATCAAATAAAACACGCCTAGAAATGCCATAAATGGAAAGCATACCTCAAGTGGTAATTCATGTTCCCTTATCTTTCATCGATGGAGCACTCAACGAAATCAGAACGACATTTAACGCATATGCTCCCATTATTTTCCCCTACTCAACTAGTTCAGGACAGTCCTTCTACACTGGGTATAGACTCTCACATTGTAGATGCCTTTTCAATCAACCTCTCGAAGCTTTCATCAATTGCTTCCCAAAATGATCACTCAACCCAACGTAAAATTTTCATTCTTTTCGAGTGGATTACCAATGGAAGATAGACCGTATTTTGATAGCACATCGAATTCGACTATATACTCCAACATAGACATATCGCCTAACTTCAAGTCGGTGAACTTCCTAGACAACATTGACTTCAAAAAATGTTGCGATAAACTTTTTCGACGCGAACTATGAACTGATCACAAGTAAAGTGATCACTAGGAATCCAAGCTATAAGGGAACTCCACAAGTTCATTGTTCATCCCTGGAGTCATCTAGAGGTCAACTGCTACCTCACAATGTCATCTAACTCCAAGTTATCGAAGATCTTTTTGTGAATATCACCCCGACTTGCACCTTAATAATCAAATCCGTTCCAAGGAACGGTCTACCTCTTAGACTCATATAATCTTTATACGGCTCGACAAAGTTGACTCTAGGTGTTTGCACTTTAGCACTATAATCGTTTGGAGCAACGTAGGCATTCTAGAATAATGTTTCGCACCATCTCTATGAACATATTTTGTAGATCGAGGTTAGTGATCCTCGATCTAGCCTACTCCTCTACTCCGAAGATGGAGTCAATAACAACATTTCTCATATGCCAGACCACTCCTATTACAAAATAAGAATGATCAGTCTCTAATAGAGAAAAAATACATCAATGATGCTCGTGTGCAATACAACTTATATACTATATATACTACTATATAGTTTTGGAAACCAAAATACATAGAAAATACATACTCTCTCATATATACATATACTCTGGATCTAGTGTAAGGCGAGAACTCCTGCCCTATCTCTACTGGATCATGGTATCAACTCAAGTTAATCACGTAACCTAAGATCTGATACCAAATGTAATGATTGCCCTACACCAGCGATGTTCATATGATCGAATAGTGCGCTGTTGGGGCATCTGGTCGATGTAGAATGGTTGTCAAGGGAAAGAAATAGAAGTAGAGAAGAGGAATAGAAAAGAAGAGAAGAGAATAGAAAAAAAGAGAAGGAGATAAAACATCACACAATCACATAACCTGTCGTATATCTCACAGCGCATCAGATAAAATATAATAGTAAACATCTCTAAAACAGGTGAGACAGTAATAACTATATAAACCACAGAATCAGAGTACACAGGTTCATATAGTTATATGGAATAGTAATATAGTTTATACAACTGATATATAAACTCAACTAATAACCCGTCTCTGATAATAGTAAGTTAACACTGTCAAGGCTCCATAGTGTCACACAACGAAATAAACAATAATAACTCAAAATATAAATATGAGAAAGTGCCATCATCTGCTAGTCCATCTGCACAGCTCAAAGTGCTATTACACCTATTACCTAGTATACTCATTTAAGAGCACCTGAGATAATAATAACCAAAGCATAAAACCTCAAGTTGGACAATAGTCTGGTGTAAGCAATATGTCAAATTACTAAGGGTGTACTATATGTCAAAGTACTAAGGATGTCTAAATATCGACATCTATAATATCTACATCATGTGACATCCCTAAGGTGGTACAAGCAATAAAACAAACATGGCATCTATCATCCATCCTCACATTCACACACTCGATGCGTAGGATATATGATAACTCATAGGCGGGGACTAAGCACGTTACCGCACCAATCCATCCCAATATGACGAGACTAAATGCGTAATTGCATCAACCCATCCTGGAAACTTGATACGTCACTATGTCTATCCATCTCGACACTAAAGACTACTGCTTCATTCTTCACGAGTATCATCGATCCCTTTGCACCCGTCATCCATAGCATAGCTCATCTTAGAACTGTCCTTACAACTCCCGTCTGAAGCGTCGCGGTTGGGAACTAGTCTAGGCAACCATCATAAGTCATAAAGTGTCATCACATGTCCTATAGCCTCCCTCCAACAGCCCCCTCAATACGACTCATAGTCAACTACTTTGCATCTCGAAGTACAATTATCCATCATCGAAGCCATCAATTCCCATCATGGAACCATCATCGTTGAACCATGGAGTCATTGCGTCGAAGCATCATGTAACATCACCCTACTTTGAGGCCCAAAACTAACGGCTACGGATGTTGCAATCATCCATAGTTATTAATCATCGACGACCAACGGTGACCAAACACGACGATATTAGATACATTGATACACAGAAACACAAGAATATGGAAAAAATTTGAACAGCAAACAAATTACACATTCCATTTCAAAATATTCCAAATTGATTACATAATCCCAATTTGCAGACCCCGTCAAGAGCGACATATGAAGATTCCCCCTTGGTAGATCAGAGTATATAGATAGGTAAGAAAACAATTTGCCTTTACAAACAAACACACAGAGGAAATAAAAGAACTCTAATAACAAGTTTGCCTCATACACGTCCTCGGAAGTTTTATTCGTCTAAAAGAACACCTGGAAACCTTAACTCTCAACCTACTCAAAATCAATTGAGTACCCGAGGGTTTAAGGGGAAAACAATAACTTTAAGTCAGACATAAAGCCTGGTATGAATAATAATTTACCATCTCAAACCGTTTAGATATCCAGTGAGACCATGCTGCTTAGCAGAATGGGTTTTCCCCTCACTAGTATCTTAAATTTTTTACAAAACCATATATTGTGCTCCTGCATCCACAATGGTTAAAAACATAGTATTTCAAAACATTATGATGATATGCAAAACAAATAAATCAATTCTGGATTACCCATCCCCATTCATTCTGACTATCTGTCTTAATTATAGTTCTAGGGTTACTGTTAACCTGTTAAATGTTAAGGACTATCTATCCAATTACTTAGTGTGGCTATTTTTCACTAATAAGGCCTTATGTAAGTTAATGATCTCATAAACCAATTTTAAGCCCATTTATTTCATTAATAAGCACGACCCTATAAATATTTTAATCAAATCTCAATCTCCTTATCATCATTATTCTATTTAATTTATCTAATTAAATCTTCTGAATAATGTTATCAAAAATTAGGGATGTTACAGGCTCCCCCCTTAAAGAATTTCATCCTCGAAATTCTGTAAGGACTAAATACTAACCATAGTAATCATCTGTAACAACTCCTAACAACCATACTAGTCTAACTGACTAGCAACTATCTATATAAATCTAATATAGACATACCCTCAAAGCAGATCAAGAAAAGTATCTCTAATCTTGTCCTCTGTCTCCCAAGTACAATCCTTCTCGTTGTCGCTGCACTAAACTTTCGCTAACCTGACTGTCTTGTTCCTTAATCTTTTCTCATTTCTAGCTACAACCCGAACTGATTGTCTAACAAAAGTCAAATTAGGCTCTACCACTAAGTCATCCAACCTTGTCGAAGGAATAGTAGTCTCTGGATCATGCACATACTTACGAAGATGAGACACATGAAATGCATTATGGACACCTGCCAAACTGCTCGGCAACTCTATTCTATATGCGAGCTTTCTAATCCTCTCTATAATCTAGAATGGACCTACATATCTCAGGGCTAACTTCCCTGACTTTCCAAATCATATCACACCCTTCATAGATGATATCTTAATGAAAACCTTATCTCCAATTAAGAATTTTAGATCCTTATGCCTCTTATCTGCGTAACTCTTCTATCTTGACTGAGCTTCCTTCATCCTTCCCCAGATTAACTCAATCTTCACCAACGCCTCTCTAACCCAATCTGGACCTAAGACCAACCTGTCTCCAGTCTCCAACCAACATGATGGTGATTTGCATGGCCTTCCATACAAAGCTTCAAACAGCGCCATTTCTATACTGGCTGATAACTATTATTATAGGAAAACTCAACCAAATGTAGGTAATCTTCCCAAGATCCACCAAAGTCTAATACACAAGCTCTCAATAAATCTTCGAGTACCTTATTGACTCTCTTTGTCTGCCCATCTGTTTAAGGGTGATATGCAGTACTCATATTAAGCTTGGTACTCATCGCTTCCTGTAGACTCTTCTAGAATTAACTAGTGAAAAACTCATCTCTGTCACTGACTATACTATTAGGAACTCCATGCAGTCTAACTATGTTCTTCAGGAACAACTTAGCTAAAATAGGTGACGTTCTGGTTGACTTAACTGAAATGAAATGGGCACTCTTGGTCAATCTGTTAACTATAACGCATACACTTTCATTACCTCCATTTGACCTTGGTAACCCATCTATAAAATCCATGGATATCGAATCCCATTTCCAAATTGGAATCTCTAAAGGCTGTAGTAACCCACTTGGTTTATGATGTTCACCTTTCACTCGTTGACAGTTTGCACACTGTCTAACCCACAAGCCAACATCCCTCTTCATGTGTTCCCAATAGAAGCTCCTCTTCATATCCTGATAGTTCTTGGTTCCTCCAAGATGAATCGTAAACTTAGATCGATGACATTCTCCAAGATCTTCTTTCCTTAATTCTTCCACATTCGGAACACACAACCGTCCCATCTTTCTTAGCCACCCTCTCTGGTCAAGGCTAAAATCCTTTGGATCATCGATCTCAGTTCCAACCTCAAGTGTTCTGATCCTCTCAGCTAATACTAGATCCTCCTTCTCCTTAGGAGCAATTTTCTCAATCAATGCTGGTTGAGCTTCTAAACAAGACAACCTGGCGGTACTCTGTCTAGAACCAGTAGTTGATCTTAACTGCACATTGCAACTAGCTAAAGCTTCCAAACCTTTCCACTCTGCCAACATAGCTAACACCACATTCTGATGTATCCTGCTAAGAGCATCTGCCACCTTATTATCTTTCCCTAGTGTGTACACTATACCAAAATCATATGCAGCCAAAAACTCCGGCCACCTCTATTGTCTCATATTCAACTCCTTCTGAGAGAATAAATACCGTAAAGACTTATGATCGGTATATAGCTCAAATGTCTCCCCTAAGAGATAATGTCTCCAAATCTTCAATGCGAAGATCAAAGCTGTCAACTCTAAATCATGAGTAGGATATATAACTTCATGCTATCTAAGCTGCCTAGATGCGTAGGCAATGACTTTACCATTCTGCATTAACAACGCTCCTAATCCAGTTCCTCATGCATTAGTATACACCACCAATCATTGATTTTCGTCTGGAACTACTAACACTGGTGCATTGGTCAACAAATTCTTTAACTTAAGAAATGCCTCTCACATTTGTTGGACCAAAGAAATCTCACCTCCTTCCTGGTTAGTTTAGTTAAGGGTGCTGCTATTCGCAAGAAATCCTTAATGAATCTCTGGTAGTAGCCAGCAAGTCCAAGAAAACTGCTGATCTCAGTCATCGTCTCTGGTCTCTTCCAATTATTCATAGCTTCCATCTTATCTGGATCGACTGACAATCCTTTCTCTGAAACCATGTGGCCAAGAAAATTTACCTCTTTCTTCTAGAAATGACACTTGATGAACTTCTCCTTTAGCTGATATGCCTCAGCGTTTCAAGCACCACTCTAAGATGAACTTCATGCTCTCTCTTATCCTTAGAGTATACTAGAATGTCATCTATAAATACTAGTACAAACCTATCTAAGTACTCTCGGAAAACTAATTTCATCAAATCTACGAAAAAAGCAGGTGCATTCGTCAATCCAAATGGTATTACCAACCACTCATATGAACCATATATGTTTGAAATGCTGCCAAAGGAAAACTGTCCTCCGCCACTCTTAACTAATGGAAACGTATCGCTAAATCCAACAGGAAAAACACTCTGGCTCCATCAACTGATTAAATAGATCATCTATTCTTAGCAAAGGATACTTATTCTTAATTTTTCTTTCATTTAACTTATGATAGTCAATACACATCCTTAACGACCCATCTGGTTTCTTGACGAACACCATGACCGCTCCTCAAGGTGAACTGCTTGGTCTAATATAATTCCTTCCTTCTAAATCCACTAACTGCACCTTTAATTCCTTCATCTCAGTTGGTGTCATCCTACTAGGTGTTTTATTATAGGTTCAGTTCCTGGCACAAGATCTATTCTAAACTCAACAGCTCTTTTTGGAGGTAGTCCAATGACTGGCTCAAAAGCATCTGCAAATTCTCTTGCTACCTAAACCTGACTTAACTCAAATCCTACCTCCATAGCATTAAGCATAGTACTAACACTCTGGTCAGTATTCTCTACTGAAAATATCACTCGGTTATGACTATTAGGGTGCCTCGGTGATATTTCCCTATCCTAGCAAAATATTCTAGCCTCATACCTAGTCAACCAGTCCATACCCAAAATGATTCCGATATCTACAAAATCAATAACATACAAACCGCATGCAAACTTATGACCTGATAAGTCAAGTTCTAACTGGTCACATCTTAACCCAAGAGTTGCATACCATCCTAATGGATTCGCAATCCTTAAGGAAGTAACAAGGTAGGTGGGTTCTAGACATAGTCTATCAACCAAACACTGAGATATAAATGAATGTGATGCACCGGTATCAAAAAGTACTCTAACTAAAATACTCTGAACCAAAAGCATACCTTCCATCATAGTCTTTTCTTTATCTGCCGCAGTAGGCGTTGTTGGTCCAATAGCAAAAAAAATTCCTTTGTCCTCCTTAACTGGCTCTAGACACGGATTCTTGTAATGCCCAACTTGATCATAGTTTAAGCATTTCACATTCTTCTTAACTGCAGCATTCCTCCTATTTCCTAACCGGCATCCATTAGCAAAGTGACCCATCTTGTCACACTTATAGCAAACTACCTCAGCCATTGACTTCTTGGTAGTATCTCCCTTCTGGGTCCCCTTCTTCTTAAAGAACTTCCTCTTCTTCCCATTAGAACCCTGGGTTTCTATTGACTTCTCTTTAACTAAATCAAAAAACAATTCCACATGGCAAATGGCCATCTCCACCACTATATTACAAGGATCATGGACATGGGTCATGGTCATCTTAGCAAGCTCGGGCCTCAGTCCCCGAATGAACTTCTCATTCCTTTTGATGTCGGTATCTATAATAGCATATCCATATCTAGACAGCTCTTCAAATTTAGTAACATACTCTACAACTGACATCTCTCCTTGTACTAAATCCATAAAATTTCTCATCAACGCAGACTTGGAAAACTCAAATACAAACTTCTGCTTAAATCTCGTCTTAAAATCGTTCCAAGTTAACTGCTCTTCCGAAACTCCGGCAGTGACACTATTCCACTAATGCAGTGCTGACCCTTGCAACTGTCTAGAGGCCAACCTCCTCTTTTACCCATCATTCAGACCCAAATCAGTAAATATATGCTCACAATGCAACAACCAATTTTGAACCTCTACCGCACTCTCCGTTCCCAATAATGGCTTCTCACCCAAACTGGTGTAATCTCTACTCAGCAAAGCAATATTCCCAACTGGAGCCACATGATTAGCCCCTCCTACATTTCCAGCAGCAGTTCCAACTTGCATCAAACTGGCTAAAAACTGATACATTGCCCACATATCTACTGGTGGATTTCCAGCACCCACGTTGGCTTCTGCATTTTTGTTACTAGCATTAGTCGGTCGACCCGGGCTTCTTCTGGTAGAGGGTCGAGCATTCCCAGTAGTTCTAGTGCTTCCTCCATCGAGATTTCCTCTTCCGTTTCCTGCTTACATACCTCCTTTCTCATAAATCTGCATACGAGCCTTAGTAAGATACAGAAGAACGGTCTAAGATAGTGGGGGTACATACTTATATATATATATATAACTATGTATAGAAAATACAAGTACATTACTATAGCATTATCCAAAACCCCAATCTTATTATCTGATTCATTGGATTATATTTGGAAAATCTTTTAGGTTTAAGTTTCTTTTAAAGTTTCATAAACCTATGCTCTGATACCAACTTGTAACATCCCCCTATTTGGAGGTCTAAAACTAACGGCAACGGTTGCTACAATCATCCATAGTTATTAATCCTCGACGACCAAACACGGCGATATTAGATACATTGATACACAGAAACACAAGAATATGGAAAGAAATTAAACTGCAAATAAATTTCACATTCCATTTTAAAATATTCCAAACTGATTACATAATCCCAATTCACAAACCATATTCAGATAACATATATTATTTCAAAATACGCCAAAAGCGACATATGAAGATGCCTCCTTGGTAGACCAGAGTATATAGATAGGCAAGAAAACAATTTTCCTTTACAAACAAACACACAGCGGAAATAAAAGAACTCTAATAACAAGTTTTCCCTCTGCACATCCTTGGAAGCTTTATTCGTCTAAAAGAACACCTAGAAACCTTAACTCTCAACCTACTCAGAATCAATTGAGTACCCAAGAGTTTAAGGGGAAAATAAAAACTTCGAGTCGGACATAAAGCTTGGTATGAATAGTAATCTACCATCTCAAACAATTTAGATATCTAGCGAGACCACGTCGCTTAGCGGAATGGGTTTTCCCCTCACTAGTATCTTAAAACATTTACAAAACCACATATTGTGCTCCTGCATCCACAATGGTTAAAAACATGGTATTTCAAAATATTATGATGATATGCAAAACAAATAAATCAATTATGGATTACCCATCCCCATTCATTCTAACTATCTGTCTCAATTATAGTTTCTAGGGTTACTATTAATCTATTAAATGTTAAGGATAATCTATCCAATTACTTAGTTTTCATGGGATCACTAAGAACCTATTGGTAACTCCAATATCTTATTTCTTATCCTAGCGTTCAAGGGCTAACTAGGAACCTATTGGCTGACTGCCAATATCTTAATCCGTATATAGTTTTCATGGACTAACTACAGACCTACTGGCCCCTGTCGGTATCAAATCATAGTTTTCATGGGCTGACTATGAACCTATTATCCCCTGCCAATATCATACACTTTTCATGGGCTTACTGTAAACCTATTGGCCCCTGCCAATATCTTTAATTAAAATTTTAACATCTGTTAAGTTATATTCACTACTAAGTCAACCTAACTGGTTATTCTGCCCTTTCCCCAAAATACAGTTATGGGTTAGTAACAAAGTGAATAACATTTCAAAATCTTTATTTATGCCATGATTATTACTTAAAATTGAGATTGAGTTTGTGTTTTGAAACCATAAAACATCTCTTTCGAAACCTCTGGATAGCCTCCTTCGAAAGCAAAAACTTCTTTTCAAAACATTGTATACATACCTTTCGAAACCCTTAGTAAACACTCTCTTTCGAAACCTATTGTACCTTTTGATGGTATCAAATCATCTTTTTAAAATATAGAGCTTCGAAATAAATGAAAGTACCCCTTCTGAAAGCATTGTGCTTACTCTTTAAAAATCATTCGGGTCAAAATAGTTATATACGAAAGTATCTCTTTCCAAACCAACAAGAATTTGTTTGGGAAAAAATTGATGGTGTCGGAACCATCTTAGTCAAAAGCAAAAGACTTAACAATCAAAACTTCGAAGGACAGAATCGAAACCCCCTTTCGACTCCATCACCTTCGAAACCCTCAACCCCTTCGAAAGCTTTCAGGAAAAAGGCTTAAGTAAAACAGAAGTAACCCCTTCGAAAGTATTCAGGAAAAAGACTTAAGTAAAACAGAAGTAACCCCTTTGACAACATTGATGGCTTCAATGCAGTCGAAAGGGGAATTAGCGGTTTGGTTTCGAATGGGACGAAATCTACCTTTTCGAAAGCAATTATTTAAAGGAAAAAAGTACTCCTTCGAAAGCAAATACTTCAACACCGTATGACAACCTTCTTCGAAAGCTAATTATAATATCTTTTTGAAAGCATAGCTTGCGATTGTGTCAAAAGCTTTAGGTAAAACTAGGAAAGACTTAAACTTTTGAAAACAAAGCAGGGTTTCGACCCCATTGGAAGCAACTCTTTCAAAACCATGGGTTCCGCCTTCCTTCCAATCCACTCCATACCATATAAGTGATATCTTTTGTATTGGTTTTGACTACGTGGGTTTCGACTATGTTGGTTTCAACTGGGATGAGGCGAAATCAAAGGAGTCGAAAGGTCCTTACAAATAGGGGTGGAACACCTTTTTCTTGTTTAAAGGCTGAATTATAACAACTTTTAGTAATTACTTTCTAACAACTTGCCTATTTGTAAAACACTGATTGGCAGCCATAAAACTTTTCAATCACTTTACATCTAAAACTGTCGCATTTATTTAGATCCAATATCAAAGGATTTTAACGTTAAAACCTCGACATTTTGCAGAAAAACCCTTCTTTTAAAATAATTTATTTCCCAAAACAAATCAACTAGGAAAAATCCCCAAAAATCATAGAAAATCGATTTCATCATGTAATCAAACATATTAAAATTTTAGACCCAATTCTTCCTAAAATTCTTGAAATAAATTTTAAACTTAATTATACCATACCTTTCATCAAAAATTCCTAACAAAATTTCCAAAGCTTGGAAAATTCTGAAAATTAAAATCCATCTCCAAAATCATGTTTTACTTAACAAAAAAATTTTCCATGGCAATCTGAAATCATAATTTCTCGGTTTTATACTAAAATTGTACAAATTCATATGCTTATGAATTAAAACAAATCATCATAATATAACTCAAGAATATCATCATCCATTTTATCACAAATACATATTTAAATCATAAATTTGAAACCATATAATCATAGAACAAAAATAGAGATGGTAGAAGATTATTATTCACCTTAAACTTGATAAGGAATTTGAGATTTGTTGTTCATTAATCCTCCCTAGCTTTTGATCCTAAGCTTTTGATTAAAATTCCTCTTCTCCATGTTAATGGCCGGCTATTTTAGAGTTCTTGCATTTGTTTTGATTTGAGAAATATAATGAACATGAAAAGACAAAGGCAAATGTATAGCCGTAAATATAAAGTGTGGCTGTTTTTTTTACTAATAAGGCCTTATGTAAGTTAATTATCTCATAAACCAATTTTAAGCCCATTTATTTCATTAATAGGCACGGCCCTATAAATATTATAATCAAGTCTCAATCATCTTATCATCATTATTCTATTTAATTTATCTAACTAAATCTTCTGAATAATGTTATAAAAATTAGGGATGTTACACATCACATCTTTGCTTCACCGCAAAAACCACTCGTCGAAGACCATATCACCAAATCGAATATCGAATGAACGAACCATCACATCTTGCTCCTCAATGCTGCTCCATTGTCCACGTCAAAATTGGCAAAATCAGCCATCATCAGTAGTGGTAGATATCGACCACTCGAGAATAGTCCATAACGACCACTTGGGTTGTGTACTTAACCAAAAATGTTTAAATACGAGCCCAAGGAAAACGTCCGGCATCTATCCCAAAATCAAAAGCACATCTCCAAATCCATATTCCATCTTTACGTCCATCAGCGCATACCATATTCTATGCATGAAATCCTATTCTATGGGATATTTCTAATACTATATCGCCTTCGAAAGATGATTCAAACCAAAACAACCAAACTAACATACATGCAACCAACAAGCATTCTAACATGTATAATAGCCTAAATATGTCTATAATTACACAATACAATCCATCCAAGCAACCAATATGGGATGATGTGGGATTTATACCAAAATAGCCTAAATCTATCAATATCGTCAGAATAGTTAGTAAATGGGAAAAATGTGGTATTCACTTCAAAACTATTTTAAAACACTTTTAATTCTTTTTATAAAATAATATATAGACTAAGTAATTTAGAAATCACATTTTAAATTTAGAAAATATTTCAAAACGTCGTTTTAATACCATACAAACAATCATAGTATAGTGAGAAACAAGATCACTCACCTCATCCAAATCCATCTACACCTCCACCAAGTCATAAAGCTTTTCATCATGAGCACAATGCAAGAAACAACGTCCAAAACGAACCTCGTATGTAAAAGGTACGCGCAATATAAGATAACGGGTTATTTAAACAATTAAATTAACTTAAATTTAATTCATTATACCTTAATTACCTTAATTAGGGAATAATCCCTTTCTTCCCCAAAATTACATCTCCAGGCCGTGCCCATGAACCCATCAATACCATGCATTCATTCTTCGCGTATACTCAACGATTTGACCATCCGATAGTTGCAACGGGCTCTGCTACTTATGCACTCCATAATGGACCCGAAGTGGTGAAGTCCGATCATGCCTATGGAAATGCGACCTAACCGCTGCTCCTCTTTGACCGTGAATGACACATTTCACAAAGGGACATCGGCGTTGATGAAAATTTGTATTGAGGTGCTCTTTGCGTAGAGAAACCCAATGGTATCACTCATTTCGCCTAACTCTTCCTCTTCGGCCAAAAATCCCAAACCCTAGTTGACAAGCTGTTTGTGGCCATTGCCAAAACCATCACCGCGAGTTACAAAGTGGACATGGGCTTGAAGATATTGGTCGTGTGAATCCAACAAAACAAATTTTGTGATTTTAGGTGGAGGGAATCGACAGATATTGATTTTTGAAAATCAAAATAAGTAGCGACCATGTTTTTAAGAAGAGCAATGGAATAGTGAATGGAAAAACTAGAGAGAGGATAAGGGTTTGATTTAAAATAATATTATATTCTCTTTTATTCAAATTCTCAAATAAAACGATCACGCGTTCTGAGCTCATACCATCAAACGGCTTTTGAAAAATTCATTTTTCAGAGGAAATATTTATCTTTAGAATTCCATTTTACATCAAGATTCCTCCACTAAAGTATGACGGAACCACCGATCCAGATGATCTCTTTCTAGCCTTTGAAAACTGAATGGATTTATATAACGCTTTTGGGGCAGTTCGTAGCAAGCTTTTCCCCGTGACTTTTTATGGAGCAGTTGTAAAATGGTATAGGCGCTATCAGAAAGGAACCGTCTATTCTTGGGAACAATTCTCTTATGAATCTGTGGCGTAGTTCTACGTATACAAAGACCCAACTATAGATTCCAGTATGTTGGCTAATATCAAGCAAAGGCCAGGGGAATTTCTTATTAAATATCTAAAAAGATTTAGTATAGAGGCATTTAAGGCAGAAAGTGTAATCGATAGAGAAAAACGGATGGCAATTCGCTCAGAGCTAACCGAGCAAACTCCTTTCTAGCAAGATATATACATTAATTGATGTAAAAATCTGCAATACTTCCATTTCCAAGTAGAGAAATTAACCTGCATGGATGAGATGTCCCACGCTAAGAACAAATCCAAATAAGACACACAAGAAGGAAAATTCGGTTTCAATTATTCCAACAAAAACCCAAGATGGGATGAGAGCAAAGGAAAAGATCAAATGGGGACATCTAAATCTAGTCATGTAGGCTTAAACATACCCCTTTCCTGTATTTTCACCATAGTAAAAGGTAATGGAAGTTTTCCCATTACCTATAAAGCAACAAAACCTCCTAAACCTAAGAATGGAAGGGATTATTGTGCTTACCACAAAATAAATGGGCATAAGACTGATGAATGCCATGTCTTGTCAGAAATAATTCAGAATATGGTTAAGTTAGGATCTCTAAAGGAATTCATTAAAAAAAGCCTAAAGGATCTCTCATTGTGAAAAGAATAGCTCCAAATACTTAAAGTATAACTTTTTCTATAGGAGAAAAGTAGATAATGTAACTACAAGCTCAAATCTCAGTCAAATTATGAAGTTTTATGGCAATTTCTCGCTATGGACCAACTTTATTCATGAAAATTTCTAATTTGATTTGTACTTGAAATTGATCATGTACTAACAAAAAATTCAAGTGCCTTTACAGATTAAAACAAAACCCGTCTACTTCATCTGAAAGGTTCAGAATTTCCTGTAAAAACATAACAAATTTCTAGCTGTCTCTGAAGGAAGATGGCTCAAACGTTCAGTATAAAGTGGCTCTCTTTTCCAAAGCCTGAATCTATGCGGTATAAAGAATTTCTTTTATGGGATCCAAAATTACTATCAAACTTCCATCATAGACCGATTCCTGGAAAAATGTAAGTATCCAAAGTCTTTCCAAAAGAACAGATTCTTAGAAAAAATCATGCTCTTGTTCGTAAATGTCAATTAGTTCATGAATCATGACTTTTCAGATTTATAAACAAGACATTCCTTTTTCTTAAGCAAAACCTAAAGAGGTACAATTATATATATATATATATATATATATATCATATAAAGGTAAAAGTAAATACATCAACCTTATTTTCAAAAAGCTATTTTATTACCAAAAAGGATTTGCTAAACACGTCTTCGAAAAAAATTTAATTTCCAAAAATCAAGAAGGATTATTTTTAGTTACCTCATTAAGCAAGGAAAGCAAATATCTCAAGAAAGATTTATACAATATTCAAAGATATTACTTGGTATTATTAAATGCACCAAAGATTTTTGATGGAGTATAACCTGACAAAAACATTTCGAAGCTTTCTGAAATTATTAACAAAGAAAGACCAATGCGCATTTTCTCAAGAAATTTTTTTAAAACTACCAAGATTCATAAGCAAAACAATAATCAGAGGAACCTAATCTCGATTAAAGACTATTAGTTCATGGATCATGACGACTCGGTCTATTATTTGAGATTCACATTTCTATTATGAGAATGACTTAAAAGCCCTTCCTGGTAGCAACGCTGAGAAGAAACTTCTTTATCAAAGAACTCCAACGTCCAAAATATTTTCAAAAGAAAAACCGATTTTAAGAAAAATTCTCGGTTTTTCAAAGAAGTTATTTTCCAAAAATCCTTCCTTCCAAAAGGAAATTTCATATAAAATAAATTGAGATCTTAGTATTCAAAAAGATTTTCCTAATTTATTATACGGCCAATGAAGCCATAAAATTATTTTTACAAACAAGCTTTAAGCCTCCGGCCAGTCCGGAGCGTCTCCTAGAAGGAGGAGGGTCCAGTACCCACCGAAAAGTCTTCGGCCAATCCTGAGTGCCTCCAAGAGGGAGGAGGTTCTAGTACCGATCGAAAAGCCTTCGGCCGGTCCGAAGCGCCTCTTAGAGGAAGGAGGCTCCAATACCCACCAAAAAGCTTTTGGCCAGTCCTGAGCACCTCCTAAAGGGAGGAGGGTCCGGTACCCACCAAAAAGCCTCCAATGTCCATTCCGAAGCACCTCCTAGAGGGAGGGACAAAAGCCTTTGGCTGGTCCGGAGCACCTTCTAGAGGAGGGACAAAAGCCTTCGGCCAGTCCAAAGCACCTCCTAGAGGGAGAAGGGTCCGACACCCATCAAAGATTCTGATGAATTCCTGAAGCGCTTTCAAAACCAAAAAGGATGAAGATGTCCACAGACCAAATCAAAGGCAAGGCCCAAGAAGGGGAAAAAGGTAAAAGGTCGAAGATGTCCAAAACCATAAATAGAATGGACAAAGATGTCCATAACCCAATACAAAGACAAAGTCTAAGATGGGCACAAACAAGTGAATGGACGAAGATGTCTACAGCTCAAAGCAAAGGAAAAACTCGAAAAGATAAAAGACATAAAGGAATCTGAATACCAATGAAGAAGCAAAAGGAATTATGCAAAGAGCAAATCCTTATTAAGAATAGGTTCATTCAAGGAAATAGGTTAAAAAAGATTTCCGATAGATCTAATCTAGACGTAGGAATAAGGAAACATTTAATGGAAGATTTATATATAATAAGTATCAATAAAGTAATTGGGCCTGCTAAATGACCAAACAACCGAATGGAACTACCCGTTAAATGGCTAAACAACCGAACAGAACAACCTGCTGAACGGACAAACAACAGAATGGAACTACCTGCTGAACAACTGAATGGCTGAACAGAACTACCTGCTGAACGGTTGAATGGTCAAACAGAACTACTTGATGAACGGATGAATAGTTGAATGGAATTGCTTGGCTCCAATATAATATTAGTAATAACAATAGTAAATAACAAACACCTTAACAATTGCATATCTCCTAATAAGAGGTAGTCCTCTGAACAGACAAGAATCTCTGGTACCGTTCGAAATATTAGTCCATGGTAAAAGTTTCTAATACTATATTTAAGGTTGGGCTACCAGATTAGTGTCAAATGAAATTATGAATCTTTTGCTTTAAGACCACTCAAAATTACTATTACTAGGTGATTTTCTGATTTTCTACAACTGTCGGATGGTTTTCTGAGTTTCTTACTATTAGATAAAATTCTGACAAGCTTTGTTTTAGTTTCTTGATTGAATTTTTGGTTTCTTGATGATTGAAATCCTGGTTTTCTTGGTGCTTTTTTGATGATTTTTGGATTTCGTATTGAATTTCTGGTTTTCTTGTGGAATTCAAGTTTTCATATTATTATTGGATTGGATTTATGACCTTCTATTATTACTAGATATGGATTTTTGGATTTGGATTTTTGGTTTTCTTCTATTATTATCACTAGACATGGATTTTTAGTCTTCTGTTATTGCCTGATTTAGATTTCCGGTTTTCTATTATTATCACTAGATATGGATTTTTGGTCTTCTATTTTACTCGGTTTGAACTTCTGGTCTTCTATTATCATCAGATGAGGATTTATTATCTCTTACTACCAAATGATTTTCTAGTCTTCCTATTATCAGATGGGATTTTGGATTTCTTATTATCAGATGATATACGGGATTTCTAGCTTCCTTATTATTAGAGGTTTTCCTAACCTTTTCGTCAAAATTGACACCCGAATCTTTCTAATTTTTCGTCAAATGAATTTTTAATTTTCTTAAATCACTAACATAATAACAAAGCAAATTTTAGGTTTTGAGATAGAAGTTACCATAAGAAGACAAGAATCAAAAGTTGAACGACAAAGGAGATCGATTTAAGATTTTACAAGCAACTCAATATTGAAAGCCAATCTTCGACAACCAAAGAAGAATTAGCTTAGGAAGAAAAGCTTTGGAGCTCATACTAGTCCACTTGAAGAGTTTCTTGCTTAGCTCTCCATCCATTTACCAGGTGATATTATTCCAAATTTGAATACTCACACTTAAGAGCATGTAAGAAATTTACATGATATATAAAAGATAAAAGTTTTAAAATCCAAAATAATTCTTATAACAAGACAATGGCCGATGAATAACCAATGTCGAGTCCATAAGAAAAGCTTAAACTTTTAGGTTGATTAGAAGAACACAAATGCTAAACTTATAATAAAATAATAAATTCATGGGTATGAACAAGAAGCTTGAATTAATATAAAATTCTAAATACAATGATGCAACAGGAAGACCATGTTAGGCAAGTAGATTAATACTAAATGACGTATGAGTTTAAATTTTTTAAGTGATATCGATAATTTAAAAACTTCCTTTATTTGAGTTTGAATCGCAGAAGAAAGAGGAACGTCATCATAACTGAATGAATTCGAAAGGCATCAAGCAAGATGTTTAAGATTATTGACTTGAAAAGCAATGCTTCTACTACACTTCGGGGGAGGCAAAAGTTATCCACATAATTTCTCAAGAGGATATGGTTTCTAATTCAAAGCTTCAAGAAGATGATGTCGAACCTCATCGCAAGAAGAAGTGTCTAAGCCTTTACAATGACAAAGCTTTAAATGCAAAGACGGGCAACATAAGATATAGGAATGATGTTGACTTTCATGATGGAGAACCGTTCTTTGACCACATCGCCTTCCATCATAACTCTCAAAGACATACAACTAGCAATACACTCATAGGTTCAATGATCAACGTTGAGAACATGAAGATAGGTTAATATCGAAGATATATGCACAACTTCGCACGTAACCAAAAGAGCAAAGGTATCTAGCTCAATCAACATCATTAGCCATCAATGAGTGTCGATTAGACCTACGATGCATTTGATTGATGTCGAGCCTTGTCTAGGCCGCTATTCACTTATAAAAGCTCGTCGAAGGTGTCACTCCTCCACATCAAATATCTAGTAATACTATATACTTTGCCGCACTCCATCAGTGTTATTCACGGTTGGTGCCATTTGTTACTACTATCACCGTCGGCAAAGATGTTCAAAGCGACGTCACATAAAATCCACTAACCTCGATAAAGCCTAGAACTATGAAGCATGAACATCGTCTTCCATGAATCAAGAGGACTACTAAGTGGTACTACAATTAACATCAAAAATCATGATTTCGAAGGCAATATTGAATAATGTTAGCTCCTATCAACGCCGATGTTGTCAATGACATCCATGTTTAGCACCGTGTGTAATCAAATTTGTTAAATAATGATAGTATATTCATTGAGACGACGTCGTTCATTAAAGTCATTTTGAAAGAGGAACTACAAGGTATGAATGTCACCGAAGGAAAATATCATTATAGCATCGACTCTCATATGTGCCCTTAGAAGACGCTGCAAATCTACATATGCGATGTTGATGACTGTCGTCGTCAATATCCATAAGTGTTCTTAATGACGCATCTTGTCAGCTACTGAATATCAATATCGAGGGTCATCAATGTCGCCGCTATTCACTGCCGATATTGCCACCAATTATCAATCAAAGAAGGTCACAAGATATGGAGTCGTCATCACCAATATTCATTAGCCTTGTCGAGAGCCATCAATACATCCAAAAGGGTTGTCGAAGCCGCTTTTACTAATGCCGCTTTCATAAATGTTAATACGTGGCGATAATGAAAGTCGATCATTGAAGAAACTATCAGTGCTGAGTTTAGATATACTAAGTATAGACTCTATTGAGCCAATGCCAAAGTTTAGCTTTACGAGCATAAGAATGTTGGTCTTGATGTTCGATAACGCTGCTAATGTCGAAGCCGATAAAGTACCAACCTTGATATTCGATGATGCACCTAATGCCGAAGCCAATGGACGCCGAAGCCTGCCACCTGGGGAAACCTATAAATATGGACCTAGGAGCTTCGTGGAAGCGGACCGAATTCTCTATTCATACTTCTTACATGTTTTCAACTTTGTAAACTGTAAAACAATTTGGGGATTTTACCAATTGTGATACTTGAGTCTTTTACACATAAGGAATTATAAATCAAACAATCGCATAGCATATGGACTATGATTTATGACTAGCATACTTGTCTTTGATTATAATTTGTACTTTTACTTGACTTTGAACTCGAACAAGCATATCATCATCACTTTTTTCTTCATCAACATTATCTTTACCTTTATTAGCGTCCTTACCATCTTTATCATCATCACCATCACCTTTGCTTTATCAGCACCATAACATTCACCAACTTTACCTTCATTAGTACCATTACTATCTTTAACATCATCACCATCACCTTTGTCTTCATTAGGACCATCACTTTCACCATCTTTACCTCCATTAGCACCATTACTATCTTTACCATCATCATCTCCACCTTTACCTACAACAACACCATCACCATCTTTACCTTTATCTTTACCATCACCTTTAACTTTGTTAGTAGTATCACCATTTTTATGTTCATCACTATTAAATTTATCTTCATCAGTGACATCATTATTTTCATGTTCATCACCATCACCTTTACCTTAATTAGTTCCTTTACCATCTTTGGCTTCATCTTCACCATCTTTATTATCATCATGTTTACCTTCATCTTCATCAGCACCATCACCATCAATGTTATTTTCTTCATCATTATTATCAGCATCGACATCTTTTGTTTCGTCATCATTGAGTTGATCATTGTCACCTTCATCATCATTTTCGGCTTCATCACTTTTAGCATCATAATCGTCATTGTCATCATTTTCATTTGTTACTTCTTTATCAAAATTCATTTCTTCTTCTAATTCAGCTTCTTTATTTTTCTCGGTTACTTGACCTTCATCATCTTCTTCTTTTTCCTTCATTTTTTTCTTCAGATTTTCATTTTCTTTCAATAGCTTATTTTCATTTTTTTTAGATTTGCTGTTTGCATAAAAATGGGCAAACACCTTCAATGTAGTCATTGTAGAGCTATAGATATGGGGAGTATAACACAAATGTTATATTAGTATTATGATTGATTTTTGGAGAGCATATCACATGTAGATTATGCTGAAAGTAAATTACAATAAGTAAAGAATACAAATATTTATAGTGGTTCGGACAGAATATGCCTACGTCTAGTGTCCATTTTCATTGTTTTTCCTCTATATCTGTAACAACCCTAATTTTGGTGATTACCTATGAAATTAAATTATAACGATGGTTATAATTTAATAATGAAGAAAATAAAATAAATTGGAGATGAAAATTTGTTAAAATTGTTTATTTTAAATAAAAAAATGGATTTTGTTAAAACAAAATGGATTTATGTTAGTTTGGGGTAAAAATGAGCATTATATGGTTTTCATTCAATAAAATGCAATAATTTTGGAAATTATTGCCAAATGTTGATTTTTATTAATTTTAATGAAGTATCGAAATTTAATATGATAAATATTGTAAATAAAATGTGGAATATTGGTTAAAATCAATATTTGGTTGTAAAAATAATGTTAATAAGGTTTGCTATATTTAATTCAACAAGAGAAATGATTTTATATAATTCTATTGTTAACAATATTGTTTTACGTAAATAATAGTGTAAATTGAAGTATTTAAATAAAAATAAGAATTTAATGATGGAAAATAATTTTAAATGGCTAAAATTAATTTTTTGTATGTTGTGAAACATTTTTGTAAACATAGAAATATGTTGTATAAATTTATTTGGTTAAAATATGCATAAATATGGTGAAAATATGGTGAAATAAAGTGTTAAGATAGATTAACATAGTTAAATTTTAACTAAGTATGAATACATAGCCATATTGGGTGGTTTTGGGTCCGAACCCAAACCCAAATGAAACTCTGGGAAAGGGTAGGAGGTGAGAAAAGTTTGTACGTACATCTCATTCTCCTCCTTTCATTCTTTTCTCCAGAAACTCCATCAATGGCTGCCTTCTCTTAAAATTCAAATTTAGCTCCAAATTGAACAAAATCAAAAGAGAAATTCAAGGAAAATTAGTAAATCAAATTCCTAGAAGGTAATCAATATCAAAACCACAGATTATCTCATCCATTTTCTGATTTTTGAGAAATGGGTTGTTTGTAACTTCTCTTTTTCTTGCTGCATGTCTGTGTATTCTCTTTTTACAGGTTCCTAAAGCTTCTCAAGGCCAAAAAGTCATTAGCTTGCTATTCAAATTGCTTAAAAACATATCAAGGTGAGTAGTAACTCACATTTCTAGCTAAATGTAATTGCCCGTAAGAAATTTGTTTAGTTTATGTTGTGTTTTGATTTACTGTAAACTGTAAACGTGAGATTTCTGGTTTACAGTATAAAGCTTGTCTGGGTTCAACTTTGTGAACCCATATCTCTTTGGTTTCATACCGGAATTGAGTGAAATTATTCAAGATCATTGTCTATGTTTAGTTGTATGTGCATGTCAAATTTCATAGCTTGAATCACTGTGGAAGCACCTGATCAGTGCTCAAAGTTGCAAATGAAACAGGCAGAATTGCTCGTAAATTCCCGACCTCTAGGTCGACCCAGGTTCACTGGGGGTAGACCGTAGGGTCGACCTAAGGCATAAAAGGGTCGACCTTAGCCTTTTCTGGGTCGACCCATGTATGTTTTATTGTCCAGGTCGATTTCTTTTTTTCTAGTGCACTGTTTTGCTTCTTCTGCTTATTTCAGTAAATGTTGTGATCAATTCTTGCAATATTTTAAAGTGTTTTGAAGGGCTTAAACCTTCAATAGGTACGCCAACACTATGGTTGATCCGTACTTCGGATTGATGTGTTTTTGAGACAATTTCTTATGTCGATTTATGGTGTTTTCGGTGATTTCTGCTATTTTCGAGCACGTGTTTTCTAAAACGATTTTGAAATGATTTTTATAATAAAATAACTTTTGAAATAAATATTTTACAATATTTATGATTATTTTTGAAGCTATTAAAATTTATATTCTCTATAATAAAGAGAATTTCAAAGCATGTTTTTCAAACGATTTCAGAAAAATTATTTTAAAACTAGTTTTCTCGAAGCAAAGTATTTTCTGTTTAAAATACACATTTTTGCACTCTTCAAAAGAACGAGGAAGTGATTTAAACGATTTAGTAAAACATGTGGTATAGGACACATGCGTTTACTTTTTCGGTTAATTCCGGACTTGTTCGTTTGAAGCTATACACATTTCATGGACCTTCGGGTTGATTGCCATTACTAGACCTTTGGGTCATTTGGGCTTTTTAACTGTTTGTCCTTCGGGATGTTTTTCCTTCGGGATGTTTGACCTTCGGGTTGTTTGGCCTTCGAGTCGTATTAGGCGCCATATTCGTGATACAATATTTGGCGGGCTTCGGCTATTTGGTTGAGCACGTCCATCTTTTGTGATATGGATCCATCTTTTATGATGTTTATTGATTTATTTGTGATTTCTGAATGTTTTCGCTATTTCGACATTATTGGGCCATTGAGCCGTTTGAGTATTTATTATATGGTGATTACATATTGGAGTTTTGAACTCTTAACCGAGTTCTACATATTGGGATTTGTGGTTGCCATCCTTTGGCATATTTTTGAGATTTGTGATTTCCTATATAGTAGTTAATTGTTGTTGCCATCCTTTGGCAATTATTTGAAATTTTTGATTTCCTATTTAGGAGTTATGGTGTTGATGGACGCCATTATATTGGTTGTTGTTAATGCTAATGATATGAGGCGAATATTGGTGACTAATTGACGTTGTAGTTGAACTTGCCTCTTTCGAGAAACCCTCATATGATATTTTGGTAGTTGATATGTATGTTTAGTGTTGCTTCTTCTCTTTTGAGTAGAAATATTATCATTTATCCCTATACTTCATCTATCGTATACTAATCAGTTTATTTAAGCTAGACTGACCCATGTATTTTATATACTCAGGTCAGACCGAGTTGTTTTAGGTTAGTCACCTGCTGTAGATTTCTACTATGCTGCTTCCGCTATGGATTTTCTTGCTTTCTTTTGATGCTAGTCATCTTTTTTGTAGCCTTGTTGTATTTTGTAAACTCTGATATGTACATATTCTTTTTGACTCGATGTATATATCGTGGTCTATGTGCCACCACTGGTGTATCACTATGTAGTGTACTATGATGTGTCTGTATATGTGTGTGTGTGTGTGTGTGACTACTGTTCTGTGATCTGTTGTATTTGTTGTTGTTATATTTTGTTCTGATTAATCCGTTAGCCACCGTAGTTTTGTGTTAAACATTTATTGAGTATGTCGATCCAATTGAGAAAGGTAAAAAAAATTAGAGCACCCAATCGACGTATTCAATACTTGTTTAAGACAAAGCTTACGGATGGTCGCTCCTAACCAGCCCTATTCTCTACATTAACATACAGTATTACTCCATAATGCTCTTTGTTAATATGGGTCTCGGGGTGGGGTGTCACAGCTTGGTATCAGAGTTGAATTCAGAACAAAATATGATAAACACAGAACAGAACATATATTACAGTACATGAGAGTATAGTATAAGTGTTACATATTCCCTAATCATTGTGTCCTTAATCTTTACTCGCATGGATCTTTCCAAATATCACCGAGTTCTTGTAGCATCGAGTATCTTGCAAGAGCGTGCACTTGATTGGTATGAGCTTCTTATTGCTGAGCTTGATGAGTCTACTCTTACTTGGATCCAGTTTAGGGAGTGATTCAAACTCAAGTTTGTTCTCCAGTCCGAGAAAGCCCTCTTAGCCCATTGCTTCCTTGAGTTGAAGAAAGGGAAGCCTTAAGTTTTCGAGTATGTTTCTTCATTCAAGGCCTTGTCCAAGTATGGTCTCGAGTATATTAGCACTTCTTATAAGAAGAATCTCAAGTTTGTTTCTGGCCTCAAGAAATATTTGAAGAAATCTTTGATGCTTTAGCTTAAGCTTTCATTTGAGGAGTTGGTTGACTCGGCGCTTCATCTTGAAGCAGTCGACAAGGAGAGAGATAGTAGTGATGACACCGAGGTTCGTAAGATCCCCAATAAGAAGAAGTATCCTTTTCATAAGTCCAAGTCTTTTCCTCATAACAAGAAGAAGAAGTCTGTTGGTTCTATCTCCCAGCCTAGTGGAGCACATTTTAGTCAAAAGGGGTGTTTCAATTATGGATCCTCTGATCATTTGATTCGAGATTGTCCCAAACCTCATGTATGCCGATATAGAAAGAAAGAGGGACATCGGGTTTCATCTTGTCCCATTGCTCCTAGTAATGCTAAGTCGGGCAAGCTTAATGTGGTGGATGCTTCTAGTGGTTCTTCTCAGCCCAGAGATACTTCTCCTTCTATTCTTGAAGGTTCTATATTATTTCATGATCTTTCTATTCGAGTTCTCTTCGATACGGGTGCTTCACACTCATTCGTATCGAAGGTACTTGTTGAGGTTATACCATTGGATGTTTCTTGCCTTGTTACTTCTTTGAGGATTGCGAATCCTATTGGGGGATCCACAACACTTAGCATGCTTTGTAGTGATGTTGAGATTATTCTTTGTGGTTTTTCTTTCCATGCGAATCTGCACGTTATTCACTATCTTGGATTTGATATAATTTTGGGGATGGGCTGGCTTGCTTGTTATCAAGCCCGAATCCTATGTTCTGAAAGGATCCTATATCTTAGGCATCCTGATTCAGCTCATCAGTTGTCTCTTGTTCTTCGAAATGTTGATGGTGATTCCAAAGCTTCTTTATTTGCTCTTAAGTCTCAAGATGATGATGATGTATCTCGAATTCCAGTCGTTTGTGATTTTGCCAATGTATTTGAGCCTGTTTCAGGTTTGCCATGCTAGCGGGAAATTGAGTTCCATATTGACCTCATTCTTGGTGCTCAGCCTGTTAGTCGTCCTCCCACGAGGATGTCCACTAAGGAAAATGAGGAACTCAAAACGCAATTGTTGGAGCTTGAAGCCATGCATTTCATTCAGTCCAGTTCTTCACTGTGGAGTGCCGTAGTCGTCTTTGTTAAGAAATCTGATGGTACTCTTAGGCTTTGCATCGATTACCACAAGCTTAACGAGTTAACCATTAAGAATAAGTATCCATTGCCCAGGATCGATGACATGTTCGATCAATTGAGTGGTACTAAGGTCTTTTCTCGGCTCGACCTTACCACCGGTTTTAACCAGTTACAAGTTGCGGAGAACAACATTCCTCTTTCCGCATTCCGCACTCATTATGGTTCTTATGAGTGGCTCGTTATGCCGTTCGGTTTGACGAACGCTCCAGCTTATTTCATTGATCTTATGAATCGAGTATTCCAGGAATATCTCGATAAGTTCGTCCTTGTATTCATTGATGATATTCTTATATATTCTAAATCTGAAGCCGATCATGCACAACATTTGAGGATTGTTTTGAATACTCTTCGTCAGCATCAACTTAAAGCCAAATTCTCCAAGTGCCACTTTTGGGAGAATAAGGTGAAGTTCTTGGCATGTTGTATCTTCTAATGGCATTTCTGTCGATCCATCGAAGATAGAAGCCATTCAGAATTGGAAAAGGCTAGAGAACATTTCTAAGATTCGTAGTTTCCTTGGATTGGCGGGTTATTACCGTCGATTCATCAAGGATTTTTCCGGCATTGTTCTTCCTCTCACTAGCCTTAACAGAAAAGGTATTCGATTTATTTGGTTTGATAAGTGTGAAGCTTCTTTTCAAAAATTAAAAGAACTTCTCACTAATGCTCCTATCCTTGTGGTTCCCGAAGGGAATCAAGATCTTGTTGTCTACACCGATGCTAGTCGATGTGGTCTCGATGTCGTGCTTATGCAGAGAGATCGGGTAGTTTCCAATGCTTCTACACAATTGCGTCCGAATGAAGTTCGCTATGCCACCCACGACTTAGAGCTAGCCGCCATAGTATTTGCCTTAAAGAATTAGCGTCATTATCTTTTAGGCAAGCCCTTTATTCTTTATACTGATCATAAATCATTGAAATATCCGTTCACCCAGAAAGAGATTAATATGCGGGAACAGCGTTGGCTCGAGTTCCTAGCCTCTTATGATTTTGATAACCAGTACACTCCTAGAAAGGGGAACCGAGTTGCAAGTGCGCTAAGTCGCAAGCACTCAGCTGTTGTTTCTATGATGTTAGCCGAGTGGGATGTGTTGGAGACCTTATCTCTTTGTGATATTCATGATCGTGCTCCAGCTTTAGATTCTCCTATCTTATTATTTAGTTTGGAAGCTCGTCCTAGCTTATTGGATCGTATTGCCGATGCTCGGCAGTAAGATCCAGATCTTGTGCGCCTTATTCAGCTTTGTAAGTCTGAATCTCGTGATGATGAGTTAAGGGATTTCAGCATTGATATTCATGGTTTCCTTCGTAAGAAGAATCGATTGATCGTGCCTTGTGTTTCTGATCTTAGGCGGGACATTCTTGATGATTTTCACTGTTCTAAGTATACTATTCATCCCGGCAGTAGCAAGATGTATGCCGATATGAGACGCTTGTATTATTGGAAAGGCATAAAGCATGATGTTGCAAGTTATGTGAGTAATTGCATGACTTGTCAACTCATTAAAGCCGAACATCAGCTTCCCAGTGGTCTTCTTCATCCACTTGAGGCCCTGTTGTGGAAATGGGATCAAATCTCTATGGACTTTATTGATGGCCTACCTCGTTCAAGATCGGGCCATATCAGTGTTTGGGTTATCGTGGATTGCTTGACTAAATCCGCTCATTTCATTCCTATTAAATCTAATAGAACAGCTTCTCATCTATCCAAGCTATATATTAAGGAGATCGTGAGACTTCACGGTGTTCCTAGTTCGATCGCTTGTGATAGAGATCCACTTTAAACTAGTAATTTCTGGCAGAGTCTTCAGAAAGCTTTGGGTACAAAGGTTAACTTTAGCACAGCTTATTCCGCAGTTTGATGGACAAACTGAACAGGTGAATCGTATTCTTGAGGATCCACTTCATGCATGCATTCTTGGTTTTGGTGGTAGTTGGGAAGACCACTTACCGCTTGTTGAGTTCTCTTATAACAAAAGTTTTCAGTCCAGTATCGGTATGGCTCCTTTCGGAGCCCTATACGGAAAGTCATGTCGATCACCTTCTTGTTGGTTGGAATCTGGGGAGAAGTTGATTTTAGGCCCCGATTCTATTCGTGAAGCTTCTGAGAAGATCAATCTTATTCGTCAGAGAATGAAAGAGGCACAGAGTCGTCAGAATTCCTACGCGGACAACCGTAGGAAGCCTCTTGAGTTCTACATTTATGATCTTGTTTTTATTTGTGTATCTCCCTTGAAGGGGGTAATGCGTTTCAGTAGGACCGAAAAATTGGCTCCTCGATTCATAGGACCATTTCCTATCACTAAGCGTATTGGCCCAGTTGCTTATAGAGTATCACTTCCGACTCATTTATCTGGTATTCATGACGTGTTTCACGTCTCTCAGCTTCGGAAGTGCCTTCATGATTCGGATTTTGTTATTGATTCTCCTTATCTACAAGAGCTTGAGATCTCACCTGATTTATCTATTGTGCAACATCCTGTCCGTGTTCTTGCTTCGAAGGTGAAATGCCTTCGAAATAAGAATGTATCGCTCGTGAAGATTCAATGGTCCGCTAATCCCAATGACCGTACATGGGAAATCAGAGAATTTATCGAGCAATCTTATCCTGGTTTTATATCTTCTCGGAGTAAGGGTGAGAATTTTTAAACTCAAGCTTATCTATTTTCCTTTGTTAGATGAAATAAATTGTGTGTATACAGCTCTTCTCTAGGAAATTGCGAGGACGCAATTTTTATAAGGGGGAGTCTGTAACAACCTTGGTTTTGGTGATTACCTGTGAAATTAAATTATAACAGTGGTTATAATTTAATAATGAAGAAAACAAAATAAATTGGAGATGAAAATTTGTTAAAATTGTTTATTTTAAATAAACAATGGATTTTGGTAAAATAAAATGGAGTTATGTTAGTTTGGGGTAAAAATGAGCATTATATCGTTTTCATTTGATAAAATGCAATAATTTTGGTAATTATTGACAAATGTTGATTTTTATTAATTTTAATGAAGTATCAAAATTTAATATGATAAATATTGTAAATAAAATGTGAAATATTGGTTAAAATCAATATTTGGTTGTAAAAATAATGTTAATAAGGTTTGCTATATTTAATTGAACAAGAGAAATAATTTTATGTAATTTTGTTGTTAAAAATATTAATTTATGTAAATAATAATGTGAATTGAAGTATTTAAATTAAAATAAGAATTCAATGATGGAAAATAATTTTAAATGGCTAAAATTAATTTTTGTATGTTGTGAAACATTTTTGTAAACATAGAGCTATGTTGTATAAATTTATTTGGTTAAAATATGCATAAATATGGTGAAAATATGGTGAAATAAAGTGTTAAAATAGATTAACTTAGTTAAATCTTAACTAAGTATGAATACATAGCCATATTCGGTGGTTTTGGGTCCGAACCCAAACCCAAATGAAACTTTGGGAAAGGGTAGGAGGTGAGAAAAGTTTGTACGTACATCTCATTCTCCTCCTTTCATTCTTTTCTCCAGAAACTCCATCAATGGCTGCCTTCTCTTAAAATTCAAATTTAGCTCCAAATTAAACAAAATCAAAAGAGAAATTCAAGGAAAATTAGTAAATCAAATTCCTAGCAGGTAATCATTGTCAAACCCATATATTATCTTATCCATTTTTTGATTTTTGAGAAATGGGTTGTCTGTAACTTCTCTTTTTCTTGCTGCATGCCTATGTATTCTCTTTTTACAGGTTCCTAAAGCTTCTCAAGGCCAAAAAGTCATCAGTTTTCTATTCACATTGCTTAAAAACATATCAAAGTGAGTAGTACCTCACATTTCTAGCTAAATCTAATTGTCTGTAAGAAATTTTTCAGTTTCTGTTGTGTATTGATTTACTGTAAATTGAAAACATGAGATTTCTGGTTTACAGTATAAAGCTTGTCTGGGTTCAACTTTGTGAACCCATATCTCTTTGATTTCATACCAGAATTGAGTGAAATCTTTTCTGGATCATTGTCTATGTTTAGTTGTATGTGCATGTCAAATTTCATAGCTTGAATCATTGTGGAAGCACCTGAAATTAGTGCTCAAAGTTGCAAACGAAACAAACAGAATTTCCTGTAAGTTCCCGACCTCTAGACCGACCTAGGTTCACTGGGGGTCGACCATAGGGTCGACCTAAGGCATATAATGGTCGACCCCAAGGTCGACCTTAACCTTTTTTGGGTCGACCCATGTATGTTTTATTGTCCAGGTCGATTTCCTTTTGTTTCTGTACACTGTTTTGCTTCTTTTGCTTATTCCAGTAAATGTTACGATCAATTCTTGCAATATTTTGAAGTGTTTTGAAGAGCTTAAACCTATCAATAGGTAATCCAACATTATGGTTGATCCGTACTTCAGATTGATGTGTTTTTGAGACAATTTCTTATGCCGATTTTATGGCGTTTTCGGTGATATCTGTTGTTTTCGAGCACGTGTTTTCTAAAACGATTTTGAAATGATTTTTATAATAAAATAGCTTTCGAAATAAATATTTTACAATATTTATAATTACTTTTGAAGCTATTAAAAATTTATATTCTCTATAATAAAGAGAATTTCAAAGCCATGATTTTCAAACAATTTCTGAAAAATTATTTTAAAACTAGTTTTTTCAAAGCAAAGTATTTTTTGTATAAAATACACATTTTTCCACTCTTCAAGTGAACGAGGAAGTGATTTAAATGACTTAGTAAAATATGTGGTATGGGACACATGCGTTTACTTTTTCGATTAATCCCGGACTTTTTTGTTTGAAGCTATACACATTTCATGGACATTCGGGTTGATTGCCAGTACTGGACCATCAGGTCATTTGGGTTTTTTAGTTGTTTGTTCTTCAGGATGTTTTTCCTGGGGATGTTTGACCTTTAGGTTGTTTGGCCTTCGGGTCGTATTAGGCACCATATTCGTGATACAGTACTTGGCGGGCTTCGGCCATTTTGTTGAGCATCTTTTTGTGATATGGATCCATCTTTTGTGATATTTATTGATTTATTTGTGATTTTCGAATGTTTTCGCCATTTCGAGATTATTGGGCCATTGAGTTATTTGAGGATTTATTATATAGTGATTACATTTTGGAGTTTTGAACTCTTAACCGAGTTCTATATATTAGGATTTGTGGTTGCCATCTTTTGGCGTATTTTTGATATTTATGATTTCCTATTTAGGAGTTATTTGTGGTTGCCATCCTTTGGCGTTTATTTGAAATTAATTTTTTATTTAGGAGTTATGGTGTTGATGGACACCATTATATTGGTTGTTGTTAATGCCGATGATACGAGGCGAATATTTGTGACTAATTGACGTTATAGTTGAACTTGCCTCTTTCGAGAAACCCTCATATGATACTCTGGTAGTTGATATGTATGTTTAGTGTTTCTTCTTCTCTTTCGAGAAGAAATATTATCATTTATCCATATACTTCATCTATCATATACTAATCAGTTTATTTAAGCTAAACCAACCCGTGTATTTTATATACTCGGGTCAGGCCGAGTTGTTTCAGGTTAGTCACCTGCTGTAGATTTCTGCTATGCTGCTTCCGCTATCGATTTTCTTGCTTTCTTTTGATGCTAGTCATCTTTTGTGTAGTCTGGTTGAATTTTGTGAACTCTGATATGTACATATTCTTTTTGACTTGATGTATATATTGTGGTCTATGTACCACCACTGGTGTATCACTATGTAGTGTACTATGATGTATCTGTATATGTGTGTGTATATATATGTGTGTGACTGCTGTTCTGTGATCTGTTGTATTTGTTGTTGTTATATTTTGTTCTATTGATCCGTTAGCCTCCGTAGTTTTGTGTTAAACATTTATTGAGTATGTCGATCCACTTGAGAAAGGTAAAATAATTAGAGCACCCAATCGACGTATTCAATACTTGTTTAAGACAAAGCTTACGGATAATTGCTCCTAACCAGCCCTATTCTCTGCATTAACAAACACTATTACACCGTAATGCTCTTTGTTAATGTGGGTCTCGGAGTGGGGTGCCACAATATCTTTGATATAATATTTAAGATACAAGATACAATGGTCTAAAGCTCAATAGAAATAAGATATAGCTCAAGGCAGTCTGTTCGGCTATTCCTATTTAGCTATTATTGGCTGCCTACTCCTATTCGGTGGTCTTTGTTAGGCAGTTCCTGCTAGCTGGTCCTGCTAGGCTGCTCAAGCTAGCTGATCGTGCTAGGCTATTCTTGCTTTCCTCTGTCTTGTTTGCCATTATTGTTGTAAGCTTGGCTCTCTGGAATTCTATCTCATTGTTGTTGGATGCTTTAGTATTTATAGGAGTGAAGAGAAGGTGTGGTTAATTCGGTAAATTGAGAAATTTCCATGTATAACTCGCCCAGAAGAAATATTCCTGAATATGCCAAATGTAGTAAATTATTTCCTAATATAAGCATATTTCATTCCACATATTGGTTGCTCGGTTCGACTAGGAGCTCCGTTTGGGGTAGGTTGGTACAGTAAAATGCATATGGACATGTCGATGGTTAAGTTTGTATGCTTCCATTTTTGGCTCAGCCCCCTTCGGTTCGACGGACTCTCCCTAGGCTTGGTTCGGTATGACACCATGGCACATGGCTCAGTAGGCCTAGTACTAGCTTGGTCCAGTAGGCTTCTCTACCTTGGGTTTTGTGGGCTTCTCTGCCTTGGTTTGGTCTTTGGACAATGCCACCCCTCTTAACCGAGCAAGATTTCCTATTCGGTGCACTAGGGTACCGAACAAAGAGAGGAGGTGCTTGCCTTTGCTTCCTCTCAGCTGCTCCTTATTTCTTTCCATCTCTCATTTCCTTCCCTTCCTTACGTTCGAAACGGTTAGGCACTAAACAGTTGGATTTCCTACTAGACCATTATTCATGCTCTATAAAAATAATATGCTTGATAGGATTCAAATCCAGGTGGATTGGCTGAAAGGCACAAGTCTTTATCACTGTGCTATACAAGCTTTTATGCCATAACTCCTTCATTTCGAGTCAGAATTGAGTGAAACTTGGACCAGTAACTTTGTATCATTGAATAGAGTATTCCAATGCCTTTGAATGTTCCATTTGCCTGAATTAGGTAGTAGCTCTTAAGATAGGACCCGAGTCGGTTAGGTGATGGATAAATTTTAAGATGATCATATCTTCCAATTCATGGCTCGAATTGAGACACGGTTTTGATGTATGTGCATGTCCCGACCTTAGGAACATTTTTAAGTGCTTTGATCGTATTTTCTGACTATGCCAAATTTGCCTTTAGCGTTTTGTCTTGCCCTTGTGATTACCTGATGGTGCTTTTATTATGCACCTTCCAGCTATTTCCATACTCCTTAACATCTTTTCTATTCACTATGCGGTGAGGGAAAATGACCACAATAGCTGTATTTTCTTTTTTCAGCTTCTTTATTTTCATTTTTATATCCTTCAATTATTTGTTGATTTTTTTTTTCATATTTTTGATCGACAACTGAAGATTTTTCTTCAGATAATGCAGCTTTAGCAGATTTTAGCTCTTTTGCCTTTTTATTTTTCTTCTTTTCTCTACAAATTAGAATCATTATTTTTTTTAATTTTTCCCTAATTTAAAAACTTGTAGAGAAGTATATGTTTTGAAATTATTCAGAAAACTGATTATTAAGTTATCAAATATTTGACAGGAAATTATTTGCTATTCATTTTCTATAATAGAATTTAGTGGTATTGTAATCAATTTACCTTTTTGGCAAGGAAATCCTTAATTTTTCTTGGAGTAAGTTCTTTTAGTATTCATTTTGCAAAAGTCTGTTCATTTGTTGATAACTTATTTTTAGAGCAACTATTTTTGTAATATCGCACAACCAATACTACACAAAGAGATATTAGGTGTTATTTTAGTTTATAATAGAAATTATAAAAGATAAAATGAGTTATTAGAGTTACCAATTGTAGGGTTACGCATACACGTATCTTGGACCCTCTTTATTTTTTCTCACTTGTCTCATCAAATGTTTTTCTATTGTTATCGGCCATGAAACGGTTTTCATTTGCTTCAATTTATAAACATATGGTAGTAGCACCAAAGGAAATGCAAAATTTGCATTGGAGAACAAGTATGTCGAAATTAAAAATATAATCGACAATCTTACAACATCGATTGTATTTACTTTTTTTGCTTTTCAAAGCTAACCGAATGCTTATTTTATTATTCTTTATTTTGATCGTTTTTGAATTAGCAAAATATTTTTGTTTGAATGCTTTTATTTCAAAGTTCATATAAGATTACGTCTAATGAGATGTTGTATTGATTGTGATGCCTTCATTTGAGAATCCGAAATTGTTGCGATGTCAATTCCTTTTAGAATTATTTTCATGTCTTTGAAATAAAAACAGTTTTCTTCTATTGAAAAAGAGTCCATTATCATATCTATAGGAGCTGATTCTTTAGATACGTCTTCGATTGTTATAGCTCCTTCCATGAGTTAATTAATAATATTAAAGAATGGAGTTTGCGTCAATAATGTTACATGCTTTTCTTGACGTAGCTTTTTTTTAGTAAGTGTTCTATCAGTATATGGAAAGACTTTAAGCTACTTCTGTATCTTCCTGAATTATCTTTTGGCACTTCAATTTTTTGTTTCTTTGCAGTTGTATTTTTAGTGCTTCTTCTTCTTGGTGGTTATTTTCTTTTGGGGGATGAAAAAACATCTTCTTCTGATTCTATATATTCTGAAGGTTCAGCAGATGTAGATGTTGGGATTTTGATTTTGATTTTGAGAATTCAAAATTGTGAGCAGATGTAGATGTTGGGATTTTGATTTTGAGAATTCAAAATTGTGAGCAGATGCTGAAGATTCAAATTTAGAAGATTTAGATAAATTCGCAAATTTATTGACTTGATGTGGTAATGTTTTTTGTATGTCATGACTTTATATCTTCGCCGGGGTCACCCGTAAAGGTTTTAAAATTATCAAATTAGTGTCGCATATATATGAGTAGCAAATACGTACATGACAAATATTTGACATGCCCATATTTATGGAAAATATTTGAGATTGTATATTTTTTATGTAAACGTATACTAAAATTTCAATCTACCAATCTAAACATTGTTTGACAAATATTTGATATTTTTAGTATTTGCGGTAAAATAATAATTAAACTCACAAAATTACTGACAAATTGTTCGGCAAATATTTTTCTTCCTCGTTTTATCATCTAATTGTAAACTATAATTTCAAGAGAAATTTTCACTAATTTCAATCTACCATAAATCAGAGCTACATATGGTAAGTATTTGACATTCTTAGTATTTGCGTTAAAGGTATTTTTAATATATCAAACTATTCTTAAAATAATTTTTTTAATGCAAATACTTGCTATCATCACCTCATCATTTAATTGCATACTATAATTATAACTACTACCAGTCAAAACTACACATGTCGAATATTTGATATTTTTAGTACTTAGAGTAAAAAATATGTAATATTTCAAGCAATTCCTGATAGTAATAACTTATGGCAAATATTTGCTAGGTAAATATTTGTTATTCTTCATTATTCATTTAATTGTACACTTTTGACAAAATCTATTTCAGTCTATCATAAATCAAAATCATACATGTCAAATATTTTCCATAATCAATATACACAGTAAATGTAACGACCCGATATTTTGGACCATTCGCATCCATTATAAGTGTATAGGTAGACACTCATGCCGGAGTTGAATTGCTCAAAATACCGCGTTGTTAATTTAAATTTGGCAAAACTGAACATATACAGTAAATAAATAATCACAGATCACAGACACAGAGTAATAAGTGCAGCGGAAATAAAAGAGATAGTAGTTCATGAAGCTACTATATAAATGTATAAGTTACATCAGAGTTAAACCAGATACAACGGAAGAATAATATGATACATCAGATACAAATCAGAATACATCACTGGAATCATCGAATACTGAAAGCAGAATAGATGGCTGGATCTTCAAGCAAAGCTCCAACTTCGAAGGTGAGTCTCGAATACTGGTACACTCAGTCTGACCCGAGCGTAAAGCAAAAACACAAGACACTCGAGTCAGGATTAACATTCTTATATTAATAAATCCAACTCAAGTGAAATCGCAATTGAAATACAAGTAACTCAAAGGATGTTTGGAATAACCATCCTTTAAGGATCCGTTAAACTATCTACTAGGTAGTAATGTACGCTAAGTAGATAATGTCTATCAGTAATAATAAGATATCAAAATAGTGTTAAGTCATGGCCCATTCCACCCTTAACACATTTTTATTCCCAAAAGCATATACAAGACCGTAGTTTCCCCAAAACCGGAAGTCACCAGAGGGCAATCCATATACTAAAGGTACAAATCAAAATCGTAGTGGTCGCGAATAAATGGAATACAAGTATGACAAGGCACATGAGGCAATACCCAAGGTAGTGATACTACCGTTCGCCTGATCCGGACTAGTGAGAACGCAACGCCGCAGCGCCCGCAACACCGTGAAAAAACACTCCCAAAATCAAGGGTGCACCAATCGACAACAAGTAATGAGTAGTTCGAAGAAGTGTGTCCACTTGAGGTAGCTAATCCTCCATTGGCCCGGCACAGCTCCTGTTTTAGTCATTTCCAATTTGACACAAGTGTCAAGGCTATCCATTATCGTTCTCTTTCTTCAGTCATCACGAACATCATTCCAACCACTTCATTCTGGATCATCACTCCGCGTATAGTTATTAAAGTGGTTTTCGGTTTAGATAGAGAGTATATCCATAATCGAATTTCGGTCTCTTTAATAACCTTCGAAATTATTTCACCGATTGGTCGTTTATTTATTTCTAAACCAAATCAATTTCAATTTCAATTTCAATTCGTAAATCAACATTTCATTTGTCTTTCGAAATCAATTTCCAAAATTTTCGTTTCAAAACTTCCAAATTCATAATTTCAAAATCTTATAATTCAATTTCAATTTCTATTTAAAACAATTCAAATATTGATTCAAATTCGTATATAAGTTTTATTTCGAAATCATTTAAATTAATTTATTTTAACATTCAAATCAATTTAAATTCATTTACCGATTTAATTCAATATTCGTTAAGTTACTTTATCATTCAAAACAATTTCTATCAAATTTTCAATTCATTAAATCAATTATTTAAAATTCAACTTCCTTATTTCAAAACTTACAATTTGAATTAAACTAAATTCGTCAAATCAATTCTTTCAATTACAAGTATTACATTAATTCCAAAAATATCACATTTCATTTCTTGTTAAAGAAATTCAATTTCACTTATTTACTTTCTTAAATAATTTTCCAAAACTTGCTTAAATAAGAAATTCACTTTCAATTATTTACGAAGTAAAATTCACTTATTCAAAAATTCAATTTAATTTAATTATTAAATAATTCAATCTTATTTAATTATTAAATAATTCAAACTTAATTATTAAATAATTTCAAAGTTTAATAATTTCAAACTCAATTATAATTTCAAACTTAATTATTAAATCATTTCAAACTTAATACAATCATTTCTCAAATTAAACAACGTTCTTTCATCAATTACATCGTTAATATTTTGTTTCAGATTATTAAATATTAACATTTCCTTTCATTAAAAATTCAAATTTTAACTTCATTTCAAAACCATATTATTTATTCAAATAAAATCTTCGTTTTATTTTTAAATCAAATTACTGACCAATCGGGTTTTTATTTAATTCTCTACCCTAAGTCAAAGTTCAATTTGGGTATTTATCATTTCAACCCGATTCCAATTCAATTAAAAATCAAAGCATATCAAAGCATATCTTGCAGTGTGATAACTGGGATGGTGTCAAAGTAAATAAACAAGCAATAACAACAATCAATAACAATCCAATAATCAATTCAAATAACCCCGAAATAACCGTATTAATTCGCATTGTTATTTGTACGAATTAATATAATTATTTCTAGAATCTACACTATCATTTCATGTAGATTAAAGATTATTACATTATGGTTTTCACTTGTCATTCAATTTCAAATTTTTACACTACAACAATTAATCCAACATACGTCGATGGTTCAAAGTGTAATTATCACTATTCTACATGTCAATTAATTTAACAATTAAAAGGGGTCATATTCAACTAATCAATTCAACATATATGTCGATTCAAATTTTCATTATCCTACGTCAGTTTATTTGCATAGTATTTATCACTTTATACATTACAATTTTAACGTCTAATTGTAAACATCAAACAATCAATCATTTAACAACCAAACTGGATTATCATTGCAAAATAACAGATAATGGCGTCAGATGTCACAGGTGAACTGATACAGGTAATAACAGTGTAAATATCAAACAGCAGCATATTTCAATTGTCGTTTCAATTGAAATCAAATTTAATAAATAAAAGAACGTTAATCGTGAGTGAGTGCTCACCTTTCGAGGCTAGAGATGAACGAGAAGATGACACGGATATGCACATGGATACGAATACTGAATTTTGAATTGCGAATCCAAGCAAGACAAAATCGGCTCGAATTCGAAGGACAAGCTGATAATAGAAATCGATGAAACACATCAGAACTGAATTGATGGTATAAGTGGGCACACATATATAATTGTATATATAAAGTCATATTTAACTTCCACACGTATATTAAATTAAATATATATACATTTCAAAATCCACTATTTTAACTTGAAACACACATATAATATGATTTAAATCAAACACAAGTACTTATGTATAAAATCAATCATATCTTATACAAATCAGACTAAAAAAAATCAGGTTGTAAATCTCACATTATTATTCAAACCAAAATAATACACTTCATACCCATATAAACTTGACAGTTTAGATATATAAATTAACACCGACTATATTTTTTATTACTGTTAACTAAAACAACTACTAATGTGTGTCCAACCGCTTATATATATAAAAAATAAACTTTTACACTAACTCACATGCAGACTATATATAAATTATAAACAGAAATTATGTGCAAAATGTTATTTTTTAACAAAAATATAGAAAATCATATTTATATATATATATATACTCGTTTTGAAATCAAGATATCAATAGATACCATATTCAACTCTATACAGGCAGCATATATAAATATCTACTACTGTAAACCAAAACTATATAAACAAATTTAAATAAAATGTTCGCAAACTGAAATAAAATGTTTTATCCAAACTGATATGATTAAAAAAAAATTCTGTGAGAAACTTATATGTTAAACTCAACCTATCATAAAATCTTGTATAAAACTATATATATATGAATACGCAGCGTAACAACCTTACATTTAATACATAGGTTACATCATTGTAAAATAAAGCTTACCTATATTGCGTGTAAAACAAACTTATGCATGAATATATAATTCACTGACAGACAATGTACTCCTATACTCAAGCAAACTTTATAATATAATATATGTAGTACTTTGTAAACAATATGTATAAACTTGCTTTATACGATATTTATAACTAACACATTATATATTTATATAAGCTGTCCAAGTATATAACTCATACATTGTAAAAGCTACATAGAAAAATCTTATAATTTCATAACTAAATATGATAAAATCTATACCTAAGATAAAATGGTAAAATAAAATATAAAACAATATACAACTTACAAATATACAAGTTGAATGGAAGGAATAAGGTGGAAGAAAGAAGGGTACATCAACCAAAGGAGTTGCTCGCATGAAATGGAGGAAGGCGAGGGATGTTGTAGTAGAGTATACGTGGGGTTGTGCTAGGAGGAGTGGGCGGAGGCTGGGTGAAGAGGCTTTCCGTGCTCATAGGCGGTTGCGATGAGAGAGGAGGTAGCGAAGCTTGTATGATGCCATGTGGTGCGGTGCTGGCATGGATCTGGTCGGTGGTGGTCTTAGGTGAAGGCGGAAGAGGTGGCGAGGTGAGGGGAATAGGAGGGAACCACGCCAGCGTCTCTGGAGTTGACCGTGCGTAGGTAGGTCGCTTTCATGCGGCGATGGAGCGAATCTAAGGCCGAGGCGGGCTATGCTCGGTCGGACGGAGTGGATGCGGTTGTGGTGATGTGGCGCACGGCGTAGAGAGGAAGATGGCGGATCCAGGGGAGTAGGAAATTCGGTTTTGGGTAGGCAGATCTGAAGGTGGAGAGGGCGAGCGGATGCAGGCGTTTATGGGTTGAGATGTACGGTGGTTGATGTGAGGAGAGGAGTGGGGCGAACGGTGGCCTAGGGATTCAAGGCCGGGCTATTGTGCGTGAAGAGTTTGGTTTGCAATGAGGCCGTATGGTCCATGCAAATGGAAGAGGAAGAGCACTTACCTGATAATGAGTTGGATTGTATGGATATTATTTCATTTAGAAGCAACTACAGGGAGAACAGAAGAGGAAAGGAATGAGAGTAGAAGTGAACCAACATATAATTTATGAAGTGTGAATACCGAGAGCTACTACGTTGAATTTCATACAATAATAATGATCACCAACGACTGTTTATTTTCAACAGTTGGATAGGTAAAAGAGGAGAAGTCAAAAAGGTCGAGATTGGATACCGGTATGGTTAAGTCATTTTTATCGATTTCGACGAGTACCAACTTCGAAACACATAAACAAATATACTGTTGATATCAGCGCGACATGACAATCAAAACGGTATAGTGATATCAGTGGTACGATTGAATTATAAAAATTCGAATTTTTCTACAATGGAAAATGCAAGAAAAACGCAAGAAAATAAGACCGACGGAGCCAAAGATGTCCGAATTTGAAAAAACGACAAACTGACATCTTGCTCAGAAGATGGTTTAGAATTTTTCTATGTAAAAATATTTAGGTTCCGAAAACATTTTATTTTCATCGCTTTTTAACTAATTGAACTGAAGTAAATTTACGCACGAAATAAACTTTCATATTTTCTGACGAAATTTTACCAGTTGCTATGTTTAACTAGACGCATTCCAAATAATAAATTTTTATTTCAAAATTTTATCATTTAAAATTTTACAAAATTTCAACTAATTACGTTATTAAAACAGTTAAAATTTACGGGTCGTTACAGTAAAATTTTATTTATATATCAAGCATTAATTGATGAACATTTGTTATGTCAAATATTTGCAATATAATTTTTTTCTTGAAATTGAGTACTTAGATGGTAGTACATATTGGTACTACAAGTCTAGGTAGTATACAACATACTACACGTCAATATATGTTCGAATCACACTACGGAAGTTTCGAACCTATGATTTCTCGTACCAAAGTCGAAGCATTTAATCCCTACGACAGTGGTGCTGGTCTATTTGCAATGTAAATATTTGCATGTCTAATATTTGTTCAACTATACGTATAAATTAAAGTAGTATTATTTCAACCAAAAGTGTAACTATCAAACATTTTTTATTATCAATATATATACATATACATATACATATACATACACATACACATATACATATACATATATATACACACATATATATACATATACATATACATATACATATACATATACATATATATATATATATGACAAAATTTCATTCATATTACCTTTTTTTTCTTTATTTCCAAGATTTTCCTTTCGAATGATGCATATTCTTCACAATAATTATCGTTGGTTATTATCTTGGAATATTGAAGATCGCTTTCTACAAATGTACAGGTATTTTTCATTATTTCGAGAAATTACTTCGATTTGTTCTTCGTTTCGTATCGTTGCTCGATTGACACTATAAGCGGCTGATTTTCCATATCTTTGCTCAAGATTGACAGGGTAAGCAACTGGTAATTTGCAAAGTAGGTTTTTGTTTTCGATTGACAACGAGTTTTCAGTTTTTTTTTGTGAATTATAAATCGTGTAATGATTTCGTGATTTGGAAATGATTTTGTATAGAATGTAAGTAGATGAAAGTAATGCCGGTAATTGTTGTCTAATATTTTTAAAAGATGCATATATTTTATAAGTTGTAATGAGAGTGATTTGGGTTTAACTATTTTCAATTATAAGTAGGTGGGCCAAAATTTTCCTTATGATAATGATGATAAATGTCCATAGTCCATATTTTGTGAAAGCTATCCCTTCACAAATTTTCCTTGGGTGATAAATAAAACATGAGTATTGATTAATAAGCAGAGAAATATGATTTTCCAGATCTTTTTGCATTCATGCTATGAGTGAACTAGTTGACTAATTCCTTTAATGATTTATTTTTCTTCCATAAACAACAATAAAATTAGTTTGATCAATAAATTTGGATCTTATATCCTCATGTTAATACGTGTGCTCATTCATCCATTAGTTAAAATGCATTGGTTTAATTGATAAATATAATCTGAATGTATGATATTCAAGTGGGACAAAGAATCTAAAATACAGTATTTCACATACATTCCTCACTCTTTTTTCCCCTCCCTTTATCACATTACCTAATATTTATAGGACAATACAGGGATTTCACTAAAATTCAGCAATTATATATATTTAACTAGCTCTATATTTTCTTCTTCGCTCTCATTCCCAAAAGTCACCAATGAAGGTATTTTTATTTTTATTTATTTTTTAAACCTTTGATGGTACATCAAATTTCTAAGCAAACACACATATGAATTTATATATTTTTAAAATAAAGAAGGTTTTGTAACATGGGTTAGTAATTTTTGTAACTGCAGATAACATGTATATTAATATTGGTGATAGTTGGGCTAGTTACAAAGGGGAAATGTATAGATTATAGAAAAGCAGCAGGATGCAGGGCAAATGTAGTGAATCTGAAGCAATACGGAGGGGTGGGAGATGGGGTCACCTCCAACACAAAGGCGTTCAATGCTACGGTGGATGATCTGAGAAAATACTCAGGCAAAGGCGGTGGTATATGTTGTATGTGCCGAGTGGGAAGTGGCTCACTACACCCTTCTATGTCACTAGCCACCACTACTAGAGATACAGTGTATTCCAATGCCCATGTTCCAACGGCCTCCAACGGCGTTTCTAACGGCTTCCAACGGCTCGTTGGATTTTGTCGTAACCATTTGAAGTCGTTGGAAACCATTGGAATGAAGCCATTTGCGGCCGTTGGAAGCTGTTGGAAAATTTCCTGCATATTTTCCAAAGAGCCGACCTGAAGCTCATTATCTCCTTCCCCAATCACATTTTCACCCAATTCCCCCATTCCACCACCTCCTAGCCTGCTACCGCCGCCCCCAAACACCATCGCAACCACCTCCGACGCCATCTAGAAGCTGCTCCAGCCCATCTCCACCCTTCTAGCTCTCCAAATCGGTAATTTTGCTAAACCTAATATTTAGGTTTTTTTATTTAGGGTTTAATTTGAATTGTGATTGATTCCTACTTGTTAGTGTATGCATATTACATCATGTTATCCCCTAATTGCAACTATTATCCCATTATGAACAAGTTATTACCGATTGAAAATTTTGTAATTTAGGATATTGCATTAGTTTATGTTGATTTGGTTAGTATTGAACGTATGCGTGTGATAGAGTTTATTGCATTTGGAAGCCGTTAGAACGGATATTGCATTTGTGCGAACACGAGTTTTGTATTTGTGCGAACATGCGAATTGATTTAGTGTATAAATGAATTTTGTGTACAAATTTTGTGTATAAATGAATTTAGTACTTATGTAATAAAACGGTAAAATATAAACCAATAACAATTAAAAGAGTTATATATTTAAATTTAATATAAACAAATATTTAAATCCTTAGATATATTTGGCTCCGTCTGACAAGTGTTGTACATGATCGTTTTAGGGATATTCGTTTTTTCCACAAAATGGACAACTCTATTCATCTGATACATCATTTGTCGGATTTGTCCCTGTATTGGACAAGTTACAAACACTATAAAGTAATTATATTTCGTCAATCATATCACTTTAAAAGGTTCACAAAATTTCGACGGCATTTCCTTTACATTCCTTGTGTACACGCATTTGTGTACGATACAAGGAACACGGGGGAAATGCTGCCGAAATTTTATGAAATCGTTTAAAATGATATGATTTACGAAATATAATTACTATTGTGTTTGTAATGGGAAGTAGGATGATCGACCATCAAAGAAGACACATAAGTGGCAATAAATCAATAGTTGTTTATTTAAAATAAAGTTTGTAGAAAAAATATAAAATTTAGTACATGTTTACTAAATCAGTAAATAAAATTTAAACAAAATATAAAATGAACGATTTATAATTTTTTTACTTTATCATAGGTTTTCAAGTAGGAAAAATGGTCAATTACTTTAATGATCGGAGCTGGATGTATCAAAGAAGGGAAATTAATGGCGCAATAAGTGAACATTTTCTAAAAGGAGTACAAGTGTTCATCGAATTTGCTATAAGTAATATTACAAACGATGAAGAAATTCGTTGTCCATGTAGTAGATGCAAATTGTTGAACTATTTAGTACTGAATATAGCTAAGGTTCATTTGCGCCAATACGGTTTCGTACCCAATTATTTGCTGTGGGATCGTCATGGAGAAATTGTAGCCCCTAATAATCAAGAACAGTCGGTGGAGGTCATTAGTGATGATGTTAGTACGAATCTCATAGAACATATGGTCTAAGATGCAGCACGATCAATGTTCCCTACCGATGAAATTGATAACGACGATGTTAACGTCGAAGAGGAACCAAATGTTGGAGCTAAAAAAATATATGATTTATTGAATCATGCTAAAAAAACCCTTTGGAATGGATGTTTAAGCGGCTCTCAATTACCGGTAACTGCAGAATACATTGCAATGAAATCAAAATACAACCTTACAGAAGCTGGATTTACGGCTGTTGTTCAAGCTGCTAAACGTCATATGCCACCCGATAATTTAATGTGCGAAAATTATTATGAAGTGAAAAAACTTATGTCATCTTTCGGTTTGCCATATCAAAAAATAGATACATGTTTAAAAGGTTGCATGTTGTATTGGAAAGAAGACATCAATCTTAGAAATTGTAAAAATATGTAATCAAGAAAGATACAAAACGAGGAAAAAGAAGGGAAAAGAAGTTCCATACAAGCGTATGCATTATTTACCCATCACCCCTAGACTTCAACAGTTATATGCATCATCTGTAACAGCGCATCATATGAGATGGCACAGTGTGAGAACACCTCAAGAAGGTACGTTGACACACCCATCCGATGGAGAAGCATGGAAATATTTTGACAAGAAATATCCCGATTTCGCAGCGAAGAGCCGCAACGTTAGACTAGGTTTATGTACAGACCGCTTCTCACCGTTTTCTCAGTTTGGTTCTAAATATTCATCTTGGCCTATAATAATCATACCTTACAATCTACCCCTTTGGATGTGTATGAAAACTCCATATATGTTTCTCACAATTGTCGTCCCTGGCCCTGATGATCCGACATAGGGCATTGATGTTTACTTACAACCGTTAATCGAAGAGTTGAAAATATTATGGTATGAAGGAGTTGAAACATACGACATATCAAAAAAGAAAAAAATTCGGATGTTTGCTTCTCTGTTATGGACTATTAGCGATTTTCCTGCATATGCAATACTTTCGGGTTGGAGTACGGCCGGTCGTTTTGCTTGTCCTTATTGTATGGAAGAAACACGAGCATTTTCCTTACCGCATGGGAAGAAAATTTCATGGTTTGATTGTCATCGATGTTTTCTTCATATTAATCACCCTTTTAGAAGAGACAAAAAAAACTTCATAGCTAATAGGCATGAGACTCTACGACCACTAACGGTTTGGTCAAGCGAGAATATATATGAACTTGTAAAAGATTATCCAAAGATACACGAGACCAGACAACAAATTGAAATTCAAGGTAAATCGACATTTCATAATTGGTGCAAACAAAGTATATTCTGGAAATTGCCTTATTGGAAAAATCTCTTAATATGTCATAACATTGACGTGATGCATAACAAAAAACGTATTTGATAATGTATTTTATACAGTTTTGAATGTGAAGGGCAAGACTAAGGACGATTTGAAATCTAGACGTGATATAGAGGAAATATGCAATCATCCTGAGCTTCATATGAAGCCCAATGACAGTAAAAAATCCAAAGCATGCTATGAACTAGACATCAACCAAGTTAAAGTACTGTTAAAATGGGTGGAAGGATTACGAGATGGAATTTCCTCTAATCTTCGTAGATGTGTCGACTATAAAAATGGAAGACTGAGTGGAATGAAAAGCCATGATTATCATGTAATGATGGAAAATTTGTTACCCATCACTTTCAAAGAATTGTTACCGGTAAAAGTTTGGACGGTAATAACAGAACTTAGTTTATTTTACAAGGAGCTTTGTTCAACTACGTTAAAAGTTGACCGTCTACTTAAACTTGAAGAAGAAATTCTTATACTGCTCTGCAAACTGGTGAAAATATTTCCTCTGGGTTTCTTTAATGTAATGGAGCATTTACCTGTTCATCTTCCATATGAAGCACGTCTTCGAGGTCCTGTGCAATATGGATGGATGTATCCATTCGAAAGGTATGTTACTATACTGAGTATGTAAATGTTAATTCACTACAACAGTTTATGGGTTTCATAGCGTTTTAAAAACGCTATAACAGGCTACCATAGCGTTTCAGAGAACGTCGTGGAACCACAAGCTATGGTAGACCGGTAACATTACATAGCAGGAAGGAAAACGCTATAATAACTAATAGCGTTTACAAAAGTGCATAGCGTTTTCACCCTACCATAGCGTTTTTTCTCTGTTATTAAACTTAAATGCTATAGGGAATTTAATCTTCATTTAACTTCTATAGCGTTTTTGAGCACATTTTATAGCGTTTCATCAAACCATGTTATAGCGTTACAATGTTTTTCGATAGCATTTTTTGTCATTCTTGTATAGCGTTTTTTATTTTCTACTATAGCGTTTTTGATTCTATTATAGCGTTTTTGATGCATAAATCTTACATCTCATATAGAGTTTCGATAGCGTTTGATGAATCAATAGCGTTTTTCAAACGCAATCCTATATAATATTAATTTTTAGCATTTGTTTCAATTTTCTTTTTTTATATATTATATTATATATATGCACACAGATAGATATATGTATATACAACATTACATAATAACAACATTACATTACATAATAACAACATTACATAATAACAGTCTTGGTCATAATTAGCAGTTTGCCTCCAACATTACATAATAACAGTCTTGGTCATAATTGGCAGTTTGCCTCCAACATTACATAATAACAACATTATCTAGCATAATGTACTAATACAAGTATGAAGAAAACATAAGCATATTACTTAGCCCAGGCATCCATCTTTCCCATCATTTTTGCAGTCACAGGAGATACCTTAGGATTTGCTTGATGTTTCGCCAAACTTGCAGTATTACTCATACCTGTGCAAATTCAATGAACATATGAGGTAATTTGCAGATAATTTTATACTGTCATTACAAAAGCACACTCAGAATTTCCCAACAAAAAGAAAAACTGTAGAATTTCATGTATACATCTCACAGAACAGAGGTAGAACCATTTAACTGTCAAGTGTGCATAAACAGAAACGTGTTTCTACATGTACGAATCATCTCAGACTGAACATCACCGGAAACACCTACTATTACTATAATTTACTTAGTTGTCTTATTACCGTACTATACCCAGAGAATTATTCTACTGTACTCAGACTATTTACTAAAACAGAGGGATATTTAATGTTAGAAATATTTATTAAAGTGGTTCATGAGGGAGTATATTTAGTTGGGTGCAAATAAGTCAACTGAATACTGATTTCTGTCTGAAATCTAAATTTTGCTACCGTAGTGCTTTTATAAATGTGTTATGCATTAAAGATAAAATATTAGCCAAACAATATTTATATAACGCAATAAATACGGAGGTACGATATAACCAAACAATATTGATCACTTAATAGCAGCAAACTGTTTTCGCCAAAAAAATAGTCTTTTTATAATTGTGATTCCACAGTCTTAAAAAAAGATGGAGGTTATATGATAGAAGCAAACAAATTCTTCCAATGAAACCAATACAGGTGCAGGAATATTAAAACCTGAATAAATGCTCATTCCTTCTTACATTCAAGCATTTACTCTCTTTGTACCATGATATATAACCACAATTAATTCATAAAAAAATAACCACTTAATCTCCTTAACACCATAAAAGGCATTCTCTGGACTTTGTATTATTGCTGCAATACTCAACTGGAGATCTAAAATCTATAACAAAAATTACCAACAATAGGTTGGTAACTACTCTAAGCGAGTTTTTATACAAAACTATACTTTAAATTATGAAATGTAAACTCAAATCTTATGTTCCAACAGAGGATAATATAATGTCATGCAAATAATTTGAAACAAGTTTAATACAATTCTACTTTCAAGTAAAAATAAAAGGAAAAAAGAATATCAGAAAACTCACATTATTTGTGTCTTCCATCAACAGCTTTTTTTGGGGCGAAACTAGGCTATTATTAAAGTGCTGAATAAACAAGACAGTGGGGATTAGGCTCTTGAATGGATGATAACTTCTTTGTAACTTTAGGTACATTAATCCAAAATACTCGAGCTATAAGAGAACTAAGGTATCCACTGAAGATACTATTCAGAAATATCTTTCTGCTCCTGAAAAAATTGAAGCAGACAACTCTTCATAGCTAATGAATATACACTGAACAATGAATATATATATATATATATATATATATATATATATATATTCGAATGAACAATTTCTAACCTTGATACCATTATATGCAGGGTGTGAGTAAAATAGGTATATTTGGTTAAAAACAGGCAAAGCACAAAATATTGCAGGGTGCAAGAGGATAGGTTAGCAACAATGTGCATTTATAGAAGTTATAGTTGGTATGATGCTAAATGACGTGTCCCATTTCATAAATTCTTTCATGGTCAATGGTCAATGTAGCAAAGCTAATAATAGGTTCATATATGTAGAATTTCTATACCATTCTTAGAACACTATAAAGCATGTTTTCATACAGTTGTGCTCTTTAAACGGTGCTACTTTTTGATTCAAATACAAATTGCCACCTCTGTATTCACCGTAGGATTTAGATATCCATCGTCATACGTACTTAAAATGCATCAAATTTGCATGTTTTTATAAATACTCACTTTGTTGGAAATGGTTTTTCTTGTAGTGTGAAAACGTTTGTTTGAATGAATTATATATAACATTGTAATTCAAAAGGAAAAAATCTATAACGCATAAAATATAATAAAGAGGTCATATAACATTCTCCTTGAGTCTGAAATTTGTGAAAACGTTTCTCCTTGAGGCTGAAATTTTTTTGGGTCTATACTCTAAATGAGGTCATATAACATTCTCACAAAGAATTATAGTTTTATAAATTTTGAAATGTTCGATTAGATGCACTACACTATGAATCACATGGAAAAAAAATAACATGGGTTAACTATTGACAAAAAAGAGTTAACAATGTTTATCAATCAAAATCAATAAATCAGTCAGGTGGTGCTAAAAGATGTCAGCACAAGTTCGCAACAAAACTCAAATAATTTTTGTTTAAGCTAATATGAAAGAATGACATAATGAGTACTGGAATCAAACCTGCGAACAGCAATTCCCCCAAGAAGTTTGCAGTGAAGAGATAGCTAGTGCAGTTGCACAAAGACCCCTGTTGTTGATCTTCTCAGCATACAGCTCTACACTATTTCCAAGGAAGTTAAAACGTTTTTGAACAACTGAAGTGAGTCCTCTAATCCTTTTTCTTTTCTCACATGGCTCTGTGCTTATGTTCTTTGCCAATAGCTAATATGAAAATGTGCCATTCGCTCCATGCATCAGGCTTCTATTCTTTGCCTAAATTTCAGTCGACATGCTAAGTCGTCACCTCAGTTACAATACCCACCTCAGTTGCAGTACTCAGTCATACTCATCAAGCTTCCCCGCTTTCATTGGTTCACTCACCCGCTTTCATTAATAGATGATGCATGTGGTCCTAAACCAAATCGGGATACAACAATGATAAATCCATTTAGTCTCTTAGAAGCCGAGCACTTTGATCTTCCTTCAGCCTAATGGGATGAATGGCAACGCCATTTTGTGCACTTTTAATTCGATCCCATTTACCAAGGCGGGGTTCCTGAAAGTCATACCAACTTCAATTCAATGTACAAATCCCCACAGACACACAGATTTTACACACACACACAGAGAGAGAGAGAGAGAGAGTGTGTGTGTGTAAAGGACCTAACACATGATCAACAAATTTGCTTGATTGTACGTAGCTTTTGAGTTACAAAGAAATATTATGTATGTAGGAATAGATTTTGTAGAATTTACATAGAATCATACTACATATAGCCAGATATTCAGCGTTGACCTAGAAAAGTCTTTTAATTTTCATGTGCTTCAGCTACATTCTTCAGTACAGGTAACTAACTCAACTCCTTTATTGAGGGATTAATCTTTCTAATTTATACTAAAGTTTTGCTGTACAGTAAGTTTGTTCAGATAGAGACAGAAAGAAATAGGTCTTTTGTTTAGAAAAGAGGAAACTTGAAGGAAAATTATGTGTGTATATAAAAAAGAACTGACCTGGCCAACTCCTGCAAGCAGAAAGCGTCCAGATTTTGCAAATGCATCTACAACAAATGGGATCTCAGATCAAACGGCTTCAAATGATGCTGAAGAGAAACTGCATCTAATAAGGTACCTGATGCAGACTCTACAAATATGCATCCTTCTGAGCAAACAACCAATACTACAAGTGTTGTACAACCTGATACTGAATTCAAAATGGAACATGCATAGAAGTAAGAAAGTACCACAAACGTCGTTAGTAATAACAATATGAAGTTCCTAAATCAGGACTTACCAACAAACTTAGATGAAGATGTGTTTATTGAGACTATTGCAAATGTGATAGATGAAGACCCGTTGCAAGATGAGCCAATTAAGGTACCTGATATTAGTATATACACATCAGTCAATGAAAAATATATGCAAGGTACCAATACTAGTAAAACCACTGGTAAATGCAATGCTTCTTCTAAAAAATTTCAAGGAGCGATGCAAAATCTAAATGAGTATTTTATCTTGGAATGTTAGGGGCATGAATACAACTACAAGAATAAATGATGTATTGATGCTCTTAACTAAATATAAACCAACATTAGTTGGTTTAGTTGTAACCAAATTAAATGAACAAAATTTGGCCTTATTCTTGGATGAAATTTCACCCAATTGGCTAAAATTACTAACAATTCTACTCAAAGCAAAGGAAGGGTTCTCTTAATTTGGGATATAAAGGTTTGGCAAGTTGCACCGGTTTCACTTTCTGAACAACACATAACAGTGGAAGCAATCAATTCTGGTGGTCTTCATATAATAGTATCTGTAATCTAAGCAAGCAATGTTTAGTCAGATAGAGAAAATCTATGGCAGCAACTAATTACCGAATCATAACAAATAGACAAGGAATGACTACTAATGGGAGACTACAATAATGCACTATCCCATTTTACCAAATTCGAGCATTCGACAACTGTTTATTACAAGCTCGCCAAACAGAAATTAAATCTTGAAGCCCAAACCACATCTTGAAGGCCTTGTCATTGCAAGCTGCTCTGCAGGTATATAATATTATTACACAAGAATAATTTCATATCAATTAAATTCATGAAAATTCTATAAAGATATTTTGACTCGTGTCCTCTTTTTTTCTCTTAACAAATATTTATAGTGCGAATATTGGATCATATTTCCAAAGAGAATACTAGTACCGCAAATATTTGTAGTAAAAAAAAACAGGGATTTGCAGAATGAAAGCAAACTGACAGGGATTTGGACAATGATAAACAACAAATTGTTTCGAGGCAATCAACTCAGATACAGCAGTAGTAGAAAACACAGAAGCAAATAATAATGTGCAGTCTCAATTTATAACAAATAATTCCAATGAAACACCCAAAACTTTTCAAGAAAGATAAAACAACTACAGATTTAGAAAATAAATCATTCTAAAATTCAAAGTAACTTTGAAGTGTGCTCACTTCCTAATGCCATGTGTTGCACAAATCTATTAACTTTTCTATCTATTCGGTTTTTTATCCTTAACTCGTCATCTTTATCAACCTGGCCACTGATTTCACTTACTGGAGCTACATTCCACAAAAACCGCACCAAGTAATAGAATTTTATACTAAGTAACAACAAAACCGCACTAAATAAATCATAAAACACAATACTGTTGTGAACAAAAAATAAAAAGGTAAAAATCATAACAAATTAAATTTCGATATATAATTTATCAAATAGATTGTTGCTGCTAAGTGCAAACAAGAAGGACTCAGCTAATATTGTGAAGAATATTAGTTAATTGAAACCTAAACTTAAAATAGTTTTAATGTATATTTTAGAACCATTGTTGTTGCAAAATACTTCTATATTTTGCTTATAATTTTGTGTGAAAATGAATGAAGGGGTTGATAAGCTTGAAATCGGTAGGATTTGAGTTGGCCACTTATAATTTTGCTAATAACTGTAAGCCTGCATAAATGAGAAATACCAAACCCAATACAAAAGCATTTCAAAAATCAAAATGACAAAATTCTAGGTCGAACAAAAAGAATAACGCTTGATCTAACATTTATACTCCTATTCTGCATTTCATTCAATATATGCAATCCATTAATATATAATTTCCTATTGTTTTAACTTATCAGTTAAATTTAGTTAGAACCATCTAATAGGCAAGTGAATGGAATCAAACATGTCCAAGTTACTCATAAAATAACCCAAACTTATTTTACATGAAAAGTATACCATCGCAACCATATGTCCAAGTTACTCAATCTGTGATAGCATGATGTGGTAAGGAAAAAAACAGCAAAGCATAAAATCACATAAGAAATATGTACTTTACATTTTACAAACGAATCAGAAAAAAAAGGGTATAATACCAACCAGTGAGAAAGGAGTATACTGTTTTTCCAGATACTTCTAAAGTCTAATTCACGTGATATGTAGAGCAATACAGGTTGAAAAACCATACAACTGATTGTTAATAGCCAGCCAATAAAACAACTGTGTAACTTCAGAGTCGAATTAGCAAATACCAATCTCCATTTTTGATTAAGTGCAGGACACAGCGTAAACTGATCAATGAATACTCTATTCAGATCAACAACAACCTAAGAATTGTAACTGCAAGTCAGGGAGTTGTTTCTTTAATACAATTTCTCCAGTACAATTTCATTAACATTCCGCTTTTTCTACACATGATGAAATAAAGTGCCATAACAATGTGAATATGGTTACTTAAAATGAAGGTCTTAACGGTTACAACATTCTGTATAAAGACGTGACTTTTTGTTCGAAATGACCTATGAATACAATTTGAACTGCATATGAAATAAGACACCTATGGCATAACTGATAATGAGTGGTACTAACATACAACACACTAGAGTGGGCAACCCAACCATATAGAGTTTTGATGTATGGTATATTTATGTCTAACTGTCGTTATAAACAAAGATTTCATTTACTTCATTTTCATACAATGACTGTACTTTAAACACGTTTGTCCAAAATAAGTTGTGACTGGTTGGTAATATATTCAAAACAGATTTTATTTTAGTTTTTCGTCTTTTACTTCGATGTAGAACCATTGCTTTTCAGGGTACGTCAACATCATAAGACATAACATCCACCAGCGGTTGGATGACTACTTAATTAGGCTGCATATATGAATAAACAACTCAAATAATTTACCCCAGAAAATAGGCATGTATGTCACTTAGCCATTTAAGCATTTATCTGATTAAAACAATGAGGTTGCACTAGTTCAGTTGTATAATACAATGATTTTATAAGCGATTAAAACAATTTCATTAACTCCATTCATATGTGTGTATCAAAATTTGTAAACCTATACGAACGCATTACCAACAAATAAACAAGAAAGCATGAATCTCTTAACAAAATTTCAGGTATGACAACATTGTAAATTTACCTTTCTCATCTGTTTGCTTACTTATAGGTGGGTTCTTATGTTTTTTTTATCGCATCACATATAAAAAAAATTAAGAATTAAACCATAGTTCATTCAACGAACTTCAAGCAAGGAATCTTCTACACGATGATATTCTGTAGAACAATGGAATTGGTTTTAGATATTGATAACAAATATTTTTTTCAAATATAATGATATAACAATGTAGAAATTATTTTCAAAGGAAAGCATCATAATTTATTCAACATTATAAAATGTTTCAAAACCAACTCACCAAAGAAAAACCTACACACGTAAGCCAATTGGCTTACATCTTTTTACTTATATTTTATAGCCTCATTTGTTCTCGTCGTATTGAATGGATTAAAATCAAGAACAACATTCACTGAAATATTTTCCAAGTCCAGTTATTAAACTAGCACTGAATCGTGGTTTCAAAGATGAAACCATTAGCAACTTCTCAAAAAAAAAATTATAAGCTGATCCTTGCCAAGTTTTACACAATAGCTGAAGCCGTAGCAGATAAAGCAGAGATAGTAATTAATAGATTAAGCATCATGAGCAATGAAAATATATATAATAAATGTTGTAGTACCTCTCACGGAAGTTCAAATTGGAGAGGTGCGGATTTCGGGTTCTAGGCAGTTGAAATGGTGGCTGCGCTTAGGGATTGGGATCGAATGTTGATGATAGAGGTTAGGGTTTCGCCATTCAGAAGTTGATCGAAGTTGATGACAGAGGTTAGGGTTTCGCCATTCAGAAGTTGATCGAAGTTGATGACAGAGGATAGGGTTTCGCGATTGAATCGACTGTTGGCAATTTAGTGATTGACGTAGTTATTGTTTGCTGGAGATGACAAGGGAAAGAAAGTGTTTTCTGAAGGAGGCAACGAAGTGAATAGAGTGCATTTTTTATTCCCGCAAAAAATTCGCTTCCCGCCTTTTGATTGAATAGCGTTGAGTACACCTGTTTATTTACCACATAGCGTTGGAAGTCCTACATTACACAGGGGTGGAAGGAGGGTATGCCGAAACGCTATGTATTAGTGCTATCAAAAGTCCATATTTTTGTAGTGATTTAATTTTAAATAGAAGTTAATACTCAACCGAAATAATTTTTATTAGGTATTCAAATCATTTAAAGAAAAAAGTGAGACAAAAAGCTCGAGTTGAAGGTTCTATTTGCAAATCATATATCGAAGAAGAAGCTTCTTTCCTTTTCTCTCATTATTTTAATGATCATGTGAACTTATCATTTGTAAGTGTTCCGCGTAATGATGAGGCCGTTGAATAAAATTCTTCTTCTGAATCAGTATTATCTATTTTTAAACAACATGGCCGACATGTTGGAAAATGTGTGGAAGTATGGCTAGATGATAAAGATTACCATGTAGCACACACATATATTCTTCTTAATTGTCCTGAAGTTGCACCATTTGTTAGGTAATTATCACCTTCCAAGTTTTGTTAAATTTAATACTACACGTATAAATAAATAATAATGTAATATATCATGTTTGTGTTTGCAGTATTTTTGAATCACAAAATCCAAGCGGCGATTTAAGCAAAGATTTCAGTACTTGGTTTTCGAAATACGTTTCTGATCCCACAAATAATGTGCTCGATGAAGGACTGAAACATTTGGCGTTTGGACCGAAAAGAAAAGTTAAAACGTATCCAATATTTTTTGTTAATGGATATAAATTCAACACCAAAGAATACGGTGCTGAAAAATTAACAAACAATATTGGTGTATTTGTTAAAGGCAGTGATGATCCTAATAATCATATAAATGATTTTTATGGCGTGTTAACTCAGATTTTGCAGTTGACATATTTTACAAGACCCACGGAGGATGTTTATTTGTTTAGATGCAACTGGTTCAGAATTGTTCCAGGTTCTGGTATTAACGTGCATCCAAATTATAATCTTATAGAAATTAAACATACCTCGCGTTATCAAAAGTACGACCCTTTTATACTAGCTAAACAAGCCCTACAAGCTTATTATGCCCCTTATCCATCTCTAAAAAGGAATAAAGCAGATTGGTCTGCGGTTTTTAAAACCAAAGCAAGATTTACGTTCGATGGACAGAATATTCCAGACGAACAAGCCTATCAAGCAGATCTGGAGGAAAATGTTGAAATAGCAATTACACACGATCAAACTGATTTTGAACCTTTAAATGATGAGACAAATATATTAGTCGAAGCATTTGAGAGTGTAGTGGAAAACGACATAGAACACGAAACCGAGTCTGGATCAGAAAACGACGAGGACGACTGAGTAATATCCGGTAATTTTTACAATTATTCACATTACATTTATCTTTGATTAATAATGCATTTATCCAAAGTTATACAATTTTAATGACAACAAGTGTATACTCACACACTCAACACATACACACAACATGACACATTTGTAGCATATTGTATTACATTTTTTAATGGTTCGTCATATCATAATTATTATGAATTGTATATGTATGTATATGGCAGGTATATTATGTCTGGCTCTGGTTCTGGCTCTCGACGACGTGGCTCTTCCCAGCAGATTGGAGAGAGTAGTGGTGAGCCACCAGCTCGTCCAGTCGTTTACTTGCAGCTAAAGGCTGATCAGGCGTAAGTATCATAATTAGCAGCATAGCAATTTAATTTTTTGTACATGATATATCTATAATTGTCTACAATTCTATTTTATATTTAACGCAGTGGGTTTGAGTTGGAGCCATCTAAAGTGGTTCTGAACATTTCTAAGCAGGCGTATATGAGCAGGATGAGCGATTGCTGGCCTAAGTGGAGCAAGATCCCGGATGATGTGAGAGAGACCAATTGCCAAGATTTTCTAGTAAGTTTATACCGCTTTATAAAATGATTAATTAAATACAAATAAATAATTAGTAATATTTTCTCATTATACAGGGCGCAGTAGATTTGCAAGAGTCTGACATCAACTTAGTTCAGCGACACTGGAACTCAAAGATCGCTAAGAACTATAAGGAGAAAATGTCAGAGATTAAAAAAGTGGGGGAAAAACCAAAGTGGATGAGCACGGCTGTATGGGATAAGTGGGTTGACTGGTGGAACTCTGAGGAGTTCAAGGTAAATCTATAATGAATCTCAGTAATTTTTTTAACATTTAATAAATAATTATTCATTGTAAATTTGCAGGAGGAGTCAGAAAGATACTCAGCAAACATGAGCAGGAATCCAGTAACTCATCGTGGAGGCTCCAAATCTTTCCAGCATCACCGCGAAGATTTGGTAAATTTATCTATTATCACATTTGTATATTGATCAGTTCAGTAATTAGTTATGTGGAGTTAAATTATCCAAATTATCAATTGCAAGAACGAGCTTATAGACATCCCGTTGGCTTAGTGGACTTATTTGCTCACACCCACGCATCTAGGCAAATAGATGAGTCTGGCAAAATCATATATCAGTGGAGTGATCAGGATAAGACGACTGAGGCATATGTATGCGTTTTTTAATTTCTAATACTTACATCGATAAGTTTATTAATTACTAGCTATGTAAAATAAAAATTACATTCTACTATTTTTCAACTGAAATTGTTTTTTTTTCTCATTATAGTCAAGGTTACAGGAGGCACGGGCTTATGCGCTTCAACAGTCTGGTCGTGATGAGTTGACACAAGAGGAGCAAGATAACATATTTGACGCTGTTATGGATCCGACGCAGCGGAGTAGACGTTATGGCTTCGGAAACGTAACGGTAATTAATCCTTTTACATATGTACAACAAATTAGCGTTTAGATATATAGTGTTATAATATTTTATATGCTGAGACAACCCTTTTGCTATTATTTCTATTTGTAGGCTCGACAAGCTCAAAAGGCCCAAGACAAAGAAGAAATTAAGGACCTTAGAGCTATGATTGAGCAGCTACAGGAGGAGAATCGTCTACGAGCTGTACAGATGGAGCAGTTGAATCAAAAGCTTGCGGAGTATGTGCAGAATCATGGTACCTTTCCTTCGTCGTCTGGTGCTTCCGGAGGCGACGACGAAGATGCTTGAGGAGGTATGCTTTTTAGTGTTTGTGTTTGAACGATGTATATATTGACTTGGAGATGGTTATTATGTGTTTCAATGTTGTATATATTGGTACGGAGTGAGTGATAACGATATTTTGATGGTATGTACGTGGTTTGTTGACATGTTTTGATGGTATTTACGTTGATGGTACGGTTTATGATGTTTGAATGGTTTGATTTGTTTATATTAGTGTTTAATTGATTTATGTGTGTTGTTTATATTGATATTGATATATATATATGTGTGGAAATGGATTGGAAATGTATTGGAAATGGAATGGATTGGAAATGGTGTGGCTGGAAGATGAATAGGTTTGCTGTTGTACAACAAAATAAACCCAGATTTCCAACGGTTTCCAACGGCTTATTGGACATTTTATTCAAACGACTTGTAACGGCTTCCAACGGCTATTAACCGTTGGAGACCGTTGGAAATTCCGTTGAAAAATAGTCGTTGGTTCCGTTGGAAAGCGTTGATTTTATTCCAACGGCTTCCAACGACCGCCAACGGCTGCGAGCCGTTGGAATAGCCGTTTAACCTTGTAGTGCACTTCACCTTGTTTCTGGAACATGACGCCGAGTTGCTTGCCACCACCGTAAGTGTTTTTATTTTGCTAAATATGAGAGCCTCGAAGAATTTTACAAATGTGATCTGTGAATTAGAACCCTCCGTCCATTTTATTGTTTGTCCAAATGTGTCACAAAGAATCTTAATTGGTTACCTACAGCAATAAATTTAATAGGACTCGTCATATTTGATGAATAAATGACGATACAAAATGAACGACTGACATATATGGGGCATACGATGGATGAGCCTTGATTTTACATAGACAGCAATGATTGTATTAGTATAGGTGTTGAATCTGGACTGGGTACGAAATTAGTTGATCTCACGGTTACGTGTTTCATTTTGATGACATTTATATTTATATAATACTTGCAGAAAAATAAAGTTGATTTTATATGTGTGAAGTGTGAACAAGCTGGGTGCAACAAAATTGGGTAGCATTTTAGTTAGGTTCTTCAAACATAGACCGGTTAAAAGGAGTTTTTATTCCCCTTTAATTATTTTGAGCTATAATAAACCTTCGATCTTGTAACTTGTAAGCTAGATGTTCGTGTCACTTTCTTGGATTTGAGTTTTCTTGCAAGATTAATTAACTTTTAAAGATAGGATAAAGGATTGCCTTAAACGGTTATACACAACAGGTTTCATATTCTAGTGATTTTAAAGATGATTTCGTTCCATACACGCATTCAATTTGATGTGATTTCCAACATTGCGTTCATTATCAAGTAGTATCCCTTTCAAAATGAAGCTTTTGTGTGTTGTATTTTATGATCAAAATATTAACTGTGATTTAAAAAAGCAATCAGCATATCCCGTGCAATGTAATTCAAATGAAGAAAATTTATGAATGCAGAATGAGAAAGAATGGCCTGTGATTGATGCATTGCCTTCTTATGGAAAAGGAAGAGATGGTACAGAAAAAAGATATGCAAACTTTATCATGGGAACCAACCTCACTGATGTCGTTATCACAGGTTATTAAGTCATACTCCAATATTGCTAATTCAAGCATGTTGATTAGAAATTCCGTTGTTTATGGTAAACGATCAATGCATGTAGGAAACAATGGAACTATTAACGGACAAGGTAAAATCTGGTGGGACAAATTCCACAAAAAACAGCTCAAATACACCCGCGGATATTTGATAGAACTTTTTGGTATGGTTATGTTTACTTATTTCTCTAGCTAGGCGTTAATATTTTTCTTGGAAATTGCAATGAAAAGAAGCGATAACGATAACCAATGTTAGATTCTGCAATGAGCAAATGCATCTCTTTGCATTAAACTGAATCAAATAGAGTAGAATAAAAATGGAGAAGCATTTCGATTCTGGATTATTTAACATATCAGACTAAATATTACAGTGGAAGATTCAAATCGAGAATGAGTTTGCAATTGTTTTCATTTCGAGCTTCCTTCTCATCCCTTCTTTCAACTGGGATTGCTGCTTTGGCAAAATCCTCGGGCTCAAAACGTGGTTTCCAGATTGATAGTGCGGTTTCTGCTGTTTTGGCCTTCTTATTGCTTCTATTTGGTTTCCAAATCTCCTTCATTGCTTTTACTCCGTCGATCAACTCGTAGAACATCTCCACTTCCTTTTCTTCTTTGTTGATCTCTGCTACATCGATTGATCGCTTTGCACTGGATCTTCTATCGTCCGCCATTGATGTCGGTTGCTCTTACGGAGCTGGGATCTGTATATATAGAAATATATAAAAGAGTCGGTTTAAGTTTGAGTCTTTTTTTAATGCCTTTTCTTTTTGTATGGAACAATTAGCAAGTGGGAGTTCTAGGTTGATCGACTTACGATTACAACTACAAGGTCAATTATTCAATCTTCAACGTTGGTAATACCACGCATGCATGCAGGAACGTAGTAGTACAGAACATAACAATCCTAGCCCCAGTTCGATCCCCAAACACAGATGAAATAAATCCAGATTCATGCTCAGGTGTTCGCATAGAAGACTGCTACATAGTATCGGGAGACGATTGCATAGCAATAAAGAGCGGCTGGGACCAATACGGGATAAAGGTAGGGATGTCAAGTCAGCACATTATCATCCGACGGTTGACGTGCATTTCACCCTCCAGTGCAGTGATAGCCCTCGGATCAGAAATGTCTGGCGGCATCCGTGATGTACGAGCAGAAGACATCACAGCCATCAATTCTGAATCTGCGGTCCGGATAAAAACTGCTGTAGGTCGTGGCAACTACGTGAAGGACATATACGTAAGACGCATGAAACTTTATACATAAGTGGGATAGAAATGCTGTACCTGTGGTTACTAATATTAATTATAATGATGCTGTGGCGACCAACGTTACTATAGCTGGGAAATTGGAGGGAATTAAGAATCATCCCTTTAGAAATATTTGCATGTCCAATGTGCATGCTCAGATGTTTAATCCTAAGTCTAAGAAAATATGGAACTGCACTTATATTGAAGGTAGTTCGAGTAATGTGCAGCCCACACCTTGCATTGCATTGCCGAGCAAGGGAGTCGAGACATGTCCTTTTCCTTCTGATAGGTTACCTGTTGAGAATGTTCACTTTGGTACTTGCCATTGATTTTTATATTACGAAGGATTAAATAATGTTACAAATATAGCACAATGTGTGATCAAGTTGAACTTAGTTTCTGTATTGTACTCTTTTATCTTCTTCTTAGATAAAGATATATAAATATTGATCAGATGTTTGCTCATGCAATTTTTAGCTACCTGTTATATATTGTATTCTTATATAATATTAGTTTGAGTTTGTTTTGTTGAAGTGATTGTTGACTGTAGCAGCAAAGGTAGTTAGCTAGCTTTCTGGAATGAGTCGTGTGCCTGGCATTAACAATACAGCAGTCAAAATTAGAATTCTTTGCATTTAGTGAGAATATCTGTTCATTGATAAAAGGCTGGAACATGATTTATGCAGAGCTTTTCTCTGTTAGCACAAACTACGAATCGAACTCCATGTCTTTTGTTCTTGAGTGTAAGATCGAATTAGCTGATAGTGATACCGTACTCAAGTCATCACACCATATTACTAATTTACCGTTGATCTCGATTTTGAATTCGCTGAGAAGTGATTCTAACCACATCACTTGGGCTTTGGTGCTCGTGAGGCTTCTGTACTCTGATTCAATACTGGATTTGGATATTGTGGGTTGTTCACTCGAGCACCATGATACTGGACTCTCACCTAAGAAGACGCAGTAACCTATAGCTGATCTTTGGTCGCTTGGATTTGATGCCTAGTCAACGTCTGCAAATCTAGTTATTGTACGATTTTTACAACCTTTTAATGCTAGACCGTACACTATTAGAAACAATGTTTATTGTAACGCCAATTTCTGACGACCACCGATGGCTCGTCGATTATTTTGCGAAGGCTGTCGACGGCAAGCAATTGCCGTGGCATAAATGAAAATAAAATAACATAGCCGATGACAGCTGTTGGAAGCCGTCGCAAGCATAGCCGTCGGCGGCCGTCGGAAGCCGTCGCAAAGTCGCGAATATCTTAGCCTCAAACCGACAGTTTTCTTCATTCTCTTCTTTCTCCCCAAATCAGCATCACCTCCTCCAACACCTCCTTCATGCCGTCAGCAAGCTTCCACGTCGTCAGCAAGTCTCCATCTTCAATTTTCAACTCTCTCCATTAGTCATTTCTCTCGGTCGAGACATTTCTTCCTCATTCCAGTTGAACGAAAAAAAAATTATGAAATCCCTAAAATCCATTTTCAAGCTTTCAAACCCCAAATTCAACCTTTCGGATCTTGCACGGCTCCTTAACCACTCCCTATTGCTTCCAATCTCAAGTATAATATCTAATTTTTGTGAAAAACCTAATTTTTAACCTAAATCCAGATTTGCCTAATTTGATAAATTAGGGTTAATTATTGATTGATCTAATTGTTTCCAACAGCTTAATGATGGTTTATAGTATCCCATGGAATACCTATTTTATTTGCTAGCTTTAAATTGTGAGAAGTAGGTATAATTCATGAATTTGTGTATATGTGTAAACCATTATATATGTGTTATTTTTATCATTGTCTTGTATTAATTGAGATGTTTATGTGTTCATATATATATATGTGTGTGTGTGTGTGTTAATCATTATATACACACACGCATACTAATAATTAAATAAATTGTTTTTTAACGAAAACGTCGTAAAAGAATAATTTACATATCTATACTATATTATTATTAGTGAGTTAAATTTCAAGCTCACATAGACCCTCTCGAAATTTGGCAACTGAACAGTCTCCAAAATTTTCTTCCTCTTCGCTGTGGTATTTTTACCTTCCCCCTTTCCTCTGGCTGAAACTTCCGTTCCACCATCACTAATCTCCTTACCGAGTTAGGTTTCAAAATAGCACAAGGCATATTGAGTATTTTGTCAATTTAAAACTGAACAGTCACAGTTCCACCTTTCTCTCTCCCATTTCCGATGCAATTCTAGCACAGCCCCTCCCTTTTGGTTTTCGCTTCCCCACTCCGTACTCTAATCTCAAGACAAACACGGATCAAATCCACTGTGATTCATACTTAACTCGGTTCAAATCCAGAAATCATATCCCAAGACAAACATGGATCCCAAAACTTTGACGCCTTCGCGGCTCTTATGGCGGCGTTGGATTATGGCAGGAAGGAAAGGGACTATGACGCCATTCAAATAAGCATTAATCGGGTCCAGATCTGCCAAACCGCTATCGTTTGAAGACCTTTTCCATTTCCTCCAAAATACCGACAAATAGATCCAGTTCTGGTATGAATTTTTCCTACTTCGAACTTTTTTTTAATGTTTTCGAACTCGGTATATCAGTTGTCCTTGAAAACTGTATTGAAATTTAATATCAGGTCCCTTCTGTTCGTTGTACCCTTTTCTGTTTGATGCATTAGTGGAACAACTGTTCCTTGTATCTGAATCGGTTGGCAACATAGTAGGAGTATATCTGAATCGGAAACTCATGACAAAATCCTAAAACTAAATGAAACTCCGAAGTCTTTGTCTATGTCAATTACACTGTGTGATAATTATAAAAAATGTTAAACTGTTAATTGTTTTGCTTTTTCGTTATATAGTCTTAGGAATGCCTGGATATATTACTTATTGTGTAGTAATGCAATATTATAATATGATATTCAAATTCATAAGAAAGGATACTTAGCACGCAGTTGAGTAGCATTATATATTTTTTTAGAACAAGGCTGTAAATAGTTTCAGTTAAGAAGCAACCCTGACATTGTTAGAATAATTACCCCTTCCAAACTCAAAGATGATTGCAAAATTAATAATCAATCCACTCTTTTTTTTAACACAGGTGGAATTTATAATTTTGGAATAAAGAACAAATGATCTCGATCTTAAAAACATTGACCACTAGCAGTACTCATGCCCAGAGGTAGATGTTTTGATGGAATTTATAAATTTCAAAGATTTCCCACTGCATTGATTTCACAATTTGCACAGTGTTGGTCTATTTGGTATTTCAAAGTTTCACAATTTGCGCAGTGCAAAGGTTTTTCAAACCAAAACTTAAGTTATGTATTATGTAATGTTTAGTTTGCATTTTAACAAGATTATAAGAAGAAATTATTGCATTTACAGTTATTACCTATAAAATCTACCTTTTAGGAAAATATTTTCTAGGTTTTATGAATAAAGTATTTTTTTAATTTTGAATGGGTTTAACATCCACCTTGGATGTTGCATAGATTTTTATAATATTTCTGGAATTTTTTTCACCAAATTGTTTTATCTAAGAGAATTAGGTGGTCATCTCTGGCTTAAATTTGTTTTGAAAGGTATGTAAATTACAATCTCACTGTCTTAAAAATGGTAAACAATGGGAGAATTTGGTACTGAAATGTTGTCTGACTATTGATTTGTATTTTTGACAATTATAGAATTTATACAATTACCAACCTGATGTTCCAATAACCTCAGTGTATTTTTTGTCTGAATGATTACTTACTGATCATCATGAAACTGTTGTTAAATTTGATGAGAGGGCCACCTGATCAGCTGACATTGTATATCACTTACTGATCATGGTGAAACCATTGCTAAAGTTAGCTTTTGTTTACATTTTCACTTGGTTGATTTCTAGCTTAATGATCGATGTATGTTCAAGCATACATAAATATATGCTTTTCTCATATGAAAATAAATCAAATTTTAGTTTGTTTGCTTTACCAATAGTTAAACATGTTACCGAATTAATGCGACAATAGCTGAAAATTAGTTGTTATTTGGGGCTCTATATGGGTAATTTTGGCTAAACATTGACTTAGATTGTAATTTCATTCTTGCTTTTTGGATGAAATTTGAATTTATCTGAAAAAGAAAATGTTACTTTTTAATTATTATGTAACATTGTCTACATTCAAAATGTAAACAAATTGTATATATGTTGTCAAGTCATGGATGTTGGTGCTTAAAGGTCGATTATTTGTTTAGTATGTCTCTATTCCCGCCTAAAATGTGTGCATGAGAGTAATATCCATAGTTCCAGGTGCAGTCAATGGGTTACTGCCACTCCCTCTATTAATCAAGGAATTCATAAACCACTCATACATCCATCCTTTAGGTGTTCTATCATGGAATCTGAACTATTATTTAACAACTAGCAAAAATTGACAGTTGTAACATGTATTTTTTAACAACTATTTTATTTCAGCAGTTGTAATAGGTATTTTGTAACGACTGTTCTATTTCAGCAGTTGTAATAAAGACACTTTTAACAACTATATTTGTACAGCAGTTGTAATATTTATTTATAGCAACTGTTTTAAACAGTTGTAACAATTATATTTCATTAGGTTAATAGGTTAATAGAGATTTTCATTTTCCCTCCTTTTATTTCTTTGGCCGCCCAGTAGAACAACTAAGGACGCAAAAAAAAACCTAAATTGCTCTCCCTCATTTTATTTTCCCTCTCAATAATTTCCTTCAAATTAATCGCAGATTCTACAATCGACCGTAGATTGTAATCGATCCAAAAAACCCTAAATCATCGTCTTCGCTAATTGAAGACTGCAAGTATCGCTCCTAGAGCTCGCCGCTTGTACTCAATCCAAAAAACCCTGAAAAAAACCTAGATCGCAGACCGCTCATACTCGCCACTCGTCATCATCGTCGCCGCTTGTAGTCATCGTCGACGCTCGCATTCCGTGCTTGCTTTGCTGGTTGTGTACTTTTCTAGGCTGCCGCTGTTTTGGTATGTTGTGTCTTATGGTTTGTTCCTTGATAATTTTAATTGCAGTTGTTTAAGTAAAAATAGTAAAATTATGATGTCGTCGTTGTTTTGAGAACGTGATATATATAATACAAAGACGAAAAATCAGAATATACACTACACCATAACAGCCATTTTGTAACCCTTATTTTTTTTAGTTGCCAACACTTATTTGCGTTGTAAATTAATCACAGCAATAAGCGTTGCTAAGCAGAAAATGTGTGACCGAAAATACACATTTACAAATTTTTTTATTGCTAACATATATATGTGTTGCAAAATGTGGTCAAACTGAAATTATCTGCAATGTATTGGGTAAAATAGTAAATAAGCACCCTTCGTTATCCGTAGCCCTAATCCCCCAACTTCTCAATGCTTTTTCATTTCAGCTGCCACTAAAAAAAAGAAATTTTCGACCTGTAGGCGATTTGATTTCGAACTCTCGATTTCTGGCAAATCGGCCTCGAATCAGGCGATTCGATTTCAGCCACGACTTTGCAATCCGATCCTTCCAATAATAAGAGGAAGCTTGATGATGTAGAAGTTGAAGAACTGGGTGCGAAGAATGGTGAGACTAAAGTGAAGGTCGATGAGAAGGATGGCGCTAAGAGACAGCATCTTGATGAATCCGGTAACTTTTTTGTTGTTCTTTTATAAATGCCTGGCTGTATTGATAATATTATGGATTGATTTGAAAGCATAATTTATGAATCTTTTATTTGTATCGCTTTGCTCAGGTGGGGATGGAGTCGAAATAGTTAAGAAAGATGACGCTCTATTAGAAGTAAATGATCAAAACAAATCTGCAGAATATATTGAACCTGGGCATATGGAAACTAACCAAAACTCGGCCGAAATTTATGAGCAAAGTCTTAATACCTCTAGAGAGACAATGAAAAATTCAAGTTCCTAACAACAAGGTTCTTCATTCTATTTTTTTCGATATTTCTTGTATGCATATTTGATTGAAATTTTAATATGTAATATATTTCACATGCTACATTGCTGCTAATTTTTCAGGAGACACAAGGAACTGATGAAGGCTTTCTTTGCAAGTGCCAAGTGTATTGTTTCTGAAAAGGGTGAAGTCCATGAGGAAAGGTGTCAAGACCCAAAAGACGACCTTCGAAAATCGACACCCGTACTTCACTTGTACTCAAAATGCCGAAGATTCAAATGCCGAATCTGGTTCTCGGGAGCTTATAACAACATTAAGTACATAACACAGCGGAATAAATGAATAATACATTGATATACAATATCTGATACAACAGAGTGATACAAATGAATATCAATATACATCAGAGATACGATACAACAAAAAGCAGCGGAAAAGAAAACGATAACATCAGCAGCGGATAATCTCCATCTTCAAAGCACTAATCCAAAAATAACTCGAACTCTCAATAACGATGCACAAAGATAAGCAAATGCAGTCCGATCCAAAGACTGAACTAGCTCCAGAAAATCTATTGAACCTGACTATCTGAAAAACCCAACTCTAGACTGCTCGTGTAGAAAATTATGAGCATCCAGAGTTTAGGAAATAAACAATAAACTCCGGATCAGTCATGGGACTGGTGTGAGCAACAAAAATAGTTTATCTTTAAACAACACAAAAGAATTTAAACATTGAAAACCGCAATGCTTTTGGAAAATGAAACTACCATAAGACCTCCCACCACACACACAATGCAAACGCAGAATTGGAGGAGATTTCTTCTTATGATAGTCAAAGATGCTTACTACGCAAAATCAAATCATTTTGATATTATTATTAGTGCATAGTGTAGAAAACATTTTGAAAGTATAATATTAATCTTAGCCAACATACGACCAGTATCGTATGCCTACTATAGCTACTATGTTCAATAGCAGGTTACCGCCACATTCCATAGCAGGTAATACAACTAAAACCGTACACGTCGCGTATTGTTTTTTTTGGATTTCCAACAAATGGTCAGGCTAAGGAACTTCCTATCCACGATGGGTACGTCCCTGGAATAGACGACCCGAGAACCTAACCGGATCTCTGCCAACACAAGGCCGGGTTACCTCTGCAAAAATAGGTAACTACTGACACGCGTATGCCATCCCCCGATCGTCACCGATCTTCCCGAGGATCCCCGATTCGCAACAACCACAAAGTAATAAATTTGCAGCAACCACAGAGGTTAAGTATCTGGGCTCCATACCATGATACCACCTTTATCCAGAAGGAATGACATACACTAAGGGGCGCTACTCCCTAGAACCTTGCCGCATTCTTCCTGTTTTGACCATTTCCGGGGTGTGAGGCTTGACGAAGTCTCGTCCACAAAGCTACGCTTTGTCACAAAGCCATGCTTCGGGTCAAACAAATGATCAACCTATGATCACAAAGATATAAGATCAAACAAATGATCATATCGCAAATGATCAAACACTGATCATCACACAGCAACACTCAGCATGCCACATTACCAAATTGGGATATATCGCTGATAACTTCAACTACATAACCTCTGAGCTCGTACGTCTCAGAGAAGGGTGTTAAGCTAAGAGAATAAATTCTCCGCCACCAACAGAAATGTATTTGAAAGAAATCTGCTTTATATCTCAAAGTGTAATGTCAGACATGTAACCATACAAGTCTGTTCCGGGATCGAACAGAACCGAAGGCACTTCTCACGAAGCCCTTGCAAATCCGGATAATTTTCAAATCACGTCCAGACTTCCCATCACAAAAAGAGTGATATAAATCTCTATACCGGGAGCTACCCAGTGCAGAGACATTCGACAGGTTGTCCTTTCATTTTCGAAAATATCCGGTCTTCAACACCGATCTTCAAATGCGATCCATATACGACGTATCACTATTCAGAATGGGTTATATGACACAGATGTCTTTTCCCGGCTAACCCGAATAGTGAGCGCAATATTCAAAAACAAATGGATAATGGGATTTCAATTAAGTCACAATTTAAACCCAAACTTTCTTTTCAAATGGTTTAACAAATTACCATTTTAATCTTTTTTAAACAAAAAGATTTAATTCACAAAGTTCACTTAATTTCACAAAGATTCATTCACAGATTTTCCAAATCGATTTCCATTTCAGTTTAATTAATTCGTTAAATCTTTGAATCAAAGATTTAACAAATAGCTTTCAAAACAATTTCATTTTGAATGGTTTAAACAAAACATCATTTTAAATCTGTTAAACTAGACAGATTTAATTCCTAGCTTTTAAAAACAGAATTCATTCATAACTTGGAAAACCATTTTTCAATTCAATCTTGAAATTCCTTTACCTAAATTGGAATTTCATTTCTTATCTAAAAGCTTTTATTCTTTGAAAACAAACAGTTTTCATTTTGGAAATCTGATTCATTTATACGAGTTAAGGTTCTTGGGTTAAATCCAAATTCCCAACTTATACTTTTAAAATGGTTTAAATTCATATAAACACATTTATATCATCTTTACTCCCTAGTTTCCAAATCATAGATTTAATTTCAAACTTGAATCCAAATTTAAATCTAACTATTTAAATTTTCAAAACTCGGTTAAGTTATTTAAAATAACTTTTATCTTTGAAATTCCATTTCAAAAGCTTTTTACTGTAAACCCGAATTTCTAATTTCAAAATCAATTGAAATTAAAATTTCAATTTCAAAACATTAAATTTAAATTATCTGTGACTTAACCGATTTCCACGTGAAATCCATATTTGTGTGTGCAAAGGTGTAGTCCAGGGGTTTCACACACAATAGTGCAACATCATTCAATCATCACAGATCAAAATACAGGATAAAATTGATAAGCGGTACACCATAACGCTTTTCTTTCATTTACAGATCACAGATATATATAGCAGATAAAATTTCATTCATCCAGATAAATAAACTACATTATAGATCACACACAAACCAGTATATATCACAAAGCATCACAGATCAGAAAATGTCAAATAATTCAACATTCAATAGAATCCAACATTCACAAGTGAATTTATTAATCAACTGATTAATTTAAATCAGATGTATCATTATTAATCCGGTTTGATTGTCATAATTTGTTTTTAATTATTTGAAATAAATCTTCTCTCAAATTTATTAGTTAACCTTTAATTATTAACTAATCATTCTAAATTAATGAACCAATTAATTTCTAATTATTAAATTATCATAATTTATTGCTATCATTAATAAATCTTTAAATTTAACAAATAATTAACTAATACTTCAAATCATCATTTGATTAATTTCTTTCAGTAATTATCTATTTATTACTTCTCTAATTAATTATCTTTCCAAAATTATCAAGTGGTTATTCTGAATAAATTAACTTAAGAATTCAATTTAAAACAGATTTGATTAACCCAATTTATTATATTGAATAATTTATTCCTAAATTACTGTTATTAAGTAATTCTACTTAATACAATTCTCAAATTAATTTATCACATCAATTAATTTATCAAATAAATCTCAAGTTAATGATCCTCATTGACTATTCATAATTATTCAATTGCTATTCTTAAGTAATTAAACTCAATTTAATTTTTTTTTATTACCATTTAATTAGCCTATAAAATCATATAATTAATCACTAATTATTTAATTAATCATTTATTGCCAATTTTTAATCGTTTAATTCTTCAATTTAAATTACTAATTAAATTAACTATTAATCATCCATTTGTTAACTTAAGCAGTTAATCTCAAATCTATTTATCGCCCATCATCCATTACTAATTGCAATTAAAAATTTAATTAACCAATTTTTTTACTTACCGTTATAAAGAAATTTACATAAGAGTTTAAACCCAATTATTTAATTTCAAATCATTTTATAAAATATATGTGAACATTTTAAAGTTGTTTAAATACTTTAAATTTTATAAAACTTCATTTATTTCAATCTAGAATTCAAGAGTTAATTTGAATTCCATCTTGACTTCAATAAACATTTTAAAGTTATTAAACAAGTTTGAATTTAAAACAAAAATTTTATTCTATTCAAAATCTAATTGTACAATCTAAATTTGAATTTATATTTAGACCTTTGATTTTGAAACTCAAATTCTAAACTTTGTTATATGATTTGAAACTAAATTGTAAAATCTCAAATCATAAATCAGAACAGGCTTCCAGTTTTAAGCCTGGTAACCATCTTTAAAACTCCACTAGCCCATACAACCGAACACCCGAGCAATTTCCTTTTTTCCCCGCGTCGAACTCGAGAAAAACACATGAACAGCCCAAACAATATCTCTGACACACGCAAACAGGTGTGCACCTGCACCATCCACCGCCGACGTTTTGGCCACCACTTCCATCGCCATCCAGTCAGCATTCACCACCTAAACTCGATCCATCACCCAACACTTGTCATTTTATTGGTAATCGAAATCGAGCTAGAATTTCCAAACCTGGAAACAGTCGAACCAATCGCGACCCCATCCCTGTCAACGTCTCATTCTCGGAGCTCCGACCATCTGACGTCACGCGACTCCGGCCACGTGCTCCCTGACCATCGACGCTCCCCTTCCCCGAATCTCGTACCACTCGATCCCTTAGAGAGGTCGCGGTGGCTTCTCAAATCTCAGCGACCCAAAAACCATTTCGAACCCTAAACCCCTCCCGTTCCTTCAATCCTTTCAACAGAAAAATTATTTAACAATTTTCCTATTTCAATCAACTTCCAGACTTACTTCATACAAAGTTTCAGCGATCGAACTTCCATTGATCTCCCGGAATTGACAAAAATCAAATTTTTGTTCAACTGACAACTGCTTCCTAACCCCAACATTAAAAATCATCAATATTGTTTTAAAAATCCTATTTTCGAACGAGTATTCATGTGATATAATTGTAGTAATGTTTTATGAAATTCGAAAATTTCCGAAGTTTGGAATTATCACTGTAAAAACTTGATTTCTCAATATACATGCATTTTTTTCCCATGAAACTATTTTTAAATTATAACTTAAACTTAAATACAACTTATTTGTTTTGAAATCAAAGCCTGATGTTGATTAGAAAAAAAAATTAGATTTTCTTTGGTTGTTCTAAGTCCTGGAATTTACAGAGAAGTCGCTCTGATCAACATGTATCTATACACAAAGAAATCCCAAAATAGATATATATATATTTCCAAACATCATTCAATCAACCAGATAATAAATATACTTAAGCATTTTAAAAAGAAGTTACTCACCTGATGTTTTAGAAGGAAGGACAGAGCTTTGTCTTTGAAACAGGCTTGCATTTTCAAGCTGAAGCTTTTAAATTTGATCCTTTGATCTGTTTTGATTTGAGTTGCTTTTGTATGCTAATAAAATTACTTGCTTTGCTTAAGATTGAAGTTGAAGCCTTTCTTTTCTTTTCTTTTTTTCAGTTTTGGTAATTTTATCAAATGGACGAACTGATGAGGAAGTTGATACATAGGAGATGTGTTGTAAAGGTGATGTTTGGTTTTGTACTAGGGATATGGCTGGTATGCTTGCATTAAATGCATGAAGCATGTTGCATTAATTACCATGGTCTTTTGTTCCCTTACTTTCGGCTGTACATGTTTGTGTTGATTTGTTTTGGTATTGTATTTACAAGTTAATTCACACTTTATTTATTTTGTACAAAGATATGTTATTATCTTTGCTTTTCTTATACTTTGTATTTTATAGCTTATCTTTTATTTATTTACCTCTATTTATAACTCAAATATTTACTTTAATTCTATCTTTTTAGTTTAAATATTATTATCTTGTGTTTATTTCATAAATTCAAATTATCGTTAACCATCAATTCTAAATTTAATTTTTTTTATATACTTTTATATCTTATTTTCAAACCGTTTGTATTTACAATTTAATTTCAAATCAATATATATATATATATATACAATTTTTAAATCTAAATGATTTAATATATTGGAATTTGGATTCGGGGAAACTCGCAATAAATAAATCGATTAATTTCACTTTAAACCATTTGTTTTACTATTTTTATTCAGAATGAAATAAATTAACAATTTTAGATTCAAAAACTCAATTAATTATTAATTTAAATACTTATAAAATTTGGGGTCGTTGCAAAAGGTGAAGGCATTAGTGTGATTTAATGGAATATACAGTGGCATAATTAAGGCAAGGATTATTATATTAATTTCCTTTTGTTTTTCTTTTCATATAGATCGACTGTGCAGGTTTTAAGCTTCACCTTTGCGTCTGTGGTTGAAGGAGATAATCTTCCGACTGGGAATATTCTGTACTATGGAGATGCTGTTGTTATGCCTGGCCTGATTGATGTGTAAGTTAGATGGATTATATGTACCGCTTTACTAATATTTGTACGTCTGTCGATAAATTGCTATTATATGTCCTTAAATAACCTACAGTACCGAAGTATTAATTATCTCCAAACATTGAATTGAAATTATTAGTCAGTTTTTTTTCACATGTTATATTGACTATTTTTAATGGAAATTATTAAGCATTAAAGTGTTGGATAATAATTGTTATATGTAGAGGATAGCCCATGCTATGAAATTGCTATTTATAAGAGGCTGGTTTTTAATGAAAAGAATCTTGTTGTGTATAATTTCATCTTTGTGAGTATGTAATGGTAACTGAGTTGGAGTAGGAGCACCAAAATCAAAAATGAATATTGCAGCTACGCGGAAGTACCATTTATATAAATTTTATCTTTCAGCCATGCACACCTTGATGAACCTGGAAGAGCTGAATGGGAAGGATTCTCCTCAGGGACTAAAGCAGCAGCTGCAGGTATGCTCAAAGATTTACGTGTATTTTATAATTCGAGCTATTTTAATAATTTTGCAGGCCTATGTAACATATTTATGTTGATTTCTGTTTCTTCAGTTTGTAATCTTCCTGTAAGCTACTAATTCTTTTAGTTTCTTAGAACTTCGCCAAACGATTTTTAGGTTGATTATATGCCCCCACCACCTTTTTTCATTTCTTCTGAAGGTCCTTAAAACAATAAAAAAAAAGGCAAAAATTTATTGGTAATCAGTCGTGTAGCCATCCACTACTTTACATCAGAAAAAATAAATTTGCACATTCTTGTTAATTGTACAGGTTATCTGTATTTTGTTGTACTGCAGGTTTTCTCTTCTTCTTCTTCTTCTTTTTTTTTTGCGTCTTGTATAGCTATATTTAGGACTGCCTCTGCTCTTAAGTTCAAGCCATCTTTTAAGTAGAAGGAAAATGGCTGTGATAATGTTGCATATAGGACATCCTCTTACTATTTTTATTGTGCTAAATTAATCTATCCCAGTTTCGTTTTGTGCCACTATCTCTGATTTGTCCCACGCTTTGTGAAAAGTGAACTCACCTCCTTCGCACCATTCATAATGATCACTATTATCATTTTTGAGCTTGACTTTATGAATAACTATTGTAGTCTCTCTGGTTGCAGAATATAGTTGAGGTTTTAAAACACCATCTTGTATTATTGCGGCAACAGTAGTTTGATAATCACCAAGCAAGTGACATCTATGCAAACCCAAAATATCAACCAGACATTTACAATTGGTCCAGAGTTCAAACCATAAAGAATCAGTTGCACCATCTGAAAGTACTTTGTTAAAAAACTGCTTTCCACATATTCTCTGTCTAAGAATATACATCCACATACATGATGCATTATTATCAATAGGCATTGACCAAAAGTATTTGTCTCTACAATATTTGCACTTCATCCATGCACCCCATAAACTGTTTTTGGCAAGTAAATTCCACATTAATTTTAAACAAGCTACTGTTTTTAGATCAAAAAAAAGTTTAAGACCAGTGCCACCCTCTGCTTTAGGCTTATATAGAACATTCCATGCAACATTATGTTTCCTGCCTCCTCAAAAAAGGTCTGCATACAAAGCATTAATTTTGTCTATTATATGTTCTGGTATTTGATTGACAAAAATCCACTAAAGCATGGTAGGAGTGATAACTGAATTCAGCAGTTCTTCTCTCCCTGCAAAACTTAAAAATTTAAAATCCCAACCTTGTAATTTTGACTGTATTTTGTGTAGCAGGCTCTGGCACTCTGAGTAATGAAGATATAAAGAAGAAAGTGGAACTCCAAGATATGTAATAGGTAACGTCCCTTCCTTAAATTCCAGTCTTCTTTTAATTTCAGCCTTATTTGATGCTGCAGCACTAAAATTGATTGATCAGGTCAAATATTTAATCGAATTTTTTAATGAGAAAAATAAATACAAAATATTATGAAATGAACTTATTATATTGGTAATATGTTTACTGAACCACATTCTGAAAATTATTCGAAGTTTCATAATGAACCCAGTCATATTCCTCTGCAGTATGTTCTTCCTGCAACTTGGACGTATGGGAAGAAATATGGAATGACATTCAATCAGTTTGTAAAATGGTGGAGCGAGAAGCCATCTAAGCTTGCAGGCCAACAAAATATAAAGGTAAATTATGTTCATGGTTGCTGCTATAGCATTTGCGCTAATGATATGAATAAAAGAAAACTATGTTAAGGGCAATTGAACTTTCATATGCCAAATGAATTGTTTCAAAACATAATATTATTATATATAAGAAGATTGATAATAGCCCCTTGTCCAAATCAGCTGTGGCAGTAATAATCACTTAATCTCTTTCTACATAAGAATGATAAAAATTTATCCTTCTTATGTTAACACTTGGCTTTTTTTATCGATCAGGGATCCATTATTAGTGGATATCATGCAGACCTTGTTGTTTGGAATCCTGAGTCACTCTTTACCTTTTATTTTGGCTCACTGCATTATATGTTGGCATGTTTTTTCTTCTACTTGGTTAGCAAAAATAACTGAGCCGGTTTCTCCTTTTTATTGGGATATGATTATTTGTTGTTCTTATTTAGAAGATTTACAGAACCAGTCTGAAAAACTTTCATATCAATACTAACCAAAATGCAGTTCATTATTTGTGTGATATATAGGGTCAGTGCAATGAGTTTACGAAGGGGCAGCGGTTCTTACCATCTTGTACATCCCCAGAGGAGAAGCATCAACTTCCTTCAACATATAACCAGTTTACGAGGTAATATGGATATTATATAATACAGCACATGTGTGTGTGAGGGAGGAAGGAGGGAGGCAATGCCTCAGTTTGAACTGAGGCGAATGACACAAGCTTGAATTGACCTTTTTCATATTATAAAGTAATGATACAAATTACAGGTTTTTTCTTTTCTATTGGAATGTGTGAAACATTGTGTAATATTGACATTTCTTTTCTATTAAATGCAGGCACTTCTAGAGGAAGCGGAAAAAAAGAGGAAGTTGGATGATAGTTCTAAGGGTGGAGTCGAAGATCTTGAAGATGACCCAATTGCGGAAGTTTTTGGTTCCGACACGAAGAAAAATTATTGTCGATTTATGATGGTCCTCAAAATGGAATGTACAAGTTATGTGATTTTTCAGATGGAGGTTTCGTTATATGGCCGGAGTTTCGTATTCGGTATTTGTAGAATTTCACTATGAAATTTACGTTTTCTTTTGTATTTCAATTTGACATTGTTATGAAGTAGTTGATTATGTATTGAATTAACCAACTTAATTATGTATTGTACTTGTTATGAAGTAGTTGACATTGTTATGAAGTAGTTGACTATGAAATTTATGTTGTTATTTGATCATGAATATTGTAAATTTTGGGTTCCTATTGAATGTAGTATAATAAATGTTAGTTATTAATTGTTTATTAATGTTAAAATAATTGACTATATTGAGAATGAAAATATTTCAGCGTTATAAGCGTTGCCAATTAAAATTTACCAACGCTTATAAGCGTCAGCATAGAAAATTAAACAATGTTGGATGGTTAATTTGCCAACGTTTATAAGCGTTGCTAAATAATATACACCAACGTTTATAAGTGTTGGCGAATACAACCTTCCAACGCTTATTAGCGTTGGGAAACTAAACTCCCCAACGCTTATAAGCGTTGGCAATAAATTGCGACGCCCCTATAGCGACGCTAATAAGCGTTGCTGAAACTGTTTGTGACAGTTATACTCGTTGGGAATCACCTGTTTTGGTGTAGTGATATTTTGTACTCTTGGTTGGTCGTCTCACCCTCTGGATCTTGATTGATGGTTGTGGAAGCTCCGAGAATAGTTGTCGAAGATAAGACGCTTGGAGAAATGTCTCTGAGAACTTTGCTTTGCAACTTGTTAAAATGCTACTGAAGCATTTGCTAAAATATTAGGCTAAACCATTTGAGAAAATAATACGATGTCAGGAAAAATTAATCAACAATTACTGTTGAATTGAAAAAAAAATTTAAAAAAGAAGGGAGACTCAACAGAAAAAGAAACAAAAGATCAAGAGAAAAAAATCCCTAAATGAATCACCCAACTAGTATTCTGCCAAAAAATAAAAAATAAAAAAACTTGTGCCATTTACGTCTGTTTTATGCAATTGAGTGTTGCCTTTCATTTAAAGATAGTCTAAATCGAAATATCATTTAAAGATCACAATTAACTTCTCACTCATGCTGAATAACTCTAGGCTCTGAACTGTGATTACAAGGCTAAAATGGATAGCTCAATTGAACTTCAATTTGATCCAATACAATACATTTTCTAAAGAACTTAAATCAGAAAATAATATATTCAACTGAATTGGCTCTTCTAAAGATCAAGCGGTTAAATAAAAAAAGGTCTGTAATAAGGGATAAAAATTATATCTTGAAGTTAGATTTTTACCAAAGACAAAAAATGGACATACTTGTTTGCACCTCTTTAAGGCTATATAACCACTAAAGACTAGAGTACTATAGATGCAATATAGTTGCAGAAGGTAGCTTCATTTGGTAAAAAAGAATCTGGAAAATCATCGTATCCTTTGATATTGTTAATTTTCATACAGAGTATATGTTCATTTTAATGATGTTATATGAATAATAATGGAAGGATATTTCATATGATAATTTGAGAAATGAGCAGCAGTAGTTTTGTTATAATCCTAAACTTTATGGTTATAATGGTTATAAAAAGCTATGTATCTGATCATCGAACAAGAAACTTTATAAAAACTAAAGACATCTTTTCTTTTATTAAATTGAACCCTATACAATCAAACATATTGGTATTTTATATTCTTGCTATGGCATCATGCATGGTAATTGGGATGCGTCAACTGGTCTTACTAACACTTATTTTATTCACAGTTATTTTTAAACTAGATTTCTTCATGGTTTGCTGCTTTGAAACATCCTTTTTCATACTGCTAAACTGGATACGTTCATAACTAAGTTAATTAACTTTTTCAAACTATTTTTGCAGTCATCGCAGCTGCAAATCGTCCAGACAAAATCGATCTTGTTCTTTTAAAGCCAGGTATCAATTTTGTAAGTAATCGTATGCTCAGAAATAATTTTTTTACTATCTATTTTCCACATGAAATATTATAGATAAATGAATTTCTAAAAGTTAACTAGCAAGCTCTACCAGTCATTAACAACTGCAAACCTAAGTATCAGTTTACCAATAATTTTGCTTGGTTACAATATGACCTTTTCCTTACCGTTTTAGATCAGTACGATAAGGATTTCAAATGGTATCGAGCTGAATCCACTCCTGCTGGACGCTATGTTGGACAAGCCTGTTTTCAGTTTAAACACCATATTTATTCTGTTACCTTATATTTCTCAAATTTATATACCACATAAAACCAAATATTATTTTGTGTCACATCAAGAGTGCAATTCCAATATAATTGACATCCATGGTTAAGTCTAATATCCCAATTATTAAGTCAAGAACAACTTATTGATGTGATTCTTTACAGATTACCGTACTGTAATACATTCCTCTGACTAAGTAAAGAATAACTTTTAAGTTCAACTGTAAAGATTGTTTGGTCACCAAACGAGAATTTGAGAGTAATATTGTTGACATTTTGGGAATATTGTATTCGTTGCCATGCAATATTAATTTAAATAAGTTGACTCTTTATTATTGTATAAGATGTGGTGTTATTAACGCCGCAGCATATTTTATACATACAAGACTTTCAATCAATGAAGCATCAACTGTGAGATGTATCTTGACTATGAGACTTATTATCCATTAATATACAGGTAGTTTGTTTTAATTTTGAGCTGCAGCTCATATATTGGTGTAATGGACATTATTGTCCATTAATAAACATAAAAAGTAAAAACCTTCAAATGCCAGAATAAAAGAAGAAAACTGCATCCCTATGCACAACAACACATTCACCATAGTTAGTACCTAATCATTATCATTAGCAATAAATCTTGCTTCTACATCATATTCTGTTCCATTGTTGAGAAGGGAATCGTCGTTGTTGTGCTAGCTTTCTAGGTACTTTTCACGGATTTGATTCCCATGTTAGCAAATATCTTAAAATCTTATGATTTGAATCCAAAATTTCGATTTGATTCTTAACTTTGATAGCAACACCCATATTGAAAATGGATTGATGCTTCTATTATTTCCAACAATATTGAAAATTATGATGTATTTATACTGAAAAAATTAAATAAAGGCAATGGGAATAAATGGTAGATTCTAATTTCATGAATACTTTTGAGTTCATTATGACATTTCTTTTGAGTATTAAATATAACAAAGTACTGTGTGACAGTTGTACTATTGTATCCAAATCAACATGTAAGCAGTTTGCTCAGTTCATAATAGTCATAACAGTACTGTGTTATATTGAAAGAAAATAAATACATAAGCAGTTTGGAAGCAACCTTACTGAATTAAAAAGAGTAACAATTGAACTTCATACAAGAGTCATAAATACAAAGCAAAATCTGTACAGTGCAATATGCAACCAGCTAGAAAGTTGATGTTTCTAATAGTATAATCAATCAATAAGGGAAAACTGCCTTTATAAACTCATAATTATAATGATAATATTGTATATCAAATCTGATAATTAATCATAACCCAATAGAAACTAGACAGAATACATAGAGACACCTTATGAAAATCTATGATTAATTTATCAATAAATTCTTCATTTTCTCTTTCTCTTCTTTTTTCCATTTAAAAAAAACCTGTTCAAAACAAGAAATCATATTCATACCAACTTCAGTATCAAAATTCAAATATTAATACATACTCTCAACAAACAAAACTTGAGCTGGCAAGCTTTTTAAAGACACAACTATCAACTTAAACTATGCACAATACAATACAAGAATTAAGTAATACACATACACAAGCTTCATGCTTAATTTAAATATCATCTTTAAAAAATCTGACGTATTATAATTGAATATAAGACATGTTAGATATAGGAAAACTAATTGCAAAATGGAAGTGAGGTAATGCATATGTTCCAAACTCTAACTTTCATAGTGAGGTGTTCTATTTTCTGAGCATAATGCATAGCAACGTCTTCATCAAATGGGTTGTTGACAAATAGCAGACAATTGGTCGAATTTGAAGAAACCAGAATAATTCTGTGTAGAGCTATTAGTCTGTTAGGAATTGAACATAGATTTATATTAACTTGAGAGTGCTCTTATAGCTGTATACTCAATATTGCAAGAATGATACCATGGAAAATGAACAATATGATGCATGTATATGCCGTGTCTGAGAATAAATTGCATTTGTGAGTGAATGCACTGATTTTCGATGACTTCCGATACTGCAAAGTCTAATCATCAACATTTTTTTCTAGTTACGACAAGCCATATTTCACGCCCTTTCAATAGTTAGCATCTACCGCTGAGTTGTTGCATTGGACACAAAGGATAAATAACAGTCTTGTTTGAATTTATATGCGATAAAAGTTCATCCAACTTTGCTTCTCAAGCATAACTGTTTCAGCTGAAGTAATGCAGCCGCTGTAAGTAGAACATGAATCGGTTCAAAATTAGAAGAAAACAATTTGAGGAAAATGGTTATGCAGTGTGGAAAAACATGATAAGTAGCTAGTTTTAGTGGCTGCTAATTCTATAGTTGCCATAAGCTATGATGGGCTTCTCTGATCTGCTATCATTTTGATTTCTCTGGTGAATTTCGAAGTCAAATTCATGAATGGTAACTTCCACACCTCTTGTATCTTCTGTTTTTAAGCTTATTTCGCTTCGTTGGTTTTTTACAGTCCACAATGATTAATTTAGTCGAATATTTCAAAGCAGTTTCAATACTTTGAAAAAACCTTATATTATGTTCAATCCATATTAGCCAAAATAACACTGTGAAGAATATGTCTTTTAATTTTTGATATGCTATTTTGCCAGTATTCGAGCATAATACCCATGCAAAAAGACCATCAATTTCATTGTTGCCATTGATTAGACACTGTAGCTTTTTAATAATGCAATATAGTAGTGTACTAGAATAATGACATTGAAAAAATAGATGATTTCCTGACTTGTCCTCTTAATTGCATAGTTTTCTTTTCTTCTCTATGTTGGCATTCCACTAGGAATTTTTCTTCTGGTGTTTAACTTGCCAAATTTTGCTAATAGAGCACGCATAGAGATCTTGGGTGAACATGTCTATGGAAGTTTTGTATGATGCTGATGTTAATCAGGCTGTAGAACTTGCTCATTTTGTACTGCTTTTCAATCAGGTTCGATAATTTATTTTGCATACTGTTATGTTGTAATATATATGTTAAACAAAGCCAAAATATGGAAGTTTCATTATTATATTTCTCTACAGGGATATGTTATTGCGCTGGATCTCGAACTTTCGTGCATGAAACGGTATACGGCGAGTTTGTTGAGAAATCAAAAGCACTTGCCATGAAACGTGACATTGGAGATCCTTTTAGAAAGGGAATCGACCAAGGTCTTTAGGTGCATGTCTCTAATATAACGTTTAGATCACATTATATTCTTACTGTATAACATTACCTAACTTGTTACTGTTTAAATTAAAGATAGATGAAAGTCAGTTTAAGAAGATTACGAGCTGCGTTAATTCAGGTGTAGAAAGCGGAGCCACCCTTGAAAGAGGAGGTGGGAGATATGGAAATAATGGTTATTACATCCAACCTACCATCTTCTCAAATGTGAAGGTATATAATATATGCTTGCCATCCAACCTACCATCTTCTGAAATTTGAAGGTATATAATATATGCTTGCTTCAATCTTCTATTAATACTGGATATGTATTTTCATTATTATAATCATCTACGAAATGTTGAATTATTAGAAATTTGTTACCTACCTTGGTTGAAAGAAAAGCATGAATTTACTTACAGATATGCATTGTTGAATCAAAAATTTAATGGTCTAGATCAATTGGTATACTTAACAACACATTTTATCACATTTAAATGTTGAAACCTGAAATGTATTAAATTATCTCAACAAGTTACTTCTTACCTTAAAAGCCAGTGTAATGAACGAGTCTCTTGTTATTCAAATCCTATATAGGAATAAAGGATTCATTTTTATCAAATGATACTGTTTTCGTCTGTCTATGGTTGTTATGAAGAATAATAATATTACAGTTCGAACAATTACAGTTCAAGTATGTTTAATTTTTCACTTCAATGTACATACGCATCCACTCAAATGCAAGGACTATTGATAAACAAAGTTCAAAATGTATACCACAACACAAGAATTGTCATTTTGTAACGGTTATAACCGTTGGTAGCAGGTACGTTATAATTTTTTTACATATTTTGTAACAGTTATAACCGTTGGGAATTATTTCTTTTCCAACGGTTATAACCGTTGGAAATTCCTCGCACACATAGGTAAATTACAAAATTACCAACACTTATAAGTGTTGCAAATTTAGTATAGTTGAACTATATCTTATTCATCATCTAATAGTATTTCTTTCAACTGTATCTATACGAATTTGTAACAATAGAAAACACGTAACTAAATTTCAAAACTAACATATCACCAAATTATAAAAAAACATCAAACGTATGAAATATATTTAACATACAAACCATTCACCATACAAAACATCAAAATATCAAATAACTTTAAAGTGCCACAACCTACAAATTATGTCAAGAAGCTTACAAATAATCGGTCAAGACTACTAACTATATATGATATATATATTCTACGGTTCTATATGTACCATCTAACCCACAACCTGAACCTACAATCTGCGAAATTTGAGTTTTGGTTGTATGCACTGGCCTCGCAGCAAGAAGCACCAAGTGATGACTCGTACCCTCTGTACACGCAACATTAAAGTTTAGTTACGGAGTTGTATATATTGGTAGCTAGTACTCGATGATGATACTTCCAAATAGAGCTCTATGGGGAACGCCCTTCCTCCTCCTTGCACTCCTCGATTTTAACATAGTGGCTGCTGCCACTGGTGGCGTTGTAGAAGCAGGACTGATGCTTTGAATCACGTTGCTCTTTGCACTTCCATGACTAGTGCTAGAGTATGATTCTTCTTCTTTTGAATCCAATGCCATTGCCTTCATCTTCACCTTAATCTTGTTTGCATATTTATTCAAACCTTCTGATGTACCAACAATCTACAATGTAATATCGTACAAACAGTCAATCATATATACAATGTATTTTTGCGTATAAGTGTGTGTGTATAGGATTAAGATTGCTTTGTACCTTGCATCCGAGTGAGCAGAAGCGAAATGAATCAAGGAGGCTGCGCTCGCAAACTTCACATGTGTTGGTGATGCCTTTGCCAGGCCTAGGCTGTGGCCGCTCGTTCAGAAACACGATTCTAGCACTGTTTATGATGTAAGTCTGAACTCCTATCATGTCTAAATATTTCTGGATCTCTGATACTCGAATTACATCATGGTATGATGAGCGTTTTATCTGTAATATCATTTGATTTCGATCAGGTTATCTATTTGCACATTTTTCCAACAGGAAAAATATATATGAATAAACCATCAATTTGTCCAGTAATTGATAAATGTAATGCAGGCCTTATATTATATCTTGAAAGTATTATTCTGCAGTAGTTGTGCATTGTTTCAAAGCTCAGATAAATCCCTTTAGCTCACAAACTCCTAGATGAATGCGTCATCAATTCGTTTCACTTTTAGGAATGAACTTCGTTTGATCAGACTTGAAAACATACTACATTTTTAATTAACATGGAATAATTTCAAGAAAATAGTTTAGGTATATGTATAAGGAGAATTAGATCCTTCAATCAAATGAAATTAAAGAAGAATATCTTCTTTTTAGAGGAGCGTAGAGAAAACAAATAATTAATATGTAGAGATGAATGCTGTGAAATTATACATGAATGATCCAAAAGATTTCATCTAATTACATTGAAGCAAAAGAACATTCGTCCAACTATAAAAACTGAAAACTCGAATAAAAAAACATATTACATTTAACAAAAATGCATCCCAGTTTGGAAAAAAGGAAAGAAAGAGGAAACCTGAATGTCTCTGTGATCGGGATGATAAGCCAAACAGAAAGAACAAAGAGCACCATTCATACAATCCAAGCAATACATATTACACTCGCTTTTATGAGAATCTGCATGAATCTTACATTGCCCAAAATACTTGGTCTTCAACAGTGGCTTCAGCCATGGCGGCCATTTCTTCTTCTCGTCTACATATCCTTCATCATCATTCAACATCCAATCAGAATTCACACAACTATAAAACTATAACTACAATGCATTAATTTTATATGAATTTCTTTTGCTTCAATTTGTGTTCTTGGTCTATGGCTAGTTCTCCTTTTTCTTTTCTGGAAAAGAAAATACCCAAAAAGAATGGTAGTGGGAAACAAGTTGATGACTTCGTTGGGTTCTTATCTAATGAAAATGTAGTAAGCTCCAAAGCAAGAGACCCGAGCCTGAGCCTAAGATACGTGGGCACATTAAGGGAACCTCTCTTTTTCTTTACCATTTCTTTCTGCAAAATATTATTATTCTTCCGGTGACTAATTGCATTTATATTTCTTTATGTCTTTTTCCTTCCTTGGTCCTTATCTCATTTTATTACTCATTGATTTTTGTTGCTAAGTTGCCTAGGTTTTGTCATCCATCTACTTTGATCGGGGTGGGTTTAATTATCTTATTCCTAGACAATAATCTCTTTCCAAATTACACTTCGCAAAACATACACATAAAATGTTAAGACAAAATTTTACATAGGAAAAGCTGTTATCTCAAAAAATACCAATTAATGTATGTGTATAAGTTATAATATAGTTTTAAACAATTTTGTGAAAGATCCAACTAAAGATAAAATCTCACTAATACCTATTTTTTCGCTCAAATATTATCATTAAGTTCTACTATTATTCACTGTACTACTCACATTTACAACACCGTTGACTAAGTGCTTATAAGCGATAAGTATGCAAATAAATGTGTAAGGCTATCATATTTAGGGACTTGTTATGTAAAGCATATGAAGTAAATTTTATTGAACAACTGGTGATAGAAAAAAAAACTTAACTTACAAAAAAGAATTACTTACTAAAGTTAGGTAATATCCAGCTCAAGTGAAAATGTCAATCACCTCTAATCTTTTCCATTATCCATCCATGCCATATAAATAATTTTCTTTCATGTAATGTCTGACCAGATAATATACATAGTCAAGTTCAAATAATCCAAATATTTAATGATCCAGCAGATAAAATAGTTTTCACTAAATTTGATAATCACATTATCAAAGAACCAATATATTATCCAAAGTCAAATTAAATATAATGATCACTTCTCATTCTAACTACATAAAGCTAACAAAGATAATGAACTAACATATCACTATGTGGATCTGGTATTGCAATAGAAGTTAATAATAGGCTTTGCTTATTTAACATGGAAGCAATTGTTGTAAGGAAGATTTTGTTCCAATCCACCAATTTAATAAGTTAGTCCGCCTTAATATCATGGACCCCTTTCTATTTTAGCGATCTTATTTTATTTTTGGTTAAAATTTCATTTTAGGCTTAAGAGAAAAAAATTTATTTCAAGTTTAGGCCTAATCAAAACTAATTGTAAAAATAGGCATGGTTTCATATAGCTTGCGCATTTATGGAATGCGCAAACTATATTTTTTATAAAAAAATTTTGAGTTTGTGCATTTTTTGAATGCGCAAGTACAGAACATAAATAGGTACAGAAAAAGGACTGACTAATTATATCAGCCTCGAAAATGTATGACTAATTATATCAGCCTCGAAAATGTATTTGTGAATTCCAAAAATACACGAATACAAATGTTACCATCTTCTCTTCAATACTACACATTTGCATTTTCTTTTGCTTGTTCCTTCAAAATTGGGAAAAAGTTTACAAAGATCGATTATTTCTTTAGCATTATCTATATATTAACATTTAATGGTTTGCTGTCATTTTTTCTATCTACTGAGATAGTCAATAAAAGTGTACTACTATGTATATTGTAGAAAAAATGGTGAAGGAGAAGAAGAGAGAAACTTGCTGATGATGAAGTGTTTGTATGCCAAACAACAACATCAAAGAGAAACTGGTGGTCATTTTGTGTCATGGGTTTATATATGTAAAAGAGTAATTTAAAAAAGAAAGGGAAATTAAAATTGAATAGGGGAAATAATAATTGAATTAAAATAAATTGTTAATTAGTGCACCGTGGATAGACTTAATAAATTTATGGTATACTAACTTATCAAATATAAAAGGTGGATATACTGACTAAATTGGTGGATTGGAATAGAAGTTACCATGTTGTAACTATTGAAGGCAAAGAACTTACTTGCTAATTTGGGCTAATGTGGGCTAATATCTATATCTAGTGAACAATGTCTTATCTAATATTCCTTCATACCATATAAAATATTGATTTCCATGGTATGTCTAACCATATAAAAATCAAGTTTAAATAATCCAGTTATTTTTCAGTGTGTAGAACAGGTTTATTTTTCATTAAATCCGATAATCAGGAAACCAAATAAAAAAAATAGTATTGCATAATTCTAACCACATTAAAGCTAATGATGAAAAATGAGTTACTAACCTACCCTTACATCATGGGTTTGATGCAGCTACGATTTCATAAGATAGCCCAGATTAAGCTAATATGATTGCCTTTGCATGTTTTCAATGATAAACTACATATTAAATTTTACCGGCACATTATGAACTTTCAAAATGTGCAAGGTAGAAAATGGTAAAATTGTTTTTTTCCTTACATAAGGTTTCCATTGATATCAAAGTAGTAACTTCAATGTAAACAACATCTAAACACTGTGATATTCTAAACGACAATTTTTTAACATATGTTTATAATATATGCTTGAAATGATTCCTTAAATCCAATTGCAAAAAAGGGAAAAAATTAAACTTGCTTTGATACAATCATAAGCTAACATATGACAATTAGAATATGTATAAGATATAACCTAACTTTTATCCAAACTACTAACCATTGAATTATGATCATGGATGCATACAAATTAAAAAATGATTCAGAAAAAAAATTTACGCCTATATGACTATGATTTACTATGAACCAAAAGCATTCCGTCAAATACAAAGGACACATTATCAGAAAGAACGCACCTTTATGCATCAATTCAATCTAAAATGTCGATATGACCTATTTGTAGGTAATTTAGTATAAAGTAGTATTTACACTAATGGAAAATATAATATTTCGAGCATACACAAAGTATAAAAAGGGCACAATAAAAACTGAAAACTTATTCATTTGGATATATGTTTAGACTATAACACAAAGTTATTAACAGGGCCAAACTATGAAAATCCAATGACCTCATAACAGTGAAAAGACATTCTGATATCTAAAAAAGAAGATGAAGTAGCTGACATATGAAGAGACTGAAAATTCATTCTGATATCTAAAAAAGAAGATCAAGCACCTAAGATATGAAGAGTATAAAGCAATCAGTGTTAGCATGATGCATGAAGAGTATAAATTATTTTACTGTAACAGCTAATCCAAAAACAAAACAACTGCAAAATCCAATGAGCTTGTTTCTAACTCTTCAAGCAAATTACCTGTTATATACCCAACTTACTAGCTAGCTTATTTTGAGACTTTAATTAACCAATAAAATTCATAAAAATGCAAATATAACATATCAATAAAGTTGGGCAGTTGCAAAACAGAAAATCGAGTCTTCTGTAATGCTAAAAAATCGAGTCTATTGAATTGACAGAAGACAACTATTCAATGCAGGAAACAAAATTCAAAATCAAATCGAAATTTTTAACTATTTGTTACATGAAATAAAATTTAAAATCAAAACCTACACATAAAACGAAATTTTCAACTATACGATACAAGAAACAAAATTCGACCTTCAATAACAACTTGAATCGAAATTGAAAGTCAAATCGAAAATAAAATTACAATTTTACAAATAGAAAATTGATAAATACCTAAAGGATTGAAGAGGAGATGATGGTTACCATAGACGAGGCGATGGTCGACGGTTATAGGCGATGGCGGTTACTAATTTCATATGGAAAACCACACCAACGGATCGAAGTTCTTCAAGCAACAACATCCAACTATATCTCAAACTCTAGATCTGATGGATCGCGAAATATTCGGGGTAGTTTTGGCCGCTAAAGACTTGGGGCTCAGATCCATGGACATGGCGGCAACCCTAGATTAAAAGCAGGAAAGAGGAAGTATGAAAGCGTTCAAGCTCAAGCGTTAGGATTGCGGTACGCAAGAATACGGAGGAAATTACAAATCTGTCCGCTGTACTTTAGTTTAATTACGAAATTACCAAAGTTTATAACGGTAATAATCGTTGTAATTGATTATAACGGAAATATCCGTTACTAATTTATTACGATAATAACCGTTAGGAATTGAAGGAGAAAAAGTGTTACAACATGGCATGTTTGGTGTAGCGTACCGATTCAAACAAAACTGAAAAGTAAAAAAACATATTTCACATTGTATGTTGTTATGGTAGGGATACTGATGAAATAGGAGAGCAAATGCATGCATTATGGACTAGCCGCAGGAGTGTTCGTGCATAAGGTGGATCAATTGGACAACGTGATAATTTAATTTCATGTTGGTTACATATTTTTATATTTTGACTACTTTCAAGACATGCACAGCCATACCACTGTTTTCATATCTGCACATGCCAGTTTTTCACTTCTCATGCACATCCATACATTTGGTTTTAGCATTATTTACTCTTTTTGCTGTCTGCACCTTTGGTTTTACGCATTCAATATTTTGCCTATATATATATTTTTTTATTCAACATTGAAACCATAATGATTTATTTTTGCAGTCTCATCGGAGTAGCAACAACGTCACAACTGGTGTTAATATACAATTTCAGCAGCAGCCTAGAAAGTGCAAATTATTGAGTTGGCAAAGGAATGTTGTCGTAGAAGCAACAATCGCATCTACCGATCCTACTGTTTTAGTGCATCATGTACCACTAGGAGCAGATGTTTGGAAAGTTTGGGTCGATGCGGTGGTGGATCCTAAAATTTTTCTATTTAGGCCTACTTCAGATATCTATACGATTAGACAAACGGTTGGGACGTCTATTGTTTGGCATAAAGAATTTATCTTTTTTGATTAGTACGTATATGTACTTTTATTGATTTATATGATGGATTTTGTTATGTTTTGGAACGGAGTTATGAATTCATAAATGGTATAAACTTGTTTTTGAATGTGAATGGTTCGTGTTGTTTCAAGTATTTGAATGGTTGTGGTTATTATTAATGAAATATTATGGTTAATAGTAGTTGTGAAAAGATGAATTATAGTAGTTTGTAGCAGTTCTAAAAATATTTGGTGCAACTGTCATCGCTAGTTGTAGTACATCCTATTACAACTATTACAAAGAGTTGTAAAATGTTAACACAACAGGCAGAAACAGTTGTTAAAATATTTATTGCAAGTGTCGTAAACAGTTGTAAATAAGTCTTTTACAACTGATATTTGCAGTTGCAAAAAGACTTATTACAACTGCTTATGCAACTGTAGGTGCCTCTTGTAAAATAATCCCGCTCTATTACAACTGCGGATATAAAGACTGACGGATGCCAGTTGTAATAGACCTATTACAACTGTTTTTGACAGTTGTGAAAGGGTATTTTTGTTGTAGTGATTTTGAGTCTGAATGATTACTTACTGATCATCATGAAACTGTTGCTAAATTTGATGAGAGGGCCACCTGATCAGCTGACATTGTATATCACTTACTGATCATGGTGAAACCATTGCTAAAGTTAGCTTTTGTTCACATTTTCACTTGGTTGATTTCTAGCTTAATGATCGATGTATGTTCAAGCATACATAAATATATGCTTTTCTCATATGAAAATAAATCAAATTTTAGTTTGTTTGCTTTACCAATAGTTAAACATGTTACCGAATTAATGCGACAATAGCTGAAAATTAGTTGTTATTTAGGGCTCTATATGGGTAATTTTGGCTAAACATTGACTTAGATTGTAATTTCATTCTTGCTTTTTGGATGAAATTTGAATTTATCTGAAAAAGAAAATGTTACTTTTTAATTATTATGTAACATTGTCTACATTCAAAATGTAAATAAATTGTATATACGTTGTCAAGTCATGGATGTTGGTGCTTAAAGGTCGATTATTTGTTTAGTATGTCTCTATTCCCGCCTAAAATGTGTGCATGAGAGTAATATCCATAGTTCCAGGTGCAGTCAATGGGTTACTGCCACTCCCTCTATTAATCAAGGAATTCATAAACCACTCCTACATCCATCCTTTAGGTGTTCTATCATGGAATCTGAACTATATTCTTTTTGCTTATACCAACAATGAATATATATTAGATGAAAAAGGTTTAAGACAATGGTATTAAAAATTAAATGTTATCGACATTCTCATCTAACCAACCCTTTTATACAAATTTGTTCTTCGGTTCAAATAACATCCACCTCTATAAAGTACTATCTTTCGATTATATCATGCATTTATTAGGTTATAGTTCTTCCTGATGAATTCTCAACCGTTATTTGTATAAGGAATAAAATGTACGTCGAACAATATAAATTAACCTTTGTGATATATTTGAACATAGAGCTATCGTTTTTGTACATACTCCATATAAACCAAGTTGTATGGAATTATATACAAAGTTCACATTTTCACGCTTTCAGTTCGAACAAAGTGATGATAATATGTATTAGCTAACTTTGTCCTGCAGAAAATATTAACATTTGTATTTATGATGCACCTCGGTGAGAAACTATTTCATCCCATCTACTTTCCATTTCATCTTATTAACCTTCCAGTTACCCATTTACAAATCAATTACAAATCAACCCCTCAAATCAGATGTCATTGGGGTCCTCCACCATGTTGGTGATGTCGTAAATCAATCTGTCGGGAATGGTTCAATGACTACTAAGCGCGAGCTTATCCTATATCTTAACTGGTATCTGTTGCTTCTGTATTATTCATCCCTCGGCATACATGCCATTGAATTTCTACAGTATTCTTAGATGACCATTATTTTATCTCAACTGCAGTGGTAACCGCATTGTCGCTACACTGTGGGGGCAACAAAGCAACCTTGATAGACGACTCCGCTATCATTGACACCACTAAAACAATTATCCTTACATAAATGACCGTAAAGAATTACCGGGGTATATTTCCTATATCTACATATCCTCATATACTTTGTATATATATATTTGTTAGTACTAACACATTGCTTCTGCTTTGACGTGCAGGTAAGCCAAGCCTGAGCTCAACTACTGCAACATTTATTTACACTGATTAGGATATTAGTGAGGGATCTGATTTATTGAAGAGGTCAATCCCACCAACCGCATATCAATATTACTTGCTATGTAAATAGAAAATACGAGGACAAAAACAGAAACAAAAAAAAATTTGCTCTATTTTATCTCTCTATTTAACAGGTTTAAAAAAGAAAAATTATTTCAGCCTCCTAATAACACTCCTATATTTTGCAATTTTTTCAGCTTTCGCAAAAGGAAACTGCCTGCGTTTTCAGCTCAAGACATGCAGTTCAAAAAACCAACTGGGATAATCACTGATAAGTGCATATCCGAAATAATTAGCTCGGATCTCCCATCTGTGTATGAGGTAAGTATAGTACTCCTCACTGCCTGCCTAGCTGCCTTAACTGGAACAATTTTTAATTTCAATACAATGCGCTTCCTTCAAATCCTATCTAATGAATTGTTTTTTTATAGTATGGTTGTCAAACCATTTGCCTTTTACCTGGGGTGATAACTGTATTCCTGCATAACTGATCTTATACTGTTTGCCAAAGCTTTGCATGCACAACTTCATTTTCAGCATCGAAAGTAGCTTTTTTACGTTTTATTGTAGCAACACTTTATTGTATTAACATAAATTACAGAATTGTCATTTTAAATGTTCATTTAAAAGTTCAAAAATCACTTTTATAATTTGTTCTTCATGTCACATTATTTGTTTGTTATTCCTCTTATCACCTATATAAATCATACATGCAGTTTGATATATTTATCTTTATACATTTTTTTAGCTTTGGTTTAACCTTAACCATAATTACTGTATGTCTGTCGTAGTTACATTTATTATGTTTTCTGACTACATTTGACTATCTGTTTTCTCTTATCATAATGATAAATCTATACTATTATATTATTACTGAGTTATATTTCTAAAGCACAGAAGCATCCTCAGTATTTAGAACCGAACCGTCTCCAATTTAATTTTCTTTCTCGCATCGCTGCTCTCCCTTTCCTCCTATTTCATCTACCATAAATAATAAACTATCGCGTCACCCTTCCATCTTACCGCCGTCGCAATGCCAATTGATTCCGACTAATTGCACAATTGTCTTCCAGCTGCTTCCCCTCTCTGTCCCTTCTGATTTTCGTCATCCCTTATTCCGAAGTTGTCATCTTCTTTGAACATCGTACGATTGGTGGATAGCCCTTCATTGACAAGCTGTCTTCAAAATTGCCAGCTCTTCTCCCCTCTGTGATATGATTTATAACTACATAAGTTCCTGCGCATTAATAATGGTGAGTCGTTTATACAACGTTATCCATGGATTATCTGAATACGCATGTCAATGGGATAGTCAGTCGTTTATATAATGTTTAATATCCTCTTTGACATCTTTTATTAATCTAATTATTTTCATATATAATCTACTAACTATATTGTTTAAGTACTATAATTTTAATGCCAATGCTCCTTTTGGCTGATTAATTTCGGTTTCAGGTAGAAGGAGCTCTTTACATAGCTGCAACTTAACGTGCATCATTCTTGCATTTTGTATGTTGGTACATCATTAGAGATTTTGTTAGGTGATGGTATTTATTATTTTTATACCAACAAATTAGAGAACACATTTGAGTTTCAAAGTTTTTTCTGAATTAAAACTATATATATGGGTTTTATTATGTTTAACTATAGTGTTGAGTTGTATAATTTTAGTGTTGAATTTGTATTAGTAGTCACCTTATTCTTCAATATAATAGTATAGATTGTATTTGTAGGTGTAGTAGGCTTATTTTGATTAGTTTAACAACTGTTCCCATTACTCTGTAGCCATTAAAGTGCTGCACTTACCATATAACTTGATAATTGAGCTACCAAAGTTTTTTTTAGATAATCATGGACCAAAACCTATTGGCATTCATTGAAAGTTATATCTTAGTTATAAATTTTGATTAACTATTCCCAAATTGATATCCATGTTTTTCATGTTCCCTGCCTCAAATTAACCATTCTTCATTGAAAACAGTGAAGGAGATTCTTCGAGATTGACTACTAGGTTGTAGATTATGAAATTAAGATGAGCAAAAACAAGTACATTAGCAAGTGTAAAGTAGGGTTAGATGATAGGATTTGGCTTTACTAACAATAAGAAGACTTTGACCAGGTATAGCATTCTAGATTATTTCAATTTTTTCCTTACTTTTTATGGACTTCTAAATGTTATATTCAATTTTGATAAATATGATATTTATAAATAAAAAAACAAACAAATTTATATTGTTGAATTTCAATATTGGATGTATATGTTTTTATAATTTTATTTGACCACGAGTCCGTATGCTAGCTCGGGAACTACCAAAAGAAAATCCCAGATCATGTTATGTAGTTCATTGTTCTTTATCATCTTTCCTAAAATAATTGGTTAAATGGGAACTGAATTGTAGTGGTTGTTGGTGCGTATAAAAGGGGAATAATGGTTACCAATGATTTTCTTTGTCAAGAACCAACAAGTTAAATTTTGATAGGGTGGCAATGGTTTAAATCTTGGTGATTTAATTTAATATGTTAAAATTTATTTTGAATATTGTTTTAAGTTTATATTATTTCTACATCGATAAAAGATGGTTTAGTTTCAGCTTTTTTGGTATCGTTGAGAAAATAATTTTCTTTGAATTTATACCGCGAATGCTGCCAACAAGTTTCAATCATAATATTTGTTTGCTGAAATCTATACCACTTATTTTTTTTCTGGATCACTTTCATGTATTTCCTTTTGATTGTTTAAATGACAAAAGGAAATAGTATATTAGTCAAATAGTATATTACGTTTATGTTTGATCAAAGTAAACCTTTAAATTCATCAATTGCAATGGATGCATTTGGACATTTGTCTGATTCCAACATTGTTTTAGTATAACATGGTAAGGACTGTTGCTTCATTCTGCCCTATGCCTGTAATATTCCAGTTACAGTCAAACTAAGTTACTGTTATATAATATTTATAACATTTAAATTCATACTGCATTTGGCCTATATATAAATTTTAGTTTACAAAGTTTTTTTAATCTTTATTGTACACATAAATGAACTGATTTCTTCAACTTTCTGACATGAGTACATTTCTTACTTCCAGCTGGAGTGGAATGATGATTAGACATGTTATTTGCCATACAGAAGCAGTTTCGATAGAGTTTGTACCATCTTTTTCCTTTGTCCTGATTTTCCCTTTATATGCGCAAATTGTATCATTTCAATTTAGAATCATCATCAACCACTGTCATAATATTGACTTTTACGTGAACAAGAAATAATACAAATCTTTCTTTATATATTATTTATTTCTATTTTTATGTCATATCAATTTTATGCTTTGAATCATATCTCCTTTGTTATGTGAGTACAACAACCTGAATTTTTGGCGTCCAAGTTCTATAATTTAACTTTACAATCCATGTTCAGCCTTTATTGCTGCAAACAACACAATATCTGCATTTTTCACCGCAAAATCTATGTTTTTCAACACAACATCTGTATTTTTAAGTTACCTTTTGATGAGTTTAGGTTTAGTAAATATCATCTGTTTTGTCTACATTAATCATCCATAGAGTTCCAAGGATTATTTGAGTGATTCAACGGATAAAACTTAAACTTTCCATTCCTTCATAAGGTTTTATCCCTGTTTTGATCAAATTCGTCATTAACTATATAGAAATTAGCTTACGTACGTGTGCGAAGCACGGGTTCACACTAGTCTACTATAATACGCTGAATTAACCTTATTCGATAAAATACGCGGAATGTGGTAAATTAATAATTTTTCAAAATATATAAAATTAGTAAATTTCCAACCGTTTACAAACAATAATATATTATATAATAAATAAGAAGTCAAATTATAAAACTTTCAATTTTTCCCTTATAGAGTATTTGGCCCCGTCCGACAAGTATTGTAAATGATCGTTATATAGATATTCATTTTTGTTATAAAACAGACATTTATATTCATCTGATACAATACTTGCAAGATTTGTCTCTGTATTGGACAAGTTATAAACACGGTAAACAATTACATTTCGTACATTATTTCATTTTAAACGGTTCACAAAATTTCACAGTCAGTTTTTTTTCTTCTGTGTACACGCATTTGTGTACAATACATGAAACAAAGAGGAAGTGCTGCCGAAATTTTGTTGGATCGTTTAAAACGAAATAATTTATGAAACGTAATTGTTTACTGTGTTTGTAATGGAAGTAGGATGACTGACCATCAAAATAAAAAACCACAAACCAACATTTCAATATTTTATTCTTAAGTTGGATTAAATTGACACGTATAAGATTATGTATCAATATGTTGAAAAATAAAATGTCAATTCGTAAAATGGCCAATATTTATTTTTGAATTAAATAGGAAAAATGATCGATTGTTTTATTGATCGAAGGAGATGGATTTTTCAAAGAAGGGGACTAAGAGACTCAATAAAGGAAGATTTTTATAATGGTATAAACGTATTTGTTGAATTCGCTTTAAGTAATAACGGAAACGATGTAGAGATTCGTTATCCATGTAGTAGGTGTAAACATTTGAAGTATTTGTTACCAGATACTATGAAAGTTCATTTGTGCAAAAATGGTTTCGTACCGGAGTATTATGTTTGGGATCGTCATGGAGAAGTTGTAGCACATACTCCTGCAGAGTCTGAATTAGAGGTGGCTGGTAATGAAATTATTATGACGAATCGTATAGAAAATATGGTTGAAGATGCAGCACGATTAATGTTCTCTATGGTTGAAGTTGATGACGATGATGTGAATGTTGAAGAACCAAATATTGAAGCAAATTTTTTTTCTTCGATTTATTGGATGCTGCTAAGAAATCTCTTTGGGATGGTTGTAAAAGCAGCACTCAACTATCAGTAACCGCAGAATACATTGCGATGAAGTCAAAATACAATATCACCGAAACCGGATTTACAGCTGTTGTACAAGCTGCAAAACGATATATGCCGCCCGATAATTTAATGTGTGAAAATTACTATGAAGTTAAAAAACTTATGTCGGCTTTTGGTTTACCATATCAAAAAATAGATGCATGTTTAAATGGCTGCATGTTGTTTTGGAAAGAGGACATCACTCTTAGGAAGTGTAGAATATTTAACGAGGAAAGGTACAAACCAAGAAAAAAAAGGAAAGAAAGTTCCATACAAAAGTATGCATTACTTGCTCATCACTCCTAAACTTCAAAGATTATACGCATCTTCTGTAACTGCACCTCATATGAGATGGCATGGTGTGAGAACAGAGGAAGAAGGTATGTTGACACATCCAGCCAATGGAGAAGCATGGAAGCATTTTGACAAAACTTATCCCACTTTTGCAGCGGAGAATCGTAATGTTAGACTTGGATTATGTACGGATGGTTTTTCACCATTTTCTCAATTTGGTGCTAAATATTCACCTTGGCCTGTTATCATCACACCTTATAATTTATCTCCATTGATGTGTATGAAAACCCACATATGTTTCTTACTGTTGTCGTTTCGGACCCCAACGATCCGACACAAGGAATCGATGTTTATTTACAATCATTGATTGAGGAGTTAAAAACACTATGCAACGAAGGAGTAGAAACATACGACATTTCAAAGAAAAAACAATTCGTATGTTTGCTTCTTTGTTGTGGACTATTAGTGATTTTCTTTCTTATGCAATGCCTTCAGGATGGAGTACATCCAGTCGTCTAGCTTATCCTTATTGCATTGAAGAAACACGGGCATTTTCTTTACCGAACGGTAAAAATAATTCATGGTTTGACTTCCATCGATGTTTTCTCCATGTCAATCATCCCTTCAGAGGAGACAGAAAAAACTTTTTAGCTAATAGAGTAGAAACCAGACAACCACTAACGATATGGTCAAGCGAAGACATATATGAACTTGTAAGGGACTATCCAAAGATACATGAAACTGGAGTGCAAACTGAAATTGTAGGTAAATTGAATATTCATAATTGGTGCAAACAAAGTATATTTTAGGAGTTGCCTTATTCGAAAGATCTTCTGCTTCGTCATAATACTAATGTGATGCACAACTAGAAAATTGTATTTGATAATGTTTTTAACATAATTTTGAATGCAAGGAGAAGGCTAAGGACGGTGTGAAATCAAGACGCGATATACAAGAATTAAGCAAACGTCCTGAGCTTTATATGAAACCAAACGAAAATAGAAAACCCAAAGCGTCTTATGAGTTAGATAATAATCAAGTTAAAGTTGTGTTAAAATGGGTGGAAGGATAGATTTCTTGATGGAATTTACACAATTCTTCGTAGATGTGTTGACTTTAAAAATGGTATGTTGAGTGGAATGAATAACAACGACTGTCACATAACATTGGAAAATTTATTACCCGTTGTATTCAAAGATCTACTGCCCTTAAAAGTTTGGAAGGTAATAACGCAACTTAGTCTGTTTTATAAAGAGCTTTGTTCGACTACGTTAAAAGTTAAACTTTTACGTAAACTTGAAGAAGATATTCCTATACTGCTCTGTAAATTAGAGAAAATATTTTCACTAGGTTTTTTAATGTAATTGAGCATTTACTTGTTCTTCTCCCATCTGAAGCATGACTTCGAGGTCCTGTGCAATATGGATGGATGTATCCATTCGAGAGGTATGAAATATGTTACCTATTAATTTAATTACATTTGGAAGTTAAAGTCAATGTAAATTAATTCTTCAAAGATACATAAATCATCTGAAGAAAAAAGTGAGGCAAAAAGCACGAGTTGAAGGTTCGAGCTATAAATCATACATCGAAGTAGAAGCTTCGTTCTTTTTCTCTCACTATTTCAGTGACTATGTGAACATATCATTTGAAAGTATTCCACGTAATGATGAAGGCGACGAACAAGAGTCCTCTCAAACAATGTTATCTATTTTTAGACAACATGGTCGACCTTCTGGAAAATGTATAGACATATGGTTAGACGATAGAGATCTTTATGTAGCACACACTTATATTCTTCCTAATTATGCTGAGGTTGCACCATTTTTTAGGTAATATGAAATAATAATTCTTTATTTGTTCATTTCAATCATGCATGCGCGTGTAGAATTTAATGCAATAGTTTATTTATATATGCAGTATTTGTGAAAGAGAACATCCATGTAGAGATCTTAGTAAAGAATTTTTTGATTGGTTTTCAAAGTACGTTTATAAACCGCGAAATTATGTAGTCCACGAAGGATTGAAACATCTTGCGTTGGGACCAAAAAGAAATGTCGAGGCATATCCAATATATTTCGCCAATGGATATAAATTCAACACCAAAGAATATGGTGCAGAAAAATTAACTAATAATACAGGGGTATTTGTTAAAGGTAGTGATGATCCAGAAAATCACATAAATAATTTTTATGGTATTTTAACCCAAATTTTGCAACTGACATATTTCTCACGACCCGCGGAGGATGTTTTTCTGTTTAGATGCAATTGGTTCAGCAATGTTACAGAATCTGGAATTAATGTGCAGAAGGATTATAATCTTATTGAAATAAAGCATACATCGCATCATCACAAGTACACACCTTTTGTACTAGCCAAACAAGCATTGCAAGTTTATTACGCTCCTTATCCTTCTCTAAAAAGAGATAAAGCAGATTGGTTGGCAGTTTTTAAAACAAAGGCAAGATTTACGTTTGATGGAAAGAATATTCCAGACGAACATGCTTATCAGGCAGATCTTGAGCAAAGCAATGAAATAATAACAACAAAAGATCGTATTGATTTTGGACCTCTGAACAATGAATCAATGTTCTGGTAGAAGCATTTGAGAGTAGAGAGGAAAATAATGTAGAATATGAGACCGAATCAGAATCAAAAGATGATGAGGATTGATAAAAATATTATGTTGAATTCTGATGTATTATGCAATTTATGTAACTGATGACATTTATTTTTCAAGTTATGTAACTTATGTCATTTATGAAACCGATTTTGCTTATCGTCATTTACATAACTTATGTCGTTTATGTAATTTATGTCATTCATGTCATTTATACAATTTATGTCATTTATTTAGCAATTTATGTTAAAAATGCTATATTCTACTTATCTTCGGAATATGAGGCCCGATATGAATTAGATATATTTTGCAATTTATGTACTTTATGTCATTATTATAAAAAATATGCCATTATTATGCTGTTATTCTCTTCTAAAATGATATGTCTATGACAGGTATCATGTCATCCAAAAGGAGGAGCTCATCCCATTCATCGGGAGGCAATGGCAGCGGCCCATCACAGCCGCCACAGCGTCCAGCTGTGTATCCGGTGCCTAAAGCGGAGGGGTAAGTATTAAATTTTTTCAGCATCATAAATATTTTGTATACGATATAATAATCTGTATCATATTTAACACAGGGGGTTCGACCTACAGCCATCATCTGTAGTTCTATGAGTTTCTAGAGATTCATATAAGAGTAGGATGACGGCTTGCTGGCCCAAGTGGGGTAATATCCCTTTCCACATCATGGAGTGTATATTACAGGATTTCATTGTAAGTATAATTTTCTATTTTCCATTCTCAATTTGTTTGTCGCTTATTTATTGTTCACCTTATATTGTTTAATTATTTGTCGCTTGTTTATCATGAAATGCAGACCGCAGTCGACGTCCAAGCAGACGACATGCAGCTGGTACGACACTACTGGATGTAGAAGATGAGGAAGAAGTACCGGGATTCTATGTCGGCTGTGAAGCATAAAGAGGAGAAGCCGAACTGGATGGGAGTGAGTGTGTGGGAGGGTTGGGTGGCGCATTGGGAGAGTGACAAAGCGAAGGTAAGTGCACTAATCTTTTATTAATTATTTGATTGATATGTAAATATCAAAAAATATTTGGTAAGTAAATATTGTATTGTTTATTTAAATGTACAGACAGAGTCGTAGAGAAACTCTGCAAATAGGAACATGAATCATGTCACTCATCGAGGAGGGTCCAAGTCATTCCAACAATATCGCCAGGAGTTGGTAAATTTATTTTCTGTGAATTATAAATAGTTATTATGTGGTATAATTTTGAATATACAATAATAGTACATAATAATCAATTTCAGGAAGCGGAGGTGCGGGGTCCCGTATCGTACATGGATGTATTTACCCGTACTCATGCCGTCGAGCATGTAAATCCAAACGGGGTTGTTTCATATACATGGCATGACGATAAATCGCGGGGAGCCATGTAAGAATATTTTAGTTTATATACTATCAGTAATTATTTTAATTATTAAAGTATAATGAATTAATATATTATGCTATTAATTTCAAATGTATTTTTATTTGTTCATGCAGGCACGGTTTATGGAACAAAAGCAGAAACTCCTAGAGGAAACAGGTCGAGAGCAGCTGACTACGGACGAGGAGGATGTCATTTTTGAGTCAGTCATGGACCCACCTTCACGGAACAGGCGTTATGGTTTTAGCAATCAAGCGGTAATGAAAAATATATTTAGATATAACAATTTAGTAATCTTTCAGTCCTAAAGAACTTCACATCACTTTAGTTTCGATAAAAAGTTTATAGATATAAAAATTAAAATATTATGTTATAGCTTCGATAGTAAGATTATAGTAATTGAACTTTTACTAAATTAAATAAGTATTGCAAGGTAGAAAGAGGATAGCCAGCCAAAACAAAGCTCAGATCGATCTAGTGGAGATCGAGGAATTGAGAACTAGGGTGGCGTAGCTGGAGGAGCAAAACCGTCGGCATGCCATTGTGTTGTCACAGCTGCTGAACCAACGTTTCTAAGTACATGCAACAGTATGGTGGCCGCTTTCCATCTTCAGCTGGTTCTGGATGTTCTGGAGATGATTGACAGGAGTAATAGGTATGTTTTTTTGTTATGCGACATTGTTTAGTATTGTTTGATGATACATTAAGATGGTGCGGTTGGATACCTAGAGATGTTTTGTATATTATTTGATGGCACATTTGGTGATGGTCAATTTTACATTTGTGAATTGATGGTGGTGAGTTACTGATGATGACATTTGAGTTGTTGATGGTGTGAGATTTGTTGGTGTTTCACGGTGTATATATTGTATGATGACATGTATGTATATTATGTTAACGAAGTGTTTGTTGGTTTGATGTTATGTTAGTTATGGTTGGTTTAATTTTCTTTATGTGATTTTAGTATATTTGTATGATTTGAGATTATATTGAATTTCTGAATTCGGTAAGTGCTTGTGTGTGACTATTTTATATTTCTGAATTGTGTATGTGAGACTAGCATGTAGCAGAAATATGGAAAAATGCTTCAGGTATTCCGACGGTTTCCAACGGCTGGCAGCGGCTTATAGGTCAACATTTTTCGACGGCTTTCGACAGCTAGTGGCGGTTTTGTTGCTCCCTCTTGATCGGCTATGTGTCTTCGACGACCGTCGAGAGCCGTCCGGTTTTCTGCCGGCGGCCATTGGAAAGTTTACGACGGAGGCGGTTGGAAGCCGTCGAAAAACTGTGCGGCGATGGGACAAATTGTGATGATTTTTTGCGCCGGTTTCCGATAGCTACCAACGGCCGCAGACGGTTTTCAGCTGTTGGAAATCATACGTTTTCTTGTAATGGTAGTTTAATGTTCCATTTAGATACATTAGTATCCTTTTTACTACCTTTCAATGTTCACTTAGAGGTTGATGCATAAATTGGCACACTTTATTGACGCTAAATGTTATTTCCAATCTAGTTATGGTTGCATACTGTAAAGCTCCGACAATACTCCTATATTCTTTTTCATTTTCTATTGGTTCACCTCTGTGTTTGCATAGATGTAGATTGCTAATCATGGGTGTTGGCAGAGACTTAACTTGATGCATTTTTATCTTGAAAAGTAGGTCCTTGATGTACTTTTTCTGGCATAAGTGTATCTTCGAGCTTGACACTTTATTTAATTCTATCCCTAGAAAGTACTTGAGTTTACCTAAATATTTTATTGAGAATTGCTTGTCTGAATGTTGAACTACATGATTGATCTCCTCTGCACTACTTTTGGTTATTATGAAGTCATCCACAAATATTAAAATGTAAGTTGTAGCATCCTTGTCAAATTTGGAAAAAAGAGAATTAATAGACTTTGCTGGTTGATAATTTAAACTAATGAGTGTTGTCTTTAGTTTGTCAAACCATACCCTAGGAGCTTGCTTTAGTCCATATATTGCTTTATAGCTTGCATAATGCATTATTCTTTCCTGATTGTTTGAACCCTTGTGGTTGTTCTATGTTATTGTACCTCAATCTGAATTATTGTTGTACCTCAATCTGAATCTGCAGCGTCTTTTTTTTTGGCCGAGTCACAGAATAGGTCGCTCTCTTTAAGGAGATTTGCGGCTTAGCCTTAAGGTGCAAAGCTATCTATCAACCGCTCATTCATTAGGATAAAACAACCTCTAAAATTTGGTCAATTTGCTATTTGCACTACAACAAATTGTTCCGAATATAGCACTTTCTAATTTAATTGCTTGTAAATTTTCTTAAAGAGAGAAAAATGTAGAGGACAAAGAAGAAGAAAAAATTATGTGTTATTCATATTTTCTCTTCTGCCTATCTATCGTTTTAATATGCAGAATGAAAATTGTATGCGTTACTGTAGTGAGGGAAAGTTAATGGATTTGAATTAATTGTCATTTAAAACAAATTTAATTACCATTAACTTTTGCAGTGACTCAATAATAATGGCTTATGAATATATATTACCATTATACATTTGCAACGGTTCAATTATAATAATGACTTATAAATGTATGACCGTTATACATTTGCAATGGTTCAATTATAATAATGGCTCATAAATATATAACCATTGACCTGTTTTTGTTTATTTTTTAATTAATTCACTTAAATTTCCTATGATCCCTCACTTGAATTATTAAAAAAAAACTCCAAGCAATTTCTGAAAATATAGGATTGTGTATAAACAAAAGGTATCTTTCGATTTGAACCTTTGCATAGTGAGTAAGATTAAGTTTACTAGAGTGACTCGAAATCTTGAACTCTATTCCTGATATTAAACAACATACAACTTTTATAAAGTGCTATCAACTAAGCCTATGCATTTATGGTCATGCACGTCTATCCTAGTTTAGTGAATGCTGTAGGAATCTTGGCAAAAATTTAATAGGAAACGGCCACATTTCCACATCCGCACTGGTAAGTCTATCAAGAGTACTCCTGAAGGTAGGTACTCCACTCCATTTAGATTATAGATCTCATTAAGAGTTTCTATTAACTCATCCTCTAATCACTTCAGTAATACATGCTTCTAAGTATACAAAAATAGCATGTTCAACTCATATCACTTTACAACTTGTTATTACCAATTGATCTAGTTCTTGGGATCTCTAGTCATTAGGTCAGGTTACCATTGTGCATGACTCAACAATCTAAAGGCAATAGTCTCATTCTTTTAGATGTAGAAATGATTTTCTCTTTGCCCAGTCCTTTGGTCAAAGGATCCGCAGGATTCTCATTAGTGCGCACATGATCCACTCTTACAGATCCTGAAAAGATATACTCTCTTACAGTACTGTGCTTACGACGAATTTGTTGTCTCTTTCCATTGTAATAAAGGTTTTGAACTTTACAATAGTCGCGGTACTATCACAATGGATCAACATAGTTGGTATCGATTTTTCCCATAAAGGGATCTCAACTAGCAGATTTCTTAAGTAATCTGCTTCTGCACTAGCATTAGCTAGTGCTATCATTTCTGACTCCATAGTGGATTGAACCAAGATAGTCTGTTTCTTAGATTTCCAAGAAACAACTCCTCCTGCAATACTGAAAATATATCCACTAGTAGCTTTGGAATCAGTTGATAAAGTATTCCAATCTGCATCACTGTATTCTTCAAGGATAACGAGAAACTTCTAATAGTGTAATCCAAGATTCATAGTTCTTTTAAGGTATCTCATGACCCTTTCAATAGCATGCAAATGCCCTATACTAGGTCTGTCAGTAAACCTGCACAATAATCCCATGACATATGCAATGTCGGGTCTAGTACAATCAGTGGCATATCGAAGACTGCCAATGATGCTCGCATATTCAGATTGTCTTACACATTCACTAGTGTTCTTAAATAGTTTTACACTTGGATCATATGGTGTACTAGTAAGGTTTACATTCAAAGTAATTATATTTCTTTAACATCTTCTCAATATGATGAGATTGATCAAAAAATTCGCTTTTCAGACTTAGTCATCTTAATACCAAGGATCACACTTGCTTCACCAAGATCTTTCTTATCAAAATTGGCACATAGTATGGACTTAACATGATTTACAACATGAATATTTGAACTGAATATAATTAAATCATCCACCTATAAGCATTTGATAGTGCAAATATTATTCTCGGATTTATAATAAATACACTTGTCACTTTCATTTACTTTAAAACCATGTAAAATAATTAGATTGTCAAAATTTTCATGTTATTGTTTCGGTGCCTGTTTAAGACCATATAGAGATTTATGTAATTTACAAACTTTATACTCTTGACCACGTATAACAAAACCTTTGGGTTGGTCCATATAAATCTCTTCTTCTAATTCACCATTCAGAAAAGCAGTTATTATATCCGTTTGGTGAATTAGTAGATCATACAGTGAAGAAAGAGAAATTAATACTTGAATTGATGTTAATCTTGTAACAGGTGAAAAAGCATCAAACAAGTCAATGTTTCCTTTTTGTCTAAATCCTTTAGCTAGAGGACGAGCCTTATATTTATCAATTGTACCATCAGTTCTCAACTTCTTTTTAAATACCCATTTACAACCTATAGTTTTATAATCTGGTGGTAAATCAACTAGATACCAAGTTTTATTAGATTCAAGAGATTCCATTTCATCATTTATAGCTTCTTGCCAGAGATTTGAATCCAAAGAAGCAAGAGCTTCTTTTAGATTAGCAGGGTCCTCTTCTAGTGTATAAGCATAATATTCTGGACCAAAATCATTAACTATCCCGGCTCTTTTACTTCTTCTAAGTTTAGATTCACTTTATGTATTTTGTTATTTCCAATTATTGGATTATTAGTGGTAGAAGTGCCCCCGCTATTCCTAAGTTTAAATAGAAATTTATTTTCAAAGAAATCGGCATCATTTGACTCAATAATAACTTGAGCATTCAAATCAAAAAATCTATATGCTTTACTGTTAATGGAATAACTAATGAAAGTACATTCATATGCTCGACTTACTAATTTAATTCTTTTAGGGTCAGGAATACGAACATACGCTAAGCAACCCCAGGTTTTAACATAAGTTAAGTTGGGTTTATGATTTTTAAAAATCCCAAAAGGTGAAATTTTACTATTAGATTTAGGAATTCTGTTTAAGATATAACAAATAGTTAATAAAATTTCCCCCCACTAGTGAGATGCTGCACCCGAATTTAATAAAGTAGCTACTACTAACTCGATAAGGGTCCTATTTTTCTTTTAGCTTTACCGTTCATTTTAGGTGAATAGGGTGGAGTTCTCTCATGAATTATGCCATGTTGTTTATAAAATTCAATGAATATGTTAGATTCATACTCTGTTCCTCAATCACTACGAAATCTTTTATTTTTCTTATTAGATTGATTTTCAATTTCAGTGGAAAATAATTTAAACATATATATCGTATCACTTTTATTCTTCATGAGATAAAATATGTAAAATCAGAGCAATCATTAATAAAAGTAATAAATTAATTTTTTCCATCCCTAGTTATAGTACCATCAAGTTCACATATATCAAAGTATATTAAATCTAAAGGTTCTGACTCTTTAAACACATATTTATGTGGAGTATTAGTAAGATTTTGGCTACAATATTCACATTTTTCTGAATCATTTATGGAAACTTTAGGCATTAGGCCTAAGTTAATCATGTTAAGAATTAGTCGCCTATTAACATGACAAAGTCTAGCACGCCAAATATTAATATCACACAGCATATAAACAGAACCATTAGCTTCAACATTCTACTTAAACATCCCTTCTACAACATATTCTTTACCAACAAAAACACCATTTTTAGTGATAGTGTACAAGTTAGATCCAGTTGTTTGAGTAAAACCAGCTTTATTTAACAAGAAACCAGATACTAAACTTTTCCTCATCTCTGGAGTATGCATCTCGTCTTTCAGCAATAAATTCTTTCCAAAGATAAACTTTAACTCTACAGTCCCAATTCCAGCAACAATAGTGGTGTGAGAATCTCCCAACTTCACTTTCATGTGATTAGCAACATTATATGTTTTAAATATTTCACGATCATAGCAGACATGGCGAGAAGCACCAATGTCTACCCACCACCCTTCTGATACACCAACTAGGTTAATCTTAGTAAGCATAGCCACAATGGCTTCTTTAGTCAGGTTAGCCCAAGGTCCGGGATTTGTCTTGTTCCGACACTTTCTATTTGTCGCTATGCACAAGATCAAAGATGGCCAACAGTTGTAAACGATATAAATGCAGTGGAAATAGTAAAGTAGATCACACAGTTAATTTTATACTGGTTCGAACTCTCATTCTATGTCCGTCCCAGACTCTTTCTGTAATTTAACTATCAACCCTCTCTTAACCCAGAGGAACAGGTATTACACCGCCTGAGCAACCGAACATGACTTCTACCGCCTAGACAACGAATAGGACTTCTACCGCCTGAGCAACCGAACAAGACTTCCAATACAAATAGTAAAGTTGTTTCTGACTGAATATGCTCTTGAATAGCACTGATAAGTCAATAACGTACATCCTTCCTATAATCTTCTCCTTTGTGGTATACTGTGTAATTCGTGAAGATTGGAAGTTAATTTAATCACAAATGAATTTGTGCTTGAATGTGCAAGTGATTTGAATGAGATATGAAAGCAAATGGCAAAATATTTTAGATAATGAGAATATGTGAATAGAATCAAAAATTGGATATTAAAACAAATGAATTGAAGGCTATATATAGTGTTAAAGTATTGTAACTTATCGTGAAAAGCAGCGATCAAAAGGTACGGAAACAACTCTTGAATCAAGGGTTGTTTCTGTTCGATGAAGAGAAGTGTCCTTTTAGAAATATAACTGTTATGCAATTTTAGTCGACTGAACAAAAGAATTCAGCCAGCTGAAATATCAAAAATTCGAATCAGAGATGAATCTATACAAAAAACATGCAATTCAGTCAACTAAAATGGGTAGTTCGGTCGACTGAACATTCATATCAAATTGTGCATGTGCATAGATATTCAGTCGACTGAATGACCTTGTTCAGTCGACTGAATTCTGTTGATAAACAAAAATTACCATAGCTCATTTGGTTAGAGCACTTGCCTTCTAAACTAGTGACCCGGGTTTGAGCCTTGCTACATTCATTTTTTGAAAACATGATTTTTCATTTAAAATATGAGTTAACCAATATCCCAAGTTCAAGTATTGCTTCATATATTATTATTACCGTTATTATTTTATTTTGTTTTTTAAAAATAAAACTTTTATTACTTTTATAAAATGTTTCGAATGTGTATGCATATGTGTGTATACCACTTTGAGAAGATTTTAATATCTGTAAACTCTAGACATGACACTCTATGACTAATAATACTTTGTTCGTCACTTTCGTCTTGTCTCTATCGTATATATCTCTTCTTGTATCTCCATATACATACTTTTATCCACTTTTGTACTGTGTATCTTCATACTGAACTTATTTGTTTGTCTCTTTCCGATACTCATGTACCTGCATGTTAGCTTAGAGGTTCTTTGGCATAATTGTATAGTTGTTGTCATTAAAATCCAATAATAGAGGTTTTCTAACATTCTCCCCCTTTTTGATGATGACGACTATACAATTTTAAAACATATTCATTCTATATAAAGTAATATTAATATGTTTAAAGCTCTCCTAAGTATAACATCTCCCCCTAAGTATAATATCTCCCTCTATCAATATGCATATGAATTTCTCCCCCTTTGTCATTATAAAAAAGAATGAGGGAATATAATAAATTTTATAAAATATATTGTAAATAGCAGGATAAATCCAATATTAATTATGAAGGAAATAAATTAGATTTTACCGTATTTGCTGAAGTCCACATGTCATTGTAAGCACGTAATTCTATTAAATGTATGGAACATCCTTTAAAATATCAAAATCTACCATTTTCCTTTTGTTTCTCCAAGTACCTGCAATAAATAATAATCATTTTTGGTACCCACTTACTATGTTAGGGTCCAGGAGGTTAGGCCTTGGGAAGCCATACCCATTTGGGTGTGGTTGAACCTTTATAAATATAATTTTCATTATTAACCACCATATAAAAATAACCATCAATGTATTTTTCTCTATTTTCCAATTAACAGGAACCCAAATACTTAGATAATTTTTATTCATATTTCCCATCAATGATTTTGTACCTCTAGGGATATTATAAACATTATTGGTCATAGCGGTATTTGAAGTTCTATATAAATTGGATTTAGACTTCACTCGAAATCTAGTACTAGCACTAACATTTTTACTATAATGAAACCATATCTAGTGCTATTTCTACGATCGGTTTTATTATATCCTAAACCACTTTTATCATGTAAAGGTCTAGAACTAGATAAAATCATGTATAAATCGTTTTGACCTTTATTAAATTTTTTGACTTCAGTGTGAAGTTTATCAAATTTAGCTTTAAAGTCACAATTATTATTTTCAAAAGAAATATTACTGTTTTTCAAAATATCAATTTGCTTGTTTAATTCAGAGTTCTCCTTTTTTAACGTACAGTTCTCATTTTCAAGAAGAGAAATTCGAGATTCCGAATTATCTAAATATGATTGTAATAAATCATTTTGTCTTTTAAAATCCGTAATTTCTTTTGGAAAATTTTGTTTTTCTTTTTCAAACATAGTATTTTGTTCATGTAGAAAATCTTTAAGAGCCTCAAAATTATTTTTCAAAACACCATGTTGATTTTCTAAATCTAATTTCTCATTTTTCAATTTCTCATTTTCAATTTTGATCGATTTCATCTTTTCTAAAATAAGAAAATTATGCTTTGAGATTTTATCGCATATACTAGCTAATTCATTATTACCATTTACTGAAATTTGTAAATCAGAAAGTACCTTTTTGTAGTCCTCATTGGTGGCTTTGTCATGAATTTTGCTTGTTGTATTTCGATTGGATTTTTTTCTGGCCATTATTCTACGATGTTGTGACGATCGATAGAATTCCAGGCTTTGATATCAAATGTTATTCGCTACGCATAGGATCAAAGATGACCAACAGTTGTAAACAATGTAAATGCAGGGAAAATAGTAAAGTAGATCACACAGTCGATTTTATACTGGTTCGAACTCCCGTTCTACGTCTGTCCCAGACTCCTTCTGGAATTTAACTATCAACCCTCTCTTAACCCAAAAGAACGGGTATTACACCGCCTGAGCAACCAAACAGGACTCCTATCGCCTAGACAACTGAATAGGACTTCTACCGCCTGAGCAACCGAACAGGACTTCCAATACAAATAGTAAAGTTGTTTTTGACTGAATATGCTATTGAATAGCACTGATAAGTCAATAATGTACACCCTTCCTATAATCTTCTCCTTTGTGGTATACCGTGTAATTAGTGAAGATTGGAAGTTAATTTAATGACAAATGAATTTGTTCTTGAATGTGCAAGTGATTTGAATGAGATATGAAAGCAAATGGCAGAATATTTTAGATAATGAGAGTATGTGAATAGAATCAAAAATTGGTGATTAAAACAATTGAATTGAAGGCTATATATAGTGTTAAAGTGTTGTAACTTATCATGAAAAGCAGCGATCAAAAGATACGGAAACAAGTCTTGAATCAAGGGTTGTTTCTGTTCGATGAAGTGAAATGTCTTATCAGAAATATAACCGTTATGTAATTTCAGTCGACTGAACAAAAGAATTCAGCCAGCTGAAATATAAAAAATTCGAATCAAAAAGGAACCTGTACAAAAAACATGTAATTCAGTCGACTGATATGGGTAGTTCAGTCGACTGAACATTCATATGAAATTGTGCATGTGCACAGATATTCAGTCGACCGAATGACCTTGTTCAGTCGACTGAATTCTGTCGATAAATAAAAATTACCATAGCTCATTTTGTTAGAGCACTTGCCTTCTAAACTAGTAACCCGGGTTCGAGCCTTGCTCCATGCATTTTTTGAAAACTTGAATTTTCATTTTAAATATTATTTTACCAATGACCCAAGTTCAAGTATTGCTTCATATATTATTATTGTTGTTATTGTTATTTTTTAAATAAAACTTTTATTACTTTTATAAAATGTTTCGAATGTGTATGTATATGTGTGTATACCACTTTGAGAAGATTTTAACATCTGTAAACTCTAGACATGACACTCTATGACTACTAATACTTTGTTTGTCACCTTCGTCTTGTCTCTATCGTATATATCTCTTCTTGTATCTCCATATACATACTTTTATCCTCTTTTGTAATGTGTATCTTCATGATGAACTTATTTGTTTGTCTCTTTTTGATAATTATGTACCTGCAAGTTAGCTTAGAGGTTTTTTGGCATAATTGTATAGTTGTTGTCATTAAAGTCCAACAATAGAGGTTCTAACACTTTCGTGCCTTATGGTCTGGTTTACCATAGTTGTAACATAAGAACAACTGTCAAGTATAATTCTTTAGAGGGGTATTATGCCGATTCTTCTGATGTTGATTGTTGTGGTTCCGATTCATTTTGCGATTTTGATTTTTAAAATTTTTCGCACTTGGTTTCAGACTCTTGTTTGTGGATTTCTTAGTGTTGTTGGTAGATATAACAAGCACCTTTTCTTTCTGGTCCTGTTTACTGGCCTCCTCTTCAACACGAAGACGAGCAATCAAACTCTCTAAGGAAAACTCCTTAGTCTTATGTCTAAGATTATTTTTAAAATCTTTCCAACTAGAGGGTAATTTAACAATCAACAGAGCAACCTGAAACTGTTCAACTAAAGCCATACCTTTGGAGATGATCTCATGAATAATTTTCTGGAGCTCGTGTACTGCGCCTCCAAAAATTTGTCGTCCGTCGTCTGGTACTTCAAAAAGCGGCTGACAACATATTTTTTCGCTTCAGCTTCCTCGGTATCATATTTATTTTGCAGCGTATCCTAGATCTCCTTTGCTGACTTGTTTGAGTTTTAGTAATCTTACAGGTCATCGCTCAAGCCATTAAGAACATAATTTTTGCTGAGAAAGTCATGTTCAATCTAGTCCTTCAAAGCCTTTTTCTGATTGTCTGTTGCTTCTGCAGGCAGCGTTGGTTTTTCGATCGTCAGCACATGCGCACCTTTCGCATAGTCGGAAAAAACTCCATCTTTGGGCCTCATTGTTTGAAATGCAAGCCTTCGAATCTGAACGGCGCAGTAGTACAGTCAGAACCTCAAACATCAACATCGAGGCACCAGGGTTGTCAGTGATCGAAGCCATGATCATCTTAAAATTTGTGTACCTCAATCTGAATCTGTAGCATCTTTTTTTTCACTGAGTTGCGGACTAGGTCACTCTGTTTAAGATGATTCGCGGCTTAGCCTCAAGGTGCAAAGCTATCTATCAACCGCTCCATCCCTAAATAAAACAGCCTCTGAAATTTGGTCAATTTGCTATTTGTACTATAACAAATTTTTCCGAATATAGCACTTTCTAATTTGATTGCTTGTAAAGTTTCTTAAAGAGAGAAAAATGCAAAAGACAAAAGAGAATAAAGAAAAATTGCTTATTATTCACATTTTCTTCCACATATCTATCGTTTAAATAGGAAGAATGGAAATTGTATGCGTTACTGTAGTGACGGAATGTTAATGGATTTGAATTTATTGTCATTTAAAATGAATTTTAATATTATTAACTTTTGCAATGGTTCAATAATAATGGCTCATGAATATATGACCATTATACATTTGCAACAACTCAATTATAATAATGGCTCATAAATATATAACTATTAACCTGTTTTTATTTATTTTTTGATTAATTCACTTAAAGTTCCAACACATATATACCTCTTCATGAAGTTCACCATTAAGGAATGCGTTGTTTACATATAATTATCCAATATCTCATCCTTTATGTGAAGCAATGGTTAAGATAACTCTTATAGTGGTTAATTAGACCACTGGAGAGAATGTTTCTTTGAAGTCAAAGCCATGTTGCTGAATGTAGCCCTTTGCAACCAAACTTGCCTTATATTTTTGAGTTGTACTATCTGGATTCCTTTTTATCTTGTATGTCCATTTGCATCCAATAATGTTTTTGTGTTTGGGCAGAGAAACTTGACTCCAAGTTTTGATTTTCATTAGTGCATTGTATTCCTCATCCATTGCATCTCTCCACCTTTTATTGCTAGCTGCTTGCTCAAATGCTTCTGGCACTTCACTGTTTGCACTTACAGCATATAGTTTTGGTTTAAATAATATACTCTTGGACCTTGTTATCAAATGGTGTACTCTTGTTGGTTGTTCTTGATGTATATCAGTTATTTGTTTTGCATTTTTCTCTTAGTTGTTATCTTCATTGTTTGTCTGTTGATTACTTACATTTTACATAGCTTGTGTAGGATATGTAACTTGTGCAGGTTACTGGAGTGATTCAAAATTGTCTCAACCTGACCCATAGTGGTACATAGTGTGTTGAGCATCTGGATCACTCTGGTATTCCTTTGCATGCTTCTCACTTTCGTTGTTGGACACAATTGGAATAGGTGGGATGGATGACTTTAGTTTGCATACTTTGCTTGTGGTCTTCATACTTGAGATTGCAAATGAAAAGATGTTCTCATTAAATACAACATGCCTTGAGATGAATATCGTTCCATTGTTATCCAGGCATTCTGATTTCTAGCATATCCTAAGAAGGTGCATAGTGTAAACTTGAAATTTAATTTATGTGAGCACCCAAAGGTTTTTAAATTCTAATAATTTGGTCTTACATTATGTAGTACTTCCATTGGACTTTTGCCTTCTAAAACTTAGTGGGCAATCTATTAATCAAGTAAACTACAATTGCAAATGCACCAGGCCAAAATTTCAATGGAAGTGATGCTTGCGCAAGTAAAGTAAAACTAGTTTCTACTATACGCCTGTGTTTTATCTCAACTAAACCATTTTGTTCAGAGGTATATGGACATGTCATTCTGTTGACTATCCCTTTCTCTTGGAAGAAATTTTTGAGTGGCTTATACTCTATGCCCCCATAAGTTTGTATTACCTTTACCAGCTGATTCATTTGGTTCTCTGTTTGATTAATGAAATGAATGACTACATTATAAGTTTTAGATTTTGATTTCAGAAAGTATATCCATATATGCTTGGAATATGCATCTACAAATGATATATAATATTTGAATCCATACTCCGAGTTAATGGGTGCTGGGTCCCCACAAGTCATTTGCAACAATTTGCAGTGGCTTGGTGTATTCTATTTGTGACTCTGGGAATGTCAACTTGTAACTTTTTCCCATTTGACAATAAGTGCAAACATAGTGTGAAGGTATGTTTTTAACAGTAATATTATTATCAACTAATATATTCTTTACAACCTTTACACTAGGATGCCCTAATTTATAATGCCATAAATCAAAAGGACTCGTAGTAGATTCTAATAGACTTGATTTTGTTATATTGCACTGCTTTCTTGGATTGCTTGAGTGGTTAACATTTGATAAGTTGAGTCTATATGTTCCTCTATGTGTATCACCCTGCAATAGTATTTTTTACTCTGCATATCCTCAACTAGACAATGATTTGGGTAGAATTCAAAAAATACATCATTGTCTTGTGCAAATTGTGATACACTAATTAAGTTTTTCCTAATTTTGGGGACCTTTAATAGTAATTAAGATGCATAATTCTTTGGCCTCTAATTTGTGCATTTCCGATATATGTGAAGTAAATACAAGTTCTATTACCCATACAAATAGAATGTTTAACTCTATACTTCTCGTTGCCTAAGTTCAGATTTTGCAGATTGTTGGTGACATAGTGAGTTACACCATAATCTGGGTACCAACATTCACTTTGAATATCCTCTGGTCTTGCTACATCACCCATATTCAAGTTATGTGTCTTTGGTTCCTCTATTGCGTTTCTTAATTCCTGTTGCATACTTGCTAAATTTGCATTCATGATTTCATTTCTTTGACCACCTGTGTTCTGAGATGCATTGTAGCTTGAATCAAATCTAAAGTAGCATTTGCTAGATGTGTGTCCTAGTTTTTCATATATTTGGCATTTTTTGTCTGTTATTATTCCACTTGCCTCCTCTTCCTTTGAATCTGCCTGATTGGTTTCTTGTGAAATTTTGATTTCTAGTGTCATTCTTATTGTTGAATTTTTTTTCTTGGTTTCTGTTTCCTGAATTTGAAGCATAGTTGATTGAGAGATCTGTATCTTGTGACTTTTTCTACTCCATTCTTCCTTCATAGGCGAGAAGAGAGGCATATACATGTTGAAGTGTTGGTGTAGTTTTTGATGATGTGATAACTACAACAACAGCTTTGTATTCTTCGCTTAGACCATTCATAATACTCAGTATATGTTCTATGTTAGATACTTTGTGACTATTAGCTTCAAGAATGTCACAGTATGTTTTCATTTTTATAAAATATTCTCTTATTGGTAAGTTGTCTTTTCTTTGATTTTGCATTTTCCTTTTGTAATGCATGATTTCAGCTGATGATTGAGAATTAAAAATCTGTTCTATTGTTGATCAAATCTCTTGAGTAGTTTTGCACCCTATTATTTATGGAAGTTTTACACTTATTGATGATAATAACTAAACACTCAATATGCTGTCTTCCCTTATGTAAGTGATGTATTCTTTGGTTCTACTCAACTTTCCTTCGACGTCTATACTGTATGTCTCTGGAATGGTTGCAGTTCCAAGAATGTGATCTTCTAATCCGTAGCCTCTTATGGGTTTCTCAATCTGAAACTTCCAAAGTAGATAGTTACCTTCATCGAGTTGAATGGTGGTAATTTGGCTTTGGGGGTTAATGAGGGACTTTAGTGGATCTTCTATTATATTTTATTGAGTGGTGCCGGATCTTAGCTGTGGTGAAGAGGAGTATGAGGAGTGGTTTTCATCTCCTTCTGTCATTGGTTATTAGATATGATGTGAGGCTGATCAAGAATTGAGAAAGAACTGTAGGAACTAACGGTCAATGATGATACTGATGTGAAACTCAAGAGTTATCACACTTTCTGATGGCCAAAGGTAGTGCAGCCAAGAGTGGAGGTGATGACAGACGTCTAATTCATTTTCTAGCGAGGCACTACTTTAAGAACTAAGTTCTTGACGAGGGTTATTGGGTATACATGAGAAATACGGCTTCCTTGATGATGAGATTCTCTCTGAAGGAACAGAGATGCGGCCAACTCCAAATGATGATTACTTTTCAATGGAGTTCCAACAAGGCACAAAGATCTGATAGCTATTAGGCATTGAAGCTCTAATACCAAGTTAAGATTCTGAATGAACTCAATTGCAGAATGTAAGCAAGAAGAAGAATGAAGTAAATTGTATATTCTTTTTATTTTAGAAAAGATAATGTTACAGCCGCATGTACATTACTTTATATACTGTAAGCCTATTGACTATGTCTCTTGTATAGCTATATGATTGAAGATAATATTACATAATTTCCTTTATAATACATTATATGTTAAGACTTAGTCTTCTGTAATAGTTTATTACGTTATTAGCAAAAAAAGCCGTTGAAATATTAAATTGATTTGGTTCTTTATTTTTTGTCTTAGTTATGTGATATAATTATAATAATCCCAAACCTTAAAAATATATTCTAGAGAAGTCTTATCTAGAATGCTCTTTCTAGATAAGTCTTTAGAATTGTGTTGAAACAAAGATAAGATTAGTAATATGGACAAAATTCTATAAGTTAATTATAACACTTATATTGCAGTTGTGTTAGGAAAATCCTAACCATTGTTTGAATGATGCCACTAGTATTAATAAAGGTGAAGTCTTTGTGTTTGTATTAAACATAAAAAAGAAAAAAAATAGATAATAAAAGCCTCTTACATATATTCTCTCAGTCTTTCTCATAAAATATTTAACAAAGTGGTATCGGAGTTTGAAGATCCTCCTAAAAAGATGGCGAATAGTGGCATTCCCTTCCAAGCCTCAGTGCTCATCAAGATAAACTATGATAATTGGAGCGTAAGGATGGTGGCTCTTCTTGGAGCATATGACGCATGGGAGAGAGTTGAGAAAGGCTACACCGAATAAGAGAATGAAGGTAATCTATCTCAAACTAAAAGTGATAGTTTAAGAGACTAAGGAAGAGAGGCACAAAGATTCTTCATCTCATCTATCAAGGATGAGATGAAGATACTATTTAGAGGGTTTCAAGAGCAAAGTCGACCAAAGTAGCATGGGAGAAGCTCCACACATCTTACAAATGAGTCGATTCAGTCAAAAAGATAAGTCTTTAAACTTTAAGAAGAGAGTTTGAAACTTTGCATATGAAAGAAAGTGAACTTGTCTCACTAGAGGAAATATGGCTAATAACAGCATCAGTATACATCGTTTCAATGTTATATGTCGTTGTTTTTCAAAATTACATAATAAACAAGTTAGAAAAATGCGGTACAAATGAAATTTTATAAGGCGAGATCCCCAAAATTTAGCTGTTGTCGCTTTTTTATTTCTCTGCACATTTCATTTTCTTCATCTTCTTCCCCACGGTTAAAAAAAACAAACCTAAGTTCTCCTCTCCCTCCTCTATTCTTCAAATTCACCACCACAAAGTCCGATGGCGAACTCTATGGGGACATCTCACGACCTCATTCCCAAACCCTAACCCTAACTTTAAAGCTATTGCGTGCACACCTATCTCCAAATTATCCTCTGTTATAGCCAAATCATCATAATTTGCTTCCTAATCCAACTGCTTCTTCCTTATTTCTCTCCGTAGCAGAAAATGTGACCAAGGAAGAAGGGACAGAAGGTGAGCAAGAAAAATTATTTGGTTAAAGACATAAATTGCTAAAGTTGTGGCAAAAATAAAGAAGCTGAAATCTAAAGGAGTCGAGGCGAATTCAAACTCCACAATAGTGCCTTTTTCTTCCTAGGTGAACAATTTATGAACTTATTCATGTATATAATGAAGTTAATTTACTAGCTATATCGTCTTGTATGGTTATATGGTACTATCGGATATGTTGGGTCGATGATATGAATTCTATAGATATCTGGAAAAAAAATCTATATATAATATTGTTTTGAATTGTTATTTTTTAGGTCCAGTTAATTTTGATATCCACAACATTAGCACACCTAAGATATGAACACTGCATTTCATTCCAATATGTACAGGTGTCAGCATATGAGTTAGTATCATGAGAAATTTAAACGTAATTCCATTTATAATACACCGATGAAAAGTTTAACCATTTTGTTGCATACTGTTCCAGTTAGGCTTAGCATAGCCATATGGTCTTAGATTTTAGTTTTTTAATTTTATAGTATTTCTTACTGATATAGTTCATTTTTCGAATTTAAATAACTTGGCTTTATAAAGATTTAAGTTTTTACCAGTTACCTATGCCAGTTAATGCTTAAAACAATTGCTATAATATATATCTACTAAGTACTGCCTATGCTACCAAATGCTTATGGTAGTCCATTTGATAGGTCGTATATTTTATAACTTACAACCATGGGATTTAATCATCTTTAGTATCAAAATGCTACTATCAATTCCTCTAATTTTAGCATTGAAGAGGCCATGACATGGTTGCTTTCTCCCATGGATTATCTAGGTATGTTATTATGGTTCGCACGCATATCTTTGAAGGAAATTTATTATTATCTAAATGGAAACTAGTGAATATATTCAATCACACTTTTAGTTCATTCTTATGTTTGAGTAAGATAATTTTTCCATCTGATTTTGTTTGTGGCTTGTGAATCGGTTTAGAAATCACTAGGACATGCACATTTCTTCGTGAAAAGATATTTTGCAGCATAGATAGTTGTCAGCTGACATCTGATATACAAACATCTTTAACAAAAAATCAAGCAGCATAGACTGCCATTCATCTTTGATAAAAATAGCATGTTTACATATTTCTAATTAGAAACTAACTAAGATGGTGTGATTTCTAGTTGCATTTGTTCTGATTTTCTACTTAATGGATAGTTATAAGATACATGACAAATGGTTACAGACGACACGTGGGTAAACTTTGATTCATCTTCAACTATCATTCAATCGGTATTTGTCTATCTCAACACTGACAAGCAGATTATCACACTTAAAATAAACTGTATGTTGCATAACACAGGTATTATAACTTTATATATTCATTATTTCGGTTTAAAATATTTTACTAGTAAAGTTGCAAAGTTAAATAAGATAGTTTTTATTTTCTAATTCAAATTCAAAAGTAATCATTTACACACTTTGCATAACAAAGATTTGTCTTCGAGTTATATATTATCATTCAAATAAGATAGCAATTATTTTTATTTTATTTTATTCAAATAAGACAGTATTTCAGAGAATATTCACAATATCCCATGAGTCTAAGTCAATATATCTTTCCATTTTTTTAACTTCCACTCAATTGTCTTCAAGCTGCACATTATCAGTCATTTAGTTCTATGTTAGTCGAGGGCTTTTTGAGCAAGGTGGCATTGAAAAAGATTTTGTGCTTAATAAAAGATATGTAATATTTCTTTTGAAATTTTTTAGTCTAGTTTAGATTTTTCACTTTCATTAGTATAGTTCATATTTAATATTTGAACAAACGTTTTTTCCTCCCAACTATAACCATCACATAATTAGCTTCAAACTGTTAGCATATATCTCGCTTCAGCCATTTCTTCATTAGCATGTCCAGCCTGCAAACTCATTAGCATGCATCTTCGTATCCCAGAATAAATTGATTACATCATTCGATTGGCTTGCTACCATTCACTTCCGTTGTTGCTTGTATAATACTAGCTGCTCCACTTCATGTCAGTTTATATTCATCAACTTTGTGTTAACATATTGGTTGACATGATTGTTTCTTATAGATTGATTAAGCAAATTTGTCAGAAACATATTTGGACCAACAAAATAAAAGTGGTGCAATTTGAAAAGTAGTTCTTAGTGATATGTTTCCACTCAAATATTTGTACTATGTCAACATATCCACTCAAATAGAAGTGGATGCACAACAATATGTCGGCAATCATATTTGCACCAAAAAATTGGACATGATCGCTAAAAAAATAGATGCGTGTTTCTCTCATATTTTCTTACATAAGGGGAATATGGATTCATCTAGCATACCCATACTAAGAAATTTGACTTTAGTTAGAAAGTCACTATTAGAGGACACTCCACATCATCAGGTTTTCCTTTTATGTTCCATCTCCATCCCATGTTGTACCATGGGTCCTTCACCGTGGTGTATTGAGAGGTCAGTTGGGTGTATATGTGTTTGACTGAGTGCTTCTTAGGAGTTTTCCCCCATAAGTTGGCACTGTCTTCTGACTTGATGTATCCTTATTTTATAACTATTGATACTTGACTACTATTATATTAACATATATTTTATAACAATTATTTATAGAATAAAATATTGTACAATATTAATTATGTTAATGATACAGTTTAGTCTGGTAGTAATTGGTATCGATCTATTATGATGTCCAATATACATTTTATTAGCTAATCAACAAAAGAGTAGTATGCTTATCAAAAATATACACAAATCTTATTGTATTGCTAAGTCAAAAATAATATTTGTTATTTTAACATTTAGACGTTAGCTAATTTTCTCACTCACATGTCTGCATGCACATAGTGTATTATTGAGTTAGTATGTTGCCAACAACATAATAGTTTGTTGGATAATCCATTAATATGTCACCATTCCCTTTTTTATAGGTCTTAGTTACAACAGAGATTCTTGAGTTTAGAGTTGAAGATGCATATGAAGTTGATAGCTAGAATTACATTGGTCTTGGTATATTTGGTTAGTTGCCAAAAAATTTCATTAACTCTTCTTAAAATACTTAGAAAGAAATTTTCATGTTTTATACTAGTGTTTCAAATATATTGCATTCAAAGCACAACCCAGGACTAATAACATATACTCCTATTAAGTATTAAAAAGGTTTGTCACTAAAAAAGATCACACATGTAACTAATAACTGTAAATTCACGAATAGCTATGAACAAACCATTTATTTAAGTAGACTAACATTTAAAGAATAACGTATATTCTTTAAAAAGAAAATGAAATCATGTACATGAAAACATTAATGGAGGTATTTGGAAAAAAGGGGTTTTGGTTTGCGTCATTAGCAGCATTATATGTGATACAAGATAAGGAATATATGTGTGCATAAATTGATGTTTCCTTAGCTACATTGGTTTTTGGGTTTTGATGGTGTTTTTCTTAGTGAAACAGGAAACAAAAAAGAATTTAAGATAGATACACTTTTGGATTTTATAAAATTCCACTGAGTAATATATACGATATGCAGCTTGAGAAATCTTTAAAGGTATAGTCGGAGATTTAAGGAGTTAAGATAATTATCTCGATTCTTTTGGTTTTGTGTGCCAAATTTTTGATATAACATATGTAATGCCCAAATTATTCGTGCTAAAATAGAATTAGAATGAATAAAAAAATAATGACAAATCCATTAATTGAACCTAAAAAGCCTTAGCCATGCAAAACTCTACCGTCTGACCAAAGTCACCAAACACATAATGTTGTTGTCATTAGAATAGCAAGAAGTTAGTTGATTAAGACATTATTAATGATTTATGTCTGATTAAATCATTATGCTATGAAATGGTTGATGGATTTTATGAATCTATTGGTAAAGAGTTTTAAGATACAATAAAATATTGTTTTATTGGAAGATATTTTGATATTTTTTATTATTGTATTAAACATTCATAAGTCCCATCAAAATATTTTAATCTCCTATGAAAAAGCACTTAATTCCTTCAAAATTATAAATAATTTGAATTCTACCAAATTTCATGTAAATCTCAATATACTAGTGTTTCTCCTCTCAACCATTTAACTAAACAGTTTGTTAACTTGCAATTTAAATGTTTCTAAAAATACTCTTAGGTTGGTCTTTTCTTTATTTAAACTCTTAGGTTGATGTCATGACTTATGATTTCTTTTTTCTTTTCTTTTTTTAAATTTAGTTTCGATGTAAAAGTACTCGACTCCATCTTTTATCAAAATATAATGCAATGTTTCTTCAATACACTAAAAAACAAACTTTGCATTTACTTAAAAGTATTTTAATATTTTAGTCATGTTGAAAATTTTCATTTTATTTATAGAATTTGTTTTTTCATATTTGATTCCTAAACCAATTTTATTATTTTAAATACTGGATTTTGTAAAATATATTCAATTTGAAACGATTGGAACTTTTTGGTTTAAAAACTGATAACATTAACAATTTATTTCTTTTGTTAATATATATTTGAAATGATATAACTTTTTGTTGCTTTTAAATCGAGGTTCTAGATGTCTTGGATTTGAACTCTCGAGACATAAAAATAAGTGCTCTATTTAAATTAAGTATCACTCTCGTGCTTAGGAAAAAGACGCAACTTTTGGTAGCTTCATATAAAATATACTTTCCATACATTGTTATTGTATAATGAACAGTTATATATTAAATTTGTTTATTTTGTACATGTTTATATATCTGTGTATGTATGTGTGTGTGTTGTGTGTGCATAGCATATGTCAAATTATTAGTAAGTAGTCATTCAGCTTATGCAACTTTATGTTTTGCAACTCATTATACTAAATTAAATAATTAATTTTCGACAATTTCCTTGCATCTTTCTCACCTTAGGTTGTTATGTAAAGTTCTAAAATTTGTCATTTATTTCCAATCATTTTTATCATAGTTTTGCTCAATGAAGCTTAATATTGAGCACACTTTATGGGTTCATGTTCCATCTGTGAAACCTGTCACATAGCATGACTAATACAATAGCATTTATTAACACAATATTGTTGATAAACATACTAACACAATATCATTTGATAAACTCATTGGCCTGTCTCTTTTCTTAGGCCGATTCAAGTTCCAATATGTTTTCTTCTCATAGTTTTACCTATTTCAATTATATACAGACCCCTATTTTTTAACATTGAATCTTATATTTGGCAGGTAATTGTATCAACTTTTAACTATTTTACATAACACATGACTGGTCACTTGCAGTATACTTTATTTGCCATAATATTTTTCAGTACTATATGTTTGCACCAAAAGTTGGTACAAATACCCAATAGATTATATGTAGAGAAATAAACGAAGAAATCCAACTTAAAATGGAGGAAACAAGCAGAAAACAAGTAAAAAGCAATAGAAAATAGATTTATAGTGGTTCGACGTTGAATGCCTACGTCCACTTTTATGAAATAGCTTTATTAATCACTTGAATTTCTAAGTACAAGTCGGATCAGATCAGATCACTATGGTTATAAACAGCTTGAACCAGTAGTTCAATATAATGGGAATCGATCGGTATCTCTAAAAATATGAAAGCAACTATGCAAACAACTCTAGAAACATGAAGCTAGCATGAAGGGGACCAACCTTGGCAATGCATGGTGCCACATGACAGGGAAGACCGATCGGCCCCGATCGCTCCATGTAGGAAATTGGACCTCGAAATTTTCTAGGTGACATTGCCTACATTTGGAGATTCCGTCGGTGAATTTTCAGGAAGATATTCAGTCGTCTACCCTTATAAATACATGGTTCATATCTCATTTAAAGGATCTTTACATTGTTTTCTTTCTACTCCATTATAATTATGGATTTCGATCCGATCTCTCTTGTACTCGAAAATTCAAGTAATTAATAAAGCAATTTGATAAAAGTGGACGTAAGCATCAACGCCGAACCACTATAAATTTGTTTGTTTGTTTTTTACTTGTTTTTTTGCTTGTTTCCTCTAATTTAATTTTGATTTCCTCATTTATTTCTCTACATATAATCTATTAGGTGTTTGTGCCAACTTTTGGTGCAAACATTTTGGTGCTGGTAATTATTTACTCACAATTACACCTTTCTTGTTCTATATTATGTTTTATATTTACCATATTTATTATTGTGGCAATTTAACACAAATCCCTATTTTATGTAATTTTTTTATTTCATTTTTTTCTCAATAATTTATTCATATTAACAATGGTGGGTTGAACAAACATAATTCGATCGTAGATAAATAGACCTTTTATTTTGATCCTTATTTATTTATGGGTTTTTCCTTTACTTAATTCAAATTATGGATTTGCCAAAGCAAACATTTTGGTGCTTTCATTGAGAAATCAATTATCAACTTGATTGGATCTCATCATCTACTTATGGATTTCTGTATTCGCGAGAAAGATTCAGATTTCTACCGATAAGTTTCTGTTTTTACTCAAATTTAAAGAAGATCTAGAAGGAAGCTATTAGCTAGGGCTAGAGGAAAGTCTACTACTTCCCTTACTGTTGAAGGCAATGACGATGCTAGCATTCAGCAAGTTGATCAAAATGTACAACCAACGACTGCCAATGCCTAGAATCCAATTGAATACATCACCAGAGCTAATTTTGAACTCCTAACTGAGGAACTGATGGATAGCCGTCTACACGCTAACATCGACCCAATGAACCAGTTTAAAGATCGGTGTGGAAAAATAAGGAGGGAGCTTACTCTATATTCAGGATAGGAAAATTCCTCCTCATATGATGACTATCATCGAAGCAGACGCCGCAAAATAGTTGCATATGCAGCTTTAACACCGGAACGGGATCCGGTGATCGAACATGGTTGATTTGCATTGATCGGTAATGAACCCCCCATGGAGATCGACACTGAATCCTCTAATTAATGGGGGGATCTGTATGCAAGTAGAGCAGCTTACTTTGGAGGTGCCACAATCGGTCAAGGTGTTGGAGCTCAGGCGAATGTGGTTGAAATGCAGCTGAGGTATGATAATAGAACTGCTACCTAGGAAATGGATCAAGAGCAAGAGGAGCCAAGGCAATGTGGCACTGCCTGAAGGCACGTATCGGGCTGTTCATGTAAGGTCGAACACGACTACTGCTTGACACCAACTTTCCAAACATCAGACTTAACGACTATGGTGAGGCAGCTAGTGAAAGAAAGTCAAGGCTTGACTAACGATGATTGGGGACTCTCCAAAGTCATACTCCATTCATCGACAACATTATACATGCAAAATATCCACGGAGGTTTTATATGCCTATGATGCCTACCTATGCGGGAAAAACCGACCCTAGTCAGCATCTCTTGAAGTATGAATGGCACATGGACTCCGCCCGAGCCACTGATGAAGTCAAGTGCAGGTGTATTACGATTTTTCTAGAAGATGTTGCGACCATGTGGTTCACCAAGCTACCACCGCGGTCAATCTCTTCATTTGATGGGTTAGTAAAGAAGTTGCTGGAGCATTTCCGCATGCTACAACTTGCCCCAAGGATGTAATGTCACTCTCCAGCTTGGTCCAGGCACCAAGGGAGTCATTGAAATATTTTATGGAAAGGTATAATACCGCTGTTACAAAAGTCAGTAATCCAAATGATGATGCAATACTCATGGCACTGATTAGGGGAGTTAACCCTGATTCCGAGTTTGGTTATTGGTTAGCAGGAAAGCCTCCTTCTACATTGAACCATTTCTTTGCAAAGGCGGCTCATTTCTAAGGAAGGAGGAGGCAAAGCGAACCAGAAAGAGAGATGTTGCAGGCCCAAGTGCTGAGGGAGTATAGAGTAATGTGGCAGTAAAGCAAAAAGCAGTCCGTTGATAGTTCTAGGAAAGTTCAAATCAATGTTCAGAACAAACCGAATGAGAAGAAGAAAGGTGGTGATAGAAATCGTGATCGAAGATGGGATTCTGGGGGAGGGAAGCCGAGGATCCCATCGCTTGATATATACACGCCATTGAATATGTCACTAGAGAATGTTTATCTGTCGACTTTTAACACTATGCAGTAAAGGAAACCTCCTCCGAAAAAACCGACGGAGAAGCAGAGATAGTTTGGAAAGTACTGTAGATTTCACGAAAGTTATGGACATACCACGAACAAGTGTCGACACCTCCGTGATGTTATTGAAAATTAATTCGAGAGAGAAAACTGTAGTAATTTGTTAAAGCCCCGCAAGATGGTGGGTGGGGACATCCGACCCCAATCGAGGACAAGCTCCGCCCAGTGTTGAGGAACCTCGACGGACAGTAGGGAGATTAGTTATTAATACCATTGTCGGAGGACCACATCCGGCCGATAAAAGCTGGAATGAGATGGAGCGTTATATGAATATATCAGACATGTTGACATTGAATGTTGCTCGGACACGGAGGACGGTGCTCCAGCGAAGCAGCAGCGAACTATGATAAATGATATTGTATTTAGAGTAGGGATGCGGGCAAGGTGGAGGCCCATATGATTGGCCCAATGGTAATCTCGACCATGATCAACCCCGCCATGGTGAAAAAGATTCTGATTGATTGTAGAAGTTCCATGAATATTATTTTCAAGAATGCATATAACCAGATATTACTAGAAGCCAAAGATTTGAAACCGTGCAAAGCCCATATTCATGGCTTTAACGGTATTGCAACTGAAGCGGTAGGCTATATTGAGCTACCGGTTGAGTTAGGAGATGGCAGCCGAAGGAGATTGTAGGTGCTGCCGTCTATTGTGATGGATGTGAAATCCCCATACAATGCTTTTCTAGGCCGACCGACCCTTGCTAAATTCAGGGCAGCAATCGCCCATTGGTGTCTGATCCTCAAATTCTCGATAGAAAATTGCATGGGAGTTGTCCGTGGAGATTAGGCGACTGGACGTGCCTGTTATGTGGCTGAGTTGAGAGATTCTCAACGAAGGGAGAAAGGAAAGGATGTGGAGAAGCCTCTCTGCATCAAAACCATTGAAGCTTAGCAATTAGCGTCCGAGCCTTGGTTCGGGCACCAAAATCAGTTCTATAAAGATATAGATCCGAGAAATGAAGAAGAGGAGCCCAAAGAAACCAAGTCTGCACCTGCTGAGCTAACGATCGACATCACGGTTAGCCACGATGACCCATTACGGGTCCTAAAGATCAGATCACGGCTTAGTAGGATGATGATGAAGGAATTAGCTAGTTTACTTCGAGCGAACCTTGATGTGCTCGTTTGGACTCATTCTGACATGTGTGGGATCTCCCCGACTATCGCGAGCCATACATTAAACATTGACCCGAGGCATGTCATGGTAAAATCAAAATGATGTGGCATGGATCCGAAGAGATCTGCTGCACTCAAAGAAGAGGTGTAAAAACTTAAAAACAATCGATTTATCCATGACTCCCTTTACCTAAAATGGATATCCATTCCAGTTCTTATGAAAAAGACTAATGGAAAGTGGTGTACATGCGTCGACTACTCTGAGTTGAACAAAGCATGCCCGAAAGACAGCTTTCCACTTCCGAGGATCTACCATCTGGTAGATTCCACCACTGGACATGAACTGATTTCATTTATGGATGCATACTACGAATACAATCAGATCCCAATGCATGTCCTAGACCAAGAACACCCAGCTTCATTACCGACCTAGATTATACTGCTACGTTGTGATGCCTTTTGAACTAAAGAACGCTGGAGTAATTTACCAGAGACTGGTCAATCAGATGTTCAAAGACCAGATCGAGCAATCAATGGAAGTATACATGGATGATCTGCTCGTGAAGTCATGGTGATCAAAAGACCACATCAATGACTTGGTGGAGATGTTCAATGTTCTCCGAAAATATAGAATGAAACTTAACCCCTTAAAGTGCTTTATCGACGTTGCATCAGAAAAATTCTTTGGTTTCGTCATAAACTCTCGTGGAATTGATGCTAATCCTGAGAAGATTCAGGTGATAAGGGATATCCAGGTGCCGAAGACAATCAAGCAGGTGCAAAGTCTAAATAGGAAGGTCGTCGCCCTGAGCCAGTTGATCTCTAAAGCCACCAACAAGTGCATTCCTTTCTTCAACTTAACCATGAAAGGGAAGAAAAACTTCGAATGGACGTAGGATTTTATTAAAGCGTTTCAAGCTCTGGTACATCATTTACAGAGACCCTTATCCTGTCTAAGCCACTGGATCATGAAGACTTGTATATTTACTTGGCAGTGTCGGTATATGCCATAAGTGCCGCACTGCTACGTGAAGAGAATCAGATCCAGAGGCAAGTATACTATGTTAGCAAGCGGTTGACATGTGCTGAAAGAAACTATCCGAAGCTAGAAAATCTCGGGTACTGCCTATTAATTGTGTCAAGAAAGCTCTGCCCTTATTTCCAGGCTCATCCTATCAGTGTCTTCACTGACCAGCCGTAACGACAGGTCCTACAACGACCTGAGATATTTGGAAGCTTATTAAATGGAACATCGAATTGAACCAGTTCGGTATCACTTATCTCCCTCGATGAGCCGTCCAGGGACAAGCACCGATGGACTTTATAGTTGAATTCACTACACAAGACAACTCTCTGAAGAGAAGTGAAGAACCTACCATCCAATGGAAGATGTATACGGATGAAGCATCTAATGATCGGTACACTGGCACCAGAGTCATACTAGTAACTCTTGAGGAATGCTCGAATGGTTACGCCTTGAAACTTGACTTCCATGTAATGAATAATGAAGCTGAATATGAAGCCTTGATCGCTGGGCTTAATTAGCAAGAGAGCTGGGAGTAAAATCTATGCAATTTTTTTATGATTCCTAGTTAGTAATAAGCCAAGTCAGAGGAGAATACCAAACTAAGGGAGTGTGACTTTCTCTTTACCTCAATCGAGTCTAAGAACTGCTAACTAATTTCGATCATTACACCAATACACACATCCCTAGAGAACAAAGTGAGAAAGCCGACTCGTTGGCCAAGCTGGCTAGTTCCGGGGATGCACAACAAATGAGCTTGGTCCTAGTTGAAGTACTCAATGCTCTGAGCATTAACCAGATGGAGATTGAGTAGGTCTTAGAAATGGAGCCTGAGAAGGGGTCATGGATGACTCTGATTGAAGATTATTTACAAAGAGGAATCCTTCCCGAACGGAGGAATGAAAAACGACAGATCCTTAGTAAAGCTTTATGATACATCCTATAAAAAGGAGTTATGTACATGAAAGATTTCTCCGTCCCCTTGCTTCGGTGTATCACCAATAATGAAATCAAGTGGGTATTAAGAGAAGTTCAAGAAGGAGAATGTGGCAATCACACCGGAGGGCAAACCTTAACGAAGAAGATACTCCGCTATGGTTATTTCTAGCCAACTATCAATCGAGACGCAGCTGATTACACTAGATGATGTGACAAGTGTAGATGTTTGCAAAGATTCCGAGAGCCCTGCTGATGAAAATCACTCAGATTGTTAGTCCATGGTCATTTGCTACTTAGGGTATTGACATCATCGGCTCCTTGCCGATTTCCCAAGGTGGTGTGTAGTACGCCATTGAGCAATTTATTACTTCACTAAATGGGTTGAAGCCGAACATTTGTACATGATTACTGCAAAGAATATAATCAATTTTGCTGTTCAAAGCATCATCCATCTTTTCGGTCTTCCTCGAACGATCATAACCGATAACGGGACCCAATTTGATAGTGTTGAATTGAAAGACTTCTGTCGCAGACATCGTATCGAGAAAAGATTTGCGATAGTCGCTCACCCTCAAGCTAATGGACAAGTCGAAGCTGTCAAAAAAATCATAAATTCCATTATAAAGAAGCATTTGGAAAAGGCTAGTGGCAAGTGGGTCGATCAACTCTCATCAGTATTATGGGCATACAGAACCACCCATAAGTCCGCGACTAGCCATACTCATTCGCTTGGCTTACGGCTCTGAAGTCGTGATTCATGTAGAACTTAAAGTCCCTTCTCATCAAGTGACTTATTATTACCCCAGAACTAATAGAGATCTCCTTTTGGAGTTTGTAGATATGGTCAATGAGAAGCATAAAGAAGCTGATTTAAGGGCAACTGCATATCGACACCGAGTCGCTTAATACTATAATATTAAAGTCTGAACCAAGACCATTGAAATTGGTGATCTTGTCCTGAAACGGATCTTTCTTAGCCCCGTAAACATGGGTCCGAAATGGGAAGGACCGTATGTCATCAATCAAAAGCTTGGAGATGGAACTTTCAAGCTAGCTACTGTCGATGGCATCACACTTCCTAGAGTATGGAATAGTGAGCATTTACGATGCTATTTCACTTAGTTTTTGTTTCATTTAATTGTATTTCATTTAAAATTTTCTTTTTTAGTTGAATTCAAAGCCATGTAATAAGACAGATTCCATCACTTCCTTTTCAGTTTGCAGTAAAATTTGAAGTTTTCTTCATATTTGTGAATTGTTTATGCATAATATAATAATTGGGATCTATGACCAACTTACATCCATTTATGCCTAATATAAACCGACAAGTACCGGGAGTTTGGTGCCAACCAAGTACTCAGGTCCATAATTGAATTAAACAAAATGAATGTGACTCGACCATTCATCCATTAACTCTCGCCTGCAATTTGACGGGCTGAGTATAAAACAGAGAACAGGTGTGACTCGACCATCCGTTAACTAACTCCATATCCCGCTCAAAGGGAATAATCTAAAGTAAAAGTGGTAGTGATATGACCAACCACTCTTCGACTTTTGCCCCAGACTTAGGGGCAAGGGAATTAATCAAAGGAAATGTGATTCGACCATTTCCCAGAACAACCTCAGCCCCCAGAGTGCAGGCTAGATAATGAACATCAAACGAGTGTAATTGACTGTCCATCGACTAACTCTAGTCCCCAGAGTGCGAATAAGAGTATAAACAAAATGAATAAGTTCGATTCGACCATTCATTCTCCAACCCTGGCCTAAACCCAAGAGGAAGAGTGTTAACTCATCATGGATGGGACACGACCGTCCATGAACTAACTTCTCCAACCCAAGACTGGGGACAGGAGTATAATTGACGAATCGCTAAACATGATAGCATAACATTGTGACTCATACCTAGTGTATGATACGACTTAAGGCCACGACCTAAAGGAGGCCTTAACATGAATTTGTTTGATCAACACCCGAACACTTCATAGCTCAACAACCTAAAAATGGCCTAGTGTTTGAATGACAAGCGATAAGTTACAAGTACATTGAATGGAAAATGTAATAGCTCGAACATTTAAACAAATTTTGAACAAAAACTGAACCAAAACGAAAGAGTTTTAATTCACATATTGAAACTTGAAAACTACGTACAAGTTTATTTCGGAAACAAAAAGCCAAATACGGGGGTTGTACCTGCACAATTGCGGGAAAAAAAAGAAACTAGCTACGTAGCTATGCACTACCCAAGCCCATTCGACGGCTATTTCTCCCCTTTTTTGGGCATCTTCGGAGTGTTCTTCGGGGTGCACTCTTTAGAGCTACCGCCTCATCCTCTCCTCTTCGACCCTTTTTTGCCCTTGCCACCCTTAGGCGAAATGCTTTCAGAGACATAAGCAGTCTCACTTTGGGATACAAAAGGATCGACCTCTTTAGGAGTGGCACCGCCCGACAGTATAACTTGGAGCGGAGTAGTATCCAATTCAGCATTCTCCTTCTTGGCTTGCAAATCCTGTTCCTCCTTTTTAATGCGCTCCTTCATGCTAAGTTTACCGGTGTGTTCGGAGGCATGGGGTCACTACGACGTCCTCTGTTTCATACTAGCCCTGCTGGTCATCAGTCTTTTCATTATTCAAATCCCCTATGACTTCGGCATCTGCGCCGGGAGTCTCAAAAGGTTGATTGGTAAGAGCCACTTGTACACCACGATGGACCCCACGGTCTGCACCTTCTGTCCTAGGGAAACATCATCATCGGGAGCACGAACAGATGTAAACTGACCTGCAATTTCATGAAGACCAATGGGTAATCCCATGACTATCGGGCACGAGATGTAAACATTCTCGAACGTCGGAGAATTAAGAGATATACCTTCACCAAATTGGCCTTCGGTCATAGCTGGAGTGCCGCCTTCCAAAATCGGAGATAGCGCAAAAGGTTTGTGCATCCCTGGATGATCCGGATCGTAGCTCGCATCCTTCTCTAGGGCATGAGTAATTGAAGCACCAACTGCTTTAGTAGTAGGAGGCTCTTGGGAACCAGATCCCGAGGCTCCATAACCATCTTTCCCTTTTTCGGTGATCGCTATATCATCGAGTAAACTAAGTCGAGGAGCCCTGAGCTCATCGGGCTCTTCATCGCACAAGATTTCATGCATGAATTGTTCTTCATCCACTTCAGCACCATTGAGGGACTTCCATTTCAAATCTACAACATGGTCCCATGCTTCGACGAGCGACTTGGGATACCCCTCTCCAAGGAAGCAGCGGCTGTGATTCATTAGGACGCATGCATTGTAATATATTAGCAATGGATTGAAATCATCCTTTATTTCTATCTGACCAACCTTCCTAGCCTCTTCCTTTAGGGCCTCTATCTGCGCAAGCTGTTTGTTAGCCTCTATCTTAGCTTCGCGAGCCTTGACAATCTCCTCACAGTATAGTTGAGACTCCATTTGAGCCACAAGTTTCTCTTGCTTTTCCTTTTCGAGCCCATCCTCAAGTTTTTTAGTATGAAGGACCAAAGCATCATTGTCTTTTCTCAGCACATCATTCTCCTTCTATAAGACATCTTTTTCATGGGCTAAGTACCACTGTGATGAATGGCAGTGTACAATTCAGCTTGGTGCACTTTCATTAAATGCTCGATGGCTTCAGCAGACTCGTTGGCTTTTTTCTCAACATCGACCAGCTTTATACCCAACTACTTGACCTCCTCATCTAAGTACTTGATGATGTCTTTGTCATGGATTTCCTTAAGAGTTAAGCGACCGATTTCGTGTTTCCACCGACAGGTCGGACATTCTCTCAGCCACACGGAGAGTTGTACAGTTGTGGACATAGACATCATTAATGTAAAGAGCACCGCGTCCTTGGCTTTTGGAGGACTTGAATGCAAAGCGGGAACAAATTTGAACTCGTCAAAGCAAAACTTAGGAAATGTGGCCTTAAGCTCAGCCTTCTTCTTAGCAGCAGTGGTATCAAGAGTAGTCGAGGATGAAAGGGCCCATCTGTCTTGCTTGGGGGATGAAGTATCAGGTCCCTCCATGCTAGACTGGAGTTCAAAAGATCGACAAGCGCTGGAAGAACCCGAATATTGCTCGGCCACAACAGTCGAAGTCGGAGCATGAGGCAGCAACTTACTACTACTATATGTAGTGGGATGTTGACCGACACCCTTGTGCTGAGAAGACAGAGATTCTGATTTATGATTGGATGACGAATCTCTGGATTGGTAGCTTCAATCTCGGTCTTCTCTTCCTTCATACCCTTCCCTGTCTTGACCGAGGTCTCGACCTCGACTGGGCCCAAAATAAGATGGCTGAGAGTATGATGATCTCTTTAAGCGAACATAGTTAAGGGGGCGTCCCATCGAGCCTACAAAAAATGAAAGTGCGTAAGAATCACTGGAGTTAAAAGTGGATAAGTGTCTTGCGGTGCGATGTGGTGCACATGATCGTGAGTGTCCTAGTGTACTCCCGACGGACTAGTTACAAGAGCTTTACTTGTTGGAGTAGTCTCTCCCATACTAGTGGGGGAATGGTACCGCTAAATTGAATAGGAGATTCGAACCCCCCCGAGACTTAAATTAGCAAAATCATCATTCGCAACATCATATAGAATTGGAATGTTTTATAGCCCCTTAAATAAATTTTCTAGAGGTAGAGAGCTAGATTGATCTATAGCAGTAGAGGTTGACTTGGATTACTTGAAGACCAGCCCTTTGCGAAGGTTAAAAACGAGCCTTTTTCTTCTCCTCCTTTCTTGGGTGGGGAGCTGTGGGCCTTGGGAGGATCCGACCGCAGGCTCATGATTTGAGCTCACATTGTCATGACTGGGCTCATTAGCATCGCCCCTCACCTCGCCTTCCTCGGCGACATCCTGAGCCTTTTTGACTGGGGGCATGATAGAATCAACTTCGTCACCTCCCTGCCAAATGACATCTATTCTTTCTATAACTTCCTCCTCAGTGTTTTTTGGAAGTCCTGTGTTGCAACCTTCTTCTAGTAAGCTGAAGACAAAAAGGCGCTTGTCGGTAAGAAGAGATCTGATGTCCTTATCCACCATGGGTATATTTTTGAGCGTTGAAACTGCCTCCGAGTACACATCGTTGGTAGGATGTGGATGGCTATCTGTAATGTTTAATAAAAAGAACTGCTTAGTTCAGGATATGTCTTGTAAAAGCACTTGAAATTTAGTGTGAAACTACACTCACATCCTTCCAGCCACTGTTCTACAAAACCAGGTGGGCGATGCACATAGAACCATTCATTTTTAAAAGCGCTCAATTTGTTCCAAGTGTCAGTTACAACCTGACAGTTAGTGACCGACTCGAGGAAAGTGTAAGAGAAGCTTCCCTTTCGCCGCTTGAGATTGTAGATGAATCTAATGTCTTCGGTGTCTGCTCATGATATAAGAATTCAAGGAACATCATTTACGTGCAGTGTAGAAATGCGTAGCTGTTCCGATGCAGCTGAGCCGATACCAATCCTAATAATGCAACATTTTCTGAATGAATGGATTGAAAGGCTGAATGCAACTAGCCCAACACATAAACTTATTGCATGGAGTATACCCCTCCGAGGGCAAGTAAGCCCTATCATTATGGGACAGGACTTGCATATCCTTGTACGAAATCCCATGTTTAATGCATAGCCTGATGAGAGAGGCCTCATCGACCTTTGAAGCCAATGAATCCTCTGGATCGTTCAAAAATATGACATGTTCCAAAGTGTCAGGTGCTGGCTCGATTTCTGCTTCTAAGTTTGAAGGAATTTTTGGCTCCTTCTGTGAACTCTCGAGCTGCTCTGGTTGATGACCTAGAGAGTTTCGAGTGAATATTGTTGCAGAGCTAGACTTAGAGTCGGGATTATCGTGTGAAGTAGTATGTTCAGTGCCCATAGCAGCTAAACACTTCGAGCATCTGGAACCCATAGCTATTAAACTCAGCAGATAGTAACATGTCCCCCCCGTGAACAGCGCAAACTAGTGTAGTGTGGTGTGGTGTTGTGCAGTGATAAACAGTTCGAAATTAAAGCAACTACTGTGACGAGACTTTGGGATTCAATCGAAGTGACCATCATCACTGACCATCCCAACCGGCCTTCATGTCGATCAGTTGTGGATTTTATCTAAGCTTTGGGATCAATTAATAGCATATTGGAGAATGATATTTACATACAAGTTCATTGGAGACCATATGTTATACTTGTTCGAGTTTAAGTCATATTCAAAAATGTGCGACTTTAGGTTCCAATGATTCAAGTTTTTAAGTTCAAGTTCGATGTTGGGTATGTAAACGTTCATGTCCGAGTTTGTTCACATGTTCAAGTTCCTATGGAAGAGTTTGGGTTCGGTCATGCATGCAAGTCCATGTGTATATAACCAAGTTTAAGTTCAAGTCTACACACAAGCAGGAAAAACGCCTAAGTCCCCTTATGCAAATGGATCATAACTGATCCCTTACCCAGGCAGTGTTGCCTTAAACCATTTCAAGCTCCATATGCCTCCAACCGATCCCCATAACCGATCGCATATCATTACCGATCCCCTAGACTTCACAACATCACTTCATCTCCAACATGCTTCCATCCGATCCTATGAGTCGATCCCACATCAACTGATCCCTCCATCACCGATCGCTTCCCACCACTTCATTTCATCTTTAATATACCACAACCGATCCCCAAATAATCGGTCCCCTTCGTCATCATTTCACAACCATCATCTTCATTTGATACTACAACCAATCTCATGGTTGCATGTAATTCCAGTTCATCCTCCTTATGCCCACATCGGCGCTTCAATAGCCACCTCGCCTCTTCGATTCTTTCCAATCTAGAATCGAACCCTAGGTTCGCGACCACCAACATGGTTAACCTCATCGTATCGCCACAATCACTCACTTCAAATCGCATACAAACAAAAATCAAACCCACTTGTGTAAGAAGATGTGGCTTCATCGGAGTCCAGATCAAGGGATCGGTTTGATTTGGGACGAGGTTGAGTAAAATTGGATGCTTGGATTCAATTGAAGGTGGTGGTGATGGTTGCAGAGCATGGAAAGGAATTGTGAATTAGCGGAATACGGATCTTAAGTCTACAGTAGAGGAAGGGTGAATAGTATTTAATTGATTATATAAATATTTTTAAAATTCTTTAAGATTCTACTTGGAATGTCGTAATTAACAATCATAGAATCATAATGCAGATAAAAGTAAATGCAGTAAAAGTAAAAAAGAAAAGAACACACCAGCATTTTATACTATTTCGGAGTTACCCTATATCCAGTCCTACACAATCCCTTGTACGTATTTCTTTTCAACTAGTAAATGCAAATACAATCTCTATTTCAAGGCTACGAGACATACGCTCAAGAATCCTGACCTTTGAGTAGAGTCGCTTAATTTCCGGGCTACAAGAACACCCACTAGATTTACGGGCTACTAAGCACACCCAATTGATTTTAACAAGCTACGATCATGCCTACTTAGATTTCGGAGATACCATGCACACCACAAAGTATAAAAGTATGATTTGATAGAGTTTGCAGACTCAGATCTTCGGTCTTGATTAAACTTGATCCCATAACTCTTGAATAGCACTTTGATCTTGAGAGAGATGAGAGAAATCAGAGAGTATATGAAAGAGAATCAAACTAGTAAAGATTGAATTTGATTCTGGTTGAATTTCGGCAGAGTTTTGGTAAAAACTGATTTAGAAATCAAGAGGGTGAAAAGAGGAGAGACAAATAAGAAAGTAGTATTGAAAATTCGTTTGGAAGCCTGGTATATATAGAGAAACAATGTGTCATGTCCATTCATGTAGAGATACTACGAAAAGACACTTCCATTCAAATTTGAATTTTTAATTTTTCGGCCATTATGTCGATATATGCCTATAGAGTATGTCAACATACTCTTCATAATTTTGAAAAACATTTTAAAAATATTTTTCGAAAACCCTTTGCGTTGTAAAATAATTTGATACTTTATAGAATCATTTAAATATAGTTTGTACACATTTTAATCAAAATATAACTTTATAAAATAATTTTGAAAGACTTAATAAGAATATTCAATAATATACATAAAAATCAATATAATTATAACTTATTGAAATATAAACAAAATTTCAATATTATATATATATAAAAACTTAAAAATATTAAAAGATATCTTTATTGAACATCATTTTGGGAAATACTTTGAAAAAATTATTTTAAAACTATAATATTTAAAAATTAATTTAAAACAAAATTTAGAGAATGCGAGAGAGGTTAGAAAACTGCTATCAGTGTTTTAACTTAAATTCTATGACTCTATAACTTATTTGGAATATCTTGAAACCTTGAACTCTTCGATACTCATGAGTCTTCATTCTTGAACTCTTCGATACTCATGAGTCTTCATTCTTGAACTCTTGAAACTCTCTATCAGCATCTTGAATCCACTCTTGATGTTGTACAATCTTCTTAATCAATAATTGTCTAATATCTTACACTATATACTATATATATCTTGATAAAATATTATTATCTATATTTTATATAATGTCCTTTAGTTGTTATCATCAAAACCAATACATGAGGTACTAACATGATTGAATCAACTCCGAGGTTGGGGGGATGGATGGATTTCTTGAGTTTGGATTCATCAATGGTAGTAGTAGAGGGAAGTAAGGGTTTGGTTCGGTGGCATAGCAAATGAACGAAGTAAAGAGAATAAGCTAAGTCCCTAGCTTATATATCGTATGCGAGTCGAACCCACAAGCCTGAAATCGGCTAAGTTCATATAAGTGAAGGGATTGGATCCGATCCCATGTCTAGGATATTTGTACTGATCCCTTACCAATGCAAAATTAAAAATTGCAATGCTCTTTTACTTCAATTACATTATATCGGCAATGACCCATGAACGTGTAAATGTGATCGGAAGCCAATAACAAAAGTGTATACATGAATGAACATGCACACATGTACACGTCCAACATTCAATTTCTTGAACTGATAAGATCTGAATTCTCAACTAGATTTCTCAGAGAGGAAGTCATTGTAGATAGTGTTAGGCCTACTAACTTGGTTGATGAGCTCAATGGAACGAAGCATAGGCAATGGTTGGGGATTACGCTCTGGATTTATATTGACAAATATCGACCGGGCATCATGATGAATGAAGAGAGATATGACTCTTTGGAAAGACAATTCAGTGGAAGAATAAGGACTGTTCAAAAAAATGATTGTAATCCTTTCTCGTGACTCTAACTTGCTTCGATTCAAAGCATGTCATGTTCAGAACAAGACGTACTTTGGAGGGCAAGGGTTATCCGGCCTTTTGGCCCGACTATATTCAGATTGATTGGACAAGTTAGACTCAATGATAGACAAGGCAAGTAGCCCAGAGAAGTAATCATAGAGACCAGAGATCAACCATAGACAATAATGTGAAGCAACAATCAAGCGAAACCATGAGATAGACTCTACGGAACATTCTAAGTATGGATTGGTATTTCCACAAGGTAGGGGATCATATCGTATCACTATGGTTATGAAAATCTTGAACCAGCAGTTCAACACAACAGGAATCGATTGATATCTCTAAAAACAGGAAAGCAACTATGCAAACAACTCTAGAAACATAAAGCTAGCATGGAGGGGTATCCAACATGGAGATGGCATAGCGCCACGTGGTAGGGAAGATCGATCAGCCTTGATCACTCTATGTTGGGAATTAGACCTCGAAATTTTCTGGGTGACCTCGTCTACATCCGGAGATTCTGCCAATGAATTTGCACGAAGATATTCAGTCGTCTACCCCTATAAATACAGGGTTCATAGTTTATTTGGAGGATCTTTACGCTGTTGTTTTATTTGTACTCCATTGTAATTACGAATTCCGATCCGATCCATCTTGTACATAGAAATTCAAGAGATTAATAAAGCAATTTCATAAAAGTGGATGTAGGCATTCAATACCGAACCACTATAAATTTTTTTGTTACTTTTTTAATACTTGTTTTCTTGTTTCCTCTATTTTAGTTTTGATTTCTTAACTTATTTCTCTACATATAATCTGTTGGGTGTTTATGCCAACTTTTAGTGCAAATACCATCATAATACTTTCTTATGGGTATGCTGCTAATACCCTTGTACACGAATAAGTAATTATTATCCTAATGTAATGTATATATATTTCAAGTAACAGAATGGGGGAGAATGAGTATGCGAGGTGCAGAAAGGCGCTTGCTTGCAAATTCATTACTCAATCTTTCCAACGAATACTTCATCTTAGTATCAGAGTCAAGCATCCCCGTACACAACTTCAGCTTCATATACGATCATCTATCAAAATCAAGACACGGTTTCATTGGAGCCATTGATAATCATGGACCCTATGGCAGAGGAAGGTACAATGCGAGAATAATGCCTAAGGTCAACATCTCACAATGGAGGAAAGGGTCTTAGTGGTTTGAATGCCTCAAAACACTGACACCGAATGCCTAAGAAAACCGAGGAAAATGCCTCAGATTTTTGTGGCGATTGCCTTAGAAGAACTTAGGCAAATGCCTCAGATTTCTAAGGCGTTTGCCTCAGAAAAACCGAGGAGAATGCCTTAGATTTCTGAGGAGTTCGCCTTAGATTTCTAAGGCGAATGGCTCAAAATTTTCTGAGGCAAATGCCTCAAAAATCTAAGGCATTCAACTCAAAATTTTGTAAGCATTTGCCTTAGAATATCTATGGCAAAATCTGAAGCATTTTTTGTCGTTAATCGCTAATTGTTCTTTTTATTTATTAGAAGTAAATGAAGATTTTTGGTGCAAAGAAGTAGCCAGATGTTGAAGTTCTTTTTGGAGTAAGCAAATGATGTTTTTTTTCTTTGTGCATACTCAAAACTTAGTGTATAGTTATTGTCAAAACTTGGTTGGATGTTGTGAAAACATGGTTTATGGAATTGTGTGAACTTGGTTTTTGAATATATGAGAGCTTGGATGTTATGATATGATTTTGAATATGTGTTGATTTTTTAGATATGATTGTTGTTTGGTTTAAATATGTTATAGATATTGGCTAATTTTGAACTATATGTATGTGATATATATTCAAAAGCGAGATTGGGGTGTGAAAGTATTGGAAGCAGTAAATAACAAAAGACAACATTTATTACATGCTGCAATTTTAAAAATGTTTTAGAATGTAAGGTACAAATAATAGCATATAAAAAACGATGTAAAAATAAAGTTAACAGTAGCAATAAAACGTTGTAAAAGATACTGAACTAACAATTAAATGCTAAATTTAAAATGACATATAATAAATGATGTAGAATATTCTTCTCAACAATTATTAAACGTTGTAAACAGATACAGTTTACATCGTTTCATTTATGATGTTAAAAGTTGATTATTTCTAACATGTCGTTAGATAGCGTTTATCAAACGTTATTATAGGTTTTCACAGCGTTTATTCTGCACTTTAAAAAGGCTTTTCTATTGTAATGTCTCTGATTACTTCTCAAGAGTTTTAACTATTTCTAATAATTTAAAAACAAATGGTGAGAAGTTAGACAATGTAAGAATCATGGAGAAGATTCTTAGAACATTAGATCCAAAGTACGAACATATTATCGCCACCATAGAAGAGACAAAAAACTTGAAGGCCATGACGATAGAGGAATTTCTAGGCTCATTGCAAGCTTATGAAGAAAAGAAAAGGAAGAAGGAAGAGATTATAGAGAAAGTACTCAAGACACAGATTGATAGCAGTCGAAGCCAATAAAGATGAAGTTGTGGTCAAGAATGAGGATGAGGTCATGGATATGTACACGAACAGGCTGTAGGCCTAATAATGACGACAACAACAACTAAAGAGGAGAAAGATCAACAAAAGGTTGTGGGAGAGGAAATTCAAAATCAAGGTATGAAAAGTCATGCGTCAACTACTACAATTATGAAAATTTTGGACATTATGCTTTTGAATGTAGAGCTCTAAGCAATAATAGAGTTGAAGAAAAGGACAATTACATTGATGAAAGAAGTCAATAAGATGGTACCTTACTGCTAGCTTACAAGGAAAATGAAAGAGGCAAGGATAATCGATGGTACCTAAATAGCGGTGCAAGGAACCACATATGGGGAAGAAGATGCATGTTCATGGAGCTTGATGAATCGGCAAATACTATGTGCCAAGCATGAAGAGCAATATCTTGAGCCTAAGTCAACTCTTAGACAAAGGTTATAATATTCGATTAAAAGATAATAACATTTCTATAAGAGATGGTGCAAGTAACTTCATTGCTTAGGTAACGATGTCAAGAAATAAAATGTTCGTGCTCAACTGTAAAGACCCGCAAATCCGTCTTTCGAAAACCCGACACTGCTATGTCCACTGTAGCAACTGTCGAACAATCGGATGGCGGAAACGCGAACTTTAATGTTTAAAAGAAGAGGTAGAAGAAAAGATAGAGGAAAAAGAAAAGAAGAAGAACAGAACAACATCAGATACAGAAACAATATCAGAATCTCACATATCGCAGCGGAACAATATACAATAGATAATTACTAGTCTTTTAAAACAAAGAACTATATCAGTTTATACATACATCAATCATCAGAGTCAATATACAACAATGGAAAGTTATATAACTTGTCCTCATACAGAATACACAGCGGAATAAATATATCAGATACAAATACTACGTCTCGTCATCCAGCTTATCTCCAAAGCTCCAGAATATCCAGAATATCCTGATAATCTAACTCTAGACCGCCCGTGTGGAAATTTGTGGGCACCCAGAGTTTAGAAGGGAAACAATAAACTCCGAGTCAGTCATGGTGACTGGTGTGAGATCGTAAAACAGTTATTTTTCACAAAGAAAATAAAACAAATTTGCAATGCTTTTGGAAAATGAAACTACCATAAGACCTCCCGCCACACACACAATGCAAACGCAGAATTGGAGGAGATTTCTTCTTATGATAGTCAAAAATGCTTACTACGCAAAATCAAATTCTTTTTGAATATTATTATTAGTGCATAGTGTAGAAAACATTTCGAAAGTATAATATTAATCTTAGCCAACATACGACCAGTATCGTATGCCTACTATAGCTACCATCTAAACAGTGGTGACCACCGTACGTAAATGGCAGGTTCTACAACTAATACCGTACAAGGTGCGTATTGGAGTTTGGATTTCCAACAAATGGTCAGGCTAAGGAACTTCCTATCCACGATGGGTACGTCCCTGGAATAGACGACCCGAGAAATAACCTAACATTACGGTTAGATCTCTGCCAACACAAGGCCGGGTTACCTCTGCAAAAATAGGTAACTACTGACACGCATATGTCATCCCCCGATCGTAACCGATCTTCCCGAGGATCCCCGATTTCCAACAAACCACATAGATAATAATGCAGCAACCACATAGGTTAAGTATCTGGGCTCCATACCATGATACCACCTCTATCCAGAAGGAATGACATACACTAAGGGGCGCTACTCCCTAGAACCTTGCTGCATCCTTCCTGTTTCGACCATTTCCGGGGTGTGAGGCTCGACGAAGTCTCGTCCACAAAGCTACGCTTTCTACAAAGCCATGCTTCGGGTCAAACAAAATGATCAACCTATGATCACAAAGATATAAGATCAAACAAATGATCATATCGCAAATGATCAAACACTGATCATTTCACAGCAACACTTAGTATGCCACGTTACCAAATTGGGATATATCGCTGATAAATTTCAACTACATAACCTCTGAGCTCGTACGTCTCAGAGAAGGGTGTTAAGCTAAGAGAATAAATTCTCCGCCACCAACAGAAATGTATTTGAAAGAAATCAGCTTTATATCTCAAATTGTAACGTCAGACACACAATCCATACAAGTCTGTTCCGGGATCGAACAGAACCGAAGGCACTTCTCACGAAGCCCTTGCACATCCGGATAATTTTCTAATCACGTCCGGACTTCCCATCACTAAGGGTGATAAAACCTCTAAATCGGAGATCAGCCGATGTAGAGTAACTCGACGGTAATCCTTCCGTTTTCAAAAATATCCGGTCTTCAACACCGGTCTTCAAATGCGATTCATAACGACGTATCACATATTCGGAATGGGTTATACGACCCCATGGTCCTTTCCCGGCTAACCCGAATAGTGAGCGTTTATTTAAAAATAAGTGTGGCATTCAAATTCATCCAATTCACAACAAATACCATTCAAGGTAATTATTGATAGTCGGTTATTTAACTATCAATAAAGATGCGCAACATCATCAGATTCCAAATAATTTTCCAAATTATTTATTTTCCAAAATATCTTTACTAGATATAAAATTTCCACACTTCAAAATAAATCAATATTTATTTTCAAAACGAATTCCCATTTCTTTTATAAATTCCCTAGTGAATTCATATTTCCAAATATCTACTGATATTCGATTTTCAAATCGATTTCAAATATTAAATTTCAGTTTATCTTTAAGAAGATAAATTCTCAAAACGTTTCATTTCATCTTGGAAAACATTCCCATACTTATTTAATAATAAGTAATTCCCAAATCTATTTATTTTCAACACTTGGAAAATATTCGATATACTTAAATCAATATTAAGTATATATTTCATTCTTTAAGGAAATCATTTACTATAACAACATCTATTTGAGTCAAAACGAATGTTACGTAAAACATCGTTACGACGACTCAAAATCACTAGTATAGGGATTCGGATTTTAAGATAGGTGTATAAATTCCAATACTATATAAAACATTTCCTTTCGGAAATCATTTACTATAACAACAGTGTTACAGTCCATCATTTCCTTATTTTTCGAAAACGTCTATTTCAACAATAAATGCTGAAATCTATGCTTTCGATTCATAATACATTTTAAAACATCTTTAAAATGTTTAACTTCATTTTTAATATCACTTCTTCAAAAATAAATCCATTTTTATTTAATAATATATTCACTGTCCAAAATCGTGAATATAATTCACTTAACCCAATTTCAATCATTTCTACACATTTTTATCTCAATAAAAATTCGCTATCCAAAATCGCGAATATATCTTCTTTAAAAATCTTCTATATTTGATTTATCAAATTCAATTGATTTCGAATTTATACAACAACGTTTATAAATTCTATTTCTATTTTAATAACAACTTCGACTTATAAATTCCTTTTATTTGCAAATGTGATCAATATTCCATTTAAAGGCAACAATCCAATTTATAAGTTAATCTCTTATAAATCTTTTATTCTACAGTTTCATCCATTTTATAACTTCAAAATTTATAAATCTATAAATTTCATTCACTTACGGATTCCATAATATTTCATTTTTAACACTTATAAAACTCGTTTTATAATTCCAATATTTTAAAGTTATAAATATCACTTTTTGTACATCTTTTATATATTTATTAACTTTTATTTTAAGAGAAATTACCTTTCGGTTATATTTCACAAAAATCTAAATTTATATAACTTTAAAATTTGAACGTTTATTTATTTTAAGATGAATCACTTCCAAAATTTAATAAACGTATATTTTCAAAATCACTTTAAAAATCTCTTTAAAAATCAACATCGTCATTTTTAAACTTCAAAAATTGGATCTGATGATGCAACGCACCAATTTGTCCATCACAACATTCAATATCATACATCAATATGATAATCAACAAATATCACAATATCTGTAAATAGATAAATACTGGTGAGGAATCCAGTTGGATCCCTCCAACCTGTTTCCCTGCATCCAAAGATGTTAGCACAATACCAATTCCACTTCGAGGTGGAATATCGCGGTATATGGGTTTTATAAAAATATCCGCTTACTAACGGCGCAATAGGGTCTCATCCGCTATACGAGGCGGGAAATCATCAATCCAATATATACATATGCCAATATGTATATATTGCTATATATATATAGATATACCCTACTATATCTAATATCACATCCAATAGCAATCAAATCAGTCAAAAACTGCAATACCAAATATATTTTGAGTGAGAAAAATCTCACCTTAGATTTTATTTTGCAATCCAATCCAAATCCAGATTTATTTTTCTTCGTTGTATTCGACCTTGTATAAACAATTATACAATTTTATTAATATTCGAATAAATCGAGCTATTAAATTTTCATTTGAAAATTTCAATTCACCGATGATTTTATCCTTAACCAGTTTCTTTTAAATGAAATTGTTTAACTAAAATTTTTAGTTTAAAACTAAATTTTTACTTTCAAAACTAAATTTAATATATCTACCTTTGGTAATTAAATTATCCCTTGATTTCATTTTCAAATTTAAATTCTTTTAAATAAAGTACTTGAACAAATTTTTCTCTAAATCAAATTATATTTTACGGTATATATGCATCTTTTAAACTAAAATTTATTTGCTGTAAATTTTATAAAACTGAAAATTTCTAAAATATATATACTTTCTTTTATTTGCATATATATATATATTTGATTAAATTAAACAAGATTATTTCACCTTACTGCTAGCTCGAAAACCACCACCGGACCACCGAGCTTCACGCGCCATCGTCCTTCCTCGCGTATGCGATCATGCCAGACCCAAACTTGATGACGAGCACCTCAAAACGATGACCAATCCCGACTATCGAACCCTTCCCAAATCGAGACTCTCGCCTCCTTCCACGCACTCGAACTTCGAGTTCGACTTCGCGACATGATGGAGCCGCCTCCACGATATCGCCACAAGAAAATCCTACTCGCGTTTGTGGCCGCCTCCCCTAACTTGCGACCACGCGACAACCCTAGCATCGCGACCGAGTCCCCACGCTTCCTTCCACAATCGAGCGCCTCGATTTTCCTCCCTCTAGATCCAATGTGCCGAACGAACTCGAGCAGTCGCCTCCACTCGATTTAACATGGCGTTTCCCCCCTATTTCGATGATGCTCGAGGTCGAGCTCATACCCCAGGTCGCCACGATTTCTATCTTATATCGAACTGCTGGATTTTGTTTAAAAAGGAAAGGCCGTGAGCTTGAATTGAAATGAGGATGGGAGTGAATCAAACTGGAGATAAAATTTTAAAGCTCGGCCATTTAAATTTTGTTTGAACGATTTTGATTTCTTTGAACTGGTGGAAGGGGGAAATTTAAAAACTGAAGAGGATGGTTCACATGATATTCTTCGTGATGCTCGGCTGAAACAACGGGGCATGTTTTCAGGCGTGATTCAAGTGAAGACAACGTGCTGATGTTTACAAATTTAAATTTAAATTGAATCCGATAAATTTCAACGCGTTTTCTCACCGTAAGGTCACAAATCAACTCCGAAAAATACGAAATTTGAAACCCGGTAATAATACAATATTCCGGACCCAATGGAACTGGTTTCGTCGAATTCTGAGACTGTGCGAAAAATGACTATTTTTAAATATCGACTGAACGATATAAATTTCAAACTGAACAAACCATTTTCAAATTTGATTCTGAAGCTTCTATTACCCTCAGAATTATCAATACGAATTTTAAAAGCTTTCGAAATATTTTTCTTCAACTCTAAATTGAATATTCAAATTTTTATTCAGCATTCACTAGATTAAATTTTATAATTTAATCGCCAATTTCAGATTTATATTGGGAATTCAAATTAAATCATCGTTCAAATATTTAAAATTTATTAAATATTCTCAATTTAATTTGTTCAAAATTCTGGGTCGTTACAGACTTCCCTCCTTAAAAGAATTTCGTCCTCGAAATTACAAGTTAGGAAAAAAGTCCTTAACTCGTCTACTATTTTTCACAATCTAATAGTTTTATCAATTTATCAAAACAAATCTTTCTACTAAAGATTCGTTATCATTTCAACTAAATTTCCAACTTCAATTAAAGTTCAAACAACATTGTTTACTTCAAATTCAAATTCGAGTTTAAATTCAAATTTTAAACTTTCAAAATTTTCTCAAAAATTTTCTAACACTCGAAATTTTCGAAAAATTTCGCCAGCGTCTCCTTTGCGTGGCTAATATGGTACGACTACAAAATGTCCCTACGGACTCTCATATTTCAAAAAGAAAAGAAAAATGCCAAGCGGCTAGAGAAATAAGTCATCAAATCTCATATTCAAATTTAAATACATACCTTTTTCGAGCAATTCAAATTTATCTTCAAATTTAAAATCCCAATTCCATTATAACACCTGTATATCCTACTAGCCATAATATCTAGTTACATATATTCAAACCATTTCGTACATTCAATTACAAAATTTTAAATATAACTGCTTATATCATCTTTAAGTTCGCTATTGAAGTTATGTATCCATTATGATTCAATTTTACATTTCACATTCATTTGAATTCAATTCACAATTCCAATCTAATTTGGATTCGGTTTATCTTCTGAATATTGAATTTTTATCGATTATCTTTCATTTACTAATTCATATCACTCTTTATATCAGTATCATTCACTAATTCATTTTAAAGTTCAATTTCCAATATTCAGCTTGAATTACATTTACTAACAAATTCAAAATGAAGTCTTAACATTCAGCTTTAATTTCATTTACTAGCAACTGTAAATTCCATTCATTCAGAAATTTATTTCTACTTACTTGAATATGTTTGCAAATTCGAACCATTTTTTTTTATTTAGTTCACAATTCAAGTCTCAATTTATCCAATTCAACTTCCATTTCATGAATTTATTAATTATCCAAGTAGTTTATTCGGATTCAATCCATTTCAGTTTTCTCAGGTTTGGATTTTATTTCACTTGATTCAAGTCTCATTTCATTAACGACTTTTAATTTCAATTACCTTCTTGGAGTTCCATTCCAAATTATAAATTCATTTTACAATTTATATTCACAATTTTATTCATATATGAATTCATCTCATTAAGTTAGATTTTTATTTAAACTTTACAAGTTATCAACTTCATAAAATTTCATAAATATTTTTATATGGTATTCCAGAGTTTTACCAACCTTCAAAATCATTTTGAAAACAATTCAAATTATCCTTTGAATTTCCAAAACAAAACCCAAATTTTTCAAACAACTTCCATTTAAAACAATTTAGCAGCAATTCCTCTTTTGAAAACCCGAAAATGAACATCGATGATGCTGTAGTCATTACCGAAGTTATTTTCCAGCGACCGAAAAGAGTTTAGAGCTTTTCATTCCTTCAAAATACTTTTCAAAACCTTTGAAATTCATTTTCAACTCCAAAAAGGATTTAAACTTTCCAAATCTCCAAAATTTTCAAATTCTTTTAATTACATTTCCAAAAACTTCTCTGGAATTCTATTTCCAATTATAAGTCACATTTATAATTTATATTCTTAAATTTCATTTGTATGTGAATTTTATTTCTTAACTTTGGAGTTATAATTCCAATTTCTTATCAATTCCAATGAGAATAATTTAATATTATTACCTCTAGCAACCATGCAACCATATACTATAGTACTTCATAGAAAAACATTTCTTTTCTATACAAAAATAGTTTTGGGCAAAATTATCTCATTTACCCTATTTAAAACAGTACTATGTCAGTTTATCTTGTTTAGAGTTTAGAAACCCCTATCAATACAGTTAGCTAGACTGCACCGACCAGAATCCATAAACAATCAACCGATAAGTCAACACAATACAAAACAAATTTCATATTCACTAACAAATACGTGCTCATATCTATTATTACACTCAACTCATTCTAGAGTACTACTGACTCTATCTCTAATGAGTAACACCCAACAGAGCAGGGTTGTCGCTTAACCATATGCTCTGATACCACCTGTAAAGACCCGCAAATCCGTCTTTCGAAAACCCGACACTGCTATGTCCACTGTAGCAACTGTCGAACAATCGGATGGCGGAAACGCGAACTTTAATGTTTAAAAGAAGAGGTAGAAGAAAAGATAGAGGAAAAAGAAAAGAAGAAGAACAGAACAACATCAGATACAGAAACAATATCAGAATCTCACATATCGCAGCGGAACAATATACAATAGATAATTACTAGTCTTTTAAAACAAAGAACTATATCAGTTTATACATACATCAATCGTCAGAGTCAATATACAACAATGGAAAGTTATATAACTTGTCCTCATACAGAATACACAGCGGAATAAATATATCAGATACAAATACTACGTCTCGTCATCCAGCTTATCTCCAAAGCTCCAGAATATCCAGAATATCCTGATAATCTAACTCTAGACCGCCCGTGTGGAAATTTGTGGGCACCCAGAGTTTAGAAGGGAAACAATAAACTCCGAGTCAGTCATGGTGACTGGTGTGAGATCGTAAAACAGTATTTTTCACAAAGAAAATAAAACAAATTCGCAATGCTTTTGGAAAATGAAACTACCATAAGACCTCCCGCCACACACACAATGCAAACGCAGAATTGGAGGAGATTTCTTCTTATGATAGTCAAAAATGCTTACTACGCAAAATCAAATTCTTTTTGAATATTATTATTAGTGCATAGTGTAGAAAACATTTCGAAAGTATAATATTAATCTTAGCCAACATACGACCAGTATCGTATGCCTACTATAGCTACCATCTAAACAGTGGTGACCACCGTACGTAAATGGCAGGTTCTACAACTAATACCGTACAAGGTGCGTATTGGAGTTTGGATTTCCAACAAATGGTCAGGCTAAGGAACTTCCTATCCACGATGGGTACGTCCCTGGAATAGACGACCCGAGAAATAACCTAACATTACGGTTAGATCTCTGCCAACACAAGGCCGGGTTACCTCTACAAAAATAGGTAACTACTGACACGCATATGTCATCCCCCGATCGTAACCGATCTTCCCGAGGATCCCCGATTTCCAACAAACCACATAGATAATAATGCAGCAACCACATAGGTTAAGTATCTGGGCTCCATACCATGATACCACCTCTATCCAGAAGGAATGACATACACTAAGGGGCGCTACTCCCTAGAACCTTGCTGCATCCTTCCTGTTTCGACCATTTCCGGGGTGTGAGGCTCGACGAAGTCTCGTCCACAAAGCTACGCTTTCTACAAAGCCATGCTTCGGGTCAAACAAAATGATCAACCTATGATCACAAAGATATAAGATCAAACAAATGATCATATCGCAAATGATCAAACACTGATCATTTCACAGCAACACTTAGTATGCCACGTTACCAAATTGGGATATATCGCTGATAAATTTCAACTACATAACCTCTGAGCTCGTACGTCTCAGAGAAGGGTGTTAAGCTAAGAGAATAAATTCTCCGCCACCAACAGAAATGTATTTGAAAGAAATCAGCTTTATATCTCAAATTGTAACGTCAGACACACAATCCATACAAGTCTGTTCCGGGATCGAACAGAACCGAAGGCACTTCTCACGAAGCCCTTGCACATCCGGATAATTTTCTAATCACGTCCGGACTTCCCGTCACTAAGGGTGATAAAACCTCTAAATCGGAGATCAGCCGATGTAGAGTAACTCGACAGTAATCCTTCCGTTTTCAAAAATATCCGGTCTTCAACACCGGTCTTCAAATGCGATTCATAACGACGTATCACATATTCGGAATGGGTTATACGACCCCATGGTCCTTTCCCGGCTAACCCGAATAGTGAGCGTTTATTTAAAAATAAGTGTGGCATTCAAATTCATCCAATTCACAACAAATACCATTCAAGGTAATTATTGATAGTCGGTTATTTAACTATCAATAAAGATGCGCAACATCATCAGATTCCAAATAATTTTCCAAATTATTTATTTTCCAAAATATCTTTACTAGATATAAAATTTCCACACTTCAAAATAAATCAATATTTATTTTCAAAACGAATTCCCATTTCTTTTATAAATTCCCTAGTGAATTCATATTTCCAAATATCTACTGATATTCGATTTTCAAATCGATTTCAAATATTAAATTTCAGTTTATCTTTAAGAAGATAAATTCTCAAAACGTTTCATTTCATCTTGGAAAACATTCCCATACTTATTTAATAATAAGTAATTCCCAAATCTATTTATTTTCAACACTTGGAAAATATTCGATATACTTAAATCAATATTAAGTATATATTTCATTCTTTAAGGAAATCATTTACTATAACAACATCTATTTGAGTCAAAACGAATGTTACGTAAAACATCGTTACGACGACTCAAAATCACTAGTATAGGGATTCGGATTTTAAGATAGGTGTATAAATTCCAATACTATATAAAACATTTCCTTTCAGAAATCATTTACTATAACAACAGTGTTACAGTCCATCATTTCCTTATTTTTCGAAAACGTCTATTTCAACAATAAATGCTGAAATCTATGCTTTCGATTCATAATACATTTTAAAACATCTTTAAAATGTTTAACTTCATTTTTAATATCACTTCTTCAAAAATAAATCCATTTTTATTTAATAATATATTCACTGTCCAAAATCGTGAATATAATTCACTTAACCCAATTTCAATCATTTCTACACATTTTTATCTCAATAAAAATTCGCTATCCAAAATCGCGAATATATCTTCTTTAAAAATCTTCTATATTTGATTTATCAAATTCAATTGATTTCGAATTTATAAAACAACGTTTATAAATTCTATTTCTATTTTAATAACAACTTCGACTTATAAATTCCTTTTATTTGCAAATGTGATCAATATTCCATTTAAAGGCAACAATCCAATTTATAAGTTAATCTCTTATAAATCTTTTATTCTACAGTTTCATCCATTTTATAACTTCAAAATTTATAAAACTATAAATTTCATTCACTTACGGATTCCATAATATTTCATTTTTAACACCTATAAAACTCGTTTTATAATTCCAATATTTTAAAGTTATAAATATCACTTTTTGTACATCTTTTATATATTTCTTAACTTTTATTTTAAGAGAAATTACCTTTCGGTTATATTTCACAAAAATCTAAATTTATATAACTTTAAAATTTGAACGTTTATTTATTTTAAGATGAATCACTTCCAAAATTTAATAAACGTATATTTTCAAAATCACTTTAAAAATCTCTTTAAAAATCAACATCGTCATTTTTAAACTTCAAAAATTGGATCTGATGATGCAACGCACCAATTTGTCCATCACAACATTCAATATCATACATCAATATGATAATCAACAAATATCACAATATCTGTAAATAGATAAATACTGGTGAGGAATCCAGTTGGATCCCTCCAACCTGTTTCCCTGCATCCAAAGATGTTAGCACAATACCAATTCCACTTCGAGGTGGAATATCGCGGTATATGGGTTTTATAAAAATATCCGCTTACTAACGGCGCAATAGGGTCTCATCCGCTATACGAGGCGGGAAATCATCAATCCAATATATACATATGCCAATATGTATATATTGCTATATATATATAGATATACCCTACTATATCTAATATCACATCCAATAGCAATCAAATCAGTCAAAAACTGCAATACCAAATATATTTTGAGTGAGAAAAATCTCACCTTAGATTTTATTTTGCAATCCAATCCAAATCCAGATTTATTTTTCTTCGTTGTATTCGACCTTGTATAAACAATTATACAATTTTATTAATATTCGAATAAATCGAGCTATTAAATTTTCATTTGAAAATTTCAATTCACCGATGATTTTATTCTTAACCAGTTTCTTTTAAATGAAATTGTTTTACTAAAATTTTTAGTTTAAAACTAAAATTTTACTTTCAAAACTAAATTTAATATATCTACCTTTGGTAATTAAATTATCCCATGATTTCATTTTCAAATTTAAATTCTTTTAAATAAAGTACTTGAACAAATTTTTCTATAAATCAAATTATATTTTACGGTATATATGCATCTTTTAAACTAAAATTTATTTGCTGTAAATTTTATAAAACTGAAAATTTCTAAAATATATATACTTTCTTTTATTTGCATATATATATATTTGATTAAATTAAACAAGATTATTTCACCTTACTGCTAGCTCGAAAACCACCACCGGACCACCGAGCTTCACGCGCCATCGTCCTTCCTCGCGTATGCGATCATGCCAGACCCAAACTTGATGACGAGCACCTCAAAACGATGGCCAATCCCGACTATCGAACCCTTCCCAAATCGAGACTCTCGCCTCCTTCCACGCACTCGAACTTCGAGTTCGACTTCGCGACATGATGGAGCCGCCTCCACGATATCGCCACAAGAAAATCCTACTCGCGTTTGTGGCCGCCTCCCCTAACTTGCGACCACGCGACAACCCTAGCATCGCGACCGAGTCCCCACGCTTCCTTCCACAATCGAGCGCCTCGATTTTCCTCCCTCCAGATCCAATGTGCCGAACGAACTCGAGCAGTCGCCTCCACTCGATTTAACATGGCGTTTCCTCCCTATTTCGATGATGCTCGAGGTCGAGCTCATACCCCATGTAACGACCCGGTATTTTGGACCATTCAAATCGACAATAAATCCACACATGTCAGACTTGAATAATTCAAAATAATAGATTGTTAATTTAAATTTGGCAAAACTCAGCATATGCAGTAAATAAATCAATCACAGAATCACAGACACAGAGTAATACAATAATACGCAGCGGAATAGATAAAATAGTAGTTCATGAAGCTACTATATAAACATCAGAGTTAGAAATAAAATACAACAGAATATCTCAAATGCAGTGAAGTCTCCAGTACAACAGATGACTTCTCTGAACAAATCAACTAGAAGAGCTGAAAGCTGAGGCGATAGTTGGATCTCCAAAGGAAGCTCCAAACTCCAAGGGTGAGTCTCAAATGCTGTATCACTCGGTCTGACCCGAGCGTAAAGCAAAACACAAAACACTCGAGTCAGGATTTAACATTCTTATATAAATAAATCCAACTCAAGTGGAATATCAACTGAAATACCAGTAACTTAAAGGATGTTTGGGATAACCGTCCTCTAAGGATCTTCAGAACTATCTACAAGGTGGGGATATACACTATGACACCGTGGTCATTTAAATTTAATTTATACTTCAAAACCCAACTATCATTTCATTTCAAATATAACTATTTTCCAAGATAGTATATATATTAATTAATTTATAAAGTAAAGCATTTATAATTTCCTCAAGTCTCACAAATCGATTCAAATTAACTCAAATTCCAAATTCAAATTTATTCAAAGCTCAATTCATCAATTCAATTTAGTTCTAAATATACCATTTAAATTTTCAATATATTTCAAAGCTTTAATATTCAACGTTTCAAAGTTAAATTTAACAGTTTCATATAGCACTTGATTTAACTTCATTATTATTTAATCAGGGAATATCCACTTAATAGATTCAATATCATTTACTAGTTTTAAATCACATTTTTACTAAATATTTCCTTAAATTTATTTAAACAAGAAATATTCATTAAATTATTTAAACCAAACTCAAGTTATAAATCATATCTTAAATTCCAATGTCAATAAGCTTTATATTGGTTTAATTAAATAAAATTCTTTACTAATATTCAAATTATCTTCCCAACCTTAACTTATTCAAATTTTTTTTCAAAAATCTATTTTGAAAATATAAATTTTATACTTAACCTAATATATGTATTAAATCCATCTTAATTAAATATCATTATTAAATCTATATATCATTACCATTTATATAAAATTTTAAGAATCAACATTTGTCAAAAAAAATCATATATTTCTTTCCAAAACCATAGAATTCATTTTTAAAATGTTTATATATATGGACCAACGGTGTCTGTATATATATTTATCATATGGTTAAGTGATACGGATATTTATCATTTCAATCCGAAATTTAAATATATACGGGTAGATATCATTTCGACCCGTAATCCCAATTTCAATTCAAATGAAAATCGCTTGGGTTTATCATTTCAACCCATAACGAAATTCTCCTATTCTAAAGTCCGTTCGGGTATGTATCATTTCAACCCATAGTGAATTCTATACTAACAGGGAACTTGCAGAGTGATAACAGATACTAAAAAATATAACAACAGGCATATATCATCAGTATAAATAACAGATACGGGTGTCAGATGTCATAGGTGAACAGATACAAATAATAGTAATAACAGGCATATATAACAATGTAAATAACTACAACAGCATATTTCAATTGCTATTTCAAATGAAATCAAATTTAAATAGTAAAAGAACGTTAATCGTGAGTGATTGCTCACCTTTCGAGGCCAGATAGATTTGACAAAGCAATGAGCTACGAATTGCAAGCACGACTTCCAAAGTAAAGCTAGATTGGCACGAATTTGACGGTCAAAGCTGATAAGGAGGAATCGATGAGAACAAACCAAATCAGTTTGATATAACGAACAAAATGTACGTATATTATATTATCATTAATATTTTATTAAAGTCAACATTTAATTTTAAACCACTATAAATAAAATAAATATATAAATATTATTCTTAAAACATATTTTTTTTTTCAAAGTCCATATTAAATGTAAAACATATACACTATATATGTAAACGAAAACATATAAACTTATAGTTTTAGAAATAACACCACATATACAGATGACTTGTATATACTGTCAACATTAAAACCTATACTAAAATATGCGACCCTTTTCAAATGCAAAAAAATAAATATTTGGCTAACAGATGTGCAGATCGACCCATATATGCTTTATATAACTATATACACTGTATAACTTATACATTCTAAAAATAAGTATCATATTCGAAAGTCCAAATCTATGCAAACCTATATAACTGTTCAAGTAAACAAATATGCAATATCCAACTAGACAACAGACGTATGTAAATATATACGAAAGTTATGAATCTAATATCTTATATATATAAATATGTAAATACTTTAAACACTTATATACAAAACGAACATGCTTATATCCATATCCTAACACACTAGCAGATTATACCTATATATAAAGCTAACAAATGATGCATATAGACTTATACTTAAATGGTTAACAGAATGACATATAACAGACTATAATATAAATAACTTTTATAACCTTTTATATATAAAAACATGACATATAGAGACTCAACAACCTATAACAAGTTTAAATGACTTTTGTACATCACCAGATCCTTAAATAAATATGAAGAATGCTCACGTGTAAAACATACATACCCTATAATATATTGTATATAAAGCGAAATGTAACATTCATGTATTGTAACTAAATATACAAATATATACCAACAGTTATATATATATAGTACCTTAAATATATGCCATTGGAAAACAAAAGAAGAAGAGGGTTGTCTGGTGTTCAAGTGGAGGTGGCCGACCTGACGTGGGCAGTGAGGTGAACGGTGATGGGATCTCGACGATGTGGCGATTGATTTAGGGCTGAGATGGGAGGTATGGCGAGCTGTTGCGATAGGGGTGGAAGTCGGTGGGCTGGAAGGTGGTGGGAAGGAGGAGGCGGCTTCTCGGTTGTGGTGGCGGAGGCCGGTGGGATGAAGGGGAAAAGGTGGAGAGCGGGTGCGGCATATGGTGGTGAAAACCAGGTCAGGCGAAGGAAGGGATGGAGACTGGCGAGGCTACACGTGGTGGTGGAAGATACGGCAGCGACTGGGGAGAAGCTAGGTGGAGCGAGGGGAGTGGGTGATGTGGAGGAGGAAGGCATGGTATACGATGGGAAAAGGAGATGCGGAAGAGAGAGGGAGGTCGAAGACTGGTGGTTCGGCTGTGCTTCTGAGTGATGCGTTGCGTGTAGATCTGGAGGGAGTATAGATGCGAGATGAAGAAGAAAACAAAGGGTTTTGGAACTAATAAGGATGAAAGTAAGTTTGTACAGTAGAGCAGGCGAACCGGTCTTAATATACTTATGTTATTTTTCGTAGGACCCAGCTAAAAGTATGAACCGAAATAAATGTAAACTGAAAAGGTAGAATTTCAAACGTAAATATTAAATTCAGGTGATTCAATAAGAAGTTGCTATTTGAGCTATGCGGTAGATAAAGAATGGCCACGAGCAATTAAGAAGACTTGAAGTGTACCAATACGGTAAAACTTTTCATAGGTTTAATCGCGTATTGGGTTTTGAAATATACAAATGAATACACTGTTTAGATCTGTACGACGAGATGATCAAAACGGTATACAGATATCTGTGGCACAATCATCCGATCAAAAGTCGATAATCGGTACTAGAAATGCTGCTATTCTGTCAGAATTAAGATAAACGGAGTAAGAAACATCCGAATTTCGCGAAACGAATTTCGCAGTCTAATTCAGAATGTTCTAAATAAATTTTCTCCTGTTGACATATTTTGGTTTCGGAAAACTTTTAAATTCACTGTTATTAACCGGTTTGATTTGAAATGAAATTTCACAGGAAAATAAACTTCAATGTTATCAGATGAAAATTTACCAGTTGCTATATTAAAATAGACGTATTCCAAATAATAAATTTTTAATTTAAAATTTTATTGTTTTAAAATTTCACAAATTTCCAGTTAAATATACTTTTAAAACCATTAGATTTTGCGGGTCGTTACACTCTCCCTCACTCAAAACTTTTCGTCCCCGAAAAGGAATGAGGTAGGAGAATAAACAACCAGAAATAAAAGTAGATTGAAAGTCAAGATTAAACAATTAATTTGAGCTATATAAATTTTACTTAAATTTGAAACTTCATTTGCAATTCAATTGTCTTATATACTTTAAAACTTTTTCAAGACCCATTTGCAAAATTTCTTACTTCCTTACAATTACCATTTTTGCTTAAATAACAACTTTATAAATATATGAAAAACTATTTGAAAACAATAATTTACATTATTACTTATATTTACAAAGAAGCTATTTGAAAACATTAAATCCATAATTCATAATTTATTAAATTTTTTTTCTCAAGATACCTTTCAAATATTATTAATAATCAATAATCATTTACTTTAAATATGTTTTATAACCTCAAAATATTTATAACACTAAATTTTTTATTAAACCATGTAGTCTATAATTAAACAATACTTAAAAGAATATAGTCAACAAGGAAAAGAAGGAGGATTTGGAAACAGAATATAGGTGAATAAATAAAGCTGACCAGATAAGGTAGATTCAAAAGAATAGTATCGGGCATGAATAATAAATTCAAACCATTAGAATTTCAATTTCGAATTATTAATACAAAATTTATTTGTTGGAAATACTCTTATAATAAAATACCTTTATAATAAAATACTTTTACATCGAAACAAATTTTCTTTCGAAAATATTTTTATAACTTGATGTTTCAACAAGTTTATCCTTGTTCCTGTAGACTCTGGCAGTGCGTTGATCAGGCGCAAAGCTAGAATTCTCCAGGTACTTAGTAGACTTGTTTCAACACCCAGTGAAAATACTGGAAAAACTTTTAAAAACAGATATGGAAAGTACAATCCAATCAAAAACGAACAAAACCAAAACCTTTGTCTAACCATGGTTCGCAGATACACAATGGTTACGCCTGGATCCCCCAGGAAACAATCCATATCCGTAAGCTTTCTCAGCCCTGCGAGTTACGCCATGATGACTAGTAGAATGCAGGATACACAATGATTACGCCTGGATCCCCCAGGAAACAATCCGTACCCCCAGGCAAGACTCAGCCAAGCATTTGCGCTACTATTCGCGACCTACACAGATTGCAGGATACACAATGGTTACGCCTGGATCCCCCAGGAAACAATCCGTACCCCTAGGCAAGACTCAGCCAGGCAGTTGCGCTGTGCAGTCACGAGAGAACAATAAGACCATGGGTAACGCCATGGAATTCGAAGGACACTCGAGTATCATATCCGGAAAACCAAAATCAGAGAGAATAATATCGATAGAATGAATCCAAGATGTGGCCACAAATCGGATATCAAGCAGAAGGCACTTTCCATATCTTTACTTCGAAAATATGTATCATATAGTACCTTTTCAAATCACTTTCAAATATCGTACTTATATAAAATCCATTATATATAAGATTAAATTTTCAAATCAAATACTTTTCCAAAATCAAAAGTATATCGAATCATACTTATATAGACTTCAATTATATAAGATTTCACTTTTCAAATTGAGTACCCTTTTCAAATCCATAGTTTTCGAATCAATTTCATACTCATACAAATCAATTTTATATAAGTTCGACAACTCCCAAATCAAGTATTTAGTAAGGTTCTCAAATTTTTATTTGTTTCAACATCAGTTCAATTTCAAAATCATATACAATTTCACCAAATTATTTCTTCTCAAATTAAATATCTTTAGTTTCAAAGTTTTCAAAATAATAGATTTAGAAAATAAATTCAAATTTCCAAATCAATATAATTTAAGTCAACCAATTCATTACCAAAATCAAATGTTTTCAAAATCATCTTATACTTACGCAAGGTCTATCTTATATAAGAATCAAATTTCAAAATTAATTTCGCTGTACGAAGAGCTATATGGGATTGAATATCTTTGCCTTTATGGGTTATATATCTTTGTAATTTAAATTGGAAATTTTCTTTTGGTAAGCAAAGATATTCTAACCCAACGGCTTCAAAATTTCAGCATCAAAATATATCAATGATAATAGAATATAAGGTGTAGATACGCCATCATTTCGAAGAATCACATTTGATCGCTCGCTCGATCACACAAGTTCGCTTTCGAACTAGTATTGTCCATTCGACTTCCCTAATGCGGATTTCGATATGGTTTCTCGACTAGAAGCCATCAGTCTCCTTGCATAGCCATATACTACGATAGAGAATTCAAGAATCAAGCCCAAAATCCATATCAAATATTCGCCATCGAGAATCAAATGAAAAATCCTAACACGAAATGGTGTAATCCACCTCGAACTTGTGTACTCAAACTTGGATCAAATTAATTATGCGAATAAAACAGCATACGTACAACTTATATATTTATTCCAACTTGTTAAATATATAGTTTCATAAAGATGTTACTAAGTTAAAACATTTAAACTAAATTTTCTTCAAAATATATTGAAGCCCAAATTCTTTCAAAACATTTCAAATCTAAATTCCATATTAGAAAATTTTAAAATTTCCTTATTCGTTTACTTAACAAAACAGTTTCAACTTATTAAATCATATTACTACATTCCTAAACATTCAAAACAAACTTATATACTTTATACTTCAAAATTTCTTAGCTTTTGAAAAGTTAACCTTGATTTGGAAGTGCTCGAACCTTCAAAATAGTTGAAGAAATCATTTTCAAATTCAAGAGTTGGAAATCAGCAACAAATTAGTAAATCAATTTTAATAGATGGGGTTATATCAAATCTGAAACTCAAGGACTGAACAACGGCTTACTTCAAATCATTTCAAATATATATACATATACATATATCTTTCGAATATCAAATCTTACTTCGGAATTTGAAATCAAAATTGGTTTCGCAAAATCACTCGCATAGCAAAGCTATTGAAGTGGCCTATCCCCCACTTTGAAACTCGAAAATCAATGTTGATGATGCGTGCACTCATCACCGAAATTATTTTCCAGCGACATAAGTGAGTTCTGGACTTCTATTTACTCAACTTCTTTTGAAATTTCTTCGAAACTCATTAAAACCATTTGAAACATTTCTTATTCGGAAAATATCATATTATTATTATATATTTCAAAATCTTAAAACCAATTTCAAAATACCGGAGTTCAATTCTCGAATTTCGAATTTAAAATCCTTCAGTTATAAATCATTTTTAGATAAACCAAATTTCTTATGTAGTTTTTTCAAAATTACAAATCCTTTCAAAACCTCAAATTCTTATTTTAAAAGGGTTTAAAATCTTTATCGAAAACATTTCACTTTTATATATAGAATATAATCATACTTATAAAAATTTCTATATATAAAACAATTTCCAAAATACGAATAAACCCGATTTTTCAAAAGGATGATTCAAGAATGGATTTCAAAACGAAGATAGATATTCAAATTAGAGGTACTCTAATCCAATTGGATTCTGATTCGAAGATAAGTTCGAACAAAAATGAGATAATCAATTATAAAACAAATAAGGGATATACTTATATAAATCGCGGGCGACCTTAACCGGTCAACCGTGATTTCAAAATAAGAGCAGTGCAGAATTCTGAGGCAAATCGACATTCGATCGCTAGAGATAGAATTCGACATAACAAGAGATAGCAGCATCTAAACCGAGGGATATATAAATCTCCGGTGAATCAATGCCAATTGTAAAGGAGTTTCACCCCTTTACAAAACATTCAAAGATCGGCGGGATCGCTTATTCTTATATAGATTATTCGAAGTGGAGTTATGGAATACTCCAGAATCAAAAGAATACCAATAGAGAGAGACAAGAATGAATTTTGGAACCGTAGGGAACGTTCCAAAGTTCAAAGGAAATCGAGTCAAAAGGAAGAGATTAAACTCAAACGAAAGTGATTCTGTAAATAAATTTACACTATATGCTAAGTTTCACCTAGAGCCAACGCTCTGATACCAACTGTAACGACCCGGTATTTTGGACCATTCAAATCGACAATAAATCCACACATGTCAGACTTGAATAATTCAAAATAATAGATTGTTAATTTAAATTTGGCAAAACTCAGCATATGCAGTAAATAAATCAATCACAGAATCACAGACACAGAGTAATACAATAATACGCAGCGGAATAGATAAAATAGTAGTTCATGAAGCTACTATATAAACATCAGAGTTAGAAATAAAATACAACAGAATATCTCAAATGCAGTGAAGTCTCCAGTACAACAGATGACTTCTCTGAACAAATCAACTAGAAGAGCTGAAAGCTGAGGCGATAGTTGGATCTCCAAAGGAAGCTCCAAACTCCAAGGGTGAGTCTCAAATGCTGTATCACTCGGTCTGACCCGAGCGTAAAGCAAAACACAAAACACTCGAGTCAGGATTTAACATTCTTATATAAATAAATCCAACTCAAGTGGAATATCAACTGAAATACCAGTAACTTAAAGGATGTTTGGGATAACCGTCCTCTAAGGATCTTCAGAACTATCTACAAGGTGGGGATATACACTATGACACCGTGGTCATTTAAATTTAATTTATACTTCAAAACCCAACTATCATTTCATTTCAAATATAACTATTTTCCAAGATAGTATATATATTAATTAATTTATAAAGTAAAGCATTTATAATTTCCTCAAGTCTCACAAATCGATTCAAATTAACTCAAATTCCAAATTCAAATTTATTCAAAGCTCAATTCATCAATTCAATTTAGTTCTAAATATACCATTTAAATTTTCAATATATTTCAAAGCTTTAATATTCAACGTTTCAAAGTTAAATTTAACAGTTTCATATAGCACTTGATTTAACTTCATTATTATTTAATCAGGGAATATCCACTTAATAGATTCAATATCATTTACTAGTTTTAAATCACATTTTTACTAAATATTTCCTTAAATTTATTTAAACAAGAAATATTCATTAAATTATTTAAACCAAACTCAAGTTATAAATCATATCTTAAATTCCAATGTCAATAAGCTTTATATTGGTTTAATTAAATAAAATTCTTTACTAATATTCAAATTATCTTCCCAACCTTAACTTATTCAAATTTTTTTTCAAAAATCTATTTTGAAAATATAAATTTTATACTTAACCTAATATATGTATTAAATCCATCTTAATTAAATATCATTATTAAATCTATATATCATTACCATTTATATAAAATTTTAAGAATCAACATTTGTCAAAAAAAATCATATATTTCTTTCCAAAACCATAGAATTCATTTTTAAAATGTTTATATATATGGACCAACGGTGTCTGTATATATATTTATCATATGGTTAAGTGATACGGATATTTATCATTTCAATCCGAAATTTAAATATATACGGGTAGATATCATTTCGACCCGTAATCCCAATTTCAATTCAAATGAAAATCGCTTGGGTTTATCATTTCAACCCATAACGAAATTCTCCTATTCTAAAGTCCGTTCGGGTATGTATCATTTCAACCCATAGTGAATTCTATACTAACAGGGAACTTGCAGAGTGATAACAGATACTAAAAAATATAACAACAGGCATATATCATCAGTATAAATAACAGATACGGGTGTCAGATGTCATAGGTGAACAGATACAAATAATAGTAATAACAGGCATATATAACAATGTAAATAACTACAACAGCATATTTCAATTGCTATTTCAAATGAAATCAAATTTAAATAGTAAAAGAACGTTAATCGTGAGTGATTGCTCACCTTTCGAGGCCAGATAGATTTGACAAAGCAATGAGCTACGAATTGCAAGCACGACTTCCAAAGTAAAGCTAGATTGGCACGAATTTGACGGTCAAAGCTGATAAGGAGGAATCGATGAGAACAAACCAAATCAGTTTGATATAACGAACAAAATGTACGTATATTATATTATCATTAATATTTTATTAAAGTCAACATTTAATTTTAAACCACTATAAATAAAATAAATATATAAATATTATTCTTAAAACATATTTTTTTTTTCAAAGTCCATATTAAATGTAAAACATATACACTATATATGTAAACGAAAACATATAAACTTATAGTTTTAGAAATAACACCACATATACAGATGACTTGTATATACTGTCAACATTAAAACCTATACTAAAATATGCGACCCTTTTCAAATGCAAAAAAATAAATATTTGGCTAACAGATGTGCAGATCGACCCATATATGCTTTATATAACTATATACACTGTATAACTTATACATTCTAAAAATAAGTATCATATTCGAAAGTCCAAATCTATGCAAACCTATATAACTGTTCAAGTAAACAAATATGCAATATCCAACTAGACAACAGACGTATGTAAATATATACGAAAGTTATGAATCTAATATCTTATATATATAAATATGTAAATACTTTAAACACTTATATACAAAACGAACATGCTTATATCCATATCCTAACACACTAGCAGATTATACCTATATATAAAGCTAACAAATGATGCATATAGACTTATACTTAAATGGTTAACAGAATGACATATAACAGACTATAATATAAATAACTTTTATAACCTTTTATATATAAAAACATGACATATAGAGACTCAACAACCTATAACAAGTTTAAATGACTTTTGTACATCACCAGATCCTTAAATAAATATGAAGAATGCTCACGTGTAAAACATACATACCCTATAATATATTGTATATAAAGCGAAATGTAACATTCATGTATTGTAACTAAATATACAAATATATACCAACAGTTATATATATATAGTACCTTAAATATATGCCATTGGAAAACAAAAGAAGAAGAGGGTTGTCTGGTGTTCAAGTGGAGGTGGCCGACCTGACGTGGGCAGTGAGGTGAACGGTGATGGGATCTCGACGATGTGGCGATTGATTTAGGGCTGAGATGGGAGGTATGGCGAGCTGTTGCGATAGGGGTGGAAGTCGGTGGGCTGGAAGGTGGTGGGAAGGAGGAGGCGGCTTCTCGGTTGTGGTGGCGGAGGCCGGTGGGATGAAGGGGAAAAGGTGGAGAGCGGGTGCGGCATATGGTGGTGAAAACCAGGTCAGGCGAAGGAAGGGATGGAGACTGGCGAGGCTACACGTGGTGGTGGAAGATGCGGCAGCGACTGGGGAGAAGCTAGGTGGAGCGAGGGGAGTGGGTGATGTGGAGGAGGAAGGCATGGTATACGATGGGAAAAGGAGATGCGGAAGAGAGAGGGAGGTCGAAGACTGGTGGTTCGGCTGTGCTTCTGAGTGATGCGTTGCGTGTAGATCTGGAGGGAGTATAGATGCGAGATGAAGAAGAAAACAAAGGGTTTTGGAACTAATAAGGATGAAAGTAAGTTTGTACAGTAGAGCAGGCGAACCGGTCTTAATATACTTATGTTATTTTTCGTAGGACCCAGCTAAAAGTATGAACCGAAATAAATGTAAACTGAAAAGGTAGAATTTCAAACGTAAATATTAAATTCAGGTGATTCAATAAGAAGTTGCTATTTGAGCTATGCGGTAGATAAAGAATGGCCACGAGCAATTAAGAAGACTTGAAGTGTACCAATACGGTAAAACTTTTCATAGGTTTAATCGCGTATTGGGTTTTGAAATATACAAATGAATACACTGTTTAGATCTGTACGACGAGATGATCAAAACGGTATACAGATATCTGTGGCACAATCATCCGATCAAAAGTCGATAATCGGTACTAGAAATGCTGCTATTCTGTCAGAATTAAGATAAACGGAGTAAGAAACATCCGAATTTCGCGAAACGAATTTCGCAGTCTAATTCAGAATGTTCTAAATAAATTTTCTCCTGTTGACATATTTTGGTTTCGGAAAACTTTTAAATTCACTGTTATTAACCGGTTTGATTTGAAATGAAATTTCACAGGAAAATAAACTTCAATGTTATCAGATGAAAATTTACCAGTTGCTATATTAAAATAGACGTATTCCAAATAATAAATTTTTAATTTAAAATTTTATTGTTTTAAAATTTCACAAATTTCCAGTTAAATATACTTTTAAAACCATTAGATTTTGCGGGTCGTTACACCCCAGGTCGCCACGATTTCTATCTTATATCGAACTGCTGGATTTTGTTTAAAAAGGAAAGGCCGCGAGCTTGAATTGAAATGAGGATGGGAGTGAATCAAACTGGAGATAAAATTTTAAAGCTCGGCCATTTAAATTTTGTTTGAACGATTTTGATTTCTTTGAACTGGTGGAAGGGGGAAATTTAAAAACTGAAGAGGATGGTTCACACGATATTCTTCGTGATGCTCGGCTGAAACAACGGGGCATGTTTTCAGGCGTGATTCAAGTGAAGACAACGTGCTGATGTTTACAAATTTAAATTTAAATTTAAATTGAATCTGATAAATTTCAACGCGTTTTCTCACCGTAAGGTTACAAATCAACTCCGAAAAATACGAAATTTGAAACCCGGTAATAATACAATATTCCGGACCCAATGGAACTGGTTTCGTCGAATTCTGAGACTGTGCGAAAAATGACTATTTTTAAATATCGACTGAACGATATAAATTTCAAACTGAACAAACCATTTTCAAATTTGATTCTGAAGCTTCTATTACCCTCAGAATTATCAATACGAATTTTAAAAGCTTTCGAAATATTTTTCTTCAACTCTAAATTGAATATTCAAATTTTTATTCAGCATTCACTAGATTAAATTTTATAATTTAATCGCCAATTTCAGATTATATTGGGAATTCAAATTAAATCATCGTTCAAATATTTAAAATTTATTAAATATTCTCAATTTAATTTGTTCAAAATTCTGGGTCGTTACATCAACATTTAAATTGATGTCGCATAATGTCTTAAGTTGTGCTACAAATATGCTTCTTAGCTTAGGCATTTTCGATTTGAGCATCTCAATTTCAGGGGCCTCTAAGAAGGAAATGGTAAGAGGATGCCTTGTATCAGTTGTAACAACCCGCATTTTTAGCCTGCTCTGAAAATTTAAACTTTGGATATTTAAATATTTAATTGGTTTATTTTATCGATGAGCTGAAAATTCAATTTTAACAAATGGAATTTTTAGGACTCGGGATTATTTCCTTTGAGTCTGAATGGTCCTTGTGAGTCAGAATGAGTATAAGCATCGATTAATTTTGACTGTTTGAATTAGTAGTTAGAAGGTCGAGTTCGATTAGTAATATCGCACGACCAAAAAGTTAACTTCTGCATATGATAAAAATAGGTCCAAAAACTAGTACCATTGGGTTCAGAATATGGGTTTTTGGCTAGGAACGTCGGTAAGCATGCCTCGTTTGGAGTTCTTGAATTTTTGGACGTGAATAGGATCGATTGGTTGCCTATATAAGGACCCTTACCCATCTTCATTTGCTCAAAACCCTAGCCGCCATTTTTATTTACCTCCATCCAACGACCTTCACTGATTGGAGCCATTTGAGGCATTTTCAGGCGAGGGTCGAACTAGAAAGTTGTTCGAGTAGAGGAGGCGAGGTGATTGGACAGTGGGATCGTCGTAGTTCGATGTTATGCGGCCGAAAATTGTTTTCAACGGTGATCGTATTTTTGGGTTCGTTCTCCGGCGATAGGCGATGGTGGAGGTCGTTGGTAATGGAAGCAGGGGAGGCTGGGCTTCCTCCTGATGGGTTGTGATGGCAAGTGGTCATCGACGGCGGTGAGGAGTGGAAAATCTACGGCGTCGAGGTTTATAAAGTCGTGGCCTGGGTTTTATGATTAGGTGATTAGGTCCATTAATGGTGTAATTAGTGAATAATTTTATACACACACACACACACACACATATATATATATATATATATATATATTTAGCAAAGCTAGTCGGCTTTATAGTGAGCTATGCCACTGTATAAAAATGGGAAAACATGTCTTCTGTGCATACATAGAACAGCTAAAAGTGTTTAGAGACCAAACCACTAAGATAGAAAAGCACAGGAGCTAGAGAAAAGAGCCTAAACTACTATAAAGAACATGACTAAGCACCCTCAGAAGAGGAGGAATAGCCACGACCATCATCCGATGCTGGACCAATAACATGAGAAAAACCAGAGAAGAGAGTAGCCAGATTCAGATCATAACCTCAGAAGCAGGAGAGTAAACAAATTTCCTATCCCAGTTGACATCATAAAAATTACTTTTATCCGCCTCACCAATCTCGCCAACCCTAGTAAGAGACAGATCGTCACCCTCAATGTGATAAATAAGACAACGACTCTCGCCCTCAATATCACTAATATAGGCATAAAAAAGTGTCAGTCTAAAGCGAGTACCGCATATCAGATGGAACATGAAGCCATGCCCGTTCGTCAGAATCCCAAATAATAGAATTAGACAAAATATAAGGTCAACCTCAAACAGGGCCGTATGAGACAAACAGGCAGAGGAACTACAGGAGCATCAACAATGGGAGCCACACCGACTGGAGCTACAGTAGAAAATGGATCAGAAGAGGGAGGAACAACCTTTGGAACCCATTTCCATAAAGGGGGACGTGGAAGTGGAATCCGATCAGCAAGAGGAACAAGACCAGCGGAGGCTGGACTAGAACACACATCCGAAAGATACCTTAAAGACTGACATGATGTACAAATCTCTGGTTTCCAACTGTAGCGTACTCTAACCACAGCAAAGTGGCCCTTATCTAGTCTGACTTTTAACACCGAAGGTAACGATTTGGCAGGAGTTATTTCAATCAGAGCTTTGTCATAAACTAGTCTCTTTTTGGCCACAGTGTTAGCATCATAACATATCATTATACCAACAAGGCCTGCTAGCTAATCAATCCCGATGAGAAGCTGAAGAACAGATGGGATGTGAGAAAAGTGGGTCCAGACAGGAATAGATAATACCTGATCTTTAGCCCTATCAACAGACGGACTCTAGGTTGTAATAATGAATGGTTTCCCTTCTATGAGAATTGGGTCGGCTTCTAGAATGCAGGTGTGCAGCCATGATTTTTACCAAATTCAAATGAATTGAACCCCGCTGCCTCAACCACAGTATCACAATCATCACCGCCTACCATGACATTAGCCAAAGACTTATCAACAAAACCAACAGTTTTCCCAATTACATCATCACTGGTTTTAGGTTCACGATTCAAGCCAACAACAGACTTCGACCATGAGGAACTACTAGCAGAAGCTAAGAGCGGAGATAGAGGATGCTCACCTGAAACCAACGGACTGCGAGGCAACTGAGGAGCAGCAAGTTGAGGGGAGTTCATATCAATTAGAAGACCTAAAAAAGGATTACCTTCGCCATACTTAACCAAGGCAGGGTCACACACGTTGACCGGAGCATTGTTACAAGAAGTGACAATATGAGGCGTAGCAGTCGCTGACACAGGAGGTACAGGCAGTGATGCAGCAGTTGGAGGAGACACAGAACCTCTGATCATTGGATAACTAAATAGAGCACCAGAGTGCATGAGGTATCCAACCAGATCTGGCATAAAAGGTACAGGCTTAGTCTTCCTCTTCGGAGGCATAAGTGAACAATTATATTATTTGCTTCCAAAACTTATAAAATCGATAACTTGTTCATATAAGGTCCAAATCGAGCGCGGTCAGTTGCGTTGAATTTGTAATGACGTTAAATATGCTTTGGAATTGGATTAGTTGAAATTGGAGCTTGTAGAATTTTGCTAAAATCGAACACTGATCAATTTTAAACGAAACCAGAACGTGGAAGCGATAATTAGAATTTCGGTGAGTATAAGTCATCTCTTTGGATAAATCAGTATATTATATAATAGATGAATTTCACTATTTGTGTTTAGTTGATATTATTGGCTGAATGGTTAAAATATCCACTTGAAAACAATTACTATTTAAAATTGAAATACAGGAAAATTTGTAGAGAAATCCGGATTTCTTGAAATTGTGATTATTAATTTCCATTTATATTCCTGTTGTTTTATTTCAGTTATAAACCTGTTATGTTGATTGTTAATTGCTTAATCTTGATTGTTTAGCATTATTAGTTATGACATTATTATATGTTCAAAACTTAACCCTTGTAGCCATAAAAATCAATAACAACATTGGTTAAGTGCTTTGGTGGCTATTAGCCTTAATTTAGTATTTTGAAATATTATTAATTGTCGTTTGGCTTGAAATTGGTTTTTGATTCGGAGAATGATTTTAAATCTAACCTTTGGGTTTTCTGGAATATTTTTATTTAAGCGGATTTTGAACTTCTCTATTATACCCCAATCTTTCTATTTGTCTTTTCTAAACTATTTTGAAATGTTTTAAAGTTGTTTAACTATTGTTTAATAGTGTTTTAAAAATTGTTTAGTTATATTTAATTGTTTGAAGTTATTTGTCAATATTTTAATATTGTAAAAAGTTATTTATTTAAAAAATTAATATTGTTTGGAGATAAATTATTTATTAATAATGTTTTGGAAGTTAATTATTATTTATTATAATAGTGTTTGAAGATTAATTATTATTGTTTTATTAATAATGTTTGAAATTATTAACTATTATATTTATAATGTTTTGAAGTTAATAATTAGTATTTATTAGTAATGTTTTGTTGTTAATAATAATTATTATATATTAATGTTTTGAAGTAAATAATTATTATATATTTATAATGTTTGAAGTTAATAATTATTATTTATTAATAATGTTTTGCTGTTAATGATTATTATTATATAATAATGTTTTGAAGTAAATAATTATTATTTATTTATAATATTTTGAAGTTATTAATTATTATATTAATAATATTTTGAAGTTAATAAATTATTCTAGTAATGATGTTGGAAAGTTAATTTATTATCTATTTATGGTGTTTAAAGTAAATTAATTTATCTGTTTAATTATATTTATAAATAATAAATTGATTTCTAAAGGAATCTCATTTGATAAAAAAAGATTTATTAAAGAGTTTATAAATGAAAATGGGATTTGGATTTATAAGAATTTTAAAAGGCTTTATAAAGGATTTTTATAAAGGTCTTTTAGAAGGGATTTTTATAAAGAATTTTTATAAAGGAGTTTTATAAAAGAATAAAGTTTTATGAATGATTTTATAGATTTATAAAAGGAGCTTTATAAATAGTTTTAAGATTTGTAAAAGAGTTTTATAAATTTATATAAAAAAAGAGTTTTGTAAATTGTTTTAGAGATTTATAAGGGAGTTTTATAACTTGAAAGGAGATCTTGAAATTTGGGAAGAAGTTTTATAAAGGATTTTTGGATATTTATAAAAGAAGTTTTATAGATGATTTTGGATATTTGTAGAAGAGTTTAATAAATGGTTTTGGATATTTATAAAAGAGTTTTATAAATAAACTTGGAGATTTATTAAGAGTTTTATAAGTGGATTTGGAATTTTAGTAAAGGAGGTGTTCATAAATTTAGAGATTTATCAAAAAGGATTTATTAAAGAAATTTATAAAGGAAACTGAAATTGGATTTCCTCAAATGGACCTTCTTAATTTTGGTGGTGGGGACATTCATTCCATGCTTAATAATAAAGGAATAGTGTTTGGGTTTATCCTTATCTCCGTTTATTTTAAAAAATATATTTGTTTTAATCATTTTAATATGATTTTGAAATAAGAAATCTTTCATAATGTTTTGTGAATATACTTGTACCGTTGAGATAAGTATATGAATATATTTTCTAAGTAGGGAAAATGTAGTGTTTTTGTGAATATACTTATACCATTGAGATAAGTATATGGATATATTTCCAAGTACTGAAAGGAGTATATAGGGTTTGTGAATATATCTTTGTAAAAGTATTTTGGTACAAGTATTTACAAAGTGATTTAAATTAATGAAAGGATTAATTAAAGAGGTTAGTGGTTGCTAATGTGCTTAACCAGTGTTGGTTTTCCTATAGAAATAAATCCCTGATTTGATTGTTGTTTTTATTTGATGGTTAAATAACCAACTATCAAACTTAGCCAGTTTTTAAAACCATCGTTGTCGGTTTGGAGAGACCGAGATCAGATATGTTATCCAAAAACCACTTCGAACTGGCATACGCGTTCGAATGGTAGACATCTCGATGATGGTAGTTTCGAAGATGAAGTTCTTTGAAGTGCAAGGACTACTTCATACTAAACTTGAGGGTGATTCCAAAATGGATGTAGTGGAAGTCGTGTCTTTAGTTTCGTTCAGACCCAAAGTGAACATATATGGATGAATGCTGGCATTGCATTACTGCTTGGAGGTAGTGCTAGCATTCCAAGTGAGATTTGCTAAGAGAAAAGGTAAAAGCGTTGCCTCAAGCCTCAAAACCCAGTAAATGACTAAAACAGGATAGATGCGGCAGGGCTATGTGGGTCGAACCCATTAGGGTGTATCATTACCATTCTAGATCATTATATTATAGAATTGGATATGCATGAGAGATCTCGATTAGGGTTGGAAAGCAACGGGGTGATGACATATTTGGTACTATCCAGTAAGGAATAGGCCAATCTAGTGTTTGTAGAGGGGCGAATGCATTTGTAGCCCTCGATGCATTTTATCTTGAGATGTACTGTATAGAAGGTAGTCCCGTACCTTGCTACCGTTGGAATTCATTCTTCAATAAGCGCCGTGCAGACTTAGTTGTATATCTATTATGCTAGAATTTAATTAATGTAATAATTTCAGCTATGATTCAATATTTACTTTTAACACTAGACACTAGTATAATATCACTGGATTTTTTATAAGAATGTTTTAGTTATTGTAAGGTAAAAACCCATCCGTGTTTATGTGCAGTGTGGTCTTACGAGATACCTTTTATTTTGAAAGGGTTTTATAAATATAGAAATCAATATAATTTGATCGAGTTTTCTCATGCTGGTTTACTAGACTGATCCAGGCGTTATTTTCTTATAATGCTCTAGTGAGACCGAGCATATTTTCAAATCTAGTTTGGATGCCTTGGAGCTTTAGGAGACAAGTTGGATGTCCAAGACGTATCTCTCGTATATTCTTTATTTCTATCGCATTTGTTTTTTTTATCAGCAGTTGTGATGACAGGCTATTATAACTGTCCACGCTGATGAATTGTATAGTGTACTCTAATTTGATGGTATGTATATTATAATTTTTTCTTTGGTAAAGATCTGTTTTATATTATATGTTACTTGTCAAGATGTGAGATTCTATTCTATCTTTTCTTTCTTTTTCCCCAACAATCTTTCTTTCCGGCACTTGGATGCTCGGTACGTGAATACCGTGGATGTATTAGTGTTGACTTTTGAGGATCGAAAAGGCGGATCGTTACATCATCCATCCCAATCAAGTGTGGGAAGGATATCTACTTGGAATGTAATTTAAAATGAGCTTTCCAAAGGAGTCATACTCAAGAGCTAAAAAAACCATTGAAACTCATACTCACGGGATGTGTGCGGTCCGATCAAGCCAACACTTGGTAAGGGTATCCATTTCCTTCTTTACATTGATGATTTTTCAAGAAAAACATGGATGTATTTTTTAAAGGAGAAATCAAAGGAATTTGAGAACTTTAAGAAGTTCAACGCCTATGTTGGGAAGGAAAGTGGCCTCATGAATGTGTAGAAGAGTTCACATCAAAAGAATTTTAGAAGTATTGCGAAGATAACGGAATTCGACGACAGCTGACGGTGCCTAGATCCCCCCAACAAAATGGAGCAGCAGAAAGGAAGAATAGGACAATCCTTCAGATGGCAAGGAGTATACTCAAAAGTAAGAGGCTTTAAAGGAGTTTTAGACAAAAGTATTTGCATGTGCGGTTTGTATTTAAACCGATCCCCAACAAGAAATGTATGGGGTAAAACACCACAAGAAGTATGGAGTAGAAAGAAGCCCATCATTTCCCATCTAAGAGTGTTTGAAAGCATAGCTCCATACAAGAAGCAAAGAAGCAAAGCAAGTTAGATAATAAAAGTGAGAAGTACATCTTCATCGGTTACAACACCAACTCCAAAGACCACAAGCTCTACAATCTTGATAAGGGGAAGACAATCATTAGTTGAGATGTCATGTTTGATGAAGAAGGAGAATGGGATTGGAGATCACAAAATGAAGACTATAACTTCTTTCCACATTTTGAAGAAGATGACATGCAACAACCAAGGATGGAACAATCAAGAGAGGAGCCTACTTCCCCACTAGCTTAACCAACCATGAGTTGTCAAAAAGATGAAAGCTCAAGTGAAAGGGCTTCATGCTTTAGAAGCCTTCAAGAAATTTATGACATGACGGAAAATTTAGACAATCTTACTGTTTTTTGTCTATTTGCAAATTGTGAGCCCATGAACGTCTAAGAAGCTTTGCAAAAGAAGAGTTGGAGAAATGCTATGGATGAAGAGATAAAGGCAAACAAGAAGAATAACACATGTGAGTTAGCTTCCCTTCCACAAGGGCATAAGGAAATCAGTGTGTAGTGGGTATACAAAGCAAAGAAGAAAGCCAAAAGAGAAATTGAAAGATACAAGGCGAGACTGATGGCAAAAGGCTACAGTCAAAGAGCCGACATTTACTATGATGAGGCATTCGCTCCAGTCACTTGACTAAAAACTGTTAGACTAATAATTTCATTGGCAGTTCAAACAATTGAAAGATACATCAAATGGATGTGAAATCTGCCTTGCTAAATGGAGGTCTTGAAGAAGAAGTTTACATTAAGCAGCCACAAGGCTACGAAATCATGGGAGAAAAAGACAAGGCCTTAAAGCTAAAGAAGGCAATTTATTGGTTGAAACAAGCCCCAAGAGTTTGAAATGCTCGAATTGATAAGTCCTTCCAAAGGAGAAACTTCATCCAGTGTCCATATGAGCAGGCACTCCATATAAAAATCAAAACGGTGATACATTGATTGTATGCTTGTATGTAGATGACTTGACCTTCACAGGTAACAATCCAACTATGTTTAATGAGTTTAAGAATGAAACGACAAAGAAGTTCAAGATGACCGATATTGGGCTCATGTCTTACTGCCTCGGCATTGAAGTAAAATAAGAAGATGAAGGCATTCTAATCACTCAAGAAGGCTATGCTAAGAAAGTGGTGAAAAAGTTCAAAATGGATAACTCTAACTTGGTCTGCACACCAATGGAATCTGGAATGAAGTTGTTAAGGCACGAGGAAGGAGAAAAAGTGGACCCAACACTCGAGCTTGGTTGGAAGCTTGCGATATTTAACGTGCACAAGAACCGACATTCTATATGCAGTAGGAGTTGTTAGTCAATACACGGATAATCCTGCAACAACTCATTTGAAGGTAGCAAAGAGGATTATTCGCTATGTCAAAGGGACAACAAGGCTTGCACTACTTTGTTTCTGATAATTACAAGCTTGTTGGATATAGTGATGGCGATTGGAGTGGAGATATGGATTACTAAAAGTGCACAAGTGGCTTCATGTTCTACATGGGAGACAACCTTCACATGGATGTCGAAGAAGCAGTCGATCGTCAGTCTTTCCACATACGAAGTAGAGTACGTAGCTGCTACTTCATGTGTTTCCCATCCAAATTGGTTACGAAATCTGTTAAAGGAGTTGAATGTTCCACAAGAGGATCCGACCAAGATTTTCGTGGATAACAAGTCAACAATTGATTTGGCCAAGGACTCAAGCTTCTATGATCGAAGCAAACACATTGATATACGCTATCACTATATTAGAGGGTGTGTCGCCAAAAAGGATGTGCAACTAGAGTACGTGAAGATGCATGATCAAGTAGTTGATATCTTCACCAAGCCTCTCAAGTACGAAGATTTTGTCAAGTTGAGGAGTCTGCTTGGAGTAGAAAAATCAAGTTTAATAGAGGCATTGAAATATCAACTTGATTTTTGATCTTTGTTTATTGTCTTAATTATCGATGTAATAAGCCCAAATCTTAGAAATATATTCTAAGAAGACTTATCTAGAAAGATCTTTCTAGATAAGTCTTTAGAATTGTGTAGAAACAAAGATAAGTTTATTAATGTGGATTACATTTTGAAAGTTAATTATAACCATTAGATTGAAATTGTGTTGGCAAAATCCTAACCATTGTTTGGATGATGCCACTAGTATAATAAAGTGAAGACTTTGTGTTTGTGTCAAGCAGAAAAAATAATTTTTTTAATAAAAAGTCTCTTCCATATATTCTCTCTATTTTTCTCCTTAAATATTCAATAAAAGCTTCCTCAAGTGTTAAGTCATCAACTTACATGTCCTGTATGCCCTTTAAAATCTAAACCATTCACCATTTCTTACCAATATTGATTAGTGGTTCCATATGTAAAATGAATGGAATGGATTTGATGGGGCAGCGCACTCATATTTGTGGAATGAGGAATTGATCCATCCAGAATAGTTAATAAGCCGTTCTGGCCAGTACCATCTAGTAAATAAATACTCTATCATGAAATCTATCTCAGAAGTTGTTCTTGCCAATCCAAAGTCCCTAATTTTATTATCACAATTTACATTTATAGGCAAACTGTTACAAGTAATACTGCACAATGATGATGAAAATATATCAACTACCTTAAAAACACGCAAAATATACTTATAGCACATACGATGATAGAAGTTCAAGAAATGTAGAAAGACTATCATAGGTACATGTTCATGATTTGTATGTGTACATCTATTTACTATTAACACTCATGATTTGTATGAGTATATGTATTTACTGTTTAACAATGCTTGTTACAATTTAGCACACTGCCAAAACCATGATCGTACACAGGGACGGACCTATTTAGCATTTGGGGTGGGCGGCTGCCCACCCCAAAAAAAAAACCTTCGTCAACGGCAACCAACGACTCCGGTTTCAGTTTCAGCCTTCAGTCCTCCTTCAGTCCTTCTTCAGTCTCCAGAAAAATCTAGTAAGTTTCCAATATTAAATTTGAATTCCATAAACCCTAGTTTGCATTGTGAATTGTGGTTGATGTTCTTAATTTTAGATTTAAAATTTTAGATTCGAATTTTAGATGTAAACATAAATCTAAACCCTAGTTATGCAGTACTCTAGCAATGAAATTGCAACTTGCAAACAATTACCAATGAATAGATACTAGCAGTAGCATTGTATTTCTAGCAATGAAGTGCTTGACCGATAAATTGGCAGTAACTTGTGCAAATTATGCAGTAAATTGTAGCACAGTAGGCTAGTTTGTTAATACTGGCAACACGTATTTGTAGTACAGTATGCTATTTTGTTGATACTGGCAATAAATTATAGCAAATTATTTAATTTTCTTCTATTATTCTCCCACCGCAAAATAAATTCCTAGTTACGTCCCTGATCGTACATGCTCATTTATGAATTTGTCATTCACTATCAGTCTTGCTTTGCTAACACTACTAGAAATGGATGAAACAAACATTGACAAACAATTAGCTGCTATGCAACCATATATAGCTCAGTAAATGTCAAACTCGATAATGATCATCAGTCAACAACTGTAATAAAATATTAGTGAACAAAAAGCAGTGTTGCAGTCCCGAAATCAGTTCAGGTATTACATGCGCGTAGAGGCTCCACTGATATGGACATTTGATGAAGATCCATATGATAAAATATCAGCATTCCCCAGTTGCTTCCACGATTGATTTCAATTGCACTAATGCTAGTCAACAAAGCTACTATATATTAAAACTTTGGCCTTTAAGAAATCGAGCTTATGCCAAGAGTATATACATAGCCTAGCACCGATATTGGATCATTTCTATCCCATCATAATCTGAATGAAAGTATCCTATAAGAGTAATATCACCATCTACTTCGACATATAATTGGCCAAAATCTTAAGTATCATGCAAATACTTTTATATTCACTTAACTGCTTGCCAATTTCTCTTGTCTAAATTAGACATATATCGACTAACCATGCGCACTACATGGCCAATTCTGGGCTTATTTACATCATTACATACATAAGACTCCAACAACACTAGAATAATGAATATTAGACATATACCTTTTACTTTTATTTGATGTTGGGAACAATCTTTTTGATAAAGTTGACCAAACACAATTCAATCAAGAAGCTTATGTAAAATATACCAGGGTTCCAATGGCGGCTACCTCTTCTTCCCAATCCACTAGTGTTCCATTGCAATCAAATTCAACACATGATTCTGGCCAGCTGCTAGATGAAGGAAGGGGATAAAGCGGGCTTTATGCCAATTCATTTAAGAGGATGGAGGCCGTTGCAAAATAAAGGAAAGAGGAGGGCTTTCAAATGGGTTGGTTATCAAAAGGAAGATGGGAATTTCCCTGCTAAGAAATATAATGTGAGAGACAAAGACCAATTTCCTTCTTCAGGAAATAAAGATCAGATCCATGTGAGTGATTCAGGCTCTTCGCATATAATTTTTCTAATAAGGTAGCAACAGCTTCTAGGGCATGGAATGTGATGGCTAAGGAGGAAGGGACATCGCCACTTACCCCTATTACTTATTATCCCCCACTTATGCATAATCAATTACTATTTGTTAAAATGTCAACGCAAGTGGTGAAAGATGCCAAAGAACAATGGAATCATGCAGTTGTGCTGTATGTGATGTGACGCAAACCCTATTATCTTATTTCAAAGCTTATATTAATAGGGTTTGGAAGCCTATAGATGAATTCCAAATTTATTCAAAGGATAATGGCTTCTATATGGTGAGATTCGAAAAACAAGTAGATTGTGATAATATAAGTTTACAGAATGAAACATTTTCCCAGCCAACTTACAATATCAAGCTACAACATAATATTGATAATAAGGAATCTAGAGTGCACACTACTAGAAAGACTGCAGATAGCGACAGAGCCTAGCGACAGCTCGCAACGGCTAAAGAAAGCGGCCGTTGCTAGCCGTCGTTTATCGCATTATACAAACCTGCTGCCGAGACCAAAACATTTCACTTTCCCTCTCCCCAAAAATTTCAGATCTGCCGCCTCCCGCCACTAACCGCCGCCCTCCGCCACCAGGAGCCGTTGCAACCTTTCGTCACTAATTTCAACCTCTCCAAACTTATCGGTATCTCCTATTTTCCATTATCTTTGTTTAATTTAGGTTTAAATTAAATAAGTTGATAATTTAGGGATTTGGAAATGGATGATTTAGGGGTTTGGAATTGATGAATATATGTTATTAGTTTATGATATATAGTTTATTATTTGAATTGGGTATATAATGGTAAACCTAATTTAGAAAATTAGTTGATTATGTGTTTGAAAATGAGGATTATTGCGTATTAGGTGATGATAATTAAGGTTGATTTAGTGGTATTAATTAGTGAATTTATTGTTTACTATGTTATTAAAAATTATGGCTAATTTAAAATCCAAAAAATAGTCCATGATTATTGAATAATATGTTTATTGATAAGTTTACGAGAATGTTTGTTATACTGTTGTAAGTGCTAACTACTTATTTAGTTCACAAAATCGTTAATTAAAATTTATGTAGTTAAACAAAAGTTAAAATACGTTTTAAAATTTTAGATTTAATTAATAAATATTTAAATATTTAAATGAATTATAAAATAGTTTTTGTAGTTGTTAAAATAGTAACTCATAGTTCCCATTTGTGAGATAAGGCATATTTTCCGAGTTGCTGATAGTTCCCACAGATTTTGATTCATAATTAAACGAATTCTATTTGGCTACATTACTAAAAAAAAATTTAAGATCATTATTTCACTACAGACCACTAATACTTCAGTATTAATATTTTTTATTTGTGCTTTATTTATGTGAACCCCTTAGAGAATTTTTGGCCCCGTCTGACAAGTGTTGTATATGATCGTTATATGGATATTCGTTTTTCCACAGAACGGACATCTATATTCATCTGATACAATATTTTTTGGATTTGTCCTAGTATTTGGACAAGTTACAAACACAATAAAATAACCATATTTTATAAATCATTTCAGTTTAAACAGTTCAGAAAATTTCGATGGCACTTCCTTTTTTCCCTATGTACACGCATTTGTGTACGATACGGGGAATAAAGGGAAGTGCTGCCGAAATTTTTTAGAATCGTTTAACCTGAAATGATATATAAAATATGATTACGTTATTGTGTTTGTAATGGGAAGTAGGATAACCGGCCGTCAAAGTAAAAAAACAATAAACTTAAGAATTGAAAATTTGAATGTAGTATTTATTTGAATTTGTTAAAATAGTAAATGGTTATATATGAATTTTTACAAGACTTTAATATGAAGTGTGTTATTCAATCTTCTAACCTACATTTTACAAATCAGGAAATATGTTTGATTATTTTCTCGATCGTAGTTGGATGTATGAACCTCGAAAGGGTATGAAAGGATCAATAAAAGAACGTTTCTGTAATGGTGTATACGTATTTATTAGATTTGCTCAATCTAATAATCGAAATAACGTAGACATTCGTTGTCCTTGTAGTAAGTGCAAACATCTGAAGCATTGGAAACCAGATTTAGTAGAAGTAAATTTGTACAAATTTGGTTTTGTGCCGAATTATTACTTATGGGATCGTCATGGAGAACTTGTTCAAACTACACCTAATCATGTAGTGTTAGAGGACGATAATACTATGACCAATCCTATAGAAAACATGGTGCAAGATGCTGCACGATCAATATTTCCTACCTTTGACCAAGGTGATGATGGCAACGAAAATGTTGACGAAGAGCCGATCGCGGAAGCTAATTTTTTTATGATTTATTGGATTCTGCTAAGAGGCCATTGTGGGATGGATGTACAAGCGGAATCGAATTATCTATAACCGCCGAATATATCACTATGAAATCGAAATTTAATCTTACAGAAGCTGCATTTACAGCAGTTGTAAAAACTGCAAAACGACACATGCCACCTGATAATTTGATGTGTGATAGTCATTATAAAGTAAAAAAAACTTATGTTTGCTTTTGGATTGCCGTACTAGAAGATAGATACATGTGTAAAAGGTTGCATGCTGTATTGGAAAGAAGACGCTCATCTTACTAAATGCAGAATATGTAACGAGGAAAGATACAAACCAAGAAAAAAGAAAGGAAAAGAAGTTCCATATAAGAGGATGCATTATTTACCCATCACTCCTAGACTTCAACGGTTATATGCATCTTCTGCTACAGCATGTCATATGCGATGGCACAGTGTGAGAACACCAGAAGAAGGAACGTTGATACATCCATCTGATGGAGAAGCATAGAAACATTTCGATAAGACTTATCCTGAATTTGCGGCAGAGAGCCGTAGTGTTAGGCTTGGCTTATGTACGTATGGATTTTCGCCATTTTCTCAGTTTGGTAGTAAATATTCATCATGGCCTATTATTATTACTCCTTATAATTTACCTCCATTGATGTGTATGAAAACTCCATATATGTTTCTAACGATTGTTGTCCCCGGTCCCGATGATCCGACACAAGGAATTGATGTTTATCTACAACCACTAATCGACGAGTTGAAAACGCTGTGGCATGAAGGAGTTGAAACGTACGACATTTCGAGAAAAAGGAATTTTCGTATGTTTGCTTCTTTATTATGGACTATTAGTGATTTTCCCGCGTATGGCATGCTTTCAGTGTTATAGGTACCTGAATCATTTGAAGAAAAAAATTAGACAAAAAACACGAGTACAAGGTTCGATTTGCAAATCGTACCTTGAAGAAGAAGCTTCATTTTTTTTCTCACATTACTTTAGTAACGATGTGAACTTATCATTCATAAGTGTTCCCCGTAATGAAGAAACTATTGAGCAGGATTCTTCTCAAACAATGTTATCTATTTTTAGACAACATGGAAGACCTGCTGGAAAATGTGTGGAAATATGGTTAGATGATAGAGATTACCATGTGGCACACACATATGTTCTTCTAAATTGTGCTGAAGTTGCACCATTTGTCAGGTAATTATGAATTCATATATAATTCAATTATACATGTATATATTAATTATAAAGGAATATAATACATATTTGCAGCATATACGAATCACAACATCCATCTGGCGATCTCAGTAAACAATTTGCTGGATGGTTTTCAAACTACGTTCATGATACAGAAAACTGTGTTGTTGACGAAGGATTACGACATCTTGCTATCGGACCAAAATGAAATGTCAAGACTTATCCAATATTCTTCGTCAATGGATTTAAATTCAACACCAAAGATTACAGGGCTGAAAAATTAACATATAACAGTGGTGTATTTGTCAAAGGAAGTGATGATCCAGAGGAGCATATAAAAGATTTTTACGGCGTCTTAACACAAGTTTTAGAGTTGACATATTATATACAACCTACAGAGAAAGTTGTTTTATTCAAATGCAACTGGTTTAACAATGTTTCTGGCTCTGGAATTAACGTGCACAAAGATTATAAGCTAATTGAAATAAGGCATACGTCGCATTACTATAAGTATGATCCTTTTGTATTAGCTAAGCAAGCTTTACAAGTTTATTTTGCTCCATATCCGTCCTTAAAAAAGATAAGCAGGCTGGTGGGCTGTTTTTAACACGAAGGCAAGATATACACACTACAAGAAAATGTGCTTTCAACGGCATTAGCAAACAGCGTTTTTTTCGTAGCTGCTGACAAAAGAACTTTGAAAAATAAAAATTAGAAACCGAACGCTGTTTAAACTAACCCTATTCATTTTGAGATTATTTCATTACGCGGTTACTTTGCCGCTTTCCTTTCTTCCTTCCCAACTTCGCTCCGTGTAAAAGTAAAACCTTAATCCAATCGCAAAAGTTAAACATAAATAAAACATGAAATCTCCCATGAAAGATCGTTCCTCCCTTTAGCTCTCCTGTAATATCCGATAACCTCGAGCCCTAATTCCCTTTGAATCCATTATTGGCAATCACTTGAGCCCTAAATCCCCATGAACCCATCGTTGGCAAACTTTGAGAAGATGAAACCCCGCATCGACAACCTAAATAACGCCTCCAACCTGCATTAAATTATTCCAGTTCGTTGTTTGGTGCCTAGCCTCCAATGTCAACCCACTATCACATCAAGTTATGATTCTTCAAGGTAAAATCTAATATTGGAGCCTTTTATTTTATTTGTGATTTGTTGAGGCATTATGTTATGGTAAAGTGAATTGAGATATTATTTGAATGACGTCCGTTGATTATCTAGATCAATATATGGTTAGCATGAGCATTTATTATGCTGCTGACTGAAAGGAGACTTCTTTATTGTTTGTTTAAACTTTTATTTAGCTTAATGATGGTCTGTAGCCGAAATAATTGACATCGATGCTTGAAATAAGCCATGCTTATAAATTTGTATGAATTTGTACCTGCGGGTTATTAAGTTGGATTGAGTTAATCTATGTTATTTGTTAGGTTAGGATTGACTAATGATGAAATTTGGATTTTGGAAAAAGTGCCAGCTGAAATGATTAGACGTGCGGTGAAAACATATGAAACATGAAGTATATCCGTAACGATAGCATGAATAACAATTGTAAGCATGTAGTTGAATGGAAGTGAAGTGCAAGTCAGCTAGAATATAGTGTGGACATTATGCTTGATAGAAGGAAGTGCACAGTGGTGGTAGTCTAATCTAATGTAGCAAAAGGCTTTACTTGGACAGCGACATCGATAATATCAACCTGATCGGTGAACTATTTGTGAGAATTACAACATCACTGATTATTTTCTTTTTTATATCTACGTTAAATGTAAGTGATTATTTTCTCCATTATATACTTCGTACATGATTATTTTCTTTGATATCTGTTTTAAAACTTATTATTTAGTTTTAATTAAAACATAACGCATCTAATAAAATCTGTGAGTGCATATCTAAAGTAATGTTGCTTTATTTTATGATGTTAACATATGCAAAAGGATTATGACTGTGTTGGACTTTAATTTTTTTCACTAAAGCTTTTCATCTAAAAATATTAGTTTAAGGGTTAGAAATGTAGATATAAGTGGTTAGAACGACACATAGAACTACTTTGCATACTATTTTCTTTTGTTATTATATCTTATCTATACCATGCAGGTTGATATATAAACCAAATTTTATGGTTGGGCATTTTCATATTATGATAATGTGGCATAAGGGACAAGAATAATAAAGGATAAGAATGAGATAAAATGGTTCCAAATGGCTACATCATTAAGCATAAAAGACAGGACTGAAGGCAGGAAGACCACTAAGGTTAAGGCGCATCAAACTCTAAACCATCGCTGACCATGCAGGTACTCCTGAGTTTGCATAAAATGGAATTTATCCAATACCTTCTTGATATTTAAATGCAGCAACTATTTATGACACTGCATATTTCACATTATACTTGTTTCATAGATGAAAGCCATTCTTGGTCCCAATGATGTGATAGATTATAAATAATTAGCCTTAGACTATGACTTCAAGGTTATAACCTTGCAAGAATATATTTTTTAGTTAGAGTCATCGTTCGACCGCGTTTAAAAATAGATGTTAGTAAGCTCTAATAGATACTAAATTTGTGACATGAACACTCTCTTTAGCACGAACAACTGATTTTAAAATAAGAATTTGGAAACATTTTGCACATGTTTGGTAAAGAAAAAGTGCATTATAAAAGCGTAGAGATTAACTTGAAATAGACCATGTTGAATACAAATTCATTACTATGCACTGATCAGGAGACATTATTGGGCAGTTATTGTTTATTATTTCTATGCATCAATGTATTAATGTATTTAAATAACATTTTCTAAATATATTCTACATCAAAGTATTTAAATAACATTCATTTTTGTATGGACAAAAATAAATAGTTTATTAACAAGATTATTACATTAGGAGATAGAGAAAGAACACGTTTTAGAAAAGTTTAAGCATTTTAACTGTATAACTAAATAAATTTTATAATATAATATTTGATTTTAGTTCTCTAAGTATGGAAACATACATTTAGGAAATGATTTTGTTGCTATCACTACAAGAAAATATATTATTGATTTCCCATTGGAACATCATTGTAACTGAACTTGCTATCTTTTGGTTCGTTATGGTTTGGAAAATCAACTAGTCGCGCTATAATTTGACCTCACCCGCAAAAACATAAGAGAAGCGGCAACTTTTTTTATCCCTCTCATTTCTCTACCTTGTTTGAATATTTATTTATTGTGTTTAAACTGGAATTCAAACTAGGATGGATGCATTTATGTATTTGTGTTAACTAATACGTGTAAGTTCCTAATATATTTGTGTTAATCTTGTTAAATATTTCTTTATCAATACCAAGTTTCCTATGCAATGATTAGGGTTGTTTTACTCATTTCATCTGTAGCAGAGAAGAAAAATCATTTATTTAGCAGTATGCACTAGTTTGTAGAAGAATGTTGGCATTAGATTGGATTACGACTTATCATTGATAAAGTTGGTTGTATAAAATATTTTTTAGGCTGGTCTTTTAATCCATGGACAGTATAGAATGAAAACACTTGGATGATACGATTAAGTTGATATGCATATGATGTTGATTCCAAATGGGTATAACTGAGGATGGGAGTGCAAACACTTTATTAAAAAAATTAGGTGTTTCATTAACTTTTGTTATTTATGAAATTTGTGTGTTATTGGGTTAGATATTTCTAAATTTGCATGTTAGATGCTTTGCAAAGTGCCATGTTAACTTTATAACTATACTTTGTCTTCATAAATATTTACTCCAATTAAAAGTTATCCTTTACATATGTATTTGATTATCATTTTCTCAGAGGGTTTGGAGCTTGTTAAAGAGGAATTGATAGAGCTGGATATCATGGTAAAATCAAATTATCTCAAGATGATGTTGTAACTGAATTTTGCATAGGTAAACTATTGCCTCATTATCAATATTGTTTGGCTTGAGACGTATACATGGCTTACAATATTTCATTTTTCAAAGGTAACCTACAACAAACTTTCAGTTTTTTATATCATATGTTTGTGTCACGTATTATTGGTAATTTCAAAACTAGAGAAGAAATGATAGAGATGTACACACAACTTTGTGCAGGTACCCACTCGGGTGAAGTAGCAATGTTGAAGGGAAAAAGGTTAAATCTGGAGAGAAAGTCGTTTCTTTGGAATAAAAACTCAAGTTGCAAAAGGCAAAGGCAATGAAGTCAAGTGGTTAGGTATGAAAACATTTGACGTGGTTTGTTACAAACTTTATGTTTCTATTGACACCTCTGCAACTGCTTTGGTCCATCCCTGTCATCAACTGCGAGCCTGATTAATGTAAAACACTACAAGAAAAACCTATTTTAATTGCAGCCTGGGATGACGTTGTAAGCGTACCCAGTATATTTGCAGACTTAAGCTTTCTGCTTTCTGCTTTTACCTATGCAGACTAAAGCTTTCTGCTTTTACCTATGCAGCAAAGAATTCCTTGAAACACTACAAGAAAAGCCTGATTAGGTACTCACTCACCACTTATGATAGTTGCAGACTTAAGCTTTCTGCTTTTACCTATGCAGCAAAGGATTCCTTGAAATTCCTGCAAAAATGGTTCAAGAGATTTCCTCGGAATATTGGGCATGATTTTTATATAACTGGAGAAAGCTATGCAAGTGATTCAGTAATAAAATGACGTATATATGAAAGTTTTATACAAACATCTCGTATAAATGTTACAATTTCAGGACAATATGTTCCTCAGTTGGCACAAGCAATTGTGCAGGCTCAAAAATCTGGAGGAGATGAGTTGATTAATTTAAAAGGTTATATGGTATGTATCAATGGTTCAAACTCTTTACACTGATAGCAAAAATCAACTTTTTTTTAACTAGCACTTATTGAAGAACTACATATGCAGGTTGGAAATGCGCTAACAAATGATTTTCATGATTATCTGTGAATTTTTCAGTTCTTATGGACTATTGGATTGATCTCTGATCAAACTTATAAGCAACTGAACATTATTATGCCTTTAATTCTGGGGTGCATCCATCAGAAGAATGCAGCAAGTCTATTGGAGTTGCTAGAAATATGAGTGTGGAAATATAAATCCTTACAGCATTTTCACTCCATCTTGACCTATTACCCCAACATTGTCAAGGAATAATCTTTTCAACATACTAAATGTAAGTAATCTACTTCAGCTTCATGCAATAAGTTATTCATTTGTTGAACTTTCCACATTATGTCATCTTCACTAGTAGTTCCTTGGTTCAGAGTTTCTTTAATATTTTCGTTGTTGCAGTTTCACCAACTACGGACCCTACTTTATTAGCTTTGGGTCTTCGTACTTCCCCAAGTTTAGATACACACTTTTGTGCCCAAAGCATAAAAAGTTTTGGCAATATATGCTAGGATAAGCTCATATCCTAACTTTCGTAAAAGGGAAAAAATAATAATAAATAAATAAATTAGAATACGATCTTTGCCTGAACATTTAACTTGTGCCTCATCTTCAAATGCACAACCAACTTCAACATCTACTAATACTCAAGCATACAAAGCCTCTATTTACGTTTCATAGGTTCATCCATGGACCTTGGCTTCTCAATCACACTATTGATCATATTAATCGATTGACTTAAGATTCCAATAGGCTAAGTTCAACCATGATATCGATCACATTTCGTACCTATTATCACACTATTGGTCATACTAATCGACTTATTGTTGAATACTGACCATTCTCTGTTGTCTTCCTTTGAAATTGTTCCTTAAAAAATCAAACGTTGGAAGTGAAATGATTATAAACGTTTGAAATCTCTACAGTGATTTTTTTCCCAACTTCCACTTAATAACAAAGACTCTGGTGCACATTTGGGTTTCAACGTTTTATATAGCACATCAAAATTCATAGAACATTGGTCTATATGCGCGCACACGCACACTATATATATATATATATATATATATATATATATATGGAAAAGAATGGTGATGATGTTGGACAACTGAAATCAAATGCACTGGTCACTACTAGTAGAGATGAATAGAGAGCAAAAACTAATGTAGTGGTTATCAATAGCAGAGATGAGGAGAGCAGAATGATGAATCATATCACAGCAAATGCATTCGTATATGGTCGAAATATAGAGCCTTTGATCATCTATAATAATAACACTGATATGAATGTTATTTACTACACCGTATCTTGTAACCATATAATTTTCTCGTATATTGTCTGAGTAGTTTTATACTACAGACTAATAAAACTATTGGAACTCCTGATTATATTGCTCTCGAAGTATTATCGAAGAAGGGCTATGGTGTGGAATGTGATTGGTGAGTCCAGTTATGAAGTAATCATTTTGCATGACGCATGGTAAAAGATCAAGTAATTGTTAAAAATATAAATTTGCTTAATATGCATCAATTTTGATAATATTTTGTTCTAAAGTCTGATATTAATATTAATGATTAAAAAATTGAATTTTGATTTCTGTAGGTGGTCACTTGGGGCTATCATGAATGCAGACCCTTTAATAAATTGCACTGCAGGAAAAACCTGAGGTGGCGTTGATCATAGTGATGTGAAACCTCTTTAAATCATTCAGCCTCAAGGTCACTTTGTTGAATGGCAAAAGGTACTCTTTTGATCTAATAATATCTGTATGTTATCTTATATTAATTTGGTCATTTTCACAAACATGATGTGATACGATAGTAATAGCATGATAGGTGGTGTGCAATTTGCATGCTCAACTCTACTAATATTTTTCTTTGACTTTACATTGTCAAGTAAATTTATCAATTGTGTAATTTTACTCTAATACACTTTTTAGTACACTCGATCATTACAAATATTTTAACACCTTGTTAACAAGGAATCAAGTTTTTAAAGTAAAACAAACACGATTTTGTTATGTTTAATGTTTGAAGACTACTGCAGGGTATTGAAACTAATGGAGTAAAGCATGCTATGTAATTAATATCGTGAGTTAAAATATAAGTCATTCTGATTTGAATTATGTGAAACTAAAGCTTTCATGAAGTCAGAACATGTCCAAGACCAAAACGAACACGATCAACGAACTGAAATGTATTAAGATCGATGTGTGACATTTACTGCTCTGTTTACTATAAAATTCAAATATTTCACCATTTAAATTCATTACTTTGCAAAGTAAACACGACAAGTGCTCAATAAAGAAGGTTGACACCTCCGTGGATGCATACTGCATCATATTCTTTTGAGATTAGAAAGACTTGTTTTCTATTCAGACATGGAGTAATGTTTGTGTTTAAATAATAAATGTAGGTTATCCTTGAGAAAGTATTGTGAAATTACACGACTCTGTTGATAGGTCATAAGGATTTGTCAACCAACTCATTTCTCCATGAACAGGCATTTCAAATATTATAAATGTAGACAGATTTTGGTATTTGGAAAGCAACAGAAATGATAAGCGTTCAAACTAACCGTTATTATTTTTTATGCTACAGAAATATCCCATCCTTTAAAAAAACGACCCCAGTTATTTTCATCGGCAGAATAACTTTTAACCAAGTCAGAGGGCACCTATGTGTATGACCAGCAAGGACTTATTTCACAAGCTCTATCTTACTATGCTACATTGTTCAATGGTCAAGCATTGTCCTTTCCTCCTCTCATACATCCAGTTGAACTGATAAATAAATATCAAAAACACACACACACACACACACTTTCTATATATATCATGGCTGCAAAAACTGCAAATATGATAATGATGAAAAACATGGCATACAAGTCCTTCCTTCCAGAAAAAAGAGTAAAATTAAATGTTAACTGCATGCAAACGAGTTGCTAATTTACAAATCGGCAATGTTATTTTTTGTTCGAAATTAAAAAAGTGAAGGATGATGCACATTAAATGGTAAAAACACAAACATGAACTGATCATAATAACATTTAGGATCGTAGATTTGTAGGATCTGTGTGTCTAAGCAACTCAGTACCATAGTTGTAATAATTTACATAAACAGGAAATGCTATGCCCAATTTAATTTTGCAATGGTTTGAGCTGGAGTGCCAGAGTATGTATATATATAAATGGAAGCAACAGTTCCTTGAGGCCATTTCTAATCATTTTGGCAAATTAAAGTTATCAAGTACAATGCCAAATTATCATCTGTCTAGTAAATGATTAGCTAGAAGCATATTGTGATTTTAGCATGGTTTGATCTACAATAAGAATCTATATATCAAACCATGGATTATGATATATTGCAAGTATAAATTTGTTAAATGAAATTTATAGAATCAAATGGTAAGGAAAACCATTTGCAATCAGTTATGATATATGTGCAGTTGGAGGTTGAACAGAGAGGTTTGCTGATGGGGGAGTGAAGTTTTTTGTGGTTTATTGAAGTGATTTGTGGTGGTATATGAGAGATTTGAGAGCAAGGCAGTAAGGGGTTGAAGGGGATGTGCAGCAGTGGGTTGTTTGTTGATGGTGGTCAGAAAAGTTTGGTGGTGAGATGTTGACAGTTTATGAAGGAGATGGTTGAGGGGGTTTAAGGAGCAGTAGCACTGCAAGTTATATGTATGCATAGTTGATAATGTAAATGTACAGTTGAGAAAGTAAAAACAAGTGGAGGATGTGGTGGAGGATTGTTCAGTGGTTGACTATGGTATCACTGGTAGGCTTGTTGCAGCAAGGAGATGGTTTGACTGTAATGCTGTGTGTTTGGTTTTGCTGGAGGTTGTGGGTGGAATGTTGAAGGCAGGTTGAGTTTGCTGTTGAAGTGCACTGATGGGTGGAAGTGGTATGGGGTTAGTAATGGTAGCTGTTAGTAGGATGGTCAATGGGTTGAAGTATGTGCAGTTGCAATTGTTGTGGGTGTTGTATGTATGCACAGTTTGGAAGTGCAGTGGTTCAGGGGTTGTTGTGTTGACAGTTCGATATAATGATAGGATGATATGATGATGATGATTAGCAGTGAGGAGGAGTTGTATGTAGAAGTTAGGAGGTGGAGTTTAGCAAGGAGATTGGTCAGTTAAGGTGATGGTGGAGATGGCTGTAATGAGGAAGGCAGTGGTGATGCACAGAGGTGAGGCGATGCACAGAAGTTAGGGGTAATATGATCAGGTGGAGGCAGTTTGGAGATGTAGTTGTGATTTTCAGTGAATTGCTGACAATGAAAAATATTGTTGTGAATGTGCAGGGTACTGTTGTGTTGATGGTGGTTGAATGGTGAGGGATGGTATCAGCAACGCAGTGATGTGAGAAGTAATGCAGTAGTGAATGTTTGTAGAAGGTGTTCACTAGTATGTGAATGTTGCAGTTTTGGTTGAGAGGCAGTGTTCACAGGTATATGAAGTGCTGACTGGCAGTGGTAGAAGGTGTTCACTGATTGACGCAGAAATACGTTGATGGCAAGCAAGGCAGTTATGAAGGAATGCAAATGCAATTAAAACTAGAAAACAAACAAACAATCAAAATACAATCAAAATTCACAACTAACACTCTTCCAACTTCCATCAAAAAGGGTGGTACGGGATAAACTATTCCAACCGTTTTCCTGCTGTTCGCATATCAGTGTTCAGATAAGTTATTTGGCTCTCACTGAAATCTAAGTTAAAATTGTATTTACTAATATGGCGGTTTAGCAGCAGCACGTGCACATAACGTTGCCTTTTTTTACCAGTAACATGTGTTTACATGCTTGCAACTTATACATAGCAAGCTAAAAATAATAATTAACCGCAGTATTTGCTCCTTTTATTCTGTTACTATATTTGTGCAGACTTGCACACACTTACTGTCTAACTGTATAATACATACGGTGGTCCTTTAGAATTGTGCAAACTGTGTTTTCACCGTATCTACACTATTATTTCTTATGTATCTGTTGCCAAGCTATTATTAGTTCTGTTCCATTTTGGCATTACAGTTTGATAATATTGGCTGATGGATGAGTTGAACATTTAAACGTTGAACACATCTACTGTCCGCAGAAAAATAATACAAATCGTGCACAGTTTTTAAGTTACGTAAATGACTTCTGCCTGTTTAAATTCCTACCAGTTACAACATACAACCGAAGACAAAAAGTATCGTAAATTGAAACTGAACAGTTTCCTACATTTATTTCATCAGACTACCAAAGGTCACCATCTGTTACATCTACAGTCTTATATAATCTACCATCCATCTATTACTTGTTTAAATCATTATTTCTATTCCATCTTTTCTAAAAATGGATTTTATCCATTGGATATAAATTTTGGCGCAGTTAAGCATTTTAGCATATGAAACTTCAAATTTTTAGATGGCGTTTACTCACTGATCATTTCAAATTTCTTCATTGCAGGTAATTAAAGATGGCGATGACACATTCTTCTTCCGTAGCAAGTAGCAAGTAGTAAGCATATGAAACTTTTTAGATGCACGTTTTGTTGTTGGCATTTGGTGTGGACTTACTGTATTGATATTATACTTTTACCTAACATATAACGTGTCTTTGTTTAACAGAATTTGTGGCAACTTGGTTTACTTTGTTATTTGTTTATGGATATTATTGAAACTTGGTTTATGGATGTCTTTTGTTTATTAATATTCTCTTAACTAGTTTATGTAACCAATTAATAGTTATTAGAACCTGTTATATATACTAGTAGCTTGAATATGTTTAAAATATAGTTTTGGAATATTCAAAAATAGAGTGGAATATTGAAGCTGTTATATAAATATAAGACAGCGTTTAATTCGTGCTGTAATTATCTTGAAACTGTCAATAACAGCGTTTATTACATGCTGTCGAAATAGTTGATGATTCAATCACAGCGTTTTTAACATGCTGTCGAAATTGTTGATGATTCAGTAACAGCGTTTAGAAAAAGCTGTTGTAAACAGTTAAAGTAGAATTTGAACATCTTCGACAACTAAATTATAAACGCTGTTGAAACATAATACAGCATGTCTGAAAACGCTGTAAAAAGATTATTGACAGCTCGTAAAAAACGCTGTCAAAGAGATGTTTCAACAGCGTTTATATAAAAGCTGTTGTAAGGTATGTACATACGACAGCATGTCGTTATACAGCGTTTGTAATAACGCTGTTGTATCATATTACAGCGTTTATCAAACGCTGTTAAAAGCCTTTTGTGGTGTAATGACATTTGATGGAAATAATATTCCAAATGAAGCAGCGTATCAAGCGGATCTCGAGCCAAATACTGAAATAGTGAAAACCAATGACATTGATATAGGGTCGTTGACTGATGAATCGAATGTTTTAATAGATGCATTTGTAAGTACCGAAGAAAATGATATAGAGTACGAGACCGAGTCTGAATCAGAATATGACGAAGACTGATCATAGATGTCATCGCTTGTTGTATAATTCTGAGCTATGTATTAACAATAATGACTATGTTTTGTAATATTCTGAGCTATGTAATAATAATGATGACTATATATGATCTGTATCATTCTGAGTTATGCATTATTCTTTTCATGTACGCTTTTTTCGATGATTATGTGCAGAGTATGCTTATGTGATGATTAATGATTATGTGATATTGATTGATGATTATGTGATGCTTATGTTATCAGTATTCTTTTCTAAGCAGTGTATGATATTATATTTATGTTTGTGCCAGATATGTCTGATAGGCGACATAATCGACGTAGTACATCTCAGTCACCTTCACTTGGAGCAGGTCCGAGTAGCTCTGAGCCAGATCTCCGTCGAGTTGCGGAGATAGTTTCGAAAAGTGCTGGGTATGTATCAAACTTATTTGAATTATATTATATGAAATATATTGAATATATATCAAAATTTCTACAGAGGGTTCGAGGTGGAGCCATCTGATTTCATTTTGCAAGTATCGAAAGAAGCATACAAGAGTAGGATGTCCGGGTGTTGGCCTCAGTGGGATAACAACCCAACACATATAAAAAACGCAATATGGGCTGATCTTATGGTAAGTACAACTTTGTAATATATAATTATGCCTTATATGAAACCAAAAACAATATGCCATCATGCCTTATGATATTAGTTTTACGTATTCTGTTCTGCTGATTGTTTTTTAATTATATAATCTCTTTTACATAACACGTATGATAATTCAATATGCAGGCAGCTGTACGTGTGGATCCGTAGGATATGGATGTTTTTATAAATCATTGGAATAAAAGAATGCGGAAAAATTACAGAGAGACTCTGTCAAGGGCTAAGAGTTCAGGGAAAAAGCCAAGTTGGATGGGGGATGATATTTTGGCTGGATTCCAACAATATTGGGAATCTGAAGCATTCAAAGTAAGTTATATTGTCACTATATTTTTACATTTAAACGTGTTGAATTATTTTACTTAATAGTGTGTATAAATTAATAGGAATTATCGGCAATAAACAAGGCTAATAGGAACAAAAACCCCGCTTTACATCGTGGTGGCTCGAAATCCTTCCAACAACATAGGAGGGAATTGGTAAATAAATTAACCAATATTTATGTTATTGATGTATATATTTACTAGTGTCTCTTTATCATATATTCTATTCTTGTATATAATCTATTCTTGTATATACTCATGCAAATTATCAATATAATCTATTCTTGTATATATTCAGTGGGCAAAGTATGAAAGGGAGCCTACAACGACTGAGGTTTTCAGAGTCACACATGCAGTAGAGCATACAAATGAGGATGTGAATGTTTCATATGATTGGTCGGACGACAAGGCTGCTTCTGTAATGGTAAATATGTTTATTTCTGTTATGAAAATATTTCATATTTGTTTATTTCAGAGTAAATAAGTAAATTGTATAGCAATTGTGTCAAATATATGTTTGTAATTGTAGGAGAGATATAAAGCAGAGCATGCACGAGCGATACAAGCGAGTGGACGGGATTCGCTTACGGTTGATGAGTCTAATCGGATATGGGATTCAATCATTGAACCGGCAAGTCGAAACAGGCGTTATAGTTTCGGCAATATGGTATGTACTCAACGTTTACACAGTAGAAACCTATATTCCATGAACTTCTTATTCACTTGAGTTTATTACTAATAACTTGAGTTTTCTTATTGTTATTGTATGCCATGAACTTCTTATTCACTTGAATTATTTCACAGGTTCTTAATTTCCAAAGGGCATATAGGAGATCCATAGATGAGGAAGAGATTGCTCGGATGCAAACACAATTGGATGAGCTCAATGATTGGCGGAAGAGTCAGTTGGCGACGCAGATAGATGAGCGTATTGCTGCCTTCTATCAGGAGCATGGGTCGATGCCCGAGGAAGGATGTGCAGATGCTGCTGCTGATGATGATGATGCTTAGTTGGTTTGTTTTGATGGGTACGCTTTATATATATATAATATATATATATATATATATGTAATATATATATGTATGTACATATTATGATGAGTTTGACATTTGGTACTTTGGATGTTGTGATTGATACTTAGTGTTTTGGTGGATTTGGTATTTTGGTTGTTGTGATTGATGTGATTTGGTTTGGTGGATTTTCATATTTGGTTATGTTGATTTTCTTATATGATTTTGTTAATATATGTTGGAATATGCAATATTTGATGATTTGGTTATGTTGATATTGATTATACGGTATGATGGAATGATATTATATGTGTGGAATGATGTAATTATATTATTTGGATTGATTGAGATTGAGGGTTGAAGGTGCTGCAATGTGGCAGCAAATATATTCCAGATTTGCAACGGTTAACGACGGCCATTTAGTTAAATATAGCGACGGCTAGTAACGGCTATATTGCAACGCTTTGCAACGGTTGGCATCAACAACCCGGGAAACCAACAATCCCAACGGTTGCTGCCACATGGACACTTAGCCGTTACAAGCCGTTGCAAAAAGAATAACGGAGCCGTCCCTAAGGCCGTCGCTTTCTTCAGTTGCAACGAGATATTTTGCAACGGCTATTAGCGACGGCTAGCAACGGCCGTCAACGGCTATTAACCGTCGCTAAACAGTGCTTCTTTTGTAGTGGCGATAAGAATCCACACCACTTCATTCTTCGAAAGAAACTCAAAATGCTTCTTCTAGTAATAATGTCGTTGAACCGGCTGTTTGGTTGGTGCAAGTTATACCGGAAGATGAACTGATGTCTGATAGAGACCAAAAGGACGATAGGCAGCCCACTGACTAGAATAATAACTCGATTGAAACGGAGATGGAAGGCATCACCGCACATAACAGTGGCAGTGTATACAAAACTATAGGTAATAGTAATGATGCTTCATCCACAACTGCTCCTAATACTACTCAGAGACAAACTAGGACACGTGCAGAAGACACCCCCTTCGAGTTCAAAGCTAATGCCCCAGAGATTTAATAGACAACCCTACATGGACAAACATGGTTAACCAATATAATTTGAAAGGTAATAAAAACAAAAAAGCAAAGTCAGCACATCCTCTGATGCTTTGGGAAATGGTTGGGGGGGGGGGGGGGGGATTCAATTGCTAATTAATGACCTTCTTCATTTGGAACGTAAGGGGTTTAAATTCCTCGACAAGAAAATATGAAGTCATTAAACATGCAAATAAACTTAAACCGTCAATTATTGTTTTATCAGAGCACAAGCTTAGCATGGATAACTTAAATGTTTTTGTTAAAAGTTTTAGACATGATTGGTGTGCCTACCAAAATGAAACAGAATTGAATAAGAGCAGGTTACTATTTTTGTGGAACCCGTCAGTATGGGAATGTAATATTTTGTCAGTGAGGGCTAATTTATTTCCTGTTTTGTGCTAAATCAAGATGGAATGCAAATTTCTTTTACTTGCATTTATTGACATTTCAATGCAAAACAAATTTATGGAATCATGTCAAAAGTATGGCTAATGGGCAGGACATCCTGTGGCTCATAGCAAGAGATTTCAACTCTGTACTTTACAGTTCCGAGAGAATTGGCCCAAACAATAATGCACATAATGTAGACGAAGATTTTTATAATACTATTATAGCTTCAGGCTTACAGAAATACAATATGAAGGGAATAGTTTTACTTGGAGAGGAGGAAATTTATCCACACACAGCAAGATCGACAAGGTATTTCATAATATTCCTTTTCGAATAAGTTTCCCATATACCTATGCTTCTATTTTAAATCATTGCACTAGTGATCATTGCCATATTCTGATTTCTCCAGTCAATAGTAGAAGTGATGTTAAGAAAATTCCATTTAGGTATAATAATGCTTGGCACCACTTTAATGGTTATTTAGATGTTTTTAGCAATGCATGGATATACAATTTGTAGGCAGCCATCTTTTTAAACTAACACACAAGTTAAAAAATGTGAAAAAGGGCCTCAAAGAGTAGAATAAGTGCATATTAAGCATACATGACTTGGTTGACAAATTAAGAGAAGAAAATAATGCTTTATATCTTCAGATGCTTGCAAATCGAAATGATATTGCAGTTAACAATACAAAGAAAATTTGTTTGCACAAGAAAGAATTATGCATAGCCATGCAATAGAAAACCAACAAAAATTTAAAATTTGATGGCTAAAAGATGGTGACCAATCTACAAAATTCTTTTAAGCTTACATGACAACTACAAAGCATAGAAAAGAATTGAAACATTTGCTGGATAACCAAGGGCAGGCAATAGTGGATAGTAGTGTGATTGAAAACACAGCAATTGACTATTTAACATCGTTATATAACACCGACGATACTTTCTGCCAATTCTTAAATATAATCTGTAAAAAAAATATCAGACCATGCTAGAGTAAAATTGGAAATTGAAATAGATAAAGAAGAAATTAAAATAGCAAATTTTCAGATAGATAATGATAGTTGTCTAGGTCCGGATGGATTTGTTGCAAATTTATTCAAATTGCATTGGGAAATCATAAAGGATAAAGCTCGTTTCAGCTATAAGAGCAGTTTTTGACAGTGGGCATATAATCAAGGAAATAAACCACACATTTGTTATGCTCATACCCAAGAAAGATAATCTTATTTCCATATCAAATTATAGACCCATTTCATGCTGCAATGTCCTGCACAAAATCATATCAAACATAATATGCAACAGAACTAAGGGTTACACAGATGAACTTATCTCCTACAATCAAAATGCTTTCATTCCTAGGAGGAACATCAACGAAAACTCTCTATTAGCCTATGAAATGGTTAGAACCTTTGATAGGAAAAGGTCTAACAATCTATGCCTCAAAGTGTATCTTCAAAAAGCCTATGATAAAGTTAATATAGAGTATGTTTGTCAAATTTTGGTCTCTACAGAGTTTCCTTACAATATTATCTGCATCGTTGTAGAATGTGTTACTGCCCCTAATTTATCAATTTTGATCAATGGATCACCGTGCGGTTTTATAGAAAATAATCATGGGCTACGTTAAGAAGATCCATTGTCTCCTTATTTATTTGCTTTGGATATGGAATATTTATCCATACTTTTGGAGGTGGAGTACTTTAAAGGCGCCCTCTCCCCAGTTTGTAAAAATGAACCCATCACTAACTTTATGCAGATGACCTCTTGGTTTTCTCCAAAGCTAAAAGCGACAATGCCATTTCCATTAAAGGGGTGCTGGACAAACTGGACAGATACGTTGAATGACCAAAAATCTAAAGTCTTTTTCAGCAAAGGAGTGAGTAGTAATAAATCTATCTTGTCTAATATATTAAGAGTAGATTCTCACGCTCTTCCGGTTAAGTATTTGGATATCCCTCTTAGCAGTTCTTCTTTAAGGAGAGCAGATTATAACATGCTAATTAAAAAAATTAAGAGCAGGCTAAATGGATGGAGTGAAAATTGGTAAGTGTAAGTGGTAGGCTGAAATTAATCAAAACGGTGACTTAGTAGTTAGTCTATAGTCCTTTTTTTACAAATATGTCAAATGAAAAAAATGTGATAAATCAAATTGAATGTATGTTCTAATTTTTTATGGCAAGGTAGAAAACACTTGGTTAGTTGGAATATGGTGTGTAAGAAAAAATAGAGGGGGGGGGGGGGGGGTGTATGGGATTGAGGAGTTTACATGATATGGCTGAATCATTATCTATTAATTTAGTATGGAGATACTTAGAGCAAAAAAGTTTGTAGGCCAATTGGATGAAACCAAGGAACCGTGGGGGGAATTTTTTTGGATATTCATGAGGATATAAATGCTCCTTACACTTGGAAGGTTTTACTGAACGCAAACGAAAGTGTAGGGGTCTCATTGAAAAAATAAGTAAATGGCACAAGCATCAGTGTATGGTTTGACCCCTGGCTAGACGCAGACTCGTTGATCAATATTTTAGGGTGGCAGTACTTAAGCTATGCTTGGGGGCTCTTGTAGTAGATAGTCTACACTAATCTTAAATGGAGAATGGTGCCTTAACAACTCTAACCTTCCCACCAATGTACGCAATCGAATTCAGAAAATTAACATCTTCAATTCAATGGAAAGTGATTTCTGGTGGTGGAAACCCTCACATAATGGCCAATTTAGCATCAAATCTACATGGAATAACACTTGTGTACATGAGCTAATTCAATAAATATTTCAGCATGTACGGAATAGAGTTAACTGTCCCAAAATGTTTAATTATGTGCTTATATTTAGCAGCGCTTAACAGACTAAACACATTAGATAAAGTCAATCACTGGTCCAATATCCAATCGATGGCTTGCAAACTATCTGATAATGGAGATGCAACTATAAACTATCTATTTTTTCATTGCCACTATTCCAAACTTATCTGGAAAAATATTAAATAAAAACTACAAATATAGGCTAATAATACAGATACTATTCAAACAATTCTAGAATTCATTGCAAACAATTTCAAGGATAAAATTTTTCATACAGATCTGGTAGATGTAGCGATCAGCGCAACAGTGTGGCACATATGGGTAAAGCTTAACCAAAGAACATTCCAAAACAAAAGTTTTCCAGCTAATGTTAGGTTAGAGTTACGAGTGGAGGATTGTAGAATACTAGTGTCTAAATCAAAGATTTTCAAGATGCATGTTATAAAAGAAGTGAGCTTAGCAAAGTTCTGGAGCTTATCTGACAATGAAGGATTAGCACCTGTTATGCCTCAAAAACAAGCACTGACATAGTACAAGCTAAAGTAGCAGCAGTTTGTGATTCCAGCCCAAGTTCACCGGAGGTTGTGGCAGAGCTTATCAGGGAGGATGGCAATGGTGTAGGCATGGAAGAGGGTAAAGTCGAGGCAATGGCATAAGGCTGGGGTTTAAAGAAACTATGAGTATCAGCTGTGCATGTGTGCACAGGCACAGTGTGTACGTAGGAGTGCTATGGGTTATGAAGCTGCTGTACACATTGTATTTTAACTAGGGTTAATATTGGTGTTATGGGTTAGTTTAGTACCGTTCAGATTGTACTATAAATAACTCTGGTGATATTGAATTAAATCATCAGATATATGAATTATTAATAAAAAGATGCTGTTCTTATTTCTTTCTTCTTAATTCTGTTTTCTTACAAGCATGCTTCCTTTCTTGTTATTCACTCAAGCGCTGAAACCTGCTTTGGTCTCATACCTCCCTTACTTCGAGTCTTCTACCTCATTGCTTCCTAAAACTTTCATACGTTCTATTCTCCTTCTTCTTCTTCTAGCCTTGTTCTTTAGTATTGTTTATCAAGAAACATCACATATCTCACTATTTCTTTGATCCATACCTTACTCTCAGCCCAGAATTCTGCCATGACTACGACCAAAAAGCAATCAAAGGAACATGGGCCTACCAGCACCAGATTCTGGCGATCAACAGAAGCCTCGACACAGCAACCAATCTCCATATCCACCCCTGACAAGACAAGGAGGATATCGGAAGCTCATAGCCTATTGCACTGACGAGCACCTCCAAATGCCAAAACGTGGCATAGCTAGCTTTTCTTAAGGGGATGCGATTGATGGTGTGTATTTCGAGGGGTGCAGCTAATAAATTTTTAAGTTTTGGCCTACTGGTGATTGGAATTAATTACAGATAGATGCCACCACGACAGCGTGCAAACAGATACCAATTTTTTTCTTCTCATTTTTACGCTGCGGTGACCAAACAAACGTTTGGTCGGTGGTTTTCCATCGACTATGATGCCAAAAGCACGAAAGCTGGTGCTTTTAGCACCACTTAATTGAAAGCAGTATTAGTTCATTGAATGGGAATAAGTTACATTGTGGGATAATGAGAGTTCTCATACTCCAGTGGTTATCAGATGTTGGATTTTGGAGATTTTATTCGAACCGAACCACTTTACCAATACGATTGATTTTCTCGGCACAATCATCACTTGTTTTGGACTTGGTTGTCATCGTAGCCTTCAGTTCAAGTAGATTGTAAGTTAATGTAAGAAGATGATATGTATTCTTTTTTCTTATAAGATACTCATTTAGGCTAGGAGTTGTAAGGTTTGATGAGGCATATTATTGAAGTATATGCTTTGTTATATTTATTTACCGAAGTACCCATTTTCCAAAAAAAAATCGTTTAGATAACTTGAACTAAGAGCCTAATAGAGTGTCAATCGATTTTCTTTCTCTATGCCAAATTGAGAGAGGATTTCTAAATATAAAAAGCTTAAATGAGTCTCGACTCCCTCTGCTTTCTATATCTGACTATCTTTGTCCTCAAAATTCTTTGCTATTATGCCAAAATTTTCATACCAAACTCACTATCACACCTTTGCGATAATCACATTAGTCCTTGAAGCTTCTATAATATCTCTATGAAAGCAAAATCCTATCAAATCTCATCTAGATGACTCTACAATTCATATAGAGATTTGTTAACTTTACAAATATGACTATGTTTACTACTATAATTGTCTTCATCTAAGTCACTATACGATGTTATCTTGACATCTAGTGCCTCAAATTCTATATCAAAATGAGCAACTAATGTTGATAAAATGCAAATGAATGTATGTTTAACAAATGGAGAAAAGATGCCATGATACTCTACATCCTTCTGCACAATATATCTGTTATCCAGCCTTTTGATCCTGTAGTATCCGAATGGACTAGATAAGTCAAACTTGAAAGCTATCGAGGCGGGAAGCCTAGAGATATAGCCATAGAAGTCTAGAAACCATGTATAAGCAACAACACAAGGTGGAAGCAAGGCCATCTCAAAAATGCCAAAATCAAAATTCATCCCCATGTACCGATCCATAAACTTCACTACAACAAAAATACCCTATTACAACGCCCTTTTTACAACGACCATTGGTTGGCCGTTGTAATAGTAGGCTATTACAACGGTCAATTCATGTCCGTTGTAAAAGATGCCATATACAACTCTTTTTTTACAACGGGCATTGGTTGTCCGTTGTAATAGAAAGCTATTACAATGGTCCATACATGTCCGTTGTAATAGATTCCAACTTTACAACGGTCACAAATTGCCCGTTGTAAGTGGTGCCAAATTACAACGGTCACAAATTACCCTATTCACAAATTACAACGGTCACAAAGCCTTTATTAAAAAAAGCCGGCCCTTTTATTTCTTTCCTGCTCGTTCCTCTTTGCTCGAAATTAGGGTTTGGGGAAAAATTGAAGCTGCCGTCTTCAATTGCTCGATCGAATCACGGCTTCTCCAATTTGGATCGAGTTCGTCTACAGTGGTATGTGAATTATTCTTTTTGCTTTACTGGTTGATATGTTGAACTCGATTCTGATTCGAGTCGAAAGATTATTCCTTTTTTGCTTGTACTCGAATGCATAATTTTGCCGATGATGTTCGTTTATTTGGAAGATATGGCTTGCAATGATATATAATGAAATCATTTCGTTTGGAATTATCATTTTCTTTGATGCACTGTTTGATTAAATAAATATGTTGATGTTACTGTATGCTATAATTTGACTTCACGTTGGGTTTGGTTTAAATGCCCCGGATCTGACTTGTTTTATTTTTTGTTGTTACGAAAAATTATATTGCTTCCGGATGCTGTTTGGGTTCGAACAGGAATCAATAATAACAATATCGATTGAATGAAAGTTAAAAAACTTTTAAGTGGAGATACGGTTGTTTTTAAAAAAAAAATTAAACTAATTTTGTCAAATAGAAAATGTAAAGTACATATTAAATTATTGGCAAAATTGCAGAAAGTTGTACGGCATGAAATGGTATTTGGTTTCGAGTACAGTTCATAATCATATGTCAGTAATCACTGTTTTTTTCCTTTTTCGAGTACAAAGAAAACGGTGATCGTCATTCGTCACTGTAATAAAAAGATATCAAATACATCAAAGTTAATAAGTTATTTGAAATACTAAGGATGTTGATACACATAAGTTTTGCCCACTTAGAGCATTCTCAACGAAGGGCAGTCACCATTGCTAAGTTGGCAATTTTTGAATGACTGACTCCATAGTGATCTTATCCGGCATTATAAATGCTGGATAAATTAATATAGAATAGCCAACCTTTTTCTTCGTTCGGCCATTCTTCAAAACATCACATTTTTTCACTATTTAAATTTTCTGTTTGGGGTCGGCGAATTTCAGAGGAGGTCGATGTTGTTGTGATTGGGGGTTTTGGTGACTGGTCGTCTGCGATGATGGTTTGAAGTGGTTTGTAAACAGCAATGGCTGGTCATGTGAATGATGTTTTCTCTGTGATATGGCAGAGTTCAAGTAGAGAAAGAGGAAGACGGCGGTGGTGATGAGGAAGGTTGAAGAGGTATGAGCAAGTTCAGTTGAAGGTGGTGACAATACTATCGCTTGTGGTGATTTTGGAGTCGAAGTCTGGTATAACAGTGATGTGCAGTTGCTTGTTAATGGTCTGGGTGGTTTTATTTTCCGCGAATGGCTGTTGATGATGTATTCAATGCAGAGCAATTTTGTACAATGGATTGTTATAGGCAGAGAAGTAATTTATGGGTTGTAGCAAGCTGTGGTGGGATGTAGTTGAGATACAGACATGTGGAGTAGCTGATATGTGTGTGGTATGAATGGCCAGGGTGTAGGGGGTTATTTGTTGGTGGAGATGGGTGGATTCAAAGCTGCTGATTGAAGAGAGGAACGTGCAGTGTGTTCTGGCAGTTACAAGTGGTAGAGTTGTGTGATGTTGCTGTAAGTGGTATGGGTGCAGTGTTTTGGAGATGAAGTTTGGTGATGTTGTCTAGGAGTTGAGGTGGCTGTTTGGCAATGAGTGGTGGTTTTGCTATTTTTGATGTGGTGGGTAAGGTAAGTGCAAAGGCACTGTGATGGGATTTTGAAGTTTATGTGCACAGTGACATTTCTATGCATAGTAGTTGTTGTGAGAAAGAGGAGCGACTGTTATGGTGATTGAAGTTTCTGTTGTAGAGTTGCACTGATTGCACTGATATGTCTGTTGAGGTGAGTAGGCAGCAGGGGAATTGGTGGAAGTATTAGCAGTGAAGATGGGAAGGAGGTAGTGGTGAGATTGTCACAGTGAATGAAAGGTAGTTGAGTGACTTGACTGTAGTGAAGTGGTGGAGGAGGTTGATGTACAGGAGCCTGGCCCAACAGCTTCTAAAACACGTGATCAGTAAAAAAACACAAAACATGCACTACACATCCTCAGTCAAATTCTCAGAATAAAAATTGCAATCCCACATCAGAATTTCCAATCCAACTTTTACAAAACGATTCCTCAATTGAACTCAATAATTTATGGATTCACAAAACAATCAGAACTCGATTTCGGGTGTTATGGGTGTTGAAGAATGCAGTGATCGGGAATTTGGAGAGTTTGATTCGGTTGCTGCTGTTCGATATGGGGGATTTTCATGAGTGTATTTGGGGAGTTTAAGACTGGGTATTGGGTGGTTCGAGGCGAGACATTGTATTTGTTGGAATTTGGAAAGGTTGAAGGCGATGATGGTGGGAGTTGGAGATGACAGCTGATGATGCTATTTGAGGCGATGAAGGAAATGGCTCGGTCAATTTTTTTGTTTTGGATTTTAGGTTTTGACTGTGGGTTTAGTTGTGCAGTTGAACTGAACGGGTTGGGAACTGGTGGAGTAGAGTGGTAATGTGATAGGGATTGGAAGTGGTATTGACTGGGGTTGTGGTAGACTGCTTTGGTTGAGGCTGTGGTGGTTAAGGCTGTCGAAGCAGAAATGGCGAAGGAAGTGAAGGTTTATATGGTTGAGATGGTTGTCTGGTTAGTGTGTAACAGAGATGGTACTGTGATGGTGGATATAGCAATAGGTAAAACTGGAGTTTGGTTCAGGTTGTAAAAAGAGGGATATAGTGGGTGCAGAGGAGCTATAAATGGCTTGAGGAAACTGTATGGTGTTTTGATGGTGTAGCAGAGAAATGGATGTCGGTGAAGTGGATTTGTTGTTGTAGAGGGATGAAAGTGGCCGAAGGCAAGTGAGTGATGTATGTTGTTGGATTTCAGGCAGTAGATAAGTGTGGTCAAAAGAAATGTATGTGTGGTAGAAAAGTTATGGTGGTGGTGATGGTTATATCAAATTAGGTGATTCAATGAAGGCAGGGCAGTTCCATGGGAAAGTGAGTGATAAGTTGATGGATGTTTGATGTGTATGCAGGGTAGTTGGACAACAGTTGTGGTTGTAGTTGATGTTGAAGTGCACAGGTTGTACAATAGAGGGTGGGGATGCTTGTCGAAGTGAATATTTGAGTGGTTGTGATTATGGCAACTGTAGTGGATTGGAGAGGAATGTAAATGTTGGTAGTTTTGAAGTAGTGAAGGTAACTTGGTTGAAGGAAGCAGGGGGATGTAGCAGCGGAAATAAATGCAAGCAAAATGAAGCAGAGTTTTGAAGAGTGGCAGTGGTGCGTGTGTTGTAGAGGATGGTATGATGATGAAATTGCAGAGGCAGTGAGTTTTGCTGCTGTTTCAAGTGGATGGTGGAGGGAGGTGCAGTGGGCTATTTGATGATGGAAGGGGTGATGGTTAGCAACACTGTGTAGCAGTGAACAGAGAATGCAACAAAAAATTGAAACAGTGAAAAAATGCGAGGTAAATAGTGAAACAGTGAAAATTGAAACATTACTATATAGTTTTCATTGGGAGGTAATTGCGCAATTCCGTCATGAGAAAAACTCATATTTTTGTTGGCATAACGTCTTTTCATTAGGTTCTAACATCAAAGGATTATCAAGATGGACAAAGCATGGATCCACCTACCAAGGTTTTGTCAATTTTGATTATCAGTTTTATACTTGTAATTATTATGGTTGATTATTGATCCCTTTATGTGTCATAGAATGACTGAAGCATACAGGCAAGCTGTTCGGAATTTTGTATATGAGCAGGCAGAAAGGAAGGGAAATCCAGAAAAAATCATTTGCCCTTGTTCAAAATGTAGGAATCTTATCCGCCATCCATTAAGGGAAGTTGTATCACACTTGGTTTGTTTTGGAATTGATCCAACGTATGATGTATGGATTTTTCACGGGGAAGCACGCCCTTTAGAAAATGAAGGCGATGAAGTGACAAATACATATAGAATGTACTTAGACACACAGATATGTAATGACGAGGTGGAAGATCATTCTAATGTAAGACATGAGGTACATGGGGTAGAGATTAAGGAGATGATAGAAAATTATGAAATTCCTTTGTACCCTGGTTGTGCAAGCCACACAAAGTTGTCAGCTACAATACTTCTTTACAAGCACAAGGCTCGAAATGGTGTATCTGACACAGCATTTACGGAACTTCTTAAACTTCTCAAAGATATGCTGCCTCTGGAAAACACGCTTCCTGATTCTACGTATGCAAAAAGCTGCTTAAATCATTTGGTTTAGGCTATAGACAAATACATGCATGTGTAAATGATTGTTGTCTTTTTAGGAAAGAGCTTGCAGATAGTGATTTTTGTCCAAAATGTGGAAAATCTCGTTGTAAAAAAACAAGATGAAGGAAGATGGAAAGCAAACCAAAGTACCTGCAAAGGTCTTGAGATACTTTCCAATAATACCAAGACTAAAAAGAATGTTTATGTCCACAGAAACATCAGAGCAATTATGATGGCATAGCAATCATAAGAGTGAAGATGGTAAATTACGTCATCCAGTAAATTCTTCTCAATGGGCTACAATTGATAGGATGTATCCTTCCTTTGCATCCGATCCACGAAATTTAAGGCTTGGTCTTGCAAGTGATGGCTTTAATCCCTTTGGGGATTGGAACTCTGCCTATAGTTGTTGGCCACTATTTCTTGTTGCGTACAACTTTGCTCTATGGCTTTGTATGCACAAAGATAATATGATGTTATCATTATTAATTCCTGGACCACGACAACTAGGGAATGATATTGATGTGTATCTACAACCACTTATTGAAGATTTGAAAAAATTATAGGATAAAGGGGTGAAGGCGTATGATGCATACACTCGCAACGAATTTAGATTAAATGCAGTTTTAATGTGGACGATAAATGATTTTCCAGCTTATGGAAATTTAGCAGGTTGCACCGTAAAGGGTAAGAAGGCATGTCCTGTTTGTGGCGTTATACATGTTCAATATGGTTACCATTTAGTAAAAAGTGTGTATATTTAGGCCACAGGCGATTCCATGATCCTAATCATGACTATCGCCAACGAAAAAACTTGTTTGATGGACCCAAAGAGACTAGGCAAAGACCTCCAATACAAACCGGTGCTCAAGTCTTTGATATTGTTAAAGATATTTGCAATGATTGGGGGAAAAAATCAAAGGAGGAAGAGAAAGATAAAGAGAAAGAAAAAAGGAAAAGAAAAAGGGGAGATAAGAAGAAAAAAGGAAGTCAAATGTGGAAGAAGAAGTCTATTTTCTTTGATTTGCCTTATTGGCAGGTAAAGTTTAATCAGAAACAAAATTGCTTCTTCTTTTCTATCTACGTAATCAATACTTTATTATTAATTAGTTATAGTCTATTTTTGATTTTCTTAGGTACTTCCTTTACGTCACAATCTAGATGTAATGCATGTTGAAAAAAATATCGGTGAAAGTATTCTTGGGACGTTACTTGATATTAAAGGAAAATCAAAAGATGACATTAATTCACGTAAAGATCTAGAAGTACTGGGTATTAGGAAAAAGTTACATCCTATAGACATGGGAAGCAAAGCATTACTTCCAGCCATCCCATGCACCTTAACTGATCCAGAAAAGGAGATCTTTTACAATAGAATGAGGAATTTGAAAGTACCCGATGGGTATAGCTCAAATATTGGAAAATGTTTTGCAAAACAAAACAAAATTTCAAGTCTGAAGTCCCATGATTATCATGTTTTGATGCAACAACTATTGTCTGTATCACTGAGAGGACTTCTACCTAAAGGGACAAGGAATGCATTACTACGACTATGTTCTTTTTACAACGACATTTGCCAAAGAGTGCTTGATAAAGATAAATTAGAATCCATCGAGAATCAGGTCGCATTAACACTATGTGATCTTGAGAGATTTTTTCCTCCTTTTTTTTTGACATCATGATTCATTTGACAATACATTTAGCGAGGGAAGCAAGAATTTGTGGGCCAGTACAATATCGGCGGATGTATCCATTTAAGAGGTAAAATTCGGCATTAGTACTTATAGTAGTTAATAATACATGTGCTTATGAAAATATTTTACTTATGCATCTTGATTATAGATATATGAGAACACTGAAGGGGTATGTTAAAAATCAAGCACGGCCTGAAGGGTGCATAGTTGAGCGCTATTCTGCTGATGAATGCATGAAGTATTGTGCTGGATATATTAATGGTGCATTAGAATTTGGACAAAGGAAAAATAGAAATGAAATGCCGCTCATCGATATGTGTTGTTTAATACCGAGGAAGTGGAGCCTTATATAAAGTAAGCATAAGTTCAGTTCAATTATTTTGTGTGAAATAAATTAGATTTTGACTTGTATGTTTACGTATATAGGATGCACAATGAGGAATTGAAACGTTTGCATCCCCGGCTTTCACGAGATGATTTGGAACTTTCAAAGCTACATTCAGAGACTTTTAGTCATTGGTTTAAAAAGAAGGTTGACAATGTTATATCTTTTAAGATGGATAAGTTCGACATAGAAGTATATGTTATTGTGATTAGTCTTTATATATAACATTATGCTTTTCCAGGTTAAAGATGATAGAAATACTGTAACGCCCCACCTCTATACTCACGCTAGCCAAGAACACTACTGGGTAATGCCGTCAGCTAGCGCGAAGAATAAGGCTGTTAAGGAGCGACCATCTGTGCAATTGCCTTGTGCGAGCACCGATATGTCGATAGTATAACATGCATTTCATTTCAGAGGAAATCCGACATACCGATGCAAACTCAAAGCTACCACACAGTGGCTAAGTGGACCTCGGAAACAAGTATAGAAATAAACATAACATAAATCAGTCATAGATGTTCATATCTCAAAGGCGGAAACAAATATGAATATAACACATAAAAGTGTACATCAGAGTAGTGGTCAAACAAGATCCACAATATCACAAAAGAATAGTTACAAGTGCAAGACAAAAGAATAAGTATACATCAGGGAGTCTATCTCTCAAATGTATAACAACAAAAACTACAAATGTAATGTAGTTAGGCAAAAGTCAGAAGATGATCCCAGATAAGGAGTCAAGTAGGAGCACCTATAACATCTCGGTCTGACCCGAGTATTATTTAATAAGAAAATAATAAATGGATCAGTCTAGCTATAAATATCAGATAAAGGAATGAGATATAAGCAGGGATATAATAAGAATGTATGATAACAATATTGTCACACTAGAACAAATATGATATAAACAACGACAAAATCATACAACCTCTCATAAATCTCAAAGCACCAAAAAGAATGTCATATTCTTTATTTTATTCACCATACCACAAATATTGACAAACATATAATTGCCAATCACATAAAGAGGTGAAACACACAAATTCTAGAAATCATCAAATAGAAATCCAGAAATCACAAAGGGGGGAGGCCTATCACAAACGGGAGCATGAAAACTCACCAACACGTGTATCACAAACGGAACGCTATTCCATGGTCGCTAACCATAAATATTGAGCCGAAGCTCCACAAACGGTCCGAAGACCATGGGTCGCTACCCCGCCAAATTGAACCGAAGTTCCACAGAAACGGGGTTTAGTCTCCCTCGCAGACAAATAGACATCGCACATCGCTAGTCTAAATCACAAAATGATCATCATTGATCAACAAAAAGTGTCGATTACACTAAGCTAGTAAATATATGAGTTTAGCTTCATGTCCCATAACCACTAGCTTAACTTAAATATTTACGAACAAATTGTAGATTCCCACTCGAAAATTGTCACAAGAATTTCAATCGAACAAGTCCAAAAATTAACCGGCGAAGTAAACGCAAGCGTTTCATACCACTTGTTTTGCTAAGCCGTTTAATTATATTTTCTCATACGAGTGAGGTAAAGGTTTGTGTATACTAATAGATTAGAAAACGGTTTTGAAAACAAGCTTTATATTTAAAATAGAGTTGAAATCATCTTTGTAAAAGAGTTTGAATATTTACTACTAGTATAGAAACCTTTGTATTTAGAAGTGACAAATCACAAAATGATTGTAGAAACAATCAATCACAAAATCCACATTCGAAGATGTGAATTAAATCCAAAGAAATCGATACCGAATCCATCAAAATGGATATTCTCAAAAATCCCGAAAAAGAAGTTATCAAAGTCAATAATAAATGATAACAATAAATCGGATAATCACGAATCGATAAAAATTGGAATCTCGAGCTACATAGGCAAAACAGGCAAAATAGAGCAGGTCACATACTCCAGACGTCTGGGGTAAATACTCAGACGTCTGCAGTAAGTTTCAGGAAGTTCCCTGAAGCATACTCCAGACGTCCGAGCTTTACTGCAGACGTCTGGTGACGTATTCTGGTTCAGTCTAGCCCCTTTTGGGGCGGGTTCGACATACGATGGAAGCGACGAATTGAGCACTTCGATTGAGGATTTACACCTTTCGACAACCCAGCCTTGTATGGCCCTCCGAAACGCTCCACTAACGTGTCCAAACAATCAAAGGTTGGATTTTTAGCAAATTGGATTCAAAAACCAAAAATTTAACAATTCACCAATTCAATCCAAATCAAAAGCAAATGTATATGAATTAGTGTTAGGAATTCATGCCCAACAATCAAGGATAGTTATAGACATAGATGTGAGATAAAAATCTCACCTTTTTACACAAAAACAAGAAAGGAGAAGCTTGAAAACAAAGGAGGATCAACCACTCTTCAATCCCAACTCAAGAAGCTTGAATTTAAGATTTAAAGAGAAACATTTCCTAAGTTAGGTTTAGGAATTTCTGAAATTGAAAGGAGAACGAGTTGGGGAAGAAGAAGAGAAGGCTTACAAAAGCTTCTTCTTGAATTTGGAGCTAGAGCTTGATTTGCAAATTGGAAACTAGGGCCTAGGAATTCTATTTCTTTTTCTCCTCCACCATTTTTATCTAGAGCTTGAAAGTGTTAGGAAAATGAAGTGAATGAAGATAAGTGGGGGTGGAGCTAAGGGCTTGAGTTAGGATATAGGGCTGAAACCCAAATCAAAGCCCAAAGTGAAAAAGTATCAAAATTTCACTAACTCCAAATATATCGATGTTTACACTAAAAAAAGTTGCAAACGCCATTTTGGACTCAATGGAAGTAGTCTCGAGTCCCAATTCGACTGTTTGCAAAAAGTAGCTTTTTGGACATTAATTCGATTAACGATTCTATATTTAAATAAAATAATTAAATATTCAAAACTTTAAAATATGCGGGTTGTTACAGACTCCCCTCCTTAAAGATATTGCGTCCTCGCAATCTTTAAGAAATAAATGAGTAGTAACAACAATAAAAGCATATCAACACAAAAAGAAGAAATTTGAAACAAAAAGTTCACCTTAAGGAGCACAAGAGAGAAAATCTGGATGTGTTCGCTCGATGAATTCTCTAGATTCCCAAGAGCAATCCTTAGGATTTGAGGACCATTGAACATTCACAAGTGGAACATCTTTATTTCAGAGGCGTTTAATCTCCGAAGCAATGATACAGATAGGTTGTTGCTCATAAGTCAAATTAGGCGAGGCTTCAATTTCTTCAACAACACCGGGCTCAAGAATAGAATCAGAATCTCGAAGGCATTTCCGTAATTGAGAGACATGGAATACGTCATGAATAGTAGAAAACTGAGCCGGTAATAAAAGGTGATAAGCCACGGAACCAATGTGTTCGGTGATGGGAAATGGGCCAATATATCGAGGTGCTAATTTTCCCGATCGACTGAAGCGCACAACACCCTTCGTAGGTGAAACACGAACAAACACAAAATCACCCATAGAAAATTCTAATTTCCTTCTTCGATTATCGGCATAGGATTTTTTTCGACTCTAGGCTTCTTTCATCCTATGACGAATAAGGTCAATCTTTTCTGTGGCATCACGAATAAAATCTGGACCTAAAACCAGCTTCTCACCGGCTTCAATCCAACACGAAGGAGATCGGCAGGCCCTTCCGTATAGTGCCTCGAAAGGTGCCATACCAATACTAGATTGGAAGCTATTATTATAGGAAAATTCAACAAGAGAAATATGATCTTCCCAACTTCCACCAAAATCAAGAACACATGCACGAAGAAGATCTTCAAGAGTTTGATTCACACGCTCGGTTTGTCCATCGGACTGAGGATGATAAGCGGTGCTAAAATTAAGCTTCGTTCCCAAAGCTTTTTGAAGACCTTTCCAAAAACCACTAGTAAATAATGGATCCCGATCGCTAACTATAGAAGTTGGAACTCCATGCAATTTAACAATTACCTTGACAAAGAGTTTAGCCAAAATAGGCACGGTCCGATTGGACCGAACGGGAATAAAATGGGCGGATTTTGTAAGTCTATCAACTATCACCCAAAGGCTATCATGGCCCGAACGAGAACGGGGAAGACCGTCAATAAAATCCATGGTAATTTGATCCCACTTCCATATTGGAATTTCCAATGGTTGCAATAACCCACCGGGTCTTTGATGTTCGACCTTAACAAGTTGGCAAGTCATGCAACGTTTAACAAAGTTAGCAATATCGGATTTCATTCCCTCCCAATAATAAAGTCGCTTCATATCCGCGTACATTTTACTACTACCGGGATGAATGGAGAATTTAGAACGATGAGAATCTTCTAAAATATCTTTACGAAGATCAATAATATTTGGCACAATAAGTCTACCAAATTTTCGAATTCTGCCACAAGCATCAATATCAAAGTCTTTTAAACCTTCAATATCAATTTTATCCCTACAACTTTGGCTAAGAAGAACCAATTCAGGATCTTGCATTTGAGCTTCAAGAATGCGGTCTAAAAGAGAAGGATGAGCCTCCAAGCTACACAAAACAAGAGATGAACATAAATCGGATTCACGATCCTGAATCTCACAAATGGATAAAGTCTCGAGATCATTCCATTCGGATACCATCATGGAAACAACCGCTTGTTGCTTACGACTAAGGGCATCAGCAACAAGATTTCCTTTTCTGGGAGTATAAAGAATATCAAGATCATAAGATGCAAGGAACTCGAGCCAACGCTGTTGACGCAAGTTAAGTTCCTTTTGAGAAAATAAATACTTCAATGATTTATGATCGGTGTAGAGAACAAATTTCTCTCCCAAAAGATAATGACGCCAAATTCTAAGGGCGAAAATAATAGCCGCGAGCTCCAAATCATGAGTGGCATATCTAGTCTCGGCAGGCTTTAATTGTCTAGAAGAATAAGCGATAACACGTTCCCGCTGCATGAGAACAGCACCCAATCCAACACGACTAGCATGGGTATAAACAATAAAATCTTGGTTCCCATCGGGGATCACAAGAATAGGAGCATCGGAAAGTAGTTCTTTTAATTTTTGAAATGAAGCTTCACATTTGTCTGACCAAATGTATTTGACCCCCTTCTTTGTCAAACTAGTAAGAGGTACGGAAATCTTGGAAAAGTCTTTTATGAACCGATGGTAATAGCCCGCCAATCCAAGAAAGCTACGAATTTCCGTCACACTCTCCGGTCTCTTCCAATTTTGAATCGCTTCAATCTTTGAAGGATCCACGGAAATTCCGGATTCAGAAATAATATGCCCTAAAAATTTTACACGAGATTGCCAAAAGTGGCATTTAGAAAATTTTGCTTTTAATTGATTGCTCCTAAGAGTTTCCAATACAATCCGAAGATGATTTTCATGCTCCTCCTCGGTTTTAGAATAAATAAGAATGTCTTCTATAAAGATGAGAACAAATCGATCGAGGAAGTCTTTAAAAACTCGATTCATAAGGTCAACGAAATAAGCTGGAGCATTCGTCAAACCAAATGGCATAACGAGCCATTCATAAGATCCATATCGAGTACGGAACGATGTCAAAGGAATGCTATCCTCTGCAATACGGAGCTGATGAAAACCGGTTGCTAAGTCTAACTGTGAAAAGACCTTAGCACCACTGAGCTGATCGAATAAATCATCAATCTGAGGTAAGGGATATTTATTCTTGATGGTGAGATCGTTAAGCTTGCGGTAGTCAACGTAAAGCCTAAGTGTACCATCAGATTTCTTCACAAAATAGCTGAAGCTCCCCATGGAGAGGAACTAGATTGAATAAATTGCTTTGCTTCCAATTCGGATAATTGTTTGCGCATCTCCTCATTTTCTTTATTGGACATACGATAAGGAGGACGAGTAATAGGTAGAGCTCCAGGGATTAGATTAATTCTGAACTCAATTGCTCGTTTAGGTGGTAATCCTAGAACGGGCTCAAATATGTCAGGGAATTCACGAACAATGTGAATGAGAGAAATAACATCTTCCTCATCATCATTATCGTCATCATGAGGATTTAGAGAATACAGAGATGCTTTCGAATTGGAATCTGAGTCTTTCAGAACGAGAAAAATCTGCTTAACAGATTGCGGATGCCGAAGATATATAGTCCGCTCAGGACATAGGATATGGGCTTCATAACGGTTAAGCCAATCCATTCCCAAAATCATTCTGAAACCAAGGTAACGCATAACATGCAAATCGGCACGGAAAGAGAAATCATACAAAATAATTTCGACATCTTTACATAATAAACTAAGTGTTGCGGATCCGCCAACTGGATTCGCAATTCTTAATGAAGTCATCAAGCCAGTCACATTCAAAGACAAAGCATCACTAAGTTCTTTTGATATAAAAGAGTGAGATGCACCCGTATCAAAAAGAACTCGAATAGGAAGATCACGAAATATAATAATGCCATCAAGGATAGAATGAGAAATACCTTGACCACGAGAAGTGTTAGCATGGGCTTGTACAACATTTAACTTGCCCTCCTTCTTGCCTTGAAGTTTGGGACACAAAGATAAAGTATGGCCCGAACTCTTGCAATAGCGGCAGAAAAGAGGCTTCGGGCACTTGTTTGCATAGTGGTCCTTAAAACCACAATTGTAACATTCTCCACGACGAGTGTTAGGAGTATTTGCTACCGGTGTTGCTTGTTTTCCCTTCTTGCTGGGATTAGGCTTGAATTTGAAAGGTCTCTTCTTGTTGATGTTTGGTTTGACCTCAACATCACTATCTTTATCAGTCTCTTCGAGACGAAGAGCAATATCAACAAGTTGGTCAAACGAAACTTCTAATTTCAGAAGTAATGGCTTTTTGAGGCTCTTGTTCAAGCCATAAACAAATCTCTAATTTTTCTTCAATGGGGTATTAATATACTCGACCCCATATTTAGACACAGATTCGAAAGAAGCGACGTAGTCGGTCACGGAAGATTCACCTTGAACAAGGTCTATGAAGCGTCGAGATAGAGATACTTTTTCAGCTTCCGGCACAAATTTCAACTCGAACCTTTCCCGGAATTGCTCCCAAGTAAGGTCTGCTTCAATAATTTCAAAGATCAGAAGCTCGTACCAGTCTAATGCTCTTTCTTGGAGCATACTTGAAGCCACTTGGACTCGATGAAGATCAATAAGATTCATGCGAGAGAAGATGCGGTCGCATGTTCGAAGCCAAGCCTGGACTTCTATAATGCTCTCGGAACCTTTGAATGGCTTTCCACCCAAATTGGTGTAATCACTACACAAGCGTGCAAACCAAGATTTAGGATGAGTGGGCTCAGGAATAGGTCCGACAGCTTGAGCATTTCTCACAAGGTCAAGAAGTTGCTGAGCAGACATGAATACTCCATCCTGGGGAGTAGCACTAGATTGACTGGCGCTGGGACAGCCAAGTCTAACCATTTCTTTTCTTTAAGAAAGAAAGAAAAGAGAAAAAGGTTAATCTCATAAGGAATATCAAACAAACTTGATTGATAAAACAAGGCATCATAAAAAGAAATAGGATAGAACGGGTTCGAAGACTCGAATTAAATCCTATGGCACGACTCCTAAGAAAGACTTAGGACAATGATCCTTGCTAGATTAATCTACATTGTTCCAAAGTTTGGCTCTGATACCATGTTATAACGCCCCACCTCTATACTCATGCTAGCCAAGAACACTACTGGGTAATGCCGTCAGCTAGCGCGAAGAATAAGGCTGTTGAGGAGAGACCATCTATGCATTTGCCTTGTGCGAGCACCGATATGTCAATAGTATAACATGCATTTCATTTCAGAGGAAATTCGACATACCGATACAAACTCAAAGCTACCACACAGTGGCTAAGTGGACCTCGGAAACAAGTATAGAAATAAACATAACATAAATCAGTCACAGATGTTCATATCTCAAAGGCAGAAACAGATATGAATATAACACATAAAAGTGTACATCAGAGTAGTGGTCAAACAAGATCCACAATATCACAAAAGAATAGTTACAAGTGCAAGACAAAAGAATAAGTATACATCAGGGAGTCTATCTCTCAAATGTATAATAACAAAAACTACAAATGTAATGTAGTTAGGCAAAAGTCAGAAGATGATCCCAGATAAGGAGTCAAGCAGGAGCACCTGTAACATCTCGGTCTGACCCGAGTATTATTTAATAAGAAAATGATAAACGGATCAGTCTAGCTATAAATATCAGATAAAGGAATGAGATATAAGCAGGGATATAATAAGAATGTATGATAACAATATTGTCACACTAGAACAAATATGATATAAACATCGACAAAACCATACAACCTCTCATAAATCTCAAAGCACCAAAAAGAATGTCATATTCTTTATTTTATTCACCATACCACAAATATTGACAAACATATAATTGCCAATCACATAAAGAGGTGAAACACACAAATTCTAGAAATCATCAAATAGAAATCCAGAAATCACAAAGGGGGGGAGGCCTATCACAAACGGGAGCATGAAAACTCACCAACACGTGTATCACAAACGGAACGCTATTCCATGGTCGCTAACCATAAATATTGAGCCGAAGCTCCACAAACGGTCCGAAGACCATGGGTCGCTACCCCGCCAAATTGAACCGAAGTTCCACAGAAACGGGGTTTAGTCTCCCTCGCAGACAAATAGACATCGCACATCGCTAGTCTAAATCACAAAATGATCATCATTGATCAACAAAAAGTGTCGATTACACTAAGCTAGTAAATATATGAGTTTAGCTTCATGTCCCATAACCACTAGCTTAACTTAAATATTTACGAACAAATTGTAGATTCCCACTCGAAAATTGTCACAAGAATTTCAATCGAACAAGTCCAAAAATTAACCGGCGAAGTAAACGCAAGCGTTTCATACCACTTGTTTTGCTAAGCCGTTTAATTATATTTTCTCATACGAGTGAGGTAAAGGTTTGTGTATACTAATAGATTAGAAAACGGTTTTGAAAACAAGCTTTATATTTAAAATAGAGTTGAAATCATCTTTGTAAAAGAGTTTGAATATTTACTACTAGTATAGAAACCTTTGTATTTAGAAGTGACAAATCACAAAATGATTGTAGAAACAATCAATCACAAAATCCACATTCGAAGATGTGAATTAAATCCAAAGAAATCGATACCGAATCCATAAAAATGGATATTCTCAAAAATCCCGAAAAAGAAGTTATCAAAGTCAATAATAAATGATAACAATAAATCGGATAATCACGAATCGATAAAAATTGGAATCTCGAGCTACATAGGAAAAACAGGCAAAATAGAGCAGGTCACATACTCCAGACGTCTGGGGTAAATACTCAGACGTCTGCAGTAAGTTTCAGGAAGTTCCTTGAAGTAGACTCCAGACGTCTGAGCTTTACTGCAGACGTCTGGTGACGTATTCTGGTTCAGTCTAGCCCCTTTTGGGGCGGGTTCGACATACGATGGAAGCGACGAATTGAGCATTTCAATTGAGGATTTACGCCTTTCAACAACCCAGCCTTGTATGGCCCTCTGAAACGCTCCACTAACGTGTCCAAACAATCAAAGGTTGGATTTTTAGCAAATTGGATTCCAAAAACCAAAAATTTAACAATTCACCAATTCAATCCAAATCAAAAGCAAATGTATATGAATTAGTGTTAGGAATTCATGCCCAACAATCAAGGATAGTTACAGACATAGATGTGAGATAAAAATCTCACCTTTTTACACAAAAACAAGGAAGGAGAAGCTTGAAAACAAAGGAGGATCAACCACTCTTCAATCCCAACTCAAGAAGCTTGAATTTAAGCTTTAAAGAGATACATTTCCTAAGTTAGGTTTAGGAATTTCTGAAATTGAAAGGAGAACGGGTTGGGGAAGAAGAAGAGAAGGCTTACCAAAGCTTCTTCTTGAATTTGGAGCTAGAGCTTGATTTGCAAATTGGAAACTTGGGCTTAGGAATTCTAATTCTTTTTCTCCTCCACCATTTTTATCTAGAGCTTGAAAGTGTTAGGAAACTGAAGTGAATGAAGATAAGTGGGGGTGGAGCTAAGGGCTTGAGTTAGGATATAGGGCTGAAACCCAAACCAAAGCCCAAAGTGAAAAAGTATCAAAATTTCACTAACTCCAAATATATTGATGTTTACACTAAAAAAAGTTGCAAACGCCATTTTGGACTCAATGGAAGTGGTCTCGAGTCCCAATTCGACTGTTTGCAAAAAGTAGCTTTTCGAACATTAATCCGATTAACGATTCTATATTTAAATAAAATAATTAAATATTCAAAACTTTAAAATATGCGGGTTGTTACAAATACATCCGATGTTAGTGAACTAATAAATTGGCTTTCATATGGACCTCGCCATCAAGTAATTTCTTATACTGGTTATATAATTAATGGTCACCGTTTTCATACTAAAGACAATGATAAATCTACACAAAATAGTGGTGTTTCCATTGAGGCAAGTACTGTTCGCATAGATGGATCCGTTGAGAAAGTAATATATTATGGTGTTTTGCATGAGATTTTGTTGTTTGACTATCGCCAGTTTCAAATTGCCTTGTTTAAGTGTGATTGGGCAAATATTGATCATGGAGTTAAGGTCGAAGATGGATTTACGTTAGTCAATTTACATCAATTCCAAAATATTTGCAAGCGACCCTTTCATCTTGGCAACGCAAGCCATACAAGTGTTTTTTGTAGAGAAAGTAGTTTTTCAAATTGGTATGTTGTGCTAAGAGCACTCCCTAGAGGTTTTCATGAGTTGGAAAGTATGATGAGGAGGATGAGTCAACTAGCAAATCGGTAGATGAGTCGCTACTTGATGAAAGAGATGTCGATGATGGGGATGAAAGTTATATAAGGAAGGATTGTGACAGTATTTTGGTATGATATAAGTATCTTTTATTGATATTTGTGTTACACGTAGTTATATTCGTAAAGAGTGTAATTATACATAGTTTTATGCATAGTTATATTAATTAATCATGAATTATCAACAATGAATTTCGATTTGTAAACTTGGAACAAAAATGTTTCTTTTGCAAAGTATTGCTATTGTATATTAGGATTTTCATACTTTACAATAATGATTAATTAGTGTGAAGTTCTAATTATTTATATATATATATATATATTATGTTTTTTTCTAGGTTCCTCTCTTAACGGAAGATAGTTGAACTTGAAGCATCAATGTGTAAAATGGAGCAAGGTCAAGGAGAGGTAAAATATTAAAAATTTAATATGCACTTCTATTTTTTTAAACTGACATTTCTTATATCATGACATAAATTTTTTATTTCCACACATAGTTTTCTGCATATGCATATATTTTTTTAAAAACTTTTATTATATCAAGGATGAACCACAAAGGCACTGCATATGCAGGTCAAGCTGTCAGCAGCCCCCTGTTTGAATATGAAATAATTGTTGCGACCCACATGCAATAATAAATGAAACTTAAATTTGTAAATGGAATATTTGCCCACTTTTTATAAACGGCATTTCAAATTAGAGATTAAAACCGAATAAATTACTATATTTAAATCACGTATAACCGAAAATTATATTGATTAGGGATTATATTTCAGACTGTACTAGAATTTATTTTGACTGTGTATGCTAATTTCAGATGTCAAAGGTAGCAACAAGATATTCAAAGAGGCAATCTCTAGCTGTAGTTGCAGCTTTACGTGCAAAAGATAAGACTGCTGGTGTGAAAACCAATGAAACAAGCCGTGTTGATGTAGCTCATCCTCTTTAAAGTTTAAACAGCAATGCTAGAAGATCCCCTCGGAAGCGTACTGAAATGCAGCCTCCACCCGTTCAAGTCCAATCTTCAAATCTCAATCCTGGCCATAATTCAACCGAATCTCCAAATATCACTCCCATAAACACAGACCCACTCAACGCCATGGATGCCTTGAACAACCAAGATTATAATGATGGTATTCAACAAGAGACGTCAAGGAAAAAAAGAGGGAAGACGATGATGAAAACGTTTTCTTGTATGCCGAATGAAAAGGCTGAAGTTGAATTCAACGATCGAGGTCAACCAATAGGCTCCAACTCTAAGCACTTATCATCCTATCTCGGTACCTTAGCAAGGGAGATGGTACCTTTGACCATTTCAGAGTGGAAAAAAGTCGACGCAAATTTAAAGAAAGATTTATGGACTTGTATTCAGGTATGAAATAAGCTATAAACTCGAATACAATTTTTGGATATCCTTTATTTATATGTAAACTTTGCTGGAAATTAGTAGGGTACAAACATCCTTGACATTATTACCTTTGCACCGAAACATAAGTCGAATGCGTATGATCGGGCAGAGAATGACTAACATTTGTATGTCTATTTGTTTCCTACTCATGTCTTTATGTTCCTAGCTGCCAATCATCTACTGTTGTTACAAGCCAAATTCCTTGAGAAAATTATTAAATGTCAAATTCAACAAAATGGACATGTTTCAATCTCCATGAGTATTGGATTAAAGGCATAAATTTTGTTGTAATTTAAGAGTCAAGGGTATTTTTTATATTCTTGATTGAAACATTGAGTAATCTGTGTTTATCACATTTAAATATATTTTGAAACATTCAACATTATATTTAAAACTTTTTATAACAGCTTTTATACAATAAAAATAAGGATATCAAACCATGGCTTGCAGACATAAGCCACTGAGTTATATAAAAAAGTGCATACTGTCAGGCTTCTAGATGAGGTTGCTATATGCTAACTTCTGTTTGAAGTAGAAAGTAAAATTATATAAAATTAAACATAGTAAACATACCGTGTAACATTGAATTGGTATATAAAGTTTCATAGAAAAGTGTGTTTCTTTTCTATATTTGTGCATCATCTGTTTTGTCTATTGAGATCTTCATGCATTATTGAGAAGTTTCAAATGTTAATCACTGTTTAGTATATTACTATAGCCACTCATAAAATGTCTACTGGACTGCATATGTAGCTCATAAAATAAATCGAGATTAATACACATATTTACTATTAATTGAGCTGAACTGAAAATAAAATTCTAAAGCAATGCAATATATACTTAATTCATTACACATATTTACAAGTCAAGATTATTTACAGGAAAGAACACATTTCATGGACACACTATTGTTGAAAATTTGATTTTTAACTTGAGAATGGATTTTGAATTAGAGGTGTACTTGGATATGTGATATCTTTTATTTGAAGCTTTTAAGTTGGTATAGATGCTTTGATTTTTATGTCAAAATTTGGATATATTTCATCATTTGATTTTATAAACAAGTACAGTTTGCATACAACGTATAAATATGATCCAGTTAATTACTAATTTCTATCGAGCATACAAACTCTACAATATACATGTTGATCAATTTCCGACAAATTTTCATCCAATTCTATATGTGTGTGTGTCTATATATATATACTCTTTATAGTTTATGCTGAATGGTTAATTTTATTATATTTTGGGATTTTATAAGAAATTCTTCTCTTCTATGCTTTGAGCTTCTTTTAAAAAAAACATCAAACTAGTGCGGGGACTTCAAACCTTGGCTCCGTCGTTGTAAGTCAGAACTCATACATTAAATGCTTGGGATTTAATCTTGTTTTGATGTTTATTATCAAAAATATTATTAGCATTTGGGTGAAATGTTCAAAATGACAAATATTTGAACGAAATGCTTGGGTTCATCATCCCCTTCAGTAATGGACAATTCACTCTTCATAGGCACTTGCACTGCTCATTTGTTTTGAGGATTTTTGATTGAGAGCTTATATATTGATAAGATCTATTTTGAGTTTTAGTTAGAGCAGGTTATCAAAATTCCGCACATTTTTGATGCTTCGACAACAAGTTTCATATGTTATAACTTATAACACTCAAACAAAACATCAAATATTTGTTCACTATGTACGAGAACATAAGATGGTTTACATGATGGTGTTTACATGTGGAGTTTATTTACATATATATACAAACTTGGAGTTTCTGATCTGATAAATATCATATGATAAGTTAATTAAAATTATGGATAGTAGATCAAGTCTGTTGTTATTTATTTAATCAGTTCTTGTTTGTATTGATTAGGAAATGATTTTTGTTGTGCAGTCAAGATTCATGGTGGATGAAGCATACAAGGGTTTATTGCTTAAGATGTTAGGAGTACGATGGAGAGAGGCAAAGTCAAGATTAGTTTCGGCTATTAAAGTAGCTTCTACTTGCCCTGACGCTTCCTCTAGATTAGCGATGCTAAAACCAGATACTATAGAAAATGTTCAAGAGTGGAACGACTTTGTTAAGGAAAAGTTGTTGGAGAAATTTGAGGTAATAAGTTGTATTTTATTCAGTATAAATTAAAACATAAATAATAGTTTATTAATGAATTTCTCCTATGTAGGAAACTAGCAAAAAATTCAAACACTGAGAGATAAAAATAAACTTCCACACGCAATGAGCAGAAAGGGTTATGCGAGATTAGCTGAAGATATGGTAAGAAATGCATGTACATTTACATCAATAATATTTTTTTTCTTTGGTTTGTCTTCTTACTATTATTATTTGTAGAAAAAGGAAACTGGAATATCAAATATTAGCAGAGACGAGCTATGGTGCAAAGCCCATACAAAGAAAAATGGAGACCCACCGAATTCCGTTGTTGCCGATTGCATCGTAAGTTTTTTTTATTCTTTTGAGATATGAGTGTAGATATTTATTCAAAACTCATATCTACTTGACATTGAGGGATCAATATTTCTGTGATTCAGTCATATATCAGCTCATATATATTTTCTGCGATCAATATTTCACTACAAATATTAAATACATTGAACTGAACATTGAGGGATGATAGTTTATTCATATTTCATTTTTCTTGAAATGGTCTATTTTGATTTGTAGGCTAAGATAAAAGAGCACAGTAGTGCTCAGAGCTCTCATGGAACAACATCGGTAAGTGGAGATGGGGTGTCACATGTTTTTGGAAATGAACATAGGGGAAGGGTGAGAGGACTGGGGTTTTGGTGTAGTACCATCTCAATTGAGTGTTTATTCAACTAATTCAAAAAAAGTGATTGCATTGGAAAATCAAGTAACTCATTTGGCGGCTAGAGTAGAAGAGTTAACTAATTTGGTCATGACAGTAAGTTTATATTTAATTAGCTATTGTTAATAAATATGTGATATGTGCTTATGAATTACCAAGTCATCTCTTGTACTTTTACAGAGAAGAAATGATAATGTGGCGGATTTGGAGATCGTTGAGGCTCATACATCTCAGGTTAGAATATATAAATAATCATAAATTAGTATATGAAATTTTGGTTTTTTTGCTCTGAGAAATTGTTGTTCATTAATCATGGTAGTAGTTCAATTAGTTTAATTAGTTCACATTTCATTTATTTTTAGAAAAAAAGGAAAAAAAAACCTTTTGGTGACACCGCGACAGTAAGTTCCATACTTACCTTTTGAATCTCAGTATTTTTATATAACCTTGTTTTATGGTTTTTTGCTTGCAGTCACACCGCGAGAGAAACAATATGCAGGTTCAAGATCAGCTTACCGTGGATGGTTTGGTGAAAAAAACTGCAAGCTATTGGGTTGGCAGAAGAACGTAGTTGTAGAGGGGACGATAGCAAGCACTGATCCTGATGCTTCAGTACTTTTTGTAAAGCTTGGAGCAAATGCTTGGAAAGTATGGGTTAATGTAGCGGTGGAACCAGAAGCCTTTTTATTTAGGCCAAATTCAGAGATGCAGGCTATCAAAGAGGCCGTTGGATCAACCGTCGCGTGTCATAAAGACTTCATCTCTGTGGTATAGTATGATTGTACTTAGAACGTGCTATTTGTAGCGGACTGTTAAGTGTTAATGCTTTAAGTATTTGGCATGTAAACTTATCTAACTTTTTGGAGTGTTAGAATTCTATGACTCTAGCTTTTAGTCTTTTCGTATGTGATTTTAATTATTTTACGACAATATTTAGTATTTGTATGGATGTATTGCATGGATGCTGCTGTAATTTTTTTTATAATTTGCATTTATTTTACAACGGGCAATGTGCGTTGTTATATGAGCTTATTACAATGGTCAACAAACGTTGTTCAATATGTATTTTACAACGGTCAATACATGTTGTGAAATAGGCTATGCAATTAGTATGGTTAGTCTATTGCAACGGGTTATGGCCGTTGTATTATAGTTTATTCCAACGGGCACCACAAGTTGTTAAATATGCTTTTTACTACGGTCAAAGCATGTTGTGAAAAAGGCTACGCAACTAGTATGGTTAGTCTATTGCAACAGGTTATGGCCGTTGTATTATAGTCTATTACAATAGTCATAACCCGTTGTAAAAAGGTATACTGCAACGGTTTTTACAACGTGCTTTGCCCGTTGTAAAATGTGGTGGATCTATTACAACGAGGCCTATTACAACGGGCACATGCCCGTTGCGAAAACCATATTACAACGGGCATTGCCCGTTGTAAAAAGGCTGTTTTGTTGTAGTGCTTGTACCCAAATTGCCTCAAACTTCTCGCACTCCTTAGCCATGATGCCTATAGCCCTCTCCAAACTTCGAAATATCGATTGCAAGACAAGTGCAATACCAACTCATGATTCAAATAGCACAAAACCATCAAAGTGATGGATCGATATCGATCCATTCCTATGGATCGGTACCGATCCATAGAAACTCCAACATGTAACCTCAAATTTCTTCTACTCCCAAGTCTTGACGTTAGCAAGCCACTATCGCCTTTTATTTTCTATCGATCCCCTCGAGCACTTGAAGTTAGAAACTATATTCCATCACCATCTATCACTTTGACCTAGAAACAGGCTTCTAGCAGTACATATAAGATGGAAAACCCAAAGCTAACAACAAGTCGCCACAACTCCAAGCATTAGAATTGATTCATAAGACTATCTTATGGATCGATACTTATCCATGCCCATGGATCTGTACCAATCCATAGCAAGTGCTGACTTAGCCATGTTTCTTTGAGTTTAACTGCTACTAGGATGTGATAAAAGTGGTGGAGATCATGGAGTAGCATTTTTCAGCAACCTACAACTATAAATAGGAGGTTAGGGGCTCATTTTTGAGGATCTTTTTTGCTTTCTTGCAATCGTTACATATTTATTTGTAATCGTCCGTGGAGTAGTACCGACCCATAAGAACTGTACTTGTAAACAGCCACAAAATCAGCAATGAAGCTAAGTGGATGTAGGCAACGATTAGTCGAACCACTATAAAACTTTTATGTCTTGATTTTTCTTGTTTTTATTTAGTTTCTTCACTCTTTTCTCCGCTATACTCATTTAGGTGTTTGTGTCAGTTTTGGTTCAAACATTTTGTTTCTTTCACTGGGAAATACTTGAACTTGCTCATTTTAGATTTGAGAAGGTTTGAAATGACGTGACAAACAACTAGGAAGACTACTGTTGGAGAAAATCAACAAGGGGCAGCCAAGATGCATCCTCGAGATCCAACCCCCATCCATCTACATAATCAGGGATGAGATGGAGACCATGATGAATGTAATGCAAGAAATGATGATAGCCCACTAGAAGAGATGATGGAGAGTTTCTTCAGGAGAGTGGAACAGATAGGAACATTCGAAGTAGCTGCAAACCAGAATCGAGGACCTAAAGCCGGAGCAAATACACTTGGGAGCAGAATGGAGCAAACTAAAAGGACTCCTGAAGGAGATGTAAGGATCGGTACCGATCTCTGAGCATCAATCGGTACCGATCCCTAAGGACGCTGGGGCATGGCCAATGTTGACTTGGGTGGAAATGACGTGCGTTCGAAAAATAATGTTGAGCGTTTGAATGTGAATTAGAATGTCAATGCACGACCAGAGGAATGCGTGCCAAAATTCCCTCATGGAAACATAGAGTAAGTTGAGAATACAAACTCGAGAATTTATTTAAATGACAACAACAGACTTGCTGAGATGGTGAGATGAGCAATGAGGGCTGGATTGCCTAACCAGACCTGGAGGATGTGAACAGAAGTCCATTCACCTCGAACATTCGGTACGTTAGGATTTCGCCTGATTTCAAGCTACCAACATTGGAAACGTATGATGGAAAGATGGATCTGACGGTCCATTTGATGAGGTACATCCAGCATATGGAAGTACTGGGTGCAGCAGAAGAAGTGATGGGACGGTGCTTCCCTTTATATCTAACGAATTTGGTGGTATTATGGTTTAGACAACTGGAAAACAGTTCCATAAGCACATGGACCGAGTTGGTGGACAGTTTCATGAAACAGTTCTGGGTCCATATTTCACGACCCAAAAATGTAATGACACTATTGAGTGTAAGCAGAAGGTTGGAGATACCGTTAGTAATTTTTTGACAAGGTTTAGTGCGGCAGCTACCGTAGTTGATAGGCTGGACCCATCAATGGCTCTGATGGTGGCAGTTTCAGGAGTAACCAGTGAAATAGATTTTAAGGCTGCTTTAGAGCAGGATCCGCTGATGGATCTCGCCGAATTTTATCATAAGGCCGAAAGATACCTACATCGGGAGGACATTGAAGCTTAAAAGGAAGAAATTGATGTCGTGGATGATGGAGGACCATCCGAAGCATTATCTGGTAAGGACAAACAAATATGAAAGATGGATGATGGCTTTGGAGGATCAAAGCGGCAGAGAAGGGAACCAAAATTCTCTTCTAACACAGATTTGAATCAAAACCTCGGAGTAGATTTACCTAGATACCAAAGGACAGATCCCTTATTGAAAACTAGCAAGGAGAGAGTCCACTGATCATGAAAGGTTGTTCGGAAAGTATTGCCTATTCCATGAGATGGATATGCATAACACAAATGATTGCAGCCACTTGCGTGATCTGATCGAGGAATAGATCAGAGAAAACCAATTACAGTAGTATGTGAGAAACTAAGCTACGGTGATGGAAAAGGAGCAACCATCGTCTGTGGTGAATGGAAATGGCCTTGGATCAAGGTCAAGGATAATCATCGATTAAGATGGCTGGGAATCAGGTTCAATTCTCGCACTCTATCTTCGCTTTTAATAAATGATGCAATATTACGATCAAGCCACTTACTCGTGTATGGGATCTCGATCAGTCCCTAGGCATGCTCTGAGCTGGATGCTAGGCTTAGTGCCCGGTGAGGTGGTTATCATGATGTTTGGCTTTATGTTTATTAATGTTCGAATTCGAGTCCGGTAGATGGATCCCTAATTATTGAAATCCACTTGAATGTGATGACCGATATTGATCGCGTTAATTCCTGACTGGGGAGTCAAGACCGAAGTGCAAGTTGCAAGTTCCATTACTGGAGAGCGAATGGATAGACTTGTACATTATTGATTGCGTTAAGTCGCAACCGGGGAGTTGGAACCAAATTGCAAGGTGCAAGTTCCCTTGCTGAAGAGCAAGTGGATTAGACCTGTATGAAGGATAAATCACCTCGTCGGAGTGTGAGCGGATGACCTTGTTTGGTCGTTGAGTCCCCTCGTTGGAGAGCAAGCGGATTGGGCTCAACAAGGGTCCGGAGAGACTATGGATTTAATTATTGGCCCTGAACGGCCACATATTTGATTAACGATCCAAAGAGATCGTGGATTTAATTACCGACCACGGAGTTAAATAATAATCCGGAGAGATCGCGGACTTAACTATCGGTCTGGAACGACCATTGATTCAACTAATGATCCAGAAAGAACATGGATTCAACTATCAGCCATGAATGGCCACTGATTCCACTAACGATTCAGAGAGATCGATTTTTCAACTAAAGATCTAGAGAGATTGAGCTTTCAACTAATGATCCGGAGCGATTAGGAATCGAATCTGTTATCAAATACATGACCTGAAGGAATTGAGATTTACACTCTAGCTTTGAACGCCATTTGGTCTTGAAACAATTAGTTAGCGATTATCAATCGAGCTATTGATTTCAACATGTGATTTCAAAATGGGGTGATCCTATGTAACGTCCGAAATTTTTCGACTTCCGAAAATCGACATTAATGCGTCCACTATATCAACTGCCGAGCAATCGAATGCCGGATAATCGAATTGTTATGGTTAAAAAGAAGAGGTAGAAGAAGACAGAAAGAAAAAGAAACAGAAACAATATCAGAATCTCACATTCGTAGCGGAACAACATATAATAGACAAATGAATAATTTTTAATCAAAGAACTATATCAGTTTATACATTACATCATCATCAGAGTTTACAACAACAATATGCAACACAACTGGACAATTATACGAACTTGTCCTCATACATAATACACAGCGGAATAATAATATCATATACAAGTGATACGTCTCGTCATCCAGCTCGCCACTGAGCTCCATAGCATCCTGAAATCCAGAATGACCTGATAACCTGACTCTAGGCTGCCCGTGTGGAAAATTATGGGCACCCAGAGTTTAGGAAAGGAACAATAAACTCCAGGTCAGTCATGGGACTGGTGTGAGAACTTAAAATAGTTATTTGCACAAAGGAATACAAAGGAAAAGAATCCGCAATGTTTTTGGAAAATGAAACTACCATAAGGCCTCCCGCCACACACAATGCAAACGCAGAATTGGAGGAGATTTCTCCTTATGATAGTCAAACATGCTTACTATGCAAATTCTTTTAAATATTATTATTAGTGCATAGTGCAGAAAAAAACATTTCGAAAGTATAATATTAATCTTAGCCAGCATAGACATTTCGAACTATGCCTACTATAGCTACCATCTAAACAGTGGTGACCACAATAAGTAAATGGAAGGTTCTACAACTAATACCGTACAAGGTTCGTATTGGAAGATGGATTGCCAACAAATGGTCAGGCTAAGGAAATTCCTACTGCCACATGGGTATGCCTCTGGCAGGACGTCCCGAGAAATAACTAGCTCTCTGCCAACACAAGGCCGGGTTACCTCTTACACTAGGTAACTACTATACGAATATGCCACCACCCGGCCCTTTGGACCTTTATCCGAGGCGCCTCGATCACACAGCAACAATCACACAGTAAATGAGATTGGAGCAACCACATAGGTTAAATACCAGGGCTTCATACCTGATACCACCCTTTTCCAGAAGGAAATGACATACCCTAAAGGGAGCGACCCTTATAACCTTGCCGCATCATTCCTGTTTTGACCATTTCCGGGTTGTGAGGTCCGAAGAGGTCTCGTCCACAAAGCTACGCTTTTTCACAAAGCCACGCTTTGATCAACAAATGATCAATAAATAATCAACACACAGCAACACTCAGCATGCCACATTACCAAATTGGGAATATATCACTGATAACCTTCAACTGCATAACCTCTAAGCTCGTACGTCTCAGAGAAGGGTGTTAAGCTAAGAGAATAAATTATCTACCACCAACAGAAATGTATTTGAAAGAAATCAGCTTTATATCTCAAAATGTAATGTTAGACATGTAACCATACAGGTCTGTTACGGGTTCAAACAGAACCGAAGGCACTTCCGAAGAAGCCCTTGCAATCCGGGTATTCACAATCCCGATCGAACTTCCCATCACAAAGGAAATCTCTATACCGTAGCTAACGGTGCAGAGACAATCGATAGGTCATCCTATCGTTTTCACAAATACCCGGTCTTCACCACCGGTCTTCAATGCGATCCATATCGTCGTATCACTAATTCGGAATGGGTTATATGACACAAAGGTCCTCTCCCGGCTAAACCGAATAGTGAGCACAATATTTAAAACATATGGATATAGGGATTTCAGTTAAGTCACAACTTATTACCCAAATCCTTTCCTTTAAATGGTTTAAACAAATTACCATTTTAAATCTTTAAACAAAAAGATTTACTTCACAAAATTTGCCCAGTTTCACAAAGATTCATTCACAGATTTCTAAATCAAATTCCATTTCAATTGGATTAACCCATTAAATCTTTAAATCAAGATTTAACTTATAGCTTTCAAAACAATTTAATTTTAAATAGAATCCTTTTTACACAAATTGGAAATTCATTCCTAGCATGAAAGCTTTTATTATTTGAAAACAGATAGTTTTCGTTTTGGAAAAATCTCATTTCATTTATACAAGTTACGGTCTTTGGGTTAATTCAAATTTCCACAACAACACTTTTAAAAAATGGTTTAAATTCATATAAACACCCTTTTACACTTGTATAATCCTTTTAGACCAGAATTCCCAAATCCTTGAATTCAATTTCAAATATTGAATTCCAATTTAAATCAAATTATTCAAATTTCAATTTTATTAAGTTATTTAAAATAACTTTTATTTTTGAAACTCATTTTCAAAAACTTTCAATTCCAATTCCAAAACTAATTTGGATTCAAAAATTCAATCTTTAGAATTGTCAAAAATCTGTGACTTAACCGATTTCCACGTGAAATCCACATTTGTGTGTGTATTGTGTAGTCCAAGGGTTTAACACAATAGTGCAACAACATTCAACCATCACAGATCAAATATAACAATATATTTGATAAGCGGTATAAACTATAACGCTTATCTTTAATCCACAGATCACCGATATTCATATCATAGATAAATAGATCACAAATCACAACATAGAACATGATATATCACAAAGCATCACATATTTGGGATATCAAATAATTCAACCATTCGATAAAATCCAAACATCCATAAGTAGGATTAATTTAATTATTCGATTAATTTAAATCAGATAAATTTCTATAAATAAATTTTACTAGTTATGGTAAATTAATAATCAATTAACTTCAAATTGATTTTCAAATTTATTTCAAAACACCAAATCAAATTTTCAACGAATTTCCAAATTATTTCCTTTTTAAAATAAATTTCTTTATCTCTTCAAATCTATTTAAAAATCAAAATTTTAAATAAATTCTTCAACTTATAAATAATATTATTAAAAATCCCTTTATTAAGCCCTTTTCCCCGTAATTTGAAATTTTATTCAATATGGTTCAAAAATAACTTTATCTTTTTAAAACTCCTTTTAAATTTATCCAATTCTCAAAAATAAATTTTTTTGATAAATTTTCAACTTGAATTTCGAAAATCCAATTTTATTTATTTATGGTATTCAACGATACCAAAAATATATTCGGCTAAATTATAGCCTTCAACAATTCCAATTCACAAATATAATCACACAGAGATTATAAATAATCAACACACAACATTGAAAGTAATTCAATTATTTGAGGAATCCAGTTGGATCCATCCAACCTGTTTCCCTGCATCCACAGATGTTAGCACAATACCAATTCCACTTCGAGGTGGAATATCGCGGTATATGGGATTTATAAATATTATCCGCTATTATGCGGCGCAATAAGGTCTCATCCGCTATATAATGCGGGAAATGAACTCCAAATGCATATATAATACCAATTCCACTTCAAGGTGGAATATCGCGGTATATGTTTTTAATATAATAACCTCCGCTTAATATGCGGTGTGTAGGGTCTATTTCAATGCAACAAATGACAACCATCAATCCAAACACACAATCAAGCAATTTTAAATTTAACTACTTAAAATTTAAATCGAAACAAATTCGATTGAGTGAGGAGTTCTTACCTTGAGTTTCCGATAACAGTTGTAGTATTTTATTTCGAATAAAATTAAACGCGCGTTTAATTTTACCCAAAATTTTCGCTAGCTCCAATCGACTCCAAACTAGCTCCATTGCGAAGTGCTCGACAAAATGAACCTGACGCAATTCGTTTCGTGTGAAACGGACCTTGTATGACAAAGTTATAGCTTTTTAAAGTTTAAACAATTTTATATATACAAAAATTTACAAATTATATTTTATTTTATTTACCCAGCATATCTGGGCTGTTCATTTTCAAAAGGTGAGATCGTGGCCACCAGCTTTTGTTCCTTCTTCTTCCCAGTATTCGATAGCGTGAAGAACCCACTCGGCCGCCGTTATTCATCAATTTATCGAGCCACCATCGAACATCCTGGCGACGATCAGAGGCCGCCGCATCGAAGAGCAACTCGAATACCACCTTCACCCAAGATCCGGTCGAGCTCGATGGCATCTCATCCTCGAAAAACGCGAATGAATGGCGCACGTTTGAACGCAGTTTGTTGTCGATTCGTTGCTCTAAAATCCATCATCTCCGTATGGATTGGAAGCACTCGCGATCCTCTACAAGTTTCTAGTTGGAAGATTTTCAAAATTATCGAGGGATTGAGAGAGATTGAGGAAGAACGTAGCAAAATTCTGGCCATTGTTTTCGTAAGTGGTGGCCTGACCTATCTCTTCTTGGATTTTGCAAAACAAAGAAAATGAAGTCCTTTTATAGAAAATTGCAACACACTATTCATCTCGAAAATTTTCGAACTCGAAATGAAACGTGCCGACTGGCGTTTCTAAGGTTTAACCCGCATTCCGGACACATTGGAACGTGTTTCAGGAGCTAATTTGGTCATATGTGCGAGTTACGGAATTAAACGATCAATTTTAAATTAAATCGATTAAACTAATTTCTGTGCGTTTTGGCTCGCCCCGGACAAATCGTAAATCCGATTGACACGAAATTTGAAACCTTACAATAATATAATATTATGGATCCGATGAAACTAGTTTCGTCGAAATCCGAGACTGTTTGAAAAATGACTATTTTTAGTCGTCAATTAAATATTAAAATATTCAATTTTTACAATTTAACTTTTAATTCAATTTTAAAAGTTCTATAACATCATTCTAACTCCAATATGATTAAATATAACTTTATAAATCATTTTTAATCACATTAAACCCAATTTCCAATTATTTACGCAATTTCAAATATTAAATTGTCGATTTAATTATCCAATTAAATCACTATTGTGATGACCCGGTATTTTGGCCATATTATTTTAATAAATATTTATTCCAATTTAATAAAATGTAAACTCATCGTTTTAAAATGAATAAATCTTTTGGAAATATTTGCCATTTATTTATATAGATTTGTAATTTTTGCGAGGGAATTTGATTGTAAATTTAAATTAAATCTCTTAATGATATTTATAATCAAATTTATCTTATATAATTTAATTAAAATGCTTTATACTATTAACATTTGATAAAATATATAGATAAGTAAGTACGCTTATAAATATAATATTAATATTGATAGTTAAAATATAAATAGGAATAAAAGTAGATAATGATTTACATTGTTAGATGAAACATAAGTATGAAAGAATTGTATAGTAAAAATAAAAATAAATAAATAAATCTTATCAATATTTAAACTTAAGTACCAAACAAATATATACTTATAAAATAAATCTATATATGGACAAACAAGAAATAAATATCTAGGTAAAACATATTAGACAAATTATAACATCAAAATATAGAACTTCATTCATATTACAAAGCATGAGACAAAACAAGAGGAAAGATTAACATATATTCACCTGCAAGTTGTAAACTTGAAAATAAACAAGCAACATAAATATATATTATCTAAGTAGGCTTGCATAAGAAGCTATATTTAAGTAAGTACACACATAAAAAAAGAAGGAAGTGACAATAACCATTAATGCTAGCACACAAAATAGACATTCCAGCCACCAAGAGAAAGAGAATCAACTGAGTCAACCGAAGCAAAGAAATATCTCTGCCTATGTTGTACTAAAAAGAAATTATATCAACTTGTAAATTTATATATATATATATATCCATCTATTCATATCAGTTCGAGCATCAACACTGAGAAAATCTGAAATGAGCACCCTTCTTAAATCTGAAGCAATCAGCATCTTACTCTAATAAAAAAAAAAAAAAAAAATAAAGATGCTTGCTGTGGAAGGCTAAAGTATACTGTCTGATATTTTTATCTCCACCTTGTCTTTATTTTTATCCATTCAGTCGAAACTAATACCAGTAAAGATAAAACAAAGCAAGCAAGTTTTGCTAAATCAAAGAAGTCTAGATCTTTAAAAAGGGGTCTAGGATCAAGAGATCAATAAAGTTGGATCAAGATCATTTCCAGTCTTCAAGAAATAAACTCTGGTCATCCTTTCTAAACAGGTGAGTAAGCTACGACTTTTAAATCCAAATATCTTTTAACAAATCTATAGATAAGTGAAAGATTATAAGAGCAACAAAACATTTTATAGTTTTACTTGGAAAATAGAAGTACTATTTGCCTGGATATGAGAGGTAGTTGCCTGCACAAGATGTTGATATATCTTCTCTGTTCCAATTGATCAGTGAGTAAACTCTTCCTAATTTGAATTATAACTTATAGTTATCCTAATGGAAGTGCAAATTTAAAATGGTTTGGTATGCATATAAATAAGTGTATATATGAATGGAAATGACTGTGCATATTTGGAAATAGGGACATTTCTGTTCTTAGTCCAGGTTTCAAAATATGTCAGAAAGATCAAATTCTTCTTTCTAAGTTCTTGTTAGACTTCAAGATCTATATGGAATTTGTTTGTTTGCCCTAGATCTAGGTCTTAAAAATATGTTGAGAAGAATTGGTTAAAATCTATCAGGAAATTGGAAAAAAATACAGAAGAGCTTTTAAATATGATAAATTCGAATTACATAAATCATAGCTTCTTCTACATCATTAGATTCGTCTTGGAAACCCATGATTTATGAAACAAAATTTATGATTTTTAGCTTAGTAGATTGCGAGAATTGGTAAGATGAACAAAATATGGGTTTTAACAAAATTCTGGTGATCAGAGGGTTTCTAGACCTCGAGATTAGGGCCGTAGCTTGCTGGAAGGTCTGGGATCACCAGAAAAATGTTCGTTGATTTTATAGTTCGTCGTGGACCTTAGGCGAGACCGATGTAGGGTTTAAGGTTGAGTTTTCCATCGAGGTGATTCTTGGGTTGCTGCAGCATCGTCGTTGAATCGGGGATGATCGCGAGTGATGGGATAGTTGAGTGGGTAAATGGCAAGGCTAAAGTCAGAACGACATGGACTCCGGTCGTCTTGATCGTCGTGGCGAGCATCTTTTCGTCGAGGTGGTTGGGGTCTGGGTGTTCCAATTTGCTCGACTCGATGTTGTGACGTGATGTACCGATCTGGGTGGTCTGAAGGGGAGTGGGAATCGAAGGCGATGTGTTGAGGCCAGTGTTGATGGTCGGAGGGTCGCGGTTCGTTGGTGCACGTGCACCATGCACGATTGTGCAACTGGGGTTGAGTTCGTTTGGGAAAATGTTGATTCCCTCGGTTTCGATCTCGGGTTGATACTTGTGAAACTCGAAGTAGATGTAGAAGGGACACGTGAATGTCTCGGGGTCTCAGGTCTTTAGCTTGGTTTGTTTAGTTTGTGTTTAGGTTTAAAATTTTGGATTTGTTAACAACCTTTAACAGTTTTAACAATTTAAATTGAGTTTAAAAAAAAAAGGGTGAAGCTCCGGGAAAGGAGAAGGAGACTCGGTTTTAATAGGGAAGTACTGAACTTGTATAGGGTAAAGATAATTATGTTTCAAGTGTTAAAATATCATAATTAAGCTTTTAATAATTTACCTAATCATTCTTTTATATAATGTGATTATTTAAGAGTTTGATTTATTAAGTTGAATTATTAAATTTAACTTAGGAAGTTAATTCTTTAAGTTTACTTGATTTATAATGTAATTAAATTAAGTTGAATATCTAAGGGTTGAATCATTTACTAGGGATTAAGTATTGATTAATTAATTAATGTAATTAACTTTGGGTTAATCAAATTAGTCCAATTCATTAAAGGTAATCACTTAATTATGAAATAATTAAGTATAATTACTAAATGGAGAAATTAATGGATAATTACTGGATGGAATTAATTAAAGCAAAAATTACTTAATGATGTAACTAGAGGATAATTTCTTAATGGAAGTAAATTAAAAAAAAATTAGTTACCTAGTGTAATTAATTTATTAAGGTAATTTAATTAGAGGTAAATTGAAGGTTGAGACTAATTAATATACGAGTAATTAAAGGTTAATTACTGAATGTAATTAAAGAATATATATAAAAAAAAAATCAAGGGTGATCAACCAAGAGAAATGATTAAAGGGTTAATTAATTGATTCATAATTAATTAATGTCAAGTAAAGATAATCTAAGTAATTAAAGATTAGCAATTCATTTATTTATTTAGAGATAAATTAAATTAATTTGGAAGTGATTAATTTTGCCTATGGAAGATAGCATGATGATCAATGTTGTGAATCGATTAATATCTCTGATATGAAATGTTTTGTAATGGAATATGATAATGTGGTTAACTATCGATGATGAATTGCTATGTAAGGTAACATCCTGCATTTAAGTTTAAATAGTATTTCATTTGAATAACCCTGGTTAAGATGACATGAGGTTCGAAGAGACTGGGGTCGGGTATCAGTAAATACCCGAAACCACTTCGATTTAAAATCTACATGATTCTATACGGATTGGATGGGTGAAACCAATAGACTTGAATGGAATAATATGGACCCTTGAACCAAGATAGAATACATAGAATTTGATTTGTGCAATAAGGGTTGAATATAACAAGTAATGAACTCGTAGTGGATACGAGTTACCCGGGTTTTCTTTTATGGTTTGAACTTAGTACTTCAAATTATATGGGTTTACTCACGCTGGTTTCCAGCCTGACCCGGGTGTTACTTTGATGTAATGCTCGGGTCAGACCGAGTATTACATATTTTCAGGTAAGGACGTTCTGGAGCTCAGGAGGCGAGCTGGATGGCAGGAACGTATGGAGTGTTTCCGCTATGATGTTTTGTTGTATATTGGGACATGTTGATTATATATGTCTAGTGATTGTATATATGTTGTAACTCTAATGTATTAAAGTGTAATTTAACTGATACAGTTTCTTTGTATAAATGGTATTATATGATATTATATTTTGATCCGCTGCGAATGTGAGATTCTGTGACTTGTTTTTCTGTTTTTCTTTCTTCTATCTCTTTCTTCTTTACTAACTATCTGGAATTTTCGGGATCGAAAATTTCGGGTCGTTACAGTTGGTATCAGAGCGAAGGTTAAGCGAGAACCTTGGCTCTGGTGGGTGTACTCATCAGAGATAGGGTTAGTATTACCCTAGGATGAGTTGAGTGTATATATATATATGAGAGAACGTACTTGTTATTTTCTTATATAAAGATTTTAAATGGTTTTAAACGTAAATGATTTTATATAAAGTTATATTTGATATATATAAAGCAATATTCCTTAACCAACAAATGTTAAGGTAACTGGTTGTTAAATTATTAGGATTAAATTAAGAAGTAATAGAAATACAACCAAACTGAAATTTGAATAAAGAATTGAAATGGATCCAAACCGAAATTAAAATCCTAAATTTGTAGAAATGATTTCAGGATAAAGATGATAATGAGTTGGTTTCCAGATATGACAATCTTGGTTATTATCATAAATGGTTGTGGAATGTGTGTTAATAAAATGTGTTAAGGATATATACTTAGATGAGTATAACTTGTAAATTAGAACGGATTTAAATTCTGAAGTTTAAACTTAAGTTTAGAAATATTTGAATTATTTCAAAGTGTTAAAAGAAAAGAATAAATAATATTGTTCAGAATATACTTGAATGTGATCTTATTTTAAAATAAGAAGTTGTTTGAAAACTTAAAAAGAGATCTGTCTTAAATTAAAACCAAAGGTGGTTTAAATTTTAAAGTATAGCCTGGTGGGCTAAGAAATAAATGTGTATATTTGAAATAAACTCTAAGATTGAGTTTTGAATAATCCTTGGAAGTGATGTGAAACCCAAAGTGGTATAAGTTTGAACTAATGAGTAAGAATGAATATTATTAGAAATTTGAAATTTTGAAGTAGAAATTCAAATTTGAGTAAGGTTGACTGAATGAATGAATGGATTGAATTTAACTTAGGGGAAGTTAAATAAGAACAACCTAAATGGGAAATTTCAAGACGAAATTAAAATTTTACTTAGTGAAGTTAAATGGGTTGTTTTGAATTGGGAGTATGTGAGATCTCAAACGGATTTGAGATCTGGAAATGGGAAATGTGTGTTATTGAGGGATGCTGTTTAAAATAATCTGGATGTTTATTTACTTTGGCTTATCCCGATATCATCCTTTTGTTATTAATAATCCATGAAAACTGTGAATTGGATTATTCTAATTAAATTAAGAAATGGATTGAGGTAATATACATCCATTGCAGAAAATTTATGGAATCACTTTGAACTTAAGAATTAAATGTGTAAAATTGTTTTGAACTCTCATTTGAACTTTGAAATAAGTTAAGTAAAGATAATTTAAAATGGAATTTTTAGAATTCGACTCAGAATTAAATTGTTTAAAGATTTGGTTTATTGATTTAAAAATTAAGGTTAGTTTGATTTAAGGGGTTAAATCAACATTTGAAAATTTAACTCGAATATATATAATTCGAGATGGTTTAAAATTGAGATTTAAATTGAGTTAGTTCAAACTGAATTTGATTTGAATTAATGGGAAATTTTGAATTGGATTAATTTAAAATAAAAGTGAAGATTAAATGAGTTCTAATTCAAATGGGAATTGGAATTAAATCAAGTCCAATGGAATTTGGGGTTATTTGAATTGGGTCAATTTAAATGGAAATTTAAATTGAATTGATGAAAATTGAATCGTTGGGGAAGTGAACGGTTTTGACTCTGGACTATTTCCAATATAAATCGTTTTAATATAAACTTATTTTTCCAAGCTATTAAATATATACAACCTTTCTTTCTTAAAGTCAAATTATTTTATACTTGTTTTACAATTTTTTTTGGAGCTATTTAACCATTTTTCAACTGTTTTATAAACTAATTACTATTTTTCAACTATGTTACAAACTAATTACTATTTTACAACTATTTTGTAATTATCTAAAATTTCTATTTAACTATTTTCCAACTATTTTACAATTAATTAACTATTTTACAGCTATTTTGCAAACTATTAATTATTTTTCAATTACTTACCTATTTTTACATTTTCAAGCTATTTTCTAAATTAGTCAGGGTTCAAACTGTTATTGTTTAAATACCCAACTGAGATAAGAATTGAAGTGATAATCCAAATGGGGATTAAGGTAAATGTGGATAAGTGAATGAAATTAAAGGAAATGTGAATAGTAAAGAGAATTGAATTGGCTAATAACCAATAAAGGAAAATACGTAAAATGTACGTATATTATTCTATTCGCATAATGATTTGATCCAGATTCGAGCACAGAATTTCAAGATAGTATTATCGATCCGAGTTGGGATTTTTCGCTCGATTTTCGACGGCGAACCTGGATATGGATTTTTGATTGGTTTTGGATATTCTCTATCATAGGTGTGACTATGCAAGGAGAATGACGGTTTCTGATCAAGAAACCAGATCTGAGTCCGCACTAGGAAGTCGGGTGGACGATACTAGTTCGGAAGTGAAATTGTGTGATCGAGTGAGCGATCAGATTGATATAGCGTACGGATGATATGTGTACATCATACGGTTTGGGATGAAATTAATATTGAAATTTTGCATAAGAACTGTAAAATGGTTTTCTAAAATAAAAAGGTATATTTTGGGAAATATAAAATGAATAAAAGTGAAAATTTGATATTTCTATAATAAAATTTGCTTTATGAAAGTAAGTTATAGGGTAAATGACTTTATAAAAGAGTAAATCAAATTTGAATATTTAAATTGGACTAAATAAAGTTGTATATCTTTGTTAAATAAGATAAAACTTCCCTTGTTGAATCGATTGCCAGAAGAAAAGATTTTTGAAAAGATTTGAAGTATAAAATTTATACAAATAAGAATTGATTCAAAAGTTTTTCCAAGATTATTATATATATAAAAAGGATTTTGTGAAAATGATTTTGAGGAAAGGTTTTTGGAACCTTTGAATTTTGGAAAGACTTTTGATTTTGAGTAAAATCAATATTTGAATTTGGAAAAGCCTATTTGGAGAATTATCGATTTTGGGAATCGATTTTGTGTAAAGGCACTTATATGTGATTCATACTCGGTGTATGATTTGGAAAATACTATATGTGTATAGTATAAAGTGTTTTGAAAGTGGCTCTGGGGAAAAAGGCGCTCCCTTGAATGAACTTCTCAGGAGTGCCACTGAGTGGTACTGCCTTGAGCCTCTAAAGGGGAGGTTCTAAAGTTGATCCTGTGAGGAGTCCGGACAAACTAGTTCCTGAGGATTATTTGGTAGCGAAAGTCGATGGCGCTGATGCCTACAGGGACATTTGGGTTATGCTGTGACGACAGTGTAATTCGATGTCGCTGCGATCTACTGTGTGGGGACCATAGCGAAAATCGTGTGGAGGATGAGTGCCAACAGTCTACACTTGATTCTGTCGGGATGGCAGCGCAACATCGGTAGACTGCGATCTATGGTCAAGTGGAGGAGATTCATTCTTTTGGCAGCGAAATTCGGTGGCGCTGATGCCTACAGTTATATGGGTTTGTGCTGTGATAGCAACGTAAGGCCCGGGTATAACTGCGATCTGTAGCGGGTTCCATGGCGTAATCGAGGAGCGCGGAGACCTACAGTTATCTGTGGATTTTGCCGGGACGGCAACGTAACCATCGGGTTAACTGCGACCATGGATGGGGGTGATGATTTCCAGAGCATTTTGTTTTTACCAAAGATATTTCCTCTATTTTCAAAAACTGCTTCCTATATCTTTAATAAAATTATTTTCAGAATATTTTCACTGGGTGTTGAAACGGGTTTACCAAGTACTTATAGATTTTCAGTCCTACGCTTGATCAACGTATGACCGAATTTCTGTAAGAACAAGGACGGACTTGTCGCAAACATCGAGTTATAAAAGTATTTTATAAAAACTATTTTAAAATATTATATAGATTTTTAAAGTGATTTTAAAATGATCAAAGAAAATTTATCTGATTTTAAACATTTTAATAAATCTGGCTTCGTTCCTTTTCGAGGACGAAAAGATTCAAAGGGGGAAGGAATGTGATGACCCGGTATTTTGGCCATATTATTTTAATAAATATTTATTCCAATTTAATAAAATGTAAACTCATCGTTTTAAAATGAATAAATCTTTTGGAAATATTTGCCATTTATTTATATAGATTTGTAATTTTTGCGAGGGAATTTGATTGTAAATTTAAATTAAATCTCTTAATGATATTTATAATCAAATTTATCTTATATAATTTAATTAAAATGCTTTATACTATTAACATTTGATAAAATATATAGATAAGTAAGTACGCTTATAAATATAATATTAATATTGATAGTTAAAATATAAATAGGAATAAAAGTAGATAATGATTTACATTGTTAGATGAAACATAAGTATGAAAGAATTGTATAGTAAAAATAAAAATAAATAAATAAATCTTATCAATATTTAAACTTAAGTACCAAACAAATATATACTTATAAAATAAATCTATATATGGACAAACAAGAAATAAATATCTAGGTAAAACATATTAGACAAATTATAACATCAAAATATAGAACTTCATTCATATTACAAAGTATGAGACAAAACAAGAGGAAAGATTAACATATATTCACCTGCAAGTTGTAAACTTGAAAATAAACAAGCAACATAAATATATATTATCTAAGTAGGCTTGCATAAGAAGCTATATTTAAGTAAGTACACACATAAAAAAAGAAGGAAGTGACAATAACGATTAATGCTAGCACACAAAATAGACATTCCAGCCACCAAGAGAAAGAGAATCAACTGAGTCAACCGAAGCAAAGAAATATCTCTGCCTATGTTGTACTAAAAAGAAATTATATCAACTTGTAAATTTATATATATATATATATATATCCATCTATTCATATCAGTTCGAGCATCAACACTGAGAAAATCTGAAATGAGCACCCTTCTTAAATCTGAAGCAATCAGCATCTTACTCTAATAAAAAAAAAAAAAAAAAAATAAAGATGCTTGCTGTGGAAGGCTAAAGTATACTGTCTGATATTTTTATCTCCACCTTGTCTTTATTTTTATCCATTCAGTCGAAACTAATACCAGTAAAGATAAAACAAAGCAAGCAAGTTTTGCTAAATCAAAGAAGTCTAGATCTTTAAAAAGGGGTCTAGGATCAAGAGATCAATAAAGTTGGATCAAGATCATTTCCAGTCTTCAAGAAATAAACTCTGGTCATCCTTTCTAAACAGGTGAGTAAGCTACGACTTTTAAATCCAAATATCTTTTAACAAATCTATAGATAAGTGAAAGATTATAAGAGCAACAAAACATTTTATAGTTTTACTTGGAAAATAGAAGTACTATTTGCCTGGATATGAGAGGTAGTTGCCTGCACAAGATGTTGATATATCTTCTCTGTTCCAATTGATCAGTGAGTAAACTCTTCCTAATTTGAATTATAACTTATAGTTATCCTAATGGAAGTGCAAATTTAAAATGGTTTGGTATGCATATAAATAAGTGTATATATGAATGGAAATGACTGTGCATATTTGGAAATAGGGACATTTCTGTTCTTAGTCCAGGTTTCAAAATATGTCAGAAAGATCAAATTCTTCTTTCTAAGTTCTTGTTAGACTTCAAGATCTATATGGAATTTGTTTGTTTGCCCTAGATCTAGGTCTTAAAAATATGTTGAGAAGAATTGGTTAAAATCTATCAGGAAATTGGAAAAAAATACAGAAGAGCTTTTAAATATGATAAATTCGAATTACATAAATCATAGCTTCTTCTACATCATTAGATTCGTCTTGGAAACCCATGATTTATGAAACAAAATTTATGATTTTTAGCTTAGTAGATTGCGAGAATTGGTAAGATGAACAAAATATGGGTTTTAACAAAATTCTGGTGATCAGAGGGTTTCTAGACCTCGAGATTAGGGCCGTAGCTTGCTGGAAGGTCTGGGATCACCAGAAAAATGTTCGTTGATTTTATAGTTCGTCGTGGACCTTAGGCGAGACCGATGTAGGGTTTAAGGTTGAGTTTTCCATCGAGGTGATTCTTGGGTTGCTGCAGCATCGTCGTTGAATCGGGGATGATCGCGAGTGATGGGATAGTTGAGTGGGTAAATGGCAAGGCTAAAGTCAGAACGACATGGACTCCGGTCGTCTTGATCGTCGTGGCGAGCATCTTTTCGTCGAGGTGGTTGGGGTCTGGGTGTTCCAATTTGCTCGACTCGATGTTGTGACGTGATGTACCGATCTGGGTGGTCTGAAGGGGAGTGGGAATCGAAGGCGATGTGTTGAGGCCAGTGTTGATGGTCGGAGGGTCGCGGTTCGTTGGTGCACGTGCACCATGCACGATTGTGCAACTGGGGTTGAGTTCGTTTGGGAAAATGTTGATTCCCTCGGTTTCGATCTCGGGTTGATACTTGTGAAACTCGAAGTAGATGTAGAAGGGACACGTGAATGTCTCGGGGTCTCAGGTCTTTAGCTTGGTTTGTTTAGTTTGTGTTTAGGTTTAAAATTTTGGATTTGTTAACAACCTTTAACAGTTTTAACAATTTAAATTGAGTTTAAAAAAAAAAGGGTGAAGCTCCGGGAAAGGAGAAGGAGACTCGGTTTTAATAGGGAAGTACTGAACTTGTATAGGGTAAAGATAATTATGTTTCAAGTGTTAAAATATCATAATTAAGCTTTTAATAATTTACCTAATCATTCTTTTATATAATGTGATTATTTAAGAGTTTGATTTATTAAGTTGAATTATTAAATTTAACTTAGGAAGTTAATTCTTTAAGTTTACTTGATTTATAATGTAATTAAATTAAGTTGAATATCTAAGGGTTGAATCATTTACTAGGGATTAAGTATTGATTAATTAATTAATGTAATTAACTTTGGGTTAATCAAATTAGTCCAATTCATTAAAGGTAATCACTTAATTATGAAATAATTAAGTATAATTACTAAATGGAGAAATTAATGGATAATTACTGGATGGAATTAATTAAAGCAAAAATTACTTAATGATGTAACTAGAGGATAATTTCTTAATGGAAGTAAATTAAAAAAAAATTAGTTACCTAGTGTAATTAATTTATTAAGGTAATTTAATTAGAGGTAAATTGAAGGTTGAGACTAATTAATATACGAGTAATTAAAGGTTAATTACTGAATGTAATTAAAGAATATATATAAAAAAAAAATCAAGGGTGATCAACCAAGAGAAATGATTAAAGGGTTAATTAATTGATTCATAATTAATTAATGTCAAGTAAAGATAATCTAAGTAATTAAAGATTAGCAATTCATTTATTTATTTAGAGATAAATTAAATTAATTTGGAAGTGATTAATTTTGCCTATGGAAGATAGCATGATGATCAATGTTGTGAATCGATTAATATCTCTGATATGAAATGTTTTGTAATGGAATATGATAATGTGGTTAACTATCGATGATGAATTGCTATGTAAGGTAACATCCTGCATTTAAGTTTAAATAGTATTTCATTTGAATAACCCTGGTTAAGATGACATGAGGTTCGAAGAGACTGGGGTCGGGTATCAGTAAATACCCGAAACCACTTCGATTTAAAATCTACATGATTCTATACGGATTGGATGGGTGAAACCAATAGACTTGAATGGAATAATATGGACCCTTGAACCAAGATAGAATACATAGAATTTGATTTGTGCAATAAGGGTTGAATATAACAAGTAATGAACTCGTAGTGGATACGAGTTACCCGGGTTTTCTTTTATGGTTTGAACTTAGTACTTCAAATTATATGGGTTTACTCATGCTGGTTTCCAGCCTGACCCGGGTGTTACTTTGATGTAATGCTCGGGTCAGACCGAGTATTACATATTTTCAGGTAAGGACGTTCTGGAGCTCAGGAGGCGAGCTGGATGGCAGGAACGTATGGAGTGTTTCCGCTATGATGTTTTGTTGTATATTGGGACATGTTGATTATATATGTCTAGTGATTGTATATATGTTGTAACTCTAATGTATTAAAGTGTAATTTAACTGATACAGTTTCTTTGTATAAATGGTATTATATGATATTATATTTTGATCCGCTGCGAATGTGAGATTCTGTGACTTATTGTAACGACCCTGAATTTTGAACAATTTAATTTGAGAATATTTAATTAATTTTAAATATTTGGATGATGATTTGGCTTGAATTTCAAATTATCAGAATGAATTGGCGATTGAATCTTTGAATTTAATCTATTGAAAGTTGAATAAAATATGAATCTTCAATATTAAGCCGGTTAAAAATAATTTAAAGGCTCGGAAAATTCATATTGATAATACTGAAGATAATAGAAGTTTCAGAATTTAATTTGAAAGCGATTTGTTCAGTTTTGAAAATGTATCGTTTAAATTGAATTTAAAAGTAGCCTTCCGAGGCACAGTCTCGGAATTTGACGAAACCAGTTTCATTGGATCCGTAATATTGAATTATTACTGGATTTCAATTTCGTATTTATCGGAATTGTTTTGTGAGCATACGACGTATAAACACGTAGAGAATTTAATCGAATTCAAATTGAATTTCTGTAACAACTGGATTGTTGCCCAAAATCATAATCATCAATAAACGATTAAAGTTGTCAGAAATTTGCTGTTTGTTGGAAAATTTTATAACGATAAAATCTTCGTTAAATTGGCAGCTAAATTAATGATGTTGTTGGAATTTTTATAACAATAAAATTTCCGTAAATTAGTGATATAAATTGGTTGTTGAATTTGAATCTGAGTTTTGTAAATCGATTTAAATTCTTTCGTTAAATTTTATTTATACAAAAATTTAATAAATACACATAGCTAAATTTTAACATGATAATTTAAAAACAAAAACAAATTAAAGAAAATAATTACCTAAAACAAAATAAAAAGAAAGAAAAAAAAAAATATAAAAATACCATACACCTAACCCTACCAGCCCATACCCAATACCACGTTTAAGCCCATACCCCTCACGATCACCTTACCCTTTTCTCTGCATAAACCACGACATCCCCTCACTTTTCTCATTCAAACCCTAGTTCCTTTCAAAACGAAGAAAAAAATATTAATGGCGGCCTCGTTTCTCGTCCTCGTTCGTTCGCCTTCGCGAATTAAGGCTTCGTCGATCTCGATTTCTGGCGAATTGAAGACTTCGCTGTTCGCTTCGTCTCCTCGATCTCCTTCAACACTTGCTCGTTCTGGCGAATTGGAGCTTCGTCTTCCTTCGTGACGACTCTGGCGAATCTAGGGCTTCACCTTCCCCTCGCATTCATTCGCTCGCGACGTCTTCGATCTAAGGTGAGTAACCCTAGTTACTCACATCTAATTCACTCGCAATTTAATACTTCTGCAATTCGATGTTTGTTTTAGTGATTGGTGATTTTCGTCTTCGCTTACTTGAAATTACGATATTGATATCGTTCCTTTTTGACTTCGGCTATTAACTGTGGACTTCGGTTTCAATTCGACCTGCAGTGTCTTCGACTGTAAACTAGATTTAAGATAAATTGTTTTGAGATGAGAAGTTTATGTTCATTTTCTGATGACCTTGGCACTGGGTGAACACTGTGTATCTCTGTAGTATTTTCGATTTTGTTCCTTTACTCTGGTTTGGGTTGTTCGACTTGGCCCTTCAACTTTGCTTCGGTATCGATTTTCCTGTGACTTTGATTTGCATTCGAACTTGCCATGGTTTATCACTTGAGCATTCTCGGCCTTGAATTTATTTAGCTAATAAATTGAAATTACTGTTGTCTGGTTTTTTCGAAACTGCTGCTAAATGCTTTTGGGTGCTTGAACCTTTATGTGCACTTGAATAGGCACTGAAACCATGTGTATACATACATTTATGTATGTATATATATATGTATTGCCCCTGTAGTCTTTATTCCACCTTGGTCCAGTAGTTGCTTTCATAACTTGAAGTTGATTTCTTATTTGTTGACTTGTAGTTTACATACTTGTTGACATCTCTGACTTTATCATCTCAGTCGTATGATTTGTTTTAAAAACTTGAAATGATTTCTGGCTTAGGATTGAAACCTTTAAACCTAAGTTTGAAAGTATTTTATATGAGAATTTAACTTGATAGTGTTTATGGGATGACTTTTAAGACATATCTATGTTTGTTCGATTTCGATTTTGATTTCGTTCTTTGACTGGAACGATGATTTCTTAAAATAAAACACTGTTAATCTGTAACTGCTTGACTAATTAGATATGACCTTATATATGTGCATATATACATTTGTATGTGTGTATGCATGTGTCGGCGAGTCTACACTTACAGTTTTCTTATATATTGACTTTGATACTGCGGTTCCATGATTTGCTTGCTTATGTTGTTGCGGTATCCTTGACTGGTTCACTTGATTTCATGGTTCGCGGTTGTGAACACTGCCTAGCTTCGGCTATCTGTTTTAGTTGAAAATCTAGTTGATAGTTGGTTTTGGCTCAACTTGATACGTGTAGTTGTTTTCACAATACATGTACAGGTTGTACCATTGTTATTCCTGGTTCATATCTGCACTTGACAATTTGAGTGCTTGCAGTAGTATTGATTTTATATGAAGTATTACTCTTGTTTAGTTTCTGGGTTTCACCATACTGTTGTTTGCATTTGTACCGTGTACTTGAGTCTGGTTCTTGTTACACTTCACCTGCTATGTCTTTGTTCATGTTGGCACTGAAATTTGCTGTGGCCTTCATTGTTTTTGGTCTGGCATATGAACTGCTGCTATATCAATTTGAGTCTTGACCAATGTTGTAGTAGTCTTCATTGTTGCATGTATCACTCTTCATTCACTTCAGATGCTCTTCACTGTGGTATATGTCTGCATCCATTACTTGAGTTGCCATTTCATATGTTTGCACTACTTGATGTTGTCTTCATCTATGTTGTTTTGTAGTAGCACTGTATGTCTGCAGTCTTTATTATGTCATCAGGTATATGTTGCCATTTCATGCCTGTAGTTGCATTCCAATTGTTTTTGTGATGCTCGTTTGTGGGCCTTTGTGCCTGCTGCACTTGCTTGACCAGTTTCATTCATCCTTGTTTATTTTTGTTGCCTTCACCCAAATTTCCATGCGGTGACTGCAGTTATTGTTGCAGTTTTACCCTTGATTCTTTGTGGTGGCTTTATATGCGGTGTTGGCGAGGCAGTGCACGCGTGCGTGCACTGCAGCCACCACCAAACTCGACAGTTTCGAATTGATATTTCTTTGCGTCGTGATGCATTGATCTTTTATGCCGTATTGGCGAGGCCGTACACGCGTGCGTGTACGGCAGCCAATAACATTGTTTATCTCTGTTGATGATTTAAATCTGTTGATTTATTGTTTAACACTGTTAAGTGTTATATTTTCGTTATCCGATTTCTTTGTTAAAAGAATTGGATAGACGAGAATTATTGCGACTGTCGTCTATTTAAAATTATTACTGCCTCTATGCACTAATAAACTGGTTTGAATTAGACTGACCTGTGTATTATTTTCTTTTGAATATAATACTCGGGTCAGACCGAGTATTTTTACAGCTTGAAGATTTTCGAGCAGCGAAGTTAGAGAGAGAGTAAAGAATCATTTTTATTTCAGAAGAAAATTGTATTTTTAAGATATTCCGCTGTATCTGTATTAAATTGTATAAACTCTGATGTATATAAAAAGATTTATAGTAAAGAAATAAAGACTCATTTGTTTTAATTCAGTGTTATTATTCTGTGTTTCTGTGGCTGATTCTGTTTAAACCTTATAAACTAAATAACAATTCGTCTTTTTGGACGTTTCTAGTTGGTTTAATTACTGACTGGAGATGGTCAAAAAGGGGGAATGTTACAGGTGGTATCAGAGCTTTGGTTTACACAAAGCTTAGTTTATGATGTTTAATATGAATAGTTACTAGAAACACTTTAAAAAGGAAACGTTTTTCAAATCCAAAGAAGTATAAAATTGTTTTAGAAAATATAAGATAAATGAATTTGGAATAGATCTTATATAAGTAAAGTGAATGTTGAATATGAAAATAAAGATTTTTAACTTAAGAAAAGTTAAATTGAATTGAGTTGGCGTTAATAAATACATGATTTGAAATTTAACTAAAGGAAAGTTAAATAAATTGAACTGGATTTGATAAATTATTGAGATGGAAATTTAAACTTAAAAGAGAAGTGATTGTATAATATGAATTGGAAAGTTTAAATTAATAAGTTGTTTAACTTATAAAATGAGAAAGTTTAAGTAAAACCAGTTGTGAAATGTTTAAACAGTTTTGTTAAGTGAAACAAAATCTGAATTTTGAAATGTGATATGAATTTGACTTTAGTAAAGTTAAATAAAATAGTATTTCAAATAAATTTGAGACGAACTTAAGTTGTATAGTGAAAATAAATGCAAGTGAAGATAAAATGAAACATGGCTTAAGTAATATTGAATCAAATTGAATTTGATATCAAAATGAATTGATTAAGTGAAGTAATGAATATAAATTTGAATTATAGAAAGGGAATTCAACTTTAATTGTAAAAGTGAATTAGCGAATATGGTGAGTATAAGAATTCAATCTGAATTGGAATATAAACCAATTGAAATTAAGTGTGTTGAACCAAATTGAATGTAAGCAAAGTAAATAAATTTGGTTAAGTTGAATGTGCATTGGTTGCCAGTTGATCGTATAGAAATTCATTAAGTATTAATGAAATTGTATTTATGGAAATTGAAAGCTATGTAATTGAATTCAAATTGAATGATAAGTGAATTTAAAGAGAATCAAATTTGATTTGAATTGAAAGTAAACTGACTTGAATATGGATTAGTGAATGTGAACTAATTGGATATGAATGAATGTTAGTAAAATTCAATGTGAATGAATCAAATGCGGTTAGATTGAAAACCAAGTCGATGAATGATTTATTCAAGAACTAGTTGATTATCTTGGAAATGGAAAATTGATAAATTTATATAATAGTTTAAATTGGAATTTTTGAATTATTATAACCGGTTTATATTGAAGATTTGAAAAGATTGATATTATATTGGAATTTTAAAATGATTGTATAAGTGTTAAAAGTGAAATATTTAATGGATTTCATAAGTGAATGGAAATTACAGAATTAAGATTGTGAAGTTATAAAATGAATCGAAGTTGCGAAATAAAAGAATTTATAAGTAATTTACTTATAGATAAAATTTTGATATAAAATTGAGTTATAAAGGAATGGGTTAATAAAGCAATTTTTATAAATTGAAGTCTTTATGAATAGAAATGGGATTTATAAACGTTGTTTATAAATTCGAAACTGACTTATTTTGATAAGTAAAATCTTTATAGTTTGTTAAGAGATGTATATTCACGATTTTGGACCGTGAATATATTATTGAATAAAAAGGACATGTTTGGGAAAGTGATATTTTAAAACGAAGTTAATTGTTTTAAAAAGATGTTTTCAAAGGCATTGAATATCGAAACCATAGATTTCAACAGTCATTGTTGAAATAGACGTTTTCGAATATAAGGAAATGATGGACTATAACACTGTTGTTATAGTAAATGATTTCCGAAAGGAAATGTTTTGCGTAGTATTGGGATTTATACATCTATCTAAAATTCGAATCCCTATACTAGTGATTTTGAGTTGTCGTAACGATGTTTTACGTAACATTCGTTTTAACTCAAATGAATATGTGAAAGAGAATGATTTCCTTTAAAGATGAAATATATACTTAATTTTGATTTAAGTATATCGAATATTTTCAAATGTTGAAAATCAATTAGATTTGTGAATTACTTATTTTTAAATAAGTATGGAAATGTTTTTCCAAATGTGAAATGTTGTGAATATATTCCGTAAGGAATAAATGATTTGAAATTCATTTTTGAAGTCGAAGTTGAAGAGTTAAATGAGGAATTTGAACAATTTGTTCAATTTGAAATTTTTCAAAAAGATTGAATCGTTAAGTTAAAATTGAGTTTAACTTCGACATCAAAGACAATATAAGTTGAGCTTTGAATTTCAGATGATGATTTGGATTGCATGTCTAACATTGTGAATTGATGACATAGCAATTGATCTCTATTAAATATATATCTGTTGGTGGCGGAGAATTTATTCTCTTAGCTTAACACCCTTCTCTGAGACGTACGAGCTCAGAGGTTATATATCGATAGACATCAATTCTGTGTTGAGAATTGACGATGTAAGCGTGAAATCCAAATTGAATGTGAAAGTCGATAATGAATGGAATTATGAATATGAATTAGGTTTGAGATAACCTTAAATTTCCAAATCGACTTAGAGGAAAATTTTGAAATCCTCTATTTTGTTATGAATATGGAATATGTAAGTTTTTAGAACTTATATATATGAATGCGGTAAATTTGAAACCGTTAGTTTAGAAAGACATTGTTATGGAAATCTTATGTATGTTTACATAGATGTTATATGTACGAAATGTGAAATGAAAGTACTACATATATGATATTATGTTTTCTAAACTGAGGATGTGGAAAAGTACCTTCCATTTATTATTAATGAAGGTATTGGAACTCGTGAAGAGTATCCATTTAAAATTCGTAGCTACGTAGAATTTTAGTCAGAGTGACTATTTGAATCGGAAATCCTTCGCGATAGTTCATCGCGATGAGATTAGATTTGATTGATGATGTTAGCGTAATTTGAGGGGCGAGATGCCCACAGTTACGAGCGACTCCACTGGGATAGTGGCGTAACCGCCGAGTAAACTGCAATCTAATGCCAGGCGAAATTTGAGGGGCGTGATGCCTACAGACACGAGCGATTCTACTGGGATAGTAGCGTAACCGCCGTGTGTACTGCAATCTATGGCGACAACCATGGCGAAATTTAAGAGATGAGAAATCTACAGCCACAAGCGACTCTACTGGGAAAGTAGCGTAACCGCCGAGTAAACTGCAATCTAATGCCAGGCGAAATTTGAGGGGCGTGATGCCTACAGACACGAGCGATTCTACTGGGATAGTAGCGTAACCGCCGTGTGTACTGCAATCTATGGCGACAACCATGGCGTAATTCAAGAAAGGTGTGAAACCTGCAGTTACAAGCGATTCTACTGGGATAGTAGCGTAACCGCCGGGTAAACTGTGATCCATGGGGGAACGTGCTTTCCATATCCATTTTTTAAAATAATTTTTAAAAGTATTTTCACTGGGAATTGAAGCAAGTATGTTTAGTACTTGGAGATTTTTAGACCTGCGCCTGGCCAGCGTATGTCTAATGTCTGTGAGAACGAAGATGGACTTGTTAAATTTCGAGTTAGCAAGTATTTTCAAACTGTAAATAGCGAATCAATGATTTGAAATTAAAATTACGAAATTCCTACCTAATGAACTAAGGAAGAGGATCTTTGAAATGTTTTGAAAGCCCACAGCTTTGGAAGATATATATTATATAAATCTCTAATGTGAAGAATTTTAAGTTTGAATCTGAGTTGTAAATTAAAAATGTTAGTAAAAGACTTTTGGGTTTTGATTTTAGAAATCAATGATTGTAGAAATCAATGAACAAAAGAGAAGATAAACAAAACTAGTGAGATTAAACAAATGGAATGAATTCTACATATATTCATTTATTTGTAATAAGTTTTAAGCTTAGTAAAATTGACTAGAGTAGAAGTATTGGTAAAATTGTAACGACTTTTCCTTTTCATGGACGAAAAGTTTTTAAGGAGGGGAGTTTGTAACGACCCTGAATTTTGAACAATTTAATTTGAGAATATTTAATTAATTTTAAATATTTGGATGATGATTTGGCTTGAATTTCAAATTATCAGAATGAATTGGCGATTGAATCTTTGAATTTAATCTATTGAAAGTTGAATAAAATATGAATCTTCAATATTAAGCCGGTTAAAAATAATTTAAAGGCTCGGAAAATTCATATTGATAATACTGAAGATAATAGAAGTTTCAGAATTTAATTTGAAAGCGATTTGTTCAGTTTTGAAAATGTATCGTTTAAATTGAATTTAAAAGTAGCCTTCCGAGGCACAGTCTCGGAATTTGACGAAACCAGTTTCATTGGATCCGTAATATTGAATTATTACTGGATTTCAATTTCGTATTTATCGGAATTGTTTTGTGAGCATACGACGTATAAACGCGTAGAGAATTTAATCGAATTCAAATTGAATTTCTGTAACAACTGGATTGTTGCCCAAAATCATAATCATCAGTAAACGATTAAAGTTGTCAGAAATTTGCTGTTTGTTGGAAAATTTTATAACGATAAAATCTTCGTTAAATTGGCAGCTAAATTAATGATGTTGTTGGAATTTTTATAACAATAAAATTTCCGTAAATTAGTGATATAAATTGGTTGTTGAATTTGAATCTGAGTTTTGTAAATCGATTTAAATTCTTTCGTTAAATTTTATTTATACAAAAATTTAATAAATACACATAGCTAAATTTTAACATGATAATTTAAAAACAAAAACAAATTAAAGAAAATAATTACCTAAAACAAAACAAAAAGAAAGAAAAAAAAAAAAATATAAAAATACCATACACCTAACCCTACCAGCCCATACCCAATACCACGTTTAAGCCCATACCCCTCACGATCACCTTACCCTTTTCTCTGCATAAACCACGACATCCCCTCACTTTTCTCATTCAAACCCTAGTTCCTTTCAAAACGAAGAAAAAAATATTAATGGCGGCCTCGTTTCTCGTCCTCGTTCGTTCGCCTTCGCGAATTAAGGCTTCGTCGAGCTCGATTTCTGGCGAATTGAAGACTTCGCTGTTCGCTTCGTCTCCTCGATCTCCTTCAACACTTGCTCGTTCTGGCGAATTGGAGCTTCGTCTTCCTTCGTGATGACTCTGGCGAATCTAGGGCTTCACCTTCCCCTCGCATTCATTCGCTCGCGACGTCTTCGATCTAAGGTGAGTAACCCTAGTTACTCACATCTAATTCACTCGCAATTTAATACTTCTGCAATTCGATGTTTGTTTTAGTGATTGGTGATTTTCGTCTTCGCTTACTTGAAATTACGATATTGATATCGTTCCTTTTTGACTTCGGCTATTAACTGTGGACTTCGGTTTCAATTCGACCTGCAGTGTCTTCGACTGTAAACTAGATTTAAGATAAATTGTTTTGAGATGAGAAGTTTATGTTCATTTTCTGATGACCTTGGCACTGGGTGAACACTGTGTATCTCTGTAGTATTTTCGATTTTGTTCCTTTACTCTGGTTTGGGTTGTTCGACTTGGCCCTTCAACTTTGCTTCGGTATCGATTTTCCTGTGACTTTGATTTGCATTCGAACTTGCCATGGTTTATCACTTGAGCATTCTCGGCCTTGAATTTATTTAGCTAATAAATTGAAATTACTGTTGTCTGGTTTTTTCGAAACTGCTGCTAAATGCTTTTGGGTGCTTGAACCTTTATGTGCACTTGAATAGGCACTGAAACCATGTGTATACATACATTTATGTATGTATATATATATGTATTGCCCCTGTAGTCTTTATTCCACCTTGGTCCAGTAGTTGCTTTCATAACTTGAAGTTGATTTCTTATTTGTTGACTTGTAGTTTACATACTTGTTGACATCTCTGACTTTATCATCTCAGTCGTATGATTTGTTTTAAAAACTTGAAATGATTTCTGGCTTAGGATTGAAACCTTTAAACCTAAGTTTGAAAGTATTTTATATGAGAATTTAACTTGATAGTGTTTATGGGATGACTTTTAAGACATATCTATGTTTGTTCGATTTCGATTTTGATTTCGTTCTTTGACTGGAACGATGATTTCTTAAAATAAAACACTGTTAATCTGTAACTGCTTGACTAATTAGATATGACCTTATATATGTGCATATATACATTTGTATGTGTGTATGCATGTGTCGGCGAGTCTACACTTACAGTTTTCTTATATATTGACTTTGATACTGCGGTTCCATGATTTGCTTGCTTATGTTGTTGCGGTATCCTTGACTGGTTCACTTGATTTCATGGTTCGCGGTTGTGAACACTGCCTAGCTTCGGCTATCTGTTTTAGTTGAAAATCTAGTTGATAGTTGGTTTTGGCTCAACTTGATACGTGTAGTTGTTTTCACAATACATGTACAGGTTGTACCATTGTTATTCCTGGTTCATATCTGCACTTGACAATTTGAGTGCTTGCAGTAGTATTGATTTTATATGAAGTATTACTCTTGTTTAGTTTCTGGGTTTCACCATACTGTTGTTTGCATTTGTACCGTGTACTTGAGTCTGGTTCTTGTTACACTTCACCTGCTATGTCTTTGTTCATGTTGGCACTGAAATTTGCTGTGGCCTTCATTGTTTTTGGTCTGGCATATGAACTGCTGCTATATCAATTTGAGTCTTGACCAATGTTGTAGTAGTCTTCATTGTTGCATGTATCACTCTTCATTCACTTCAGATGCTCTTCACTGTGGTATATGTCTGCATCCATTACTTGAGTTGCCATTTCATATGTTTGCACTACTTGATGTTGTCTTCATCTATGTTGTTTTGTAGTAGCACTGTATGTCTGCAGTCTTTATTATGTCATCAGGTATATGTTGCCATTTCATGCCTGTAGTTGCATTCCAATTGTTTTTGTGATGCTCGTTTGTGGGCCTTTGTGCCTGCTGCACTTGCTTGACCAGTTTCATTCATCCTTGTTTATTTTTGTTGCCTTCACCCAAATTTCCATGCGGTGACTGCAGTTATTGTTGCAGTTTTACCCTTGATTCTTTGTGGTGGCTTTATATGCGGTGTTGGCGAGGCAGTGCACGCGTGCGTGCACTGCAGCCACCACCAAACTCGACAGTTTCGAATTGATATTTCTTTGCGTCGTGATGCATTGATCTTTTATGCCGTATTGGCGAGGCCGTACACGCGTGCGTGTACGGCAGCCAATAACATTGTTTATCTCTGTTGATGATTTAAATCTGTTGATTTATTGTTTAACACTGTTAAGTGTTATATTTTCGTTATCCGATTTCTTTGTTAAAAGAATTGGATAGACGAGAATTATTGCGACTGTCGTCTATTTAAAATTATTACTGCCTCTATGCACTAATAAACTGGTTTGAATTAGACTGACCTGTGTATTATTTTCTTTTGAATATAATACTCGGGTCAGACCGAGTATTTTTACAGCTTGAAGATTTTCGAGCAGCGAAGTTAGAGAGAGAGTAAAGAATCATTTTTATTTCAGAAGAAAATTGTATTTTTAAGATATTCCGCTGTATCTGTATTAAATTGTATAAACTCTGATGTATATAAAAAGATTTATAGTAAAGAAATAAAGACTCATTTGTTTTAATTCAGTGTTATTATTCTGTGTTTCTGTGGCTGATTCTGTTTAAACCTTATAAACTAAATAACAATTCGTCTTTTTGGACGTTTCTAGTTGGTTTAATTACTGACTGGAGATGGTCAAAAAGGGGGAATGTTACACTTATTTTTCTGTTTTTCTTTCTTCTATCTCTTTCTTCTTTACTAACTATCTGGAATTTTCGGGATCGAAAATTTCGGGTCGTTACAACTATATTGGAATTTTAATCCATTCAGCTTATAAAACTTACTTGTTAATATTTAAATTCAATTAAATATACGAATTTCAAATGGCGGAAATTCTGGGTCGTTACAATCTTCCCCCCTTAAAAGAATTTCGTCCTCGAAATTGCAAAGTAAGAAAAATGCCCCAAATTCATTAACTTTTCAAACAATTCGTTCAAATTAGATTTCAAAATCACTTAAGTGCACAACTTCCCCAAAATCCAATAGTTAAACTCTTTCAAAAACTTTACTAAGTTTTTCAAATCTATACTTAGTTATACTTTTCAAAACAAACTATATCGTTTAACTTTTAACTCCAAATCCAAAATTTGGTTTTCACAAATTTTCCAAAATTTCCTGAAAATTTTCTTAACGCCTTAAATTTTCAGAAAAATTCGCCATAGCCTCCTTTGCGCGGTTCAATCGTAGTAGGATCACAATAGACATAAATATATATACATCGACCCACACGGTCGAAAAAGCAGAAAAACAGTTCATATTTCCTATTTTTATTGCGTAGGCATACCATTTTAGCATTTTAAGCAAAGCAGTTATTAATTTAGCATTTTAGCGCAACCAAATCCCGCCAAACGGTAGCCCCGGCACCTGTACTTACTCAATTTAAACACGTAAGTGACATTTATATAAAGTTATTAACAATTTACTCTTTTAAACAACTACAACACATGCTTATTAAAAGAAATGCATACTAAACATGGTTTATAAGCAACTTATATAATTTCGACATCACTTGTAATTGTTTACAACCAATTTATATACAACGACATTCATTTATTCATTTTCAATTAGTTTACATTCACTAATTTAAATTCAAGTTGGTTCGCTTTCAATTTGGATTCAATTACATAGCTTTCATACGTTAGCTTTCCATTTGATTAATTCAATTACATATGAATTTCTATACAATCAACTAACAATCATCTAACAACCAAATCATAATCAACATAACCAAATTCATTCAATTTACTTTACTTCGCATTCAATTTGGTTCAACACATTTAATTAGCTTTAATGAATTAACACTTACATTCATTATTCCATCTCAATTCATTAATTCAATTGCTAATTCATTTAACATTTCAAGTTGAATTTCATTTATATAACTCAAGTTCATATTCTTTAATGACTTCATTTCATTAATTCATTTTGACACCAAAATCAACTTCATTTAACATCAGTTAAGTTATATTCCATTTCAACCCACTTCACTTATACAACTTAAGCCCATTTCTAATTTATTTTAAATTCAATTTCATTTAACTTTTCCTTAAAGTCAAATTCATTACTTAATCAAAATCAAATTTTATTTTGCTTAACAAAACTTGTTTAACCATTTTAACAATTGGTTTTGCTTACATTCACTCATTTTATAAGTTATACAACTTATTTATTTAAATCTTCCAAATTCATATTACAACCACTTATCAAATCCAATTCAAATCTGATTTAATTTATTTAACTTTACCAAAGCTGAATTTATTATCTCATATTATAAGTTCAAAACTCATTTCTACTTATATTCATCAATTTCAACTTGGATTTTTAATTTAAATTTTTTTCTCACAACAAAACTTAAAATTTCAATTTATTATGGTAGCAGATCCATCACACAGAAACTCGAAAATGATACTGATGATGCTGCAGTCATCACCCTTATTATTTCCCAGTGAAAGTAGTGAATTCAGTGCTTTTTTTCAAAATTTTCCTTTTATTTATAAATCACATTTATAAATCTTTTTCTCATATAATTTGACTATTTTACTTTACATATACAAGATTATTTCACAATTGTAAATCATCCTAATTATAATTCCATACTTAATAATTCATTTGCTTATACACTTCATTCTTTTACAATTGTTGTTTTTATTTAGATTATTCAAACAACTTTTATTAACTCATATATATTCTTACATTTTCAACAACCAAAAATTCAATTTTATATACACTTTAATAATTCTGAAAAATTATTTCCTTTATATGTAAAATATAATCAAGGTAAAATTATATCATTTACCCAATTTAAAATGATACTGTGTTGGTTCATCTTGTTTAAGTGTTTAGAAACCCCTATCGATTACAGTTAGCTAGACTGCACCGACCAGAATCTATAAACAATCAACCGATAAGTCAACACAATACAAAACAATTTCATATTCACTAACAAATACACGCTCATATCTATTATTACACTCACACTCATTCTAGAGTACTACTGACTCTATCTCTAATGAGTAACACCCAACAGAGCCAAGGTTATCGCTTAACCATATGCTCTGATACCACATGTAACGTCCAGAATTTTTTGACTTCCGAAAATCGACATTAATACGTCCACTGTATCAACTGCCGAGCAATCGAATGCCGAAAAACCGAATTGTTATGGTTAAAAGAAGAGGTAGAAGAAGACAAAAAGAAAAAGAAACAGAAACAATATCAGAATCTCACATTCGCAGCGGAACAACATATAATAGATAAATAAATAATCTTCAAATCAAATAACTATATCAGTTTATACATTACTTCATCATCAGAGTTTACAATAACAATATGCAACACAACTGGACAATTATACTAACTTGTCCTCATACAGAATACACAGCGGAATAATAATATCATATACAAGTGATACGTCTCGTCATCCAGCTCGCCACTGAGCTCCACAACATCCTGAAATCCAGAATGACCTGATAACCTGAATCTAGGCTGCCCGTGTGGAAAATTATAGGCACCCAGAGTTTAGGAAAGGAACAATAAACTCCAGGTCAGTCATGGGACTGGTGTGAGAACTTAAAACAGTTATTTGTACAAAGGAATACAAAGGAAAATAAACCTCAATGTTTTTGGAAAATGAAACTACCATAAGGCCTCCCGCCACACACACATGCAAACGCAGAATTGGAGGAGATTTCTCCTTATGATAGTCAAACATGCTTACTACGCAAATTCTTTTAAATATTATTATTAGTGCATAGTGCAGAAAAAAACATTTCGAAAGTATAATATTAATCTTAGCCAGCATAGACATTTCGAACTATGCCTACTATAGCTACCATCTAAACAGTGGTGACCACCATAAGTAAATGGTAGGTTCTACAACTAATACCGTACAAGGTTCGTATTGGAAGATGGATTGCCAACAAATGGTCAGGCTAAGGAACTTCCTACTGCCACAAGGGTACGCCTCTGGCGGGACGTCCCGAGAACTAACTAGCTCTCTGCCAACATAAGGCCGGCTTACCTCTTACACTAGGTAACTACTACACGAATATGCCACCCTCGGTCCTTTGGGACCTTTATCCGAGGCGCCTCGATCACACAGCAACAATAACACAGCAAATGAGATTGGAGCAACCACATAGGTTAAATACCAGGGCTCCATACCTGATACCACCCTTTTCCATTAGGAAATGACATACCCTAAAGGGAGCGACCCTCATAACCTTGCCGCATCGTTCCTGTTTTGACCATTTCCGGGTTGTGAGGTTCGAAGAGGTCTCGTCCGCAAAACTACGCTTTTTCACAAAACCACGCCTTGATCAATAAATAATCATCACACAGCAACACTCAGCATGCCACATTACTAAATTGGGAATATATCACTGATAACTTTCAACTCCATAACCTCTGAGCTCGTACGTCTCAGAGAAGGGTGTTAAGCTAAGAGAATAAGTTCTCCGCCACCAACAGAAATGTATTTGAAAGAAATCAGCTTTATCTCTCAAAATGTAATGTCAGACATGTAACCATACAAGTCTGTTCCGGGTTCGAACTGAACCGAAGGCACTTCCGAAGAAGCCCTTGCAATCCAGGTATTCACAATCCCGATCGAACTTCCCATCACAAAGGAAATCTCTATACCGTAGCTAACGGTGAAGAGACAATCGATAGGTCATCCTATCATTTTCACAAATACCCGGTCTTTACCACCAGTCTTCAATGCGATCCATATCATCGTATCACTAATTCGGAATGGGTTATATGACACAAAGGTCCTCTCCCGGCTAAACCGAATAGTGAGCACAATATTTAAAACATATGGATATAGGGATTTCAATTAAGTCACAACTTATTACCCAAATCCTTTCCTTTAAATGGTTTAAACAAATTACCATTTTAAATCTTTAAACAAAAAGATTTACTTCACAAAGTTTACCCAGTTTCACAAAGATTCATTCACAGATTTCCAAATCAATTTCCATTTCAATTGGATTAACCCATTAAATCTTTAAATCAAGATTTAACTTATAGCTTTCAAAACAATTTAATTTCAAATAGAATCCTTTTTACACAAATTGGAAATTCATTCCTAGCATGAAAGCTTTTATTATTTGAAAACAAATAGTTTTCGTTTCGGAAAAATCTGATTTCAATTATACAAGTTACGGTCTTTGGGTTAATTCAAATTTCCACAACAACACTTTTAAAAAATGGTTTAAATTCATATAAACACCCTTTTACACTTGTATAATCCTTTTAGACCAGAATTCCCAAATCCTTGAATTCAATTTCAAATATTGAATTCCAATTTAAATCAAATTATTCAAATTTCAATTTTATTAAGTTATTTAAAATAACTTTTATTTTTGAAACTCATTTTCAAAAACTTTCAATTCCAATTCCAAAACTAATTTGGATTCAAAAATTCAATCTTTAGAATTGTCAAAAATCTACGACTTAACCGATTTCCACGTGAAATCCACATTTGTGTGTGTATTGTGTAGTCCAAGGGTTTAACACAATAGTGCAACAACATTCAACCATCATAGATCAAATATAGCAATATATTTGATAAGCGGTATAAACTATAATGCTTATCTTTAATCCACAGATCACCGATATTCATATCATAGATAAATAGATCACAAATCACAACACAGAACAAGATATATCACAAAGCATCACATATTTGGGATATCAAATAATTCAACCATTCGATAAAATCCAAACACCCATAAGTAGGATTAATTTAATTATCCGATTAATTTAAATCAGATAAATTTCTATAAATAAATTTTACTAGTTATGGTAAATTAATAATCAATTAACTTCAAATTGATTTTCAAATTTATTTCAAAACACCAAATCAAATTTTCAACGAATTTCCAAATTATTTCCTTTTTAAAATAAATTTCTTTATCTCTTCAAATCTATTTAAAAATCCAAATTTTAATTAAATTCTTCAACTTATAAATAATATTATTAAAAATCCCTTTATTAAGCCCTTTTCCCCGTAATTTGAAATTTTATTCAATATGGTTCAAAAATAACTTTACCTTTTTAAAACTCCTTTTAAATTTATCCAATTCTCAAAATTAAATATTTTTGATAAATTTTCAACTTGAATTTCGAAAATCCTATTTTATTTATTTCTGGTATTCAACGAGAACAAAAATATATTCGGCTAAATTATAGCCTTCAACAATTCCAATTCACAAATATAATCACACGGAGATTATAAATAATCAACACACAACATTGAAACAAATTCAATTATTTGAGGAATCCAGTTGGATCCCTCCAACCTGTTTCCCTGCATCCACAGATGTTAGCACAATACCAATTCCACTTCGAGGTGGAATATCGCGGTATATGGGATTTATAAATATTATCCACTATTATGCGGCGCAATAAGGTCTCATCCGCTATATAATGCGGGAAATCAACTCCAAATACATATATAATACCAATTCCACTTCAAGGTGGAATATCGCGGTATATGTTTTTAATATAATAACCTCCGCTTAATATGCGGTGTATAGGGTCTATTTCAATGCAACAAATGACAACCATCAATCCAAACACACAATCAAGCAATTTTAAATTTAACTATTTTAAATTTAAATCGAAACAAATTCGATTGAGTGAGGAGTTCTCACCTTGAGTTTCCGATAACAGTTGTAGTATTTTATTTCAAATAAAATTAAACGCGCGTTTAATTTTACCCAAAATTATCGCTAGCTCCAATCGACTCCAAACCAGCTCCATTGCATAGTGCTCGAGAAAACGAACCCGACGCAATTCGTTTCGTGTGAAACGGACCTTGTATGGCAAAGTTATAGCTTTTTATAATTTAAACAATTTTATATATACAAAAATTTACAAATTTTATTTTACTTTATTTACCGAGCATATCTGGGCCGTTCATTTTCAAAAGGTGAGATCGTGGCCACCAGCTTTTGTTCCTTCTTTTTCCCAGTATTCGATCGCGTGAAGAACCCACTCGGCCGCCGTTATTCATCAATTTATCGAGCCACCATCGAACATCCTGACAACGATCAGAGGCCGCCGCATCGAAGAGCAACTCGAATACCACCTTCACCCAAGATCCGGTCGAGCTCGATTGCATCTCATCCTCGAAAAACGTGAACGAATGGCGTGCGTTTGAACGCAGTTTGTTGTCGATTCGTTGCTCTAAAATCCATCATCTCCGTATGGATTGGAAGCACTCGCGATCCTTTACAAGTTTCTAGTTGGAAGATTTTCAAAATAATCGAGGGATTGAGAGAGATTGAGGAAGAACGTAGCAAAATTCTGTCCATTGTTTTCATAAGTGGCGGCCTGACCTATCTCAGCTAGGGTTTTGCAAAGCAAAGAAAATGAAGTCCTTTTATAGAAAATTGCAAAACACTATTCATCTCGAAAATTTTCGAACTCGAAAATAAACGTGCCGACTGGCGTTTCTAAGGTTTAACCCGCGTTTCGGACACAATGGAACATGTTTCGAGAGCTAATTTGATCATATGTACGAGTTACGGAATTAAACGATCAATTTTAAATTAAATCGATTAAACTAATTTCTGTGCGTTTTGGCTCGCCCCGGACAAACCGTAAATCCGATTGACACGAAATTTGAAACCTTACAATAATATAACATTACGGATCCGATGAAACTTGTTTCGTCAAAGTCCGAGAATGTTTGAAAAATGACTATTTTTAGTCGTCAATTAATATTAAAATATTCAATTTTTACAATTTAACTTTTAATTCAATTTTAAAAGTTCTATAACATCATTCTAACTCCAATATGATTAAATATAACTTTATAAATCATTTTTAATCACATTAAACCCAATTTCCAATTATTTACGCGATTTCAAATATTAAATTGTCGATTTAATTTTCCAATTAAATCACTATATTGGAATTTTAATCCATTCAGCTTATAAAACTTACTTGTTAATATTTAAAATCAATTAAATATACGAATTTCAAATGACGGAAACTCTGGGTCGTTACATCCTGATTTATGATGCGGCTCACAACTTACCGATTATAGAAGAACATAGGATTATTGTCTATAATTGATAACCAAACATGGACTCGAGTCCTTAGCTATCATAGTCTGGAATGACCTTTGTTTTACAGGTGAATTCAAAGGAACAGGATGATTTGCAATAGCTTAATCGGCTGATAACCAGAAAATTCAACTATTAACGTTCCATAGACTTTAATATTTGTCCTTCAGCAAAGCACACCTTCCATTCACTAGGTGTGCTTTGGGGGGCAAGTGTAATCCAGCCTTTTGACCAGACAGTATCCGGATGGACTAGACGAGACAAACTTGAATGCTATCGAGGCAGGAAGCCCAAAGAGATAGCCACAGAAGTCCAGAAACCAAGTATAAGCAAGAATACAAGGTGGAAGCAATGCCATCTCAAAAATGCCAAAACCAAAATCCATCAAGTGATGGATCAGTACCAATCCATAAACTTATAACCAAATTACCTCAAACTTCTCGTACTCCTAAGCCATGATGCTAGTAGCCCTCTCCAAGCTTCAGAATATTGATTACAAGACAAGTGCAAAGCCACCTCATGATTCAAAAAGCACAGAACTATCAAAGTGATGGATCGGTACCGATCCATAGAAACTTCACCATGTAGCCTCAAATTTCCTCTATTCCCAAGTCTTAATGTTAGCAAGCTATTTCTAGCTTCTCAAAACTGGTCACCTACTATTTTTGATCGATCTCCTCAAGAAATTGAAGTCAGGAACTTCATTCCATCATCGATCCATTACTTTGATCTAGAAACAAGCTTCTAATAGTACAAACAAGATGGGAAACCCGAAGCTAACAATAAGTCACCACAACTACAAGCGTCAGAATTGATCCATAAGACTATCTTATATATCGGTACCGATCCATGCCTCGGGATTGTTGGTACTGATCCATAGCAAGTGCTGACTTGGCCATGTTTTTTCATGTTCAACTGCTCCTAGGACGTGGGAAAGTGGTGGAGATCATGAAGGAGTATTTCTCGACAATCTATAGCTATAATATGATGCCAGGGGCTCATTTTTTAGGATCTTTTTGCTTCCTTGCAATTGCTACATATTTCTTTGTAATCATCTATGGAGTGGTACCGATCCATTAGGACTGTACTTATAAACAACAACCAAATCAGCAACAAAGCCAAGTGGACATAGGCAACGATTAGCCGAACCACTTTAAAACTTTAATGTCTTACTTTTTCTTATTTTAATTTAGTTTATTCACTCTTTTCTCTACTATGCTCATTTCAGTGTTTTCACCACTTTTGGTTAAAGCAATATCCATTTTCCTCTAACTTTGCTTTGTACCTCAAATCACTATCGCTACCAGCTTTTATTTTATTGATACACTTACATTCAGTTGCTCTCTTGCTTAAATTGAAAAGGCACTAAACCCAAATATAATTTTTATGCAAAGATTCCTTCTCTCGTTCCATAGAAACCAACTAATTAAAATTTCCAACTAAATGGTATCTTCTGTATAATCTATGGGCTCGTCATGTACAGAGATCATATGTTGAAATATCATCAAATTTGGTGTTTTCTATACTAATATCAACAATGTTATCAACTCATAAAGACTTCTTTAATTAGACTAACATGAGAATGAGCTCTCATCAAACAAAATGGAATTCAAAAGATAATTTGTACCTCTACTGAATGAATTTGAAGTTTATTTCCTTGTTTTTGGTATTAAAAATCTATCCTTATATTGTTATCCGAGGATGAAGGCTTCACCATCAACTTAGCCATTTACTGCTAGAAATTGCTAATATAGCAAATAAGGTTTTCTGAGTGACAACATCACATGCTTACTAGCAAGTACATAGTGTCAACTTTGGGTGTAAAATCTCCAATCATTTACAAAATATCATACAAAACGCAAATTATGCATTAAATAGCATAAATTTTGTGAGTGATACATAATAAAACACAAATTAGTAAGTGATTTGCCTACTTTTAATGCATAACAATAAGTTAGACACTAAATAATGTTAAATAATCATTAATAGAGAGTATTTTGGGAGTGATATGTAAATTATTGATTAATTGCTTTAGTTTAGGTTGTAAATGCAAAAACATGCTAATCTCTCACTAAGTAGTGCAAATTTTGCGACTACATGTTTAAAGTAATGTATCCCAGCTCCAATATGCATGCTAAAACATGATAGTCGCTTGCTAAATTACATGTATTTGGTGACTATCAGGCACGTACATCAAGTTCCACTTAAATTTAACCAAATCTGCTTAAGTGCCTTGCAGGACACTCACAAAACACTTTTTAAACATGAAAAACATTATTGAAATATGATTAACCAAATATTATTTTACCCCTAAACTCTTATTTACTTTACCTTTGGTTTTATTACTTAACCCAACTCATTTGTTGCTCCTGCTTCAGCTATCTCTAACATTCACACCCTAGTCATCGTATCGCAATCACACCACTCTTTGAGCCTCCTTTGTGCAATGTCAGGTGCAGAGGGTTAACTATAGCAAATGTGTATAATTAGAGAATATAATAGTAATTGTTGCGGAAATAGTAAATTAGATAACACATCCGATTTTGTATTGGTTCAGACTTCCTCGTTCTACGTCTAGTCCTAGAACACTTCTTTGGAATTTCACTAACAACATCACTTCATCTAGAGGAACATGTATATTACAAATGACCGAACAACTGAACATAGATTCAATACCTTACCTAAAGATCTTCAATGGGGCTTCAACTTAGATAAACTCTCATCTGATCAACCACTAGGATTTACAACTTGCCAACTTCTCATATTTGGAATCGAGAAGAACTTTTATAGTAATTATGTCTATGTTATTGGCTTTGAGAAGAATCTAACACCAAATCAAAGAAGATAATGGGTCTGAGAGTGCTATTAGATCTGGAGTTGTTATTGAAGAATAAAATGAAGGATCTTAGCATGGAGAGGAAACGAATCAATCAGGTGCTCTGGTTGCTTCGCTAGAGTCTTCATCTCAGTAATAGATTGTGATGAAGGCTAAGTTGGATAGGATGATTGTGACAACCCACACCTCAAGAGGTCTAAATTTTTGCTGAATCAAATACCCAAGTCTATTAAAGTATGGATCGTTGGTGTTGGTGTCCCATAAATAACAAAATCATACCATAGTACTATCGATATAAACTCACAGCGTAATAGTAAAATATAATAAAACATATTATTACTGACCAAGGCTGACACCTTCGATCCCTAGTGTCCTTGTCAGTGTTGAGCATGCATAAGTAAATCTATCCTTCCACCATTCCCACCATTCCCACCTTGTACCAGTACTTGTCCATTCTAAGTCTACCTTGTGGGTTGTAATAAGGAGGGGATCAGAACAATGTTTATGCTAATTGCTTTTCATTACATGTTATGTCTACTTTTTGAACTAGTCATCTTGACTTCATGTACACGTACGATACATCCCACTAACTCGAGGTATATAATAACTACATACACACATATATTTAGGTACCCTTTTGGACCAAGATAATTTCCCCTCTAGTATCTGTAACCCAACACCTCGTCAGGATCCATTGTCAATGCAGCATCACGTCCTCGTTGGTGTGTATACCAAGGCACTCCCGTAGTGCCTAATAACGGCATTACAACTATTTAGTTGTATTCTCTCTCATTTTTGAAAGACCTCCATTAAAAGGTTATTTAGCCTTACCACCTAATAATAAACAAACTAACAAACAACTTTGTGATGGTGCGTGTCCTAAACGTGATCTACACTAGTAGGAGGTGTAGTCTGTTTAGGCGTAACCCTTGTCTGTCCACTGACCACTCAGGATTGATGACGATCTCGACCAATGTAAATAGCTCCTACTCCTCATATATGGTACCAACCTTACCATCATAGCACTGAGCCTATGCTCACTATCTCAATTAGATTGCCTAATGCAATCAAGGAAATGCCTATTTGGTTACTTAAAACGTACCACCTAAGAGGTTGAAGCAGACTCTACTTGCCAATTTACACTCCGATCGGAGTGAACCATCCTACTTGCTATATTCCCTTCTCCTTTATGCAAACGTATAATTCCATAGGTCCTACAGTTGGTGATGACTCACATTAGTACAATGTATACACAACCGCTGGTAACCTCTTTCGGTGTGTAGACTTCTATTGTGTAACATTACAACCTCGCATTCCAACCCATATTAATGACTATGTCATTCTTAATTACTCTATGTTATTGACTAAATTCAATAATTCACACCCGTCATAAACGAATATTTAAGACTACATAAATTTATTTAGTTACTACGCCTCCTAGGTTCAACTATTGGTATTTAGTTATTTTACCCAACTTGCTTCTTGTTTCATTTACGCCAATTTAATATCATTTACAACTTATTTCTACTTTAGTAGATTAAATACCCTTTACTACTTAACTTCTACTTGATACTATTAAGTGTATTCTACTGTTCCTTTTCAACTATTTATATCTTCCTTTAGTTATTATAATCTTCTTACTTACTCATTTTTTTGCTTCACATATACTTCTTCGCTTATTGTTTATTTTCTAAGTTATCGTATATGCTAGATTTATAATTGAATTATTGTTATTATCTCCACTTATAATATTTTGGTTTATACTTAGGGATTTTTGTATTTTTATGCATTGGAATTACATCTTCCAAAAGAAAATGTTAACATTGTAAATTTCCATAACTTATCTAAAAGAGGACTTATGTTACATTTGGAATTACAAGAAATTATATTTTCTATTATTATTGAAATAGATTGTATAAAATAAGGTAAACGTCCCTATTTTATATATGTCTTTCTTTTAGATATTCCTTGTTATGTTAAATGATACACTTTTATTCATATATATAAAACTAGATAATTATAGAAATTTACATTGCAACACACTTCATTCCAATGAATTAAAATACTACTTAAATCCTAATCCAATTCATAATAACTTCTAATTCATACTTACTAACATATACCATTTAACCAACAAATCTAGAATTACTATACAATTCATTAACTTAGGGAATACTTTCACCTTTACTTTCACCCTTACTTTCAAGATTCAAGTATATGCAATATGTAATTTGAGAAATCAACTCACAAAATATGTAGGTATGGTTTTCGTATTCATTACACACACACACACACACACACACACACACACACACACACATATATATATATATATATATATGTGTGTGTGTGTGTGTGTAAGCCTACAACTCCAAAATAATTATATTCAAGCATACAAGGAACATATTTACAACGATATAAATTCAATATTAAATAAAAATATATAATTTCTCACTTACTTTTAAGCTTCTAAATCTCCACATCTAAACCATTTCATTCCTGTTTGACTCCATTTCTCTCCCTATCGAAATATGTACCACAAGAATATACATACCCAATAGAAATTTACATCCGAGAAGAGACTTGAATTTAATTTATATTTGGATTTATAATTTACCTTGCCTTGGGCGATTCGATTCAATCTGATGCTTCTTCTCTATTATCCTTTGCTATTTACCACTTATATGAGGATAAGAGAATATGGCAAAGCTTTCTCATTGCTTTGGAAAATATGAGGAGAATAGTGAGGGGTTATGAGGGTTTGAATTGATGCCAATAGTTAAATTATTTTATATTAAATCCAGGTAGTTCGGCCTAGATTCAATTTACAGCCATTAGTGAACAAGGGGTTGACCGCTGCTCTACTAACAGTCACCGCTAGTGGTCGACCGGTTGCCTATTTTTGTTACACGTTCATTTGTTTCCCTTTATACGTTATTTTATTTATTTTATACTGTTTTTAGCTAACCTGATTTGACGTTAATTCTGCCTAGTGGTTAAGTAAACATTAACGTTAATTAATGTTAAATAATCAAATTTATTTCCTTGAATACGTATATAATAATTTTCGATCTGAAATCATCATACGTTAATAACTTTTTCGTTTGAACTCCGATCGGAAAACTTTATATATGAAAATTGATCAAAAGATCACCACGAACACAATGGTGCAAGTTTCATAGTCAAATTATGACGTCTGTAAAAATTCCATTTTCAACATTATAATTGTTAATTAGTTTCTATTTAACTAGTTATCTTTCAATTTACGGGGCATTACAATGATGGTTGGGATAAATATGAAGGTGATGGAAAGCCATATGGCCATCATGGATGAAATGAAGAAAAGCTTTGCTATGATGTCCCAGCCCCCTTAGAGGCATATGAGGAGTACTAGAAATTCATCGTCTTCAGATTCTGATGAAGAGAGTTTGTCTTGAACATAATGGAGTTGAAGAGACGTGAAGCAAATGATTTGAAGGAAGGATGTAGGAATGTCATAGAAGTAGAGTGCTGGAGCTGGAGTGGTTTTGCCAATGACTCGATCGTTCGGTACAAATCGACCCATATAGTTTAGTATCGATCGATTAAAGAAATTGGCATTGAATGACTTCGAAGATGAACTCCAAGATAATACGATGCTAGTATGTGTGAACAAGCTATTGATAACCAAACTGGTGGTGTTTATATTAACACTACTATGCCAGTTAGAAGGGGACAAAGCCCAGCCAGACACCAGAGAAGGCCAGGGCGAATGGTTCTTCTAGAGATAGAGGAACCTAGATGTCATGTAACCAACTAAGACTATTTGTCGGGCCACTTGGGGATGTTCATAATGATTGTTGTCCATTCGGTCAGAGTAAAGAAGAATACATAACTGACATGATTAAAGGGCCGATGAGACAAAGTCAGGAGAGACATGATGACGAGTGGAGTTCATTGGTGAGTAGAACTCCATTCACTTAAGAGATTCTAGAAGCTAGGTATCTGAAGAAATTTATGATGCCAACCATGCTGATTTATCATAGCCTGACCGATCCTAGGAAATATCTATTGAAGTACGAATGGCACATGGATAGTTCCCGTGCAACAGATGTTATTAGATGTATGTGGCTTTTGATTTTCTTAGAAGGAATTGCAACAATGTGGTTCACTCGACTTGAACCTAGGTTTGTAATGTCATTTCATCAATTGGCTAAATGATTTATGGAGCAGTTCCAAGGTCAGACAGTCAACCGAAGTATGCTATGTCGTTGTCGAATGTGCATCAAAGGTTCAAAGAGACCTTGAAAGGTTTTCTAAAATGGTTTAATGCTGCAGTGATAGAGTTGAGCAACGCTAAAGAAGAAATAAAGTTGATGGCATTATTGAATGGGGTACACCCGAAGACCGATTTTGGTAGATGGCTCAAGAGAAAGGAACCACTTACTTTGAAAAAATCTTACTGTAACGCATCTCAATTTTTGCACTTGGAAAAGGCAGATTTGGCTATAGGATTAGTTAGTGAGGGTCGGGAAGAACCAATTAGTACGAATACAAAGTAATGTGGATGTCAAATAGAGTGGTATTAGTGATGGAAACATTGTAATTAATGTTGGCAACAATAATGGTAAATGGATGAATCAAGACGTGGGTGGAAAGAAGCGAGACACCAAAAAGCATACAAGGTATACCCATTTAGGGGATTACATGGAATTGATAGATTCTGTCGAGAACATCTACCTTCCTACATAAGGTACATAGCATTACAAGAAGCCTCCCACAAGCAAGGCAACTGAATAGGAGAGACACTTCGTAAAGTATTTTTGCTTCCATGAGAATCATGGGCAGAATACAAATGAATGTAGACATCAAAGAGATGTGATTGAAGATTTAATCAGAAAGAAGAAATTGCAGTAGTATGTCAGAAACCCATAGGCTGGTGGGGAAACAAGCAACCAAACTTAAGGGCAATCTGCTCAAGGGAACTAGGATGATCTAGTAAAGAGGGATCAAGACAGCCTGCAAGTGGGATTGTGACTAATACAATTGATGGAGGTCTACACCCTATGGAAAAGAGTTAGAATGAGATGGAATGTTATGGAAGCTCCTTGAGGCACGTGGCTCAAGTGATATATTATGACATAGAGGAAGGTGCTCTAGCAAAGCAACATTGGTCTAATGATGATATTGTTCATAGAGTTAGGGGTATGCATAGGGGCAATTCTGTAATTTATTATGAATTATTAACTCTATAATCAATTCTCGTTCGTAATAAAAAGGTGTTTTCTTTTTGTTATATGCTTGTTATAATATGTTATAAATAATTAAATGTTTAATTAAAGTATATTTAATAGAAAATCCATAAGTGGTGTGTTTATGATAGTAATTACAAATAGTTGTAATCATAAGTATTGTATCACAATATAATTAACACATCATTTTAAATATTCCTAGTCAAGATACATCAAAATTGGATATCGATGCATCCGTTGAGCTAGAGTATGTAACGCTCTCCAAATGTTGGGCATTGTATTACTTATGACTGTCGAGGGTACAAAGATGTTACATACTGATAGTTATTAGATAACTATAGAATGACTCACTCGATAGTTTTTTGTTGGTTAATAAAACTAAGGTCAAACAGAAAATATTGATTTAACAATGCTGCACATTTCTCTTAACTTGAAAATACTGTTGATCTTCAATATGAAAGCTCCACTTTGATTATAGTTAAATCATAGAGAGTTGAACATCGAACGACTATAGTTGGGTCTAGTGGAAGTATTAGAAGTGAAACCCTATTCAAGAAAGAATTTGTCTCATCAGTTATATGAGGTTAGTATCACGGTCAACTGAAGTCAACCCATTAAAATCTTTAGCCACAGTAGTTCGGTTAATAATAGTTGTTATTATTGAATCATGGACTTTGTATTTTGACCGTAGAGTGGAATATGAATGATATTGGCATTTTGACCATTACCAAATTCCTTAAGTCCTAAGTGATATAGTTTTTGACTAAGAGAATTGGTGTAAATAAATGTCTACCGAATAACACTTAATAAAGTAAAATTTGATTTTACCGATGCCAAGTAAGTGATAAATTTGGCCATAATATCACATGACCTGCTAAGTGATGGGTGAACGTTAATATTCGAATTGTTCGATATTAATCACTGACCCAATTTATACCTAAGAGTCGCACAATCGAAATGTTAAATACTCCTATTACCATTTGATTTAATTAAATTATAATTATTACAAATTAATTAATATTTATGAAATATTAATTATAAAATTTTATTTGATGTATGTTGAACAATAGTAAACAATGTGTATATAATAGTTATATAAGCACTAATCGATATATGATATCGATACACATTTAAATAAGATTTAAATGCAATGAATATTGTTCAGGCTTGGACTAATTTTGATATTCAGAAAAGGCTTGGTTTAGCTGGCTATAGGTGAGCAAAGATAGGCCGACCATATATGGATATGGTGTGGGGTTTTGAAAGTTTAAAAGGAAAGGATGGGTAAGAGACGAATAAGGATCTTGATCCACTATTTTCTCTTTTGTTCTTCCTTTATATAAGCCCCATTATCCTTACTTTCTAACACTTTAGTTCACCCTCCTATTGCTCCAAATTGAGGCCGGCCATATTCCCTTCAGCCCTAAAATTCAAAGATAAAACATCAAATTAAAAGTCGATTCGTTCATTGTGGTAAAGCTGTTCGGGAGCTAGCTACTTTTGAACGTGGAATTCAATTCGAAGAGCTAACTTTAGGATCATAAAGTGCAAGTTCTATGCATTAGTGAAAGGTAAATTTCTTATTTATCGATGCTTAATTCAATCATTATATCATATGCAGTTAGTTAGCAATTATAACGAATCTTTATATCGATATGTTTTCACATATTGTATGGTTGTATATTAGTGTGTATGTGTATTAATAAAAAAATATTTTGTATAAGTATTATATCATATAGCTCACGACCATGTTATTAATAAAAAATTATTTTTGAAATTAGAATAATTTTGTTATCAATTTTCTTTTAATTATAAAAAATTATATATATAGATTTATTTATTTATTTAAATCCGAATACATTATATATATATATATAAATCTTTTATTTAATGTAAAATCAGTTTATGCAATTAGTGTATGTGTGTGTATTATGACTAAAATATAAGTATAAAATTTTATACAAATATGTTGCCTATTTTTTTCAGAAATAAAATTAATTAACCTTTTTAAATATTTTCCACATGGAAAATAGAATATGAAAAAAGGGTTATATAATTGTTTAAAATTCTAAACAAAAAAAATTAAACTATAGCCTAAGAGTAATTATGACGTATATATATAAATATTAATTATTTTTATATATATTATAATATATTTATAAGTATTTATTGTATACATATATTTTTAAATCATACGTTAAAAAAATTATTTTTATTTTTGACTTATGTGTATATATAATTTATATATTTATTCAAATCTATGTTGTATATTAATATTCAAAATATTTTGTAATATAATTATATATTTTTACATAACACACAGATATATATATATGTGTGTGTGTGTGTATTTAAATAAGTATATTATTTAAATCTTATTTTATGAGTATTACATTATAATATATACAATTATATATATATATATAATACACACACATGTATACATTTAGACAACACATTTGTATACAATAGGGGCTAACATGTCTGTTGTAGAGCAAATCACATCATCTATATATGGGCATGTTAAACCATGTACAATCTATTATTTAGTACTTACACGTACACACATATGTGTATATGATGCACATATATGCTATATAATGCATATTTTACAAAATAAAACATTATTTACGAACTAAATAAAATATTTATTTTATCTATAAAATATTTATTTTATCTATAAAATATTTATTTTATCTATAAAATAATTTAGAAATGTTCTAAATAAATTTAGACTATATAGGCCCAATAAAGATCCAAAAGGTAAAAAAATTTGAAATTTACTCAATTACCCCACTACGTGTTGGCCTAGATCCAACAACGATATTAGAGCCCAATAGCTCATGCGATCTAAATTAGTTATGTTATGGCTAACTAATTAAGCTTGCCCATTTGTATGGTGCCTAGAAAGGTAATGTCAAAGGATTGGATTTGGGTAATCAAGTACTCTACCCTACTTGGCTACCGGCTAGGCCTGAAAGGTGGAGTGAGCCCAAAGATTGCACCTAATAGAAAAGGACCAATTTGAATTGGGTCTTAGGCTAATTTTCAAAACTATTTTGAAAATTAAAAACACATATTTTAAATTTAAAATAAAACATATATTATAAAATTTATAATATAATGAAATTTCTCAAAGTGTTTGAGAAAAATATAAGTTAATTTCGAAATTAATTTTATTAATAAGATTAATATTAGAAATAAATTAATTAAATAATATATATATGTAAGTATCATATATATAATATATGTTGTGTTATCTTGAAATGTTTAAGACAATATAAGTATACATGTATTTATATAAAATAAATTTCGAAATTAATAAAATTTATTTAATTAAATTTAATTAATAAATTAAAGTACACACATAACACACACATATATGATATATGTGTATTACTATATAGGTTATAATTGAATAATATATAACTAATTAAAGTGTTAATTAATTAAATTTAATTAAACATGTTTAATAAATATAATGTTATACATAAGATTATTATATAAGTTAATTAAAATATAAAGATTATATAATAATGAAACTAATATAATATGAATGTATAAACTAAAGGTGAAACATTAAAGAAATCCTAAATAGACTTAAGGAATGAATACATACATAATGTATGTATATTGTGATTTCGGATATGTCCGACACTTGAATCTCGAGGGTATTTCACATTATTCCATAGGTCGATATCACTCGATATAATATATAAAAGATAATGTTGTCCTCTACCATTTATATATTACTAAATTTCTTGCATACTCTTTAGTTATTAAGCAAGCTCAAGCTATGGATGTTATGTATAGTATTATTAATTTATTGAATAGACAAGGTGAGATAACTCTATGTATTTATTGAGCAAACTCAAGGTACATATATTATACTTAAGCCATCATGAAATGGTAGGAACAAGTGAATAATTTCATTTCGATTTGTTGAGCAAACACAAGGTCAAAGTAAATTTAGGACAAGGTACCACAGGTTTGGAGTTGTATATAATACAACCGATAAAGAGTTATCCATCGTCTATGGAGCTATGACTTATTGAGGAAACTCAAGGTTGAAATTCTAAGACAGACGAGTCCTAACACCTATAGTGAAGTCAAAAGACTTCTATTTTTCGACTTAAGGTTTGGCAAAGACTAGTTGGGGCATATTAGTAAAATGAAATATAAAGTTTAACCTTTCTAATATTATAAGAACATCTACTGTGATATTGCCCCAATAATCTGCCAATTGAAGCTTATAGAAATGACAACTCCATGGCTATTTAATGAAAGCAACAAACTAACTGGACCAAACAACTATATTGATTAGCTGAGAGCTATAAAGATAGCACATACGAGCATTTTTGGTCATCTGTTACTTGTACTCTTATGACCAGACCAGCTAATAACGTTGACCTTGAACTACTTGTTGCTTATAATAAGTAGGTCCCTGACGCGAAAATCGCCTAGTTTTTCGTATTGTTTGCATTAGACAAGCCATTGTAAAGGCAGCACAAAACTATATCTACTCATAAGACATTCGATAGTCTCAAGGCACTGTTTAGTGAGCAATCTCATTCCATAAGGTACGAGACTACTAAGAAATTTTTCAACACCAAAATGCAAAATGGGCATAAGGTGGATGATTATGTCCTAATGATGAAAGGCTATATTAATAGGCTTTAAAAAGTAGATGCGGCAACAATAAAATAATTGCATGTGGATTGTTCCTTGGTTCACTTACCCCTCGGTATGAACTGTTCATACTAAATTATAATATGAACAAACTGAATGTAAATCTCATGGAGCTCCTCAATATGTTGAGATCCATCGAGTCATGATTAAAGGATCAGGGGACCATGCTTACTGTTAATGGTCGGGTGTCACCTTCTAAGAGTTTGAAGAAGCGAAAAGGAGAAGGTAAGAAGACTGATGATAACAGTAAATGTTACCATTGTCGTAAGAAAGGCCACTGAAAAATAAATTGTCCTAAGTACTTAAATATGTTTAAGGAAAGAAAGCAAAATAGTTCTACAGCTCCATTAGCTAAATTTAAGATTCCAAATTGTTTTGTAATCAATAAGATGTCTTAGGTTTTAGATACTAGATTTGGAACCCATATATATAATTCATTACAAGGGCAAAGGAACTGGAACCGCATGGAAAAAGGAGAAATGAGGCTCAAGGTTACTGATGGATTTATGGTAGATGCAACGACAGTAGGAGATTATCATATCCCGTCACTTGATTCTGAATCATTTGGCACATGTGAGTCATATCTCAAAGGTAAAATGACCAAACATCCCTTTAGTGGGAGGAATGAAAGAGTTGATTGACTCTTAGAGTTAGTACATAATGATGTATGCGGCCTGATGCCTGAAATTACCAAGGATAATTATTTTACTTTATTACCATTATAGATGATTTTTCTAGGCTAGGATATGTGTATCTTATGAAGAACAAATCTGATATCTATGAGAAATTTGTTGAGTATAAGAATGTAGATGATAATCAGACTAATCAAAAGATATAAATTCCTCGATCTAATCGAGGAGGTGAGTACGTTGGATAGGAACTCCAACACTTCTTAAATTATAATAGGGTTATATCTCAAATTACTTCACCCTATACTCTACAACACAACGGTGTGTCGGAGCGAACTAACTGAACCCTATTAGACATGATTCGTTCCATGATGAGTAAGGCTGACTTAACTCTATCCTATTGGGATATGCATTGAAAACTGCAACACATATGTTGAATTTGTTTCCCACTAAATATATGCCTAAAACTCCATATGAAATATGGTATACTAAGAAACCCCAACTCGGGTATTTAAAGGTGTGGAGTTGTCTGACCTATGTTAAGAACTTTGGCCCAAATAAACTAGAAGCAAGATCGATACTGCGTAAATTTATAGGATATCCCGAAACTCAATGGGATACAATACTAAGAAACAAAAGGTTATTGTTTCTTGGCATGCCGTCTTTATAGAAAAGGAATTTCCGTCAAAGGAAATTCAAAACAAGGTTGTAGTTTTAGACGAGATCCAAGAAGTTAACACTAGGGTCGCACCAATGGGAGTACCAAGTTAACCCGTACACAAAAACATACAGCCTATTAGAAGGTCTAGTAAGGAATCCAATGCACCAGAGAGATACTACGGTTTTCTCATGAATGGTGAAAAGAAAGACTATGTCTTATATGGCTACACCCCTTTGACATTCCAAGAAGGACTGCAGAGTAAAGACTCTGCACTCTGGCTTGGAGAAATTAAATTCGAGATGGATTCCATGTACAAAAGAAGTATGGATTTTGTTAGATGTACTCGAAGGGACAATACGCATTGGCTGTAAATTGATTTTTAAGAAAAAACTAAATGTAAATGGAGAAGTAGAGACTTATAAAGCTAGGCTAGTTGTGAAAGGGTATCATCAAATTCAAGGTATTAATTAGAACGAGACCTTTTTCCCGTAGCCATGCTTAAGTCCATTCGGATTATGCTAGCCATTACTGCATTTTATGATTATGAAATATGGAAAATGGATGTAAAGTGGCAGTTCTAAATGGTGATTTAGAGGAGACCATCTATATCATAGCGTGAAGGTTTTATGGTCAGTGGGTGTGAGGGGAAGGCTTGTATGTTGTTATAGTCCATTTATGGACTTTAACAAGCTTCAAGGAGTTGGAACAAGTATTTTGGTAAGGTAATAAAACAATTTGATTTTTACCAGAACACAGCAGTAGTGTGCGTCCACAGAAAGGAACAGGGCAACACTATCGTATTCTTAATGTTGTACGTTGACGATATTCTATTAATGGGCAATGACACTTTGCTATTGCGATCAACAAAAGCCAGGCTTCCCAAGAGCTTCTTAATGAAGGATTTGGGAGAGGCAGCCTATATACTAGGTATAAAGATCTATAAAGATTGATCTTTAGGCTGTTGGGATTGTCCCGATTTCTGTACATACACACCATACAAAAAATGTTCGGTATGGAGAATTCCAACCGTGAAAATGTTTTGACACATTCTGGAATCATCCTTCCTAAGAAGGACTTTCCTCATAAAGATAAGAAGAAAGAGCGTATGAAGAGGATCTCCTATGATTCGGCCACATGATCCATAATGTACACTATGCTATGTACTAGATCGGATGTGGCAAATGCATTAAGATGGGTAAGTCGATACCAGTCTAATCCTGGAGAAAAGCATTGGGCAATTATAAAATGTATACTGAAGTATTTACATGGGACTTGTTCCTACATAGAGGAATGAAGACATCCTTATGAAGGGATATATTGACTCTAGCTTTCAGAGTGATGTTGATGATAGTAAATCAGTGTCTGATTATGTTTTTATGCTTAACGGCAAGGACTTCGGTGGGAAAAGTTCCAAGCAAGAAACAATAGCTGATTTGGGGATGGAGGCAAAATACCTCGCATATAATGAAGCAGCTAAAGAGGAAGTCTGGATGTGCATATTTTTAAGCGAGCTCGAAGTGATTCCTGATACCAAGAATTCAATGGCATTGTTCTATGAAAATAATGTGGTGACACAGATCGCAAAAGAGCTTAGTTCATAGAAGAATTCATGACATGTTCTTCACAAGTTCCACCTCAATAGAGGATTCATTGAGAAGAAAGAGGTTATGATACAAAGTGTAGATAACAAGTACAACATAGCAGATCCATTCACTAAGGTCTAAGTCAGTCGGTTCGCGAGAAGCTGATCGAAGGGATGGGATTAAGATTCCATACTTGGCCCCATGTGCAACTGGGAGATTTGTAGAGTTAGGGGTATTCCCTGGGAGAAATTCTATAATTTATTGTAAATTATTAACTCTGTAATCAATTTTTGTTCGAAATAAAAAGATGTTTTCATTTGTTATATACTTGTTATAATATGTTATAAATAATTAAATGTTTGATTAAAGTATATTTAATAGAAAACCCATAAATGGTGTGTTTGTGATAGTAATTACAAATAGTTGTAGTTGTGAGTATTGTATTCAATACGATATAATAAACAGATTATTTTAAATATTCCTAGTCAAGATGTATTGAGATTTGATATTGATGCATCCGTTGAGATTACAGTATGTAACGCTCTCCAAATGTTTGGTAGTTTATTACTCATGACTGTCGAGGGGGGCACTAAGGTGTTACGTACTGATATGTATTGGATAATTATGGAATACTCACTCAATAGTTTTCTGTTGGTTAATATAACTAAGGTCAAATAGAAATTATTGATATGACAATGTTGCACATCTCTCTTGACTTAAGAATACCGTTGATCTTCAATATGAAAGCTCCTCTTTGATTATAGTTAAAATATGGTATGACGACCATCAAATGACTATAGTTGGGTCTATTGGAAGTATTGGAATTGAAACACTATTAAAGAGATGATTCATCTCCTCGGTTATATGAGGTTAGTATCACAGTCAACTGAAGACAACTCAAAGTCAAAATCTCTTGCAAAGTGGTTGGGTTAATAATAATTGTTATTATTGAATCAGTAACTTTGTATTTGGACTATAGAGTTGATTATGGAGGATATTGGAATTTTGATTTACCAAATTCCATAAGTCCTAAGTGATACAGTTTTGATGAAGGGACTTGGTGTAAATAATTGTCACTATCGAATAACGCTTAATAAAGTAAAATTGGATTTTACCAGTGCCAAGTTAGTGATAAATTTTCCATAATGTCACACACCCTATTAAGTGACATGTGAATGTTAATATTTGAATTTTTTCGGTATTAGTCGCTGACCAAATTTACACCAAAGAGTCAAACAATAGAAACGTTAAATACTCCTGCTACCACCAGATTTAATTAAAGTATAATTGTTATAATTTAATTGATTTAATTAATACTTATATAAACATTAATCAATATACGATAACAATACACGTTTAAATACGATTTAAATGCAACAAATATTGCTCAGGCTTGGACTGATTTGGAGGCACATAAGGGCTTGGTTTAGTCGGCTATAGGTGGGCAAAGTGAGAATGGCCATATGTAGATAAGGTGTGGGATTTTGAACATTTAAAAGGAAAGAATGGTTAAGAGATAAACAAGGATCTTAATCTAATATTTGATCTCCTTTTCTTCCTTTATATAAGCCTAATTATCTTTACTTGTCTAACGCTTTTGTTCACTCTCTATTGCTGCAAATCGAGGTCGGTCGTACCCCCTTCAAGCCCAAAATTCAAACACTAAAATATTAAATTAAAAGTCGATTCGATCGTCAATGGTAAGGCTGTTCGAGAGCTAGCTACTTCTGGACTTGGAATTCGGCTCAAGGAGCTAATTTTAAGGTTTCAAGGTGCCAATTTTATGCATTGGTGAAAGGTACATTTCTTATTTATCAATGCTTAATTCAACCGTTCTATAATTTTCCAGTTACTTAGCAACTATAACGAATTTGTATATCGATGTGTTATCACATATTAGATGGTTGTACATAAGTGTATACATATTAATAAAAATAATAATTTGTATAAGTATTATATTATATTGTTCACGGCCATGTTAATTAAAAAAATTATTTTCGAAATTAAAATATATTTATTATCAGTTTTCCTTTAATTAAAATTAATACAAATAATACTTTATAAAATATGTTTTAAATTTATAAAATTCTAGTAAGATATATATGCTCTCGAATTAAAATATATATATATATATAAATTTGTATACTTTATACATATATAAACATTTTATTTAATTTAAAATTAGTTTATGTGATTAATAAATATATACATATATATTTTATAAATAATATAAAATATAAGTATAAGATTTTATACAAATATATTGCCAATTTAGTTTTTGAAAATAATAAAATTATTTTTTAAATATTTTCTATATAGAAAATGGAACAAAAATTGATAATATAATTGTTTAAAATTCAAAAAAAAAAATTGGCCGAGACTAATTATGATGTTCATGTATAAATTTTAATTATATATATTATAGTATATGTAAGTATTTATTTTATATATATGTATATGTGTATATATATCAATGTGTGTGTGTATTTAAATCATACATTTAAAAAAAATTATTTTGACTTATGTATGTATACAATTTTATATATTTGTTCAAATCTATTTTGAATATTAATATTAAAAACATTTTATAACTGATTATATCTTTTACATATATATATATATTTATTTAAATAAGTGTATTATTTAAATCTTATTTTATAAGTATTACGTTATAATATATATAATTATACACACACACACACCCCTATATACACTTAGTGTAACGACCCACTTTTCCATACAGTTTAAGCTGATAATAAAACACACATGTCCAACCTAAATTGAATGGAAAGGCGGATAATTAGGGAAAAACAAAGAAGAAAGAAGGAATAAGGAAGAAGAGAGAGAAGATAAGAAGACAACTAAACAACACAGAATCCCACAGTGGAATGAATAATCTATAATATACATCAAATCTTTACACAAAAGCAAAATGTAATGTATAGATATACAGACACCAATCAGTGTATACTAACCTATTTCAGCCTGTACAGTTAAAACAACTTATCCTCACAATTGCTGATAAATATAACAATGAACGCAATGGAAAAATAACCATATACGTGAGTACGTCTTTGGCCTCCAACTCATCTCCTGAAGCACCAAAGCATCCCAACTAAATCTTTAATATGCTCAGTCTGACCCGAGCATTGTAATAAAATAACACCCGAGTTAGTTTGGAAAACCAGAATGAGAAAACACACCCAACTAGATTTTTAATTTTTTTTAAAGAAATCAAAAGTATCTTATAAGACCACGCCGCATATAAACACAAACTGCTTTACCTTATAATAACCAAAACATTTCATATGAAATTCTCTGATTTTATAATAATGTCCAAGATACAAATATTTGTTAATCTTAGCCGATATTGCTACATTAATTAAATTCTAGCATAATAGGTATACAACTAAAACTGTAAACGCTCGTATTAGAGAATGGATTCCATACAATGACTAGGCTACTGGGGTACCGCACGCCACAGTGCATCTCAAGGTAAAATAACACCGAAGTCGAACCTACCGACTCCTGCCAACACAAAATCAGCCAACCCTTTACTGGGTAGTACCGAATATGATAAATCCTCCGTTAATAGGCGCCGAAGCATACAAATGAGAGATAATATCGACTCTAGATTGGGATGATCATACCTACTTGGGAGCAACCAACTTAGCCCTGCTGGATCTCCCCTGTTTTAGTCATCCCCAGTTGATGAGGCTTGCGGCTACGTTTACCTTTTATATAGCGCTTCCTACTTGGAATGCTAACACTACCTTCGAGGCAATAATGAAATGCCAACATTCATCCATACAAGTTCGTTCTGGGACTGAACGAAATGCTTGAGAGCTCTATCTTCAATTCCATCATCTTCAAGGTGTCTCCACTTTGAAATGCTTGAGTTGGATCGAAGTGGTTTTCAAATAACATATCCAATCTCGATCTCTTCGAAACAACATTCGATAGTTTTCGGTAAACTCAACCTTGGTTCTTTAGGAAATTAACAGTCAAAGATAAGAGCGGAGATTACCTCAAAACCATTAGTGGATGGATTTCCTTATCATTTGTCCTAGGAGAGAGAAATGAGATTTATACGCACAGTATAGCATCATCGGAGATGACTGTGCTATATATCTCACGTGTTTCTCCTAGATATTTCCAAAGTTACGTTTTGGGCCCATATTTGATAGTCGGTTATTTAACTATCAACAAACACATATCCAATTCAAGGATTTAATTCCATGGGAAAAAACTAACGTTGGTTAAGCCTATAAGCAAACATTAACCTCCTTAATTAATCATTTCATTGATTTAATTCCTCTTGTAAATAGTTGTATCAAAATACTTTTACAGAAATATATTCACAAATCCCTATATTTTCAATTCTTAGAAAATATCCATATACGTATCTTCGGTATAAGTATATTCACAAATCAGATGAAAATTTCCTTTTTATACGATTCTAAAATCATTTATAATCTCCATTATAAATTCTAAAACCATTTATAAATTATTTTATAAATCTCTGGAACCATTTACAAAACTCTTTTATGCATTTCTAAAATCATTTAGGACCTTCTTATTAATCCATAAACCTATTTGTAAAACTCTTTTTATAAATCTATAACCCCTTTCTAAAAATTCTTTTATAAATATCTAATTAATTTATAAAACTATTTTACCTTGTAAATAATCTTCCACTGGACCCTTAAACCATTTTATAAAACTTCCCTTATAAACCCAAGTCCGTTATAAAACTCTATTTATGAATCCCGAAAATATTTATAAAAAAATAAAAATCATTTACTTCTAAAACTATTATATGATAAAAATTATTAATAATAAGCATTAAAAATAAATAAATAATTATTATTAACTTTAAAACATCTTTAAAAAAAATTAATAATTCAAAGACACTATTAATAAAACATTAGTAATTAATTTTCAACATTATTATAAAGAATAATGATAAATTTCTAAAACAATATTAATAAATCATTATTATTAATTTCAAAACATATTAATTATTTAAGCAATTAATCTTCAAAATATTAACATATTGATAAATAACCTTAAAAAAATATTAATTATAAATAAATAACTTTAAAACAATGTTAAATATAAATAAATAGTCATTTTAAAACAATATTAAATAAATAACCTTTAAAACAATATTAAATATAAATAAATACCTTAGGAAAAGGATAGATAAAAAGGGCTGGAATAAAATAGAAATTAAATCTTTTAAAACAAAATATTTCCGAAACCCAAATTCGGATTTTAAAATCATTTCCCATCTCAAAAACCAATTCTAACTCAAATGGCAATTTATAACATTTTTAAAATAATAATTTGAGGCTGATAGCTATTCGACATTTCACGAATATCGATATTGATTTTCTATTACTACTGGGTTTTAGTTTTTGAATATAAACAATGTCATAACCAATAGTGTTCATAAATCAGGTTTCATATCCAATAATTCATATAACAGGAATTTTATTGGAAATAAATCAACAATATCGAGGAATCCCATTGGATCCCTCCAACTTGTCCCCATGCATCACAAACATTAAGTAATTATATAATATGGGACATTCGTTACTAGGCGGGTTTATATAAAGGTCATTCGCTCCAAGGGCGGGAATAAATCCAAACCAACTGATAAAACAACAAATCATCAAAAAATCCAATCAATAATTTTTATCAACTATATAATATTACGGGTTAACCAAAAAGGTGAGTTTAACTCACAATTATTCCAGTTGTCATCAAGGCGTTCTGGATTTTGTATAAATCGAACGATCTTATAAATTACAATTTAGCGTGAAATTCAACAAGCTCTAATCTTTTCCAATTCAATCTCATTACGTAGTATTCGTTGATACGATCCTAACGTGACTGACCGCCTTTGATTTGGACCTAAAACGAACAAGATATTAAATTTACAAGATCACGAACTAAATAATATTCCTTAATTACATAATTAACCATTATAATTACCCATCATTAGCCTAAATCCTTCGTTCAAACTATCAATCCAGGCGCCTATACATATGCGACTCCACCGAACCATCGCTGCTGCCACGCTTCATCGCCGACCATCACATGCTCCCAGAACGAAGCTTTGTCCTTGCTCTTGACATCGATGGTGGTCTGACCATTATTGTGCTGCCGTCGCCTCGAATTTTTCTTAAACGTCAAATGATGTTTCCCCTTTCTCATCACCGTTGGTGGCCACGAGGGCCTATCGTACTCCTCCAGTAGCACCACCCTAACGCCCCCGACCTTCCTATGACATCGCGGCTCCCCACCTTGCCGCCTCCACCGCTGCCGAGCTCAAAAGCTCATTTCTGATCATCGTCCAAATTACAGCGGCATGCCACAATCTGAGGTCCGACCGTCCAATAGGTCGAACTCGAAGTCATCTACAACTTTGTAGTTGGTGGTTTAGCCTTAAACAACCTGTAGTGGTCCCAATGATTTAGGAACGTTGGATTGGGAGAGGGAAATTTTGAAAAACTAATGAACTAAATTCTCTGATAATGTTCGCGCTTATAAAAGGGAGGGGGTATGGCCAAACGTGTAAAAGGGTATGGGCTAAATAGTGAATAGGCATGGCTATTGTATGGGTAAAGTATGGGCTGAATATATGTTATATAATTTAAAAATATTAGGTAATATACATCCTAAAATCTCGAACTCCAATCGAGACGTGTCACCTGGCATTCTATACTAAATACCCATATTTCGAATACAATGGAACTAGTCTCGAGATATAATTTGATCATATAAAGAAGATAGCTTTTCAAACCAAGTTATATTATATAAATTCCTAGAATTAATTTTTAAGCGTTTCGAACTCGTACGATCACATGATACGTCCAATTGTCATGAAATTTGGCAGCGTATAATAACTCACTATTACAGATCCAATGAAACTAGTTTCGTCGAAATCCGAAACAGTGCCCTGGAAGGCTATTTCTACACATTAATTAAAACGATTATTATAAAACAAGCTTAATTGCTTTTAAATTCAAATTCAAAAAGTTTAATATCTTTATTCTTACCCAAATAAAATTTAAATCAACTTCCGAAATCATTTTCATTCACATAAAATTCAAGATATAATTATTTAAACAATCTCATATTCAAATAACCATTATATTTAAATTTTAAGTTGTTTATCTTACAAAATTAACTTTTCAATATCTAAAATCAATTAAATATTCCAAATCCCAATGATTGAAATTCTGGGTCGTTACTTCTTTCCACCTTAAAAGAATTTCGTCCCCGAAATTTCCAAGGTAAGAAAAATGCACCAAATTCATTAACTTTTCAAAACCAATTAGTTGAAATAAATTACCAAATTCTATTAAGCCTTTAACTTTCCAAAATCAAGTTGTCAAAACTTTGTTATCACACCTTTCTAAATCTTAAATTTCATTCATAGTTACTATCTAATATCTTTCCAAGTTACAACATAAACATCAAATTTTAGTTATCAAAAATTTTCTAACGCCTTAAATTTACCAAAAATTTCGCCCGCATCTCCTTTGCGTGACTCGATGGGAAAAACTACAAATTGCCACTACAGGCCCAAACCAACAAAAGAAAACAATAGCCAAGCAGCTCAATCATAAAACCATCAAACCAAACAACAATATAAACATGTACCTATTTGTCGGGCAACCAAAGGCATCAAACTAGCTTTTACTTCTGTATACCTGCATCTTATTTACCAATGTTATTCAATCATATAATCCATAATCGTATTATTTTGCATTTTAATTTTTCAACATTTAATTTACTAAAGCCCATACGATGTACATATATCATCCGTACGCAATATCAAATCTGATCTTTTGCTCGATCACACAATTTTACTTCCGAACTAGTATCGTCCACACAACCACTCTAGTGCGGACTTAGATCCGGTTCCTTGACTATAAACCATCATTCTCCTTGCATATCCATATACTATGATAGGGAACTCCAGAATCAATCAAAAATCATTATCTAGTGTTCGCCATCGAGAATCAAGTGAAAAATTCTAACTCGGATCGATGTAAATCATCTCGAAATTATGTACTCGAATCTGGATCAAACCGTTGTGTGAATAAAATGATATATGTACAACTTACGTATTTATTTCAATTGGTTTCTTATTATTCGGATTCTTTTATTTATATTTATTTATTCATGATTGTTATTCATAGTGCAGAGTCATTTATTTCTCAGTATATTCTTTAAATATTAACATCACTTAAGAACCATTCCACCAAATTTTACTTAAGTTTATTATAAGTATTTTATATAACACTTCTCATGTTTATTTTCACTTTACAACTTAAGTTCATATTCATTTTAAATCAAATTAAATTTCATGTAACTCATTTCATTATTCAGTCTTATCAAACAACATTCTAAACCCATATACAATTTACTAATTTTTTAATTAGTTCATTTCATTAATTCATTTTTTTAACTTAATTTAAGCTAAAATTTCAATTTCAAATTTTGGTTTTCTTAAAAATTTATATCCAACAAATCTAAAAATTTATTATAACTTACTAATTCCAAAAAAATTTAAGTTATAAAACTTATTTTCTCATATTTCCATAAACACTTAAATGAAAATTTCCAGAGTCTTAAACACCCTGTTCCTATTTCAAATTATTTTGAAACAATACTATAATTATTTCCCTTGTATTTCAAAATCAAAACTAGTTTTACTAAAAAAACTCCAATGGTAGCAATTCCCCTCTTAGAAACCCGAAAATGAACGTCGACGATGCTGTAGTCATCATCGAAATTATTTTCTAATGACCAAACTTAAGTTCAGTGCTTTCTTATCACTTTTAAATTCCATTTTAAAAGATTTCCATTCAAAAATATTTTCCAAATAATATTATTATTTTCCAAAACTTTGAAAAATAATTTTCAAAACCAACGGGACTTAAATTCTCAAATTCTCAGCTTTTAAATCCTTTTATTTACAAATCATATTTATCAATTTTCCTCATATATATGATTTCACTATGGTTATATAAAACCATTTCTTAATTGTTTATCTTGTTTATATTACAATAATACCAACTTCTATTTGAACATAACAACAAACAAAAAATGATAATAATCAAATATTATTATTCCCTCACAACCAAACATACAATATATACTATAAAAACTTCTGAAAAATTATTCCTTTATATATAAAATATAATCAAGGTAAAATTATTTCATTTACCTAGTTTCAAAACAATACTATGTCGAATTGCTTTGTTCAAGTGTTTAGAGATCACTATCAATAACGTTAATTATTATATTGAGCATAATCCATAAGCTACTCAACAAATCAATCAACACAATATAAAATCTTTTTATATCACTAACAAATACGCGCTCAAATATATACACTCAAACTCGTTCTAGGGTGCTACTGATCCTACTTATAATGAGTACTCCACCAAAGCCAAGGTTATCGCTTAATCTTCAGCTCTGATACCACGATGTAACAACCCACTTTTCCATATAGTTTAAGCTGACAATAAAACACACATGTCCAACCCAAATTGAATGGAAAGGCGGATAGTTAGGGAAAAAGAAAGAAGGAAGAAGAAAGAAGAGAGAGAAGATAAGAAGAAAACTAAACAACATAGAATCTCACAGCGGAACGAATAATCTATAATATACATCAAATCTTTACACAAAAAGCAAAATGTAATATATATATATATATATACATACAGACATTAATCAATGTATACTAACCTATTTCAACATGGACAGTTACAACAACATGTCCTCACAATTGATGATAAATACAATAATCAATCCAAAGAAAAAATAACCATATATGTGAATACGTCTTTGGCCTCCAGCTCATCTCCTGAAGCTCCAAAGCATCTCTACTAAATCTATAATATGCTCGGTCTGACCCAAGAATTCTAATAAAATAACGCTCGAGTCAGTTTGGAAAACCAGCGTGAGAAAACACACCCAACTAGATTTTAAGTTTTTGTTAATAAAAAATTTAAAATCAAAAGTATCTTGTAAGACCACGCCGCACATAAACACGGACAAGATTTTACCTTATGATAACCAAAACATTTCATATGAAATTCTCTAATATTATAATAGTGTCTAAGATACAAGTACTTATTAATCTTAGCCGAAATTTTTATATTAATTAAATTCCAGCATAACAGGTATACAACTAAAACTATAAAGGCTCGTATTGGAGAATGGATTCCATATAATGACTTAGCTACCAGGGTACCGCCTGTCACAGTGCATCTCTAGAAAAAATAACACCGAGGTCGAACCTATCGACCTCTGCTAATACAGAATCGGCCTACCCTTTATTGGATAGTATCGAATATAATCACCCCTCCGTTAATGGGCCTCGAAGCATACAAATGAGAGATAATATCGACTATAAGTAGAGATGATCATACCTACTTGGGAGCGACCCACTTAGCCCTACTGCATCTCCCCTATTTTAGTCACTCCCGGTTGATGAGGCTTGAGGCTACGTTTACTTTTCATATAGCACTTCCCACTTGGAATGCTAACACTGCCTTCTAGGCAATAAGGAAAGGCCAACATTTATCCATACAAGTTTGTTCTAGGACTGAACGAAATGCTTGAGTGCTCCATCTTCAATTCCATCATCTTCAAGATGTCTACACTTCGAAACACTTGAATTGGATTGAAGTGGTTATCGGATAAAATATCGAATCTCGGTCTCTTTGAAATAACATTCGATAGTTTTCGGTAAACTCAACCAAAGTTCTTTAGTAAATAAACAGTAAAAGATAAGAGCGAAGGTCACCTCCTAACCGTTAGTGGATGGATTTCCTTATCATTTGTCCTAGGAGAACGAAAATATATTTATATGCACAGTACAGCATCATCGAAGATGAGTGTGCCATATAACTCACGTGTTTCTCCTAGATATTTCCAAAGTTACGTTTTGGGTCCATATTTGATAATCGGTTATTTAACTATCAACAAACACACATCCAATTCAAGGATTTAATTCATGGGGAAAACCGACATTGGTTAAGCCCATAAGAAACCATTAACCTCCTTAATTAATCTGTACATTGATTTAATTCCTCTTGTAAATACTTGTATCAAAATACTTTTACAGAAATCCCTATATTTTCAATACTCAGAAAATATCCATATACTTATCTCACGGCATAAGTATATTCACAAATCAGAGGAAGATTTCCTTTTTATATGATTCTAAAACCATTTATAATCTCCATTATAAATTCTAAAACCATTTATGAATTTTTTTTAAATCTCTGGAACCATTTATAAAACTATTTTATGCATTCCTAAAATCATTTAGGACTCCTTTATTAATCCATAAACCTATTTATAAAACTCTTTTTATAAACCTATAACCCCTTTCTAAAAATTCTTTTATAAATATCTAATCAATTTATAATACTCCTTTACCTTGTAAATAATCTTCCCTTGAACCCTTAAACCATTTTATAAAACTTCCCTTATAAATCCAAGTCCATTATAAAACTCTGTTTATGAATCTTGAAAACATTTATAAACAAATAAATATCATTTACTTCTAAAAACTATTATATAATAAAAATTATTAATAATAAATAAATAATTATTATTAACCTTAAAAACATCTTTAAACAATAATTAATAATTCAAAGACATTATTAATGAAACATTAATAATTAATTTTCATCATTATTATAAATAAAAATAAAAAAATTCTAAAACAATATTAATAAATCATTATTATTAATTTCAAACCATATTAATTATTTAAATAATTAATCTTCAAAATATTAACATATTGATAAATAACCTTAAAACAATATTAATTATAAATAAAAAAACTTTAAAACAATGTTAAATCGAAATAAATATCTTTTTAAAACAATATTAAATAAATAACCTTTAAAACAATATTAAATATAAATGAATACCTTAGGAAAAAGATAGATAAAAAGGGTTGAAATAAAATAGAAATTAAATCTTTTAAAAAAAATATTTCCAAAACCCAAATTAGGATTTTAAAATCATTTCCTGTCTCAAAAACTAATTCTAACTCAAATGGCAATTTATAGCATTTTTAAAATACTAATTTGAGGCTAATAGCTATCCAACGTTTCACCAATATCGATATTGATTTTCTATTACTACTAGGTTTTGGTTTTCGAACACAGACAATTTCATAACCAATGGTGTTCATAAATCAGGTTTCATATCCAATAATTCATATAACAGGAATTTTATTGGAAATAAATCAACCATATCGAAAAATCCCGTTGGATCCCTCCAACCTGTCCCCCGGCATCACAAACATTATATAATTATATAATATGGGTCATCCACTATTAGGCGGATATATAAAAGTCATCCACTCCAGGGGTGTGAATAAATCCAAACTAACTGATAAAATAACAAATCATCCAAACATCAAATCAACAATTTTTATCAACTATATAATATTACGGGTTAACCAAGAAGGTGAATTTAACTCACGATTATTTCAATTGTCGCCGAGGCATTCTAGATTCCATCTAAATCGAACGACATTTGTTTTAGTGCGAAATTCAACAAGCTCCAATCTTTCCCAATTCAAACCCATTACATAATATTCATTGATACAATCGTAATGCGACTGACCGTGTTTGATTTGGACCTAAAATGAACAAGATATTAAATTTATAAGATCACATACTAAATAATATAATAATATTCCTTAATTACATAATTAACTATTCTATTACCTATCATTAGCAAAAATGCTTCGTTCAAACTATCGTTCCAAGCGCCTATACATATGTGACTCCACCGAACCATCGCTGCTGCCATGCTTGATCGCCGACCATCTCATGCTCCCAGAACGAAGCCTTGTCGTTGCTCTTGCCATCGATGGTGGTCCGACCCATTATTGTGCTACCGTCTTCTCGAATTTTGCTTAAACGTCGAACGACGTTTCCCCCTTCTTACTGTCGTTGGTGGCCACAAGGGCCTACCGCACTCCGCCAGTAGCACCACCCTAACGCCGCCAACCTTCTTATGCCATCGTGGCCCCCCACCTTGTCGCCTCCGTCGCTGCCGAGCTCAAAAGCTCATTTTCGATCATCATCCAAATTATGGAGCCACGCCATGATCTGAGGAGATCCGACCGTCCAATAGGTCGAGCTCAACGTCATCTACAACTTTGAAGTTGGTGATTTTGCCTCAAACGGTCTATAGTGGTCCCAATGATTTAGGGACCTTAGATAGGGAGAAGGAAAATTTGGAAAACTAATAAACCAAATTCACTGATAATGTTCGTGCTTAGAAAAGGGAGGGGCTATGGCCAAATGTGTAAAGGGTATGGGCTAAATAGTGAATAGGTATGGCTATGGTATGGGTAAAGTATGGGGTGAATATATTATTTAATTTATAAACATCTGGTAATATACATCCTAAAATCTCGAACTTCAATCAAGGCGAGTCGCCCGACGTTCTATACTAAACACTCATATTTTGAATACAATGGAACTAGTCTCAAGACCTAATTCGGTCATATATAGAAAATAGCTTTTCAAACCTAGTTATATTATATAAATTCCTAGAATTAATTTCTAAGCGTTTCGAACTCATACGATAACACGATATGTCCAATCGCCTCTGAAATTTGACACGTATAATAACTCACTATTACGGATCCAATGAAATTGGTTTCGTCGAAATCCGAGACAGTGCCCCGGAAGGCTATTTTCACACGTTAATTAAAACGATTATTATAAAACAAGCTTAATTACTTTTAATTTCAAATTCAAAAGGTTTACTATCTTCAATCTTACCCAAATAGAATTTAAATCAACATCCGAAATCATTTCCATTCACATAAAATTCAAGATTTAATTATTTAAACAATCTCATATTCAAATAACCATTATATTTGAATTCTAAGTTATTTATCTTATAAAATTAACTTTTCAATATCTAAAATCAATTAAATATTCCAAATTCCAATAACTGAAATTCTAGATTGTTACACTTAGACAATATGTTTGTTTACAAGAAGGGCTAAGATATTTGTTGCGATGTAAATTCCAACATCTATATACAGACATGTGAAACCATGTACAACTATTATATTGCATATGTAGATACTCGAATATGTGTATATCATACACATATATACAGTATAATACAAACTATACAGAATAAAACATTATTTATGAATTAAATAAAATATTGATTTCCCTTAAAAACAAAATTTAGAAATGTTCTAAATAAATTTAGACCACATATGCCCAATAAAGATCCAAAAGGTAAAAAAAAATTGAAATTTATCCAATTACCCTACTACGTGCTGGCCCAGATCAAACATTTGTGTCTAAAAATAGATACTTGGATAGGATCGAAGCACCTATACTTGACCCAATGGTGATTACGGCCAAGATTAGGCGGACGATGGTGATTGAGTCCTTATTGACCATGGGAGCTCGATGAATATATTATTCAAACATACATTTGACAAGATGCACCTCAATGAGAAGGATATGAATCCATGTTAGTCCCACACCTAGAGATTTACCAAAGAGGAAAACGAGTTGGTGGTGTGCATCTTACTGTTAGTTGGGTTGGGACAAGGAGACTTCAAGGTTGTGTGGGTATAAATGTTTGTTTTGGTTGATGGATTTTTAGCCTTCAACGCTTTCTTGGGCCAACCGAACCTTTCCAGTATTCGAATTGTGCTTGCTTCATGGAGTTTGATAATGAAGTTACCTATAGAGAATGTAATGGGAGCGATTCTAGGTGCCTATAGCATATGTCGAGAGTGCTACGTCGTAGAGTTAAAAGAGACAAGGCGACGAGAGAGGAGGAAAAATGCGGAGAAGCCTCTCTACGTCAAATCCTGGGAAGCATAGAAATTACCACCCAAGCCCTGGCTCGAGTCCAACAACAAATTTTGCAATCCTATCGCCCCTTGAAAAGAGTCATAGGATGTGTGGGCAGTCCCGACGGAGTTAACGATTGATATTCCAATTGACGACGACGATCCTACGAGGGTTCCCAAGATTAGATCTGACTTTAGCTTGAAGATGAGAAAGGATTTATTAAAGTTTCTTCGGGTGAACACAAACATGTTCGCTTGGGCATATTATGATATGTATGGGATTTCACCAGAGATAGCGTGTCACACATTGAATATGAACCCAAGTTTCCATCCTGTGAAGCAAAAGAGGCATGGTGTGGAAATTGAACAATCCGCTGCGCTAAAGGAAGTGGTGGATAAGCCGAAGGAAAATGGCTTTATCCACGATGCATTATACTCGAAGTGGGTGTTGAATCCAACGTTGGTCAAGAAGGCAAATGGGAAATGGCGGATATGTGTTGATTATTCCGACTTGAATAAAGCATGTTCGAAGGACAACTTCCCTTTACCGAGGATTGACCATCTTGTAAATGGAACAGTCGGACATGAACTTCTATCTTTTATAGATGCGTACTCCAACTTTGATCAGATTATGATGCACGTACCAGAACAAGAGCATATAAGCTTTATCGTAGATTTGCTATTGTTTTGCTATGGAATCTTGTTGTTCGGGCTGAAGAATGTTGTAGCTACTTAACAATGCCCAATGAACATAATGTTTGAAGATCAGAACGGTCGAACGATGGAAGTCTATGTAGACGATATGCTCGTGAAGTCATGGAAATTTGCAGATCACATGGATGAGCTTTCAAAGATGTGCGATGTGCTTTAGACGTATGAAATGAAGCTCAATTCACTAAAGTTGTCTTTAGAGTCGTATCGGGAAAGTTTTTGGGTTTCATCGTAAACTCATGGGGCATTGAAGCTAACCCAGAGCAGATTGAAGCATTGAAATAGGTTGCAGCCCCAAAGAAGAGGAGGGAAATGCAGAGCTTGAACATGAAAGTCACCGCATTGAGTCAATTCATTTTGAATGGGTTGGACAAGTGTATATCGTTCTTTGATGCCCTCAAGAAAGAGAATGAAAGATGTATGGATGAAAGAATGTCAAGGTGCTTTGTAGAATTTGTTAGATCACATTGAGAGACCACCGATACTGTTGAAGCCTTTGGAAAGAGAGGATCTATTTATTTACTTTGTAGTGTCTTCTCATGCACTAAGTGTAGCATTAGTACGGAAGGACAACATATCCAAAGGCCGGTGTATTATATTAACAAATGGTTCATTGAACTGAAAACTAATTATCCAAAACTAGAGAAATTGGCATACTTTTTGTTGATTACTACGAGGAAGTTAAGGCTATACTTCCGAGCTCAATTAATAAAGGTGTTTGACTAATCATCCACTGAAACAATTGCTACATCGACTTGAGCTTCGGGAAGACTGATAAAGTGTAACATTGAGTTGTACAAATATGATATTACCTATCATCCTAGAAGGGCTATTGTAGGACAAGCATCGGTAGATTTCGTTATTTAATTGACCACATAGGATGATGAAGTGGAAGAGGAGTTGGTCTAACTTTCTCAATAGAAGTTATATTTGGTGGGGCCTCTAATAAATGCGATTCCATAGCAGGAGTAATACTTATAACCTTAGAAGGGTGAAGGATCTATTATGCATTAAAGTTAGAGTTCCAAGTGACAAGCAATGAAGCTAAATATGAAGCGCTGGTTGTGGGACTCAAGATAGCTAAGGGATTTGGAGTGAAGACGTTGCATATCTTTAGCAACCCCCAATTGGTTTTTCTGGTCAAGACATAATTCCATGCAAAGGGAGTATAACTTGCCACTTACCCAATGAAGGTGTTAGAACTATTGAGCGATATCGAGCAACTACACCATAATGCAAGTCCTTAGAGAAGAGAATACAAATGTTGATTCATTAGCCAAACTGGCAATTTCTGGGGATGTGCAGCTATTTTGAATTGTATTGGTGGAATTTTTGATGACTCCAAGCATCAACAAGATGGATGTTGATTAGATCATGGAGGTTGTGGAAGAAAAAGAGTCGTGGATGACTTCGATTCAAGATTAATTGCCAAAGTAAACTTTCCGGATTGGAAGGAACGAAAAGCGAAAACTCGTGCGTAAAGTACCTCGGTTCATTATGCAAGAAGGAGTGATGTTTAAGAGAGGATTCTCAGTCCCCCTATTGAGGTATGTTGCCAAAGATGAAGCTAAAAAGATACTTGTGCATGTACATGAAGCAAGCTGTGGCAATCATACCAGAGGACAGACTTTACAAAAAAAGATCTTCGCTATGGATATTTCTAGCCAACTGTTAACCGGGATGCAGCTTATTATTCAAGGAAGTGTGACAAATGTCAGAGATATGTGAATATTTTGAGAGCCACATCTAATAAGCTTACACAATCTGTTAGCCTATGGCCATTTGCAATTTAAGGAATATACAACATCGGAGTAATATCGATATCAAAAGGCGAAGCAAAATATGCGTTAGTTGCTCTAGACTGCTTCTTTAATTGGGCTTAAATGGTACCGCTTACAACAATCACTTTGGCAAAAGTGATCAACTTTGTACATAAAACATTTTATGCAAATTCAAAGTTCCATAGAAGATAGTCACTAATAATGGAACTCAGTTCGAGAGTGTTGAATTCAAGGAATTCTGTGCTCGATATCAGATTAGTAAGAGCTTTGCAGTGGTAGCACACTCATTGCAAAATGGGCATATGAAGGCAGTGAACAAGATCATAAACTCCATTATCAAGTGTAATAGATCACCTCGGAATATACCTAAATTTCAACTCAGAGAAGGGCCATCGAAACTTAGATCCATTATATGGCTCGTTGTTGGTTGGAAAAAGAACTAACAGTACAGAGCACTAACCATTCTTTCAAAACTCACAGCAAATGGAATAAAATATAATATCAAATTGTACCTATTTATTTTAAAACCATTTGAAATTTTATAATACAAAACATCATAAATCTGTCACATAAGATCCATTACATCATTTTTCCAAATACATGGGTCCAACATAAAAATATCATAAAAGATAATAATAACTGCCACAAGCTTAATCTACTCCAACTTCAAGCATCGTCACTATCATCACTCCGTCCTTAACCCATGTTGTAATGAGGAGAGAGTCAAAAAAAATGTCTAGTAAATAAAAACCTCGAGTCTTACCATTTCAGTACTTGGGCAGTATATTTCAAAATAAGAATACGACTATGTATATAAAACCATTTAATATTTCTTATGAGGAAAGGAGGTGAGTCCACAATCAACAAATTAATAATTCCCGAAGCGGGTTTCTAAATCCCATAGCCTAAATCCCACATATAAATATCTAACAATGCAAGAGATAGTACCCAAGCCACTTAGTACCTTTTATTGGAAAATAGGCAGACTCTGGCCATTTAAGACCTCAATTGATGCACACCCCATATTTAATACCTATTCCCAAGGTGAACCCCTTAAAGGTGACTATCTAGCTGATATCGAATGGAATCTTTTAAGCCACTTAAAACTTCTTTATGGAAAGGCACACTCTCAATTAATCACTTAATAACTTATCCCGAAATGGGCCCTTATCGAGGTACCACCTATCGTGCCAAATAACTAGCCCCTTGGCCGTTTAATAATTCATTTGGGGAAAAGAGTTGGGCCCTCAAATAACTAGTTGATACTTCAGGTCCCCAAAGCAAGCCCTCATATTATGACCCATACTCAAAATGACATCTCACATTAGTCCAACTATCCATAGGAACTGTTAGCTAGGTCAACTGGATAGGTTTACCCTACAGAATTTGAGACTAACCTCGCGTCATCATAAATATTTATCAGAGATGTCTCACATCAATAAGAAGTGTACATAACTGTTGGTAGCCTCAAAGTGAAGGACAGACTTCTGTCATGCAACTGTACTGACCTCGTATCCCTATGCCTTAGCTATGATTTAAATACCCTATATATACAATACCCATCTCACCATTTCATAATTAAGGCCCTCATATGGAATCTTCCTCATTACGCTTCAAAATATCAATTACCTTCCTAAAAGGGGAAATTAACGACAATTACTACCTAATTAACTGTGCAATTATACGCCATAACCATACGTTTATTAAGCTAATAGAAATAAATATATATTTTTAACGCCCAATCAATTCTAGCATGCGGTTTATACACCCTAAACTTGCGTTGAATGTTAATTCCTTTAACCATAATACTGATACGAGTCTTTTTCCTTTAAATTCCTAAGATATCAATATCCATAACAACGGATTTTAATATTCATAACAAGGATGAAATATCCATAACCAAAAAACTGCAATAAATATACTTGTAAATAGAAATAGAAAACTAATTTATTACATCAATTAAATGGAATATCCTAAACAATAGGAATTGCAATTCTAATTTAATATTCTATTCAACTCCTCTTTTACGAAGGAATTTTGTGTGGAATAAATGGTGTAAACTACAAATAGCATTCATGCTTTGCACCCTTATTTCATCATTGAAAACTCACAATTTGAATCAAAGAAGGAGAAGTGAAGTAGACTACGAAATTATCAAAAATTGCAGAGCAATATAAATTCCATCAAATTGATATAAATAATTGAGAGTCTCTATCTAGAATTGAAATTTCGAAATAAAAAGAAATTTCGGGGATTTGATCTATTTAGTTTTCGCAATTCCAAAATCCCTAAGGCATATTCAAATCCATATATGTATACTAATCAATTACTGAAATAAAAATACTAAGGTTTCCACTCACAGATTGTCATTAGCTTCTCTTGTGTGGATTTGCAACGCCGAACAAACTCTTTTCCGGGTCTCCTTCTTTTGATACACACTCACAGAGCGAAGGATAGATATATATTTAATTTTGTTAGATTCAAAGAGGTTGGAGGAGAAGAAAATAGATTAAAAGAATAATTAGAAAAGGGTTAGAATTCTTACTTGAATTTCTAATTGAATTTTTGAATCTAATTAAAGAGGTAAAATGGCAAAGGTTCGAGGTATTTACCAAATATTTGTGATTAAAAAGTGGAGATGATAGGGTCCTATTTATAGAAGTTGAAATGCACCAGAACCGTAGGATGGAGTTAGCTGAAAATTGGATAAATCTGGAGCGTTCAAATGCTAAAAAACAATAGCTGCCACCCTGAATAGGGGTCGACTGCCCCCTATAGACCGGGCGACCGCTAGGGGTCGCCGCTTGGGGTCGGAGGTGTCGACCTCTACGCCTATTTGGGGTGCACTGATTTATTTCAGTTGCTCGTTTATTTTATTTTCTAATTAACTTTTAACGTTAACTATTTAACTTAACAGTTACTTAACCCCTAAGTAAAACTACAGTTAATTTTTGAAATTCAAATCCTAAATTTAAATACTCGTTTGAATTTAAATTCAAACTAAATTAATTTAATTCAGAAAACTTCAAACAGTCAAAACTTTTTCGTTTGAGCTCCATTTTCAGCATATTATATATGGAAACAGATCGGAATTTCACCACAAATGCAAGGGAACATATTTCATGGTCAAAGTCCAACTTTTATAAAATTTCTATTTTCAATCCTACCTTATTAATTTAATTCATTTAACTCATTTATGATTGGTTTTACGGGTATTACATTCTCCCCCCTTAAAAGGATTTCGTCCTGAGATTTCAACGGGTGAATAGCATATCGCGCAATAACATCCATGTTACACAAACAAGTTATCTACACAACTATCTACTCAACCAAAGTGCAATTTGATTATATACTGTAGACATGCTAAAATGAGCTCAACCCTAGCGTGAGTGTGTAAATCGTGTAATGCAAGTATGTATGCAAATACCCTAAACATGCATAACAGTTTCTACATGGGTGTAAACTGGCTGTGAAAATGTGTAGCAACCATCTTCTACCATCCAATCTAGCAACCATGATGCAACCAAAATCCTAATTTGGAGAGAAAATTTACCAGTGAAAAGCTCTGGATGAGTGATCTTCATCTTCTTCTCGGTTTTCCATCTACTTTCTATCGGGTTGTCTCCCTACTGTACTCGGGCCAACTTAATTATTTTATTGCAAAGTCTCCTAGTTCCATGCTCTGCAATGCATGTGATGGTTCGGGGCACTGTTAGCTTCGTCACTAATTCCCCCAATTAACAGACTCAACTCTAATAGCAGTGTCTTGAAGGCATTTTTGAAGGTGACAAATTCGAAAAACATTGTGGACTCCTGCCAATTTAATTTGTTAGGAAGCTCCACGCAATAAGCAAGTTTTCCCTATCCTTTCTGAAACTCTGAATGGCCCAACGAATCTAGATGCCAATTTTCCGTACTTGCCTCCCCTAACCACTTTTCTAAGAGGGGAGACTTTGACAAATACCATATCTCAAATCTCAAGCTCTTTCCTTCTTCTGTCCACATAAGATTTCTGATGGTCTTGCGCTTCCTTCAATCGTTTTCTAATCAATTCTACTTTTTCCGTGGTATAGTAGATCAAATCAGGTCCAAGTAATACTTTTTCGGTGGTTTCCTACTAACAACTTGGCGATTTTCATGGCCTCCCATAAAGTGCTTTAAATAGGGCTATACCAATCGTCGCTGGTAGCTATTATTATACGCGAACTCGGCCAATGGTAGGTGCTTCTCCCAATGTCCTTTGAAATACAAAACACAAGCCCTCAACAAGTCTTCCAAAATCCTATTCACCCTCTCCTTTTGACCATCAATTTGTAGGTGATATGCAGCGTTGAGATTCAAAGAAGTTCCCAAAGCTGCTTGTAGGCTCCTCTAGAACTCACTAGTGAACATGGGCCCTTATAACTAACTATGATCCTATGTAGTTAATGCCCCGCTATAACCCCGCTATATCTCATAGCGGATTTCTACCGCTACGATATTTCCATATAGCCCCAAAATATAGCCTTTCCGCTTTAAGCCCCGCTATTTCCGCTATATCCCGTTATTCCCGCTATATTCCGCTATTTCCGCTATATCTTCTTTAATAAAATAAACTGAAAAATTGCATTTATACATTATAAAAATTATGAAACTAATTTATTTGATTTAATTTTTAATATATTTTCAGAATGAAAATACTCTAATATTCTACTAAATTCAATTATGTTATATAAAAGTTTTACGGTTATTTAAAGTATATTCGCACATGTTTTTATTTAAAATTATTTATGTATTAATTATAATTCATTTGAATGATGTTTTTTTCATTTAATTACCATTTATATATCTGTAAAAACATTAAGTACGAGTTTTGTATGCTATTTTAGAGTCATTCGCTATATCCCGCTATATCCTCGCTGTATCCCCGCTATGACTTTTTGCACCTCCACCGCTTTGAATCTGCCGAGCACTTTAACTGCACAGCTATGATCACAAGAATTCCATGCAACCAAACTACGTCCTTGATGTAGATTTGCATGAGAGAAGTGGGAATTCTTTTGTTCCTAACCGGGATAAAATGTGCATTCTTAGTGAGCCTATCCACAACAGCCTAAATAGCTTCATTATCCCTCTAACTTCTAGGCAATCTCCATAAAATCCATTGAAATGTGTTCCAACTTCCAAGTCGGAATTTCCAAAGGTAATATTAATCCACCAGGCTGCCCTTGCTAAGCTTTTACTCTCTGACATGTCAAGCACTTAGCAACAAACTTAGCTACACTATTCTTCGTTCCATGCTAAAAGAAAATCCTCTTCATATCCTTGTACATCCTATCTCCTCCTAGGGTGATTGGTCATCTTTTGGTGGTGAAACTCCATTAGCATCTCTCTTAACAAACTATCAACCATAGGGACATAAAGGCATCCATTCCCTCTTAAGCATCCCTTCTCATCTATTGAACACCTACTAGCGTGGGGACAATGCTCTCCCCTTCTCAGCTTCTCCAAAACCTCTACTAACTTTTCGTCCTTTATTTGCTCAAACTCTATGCAGTCCATCAATGCTGGTCTAATCTCCAAAACTGCTAAAGAGCCTTGGATGGGTTCTATTGGTCGTTGGAAGAAATTTGAGAGGTACTCCAGCTGCCTCCATTCATGTATTACACCTAGGGTAACGTACCTCCGACTAAGGGTATCGGCGACTACGTTCCCTTTTCCAGGGTATACTGAATACTAAAATCAAACGATGCTATATGTTCCATCCATCTCTGCTGCCTAAGATCTAATTTTTTTTGGAAAAAAAAGTATTTGAATGATTTAAGGTAAGTGAATAACTCAAGCCTTTCTCCCAAAAGATAATGCCTCTACACCTTCAAGGAAAAGACGATAGCTACCAATTCCAAATCGTGAGCTGGAATCTTTTCTCATGATCCTTCAGTTGCCTACCAACATAAGCAACTACTTTTCCTTCTTGCATTAGAATTGCTCCTAACCCTATGCCACAAGCATCTGTGAAAACCGTAAATGGTTAGGTTCCATTGAGAATAGTGAGCACAGTTGCACTAGTCAATAACTCCTTAAGCTTCTCAAATGCCTTAGTGCATCTGTCGTCCCAAGAAATGACTAGGTTCTTCTTAGTCAATTGGGTTAAAGGGGCCGCTGTTCTTGTAAAGTTCTTGATGGACTTTTTATATTAGCCTACCAAACCGAGAAAACTTCTAACCTCCGATGCATTCCTATGAGTCTTCCATTCTTGAACAATTTCTACTTTGGCACGGTCTACTGCCAATCTTGCTCAGAAGCAATATGCCCAAGAATCTAACTTCGTTTCAAAAGTGGCATTTAGAAAATTTGGCCTTAAGCTGGTGCCTTCTTAAGGTTCCTAATACCTCTCTTAAGTGGTCCATGTGCTCCTCTTTGTCCTTGGAGCTGTGTAGTTAATGCCCCGCTATAACCCTGCTATATCTCATAGTGGATTTCTATCGCTACGATTTTTCCATATAGCCCCAAATATAGCCTTTCCGCTTTAAGCCCCGCTATTTCCGCTATATCCCGTTATTCCCGCTATATTTTGCTATTTCCGCTATATCTTCTTTAAAAGAAATGAATTAAAAAATAACATTTATACATCATAAAAATTATGAAATTATTTTATTTAATTGAATTTTTAATATATTTTCAGAAATGAAAATACTCTAATATTCTACTAAATTCAGTTATGTTATATAACAATTTTATGTTTATTTACAATATATTCACACATGTTTTTATTTAAAATTATTTATGTATTAATTGAATGTTAAATTTTCATTTAATTACCATTTATATATTTGTAAAAACATCAAGTACGAGTTTTATATGCTATTTTAGAGTCAACCGCTATATCCCGTTATATCCTCGTTGTATCCCCGCTATGACTTTTTGCACCTCCGCCGCATTGAATTTGCCGAGTACTTTAACTGCACAGCCTTGGAGAAAACCAAAATATCATCCACGAACACAACGATGAATTTATTGAGTTGCCTTCCAAATACCCTACCGATCAAATCCTCAAAGTATGTTGGGGGCATTCGTCAATCCAAAAGGCATCACTTCCCACTCATAGAGTCCATCTAGTGTTCAAAATGCAGTCTTCGAATTGCTTTCCTTTGCAATCCTTAATTAATGAAATCCAGTTGTTAAGTCTAGTTGAGTAAAGACTTTAGCTCCTCCAAGCTAATTGAACAAGTCGTTTATCCTAGGTAAAAGGTACCTATTCTTCCTTGTTAACTTGTTCAATTCCCTACAGTCGACACAAAGTCTCAAAGAACCATCTGCCTTAGTGGAGAAAACAACAGGGGCTCCCCACTCCGAAGTACTCCTACAGATTAATCCTTTCTTTAATAGTTTAGAGATTTGCTTATCCAATTCTCTTCTTGCTTTAAGGGCTATGTGTTTTAAAGGCAGGATCTCTGGCCTTGCATCCTTCTATAAATCTATTTGGAACTCGGTCAACCTATGGGGTGGGAGACCAAAGATTTCCTCAAAGACATCAGGAAATACATAAACTACGGGTACGGATGATGGTTCTCCAACAGCAGATAGACTTAGTGAGTATAAATTGCTTAACTCAACTAAATTTTGGCGTGTATAGAGAATTTCTAGGTCACGGCCTCCATAACTTCTTAATCATACAACCATCCGATCACAATCAAGAATTTCTCCATAATATGCTAACCAATCCATACCTAAGATAACTCAACTACATATGAAATCAACGTCGCATATGTCGAACACTAGGTCTTTGCAAATAAGATATATATGTGTCGAACTCCCAATAGGATTAGAGACCACTATAGTGGTGACAATTTGGGTTTAAAGGTTTAAAAATTTACTATATTCCTAGCTATAAAGGAATGCAATGCCATTGAATCAAATATGGTAGGAATTATAACCTCAGAAATAAGAGTATACCTTCTAATGCTGCCTTCCCTTTGTGTCTCGGTGGTCTACTAGCAATAGAGATGACTTCAATAGCATAAACGTGTCTGCTTAATCCTTCCTTTTCTAACTTAGGGCATTGATTATTGAGGTGCCCTTCCTCGTGGAAATTAAAGCACTTCCCTTTAAAAGCTTCCTTCATCAGGCTCACCCTACATTCTTTAGCTTCATGACCTTTCTTCTGGCATCACTTGCACACCTTATCATCCTTCTTAAATTTCCCCTTCGACTTCTTATTAGCTCAAAAGCTTCCCTTCTTAGACCCTCTTTGCTTTTGGGCAGGTGCAGCCTTCTCCTTTTCTTTCTCCTTATCATCCACATTGGCCATGTATAGCATGACCATCTCCACCAACATCTCATACGTGCACCAATAGGTGCTTGGGTCAACAACATTTCCTTAACGAAGAATTTAGGCCCTTCATGAACTTCATGGCCTTTTTTATAAGTGTATCTATCAAGCTCAACCGAATTTAGCCAACTCCATGAACTTAATTATGTGCTCCTTAAGAGTGGAGTCTCCTTACCTAAGCTAAATGAATTTCTTCAATTGTAGACTCATTTTTGCCCTAGAAATAACCTTATCGCAAATCTATTCTTGAATTCCTCCCATAAGAAAATCCTTCCAGCATTTTCCTCAATCACTAAGTACCACTAGTCTAAAGCTTCTCCTTTGAGGTACCAAGCTTCCATCCCCCTCTTTAGCTGATCTTCCCAACCAAGCTCTCTAAATATCCTTTCACAATCATTAATCCATGCTTTAGCTTCTAGATATTCTTCGGTTCTAAAGTATGTCTTTCCTTCTATATTAAGAAAGTCCTTACATAACTTAGGAAAGTCAATAGGATGGAGTGCTACATTGGCAGATGGGATAACAGGTGCCACCGGTGCAGCTGGAGGAATAGGATATTGTTCGACAGTCCTAAGATATTGTGTAAACCATTCGGGCATTCCATAAATGGGAGGTCTTTCACTGGCAGGGATCCCATTTCAAGAAGAAGATTGATTATTAGCCATATCAACTATCTGTAGGTTAAATTTATAATGATGATTTCCTAAGATAGTATTATATGCAGAAAGGAAAAAGGTTGCCTAATGTGTGTGTGTGTGTGTTCAAAGAAATATGACATGTGTGTGTATAGAAAGAATTTTTGAAAATTCCTTTTCAAAAACCTTTTCAAAAATAACAAGTACGCCACTCGTACGTATAGTTTCCGAGTTGATCGAGTAACCTAGGCTCTGATACCAAATATAACAACTCACCTCGAAATAGGCATAAATTTCGATCCAGAAAAGGCCCATCGATACTTAGATCCATTCTAAGGCTGATCATTGGTTGGAAAAGAAGTAACAGCATACTGCAATAACTATTCTTTCAAAACTCACAGCAGATGGAATAATATAATATTAAATTGTACCATTTATTTCAAAACCATTTTAAATGTCATAATACAAAACATCATAAAACTGTCACATAAGATCCGTTACATCATTTGTCCAAATACATGGGTACAACATGAAAATGTCATAAAAGATAATAATAACTGCCACAAGCTTAAGCCACTCTACTTTCAAGCATCATCACAGTTAGCACTCCATCCTTAACCTATGTTATAATGAGAAGGGAGTTAGAGCAACAAATGTCTGGTGAATAAAAACCTCGAGTCTTACCATTTCAATACTTGGGAAGTATTCAAAATAAGAACATGTCTATGTACATAAAACCATTTAATTCTTCTTATAAGGAAAGGAGGCAAGTCCAAAATCAACCACTTAGTACTTTCCATTCCCAACGCATGTTTCTAAATCCCAAAACCCAAATCCCACTTCATAAATATATAACAATGTGAGAGATAGTACCCAATCCACTTAATACATTAATTGGAAAATAGGCAGACTCTATCCATTTAAGACATCAATTAAGGCAGACCCTATCATTTAATACCTATTCCCAAGGCGGACCCTTCAAAGGTTACTATCTAGATGACATCGCATGAAATCTCTTAAACCACTTAATACTTCTTTATGGAAAGGCAGACTCTCAATCAGTCACTCAATATCTTATCCTAAAGAGGACCCCTGTCGAGATACCACCGATCGTGCCTAATAACTAGCCCCTTAGCCATTTAATACTTCATTTGAGGAAAAGAGGCGACCCCTCAAATAGTCACTTAATACCTCAATACCCTGAAGCAGGCCCATCGTATTATGACCCATACTCATAATGACGTGTAACAATAGTCTAACTATCCGTAGGAACTGGTAGCCAGGTTAACTGGGCTGGTTTACCCTACAGAATTTGGGACTAACCTCGCATCATCACAAATATTTATCATAGGAGATTTCTCACATCAATAGGAAGTGTACACGACTGTTGGTAGCCTCAAAGTGAAGGGCAGACTTCTGTCATGCAACTCTATAGACCTCACATCACTATGACATAGTCATGATTTAACTACTCTCCATACATATATATAATACTCATATCACCATTTCATAATTAAGGCCTTATAAGGTATCTTCCTTCTTACGCCTCAAAAAATCAATTACCTTCCTAAAGGGTGAAATTATTGATGATTACTACCTAATTAAGTATGCAATTATATGCCACAATTATATGTTTATTATGCTAATAGAAATATATATATATATATATATATGCCCTTAATCAATTCTAGCGTGTTGTTTATACACCCTAAATTAGCGCTAAATGTTAATTTCTTTAACCATAATACTAATATGAGTCTTTTTCCTTCAAATTCCTAAGATTTCAATATCCATAGCAATGGATTCTAATATTCATAACAAGGATGAAATATCCATAAACAAAACGGTAATAAATAGACATGTAAATAGAAATAGAAACCCAATTGATTACATCAATTAAATGGAATATCCTAAATAATAGGAATTGCAATTCCAATTTCATATTCTATTCAACTCCACTTTTATGAAGGAAATTTAGGTGGAATAAATCATGTAAACTACAAATAGGATTCGTGCTCTACACCCTTATTTCATTATTGAAAACTCACAGTATGAATTAAAGAAGGAGGAGAAGTGGAGTAGACTATGAAATTATCAGAAATTGCAGAACAATATAAATTCTTTCAAATTAACATAAATAACTGAGAATCTCCATCTAGAATTGACATTTCGAAATAAAAAGGAATTTTCGGTAATTTTATCTATTTTTTCGCAATCCCAAAACCCCTAAGACATATTCAAATCCATAGATATTTTTTAATCAATTACAGAAATAAAATTACTAAAGTTTCCACTCACAGATTGTCCTTAGCTTCTCTTGTATCGATTTGCAACGCCAAAGCAAGTATCCAGATCTCCTTTTTTGATATATATACACAGCGAAGGATATGTGTGTTTGTGTGTATATAATTTTATTAGATTCAAAGAGGTTGGAGAAGAAGAAATTAGACTAAAAGAATAATTAGAAATAAATTTGAATCCTTATCTAAATATCTAATTGAATTTCTAAATCTAACCGAAGAGAGAAAATGGCAGAGGTTCGAGTTATTTCTCAAATATTTATGAATAAAAAGTGGAGAGGATAAGATCATATTTATAGAAGTTGAAATGCACCAGAACTATAAGATGGAGTTAGGTGAAAAATAGATAAATCTGAAGTGTTTAAATGCTAAAAACAATATCCACCACCCTGAATAGTGGTCGACCCCCCTCCCCCCAGAGACCGATCGACCGCTTGGGGTCGGAGGTGTCGACCTCTACCCCTATTTGGGGTGCGCTGAATTGTTTCAGTTGCTCGTTTATTTTATTCCCTAATTAACTTTTAACGTTAACTATTTAACTTAATGGTTAATTAACCCCTAAGTAAACCTACAATTAATTTTTTAAATTCAAACCCTAACTTTATATACTTATTTGAATTTAAACTAAATTAATTTAAATCTAAAAACTTCAAAACACATAAATATTTATGTTTATCTCCGTTTTCAGCATATCATATATTGGAACAGATTAGAATTTCGTCACAAATGCAATGGAATAACTTTTGTGGTCAAATACTAACTTTTATAAAAGTTTTATATTCAACCCTACTTTATTTAATTTAATTCACTTAGTTCATTTATGGTTGATTTTATGGGGTGTCACAAAGCAATTGAAGAGAGGGAAGCTCGGTGGGTGAGTTGCAACTAGCATTTTGGGCTTATCGAATGACATAGAAGTCTGCAAATGGACATACTATATTTGCCTTAGCCTAAGAAACCAAGACCATGATTTTGATCGAAGTTGAAGCCCCTTCTTACAAAATAATTTACTATGATCTTAAGAAGAACAAGGAACTCTTGCTTGAGTTCCATGATTTGGTCAAAGAAAAGATAGAAGAGGCTGCAGATCTAAAGTTTAATGCTCAAAAGTGTGGGGGTGGCATGATAGTTTGGTGCGAAGGTTAGAAACTGTAACTTCAAGTTAGGCAAACTCATATTTAAACAGGTCTTTCTGGGTATGGGTCTCTTGGTCCAAATTGGGAAAGTCCCTATGTGATTGCATGTAAGTTTAGGGATGGAACTTTTAAGCTATCAGTAGTTGATGGGGTCTCAATTCCACGGGTATGGAATAGTGAGCACTTACAATGCTATTTTACTTGATTTCCTTTTTGTAAATAAGGAAACCTATGCATCAAGATTTGATGTTGTTGACGCCAAAAAATGGGCATCAACAGCCAATAGAATCTAGTAGAGATTAAATGAAAAATGATTAAAACATAATAAAAATCATAAATGAACACATAGATTTTTATAGTGGTTCGGCAATCTTGGCCTATGTCCACTTTATATTTTTATTGACCTTCCACTTGATTATGATTACAAGAATGTTTGGATCAGCTAGGATCCTTTAGTAAATAGTAAAGAATAAAAATGGCAAAGCCTTGGCAGGATCCCTTTTTTGATACAATGCCTGCTGTATTTATAGGAGAAGACGTGCATGGATCAGACTGAAATTTTGGCAGAAGATTCAGGAGACCAAGATGAGGCCACCTAAAAATTTCCAAACCCATCGGGGCCCACAATAGAGAAAAGTAATGATCCCTATTCGTGTGTCCAAATGGGCTACGATCCCTATGAGAGATTCCCCATGATGTTAAGCACTTGCTCCCTAAATTTCATGCAATTCCGACGTACGGTTTGTGAGATATTGCATTTTCAGTGAAGTAGTGTTGCTTGAATTCTGATTTCTTTTGATCCCTCTAAAGGGAGTTATGCCAATCCCTCCAACGTCCTCTAATTGGAATGAGATCCCTAAGGGGTGTTCCACATGTTTTAGTAAGCTTGTACTCCAGGTTTCATGTTGATAACATGTGTAGATTTTGAGTTACTGACCGATCATCGCTGCAAATTTGAGTTATGGAATCGATACGATATGATCCATAGTGTTGAATATGGATCGTACCTGATCCATCTTTGGGGGCTAGTGAGCTTTCATGCTTCCCCTTCATATTATCATCTATGCTTGATTTTTGGACCCTAAAATCATTTCTATGGGTTACTAGCCTTAATGGCAATCGAGTCTAACTTTTCTAGTCAGTTCGGATATAGCTGGGTCAAAATATCGGATAACATTTGCCCCTAAAGTACATCTTATTACGTACATGACGTGTTTTGAATCGAAGCAAGTTAGAGTTGCTGGAAAGAAATCCATCCAGTTTCCTGAATAGTCGCCATCCTTCCGTTGAATTGTCTTCCCAAAGTGTTGTATCTCTCTTTGATCGTCATGATGCTTGGTCAATTTCCAATAGTATAAATTCTGGGTTGTATTCCATCAGTTGTTTTCTGTGCTCGGTTTTATGGAGCTAGTAAGCTTTGTCTATCTGGTCTAGTTATTTCTTTAATAACTCCAAGTGAAAATTCAATTTCTATCGAATTCAAAAAATCGAATTTTTTGAATATATATGTGCACGTTCAGGTACACGTTCTTGTTATTAGCTCCCAGATATGTTTGTACGCTCACGAGTCATCACCAATTTCTTCTAGTTTAATTGCAATTTGATTGCAATTCATTGTTTATATTTTATTTTATAATGAAATAGGGGTTGTAATAAGTCACTCAATGAGTGGGGACTTTAAGTTTTACAGGGATGATGGCCCGAGAGCCATAAGCCAGGGCGAATGGAGTATGGCCAGTCGCGGACTTGTGGGTGGACTTGTAAGCCCATAATGCTGTTGGGAGTTCATCCATTTGACTAGCCTCTGGACTTTTCCAAATGCTTCTTTGGAATGGACTTTATGATTTTGTTAATAGCTTCAACCTGTCCATTTGCTTGAGGGCGAGCAACTGCCGCAAATCTCTTTCCAATATGATGCCAATTGCAGAAGTCTTTAAATTTAGCGCCGTCGAATTAGGTTTGATTATCAATTACAACGGTTCGTGGAAGGCTAAAATGACAACTGATGTTCCGGACAATGAAGTTGATTACTTTTTTTTCATTGTGATCGCGGCTAAAGGTTCAGCTTTAGCCTATTTGGTGAAGTAATCCACTGCTCTGATGATGTATTTCGCACCATATTTAGAAATCGACAAATAGCAGATGTTGTCAATACCCCAAGTGGCGAACGACTATGGATTGACCATTTGAGTAATTTCGTCGGTGCGGCTCTCGGAATTTTTGGAAACATCTAGCACTTGTCGCATTGTCTAGTGTGATCAGCTGCATCTCGATTGACAATTGGCCAATAATACCCATAGAGGATTATTTTCTTTGTCAAGGTTTGCCTCTTGGTGTGATCGTTGTATTCTTCCTCATGGACTTCTCTCAAGACTCGTTTGATTTCATCATGGGTAATACACCAAAGCAGGGGAACGGAGAAAGCCCTTTCTATACATGACTCCTTCTTGGATGATGCACCATGAAGCTTTGAGAAGGATCTGTCGATTTTCATTCCTTCATTCATGAAGAATTCCCCATTGTAGATTGTCTTTGAAAGGATTCATCCATGTCTCCTTTTCTGTCTTCGTCTCCAAGATCAAGTCGATCTTCATCTTTCAGTGCTTGGAATGTTAAGTACTTTAACCGGGTCAAGTCTATTTGTTGTGCATCCCCAGAACTGGGTAGCTTAGCCAGTGACTCGGCTTTCCATGTTTTTCTCCGAGGATGTGTGAAATGGTGTAATATTCGTAGTCGGCCAGTAGCTCTTAGACCTAGCTGAGATAAGGAGCAAGACATTGCCCCCTAGCAAGATAATCTTCCCTGACTTGGCATACTACTAACCAGGAATCACAAAATATATGTAAAGTTTCCACTCCCAGTTCTCTAGTAAGCTTGAGCCTGGCGATTAAGGCTTCATACTTAGCTTCGTTAGTTGTTGTAGGGAAGTCGAGTTTTAGGGCGTAGCACATCGATCGTTCCTCAGGAGTCATTAACATAACTCCGGCGCTAAAACACCGATCATTGGATGCTCCATCTGTGTACATTTTCGATCGGTTGGTCGGTTCTCCACTGCTCTTCTGATAGTCGTCTAATGCAATGAATTCAACTATGAAGCCCGCTAATGTCTGTCCTTGGATAGCTCTTCAAGGGAGATAAGTGACATCAAATTGGCTTAGTGCGATATTCCACTTGAGCAACCTTCCGGACATCTAAGGTTGCTGTAGGACCTATCATAACGGTTGGTCGGTGTAGATGTTGGTGGGATGAGCCTGGAAGTAAGGGCGAAGCTTTCATGATGCAATCAACAGGCAGTACGCGAGCTTTTCCATCTTTGGGTAGTTTCTTTCACCACTTGCCAATCGCTTGCTAACATAATATACTGGCCTCTGGATCTGATTCTCTTCACGTAATAGTTTGGCACTTATGGCGTGTACTGGCACCGCTAAATAGATGTATAAGTCTTCACAATCCAGTGGCTTGGATAGGATGGGAGGTCTCTTTAAGTGATCTACCAGAGCTTGAATTGCATATATGCAATCTTGCATCCATTCAGAGTTCCTCTTCCCTCACCTAATCAAGTCAAAGAAAGGAATACACTTGCCGGTAGCCCTAAAGATGAAGCAGCTTAGGGTGGCAATCTTCTCATTTAAGCTATGTACTTTCTTAATCGTTCTCGGCACTAGGATGTTTTGAATTGCTTGAATCTTCTCAGGATCCGCCTTGATTTCACAAGAGTTGATGATGAAACCCCAAAATTTCCCTGACGCAACGCCAAAAGAGCATTTCAAGGGATTTAGTTTCATTCCATATTTTCGTAGAATTATGAACATCCCCGCAAAGTCATCGATGTGGTCGTTTGATCGTCTTGACTTCACGAGCATATCAACCACATATACTTCTATCGATCGCCCGATCTGGTCTTTGAACATCATGTTGACCAGTCTCTGATAAGTAGCTTCAATATTATTTAGTTCAAACGGCATCACAACATAACGATATAGCCCTAGATCGGTAATGCAGTTGGTGTGCTCCCGGTTGAGGACGTACATCAGGATCTAGTTATATTTGGAGTACACAACCATAAATGAAAGCAGTTCATATCCAACGATTGAGTCTACCAGCTGGTCGACCCTCGAAAGTGGAAAGCTATCTTTCGGGCAAGCTTTGTTTCGGTAAGAGTAGTCGGCTCATGTCTGCTACTTTCCTTTATCTTTTCTCACAAGAACTGGATTGGATACCCATTTCGGGTAGAGGGTGTTGCGGGTAAACCAATTGTTTTTGAGTTTATCCACTTCCACTTTAAGTGCAGCAGATCTCTCCAGATCCATGATATGTTGCTATTGTTTCACTGGGACATGCCTCGGGTCGATATTCAATGCATGGCTCATGATAGTTGAGGAGATCCCACACATGTTAGAATGTGTCTAAACGAATACATCAAGATTTGCTCAAAGAAAACCATCTAATTCCTTCATCATCGTTGCACTGAGCTGTGATCCGATCTTCTGGACCCGTGATGGGTCGTCATGGTTGATCGTACGTCGATTGTTAGTTCAATGGGTGCATCCTTGGATTCTTTGGGCTCCTCTTCTTTATTTTTGTGGTCTACATCTTTATAGAACCGTCTGTGCTGTTATTGCTTGATATTGTCCTTATGTTGTAAGATGAAAAATGCTTAAATGGATTTACCCAAGCAACGGGATCGGTTTCGATCCCCAGTTTAAGTGGAACTTAGCAGTTTTTGATTTGGCATGAACATATTAGACCATGTGAACTCAAAATCAAACAATAGGACATGCCATATATGACTTGCATACTTGAACTAGTTTATGGCCTTGAACTAAATGTTTACCACTTCAGACTTGAATAGGTTAGCATATTTGTACTTGTACGGATTATAACATGTGCACTGAGTGAACTTGAATATGAATGTTAGATTCTTATATGTCGATAGCCGATCCTTGAGTTCGAACGTAGTGTTTTCGCATAAAAATCAACGTGAAATCCTATTGGGATGGTCAATGATGACGGTCACTCCGGTCAAATCCCAATGTCTTGTCATGAACCGTTGAGTCTGATAGTGATGGGTTTTAGACGCTTTTAGCAATTATCTGCGATGGTTAAAGATTTGGCTTAAAGGAGCGTTGAATCAAACACCAAGTAGAGTTTAGTCTCTTGTATTTGAGGAATGCACTTTCCATTCAATGTACTCACTTCTGTTACTCGTTGTTTGGGTTGGAGTGATGGTCAGTTGCTAATGAGCTTGGGCATCAATTTAACAATTCTATCTCTAGGCATCCTTCCGATCGTAGCCTCGAGTCATTGTAAACACCAGGTATGAGTCACACTATTGAGTTATCACAGTTAGTCTTTGGATGGTCACACTTCTAACCCCGGTCTCAAGTTGATAAATGTACTGCATGGATGGTCGAGTCTCGTCCTAGTCGTGTTTATACTCCCACCTAAGCTCCAAAGACTTAGAGTTGATCAATGAATGGTCAGATCACATTCATCTTATTTCTCGCTCGTACCCCCGAAGTCTGGGGCATACAACGATAAAGTAGGAGGCAAGTCATGTCCAGTCAGTGATTGATGCTCTCCTTGCTAGACCATGGGCAAGGATTAGTGTGCAGACGGTCGAGTCATGTTTGTTTCGTACTACTCTTTTGGTCGGAACATGGTAAGAGTCGACGAATGAACGGTCACGTCGCATTCATTCGGATCTAGACAGTTAGTCGCGTCCATTTGGATTCATATTCTTCCACCAGGTCTAGGGATAGAGTTGGCTCAGGTGTAGTCGGGTCATGCTCATCCAGTTTCATACTCCTCCTGATGGATCAGAGGGTGTTGGAGAATTAATGATCAAGTCACACTCATTCGTGGTTTATTCTCCTATCCACACTCTGGTGATCGAAATATTTCGAAGGACATCTGGGTCACATCCATTTATGTTTGATGTGGATCGATATTAACCGTCAACCCAGCAGGACAATATGGAAAGCTTGGATCGACATTGCCTGTCGACCCGGTGGTACTATATAGTCGGTCGCATGTAACTTCGGATGTCATTTCGATTAGTTTTGTATTGAGGCCTTCTTGCAGTCGTTGCCTTAAGTTGTAAAGATCACCTAACCGGAGCTATAGTAAGATCTCGTATTCAACTTGTAGTAGTTTGTACTCTTGTTCCCATTCTTGGGTTAGCAGAATTTGTTCGTTTACGGTCGAATTCCATTCGTGGTGAGTTTTTACTCCTCCTATCAAGTTCAAGTCGGAGTTTATGGAATATTGAGTGGTCAAACCGCACTTATCTATTTCTTTATACTCATATCCATACTCTGGGATAAGAGTTAGTTGGCAGGTGGTCGAAGGGTATCCAATTTATGTTTATACTCCAATCCGCACCGGGGGACTAGACTTATTTGCTAGACGGTCGTGCCGCGTCCATGTCTTGGTTTGGGTTTTGGGTTTGCCGATGTTTGGGCAAGGTTTGGATAGTTCGCCATACCTAGGGCGCAATAAGGTCATGGACGGACGTATCACATCCTCTTTGGACTGGAAAATCAAACCACATCCAATTAGGCTTGGGCTCTTAAACTGCCCCCGACACCCAGGGCACAAGTTGATGCATGGACGATCATACCACGTCCACTTCCATTTGGATCCAGTTTCTGCTGAGCCTTGGGAGTAAGACGAGTATTCAGAAGAACTTCAAGCTCGAGCACGGGAGGAGATGGTCAGATCGCATCCACTTTGAGTCGTGTGTTTGCCCCCAAGTAAAGGGCAAGAGTTGAGGAGTGGACAGTCGAACCACGTTAACTTTTTGTGTTTATACTCTTATCCACGCTCTAGGGACCAGAGTTTTATGATGGGTAGTCAGTCCCACCCGTTTGATGTTTATACTCAGTCCGCGCTCTGGGAACCAGAGTTGACAAATGGAAGATCGAACTGTGTCCATCTTTTTGTGTTTATACTTCGGTCCACACTCCAGGGACCAGAGTTTTATGATGGGTGGTTAGTCACACCCGTTGATGTTTATACTCTGGTCCATGCTCTGGGAACCAGAGTTGATCAATGCATGGTCGAACCACGTCCATCGTTTTGTGTTTATATTCCGATCCGCACTCTGGGGAGTAGAGTTTTATGATGGGTGGCCAATCACACCTGTTGATGTTTATACTTCGGTCCGCGATCTGGGAAACAGAGTTGATCGATGGACGGTCGAACCACGTCCATCTTTTTGCGTTTATACTTCGATCCACACTCTGGGGAGCAAAGTTTTATGATGGGTGGTCAATCACACCCGTTTGATGTTTATACTCCAGTCCACGCTCTGGGAACCAGAGTTGATCGATGGACGGTCGAACAGCATCCATTTTTTATGTTTATACTCCGATCCACACTCCAGGGATCATAGTTCTATGATGGGTAGTCAATCACATCCGTTTGATGTTTATACTCTGGTCCGCGCTTTGGGACCAGAGTTGGTCAATGGACGGTCGAACCGCATCTATCTTTTAGAGAGAGTTTTCGGGTGGACGATCAGGTCACATCCACCTTAAGCTGCAGTCGTGTCCACGTGTTATGTAACGACCCGATATTTTGGACCATTCGCGTCCATTATAAGTGTATAGGTAGACACTCATGCCGGAGTTGAATTGCTCAAAATACCGCGTTGTTAATTTAAATTTGGCAAAACTGAACATATACAGTAATGAATAATCACAGATCACAGACACAGAGTAATAAGTGCAGCGGAAATAAAAGAGATAGTAGTTCATGAAGCTACTATATGAATATATAAAATACATCAGAGTTTACAACAGAAGAGTAATACGATACATCAGAGTTAAACTAGATACAACGGAAGAGTAATAGATACAAATCAGAATACATCACTGGAATCATCGAATATCTGAAAGCTGGATAGATAGCTGGATCTCCAAGCGAAGCTCCAACTCCAAAGGCGAGTCTCGAAAGCTGAACTACTCAGTCTGACCCGAGCGTAAAGCAAAACACAAAACACTCGAGTCAGGATTAACATTCTCATATTAATAAATCCAATCTCAAGTGAAATAGCAATTGAAATACAAGTAACTCAAAGGACGTTGGAATAACCATCCTTTAAGGATCCGTTAAACTATCTACTAGGTAGTAATGTACGCTAAGTAGATAATGTCTATCAGTAATATAAAGATATCAAAGTAGGGTTAAGCAGGGCCCATACACCTCTTAACCTGTTTATTCCCAAAAGCATATACAAGACCGTAGTTTCCCCAAAACCGGAAGTCACCAGAGGGCAATCCATATACTAAAGGTACAAATCAAAATCGTAGTGGTCGCGAATAGGATAATCAGTATGACAAGGTACATGAGGCGATACCAACTAGGATACTAGTAGTTGCCTGATCCGGACTGATGTTGGGCATAGCAGCTACTACCCCAACACCGCGAAACAACACTCCCAAATCGAGGGGTGCACCCAAATCGAATCACAATAGTAATAGATATGGTATCGAAGAAGTGTGTCCGCTAGAGATGGCGATCCTCAATGGCCCGGCGCGGCTCCTGTTTTAGTCATGTCAGGGGTCATCCAAAATCGTTCTCTTTCTTCAGTCAACGCGTACATCATTCCATCCACTTCATTCTGGATCATTACTCCGCGTATAGTTATTAAAGTGGTTTTCGGTTCAGATAGAGAGTATATCCATTACCGATCCCGGTCTCTTTAATAACTTTCGTAATTATTACACCGATTGGTCGTTTATATATTTCAAAAACCAAATCAATTTCAATTTCAAATAGAATTCATAAATCAACATTTCATTTGTCTTTCTAAAACAATTTCCAAATTTTCGTTTCAAAACTTCCAATTTTCCGTTTCAAAATCTTATAATTCAATTTCAATTTCTATTTAAAACAATTCAAATATTGATTCAAGTTCGTATATAAGTTTCATTCCGAAATCATTTAAATAAATTCTATTTAACATTCAAATCAATTTAAACTCATTTATCGATTTCATTCAATATTCGTTAAGTTACTTTATCATTCAAAACAATTTCTATTAAATTTCCAATTCATTTAATCAATTCTTAAGTTCAACTTCATTAAAACAAAACTTACAATTTTGAATTAAACTAAATTCGTCAAATCAATTCTCCAATTACAAGTCTTACATTAATTCCAAAATATCACATTTTCATTTCTTGTTAAAGAAAATTCAATTTCAATTATTTATTTACTTACTTTAAATAATTTCCAAAACTTAATTAATAAAGAAAACTCAATTTCAATTATTACGAAGTAAAATTCACTTATTCAAAAATTCCATTTAATTTAATCATTAAATAATTCAATCTTATTTAATTATTAAATAATTCAAACTTAATTATTACATAATTTCAAAGTTTAATAATTTCAACTTAATTATAATTTTCAACTTAATTTATTAAATCATTTCCAAGTTTAATAATTTCAAACTTAATTATAATTTCAAACTTAATTTAATCATTTCTCAAATTAAACAACAATTCTTTCATCAATTACATTGTTAATATTTTGTTTCAGATTATTATATATTAACATTTTCCTTTCATTAAAATTCAAATTTCAACTTCATTTCAAAAGCATATTATTTATTCAAATAAATCTTCAATTTATTTTCAAATCAAATTATTGACCAATCGGGTTTTATTTAATTTTCTTTCCTAGGTCAAAGTTCAATTTGGGTATTTATCATTTCAACCCGATTCCAATTCAATTCAAAAATCAAAACATAACAAAGGGAACTTGCAGTGTGATAACTGGGATGGTGTCAAAGTAAATAAACAATCAATAACAACAATCAATATCAATCCAATAATCAATTCAAATAATCCCGAAATAACCGTATTAATTCGCATTGTTATTTGTACGAATTAATATAATTATTTCTAGAATCTACACTATCATTTCATGTAGATTAAAGATTATTACATCACGGTTTTTCACTTGTCATATATTACGATTACATATATCATCAGTTTAAACAACATACAATTCAATGGTTCAAGGGATAATTAACACTATTCTACGTGTCAATTTATTTAACATTTAAAGGGGTCATACTATACAAATGTCAGTTAATCAAATTTAACATTTAATTATCCTATATCAAATTCAATTTCATATTGTTTATCAATTTAACATCAACCATTTAACGTCCAATATAAACATCAACAATCAATCAATTATCAGCCAAACTGTATTATCATCACATAAATAATTAACAGATAATGGTGTCAGATGTCACAGGTGAACTGATACAGGTAATAGCATATATAACAGTGTAATTAACTAACAGCAGCATATTTCAATTGTCGTTTCAATTGAAATCAAATTTAATAAATAAAAGAACGTTAATCGTGAGTGAGTGCTCACCTTCCGAGGTTAGATATGGTTCGACAAATGGACACGAGCTACGAATCCAAGCACGAATTGCAAAGCAAGGCGAGATTGGCACGAATTCGGTGAAGAACATGCACGATAGGCCAAAAGCTGGTAAAGTGGAAATCGATGAGAATCAATCAGAATCATTTTTTTTAATAAAAACTGAAAATACATACATAATTATTATATTATTTATTTATATATTTCAATTCTAGACAAATACTAAGATAATATAGCTTCCACATTATTATCAAATCAAACTCATATACATTATTATAGTGTAAAGTTTATACACATTTAAAAATTAAAAATAACTGTATATCTACTAATATACTTATCATATTTAAAACAGTAGGTATATATATATCGAACAAACACTGACAAATATACAAAAAAAAATCAGAAAACCAATAGATTATTTAAAACTTACGTATGCTATATATATTCAAGCAGACTAGTATACAACTTATACCGACTTATGTAAACATAAAACAAAATCTTATATAACTGTCTATATATATACTCTTTAAAACATATTATAAAATAAATTGCTTAACTAATATATACTATACTCACGAGTATCACAGCAAAGTGCCAAAAACAGAGAAAAACTTTCCTATATATCTAAATGTATAGTACGTTATTAATAAACCAAATATGTACATAATGTATTCAACTTTTCGTATCATCATATATTATAAACACTGATATAAATATATATACAACATCATATAAGTATCTACTGTATAAATATGTATATAGGATTCAAATTATATTCTTATATATATAGTTTTCCTTTACAGCTGCATATATTTCTTTCCAGTAAAGTATACAACAAACAAAGACTAATATATAATAGATTCATATAAATAAGGTCAACGCATATGCATAGGCAGTAAAAGCTCACACCACTCTTATATACAACATGTATAAACATAACTAACAAATTTTTCACATGAGTAAACTTTATAAACCTAATAAAACACATACATACGTAGGCATATATGTATATATAAACCTTTAAAATCAAAACTAACATATATAAACTATAAAACTTGTACTATAAAATATATAACTGTAATGTATATATATATATTTCAATGTTCAAAATAACTTATATGAATATATATGACCGTCAAAATTTATAACAGCTTACTCAAACAGGATGAAAATATACTTTAAAACAAAACATATATATAAACTATATAGCCAGTATAAACAACACTTGAACTGTTATATTATAAGTATACTAATATATAGATTTTCGAATATCAAAACGCACAAAATATATATATATATATATATATATTTTTTTAAAAACAAACAAAAAGAACAACTGTATAGATAGTTATAAAATAACATGTAATACTTACATAGCACTATATTCGGCCTGGGTGGCTTATGGAGGTGTCGTGGCCTAAGGGTTTGGATGGCATAGAGGCCGAAGGTAGGCGGAGGTCAGGGTGATGCTCACGGAGGCTGGCGGTTGTCGTGGCTATGGCGCGGAGGTAGGGAAAGGCACGAGCTGTTGAGTGGTTGGTTTCAGGCGGGGTGGGGTCTGACGTGGAGGATCGGAGTTGGAAGGTAACGGTGGGCGAAGCACGAGGGAAGGGAAGCACTGCGTGGGGTAGAATGATGACCACGGTGGAAAAACGTGGCAGCTTGCTTCGGTGTTGGAGTGCATGGGAAGGTCGGAGGCAAGGCAGTGGGATGGATCGCTGGGTTCGTGTGGAATGGGCAGAGGGGAGGTAGGCTTGGAAGTAGAGTTGAGGAAATAGTGAAGGCAAAACAAATGGAGAAGGGAAAAATGACTCTTCACGAATAACAGAGAAAGAGAAAGGAGAAGTAGACAAAATGAATTGAAAATGAAAGGTATGCATAGAAAAGAAGCAAATCAGGAAAAATGTTGGAACCGATGTGGAAAAGCAAAAGTCATCATAAATTCTGATAATGAGGAGGCAACAGTCTATTCAGTTTACACGTTGGTTAAATGAATAGTCACGGAAGTCAAAAGTCCGAAACGGTTACCGATACAGTAATCGTTTTTACTGATTTCGCGGCGTAACAGACCTCAAAATATTGAAGTAAATATACCGCAGAAATCAACACGATGAGATGATCAAAACGGTATACAGATATCAGTGGTACGATCATCCGATAAAAAGTCGATATCGGTACCAGAATGCTGCTATTTTGCAGAAAATAAGAACGACGGAGCCATAGATGTCCAAATTTGGATAAACGACAAACTGGTATCTTGCTCAGAAGATGGTTTAGAATTTTTCTATATAAAAATATTCAGGATTCGAAAACATTTTATTTTCAACGCTTTTTAACTGATTAAATTGAAGTGAATTTACGCGCGAAATAAACTTCCATATTTTCTGATGAAAATTTACCAGTTGCTATGTTTAACTAGACGTATTCCAAATATTAAATTTTATTTCAAAATTTTATCGTTTAAAATTTCACAAAATTTTAACTAATTACGTTATTAAAACCGTTGAAATTTACGGGTCGTTACACTCTCCCCCACTCAAAACTTTTCGTCCCCGAAAAGGAACGAGGTAGGTGAATAGAAACAACCAGAAAGAAAACAGATTTGAAATACAAAATAACAATTAATTTAAACCATATAAATTCCAATTTAAATTAATTGATATTCAATAATTGATTTAATCCATTTAATTTTACTAAAATCAATCTCAACTATTTCTATATTCATTATCTTATTATCCAATTATCTTCAATTTACAATTTCTAAAACCATAAATTTGAATAGTCTTTTATTATAATCATTTTTTTTTCCAGCAATTTAAATTCTTCTTTTATTCCAAATTACTGTTAAATTTATTATACTTAACATATCTTATCACATATGTTTAAACCATATAAATTAATTTAAACCATAAAAGTTCGATTTAAATTAATTTACATCTATTAATTTCTTTTAAATTCAAGGTATTTTCATATGTTGATCAAATTTCAATTTATTAATTCTTTCAAAATAAATTTACTAATTCTTTCAAAACAAATTTATTTTTCAATTATCTTATTATTCTATTTATCTCTATTAACATTTTATAATTAAAATTTAAGTGTATAACATTATAACCACTCAAATTTTATTTATAAGTTCAATTTATATTATATATTATCCAATTACATATTCAACTTCTGAATGATTTAGGTAAGTTGTATTAGAATGCAGTTGAACAATATACAAATAAAATTTTCCCAATTCAGTTATTCAAGTTTAAATATTTATTCCAAAATTTTGGTTTATTTATAATTAAAATCATCCTTTAACAAAAATTTAAGAACTAGATTTCCGATTAACTTTAAACAATTTAGAGGTATATATAATATATTTATATCAAATCAAATTAAATTTTAAATTAAGATACCTATATAAATGTGAATCAAAATATACTGAAGGAATTCAAATCAAAATATTTTTTCTTCTCAAAACAGAACCGTAGCAAAGCTACAGAATGGTTTCTTCACTTCGAAACTCGAAAATGAATGTCGATGATGCGGCCGCCATCACCGAAATTATTTTCCAGCGACAAAGAGAAGAGCATTGATTTCAGCATTTTAAAAATTCTTTGGAAGTGATTTCTATTTGAAAATATTTTATATAATATATACTTTAAAATTTTAAAACCAAAGTTTGAAATCACCGGAAACTAATTCTCAAATTTCTGACTTAAATTCATTTCAAATTCCAATCAATTTATAAACCGTATTTATAAATTTATTTATAACAATAAATGATAATCAAATAGTATCATTTCAAACAAACAATTTAATTGACCTATTAAATTCCTAAAAAATTTTACTTATATTTTTACAATATAATCAAACAAATTTGAAAACAATATTGTGTCAGTTTGCTCTGCTCAAGTGTTTTGGAAATCCTATCGATAGCGTTGATCAGACGAATCGATCGAAAACCCAAATCAACATCAGTAACTCAAACAACACAATATATTTTAAACATTTTAAATATTAATTTACAAATACACTTCCTCGCTCGACTATATAAGAATAGATTTCAAAGCAAAGATAGAGATTCAAATTTGATGGACTCAAATCAAAGGGAATTTTGATTCGAAAAATAAGTTTGAAACAGAAGATAAGATAATTCGATTATCACAATCGGTAGATGGATGAGTTTATTTAATTCACGGCAACCTTAACCGGGTCGACCGTGACTTCAAAATAAGATCGGTGTAGAATTCCGAGGTAAATCGACATTCGATCTCAAGAGATGGAATCCAGGTATAGCAAGAGAAAGATAGCATCGTAAACCGAGGATACAGGAATCTCCGGTAAATCAATGCCTATTATAAAGGAGTTTACTCCTTTACGAATCATTCGAAGATTGGCGAGACCGCCGATCTATTATAGATATCATTAAAAATGGAGTTATGGGGTGCTCCAGAATTGAAAGAAGACGAATAGTGAAGGACACGAATGAATTTCGGAACCGAGGGGAACGTTCCAAAATTCAAAGGAATTGAGTCAAAGGAAGAGATTGAAACTCGAATGAGAGTGATTCTGTAAATACATTTACCCTATATGTTAAGTTTTGCCTAGAGCTACCAAAGCTCTGATACCAACTGTAACGACCCGATATTTTGGACCATTCGCGTCCATTATAAGTGTATAGGTAGACACTCATGCCGGAGTTGAATTGCTCAAAATACCGCGTTGTTAATTTAAATTTGGCAAAACTGAACATATACAGTAATGAATAATCACAGATCACAGACACAGAGTAATAAGTGCAGCGGAAATAAAAGAGATAGTAGTTCATGAAGCTACTATATGAATATATAAAATACATCAGAGTTTACAACAGAAGAGTAATACGATACATCAGAGTTAAACTAGATACAACGGAAGAGTAATAGATACAAATCAGAATACATCACTGGAATCATCGAATATCTGAAAGCTGGATAGATAGCTGGATCTCCAAGCGAAGCTCCAACTCCAAAGGCGAGTCTCGAAAGCTGAACTACTCAGTCTGACCCGAGCGTAAAGCAAAACACAAAACACTCGAGTCAGGATTAACATTCTCATATTAATAAATCCAATCTCAAGTGAAATAGCAATTGAAATACAAGTAACTCAAAGGACGTTGGAATAACCATCCTTTAAGGATCCGTTAAACTATCTACTAGGTAGTAATGTACGCTAAGTAGATAATGTCTATCAGTAATATAAAGATATCAAAGTAGGGTTAAGCAGGGCCCATACACCTCTTAACCTGTTTATTCCCAAAAGCATATACAAGACCGTAGTTTCCCCAAAACCGGAAGTCACCAGAGGGCAATCCATATACTAAAGGTACAAATCAAAATCGTAGTGGTCGCGAATAGGATAATCAGTATGACAAGGTACATGAGGCGATACCAACTAGGATACTAGTAGTTGCCTGATCCGGACTGATGTTGGGCATAGCAGCTACTACCCCAACACCGCGAAACAACACTCCCAAATCGAGGGGTGCACCCAAATCGAATCACAATAGTAATAGATATGGTATCGAAGAAGTGTGTCTGCTAGAGATGGCGATCCTCAATGGCCCGGCGCGGCTCCTGTTTTAGTCATGTCAGGGGTCATCCAAAATCGTTCTCTTTCTTCAGTCAACGCGTACATCATTCCATCCACTTCATTCTGGATCATCACTCCGCGTATAGTTATTAAAGTGGTTTTCGGTTCAGATAGAGAGTATATCCATTACCGATCCCGGTCTCTTTAATAACTTTCGTAATTATTACACCGATTGGTCGTTTATATATTTCAAAAACCAAATCAATTTCAATTTCAAATAGAATTCGTAAATCAACATTTCATTTGTCTTTCTAAAACAATTTCCAAATTTTCGTTTCAAAACTTCCAATTTTCCGTTTCAAAATCTTATAATTCAATTTCAATTTCTATTTAAAACAATTCAAATATTGATTCAAGTTCGTATATAAGTTTCATTCCGAAATCATTTAAATAAATTCTATTTAACATTCAAATCAATTTAAACTCATTTATCGATTTCATTCAATATTCGTTAAGTTACTTTATCATTCAAAACAATTTCTATTAAATTTCCAATTCATTTAATCAATTCTTAAGTTCAACTTCATTAAAACAAAACTTACAATTTTGAATTAAACTAAATTCGTCAAATCAATTCTCCAATTACAAGTCTTACATTAATTCCAAAATATCACATTTTCATTTCTTGTTAAAGAAAATTCAATTTCAATTATTTATTTACTTACTTTAAATAATTTCCAAAACTTAATTAATAAAGAAAACTCAATTTCAATTATTACGAAGTAAAATTCACTTATTCAAAAATTCCATTTAATTTAATCATTAAATAATTCAATCTTATTTAATTATTAAATAATTCAAACTTAATTATTACATAATTTCAAAGTTTAATAATTTCAACTTAATTATAATTTTCAACTTAATTTATTAAATCATTTCCAAGTTTAATAATTTCAAACTTAATTATAATTTCAAACTTAATTTAATCATTTCTCAAATTAAACAACAATTCTTTCATCAATTACATTGTTAATATTTTGTTTCAGATTATTATATATTAACATTTTCCTTTCATTAAAATTCAAATTTCAACTTCATTTCAAAAGCATATTATTTATTCAAATAAATCTTCAATTTATTTTCAAATCAAATTATTGACCAATCGGGTTTTATTTAATTTTCTTTCCTAGGTCAAAGTTCAATTTGGGTATTTATCATTTCAACCCGATTCCAATTCAATTCAAAAATCAAAACATAACAAAGGGAACTTGCAGTGTGATAACTGGGATGGTGTCAAAGTAAATAAACAATCAATAACAACAATCAATATCAATCCAATAATCAATTCAAATAATCCCGAAATAACCGTATTAATTCGCATTGTTATTTGTACGAATTAATATAATTATTTCTAGAATCTACACTATCATTTCATGTAGATTAAAGATTATTACATCACGGTTTTTCACTTGTCATCTATTACGATTACATATATCATCAGTTTAAACAACATACAATTCAATGGTTCAAGGGATAATTAACACTATTCTACGTGTCAATTTATTTAACATTTAAAGGGGTCATACTATACAAATGTCAGTTAATCAAATTTAACATTTAATTATCCTATATCAAATTCAATTTCATATTGTTTATCAATTTAACATCAACCATTTAACGTCCAATATAAACATCAACAATCAATCAATTATCAGCCAAACTGTATTATCATCACATAAATAATTAACAGATAATGGTGTCAGATGTCACAGGTGAACTGATACAGGTAATAGCATATATAACAGTGTAATTAACTAACAGCAGCATATTTCAATTGTCGTTTCAATTGAAATCAAATTTAATAAATAAAAGAACGTTAATCGTGAGTGAGTGCTCACCTTCCGAGGTTAGATATGGTTCGACAAATGGACACGAGCTACGAATCCAAGCACGAATTGCAAAGCAAGGCGAGATTGGCACGAATTCGGTGAAGAACATGCACGATAGGCCAAAAGCTGGTAAAGTGGAAATCGATGAGAATCAATCAGAATCATTTTTTTTTATAAAAACTGAAAATACATACATAATTATTATATTATTTATTTATATATTTCAATTCTAGACAAATACTAAGATAATATAGCTTCCACATTATTATCAAATCAAACTCATATACATTATTATAGTGTAAAGTTTATACACATTTAAAAATTAAAAATAACTGTATATCTACTAATATACTTATCATATTTAAAACAGTAGGTATATATATATATCGAACAAACACTGACAAATATACAAAAAAAATCAGAAAACCAATAGATTATTTAAAACTTACGTATGCTATATATATTCAAGCAGACTAGTATACAACTTATACCGACTTATGTAAACATAAAACAAAATCTTATATAACTGTCTATATATATACTCTTTAAAACATATTATAAAATAAATTGCTTAACTAATATATACTATACTCACGAGTATCACAGCAAAGTGCCAAAAACAGAGAAAAACTTTCCTATATATCTAAATGTATAGTACGTTATTAATAAACCAAATATGTACATAATGTATTCAACTTTTCGTATCATCATATATTATAAACACTGATATAAATATATATACAACATCATATAAGTATCTACTGTATAAATATGTATATAGGATTCAAATTATATTCTTATATATATAGTTTTCCTTTACAGCTGCATATATTTATTTCCAGTAAAGTATACAACAAACAAAGACTAATATATAATAGATTCATATAAATAAGGTCAACGCATATGCATAGGCAGTAAAAGCTCACACCACTCTTATATACAACATGTATAAACATAACTAACAAATTTTTCACATGAGTAAACTTTATAAACCTAATAAAACACATACATACGTAGGCATATATGTATATATAAACCTTTAAAATCAAAACTAACATATATAAACTATAAAACTTGTACTATAAAATATATAACTGTAATGTATATATATATATTTCAATGTTCAAAATAACTTATATGAATATATATGACCGTCAAAATTTATAACAGCTTACTCAAACAGGATGAAAATATACTTTAAAACAAAACATATATATAAACTATATAGCCAGTATAAACAACACTTGAACTGTTATATTATAAGTATACTAATATATAGATTTTCGAATATCAAAACGCACAAAATATATATATATATATATTTTTAAAAACAAACAAAAAGAACAACTGTATAGATAGTTATAAAATAACATGTAATACTTACATAGCACTATATTCGGCCTGGGTGGCTTATGGAGGTGTCGTGGCCTAAGGGTTTGGATGACATAGAGGCCGAAGGTAGGCGGAGGTCAGGGTGATGCTCACGGAGGCTGGCGGTTGTCGTGGCTATGGCGCGGAGGTAGGGAAAGGCACGAGCTGTTGAGTGGTTGGTTTCAGGCGGGGTGGGGTCTGACGTGGAGGATCGGAGTTGGAAGGTAACGGTGGGCGAAGCACGAGGGAAGGGAAGCACTGCGTGGGGTAGAATGATGACCACGGTGGAAAAACGTGGCAGCTTGCTTCGGTGTTGGAGTGCATGGGAAGGTCGGAGGCAAGGCAGTGGGATGGATCGCTGGGTTCGTGTGGAATGGGCAGAGGGGAGGTAGGCTTGGAAGTAGAGTTGAGGAAATAGTGAAGGCAAAACAAATGGAGAAGGGAAAAATGACTCTTCATGAATAACAGAGAAAGAGAAAGGAGAAGTAGACAAAATGAATTGAAAATGAAAGGTATGCATAGAAAAGAAGCAAATCAGGAAAAATGTTGGAACCGATGTGGAAAAGCAAAAGTCATCATAAATTCTGATAATGAGGAGGCAACAGTCTATTCAGTTTACACGTTGGTTAAATGAATAGTCACGGAAGTCAAAAGTCCGAAACGGTTACCGATACAGTAATCGTTTTTACTGATTTCGCGGCGTAACAGACCTCAAAATATTGAAGTAAATATACCGCAGAAATCAACACGATGAGATGATCAAAACGGTATACAGATATCAGTGGTACGATCATCCGATAAAAAGTCGATATCGGTACCAGAATGCTGCTATTTTGCAGAAAATAAGAACGACGGAGCCATAGATGTCCAAATTTGGATAAACGACAAACTGGTATCTTGCTCAGAAGATGGTTTAGAATTTTTCTATATAAAAATATTCAGGATTCGAAAACATTTTATTTTCAACGCTTTTTAACTGATTAAATTGAAGTGAATTTACGCGCGAAATAAACTTCCATATTTTCTGACGAAAATTTACCAGTTGCTATGTTTAACTAGACGTATTCCAAATATTAAATTTTATTTCAAAATTTTATCGTTTAAAATTTCACAAAATTTTAACTAATTACGTTATTAAAACCGTTGAAATTTACGGGTCGTTACATGTTAAGGGCAGTGGTTAATGAGTAGGCAGTCAGTCACGCCTATTTTAAGTCGAGCTTTCGAACTGCCTCATGTGTCTAGGGCAGGAATTAATGTGTAGACGATCAAATCGCGTCCACTTTAGTTGGATCTCGATCGTGCTGAGCTTCGAAAGAGGCATAAGTATTTTCGCAAACTTCAAATATGAGCTGGGGAGTGGATGGTCGGGTTGCATCCACTCCAAGTCTTTCTTTAGTCTCCAAGTCAAGTGTGGAGGTTTATGAGTGGATAGGTAGTGTCCACTTTGTATTAGAATCTGACCTTGTCGGGCTCTGAGTAAGGCATATATGTTCTGTCAGAATTGAAGCACGAAGTAGGAAGTGGATGGTCGAGTCACACCCATTTTCCATATCGAGTCCTTGCCCCTAAGTCAGGGGCATATGGTAGCTGATGAGCGGTTGAACCACACTCGTCTTGATGATCATCCAAAGGTCTGACCATGGTCCATGGAGGTTGGTTGGCACCCAAATCTAATTAATCGGTCACCTGCATCATTTGGAAGTAGTTTAGTTCAAGTTATTCATAGTTCGCAACATAATTGAAAATGAAATAAATCTTATTGATAAGTGAAGCAGAGTCGAATGCTCGCTATTCCACTTTTCCCCAGCCCTCCTCAGCTGGAAGTCGACTGTAGGTGGTCCAATTGATAATCAAAGGTCATTATTGTTAAGTGTCGGATGTTCCCTGCCTGCCATTCTCTGGGGCTTGCACATATTGTTGAAGCTTTCCTTTTCGGATCTGCTTTCCGATCACATCTGGAGGGTGTTTGCAATCGCCGGTGTTATGACCGTGTGTATCTTGAAATATACAACATTCCTGGATTTCTTCTGGGTTTCGGTGGACTCTCTCGAGGCTGGTTTCCAGTACTGCTTCGATTCATGAGTCTCCAAGTATATGTTTTTGATTAAATCGTTCAAAGGAGTATATGAGTTGGATTTTGGGATTTTGGGTCATTACCTAGAATCCGAGCCCTTATTAAAGCCTTAATGTTGCCCTCGCTTTGAATTCCTTCAGCCAACGGGCCTGCATCGTTCTTTTTCCTAGTCTGTTATACCTCCTCGTGGCTTAGGTTCTGGTTCACTTTGTAACATAAACGATTCAAGGTCATATGAGGCTCTCCAGATAACCAATCGCCAAAGTGTGTCTCGAGGTTGATTCCTCTTATCAATGCCATTAATATGATATTCTCGCTGGGATTGCTCACTTTAGTGACATCAGTGTTAAATCTCTGCCAAAAGCTTTGAGCAGCTTGCTTGTCGCTTGGGATAAGTTGAGCAAACTCCTTAGCTAGCCGATTAAATGAGGAGATGGGCCTGGACAGTGATCGCGTAAATCACATAATCGATCGCTACTCCGCCGAGGAATATGGGAAAGAATTAGCATCTAATTGTGTTCATCGCTCTGGCGGAGTTCATATGCCCTTCATTTTTCATGAGATGCCCTTGGTGGTTCGTGTTTCCAAAATACGCTGGCATAGTTGGCATATTGAATATCTTAGGATATTCTGCATATTGGATGGCTTCAATAAATGGGCTTCGACTAGGGGAAATGCTCCAGTCGTCGTTAGTCCAGTCCGTTTTCAAGTTATGGCTGTTTGTAATGCTTGTGAATGTTGTATACATGATTTTCCAACGTGTGATGGATTGGTGATAATTTACTTGGAGTCCGACCCAGGAAAATTTGCTATTTGTTTAGGGGAAATCTTGGTTTTACCCGAGTTTGACCTTGGGCCAGAACTTCAAGGGTTTGCTTTGAGTCGAATGGGTGACTACTTCAAGTTTGACTTTGATGATCGAGAGCTATACTTTGAGATCGCATAATAAGCGGCGTAGGGCGGTCGTCGCACAAGCCATTGTATCATAGCTAGCAATTCAAGCGTTTGGAAGCTGGTCTGTTGAGAGTGGTTGTAATCTACCCTAGAAGCCTAATCCAGTAGCCGATCCCATTTTGTGTCATATCGTATTAGTTCTCCAGCCTTTGGGTGTATCGTTTGAGTAGCAATTCCTTGTCCATTCCTTGTCTGCAATTCAGAAGCTACCGCTTGATCCACTATGCCCCCGGTCAGTCACAGGATGTAAGGAAAGCGAATATAACGCACCGTCTTTAAGTTGAGTTCCGAATCCAGGATGCGGGGGCACTATGCTGCGGAACGAGTATACCTGATATTTTTTTTTAAAATATGGATCGTACCCGATCCATATAGGGATTGGCTAAATTGCCATGGTGAGGGATCAATGGTATAGGGTTAGATTCTGGACAAACGTGACATAGGGATCGGTAGTGGATAGACCGATTATATAAGGGATCAGTAATATGGAGGGATCGACCATATGGAGCGATCAGTCATATGAGGGATTGGTAATATGGAGGGATCGGTAATATGAAGGATCACTCATATAGAGGATTGACCATATAAGGGATAGGTCATAAGGAGGGATCAATAATATGGAGGGACCGGTCATATGGAGGGATCGGTCATATGAGGGATCAGTCATTTTTGCTAAGGGTTCAGTATATACACCTTACAGAGGGATCGGTATATATACCTTGCAGAGGGGTCGGTATATATACCTTATAGAGGGATTGGTATATATGCTTAACAAAGGGATCAGTACATATATCTTAAAGAGAGATCAGTATATATACCTTGCAGAGGGAACGATATACATACCTTTTGGAGCGATCGGTATAGATGCTGGAGGGATCGGTATTGGCGTCTTTGGGGGATCGGTATTGAGCATGTATTTGTATTTAGGAGTTGGATAAATTTCCTTAGCAAGGGTTCGGTCATTCAGGCCAAGGGATCGATTGCAGTTGAGATTGGAGGGATTGGCTATCTAGGCTTTGAGAGAGGGATCAGTCATTTTAGCCTTGAGAGAGGGATCGACCATTTAGGCTTCGAGAGAGGGATTGACCATTTTGGCTAACCTGAGTGCAAACTTCAGCATCTGATCCCAAGAACTTGCATACATGAGTGAATCCGATCCCTTCCAAATGGACATGACACATGAACAACTCCAAACAAGAACACTAGCATAATCAAATCGTCCAAAAACATGGGAAGTAGACTTAGTTCCTCTAACCATGGTTATCAACTTCCTTTAGATTTCTTTCAAATCTGAGTAGAATAGGAAGTTTGTAGGTTAATAACTGGATCTATCTCGCGAATATGGGAATCCACAAGTAGATGATGAGATTCAATCAAGCCGAGAATTCGATTCTCAATGAAAGCACCAAAATGTGACGCTAAAAATGGGCATTTACACTAAATAGAATCTAGTGGAGATTAAATTAAGAATGAAATTAAAACATAACAAAAATCATAAATGAACACATAAACTTTTATAGTGGTTCGGCAATCTTGGCCTACGTCCACTTTATATTGTTATTGATCTTCCACTTGATTATGGTTACAAGAATGTTTGGATCAATTGGGATCCATTAGTACAAAAGTGAAGAATAAAAATGGCAGAGCCTTGGCAAAGAAAGAAAAATCCCTTTTCTAACGCCATGCCTGCTGTATTAATAGGGGAAGACGTGCATGGATTAAAGTGAAATTTTGGCAGAAGGTTCGGAAGACCAAGACGAGGCCACCAAAAATTTCCAAGCCCATCGGGGCGATAGGTATCGATCCCTATTAGTGTGTCCAAATGGGTTGCGACCCCTATGAGAGATGCCCCATGATGTTAGCTACTTGCTCCCCAAATTTTGTGCAATTTCGACGTACGGTTTGTTAGATATCGTATTTTCCATGAAGTAGTGTTGCTTGGATTCTAATTTCTATCGATCCCTCCAAAGGGAGTTATCGATCCCTCCAACTTCCTCCAATAGGAATGAGATCCCTAAGGGGTGTTCCACATGTTGTAGTAAGCTTGCACTCCAGGTTTTATGTTGATAGCATGTGTAGATTTTGAGTTACAGACCGATCATTGCTGTAAAATTGAGTTATGGAATCGATACGATATGATCCATAGTGTCGAATATGGATCGTACCCGATCCATATTCGGAGAGCAGTGAGCTTTCATGCTTCTACTTTATATTATCATCTATACTTGTTGTTTGGACACCACAATCATTGCTCTAGTCTATTGGCCTTGATGACAGTTGAGTCTAACTTGTCCAGTCAGTTCAGATATAGCGGGTCAAAATGCCAGATAACAGACGTGATAAGGCAATGATTTCTATTTTTCGTTTATAAATAAAGTTTAATTTTGAATCAATGGAACCATATTCTTAAAGTCTTCCTTTGTGCTAAAGGACCGATGGCATAAGCAAGCATTTTGTGTTTTGAAAATTGGATGTCATGGTACCAAGAGATAGGTGCCAACCAACTCCTTTGATCCATAATCGAATTGCCAAAATATAATCGGACTGGGGTCAATCAGACGATTCACCCTTACACACTTGCCTTTGGCCAATCCTCAAAGGAAGGCAAGGTTAGAGTTGGATGCCTAGAAATAGGCATCTAAGCCACCGAATCTCTGAGATAGGACTTGGTGTATTATCAAATCTTTTTGCTGGTATACTACTGAGTTACATTGGCGCTCATATTGATGTGAGAAGATAACCCATGTGATTCAGTCACAGCGATGGAATGCAATGTTGTTTATGACGAAACTGAGATGTGTTCGGTCAATGATGAGCAATATCGATTGACGATATGTAGTTTTGTTTAGTTAAACAAGAAATGCTAAATCAATGATAAGTGAAGCTAAGTAGCGGAACAACACTGAGAAATTATAGAAACTTGTTTATATGTATAGAGTTATGGTAAGCAAGAGACTTGCACAGAACCTAGACTCAGGAAAGTAGAGTATATAAGTAATTCCATTACAAATGATTATATGTTTATACATGCAATTTAGGTACATATGCAAGAGAAGTAAAGTGCAATAGTGTAAATGAGATGGAGTTGAAGCGTATGCGCCAGAATAGCATTGGTGTTTGAGTGATAATTACTGGGAAAGAAGTAAAGAAATATGGTGACTTAAGTGAAGTAAACTCTAGTACGGTGGAGTAAGGAGGGACATACACCCAACCAGCCATTTTTGGATGATGCCAACTAGACATCGAACGAAAAATTATTCATACTTGAAGTGATTAAGCTTATTATAGAGACAAATGACTATAAGACAACCATGGTATGCCTCCAAGAAAGTGGGCGATGAGACCTCTTCTTGAAAGTTGTAGAAGTACCAGATCTTCTCAAAGATTACGACCCTATCCAAGTGATAAATATAGAGCATATATGTGCAAATATGAGAAATATACGCATTCAGATGAAACTGAGTCGGATCCAGTCTAAAATATCAGAGTGCCAACCTTATAAAATGGTTAACGGAGAAATAGCTCCGGTAAGGCACTTGTATCTATTGCATAAAATGCAGCCTTCTAGAGGGTTGTATGCCCTCTGGGATGGCGAAGTGACAAGATTTTCCTCATTGGAATGTCGGGGCGATCATAGATTATTTTGATGTCTTCGGCCTTTAGCCTCGAGGCTGAGGAGTCCGGAGGATTGTGAATAACCCTAGTCGAGATTACCTAGAATTAAAAATAAAAATATGATTCAATTAATTTTAATTGATTAATTAAATAAATTCGGGGAATTTATAACTATTGTGTTTTCAAATAATGGATTTAGAATAAGAATAAATTAGGAATTTATTTGAATTATCCCATTTTGTAGTTAATTCTTATATTTAATAATATAAGAACAATTTGGGGAAAATGAGTAAATAAATTGTATGGAAATAATTTCATTGTTTGAAATATGATTTCTTAATTAATGGATCATTTTATCAAAATATGGTTCTGTTGGGCACGTTATCCAGTAATTTGTGATTGATTTGATTGGTTGATTGAATGTTTGTTTAGTTGGTAATGCATGAATGCTTTGATATTATAGTAATTGTTTCTAATTAATATTGAGTAGGAATAATCATTGGGAATTAGAAACCTGCTCAATATTAATGATAAGAACTTGCGGTGTCTTCAAAGGTGTAGCTACCGCAAGCAATATTGGAAAGATTAAAAAACGATGTTTACTTGAAGTAGTTATGGATGCATTGTAAAAATTGTTATTACTAAAGACTTGAGATTGATTAAAAGAATTTTATAAAAGAAAGCATTCATTAAATTAAAATTCTTTCTGATAAGGGATACATACAAGTAGAGTTTGACTATATTATTGAGACAAGCAAGTAAATATTTTGTAAAGTTGAAAATGGTATATGTATATTAAAGGAAAATATTTTTTATGTCAAATTATCCCTTGAGTGGTTAAGAATCTTGGTCGATGCGTGTGCACACGTATCAATAGAGATTTTCTAAATGCTTAAACGAGACATTGAGACATGGTAAAAAACTAAATTTATTTTATATCTATATGTATACATACATACATACATACATATAAAAATACACACACTAACACACACACACACACACACACACTATTTAATGAGACAACAAATTGTGTAAGGAAATGTTTTTCTTTGTTTCAATAGGAACATGGATACATTATTTTTAAGGGAAATTAAAGTGGATTTTAGAAATGATATTTTGACATAAATAACTTAGTTAAGAATTATAATTAAGAAGACTTATAGATTTAAATTTTAATTTGAGATAAATTAAAAAGTTCCAAATAAAACAAATTGTTGGAAGTTTCTTTAAAAAGTGATGTAGTAAAAATGTCATACCTTTTGATTGGTAAATCCATTTTTGATGAATCTTTTTGGAGAAGAAAGATAATTTTATAAGGAAGGACATTTGTTCTGATCACTTTCCATGATTTTGCAATTCTCTTAGTCAAATTTATGTTTTAGACAGAGCTTTAAACTTTGTCTTGCTGGAAATTTTCTAAGCTAAACTTTGTTAGTAATTTGAATACATCTTTCTTATTTCTTATTGGAACCGAACAATTTTTATGTTTTAGAAATCATAAGCTCTATTCTATAAGTTTTATGTTTTGAGTTTTGTATAATTCTGAGGTTAAATTGATCTAAAATGCACTTCTTTGTCGATGTCCTAAGAATGAATGACAAGGATATTGAATTTTGAACTTGAATTTGTTTTAATCATAACTTTTGAACCGTTGATCCAATTTCATTAAACTTATGCTTTCTAGAAAGCTTTAATAGTATGGAAAAACTTTTGTTTTACAATTTTTGTTAAATTATGCTTTCTATTATTTGTTAGACACTGATTTGTTTAAAAGATATTTTAATAAAAGTTATATTTGATGTTTATAAAATTTTGGATAATCGTGTATTGTTGGTATTTGAAATTTTTATATATCCTTTTGCACTGGTGCATATTAAATGAATTTTTTGTGATAGTCAGGATGATAGTGTAAATTATAGTGTAGTTGAAATGAAAGTTGGAATTTATATTTAAATAAAATAAGAAGTGTAATAAGTTAGTGAGAGCTGGATACTTTGAATTGTGAATATAATTTAAAAGTCAATGTGTATTTGCCAAAATTTATTTTGAATAGATAATCACTTCTTGTAAGTAAACTAGATTATCTATCTCATTTAAAATGAATTTTCAACAAAGAGAAAAACTTGCATGCGCAATATTGGGAAAGTGTGCAATTGAGTGAATTGATTTAAGTAGTGAGTAGCATAAAAGTTTTATTAAAATTGGTTGCATAGAAATTTCTAAATTTTTTTAAGTCTCCAGCTTTTTGAACAGTGGATCATGTAATAAATAACTTATTGTAAAGATTTGCGTAAAGAATATATTGTTTTGGATTTTAAGAATGGTTTGAAAGTAATAGTTTTAAAATGGTCTTAGTGCTAAAAATTATGACTAAAAATGCGTTGTACTAAAACAGCGATATCTTAAGATTTATAGCTCCAAATGGGATCAGCCTTTTTGTGAAAGAAAGTGCTATCGGTAAGTAATTTTTTACGAATTTTGAAAATTTTGCAGTTTGTTTATTCTAAAATGATTTTGACAATGAATGGGCGTCTTTGTCCTATTAAAAATTTCTGAGATTAAAAGGCTGAAAGTATTATGGGCATAACGTTTAAAGCATAAATCCAATTTGATTATCTTTATCTAGCCGAAAAGCTTAGACTAAGTAGAAAAACTTTCATTTTATGAGTTCTATCAAATTTTGGGTGTTACTGGGTGAAAATATGACTTGTGTACAGTAGGTTCGAATTTGAATAATAGATGTGAAAATTGTTTTGGATATGATAATCTCTTAAAAGAAAGTTCTTCTTGGTTTGAAAATTTGTAAAGTGATTTATAAAGGCTTGCTAATATCATGTCATTTGTTAAGGAATAAAGTTATAAAATATAACATGTATGAATTTATGAAATATTCAGAGTGCTGTAAATTTTCTCGTACTATAGGGGTATTTGGGAGTTTTTCCGCAAATTTTGACATTTGAATTTGTGTAGATGTAGTATCTTCTAAATTAGTTTGTATAAAACTCAAAGTACATAGTAATAGACAATGGGTATGGAAGATAATTCTAAATTTGAATAACCATCGATGAAGGGTCTAATGGTTATTTCAAATTGCTCTATTTTACTCGATGGGTCATGGCAGATTCCGATTCATGCTAAACCAATAGAGTAAAAAATCAATCTTTCTGAGTTTAATATATGATTGTTTGGTAGTTGATTGAATTTTTCCTATGTTGATAGTTTCAACCTTAGCATCGGTATGATTTCTTCTAAGACTTTATTTAAGAGACCCTATCAATCACTTTCTTGTTGTTTGAGTCCGGGAAGAAAGTTGATCTGAAGCCCCGACTCTAATTGTGAATCTTTTAAGAAGATCTTGGAATTATCTTTTTTAGAGATTGAAGCTCTATTCGTTTTGTTGCATCGGAGGTTGAATGCCCTCGAGATACAGTCATTTCGCTTATCTAAGCCCTATGGCCTAATGATCCTAAGGACTATTCTTGTAGAACTAGAGAGTTTATCGAGCGAACGCATCCGGAGTTAATTTCACGTACTAATTAGTGGTGAGACTTTTACTTCATATTATTTTGTGCTTATAATTTTATCCTCTTTTGTAGATGCATCATTGAACTGTTATTGACTTCTCTTTAAGAAATTGCGGGGATGCGATTTTTATAAGGGGAAGTTTGTAACAACCCCGATCGAGATTATCTAGAATCAAAATTTATAATATGATTTAATTCATTCTAAATAATTAATTGAATAAATTTAGGGAATTTATAACATTGTGTTTTCAAATTAAATAATGGATTTAGAATAAGAATAAATTGGGAATTTATTTGAATTATCCCTTTTTGTAGTTAATTCTTATATTTAATAATATAAGAACAATTTGGGGAAAATGAGTAAATAAATTGTATGGAAATAATTTCATTGTTTGAAAAATGATTTCTTAATTAATGGATAATTTTATCAAAATATGGAGAATACCATTTTATTTTAAAAGTTGCATTTAATTTTGATAAAGTATTTCAATATTAATAAAATTGAGATTTTAACATGTTACCCGTTTTGGGGAAAAATCATAGAAATCAATGTTGGTTAAATTAGAACATTGTTTAAATCAAATTAGTATTTATAAAGTGTTGAAATTAAACAAGACAATTTAGCAACACTTTTGTTTTAGGAAAATTAGTAACACTTGGCTAATGGACCTACACCCTTACCAACTTAGCCCAAATAAGAGAAATAGAAGTGAGAAACATACGTACATCATTTCTCTCTTTCTCATTTCATCGCCGTAAATAAGAAAATTCAAAAAGGTTTCTAAGCCTCTTCCAAAAATCAAAACAATTCAAAAAATTTCTAAAGATTCTCAAATTTGGATATGTTGTTGCTGCCATGTTCTAACATCTCTATTCCAAATTTCAAGGAATTTCATTGAGTTTTGGTGGGCCAAAGATGGTCATTTCTCAAGTTATTTTCGGGTAGATCTGGGCAGGAAAGGCAGGTTAGTAGAAATTGTAGAGAAACCATAAAAATCTGGAATTTGGATATGTTGTTCTCAACTCATACATGCACCTTCAGTTAAAATTTCAAGGAAAAATATTCAAGTTTGCAATGTCAAATTAGCTCTGCACTAGGGATGAATTCAAGGTTGTTTTGGTTGTTTTTGGCTTAAGGTTGATGCTTGTGACTTTGAAGCTTTTTGGTTGTTAAGCTGAGTTTACCTCACGATTTCCAGCCTATAATGAATGTAGGTTGCTGTTATATGAGTTTATTTGAATCTATATGCATATGATCCCAATATAGTCTTGAATTCGTTGTCAATTTGAATTGGATTCTCTATTGCTGAAAACCCCTTTATGAAACAATGATTTTTGATCCAATTTTATATGTTTTATACGTTGCATGATTGCTAATTCAATACCCAGATCGTTAGGGAATCGACACAAGAGAAATGGGCGAAAACAGATGAACGAAAGGCCAGTGGAATCGCTTAATAGTCGGTCCAAGCAATCCAACCGATGGACCGGTTGGTCTAAACGGTGCACCAGTTGCAACCTGAACTTGATTTCAAGGTCATGTTTAGGTGCTTTTCGATCGATCCGTATGTCACTTGTTTTCCCAGTTGATCCCTAGAAATTGACCGCTTGATTTTGATGTTAGATTTCATATCATAAAGGAAAAGTGCCTGTAACACGAGGGGTTGAAGATATAAGATCAAATAGGAGGAGTTGTGGAGCTTTTCTCCCTAAGAAAACCAATCGGTACAAAGGGGAACCACTCTATACCGGGTGATTTTAATTACTAAATTGGGCCCCACTTTCCTCCTTTAAGGTCATGGAAGTAGATCAGGACTTGGTTCTTAGTGGTCCTCCGGTTCTACTGGCTAATTTCCATATAACTCTAAAGCTAGTGGAAAAGGACTTTTTGGCGCTTTTCATTTCTTCATCTCCTACCTCTCCTCTCCATAGTCATCGAGGCAAACATTATTAGCAATTCTAGGCTCTAGGAACTTGTCAACCCTTATATTGGTGACTCTGGTTCAAACAATCAATAGATTACAGTGGATGTAGGCCAAAGGTCATCGAACCACTATAAAAAATTCTTGCGTTCTCTTTAATTTTTTATAGTTTTTACTAGATCTCTACTTTTCAATAGGTTTTTGGGTGTTGTGCAATTTTTGGCTTCAACATTTTGGTGCTTTCACTCAATTCTCAGGCTTAGATCTAGCTTGCTATTTTGGGATTTGAAGGGATCTAGTAGTAAGATCCAGAAGATTTGCTTTAAGGAATTTGGAAACTTGCTGATAGAAATCAATGGCACCTAGGAAAACTGGAAGATCAATTAGGACAGGTGTTGGTACAGAAGGAGCAGTGGTTGGTGGTGATGAAGGAAATGTTCATTAAATGGAAGTCAGTAACAAGCGAGCAGTACTAGGATGATCTGCTCAATAAGAGATGGTTAGTAGGGTGAATTTGACAAAATGATGCAGGAGCTAAACCAGAAATTGGTAGACAGTCGAAAAGCTCTAAGGGAGAAGATGGATGTTAGCATAGCACCGCTGACCCAACAATCACTAAGAACCAGAAGGAATATAAGGGAAATTTATCCTCCCGGATTTGAAGAAGAAAATTCATCTGTTTTTGGTTAGAATAGGAGAAATGAAAGACAAAAACTGAAGGAAGTTGTTACTGGAGCGGTGGAAGGAGTTGCTGGATCGGTGGATGGAGTTGTTGAAGGAAGTCAGCATGGTCCTTCTAGAAAGAGACCACTCGGTGCCAATCTGGTCGGTATCGAGAGGAATACTGAAGGACATGAGGGAAGGGTGCCAAGGCTATATACTTGTCAGACTCAGAGGATGACCTACACCATGACAGTGATGATTACAAGCAGGACGTCGAAGAAAATGGAGTTGGAGTTCAAACAGCTGCAGCAGAACCAATCGAACATCAGCGAAAAACCAAAGGAGTGGTTCTCCCAAAGACTGGAGAGCCTATATGTCAACGGGCAAACTGAGATCATCTATAGAGCCAAATACTCGACGTAGCCCCTAATAGTCAACCTTTGGAATAACGTGTCGGCGAGGAATATATAACAGACATGGTTAATCGATTGGTCGAGCAAAGAAAAGGTAGAAATAAAAAGGATTGGGGTTCAACGCCAAACAAAACTCTATTTTTGGAAAATATTCTAAGAGAAGTGTATCCTAGGAAGTTTACGATGCCGATGATGCCATTGTATAATATGACTACTGATCCTAGGCAACATTTACTCATGTATAAATGGCACATGAACGGCGCCAGGGCAACGAATGTTGTTTAATGTAGATATTTTCCTATCTTCTTGGAAGTAGTTGCATCGATGTGGTTTGTTAGGCTCGCACTAAAATTCATATCAACTTTTTATGAGTTTGCTAGGAAGTTCTCGGAGCAGTTCCGGCTCCATGCAGCATGACCTAAGGATGTGATGTCCTTGTCAAGTTTATCTCAAGCACCTAAGGAGTCATTGGAAAAGTTCTTAAATCGGTTTAATGTCATTGTTACAAAAGTAAGTAATCAAAAGGAAAATGTGGTATTTATGGCATTGGTCCGGGGCATACGCCTAGAAATAGATTCGGGTATATAGCTAAAAATGAAGTAACCTACAACTTTGGAGAAGATCCATCGGAAGACTAATCGTTTCTACGATTGGAAGAGGTGAGTCTAGTTGCAAGAAAAGCTGACGATGGACAATCAAAGGAAGTTATCCATAACAATGTGGTGGTTAAACAAGCCGAAGAAAGATCTGGTAACACGGCGGATAATGTTAGAAATTCTGGCAATCAAAAGAAATGAAATCAAGGCCCTGGTAGTAGGCGCATCAAAAAAAGAAATGCCCAAGGCATATGAAACCAGAAGATTATACTCCCCTGAATGATACACTGGAAAACATATACTTTGCTACTCAAGGGACCGAACAATATAAAAAGCCGCCTGGGAAGGAGACGATGGAGTAGGAAAGGTGCTACGGAAAGTTCTATCATTTCCATGAAACTCATGGACATAACATGAATGAGTGCCGATATTTAATGTATCTCATTGAAGGTCCGATAAGGAAGAACAAGCTCCAACAGTACGTTAAAGTGCCGTAGGAAGGTGGTCAAGCTGCAAGGTCCCAAGGGCTGCCCGCCCGAGGGGGTAGCCCAGACCAAGCTGAGAAAGGCCCAAGAAAAATGATGGAAGGTATCAATACCTTAACCGGGGGACCTCATCTAACAAAGAAAAGCTGGAGGGAAATGGAGAGGTACATGAATTTGCTAAGGCACGTACCATAGGAGGATTGCTTTGCTGTGGAAAACAGAGCTCCAACTAAGCGGTAGATAATGATAACAGATGATGTTATATTCATGAACAGGGATGCTAATGGGGTCAAAGCGCCAACTTTCGACTCAATGGTAATAACGGCAAGTATAGGACCGACAACAGTACGTTGGGTCTTGGTAGATACTAAAAGTTCCATGAACATACTATTAAAAAGGACATTCGATCAAATGAAGATTAACATGATGGAGGTTATAGCTAAAAAAACCAAGATCCAAAGGTTTACAGGCAAAGCGAAACAACTAATAAGGATGATCGATCTACCTATAGAGTTGGGTGAAGGAGATCATAGGATAGTCCAGATTCAGAATTTTTTTATTGTGGATGAATACTCCATATACAACGTATTATTGGGACGACCGACCCTTGTTGATTTTAGAATAGCACTAGATCCTTGGTGTCTAATTATGAAGTTTCCCATGGAGAATGGAATCAGATCGATAAGAGGAGACTAGAGCGTAGGAAGGGAATGTTATGTCGTAGAGTTGAGGGAAGCCAAACAACGGGAGAAAGTCAAGAATGTAGAGGGAAGCCTCCACATTCGAGATTCATAAGCATAGTAATTAAAGCCGGAACCCTATCTTAGAACCATATATAGTAGCAGGTTTGATAAGGTTATGGATCTTAGGAAGAATTCAGGGGAAGGGCGAGCAGCGTCGGCAGAGCAGACGATGAATGTTCCAATCAACATAGACGATCCTAAACAGGTCCTTAAGATTGGATTTCGGCTTGGAATTAATTTAAGAAATGAATTGGTTAATTTCCTCCTAGGGAACTTGGATGTGTTTGCTTGGATGCATTTTGATATGTGAAGGATATCACCAGAGACAGCGTGTCACACACTGAATATTGATCCAAAGATTTCACCAATCAAATAAATAAGGCGCAGTCTGGATCCGGAGCAATCCGTTGCACTGAAGAATGAAGTGGATAAACTGATGGCAACAGCTTTATCACTATTGCTCTATGCCCTGCATGGGTATGCAACACCGTTTTGGTCAAGAAATCGAATGGGAAATGGCGGACATGCATTAAATATTTGGATCTGAACAAGGCATGCTCAAAGGACAGTTTTCCTCTCCCCAGGATTGACCAACTTAGATGGGACTACAGGACATTAGTTACTCTCTTTCATGGACGCTTACTTAGGTTATAACCAAATTTTGATTAATATTCTAGATTAGAAGAACACTAGCTCTATAACAGATTTGAGGCTGTACTGCTATTGGCTAATGCCATTCGGTTTGAAGAACGCTGGAGCCACTTACCATAGATTGGTAAATTATGTATTCAAGAATCAAATCGAACGGACAATGGAGGTGTACTTAGATGAAACACTTATGAAGTTTCGAGTATCACGAAACCATTTGGATGACCTTTCAGAGATATTTGAGGTTTTATGGAAGTATGGAATGAAGCTGAATCCATTAAAATGTTCTTTCAGTATGGCATTAGGAAAATTTCTGTAAATCATTATTAATGCGAGGGGCATTAAGGATAATCTGGAGCAGATTAATGCCTTAAGGAATGTAACTGCCCCGACTATGAAGAAACAACTACAAAGCTTGAATGGTTAGATCGTTGCCTTTAGTCGGTTCATCTCAAAGGCAACAAACAAATGCATACTGTTTGCACCAAAAATGGGCATAAACACCCTATTATAAATAAAAGCACCAATATCCAATATTTAGATCCAAACAGAGAAGTATAGATTCACAGATCATAGAATAGATTGCAGAAATGTAAATAAACATGCAAGTTTTATAGTGGTTTGACAAACTCCAGCCTATGTCCACTCCAATAATCTTTTATTTATACTGTAAGATTATAAATACAGTTGTTTTTGCCTTACAAAATTAATGGACAAAGAGATAAGAAGGGATGAAGGAGAGCCAAAAGAAGGTCCAATTGGAAGAAGAAGATCCCTTTTAACGAGTCAAGTCCGCTATATTTATAGGTGAAGACTTGCATGGATCGGCTTGAAAGTTCGCCAGAAGAACCTCCAAAGCCGTACGACCCGATCCACCAATTTTCAGATCGATCACACACCATTGGAACGATTAGTCCCGATCATTTATATTAGCTCCAATGGGAGTGCGATCATTTTTATGGATCCTTTATGATGTTAGCTACTTGCTCTTTAAATTTTGTGCAACTTTGACTAACCTTTTGTGAGATATCACATTTTCCATGGAGTATGGATGGTTTTGGCTGAAATGATATGATTGTTCAAGAACGGTGTAGGCCGATCGTTCAAATTTCTCCAAATGATGTGCGATTGATATAATAGGTTCCTTTACATAATATTTTATTATTCCCAAAGTTTCGTGTCATTTTGACTTAGCTTTTACGAGATATTGATCGATCATCATTGATTTGAATTGTTTTATGGAACGATCCATATGGATCATGAACGATCATTCCAACTTCATCTTGGGGCCTAATGATTGATGGTGTGGGTCCCTCATGATATAGTGTAGTTGTCCTTCAAATTTCACGTTGATTGCCTTTGTAGATTTTGAGTTATAGATCAATCATCTTCGAAAATCGCTAAAACAATCGTTGTAAAACCCACTTCAGAGTTGAAATGAAGCGAGACCTGAAGTAATCACCTTTCTAACTCAAAGCAAGTGCTGAAAATTCTGGCCTAGGGTTAGACTTGGGTAAAATCCAAATTTTCTCCAAGCAAACGTGATTCTAACTCCAAGCACGAAAAATGATTGGTACCGATCGTTTTTCTCCAAAACAATTAGTGCCGATCGTTTTTCTCTAAGCAATCTCCAAGAAAACATGCATCCGACTCCAAGCACGATCCATCACTTCAAATTTCTATGACTTCAAGCAAACCATGAGCGACTCCAAGCAAGTAGCAAATTTTCCCGAGTCTAACGCCAAGCAAGTTACCACCGATCCATCGATATCGATCCGTCGATACCGATCCATAACTCAAGCATAAGAACTCCAATCAAATTGAAATTTGGAATGTAGCCTTATGTGCCTTCCTTGTCACTCCATACTAATCGCACCTTGATTAGGTAAGAAATTAGGGATCCAATCGATCCGTTGCCTAGGTGAAGTGCCAATTCCATACGTAGCCATTTTTTGAGTATTGTCCATCCGAATCCATTCAACTATCATCCATAGTTTCAACTGTGATCAATTTTCAATCCATCCATTTTAGCTGAATCCGTGGTATCTTAGCCTGACCAAAAGGCGGGATAACACATACCCTTCTTTGATACACTTAAGAAGGGTAAGAAATTTTTTGAGTGGAATCGGGATTGTCAAAATGCCTTCGAGGAGTCGTTGAGGTGCATCGAGATGCCACCAGCCTTATCCAAACCGCTTGACTGGGAGGAATTATTCATCTATTTGGCAGTGTCTGCTCGTGCATTAAGTGTAGCACTAGTTTGTGAAGTGATGAGGATTCAAAGGTCGGTCTACTACATTTGTAAATGGTTTACAGGAGCTGAAAAGAACTACCAAAGGTTGAAAAATCTGGCATACTGCTTGCTGATTGCATCAAGAAAGTTGCGATTGTATTTCTCGGCTTATTCGATTAAAGTGCTGATAGATCAGCCACTGAAGCAAGTGTTATACCGACCCGAGACTTCAAGGATGATACTAAGGTGGAACATAGAGTTGATCCAATATGACATTACTTACCATCTGAGGAGAGTGATAAACAGATAGGCGCCGACAGATTTCATCGCTGAGTTTATCGCATAAAATGGTGAAGAAGAGGGAGATGCAGACAGAGTTTTCCATTGGAAGTTATTTGTGGATGACACTTCAAATGAGCATAGTTCAAGCGTAAGAGTAGTGCTCTAAACCCCTGAAGGAGGGTCTATTTGTTACGCATAGAGACTGGAGTTTCACACAACAAACAAGAGGTCAAGTACGAAGCCTCAATAGTGGGATTAAGCACAACAAAGGAACTGGGGATAAGGACACTCCACATATTCAATGATTATCAGCTTGTGGTTTGTCAAGTTATAAAGGAATATCAAGGTAAGGGTGGGAGACTTGCCCCTTACATGAAAAAAGCATTGGAACTATTGGATGGTGCAAAGGATTACATTATCATGCATATCCCCATGGAGGAGAACACAAAAGCTGATTCATTGGAAAAATTGGCTAGATCTGGAGAAGTACAAATGATGGACATGGTTCCATTAGAGGTTTTGACGCCTTCAAGCATCGATTATATGGATGTAGATTGGACCTCGGAGACCGTAGAGGAAGAGGAGTCATGGATGTCGATGATCAAAGAATATTTGCTTAAGGGGACTCTCCCGAAAGACAGAAACGAATGGAAGAAACTCCTTCGAAAAGTAGCTTGATTCGTGATGAAAGAAGGAGTATTGTATAAAAGAGGATTCTCAACTCCCATGCTTCGGTGTGTAACCAATGATAAGGCTAGGAAGACCCTTATGGAAATTCATAAGGGAAGTTATGGTGATCACACCGAGGGGCAGATTCTGGCTAAAAAGACACATCGCTATGGAAATTTCTGGCCAATAATACATCGCTATGCATCTGATTACACTAGACGGTGTAACCATTGCTAGTTATTTGCGAAAATCCCAAGAGCCCCATCTACCGAACTTACACAAATGGTTAGCCCGTTGCTATTTACGATCCGGGGAGTTGATCTAATCGGTGTGCAACCGATCGTGAAAGGTGGAGATGACCATGTAATAGTTGCAGTGGACTACTTCACGAAGTAGGCTTAAGCGGAACCACTTTCCACGATCACAACGAGAAAGGTGATCAACTTTGTGACAAAGAACAAAATTTGTAGGTTCAAAGTACCTCAGAAGATCATCATGTATAATGAGACTTAATTCGAAAGTACCGAGTTCAAGGATTTCTGTAAGTGGTATAGAATCGAGAAGAGATTCTCAATGGTAGCACATAATTCTGAAAAAGTCCAAAGGTAAATCCTTAGGCATTTCTTGAGTTGTCTCTAACCTCTTTTGTTTGTTTCATCTCGAATCTTTTTTTAGTCGCCATCATTATACTAAAAATAAAATATCGAGACAATTGAAAAAAGCATTTCCTTGTTCCGGAATTCTTTCTCTTTACTTTTTAAAATCATTAGGTTTAGACAAATGCGGGCAAACGGACAAGTAGAGGTGGTGAATAAAATCATCAAGTCCACCTTGAAGAAGCGATTAACTAAAGCTAAAGGCAACTGGGTCGATGAGCTTCTGCTAGCATTATGGGATTATAGGATGACCCACAAGTCAGCAACTAGACATTTATCATTTTCTTTGGCATATGGATCAGAATCTATGACCCTAATAGAACTAGAAGTCCCTTCTAATCGTAAAAAGGATTTTGATTCAAAAGTAAATGAGGAACTCTTGCTTAAGTCCCTCAATTTGGTTGATGAGAAAAGGGAAGAAGGAAAACTAAGTTTAGCTGCTCACTAGAAAGAGTAGCACAACACTTTAACACCAAGGTCCGAAACCATACTTTCATGGTAGGGGATCTCGTTTGGAAACAAATTCTCCTAGGTATGGAGGCATTCGGTCTGAACTAGGAAGGCCCATATATAGTCGAACGAAAGTTTGGGGATGGAGCATTCAATCTAACTATAATTGATGGAATTATGATCTTACGGGCATGGAACAGCGACTTGCTGCGTCACTATTATGCTTAGTTTTTCTTTTTTTATTTTCGCAAATAATCCATCTAGGAACTCTGGGGGCAATGTAATAAGGCAGGACTAGCCATACCTTTTCATTTATAAATACAATTTGCTTCATGCACCGATGGAACCATGTCCATGCAAGCCTAAAACTTTTGCACTAATAGCAATGCGATTAGGAACATGCTCCTTTGGCCTAGGATAATGGCTGGGGAGTATGCCCTCAAGGGGTGATTGGATAATTCGACCTCAACCTTAAGGAATCTGGCATTGCCTGAAGATTGGCAATGTTGGGAAGGAGAACTGACCCCAACCTTTATGAATTTTCCATTTCCTAGAGATTTGCAATGGCAAGAAGGTATAACCACTTAAGGGTCGATTGGATAATTCGAACCCGATCTTTAGGAACTTGTTGTTGCTCAGAGACAGTCGAAAATAAGGAGGAATGCTCGAAATTGAGCAATTAAAGTACTAGTTCACAAAGATAGGGATTGGTGTATGAAATAGATTTCCACGACAGCGCTAGCGGCCTAATGGGACATGCTTGGTCGAGGGTAAGCAAGGATAGTCATTAAAAATCCAGGACATGAATTATCGAACTCTTTCAATCCAAGATCAGGAGGGGGAGAATGCGATTGGACTAGGGGCAATCAGATAATTTTCCCCGCAATGTTTCTCTCCTACTAACGCCCTTATTCTAGCATTTGGAAAAACAAGTTCAATGAAAAGGATTTGGTTTGCAGCAGAAATATATAACCAAGAAGTGAAAGTTACAATCGATGATCACAGACGATAGGGAGCAATATGGAACTTGGACTATTTATAGTAATAATCGATCAAAGGAAACTTGACCTGATACAAACAAGAGTAACCACGGAGTTGGTCTGATCATGCTGCTACTTCGCCAAGTGGAACACTTGGGCAACTATAAACATGGCTAACTACTGGAATATAACCAAAGCAATTGCATGAATTTTATCTATATACACATAATTGCAGTAAATAAACGCATTGTATAGGAACATGCATATTTAATATAGGTAGATTGCAGTACATGTAGTTATATTATATGTGCAGGTAATTACTTATAAGCATGCACAATATATAAAAATATGGAAAAGTAAACGGAACAAGGATTACAAAGCGAAAAGTGATCCTTTATTACCTTAATTTTTATGTAGAAAGGTAGTAGGGGTCGTTCCCACACAAACACGGCATATTTACAATAAAAAGAAACAAAACATCAGCTGTCACGCCCATAATCTCCAATAATACTCTACTTTTCTTCCCTATTTACTATGCTTTGACCAGAGCCTCCACTTATGCTTTTGATCGCCCTTAGTCTTCCCCTCTCTAGGAGTATCACCCTTAGAGTGGGTAGTCTCTCCTTCAGTTGTGGCACGAGGCACATCGGAAGAAGTCTCAAAGGATTTGATTTTTTGGGGCCTTAGTTTTTTTGAGGGAAGCTTGGTGATAGGGCTTGTAGGCGTGGAGCTGATTGACTTTTTAGTGCCAGGGTCCTTCTTGATTTTGACCTTAGAGAGTTTGATCTTCAGCCGCTCCGCCATTGTGATAGGATTGGTTGGGCCTGCAATGCTAGTGATGAAAACATCTTCCCCTACAGACTGAGAAATGTCCTGTAGCCCTACTAGGGCCCAAATCTTTTGAGAATCATGGCCAAATTCGGAATTAGGAAGCAAAGATGGAGCAGAATGTCCTGTGGAGATGGAGGTCGACGTGGTAACGATAGTCGTGGTGCCCGACCGTTGAATAACTAAAGGCGGAGGTAGGAGATGCAATTGACCTATAGGTTGGCAAACATAATGATAAAGTAAGTGATAAAATCGCATGGAAACCAAAGTTTATCAAAATCGGTGAAATCAGAGATATACCATCGTCGGAGATCGATTGTGAAGTAGGGGACTTGGAAATCTCGCCCTCGTCAGGTGAATACTGGATTGGTGGGTCTATAAAAGGAGGAATGTATAGCTCAATAGGAGTACCTACTGTAGGTGCTGGAATGGTTTGGGTGGCCACGGAGCAGGCTCCCTCGGTCATAGGAATGCCTGCCTTGGACTCTTTTAACTTTAGAATGGATGAATCCGCTGGACCCGATGCACTAGGGCCAGCGGGGGCCTCGACAGTAGCAGCAACTTTGGCGGCGTCCTCTGTAGCTAGAATGGCTTTTCCTTCTTTGAGTTTAGCAATGCCTTCTGCATCAAAGTACTTGGTCATTAACTCTTCTTTGGTGATGCTTTCACCGGATGCTTTAGAACGACGCAGTACTTCCTCCCAAGCATTTATGAGGATTTCAGTATATGTACTCCCCAGCCACTTCATATTCTTATATTGAATCACATTCGCAAAGAAGTGCTAGAGCGTGGATTTCAATTCTTCCTTTTCCTCCCTAAGCTCCTTAACCACTTTCTTTACCATGGTGAACTCAATGTCATTATTGAGTTTCTTGGCTTTCAGAAGAAGCAAGTCATAGGCAAGTTTTTCATTTTCTGGGTGGAGCTTTCGAAGTTCAGCCACCTACTCTTCAGTAGCTTGGTCCCCGGCCCGAATGATTTTGTTCTTTTCGATAAGGGCATGTCCTTTTCGACAATTAGTGTCTTCAAAACAGCATCTTAGTGAGCAGCCTTGAGCAATCTTTCAGCATGAAATTAGCATTTGAGTGTGCAAGTTTCTTCTCCACCATCAGGTTATTAGTTTTTCTTGGACTTCATCGTGACATTCCTCTTAGCTTCATTTTCTCTATGTACCTCTCATACACTTCGATGATGCTATCGTAAGTTCTCTTTTCGGACTCGAAGGACTAGACATTCATGTAATTAATTTTGTTGACTTTAGAGAGAGCGAAGCATAGTTTTTTTTTTCACTTATTGCTCTAGTCAACATGCTTTCGATTCCTCTAGACATCCCAGTCTACCTCTTCCTTTGGAATGTCTTTGATGTCCTAATCAAACATGACACCCTGTAAGAAAAGATTAGGAAAGGCAGCCTACAGGCGGGTGGTTCACTAGAAGTAGAAGTTGGAAGAATGGAATGTGGCGGCATGGTAGTAGTTATAGACTTTGAAATGGGAGCTTATTGATGGAGAGGAAGCTGAGGTTCGGTATGGGGCAAAGAAACGTTGGAAGAGAAACTATGGCGATCGGATGGATCCTTATGTCGTCTACTTTGATTATGGGATAATCCCTCTTTGGCCTAATTTCGTTTCCTCTCCCTTTCAACTTTGCAGAAATCTTCCTCCCATGCTCCCTCTCCTTCCTTCGAAATCTTCTTCATCAGTCTCGAGACGACCTTGATAGCTGGAGCAAGATTGATATGGGTCGAAACTCCGCCCTCTAAACTATTCCACACTGTGATGAAGCTTTCTGTACTTATCTCTGGCCATGAAGCCTGTAATGACAAGAAAAATAGTATAAGAATTAGAGTTTCACAATGCAATTGAATGCAAGGATGTGTGTTCATGATCCTAGTGAAGTGTATAGTGTCGATAACCCCCTAAGTACTCTATAGACGTATTGACATTGAATTAAAGATGGGGTTTCGCCACCTTCATTCAGGATTCCTCCAGGTGAGAGTTGAAGGTTGGAGAAACCTCGGTGAGAAGATCGCCAATAGAAATATCAAAATCACTTAAGCCGACGAAGGTGTCTCAAAAGGAATGAGTCAGAGGTGTTTCATCACATGAAGGAGATGTACTTGTCTCTGTTTCCCTTTTGGGAGATTTTATGACAACGTGTTTTGGACAAGGTGAAGTAGGAAGTTCAAGGCCTTCGGGATACGTCTCACCAAATGATATGTTCCCCCCCCCCCGAGCTAGCGGCATATTCACTATCGCTACTATTAGAGTTTTCTTCTTCCTCTTCGTCTTTCTCTTCCACCATGTCTTCCTTCCCTTCTCTCCTCCCTACGTCTTCACTCTCCTCTGGAATTGATGGCATCCTAACTCCTTCATGCCTTCCTCTCGGGGCTTCGTTTGAAACTGACTCTTCTATTCCCTTTCCAATGGGCTCTTTAGCATATACCATGCGTGATGGACCTTTAACTTTTTCTTGAAAATTCTCGCCAGAGCTGCGAGTGTGGACGAAAGATCGGGCAGGCACTCTTGTGCTGGTTGCGGACGCGATATGGGAACAACGAATCTATTATGGAGTAGAAGACCACACCGTCAGAAGTTCTTATTGGTTAGGAGATATGTGATGGTGCGGTGCTATAATCTAATCTCTTTCAAGGCTTTTAGGATATCAGCATGCCCACGACGATCGATTAAAGTGGGAATATCTACAAAGGAGCAAGTAGTAAGTTATTTTAACAAAAGGAATCCAAGGACGGCAAGAGCAGGAAGGGAGGGATCTTACTTTCGAAAAGCTAACACCGTTGAAATAATATGAGCATCGAATGAAGTATTCATTCTTGAAGCAAGAACGCTTATTGTGGGGCTTTTTGATGAGCTTACACTTGCACTAGGCCTTAATAATCATGTAAGATGACAAGTGGCACCTATGTTTGAAGGTCAGTAGATAGTTAGCTCAATGAAGTTTGGAGGTCGTTGAAACCGATACACGAAGAGCACGAATAAGAAGCTCAGCAGAGCATACCCGTTGGGATGAACTTAGGATGGAGCCATCCCAAGCTCTTGAAGAATTATGCGTAGAAAAGGGTTGAAGGGCGGGACAACACAGCCTAGACCCATATATGGTTATATGTCGTGTATCCCAACGGAGGACGTTGTGCCCATTCACCTTGGGATGGGTGAAGTACATTGCTTTCAGGAATCCCGTGTCGATGGCATATATTATGGAGCATCTTTGGAGTAAGTATTATTTGCTCTGGCGAGTCATCCAGAACTCAAAGGCCAATATATTCGTATGCCAAAGGAGGCAGCTCTTGGATCGAGACAACTATCCTTTGTAGCTCAACGGTGATCGTCCATCTAGTGACGGAAGGTGTAGAAGTGGGAGTCTAAGCCATGGTAGACCTGGCTTTGGGAGGAGTAGATGTACTGGCATCGGTTTACAATATGTGGCGATTGAAGAGTCATTCTGGATATAAAAACTTAGCATTCAACATAATCGCATATGTTTTATTTCAAATATTGAACTCGTGTGACTGACACTCAGAATCCAACAGTTGTCGACGTGTGTAGACCAATTGGATTCTGAATGTCAATCGGGGCAAGTGAATGTGTTAATCTATGCAGTGTGAATCCCATATCCCATACACGATTAACGGACTGCCTTATGTAGATAGCTCTCTCGTGTTAGAAAAATGCGTCACTCCGCACGATGGAACCATAGTCTCTACAGCAATGTGAAAGCCTTTTATTTTACAGGAGCACGAAATATGTATTAAATTGAATGTGCTATGCAACAGAGTCACATGGGTATTAGAAAACAATCAAGACCATTCAATGGTAGAGAACCGTCTTATTGTGTTTAGCTATTGACGACAATGGCCTAATAGGAGGACTTGGATGTATGAGATATCGGAGCGTGCTATGCAAATCCCAAGTTGAACCAAAAATCTCATTTGCTCGGGCCCGAGTCTTTCATTGAGGTGACTTAGTCATATTTTGACCAACCTCCAGAATCACTAGTCGCACCATCACCATCACCTGCCACGATGATGAGAAATAAGCCACTAACCTTGATTATTTCGGGTCTGAACATGCGAGGGAAAACAAAAGAGGTCGGTGACGAACACTTTGGTCGGGCCACATCATCGACATTCATTTTCGAGTTTCAAAGTAGAAAGACCTTTCTGTAGCATTGCTATGGTTCTGTTTTGGAAAATAAATTGATTTAAATTTCTAAATTATAACTTGATTTATAATATATATATTGCTATATGATTATAGATCTGATTTGATATATATAGTGTGTGTGTGTATATATATTTATCTCTAAATTGTTTGAATTGAATTGGAAATTTAATTCTTACTTTTGTTAAAGGATGATTTTAATTATAAAATAAAGCCAAATTTGAATAAATATTTAAACTTGAATAATTGAGTTGGGAAAAGTTTACTTGTATAATACCCAATTTCATTCTAATATAACTTACCTAAATCATTCAGAAGTTGAATATGTAATTGGATAATATACAATACAAATTGATTTTTATAAATAAAATTTGGGTGGTTATAATAAATGTTATACACTTAAATTTTGATTATAAAAATGTTCATAGAGATAAATAGAATAATAAGTTAATTGAATAATAAATGAGATAAATAAAATAAATTTTGTTCTGAAAGAATTAACAGATTGAAATTGAATCAACTTAATGAAATACCTTGAATTAATATCAATTATTGAATATTAATTGACTTAAATTGAAATTTATATGATTAGAATTAACAAATTTAAATTGAATGACTATTTATTGATTTAATATAAATGGATTTAACCAAATTGTTAAATATTAATTAATTTAAATTGAATTTTATATGGTTTAAATTAACTGTTTTATTTTGATTTTCAATCTATTTTCTTTTTGGTTGTTTCTATTCTCCTACCTTCTTACTTTTCAGGGACGAAAAGTTTTGAGTGGGGGAGAGTGTAACAACCCGTAAATTTTAACTATTTTAATAATGTAATTAGCTAAATTTTTTGAAATTTTAAATGATTGAATTTTGAAATAAAAATTTAATATTTAGAATACGTCCATTTAAACATAGCAACTGGTAATTTTTCATTAGATAATATTGAAGTTTACTTTCTTGTGAAATTTTATTTCAATTCCAATCAGTTAAAATCAATGATAATAAAATGTTTTATAAAACTGAATATTTTTATATGGAAAATTTGTAAATCATCTTCTGAGCAAGACGTCATATTTCGTTTCTCCAAATTTTGATTGTTATTGCTCCGTCGATCTTATTTTCGGCAAAATAGCAGCATTTTGGTACCGATATCGATTTTTGATCGGATGATCATACCATCAATATCTATATACTGTTTTGATCATCACGTCGTGCTGATCTCCACAGTATATTCGTATGTGTGTTTCGACGTCCGGTGGACGGCGAAATCTGTAAACGTTGAAGCGTATCGGTACCCATTTTAACCTTTTTGTTTCATTGTCCTTTTGTTTTCCATCGGTTGAAATGAATCGTCATAAACTTTATTTATTTCACATATATCAATGTTTAACTTTCTCTGTTCCCAATGTTCGAATTTATTTTGCTGGTTCAATGAATGGTTATATCTTTTAATCTTCCGAGAAAATAGCCGTAACTTTTATGACTTCACACTTTTGCTCTTTCCATTGCTTTAACAATAAAAAAAAGAAAAAGGGCAAGCAAGTTATATTCTTCTCTCTGAAACAAAATTTCACAGCAGCTCGCCGATCCCATGCCACAGCCGTGAACCAAATTCACCTCTCCTCCTCTCTACCAAGAGCGAGCCGGCCCACCTAGCCCACTTCGGCCTCTGCCGAACTCGAGCCTTCTCCAGCATCTGCCTTCTCCGTCAATTTGCTGCCTACCTTCGCATGTTGCCGAGCCCTTCTGTAGTTGCTCACCTCACTCTTTGAAAGGTATATATATATATATATTAGTTTACTATAGGATCTATACATATTTATTTATAAATATAGTTTATATAAATGAAATCGGTAGGTATAACTTATATAATTTTAAATCATATTATATAAGTGTAGTTTGCTACGTGGTTGCAGTATTGTTTAGGTACTGTTGAAAAGAATTCTCAAAAGCTTTTGCGTATATATCTACTTACGGATATAAACTATATGATGAGTTTGGTTCTATATTTACTAGCTTATGTTGTTTCCTTTATATTATATATTTCAATTGCTGTTCATAGTTATTTCAATTGCTGTTTACTTACATATGGGCTTTAAAGGGTATATGTTTGTTAATTGTTGATTTTGCGGTTTATATAAATAAGTAAATATATATTTTACATATGTAAGTTTTGTTCACATATGTTACAGTAATTTACTGTATATTTGTACATCATGTTCTATATAAGTAAGCTAGTTTTTTTACATATAATATGTTTAAATTTCACATATTTTTATATATATAAGAATGTAGTGGTGCTATAGTAAAAAATAGTGCATAGGTGAAGATATAAGTCATAGTATTTTGTACATGGGTTACAGGGTTATAGTTAATAGTAAAATATTATAAGGTACAAATCTTTTGTTATATATATAGGTCAGTAGTCTATACACGATATACATTTTAATAAAGTATGTTTCGAATCAATGTTTAAAATTTCGAAGGTGTAGGTACTGTTTGTATGTACGGGTAAAATATATATAATTTTCTTACACATATATAAGGTTAATTCGTTTGTATATAGACAGTATATGTAAGTATACAAAGGTTAGATTTATAAGTATCCATATATAATAAAAGTGATATGTTAGTTTAAATTTATGTGTTTAAACTTCTATATATTCAGACGGCTATTGTATATAATACATCTGCAGATTTTGTGAATAGCCTACTTATATGCGTGCATATCTATTTTGTAAAGTTTGCAGTCCTTTGATTTGGAAATTTATATATATAGTTACTGTATATAATGTATGGGTTATGTATATAGTTTACAACTATATATAAAACATTTTTACAGAACCTATACTTGTATTTATATTTAGATTCTTGGTTTATAAAATATATTGTTACAGTGTTGTATATTCTCAAATATTGATGTTAAAAGTTTGATTTTACATAGATATATATAGTTTTAAGACACTTGTAAACTATATTAGTTTATATATATATATAATTTAATATGGGTCTGAAATTTAAGATGTGATTTATATAAATAGTTATATATAGTTATACATATAAGTTCATCCATACCATCTATTTTATCAAACTGATTATGATTCATTCTATCGGTTCCCATTTCATCAGCCTTTGGTCCGTCGTGCCTGTTTTCTTCATCGAATTCATGCCCATCTCACCGTGCTCTGGATTCGTAGCTCATTTCTGTATCAAATTCCTCTAACCTCGAAAGGTGAGCAATGGATATTTCAAAACTAAATAATAATAAAGTTAAATTAAGATATATATGAAATTATCAAATTTAGTTTTGAGATTGTGAAATATTTAAAGCTTTGGAATATATCAAAATTTAAATGGTTTAATTTGTGGTTCAAATCTGTATTTGAAATCGATATAATAATTTATTGAGAACTGAATTGGATTGAAATTGATGATTTGAGATTTGACTAAATTTCAAATTTTCGGATTGGTGTTGATTTGGAATTGATTTGTGAAATTTGAGGAAGCTATTTTATTATATAAAGTATTTTTAAATTATATTTAAAACTATTTATATATGTTACTTTATAAATTTATTTCATATAAACTATTTTAATATAAATTATTTTTAATATAAACTATTTTAAATTATAACTATTTTTATATAAACTATTTTAAACTATAAACTATTTTATTATATATACTATTATTTATATTTAAACGGTTAAGTGGGAAGTGTTATGATTCCAAAGCATTATGATTTCTAAATTTTGATTTCCAAAGAATTATGATTTCCAAAGTGTTTGATTTAGAAAGTGTTATAACTTTGAAGTACTAAGATTTTGTAAATGGATATATTTGAGATGGATATATTTGAGATGGATATATTTGAAATGGAAATGATATCGTATTTGGTTTTGAAATGGAAGTGATATCGTATTGATATGGCTTTGAAGTGGCAATGATATTTTGGTTTTGAAATATAAACTATTTTGAAAGTTTATTAAATGACCAACCGGTGTAATAATTACGTAGTTATTGAAGAGTCCGGGATCGGTTAGGGACACACTCTCTGTCTAAACCGAAAACCACTTTAATAACTATTATACGCGGAGTGTGATCCAAAATGAAGTGGTTGGAATGTTGACGTTGTTGGATTTGAAGAAAGAGAACGATAATGGATAGCCTTGACACTTGTGTCAAATTTGAAATGACTTAAACAGGAGCCGTGCCGGGCCAGTGAGGTTAGCTACCTCTAGCGGACACACTTCTTCATAAACTACTCATTACTTGTTTTGATTGGTGTGCACCCTTGAATTAGGAGTGTTGTTTCGCAGTGTTCGATCATTGCGGCGATGCGTTTTCACCGGTCCTTATCAGGCAAACGATAGTTTCACTACCTTGGGTATTGCCTCATGTGCCTTGTTATACTCGTATCCCTATGCGCGACCACTACGATTTGTTTCGTGTTATACCTATGGAGTACTCCCTGATAGCCCACTGTTTACGGTGGAGTTTACAGTGCTGTATAGACTATGACGCTTATATAAAATGTGTTAAGGGGGATAATGGTAACGCCTTAACGCTATTTTGATACTTTATATTACTGATAGGCATTATCTACTTAGCGTACACTACTATATACAAATAGTTTAACGGATCCTTAGAGGATGGTTATCTCAAACATCCTTTGAGTTACTTGTATTTTCTATTGTTATTTCACTTGAGTTGGATTTATTGATATAAGAATGTTAATCCTGACTCGAGTGTTTTGTGTTTTGCTTTACGCTCGGGTCAGACTGAGTGTACTAGTATTCGAGGCTCATCTTTGGAGTTGGAGCTTCGCTTGGAGATCCAGCTATCTATCCAGCTTTCAAATATTCAGTTGATTCCAGTGATGTATTCTGATCTTGTATTTGACTATTGTATTGAAGACTTCTGTTGTATCTTGTTTAACTCTATTATATATATAGTAGCTTCATGAACTACTATTCTTTTTGTTTCCGCTGCACTATTGTTATATTACTCTGTGTCTGTGATTTTGTGATTATTTATTTGCTGTATATGCTGAGTTTTGCCAAATTTAAATTAACAATATGATATTTTGAGCAATTCAAATCTAACATGTATGGATGCGAATGGTTGAAAATATCGGGTCGTTACACTTAGTCATATTTCGACCAACCTCCAGAATCACTAGTCGCACCATCACCATCACCTGCCACGATGATGAGAAATAAGCCACCAACCTTGATTATTTCGGGTCTGAACATGCGAGGGAAAACAAAAGAGGTCGATGGCGAACACTTTGAGTTAAATCGTTACTGTTTAAGCAGCGACCAGAAGACAGCAGTGAACTCGAATAGTCAAAGATGGCTTGAGGTAATTAATTACAAACGATCAAGTCTTTGAGATCAAGGCGGTGGCAAACAATCGATCATGAGAAGGCTAGGAGCGTGGGGTTTCGACGGTCGAAATTTGAAAAGTAAGAGACAAATTTTTAAGTGATGTATTAAATAATGCTCGGTGATGAGCAAAAGAGTTCGATACCGAGAGAAACCACTCGGTACCGGCCCAAATTCTCCAATTGAAATTTGTGAAAAGATAGGGGAAAGGAAAGACATCCCTCGCTAAGGCGTGCAATGATCACCAGAGTGTAGATCTTTTCCTTAGCAAGGGAAACAAGATTTTAGCCATGTAAAGCAGTTAAAAGAATATCTATAGAATTGAGGCAACACTTCAAAGAAATTTCCAAACGACCAATCAACCAAAACATGGAGATAGAAGTCAATGTTTGTCTTGTTCCAGAGCACCCTTTGTTTCCAACGAAAGCATACTTTGGAGGAAAAGTGTTAACCGTTGTCTTTTTTACCAAGTGGATTTTCACTGAAACTTGAACGTCAAGATAAAGACAGAATGATTAACAAACTTAGGAATGTGCTTAGAAAGGCGATAGGGTCATACACAAGAAGTTGGAAAAGTAGAGGACCAAAGTGGACCACTTGGTACCGAGCCTACCACTCGGTACCAAGTCCTTTTTACTCCAGTTAGAGCTCCCAAAACAACTTGTATGTGAAGCTATGGCTCAAGTGATCTCCATGGAGTCCTCTTCTTTAAGAATAGACTGATAACTCTAATGATTCTTGAGAAGAAAGAAAAGAAAGCATATATGGACAAGTTGTATCAGGAACTTCTCAAGAATAGATCAATTACAAAGGAAGAGTGCTTGCAACATGAGTGGTTGAAGATAGAAGATCAAATAAGAGGAGTTGGGGAGCTTTTTCCTCAAGAAAATTGATCGATACTTGAGCGCATGGAAGTAGATTCGGAATTGGTGTTTAATGGGCCACTGGTTCAACTGGCTAATTTCTCTATAAATACATACCTTATAGCTACTAGAAAAGGACATTTTGGCTCTTTTGTTTTCTTTATCTCCTATATCTCATCTCCATAATCACCAAGGCAGATATTATTTACAGTTATAGGCTTTAGGAACTTGTCAATCCCTTGTACTAGTGACTCTCAATCAAATAATCAATAAATCATAATGGACGTAGCTAGAGATTGCAGAACCACTTTAAAAATTCTTGTGTTCACTTTAATTTTCCTATAGTTTTTCCTAGATTTTAACTTTTTAATGGATCTTGGGGATTGTGCCATTTTTGGCGTTAATAATTTGCATATAGGAAGCTTGAAGACTTGTACTTGCCAAAGGAAGCCAACTATAAAGTCAAAGTTATCGGCTGGTACTGACCCATATGGGTTATATTGAGTCATATTGATTGCTGGAACTAGCACGATTTGATCTGTTCTTCATGCTGGAACTTAGGATCTGGAGATTTTTATTCATTCAAACTGGATTCTATGACTTTAATGGTGGATTTCATCTATAATTAGAAAGCTATCAACAACAAAGAAGGATTTTTGAACTTTGCAATGAATTACTACCATTTTTCATTGTTAGCTAGTTTTTAGAACTAAATATGTTGTAAAGGTGGTTGCAATTATAAAATTCATTTGAAATAAAACTTGTAGTAGACGTAGGTAATAGAATTGTGGCCGAACCACTCAAAATCTTCTGTCTTAACTTTCTTTCATTGAATCCTTTTATTTTAATTTTAATTTTTGACTTGATATAGGTTTTTGCCCAGTTTTTGACGAATAATCGCTGGTATATTCACAAATATTAGTCATAGAACCATATATGTGATATCTCCGAAATATAGTAGAATATAATATGTGTATAATGTTTATAAACTAATTAAATTAGTTGATACTTGAGAAACATTAATTATTAGTGTATTCGATGTTTCATTAATTATTAGTGTATTTGATGTTTTGGGTGACTTTAGCATTTAGGGTGGATCCTATAAATTTTATGGGTGTCATTAGCAATTATTTGGTTGTATATATAAATGTTATACACACACATATCAATATATGATGTTGATATATATTTAAAAGGGATTTTAAATGTATGAACAAATAACAAATGGGGTCGGAATATATTGACCAAATGGCCAATTATAGGGCTGGCCATACTACATAAATGGAAGGGGAGAAAGAGAGTTTGAATTGGTATTGTTTGACTAAGTAAAGAGGGTTAGATATTTTTGGTCGAGGTTCTCTTTATAAATACTTTCATAATATATTCATTTCTCTACTTGTTACAACCATAGCCACCCTACCATTCAAGGACGGGCGTATATGCTCCCTCTACATCCAAATATAACATCCCATAGGTGGTAAAAACTCATTTATTTGCAAGTTTAGGTGGTGGACTGAGTATCCTAGAACACAAAGTCAGATCGACGTGCAACAAGCAGCGAGATCCTTAAGGTACGTAGTTTTGTAATTATAGGTGTGTGCTTATCCCCTAAACACTTATACATACGCGTGCGCACACATCATCAAATATAAATTTAATAATTTTAGAAGTAAAATTATCCTATATAAATTTATATTATAAATGAACATATATTTTGAAATTGTAAATTATCAATAGACCATTATATATTATCGGCCATATGTTATAATTTACTATATAAATTAAATTTTATGAAATGATGAATTATACATATGTGTGTGCGTATGCATGCATGTGACTGTATTTTTAACAAATTATATATACATAATAGGGTTATTTAGTTTAAAGGAAAATGTTGCAAAGTTTTTAGATCTTGAGATAGCTACTACAATCAATGTGTAACACCTTCACATCTCATTCACGCACATAGGCCCAATCAATGTGTAACACCCCATATTTTGGAGTGCTAAAATATGGTAAATTAAATTAAATTCATAATAAGGAGGAATTTTTAAAAACTTGAATAAAATAATTTAATTACAAGAATTACCTAAGGAAGATTTGATTAATTAAGTTTATGATACTTTAAAAAGTTAATTAGATGGACCAAGTTAATTAGGGCAATTAATGTTGGCCTTGTTAATGGGAATAAATAAATTAGATTTTAGAAAGTGAAGGATTAGGTATTAGGAAAATGTATTGGAGAGATTAGGTAAGCATTGATATTTGCCAAAGCCAAAATCACCAACATACTTACCTTAGCCACATTCCCTAATTCTACTTCATTTTCATTTACAAAACAAATCCATAAAAATAAACAAAGCCAGCCTCCAGTTTCAAAGCTAAGGAAGAGGAAATCACAAGCTAGAAGATTCAAGTTTTCACTTTAAGAAAAAAGAAGATTAGACCAAGGTTCTCTTAACCAAGGCGAGTAAATTTTCCCTAAAACTCCTCCTAACCTTTTGGATTCAGATTTGATTTGGAATAAATGATTTTAATGATGATAAATGAGTTCAAATGATTTAACATTTGTTTGGATTGTGGCTTGAAATTTAAATGAAAGGAATTTATTCATGTTTTAGGGTAAACATGTTTTAATCACATTTATATGCTTTAAATTTTTATTATAATGTTTATAAAGATGAAATGAAGTTAGGTTTTTTATTTATAATTTACGGAATTTATTTGGAATTGTTATGAATTTTCTTAGTTGATAAAATTCTTAATTTCAGGAAAGTTAATTATTAGAAAAAATTATTCTGACATGAAATTTGATCTATGGTAAAATATGATGAATTGGATTTTTGGTGAATTTTTAGGATTTTTCCCAATAATTTCCAATTTTATTCAAATTATTTTGCTAACGGAAGAATTAATTGATTAAAGATAATTAAATAATAAATAAAATATGTAATTGACTGGTTCTGAAAAGAAAAATGTAAAGGGATATACTAGCTAATGAAAATTCTACACCAAACAAGGTTTGGTGTAAAGTATTTACATAATAAGGTAATAAAACATTTTCAAGTTAGTTATAAAAATGCCTCCTCTACTTGCGATAACCCATAAGATAGCCAACTTGCGATAGTGTATGTCAAACATAAGGAAGCACTTATTTATTAACTTGTGATGGAATTTGAACTATCAACATGCAATAGCTCCTAAGATCTTGACTTGCAATAGCTACCCGCGTTCAACCAGCGATAGTATATGGGATCATCAACATGTGACAGCTAATGAAGTTATCAATATGCGACAACTAGGAGAAGCTTTGACTTATGATAAGCACTTGGGACTAAACTTCAAACAGTCTCGAATGGATGGATTGGACCTTAGAATAATGAAGGAATGGATCTAGTGACTCATAGACAAGTATGGAATGGCATTGGAAAGAATTTCAAAGAGTTAGAGTGAAGGATGCATTGAAAGTAGATTTTGGTGCCGACCACTTTTCAAGTCAGTACAAACCACTTTTTAGGTCGGTTTCGACATGTATTTGTGCTCTTTGGAGAACCTTGGAGCTTTAGTTGAGGAAAGTTTGGCTAAAGTGATCATTTTGAGGCCTAAATCTAAGGGAATAGTTGAACAACACCAAAGGATCAACAGAGAAGGACAAGTACTAGATGCATCAAAACTTCTCGGCAACAACCTTATTTCTAAGGCAAAAGTGCTCGAAGCTTGATAAATCAAAGTTAGAAGATGGTATAGAGAAAGATTGGATGATTTGCAATTAGCAAATCAAATCGATATTGACCATATTTTGGCCACTCTTGATATAATTTTATGGCATGAGGGACCTCGTTTCCTCTCCTTCTTTCTCGGATTTGGGGTTTTACTTGGTATTTCGTGATCCACCGACTTCGATGGGCGAATTTCCTATACATATAAGGCCTATGGCAACTTGGAGAGGACTTTTGGCTTGGCTTTTCCCATTTTGGACTTATTTCTATCTTCTTCTTCCCCAAAACTTCTTACATCGAAGATGTAACACCCTGCTATTTTAATGATCAAATATTTAAATGATTATGTAAACATTTAATTGTTAATTAATGGATCGCCCCTTATAGTTAACTTTTTGAGACGGGTGAATTGAAACTCGAATCATCCGTAGTTGAGTTTGCTTTTTCGTCGCGAGAAGAATGAGTATAAACTTGACTATGTTTGGAGTCGATAAGTTTTTAGAGTAAATAGCGATTCTAGAAAGAAATGGAAATTGAGTTTAGGCTAAGGCCTATAAGCTAGCTTATAAGTTAGCTTACCCTTCATCTCATTCTCATTCCATGTTTCTTTTCATTTAGTTCTCCTATCACTTTCCTAATTTTCCTTAAGCCTAAACCCTAAATCTTGCTCTACTCCCTATATAGAAAATTCTTAATTCAAACTAAAATCACCATAATTCCTCTTACCCAATTCCTAACATAACCTATCAAAGAATTAGCCTGAATCGAAGTTTGGATCTTCATCTAAGATTTCAAGAGAGAAAGTTTGGATTTTTCGTGATTAAGCTTGATTTGGTGAAGAAAAAGGTGAGTGGAATGATACTCTAATATTTTTACATGTTATACTGCAGATATTTATGTTTATGTGATTATGGAGTTATAAATAATGATTTAGAGAATGTCATGTGATGATTTAGGCTAGTATTTATATTAAAACATGCTTATATTAACTCATTATTTATTTAAGAGCTTAATTACTATTTTTGAAATAGTTAGTAAGCTAAGAATTTGGTTTTGGGTAATATGTGATCTTGTGATAGATTAGAGACTAATTACATGATATAATTAAGTGCAGTCATTAGTTAGTAATAATGAAACTAATTTAAATGGTTTTAGAAAAGTTAGTAAGCTAATAAAGTGCATTTTGTACTCGACACTTATTATTAAATTGATTAGAGGGTTAATGAAGATTAATGATTATTTAAAAAATGGATATATAATTTTATAAATGAAGGATATATTTTATAAAATGGAAATGAGGTTTTATAAAATAGTAATATGATGTATACTTAATTTTAAAGGCGAATAAATATTTAAAGGTTTAAAAATGATTAATAAGCTCATAATATCTTTTATAAAATAGTTATAAGATTTTATAAAATAGTATGAAATCATATTAGACTTTTCTTAAAAATATTTACTAGATAAAAGTAAGATTTGATTAAGTAATAAATGGATTACTTATTTAAATATACGTGTATGTATATGAGTCTGGGCAGGTATACATATATGGGTATTCAAAGATATATAACAATCAAAATAATTTGTGTATTGTAGTTTGAATTGTTGTGTATGTTGTTTGAATATATGTGTGTTTATGTGTATGTAAGTATATATAGTTGTGTGTAAATGAATTTGTGTATAAGAACGTTGTAGGCATCTCACGTAGCCATAAGGACCATAGTGGGCGCTAAGTTGCGTGAGAATATTTGGGGTCAAGTAATCGCTGCCCTAAAGTCCAACACTTGTGTTGTAGTGTGTTTGTATATGCATGTATGAATATGCACGAATGAGGTGGGCTAGCATGTCTAAGCATCACATAAGCCTAGATGGTTAGTTAAACATATTTTGGTGTGATTATAGGAAGTCGGGTCGCTATAATTGTCCGTTAAACTCTATGCATGTAAAAAGTGAATTTCATGTGGAAGCTGGCTTTCGAACACAAATGAAACCACTTCCAAAACATCAATCAATGAACTTTGGAGGAGGTTCTATGCAGTAAAGGTGGGCTTTAGAACCAAGATGGCTCATCGGGTGAAGCAATAGAGGAAACAACATGAGAAACAACGGACGATGGGGCTCGATGACCCATTGCCTAGGCTTTACTACCTAGTAGCAATCCCTACCGGTCCACCGGTGGTACACATTTGGTCCATCAGTAGGGACCTATCCTAGGCAGTATTGTCTAGGCAGAAAGGGTTTTTTGGGAATTCCTTCCCCGGTTTAGATGCGGTTTGACGGTGACTTCAGCATGACTTCTAAGAATCTTTGGGCTACTCGGGAAGGTAAAATGCAAGGTAAGGCTCAAGATTCGATGCTAATCTAAGGAGTGAAAAAGTGGTTGGAAACGATCAATAAGGCGTTTGGGCAAGTGGTCGAGGAAGCGATCGAGGCAAGAAGCCTAAGGCACAGACTATTCTTATAGGAGAATAGTAGGCGATCGAGATAGTGATCGAGAGCTAATTGGATATGAGATCGGGACGTGATCGGTCACACGATTACGTACAATAAGCATATACGATTGGATGGAGCATACGATGATGAAGAGTCGATTCTAGACTTAGGCCAATTTGCGAGCATGTAACGGCATCGATCGGTACCGGATCGAGTAGACGTGGAGACTTATAGCTCGCATAGATTCAATGTTTCAAAGCGCCATTGTTCTTGAGTGATCAGTAGGGATCAAAGCAAGTACACAGCAAGAAAATCAGGTAGTAGGCGATTAGATTCGGGTCATAGTGCGGTTAAAGTGTTATATATTCATTCTTACGTCGTTTTGTGGTTTTAGACCAAGCCATCGGGAGGGTCCAGAGCGATGTTTAAGGGGTACTTATACCCTCCAGTAGTAATAGCGTAGATATAGACGCTAGGGAGCACTGTAGTCGTGGAGATTTTCATTGTTGCCAGAAGAGTGGTCTAGGTTTATATAGTGGCACTTGTACAGACAAGAGGTCATGTGGGGATGCTCAGTTCCATTCGCAGACTCTCGAGGGTAAGAATGTATATAAATCCAAAGTTCACATAAGGTGTAGTTGCTCAATTTATATTTCGTTCAGTTCGGGATGATATTGACATTATTGTTATGTTATGCCTGTGATATACTAGTTGATTGATATTATCATTGTGTATATCATGATGTAGATTTATATTATGACACATTTATCACTTTTACACTTGTGTTTTGGGATTCCTTTATAACAATATATTGTCACATAGTAGTTACATTGTATTAGTTGTGTTAATTCATTGATTGTAGGAGAAGAGAAGGTTATGGTATGATTCCCTATTTTTGAGATGGGTTTGCTGTACTTTATTATGGACAATCTGAGTTATCCCCGAGACACGTTAGTGGAGAGGGGCAACTGTGATTTTGTTGTCTCCTATTTATTTGTATATAGTTTTGATGTATAGTATTCTGAGATAGTTCCCCTCACACCAAACTTTAAGTCTGACCCGTGTTTTATCTTTGTTTATTTATGTCATGAGAACTCTTAGGTCTCAAATGAGTATTTTTGGAGTCAGGTGCTTTTGGGGATATACTATCAGGATGCACAGCTAGAGCATTTTGGAGGTGTGGCATGGATATTTTGGATATGAATACTTGATATTTTAGTAGTACATGATAGACCTGTTGTTTGTATATGAGACCTATTTTATAGATATTTTTTCAGAACTCTGTGTTGTTGGGAGTTGATGTATTCTGGCTTTTTGTATTGATATTTATTTATCAGTTGCTTCAGCTAGTGTTGTCTCTTATATATTGTCATCCTATTCTATTCATGTATATTTGATATATTATATGTTATCATTCCGTTATGAGTACCGATAGATGTCTTTGTTTGGTGTTTTGTTTTAACTATCACCCAAATAATCTATCTTTGGTGGTATTCAAAAGTTGATTGATGATGTAAGGCATTGATTTTCGGGCATACGAAGGATGGGTTGTTACATTTGGTATCAAAGCCTAGGCTCAACACTCGGACTAAGTAGACCAGTTTGAGTTAAACAATCTGTTTGAAGGAGATACGTTGAGAGAATGTATTTGTATTTTCTACTATATTATGCTGCATACACTTAAACTGTGGCCTACGCCCACTTAAAGATTTATTGCTTATTTCTGACTTGGAGGTAGAAGTTCTTAGGACTCGGTTCAACATCACTTAGAATTTTAGAGTTGCAAGAATATAAGATATAATAGAGCAAAGCCCAAAAAATCTTGAAGAACGAGCCCTATCTCTCTATTTATATAGGTAGGGGCTAAAATCTCACTCAAAAATATCTCCAAGCCATTGTACCCGAATTAGATTGATTCCTCCATGAAAACTGGGGCCACATCAGCTAAAGTTGGGAGTCGGTGCCAATCCTTTGATGGGATTCGGTGCCGATCCCCAAGATTGCCAAAATGGCCCTCTTCGACTTTTGATCTCGGATCGTCTTGAGGTTAGCTTCATGATTCCATAGGCGCTTGCATCAATAATAGCTTGTTTCGGAGTTCAATTGATGGAGTTTTAGAAGAACAAAGCTTCCAATTCAAGAGATTGTGGGGATTGATAGAGATTCGCATTGAACCAATATAACAATACTGGAAGTAGGGTCAGGACACCAAGGCGAGTCTATAGGAGGAAGATGAGCTCCATTGGGCCAAGGCTTAGGAGTCAGCACCGACCCCACACTTGGGGGATCCGGTCTACAAAGTTGTTTCATTGATTTTGCGTTTGCGCTATGATCTTGTTTATATCTTGTCTTTAGGTTTTATGGTCACCTTTCCGGGTGTCTTGCCTTGATAACTTCGATTTGACTTGTCAGGTTTTTTTGTATTTTGCCTGGTCAAAAAACAGGATAACACTTGCCCCCCAAAGCATGCCTTGCCAAAGGAAGGTGTGCTTTGATTAAGAACAACTGTGATGCCAATATTTGATAGTTGAGCTCTCTTGCTGCTTCAATCTTGATGAATCATCCATTTTCTTTGCACTCTTTTGTTAATCACGGGTCATTCCAGACTTGTTACAGCCTAAAACTCTGGACTCCGCCTAAGTGTTGTCTGTACATTATCACAATTTTGATTATAAGGCAATCAAATCCTTTTTATGAAAAGCAAGTTTGTTTTTATTCTCAAGTTTGATATCTCTAGATCACTTTATATTTAATTTAATGCATGATATTTTTAGATCGATGATTAAATTTGTAACCGTTCAGAGTCGACTATTAAATCCGTAGCCATTCAAGGCTGATAATCAAATTTGTGGTCATTCGAGACCGATAGTTAAATCCTTGGTTATTCGAGACTGATAGCCGTTCGAGGCAGATGATGGTCGTTCAGGACTGATACAGCCGTTCGAGGGGGATGATGGTCGTTCGGACCGATATAGCCGTTTGAGGCGGGTGATCGTTTGAGGTCGATATAGCCGTTCCAGGCGGGTGATCATTTAAGGTCGATATAGCCGTTCGAGGAAGATGATGGTCATTTAGGACTTACATAGCCGTTCGAGGTGGGTGACCGTTCGAGGTCGATATAGCTGTTCGAGGCGAATGGTGGTCGTTCGAGATCGATAGTCATTCATGGCAGATGACCACTCGAGGTTGATAGTTAAATTCATAGCCGTTCGAGGCTGGTGGCCATTTGAGGCCCTTGTCAAACCCAATCTGCTCGCTCTCTGACGAAAGGACTGGACAACAAGCAAGCCCATCCACTCACACTCTGACATGGGGACTTACTTCTTGCACTCTAGTTTCGTCTTTTCGAACGGGACTTAAAGTGATCGATGTGAGTTTTCAAGTTCAATTAGGTTTTGTAATCAAAATTTCATCTAACAAAATCAATTTCAAACGTAAAAACACAAAGTCTAATATCTAGATTATTGCCTCTTCTGGCATTACAGTCTAGCATCCAGCTCAGAGCGTGCTTAGGGACTGCTCGGGATTCCATACATATGTAAGTGTCTAGACGATATTATTGCGTGGTTTATTGGAAAAGGAAACTAAAGTGCGAGAATCGAACCTGATTCCCAACAATCTGATCAAGATATGACCAGTCTTGCCTCTGATCTAGGGCCCTTTCTATTTGCTACGGTTGATTCCCGTTCTGTCATCGTAGTTCGATTTCTAACATAATGTCATAATCTATTATCTTTGACTTGTTCCTCTATCAGATCCCCTGGATGCCTGTAGTCATTTGTATTGTGCTAATCCAGCTCATGGAAAATGCAGTATTTTTCTAACTTACTTTCATTTTATGTAGGCCCTCTCCTTGTTGGCCTTCGTAGGAGACTTTTCCTCTAATATCCAGATAAATCCGCTTTAGGGTCTCACTTAAATCAATCTAAGAAGTGAATCTCGGTTCTCTCCATTGTCGATTTGATCCTTCAAAGCTATCCTCTATCTTTTACTTTCCTGTATCCTTGCTAGATCCTATTCCGGAAGGTCCTCCACCATCCACAACATTAACCTCTTCCTTTTCAGCTTCAGCGTCTTCCTACCGCAGAAATCTTTCAGCCTCATGATAAAATTCCACAAGATCCATTGTGGATCTCGCTCCAAAGCAATTTTAAAATCAGTCTTCATGGCTATTCCTAAAACGCTGCCATCAAAACCATTAAAGGATCGGGTTTATCCACTGCAGCTGCCGCTGCGTTGAATCTTGTCAGAAAACTCCTGAGGGTCTCTCTAGCCCTCTACTTCGTGCTTGCCAACGTTATTACATTCTTGGTTTGTGAGAAATGGACCTGAAATTGCTTCATAAATCCATTCACCAACTCAGCCCACATACTAATTGAACCATTTTCTAGCTGCTTAAACTATGGTGCTGCCAAACCTATAAGATATAAAGGGAAACACTGTCCCATGACTTTCTCAAATGCCCTCCAGCACCTCCATGTGCTGGATGTATCTCATCAGATGAACTATAGGGTCTAATGTTCTGTCATATGTCTCCAATGTTCGTAATTTGAATGCCGATGGATTCCTTGCATATCCGATGTTTGAAGTAAACAAACTTCTACTCGCATCTTCTATGCTTTGATTAGGCAATCCACCCCTCGTCTCACCATCCACAAGCCTATTGTTGTCATCCAAAGGAACTCTCAAGTTTCCGTTTCCAACCTACCCCCGATTTCGTAAGGGAATTCCAGTATGTACTCCTCCGGTTGATTTCATGCATTCTGATCCGCATTCTAACGTTTTGCTTCAACTCTAGGAAATACATCATTTCTTCCTGGGGTAGGACGACCCGTGCCCCCGAGTTCATGGAGGTCGGTACCGACCCTTGTTTGAGGATTAGTATCGATCCTTAAGTTTGGCTCGGGGTTTGCCCCAGGCTGTTCTACCCCATTTCCAGCTATTTGTGCTCCAGCATCCGGTCTCTGATTTTGTGTTTCTACAAATCCAACTGTTCCTGCATGTCCCATCCTTCTGAAAAAGTTTTCCATCATCTCCATTTGATGAGCCATCATCCTCTCCCGCAGTCAATTCAGCATAGTTTCCATCTTATCCCTAGTTATGTAGATTGATGGGGGTGAGATCTTGAGGATGCCTCCTGGCTGCCCCTTTGTTGATTTCCATCTGTCACAGCCTTCCTAGTTGATTGTCTAGCCATTTGGAATCCTTTTCAAATCTTAGATTAGCGAGTTCTAGTGTTTCTCAATGAAAGCACCAAAATGTTTGAACCAAAAATGGCCCAAACACCTAGAAGTAACAGTAGAGGAATAAAAGTGAAGAAAGTAAATGAAAATCAAGTAAAATAAGAACACATAAAATTTTATAGTGGTCCGACAAACTCTGGCCTATGTCCGCTTAATGATTTTATTTCTTATTTCTGACTTAGAGGTAGAAGTTCCTAGGACTCGGTACAACTCCAACACTTAGAATTTCAAAGTTGCAAGAATATAAGAACTAATAGAGCTAACGCCCAAAAAATCTTAAAAAATGAGCCCCACCTCTCTATTAATAGAGGTAGGGACTAAAATCTCACTCGAAAATATCTCCATGTTGTTGTACCTGAATTAGACTAATTCCTCTATGAAACAGGGGCCACATCAGTAAGAGTTGGGAGTCAGTGCTGATCCTTGGGTAGGAGTTGGTACTGATCCCCAAGATTTCCAAAATGGTCATCGTTAACTCTTTATCTCAAATCGTCTTGAGGTTAGCTTCATGATTCCAAGGGTTAAGAGTAAGTAACGATCCCCAAGTGGGAGTCAGTACTGACCCCACACTTGCGGGGATCCTGTCTCCGAAGTTGTTTCGCTGATTTTGCGTTTGCGCTATGATCTTGTTTATATCTTAGTTTTGAGTTTTTGGTCACCTCTTTGGGCATCTTGCCTTGATAACTTCGATTTGACTTGTCAGGTTCGTCTATATTCTACCTGGTCAAAAGAAGGGATAGCAAGTTTGTTCGAAAAGTGATAGCGATATCTTTCTAAAATAGATTGCATATCATCCATGCCCACTCCAGGGACGAGATGGGATCTATACGAGTATACTGCCTTTTCATGTGACTCAAATTCTATGGTATAATTTTATACTGACTCACTTGAGCTTACTCTTTAATAGATTGTCTTGTATGATTATAGTAGTATCGGTTACTATGCTAAGGTCATATATGTATCAATTTTGTGTTGTTGTTGTGTCGGTGCTTAATCCTCTTTGTATAGTATAATTAGGTACTAGAGAGCTAAAGCATGGACATTCAAATGCTTACCTATTTAAATTTGCTTTGAAGTGGTGAAAAGCTTTCTTAATAAGAGGTACGTATTTTTGGAGAATGTGCGATAATGTAGGTTATTGTATATCCCCTAGTTGTACGATGCATTCTAACTTGGGAGTTCCCATAGTTCTAATAGCATCAGAGAAAGTACTGCTGAATTTTTTTGAAATTGAGATTCAGGAATTTTGATCAGTCCTGTTACTTTCTTGTACTCATAGGAATTTCTGAGATGAAATTATTTTAAGTAGGGGAGAACGTAACACCCTGCTATTTTAACGATCGAATATTTAACCGATTAACCTAAACTTTTAATTGTTAATTAACGAAGCGCCCCTTGTACTCGAATTCTAGAGACAAGTGAATTGGGAGTCACAACAACCGTAGTTGAGTTCGCTTTTCCGTGGCGAGAAGAATGAGTATAAACTTGATTATGTATGGAGTCAATAATTTTTTAGAGTGAATAGTGATTTCTAGAAAGGAATGGAAACTGAGTTTAGGCTAAGGCCCATAAGCTAGCTTATAAGTTAGCTTACCCTTCATCTCATTTTCATTCCACGTTACTTTTCATTTCATTATAATAATCACTTTCCTAATTTTCCTTACGCCTAAACCCTAAATCCGCTATAATCCCTTCATAGAAAATTCCTAAATTCAAATTAAAATCACAGTAATTCCTCTCTCCCAACTCCTCACATAACTCATCAAGGAATTAGCTTGAATCAAAGTTTGGATCTTCATCTAAGATTTCAATAGAACAAAGTTTTGGTTTTTGGTGACTAGAGCTTGATTTGGTGAAGAAGAAAATGAGTGGAATGATTCTCTGACTATTTTTACATGTTGCACTTCATATATTTGTATTTATGTGATTATTCAGTTATGTAATGATTTAGAGAATGTCATGCGATGATGTAGGTAGGCCTGTCAATGGGCAGGGTTCGGTCCGGGTATTATAAAACCCGGACCCGAGTCCAATTACAATAATTAAAACCAGAGCCCGGCCCGAACCCGCAGGGTATTTCAACCCAATATCCGAGCCCGACCCGTCGGGCTTTTTAAGCCCGCTGGGTAATAACTATATACCTAACTCAGAATATTTATGTTAAAACAATATTTTAAAACTACAACTTTGGTAAAATTAATATACAAACAATGTTAACATATAAATTGGACGGTGATGTAGTCAAGCTCATAACAAAAGTATGCAAAAACATCTACCTTTAAACAAACAAAATGGTAAATAATAACATACGCACTCATGTTTTGATACGACGAAAAACTAATAGTCGGGTCGGGTTTTGATAAAACCGTACCCGACCCGGATCGGGCCTGAGTCGGGCTTGGGTAGTAAAAGGCAAAACCCATACCCGCATAAATAGGGCGGGTTCGGGCCGGGCCCGGGTCGAAGTCCGTACCATTGACAGGCCTAGATGTAGGCAAGTATTCATATTAAAAAAATGTTTATATTAACTCCTTAATTGTTTAAGAGCTTAATTACTATTATTGAAATAGTTAGTAAGCTAATAATTTGGTTTTGGGTTAATTGAATGATTATATATTAAATTGTGATAGATTAGTGACTAAGTACATGATATAATTAAGTGCATGTCATTATTTAGTAATAATGAAACTAATTTAAATTTTTTAGAAAAGTCAGTAAGCTAATTAAGTGAGTTTTGTACTCTACACTTATCATTAAAGTGATTAGAGGGTTAATGAGGCTTAATTGGTATTTATAAAATTGTTATATGATTTTATAAATGAAGTATAGATTTTATAAAATGGAAATGAGATTTTATAAAATAGTAATCTAATGTATACTCAATTTTAATGAGGAAAATAAGTATTAGAGGCTTAAAAACGATTAATGAGCTAATAATATTTTTTATAAAATAGTTATAAGATTTTAAAAAATAGTATGAAATCATATTAGACTTTTATTGAAAAGATTTAGTAAATAAAAGTAAGATTTGATTAAGTAATAAATGAATTACTTATTTAAATATACATGTATGCATATGAGTGCGGGCAAGTGTATGTATTTGTGTATTTACAGATATATAACAACCACAACAATTTGTGAATCGTAGTTGGAATTGTTGTGTATGTTGTTTGAATATATGTGTGTATTATTGTGTATGTAAGTATATATGGATGCATTTGTATGTATGGGCGTTGAGGCCATAGTGTATGCTATGTTGCAAGAGAATATGCTGGATTGAGTAATCGCTCCAGTGAAGTCCGAAACATGATTTGTGTTGTAGTGTATTGTGCATGTGTGTATGAACATGCACGAATGAGTGTGCTAGCACGTGTAGGCATCACATAAGACTGGAGGGCCGTTTGAGCGCATTTTGGCATGATTAGAGGAAGTCGGGTAGCTAAAATTGCCCGTTGAACTCTATGCCTGCAAAGAGTGGATTTCATATTGAAACTAGTTTTCAAACATAGAAGGAACCACTTCAAAACATCAACCAATGAACTTCGAAGGAGGTTCGATGTGGTGAAGGTAGGCTCATCGGGTTAAGCTATAGAGGAAATGGTGCGAGAAACATCGGACAATGGGGATTGATGGCTCGCTGCCTAGGTTTTACTGCCTTGGAGAAGTCCCCACCGATGGGACCTAAATGGTCCACTAGAGTGGACTTGTCCCAGGCAGTAATGCCTAGGCAGGAAGGATTTTTTAGGGAATTCCTTCCTGGGTTCGGACGCGGTTCGACATGAGACTTCGACATAATTTTTGGGAAGCTTCAGGCTACTTGGGAAGGTAAAATGCAAGGCAAGGCTTAGAAATTGGATGCTAAGGTAAGGGGTACACAAGTTATTGGCAACAATCAATAAGGCGTTCGGGCAAGTGGTCGAGGAAGCGATCGAGACAAGGAGTGCAAGGCACAAACTATTCCTACATGGGAATAGTAGGCAATCGAGATAGTGATTGAGAACCAATCAGATATGAGATCAGGATGTGATTGATTACACGATCATATCTGATAAGTGTATATGACTGGAGGGAGTACATAACGATGAGGATTCGATTCCAAACTCAGGTCGATGTGCGAGCAGGTGATATCATCGATCGGTACCGAATCGGACAAACGAGGAGACTTACGACTAGCATAGATTCTATGTTTCAAAGCGCCGTTGTACTTGAGTGATTCGTAGGGATCAAAGCAAGTACACGGCGAGGTAATCAGAGAGTAGGCGACTAGATTGGGTCACAGTGCAGTTCTAGTACTACATATCCGTTCATACGTCATTTTATGGTTTCAAACCAAGCCTTCAGAAGGGTTCGGAGCTACGCTTAAGGGGTACTTATACCCAGCTGCAATAGTGTAGATATACTAGGGAGCACTGTAGTGGCAGGGATTTTCATATTTCTAGAAAGTGCAGTCTAGATCTATATGGAGGCACTTGTACAGACAAGAGGTCATATGGGGAAACTTAGTTATGTTCGTGGACTCTCATAGGTAAGAATGTATATAAATCCAAAGGTCACATAAGGTGTAGTTGCTCTATTTATTTTTCGTTCAGTTTGGGATGATAGTAGATATTTTTTATTTGACATCATTGATAAGTTATTATTGTGATATACTAGTTGATTGATATTATCCTTGTGTATAGCATAGTGTAGATTCATATTCTAACACATTTATCACTTTTATACTTATGTATTAAGATTTCCTTTATCATGGTACGATTCCCTATTTTTGAGATGGATTTACTATACTTGTTTATTGGTAGTCTGGATTATACCTTATCCATGTTTGTAGAGAGGGCTAGTTGTGATTTAGTTGTCTTCTGTTTATTTGTATATATTTTTGATATAATGTATTTTGAGATAGTCTTCCTCAAACTAGATTTCAAGTTTGACCTGCATTTTGTTTCTGTCTATTTATATCATGACAACTCTTAGCTACTCGATTGAGTAGTTGTGGAGTTAAGTGATTTTGGGGATACGCTATAAGGATGCATAGATGGAGCATTTTGGAAGTGTGGCATCAATATGTTGGATATGTATATTTGCTATTTTAATTGTACATGATATACCTACTATTTGTATATAAGACCTATTATATCAAATATTTACTTAGAACTCCGTATTATTAGAAGTTAATGTATTCTAACTTTCTATATTTATATTTATTTATTAGTTGCTTCCGCTAGTGCGGTCTCTTATATACTGTCATCCCATTTTGCTCATGTATATTCAATATGTTATATGTTATCATTCCATTGTAAGATCCTATCGATCTCTTGGATTGGTGTTTTGTTTTAATTATTGCCCCAACATTCTGCCTTTTGTGGTATTCGAAAGTCAAGCGATGATGTAAGGCGCTAATTTTCGGTTATTATGGAGGATGGGTTGTTATATGAGATCTACAAGATTATGGACGGATTTAAGCGGTAATCTTTGTATTTCGGAAAGAAAATATAAGATAATAAAATTAAAGTGGACATAGGCTAGTGAATTTGTTGAACGACTATAAAAATTGTGTTTTTTATTTTGTTATTTTGATAGACCTATATTATTGGTGCTTTAATTTGATATTCGGGTGTTGTGTTAACTTTTGGCACAACATTTTTGGTGCTTTCACCGAGAAAAAACTAGTATTTGGAAGAGATGCTAGATGGAATGATAGCTCAACAGTAGGTTTGGAACTAGGCATTCTTTGAGTTGGATGTCCGATAGTAATCATCGATTGCAGAAAAGTTTAGTATATTTGATTGTTGCTTTGATTTAGATTTAGTAAACGAATGTTTGTTTTGAAAATCAATTGAAAATGATAATTGATATATAAACTGATTAGACATGATTTTTCCAACCAGAGAGACAGGGCAATGAACCATAAGGTACAAGTCCAACTACCAGAGAGCGAGTGGATGGACTTGTACAGGAAGGTAAGTCCCCTCATCGGAGTGTGAGTGGATGGACTTGCTTGGACATTACGTCCGCTCGCCGAAGAGCGAGCGGATTGGACTCAGCATGAACATACAATCTAGAGAGATCAGACCCTAGATTGGATGTTAATTATACGAACCAAAAAGACTTGACCTAGATTAGACATTGAATATGCGATCCGGAGAGATCTAGACTTAACATTAGGATTTGAATGCCTTATGATTGGATAATTACTACTATTTAATTCTTATCATTTCCCCGATTCGATTGGGCTTACCTAATGGGATATTAGGCGATACTAGACGATTTATAATTAATGTTCCAATCGGTGGCAATACACCCCTATGATTATTGATGCATGATTGCATGATACATAATTAACCTAAGATGAATAAATCCTGGGTGAACACGTGATTATATAGATATTGGCTTATTATAACCTAAATATCGGACGAACACGGGACAACCCCAATATATGGTAACTTAATCCAAGCGAACACGAGATGGCATTGATAATGGTATATGGTAACTTAACCCCAGATGAACACATAATGACTTTGATAACGATATTTGATTTGATAACTCTAGGTGAACACATAATGTTTTCGATTTACGACTAACACTTAAGCAAGGACTAGAGTCCTTAACTAATAATGTTCTCGAATGACCTTTGATTTGCATGTGAATTCGAAGGAATCAGATGATTCACCACAACTTTGATTGATGGATATCTAGGAGTTCAACTACAAATGATCGATTATTCTTGATACTTGTTCTTGAGCAAAGAACACCTTATATTCTTGAGGCGCACTTTAAGGGGCAAATGTTACGGTTAAATTTTATACAGCCTTATAACATGCTTGAATGGATGGATTGGACTTCAAAATGATCAAGGTATGGATCCAAAGACTTGGAGACAAGCTAGGAATGACATTAGAAAAGATTTCATAGAGTTAGAGTGAAGGATGCATTGAAAGTAGAGGTCGATACTGACCACATTTCAGGTTAATACCGACATGTTTTTTTACTCTTTGGGGAACCTTGGAGCTATGGTCGAGGAAAGGTTGTCCAAAGTGATCATCTTGAGGCCCATTCCTAAGGGAATAGTTGAACAATTCAAAAAGATCAACGAGGAAAAACAAGTACAAGATACGTTAGAACTTCTCGGTAACAGCTTGATTTCTAAGGCAAAAGTGCTCGGAACTTGACGAATCAAAACTAGAAGATATAATAGAAGAAGATCAGATGATTTGCGATTAGAAAATAAGATCAATACTGACCTAATTCTAGTCGAACCCGATGTGATTTTATGACACAGGGAGCTTGTCTCCCGTCCTACTTTCTCGGATTTGGAATTTGAACTGGAAATTCATGGTCCAGCGACTTTGGTGGGCAATATCCTATAAATAGAAGGCATATATCAACTTGGAGAGGACTTTTGGCTTGGATTTTTCCCATTTGGACTTATTTCTATCTTCTTCTTACCAACAAATTCTTACATCTGAGATTGTGGCCGGATTTGAATAGTAATCTAATCTTTGTATTCCAGAGAGAAAACATAATATACTAAAATTAAAGTGGACATAGGCCGGAGAATTTTTCAAACCATTATAAAATCATGTTCTTTCTTTTGTTTAGTTTGATAGATTTATATTAATGATGTTTTCTTATGATATCAGGTTGTTGTTTCAACTTTTGGCGCAACTGCTATCAACCTATGATAGCTCATAAGAACTAGATAGGCAATAGCTAATTAAACTATGAATCTATGGTAGCTAGTTGAGGGTCAATTAGCAATAGCTTAAGGAATCAACATGCGGCGGCTTAGGTAGCCAAATTGTGATGGTTTGGCTCAATGTGTGATAGTAATATAGAAGCCAACATGCGACAACTAGGCTTAATTTGCGGTAGCCAATATGCGATAGCTTGGGAAGCTAAAAATTTTCTAAATAAAACAAGAATACTTAGTGCACTTTGTAAGACAGTTTCCAAATTTGATTAGCTATTTCATAGGGATGAAATTATAGAGGGAAATAATAAGTTAAAATTAAGTTAACTTATTTTTGAAATAAAAGAAAGCTTAGAGAAGCTAATAAATGATAAGGTATAATCTAAACCATAGATAAAGATGTTTTATCAAAAAAATGTGTAGGGTTCACAATAAATAAATGAAATGAAATGGTTGAATCATGATCGTAAAGGTATACCGACTCAAATAGTTATTGAGTGGCAGGGTGCCAAGGCTATTAAGCCCAAGTCCAATGGTATATGATAGGGTTCCATGATAGGGTTCAATCTAAAAAGATTTAAAAAATTTAAAGTGAGTTATGGCATGGTATGAAACATCAGGGTGGTATTGTAAATAATCCGACAACATGAACGATGGCAATGACAACCTGCACCTCCGGACACACCAATTCAAAGCCTTAAATGACTTTCCAATTTCCTTGTGCTAAGAAGTACGAGCCATCGAGGTTTTTAGAACATTTCATGATACAAAGACTAGTATAAAAAAGAGTTCTATACTTTCAGATCTCACAGTTGAAGGAAATAGAATATAATTCCTAAAAAAATCCATATTAGATAGTAGTCTCAATAAAGTGGTCCAAACAACAATATCTCCAAATTGAAGTACATAGAGTCTGATAAATAGAAATAACATAATAAGAAATAAAGTACATGGTGAGTAACAATAAATAGATATAACTCAAGGCCTAGTCTCCTCCTCCAAGCACTGTATCAAGACTAAATCACCTGCTGGCCTGTCCTCTTATAGTGGGTATAAAAGGGAAATAAAAGGAGTGAATAAACAAAGTCTGGTGAATGAATTGTATTGCTAGTGTATGATTTTCAAAAGCAATTAACTTCATTTATAACCGACATGACCTAGGGTGTCCAATTATGTTTAATTACCATACATAAAGGATTGTTATTTTACAAATCAAGGGTATAATTCTAATTATACCTACATAGCCACAACCATAAACAACTCACAAAGGTTTCCAACCAAATGTTGAACAACCAACTTATAACAATTCTATATTAATTCCTAGTATATGAATCCTGATGATTGACTTTCTAATCAACATTGGGTTAGCATCCATAAATGACAAACTACGTATGTCACACTTATACACTGAGCGAACATCGCTATGCCCGGCCTTCCGTTGAGTATACTATGTCAATGATTTATGGCCTACCTAAGCATTTGTGTCAACATCTCAATGGTAAATGTGTCATATGCCCTTTATCCTTCAACATATGGAGTCTATGGTCTAATTTATAGCTGAAAACTAAGGTTTTCTAACTTAGGCCTAAAATTAATATTTATGAAAATGCCAACGATAATATTTTCCTCCGTTTTCAACTCATTTTATCAAATTTAACAAGTTATGTATGTTTCTTAACTATAAACAATGTTCCAAAAGCAATGGAATAGGTATCATTGTCTAATTCCAATGTTCGTAAAATTTTATATTTTCCCCTTTAATATCAAATTATGATTTTACCATTATTATTATTTTAATTTATTTATTAAAATTTCTAGGGTGTTACATTCTTCCCCCTTTAAAATGGATTTCCTTCCCGAAATCCCTAAAGATGGAAAAATGTGATTCTCTCATATAACCAATATCTATAACCATCTACTTAACCATCAACCATTTGCAAACATTGTCCTTAAGTTCAAAATTTCTATTGTAGTATGTACATACAGGTATGGAATGCATTTAAACACATAAGTAATGTAGAATTAGGTTGTCTCTTGAACTAGTCGACCTTCAGAAATGAAAATGCTTATGCCATGTATCCAAAATGTATGCAATATCATACACTTACAATTCTATACAGATGAGCAACCATTCAACACATATGCAACAAGCGTGTGTAGGCTAACCTAAATATATCAGCCCATACGTGCAATACTAACTAATAAAATTCATCCATTAGCAACCATCATTCAAAACGTGTATGACACGCTCACAACCATGCTTAGCATCCAAATAGTCCTACCTATGGAATATACTAAGCTAAGTACTATATGCACTAATAATTATACTAAATTAATTGGAAACGAACCGGAAAAGTGCTCTAGATGGGTAGCTTGGATTCTCTCCTCGGGCTCCCAAGTACTCTTTACTGGTTCGTCTCCCTATTGGACTCTAACCAGTTTAATTACTTTATTGCAGAGTTACCTTGTCCCACACTCAACAATATGGATAGGTGCACATCGAACAAGTGACTCTCTCTCCACTTAAACTTCTTTCAACTGACTGGGCTCGACCACAACATTTGAATCATGCATACATTTTCGCAAATGTCAAAGAACACATTTTGAACTCCGCCAACTTCTCAAGAAGCTCCACTCTTTAAGCTAACATCCTTACTCTCTCCAAGATCAACAAAAGCCTTACAAACCTTAGTTTTAACTTTCTCGAGCTACAAAACCTCGTAACACGTCTAAGTGGCAAGACATACACAAAGACCATGTTGCTCACAATGAACTCCAACTCCGTGCATTTCCAGTCAACATAAGGTTTTTGCCTACTTTTAACAGTCTTCATCTTCTACGGATCAAGTCTACTTTATCTAATGTCTCCTTTATCATATTTGGCCCAAGAGTGATTCTATATATTGTGTCCCCCAAACAATATGGTAACCTACACGGCTTCCCATATAATGTCTACAAGGGGGCCATCCGAATACTTTCTTAGTAGCTATTATCATACACAAACTTTACTAACGGAAAGTGATCATCCCAAGAAACTCCAAAATCCAAAATACACATCTAAAGCAAGTCTTGCAACACCCTATTCACCTTTTTAGTCTGCCCGTCCATCTATGAATGACAAGCAACACTCAAATTTAATACAATGTCAAAGGCCTCTTGAAGACTCCTTCAAAATTCACTGGTGAAAAGAGGCTCTCGATCACTGAAAAAATAGAAGGAGCTCCATGTAACCGAACAATCTATCTCACGTATTACGTCGCCAAAGATGTAGTTGTCATTATGCTCCTGACTGGAATAAAATTAGCGCATTTGGTCAGTCAAACAACTATGACCAAAATACCCTCATTCCCTCTTTTACTCTAAGGTTACCCATAAATAAAGTCCACAAAAATATTTTCCCATTTCCACTATGGAATATCCAATGTGTGTAATAATTCGTCGGACTTGTTTTGCTCTGCCTTTACCCTTTGACAAGTCAGACACTTGGAAACATACTCCACTACATGCCTCTTCATACTAGGCCAATAAAAGACTCCCTTCATATCACGATACATTTTATCACCATCGAAGTGAATAGTCATCCTAGAATGATGGGACTTTGCTAGTACATGGCTACCAACTCCTTAACAAGAAGCACACACAACTTACCATCCCCCTTCACAACCATCCTTTCTAATCAATGGAATAGTGATCCAAATGAATCGAATACTCCTTCTATTCATTTTCTCAAAAATGTCTAACGACTATTTGTCTTACTTCTGACTCGAACCAATACGGCCTATAAGTGAAGGCTGAACATCTAAAGATACTAAAAATCTTGGAGTAATGTCTGATGAAGGTCTAAAACCAAATGTAGAAATAAACTCCAAGTGCTTCCACTCCAAGACATAGGACTCAACATCGCATGCTTTCTACTCAAGGCATCGGCTACAACATTGCCCTTGACCGGAGTATATGATATACTGAAATCATATGATGCTAAGAACTCCATCTACCTCCGTTGTCTCAAATTCAAATCTTTCTAGGAGAATAAATATTTCAAAATTTATGATCCATGAATATCTCAAACCTCTTCCCTAAAAGATAATGCCTCCATTACTTAAGGGCGAAGACAATGGATGCCAACTCAAGATCATGGGTTGGATAGTTTCTCTTATGAACTTTCAATTGCTGACTAGCATACAAACAACTCTACCCGTTTGCATCAACAGCACACCCAATCCGATACCACAAGCATCGGTATAGACTACGAATGCCTTCGTATCATCAGGGAGTACTAAACTAGGTGCACCGGTCAACAATTCCTTCAGCTTAATAAAAGCATCTTCACACTCTGAGCTTCATGAGAAAACTAAATTTTTCTTAGTAAGGTAGGTCAATGGTAAGGAAATTTTAGCAAAGTCTTTAATGAATTTCCTATAATAAACATCCAAACCAAGAAAACTTCTCACCTCTATAGCAATTTTTGGTACGTGCCAAACTTGTACTGTAACAACTTTACTAGGATCGACTTCTAGTCCATGATCGAAGGCAACATGTCCTAGAAAATGGACCTCCTTGTGCCAGAAGTGACGGTTGGAAATTTTTGCCTTTAACTTATGCCTACGGGGAGTATTAAGCACTTCCCTAAATGCAACATATGCCCTTTATCGCTTCTCGAATAAACAAGTATGTAATCAATGAATACCACTACAAACTTATTTAGCAACCCCTTAAAAAATTGACTCATAAGGTCAACAAAATATGCCAATGCATTGGTCAGTGCAAAATTGCTTGACTAACCACTCATAAAGTTCATCGGGTGTATGAAAAGCATTTTCCTGAATATTATCTTCAACTACATGCAACTGATGGAATCCGGTAGCCAAGTCAACCTGAGAGAATACCTTTGCTCCAACTAACTGATCAAAGAGATTGCCCATATGGGGCAGTGGATAATGATTCTTCTTTTTTAGTTTATTTTGCTAACAATAATCGATGCAAAGCTTTAAAGAGCCATCTGCCTTAGTAGCAAAGACAACTGGTGCTCCCCACTCTGAAATACTTCTTTTAATGGAACGATTCTCTAATAATTCATTTTCTTGCTTATTTACCTCTCGTGCCTAAGGGGTAAGGAAATGGGTCTAGGATTCTCTTTAAGCTAAATTCAAATTTTGATCCCTCTATGAGGAGGAAGACCACAAACTTCAGAATAGACATCGGGTGGTCATGAACTATTTGTACTGAAGCTAACTCATCATGTGACAGGTCTAAAGAATATAGATAACTTAACATAACTGAACTCTTGGGGTCGTAATAAACCTCAAGGCTATGCCAACTACATGTACCTAACCGAACCACCTTCGCATCATAATCTAGTACTGCTTGATACATGGTCATCCAATCCATTCCTAAAATTAAACCAAACATGGAAAATCACAAACCAAAAGCATCGCAATCGAACTCGACACCTAAAATATATATCTGCAAACCCTTATAAATCATAGATAAATGAGTAAATCCTCAAACAAGATTTGATACTACAACAAGGTCTGTTACTATACTAGTTTCTAAGTGCAATTCATCTACTAATCTACTTGAAATAAAAGACTGTAATGCCTCAGTATCAAATAAAACATGAATAGAAAAATTAAAAAGAGTTAACACACCTTTAATAAGGCCGTTCTTTCCCTTATCCATAGCTAGAGCAAGACTCAAACTAGGAACAATATCTAGTGCATATGTTGTAACCACCTGGGTAGAAGTCTTAGGGCATTAGGACACTCTCTTTTCATATGGCTAAATTGGTTCAAGTTGTAGCATTTGATCTTTGCAATGCCCACCCTTCAATCCTTGGCCAAATGCCCCTGCGTTGGCTCTTCTTAGACTTGTACTTTGGCTTCTTTATCTTACATCGAGATCCCATTCCACTTTTGCGGTAGTCTTGCTGAAATGGCTTCATTGCTACCTACTTAAGGTTCCTACTCCCTAATTGAATTCAACAATGTCATCTCCATGAAGCTCTCAAAAGTAGCTCCTATAGGTACATGGCTCAAAGCAATACACGTCAAAGATGGATTCAACCCCTTAGCAAACTTCATTTCATTTTTCGCTGGTGTATTGATAAGGTCTAAACATACTTCACCAGCTGATTAAACTCATTCACATACTCCTTAACACTACGGTCGCCTTGCTCCAAATGAATAAATTTCTCTAGATCTACTCCTGTTTTGCCTCATAATTGAACTTAGTCTCACAGCTCCACTTAAAATCGGGCCAAGAAATACTAGTCTCATCTGTCTCAACAATAACAATCTCCCACTAGTTTAAGCCCTTTCCTTGTAAATGCCATGAAGCTAACTGCCTCTTTACTGCATCCTCCATACCCATCACAACAAATATCCTATCATAATTCCTCAGCTATGTTCGCATCTCCACAAATGATTTAGTCTCATTATAATATCCCGTAAATTGAAGGAAAATTAATTTAAAAGAAATTAACTAATAATTGTTAAAGTCAAAAATGTTGAATATGCAAGTATATGATTTTTGTTTGATGATAATAAACATATATATATATATTAATTTAAATGTATTTGCTATTGTACTATTTTATTTTTCACATAATTAAATAAATATTTGTTGAATAAAATAAATAACATAGAATTTAAATTCAAACAAATATTTTATTACAATTTCGAAGTACAAATTTGAGCTCTCACTATATATACACAATTTCAATTACAATACAATTTCAAATTACAACACAAATTTTCACTATACAATGTTTACATACATTTTCACCTCACTACATATCACTCATTCACTCGTATTTATCTTCAACTCTATTCCAGATTGAATCCAACATCTTAATTATCTGCATAATAAACACCGACGTAGTAAAATTGAAAAAGAAATATTTTTGTAGTGTAAAATAAAATGTGTATTTTGAAAATGTTATTTGCCTCAGTTATTTGGGTTGTTCGTCATCATTTCTTTTGAATTCAACACACATGAACAACTTATGACATGCACAGTGTATCACTGCACATGCCACAAGGCCGTGCACACCGATATACACTTGATATAATTTGCAGGGACAGGTGAGCACAAGGTCAAACCCAAGCCAAAGGCTGGATTCAACTCAAGTGCATATGAGTCTCGACCAAATCAACATAACCATACTCAAGTTCAATGGTTCAACAAACATGAAAACATGTGAAACCAAACTCAGGACAGACTCATATTTGAATCAGAGTCCAAAACCCAGGATAAAAAGCACTTGAAGTTCAAATGCAAAAACAGTTCACCAGACTTCGAATGGAACAATGACAAACTTCAACCTGTTCGAAGTGGTGCACAAAACATTTCAAGTGTTCAGGCTAGTGGCATGGCACAAAGGCATAGACCACATGACAATGTAGACTACATGCATAAATGCAAATAACTCAACACATATATTAGTTCAGAAGAACTGTCATCAATGCAGATTTAAGAGATCAGAGCAAGCGGAGACCAAAACCAAGTGGAACATAAACACAAAACAACATTGCAACCAACTCAGTTCGACAAACTCAAGTATGCGCATGAACACAAGGGATGCAACTCAGATCAGACTTCAACGGAAAATCAAAGTGCAATCAAACTACACAGCTCCACATGAAATCAGATATATACATATGAAGACTAGCTTTCAAAGTGCAACAGACTCAATGAAGCAACACAAACAAAACAGTTCAAATATTTCATAAACAGTGGAGCAACATTATGTTTATGCAACTGGAAAAAACTTCAAGATCACATGACAACAACACATACAAGCCGATGCAACGTAGACCAGAACAACACATACATGAAGTACTGTAACCAAACCGAACCACTACAAACAAACAAGGTCATCATTAAACACAGACTGGTCAGAGCAACCCAACATGTCAACAAGCTCCAAGCAGACCACATATGAACACAAGGACAAATGAACACACATGAAAACATGTATCAAGACAACCACAGCTAGAGTTCAAGTCCACAACAACAACACGCAGTTAGACATCAAAACCAAACATACAACAGAAGTGAACCAAGACTACAACTCAAAAGGAGACAGCAAACATATATACATACAAGTATGTATGTGGAGAAAATATATGAAGCTCGAAGCATGTGAAATAGACTACACAATGTAGTAAAGCTCTGAAACAAAATCAAAGGCAACTAGATCATAGAAAAGTCTCAACATACATATATACATGAAGACAAATGTGTGTGTGCGTGTGTGTGTGTATGTAGTGGAAACCAGAGGCAATATCAAATCAATGGTCAAACTACAGAACAAGTGAACATGTACTAGTAATCAAGCAATAAAGCAATTCATGAAAATTCGTAACTATTGGTTACAAATTTAACAAAGTCAAAGCCATTGTGACCAAGGTAGAATCGATCAAGTCCAGATTTCAAATGGCTGAAATAAAAGGAACCAATAATGGAACCGACTCAAAGAAAATTCAAGCAACATACAAATTAAAATAGTCAGAACACGTCACAAGCAACCAATCAAAATCGTATGGCCGAGCATATCAACGTGTGAAATCAAGTCAAATATACGAACGAAAACTTAAGGACTTTTATCCCTATTTAACCCATTATCATCATCAACATACAAGCATCGAGTTCAAGCATATCAACGAGAGTAATAAAGGAAATCACATACCAGAATTATTCAATTTGAACTCGACAAATTGAAGCAGCCGAGTGAAGTTCAAAGCAAGACGATCGATAGACAAAGCAATCAACGTGAAAATATCTATTCAATCGATCAAATGGAATCGACGGATTCTTTGAAAGAGGAACGAACGTTCTCGAGCAAAGGAAGGAAAAGAGGCAGATATTTTCACAAAGGATACGGGCCGAATAGAAAGAAAAAAAGGACTTCTCTTTTATTTTATATTAGGCGGTTTCTTTATTAATATTTTGGGCTTTAATTTTATATAGGGTTTTGAGTTAGTTTTTATTTTGTATTTTACTTTTTAAACTTTTATAAAATTCTAGTCGCGTGACTAGGGGACGAACTATGGTGGTGTAGTTCGAGAATTCGCAACTCAGTGGCTGAGTTGTGGCAGGGTTTTGAGCGTAGAGTTAGGTTAGTCAATAGCGGGTGTCGCAAGTTTACGTTTGTAAGCGTCTGACTACTTAATTTCTAGTAGAAACCATGGGGGCAGCACATAGGCAGGGTTTTGCCGAAGCTGGATAAATCTGTGTTGTTCTATTTATGCTTTATTATTCTTCTATTATCTGTGCTGCAATTATTTTATATATTTTCGTATTAATTTTTATTATTATTAGTATCACCCTATTCACCCCCCCTTAGGGTGAAATCGATCCTACAGAAAATGGAATTTTTCACAGACATTACAATTTGGGTACAAAACTTACACCTTATGTTGGTGGTAATTTTTTGATTAATTTTCATATATAAAGTTTTAGATCGGAATTCCAATAAAAAAGTTATTAACATTTGAAGATTTCGGTTCAATATATATATATATATAATTATGGAAATAAATATAATTAGTTAATGTTAATGAATACTTAATATCTAAGCAAAATTAATGATAATCAGACCCGAATGAAATCGTATTGAATAATATTTAAAAGGAAAGAAATGGACATTTAACAAAATAAAGCAACCAGTTGACCTCTTTATTGGGATCGGTTGACCGCTAGCGACGGTGAATTAGTGGTGTTACCCCGCCTTTTGGTCAAGGCCGGGGTATCAACAAATTGGCTGGAGAGGATGGATATCAGGATTGGAGATCAATTGGAAACATGGCTATGATCGATACCGTTGAAATTTAACTAAGCTCCAATCAAGACGGGATCGATTGGAAATTATGAACAAGGCTAGGAAAGGCTACGTTTCAAATTTCAGGTCAATCGGAGTTCGTATGCTCGAGATATGGATGGATCAAAATTCATGGAAAGTAGGTTCGTACTGATGTTTCGTATCTATCAGGATGGAAATGGCAACATACTTCGTATTGGTTTCGAATCGATGGTTTCATATCAATGCAATGCGCATTGATCTGGTTGGACACGGCGAAAGGAAGGCAGCATGCTTCGTATCGATCAAGACTGGGATTGATACAAAAGTGGATCAGCGGTTTCAATCATTAGGATGGACTTTTCGTATAGATCACTTATTGATCGATACAAAGAAGGTAGTAGAAATGGACCGATACAAAGAACGTGACACTGGATCGATACAAAGAAGGGGATGGATGATGGATACGAAAAGCGGTAACCCATGGGCTGCTTTGTATCGATCGAGTTCGTATCAATCGATGCGAAGGAGTCGGTCAAGTGATGGAGCGCTCAATACGGATTAGGGCGTGAAACTCGGATCGATGTGTACTTGGTGGATGACGGGCACAGATATGATGGAGACGAAGCCCCTGATCGATACGAATCCCTGAGCCTCCTTGCAAATCAAATCTTGGATCGTTGGTAACTCACAAACTACAAGTCCAAACATCACGAAATTTTCACAGGAGCTTCCTTATGCACTCAAGAATGTACGTGATCGATCTCGGCTTGATTGGAGCTAGTTTGGATCGATGTGAATTGTACATGGGTCGGTCCCAAACGACTCCATATTGATCCTGCGGGCCCATCTACGCAAGAGAAGAGGTCTTCCAAGATTTGAGGTAGATATTTTCGGATTTACACCTATAAATAGTGGTCCTATGGCAGCTAGAAAGGGGGCTTCTTCTTCTCTCCGAGGCGAAACTCTGCCATTTTTGCTATTGATTTTCAAAGGCTTGTATCTGTAATTACATTATAAAAAGAATAAAAGGATTGATTCAAAGTGGACGTAGGCCGGAGATAGCCGAACCACTATAAATATTGTGTTCTTTCTTGCTTTCTTACACTTTGCTATTTCTTCATTTTTGTTCTCTACTTAATCTAGATCTGAGATCTGTGTGTGTGTATTGAGGATCTGTGTATATACACTAGTGCTTTCACTACTTATGGGGTTTGTGACCAATTTTGGCGCAAACACTTTGGTGCTTTCACTGAGAAAACTAACGCCCGCTACATCAGATTTGGAGTTCGGATTTGGAAAGCTAAAGGATCGGATCTAAAAGGAACCATGGTCAAGCAATCAGCTAGAAAGATATTACCAGAAAGGAGCCATCAAGACGGGAGTCAAGAGGCTTCCTCAGGAGCGAATCATGCCTCAGTTTTCATCACTAGAGATGAGATGGAAATAATGATTGGAGCTATGCATGAAGAATTGTTGAAAAGGCAGGAGCAAATGATGCAGAACCTCTTCATACAGTTTGGACAGGTAGGAACAGCTGGAGCTTCAGGAGTTCAGATCCATAGAGCTGGAACAGAAGGACCCAACGAGCAATTGGATGGAGCAGCTCAACAGGGTGCAGCCCCCAACCAGCACACAGTTACCAATTTGGATGGATCCAGACTTGGGGGCACACCACCATGCAATGAAAGACCAATTCATGGAGGGATTCCAGGTGACACTGCACAGCATGGAGCTGATAGGAATGCAGGAGCGCGTGATGAAGAGTACGTACCATAATTCCCACGAGAACTTAGGGGACAACATTTGGTGGAAAACATTGGATCAGTTGAGATTATCAGGCGAACTATGAATGGTGGTTTAGCAAACAGAGATCTGGAAGGAGTAAACAAGAGTCCGTTTACCCGTGACATCAGAATGGCTTGGAATCCACCAAAATTCAAACTACCTACTTTGGAGGTATACAACGGCAGGGCTGACCCTACCGATCACTTGATGAGATACACGAGACACATGGAAGTGCTGGGGGCATCGGAGGTAGTTATGGCCCGGTGTTTCCCTCTGTACTTGATGGATATAGCTGCTATTTGGTTCCGACAGTTGGAAGATGGATCAATCAGGATATGGACGGAATTGGTGGACAGGTTTTGAAGCAGTTTCGAGTTCATATCAAGACGCCGAAAAATTTAATAACACTAACGTCGGTAAGGCAAAGAACAGGGAAATCGCACAGGGCTTTCTTAACTCGGTTCAATGTGGCATTTGCTTCGGTGGATCGGCCAGATCCATCAATGGTTCTAATGGAGGCAGTTTTAGGAGTCAGGGATAACTCGGATTTCAAGATATCGTTGATACAAGATCCACCTATGGATCTCGGGGAGCTCTTTCATAAGGCCAAAAGATTTCTTTGATAGGAAGATGCATGTTCGGATATGAAGATAAAGGAAGCAAACGCGGTCAAGGATGGAGAACCATCCGACGAAAGATCGGGTAAGGATAAGGATAAAGGAAAGAGGAAGTTGGATTACAATTCTGGCAGGGCAAGGAAACGTTAGGGAGAGCCAAAATTCTTCACTTACACAGGGTTGAACGAAACATTAGAGCAGATATACATGGAAACCTGTGATCGCCTTCCCTACCGAAGACTGCAAGAAGAGAACCCTCAGAATGTGAGAGAGCATCAGGAAGGCACTATCTCTTTCATGATCTGGACGTGCATGATACCAACAGCTGTAGGCATCTAAAAGATATAATCGAGGAGTATGTAAGGAGTGGTCAGTTATGGCAATATGTTGGAACTTGGAATGCGGTGATGGAACAGGAGCAGCCACCGTCTACCTCAAACGACGATAACACGAGGCCCAGGAATGATGGTCGATTGGTTATCGACTGATAGGGATGATATGGAATAAGTAGCAAACTCTGGGCAAACGACTAAGTCACTTACTCTTGTACGGGGACAGAGATAGCCCCTAAGCATGCTCTGAGATGATGCTAAACCATGACGCTCTAGCTTATGAAATCTGCTTTTTCTTTTCTGGTTTGGACATTTGCCTTTTTTCGGTTTGGTTTCGGAGTTTAGTTTGAACTCCAGGTTTTGTTTGTTTTCTAGTTTGGACTTTGGTTTGGATGTTTGTTTTCTGGTTTGGATATTGATTTGGATTTCTGGTATGGATTTTTGGTTTTCTGATTTAATCTAGATTTTGGATTGGATTTTGATTGGATTTTTTTTGTTTTTGGTAAATGGTCGTCGGGTATGGATTATACCTAGCAAGGGGTAAGTCACTTCGTTCGAACATGGCGAATCGGCTTATTCAGGTCATCGAGTATGGACTATGCTCGACAAGGGTCCGGAGCGACCAGGATTCGGCTTAGGACTTAAGCCATGGCATTACTTAGCGTTCAGGGACACTGAACCAGGAACACCAAGGCATTACTTAACATAGGTCGTCGAGTGCGGGTTGCGCTTGACAAGAACCCGGAGAGGTTACAGATTCAGATATTGGCTACGAACAGCTGAGGATTTGTCTATGGACCCGGAGTGGTCCCAGATTTGGGTATCGGCTCGGAGTGGTCGCGGATTCGAATGAGGATACAACTACGACACTTGATAGGATGGCTTGGTGATGGATTGGATTATGGATCGAATGGAATGGCTACGGATGGAATATGGGCTTCGGATGTCGGATTTGAAGCTATTCAAAACATGCCTTCTTACCACAAGGCATGTTTTGTGGGGCAAATGTTACCCCGCCATTTGCTCAAGGCTGGGGTATCAACAAATTGGCTGGAGAGGATGGATATCAGGATTGGAGATCGATTGGAAACAAGGCTATGATCGATACCATTGAATTTAACTGAGCTCCAATCAAGATGGGATCGATTGGGAATTATGAACAAGGCTAGGAAAGGCTACGTTTCAAATTTCAGGTCAATCGAAGTTCGTATGCTTGAGATATGGATGGATCAAAATTCAAGGAAAGCAGGTTCGTACCGATGTTTCGTATCGATCAGGATGGAAATGGCAACATACTTCGTATCGATGATTTCGAAATGATGGTTTCGTATCGATGCAATGCGCATCGATCTGGTTGGACACGGCGAAAGGAAGGCAGCATGCTTCGTATCGATTAAGGCTGGGATCGATACGAAAAGTGGATCAGCGGTTTTAATTATTAGGATGGACATTTCGTATAGATCACTTATTGATCGATACAAAGAAGGTAGTAGACATGGACCGATACGAATAACGTGACACTGGATCGATACAAAGAAGGGGATGGATGATGGATACGAAAAGCGGTAACCCATGGGCTGCTTTGTATCGATCGAGTTCGTATTGATCGATGCGAAGGAGCTGGTCAAGTGATGGAGCGCTCAGTATGGATCGGGACGTGAAAATCGGATCAATGCGTACTTGGTGGATGATGGGCACAGATATGATGGAGACGAAGCCCCTGATCGATACGAATCCCTGAGCCTCCTTGCAAATCAAATCTTGGATCGATGGTAACTCACAAACTACAAGTCCAAACATCACGAAATTTTCACAGGAGCTTCCTTATGCACTCAAGAAGGAACATGATCGATCTCGGCTTGATTGGAGCTAGTTTGGATCGATGCAAATTGTACATGGGTGGGTCCCAAACGACTCCAGATTGATCCTGCGGGCCCATCTACGCAAGAGAAGAGGTCTTCCAAGATTTGAGGCGGATATTTTTGGATTTACACCTATAAATAGCGGTCCTATGGCAGCTAGAAAGGGGGCTTCTTCTACTCTCTGAGGCGAAACTCTACCATTTTTGCTATTGGTTTTGAAAGGCTTGTAACTGTAATTACATTATAAAAGGAATAAAAGGATTGATTCAAAGTGGACGTAGGCCAGAGATAGCCAAACCATTATAAATCTTGTGTTCTTTCTTGCTTTCTTACATTTTTAACTTTGTTATTTCTTCATTTTTGTTCTCTAATTAATTTGGATCTGAGATCTGTGTGTGGATATTGAGGATCTGTGTATATACACTGGTGCTTTCACTACTTATGGGGTTTGTGACCAATTTTGGCGCAAACAGGTGGCACATATTGAACCTAGGTCAAACCATTTGGATTTAATATAATGTAATCTAACGACTGGGATGGATTCGAATCCCTATAAATATGGGCCTAGCCTTCACTTGTCTTCTCATATTTTCTAAAGCGATCGTGAAGCTATGCCATTTTTCTTTTCTCCACAAATATAAAATGTGTATAAACTATAACCTATGTATATATCAGTGGAGAATAGCAGAGCGTAACTGAGAAGAAGAATACGGTTGGGTTGAATCGAGTCACCAAAGCCAAGGTAAATTAAAAATTCGAAATCTAAATCTATATTAAATTCAAATCACCTCTCAGATCTAAAACTCTAATAAACATGTGTATAATTTTGATACATATTTTGGTAGAAAGAAAGGGAGTCAATCAGGAATAGTAGATGAAGAGATTTGGAAGCTTATAGGTGAGTGGAAATTATATATTTTTAAACAATATTGGATTTGTATCGCTATAAATATGTTCCTTGTATGCCTAAATGTTAATTTTGGAGTTGTAGGCTTAAATGTACATATCCAAGAATTTTGAAACGTGCACCCGTATTCAATGAATTATAAACTTTTATTAAATATTGCATATACTTAAATCTGGAAAGTAAGGGTGAAAGTAGTCCCTAAAGTTATGAGATAATTATTGCATAACGGTTCCAAGATTATTAGTTGAATGTTATATATTAGTAAATGTGAATTGGAAGTTGTTATAAACTGGATTGTGATTTGAGTAGTATTTTAATTTATTGGAATGAAGTGTTTTACAATGTAAATTTCTATAAATTATATAATTTTAAAATTATGTATAAAAGTGTTTTTTTCAAATAACAAGGAATATGCCTAAAAGAAAACGAGATGTACAAAATAGGAATGTTTATTGTATTTTGTATTATATCTATCAATAATAATAGAAAAGATAATTACTTGTAATTCCAAACCTAACACAAGTCCACTTTTAGATAATTTATGGAAAATTACAGTGTTAACGTTTCCTTTTGGGTAGATGTAAATCCAATGCACTAAAATGTAGATATCCCTAAGAATAAATCCAAAGCATTGTAAGTAGTGATAATAACAATAATTTAATTGTCAATCTGACACATGCGATTAAGATGAGTTAGGGAATAAGAAATAAGCGAGGAAATATAAACAGAGTAACGGGGAATTAAGAAGTTATAGTAATAAAAAAAGATGGTTGATATTTGAAAAGGAACAGTAAGCTATATCTAGTAGTGTTAAGTAAATTAAGCAGTAAAAGATATTTAATCTATTAAATTAGAAATAAATGGTAAATGACATTAAATAGCATTAACGAAAAAAGAACTAAGTTATGTAAAAATAACTGAATATCATCAGTTCAATATAAGAGGTGTAGTAATTCAATAAAATTTATATAGCCTCAAGTATGCATTTATGATAGGTGTGAATTATTGGACTTGGCAAATTACTTGAATTAATTAAGAATGAGGCAGTCTTTAGTAAGGGTTGGAATGTGAGGTTAGTAGTATTGCACAATAGAAGTCTGCCCACCGAAAGGGGCTATCAGCGGTTGTGTATACATTGTCCTAATGCGAGACATCTCCAACTATAGGACCCGTGGAAATATACATTCACGTATATGTGAAAGGTAAATGCCGAAGTAGGGTTCGCCTCGATTTGAAGTGTTAAAGGGCTAAGTAGTGTTTATTTCTATCCTTATAGGGAGTATGTGTTAAGCAACAAAGTGGGTATTTCCTTGATCGAATTAGGCAATCTAAATAGGATGGTGAGCATTGGTTTAGCGCTATGTCAGCAAGGTTATTACCATATATATGAGGAGTAAGGCTATATACATAGGTCGAAAGTGTCATATGTCCTAAAGCGGTCAGTAGAAAGACTTGGGTTATGCCTAGACAGACTACACCTCTTACTAGTATAGGTCATGTATGGGACATGCACTACCTTAAAATTGTTTGTAGTTAGAAGGCGGGGCTAGATAACCCCTAAATGAGTCTTTTAAGACAAGGTAGAATACGGCTAAATAATTATAAGGCCGTTATTAGGTACTAACATGAAGATCCTCGGCGTACGTGGGCGATTCGGCCAAGGCACAAATGGTGGATATCTGGTGCGATGCAGAGTTACGGGTACAAAAGTGGGGAATGTATCTCGGTCCATGCAGGGATTATGGTACTTATACATACATACATACATACATACAAAGAGATATATATATATAGTTATAGTTATTATATACCTCGAGTAGGTGGAGTGTATCTTATGCATACATGAAGTTAAGATAACTAAGTTTAAATAGTAGATATAATACCAAATGCAAGACAATCAGCATAAACTAGTGTTATGGATAAAATATGTAATTTACCAGGCACTAGAACGTTGTTCTGACCCCCTCCTCATTACAACCCATAGGATAGATTAATGGGATAGGCATTGGTACAAGGTGGGAACTGTGGAAGGACATAATTCCTTATGAGTTCTCAACACTGACAAGGGTATTAGACACCAGAGGTATTAGCCTCGGTCAGTAATTCATTGTTTTATCATACTTTACTCTTCTGAAGTGAGTGTACATCAATAGTGCTCTGATATACTTTTGTTTATTTATAGGATATAAATACCAACAATCTGCATTCTAGTGTACTTGGGTTTTGATTTGGGGAAAATTCCTGCCCACTAAGGTACAGGTTGTTACATTTGGCATCAGAGTCAGGTTAATCGATCATAGAAATTAAAATACGTTGAGTGAGTGTATTCGTATTTTTACTTGTAAATATATATTATATGCCAAACTTTACAAATTCCGACTATAGAAGTAGTTGCAACCATATTATGAAAAGATGGATAAGGCGACTATGAGTTGGAAGTAATCGATAGAGTTTAAATATACACCTATCCCGATTACCCCATATGAGATAGGTTGTAGTTAAAGCCGTTGACTTAAAAAGATCATGAGTATGACATATAGAAGAGCCCCTAAAGCTGAATAGTACTAGACTCCCTTGTTGGGCCTAGATTTCCATATGGTTTTAGATCCTCATAGGATTTCCGATTGATGATGTATGTTAGATCCGATAAATGGAAAGTAAGAACCTATTTGTTGCAGATATCTGAAAGTAATAATTAAATAAGTTCCCCAAGGAAGGTTGTAGAAACCACCATATTTTTAACATTCTGAAAGAAAATAAGTCAGGAAGTGAATGGAAAAGAAGAAAAGTCCAAAATATGGGACAAGTAAAAACCACTTTGAGTCCGACCCCTTATGAAAGAATTTAATAAAAGGTTTGAAATATATATATATATATATATATAATGTGTTTGAAATGATTTTCAAGAGATTTGTTTAAAGTAGAAACCCCCTATTTTTAAAGAGAAAGTAAATATTAAATTCTTATAAAATAAAATATCCTTTTATATTTTAAAAATTCCTATTTAAAATAAAAAATTGTTTAGACCGAGAATTTCAGTTAAAAATTAGTTTTAATAAAGAGATATTTCTTTTGGAAAAAAAAGAAAGTAAAGCGTATGTATGGCTCATCGAATTTTCTACTATAAAAAAATTATGTTTTAAAATTAATTTTGAGAGTGGACAATGGGAAGTGGAACTTGTTTTAAATGGGGTAAAACGGACGAAAGATATGAACTCAAAACGAAGCGGTAGGCGGGTGCACCGCTATGGATATATAGGAATTTTTCAGAACAGTCAGAAAGAAGATGAAGAAGATGGACGCAGAATGAAGAAACGTTAGTTATAAATAATAGTTATTATCCGACCCAGCCTAAAAAAGGTCCGGGTTCAACCTATCCCAAATAGGCCATAAGCGGTCGACCGCTTGCTGACCGGTAGCGGTCGACCGTCCTACAATAACCGGTCGCCCGGTTAGTAGGTTTCGCTCGTGACTCGAACCTCAAATGCGACATAAGGTCACATCTAGGTAGAGCCACCCCTTTATTCCTCTTGACCCCTCTTCCTTTTCACTTCCAACTTTCTCTCCCTTTTCCTCAAAATCGACCGACCCCACCTCCATCGCTCTAGGCGACGACTCCAGTAGTTCCCCAGCAACCCGAAGACAAGCGACGATTTACCCAAATCAGCCCCCAAATCCATATCTAAACCACTACCAAACCAAACCATGGCACTTACACAAAGCAACATCTCCTATTTCCAACAAATCTAGCCCTACAAGAGATCGTTTGGCTCTAAAATGATGAAGAAAACGTGAAAATCTATGAAGTGACGGCAAATTATGCATTTCTACAAGGGCGAATGGTGAAGTTTGGGGACTTTACTACTTATGGTTTGGAGGACTTATTTGCGGCTGCAGGATTATTGCCAACCCTTAGCCATGATATGTTTGAGCCAAAATGCTACCCATGATGCATGCATCTATTCGATGCTGACTTGAAGTATTCATTCGATGAGGATGGCAACAGCTTTACATCTGAAGTGAAGGGGTTGGAGATTGGGATGACCGATGAGAAGTTTGGAGGTATTCTGCACATACCGGCAGCAAGAGAGGATTTAGAGGATATCGAGACCTACGATCAAGCGATTCTATGGTACATCTTCCACACGGGAGTAGGTGTCTGGTGGACAGACACCATGCGGGACCAAGCCTGTCTGGTTATCCGCATCATTCAGCATAACATCATCCTATGATGGGAATTTCCGACCAGACCTATCCCATGATGCAGAAGGTCGCTTATACCATTATTGGTGGTATTCAGATGAATTGGGCCAAGGACATTATGTAGGCCCAAGAGTGGGATGCAAAGATGCTACATTCTGCATTGTCATCTTTTCACTTTCATCTTTAGAAAGTGCAGAGTTAGCTTTTGAGGAGAGAAAGGGCAGAAGAAAGCACTTGCATTATTGGATGTGTCCTCCCTTATGAGGATGAGGATTGGAGAGGTGCTTGCAGAGTTTGAAGCATAGGAGGAAATAGAGTAGGCATAGACGCAATTGGCTCCACGGCCAGATCAGGAGGCCGTAGAGACGCAAACACAGGTCCTTGAGTATATGGCAATCCGAGATTCCTTGATTTGGATCGAGGCTAAGCTGTGGGAAATACGGGCTAAGCAGCAGCGCCAGGGTTGCAAGCTTGGATGCATAGTAGCCATGCTTCGATTATTCAGGGCTCATGGCAGTGGTTAGGGCTCTCGCGGAGAAGCATGACCATCCTGCAGCCCGTAGGTTAGTAGTAGGATTAGTAGTAGAAGTTGTTATTTTCCTTCTAGCATTTTTTTTCTTTTAGGCTTTGAGATGCAAGCATTAGTTGTTTCTATTTGTATAAAATACATACGATGTTATGAGAAATGTTTCTTTTTATTTGTTTTCTAGATTGACCACTACATTTATTGGGAAACAATATAAATAAGAAATCTCATAAAAGACACTTAACTAATGCAAAAGAAAAGAAAATATAAAAGACTAAAAGTTCATAAAATGAATTAGAAAATTTATTAAATTAGCTTCTAAAAATAAAGTAATGGTAAGTCCCAAGAAGTACTAAAATTTTAGGAGATAAATTTAGGTAAGCGAAGAATAGGGAAAGGCTGTTGTGAAACCATGGATCACTATTCCTATGCCTTAAAACCTGAAATCTATAAATAAACTTGTTTGTTGATTATTGTTCTAAAATAAAATAAATGGTTATAGAAATTTGAAAATTTACCGTGTGATAGGATAGAGTCAACCATAGATGTTAACTCACTGATTGAAACCCGATTGGCTATGATGCAACTTAATTTGTTTTGATAAAGTTAAAAATAAATACTTTTGAGAACCTTATTCAAAAATCTTTGGTTCAGGTAGTTAATTTGGTTTGCATTGGGTTGATAATTAGACTTCATGTAGTCTTTGGTTTAGGTTGCATAGCATATCGAACTGGTCTGGTTGCTCCTTTGTTTCAGTGCTTATATATACATATATATGTTCACTGATATATATGTCTTCATGTTGTATGTTGTAGTGTTTTACTTGAATCTTGGTTGCACTGTCCACATGAGTTCATTTAGTCCAGATTTTGTTGTTTGAAGTCTGGTTGTTTTGTTTTTCTGGTAGTTGTGGTACATTTGTATGTATGTTGGTTTAGTTGAACCAGTTCATCCTATCCATCTGCAAGTTGAATTCGACCATTTGATTATGTGATGAGTTGCATTTAATTTGAAATCATGTCTGGTTTTCATTTGATTGATGTGGACTATTGCATATTTGTTGTGAGTCATTTGCTTGTTGTTCATTAGCTTTGTCTGGTGCAGTTTCATTGTGCGTCGAGTACTTTTCAAGTGTACGCATTGAACTTTGGTCGAGAATTGTTCCATCCATTAAGACCGTGACCATTCAATATTTGTTTTTGTATTGCACCTGTGTTGAATCCAGCTTAAAGCTCGGGTTTGACCTTGTGCTCGTGTCGTGAATTTATTTTTATTGCACTTGAGTTGAACTCGGCTTTTAATTGGGTTTGACCTTGAGCTCACCTGTCCCTACAATTTTATCAAGTGTATATCGGTGTGCACGGCCTTGTGGCATGTACAGTGATATACTGTGCATGTCACAAGTTGTTCGTGTGTGATGAACTCAAAATGAATATGATGACGAACAACCCAAATAACTGAGGCAAATATTATTTTCAAAATACACATTTTATTTTATACTGCAAAAATATTTTATTTTCAATTCTACTGCGTCAGTGTATATTTTTGCAGATAACTCAGATGCTGGATTCAATCTGGAATGGAGTTGAAGATAAATACGAGTGAATGAGTGATCTATAGTGAGGTGCTAATGTAAATGATAAATCGTGATGTAATTAAAATTGTGATGTAATTGAAATTTGTATATACATAGTGAGAGCTCAAATTTGTACTATTCAAAATTGTAATAAATATTTGTTTGAATAAAATATATGTTTGAATTTAAATTCCATGTTATTTATTTTATTCAGCAAATATTTATTTAATTATGTGAAAAAAATAGTACATTAACAAATACATTTAAAAGAATATATATATGTTTATTATGATAAAAAAACCATATACTCGCATATTCAACAATCTCCCCCTTTTGATGATAACAAACATATATTTAAAATTTTGAATTTATTAAATGTATTTGATTATTCAATTTGCTCCCCCTATTTGAATGCTCCCTCTCTACAATAAAGCACCCCCTTCATATATGCATGAGAATAAATAAAAATATGCAAATGAACCTAAATGCAAATAGAAAATAAAATATTTGACCTTTATTTATCAAAATCTTAACTTTTCTCTCCCCTTTTGTTATCAGCAAACGAGTAATAGTGTTAGAAAAATAGAGATAAAGTGATAGACATTAATACAAAATTAATACTTAATCGGGTATAAATATTAAATTTCAATAAAAAAATCAAACAAAAATCATAAATACTCTTTTGACGCATATTCCACTTTAGAATGATAGGGATGATGTCATCATATAAAACCATATAGTTGTGTCTATTTGTGGTATATTTATTTCAGGAATTTGAATATCTACTAACCATGCATAACCGTTAGGACTTTTAAATGAGATTAGTAGTATTCCAAATTTTTATTAAAAAATGAATTCAAGTATCTTCTAACCACGCATAACTGTGAGGACTTTTAAATGGGATTAGAATCAACTTGTCTATTTATCAATCAATTTTGATATGTGTTCCATACATGCATAACCGTGAGGACTTTTAAATGAGCATGGAAGCACATAATCAAAAATTCTAAGTAATTCACCCATGCATAACCGTGAGGACGTTTAAATGAGAGTGAATACTTTGGATGTTTTTATTTGCTAAAAATTATAATCAAATGAAAAACGAATAATTTCCCGTTTAAAATACCACATATTGACATACTATATTGGATTATGATGAGTGATGGTAGATAGAAATATGATAGAAATAGAGATGGTCATGGAATTTTTACCAACAAAATTTTTTTATAACTATTGTTTAAATTTCTAAAGAAATTTACTAAATATATTGTCTCAAGTTATAATATTTGATCAATATCAACACTCATCACTATTTATCTTTTTGATAATTAATAGGGAGTCAGATTAGTTAATGTAGTCATTTAAAATCAAATCCAAAAATAATTATAAAATCCAATTTCCTAAAATGACTCATCTGAAACAAGTCAACAAAAATGATTTTCTGGAATGGGTTTTATAAAAGAAAAATGTCTGCTATTTGAAAATTATTTCAAGTGAAAAATATGTAGATATTTTCTTTGAAAACCGATGCAGCTACTGAATGTCTCAACATAAATCACGTTCCACTAGTAATTTTTCTATCAACTAGATTACCATTGTAATCTACATCTGAATTTCTCTTTCACTCAAGATTATCATTAATTAAATGTTGTAGACCAAACCGTGTAGTGTGCAACAAAATATCTTAAAATCATTTTTAACAACTTTTAAATGAAATTCTCTTGAATTTGAATTGAAGCCGTGTAAATAAACAATCAGTGAATATAGTGTCAGATCCAGTAAATTTATCCATGTGTATCAAGAGTAATCATCAAAACATCATCATTAATCCAAACAAATTTTTATGAACCAATTCAAAGTCTCTAGAAATACTTATTGCATTTTTGGCATAAAATTATAATTAGCCAACAATTTTGAAAAAGTCAGAATCAATATCATAATTCATTTCTTCATTACATAACTGGCTGAATTAAATTCAAATTATGGTGCAAATTTTCACATTTAATTAAACGTTAGATATACTGTTACCTCTTTTACCTTTCGTTGTTGCCCATTGTGATTCTGCCACCTTTGTACTAGGCTAAGGAACTTTGATTTGTCGCCCGTTGTGTTTCTGGAACAGCTAGAATCCAGATAACACTGTTGTTATTCCTTAGCCTGCTACTATACCTACACGATAAAAGATTTTTGTGACCTATTTGTTTCTATAGGTCAATGATTGTTAGTGGCAATATATTGTGAAAAATAAGTTGGTGGAGACCCAAAACTATTTATATATGTTCCTTTTGGCACCCAGATTTGTTTAACTTTAAGGGATTTTATATTTATGCCTTTTGGAACCCAAATTGGAACAGTTTTTACGTGTTTGGGTCTATACCAAAAATTATTTTGATTGTGTCCAATATTTCTACAAATTGTGCACTCGGATTTGACTTGATTAATTTTGCTTTTAACAGGTTCAGATTGATTATACCCAAGTCCTTGTCTATCTGTATTAGCAGTTTGTTTTCCTATTAGCATATTTAATGATCTTTCACTTTTGGAAAATTTTCCTAAAGTTGTAGATAATTGTTGGACTTATGCTTTGAGAAATTCATTTTCGTTCAATAATTGTGTGCACCTTTTAATAGAATTTTCTCTCCTAGTATTTTCACTTTCTTTCAAAATCAGAATTTAAATTTCAAGCGATTTAATTTTAATTTCTCCTTCGAATGTTGGACACTTATCACACTTAGGGCTCTTGCTTTGATAGTTTTTAACTAACCGATCAAGCTGTTTTTTTAAGTCTATCAAAGTATCTCTTTGTGATTCAAGCGTATCTTTCCCTAAGTCATTCAAATAGCCATTTACTTCGTGGAAATATATAAGTAATTCTGAGTGAGTGAGTTTTGATACCTCGCCTGGCTCGTCATCATCACTATCAGTTATATCACCTCGAAGGCACAGATCCACATTTTCACTCTCACTGCTAGTACTTTTATTATCTTCATCGCTTGTATTCCACGTGGCTGCAAAACTTCTTCTTTTTTATTTCTTTTCTTGGCCGAGTCGATTTCGAGGACAGTTGGGCTTGATGTGGCCGGGTTTGTTGCACTTGTGACAGATGATCTCCCGTTCTACTGGGTTGTCTAGTGCTTTGACTATTCTGCTTTTCAATTTTTGATTTAGAGCTGGATTTCTGTATTTGCGGTTCCACTTTTTGAATCTCTTCATTAGTAACGCCAACTCAGCTGCTCCATCATCATCATCATCATCACTACTGCCTTTTACCAATCCTGTTAAACATGTTTCTTTAACTGAGTCAATTTTTCAGGATTTCTCATCGTTGTTGACTTTTGCACCAGATATTGCACCAAAAGTATTCCAGATTTCCTATGCACTTTCACAATGAGAAATAAAGTTAAAATTATCTTGATTAATATGAGAATATAGTATGTGCATAGCAATATCATTAATCGAAGTAATTTTCTCGTCTGTTATATCACACCCATTTTCAATAATATCCCAACATTTAACATTAACATATTTTAAATAAAATTCCATTTTTAATTTCCAATTCAAAAAATCTATTCCATCAAAAATAGGAGGAATAATATTGGACTGACCTTCAGTAAAAGCATTAGAAGAAGCGATTTTAAAAATTCAAATTTGTAAAACAAAAATTTGTTTTTTAAAAAATCAGTTTTTTTAAAACAAAAATGGCTTTTGTTCCTAGCTTTGATACCACTTGTAAGATTGATTTCACCCTAGAGGGAGGGTGAATAGGGTGATACTATTAATTATAAAAATTTAATGCGGAAGTATAAAATAATTTCAACACAGATCACAGCATAATAATAGTAGCACGGATATAGCAGAATATAAAAACTAGAAATAGAACAACACAGGTTTACCCAGCTTTGGCCAAACCCTACCTACGTGATGCCCCCAAGGTTTCTACCAGAAATTAAGTAGTCAGACGCTTACACACGTTAACTCACGACACCCGCTATCGACTAACCTAACTCTACGCTCAAAACCCTGCCACATCTCAGCCACAAAGTTGTGAATTCTCGAACTACACCACCGTAGTTTGTCCCCTAGTCACACGACTAGATATTACACAAGATTAAACGAGATTACAAATTTAAAAACAATTTAAAAACAAAACCCTAATTTTAAAATATTCAGCCCAATGAAAACCGGCCCAAATAAAAATATAGAGATAAACAATTTATCCCCTTTTTCTTTTATCTCTAATCGGCCGTATATTTTGCTTGAGAAATAATGTCTACTTCCTTTTGCTCGTTCGTCTCCGTTCGTTCCTCTCTCAGTTTTTAGGGCTTTGATAATTGAATTAGCCGATAGTTTGTTGGTCGATTACAATGACTCTTCCTCTGATTTGCTTCGGGAATCGACCCCTTCTTCAATTCGCTCATAGCTCCTTCAATTTGATCGAGTTCGGTATAAATTGGTATGTGATTTTAAGCTCTTTGCTTTATTGGTTAATTTCCTTGAACTCGATGATTTCGTAGCCGATGATGTTAAACATTTATATAGGATTCGAATTCCTATTTTCTTGTTCGTCTTTTTCATTTTTGAATTCATCCGTTTCTATGCTTGGCCGCTTGATTATTCTTGAATGATTGTGATGATTTCTGACTTGTTCAAATTCATGTATTTTCTTACTTGATTGACATGGCTTGATTTCTCTGATGATGTTTTCTTGGTCATCACGGCTTTGAAACTGCTGCTTTGATTTTGTAAATGCAATGATATTGTTTGAACTGTACCATACTGTTCCATGACTTCGGCATTTAACTTTGTTATAACTGTTAAATGCTTTGTAGTATTTTCTGGTTTGAAGCTTGTTGAATTTGAATTTGATTATTCGATCGCTGTCTTGCTTGAATATAATCCGGTTGCCTCGAGTACATATATACATATATGATGTTGTACTCGGTTTTGGTTGCCTTTGAATTCTGGTAGTACTTGAGTATTGCCTCTGTTTTGCTTGAACTTGAATCTGGTTTGCATTGGGTTGATAATTAGACTTCATGTAGTCTTTGGGTTAGGTTGCATAGCATATCGAACTGGTCTGGTTGCTCCTTTGTTTCAGTGCTTATATATACATATATATGTTCACTGATATATATGTCTTCATGTTGTATGTTGTAGTGTTTTATTTGAATCTTGGTTGCACTGTCCACATGAGTTCATTTAGTCCAGACATTGTTGTTTGAAGTCTGGTTGTTTTGTTTTTCTGGTAGTCTTGGTACATTTGTATGTATGTTCGTTTAGTTGAACCAGTTCATCATATCCATCTGCAAGTTGAATTCGGCCATTTGATTATGTGATGAGTTGCATTGAATTTGAAACCATGTCTGGTTTTCATTTGATTGATGTGGACTATTGCATATTTGATGTGAGTCATTTGCTTATTATTCATTAGCTTGGTCTGGTGCAGTTTCATTGTGCGTCGAGTACTTTTCAAGTGTACGCATTGAATTTTGGTCGAGACTTGTTCTGGTCATTAAGACCTTGACCATTCAATATTTGTTTTTGTATTGCACCCATCTTGAATCCGGCTTAAAGCTCGGGTTTGACCTTGTGCTCATGTCATGACTTTATTTTTATTACACTTGATTTGAACCCGGCTTTTAATTGGGTTTGACCTTGAGCTCACCTGTCCCTGCAATTTTATCAAGTGTATATCGGTGTGCACGGCCTTGTGGCATGTACAATGATACACTGTGCATGTCACAAGTTGTTCGTGTGTGATGAATTCAAAATGAATATGATGACGAACAACCCAAATAACTGAGTGTTACCTGAAGATTTGACCAGGCAACTAGGCACTCGGCACTTACATACCGTTCGGTATTAAGAGTCATTCGGTATTGTATATCGTCTGGCATTAAGTGACGTTCGACATCTATGTCCGTTCGGCATTCGAGAGTGTTCGGCACTCAAAAGAGCGTTCGGTATTCAGGAACGTTCGGCACTCAAAGATCGTTTGGTATTCAGGAACGTTCAGCACTCAAAGAGCATTCGGTATTCAGGAACGTTCGGCATTCGAGAGTGTTCGACATACATGGATTGTTCGGCATTCATAGTTGTTCGGCATCTAGAGATGTTCGACATCCAGAGGTGTTCGACATTCATCCAATCTCGACCGGCTTCGACTATTGCTCGGCCTGCACTCTCCACTCAGCACATCACTTCGTTCGGCATGACGATATCGTTCGGCATCTATGGTTCGGCACACAGAGCTCACTCTTTTTGGGCCGAGGTATTTAGCTGCCAGGCCTACCAGGGAAGTCCAACCCATCTTTGTCTGTAAATAGAGAGGTAGGGGCACAATGAAAAAGACATTTTTTCGAGAACACTGGGAGACTCTGTCGCTTTCAAGACTCATTCTTTTTACTTAGCAACTGTATTCGAGTAGTTGGTGTACTGATTGTATCTATAATCAGTTAACAAGTAAAGCAATAAGAGATTAATCTCAAAGTGGATGTAGGCAGTTACGCCGAACCACTATAAATCCGGTGTTCTCGTCTTTGCATTTAATTTAGCATATTGTTATCTATTTAAATTTACTTTCTTCATTTATCTCTCTACACAAAGTTTCTCAGCGAGGTTAGTGACCAATTTTGGTGCTAACACTTTGGTGCTTTCACTGAAAATCGAATTCTCAGGCCACAAGGATCTGCTTTGAAGCTACTAGATTGAATAAATCCCCCGAAGGAGATCCGAGTCATTCATAAGACGTCCGTTGATTCTACTCAGAGTTCCTATTCATAAGACCTCACCCTGCAGATATGAACTGATAAGAAATGGAGCGGTATGCTAATTCCCTGAGATGCAGATTTTGAGTGTTGTTCCAACATAGTGGATGGGACCCCTGCTAAACAGCTGCGCATGATGACGGACGATATAGTATTCAGGAGCAGAGATGCTGACCAGGTGGAGGCTCCTACCATTGACCCGATGGTCATATCTGCGACAATCGGGCCGACTTTTGTGAAAAGAATTTTGATTGATTGTGGAAGTTCTGTCAATATCATCTTCAAGAAGGCTTATGACCAGATGAAGATGGAGACGAAGGATTTGAAGCCATCTAAAGCTCGTATACACGGCTTTAATGGTGCTGCAACCGATGCAGTGGGGTATGTTGAGTTTCCAGTTGAACTGGGACAAGGTGAACGTAGGAGGGTGCGAATCCTACCTTTTGTGGTTTTGGATGTGGATTCTCCATACAATGTGTTTTTGGGCCGACCGGCCCTGGCTGAGTTTAGGGCAGCATTGGCCCCGTGGTGTTTGACTTTAAATTTCCGTCTGACAAAGGAGTAGGTGTTGTTCATGGCGACCAGGCGACCGGTCGTGCATGTTATGTGGCTGAGCTCCGAGAGGCCCAGCGGAGAGAGAAAGGAAAGGTTGCGGACAATTCCGTCCGCATCCAGAATACCGACAATTGATAAATAATGCCCGAGCCCTGGCTCGGCAAAATTCTCGGATCTACGGAGACATAGATCCGAGAGACGACGATGAGGAACCCAGGGAAGAAAAAGCAGCACTGGCTGAACTGACGATTGACATTTCAGTCAGCCGAGACGATCCATCGCGAGTACTGAAGATTGGATCACAACTCAGCCCCTCAATGACTAAAGACCTCAGTGATTTCCTCCGAGCGAATCTCGATGTTTTCTATTGGACACATTCCGACATGTGTGGGATTTCCCCCACTATTACGAGTCATATGTTGAACATAGACCCAAAGTACGTCCCAGTTAAGCAAAAGAGGAGAGGAATGGACCCGGAGAGGTTCGCTGCTCTCAGAGAGGAGGTAGACAAACTCAAAGCCAATGGGTTCGTCCGCGACGCCCTCTACCCTGAATGGGTATCAAACCCCGTGCTGGTAAAAAAGGCAAATGGGAAGTGGAGAACTTGCATGGATTATTCCGATTTAAACAAAGCGTGCCCTAAGGACAGTTTCCCATTACCTAGAATTGATCAGTTGGTCGACTCCACTACAAGACACGAGTTCTTGTCGTTCATGGATGCGTACTCAGGATATAATCAGATCCCGATGAACATTCCAGACCAGGAGAACACCAGTTTCGTCACAAATGTTGAGTTATATTGTTATGTAGTAATAATGCCTTTTGGATTGAAAAATGCGGGAGCGACCTATCAGCGTTTGGTGAATCGAATGTTCAAAGATTAGATTGGTAGAACGATGGAAGTCTATGTGGATGACATGCTCGTGAAGTCACGACAGTCAAACGACCACATTCGAGACTTAGCAGAGATGTTCGGTATACTCATATATTATGGGATGAAGATCAACTCTCTGAAGTGTTCCTTCGGCGTAGCGTTGGGGAAGTTTTTAGGATTCATTGTTAATTCCTGGGGAATTGAAGCTAACCCGGAATAGATTCAAGCTATTCGAGATGTACAAGTGCCCAGAACTATAAAACAGGTACAAAGCTTGAATGGAAAGGTGGCTGCGCTGAGTCGATTTATATCCAGAGCCACAGACAAGTGCATTCCCTTCTTCGATATAGTAAAGAAAGGAAAGAGTAATTTCGAATGGACATCCAGCTGTGAGGAAGCGTTCCAAGATCTGGTGAGGCATTTGGAGAGTCCTCCAGTGCTATCGAAACCAGTAGACCACGAGATGATGTAAGTATACTTGGTCGTATCCCCGCTTGCTATAAGTGCGGCTTTGGTCCGCGAGGAGGACCGAGTTCAAAAGCCGGTGTATTACGTTAGTAAACGTTTAACAGGGGCCGAGAGGAATTATCCTAAAATTGAGAAATTGGCCTATTGCTTGGTGATTGCATCACGCAAGCTGCGTCCATACTTTCAAGCACACTCAGTCAGTATTTATACCGATCAGCCCTTGCGACAGGTACTCCAACGACCAGAAACTTCTGGAAGGATGTTAAAATGGAATATCGAATTGAGTCAGTTCGATTTTACCTACCTGCCGCGAAGAGCCATACAAGGGCAAGCATTAGCAGATTTCATTGCCGAGTTTACTGTGCCAGATGAACCAAATGGTCACAGTGTCATTCCTCCCATTCAATGGAAATTGTACACCGATGGGGCATCAAACGACCGTTGCTCCGGGGCTAGTGTAGTCCTTGTGACTCCAAAAAATCGATCGATTTGTTACGCTTTGAAGCTCAACTTCCCGGCTATGAGTAATGAAGCAGAATATGAAGCATTGATTGCTGGTTTAAAGCTCGTTGGAGAACTCATGGTAAAATCAGTTGAAATCTTTTGTGACTCGCAGCTGGTGGTGTACCAAGTGTGAGGAGACTACCAAGCAAGGGACAAAAGCTTGCTCCATACCTTGCTCTGGTTCAAGAACTATTGGCGAACTTCGAACATTATGACATTTCACATGTCCCGCGTGAACAGAACAAGGAAGCCGACTCGTTGGCCAAATTCGCAAGCACTGGCAATGCACAGCAAATGGGATTAGTTCCCGTCGAAACCTTACATGCTCCAAGCATAGATGTGATGGAAGTCGATTTTGCGTTGGAAACGGAAATCGAGAAGGAGTCGTGGATAACTCCGTTCAAACAATACCTGCTAAACGGGACTCTGCCCGAAAAAAAAAGCGAAAGGCGACAGGTCATTCGCAAAGCTGCGCGATATGTGATGTAGGGAGAAGTCATGTATTGGAGGGGGTTCTCGGTTCCCTTACTATGGTGCATCGCCCGTGATGAAACAAAGCAAGTCTTGGAGGAAGTTCACGAAGGAGAATGTGGCGATCATACTGGGGGGTAGACACTAGAAAAAAAGACCTTCCGCTACGGATACTATTGGCCAACTGTGAATTGGGATGCTGCAGACTATGTAAGAAAATGTGACAAGTATCAAAGATACGCAAAAATCCCGAGAGCTCCACCGACGGAACTCACGCAAATGGTTAGTCCATGGCCGTTTGCAATCTGGGGAATCGACATAATCGGTTCTTTTCCTATATCCAAAGGTGGTGCAAAATACGCGATAGTTGCGGTCGACTACTTCATGAAATGGGCCGAGGCAGAGCCTTTGGCCACAATCACCTCCAAGAAGGTCATTAATTTCGTTGTACGAAACATTATATGCCGCTTTGGCCTCCCACGAACCATCATTACAGACAACGGAAATCAGTTTGAAAGTAGAGAATTCAAAGATTTCTTTTTAAAGTACGGCATTGAGAAAAAGTTCGCCGTCGTTGCTCATCCGAAGGCTAACAGACAAGTTGAGGCCGTGAACAAAATAATCAAGTCCATATTGAAGAAGCGTTTGGAAAAGGCTGGAGGCAAGTGGGTAGATGAACTCCCAACAGCGCTTTGGGCTTATAGAACTACCCACAAGTCCGCGACTGGCCACACTCCATTCGCATTGGCATACGGCTCGGAAGCTGTTATACCCGTGGAGCTTGAAGTTCCATCGCATCGAGTGACATATTATGATCGTAAGGCGAATCAGGATCTCTTGTTGGAATCACTGGACTGCATTGATGAAAAACATGAAGAAGATGAATTAAGGGCGGTAGCATATAGGCATCGAGTCAAGCGATATTACAACGAAAAAGTCTGCCCAAGAATCTTTGATGTGGGTGATCTCGTTTTGAAACGAGTTTTCCCGGTACCATCACGTATGAATCCCAACTGGGAAGGTCCATATGTCGTTGAACGGAAGCTTGGAGAAGGAACTTTCAAGCTAGCGACCGTTGATGGCGTGACACTCCCCCGAGCATGGAATAGTCAACATTTGCGACGTTATTATATTTAGCCTGTTTCTTTCATGTTTTAGGTGCAATTATTTCCCGTATATTTTTATTCCATTGATTCTTAGTTCCCTTTTTAGCATGTAATCGGAAGATTTAGTTTGTTTTCATTAATAAAGGCTTGAAGCCATCCTTTCTATGAATTATTGATGTTTATGAACCTTATTGTCTGGTGACGAACAACTGGAGTTTCATTATTCTACCTGACGTACGAACTTGCATAAACGACTTGAATCTCCGAGTCCCCTGAGCGGGGACCGGAGTACTCTAAGTCCCCGGAGCGCGGACTAGAGTATAAACGACTTGAATCTCTGAGTCCTCTGAGTGCGGACCGGAGTACTCTAAGTCCACGGAGCGCGGACTAGAGTATAAACGACTTGAATCTTCGAGTCCCCTGAGTGCGGACCGGAGTACTCTAAGTCCCCAGAGCACGGACTAGAGTATAAACGACTTGAATCTCCGAGTCCCCTGAGTGTGGACCGGAGTACTCTAAGTCCCCGGAGCGTGGACTAGAGTATAAACGACTTGAATCTCCGAGTCCCTTGAGTGCGAACAGGAGTACTCTAAGTCCCTGTAGCGCGGACTAGAGTATAAACGACTTGAATCTCCGAGTCCCCTGAGTGCGGACCGGAGTACTCTAAGTCCCCGAAGCGCGGACTAGAGTATAAACGACTTGAATCTCCCAGTCCCCTAAGTGCGGACCGGAGTACTCTAAGTCCCCAGAGTGCGAACTAGAGTATAAACGACTTGAATCTCCGAGTCCCCTGAATGCGGACTAGATTACTCTAAGTCCCCAGAACGTGGATTAAACGATATTCTAAGCACCAAAAACGTGATACAAGAGATGTCTAATTCTAAAGAATATCCGAGCAATGTGAGAGTGGATTGGGAATTCATGTAACTCATGAGAATTTGAGTTTCGTCCACAATTATACAAAAAGCTAACATCAAGAATCATTTGAAAGGCAAAGAAACTAAACTTTATTCACTAATCCAAAATGGGGTTATACAACCACTCCTCCAAAACTCGGAGTCAAAAGTCTGTCGATGTTGACTAAAAAAATAAATAAGTAAAAAGTAGTTACATGACCTAAGCTAAACCTCGTTGAACGAGTATAGTGGCTACTTTTCGATTTCTTTAGTTTCTTGTCCTCCTTTGCTTTCTCGGATGACTCCTCTCCCTCACGCTTTCTCTTGGATGTTTTTCTCGCCAAAGAAGCGGAGTCAGGAGTGGGAGGAGGAACATCCAGTGGTTTGGATTTGCCGGGAAGAATGACTTTCAGAGGCCTGTTCAATGGGTCGTTAAGTTCTATTACTTGAGACTCGACCTTGATCTCAACTTTCTTCCTCTTCTCTTCCGCGAGTTGCTCCTTCATACTCACCTTCGAAGTGTGTTCTGAGGTGCCTGTGATCTCGATTTCATAACTCCCTTCAACGGGGGATGAAGTTTCAGACTTATCATCATCTAGCTCCCCGATCACTTGAGCATCAGGACCGGGGGTTACTCTCGCATGAGTAGTGTCGCTCGCTTTCCCCATCTCCTCCTTGGCATCATCGCTCCTCAGAGTCGGTTAAGGATCGAGGTGGCCTGCGTAAAAATACAAAGGACGAACGTTAGAATACAATAACCTCTCGCCGACAGGGACAGTTCGTCGAACTTTAAGAAAAAGAGTTATGTACCGGTTTCTTGCTGACTTTCTGCCGTTCGAGGGGTCTCGCCCTCTAAAATGGGAGATAGCACATGAATGCCGAGACTGGGGTCTTCCGGATCATAGCCGGCGTGCTGTTCGAACAGATCAACAACTGGTCGATTGACCGATTGAGTAGGAGGAGGAGCTGAAGGCCCAGTTCCAGACGAACCAGCTATGTCATTTTTCTCCTTTGATGGAGGAGAGCCTTTACTAAAGAGAGCCATAGCTGCAGACAAGTCCGATGGCTCGTTCCCCCTGAGAAACTCTTTCACTAAAGCATCCTCGTCGACCTCCTCAGTGCCCGACTCCACCTTTCTAATCTTTATTAAAGTCTCCCAAGCCTCGGCTAAAGATTCAAGGTAGCCCTCGCCTAAGAAAGTCAAGTCCCGGTGCATGAGGACATGGGCGTTGTATCCGGCGATCAGCGGGTCAAACATGCACTTGACCTCTTCTCTGTCGGCCTCTGCAGCCGCTTCAAGACGGGAGTCGATCTCCGCGGAAGCTATTCTCTTGCCCTCCTCATAGGCTTCGTCCTTCATCATCCCGACCTTAGAAAGCTCATCGTCGAGCTTCGCCTTCAAGAGTCGTGTAGCAACAATCTCGTTGCAATATCGTTGAGACTCCTCTTGAGCGGCTATCTTCTCTTCCTTCTCCTTAGAGAATAGCTCTTTCAACTCTTTGACTTGCAGGGCGAGTGCATCCCTTTCTTTCTGAATAGAAACTTTTTCTAAAGCCAGGGCCCCACTGCATTGGACCGCTTCATCAAGTTCCTTTTTATGAGTCATCTCTAGACGAGTGACGGCCTCGGCAGTGTCTTTGGCACTTTGTTTGGCGGCCTCGAGCTTGGACTTGTATGAAGCAAGCTCTTCATCCTAGTTTTTGATAATGTCTTTGTCAAATATAGCTTCAAGCTTCAAGCGGTCAATTTCCTATTGACGCTCGATGGAGATTTCCGAGAATTTTTCGACTAAATGAACAAACGCGTCATGTTGAACATAGACGTCGTTGTTGCAAGCGATGGCACTCTGCTTGACATGCCTTGGAATATGATGAATTGCTGGAAGGAACTTCAGACCGTCAAAGTAGATTTTGGGAAATTTAGCTTTAAGCTCGGCCAGCTTCTCCGATATCGTTGGGTCTACCTCAAGAGCAGGGGGAGGAGGTTTTGAAAGTTCTGTCCTCTTACGATGTTCCCGAGATTGCCGTATGCTTGATGAGCCAGAATGTTGATCTCGGAAAACATCGGGTTGAGACCCCTTCTGCGAAGATTTTTCTCTACCTGGCTCTGTTTGAGGAGGAGGATCGCAAGAGTATGAAGATTGGCTGTAAGATTTCTTTCGATAAGTCGGCTCTCGGGAACGGTTGTCTCGGTCTCCAGAGTCGTTTCTATCACGGCGCTTGCCGAAGCCCGAATCCTGGCCAGAATGGTGAAAGATGGATGAACCATGAAGACGATCGAATCCGTGGGAGCGTCCTATGTCACCTGCATAGAATGAGAATAACGACAAGTTAGAAAAGATCAGGGTGATGACAAAAGTTGAAGTATAAGGTGAAGTGCACGTGTTTGTGTGTGTCCTAGTGTTTCCCCCCAACGGACCAGTCATTTTACTAACGTGAGTTTTTTCTCCCTGATGTTGGGCTTAAACGCCTGCATCACCTCTGATGGGCGAGTGAAGTCTGAGTGCCTCCGGATCATCAAAATCATAATTGAGTAGATCATCGGGAATGGAGAGGTTCGGTAGGCCTTTTAAAGAACTTTCTAAATGTTGGGAGGAAGCTTCTTTCTCCACTGGAACAAGAGTAACTTTAGAAGTTCCGCCAACTTTTTCCTTCCTCATCTTGTACGTCAGTTTATTTTTCCTCTTCGAAGGGGAAGATGACGTTTCGATGTCGTGAACTTCGACCGTCCGATCCTGAGTGGGACCAACATTCTCATCTTGTACTTCGGGTGTCTCAGTCTCCTTAATTTCCCCCTCTTGTAGTGCATCAGGAGCATTGCGTGCTGAAGACTCAGCTTGTTTTTTCACTTTGCCAGAGGCAGGCCTGGGAATGGTGACGCCTTGAGGAAGGCTTATCCGACGGCCTTCTACCAACAGTCCAAGCCTTGTAAGTGTCTCATTCGAAATGAGAGTTCTAATGTCCCATTCTTCGGTAGGAAGGGCTCGAATAGCTTCGACGGCATCAGAGTATCTGCGGCCCTCAGAACGTGGATTGATACCTGAAAAGATGGGTAAAAGTTAGAAAAGGTACGGCTTCGACTAAACATGAGTAACGGTCCAAGAATAAGGCTTACTTCCTTCAACCCATCTCCTCGCAAAGCCGGGAGGACAACGCACATAAAACCATTCCTGTTTATACAAGGCGAACTTGGTCCACGTCCTAGTTAAGATTTGACATTTGTTATGCGGCTCGAGAAACATGAATGATAGGCTATCCTTCCGGTTCTTGATGCAATATATGTATCTGATATCGCCCGGAGTTGGAAGCCTAGAGAGGACATTCATGAAGAGGATGCAAGTACCGTAGAGGAATGCATGGCCGTTCGGGTGCAGTTGCGATGGGGCAATGTCAATATATTGCAGCACATCCCGAAGAAACGAGTTGAACGGTGGCACACTGCCAACCCAGCACATGAATTTATTACAAGCTGTGTATCCGACTGGGGGCAAGTGTGGACGATCATGCCCCAATGGAACTAGCACGTCATCAAAGGGGATTCCGTGGAAAGACCATATCCAACAGAGTGTACTTTCATTAATCTTTGAAGCATGTGAATCGACAGGGTTGTCCAAGAGAATTGCTGCCTCCAAAGCATCGGGAGCTAAGTCATGTGCAGGGGAAGTTGACGGGTTTGAAGTATCTGCGACTTCTTGTCAGGAGGACAGCCCAAGTCTGTCTGAAATCATGGCGGAACTAGATTTCCTAGACATCTCTGATAAAGATTGAATCTAGCAGAGCACATGTTCGAACTATACTTGAAAAATAATCGACGTTAGACTTAACAATACGAATATCCCCCCCCATGTGGTGTGTGAACTAGTGCGATCATTCAGGTGTAAACGTTGAGAAATTATAAGTCACAGAATTGATGGTATAAAGTTGAGCTTTGAACTATCGTCTTCGAAGACCGTCATCGCTGACCGTCTCCGAAAGCCAGCCTTGCAATGTTTTCAATTTTGGACTCGGACATTGGCACTGCGTGTTAAAAGCTTTTATCTGTTTTTATCGGTTTAAGTTCAGGCTTGTGATTATTGAAACTAGGAAGTTATCAGTCCAGATTAGTTCGATATGCTAGTATGCTTAGGTCCTTGTCCTTGTTTTTGTTATATGATTAGGCAAGGTGAATAGGTGTTCGGCCTAAATGCCGTCGGCCTTCGTTCTGCTCGGCCTTTGTTCTGTTCGGCCTTCGTTATGTTCTGCCTTCGTTCTGTTCGGCCTTCATTCTGTTCGGCCTTCTTTCTGTTCGGCCTCCCTTCTGTTCGGCTTAAATACAAGTGCACGCGGAAAATCATGCCGTGCCGATTCGCTCGGCCTTCTTCCCTTAACATCACTTCTCTTCTTTTCCTCCATCTCTCCCGACCGACATGGCCGAGTCTTTCGGCAAGCCATGCCAAACCACGGCCATGCCGATCCACATCACTAGGCCTTATCTCCAATTCTGTGCACCCTTATACTCACTCGGCTTTAAAAGATCGTGCCAAGCCACAACAGTTCATCACCCACACGCCTCTTACTCCCTTTAATCTACGAAGGATTCATGAGTTCGAGTTTTGTGTTATGCTTCCTAATTTGAGAAAACAATCGAAAGGTTCTTACCGAAGAGAACAGCGGGAACTTGGGGGTCTGTGAACTTAAGATTGAAAGTTGTTCGAGCTTAATTTGGGAAGGGCTTGTTGGATTCAAAGTAGGAAGGGAAGATCGGAAGAGGTGAATAAAACTTAAGGGAGGTAAGTTACGTATTCTTGGAGAATCACGGAGGTAAAAAGTGAAAAAGAGAAGAAGGAGAATGCCGGCCTTTATAGGAAAGGAGAGGAAGTCGAAGAGGCAATAACCGGTAGAACTGGTCAAAACGACATTGTTCGGCATCGGCTATGTCGTTCGGCATCCAGGGTGCTCGGCTTCGGCTATGTTGTTCGGTATTTGCATATCGTTTGGCACACATCGCCTCACCTGGAATTCGAGAGAAGATACTATCGTGAAGACTAAGCCACAGCTTGAAGCAAAGCACGGTGGATTCATGACTCAAAGCACATCATGTTTAACCACATGATGCACTTTGAAGGGCAAGTGTTACCTGGAGATTTGACATGGCAACTAGGCACTCGGCACTTGCATACCATTCGGCATTAAGAGTCATTCGGTATTGTATATCGTCCGACATTAAGTGATGTTCGGAATCTATGGCCGTTCGGCATTCGAGAGTGTTCGGCGTCAGACCCTGTTCGGCATTTGAGAGCGTTCGACACTCAAAAGAGAGTTCGGTATTCAGGAACGTTCGTCATTCGAGAGTGTTTGACATACATGAATTGTTCGGCATTCAGAGTTGTTCGGCATCTAGAGATGTTAGACATCCAGAGGTGTTCGGCATTCATCCAATCTCGACCGGCTTCGACTATTGCTCGGCCTGCACTCTCCACTCAGCACATCACTTCGTTCGGCATGACGATATCGTTCGGCATCACTTCGTTCGGCATCTATGGTTCGGCACACAGAGCTCACTCTTTTTGGACCGAGGTATTTTGCTGCCAGGCCCACCAGGGAAGTTCAACCCATCTTTGTCTATAAATAGAGAGGTGGGGGCACAGTGAAAAAGACCTTTTTTCGAGAACACTGGGGAGACTCTGTCGCTTTCAAGACTCATTCTTTTTACTTTGCAACTGTATTCGAGTAGTTGGTGTACAGATTGTATCTGTAATCAGTTACCAAGTAAAGCAATAAAAGATTAACCTCAAAATGGACGTAGGCAGTTACGCCAAACCACTATAAATCCGATGTTCTCGTCTTTGCATTCAATTTAGCATATTGTTCTCTGTTTGAATTTACTTTCTTCATTTATCTCTCTACACAAAGTTTCTCAACGAGGTTAGTGACCAATTTTGGTGCTAACACTAAGGCAAATATTATTTTCAAAATACACATTTTATTTTATACGGCAAAAATATTTTATTTTCAATTCTACTGCGTCCGTGTACATTTTTGCAGATAACTCAGATGCTGGATTCAATCTGGAATGAAGTTGAAGATAAATACGAGTGAAAAAGTGATATGTAGTGAGGTGCTAATGTAAATGATAAATCGTGATGTTATTGAAATTTGTATTAACATAGTGAGAGCTCAAATTTGTACTATTCAAAATTGTAATAAATATTTGTTTGAATAAAATATCTGTTTGAATTTAAATTCCGTGTTATTTAATTTATTCAGCAAATATTTATTTAATTATGTGAAAAATAAAATAGTACATTAACAAGTACATTTAAAATAATATATATATGTTTATTATCATCAAACAAAAATCATATACTCGCATATTCAACAGTTACACTTTCTCAAGGGCGTTTTAGGTAGTCCTCTAAAATTTGAATTACGGTTTTAAGCATGTATAAATACTCCTTATGTTTCATATAATCATCTTCTTCTTTTTTATGCAAATTGTAGCAGAAAATTATGATAAATAAAATAGCTCTTTAGTGGCTTCTTAGTATTGTTTTTTACTTTCATGCAATTTTTATTTTATGCTTTCTTTTATTGTTATTTTTTTATGCTCTCTTATTTACTTTATGCTCTCTTATTTCATGTTAGTAGCAGATTTATTTCTTTTAAATTAGTTTAGTTCTATTACATGCATGTAGTTAGCTCTCTTTTCTTTTAATTAGCTCTCATTTTTCCTTTTTTTATGTTGAAATCATTTTATGTTATCATGTATTCAAATATGAGTAGCTAAAACCCTTCAATTTAGGAGTAATGAAACTACCATGAAACATATTTTTTTAGCAATGCTAGCGGGGTTGACTGGACCCCTACCATATTTTATTGCAAACCAACAATAAAATAAAAATAGCTCGAAACAAACTTTAAGCTAAAGAACAAACGAGAAAAAAAAAAGAGAAGTCAAACAATCATGCAAACAAGAAGAAGGAAAAGGAAAAACCAACAACAAAGAATTCACAGGAGGAACCCGAAGCACAGCCATAGCAAACTCCAAGCAAAGCTCGAAGCATAGCACTGGCGACCTCCAAGCAGTTATCAATACAATAGAGAATACTGCCAACATAATAGGAAGGATCCCGAAGCAAGGCCCATGCAACACCAAGCAGAGATCGAAGCAATGTAGATGACTACCACCAGAACATTGCAACAAACACCACAAGCCAATCAAACATAAGCACACCAACAACCCAGCTACATCCATGCAAGATTGACCCCTTCTACAAATCAGAACCCAACAACGAAGCAAGGGGAGAGTTCATAAGCTTCAAACCATACTCTATCTCTTTCCACAAGACAGTCCATAGAACCGTCTTATCACATGATCTGCTATCAAAGCATCTTAAATTTCTTTCTCTCCACACAAGTTGCATACACTTCTTTAAGCAATAAAAAAACAAACCACGTTCTCTTTCCCTCCATTTTGTAGCCTTCTAAATCAATGCCTAGTTGAAAGAAGTAACCATGGAGACATCATTTCTTCCAATGCTGACCATAAGCCTCTCCCATATTATATAAAGATCAGGGTAGTGGAAGAAAAGGTGATGCACTGATTTATTGTAAGCATTGCAGAAGTAACACCTCTGATAAGTTACCAACCCATAACTAAGCAGCTTCTCCTTTGTCATCAAAGCATTCTGACAGACTTTCCAAAACATAAGATTTTCAGTGCTTGTCGACTGTTTACTCCACATGGCAGTATACCATGGACAAATTAGCATATTGCACTCCCCAAAAAGAAGTTGCATGACATGCTTGACAGAATGAGCTTTACCTCCCCATAGCAACTCATCAGTTTCAGGATATGCATTATGAAAACCTCTATTCCTGGCTCAGAACTTCCTCAAAATATGGTTGCTAGTATATGGAAGGGACAGCCTACCATCCACAATGTAATCAATGGCCTTTGCATTTATATGTATTCCACACTGATTTTTTTGCTTATGTGATATCACAGAAGACAAAATAATCCCTTCACTCATCCATGGAACATTCCAGAAGGATCTATTGCTAGTTGCAGAGAGGGAGAACCTAAGAAATGGCAAATAAACTTGCCTCGACTCCAGGAGTTTCCTCCAAATCCAATTTAGGATTGTGATACTTCCAGAGTCCAAAAATATTTTTTCCTAATATTATGCTTCATGGTCCATTCAACCCAAGGACTGGCCTTGTTTAATAGCAAAGAATTGAAGTGGTGACTAATAGCAACTTTATTCCATAAATGCATACTCACAATACCTAAGCAACCTCTAGATTTTGGTTTCTCATAAGGTGAGAAGGAGCAAGGAATTGTTATCTTATTATGAATGCTCCCAGTCCAGAAAAATCTCAACATGGCACTTTTGACCATCCTTATCAGCTTTAGTGGAAGAATGAAGGTTCTGGCCCAGTAGACCATTATAGGGAAGCTAACAGACGTAATTAAGACCAGTCTCCTAGCTGGAGAGAGGAACCTGTTTGCCCAGTTGTTCATTACTCCAATTATCTTCAATAAATAGGGAGACAGTTAGCATTTGTAATTCTGGATGAACATAGAGGAAGGCCAAGATAATTCATGTTATTTTGCATAGGAATGAAACCAGTTATTACAGTAAACTTATCAGCATCTGACTGAGGGATTCCAGTATAAAGAATATAGGACTTGTCTGGGTTAAGCTTGAGGCCAGTGATTGAATGAAAAGCATCAAGGGTTATACATATACAACAGAACAAATAAAATAATGCAGCAGACAGCATGATGCAAGGATAATAATAGTAATAGTATACCAAATCTTCGTCTTCGTCCTCCAGAATAGATCTTCAATAAGCTGAAAAACTCAGGGCTGACCCGAGCGTAATGAAAAGACAAAACACTCGAGTAAGGACTAAAACATCCTTTTGTAAGTTAATCAATCATAAATAAATATGAATGCAACGGCGTCAGAGATGTTTACGGGGTTTGACATTTCCTATCCAGTGTCAACGTGAGTGCAATAACTTAAGAGATGTTACGGGATTTTCCATCTCTCAAGGATCCGTTAAACTATCTACTATGTAGTACAATACGCTATTATAATATGTCTACATTAAAGTAAAAGTATTAAAATAGCGTTAAGGCGTTACCATAATCCCCCTTAACACATTTTTATTCCCAAGAGCATATACAAGACCGTAGTTTCCCCAAAACCGGAAGTCACCAAAGGGCAATCCATATACTAAAGGTACAAACCAAAACGTAGTGGTCGCGAATAGGATAATCAGTATGACAAGGTACATGAGGCGATACCAACTAGGAAACTAGTAGTTGCATGATCCGGACTAATGTTGAGCATAGCAGCTACTACCTCAACACCGCGAAACAACACTCCCAAATCGAGGGGTGCACCCAAATCGAATCACAAAGGTAATAGATATGGTATTGAAGAAGTGTGTCCGCTAGAGGTGGCGAACCTCAATGGCCCGGCGCGGCTTCTGTTTTAGTCATGTCAGGGGTCATCCAATATCATTCTCTTTCTTCAGTCAACGCGTTCACCAAACCATCCACTTCATTCTGGATCAACACTCCGCGTATAATAGTTATTAAAGTGGTTTTCGGTATCGATAGAGAGTATGTCCATATCCGATCTCGGTCTCTTTAATAACTCCGTATTATTACACCGATGGCTCTTTTACATTTCAAATTGATTCAAAATTGATATCAAAATATCATATTCGCTTCAAAATCAAATCCATTTCAAATATCATCAAATCTATTCCAGATGTAAGATTCCATTTCAAAAATCATTTTCGCCTCAATATCTCATTTCGATTTCAAAACCATTTCGAATTTCAATTTAGGTTGCAACTTCATTTAACCCAATTCGTATTTAAATTCAAGATTTAAATATAAACATTTCACCTTATTGACCAGCTTGAAATTTTTATAAAATAGTTTTAAGTAGTTTAAAGGTAGTTTAAATAATTAAAATAGTTAAAAATACTTAAAATCTTTAAATGGATTTCAAATAGATAAATTAGTTTAAAATAATTTAAATTAGGTTAAGTAGATTTAAAATAGATTAAAATAGTTTAAGTATTTAAAGATGGTTTATATAACAGAGAAATTTGGAAACAAAATGAAGCAGCTTCAAAACCAAACCATTTCAATTATATCTTCCCAATTCAAATCAATTTCAATTTCCATTCTACCGATTCAATTTCGATTTCAATTCAAATCAATGTCAACTTTGACTTCAAATTAATTCCATTCTGCATTCACCTCCAATTTATTCAATTTCAATTTATAGCGATTTTGAGCTTGATTTTTTTTTCAAAATATCGATTTATAACACTTAACAAAAATTTCCTTCAATATTCAAATTTAAATCCAAATTTCATATATGATTCAATTTCAAAATATCATTTTAATATCACCTTTACTTAGTAATATTCGAAGCTCGAAATAATGTTCAATCTTTAAAACAAATAAATTTCGAAATTCGATCATATCCAGATTTTAAATTTCAAAGTCTCAACTTATATTATTTAACAATTTCTTTTAACCAAATTTTTTTAAACATTCCAACTCAAAATTTCGATAAATTCGATTTCTATAAATTGATTTTATTTATAACTTTTAAATCAAAACATTTAAATAAATTTCAAATCAACGATTTTAAAATTATTATTATAACCAATCCGGTGTCCGTATATAATTTTCTATCCTATGGCCAAGTGGTTATTTATTTCAATTAAATGCCAGGGATGAATATATATCACTTAAACCAATCACAGTGTCATATGTATGTATAACAGGATATATATAAGCAAATAAACATCCAAACATTTAAATATCAACCAATAGCATCCATCGAAATAAATCATCCAATAGACAATACAATTCACGGCAATTTCATAGTTATCAATATCAGGAAAATTAAATTTGACTATCAATTTTAATTTTCAACGGTGAATTCGAATGACAATCTATATGACAATTAAATTTTATCAAACAACGACCAATAAAATTCATATCACTTCATAATATCAAATTTAACTACCATAAAGATATTCAGTACGTTGTGAGCGTTATAAAACAATCACCTTGAATTTCAATTTCAAATCAAATCGAACGACGTTCAATTTGACCTAAAATTTTAACAGGCTCCAGTCGGCTCCAATCTAGATCCTATGCGTAGTATTCACAGATACAAGTGTAACGCATCTCGTTTCGTCAAATTCTGACATCGCATGGGAGAGATACAATAATTTTAATGATACGATCAATATAATTTTATAAATAATCCTTAATTACAAACTTTTAATAAATATAACTTACAAAAGCCCGGCCCGCTCAAGCTAATACCTTCTTCCCTAATGCCTGTTCGTGAAGACAAAGAGCAACCCACCCCTCACCGTGCACAAACCCAGTGATACGGAGCTCCGATACGCCGTTTGACATGCTGTCTTCGCCAAACCTCTTCTCTCCGCGCGCTTGACCCGACCATCCCCAAAAATCAACGTCCGGACCACCCTACAAAAACGCGTCCAACAAATTTTCCTCTCGACCAAGTTCAGGTCGCACACCCATACCACCGTCGCACAACACAAAGCTCACCAGCGAGCTGTTATTTCGCATCATGAACTTGAATCAAGGCTCTGTTTCGCTAATCGAAGCCTATATCCTCCATGATTTCCAACCCTAGTTCACGCCTAAGAACGGCTATGACCCCAATAGTTGCCGCACCCACCAATGACCATACCAAATCGAAGAGAAGGAAGAAACATGATTTAGGAATTGGTTTGAGGATTTTAGATTAATAGTTTGCGAGATATGATCTTTCAAAGCTTCATTATCATTTTTTTTCCTGTGTTTACTGAGCGCACTGAGTTTTGAAATGAAAAGAAAGAAGTGTGCTAGAAAAGAAATAGATAGGCATGAGTATAGGCGGCTTGAAAGGAAAGAAAATGACAGCCTAGTCCAATCAATGAATATATATTAATTTAAATTTTCAGAAATATCTCGATTTAAGTAACTAAAAATCTCGAACCCCTATTGAGGCGTGCCGCCAGACGTTTATAATGTTATACCCCTATTTCGAACGCAATGTGTGACGACCCGGAATTTTGGGCTTTTAAATTGGAATATTTAATTTGTTTTAAATATTCAGAAGTTAAATTTTTAACTTGAATTTTAAATATAATATTTATTGGATAATTTAATTTTTGAATTAAACAATTGAAATAGGGTAAAATAGAGAATCCTGAGTTTTGAGTCTGTTAAAAATAATTTAAAGGTTTAGAAAATTTATATTGTTAATACTGAATGTGATGAAACTTTAAAAATGTGAATTTGGAAGCGTTTTGTTCAGTTTTGAAATTTTATTGTTTAAAATTGAATTTAAAAATATCCTTCCGAGGCGCAGCCTTGGAATTCAGCGAAACCAGTTCCATTGGATCCGTAATATTGTATTATTATCGGATTTCAATTTTCGTAGCATTTGGAGTTGTTGTGTGGGCGTACGTTACAAAAACGCGTTGGAAATTAAATTGGTAATAACTGATTTAGGATTTAAATACAATAATTCGTCTGGTCAAATTTTTCTCTCATCAGCATTTAAAATATCTTCCTTCACATCGCAGACCTACAGCCGACTTCCTTTCATATCGATGTTTCTTCTTTTTATAACATTACGCAATCTTCTTTCAGAAGCTTCCCCTGCCTTCGTTTATTACTTCATAGCCGAGATCCAAATGCTATTTCGTTCCAAAGATAATGGCCGCTTCCTTTCTACATATCGAAATAAAATTTCCCTCGTTCGAAACACTTTTCCATTCTCGTCCAGAACAAATCGAGCTCGCGCTCATCCCCTCTCAAATCAATGACCGTAGAAATGAAATAAAGGGTGACCTATTCCCTCTTCTCTCAGTTCGATTTCCCTCCTCTCTGTAATCGAATCCCGGAGTCGCGAGTTCGAATTCATTCGAACAAGAAGAAGGGGTGCGCGACGTCATGTGCTGCGTACGATTTGGAACTCGATCTCGAGGCACGCACGATCTTCGAAGGGAACTCGCGAGTTTGTTTTGATATGGTAGCTTCATCTAGGGTTTCGATGTGGGCGCTCGGTGTTGGCGAGCTCGATCACGCGAGTACGATGGAAGGCTCGCGAATGCAAGGACTAGGGCGTGGGTTCGCGGTTGGTTTTGGTAACGTGCTGGGTTGCGTGGGTGATCTCGAGGCTCGAGGGGGGTGTAGGTATTTCTTTTCTCTGCTTTTGATTTTAAACTGATGGGAAAAAAAAATTTGTATTACAGTAAGGTGTAAAAATATATAAGATTCTGGAAATTATAGGAAGTTTTAAATGTACAGAGTCCATATAAAAATTTGATTTTTATCAGTATAGGTTATTTTTTTTAGTATACATGTAGTTTCAATTAAATAAAATAAATACATATTTTGATTTACTAGTTTATCTTAAATTAATGAATTTTGGGATTAATTTGATCAATTGACTTATTTAATTATTCCAGTTACTAAAAGAATTAAAGGGAAAAGGAAAAAAATTTGTTCGAAACTTAATTATTTGTTCGAATTAAATCACTAGTTAAAATAAACTGTCAGTTAATCAAATTTAAAATTTATCAGATGGAAATTTGTTATTTAAATTGTTCAAATATTAATAAATCGCATAATTTTTTTTATACAAGGTTAAATTTTGAAAGGAACAAGTCGAGATTGGGTTTGGATGGCAAAATAAAAGGTGAGTTAATCTCACTCAGTTTAATTTTATTTAAATATAATTGGTTAAATTTAAATATGGATGAATGATTGAATTGTTTGATTGGATTGATATGATATGGTATATAGTAGTATATACCAATATATATATATTGGCATATGTATATATTGGATTTGATATTCCCGCATTTTATAGCGGATGAGACCCTATGCGCCGCATAATAGCGGATGATTTATTTTAAAATCCCATATACCGCGATATTCCACCTCGAAGTGGAATTGGTATTGTGCTAACGTCTGTGGATGCAGGGAAACAGGTTGGAGGGATCCAACTGGATTCCTCAATAATTTATTTTATTATTCTGTGATCCGAATATTGATATCCTGTGATGATCTGATATTGGATGTTGTGGTTGATTGAATTCCCAGTATAATAAATTTTGAAAATCTATGGGATTGAATTTTTGAAGAAAATGAAGAATAATAATTTAAGTAAATTGGAATAAATTTAAAAGTGAATTGAAAATATGATAAAATAAAGTGAATTGAAATTGTAATAAATATGGGAAAAAGGAATTTAAATTTACGAAGGAGTAATAAAAATTTAAAACTCAAGTGATATGGTTTTTAAAGAAATAAAGAAATTATTTCTAATTAAATGAGTTAATTTAATTAAAAGCGTTAATAAGGAATGTTGGGAATTTAAAATAGGAATTTTCAGTTAAAGGGGTTTTAACTAGAAATTAAAATTTAAAAACCCAAATAATTGTATTGGAAATAAATAAGGTAAATAAGACAATTTTATTTCAAGATAAAGCAAATTTGAAATAAAATTGTAGAATTGATCTAAATATTGAAACTGGGAAATTTTAAAGAGGAATGAGATTTTGAGATCTATAAACTGAGTTTATAAAGTGAAGCGGATTTTAATATAAACTCAAGGTGTGAATTTATAAAGGATTGTGAATCTGTTTTAAAAATAAACAGAGATTTATTTTAAAGGTTGTGAAAGAGAAGTATTTTCTGGATAGCCAAGTACATTTTGTTTTAAAAGGAAATTTTAAATATTAGTTAAAGATTTATTGTTATTTTTAAAAGTCAAGTTTTAAAAATCTATTATTTCCAAATGTTAAATTTCTAAAGTAAGTAATTTTCAATCTTTTATTGTAGTTAATACAAATGAGATTTAATAATATGTTTTAAAGGGAAATTTGTTTATATTCTTTAAAATGGTTTTATTTTAAATATCTTTAAATATATATTTTAACTTAAATATTAAAGAAGTTTAAAAAGGCGTTCTTATAAAGTATTTTTATAATAAAGTGTTTTAAAATTATTTTAAAAATCTAAAATGGTTTTGTACTTGGCATTCCAATGAAAATAAATATTTGGGAAATTATTCCGTGAGAGGAATATAGTTTGAAATTGTTTCCAATGGGGATTGAAATGGAAATAATATCTTGTGAAGATATTTTGAGGGATATAAATAATTTGGAGAAATTATTGATTGTTGATGGTTGTTATGGATGTTAATTGATAGTTAAACAACCGACTATCAATATTGGCCAAATGCGCTGATCGTTTCGAAGAGACCGGGATCGGGTTTCCGTATACCGGGATTCTAGGTCTGGAGACTCGAAAACCACTTCGATCCGGTTTGTACGTTTCGTGGGGAAACGAGGGTAATATTGATAAGGGGATAATGTTATCAGTTCTGTTCGGACCCGGAACAGACTTGTATGGATGAATGCTTTCGGACATCGTCAGGGGACGATGGGCATTCTAAGTGAAACGTTCTGAAGGTAACGTTTAGCCTCAAGCCTCATCAACCGAGAATGACTGAAAATCAGGGGTTATGCAGCAAGGCTTCGTGGGTAGCGCCCACTGGAGAGTATGATCATTCCTGTCTAGATGTCCCTTTTTATTTCGGCTTAGTGGTGCGGTTGCTGATCCCAACCGTGGGGTGATCATATTCGGAATTGCCCATAGGTGATTCCGGCCTTGTGTTGCAGGGGAGCGGGCGTACTCCTCAGTACTGTGATCTAGGCCACGTACTGTGACAGGTGGTACCCCAGTGCCTAGTCATTCGTTGGAAATCCATTCTCTCTACGTGCCTTGTACGAGTTTTGTTTGTATTACCCACTTTGTGGCTAGTATGCTGGAATTTAATCATGTAACAATTTCAGCTATTTTAATAAGTATTTGTAAATAGACACTATTATAATATCAGAGGATTTTATAAAAAGTGTTTTAGCTATCGTAAGGTAAAAACCCGACATGTTTATTTGTGGCGTGGTCTTACGAGATGCTTTTATTTTCAAAAGGATTTTTGAAACTTTAATAATCAATTGAGTGTGATTTTCTCACGCTGGTATTCCAGACTGACTCGGGTATTGTTTTATATGATGCTCGGGTCAGACCGAGATAAACAGGTTCAGATTGTAGCTGTGGAGCTCAGGAGACGAGCTAGATGGCGATACGTACTTCCGTATTTGTTTATTGTTCCGTTGTGTATTTGGATGTATATCATTGATGTGATGAACTCTGATGATGTATTCTGTAAATATTGTATAAACAGATATATTTTTCTGTTTGAGTAAAGATCTGTTTTGTATATATTATATTTTATTCCGCTGCGATGTGAGATTCTGTTGTTGATGTTCTGTTTCTTCTTCTTCTACCTCTTCTTCTTTAACACAAATGGTTCGATTTTCCGGGACTGGAAAGTCGGGTCGTTACAGTGGTATCAGAGCGAAGGTTGGCGATAACCTTGGCTCTGGTGGGAATTTTGAGAGTATTAATAGATATGAGCGCGTATTTGTTAGTGAATATAAAATGGTTTTATATTGTGTTGGTTGATTTATTGAGTGGCATATGAACCTTCGTCGGCACAGTCTGCGCAACTGTATCGAAGGGGTTTCTAAACACTCGAATAGAACAATTCGACACAATATTGTTTTGAAATGGGTAGATGAAATAATTTTACCCAAAAATATATTTTGATATAAAAGAAATATTTCTTTAAAATTATTATATATTTGGATGTTGGATGAAAAAAAAAATCTAACAAATAAAATTGAGAGAAAAATATGATAAGATTATAAAATTTAAAATGATTTGCGTAATCAATGGGAATTTGCATGAATATAAATTGTACAAATGAATTATAGCTAAAAATTTGATTTAATCAAATTGGAAAATGTAAACCCAGGATATTTTGGAAGTGTTTTCAAAGAGTTTAGAAGATAAACACAAGCATTATTATTTTGGAAAGTATTTCTGGAAGGAAAATTGTTTCAAATAAATTTTTGAAAGGGATATAGCAATAAATTCATTTCAGTTGCTGGAAATAATTTGGAGGATGACGGCCGCATCTTCAGAATTTATTTTCGAACTCCTGAGTGACGAATTGCTGCCAAATTGATTTATTCAGAAAAGCTAGTTGTTTTTGAAATTTCCAAAGGAAATTTGTTTTGTTTTTGAAATTTCAAATGAAATTTGTAGGGAATAAAAATCCAGAATTGGTTTAAAAACGTGAGAAGTGTGATTTTGAAATAAGTGGAGATTTCAAAATGATTTGAAACTAAAAGCCGGGTACATAAGAATTCTAAATCTTTATTTGAATCAGATGGAGAAATAAAATTAAGTTGAGACAAATGAGCTTAAACTAAGTTTAATTTTGAGTTGGATTTGAAGCAAACTGAGAAAAATAAATCCAGTTGTATTTGGATTGTTGGAATCGAATTGAAATAAATTGTGATGGAAATGATATTAAGAGAATAATATGATTTGACTGAAGTTAAGTTAAATAAAATTAAATTGTAATGAAATTCAGTTGAATTATAAATAATATTGAGTGAAATTAAAATCCTTACATTAACAAGTAAGAGTAAGATGAATAAGAGATGTGCAGTTTGGAATAGAGATTTGGGTTAAATTAAATTTAGCTTGGATAATGGTAAAGGAATTAAATTTATTGGAAAATTAAATTAATTGTGGCTTGAATGGGAAGTTATAGCTAAGTAAATAAATTTGTTTGGTATTTTGGGAATGGATAAGATCCAGTACTTGAATTATAAAACCCGAGGAGATTAACTAGGGTGATTTGTAAGGATAAAAATCAAATATTGTATTGGTTAAAATGGAAGTAAACTAATTTGGAATAAATTAGTAAATCAAATATGTTAATGGAATTTGGATTTGGTAATAAAAGTGAAAGTGTGAATGAATAATGGAGTTGAAGTATAATAGTGATAATTTGAATTGTAAATAATTGCAAGTAAGTAGAAATGGATTGAAGTAGACTTGTTAGTAATAAAATACAATTCAGAAATAAATTATCAAATGCGGATTAGAATTTATATTGGATTCAGTGAATTTACCAATTAAATTATAAGTGTAATGGAATTAAAATAAATTGAATTGGAATCAATTCAAATTGGTTGTAAAACCCAAATAATCATTTATTCATATGGATATGGACGAGGCTGCATTAAATAAATCGTCGTTTGACGTAAACAAGGAAGTTAAAATTCTATAAGTTGATAGAAGTTAAATAGATTGATTTTGAGATCAACTGAATTAAATATGAGTTTGTTTTGCTAAAATGAATCGAATGTGAGAATTGAGTGTAAACAATTTAAATTAATGATGGAACCCTATAAATTGCTTATAAGTGTTGTTTAACTTGCATTGCTTATTAAAACGCTTATGTTGCTAGTTAAATATGAAAAATGTTGTTAAGTTGCATGATTTTGGCACTTACATCTTTAAATTAAGTAAGTACAGGTTCGGGGAAGCCGTATAGCTGATTTTGGGTTGCACTAATTGCTAAATAATAAGCCGCTTGCTTTAAAATGCTAAAAATGAGGTACGCTTACGCAAAAGAATTCAAAATAGGAAATATGAACTGTTTATATTGATATATTGTGATTTCCGGCCTGAGGCCGATGTATATATATATATTTGTGTATCCTGCGATATCGCAGAAGTCCCTCCGTACAAAGGGGACTCTGCCAAAATTTTCCGTAAATTTTGGGAGTTAGAAATTTTTTAGAATTTTTGAAAATTTTCATTAACGATAAATGATTTAAATTTGTTAAGCAAATGAAATTAAAACTGGATATTGAAATCTAATTCAAATGTGAATGTAAGGTGAAGTGAAATCGAAGGAACTAAAGAAGTGAAGTTTGCGAATAAACTGTTAATTGAAATTTAAATTAATTAGTAAGTGCAACTAATTAAATATTCGGGTGAAAGCCAAGTTGAAATCAAATGGAATTGTAAAGACAAGAGTAAATAGAAATGGATATGAACTTCAATAATGAAGTGAAAATAAGTATAAGCAGTATGTAGAATATTTATTTTGAACTTAAGGAATATGGTGAGATTCTTAAGTAATATAGTATTGAGGAAAGTTATTCTAGATGAATAATTGAATAACAATTAAAATTTGAAGTTGTGAAATGGGATAGTGGTGAATAAGGGGATAACAATAAAAAAGGAATGTGAATAAAAGAGAATTGATATAATTGGTAATCAATTGGAATTTATACGTAAGATGTACGTATATTATTTTATTCGCATAGCTATTTGGTCCAGGTGTCGAACACAAAATTTCAAGATAGATATATCGATCCGAGTTGGAATTTTTCACTCGATTTTCGACGGCGAGCCTGGATATGGATTGTTGATTGATTCTGGATATTCTCTATCATAGTTTGTGACTATGCAAGGAGAATAACGGTTTCTGATCGAGAAACCAGATCTGAGTCCGCACTAGGAAGTCGGGTGGACGATACTAGTTCGGAAGTGAAATTGTGTGATCGATTGAGCGATCGAATGTGATATTGCGTACGGATGATATATGTGCATCGTACGGGCTTAAGTAAAACAAATGTTGGAAATTTGTAAAGGAAAGTATAAAATGACTTTGGAATTGTGATTGAATATTATTGCTTAGTAGAATATACAGGTGTCTAAAAGCAATGGATAAATTGGGATTTTGATTTTAGAAGATAAAATTTAATGGCCCGACAAAAAGGTATGTATTTGAATTTCTATATGAAATTTGATTGGGTTTTGGATCCAGCCACTTGGCTTTTTGTTTTCTTTTTGAGATTGGGAGGCCGTAGAGCCATTTTGTAGTAGTACCGAGCTAGCCGCGCAAAGGAGACGCTGGCGAAATTTTTCGGAAATTTAGGGAGTTAGAAAAATTTTGAGAAATTTTTGATAATTTATAATTTGAATTCAAATTTAAATTTGAATGGATAAGTAGGTGATATGGGTTGAAACTTATGAATAAGTTGGGAAGCTAAAAGATGATTAGTGTATCATTAATAAAAGATTGTTTGGGTGTTGTTAAAACTGTTTGGTTTTGGAAAATAGTAATGGGTATTGGATCATTCTTCCTAATTGGTAATTTCGGGGACGAAATTCTTTTAAGGGGGAAGGAATGTGACGACCCGGAATTTTGGGCTTTTAAATTGGAATATTTAATTTGTTTTAAATATTCAGAAGTTAAATTTTTAACTTGAATTTTAAATATAATATTTATTGGATAATTTAATTTTTGAATTAAACAATTGAAATAGGGTAAAATAGAGAATCCTGAGTTTTGAGTCTGTTAAAAATAATTTAAAGGTTTAGAAAATTTATATTGTTAATACTGAATGTGATGAAACTTTAAAAATGTGAATTTGGAAGCGTTTTGTTCAGTTTTGAAATTTTATTGTTTAAAATTGAATTTAAAAATATCCTTCCGAGGCGCAGCCTTGGAATTCAGCGAAACCAGTTCCATTGGATCCGTAATATTGTATTATTATCGGATTTCAATTTTCGTAGCATTTGGAGTTGTTGTGTGGGCGTACGTTACAAAAACGCGTTGGAAATTAAATTGGTAATAACTGATTTAGGATTTAAATACAATAATTCGTCTGGTCAAATTTTTCTCTCATCAGCATTTAAAATATCTTCCTTCACATCGCAGACCTACAGCCGACTTCCTTTCATATCGATGTTTCTTCTTTTTATAACATTACGCAATCTTCTTTCAGAAGCTTCCCCTGCCTTCGTTTATTACTTCATAGCCGAGATCCAAATGCTATTTCGTTCCAAAGATAATGGCCGCTTCCTTTCTACATATCGAAATAAAATTTCCCTCGTTCGAAACACTTTTCCATTCTCGTCCAGAACAAATCGAGCTCGCGCTCATCCCCTCTCAAATCAATGACCGTAGAAATGAAATAAAGGGTGACCTATTCCCTCTTCTCTCAGTTCGATTTCCCTCCTCTCTGTAATCGAATCCCGGAGTCGCGAGTTCGAATTCATTCGAACAAGAAGAAGGGGTGCGCGACGTCATGTGCTGCGTACGATTTGGAACTCGATCTCGAGGCACGCACGATCTTCGAAGGGAACTCGCGAGTTTGTTTTGATATGGTAGCTTCATCTAGGGTTTCGATGTGGGCGCTCGGTGTTGGCGAGCTCGATCACGCGAGTACGATGGAAGGCTCGCGAATGCAAGGACTAGGGCGTGGGTTCGCGGTTGGTTTTGGTAACGTGCTGGGTTGCGTGGGTGATCTCGAGGCTCGAGGGGGGTGTAGGTATTTCTTTTCTCTGCTTTTGATTTTAAACTGATGGGAAAAAAAAATTTGTATTACAGTAAGGTGTAAAAATATATAAGATTCTGGAAATTATAGGAAGTTTTAAATGTACAGAGTCCATATAAAAATTTGATTTTTATCAGTATAGGTTATTTTTTTTAGTATACATGTAGTTTCAATTAAATAAAATAAATACATATTTTGATTTACTAGTTTATCTTAAATTAATGAATTTTGGGATTAATTTGATCAATTGACTTATTTAATTATTCCAGTTACTAAAAGAATTAAAGGGAAAAGGAAAAAAATTTGTTCGAAACTTAATTATTTGTTCGAATTAAATCACTAGTTAAAATAAACTGTCAGTTAATCAAATTTAAAATTTATCAGATGGAAATTTGTTATTTAAATTGTTCAAATATTAATAAATCGCATAATTTTTTTTATACAAGGTTAAATTTTGAAAGGAACAAGTCGAGATTGGGTTTGGATGGCAAAATAAAAGGTGAGTTAATCTCACTCAGTTTAATTTTATTTAAATATAATTGGTTAAATTTAAATATGGATGAATGATTGAATTGTTTGATTGGATTGATATGATATGGTATATAGTAGTATATACCAATATATATATATTGGCATATGTATATATTGGATTTGATATTCCCGCATTTTATAGCGGATGAGACCCTATGCGCCGCATAATAGCGGATGATTTATTTTAAAATCCCATATACCGCGATATTCCACCTCGAAGTGGAATTGGTATTGTGCTAACGTCTGTGGATGCAGGGAAACAGGTTGGAGGGATCCAACTGGATTCCTCAATAATTTATTTTATTATTCTGTGATCCGAATATTGATATCCTGTGATGATCTGATATTGGATGTTGTGGTTGATTGAATTCCCAGTATAATAAATTTTGAAAATCTATGGGATTGAATTTTTGAAGAAAATGAAGAATAATAATTTAAGTAAATTGGAATAAATTTAAAAGTGAATTGAAAATATGATAAAATAAAGTGAATTGAAATTGTAATAAATATGGGAAAAAGGAATTTAAATTTACGAAGGAGTAATAAAAATTTAAAACTCAAGTGATATGGTTTTTAAAGAAATAAAGAAATTATTTCTAATTAAATGAGTTAATTTAATTAAAAGCGTTAATAAGGAATGTTGGGAATTTAAAATAGGAATTTTCAGTTAAAGGGGTTTTAACTAGAAATTAAAATTTAAAAACCCAAATAATTGTATTGGAAATAAATAAGGTAAATAAGACAATTTTATTTCAAGATAAAGCAAATTTGAAATAAAATTGTAGAATTGATCTAAATATTGAAACTGGGAAATTTTAAAGAGGAATGAGATTTTGAGATCTATAAACTGAGTTTATAAAGTGAAGCGGATTTTAATATAAACTCAAGGTGTGAATTTATAAAGGATTGTGAATCTGTTTTAAAAATAAACAGAGATTTATTTTAAAGGTTGTGAAAGAGAAGTATTTTCTGGATAGCCAAGTACATTTTGTTTTAAAAGGAAATTTTAAATATTAGTTAAAGATTTATTGTTATTTTTAAAAGTCAAGTTTTAAAAATCTATTATTTCCAAATGTTAAATTTCTAAAGTAAGTAATTTTCAATCTTTTATTGTAGTTAATACAAATGAGATTTAATAATATGTTTTAAAGGGAAATTTGTTTATATTCTTTAAAATGGTTTTATTTTAAATATCTTTAAATATATATTTTAACTTAAATATTAAAGAAGTTTAAAAAGGCGTTCTTATAAAGTATTTTTATAATAAAGTGTTTTAAAATTATTTTAAAAATCTAAAATGGTTTTGTACTTGGCATTCCAATGAAAATAAATATTTGGGAAATTATTCCGTGAGAGGAATATAGTTTGAAATTGTTTCCAATGGGGATTGAAATGGAAATAATATCTTGTGAAGATATTTTGAGGGATATAAATAATTTGGAGAAATTATTGATTGTTGATGGTTGTTATGGATGTTAATTGATAGTTAAACAACCGACTATCAATATTGGCCAAATGCGCTGATCGTTTCGAAGAGACCGGGATCGGGTTTCCGTATACCGGGATTCTAGGTCTGGAGACTCGAAAACCACTTCGATCTGGTTTGTACGTTTCGTGGGGAAACGAGGGTAATATTGATAAGGGGATAATGTTATCAGTTCTGTTCGGACCCGGAACAGACTTGTATGGATGAATGCTTTCGGACATCGTCAGGGGACGATGGGCATTCTAAGTGAAACGTTCTGAAGGTAACGTTTAGCCTCAAGCCTCATCAACCGAGAATGACTGAAAATCAGGGGTTATGCAGCAAGGCTTCGTGGGTAGCGCCCACTGGAGAGTATGATCATTCCTGTCTAGATGTCCCTTTTTATTTCGGCTTAGTGGTGCGGTTGCTGATCCCAACCGTGGGGTGATCATATTCGGAATTGCCCATAGGTGATTCCGGCCTTGTGTTGCAGGGGAGCGGGCGTACTCCTCAGTACTGTGATCTAGGCCACGTACTGTGACAGGTGGTACCCCAGTGCCTAGTCATTCGTTGGAAATCCATTCTCTCTACGTGCCTTGTACGAGTTTTGTTTGTATTACCCACTTTGTGGCTAGTATGCTGGAATTTAATCATGTAACAATTTCAGCTATTTTAATAAGTATTTGTAAATAGACACTATTATAATATCAGAGGATTTTATAAAAAGTGTTTTAGCTATCGTAAGGTAAAAACCCGACATGTTTATTTGTGGCGTGGTCTTACGAGATGCTTTTATTTTCAAAAGGATTTTTGAAACTTTAATAATCAATTGAGTGTGATTTTCTCACGCTGGTATTCCAGACTGACTCGGGTATTGTTTTATATGATGCTCGGGTCAGACCGAGATAAACAGGTTCAGATTGTAGCTGTGGAGCTCAGGAGACGAGCTAGATGGCGATACGTACTTCCGTATTTGTTTATTGTTCCGCTGTGTATTTGGATGTATATCATTGATGTGATGAACTCTGATGATGTATTCTGTAAATATTGTATAAACAGATATATTTTTCTGTTTGAGTAAAGATCTGTTTTGTATATATTATATTTTATTCCGCTGCGATGTGAGATTCTGTTGTTGATTTTCTGTTTCTTCTTCTTCTACCTCTTCTTCTTTAACACAAATGGTTCGATTTTCCGGGACTGGAAAGTCGGGTCGTTACACAATGGAAAAGGTTTCAAGTCCTAATTCGATCGTATGTGCGAGTTACGGAAATAAACGATCAATTTTAAATTAAATCGATTAAATTAATTTCTAAGCGTTTTGAGCTGCCATGGTCAAACAACCACTCCGATTGCTATGGAAATTGAAACCCGATAATAATAAACTATTACGGATCTAATGGAACTAGTTTCATCAAATTCCGAGACTGTGCCCCGGAAGGCTATTTTAACTCGTCGATTAAATCGACGACTTTTCAAAATTTACAGAATTGCTAAAAATTCCAATTTTAAAATCTTATTAACTATATTAAAATCCCAATATAACTTACATTCACTTTGGAAACCAATTTGAATCATATTAAATCAAATTTCAGTTATTCACTCTATTTTCATATATTAAACTTCAATATCAAATCAATCATATCAAATTCGGAATTTAATTATTCAAACATTTGTAATATTAAATTTAAGCAAATTTGATTATTCTTAAATCACTATCTTTTGAAATATTCAAAACGAACTTATCAAATTTAACCTTTAAAACAAATTCAAATTATAGAACAACCATTTCCATAAATCAGTTATTCAATAAATTTTAAATATTTAATTTAAACAATTTACCTGTTCAATATTCAATATTTGATTTTTTTAATAGATTTTACTTATCAATCAATTTCTCTATTATACCCAATGAATTCAACATTTATTATCCTATCCAACTATTGATTGCAACGACATTCACTAAGTAGCATTTATTTTCAATACTTATTACTATTCAAATCTTCGAAACCAATCTATTAACATTTGTATTTCTACCTAAATAATTCACAATTCTTATTCACTTATTTACATTTATTTTCCACATATTCCCTTATAACCAAGTTATAACATTTAAGTCAATTCAATTAGATTGGAACTCCATTCAATCTATTAATAATTACTTGGATAATTATTGTTGCAATTCATTCCAGTTATCATTATCCCAAATGAATTACAAATTTTTTTAATTTTTTTCTAACATTAGATCACGAAATCTTATTAAATTAGCTATTTTAACTATCGAAAATTTACAGGTTGTTACACTCTCCCCCACTCAAAACTTTTCATCCCCGAAAAGGAAAAAGAAGGGAAAAGGAACTAAGTAAAGAATTCAACATTTGATATATTTTATTCAAAATTATCAACTTATAAAATAATGAAATTCCATTTATAAATCGTTACTACACTTCCACTAAGTTACTCCGAACAGCTTTCTAACTTTAAAAGTTAGTTATCAAAACAAGTTATAAAATTTTAAAACTTGAAAATTTTTCTAACACCCGGATTTACGAAAAATTTCGGCAGAGTCTCCTTTGCGCGGCTCGATCGGTACAGCTACAAAACGCCTCTACGGGCCCCAAACCAACAAAAGAAAATCAAAAGCCAAGTGGCTCATCAAAAATCACCAAATCCAATGACAAAATAAATATGTACCTTTTGTCGGGCAATCCAAATTTCCTTGATTTTAAATACATGCATCTTATTTACCAATGATAACCAATCATATAATTTTAAAAGAATCATTTTATATTTGGCATCTTAAATTTCCAATATTAACTTTAATTAAGTCCGTAAGCCATACATATATCATCCGTGAGCAATATCAAATCTAATCGCTTATTCGATCACACAATTTCACTTCCAACTAGTATTGTTCACACGACTCTCTAGTGCGGACTCAGATTTGGTTCCTTGATTGGAACTGTTACTCTCCTTGCATAGCTATATACTATGATAGAGAATTCCAGAATCAAATCAAAAATCCATATCCAGGGTTCGCCGTCGAGAATCGAGTGAAAGATCCTAACTTGGATCGATATAAATCATCTTGAAATTTTGTGCTCGAATTTGGATCAAATCGTTATGCGAATAAAATAATATACGTACAACTCGCGTATCACCTTTCAATGGATTTTCTATCCAATTTATCTATACTAAATTATTTTATTAATTTCTATTTTTATTTACAATTAATTATTCACAATCCATTATTCAGTTAGTGTATTCATTTCTCTACATAGCATATTCTTTAACATTATCTTTTCTTAAACATCATATCATAGAATTTTCTTACTCAAGTTCATTTTAAACATTCTATATAATTTAATTTAATTCAATTTCATTTTCCAATTGATTCTTAGCTATACCAAATTCTTTTGTTTACATTTATTTCAATTTCATAAATTTAGTTACTAACAAATTTATTTATGGAACATTTTTATTAATCATCTTATAAAAGTCTAACCTCTCATAAATGACTTTTCTTAGTTTACAGTTATCTTACAGGTTACAAATTCAATTCAAATATTTTTTTTTATAATCCCTTTGCTATTTATATTTATTTCTATAACCAATTTACAAAGATATAATACGATTCATTTATCTTCTTTCTTAAGTTCACTTACTTGTTCCATTTATCCATTCATCATTTCATGTTATTTTTAAGTATATTTTTTTTTAATTTTAATCACAACCAAATTTTCCATTTATATACATTTTAATTCCTTTTGAGTTTTCCTTACTTGTATACTTCAATTATTTTCAGGTTCTGTTTATTTGTACAATATCTCATTACATATCCAAAACATCATTTCAACTTCTTAATATTTGGTAAGTCATATTATATGTTATTAGAATGCAAATTTTGGTATTATACAAATTTATAGAATTTCATTTTACTTAATTAGAATGTACACAAATTTAATTTGTTTAAATCCTCTTTACCTTTCAACTTTAAAGGTACACTACAACTCTAAAGTTTTCCCAAAACATTAAGCTTAGATATCTTAATCCTATTATTTTATAAGTTCTGGTTATTCACATTTCATTCAAATAATTTGAAAATTATTAATTAACAGAACTTAGAAATTTAATGCCCGGTTCATTTCAAATCGTTTGAAATAAATATATACACTTATATCTTTAATATATCAAATCATACCTTTGAAGTTTAAACAAAACCCATTTACCCAAAATAATTTCGAAGAAAAACAAAGCTTCTTAGAAGTCTTCCCCACTTTGAGACTCGAAAATGAACGTCGATGATGCTACGCAGTCATCACCGAAATTATTTTCCAGCGACAGAAGAGAGGAGTACTGAATTCATTTCTTCTTAAAATCCTTTCAAAATATTTCCCATAAATATTTTCCAACTAATATCACAATATATTTTCTTCAAAGCTTTGAGAACCATTGTCAAAACCTCCGGGTCTTAAATTCAATATTTTCCAATTTAAATCTATTTTAATTTATAAGTCACCTTTATAAAACATTCTTATAGGATTTTCTTTCTTAAAACATTCCACAAGTGTTTTATCATTGTTCATTTTGTAATTCACCTTATTTATTAAACTACAATATCCAATTAATGATAATAACCAATATTATCATTCCTAACAACTAGGTAAGCTAGATAAATCACAATAATTTCTGAGAATTTTCTTTATATACAAAATATAATTAGAGCAAAATTATTTCATTTACCCAATTTCAAAACAATACTATGTCGAATTGTTCTGTTTAAGTGTTTAGAGATCCCTATCAATGACGTTAATTACTCGTATTGACCAGAATCCATAAGCCACTCAACAAATCAACCGACACAATATAAAACATTCTATATCACTAACAAATACGCTCTCTCATATATATACACTCAGCGACTCATCATAGGGTATAACTACCCTATTTATAAAGAGTCAGACCCCACAAAGCTAAGGTTATCGCTAAACCAAAGATCTGATACCAACTGTAACGGACTGCGTCAGTGGGGTAACGCCCACCGTAGCATACAGCTATACCTGTGTTCTGCCTTTACAGCCAGCCTCTCGACTGAACCAACCCCACAGGAACATGTAGGAGTAAGAGTCATCCGCTCGCTACCAAACCAAATGCGAGAACCCCCTATCATGCTGCACCCGCCAAGTGCATAGGCAGACACACATGTCAACTCAAACCATTCAAAAGGGAGGATTGTTAATGGGGTAAATAAGAAAAGAAGAGCAAAGGGAACAAGAAACAACCACAGAATCTCGCAGCGTAAAGATAAAATATAATAATCAAATAACAGTTCATGAAGCTGTTTAATATACTTTTGACTATTATTTATACATCATTTATCAGAGTTATACATATACAACAGAACAAATAAAATAATGCAGCAGACAGCATGATGCAAAGATAATAATAGTAATAGTATACCAAATTTTCGTCTTCGTCCTCCAGAATAGATCTTCAATAAGCTGAAAAACTCAGGGCTGACCCGAGCGTAATGAAAAGACAAAACACTCGAGTCAGGACTAAAACATCCTTATGTAAGTTAATCAATCGTAAATAAATATGAATGCAACGGCGTCAGAGATGTTTACGGGGTTTGACATCTCCTATCCAGTGTCAACGTGAGTGCAATAACTTAAGAGATGTTACGGGATTTTCCATCTCTCCAGGATCCATTAAACTATCTACTATGTAGTACAATATGCTATTATAATATGTCTACATTAATGTAAAAGTATTAAAATAGCGTTAAGGCGTTACCATAATCCCCCTTAACACATTTTTATTCCCAAGAGCATATACAAGACCGTAGTTTCCCCAAAACCGGAAGTCACCAGAGGGCAATCCATATACTAAAGGTACAAACCAAAACGTAGTGGTCGCGAATAGGATAATCAGTATGACAAGGTACATGAGGCAATACCAACTAGGATACTAGTAGTTGCGTGATTCGGACTGATGTTGAGCATAGCAGCTACTACCTCAACACCGCGAAACAACACTCCTAAATCGAGGGGTGCACCCAAATCGAATCACAAAGGTAATAGATATGGTATTGAAGAAGTGTGTCCGCTAGAGGTGGCGAACCTCAATGGCCCGGCGCGGCTCCTGTTTTAGTCATGTCAGGGGTCATCCAATATCGTTCTCTTTCTTCAGTCAACGCGTTCAACAAACCATCCACTTCATTCTGGATCAACACTCCGCGTATAATAGTTATTAAAGTGGTTTTCGGTATCGATAGAGAGTATGTCCATATCTGATCTCGGTCTCTTTAATAACTTCGTATTATTACACCGATGGCTCTTTTACATTTCAAATTGATTCAAAATTGATATCAAAATATCATATTCGCTTCAAAATAAATCCATTTCAAATATCATCAAATCTATTCCAGATGTAAAATTCCATTTCAAAAATCATTTTCGCCTCAATATCTCATTTCGATTTCAAAACCATTTCGAATTTCAATTTAGGTTGTAACTTCATTTAACCCAATTCGTATTTAAATTCAAGATTTAAATATAAACATTTCACCTTATTGACCAGCTTGAAATTTTTAGAAAATAGTTTAAAGTAGTTTAAAGGTAGTTTAAATAATTAAAATAGTTAAAAATACTTAAAATCTTTAAATGGATTTCAAATAGATAAATTAGTTTAAAATAATTTAAATTGGGTTAAGTAGATTTAAAATAGTTTAAGTATTTAAAGATGGTTTATATAACAGAGAAATTTGGAAACAAAATGAAGTAGCTTCAAAACCAAACCATTTCAATTATAACTTCCCAATTCAAATCAATTTCAATTTCCATTCTACCGATTCAATTTCGATTTCAATTCAAATCAATGTCAACTTTGACTTCAAATTAATTCCATTCTGCATTCACCTCCAATTTATTCAATTTCAATTTATAGTGATTTTGAGCTTGATTTTTTTTCAAAATATCGATTTATAACACTTAACAAAAATTTCCTTCAATATTCAAATTTAAATCCAAATTTCATATATGATTCAATTCCAAGCTCAATTTCAAAATATCATTTTAATTTCACCTTTACTTAGTAATATTCAAAGCTTGAAATAATGTTCAATCCTTAAATCAAATAAATTTCGAAATTCGATCATATCCAGATTTTAAATTTCAAAGTCTCAACTTATATTATTTAACAATTTCTTTTAACCAATTTTTTTTCAACATTCCAACTCAAAATTTCGATAAATTCGATTTCTATAAATTGATTTTATTTATAACTTTTAAATCAAAACATTTAAATAAATTTCAAATCAACGATTTTAAAATTAATAATTTAACCAATCCGGTGTCCGTATATAATTTTCTATCCTATGGCCAAGTGGTTATTTATTTCAATTAAATGCCAGGGATGAATATATATCACTTAAACCAATCACAGTGTCATATGTATGTATAACAGGATATATATAAGCAAATAAACATCCAAACATTTAAATATCAACCAATAGCATCCATCGAAATAAATCATCCAATAGACAATACAATTCACGGCAATTTCATAGTTATCAATATCAGGAAATTTAAATTTGACTATAAATTTTAATTTTCAACGGTGAATTCGAATGACAATCTATATGACAATTAAATTTTATCAAACAACGACCAATAAAATTCATATCACTTCATAATATCAAATTTAACTACCATAAAGATATTCAGTACGTTGTGAGCGTTATAAAACAGTCACCTTGAATTTCAATTTCAAATCAAATCGAACGACGTTCAATTTGACCTAAAATTTTAACAGGCTCCAGTCGGCTCCAATCCAGATCCTATGTGTAGTATTCGCAGATACGAGTGTAACGCATCTCGTTTCGTCAAATTCTGACATCGCATGGGAGAGATACAATAATTTTAATGATACGATCAATATAATTTTATAAATAATCCTTAATTACAAACTTTTAATAAATATAACTTACAAAAGCCCGGCCCGCTCAAGCTAATACCTTCTTCCCCAATGCCTGTTCGTGAAGACAAAGAGCAACCCACCCCTCACCGTGCACAAACCCAGTGATACAGAGCTCCGATACGCCGTTTGACATGCCGTCTTCGCCAAACCTCTTCTCTCCGCCCGCTCGACCCGACCATCCCCAAAAATCAACGCCCGGACCACCCTACAAAAACGGGTCCAACCCATTTTCCTCTCGACCAAGTTCAGGTCGCACACCCATACCACTGCCGCACAACACAAGGTCACCACCGAGCTGTTGTTTCGCATCACGAACTTGAATCAAGGCTCCGTTTCACTAATCGAAGCCTATATCCTCCATGATTTCCAACCCTAGTTCACGCCTAAGAACGGCTATGACCCCAATAGTTGCGGCACCCAACAACGACCATACCAAATCGAAGAGAAGGAAGAAACATGCATTTAGGAATTGGTTTGAGGATTTTAGATTAATAGTTTACGAGATATGATCTTTCAAAGCTTCATTATCATTTTTTCCTGTGTTTACTGAGCGCACTGAGTTTTGAAATGAAAAGAAAGAAGTGTGCTAGAAAAGAAATAGACAGGCATGAGTATAGGCGGCTTGAAAGGAAAGAAAATGATAGCCTAGTCCAATCAACGAATATATATTAATTTAAATTTTCAAAAATATCTCGATTTAAGTAACTAAAAATCTCGAACCCCTATTGAGGCGTGCCGCCAGATGTTTATAATGTTATACCCCTATTTTGAACGCAATGGAAAAGGTTTCAAGTCCTAATTCGATCGTATGTGCGAGTTACGGAAATAAACGATCAATTTTAAATTAAATCGATTAAATTAATTTCTAAACGTTTTGAGCTGCCACGGTCAAACGACCACTCCGATTGCTATGGAAATTGAAACTCGATAATAATAAACTATTACGGATCTATTGGAACTGGTTTCGTCAAATTCCGAGACTGTGCCCCGAAAGGCTATTTTAACTCGTCGATTAAATCGACGACTTTTCAAAATTTACAGAATTGCTAAAAATTCCAATTTTAAAATCTTATTAACTCTATTAAATCCCAATATAACTTACATTCACTTTGGAAACCAATTTGAATCATATTAAATCAAATTTCAGTTATTCACTCTATTTTCATATATTAAACTTCAATATCAAATCAATCATATCAAATTCGGAATTTAATTATTCAAACATTTGTAATATTAAATTTAAGCAAATTTGATTATTCTTAAATCACTATCTTTTGAAATATTCAAAACGAACTTATCAAATTTAACCTTTAAAACAAATTCAAATTATAGAACAACCATTTCCATAAATCAGTTATTCAATAAATTTTAAATATTTAATTTAAACAATTTACCTTTTCAATATTCAATATTTGATTTTTTTTAATAGATTTTACTTATCAATCAATTTCTCTATTATACCCAATGAATTCAACATTTATTATCCTATCCAACTATTGATTGCAACGACATTCACTAAGTAGCATTTATTTTTCAATACTTATTACTATTCAAATCTTCGAAACCAATCTATTAACATTTGTATTTCTACCTAAATAATTCACAATTCTTATTCACTTATTTACATTTGTTTTCCATATATTCCCTTATAACCAAGTTATAACATTTTAGTCAATTCAATTAGATTAGAACTCCATTCAATCTATTAATAATTACTTGGATAATTATTGTTGCAATTCATTCCAGTTATCATTATCCCAAATGAATTACAAATTTTTTTAATTTTTTTCTAACATTAGGTCACGAAATCTTATTAAATTAGCTATTTTAATTATCGAAAATTTACAGGTCGTTACAAAAGTAGTGTTGCTGTCTCCTTCCATAAACCATTTGTAATTGAGTTGTTGCTTCTTCATCAAGCATTCCATCTAAAGTGCATCAACAAGAGCAAGAAAAAGAGAACTCATTGTGTTAGCACCTGCTGCATCATCGGATTACTAAGCATAAATAATTGTGCTCACTCTAGCTGCTTTCTGATGGTAGTGAATCTAAGACTTCCCTTCCCAAAGTTTCCTCGAGCCCATGTTCTTAGTTCTTTTTTAACTTGCTTCAATTTCTTGCAGAAAACATACATAAGATTACCTTGAAAAACATTAGACTAGGCCTTTAATATTATATTAATATACCCAGGTTCATGGATCCAAGTATTATAGAATTTAAAACTTCTTTTCTCATAAATAGCAGAGGGACTAGTAGATAGGATTATGGGGGAGTGATCAGACAAAATGGGAAGGGGAAGGAAAGAGGACAAGGTGGACCAAGCAGACAAAGCTTTGAAATTAGAGGAGTGATCAATTGTTGATAGAGTTCTGGTGCCACTCCTACTCCTACTATTCAAGGAGTACTTGGCACCAGATCTATTGATTGGTAGGAGACAAGAATGTTCAATAGAAACGTTTAAAGGTTGAATGTCTCTAGCAGTTAACGGAGTTCCACCATGCTTGTCATCAAGGTTAAAGCAGCAATTAAAATCCCCAATAACAATCCATGGGTGAGCATCCTACCTGAAAGCAGGGAGCAAGTCAAGCAATGACTGCCTAGTTGCTAGCGAATTAGAAGCATAGACAATTGTTAGATAGAAGGAAATGTCAGCTGGAATGAGAAAGGCATGAAAGTGAATGAGTTGAGGGGTTGTCATTATTGGTTGAAGAGTGAAAACATTCGGGTTGTGGATAACCATAATTCTCCCATAAGAAGCATCCTAAAGATTATGATTAAGAGCCCACCCACTGTTAATGTACTTGCTTGCAGACAATGTTAGAGTATGGTTTAACTTGGTTTCAAGGATAGAAAATAAATCCAGCTTATGATTTTGGATAAGGTGTTTCATATGATCAAGTTTAGTTGTGCAATGTGCACCTCTGATATTCTACACTGCCATATGGTGTGACATAAATCAAACTATAGGGAGACGTGGATAGATTCTTTCATGCTCCTAGTTGTAGGAGATCCCCTAGATAGCCTATCAGCCAGCATGATAACTTTAGAAATGACTTTTCTCTTTGGTTTTGGAGATGGGTTGCAACTAGCAGTTTTAATAGGATGATGGGGAGATAGGTTGCAATTTGCAGTTTCAGTAGGAAGATGGGAAGAAGCAGGTGCAAGCAAGCCAAGTGGAGAAGTCCAACCAGGCAATTTGCCCGCGAAGACATAGGTTTGAGGTAGATTGATTGAGGGATCAGATTGGGTTAAGTTTGTAGGAACAGATTCAGAATGGTTGAAGAAAGGGGTTGATTGCAGCTGATGGGAAGATGTAGTGGTTGGGCATGAATGTCTTGCTTATTGTTAACAAGAGTTGTTAAAGAAACAAGTGAATGCTCACGTGATACATTTGCGTGAGGATAATAATTATTAGGAAGCAAACGAGGGGAGGTTGGTTTATGGTTGTTATCATGCACATTGTTATTGTGCACGTGCACACTTTTGCTAATATCAGCACTGTGTTCAACTTGCAGTTCATCATTCCTTGATTCTTGGGGTTCAACTACTTTTTCTTTACAATTTTCAATCACTTGTTTGCATAACACTATCTCACCCTCTTCCACTACATCATGATCAATTTTCATTACTTCCATTTCTGGCAAAACACCATTATCATCTTGTAGAATGGAGAATTTATTACTTGTCACAACCAACTCAGTTGCATCAGCAACTTCAACTGTTTTATCATTCCTTAAACTATTTGCATCAGTACCTTTTTACTTTTCACTATTATTACAGATTGCTTTTGTAACAGTGCCCTTCCTCGAATTGAACATATTCCTCTTGCCCTTTGCCAATTTTTATTCCCATTCAACATTTTCCCCTGCTTTTCTTTTACATTTTCAACTTTCTCGCTGTCTCTTGTTTCAATTACTTTCTCCCTAACTTCAATTACTCCCTCTTTATCTGCTCTCATGCAATTCATTTTATCATGTCCAAATTCCTTACATGTTGTGCATATTGCTGGCTTCCACTGGTAGCAGACTCTTACCATTTGAGCTCTTCCATCCAACAATCTAACAGGGAACTCCTTTATCAAGTCATGATCAGGTGATACTTCAACCATACACTTAGCATACCCAATTCTTTCCATTTTCTCCGTTGTCTCACCAAGGCACAATAGTTTCCCAATTCTTGAAGCTAACCAGTTGATACCAAGGTGGGACCATGCAAATAAAGGTATATTTGAGATCCTTAACCATACTGGTAACGTTCTAATCTTGCTGCAACTTTAAACAATCGATGGATCCTAGGGTTTAATAATGAATAACTTATTCCTTATTAACAATAGGTCAGATTCAATTATATTCCTTCTATCATCCTTAGATGATAGATTGAATAGGAACAAAAAGCCATCAAATTTGACTATGATTGCCCCCTTTAACTTCCACACTTTTTTCAGATGTAAAACCACAGTGGTGTAAGGCAGGGGCTTGTCAAGGAAAAAGCCCACCAGGTACTCACCCCAAACAGCATTTCCAGCTTGAAGCACTTCTGGTTGGGGAACCAGTACATTTCCAGGAAGAATAACCGGAATCTCAGATGGAATGTACTTGCCAACGTTTTTCAGCTTTAACTTGAAAAGAGAGTTCCATTTGGTTAAAGGCAAAGTAGAGGAACCAAGAGAAGACTGCAACTTGGAAGAAAGGGAAGGGGAGAAGAAGGACCAGGACAGACAAGTGAGGGAGGTAGAGAAGGAGGAGGAGGATCGGGAATGGTCGGGACAAGGATGGAAGTGACAACCGGGATTGGAGAAGAAGGGACAGGGAGCGGCGGGAAATTTGAAGAAGAGGGAATTATGCATAAGGACAAACTTTGAAAAAAATTTAGGCTGAAGGACACAAAGTTTCATTTTTGGACTGAAGGACAAACTTTAAAAGATAATTAGGCTGAAGGAAAATGCTAAATATAGTTAGCATTTTGTACAGTGCAAACATTGTACAAAATGCTAATTATAACTAGCATTATATCCAGTTTTACATTGTACAAAATGCTAATTGTATTAGCATTGTCCTTCAGCCTAATTATCTTTCAAAGTTTGTCCTTCAACCTAAAAATAAAACTTTTTGTCCTTCAGCCCAAAATTTTATGAAAATTTGTCCTTGTGCCTATTTTCCACTTTGAAGAAGGTATGGTGTGAGGAGAGGTATAGCCTGCCATTGAAAAGAAAAGAAGGCTTATTATTTAGTGGAAACTTTTAACGGTGATGGTTCATGTCTCTTTTTAAGTGAATTTGATAGTCTATATTGACATCTCAAGTAGGCTATGCTTATATCATTGTAAACATAAACTATTTGATCATTTGCCTAAGTGATTTTGATAAGAAAAGTTAAGCTAGAATCAAAATTTGATGGTCTATATTACTAATTCATAGTAAATATATCATACTTAAAATAGATTTTATTTTTAATTTCATGTCATTTTCATGAATGTTGGTAAGTGGGTTTGAATGGTATGTTAGAGTTTGATGGTTTAAGTTGTGCTAATTAATAGCACAAATAAATCATACTTATAATAAGCACATCTATCATTTCTACTTAATATTTTAATGAGAGATTATAAATAAATTTGTGTTGATTTATATGAATGATTGGAAGTGGATTTGCCTCTAAATTGCTTCTTAATATCATAATTTTATTAACTTTTTCTCTAGTTTATTTTCTGCAATTTCTAGTTTAAAACAATTTCAAATCTTTGGGCTAAATTGATTGAGTAATTTTAGAATTTAATTCTTTCCCTGTGGATCTACTCGTACTCGCATACGTACTATAATTGTTCGATGTGCGCTTGCGGTTTTATAACGATTATATTTTTCGACGGTTTTCTAAACGATAGAAAATTAGTCGCCCTAACAAATTTTTGGTGCCGTTGCCGGGGAGTTGCAATTTGATTTTAATTCTACTCTTCGAATTATTGTTGTTTGATTTTATTATGTGTTCATTTTATGTGTGGATTTGCATTCTTAAAAAAAATCACTTCTATTTTGATTCACTTGTTGTTAGTTGTTTTGTTGCCTTGTGTTTTAGTCATTTGGTTTAGTTTTGGTTCATTCTGTGTGCATCTGTTACAAACACTATTCTCTTCATCCATTTCTGTGTGCATTTGCACTATTTTAAAAAAAAGAAAAAAAAACATGCAAGGCATTTTATTTACTAGTTCAATTTCAATTACAAGTTTTTTCCTATTTGCATACATCTTTTGTTTCACTTCCATCTATCTTCCTTTCATCACCCGCCACCACCATCTACAAACTACTTCACAAAAATTGAAAATCAACCACCATCCACCATCACTACATCAACATCTACCCAATTTCGGCCTTTGAAATCACCACAATTTCAACCTGCAGCATCACTACATCACTTCATTCATAAAACTTGCATACTTCGACTGCCACCCTCACTGCACCACCACCATCAAGAACATCACCATCCTCCTACAATTCAACTGCCACCCTCACTATAAAAACCCACCCCTTGATCTACCATCCACAAACTTTGCCACCATCAACTTCCCTCGCCATCGCAGCCACCATACCACCTCTACAACCTGTACACCTTACCTTGCCACAACCAAACTAACAACACATCAACTTCACCCACTTCTTCCCTGCCTTCTACCCCTTTGCCAACCTTCCTCTACCATTTACATAACGCGACCTCCATCATCTACAAACTCAAATACCCAAGCCTGAAACCAAAGTCCACCCCACCTGAACTTCGGTCAACCTCCTCTGCCAACCCCCACTTCTGCATCAAAACTGCACATCAAATTCACTAACATCATTTCACTACAGCCTTCATCTCCTCCAAATTCATAACATCCAACCAACAACCAATTTTCCTCACGCACCACCACCATCTGCACCTTCCATACACAGAGCAACCTTCAAAAGTAGCAGCCTACATCAATCCCATCATCACTCCATCACCTACAGGCAGCTTCACTGCCATTCATCTCATCTCCTCCGACCACTTACCCAATACCCAACAACTTCAACAGCCTCACCAACCAAGCAATTACACCTACCCGAACCCCATCTACAAATCATTACCTCTACCAAAATCCAAAATTCACCCACAGCCTTCAACAACTACAACAGTTCCTCCATAGAAACCCGCAGCACGAGTTCACCATTTCAAACCCAAACCATAACTGAACAACCATGAACTCAAACCACCTCCACAACTCTACCACAATCACGAATCTCAAAACAACAAACTTATCCCTTTCAACCTCAATTCAAAAACCCAAAACATCCTCCTCCTAAACACCCAATTGCCTGAAATTCTAACCGCAATTTCATCAAACCCAAATCGCCAGAACCGCCTTCATCTCCATCAACCTTTGCGAAGCCGCGACCATCTCGCACCGAATTCACCAACTATTTGCTCATCGCAACTAATCGTCGACCTCAAATCGCGTTTTGATTCAACTTCTAGTTCAAGTTTTTTGGGAAAGGATCAATATCGGGAAAGATTGTTTGTAAATTATATTGTAGTATGTTAATTTTTATTGGGCTCGGCCTGTTAATTGGTTCATTCCCTACTATTTTGGTTAAAAAAGCTTTAGTTTGTTTTGTTTAATTCTTCTAAAAAGAAAAAAATTATTTCACTTGGTAGTGGTTTTGTTTGGGCTATTTACATTTTATTTTGTTTTGTTTTGCAAATTCATTTGTTAAAAAAATTGCTTTTTTGTTTAAAAAAAAACAAAAGAAGCGCTTGCTTGCTGCTATATACACTTTTTCAACTTTTTTTAGGTTGTAAAAAAAAAGTAGAAATCCAGAAGGAGAAGAATTGCTTGTTTCGCTTTGCTTGCCAAAAAAATTGCTTGCTAAGAAATTGATGCTTAAAAATAATAATAAATTGCTAATAATTCTGCACGCCCTGCTATCGTGCTCTTATCTCTTGTTGTTATTTTCTTTGCATTATTAGTTGCTTGCATTTTAAAAACCCAAAAACAAAAAATAAAAATAAATCTCATTCGTAGTTGTATTGTTAATACACGTTTAATTTCTGTTTTGCATTTATTTCATCTTATTTTATTTTCTAAGGGCAATACCCAAATTCACATAAGGTGGTGGATTTCATCACCCCTTCCTTGGCCCACAAATTTTATTACATCATAGAAATTGACTAATAATAACGGTTAGACATTGGACTTAAGGGTGTCACGAGCTCATCGAGCGCTTAATTGTATCTTGACAAGTTGTCTTCTTTCGACAATCTAATTTCTTGGTGTCTAGGCTATGGCAGAGCAATAATCATATATAAATATTATGGTGATTCGTAAATATTATAGTGATTGTTCCTCTGAAGGTACTTAAACCTTCGGTTGCATTGTTACGGTGATTCGTGATGTACCGATAACTCCTGTCTATTACCTAGCTAAGAACTATTTTGTTGAACTATGTCAAAGTGTGATTATACAATTTTGGGTTAGGAGCTACTAAGGATAGAAAATTTGTAATTAAGTCCTTACTTTCATTTAGCTGCATTAGTTAATGCATATTAAAAAAACAAAAGGGAAAAAATCCAAAAGAATTTTTTTTACATTTTCCTTAACTTATTTTTTTTTGAAACAAAAATAAAAAATAAATAAATTCTTTTCAAATCTTTTCCATTGAAAAAAATTCAAACAAAATCAAAAATCGAAAAAAACGAATAAACAAGCATTTACTTAATTTAGTTTTTTTAAAAACAAAAATCCAAAACAAAAAATCTTTTCAAAAACAAAAATAAAACAAAAGAAAAACAAAAAACATATAAAAAAAGTTGAAAAAATTTGAAAATCCAAAATCCCAAAAAATAAAACAAAAATCAAATCTCCCTTTATAAAAAAATAAATTCTTTTTGGTAATAATTTTCCTTTAAAAATATATAAAAAACATAGAAAAAACAATTCTTCACTTCATTTCATTTTTTAAACCTTGTTTCATTCTCTAAAATTTGATTCTCACTTCTTTCTCACCTTGACTTTTTCACTTGTGCATGAGTACTTGACTCGTGACACAACAACAAATCGTTTAACTCAACGATCCTCCAACGGTGACGAACGAAAATCCTCCCTAAACTCTCATGGGTAGAATCTTTTCTGATAGAGTTTATATTCCTTCTTGTATCACATTACTCGGCCAAATGGGTAATCACTTCGAAATTCATTCAAATCACATTGCCACGCTTTCGAAATTTGGCAATTTTGAACACGATGACCCATATATCTTCTTAACAAAATTCAAACAAGTTTGTGCAACCATTAAACTCCAACAATTATGTGATGATGGAATCAAATTTCGATTAATTCCATTCGCCCTTACCGATTACGCTGAAAAATGGTTGTATAGCTTACCGTCAAACTCAATCAAAACATGGGAAGAAATTGTTAAAGTCTTCTTAAAAAAGTTCTACCCCTTGGGAAAAACAACTTAAATCCAAAACGAAATTGTCAATTTTCATCAATTCAGGGGTGAACCTTTTGGAAAATATTTTGAAAGATTTAAAGAGCTTTTGATAAAATGTCAACGCCATAATTTCGAAAAATGGACTCTTTGCCTAATCTTATATGATGGACTTGAAAATAGTTCACGAACCATGCTTGAATCGATGTGCCAAGGCAATTTTCTCGTCCAACATCACGAAAATGCTTGGCAATTTGGTCAAAAGTTGGAATGAAAAGTCATCCCTATGGGAACATTCTAACAAAAAATCCATTAATTCACCATCAAGTGCACACTCAATAGGATCATAGTTAGCTTTGGAAGCAAAAATTGATGCAATGATTAATAAATTTGACAATGTTTTCTCATCCGACCAAATGAACCAAGCTTCCCAACCAATGTGTTATACATGCAACGATCTGAATCACATTGTCGATCAGTGCGCTAATTCGATAGAACAACTCAATGCTTTTAAAAAGGTTAAGAATGACCCGTTTTCTCCAATATACAATCCTAGTTGGAGAAATCATCCTAACTTTGCATGGAACCAAAATAATTCTAACACGAATTTGGTTCATCCCAATTTTCAAGCATTTCCGAACAATGCTTCGAATCCTCCCTTTTAGCCCAACCACTTTCAACAAAATTTTGCGAGTCCATCTCAAAATCAACCGCAACAATCTTTTGCTCCCCAAGATGGTAAACGATTGACTTCACTTGAGAAAATTCTTGAAACTTTGGCTAAAACAACCACTCAAAGCCTCCCATCAAATAGCAATTTGCAAAATTTGTTAACCTCGTACATACAGAATATGAGTCAATCGATTGCTAAACTTGAAATGCAAATGATTCAATTAGCCACCTCTGTAAGTGAACGTGAACGAGGCACATTCCCAAGTCAGCCAATTCTGAATCCCAGAAATCAAAACACGAATTTGAATCAAGCCCGTTGTAACGACCCCAGATTTTACATATATTTAAATGGATAATTAATTTAGTTTTTGAATAAAACTTGAGAATTTATTTGGATATGATTAAATTGGATGTGCCTTTATTTACACAAATACAAAAATAAATAATTTAAAATTTATGGGTTATGTAGAAATAGAAATAAATAAATGTATATAAGATAAATTATAAAATATAAAGTAAACATTAGCTAAATTTTAACAACATATTAAATATGGAAATACATTTAAATATAATAAAAGAAAAGAAAATAAAATAGAATCTCACTTATATTACAAAGTGATAAAACAAAACAAAAGAAAATTTAAAATAAAATACATTCAAGCACAAACAAGTAAAAATTATATATTTATGAACACTTGAAAAAAAAAATAAAGAAACAAAATTATATAGAGAGAAGCTTGTAAAGGAAGCCACACAACTATCTTCATTTTGTAACAGCCGAAATGAAGAAAAAAGAGAAAATTTATAAATGAAAACATGGTACAATGCTAATTAATGTAGCACCCAAAATTTTCTCATCAGCCACCAACGCAAGAAATATCCCTGCTCAATTTTTGTACAAAATATAAACATTTGTACAACACATTATATCACCTGTACACTTCATTTCAGCTGAGAAATATAATACTTATCATTTTCACAATCTCACTTCTCGTTCCAGTATTCATCCACCATTATAATTGAGAAAAATCTGGAGCAATATCATCTCATATTCAAACAAACACCCACTTAAAAACATTAAACAACAAAACAAATTTATACAAGTCTGAGATCAAGAAGGAGAAGACCTCCAGTATCAAATTCAAACCAGATTTTCAACTTTCAAATTCAGAAAGGCTTTTGGAATCTAAAAATGTTTAAGGTGAGTAACTCTTTTTAAATATGGATCTGTTACAAGTTAAAGCTTTGATAAGTATATATATATATATATATATATATATGAATTCTCTGAGTATATATGAATGATGAATAAGTTGTGTGCAGGATTTATTTCATATGTGTTCTCTGTTTTCAATTCTAACCAAAGATTTCAGTTTCAAAAATCAAACCCTCTTAATCTACTTGATGTTTGGACATAGGATTAAAACAAAGCTTGTTTGTTATGGTGTGTATTAAAGTTTAAAAATCAATTCAAGTTAAAACAACTTGTTAATGTCTCTGGAAACCAAGAAATCTGAGCACAACCTCAACTCAGTCAAAAATTCAAACTACTAAATTCACGAATTCAGGTATGGGGATTGAATTCGCATACCAAATCATGATTTTTAAAGTGAAAATTATAATTTTTAGATTGAGGAATGAAGAGCAGTTTGGGTTTGTTTGAATCGTGCATTTTTGGTCGTCACGGTTGATCTCGTTGATCGGAGAGGTCGAGCTTTCCTCCTGGAGGTGGAGGAGCGATCAGTATTGATGGGAAAAATACTGTGGTGGTGAGCAGTTGAACATGGAAGCGGCGGTTGATCGGAATAGTTTGTAAACCTAGTTTTGGTCGAACTATGAAAATGGGAGCATTGCGTCATCTCCAGGTGATCGAGTTGTACGAGTTTTGGAGGATGGCTTCGTGGATGGACGGAGACGAAGTGGCCAGAGATTCTCGTCGTCTGATGGTCGGAGATGCAACTTTGAGGTGGTTTTGGCATGGCAGTTTGGTTCCAGTTTTTAACTGGGTAGCTCGATTCTGATTCGAGGCAAGTGATGGGGTTTTGATGTTTGGATTGGGTTGCGTAGTTGATAAGTGATGTGCTGGAGGGTTCGTCAGTGGCCAGAGGTGGCTGTGGCGATGGTGCACGTGCACTGTTTTTTTTCCTGTCTTTGTTGGGTTGAGGATGTTGCGTGGTCTCGAGTAAATTCGTGTTCGACTCGAAGCAAAGAAGGGGAAATCTCGGGTCAAGTTTTGTTACAGGCTTTTGAACCTGAACTGTTTCTGTTTTGGAATTTTAAAACAAAATTTAAATTTTTGAAGCAAGGTTTGAACTGAGATTTCAGAAGTAAAGTTAAATATAACCTCAAGTTCAGTTTGAAATTTAGTCTGGGAATTTAAGTTTTAAAAATTTAAATTGTTTAAAAACTTAAAGGTGTTTAAGCAATTAAGTGAAAATAAAGATTTGAATTTAAATTGTATTTTGAAGTAAAAAGGAGAATTTAAACAAAGTTTTTAAAACCTGAACTTAATTATATCTTGAAGTTGAATTCCAGAATTTGAAATGAATGGTTTCAACCATATTTATAAGTGATAATTAAATCATAAATAAAAAGATGAGTTTATCTTAAGTAAATGAAGATTTAATGAATTGTAATTCATTTATTTATTAAGTTAATTAATCTTTATGCAACGTGATGGTGGTTCGAGCTTGATGTTGGAGTTATCACTTCTGTTTTCCGCTGTATCATTATTTATCTCTGATATTGTTCTATCATATTGATATCATTGTTGTATATCATTCTGGATATTGTATAAATTGGAGGTGTATATGATATCATGTATTTCTTTCTTCCGCTGTGTTGTTATACTTACTGTGTTATAAGCTCCGGGGAGCCAGATTCGGCGTTTGAATCTGCGGCATTTTAAGTACAAGTGAAGTACGGGTGCCGATTTTCAAAGGCCGACTTCAGGATCTTTACACCCATGTTGTTCAAGGTAGCAATGTGAACCAAATGAATGCTATCACGAGTTTGCATTTCGGTAGACAGATCGATAACCAAGTGTTCAATCCACATGATTTACCGGAAGCTCCTCTTGACACTTCAAAAACGACAAGCGATTCAGAACAAAACATTGAGCCAAACATTGAATCAAATTCCAATCTATAATCTTCTTCTACTCAAGTAGACTGACCAACTGAGTATCAAATTCCATTTCCACATCTCCTTCGACCCAAGAAACATTTCGATCAAATGGAAAAGATGTTAGAAATTTTTAAACAAGTCAAAGTTAGCATTCCTCTTTTTGATATCGTTCAATAAGTCCCAACTTACGCTAAGTATCTCAAGGACTTGTGTACTCAAAAACGACACACTCATGTACCCAAGAAAGTTTTCTTAGCTGATGGTCTTAGCTTAGTTTTGTCTCAGTCAATCCCTATAAAATACAAAGATCCTGGATGTCTGACGATCTCGTGCAAGATAGGAGACAAGACGATTAATAAGTGCTTACTAGACTTGGGTGCGAGTGTCAAATTGATTCCTTATTCAGTTTACCAGCAACTTGGCTTGGGTGAACTAAAACTGAAAAAAGTAATTCTTCAGTTTGCCGATCGTTCGATAAAGAAACCCATGGGAGAAATTGAGGACGTAATCATCAAAATCGGTCAATTCATATTTCCTGTTGATTTCATCATCCTGGAAACACAACCCATGAACAATCCAATGAGCCAAATTCCATTGATTTTAGGCCGACATTTCTTAGCCACTTCATATGCCTTAATCAATTGTCGAAATGGTTCGATGAAAATTTCTTTTGGAAACATGACTTTAGATCTTAACATCTTCAATCTCGAAAATCAATCTAACGAACCATGTGACCAAACGTTGGAAGTTGGCACCATTCAAGAAAATTTTGATAATGAAACAGTTGACCTAAACCATGAATGTGAAACTGAATACGAATAACTGTTTCGAGACGAGCCTAACGAAATTGAAAATGGGATTCCATTTGAACCCCTCATTGTTGATTCAAAACTTCAACCAAACTCTTTGATTGAGAAACTTCCGAGGTTGGAACTTAAACCTCTTCCTAATCACCTTAAGTACGCATACTTAGGCGACAAGGAAACTTTTCCTATCATAATATTTTCAACTCTCTCTCTTGATGAAGAAGCTTCCCTTCTTTCAATTCTGTCAAAAAAAAGAAGTAATTGGATTGTCGATTACTGATATAAGGAGAATTAATCCCCCTCTTTTTCAACATTACATTCACTTAGTTGACAATGCCAAGCCTGTTCGTAACACGCAACGAAGGCTTAACCGAAAAATGAAGGATGTAGTTCGAGACAAAATTCTTAAACTCCTTGATAATGGAATCATATACCCCATTTCTGATAGTTCGTGGGTTAGCCCAATTCATGTCTTGCTTAAGTAGTTCGGACTTACAATTATCAAGAAAGACGCTAACGAACTCATTCCAACTCGTACTCAAACGGGTTGGCGCGTTTGCATTAATTATCGAAAATTAAATGCTGCAACACGAAAAGATCACTTCCCTCTTCCTTTCATCAACCAAATGCTTAAACGTTTAGCCGGCTACAAATTTTAATGCTTTCTTGATGGTTATTCTGGTTATAACCAAATTCCAATCGCTCTCGAAGATCAATAGAAAATGACTTCCACGTGTCCCTTTAGCACTTTTGCATATCGACGTATGCCATTTGGCCTTTGCAATGCTCCTACTACTTTTCAAATATGCATGGTCAACATCTTTTCCAACATGATCGAAAGCTTTCTGGAGGTGTTTATGGACAAATTTTCCATCTTTGGAAACTCTTTTTAAGAGTGCTTACGCGATCTCGAGATGGTTCTGTATCTATGTAAGGACAAACACTTAACGTTAAATTGGGGAAAATGTCATTTCATGGTCAAACATGGCATTGTTCTTGGACATGTCATTTCAAATAAAGGCATTGAGGTAGATAAAGCAAAAGTTGACGTAATTGCAAATCTACCCATTCTCAAATCTGTCAAGGACATTCGTTCAATCCTTGGGCATGTTAGTTTTTATCGACGCTTTGTGAAGGACTTCAGTAAAATTGCTCGACCTCTGACGACTTTTCTTAGAAAAGACATTCCATTTGACTTTAATTCTAATTGTGTTTATGATTTCGATCATCTCAAGAATGAACTCATTTCCACTCCCATCATTTGGTTACCCAATTGGGATCTTCCTTTCGAAATAATGTGTGATGCCTCTAACTTTGCAATTGGTGCTGTCTTAGGACAACGCATCAACAAAATTCTTCACGTCATCTACTACGCTAGTATGACTTTAAACGATGCTCAACTCAATTACACAACCACCTAAAAAGAGCTTCTAGCGGTAGTTTTTATGCTCAAAAAGTTCCGACCTATTTGATTGGATCACCATTATGGTTTACACTGACCACTACGCTCTTAGGTACCTTTTTGCTAAAAAGAATGCTAAGTCTCGTTCGATCCGTTGGATCCTTTTGCTCTAAGAAGTTGACCTTATGATCAAAGACAAAAAAGGATCCGACAATGTCATTGCTGATCATTTGTTGCGTCTTCCAAACGCACCATCTTCTTTACCGATCAACGAGAACTTTCTTGATGAACAACTCCTTTTTGTTTCCATCGATCCATGGTATGTCGATATAGTGAACTATTTAGTCACTAAGGAAACTCCTTCATTTTGGTCGAAACAAGATAAATATAAATTTCTTTCCCAAGTCAAGTACTTCTATTGGGATGATCCATACTTGTTTAAGTACTATTCCGACCAAATCATTCGACGTTGCATTGCAGATTATGAAATCAAGAGTGTTCTTTCATTTTGCCATGACCAAGCTTGTGGTGGTACTTCGGTCCAAAGAAAATAGCAGAAAGGTGCTTCAATGTGTGCATTTGAGTTTTGTAAAACTTGTGATCGCTGCCAAATGTTAGGAAAAATCTCCCGACGAAACTGATGCCTTTTAACCCCTTTCTTACAATCAAAATCTTTAACGTTTGAGATATTGACTTTATGGGACCGTTTCCCAACTCTTTTGGAAATCTGTACATCCTTCTTGCTGTTGATTATGTCTGTAAATGGGTTGAAGTCATTCCTTGTAAAACAAATGATCACAAAGTTGTTGTGAATTCATACAAGAAAACATCTTTTCAAGGTTTGGAACACCTCGCACAATAATAAGTGATAATGGAACCCATTCTGTAATCGCTCATTTGAGACTCTAATGAAGAAATACTTGATAACCCACAAGTTATCCACTTCATACGATCCTCAAACTTGTGGCCAAGTCTAAGTTTCAAATCATCAAATCAAGCAAAATTTGGAGAAAACTGCAAATAAAAATCGAAAAGATTGGTTACAAAGATTGACAAATGCACTTTGGGCTTACAGAATGGCGTATAAAACCAATCTTAGGATTCTCGTTTTAGGCTTGTATATTGTAAGGCGTGCCATTTACGTGTTGAACTTGAACATAAAGCCTTGTAGGCAATTAAGAAAATAAATTTTGATCTTGAAAAACCAGGTGAAAACAGAAAATTGCAAATCAATGAATTAGAGGAGATTAGGAATGATGCGTATGAAAATGAGAAAATTTACAAATAAAGAACAAAAGTTTTTCATTACAAGTCAATCCTAAGTAAAACATTTTTGCCAAATCAAAAGTTCTTTTGTATGACTCTCGACTTCATTTGTTACCTGGGAAATTAAAATCAAGATGGATAGGATCATACGTTATACACACTGTTTTCCACACAGTGCCATAGAAATAGAAAACCCTAGGTATGGTTTGATTTTTAAAGTCAATGGTCATCGTTTAAAACCTTACTTGGAGTTGGCGAGTTATCGAGAGGAGGAGCTCATGATTCTTTATGAGCCACACTGCGTCTAGTAAGAAATTTTAACCCTCTCTTGTATTCGTTACACTAATTATATCATGTATTGACTGTGGTGACACAGTAAAAATCAACTGTGGGGGGGAGTTTCATGTTTATTTTGATTTTTCATGGTTTATTTTTTGCATTTTCTTACAAAAAAAAATTAATACAAAATTTTCTTTTTAGCAATATTGATTTACTTTTGAAGAAACACAACATGATAAGTATATGTGTTTGGTTATTAAATTGAAATTTTTGAAAATTACTTGTCTCAACAAAAATAAAAATAAAAATTTGATTACAAGTAACTATGGTTTAACTAGTATATAGGAAGGTTCATAGGTGATAATTATGAAGTATATCCTAATCGCAATCTTTGTTTAAAAGAGTGGTTGATTTAAATTAAAGGTGATAAATTTTTTTATCTTTTAAGTTAAGTGGTGCTAAGATGATTTTGCATAACTCTCTCTTTTCAAAAAAAAAATTTAAAATAATAAACACCTAAAGTCATGTGTTCACACGTAACTGTGTACACTCGCCATGCTCTATACCCTTCTCACGTAAGCCCGGAAGGCAGTGCATGATCGGTATATCCGGCCTTAGTTTATCTGAGTTAGGTGTGAATATAAAATTAAAAATAATAATAATAAACAACTAGAGTCATGTGTTTATACGCAAGTGTGTATACTCTCTGTACTCTTCTCACATAAGCCGGAAAGGCAGTGCATGATCGGTATATCTGGTTTTAGTTTATCTAAGTTAGGTGTGTAAATAATAATGATGTTAATACTTTTCCAAAATAGAGAGAGCAAGTAATTAGAACCCAAGCACTATCTTCACTTATTTGATTTGACTTGTTACTCAAAAGAAATAAAAATGCCACTTTGCAAAACTTTGATAATCAACTAAAGGATTCATTTCATAGTTGCACCATGTTGTCAACCGAAACAACTAGCCAAACTAAAGTCTAATTGTGATGATAACTTAATTTTTGTTGGAAGTTTTGATGAGTAAATGGACTAAAATTTCTTGATAATGGCCAAAAATTATATTTAACTTACTCGTATCAATTTAAGAGTAAATTCTTCATTTGTAAATATTTTTGAAAACTTGCATCATGTAGTCTCATTAGAATTTGCATATCACATTTGGATTTTGTGAGTGGTATCCGCTTAATACCCTCACGAGACAACACTCGTCCTACTAGGCACCTAGACCTTTAACGGCTTGTTGCATACGCTCAATGCAATCATGTTTCCTATGAAAATGGATTTATCTTAGTTTTAGTTTATTCGAGGACGAATAAAAAGATAAGTGTGGGGGTATTTGATGTTCATGTAAATATGTATATTTTTACTCTCATATTTAATCTACATTTATTTAAATAAATGAGTATATTAGGGTATTTTACATGTTTAATCCAAAATTTAAATTGTTTTCAAATCGTCATTCATTCATCTTCATTTGGGGGTAATATGGTAATTTTGAGAATATTTATTTGCACATTTTTTAATTTTATCTGTAGGAAATAGAGTGCAAATATGAAGAGGTTTCATGGATGAATGCATGCACACATGTTGAACGCTAATAGAGAAAGGAAATAAAAGAATTCATGCAACATAGAGGAGCCCAAATACCCACTAACATATGGTCCATAGTTAAAAACACATGTACATGTTAATGGAGGCTTAAAGGCATGTTAGTGAGGACTAGTTATTTCCCTAATGATTACTTGGAGGTTACACTTTCTCAAAGGCATTTTAGGTTGTCCCCTGAAATATGAATTAGGGTTTTAAGCATGTATAAATACCCCTTATGTTTCACATAATCAATTTGTTCTTTTTTATGCAATTTGTAGCACAAACTTTATGATAATAAAATTGCTCTTTAATGGTTTCTTAGCCATGTTTTTTTACTTTTATGCAATTTTTATTTTATGCTTTCTTTTATTGTTATTTTTTATGCTCTCTTATTTACTTTATGCTATCTTATTTCATGTTAGTAGCATAGATTTAATTCTTGTAAATTAGTTTAGTTCTATTACATGCAAGTTGTTAGCTCTCTTTTCTTTTAATTAGCTCTCATTTTTCCTTGTTTTTTTATGTTCAAATCATTTTATGTTATCATGTATTCAAATATGAGTAGCTAAACCCCTTCAATTTAGGGGTAATGAAGCTCTCATGAAGCATTTTTTTGGGCAAAGCCAGCGGGTTGAATGGCCCCTACCATATATTTATATATATAAGTGAGCCTTACAATATAAATGGGATACATATGTTACAAGGTAGAATACAGAAAAAAATACAGAATAACAAGGGAGATAAGAAAAACACAGCATAAATAGTTAGGACCACCTAACCATGGTAACTACATCAAAGGGATAAGAGGACATAGAGATTGAAAAGTGTATTTCTCCACAAATGCCGAAGTAAATCTGCATATGATTCATGTTCTTATGGTTGAAAATTCTTTGATTCCTTTCCTTCCATATTTCTTTAACCATTATTTTAAGTACTATTAAAATCTCACATGTTGATAATTGCTTCCACCTTGTAGCTTTATAAATATTCACCCATTCTATTTTACTGTCTCTCACAGGAGATGCATATCCACCTCTTGTCTTTATTTTTTACCATATGAAGTGAGTAAAGGAGAAACTAAAGAATAAGTGATGTATATCTTCAATTGCAGAGGAACAAAATAAACAAGAGGTAGAAACAGATAAACCTTTTATAGCCAAATTTCCCAGGGTGTGTGGAGCATTCTTGAATACCTTCCAGAGCATAAAATTTAGCTTTTCGTCAGCATACAAGTTCCATATTTTTTAATACAATGGGAAGTTGTTCAGATGAAAATCTCCCACAATCACAGCGTAGACTGCATGAGTAGAGTGGTCTTTAAGTTCATCTATCCATTTATATGCTTTATGTTGATTAAAGAAATAGGGTTTATCTTTAAATAATTGCCACAATGCAGTTATGGAGGTATTACTGGAATGAGGGAGTGAGATTTTTCCATTGCTAATATAGGTAGAAGCTCTTAAATTTACCGATATTCCACTCGGTGTTATATTTTCATATGAAAGCACACTTTTAAGTATCATACCTTTCTTTATCTAAGGAGTTATCCAAAATTTAGACTTGCTATCAGAGGAGAGGAGGAGCTTTGTATGAGGCAGCAAATTATCTCATATTTTCATCATTGTTTTCCATACCCAGCTGTGTGCTTGTTTAAAAGCAACAAGCCATATTTCATCATCGTTTAAGTTGTACCTGATGCTCCATTTAACCCACAACGAATTGGTCCTGGATACAAAATTTTGAAAGTGCTTGGACAATGTAGCTATATTCCAATTCTTTATATTTTTAATTCCTAACCCTCCCTTACATTTAGGTATTTACACTTTTCTGAAAGCTATGGGAGACATTTTTTTTGTATGTATTGATCCAGACTATAAGAATTTTATAATTGCAGATCTAATCATAGCAATAAGTTTTGTAGGCAGCAGAAAAGTTCTACTGCAATAAACTGTCATTCAGAGAATGACTGCATTAGTAATAACAAGCCTCCCAGGTTGAGATAAGAATCGATTTTCCCATCTATTGAACACAATAGTTATTTTTCATATAGAGGGATGCATTAAGCAATAGAAATTCTCTTAGTAGCAAGATGTATGCTTAAGTCAGCCATATCTGATTCAAGTGGAAGCGTTTTTGTGATATTCAAGCACTTTGAGATCTGATGATAGGGCAAACCAACTATTAAAATGTGATATTTCTGTGAGTTTGTTTGGAGACTAGAGAACTTTTGCAAGGAGGAAAGGGTATTTCATTACTATTTGAAGAGATGCAACGGTCGGTTTGGAGAATATTAACAAGTCATCAGCGAAGCTAATGATGTCACCAAAAGCTTTCTACATTTAGGATGCAGTTCAAAAAATTTCATTACAACTTGCTGCTCAAGAGCTAATGTAAATGTTTCCATGATCATTATGAACAAGCAAGCAGATATGAGGCCACCTTGCCTCAATCCATTATTGCCTTTGAAATACCCAACAGTATGTGCATTGAAGACAAGAGTATATCTGACAGTTGAGATACATTGATATATCCAATTACTGAATTTTGGAGGGAAATTCATCCTATTAAGAATGGTCATCAGGGCTGTCCAGTTGACAGTATCAAAAGCCTTTTTAATGTCTATTTTTAGCATTGCTCTTGGATATATATGGAGAGGAGTACCCATTCAATAATTCATGAGTTAAGAGGACATTGTCAAGGATGCTTCTATTGAGGAGGTACGCGGCTTGATTAGGAGATATCATTGTTTGAAGGACATTTTTAATCTAGAGGCTAAGATCCGAGATATGGACTTATATAGTACATTGCAGCACGCAACTGGTCTGAACTGAGATACATTACTTGGATTGGCCGTCTTAGGAACAAGGGCAAGGTTGGTTGAATTTATTGAGCTAAGCATTTTGCTTTTGTTGAAAAAATTGTGGACAGCTTTAATCACATTAGTAGAAATTATGGACCAGCAAAGCGTATAGAAGGTTACATTGAATCCATCAGGGCCAAGAGAAGCCAATTTCCTTATTCTAAATACGAAATTCTTTATTTCTTCATCCGAGATAGGATATGTGAGAGCAGATTGCATATCTATGGAAAGTTTGGCTATTGGAAGGTTGTTTACAAATGTGTTGTCTGAGGAAGACGGAAGAACACCCAACAGAGAGGTGAAATAGTTGAGGAAAGCAGCATCAACCAGAGGGGGATGCATGAGAAACTCCGTGCATATCATTGGTCTGATGCATTAATGTCTTAGCTTGTCTGATTTTTAAGGAAGCATGGAAGAGATTTGTGTTTCTATCTCTAAATGTTGACCAGTTTTGTTTATGTTTTTGCATTGTCATTTTAGCTTCAGTATTCAAAGCTAGTTCAAGTTGAGAAATGAGTTCATTTTCTTTCTGATTTAAGTTTGAATCTGTGCTTGAGTTTAGTATCATATGTTGTACTTGTTCCAGTTTATAGGATATATCAGTAGATATTTTGTTACCTTCAACATATATTCTTTGAGCCCATAATCTTAATGCAGCTTTTGTATTCTTCAATTCCTTTTGCAAGTTGAGCATAGGATTTCCAAAAGTTGATATTTTCCAAGCATCATTTACTACCTGCAATAGACTGATATTTTGAGTCCATTCACCATAAAATTTAATATTAACCTATTTGAGTATGGCAGCTGAGCTAAAAGAAAGGATTTAGGGACAATGATCAGAAAGGAGAGGCATAGGATATGAGTGTGAATGGAAGGCCATTTCAAAAGAGTTTATAGTTAATAAAACCACGATCTATCTTAGTGAGTGTGTGGGGCCATGGTGGTTTTTGTTGTTCCATGAAAGGAGAGCCAGAGGATGGTATTTCAATCAAGGAAGCATTGTGAATGGTATTGTTTAAAGGTGAGAGGTCAGTAATTAATAGTGGATTTCCACCACTTTTATGCATGGAAAGATAAGAGCAATTAAAATCTCCAATCACTCTTCAAGGATGGGAAGATTGACTGAAATGAGGAATGTAGTCATGCATCTTTTTTCTAACACATGGAGAGTTATTTGCATATATAAATGTGAAATACATTGATGTAGTAGATGGCAAATGCATACAATGGGAGTGAATGAACTGGCTATTAGTAATGACTGGAGAGAAGGTGAAAATAGATGGATCGTATAGTATAAGTAATCCACCATATGGGCATGGGAATGATTGGTTATGAATTTCCAATTTGAGTTTATGTATTTTGCTGCTCTTAAAGAGAGAGTAGGTTTAAGTTTTGATTCAGAGACTGAGATTAGAGAAAGATTGTGATCATGGATGAGAGACTTGATTTGGTCAAGTTTTGCATCTTTGTGTGCTCCCCTTATATTCCACGCTGTAATGCTGCTTATCATTTGTAACGACCACGACTTTCTCTCCACAGAAAGTCGCATCGTTAATAAGAAAGAAAGGGGTAGAAAATAGAAAAGAAGAGAAGAAAGAAAGAAACAACAACAACGATCTCACAGCGGAACGAATAAATTATATTAATAACATAAACTATTACATAGTATACAACAATTTACAGAGTTACACAGCATATACATCACTTACTAGACAGTTATAAACATCTGTCTAGACATTACAACTCAAATACAAGACAAGACACTATCACAGATATCAACACAGCGGAATACTATATCTACGAACGCCGAAGCCTCCTGCTCCATTGCTCCTCCAGAATATTCGTCAAAGCTAAACCTGAATCCCTTGGCTACTCGTAAAAATTTGAGTACCCAAGAGTTTATAAAACAGAAATAAACACTTGGGTCAGACATGGGTCTGGTGTGAGTAACAGGTTAAACTTGTTTAACTTCAAAACCTTTAGAAAGAAAAGGTATCACGTAAGACTCCCCACAAATAAACATGGGTAAGTTTTTACCTTACGCTAACCAAAACATTTGATAGGAAATCTGATTTTATTATAATAGGGTCTAGGGTTTTCAAGTAAAATATAGAAATAGCTGAAATGCTTACATCTCACATTCCAACATAGTTGGGCACAACTAATACGTACGGCACTTATTGGAGTTTGGATTCCATACAATGGCAGGGCTACTGGGGTACCGCCCGTCACAGTACGTGGCCTAGATCACCGTACCGAGGAGTACGCCCGCTCCCCTGCAACACAAAGCCGGAACCATCCCTTACTGGATAATCCCGAACAAGATAATCCCGTAGTTGGCGCGACCAACCACACACTAAGCCGAATAAAAAGAAAAGGGACCTCTAGACAGGGATCTATCTTGCTCTCAGTGGGTGCTACCCACGAAGCCTTGCTGCACCTCCCCTGTTTTAGCCATTCCCGGTTGATGAGGCTTGAGGTTACGATTACCTTTAATCAGAACATATCACTTAGAATGCTCATCGTCCGCCTGACGATGTGCTGAAAGCATTCAATCCATACAAGTTCGTTCCGGGTTCGAACGAAACCGAAGGCATTATCTCGTTACACTCGTTTTGGAATCACCCTCAGAGTTAACGACAATAACCCTTGCACTCTGAATCTTCATCTTCACTTGAGATTCACGACCTATCGTAAATTTGGATCGATGTGGTATTCGGGTCTCCAGACCTGGAATTCCGGTATACGGAAACCCGATCCCGGTCTCATCGAAATCCAAAACGTATCTTTTAAGGGCCAAGTTGTTTTAAGGTTAAAACAATTCAATTCTTATCTATATACACAAAGATAGATAATTCAATAGATAATCTACATTATCATCCCAAACAGATAATTCACATTATCATTATAATTCAACCAAACATCCATATCATATATCAATCATATCTCATCAGAGATATCAAACAATGAAATACATTCAATCTCATTCATCCATCCTTAAGCAATGATTTATATCATCTAATTAATTTAAAGTGAATTAAACTAATTACTTCATTCTATAAATCCTGCTTACTTAATTATTAATTAAACCAATTAATTAATCATTACTCTAAGTATCCATCTAAATTAATCATTCCTGATTAATTACCCTTTAATTACTTTAAGTAATTAATACTTAATTAATTTCACAAATTAATTATCTTAAACCATTCAGTAATTAATCTTTAATTACTTTATTAATTAATTAACTATATTTAATTACATTAATCCTTAATTAATTACAATTAATTAATTACTTTAATCACTAATTATTTATTAATTAATCTTAATTAACCAATCCTTAATTACATCATTAATTAATTAATGATCCTTAATTATTCTTAATTAATTATCTTATTTAAATTAATAATTAATTAGTCACATTTATAAATCACCTTTGATTAATAACATTTAGTAATTAACTACCCTTAATTACTCTTCCATAAATTAATTTCTCCAAAATTAATTATCCTTTAATTAATCCTTTGATTAATTATACAAAAGTAATTAAACTAAAATTACTTTTATTATTAAATCATCTTTAGTTAATTACATCCAGTAATTACCTTTAATTACTTTCCTAAGTAATTACACTTCACTAATTACATTTAAGTAATTATACTTATTCAAATCACCAAATGATTATCTTAAATTAATTAATTTAATTAATTTAACTCATCAAATTTATTTAATTAATTACCTTAAGTAATTATTTCCTTTAATTACTTTCATTTAGTAATTATACTTAACCAATTCATAAAAGATTTATCATTTATTAAAAATCTATACTTATCTAAATAAATGATTAATCCCAAATTAATTAACCTTAATTTATTAACTTATAATCCTAATTATTTAATTAATTAACACTAAATCATTAATTAATTAAATTACCAAATTATTCTTTAATTACCTTATTAATTTAATGACTTCTTTATCATTAAACCTTAATCACTTTCTAAATTAAAGTATTAACCTTTAACTACTTTAATTATTACTAACAAAGACTTTAAAAGATTTAACTTTAAAATCTTTCTTTTAATTTAATTTAAATTAAAGATTTAAAATAGATTACAATTTAATTTTAACCACTATTTAAATCAAATATACAAAATCTTTTTAAATCAAATGTTAAGAACACTTAACATTTATAAAAGAAATTTACAAGATTTTTAAACCAATTTATTTAAATTCAAAACCTTTTTAAAATATACTTTTCACAATTTAAATTTGTTAAAACATTATTTTTATAAAACTTTATTTTGTCTCAAATTCTAGGATACACATTTAAACTTGAACCCATACTTAAACTTGATTTAAATCTGGATTTAAATCCTATTTTCAAAGTTTAAACTCATTTTAAATTTAAAAACACTGTCTGTTTTAAAAACTGCAATTTTACATCTACCCGAGCCAACTCCATTTTTCCCCGAGTAAAAACCCAGTTTTCCCGAGACCAACTTCAAGTTCCTTCCCTCTTTTATTTTTATACTTTGTTATGTTTAATTTTAAAAACAGTTTAAAACTCTCGCGAGTTCCTCTGCACGAACCCGAGTCAGAACATCAAATACTCGAGTATGACTTCGAGTTAAACAACATCTATCTCGAGAACATCTTCTTCTCCCTCTTCACTCAACTCACAACCCAAACAGATATCACGTATGCACGTGCACAGCTCCGGCGAGCCTCTCCAGTCACCATCACGTCGTCGAGCAAGTCGACAAACCCCCTCACGTCAACTCCAGATCGCTAGAACCCAAACATCTCCTCGAAACAAAAATCGAGCTTGAAGATTTCAACCTGGAAACACACTTCCCTCAACGCCACAACCCTGGCAAACCCCCCCATGCTCGACGCTCCGACCACCGGAGGTCACCCAACTCTGGCCATAGTCTCGTCCACCTTTCCTCTACCTAAACCCATAGTCGCGTAACACTCGATCGTACGACAACGTAGAACGAATCGAATTCTCCACCACGCCAAAAATTAGGTCACCAGAATTCGAACGCCTCCTACCACCACCACAAGGCTTTGATCAACCTCCTACCATTTTTCCCCGACCCACGGCAGACTCCTCCACCTTCAGGCGAAAATCCATCCCTTCCAGTCGTCTAGATCAACCACGGCAACTCGAAATGCCAAAAACAGGAAACCACAAACTGCTCACTCAACTTAATGCTAAAAATTGTGATTTCTCATCTAAAAATCATTATTTGGTTTAAAAATTCCATTTATAATCCTGGAATGTTAAATTATCATATTTGAATTTTATGCAAAATTTAAACTTCCCTGTTCCCTTTTTTATTTACAGAGCAATTTCATTTTACTTTAACTTAATAAACTTTTAAATACTAACCCATGAATTCAACAAACAGTAATGTTTGAATCCTAAGTTCTAATAAAGATCAGATAAAGGATAATGAGTTTTTGATTTAAAACTTTAGCTGCTGAACTAAGAACAGGCAGAAACAATAAAACAATCAAACATGCATCTATCCATATATATATACATAGAAATTCAATCATATATATCTACTCAATTCATATTTCATTTCAGAAATCCATATGTAAACAGATATCATATACTTTAGTTTAAAATGAATGTTACTCACCAAATTGAAAATGAAGAACAAAGCTTCCTTTTGAAACTGTTTTTGAAAAGCTTTTGAATATCCTTTGATCTCTAAAAACTTTTAAACTTGAATGCTTGCTATTAAAACCTGAATTGCTTGCTGGAAAACTTGCATGCATGCCAAAATCTTGCTTTATTGAGATGTTGCTCAAATCTTGATTTTAAAAAGAATTTACAGGCTAGAATTCCAGAACTTGCTTTTGAACATGCTTCCAGATTTGAAGCAAATACAGGTTCTTGTTTGATTTTGAAAAATGCAGGCTTTGTTTGATTTTTGGAAAATATATTACAGGTTGTTGGTTTTGAAGATGAATTATGGTTTGAAGAAAAATCTTTACAGAGGATTGATTACAGGTTTGTTTGGAGAATGGTTACAGAGATTTTGCTTTGAACTTGAAAAATGTATTACAGGGAAGTGATTTACAGGTTTTTCATTTTGATTTGAAAACGAACTATTGGTTTTTGAAGATGATTACCGAATTGTTTATGGAGTGTTCTCAGTTTTGCACTCAGCCTAGATTTTAGAAAAAGAATAAGAAAAGAATGGAAGAGAAGAAGGAAATGTTTATATAAGCTGAAATACTTTTTAAAAATAAAAATAAAAGAAAAACTACATTTTATTTGATACTTGTCCTTCTATCACCTTAATCTTATGACACATATTATATTAAAGCCTTAGGAGCTAACACATGTCTTTTTAGTAATTTCTTTTATTTATTTTAAATATAAAAACCTTTTTCTTAAAATACATATCTATATATATATATTAATTATAAAGAAACAAAACTAATTATTATAAATAAAAGTTTACATATATTTTGAAATCCAAAACTATTTGAATATTACCTCTTTTTGAATTCAAAATTAAATCTAAATCCAAATTCAAATTATATTTAAAATCCAATTTAAAGTCAATTTAAAAGAACACATTCAAATTCTTTAAAATCTTATTTTACATAAAAATCTATTTTATAAAAACAATACACTATTAATATTGTTTGGAAATAACTCATTTATCAATTTTAAATAATTTATAAAGAGATTATAAATTACTACTATTATGAAATGAATTAACACATCATATGTAAATTGTATTTTAAACATATATATATATATATATATATATATATTTATATACTTCTTAAATCATATTTGTTAAGCAATATTCAAAAAGAAATAAAATAATCCTTATTATTAATCTCATTTTAAACCATATAGTTATTTTGTTTAAATAGCTTTGTAAAGCCTATATTAACTAAATCATAATTTCCAAACTATAAGAATATACATTAGAAAATTTAACAAGATTTTATTTATTTATTTAAATTTCAAACCCAAGCTTATCTATTTACAATATATACACTTATATATATATATTATAAATAGAAATCATTTTATTAGTAAAATTTACTAATTAAATATTTATTTAATTAGATTATTAAACCAATTCAAATTTAATTATCAAAGATTAGCAAATCAATTTAATTATTTAAACAGATTATTAAATTGATTTTGCCCCAAATTTCCGGGATATTACATTCCTCCCCCCTTAAAATAATTTCGTCCCCGAAATTTAAAACAAAGGTAATTTAATAATCTTTTTAAATTACAAGGATGTATTATCATCCATATGCTAACAATCATAGCAACCAATCATCCAAACAAACAATTCTAACTATCCAGCGAAAAATTCTGAATAGAATTTCCTCGAGTTTCCCCAAGTATATATATATACCGGGATACTCGCTCTACAAAATCCAAACAATCAACAATACTAAGCTATAGAGTTCTTACTCATCTAGATCTATAGAACTAAACAAGATATCAGACTACAGACGAGTCTGACTCAACAACCAAATCTTCCAGAACTGCTGGTTCCAAAACCAGAGATAGATCAAACACGTACTCCCTCAGAGATACGTAAAATACATTGAATTCCAGTTATCCAAACTGACAATTCAACCTTGTGTATCAAAGTACTTATCCAAATTAGATCACAGAAAAGATCCAAAACAACTCGGAGCTGACTTCCCAGACTTACCCAATCTTATAGCTCCCTTTTACCAGAGAAAACTTCAATAATAACGAAGTCTCCAACTTCGAATTCCAAATTCCTCCGCCTCTTATCCTCAAAATCCTTCAGACGATCTCGGCTTCCTACAAATCCTTCCTGATCAGCTCAACCTTCGCTGATGCTCTTCGAAACAAACAAGACCAAAAATAACTCAACAAAATGATTCCCTTCAAGATCAACTCATACTCCAAAACACAACTCTACTTCACAAACATCAGTAGATTCCAAACTTACTTCTCCTAGAGATGCACTCCCAAACTGCTTCTGCTGCACCACTCTGATCTGGAGTAGAATGAAAATGATGATGAAGAATACAAGCACAAACTGGACAACACATCCCAGAAAATTTCAGATAACTCAAGAGAATACTCAAACTATCGCAAGTCACTTTTGCGACCAACCCAGCCTAACTGCAAAGAAAACTGTTCTCTCTTTACCAATCAGAACAGCTTATACTTAACTATCCAATCTATCGAAGAAATGGATCCACTCTGCTGCTTCTGAACTACATCTTCAGAAAAATGCTTAGCCAAAAACTTTCTGCCAACATAGAACACTCCGAGTCGCACCGCTGCCACAGATGCCAAAGACTTCCTTACCAAAGCTTTTCGAGAAACTCGAACTTCAAACCAAACAGAATCACCATGCTGAACTCAGCCACAACACCGAAGCAGACACACTTCCACAACTTGTTCCAAAGAAAACATCTTCGGGAACATCCATATTCACTGCGTCTCATCACACAGCTACTATTACCTGAGATACCATCACTCGCTTCTGTTCTTCGACAGATCCAACTCTACTCATCCAACTTCAAAGATAAACTCCGAACCTTAACAGGTTTCCTTCAGAGATTGTGAAATCCTTACACAACTGTAAATTTCACTCGAGACGGTATTAGGTTTACAGTCTCGACAGATACTCTTCCAACCTCAATACTCAGACTCCTAATCCTAGATGATAAATTATTATCATCTCAACCAATCATTACAAATACCATATACATTTAAAATGATACTTTTTTTATATAGAAATTATATCTGGGTAAAATTATTTCATCTACCTTTTTAAAACAATATTGTGTCTGTTGGCCTGGTCCAAGTGTTTAGAGATCCCTATCAATAACGTTAGCTACTCGTATTGACCAGAATCCATATACCACTCAACCGATCAATTAACACAATATAAAACCATTTTATATAACTAACAAATACGCGCTCTCGAATATATATACACTCAGACTCAAACAGGTTGCTACAGATCCTGTCTCTAATGAACAATCCTTCCGAACCTAGGTATTCACTCAACCTAGTGTTCTGATATTCACTTAACCAATAGCTTAGGTATTCGCTCAACCTATGCTCTGATACCACTGTAACGACCACGACTTTCTCGGGTTTGCTTTTACGGCCACCCTCTCGAGTCGCAACCAACCCCAAAAGGCCTTATACTACCCCCGGGGACATGTAGGGGTAAGAGTCTCCCGTTCGCCACCTAACGCAAAGCGAGAACCCCCTATCACGCTGTAATGTAGCAAACCCGATCCCGGTCTCATCGAAATCCAAAACGTATCTTTTAAGGGCCAAGTTGTTTTAAGGTTAAAACAATTCAATTCTTATCTATATACACAAAGATAGATAATTCAATAGATAATCTACATTATCATCCCAAACAGATAATTCACATTATCATTATAATTCAACCAAACATCCATATCATATATCAATCATATCTCATCAGAGATATCAAACAATGAAATACATTCAATCTCATTCATCCATCCTTAAGCAATGATTTATATCATCTAATTAATTTAAAGTGAATTAAACTAATTACTTTATTCTATAAATCCTGCTTACTTAATTATTAATTAAACCAATTAATTAATCATTACTCTAAGTATCCATCTAAATTAATCATTCCTGATTAATTACCCTTTAATTACTTTAAGTAATTAATACTTAATTAATTTCACAAATTAATTATCTTAAACCATTCAGTAATTAATCTTTAATTACTTTATTAATTAATTAACTATATTTAATTACATTAATCCTTAATTAATTACAATTAATTAATTACTTTAATCACTAATTATTTATTAATTAATCTTAATTAACCAATCCTTAATTACATCATTAATTAATTAATGATCCTTAATTATTCTTAATTAATTATCTTATTTAAATTAATAATTAATTAGTCACATTTATAAATCACCTTTGATTAATAACATTTAGTAATTAACTACCCTTAATTACTCTTCCATAAATTAATTTCTCCAAAATTAATTATCCTTTAATTAATCCTTTGATTAATTATACAAAAGTAATTAAACTAAAATTACTTTTATTATTAAATCATCTTTAGTTAATTACATCCAGTAATTACCTTTAATTACTTTCCTAAGTAATTACACTTCACTAATTACATTTAAGTAATTATACTTATTCAAATCACCAAATGATTATCTTAAATTAATTAATTTAATTAATTTAACTCATCAAATTTATTTAATTAATTACCTTAAGTAATTATTTCCTTTAATTACTTTCATTTAGTAATTATACTTAACCAATTCATAAAAGATTTATCATTTATTAAAAATCTATACTTATCTAAATAAATGATTAATCCCAAATTAATTAACCTTAATTTATTAACTTATAATCCTAATTATTTAATTAATTAACACTAAATCATTAATTAATTAAATTACCAAATTATTCTTTAATTACCTTATTAATTTAATGACTTCTTTATCATTAAACCTTAATCACTTTCTAAATTAAAGTATTAACCTTTAACTACTTTAATTATTACTAACAAAGACTTTAAAAGATTTAACTTTAAAATCTTTCTTTTAATTTAATTTAAATTAAAGATTTAAAATAGATTACAATTTAATTTTAACCACTATTTAAATCAAATATACAAAATCTTTTTAAATCAAATGTTAAGAACACTTAACATTTATAAAAGAAATTTACAAGATTTTTAAACCAATTTATTTAAATTCAAAACCTTTTTAAAATATACTTTTCACAATTTAAATTTGTTAAAACATTATTTTTATAAAACTTTATTTTGTCTCAAATTCTAGGATACACATTTAAACTTGAACCCATACTTAAACTTGATTTAAATCTGGATTTAAATCCTATTTTCAAAGTTTAAACTCATTTTAAATTTAAAAACACTGTTTGTTTTAAAAACTGCAATTTTACATCTACCCGAGCCAACTCCATTTTTCCCCGAGTAAAAACCCAGTTTTCCCGAGACCAACTTCAAGTTCCTTCCCTCTTTTATTTTTATACTTTGTTATGTTTAATTTTAAAAACAGTTTAAAACTCTCGCGAGTTCCTCTGCACGAACCCGAGTCAGAACATCAGATACTCGAGTATGACTTCGAGTTAAACAACATCTATCTCGAGAACATCTTCTTCTCCCTCTTCACTCAACTCACAACCCAAACAGATATCACGTATGCACGTGCACAGCTCCGGCGAGCCTCTCCAGTCACCATCACGTCGTCGAGCAAGTCGACAAACCCCCTCACGTCAACTCCAGATCGCTAGAACCCAAACATCTCCTCGAAACAAAAATCGAGCTTGAAGATTTCAACCTGGAAACACACTTCCCTCAACGCCACAACCCTGGCAAACCCCCCCCATGCTCGACGCTCCGACCACCGGAGGTCACCCAACTCTGGCCATAGTCTCGTCCACCTTTCCTCTACCTAAACCCATAGTCGCGTAACACTCGATCGTACGACAACGTAGAACGAATCGAATTCTCCACCACGCCAAAAATTAGGTCACCAGAATTCGAACGCCTCCTACCACCACCACAAGGCTTTGATCAACCTCCTACCATTTTTCCCCGACCCACGGCAGACTCCTCCACCTTCAGGCGAAAATCCATCCCTTCCAGTCGTCTAGATCAACCACGGCAACTCGAAATGCCAAAAACAGGAAACCACAAACTGCTCACTCAACTTAATGCTAAAAATTGTGATTTCTCATCTAAAAATCATTATTTGGTTTAAAAATTCCATTTATAATCCTGGAATGTTAAATTATCATATTTGAATTTTATGCAAAATTTAAACTTCCCTGTTCCCTTTTTTATTTACAGAGCAATTTCATTTTACTTTAACTTAATAAACTTTTAAATACTAACCCATGAATTCAACAAACAGTAATGTTTGAATCCTAAGTTCTAATAAAGATCAGATAAAGGATAATGAGTTTTTGATTTAAAACTTTAGCTGCTGAACTAAGAACAGGCAGAAACAATAAAACAATCAAACATGCATCTATCCATATATATATACATAGAAATTCAATCATATATATCTACTCAATTCATATTTCATTTCAGAAATCCATATGTAAACAGATATCATATACTTTAGTTTAAAATGAATGTTACTCACCAAATTGAAAATGAAGAACAGAGCTTCCTTTTGAAACTGTTTTTGAAAAGCTTTTGAATATCCTTTGATCTCTAAAAACTTTTAAACTTGAATGCTTGCTATTAAAACCTGAATTGCTTGCTGGAAAACTTGCATGCATGCCAAAATCTTGCTTTATTGAGATGTTGCTCAAATCTTGATTTTAAAAAGAATTTACAGGCTAGAATTCCAGAACTTGCTTTTGAACATGCTTCCAGATTTGAAGCAAATACAGGTTCTTGTTTGATTTTGAAAAATGCAGGCTTTGTTTGATTTTTGGAAAATATATTACAGGTTGTTGGTTTTGAAGATGAATTATGGTTTGAAGAAAAATCTTTACAGAGGATTGATTACAGGTTTGTTTGGAGAATGGTTACAGAGATTTTGCTTTGAACTTGAAAAATGTATTACAGGGAAGTGATTTACAGGTTTTTCATTTTGATTTGAAAATGAACTATTGGTTTTTGAAGATGATTACCGAATTGTTTATGGAGTGTTCTCAGTTTTGCACTCAGCCTAGATTTTAGAAAAAGAATAAGAAAAGAATGGAAGAGAAGAAGGAAATGTTTATATAAGCTGAAATACTTTTTAAAAATAAAAATAAAAGAAAAACTACATTTTATTTGACACTTGTCCTTCTATCACCTTAATCTTATGACACATATTATATTAAAGCCTTAGGAGCTAACACATGTCTTTTTAGTAATTTCTTTTATTTATTTTAAATATAAAAACCTTTTTCTTAAAATACATATCTATATATATATATTAATTATAAAGAAACAAAACTAATTATTATAAATAAAAGTTTACATATATTTTGAAATCCAAAACTATTTGAATATTACCTCTTTTTGAATTCAAAATTAAATCTAAATCCAAATTCAAATTATATTTAAAATCCAATTTAAAGTCAATTTAAAAGAACACATTCAAATTCTTTAAAATCTTATTTTACATAAAAATCTATTTTATAAAAACAATACACTATTAATATTGTTTGGAAATAACTCATTTATCAATTTTAAATAATTTATAAAGAGATTATAAATTACTACTATTATTAAATGAATTAACATATCATATGTAAATTGTATTTTAAACATATATATATATTTATATACTTCTTAAATCATATTTGTTAAGCAATATTCAAAAAGAAATAAAATAATCCTTATTATTAATCTCATTTTAAACCATATAGTTATTTTGTTTAAATAGCTTTGTAAAGCCTATATTAACTAAATCATAATTTCCAAACTATAAGAATATACATTAGAAAATTTAACAAGATTTTATTTATTTATTTAAATTTCAAACCCAAGCTTATCTATTTACAATATATACACTTATATATATATATATATATTATAAATAGAAATCATTTTATTAGTAAAATTTACTAATTAAATATTTATTTAATTAGATTATTAAACCAATTCAAATTTAATTATCAAAGATTAGCAAATCAATTTAATTATTTAAACAGATTATTAAATTGATTTTGCCCCAAATTTCCGGGATATTACATCATTGATTATAATTGGAGGGTTTTTTGCTCAAACTTCTAGTTCTTCTAACAGTAGAGGATGGGGAGATATATGGGTATGATTTCAAGGTTGAGTCTGATTTATATTCTGAATCAAAGGGTGAACGTGTGGATGGTGTATGTGGAGGGATGTTCTTCTTACTGACCATAGTCGTTTTCTTCTTTTTTTCTTTAGTAGATTCAATCAAGAATGTAGGTTTCTTTTTTTTTAATTATGTTTCTTTTTTGAATTATTTGGAGAGGGAGTGATTATTAAAGAAGGGTTGGAAGTTGTGGCTGTGGATATATAAATCAGAGCAGTAAATGGTTGTTTGGGATCTGATATAATAGGACAAACTGATGGGGAGAAAATGCAGTTGGTTCCAATTCTCATCATTTCATTTGATTGGGATAAGCTGAGATTAGATTCTGGAGATACCATGTGCATGTGTGCATGTTCAGGAGATGAGCATAGAGCAGGATTGAGATAAGCAGGGTGTAACGACCCGCTATTTTGGACCATTCGCATCCGCACATGTCGGACTTGAATAATTTAAAATACCGAATTGTTAATTTAAATTTGGCAAAACTGAGCATATACAGTAAATAAATAATCACAGATCACAGACACAGAGTAATAAATGCAGCGGAAACAAAAGATAGTAGTTCATGAAGCGACTATATACATATCAAAGTTAAATAAGGTACAACAGATGTCTCGGATACAATAATCAAATACAAGAATCAGAATACATCATTAGAATCAACTGAATATCTGGAAGCTGGATAGATAGCTGGATCTCCAAGCGAAGCTCCAACTCAAAAGGTGAGTCTTGAATACTGGTATACTCAGTCTGACCCGAGCGTAAAGCAAAACACAAAACACTCGAGTCAGGATTAACATTCTTATATCAAATCCAACTCAAGTGAAATAGCAATTGAAATACAAGTAACTCTAAGGATGTTGGAATAACCATCCTTTAAGAATCCGTTAAACTATCTACTATGTAGTAGTGTACGATAAGTAGATAATGCCTATCAGTAATATAAAGTATCAAAATAGTGTTAAGGCGTTACCATTATCCCCCTTAACACATTTTATATAAGCGTTATAGTCTATACAGCACTGTAAAATCCACCGTAAACTAGTGGGCTATCAGGGAGTACTCCATAGGTATAACACAAAACAAATCGTAGTGGCCGCGTATTTAGGGATACAAGTATGACAAGGCACATGAGGCAATACCCAAGGTAGTGAAACTACCGTTTGCATGATCCAGACTGGTGAGAACGCATCGCCGCAGCGATCGCAACACCGCGAAACAACACTCCCAAATCAAGGGTGCACCAATCGACAACAAGTAATGAGTAGTTTTCGAAGAAGTGTGTTCGCTCGAGGCAGCTAACCCCCATTTGGCCCGGCACGGCTCCTGTTTTAGTCATTTCCAATTTGACACAAGTGTCAAGGCTATCCATTATCGTTCTCTTTCTTCAGTCATCACGTACATCATTCCAACCACTTCATTCTGGATCACACTCCGCGTATAGTTATTAAAGTGGTTTTCGGTTTAGACAGTGAGTATGTCCCTAACCGATTCCGGTCTCTTTAATAACTTTCGTGATTATTACACCGATTGGTCGTTTAATATATTTCAAAACCAAATCAATTTCAATTTCAATTAGAATTTATAAATCAACATTTCATTTGTCTTTCTAAATCAATTTCCATACTTTACGTTTCACAACTTTCAAATTACCATTTCAAAAATCTTATAATACAATTTCGATTTTTTATTTAACCATTCCAATATTCATTTAATTCGTATATAAGTTTCATTTCGAAATCATTTAAAATGATTTAATTTACATTCAAATCAATTTAAATCCATTGATCGATTTTTCAATATTCATTAAGCAAATTTCATTCGAAACAATTTCTATTTAATTTCCAATTCATTAAATCAATTACTTAAGTTCAACTTCATTATATCAAAACATCAAATTGAATTATATTAGATTCGTCAAATCAAATTCTTTAAATTACAATCTCACATTAATTTCAATAAATCACATTTTTATTTCTTATTAAAGAAAATTCAATTTCACTTATTTATTTACTCAGTTACACATTTCAAAACTCAATTAATAAAGAAACTAAATTTCACTTATTCAAGAAGTTCAATTCCACTTATAAAGAATTCAATTTATTTAATTATTAAATAATTCAATCTCATTTAATTATAAAATAATTTCAATACTTAATTATTAAATAATTTCAAACTTAATTTTTAATAATTCCAAATTTTAAAACAACATTCTTTCATCAACTACTATGTTAACATTTTGATTCAGATTATTAAATGTTAACATTTCCTTTCATTAAAATTCAAATTCCAACTTCATTTCAAAACCTTATCATTTATTCAAATAAAATCTTTATTTTATTTTTAAATCAAATTATTGACCAATCAGTGTTGGGCTATTTTCTCACCACCGAATCAGCTAGTACCGGTCCAAACTCCATCTCCAACCACCGAATCAGCTAGTGCCGGTCCAAACTCCATCTCCAACCACCGAATCAGCTAGTGCCGGTCCAAACTTCGTCTCCAACCACCGAATCAGCTAGTGCCGGTCCAAACTTCATCTCCAACCACCGAATCAACTCGTGCCGGTCCAGGCTCCATCTCCAACCACCGAATCAACTCGTGCCGGTCCAGGCTCCATCTCCAACCACCGAATCAAAGCCCTACCGAGCCCGAGCACTGCCAGGCCAGATTGTAGCAGCCCAGGCCCACCAGCTGCTATTTACCTCCAAGACCCCTACCCCCAGCCTCACTCTATAAATAGAGGGGCAGGGGTACAACAATGGGGGACAAGTTTGAGAGCTCAATCACGGAAGGAACTTTCAAACAACTTTCTTTTACTCGTATCAAAGCTTTGTACTTGTAATCAAAAGAAGAGAAGAGAAATAACATATAAAGTGGACGTAGGCACATTCTGGCTGAACCACTATAAATTTGCGTGTCTTTTTACAGTTTAGCCCCTGCTTTTCATATATTTGCATAAATCTCCAAAATCACTAAGAACAACATAAGATCTACTAAATCATACGACTTTGAGGTGTTTGTCCATTTTTTGTGCAAACATTTTTGGTGCTTTCACTGAGAACTAGAAGCTCGAAGCTTCAGCTTCATCTACTTAACAAGTTTTCCTAACAGCATCGTCCGCCACTTGGAAAACATGCCTCCCAAACAGAGAAAAGATGTTAACAAAGGAAAAAACATCGCATCCAGCAGTCTTCCAGATCCAGCTGTCACGAATCAAGTAAATCGTCCTCCTCCAGCAACGGTAACAAATGAAGGACAGGCTAACCCAACCACTCCTGCCACAAAACAGCCTGCAGCAATTACTAGGGCAGATTTGGACAGAGTTGTTGTTGAAGTAACTAACCGCTTCACGTCCCAGCAGGAAGCCTTGGTGGACCATCTCATGTCACGCTTGAGGGACGCTGAAGAATCCAACCGCAACACTGAATCATGGGGCGAGTCCCAGTCTGGAGGATCTCAGAGACAGCAAAGATCTTCCTTCTTCGAAGGAGCTAACGGCAGAAGTAGCCGTGGTAGGAGCCGAGACCGAGCACAGCCCGAAGTTAGGCCTGAGGAAACGTTTGGTACCGAACCCAACGGGGAAGGTACCGGGCGAAGGTCAACTTTAGCTGAGCCTGTCATGCTGCCTAACCACAGAAACACCAGTGAACGGGGCTGAGCTAGAGTTCAGCCCGAAGTTGGACCCGAGGAAGCGCTTAGATCAGAACCCAACAGGGGGAGATCAAGGCAAGGGCCAACTGTAGCTGACCCAAGCGTGCTCCCAGAAGATCAAAGGCAGCCACTGGAAAATATGAGGAATGATAGACGATACCATCCCTACAGGTCGTCTGGACGGAATCAATCCCACAGAACAGAACCAAACTCATTTTTATCTGCTCCAAGTTCTGATGAAAGGATGGCACGCTTATTCAGAGAGTGTGTCCAACGGGAGCAAAGAGATCGAGGGTTAGGCGCTAGTGTAACCAGCCCTTTCGCCCGCAATATCGAAATTGCTATCACCCACCGAGAATGGAAGATGCCAACAATGGAACCCTACAAAGGAACCTCCGATCCCGTTGTACACTTACAGAGGTACACGCAGCATATGCTCATGAGTGGAGCAACAGAGGGAGTACTGTGCAAATGCTTTCCGCTCTTCTTAGCAGATCTTGCTACCTCCTGGTTCTGTCATCTACCCCAAGGATCCATCAGCTCATGGGAAATGTTGAAAGAAAAATTTATCAGTCAGTTCCGCATTCATGTGGAGCAACCTAAGGACGCTTATTCCTTATCCAGCGTCAAACAGAAACCTGGAGAAAAGCTGCAGCAATACCTAACCAGATTCAACGCCGCAGCAGCCGCAGTTCAAGATGCCGATGAGAAGCTTATCCTAATGGCCCTCTGCAGTGGAGTGCATCCGGACACTAAATTTGCTAGAAGATTGACAAAAGAAAAACCAGCTACTTTACCCGATTTCTTCCATGAAGCCGAGAAATACATGAGGCTTGAGGATGCTGCCGTTGAGGGGCAGTCATGACAGCAAAATAAGACGACCCATGGCAACGCCCCTGCTGTGGCGAGGGACGTTCGAAGAAATGATTCCAGAGACAATGCTGGGGGCAAGAAGGTAGAAAAGCGCCTATATCGGCCAGGACCAAGCTTCAACACTTACACCCCTTTGAACGAGACCATCGAAAATATCTTCCTTGCCACCCAAGGCGAAGTTAGATACAAACGCCCACCATACAAGAAGGAATCAGATAACGCATAGAAGTCTGGAAAATTCTGCCGCTTCCACGAATCTCACGGACATGATACCAACGAATGCCATCATCTCCGAGATCTGATTGAGGAACACATCAGAAGGAAGAAACTGGAACGTTATGTAAAAAGTCAAGACAGGACTCCAGCTCCTGCCAATGAAAACCCAAGGCTACCCTCACCAGGGACCGACAGAGGAAACCGCAACGCTAGCAGCTTTAGTCAAGAGAAGATAGTGGTCCATACCATCTCAGGAGGTCCGCACATCGCAGACAGAAGTTGGAGAGAGATGGAAAGATATGGGAAGTCGCTTAGAGACAATAAAGACTGTGTCAATACGGTTATGGAAGAGCGCCACCCAAAGCGGAAAGAAAGTGATGACATTACATTCAGTAAACGTGACCTAGAAGGAAGACAGTACCCTCACATGGATCCCATGGTTATCTCTGCCCGACTCGGTCCCGCCGAAGTTTACCGAATCCTGGTAGACACTGGAAGCTCTGTAAATATCCTGTTCAAACACGCATTCGACAAAATGAAGCTATCAATGAAGGATGTATCTCCCTGTGATAAACCACTACACGGTTTCACTGGAGATGCGAAGATGCCCATCGGGCAGCTGGACCTCTTTGTTGAGATTGGAAGCCATCCCCGCTCCGTTGTAAGGAAACAGACGTTTGTGCTGATAGAAAACCATTCGGCCTACAACGCCTTCTTAGGAAGACCAGCCTTGTCTGACTTCCAGATTGTCCTAGCCCCATGGTGCCTGAAAATGAAATTTCCAACAGACAATGGGGTAGGGGAAGTGGAAGGAGACCAGGATATTGCACGAGACTGCTATGTAACCGAACTTCGCAACAACCACAGGAAAGATAAAGGGAAAGGTGTAGAGATTGCCCTCTGCACAAAAAGCCTTGAAGCATAGCAACTAAAGAAAGCCCCTCCTCTTCGATACACCAGCGACCCTTTCAATGAATTAGACCCTAGGGACAAAGAGGAGGAGGCCACCGCCGAGCCTGCAGAGGCCATGGAGTTTATATCTGTAGACAAGCACGACTCAAGTAGGCTACTGAAAATTGGGTCCCAACTGAAAGCTGAATTGAAGGAACAACTCATTGATTTTCTCCACCACAACTTGGATGTATTCGCTTGGTCACACGCTGACATGACCGGAATCTCCCCCGACATAGCATGCCACGTATTAAACATTGATCCTACCAAGGCGCCTGTAAAACAAAAAAAGAGAAGTATGGGGGCAGAGCGATCAGCAGCCCTCGATGAAGAAGTAAAGAATCTACTCGCCAGTGACTTCATACGAGAAGCTGTTTACCCAGAATGGATCGCCAACCCGGTACTAGTAAAGAAGGCTAATGGGAAGTGGCGGACCTGCATTGACTTCTCCAACCTAAACGACGCCTGCCCAAAGGATTGCCTCCCGCTTCCCAGAATCGACCAACTTGTCGACATCACAGCCGGGCACGAACTCCTATCTTTTATGGATGCATACCCAGGATATAACCAAATTCCTATGCATGCTCCCGACCAAGACCACACTAGTTTCATCACCGACCGGGGTTTATACTGCTACAAAGTGATGCCTTTCGGACTTAAAAATGCAGGAGCCACCTACCAGCGCCTCGTCAACAAGATGTTTGCAGGGCTAATAGGACAAACTATGGAAGTATATGTGGATGACATGCTGGTAAAGTCAAGGAAGGCCAAAGGTCACGTAAGCCACCTAGGCGAGATGTTTCAAGTACTTCGGCAATATGGAATGAAGTTGAATCCACTAAAATGCTCCTTCGGTGTGTCGTCAGGGAAGTTCTTAGGATTCATCGTTCATGCCAGAGGGATAGAAGCAAACCCTGAACAAGTCCGAGCGCTAAGGGATATCAAGATACCTTCCACCCGAAAGGAAATGCAAAGCCTAAATGGAAAAGTGGCCGCCCTAAGCCGATTCATCTCCAAGGCAACAGACAAGTGCGTCCCCTTTTTCGAAGCCCTAAAGAAAGATAAAGGAAAGTTCGAGTGGACTGACGAGTGCCTGACCGCTTTCCTTCACTTAATCGAACACCTCCAGAAACCACCGGTGCTCTCAACTCCAAGCGAAGGAGAAGAATTATACCTATACCTCGCTGTGTCATCCCACGCCCTGAGCGCTGCCTTGGTAAGTGAAGACAACCGCACGCAACGACCAATTTACTTCGTCAGCAAAAGGTTTACTGGGGCAGAAGTTAGATATCCTAAGCTTGAGAAGTTAGCATACTGTTTACTAATCACATCGCGAAAACTGCGTCACTACTTCCAGTCCCATTCCATCAAAGTTCTGACCGATCAACCATTGAGGCAGGTACTCCATCGTCCTGACACTTCTGGGCAACTACTTAAATGGTGCATCGAGCTAAGTCAGTATGATATCACCTATCACCCTCGCACCGCCATCAAGGGACAAGCCATGGCTGATTTCATTGCAGAATTCACTACCAACGAGGATAGGGAGCAATTGGAAATAACAGAAAATATCAAGTGGAATCTCTTTGTGGACGGTGCATCTAACGAACAAGGCTCGGGGGCAGGTGTGGTAATAATCACTCCCAGGGGAAATAAATTGCACTATGCTATAAGGCTGGAGTTTGCTGCCACCAACAACGATGCAGAATATGAAGCAGTGATAGCTGGACTAGAAATTGCCATAGAAATCGGAGCCAATTCTTTGTGTCTTCACAGCGATTCTCAGCTTATTGTTAATCAAATACTAGGAGAATTCCAAGCTCGAGAAGAACGACTCATAGCATATCTAAGGAAGACCAAGTTACTTCTCAGCCGATTGGACCACTACTTAGTCAAACACATCCCTCGGGAGGAGTACCGAGAGGCCGACGAATTAGCAAAGCAAGCAAGTGTGAGAGACATCACCATCTTCGGGGCAGTAATCATCTCAAATCAACTGGCCTCGAGTTTTGATCAAGTGAATCTGATAGCTGCAATCGAAGAAGCAACTTGGATGACTCCCATCCGAGACTACCTACAAAGTGGCACTCTACCCTACGAGCGTAACGAAGTCAAGAAAATCTTGAGGAGAGCATCCCGCTACACAATACAAGAAGACATCCTCTATCGGCGTGGATTCTCTAACCCGTTATTAAGGTGTGTCGCTGGGAGAGAAGTCAAGGAGATCTTATCCAACATCCATCAGGGGAGCTATGGAGATCACACCGGAGGGCAAACGCTAGCAAAAAAAGATACTCCGATACGGATATTTCTGGCCCACCTTAAGCAAGGACGCCTTAGATTTCGTCAAGAAGTGTGACAGATGCCAAAAATTTGCTAAGATCCCTCGGCTACCAACAACCGAGATTACTCAGATGACCAGCCCTTGGCCCTTCGCGATATGGGGAATTGACTTAATCGGCGAGCTACCAATGGGCCGAGGCGGGGCCAAATATGCTATAGTGGCAGTTGATTATTTCACCAAATGGGTGGAAGCAGAACCTCTAAATAAAGTATCTTCAGCAAAAGTTATTAACTTCTTGATCAAAAATGTTCTATGCAGGTACGGAGTCCCACTCAAAATCATATCAGACAATGGACTTCAATTTGACAGCGAGGAATTCGCCAACTGGTGCCAAGAACACAGAATTCATAAAAGCTTCTCATCCGTAGCATATCCCCAGGCAAACGGACAAGTCGAAGCAGTCAACAAAATTCTGAAAACTCTAATAAAAAAGAAGCTCGAAAAGTCAAAGGGCGCTTGGGTGGATGAACTTCCTACGGCACTATGGGCCTATCGCACATCTTTCAGAACATCGACAGGGCACACTCCTTTCTCTTTGGCATACGGATCGGAGGCTATGCTCCCAGTTGAAACTATTGTGCCTTCCCATCGTCGGATCCACTATAACCCAGAAGAGAACGAAGAACTCCTTCACATGTCTTTGGATCTAATCGAGGAGAGAAGAAACGATGCAGTCCTCAAAACAGCAGCCCACAAGCAAAAAGTGGCAGCACAATACAACTCCAAAGTCAAGCATCGTACCTTACAGGAAGGGGATCTTGTCCTCAAGCGAATCTTCCCTCGCCCCGGAGCACTAGACCCAATCTGGGATGGACCATATGTAATTCATAAAGATCTCCACAACGGAGCCTATATTTTGTCAACAGTGGACGGAGAGGTGTTCCAGAGGGCATGAAACATCCAACACCTCCGTCGATACTTTTCTTAACTTGTATTGCCCATATGAAGTGAATTAACAAAGAGAATCAGTGGACGTAGGCATTTTCGTGCCGAACCACTTTAAAAAACCTTGTCTCTTTTTTAACTTGTTCCTTTGTATCTTGGCTGCTTGTTAACTTTATCCTTTTCTGTTGAACAAAATCCTGAGTATATAGCATTTCTATTCAAAGCACTCCACAATGCAACTTCACGTGGACAAGACCCAACAGGTACTATGCGAATCTATGCCCTCGCCAATGAGACACTTTCGCTCCAGCATCCCTCTGCTGCGGGTTAACTCATTGCTCGCGACGACCCTTAAAGCCAACTGTAATGAGCCGATTATAAGCCACCGAGAAGGCCGACTATAGCCGAGGCAGCTCATTACGGCGTTAGGCTCGCCGGCAACTGTGAACCGACTATAAGCCCCAACATAAGGTGTGGCCAGCCAGGGGCAGTTCACAGTTGACGATCGGCACCCACGCTAGCCGGCCACAGTAAATCGAATAATACCCACGATTACGGGCCATAATGGCCCGGGTAGTTACTGTGCGCGATCTCGGCTCCGATGTGTCTTAAGTGCGGCTGTGGTAAAAAAGAATTAACTCCCCGCGGAGGCGTAAGATGGGTGACAAATGTCTCCAAGACCCACAGCTAGGGAAAGTGACTACAAAACCTGTTTGCCACGAACTTAAGCACATCGAAGGCCTTCCGTGATTGGAAGTTTTACTATTTCACATATTTCAATTTTACTTAAAAAGCTTTCCTCCTATCCTCTATAACAATCCATAAAGTACAGAATACGGAGCAGAAGACACTCTCCAATGGATGCGTGGATCCACAATCAGATGGCAGGGCATTCAACTACTTTCCATGCTCAGTCATACAAGATATTCGAAACTGCCATCTACAAACAGAACATGAAAGGCGGTATTTTCTTCCTTTATGTACAGATGCATAACTATAATTTGTTCACACCACACACTAATATTACAAGTCATGAAATTATGTTTTAAAACCAAAACCTGACATCAAACACGACTCAATTGCAAGAATACGCATAGCTATATTTCTCATACAACATGTCGAAAAAGCAACGAACATTCAAGAAAATCAGCCCAAGTTAAAGAATTACACGTCAAAAATAAGACTATTTATTACATGTGGCAAACAACCAAAGGTTTTGAATGACCATAACAAAGATAAGACTATTTATTACAAGTGGCAAAATATTATAACCCAAAGGCTACTTTACTATTTTTTCGACTAACATATACAACCCTGTCAAACCCACAAAAAGAGTTTTTTCAGATATAATCAAGGGGCTGGCTGTAGTGGAGCTTTATCCTTGTCCTGTTGACCCTCTGTCCAGTCAAAGAAAGGACTCATTAGTAATAAGCAACCAAGTTGATGGAGAAACTAAAAAGAGAGACTTACCAGCGCCTGCTTCCTGACTATCCTGATCGTCATCCTCTACCTGCACGCCAACCTCCTCAGCAGCAAGCAACCGCATACCTTCCTTCACCGCCACCTTCTCCTCCTTGGCAAACTGGGCAGTGACCGCATCCATGCTGAAGGCCACACCACCATCTTTATCCGCATCGGCCTTGGCCTCCTCCAGAGCCCGAAGATAGATCTTAGCCATGATCCTGGGATAATCATCCATCCAGGATAGGTTGCCCTGCTTCCAGGTTCGGAAGTACATATCCTGAAGCATTTCGTCCATCATCCCCTCATTCTCCTCAAACTCCCTCGTCCGGGCCTCGAAAGTCAACAACCTCCTAACGGCAGCATCTCTCTCCGATCGGTATCTCGAGCAGTCGGTTAGAAGGGATCCCCGCATTGCCTCCATCTCCTCCCTCAACTTAGCTTGAGCAAGCTCTGCAGCCTCAAGTTTCCCGGACAATTCCTCCACCTGCTCAAGATCCGCTTTCCGAACCTCGTCCACCGTGGCAATAGCCATGTCAATCCGTTCTTTGTAAGTAGCTTCCATTTTTCGCAATTCGGCCCGACTGGCCTCTTCCATGGTTTTCCTTAATCGTCCAGTAGCAGCCTCATGCTGAGAAATCTGAATAGCCTGATCCGCAAGCTGTTTGGCCTGATCCGAAACCACCAATCAAAGTCGGATATTGGCGCTCCCAATCTCCTCTCCGGCCTTAACCAGCCGGGCATGATGCCCCATCAGCTTCTTGGTCTCCTCCGCCACCCGATCAATATTAGCCTTGGCCTCGTCTCCCATAGTGACTATACGAGTAGTGAGTAAATCGAGATCTAAGGACTTAGCTTCATCAAGCACCCGTACCATGGGATTGCGGGGAAGAAGGTGCTCACCAGTAACCTCATCAAAGGTAATGTCGTGGGAACTTGGATCCAGATCAGGATGACCCGCAAATGGATTACGAGCCAAGTCAGGACGGTCGATATGAGTAACGGAAGGGTTTCTGGACGGGTGCGGAGAGGGTGCAAACTCGCTACCCTCTTCAGTGATATCATGAAGAGGCTGAGCCGGAAGCTGAGGACCGGGTGAAGGTTCGGATAAAGGATGACTCCTCTTCCTCTGCTGAATACCCTCTTCGATGACCCCAAGAAGAGGACGGTAGCCGACTACATCCCCGGAGCGTTGGGTCGAGGGCTTCGGCTTAGCAGAAGTTTTGGAAAGCTTATATTGCTCAAGCCTGTGTCGAAGGTCTGAGGCTTTGGACGTCTTGCCTGCTCCTGATATAAAGAACAAGCGTCACAAACTTACATCACTATATGATTCAAGAAACGCGGTAAATTACAAGTTAAAAAAAAGGAAAAGAAACACAGCTGTGGTTGTACAAACCCTGGGGAGGAGTAGGATACTGCAATAAGTCCTGGATTTCATTCCAGGACGGGAGCGGGTCATAAAATATTCCTAAGTCCCTATCATTAATGAAGCATGCAGGAGTCAAGAGTTCACCTTGAGTCGTCGGAGCCGCCTTGGCTGGAATGGTCGGAGAAGACTCACTTGCACCAGTCCCGGCCTTGTCCGCCTTCCCGGTTTTCTCTACCAAAGCCGGATCTTCATTCAGCCCCTCGAAAGCCTGGTGGAATGCATCATCCGTCCACTCCTGAATCTCGCCCGCTTGCCCAGGAAGTAGGGCCCCGATGCCATCGCCACCTTTGTCACCATCCCGACCATCTCCACCCTCGCCTTTTTCCTCCTCTATATCTTCCTCCTCCCGGGTAAGTGGACAATTGCTGGGGGAGGGACCGTCCGACTTCTTGAGTTTCTTACCTCCGACAGCTGGAGGTCTTGTGAAAGGTTTCCTCTTGCTACTCTCCACCGAAACACCTTCTTTGGTCTGAGCAGCCGCCGTCTCCCTCAGCTTAACTACTGACTGCTGTGGGAGGATTAAGTTGTACTCCAGAAGGATCGCATTTCTGATCAGGAAGGCAGATGATCTATATTTCCCAAGAATAGCTTCTATCTCAGCCGCCGTCTGAACCAGGCGGTCAGTCTCCACAATCGCAAAGCCACCTGTCGCTAGCAAAAATGAGAGAGTATGAGAAGAAGCATCGCAATCAGAATGGAAATTATAAGTAAAAGCATCAACTTACATCCAGAAGTAAAACGCCGAATTGAAACGGAGTCGTCCCTGACAAAGAACCACTCTTTCTTGAACATGCTGAATTTAAAATACAAATCCAAGACCGGTTTGAAGGTCACGGCTGACTCCAAGCTAATGTATGGAGACCCCTTCTTATAGCCCCTCAGATTATACACGTACTGGATCTCCCGGTTGGAAGGGGCACGACCATACTTCCTCTGGAAAATAACGAAGAGGCTCACCAGTATAGCATAGGAGTTGGGTTGAAGCTGGAATGGGGCCACCTTGAGATATGTGAGGAAGCTGGTTACCCAGGCGTTAAGAGGCGGAATGGCACCACACATGCAGTGGTATCTGCTGTAAGCAAAGAACCCTTCAGGAGGGTTGTATGGCATAACATCTTTCCCTGGCAACAGCATTCGCGCCCTGTCAATTCCGAAAGAGCGAGAGATGACATCAAGCTGCTCTTCCTTAAGGGAGCTAGGAAAACAATCGGGCGGGGAGTTTAGAAGTTCCTGAGGGCCGTACCCGTCCACTAGTGATCTCGGGGCAGGTCCGTGACGTTCTGGATTCGGCTGAGCTGTGGGCACGGCAGAGGAACTTCCTTCGCCCCCGGATTTCTTCTTGTCTGATCGAGTTTCCGCTTTACGAGACATTATCTGCAGACACAAAGAAGAATGTCGTTAGACTAAAGGAAGTAAAGAAGCGAGTGTGTGCGTTCTAGAGTTGCACTCATAAATGCTCAAATTTCCATTAACATTCGGTAGAAGTCCCATCCGGTATCATTTTCGTTCGGATATAGACAAGTATATAACTTCATTCGGTAGAAGTCCCATCCGGTATCATTTTCATTCGGATATAGACAAGTGTATGACTTCATTCGGTAGAAGTCCCATCCGGTATCAGTTTCATTCGAAAATAAACAAGTATGTGAATTCATTCGGCACTCAGATCCCTCAAGTCCATTCGGTGAATAACATATTCGGCAGGAAAGTATAAGATCGATACCTGATTCGGTGAGAGGAGTTGGCTCGGCTGTCGTGTTTGGTAGGAAATATCGGAAGCCCTAATCCCCTACTTATAGTCGAAGGCGAACTACCGGACCAACAGACTCGGCATAAGGACCGGATAAGAATGACCGAACCAAAACAAAGCGAGACATACACTGGCATATGCCCCGCTTTGGGGGGCAAATGTTGGGCTATTTTCTCACCACCGAATCAGCTAGTACCGGTCCAAACTCCATCTCCAACCACCGAATCAACTCGTGCCGGTCCAGGCTCCATCTCCAACCACCGAATCAAAGCCCTACCGAGCCCGAGCACTGCCAGGCCAGATTGTAGCAGCCCAGGCCCACCAGCTGCTATTTACCTCCAAGAACACTACCCCCAGCCTCACTCTATAAATAGAGGGGCAAGGGTACAACAATGGGGGACAAGTTTGAGAGCTCAATCACGGAAGGAACTTTCAAACAACTTTCTTTTACTGGTATCAAAGCTTTGTACTTGTAATCAAAAGAAGAGAAGAGAAATAACATATAAAGTGGACGTAGGCACATTCTGGCTGAACCACTATAAATTTGCGTGTCTTTTTACAGTTTAGCCCCTGCTTTTCATATATTTGCATAAATCTCCAAAATCACTAAGAACAACATAAGATCTACTAAATCATACGACTTTGAGGTGTTTGTCCATTTTTTGTGCAAACAATCGGGTTTTATTTAATTCTCTATCCTAAGTCAAGTTCATTTTAGGTATTTATCATTTCAACCCGATTCCAATTCAATTCAAAAATCAAAGCATAGCAAAGGGAACTTGTAACGACCCGCTATTTTGGACCATTCAAATCGACAATAAATCCACACATGCCCGACTTGAATAATTCAAAATATCAGATTGTTAATTTAAATTTGCAAAACTCATCATATACAGTAAATAAATCAATCACAGAATCACAGACATAGAGTAATACAATAATACGCAGCGGAATAGATAAAATAGTAGTTCATGAAGCTACTATATAAACATCAGAGTTAGAAATAGAATACAACAGAATATCTCAATGCAGTGAAGTCTTCAGTACAACAGATGACTTCTCTGGGCGAATCAACTAGAAGAACTGAAAGCTGAGGCGATTGTTGGATCTCCAAAGGAAGCTCCAAACTCCAAATGTGAGTCTCAAATGCTGTATTACTCGGTCTGACCCGAGCGTAAAGCAAAACACAAAACACTCGAGTCAGGATTAACATTCTTATATCATTAAATCCAACTCAAGTGAAATATCAACTGAAATACAACTAACTTAGAGGATGTTTGGGATAACCATCCTCTAAGGATCTAGGGAACTATCTACAAGGTGGAAATATACATTATAACACCGTGGTCATTTCAAATAAATTTATACTTCAAAACCCAAATATCATTTCATTTCAAATATAACTATTTTCCAAGATATTATATATATATATATTAATTTATTTAAAAAGTAAAGCATTTATAATTTTCTCAAGTCTCGCAAATCGATTCAAATCAACTTTAAATTCCAAATTCAAATCTATTCAAGCTCAATTCATCAATTCAATTCAGTTCTAAATATACCATTTAAATTTTCAATATATTTCAAAGCTTTAATATTCAACATTTTCAAAGTTAAATTTAACAGTTTCATATAGCTCTTGATTTAACTTTATTATTATTTAATCAGGGAATATTCACTTAATAAATTCAATATCATTTAACTAGCCTTAAATTTCATTTTTCTAAATATTTCCTTAAATTTATTTAAACAAGAAATATTCATTAAATTATTTAAATCAAACTCAAGTTATAAATCATATCTTAAATCCCAATTTCAATAAGTTTTAAATCGGTTTAATTAAATAAAATTCTTTACTAACTTCGAATTATCTTCCCAACCTTAACTTATTCAAATTATTACTGAAATTTATTTTGAAACATAAATTTAAATACTCAACCATATTATATGTATTTAATCAATCATTCCCATTTATATATAATAATTTAAGGCTCAACATTTTAAAACCATATATTTCTTTCCAAAACCATAGAATTCGTTTTCAAAATATTTATATTTATGGACCAACGGTGTCTGTATATATATTTATCATATGGTTAAGTGATACAGATATTTATCATTTCAATCCGAAATTTAAATATATACAGGTAGATATCATTCGACCCGTAATCCCAATTTCAATTCAAATGAAAATCGCTTGGGTTTATCATTTCAACCCATAACGATTTTCTCCTATTCTAAAGTCCGTTCGGGTATGTATCATTTCAACCCATAGTGATTTTATACTAACAAGGAACTTGCAGAGTGATAACAGATGTGATAATAAAATAACAACAGAAACAGGCATATATCAACAATATAAATAACAGATAATGGTGTCAGATATCACAGGTGAACAGATACAGATAATGACATATATATAACAATGTGAATAACTAACAGCAGCATATTTCAATTGACGTTTCAATTGAAATCAAATTTAATAAATATAAGAATATTAATCGTGAGTGATTGCTCACCTTTCGAGGCTAGAGAGAATAGACAACGAAATGGGTTACGGATCTAAACACGAGTTCCAAATCAAAGCAAGATAGGGCACGAATTGACGAACAAAGCTGATCAATAAGAATAGACAAAAATCAAATCAGAATTGGATCGATGAAGATAATTGATATAGGTGAACTTATATAACTCTATACATCCTATATCCAACACATATTAAATTTAAAGATATATTTATTTCAAAATACATTGTTTCAAATTAAAAGACACATAGAAAAATCAAACACATTATTTAATCAAACAGCAAATGCCACTATGTAAATGAAATTTTAGTTTATACCTAGCCTTACCTACTTATTATATTAAAAACCAACTTTTAAATTTAAGCACATACAAAGATTTAATTATTATAATATGTACATGCAAGCTTAAGAAAGAACACGAGTTATAGGAAGATACAACTTTACTTACTTTGTATAGACTTGTATTCTATAGGCAGTGACGGCACAAATTTTTTTTCAAACTCATATAACTATTAAAATAATGTGTATATATTTATATATAAGATAAACCACTGCAACCCAAACATATACCCCTGACAATGTCAAATACATATAAAACTTTATATATATACTGACCAAAATAGAATATAACAATTTATTATACTTGCTGTAACAACACCATATAAGACTCATATATATACCTAACATAAAATGTACATTTGTATTTATACAGTAAGCAAAGTAAGAATTTCTATAACTTATATAAAGACCAACTTACAACTAAATATTATAATCACATAGATCCCATCAAACGGCAACCCAGAGAGTCACCAAAACTTGCTTTATAAAGTTTCATATATATACCGCAAATATAATCAAGCCTGTACCTACATACGAAAAGCACTTTATATTATAAACAACAACTATCATAAATTATCCTATCATATAAATATATAATGCCATAACTCTTTTAAAATTTGAGTATACTGTAATACTTCCAAATCAACTATAGGCAGACAAACATAGCCTATACCTTATGCAACTGTATGTAACTATATAGGTACACCCTTATATATGGACAGACTGTGATTCTCTTTTTTTTTTAAAACATCCTTCCCAAAATCAAACAAACCTTAAAAAAAAGACGCATTCAAAATTATATTGTATACACATTAAAATAAACGTAGCATATATAACTAATATATAAATGGCTTTATAAACATGCAAAACTCACGGCCTATATATATAAATATACCTTATTGAAAATATACCAACAGCATATCTATATATAACAGACAATCCTATATGTAATTGACACATTACCAACTAACAAAAAATATACTTATATAAACATATATATATATACACAAATCTATAACTAAACCTAAGTATATTATATGATATATATACCTTATATATTTCCAGAGAGGCAAGCTCGGCCATAGCTAATATGGGCGAAGGGCTGCATGACGTGGAGGAGGAAGGGAAGGAGGAGCAGGTGGTGGCTGTTCGAGTGGCTGAAGAGAGGGGAGCGAAGGCACGGAGTGGAGTTGCGGCTTGGGATTTGGCGAACTGGGCTGTCAATCAGTGGGTAGGTGAGGGTGGCCGGTCAATATGGTGGGGAGGAGCGGCGATGAGTTGCTCGGTACAGCAGGTGTGTGGTGGTCTGGTGGCAGCCATGAGAGGAGAAGTTTTATGGGGAAGGCTCTTGGGTTTCGGCAGAGAACGAATGGGAGGGGAGAAGAGATTTTTAAGAAGTGAGATGCAGATCTAGAAGTAAGCTTTTGAACGTATGTTAGGCAGAGTAAGAAATAAATAAAAGCAACCGAAAAAAAAGAAAGGAAATGGAATAGTCTCAGATTGATTCAACTAAAATATTTAAAGCAATTAATTGCTTGATTGATTGGACATCACGTTTGAATTTTGAAAAGGCACGGTAAGTTAAAAGTCTCCATTTCGGTACCGATACGACACACAGTTTTATTGTTTCCGTCGCGTACCGGACCTCAAAATACAGAAATGAATATACTGTGGAGATCAACACGATAAGACGATCAAAACGGTATATAGATATTGGTGGTACGATCATCGGATCAAAAATCGATAACCGGTACCGAAAATGCTGCTATTTGGTCAGAATTAAGATAAACGGAGCAGTAGAAGTCCAAATTTGGAAAAACGAATTTCGCAGTCTGATTCAGAATGATCTGAATAAATTTTCTCCTATTGACATATTTTGGTTTCGTAAAACTTTTAAATTCACTGTTATTAACCGGTTTGATTTGAAATAAAATTTCACAGAAAAATAAACTTCAATATTATCAGATGAAAATTTACCAGTGGCTATATTAAAATAGACATATTCCAAATAATAAATTTTTATTTTCAAATTTTATTGTTTAAAATTTCACAAAAATTCAATTAATTTAACAATAAAGTCACTAAAAGTTTAGGGTCGTTACACTCTCCCCCACTCAAAACTTTTCGTCCCCGAAAAGAGAGAAGGTAGGAGAATAGAACAACCAGGCAGAGGTAGGTTAAATGACAAGATTAAACAATTAATTTGAAACTATATATAAATTTTACTTGAAATATTCATTTGAAAACTTCATTTACAATTCAATTATTTTTAATACCTTAATATTTTCAAACCCCTTTGTAAAATTTCTTGCTTCCTTTATAAGTATCATTTATAGGTTTAAATAACACCTTTATAAATATATGTAAGCTATTTGAAAACAATTATTTACATTATTGCTTATTTTTACAAAGAAGCTATTGAAAACATTTAAATCCATAATTCATAAAAAAAAATCCTCAAGATACTATTCAAATATTATTACTAAACAAATAATCTTTTCTTTAAATATGTTGTATTTAATTAATAACTTCTAAAATATTTAACACTAAAATTTTCTATTTATAACACTATATTTTTTTTTATATTAAACCATATAGTATATAAATAAACAATATTTAAAAGGATATAGTCAACAAGGAAAAGAAGGAGGACTTGGAAAAACAGAATAGGTGAATAAATAAAGCTGAGCAGATAAGGTAGATTCAAGGAATAGTATCGGGCATGAATAATTAATTCAAACCATTAGAATTTCAATTTCGAATATTAATACAAAATTTCTTTGTTGGAAATACTTTAATAATAATAAAATATTTTTATAACAAAATACTTTTATAACTCGATGTTTCAACAAGTTTATCCTTGTTCCTGTAGACTCTAGTAGTGCGTTGATCAGGCGCAAAACTAGAATTCTCCAGGTACTTAGTAGACCTGTTTCAACACCTAGTGAAAATACTGGAAAAACTTTTAAAAACAGATATGGAAAGTACAATCCAATCAAAAACACAAACAAAACCTTTGTCTAACCATGGTTCGCAGATACACAATGGTTACGCCTGGGTCCCCCAGGAAACAATCCATATCCGTAAGCTTTCTCAGCCCTGCGAGTTACGCCATGATGACTAGTAGAATGCAGGATACACAATGGTTACGCCTGGATCCCCCAGGAAACAATCCGTACCCCCAGGCAAGACTCAACCAAGCATTTGCGCTACTATTCGCGACCTACACAGATTGCAGGATACACAATGGTTACGCCTGGATCCCCCAGGAAACAATCCGTACCCCCAAGCAAGACTCAGCCAGGCAGTTGCGCTATGCAGTCACGAGAGAAAAAATAAGACCATGGGTAACGCCATGGAATTCGAAGGACACTCGAGTATCATATCCGGAAAACCAACAATCAGAGAGAATAATATCGATAGAATGAATCCAAGATGTGGCCACAAATCGGATATCAAGCAGAAGGCACTTTCCATATCTTTACTTCGAAAATATGTATCATATAGTACCTTTTCAAATCACTTTCAAATATCGTACTTATATAATATCCATTATTGTAACGACCCTAGATTTTAATTTAATTTAAATTGATAATTTAATGAATTTTTGAATAAAATAGTAAATAAATTGATAAAGTAAGCGAGTTTCCCCGGATCCAAATTAAAATTTGTTAAATCTTCAAATTAAAATATTGTATATATAGGTGATTTGAATCTTAGATAGATGTTTAAAATACAAATAATAATAATAAATAATTTTGAATTTATGGTTTAATAAATATTTGGGTTAATAAAATATATATAGTAATACAAGAAATAAAATAACAAATACAACTTGAACAAAAGTAAAATAAATAATTTAAGTTAAAATAAAAGAGGAATAAAAATGAGACAATAAAACAAAAGAAATACAAGATAATAAATATACTACAAAAATAATACAAAACAAAGTAAGATAGAAATTCATTTTTAATTATAAAATAATAAAAAGAACTATGTAAATTCAAGTATAAACAAATGAAGCTTGTAAAAGAAAACATAACAAAATACAAGCAAGATATAAGTATATAGAAGAAATGTCTACCAGCACACAAGAAGTAGATAGGAATAAACAAGTAGCAAAAGTATGAAACAAAATCTTCTCAATGTAATGATCAACCGAGTTAAAGCAAGAGTAGGCAAGAAGAAAAGAAAAATAAATATCATAAGGGAATAACAAGTACTCAGGCATTTAATGCCTTCACCTTAGTACACAATATAATATGCATATCAGCCGAAGTAAGTATGGCAAAAGAACAACAAAGGAAAAAAAAGTATCAAAGCATTTAATGCAAGTGTCTTCAGCATGCTTTTTGTACAAAAAAAATACACTGCATACTTCTTTTTATATACATCCACAAACCTCACTTTCATTCGTTCATGAACATTAAAGCTAAGTCAGGAAAGAAAGAAAACATAAGTATCATCATTCAACTAAGCTACCATTCAGTTCAACTAAAAGAAAAAAAAAGAAATCAAGCATGCAAATTTTCAAAGCTTCCCAGTTCTTTTTCAAATAAGCTCTGTCTTCATTCCAGGAAACAGGTGAGCAACTATGTTTTTCTAGACTTCTTTGTTTTGACCAAGTGAGTAAACAACTTAAGAAATTTACGAATATTTGATTGTTGCTTGTTATATCTGAGTTTCGGAATTTCTTATTCATGCATATACAAGTATATATCCTCCTTGTGTATAGATATTGGAAGAATACAGATCTGTTTTGTGGAAAACTCCTCTGTTCTTTAGTTCAGAGTATTTAGTTCGAAAAGAAGAAAAAAATCATTATCTACTTACTTGATCTTTGTTAGGCCTTGGGTTCAAAAGAAAAAGTGCGTGTGTTAGTGTCAGTTAATTTTTAAAAATAATTTTATGAAGTATAAATATATCCAGGAGGAAAAAATCATATTTTTACTGATGAAACTGTAAAACTTGAAAAATTCGAATATAACAAAACCTTGATTCAAGTATATATCTCGGAACATAACTGAAAATGATGATTTTTAACATGAATCTGAGGATTTTTAGTGGGCTGTTGTATGAGCAATTTGATGATGTTCGAATTTGGCATTTTGATCGAATTCAGGCGACGTGTTGATCTGGGATGGTCGGGATTCCTCCAGATGATGGAGAAGTGATCGGGGAATTTAGGAAAAATGGTAGAAGGGATGGAAGATCACTGTAGTGATGATAGTGGGTGTTTCCAGTTTTTAACCCTAGTTTAACTAGGTTTAGTTGTTCGATCAACCACATATTCTACGATTGATCGAGTGTTCCTAGATTTTGGGAAACGGTAGTTAGGTCATAGTCGTAGTCGTCGCTGGAGCGGTGAATTTTTCTGGTGGCCGGAGCTTAGTGCACGAAGTGTTGACAGGTTTGTAGAGGAGATGGTTCCAGTGTGTTTCCAAGTTTCGTTCGAAGGGTTCTATTTTATTTCGATGGGGATACCGGCGATCTGAGTGGTGGGTTCGTCGGAGAAGATGGTCGCTGACTTGTGTGGATGGTCGCGAGGGGTCGGAGTTGGTTGCGGTGATCGTGCACGTGCACGTGGTGTCGTGTGCCGGTGGGTTTCAGGTCGAGGAGAAAGTAGTTTCAGGGGATCGAGTATTTGCGTGAGTTACTTCGGGTGTTACTCGAGTTTTGCACTGCAATGTGTTGTTCGATTTTGCTAGTTTCAACTGGGAAAGAACAAGGGAGGAAGGAGAAGAAGCATACGAGAAGGAAGAGAGGGGGGCTCGGGAAAGTTGGTGAGAAACTCGAAGTGACGCTCGAGTAAAACATAAGAAGTCCCGGGTGATTTTCTTCGAACTGCAATATTTTAAGAAAAGTTAATTAAGCCGATTATCTTTCAAAAAGTTTTAAACATTGTGGATTTAATAAGTGCTTAACAATTTTGAGTTAAGACTTTCATACAAGTTTTAATTATTTTAAAATGTTTTTAAAATCTTAATTTATGATTTAAATTAAGTAATCATTAAGTTAAGTACTAAATTAATTAACAACTAAGATATGTAAATAATAATAAATTGATTTTCAAGTTTAAAGAAGACTTTTAAATGTTAATTAAGATGAATAATTAATATTAAGTAATTAAATTGGAAAGTAATTAAGGATAATTACTTTATAGTTGAAATTAGAGATTAATTAAAAGTGAAAAGAAATGTTATTAGTTGATGAAGATAATTAACTAGAGATTATTAAGTAATTAAATTAATGTGATAAATTTTGATAATTTATTGGATTTATTAGTTAAGATAATCAATTGTAAATTGTTAATTACTTAATTAAAATAATTAAGGGGTTAATTTATCATGGAATTGGTTTAAAGGTTAAATTAATAAATTTGATAAAATGAGAATAATTGATTAAAGTGTTAACGTATATTTAATGATTTATAAATTAATAAAATTTGATAATTAATTCATAAGTAATAAATTTACTTAGAAATAAATTTGATTGATTAGGATTAAACCATTAATTAATCCTACTTATAAATGACTATTGAATGCTTGTCCTTACTTATGAATGTTTGGATTCTATTGATTATCGAATTGTTTGATATTCCTGATATGTGATGCTTTGTGATACATCCTGATTTATGTTGTGATCTGTAATTTACTTATCTACGATATATATTTTTCTGATCTGTGAATGAACGATAAGCATGATAGCTTATATCGTTTATCAACTATATTTCTGTATTCTAATCTGTGATGATTGAATGATGTTGCACTATTGTGTTAAACCCCTGGACTACACCATACACACACAAATATGGATTTCACGTGGAAATCGGTTAAGTCACAGATAATTTAAATTTGATGTTTTGAAATTGAAATTTTAAATTTCAATTGATTTTGAAATTTGAAATTTCGGTTTAAATGTGAAAAGCTTTTGAAATGGAATTTCAAAGATGAAACTTATTTTCGAATAACTTGATTAAGTTTTGAAGTTTAAATAATTTGATTTAAACTTAAATTCAAGATTTGAAAATTGAACTCTATGATTTGAAAATAGGGATTAGAGATTTTATACCTGTTATATATGAGTTAAACCATTTTAAAAAGTATTGATTTTGGAATGTGAATAAAATTAAAGGGTTTTAACTTGTGTAAATATAATTGGATTTTTCTTAAACGAAAACTATTTGTTTTCAAATAATAACAGCTTTCATATAAGAAGTGAACTTCCAATTTGTGTTGAAAGGTTTCAAATTTAAAATGAAATTGAAATGTTTTAAAAAGCTATGAATTAAATCTGTTTATTTTTAACAGATTTAAAATGGTGATTTATTTAACCATTCGAAATGAAATTGTTTTTGAAAGCTATGAGTTGAATCTTTGTTTTAAAGATTTAACGAGTTAATCAAATTGAAATGAGAATTAATTTGGAAAATCTGTGAATGAATCTTTTATTTAAAAGATTTAAATGTAGAAATTGTTTAAACTGTTGAGGGTTGTTTAAAATGAATCTTTTTGTTTAAAGATTAAAATGGTAATTTGTTTAAACCATTTGAAAGAAAGATTTTGGGTAATAAGTTGTGACTTAATTGAAATCCCATATCCATATGCTTTTTAATTGCGCTCACTATTCGGGTTAGCCGGGAAAGGACCTTTGGGTCGTATAACCCATTCCGAATAGTGATACGTCGTATATGGATGGCATTTGAAGACCGGTGATGAAGACCGGATATTTTCGAAAATGAAAGGACAACCTGTCGAATGTCTCTGCACTGAGTTGCTCCGGTATAGAGATTTATATCACTCTTTTTGTGACGGCAAGTCCGGACGTGATTGGAAATTATCCGGATTTGCAAGGGCTTCGTGAGAAGTGCCTTCGGTTCTGTTCGAACCCGGAACAGACTTGTATGGTTACATGTCTGACATTACACTTTGAGATATAAAGCCGATTTCTTTCAAATACATTTCTGTTGGTGGCGGAGAATTTATTCTCTTAGCTTAACACCCTTCTCTGAGACGTACAAGCTCAGAGGTTATGTAGTTGAAATTTATCAGCGATATATCCCAATTTGGTAATGTGGCATGTTGAGTGTTGCTGTGTGATGATCAGTGTTTGATCATTTGTGATATGATCATTTGTTTGATCATTTATCTTTGTGATCATAGGTTGATCATCTGTTGACCCAAAGCGTGGCTTTTTGAAAAAAGCGTAGCTTTGTGGACGAGACTTCGTCGAGCCTCACAACCCGGTAATGGTCGAAACAGGAATCGTGCGGCAAGGTTTTCAGGGGTAGCTCCCCTAGGGTATGACCATTCCTTCTGGAAAGGGGTAGCATCATGGTATGGAGCCCAGATACTTACTCATGTGGACACACTTTATTTATGACGTGTGATGTTGGTTTCGAGGCGCCTCGGTTAAAGGTCCCAAAGGACCGGGGGTGGCATATCTGTGGTTTCTTTTATCCCTTGGGGAAAGGGGTTGCCGGCCTTGTTTGGCAGAGAACGGTGTGGTTCTCGGAGCGTCCCGCCAGAGGCGTTTCTTTCGTGGAATAGGAAGTTCCTTAGCCTGACCATTTGATGGAAATCCATTTTCCAAATACGAACTTTGTACGGTTTTAGTTGTATTACCTGCCATGGAATGTGGTGGTAACCTGCTATTGAACATGGTAGCTATAGTAGGCATAAGTGCGAAATGTCTATGATGGCTAAGATTTATATTCTACTTTCAAAATTGTTTTCTGCACTATGCACTAGTAATAATATCAAATGATTTGATTTCACGTAGTAAGCATCTTTGACTATCATAAGGAGAAATCTCCTCCAATTCTGCGTTTGCATTGTGTGTGTGGCGGGAGGCCTTATGGTAGTTTCATTTTCAAAAAGCATTGCGAATTGACTTTAAAATTCTTTTGTTGTTCGTTTTTAAAGATAAACTGTTTTTGTTGCTCACACCAGTCCCATGACTGATCCGGAGTTTATTGTTCCTTTCCTAAACTCTGGGTGCTCATAATTTCCTACACGAGCAGTCTAGAGTTGGGTTTTTCAGATATTCAGATTTAGTAGATTATCTGGAGCTAGTTCAGTCTTTGGATCGGACTGCACTTACTTATCTTTGTGCATCATTATTGGGAGTTCGAGCTATATCTGGATTGGTGCTTTGAAGATGGAGATTATCCGCTGCTGATGTTATCTATCGTTTTCTTTTCCGCTGCTATTTGTTGTATCATATCTCTGATGTATATTGATATTCTTTGTATCACTCTGTTGTATCAAAAATTGTATATCAATGTATTATTCATTTATTCCGCTGTGTTATTTACTTAATGTTGTTATAAGCTCCGGCGACTCGGATTTGAACGGTCGAACCTACGGCATTCGAGTACGATGTAAAGTATGGATGTCGATTTTCGAGCGCGAAAAATCTGGGACGTTACAATTATATATAAGATCTAATTTTCAAATCAAATACTTTCCAAAATCAATAGTATATCAAATCATACTTATATAGACTTCAATTTTATAAGATTTCACTTTCAAATTGAGTACCTTTTCAAATCCATAGTTTTCGAATCAATTTCACACTCATACAAATCAATTTTATATAAGTTCGACAACTCCCAAATCAAGTATTTAGTAACACAAGGTTCTCAAATTTCAATTTGTTTCAATATCAGTTCAATTTCAAAATCACATACAATTTCACCAAATTATTTCTTCTCAAATTAATTATCTTTAGTTTCAAAGTTTCCAAAATAATAGATTTAGAAAATAAATCCAAATTTCCAAATCAATAATTTAAGTCAACCAATTCATTTCCAAAATCAAATGTTTTCAAAATCATCTTATACTTACGTAAGGTCTATCTTATATAAGGATCAAATTTTTCAAAATAACTTTCGCTGTATGAAGAGCCATATGGGATTTAATATCTTTGCTTTTATGGGTTATATATCTTTGTAATTTAAATTGGAAATTTTCTTTTAGTAAGCAAGATATTCTAACCTGACAGCTTTCAATTTCAGTGTCAAAATATATCAATGATATTAGAATATAAGATGTACATACGTCATCATTTCACAGAATCACATTTGATCGCTCGCTCGATCACACAAGTTCGTTTTCGAACTAGTATTGTCCATTCGACTTCCCTAATGCGGATTTCGATATGGTTTCTCGACTAGAAGCCATCAGTCTCCTTGCATAGCCATATACTATGATAGAGCATTCTAGAATTAAGCCCAAAATCCATATCAAATATTCGCCATCAAGAATCAAATGAAAAATCCTAACATGAAATGGTGTAATTCACCTCGAACTTGTGTACTCAAACTTGGATCAATTCAATTATGCGAATAAAACAGCATACGTACAACTTATATATTTATTCCAACTTGTTAAATATATAGTTTCATAAAGATGTTACTAAGTTAAAACATTTAAACTAAATTTTATTCAAAATATATTGAAGCCCAAATTCTTTCAAAACATTTCAAATCTAAATTCCATATTTAGAAAAATTCAAAATAGCCTTATTCATTTACTTAACAAAACAGTTTCAACTTATTTAAATCATATTACTTCATACTTAAACATTCAAAACAAACTTATATACTTTATCAAAATACTTTTCAAATTTCTTAGCTTTGAAAAGTTAACCTTGATTTGGAAGTACTCGAACTCCAAAATAGTCGAAGAAATCATTTTCAAATTCAAGAGTTGGAAATCATCAATAAATCAGTAAATAAATTTTTAATAGATAGGTTTATATCAAATTCGGAACACGAGGACTGAACACCGGCTTATTTCAAATCATTTCAAATATATATATATACATATATATTTCGAATATCAAATCTTTCTTCGGAATTTGAAATCAAAATTGGTTTCGCAAAATCACTCGCATAGCAATGCTACTAGAGTGGCCTCTCCCTCACTCTGAAACTCGAAAATCAATGTCGATGATGCGTGCACTCATCACCGAAATTATTTTCCAGCGACATAAGTGAGTTCTGGACTTCTATTTACTCAAACTTCTTTGAAATTTCTTCGAAATCATTGGAACTCATTTGAAGTCATTTGAAACATTTCTTATTCGGAAAATACTTTTAAATCATATTATTATTATAATATATTTCAAAATCTTAAAACCAATTTCAAAATACCGGAGTTCAATTCTCGAATTTCAAATTTAAAATCCTTCAATTATAAATCATTTTTAGATAAATCAAATTTCTTATATAGTTTTTCAAAATTACAAATCCTTTCAAAAATTCAAATTCTTATTTTAAAAGGGTTTATAATCTTTATCGAAAACATTACACTTTTATATATAGAATATAATAATTTCAATATATAAAACAATTTCCAAAAACACGAATAAACCCGATTTTCAAAGGATAATTTTGGAATGGATTTCAACAAAGACAGAGATTCAAATTAGAGGAACTCTTAATCAAATAGGATTCTGATTCGAAGATAGGCTCGAACGAAGATGAGATACTTAATTACAAACAGTAGATGGATACACTTATATAAATCGCGGGCGACCTTAACCGGGTCAACCGTGACTTCAAGAATATAATCGATGCGGAAATCAAAGGCAAATCGACATTCGATCGCCAGAGATAGAATTTGGCATATCAAGAGATAGAAACATCCAAACCGAGTGATATATAAATCTTCGGTGAATCAATGCCAATTGTAAAGGAGTTTCACCCCTTTACAAAACATTCAACGATCGGGGGAATCGCCTTTTCTTATAGAGATCATTCGAAGTGGAGTTATGGGATACTCCAGAATCAAAAGAATACAAATAGGGAGAGACCAGAATGAATTTTGGAACCGCAAAGAACATTCCAAAGTTCAAAGAAAATCGAGTCAAAAGGAAGAGATTCAAACTCGAACGAAAGTGATTCTGTAAATAAATTTACTATTTATGCTAAGTTTTGCCTAGAGCCAAAGCTCTGATACCAACTGTAACGACCCGCTATTTTGGACCATTCAAATCGACAATAAATCCACACATGCCCGACTTGAATAATTCAAAATATCAGATTGTTAATTTAAATTTGCAAAACTCAGCATATACAGTAAATAAATCAATCACAGAATCACAGACATAGAGTAATACAATAATACGCAGCGGAATAGATAAAATAGTAGTTCATGAAGCTACTATATCAACATCAGAGTTAGAAATAGAATACAACAGAATATCTCAATGCAGTGAAGTCTTCAGTACAACAGATGACTTCTCTGGGCGAATCAACTAGAAGAACTAAAAGCTGAGGCGATTGTTGGATCTCCAAAGGAAGCTCCAAACTCCAAATGTGAGTCTCAAATGCTGTATTACTCGGTCTGACCCGAGCGTAAAGCAAAACACAAAACACTCGAGTCAGGATTAACATTCTTATATCAATAAATCCAACTCAAGTGAAATATCAACTGAAATACAACTAACTTAGAGGATGTTTGGGATAACCATCCTCTAAGGATCTGGGGAACTATCTACAAGGTGGAAATATACATTATAACACCGTGGTCATTTCAAATAAATTTATACTTCAAAACCCAAATATCATTTCATTTCAAATATAACTATTTTCCAAGATATTATATATATATTAATTTATTTAAAAAGTAAAGCATTCATAATTTTCTCAAGTCTCGCAAATCGATTCAAATTAACTTTAAATTCCAAATTCAAATCTATTCAAGCTCAATTCATCAATTCAATTCAGTTCTAAATATACCATTTAAATTTTCAATATATTTCAAAGCTTTAATATTCAACATTTTCAAAGTTAAATTTAACAGTTTCATATAGCTCTTGATTTAACTTTATTATTATTTAATCAGGGAATATTCACTTAATAAATTCAATATCATTTAACTAGCCTTAAATTTCATTTTTCTAAATATTTCCTTAAATTTATTTAAACAAGAAATATTCATTAAATTATTTAAATCAAACTCAAGTTATAAATCATATCTTAAATCCCAATTTCAATAAGTTTTAAATCGGTTTAATTAAATAAAATTCTTTACTAACTTCGAATTATCTTCCCAACCTTAACTTATTCAAATTATTACTGAAATTTATTTTGAAACATAAATTTAAATACTCAACCATATTATATGTATTTAATCAATCATTCCCATTTATATATAATAATTTAAGGCTCAACATTTTAAAACCATATATTTCTTTCCAAAACCATAGAATTCGTTTTCAAAATATTTATATATATGGACCAACGGTGTCTGTATATATATTTATCATATGGTTAAGTGATACAAATATTTATCATTTCAATCCGAAATTTAAATATATACGGGTAGATATCATTCGACCCGTAATCCCAATTTCAATTCAAATGAAAATCGCTTGGGTTTATCATTTCAACCCATAATGATTTTCTCCTATTCTAAAGTCCGTTCGGGTATGTATCATTTCAACCCATAGTGATTTTATACTAACAGGGAACTTGCAGAGTGATAACAGATGTGATAATAAAATAACAACAGAAACAGGCATATATCAACAATATAAATAACAGATAATGGTGTCAGATATCACAGGTGAACAGATACAGATAATGACATATATATAACAATGTGAATAACTAACAGCAGCATATTTCAATTGACGTTTCAATTGAAATCAAATTTAATAAATATAAGAATATTAATCGTGAGTGATTGCTCACCTTTCGAGGCTAGAGAGAATAGACAACGAAATGGGTTACGGATCTAAACACGAGTTCCAAATCAAAGCAAGATTGGGCACGAATTGACGAACAAAGCTGATCAATAAGAATAGACAAAAATCAAATCAGAATTGGATCGATGAAGATAATTGATATAGGTGAACTTATATAACTCTATACATCCTATATCCAACACATATTAAATTTAAAGATATATTTATTTCAAAATACATTGTTTCAAATTAAAAGACACATAGAAAAATCAAACACATTATTTAATCAAACAGCAAATGCCACTATGTAAATGAAATTTTAGTTTATACCTAGCCTTACCTACTTATTATATTAAAAACCAACTTTTAAATTTAAGCACATACAAAGATTTAATTATTATAATATGTACATGCAAGCTTAAGAAAGAACACGAGTTATAGGAAGATACAACTTTACTTACTTTGTATAGACTTGTATTCTATAGGCAGTGACGGTACAAAAAAAATTTCAAACTCATATAACTATTAAAATAATGTGTATATATTTATATATAAGATAAACCACTGCAACCCAAACATATACCCCTGACAATGTCAAATACATATAAAACTTTATATATATACTGACCAAAATAGAATATAACAATTTATTATACTTGCTGTAACAACACCATATACGACTCATATATATACCTAACATAAAATGTACATTTGTATTTATACAGTAAGCAAAGTAAGAATTTCTATAACTTATATAAAGACCAACTTACAACTAAATATTATAATCACATAGATCCCATCAAACGGCAACCCAGAGAGTCACCAAAACTTGCTTTATAAAGTTTCATATATATACCGCAAATATAATCAAGCTTGTACCTACATACGAAAAGCACTTTATATTATAAACAACAACTATCATAAATTATCCTATCATATAAATATATAATGCCATAACTCTTTTAAAATTTGAGTATACTGTAATACTTCCAAATCAATTATAGGCAGACAAACATAGCCTATACCTTATGCAACTGTATGTAACTATATAGGTACACCCTTATATATGGACAGACTGTGATTCTCTTTTTTTTTAAAACATCCTTCCCAAAATCAAACAAACCTTAAAAAAAAAGACGCGTTCAAAATTATATTGTATACACATTAAAATAAACGTAGCATATATAACTAATATATAGATGGCTTTATAAACATGCAAAACTCACGGCCTATATATATAAATATACCTTATTGAAAATATACCAACAGCATATCTATATATAACAGACAATCCTATATGTAATTGACACATTACCAACTAACAAAAAATATACTTATATAAACATATATATATATATACACAAATCTATAACTAAACCTAAGTATATTATATGATATATATACCTTATATATTTCCAGAGAGGCAAGCTCGGCCATAGCTAATATGGGCGAAGGGCTGCATGACGTGGAGGAGGAAGGGAAGGAGGAGCAGGTGGTGGCTGTTCGAGTGGCTGAAGAGAGGGGAGCGAAGGCACGGAGTGGAGTTGCGGCTTGGGATTTGGCGAACTGGGCTGTCAATCAGTGGGTAGGTGAGGGTGGCCGGTCAATATGGTGGGGAGGAGCGGCGATGAGTTGCTCGGTACAGCAGGTGTGTGGAGGTCCGGTGGCAGCCATGAGAGGAGAAGTTTTATGGGGAAGGCTCTTGGGTTTCGGCAGAGAACGAATGGGAGGGGAGAAGAGATTTTCAAGAAGTGAGATGCAGATCTAGAAGTAAGCTTTTGAACGTATGTTAGGCAGAGTAAGAAATAAATAAAAGCAACCGAAAAAAAAGAAAGGAAATGGAATAGTCTCAGATTGATTCAACTAAAATATTTAAAGCAATTAATTGCTTGATTGATTGGACATCACGTTTGAATTTTGAAAAGGCACGGTAAGTTAAAAGTCTCCATTTCGGTACCGATACGACACACAGTTTTATTATTTCCGTCGCGTACCGGACCTCAAAATACAGAAATGAATATATTGTGGAGATCAACACGATAAGACGATCAAAACGGTATACAGATATTGGTGGTACGATCATCGGATCAAAAATCGATAACCGGTACCGAAAATGCTGCTATTTGGTCAGAATTAAGATAAACGGAGCAGTAGAAGTCCAAATTTGGAAAAACGAATTTCGCAGTCTGATTCAGAATGATCTGAATAAATTTTCTCCTGTTGACATATTTTGGTTTCGTAAAACTTTTAAATTCACTGTTATTAACCGGTTTGATTTGAAATAAAATTTCACAGAAAAATAAACTTCAATATTATCAGATGAAAATTTACCAGTGGCTATATTAAAATAGACATATTCCAAATAATAAATTTTTATTTTCAAATTTTATTGTTTAAAATTTCACAAAAATTCAATTAATTTAACAATAAAGTCACTAAAAGTTTAGGGTCGTTACAGGACTTGTAGTGTGATAACTGGGATGGTGTCAAGGTAAATAAACAAGCAATACAACAATCAATATCAATCCAATAATCAATTCAAATAATCCTAAAATAACCGTATTAATTCACATTGTTATTTGTGCAAATTAAAATAATTATTTCTAGAACCTACACTATCATTTCGTGTAGATTAAAGATTATTACACTTATTATTCTATGCAACTCTACACTTGACATCAATTATTCAATTTCATACTTCATCAATTAATACAATCATAAATTCAAATGGTTCAAGGTTAATCGACTATTTTTCTACGTGTCAATTAATTTTAACATTTAAAGGGGTCATATTATACAAATTTGTCTAATTAAATTCAACATATATATCAATTTCAAGTCGCTAACAATCCTACACCAAATTCAATTTCATATTTTTATCACTTCCTACATTAACAATTTTAACGTCCAATATCAATATCAAAACAATCAATCATCTATCAACCAAACTTGATTATCATCATATACGTAACAGATAAGGGTGTCTGATGTCACAGGTGGACTGATACAGGTAATAACATATATAACAGTGTAAACAACTAACGGTAGCATATTTCAGTTGTCGTTTCAATTGAAATCAAATTTAATAAATAAAAGAACATTAATCGTCAGTGATTGCTCACCTTTCGAGGCTAGATAGATTTGACGATGGAATGAGTTTCGAATCCAAGCACGAATTTCAAAGCAAAGCTAGATTGACCTGAATTGATGGACAAGCTGATATATATAAGGAATCGATGAAAATAAATCAGAAGCTGTTTGATGTAGACTGAACGAAATATATATATATTATTCTTATTATATTATCTTCTTAACCAATATAAATTTTGAAACTCATAAATTATATATATATATATACATTTTCAAATAAATACTAAATCTAAAAAAAATCTCAATATATTAATTAAAACTCAAACTCTGGTATACTCATCTATTTATCAACAAATATGTAAACATATACAACACACATATAATACTTTGAAATCAACAACATATTTATGTATACAACGTAAAAATCCCTTTTTACACATAGCAAACTAAGTCTTTATATATATAATACATACAGATGTAAAACTGTAACAAAAGAAATACCAGACTATGTACAATATATATAAGTATAACATATATAGTAGAAACAACTTTATAACTTTATATTATATATGTATAACTTATTAAATCCAACCTTCTTATTTTACATAAACTGAACAACTTTATAACTTTATATTATATCTGTATAACTTATTAAATCCAACCTTCTTATATTTACATAAACTGTCATAATTGTATAACCCAAATAAACTACGTTTTAAAAAAAATCCAAGTATATATATAAACAAATTTACTTTGTATATATGTAAGCAGGAAAACTTACATACAAACTGTATCTATACCTTTCGAAATTTTAAACATTGATTCAAAACATACTTTATTATAATATATACCCTATATATAGCCTAACTTACACAAACTTCATATTATCAGAACCTATACATATCAATACAAAGCCAAACTTATATATAAATAAACAAAAATATATATAACGGCTACAGGTACAAAAGCATATAACTTTATAATATAATACTTCGCAAGATAATATAATTATAAACTGTGTGTATATATGAAACAAAATCAATATATTAATAGAAAAATATTTTACCTATATATATGGAAAGAAAAGATGGTGGCCAGAGGGAAGATGATGGGGAGTCTTCGGCTACAGGGAAACGCATGGGACGGTGGAGGTGCCTAGGTGGGTAGGGCCGAAGGGAAGATGCGGTAAAGGGAAGAGGGAGGTGCTTCAGCAGTCAAGTGACGGAGGGCATCGACAAAGAGGAGGAGAGGATCGGTACTTGGTGGTTAGGTTGTATTGAAGGCGGAGGCAGGGGAGAAAGGTTGGTGAGGAGAGGGCACTGTTTCGGTGGAGAAGAGAGGGGCTGGAGTGGAGGGCTTTGGTGGTTTCGAGGCGAGTGGAAGCATATACTTCTCTCGGTTGTAAGGGGAGTGGAGGAACGGCTAAGCAATTTTGAGAGAAGGTAGGAAAGTGCAGAGGAGAAGAACAGTAGAAAATGAAAACGAAGAAAGAGGGGAAGAAAGTAAACAAATGAACCCGTATATGAAACGAAACATCATAAACATAAAATGGCAAAAGGAGATGACGAAATAAATTCAACTTACAATAAAGACTTTAGGGAATAGAAAAGGTTGCCTATTAATTTCTGAAAAATAATGAATGCAGTCACCATTTGAATTATCCGATAGATATAAATGGTCACGGAGGCCAAAATAAAAAGATTTAAATGCCGATACGGTTGACGTTTCACAGATTGCACCGCACCACGGATTCCGAAATAGAAAAATAAATATACCATAGAGATCGGCACGACAAGACGATCAAAACGGCATACAACTATCAGTGGTACGATTGAATTATAAAAATTCGAATTTTCTACTATAGAAAATGCAGCAAAAACGCAGAAAATTAAGATTGATGGAGCTAAAGAAGTCCGAATTTGGAAAAATGAAAAATAGCGTTTGCTCAGAAGATGGTTTAGAATTTTTCTATGTAAAAATATTTAGGTTCCGAAAATATTTTATTTTCATCGCTTTTTAACTGATTAAATTGAAGTAAATTTACGCACGAAATAAACTTTCATATTTTCGGACGAAAATTTACCAGTTGCTATGTTTAACTAGACACATTCCAAATATCAAATTTATATTTCAAAATTTTATCGTTTAAAATTTCATAAAATTTCAACTAATTATGTTATTAAAACGGTTAAAATTTACGGGTCGTTACACTCTCCCCCACTCAAAACTTTTCGTCCCCGAAAAGGAAGGAGATAGGAGAATAGAAACAACCAGATAGAAAATAGATCGGAATACAAGAAAAACAATTAATTTTACCATATAAATTTCAATTTAAATAAATTTATATTCAACAAATTTCTTTTAAATTCAAGGTTTTCATTAAATTGAATTGATTTAACATTTATTAATGTTAGGTACAAAGATTCTTTTCAAATGAAATTCAACTTAAATTCAATTATTTCCAGATACTCTCTTAAGTTGATTTAATTCAATTTATTAACTTTCAAAACAAATTTTCTTCTCTAGTATTAATCACACCTATTATTTATTTAACTTATTATTCTATTTATCTCCATAAACATTTTATAATAAAATTTAGGTGAATAACATTTATTGTACGCACTCACATTTAATTTATAAAGACAATTTATTGTATATTATCCAACTTTCTTAAATTAACAATTTCAAAAGTCCTAAATTTGAATAGTCATTTATCATAATCATACTTTATTCAACAAATTTAATTCTTCTTTATTCCAAATTATTATTAAATTTATTCTACTTAATATATCTTATCACATATATATTAAGTATATTTACATTTATTATAACTACACAAATTTATTTGAAAATTCCTTGATATCATTTATATTGTATAATATTCAATTACATAATTAACTTTTGAATTTTTGGTAAGTTATATTGAATGCAAATCGAGTATTATAAAAGTAAATTTCTAATTAAATTCTCTCAAGTTTAAATATTAATTCAAAAGTTTGGTTTCATTTATAACTGAAATCATCTTTTACCTAGATTTTAAGAATTAAATTTCCGATTAACACTAAACAATTTAGAGATAATTATATACATACAATTTAACCAAGTCAAATCTAAATCAAATACTAATATATATATATATATATCATGTCATACTTTTGAAATTTCAAATCAAATTCATTTCAAACAGAAGTGTAGCAAGCTACTGATGGTCTCTCCACTTCGAAACTCAAAAAATGAATGTCGATGATGTGGCCGCCATCACCGAAATTATTTTCCAGCGACAAAAGAGAAGAGCACTGATTTAATCATTTAAAATTCTTTGGAATTGATTTCTATTCGAAATTACTTTTTATAATATGCATTTTAAAATTTAATCCCAAAGTTTGAAAACACCGGAAATTAAATTCTCACATTCTTGATTTAAATTCATTTCAAATATCAAATCAAATTACAACCAAGTTTATAAATTCATTTATTTATATTGCAATAGTCAATGGTTTACAAAATAATAAATGAAAATCGATTATTATCATTTCTGACTACAAATTTATTAACAATTTAATTTGAAAAAAAAATTACACTTATATATAATATAATCATATAAAATTTGTTACATTTACTAAATTTGAAAACAATATTGTGTCAGTTTGCTCTGTTAAAGTGTTTTAGAAATCCTATCGATAGCGTTGATCAAACGAATCGATCGGAAACCCAAATCAACATCAACAACTCAAACAACACAGCATATATTAAAGCATTTATATATATTAGTTTACAAATACCTTTCTTTGCTCGACGATACAGGAATGAATTTTCAAAATACGGATAGGGTTTCAAATTTGATCGACTCAAATCAAAGAGAAATTTGATTCGAAGATAAGTTCGAAACAAAGATATGATGATTAATAACAAAGTAGGAAGATTGATAAATTTATATAAATCGCGGGCAACCTTAACCGGGTCAACCGTGACTTCAAGAATAAGATCGATGTGGAATTTCGAGGTAAATCGATATTCGATCTTAAGAAATAGAATTCAGGTATAGCAGGAGATAGATAGCATCGTAAACCGAGGATACATAAATCTCTAGTAAATCAATGCCTATTGTAAAGGAGTTTCACCCCTTTATAAATCATTAGAAGTTTGGCGAGACCGCCGATTCATTATAAAGATCATTGGAAGTGGAGTGATGGGATACTCCGGAATTGGAAGAAGACGAATAGTGAGGGACACGAATGAATTTTAGAACCGCAAGGAACGTTCCAAAATTCAAAGGAATCGAGTCAAAAAGGACGAGGTTCAAACTTGGATGAAAGTGATTCTGTAAGTACATTTACCATATATATTAAGTTTTGCCTAGAGCTACCAAAGCTCTGATACCAACTGTAACGACCCGCTATTTTGGACCATTCGCATCCGCACATGTCGGACTTGAATAATTCAAAATACCGAATTGTTAATTTAAATTTGGCAAAACTGGGCATATATAGTAAATAAATAATCACAGATCACAGACACAGAGTAATAAATGCAGCGGAAACAAAAGATAGTAGTTCATGAAGCTACTATATACATATTAGAGTTAAATAAGGTACAACAGATGTCTCGGATACAATAATCAAATAAAAGAATCAGAATACATCATTAGAATCAACTGAATATCTGGAAGCTGGATAGATAGCTGGATCTCCAAGCGAAGCTCCAACTCTAAAGGTGAGTCTTGAATACTGGTATTCTCAGTCTGACCCGAGCGTAAAGCAAAACACAAAACACTCGAGTCAGGATTAACATTCTTATATCAATAAATCCAACTCAAGTGAAATAGCAATTGAAATACAAGTAACTCAAAGGATGTTGGAATAACCATCCTTTAAGGATCCGTTAAACTATCGACTATGTAGTAGTGTACGATAAGTAGATAATGCCTATCAGTAATATAAAGTATCAAAATAGTGTTAAGGCGTTACCATTATCCCCCTTAACACATTTTATATAAGCGTTATAGTCTATACAGCACTGTAAACTCCACCGTAAACTAGTGTGCTATCAGGGAGTACTCCATAGGTATAACACAAAACAAATCGTAGTGGTCGCGTATTTAGGGATACAAGTATGACAAGGCACATGAGGCAATACCCAAGGTAGTGAAACTACCGTTTGCCTGATCTGGACTGGTGAGAACGCATCGCCGCAGCGATCGCAACACCGCGAAACAACACTCCCAAATCAAGGGTGCACCAATCGACAAAAGTAATGAGTAGTTTTCGAAGAAGTGTGTTCGCTCGAGGCAGCTAACCCCCATTTGGCCCGGCACGGCTCCTGTTTTAGTCATTTCCAATTTGACACAAGTGTCAAGGCTATCCATTATCGTTCTCTTTCTTCAGTCATCACGTACATCATTCCAACCACTTCATTTTGGATCACACTCCGCGTATAGTTATTAAAGTGGTTTTCGGTTTAGACAGTGAGTATGTCCCTAACCGATTCCGGTCTCTTTAATAACTTTCGTGATTATTACACCGATTGGTTGTTTAATATATTTCAAAACCAAATCAATTTCAATTAGAATTTATAAATCAACATTTCATTTGTCTTTCTAAATCAATTTCCATACTTTATGTTTCACAACTTTCAAATTACCATTTCAAAAATCTTATAATACAATTTCTATTTTTTATTTAAACCATTCCAATATTCATTTAATTCGTATATAAGTTTCATTTCGAAATCATTTAAAATGATTTAATTTACATTCAAATCAATTTAAATCCATTGATCGATTTTTCAATATTCATTAAGCAAATTTCATTCAAAACAATTTCTATTTAATTTCCAATTCATTAAATCAATTACTTAAGTTCAACTTCATTATATCAAAACATCAAATTGAATTATATTAGATTCGTCAAATCAAATTCTTTAAATTACAATCTCACATTAATTTCAATAAATCACATTTTTATTTCTTGTTAAAGAAAATTTAATTTCACTTATTTATTTACTCAGTTACACATTTCAAAACTCAATTAATAAAGAAACTAAATTTCACTTATTCAAGAAGTTCAATTCCACTTATTAAAGAATTCAATTTATTTAATTATTAAATAATTCAATCTCATTTAATTATAAAATAATTTCAAAACTTAATTATTAAATAATTTCAAACTTAATTTTTAATAATTCCAAATTTTAAAACAACGTTCTTTCATCAACTACTATGTTAACATTTTGATTCAGATTATTAAATGTTAACATTTCCTTTCATTAAAATTCAAATTCCAACTTCATTTCAAAACCTTATCATTTATTCAAATAAAATCTTTATTTTATTTTTAAATCAAATTATTGACCAATCGGGTTTTATTTCATTCTCTATCCTAAGTCAAGTTCATTTTGGGTATTTATCATTTCAACCCGATTCCAATTCAATTCAAAAATCAAAGCATAGCAAAGGGAACTTGCAGTGTGATAACTAGGATGGTGTCAAAGTAAATAAACAAGCAATACAACAATCAATATCAATCCAATAATCAATTCAAATAATCTCGAAATAACCGTATTAATTCACATTGTTATTTGTGCAAATTAATATAATTATTTCTAGAATCTACACTATCATTTCGCGTAGATTAAAGATTATTACACTTATTATTCTATTCAATTCTACACTTGACATCAATTATTCAATTTCATACTTCATCAACTAATACAATCATAAATTCAAATGGTTCAAGGGTAATTGACTATTTTTCTACGTGTCAATTAATTTTAACTTTTAAAGGGGTCATATTATACAAATTTGTCTAATTAAATTCAACATATATATCAATTTCAAGTCGCTAACAATCCTACGCCAAATTCAATTTCATATTTTTATCACTTCCTACATTAACAATTTTAACGTCAAATATCAATATCAAAACAATCAATCATCTATCAACCAAACTTGATTATCATCATATACGTAACAGATAAGGGTGTCTGATGTCACAGATGGACTGATACAGGTAATAACATATATAACAGTGTAAACAACTAACGGTAGCATATTTCAGTTGTCGTTTCAATTGAAATCAAATTTAATAAATAAAAGAACATTAATCGTCAGTGATTGCTCACCTTTCGAGGCTAGATAGATTTGACGATGGAATGAGTTTCGAATCCAAGCACGAATTTCAAAGCAAAGCTAGATTGACCTGAATTGATGGACAAGCTGATATATATAAGGAATCGATGAAAATAAATCAAAAGCTGTTTGATGTAGACTGAACGAAATATATATATATTATTCTTATTATATTATCTTCTTAACCAATATAAATTTTGAAACTCATAAATTATATATATATATACACATTTTCAAATAAATACTAAATCTAAAAAAATCTCAATATATTAATTAAAACTCGAACTCTGGTATACTCATCTATTTATCAACAAATATGTAAACATATACAACACACATATAATACTTTGAAATCAACAACATATTTTTGTATACAACGTAAAAATCCCTTTTTACACATAGCAAACTAAGTCTTTATCTTATATATAAAGCAAATACTTGATGTGGTGAAGCCTTTTTTGAATTGCCCAAAATGCCCTTCGTTTCCTTGAGCAGAAAATTTTCTTATTCACGTTGAGTGTGTGTTTGTCTTTTTATTCATAATACAACACGTTCCACTTTCCGTGCCCCACTTTCCCTACCCCATTTCTTTTCTAAGTCGGTTCTCCACTCTATTCGTCTCTTTGCCTCACATCACTTCTGCAGCCCTAACCTCTACACCAGCAAAAATCAAACTAACCAACATACTGATATACCTAATTAGCAATTCAAAATGCCAGTTCCATGCGACTTTTATTCTATAATGACATTCGACATCTCATGAAGATATTTGAAGTATTAGAGTCTGAGAAAGAAAGCGAGAAGGTATGAAACGGTTGGATACGAAATGATCTAATTCGGTAAAAAAGTAATTTCTGAATGTCATTATGCTTTGAGGTTTCTTCACAAGTTTTTTTGTAGGTGTTGGTCCATTTTCATTGTAGATCGAATGTGAGAGCTGCTATTTATGATTTGACGAGTTGGGGATGATAACTTGGTTGATTGAATTATTAGATTGGAAAGCAATTCATCTACTATCAATGGTATAATATTTACGTCTCGACCTCTTCTTTTTCTGAAATAATATGTTTACATCCAGATCAAATTAAATGAATTTTTAAATTAGTTTACTAGACTTAATTACATCACTAGAATTCATCTATTATACTGATTTACTACCATGATGGTCATCAAAATAATTTAAGAGATCCGATATCATATAAGAGACTATCGTATGAATTAAATATGTTTACCTTTTTTTGGTAAGTTTAATTTTTGGCTTGCATTGGTCCCAAGGCTACTGTTTTTTTAAATATGTACTGACATTTTATCACTTAGTTTTAAGTAATGTTGTTTTGGAGTTTAATTTTTGAAATAAAATATACATAATTCAAGTATTGTTGGCAAATTCTATCATAGAACCAATTGATTTTCCAAAAAGAAACAATCAATATTAAACGACATCGGATCATTCCATCATTTTCGGTCAGTAGAAGATAATTTCATGTTGATCTTACTTCCTGTAAGTTTGGCAATTATATAACTTTCTTTTAAGCAATAACATTTTATAGTTTGAACAATCACATCTTCTTCAATTAATTGATTACAGTTATTAAACATTATTAAATAATTAGACCATTAGTTAGAATTAAATAATTCCTCAACAAAATAATCAATATTAATTCTCCATTCGTTTCCATTCATAAAACAAAAAACTACAAGATGGAATCAAGACTTACTAAAGGATAAATGAATTTCAAAGAGAAAATATTGTTTTCGTTTTTATTATAGTATAGTTCAACATCCTCAACTTATTTGAATTCATATTTAGTGAGGTAGTACTAAATTACAGATATTTCATGTTGTGAGACTATAAACAAAAAGTATATCCATCCTCTTATTAATAATTTGGATAATTAATATTCAAAAGATTTGGTCTCATTTATGTAAATGATTTGGTTATGGCATATTATGAATTATTTGTAGAACTGATTTAGATTAATTATCTACATTCCGTCCTCTTTAAATATGGACTAAATGTAGTTTAAGTCATTGTCATTTATTTTAAAGGATACGCTTGAGATCAGGTTAAAGGTGGTTTGGATGATCCTTGCTATTGATCGTCATTCATTTCACTTCACATATTACCACTACCCCACAACAACTAATTTTATAATCACTAATTATTCCTTTGAACTTAAACCATAATTAGAAGTCTTAGAGACAGCGAATGCATAATTATAGTAACATCATTTGAATCTGTTATTGTTACAATAATGTTATATGAATTGGTTTTCTGATAAATGAATTAATTTGTATTGTAAATTTGGGTTGTAAATTGTTTCTTTTTAAGCAATATCATTTTACACATGCACACCTTTGATTTTATTTATGGAATTAAAGTTATTCTTAAACTTTAAACATTAATTAGAATTGTGTTTCCCTTGAAAGAAACGGTCAATATTAAATTCCAAGTGACTCTTCCTTGATTTTTGTTTACGTTGAAAGAAAAATTCGGTCAAACTTGATCCCTCCACACCTTTTAAGGTAAGATTAAAACTTTCTTTTTCATGCAATACCATTTTGTTGTTCGTACCTCCATGCCTTTTCCTATAATAATGGAATTAGAGTTATCATTAACCTTACATAATTAATTTGAATTTATATAGTTCTCCTAAATAACAATCAAACATTACGAGAAACCCACCCTTCGTCTTTGTTCAGAAAACAAGAAATTATAAGATGGAATCAACATATGATAAAGAAAGAAATGAGTTTTAAAGATCAAATATTTCTTTTATATGTTTCATTTTCCATAGTAGATAGAATGGGGAAGTTGCTATTTATGATTTGAAAAGAATTGGTGATGATAACTTGGTTAGGTGAATTATTATATTAGAAAGCAACTTGCTACTATTAGTATTGCATTTGTTTACTTCAGGTGATAGTGTTGTATATATCATGGTCATAATTTTTGCAGATGCACATAGTAATCCTTAAGTCACATTAATATCGCTTCATATATTAATTGCATTCAGACTCACTTTATTGTATTTAGCATGTATATACATATAGTTTTACAACATATAGAAGCCATTCATTTTCCATTTTTAGCATACAAGAGGAAGAGCTCTAAAGTTTGGGTAGTACTAGCAAACTGATAGAAGCAAAGGGTACCATTATATAGCATAATCAATTTAATCATAGTTTTTATGTTAATATTTTGATGACCTCCATATTATGTTTAGTTCATTTGTTGTTTGGGATGCAACTGTCTAATTCTGCAATGCACCATGCAAGTCCAACAAATGATATAATAGTGGATGATGTTGTTCCTGAAGAACAAGTGGCATGAGTTTACAATATTTGCTTTTCATCTGTAACATTGATTATGCATTACAAATCAATAACTTATTAACAGATTCATTTCTATTTGATGCTTTGTAGTTTGCGGTACTCCTTTACCATTGAATTTTCTGCTTGGTTAATAAACCATGTTGGTGATAGTGTAGTTTGTTGTTTTCGTGCATATTACTTTGCTTTTTTATGTTTATACAGTGGTTAAACTCATCTATGATGCAAAGTTTACAAAACCATAAGTTGGATATGCTATACAATGAGCTGCAACGACAGAGGAGGAAAACTAGATAGTCAGAATTGAGTTGTATGTGGTTACAACGCAGTTTTCACTGAAATGTGTAACCTGAAGAGCTATAAGACTGGAAAATTGATGAAGTAGTTTCATTATGAAATGTCATATTTTTGGCCAATGCAAGTTTTGGGTTAGGTGGAGTGAGATTGTTCAGTTGGTGGTAAGTCCATAAAGTGAACTGTGTGAAGAGGAGATAGGATAGATGATCGATGAAGTCCAGTAGACGATGAAGAATATTAGTTTAAGGATTCAAATCTGGCATGTGAGGCTATGGGTGCAGGGAAATGGGTATGTGAATGTGACTGATAAGGAGAAATATATGTATGAGTGGATAATATCTTCTATGTTTTTTAAAAAGATATGTATTTAAAAAGGTATATGAGGCAGTGCACCGCGACTGCCTCTCTTGACACAGAGATTAGAAGTAGGCCTTATCATCACAATTGTAGCTGCGTGTTTTATACTTCTCAAAGCAGATGTCATGATATGAAGTGTCCCCAAAGCATGGTGTCCTATAAGGGAATTGACAGATTTTTAGAGGGATTGACTATGTTCATCTAACTCACCTGCTTTAAATTCAGCGGCAAAAGGAAAATAATGCTATTGCCATGACTATGTCTTTGATGATTATATAATTATATTCGCAGTTGACTTGAACATGTAGATTAATCCTTCTTTTTTCAATCATTTAATTTATGCATCAACTTGGAACTGCTTCAATGGTGGCATGGCTGGTTCTGTAACACATGTTAGTTACTCATGATTTCCATGTTCCTCTTATTTAATTTAGTAAAATAGTTAGCTTTTTAATAATATTAATTGTACCGAATTTATGAACATAATAAATACTATTTTTAGTTCCGCAGGAAAATTCAAGATGCATATGTGCTATAAAGGTTAAAATAAGAAGGGAAAAGTACCTTATAAGCATTGGATTAACCAAGTGAATAAGCAATTTTCACGAAGGTCTAACTTCTCTTATATGAAAATATGATGTAAATCTTTTAAACCCCATTAGTAAATAGAAAAAGAATATCATTTATCTTTGTACACGATAAGATTCATATTTTCATTGATAACGAGCAATAAATTTATTATTCTATAATAGTTAATTTGAAACCAGAAAATGTGTATCTTAGATTATTGATACTTTCTTTTTTATGTAAAGTTAGGTGCTCATATATAACTTTCAGTTTCATAGTTTAGATATTTTCACTGCTATAAGATAATTGTTCGTTAATCTTTTAATATTGATTATGTGTACATATATTACTGTTACTATATAACAAAATGATTAACTCACCTTTCTCTTTGTGCACGTCCATTGGACGTGCCTCAGTACTCGTATATATAATACATACAGATGTAAAACTGTAACAAAAGAAATACCAGACTATGTACAATATATATAAGTATAACATATATAGTAGAAACAACTTTATAACTTTATATTATATATGTATAACTTATTAAATCCAACCTTCTTATATTTACATAAACTGAACAACTTTATAACTTTATATTATATATGTATAACATATTAAATCCAACATTCTTATATTTACATAAACTGTCATAATTGTATAACCCAAATAAACTACATTTTTAAAAAATCCAAGTATATATATAAACGAATTAACTTTGTATATATGTAAGTAGGAAAACTTACATTCAAACTGTATCTATACCTTATGAAATTTTAAACATTGATTCAAAACATACTTTATTATAATATATACCCTATATATAGCCTAACTTACACAAACTTCATATTATCAGAACCTATACATATCAATACAAAGCCAAACTTATATATAAATAAACAAAAATATATATAACGACTACAGGTACAAAAGCATATAACTTTATAATATAATACTTCGCAAGATAATATAATTATAAACTGTGGGTATATATTGAACAAAATCAATATATTAACAGAAAAATATTTTACCTATATATACGGAAAGAAAAGATGGTGGCCAGAGGGAAGATGATGGGGAGTCTTCGACTACAGGGAAACGCGTGGGACGGTGGAGGTGCTTAGGTGGGTAGGGCCGAAGGGAAGATGCGGTAAAGGGAAGAGGGAGGTGCTTCAGCAGTCAAGTGACGGAGGGCATCGGCAAGGAGGAGGAGAGGATCGATACTTAGTGGTTGGGTTGTATTGAAGGCGGAGGCAGGGGAGAAAGGTTGGTGAGGAGAGGGCACTGTTTCGGTGGAGAAGAGAGGGGCTGGAGTGGAGGGCTTTGGTGGTTTCGAGGCGAGTGGAAGCATATACTTCTCTCGGTTGTAAGGGGAGTGGAGGAACGGCTAAACAATTTTGAGAGAAGGTAGGAAAGTGCAGAGGAGAAGAACAGTAGAAAATGAAAAGGAAGAAAGAGGGGAAGAAAGTAAACAAATGAACCAGTATATGAAACGAAACATCGTAAACATAAAATGGTAGAAGGAGCTGGCGAAATAAATTCAACTTACAATAAAGACTTTAGGGAATAGAAAAGGTTGCCTATTAATTTCTGAAAAATAATGAATGCAGTCACCATTTGAATTATCCGATGGATATAAATGGTCACGGAGGCCAAAACGAAAAGATTTAAATGCCGATACGGTTGACGTTTCGTAGATTGCACCGCACCACGGGTTCCGAAATAGAAAAATAAATATACCATTGAGATCGGCACGACAAGACGATCAAAACGGAATACAACTATCAGTGGTACGATTGAATTATAAAAATTCGAATTTTCTACTATAGAAAATGCAGCAAAAACGCAGAAAATTAAGATCGACGGAGCTAAAGAAGTCCGAATTTGGAAAAACGAAAAATAGCGTTTGCTCAGAAGATGGTTTAGAATTTTTCTATGTAAAAATATTTAGGTTCCGAAAATATTTTTTTTTCATCGCTTTTTAACCGATTAAATTGATGTAAATTTACGCACGAAATAAACTTTCATATTTTCGGACGAAAATTTACCAGTTGCTATGTTTAACTAGACGCATTCCAAATATCAAATTTATATTTCAAAATTTTATCGTTTAAAATTTCACAAAATTTCAACTAATTACGTTATTAAAACGGTTAAAATTTACGGGTCGTTACACTCTCCCCCACTCAAAACTTTTCGTCCCTGAAAAGGAAGGAGATAGGAAATAGAAACAACCAGATAGAAAATAGATCGGAATACAAGAAAAACAATTAATTTAACCATATAAATTTCAATTTAAATAAATTTATATTCAACAAATTTCTTTTAAATTCAAGGTTTTCATTAAATTGAATTGATTTCACATTTATTAATGTTAGGTACAAATATTCTTTTCAAATGAAATACAATTATTTCCAGATACTCTCTTAAGTTGATTTAATTCAATTTATTAACTTTCAAAACAAATTTTCTTCTCTAGTATTAATCACACCTATTATTTATTTAACTTATTATTCTATTTATCTCCATAAACATTTTATAATAAAATTTAGGTGAATAACATTTATTGTACGCACTCACATTTAATTTATAAAGACAATTTATTGTATATTATCCAACTTTCTTAAATTAACAATTTCAAAAGTCCTAAATTTGAATAGTCATTTATCATAATCATACTTTATTCAACAAATTTAATTCTTCTTTATTCCAAATTATTATTAAATTTATTCTACTTAATATATCTTATCACATATATATTAAGTATATTTACATTTATTATAACTACACAAATTTATTTGAAAATTCCTTGATATCATTTATATTGTATAATATTCAATTACATAATTAACTTTTGAATTTTTGGTAATTTATATTGAATGCAAATCGAGTATTATAAAAGTAAATTTCTAATTAAATTCTCTCAAGTTTAAATATTAATTCAAAATTTTGATTTCATTTATAACTGAAATAATCTTTTACCTAGATTTTAAGAATTAAATTTCCGATTAACACTAAACAATTTAGAGATAATTATATACATACAATTTATCCAAGTCAAATCTAAATCAAATACTAATATATATATATATATATATCATGTCATACTTCAGAAATTTCAAATCAAATTCATTTCAAACTGTAACGACCTGACTTTTTCTCCACAGAAAGTCGTATCATTAATAAGAAAGAAAGGGGTAGAAAATAGAAAAGAAGAGAAGAAAGAAAGAAACAACAACAACGATCTCACAGCGGAACGAATAAATTATATTAATAACATATACTATTACATAGTATACAACACTTTACAGAGTTACACAACATATACATCACTTACTAGACAGTTATAACATCTGTCTAGACATTACAACTCAATACACTACAGAGATACAGACACAGCGGAACTACTATATATATCTACAACGCTGAAGCCTCCTGCTCCATTGCTCCTCCACAATTCGTCAAAGCTAAACCTGAATCCCTTGGCTACTCGTAAAAATTTGAGTACCCAAGAGTTTATAAAACAGAAATAAACAACTTGGGTCAGACATGGGTCTGGTGTGAGTAACAGGTTAAACTTGCTTAACTTCAAAACCTTTAGAAAGAAAAGGTGTCACGTAAAACTTCCCACAAATAAACATAGGTAAGTTTTTACCTTACGCTAACCAAAACATTTGATAGGAAATCCAGTTATATTATAATAGGGTCTAGGGTTTTCAAATAAATATGAAATAGCTGAAATTGTTACATTATTAAATTCCAGCATACTAGCCACAAAGTGGGTTATACAATCAAAACCGTAAGGGCACGTAGGAAGAATGGGTTTCCATACAATGGCAGGGCTACTGGGGTACCGCCCGTCACAGTACGTGGCCTAGATCACCGTACCGAGGAGTACGCCCGCTCCCCTGCAACACAAAGCCGGAACCATCCCTTACTGGATAATCCCGAACAAGATAACCCCGTAGTTGGCGCGACCAACCACACACTAAGCCGAATAAAAAGAAAAGGGACCTCTAGACAGGGATCTATCTTGCTCTCAGTGGGTGCTACCCACGAAGCCTTGCTGCACCTCCCCTGTTTTAGCCATTCCCGGTTGATGAGGCTTGAGGTTACGATTACCTTTAATCAGAACATATCACTTAGAATGCTCATCGTCCGCCTGACGATGTGCTGAAAGCATTCAATCCATACAAGTTCGTTCCGGGTTCGAACGAAACCGAAGGCATTATCTCGTTACACTCGTTTTGGAATCACCCTCAGAGTTAACGACAATAACCCTTGCACTCTAAATCTTCATCTTCACTTGAGATTCACGACCTATCGTAAATTTGGATCGATGTGGTATTCGGGTCTCCAGACCTGGAATTCCGGTATACGGAAACCCGATCCCGGTCTCATCGAAATCCAAAACGTATCTTTTAAGGCCAAGTTGTTTAAAGGTTTAAACAATTTAACTTATCTATATTCATAGAGATAGAAAAATTCACAAATCACAATTGATAATCACATTATCAAATAAACAAATGATTCATAACCAAATAGGTAATCCATATCAACATCACAATAGTTAATCTATATTACCATCATAATGCAACCAAGCATTCATACTACACAACATTTCTTATCTCATTTCTGAGATTACATCCATTCAAGACAATCAATGTCATCCATTCTTATATAAGCAATGATTTACTTAATCACAACATAATTAATTTAAAATGAATTAAATTAACTATCTCTATCTTTAATTAATTTAAAGTGAATTAAATTAATTACTTCATCTCTTAATTAATTTAAAATAAATTAAATTAATTACTTCATTATAATTCTTACTTATATAATCATTAATTAATTACAAATAAATTAATTAATCTTCTCTAATTATCCACTTTAATTAATCGCCTTGATTAATTATACTTTAATTACATTTAAGTAATTATCCTTAATAAATTTCACAAATTAATTATTCTTAACCAAATACAGTAATTAACCTTTAATTACTTCATTAATTAATTAATTATAATTAATTACTTTAATCCTTAATTAATTACAATTAATTACTTATCATTTGATTAATTAATCTTAATTAATCAACTTTTAATTATATCATTAACTAATTATAAACTAATGATCCCTAATTACAATCTTTAATTATTTTATTAATTACATTAAGTAATTATTCTTAATTAATCCATAATTATTAATCACCTTTGATTAATATAATCCAGTAATTAACTTCCCTTAATTACTTCCATTAACTAATTACTTTTTAATTAATTATCTTAACAATTAATTAATTACATTATTAATTAACCTTAATTAAACCACAATTATTAATCATCTTTGATTAATCTAATCCTTTAATTTATTTAATTTAATAAATTATTAAATTAATAACACTAAGTGATTAACTCTTAATCATTTCCATTTAATAAAATAATTATCCTCTAATTACTCTATTAAATATTTTATCTTTACTAAATTACATCTAGTAATTATTTCTTAATTACTTCATCAAGTAATTATACTTAATTAATTATAAGTAATTATCTTTAATAATCACTAATTTATTACTTAGTTAATTATTTAACTAATTATTTAAAATTAATTAAATAATTCTTAACTATTTATACTTAAAGACCTTAATTAAGAGAAACCATTTATCTTAATTAAGTTATTATCTATTCTTAAATCATTTTCAATAAATGAATTATCCTTATTAATTTCACATATTAATTTCCTTTAATAAATCAAATCTTAATTACTTAAGATCAAATCTTTATTATAATTAAACAATTACAACATTTAGTTTTTACCTTTAAAATCTTTGAAGCTTTTCAAAGTTATTTAAATAATTTTTAATACAAAGATCATTTTACAAATCTAATTTCTATTCTTTAAAACTTATTTATTTAAATTATTTAAATCTTGTTAAAACAATTTTAGAAAACAATCTAGTTTAATAGTTAATTCTTGTTTTACCTTGTTTTAAAAACTCAGGAACCATGACAAAACAAAGTTTTCTTTTGTTTTAAACTTTAAAACACTTCCTTGTAAATTCTTAATACCAGCTAATCCCAAACCCGAGTAAACTCGTAGAAATCTCGAAGTAACACTCGGGACTACCCACTACTTCCTTGCTTCGAGTAAAACTCACAAATTCTCGAACGAAACCCGATGCCAACGCTTTCTTCCCCAATCCAAACTTCCAGGTGCACATGACATCATACTCGTGCACGTGCACGCTACGTCTGGACGACGGCGATCTCCGTTCTGGTCTCCGGCAAGTCAGACTCCATCACGCTTTCACGTACGACCATTCCAAACTTCGCGATTCGAACGAGAACGAAATCGAGCGATCTAACCCATCAGCTCTAAACGACATCACCAGAAACCGCTTCCCTCCGATGATCTATGCCAGGAGAAGCTTCGCCATCTTCCCCACAGCTTCGCCTCGACTACCAGCAACTCCAGAACAACTCGTGATCGACTCCAGTCGCTCCTAGGCATCGCGAAACCCATATGAACATCGTCGTAAAAACCAGGTGTTAAACCCTAACCCATCGATTTCCCACCATCACGGTCAACGATAAATCACTCCACTATTTTTCCGATGAACTCCACTTTTCCCTCGACCTTCAATCCCAACCATGACGACCAGTTCGTCGTTGATCGACGGTAATCGACTAAAATAGTCGATCCGTTCAACACAAGAAACCCAATCAATTATCCAACTAAAAATCGAGATATTCACACTAAAATTCATGATTTCTTATAATGAATCCAATCCTATAGTCAATTCTTAAAATTGAATTAATAAAATTTTGACCAAATTTCCATTTCACTGTTCTTTATAAAATTTCGAGGCCAATATTCCTTTTAAATTCCTGTAATTATTTTTAGTAGTTATGTTACATGATTTCAAACATTTTTCATATACAAATCATAAGCTAATTATGATTCAAGGATGAGATATTGGTTTTTTTAAAAGAAATTCAAACTCTGATAAACAACAGAGCTTATATTTGTACACTTATAGGCATTCATCACCAATGCACATACATGCATACATTTGGTTCCAAACATTTCAGTTAACAGCATGATTTCAAACACTTTCTATTTACAATCAAAAGCTAACTACTATTTAATGATTAGATATTGGATTAAATAGAGATAACAAAACTGTTGAAAACAACAGAGTTCATTTTTCATATCTACAGGCATTCAACACTAATACATACAGATGCATCTATTTCAAATCCAAATTTTCATGCAAGCAACATTATTTATTCAGATATCACAACAGTGAAATCCAGGTTTTAAACTGTTTTTAAATTTGTTTACTCACCAGGCAATAATGCAGAGAACAAATAACATGATTTGTTTCCAGGCTGATGTTTTCCAGACAGACATTTAATTTTGAATTTCTTTTCTTTAGTTGAATTTGAATCTAGATGTTGATCTTTGAATTTGCTTAGCTGCTATGAATTTCCTTGAGTTGAGGTACTGCTTTTAGCTTGCAATTGACCTTCTTCAAGTTTGCATTTCAAGATTTTCATTTCTCTGATTTGCACTTCCAGTTTTAACTTTTCTTTGAATTTCGATTTCCAGGTTTCTTTTTCTTTTGATTTTAGCTTTGAATTTATTTTTTTAGTAGAGAAAGAAATGAAGATAATTTAGAGCTGAAGAAAATGCCAGATCTCTTTCTATATTTTAAAAATTTTAAACTTACATTATCAAAGAGAAAACAAAATGAAGCCACTTGTCTTAAACTATTAACACTTGTAAATATCTTTGTTTAAACACTTAACACATGTTATTTGAGGTCCTAAGAAAGCAACACATGTCACTAAATTAATTATCATTTTTTTTTAAATTAAAAGATTCCCTATTCATAATATATATACCAATATATATATACAGTATAAGTATAAAACATTTATATAAGTTTTAGAAAGATAAATCTTCTCAATTTAAAATTGTTAGAAAAGATATTCCCAAATTAAAATGTTATTAGTTTTCAAAGAAATAAACTTGCCAATTGAAAATATTATTAACATTTAAAATGAATAAGCTTGTCCATTTATAAAATAAAATCATCAAATCAATTTAATTATTTATAAAGATTATTAAATTGATATTGCCAAAATTCCGGGATATCACATTCCTCCCCCCTTAAAATAATTTCGTCCCCGAAATTTAAAGCAAAGATAATTTAATAACCCAGCAAAATTTTAAATTTTAAACAGCAACAATACATATCAATCATATTCTAACAACCATAGCAAACAATTTAATCAAACAAATTTAACTATCCAGTCAAAATCTGGATAGAATTTACTCGAGTTTCCCCAAGTATATATATATATATACCGGGAGACTCGTTCTACAGGATCTAAACTAACTATCTACAATAATCTAGAAGTCCTTCCTTTCTAGATCACAAATCTGAACAAGATATCAGACTAACTCAAAACCATCCCAACTATCCTTCTGAACTGCTGATTCCATCACTCGATGAATCATACACATATTCCTCAAAGATATGTGAAATAAAATGAATTCCAGTTATCCGAACTGGCAACTCAATCCTGGGGATCAAAATCTAATCTCCAAAGAACACAGAAAAATCTCATAATACTTCCGGAGCTTACTCTCCAGTCTTACCAAATCTTATATCTCCTTTGATCGGAGAAAAACTTAAACAATATCCAATTTCAACATCAATTTCCAAATTCCATCAATTCTTAACTGCATAACTCCTTTGACGATCCTGAGTCACTTCATTCTTCCTGATCAGCTTAACCCTTGCTGATGCTTCTTGAAACAGATTAGACCAACATCAAACCAATTTCCGGATCCTACTCAACAAAATGGTTTCTCAAAAATATGCCGAAATCCAAAACACAACTCTACTCTACAAACATTAGAGAACTTCGAACTACCTCTCCTATCTGAAATAGTCAAAACAGTTGCACTTGACAACTTTACCTCCAAATCCTGAAAAATCCTTCATACTTAGAGATACACTTGAATTTCCTATAGAAATCCTTTACTCCAAGAAAATTACAACTTCCGGTTGCTTCCACTCTAGAATAGCTGCTATCTTGCTTCCGCTGCACAACTCTGATCTGGAATAGATGAGAATGCTGTCGGAGAAACTCGAGCACAAACTTGATCATCCACAGTTCACCATATCTATAAAATCCTAGTGAACCATTCTACTTGGTCAAAACACCTTAACAGAATCCTCACCAGAAAATTAGGTGTGGTCAATCCCTCTCCAAAGAATCCTGAGCTGCTTCACCAAATTATTCTCTAGGAGACATCCTTCTACTAAGCTAAACTTCTGGTAACTCCACGAATCAAGTCGATACAGAATCTCAATCTCCAATAATCCCAAGAGAATACTTAAACAATCGCAAGTCACTTTTGCGATCAGCTCGGCCTAATTTCCAAAGATAACTGTTCTCTCTTCACTAATCAGAACAGCTTATATTTGACTAACCAATCCATCGAAGAAATGGATTCACTCTACTGCTTCTGAACTTCACCTTCAGAAAAACTGCTCAGCCAGAAACTTTCTACCAACATAGAACACTCCGAGTCGCATTGCTGCCACAAACCAAAGACTTCTTATCCGAAACTCCTCGAGAAACTCGGACCTCAAAGCAAATAAAAACACCCCACTGGACTCAGCCACAACACCGAAACAGACTCACTTCTTCAAACTTGTTCTAGAAGAAACATCTTCAGAAACGTCCATAGCCACCGTGTCTCATCACACAGCTACTACTTCCTGAGGTTACCAAAATACCATCACTCGCTTCTGCTCTCTGACAGATATAACTCTATTCATCCAACTTCAAAGATAAACTCCGAACTTAAACGGTTTCCTTCGGAGATCGGTGAAATCTTACACCACAACAAAGTTTACTCGAGACGGTATTGGGTCTACAGTCTCGTCAGATACCCTTCCAACCTCAACACTCAAACTCTAATCATTGGTAGTCGTGTTACACATACTACTACCTTATCTACCTTTATAACTTATATTGGAAAACCCGAACAGGTAACCCAACAAATAGGTAGAAATACATATATATATATGTTTAAAATGATACTTTTTAGAAATTATTTCTGGGTAAAATTATTTCATTTACCTCTTTAAAACAATATTGTGTCCGTTGGCCTGGTTCAAGTGTTTAGAGATCCCTATCAATAACGTTAGCTACTCGTATTGACCAGAATCCATATACCACTCAACCGATCAATTAACACAATATAAAACCATTTTTATATAACTAACAATTACGCGCTCTCAAGATAGACACCACTCCAGAGCTTAGGCATTCACTCAACCAACTGCTCTGATACCAACTGTAACGACCCGACTTTTTCTCCACAGAAAGTCGTATCATTAATAAGAAAGAAAGGGGTAGAAAATAGAAAAGAAGAGAAGAAAGAAAGAAACAACAACAACGATCTCACAGCGGAACGAATAAATTATATTAATAACATATACTATTACATAGTATACAACACTTTACAGAGTTACACAACATATACATCACTTACTAGACAGTTATAACATCTGTCTAGACATTACAACTCAATACACTACAGAGATACAGACACAGCGGAACTACTATATATATCTACAACGCTGAAGCCTCCTGCTCCATTGCTCCTCCACAATTCGTCAAAGCTAAACCTGAATCCCTTGGCTACTCGTAAAAATTTGAGTACCCAAGAGTTTATAAAACAGAAATAAACAACTTGGGTCAGACATGGGTCTGGTGTGAGTAACAGGTTAAACTTGCTTAACTTCAAAACCTTTAGAAAGAAAAGGTGTCACGTAAGACTTCCCACAAATAAACATGGGTAAGTTTTTACCTTACGCTAACCAAAACATTTGATAGGAAATCCAGTTATATTATAATAGGGTCTAGGGTTTTCAAATAAATATGAAATAGCTGAAATTGTTACATTATTAAATTCCAGCATACTAGCCACAAAGTGGGTTATACAATCAAAACCGTAAGGGCACGTAGGAAGAATGGGTTTCCATACAATGGCAGGGCTACTGGGGTACCGCCCGTCACAGTACGTGGCCTAGATCACCGTACCGAGGAGTACGCCCGCTCCCCTGCAACACAAAGCCGGAACCATCCCTTACTGGATAATCCCGAACAAGATAACCCCGTAGTTGGCGCGACCAACCACACACTAAGCCGAATAAAAAGAAAAGGGACCTCTAGACAGGGATCTATCTTGCTCTCAGTGAGTGCTACCCACGAAGCCTTGCTGCACCTCCCCTGTTTTAGCCATTCCCGGTTGATGAGGCTTGAGGTTACGATTACCTTTAATCAGAACATATCACTTAGAATGCTCATCGTCCGCCTGACGATGTGCTGAAAGCATTCAATCCATACAAGTTCGTTCCGGGTTCGAACGAAACCGAAGGCATTATCTCGTTACACTCGTTTTGGAATCACCCTCAGAGTTAACGACAATAACCCTTGCACTCTAAATCTTCATCTTCACTTGAGATTCACGACCTATCGTAAATTTGGATCGATGTGGTATTCGGGTCTCCAGACCTGGAATTCCGGTATACGGAAACCCGATCCCGGTCTCATCGAAATCCAAAACGTATCTTTTAAGGCCAAGTTGTTTAAAGGTTTAAACAATTTAACTTATCTATATTCATAGAGATAGAAAAATTCACAAATCACAATTGATAATCACATTATCAAATAAACAAATGATTCATAACCAAATAGGTAATCCATATCAACATCACAATAGTTAATCTATATTACCATCATAATGCAACCAAGCATTCATACTACACAACATTTCTTATCTCATTTCTGAGATTACATCCATTCAAGACAATCAATGTCATCCATTCTTATATAAGCAATGATTTACTTAATCACAACATAATTAATTTAAAATGAATTAAATTAACTATCTCTATCTTTAATTAATTTAAAGTGAATTAAATTAATTACTTCATCTCTTAATTAATTTAAAATAAATTAAATTAATTACTTCATTATAATTCTTACTTATATAATCATTAATTAATTACAAATAAATTAATTAATCTTCTCTAATTATCCACTTTAATTAATCGCCTTGATTAATTATACTTTAATTACATTTAAGTAATTATCCTTAATAAATTTCACAAATTAATTACTCTTAACCAAATACAGTAATTAACCTTTAATTACTTCATTAATTAATTAATTATAATTAATTACTTTAATCCTTAATTAATTACAATTAATTACTTATCATTTGATTAATTAATCTTAATTAATCAACTTTTAATTATATCATTAACTAATTATAAACTAATGATCCCTAATTACAATCTTTAATTATTTTATTAATTACATTAAGTAATTATTCTTAATTAATCCATAATTATTAATCACCTTTGATTAATATAATCTAGTAATTAACTTCCCTTAATTACTTCCATTAACTAATTACTTTTTAATTAATTATCTTAACAATTAATTAATTACATTATTAATTAACCTTAATTAAACCACAATTATTAATCATCTTTGATTAATCTAATCCTTTAATTTATTTAATTTAATAAATTATTAAATTAATAACACTAAGTGATTAACTCTTAATCATTTCCATTTAATAAAATAATTATCCTCTAATTACTCTATTAAATATTTTATCTTTACTAAATTACATCTAGTAATTATTTCTTAATTACTTCATCAAGTAATTATACTTAATTAATTATAAGTAATTATCTTTAATAATCACTAATTTATTACTTAGTTAATTATTTAACTAATTATTTAAAATTAATTAAATAATTCTTAACTATTTATACTTAAAGACCTTAATTAAGAGAAACCATTTATCTTAATTAAGTTATTATCTATTCTTAAATCATTTTCAATAAATGAATTATCCTTATTAATTTCACATATTAATTTCCTTTAATAAATCAAATCTTAATTACTTAAGATCAAATCTTTATTATAATTAAACAATTACAACATTTAGTTTTTACCTTTAAAATCTTTGAAGCTTTTCAAAGTTATTTAAATAATTTTTAATACAAAGATCATTTTACAAATCTAATTTCTATTCTTTAAAACTTATTTATTTAAATTATTTAAATCTTGTTAAAACAATTTTAGAAAACAATCTAGTTTAATAGTTAATTCTTGTTTTACCTTGTTTTAAAAACTCAGGAACCATGGCAAAACAAAGTTTTCTTTTGTTTTAAACTTTAAAACACTTCCTTGTAAATTCTTAATACCAGCTAATCCCAAACCCGAGTAAACTCGTAGAAATCTCGAAGTAACACTCGGGACTACCCACTACTTCCTTGCTTCGAGTAAAACTCACAAATTCTCGAACGAAACCCGATGCCAACGCTTTCTTCCCCAATCCAAACTTCCAGGTGCACACGACATCGTACTCGTGCACGTGCACGCTACGTCTGGACGACGGCGATCTCCGTTCTGGTCTCCGGCAAGTCAGACTCCATCACGCTTTCACGTACGACCATTCCAAACTTCGCGATTCGAACGAGAACGAAATCGAGCGATCTAACCCATCAGCTCTAAACGACATCACCAGAAACCGCTTCCCTCCGATGATCTATGCCAGGAGAAGCTTCGCCATCTTCCCCACAGCTTCGCCTCGACTACCAGCAACTCCAGAACAACTCGTGATCGACTCCAGTCGCTCCTAGGCATCGCGAAACCCATATGAACATCATCGTAAAAACCAGGTGTTAAACCCTAACCCATCGATTTCCCACCATCACGGTCAACGATAAATCACTCCACTATTTTTCCGATGAACTCCACTTTTCCCTCGACCTTCAATCCCAACCATGACGACCAGTTCGTCGTTGATCGACGGTAATCGACTAAAATAGTCGATCCGTTCAACACAAGAAACCCAATCAATTATCCAACTAAAAATCGAGATATTCACACTAAAATTCATGATTTCTTATAATGAATCCAATCCTATAGTCAATTCTTAAAATTGAATTAATAAAATTTTGACCAAATTTCCATTTCACTGTTCTTTATAAAATTTCGAGGCCAATATTCCTTTTAAATTCCTGTAATTATTTTTAGTAGTTATGTTACATGATTTCAAACATTTTTCATATACAAATCATAAGCTAATTATGATTCAAGGATGAGATATTGGTTTTTTTAAAAGAAATTCAAACTCTGATAAACAACAGAGCTTATATTTGTACACTTATAGGCATTCATCACCAATGCACATACATGCATACATTTGGTTCCAAACATTTCAGTAAACAGCATGATTTCAAACACTTTCTATTTACAATCAAAAGCTAACTACTATTTAATGATTAGATATTGGATTAAATAGAGATAACAAAACTGTTGAAAACAACAGAGTTCATTTTTCATATCTACAAGCATTCAACACTAATACATACACATGCATCTATTTCAAATCCAAATTTTCATGCAAGCAACATTATTTATTCAGATATCACAACAGTGAAATCCAGGTTTTAAACTGTTTTTAAATTTGTTTACTCACCAGGCAATAATGCAGAGAACAAATAACATGATTTGTTTCCAGGCTGATGTTTTCCAGACAGACATTTAATTTTGAATTTCTTTTCTTTAGTTGAATTTGAATCTAGATGTTGATCTTTGAATTTGCTTAGCTGTTATGAATTTCCTTGAGTTGAGGTACTGCTTTTAGCTTGCAATTGACCTTCTTCAAGTTTGCATTTCCAGATTTTCATTTCTCTGATTTGCACTTCCAGTTTTAACTTTTCTTTGAATTTCGATTTCCAGGTTTCTTTTTCTTTTGATTTTAGCTTTGAATTTATTTTTTTTAGTAGAGAAAGAAATGAAGATAATTTAGAGCTGAAGAAAATGCCAGATCTCTTTCTATATTTTAAAAATTTTAAACTTACATTATCAAAGAGAAAACAAAATGAAGCCACTTGTCTTAAACTATTAACACTTGTAAATATCTTTGTTTAAACACTTAACACATGTTATTTGAGGTCCTAAGAAAGCAACACATGTCACTAAATTAATTATCATTTTTTTTTAAATTAAAAGATTCCCTATTCATAATATATATACCAATATATATATACAGTATAAGTATAAAACATTTATATAAGTTTTAGAAAGATAAATCTTCTCAATTTAAAATTGTTAGAAAAGATATTCCCAAATTAAAATGTTATTAGTTTTCAAAGAAATAAACTTGCCAATTTAAAATATTATTAACATTTAAAATGAATAAGCTTGTCCATTTATAAAATAAAATCATCAAATCAATTTAATTATTTATAAAGATTATTAAATTGATATTGCCAAAATTCCGGGATATCACACAAACAGAAGTGTAGCAAGCTACTGATGGTCTCTCCACTTCGAAACTCGAAAATGAATGTCGATGATGCGGCCGCCATCACCGAAATTATTTTCCAGCGACAAAAGAGAAGAGCACTGATTTAATCATTTAAAATTCTTTGGAATTGATTTCTATTCGAAATTACTTTTTATAATATGCATTTTAAAATTTAAACCCAAAGTTTGAAAACACCGGAAATTAAATTCTCACATTCTTGATTTAAATTCATTTCAAATCAAATTATAACCAAGTTTATAAATTCATTTATTTATATTGCAACAGTCAATGGTTTACAAAATAATAGATGAAAATCGATTATTATCATTTCCGACGACAAATTTATTAACAATTTAATTTGAAATTTTTTTACACTTATATATAATATAATCATATAAAATTTATTTCATTTACTAAATTTGTGTGATATCCTGGAAATTTGAGCAATATCAATTTAATAATTTGTTAAATAATTAAATTGATTTGATAATCTTTGATAATAAAATTTGAATTTAATTTAATAATCTAATTAAATAAGCATTTAATTGGTGAATTTTATCTTTTAAAAGCTAATAAGATATTTTCTATTTGTAATATATATATTTATTTGTATATATTTTAAATAGAAAAGCTTTGGTAAATTGGAAATTTAGATTTAATTTAATATGAACTTTTCAAAGTTATTTAAATAAATAACCTTATAGTTTTAAAATACTTTAGGTAAATGTTTAAATTGTTTAAGATATATTTTAACTTAAGCTTAAAAATAAATAAGATTAACAAAAAGGTTTGTTTTATTTCTTTTTAAAATATTACTTGATAATATAATCTCTTATATAAATTATTTAAATTATCAAATATGTTATTTTCAAATAATAAGTATAGTTTATTATTTTTATAAATATGAATGGATTTTAAAGACTATGGAATTGTTATTTTTAAATTGAATATATAGTTATATATGTATATATATATATATATATATATAAAACTTAAATTTTAAATTGAATCTTAGGATTTAATTTGATTTGAATTTGAATTTAAAGTGAAATTCAAAAGAATAGATATTTAAATTGTTTTGGATTTTAAAATATATGTATAAACTTTTATTTTTAAATTAGTTTTGTTTCTTTAAAAAGTAATTATATATATAGATAAGTATTTAATAAATTAAGAAAAAGACTTTTATTTACTTTTATAATAAATAAAAATATGAATAATTACTTAAAAGACAAGTGTTAATATCTAAAGCCTTTGTCTTAACATGTGTAAATAAATGATGAACTCTAATGACAAGTGTCCTTATTTATTGTTCATTTTTCTTTTATTTTTATAAATCACAAATTTACTTATATATACATTTGCATATCTTCACTTCATTCCTTTCTATTTTCTTTTCAAAAGAAGAGAAACTCAAACCAAAATAACTCAAATGCAAATCTGAAAATCAATATAGCTTTCAGATCAAAACTTATCCAAATCAAATATTAAGTAATCAACTCCTCAAATCAAAAATCAAATTCAATACCCTGTAATCTCATTTTCACAAATTCAAAACCAAAGCCTGTTCTTTTGCAAACCTGAATGTAATCAAAGAAACCAGTCTGCATTCTTCTCATCTCTGGAATCAATTTGAAAACCAGTCTGCATTCTTCTCAACCTGGAAGCAAACATGCATGTAGTTTAAATCAAGTTTAAAGCCCAGCAACTCAAGTTTTAAAAATCAAAGAAGCTAAAGTATTCAAATTTCCTGGCTCAAGCATTTTTATCAATTCCAGTTTCAAGCTTCTATTTCAAAGCTCTGTCCTTCAAATTGGTGAGTAACTTTTAAAAACTTAAAGTAAAATATGGTTGCATGCTAGTATGGTTGAAATGAATAAGTATTGCATATATAAGTGAGAATCTGATGTGAATGTTTATAGTGTGTATGCTATTAACAATTAGATGTTCTGTTCTGCCTTCTCAAATCTGTGAGTAACATCACTTATTTTAAAATTAAAGTGTCTGTCACCTGTTGCATGTTAATTTCTGGAAAGTGGGTATGTTTTGTGTGATTTTATATGAATGAATTATTTGTTATGTGGGTGTATAGAATGTGTGCATGTTTGTTTTCTGTAGCATTCATGTTTCTTTGATTTTCAAGCTTCTGTTTGATTCAAAATCATTACCTTTTGATTTAGTTTAGGTTTGGATTTGAGACTTAAACAAAATTAGATTATTTCATCATAAATTATAATTTAAAATTTTTACTTAAGACAAAATATACTTGAAATGCCTCTGGGTACAAAATCAACAGAGCAAGATTTATATAGGTGAAAATTCAAACACTTTAATTCATCAATTCAGGAACATAAATTAAATCCTTAACTCCAGACATGAATTTTAAGAAAGAAATTATGATTTTTAGTTAAGGAATGGAAGAGCAGTTCTTGTTTGATCAATTTAGAAGTTCTGGGTTGCCTCTGGTGATCTAGTGGCTCGGCAGGGTCGAGATTCTCTCTGGTGGTAGAGGAGTAATAGGGAAGTTTGGAAAAAAAAATGGCAGGAAGATGATTAAGGCACTGTGGAGTTGGAAGATGGTCGTTTTAGTTTGTAGCCCTAGTTTGGGTAGTGGTCGGAAATATATTCACCACGGCATCTAGGAATGATCGAGTTCAACAAAACTCAAGGGAATGGTAGATAGGGCATAGGCGAAGTCGTGACTGGAGTTTCAACAACTCCGGTGGTCGGAGGCAGGAGTACGAGGAGTTATTGCCAGGTTTTGTAGGTTTAAAGTTTTGTTCCAGTTTTGGCTTTAAAGCTCGATTTCGATCTAGTTTCGATGTTCGAATGGTTGAATTCTGGTGTAGGGATGATCGCCGATGTGGTGGAGTTGTCGTGGATGGTCGGAGGTGGTGAAATCTACGGTGCACGTGCACGGTGCAAGTGGAAATTTTTGGTGAAGTCTGGGTTTAAAACAGAGTGGTACTCGAGTTTTTCTCGAGATTGTTTCGTGTGAGACTCGAAGTATTTAGGATTCGACTCGAAGTATATTAAGTAGGGCTTGGGTAAAATTCTGGGTTTCAGGTTTAAAGAACTGATCTGTTTTAAAAAATTTAAAGCTAAGTTTAAATGGTTAGTAAACGTTTTAAACAAATTTTAAATCTAAGTTTAATCTGGAATCAAATTTAAATCTGTATCTCAGATTTGAAATAAAAGAAAGTTTTTAAATTAAATTATTTTAATAACTTTAATTGTTTAAAATGTATATTAAATGGTTAGGATTTAAAGGTAATCGTGACCTCAAGCCTCATCAACCGGGAATGGCTAAAACAGGGGAGGTGCAGCAAGGTTAGTGGGTAGCACCCAAGTAGGACAAGATTACCTCTGTCTAGATGTCCCTTTATATCGACTTAGTGTGTGCGGTTGGTCATGACAACCGTGGGGTATCTTGTGCGGGAATTATCCAGTAAGGGATGTTCCGACCTTGTGTTGCAGGGGATTGGGAGTGATCCTCGGTACGGTGATCTAGGCCACGTACTGTGACGGGCGGTACCCCAGTAGCCCTGCCATTGTATGGAATCCAATTTCCAATAAGTGATGACGGATTTGATTGTATAACCCACTTTGTTGGCTAGTATGCTGGAATTTAATAATGTAACAATTTCAGCTATTTCATATTTATTTGAAAACCCTAGACCTATTATAATACAATCGAATTTCCTATCAAATGTTTTGGTTAGCGTAAGGTAAAAACTTACCCATGTTTATTTGTGGGGAGTCTTACGTGATACTTTTGTTTTCAAAAGGTTTTGAAGTTAAGCAAATTTAACCTGTTACTCACACCAGACCCATGTCTGACCCAAGTGTTTATTTTCTGTTTTATATAAACTCTTGGGTACTCAAATTTTTACGAGTAGCCAAGGGATTCAGGTTAGCTTTGACGAAATGTGGAGGAGCAATGGAGCAGGAGGCTTCAGCGTTGTAGATATAGATAGTAGTTCCGCTGTGTTGATCTTTGTATTGATCTCTGTATTGTATTGAGTTGTAATAACTAGACAGGTGTTTATAACTGTCTAGTATGTGATGTATAATCTGTGTAACTCTGATAGTCATTGTATATTATGTAATACTTATGTTATTAATATAATTTATTCGTTCCGCTGTTGAGATTCTGATGTTGTTTCTTTCTCTCTTCTCTTCTTTTCTCTTTTCTATCCCTTTCTTTCTTATTAATGATGCGTCATTCTGTGGAATGAATGGCGGGTCGTTACAATTTGAAAACAATATTGTGTCAGTTTTCTCTGTTAAAGTTTTTTAGAAATCCTATCGATAGCGTTGATCAGACGAATCGATCGGAAACCCAAATCAACATCAACAACTCAAACAACACAGCATATATTAAAACATTTATATATATATTAGTTTACAAATACCTTTCTTTGCTCGACGATACAGGAATGAATTTTCAAAATAAGGATAGGGTTTCAAGTTTGATGGACTCAAATCAAAGAGAAATTTGATTCGAAGATAAGTTAGAAACAAAGATATGATGATTAATAATAAAGTAGGAAGATTGATAAATTTATATAAATCGCGGGCAACCTTAACCGGGTCAACCGTGACTTCAAGAATAAGATCGATGTGGAATTTCGAGGTAAATCGATATTCGATCTCAAGAAATAGAATTCAGGTATAGCAGGAGATAGATAGCATCGTAAACCGAGGATACAGAAATCTCTAGTAAATCAATGCCTATTGTAAAGGAGTTTCACCCCTTTATAAATCATTCGAAGTTTGGCGAGACCGCCGATTCATTATAAAGATCATTCGAAGTGGAGTGATGGGATACTCCGGAATTGGAAGAAGACGAATAGTGAGGGACACGAATGAATTTTAGAACCGCAGGGAACGTTCCAAAATTCAAAGGAATCGAGTCAAAAAGGACGAGGTTCAAACTTGGATGAAAGTGATTCTGTAAGTACATTTACCATATATATTAAGTTTTGCCTAGAGCTACCAAAGCTCTGATACCAACTGTAACGACCCGCTATTTTGGACCATTCGCATCCACACATGTCGGACTTGAATAATTCAAAATACCGAATTGTTAATTTAAATTTGGCAAAACTGAGCATATACAGTAAATAAATAATCACAGATCACAGACACAGAGTAATAAATGCAGCGGAAACAAAAGATAGTAGTTCATGAAGCTACTATATACATATCAGAGTTAAATAAGGTACAACAGATGTCTCGGATACAATAATCAAATACAAGAATCAGAATACATCATTAGAATCAACTGAATATCTGGAAGTTGGATAGATAGCTGGATCTCCAAGCGAAGCTCCAACTCCAAAGATGAGTCTTGAATACTGGTATACTCAGTCTGACCCGAGCGTAAAGCAAAACACAAAACACTCGAGTCAGGATTAACATTCTTATATCAATAAATCCAACTCAAGTGAAATAGCAATTGAAATACAAGTAACTCAAAGGATGTTGGAATAACCATCCTTTAAGGATCCGTTAAACTATCTACAATGTAGTAGTGTACGATAAGTAGATAATGCCTATCAGTAATATAAAGTATCAAAATAGTGTTAAGGCGTTACCATTATCCCCCTTAATACATTTTATATAAGCGTTATAGTCTATACAGCACTGTAAACTCCACCGTAAACTAGTGGGCTATCAGGGAGTACTCCATAGGTATAACACAAAACAAATCGTAGTGGTCGCGTATTTAGGGATACAAGTATGACAAGGCACATGAGGCAATACCCAAGGTAGTGAAACTACCGTTTGCCTGATCTGGACTGGTGAGAACGCATCGCTGCAGCGATCACAACACCGCGAAACAACACTCCCAAATCAAGGGTGCACCAATCGACAACTAGTAATGAGTAGTTTTTGAAGAAGTGTGTTCGCTCGAGGCAGGTAACTTCCATTTGGCCCGGCACGGCTCTTGTTTTAGTCATTTCCAATTTGACACAAGTGTTAAGGCTATCCATTATCCTTCTCTTTCTTCAGTCATCACGTAGATCATTCCAACCACTTCATTCTGGATCACACTCCGCGTATAGTTATTAAAGTAGTTTTTGGTTTATATAGTGAGTATGTCCCTAACCGACTCCGGTCTCTTTAATAACTTTCATGATTATTACACCGATTGGTCGTTTAATATATTTCAAAACCAAATCAATTTCAATTTCAATTAGAATTTATAAATCAACATTTCATTTGTCTTTCTAAATCAATTTCCATACTTTATGTTTCACAACTTTCAAATTACCATTTCAAAAATCTTATAATACAATTTCGATTTTTTATTTAAACCATTCCAATATTCATTTAATTCATATATAAGTTTCATTTCGAAATCATTTAAAATGATTTAATTTACATTCAAATCAATTTAAATCCATTGATCGATTTTTCAATATTCATTAAGCAAATTTCATTCAAAACAATTTTTATTTAATTTCCAATTCATTAAATCAATTACTTAAGTTCAACTTCATTATATCAAAACATCAAATTGAATTATATTAGATTCGTCAAATCAAATTCTTTAAATTACAATCTCACATTAATTTCAATAAATCACATTTTTATTTCTTGTTAAAGAAAATTTAATTTCACTTATTTATTTACTCAGTTACACATTTCAAAACTCAATTAATAAAGAAACTAAATTTCACTTATTCAAGAAGTTCAATTCCACTTATTAAAGAATTCAATTTATTTAATTATTAAATAATTCAATCTCATTTAATTATAAAATAATTTCAAAACTTAATTATTAAATAATTTCAAACTTAATTTTTAATAATTCCAAATTTTAAAACAACGTTCTTTCATCAACTACTATGTTAACATTTTGATTCAGATTATTAAATGTTAACATTTCCTTTCATTAAAATTCAAATTCCAACTTCATTTCAAAACCTTATCATTTATTCAAATAAAATCTTTATTTTATTTTTAAATCAAATTATTGACCAATCGGGTTTTATTTAATTCTCTATCCTAAGTCAAGTTCATTTTGGGTATTTATCATTTCAACCCGATTCCAATTCAATTCAAAAATCAAAGCATAGCAAAGGGAACTTGCAGTGTGATAACTGGATGGTGTCAAAGTAAATAAACAAGCAATACAACAATCAATATCAATCCAATAATCAATTCAAATAATCTCGAAATAACCGTATTAATTCACATTGTTATTTGTGCAAATTAATATAATTATTTCTAGAATCTACACTATCATTTCGTGTAGATTAAAGATTATTACACTTATTATTCTATTCAATTCTACACTTGACATCAATTATTCAATTTCATACTTCATCAATTAATACAATCATAAATTCAAATGGTTCAAGGGTAATCGACTATTTTTCTACGTGTCAATTAATTTTAACATTTAAAGGGGTCATATTATACAAATTTGTCTAATTAAATTCAACATATATATCAATTTCAAGTCGCTAACAATCCTACGCCAAATTCAATTTCATATTTTTATCACTTCCTACATTAACAATTTTAACGTCCAATATCAATATCAAAACAATCAATCATCTATCAACCAAACTTGATTATCATCATATACGTAACAGATAAGGGTGTCTGATGTCACAGGTGGACTGATACAGGTAATAACATATATAACAGTGTAAACAACTAACGGTAGCATATTTCGGTTGCGTTTCAATTGAAATCAAATTTAATAAATAAAAAAACATTAATCATGAGTGATTGCTCACCTTTCGAGGCTAGATAGATTTGACGATGGAATGGGTTTCGAATCCAAGCACGAATTTCAAAGCAAAGCTAGATTGACCTGAATTGATGGACAAGCTGATATATATAAGGAATCGATGAAAATAAATCAGAAGCTGTTTGATGTAGACTGAACGAAATATATATATATTATTCTTATTATATTATCTTCTTAACCAATATAAATTTTGAAACTCATAAATTATATATATATACATTTTCAAATAAATACTAAATCTAAAAAAAATCTCAATATATTAATTAAAACTCAAACTCTGGTATACTCCTCTATTTATCAACAAATATGTAAACATATACAACACACATATAATACTTTGAAATCAACAACATATTTATGTATACAACGTAAAAATCCCTTTTTACACATAGCAAACTAAGTCTTTATATATATATTACATACAGATGTAAAACTGTAACAAAAGAAATACTAGACTGTGTACAATATATATAAGTATAACATATATAGTAGAAACAACTTTATAACTTTATATTATATATGTATAACTTATTAAATCCAACCTTCTTATATTTACATAAACTGAACAACTTTATAACTTTATATTATATATGTATAACTTATTAAATCCAATCTTCTTATATTTACATAAACTGTCATAATTGTATAACCCAAATAAACTACATTTTAAAAAAAAATCCAAGTATATATATAAACGAATTAACTTTGTATATATGTAAGAAGGAAAACTTACATACAAACTGTATCTATACCTTTCAAAATTTTAAACATTGATTCAAAACATACTTTATTATAATATATACCCTATATATAGCCTAACTTACACAAACTTCATATTATCAGAACCTATACATATCAATACAAAGCCAAACTTATAAATAAATAAACAAAAATATATTTAACGGCTACAGGTACAAAAGCATATAACTTTATAATATAATACTTCGCAAGATAATATAATTATAAACTGTGGGTATATATGAAACAAAATCAATATATTAACAGAAAAATATTTTACCTATATATACAGAAAGAAAAGATGGTGGCCAGAGGGAAGATGATGGGGAGTCTTCGGCTACAGGGAAACGCGTGGGACGGTGGAGGTGCCTAGGTGGGTAGGGCCGAAGGGAAGATGCGGTAAAGGGAAGAGGGAGGTGCTTCGGCAGTCAAGTGACGGAGGGCATCGGCAAGGAGGAGGAGAGGATCGGTACTTAGTGGTTGGGTTGTATTGAAGGCGGAGGCAGGGGAGAAAGGTTGGTGAGGAGAGGGCACTGTTTCGGTGGAGAAGAGAGGGGCTGGAGTGGAGGGCTTTGGTGGTTTCGAGGCGAGTGGAAGCATATACTTCTCTCGGTTGTAAGGGGAGTGGAGGAACGGCTAAAAAATTTTGAGAGAAGGTAGGAAAGTGCAGAGGAGAAGAACAGTAGAAAATGAAAAGGAAGAAAGAGGGGAAGAAAGTAAACAAATGAACCAGTATATGAAACGAAACATCGTAAACATAAAATGGTAGAAGGAGCTGGCGAAATAAATTCAACTTACAATAAAGACTTTAGGGAATAGAAAAGGTTGCCTATTAATTTCTGAAAAATAATGAATGCAGTCACCATTTGAATTATCCGATGGATATAAATGGTCACGGAGGCCAAAACGAAAAGATTTAAATGCCGATACGGTTGACGTTTCGTAGATTGCACCGCACCACGGGTTCCGAAATAGAAAAATAAATATACCATTGAGATCGGCACGACAAGACGATCAAAACGGAATACAACTATCAGTGGTACGATTGAATTATAAAAATTCGAATTTTCTACTATAGAAAATGCAGCAAAAACGCAGAAAATTAAGATCGACGGAGCTAAAGAAGTCCGAATTTGGAAAAACGAAAAATAGCGTTTGCTCAGAAGATGGTTTAGAATTTTTCTATGTAAAAATATTTAGGTTCCGAAAATATATTTTTTTCATCGCTTTTTAACCGATTAAATTGATGTAAATTTACGCACGAAATAAACTTTCATATTTTCGGACAAAAATTTACCAGTTGCTATGTTTAACTAGACGCATTCCAAATATCAAATTTATATTTCAAAATTTTATCGTTTAAAATTTCACAAAATTTCAACTAATTACGTTATTAAAACGGTTAAAATTTACGGGTCGTTACATAGGGATTGGCCACAGTGGAGGCATTTTTCAAGTTGAAGCATGGAAATGGGTTGGATGAGTGTAGACTACTACAGGGGCAAGTTTTGTTTGGTTTGAAGTGAGTATATTGAATGTCTGACATTCCTGGTCCGGTGCATCATTTTTGGTTATATTGTGTGCAATGGTACAGTCAGTTTGGTCTATCAAGCCCAGTTTCTTTGCATGCGTGCATTCATTGGAAGGATGCTTATTTTTAATGTGCTAATTTATTGCATTTGCTTTTATGCTTTCTTTTGCACTTTTTACATTCCCACTGATATTCACATTTAATTCATCAGTCGTATTTTCTTTTGCTCCTTCATTTGTCTTTATTCCTTCAGCTGCATTTATTTCTTTACCACTTACAGTATCATCCACTTCTTCATTCAATTTTGCTATAACGACACACATATTATCTTCATCCTCGTATATTTCTCCTTCCTCTATCAAATTAAGGGTAGAATATTTATTTCTCATTTGTTTATCCTTCACATTCAAATTCTCATTCTCATTTGCAGATCGTTTTGCAAGCAGACTAGTAACTATTGACCTTTCCTTTCCAGTTTGATCCTTTACAGTATTTCTATTTTTAGATCTGGGTTCTATCGAGTGTTCATCAACTGGAGTTGTACTATTCTTTGCAATTTTCTTTCTATTGCTTGTATCTACTTTTTTCCACACTCTGTTTTGTACAACACTTGGTTGTGGTCTTTTATATTGTTTCTCATTTGCAACATCTGTCTTCACACATTGTATCTCATCATTATCATACTCATTAGCTTCTAGCACTTTTGGAATTGGAAAAAACTGGCAGTTCAAGCTTTTATGCCAAAATACTTTGTAGTATGTACATATATCCGATTTCCAAAGACATGATACGTATATTATCTGTGTTGTTCCATTAGTATTCAGAACAGGAAAGGAAGCAACCAGTTCTTGGTTGGGAGATATTTCTATTAGGCATTTTGCGTGTTGAATTCATTGAAGAGATTCAGTTGTTTCATCTAAACATACTAGTTTACCCATCTATTTGCTAACCAATTTATACCCAACGGTGACCATAGATATATTTGTATGTTATTGAGATGCACCTAGATTGGAACTGATCGAATCGATCCACAAACATTACTGGTGGTTGGATCCCATTGTTTTATTATAAACAATTTGTTCTTCATTACTATAGGGTCCCTTCTTATTATCCTATCCCTATCAGTCTCATCAGAAAGAAGAAACGAAAAGGTGGAACCATCAGACTTGACCTTTATATTACCTCTCAATCGCCATGTTCGTTTCGAGTTCTCAATTACATAGGAGTATGGAAATAGCTTATCAAGGAAGAAGCCTACCACATAATCTTTCCATATTTCTTCTCCAGCAGCGATTACATAAGATGGTGGCACCATGGCATCACCATTAAAGAATAGATCCAATTTAACGGGCATGTACTTACCCACGTTACAAGGGAGATTCTTGAATAGGGAAGTCCATGCGTGTTAAGATGCATTTGAAGGAGGTGGAAGATGGACATAGGTGTTAGGTGTGCTCAAAATATGATTGGTGGGTGAGGGAGGTTGGGAAGATGGGATTAGAAAGGATGAGACAGTATCAGTAGAGAGATTGGAAGCAACAAGAATTGGGTCAGGAGGCCAAGAGGGAGGAGGTGGTGGTGGAGTAGGCAATGGAGGGATGGTTGAGGTGGAAAGAAGAGAGGACGGGTTGTGAGGGGACATGGCGGGAAAATTTGATTCAGCTACCATTAAAATTGAAAAGGAGGAATAGTTTATTAAATTAACATAATGATTTCAGTTATAATATCTCTTTTGTGCTTAATGTAAACTTTGAATGATGGTGGTTCATGTCTCTATTTAAGTGAATTTGATAATCTATGTTGACATCTCAAATAGGCCATGTTTATTCCATTGTAAACATAAACTATTGATTATTTGCCTAAGTGATTTTGATGATGAAAGTTATGCTAGAATCAAAATTTGATGGTCTATGTTATTAATTCATAGTAAATAGATCATACTTAAAATAGATTTTATTTTTAATTTCATATCATTTTCATGAATGTTGATAAGTGGATTTGAATGGTGTGTTAGAGTTTGAGGGTTTAAGTTGTGCTAATTAATAGCACAAATAAATCATACTTATAATAAGCACATCTATCATTTCTACTTAATATTTTAATGAGAGATATAAATGAATTTTTGTTGATTTATATGAATGATTGGAAGTGGATTTGCCACTAAATTGCTCCTTAATATCATAGTTTTATTAGCTTTTGCTCTAGTTTATATTCTACAATTTTCTAGTTTAAAACAATTTCAAAAACTTTAGGCTAATTTGATTGAGTAATTTAGAATTTAATTCTTTCCCTGTGAATCGACCCGTACTCTCATACGTACTACAATTGTACACCGTGCGCTTGCGGTTTTATAACGATTATATTTTTCTATGGTTTTCTACTCGATAGAAAATAGGTCGCCCTAACATACATATGCAAAACAGCGAGTCTATCTGTGACGACCCAGCTTTCTACCACCAGAAAGTCGTATCGTTTTTAAGAAAGAAAGAGGTGAGAAAGTAGAAAAGAAAGAGAAGAAGAAGAAACAACATCAGAATCTCAACAGCGGAACAAATAAAATATAATATATCACATAAGAGAATACATAATATCATATACATCAGAGTTACACAGATAATACAACACATACTAGACAGTTATAAACACCTGTCTAGTTAATACAACTCACTATAATACAACTCAAACAATACATCTCAGAGATACCAACACAGCGGAAAACTATACATATCTATAGCGCTGAAGCCTCCTGCTCCATTGCTCCTCCACGGTTCGTCAAAGCTAACCTGAATCCCTTGGCTACCCGTAAAAAATTGGGTACCTGAGAGTTTAAGAAAACAGAAATAAACTCCGGGTCAGACATGGGTCTGGTATGAGTAACAGGTTAAAGTTGCTTAACTTTAAAAACATTTGAAAAGAAAAGGTATCACGTAAGACTTCCCACACATAAACATGGAAAAGTTTTTACCTTACGCTAACCAAAGCATTTGATAGGAAATCCAGTGATATTATAGTAGGTCTAGGGTTTTCAAGTAAATAAGAAATAGCTGAAATTGTTACATTCATTAAATTCCAGCATACTAGGTTTACAATCAAATTCGATGGCACTTATTGGATTTTGGATTCCATACAATGGCAGGGCTACTGGGGTACCGCCCGTCACAGTACCTGGCCTAGATCAGCGTACCGAGGACCCACCCTAAGTCCCCTGCAACACAAGGCCGGAACCATTCCTTAACTGAACAGTTCCAAATAAGATCACCCCACGGTTGCCGCGAACAACCGCACACTAAGCCGAAAAATAAGGGACATCTAGACAGGGGTAAACCTTACTCTCAAGTGGGTGCTACCCACGAAGCCTTGCTGCACCTCCCCTGTTTTAGCCATTCCCGGTTGATGAGGCTTGAGGTCACGATTACCTTTTTAACAGAACTCATCACTTAGAATGCTCATCGCCCACCTGACGATGTTCTGAAAGCATTCAATCCATACAAGTTCGTTCCGGGTTCGAACGAAACCGAAGGCATTATCTCATTACACTCATTTTGGAATCACCCTCAGAGTTAACGACAATAACCCTTGCACTCTGAATCTTCATCTTCACTTGGGATATACGACCTATCGTTAATTTGGATCGATGTGGTATTCGGGTCTCCAGACCTAGAATCCCGGTATACGGAAACCCGATCCCGGTCTCATCGAAATCCAAACCGTATCTTTTAAGGCCAAGTTGTTTTAAAGTTAAAACAATTTATTTCAATTATCTATATACACAGAGATAGATAAATCACAATATCACAACGGATAATAACATCATCATCATAAACAGATAATCCATATTATCTACTCAAACAGATAATTAATAGTATCATACTCAAACAAGCATCCATATCACAATAGATATTACTCATCTCATATCTGAGATCACAATCAATCAAGGAAATCAATATCATCCATCATAAGCAATGATTAATAATCACACCATTTATAATTAATTTAAAATGAATTAAATTAATTACAAATCTCTAATTAATTTAAAGTAAATTAAACTAATTACTTCATTCTATAAATCATGCTTACTTAACCATTGATTAATTTCAAGTCAATTAATTAATCATTCTCTAGATTTCCATCTTAATTAATCATCCTAGATTAATTATCTTTTAATTACATTCAAGTAATTATCCTTTAATTAATTTCACAAATTAATTATTTATAACCAAATACAGTAATTAATCTTTAATTACTCCATTTATTAATTAACCATAATTAATTACATTTATCCTTAATTAATTACAATTGATTAATTACTTATAACACTTATTATTGATTAATTAATCTAAATAAATCAATCCTTTAAATTTATCATTAATAATATAATTAATGATTCCTAATACATTTTTGAATTAATTATTCCATTTACATTAATTACATTGAGTAATTAATCTTTAACCATAATTATTAATCATCCTTGATTAATCCCATTCAGTAATTAACTACCCTTAATTACTTCACTTAATAAATTAATTACTCCTTAATTACTTTTCTAAATTAATCCCTTGATTAACTTCACAAAGTAATTTAATCCAAATTACTATTATACTCAAAACATCTTCAATCAATTACATATAGTAATTATTATCAATTACTTCATTAAGTAATTTCATTTCATTAATTACGTTTAAGTAATTATACTTATCAATTCATCCAATGATTAAATCAAATTAATTAAACTTAATTAATTAATTTAAACAAATCATATTTAACTCAATTAATTACCTTAAGTAATTAATTCCTTAATTACTTCCATTAAGTAATTACACTTAAACATTTTCACAAATGTCTATCTTTAAATTAATTTATCTAATTAGTTATTTAAAATTTATCACATTAATATATCAATTACTTAATAGTCTTAAGTTAATAGCCTTCATTAACTATTACAATTCTTAATTTCCTTTCTTATGAAATTAAACTTAATTAACCAATATTAATTACAAGTTAATTTATCCTTAACCCCCTATTAATTAACCACTAATTATTTAATTAATTCAAGTTTTAACCGTAACTTAATTTACCTTTAAATTTACTGATTAATTAACATTTAATCATTAATTCAAAATCTAATCTTATTAAATTAATAATCTTTAACTCCACATTAGTTTTTTTTTCCTAATTAATAATTAACTTAAACTTAATTAATGAGTTTAAAACTCATAATTACTTAATTAATCCCGATATTAATTAGATTTATCAATCCATTTTAATTAACTTATTAATTTAATGAATCCAAATCATTTAAATTCAAACTTAAGGATTTTTAACTAAATTTCTTTTTACATTTCAAATCATTAAATTATACTTTACCTTTAAACTTATTTACATTATGTAAAGTTATAAACTTTATTTATTTTCAAAACCTAAGATTCAATTTCAGATGAATCCAGATTTAAAATTTCAACTCTAAACTTGGCTTTAAATTCTTTTCAGATTTTTATATTAAATTTAAATATCTGAAACTGCCAGGCTTTCATTTCTCAAAGCCTGGAACAACACTACTCGTAACAAACAAAAATACTCGAGTCATTTCCCTCCTGCTTCGAGTAACACACTCGAATAACCCTAGAAAACCCGAGCCCACTCATCAACTCCTTCGAGTCCCAAACCCCACTGCTTACAAAACTCTCGAGCATCCATCTTCCCCAAATCAACATCAGATACGCCACGATCCCCGTGCACCTGCACCATCACGGCAACCAACTCCGACCCCTCGCGACCACCCACTCAAGTCAGCGACCACCTTCCAACTAATTCCCGACCATCAAATCGATAGCAGAAACCACCAATCAAAATCGAGCATTTAGCTCGAAACCAGAAAACAATGCCGATATCTGGAATTTGCTTCAAACACCAAGATCCGATCATCTGGAAAACTTCACCTCCGGCCTCGAACTCCTCCATACCCCATCTACCACCAACTTGAATCACGAAGCACTCGATTGCCTCAAGAAACTTCGGCGATCAACTATACTGATGAACAGAAAACTAGGTTAAACTACTATGATCCCAAATTTCTACTGCCTCACTGCACTAATCTTTCGACTACCATTTTCCCTGAAAATTGATCATCACTTCATCACCGAAGAAAACCATGGCCACCCCGACCTTCTAGATTGACAGTAACATACCAAAATACCATTTCTAGACAAACCAGAAATGCTCTTTCCATTTCAACTAAAAATTCTGATTTTAGTTTTAAAATTCAAGTTTTAGTTTATGTAATAGGTTTATAATCTTAAATCAATGAATCTGGAAAATTAAATTTCTACTTCCATAAGTTTGTTTTGTTATGGTTGTTTTCCAGAGACATTACAGAAATTATTTTTTCATATAAATAAAATTAAAAACTTTAACTTATATTACACAACCACATTTTGATTGAAATTTGAACCCAACTAAGGATTTGATTATAAGGTCGTGATTTTTGAACAGAACTTAAGCCTGGAATCTAGAATAGGCAAGAGCAACTAGCATGCATTCAGACACACATACATATATACAGAGAATTCCATCATATATCCACACAAATCATGATTTCACAGGAATAAATCAGGCAACCATAGGTACTTAAGTTGTTTTAAATAAAAATGTTACTCACCTTAAAAGATGATGATGAACAGAGCACTAATTTGAAGTTGCTTTTAACTGAGAAAACTTGAAATCCCCTTTGCTATAAAAACTGAGTTGCTTGTTGTTAAGGTTTGCATGCAGGCTTGACTCCAGATGCATTTGAAAACTTTAAATTTGAATGCTTTATTTAAAATGCTTAAATTTTAAAACTCGTAGTTGCATGCAGAGATAGCTTCATCTCAGGTTGAAGGAAATGAACTACAGGCAGGCTTTGAATTGAACTAAAGCTTTAGTTTGTAATTGTCTTTGAAAACTTAAAAATGAAAAATGCTAAGTTTTCTTTTTGGTAAACGAATGAAAATGAAAAAGACTAAGGCAGATAGATATGTGAACAAATATACAAGTATTTCTCTTTTGCTACAAACATATTTCAGAGATTTTTTTATCTCTATGGGGCTGAAGTGATCCATATAATATGTACTAGAGATATAGCATTTAATGCTCGTCCTTCATGTCTACAACTCATCTTTTATTTTACATTTTCGTATGTACTTATGTTTCATGTTGTATACAAAGATATTTTACATTTTTACTTTGCTTTGTTATGCCTGCAACATGTATATCTTTCTTTATCCTATCAAGTGTACGTAATCATTTACAGTAATTGATATTGCCTTCACTCCCAAGCTTACATATTTATTCTTTATTCGTTTGTACAAATCTTGTATCTAACCTGTTCATACAGAATGTATTATATTTGTTTCTTGATTCATATTGGAATGTATTCATTTGTGTCTTCTGTTGCAAGCTTTTGTTATATAATTTTGTTTGAATGTTTACTTTATATATAAAACTTATCCTATCTGTATATTTGTTTATACATGTATTCTTTGTTATTGTTTGTTACACATTTCTTACTTATCTTATTTGTTCATATTTAAATATATTCCTTAGCTAGGGTCTTATTACTTTATACTAGAAATGGAATTCTATATTTATTTTGTTGTTATATTTTAGCTATGAGTTTTACTTTACATTATATAATTCATATAATTTATCTTATATATTTCTATTCCCATTTTACCTTAAATATTTATAAAAGAGATTATAACTTCCTATTATTATTAAATAAACTAATATCTCATATTTATTAAACAATAATTTAAAATAAACCTTTTATTTATCTTAACATAAGCTAAGATATAATTTAAATCAATTAAACATTTATCTTAGCTATTTTAAAACCATATAGTTATTTATTTAATAGCTTAATATTAAATTAAATCAAATTTCCAAATTATCAAAAATATTAAAATTATAAAATATGCCTTATTAATTAAATTTACAACAAAGCTCACCTATTTACAATATATATAAATTTATATACATTATAAATAGAAAACACTTTATTTAGCTTTTAAAAGATAAATTCTCAATTTAAATGTTTATTAAAAGAAGAATTATTAAATCAATTCAAATTTATCAACAAAATCATCAAATCAATTTAATTTTAAATGCAGATTATTAAGTTGATATTGTCAGAAATTCCGGGATGTCACACTATCAAATATAACACTAGACTCATATAATATACATTCAGTACAAATCTCTGACAAATCTCTAAACACAAATATACATCTCATATACAAACACAAAATCTTAAATGAAATAAACTAAAAAGTCAAAAATGTTTATCTCCTTGCTAGCACAACCATCCAAGGTCTACCTGTCCTTAACTTGAAAAGTATCGGCCTGACCCGAGCATTAGAATATTACCTGGGTCAGACCATCTCTAAAAATCTAAAAGGGTAAGAACAAGATATAATACAAGGATATATGACATATAGATAAATACAGGTGTCATACATATACATATACATATACATATACATATACATATACATATACATATACATATACATATACATATACATATACATATACATATACATACATATACATACATATATATATATATATATAGATACACACACAACAAGTCAAGGGAATAACCCAACTCTAATTGCATTACAAGACACGAGACTATTCAAATCACAAACATAAATAAATCACAAATCATCAAAATCCACTATAAAACACAAAAACATTTCAATCCCAAACACTGAATAGATCAAAAACTCAGGAACTCCAAAACAAAGGATAATATCTCAAAATCTCATAAAACCAAAACCAGAATGATCTCAATGATCGTACTCATATCGTAGGAAAACAAAAGGTGGTATCACTCATACCGATCATATACCAATGATTATCCATACCGTGAAAACAAAATCTCAAAATCCATGAAAACCAGACCGAAGAAGATATAACTCATACCAATCTCTCGGATCATATAAAAATCCAGGAGTATACTTCTTTAGGATCTATTGGCTCCAAGCAAATTACAAAAAGAGAGTAAACTATAAAGTGCCAAATACTATCACTCTTAGTAATCACAAGAACTTAACTAAAACGTCCCATACCACCTGGTGAAATTCAGGTATTTACTAGAAGTTAGTAAATCTCACTTATTTCGAATACTACTGGAAAACCTGAATTTTATTATCTTAAGGATCTTTTGGCCCCCCAGCCAAACACCAAAAGAGAATACAACCAGAAGAGTTAATTGCATCCCCATAGCAATCATAAGAATTTAACCAAGGCGTCCCGTACTACTTGGTGAAATTCGAGTATTCGCTAATGGCTAGTAAGTACCACTCAAACATTTTATTCAATGAGTGGTACTATTGAAGCGTTACTCGAGAGCATTTAAACCAATCGGTAATATTAAGTCAAATATTTGTATTTTCTCAAATTATAGAATTAAGGTTCTCAAAACATTTTATTTTTAAACTCTTCTCCAAATCCAAAAGTCACGTAAAATTGCCAAAATAGTATTTAAACATCCAAAGGTTAAGTTTTTATAAAATCCGATGATAATTTATAGGTTTGAAAGCAAATAACACTATTTTACCATATAGGAAATGATTTCCAAAATACTTTATGTATGAATATATATTTAACTCCTTATTTAGAAACCCATAACTCATTTATATCGCAACCATATATATATATATATATATATATATGTTTCTCCTTTGATAAAATAAATCATAATTCCACCTTTAATATTAACATACTTTATAAAATTATTCCAAATCCTTATTTAAAATTCCATAGTTCACAAATTATATTCCAAATAATAGATATATATATAGCCATTTATTTAGAATCCATAATTTCTCATATTCCAAACCCATCTTTGAAATAAAATATTTGTTTAAAACAAACTTAGGTTTTATATTTCCAAAACTCATATTTCAAAATCCATATTCCAAAATCCATAACCTTTTTGTTGACAATATTTAAAATATATACAAAAATACTTATTTAAAATTATTTAAAACAAAAATATGATTGTTTGGAAAACAAGTTTTAAAAATCTATATATACATATACATATACATATACATATACACAAAGCATCACAAAACTCAATCCTAATTAATCCATCAATTTGTGAATCCAACATCAGAAATCATTAACAAAATTTTATCCAAAATCGACAAAACAAAGCAATAGAAACACATACACAAAGCAAGCAAAACACGGATTCAAGCGACAGATCGAAGAAGGGTCTGCTGTCACTTGGAACTCATGTTCCAGGCGACGACGGGTGGACCAGTCATGACCACTGCACCATTCATATATGCTCGTTCCACCGGTTACGGACCTAGAATGTTAGTTCCAGGCGTCGTTTCCCTCTCCGACGACAATCACTAACTCCGGCACGACTTCTTCGTTTTTCAACGACACTAGATGACTGCATATACTACCAGCATACACTACCATATAGAAGCAATTCATGACAACCGAAGATGAATTTGTCCAAGAACAATAAGCATTTCAATTGATTGCAAATAGACAGCAACTAGGGTTTTAAAAAACCATCAAATCCATTCAAAATACAGTTGCAATTGAATTCAACAAAATACACAAGCATATAGATTTAGAGATAGATTATGTGAGTCGTTGTAACGACCCAGTTTTTCAGTCATTTAAATTTAGAATATTTAATTGATTTTAAATATTCACAAGTTAATTTTCAAGTTAAATAAATTATATTTCGAATATAGTGATTTATTTAGATAATTAAATTGTTAATTTAATATTCGAAATTGCAGAAATAATTGAAATTTAAATTTAGTGTGAATGAAAATAATTTTTAAAGTTGTTTTAAATGCTATTTGGATTAGAATAGAGATAGTGAACTTTTAAAATTAAATAAAAAGTTAATTTATAGAAATTGGAAATTTATCGATTTAATTAACGTGTAAAAATAGTCATTTTTCATAATGTCTCGGATTTAATGAAACCAGTTTCATTGGATCTGTAATGTTATATTATTATAGGATTTCAAATTTCGTGTCAATCGGACTTACATTTTGGTCGTACGAAGCTGAAACGCATAGAAATTTATTTAAGTAATTTTTAACTAAAATAATTCGATTCAAAAACCTATCTTCCAAATATGATGGAATTTACCTCCGATATATATTCCATTGTGTTCGGAATAGGGGGAAAACATTATAAATGCTAGGCGGCATGCTTCGTTTGGAGTTCAGAAATATTTTGCGCGAATAGTGTTTGAATATTTTTCTATAAAAGGTCCTAACCTTTTCTATTTGCAAACCCTAAAACTAAGAAACCCTAGCCGCCGCTTTCTAGTTAATGGCCGAAAATGGCTAGACTTTCTCCTCAGTTTCTGGTGAATCCATCCACTTTTACAAGAATCTTCCAACTAGAGAATTTTCGAGCTCGTCGAGCTCTTGCTTTTCAACGGTTGTGATCAACTGGAACTCGATGGATCAACGACGATTTGACCATGAATAACACACGTTCAATCACATTTTTCGAGACATAGGGAGGCTCGAGTTCGATCGGTCTGAGGCCATGGGTGGTGCATGCATAGTTGGAGGAAACAGTGGTCTCTGATCTTCGAATAGGCGAGAGATGGAGGAGCGCCGATCGAAGTTAAAACGGCGGCCGATGGGTTTATTCACGTACAAAGTCGAATGGGGAAGAAGAAGAAGGGCACGACCCTGATTTGGTGACAGCAGATCTAACGGCCAAGATTTAGGTTAATAAAAAAAGTTGTAATTCATATTATTTAGAAATTCGTGTAATCTTATAAATGTGGAAATTAGCCATAAGGGCATCTCTAGCAAGTGGAATTAGTTTCTAGGACACACAACTGAAATAATTACTTTCAAGGACAAAATGTAAAATAATTAGTTTCTAGGGCCTAAAAACATATGAAATTATGTCCTTGAAAGTAATTAGACTGCTGACTTTGTCCTTGAAAGTAATTATTCTGCTGACTTTGGCCTTGAAAATAATTTCTTTGAATGTGTGTTCTAGAAACTAATTGGACTGCAAAGTTTGTCCTTTTGGTGAAATGCCCCCTTATAAATCGTGTAACTTCTTCATACGAGGTCGAAATTGCACGAAACAAGTTGCGTTGGGTTCATATTCACAAATACTACGAGATGGAGCTGGATTGGAGTTGATTGGAGCTAGTGAAAATTTTGGTTAAAATTAAACGCTCGTTTAATTTTAATCAAAATAAATCGCTATCGCGATGACTACAACCAAAGAGAGTACAACTCACTCTCTCTGTCTTGCTTATATTTTTATATAAGTGAGAATAAATTTTATTATGATGTTTGATGATTGTTTGGATGATATATGATATATTATATTGGTTGGTTTGGATATATTCCCGCATATTTTAGCGGATGAGACCCTATACGTTCCCGTGTATGAGCGAATGACCCTTTGTATGCGCGTCTACCTTGAAGTGGACATTGTACATATTTTTTAATATGTATATTTGTTGTAGGTGACAGGTTTGAGGGATCCAACTGGATTCCTCACCAGTGTTGATTTTATTTAAAGATATTTTGATATATGCTGTTATCATGTGATATATGATATTTGGACGCCATGATTGATATGATTAATGTGAATCCCTTATCTAGTACTTTTGTAGCATTGGGATATGTTTTGAAATTTAAAAATATTAAAATTATGATTTCAAGTTAAAAGGATTTCAAAGTGATTTTGGAAATATATGTGTTTTTAGTAAATTTTGGGTTGTTAAAGAAATGGATTTATTTTTAAATAAATAAAAGTTATAATTTTTATGTTATAAAAATTATGGCTTTGTGAAATATAAGCAAAATATGATTTTTGAAATATGGAGTTAACTATTTTGTAAAATAAGTTAAATTGGGATTTTGAACTTATTATAAATGGTTTATGTATATGAGATTTATAAAATTGATATTTTATAAAGAAAAAGAAATGGCATTATAAATGAATTTTATAAGTGTTAAAATGGAGTTATAATCGAATCTTATAAGTAAATAAGATTTATAAATTTACGAATTTATAAAAAGAATGAATTTGCAAATAAAAGAGATTTATAAGTAAATTAACTTATAATTGGATTTTGACTTATAAATGAGATAGAAATGGAAATTTATCAAACATGAATTTTATATATGGAAATGTTTATAAATTATAAACAGAATTCATAAACATTGTTTTATAAATGTGAAATCAATTTAATTTGATAAGTTAAATATGTAAGTTTATTAAAGGAATTATATTCATGATTTTGGACAGTGAATAATCCTTTAAATTATATATGTAGAGGTAATGAATTTGGTAGGAGATATATATTCCTGATTTTGGACAGTGAATAATCTTTTAAATAAAATGAATATTTTGGAAAATGATATTATAAAATGGAGTTTACATGGTTTGAAAATAAAATAAGTTGTGAATTTACTTATTATTAAAATAAGTATATGGGAATATTTTCAAAATATCCAATGAGTGAAATGGTTTTGAATATTATCTTTTTAAAGATATTTTGAATTGAATAATTGGAAAGTGATTTGATTTATAAACGATTAATAAAAATCAAGCCCAGTGATTACTTAAGTGCTAGATTTTGTTTGTTGCTTTGATAGTTAAATAACTGATTATCAAATTTGGCCATTTTAGTTTCTCGACTTTATGTAGAAACTAATTAATCGTACACTTAGTACGTAACTGACTATGTAGGCTTGATTATCGTTTGCGTTGAGAATATTGATTCGTGTAGTGCGTAGTGATTACTCCAATCTATCAAGCTTCCTTCTTGACCGAAAGATAGCAAGTTGAAATTTGGAGACGTGATAAGTCTATGAGACTCAGTATCTATGTGAGGTTGCGAAACATTTTTGCGTTGTTGGTGCGAAGAGACCATGATCAGATTTATCTGAAACCACTTCGGACCAACATTTATACGACGATTGTGCAGGTTGGTCGATGATATTGATATTTAGGATTTTCATAGTGAAGGACAACTTGTTGACCGTTTGGGGTTAAAATCCCAATATACATATAGTAGCAGTGGTCTCTTTAGTATGAAATATCCAATGCAAGGACTATTTGCTACTAATCCTACGGATTTCCCGACAGGATGTGGTAGGAAAGTACCTTCGGTTTGTCCTGTTCCTGGACAACTTGTATGGACGAGTGTTTGACATTGCACTTCTAAAATTACGTACATTGGTTTTTACAAACATACATCATGTGGTGGCGGAGAAGGTAACTTCTCTTAGCTTAACACCCTCCTTGAGACGTACGAGCTCGAGGGTTGTATTTTTGTGGAAGGCAATTAGTAGTCAACGGAAATGGCAATGTGGCATTCAAAGATGATGTGATATGTGATATGTGAAAGGTAATCGATACCTCTTTGGCCTCACTCCCCGGAAAATGACTGAAACACGGATAGAAGCAGCAAGGCTAAAATGGGTCGCTCCCATTAGGAGATGTCATCACTCTTCTAGATATATCTTTACACGCTATGACGTCGGGTATCTGATTATTGTTGTGTATGCTTGTGGCCACAAATTTTAGGTCGCTAACGACCGGAGTGATGATATATTCGGTACTATCTAGGTATGGGTAGGCCAGTCTTGTGTTGGTTTAAGCGCCCAGTATCTGGACCCTAGGTATATCCCTCTAGAGGTGTACCGATTTTTTGGAAAGGTAGTCCCATTACCTAGTCATTTGTATGGAAATCCAAATTCCAATACGTGCCTGCCATTTTCTATTGTAGAAAGCCTTGTATTACAAGGTGTATGCTGGAATTTAATAATGTAACAATTACAGCTATTTTAATATTTTTTGTATAATAGACACTATTATAATATATAAGAGATATGAGATGTTTTGGTTATCGTAAGGTAAAAACCTTGTCGGTATTTATTTGCGATGTGGCCTTACGAGATACCTTTTGTTTTGATAAAAGAAAAGTTTTGATAACTTTATAAGTTCAGTTGAGGTATGTTTTCTCAAGTTGGTTTACCAGACTGATCCGAGCGTTCTTCCCTTTCAATGCTCGGGTCAGACAGAGTATATTTATAGGTTCAGATTTGGTGCTTTTGGAGCTTCAACTGGCGAGCTGGAGATCTTCATCACATATACATGTATCTGTTTATTTTTCCGCTGTTTTGCATTGTTGTTGTAAATTAATTGCATTTGTGAGGACAGGTTATTATAACTGTCCAAGCTGATGATTATTTATTGTGTACTATGATATTGATTTATGTATATTACAGTTTCTCTTTGAAAAGATTATTGATCTATATTATATGTTATTCCGCTGTGATGTGAGATTCTGTATTGTTTTGGTTTTGCTTCTCTCTTCTTCTTCTCTTCTCTTCTTCTTTCTTCTTTCTTTCTTCTTACCCTCTCTTTTCTTTCTCATGATCATCTGCAATCGATGTGTTTTGGGTCGGACATGTGTGGTTTATTGTCGGATTCAGAGGGTGCCGAGTGCGGGTTGTCATTGTCGTTAACTCATCTTTCACTAGAGATTGCAACTATCTTCTCAAATATGCTAAGCCAATCATCTCTTTCTCCAAAACACCTCATTTCCTCTTTTAGTAAATAATTTCAGGAATTAAGAGATGATCAAAATTCAAAATTTATGAGGCAAAAAGATAGAGCTAGAGAAAAGGATCAATTACCTAGCTTTCATTTGATTTATTGAATTTTCCTTAATTTCTTGAAATTTTCAAAAGATGGACTAGGGCATGCTTCTACTAACTTTGGTTTTGAGAAACAAAAACGTACGGGATTTAGAAATGAGATAGGGTGGAGAAAAGTGCTCCTTATGTTTATTTTAGATTTGGGTTTGGGCATTTAACTTGCAACCCAATAAGAATAAGTGTTGCTAATCTAATAAGTGTTGCTAATATCTATTTTGATTTACTGTTTATCAAACACTATTTTGCTCTAAACGTTGTTTAAAAAAATCACAAATTGATTTCTCAAATTTATCAAAACCACTTAACAAGTTAAAATCCTCATTTCTAATAATATTGAGATATCTTATACCATTAAATATAGCTTTTGAAAATAAAAGTTATTCTCGTTATTTTTAATAAAAATAAACTATTAATTCTAAAATCTCATTTTAAACAACAAATCCCAATATTAACAATTTATCCTAAAATTCCAAATTTAAATAATTGATTTAATAATATTTCAAATATAAATTGAAATCCTCTTTAAGAAATGAAACTCATTTCTTATTTAAATTAAATTAATTACTCTCAAAAAATGGATTTAATTTCATAATAAAATTTCACAAATTATAAATCATAATTAATTATTCCTAATTAATTTAATTAATTAGTTAATTAACAACAGAGTTGTTACATATAATCTAACAGCTAAGACTGATTCGAACTCCTATAAATACGGGCCTAGCCCCTCACTTTCATTCTCATATTTCCTAAAGCAATGGCAAAGCTCTACCACTTTCTTTTCTCCACAAATTCTAATATCTATATAAATTATAATCTATGTATATATATATATAAGTGGAGAATATTGGAGAATGATAGAGTAGAAGAATAGAGTTGAATCGAATCGCCAAAGCCAAGGTAAATTACAAATCTAAATCCAAGTCCATATAAAATTCATATCTCCTATCAGATCTAAAATTCTAATAAATATGCATATGATTTTGATCGATATTCTGGTAGAAAGAAAGGGAGTCAATCAGGAATAGCTGATTTAGATCTAGAGATTTGGAAGCTTAGAGGAGAGTGAGAAATTATATATTTTTATACAATATTGGATTTATATCATTGTAAATCTATTCCTTATATCCCTAAATGTAAATTTTGGAGTTGTAGGCTTAAATATACATATGCAATGAATTTGAAAACCATGTCTACATATTCTATGAATTGTTAACTTTAATTAATATTGCATGTACTTAAATTAGGAAAGTAAGGGTGAAAGTGGTACCTAAAGTTACGAGATAATTATTGTATAACGATTCCAGTATTGTTAGTTGAATGTTATATGTTAGTAAACAATGAATTGGAAGATGTTATAACTTGGATTGCGATTTGAGTAGTATTTTAATTCATTAGAATGAAGTGTTTTGCAATGTAAATTTCTATAAATTATCCAGTTTTATAATTATGTATAAAAGTGTATTTTTTGAAATAACAAGAAATATACCTAAAAGAAAGAGATGTACAAAATAAGAATGTTTAGTGTATTTTGTACCGTCTATTTCAATAATAGATAATTCCTTGTAATTCCAAACCTAACACAAGTCCTCTTTTAAATAATTTATATAAAATTACAGTGTTAAGGTTTCCTTTTTAGGAAGACGTATTTCCAACATAGTAAAATGTAGAAATCCCTAATAATAAATCCAAAGTGTTTTAAGTAGAGATAATAACAATAATTTAATTGTAAATCTAACATACGCGATTAAGATATGTTAGGGAATAAGAAATAAGTAAGGAAATATAAACAAAGCAATGGGGAGTTAAGAAGATGTAGTAATCAAAGAAAGACGATTAATATTTGAAAAAGAACACTAAGCTATATCTAATAGTGTAAAGTGGAAGTTAAGTAGTGAAAGATATTTAATCTATTAAATTAGAATATATGGTAAATGACATTAATGAAATAAGAAGTCAGTTATGTAAAAATAATTGAATACCAACAGTTGAATATAAGAGGTGTAGTTATTTAATAAAATTTATATAGCCTCAAGTACAAGTTTATGACGGATGTGAATTATTGGACCTAGCCAATTACTTAAATTAATTAAGAATGACACAGACATTAGTAAGGGTTAGAATGCGAGGTCAGTATTGTTGCACAACAGAAGTATGCCCACTAAAAGAGGCTACCAGCGGTTGTGTATACATTATACTGATGTGAGACATCTCAACTGTAAGACCCGTGGAAATATACGTTCACGTATAGGTGAAGGGAATATACCAAAGTAGGGATCGCCTTGGTCTGAAGTGTTAAAGGGCCAAGTAGGGTCTACTTCAATCCTTATAAGGGTTATGTGTCAAGTAACCAAGTGAATTTTTCCTTGACTGCATTAGGAAATCTATAGGAGGTGGTGAGCGTAGGCTCAACACTATGTCAGCAAAGTTGGTACCATATATGCGAGGAGTATGGCTGTACACATAGGTCAAGAGCATCATTGATCCTAGAGCGGTCAGTAGAAAGACTCAGGTTATACCTAGATGGATTACACCTCCTACTAGTGTAGGCCATGTATGGGACATGCACCACCTCAAATTTGTTTGTTAGATTGTTAGTAGTTAGGAGGCAAGGCTGGATTACCCCTGGATGAGTCTTTATGACGAGGTAGAACATAGCTAAATAGTCGTAAGGTCGTTATTAGGCACTAACAAGAAGTTCCTCAGTGTACGTGGGCAATTCAACCTAGACATAAATAGTGGTACTTAGCACTGTACAGAGTTACGGATACAAGCAAGGAATGTGTCCTGGTCCATGCAAAGACGGTGATACTAACTCACACACACATCCATATATGTATATATAAACACATATACAGTTACTATATACCTCTAGTAGGTGGAGTGTATCGTATGCGTACATGAAGTTAAGATGACCAAGTTCAAATAGTAGACATAACATGAAATGGAAGACAGTCGGCATAAACTAGTGTTATGGTTAAAGTATGTAATTTACCAGTCACCAGAACGTTGTTTTGACCCCCTCCTCATTACAACCCACATAATAGATTAAAGGTACATGTACCGGTACAAGGTGGGAACAATGGAAGGACATATTTCCTTATGCTTGCTTGACACTAACAAGGGTATTAGACACTAGATGTATTAGCCTTGGTTAGTAATTCCATGTTTTATTATACTTTACTATTCTGCTTTGAGTTTACATCAACAATTCTTTGAAATACTTTTGTTTATTACAGGATACCAACACCAACAATCCGTACTCTAGTGGTCTTGAGTTTTTGATTTAGCAAAAATTCGAGCCCACTAAGGTGTGGGTTGTTACACTCATGACGATATCCCCTCCAAACTCTATAAATTCTTACACAGCCTAGGAAAATCCAAAGCAAGTGGAGTAGTTGGGCTGCAACTTGCGCTTACACTATGGGTCCTCTACTGGGGTTGAGTTCAGTTTGGCCTCTTGGCTGAAGATGCCAACGAAACCGTATAGGAATGTTCATCCTCGAAATAGCTGCCTCATCGAACTATTTCCAGTCTGATTGATCATTCTTAGCTATCGGTAAATAGGAATTATTAGCGAGTTTCCTCCATTAGTGTTAAGCATTACTAGAATTATAAGGGAGTGTTTACGTTATACTTGTATGTATATATATATATATAATAATTTTAAAAAAATATGTAAGTACACTCCCTTAATGCACACTTAATCAATCCTAAACCTAGGCTCTAATACTAACCATGACAACCCAGACCTCCGGACATACCGATTCAAAGCCTGAAATACCTTTCGAACTCGCGTCGTGCCAAGAACTACGAGCCATCGGTTTCTTTAGAACATTTCATGATACAGAGACTAATATAAAATTTAAAGTATTCTATATTTTCAGATCTCACAAATGAAGGAAATAAAATATAAATAGCGAAAATAATCCAGGTCAGATAATAGTCTCAATAGCATGGTCTAAACAACAATATCTTCAAATTGTAATACATAGAGTTTGATAAATATAAATAACATAATACAACATAGAGTAAATGGAGAGTAAATGGAGAGTAACAACAAATATATATAACTCAAACCTAATCTCCTCCTCCACGCACTTTATCTGGGACAAATCACCTCCTTTACGCACAGTATCTAGGCTAAATCACCTATTGACCTGTCCTTATGTAGTGGGTATAAAAGGGCAAGAAAGAGGAGTGAATCAGACAAGTCTGGTGAATGAATTGTATTACTAATGTGTGGTGTTCATAAGAAATTAACATCATTTATAACTTACATGACCTTAGGTGTCCATTTATGTTAAATTACTATATATAAAGGATTGGTTATTTTAAAAAATCAAGGGTATAGTTATAATTGCATCTATAATCATTAACAGCTTGCTAAGGTTTCCAACCAAGTGTTGAACAACCAATATATAACAATTCTAGGTCAATTCTTAGTATGTAAATCATGGTGCTGGCTTTCTAACCAACATTGGTTAACATTCCTAAATGACAAACTATATATATTGCACTTACTCATTGAGAAGACATAGCAATGTCTGGGTTTGCATCGAGTATACTACCTCGATAATTTATGGCCAACTCAAGCATTGTGTTAACATCTCAATGGTAAACATGTCCTATGCTCTTTATCATTCAACCTGAAGTATTAAGAAAAATCACTATAGTGGTTTCCTCGTAGGTCCGGCCACTGCCCAGCCACGTAGCCCTACTATATAGATGCCTCCGTCTCAGCTTTCCCAGTTTCTACATGTTTAAAATGTGACTAGGCATACCTCGGTAATAATAAGAGCTTCTAATTGCGCTGCTAACACCCATCCTATTGAATTCTAAAATTTGCCCGACATGAAGTGTACTACTAGTTGCACTTGCTACATGAAGTTATGCAAACTCCTAACAGTTGATGCAATGAGATACAAATTCCTTACTTTACCCTACTTGGCCAGCACCAAATGTTCAACCTGTGCTTTCTGAAATAATTTAGTCATCTGGAAATATGATTAACCGTTTGACCTTCTCTATTATTAAAAATAATAATTCTCTAAGCATTTAGATGTATGACTCCCTTATTCAGACGTCTGACTTTGATTCTAGATGTATGAAAATGTATTCAAACGTCTGAATTAAGTCAAATTCAAGTTTGTTGCTCTTGGGTTCAATTTCCTAAATTCCAGATGTCTAGACCCCTATTCAGATGTTTTGTTTTGTTTTGTTTTTCAAACATCTGTTTAGGGCGTTTCCAGATTTTAGAATTTTTTATTTTGGTTTATTTTTCGTTCATCTTCTTCTTCCTATTTTCAAATATAGATTTAAGTTTCAATCAATATATACATATGTTTACACCAATTTATTTAAAAGCACTATGTACTTTTAATGAATACTCTATGTATATTTCAAATTACAAATTCAAATCAAGGTGAAATAAAAGCGTATTTGATTTCTTCATCAAGCTAAAGCAACCCAAATATTATAACCAAGGATTTACCTTTATGGAAATTGATATGGATTTAGTATATTCTCTTTTCCTTTTACACTAAAAAAAAAAAGGTTTTCCATCATCACCATTCATTTTAATTCAATGGTAATTAAAAATTGATTCAAGTTGGAATTATTATTCAAATTCAAAAATTTTATTTTCTAACCAAACAGAATTATAAAGGAATTCAATTAATTATAATCAACATAAATATAGTAATCAACTCACTCACCATTTTGAAGCTTTCCACTTCCTAACTTAATTTGAACCTATATCTCCTTGATTGATTTTCCTTCCGCCTCCTTTTTTTTCTAATTTGGATTCTTTCTTGCTATCTTGATTTTACTATATTTTGTTTTTATTTTTATTTTTATTTAGAAAATTTTAGAAGAGACAAAGATGTTTTTTTAGGTTGGAAAGTTTCTAAGAGAGAGAAAGAAGAAATATATATATAAATGATGGTTAAGGTTTGAAATAAGAAATAGTGGAGGATAGGGTCAAATTTATAGCTGAAACTAGGGTTTTCTAACTTATGTTCGAAATCCATATCAACGAAAATGCCACTAGTCATAGTTTCTGCTATTTTTGACCCACTTCATCAAATTTAACAAGTTATTATGTTTCTTAATTATAAATGACATTCCGGATGCAATGAAATGGATTTCGTGGACTAATTCTAAAGTTTGTAAAATTTTATATTTTTACCCTTTAATGTAAAATTATGTTTTTGCCTTTATTATTTTAATTAATCTATTAAAAATTTTAGGGTATTACAATTGCAGTTCTGGACTAAGAGGGGCTATTGATGCTCATTTAGGTCACTTGTTGGGATATAATCAGGGTGGTTATATTCAACCTATTAGGATAGTCTAGGTGGGTCCAATTAGGGTGTCTCCCATGGTGGAATGAGTGGTCATTTTCATTAAGTGGCGTTTTTTGAGAAAAGATAAATTAGTGATAGACAAGCTTAGGGAGGTAGTCAATAAAGTAAGTTAATGATAATTAAAGGCAAACACCTAAGATAGGAGATTATGTGATGTTTGTATGGCATGGTTCCTAACTGCATGTTAAGTATAGGGTATACTTAATTTGAATTGGTAATATAAATATGACATGGTCCGTAATTAGATGGCAAGTGTAGAGTACACTTATTAATTGAATGTGATGCAAAGATACTATAAAAACCCCACCTTTATATCTATAATATCCAAGAGTATTACCGAGTAGTACTATTAGATAATACAGAGAACGAGGTTATATGTGGTACACACATAATTATTCCCTCAGGCTAAAACTGGTATGTATTTCAAAAGTCGAATAATAAACTCACCTATACGTACACAGTATCTGTAATGATATGCCCTTTCGACCCTCGAATGTCAAAACTAATACATCCACGGTATTCATGTGTCGAGCACCCAAGTGCCAAAAAGACGAATTGTTAGGGTAAAATAAAAATAAAAAGAAATAGAACAAGGAAGAGGAGAACACAATATCATAATCTCACATGTGGAACGATAATATATAATATCTGAAAAGGTCTTTACCAAAAAGAAAACTTTGATATACATATATCAATCAAAATAAACTAACATATCATCAATCTGGATAGTTATAACAACATGCCATCAAAAATGTTGATAGACACAAAATAAGCAATGTAGCGAAAATAAAATAGGGTAAGAAATCATCCAGCTCTTCTTTAAGAGCTCCAATGAACCACACCTAAATCCGGAAACATACTCGAGTTGACCCGAGCATTATAAGAGAATAATACCTGTATCAGTCTGGTAAAGTAGCATGAGAAACTCAAATCATATAGATTTATTATATCTTAAAACCCTCCAAAATAAGTGTTTGCACAAAAAATGGACAAACACCTCAGAGTCGTATGATTCAATAGTTCTTATGTTGTTCTTAGTGATTTTGGAGATTTATGCAGATATATGAAAAGCAGGGGCTAAATTGTAAAAAGACACGCAAATTTATAGTGGTTCAGCCAGAATGTGCCTACGTCCACTTTATATGTTATTTCTCTTCTCTTGTTTTGATTACAAGTACAAAGCTTTGATACAAGTAAAAGAATGTTGTTTGAAAGTTCTATCCGTGCTTGAGCTCTCAAAACTTGTCCCCCATTGTTGTACCCCTGCCCCTCTATTTATAGAGTGAGGCTGGGAGCAGGGGTCTTGGATGTATATAGCTGCTGGTGGGCCTGGGCCGAGGCGATCTGGCCTGGCAAAGTTGGCTCGGCAACACCTTGATTCGGTAGTGCTTTGGTTCGGTGGTGGCTTTGGTCCGGTCGTGGCTTTGGTCCGGTGGTGCCTTTGGTCCGGTGGTGGCTTTGGTCCGGTGGTTGCTTTGGTCCGGTGGTGGCTTTGGTCCGGTGGTGGCTTTGTTCCGGTCGTGGCTTTGGTCCGGTGGTGCCTTTGGTCCGGTCGTGGCTTTGGTCCGGTGGTGCCTTTGGTCCGGTGGTGGCTTTGGTCCGGTTGTAGATGGTTGAATAGTAGGGACGAAGGTTGGATCGGCGGAGCCTGGTTCGGTGGTAGGTGTTGGGAAAGGTACCCAACAATTGCCCCCCAAAGCAGGGCATATTCTCGAATATGGCGTGCTTTGTTTCATGTAGCTTTGACATTTTCATTCGGTTCTTGGATGCCGAATCAGATGGTCCGGTCGTGTCCTTTCGTCTATAAGTAGGGACCGTACGCCTTTGCTATTCCCTACCAGCCGAATTAAACTCTTGTCTTTGCCGGACCAAGTCCTTACTTTCGCCGAATCAAACGTGGTAGCCGAATCAAACTCCCTACTTTCACCGAATCAAGTGAGATCCTTTCTATGTTGGACGAATGGATTTTTTACCGAATGGACTTGGGGGTTCTGAGTACTGAATGGAGACATATACCCGTATAACCGGATGAAGTTGGGAGTGCCGAATGAATTATAGTATGGGGATGCCGAATGAACTTGTTCCATTGGGAAGGCCGAATGAGCTATAGTATGGGGATACCGAATGAACTTGTTTCATTGGGAAGGCCGAATGAGCTATAGTATGGGGATACCGAATGAACTTGTTTCATTGGACGGACTTTATATAGACTTGCTTGTTTATATCCTCTGTTTTAACAACATGTTTTTCGATGTTTCAGATAATGTCTCGCAAAGCAGAAACTCGATCAGATAAAAAGAGGTCTCAGGGCGAAGGAGAATCTTCCGCGGTGCCCCCTGCTCAGCCAGGACCGGAACGTCAAGGATCTACCCTGAGATCACTAGTGGATGGGTACGGCCCTCAGGAGCTTCTGAACTCCCCGCCCGATTGCTTTCCCAGCTCCCTTAAGGAAGAGCAGCTTGATGTCATCTCCCATTCTTTTGGAATCGATAGAGCGCGCATGCTGTTGCCAGGGAGAGAAGTTATGCCATATGACCCTCCCGAAGGGTACTTTTCTTACAGCAGATACCACTGCATGTGTGGTGCCATTCCGCCTCTTAATGCTTGGGTAGCCAGCTTCCTTACATATCTAAAGGTGGCCCCATTCCAGCTTCAACCCAACTCCTATGCTATACTGGTGAGCCTCTTCGTCATCTTCCAGAGGAAGTATGGGCGTGCTCCTTCCAACCGGGAGATCCGGTACTTATATAATCTGAGGGGCTATAAGAAGGGGTCCCCATATATCAGCTTGGAGTCAGCTGTAACCTTCATGCCGGTCTTGGATCTGTATTCTAAGTTCAGCATGTTCAAGAAGGAGTGGTTCTTTGTCAGGGACGACTCTGTTTCTATTCGGCGTTTCACCTCTGGATGTAAGTCGATGCTTTATTCATAATTTCCATTCTGGTTGCAATGCTTCTTCTTATACGTTTTCATTTTTGCTAGCGACAGGTGGCTTTGCGGTTGTGGAGACTGATCGCCTGGTTCAGACGGCGGCTGAGATAGAAGCTATCCCCGGGAGAGATAGATCAGCTGCCTACCTGATCAGAAATGCGACCCTTCTGGAGTATAACTTGATCCTTCCACAGTAGTCAGTAGTCAAGCTGAGGGAAACGGCGGAGGAGAGGGCGGCTGCTCAGGCTAAGGGTGGTGTCACGGTAGAGAGTGGCAAGAGGAAACCTTTCACGAAACCTCCAACTGTCGGAGGTAAGAAGCTTAAGAAGTCGGACGGTCCTTCCCCCAGCAATTGTCCACTTACCCAGGGGGAGGAAGACGTGGAGGAGGAACGAGGTGAGGGTGGATATGGTCGGGAAGGTGATGATGGTGGCGATGGCATCGGGGCCTTGCTTCCTGGGCAGGCAGGCGAGATTTAGGAGTGGACGGATGATGCATTTCGTCAGGATTTCAAGGGGCTGGACGGGGAAACGGCTTTGGTAGAGAAATCTGGGAAAGCTGACAAGGCTGAGACTGGTGCAAGCGAGTCTTCTCAGACCATTCCAGCCAAGGTGGCTCCGACGGCTCAAGGTGAACTTTTGACTCCTGCAGGCTTCATTAATGATAAGGACTTAGGAATATTTTATGATCCGCTCCCGTTCTGGAATGAAATCCAGGACTCATTGCAGTATCCTACTTCTCCCAAGGGTTTGTATAATAGACGTGTTTTCTTTCTTCTTTTAGCTTTTAATTTACCGCGTTTCTCGAATTATGTATCGATGTAAGCTTGTGACACTTGTTCTTCATATCAGGAGCAGGTAAAACGGTCAAGGCCTCAGATCTTCGGCACAGGCTTGAACAATACAAGCTTTCCAAAGCTTCCGCCAAGCCGAACCCTTCGACCCACCGTTCCGGGGATGTAGTCGGCTACCGTCCTCTTCACGGGGTTATTGAAGAGGGTATTCAAAAGAGAAAGAGGAGTCATCCCTCATCCGAACCTTCACTTGGTCCTCAGCCTCCAGTTCAGCCTCTTCATGATATCACGGAGGAGGATAGCGAGTTTGCACTCTCTCCGCACCCGTCCGAAAATCCTACCGTCACTCAGATTGATCGTCCTGACTTGGCTCGGAATCCATTTGCGGGTCATCCTGACCTGGATCCAAGTTCCCATGACATTACCTTTGACGAGGTTACCGGTGAGCACCTTCTTCCCCGCAATCCCATGGTACGGGTGCTCGATGAGGCTAAGTCCTTAGATCTCGATCTACTTACTACTCGGATAGTTACCATGGGAGACGAGGCCAAGGCTAATATTGATCGGGTGGCGGAGGAGACTAGGAAGCTGATGGGGCATCATGCCCGGCTGGTTAAGGCTGGAGAGGAGATTGGGAGTGCCAACATCCGGCTACGATTGATGGTTTCGGACCAGGCCAAACAGCTTGCTGATCAGGCCATTCAGATTTCTCATCATGAGGCTGCCTCCGGGCGATTGAGAAAGGCTATGGAGGAGGCTAGTAAGGCGGAACTGCGGAAGATGGAGGCTGCCTGCAAGGAGCAGATAAATATGGCCATCTCGACAGTGGATGAGGTTCGGAGGGCGGATCTTGAGCGGGTAGAGGAGCTGTCGGGGAAGCTTGAAACCGCAGAGCTTGCTCAGGTTAGGCTGAAGGAGGAGACGGAGGCGATGCGGAAATCCCTTCAGGCTGACTGCTCGAGATACCGATTGGAGAGAGAAACTGCTGTTGGAAGGTTGTCGGCTTCCGAGACCCGGATGAGGGAGTTTGAGGAGAATGAGGGGATGATGGATGAAATGCTTCAGGACATGTACTTCCGAACTTGGAAGCAGGGCAACCTATCCTGGATGGATGATTATCCTAGGGTCATGGCTAAGATTTATCTTCGGGCTCTGGAGGAGGCTAAGGCGGATGCGGATAAAGAGGGTGGCATGGCCTTCAGCATGGATATGGTCACTGCCCAGTTTACCAAGGAGGAGAAGGTGGCGGTGAAGGAGGGTATGCGGTTGCTTGCTGCTGAGGAGGCAGGTGTGCAAGTAGAGGATGACGACCAGGATAGCAAGAAGCATGTGCTGGTAAGTCTTCCTTTTTAGTCTCTCCATTAACTTGGTTGCTTATCACTAATGAATCCTTTCTCTGACTGGACAGGTGGTCAACGGGACAAGGATAAAACTCCAATGTAGCCGGCCCCTTGATTAGACTTGGAAAAACTCTTTTTGTGGACTTGACAGGGTTGTATATGTTAGTCTTAAAACAGTAAAGTGACTCTTAGGTTGTAATATTTTGCCACTTGTAATAAATAGCCTTATTTTTGCCGTGTAATTCTTTAACTTAAGCTGATTTTGTCGTCTTTTGAATGTTTGTTGCTATTTTGACATGCCATATGAGAAATATAGCTATGCATATTCTTGTAATCAAATTGTGTTTGATGTCAGGTTCTTGATTAAAACATGATTTCATGACTTGCAATGTTAGCGCGAGGTGTGAATAAATTATAGTCATGTGTTTATATATGAAAGAAGAAAATACCGCCTTTCATGTTCTAATTGTAGATGGCAGTTTTGAATATCTTGTATGACCGAGCATGGAACGCAGTTGAACGCCCTGTCATCCAATTGTGAGTCCCTACACCCATTGGCGAGTATTTCCTACTCTGTATCCTGTACTTTAGGGATTGTTATAGTGGATAGGAGGAAAGCTTTTTAAGTAAAATTGAAATATGTAAAAAAGTAAAACTTCCAATCACGGAAGGCCTTCGATGTGCTTAAGTTCGTGGCAAACGGGTTTTGTAGTCACTTTCCCTAGCTGTGGGTCTTGGAGACATTTGTCACCCATCTTACGCCTCCGCGGGGAGTTAATTTTTTTTACCACAGCCGCACCTAAGACACATCGGAGCCGAGATCGCGCACAGTAACTACCCGGGCCATTATGGCCCGTAATCGTGGGTATTATTCGATTTACTGTGGCCGGCTAGCATGGGTGTCGATCGTCAACTGTGAACTGCCCCTGGCTGGCCACACCTTATGTTGGGGCTTATAGTCGGTTCACAGTTGCCGGCGAGCCTAACGCCGTAATGAGCTGCCTCAGCTATAGTCGGCCTTCTCGGTGGCTTATAATCGGCTCATTATAGTTGGCTTTAAGGGCCGTCGCGAGCAATGAGTTAACCCGCAGCAGAGGGATGCTGGAGCAAAAGTGTCTCATTGGCGAGGGCATAGATTCACATAGTACCTGTTAGGTTTTGCCCAGGTGAAGTTGCGCCGTGGAGTGCTTTGAGTGGAAATGCTATACGCATAGGATTTTGTTCAACAGAAAAGGATAAAGTTAATAAGTAGCCAAGATATAAAGGAACAAGTTAAAAAAGAGACAAGGTTTTTTAAAGTGGTTCGGCATGAAAAGGCCTACGTCCACTGATTCTCTTTGTTAATTCACTTCATATGGGCAGTACAAGTTAAGAAAAGTATCGACGGAGGTGCTGGATGTTCCATGCCCTCTGGAACACCTCTCCGTCCACTGTTGACAAAATATAAGCTCCATTGTGGAGATCTTTATGAATTACATACGGTCCATCCCAGATTGGGTCTAGTGCTCCGGGGCGAGGGAAGATTCGCTTGAGGACAAGATCCCCTTCTTGTAAGGTACGATGCTTGACTTTGGAGTTGTATTGTGCTGCCACTTTCTGCTTGTGGGCTGCTGCTTTAAGGACTGCATCATTTCTTCTCTCCTCAACTAGAACCAAAGACATGTGGAGGAGTTCTTCATTCTCTTCTGGGTTATAGTGGATCCTACGGTGGGAAGGCACAATGGTTTCAACTAGGAGCATAGCCTCCGATCCGTATGCCAAAGAGAAAGGAGTGTGCCCCGTTGATGTTCTGAAAGATGTGCGGTAGGCCCACAGTGCCGTAGGGAGTTCATCCACCCAAGCGCCCTTTGACTTTTCGAGCTTCTTTTTTATCAGAGTTTTCAGAATTTTGTTGACTGCTTCGACTTGTCCGTTTGCTTGGGGATATGGGGTTATTGAAGAGGGTATTCAAAAGAGAAAGAGGAGTCATCCCTCATCCGAACCTTCACTTGGTCCTCAGCCCCCAGTTCAGCCTCTTCATGATATCACGGAGGAGGATAGCGAGTTTGCACTCTCTCCGCACCCGTCCGAAAATCCTACCGTCACTCAGATTGATCATCCTGACTTGGCTCGGAATCCATTTGCGGGTCATCCTGACCTGGATCCAAGTTCCCATGACATTACCTTTGACGAGGTTACCGGTGAGCACCTTCTTCCCCGCAATCCCATGGTACGGGTGCTCGATGAGGCTAAGTCCTTAGATCTCGATCTACTTACTACTCGGATAGTTACCATGGGAGACGAGGCCAAGGCTAATATTGATCGGGTGGCGGAGGAGACTAGGAAGCTGATGGGGCATCATGCCCGGCTGGTTAAGGCTGGAGAGGAGATTGGGAGTGCCAACATCCGGCTACGATTGATGGTTTCGGACCAGGCCAAACAGCTTGCTGATCAGGCCATTCAGATTTCTCAGCATGAGGCTGCCTCCGGGCGGTTGAGGAAGGCTATGGAGGAGGCTAGTAAGGCGGAACTGCGGAAGATGGAGGCTGCCTGCAAGGAGCAGATAAATATGGCCATCTCGACAGTGGATGAGGTTCGGAGGGCGGATCTTGAGCGGGTAGAGGAGCTGTCGGGGAAGCTTGAAACCGCAGAGCTTGCTCAGGTTAGGCTGAAGGAGGAGACGGAGGCGATGCGGAAATCCCTTCAGGCTAACTGCTCGAGATACCGATTGGAGAGAGAAACTGCCGTTGGAAGGTTGTCGGCTTTCGAGGCCCGGATGAGGGAGTTTGAGGAGAATGAGGGGATGATGGATGAAATGCTTCAGGACATGTACTTCCGAACTTGGAAGCAGGGCAACCTATCCTGGATGGATGATTATCCTAGGGTCATGGCTAAGATTTATCTTCGGGCTCTGGAGGAGGCTAAGGCGGATGCGGATAAAGAGGGTGGCGTGGCCTTCAGCATGGATATGGTCACTGCCCAGTTTACCAAGGAGGAGAAGGTGGCGGTGAAGGAGGGTATGCGGTTGCTTGCTGCTGAGGAGGCAGGTGTGCAAGTAGAGGATGACGACCAGGATAGTCAAGAAGCAGGTGCTGGTAAGTCTTCCTTTTTAGTCTCTCTATTAACTTGGTTGCTTATCACTAATGAATCCTTTCTCTGACTGGACAGGTGGTCAACGGGACAAGGATAAAACTCCAATGCAGCCTGCCCCTTGATTAGACCTGGAAAAACTCTTTTTGTGGACTTGACAGGGTTGTATATGTTAGTCCTAAAACAGTAAAGTGACTCTTAGGTTGTAATATTTTGCCACTTGTAATAAATAGCCTTATTTTTGACGTGTAATTCTTTAACTTAAGCTGATTTTGTCGTCTTCTGAATGTTTGTTGCTATTTTGACATGCCGTATGAGAAATATAGCTATGCATATTCTTGTAATCAAATTGTGTTTGATGTCAGGTACTTGATTAAAACATGATTTCATGACTTGCAATGTTAGCGCTAGGTGTGAATAAATTATAGTCATGTGTTTATATATGAAAGAAGAAAATACCGCCTTTCATGTTCTAATTGTAGATGGCAGTTTTGAATATCTTGTATGATCGAGCATGGAACGCAGTTGAACGCCCTGTCATCCAATTGTGAGTCCCTACAGCCATTGGCGAGTATTTCCTACTCTGTATCTTGTACTTTAGGGATTGTTATATTGGATAGGAGGAAAGCTTTTTATGAATTCCGTGCTCTCGGCACCAGTTGGCGAATTCCTCGCTGTCAAACTGAAGTCCATTGTCTGATATGATTTTGAGTGGGACTCCGTACCTACACAGAACATTTTTGATCAAGAAGTTAATAACTTTGGCTGAAGATACTTTATTCAGAGGTTCCGCTTCCACCCATTTGGTGTAATATTCGACTGCCACTATAGCATATTTGGCCCCGCCTCGGCCCATTAGTAGCTCGCCGATTAAGTCAATTCCCCATATCGCGAAGGGCCAAGGGCTGGTCATTTGAGTAATCTCAGTTGTTGGTAGCCGCGGAATCTTAGCAAACTTCTGGCATCTGTCACACTTTTTGACGAAATCTAAGGCGTCCTTGCTTAAGGTGGGCCAGAAATATCCATATCGAAGTATCTTTTTTGCTAATGTTTGCCCTCCGGTGTGATCTCCGCAGCTTCCCTGATGGATGTTGGATAAGATTTCCTTGGCTTCCCTCCCAGCGACACACCTTAATAACGGGGTAGAGAATCCGCGCTGATAGAGGATGTCTTCTTGTATTGTGTAGCGGGATGCTTTCCTCAAGATTTTCTTGACTTCGTTACGCCCGTTGGGTAGTGTGCCACTTTGTAGGTAGTCTCGGATGGGAGTCATCCAAGTTGCTTCCTCGGTTGCAGCTATCAGATTCACTTGCTCAAAACTTGGGGCCAGTTGCTTTGAGATGGTTACTGCCCCGAAGATGGTGATGTCTCTCACACTTGCTTGCTTCGCCAATTCGTCGGCCTCTTGGTTCTCTTCCCGAGGGATGTGTTTGACTAAGTAGTGGTCCAATCGGCTGAGAAGTAACTTGGTCTTCTTTAAATATGCTATGAGTCTTTCTTCTCGAGCTTGGAATTCTCCTAGTATTTGATTAACAATAAGTTGAGAATCGCTGTGAAGACACAAAGAATTGGCTCTGATTTCTATGGCAATTTCTAGTCTGGCTATCACTGCTTCATACTCTGCATCGTTGTTGGTGGCAGCGAACTCCAACCTTATAGCATAGTGCAGTTTGTTTCCCCTGGGAGTGATTATTACCACACCTGCCCCCGAGCCTTGTTCGTTTGATGCACCATCCACAAAGAGATTCCACTTGATATCTTCTGCTATTTCCAATTGCTCCTTATCTTCGTTGGTAGTGAATTCTGCAATGAAATCAGCCATGGCTTGTCCCTTGATGGCGGTGCGAGGGTGATAGTGATATCATACTGACTTAGTTCAATGCACCATTTAAGTAGTCGCCCAGAAGTGTCGGGACGATGGAGTACCTGCCTCAGTGGTTGATCGGTCAGAACTTTGATGGAATGGGAATGGAAGTAGTGATGCAGTTTCCGTGATGTGATTAGTAAACAATATGCTAGCTTCTCAAGTTTAGGATATCTGACTTCTGCCCCAGTAAACCTTTTGCCGACGAAGTAAACTGGCCGTTGCGTGCGGTTGTCTTCCCTTACCAAGGCAGCGCTTAGGGCGTGAGATGACACAGCAAGGTATAGGTATAATTCTTCGCCTTCGCTTGGAGTCGAGAGTACCGGTGGTTTCTGGAGGTATTCGATTAGGGTAAGGAAAGCGGTTAAGCATTCGTCAGTCCATTCGAACTTTCCTTTGTCTTTCTTTAGAGCTTCGAAAAAGGGGACGCACTTGTCCGTTGCCTTGGAGTTGAATCGGCTTAGGGCGGCCACTTTTCCATTTAGGCTTTGCATTTCCTTTCGGGTGGAAGGTATCTTGATATCCCTTAGCGCTCGGACTTGTTCGGGGTTCGCTTCAATCCCCCTGGCATAAACGATGAATCCTAAGAACTTTCCTGATGACACTCTGAAGGAGCATTTTAGAGGATTCAACTTCATTCCATACTGGCGGAGTACTTGAAACATTTTTCCTAGGTGGTTTACGTGATCTTTGGCTTTCCTTGACTTCACCATCATGTCATCCACATATACTTCCATAGTCTGTCCTATTAGCCCTGCAAACATCTTGTTGACGAGGCGCTGGTAGGTGGCTCCTGCATTTTTAAGTCCGAAAGGCATTACCTTATAGCAGTATAAACCCCGGTCAGTGATGAAACTAGTGTGGTCTTGGTCGGGAGCATGCATAGGAATTTGGTTATATCCTGAGTATGCATCCATAAAAGATAGGAGCTCTTGCCCGGCTGTGCTGTCTACAAGTTGGTCGATTCTGGGAAGTGGGAAGCAATCCTTTGGGCAGGCGTCGTTTAGGTTGGAAAAGTCAATGCAGGTTTGCCACTTCCCATTAGCCTTCTTTACCAGCACCGGGTTGGCGATCCATTCCGGGTAGATAGCTTCTCGTATGAAGTCATTGGCGAGTAGATTCTTTACTTCTTCATCGAGGGCTGCTGATCGCTCTGCCCCCATACTTCTCTTTCTTTGTTTTACAGGCGCCTTGGTAGGATCAATTTTTAATACGTGGCAGGCTATGTCGGGGGAGATTCCGGTCATGTCAGCGTGTGACCATGCGAATACATCCAAGTTGTGGCGGAGAAAATCGATGAGTTGTTCCTTCAATTCGGCTTTTAGTTGGGACCCAATTTTCAATAGTCTACTTGAGTCGTGCTTGTCTACAGATATAAACTCCATAGCCTCTGCAGGCTTGGTGGTGGCCTCCTCCTCTTTGTCCCTAGGGTCTAATTCATTGAAAGGGTCGCTGGTATATCGAAGAGGAGGGGCTTTCTTTAGTTTCTATGCTTATAGACTTTTTGTGCAGAGGGCAATCTCTACACCCTTCCCTTTATCCTTCCTGTGGTTGTTGCGAAGTTCAGTCACATAGCAGTCCCGAGCAACGTCCTGGTCTCCTTCCACTTCCCCTACTCCATTGTCTGTTGGAAATTTCATCTTTAGGCACCATGGAGCTAGGACAATTTGGAAGTCAGACAAGGCTTGCCTTCCTAAGAAGGCGTTGTAGGCCGAATGGTTTTCTATTAGCACAAACGTCTGTTTCCGTACAGTGGAGCGGGGATGGCTTCCAATCTCAACAAAGAGGTCCAGTTGCCCGAGGGGCATCTTCGCATCTCCAGTGAAACCGTGTAGTGGTTTATCGCAGGGAGATACATCCTTTATTGACAGCTTCATTTTGTCGAATGCTTGTTTGAACAGGATGTTTACTGAGCTTCCAGTGTCTACCAGGATTCGGTAAACTTCGGCGGGACCGAGTCGGGCAGAGATAACCATGGGATCCATGTGAGGGTACTGCCATCCTTCTAGGTCACGCTTACCGAATGTGATGTCATCACTTTCTTTCCGCTTCGGGTGGCGCTCTTCTATAACCGAATTGACATAGTCTTTATTGTCTCTAAGCGACTTTCCATATCTTTCCATCTCTTTCCAGCTTCTGTCTACGATGTGCGGTCCTCCTGAGATGGTATGGACCACTATCTTCTCTTGGCTAGAGCTGCTAGCGTTGCGGTTTCCTCTGTCGGTCCCCGGTGAGGGTAGCCTTGGGTTTTCATTAGCAGGAGCTGGAGTCCTGTCCTGACTTTTTACATAACGTTCCAATTTCTTCCTTCTGATGTGTTTCTCAATCAGATCCCGGAGATGATGGCATTCATTGGTATCATGCCCGTGAGATTCGTGGAAGCGGCAGAACTTTCTAGACTTCTGTGCGTTATCTGATTCCTTCTTGTATGGTGGGCATTTGTATCTAACTTCGCCTTGGGTGGCAAGGAAGATATTTTCGACGGTCTCGTTCAAAGGAGTGTAAGTGTCGAATCTCGGTCCAGGCCGATATAGGCGCTTTTCTCCCTTCTTGCCCCCAGCATTGTCTCTGGAATCATTTCTTCGAACGTCCCTTGCCACAGCGGGGGCGTTGCTGTGAGTTGCCTTATTTTGCTGTCCTGACTGCCCCTCAACGGCAGCATCCTCGAGCCTCATATATTTCCCGGCTTCATGGAAGAAATCGGGTAAAGTAGCTGGTTTTTCTTTTGTCAACCGTCTAGCAAATTTAGTGTCCGGATGCACACCGCTACAAAGGGCCATTAGGATAAGTTTCTCGTCGGCATCTTGGACTGCGGCCGCTGCGGCATTGAATCGGGTCTGGTATTGCTGCAGTTTTTCTCCGGGTTTCTGTTTGATGCTGGATAAGGAATAAGCGTCCTTAGGTTGTTCCACATGAATGCGGAACTGACTGATAAACCTTTCTTTCAACATTTCCCACGAGCTGATGGATCCCTGGGGTAAATGACAGAACCAGGAGGTAGCAAGATCTGCTAAGAATAGTGGAAAGCATTTGCACAGTACTCCTTCTGTTGCTCCACTCATGAGCATGTGCTGTGTGTATCTTTGTAAGTGTACGATGGGGTTGGAGGTTCCCTTGTAAGGTTCCATTGTTGGCATCTTCCATTCTCGGGGGGTGATAGCAATTTCAATGTTGCGGGCGAAAGGGCTGGTCACCCTAGCGCCTATCCCTCGATCTCTTTGCTCCCATTGGACGCACTCTCTGAATAAGCGCGCCATCCTTTCATCAGAATTTGGAGCAGATAGAAACGAGTTTGGTTCTGTTCTGTGGGATTGATTCCGTCCAGATGACCTGTAGGGATGGTATCGTCTATCATTCCTCATATTTTTCGGCGGCTTCCTTTGATCTTCTGGGAGCATGCTAGGGTCAGCTACAGTTGGCCCTTGCCTTGATCTTCCCCTGCTGGGTTCTGATCTAAGCACTTCCTCGGGTCCAACTTCGGGCTGGACTCTAGCTCGGCCCCGTTCAATGGCGTTTCCGTGGTCAGGCAGTATGACAGGCTCAGCTACAGTTGACCTTCGTCCGGTACCTCCCCCGTTGGGTTCGGTACCAAATGTTTCCTCAGGCCTAACTTCGGGTTGTGCTCGGTCTCGGCTCCTACCATGGCTACTTCTGCCGTTAGCCCCTTCGAAGAAGGAAGATCTTTGTTGTCTCTGAGATCCTCCAGACTGGGACTCGCCCCATGATTCAGTGTTGCGGTTGGACTCTTCAGCGTCCCTTAAGCGTGACATGAGATGGTCCACCAAGGCTTCCTGTTGGGACGTGAAGCGGTTAGTTACTTCAACCACAACTCTGTCCAAATCTGCCCTAGTAATTGCTGTAGGCTGTTCTGTGGCAGGAGTGGTTGGGTTAGCCTGTCCCTCACTTGTCACTACTGTTGGAGGAGGACGATTTACTTGATTCGTGACAGCTGGATCTGGAAGACTGCTGGATGCGATGTTTTTTCCTTTGTTAACATCTTTTTTCTATTTGGGAGGCATGTTTTTCAAGTGGCGAACGATGCTGTTAGGAAAACTGTTAAGTGGATGAAGCTAAAGCTTCGAGCTTCTAGTTCTCAGTGAAAGCACCAAAAATGTTTGCACAAAAAATGGACAAACACCTCAAAGTCGTATGATTCAATAGTTCTTATGTTGTTCTTAGTGATTTTGGAGATTTATGCAAAAGCAGGGGCTAAATTGTAAAAAGACACGCAAATTTATAGTGGTTCAGCCAAAATGTGCCTACGTCCACTTTATATGTTATTTCTCTTCTCTTGTTTTGATTACAAGTACAAAGCTTTGATACAAGTAAAAGAATGTTGTTTGAAAGTTCTATCCGTGTTGAGCTCTCAAAACTTGTCCCCCATTGTTGTACCCCTGCCCCTCTATTTATAGAGTGAGGCTGGGAGCAGGGGTCTTGGATGTATATAGCTGCTGGTGGGCCTGGGCCGAGGCGATCTAGCCTGGCAAAGTTGGCTCGGCAACACCTTGATTCGGTAGTGCTTTGGTCCGGTGGTGGCTTTGGTCCGGTCGTGGCTTTGGTCCGGTGGTGCCTTTGGTCCGGTCGTGGCTTTGGTCCGGTGGTGCCTTTGGTCCGGTGGTGGCTTTGGTCCGGTCGTGGGTTCGGTCCGGTGGTGGCTTTGGTCCGGTCGTGGCTTTGGTCCGGTGGTGCCTTTGGTCCGGTCGTGGCTTTGGTCCGGTGGTGCCTTTGGTCCGGTGGTGGCTTTGGTCCGGTTGTAGATGGTTGAATAGTAGGGACGAAGGTTGGATCGGCGGAGCCTGGTTCGATGGTAGGTGTTGGGAAAGGTACCCAACAATAAGGGTATCTCGTAAGACCATGCCGCCAATAAACACGTACAGGTTTTTACCTTACGGTAACCAAACCATTTCTATTATAAAATCCAGTGATAATAATGTCTAAGATGTGAAATATAAATAGTCACATAGCTGCGATGTCTGTGAGTGTACACCTCACAACAATAATAGGTATACAATCACAACCGCTAAGGCACGTTCACAACAACAATAGGTATACAATCTCAACCGCTAAGGCACGTTCGCAAATAGTGTAGGATTTCTACTTAGATCTCTTCGAGGAAGCCAAATCCGAACTATTGCACAAGGATCAGAGATATCCTTCCGAAGTGTCGTATATCTCTAGTAAATGTACCATAGGAAAACCATAACTAGTCTTGCTAAGACCTGATGCAATGCTCCCGCATGCATATCCCAATAAGTATCTCTAGAAATGGAGTCGCATGCACCCTATGGTTTTGCTAACCCTACTGGCTATGTCTACTATCTCTGGTTTTAGTCATACCTGCTGATGAGGCTACATCCAGCATTCCAGCCCATTATTCACCACCCAAACAGATCTTCCACACGAGCTCCAACTCGAATAGATCTCAGAACCACACATAATCACATATCAAAACAGATCTTGGAATCACACATGGATCTCTCAACAGATCTTGAAATCACACATGGATTCCCGTACCTCAATAGGTCTCGGAATCATGCATGGATCCCTCAATAGATCTCGGAATCACGAATGGATTCTCATACCCTAACAGGTCTCAGAATCATACATGGATTCCTACATCCTGAATAGATCATGAACAACTACATGTGTTCGAGCATCTCAAACAGATATCAAATCTCCACATAGATTCTAGCATCATGAAGCAATCATGAATCAATCACGAACCTCTTCCAAAGCATAAAACACGTATATGGTTTTGAAGTGGTTATGGTTTCAAGTCATCTCATATAAATACACTCCCTTGCTTACTGGGTGCTCCAAAACCAATCGATCGATTTTTCGACAATCTCAGCCCCGGTTTTGTGGAAAATAAACAGACAATACATAAAATCGGAGATTACCTCCTAACCGTTTAAGTGGATGGATTTCCTTATCATTTGTCCTGGAAGAGAAAAATGAGTTTATACATACAGTATAGTACACTGAAGATAATTGTACCGTATAACCCAATGTTTCTTCTAAATATTTCTAGAGTAAATTTGGTCAAAGCAAATAACAATGAGAATAATCGCGTACAGGAAACTAGTTCTTGTATACTGTCAATAAGTTGTAACACACAAAGCACAATCGAAACAAACAAGCACGATCAAGTCATATAAATGACTTCTAATCCTCTTTTTAAAACTTTCCTTTATTAATTAAAATCCTCTTTTATTAGTAAAACTCATTTTACTCAATACTCGTTTGTAAATGAAACTCCATTTGCTAATTAAACTCCATTATTTAACTAAAACATCACTATTCATTTTCAACGCATTTCAATACTTTCCAAAAGTATTCGTATACTTATCTCAACTATACCACAAATCAGTTTCAATGGGCTTAAGACAAATGTTACTCAAACACTATCACTACAAACCCAAAACCGTTTCACTTATGATTATCTTCAAAACTTGCTTTTCAAAGATCTATTTACATGCATAAGTATAATCAAAACGGGTTAAAGGTGAATGTTATTAACACATTGCCATAACAAGCCCAAAACTAATTTACACTTTTTATTCTCTTTAAAATTCCATTGTTAAAGATCTAAGTATTTTCCAAACTCATTTAACAATATTTTACCACTTTAAAATATTATCCAAGGGTTTAAAAATGAATGTTACTAAAACATTGTTTACGAAAAACCCAAAATCACTTCTCTATTCCGTTATCTTTAAAACCCCATTATTAAATATCCAATCACTTTAAGTATGGTTAAATGGGTTAAAACAAATATTGCACAAACATCGTTACTATAAACCCAAAAAAACTTTTATACATGCCATTTACTTTAAACATCCCTTTAAAGTTCCAAGTACTTCTCCATTTTATTAAACAAGGTAACATATCTTTTTAATCAATTTATAAAACAATCCATTATAACATAAGTGTCATAATCCAAAAATCCTTTTAAATTCCTTTACAAATACCAAACTTCCTTTTTAAAACTTCTAAATATACTAAAATACCTTTAAAAGGATAGATATTTACATATAATAATTTATCTATAAAACTAAGATATATAATAAAATATTATAAACCATTTGTAAAATATTATAATATAAAATCCGTTTATTTATTAAATAAATCTTTAACACATTCTAAAACCATATATATACTGAAATATACTTTTAAAAATACTTATGTATATTTTAAAACCTTTGTTTAAAACACCGCTTTAAAAACCTGTTTTATAATTTAAAACCATCTCCTCAAAAATCCATAAATGATTTCCAGTAATATATTTGAACTATGTTATTTTCTCGATAATAAGCACGCTAACAGTAAATATTAATCAATATGAAGAAGCCCTAGGATGTCTTCCAAAGTTAACTTTAAAATCACAAATCATAGCGATTTCAAAGTGCATCCATCTCGACCTTTTCGCTTCTAACATTTATAACATCCATTTCCAATTCCCACAAATGTCCAAACCAATCCATTTATGTCAAACACACCCAAACATTTGTAGAACAACCCAATATATGTACATACACACAAACACACACATATATATATATATATATATATATATATTTCCACAATATACCACAACTTATTCAATTTAACATATGCTAAATATTAGGGATTTCAAAGCACGTTTATAACGACTATATTGTTTCTAACATCTATAATGCACTATCACATTTCACGAAGCAATATCAAACATGCAAACAAGCTATCTGGGCCACGATACATGTTTACAGAATCAAAAGAGAGATTATACTCAATAATAATATTATTACTTGTTTTACAAAATAAGGCAGGGTCCAAAAGTAATAGCTTGCATTGTTTGTTATACGGTTTATATTTTTAATACAATAACAATTGTAAATACAATAATATATAATTAACAGGTGAGTAAAACTTACCCAAGCTCTAGCTAATGCTTTCGTGTTTCCTAATAGTCCAAAATCTAACACCGTTCAATTTTGACTAAAATTCCCACAAGCTCCAAACTCGACGAATCCAACTCCATTGCATACATAATCCCAATACAAACACAATGATGAAAATAATACCTCGATCGGACCTCGTATGAAAAAGAAACGATTGTTAGACCATCACGAGATTAATTAATAATTAATTAAGTAATTAAACTCAATCACCTTTCTCAAAATCCAGGCCGACCGAAACCCAATAACGCGACATTCACCTTCATGCCGCTGCCATTACGTCTACCCTGCCACCGCCGCATTATTGTGGATGCAAGCCCCGACCATCCTCGACCCCACTTGCTGATGATCCCCCTCGCCACCATTCATGAGAATGAACCAAAACTACTGCCATGTTCAACTTCCGTTTGTCGTTGCCACATGTAACACCAGCCTAACAAACTCCACTAGACCATAGCCTATGCCAACCTCTACCACTTTGCTTTATGGCCGTCGGCTATCAATCAATGTTTATGCCACAAAAGTCAACCCTAACTGCCACTGTTTATCTCCAAACGCCACTGCCTTGCCTCGATCCACCACAATCCGACTGTCCATCTCCTGCATCACACAATCATGCAACTTTTTCTAGTTGACACCCCAGCCTAGACGGCTCCTAGCGGCGTCGATGATCCTAGGCCGTTGGATGGGGAGGTTAGTTTAAGGTTAGGGTTTTAGTTTTATAAAATAGAAGAAAAGTGAGGTCCTTTTGTAGAAAATTCTCCGACACCATTCACCCTCCAAAATCTCGAACTCCGAACAAGGCATGCTCACCGGAATTCCTAGCCAAATAACCCCATTCCGAACACAATGGAACTAGTATCTGGACTTAATTCCATCATATATAGAAGTTTAATTTTAAAATAAAATTATATTATCTTTTAATTCCTAAAATTATTTGCTATGCATTTCGAGCTCGCACGACCACAAAGTACGTCCAATCGCCACAAAACTCGACGACGTATAACAATTTATTATTCCAGATCCAATGACACTAGTTTCGTCAAAATTCAAGACAGTGCTCCAGAATGGTATTTTCACACGTTAATTAAAAAATTATTATTAAAACAATTTTAATCACTTTTAATTCTAAATTAAAAGCTTTCAATAACCAATCTTATTTAAATAGAATTTAAATAAGCTTTCGAAATCATTTTCATTCACTTTAAATCCAAGATTTAAATATTAAATAATTCTAATATTTAATCATAAAACATTCAAAAATCCGGTTCGTTGCAGTATCAGCATAAAGTAATAAACACATATGCCTTTAGAATAGAACAATACACAATGTATAATGAATACCAAAGAATACAGAGGCATTATCTTAGTGATAATATATAAGGGAAACAGTGTAGTATTAGTGTGAACATATTTTAAGGCTACTTTAACACAAGAGGGGGGGGGTGAATTGTGTTTTATAACTTATATGGAATGTTTCAAAATTATTTTAAAATTTAGATTCAAACACAGATAATCACCAAAAATATATATTAACATGTAGTCATAGTTATATATAAATGCAATAAAAGTAAAGTAAAATTAAGAGTGATGACACCATGAGTTTTTATATTGTTTCGAATTAACCAATCCTACATTCAGTCATGTACAATGTATGAACGGATTTCCTTTCCAATGCCTAATTTAAATTGGCACCAAGCAAACTAGAATATAGCCTCGATTTCAAGGCAACGAGATACATCGATTTCAAGGCAACGAGATACACCCTTCTAATTTCCGAATTTAGGGTAGACTCTCTTGATTTAATCGGGCAAGATCACCCACTTGATTTGAATGGGCAACAAGCACATCCACTTTATTTGAATGGGAAACAAGAACACCCAAACAAATAATAGGAGAGAGTTGTAGATTCTAGATACAAAAGTTGTATTTTAGATACATAATATCCTATTATCCTTTGGATAGTACTTTGATCTTTAAATTGATGAGAGAATACTTTCAAATCAGCGAGTAAATTATAGAGAATGAATGTAGTAAAGTAGAGATTGAATTTGAGTGAATTTGAAGAGTACAGAAAGTGGACTTTGTGAAATATATAATGAGAATTTGGAGTAAGAAAAAAGTAGAGAAAATAGTTAATAAAATTTTTTTTAGTCCCCTTTATGTAGTATACAAAGGGACATGTCTATTCATGAAGAAATGTAACCAAAAATCATAACTATTCAAAATCAAAAGACACCTCTTCAACGGTACATATGCAGATATACCTATGTAGCCTATGTCGACGTACTTATCTATGTTTTAAAAAAATTATTTAAATGTTTTGCAAAATTATGAATTTATGTACAATTATTTAAACATAGTTTCTAAAATACTTTAATATATAAAACTCTTATACAATATTTGTAAAAATATAATTTGAAAATAAAATAAATGTTAAGATCGTAATGAAATAAATAATTTGATAAGAGAGTATTCAAAGAAAAGAAAGTTTCTATTTAAGGACTTTAATAAGTTAATTTAATGTCTTAATTGTAAACTATAGTCCTGATCTCTTCATGTCTTCGTCTTTAAACTCATTAGTCTTCAAATATCTTGATCATCTCCGAATCTTGATCTCTAATCTTTTTACTGATCAGTCTTTAAACTCGATTATCCTATACTTGTATAAACCTGTATAATATCCTGTAAAATATTCTATATAACTTGAAAAATCATCTGTACTTATATTTATATGCTCATTGTCATCAAAATCAATATATGTGATATTAACAATCTCCCTCTTTTCGATGATGAAAACCATGTAAAGATATTTATTATAAAATATAACGTAACTCCCTCTCCCTATATTTTGTATAACTCCTTCATAGCTTATGAATATATTATATTTTATGTTTTTCTCCTTCTTTTCCATCAACAAAAATGGGTAAAGAAAAATAAACTCCCCCTAAATGTGACATATATCAAATACTATTAACTGTAAAAATATTGTAGACAGAATCAAAATCAATATTAAATACAAAACAATATTTCTGAGAAATATAATTATAATTAACTATATATACAATTAAGATACATATGTTTTAACCATACTTTCAAAACATATCAATTATATTAATCAAGCAAACCAAACTATGTTATTAATTCAAGTCAGACATTTAAACGCACCACTTACATAATTTTAAATACAAATCAGATCATACAATCAAACTTAAACAAACTATAAATTCAAACTAAACAACCAATCAAACCTAAAATCAATACGAACCCAAACCATTTATTATTATTTTACAATTTTAATGGTTTGATTTAACTATAGGAGATTTGTGGGTAGAGCAGTTTTGATAGTGAAGACAAAAATTTCATTTCTATTCCATCTATATCGAGCATCGTAATGGACTTATTGTGATGACCCGGTATTTTGGCAACATTATTTTAATAAATATTTAATCTAATTTAAATGAAATACAAGCTTTTCAAAATTTATAAACTGATGAGATCTTTGATATTTAACGGTTATATATGTTTTGCGAAGAAATTTTGATATAAAATCTATCAATACCATTTAAAATAAAAACTCTTAAAATATTTATAACAAAATCCCTCTTATTCAATAGAAATCAAAGATTCTATATTTCCACATTTGATAATATACATATAAATATATAATTGTAGTCTTTAAATAATAATGTTTAAACTTAGGCAACCATATCAATATACAAATATGAATATTAAACTTAAGTATAAAACAATATAAGTGATTATAAACATAAACGTACAAAACATAAGCATAAAATATAATTATGAACATAAGAGATAAATATTAAATATACAAATAGAATGTTATAAGTCAATTGCTTGAAAATTTAATTACAAATAGAACAAAGTCTGGAAACTATACTAACAATAGCTATAATAAGTTACCCAAAATATAAGATAAGTTAGCCTAAACATTACCTGTGAAATACATTTATACAACACAAAATATTTAACAAAGATTATAATAGTTGCTGTGAAATTAAGTATACATAACATAAAATACATAGAGAGATATACTAGCTTATAGAACAAGCCAATGTAATTAATGCAGCACACTTTCTTTTCATATCAGCGTACAATTGCATGTAAAAATCTCTGGCAAGAAAATATACATTCAGCATATTCGAAATTAAAAGATGAGTATGAACAAAAAGAATAAATATCTATGAACAATGTTGAGTGTGAGCTTGTAAAACAAGACAAGTGCAATTAATGCAGCACAAATATGTACCATTTCAGCCTACATTGCCACAAAAAAATCTCTGATCGAAATTTAACAAAAATCTTCCAGTACAAATTTTGTACCTGTATACTTCAAACATGTTCACACTCCCTATTTTATTTATCACTTTCCAAACTCATTTGTTCGTCAATAAACCTGAGCATCACATAAATAAAAAAATAATAATATAGCAACCTGGAAGCCAAATTCAGCAAACTAAGATCTGCCATCAAACAAATAAAAGAAGATCAAAGACATAAGCTTGAAGCAGAGGAAGGAGCGAGCAGTGTTCTTTCCCTTTAGAAACTGTGAGTAAACCCTTAAACTCTGGAATATTTGATGTTGTTTGGTGATGATGCTTGAGATAAATTATGAAGTATTTATATGCATGCAAATATATGTGAATATTTATATGCAGAGGTAACTGTACATGTTTAGTATCAGGCATACATACCTCTGTTGTTTCCAGGTTTCCAAAACCTGTTTAAAAATTTGATTTCTTCTTCTTCGATCATTGTTAGGCTTTAAAATTTAAACAAAAGTTGTTTATTTAAACATGATTTAAGTTTTAAAAATAGATTAAAGCAAAGGAAATCAAAGCTTTCTCTAGAAAATTGATAATATAGGAAGTAGGTGAGCAAACTACTTGACCATGTTATATCTTTGGTGTTTAGATTTGTATGGTATGAAATGTGCTTGTGTGGATATGTATGTATGAATGTTTTTTTGAAATATGTCTGAGTTGCTTAATGTATATATACTCCTCTGTCTATTTTTCAGATTTCATTTTCATTAGAAAATTTCATATCTTCACATACGATTGATTTTAGGCTAGGATTTGTAAATGAAAAATGACACTAATGAGGTATTATCAATTTTAAAGATAATAGCAAGGTTTTAAATTCAGTGATTATTTCAATAATAGTAAATTACAGAGGAAATCAAAGACAGGACAAAAATTCCATCATCTGGAAATTATGATTTGATTATACAAACAAAATCGTATTATAAAATGATGAATTTAGGTAAAGAAATGGGGATTTTTAGTATTGTATAAGTCGAGATATCCGAAGTTGATCGATTTTGGTAAATCGTCGATTTCCAGACGATCCGCTGGATGTTGTTCGCCTTGTTCGTTGTCGAAGGAAGTTCGTAAGTGGAGGATCACAGGAAAAATTGTTTGGAATTTATCTGGTGATTGGAGTTGCTGGGCGATGGTGAACTAGGGTTCGAAGTTCAGTCTTGAGACGAGGATGTTCGCGAGGAAATGGCGATGGCCATGGGAGACCGGAGTGCATCGCATGTGGGTGAATCGTGGAGTCATGTCGTGGAGCAACTCTAGGAGGATGGGCGAGTTTTCTGGTGGTGGAGTTCGTCGCCGGTGGGAAGCTTTCATCGATCGAGTTTGTTCCAGTTTTGATCGACGGGGTCGAATTTTGATTCGAAGGCGAAATCGTTGTACTGAGTGATCAGAAGGATCGGTGAGGTTGACAGCATCTTGTTGAGGGCCGGAAGTTTGGTCGGAGCGACGTTGATCGCCAGTGCACGTGCACGTGTGCACGTTCTTGTTTGGGATGTTTTTGGATTTGGGAAGAAGGCCTGTCTCGGTTTCAAGCTCGGGAAAATAAAGGTTTGACTCGAAGTAGGATGTAAAATTTTAGCTCGGGTAAGGGCTCGAGAAAAGGGAAGTTTGGCTCGGGTTGGGCTTCGAGTACGGAAGTGAAAATGTTTTTAACAGTTTTAAATTTCTGAAATTAAGTAAGTTTTAAATTAAACAAAGTTTCAAGGTAAAACATTTTCAAAGGAGAAGCTTGAGCAGATTTTCAAATAAAAATATTAATCAAGTTTTATGAACAAGTTCCAAATTTTAATTATAAGTTGAATGTCTTGAATTTAAATGATTTTGGTTTTAAATAGTTATTAGGTGAATTATTTAATTTAACCCCTAAGTGTTTTGAACTAAATTCATCAATAAGGACCCAAGTGGGTTGTAAAATTAATTCCAAGCAATTAAATTAAATAAGATTTAATAATCTAATTAAGGAAATGTTCAATTAAGGTAAATGGTTTATCTTAATTAATTAAGTTCTTTGATAATTAAGATTTATTAAACTAAGGAAGTAATTAAAGAGAAATTAATTAATTAATCATTAAGAGTTATAAATTAATTTGAGATTAATTAGTTGGGAATTAGGGATAAATTAATGATTAATTACTTAAATAATTACTTAATGTAAGTAATTAAGGATTAATGTGTTAAGGGAATTAATTATGGATCATTAACTTAGATAAATAATCAAAGAATGATTAATTAATGGTTGTAATTAATTAATATTAAGTAAGCAGGACTTAAAGGCAATCTACGTAATGTAAGTGGTGAATTAATTTAATTGGAAAAAATTAAATTAATTGGAAATTATATATCTAATAAGTCTTGCTTATGGATGATTGAATAATATTGGTTGACTTGGATTGTGGATGTCTCTAATAGGTGATTGTGATGAACTGTGACATGATAGGTTGAATAGTAATATTGTGGGTTATCTATCGATAAATGAATTGTTGTATGGATATGAAATCCTGAATATTTATTGTATTGTTTGAACTTAAACATTTGGCTTAATGAAAAATTTTGGATTCGAAGAGGCCGGGGTCGGGTATCAGCAAATACCCGAAACCAGTTCGATTTTTTTAAATAATTTGCGTTTAGTAACCAACAGGTTGAATTTGGAATAAATTAAGTAACTTGGACTTTAGCTGAGAAATAATTCTAGAATATTGTTTGTAATAAGTGGTGGACTTTGAAGAACTCGTAGGAGGGTTCGAGTTAACTTGGTTTGCAATTAAGTTTTAAGCTTGGTATTCCATATTATATGGGTTACTCACGCTGGTTTCCAGCATGACTCGGGTGTTACTTTGATGTAATGCTCGGGTCAGACCGAGTATTACAGATTTTCAGGTAAGGACGTTCTGGAGCTTAGGAGATGAGCTGGGTGGCAGGACGTATGGAGTGTTTCCGCTGTGACTATTATTCCTGTTTATCCGAGATATATTTGATGTGTATATGCTCAGTGTTGTGTATGAGGGTAACTCTGATGTATTATAATTGTAAATTGACAGATATAGTACTCTTTTGTAAACTGTTATTATTTGATATTATATTTTAATCCATTGCGAATGTGAGATTCTGTGTTTTGTTTCCTGTTTCTTCTTTTATCTCTTTCCTCTTTTCATAACTATCTGGAATTTTCGGAATCGAAAATTCCGGGTCGTTACAGTTGGTATCAGAGCTGAAAGGTTAAGCGAAAGCCTTGGCTCTGGTGGGTGTACTCATTTAGAATAGGGTCAATGGTATCCTAGAATGAGTTGAGTGTATATATATATATATATATATGAGAGCGTACTTGTTATTTTCTTATATAAAGATTTTAAATGATTTTATAATAATATATTTTGATATATATAAAGCAATATTCCTTAACCAATACATGTGAAGGTACTTGGTTGTTAAATTATTCGAATTAAATTAAGAGGTAATAGAAATACAATCAAATTGAAATTAAATAAAGGTAGATTTGAAATGGATTCAAACTGAAATTTAATCTTGAATTTGGGAAAAAGTTTCAGAATAAAGATAATAATGAATTAGTTCCAGATATGATCATCTTGGTTATTATCATAAATGGTTGTTGTGTTTAATAATAAAATGTGTATTAATGAGTAAGCAAAAATAAAATGTTTTAGGGATATTGATGGGAAGTTTAAGAATTTGAAATGAAGAAATTCAAGTTTTGTGAGGTTGACTGGATCAAGTGAGTTGAATTTGACTTAGGGGAAGTTAATTAAGAACAACCTAAATTGGAAATTTCAAGATGAAATTAAAATTTTACTTAGTGAAGTTAAATGGGTTGTTTTGAAATGGGAGTTATGTGTGATCTCAAACGGATTCGAGACCTGGAAAAGGGAAACGTGTGTTATTGATGGATGCTGTTTTAAATAATCTGGATGTTTATTTACTTTGGCTTATCCCGATATCATCCTTCTGTTATTAATAATCCATGAAACTGTGAATTGGATTATTCTAATTAAATTAAGAAATGGATTGAGGTAATATACACCCATTACAGAAATTTAATGGAATCACTTTGAACTTAAGAATTAAATTTGCAAACTAAAATTGTTTAAGAATTGGTTTCAAAGTTAGAAGTTAAAAATTTGGAGATAAATGAAATTCTGAAGATTAAATTGTTTTAAAAAAAAATTTGAACTCTTATTTGAACCTTGAAATAAGTTAAGTAAAGGCAATTCAAAATGAAATTCGGATTTAAAATTGAAGTGGGTTCAATTCAAAATTTGTCTAAATTAATTTGAATAATTTGGAATTGTAATTTAAGTGAATATGTTTAAAATCAAATGGAATTTGATTTGAATTTGGAAAGAAATCAAGGATAATTCAACTTGATTGGAATTGAATCAATAGCGGAATGGGAAGTGATTGAAATTTGAAGTTATTTTGGTATTGAGTCAATTTAAATGGAAATTTAAATTGAATGATTGAGTTAAAGGTTGGGTAGTGAGACAGTTTGACTCTGAAACTATTTTCAACAAATTATCTTAATATAAGTTTCTTGAATCTATCTTTCTAAGCTATTTACTATATCCAACCTTACTTTTCAAGGCTAAACTATTTTATACTTATTCTACAATTATTTTTGAAACTATTTAATAATTTTACCACTGTTTATGAACTAATTACTGTATTTCAACTGTTTATATAACTAATTACTATTTTACAACTGTTTTGCAATTATTTTAATATTTTCCAACTATTTTACAATTACTTAACTAATTTACAGCTATTTTACAAACTAATAATTATTTTTCAACACTTATCTATTTTTAAAATTTTCAAGCTATTTTCTAAATATACACTGGTCGGAGTTCAAACTGTTATTGATTAAATACCCAACTGAGATAAGAATTTAAGTGATAATCCAAATGAGGATTTACGCGATTGTGAGTAAGTGAAGGTGAATAGAGAAAAATTGATTGGACTGATAATCAATGAGAATAAATACGTAGGATGTACGTATATTATTCTATTCGCATAGTGATTTGATCCAGATTCGAGCATAGAATTTCAAGATAGTATTATCGATCCGAGTTGGGATTTTTCGCTCAATATTCGACGGCGAACCTGGATATGGATTTTTGATTGGTTCTGGATATTTTCTATCATAGTTGTGACTATGCAAGGAGAATGACGGTTTCTGATCAAGAAACCAGATCTGAGTCCGCACTAGGAAGTCGGGTGGACAATACTAGTTCGGAAGTGAAATTGTGTGATCGAGTGAGCGATCAAATTGATATTGCGTACGAATGATATGTGGACATCGTACGGGTTTGAATAAAATTGATATTGAAATTTGTGGATAAGAACTGTAAATGATTTTTGAAATGAAAGGTATATTTTGTGAAATATATGATAAAGTAAAATGAAAATTGGATATTTTGATAATAAAATTTACTTTATGGGAGTAAGTCATATGGTAAGTGACTTTGTAGAAGAAGTCAAATTTAAATATTTGATTTGGAATAAACAAAGTTATATATCTTTGTTATATATATGATAAAACTCACCTTATTGAATCTATTGCCAGAAGAAAAGGATTTTCGGAAGTATTTGAAGTATAAAAAGGAAATTTACACCAGTATGGAATGAATCAAATATTTTCCAAGATTATTATATATATGTACATATAAAAAGGATTTGTGAAAATGATTTTGAGGAAAGGTTTTGGAAACCTTTGGATTTGAAAAAGGCTTTTGATTTTCGAGGAAAATCAATATTGAGATTGGGAAAAGCCTACTTTGAAAATTATCGATTTTTGGAATCGATTTGTGTAAAGGAGCCTTATATGTTCTTCATACTAGGTGTATGATTTTGAGAAAAATACTGTATGTGTATAGTATAATGAGTTTTGAGATTGGCTCTGGGGAAAAAGGCGCTCCCTTGAAATGAACTTCTCAGGAGTGCCACAGGGTGGTACTGCCTTGAGCCTCTAAGGGGGAGGTTCTAAAGTTGATCCTATGAGGAGTCCGGACAAAACTAGTTCCTGAGGATTATTGTGTAGCGAAAGTCGAGGGGCTGGTGTCTACAGAGGCATTTGGGTTATGCTGTGACGACAGTGTAACTCGATGTCACTGCGATCTACTGCAGACCATAGCAAAAGTGGTGTGTGCCGCTGAGAGCCAACAGTCTACGTTTGATTTTATATCGGTAGACTGCGACACTATGGTAACATAGCGAAAGTCGTGTGTGCCGCTGAGAGCCAACAGCCTATGTTTGATTTTACATCGGTAGACTGCGACCTATGTGAGAATGGAGAAGTTTCATTTTGACAGCGAAAATCGTGTGTGCCACTGAGAGCCAACAGTTACATGGACTTTTGCTGTGACGGCAACGTAACCCTGGAATGTAACTGCGATCTGTTGTGGGTTCCATGGTGTAATCAGTTACATGGACTTTTGCTGCGATGGCAACGTAACCCAGGATGTAACTACGACCATGGATGGGTGTGATGATTTCCAGAGCATTCTCACCAAGATATTTCCTCTATTTCAAAATGTTTTCGATATTTTCAATAAAATTATTTTTCAAGTATTTTCACTAGGTGTTGAAAACGGGTTTACCAAGTACTTATAGATTTTCAGTCCTACGCCTGATCAACGTATGACCGAATCTCTATGAAAACGAGAATGGACTTGTCGAAACATCGAGTTATAAAATTATTTTTATAAAAACTATTTTAGAAATATTATATAGATTTTTTTAAAGTAGTTTAAGAATGATCAAGGAAAATTTATCGGATTTTAAGCATTTTAATAAATCTGGCTTCGTTCCTTTTCGAGGACGAAAAGATTCAAAGGGGGGAGGGATGTGATGATCCGGTATTTTGGCAACATTATTTTAATAAATATTTAATCTAATTTAAATGAAATGCAAGCTTTTCAAAATTTATAAACTGATGAGATCTTTGATATTTAATGGTTATATATGTTTTGCAAAGAAATTTTGATATAAAATCTATCAATACCATTTAAAATAAAAACTCTTAAAATATTTATAACAAAATCCCTCTTATTCAATAGAAATCAAAGATTCTATATTTCCACATTTGATAATATACATATAAATATATAATTGTAGTCTTTAAATAATAATGTTTAAACTTAGGCAACCATATCAATATACAAATATGAATATTAAACTTAAGTATAAAACAATATAAGTGATTATAAACATAAACGTACAAAACATAAGCATAAAATATAATTATGAACATAAGAGATAAATATTAAATATACAAATAGAATGTTATAAGTCAATTGCTTGAAAATTTAATTACAAATAGAACAAAGTCTGGAAACTATACTAACAATAGCTATAATAAGTTACCCAAAATATATAAGATAAGTTAGCCTAAACATTACCTGTGAAATTCATTTATAAAACACAAAATATTTAACAAGGATTATAATAGTTGCTGTGAAATTAAGTATACATAACATAAAATACACAGAGAGATATACTAGCTTATAGAACAAGCCAATGTAATTAATGCAGCACACTTTCTTTTCATATCAGCGTACAATTGCATGTAAAAATCTCTGGCAAGAAAATATACATTCAGCATATTCATAATTAAAAGATGAGTATGAACAAAAGAATATATATCTATGAACAATGTTGAGTGTGAGCTTGTAAACCAAGACAAGTGCAATTAATGCAGCACAAATATGTACCATTTCAGCCTACATTGCCACAAAAAAATCTCTGATCGAAATTTAACAAATATCTTCCAGTACAAATTTTGTACCTGTATACTTCAAACATGTTCACACTCCCTATTTGTATTTATCACTTTCCAAACTCATTTGTTCGTCAATAAACCTGAGCATCACATAAATAAATAAAAAAATATAGCAACCTGGAAGCCAAATTCAGCAAACTAAGATCTGCCATCAAACAAATAAAAGAAGATCAAAGACATAAGCTTGAAGCAGAGGAAGGAGCAAGCAGTGTTCTTTCCCGTTAGAAACTATGAGTAAACCCTTAAACTCTGGAATATTTGATGTTGTTTGGTGATGATGCTTGAGATAAATTATGAAGTATTTATATGCATGCAAATATATGTGAATATTTATATGCAGAGGTAACTGTACATGTTTAGTATCAGGCATACATACCTCTGTTGTTTCCAGGTTTCCAAAACTTGTTTAAAAATTTGATTTCCTCTTCTTCGATCATTGTTAGGCTTTAAAATTTAAACAAAAGTTGTTTATTTAAACATGATTTAAGTTTTAAAAATAGATTAAAGCAAAGGAAATCAAAGCTTTCTCTAGAAAATTGATAATATAGGAAGTAGGTGAGCAAACTACTTGACCCTGTTATATCTTTGGTGTTTAGATTTGTATGGTATGAAATGTGCTTGTGTGGATATGTATGTATGAATGTTTTTTTTGAAATATGTCTGAGTTGCTTTATGTATATATACTCCTCTGTCTATTTTTCAGATTTCATTTTCAATAGAAAATTTCATATCTTCACATACGATTGATTTTAGGCTAGGATTTGTAAATGAAAAATGACACTAATGAGGTATTATCAATTTTAAAGATAATAGCAAGGTTTTAAATTCAGTGATTATTTCAATAATAGTAAATTACAGAGGAAATCAAAGACAGGACAAAAATTCGATCATCTGGAAATTATGATTTGATAATAGAAACAAAATCATATTATAAAATGATGAATTTAGGTAAAGAAATATGGATTTTTAGTATTGTATAAGTCGAGATATCCGAAGTTGATCGATTTTGGTAAATCGTCGATTTCCAGATGATCCGCTGGATGTTGTTCGCCTTGTTCGTTGTCGAAGGAAGTTCGCAAGTGGAGGATCACAGGAAAAATTGTTTGGAATTTATTTGGTGATCGGAGTTGCTGGGCGAGGGTGAACTAGGGTTCGAAGTTCAGTCTTGAGACGAGGATGTTCGCGAGGAAATGGCGATGGCCATGGGAGACCGGAGTGCATCGCATGTGGGTGAATCGTGGCGTCATGTCGTGGAGCAACACTGGGAGGATGGGCGAGTTTTCTGGTGGTGGAGTTCGTCACCGGTGGGAAGCTTTCATCGATCGAGTTTGTTCCAGTTTTGATCGATGGGGTCGAATTTTGATTCGAAGGCGAAATCGTTGTACTGAGTGATCAGAAGGATCGGTGAGGTTGACAGCATCTTGTTGAGGGCCGGAAGTTTGGTCGGAGCGACGCTGATCGCCAGTGCACGTGCACGTGTGCACGTTCTTGTTTGGGATGTTTTTGGATTTGGGAAGAAGGCCTGCCTCGATTTCAAGCTCGGGAAAATAAAGGTTTGACTCGAAGTAGGATGTAAAATTTTAGCTCGGGTAAGGGCTCGAGAAAAGGGAAGTTTGGCTCGGGTTGGGCTTCGAGTACGGAAGTGAAAATGTTTTTAACAGTTTTAAATTTCTGAAATTAAGTAAGTTTTAAATTAAACAAAGTTTCAAGGTAAAACATTTTCAAAGGAGAAGCTTGAGCAGATTTTCAAATAAAAATATTAATCAAGTTTTATGAACAAGTTCCAAATTTTAATTATAAGTTGAATGTCTTGAATTTAATTGATTTTGGTTTTAAATAGTTATTAGGTGAATTATTTAATTTTACCTGTAACGACCCAGAATTTCGAACAAATTAAATTGAGAATATTTAATTAATTTTCAATATTTGAACGATGATTTAATTTGTATCCCGAATATAACTTTGAATTTGACGATTAAATTTTAAAATTTAATCGATTGAAGTTGAACAAAAATTTGAATCTTTAATTTTAAGCCGAAGAAAAATATTTCAAACGCTTGTAAAATATGTATTGATAATTCTGAAAATAATAGAAGCTTCAGAATCCAATTTTGAATTGATTTGATCAGTTTTGAAATTTGTATCGTTTAACCGATATTTAAAAATAGTCAATTTTCAGACAGTCTCGGAATTCGACGAAACCAGTTCCATTGGGTCCGTAATATTGAATTATTACCGGATTTCAAATTTCGTATTTTTCGGACTTGATATGTGAGTGCACGATGAGTAAACGCGTTGAAATTAAATCGAGTTCAATTTGAATTTTAAATTTAAATTTTAAATCTGGTCAAATGCGAGCATGTTGTCTTCCCTGAACTCATGCCTATAATCACGGGAGGAGATCGTGCAATCACGTTCTTCTGTCTCCCCTACCTTCTCTGTTAAAGTGCACGAGATAAAAGAATATAAACGAAACTTTTTCGTTCGAAATTTATAATGGCCGCTCCCCTCTTCATTAAAAATTCTTCAGTTTTATTTTGCGAAGCTCCAAATCAAGTGCGTGTTCGTTCCAATTTATACGAACTCGATTCCTTTCCTTTTCATTCGTTCGAAATCAATTTAAGGCTGCAGCTTCAAAACGATAGGATACGAAAACGAATTCGAATCAAAGTCGAATCTTCTCATTCAAAACAAAATTTCGAGCCTCCCCCTTTCCATTAAATCACAAATTCATCACGTCGCTCTGCTCGAGTTCGAAGGGGATACTCGATTGACGAGGCAGCAAGCATGCAAATTTGGGTTCGACGTTGGCAATCGAGGGATTCTGGTGGGTCGCGTGGGTTCTCAAGTTCATCTCGAAGACGCGACAGTGGGCGCGGCAATGGCTGGGGGTTCGCGGCATCAGGGGAGCAACGTTGAACTTCGGCAGAAGGTGGATTCGTTCGTATGGGTTCCATCGTCCTCGTGAACCACTGCAGTTCGTAGGAGGGCGAAGGTCGGAGTCGCGTTGGACTTGAGATTTCACGCAGGCAATTCGACAGCGAAATCGATCTAAGGCTCGTTCTCGAGCATCATGTGTTTCGAGCAAGCTTCGAACTGGATTCTCGATTCGGCAATAAGGTAAACGATTTTTATTTTTTTTATAAAAACCTAAATTTGAATATTACAGTAAGATAAACAAATTCTGTTTTTAAAGTTATATGTATATACAGCAAAACAGAAAATGGTTCACATATATATATATATATATGAGGTTTTGGGGATAGAAATATTGTATATGATTAGAGAAATTATAAAAATCAGGTATAGGAATGTTGGGAATATATATATCGAAAGAAAAAAAAATGAAATAAAATGTATAGTCTGGTCAGGAAGGTTATTTTTGTTTATGATAATTGAAAAAAATATAGGGGATTTGTTTCTAAAATATAACATTTTGAGTTAAATAAACTTATTAAAAGTAATTGGTTTAGAATAAATTATTTTGGATAATTAAATTATCAAACGAAATTTGTTATTCGATTTATTTCGAATTTTAATAAATTGTATAATTGTTTATACAAGGTCAACACTGAAAAAGAATCAAACCGAGAATGGAAAAGGAATGCGAAATAAAATCTAAGGTGAGATTATTTCCTCACTCAAAATATATTTTGTGTGCAGTTATTTTATTGACTGATTGTTGCTATATTGGATGTGATATTAGATATAGTAGGATATATCTATATATATAGCGATATATACATATTGGCATATGTATATATTGGATTGATGATTTTCCCGCCTCGTATAGCGGATGAGACCCTATTGCGCCGTTAGTAAGCGGATTTATAAAAACCTATATACCGCGATAATTCCGTACTGGAGCGGAATTGGTATTGTCCTAACATCTTTGGATGCAGGGAAACAGGTTGGAGGGATCCAACTGGACCCCTCACATTGATTGAATTTATTTCTATTGTGATATGAATCTGTGAATGATTATAGTGATGCTATTAATCATATTGATATCTGGAAAATTGTTTGAAAGCTAAAATTTAGCTGAATGGATGTTTTGACATCATTGGATTCCAAAGATAAACGAAATTGAATTTTTGAAATTCAAGTAGAAAATTTCTAAGTGAATCAAATTTTTGAAATTGAAGAAATTTTGAAGAAAGGAATTTTTGAAGTATAAAAAGTAAATTTTTATAATCGTATTGAATAAATTCCAGAATCAAGTGAAAATGTTAAATAAATGGATTTCGTAAAATAGTGATTTCAATTTGAAGAATCCATTTAAAAACAGGATATTGAATAATTTGAAAGAAAAATAAGGAATTTAGTTTAGTAGTGATAAATAAAATTTGAAATCAATCTGTAATTGATTTAATATTTAGAGATGAATCTTTGAGAAATCAGCATGGGAATTTTATTTAAAGTTGAAAATAAATTTAGAAATCAATATTGAAATTGATTTGATATGAAGTTTTTATAAATAGAATTAAAATTCATAAAAGTTGTTTATAAACCCAAAGTCACTTATTTTGATAAGTTAAATATAGAAGTTGATAAAAGAAGGTTTATAAGTCGAAGTTGCTATTAAAAAGAGAAATAGAATTTATAAACGTGCTTATAAATTCGAAATAGATTGAATGTGATAAATTTAAATAGAAGATTATTTAAAGAAGATATATTCGCGTTTTTGGATAGCGAATTTTTATTTGAGATAAATGTGTAGTAAAGTTTGAAATTTGGTTAAGTGAAGTATATTCACGATTTTGGACAGTGAATATATTTTTGAAGTAAAATGGATATGGTTTTGGGAAAGCGATATTATAAAAATGAAGTAACTGTTTTAAAAGATGTTTTAAAACGTGTTAAGTATCGAATACATAGATTTCAACATTCATTGTTGAAATAGACGTTTTCGAAAAATAAGGAAATGATGGACTATAACACTATTGTTATAGTAAATGATTTCCGAAAGGAAATGTTTTTATGTAGTATTGGGATTTATATATCTATCTTAATTTTCGAACCCCTATACTAGTGATTTTGAGTCGTCGTAACGATGTTTTACGTAACATTCGTTTTGACTCGAATAAATGTGTTTAAAGAGAATGATTTCCTTAATGAATGAATATATACTTAATATTGATTTAAGTATATTGAATATTTTCAAATGTTGAAAATAAATAGATTTGCGAAATACTTATTTTTGAATAAGTATGGAAATACTTTTCCAAAATGAAATGAAACATTTTTGAGATTTTATCTTCTTAAAGATAAAATGAAATTGAATATTTGAAATCGATTTGAGAATCGTATATCTGTAGATATTTGAGAATATAAATTCACTATGGAATTTAAAAAAGGGAAGTTGTTTAAAAATAAACATTGATTTATTTTTAAGTGTGGAAATTTTATATCTAGTAAAGATATTTTTGAAAATAAATAATTTGGAAAATTATTTGGAATCTGATGATGTTGCGCATCTTTATTGATAGTTAAATAACCGACTATCAATAATTACTCTGAATAGATGTTTTGTTGTGAATTGGATGAATTGAATGCCACATTTGTTTGTAAATAATCGCTCACTATTCGGGTTAGCCGGGAAAGGACCATGGGGTCGTATAACCCATTCCGAATATGTGATACGTCGTTATGAATCGCATTCGAAGACCGGTGTTGAAGACCGGATATTTTTGAAAACGGAAGGATTACTGTCGAGTTACTCTACATCGACTGATCTTCGATTTAGAGGTTTTATCACCCTTAGTGACGGGAAGTCCTGACGTGATTGAAAATTATCCGGAAATGCAAGGGCTTCGTGAGAAGTGCCTTCGGTTCTGTTCGATCCCGGAACAGACTTGTATGGATTGTGTGTCTGACGTTACAATTTGAGATATTGAGCTGATTTCTTTCAAATACATTTCTGTTGGTGGCGGAGAATTTATTCTCTTAGCTAAACACCCTTCTCTGAGACGTACGAGCTCAGAGGTTATGTAGTTGAAATTTATCAGCGATATATCCCAATTTGGTAACGTAGCATACTGAGTGTTGCTGTGAAATGATCAGTGTTTGATCATTTGCGATATGATCATTTGTTTGATCTTATATCTTTGTGATCATAGGTTGATCATTTTGTTTAACCCGAAGCAGGGCTTTTTGAGAAAGCGTAGCTTTGTGGACGAGACTTCGTCGAGCCTCACACCCCGGAAATGGTCGAAACAGGACGAATGCAGCAAGGTTCTAGGGAGTAGCGCCCCTTAGTGTATGTCATTCCTTCTGGATAAAGGTGGTATCATGGTATGGAGCCCAGATACTTAACCTCTGTGGTTACTGCATTATTATTATCTATGTGGTTTGTTGCGAATCGGGGATCCTCGGGGAGATCGGTGACGATCGGGGGATGGCATACGCGTGTCAGTAGTTACCTATTTTTGCAGAGGTAACCCGGCCTTGTGTTGGCAGAGATCCGGTTAGGTTCTCGGGTCGTCTATTCCAGGGACGTACCCATCGTGGATAGGAAGTTCCTTAGCCTGACCATTTGTTGGAAATCCAAAGAAACAATACGCGACTTGTACGGTATTAGTTGTAGAACCTGCCATTTAATATGGTAGCTATAGCAAGCATACTATAATGGTACCTATGCTGGCTAAGATTTATATTCTACTTTCGAAATGTTTTCTACACTATGCACTAATAATAATATCAAAATGAATTTGATTTTCGCGTAGTAAGCATCTTTGACTATCATAAGAAGAAATCTCCTCCAAGTCTGCGTTTGCATTGTGTGTGTGGCGGGAGGTCTTATGGTAGTTTCATTTTCCAAAGGCATTGCGAATTGACTTTAAAATTATCCTGTTGTTTATTTTAAAGAATAACTGTTTTACGATCTCACACCAGTCACCATGACTGACTCGGAGTTTATTGTTTCCCTTCTAAACTCTGGGTGCCCACCAATTTCCACACGGGCAGCCTAGAGTTATATTATCAGGATATTCTGGATATTCTGGAGCTTGGAGATAAGCTGGAGTTCGAGACGTAGTATTTGTATCTGATATTATTTTATTCCGCTGTGTATTCTGTATGAGGACGAGTTTATATAACTGTCCATTGTTGTATATTGACTCTGATTGATGTATGTATAAACATATATAATTCTTTTGTTTTTAAAAGATATTCATTTATCTATTATATATTGTTCCGCTGCGATGTGTAAGATTCTGATATTGTTTTCTGTTCTGATGTGTTTTCTGATGATGTTCTTCTTTCTGTCTTCTCTTTTTCTTCTATCTTCTTCTTCTTCTACTATTTCTTCTTTCTAAAACCCTCACTATTGGAGTTTCCGGCACTCGATTGCTCGGCAGTCGATAAAGTGAGTATCGATGTCGAATTTTCGAAAGTCGAAAATTTCGGTATGTGACAAAGTGGTAGGCTAAGGTATGTGACAAAGTGAGTATCGATGTCGAATTTTCGAAAGTCGAAAATTTCGGTATGTGACAAAGTGGTATGTGACAAAGTGGTATCGAAAGTTAATAACAACCTCGACTTATAAATCTTCTTTTTATTAACTTCTATATTTTACTTATCAAAATAAGTGATTTCGTATTTATAAACAGCATTTGTAAATTCCAATTTTACTTATAAGAACTTCAATATCAAATCAATTTCAATATTGATTTCTAAATTTATTTATCACTACTAAATAAATTCCTTATTTTTCTCAAATCATTCAATATTCCATTTTTAAATGGATTCTTCAAATTAAAATCATTTTACATTGATTTCACAACTTATTTCATTTTACATTGATAGGGGGTTCTCGCTTCGCAGTTTGGTGGCGAACGGGGGACTCTTACCCCTACATGTCCCTGAGAGGGATGGGTTGGTTAGGCAGAGGCCGTGACAGTCGAGAGGCTGGCCGTAAAAGTAAATGCGAGGTGCCAGTGTAAGCCACGGTGGGACTGGGATGGTTGCAAAGCCTACCGGTGGCCGCCGACGGTAGTCCTTCACATTTGGTATCAGAGCATATGGTTAAGCGACAACCCTGCTCTGTTGGGTGTTACTCATTAGAGATAGAGTCAGCAGTACTCTAGAATGAGTTGAGTGTAATAATAGATATGAGCGCGTATTTGTTATTTGAATATAAAATTGTTTTATATTGTGATGATTGGTTTATTGAGTGGTATATGAACCTTCGTCGGCACAGTCTTGCAAAACTGTATCGAAGGGGTTTCTAAACGCTTGAATAGAACAATTCGACACAGTATAGTTTTAAATTAGGGTGAATGAAATAATTTTACCCAAAACTATTTTTGTATAGAAAAGGAACGATTTTCTATGAATTACTATAGTATATGGTTGCATGGTTGCTTGAAGTAATAATATTAAATTATTCCCATTGGAATTAAATAAGAAATTGAAATCGTAACTCCAAAGTTAAGAAATGAATTCACATACAAATGAAATTAAAGAATGTAAATTATAAATGTAAATTGTAAATTAAAACGGAATTCCAGAGAAGTATTTGGAAATGTTTTGAAAAGGATTTGAAATTTTTGGAGATTTGGAAAGTTTAAATTCTTTTTGATTTGAAAATAAATTTCGAAGGTTTTGAAAAGTATTTTGGAGAGATAAAAGCTCTAAACTCTTTTCGGTCGCTGGAAAATAATTCCGATGATGATCGCGACATCACCGGTGTTCATTTTCGGGTTTCCAAAAGAGGAATTGCTGCCAGATTGTTTTAAATGGAAGTTGTTTGAAAAATTTGGGTTTTGTTTTGAAATTCAAAAGATAATTTGATTTGTTTTCAAAAATGATTTTTTTGAAATGTTGGTAAGACTCTGGAATACCATATTTGTGAAATATTAATAAGTTGATAACTAATACAGATTAAATTTTGATAGAATAAATTTAACTTAACGGATGAAGCTAAGTTAAAATAAATACAAGTGAATCAATTAAATGAAAGTAAGATTAAATGTTGAAATCCACTTCGAAATTGTAAGCGCTGAATTGAAGTGAATAATTATAAATGAAAGATAAATTAAAATTCGTATGGAATTGAAACGGAATGTTGAAGATGAATTAGAATTTGTAATGAATTAGTAATTGAAACTAATTTGAAATAAGCAGTTGTAAATGAAAGCTAATCGATAAAATTCAATATTCAGGAGATAAATAAAATCCAAATTTGAATTAAAATGGTAAAGTAAATTCAAATGAAATTTGAGATGCAAAATTTAATGAAGATAGATATGTAACTTCAACAGTGAAGTAAAGATGATATAAGAAATAAGTATTGAAATTTTGTAATCAAATTTGCAAAATGTTTGAATGCTGTAACTAGATATTATGGCTAGTAGGTTATACAGGTGTAAAGGGAATTGAATTTGATTTCAAAGATAAATTTGAATTGCTCGAAAAAGGTATGTATTTGAGTTTTAATATGAGTTTTTGATGATTTCTCTCTAGCCGCTTGGCTTTTTCTTTTTCTTTTTGAAATCTGAGAGTCCGTAGGGACGTTTTGTAGTAGTGCCGTATTAGCCGCGCAAAGGAGACGCTGGCGAAATTTTTCGAAAATTTAGGGCGTTAGAAAATTTTTGAGAAAATTTGAAAGTTAAAATTTGAATTTAAACTCGAATTTGAATTTAGAAGTTAAACAATGTTGTTTGAAACTTAAAATTGAAGTTGGAAATTTAGTTGAAATGATAACGAATCTTTAGTAGAAGATTTGTTTTGAAAATTTGATAAAACTATTGGATGTTGAAAATAGTAGACAAGTTAAGGACTTTTTCTTCCTGACTTGTAATTTCGAGGACGAAATTCTTTTAAGGAGGGAAGTCTGTAACGACATAGAATTTCGAACAAATTAAATTGAGAATATTTAATTAATTTTCAATATTTGAACGATGATTTAATTTGTATCCCGAATATAACTTTGAATTTGACGATTAAATTTTAAAATTTAATCGATTGAAGTTGAACAAAAATTTGAATCTTTAATTTTAAGCCGAAGAAAAATATTTCAAACGCTTGTAAAATATGTATTGATAATTCTGAAAATAATAGAAGCTTCAGAATCCAATTTCGAATTGATTTGATCAGTTTTGAAATTTGTATCGTTTAACCGATATTTAAAAATAGTCAATTTTCAGACAGTCTCGGAATTCGACGAAACCAGTTCCATTGGGTCCGTAATATTGAATTATTACCGGATTTCAAATTTCGTATTTTTCGGACTTGATATGTGAGTGCACGATGAGTAAACGCGTTGAAATTAAATCGAGTTCAATTTGAATTTTAAATTTAAATTTTAAATCTGGTCAAATGCGAGCATGTTGTCTTCCCTGAACTCGTGCCTATAATCACGGGAGGAGATCGTGCAATCACGTTCTTCTGTCTCCCCTACCTTCTCTGTTAAAGTGCACGAGATAAAAGAATATAAACGAAACTTTTTCGTTCGAAATTTATAATGGCCGCTCCCCTCTTCATTAAAAATTCTTCAGTTTTATTTCGCGAAGCTCCAAATCAAGTGCGTGTTCGTTCCAATTTATACGAACTCGATTCCTTTCCTTTTCATTCGTTCGAAATCAATTTAAGGCTGTAGCTTCAAAACGATAGGATACGAAAACGAATTCGAATCAAAGTCGAATCTTCTCATTCAAAACAAAATTTCGAGCCTCCCCCTTTCCATTAAATCACAAATTCATCACGTCGCTCTGCTCGAGTTCGAAGGGGATACTCGATTGACGAGGCAGTAGGCGTGCAAATTTGGGTTCGACGTTGGCAATCGAGGGATTCTGGTGGGTCGCGTGGGTTCTCAAGTTCATCTCGAAGACGCGACAGTGGGCGCGGCAATGGCTGGTGGTTCGCGGCATCAGGGGAGCAACGTTGAACTTCGGCAGAAGGTGGATTCGTTCGTATGGGTTCCATCGTCCTCGTGAACCACTGCAGTTCGTAGGAGGGCGAAGGTCGGAGTCGCGTTGGACTTGAGATTTCACGCAGGCAATTCGACAGCGAAATCGATCTAAGGCTCGTTCTCGAGCATCATGTGTTTCGAGCAAGCTTCGAACTGGATTCTCGATTCGGCAATAAGGTAAACGATTTTTATTTTTTTTATAAAAACCTAAATTTGAATATTACAGTAAGATAAACAAATTCTGTTTTTAAAGTTATATGTATATACAGCAAAACAGAAAATGGTTCACATATATATATATATATATATATATATATATGAGGTTTTGGGGATAGAAATATTGTATATGATTAGAGAAATTATAAAAATCAGGTATAGGAATGTTGGGAATATATATATCGAAAGAAAAAAAATGAAATAAAATGTATAGTCTGGTCAGGAAGGTTATTTTTGTTTATGATAATTGAAAAAAATATAGGGGATTTGTTTCTAAAATATAACATTTTGAGTTAAATAAACTTATTAAAAGTAATTGGTTTAGAATAAATTATTTTGGATAATTAAATTATCAAACGAAATTTGTTATTCGATTTATTTCGAATTTTAATAAATTGTATAATTGTTTATACAAGGTCAACACTGAAAAAGAATCAAACCGAGAATGGAAAAGGAATGCGAAATAAAATCTAAGGTGAGATTATTTCCTCACTCAAAATATATTTTGTGTGCAGTTATTTTATTGACTGATTGTTGCTATATTGGATGTGATATTAGATATAGTAGGATATATCTATATATATAGCGATATATACATATTGGCATATGTATATATTGGATTGATGATTTTCCCGCCTCGTATAGCGGATGAGACCCTATTGCGCCGTTAGTAAGCGGATTTATAAAAACCTATATACCGCGATAATTCCGTACTGGAGCGGAATTGGTATTGTCCTAACATCTTTGGATGCAGGGAAACAGGTTGGAGGGATCCAACTGGACCCCTCACATTGATTGAATTTATTTCTATTGTGATATGAATCTGTGAATGATTATAGTGATGCTATTAATCATATTGATATCTGGAAAATTGTTTGAAAGCTAAAATTTAGCTGAATGGATGTTTTGACATCATTGGATTCCAAAGATAAACGAAATTGAATTTTTGAAATTCAAGTAGAAAATTTCTAAGTGAATCAAATTTTTGAAATTGAAGAAATTTTGAAGAAAGGAATTTTTGAAGTATAAAAAGTAAATTTTTATAATCGTATTGAATAAATTCCAGAATCAAGTGAAAATGTTAAATAAATGGATTTCGTAAAATAGTGATTTCAATTTGAAGAATCCATTTAAAAACAGGATATTGAATAATTTGAAAGAAAAATAAGGAATTTAGTTTAGTAGTGATAAATAAAATTTGAAATCAATCTGTAATTGATTTAATATTTAGAGATGAATCTTTGAGAAATCAGCATGGGAATTTTATTTAAAGTTGAAAATAAATTTAGAAATCAATATTGAAATTGATTTGATATGAAGTTTTTATAAATAGAATTAAAATTCATAAAAGTTGTTTATAAACCCAAAGTCACTTATTTTGATAAGTTAAATATAGAAGTTGATAAAAGAAGGTTTATAAGTCGAAGTTGTTATTAAAAAGAGAAATAAAATTTATAAACGTGCTTATAAATTCGAAATAGATTGAATGTGATAAATTTAAATAGAAGATTATTTAAAGAAGATATATTCGCGTTTTTGGATAGCGAATTTTTATTTGAGATAAATGTGTAGTAAAGTTTGAAATTTGGTTAAGTGAAGTATATTCACGATTTTGGACAGTGAATATATTTTTGAAGTAAAATGGATATGGTTTTGGGAAAGCGATATTATAAAAATGAAGTAACTGTTTTAAAAGATGTTTTAAAACGTGTTAAGTATCGAATACATAGATTTCAACATTCATTGTTGAAATAGACGTTTTCGAAAAATAAGGAAATGATGGACTATAACACTGTTGTTATAGTAAATGATTTCCGAAAGGAAATGTTTTTATGTAGTATTGGGATTTATATATCTATCTTAATTTTCGAACCCCTATACTAGTGATTTTGAGTCGTCGTAACGATGTTTTACGTAACATTCGTTTTGACTCGAATAAATGTGTTTAAAGAGAATGATTTCCTTAATGAATGAATATATACTTAATATTGATTTAAGTATATTGAATATTTTCAAATGTTGAAAATAAATAGATTTGCGAAATACTTATTTTTGAATAAGTATGGAAATACTTTTCCAAAATGAAATGAAACATTTTTGAGATTTTATCTTCTTAAAGATAAAATGAAATTGAATATTTGAAATCGATTTGAGAATCGTATATCTGTAGATATTTGAGAATATAAATTCACTATGGAATTTAAAAAAGGGAAGTTGTTTAAAAATAAACATTGATTTATTTTTAAGTGTGGAAATTTTATATCTAGTAAAGATATTTTTGAAAATAAATAATTTGGAAAATTATTTGGAATCTGATGATGTTGCGCATCTTTATTGATAGTTAAATAACCGACTATCAATAATTACTCTGAATAGATGTTTTGTTGTGAATTGGATGAATTGAATGCCACATTTGTTTGTAAATAATCGCTCACTATTCGGGTTAGCCGGGAAAGGACCATGGGGTCGTATAACCCATTCCGAATATGTGATACGTCGTTATGAATCGCATTCGAAGACCGGTGTTGAAGACCGGATATTTTTGAAAACGGAAGGATTACCGTCGAGTTACTCTACATCGACTGATCTTCGATTTAGAGGTTTTATCACCCTTAGTGACGGGAAGTCCTGACGTGATTGAAAATTATCCGAAAATGCAAGGGCTTCGTGAGAAGTGCCTTCGGTTCTGTTCGATCCCGGAACAGACTTGTATGGATTGTGTGTCTGACGTTACAATTTGAGATATTGAGCTGATTTCTTTCAAATACATTTCTGTTGGTGGCGGAGAATTTATTCTCTTAGCTAAACACCCTTCTCTGAGACGTACGAGCTCAGAGGTTATGTAGTTGAAATTTATCAGCGATATATCCCAATTTGGTAACGTAGCATACTGAGTGTTGCTGTGAAATGATCAGTGTTTGATCATTTGCGATATGATCATTTGTTTGATCTTATATCTTTGTGATCATAGGTTGATCATTTTGTTTAACCCGAAGCAGGGCTTTTTGAGAAAGCGTAGCTTTGTGGACGAGACTTCGTCGAGCCTCACACCCCGGAAATGGTCGAAACAGGACGAATGCAGCAAGGTTCTAGGGAGTAGCGCCCCTTAGTGTATGTCATTCCTTCTGGATAAAGGTGGTATCATGGTATGGAGCCCAGATACTTAACCTCTGTGGTTACTGCATTATTATTATCTATGTGGTTTGTTGCGAATCGGGGATCCTCGGGGAGATCGGTGACGATCGGGGGATGGCATACGCGTGTCAGTAGTTACCTATTTTTGCAGAGGTAACCCGGCCTTGTGTTGGCAGAGATCCGGTTAGGTTCTCGGGTCGTCTATTCCAGGGACGTACCCATCGTGGATAGGAAGTTCCTTAGCCTGACCATTTGTTGGAAATCCAAAGAAACAATACGCGACTTGTACGATATTAGTTGTAGAACCTGCCATTTAATATGGTAGCTATAGCAAGCATACTATAATGGTACCTATGCTGGCTAAGATTTATATTCTACTTTCGAAATGTTTTCTACACTATGCACTAATAATAATATCAAAATGAATTTGATTTTCGCGTAGTAAGCATCTTTGACTATCATAAGAAGAAATCTCCTCCAAGTCTGCGTTTGCATTGTGTGTGTGGCGGGAGGTCTTATGGTAGTTTCATTTTCCAAAGGCATTGCGAATTGACTTTAAAATTATCCTGTTGTTTATTTTAAAGAATAAATGTTTTACGATCTCACACCAGTCACCATGACTGACTCGGAGTTTATTGTTTCCCTTCTAAACTCTGGGTGCCCACCAATTTCCACACGGGCAGCCTAGAGTTATATTATCAGGATATTCTGGATATTCTGGAGCTTGGAGATAAGCTGGAGTTTGAGACGTAGTATTTGTATCTGATATTATTTTATTCCGCTGTGTATTCTGTATGAGGACGAGTTTATATAACTGTCCATTGTTGTATATTGACTTTGATTGATGTATGTATAAACATATATAATTCTTTTGTTTTTAAAAGATATTCATTTATCTATTATATATTGTTCCGCTGCGATGTGTAAGATTCTGATATTGTTTTCTGTTCTGATATGTTTTCTGATGATGTTCTTCTTTCTGTCTTCTCTTTTTCTTCTATCTTCTTCTTCTTCTACTATTTCTTCTTTCTAAAACCCTCACTATTGGAGTTTCCGGCACTCAATTGCTCGGCAGTCGATAAAGTGAGTATCGATGTCGAATTTTCGAAAGTCGAAAATTTCGGTATGTGACATTACCCCTATGTGTTTTGAACTAAATTCATCAATAAAGACCCAAGTGGGTTGTATAAATTAATTCCAAGCAATTAAATTAAATAAGATTTAATAATCTAATTAAGGAAATGTTTAATTAAGGTAAATGGTTTATCTTAATTAATTAAGTTCTTTGATAATTAAGATTTATTAAACTAAGGAAGTAATTAAAGAGAAATTAATTAATTAATCATTAAGAGTTATAAATTAATTTGAGATTAATTAGTTGGGAATTAGGGATAAATTAATGATTAATTACTTAAATAATTACTTAATGTAAGTAATTAAGGATTAATGTGTTAAGGGAATTAATTATGGATCATTAACTTAGATAAATAATCAAAGAATGATTAATTAATGGTTGTAATTAATTAATATTAAGTAAGCAGGACTTAAAGGCAATCTACGTAATGTAAGTGGTGAATTAATTTAATTGGAAAAAATTAAATTAATTGGAAATTATATATCTAATAAGTCTTGCTTATGGATGATTGAATGATATTGGTTGACTTGGATTGTGGATGTCTCTAATAGGTGATTGTGATGAACTGTGACATGATAGGTTGAATAGTAATATTGTGGGTTATCTATCGATAAATGAATTGTTGTGTGGATATGAAATCCTGAATATTTATTGTATTGTTTGAACTTAAACATTTGCTTAATGAAAAATTTTGGATTCGAAGAGGCCGGGGTCGGGTATCAGCAAATACCCGAAACCACTTTGATTTTTTTAAATAATTTGCGTTTAGTAACCAACAGGCTGAATTTGGAATAAATTAAGTAACTTGGACTTTAGCTGAGAAATAATTCTTGAATATTGTTTGTAATAAGTGGTGGACTTTGAAGAACTCGTAGGAGGGTATGAGTTAACTTGGTTTGCAAATAAGTTTTTAGCTTGGTATTCCATATTATATGGGTTACTCATGCTGGTTTCCAGCCTGACTCGGGTGTTACTTTGATGTAATGCTCGGGTCAGACCGAGTATTACAGATTTTCAGGTAAGGACGTTCTGGAGCTTAGGAGATGAGCTGGGTGGCAGGACGTATGGAGTGTTTCCGCTGTGACTATTATTCCTGTTTATCTGAGATATATTTGATGTGTATATGCTCAGTGTTGTGTATGAGGGTAACTCTGATGTATTATAATTGTAAATTGACAGATATAGTACTCTTTTGTAAACTGTTATTATTTGATATTATATTTTAATCCATTGCGAATGTGAGATTCTGTGTTTTGTTTCCTGTTTCTTCTTCTATCTCTTTCCTCTTTTCATAACTATCTGGAATTTTCGGAATCGAAAATTCCGGGTCGTTACACCTATCCTATGCAACAAACTCTGTCTTCGTCTTTATTAGCATCAATATCCTCTTCTTCATCTTCCTCTTCATCGTCTTGATTCAAAGGATTATAAATTCTAAGATTCACTTGAAAATCTTCTATAACGATGATTAGATTTTCATCATTATCTAATGCATGCTTTTGTAGATTCCTTAATATCCTCCCTTACCTTTCTTGCTCATCTTTGAAACACAGTTGCAAGACTTCATTTTCAATAATGTGAAGTCACGGAAGGAGCTAGATTTTGCTAAGTTTGGTGAATGTGAAGTTAAGGAAAGGGCTAGATTCTTCTCTAGGGTGTTTGGAATTGGATGGATCCGTTTTTGATTATTTTATTTTGAGTTTTCAAAAGGAAGAAGGTGAGAAAATGGGTTTGGAGTGAAAATTTGATGGTTATATAATTAGATTTTAAATTCCGAAAAAGGGGGAAAAGCGGTTTTTCTAAATGGCCAGGTACGTTTACATAAACTATCTAGACACGTCGACATATATAGGGTAATTTTGTTTTTCATTTTTCTTTATATTTTCCAAAAACTAAAAGTTATTATTTTATATTTCTGTATATGAACATATTCCAAGCTCTCTTCTTAATTTAATGGAAGTATTTTGTGATAATGGGTTTGTTAAAGTAATAGCTATTTGATTTTCTGTACTTATAAATTCTAGTGTAGTAATTTCTTTATTTACGTTATCTCTTAGGAATGGTGTCTTATCTATATATTTTGTCCTAATATAATGGTTGGATTATTAGATAAATTTATTGCACTAGTATTATCATAATATATTGGTGATTGTTTTTAAATTTAAACCGAAATCACTTAGAGTTTGTTGCATATAGATAACCTATGAACATGCTAATTAATCCTGCTGATATATATATATATATATATATATATTCTATCTCTATTGTGGATAGAGATACATAATTTTTCTTTTTACTAAACCAAGAGACAAGTGAGTGTCCTAGAAAGTGACAGGCTTCGCTAGTACTTTTTTGGTCAGATTTGCATTCAGCATAATCAGCATCACTATATGATAATAAGTCAAATGAATCTTTTTTTGGATATAAGATCTCATAGTCTAATGTGTTATTAACATATCTTAAGATTCTTTTTACAACTTTAAGATGTATCTCCTAAGGTTGTGACTGATATCTTGCACATAGACATACACCATGCATGATATCGGGTCTACTAGTTGTGATATAGATTAAAGATCATATCATTCCTCTATATAGTTTTTGATCATTGTCTTTAGAATTGTCTGCCTTATTAAGCTTCTCACTAGTTGCCATGGGTGTTGGTTTATCACTTATGTTAGACATTTCAAATTTCCTTACTAATTCTTTAGCATATTTTTCACGACTTATAAATATTCCAGTTCTTAGTTGTCTGATTTGTTAACGTAGAAAGAATGTTAATTCTCCCATATGACTCATTTCAAATTCCTTAGTTATTATAACAGCAAATTCTTTATTTAGTTGTCCATTTATTGACCCAAAAATAATGTCGTCTACATATATTTGTATATTTTGAATATTATTGTCGACTCTTTTTATAAATAGAATAGTATCTCTTTGCCTATTTCAAATTATATTGAATTAAGTATGGTTTGAGTCTTTCCACAAAGCTCATGGTACTTGTTTTAACCATATAATGCAGTTTTTTAATTTATAAATAGGATTAGAGAGTTTTTCATCTTCAAAAAGTGGGGTTTGTTCAACATATACATCTTCTTTAATAAAACCATTTAAAAAATGCACATTTGACATCCATTTGAAATAATTTAAAATTACTATGGTTTGTAGAAGCAAGTAGAATTCTTATGGCTTCTAATCTGGATACATGGACAAATTGTTTCATTAAAGTGTATTCCCTCTTCTTGGCTATAACCCTGTGCAACTAAAGTGCTTTAATTCTTTCGACTTCTCCTTGTTCAATTAATTTATTTCTATAAACCAATTTAGTTCCAATTATAGATTGATTTTTGGGTCGTGGAAATGATTCCCAAACATCGTTTCGAGTGAAATGATTCAGTTCTTCTTGCATGGCAAGAATTCATGAATCATCTAATGATGCTTCTTTTGGATTTTTAGGTTCTTTGGTTGAAATAAATGCTACATTAATCGTTTTATTTAGTTTATTTTTAGTTCTTAGAATTGATTCTATACTTCCTAGAATATTTTTCTTAGGATGATCTTTCAAAAAATTTGTTCTTTTATTTGGATCTGAATTATCAGTATTATTATTTTCATTGTTGGTAGTCTCATTATTTGTAGTTTCCTTATTCTCACTCGGATTAAGATTTCTTCCTTATCATTACTAATATTGGTTACTTTAAAATTTTCATCAAATGAAACATGTAAAGTTTCTTCAATACTGTTGGTTCTAGTGTAAAAAACTCTATTAACCTTACTTCTATTTGAATAACCAATAAATATACCTTCAGCTAATATGGTGTCAATTTTATCTTGATTATCTTTTGTAATTAATATAAAACATTTACTACCAAAAGCTTTAAAATAAAGGGTTTTATCAAAAAAAAATTCATAAGATGTATTCTTAGTCAATGGTCTAATTAAAATTGTATTCAAAATATAACATTCTGTAGCAACTACTTCAGCCCAAAATTTTTTAGGTAAATCATTTATCATTAGCATGGTTCTAGTGCACTCTTGTGTAGTTCTATTTTTACATTCTACAACTCCATTTTATTATGGAGTTTTAGGAAAAGAGAAATTATGTGTAATTCCCTTCTTATTTCAAATGTTTCCAAAATTTTCGTTCTTAAATTATCCTCCATAGTCACTTCATGTTGTTTTAATTTTAATTGACTTTTGATTTTGAATTTTCTTAGTGAAAATTTTAAACATTTCAAATGCATCACTTTTATGTTTAAGAAATATTGTTCAAGTATATCTTAAAAAATCATCTTTTGCTATAAAAACATATCTGTTATGATTTATTGATTGAACTTATGATGGTCCAAAAAGATCCAAGTGAAGAAGTTTTGAGGGATGTGTAGTCAAAATCATGTCTTTTGATCTAAATGGACTTTTGTGAAGTTTTCTGAGTTGACAAGCATCACGTAGGTTATTTACACAAAAACTCATTCTTGGAAGACCTTTGACAAATTCATTTCTGACTATTTTGGATAAATGTTTAAAATTTAAATGACCAACCCGTTTGTGCCAAATCCAAGGGTTACTAGATTCAGCCAAAAGGCAGAGATTATCATTAGACACTTCGATACTCAAAATGTAAATTTTACATTCCATGGCTCCTTCAAAAATAATTATAGACTCATTATCTTCAATGACAAACGTCTTTTTAAAACTTAATTTTGGAACCCTTATCACATAATTGACTAATACTAAGCAGATTATGTTTAAACTCTTAACTAGAAAAACAATAGAAATAATAGGAGTTTTAGATTTACCGACGTTATCGATGTCGATGATGTATCCTTTTGAGTTATCTTCGAAATTAACTATTTCTCCATCATTTTAAATGATGTCCTTTAAGATCTCCGAGCTTCTAGTCAAGTATCTTGAGCATCCACTATCTAGTATTCATTTGTCCTTCTTTATTTGTGATGTATGGTTATCTGATGTTTCTTCAATATCTAACATATAACATACCATTTCTTGCAAATTTACTTTATACACTTCCAAATAATTAAGTAACTTTTCAATATTATTGTAACGACCCAAAATTTTGAACAATTTAAATTAAAAATATTTAATTAATTTTAAATATTTGAATGATAGTTTGACTTGAATTTCAAATTATCAGAATAAATTGACGATTAAATTATAAAATTTAATCTATTGATAGTTGAATAAAAAAATTGAATCTTTAATTTTAAGCTGAAGAAAAATATTTCAAAAGCTTTTAAAATTTGTATTGATAATACTGAAGATAATAGAAGCTTTAGAATTTAATTTCAAACTGTTTTGTTCAGTTTTGAAAATTATATCGTTTTAATCGATATTTAAAAATAGCATTCCGAGGCACAGTCTCGGAATGCGACGAAACCAGTTCCATTGGATCCGTAATATTGTATTATTACCAGATTTCAAATTTCGTATTTTTCGAAGTTATTACGTGACCGTACGGTGAGAAAACGCATTGAAGTTCAATCGGATTTAATTTTAAATTTAAATTGGTAAACATTAGCACGTTGTCTTCCCTTGAATCATGCCTAAAAACACGCCCCTTTGTTTCAGCCTAAAATCACGAAAGAAAATCGTGCAAACCCATACCTCGTTCAATTTTAAATATCTCGTCCCCCTCTTCCTTTATCTGTTCAAAACATTTAAAACGAAAGTAAAATAAAAACGAAATCAAATAATGGCCGCCTGTGGATTGAAAACAAAACAAACGAACAAGATTCAAATCGTTCGAAACTTTATTCAAAGGTGAGGGGGTAATCGCCTTCGATTTGGTGGCTCGAGCGAACAGGAATCGCGACTGGAAGGAAGCAAGTAGGGTTGGGTCGCGGTTTGATTTCCGTATTCGAAGTCGGCGATGGTGATGGCGAAGTTCGTGGTGCTCGCGACAGTTGTGGGGACGCGACTTAGGGCGCGCGCTCGCGCAAAAAGACTGGGGAGATGCGAGTTCATCGGCAAGTTGAGGGGAGACTAGCAAGCGCTGCTAGCTGGCCGTGGTTCGTGGATGGGTGACGCACGCGATGTTTGAGGGAGGAACATTTTCTCGCGACCGAGTCGCAACTGGGCAGCAAGGAAGAGCGGGACTAGAGGAGCAGCGCGGCATGTCACGACTGGGGCACGCGTGAAGGTGGAGGCAGGTCGCTTCGTGAGCTTCTACAGCAACGTGTTAAAAGCGGGTCGAGTTCGTCGTGATTGTGGTGACGCTATTTAGCTCCAGTTCTAGTAAAGTGGGTGAGCTTTCTTTGACATTTAGGATTTTTTTTAAATTTGAATATAATGTTATGATCAGAAAAGGTAAACTAGATTTTAAAACATTTTCCAATAATCTTGTTTAAAACCGAAAATAGATATATATAAGATTTTTGATAAAAAAGGATTTACTGTGATAATTTTTATGTACATAGAAAAGTGAATATAAAAATATAGAGCATCCTCTGTATATTTGTACATGTATATCCCCACATGTAGGTTCTGGTTAAAATAGAAAAAAAAGATATAGGAGTTTAAAATGGTTGAAAGATTTTGTAGAGTTGATTTTCGAATCTATATAAATTTATTTTATAAGTAAGGGTTTCAAAGGAAAAAGAAAAGAAAATGTTTTGTTAAATTGAATTTGGTTTAAAACAAAACCATTGAATAATTAAAATTACCAAACGAAAATTTATTATTCGATTATTTTGAATATTGTTTGATACAAGGTTTGAAACTGTGAAGAATGGTCAAAATGAAATGGGATTGCAGAAATAAAAGCTAAGGTGAGATTTTCTCACTCAAATGAAAAGTGGAATTTTCAGTTATTGATTGTTGACTGTTTGGATTTGTGATATTAGATATAGTAGGATATATCTATATATATATATATATAGCAATATATACATATTGGCATATGTATATATTGGAATGATTGATTTCCCGCATTGTATAGCGGATGAGACCCTATTGCGCCGTTAGTAAGCGGATGATATTTATAAAACCTATATACCGCGATATTCCACCTCGAAGTGGAATTGGTATTGTGCTAACATCTGTGGATGCAGGGAAACAAGTTGGAGGCATCCAACTGGATTCCTCAACTGTATTGATTTATTTACAGATATTGTTATATATTCTGTTGTCATATTGATATATGATGTTTGGATGTCATGTTTGATTATTTGGTGCTGTGGCATCATCGGATCCAATTTTAAAGTTATAAAAAATATGATTTTTGTGAAATATAACCAAAGTGTGATTTTTTAAATAAATAGTTGATTTATTTATAAAATGGTTTAAGTTGGGATTTTTGAATAAGTATAAATGGTCTATATAAAAGATTTATAAAATTGATATTTATGAATTTAAAATATTGGGATTTTAAAATGAATTTTTATAAGTGTTAAGATGAAGTATAAATGGGATTTCATAAGTTAATGAAATCTAAAAGTTTTAAATTTTGTGAAGTTTAAAAGAACGATTTCTTTTAAAATAAATGAATTATAAGTTATTAACTTATAATATGGACTTGTATATATATATTGAGTTATAAATTGAATTTGTTAATAAAGGAGATTTATAGATCAAAGTTGTTATGCAATATAAAGGTGAATTTATAAACGTTGTTTTATAAATCCGAAACCAATTGAATTTGGTAATTTAATCGTAGAAGTTATTAAAGGAGATATATTCGTGATTTTGGACAGCGAATTATCCTTTAAGTTAAATGTTGTAAATAATAAGAGTTGGTTGGGAATTTTATTCACGATCTTGGATAGTGGATAGTCCTTTAAATAAAATGTGTAGAAAATAGTGAAATTTGGTTAGTGAAGTATATTCACGATTTTGGACGGTGAATATATTATTAAGTAAAATGGATCTGTTTTGGGAAAGTGATATTGGAATAGAATGAAAATGTTTTAACGATATTTTAAAATGTGTTAAATATCGAAATCATAGATTTCAACATTCATTGTTGAAATAGACGTTTTCGAGGAAATAAGGAAATGGTGGACTATAACAAAGTTGTTATAGTAAATGATTTCCGAAAGGAAATATTTTTATATAGTATTGGGATTTATATATCTATCTTAATTCTGAATCCCTATACTAGTGATTTTGAGTCGTCCTAACGATGTTTTACGTAACATTCGTTGTGACTCAAATGATTTCCTTAAAGAATGAAATATATACTTAATTTTGATTTAAGTATATTGAATATTTTCAAATGTTGAAAATAAATAGATTTGTGAATTACTTATTATTAAATAAGTATGAGAATGCTTTTCCAATATGAAATGAAACGCTTTGAGATTTTATCTTCTTAAAGATAAATTGAAAGTGAATATTTGAAGTCGATTTGAAAATCGCATATCAGTAGATATTTTGAAATATAAATTCACTATGGAATTTATAAAAGAAATGGAAATTCGTTTCAAAGATAAACGTTGATTTATTTTTGAAGTGTGGAAATTATATATCTTGTAAAGATATTTTTGGGAAATAAACAATTTGGAAAATTATTTGGAATCTGATGATGTTGCGCATCTTTATTGATAGTTAAATATCCGACTATCAATAATTACCTTGAATGGGTATTTGTTGTGAATTGGATGAATTTGAAAGCCACACTTATTTTTGAATAAGCGCTCACTATTCGGGTTAGCCGGGAAAAGACCTTGGGGTCGTATAACCCATTCCGAATATGTGATACGTCGTTATGGATTGCATTTGATGACCGGTGTTGAAGACCAGATATTTTTGAAAACGGAAGGATTACCGTCGAGTTACTCTACATCGGCTGATCTCCGATTTAGAGGTTTTATCACCCTTAGTGACGGGAAGTCCGGACGTGATTAGAAAATTATCCGGATTTGCAAGGGCTTTGTGAGAAGTGCCTTCGGTTCTGTTCGATCCCGGAATAGACTTGTATGGTTGTATGTCTGACATTACAAATTGAGATATAAAGCTGATTTCTTTCAAATACATTTCTGTTGGTGGCGGAGAATTTATTCTCTTAGCTTAACACCCTTCTCTGAGACGTACGAGCTCAGAGGTTATGTAGTTGAAATTTATCAGCGATATACTCCAAATTTGGTAACGTGGCATGCTAAGTGTTGCTGTGAAGTGATCATTGTTTGATCATTTGTGATATGATCATTTGTTTGATCATTTATCTTTGTGATCATTTCTTTGATCATTTGTTTGACCCGAAGCATGGCTTTGTGACAAAGCGTAGCTTTGTGGATGAGACTTCGTCGGACCTCACACCCCGGAAATGGTCAAAACAGGAAAGATGCGGTAAGGTTATTAGGGGGTAGCGCCCCTTTAGTGTATGTCATTCCTTCTGGATAGAGGTGGTATCATGGTATGGAGCCCAGATACTTAACCTATGTGGTTGCTGCATTATTATTCTTATGTGGTTCTTGGAAATCGAGGATACTCGGATATAGATCGGTTACGATCGGCGGATGACATATTCGTGTCAGTAGTTACCCAGTTAGGGTTAACCCGGCCTTGTGTTGGCAGAGATCTAACCGTAATGTTAGGTTATTTCTCGGGACGTCATTCCAGAGGCGTTTCCATGTGGCTATGGGAAGTTCCTTGGCCTGACCATTTGTTGGAACTCCAAAGAAACAATACGAGCCTTGTACGGTTTTAGTTGTAGAACCTGCCATTTAATATGGTAGCTATAGTAGGCATACTATAATGGTACCTATGTCGGCTAAGATTTATATTATACTTTCGAAATGTTTTCTACACTATGCACTAATAAAAATATCAAAAAGGATTTGATTTTGCGTAATAAGCATCTTTGACTATCATAAGAAGAAATCTCCTCCAATTCTGCGTTTGCATTGTGTGTGTGGCGGGAGGTCTTTTGGTAGTTTCATTTTTCAAAAGCATTGCGAATCTATTTTATTTTCTTTGTGAAAAATAACTGTTTTAAGATCTCACACCAGTCACCATGACTGACTCGGAGTTTATTGTTTCCCTTCTAAACTCTGGGTGCCCATCATTTTCCACACGGGCAGCCTAGAGTTATGTTATCAGGATATTCTGGATATTTTGGAGCTTTGGAAGCAAGTTGGATGGCGAAACGTATCACCTATATTTTGTTTTATTCCGTTGTGTATTCTGTATGAGGACAAGTTTTATAACTGTCCATTTATGTGCTGTGTTGTATTGAGTTGTATATTGACTCTGATTGATGTATGTATAAACTGATATAGTTCTTTGTTTTAAAAGACTAGTGAATATCTATTATATATTATTCCGCTGCGATATGTGAGATTCTGATATTGTTTCTATTTCTGATGTTGTTCTGTTGTTCTTCTTCTCTTTTTCTTCTATCTTTTCTTCTACCTCTTCTTTTAAACCCTAAGAATTCGGTTTTCCGACATTTGTTTGCTCGACAGTTGATACAGTGGACGTATTGATGTCGATTTTCGGAAGTCGAAGAATCGGGTCCTTACAAAGTGGTATCAGAGCATATGGTTAAGCGACAACCCTGCTCTGTTGGGTGTTAATCATTAGAGATAGAGTCAGTAGTACTCTAGAATGAGTTGAGTGTAATAATAGATATGAGCACGTATTTGTTAGTGAATATGAAATTGTTTTGTATTGTGTTGACTTATCGGTTGACTGTTTATGGATTCTGGTCGGTGCAGTCTAGCTAACTGAAATCGATAGGGGTTTCTAAACTCTTAAACAAGATAAACTGACACAGTATTGTTTTAAATAGGGTAAATGAAATAATTTTGCCCAAAACTATTTTTGCATAGAAAAGAAATGTGTTTCTATGAATTATCATAGTATATGGATGTTTGGTTGTTAGGAAGAAATAACATTGAAATATTATCATTGTTATATTGGAATTGAATAAGAAATTAAAATAATAACCAAAGATTTGGAGATAAATTCATTTAACAAATGAAATTTATAAATGTGAATTGAGAATATAAGGAAATAAATTCATATACGAATGGGATTTGTTAATTGTAAATGTGATTTATAATTCGGAATGGAATTCCAAGAAAGATAATTGAAAAATAAATTCATTAATGGAATGTAAATAAGTTGATAACTTATAAATTATTTGAAATTTGATTGGAATGAGATGCAAATTGAAAATGAATGAATTTGTGAACGAATAAATAAATTTGCAATTGCAAGTGCAAGAAAATGAAATTAAATGTTAAAATTCATTTTGAATTTGTAAGTAAATAGAACTAAAATTAGTAAGTGAAGCTAATTGAATATTAACCAAATGAATAAGAGTTGAAACGAATTGAATTCAATAATTATAAAAGAAGGGTAAATTGAATTCGAATTGGAAATCCAGTTTAAATGTAAGTAAATTTAACCGAAGTGGTAAATTGAAAATAAATATAATGCGTATAGGGAATATTTTTATGGAACCTAAGAAATGAAGAGTGGAATTCTTAAGTAAAATTTGATATTGAAATTATTCTAAGTTGATGATTGAATAAAGATAAAACTGGAATTGAAACTGAATGTTGAAAACAAATTTGAAAAAAGTGAATTGGAATTGGTAATGAATTAGTTACTGGAACTAATTTAAAATAGTGCAGTTGTAAATAAAGGATAGTTGATGAAATTCAATATTCAGGAAGCTAATCTGAATCCAAATTAAATTGAAATTGTAAATTGAATTCAGATGAAATTTTGAAAAGTAAAATTGAATGATAATGAATATGAAAATGAATATGAAACTTCAATAGTGAAGTAAAAATGTATAAGAAGCATATATTGAAAATTTTGTAATAAAATGTGCAAAATGGGTTTGAAATAGATTAGATATGACTGTCAAATAGCATACAGGTGTATAAAGGAATTGGAATTTTGATTTTGAAGATAAAATTTGAATTGCTCGACAAAAAGGTAAGTATTTGAATTTCAATATGAGATTTGATGATTTTCTTGTCTAGCCGCTTGGCCTTTTCTTTTCTTTTTGAAATCTGAGAGTCCGTAGGGACGTTTTGTAGTCGTGCCGTATTAGCCGCGCAAAGGAAACGCCGGCGAAATTTTTCGAAAATTTCGAGTGTTAGAAAATTTTTGAGAAAATTTTGAAAGTTTAGAATTTGAATTTAAATTTAAATTTGAATTGTTAAGGAAACAATGTTGTTGAAACTTATAATTCAAGTTGGAAAGCTAGTAGAAATAATAACGAATCTTGAGTAGAAAGATTTGTTTCGATAAATTGATAAAAACTATTGGATTGTGAAAAATAGTAGACGAGTTAGGGACCATTTTTCCTAACTTGCAATTTCGAGACGAAATTCTTTTAAGGAGGGAAGATTGTAACGACCCAGGATTTTGAACAATTTAAATTGAAAATAGTTAATTAATTTTAAATATTTGAATGATAGTTTGACTTGAATTTCAAATTATCAGAATAAATTGGCGATTAAATTATAAAATTTAATCTATTGAAAGTTGAATAAAAAAATTGAATCTTCAATTTTAAGCTGAAGAAAAATATTTCAAAAGCTTTTAAAATTCGTATTGATAATACTAAAGATAATAGAAGCTTCAGAATTTAATTTCAAACTGTTTTGTTCAGTTTTGAAAATTATATCGTTTGAAACGATATTTAAAAATAGCGTTCTGGGGCACAGTCTCGGAATTCGACGAAACCAGTTCCATTGGATCCGTAATATTGTATTATTACCAGATTTCAAAATTCATATTTTTTGGAGTTATTACGTGACCGTACGGTGAGAAAACGCGTTGAAATTCAATCGGATTCAATTTAAATTTAAATTGGTAAACATTAGCACATTGACTTCCCTTGAATCACGCCTAAAAACACGCCCCTTTGTTTCAGCCTAAAATCACGAAAGAAAATCGTGCAAACCCATACCTTATTCAATTTTAAATATCTCGTCCCCCTCTTCCTTTATCTGTTCAAAACATTTCAAACGAAAGTAAAATAAAAACGAAATCAAATAATGGCCGCCTGTGGATTGAAAACAAAACAAACGAACGAGATGCAAATCGTTCGAAACTTTATTCAAAGGTGAGGGGGTAATCGCCTTCGATTTGGTGGCTCGAGCGAACAGGAATCGCGACTGGAAGGAAGCAAGTAGGGTTGGGTCGCGGTTTGATTTCCGTATTCAAAGTCGGCGATGGTGATGGCGAAGTTCGTGGTGCTCGCGACAGTTGTGGGGTCGCGACTTAGGGCGCGCGCTCGCGCAAAAAGACTAGGGAGATGCGAGTTCGTCGGCAAGTTGAGGGGAGACTAGCAAGCGCTGCTAGCTGGCCGTGGTTCGTGGATGGGTGACGCACGTGATGTTTGAGGGAGGAACATTTGCTCGCGACCGAGTCGCAACTGGGTAGCAAGGAAGAGCGGGAATGGAGGAGCAGCACGGCGTGTCGCGACTGGGGCGCGCGTGAAGGTGGAGGCAGGTCGCTTCGTGAGCTTCTACGGCAATGTGTTAAAAGCGAGTCGAGTTCGTCGTGATTGTGGCGACGCTGTTTAGTTCCAGTTCTGGTAGTGTGGGTGAGCTTTCTTTGACATTTAGGATTTTTTTTAAATTTGAATATAATGTTATGATCAGAAAAGGTAAACTAGATTTTAAAACATTTTCTGATAATCTTGTTTAAAACTGAAAATAGATATATATATATAAGATTTTTGATAAAAAAAAGGATTTACTGTGATAATTTTTATGTACATAGAAAAGTGAATATAAAAATATAGAGTATCCTCTGTATATTTGTACATGTATATCTCCACATGTAGGTTTTGGTTAAAACAGAAAAAAAAGATATAGGAGTTTAAAATGGTTGAAAGATTTTGTAGAGTTGATTTTCGAATCTATATAAATTTATTTTATAAGTAAGGGTTTCAAATGAAAAAGAAAAGAAAATTTTTTGTTAAATAGAAATTGGTTTAAAACAAAACCATTGAATAATTAAAATTACCAAACGAAAATTTATTATTCGATTATTTCGAATATTGATAAACTGTATAAAACTGTTTGATACAAGGTTTGAAACTGTGAAGAATGGTCAAAATGAAATGGGATTGCAGAAATAAAAGCTAAGGTGAGATTTTCTCACTCAAATGAAAAGTGGAATTTTCAGTTATTGATTGTTGACTGTTTGGATTTGTGATATTAGATATAGTAGGATATATCTATATATATAGCAATATATACATATTGGCATATGTATATATTGGATTGATTGATTTCCCGCATTGTATAGCAGATGAGACCCTATTGCGCCATTAGTAAGCGAATGATATTTATAAAACCTATATACCGCGATATTCCACCTCGAAGTGGAATTGGAATTGTGCTAACATCTGTGGATGCAGGGAAACAGGTTGGAGGGATCCAACGGGATTCCTCAACTGTATTGATTTATTTACAGATATTGTTATATATTCTGTTGTCATATTGATATATGATGTTTGGATGTCGTGTTTGATTATTTGGTGCTGTGGCATCATCGGATCCAATTTTAAAGTTATAAAAATTATGATTTTTGTGAAATATAACCAAAGTGTGATTTTTTAAATAAATAGTTGATTTATTTATAAAATGGTTTAAGTTGGGATTTTTGAATAACTATAAACGGTCTATATAAAAGATTTATAAAATTGATATTTATGAATTTAAAATATTGGGATTATAAAATGAATTTTTATAAGTGTTAAGATGAAGTATAAATGGGATTTCATAAGTTAATGAAATCTGAAAGTTTTAAATTTTGTGAAGTTTAAAAGAACGATTTCTTTTAAAATAAATGAATTATAAGTTATTAACTTATAATATGGACTTGTGTATATATATTGAGTTATAAATTGAATTTGTTAATAAAGGAGATTTATAGATCAAAGTTGTTATGCAATATAAAGGTGAATTTATAAACGTTGTTTTATAAATCCAAAACCAATTGAATTTGGTAATTTAATCGTAGAAGTTATTAAAATTCGTGATTTTGGACAGCGAATTATCCTTTAAGTTAAATGTTGTAAATAATAAGAGTTGGTTGGGAATTTTATTCACGATTTTGGATAGTGGATAGTCCTTTAAATAAAATGTGTAGAAAATAGTGAAATTTGGTTAGTGAAGTATATTCACGATTTTGGACAGTGAATATATTATTAAGTAAAATGGATCTGTTTTGGGAAAGTGATATTGGAATAGAATGAAAACGTTTTAACGATATTTTAAAATGTGTTAAATATCAAAATCATAGATTTCAACATTCATTGTTGAAATAGACGTTTTCGAGGAAATAAGGAAATGGTGGACTATAACACAGTTGTTATAGTAAATGATTTCCGAAAGGAAATATTTTTATATAGTATTGGGATTTATATATCTATCTTAATTTCCGAATCCCTATACTAGTGATTTTGAGTCGTCCTAACGATGTTTTACGTAACATTCGTTGTGACTCAAATGATTTCCTTAAAGAATGAAATATATACTTAATTTTGATTAAAGTATATTGAATATTTTCAAATGTTGAAAATAAATAGATTTGTGAATTACTTATTATTAAATAAGTATGAGAATGCTTTTCCAATATGAAATGAAACGCTTTGAGATTTTATCTTCTTAAAGATAAATTGAAAGTGAATATTTGAAGTCGATTTGAAAATCGTATATCAGTAGATATTTTGAAATATAAATTCACTATGGAATTTATAAAAGAAATGGAAATTCGTTTCAAAGATAAACGTTGATTTATTTTTGAAGTGTGGAAATTATATATCTTGTAAAGATATTTTTGGGAAATAAATAATTTGGAAAATTATTTGGAATCTGATGATGTTGCGCATCTTTATTGATAGTTAAATAACCGACTATCAATAATTACCTTGAATGGGTATTTGTTGTGAATTGGATGAATTTGAATGCCACACTTATTTTTGAATAAGCGCTCACTATTCGGGTTAGCCGGGAAAGGACCTTGGGGTCGTATAACCCATTCCGAATATGTGATACGTCGTTATGGATTGCATTTGATGACCGGTGTTGAAGACCGGATATTTTTGAAAACGGAAGGATTACCGTCGAGTTACTCTACATCGGCTGATCTCCGATTTAGAGGTTTTATCACCCTTAGTGACGGGAAGTCCGGACGTGATTAGAAAATTATCCGGATTTGCAAGGGCTTCGTGAGAAGTGCCTTCGGTTCTGTTCGATCCCGGAACAGACTTGTATGGTTGTATGTCTGACGTTACAAATTGAGATATAAAGCTGATTTCTTTCAAATACATTTTTGTTGGTGGCGGAGAATTTATTCTCTTAGCTTAACACCCTTCTCTGAGACGTACAAGCTCAGAGGTTATGTAGTTGAAATTTATCAGCGATATACTCCCAATTTGGTAACGTGGCATGCTAAGTGTTGCTGTGAAGTGATCATTGTTTGATCATTTGTGATATGATCATTTGTTTGATCATTTATCTTTGTGATCTTCTTTGATCATTTGTTTGACCCGAAGCATGGCTTTGTGACAAAGCGTAGCTTTGTGGACGAGACTTCGTCGGACCTCACACCCCGGAAATGGTCAAAACAGGAAAGATGCGGCAAGGTTATTAGGGGGTAGCGCCCCTTTAGTGTATGTCATTCCTTCTGGATAGAGGTGGTATCATGGTATGGAGCCCAGATACTTAACCTATGTGGTTGCTGCATTATTATTCTTATGTGGTTGTTGGAACTCGAGGATCCTCGGATATAGATCGGTTACGATCGGGGGATGACATATTCGTGCCAGTAGTTACCCAGTTAGGGGTAACCCGGCCTTGTGTTGGCAGAGATCTAACCGTAATGTTAGGTTATTTCTCGGGACGTCATTCCAGAGGCGTTTCCATGTGGCAATGGGAAGTTCCTTGGCCTGACCATTTGTTGGAAATCCAAAGAAACAATACGAGCCTTGTACGGTTTTAGTTGTAGAACCTTCCATTTAATATGGTAGCTATAGTAGGCATACTATAATGGTACCTATGCCGTCTAAGATTTATATTATACTTTCGAAATGTTTTCTACACTATGCACTAATAATAATATCAAAAAGGATTTGATTTTGCGTAGTAAGCATCTTTGACTATCATAAGAAGAAATATCCTCCAATTTTGCGTTTGCATTGTGTGTGTGGCGGGAGGTCTTATGGTAGTTTCATTTTCCAAAAGCATTGTGAATCTATTTTATTTTCTTTGTGAAAAATAACTGTTTTACGATCTCACACCAGTCACCATGACTGACTCGGAGTTTATTGTTTCCCTTCTAAACTCTGGGTGCCCATCATTTTCCACACGGGCAGCCTAGAGTTATGTTATCAGGATATTCTGGATATTCTGGAGCTTTGGAAGCAAGTTGGATGGCGAAACGTATCACCTATATTTTGTATTATTCCACTGTGTATTCTGTATGAGGACAAGTTTTATAACTGTCCATTGATGTGTTGTGTTGTATTGAGTTGTATATTGACTCTGATTGATGTATGTATAAACTGATATAGTTCTTTGTTTTAAAAGACTAGTGATTATCTATTATATATTGTTCCGCTGCGATATGTGAGATTCTGATATTGTTTATGTTTCTGATGTTCTTCTGTCGTTCTTCTTCTCTTTTTCTTCTATCTTTTCTTCTACCTCTTCTTTTAAACCCTAAGAATTCAGTTTTCCGGCATTCGTTTGCTCGGCAGTTGATACTGTAGACGTATTGATGTCGATTTTCGGAAGTCGAAGAATCGGGTCCTTACAATTATTAGTTACTAATCTATTTAAAGGTAACATAAGGATTTTACAACTTTGTTTTTCTTCAAAATTTTTTAAAAATGTACTACCGGTGTTACTAGCTATGTATACTTTTCAAAAATCAAATAACGGGTTTTTATAAACCTGGTGCTCTGATACAAAATGTGGGAAACAGTGTAATATTAATGTGAATGGATCTTAAGGCTATTTTAACTTTAAAGGAGGTGAATAGTGTTTTAAAACTTATATGCAACTTTTCTGAATTATTTTAAGATTTAAATTCAAACACAGAGAATCAGCACAGATATATATTAGTAGGCAGTCACAGATACATATATAAACGCAGTAATAGTAAGAGTGATGACACCATGAGTTTTTTTACTAGTTTGGGTTAACTAATCCTACATCCAGTCCTGTATATTGAATGTACAGAATTTCTTTTCCATTCCTACTTTAAACAGGTAGCAAGCAAACTAGATGTAATATCCCGGAAATTTTAACAATATCAATTTAATAATCTATTGAATAATTAAATTGATATGGATAATCTTTGATAATAAGATTTGAATTTAATTTAATAATCTGATTAAATTAGTATTAATTGGGAATTTTATCTTTTAAAAGTTAATAAGATATTTTCTATTTGAATATATATATTTATATATATTGTAAATAGAAGCTTTGGTAAATTGGAAATTTAGATTTAGTTTAATCTGGACTTTTTAAAGTTATTTAAATAAATAACATTTTAGTTTTAAATATACTTTAGATAAATCTTTTAATTGGTTAAGATATATTTTACTTAAGTTTAAATAAATAAGAAAAGGGCTTTTCATTTACTTTTAAAATAAAAAGAATTATGAGTAATTACTTAAAGGACATGTGTCTTTTATCTAAAGCTTTGTAAAACATGTGTAATTAAATAAACAAATGTATAGGACAAGTGTCCTTATCTATTTTCATTTTTCTTTTATTTTTATAAAATCATAAATTCACTTATATATACATGTGCATCCCTTTACTTCATGTTTTCTATTCTCCTTTTCAAAACAAGAGAAACCCCAAACTTCTTTCTCTAATCTAAAATCTGAAAATCATGCCAGTAATCCATATTTCTCAAAACCTCTTTCTCTAATACAATATGAAAACAAATCAGTACCATTTCTCAAACAAAAATCAGTAATCTAATGCCTCAAAACTAGAAATCAAAAATCAAGTCTTCAGCCTGATTTCTTTGCAAATCTGAAATAAAAAACAAAGGCCTGCAAACATTTTCTTTTCAATCTGGAAAGCAACTCAAAGCCTGCAAGCATTTCTTTTCAAATCTGAAGTCTTCAGTTTGCATTCATTCTTCAAAACTGGAAGCAACATGCAAGATTCAGTAGCCAATAATTCAAGCTTTTAAATCAAATGAGGCATGCAAGTTAAAGTTTTAAAACAAGGCATTCCGATCTTAAGTTCAAAACAGTTTCAAAAGCTTTTCAAAATAATAGGCTCTGTTCATCTTTAAACAGGTGAGTAACAATTTTATTTAAAAATAACCTAAATAAGTTGCTTGATCTCTTCATCTGATAATCCTGTTTACAGTAAATAAATGATGCAATTCCCTGTATTCTGCTTGGTTTTGAATGCATGTTGATTTTGGTATGTTCTTGCCTGTTATCAAATGCCAGTTTCAGATATTGATCAAATTAAATGATTTCATGTTAAGTCCTAGTCTATAAACTGATTTCATGTGAATGTTTATAGATAGTTCTGTATATATATATGTGTATTGTGAAATTCTTCTTGTATGTATATGTGGATGTATTGTGCGCCTGAATGTCAGTGTACCCTGTTATTGTTTTGGTCTGTCCAGGCTTTCAAAAATTCTATTTGAAATTCTTAACACTTAATCTAGCTGTTATTAGGACTAAATTTATAAACAAAAATTGTTTGTGTGATCATAAGTTTGAGATTAAAATTGTAATTAAGTTAAAATAAATACAAACTCCTTCTGGAAACCAAAAATGAACTGGAAACATGTGTTTTGTTTAAAACTTAAATTCTTTAATTTATTAAACTTAGATTGTGATCTGAAACCTTAACAGGAAATATGATTTTTAAATCAAAAAACACAATTTTTAGTATAGGATTTAGGGAGCAGTTCTGGTTTTAACAAAAAGAGGGAAACTGGTAAATCCTGGTGATTTTGGAATTGTGGAAGCTTGGGTTTCTTTGTGTTGATGGAGGAGAGTTAGGAGTTGCTTAGAAAAATGGGTATTTGTGATAAAGTTCATCAGAGAGGATGCGACAGTGAAAATCTTTTTGGAACCCTAGTTAGACTGGGTTAGTTTAGTCGATCGATTACGTCTTCTATAATGGTTCGAGTGATTCAAGATTTTGGGAATTGGTAGTTTGGTCGGGGATGAAGGCGAGGCCGAAGAGGTTGGTTGTCAGGTGGTCGGAGCGGCAAGTTTTAGCTGTTGACAGGTTTGGGATGGTGATATGTTGGCATTTCCAGGTTTTGGATTTAGGCTCGATTTTTAATTCGTCTTAGTTTCGATGTTCGAGTGATCGTAGTTTGGTTGGTGGATGATCGCCGACGTATTGGAGTCGTCATCGATGATCGGAGCTCTGGCAATGGGGTGTGCACGTGTACGTGATCGAATATCTGGGTAAGTCTGGGTTAACAGAGGAATGGAGCTCGCGTTTTCTCGGGTTGTTTCGAGTGATGTTCGAAGATTTTAGATAGGCGACTCGAAGTATTTGTAAAGAGAGCTCGGGTGTGTTGGACTCAAGTGACAGGGGAGGCTACTCGAGTTTCTCGAGTTTTTCTGCGGGTGAGACTCGAAGTAATTAGAGCTGCGACTCGAAGTAATTTATGGTGAGTTCGAGTGAAATTGTGTTGCCAGGTTTTTATACCTGTCAGTTTAAAATTTAAACTGAATTTAAATTATGAAGAATTATAAAGACAGGAATTGAAATCAAGTTTTATTATAGGGAGTCAAGTTTAGTTGAATTTTAGATTTGGATATAAATAAGTTTTATAAATTTAAATGTTTTAAATAGGTTTAAATGTAAGTTATATTTAAATGTTTTTAAATTGGTTCTAAACTTTGTTAAAGACAAAAATTGATATTCATTTTAAATCCAGAATTTAAAATGAAATTTAAAAGTAAATTTGAAAATGGATGTTTTCAAATGTTTTGTGAATAAGGAATTTTAAACTTGGATAAGTAAATGTTTTATCTTAAAGTTAAAAACATTATTAAATCTTTAAGGTAATTAAAATAATTTTAATAATCTAATTAATTAATGATTTGGATTAATTAATTTGTAATTAAGATTTAAATTAATTTAATTAAGGTTTAAGATTAGTTAAATGGAATAATTAATTTGTAATTAAGGATTATTAGAATATTAATTAATGGTTAGGAATTAATTAATAAGTAATTAAATATTAATTAAGTTATGGTTGACACTTAATTAATTTAGTAATTAGAGATTAATAAATTGGTTATTAAGATTTATTAATTTAGAATTAATAATAATTAATATAAGTTAATTACTTAAGGAAAGTAATTAAATAGTAGTTAATGAAGTCATTAACTATGGTTATTAAATAATTAATTAATGGGATTAATTTTGATAATTAATTAGTTTAATTAATGTAAAGATAAGCAATTATAGAATTTGTTTAAATGTAATTACTTATTGGAAGTAATTAAGAATTAATTACTTATTGTAATTAATTGAAGTTAATTTGATTTAGTTAAGTTAATTAATTAAGTTTAATTAATTTAGGATAATCAAGAGATGATTTGATAATAATTACTTAATGTAATTATTAAGGTAAGATTATTTAGGGAAGTAAATAATATGATAATTGCTGGAAGTAATTAGTTGAATAATGATTTTATTAATAAAAGTAATTTGAGTTAATTACTTTGAATAATTAATCAAGGGATTAATTAAGAAATTAATTAAGGAGTAATTAATTTAGTTAGTGAAAGTAATTAAGGGTAGTTAATTACTGATTGAAGATTAATCAAAGGTGATTAATAAATGTTGTTTAATTAAGATTAATTACTTAATGTAATTAATTTAATTAAGTAATTAATAATTAAGTTGTAATTAAGGATCATTAATTAATATAATTAATGATGTAATTAAGATTGGTTAATTAAGTAATAATTAATAAATGAAGAAATTAATCAATGTAATTAATTAAGGATTAATGTAATTAATTATAGTTGATTAAGTTAATTAATTTTAGTAAATTAATTAATGAAGTAATTAAAGGTTAATTACAATAAGTGGTTAAGGATAATTAATTTAAGTAATTAATTGAGAATAAATTACTTGAATGTAATCAAAATATAAAATAAATCAAGATGATTAATTGAAATGAATTATTAGAGGATAATTAATTAATTGATTGAAATTAATTAATGGTTAAGTAAGAAGGATTTATAAAATAAAGTAATTAATTTAATTCACTTTAAATTAATTAGAGATGATATAAATCATTACTTATGAATGGGTGATAGTATTGAATACTTGGCATTGATTGATATGTCTGATGAGATATATGCTGTATGATATGGATGTTAGTTGAATTGTATGGATTATCTGATAATGTTAATTATCTGTTGTGAATTATCTTTCTTTGTGTATAAAGATAATGAATTGAAATTGTTTTAACCTTTAAAACAACTTGGCCTTAAAAGATACGCTTTGGATTTCGATGAGACCGGGATCGGGTTTCCGTATACCGGGATACCAGGTCTGGAGACCCGAATACCACATCGATCCAAATTAACGATAGGTCGTGAATCAAGTGAAGATGAAGATTCAGAGTGCAAGGGTTATTGTCGTTAACTCTGAGGGTGATTCCAAAACGAGTGTAACGAGATAATGCCTTCGGTTTCGTTCGAACCCGGAACGAACTTGTATGGATTGAATGCTTTCAGAACATCGTCAGGTGGACGATGAGCATTCTAAGTGATGTGTTCTTTTCTAAGGTAATCGTGACCTCAAGCATCACAAACCGGGAATGGCTAAAACAGGGGAGGTGCAGTGTCACATACCGAAGTTTTCGACTTTCGAAAATTCGACATCGATACTCACTTTATCGACTGCCGAGAAATCGAGTGCCGGAAACTCCAATAGTGAGGGTTTTAAGAAAAAGAAAAAAATAGAAGAAGAAGAAGATAGAAGAAAAGAAGAGAAGAACAACACAGAACAACATCAGAACAGAAAACAGAACAATATCAGAATCTCACATATCGCAGCGGAACAATATATAATAGATAAATGAATATCATTTAAAACAAAAGAATTATATCTGTTATTACATTACATCACATCATATCATCAGAGTCAATAAACAACAATGGACAGTTATATAAACTTGTCCTCATACAGAATACACAGCAGAATAAATATATCAGATACAAATACTACGTCTCGTCATCCAGCTTATCTCCAAAGCTCCAGAATATCCTGATAATCTAACTCTGGACTGCCCGTGTGGAAATTGGTGGGCACCCAGAGTTTAGAAGGGAAACAATAAACTCCGAGTCAGTCATGGTGACTGGTGTGAGATCGTAAAACAGTTATTTTTTTTTTATAAACAACAGGATAATTTTAAAGTCAATTCGAAATTCTTTTGGAAAATGAAACTACCATAAGACCTCCCACCACACACACAATGCAAACGCAGAATTGGAGGAGATTTCTTCTTATGATAGTCAAAGATGCTTACTACGCAAAAATCAAATTCTTTTTGATATTATTATTAGTGCATAGTGTAGAAAACATTTCGAAAGTATAATATTAATCTTAGCCAGCATAGGCATTCCGCACTTATGCCTACTATAGCTACCATCCAAACAGTGGTGACCACCATAAGTGAATGATAGGTTCTACAACTAAAACCGTACAAGATCGTATTGTTTCTTTGGATTTCCAACAAATGGTCAGGCTAAGGAACTTCCTATCCACGATGGGTACGTCCCTGGAATAGACGACCCGAGAACCTAACCGGATCTCTGCCAACACAAGGCCGGGTTACCTCTGCAAAAATAGGTAACTACTGACACGCGTATGCCATCCCCCGATCGTCACCGATCTTCCCGAGGATCCCCGATTCGCAACAACCACAAAGAAATAAATTTTGCAGCAACCACAGAGGTTAAGTATCTGGGCTCCATACCATGATACCACCTTTATCCAGAAGGAATGACATACACTAAGGGGCGCTACTCCCTAGAACCTTGCTGCATTCGTCCTGTTTCGACCATTTCCGGGGTGTGAGGCTCGACGAAGTCTCATCCACAAAGCTACGCTTTCTCAAAAAGCCCTGCTTCGGGTCAAACAAAATGATCAACCTATGATCACAAAGATATAAGATCAAACAAATGATCATATCACAAATGATCAAACACTGATCATTTCACAGCAACACTCAGTATGCCACGTTACCAAATTGGGATATATCGCTGATAAATTTCAACTACATAACCTCTGAGCTCGTACGTCTCAGAGAAGGGTGTTAAGCTAAGAGAATAAATTCTCCGCCACCAACAGAAATGTATTTGAAAGAAATCAGCTTTATATCTCAAATTGTAACGTCAGACACACAATCCATACAAGTCTGTTCCGGGATCGAACAGAACCGAAGGCACTTCTCACGAAGCCCTTGCAATTCCGGATAATTTTCAATCACGTCAGGATTTCCCGTCACTAAGGGTGATAAAACCTCTAAATCGGAGATCAGCCGATGTAGAGTAACTCGACGGTAATCCTTCCCTTTTCAAAAATATCCGGTCTTCAACACCGGTCTTCAAATGCGATTCATAACGACGTATCACATATTCGGAATGGGTTATACGACCCCATGGTCCTTTCCCGGCTAACCCGAATAGTGAGCGATTATTCAAAAATAAGTGTGGCATTCAAATTCATCCAATTCACAACCAATACCTATCTCAAGGTAATTATTGATAGTCGGTTATTTAACTATCAATAAAGATGCGCAACATCATCAGATTCCAAATAAGTTTCCCAAATTATTTATTCTTCAAAAATATCTTTATAAGATATAAAATTTCCACACTTAACCATTCGAAAACAATTTCAAATATTCACTTCTCAAAATTATCTTTAAAAGATAAAAACTCAAACAGTTCATTTCACATTGGAAAAGCATTTCCATACTTATTCAAAATAAGTAATTCACAAATCATTTATTTTCAACACTTGGAAAATATTCGATATACTTAAATCAAATTAAGTATATGTTTCATTCTTTAAGGGAATCTATTTTCTATAACAACATCAATTTGAGTCAAAACGAATGTTTACGTAAAACATCGTTACGACGACTCACAAATCACTAGTATAGGGATTCGAAATTAAAATAGATATGTAAATCCCAATACTAGATAAAAACCATTTCCTTTCGGAAATCATTTACTATAACAACAGTGTTATAGTCCACCATTTCCTTAAATTTCTCGAAAACGTCTATTTCAACAAGAACCGTTGAAATCTATGTTTTCGATATTTAACACATTTTTAAAACATCGTTAAAAACAATTTAACTTCATTTTTAAAATATCACTTCTTCAAAAAAAGTATCCATTTTACTTAAAATTATGTTCACTGTCCAAAATCGTGAATATAATTCACTTAACCCAATTTCAATCTTTTCTACACATTTTTATTTCAATAAAAATTCGCTACCCAAAATCGCGAATATATCTTCTTTAAGAATCTTCTGTATTTAATTTATCCAATTCAATCTATTTCGAATTTACAAACACGTTCATAAATTCTATTTCTCTTTTATAACTACTTTGACTTATAAATCTTCTTTATTAACAATTCGATCAATATTCCACTTAAAGGCAAAAAAAAAATCAAATTTATAAGTGAATCTCTTATAAATCTTTTATAATACGATTTCATTCATTTTATAACTTCATACTTTATAAATCTATAAACTTCATATTTTCACAATTTATAATTCTATAAATTCATGTCTTCACAATTTATAATTCTATAAATTTCTAACACTTATAAAAGCTCGTTTTAAAATTCCAATACTTTTAATTGATAAATATCAATTCTGTACCTCCTTTATATACATCATTTTTAATAATTCAAAAGAAATCCAAACTTAAACTATTTTATAAATTACTTGACTATTTATTTCAAAATCACCTTTCAGTTATATTTCACAATTTAAAAATTTCATAACTTTAAATTTATAGCATTTATTTATTTAAGATAAATAGATTCAAAAATTTAATAAATCGTATACTTTCCAAAAATCACTTCAAAATCCTTTTTAAAGTAAAAATCGTTTATTTTTAAACTTTAAAATTGAACCCGATGATGCAACGCATCAATTAGTCAATCACAACAGTCAATATCATATCTCAACATATGATAACATAATACATCACAATATCTGTAAATAAATAACTACTGGTGAGGAATCCAGTTGGATCCCTCCAACCTGTTTCCCTGCATCCAAAGACGTTAGCACAATACCAATTCCGCTCCAGTACGGAATTATCGCGGTATATAGGTTTTTATAAATCCGCTTACTAACGGCGCAATAGGGTCTCATCCGCTATACGAGGCGGGAAATCAACAATCCAGTATATACATATGCCAATATGTATATACTGCTATATATATAGATATATCCTATCATATCTAATATCACGATCAACATAGCAATCAGTCAATCAATAAATAACTGAAAATTCCACTTCATTTTTGAGTGAGAAAAATCTCACCTTTGATTTAGTTTTGCAATCCATTCTCATTCTCGGCTTGATTCCCTTTCAGTATTGACCTTGTAAAATAATTTTAATGTTTTATCAATATTCGAATTTGTCGAACAATTCATTTCCATTTAGTAAAATTTTATTTTTACCTAATCAACTTAATTTCAAACAGATTCCCTTTTAATAAAATATTTGAACCTCTTGAACAATCACTTACCATTAATAACCAAATTAACTATTACTTTTAATTTTTTTTTTAAACCAATTCTTTTTAACAGTTAAAACATCTATTTTCACAATCCCATCCATATGTAAATTAATTTCTGTTTATTTTAAAAATAGTATGCATATATGTATTTTCAAACTGCACATATATTCAAATTAAATTAAGGAAAAAGATTTATTACCCAAATCATATCGGAAAAGAAAATCGAACAGACCCCACTGTTATTCCCTGACATCCTCTTCGTCGACGAACTACTTCATCATCTCGCGATCTGGAACAACCATCGATCAGAATCTACCCACCCCCGTCGCCTTCGACCCTGGAATCACCCACCGTCCTTTCCGAAGCTACCTTAAGCACCGATGAGCCCATCACAAAAAAAACAACAGGCGAAACCCTATTTGCCGACCTCAGACCACCATGCCGCCTACTTCTGACCTCGCGACGTCGCCACGCTGACCACCTCGCGAACGCCCCTGCCGCCGTACGACTTCCAGGGCTGATGACGACCAAAACCCCCAACCTGCGAGCGTGCGCCTCCTCCAGTTGGCCTCGCGATCTTAAACACTGTCGCCTCCCACGCGCTTGCCCACGCGTCTCGAGAACCACCAGCCAACGATTCGAGATCGCAGGCGACTCTCCCTCCCCCTACGAACTTGCGATAAAATATTGGATTGATCGATCTTTACGAATTTGATTTAGACGATGAGGGATACGCGGCTATTTATTCATTCTTGTTTCGTTCGATTTTAATTTGAGAGGAATCGAATGAGATAGGAAGTGTTTTAAACTGAACGGAGGGAACATGATTGCGTGATTTTGCAGAGGGAAGGTCGTGCTTGCACGATAAATTTCATTGTCTCCAGCGTGATTTTCTCCGTGATTAAAGGAGACAACGTGCTGCCTTTGACCAAAAATTTAAGTTTTAAATTTAAATTGAATTTGATTAAATTCCAATGCGTTAAATTTCCGTGTGCTCACACATCAACTCAGAAAATTATGAAAATTGAAATCCAGCAATAATACAACATTCCGGACCCAATGGAACTGGTTTCGTCGAATTCCGAGACTGTTTGAAAAATGACTATTTTTAAATATCGGTTCAAACAATAAAATTCAAAACTGAGTAAAACAGTTTAAATTTCAATTCTGAAGCTGCTGTTATCTTCAGTATCATCAATATGAATTTTACCAGCTTTCGAAATATTTTTCTTCAGCTTAAAATTGAAGATTCGAATTTTTTTTATCCGACTATCAACAGATTAAATTCTATAATTTAATCGCCGATTTAAAGTTATATTCGGGATTCAAATTAAATCACCGTTCAAATATTTAAAATTAATTAAATATTTTCAATTTAATTCGTTCGAAATTCTGGGTCGTTACATGCAGCAAGGTTAGTGGGTAGCACCCAAGTAGGACAAGGTTACCTCTGTCTAGATGTCCCTTTCTATTTTCGACTTAGTGGTGCGGTTGCTGATCCCAACCGTGAGGTATCTTGTGCGGGAATTATCCAGTAAGGGATGTTCCGACCTTGTGTTGCAGGGGATTGGGAGTGATCCTCGGTACGGTGATCTAGGCCACGTACTGTGACGGGCGGTACCCCGGTAGCCCTGCCATTGTATGGAATCCAAACTCCAATAAGTGCCGTACGTATTAGTTGTGCCCAACTATGTTGAAATGTGAGATGTAAGCATTTCAGCTATTTCTGTATTTTACTTGAAAACCCTAGACCCTATTATAATATAATCGAATTTCCTATCAAATGTTTTGGTTAGCGTAAGGTAAAAACTTACCCATGTTTATTTGTGGGAAGTCTTACGTGATACCTTTTCTTTCAAAAGGTTTTGAAGTTAAACAAGTTTAACCTGTTACTCACACCAGACCCATGTCTGACCCAAGTTGTTTATTTCTGTTTTATAAACTCTTGGGTACTCAAATTTTTACGAGTAGCCAAGGGATTCAGGTTAGCCTTGACGAATTGTGGAGGAGCAATGGAGCAGGAGGCTTCAGCGTTGTAGATATAGATAGTAGTTTCCGCTGTGTTGATCTTGTTTAGATCTTTGTTTGTATTGAGATGTAATAACTAGACAGATGTTTATAACTGTCTAGTATATGATGTGAATCTGTGTAACTCTGATAAGTGTTGTATATGATACTATGTAATATTTATGTGATATAATATATTTTGTTTCGTTTCGCTGTGAGATTCTGATATTGTTTAGTTCTTTCTTTCTCTTCTTTTCTCTTTCTATCCCTTTCTTTCTTATTAGCGATACGACTTTCTATGGAGCGAAAGTCGTGGTCGTTACAGTGGTATCAGAGCAGTAGGTAGAGTGAATACCTAGGCTCTGAAGTGGTGTCTATCTTGAGAGCGCGTAATTGTTAGTTATATAAAAATGATTTTTTATTGTGTTAATTGATCGGTTGAGTGGTATATGGATTCTGGTTAATACGAGTAGCTAACGTTATTGATAGGGATCTCTAAACACTTGAACCAGGCCAACGGACACAATATTGTTTTAAAGAGGTAAATGAAATAATTTTACCCAGAAATAATTTCTATATAAAAAGTATCATTTTAAATATATATATATTTCTACCTATTTGTTGGGTTACCTGTTCGGGTTTTCCAATATAGGATATAAAGGTAGATAGGGTGGTGGTGTGTGAAACACGACTACCAATGGTTGGAGTTTGAATGTTGAGGTTGGAAGTGTATCTGTCGAGACTGTAGACCCAATACCGTCTCGAGTAAGCTTTGCTGTGGTGAAGGATTTCATCGATCTCCGAAGGAAACTGTAATGGTTCGGAGTTTATCTTTGAAGTTGGATGAGTAGAGTTGGATCTGTCGATGAGGCAGAAGTGAGTGATGGTACCTTGATACCTTAGGTAATAGTAGCTGTATGATGAGATACAGTGACGATGGATGTTCCTGAAGATGTTTTCTTTGGAACAAGATTAAGGAAGTGTGAATGCTTCGGTGTTGTGGCTGAGTTCAGCATGGTGTTTCTGCTTTGGTTTGAAGTTCGAGTTTCTCGAAGATCTTTGGAATAGGAAGTCCTTGGCATCAGTGTCAGCAGTGCAGCTCGGAGTATTCTGTGATGGCAGGAAGTTTTCTGGATGAGCAGTTTTTCTGGAAGTGAAGTTCAGAAGCAGCAGAGTGGATCCATTTCTTCGATGGATTGGATAGTTAAGTTAAGCTGTTCTGATTGGTAAAGAGAGAACAGTCTGTTGGAATTAGGATGGGTTGATCGCAAAAGTGACTTGCGATTGCTGAGTGTTCTCTTGGGTTGTCAGAGTTTTTCTGGATGTCTTCAGAGAAGTCAGAAGTTTGTCCGCATCTGAAGGTTGAGTTTTCTTATCGACTTGGATTCCAGGAGTGATACCGGTGGTTCAGTCTAGTGGAAGGATGTTTTCCTAGAGATGGAGTTGGTGAAGCAGCTCAAGTTTTGCTGAAGTATCTGAGTTTTCTTTATGGATCAGTGAACCTTATTTCTAGAAGTGAGTTGTCCAGTCTGTGCTTGTGTTCTACCTCAGATCAGAGTTGAGCAGCGAAAGCAGTTTGGAGTGTATCTCTGGATGGGAGAAGTAAGTTTGGAATCTACTGATGTTGTGAAGTAGAGTTGTGTTTGGATCTCGTCTGTGTTCTGATTTGGATAAGTATTTGGACTTCTGAATTGAATTGTCAGTTTGGATGACTTGAATTCATGGAGTTTTACGTATCTCTAAGGGAATACGTATTTGATCTATCTTTGGTTTTAGAATCTGCAGTTTTGGGAAGCTTGGTAGTTGAGTCAGACTCATCTGTAGTCTGATATTCTGTTTAGTTCTGTAGATCTAGATGAGTAGGAGATCTATAGCTTAGTAGTTTAGATTGTTTGTAGAGCGAGTATCCCGGTATATATATATACTTGGGGAAACTCGAGGAATTTTATCTAGAATTTAGTCTAGATAGTTAGAATTGTTTGATTGGATGAATTGGTTGCTATGGTTGTTAGCATATGGATGATAGTATATGCTTGTGTTTTAAAATTTAAAATCTTTAATAAGATTATTAAATTACCTTTGTTTAAATTTCGGGGACGAAATTATTTTAAGGGGGGTGGAATGTAATATCCCGGAAATTTTAACAATATCAATTTAATAATCTGTTGAATAATTAAATTGATATGGATAATCTTTGATAATAAGATTTGAATTTAATTTAATAATCTGATTAAATTAGTATTAATTGGGAATTTTATCTTTTAAAAGTTAATAAGATATTTTCTATTTGAATATATATATTTATTTATATATATTGTAAATAGAAGCTTTGATAAATTGGAAATTTAGATTTAGTTTAATCTGGACTTTTTAAAGTTATTTAAATAAATAACATTTTAGTTTTAAATATACTTTAGATAAATCTTTTAATTGGTTAAGATATATTTTACTTAAGTTTAAATAAATAAGAAAAGGGCTTTTCATTTACTTTTAAAATAAAAAGAATTATGAGTAATTACTTAAAGGACATGTGTCTTTTATCTAAAGCTTTGTAAAACATGTGTAATTAAATAAACAAATGTATAGGACAAGTGTCCTTATCTATTTTCATTTTTCTTTTATTTTTATAAAATCATAAATTCACTTATATATACATGTGCATCCCTTTACTTCATTTTTTCTATTCTCCTTTTCAAAACAAGAGAAACCCCAAACTTCTTTCTCTAATCTAAAATCTGAAAATCATGCCAGTAATCCATATTTCTCAAAACCTCTTTCTCTAATACAATATGAAAACAAATCAGTACCATTTCTCAAACAAAAATCAGTAATCTAATGCCTCAAAACTAGAAATCAAAAATCAAGTCTTCAGCCTGATTTCTTTGCAAATCTGAAATAAAAAACAAAGGCCTGCAAACATTTTCTTTTCAATCTGGAAAGCAACTCAAAGCCTGCAAGCATTTCTTTTCAAATCTGAAGTCTTCAGTTTGCATTCATTCTTCAAAACTGGAAGCAACATGCAAGATTCAGTAGCCAACAATTCAAGCTTTTAAATCAAATGAGGCATGCAAGTTAAAGTTTTAAAACAAGGCATTCCGATCTTAAGTTCAAAACAGTTTCAAAAGCTTTTCAAAATAATAGGCTCTGTTCATCTTTAAACAGGTGAGTAACAATTTTATTTAAAAATAACCTAAATAAGTTGCTTGATCTCTTCATCTGATAATCCTGTTTACAGTAAATAAATGATGCAATTCCCTGTATTCTGCTTGGTTTTGAATGCATGTTGATTTTGGTATGTTCTTGCCTGTTATCAAATGCCAGTTTCAGATATTGATCAAATTAAATGATTTCATGTTAAGTCCTAGTCTATAAACTGATTTCATGTGAATGTTTATAGATAGTTCTGTATATATATATGTGTATTGTGAAATTCTTCTTGTATGTATATGTGGATGTATTGTGCGCCTGAATGTCAGTGTACCCTGTTATTGTTTTGGTCTGTCCAAGCTTTCAAAAATTCTATTTGAAATTCTTAACACTTAATCTAGCTGTTATTAGGACTAAATTTATAAACAAAAATTGTTTGTGTGATCATAAGTTTGAGATTAAAATTGTAATTAAGTTAAAATAAATACAAACTCCTTCTGGAAACCAAAAATGAACTGGAAACATGTGTTTTGTTTAAAACTTAAATTCTTTAATTTATTAAACTTAGATTGTGATCTGAAACCTTAACAGGAAATATGATTTTTAAATCAAAAAACACAATTTTTAGTATAGGATTTAGGGAGCAGTTCTGGTTTTAACAAAAAGAGGGAAACTGGTAAATCCTGGTGATTTTGGAATTGTGGAAGCTTGGGTTTCTTCGTGTTGATGGAGGAGAGTTAGGAGTTGCTTAGAAAAATGGGTATTTGTGATAAAGTTCATCAGAGAGGATGCGACAGTGAAAATCTTTTTGGAACCCTAGTTAGACTGGGTTAGTTTAGTCGATCGATTACGTCTTCTATAATGGTTCGAGTGATTCAAGATTTTGGGAATTGGTAGTTTGGTCGTGGATGAAGGCGAGGCCGGAGAGGTTGGTTGTCAGGTGGTCGGAGCGGCAAGTTTTAGCTGTTGACAGGTTTGGGATGGTGATATGTTGGCATTTCCAGGTTTTGGATTTAGGCTCGATTTTTAATTCGTCTTAGTTTCGATGTTCGAGTGATCGTAGTTTGGTTGGTGGATGATCGCCGACGTATTGGAGTCGTCATCGATGATCGGAGCTCTGGCAATGGGGTGTGCACGTGTACGCGATCGAATATCTGGGTAAGTCTGGGTTAACAGAGGAATGGAGCTCGCGTTTTCTCGGGTTGTTTCGAGTGATGTTCGAAGATTTTAGATAGGCGACTCGAAGTATTTGTAAAGAGAGCTCGGGTGTGTTGGACTCAAGTGACAGGGGAGGCTACTCGAGTTTCTCGAGTTTTTCTGCGGGTGAGACTCGAAGTAATTAGAGCTGCGACTCGAAGTAATTTATGGTGAGTTCGAGTGAAATTGTGTTGCCAGGTTTTTATACCTGCCAGTTTAAAATTTAAACTGAATTTAAATTATGAAGAATTATAAAGACAGGAATTGAAATCAAGTTTTATTATAGGGAGTCAAGTTTAGTTGAATTTTAGATTTGGATATAAATAAGTTTTATAAATTTAAATGTTTTAAATAGGTTTAAATGTTAGTTATATTTAAATGTTTTTAAATTGGTTCTAAACTTTGTTAAAGACAAAAATTGATATTCATTTTAAATCCAGAATTTAAAATGAAATTTAAAAGTAAATTTGAAAATGGATGTTTTCAAATGTTTTGTGAATAAGGAATTTTAAACTTGGATAAGTAAATGTTTTATCTTAAAGTTAAAAACATTATTAAATCTTTAAGGTAATTAAAATAATTTTAATAATCTAATTAATTAATGATTTGGATTAATTAATTTGTAATTAAGATTTAAATTAATTTAATTAAGGTTTAAGATTAATTAAATGGAATAATTAATTTGTAATTAAGGATTATTAGAATATTAATTAATGGTTAGGAATTAATTAATAAGTAATTAAATATTAATTAAGTTATGGTTGACACTTAATTAATTTAGTAATTAGAGATTAATAAATTGGTTATTAAGATTTATTAATTTAGAATTAATAATAATTAATATAACTTAATTACTTAAGGAAAGTAATTAAATAGTAGTTAATGAAGTCATTAACTATGGTTATTAAATAATTAATTAATGGGATTAATTTTGATAATTAATTAGTTTAATTAATGTAAAGATAAGCAATTATAGAATTTGTTTAAATGTAATTACTTATTGGAAGTAATTAAGAATTAATTACTTATTGTAATTAATTGAAGTTAATTTGATTTAGTTAAGTTAATTAATTAAGTTTAATTAATTTAGGATAATCAAGAGATGATTTGATAATAATTACTTAATGTAATTATTAAGGTAAGATTATTTAGGGAAGTAAATAATATGATAATTACTGGAAGTAATTAGTTGAATAATGATTTTATTAATAAAAGTAATTTGAGTTAATTACTTTGAATAATTAATCAAGGGATTAATTAAGAAATTAATTAAGGAGTAATTAATTTAGTTAGTGAAAGTAATTAAGGGTAGTTAATTACTGATTGAAGATTAATCAAAGGTGATTAATAAATGTTGTTTAATTAAGATTAATTACTTAATGTAATTAATTTAATTAAGTAATTAATAATTAAGTTGTAATTAAGGATCATTAATTAATATAATTAATGATGTAATTAAGATTGGTTAATTAAGTAATAATTAATAAATGAAGAAATTAATCAATGTAATTAATTAAGGATTAATGTAATTAATTATAGTTGATTAAGTTAATTAATTTTAGTAAATTAATTAATGAAGTAATTAAAGGTTAATTACAATAAGTGGTTAAGGATAATTAATTTAAGTAATTAATTGAGAATAAATTACTTGAATGTAATCAAAATATAAAATAAATCAAGATGATTAATTGAAATGAATTATTAGAGGATAATTAATTAATTGATTGAAATTAATTAATGGTTAAGTAAGAAGGATTTATAAAATAAAGTAATTAATTTAATTCACTTTAAATTAATTAGAGATGATATAAATCATTACTTATGAATGGGTGATAGTATTGAATACTTGGCATTGATTGATATGTCTGATGAGATATATGCTGTATGATATGGATGTTAGTTGAATTGTATGGATTATCTGATAATGTTAATTATCTGTTGTGAATTATCTTTCTTTGTGTATAAAGATAATGAATTGAAATTGTTTTAACCTTTAAAACAACTTGGCCTTAAAAGATACGCTTTGGATTTTGATGAGACCGGGATCGGGTTTCCGTATATCGGGATACCAGGTCTGGAGACCCGAATACCACATCGATCCAAATTAACGATAGGTCGTGAATCAAGTGAAGATGAAGATTCAGAGTGCAAGGGTTATTGTCGTTAACTCTGAGGGTGATTCCAAAACGAGTGTAACGAGATAATGCCTTCGGTTTCGTTCGAACCCGGAACGAACTTGTATGGATTGAATGCTTTCAGAACATCGTCAGGTGGATGATGAGCATTCTAAGTGATGTGTTCTTTTCTAAGGTAATCGTGACCTCAAGCCTCACAAACCGGGAATGGCTAAAACAGGGGAGGTGCAGCAAGGTTAGTGGGTAGCACCCAAGTAGGACAAGGTTACCTCTGTCTAGATGTCCCTTTCTATTTTCGACTTAGTGGCGCGGTTGCTGATCCCAACCGTGAGGTATCTTGTGCGGGAATTATCCAGTAAGGGATGTTCCGACCTTGTGTTGCAGGGGATTGGGAGTGATCCTCGGTACGGTGATCTAGGCCACGTACTGTGACGGGCGGTACCCCGGTAGCCCTACCATTGTATGGAATCCAAACTCCAATAAGTGCCGTACGTATTAGTTGTGCCCAACTATGTTGAAATGTGAGATGTAAGCATTTCAGCTATTTCTGTATTTTACTTGAAAACCCTAGACCCTATTATAATATAATAGAATTTCCTATCAAATGTTTTGGTTAGCGTAAGGTAAAAACTTACCCATGTTTATTTGTGGGAAGTCTTACGTGATACCTTTTCTTTCAAAAGGTTTTGAAGTTAAACAAGTTTAACCTGTTACTCACACCAGACCCATGTCTGACCCAAGTTGTTTATTTCTGTTTTATAAACTCTTGGGTACTCAAATTTTTACGAGTAGCCAAGGGATTCAGGTTAGCCTTGACGAATTGTGGAGGAGCAATGGAGCAGGAGGCTTCAGCGTTGTAGATATAGATAGTAGTTTCCACTGTGTTGATCTTGTTTAGATCTTTGTTTGTATTGAGATGTAATAACTAGACAGATGTTTATAACTGTCTAGTATATGATGTGAATCTGTGTAACTCTGATAAGTGTTGTATATGATACTATGTAATATTTATGTGATATAATATATTTTGTTTCGTTTCGCTGTGAGATTCTGATATTGTTTAGTTCTTTCTTTCTCTTCTTTTCTCTTTCTATCCCTTTCTTTCTTATTAGCGATACGACTTTCTATGGAGCGAAAGTCGTGGTCGTTACACTAGAATACAGTCTCGATTTAAAGGCAACAATATACACCCTCCTGATTTTCTAGTTCAAGGTAGATTCTCTTAATTTAATCGAGCAACAAGATCACCCACCTGATTTGAATAGGCAACAAGCACACCCACTTGATTTGAACGGGAAACATATAGACCCAAAAAATAATAGTAGGGAGTTGTTGATTCCATATACAAATAGTTGTACTTTGGATAAAGAATATCCTATAGTCCTTTGGATAGCACTTTGATCTTTGAATTGATGAGAGAATACTTTCAAATTAGTGAGTAGATTATAGAGAATGAATGTAGTGAAGTAGAGATTGAATTTGAGTGAATTTGAAGAGTAAAGAAAGTGGAATTTGTGAAATATATAATGAGAATTGGAGTTTGAAGAAAGTAGAGAAAGTAGTTAATAAAATTCATTTTCCAAACCCCTTTATATAGTGTATGAAGTGACGTGTCTGTTCATGAAGAGATGTAACCAATAATTACAACTGTTCAAAATTCAAGGGACAACACTTCAATGGTATATATGTCGACATGCCTATATAGCCTATGTTGACATACTCATGTATGTTTTGAAATAATAATACTTCAAATGCTTTGAAAAATTCTTAAATTTTGTAAAAGTTAGATAAACATAGTTTCTAAAGTGCTTTATTATATATAAATTCTTATACAATATTTCTAAAATAAATATTTAGATAGTAATAAAAAAAATTGATAAGAGAGTATTCAAATAAAATAAACTTTCTATTCAAGGACTTTTAACAAGTTAATTTAATGGCTATTAACTGTAAACAATTATCTTGATCTCTTCGTGTCTTCATCTTTAAACTCATGAGTCTTCAAATATCTTGATCATCTCTAAATCTTGATCTCTAATCTTTTTACTGATCAGTGTTCAAACTTGATTATCCTATACTTGTACAAACTAGTATAATATCCTGCAAAAATATTCTGTACAACTTGGAAAATCATCAGTGCCTATATTTATATGGTTGTTATCATTAGAATCAATACAGTTGGTATTAAAAATATATAATATGATATATATATATAAGTTACTGTGAGTGTAATTATACAAACATCTCAAATAATGTATAATCAATATACAACACTGTATCAAATATACAATGAGTCTATAACACACTAATAGTATACAATGATCCTCTTACAAAACACAAGCTGGTCACTTCGTTCCTTTACCTAAAATGTCTCGAGTTGACCCAAGCATGTAAATAACACACAGATCAGACTATGTCTATAATGTAGATGTTATAATAACTTAAAATAGTAGGTAAGGAATAATAGAGATAGCATAAACAATACTAAAATATCCTGAATAACATATATTGTAAAACCATGCGGAAAAGCATCATCACCCATATAAATCAAGTCAATAAAATATCATGAAACTACATCAAATAGGTGAATCATCCATATATTAAATCATCATTGATTTATAACAAATCATCAAGTGAAATTAGGCTATCACAACAATGCCCAACAAAGATATAAATAAATATATACACATTCCCGAGTATGTCATATAGGGGCGTCACCCACCTATGATGATATAATGGCATAACCCGCCTATGATAATATAATGGCATAACCTGCATATATAAAATATTTTATATGTACTATAAATCAAATCCAGTGGTGATTGGAATTGACTATACGATAGACACAAGGTCCAATGTAGATTCAAATCATAACATGTGGGTTACTCCGTCCATATATATATATATTATACTTAAGTAAAGTGTATAAATAGTATGTACTTATCTACCACTCCGTATAGAACCAGACGGGAGAATAATAGCTAACTGCCTGCTTTAGGAGCCCTGGGCTACCTACCTAGATCCGTTCCTACTGTCTTCAGCTATTTCCCTGGTAATTGTAGCAATAACCACCTATGCGTGTCAATGTGAGGAATCCTAGTCATGATCTTGGATCATGCCCCTAAGGTAACAGATTGCTGGCCTAGTTAATAGAAAAGGGCTAGGGCTACCTAGGCACCCTTCACTAAAATCTCGTGATGAAAATCCAATATAATAAAAGTGTCACGGATCTAGGGCGCGACCCCACAATCAGGCCGCTAGGGTGGGCACTGGCCTAATCCGATTCCCTCTAACTCCAAATCATACCCCTGAGTACTTCATGATAGACTAGTAGATAATATTTATAGATATACACATATGTATAGGTACTCCTCCATTGGTCAATCATCCATGAGTTTACTCTTCCTCGAGCATCACCTCACGTAAGTATAATCCTAATACCCCAGTTCCCGTCACTTAATTGATATCTACTTACAATGAATAACCGAATAAGTATCACATCTACATCCCATGCCACCATATGATGCTCAATAGTTTATTAAATGCCCATAAACTACACCCAATCTCCACAATAAACAAGTCCAAAGAATAACCATAGATATATTACCGGATGCCCTATCCCAGACAGTATTATGACTCTATTTATTCAGATATCCCCCGACATGGAATTTAAATATCATGAAACCATATAAAAAGATATCATCACCGTATCATATCAAAACAACTAATCAAATCAGTATCAATAGTGAATCACTCATAACATCCAATAATCAATATAAAATGAGAAATCATAATAGTATAGTAAACAAATGTAAATCAATTATTCGAACATGTAAATAAACTTTTATAATTTATACAAAATCATATAAATTGTGAAATACAGTTTAAAATACTCAAAATATTAATTAGAAAATATTACCTATTTTTCATAATATATTTAACTTTATAATAGTTATTTAAGTCAAATATTTAAGTTATCATTTAATTAGTTAATGTCTTTAAATAAATAAATAATATATTTCTTAATAAAATCACCTACTAAAATTTCAATTTCTATTCTTTAAAACCATGAAGATAACTTGTATTAATAAACATAAATTCTATTTTAAAGCATAAATAGTATTTTCTATAACAAAAATACATTATTAAATTAGATTAAATAAAGTGAAAACCGAATAGATATACAAACACCATTGAATGCATTCACTAATTCAAAACATAAGTTAAAGGTCATTAACAAATATCATAATATCATTTGATAATTGAAAATAATAATTTAATTTAAATTTTTATAATAATTCATTAATATAATATTATTAAACAACTTAAGTATGTATGAAATATAAATATGGAATAATATATTATATTTATATTTTACGTAGCTTATTTTATTTTTATTTTAATTATTTTATAATAACTAAAGTGTTTCGGGTCGTGCAACCAAATGTCGGTCGCTTTAGCCGCCATTTCCTCCACCTTTCATGCTCCATCCCGACTATGATCCAACACAACATGCCATCAATTCAAAACAACTCCATTTAACTCAAATTTGGTCATAGCATAAGCAATTCAAATCAGTTAAGAAATAGGAAACAACATCATTTCATCATTTTCAATTATCATAACAAGATTCCAAACATAGAAGTGAGTGAAATTACTTACATTGAATATGAAGAACACAATTTCTAAGTTAACTCTCTTCTCGCTCCTCTCTTTGCCTTACTTCTATTTTTTGCTGCAAGTTTTTCCCCATCTTTAATTTGATGAGCAATACCTGGATTTTATCTTACTATCTGATGTAGATATTGTCTAGAAGCATAAAGTTGAATATGGAAATTTATAGGATTTTATTTTAATTTATTTGATTGTAGAGATAAAAGAATGGGTAGGGTTTTTGATTTTCTTACAATAAAGAAGCAAAACCAAAACGAGAATAAATATGGTTGTATGTGTAAGATGAGGAGAAAACTCTATAGATAGATATCCCTAAATTCGATTTTCATGAAATACAATTTGGGTTTGAGCTTAGGCAAATTGGGCTTGCTTTATTACTATGTTATTTTATTTCTTCTTCTTTTTCATGAAATATATTATCATACTTCAAGCCCGTTTTCATAACAAATTATACTACACTAAATTTCATATTAAACAAGTCAAATTATTACCTATTTATGAAATTATTTTCTATAATTTATTTATTTAATTTAATCATTTTATTTAAATTCATCTACTAATTGAATTCAAATTTCCTTTAATAAAATACTTTTCCATTATCAAAATAAATCTCAAACTTATAAAATTTAATTTAACATTTTATTCCAAATAATAAATTTATATTTACATATATCAAAAAATTTAATTTAATTACTAAACCACTATTCCTTTCTTATCAAATCCTTATCCTTTAATAAATATTCTTTATCAAATTTCCAAATTATTCCTATAATTCCATATTTACTAAATTAAAACACATTTAATTTGTTAATTACTGTTAGTATTTATTGCTTCTCAACAACGGATTGTTAAAGGTATGCTCATGATGTGACACTTCTATGATGTACTTGCTATGATGATAAAGTGAGGGGAACTCGTTCCGTGCTATAGCTGCATGGTCTCACTATGGTTAATTAGGGTAAAGATTTTACTCATACCAATTTATGTCTGACTTTTGTTTTAATTATTTCCCATAAACTTACAGGTACTCATTCGAGTAGGCTGAGTTTATGGTCTAGACACGTATCTTTTGTAAGGATGAATAAAGACTCTAAAAATGAAGCAGGAGGCTTATCTAGCAAATAAAAGTTATTTTTAAAATTCAACTGTGTAAAACAAAGAATTATAACTGGTTAAGTATTATATTGGCATTTTCATATGTTGGGCATGGCACTATATTTATTTCTTATTATATTTACCTTTGCGTAGGAATGAGATGGGTTAATTAGAATGTAATGAATCATGTAAAACAATTTGATGTATCGAACTCGCTTTGTTGTTTGGAAATAATTATGGTAATGACTACAACATAATCGATATCTATTTTCGAAACTCGAAGTGAGGGATATTACAATGTGGTATTAGAGCTTAGTTTAGGGGAACATCTAAGTAAAAAATGTCATGTAGGAACTAAGTAGTACAAAACGAACACCTTAAGGAGGGATACACTATATATTTAACATACTTGTATTTTGTTGTAGATACACGGTAGGTTATATCAGCCCCTCTACTATTGCTCTCACTCTTTTTACTATGGTTTATTATGAACCTGTGATATCCCGGAAATTTAGGGCAATATCAATTTAATAATCTGTTTAAATAATTAAATTGATTTGATAATCTTTGATAACAAATTTGAATTGGTTTAATAATCTAATTAAATGGATATTTAATTAGTGAATTTATCTTTTAGAAATTAATAAAATGATTTCTATTTATAATATATTTATATGTGTTCATATATATATATTGTAAATAGATTGGCTTTGGTTTGAAATTTAATAAATGAATAAAGTCTTGTTTTTAAATAAATAGATTTTAATGTAAATAGAATTGTTATTTAAAATGGAATGTGTTGTTTTAATCTAACTTTAAATTGGATTTTTAAATATAATTTGAAGTTGAATGTAAATTAATTTTGAAATTCAAAAGAGGTAAGATTTTAAATAGTTTTGGATTTTAAAATATATGGACAAGCTTTTATATATATATAATTGGTTTTATTTTCTTTAAAATACTTTATATATATATACATAAGTATTTAATAAATAAGAAAGGCTTTTTATTTACATTTAAATAAATATGAATTACTTAAAAAGACAAGTGTAAATCTTTAAGGCCATGTAATAACATGTGTACACTAATAAAGCAATGAGAATGACAAATGTCAAAGTCTTGCATTTTTGTTTTTCTTTTATTTGATAAATCATTTTAATCTATATAAACATATGTTTCCATCTTCTTTTCCTTTTCTATTTCTTTCCAAAAACTTAAGAAAAACTTCAGCAAAAATAATCTGTAATCAAAACTTTTCTCTAACAAATCCTCAAAACCAAATCTGAACTCATTTCTCTCCTCATAAACAAATTAGTAATCAAACATTCCTCTCAACCAAATCTGTAACTTAAATCCTCCTCAAACAAATCAGTAATTAAATTTCTCTCAAACCAAATTCCTCAAACAAAGATCAATAAGGCTGCATTTTCTTCAAATTTGGAATCTGGAAACAAGAGCCTGTAAAAATCTTCTTCATCATTTTTCTGTAATCTGGAAGCATGTTCAAAACAAGCAAAACCTGGAATCAAAGTTTTTAGCCTGCATATTTTCTTTAATCTGGAATCAAATTCCAGTCTGCATGCAAGTTTATAAAGCTAACAATTCAAGTTTCAAATCAAAGCCCAGAAGTTAAGGCATTCTAGTTTTTAGGAGATTCAAAAGCTTTTCAAATTAAAGCTGGAAGCTCTGTTCTTCATTTTTCAAATAGGTGAGTAACAATATTTTTAAAATTTAATGATGAAATCTGGTTGCATGCTTATCTTTGAAATAAGTTCATCTGTGAATATATTTTTAAGTAAATATCTGTGCATGCATGTACTTGAATGAATTGGTGTGCATGTCTGTTATTTGCCCTGTTCTTCAATTTAAAATTAGTGAGTAACATTCCTCTTAAATTTTAAAGTATATGAGTATTTGATTGCATGTGAAATTCTGGAATAAAATGAATATTGAATGGATGTATATGATTGAATTTCTATGTATATAGTTGGATATATAGATGCATGTTTACTGTGTACCTGTTCTTACCTGTTTACTGTTAAAGCTAGAATCATGTTCAAAATTTAATTCCTCTTGATATAATCTCTGTTAAACTTTGGATTCAAACAACATTCGATTGTTTAATTATGACTTTAAGTTTAAACTCTTTTCAAATGAACTAAAACTGGAATCTGCTCTGGAAAATAAAAGTAGAACAGGAAATCTTGAATTTTGCTAAAATTCGAACTTCGTAATTTAATGATTCAGACATATGATCTGGATCCTTGTTTAAAATCATGAATTTTAAAAGAATAATCACAATTTTAAAGTTTATAAATAGTGAGATATCCTTGTATGAACGGAAATTGGGAAATGGTCGATTTCTGGCAATCACGGTGATGTTGAACCTCGGGGTTCTGATCAGAGGAGGTCGAGGTGATGGAGGACAGAGGAAAAATGGAGCCACGTTTTTCTGATCGCCGTGGTGGGTTGGCGAAGATGATTTAGGGTTGAAGGCACAGTTTTGTTGAGGTTGTTCTCGAGACATATTTCGAAATCAATGGTGAACCGGACTTAACTGGAGGTGGGGGAAACGGAGCTTGGGACTTCGACGAGGCTTTGATCGGAGTATCAGATTTTCTAGTGACCAGAGGTGGTGGAACGAGGTGGTTTTGGATGATGGGTTCTGTTCCAGGTTTCGATTTTTAGGCTCGAATTCTCGTTTTCGATTTCGAGGGTTGATCGAAGGTTCGATGATCGTAATCTGGTGTAGGGATGATCGTCGATGTGTGGGGATACTCGGTGATGGTCGGAGGCGTTGCTGGTGACCGTGCACGTGCACGCGATCGTGTATGTTTCTCTGGTGAAATCTGGGTTTGCAGAGGAGGGAAAGCTCGGGTGAGACTCGAAGGGTTTAAGGGTACGACTCGAAGTAATTAGTGGTCTCGAGTATGTTAGGTTGACAGGTTTAAAACCTGTATGTTTAAAAAGTTTAAACTAAAATTTAATTTGTAAAGAAATATTTAAACATGTTTTAAATTTAAATTTAAATCTGATTCAAGTTTAATTTGAATCTCAGTTCAAAATAAAATAAGTTTTTAAAATTTAAAATATTTTGAACAACCTCAAAATGTTTAGATAGCTAAATTTAAAAATAAAGTTTTAAATTGGAAGTAAGTTTAAATCTAAACTTAAAACTGGAATCAAATGTAAATCTGTATTTCAGAATTGAAATAAAAAGGAAGTTTTAAATGAAATTGTTTTTAATAACTTAAATTTTTTTAAATTGTATATTAAATGGTTGGAATTAAAAAGTAAATTTAAAATCCTTAAGTCCTTTTATAAAATGAGCATTTCTTCAACATATGATTTGAGGGTTGTAAATGGATTTTAAAGTTTGTTAAGGTTAAACTTTTATTCATTTTAAATCTCATATTTAAAATGGAATTTAAAGGAAATATGAAAGTTAAATATTTCAAATATGTTTTAAATGATAAATATCATTATAAGGAAATGTTTTCTTAAGACTTAATTATTTGTGAGGAAATTAATGGATAATTAATTTGTTTGATTAATTAATCATTTGGATTAATTAAATAAATAATAAATTAAAGATTTAAACTAATTTATTTATGATTAAGATAAATTAATTAGGAATAAATAATTTATAATTAAGGATTTTAAAATAGAATATTAATTAATGTTTAGAAATTAATTAATAAAGTAATTAAAGATTAATTAAGTTATGGATAACACTTAATTAATTTAATAATTAGAGATAAATTAATTTGTTATTAAGATTTATCAATTTGGAATTAATAATAATTAATCCAATTTAATTACTTAAGAAAAGTAATTAAAGAGTTGTTAATAGTTAATGGAGATCATTAACTATGGATTATTAAATAATTAATTAATAGGATTAATTTTGATAATTAATTAGTTAATTAATTTAAGATAATAAATTATAGAATTTGTTTTAAATGAATTACTTAATGGAAGTAATTAAGAATTAATTACTTATTGTAATTAATTAAGTTAATTTGATTTAGTTAGATTAATTAATTAAGAAATGATTTGATAATAATTACTTAATGTAATTATTAAGGTATGATTATTTAGGAAGTAAATAATAAGATAATTACTGGAAGTAATTAATTGATGGTTATGTATTAAGGAAAGTAATTTGAGTTTAATTACTTTGAATAATTAATCAAGGGATTAATTAAGAAATTAATTAAGGAGAATTAATTTAGTAAATGAAAGTAATTAAGGGTAGTTAATTACTGATTGAAGATTAATCAAGTTGATTAATAAATGTTGTTTAATTTAAAGTTAATTACTTAATGTAATTAATTTAATTAAAGTAATTAATAATTAAGTTGTAATTAAGGATCATTAATTAATATAATTAATGATGTAATTAAGATTGATTAATTAAGTATAATTAATAAATGAAGTGATTAATTAATATAATTAATTAAGAATTAATGTAATTAATTATAGTTGATTAATTTAATTAATTATAGTTAATTAATTAATGAAGTAATTAAAGGTTAATTACTATAAATGGTTAAGAATAATTAATTTGAGTAATTAATTAAAGGATAAATTACCTGAATGCAATTAAAGGGTAATTAGAAGATAATTAATTGATTGTAATTAATTAATGGTTAAGTAAGCAGGATTTATAGAATGAAGTAATTAATTTAATTCACTTTAAATTAATTAGAGATAATATAAATCATTACTTATGGATGGATGATAATACTGAATGCTTTGCATTGATTGATATCTCTGATGAGATATATGCTGTGTGATATGGATGTTTAATTGTGATGATAATATGGATTATCTGATAATGTTGATTATCTATTGTGAATTATCTTTCTATGTGTATAAAGATAATGAATTGAATTGTTTTAACCTTTAAAACAACTTGGCCTTAAAAGATACGTTTTGGATTTCGATGAGACCGGGATCGGGTTTCCGTATACCGGAATTCCAGGTCTGGAGACCCGAATACCACATCGATCCAAATTAACGATAGGTCGTGAATCTCAAGTGAAGATGAAGTTTCAGAGTGCAAGGGTTATTGTCGTTAATTCTGAGGGTGATTCCAAAACGAGTGTAACGAAATAATGCCTTCGGTTTCGTTCGAACCCGGAACGAACTTGTATGGATTGAATGCTTTCAGCACATCGTCAGGCGGACGATGAGCATTCTAAGTGATATGTTCTGATTGAAGGTAATCGTAACCTCAAGCCTCATCAACCGGGAATGGCTAAAACAGGGGAGGTGCAGCAAGGCTTCGTGGGTAGCACCCACTGAGAGCAAGATAGATCCCTGTCTAGAGGTCCCTTTTCTTTTTATTCGGCTTAGTGTGTGGTTGGTCGCGCCAACTACGGGGTTATCTTGTTCGGAATTATCCAGTAAGGGATGGTTCCGGCTTTGTGTTGCAGGGGAGCGGGCGTACTCCTCGGTACGGTGATCTAGGCCACGTACTGTGACGGGCGGTACCCCAGTAGCCCTGCCATTGTATGGAAACCCATTCTTCCTACGTGCCCTTACGGTTTTGATTGTATAACCCACTTTGTGGCTAGTATGCTGGAATTTAATAATGTAACAATTTCAGCTATTTCATATTTATTTGAAAACCCTAGACCCTATTATAATATAACTGGATTTCCTATCAAATGTTTTGGTTAGCGTAAGGTAAAAACTTACCCATGTTTATTTGTGGGGAGTCTTACGTGATACCTTTTCTTTCTAAAGGTTTTGAAGTTAAGCAAGTTTAACCTGTTACTCACACCAGACCCATGTCTGACCCAAGTGTTTATTTCTGTTTTATAAACTCTTGGGTACTCAAATTTTTACGAGTAGCCAAGGGATTCAGGTTTATCTTTGACGAATATTCTGGAGGAGCAATGGAGCAGGAGGCTTCGGCGTTCGTAGATATAGTATTCCGCTGTGTTGATATCTGTGATAGTGTGTGTATTGTATTGAGTTGTAATAACTAGACAGATGTTTATAACTGTCTAGTATGTGATGTGTATCTGTGTAACTCTGATAAGTGTTTTATACTATGTAATAGTTTATGTTATTAATATAATTTATTCGTTCCGCTGTGTGAGATTTTGTTGTTATTTCTTTTCTCTTCTCTTCTTTTCTCTTTCTATCCCTTTCTTTCTTCAAAACGATGCGACTTTCTAGGCTATGGAAGTCGGGTCGTCACATTTGGTATCAGAGCATAGGTTGAGCGAATACCTAAGCTATTGGTTAAGTGAATATCAGAGCGCTAGGTTGAGTGAATACCTAGGTTCGGAAGGATTGTTCATTAGAGATAGGATCTATAGCAACCTGTTGAGTCTGAGTATATATATATACGAGAGCGCGTATTTGTTAGTTATATAAAATGGTTTTATATTGTGTTAATTGATCGGTTGAGTGGTATATGGATTCTGGTCAATACGAGTAGCTAACGTTATTGATAGGGATCTCTAAACACTTGGACCAGGCCAACGGACACAATATTGTTTTAAAAAGGTAGATGAAATAATTTTACCCAGATATAATTTCTATATAAAAAAAAAGTATCAATTTAAATGTATATGGTATTTGTAATGATTGGTTGAGATGATAATAATTTATCATCTAGGATTAGGAGTCTGAGTGTTGAGGTTGGAAGTGTATTTGTCGAGACTGTAAACCTAATACCGTCTCGAGTGAACTTTGCAATTGTAAGGATTTCACAATCTCTGAAGAAAACCTGTTAAGGTTCGGAGTTTATCTTTGAAGTTGGATGAGTAGAGTTGGATCTGTCGGATAGGCAGAAGTTAATGTTGGTAACTTCAGGAAGAAGTAACTGTGTGATGAGATGCAGTGACTATGGATGTTCCCGAAGATGTTTTCTTTGGAACAAGTTAATGAAGTATGTCTGCTTCGGTGATTGTGGCTGAGTTCAGCATGGTGATTCTGTTTAGTTTGGGTCCGAGTTTCTCGAAGAGCTTTGGTTAGGAAATCTTTGGCATCTGTGGCAGCAGTGCAGCTCGGAGTGTTCTGTATTGGCAGGAAGTCTTCTGGCTGAGAAATTTTGTCTGAAGTGGAGTTCAGAAGCAGTAGAGTGGATCCATTTCTTCGATGGATTGGATAATTAAGTATGGACTGTTCTGATTGGTAAAGAGAGAACAGTTTTCTTTGGATTTGACTGGGTTGATCGCAAAAGTGACTTGCAATAGTTTGAGTATTCTCTTGAGTTATCTGAGATTTTCTGGGATGAGTTGTCCAGTCTGTGCTCGTGTTCTTTATCAGCATTTTCATTCTGTTCCAGATCAGAGTGGTGCAACGGAAGCAGTTTGGCAAGTGCATTTGTTTGTCTTTTCCAGATAGGAGAAGTTAGTTCGATCTTCTGATGTTTGTGAAGTAGAGTTTTGTTTTGGATTGGGTTGATCTTAAGAAGATCATTTTGTTGAGTTATTCTTGGTCCTGTTTGTTTCAAGGAGCATCAGCGAAGGTTGAGTTGATCAGAAAGGATTTGTAGGTAGCCCGAGATCGTTTGAAGATTTTGTGGATAAGAAACGAAGGAATTTGAAATTCGAAGTTGGAGACTTCGTTGTTGTGAAGTTTTTCTCTGGTTAAAGGGAGCTATAAGATTGGGAAAGTCTGGGAAGTTAGCTCCGAGTTATTTTGGATCTTTTCTGTGATCTAATTTGGATAAGTACTTTGATCTACAAGGTTGAATTGTCAGTTTGGATAACTGGAGTTCGATGAATTTTACGTATCTCTGAAGGAGTACGTATTTGATTTATCTTTGGTTTTGGAATCTGCAGTTCTGGAGGTTTGGTAGTTGAGTCAGACTCGTCTGTAGTCTGATATTCTGTTTAGACTTATAGATCTAGATGAGTAGGAGATCTATAGCTTAGTAGTTTAGATTGTTTGTAGAGCGAGTATCCTGGTATATATATATACTTGGGGAAACTCGAGGTATTGTATCCAGAATTTTTGTTTGGATAATTAGAATTGTTTGATTGTGTGAATTGGTTGATATGGTTGTTAGCATTTGGATGATAATATATGCTTGTGATTTAAATAGATTATTAAATTACCTTTGTTTTAAATTTCGGGGACGAAATTATTTTAAGGGGGGAGGAATGTGATATCCCGGAAATTTGGGGCAATATCAATTTAATAATCTGTTTAAATAATTAAATTGATTTGATAATCTTTGATAACAAATTTGAATTGGTTTAATAATCTAATTAAATGGATATTTAATTAGTGAATTTATCTTTTAGAAATTAATAAAATGATTTCTATTTATAATATATTTATATGTGTGCATATATATATTGTAAATAGATTGGCTTTGGTTTGAAATTTAATAAATGAATAAAGTCTTGTTTTTAAATAAATAGATTTTAATGTAAATAGAATTGTTATTTAAAATGGAATGTGTTGTTTTAATCTAACTTTAAATTGGATTTTTAAATATAATTTGAAGTTGAATGTAAATTAATTTTGAAATTCAAAAGAGGTAAGATTTTAAATAGTTTTGGATTTTAAAATATATGGACAAGCTTTTATATATATATAATTGGTTTTATTTTCTTTAAAATACTTTATATATATATACATAAGTATTTAATAAATAAGAAAGGCTTTTTATTTACATTTAAATAAATATGAATTACTTAAAAAGACAAGTGTAAATCTTTAAGGCCATGTAATAACATGTGTACACTAATAAAGCAATGAGAATGACAAATGTCAAAGTCTTGCATTTTTGTTTTTCTTTTATTTGATAAATCATTTTAATCTATATAAACATATGTTTCCATCTTCTTTTCCTTTTCTATTTCTTTCCAAAAACTTAAGAAAAACTTCAGCAAAAATAATCTGTAATCAAAACTTTTCTCTAACAAATCCTCAAAACCAAATCTGAACTCATTTCTCTCCTCATAAACAAATTAGTAATCAAACATTCCTCTCAACCAAATCTGTAACTTAAATCCTCCTCAAACAAATCAGTAATTAAATTTCTCTCAAACCAAATTCCTCAAACAAAGATCAATAAGGCTGCATTTTCTTCAAATTTGGAATCTGGAAACAAGAGCCTGTAAAAATCTTCTTCATCATTTTTCTGTAATCTGGAAGCATGTTCAAAACAAGCAAAACCTGGAATCAAAGTTTTTAGCCTGCATATTTTCTTTAATCTGGAATCAAATTCCAGTCTGCATGCAAGTTTATAAAGCTAACAATTCAAGTTTCAAATCAAAGCCCAGAAGTTAAGGCATTCCAGTTTTTAGGAGATTCAAAAGCTTTTCAAATTAAAGCTGGAAGCTCTGTTCTTCATTTTTCAAATAGGTGAGTAATAATATTTTTAAAATTTAATGATGAAATCTGGTTGCATGCTTATCTTTGAAATAAGTTCATCTGTGAATATATTTTTAAGTAAATATCTGTGCATGCATGTACTTGAATGAATTGGTGTGCATGTCTGTTATTTGCCCTGTTCTTCAATTTAAAATTAGTGAGTAACATTCCTCTTAAATTTTAAAGTATATGAGTATTTGATTGCATGTGAAATTCTGGAATAAAATGAATATTGAATGGATGTATATGATTGAATTTCTATGTATATAGTTGGATATATAGATGCATGTTTACTGTGTACCTGTTCTTACCTGTTTACTGTTAAAGCTAGAATCATGTTCAAAATTTAATTCCTCTTGATATAATCTCTGTTAAACTTTGGATTCAAACAACATTCGATTGTTTAATTATGACTTTAAGTTTAAACTCTTTTCAAATGAACTAAAACTGGAATCTGCTCTGGAAAATAAAAGTAGAACAGGAAATCTTGAATTTTGCTAAAATTCGAACTTCGTAATTTAATGATTCAGACATATGATCTGGATCCTTGTTTAAAATCATGAATTTTAAAAGAAAAATCACAATTTTAAAGTTTATAAATAGTGAGATATCCTTGTATGAACGGAAATTGGGAAATGGTCGATTTCTGGCAATCACGATGATGTTGAACCTCGGGGTTCTGATCAGAGGAGGTCGAGGTGATGGAGGACAGAGGAAAAATGGAGCCATGTTTTTCTGATCGCCGTGGTGGGTTGGCGAAGATGATTTAGGGTTGAAGGCACAGTTTTGTTGAGGTTGTTCTCGAGACATATTTCGAAATCAATGGTGAACCGGACTTAACTGGAGGTGGGGGAAACGGAGCTTGGGACTTCGACGAGGCTTTGATCGGAGTATCAGATTTTCTAGTGACCAGAGGTGGTGGAACGAGGTGGTTTTGGATGATGGGTTCTGTTCCAGGTTTCGATTTTTAGGCTCGAATTCTCGTTTTCGATTTCGAGGGTTGATCGAAGGTTCGATGATCGTAATCTGGTGTAGGGATGATCGTCGATGTGTGGGGATACTCGGTGATGGTCGGAGGCGTTGCTGGTGACCGTGCATGTGCACGCGATCGTGTATGTTTCTCTGGTGAAATCTGGGTTTGCAGAGGAGGGAAAGCTCGGGTGAGACTCGAAGGGTTTAAGGGTACGACTCGAAGTAATTAGTGGTCTCGAGTATGTTAGGTTGACAGGTTTAAAACCTGTATGTTTAAAAAGTTTAAACTAAAATTTAATTTGTAAAGAAATATTTAAACATGTTTTAAATTTAAATTTAAATCTGATTCAAGTTTAATTTGAATCTCAGTTCAAAATAAAATAAGTTTTTAAAATTTAAAATATTTTGAACAACCTCAAAATGTTTAGATAGCTAAATTTAAAAATAAAGTTTTAAATTGGAAGTAAGTTTAAATCTAAACTTAAAACTGGAATCAAATGTAAATCTGTATTTCAGAATTGAAATAAAAAGGAAGTTTTAAATGAAATTGTTTTTAATAACTTAAATTTTTTTAAATTGTATATTAAATGGTTGGAATTAAAAAGTAAATTTAAAATCCTTAAGTCCTTTTATAAAATGAGCATTTCTTCAACATATGATTTGAGGGTTGTAAATGGATTTTAAAGTTTGTTAAGGTTAAACTTTTATTCATTTTAAATCTCATATTTAAAATGGAATTTAAAGGAAATATGAAAGTTAAATATTTCAAATATGTTTTAAATGATAAATATCATTATAAGGAAATGTTTTCTTAAGACTTAATTATTTGTGAGGAAATTAATGGATAATTAATTTGTTTGATTAATTAATCATTTGGATTAATTAAATAAATAATAAATTAAAGATTTAAACTAATTTATTTATGATTAAGATAAATTAATTAGGAATAAATAATTTATAATTAAGGATTTTAAAATAGAATATTAATTAATGTTTAGAAATTAATTAATAAAGTAATTAAAGATTAATTAAGTTATGGATAACACTTAATTAATTTAATAATTATAGATAAATTAATTTGTTATTAAGATTTATCAATTTGGAATTAATAATAATTAATCCAATTTAATTACTTAAGAAAAGTAATTAAAGAGTTGTTAATAGTTAATGGAGATCATTAACTATGGATTATTAAATAATTAATTAATAGGATTAATTTTGATAATTAATTAGTTAATTAATTTAAGATAATAAATTATAGAATTTGTTTTAAATGAATTACTTAATGGAAGTAACTAAGAATTAATTACTTATTGTAATTAATTAAGTTAATTTGATTTAGTTAGATTAATTAATTAAGAAATGATTTGATAATAATTACTTAATGTAATTATTAAGGTATGATTATTTAGGAAGTAAATAATAAGATAATTACTGGAAGTAATTAATTGATGGTTATGTATTAAGGAAAGTAATTTGAGTTTAATTACTTTGAATAATTAATCAAGGGATTAATTAAGAAATTAATTAAGGAGAATTAATTTAGTAAATGAAAGTAATTAAGGGTAGTTAATTACTGATTGAAGATTAATCAAGTTGATTAATAAATGTTGTTTAATTTACAGTTAATTACTTAATGTAATTAATTTAATTAAAGTAATTAATAATTAAGTTGTAATTAAGGATCATTAATTAATATAATTAATGATGTAATTAAGATTGATTAATTAAGTATAATTAATAAATGAAGTGATTAATTAATATAATTAATTAAGAATTAATGTAATTAATTATAGTTGATTAATTTAATTAATTATAGTTAATTAATTAATGAAGTAATTAAAGGTTAATTACTATAAATGGTTAAGAATAATTAATTTGAGTAATTAATTAAAGGATAAATTACCTGAATGCAATTAAAGGGTAATTAGAAGATAATTAATTGATTGTAATTAATTAATGGTTAAGTAAGCAGGATTTATAGAATGAAGTAATTAATTTAATTCACTTTAAATTAATTAGAGATAATATAAATCATTACTTATGGATGGATGATAATACTGAATGCTTTGCATTGATTGATATCTCTATTGAGATATATGCTGTGTGATATGGATGTTTAATTGTGATGATAATATGGATTATCTGATAATGTTGATTATCTATTGTGAATTATCTTTCTATGTGTATAAAGATAATGAATTGAATTGTTTTAACCTTTAAAACAACTTGGCCTTAAAAGATACGTTTTGGATTTCGATGAGACCGGGATCGGGTTTCCGTATACCGGAATTCCAGGTCTGGAGACCCGAATACCACATCGATCCAAATTAACGATAGGTCGTGAATCTCAAGTGAAGATGAAGTTTCAGAGTGCAAGGGTTATTGTCGTTAACTCTGAGGGTGATTCCAAAACGAGTGTAACGAAATAATGCCTTCGGTTTCGTTCGAACCCGGAACGAACTTGTATGGATTGAATGCTTTCAGCACATCGTCAGGCGGACGATGAGCATTCTAAGTGATATGTTCTGATTGAAGGTAATCGTAACCTCAAGCCTTATCAACCGGGAATGGCTAAAACAGGGGAGGTGCAGCAAGGCTTCGTGGGTAGCACCCACTGAGAGCAAGATAGATCCCTGTCTAGAGGTCCCTTTTCTTTTTATTCGGCTTAGTGTGTGGTTGGTCGCGCCAACTACGGGGTTATCTTGTTCGGAATTATCCAGTAAGGGATGGTTCCGGCTTTGTGTTGCAAGGGAGCGGGCGTACTCCTCGGTACGGTGATCTAGGCCACGTACTGTGACGGGCGGTACCCCAGTAGCCTTGCCATTGTATGGAAACCCATTCTTCCTACGTGCCCTTACGGTTTTGATTGTATAACCCACTTTGTGGCTAGTATGCTGGAATTTAATAATGTAACAATTTCAGCTATTTCATATTTATTTGAAAACCCTAGACCCTATTATAATATAACTGGATTTCCTATCAAATGTTTTGGTTAGCGTAAGGTAAAAACTTACCCATGTTTATTTGTGGGGAGTCTTACGTGATACCTTTTCTTTCTAAAGGTTTTGAAGTTAAGCAAGTTTAACCTGTTACTCACACCAGACCCATGTCTGACCCAAGTGTTTATTTCTGTTTTATAAACTCTTGGGTACTCAAATTTTTACGAGTAGCCAAGGGATTCAGGTTTATCTTTGACGAATATTCTGGAGGAGCAATGGAGCAGGAGGCTTCGGCGTTCGTAGATATAGTATTCCGCTGTGTTGATATCTGTGATAGTGTGTGTATTGTATTGAGTTGTAATAACTAGACAGATGTTTATAACTGTCTAGTATGTGATGTGTATCTGTGTAACTCTGATAAGTGTTTTATACTATGTAATAGTTTATGTTATTAATATAATTTATTCGTTCCGCTGTGTGAGATTTTGTTGTTATTTCTTTTCTCTTCTCTTCTTTTCTCTTTCTATCCCTTTCTTTCTTCAAAACGATGCGACTTTCTAGGCTATGGAAGTCGGGTCGTCACAGAACCCTTGCTTATGCAGAAGGCGAGAATGGACCTATGAAACCAATGTTTTGTGAGAAATGCGGATTACAGATCTTAAGGCTGGAATAACACTAGAGGGGGTGAATAGTGTTTTGTGGATTTTCTAAATCTTTTTGAAACTTATGTAATTTAATCACCAACAAATGCAATTCACAGACACATATATAATCATAGAATCAGACACAGATGCAAATAATAAATAAAAGTAGTAAAGGAAAGAATACACCAGGATTTTATATGGTTCAGAGTTACCTACATCCAGGCCCGTACAATCGTAAAGATTTCTTATCAAAAATAATCTCCCAGATTACACCCTCGATTTCAAGGCCACGAGGTACACCCTCCTGTATTCGAGTCCGGGGCAAACTCTCTTGATTTACCAGGCCATAAGATCACCTAATCGATTTCAGGGGCAACGATCACACCCAATTGATTTCAAGGCTCAACCGCACCTTTTACTCAACAGTTTGATATACAAATGATCCTATAACTCTGAATAGCACTGAGATCTTATAGAGAGAGTGGCAGAGAATCAAACAAGAGATAATCAAGTTTGATTCACTTGGTATTTCGGCAGAATATAGTTTAGGATTATTTTGAATAAATGTGGAAGATGAAGAGGAGAGAAAATAAAATGAAATCTGGTTAAAAATTCGTTTAGAACTTACTGGTATTTATAGTAGAGCAACAACCATATCTATTCGTGAAAGAATACGACGAATAGACACTTCGTTTGAAAATTGAAATTTGAAAATAACGGACACCATGTCGACATGGGGGGTAGGAGTATGTCGACATGCTCAAGGCAAAAATTAATGTTTTGATTTTCTTATTAAAAAAGGTTTCTATAATTTGTCAAAACAATTTCTAAACTTTGTAAATATATTTGAATATAGTTTAAACATATAAAAGAGTTTTAGAAAGTAATTTTTAATATATATAATTTTAATCTGTAAAGTGATTTAAAATCTGAGTATATAAATATTTTAAAGCTAAATATTTAAGACAAGAGATGGTTTAAAAACAAGGAAAGTTTTGAAATCAAAAATATTAAAAATGATAAAAATAGATTTGAGGCTAATAATATTTAAAACCAAGAGAGATGTCTTTTTTAAAAGAAAGTTTAGAAAACATTTTTAAAAACAAGAGATATATTTTTGAAAAACATTTTTATAAAATTACTGGATATCAAAATAGGACCACTATATGTTCCACTAGATATTGTCGTGGGTTCCATCCCACTAGGGTTCCATCCCTTTAATAGGCTCGAAGTGGATTCCATTCCACGAATAAATTTCGAATAAAGATGTAAGTGCTTTCAAGAAGTTTTAACATAATTCTAGACTCAACACTTATCTTGTACTATTGAACTCTTGATATCTTGATACTCATGAGTCTTCAATCTTGATATCTTCAGTCTTGAATCTCTATACTGTATAGTCTTCATTCTTGGTACCTGCATGTTTATATCCTGCATACACATATATATCTAAACTATAATGTTAGTATTTATATTTTATTACAAGTCCTAAGGTTGTTGTCATCAAAACCATCCTTCTCAAGGACTAACAATCTCCCCCTTTTTGATGATGACAACCTATGTTTATAAAATATACTTGTCCTTCACAATAACTCCCCCTAAAACTAATAACTCCCCCTTAATCTAAGCCCAACTAATCTAACTACTCTATTTTATATTTCTCCCCCTTTGTCATCAACAAAAACCATGCTAAAACCATAAAACTATAAAACTCCCCCTTAAACTAATACTAGAACAAAGTATAGTAAATGGAATGTGAAAGACATTAACATAATTATATTATAATTATTCAATACATAAATATGTATAAGTATATTTCAGACAATCCAACAACACATACATCAAATCCAATCATGTCAAACAAGTCAAACAAATCAATTAAGTCAATCAAGTGAAACAAGTCAATCCAATCAAAATTCAATCAAAACATACCAAACAAATCAAAAACTAATAATCATATAGGATAAGACAATAATAGAAATTCCCCCTAAATAAAATACACTTGTTATGTGTACATGTATGCAATATGTAGTTTGTAATGCAGTATGAAATGTATGACATATGCAATGTAGCATGAGATGATATGCAAAATGAAGTGCAACTTGTGATGCAAATTATTATGTTATTTCATGCATTGTAATTTATGATGTAATATGCAATGAAATGTGATACGAAATAGGATGCATAATGATATGTAATATGAAATAAAATGATAACGAAGTAAAAATAATAATAATATGCAGAATGATATGATGATATATAAACTACGGTAAGAGATATCCAGATTATAAGATAAACATGAGTGATAAGTAATATCTAATTGACAAGTATATATATATATATGTGTATATGTATATATGTATATATGTATATATGTATATGTATATGTATGTATATGTATATGTATGTATGTATACATATATCAAACAATTTATTATAAATTGCTTCAACCAAACAAAGGTAATACACACCAATTACTAAACTTAGGTTAAGGAAATTAATGAATGGGACTAAAAGAGTAGTAAAGACAAGAGTTTAAAGGTAATTAATGATATTAAAACTATAACATATTCATGAAAGGTAGTAATAAAATTCAATATCAAAATCAAATTGCTAAGAAATATGGATTTAAACTATATATATGATCAAATATGGTTTTTATAAAAATTAATACGCTACTTATTTAATTTATAATTTATTTAACTTGGTTGTTTTTTTCTTAAGAATCCAAACTTCCATGTTTATAAAATACTTAACTTACTAATTAAAACTTATATATTAAATTATTATTGATTAAAATATTTAGAAACATGTTTAAACATCTTTTAAATTTAAAAAAATATCATAATGAAATATTAACTAAAATAACAAAAATTGAAAAACTAAAATAAACATGTGTTATATTAAGGCCTCTTACTTTAAATTTTTTTATTAATTATTTAAAAAAAATTAAACATGAAATTAATTTTGAAATATTCTAATATAAGTTAGAAACTAACTCTAAAAAGAATAGAGAAAAGTACTTAATTTAAATATCATTTTTACATAGTTTAAAGTTTCATAAAGAAAGACAGCATTTAAAGAATGCTATAAAAAGTTTTTGCAGTAAAATATATTCGAAACTTTATAAAACTGAAATTACAGCATTTACCAAATGCTGTGTAAAGTTTTTGAAACACTACAGCATTTCAAAGCACAGAAATGCTATAAAAACGAATTTACAGTACTTACAAAACGTTACAGAAGAAAAGACAGCATTTTAGAAATGCTATCTAAAGTTCCGGGCCTGTTTTTAACATGATTTTGCACTAATTTTACGACTAAATTTTGACGTGTTTTTAACATGATTTGGCATTATGCATGTAAAAATACTTTTATTAAAGAACAAGTGTAATGACACGTGTCATTTTGCATGTATGTCACTATCTATTTATATAACAAGTGTCATATGATGTGGCACAATCTTATTAATTGAAGAATTTTATAAATGAAGCCTTATTCTAACATTCTAAATTCATTCTATTAATTTTTTAAAGACATAAAACTAGTATCTTAAAAGAAATAGAGTAAGAGAAGTAAAAACAACATTAGAAAAGTTGAAATCACGAATGAAGGTATGCTTTTCTACTTAGTATAGTTGTAATAAATTAGTAGTAAGATTTTATTTGAAAGGAAACACATTTTAAAAGACTTTAAAAAAATTTAGACTAGTATATCGATATGTATACCATGGTGTGTCGATATATGGACCAAAATATCAAAACTTATAAAAGAGATAAATTTCTATACCTAACTAAATGCATAAATATATATTCCTAAATACAATAATAAAGATGCAATAATAGTAAAGTGTGCCACTTTTTGTACTCCATCTTTCTAACTTTGTTGTTCTTCCATTGTCGTGAACCACACATTTATATCTTTCAGAATTTGATGACGAGATCTGCTCTATTGCGATGGGCTCGTTTTTCTGATCAGCGTAGTATATTCATTTGCTGAATTTGAAGATCGTATGAGAAAGATGCAGATGATTTACTAGATTGACTAACTTGGCACCAAAACTTTGAATTTGAATTTTGAATGAATGGACACTTCAACAACTATAAATAGGCCCAACAGTCACCACTTTTCATAAAACTTTCTCTTCTTCTTCTTCTCGTTTTTCTATTTACTATCAAACTTCTAGAAGGTATATCTCCTTCGTTTCTTAATGGAAATGGATGAAACCAGGGGCAAATCGAAGAGGAAGGCAAGTGATACGATCTAGTAATAGTTTGGTGACGAATTTGGATGGTATTGTGGTGCAACAGGCCGAACAGTAAGTGAAATGCAGGAAATCCTGTACACAGTTTTTAGTTTTGGATAACAAACTTCAAACTGTCATATCTCACTCAATTTTGATCGGAATTTGATGATCCACCCATCAAAACGACCGTGAGAACAAGAACTAAAATCTGGAAAAGGAGTTGGGAAAAATACTCAAATCTCTGGATGAAATTTGAATAATATCATTGACAGTTTTGCTTTCTTTTTCTCTTTGTTCACCAAAACTTCATTTGACCATAACTTTGTCATTTCTGGACAGATTCGCACGAAACCAATGGCATTGCGAAGCAGATGGAGAGAAGTACAGTATCAAATCAAGTTGTAGATGAGAATCAAAAGTTTTTTATAGATCCGGTACCCATTTCATTGTCGATTACCATTATATATCCATTTGTTCTTCTTGATCGATGAATGATTACATGGTATCTTTAAACCAACAGTCATTGGACATAACTCTTCTCCTGCAAAACAACATAACCTTTTAAAGAATCAAATGACTTGTCAAAATAACTAAATATAGTTTTAAACAACAATATCATGATGATTCTGTGACATATTCATATGAAAATAGTGTTAATAATTTTATCAAAAAAATTTCCATTTTAAAAACTTTGGCAAAATTCAGATTATGAAAACTTTGAAAACCAATGCTCTAATACCAAATGTGAGAAATGTGGATTACAGATCTTAAGGCTGGAATAACACTAGAGGGAGGGTGAATAGTGTTTTGTGGATTTTCTAAATCTTTTTGAAACTTATGTAATTTAATCACCAAAAAATGTAATTCACAGACACAGATATAATCATAGAATCAGACACAGATGCAAATAATAAATAAAAGCAGTAAAGAAAAGAACACACCAGGATTTTATACTAGTTCGAAGTTATCCTACATCCAGTCCCGTACGATCATACGGATTTCTTATCAAAAATAATCTCCCAGATTACACCCTCGATTTCAATGCAACGAGGTACACCCTCCTGTATTCGAGTCCGGGGCAAACTCTCTTGATTTACCAGGCCACAAGATCACCTAATCGATTTCCGGGGCAACGATCACACCCAATTGATTTCAAGGCTCAATCGCACCTTTTACTCAACAGTTTGATTTACAAATGATCCTATAACTCAGAATAGCACTGAGATCTTATAGAGAGAGTGGCAGAGAATCAAACAAGAGATAATCAAGTTTGATTCACTTGGTATTTCGGCAGAATATAGTTTAGGATTCTTTTGAATAAATGTGGAAGATGAAGAGGAGAGAAAATAAAATGAAATCTGGTTAAAATTCGTTTAGAACTTACTGGTATTTATAGTAGAGCAACAACCATATCTATTCGTGAAAGAATACGACGAATAGACACTTCTTTTCAAAATTGAAATTTGAAATAACGGAAACCATGTCGACATGGGGGGTAGGAGTATGTCGACATGCTCAAGGCAAAAATTGATGTTTTGATTTTCTTATTAAAAAAGGTTTCTATAATTTGTCAAAATAATTTCTAAACTTTGTAAATATATTTGAATATAGTTTAAACATATAAAAGAGTTTTAGAAAGTAATTTTTAATATATATAATCTTAACCTATAAAGTGATCTAAAATCTGAGTATATAAATATTTTAAAGCTAAATATTTAAAACAAGATATGGTTTAAAAACAAGGACAGTTTTGAAATCAAAATATTAAAAATGATAAAAATTATTTCGAGGCTAAAAATATAAAATTAATGGATATCAAAATAGGAACAATATATGTTACACCAGATATTTTCCTAGGTTCCATCCCACTAGGGTCCATCCCTTTAACAGGCTCGAAGTGGATTCCATTCCACGAATAAATTTCGAATAAAGATGCAAGTGCTTTCAAAAAGTTTTAACATAATTCTAGACTCAACACTTATCTTGTACTATTGAAATCTTGAACTCTTGATACCTTGATACTCATGAGTCATCAATCTTGATATCTTCAGTCTTGAATCTCTATACTATATAGTCTTCATTCTTGGTACATGCATGTTTATATCCAGCATAGACATATATATATATATCTAAACTATAATGTTAGTATTTATATTTTATAACAAGTCCTAAGGTTGTTGTCATCAAAACCATCCTTCTCAAGGACTAACATGTTTGACCTTAGGAAGCACAGGAGTGAATCCAAGTAGCTGGCCTGACAGTACATAAACTAATGGCCAAGGATAAGAGGCAGCCCCGGAAGTTCGTGCTAAAGCCGATACTCAAGTGCCTGCCCCGGTTGAAGGAGGAATGGATATGAATGCTTTATTCCGCTAGTTGATGATGGAAATGATGAGGCAACAACTAACTGGGGTTGTTGAGCCGAGACCAGCGGTAGTGAGAGTTGGGACTTTTATAAGATGAATAAGGTTTTCAAGAGTTGTAGAGGAAAAGTGTTTATTGGAAAGGAATCTGCTTTGGAAGTGTTAAATTGGCTGAAGGTATGTGAGCATGTCTTCGTAGACTTGGGGTATGATAATACTCGAAAGAGGATGTTAACTTCTCATCGGCTTTAGGAGAACGCATTAAACCAATGGGAGGCTGTAATTATTAAAGTCCCAACAGAGAAGATAATCTGGGAAGAGTTTAAGGAGCTATTCGGGACTTAATTTATTCCCGAACCATAGAAGAGTGCATAGTGTAGGGAGTTCCTAAACTTTAAGTAATTAGATATGACTTTGGCAGAATACATCCAACACTTTAATTCTTTGTCCAAGTATGGAAGGGACCATATTAATACTCCATTAAAGAAAAAACGAGATGTTGGTAGAGGGATGATGAAAGGGCTGAATCACAAAGTGATAGCTCATATGTTGTCTCCTTTTGATATGGTGATAGAAATGGCAAGGATATATGATCGCTTGTTTCAAGAAGAGAAAAGGGCTAATGTTAGGTCTAAGGTTGGGCAAAAGAAAAGGTTTAACTGTATCAGAAGGGCTACAAAAATTAGAAAGGTGGAAATCCTTTGGAAGGAGGAGCTCAAAGGCCAAATATGATAGATGTTACTTGTTTTAACTACGGACAGAAGGGACACTACTCTACTAAGTGTGCCAAATTGGAGAACAAGGACAGAGCCAAGCGCTTTATCTGTAATAGGCCTGGCCATAAGAAGAGGGATTGCTAGGAAGTAAAGTAGGTAAAGGTTTATGCTTTGGAAGGACCTTCATCTGGACCGACCGCTGAGGAAAAAAGTAAGGGTGTGCTTGGAGATATGATTTTCGTTTCCATGATATCAATTAGAGTTCTATTTCATAGTGGTGCTACTCACTCTTTCATCTGAAAATATTTAGTTGTTAGGTTAGAACTAAATATTAACTATTTGATTACGTTCTTGCGTGTGATTAGTCTGATCAATGGATATGCCACTCTCAGATTAAGATGCATTAAAATTGGGTTTGATTTGTATGGACATTTATTTATTTGCGACCTATATATGTTTGACATCGTAGGGTATAGGGTAATTTTGGGTATGGATTAGTTAGAGCGTAATGATGTTAGGGTTTATAGTATGGATAGGATTATCGCCTTAAGAAATCCAATAGGAGGAGAAAGAATTATGATAGCATTGGATGTAATGAAGGAGAAGTCGGACTTGTTGTTATGTGCTATGGAAGATGATGATGAGATCGGTAAAGTATGGGTGGTTAAGAAATTCATAGATGTTTCTAAACCCGTAATAAGATTACCACCAAGGAGGGAAATCGAGTTCCAAATAGACTTGATGCCAAAGACGCAGCCTGTTGGTAGGCCACCTAATAGAATGCTGCCTAAGGAGATGGAAGAATTGAAGAAGCAACTAGTGGAAGTTGAGGATAAAAATTTCACCAGGCCAAGTAGTTCACCATGGGGAACATCTACTATATTCATAAAGAAGTCGGATGGATCTTTGTGGATGTGTACTAATTGTCGAAAGCTGAATGGCTTGATAGTGAAGAATCATTATCCGTTCCCCAGGGTTGATGACTTATTTGACCAGTTGAGTCGATCTTAAGTGTTCTCACGGATAGATTTAGCAATGAGATTCCATCAACTTTGAGTAGCAGAAGATAATGTTTCATTGACCGCGTTACGAATGAGGTATGGTTCATATGAGTGGTTACTAATGCCATTTGGACTGACTAATGCCCCTATGTTCTTTGTTGATCTTATGAACTTAATATTTTTGCAATCTTTTAGATAGATTTGTATTGGTCTTCATTGATGAATTTTTTTAAATTCAACGAATGAGAGAGGCCATGAAGTCCATCTTAGATTAGTGCTGGAGACGTTAAGACAACATAAGTTGGAGGCGAAGTTTTTGAAATGCCATTTTTGGAAACAAGAATTTAGGTTTCTTGGGCATGTTGTTTCAGAGAGTAGATTGGCTATGGATCCATCAAAAATGTAAACTATTAATGGCTGGAAGAGACCAAAAATAGTCATGGAGATGAGAAGTTTCTATGTTTGGCTTGCTATTACCATAGATTCATTAAGGATTTCTCGTTTATAGCGGCACCCTTGACTTAATTAACTAAGAAGAATGAGAATTTCATATGGACCAATAAGTGTGAAGGGTCATTTCAGGAGTTAAAGAAATTATTGACGAACACTCCTGTCTTGATCGTGCCTGAAGGGAATCAAGAGTTGGTAGTGTATATCAATGATTGTGGAACGGGGCTAGGAGCAGTGCTGATGAAAGGGCAAGAGATAGCATATGCATTAAGGTAATTGAGGCCACGTGAGATTAGTTACCCAATCCATGACTTAGAATTGGCAGCAGTAGCTTTAGCGTTGAAAGTTTAGAGAAATTATATTTTGGGAGAGAGGTTCATGTTGTATATGGCTCTCAAGTCCCTTAAGTATCTATTATCTTAGAAGGAGTTGAAAATGAGGCAGCAGAGATGGCATTAATTCTTGATAGCATATGTTTATAGGATAGAATATATGCCAGAAAAGGGAAATAAGGTCGTTGATTCCTTGAGTATAAAGAATAAAATGGAGTGTTAGCCATGATTGAGGAATATAAGACATTAAAGATGTTAGCCTCTTGTGAAGCATGCTACAAGAAGAATACAAGATTGAGTAAAGATCCGAGCATGTTAGCACGTTAAGAGGTACGTCCAGCACTTGTGGATAGAATTGCTGTAAGGCCAAAGGAGGATCCATTAGTAACGAAAGAATTAAATGATTACATATAGTAGTGAATATTGAGGATTTGAAACGATTCAAGACGGACTTGAGGGGATGACTTAGGAAGAAAGGTAGATTGTGGGTTCTGAATATGGGGATCTTCAGAAAAAAGACTTGGAGGAAAGCCATAATTCATCTCGAGGGCATAAAGAAGTATCATGACATGAAGAGAGTCTTCTTTTAGGAAGGGATGAAGAGAGACATAGGTGAATGTGTGAAGAGGTGCTTCACCAGTTAGCAAGTGAAGGCTGGGAAATAGAAGTTGAGCGGTTTATTTAAACTCTTGGAAGTACTAATTTGGAAGTGGGATTTAATGTCAATGGATTTTGAAAATGAGTTGCCAAGTTCAAGGAAAGAAAATGATAACATTTGTATAATAGTCTCTAGATTGACTAAGAGTGCCCATTTTATCCCGATGAAGTCAGCAAGAACGGGAGCTAGCTTAGCAAAGCTATACATGAAGAATATGGTGAGAGTTCATATGATTTTTAGCAGAATTTTTAGTGATAGTGACCTATTGTTCACCTGTGATTTTTGGAGAAGTTTGTAGAGTGCGTTGGGTATAGAGTTGAACCTAATTATGGCTTACCATCCATAGATTGATGGTCAAATCGAGAGGATGAATAGTGTACTCGAGGATTTGCTGAGAGCATGCATTTTGGATTTTGAAGGATCTTGGGAAGATCATTTTCATCTAGTAGAGTTTTTCTATAATAGTAACTACTAGTCGAGTATTGGGATGGCACCTTTGAGGCGCTTTATTATAGACCGTATAAGTCACTAGTATGTTGGTTAGATACGGGGGATAGACTCGTATTGGGACCCAATTTAGTAAAATATGCTACCGAGAAAGTAGAATTGATTCATGCCAGAATGAAGGCAGCGCAATCAAGAAAGAAGAGCTATGTCGACAAGAGAAGGAAAGAGCTCGAGTTCGCAAAGGGCGACTATGTTTTTGAAAAGGTTTCTCCAATGCAGGGATTTATGCGCTTTGGGAAGGTGAAGAAATTGGAACTTAGATACGTAGGACCATTTCCAGTGATTGAGAGGGTTGGTAAACTAGCTTATCGGGTCGAGTTACCAAGTAGTTTAATGAGCATGCATATTTTTTTTCCATATATCACATTTGAGGAAATGTGTGCATGACCCAAGTTCGGTAGTGGAACCAAGGGTGGTATAGGACTTAACTGTAGAGCCAAATTTGGTGAGACGACCGAAGGGGATAGTAGTTCATGAAATGAACGAGTTAAGGAACAGAGTTATCAGACTTATTTGCGTCCGATGGAGTGACGGCAAAAACAATTGTACCTAGGAGGTAAATGATAGGATTAGGAATATCTATTCTGAGTTGTTTTAGGCATTCACGTGTATATAGCATGATGCTTTGTTTGCCTATTGTATGTACTAGCAGTATACTAGTGTTTTTATATTATGTTATGATTAATGCATTAGTAGTTGCACTAATGCATTTATGTTTGATGAGTAATGGTTTACATTATTAAGGTGCTATTGTAATCTTTTGTACTTGTGTGGACTTGCATGATGATGACTTTACACTTTCAGGGTGTCATAATATAGGAAATAAAATTAAATTAATAATTAGGAGAAATTATTAAAAACATTAATATAATAATTTAATTACAAGGATTAACTAAGGAAGATTTGATTAATTAAGTGTGGAACAGTTTAAAAAGTTAATTGGATGAACAAAAGGTAATTCGGGCAATTAAAATATGCCTTATTAATGAGAATACATAAATTAGATTTTAGAACGAGAAGGATCAGGTATAAGACAAATGTATTGGAGAGATTAGGCAAGTAGGGATATTAGCCCAAGCCAAAATCATCAACATACTTTCCTTAGCCACATTCCTTATTCTACTTTATTTCATTTACAAAATAAATCCCTAAACATAGACAAGGCTGGCCGCCATTTTCAAAACTAACAAAAAGAAAATCACCATCTAGAAGATTCAAGCTTTCACTTTAAAAAGAAACCACACTAAACTTAAGTTCTCTTAACCAAGGTAAGTAAAATTTTCCTTATAACTACTCCTAACCCTTTTGGATTCTGATTTGACTTGGAATAAATGATTTTCATGATGATATTGAGTTCAAATGATTAAACATTTTTTTGGAGTGTAGTATGAAATTTAAGTAAAATAGATTTGTTCATGTTCTAGGTAAAACATGTTTTAATCACATTTATATGCTTCAAAAATTTAATATGATGTCTACAAAGATGAAATAAAGATGGGTTTTTAATTTCATAATTGATGAAATTTATTCGAAATTATTATGAATTTTCTAAGTTGAGAAAACGCTTAATTTCTGGAAAATTAATTAAAGTATTAAAAATAATTATTTTGACTTGAAATTTGATATAAAGTAAAATATGATAAATTGTATTTTTGGTGAATTTTTGGATTTTGACCATTAATTTCCAATTTTATACGAATAATTTGGCTAAAGGGAGAATTAACTAATTAAAGATAATTAATGAATAAATAGAATTTGTAATTGACTGGCTCTGAAAAGAAAACTTTAAAGAGATATATTAGCCAATGAGAATTTGACAATAAATGGGTTTGATGTAAAGTATTTACTTAATAGGGTATAAAATAGTTTTCAAGTTAATTACAGAAATGCTAGCTCAACTTGCGATAACCCATAAGATAGCCAACTTGTGACAGTGTATGTCAACATGCGGCAACACTTATTTATCAACTTGCAACATGCGATAGATCCTAAGAGCTTGACTTGTGATAGCTACCCATGTTCAACCAGCGATAGTATATGAGATCGTCAACATGTAAGGGCTAACATATAATAAAGTTATTAACATGAGATAGTTAGAAAGAAGCGTCGACTTGCGATAGCAACTTGAGGATTAACATGCGATATCAAAGGAAGCTATCATCTTGCGACAGCTCATAAGAGCTAGATTGGCGATCATAGCTAATCAAACTATCAATCTGCGATAGCTAGTTGAGGGTCAATTAGTAGTAACCTAGGAAATCAACATGCAATGGCTTTGGTAGTGTCCAATTTTTGATAGCTAGGTTTATGCGCGATGGCTATATGGAAGCTAACATGCGACAACTAGGCTCAATTTGTGGTAGCCAATATGGGAAGCTAAAACTGTCTAAGTAAAACAAGAACACTTAGTGCACTTTATAAGACAGTTTCCAAGTTTGATTGACTATTTCATAGGGATAAGTTAAAATTGTGTTATTTTTGAAATGCAAGAAAGCCTAGAGAAGCTAATAAATGATAGGGTATCATTTAAACCATAAATAAAGACGTTTTATCTAAATAATGTGTTGGGTACATAATAAATAAATAAAAGAAAAGAGTTGAACCATGATCGAAAAGGTATACCGGCTAATAGAGTAATTGAATGATACAGTGCCAAGGCTATTAAGTCTAAAGTCCAATGGTACATGGATGCGTGCTACGATAGGGTTAATCCAAAAATATCTAAAAAATCTAAAGTGAGGTATGGTCGGGTGCCAAAACATTAGGGTGGTGTTATAAATAATTCGTCAACGCGAACGATAATGGTTCGGGAATAAGAGGGGCTATTGACGCTCGGTAAGAACGCTTGCTATAATGTATTCAGGGTGCTTACATTCAACCTCTTTGGAGAGTCTAGGTGGCTCTAGTCCCAGGTGCCTCCCATGTTGGAATGAGTGGCCATTTCATTAGGTAATGTTTTTCGAGAAAAGATAAATTAGTAATAGATAGGCCTAGGGAGGTAATCACTGAAGTAGTTAATGTTAATTTAAAGATGAACACCTAAAACAAGAGATTAGATTATGTTTGTATGGATGATGGATATTTGTATGGCTTTGTTCCTAACTGAATGTTAAGTATAGGGTATATTTAATTTGAATTGATAATATAAATACGACAGGGTTCATAATGAGATGACAATTGTTGGGTACACTTATGAATTGAATGTGATGCAAAAGTATGCTTATGATGTGATGCTTGTTTACATGTATGATGTATTTGCTATGATGATAAAGTGAGGGAAACCCGTTCCATGCTACAGCGACGTGATCTCATTATGTTGATTAGATCAAATATTTTACTCATTCCAGACTTTATATCTGACCTGTGTTTTTATTATTTCTCATAAACTCACGGTACTCATTTGAGTAGACTTAGTTTATGGTTCTAGATGAGTACCTTTTGGGAGGACGTATAAAGGTTCCGAAGACGAAGCAGTAGACTTATATAGAAAATAAAGGTTATTTTGAAAATTCCATAATATAAAATCCAGAATTATAACTGGTTAAGTGTTGTATAGGCATATTCATAAATCAGACATGACACTAGATTTATTTCTTATTTTGTTCACCTCTACATGGGAACGTGATGGATTAATGATGATGTAGTGAACCATGTAAGACAATTTGATGTTATGGAAATTTATTTAGTTGCTATGTTCACTTAATGTTGTACAATATAATATTGAACTCACTTTATTGCTTGAAAATGATTCTGGTGATGATCGCAACATCATCGACGTCTATTTTCGAGTCTTCAAGTGGGGGATGTTGCACATCGCTACCCACGCCACCACATCCCACTTCGCCGCACGCCCACATCGCCCTACACCTGCACTTGGTCGCTGCTCATAGTCGTCGCCTTTCATAGCGCCACCTTCCTAGAAGCTGCCTCCTCAAAACCAAACCCTAAAAAGGTAAAATCATGCCTCTACTTGTCGCCCACTATGCTGCTTACATCTTACCGCACATCACAACAACATTGCTCACATCATCTTGATCACCAATTAAAAATAGCAACAGGTAAAAAATGACACTATGCAGTATCATGATATGAGAAAATGATATGAAAAGAAATATAGCAAGTACAAAATGCTACCGAGTCATATTATCTAAGCAAAAAATGATAACACAAGGCAAGATCAACTTTTACCTGATAAATTATAATATAACTGTTGGATTCTTTCTTTTAATTCAATATATACCAACTGACACTATACAGTGGCATTATAAAATAATATATGAAAATTAGTATGATAAATATTTAAAAAAAATTAAAAATGATACCTCCTTTACAAAGCTATGTAGTAGAGTTATAAATTAATTATGAAAATGGTACTACAAACGTAAAAAAAAATGATATCACCTTTACAACAAATCATAAAATGATATAAGAAAGTAGAATTTAAAAATATTAATTTAAAAATAATGCTACAATTCATAAAAGCCAACCATAAACAAAAAATATTAATATACTTCATAAACTGATACTAAAATTCAAAATGCTATTATAAAATAATCGTGTGAGATACAATACAATTGTTTATAAACTGCTACTATAATTTTTAAAATGGTGCTACTATTCAGAAACTGCTACCACAATTCATAAAGTGCTACTAAAATAGAATTACAAAAATAAATATATATAATTTAATTTATTTAAAATAACTAAAATGATACTACAGTAGCAGTACCACGCACATCTAAAATGATACAATTGTTTGAAAATACTACTACAATTTTAAAAAAGCTACTATAATTCCAAAACTACTACTACAATTCATAAAATGCTACAATAAAATTACATTAAGAACATAAATACACATAATGTAATTTATTTGAAAAAAAATGATCGTACGAAGTAGTGTTACTACACAGATCTAAAATGATATTACAATTGTTTATAAACTGCTACTACAATTTTAAAAAACTACTGCAATTTAGAAACTGCGACTATAATTCATAAAATGCTACTATAAAATAGCATTATGAATATGAATATATATAAATATAATTTATTTAAAAAATACAAAAATGATACAACACACTGGCATTACTACACATCTAAAAAGATGTTGCTATTGTTTATAAACTGCTACTATAGTTTAAAAATAAGCTAGAAAATTCAGAAACTGCTGCTACAATTTGTAAAATACTACTATAAAATTGCACTATGAAAATAAATATACATAATGTAGTTTATTTAAAAAAACAAAAAACGATACAACACGGTAGCATTACTACATAAATCTAAAAAGATGTAATTGTTTATAAATTGCTGCTACAATTTAAAAAAACTACTACACTTCAGAAACTGCTGCTGCAATTCATAAAATATTACTACAAAATAGAATTATGAACAGTAATATACATAATTTTATTTATTAAAAAAATGTTATTATATTGTAGCATTATTACACATTGTCATCTTCTTCCTCATCTTATTGCTTCTTCTTCCATAAATTCTTGATTCTTCTCTAACATTACTCCACTCATGTTGAAACTCAAAATCATTGCTGCACCAGAGCCACCCCTTCCCTATCCGTACTTGCTGCCTCCACATCATCAAAGACTTAAACTTCACGCTTTCTCCAAAACCCTAGCCGACCACCATAACATCCACTAGGTCGTCGCTGCCACCACTGATATTTGTCGTGTCGTCGCTGAGATCAGCTGCACCTCTGCCTAGATCTGTCGCATGTCATTCATCACGTTAAAAGTTAATTTACTGTAGTTGAAAGTAACGTGACCTTCTCGCTAAAAAAATTTCCTTCTCCAATATTTAGTTTAAATGTTTTCCTCCTCACTAAAAATTGAGATCCTATCCTTGGAGCTAATTTTTTTAAAAGATTTGTCCTTTACACTATTATATACTAGTATAAACCTGTGCTTCGCATACGGTTTGTTTATATTTATTGTATTATGATATCATTTTTGTTGTTGTTGTAGAACTATTGGTTGTTTCAAATATCAAATTATTATCAATGTCATAAATGAGAGTTATTCAAGTCATTAAACAGCTTGGTGAATATACAATGTAATAGGAGGTAGATTCATACGTATTAAGCAAACATCACAGGGGTATTGAAATAACTATAGTGTGCTAGTAACCAACAATGAAGAAAATGTTGCTGAAATTCTATTATTTAATTCATAATCAAAATGTAGGAAACTATACTAGTCAATTGCAATGGATCCACATACTTTTATTATCAGAATGCAATTTGTTTATGAACACATCTCAGTAATAAATCATAGTCTAAATTTTTGTATATGTAAGTTTAGTAAAAATGAGGCGTACATCAATGAATTAATTACCAATGTCCATGGGACAACCTAATGTAAAAAATTACAACATGACCCTTATCCAATCTTATGCATTATGAACGCAATAAAGCTTATCTCTCATAGCCGACTACAATACAATTCTAAAGGACCTCTCATTCATACCCGACTTCAAGCATGATGTCCAATCCCACTTTTGCGCTTACACTTAGCGCCATAACATCCGCTCCCAAGAGCAGTTTATAATTTTCCACATTTTCTACCAAATTAATGTGTAAGTCTAATACAATGTGTTAAAGAAAAGGGATCCATAACGTGGTAACTGATAAAGAAGCCTAAGCATTGCAGATCCAAAGATGTGGAAATGACCAAGTATCCTAATTTTGAACGAAGCTTTCTTGAAACGACTATGTTGATAGCATCATAGTCTGCGAATAGGATACTGAGATGTTTTAATACTGAGATGACATGGTAGCCTAATATTTGATTATCTTCATTTCCCTAATAATCAACAATTTCAATAGCTTTCTATTGCATATACATTTAAAAAGCCATTTTATTATTCATTGTAATAAAAAAAATAGTAAGACATGGAATAGTAAGGTTCTCATTTGATATGTTCATCATTTGATATGCACAGTTTCATGTGAAACTAATGCATTTTGATGTTGAAGTAAACAACATGGTAATGATTTAAAAGTTAAAACCGTTGGTAATATTTTCAAAATGGGTTAAATCGTTAAATCTAAATCATAAATTTCAAGCTTTGGATTGAAAATGATTTTAAATAGTTAGTCATAGGTTCACTATAGTCATATTTTAATGATATTTCATTTATGTAGATTATCAAATAGGATTTAAGTATGTAAACGAAACTTTTTTTTGGGCTAATTCTATTTAAACACGTAAAGTTGCTGAGCAGCCCCCCAAAAAACTGAAAAAAATCCACTATACCCATGTTTTTGCTGAGTATACCCATCTTTTTGTTAAAATTTTCCCTTTATACTCTTACCTATAAAAACTAATCCGTAAAAAAATTCACCTTATGAAAACCACCCCAGATGCGAGAAATGATTTTAATCCACTCATCCCACCTACATAGCTGTTCTAAATATCACGTATATCTACTGCATGATTTTCTACTCAATTACTCAGTCGATATTATGTGAATTGTGTATTTTCAAATTAAAATGAAATCAAACTAATATAAAATTCAAGTTTTACCCTTATAATTCAATTAGAACTGTATTATTATCATCATACTCTGTCGATTCAAGCACAACATTTGAGACTTACCTAAAATAATATTATTCGAGTTTATTGGATAAGAGGGACAAAGAAAGGAAAATAAGATAAGAGGTAAAAAGATGGATGAATGAAATAAGGGCAATTTTGACAATTTTTATTTATTTTAGGAGGCTACTCGACAACTATGTGTGTTTAAATAGAATTAGCCTTTTTCTTGAGTTTTAACAATAAATAGGATTCAACTATGTAGGTTATAACTGTACTATTTTGTAATTAAATTTGATTTATCAAGTAGCCTTTACTCAACATTGAATTTACTTGAGTTTTGAATCATTTTTGGCGAATCAAATCATAACTGAAACGATCCCAATTGAAAATGGGTTCAAATCATAGGGATTTTAATAAGTTTGATAACATTGAATGGTAATACTACAACCATTATGTAAAAGCACATAACCCAGACGTCTTATAACGACATTCAACAATTTAATGACACTCACAGACACACATACAAGGACAGAGGGAAGGACAAAGGGAGTGTAACGACCCGTTATTTTGGACCACTCAAATCGACAATAAATCTACACATGTCAGACTAGAATAATTCAAAATAATATATTGTAAAGAAAATTTGGCAAAACTCAGAATATACAGTAAATAAATCACAGATCACAGACACAGTAATATAACAATGCAGCGGAAGAAAGAAATAGTAGTTCATGAAGCTACTATATATATATACATCAGAGTTAACAAAATACAACAGAAGTCTCAATATGATAATCAAGTACAAATCTGAATACATCACTGGAATCAACAGGAAAACTGAAAGTGAAATAGATAGCTAGATCTTCAAGCAAAGCTCCAACTCCGAAGGTGAGTCTCGAATGCTGTATCACTAAGTCTGACCCGAGCGTAAAGCAAAACACAAAACACTCGAGTTAGGACATACATACTTATACAATGTAAACCAACTCAAGTGAACTGTAATTTAAAGGTACAAGTAACTTAAAGGAAGCTTGGGACCGCCCATCCTCTAAGGATCCGTTAAACTATTTACTATGTAGTAATATTCGCTAATATAATAATGTCTATAGTAAAATAAACTTACTTTTAAATAGCGTTAAGGGGTTACCCATATAGCCCTTAACACATAATAGTCCCAGTAGTCTATCCAGTATCAGCGTACCCCCAAATCGGGAGCTACCCTCAATACTCCACATGCTACGGCACAAAACCAAACTCGTAGTAAAGCTCGCTAGGGTAGGTGACACGGCACAACGAGGCAATGCCAGGGTAGATATACCAATTACGCACACGGGCTGGTGGAAACACATAGCAGCCACTACTGCCCACCTCGGAACACACTCCCAAATCGAAAATCGAAGGGTGGCCACCAAATCAATCACAAAGTAATATAATAGTATCGAAGAAATGTGTCCGATCAGAGGTGCTACCACATTGGCCCGATGATCGCTCCTGTTTTAGCCACCTTAAGCCAACTCACGGGAGTCGGGTCCACGTATATATACCTTTAGGATCGTCGCCACCATCCTACTTCATTATGGAATCTACACCGTGTACACAGTTGTTAAAGTGGTTTTCGGTATCGACAGAGAGTATGCCCATATCCGATCCCGGTCTCTTTAACAACCAATCGTTATTATAACCCATGGATATTTATTTCAAAATAATTTGTACTTCAAAACCAAATATCATATCCATTTCAAAACTAGTTTATATTTCAAAACCAAAATATCATACTCAAAACTAGTTTATACTTCAAAACCAAAATATCATATTCAAAACTAGTTTATACTTCAAAACCAAAATATCATTTGAAAAAACCAAAATTTCCAATCACTGATATTTCTTTCAATTTATTTAAACTTGAAATATTCCTTTTTAAATCATCTTAAACCAAAACCACTTTATAAAGCCAATTTCTTAAATCTTAAATTGCAAATCAATATATTCAAAATAATTCTTAATTAAATACTATTTCAAATAAATTCATTTCCAAAATCATAGTACTTTCAAAGTTATAACACCTTTGAAACCAAACACTTTGAAACCATAATACTTTGAAACCATATCAATTTTAAGATGTTATCATTTGGAAATCATAATATTTAGAAAAATCATACCACCCTTAAAAATAATATTCATTACCAAAGTTATAGCCTTATTAAGTTCATTCGTTCAATTATACCAATTTCGAAAACATTGTATTAACTTATAAATTCAAAATGGTTTACATTACACCGCAAAACATATTCATTTAAACCATTTAATTTCAATGTCAAAATCTTCCAAAGTATATTCATTTCCAAAGTTCATTTAAATTTCAACCACAACAGCACTTATAAAGTGTTACGGTAAATATATTAACATTTCAAAAACATTGTCAAATTCAAAACAACAGCACTTATAAAGTGATACAGTAGGTATTTGTATTTCAAAACAGTTTAGTTTCGAAAACAACAGCACTTATAAACTGCTGTAGTAGTTATTTAGTTATTTTCAGCAATAGTTCAAATTCAGAAACAGCAGCACTTATAAAGTGCTGTAATAGATATTTAGTTATTTCAAAACTTAGTTATATTTCAGAAATGATAGCACTTAACAAATGCCATCTAAAACAACAGCATTTTGGCAATGCTACATGTAACGACCCGGAAATTTCGATCCCGAAAATTCCAGATAGTTAGGGAAAGAAGAAAGAGATAGAAGAAGAAACAGAAAATAAAACACAGAATCTCACATTCGCAGCGGATCAAAATATAATATCAAATAATAACAGTTTATAAAGAATACTATATCTGTCAATTTACATTTATAATACATCAGAGTTACTCTCATACACAACACTGAGCATATACAAATCCAATATATCTCAGATAAACAGAAATAATAGTCACAGCGGAACACTCCATACGTCCTGCCATCCAGCTCGCCATCCCTGAGCTCCAGAACGTCCTTACCTGAAAATCTGTAATACTCGGTCTGACCCGAGCATTACATCAAAGTAACACCCGGGTCAGGCTGGAAACCAGCGTGAGTAAACCCATCTAACAGCATAAAACTACATAAAACCCGGGTAACTCGTACTTCACTACGAGTTCATTTCTTGTTATGCTCAACACACACTTTACAATCAAATTCTAAGTATTCTACTCAGTTCAAATGTCCATATTATTATTCCATTCAGTCTTTTGTTTCCACATATCAAAATTTAAGGAAAATAGAATTACAATTCGAAGTGGTATCGGGTATTTACTGATACCCGACCCCGGTCTCTTCGGAAACACATGTTATTCTTTAAGTCAAAGCTTAAGTTTAAACAATTCAATTTATTCAGGATTTCATATTCACACAACTCATCATCACAACTAGATAATCCATACTACCACAGTTCAATCAAAGTATCTCATATCATAAGGCATCACAATCATATATCAGATATACCAAATAATCTAAGTCATTCAATATATCTTAATCATCTATAAGCAAGATAAATTAATTGTACCATTTCTAATTAGTTTTTCTTTTTCTTTCTAAATCCTGCTTACCCAATATTAATTAATTTCAATCATTAATAAATCATTCTCTAATCATCAATCTAAATTAATTATCATAATTACTTTCATAAATAAATCTTTAATTATTCCTTAATTAATCAATCTTTAATTTCTTATTAACTTAATCATTATCTTAATTTAATCTTTTAAATTAACATTAAAGTTTATTTAATAATCCTTGGAAAATAATTTTCATTAACCTGTGTCTTAACTTAACTCTTAATTAATTAATCCAATTATCTTAATTAATTTATTTAAAAAGTCTTAGTAACATTTCTTCTGAAACTAAAACCTTTTAAAAACTTTAAAACTTTTTAAACAGTTCCTGCTTTACTCCCCTTACCCCTTGTAGTTAATAACAGGCTAAACCCGAGCTCAAAAGTACAAAACCCGTGCCAACTGAACAAAACTCAACCACACTCGAGAGTGAAACACGAGACATCCACGTACTCAACCTTGCTTCGAGTCAATCACGAAGTTCACTCGAGAAAAACTTGTTCTTCCAGCTCCAACTCATGACTTCCCTTTATCTTCCTCAACCCAATAATTTCCAGTGCACATACGTACACGCCTGTACGTGCACAACCCCAGCACCTTCCCCCGATCAACTTCCTGATCGCCGACAAACCCAGCAAGGCCTCGACAACCTCTCCACAACCCAGATCCAAAAATCCTACCACCAATCGAAATTCGACCTTCAACTCGAAAACTACAGCAACTCAATCCCAAAACCCATCGCCGCCGGTCATAGCCATCACCGGAAATTCCAACAATCACCTCAAAGCGTCGCCGCAACCACCACGCCTCCATCCCCCATCTCGCGATCGCCTCCAGTCCACTACCCATGTCGAAAATGCCTCGACAGCTAAGACAAACGAAACAAAATCTTAAACCCTAGTTTCGATCGAATCTGATCATCACGGCCCTAGGAAAATTCAGGATCATTTTTCCCTTCATCAGCACTACGAGAGCTAACTTCGACCAAGGGTTCAACTCAAATCATCGAGTTGATCATCGACAATTCATCAATTTGCCGAAACCATTCAACTCAACTTTCCCAATCGAATATAAAATTTAAAAATTTGAAATGCATGTTAAAAATCATAAATTTTAACTACTAATCCATCTATACAATCCAAAGCAGGAATCAAAGTTATTAATTTTTGACACCGATGTACATATTACTGTTATTTCAAAATTTTGAGATGAATATTAATTATAAATTACTGGGATATGTTTTTATAAATGTATTACACCAATTCAATCATCCTTCATTTGCAAGTCAAAACTAAATATTGATGTTATGTTGAGATTTTGGATTAATTGAATGATCAAAACCTGTAAACAACAGAGCATATTTATACAGTCACCATACATACATATCATCTTTGTATTCAAACATGCAATCAATCTCACAACACATTTGCAACTAAACTACTGTATAAATCATCACACATGTCTAGGTTTAATGACAGGATCGAATCTGTTTTTAAAATGAAGATTTGCTCACCTGATTGAAAATGAAGAACAGAGCATTGTTATTTTGGAAAGCAGCTTTGAACCTTAAAAACTGAGGATGGTTTTGAACTGATCTTCCTCCCACAATCTTTTTGCTTGTTGTTGTAAAGCAGACATTGTTTAAGTTTTGTAAGGATGTTTGAGTTGTAAAAGAAGAAGCTTGCCATTCTTCTCTGGTTTGTTATGTTTTGTAAACAACTAAAAATGGGAAGGCAAATATAAAAGGAGTTTGTACAGAGGGTAGGCGATATCTGGTTAAGCAAATTTGCAGGTACACTTTTCTTTTATTTTCTTCTTTTGATCAGAGATTTTTAAGTGTTGGAGGCTGGAATGATTTTTCAAAACTTTCGAATTAACTTATATCAAGCTTGCATTAAATGAAGGAGTACCTTATGTTCCCTACTTAGCTTATTTTATGCATAGATATTTTATCACCTTAGCTTGTTTATTTCAGCCTGCAACATTCTTTTTTTTTTATTGATCAAAGAATGGTTTCATTTGGGGCTGAGTTGATATGTGAACAAGTTCGAATGGACTAATGTCATGCTTCATTAAATGCAAAGGTATTCTATGCTTTTATTTTAAACTTATCTATATTATTTTTTTAGCTTGCCTAGCATATTATTTACAGGCCTAAGCATATATTTTATGTTTATTTAGTACATCTCCTGTATATTTTTTTCTTTTATTTCGGCTGAGGGGATTTGTTGTGGCTTATACATGAAGCTAATATCTCTTCTTTTAATTGTATATTGTGTACACTTGTATTTATCCTATACATATATATATATATACACTTGTCCTTATTTTTCTTTTTGTTACTTGACTGGTTTACTTTCATGATTACTTACAGCCCTGCGAAAATGTGTTTCCAGAACTTCACTTGTTCATTTATCTTGCCTTGTTTTATACTTATACTTAGTAATATAATTAAATTTCTATATTAACATGAGGTTAGAATTTTAGGAAATGTGTTTACTTATGTCAACAAAACCATATCTTCTATTTCTAACCCAAATACTTACTTCCTTGTATTTCTTTATGTATTGTTTATTCTTTTTAAAGCTTAAGTACCAAACATTTAATGTATATCCATCTTTTATTTTATGCTTATGAATTACTCCCTAGAGAAAATAAAATAAAACTATCTATGTTTATATATAGAACACTACATTAATAAATGTTATTTGAGAGTAATAATTTGTTAAATTTAAATGATTTATAGAAGAGATTATAAATTCCTATTATCATTTAATTAATTAATATATCACATTTATTAAACAATATTTTAAACAACCCTTAAATAAATCTTGAACTTAGGCTAAGATAAAATTTAGCCCATTAAACATTTATCTTAAATGTTTTAAAGCTATATATATTTAAATTAAATCATTATTCCAAATTACCCAAAATATATTAGAATTTGAAAACAATATTCATTTATTTATTAAACTTAAAACCAAGCTTAGCTGTTTACAATATACAAATATACATATACATTATAAATAGAAACAATTTATTAGTTTTTAAAATATAAATTATCACTTAAATATTTTTTTTTAAAGAGGATTATTAAATCAAATTCCGATCTTATTGACAAATATTATCAAATCAATTTAATTTCTAATACAGATTATTAAATTGATATTGCCAGAAATTCCGGGATGTCACACTACAAATAAAATTCCATATTTTAAATTAACTTTTCAGAAACATTAAAACTTCAAATTTAGCCATTTTTAACTTATAAAATCATATCTCATGCTTTAGAAAATATTCATTTGGATATCATTTAACTTATGATTTAATAAAATAAATTTTTATAAAGAAATATCCAATTTAAACCATAATTCATTTATTAAGTCAAAATACACTATTTTACTTAACTTTTATTTTTAACCACTAATCTATCCCTTTATTTTAAAATACCCATTTCATAAATAAAACTAAATTTTTATTTATTTACTTAACTTAAAATTTCCATTTAAAAAACCAAATTTCCAATTATCAAGTTAGGTCATAATTAAAGTTACATTTATCCATTTAAAAATCATAACTATTTATTTTACAAATCATAACATTTCACAAAAGAATATTTTTATCATAGTTAATATAACAATCATTTTTTTCCTTTAGATCTATTCATTTAGACATCAATTAACTATGATTTTCTAGTTAAATAAATTTTAGTACAAAATGTCCAATTAAAACTGTATTCCATTTTATCAGTTCAAAATACATTATTTATTACACAAACATGTCTGTTTTAAAGTAAAATTCATAAATATTACTAGGTTAGATTTAAAACTTCCATATTAAGTCAAATACAATTATTAAGTTATTTAACATCAATAAAGGTCTTTAAATTCTATTTAAAACTAACCCATCTTTAAAATTTCCATTAAAGCCACTTATTGACTTATAAAATCTTAACTTATAGAAAACCAACATCTTCTTATATTTAAGTCATTAAATCAACTTTAAGTTAAAATTTCATATATTTAAAAATTCAAAATACTTAATAATCTTTAGGAAAATATTATATAAAAATTATCCATGGGTCTGTATAATATTTTCTAGCCTAGGTCAAGCGATACAGATATGATTCATTTCAATCCGTAATTTAAAAAGAAAAATCTGGATTCTATCATTTCAAATCCACAATCCCAAGTAAATCAAATACAATAAAAATCACTTGATCCTATCATTTCATCTCATAATGATTTTTCCTTATTATAATGTCCGTTTGGGTATGTATCATTTCAATTCATAGTGATAGGGAACTTGCAGTGTGAGATACAGTAATTAAAATGAACAGTATAACATATAATAACATATCAGGTAATGTAACAGGTATATAAACAGCATTTAACATCAAATAATATATCACAGGTATGTATGAATAACATATCAATTTATACAGATTCACTTGTCATCATTTCATAACAATATAAGTACATATGTCTAGAGTGATAAAACTACCTTTTAAAGCTGAAGGTAGCAATTCAAGATATATAACTGAAACTCCGAAAAGCACGACAAAGCACGGATAAGAATTTGAGTGGATGAACAGTCAAGATCCAATCTTGTACATAAACAAGTACACAAATCATAAGAATAAAATCCAACACAACAAAAGATGGATTAAACAATGCAAATATGAATCAAAGAGGACATAACCTTGCTTTAAATTAATCAAGTGGCTAGGCCATGGTCAAGTGGGCTTGACCACATCATAGCATGCTCGGCCTTGTCTTGTTTGAAGCAACATAGGCTCGGTTATGGTAGGAAAGAGGCACGGCTAGTGGTTAGAAGGAGAGGAGGTGGAATTTACAAGAGTGGAAGGCAAAGAGGCAAGCAAAAGAAGGGTTACAAGCACACAAAGGTTCGGCCTATGGCTTCATGTGGCTCGGCCTTATATGTTGAGATCTGGTCAAGGCATCATAGGCATGTGTAACGATCCAGAATTTTGAACAATTTAAATTGAAAATATTTAATTGATTTTAAATATTTGAATGATGGTTTGACTTGAATTTCAAATTATCAGAATAAATTGGCGATTAAATTTTAGAATTTAATCTATTGAATGTTGAATAAAAATTTGAAATTCAGTTTTAAGCTGAAGAAAAATATTTCAAAAGCTTTTAAAATTCGTATTGATAATACTGAAAATAATAGAAATTTCAGAATTGAATTTGAAACTGTTTTGTTCGGTTTTTAATTTATATCGTTCGTATGGATATTTAAAAATAGCCGTCCGAGGCACAGTCTCGGAATTCGATGAAACCAGTTCCATTGGGTCTGTAATATTGAATTATTATCGAATTTCAAATTTTGTATTTTTTGGAGTTGATATGTGAGCACACGGTGAGCAAACGCGCTGAAATTAAATCGAAAATTTAATATTATAACTGGTCCAAAAATTTCTAGAACCTTTTCCATTGCGTTCGGAATAGACGTATAACATTACAAACGCCTAGCGGCACGCCTCGATAGGAGGTCAAAAATTTAAGCTACAGATTCGAGACAGTTTGAAATTAATTTAGATTATATTGCTTATTATTTTTCCGACAATACGTACAACTAGCCACCACATTGTCTCCCACTCGTACACGCTTTCCATTCTTCTAAGTTGCCAGCGACTTTTTTCTTTGAAAGGACGAAAGCTTCAGAGAAAAAAAATGATAATGGTTGTTTCTTCCTTTCTCATTCACATAAAAATCGATATTCGAATCTATGGTGGCTCTCGAAATCATTTTAACAGCTCATTCCAAATCAAAAATCAAACGGCCGAAGCCCTCTCTCCCTCAATCTAGTTCAACAAAATTGAAGTCGACAACAGAAAGAAAAGGGGAAAACAAAATTTCGTTCAAATTCAAATCATGGCCGCCCTCAACTTCAAATCACAGGCCTCATCCCAAATTAAAACAGAGTCGCGTTAAATCGACTTTGACCAGAAGAATGGCGGCATCACCGCGTGATGGAGTCGCGAGTAGGAGGAGGCAGTTTGGGAGGCTTGGGGGATAGCGGTGGCAACCGCGAGTCGAGGCGGCGCGCGAGGGGGGTTGGTCGCGACATAGGAGCTAGGGTTTGCGACGTATGGTGGCTGGTGGATTTGAGGTGATGGTCGCGATGAATCTCAGCGACGTCGAGTGGAATTAGGAGTCACAGGAAATGCTCGCGACATAGGGTTTCTCATCGACGAAGGCCGCGTTAGGTGTGTGCGGCAGCTCACGAAGTCGTGATGGCTTTGAGTTCGGCTGTGATGGATTTTAGCAGTAAGGTAATTAGCTTTTCGAAATTTTCAATTTGATTTAAATATGAGGAAAAATAATATATGCAGTTCTGTTTTATATATTTATAATAAATAAGTTTTAATTTATAAATATATATATATATATATGTTTTCGTTTAAAAATACAAACATGAATGGATTTTTATTTAAAAGAATATTGATTATTTTTGTAAACAGTTGAAAAGGTAAAATAAAATTTTTATAAAAAGAAATTGGTTAAATTTAAATCATTGACAACTTGAATTTATTAAATGACAATTAAATTGCTCGATTTTTCTAATATTAATAAAACCTTATGACGTTGTCTCAAGGGATATTTAAATGAGAAATTAGTTTAAAATAAAACTATTAGTTAATTTAACTATTAAAATGAAATCACCAATGAATCAAAATTTTAAAATGAAAATTTAATTATTCAGTGGATTCGAATATTAATAAACTGTGTAAATATTTATACAAGGTATAAATCAAGATAATTGGGTCGAGATTGGATTGGGATTGTAGAATAAAAGCTAAGGTGAGATTTTCTCACTCGAATGGAAAATTTAATTTTGCAGTTATTGATTGATTTGATTGCTATTTGGATGTGATATTAGATATAGTAGGATATATCTATATATATATAGCAATATATACATATCGGCATATGTATATATTGGATTGATTGATTTCCCGCATTGTATAGCGGATGAGACCCTATTGCGCCGTTAGTAAGCGGATGATATTTTTATAAATCCTATATACCGCGATATTCTACCTCGAAGTGGAATTGGTACTGTGCTAACATCTGTGGATGCAGGGAAACAGGTTGGAGGGATCCAACTGGATTCCTCACCAGTATTTATTTATTTACAGATATTGTGATATATTCTGTTATCATATGATGATATATGATATTTGTTGTCGTGATTGACTAATTTGTGTGTTGCACCATCGGATTCATTTTCGAAATTTAAAAAACGACGATGTTGATTTTAAAAGAGTTTTTTAAAGTGATGTTTGAAAGTATACGTTTATTTAATTTTTTGAATTGATTTATAAACGTTAAAATTTTAAAGTTATAAAAGTTAAGATTTTTGTGAAATATAACCAAAGTGATATTTTTGAAATAGAAGTTGATTTATTTATAAAATGGTTTAAATTGAGATTTTTAAGGTATTTTAAACGGTTTATATAAAAGGTTTATAAAATTGATATTTATAAAATCAAAAATATTGGAATTATAAAACGAATTTTTATAAGGGTTAAAATGAAGTATAAATGGATTTCATAAGTGAATGAAATTAATAGATTTATAAGGCGAAGTATAAAATGAATAGATGTTGTAAAATAAAAGATTATAAGTAATTTACTTATAAATTAGATTTTTGCACTTAGATGGGATATGAATAGAATTTGCAAATAAAATGATTTTATAAGTTGATATTGTTATAAAGTGTAAATGTGATTTATAAACGTTGTTTATAAATCCGAAATCACTTATTTTGATAAGTGAATTTTAGAAGTTAATAAAAGGAGATTTATAAATCGAAGTTGTTATAGAAAATAGAAATAGAATTTATAAACGTTGTTTTATAAATCCGAAAATCAATCAAAATTTGATGAATCTAATATAGAAGGTTATTAAGGGAATTTTATCCACGATTTTGGATAGTGGATAATTCTTGAAAATAAAAATGTGTAGAAAATATTGAAATTTTTTGGTTAGTGAAGTATATTCACGATTTTGGACAGTGAATATATTGTTAAGTAAAATGGATATGTTTTGGGGAAGTGACATTAAGGATGAAGTTAATTATTTTTGACGATGTTTTAAAATATATTGAATATCGAAATCATAGATTTCAACATTCATTGTTGAAATAGACGTTTTCGAGGAAATAAGAAAATGGTGGACTATAACACTGTTGTTATAGTAAATGATTTCCGGAAGGAAATGTTTTTATATAGTATTGGGATTTATACATCTATCTAAATTTCGAATCCCTATACTAGTGATTTTAAGTTGTCGTAACGATGTTTTACGTAACATTCGTTTTGACTCAAATAGATGTTGTTATAATAAATGATTTCCTTAAAGAATGAAATATATACTTAATTTTGATTTAAGTATATCGAATATTTTCAAATATTGAAAATAAATAGATTTGTGAATTACTTATTATTGAATAAGTATGGAAATATTTTCCAATATGAAATGAAACGTTTTTGAGAATTTATCTTTGTAAAGATAAATTGAAATTGAATACTTGAAATCGATTGAAAATCGTATATCAGTAGATATTTGAAAATATAAGTTCACTATGGAATTTATAAAAGAAATGGGAATTCATTTTAAAAATAAATGTTGATTTATTTTTGAAGTGTGGAAATGATATATCTAGTAAAGATATTTTGGAAAATAAATTGTTTGGAAAATTAATTGGAATCTGATGATGTTGCGCATCTTTATTGATAGTTAAATAACCGACTATCAATAATTACCTTGAATGGGTATTTGTTGTGAATTGGATGAATTTGAATGCCACACTTATTTTTGAATAAGCGCTCACTATTCGAGTTAGCCGGGAAAGGACCATGGGTCGTATAACCCATTCCGAATATGTGATACGTCATTATGAATTGCATTTGATGACCGGTGTTGAAGACCGGATTTTTTTGAAAACGGAAGGATTACCGTCGAGTTACTCTACATCGGTTGATCTCCGATTTAGAGGTTTTATCACCCTTAGTGACGGGAAGTCCGGATGTGATTAGAAAATTATCCAGATTTGCAAGGGCTTCGTGAGGAGTGCCTTCGGTTCTGTTCGATCCCGGAACAGACTTGTATGGTTGTGTGTGTGACGTTACAAATTGAGATATAAAGCTGATTTCTTTCAAAAACATATCTGTTGGTGGCAGAGAATTTATTCTCTTAGCTTAACACCCTTCTCTGAGACATACGAGCTCAGAGGTTATGTAGTTGAAATTTATCAGCAATATACTCCCAATTTGGTAACGTGGCATGCTGAGTGTTGCTATGAAATGATCGTTGTTTGATCATTTGTGATATGATCATTTGTTTGATCATCTATCTTTGTGATCATTACTTTGATCATTTGTTTGACCCGAAGCATGGCTTTGTGACAAAGCGTAGCTTTGTGGATGAGACTTCGTCGAGCCTCACACCCCGGAAATGGTCAAAACAGGAAAGATGCAGCAAGGTTATTTGGGGGTAGCGCCCCTTTAGTGTATGTCATTCCTTCTGGATAGAGGTGGTATCATGGTATGGAGCCCAGATACTTAACCTATGTGGTTGCTGCATTATTATTCTTATGTGGTTGTTGGAAATCGAGGATCCTCGGATATAGATCGGTTACGATCGGGGGATGATATATTCGTGTCAGTAGTTACCCAGTTAGGGGTAACCCGGCCTTGTGTTGGCAGAGATCTAACCGTAATGTTAGGTTATTTCTCGGGACGTCATTCCAGAGGCGTTTCCATGTGGCAATGGGAAGTTCCTTGGCCTGACCATTTGTTGGAAATCCAAAGAAACAATACGAGCCTTGTACGGTTTTAGTTGTAGAACCTATCATTCATTTATGGTGGTCACCACTGTTTGGATGGTAGCTATAGTAGGCATAAGTGCGGAATGCCTATGCTGGCTAAGATTAATATTATACTTTCGAAATGTTTTCTACACTATGCACTAATAATAATATCAAAATAAATTTGATTTTGCGTAGTAAGCATCTTTGACTATCATAAGAAGAAATCTCCTCCAATTTTGCGTTTGCATTGTGTGTGTGGCGGGAGATCTTATGGTACTTTCATTTTCCAAAAGCATTTCGAATAAATTTTATTTTCTTTGTGAAAAATAACTGTTTTACGATCTCACACCAGTCACCATGACTGACTCGGAGTTTATTGTTTCCCTTCTAAACTCTGGGTGCCCATTATTTTTCACACGGGCAGCCTAGAGTTATGTTACCAGGATATTCTGGAGCTTTGGAAGCAAGCTAGATGGCGAAACGTATCACCTATATTTTGTATTATTCCACTGTGTATTCTGTATGAGGACAAGTTTTATACCTATCCATTGATGTGCTGTGTTGTATTGAGTTGTATATTGGCTCTGATTGATGTATGTATAAACCGATATAGTTCTTTGTTTTAAAAGACTAGTGATTATCTATTATATATTGTTCCGCTGCGAATGTGAGATTCTGATATTATTTCTGTTTCTGATGTTGTTCTATTGTTCTTCTTTTCTTTTTCTTCTATCTTTTCTTCTACCTCTTCTTTTAAAACCCTAAGTATTCGGTTTTCCGGCATTCGTTTGTTCGGCAGTTGATACAGTGGACGTATTGATGTCGATATTCGAAAGTCGAAGAATCGGGTCCTTACAGCGTGGTATCAAAGCATATGGTTAAGCGACAACCCTGCTCTATTGGGTGTTACTCGTTAGATATAGAGTCAGTAGTACTCTAGAATGAGTTGAGTGTAATAATAGATATGAGCGCGTATTTGTTAGTGAATATGAAATTGTTTGCATTGTGTTGACTTATCGGTTGATTGTTTATAGATTCTGGTCGGTGCAGTCTAGCTAACTGAAATCGATAGGGGTTTCTAAACTCTAAACAAGATAAACCGACACAGTATTGATTTTAAATAGGGTAAATGAGATAATTTTGCCCAAAACTATTTTTGTATAAAAAAAGAAATCATTTTCTATGAATTATCATAGTATATGGATGTTTGGTTGTTAGGAAAGTGATAATATTGAAATGTTATCATTATTATATGAAATTGAATAAGAAATTGAAATCATAACTCCAAAGTTAAGAAATAAATTCACATACAAATGAAATTTAAGAATGTAAATTATAAATGTGACTTATAATTGGAAACAGAATTCCAGAGAAGTATTTGGAAATGTTTTGAAAAGAATTTGAAAATTTTGGAGATTTGGAAAGTTTAAATCCTTTTTGATTTGAAAATGAATTTCAAGGGTTTTGGAAAGTATTTTGGAGAGATGAAAGCTCTAAACTCTTTTCGGTCGCTGGAAAATAATTCCGATGATGATCGCGACATCACCGGTGTTTATTTTCGGGTTTCCAAAAGAGGAATTGCTGATTGTTTTAAATGGAAGTTGTTTGGAAAATTTGGGTTTTGTTTTGGAAATTCAAAGGATAATTTGAATTGTTTTCAAAATGATTTTGAAATGTTGGTAAGACTCTGGAATACTATATAAAAATATTTATGAAATATTATTAAGTTGATAACTTATACAATTTGAATTCTGATAAAATAAATTTAACTTAAAGAATGGAGTTCAATTCAAGAAAGTATAAGTGAATAAATTTGAATAAATGAAAGTGGAATTGAAAGTTGAGATTCATTTTGAAGTTGTAAGCATAGAATTGAATAATTATAAATGTGCATTGAAAGAGAAATTAAAATTCGTATGGGATTTGAAATCCGGTTTAAATATGAGTGGTTATAAACCAAAATAGTGAATTGAAAATAAATTTGAGAATAAAACTAGAATTGAAACTGAATGTTGAAAACAAATTTTAATAAAGTTGTGATGAATTAGTAAATGAAACTAATTTAAAATAGTGCAGTTATGAATGAAAGATAATTGATAAATTCAATATTCAGAAGTTAAATAGAGTTGAAATTGTGAATTGAATTCAAATGAAATTTGAAATGTAAAATTGAATGAAAATGGATATAACTTCAATAGTGAAGTAAAAAATGTATAAGCAGTTTATATTGAAAATTTTGTAATGGAATGTGCAAAATGGTTTGAATATTGTAGCTGGATATTATGGCTAGTAGGATATATAGGTGTATTAAAGGAATTGGGATTTTAATTTTGGAGATAAACTTGAATTGCTCGACAAAAAGGTATGTATTTAAATTTCGATATGAGATTTGATGATTTCTTGTCTAGCCGCTTGGCTTTTTCTTTTCTTTTTGAAATTTGAGAGTCCATAGGGACGTTTTGTAGTCGTGCCGTGTTAGCCGCGCAAAGGAGACGCTGGTGAAATTTTTCGAAAATTTCGAGTGTTAGAAAATTTTTGAGAAAATTTTGAAAGTTTAAAATTTGAATTTAGATTTAAATTTGAATTTTGAAGTAAACAATGTTGTTTGAAACTTATAATTGGAGTTGGAAAGCTAGTTGAAATGATAACGAATCTTTAGTAGAAAGATTTGTTTTGAAAATTTGATAAAACTATTTGGATTGTGAAAAAGAGTAGACGAGTTAAGGACCATTTTTCCTAACTTGTAATTTCGGGATGAAATTCTTTTAAGGGGGGAAGATTGTAACGATCCAGAATTTTGAACAATTTAAATTGAAAATATTTAATTGATTTTAAATATTTGAATGATGGTTTGACTTGAATTTCAAATTATCAGAATAAATTGGCGATTAAATTTTAGAATTTAATCTATTGAATGTTGAATAAAAATTTGAAATTCAGTTTTAAGCTGAAGAAAAATATTTCAAAAGCTTTTAAAATTCGTATTGATAATACTGAAAATAATAGAAACTTCAGAATTGAATTTGAAACTGTTTTGTTCGGTTTTGAATTTATATCGTTCGTATCGATATTTAAAAATAGCCGTCCGAGGCACAGTCTCGGAATTCGACGAAACCAGTTCCATTGGGTCCGTAATATTGAATTATTATCGGATTTCAAATTTCGTATTTTTTTGGAGTTGATATGTGATCACACGGTGAGCAAACGCGCTGAAATTAAATCGAAAAATTAATATTATAACTGGTCCAAAAAGCTATCTTTTCCATACGATCGAATTTGGACTCGGAACCTTTTCCATTGCGTTCGGAATAGACGTATAACATTACAAACGCCTAGCGGCACGCCTCGATAGGAGGTCAAAAATTTAAGCTACAGATTCGAGACAGTTTGAAATCAATTTAGATGATATTGCTTATTCTTTTTCCGACAATACGTACAACTAGCCACCACGTTGTCTCCCACTCGTACACGCTTTCCATTCTTCTAAGTTGCCAGCGACTTTTTTTCTTTGAAAGGACGAAAGCTTTAGAGAAAAAAAATGATAATGGCTGTTTCTTCCTTTCTCATTCACATAAAAATCGATATTCGAATCTGTGGTGGCTCTCGAAATCATTTTAACAGCTCATTCCAAATCAAAAATCAAACGGCCGAAGCCCTCTCTCCCTCAATCTAGTTCAACAAAATCGAAGTCGACTACAGAAAGAAAAGGGGAAAACAAAATTTTGTTCAAATTCAAATCATGGCCGCCCTCAACTTCAAATCGCAGGCCTCATCCTAAATTAAAACAGAGTCGCGTTAAATCGACTTCGACCAGAAGAATGGCGGCATCACCGCGCGATGGAGTCGCGAGTAGGAGGAGGCAGTTTGGGAGGCTTGGGGGATCGCGGTGGCAACCGCGAGTCGAGGCGGCGCGCGAGGGGGGTTGGTCGCGACATAGGAGCTAGGGTTTGCGACGTATGGTAGCTGGTGGATTCAAGGTGACGGCCGCGATGAATCTCGGCGACGTCGAGTGGGATTGGGAGTCACAGGAAATGATCGCAGCATAGGGTTTCTCATCGACGAAGGTCGCGTTAGGTGTGTGCGGCAGCTCATGAAGTCGTGATGGCTTTGAGTTCGGCTGTGATGGATTTTAGCAGTAAGGTAATTAGCTTTTCGAAATTTTCAATTTGATTTAAATCTGAGGAAAAATAATACATGCAGTTCAGTTTTATATATTTATAATAAATAAGTTTTAATTTATAAATATATATATATATATATGTTTTCGTTTAAAAATACAAACAGGAATGGATTTTTATTTAAAAGAATATTGATTATTTTTGTAAACAGTTGAGAAGGTAAAATAAAAATTTTATAAAAAGAAATTGGTTAAATTTAAATCATTGACAAATTGAATTTATTAAATGACAATTAAATTGCTCGATTTTTCTAATATTAATAAAACCTTATGACGTTGTCTCAAGGGATATTTAAATGAGAAATTAGTTTAAAATAAAACTATCAGTTAATTTAACTATTAAAATGAAATCACCAATGAATCAAAATTTTAAAATGAAAATTTAATTATTCAGTGGATTCGAATATTAATAAACTGTGTAAATATTTATACAAGGTATAAATCAAGATAATTGGGTCGAGATTGGATTGGGATTGCAAAATAAAAGCTAAGGTGAGATTTTCTCACTCGAATGGAAAATTTAATTTTGCAGTTATTGATTGATTTGATTGCTATTTGGATGTGATATTAGATATAGTAGGATATATCTATATATATATATAGCAATATATACATATTGGCATATGTATATGTTTGCACAAAAAATGGACAAACACCTCAAAGTCGTATGATTTAGTAGGTATTATGTTGTTCTTAGTGATTTGGGTGATTTATGCAAATATATGAAAAGCAGGGGCTAAACTGTAAAAAGACACGCAGATTTATAGTGGTTCAGCCAGAATGTGCCTACGTCCACTTCATATGTTATTTCTCTTCTCTTGTTTAGATTACAAGTACAAAGCTTTGATACAAGTAAAAGAAAGTTGTTTGAAAGTTCTCTCCGTGCTTGAGCTCTCAAAACTTGTCCCCCATTGTTGTACCCCTGCCCCTCTATTTATAGAGTGAGGCTGGGGGTAGGGGTCTTGGATGTATATAACTGCTGGTGGGCCTGGGCTGGCGCGATCTGGCCTGGTATTGTTGGTCCGGAAGGAGCTTGGTTCGGAACGTCTCGGTCCGGTGGCCGCTGGTCCGGTAGGAGCATTGTCCGGTAGGGTGAAGCTGAGTTGGTTCAGTAGGATCATGGTCCGGTAGGAGCATTGTCCGGTAGGGTGAAGCTGAGTTGGTTCGGTAGGATCATGGTCCGGTAGGATGGCGCCGGGTTGGTCCGGTAGGGTCATGGTCCGGTAGTGTGGAGTTGGGCTGATCCGGTAGGAGCACGGTCCGGTGGTGGTAGGAGACCGAATGGAGCTTAGTCGAGCGCGAATGAATCAAGCTTCTTGGCCTTGCGATCTTCTGGGTGAGAACACGCCCAACATTTGCCCCCCAAAGTGGGGCATATGCCGTGCTTTGTTTTTGTTTTTTTAAACCAACAATGTTAGCTTGGATGCTCTCGCCGAATCAGCCGATCCGGTCGTCTATGCTCGCCTATAAATAAGGGCCTAGGGCTTTCGTACCTTTTACCGAACGAGACAGCTTCAAATAACCGAATCAGATTTTATCCTATTGCCGAATCGCTTTGGCCTGCCGAATCAGGTACTTATCTTCCCTTCACCGAATGAAACTCGTATGTCCTACGTACCGAATGAACTTTATTTGTGAATGCCGAATGGGCTTTTGAGAATGAGAATGCCGAATGGGCTTTTGAGAATGAGAATGCCGAATGGGCCTTTGAGAATGAGAATGCCGAATGGACCTTTGAGAATGAGAATGCCGAATGGGCCTTTGAGAATGAGAATGCCGAATGGGCTTTTGAGAATGAGAATGCCGAATGGGCCTTTGAGAATGAGAATGCCGAATGGGCCTTTGAGAATGAGAATGCCGAATGGACTTGATACACTTGATTTTTTTTCACTTTTCATATCACGAGCGAAATTCCAGGCTACATGTACTTGCTTGTTTGTATCCTCTGTTTTAACAACATGTTTTTTCAACGTTGCAGATAATGTCTCGCAAAGCAGAAACTCGATCGAATAAAAAGAAGTCCCAGGGCGAAGGAGAATCTTCCGCAGTGCCCCCTGCTCAGCCACGACCGGAACGTCACGGAATTGCCCCGAGATCACTGGTGGACGGGTACGGCCCTCAGGAGCTTCTGAACTCCCCACCTGATTGCTTTCCCAGCTCCCTCAAGGAGGAGCAGCTTGATGCCATCTCCCGTTCTTTTGGAATTGATAGGGCGCGCATGCTGTTGCCAGGGAGAGAAGTTATGCCATATGACCCTCCCGAAGGGTACTTTGCCTACAGCAGATACCACTGTATGTGCGGTGCCATCCCGCCTCTTAATGCTTGGGTACTCAGTTTTCTTACATATCTAAAGGTGGCCCCATTCCAGCTTCAACCCAACTCTTATACTATACTGGTGAGCCTCTTCGTTATCTTTCAGAGGAAGCATGGGCGTGCTCCTTCCAACCGGGAGATCCGGTACTTATATAATCTGAGGGGCTATAAGAAGGGGTCCCCATACATCAGCTTGGAGTCAGCTGTAACCTTCAAGCCGGTCTTGGATCTGTATTCTAAGTACAGCATGTTCAAGAAGGAGTGGTTCTTCGTCGGGGACGATTCTGTTTCTATTCGGCGTTTCACCTCCGGATGTAAGTCGATGCTTTAATTATAATTTTCGTCCTGGTTGCGATGCTTCTTCTTATACGTTTTCATTTTTTGCTAGCGACAGGTGGCTTTGTGGTTGTGGAGACTGATCGCCTGGTTCGGATGGCGGCTGAGAAAGAAGCTATCCCCGGGAGAGATAGATCGGCTGCTTACCTGATCAGAAATGCGACTCTTCTGGAGTATAATTTGATCCTTCCATAGCAGTCAGTAGTCAAGCAGAGGGAAACAGCGGAGGAGAGGGCGGCTGCTCAAGCTAAGGGAGGTGTCACAGTAGAGAGTGGCAAGAGGAAACCTTTCTCAAAATCTCCAATGGTCGGAGGTAAGAAGCTTAAGAAGTCGGATGGTCCTTCCCCCAGCACTTGTCCACTTACTCCGGGAAAGGAAGATGTGGAGGAGGAGAGAGGTGAGGGTGGAGATGACCGGGAAGGTGGTGATGGTGGCGATGGCATCGGGGCCTTGCTTCCTGGGCAAGCAGGCGAGATTCAGGAGTGGACGGATGATGCATTCAACCAAGCTTTCGAGGGGCTGGACGGAGAAACGGCTTTGGTAGAGAAATTCGGGAAGGCTGACAAGGCCGGGACCGGTGCAAGCGAGTCTTCTCAGACTATTCCAGCTAAGGTGGCTCCGACGACTCAAGGTGAACTTTTGACTCCTGCAGGCTCCATTTATGATAGGGACTTAGGAATATTTTATGATCCGCTCCCGTCCTGGAACGAAATCCAGAACTCATTGCAGTATCCTACTCCTCCCCAGGGTTTGTATAACTAATGTGTTTCCTTTCTTCTTTTAACTTTTAATTTACCGCGTTTCTCGAATTATGGATCAATGTAAGCTTGTGACACTTGTTCTTCATATCAGGGGCAGGTAAAACGGCCAAGGCCTCTGATCTTCGGCACAGGCTTGAACAATACAAGCTCTCTAAAGCTTCCGCCAAGCCAAAGGCTCCGACCCACCGTTCCGGGGATGTAGTCGGCTACCGTCCTCTTCTCGGGGTTATTGAAGAGGGTATTCAGAAGAGAAAAAGGAGTCATCCCTTATCCGAACCTTCACTCAGTCCTCAGCCCCTAGTTTAGCCTCTTCATGATATCACGGAGGAGGATACTGAGTTTGCACTCTCTCCGCACCCGTTTGAAAATCCTACCGTTACGCAGATTGATCGTCCTGGTTTGGCTCGTAATCCATTTGCGGGTCATCCTGATCTGGATCCAGGTTCCCATGATATTACCTTCAACGAAGTTACTGGTGAGCACCTTCTTCCCCGTAATCCCATGGTACGGGTGCTTGATGAGGCTAAGTCCTTAGATCTCGATTTACTTACCACTCAGATAGTTACCATGGGAGATGAGGCCAAGGCTAATATTGATCGGGTGGCGGAGGAGACTAGGAAGTTGATGGGGCATCATGCCCGACTGGTTAAGGCTAGAGAGGAGATTGGGAGTGCCAACATCCGACTACGATTGATGGTTTCAGACCAGGCCAAACAGCTTGCTGATCAGGCCATTCAGATTTCTCAGCATGAGGCTGCCTCCGGGCGGTTGAGGAAGACTACGGAGGAGGCTAGTAAGGCGGAATTGCGGAAGATGGAGGCTGCTTGCAAGGAGCAGATAAATATGGCCATCTCGACAGTGGACGAGGTTCGGAGGGCGGATCTTGAGCAGGTAGAGGAGCTGTCGGGGAAGCTTGAAGCCGCAGAGCTTGCTCGGGTCAGGCTAAAGGAGGAGATGGAGGTGATGAGGAGGTCCCTACAGGCTGACTGCTCGCGATACCGACTTGAAAGGGATGCTGCCATTGCAAGGCTGTCGATTTCTGAGGCTCGTATGAGGGAGTTCGAGGAAAATGAGGGGATGATGGACGATATGCTGCAGGACATGTACATTCGCACCTGGAAGTAGGGCAGCTTATCTTGGATGGACGACTACCCCCGGGTTATGGCTAGGATTTACCTTAGGGCTCTAGAGGAGGCCAAGGCTGAGGTGGATAAGGAGGGTGGAGCGGCCTTTAGGATGGATGTGGTCACCGCTCAGTTTACCAAAGAGGAGAAGACAGCTGTGAAAGAGGGGATGAGGTTGTTCGCGGTTGAGGAGGCAGGCGTGGAAGTAGGGGATGACGACCAAGACGATCAAGGGGAAGTTGCTGGTAACCTCTACTTCACTAGTTTGTTCTTTTGTTAACTCTGTTGCTTATCACTAATGATTTCTTTTTATGACCGGACAGGTGGGCAACAGGACAAGGACAAGACTCCAACGCAGCCGGCTCCCTGATTAGACCTGGAGAATTCTTTTTGTGTGCTTGACATGGCTGTATATGTTAGTCTTAAAACAGTAGAGTAACGTTTAGGTTGTAATTCTTGCTACTTGTAATAAATAGCTCTATTCTTGATGTGCAATTCTTTAACTTAAGCTGATTTTGTCGTCTTTTGAATGTTTTTGCTATTTTGACATGTTGCATAAGAAATATAGCCATGCATATTCTTGTAATTAAATTGCGTTTGATGTCAGGTTCTTGCTTAAAACATAATTTCATGACTTGCAGTGTTAGCGTGAGGTGTGAACAAATTATAGGCATATATGAAAGAAGGAAATACCGTCCTTTATATTTTGCTTGTAGATGGCAGCTTTGAATATCCTGTGTGACTGAGTAAGGGATGCGGTCAGTATCTTGCTGTGAATATCCGCTTCTATTAGTGAGTGTCTCCTGTTTTGTGTCCTGCACTTCAGGGTTTGTTACAGAGGATAGGAGAAAAAGTTTCTTAAGTAAAATTGAAATATGCGAAATAGTAAAACTTCCAATCATGGAAGGCCTTCGATGTGCTTAAGTTCGTGGCAAACGGGCTTTGTAGTCACTTTCCCTAGCTGTGGGTCTTGGAGACATTTGTCACCCATCTTACGCCTCCGCGGGGAGTTAATTCTTTTTTACCACAGCCGCACTTAAGACGCATCGGAGCCGAGATCGCGCACAGTAACTACCCGGGCCATTATGGCCCGTAATCGTGGGTATTATTCGATTTACTGTGGCCGGCTAGCGTGGGTGCCGATCGTCAACTGTGAACTGCCCCTGGCTGGCCACACCTTATGTTGGGGCTTATAGTTGGTCCACAGTTGCCGGCGAGCCGAACGCCGTATTGAGCTGCCTCGGCTATAGTCGGCTTTCTCGGTGGCTTATAATCGGCTCATTACAGTTGGCTTTAAGGGCCGTCGCGAGCAATGAGTTAACCCACAGCAGAGGGATGCCGGAGCAAAAGTGTCTCATTGGCGAGGGCATAGATTCGCATAGTACCTGTCAGGTCTTGTCTAGGTGAAGTTGAGCTGTGGAGTGCATTGAGTGGAAACACTATACGCATAGGATTTTGTTCAACAGAAAAGGATAAAGTTAACAAGCAGCCAAGATATAAAGGAACAAGTTAAAAAAGAGACAAGGTTTTCTAAAGTGGTTCGGCACGAAAAGGCCTACGTCCACTGATTCTCTTTGTTAATTCACTTCATATGGGCAGTACAAGTTAAGAAAAGTATCGACGGAGGTGTTGGATGTTCCATGCGCTCTGGAACACCTCTCCGTCCACTGTTGACAAAATATAAGCTCCATTGTGTAGACCTTTATGAATTACATATGGTCCATCCCAGATTGGATCTAGTGCTCCGGGGCGGGGGAAGATTCGCTTGAGGACAAGGTCCCCTTCTTGTAAGGTACGATGCTTGACTTTGGAGTTGTATTGTGCAGCCACTTCTTGTTTGTGGGCTGCTGCTTTAAGGACTGCATCATTTCTTCTCTCCTCCACTAGATCCAAAGACATGTGAAGGAGTTCTTCGTTCTCTTCTGGGTTATAGTGGATCCTACGGTGGGAAGGCACAATGGTTTCAACTGGGAGCATAGCCTCCGATCTGTATGCCAAAGAGAAAGGAGTATGCCCCGTTGAAGTTCTGAAAGATGTGCGATAGGCCCATAGTGCCGTAGGGAGTTCATCCACCCAAGCGCCCTTTGACTTTTCGAGTTTCTTTTTTATTAGAGTTTTCAGAATTTTGTTGACGGCTTCGACTTGTCCGTTTGCCTGGGGATACGCTACGGATGAGAAGCTTTTGTGAATTCCGTGCTCTTGGCACCAGTTGGCGAATTCCTCGCTGTCAAATTGAAGTCCATTGTCTGATATGATTTTGAATGGGACTCTGTACCTGCACAGAACATTTTTGATCAAAAAGTTAATAACTTTTGGTGAAGATACTTTATTCACAGGTTCTACTTCCACCCATTTGGTGAAATAGTCGACTGCCACTATAGCATATTTGGCCCCGCCTCGGCCCATTGGCAGTTCGCCGATTAAGTCAATTCCCCATACTGCAAAGGGCCAAGGGCTGGTCATTTGAGTAATCTCAGTCGTTGGTAGTCGTGGAATCTTAGCGAACTTCTGACACCTGTCACACTTTTTGACGAAATCCAAGGCGTCCTTGCTTAAGGTGGGCCAGAAATATCTATATCGGAGTATCTTTTTTGCTAATGTTTGTCCTCCAGTGTGGTCTCCGCAGCTTCCTTGATGGATGTTGGATAAGATTTCCTTGGCTTCCCTCCCAGCGACACACCTTAATAACGGGTTAGAGAATCCACGTCGATAGAGGATGTCTTCTTGAATTGTGTAGCGGGAAGCTTTCATTAAGATTTTCTTGACTTCGTTACGTCCGTTGGGCAGTGTGCCGCTTTGTAGGTAGTCTCGGATGGGAGTCATCCAAGTTGCTTCTTCGATTGCAGCTATCAGATTCACTTGCTCAAAACTTGGGGCCATTTGCTTTGAGATGGTTACTGCCCCGAAGATGGCGATGTCTCTCATACTTGCTTGTTTTTCCAATTCGTCGGCCTCTTGGTTCTCTTCCCTAGGGATGTGTTTGACTAAGTAGTGGTCCAATCGGCTGAGAAGTAACTTGGTCTTCTTTAAATATGCTATGAGTCGTTCTTCTCGAGCTTGGAATTCTCCTAGTATTTGATTAACGATAAGTTGAGAATCGCTGTGAAGACACAAAGAATTGGCTCCGATTTCTATGGCAAGTTCTAGTCCGGCTATCACTGCTTCATATTCTGCATCGTTGTTGGTGGCAGCGAACTCCAACCTTACAGCATAGTGCAGTTTGTTTCCCCTGGGAGTGATTATTACCACACCTGCCCCCGAGCCTTGTTCGTTCGATGCACCATCCACAAAGAGATTCCACTTGATATATTCTGCTATTTCCAATTGCTCCTTATCTTCGTTGGTAGTGAATTCTGCAAAGAAATCAGCTATGGCTTGTCCCTTGATGGCGGTGCGAGGGTGATAGGTGATATCATACTGACTTAGTTCAATGCACCATTTAAGTAGTCGCCCGGAAGTGTCGGGACGATGGAGTACCTGCCTCAGTGGTTGATCGGTCAGAACTTTGATGGAATGGGACTGGAAGTAGTGATGCAGTTTCCGTGATGTGATTAGTAAACAGTATGCCAGCTTCTCAAGTTTAGGATATCTGACTTCTGCCCCCGTAAACCTCTTACTGACGAAGTAAACTGGCCGCTGCATGCAGTTGTCTTCTCTTACCAAGGCGGCTCTCAGGGCGTGAGGTGACACAGCAAGGTATAGGCATAATTCTTCGCCTTCGCTTGGAGTCGAGAGTACCGGTGGTTTCTGGAGGTGTTTGATTAAGTTAAGGAAAGCGGTTAAGCATTCGTCAGTCCATTCGAACTTTCCTTTGTCTTTCTTTAAAGCTTCGAAAAAGGGGACGCATTTGTCCGTTGCCTTGGAGATGAATCGGCTTAGGGCGGCCACTTTTCCATTCAGACTTTGCATTTCCTTTCGAGTGGAAGGTATCTTGATATCCTTTAGGGCTCAGACTTGTTCAGGGTTTGCTTCAATCCCTCTGGCATGGACGACGAATCCTAAGAACTTTCCTGATGACACTCCGAAGGAGCAATTTAGAGGATTCAACTTCATTCCATACTGGCAAAGTACTTGAAACATCTCGCCTAGGTGGCTTACGTGATCGTCGGCTTTTCTTGACTTCACCAGCATGTCATCCACGTATACTTCCATAGTTCGCCCTATTAGCCCTGCAAACATCTTGTTGACGAGGCGCTGGTAGGTGGCCCCTGCATTTTTAAGTCCGAAAGGCATTACCTTATAGCAGTACAAACCTCAGTCGGTGATAAAACTAGTGAGGTCTTGGTCGGGAGCATGCATAGGAATCTGGTTATATCCTGAGTATGCGTCCATAAAAGATAACAGCTCGTGTCCAGCTGTGCTGTCTACAAGCTGGTCGATTCGGGGAAGTGGGAAGCAATCCTTTGGGCAGGCGTCGTTTAGGTTGGAAAAGTCAATGGATGTTCGCCACTTCCCATTGGCCTTCTTTACCAGCACTGGGTTAGCGATCCATTCCGGGTAGATGGCTTCTCGTATGAAGTCATTGGCGAGCAGATTCTTTACCTCTTCATCGAGGGCTGCTGATCGCTCTGCTCTCATACTTCTCTTTCTTTGTTTTACGGGAGCCTTGGTAGGATCAATGTTTAGTGCATGGCACGCTACGTCGGGGGAGATTCCGGTCATGTCCGCGTGTGACCATGCGAATACATCCAGGTTGTGGCGGAGAAAATCGATGAGCTGTTCCTTCAACTCTGCCTTTAGTTGGGATCCAATTTTCAATAGTCTACTCGAGTCGTGCTTGTCTACAGATACAAACTCCATAGCCTCTGCAGGCTCGGCGGTGCCTCCTCCTCTTTGTCCCTAGGGTCTAATTCATTGAAAGGGTCACTGGTATATCGAAGAGGAGGGGCTTTCTTTAGTTGCTATGCTTTTAGACTTTTTGTGCAGAGGGCAACCTCTACACCCTTCCCTTTATCCTTCATGTGGTTGTTGCGAAGTTCAGTCACATAGCAGTCTCGAGCCACGTCCTGGTCTCCTTCTACTTCCCCTACTCCATTGTTCGTTGGAAATTTCATCTTCAGGCACCATGGGGCTAGGACAATTTGGAAGTCAGACAAGGCTGGCCTTCCTAAGAAGGCGTTGTAGGCCGAATGGTTTTCTATTAGCACAAACGTCTGTTTCCGTACAACGGAGCGGGGATGGCTTCCAATCTCAACAAAGAGGTCCAGTTGCCCGAGAGGCATCTTCGCATCTCCAGTGAAACCGTGTAGTGTTTATCGTAGGGAGATACATCCTTCATTGATAGCTTCATTTTGTCGAATGCGTGTTTGAACAGGATGTTTACTGAGCTTCCAGTGTCTACTAGGATTCGGTAAACCTCGGCGGGGCCGAGCCGGGCAGAGATAACCATGGGATCCATGTGAGGGTATTGCCTTCCCTCTAGGTCACGTTTACCGAATGTGATGTCATCACTTTCTTTCCGCTTCGGGTGGCGCTCTTCTATAACCGAATTGACACAGTCTTTATTGTCTCTAAGCAACTTTCCATATCTTTCCATTTCTTTCCAGCTTCTGTCAGCGATGTGTGGTCCTCCCGAGATGGTATGGACCACTATCTTCTCTTGACTAGAGCTGCTAGTGTTGCGGTTTCCTCTGCCGATCTCCGGTGAGGGTAGCCTTGGGTTCTCATTGGCAGGAGCTGGAGTCCTGTCCTGACCTTTTACATAGCGTTCCAGTTTCTTCCTTCTGATGTGTTCCTCAATCAAGTCCCGGAGATGATGGCATTCATTGGTGTCATGCCCATGAGATTCGTGGAAGCGGCAGAACTTTCCAGACTTCTGCGCGTTATCTGCGGCAGAACTTTCCAAACTTCTGCGCGTTATCTGATTCCTTCTTGTATGGTGGGCGTTTGTATCTAACTTCGCCTTGGGTGGCAAGGAAGATATTTTCGACGGTCTCATTCAAAGGAGTGTAAGTGTCAAATCTCGGTCCAGGCCGATATAGGCGTTTTTCTCCCTTCTTGCCCCCAGTATTGTCCTTGGAATCATTTCTTCGAACGTCCCTTGCTACAGCAGGGGCGTTGCTGTGAGTTGCCTTATTCTGCTGTCCTGACTGCCCCTCAACGGCAGCATCCTCAAGCCTCATATATTTCCCGGCTTCGCGGAAGAAATCGGGTAAAGTAGCTGAATTTTCTTTCGTCAATCTTCCAGCAAATTTGGTGTCCGGATGCACACCAATACAGAGGGCCATTAGGATAAGCTTCTCATCGGTGTCTTGGACCGCGGCTACTGTGGTATTGAATCGGGTTAGGTATTGTTGCAGTTTCTCTCCAGGTTTCTGTTTGATGCTGGATAAGGAATAAGCGTCCTTAGGTTGTTCCACATGGATACGGAACTGACTGATAAACTTTTCTTTCAACATTTCCCATGAACTGATGGATCCCTGGGGTAGATGACAGAACCAGGAGGTAGCGAGATCTGCTAAGAAGAGCGGAAAGCATTTGCACAGTACTCCTTCTATTGCTCCACTCATGAGCATATGTTGTGTGTACCTCTGTAAGTGTACAACGGGGTCGGAGGTTCCTTTGTAAGGTTCCATTGTTGGCATCTTCCATTCTCGGGGAGTGATAGCGATTTCGATATTGCGAGCAAAAGGACTGGTTACCCTAGCGCCTATCCCTCGATCTCTTTGCTCTCATTGGACACACTCTCTGAATAAGCGTGCCATCCTTTCATTAGAATTTGGAGCAGATAGAAAGGAGTTTGGTTCTGTTCTGTGGGATTGATTCCGTCCAGATGACCTATAGGGATGGTATCGTCTATCATTCCTCATATTTTCCAGCGGCTGCCTTTGATCTTCTGGGAGCATGCTATGGTCAGCTACAGTTGGCCCTTGCCTTGATCTTCCCCTGCTGGGTTCTGATCTAAGCACTTCCTCGGGTCCAACTTTGGGCTGGACTATAGCTCGGCCCCGTTCACCGGCGTTTCCGTGGTTAGGCAGTATGACAGGCTCAGCTACAGTTGACCTTTGCCTGGTACCTCCCCCGTTGGGTTCGGTACCAAACGTTTCCTCAGGCCTAACTTCGGGCTGTGCTCGGTCTCGGCTCCTACCATGGCTACTTCTGCCGTTAGCTCCTTCGAAGAAGGAAGATCTTTGTTGTCTCTGGGATCCTCCAGACTGGGACTCGCCCCATGATTCAGTGTTGCGGTTGGACTCTTCAGCATCCCTTAAGCGTGACATGAGATGGTCCACCAAGGCTTCCTGCTGGGATGTGAAGCGGTTAGTTACTTCAACCACAACCCTGTCTAAATCTGCCCTAGTAATTGCTACGGGCTGTTCTGTGGCAGGAGTGGTCGGATTAGCCTGTCCTTCATTTGGTACCGCTGCTGGAGGAGGACGATTTACTTGATTCGTGACAGCTGGATCTGGAAGACTACTGGATGCGATGTTTTTTCCTTTGCTAACATCTTTTCTCGGTTTGGGAGGCATGTTTTCCAAGTGGCGAACGATGCTGTTAGGAAAACTGTTAAGTGGATGAAGCTGAAGCTTCGAGCTTCTAGCTCTCAGTGAAAGCACCAAAAATGTTTGCACAAAAAATGGACAAACACCTCAAAGTTGTATGATTTAGTAGGTCTTATGTTGTTCTTAGTGATTTTGGTGATTTATGCAAATATATGAAAAGCAGGGGCTAAACTGTAAAAAGACACGCAGATTTATAGTGGTTCAGCCAGAATGTGCCTACGTCCACTTCATATGTTATTTCTCTTCTCTTGTTTAGATTACAAGTACAAAGCTTTGATACAAGTAAAAGAAAGTTGTTTGAAAGTTCTCTCCGTGCTTGAGCTCTCAAAACTTGTCCCCCATTGTTGTACCCCTGCCCCTCTATTTATAGAGTAAGGCTTGGGGTAGGGGTCTTGGATGTATATAACTGCTGGTGGGCCTGGGCTGGCGCGATCTGGCCTGGTATTGTTGGTCCGGAAGGAGCTTGGTTCGGAACATCTCAGTCCGGTGGCAGCTGGTCCGGTAGGAGCATTGTCCAGTAGGGTGAAGCTGAGTTGGTTCGGTAGGATCATGGTCCGGTAAGAGCATTGTCCGGTAGGGTGAAGCTGAGTTAGTTCGGTAGGATCATGGTCCGGTAGGATGGCGCCGGGTTGGTCCGGTAGGGTCATGGTCCGGTAGTGTGGAGCTGGGCTGATCCGGTAGGAGCACGGTCCGGTGGTGGTAGGAGACCGAATGGAGCTTAGGCGAGCGCGAATGAATCAAGCTTCTTGGCCTTGTGATCTTCTGGGTGAGAACACGCCCAACAGTATATATTGGATTGATTGATTTCTCGCATTGTATAGCGGATGAGACCCTATTGCGCCGTTAGTAAGCGGATGATATTTTTATAAATCCTATATACCGCGATATTCCACCTCGAAGTGGAATTGGTATTGTGCTAACATCTGTGGATGCAGGGAAATAGGTTGGAGGGATCCAACTGGATTCCTCACCAGTATTTATTTATTTACAGATATTGTGATATATTCTATTATCATATGATGATATATGATATTTGTTGTCGTGATTGACTAATTTGTGTGTTGCACCATCGGATTCATTTTCGAAATTTAAAAAATGTCGATGTTGATTTTAAAAGAGTTTTTTAAAGTGATGTTTGAAAGTATACGTTTATTTAATTTTTTGAATTGATTTATAAACGTTAAAATTTTAAAGTTATAAAAGTTAAGATTTTTGTGAAATATAACCAAAGTGATATTTTTGAAATAGAAGTTGATTTATTTATAAAATGGTTTAAATTGAGATTTTTAAGGTATTTTAAATGGTTTATATAAAAGGTTTATAAAATTGATATTTATAAAATCGATATTTATAAAATCAAAAATATTGGAATTATAAAACGAATTTTTATAAGGGTTAAAATGAAGTATAAATGGATTTCATAAGTGAATGAAATTAATAGATTTATAAGGCGAAGTATAAAATGAATAGATGTTGTAAAATAAAAGATTATAAGTAATTTACTTATAAATTAGATTTTTGCACTTAGATGGGATATGAATAGAATTTGCAAATAAAATGATTTTATAAGTTGATATTGTTATAAAGTGTAAATGTGATTTATAAACGTTGTTTATAAATCCGAAATCACTTATTTTGATAAGTGAATTTTAGAAGTTAATAAAAGGAGATTTATAAATCGAAGTTGTTATAGAAAATAGAAATAGAATTTATAAACGTTGTTTTATAAATCCGAAAATCAACCAAAATTTGATGAATCTAATATAGAAGGTTATTAAGGGAATTTTATCCACGATTTTGGATAGTGGATAATTCTTGAAAATAAAAATGTGTAGAAAATATTTAAATTTGGTTAGTGAAGTATATTCACGATTTTGGACAGTGAATATATTGTTAAGTAAAATGGATATGTTTTGGGGAAGTGACATTAAGGATGAAGTTAATTGTTTTTGAAGATGTTTTAAAATATATTGAATATCGAAATCATAGATTTCAACATTCATTGTTGAAATAGACGTTTTCGAGGAAATAAGGAAATGGTGGACTATAACACTGTTGTTATAGTAAATGATTTCCGGAAGGAAATGTTTTTATATAGTATTGGGATTTATACATCTATCTAAATTTTGAATCCCTATACTAGTGATTTTGAGTTGTCGTAACGTTGTTTTACGTAACATTCGTTTTGACTCAAATAGATGTTGTTATAATAAATGATTTCCTTAAAGAATGAAATATATACTTAATTTTGATTTAAGTATATCGAATATTTTCAAATGTTTAAAATAAATAGATTTGTGAATTACTTATTATTGAATAAGTATGGAAATGTTTTCCAATATGAAATGAAATGTTTTTGAGAATTTATCTTTGTAAAGATAAATTGAAATTGAATACTTGAAATCGATTGAAAATCGTATATCAGTAGATATTTGAAAATATAAGTTCATTATGGAATTTATAAAAGAAATGGGAATTCGTTTTAAAAATAAATGTTGATTTATTTTTGAAGTGTGGAAATGATATATCTAGTAAAGATATTTTGGAAAATAAATAATTTGGAAAATTAATTGGAATCTGATGATGTTGCGCTCTTTATTGATAGTTAAATAACCGACTATCAATAATTACCTTGAATGGGTATTTGTTGTGAATTGGATGAATTTGAATGCCACACTTATTTTTGAAAAAGCGCTCACTATTCGGGTTAGCCGGGAAAGGACCATGGGGTCGTATAACCCATTTCGAATATGTGATACGTCGTTATGAATTGCATTTGATGACCGGTGTTGAAGACCGGATATTTTTGAAAATGGAAGGATTACCGTCGAGTTACTCTACATCGGCTGATCTCCGATTTAGAGGTTTTATCACCCTTAGTGACGGGAAGTCCGGACGTGATTAGAAAATTATCCGAATTTGCAAGGGCTTCGTGAGGATTGCGTTCGGTTCTGTTCGATCCCGGAACAGACTTGTATGGTTGTGTGTCTGACGTTACAAATTGAGATATAAAGCTGATTTCTTTCAAAAATATATCTGTTGGTGGCGGAGAATTTATTCTCTTAGCTTAACACCCTTCTTTGAGACGTACGAGCTCAGAGGTTATGTAGTTGAAATTTATCAGCAATATACTCCCAATTTGGTAACGTGGCATGCTGAGTGTTGCTGTGAAATGATCGTTGTTTGATCATTTGTGATATGATCATTTGTTTGATCATCTATCTTTGTGATCATTACTTTGATCATTTGTTTGACCCGAAGCATGGCTTTGTGACAAAGCGTAGCTTTGTGGATGAGACTTCGTCGAGCCTCACACCTCGGAAATGGTCAAAACAGGAAAGATGCAGCAAGGTTATTAGGGGGTAGCGCCCCTTTAGTGTATGTCATTCCTTCTGTATAGAGGTGGTATCATGGTATGGAGCCCAGATACTTAACCTATGTGGTTGATGCATTATTATTCTTATGTGGTTGTTGGAAATCGAGGATCCTCGGATATAGATCTGTTACGATCGGGGGATGACATATTCGTGTCAGTAGTTACCCAGTTAGGGGTAACCCGGCCTTGTGTTGGCAGAGATCTAACCGTAATGTTAGGTTATTTCTCGGGACGTCATTCCAGAGGCGTTTCCATGTGGCAATGGGAAGTTCCTTGGCCTGACCATTTGTTGGAAATCCAAAGAAACAATACGAGCCTTGTACGGTTTTAGTTGTAGAACCTATCATTCACTTATGGTGGTCACCACTGTTTGGATGGTAGCTATAGTAGGCATAAGTGCGGAATGCCTATGCTGGCTAAGATTAATATTATACTTTCGAAATGTTTTCTACACTATGCACTAATAATAATATCAAAAAAAATGATTTTGCATAGTAAGCATCTTTGACTATCATAAGAAGAAATCTCCTCCAATTCTGCGTTTGCATTGTGTGTGTGGCGGGAGGTCTTATGGTAGTTTCATTTTCCAAAAGCATTTCGAATAAATTTTATTTTCTTTGTGAAAAATAACTGTTTTACGATCTCACGCCAGTCACCATGACTGACTCGGAGTTTATTGTTTCCCTTCTAAACTCTGGGTGCCTATTATTTTCCACACGGGCAGCCTAGAATTATGTTACCAGGATATTCTGGATATTCTGGAGCTTTGGAAGCAAGCTGGATGGCGAAACGTATCACCTATATTTTGTATTATTCCGCTGTGTATTCTGTATGAGGACAAGTTTTATAACTGTCCATTGATGTGCTGTGTTGTATTGAGTTGTATATTGGCTCTGATTGATGTATGTATAAACTGATATAGTTCTTTGTTTTAAAAGACTAGTGATTATCTATTATATATTGTTCCGCTGCGAATGTGAGATTCTGATATTATTTCTGTTTCTGATGTTGTTCTGTTGTTCTTCTTTTCTTTTTCTTCTATCTTTTCTTCTACCTCTTCTTTTAAAACCCTAAGTATTCGGTTTTCCGGCATTCGTTTGTTCGGCAGTTGATACAGTGGACATATTGATGTCGATATTCGGAAGTCGAAGAATCGGGTCCTTACAGCATGTCTAGGGTTAGGCAAAGCAAGATGGTGTGGTGTAGGGTTGTGGCCGAGGCTAATAGGAGAGGAGGTGATGGAATATGTGATCTAGGCTATGTTTTTTTTTTTCATTGTTTGGTGATGGATTTTGATCTATAGGTCACGGCCATGTTTGGTGGATGGTAATGAGGTGATGGAGGTGATCATGGAGAAGGTGGAGAGGAGATGAGGTTGGAAATATGGTGGAGAGGCCGAGCATAGGGCGAAGAAAACAAAAGAAATAAAGAGAGAAGGAAGGAGGAAGATAATAGAAAACTTACTGTAAATTTTTGTTCAGGAAATAGAAATGAGAAAAGAGATGAATGAGAAGTTTCTTGTATGTGATTTACAAATGGTAGTGGTGGCTAGGGTTTGAGATATGAATGGCCAAAAGAATAAATAGTAAGAAAATATTAAAGGGGATTTATTTCCCATTTAATAAAAGAAACGTATGGAGAATCTTTAAATCAGAAGAGAAAGGACAAGTTGGGAAATATTTTGTGCATGAATGATGAAGTGTAATGCACGGCCAGAAGGAGTTTGGATGGCAAGAAAGTGGAAATGAATGTTAAGAAACGGAAAAGGCAGGAGTTACAGGAAAAAGAAACATATATATATTTTTTCTTAAATTTGTATAAAATGTTACATTTCTAAATGTGAAATCTTGTCAATTGTACACATCAATTAAGATTTAAAACCAATTAATTAATTTACCTTAGTTCCATTCCTTTTACCCATTTATTACTTTATAAATAAATTTACATTTCTATTTAATTTATACATTCACACCACCCGTTACTGCATAAATTCTCATTAATGGCATTAAAGATTTTCTAATTATTTTATAGACTAAATAGGCAACTTATAATAGCTATTATCACTACCCTTTAATTTACACTTAAGTTTATCATATATTCAACTAATTATCGTAATTACTTACCTAATATTGAATTCATTCAATTACTATCAATTATACAAATTTATTTATTTATACACCACTTACCCTTATTTACTTATATTTAAATTTATACTCAAATATAACTGTTATAACTAAATTAATAGGCCAATTAAATAGTAACTCACACCCGTTACTATTACTTTAATCCACATTAATGAGTCCATTATTATTTACAAATCAAATGTTACAATTACTCAATTAACACTGATTTACTTCAATTTCTATTTATCACATATTATTTCATTAATGATTCAACATTCACACTTGTTTCTTACATTCAAATTTATAACTAATTTACATTATTTCATCATTGGTACTTCATTTCAATTGTTACTAATTAGTTCTAATTAACATCGCTCAATTATTAATAGATAAAGTTTTATTTATATATTAAATCACTTAAAACTTATTAACCTAACAAATTAAATTATTGAAAATATTACGGGTCGTTACAGGGAGAGGGAGATAAATCTTATATTAAAAGGTTTAGATCATACATTCACCAATCACAATGCTATGCGTACACATAAAATTCATCTTATAATTTTTAAAAATCATGTTCTGTTGCATTTCAAATTCATGGATTATTGAAATGTCATTGCAAAAAGATGTCAGGTCTTTTATGTTACAAATTCTAGATAAAGGAAAATTAGAAAACAAAGAATGATACCTTGATATTGTTTAGAAGTTACTATTCGCTTTTCTTTTTGTTGTACGGAGTATTTTCCTTTGATCAAGTTGGAGGGTTTACTATTTGAAAATGCCAAACAATCACACTTTTGAAAATACCTAACGATAACATTTCCAAAATACTACGTAGAAAAATTAAAATCAGTGATCTCTAATTGATGACATCCATTTATATAATAGTCAGGAACTAAATTGACTCTATTTGATGCATACATTGATTTGTTCCTATTACATCATTATTGAAAATAAATTCATAATCTATTAAGAAAAGAAAACATCAAAATCATATGTACCTATCTATTTTAAAGAGTGTGATCTTGATCGACTTCAAAAGTTTATTTGCATCTAAGTTCATCCACATCAATTTGAGAGTATACCTGCACCAAAAACTATCCATGCATCATGATGGTAATTATTAATGAAAAGGAAAAATTAATGAACATTACAGATCAAATTTCTGGTATGAGCGTGTAAATACAAACATACACATGCATACCTATACAAATATGTTAGAAATCACTTATGAACATAGGCTTACTTAAAATTCAATACCTTGCAATCATGTATAATTTGGAATTTGTATATTCTGGGTGCTTTTTGAAAAAGGTAATTTACTACTAATGATGTGTGTGTGTGCGGGTGCAGCGAAGAATAACCTAAAGCAATATTTTTGTTTCTAAACTAAATCTAAAATGGATTTCAAAAGCATATACGCCAATGTTATCTACTTATCCCTAAGCTTTTGCTAATTTAAAATTTGTTTTGAATCTTAAAATGAACCTATAGATTGTATTGTCAAAATACTTTGAAAGTTGTAACATAAATTTTATAGGCTTCGTGCATTTTACATTAATAAACCAAAAACCTTAAATTTCAACCCGATTGTAATTATACCTCCATATATGCATTTCTTCCTTTCATTTTGACCTTTCACTCGAAACTCAACTACATGATGCACATAAAAAATTACAAGTAGCAAGTAGAGACTTAAATTCATTACTTTTCTAAAGCCATAGTTACATGGTATAATGCAGCGCAAAGTGACCATGAGTGTATAAAATAAGTTTTGTCTTAATCTGCATAAAGAACTAACAGAATAATGTTAGAAAGATGTTGGTTATTGGAATACCCAAATCATCATCTCAAATTTAATAATCTAATCTCCATAACGTCAAACTATTATAATATTAAAAAATGGTAAGAAAATACTATTTAACATAAGTAAGGAATAAATACGAATCTCCTTTTTTTATTGAGAGTTATGACTTACAAATAAATGAACTTCTATTAGGTGGGTAATAAAGTTAATCATAGAGACCCTACATGCAATGCAAATAGATGTTTTCCATTAGTATGTAGTGTTATTAAACTTTTATAATGATCGTCTCAATGTTTAGTTGGATGTTTATTTATTTTGGTATATAATTATCTACTGTTTAATTTTAGCTAACATAAATATCTCATAATCAATCGAAAAAATGGAATAAATCATTACATAGGAGGAACGGTGAAAATTAGCTTTGCATGTTCATGTTCATGTTTCATGCTTTAGAACAGTGCATCGGGCCAACGCCTTCTCATTTGATTTTATGCTCCAAACCAATGATGTCATATATCAACACATTAAACTGGCACACTTTTAAACAATAATAGCTCTCATAAAAAAATTAAGACACCATCTGCTGGGTCACAATGTAAAATAATTTAGCATATGCTAAAGATCAGGTTTATATTATGGATATTCTAGCGTTACACCCCTTACTTTGCATTTTAGATGGTACTTTTTTAGTAGATTCACTCTTTTATTTGATGATGATGCCCTTCTTTAAGTTTCATTCCCTGGATTCACCTAAATTTATGTTTATATTTATATATAATTTATTATTAACCTATGACTTCGAAGACAGGACTATAAAAGAGAAGAAGGAAAATCTTATATAAGTCACATTGTCATTGGTAGGGATAAAGGATTGTTTTAGTTGGCTCTATTTCAGCAAAGAGAACATATTAAGGTAAATTTGAAAAATAGCATCACACTGAACTTTATTTGGTTGCAATAGTGGCAAGGTAAAATTTGAGTGCAACAATGGATATTGTTCATCCAAGCATATAAACTGCTAGCCTCTAGGGGTTACTTATCTCTTCGGTCATCAATGTGCACATAGTAAATATACAGTAATAGTTGGGAGTAAACTAATAAGCAGCAAGTGGATGAAATAAGGTGCAATAAATTGTAAAGAAATTGCAGAAAGAAAATAGAAAAGTATGATGCTTCTTGCATAGAAAACTAGAAGCATAATAGTTATCATAGTAGAAACGCTAACCCACTCTATTTTAGCATTTCTCTTTTAATAGTGAGATTATATCTATTTTGTTCTTTATCAATTAGAAATTGCAATATATATGTTCCAGCCCAAAGGGAATGAGTCGAATATGTATGTGTACATGTGTAAAAGTTAGCATATGTTGGAAAATATACATATATTATATATAGACAAATTAATATCATCGATCATTATTACTTAAACATAAAGGTAGGATTTTGTATTATTATATATTCACCAAACTTCATGTGAAAATGAAATAATATATTGATGGAAACTATGGGTTTGAGTGCATAAATTGCTCATTTAGTGCATATCTTTTGTTAAACATTATAGGCTTACTAATACAACTTTGAAGAAAATTTAAAGTGTATTCCAAAATCATATTCTAAATATAGTTTACGTGGTATTGTGCAAGGAGAGACAACATGAGAATGAAATTCAAACACAATACATTAGCATATCCAATAATGCTCAAATAAAATCCGCAATAATGATAAATTTAATTTGTGCTGATTAAAAATTTAAATCAAAAGTTAATTTGTATGATTTTATTAATTAGTTAAAAGTCACATATTTAAAGGAAATTTTATTAAGGTTACCTAGCACTCGTAGATCGACCTAGCTCAAAACTAACATAAGTTCAGCGTGAAACTTCTTAGAATCTCAAATTAATTGTATCAAAAAATGAAACAAAAATATAGGGGATACTATAGAAATATTACTGCAACTGCATAACTAATCATACTATAGATGATTATATTCACAATAGAAGGAGAAAATGATATGATGGTTTTAATATGTATAAGGAAGAAATAGTAACGAAAACAAACTTGATTTTTTTAAGAAAATAAATTGTTTTATCACAATGCCTGTCAACAAATGGTTGTCTGTTAACGTATTTCTATCGAAATTGGAAAGTAGAATCATAACAGAAATCTTTGGTGTTTTCAAAATTGATCTGATTTTAGAAATCCCAAATGAACTTGAACTGAAATGAAAATGGAAATCTTTGAACTTTGCTTTATACGTAGAGGGAAAGTAACAAAGTGGAAATCATGCAAAAGGTTCAAGACTAAATAAAAAGTAATACTCCTAACCTTTGGATACCGACGGGCAAGGAAAAACAAAGTTGAGATAGTTCTTGAAATCTTATAGGGCCAAGGAATGAAGCAACATATCCAAGATTTAAAAGACCAAGAGTAAGGGAATGAAGCAACATATCCAAGAGTTGAAAGACCAGAACATTACTTTGTAAAACCTTTTAAACCCTTTAGTTCAGAATCCAGAAATTTCAACATTGCTATGCCAAAGTGCCGACTGTGATGGCCCTACAAGTCATCAATGTTTATCAAATATATATATATATATATATATGTTTCTATAAGTCAAATGTAAAAGACAACAATCCATTATTCCCTGGGATGATGAAGAAATTGAGAAGCATAGATTCTAGAACTACCTATACAGTTCAAGTTGCATCGTTACTACTATTCAAATACATGATAAGGTATTAGTGAAGTATCTTGCCAAATTCCCTAAAATTATCATATTTTGAATGAACTGGACTAGTTTGACAACGAATAGCTATATATTTCCAGTTTATAAATAAGTTTGATTTTAACCTATAATTTTCTTTAATAGAAACGTAATGAACAGTAGTCATTTATTTGTTTATCTAAGAAACTGAAATATAAAACTGCAATATCTCCCCAGGGTAAGTCAGTATGAATAATTTTTTTTACCAATAAGACAGAGACCTCGGGATTTTGACATCAACTTCACATATTTGTATAAATTGATAAAAACTTGGACCTGAAAATAAGTGTAACAACCCATAAATTTTAACAAATATTTTTAATTAATTTATTTGAAAAACATTGATTTTAAATCATTTAAATTTGAAATTTTGGAATTTTAAAATGAAATTTTGGGATTTATTGATAATTTATTTTTCCCAATATAATAAAATAATGATTTTCTGAAAATTTTATATTTTGTTCAATTTTTGTCAAACTTTGATTTTCAGTTGAAATTTGTAAATTTAAATTTTTATTTCTAATCTTTTTCTTTGAAACAGTATTTGTTTCTGATATTCGTTCTGCTTTTCGTTTTGTTAAATTTTGTTTTATACTTTTTAAAATGTGATAAAATTCAGCGTTTACACGAAATTATTTTCAGTATTTCATTATTTATTTTTCTATTTTATTTTTCCGCCTTTTATTTGTTTGGGCTTTGAATTTTATTTGTTGTTTTGAGCTTGTTTTGTTTGGGCTTGACAAGTAGGCTTGGAAATTCCAAAGGACATAAGTTTTCTTTTCTTTAATGTGATTTGTGCCTCTTCCTTTTCCCCTTCTTAGCCGTGTATTTTCATTCCCATAGCCGTACATATCTTTTTGTTCCCATCTCTCTTTTCATTTTTGTTTCATAACAAAATGATTTTAAAGTAAGTTTTTCCATGGCTTCCTCTTCTCTTTTCTTTTTCTCTTTTCTTTTCCTTTTTGTTGCAAGCATGTTCGGCCACCATCAACCATTCCCCTTAGCCGACCATATCCACCACTCCACCACCACCTATGACTGGCCATCACCATCTCATCACCATCCCCATGCCATGCCGTGACCCATAGATCCAAAACCCGTCACCAAACTAGGCTTGAAACCCTAGCCGAGCCTTCCTTGATCACCTTCCCTCTTTGCTAGCCTCGGCCACCAATTATTCCACCATCTCCACTTGTTTATGCCATGACCATCTCCTTGCCAAAGCCTCACAATCCATGTTTCGTGACCCATAACACAACATGGCCGAACCTATTAGCCATGTGGTCGAACCCAAATCAGCATAGGCCGAACCAAAATGCACTTGCCCAAGCCCTTTTACCTTCCCATGCTTTGCCATTCCATTACTTGACCATAGTCATGCCTTTGTAGCCATTTCACAAGCCTAGGGTCGAGCTTACCTAGTCCAAACTTATCATGGTCGCGCACATTACCCATAGGGCCGAGTCATGTTAGCATAGGGCCGAACCATTGAACCACTTGACCTTTCACATGCCTTGACTTTTTGCCTTCCAGATGACTTTTGGCTTGCCATTCTTTCACCTACCCTATGCCGTGCCAATTTGCTTGCCTTGGCCGAACACATATGCTTCAAAAACAAATCATGGCCGAGCCATGTGGGTGATGATCTAGCCTATTTTGAAAGTGGCCGAGTCCACTTGACTTGATTTGGTCATTTGTGCATTGTTTTGCTTTGTTTTAATTCTAATTCTTTTGTTTTGAATCTTTTTCTTATATATATTATATTTTATTTGTTACAAGATTTGGATTTGGGTGCTACTTCTCCTCTAATCTGATTCGTGCTTTGTCGTGCCTTTTCAGAGTTTGATCCTGTGTCTTGAATTGTCATCTCTAGCTTTAGAAGGTGAGTTATCACTCTCGACTTCGTACTTATAAAACTGTGAAACAAAGTCATGTGAATTGTAGTAGTGATATGCCATGCTGATAGTAATTCTATATATGCCAGTGATGTGATGTTATAACCTGATTATATACCTAATTATATACCCGTTTAATCACCTGATATGACATGCTATGTTTTACTGTTTATTTATATTTCTGTTTCTCACACTACAAGTTCCCTCACTATGTGTTGAAATGATACATACCCGAACGGACTTTAGAATAGGGAAAAGTCGTTATGAGCTGAAATGATATGCTCGAGCGATCTTTTATTTGACTTGGGATTGCGGGTTTGAAATGATAAAACCCGGGATTTTAATTCATTACGGATTGAAATGATATATTATCTGTATCACTTGACCTAGGTTAGAAAATATTATACAGACCCGTGGTTAAATTTAAATATAAATATTTTCTGAAAATTTTAAGTATTTGGAATTTAAAATATATGAGATTTTTAACTTAAACTGGATTTAAATGATTTAAATGAATTTTATAGTGATTTTCTGTAAGTTGAAATTGTATGAGTTAATAAATGATTGGAAATGTAAATAAAATTGTGAATTAACTTAATAATTGAAAATTTGATTTAAAATGGAATTTTGGCTTAACTTGGTAATAAAATATTTTATTTATGAAATGGATATTTTTAAAAGTAAATAAAATAGCTAGTTGTTTGTTAAATTAAAAGTTAAGCAATTTAAATGTATTTTTGACTTAATAAATGAATTATGTTTAATTTGGATATTTTATTTATAAAATGTTATTTTATTTAAATCATAAGTGAAATGATATCCAAATAAATAATTTTGAAAAGTGAGATATGTTTTATAAGTTAAAATGGTGAAAACTGAAATTATAATGTTTCTGAAATGTTATAGAAAATCTCAGATTTGTATTGGCAACATTTCTGAAATGCTGTGGTTTTAAGGTAGCATTTTATAAGTGCTGCTGTTTCTGTAAATGTACTGTTTTCTGAAATAATAATACTATCTACTTTAGCATTTTATCAGTGCTGCTGTTTCTGTAAATGTATTGTTATCTGAAATAATACTACTATCTACTTAGCATTTTATAAGTGCTACTGTTTCTGAAAAAAAGACTATATGTCTGAAATACTACTATATACAGTAACATTTTCTAAGTGCTGCTGTTTCTAAAAGATGATATTTTCGAACTGTTAATATATGCACTGTAACAACCCAATATTTTGGACCATTCAAATCGACAATAAATCCACACATGTCGAACTTGAATAATTCAAAACAATAGATTGTAAATAAAATTTGGCAAAACTCAGAATATACAGTAAATAAATCACATATCACAGACACAAAGTAATATAACAATGCAGCGGAAGCAAGAAATAGTAGTTCATGAAGCTACTATATATATAATAACAAAGTTCAACAAGATACAATAGAAATCACGAATACAAAGATGTCTCAATACAATAGTCAAATACAAGATCTGAATACATCATTGGAATCAACTGGATAACCAAAAGCGAAATAGATAGCTGGATCTCCAAGAAATCTCCAAATCCAAAGTGAGTCTCAAATGTTGTATCACTCAGTCTGACCCGAGCGTAAAGAAAAACACAAAACACTCAGTCAGGACATACATACTTATACAATGTAAACCAACTCAAGTGAATTGTAATATAAAGGTACAAGTAACTTGAAGAATGCTTGGGATCTCCCATTCTTTAAGGATCCGATAAACTATTTACTATGTAGTAATATTTTGCCAATATAATAATGTCTGTAGTAAAATAAACTTACTTTTAAATAGCGTTAAAGGGTTACCCGTATAGCCCTTAACACATAATAGTGCCAATTGTCTATACAGTACCTGCATACCTCCTGATCGGGAGGCTACGAGAAGATACTCCATAGGTACGACACAAATAGAAACTCGTAGTAAAGCTCGATATGGTAGGTGACACGGCACAACTAGGCAATGCCAGGGTAGATATACCAATTACGCATCCGGGCTGGTGGAAACGCATAGCAGCCACTACCGCCCACCTCGGAACACGCTCCCAAATCAAAAATCAAAGGGTGGCCACCAAATCAATCACAAATGCGTCCGATCAGAGGTACTACCTCATTGGCCCGAGAATCGCTCTTGTTTTAGCCACCTGATGCAAACTCATGGGAGTCGGGTCCACGTTCATACCTTAATAGGATCGTCGCCACCATCCTACTTCATTCTGGAATCTCCACCGCGTACACGGTTGTCAAGTGCTTTTCGGTATCAACAAAGAGTATGCCCATATCTGATCCCGGTCTCTTTGCCAACTAATCGTTATTATAACCCATGGATATTTATTTCAAAATAATTTATACTTCAAAACCAAATATCATATTCAAAATTAGTTTATACTTCAAAACCAAAATATCATTTGAACAAACCCAAATTTCCAATCACTGATTATTTCTTTCAATTTATTTAAACTTTAAATATTCCTTTTTAAATCATCTTAAACCAAAACCACTTTAATAAAGACATATTCTTAAGTCTTAAATTGCAAATCAATATATTCAAAATAATTCTTAATTAAATACTATTTCAAATAAATTGATTTCCAAAATTCATAGTACTTTCAAGGTTTTAACACCTTTGAAACCAAACACTTTGAAACCATACTACTTTGAAATCATAACCCTTTTGAAATGTTATTACTTGGAAATCATAATGTTTAGAAAAATCATAACGCCCTTAAAATAATATTCATTACCAAAGTTATAACATTTCAAAGATCATTCATTTAATTATAAAATTTCCAAAACATTGTATTTTTTCAGCTAACAACGGCACTTATAAAGTGTTATAGTAGATATATTAGTAATATTTCAAAACATTGTCAATTTCAGAAACAGTAGCACTTATAAAGTGGTGTAATAGATATTTAGTTATTTTCAAACAACTTAGTTTCAGAAACAGCAGCACTTATAAAGTGCTGTAATAGGTATTTAGTTGTTTCAAAACATAATTAAATTTCAGAACAGCACCACTTATAAAGTGCTGTAATAGTATTTGGTTATTTCAGAACTTAGTTAAATTTCAGAAATGATAGCTCTTAACAAATGCCATCTTAAAACCATAGCATTTTATAAATGCTACCAATAAAATTCCAAATTTTATTATAACATTTCAGAAACATTAAAACTTCAATTTTAACCATTTTCAACTTATAAAATCATATTTCATGCTTCAGAAAATATACATTTGGATACCAATTATCTTATGATTAAATAAAATGAAACTTTATAAATAAATATCCAATTTAAACTATAATTCCTTTATTAAGTCAAAAGTACAATTTTTTTACTTCTTTTATTTTTAACAAATGACTTAATACTTTATTTTAAAATACCCATTTCATAAACAAAATAATCTTATCACCAAATTTACTTAAATTTCCATTTGAAACTAAATTTCCAATTATCAACTTAAGTCATAACTTAAGATACATTTTACCATTTTAAATCATAATTATTTATTTTACCAAACATCCCCATTTCATAAAATAAAATTTATTGCCATTACTAATTTAGATTTAAAATTCCATAGTAAACCAAATTTAATTATTAAATTATTATCATAAATAAAGTCTAAAGATTCAATTCAAAACAAAATTGACTAATAAAATTTAACTTATTAGAAAACCAATATCACTTTATAGTTTAAATCATTAAACCAACTTTAAGTTAATTTTCATATATCTTAAAATTCAAAAATACTTAATAATTTTTGGAAAATATTATAAAATATATTAACCATGGGCTTGTATAATATTTCTAACCTAGGTCAAGTGAACGGGTATGTATCATTTCAATCCGTAATTTAAAAAGAAAAATCTGGGTTCTATCATTTCAAACCCGCAATCCCAAGTCAAATAAATTACAACAAAAATCACTTGAGCCTATCATTTCAGTTCATAATGATTTTTCCTTATTCTAATGTCCATTCGGGTATGTATCATTTCAATACATAATTATAGGGAACTTTCATTGTGAGGAACAGTAAATAAATGAACAGTAGAACATATAATATCATATCAGATGATGTAACAAATATATAAATAGAATTTAACATCATATAATCATATCACAGGCATATATGAACACATTAACATAACATATAAATTTTCTACAATTCACATGCCATTGTTTCACAATTATAAAAGTACGTATGTTGGGAGTGATAAACTCACCTTTAAAGGTAGAGATCAAATTCAAAACACAAATCCAAACTCCGCAAAGCATGAAAAGGCACGACTAGATTGGCACGAATTCGACACAACTGATAGATAAGAATTGATGAAATCAAATCAGACTGGATCGATGAAGATAATTAATATAAGTGAATTGATAAAGATATAACCTAATATTTATATATACACAAAAATCATATTCTAATTTCGACACCTATTAAATTAAATATCATAATATTATAAAATAAACAACTATATATCTAAACTATCATACATACTGTAATAGATAATATAGATCAGCAAGCAAATCCACCTTTACATTATTCATAAAGTCAACAGACTACAACCTTACATTATATATATATATATATATATATATATATATATATATATATATATATATATATATATATATATATATATATATATATGTAGGCTGTACCAAAACTTGCATTTCTCTATTATATATTAAAAATTTTTAAACCAAATGGTATATATGTTTTAAAACCCAACCTTATCTACATACTAATATGTACTAACATTGTATATTGGGAAGAAAGACATATATTAGCTATATATATATATATATCTTTTCAAATCAAAGGTTATAAACCCATAACATATGCAGACCACACACATTCTTATACTAAGATATATGTAAATAAACCAACCTATAAACTTACCTATATGCAGAATCTTACAATATATATAATTTTATATAAATAGAGCTTATAAATCAAAATCAATGTATCCTATATAATATATATATAAGCAACATGACATATTTATCTTATAACAGACAAAACTTAAAACAGAAGTATATATATATACTTAAGCACTCCAGGTAAGATTAAGAATTTCAGAAACAAATAAATATATATATATATAGATTTACACAGATTATAAAATATAAACATATATATAGACTATTTTACTCAATCTATAATATATACGCATCAAACTATATTTATAGACTATTGTATTATAAACAACAACACTTTAAACATGCATACTTATGATAATGTAAACCAGGCTATGCAGACAAAAAATGCAGCACAGACACTTATTTTATAACCTATAAGTAATATACAAACAAATTTATGAATGTAATATATATAAAATAGATCTAAAAAATATATATGTACATACATATATATATATGCCTTCTAATTTTCAAAAAACTGTTGTAACGAGAAGGAGACGAGAGGTGATCTTGGCGGAGAAAGCAGTCGGCTGACGACACACGGCTTGGATGTGGAGGAAGAATGGCTGGGTGAGTTTGATTTGATGGAGTTATCGAGCTTGCGGTGGTGTGCTTCCGCCTGTGGCCGAGACGAAGGGTTAGAGGATGCCTCGCCTGGGTGGAAGAGGCTATACCAAAGCAAGGAAAAATAGCCAGGGCGGGCTGAGGCTGCTAGGGGAGAGGAGGTGCGAATGCATGGTCTCAGGTTATAGGAGACTTCGGCATGAGAGAGAGAGAGAGAGGGATGGAGTAGATCGGTTGATGTGTGAAGGTCTGGAGTTGCACGATGGGAGAGAAGATAGGAAGTGGCAGGAGAAAGATATGAGGTTTTAGACAAAAAAATGATAGAGCCAAATAAGAACAGAGGAGAAGGCAAAATGAACGGAAGACAAATGAACAACCAAATAATAAAAAAACTTTGAAGGAGACGTGTTTCTCAATGCAAACAGTTTTTTTTACGAAATAAATTATATTACTTTATAACAGAAGAAATGAACCGACCACAATAAATGCAAACGTATACAAATGTATACGTTTTGATTTTCAAATGGTTATGGCAACGGTCACCGTTGGATTGAGCAAATAATTAAAGCAATAAATTTTTGTTTTAGGTAGTACGTTTTCAAATTTTAAAAGCAAAGGAAAAGGAAAAATCACCATTTGGTATCGTTACAACGAACCGATATCATCGTTTTCGTCTCGTACCGGGCCTCAAAATACAGAAATAAATATACTGTGGAGACCCGCATGACGAGACGATCAAAACAGTATATAGATATCAGTGGTATGATCATCCGATCAAAAGTCGATAATCGGTACCGATAATGCTGCTAATATGCCAGAAATAAGATAAATGAAGAAATAGACGTCCAAATTTAGAGAAACGAAATATGACGTCTTACTTAGAAGATGATTTACAAATTTATTGTGTAAAACTATTCAGGTTTGGAAAACATTTTTTTACCATCAAATTTAACTGATATAAATTCAAATAGAATTACACATGAAAAATAAACTTCCATATTTTCCGATGAAAAGTTACCATTTGCTATGTTTAATTAGACGTATTTCAAATATTAAATTTTTAATTCCAAATTTAATTCCTTAAAATTTCACAAAATTCAATTAAATATGTTAATAAAACAAATAAAATTATTAAAAATTTACGGGTCGTTACACTCTCCCCCACTCAAAACTTTTCGTCCCCGAAAAGGAAGGAGGTAGGAGAATAGAACAACCAGAAAGAAAATAGATTAGAAAAACAAAATAAAACAATTGACTAAAATCATAAATTTGCATAGTCATTTATTATACTCATATTTATTCAATAAATTTAATTCTTCTTTATTCCAAATTATTTTTGAATTTATTCCACTTAATATATCCTATCACATATATTAAGTATATTTACACTTATTATAACTACTCCAATTTATTTATAATTTCCTTTAACACCATTTTAAATCATAAATTATTCACTTAACTTTTATTCTGTTTACCTTTATTAATCTTTTATAACTAAAATTTTAGTGTATAACATATATTATAACCCTCAAATTTCATTTATAAAAATCCTTTTATATTGTACATTATCCAATTACATTGTTAACTTCTGAATGATTTAGGTAAGTTATATTGGGGTGCAACTGAATATTATACAAATAAAATTTTCAAATTCAATTACCTCAAGTTAGAACATTTATTCAACAATTTTGATTTCCTTTTATGATTGAAATTATCCTTTATGATAAAATTTTAAGAATTAAATTTCCGATTAACTTCAAACTATTCAAGGTAAATAAATATATATACATAATATATATCAAATCAAATTTGAAATCATATACCAATATATATATTATAAATCAAGTCATATTTTAGAAATTCAAATCGATTAAATTTTTCAAAACAAAACTGTAGCAAGGCTACAAGATGGTCTCTTCACTTCGAAACTCGAAAATGAACGTCGATGATGCTGTAGTCATCACCGAAATTATTTTCCAACAACAGAGAAAAGAGCACTGATATAAACATTTAAAATTCTTTGTGTAACGACCCAGAATTTTTGATAATTAAAATTCGGATATTTAATTGATTTTAAATATTAATAAAAGGAATTTAGAAGTCGGATAATTTATTTATCGAATATTGGGTTTACCTGGGTAATTAAATCGATAATTTAATAGTTGTAATTCCAGAAATAATTGAAATCTGGATTAAATGTGATTGAAAACGATTTGGAAAATTTTATTTAATCATACTGGAGTTATAGAAAGGTTATAGAACTTTTAAAATTGAATTTGAAGTTAATCTGTGAAAATTGAATATTTTAATATTTAATTATCGACTGAAAAATAGCCAATTTTCGAACAGTCTCAGAATTGGACGAGACCAGTTCCATTGGATCCGTAATAGTTAGTTATTATCGGATTTCAATTTTCGTATCCATCGGAGTTGTCATTTGACCGTGGCAGCTCGAAACGCGTCGAAATTATTTTAATTTTTATTCGACGAGTTAAAATAGTCATTTTTCGAACCGTCTCGGATTTCGACGAAACCAGTTTCATCGGATCCGTAATGTGAAATTATTGCATGGTTTCAAATTTCATAATTTTTGGATGTACCGTTTGTCCGGTACAAATTAAAACGCCTCGAAATCGATTTAAATCGGTTTAATTTAAATTGATCGTTTATTGTCATATCTCACACATACGATCGAATTAGCTTCCGAAACCTGTTCCATTGCGTTCGGAACGCGGGGTAAACCTTAGAAACGTCAGCCGGCACGCTCGATTTGGAGTTCGGAAAATCCGGGGTGTATAGTGTTTTGAGACGTTTTCTATAAAAGCCCTTCCTATCTTCACTTTTGCAACCAAAATGAAAACCTAACCCTAATTTTCGTTCCAGCCGCCATTCACAATTTCAATGGCCAGAAAACTCCCAATCTCTTCCTCCGATTTCTCAAAATCTATACATTGAATTGAAAACTTATCAACTAGCAAAATGTAGAGGACTACGAGATCTTGTATATCAACGGTGGTGATCGAGTATTACGCGGCAGATCATCGACAAATTGCCTTCAAAGGCGATGGCTTTAGGTCACGTTTTCTGGCCGGTGGTGGCGCTAGGGGGGTGCGGTCGGAGGCTGGGGGGAGCTCTCGCGTGGGCGCACGTGATGGCGCCATCTGATCGTCGGAGGAGTCGTCGTGGCTGCGTGCGACATTAGGGTTAAGGGCGGCAGTTCGATTTCTTGAACGCGACCTGGAAGAAACGCGCGCGCGCGCGAGGGAGAAGGAGATGGGCGTGCCAGATCTGATGTTGCAAAGATGAAAGGCCCAGATTCATTTAGGTTAAAAATTATTAAAGGAAATTGTATATTAATTTGTATTTAAATTTGTACAAACTTTAAAACGTCATATCTCTTTCATACGAGATCGAAAAAATGCGAAATCAGTTGCGTTGGAATCGTATGGACGAGCACTACGCGATGGAACTGGATTGGAAGCAATTGGAGCTAGTTTGAATTTCGGGTAAAATTAAACGCGCGTTTAATTTTATTCGAAATAAACGCTGGATCGGAATTTAAAATCACGGTGAGATTTTTCTCACTCGATCGAAACGTGGATTTTACAGTTATTAATATGATTTGTTTGACTGATTGATTGCTGTTGATATTAGATATAGTAGGATATATCTATATATATATAGCAATATATACATATTGGCATATGTATATATTGGATTGATTGATTCCCGCCTCGTATAGCGGATGAGACCCTATTGCGCCGTTAGTAAGCGGATTTTTATAAAACCTATATACCGCGATAATTCCGTACTGGAGCGGAATTGGTATTGTGCTAACATCTGTGGATGCAGGAAAACAGGTTGGAGGGATCCAACTGGATTCCTCACCGTATTGATTATTTACAGATATTTTGATATATTCTGTTATCATATTGATATATGATATTGACTGTTGTGATGGACTGATTGATGCTGTTGCATCATCGGATTCAGTTTTGAAATGTAAAAATAACGACTTTTACTTTAAAAAGGTTTTTAAAGTGATTTTTGAAAATATACGTTTTATGGAATTTTTGAATCGATTATAAACGTAAAATTTTAAAGTTATAAAAGTTAAGACCTTTGTGAAATATAACCGAAAAGTGATTTTTGGAATAAACAGTTGATTGATTTATAAAATGGTTTAAGTTGAGATTTTTAAAATATTATAAACGGTTTACTTAAAAGGGTTATAAAGTTGACACTTTATAAATTAAAATGTTGGTATTATAAAACGAGTTTTTATAAGCATTAAAATGAATTTTTAAGAATTTATAAATAAATGGAATTTATAAATTGTGAACTTATAAATGGAGATGATTTTGTAAAATAAAGGAATTATAAGTATTTGACTTATAATATGGATTGTTGGTATAAGATTTGAGTTATGAATTAAATTTGTTAATTCAGGGAATTTTTATAAATCGAAGTTTATAAATAGGGAAAGAATTTATAGACATAGTTTATAAATTCGAAATCAATGGAATTTGTTAAATTGAATATAGAAAGTTATTAAAGGAAGTATATTCGCGATTTTGGATAGCGAATTTTTATTGAAATAAAATGTGTAGAAATTGTTAAAATTGGGATAGTGATTATATTCACGATTTTGGATAGTGAATATATATTATTGAATAAAATCAATATATTTTGGGAAAAGGAATATGGTTAAATGAAGTTGTTTTAAAAGAGGTTTTAAAATGAGTTGAATATCGAAATCATAGATTTCAACATTTATTGTTGAAATAGACGTTTTCGAGAAATAAGGAAATGGTGGACTATAACACAGTTGTTATAGTAAATGATTTCCGAAAGGAAATGTTTTTATATAGTATTGGGATTTATATATCTATCTAAATTTCGAATCCCAATACTAGTGATTTTGAGTCGTCGTAACGATGTTTTACGTAACATTCGTTTTGACTCAAATAAAGGTGTTAAAAGAACGTTTTCCTTAAAGAATGAATTCATACTTAAATTTGATTTAAGTATATTGAATATTTTCAAATGTTGAAAATAAATGATTTGTGAAATACTTATTATTAAATAAGTATGGAAATGCTTTTCCAAAATGAAATGAAACGTTTTGAGGTTTTATCTTCTTAAAGATAAAATGAAAATTGAATATTTGAAATCGATTTGAGAATCGTATATCAGTAGATATTTTGAAATATAAATTCAATATGGAATTTATAAAAGAAAGGGAAACTGTTTAGAAAAATAAACGTCGATTTATTTTGAAGTGTGGAAATTTTATATCTAGTAAAGATATTTTGGAAGATAAAATAATTTGGGAAAATTATTTGGAATCTGATGATGTTGCGCATCTTTATTGATAGTTAAATAACCGACTATCAATAATTACCTTTAGATAGGTATTTGTTGTGAATGGGATGAATTTGAATGCCACACTTATTTTTGAATAAACGCTCACTATTCGGGTTAGCCGGGAAAGGACCATGGGGTCGTATAACCCATTCCGAATATGTGATACGTCGTTATGAATTGCATTTGAAGACCGATGTTGAAGACCGGATATTTTTGAAAACGGAAGGATTACCGTCGAGTTACTCTACATCGGCTGATCTCCGATTTAGAGGTTTTTATCACCCTTAGTGACGGGAAGTCCTGACGTGATTGAAAATTACCCGGATATGCAAGGGCTTCGTGAGAAGTGCCTTCGGTTCTGTTCGATCCCGGAACAGACTTGTATGGATTGTGTGTCTGACGTTACAATTTGAGATATAAAGCTGATTTCTTTCAAATACATTTCTGTTGGTGGCGGAGAATTTATTCTCTTAGCTTAACACCCTTCTCTGAGACGTACGAGCTCAGAGGTTATGTAGTTGAAATTTATCGGCGATATATCCCAATTTGGTAACGTGGCATACTAAGTGTTGCTGTGAAATGATCAGTGTTTGATCATTTGTGATATGATCATTTGTTTGATCTTATATCTTTGTGATCATAGGTTGATCATTTTTGTTTGACCCGAAGCAGGGCTTTTTGAGAAAGCGTAGCTTTGTGGACGACACTTCGTCGAGCCTCACACCCCGGAAATGGTCGAAACAGGAAGGATGCAGCAAGGTTCTAGGGAGTAGCGCCCCTTAGTGTATGTCATTCCTTCTGGATAGAGGTGGTATCATGGTATGGAGCCCAGATACTTAACCTATGTGGTTGCTGCATTATTATCTATGTGGTTTGTTGGAAATCAGGGATCCTCGGGAAGATCGGTTACGATCGGGGGATGGCATACGCGTGTCAGTAGTTACCTATTTTTGCAGAGGTAACCCGGCCTTGTGTTGGCAGAGATCCGGTTAGGTTCTCGGGTCGTCTATTCCAGGGACGTACCCATCGTGGATAGGAAGTTCCTTGGCCTGACCATTTGTTGGAAATCCAAACTCCAATACGAACTCTGTACGGTATTAGTTGTAGAACCTGCCATTTACGTACGGTGGTCACCACTGTTTAGATGGTAGCTATAGTAGGCATACGATACTGGTCGTATGTTGGCTAAGATTAATATTATACTTTCGAAATGATTTCTACACTATGCACTAATAATAATATCAAAAATGATTTGATTTTGCGTAGTAAGCATCTTTGACTATCATAAGAAGAAATCTCCTCCAATTCTGCGTTTGCATTGTGTGTGTGGTGGGAGGTCTTATGGTAGTCTCATTTTCCAAAAAGCATTGCGAATTTGTTTTATTTTCTTTGTGAAAGAATAACTGTTTTACGATCTCACACCAGTCACCATGACTGACTCGGAGTTTATTGTTCCCTTCTAAACTCTGGGTGCCCACCATTTTCCACACGGGCAGCCTAGAGTTATGTTATCAGGATATTTTGGATATTCTGGAGCTTTGGAGATAAGCTGGATGGCGAGACGTAGTACTTGTATCTGATATATTTATTCCGCTGTGTATTCTGTATGAGGACAAGTTATATAACTGTCCATTGTTGTATATTGACTCTGATGATTGATGTATGTATAAAATGATATAGCTCTTTGTTTTAAAAGACTAGTGTTTATTTATTATATATTATTCCGCTGCGATGTGTGAGATTCTGATATTGTTTCTGTTTCTGATGTTGTTCTGTTGTTCTTCTTTCTTTTTCTTCTATCTTCTTCTTCTACCTTTTTCTTCTTTCTTAAAACCATAACTTTTCGGGTTTCCGGCATTCGATGGCTCAGCAGTCGATAAAGTGAGTATCGATGTTGAATTTTCGAAAGTCGAAAATTTTCGGGATGTTACATTTGGTATCAGAGCATATGGTTAAGCGACAACCCTGCTCTGTTGGGTGTTACTCATTAGAGATAGAGTCAGTAGTACTCTAGAATGAGTTGAGTGTAATAATAGATACGAGTGCGTATTTGTTAGTGAATATAATTTTTTTTTATATTGTGATGATTGGTTTGTTGAGTGGTATATGGATTCTGGTCGGTATTGTCCGTACAACTCTATCGATAGGGATCTCTAAACACTTGAATAGAACAATTCGGCACAATATTGTTTTAAATAGGGTAAATGAGATAATTTTGCCCAAAACTATTTTTGTATAGAAAAGAAATCACCTTCTATGAATTATTATAGTATATGGTTGCATGGTTGTTAGAAGTAATAATATTAATTTATTATCATTGAAATTGAATAAGAAATTGAAATCGTAACTCCAAAGTTAAGAAATAAATTCACATCAAATGAAATTTGAGAATATACATTATAAATGTGAATGGTAATTTAAAACGGAATTCCAGAGGAGTTTTTGGAAAGGTTTTGAAGAGAATTTGAAAATTTTGGAGATTTGAAAAGTTTAAATCATTTTTGATTTGAAAATGAATTCCAAAGGTTTTGAAAAGTATTTTGGAAGAGATGAGAGCTCTAAACTCTTTTCGGTCGCTGGAAAATAATTCTGATGATGATCGCGACATCACCGGTGTTCATTTTCGGGTTTCCAAAAGAGGAATTGCTGCCAAATTGTTTTAAATGGAAGTCGTTTTGAAAAATTTGGATTTGGTTTTAGAAATTCAAAGGATAAATTGAATTGATTTCAAAATGGTTTTTGAAAGGGTGAAAAGACTCTGGAATACTATATAAAAATCTTATGGAATATTATTAAGTTGATAACTTATACAAATTGGATTTTGGTAGAATAAATTTAACTTAAAGGATGGAGTTAAATTAATGTAAGCACAAGTGAATCAATTTAATGAAAGTAAATTGAATGTTGAAAAATTCATTTCAAATTTGTAAAGTAAAGTATTGAAATAAGATTAGTTGGAAGTGAACTAAAGATAATCGATAAAATTCAATATTCAGAAGATAAATTGAATTGAATTGAAATTGTGAATTGAATTCAAATGAATTTGAAAATGCAAAATTGAACGAAATTGAATATATAACTTCAATAGTGAATTAGAGATGATATAAGCAGTTATATTAAAAATTTTGTAATTGAATGTACGAAATGATTTGAATGTGTAACTAGATGTTATGGCTAGTAGGACATACAGGTGTTATAAAAGGAAATGGAATTTTGATTTTGAAGAAAATTTGAATTGCTCGGAAAAGGTATGTATTTAAATTCCAATATGAGATTTGATGACTTATTTCTCTAGCCGCTTGGCTTTTTCTTTTTCTTTTTGGAATCTGAGAGTCCGTAGGGACGTTTTCTAGTCGTGCCGTATTAGCCGCGCAAAGGAGACGCTGGCGAAATTTTTCGAAAATTTAGAGCGTTAGAAAATTTTTGTGAAAATTTTGAAAGTTTAAAATTTGAATTTAAACTCAAATTTGAATTTTGAAGTAAACAATGTTGTTTTGAAACTTATAATTGAAGTTGAAATGTTAGTTGAATGATAACGAATCTTTATTAGAAAGATTTGTTTTGAAAATTTGAGAAAACTATTGAATTGTGAAAAATAGTAGACGAGTTAAGGACCTTTCTTCCTAACTTGTAATTTCGAGGACGAAATTCTTTTAAGGGGGGAAGTCTGTAACGACCCAGAATTTTTGATAATTAAAATTCGGATATTTAATTGATTTTAAATATTAATAAAAGGAATTTAGAAGTCGGATAATTTATTTATCGAATATTGGATTTACCTGGGTAATTAAATCGATAATTTAATAGTTGTAATTCCAGAAATAATTGAAATCTGGATTAAATGTGATTGAAAACGATTTGGAAAATTTTATTTAATCATACTGGAGTTATAGAAAGGTTATAGAACTTTTAAAATTGAATTTGAAGTTAATCTGTGAAAATTGAATATTTTAATATTTAATTATCGACTGAAAAATAGCCAATTTTCGAACAGTCTCAGAATTGGACGAGACCAGTTCCATTGGATCCGTAATAGTTAGTTATTATCGGATTTCAATTTTCATATCCATCGGAGTTGTCGTTTGACCGTGGCAGCTCGAAACGCGTCGAAATTATTTTAATTTTTATTCGACGAGTTAAAATAGTCATTTTTCGAACCGTCTCGGATTTCGACGAAACCTGTTTCATCGGATCCGTAATGTGAATTTATTGCATGGTTTCAAATTTCATAATTTTTGGATGTACCGTTTGTCCGGTACAAATTAAAACGCCTCGAAATCGATTTAAATCGGTTTAATTTAAATTGATCGTTTATTGTCATATCTCACACATACGATCGAATTAGCTTCCGAAACCTGTTCCATTGCGTTCGGAACGTGGGGTAAACCTTAGAAACGTCAGCCGGCACGCTCGATTTGGAGTTCGGAAAATCCGGGGTGAATAGTGTTTTGAGACGTTTTCTATAAAAGCCCTTCCTATCTTCACTTTTGCAACCAAAATGAAAACCTAACCCTAATTTTCGTTCCAGCCGCCATTCACAATTTCAATGGCCAGAAAACTCCCACTCTCTTCCTCCGATTTCTCAAAATCTATACATTGAATTGAAAACTTATCAACTAGCAAAATGTAGAGGACTACGAGATCTTGTATATCAACGGTGGTGATCAAGTATTACGCGGCAGATCATCGACAAATTGCCTTCAAAGGCGATGGCTTTAGGTCACGTTTTCTGGCCGGTGGTGGCGCTAGGGGGGTGCGGTCGGAGGCTGGGGGGAGCTCTCGCGTGGGCGCACGTGATGGCGCCATCTGATCGTCGGAGGAGTCGTCGTGGCTGCGTGCGACATTAGGGTTAAGGGCGGCAGTTCGATTTCTTGAACGCGACCTGGAAGAAACGCGCGCGCGCGCGAGGGAGAAGGAGATGGGCGTGCCAGATCTGATGTTGCAAAGATGAAAGGCCCAGATTCATTTAGGTTAAAAATTATTAAAGGAAATTGTATATTAATTTGTATTTAAATTTGTACAAACTTTAAAACGTCATATCTCTTTCATACGAGATCGAAAAAATGCGAAATCAGTTGCGTTGGAATCGTATGGACGAGCACTACGCGATGGAACTGGATTGGAAGCAATTGGAGCTAGTTTGAATTTCGGGTAAAATTAAACGCGCGTTTAATTTTATTCGAAATAAACGCTGGATCGGAATTTAAAATCACGGTGAGATTTTTCTCACTCGATCGAAACGTGGATTTTACAGTTATTAATATGATTTGTTTGACTGATTGATTGCTGTTGATATTAGATATAGTAGGATATATCTATATATATATAGCAATATATACATATTGGCATATGTATATATTGGATTGATTGATTCCCGCCTCGTATAGCGGATGAGACCCTATTGCGCCGTTAGTAAGCGGATTTTTATAAAACCTATATACCGCGATAATTCCGTACTGGAGCGGAATTGGTATTGTGCTAACATCTGTGGATGCAGGAAAACAGGTTGGAGGGATCCAACTGGATTCCTCACCGTATTGATTATTTACAGATATTTTGATATATTCTGTTATCATATTGATATATGATATTGACTGTTGTGATGGACTGATTGATGCTATTGCATCATCAGATTCAGTTTTGAAATGTAAAAATAACGACTTTTACTTTAAAAAGGTTTTTAAAGTGATTTTTGAAAATATACGTTTTATGGAATTTTTGAATCGATTATAAACGTAAAATTTTAAAGTTATAAAAGTTAAGACCTTTGTGAAATATAACCGAAAAGTGATTTTTGGAATAAACAGTTGATTGATTTATAAAATGGTTTAAGTTGAGATTTTTAAAATATTATAAACGGTTTACTTAAAAGGGTTATAAAGTTGACACTTTATAAATTAAAATGTTGGTATTATAAAACGAGTTTTTATAAGCATTAAAATGAATTTTTAAGAATTTATAAATAAATGGAATTTATAAATTGTGAACTTATAAATGGAGATGATTTTGTAAAATAAAGGAATTATAAGTATTTGACTTATAATATGGATTGTTGGTATAAGATTTGAGTTATGAATTAAATTTGTTAATTCAGGGAATTTTTATAAATCGAAGTTTATAAATAGGGAAAGAATTTATAGACATAGTTTATAAATTCGAAATCAATGGAATTTGGTAAATTGAATATAGAAAGTTATTAAAGGAAGTATATTCGCGATTTTGGATAGCGAATTTTTATTGAAATAAAATGTGTAGAAATTGTTAAAATTGGGATAGTGATTATATTCACGATTTTGGATAGTGAATATATATTATTGAATAAAATCAATATATTTTGGGAAAAGGAATATGGTTAAATGAAGTTGTTTTAAAAGAGGTTTTAAAATGAGTTGAATATCGAAATCATAGATTTCAACATTTATTGTTGAAATAGACGTTTTCGAGAAATAAGGAAATGGTGGACTATAACACAGTTGTTATAGTAAATGATTTCCGAAAGGAAATGTTTTTATATAGTATTGGGATTTATATATCTATCTAAATTTCGAATCCCAATACTAGTGATTTTGAGTCGTCGTAACGATGTTTTACGTAACATTCGTTTTGACTCAAATAAAGGTGTTAAAAGAACGTTTTCCTTAAAGAATGAATTCATACTTAAATTTGATTTAAGTATATTGAATATTTTCAAATGTTGAAAATAAATGATTTGTGAAATACTTATTATTAAATAAGTATGGAAATGCTTTTCCAAAATGAAATGAAACGTTTTGAGGTTTTATCTTCTTAAAGATAAAATGAAAATTGAATATTTGAAATCGATTTGAGAATCGTATATCAGTAGATATTTTGAAATATAAATTCAATATGGAATTTATAAAAGAAAGGGAAACTGTTTAGAAAAATAAACGTCGATTTATTTTGAAGTGTGGAAATTTTATATCTAGTAAAGATATTTTGGAAGATAAAATAATTTGGGAAAATTATTTGGAATCTGATGATGTTGCGCATCTTTATTGATAGTTAAATAACCGAGTATCAATAATTACCTTTAGATAGGTATTTGTTGTGAATGGGATGAATTTGAATGCCACACTTATTTTTGAATAAACGCTCATTATTCGGGTTAGCCGGGAAAGGACCATGGGGTCGTATAACCCATTCCGAATATGTGATACGTCGTTATGAATTGCATTTGAAGACCGATGTTGAAGACCGGATATTTTTGAAAACGGAAGGATTACCGTCGAGTTACTCTACATCGGCTGATCTCCGATTTAGAGGTTTTTATCACCCTTAGTGACGGGAAGTCCTGACGTGATTGAAAATTATCCGGATATGCAAGGGCTTCGTGAGAAGTGCCTTCGGTTCTGTTCGATCCCGGAACAGACTTGTTTTGATTGTGTGTCTGACGTTACAATTTGAGATATAAAGCTGATTTCTTTCAAATACATTTCTGTTGGTGGCGGAGAATTTATTCTCTTAGCTTAACACCCTTCTCTGAGACGTACGAGCTCAGAGGTTATGTAGTTGAAATTTATCAGCGATATATCCCAATTTGGTAACGTGGCATACTAAGTGTTGCTGTGAAATGATCAGTGTTTGATCCTTTGTGATATGATCATTTGTTTGATCTTATATCTTTGTGATCATAGGTTGATCATTTTTGTTTGACCCGAAGCAGGGCTTTTTGAGAAAGCGTAGCTTTGTGGACGAGACTTCGTCGAGCCTCACACCCCGGAAATGGTCGAAACAGGAAGGATGCAGCAAGGTTCTAGGGAGTAGCGCCCCTTAGTGTATGTCATTCCTTCTGGATAGAGGTGGTATCATGGTATGGAGCCCAGATACTTAACCTATGTGGTTGCTGCATTATTATCTATGTGGTTTGTTGGAAATCGGGGATCCTCGGGAAGATCGGTTACGATCGGGGGATGGCATACGCGTGTCAGTAGTTACCTATTTTTGCAGAGGTAACCCGGCCTTGTGTTGGCAGAGATCCGGTTAGGTTCTCGGGTCGTCTATTCCAGGGACGTACCCATCGTGGATAGGAAGTTCCTTGGCCTGACCATTTGTTGGAAATCCAAACTCCAATACGAACTCTGTACGGTATTAGTTGTAGAACCTGCCATTTACGTACGGTGGTCACCACTGTTTAGATGGTAGCTATAGTAGGCATACGATACTGGTCGTATGTTGGCTAAGATTAATATTATACTTTCGAAATGATTTCTACACTATGCACTAATAATAATATCAAAAATGATTTGATTTTGCGTAGTAAGCATCTTTGACTATCATAAGAAGAAATCTCCTCCAATTCTGCGTTTGCATTGTGTGTGTGGTGGGAGGTCTTATGGTAGTCTCATTTTCCAAAAAGCATTGCGAATTTGTTTTATTTTCTTTGTGAAAGAATAACTGTTTTACGATCTCACACCAGTCACCATGACTGACTCGGAGTTTATTGTTCCCTTCTAAACTCTGGGTGCCCACCATTTTCCACATGGGCAGCCTAGAGTTATGTTATCAGGATATTCTGGATATTCTGGAGCTTTGGAGATAAGCTGGATGGCGAGACGTAGTACTTGTATCTGATATATTTATTCTGCTGTGTATTCTGTATGAGGACAAGTTATATAACTGTCCATTGTTGTATATTGACTCTGATGATTGATGTATGTATAAAATGATATAGCTCTTTGTTTTAAAAGACTAGTGTTTATTTATTATATATTATTCCGCTGCGATGTGTGAGATTCTGATATTGTTTCTGTTTCTGATGTTGTTCTGTTGTTCTTCTTTCTTTTTCTTCTATCTTCTTCTTCTACCTTTTTCTTCTTTCTTAAAACCATAACTTTTCGGGTTTCCGGCATTCGATGGCTCAGCAGTCGATAAAGTGAGTATCGATGTTGAATTTTCGAAAGTCGAAAATTTTCGGGATGTTACACTTTGGAAACAATTTCTACTCGAAAATAATTTAAATAATATATCCTTTCAAAACTTTAAAACCCAAAGTTTGAAATCTTCGAAAATTAAATTCTCAATTCTTGTTTTAAATTCATTTAAATTTCCAAATTAATTTATAACCATGTTTTATAGTTCAACTATTTATATATGAGCAAAGCCAATGATTACAATATATATACAAATCAAATATTATTTCTTAACATCCAATTCAATTAACTATAAAATTTCAGAAAATTATACATATATATATATAATATGATTATACAAAATTTCTCGTTTACCAAGTTTGAAAACAATATGGTGTCAGTTTGCTCCGTTCAAGTGTTTTGGAGATCCTATCTATAGCTATGATCAAACTAACAGATCGGAAACCCAAATCAACATCAACAACTCAAACAACATAATATATATTAAAATATTTAAATATTAGTTTACAAAATACACTTCAAGAATGATTTGAAGATAAGTTGGAAACAAAAGACAAGATGATTAAATAACAGAATAAGGGAATGAATAAGCTTATATAAATCGTGGGCAACCATAATCAGGTCAACCGTGATTTCAAGAATAAGATCGATGTAGAGTTCTGGGACAAACCTATATCTGATCTCAAGAAATAGAATTCATGATAACAAAAGATAGATAGCGTTGTAAACCGAGGATGTAGAAATCTTCGGTGAATCCATACTTCTTGTAAAGGAGGTTCACCCCTTTACAATCATTCGAAGATTGGAGAGACCGCCTATTCATTATAAAGATCATTCGAAGTGGAGTTATGGGATACTCCAGAATCAAAAGAAGACAAATAGGGAGAGACAAGAATGGATTAGGGAACCGCAGGGAACGTTCCAAAATCCAAAATAAATCGAGTCAAAAAGAAAAAGATTCAAACTCGAACGAAGGTGATTCTGTAAATAAATTTACTATATATGCTAAGTTTTGCCTAGAGCCAAATCTTGATACCAACTGTAACAACCCAATATTTTGGACCATTCAAATCAACAATAAATCCACAAATGTTGGACTTGAATAATTAAATAAAATAGATTGTAAATAAAATTTGGCAAAACTCAGAATATACAGTAAATAAATCACAGATCACAGACACAGAGTAATATAGCAATGCAGCGGAAGCAAGAAATAGTAGTTCATGAAGCTACTATATATAATAACAGAGTTCAACAAGATACAATAGAAATCACGAATACAAAGATGTCGCAATACAATAGTCAAATACAAGATCTGAATACATCACTGGAATCAACTGGATAACCGAAAGCGAAATAGATAGGTGGATCTCCAAGAAAGCTCCAAATCCAAGGTGAGTCTCAAATGCTATATCACTCAGTCTGACCCGAGCGTAAAGCAAAACACAAAACACTCAAGTCAGGACATACATACTTATACAATGTAAACCAACTCAAGTGAACTGTAATATAAAGGTACAAGTAACTTAAAGAATGCTTGGGATCACCCATTCTTTAAGGATCCGATAAACTATTTACTATGTAGTAATATTTCGCCAATATAATAATGTCTATAGTAAAATAAACTTACTTTTAAATAGCATTAAGGGATTACCCATATAGCCCTTAACACATAATAGTGCCAATTGTCTATACAGTACCTGCATACCTCCTGATCGGGAGGCTACGAGAAGATACTCCATAGGTACGACACAAATAGAAACTCGTAGTAAAGCTCGATATGGTAGGTGACATGGCACAACTAGGCAATGCCAGGGTAGATATACAAATTACGCATCCGGGCTGGTGGAAACGCATAGCAGCCACTACCGCCCACCTCGGAACACACTCCCAAATCAAAAATCGAAGGGTGGCCACCAAATCAATCACAAAGTAATAGAATGGTATCGAAGAAATGCGTCCGATCAGAGGTGCTACCTCATTGGCCCTAGAATCGCTCATGTTTTAGCCACCTTATGCCAACTCTCGGGAGTCGGGTCCACGTTCATACCTTAATAGGATCGTCGCCACCATCCTACTTCATTCTGGAATCTGCACTGCGTACACGGTTGTCAAAGTGGTTTTCGGTATCGACAGAGAGTATGCCTATATCCGATCCCGGTCTCTTTGCCAACCAATCGTTATTATAACCCATGGATATTTATTTCAAAATAATTTATAATTCAAAACCAAATATCATATTCAAACCTAGTTTATACTTCAAAAGCAAAATATCATTTGAACAAATCCAAATATCCAATCACTGAATATTTCTTTCAATTTATTTAAACTTGAAATATTCCTTTTTAAATCATCTTAAACCAAAACCACTTTTATAAAGCCATATTCTTAAGTCTTAAATTGCAAATCAATATATTCAAAACAATTCTTAATTAAATACTATTTCAAATAAATTCATTTCCAAAAATCATAGTACTTTCAAGGTTATGACACCTTTGAAACCAAACACTTTGAAACCATACTACTTTGAAATCATAACTCTTTTGAAATGTTATTACTTGGAAATCATAATGTTTAGAAAAATCATAACGCCCTTAAAATAATAATCATTACCAAATTTATAACATTTCAAAGATCATTCATTTGGTTATAAAATTTCCAAAACATTGTATTTTCAGCAAACAACAACACTTATAAAGTGTTACAGTAGATGTATTAGTAATATTTCAAAACATTGTCAAATTCAGAAACAGCAGCACTTATAAAGTGCTGTAATAGATATTTAGTTATTTTCAAACAGCTTAGTTTCAGAAACAGCAGCACTTATAAAGTGCTATAATAGGTATTTAGTTGTTTCAAAACATAATTAAATTTCAGAACAGCAGCACTTATAAAGTGCTGTAATAGTATTTGGTTATTTCAGAACTTAGTTAAATTTCAGAAATGATAGCAATTAACAAATGCCATCTTAAAACCACAGCATTTTATAAATGCTTCCAGATTTTATTATAACATTTCAGAAACATTAAAACTTCAATTTTAAACATTTTCAACTTATAAAATCATATTTCATGCTTCAGAAAATATACATTTGGATACCAATTATCTTATGGTTAAATAAAATGAAACTTTATAAATAAATATCCAATTTAAACTATAATTCCTTTATTAAGTCAAAAGTACATTTTTATACTTCTTTTATTTTTAACAAATGACTTATTACTTTATTTTAAAATACCCATTTCATAAACAAAATAATCTTATCACCAAATTTACTTAAATTTTCATTTGAAACTAAATTTCCAATTATCAACTTAAGTCATAACTTAAGATACATTTTACCATTTTAAATCATAATTATTTATTTTACAAAATATCCCCATTTCATAAAATAAAATTTATTACCATTACTAATTTAGATTTAAAATTCCATATTAAACCAAATTTAATTATTAAATAATTTATCATAAATAAAGTCTAAAGATTCAATTCAAAACCAAATTGACTTATAAAATTTAACTTATAGAAAACCAATATCACTTTATACTTTAAATCATTAAACCAACTTTATGTTAATTTTCATATATCTTAAAATTCAAAAATACTTAATAATTTTTGGAAAATATTATAAAATATATTAACCATGGGCATGTATAATATTTTCTAACCTAGGTCAAGTAATATGGAAATGTATCATTTCAATCCGTAATTTAAAAAGAAAAATTCAGGTTCTATCATTTCAAACCCGCAATCCGAAGTCAAATAAAATCCAATAAAAATCACTCGAGCCTATCATTTCAGCTCATAATGATTTTTCCTTATTCTAATGTCCGTTCGGGTATGTATCAACCCATGGTGATAGGGAACTTGCAGTGTGAGGAACAGTAAATAAATGAACAGTAGAACATATAATATCATATTAGATGATGTAACAAATATATAAACAGAATTTAACATCATATAATCATATCACAGGCATATATGAACATATTAACATAACATATAAATTTTCTACAATTCACATGCCTTTGTTTCACAATTATAAAAGTACGTATGTCGAGAGTGATAAACTCACTTTTAAAGCTAGAGATCAAATTCAAAACACAAATCCAAACTCCGCAAAGCACGAAAAGGCACGACTAGATTGGCATGAATTCAACACAACTGATAGATAAGAATTGATAAAATCAAATCAGAATGGATCGATGAAGATAATTGGTATAAGTGAATTGATAAAGATATAACCTAAAATTTATATATATACAAAAATCATATTCTAATTTCAACACCTATTAAATTAAATATCATCATATTATAAAATAAACAACTATATATCTAAACTATTATACATACTGTAATAGATAATATAGATTAGCAAGCAAATCCACCTTTACATTATTCATAAAGTCAACAGACTACAACTTACATTATATATATGTAGGCTATACCAAAACTTACATATCTCTATTATATATTAAACAGTTTTAAACCAAATGGTATATATGTTTTAATACCCAACCTTTTGTACATACTAATATGTACCGACATTGTATATTGGGAAGAAAGACATATATTAGCTATATATATATATCTTTTCAAATCAAAGGTTATAAACCCATAACATATGCCAGACCACACACATTCTTATACTAATATATATGTAAATAAACCAACTTATAAACTTACCTATATGCAGAATCTTACAATATATATAATTTTATATAAACGTAGCTTATAAATCAAAATCAATGTATCCTATATAATATACATATAAGCAACATGACATATTTATCTTATAATTGACAAAACTTAAAACAGAAGTATATATATACTTAAGCACTCTAGGTAAGGTTATGAATTTCAGAAATAAATAAATATATATATATATATAGATTTACACAGATTATAAAATATAAACATATATATATAGACTATTTTACTCAATCTATAATATATACGTATCAAACTATATTTATAGACTATTGTATTATAAACAACAACACTTTAAACATGCATACTTATAATAATGTAAACCAGGCTATGTAGACAACAAATGCAGCACAGACACTTAGTTTATAACCTATAAGTAATATACAAACAAATTTATGAATGTAATATATATAAAATACCTCTAAACAATATATATGTACATATATATGCCTTCTAATTTTTAAAAAACTGTTGTAACGAGAAGGAGACAAGAGGTGATCTTGGCGGAGAAAGCGGCGCGGCTGATGGCGCACGGCTTGGATTTGGTGGAAGAACGGCTGGGTGAGTTTGATTTGATGGAGTTGTCGAGCTTGTGGTGGTGTGCTTCCGGCTGTGGCCGAGACAAAGGGATGGAGGATGCCTCGCCTAGGTGGAAGAGGCTATACGAAAGCAAGGAAAAACAGCCAGGGCAGGCTGAGGTTGCTAGGGGAGAGGAGGTGCGAATGCACGGTCTCAGGTTATGGGAGACTTCGGCATGAGAGAGAGAGGGATGGAGTAGATCGGTTGATGTGTGAAGGTCTGGAGTTGCATGATGGGAGAGAAGGTAGGAAGTGGCAGGAGAAAGATATGAGGTTTTAGACAAATAAAATGACAGAGCCAAATAAGCACAGAGGAGAAGGCAAAATGAACGGAAGACAAATGAACAGCCAAATAATAGAATTTTTTTTTGAAGGAGACGTGTTTCTCAATGCAAACAGTTTTTTTTACGAAATAAATTATATTACTTTATAACAGAAGATATGAACCGACCACAATGAATGCAAACATATACAAATTTATACGTTTTGATTTTCAAATGGTTATAGCAACGGTCATCCTTGGATTGAGGAAATAATTAAAGCAATAAATTTTCTTTTAGGCAGTACGTTTTCGAATTTTGAAATCAAAGGAAAAGAAAAAATCACCATTTGGTACCGTTACAACGGACTAATATCATCGTTTTCGTCTCGTACCGGGCCTCAAAATACAGAAATAAATATACTATGGAGACCCGCACGACGAGACGATCAAAATGGTATATAGATATCAGTGGTATGATCGTCCGATCAAAAGTCGATAATCGGTACAGATAATGCTGCTAATATGCCAGAAATAAGATAAATGAAGAAAGAGACGTCCAAATTTGGAGAAACGAAATATGACGTCTTACTTAGAAGATGATTTACAAATTTATTGTGTAAAAATATTCAGGTTTGGAAAACATTTTATTACCATCAAATTTAACTGATATAAATTCAAATAGGATTACACATGAAAAATAAACTTCCATATTTTTCGATGAAAATTTACCATTTGCTATGTTTAATTAGACGTATTTCAAATGTTAAATTTTTAATTCCAAATTTAATTCCTTAAAATTTCACAAAATTCAACTAAATATGTTAATAAAACAAATAAAATTATTAAAAATTTATGGGTCGTTACATGTACCATCACATTTTCAAAGTGTTATGAATGCTAAAAATACAATGTTTTGGAAATGTTATAATTTAATGAATGAACTTAGAATTGCTACAACTTTGGAAATGAATATTATTTTTGAATGATATTGACCTTGAATTTAAATGGTTTAAATGAATATGTTTTGATTTGAAATATAAACCATTTTGAATTTATAACCACGGGTTATAATAATGATTGGTTGTTAAAGAAACCGAGATCGGATATGGACATACTCTCTGTCGATACCGAAAACTACTTTAACAACTGCGTACACGGTGGAGATTCCAGAATGAAGTAGGATGGTGGCGACGATCCTAAGGTATTTACGTGGACCTAACTCCCGTGACTTAGCATAAGGTGGCTAAAACAGGAGCGAATCCGGGCTAATGAGGTGGCTTCTCTTATCGGACGCATTCCATCGTATACCATTCTATTACTTTGTGATTGATTGGGTGCACCCCTTGATTCGGGAGTGTGGCTCGAGTTGGGCGATTGCTACGTCTTTGCGTTACCAACAGTCCGGATGCGTAATTGGTATATCTACCCTGGCATTGCCTCGTTGTGCCGTGTCACCTACCATAGCGTGCTTTACTACGAGTTTGATTTGTGTCGTACCTATGTAGTATCCTCTGGTAGCTCCAGTTTACGGGGTATTACGGTACTGTATAGACTATTGGCATACCTAAAATTGTGTTAAGGTGGAAAATGTAAAGCCTTAACGCTATTTTTAAATAGTATACTTTACTGTAGACATTATTATAATAACGTATCTTACTACATAGTAGATAGTTTAACGGATCCTTGAAGGATGGGCGATCCCAAGCATCCTTTAAGTTATTAATGCATTTCTATTACAGTTCACTTGATTTGATTTACATTTTATAAGTATGTATGTCCTGACTCGAGTGTTTGTGTTTTGCTTTACGCTCGGGTCAGCCTGAGTATCACAGCTTTGGATTCACCTTCTGGATCTAGAGATTGGCGGGAGTTTATATGTCTATCTAGTTGTCTTTCCATTTCAGTTATTTCATTCAGCTTTGCTTATGTATTTGTGAACTTATGTATTCAGACTTTTGTTATATCTGTTTTTCATACTATGGTATTTTGTATCTGTTTTGAGACTATGTATTGTAGTGGCTTCATGAACCACTATGTATTTTATTTCCGCTGCGAGTTATTCTAATATTCTATGTTGTGTAGTTAATTCCCCGATATTGCCGCGATATATCCCCGATATATCCCGTAGCGGACTTTTGGGGCAACGATATTCCAATAAAGCGGCCCAATATAGCGGATTCGCTATTATCCCTGATACTGCGGCAATAATCCACTATATCCCCGATTTTGTTGCCCCGCTATATCTCCTTTCCTATAAATAAGCATTTTGCTTGATGTTTTGCTTTTAAGTTTTATGGTAACTTCAAAGTTGATGTAATAATGATGTAACGACCCGGAATTTTCGAACCCGAAAATTCCAGATAGTTAGAAGAAAAAGAAAGAGATAGAAGGAAGAAACAGAAAGAAGAAAGAAGAACAGAGAACACAACATCTCACATTCGCAGCGGATTAAATATAATAACAAATAATAATATCAGTTATACAAGGAAAACTGTATTTGTTAATTACATTTTAATACATCAGAGTTACAACATTCACAAATGTACTAGACAGTTAGAATTAACATGTCTCAGACAACTATAATATATCACAGCGGAATATACTCCATACGTTCCTGCCATCCAGCTCGCCTCCTGAGCTCCAAAACGTCCTTACCTGAAATATGTAATACTCGGTCTGACCCGAGCATTACAACAAAGTAACACCCGGGTCAGGCTGGAAACCAGCGTGAGTAAACCCTTATAATTTGAAATACTAAGGTATAAAACTTATTTGAAACCAGGGTAACTCGTATCTTCTACGTGTTCTTACTTATTATATTCAAACAATTATTTCACAAAATAATATCTAAGTACCGTTACTTAGTTCCAATGGTCCGGATTACTCAATTTATTTCATTCCAGCCTATTTGATTTACAAATCAAATCTATAAAGAATTATAGATTACTAATCGAAGTGGTTTCGGGTATTTACTAATACCCGACCCCGATCTCTTCGAATTCAATGTCATCTTTTAAAGCAAGTTGTTTAAGTTTTAAACAATTCAATTTTTATTCGAAATATCATATTCACATGGCACTTTTATCATAGATAGATAACTTACATTATCATAATTCATCCAAAGCATTTCATATCACAGCATCACAATCACATATCAGATATATCAAATAATCCAAGGAATTCAATATAATTTAATCATCCATAAGCAAGGTTAATTAGTTATACAATTCCTAATTAATTTAATTAAATTAATTACTTTTAATTCTTGCTTAATTAACATTAATTAATTACAAACCATTAGTTATTAATTATTGAAATTAATTAATCATCCTTAATTATTCATCTAAAGTAATTATTCTCAATTACTTATATTAATTGATTATCCCTTAATTAACCACATAAATTAATTAAACTTTAATTAATTACATTAATTAATTAACCCTTAATTAACTATCCTTAATTAATCTAAGATAAACAATTATCTTAATCAATTTCTTAATTATTATTTAAATCTTTATTAAATTAAATGCTTGAAATTAATTTATATAAATCTCCTGAGACTTTTTTTATAAGCTTAAACATTTATTTTCTTTAACCAACTACTTTGGAATTAATTAAATAAATTAACTTAATATGTAATTATTCAAATCAACTCAACTTAAATTCAAATCCCATTTGAATTTATAATTAAATTTTGAACTTGTTTGAAACTTGACAAATATTTTACTTAGAAAACTTGTTTAATATTTGCTTTGAGAACTTAGTTCATAATAATAAAAACTTGTTAAATCATTTCTAAAATACCCGGGCCAAAACCCAAAAATTCCAGAGCCACTCTCGAGCCACTTCCCCTTCTTCTTTTCTTCGAGTCAACACGCGTACATCCCGATGTTTCCTCGAGTCCACCTTGATCTCCTCCCTTTAAATCTACAGCAAAACAAAACGTACCCAAAGATATGCGTGCACGTGCACATCCCATCGTCGTCGCTCCGATCATCGATGCCACCTCAGATAAGTCGACGACAACACCCACCTCCGATATCAACCTCCAGAAACACGTAACGATCATCAGATCAAAATCGAGCCGAGTCGAGAACATAAGACCCAAACCCAACCCGTAAATTCGCCAACCACCAATGCCTCCGTCCATCTGAATCCTCGCCATCGAGCCTAGACGATCGCCAGAGTACCTCGCTCCATCCTCCCATACTCCGATCATGTTCGATCCCTCGACGCTGACGAACCAGCCACGAATTCAACAGCAACCCAAACTGGACCTTAAACCCTACATTTCAATCGAGCTGCTTCCACGATGATATAGAAATTCCAGCGACAATTTTCTCATGATCCCTATACCCTACTCCTCCTCCACGACAAGTGCCACGCCTTCAAATCAACCCAGCCACCTGAATTTGCCGACTTGCCCAAATCCGTTCAACCCGAGAATTTGCATTAATACCAACTTTAAAAATCAAGATTTTTACATTAAAAATCACCATTCTTCAACGCGAATCAGTTTATAAAATCAAATCAAGAATTCCCAACAATTTATTTTCTGCCTTGAGTTAAATTTTACTGTAAATTCTAGTTTTTGGAATAATTACTAAATATAAACACCTAAAATTTTTCTTAGAAATTACTTTACAATGTTTCAATTCTTTTCCATGTAATGATTATTACTTAAAACAGATTGTATTAAGAGGTTTGAATTTTTCTTGATTGTTTTTGAACCTGTATAATAACAGAGATGTATATGTATACATCTCTCAGGCATGCATCAGTTTGTTCTATGTTTATACACATGCATCACATAAATTCATTCATTATTTTTCACCACGGCCACTTCACAAGCATCAAAAGATATCACGAATTCAAATTAAAACAGGTCAGTTTGCTCATAGATTTAAAAGCAGAGACAGAGATAGATTTATTCCTGAACAGACATTCGTATATATATCTATACAGGCATGCATGCATAAACATATATATCCACAATCATACTTAACAATCATGAAAAACATTTCATGTCATTCCATCTAAAATTTTCAGGTGACTTAGCTTTTATAAATAGTTTACTCACCTGTATATCAGAAACAGGGAAGCCTGAAACTTTGAAATCTGAAAATGCTTCTTTTGAATTTGATAATTTGGATAATAGCTTGATTTTTGATCTGTTTAGAACTTTGTTGTTGAGTTGATCTTCTGGCATTAGAGTTGAAACTAGACTTGTTTGAACTGATTTGCAACTTTTAAATCTTTGGCTTGAATTTGAATTTGTTTGATTTCTTATTCTCAGGTTTGACATTTTCAGTTTTAACTTCCTTTTAGATCAGTTTGAAAAAATGAAGAAAATGGCCTGGCTATTTTATTTTTTTATTTTACAATTTCAAATGGGAAAAACTTTGCCACTTGTTATCATAATTTTACAAGTGTTTATTTCCTATATTCATGGTTTTTACAAATGTCACTTGTTAAATTAATTGTGTTTAAGTCCTTGTTTAAATAAATTTTTATAACTTGTTTTAAACCCTTACTTAAATTTTATTAAATTTTTATACTTAACCCCTTTCATTTAATTAATTTATGAATCATGTTTTCTTAAATAGCTTTTTAAATTCATCGTGTTGAACTCAAAACAATGGCTTCCTAATCATATATAAACATATATACACTCGTATATATGTATAAGTACACACTTAAAATTCTCAATATTATAAAGTTTGCATATGTCTATTTTCAAATTTGTAATAATGATTCTATTTAATATATATATAGATATACACACAACACATTATTATTGGTTTGAAATTAACAATTTTGCCAAATTTTAAATAATTTACTAAAGATTCTCACATCTAAATTTGTTCAATTTATAAATCAGTATTTTTAAAAGTTAAATCAGATAACTACCCAATTATTTGATGTCCGAAAAATCCGGGATATCACATTCCTCCCCCCTTTAAATCTTTTCGTCCTCGAAAAGGAACGAAGCCAGCATTTATTTAAAATTCTTAATATCAGTTAAATTTTCTCTTTGAACCATTTTTAAAACACCTTAAAAATCTTTATAATATTACTAAATTAGTTTTTATAAAAATACTTTATAACTTGATGTCTTAACAAGTCAATCCTTGTTCTTACAGAAATTCGGTCATACGTTGATCAGGCGTAGAACTGAAAATCTATAAGATCTTAGCAGACCCGTTTTCAACACCCAGTGAAAATACTTGGAAAATAATTTATTGAAAATATAGAAAACATTTTTGGAAATAGAGGAAACATCTTTGGTGAGAATGCTCTGGAAATCATCACTCCCATCCATGGTCACAGTTACATCACGGGTTACGTTGCCATCGCAGCAAAAGTCCATGTAACTGATAACAGCATGGAACCCACAACAGATCGCAGTTACATTCCAGGGTTACGTTGCCATCGCAGCAAAAGTCCATGTAACTGTTGGCTCTCAGCGGCACACACGATTTCGCTGTCAAAATGAAACTTCTCCCACATAGGTCGCAGTCTACCGATATAAAATCAAACGCAGACTGTTGGCTCTCAGCGGCACAAACGACTTTCGCTATGTTACCATAGTGTCACAGTCTACCGATATAAAATCAAACGTAGACAGTTGGCTCTCAGAGGCACACATGACTTTCGCTATGGTCTGCAGTAGATCGCAGTGACATTGAGTTAAATTGTTGTCACAGCATAACTCAAATGCCTCTGTGGGCACCAGCCCCTCGACTTTCGCTACACAATAATCCTCAGGAACTAGTTTTGTCCGGACTCCTCACAGGATCAACTTTAGAATCCCCCCTTGGGGTTCAAGGCAGTACCACCCAGTGGCACTCCTGAGAAGTTCATTTCAAGGAAGCGCCTTTTTCCCCAGAGCTATTCACAAAACACTTTATACTATATACTTATAGTATCTTCAAATCATACCCTTTATGATTTATCAAAATCTCCTTTACACAAAATTGATTACCAAAATCGATAATTCTCAAACTAGGCTTTTCAAAATCCAAAATTGATTTTCCAAAAATCAAAAGCCTTTTCCAAATTATATAGGTTCCCAAAACCTTTTCCAAAATCATTCTCATAAGATCCTTTATATATATATATATATAGATATATATAACTTTGAAAATCTTTGGATCATTTCAAACTTGTATAAAACCTCTTTTATACTTCTAATATTTCAAAACCCCTTTCTTCTGGCTAAAGATTCAACAAGGGAAGATTTATCTTATATAACAAGGATATATAACTTTATTTTATTCCAAATAAAATATTCAAATTTGATTATTCTTTTATAAAGTTATTTACCATATCACTTTTCTATAAAATGAGTTCTAATCATAGAAATATTCAACTCCCATTTTATTTCATCATTTATTTTTCAAAATATACCCTTCCATTTCAAAATCATTTTACAATTTCTTATACACAACTTCAATATCAATTTCATTCAAACCCGTACGATGTACACATATCATCCATACACAATATCAGTCTGATCGCTCAATCGATCACAAAATTTCACTTCCGAACTAGTATCGTCCACCCGACTTCCTAGTGCGGACTCAGATCTGGTTTCTTGATCAAAAACCGTCATTCTCCTTGCATAGTCACAACTATGATAGAGAATATTCAGAACCAATCAAAAATCCATATCTAGGTTCGCCGTCGAAAATCGAGCGAAAAATCCCAACTCGGATCGATAATACTATCTCGAAATTCTGTGTTCGAATCTGGATCAAATCACTATGCGAATAGAATAATATACGTACATCCTTCGTATTTATCTTTATTGATTATTAGCTAAATCAATTTCTCCTTTCTATCCACATTTCCTTTAATTCTATTCTCTTATTCTCAATTGCTTCCATTTCCAATTGAGTTATTACTTCAATTACAAACAGTTTGAACTCTGACCAATTTAAATTTAAAAATAGCTTGAAAAAGTTTAAAATAGATAAGTAGTTGAAAAATAGTTATTAGTTTGTAAAATAGCTGTAAAATAGTTAAGTAGGTATAAAATAGTTAGATAATTGCAAAATAGTTTTTAAAATAGTGATTAGATATAAGTAACTGAAAAATAGTGATTAGTTTATAAGATAGTTTCAAAAATAGTTAAATAGTTCCAAAATAATTGTAAAATAAGTATAAGATAGTTTGGGGTTTAAGAAAAAAATTGTATAGTAAATAGTTTGGAAAAATATATTTGTATTAAAACAATTTATTTTGAAAACAATCCAGAGCCCAACTGTTTAATTTCCCAATCTCCATTTCCAATTAATTTCCCATTAATTCAATTTAAATTTGCACTTCCATTTAAATTAACTCAATACTTCAATTTCCATTGAAATTTATTTAACCCCAATTCAAGTTGAATTAACCTTAACTCCTTTCCAAATTTAAATCAAATTCCATTTGATTTTTAAACTTATTCAACTTTAATCACAATTCCAAATTATTTCAAATCAATTTGAATTAATTTCAAATTGAACTAGCTTCAATTTCAAATCATTTCAATTCTAATTTACCATTTGAATTTTTAAACTTATACATCTTCAATCACAATTCTAATTAATTCAAATCAAATCCAATTTGAACAAATTTTATTCAAATCTCAACTTAAAACCATCTCGAATTATATAAATTCGAGTTAAACATTTTAAATGTTGATTAAATCCTTTAAATCAAATCAACCTTTATTATTATTATTTTATTTAACAACTTAAATCTTTAAACCATTTAATTCTGAATTCAAATTCCAAATTCCATTTTAAAATTATCTTTACTTAACTTATTACAAAGTTCAAATAAGAATTCAAAAAAACAATTTAATCTTCAGATTCTAATTTATTATCCATTTTCAATTTCCAGATCTCAAACCCATTTTGAGATCACTCATAACTCCCATTTAAATTAACCATTTAACTACCCAAGTTAAATTTAAATTTCATCTTGAAATTTCCAATTCAAGTTATTTATTCAACTTATTTAACTTCCTTCAAGTTAAATTTACTTAATCCGGTCAACTTTTCACAATTTGAATTCCCATTCAAATTTTAAATTTTAGATTAATAGTCTTTCCCTTTTTAAGTTTAAAAACTTACTTTACTTTGGGTTTTACATCACATTCCAATTTAAAACTCAACACTAAGTGTTTATTTCAAATCATCATTGGTATTATATATATTCCTCATATATACATTTTCTTTACACACCAAGTTATACTTTAAATTTTTAAACCACCTTTGGTTTTAATTCAAAACAACTTTTTTAAAACAATTTCAAGTTTTCTGGATTTAGATTTAAAATTTCACAATTTTAAATTCTCTTCAATTCCAATTTATAAGTTATACTCACTTAAATGTTTACTTCCCTAAACATTTCATTTTGCTAAATCATTAACAACATTCATTATTAAACACAATTACCATTTATGATAATAACCAAGATTATCATATTTGGAAACCAATTCATTATTACCTTTATTCTTGATAACATTTCTACAAATTCATGATTTTAATTTTAGTTTGAATTCATTTCAAACTTATCTTCATTCAATTTTAATTTGGCTTTATTTCTATTACCACTTAATTTAATTCCAATATTTTAACAACCAATTACCTTAATATTTATTAGAAAGAAATATCATTTTATATATCAAAATATATTCTTATATAAATTCATTTAAAATCCTTATATAAGAAAATAACAATTACGCTCTCATATATATATACACTGAACTCGTTCTAGGGTACCATTGACCCTATCCTTAACGAGTAATCCCCAACAGAGCCAAGGTTCTCGCTTAACCTTCAGCTCTGATACCAACTGTAACGTCCTAGGCTTTTCAACCTTCAGCAACGGTTCACGACCGGTAGGCTTTTCAACCATCCCAGCCCCGCTGTGGCTCACAGTGATACCTCGGGTTTGCTTTTACGGCCACCCTCTCGAGTCGCAACCAACCCCAAAAGGCCTTATACTACCCCCGGGGACATGTAGGGGTAAGAGTCTCCCGTTCGCCACCTAACGCAAAGCGAGAACCCCCTATCACGCTGTAATGTAGCAAACCCGATCCCTACATGTCAGCGTGATAGCGGGATCGGATTTGCTACATTACAGCGTGATAGGGGGTTCTCGCTTCGCGGTTTGGTGGCGAACGGGAGACTCTTACCCGTACATGTCCCATTGAGGGGTTGGTTGCGGGTCGAGAGGCTGGCCGTAAAAGCAAATTCGAGGTACCAATGTAAGCCACGGTGGGGCTGGGATGGTTGAAAAGCCTACCAGTTGAGGCCGCTGTCGATGGTTGAAAAGCCTAGACCGTTACAGTTGGTATTAGAGCAGTAGGTTGAGTGAATACCTAGGCTCTGAAGTGGTGTCTATCTTGAGAGCGCGTAATTGTTAGTTATATAAAAATGATTTTATATTGTGTTAATTGATCGGTTGAGTGGTATATGGATTCTGGTCAATACGAGTAGCTAACGTTATTGATAGGGATCTCTAAACACTTGAACCAGGCCAACGGACACAATATTGTTTTAAAGAGGTAGATGAAATAATTCTACCCAGAAATAATTTCTATATAAAAAAAAATATATCATTTTAAATATATATATTTATGTACTTCTACCTATTTATTGGGTTACCTGTTCGGGTTTTCCAATATAAGTTCTAAAGGTAGATAAGGTGGTAGTGTGTGTAACACAATTACCAATAGTTGGAGTTTGAATGTTTGAGGTTGAAAGTATATATCGAGACTGTAAACCCAATATCGTCTCGAGTAAGTTGGCAGTATGGAGTAAGGATGTCTCGGATCTCTGAAGAAAATCCTTTTCAAGATTCGGAATCCATTATTGGAATGTAAGATTGGTTGAGCTCGGGTGAGCAGATTTTCTAGAGTTGAATCTATCAGTTGTGCAGAAGTAAGTGATGGTAGCTTGGCGACTTCAGGAAGGAGTAGCTGTGTGATAAGACATAGTATCTATGGATGTTCCCGAAGGAGATTTTCTTTTGGAACAAGATTAAGAAGGTATTGGAGGAACAGTTGATGTCTACCGCAGGAAGACTCGACTGTATAGGAATTCTCTGATATCAAGTAAGAGAGTTTTGTCTATTTTGAAGTATGGGACTAAGGTCGATTAGTTGTTCTTCGGACATGGTCTCATTGTTCCCTTAAGAAGAGTAAGTTATCGGCGATTGGTTTGGAGCCCGAGTTTCTTTTGGATGTCGCCATCTCGGAGATTCGTTGTGAGGTTTGTTGATGGTCTTAGTTTGAGAAGCCTTTGGATCAGAAGTTTTTGGTTAGCTGTGTTAGCAGTGCAACTCGAAGTGTTCGGTGTGCTGACGAGGAGGTCTTTGGCTTAGCAGTGTTCTAGAGATAGAATTTGGAAGCAGCAGTGTGGCTCGTTTCTCCGATGGTTCAAGAATCTTTGTGGTTTTTCTATCAGCAGTCCGGGAAGATGGTGAAGACTTTCTTGAAGGGTTAACCTTGTTTGGAAAAGCTTAAGACTCTTTTTAATTAGTAAAGAGAGAACAGTTTCTTTGGAATCTGAACTTGGTAGGATCGCAAAAGTGACTTGCGATTAGTTTGGGAATTTATCTTGGGAAATCTTTTGTGTGAGATGGAGGTTTCTCATGTGGAAGTAGGAGCTACTGAAGTAGTCAGAGATTTTTCCGGATGTCTTCGAAGAAGTAGAAGTTTGTCTGCATCTAGAGTTTGAGTTCCGTATCGACTTGGTTCCAGAAGCGATACCGGTGGTTAGTCTGGTAGTAGGATGGTTCTTAGAGAAAGAAGAGTTGGTATAGCAGCTCAGAAATATTTTTGGAAATGGATTGGTCAGATCTAGTTTTCAAGTTTGGATTTCAACGGATTTTGGAAAGATCATATTGTTGATTAGATCTAGAGATCATCTTGTTCTTGGTCCAGAATTGTTTCAAGAAGCATCAGCGAAGGTTAAGCTGATCAGGAAGAGATGAGGTAGCCCAGGAATCGTCTAGTGAGTTATGCAGATATGAGACAAGGAGTTTGGAATTCGGAGTTGGAGATTGGAAATTGTTGTTTTTCTCCGATTATAAAGCTATAAGATTGGTAAGTCTGGAAGCTAGCACTTAAGTATTTTGGATTTTCCCTGTGTTCTCGAGAGGAGTAGTTCTTTTGTCTACAGGATTGAATGGCCAGTTGGATATCTGGAATTCATTGTATTTCACGTATCTCTGAGGGAGTACGTGTATAATGCATTGCTAGTGTGGAATCTGCAGTTCAGATGGATTGGAAGATGAGCTAGACTTGAGTGTGATCTGATATTCTGTTCAGATTAGTGGATCTAGAGATAAGGGAAGCTCTGGATTATGGGGTGTAGTTTGTTTAGATTCTGTAGAGCGGGTCTCCCGGTGATTTATATCCGGGGAAACTCTAGATAGTGTTAGTAAGATTTATTCTGATTTGTATCAGGATAATTAGTTAGGTTTAATTGTTTGATTGGTTGCTTTGGTTGTTAGTAATTGGATGATAGGTATGCTTTGCTGTTAGAGATTGAAATCTTTGCTGGATTATTAAATTAACTTTGTTTTTAATTTCGGGGACGAAATTATTTTAAGGGGGGAGGAATGTGATATCCCGGGTTTTTAGGTAATATAAATTTAATAATCTGTATTGATAATTTAATTGGATTGATAATTATCCTATGTAATTAAATTTAAATTGGTTAATTTAATCTTTTAAAGGTAAATAATAAATACTTAATTTGGCAATATTAATAAGATTTGTTTGTTAAAGCTAATAAAATCTTATTCTATTTATAATATATATATTTGATATATATTGTGAATGGAAATATCTTTTGTTTTGTTTTAAAGATGAATTTTCAAATTTGTAATATATATGTATGAATTGTGATTTAAAGCTTTGTTTTAAAATTAATATTTTTCAAAAGATAATTTAAGTTTAATTCAATTGTTTTCAAAATATAAGATAATTGTTTATTTTAAATATGATAGTTTAAAAAAAAAGGGTTTAATCAAAGTTTTATTCTAGTTTTCTTTAAAGTGTTAAATTTTAAATGGTTATATAAATGTTCTAGATTTTAAAATACATGTATAAGGAATTTATTTATATTTATAATTAGTTTTAACATATATTCTTTTAAAGGTAAACTAACATTTATTAATTAAGTAACTTAAAAAGTAAGTTTATATTTACATTTAAATTAAATAAAATTTATTTAAAAACACTTAAGTAATATGTGTAAACATATTAACATGATTAAAGACACTTGTAAGCTAAATGGATGTACATGGACATTTGTCCAATTTATAAAATAAACAAGTGGCAAGATTTTATTTTCTTTAATATTGAATTAAATTAATTTAATGATACAAAATATCATGTGTTAGAGAAAACCTGGTTATTTCTTTCCAGTTCAAAAATTCTCAGTTCGAAATCTTCTTCCTCCATCTTCTATTTCTCTCCATCTATTCTAAAATCTAAAAGAAAACTAAAAACAAATCAAATCTGCAACCTGCAAGTCAGATCTGTTCAACATTTTAAATCAACAAATCTGTAAGCATGCAAGGATTATGTTTCTTCAGCAAAACAAAATGCAAGTTTCAATTCAAATATAAGACATCTCTACAACAAGTTTCCAGATTCAACAATTCAAGTTTTTTAAATCAAAAGCAGTTGCCAGATCAAAAATTTAAAGGCCTGGGAAAACTGTTCTCTGCTTTAAAAATGGTGAGTAAATACTTTTAAAAACAGTTTTTAAAATCTATGATTAAACTTTGATGTATGTGATTGATTTTGTTGTGATGATATATTACTTTATATTAATGATGGTTGTGAATGCATGTTGAAATATGAATTGTCTGTGTGTATATAAGTTCCTGAATATATATATCTTCTCTGTTTTTACTTACAGAGTTAAATTTTCTAAAGGAAATTTCATATCTCTCTATTCATGCAAATTTAAGTTTGGATCCTTGAATATAAAATGATTATAGCAGTATATTGTTAATCATAAAAATAGTTTCATGATTTTAAATGCAACAGGTAATTTTAAATATGAAATTTACAGTGAAACTAAAATGTATGTTAAAAATCAACTGCTTTAAATCCTAAATTGAATTACATGCATGTAATCATGATGGAAAATCATGAATTTAGATATGAATTTTGTAATTTTTAGTTGGGTATTTCTTGAGAATTTGGGGTTTGTTCGTTTTGGGAGTTTTGGTGAATTGCCGATTATCCACGCAATAATATGACTTGAAATCTTGATCGAAGCTAGATTGTGAGTTGATGATGAGTGGAAAAATGCTTCAGAATTTTTCCAATGGCCAAGGAGATCGAATTCGATCAAACTAGGGTTTTAGGGGAGTTTTTGTTAGTCTGTTTGTCGAAGTAGTTTCAACGTGGATAGGGGACCGGAATCAAATCGCGATAGGGGAAAAAGATAGCTGGAATCGTGGTGAAGCTGCGGCGAAGTTTGCGAGGCTTATCGAGGCGAAGTTCGTCGACGATGGGGGGGTTTTCCGATCGATGTGGGTTCCAGTTTTTGGTCGTTGGGTTCGATTTTGATATCGAGGTGGTATTGTCGATCTGGATGTGGAATAGTGATCGCGTGGGTTCATGGAATCGGTGGGGATCGTCGCGGTGATCTACGATGGTCGAAGACGATGGTGCAAGTGCACCACGTGCACGTGAACGTTTTGGGTTATCTGGGATTTGAGGGCTTTGGGGAAGAAGGGGAAAACTCGGGACGCTCTCGTGTTGCTCGCGGGGAAGACTCGAAGCGGAGACGTGTGTCGATTTACTCGAGAGTGACTCGGGGTTTTAGAGGGGTTGACTCGGGTTGATCTGGGTTTTAAACTGATAAGCTTGATTTTAAAAATGTTTTCAAGTTAAAGTGATGTTCAAAGTAATTACAAAGGAATGTTAAATTAGATTTAAATTATATTTAAATAAATAAATTTAAAGATATGAAATTTGGAATTTCCAAAGTTAAATTATTGTTTTATTTAATTTATTTAAGCATGTTTGAATGGATATTCAAGATTTTTAGTGTATATAAAATTATGGGTTAAATTGTTTTGTTTAAAGGTAAAATTTTATTCAAATATAAAATTATTTTTAAATGTTTAAATGGAGTTTAATGGTAGAATTTAATATGTGTTTTAAATGAAAAGTTTATTTTTAAAGATGGAAAATTTATTAAGGAAATTGATAAATAATTTGAATTAAAGGTTAATTACTATTTGAAATTAAGAATAATTACTTAATTGAAGTAATTAGTGGAAATGAATGTAATTAATAAATAAATGAATTAGAGATTGAGGGATTAATTTAAGATAATCAATTTATAATTAAGTGAGTAAATTTCTTAATGAAGAAATTAATAAATAATTACTTAAAGTAATTAGGAGGAGTAAATTACTCATGGAAGTAATTGAAGTGATTAATAGGTAATCACTTGTTGTAATTAATTAAGGAATTAATTAAGTTAATTGTTTGAAGTTAATTAATTATGGAATAATTAATTAATTAAAGTATTAAGAATTATTTAATGATGGAATTAATTATTGGTTAAGTAATTAATTAAGAAAGTAAACAAGGTTTTTAATAATTAGAAGATAATTACTTATGAAAGTAATTAAGAATTAATTAGTGATGAATTAAAAAGGGGATTTTGGGTAATTCGGTTGATCTAGATGGATTGGTATGTTGAATTCTTCACTAGGGATAGTGGGATGATCATGGATGATAGGAAAATTGTCAGGAGGATTTTTAAAGTAGTGAGGCAGAAATGATTTAGGATCTAAGATTTTAACCCTAGTTTCTTTAGTCGATAATAATTTGATCACTGTGAACCTCTATGAATGATCGAGTTCAACCGAACTCTGGGTAATGGTAGATAGGGCATAGGCGAGGTCGTGACTGGAGTTTCAACAACTCTGGTGGTCGGAATCTCGAGCACGAGGGGTTGTTGCCAGGTTTTGAAAGTGTAGTCTGTGTTCCAGTTTTGGTCATTAGGCTCGATTTTGAATTCGACTTAGTTTCGTTGATCGAGTGATGGGATTCTGGTGTAGGGATGATCGTCGACTGGTGGGGGAAGTCGTGGATGGTCGGAGACGCCGCTGGTGGATGTGCACGTGCACGCTTGAGTGTTTGTTCTGGTAGTAGTTTCTTTGGGGATGGAAGAAGCGAACTCGAGAATATCGTTGTTTGGCCCGGGAGATTGCTCGTGTGTTTAAGGGTTTGTCTCGAAGTAATTAGGGTGGAGCTCGAGTACATTAGTGTTGCCAGGTTTTTAAAAACCTGTTTGTTTAAATTTAAACTGAATTTAAATTTGTGAAGAAATATAAAAACAGGAATTTAAATCAAAGTTTAAATCTTAGATTGGAAATAAATAAGTTTATAAATTTAAATGTTGTAAATAAGTTAAAATGTTAATTTATTTAAATGTTTTAAATTTAAAAAGGAATTTGATTTAAGCTCTTTTAGAAATTCTTTTATAAGATATAGGAATTCTTTAACATATAAAGGTTTTTAAAAATTGGTTTTAACTTTGTTAAAGACGAAATTGATATTCATTTTAAATCCAGAATTTAAAATGAAATTTATAAGTAAATTTGAAAATGGATGTTTCAAATGTTTTGTGAATAAGGAATTTTAAACTTGGATAAGTAAATATTTTATCTTAAAGTTAAAAACATTATTAAATCTTTAAGGTAAATTAAAATGGTTTAAATAATCAAATTAATTAATCATTTGGATTAATTAATAGATAATTAAAGGTTTAAACTAATTAATTTATGATTAAGATAAATTAATTAGGGATGATTAATTTGTAGTTAGGGATTATAAATTAAAGTATTAATTAATGGTTAGGAATTAATTTATAAGTAATTAAATATTAATTAAGTTATGGTTAACACTTAATTAATTTAGTAATTAGAGATTAATAAATTGGTTATTAAGATTTATTAATTTAAGAATTAATAATTAGTATAAGTTAATTACTTAAGGAAAGTAATTAAATAGTAGTTAATGAAGTCATTAACTATGGATTATTAAATAATAAATTAATAAGATTAATTTAATAGTTAATTAGATTAATTAATTTAAAGATAATCAATTATAGAATTTGTTTAAATGTAATTACTTATTGGAAGTAATTAAGAATTAATTACTTATTGTAATTAATTGAAGTTATTTGATTTAGTTAAATTAATTAATTAAGTTTAATTAATTTAGAATAATCAAGAGATGATTTGATAATAATTACTTAATGTAATTATTAAGGTAAGATTATTTAGAGAAGTAAATAATAAGATAATTACTGGAAGTAATTAGTTGCATAATGATTTTATTAATAGAAGTAATTTGAGTTAATTACTTTGAATAATTAATCAAGGGATTAATTAAGAAATTAATTAAGGAAGTAATTAATTTAGTTAATGAAAGTAATTAAGGGGAGTTAATTACTAGATGAGATTAATCAAGAGTGATTAATAAATGTTGTTTAAATAAAGATTAATTACTTAATGTAATTAATTTAATTAAGTAATTAATAATTAAGTTGTAATTAAGGATCATTAATTAATATAATTAATGATGTAAGTAAGAATTGATTAACTAAGTAATAATTAATAAATGAAGTAATTAATCAATGTAATTAATTAAGGATTAATGTAATTAATTATAGTTGATTAACTTAATTAATTTTAGTTAATTAATTAATGATGTAATTAAAGGTTAATTACAATAAGTGGTTAAGGATAATTAATTTGAGTAATTAATTAAGGATAAATTACTTGAAGGTAATTAAAAGATAATTAATCAAAGATGATTAATTGAAAAAGGTAATTAGAGGATAATTAATTGATTGTAATTAATTAATGGTTAAGTAAGAAGGATTTATAGAATGAAGTAATTAATTTAATTCACTTTAAATTAATTAGAGATAATATAAATCATTACTTATGGATGGATGATAATACTGAATGCTTTGCATTGATTGATATCTCTGATGAGATATATGCTGTGTGATATGGATGTTTAATTGTGATGATAATATGGATTATCTGATAATGTTAATTATCTATTGTGAATTATCTTTCTATGTGTATAAAGATAATGAATTGAATTGTTTTAACCTTTAAAACAACTTGGCCTTAAAAGATACGTTTTGGATTTCGATGAGACCGGGATTGGGTTTCCGTATACCGGATTTCCAGGTCTGGAGACCCGAATACCACATCGATCCAAATTAACGATAGGTCGTGAATCAAGTGAAGATGAAGATTCAGAGTGCAAGGGTTATTGTCGTTAACTCTGAGGGTGATTCCAAAACGAGTGTAACGAGATAATGCCTTCGGTTTCGTTCGAACCCGGAACGAACTTGTATGGATTGAATGCTTTCAGCACATCGTCAGGTGGACGATGAGCATTCTAAGATAGATGTGTTCTTTTCTAAGGTAATCGTGACCTCAAGCCTCACAAACCGGGAATGGCTAAAACAGGGGAGGTGCAGCAAGGTTAGTGGGTAGCACCCAAGTAGGACAAGGTTACCTCTGTCTAGATGTCCCTTTCTATTTCGACTTAGTGGTGCGGTTGCTGATCCCAACCGTGAGGTATCTTGTGCGGGAATTATCCAGTAAGGGATGTTCCGACCTTGTGTTGCAGGGGATTGGGAGTGATCCTCGGTACGGTGATCTAGGCCACGTACTGTGATGGGCGGTACCCCGGTAGCCCTGCCATTGTATGGAATCCAAACTCCAATAAGTGCCGTACGTATTAGTTGTGCCCAACTATGTTGAAATGTGAGATGTAAGCATTTCAGCTATTTCTGTATTTTACTTGAAAACCCTAGACCCTATTATAATACAATCGAATTTCCTATCAAATGTTTTGGTTAGCGTAAGGTAAAAACTTACCCATGTTTATTTGTGGGAAGTCTTACGTGATACCTTTTCTTTCAAAAGGTTTTGAAGTTAAACAAGTTTAACCTGTTACTCACACCAGACCCATGTCTGACCCAAGTTGTTTATTTCTGTTTTATAAACTCTTGGGTACTCAAATTTTTACGAGTAGCCAAGGGATTCAGGTTAGCCTTGACGAATTGTGGAGGAGCAATGGAGCAGGAGGCTTCAGCGTTGTAGATATAGATAGTAGTTTCCGCTGTGTAAAGATCTTGTTTAGATCTTTGTTTTGTATTGAGATGTAATAACTAGACAGATGTTTATAACTGTCTAGTATATGAGATGTAATATGTGTAACTCTGATAAGTGTTGTATATGATACTATGTAATAGTTATGTGATATATTATATTTTGTTTCGTTCCGCTGTGAGATTCTGATATTGTTTAGTTCTTTCTTTCTCTTCTTTTCTCTTTTCTATCCCTTTCTTTCTTATTAGCGATACGACTTTCTATGGAGAGAAAGTCGTGGTCGTTACAGTGGTATCAGAGCATAGATTGAGCGAATGAAAAAACTGTAACGACCCGGAATTTTCGAACCCGAAAATTCCAGATAGTTAGAAGAAAAAGAAAGAGATAGAAGGAAGAAACAGAAAGAAGAAAGAAGAACAGAGAACACAACATCTCACATTCGCAGCGGATTAAATATAATAACAAATAATAATATCAGTTATACAAGGAAAACTGTATTTGTTAATTACATTTTAATACATCAGAGTTACAACATTCACAAATGTACTAGACAGTTAGAATTAACATGTCTCAGACAACTATAATATATCACAGCGGAATATACTCCATACGTTCCTGCCATCCAGCTCGCCTCCTGAGCTCCAAAACGTCCTTACCTGAAATCTGTAATACTCGGTCTGACCCGAGCATTACAACAAAGTAACACCCGGGTCAGGCTGGAAACCAGCGTGAGTAAACCCTTATAATTTGAAATACTAAGGTATAAAACTTATTTGAAACCAGGGTAACTCGTATCTTCTACGTGTTCTTACTTATTATATTCAAACAATTATTTCACAAAATAATATTTAAGTACCGTTACTTAGTTCCAATGGTCCGGATTACTCAATTTATTTCATTCCAGCCTATTTGATTTACAAATCAAATCTATAAAGAATTATAGATTACTAATCGAAGTGGTTTCGGGTATTTACTAATACCCGACCCCGGTCTCTTCGAATTCAATGTCATCTTTTAAAGCAAGTTGTTTAAGTTTTAAACAATTCAATTTTTATTCGAAATATCATATTCACATGGCACTTTTATCATAGATAGATAACTTACATTATCATAATTCATCCAAAGCATTTCATATCACAGCATCACAATCACATATCAGATATATCAAATAATCCAAGGAATTCAATATAATTTAATCATCCATAAGCAAGGTTAATTAGTTATACAATTCCTAATTAATTTAATTAAATTAATTACTTTTAATTCCTGCTTAATTAACATTAATTAATTACAAACCATTAGTTATTAATTATTGAAATTAATTAATCATCCTTAATTATTCATCTAAAGTAATTATTCTCAATTACTTATATTAATTGATTATCCCTTAATTAACCACATAAATTAATTAAACTTTAATTAATTACATTAATTAATTAACCCTTAATTAACTATCCTTAATTAATCTAAGATAAACAATTATCTTAATCAATTTCTTAATTATTATTTAAATCTTTATTAAATTAAATGCTTGAAATTAATTTATATAAATCTCCTGAGACTTTTTTTATAAGCTTAAACATTTATTTTCTTTAACCAACTACTTTGGAATTAATTAAATAAATTAACTTAATATGTAATTATTCAAATCAACTCAACTTAAATTCAAATCCCATTTGAATTTATAATTAAATTTTGAACTTGTTTGAAACTTGACAAATATTTTACTTAGAAAACTTGTTTAATATTTGCTTTGAGAACTTAGTTCATAATAATAAAAACTTGTTAAATCATTTCTAAAATACCCGGGCCAAAACCCAAAAATTCCCGAGCCACTCTCGAGCCACTTCCCCTTCTTCTTTTCTTCGAGTCAACACGCGTACATCCCGATGTTTCCTCGAGTCCACCTTGATCTCCTCCCCTTAAATCTACAGCAAAACAAAACGTACCCAAAGATATGCGTGCACGTGCACATCTCATCGTCGTCGCTCCGATCATCGATGCCACCTCAGATAAGTCGACGACAACACCCACCTCCGATATCAACCTCCAGAAACACGTAACGATCATCAGATCAAAATCGAGCCGAGTCGAGAACATAAGACCCAAACCCAACCCGTAAATTCGCCAACCACCAACGCCTCCGTCCATCTGAATCCTCGCCATCGAGCCTAGACGATCGCCAGAGTACCTCGCTCCATCCTCCCATACTCCGATCATGTTCGATCCCTCGACGCTGACGAACCAGCCACGAATTCAACAGCAACCCAAACTGGACCTTAAACCCTACATTTCAATCGAGCTGCTTCCACGATGATATAGAAATTCCAGCGACAATTTTCTCATGATCCCTATACCCTACTCCTCCTCCACGACAAGTGCCACGCCTTCAAATCAACCCAGCCACCTGAATTTGCCGACTTGCCCAAATCCGTTCAACCCGAGAATTTGCATTAATACCAACTTTAAAAATCAAGATTTTTACATTAAAAATCACCATTCTTCAACACGAATCAGTTTATAAAATCAAATCAAGAATTCCCAACAATTTATTTTCTGCCTTGAGTTAAATTTTACTGTAAATTCTAGTTTTTGGAATAATTACTAAATATAAACACCTAAAATTTTTCTTAGAAATTACTTTACAATGTTTCAATTCTTTTCCATGTAATGATTATTACTTAAAACAGATTGTATTAAGAGGTTTGAATTTTTCTTGATTGTTTTTGAACCTGTATAATAACAGAGATGTATATGTATACATCTCTCAGGCATGCATCAGTTTGTTCTATGTTTATACACATGCATCACATAAATTCATTCATTATTTTTCACCACGGCCACTTCACAAGCATCAAAAGATATCACGAATTCAAATTAAAACAGGTCAGTTTGCTCATAGATTTAAAAGCAGAGACAGAGATAGATTTATTCCTGAACAGACATTCGTATATATATCTATATAGGCATGCATGCATAAACATATATATCCACAATCATACTTAATAATCATGAAAAACATTTCATGTCATTCCATCTAAAATTTTCAGGTGACTTAGCTTTTATAAATAGTTTACTCACCTGTATATCAGAAACAGGGAAGCCTGAAACTTTGAAATCTGAAAATGCTTCTTTTGAATTTGATAATTTGGATAATAGCTTGATTTTTGATCTGTTTAGAACTTTGTTGTTGAGTTGATCTTCTGGCATTAGAGTTGAAACTAGACTTGTTTGAACTGATTTGCAACTTTTAAATCTTTGGCTTGAATTTGAATTTGTTTGATTTCTTATTCTCAGGTTTGACATTTTCAGTTTTAACTTCCTTTTAGATCAGTTTGAAAAAATGAAGAAAATGGCCTGGCTATTTTATTTTTTTATTTTACAATTTCAAATGGGAAAAACTTTGCCACTTGTTATCATAATTTTACAAGTGTTTATTTCCTATATTCATGGTTTTTACAAATGTCACTTGTTAAATTAATTGTGTTTAAGTCCTTGTTTAAATAAATTTTTATAACTTGTTTTAAACCCTTACTTAAATTTTATTAAATTTTTATACTTAACCCCTTTCATTTAATTAATTTATGAATCATGTTTTCTTAAATAGCTTTTTAAATTCATCGTGTTGAACTCAAAACAATGGCTTCCTAATCATATATAAACATATATACACTCGTATATATATATAAGTACACACTTAAAATTCTCAATATTATAAAGTTTGCATATGTCTATTTTCAAATTTGTAATAATGATTCTATTTAATATATATATAGATATACACACAACACATTATTATTATTGGTTTGAAATTAACAATTTTGCCAAATTTTAAATAATTTACTAAAGATTCTCACATCTAAATTTGTTCAATTTATAAATCAGTATTTTTAAAAGTTAAATCAGATAACTACCCAATTATTTGATATCCGAAAAATCCGGGATATCACAAATGATATACGATGTTGGTTATTATAACTAGTTCGAACTTTTTAAGTGTCAACTTTGTTTATCTTTACTTTATTATAACTTTTTTTGCTTGGTGGGAAATAATAAGTAATACTTGTTCCTTTTTTTAATGTAGAATGTTCATCATTCCTCTTTTTAAAGTCCTCCGCTATATCCTTCTATATCCCCGATATATCTCCGCTACAACTTTTCGCACCTCAAACGCTATGGAGCGGCAGGGCGCTTTAACTGCATAGATTCTGTGTCTATGATCTGTGATTGGTTTTATTTGCTCCAAAGTTATTTACAATCTATTATTTTGAATTATTCAAGTCCGACATGTTTGGTTTTATTGTCGATTTGAGTGGTCCAAAATAGTGGGTCGTTACAATAAGACATGAAATTGTTGTTATCAAGAGACCCAATGCACACAATATAAGAGGTGAAATTGCGAAATGAAAATACCGACCTCCATATCGAGAAAAACTAAAAGAATTACTTTGCTATATACATGCCGGGAAAGTAACAAAGTGGAAATCATGGTAAAGGTTCAAGACCAAATAAAAAGTAGTACTCCTAACCTTTGGATATCGATAGGCAAGGAAAAACAAAAGTTGAGAGTGTAACGACCCGTATTTTTACGGATCAAAACATTCTAAAATGATTGACCTTTGGTTGTATGGTAGTTAAGTCATTTCAGGTTTTGGCAGAATTTTTGCTTAAGTCCTAAGTCGTAGCCGACTTAGGAGTTTTGGACGAGTTAAGCAACAAGTCTGGGTCGAGTTGCCGACTCAAGGAACTCACCGAGTTAAGGGAGTATGGTTGACCGACTTAAGAGATTCAGGCGACCTAAGTATTCTGGGGTAGAGTTAGGTCGACAACGACCTAAGAGAATGTTGTGAGCGACCTAAGTGTTTGGGTGTTAAGTGTTAGGTCGGCAGTTCGAGTTAAGGTTTCGAGCGACCTATAGGATGTAGTTATGGTTAGGTCGGCAACGACCTAGAGGAGCTGGGTTAGCAGGTTAGCGACTTAGTAGTTAAGTCGACTGGGTGGGTTAGCGATCTAAGGAGTTAACAAGTTGGCGACTTATGAGAGGCTATGTGCTAGGTCGTAACACTGTTAGGTCGCGTGGGTTGCTAAGTTGTTAGGTCGCAAGGTTTTATAAGTCGTATAAGTGTTAGGTCGAATGGTGCTAAGTTGTTAAGTCGTCCAGGCGACTTAGGAGGGAGCGCGCATGTTAAGTCGTAGGCTTGTCTGTTAGGTCGGAGTTGTTGGCTAAGGGTTAGGTTGGAGGCTCTGTTAAGTCGTGGGGGTTTTTAGGTCGTAGGTCGGCATAGTGTTAAGTCGGCAGCGACTTAAGGAGATAGCCGAGTTACGACTTAGGCAGTTTTCAGCTATAAATAGGAGGGGTTGTTCTCACTTTTTGGGATCCGGATTTTGAAGCGACGAAGTGCTGCCATTTTGAGAGCTCGACTTCTACACTTCTTCACTTCTTTTCTCCCCTCTAATATAGTGCTTCCATCCATCCAAATCGAAGATCAAGATTGAAGATTCAAGAGCTTAGATTGAAGATCTTCATCTTTTCAAGAGAGATTTCTTCATTTGAGGCGGATTTGTGATAGATCAAGCTTCACCCTTCGCTGTCCAGATCTGAAGCGTGTTGATTTGGGTTTGTTTAGGTGATTTGGTGAGTGGTGATTATCTCTCACACGGATCCAAAGGAGTATATCGGATTGTTGGCTCGATTTGGTGTTAAAATAGAGATTTCCATGCATTTTCTTCATCCTAAGTGTAGATCCATATAGATCCATTGTTCATGATGATGTTACATCTATTTTATCATATGTTAACCTATGCAAGTTCATTCATCAAGTTTGTAGAGATATAATCCATGTTTTCATGCTTATTGGACTTTCAACTCTTTAATTACAAAAATGCCATTATTGTTATAATTGTCTACTTAGATCATATTTGAATGCTTGATTGTTTGGATTGGTGATTGATTTGATTGATTGTTATGAACTAGATGATTGATGACTAGATTTAGACCAAAGACGATTCAAAAGCTAAGGGGAAAGGCTCTTGAATTGGGAAAGTTGCTCGTGGCATATGTAGCGGGATGATGAAGCTCTTATGCATAGATTTGATGATGTGATGATGAGATGAGGCTTTGCGAGGATGTAATGAAGCGAGGCAATCATGTGATGAAGACTTGGTCTAATCCAGACGGGATCATTCCAAGCATGTTGATAACTCGGTGATATGATTCGAGTTGAGGATAATGAATGGATATGAGAATAGTCGTCGAGGAGGATGACTAGGAGGCTTGGATAGCATCGTTGTTGAAGGTTCTAGCATGCTCTAAGCAAGAGTACGTTTGGGCAGATTCGATAGTCCCAACGGCCAACTGTTGATGGTCGAGTACTCTGGGCAGATTCGATAGTCCTAGGCACGGGCTGCGACGACGTGCGGGAGTTATGTCTAGAACCGGGGTTTCCATTAGCCCTTGACGGACGGCTGAAAGAATGTGCCGGTCATTCAATTAACGGTGATATCGAAGTAATGATAACAGTGATAGCCAGAGTCATGGATGTTTGGTTGTATCGTCATTCGGACTCAAGAGCGGTATTTTCTGGGTGCTTATCTGATTTAGGCCTTGGTACTTGGAAAACATCGCCCTTGACTCGAGTGATAGTAGTTTTACTTTAAATTGTATGCTCTGCTATGTTTTCTTCTGCTTAGTGTGTGTCTGGGGGCTATCACTGTAGAATGAGGTTGGAGTGGGAGGGTTGTATTCCTATTCCTTTTCCTTTATGCTCTTTTGGTATGTTGTTAGTTAATTTACTGCTCACTAAGACTGTTGTCTGACTCAAGGCTTTATGTTTTTAATTCTTATTGCCTTGGGCTGTTCGTCCATTTTGGGACGGGCAGACTAGGTAGCAGGTGACAGGTGCTGTTCTCTTCTCACGATGCTGATATCGAAGACGAGCTAGAGGGTTGCATATTATCTTCTTATATGTACTGGATATTCCGCTGTTTTGTATTCTCTGAGAGAAATGTAGTGAGGCTTGATGTATTGACTATGTGGATGCTTGTATTCAACTATTATGGAGTTTTATATGATGTCACTTTGTTCTGTAAAGCTTCACTATACTTATGTTCTATTGTATTTTGTCCATGCGCTGTGAGTAATACGATAGATTCTGTTGTTTTAAATCTTACCTTGACAATCGTCCATGGTCGCCTGGCACACTTAACAGCGCTCTATCTCTAGATTCGGTGCAGGGGTCATGGGCGGTCGTCACATTTGGTATCAAAGCATTGGTTAATCGATTTTACCCAACGCTCGCTGAAGTAACTACGTATGAGAGACGTAATTGTATTTTGATGGATGATTACTATATATAATATAGTAACTTAGTAGGGTTTGAGTCCTTTGTGCAGTTGTTTCTCTAGATGTTCTAATCATTCCTTTTTATAGATATTGAGAATGAGTCGAAGAGGGAGACCAGCTGCTAGGGAAGGCCGTGCTACTGAAGAGACTGCTGATTATGCAGCCATGTTCGAAGCTATGATGACTTCGATCATGAGAAGGATACCAGTTCCGGGGGCAGCAGTAGATGTTGGAGTTCAAGCCCAAACTCCGAAACCAGTGGATTTTGCCAAGTTGTGCAAGGACTATACTGCTCTTGGAGGGAAGGTTTTCTTGGGAACAGAATCTACTATCGAAGTCCAGAGATGGATAGATGCTTGTAGAAGGATCTTTGGTGATTTGGGAATTGATGATGCAACTAAGAGGAAGTTGGCATCGAGGCAGCTTCAAGGGAGAGCCTCTGATTGGTGGAACTCTATTACCATCACTACTCCGGAAGAAGAGATTACTTGGGAGCAATTCCAAGTCAGATTTGAAGCTAAGTTCATTTCTACAGCTCAGAAGTCTGTTCTGTTCAAGAAGTTTGTGGAGCTCAAGCAGGGTGGGAGATCTGTTCTTGAGTATGTTTCTGAGTTTGAAGCTTTGTCCAAGTATGCCCGGTCATATATTGAGTCTGCTTACTAGAAAAATGAGAAGTTTGTGACCGGCTTGGATAGTTATCTTGGGAGGCAGTTGGTGGATCATTTGGACGATTCATTTGAGAAGCTTGTGGAGAAAGCTCTTAGGCATGAGAGTCTGTTTCCTAAGGAAGGACCTGTTGTTGCTGTTGCCAAGGGAGAATCTAAACCACAGCAGGGTGGAAACCAGAAGAGGAAGCAGCAGCAGCAGAAGGGTAGGGATGGCCAGAAGAAGCCGAAAGGTGAGGTGACTTGCTACAATTGTCAACAGAAGGGCCATTTCTCTAAGGATTGTAAGAATCCTAAGGTGCCGATGAAGTGTCACAATTGTGACAAGCCGGGGCATTTCAGGAAGAATTGTCCAGAACCGAGGAAGGACAGGCAGATTGTGCAAGCCTATGCTTTAGGAGCTGTTCCGTCGTCTTCGAAAGCTCCTACTGCTGAAGAGAAAGGAAAGAGTGTGGTTGTTCAAGGTACTCTTTTCCTATGTGGTGTTCCAGTTAGAGTTCTGTTTGATACTGGAGCGTCGCATTCGTTTGTTTGTAATGAACTCGTAGGCCGGTTAGGTTTGACACCGGATATTGTTGATAGGCCATTGGTTGTGACTAATCCAGTTGGGGGTTCGTCTTGTTTGTGTATGTTATGCCGTGGTCTAGTTGTGTCGAGTCATGGTTGCTCTTTTGTTTGTGATTGCTTTGTTCTGAACTTTGCGGGGTTCGGAATTATCTTGGGTATGGACTGGCATAGGAAGTATGCGGCTAAGGTTGATTGTGAGAGGCTGGAGGTGACAGTCGAGAATGTGGAGGGGCGAAAGATTGTGATACGATGTAAGCATGAGGAAGGCGTCTTCATGAGCTTCATGTATTCGCTAGTTGTTCCACGAGATGGACTGTCTTTAGTGCTAATCGCAAATAGATTCAAGGATGTCTTTGACGAAGTCAAAGGGTTGCCGCCGCATAGAGAGATCGAGTTTCGTATAGATCTAGTTGAAGGAGCCAGACCTGTTGTGATGCCTCTTAGGCGGATGGCGCCTAGGGAACAACAGGAGTTGAGGGTGCAAGTTGATGCCCTTTTACAGAAAGGATTCATTCGGCGTAGTGTGTCCGAGTGGTGTGCACCAGTTGTGTTTGCAACCAAGGCAGATGGGTCGTTGAGATTGTGTGTGGATTATCGTGAGCTGAATAAGGTGACTAAGAAGAACAAGTATCCATTGCCAAGAATAGACGACTTGTTTGATCAGCTTCACGAAGCTAAGGTGTTTTCTCAGATGGATTTGGCAACGGGATTTCACCAGTTGAGAGTAGCGAAGGATAGTGTACCGAAGACTGCTTTTAGGACACCATCCGGTTTCTTTGAGTGGCTGGTAATGCCGTTTGGATTGACTAACGCGCCAGCATATTTTGTGGATCTTATGAATAGAGTGTTCAGAGATCAGTTGAACAAGTTCGTACTTGTGTTCGTGGATGATATTCTGATTTATTCCAGAACGGAAGAAGAGCACAAGACGCACTTGCGTATTGTTTTGGAGATCTTACGGAAACATCAGCTGAAGGCTAAGTTTTCGAAGTGTCACTTCTGGAAGAGTGAAGTGAGGTTCTTAGGCCATGTGATTTCTGGAAATGGAATAGCGGTTGATCCCGCTAAGGTGGCAGCAATCCAGGATTGGGTTAGACCTAAGAATGCATCAGATGTGAGAAGTTTTCTTGGATTAGCAGGATATTATCGACGGTTTATCAAAGACTTCTCCAAGATAGCTGCACCGTTAACAGGATTGACGAAGAAGAACCAAGTGTTCAGTTGGAATGCTAAGTGTGAGCAAGCCTTCGGAATCCTGAAAGAGCGATTGACGAGTGCTCCTGTTTTGACTATTCCAAGTGGGAATGATGAGATGGTGTTTTACACCGACGCATGTGGTACTGGACTTGGAGCAGTGCTGATGCAGAAGGATAAAGTTGTTGCATATGCCAGTCGACAACTGAAGCCGCATGAAAGGAATTACCCAACTCATGATTTGGAATTAGCGGCGATTGTATTTGCTCTGAAGATGTGGAGGCATTATCTGTTGGGAGTTCGATTCGAGTTGTTTACGGATCATAAGTCGTTGAAGTATCTTTTCTCCCAGAAGGATTTGAATCTTCGGCAGCAACGTTGGCTAGAGTTTTTGGCATCGTATGACTTTGGTATAGCTTATACTCCGGGAAAAGGTAACGCAGTGGCTGATGCGTTAAGTCGAAGACATGCAGGATTGGGAGCCATGTTTTCTGAATGGAAGAATCTCGAGTATTTAGCTGGATTTGACTTCAGGCCTAGATGCGAATTGGAACCTGAGATGTTGGCAAACTTATCGATAAGACCTTCTCTTGTGGAAAGGATTGGCGAGAGCCAAAAGCGAGATGATAAGCTTGTCAATATTATCCGTGATTTGGAATCTGGATTGGATCCAGAAAAGGATAAAGGATTCGAGGTCGATAGAGAAGGTTGGCTTCGAAAGCAAGGACGACTAGTTGTTCCCGATATAGATGAATTGAGGAGTGAAGTTCTGAAGGAAAGTCATCACTCGAAGTTGACAATTCATCCAGGTGGAAACAAGATGTATCGGGATATGAAGAGAACCTACTACTGGGAAGGTATGAAGAAGGATGTAGGAGATTTCATTTCCAAGTGTATGAATTGCCAGTTGGTAAAAGCCGAACAGAAGAAGCCAAGCGGATTGCTTCAGCCATTAGAAGTTCCTACATGGAAGTGGGAACAAGTGTCGATGGATTTTATTGATGGATTACCTAGAACAAGAACGGGAAATGAAGGGATTTGGGTCATTGTGGATCGTCTGACTAAGAGTGCACGATTCATTCCTGTTCGATCGACTAGGATTGCATCAAAGTTGGCTGAGTTGTATGTTAAGTGGATAGTTCGATTCCATGGTATTCCGAAGAGTATAGTGAGCGATCGAGACCCATTGTTCACTAGTGGATTTTGGAAGAGCTTCCAGGAAGTCTTGGGAACCGAGTTGTGTTTGAGTACAGCTTATCATCCCCAAACAGATGGTCAGACTGAGAGAGTCAACCGAGTTTTGGAAGATCTCCTCAGAGCTTGTGTTTTGGATTTCGGAGGATCATGGGAAGATCACCTTCATTTGGTGGAGTTTTCATACAACAACAGTTACCAGTCAAGTATTGGTATGGCACCGTATGAGGCATTGTATGGAAGACCGTGTAACTCTCCAACATGTTGGTTGGAAACTGGAGAAAAGCTGATGCTTGGGCCAGAGATGATTCGTCAGACTTCAGATTGCATAGAGACCATTCGGCAACGAATGAAGGCAGCCCAAGACCGTCAGAAGAGTTATGCTGATAAGCGTCGAAAGGATTTGGAATTCGACGTGGGAGATATGGTTTTTGTGAAGATTTCTCCACTGAAGAATGTTATTCGATTCAGGAAGAAAGGAAAATTGACTCCGAGATTTGTTGGACCATTCCCGATCATCGAGCGAATTGGAAAACTCGCCTACAGATTGGAGTTACCGGAGAAGATGTCGGGTGTGCACAATGTTTTTCATGTATCGTATCTACGGAAGTATGTGCACGACTCGAGTACAGTGGTTTCTGCTGATAGCTGTGAAGACTTCGAAGTTGACCCAGTCGATAGAAGACCTCGTAAGCCGCTTCGTGTTGTTGGAACCGACACGAAACAGCTTAGGAGGAAGATAGTTAAGTTGCTCAAGATACAATGGAGTGATGATGATAACGACTGTACGTGGGAGGTGGAAGAGAGGATGAAAGCAGCTCATCCTGAACTCTTCAAGGTATGGCCCTAAGGTGTCGTGTCATCTAACGAAATTGTAACTTGTTCTAAGTCTTAGAATTCTGTACGCTAAGCTAGAATTGGATGCATGGTTTATGGATTGTTATGGATGATAGGCGTACAGAATAGCTTTGATTGCCTTGTTTGTTTGGAATTTCGGGGGCGAAATTCCTAAGGGGGAGAGAATGTAACGACCCGTATTTTTACGGATCAAAACATTCTAAAATGATTGACCTTTGGTTGTATGGTAGTTAAGTCATTTCAGGTTTTGGCAGAATTTTTGCTTAAGTCCTAAGTCGTAGCCGACTTAGGAGTTTTGGACGAGTTAAGCAACAAGTCTGGGTCGAGTTGCCGACTCAAGGAACTCACCGAGTTAAGGGAGTATGGTTGACCGACTTAAGAGATTCAGGCGACCTAAGTATTCTGGGGTAGAGTTAGGTCGGCAACGACCTAAGAGAATGTTGTGAGCGACCTAAGTGTTTGGGTGTTAAGTGTTAGGTCGGCAGTTCGAGTTAAGGTTTCGAGCGACCTATAGGATGTAGTTATGGTTAGGTCGGCAACGACCTAGAGGAGCTGGGTTAGCAGGTTAGCGACTTAGTAGTTAAGTCGACTGGGTGGGTTAGCGATCTAAGGAGTTAACAAGTTGGCGACTTATGAGAGGCTATGTGTTAGGTCGTAACACTGTTAGGTCGCGTGGGTTGCTAAGTTGTTAGGTCGCAAGGTTTTATAAGTCGTATAAGTGTTAGGTCGAATGGTGCTAAGTTGTTAAGTCGTCCAGGCGACTTAGGAGGGAGCGCGCATGTTAAGTCGTAGGCTTGTCTGTTAGGTCGGAGTTGTTGGCTAAGGGTTAGGTCGGAGGCTCTGTTAAGTCGTGGGGGTTTTTAGGTCGTAGGTCGGCATAGTGTTAAGTCGGCAGCGACTTAAGGAGATAGCCGAGTTACGACTTAGGCAGTTTTCAGCTATAAATAGGAGGGGTTGTTCTCACTTTTTGGGATCCGGATTTTGAAGCGACGAAGTGCTGCCATTTTGAGAGCTCGACTTCTACACTTCTTCACTTCTTTTCTCCCCTCTAATATAGTGCTTCCATCCATCCAAATCGAAGATCAAGATTGAAGATTCAAGAGCTTAGATTGAAGATCTTCATCTTTTCAAGAGAGATTTCTTCATTTGAGGCGGATTTGTGATAGATCAAGCTTCACCCTTCGCTGTCCAGATCTGAAGCGTGTTGATTTGGGTTTGTTTAGGTGATTTGGTGAGTGGTGATTATCTCTCACACGGATCCAAAGGAGTATATCGGATTGTTGGCTCGATTTGGTGTTAAAATAGAGATTTCCATGCATTTTCTTCATCCTAAGTGTAGATCCATATAGATCCATTGTTCATGATGATGTTACATCTATTTTATCATATGTTAACCTATGCAAGTTCATTCATCAAGTTTGTAGAGATATAATCCATGTTTTCATGCTTATTGGACTTTCAACTCTTTAATTACGAAAATGCCATTATTGTTATAATTGTCTACTTAGATCATATTTGAATGCTTGATTGTTTGGATTGGTGATTGATTTGATTGATTGTTATGAACTAGATGATTGATGACTAGATTTAGACCAAAGACGATTCAAAAGCTAAGGGGAAAGGCTCTTGAATTGGGAAAGCTGCTCGTGGCATATGTAGCGGGATGATGAAGCTCTTATGCATAGATTTGATGATGTGATGATGAGATGAGGCTTTGCGAGGATGTAATGAAGCGAGGAAATCATGTGATGAAGACTTGGTCTAATCCAGACGGGATCATTCCAAGCATGTTGATAACTCGGTGATATGATTCGAGTTGAGGATAATGAATGGATATGAGAATAGTCGTCGAGGTAGATGACTAGGAGGCTTGGATAGCATCGTTGTTGAAGGTTCTAGCATGCTCTAAGCAAGAGTACGTTTGGGCAGATTCGATAGTCCCAACGGCCAACTGTTGATGGTCGAGTACTCTGGGCAGATTCGATAGTCCTAGGCACGGGCTGCGACGACGTGCGGAAGTTATGTCTAGAACCGGGGTTTCCATTATCCCTTGACGGACGGCTAAAAGAATGTGCCGGTCATTCAATTAACGGTGATATCGAAGCAATGATAACAGTGATAGCCAGAGTCATGGATGTTTGGTTGTATCGTCATTCGGACTCAAGAGCGGTATTTTCTGGGTGCTTATCTGATTTAGGCCTTGGTACTTGGAAAACATCGCCCTTGACTCGAGTGTAGTAGTTTTACTTTAAATTGTATGCTCTGCTATGTTTGCTTCTGCTTAGTGTGTGTCTGGGGGCTATCACTGTAGAATGAGGTTGGAGTGGGAGGGTTGTATTCCTATTCCTTTTCCTTTATGCTCTTTTGGTATGTTGTTAGTTAATTTACTGCTCACTAAGACTGTTGTCTGACTCAAGGCTTTATGTTTTTAATTCTTATTGCCTTGGGCTGTTCGTCCATTTTGGGACGGGCAGACTAGGTAGCAGGTGACAGGTGCTGTTCTCTTCTCACGATGCTGATATCGAAGACGAGCTAGAGGGTTGCATATTATCTTCTTATATGTACTGGATATTCCGCTGTTTTGTATTCTCTGAGAGAAATGTAGTGAGGCTTGATGTATTGACTATGTGGATGCTTGTATTCAACTATTATGGAGTTTTATATGATGTCACTTTGTTCTGTAAAGCTTCACTATACTTATGTTCTATTGTATTTTGTCCATGCGCTGTGAGTAATACGATAAATTCTGTTGTTTTAAATCTTACCTTGACAATCGTCCATGGTCGCCTGGCACACTTAACAGCGCTCTATCTCTAGATTCGGTGCAGGGGTCATGGGCGGTCGTCACAGAGAGAGTGCTTGAATACTTACAGGGTCAGGAAATGAAGCAACATATCCAAGAGTTGAAAGACCGAGGGTTAGGGAATGAAGCAACATATCCAAGAGTTGAAAGACTAGAACACGACTTTGTAAAACCTTTTGAACCCTTTAGTTCAGAATCCAGAGATTTCAACATTGATGTGCCAAAGTCCTGACTGTGATGGCCCTACAAGTCATCAATGTTTATCAAATATATATATATGTTTCTAGAAGTCAAATTTAAAAGACAGCAATCCATTATTCCTCAGGTTGAAGAAGAAATTGAGAAACATTGATTCTAGAACTACCTATACAGTTCAAGTTGCATCATTACTACTATTCAAATACACGATCAGGTATTAGTGAAGTCTCTTGCCAAATTCCCTAAAATATCATATTTTGAACGAACTGAACTAATTTGACAAAGAATAGTTATATATTTCCAGTTTATAAATAAATTTGATTTTAACTTATAGCTTTCTTTAATAGAAACATGATGAGTTTGTAACGACCCATAAATTTTAACTATTTTAATAATTTAATTAATTGGATTTTTGAAAAATTTTAAACTATAAAATTTTGAAATATAAATTTTTTATTTGGAATGCGTCTATTTTAATATAGCAACTGGTAAATTTTCATCAAATAATTTGAAAGTTTATTCTAGTGTAAATTTATTTTAATTTACATCAGTTAAAATTTGATGATAATAAAAGTGTTCCAAAACCTAAATATGTCAACATGAGAAAATTTATTTAGAACACTCTGAATAAGACTACGTAATTCGTTTCGCAAATTTCGGAAGTTTCTAGCTCCATTTGGATTTTTCCGTACGGTAGAGTAGCGTTTATCGGTACCGATTATCGACTTTTGATCGGATGATCGTACCACTGATATCTGTGTACCGTTCTATTCACCTTGTTGTGTTGATCGACACAGTATATTTATTTCTGTGTTTTGCGGTCCGATACGTGACGGAAACGATAAAACGGTCCCTTATAACAGTACGAAATTTGTAACTTTTATTTCATTTACACTTTCAAACCCCTACCGTGGAATCCAAGCAACCATCATATGCTTTAATTATCTGCGTGAATCAAGGGTCCTTCAGTTACTTTCATTTATTCGATATTTTATTCGTAGCAGGCGTTTCACTTTTTCTTTTAAACTTCTCTGCCTGTGACCTTATTCGTTCTCTTCCCCCTGTTATTTCTAATTCCACTTTATGTTTCTAGAAAATTTTCAATTCTATCTTGTTTCCACCCGCCTCTCCCGCTACTTAATGACCTCGCCCTCTCCATGATCTGCTACTACCCACGTCTTCCTCCCCTACGGCCGAGATCTACAACCAAACCGAGCCTACCCATTTCCTACCCAGATCCACTTGCGCAACCACCATCACTTGAGGCCGAGCCTCCATCCTGCAGCCTCACACGGCAACACCTTTTTCCCTCCAAAATCCGTTGCCTTCCTTGTGCTTAACCATAGTCGGCGACAAGCATCACCCAATCGGCCTCATCTCCACCAAAGCTTGTAGCCCATCGCGTCCTCCTCTGTTTAGCCGAGCTAGCAGCTCTTCCCTACACATATTCGAGCCGTGCCTGTTTTCTTTTTAAGGTATATATATATTAATAATAATATGTGTAAGTTTTATTTTGGTCAGTTAAATTGTGTCAGTACATCTTAATCTATATGCGTGCGTGCTGTTGTATATATATGAGCATATATAGTTGTTTAATATACTTGGTACTGGTTAAATGTATAAGAGTTTCATAGTTAAGTTATATATATATATATTATAAGTTAGTCTGTTAGCTTATTTTATATAGCCTGGTTTTTGTATAAGTCTGGGTATATATAAGTATTTGGATTTTGAAATATATCCTGATTTCAAATAAAATGTATATACAGAGTTTTAAAATACAATATATATATATATAAGGATACAAGTGTTTATGTAGAGTTTTCAGGTTTGTAGTTCTAGATTTGTTTGTGTATATTACATATTAAATTTTGAAAGAGCAATAGTAATATATGTTGATATTTTGATATATCTATATACACAGTTATAAGGTCAGTTTATACATTAGTTATATATATGTTGTTTAAAAACATAACTTGTATGTAAGTATGTGTCAGTACTTTGTTTTAAAAATATTAGTTATATTAGTTCTCATTTTGCTTATAGCATATATAGTAAAGTATATTTATGTTAGTTATAAATATACAGTGTATATGTCTACTGGTTATACCTATTTTCTAATTTATATTATTGATATATATTGTGATTTCAAAGTATAAATGATATTTTATATTAAAATTAAGTTTTGATTTGAAATAAATAGGTATGTTTTAATTTAATTTGGGATATGGTTTTATAAATATAGTTATATATAGTTGTATACAAATTCACTTATATCATTTATCTTCATCGATCCGACTCTGATTTGATTTCGTCTATTCTTATCTATCAGCCTTGTCCGTCGAATTCGAGTAAATCGTGCTTTGCTTTGAAATTCGTGCTTGGATCCGTAACTCAATTCATTGTCTATTCTCTCTAGCCTCGAAAGGTGAGTTTATCGCTCTCGACATTTGTACTTATATAACTGTGAAATGATGACAAGTGAATTGTAGAATTTATTATGCTATGTTCATATATGCATGTGATACGATTTTGATGTTATAACCTGATTATATATCTGTTACATCATCTGTTATGATATATTTTGTTTTACTGTTTATTCTATTCTGTTTATCACACTGCAAGTTCCCTATAGAATAGAATCACTATGGGTTGAAATGATACATACCCGAACGGACTTTAGAATAGGGAAAGATCGTTATGGGCTGAAATGATAAACCTGAGCGATTTTTTATTTATTTTAATTACTTGGGATTGCGGGTTTGAAATGATAAAACCCGGATTTTTCTTTGTAAACTACGGATTGAAATGATATATTATCCATATCACTTGACTTAGGCTAGAAAATATTATACAGACCCGTGGTTATTTTATATATTTTTTCTGGAAGTTTTAAGTATTTTGAAAATGTAAATTTTGATATTTTGATTTAAATTTTGTTTTTAAAATGATTTAATAAAGTAAAAAATGATTTTCTATGTATTAAAAATGTTAAATAAATGAATGGAAATTTATGATTTGAAATATAACCTAATTTGGAAATTTGTGATTTGGTTTAAAATGAAATTTTAAGTAAAGAAAATAAAAATGGAAACTAAGTCTTATTTATGAAATAGAAATTTAAATATAAGTGTTAAGTAAATGTAGAAATGGGAAAATTGTACACTTGAATTTAATAAGTGAATTATAGAAAAGAAATTGATAATTATTGAAAAATTTACTTGATAAAAATCATAAGATTAAAGGGTATTTAAAATGACCATTTTGAAGTAGGAAAATATGATTTGTATATGTTAAAAATGATTTAAATTGAAGTTTATTTGTTGCTGAAATTTTTTTGAAAATCTGGAAATTCTTTTAGTTGCACTTAAGAAATGCTATCGTTTCTGAATAATAAATAAAATATGAACTAAATGAATCTGCAGCACTTTGTAAATGTTGTAGTTGCAGAAGTGAACTAAAAGGTTAAAATTGACTAAGGGCTATTACCGCAGTTTTGTGAATGCTGTAGTTGCTGAATTAAACTATTTTTCAACTAAAACTGAACTATTACAGCATTTTAAATGGTGTCTTTGCTGAATTGAATTGTTTTCAAATGTAACTTACCGTAGCATTTTTCTAAATGCTTCGAAAGCTGAAATTTTAATGTTTTAAAGCATTTAACTGAATAAATGAGCTCAGAAAAGGCTAAATTTTTGAAAATTGAATATTTGATTTGTGAGTATAATGACTTCATATTTAAATGGTGTAAATGAATTATTTTGATTTGAATATAAACCACTTTCAAATTTATGAGTTAATACAATGTTTGAAATTGGTATAATTGAATGAATGAACTTAAAATGTTATAACTTTGGTAATGAATATTAATTTAGAAGTATTATGATTTTTCTAAGTATTATGAGGTCCTAATGACAATATTTCAAGTGTTATGATTTCCAAGTATTTTGGTTTCAAAAAGTTTGGTTTCAGAATTGTTATGACTTTGAAAGTACTATGGTTTGGAAATGAAATTAATTGGAATTGTATTTAATTAAGAATTGTCTTTAAATATCTATTAATTTGAAACTTGTTGAAATTGAAGATTCAAGTATATGACTTTATAAAGTGGTTTGGTTTAATATGATTTAAAAGAATATTTCAAGTTAAATAAATTGAAAGAAATATATTGATTTAGCTTGGAATTTAAATGATATATTATTGTTGTAACATCCCACCTTTTTGTATGCTTAAGCAGACATATGTGCCAACTTAAACCATACAGAAGGGTGGATTGTTATGGGGTAAATAAGAAAAAGTGGAGAAATAAAAGAAACAAAATAGAATCTTGCAGCGGAACGATAAAATATAATAATCAAATAACAGTTCATGAAGCTGTTTTGCAAAAACATTTGATTATACTTATAAAATACATATCAGAGTTACACATACCAGAGAATGATAATTAATGCAGCGGAATACAATGGTGTAGTGGAATATAACAAATAGTAGTAATAAAATCTTCGTCTTCGTCCTCCAAACAAAGGGCCTTCAAATCTTGAAATGCTCAGGCTGACCCGAGCGAATTGAAAAGGCAAAACACTCGAGTCAGAACTAAAAGATCTTATGTAAGTTAAATCAATGATAAATATATGAGTGGAACGGCGTCAGAGATGTTTACGGGATTTGACATCTCTTATCTAGTGTCTAACATGAGTGTAGTAACTTAAGAAATGTTTGGGATTCACATCTCTTAAGGATCCATTAAACTATCTACTATGTAGTAGTATTCGCTATTATAATAATGTCTAATATAAAATAAACATACTTTTAAATAGCACTAAGGCATTACATTTTCCACCTTAACACGTAATAGTCCCAGTAGACTATCCAGTATTGGCATACTCCCAAAAATGGGGGCTACCCTCGATACTCCACAGGCTACGGAAGAAATCATAAATCGTAGTAAAGCTCGATATGGTAGGTGACACGGCACACAAGGCAATGCCAGGGTAGATATACCAATTACGCACACGGACTGATGGAACGCATAACAGCCACTACCGCTCCACTTCGAACAACACTCCCAAATCGAAGGGTGGCCACCAAAAATCACAAAGTAATAGAATAGAATCAAAGAAGTGCGTCCGATAAGAGGTGCTACCTCACTGGTCCGAGATCGCTCCTGTTTTAGCCACCTTATGCCAACTCATGGGAGTTGGGTCCACGTATATACCTTAGGATCGTTGCCACCATCCTACTTCATTCTGGAAACTCCACCGCGTACATAGTTGTCAAAGTGGTGTTCGGTATCGACAGAGAGTATGTCCATATCCGATCCCGGTCTCTTTAACAACCAAACGTTATTATAACATCGTGGTCATTTAAAAATATATATATACTTTTAAAAACACAATCATTTCCCTTTCAAAACATATTCTTTATTCAAAATAGTATATACTTCAAAGACCAAAATATTATTATCATTTCAAACCATATCCTTTACTTCAAAATAGCATATACTTTAAAACCAAAATATTTTTGCCATTTCAAAACCAACTCAATAATATATCATTTCCATTTCCAAAACAATTCAATAATATCTTATATAAATAAAACCCAATTTCCAATCACTAATCTTTCTTTAATTTATATAAACTTGAAATATTCTTTTAAATCATCTTAAACCCAAATCCCATTTTGAAGTCATATTCTAAATTTTCAATTTCAGTAGGTTTCCAATCAATATGTTCACAGATAATTCTTAAATAATTACATTTCAAATAAATTCATTTTTCAAACCATATTACTTTCAAAGTTATAACAATTTTGAAAACCAATACTTTGAAAACAATAATACCTTAATTTCAATAAAATATTTCAATTTTTATATATTTCAAGTCTTTAAATATTCCAAAATTCCCAACCAAATCTGATAATCTTATATATACCTTAATTCAATTTACTATTATTTAGTTTAGAAATATTTATTTAATAAATTCAATATCACATAAATAAAGCTCAAACTTGAAATATTTGTAAATCAAACTTAAAACATCATCAAGTTATACATAGCTTAAATTTTAAAATTTAACCATATATAAAATAATATTTATATAATATCAAAATTTTATATTTATTAAACCGTATATTTCTTTCCAAACCATAGAAAATCACTTTAAAATATTTTATATATAGACCACGGTGCCTGTATATAATTTTCTATCCTATGTTCAAGTGATACAGATATTTATCATTTCAATCCGTAATTTAAAAATAAAAGTTTACGGTTCTATATCATTTCAAACCGCAATCCCGAATGAAATGAAAATGCATAATAACTGGCAGTTTATACAATAAAAAAATATAGCATCCATTCATCCAAATATCAATAAACAACCATTTATTACACTCATCATCCAATTTAAACAAAACATCAATATAAAGCATATAAAATATAACATGCATCAATGAATAGTTTATATTCAATAAAAATTAATAACTGTTTAACTGGCAGTTTATATGCAATAATAAATAAATTTAACTGTCAAATTATATGCAAAAATAAAATTACATAACAATTTAATTTATATAAATGCTATCTAACTAAGATGATGATTAAATATATGCCCAAACAATCATAGATAAATTTTAAATCACATCAAAATTTAATTTAACAAACATAAGAAATCTTAGAAGTTGTGAGTGGGTTAAAACACTCACCTTTTGAATTTTTATTGAATTTAAATTCAATTTAAACCCAAAAATTTGACAGTCTCAGAATTCGTCCAAACCAGCGTCATCAGGTCCAAAATTTCAATACGATCCTAACAAAAGAAACCGCGTCCAAATCCGAGTCCGTATGCAAAAGTTATGAAAATTTGAAGATTGGAAAATTCTGGTCCCGAGTTGATTTCGAGTTCAACCCGGTCTGCCGCCTCAAATACCCGGTGCTTGCTTTGAGTTTTTGCCAAAACGACCCGGAGACCCGAGTCATTTTCTTCGTTACCCGAAGTAGCTCCAGGGTTTTTCCCCCTGAAACCCGAAGCTCGACTCGTGCTGCAGGTTTGCAAATTTTTTTTTTCTTTTAAATTGGATTTTGGATCTAGAGTTGTTTGTTGCCATTGAAGAAGAGGTGTACAGAAGATGAATTGTACGTACAAACAAATGAGAATTAGGGAGGCTAGGGTTTATAGCAGGATATTTCTAGAGAAAGTGAAATAGAATGGATTTAAAGCTATTTCATTAATTTTTCTCATATTATTTTTATTTCAGAAAATGTAGTAATTAATTTCATTAATATACATTAAAGTACAATTAATCCCAATTGATTCTCCTATTAATTATTAACCCAAATAAACAGGTAACCTGTAATGAATTCATTGACCAATTTATTATGTAATATTCAAATTGTTGCGTATTACTTCCCTAGTTAAACTTTTGAATTGATTCTCCAATTCCCAAATTTATATTAACGTAACCTTTCTTTTAGATTTATAGCAATGATTTCCAATTCAATTGAATGAATTAAATATATATGTATACTCATAAAAATTCGTGGTCACATCCTTAATCACTTTTTATAAGCTTATTATTTCCACTCCTATAATCATCATTTATTATATATATATATATATTAATTAATTCAATATTTAAGTTCGTTTTCCTCTATCAAATTTATTACCCAGTATACATTTACTCTATTCCAACAAATTGGAATTCCATTCAATTACTATAAACAATCATTTTCCTATTCACACTTTATTTTTAACCCACAATCATTTCGTTTATTACCTTATAATATGTTTACGTTTCTATAAATTTCCATTTAATTACATCAATCAAAAATTATATTCATTCATTATTGTCAAATAGATGGATTTATCATTTGATTCAAACTATTGCATTAATATTTTCTTATTCCATCTTCATTTCAATTAACGAAAAATTTAACGTTTAATTCTACTTATTTCAATAAACCCAATCATTTAACCTTAATTTTAAATAAATAAATAAATCCTGATTTCCATTCATTTTCATAAATTGGCCTTTCATTAAATTTATTAATTACTAACTTTAATTAGCAAAGGCTATATCTAGGCACATTAATATTTCCCAAATAAATCCACTCTATTACATTTAAATTAAATTCCTTTCATGTAATTCTAATTTATCCTGTCATCTACAATTCATTACGTATTATTACATCAATGTATATAACCTTTAATCCATTTCCAATTCTACCAATTTCAATCAATTAGAACTTCACAATTGCTTACATAAATTTGGATTGTACTACATTTATTATATTTTTGCTAAATATATATACATTAATTACAATTAAATATTCTCTGTAACTTATTTCTTGGGTTCATCCCTTTTTATTACCCAAATTACTATCTTGTATTAAGTTTATGTTTCTATTTTAATTTTATATTCAATTATAACCTAACAGTCGTTTCAAATCAATTGGATTGTATTCAGTTTGGTTATTCATCAACTGCCATTTACACTACAACCTTAATTTACAGAGTTACTATAAATAAATATTATGGCATTGGTTAATCAAATGTTTGCTTTAAATTACTTATTTTAAATTTTATGCTTAAGAGCAACAATTAACACTTTCCATTATTATAACAATATTAATTCACAATTTTACATTCCCATCAGTTTCTTATATTTAACTTATAACCAAGTATGACAATTCACATTATTTCCATTAATTGCAATTTCATTTTAAATTGTTAATTTTAATTACACTGCTACATTTAGTTTCTAACATTGATTGTATTTGTTTTTATTATATTCCGTTTATAGCTAAGTCATAATATTTGAATTTCAATTAGATTGTAACGTTCATTCAAGTTAGTTAAATATTAACTTGCATTAACACGTTTCCTTAATTTACAATCAACTACCGTTTTCAAGGTTTTATTACATTAAACAATTTAATACTTTCCTTTACTTCGCATATACAATTACATCCGGGAAAAATCCTTTAACTACTTTCATTCATTCAAATTTCAATTTCTTGCAATAACTCATTTATTATAAATTTGCATACCAAAAATTTTAGGTTCCAATAAATAGGATTAAATCAATTCAACCTTTTTGAATTATGTAACAACCCGGAATTTTCGAACCCGAAAATTCCAGATAGTTATGAAAAAGAAGAAAGAGATAGAAGAAGAAGAAGAAGATCAGAAACATCAACATCTCACATTCGCAGCGGATAAAATATAATAATAAATAATAACAGTTTACAAAACAATATTATATCTGTCGATTACATTTTTATACATCAGAGTTACACATTTATACAGACACTGGATATAAACAATTATCAAGTCTCAGATATACAAAAATATAACACAGTAGAAACACTCCATACGTTCCTGCCGTCCAGCTCGACTCCTGAGCTCCAGAACGTCCTTACCTGAAAATCTGTAATACTCGGTCTGACCCGAGCATTACATCAAAGTAACACCCGGGTCAGGCTGGAAACCAGCGTGAGTAAACCCATACAATTTTATACTAAGTGAAAATCATAAAGAAAAACCCGGGGTAACTCATACTTCACTACGAGTTCATTACTTGTTATGCTCAATACTTACTTCAAATATCGATCTATAAAGAATCGAAGTGGTTTCGGGTATTAACTAATACCCGACTCCGGTCTCTTCGAATTTAATGTCATCTCTAATCCAAGATGTTAAGTTTAAAAAAATACAATTCATATCTAGGATATCATATCACATAACACTTCAACCCAGAAAGGTAACCTACATTATCACAGTTCAACCCATTCATATCACAGCACATCTCAATTGAATATAAGAGATGTCATTAATCTGAGTCATCCAATATCATTCAACCATCCATGAACAAGATTTATTATATATAATTCCTAATTAATTTAATTAATCTCCAATTAAATTAATTACCAATTTTAATCACTTGGATTACCTTAATCCTTCTCACTTAACATTTTTTTTTATCCATCTTAATTAATCATCCTTGATTAATTGTCTTTTAATTACATTAAGTAATTAACCTTTAATTAATCATCTTAATTAATTAATTACATTATTTAATGATCCTCTAATCACTTCCCTTAATTAATTATCTTTTTAATTAATTATTTTTGACAAATAATCTTTAATTAATTATCCTTGATTAATCATATTCATTTATTAACTATTTCTTGATTTTTCAATAATCAATTGGTTATACTTACTTAATTAATTAATCTTAATCACTTAAATATCCTTAATTAATTACCTTGATTAATTAATCCTCTAATTATCCTTTGGTTATTAATTAATCAACCCTTAATAATTAATTAATTTATCTTTAATTACCTATAATAATTAATCTCTATTTAATTAATAAATTTAACTACCCAAACCTTAGTTAATTAAAAGATAAGTTATTTATCTTGATTTACCTCCTAATTATTTTTAAAAAATCTTATCAAATAGACCTTGAAACAAATTATCATTAATCCATAATTTAACTTAAGACCCTTAAGTTAATTAATGATAAAACATTTATTCCTTAATTAAATTACATTATAAATTAAATCTTAAATAAATTTCAAGGATTACTAAGTTAAAATAAATTTTACAACTAAATAAATCAACTTTTAGATATAAAACACTTATTGTTTTAATACAGAAAGAAAGGTTAAAACCTGTTTTAACTTAAATTCAGACCTCGATATTTCCTTACTATACTGACCCGAGTAATCCCCAAGCAAACTCATATTTCCCCCGAGCCAGTTCTTCCCATTCTATTTTTTTTCCCCTTGTTTAAACTTTTTAAAACAGTTTATTCAAACACTCTCGCACCTTAAACATAACCCGAGCCAATAGCTGGCTTACTTCGAGTTTGTCACGAAGAATCATCATCTTCCCATAACCGATTCCATCACAGACACGCTGGTGCACGCAAACGTACTCGTGCACGTGCACGAGTTCTCTGATCGACGACGATCCCTACTCCGACCTCCGACAAGTCATCTTCATCCACGGCAACCCATTCGATCGACCAAAAATCTCGATTCGAACGAGAATCGAAAACAAGGTATTGAACCCATCTGCTCAACAACGAACATCACCAGAAATCGACATCACCGATGATCCCTGCCTCGAGACACCACGCCACCTTCACCGTAGCTCCGTCACGTCTACCAGCAACCATCAAACACCTCGCGATCGACTCCGACTTCATCATGACGTCGCGAATTCCCTCTGAACATCAACGACAATACCAGAGTGTTAAACCCTATCTCATCAAATTCCGATCACCACGATAAAAGATAAATCACCATAATATTTTTCCGATGATCCTCGTCTTCATCTCGACCTTCAAGCCTAACCCCGATGATCAACTTGCCGTTGATCAATGGAAATCGATCAAAACAACCCAAACGTTCATCTCGACAATACTCACCCCTTTCTAAACTAAAAATCGTGATATTGCCACTAAAATTCATGGTTTCCTCTCACGAATTCAAACATGTAATTCAATCTAAAAATTTAATTTACTAATTTTGTAACGACCCGGCTTTCATCGACCAGAAAGTCGTATTGCTAATAAGAAAGAAAGGGATAGAAAGAGAAAAGAAGAGAAGAAAGAAAGAAACAACATCAGAATCTCACACAGCGAAACGAATAAATTATATTAATAACAAAAGTAATATACAACACTTATCAGAGTTATACAACATATACATCACATACTAGACAGTTATAAACATCTGTCTAGACATTACAACTCAAATACAATACAAACACTATCACAGAGATCTACACAGCGGAATTCTATATCTACGAACGCCGAAGCCTCCTGCTCCATTGCTCCTCCAGAATATTCGTCAAAGCAAACCTGACTCCCTTGGCTACTCGTAAAAATTTGAGTACCCAAGAGTTTATATAAAACAGAAATAAACACTTGGGTCAGACATGGGTCTGGTGTGAGTAAACGGTTTAAATTGCTTAACTTTGAAAACAAAAGTATCACGTAAGACTCCCCACACATAAACATGGGTAAGTTTTTACCTTACGCTAACTAAAACATTTGATAGGAAATCCAGTTATATTATAATAGGGTCTAGGGTTTCCAAGTAAAATACAGAAATAGCTGAAATGCTTACATCTCACATTCCAACATAGTTGGGCACAACTAATACGTACGGCACTTATTGGAGTTTGGATTCCATACAATGGCAGGGCTACTGGGGTACCGCCCGTCACAGTACGTGGCCTAGATCACCGTACCGAGGAGTACGCCCGCTCCCCTGCAACACAAAGCCGGAACCATCCCTTACTGGATAATTCCGAACAAGATAACCCCGTAGTTGGCGCGACCAACCACACACTAAGCCGAATAAAAAGAAAAGGGACCTCTAGACAGGGATCTATCTTGCTCTCAGTGGGTGCTACCCACGAAGCCTTGCTGCACCTCCCCTGTTTTAGCCATTCCCGGTTGATGAGGCTTGAGGCTACGATTACCTTTAATCAGAACATATCACTTAGAATGCTCATCGTCCGCCTGACGATGTGCTGAAAGCATTCAATCCATACAAGTTCGTTCCGGGTTCGAACGAAATCGAAGGCATTATCTCGTTACACTCGTTTTGGAATCACCCTCAGAGTTAACGACAATAACCCTTGCACTCTGAATCTTCATCTTCACTTGAGATTCACGACCTATCATAAATTTGGATCGATGTGGTATCCGGGTCTCCAGACCTGGAATTCCGGTATACGGAAACCCGATCCCGGTCTCATCGAAATCCAAAACGTATCTTTTAAGGTCAAGTTGTTTAAAGATTTAAACAATTCAATTCAATACTTGAATTCACACAGTATTAACATAGATAAATATCACACATTTATCACAGATATATCCAATATCATTTCACAGAATATCATAGCATATCATCCAATAGATATCAACCAAATCAGACATTCTACTCAACCATCATTCATAAGCAACCATTTATTAATCTCTATTATAATCAATTTAATCCACTTAAATTAAATTAATTACTTAAGAATTAATTCCTAACCTTGCTTAATCAATCATTAATTAATTACTTATCCATTTAATTAATTAATCATTAAATATTAATCACTCTTGATTAATTATTCATTAATTACATAAAGTAATATCTTATTAAGTAATTATACTTAATCAATTACTAAGTGACTATCCTTAATTAATTAACAAATTAATTTACTTAAATAAATCACATTCATTTCTTAAATCATAACTGAGTAACTCATCCTTAATTACCCTTTAAACAAATTAATTAATCCTTGATTAATTATTCTTTAACTATTAATTAATAAACCTTAATTATTAATCAATATCCTTTAATACAAAGTAATCAATCCTTAATTAATTAAACTTAATTAACTAATTAATTATTCTTAGTTATTAATTAATAAAAGTTAATTATTAATTAACAACCTTAATTACCAATTTAATTAATCCATAATTATCTATTAATCAATCTTTAATGATAATTAACTAACCTTAATAACAGTTAATTAATCCTTAATTAACTTTAATTATAATTTAATAATTTCTTAATTATTAATTAAGAAAACTTAATTATTATTTAATAAACTTTATTAAGTACTTCTTAATTACTAGTTTAATTAACCCTTATTTAATTAATCCTTATCAAAAATTAATTAAATTAATTAAACTTAATTAATTTTAACTCATTAAAAATCTTAATTATCATTAAAACATTTGATCTTAGTAATTAACTTACTTAATTAAATCATTAATTAAGTTTAGAATAAAATAAAATAAATAATCATTAATTATTTATCTTAAATTATAAATTAACAATCCTTAATTACAAATTAATAAATCACTTGAAAACCTTAATTGTTAATTTACTTATCCTTAACCATTAACTAATTCAATTAGTAAATCACTCTTATTTATTCTATTAGTTTTAAATTTAAATTAAGTTTTAAGACAAACCATTTCCTTATTAATTACCTTATTTTCAAATTAAGTTTGAAAATAACTTAAGGATTTTAACTTAATAAAATTAAGTAAATCAATTCATACCATTTAATTTATTCAAATCATTCATTTCAAAGAAATGAAATTTCAAGACAATTGTTTAACTTGATTTTCCAAAATTTAAAACTTACTTTTATTTTAAATTTTAGAAACTGATTTAAACATCTTACTATGGGTTTAAGTCATTTGAAACAAACCAAGTATTCCTTCTTTTATTTCTTCTTTTAAAACAGAGTTAAATTTTAAATTTTTAAAACTGTTTGAACTTAACAGTTTACTCAGGAAAAATCTCGCGTACAACCTATATAAAACCCCGAGTCAAAATCTAGTTTTCACGAGTCCCTCCCGAGCATTTTTTTTTAAAAACTGCTTATTGTAAAGTTTTTAAACTGTTAAAATTTTTAACAGTTATCACTCTCTCGCGTATGACTCTAAACAACTCCGAGCCAAAGACCTTTCTTCCTCGATATCCCTTCGAGAAAACCCACGAAACCCAAACCCAAACTAAACTGACACACGCTAACGATCGTGCACGTGCACCATCGATCGATGAACTTCAGACCACCGCCAGTCTCTCCTACACATCCACGATCGCTCCAGTAACCTACTTCGATCATCAAATCACCTCCAGAAGCCATGATTCAAAATCGAGCTACTCAACAGAACAAGAACCAGAAACATCACCAGAAATCGCCTCAATCTCTCGTCTCCGATCACTGGAGTCGCAGCAACTCCGATGACATCTTCCTTAGCCTTCCAAACTACTATCCTCCAAATTTAACCCTACTCGATCAAACCGAGATGCCATAATTTCCTCATTTCCAGATTCGAACACTCTTTGGGTTTTCACCCTACTCTGACGAACTGCTGCCACCACAGTGAGAATTAAAGCCACTTACCATTTTTGCTATGATCATCGACCTCACAGCCACCTTCAGTAGCAATCCCGACCAACCAAACTTCCTCGATTTTCAGAAAAGACCCAAAATTCAATTTCTAAACAAAAACTGATATCTCATTTGATAGAACTTTAAAAATTATGATTCCTGTTTTAAAAATCATGATCTGGGACAGTGATTCATAATATCAAAATAAATCAAAGAAATCTATTATTTGAATTTAACATGGTTTGGGAGTTTCACTGGAATTCTTGATTTCCAGATAATATGTGTACCAACATATTTAGATTATTTTTAAATTTCTAGTCTCTGTTTTAACCAACTTAAATAATTTAAAAACTAAGCTAACAGGGAACCAGAGAGAAAGATTTTGAAATTTTTGTCAAAATCAAACTCTGTAAATATGAACAGAGCTTCACTCAAACAAAGGCACACATAGTTTCAACATGTATTTAGATCTAAAAACAAACATGCATATATATTTCAAACATACATTCCCAAGTCAATTCCAACATATATTATCTGTATCAATCTAAGGGGAATTCTATGTTCTCAGTTTAAAGGCAGAGGATTTGATTTATAATAAGATGTTTAAATCAACAGATATTAACACCTAAAAATAATATACAAGACTTTCATAATCACAGACATGCAAAGCAATCATCAGTACATTTATCCACATGCAATAAATATTTGATGTTTTTAAGTTTAAAGGTTTACTTACCTTTTTTATTGTTGAACAGAGAAATTATAACTGGAAGCTTTTCGAACTGCACTTGCTTTTGATTTCTTTTAAAACTGAGAACTTGTTTTGAAACTTTAAAAACAGGAAGGCTCTTGAAACTCCAGATTCACTTGCATGCACTTGGAATGGTGCCAGACTTGATTTTGAAACAAGAACATGGTTACAGGTCTTTTGATAAGTGTTGATTATAGACTTTGTTTACAGGCTTGAAGGAATATATGGTTTCAGGCATTTGAGAAGGGTTACAGGTTTGAAGAATAAATGGTTTCAGGTTGTAAATTTGTTTTGATTTTTGGTTTGAGATGATCTTCAGATTTTGTTTAGAGGAGATTTCGGTTTGAAATGTTTTCTGGTTTTAGTTTTGTCTTTGAAGAAATTGAGATTAGAAAAGAAAAGAGAAATGGAAAGGTAGGCTTTTATAACTTAAATTTATGGTTTATTAAAAATTAAAGAAAAATGAAAAGAAAATGACACTTGTCTTCATCCATTCTTAATTACCTTACACATATTACTAACATGACTTAATTTATTAACACTTGTCATTATATAATTTCATATTATTTTTAAAAAGATTTTAAAAGCTTTTATATTAATTTCTTACTTATAAATACATTTCTTAATTATAAATTCTTTTCTATATTATACATAAATGAAACCTTTGAAAGAAAAATAAAATAAAAACCCATTTATATTCTAAAAATCATATACAATGTATTTCATTCATTTTTAAGTGTAAAAATATCCTTTGTATTTATTTACTATTAAATAAATACTTTCTAAATTTATATACAAAATCTCTTTAAGGAAGACAAAAATAAAACAAAAGCCTTATTTTAAATAAAAGTCTTGTTCGTATATTCTTATACCCAAATATATTAAAATAATTATCTTTTAAAGATTCAAATTCAAATTTTACCTTTAAAAAATCCAATTTAAAATCAACTTAACATTTATATTTTAATATAAACACATTATTAAGTTTGAACTTAATTATTTCATTTAAAAACAACTCAAGACAATATATATATATTTAAACAATACTTATTAATTTTAGAAATGATAAATCTATTAAAAATCAAATTTATAAAATAACATAATTTAAACAATTATTCTTATTACAAATTAATCTATACCATAATTAAAACATCTTATTATTATATTATTTGGTTATTTATATTAATATTATCAATTTAAATAATTTAAATTTAGAGATTATCACATTTTAAATTCCTCGAAATCCCGGGATATCACATTCCTTCCCCCTTAAAAGAATTTCGTCCCCGAAATTTAAAACAAAAGATAATCCAAAGGTTTTATTTTATTTCAACAATCCAAGCATACACATCAACCATACAATATCAATCAAACAACCATTCATCCAAACAAACAATTTTATCCAAACAAACAATTTTATCCGAACAAACAACTCTAGCTATCCGGACATAGATCCGGATAAACTACCTAAAATTATCCTGAGTTTCCCCGATACAGATACTGGGTTACTCGCTCTATTAAATCCAAACTGTTAATTCAATACCGAAGCCAAAACACATATCCTCACAAAAACTCAGAAAGATCCAATATACTCGGAGCTATCTTCCTAGTCTTACCCAAACTCAATTGCTTCCTTTACCGAAGAAATAACAACGAAGTCTCCAACTTCGAATTCAAAAATTCTCCATCTCTAATCCACAGAACTCTTCTGATGATTCTAGGCTGCCTTCACCTTTCCTGATCAGCTCAACCATTGCTGATGCTTCTCGAAACAAACCGGACCACAAACAATCCAACAAACGGATCCTCTCAAGATCTACGGAAATCCAGAACTCAACTCTACTCCTCAATCATCAGTAGATTCCAAATACTTCTTTTATCAAGACAAAACAGATTCTCTCACCAATCTGACCTTCAAATCTTGAAAAGCTTCCTGTAGGAACCCTTTAATCCAAACACTGCAACTTCCGGTTGCTTCTACTCTAGAACAACTACTACCAAGCTTTCGCTGCTCAACTCTGATCTAGATGTCGTCTATGAACTCGAACACAAACTAGATCAACACTTCCCATAAAATCTCTGACAACTCTATAACTCCTACATCTTCTAGAGATGCCTCAAACTCAAGCAAAAGATTTCCCAAGAGAACACTCAAACTATCGCAAGTCACTTTTGCGATCCTATCCAGTCCAATATCAAAAAATAATGTTCTTTCTTAATCCATCAGAACAGTCTAGTGCTTGACCAATCCATTTGAAAAAAATGAATCTACTCTGCAGCTTCTGAACTCCAATTCTAAGAAACTTCTAAGCCAAAAGATCTTCCAGCAGGAACACAGAACACTCGAGCTGCACCGCTAACACGGATGCCAAAGACTCCATAATCCAAAGTTCTTCGAGAAACTCGATCCTCAAACCAAACACAAACATCCTGCTGAACTCAGCCACAACACCGAAACAGACATACTTCCTAAAACTTGCTCCAGAAGAAACATCTTCGGAAACATCCATAGTCACTGCGTCTCACCACACAGCTACTTCTTCCAGAAGTTACCAAGATACCATCATTCGCTTTTGCTCATCCAATTTCAAAGATAAACTCCGAACCTTAACAGGTTTCCTTCAGAGATCGGTGAAATCTTTACACCACAACAAAGCTCACTCGAGACAGTATTGTGTAACGACCCCAGATTTAAATTTATTTAAATCGATAATTTATTGAATTTTTGAATAAAAATAGTAAAATAAAATGGATTAATTTATTGCGAGTTTCCCCGATATCCAAATATATTTTGTATAAATCATTTGAATTTAAATTTCAAGTAAATGGATTTTTAAAATAAATATATAGTGGAATACAATATAATTAGTATTAGAGTAAAAATATTAATAATAGATAATTTAAGTTAGAAATATAAGATAAATATAGAAAGTAAATAATAAAAACAAATAAATAGTATAGGCTGTAAACAAAAATAATGGGACAAAGGAGTTCAAAGCCTTAAACAAAAACAAATTCGAATTCAAGTATCAGATCATCTCAAACATCAAAACAAAAGCTTCAGGCAAATATTAAAAGGATTAAAAATATACAAGTTTCATCTGGGAAGCAAAGATATGTTCAAGTATTTAAAACTAAGTACCTATGTACCAAGCACCATCATCCCAGCCGAGTAAAACATGAACACAAATAAAAGTAAATGATAAAGTACAATAGCATATCACAACAAATAATGCAAGATATTTTAGTACACAAAACAATTAATGCTTGGATCCTTAGCCACCAAAATTTTGAAACCATCAGCCGAAATCAAAGAAGGAAAAAAAATGAATTGGTACAAACAAATAAAAGCATCTATGTACTAATAAGATTAGGATAATACCTAAAGTACATAAACATTTAATGTCTTCATTTTAGCAGCAAGACAAAGTCAATTCGAATTGTTTTCAAAAGCAATTCAGCCATCAAGAGCAACAGAGATCTGATAAAAGAAAAGAAAAATATCTCTGGCATTGTACAAATAAAATTATATCAACCTTTACAATGTAATACTATCTGTACAACTCATTTCTATATCTCCAACTCCTTCTTCATTTCAAATTCGTTCACCTTTTTTTTAGAAAAAAAAACTGAGTAAAAGAAAAACTAAGTAATGTCATCATCAAACAAAACCAGAGAAATCAAAGAAGATCTTCAGACTGGAAAAGAAATCTAAAGTAATATCATGCAAATCAAAACAAATAAAGTCGAACCAAAGAATCAAGAAGAAGAAAAAAAAAAGAGATTTCAACTTGTAGTTTTCCAAGCCTGAGAACAAAAGTTTCAATCAGTTCAACAAGCTTCCCTGTATCCTCTGTTCTTCTCTGATTCAATCTCTGGTGAGCAAACTACCTTATTAATGCTTGAAAATCTGTTATATCTGGTTTACTTATTAGAATTGCTTGAAAATGTGCTGTGAGAATGCTGGCATGCCTGTATATTTTGTGTGCATACAGGTATATGTCTTTGTTCATTCATCACAGGGTTTAAATCCTGTTCAACTTTTCAAATTCTCTCCCTCTAGCTTCTTATATTTCATGATATCTGAACAAAAATAGATTTAAATGAACAAGGTCAAAAGTTTAAAAATATTCTTAAGTAAAATTTGGAAATAGTTTAAACTGGAAGACATTATACAGTGGAAGCTCTAAATCTGGTCAGATTCAAATATCATGATTTTACATTTCGCTTACACCACCTGATTTGATTTGTAAAACTAGGATTTTTAAAACTAAACTCAGAATTTTCAAGCAAGTATTTTGCGAGAGGTTTAAGGTTGAACGGAAGTGGAGTTTGAGTCGAATACTGGCGATCTAGGGAAGGAGAGGTCTCGGGGTTTTGTCTGAAGGTAGGCGGGTGATCAGTGATGCTGGGAAAATTGTTAGGATGGAAATCAAGGGATGGTGGAGGTTGCAATTGCCTTTTCTTTCCTGGAACCCTAGTTAAACTAAATTAGGTAGTTCGATCAACTCCGGGTTCTAGGATGGACCGAGTGCTGCTAGGTTTTGGGGGATGATAGTTCGAACGTAGATGAAGGTGTGGCCGAAGTTACTGACGCTCCGGTGGTCTACGTAGCGGTGGCGAGGCGATTTACTGATGATGGGTTTAAGTCGAGAAATGGATCGAGCAGCCCAATTTCGAATTTCGATGAAATCATCGCAGCTGGGCGTTTGAGATGATCGATGAAGTCGTAGGTGACAAGTGGTATCAGAGCTAAGGTTGAACTTTAGCTCAGGAGTATAACACGTTAAGTAGCTCATTAGAGATAGAGTGAAGTAAACTCTAGAATGAGTATATCCTTAAGATATCCGTCTGAACGTCTCAGTAAATTCTCTTACTATCCACTGATAGTGAGTATGAGTGCAAGAAGAGAACGAGATAGGGGACAAAGGAATACGACTATAAATGGTCAATACCCTGTAACAGTGGAAATAACCTTCTTATCAATCTTCTTTGATTCGTTTCCAAATTCTTTGATTTGCTTCGTATCAATTATAAGAAAGAAGTTTCGGTGTGATGATGGCTCTACGAACCGTTGTAGGAGATTCTTATTTCGTATCTTCATCGACTTCTTACCAGCTTTTTGATTTATATCTTAATGAGTTTGAAATTGAAAATTTTAAATTGAGTTAAATTGATTAATAGAATATGAAGGCTAAAATTGAATTGTATCGATAAAATGATATCGTTTAAAACCGAATTTGAAATTCTATTGTAATTTCTCGGGTTAATCGAAGTCCGAAGAGGGACAAATTGGTACATGTTTTGAGATATTCCGACTTGAATTCGGAATCCATATCTGGTGTTTGAGAAATTATAGGAGATTGAATCTATCTATTTCTGTTGTTTTCGTGCCTGCGAATTTCGAGGACGAAATTCTTTTAAGGGGGGAAGTTTGTAACGACCCCAGATTTAAATTTATTTAAATCGATAATTTATTGAATTTTTGAATAAAAATAGTAAAATAAAATGGATTAATTTATTGCGAGTTTCCCCGATATCCAAATATATTTTGTATAAATCATTTGAATTTAAATTTCAAGTAAATGGATTTTTAAAATAAATATATAGAGGAATACAATATAATTAGTATTAGAGTAAAAATATTAATAATAGATAATTTAAGTTAGAAATATAAGATAAATATAGAAAGTAAATAATAAAAACAAATAAATAGTATAGGCTGTAAACAAAAATAATGGGACAAAGGAGTTCAAAGCCTTAAACAAAAACAAATTCGAATTCAAGTATCAGATCATCTCAAACATCAAAACAAAAGCTTCAGGCAAATATTAAAAGGATTAAAAATATACAAGTTTCATCTGGGAAGCAAAGATATGTTCAAGTATTTAAAACTAAGTACCTATGTACCAAGCACCATCATCCCAGCCGAGTTAAACATGAACACAAATAAAAGTAAATGATAAAGTACAATAGCATATCACAACAAATAATGCAAGATATTTTAGTACACAAAACAATTAATGCTTGGATCCTTAGCCACCAAATTTTTGAAACCATCAGCCGAAATCAAAGAAGGAAAAAAAATGAATTGGTACAAACAAATAAAAGCATCTATGTACTAATAAGATTAGGATAATACCTAAAGTACATAAACATTTAATGTCTTCATTTTAGCAGCAAGACAAAGTCAATTCGAATTGTTTTCAAAAGCAATTCAGCCATCAAGAGCAACAAAGATCTGATAAAAGAAAAGAAAAATATCTCTGGCATTGTACAAATAAAATTATATCAACCTTTACAATGTAATACTATCTGTACAACTCATTTCTATATCTCCAACTCCTTCTTCATTTCAAATTCGTTCACCTTTTTTTTAGAAAAAAAAACTGAGTAAAAGAAAAACTAAGTAATGTCATCATCAAACAAAACCAGAGAAATCAAAGAAGATCTTCAGACGGGAAAAGAAATCTAAAGTAATATCATGCAAATCAAAACAAATAAAGTCGAACCAAAGAATCAAGAAGAAGAAAAAAAAAGAGATTTCAACTTGTAGTTTTCCAAGCCTGAGAACAAAAGTTTCAATCAGTTCAACAAGCTTCCCTGTATCCTCTGTTCTTCTCTGATTCAATCTCTGGTGAGCAAACTACCTTATTAATGCTTGAAAATCTGTTATATCTGGTTTACTTATTAGAATTGCTTGAAAATGTGCTGTGAGAATGCTGGCATGCCTGTATATTTTGTGTGCATACAGGTATATGTCTTTGTTCATTCATCACAGGGTTTAAATCCTGTTCAACTTTTCAAATTCTCTCCCTCTAGCTTCTTATATTTCATGATATCTGAACAAAAATAGATTTAAATGAACAAGGTCAAAAGTTTAAAAATATTCTTAAGTAAAATTTGGAAATAGTTTAAACTGGAAGACATTATACAGTGGAAGCTCTAAATCTGGTCAGATTCAAATATCATGATTTTACATTTCGCTTACACCACCTGATTTGATTTGTAAAACTAGGATTTTTAAAACTAAACTCAGAATTTTCAAGCAAGTATTTTGCGAGAGGTTTAAGGTTGAACGGAAGTGGAGTTTGAGTCGAATACTGGCGATCTAGGGAAGGAGAGGTCTCGGGGTTTTGTCTGAAGGTAGGCGGGTGATCAGTGATGCTGGGAAAATTGTTAGGATGGAAATCAAGGGATGGTGGAGGTTGCAATTGCCTTTTCTTTCCTGGAACCCTAGTTAAACTAAATTAGGTAGTTCGATCAACTCCGGGTTCTAGGATGGACCGAGTGCTGCTAGGTTTTGGGGGATGATAGTTCGAACGTAGATGAAGGTGTGGCCGAAGTTACTGACGCTCCGGTGGTCTACGCAGCGGTGGCGAGGCGATTTACTGATGATGGGTTTAAGTCGAGAAATGGATCGAGCAGCCCAATTTTGAATTTCGATGAAATCATCGCAGCTGGGCGTTTGAGATGATCGATGAAGTCGTAGGTGACAAGGGTATTCACAATCCCGTCCGGACTTCCCATCACAAAGGGTGATAAAATCTCTATATCGGGGCCAGATGATGCAGAGACATTCGACGAGTTGTCCTTTCGTTTTCGTGAATATCCGGTCTTCAACACTGGTCTTCAAATGCTATCCATATACGACGTATCATTATTCGGAATGGGTTATATGACACAAATGTCTTTTCCCGGCTAACCCGAATAACGAGCGAAATCTTTAAAACATATGGATATTGGGATTTCAATTAAGTCACAACTTATTACCCAAAATCTTCTTTTCGAATGGTTTAAACCAATTACCATTTCAAATCTTTTAAACAAAAAGATTTATTTCACAAAGTTAACCCCATTCACAAAGATACATTCATAGATTTCAAAACAACTTCTGTTTCAATTGGATTAACTCGTTAAAGCTTTAAATTAAAGATTCAACTTATAACTTTCAAAACAATTTCATTTCGAATGGTTTAAACAAATCATCATTTTAAATCTGTTAAAAATAAACAGATTCAATTCATAGCTTTCAAAAGAATTCATTTATAACTTGGAAAACCATCTTTCAATTCATACTTGAAATTCCTTTAAATTGGAATTTCATTTCTTATATATATATGAAAGCTTTTATCATTTGAAAACAAACAGTTTTCATTTAAGAACAATCCAATTTTATTTGCATGGGTTAAAGTCCTTGAATTATATTCACATTCCAAAATCAATACCTTTTAAAATAGTTTAACCCATATATAAACATCTTTAATCCCTAGTTCCAAATCATAGAATTCAATTTCAAATCTTGAATTTAAGTTTAAATCAAATTATTTAAATTTTCAAAACTCGATTAAGTTATTCAAAATAACTTTTATCTCTGAAATTCCATTTCAAAAGCTTTTCACTTTTAAACCCAAATTTCTAATTTCAAAATCAATTGAAATTAAAATTTCAATTTCAAAAACATCATATTTAAATTATCTGTGACTTAACCGATTTTCACGTGAAATCCATATTGTGTGTGTAAAGGTGTAGTCCAGGGGTTTTACACACAATAGTGCAACATCAATCATCACAGATATGTTGATAAGCGGTATAATCGATAACGCTTATCTTCATTCACAAATCACAGATATAATAAACTTATTGGTCACAAAGATTCACTATTACAATTCGATGTGGGTTTCGGATAACCAACTGGAATCCGACTCCCTGTCGCATCGAAATTCAAGTGCCGTGTTACGGGCAAAGGGTTTCATATTCACATAGTAATATACCACAGAAACAGAAATTTCAGATCACAACATAAATCAGGATGTATCACAAAGCATCACAGATCAGGGATATCAGACAATTTATCATTCGGTCAAGTTCAAACATTCACAAGTAAAATTCATTTGTTGACTGATAAATTTAAATCAGATGTATTAATTTTTAAATCTGGGTTAATTATCGTAAGTTAATTACAATTTATTTGAAATAAAATCCCTCTTTATCATTTATTAGTTCAATTTTAATTATTGACAAATCAATCTTAATTAGTGAATCAATTTAACCTTTAATTTATCTCAATTAATTTCAAGTATTTATTTAATTCTTTAATTAATAAATTTGATTAACCCCTTGATTAATAACAAATATTTATGTCCAAATTACCCATTGTCATTCAATTAATTACATCCGATAATTGTCAATTAATTTCTTCTTCTAAGTACTTATATTTTCCAAATGGTTAAATGATTATTTTGACTAAATTTAAACTTAGGTAATTGACTTAACAAATCCAATTAACTAAATAAATTTCACTAAGTAACTAATTTCCTTTAATTCCCTACCATTAAGTAATTATACTTTTTAAATTAACTATTTATCTTCATTTCTGCTTTAAGATTTAAATTTTAAAACAAACAAACAAAATAAATTAAAAACTGTAATAACTGGTACAGTTTGAACCCTGCACAAAAATTCTACTCGAGTCTCCCCTGGTTTGCTCCGAGACAAACCCCAATTTCCCCGAGTACTTCCTCTCCTCGTACTATATTTTCTCTTCTTAAAAACAGTTTGTCTTAACTGTTGCTTCCCCACGCAATCACGAAAGAAATACCCGAGCCAACCCAGCTCCTACTCGAGTACCCTTCGAGTTTGACTTCATCTTCTCCCTTCCCACTGCAACGACCAAAGAAAACCCATTTATACGCCGAGGCACGGTGCACGTGCACATACAATCGGAGCTTCTCCGATCGTCAACGTGAATACCCGGAATTGCAAGGGCTTCGTAAGAAGTGCCTTCGGTTCTGTTCGAACCCGGAACAGACTTATATGGATACATGTCTGACATTACACTTTGAGATATAAAGCCGATTTCTTTCAAATACATTTCTGTTGGTGGCGGAGAATTTATTCTCTTAGCTTAACACCCTTCTCTGAGACGTACGAGCTCAGAGGTTATGTAGTTGAAATTTATCAGCGATATATCCCAATTTGGTAATGTGGCATGCTGAGTGTTGCTGTGTGATGATCAGTGTTTGATCATTTGCGATATGATCATTTGTTTGATCTTATATCTTTGTGATCATAGGTTGATCATTTGTTTGACCCGAAGCATGGCTTTGTGAACAAAGCGTAGCTTTGTGGACGAGACTTCGTCGAGCCTCACACCCCGGAAATGGTCAAAACAGGAAGGATGCAGCAAGGTTCTAGGGAGTAGCGCCCCTTAGTGTATGTCATTCCTTCTGGATAAAGGTGGTATCATGGTATGGAGCCCAGATACTTAACCTCTGTGGTTACTGCATTATTATTATTATGTGGTTGTTGGAAATCGGGGATCCTCGGGAAGATCGGTGACGATCGGGGGATGACATACGCGTGTCAGTAGTTACCTATTTTTGCAGAGGTAACCCGGCCTTGTGTTGGCAGAGATCCGGTTAGGTTCTCGGGTCGTCTATTCCAGGGACGTACCCATCGTGGAAAAGGAAGTTCCTTAGCCTGACCATTTGTTGGAAATCCAAACTCCAATACGAACTTTGTACGGTATTAGTTGTAGAACCTGCCATTTACGTACGGTGGTCACCACTGTTTAGATGGTAGCTATAGTAGGCATACGATACTGGTCGTATGTTGGCTAAGATTAATATTATACTTTCGAAATGTTTTCTGCACTATGCACTAGTAATAATATCCAATGATTTGCGTAGTAAGCATGTTTGACTATCATAAGAAGAAATCTCCTCCAATTCTGCGTTTGCATTGTGTGTGTGGTGGGAGGTCTTATGGTAGTTTCATTTTCCAAAAGCATTGCGAATTTACTTTAAAATTCTTTTGTTGTTTGTTTTAAAGATAAACTGTTTTTGTTGCTCACACCAGTCCCATGACTGATCCGGAGTTTATTGTTTCTTTCCTAAACTCTGGATGCTCAAATTTTTTTCTACACGAGCAGTCTAGAATTTGGTTTTTCAGATAGTCAGATTAGTAGATTTATCTGGAGCTAGTTCAGTCTTTGGATCGGACTGCACTTGCTTATTCTTGGTATATCGTTATTGGGAGTTCGAGCTACTGCTGGAATTCTCTCTTGAAGACTATCTTAGAGTTATTTGTTCCGCTGCTGATATTAGTTATCTATCATTTTCTTTTCCGCTGCTATTTGTTGTATCATATCTCTGATGTATATTGATATTCATTGTATCATCATTGTATCAGATATTGTATATCAATGTATTATTTTTTTTCTTCCGCTGTGTTATTTACTTAATGTTGTTATAAGCTCCCAAGAACCAGATTCGGCATTTGAATCTACGGCATTTTGAGTACAAGTGAAGTACGGGTGCCGATTTTCGAAGGTCGACTTTTGGGTCTTGACATATTGGGTCTACAGTCTCGACAAATACACTTCCAACCTCAACATTCAAACTCCAACCATTGGTAGTCGTGTTACATACACCACCACCTTATCTACCTTTATAACTCATATTGGAAAACCCGAACAGGTAACCCAACAAATAGGTAGAAATACATATATATATATATATTTAAAATGATACTTTTTATATAGAAATTATTTCTGGGTAAAATTATTTCATTTACCTCTTTAAAACAATATTGTGTCCGTTGACCTGGTTCAAGTGTTTAGAGATCCCTATCAATAACGTTAGCTACTCGTATTGACCAGAATCCATATACCACTCAACCGATCAATTAACACAATATAAAACCATTTTTATATAACTAACAATTACGCGCTCTCAAGATAGACACCACTTCAGAGCCTAGGTATTCACTCAACCTTGCTCTGATACCAAATGTAATGTCCTAGGCTTTTCAACCTTCAGCAACGGTTCACGACCGGTAGGCTTTTCAACCATCCCAGCCCCGCTGTGGCTCACAGTGATACCTCGGGTTTGCTTTTACGGCCACCCTCTCGAGTCGCAACCAACCCCAAAAGGCCTTATACTACCCCCGGGGACATGTAGGGGTAAGAGTCTCCCGTTCGCCACCTAACGCAAAGCGAGAACCCCCTATCACGCTGTAATGTAGCAAACCCGATCCCGGTCTCATCGAAATCCAAAACGTATCTTTTAAGGTCAAGTTGTTTAAAGATTTAAACAATTCAATTCAATACTTGAATTCACACAGTATTAACATAGATAAATATCACACATTTATCACAGATATATCCAATATCATTTCACAGAATATCATAGCATATCATCCAATAGATATCAACCAAATCAGACATTCTACTCAACCATCATTCATAAGCAACCATTTATTAATCTCTATTATAATCAATTTAATCCACTTAAATTAAATTAATTACTTAAGAATTAATTCCTAACCTTGCTTAATCAATCATTAATTAATTACTTATCCATTTAATTAATTAATCATTAAATATTAATCACTCTTGATTAATTATTCATTAATTACATAAAGTAATATCTTATTAAGTAATTATACTTAATCAATTACTAAGTGACTATCCTTAATTAATTAACAAATTAATTTACTTAAATAAATCACATTCATTTCTTAAATCATAACTGAGTAACTCATCCTTAATTACCCTTTAAACAAATTAATTAATCCTTGATTAATTATTCTTTAACTATTAATTAATAAACCTTAATTATTAATCAATATCCTTTAATACAAAGTAATCAATCCTTAATTAATTAAACTTAATTAACTAATTAATTATTCTTAGTTATTAATTAATAAAAGTTAATTATTAATTAACAACCTTAATTACCAATTTAATTAATCCATAATTATCTATTAATCAATCTTTAATGATAATTAACTAACCTTAATAACAGTTAATTAATCCTTAATTAACTTTAATTATAATTTAATAATTTCTTAATTATTAATTAAGAAAACTTAATTATTATTTAATAAACTTTATTAAGTACTTCTTAATTACTAGTTTAATTAACCCTTATTTAATTAATCCTTATCAAAAATTAATTAATTAAATTAATTAAACTTAATTAATTTTAACTCATTAAAAATCTTAATTATCATTAAAACATTTGATCTTAGTAATTAACTTACTTAATTAAATCATTAATTAAGTTTAGAATAAAATAAAATAAATAATCATTAATTATTTATCTTAAATTATAAATTAACAATCCTTAATTACAAATTAATAAATCACTTGAAAACCTTAATTGTTAATTTACTTATCCTTAACCATTAACTAATTCAATTAGTAAATCACTCTTATTTATTCTATTAGTTTTAAATTTAAATTAAGTTTTAAGACAAACCATTTCCTTATTAATTACCTTATTTTCAAATTAAGTTTGAAAATAACTTAAGGATTTTAACTTAATAAAATTAAGTAAATCAATTCATACCATTTAATTTATTCAAATCATTCATTTCAAAGAAATGAAATTTCAAGACAATTGTTTAACTTGATTTTCCAAAATTTAAAACTTACTTTTATTTTAAATTTTAGAAACTGATTTAAACATCTTACTATGGGTTTAAGTCATTTGAAACAAACCAAGTATTCCTTCTTTTATTTCTTCTTTTAAAACAGAGTTAAATTTTAAATTTTTAAAACTGTTTGAACTTAACAGTTTACTCAGGAAAAATCTCGCGTACAACCTATATAAAACCCCGAGTCAAAACCTAGTTTTCACGAGTCCCTCCCGAGCATTTTTTTAAAAAAACTGCTTATTGTAAAGTTTTTAAACTGTTAAAATTTTTAACAGTTATCACTCTCTCGCGTATGACTCTAAACAACTCCGAGCCAAAGACCTTTCTTCCTCGATATCCCTTCGAGAAAACCCACGAAACCCAAACCCAAACTAAACTGACACACGCTAACGATCGTGCACGTGCACCATCGATCGATGAACTTCAGACCACCGCCAGTCTCTCCTACACATCCACGATCGCTCCAGTAACCTACTTCGATCATCAAATCACCTCCAGAAGCCATGATTCAAAATCGAGCTACTCAACAGAACAAGAACCAGAAACATCACCAGAAATCGCCTCAATCTCTCGTCTCCGATCACTGGAGTCGCAGCAACTCCGATGACATCTTCCTTAGCCTTCCAAACTACTATCCTCCAAATTTAACCCTACTCGATCAAACCGAGATGCCATAATTTCCTCATTTCCAGATTCGAACACTCTTTGGGTTTTCACCCTACTCTGACGAACTGCTGCCACCACAGTGAGAATTAAAGCCACTTACCATTTTTGCTATGATCATCGACCTCACAGCCACCTTCAGTAGCAATCCCGACCAACCAAACTTCCTCGATTTTCAGAAAAGACCCAAAATTCAATTTCTAAACAAAAACTGATATCTCATTTGATAGAACTTTAAAAATTATGATTCCTGTTTTAAAAATCATGATCTGGGACAGTGATTCATAATATCAAAATAAATCAAAGAAATCTGTTATTTGAATTTAACATGGTTTGGGAGTTTCACTGGAATTCTTGATTTCCAGATAATATGTGTACCAACATATTTAGATTATTTTTAAATTTCTAGTCTCTGTTTTAACCAACTTAAATAATTTAAAAACTAAGCTAACAGGGAACCAGAGAGAAAGATTTTGAAATTTTTGTCAAAATCAAACTCTGTAAATATGAACAGAGCTTCACTCAAACAAAGGCACACATAGTTTCAACATGTATTTAGATCTAAAAACAAACATGCATATATATTTCAAACATACATTCCCAAGTCAATTCCAACATATATTATCTGTATCAATCTAAGGGGAATTCTATGTTCTCAGTTTAAAGGCAGAGGATTTGATTTATAATAAGATGTTTAAATCAACAGATATTAACACCTAAAAATAATATACAAGACTTTCATAATCACAGACATGCAAAGCAATCATCAGTACATTTATCCACATGCAATAAATATTTGATGTTTTTAAGTTTAAAGGTTTACTCACCTTTTTTATTGTTGAACAGAGAAATTATAACTGGAAGCTTTTCGAACTGCACTTGCTTTTGATTTCTTTTAAAACTGAGAACTTGTTTTGAAACTTTAAAAACAGGAAGGCTCTTGAAACTCCAGATTCACTTGCATGCACTTGGAATGGTGCCAGACTTGATTTTGAAACAAGAACATGGTTACAGGTCTTTTGATAAGTGTTGATTATAGACTTTGTTTACAGGCTTGAAGGAATATATGGTTTCAGGCATTTGAGAAGGGTTACAGGTTTGAAGAATAAATGGTTTCAGGTTGTAAATTTGTTTTGATTTTTGGTTTGAGATGATCTTCATATTTTGTTTAGAGGAGATTTCGGTTTGAAATGTTTTCTGGTTTTAGTTTTGTCTTTGAAGAAATTGAGATTAGAAAAGAAAAGAGAAATGGAAAGGTAGGCTTTTATAACTTAAATTTATGGTTTATTAAAAATTAAAGAAAAATGAAAAGAAAATGACACTTGTCTTCATCCATTCTTAATTACCTTACACATATTACTAACATGACTTAATTTATTAACACTTGTCATTATATAATTTCATATTATTTTTAAAAAGATTTTAAAAGCTTTTATATTAATTTCTTACTTAATAAATACATTTCTTAATTATAAATGCTTTTCTATATTATACATAAATGAAACCTTTGAAAGAAAAATAAAATAAAAACCCATTTATATTCTAAAAATCATATACAATGTATTTCATTCATTTTTAAGTGTAAAAATATCTTTTGTATTTATTTACTATTAAATAAATACTTTCTAAATTTATATACAAAATCTCTTTAAGGAAGACAAAAATAAAACAAAAGCCTTATTTTAAATAAAAGTCTTGTTCGTATATTCTTATACCCAAATATATTAAAATAATTATCTTTTAAAGATTCAAATTCAAATTTTACCTTTAAAAAATCCAATTTAAAATCAACTTAACATTTATATTTTAATATAAACACATTATTAAGTTTGAACTTAATTATTTCATTTAAAAACAACTCAAGACAATATATATATATTTAAACAATACTTATTAATTTTAGAAATGATAAATCTATTAAAAATCAAATTTATAAAATAACATAATTTAAACAATTATTCTTATTACAAATTAATCTATACCATAATTAAAACATCTTATTATTATATTATTTGGTTATTTATATTAATATTATCAATTTAAATAATTTAAATTTAGAGATTATCACATTTTAAATTCCTCGAAATCCCGGGATATCACAAATTTTTGACCCAAATTACATTTTCACTGTTATTTATAGATTTCCCAGACAAATAATTTATATAAATTTCATAACTTATTTTTAATAGTGATATTATATGATTTCACACATATTTCATTTACAAATCAAAAGCTATTAGAGATTAAATGATGAGATATTGGTTTTTATAAATAATCAACACTGTTATCACTATACAGAGACTATATTACAACTATATAGGCATTCAAACATTCCTATACAAACATGCATATGATTCAATTCAAGTATTTCAGATAACAGCATGATATTCATTCAAAATAACAATATGAAATCCAGGATTTAAAACTGTTTTTTAAAAAATAAGTTTACTCACAGTTATAAGATGTTTGAACAGAGCTTTGAACTGGAAAGCCTTTGATCTTTGAACTGGAAACTGGAAAATCATTTTAAATCTGAAACTTGTTGTATTGCTTAGTTGAGTTGATCCCATTTAAATCTGAGATGAAATTCCTTGAGTTTGCTACAGGTTTGAAAAAGTTGTTGCCTTTGAATTTTCTGGTTTGAGTTTGTTTACAGACTTTAGAGTTTTTCTTTGCTTTTGAAAACGTGAATGGAAAAGAAATGGAAGAGAGGAGATAGGTGTTTATATAGAGTTAATTAGGATTTATTAAAAAGAAAATAAAATAAAAATAAAAAGTGACACTTGTTTATTCATCTTACACATGTTATTTACATGATCTCATAATTTGACACTTGTAAAATAAGTAATCTTTAATTACTTTTTTAAATATTAATAAAAGCTTTATACTTAATTTATTAATTTACAAATACTTATCTATATATAAAAATACTTTAAAGAAAATAAAAACCAATTATATTTATAAATAAAAGCTTATATATTATTTTAAAATATTTAAAATATCTATCTTTTGACTTTCCAAATTTTAAATCTAGATTCAACTTCAAATTCAATTTAAAAATCAATTTGATATATATATCATATATATTTAAACGAACACAAATTCAATTTGTATATAAAACTTCTCTATACATGAATATATACAACATATTATCATTATTGATTTGAAATTAACAATCTTACCAAATTTTAAATAAATTTTTAAATGGAGATTATCACATTTGAATTTGTTCGATTTATAAATCAGTATTTTAAAAAGTTAAATCAGATAACTATCCAATTATCTGATGCCCGAAAATCCGGGATATCACATTCCTCCCCCCTTTAAATCTTTTCGTCCTCGAAAAGGAATGAAGCAAGAATTTTATTACAGTTAAATTATTCTTTGAGTATTTTCATCTATAAACTCTTTAATTAAGAAATTTTAAAATACTTCAAAAATCAATATAATATCACCAAAATAGTTTTATAAAAATACTTTTTATAACTCGATGTCTCAACCAGTCCATCCTCATTCTCATAGAAATTCGGTCATACGTTGATCATGCGTAAGACTGAAAATCTATAAGTACTTAGCAGACCCGGTTTCAACACCCAGTGAAAATATTTGGAAAATAATATATTGAAAATATAGAAAACAGTTTTGAAAATAGAGAAAATATCTTTGGTGAGAATGCTCTGGAAATCATCACCCCCATCCATGGTCGCAGTTAACCCGATGGTTACGTTGCTGTCCCGGCAAAATCCACAGATAACTGTAGGTCTCCGCGCTCCTCGATTACGCCATGGAACCCGCTACAGATCGCAGTTATACCCGGGCCTTACGTTGCTATCACAGCACAAACCCACATAACTGTAGGCATCAGCGCCACCGAATTTCGCTGCCAAATAATGAAACTTCTCCCACATAGGTCGCAGTCTACCGATATAAAATCAAACGCAGACTGTTGGCTCTCAGCGGCACAAACGACTTTCGCTATGTTACCATAGTGTCACAGTCTACCGATATAAAATCAAACGTAGACAGTTGGCTCTCAGCGGCACACATGACTTTCGCTATGGTCTGTAGTAGATCGCAGTGACATCGAGTTAAACTGTCGTCACAACATAACCCAAATGCCTCTGTGGGCACCAGCCCCTCGACTTTCGCTACACAAATAATCCTCAGGAACTAGTTTGTCCGGACTCCTCACAGGATCAACTTTAGAATCCCCCCTTGGGGTTCAAGGCAGTACCACCCAGTGGCACTCCTGAGAAGTTCATTTCAAGAGAGCGCCTTTTTCCCCAGAGCTATACTCAAAACATTTTATACTATATACTTATAGTATCTTCAAATCATACCCTTTATGATTTATCAAAATCTCCTTTACACAAAATCGATTACCAAAATCGATAATTCTCAAACTAGGCTTTCCAAAATCCAAAATTGATTTTCCCAAAAATCAAAAGCCCTTTCCAAAATCCATAGGTTCCCAAAACCTTTTCCAAAATCATTCTCATAAGATCCTTTATATATATATAGATATAGATATAACTTTGAAAATCTTTGGATCATTTCAAACTTTGTATAAAACCTCTTTTATACTTCAAATATTTCAAAAACCCTTTTCTTTTAGCAATAGATTCAACAAGGAAAGATTTACCTTATATAACAAGGATATATAACATTATTTTATTCTAAATCAAATATTCACATTTGATAAATCTTTTATAAAGTTATTAACCATATTTCTTTTCAAAAACCATTTTACATTTCTTATCCACAAATCTTCAATATCAATTTCATTCAAATCCATACAATGTACACCTATCATCCGCACACAATATCAATCTGATCGCTCAATCGATCACACAATTTCACTTCCGAACTAGTATCGTCCACCCGACTTCCTAGTGCGGACTCAGATCTGGTTTCTTGATCAGAAACCGTCATTCTCCTTGCATAGTCACAACTATGATAGAGAATATCCAGAACCAATCAAAAATCCATATCCAGGTTCGCCGTCGAAAATCGAGTGAAAAATCCCAACTCGGATCGATAATACTATCTCGAAATTCTGTGTTCGAATCTGGATCAAATCACTATGCGAATAGAATAATATGCGTACATCCTACGTATTTATCTTTATTGGTTATTAGCCAAATCAATTCTCTTTTCTATTCACATTTCCTTTAATTCCATTCACTTATTCTCAATTGCTTCATTACCAAGTGAATTATTACTTCAATTACAAACAGTTTGAACTCTGACCAATTTAAATTTAAAAATAGCTTGAAAAGGTTTTAAAATAGATAAGTAGTTGAAAATAGTTATTAGTTTGTAAAATAGCTGTAAAATAGTTAAGTAGGTATAAAAATAGTTATTAGTTTGTAAAATAGCTGTAAAATAGTTAAGTAGGTATAAAAATAGTTATTAGTTGCAAAATAGTTTTTTTTTTTAAAAAAAATAGTGATTAGATATAAGTAACTGAAAAATAGTAATTAGTTTATAAAATAGTTTCAAAATAGTTAAATAGTTCCAAAATAATTGTAAAATAAGTATAAGATAGTTTGGGGTTTTAAGAAGAAATTTTGTATAGTAAATAGTTTGGGAAAATATATTTGTATTAAAACAATTTATTTTGAAAATAATCCAGAGCCAAACTGTTTAACTTCCCAATCTCTATTTCCAATTAATTTCCCATCAATTCAATTTAAATTTCCATTTCCATTTAAATTGACTCAATACTTCAATTTCCATTGAAATTGATTTAATCCCAATTCAAGATGAATTAACCTTAACTCCTTTCCAAATTCAAATCAAATTCCATTTGATTTTTTTTTAAACTTATTCAACTTTAATCACAATTCCAAATTATTTCAAATCAATTTGGATTAGTTTCAAATTGAACCAGCTTCAATTTCAAATCATTTTAATTCTAATTTAGCATTTGAATTTTTAAACTTATACATCTTCAATCACAATTCTAATTAATTCAAATCAAATTCAATTTGAACTAATTCTATTCAAATCTCAACTTAAAATCATTTCAAATTATATAAATTCGAGTTAAATATTGTAAATGTTGATTTAATCCTTTAAATCAAATTAACCCTTATTTTTAAATCAAATCAACCTTTATTTTTAATTTAACAACTTAAATCTTTAAACCATTTAATTCTGAATCCAAATTCCAAAATTTCATTTTAAAATTATTTTACTTAACTTGTTACAAAGTTCAAATAAGAATTCAAAAAAAACAATTTAATCTTCAGATTCTAATTTATTATCCATTTATAATTTCCAAATCTCAAACCCATTTTGAGATCACTCATAACTCCCATTTAAATTAACCATTTAACTATCCAAGTTAAATTTAAATTTCATCTTGAAATTTTCAATTCAAGTTATTTATTCAAACTTATTTAACTTCCTCCAAGTTAAATTTACTTAATCCGGTCAACCTTTCACAATTTGAATTCCCATTCAAATTTTAAACTTCAGATTAATAATCTTTCCCCTATTAAGTTTTAAAACCTACTTTACTTTGGGTTTCACATCACTTTCCAATTTAAAACTCAACACTAAGTGTTTATTTCAAATCATCATTGGTATTATGTATATTCCTCATATATACATTTTCTTTACACACCAAGTTATACTTTAAATTTTTAAACCACCTTTGGTTTTAATTCAAAACAAACTTCTTTAAAATAATTTCAAGTTTTCTGGAATTAGATTTAAAACTTCACAATTTTAAATTATCTTCAATTCCAATTTACAAGTTATACACACTTAAATGTTTACTTCCCTAAACATTTCATTTTGCTAAATCATTAACAACATTCATTATTAAACACAATTACCATTTATGATAATAACCAAGATTATCATATCTGGAAACCAATTTATTATTACCTTTATTTCTACAAATTCAAGATTTTAATTTTAGTTTGAATTCATTTCAAACTTATCTTTATTCAATTTTAATTTGGCTTTATTTCTATTACCACTTAATTTAATTCGAATATTTTAACAACCATTTACCTTAATATTTATTAGAAAGAAATATCATTTTATATATCAAAATATATTCTTATATAAAATCATTTAAAATCCTTATATAAGAAAATAACAATTACGCTCTCATATATATATATACACTCAACTCGTTCTAGGGTACCATTGACCCTATCCTTAACGAGTAATCTCAACAGAGCCAAGGTTCTTGCTTAACCTTCAGCTCTGATACCAAGTGTAACAACCCGGAATTTTCGAACCCGAAAATTCCAGATAGTTATGAAAAAGAAGAAAGAGATAGAAGAAGAAGAAGAAGATCAGAAACATCAACATCTCACATTCGCAGCAGATAAAATATAATAATAAATAATAACAGTTTACAAAACAATATTATATCTGCCGATTACATTTTTATACATCAGAGTTACACATTTATACAGACACTAGATATACACAATTATCAAGTCTCAGATATACAAAAATATAACACAGTAGAAACACTCCATACGTTCCTGCCGTCCAGCTCGACTCCTGAGCTCCAGAACGTCCTTACTTGAAAATCTGTAATACTCGGTCTGACCCGAGCATTACATCAAAGTAACACCCGGGTCAGGCTGGAAACCAGCGTTAGTAAACCCATACAATTTTATACTAAGTGAAAATCATAAAGAAAAACCCGGGGTAACTCATACTTCACTACGAGTTCATTACTTGTTATGCTCAATACTTACTTCAAATATCGATCTATAAAGAATCGAAGTGGTTTCGGGTATTAACTAATACCCGACTCCGGTCTCTTCAAATTTAATGTCATCTCTAATCCAAGATGTTAAGTTTAAAAAAATACAATTCATATCTAGGATATCATATCACATAACACTTCAACCCAGAAAGGTAACCTACATTATCACAGTTCAACCCATTCATATCACAGCTCATCTCAATTGAATATAAGAGATGTCATTAATCTGAGTCATCCATTATCATTCAACCATCCATAAACAAGATTTATTATATATAATTCCTAATTAATTTAATTAATCTCCAATTAAATTAATTACCAATTTTAATCACTTGGATTACCTTAATCCTGCTCACTTAACATTTTTTTTATCCATCTTAATTAATCATCCTTGATTAATTGTCTTTTAATTACATTAAGTAATTAACCTTTAATTAATCATCTTAATTAATTAATTACATTATTTAATGATCCTCTAATCACTTCCCTTAATTAATTATCTTTTTAATTAATTATTTTTGACAAATAATCTTTAATTAATTATCCTTGATTAATCATATTCATTTATTAACTATTTCTTGATTTTTCAATAATCAATTGGTTATACTTACTTAATTAATTAATCTTAATCACTTAAATATCCTTAATTAATTACCTTGATTAATTAATCCTCTAATTATCCTTTGGTTATTAATTAATCAACCCTTAATAATTAATTAATTTATCTTTAATTACCTATAATAATTAATCTCTATTTAATTAATAAATTTAACTACCCAAACCTTAGTTAATTAAAAGATAAGTTATTTATCTTGATTTACCTCCTAATTATTTTTAAAAAATCTTATCAAATAGACCTTGAAACAAATTATCATTAATCCATAATTTAACTTAAGACCCTTAAGTTAATTAATGATAAAACATTTATTCCTTAATTAAATTACATTATAAATTAAATCTTAAATAAATTTCAAGGATTACTAAGTTAAAATAAATTTTACAACTAAATAAATCAACTTTTAGATATAAAACACTTATTGTTTTAATACAGAAAGAAAGGTTAAAACCTGTTTTAACTTAAATTCAGACCTCGATATTTCCTTACTATACTGACCCGAGTAATCCCCAAGCAAACTCATATTTCCCCCGAGCCAGTTCTTCCCATTCTATTTTTTTCTTCCCTTGTTTAAACTTTTTAAAACAGTTTATTCAAACACTCTCGCACCTTAAACATAACCCGAGCCAATAGCTGGCTTACTTCGAGTTTGTCATGAAGAATCATCATCTTCCCAAAACCGATTCCATCACAGACACGCTGGTGCACGCAAACGTACTCGTGCACGAGTTCTCTGATCGACGACGATCCCTACTCCGACCTCCGACAAGTCATCTTCATCCACGGCAACCCATTCGATCGACCAAAAATCTCGATTCGAACGAGAATCGAAAACAAGGTATTGAACCCATCTGCTCAACAACGAACATCACCAGAAATCGACATCACCGATGATCCCTGCCTCGAGACACCACGCCACCTTCACCGTAGCTCCGTCACGTCTACCAGCAACCATCAAACACCTCGCGATCGACTCCGACTTCATCACGACGTCGCGAATTCCCTCTGAACATCAACGACAATACCAGAGTGTTAAACCCTATCTCATCAAATTCCGACCACCACGATAAAAGATAAATCACCATAATATTTTTCCGATGATCCTCGTCTTCATCTCGACCTTCAAGCCTAACCCCGATGATCAACTTACCGTTGATCAATGGAAATCGATCAAAACAACCCAAACGTTCATCTCGACAATACTCACCCCTTTCTAAACTAAAAATCGTGATATTGCCACTAAAATTCATGGTTTCCTCTCACGAATTCAAACATGTAATTCAATCTAAAAATTTAATTTACTAATTTTTGACCCAAATTACATTTTCACTGTTATTTATAGATTTCCCAGACAAATAATTTATATAAATTTCATAACTTATTTTTAATAGTGATATTATATGATTTCACACATATTTCATTTACAAATCAAAAGCTATTAGAGATTAAATGATGAGATATTGGTTTTTATAAATAATCAACACTGTTATCACTATACAGAGACTATATTACAACTATATAGGCATTCAAACATTCCTATACAAACATGCATATGATTCAATTCAAGTATTTCAGATAACAGCATGATATTCATTCAAAATAACAATATGAAATCCAGGATTTAAAACTGTTTTTTAAAAAATAAGTTTACTCACAGTTATAAGATGTTTGAACAGAGCTTTGAACTGGAAAGCCTTTGATCTTTGAACTGGAAACTGGAAAATCATTTTAAATCTGAAACTTGTTGTATTGCTTAGTTGAGTTGATCCCATTTAAATCTGAGATGAAATTCCTTGAGTTTGCTACAGGTTTGAAAAAGTTGTTGCCTTTGAATTTTCTGGTTTGAGTTTGTTTACAGACTTTAGAGTTTTTCTTTGCTTTTGAAAACGTGAATGGAAAAGAAATGGAAGAGAGGAGATAGGTGTTTATATAGAGTTAATTAGGATTTATTAAAAAGAAAATAAAATAAAAATAAAAAGTGACACTTGTTTATTCATCTTACACATGTTATTTACATGATCTCATAATTTGACACTTGTAAAATAAGTAATCTTTAATTACTTTTTTAAATATTAATAAAAGCTTTATACTTAATTTATTAATTTACAAATACTTATCTATATATAAAAATACTTTAAAGAAAATAAAAACCAATTATATTTATAAATAAAAGCTTATATATTATTTTAAAATATTTAAAATATCTATCTTTTGACTTTCCAAATTTTAAATCTAGATTCAACTTCAAATTCAATTTAAAAATCAATTTGATATATATATCATATATATTTAAACGAACACAAATTCAATTTGTATATAAAACTTCTCTATACATGAATATATACAACATATTATCATTATTGATTTGAAATTAACAATCTTACCAAATTTTAAATAAATTTTTAAATGGAGATTATCACATTTGAATTTGTTCGATTTATAAATCAGTATTTTAAAAAGTTAAATCAGATAACTATCCAATTATCTGATGCCCGAAAATCCGGGATATCACAAATTAGGTCTATTTTAATAAATAAAATATTACATAGGTTAATTCTTAACATTTACTTCATTACAAATTATAAAAATTATATTTCTTTGAAGATTTAATTCCAAAATCTTATTTATACGACAAATTTAATTAACGAAATTCATGAGTCGTTACACTCTCCCCCACTCAAAACTTTTCGTCCCCGAAAAGGAAAAGAAGGGAAAAGAAGAATTAAGAAATCAATATATCATATTTAAATATTAGGTTTATAAATAAATAAATTTTACAAAATTAAATAATTTAAATAAAATATACCAATTTATAACCATTGAATCTTTTTATACTCAAATTAATAAAGTTTGGGAAAAACAATTTCAAAATTTTCTAAGTCCAAAATTTACAGAAAATTTTGGCAGAGTCTCCTTTGTACGGAGAGGCTCGGGAGAAAATATAATATCAAATATAAGAATATATAACTTAAAATTTCAAAAAATAATATATCCCAACACGGGAAAAAATAATATAATACGCTAAAACCGTAATCCGAAAACGTACCTATTTGTCGGGCAATCAAACGCTTATTTATGAAACCAACTACAGTAGCAATTGCTTCCATAACCTATATTTCACTTGTATAATCCAGGAGGTTAACAATTATATAAAATGAAATATTTGGAGTTGCTTAAATCAATAACAATAATCAACATAGCAACCATCACTTGCAACAAGCAAACAACCATCACATAAGTCAACACACATCAATCATTCAAACACAATAAATAGTTGTTCGGGTTCAAAACTTTAAATTGTACGGAATGAAAATAAACTACTAAACGTACCTTTTTACTCAACAGTCTTAGGCGAACTAAATAGATTATTTATTCATCCAAACAATTGTAAAGTATCCTTGCCCAAACAACCATAAATTAAACAAACAACAAATCCAAACAATAGATCAAGTTCATTATTATTAATTTCATTCCATATATTGTTGCTTGATTTCCTCTTCATTCAATTTATACTCATCTTCATTTAATTTATTCACATCATGTCAATTCTCTTCTTATTGTATTATATTTATTCATTCATGACTTGATTTCATTTATTTACATTCATTTATTAATAATATTCATGTTAAGTTCAGTTACTAGGCATAACAATTATAACCTTAATTCTTATTAATAAGAGCAATTTACTGAACATTTTCATTACATAAGTTTACTTGTACAATTTCCATTATATTTTCTTATTAAACATTTCAACTTTTACAATTGGGTAAGTTATATATATGCTTTTAAAAATGTAATTAAAAGTTATACAAGTTTATTATATTTCCTTTAATTAATTTAATGCTCAATAAACATATCTTAGGTTACATATTTCAGCTTTTCTTTTAATTTTATTTATAACCTAGCATTAAATCTGTTTGCGCCAAAATTGGTCACAAACCCCGAATGTTGTGAAAGCACCAGTGTATGAATATAAATCAACAATAATCACACACAAATCTCAAATCTAAGCAAACAGAGTATCACAATTCAGAAATAATGAACAGAAACACGAGATTTATAGTGGTTCGGCGATCTTGCCTACGTCCACTCTGAAGTTGATGATTTTATTGATGTTCACTCGATGATTACAATCTCTTCTAATGTAGTACAACTGATTTTCTGAGCTAAGCCTGAATCTAAGGAAGCAGTGGTGATTCTGAGTAAATCTGGCAGAGTCTGGGCGCTCTTTAGCTCCTAAAATTGTCCGACCTCTTTTCTGAATGACCAGGGGCTCTATTTATAGGTGTAGGAGGCTGATATTTCACCTAAATTGAAGGGAGACCAGTTCTGGCATGTGAGGGGGACCACATACCCGCTTTTAGGAAATCCGGGCCCACTTTGGGATCGATTCGACCGTTGCTTCGAATCGATCAAGATTTGCTCCGATTGAGATGAAATTTGGTGTGAACATTCTTCATCATGCGCTTAAGCTTCTGTGAAAATTTCATAGCATTTGGACTTGTAGATCTCAAGTTATGATCGATTCAAGTGATGATCTTCGTCATATGGATTCGATCGAATCGGTAGGGTCGAATCCATATGTTTGGCCTATGGATTCGAACTAAGGCTCGTTCTATGGATTCGCACTAAGGCTCGGCCTATGGATTCGAACTAAGGCTCGTTCTATAGATTCGAACTAAGGCTCGGCCTCTGGATTCGAACTAAGTCTCGTTCTATGGATTCGAACTAAGGCTCGGCCTATGGATTCGAACTAAAGCTCGTTCTATGGATTCGAACTAAGGCTCGTTCTATGGATTCGAACTAAGGCTCGGCCTATGGATTCGAACTAAGGCTTGTTCTATGGATTCGAACTAAGGCTCGGCCTATGGATTCGAACTAAGGCTCGTTCTATGGATTCGAACTAAGGCTCGGCCTATGGATTCGAACTAAGGCTCGTTCTATGGATTCGAACTAAGGCTCGACCTATGGATTCGAACTAAGGCTCGGCTTATGGATTCGAACTAAGGCTCGTTCTATGGATTCGAACTAAGGCTCGGCCTATGGATTCGAAGCAAGGTCATAGGATGGATTCGAAGTAAGGTTATAGGATGGATTCATAGGATGGATTCGAAGTAAGGTCATAGGATGGATTCATAGGATGGATTCGAAGTAAGGTCATAGGATGGATTCATAGGATGGATTCGAAGTAAGGTCATTTTCTCTATCTTGAATCGATCATAGCTTGAGCATACGAACTCAGATTGGCTTGAAACTTGAACCGCTGGTTTCTACGGCTTTGCTTATCATGTCCTGTCAATTGTGGCTCAATCCGGACTCGGGCAAAATTCATCGATATCCCCGGTGAACTTGCGATGTAACCGATCTCCAAGGCTGGTTGTCATTGATTTCTAGTCAGTTTCTTGGTGTCACGGCCTTGCCAAAAGGCGGGATAACATTTGCCCCCCAAAACATGCCTTGCAATTGGAAGGTGTGTTTTGTAATGCCATAAGCCAGATGTTCATATCCTATTGATGACCTGTAAAGAAATTGATAGTCTTTCCTGACCATGAATGACGATCGTTCACGACCATATGTCATTTGAGATGATATGTGACCGTTCGAGGTCAGTTGGTCATGAAACCCATATGTCCGGGTGAATAATCCTCTTGTCGATTCCAGGTCGAAGTTTGCGGAATAGAAAATGGTCGGAATCCACTCGTCTATTTATCGATGTTTATACACCACTCTACATTCTGGTGACTTAGTGTTATTCTCCCCCCGGTTGACTCGCGCCCAATTTGTGTTCATGCTTCGGTCCACGCTCCGGGGACTTAGAGATTTGTCGAACGGTTTACGCTTTAGTCCATAGTTCGAGATGCGGAGATTGATCTACTATGACCTTGACCGTCTCCTCCCTCTCTTTCTCGAGCCGCTCCTCCATGCTCAATTCGGATGTATGCTCAGAGGCGCCTGTAATTTCTACTTCATAACCCCCGTCGGTAGGAGAGGAGGTTTCAGACTTGTCTTCGTCAAGCGCTCCGATCACCTGAGCGTCTGGACCAGAAGCCTCCCCTGCGTGAGTGGAGGTCAAAATGTTATCCCAACTTTTGGAAAAGCCGAGATACCCAAAGATTAACTGAAAAGCAATGATTATTAGTCATGAACATCGATTGTGCATCGCAGGTTCATCATGGATATCGATGAATTTTGTCCGAGTTCGGATCGGGCTACAATTGATAAGGCACGTCAAGCAAAGCCGTGGGAACCAACGATCCAAGTTTCAAGTCAATCCGAGTTCATATGCTCAAGATATCATCGACAAAAGATTGAGTAGACCGTCCTTAGTTCGAATCCGTAGGCGTAGCCTATGTTCGAATCCATCAGACGTGCATTGCTTCGAATCCATGAGGAGTACCCTGCTTCGATTCGATCGAACTTTCCCTGCCTCGAATCCGTAGAAAGAAGGTGCCTCGAATCGATGGAGCATAGCCTTGCTTCGAATCCGGGAAGAGTACCTTAGCCTCGACTCCGTTAGCACAGAAGCCCTAAGGTCGAATCCATCGTCACTGCATTCCTTTCGAATCCACAAAGGGTAGTCACTTCAACTCCATCCAATGACTGCCTTCGAGTCCACCCTGTTGAAGTGAATACAAATCGATCAATAGTAGCATACCCTGATCGATTCGAACAAACAATGGTCCAACCGATTCGAAGGAAGCACGTCTTCGAATCGATCACCTCGAATCCACCACGTCTACATAGCTAAAACCCCGGCCACGACTCAGTAAAACTCAGAGATAAAAGAGGGTTGACTCAAGGCATGCGCCCCACGCCTTCGTCTTCGCATACAGGAGGATCGATTCGAACGTATCGATTCGAACGACTCCAGGAAGCGAAAAACAACTACTTGAATCGATCATAACTCAAGTTCTACAAGTCCAAACACCATGAAATTTTCACAGAAGCTTAAACACATGATGAAGAATGTCCACACCAAATTTCAGCTTGATTGGACAATTTCTTGATCGATTCGAACATAGCTTCGAATCGATCCCAAAGTGGGTCCGGATTTCCAGAAAGCGGGCATGTGGGCCCCCTGACGTACCAGAACTGGTCTCCCTTCAGTTTAGGCGAAATATCAGCCTCCTACACCTATAAATAGAGCCCCTGGTCATTCAGAAAAGGGGTCGGACAATTTTGAGAGATAAAGAGCGCCCAGACTCTACCAGATTTACTCCAGATCACCATTGCTGCCTTAGATTCAGACTTAGCTCAGCAAATCTGTTGCAATACAACACACGAAATTGTAATCTTCAAGCATCGAGAAATAAAAAGATAAAAAAACTTTGAAGTGGACGTAGGCCGGAGATAGCCGAACCACTATAAATTGCGTGTCACTGTTCATTATTTCTGGATTGTTGCTTGTTATTTGCTTAGATTTGTGTGTGAATACTGTTGATTTGAATTCATACGCTGGTGCTTTCACTACACTTGGGGTTTGTGACCATTTTTGGCGCAAACACTTTGGTGCTTTCATTGAGAGGGACTAGCACCCGCTACACCATATTCAAAGTTTAGATTTGGAAGTTTAAGGATTCAGATTTGTCTCTACAATGACTCGACAAACTAGACAAAGAACTGAGAGGAGCCAACAGGCAGGAAGTCAAGAGGCATCCTCTGGCGCTGGAGAAGGACAAGCTTCGATCTACATTACTAGAGATGAGATGGAGGCTATGAATAACCTAATGCAGGAAAGAATGATGAAAAGCCAACAAGAGATGCTGCAGAATTTCTTCGAGCAGATGAGAGCTACAGGGACACAGAACCTTGGACCAGCTACAGCGGCTGTGAATGTGGAACAAGGAGCTAGGGCTATGGAACCCAACGGAGGACAGAATACAGAACCAGAAGGCAATCAACAAGGGCTTGGGGCAGGCCCGCAGGATCCAACGCAGAAGGACCTTTGGAAGGAGCTCAACCGGCTAGGGCCAACACAAACGCTAACGAGCCACCCGAAGAGTACGTACCAGAATTCCCTACAAGACTCGGAGGACAAGACAGAGACATGACAAGGGGGCAACCCCTAGATGGAGATGAAAGAATGATTGGCCTAGTGAGACGACTCATGAGAGGGGGATTGTCAGGCGGAGGATTGGAAGAGGTTAGTCGAAGTCCGTTCGCTCCAAATATCCGAAATGCAAGGAACCCTCCAAAGTTCAAACTACCGATGCTGGATCCTTATGACGGAAAGTCAGACCCGACCATGCATATCACCAGATATATCAGACACATGGAAGTGCTGGGAGCATCCGAGGAAGTAATGGCACGATGTTTCCCCTTATTCTTATCAGATTTGGCTGCGCTTTGGTTTAGACAGCTAGAGACAGGATTAATCAGGACATGGGGCGAGCTTGTGGATTGTTTCAGGAAGCAGTTTAGGGTTCACATAACGCGACCCAAGAGCGTGATGACTTTGGCATCAATAAAGCAAAGGACCGGAGAATCCATAAAAGATTTTCTGTTACGATTTAATGCAACGGTGGCTTCTGTAGATCGCCCGGACCCATCGATGATTTTGATGGCGGCAGTGGCAGGAGTTGGAGAAGGCACCGAATTCAAAGACTCTTTGACTAAAGATCCACCGCAAGATCTTGGAGAGTTTTTCCATGAAGCTGAAAAATTCATTCGATTAGAGGAATCACGAGCCGAGAGGCAGGAAATAAATGTTGCACAAGGCGAAGGAAACGCCAGGGAACAGTCCAGGGCGGACAAAGGAAAGAGAAAGTAGGATGACGCACCTGATGGTCCTGATAAACGGAAGAAATTCCGAGAGCCCAGATTCAGGCAATACACAGACTTAGTGGCAGGACTGGAACGAATTTACACCGAAACTCAGGGGCAACTCTCCTATCGAAAACCACCGAGGAGAGATCCCACAGAGCGGGAACGTAGAACCGGAAAATATTGCCTATTCCATGAGTTAGATGGGCACACAACCGACGAATGCCGCCACCTAAGGGATGAGGTGGAAGAGCATGCCAGGAGTGGTAGATTGCCACAATATATCAGAGAACGGGCAACGATAGTAAGACCTGAACAACCTCCACCTAATAGGAATGATCCTGGATCGGGATCACGACTCGTCATCAACTAATCGCGATGGCAAGGGCCGAGTTCAAGATTTGGACTCTGGTCGATTAGTTTTCTTAGATTTGATTTCCAAAATAAAACGGCTATCCCACTTACTCATGTACGGGAACCAGAGAGATCCCTAGGCATGCTCTAAGATGAAAATAGACCGCTCCGCCCAGAGAGGCATTGTCTTGTTTTTCCTGGTGTTTGAGATTGAACATCTAGGATTTGAATTTAATAAAGAGACACTTATTAAAGTAAACCTTTTAACCGGAGAGTTAAAGGATGAACATTAAATATCAATATAAACATGATCGCTTTATGACCTTACCCGGAGAGGCGGGGTCCGGAGTGCAAGAAGTGAGTTGCTTCGCCGGAGAGCGACAGGATCGACTCACTTAAGCATCGTTTCCCATTCACCGGAGAGTGATTGGATCGGGATTCGATAAGAGCCCGGAGAGGCTATGATCGGCCTAATGATTTAGGTCATGACATCGCTTAATGTTCAAAAACACTGAACCGGAGTGCAGGGGGTGTAGCCGCTTCGTCGGAGAGCGACAGGATCGGCTCACTCATCGTTGTTTCCCATTCACCGAAGAGTGATAGGATAGGATCCAGTAAGAGCCCAGAGAGGCTACGATCGGTCCAGAATGACCAAGACATCGCTATACGCCCTAGCTGGGGCCAGAGTGCAAGGGATGGAAAGCAACGCCGGAGTGCAATAGGATCTTTCCATTCAATCGCTAAATCTTGAATGGGCTTGGCAAGGGTACGGAGTGACCATCGACAGTCCGAAGAGGCTTTAGAATTTCATTCTTAACTTCCACTCGGAGAAATTGATAACAATTCGGCTTCGAACAGCCATGGACTTGATTAAAAATGCTATAGGCTCTGAATAAAACATGAACTCACTGCATTCAACTTGAGACTTATCAAAACACGCCTTTTACCAAAAGGCATGTTTTGGGGGGCAAAATGTTATCCCAACTTTTGGCAAAGCCGAGATACCCAAAGATTAACTGAAAAGCAATGATTATTAGTCGTAAACATCGATTGTGCATCGCACGTTCACCATGGATATCGATGAATTTTGTTCGAGTCCGGATCGGGCTACAATTGATAAGGCACGTCAAGCAAAGCCGTGGGAACCAACGATCCAAGTTTCAAGTCAATCCGAGTTCGTATGCTCAAGATATCATCGACAAAAGATTGAGTAGACCGTCCTTAGTTCGAATACATAGGCGAACCCTATGTTCGAATCCATCAGACGTGCATTGCTTCGAATCCATGAGGAGTACCATGCTTCGATTTGATCGAACTTTCCCTGCCTCGAATCCGTAGAAAGAAGGTGCCTCGAATCGATGGAGCATAGCCTTGCTTCGAATTCGGGAAGAGTACCTTAGCCTCGACTCCGTTAGCACAGAAGCCCTAAGGTCGAATCCATCGTCCCTGCATTCCTTTCGAATCCACAAAGGGTAGTCACTTCAACTCCAACCAATGACTGCCTTCGAGTCCACCCTGTTGAAGTGAATACGAATCGATCAATAGTAGCATACCCTGATCGATTCGAACTAACGATGGTCCAACCGATTCGAAGGAAGCACGTCTTCGAATCGATCACCTCGAATCCACCACGTCTACATAGCTAAAACCCCGGCCACGACTCAGTAAAACTCGGAGATAAAAGAGGGTTGACTCGAGGCATGCGTGCCACGCCTTCGTCTTCGCATACAGGAGGATCGATTCGAACGAATCGATTCGAACGTATCGATTCGAACGACTCCAGGAAGCGAAAAACAACTACTTGAATCGATCATAACTCAAGTTCTACAAGTCCAAACGCCATGAAATTTTCACAGAAGCTTAAACACATGATGAAGAATGTCCACACCAAATTTCAGCTCGATTGGACAATTTCTTGATCGATTCGAACATAGCTCCGAATCGATCCCAAAGTGGGCCCGGATTTCCAGAAAGCGGGCATGTGGGCCCCCTGACGTACCAGAACTGGTCTCCCTTCAGTTTAGGTGAAATATCAGCCTCCTACACCTATAAATAGAGCCCCTGGTCATTCAGAAAAGGGGTCGGACAATTTTGAGAGATAAAGAGCGCCCAGACTCTGCCAGATTTACTCCAGATCACCATTGCTGCCTTAGATTCAGACTTAGCTCAGCAAATCAGTTGCAATACAACACACGAAATTGTAATCTTCAAGCATCGAGAAATAAAAAGATAAAAAACTTTGAAGTGGACGTAGGCCGGAGATAGCCGAACCACTATAAATTGTGTGTCACTGTTCATTATTTCTAGATTGTTGCTTGTTATTTGCTTAGATCTGTGATTTGTGTGTGAATACTGTTGATTTGTATTCATACGCTGGTACTTTCACTACACTTGGGGTTTGTGACCATTTTTGGCGCAAACAAAATCCTTATTTTAATTAGAGGTTCCACTTATTAATTAGTTCCATTCCATTTCACTACACTAATTGAAACTATTAATTAACGGAAACTTAAGAACTAAATACCAGGTTAAATTTCAAATCATTTTAAAATAATAGATAAATGTATATACTTACCGTTTATATATCCAATTATATTTAAAACAATTTAAAATATTTATTTGTTTATCAAAATAAATCTACAGTAAAACTACTACAGTGGCCTTCCCACTTCGAAACTTGAAAATGAATGTCGATGATGCGTGCACTCATCACCGAAATTATTTTCCAGCTACAGAGAGGGGAGTACAGAACTTATTTTCCAAAAAATTTTACTTAAAACAATTCTTCCAATTTATATTGAAATATTTATATCAAAAACTACTGTATAAACAATATTATTATATTCCAAAATTATTTGAAAGAAATTTCCAAAAACCCGGAACTTAAGTTCTAAATTTCCAATTTTCACTTATTTTATCTTAAATCTTATTTCAACTATTATTTATAAATTCCATTACCTAACAACCAATCTGTTGCAACCAAATATATATCTTTTATAAAATATTTTACTTTATATATAGAAAATATAATAGGCAAAATTATTTCATTCACCTATATTAAAACAAATATTATGTCGGTCTGTCCTATTAAGTGTTTAGAAATCCCTATTGATGTCATAGCGTCCCATGCACCAACCAGAATTTATAAATACAAAACGGAACAGATTAGCACAATATTAAAACCTTTTTATAACGCTAACAAATACGCTCTCTCATATATATGCACTCAGCGACTCCCATAGGGTATTACTACTCTATTAATAAAGAGTTAGACCCCACAAAGCTAAGGTTTTTCGCTAAACCAAAGCTCTGATACCAACTGTAACATCCCACCTTTTTGTATGCTTAAGCAGACACACGTGCCAACTTAAACCATACAGAAGGGTGGATTGTTATGGGGTAAATAAGAAAAAGTGGAGAAATAAAAGAAACAAAATAGAATCTTGCAGCGGAACGATAAAATATAATAATCAAATAACAGTTCATGAAGCTGTTTTGCAAAAACATTTGATTATACTTATACAATACATATCAAAGTTACACATACCAGAGACTGATAATTAATGCAGCGGAATACAATGGTGTAGTGGAATATAACAAATAGTAGTAATAAAATCTTCGTCTTCGTCCTCCAGACATAGGGCCTCCAAATCTTGAAATGCTCAGGCTGACCCGAGCGAATTGAAAAGGCAAAACACTCGAGTCAGAACTAAAAGATCTTATGTAAGTTAAATCAATGATAAATATATGAGTGGAACGGCGTCAGAGATGTTTACAGGATTTGACATCTCTTATCCAGTGTCTAACATGAGTGCAGTAACTTAAGAAATATTTGGGATTCACATCTCTTAAGGATCCGTTAAACTATCTACTTTGTAGTAAGATTCGCTATTATAATAATGTCTAATATAAAATAAACATACTTTTAAATAGCACTAAGGCTTTACATTTTCCACCTTAACACATAATAGTCCCAGTAGTCTATCCAGTATTAGCATACTCCCAAAAATGGGGGCTACCCTCGATACTCCACAGGCTACGGGAGAAATCATAAATCGTAGTAAAGCTCGATATGGTAGGTGACACGGCACACAAGGCAATGCCAGGGTAGATATACCAATTACGCACACGGACTGATGGAACGCATAGCAGCCACTACCGCTCCACCTCGAACAACACTCCCAAATCGAAGGGTGGCCACCAAAAATCACAAAGTAATAGAATAGAATCGAAGAAGTGCGTCCGATAAGAGGTGCTACCTCACTGGTCCGAGATCGCTCCTGTTTTAGCCACCTTATGCCAACTCATAGGAGTTGGGTACACGTATATACCTTAGGATCGTCACCACCATCCTACTTCATTCTGGAAACTCCACCGCGTACACAATTGTCAAAGTGGTTTTCGGTATCGACAAAGAGTATGTCCATATCCGATCCCGGTCTCTTTAACAACCAAACGTTATTATAACATCGTGGTCATTTAAAAAAATATATATACTTTTAAAAACACAATCATTTCCCTTTCAAAACATATTCTTTATTCAAAATAGTATATACTTCAAAGACCAAAATATTATTGTCATTTCAAACCATATCCTTTACTTCAAAATAGCATATACTTTAAAACCAAAATATTTTTGCCATTTCAAAACCAACTCAATAATATATCATTTCCATTTCCAAAACAATTCAATAATATCTTATATAAATAAAACCCAATTTCCAATCTATAATCTTTCTTTAATTTATATAAACTTGAAATATTCTTTTAAATCATCTTAAACCCAAACCCCATTTTGAAGTCATATTCTAAATTTTCAATTTCAGTAGGTTTCCAATCAATATGTTCACAGATAATTCTTAAATAATTACATTTTAAATAAATTCATTTTTCAAACCATATTACTTTCAAAGTTATAAAAATTTTGAAAACCAATACTTTGAAAACAATAATACCTTAATTTCAATAAAATATTTCAATTTTTATATATTTCAAGTCTTTAAATATTCCAAAATTCCCAACCAAATCTGATAATCTTATATATACCTTAATTCAATTTACTATTATTTAGTTTAGAAATATTTATTTAATAAATTCAATATCACTTAAATAAAGCTCAAACTTGAAATATTCGTAAATCAAACTTAAAACATCATCAAGTTATACATAGCTTAAATTTTAAAATTTAACCATATATAAAATAATATTTATATAATATCAAAATTTTATATTTATTAAACCGTATATTTCTTTCCAAACCATAGATAATCACTTTAAAATATTTTATATATAGACCACGGTGCCTGTATATAATTTTCTATCCTATGGTCAAGTGATACGGATATTTATCATTTCAATCCGTAATTTAAAAATAAAAGTTTACGGTTATATATCATTTCAAACCGCAATCCCGAATGAAATGAAAATGCATAATAACTGGCAGTTTATACAATAAAAAAATATAGCATCCATTCATCCAAATATCAATAAACAACCATTTATTACACTCATCATCCAATTTAAACAAAACATCAATATAAAGCATATAAAATATAATAGGCATCAACAAATAGTTTATATTCAATAAAAATTAATAACTGTTTAACTGGCAGTTTATATGCAATAATAAATAAATTTAACTATCAAATTATATGCAAAAATAAAATTACATAACAATTTAATTTATATAAATGCTATCTAACTAAGATGATGATTAAATATATGCCCAAACAATCATAGATAAATTTTAAATCACATCAAAATTTAATTTAACAAACATAAGAAATCTTAGAAGTTGTGAGCGGGTTAAAACACTCACCTTTTGAATTTTAATTGAATTTAAATTCAATTTAAACCCAAAAATTTGACAGTCTCAGAATTCGTCCAAAACAGCGTCATCAGGTCCGGAATTTCAATACGATCCTAACAAAAGAAACCGCGTCCAAATCCGAGTCCGTATGCAAAAGTTGTGAGAATTTGAAGATTGGAAAATTCTGGTCCCGAGTCGATTTCGAGTTCAACCCGGTCCGCCGCCTCAAATACCCGGTGCTTGCTCTGAGTTTTTGCCAAAACGACCCGGAGACCCGAGTCATTTTCTTCGTTACCCGAAGTAGCTCCAGGGTTTTCCCCCCTAAAACCCGAAGCTCGACTCGTGCTGCAGGTTTGCAATTTTTTTTTTTTTTTAAATTGGATTTTGGATCTAGAGTTGTTTATTGCCATTGAAGAAGAGGTGTACAGAAGATGAATTGTACGTACAAACAAATGAGAATTAGGGAGGCTAGGGTTTATAGCAGGATATTTATAGAGAAAGTGAAATAGAATGGATTTAAAGCTATTTCATTAATTTTTCTCATATTATTTTTATTTCAGAAAATGTAGTAATTAATTTCATTAATATACATTAAAGTACAATTAATCCCAATTGATTCTCCTATTAATTATTAACCCAAATAAACGGGTAACTTGTAATGAATTCATTGACCAATTTATTATGTAAAATATTCAAATTGTTACGTATTACTTCCCTAGTTAAACTTTTGAATTGATTCTCCAATTCCCAAATTTATTTTAGCGTAACCTTTCTTTTAGATTTATAGCAATGATTTCCAATTCAATTGAATGAATTAAATATATATGTATACTCATAAAAATTCATGGTCACACCCTTAATCACTTTTTATAAGCTTATTATTTCCACTCCTATAATCATCATTTATTATATATATATTAATTAATTAATTCAATATTTAAGTTCGTTTTCCTCTATCAAATTTATTACCCAGTATACATTTACTCTATTCCAACAAATTGGAATTCCATTCAATTACTATAAACAATCATTTTCCTATTCACACTATATTTTTAACCCACAATCATTTCGTTTATTACCTTAAAATATGTTTACGTTTCCATAAATTTCCATTTAATTACATCAATCAAAAATTATATTCATTCATTATTGTCAAATAGATGGATTTATCATTTGATTCAAACTATTGCATTAATATTTTCTTATTCCATCTTCATTTCAATTAACGAAAAATTTAACGTTTAATTCTACTTATTTCAATAAACCCAATCATTTAACCTTAATTTTAAATAAATAAATAAATCTTGATTTCCATTCATTTTCATAAATTGGCCTTTCATTAAATTTATTAATTACTAACTTTAATTAGCAAAGGCTATATCTAGGCACATTAATATTTCCCAAATAAATCCACTCCATTACATTTAAATTAAATTCCTTTCATGTAATTCTAATTTATCCTGTCATCTACAATTCATTACGTATTATTACATCAATGTATATAACCTTTAATCCATTTCCAATTCTACCAATTTCAATCAATTAGAACTTCACAATTGCTTACATAAATTTGGATTGTACTACATTTATTATATTTTTGCTAAATATATATACATTAATTACAATTAAATATTCTCTGTAACTTATTTCTTGGGTTCATCCCTTTTTATTACCCAAATTACTATCTTGTATTAAGTTTACGTTTCTATTTTAATTTTATATTCAATTATAACCTAACAGTCGTTTCAAATCAATTGGATTGTATTCAATTTGGTTATTCATCAACTGCCATTTACACTACAACCTTAATTTACAGAGTTACTATAAATAAATATTATGGCATTGGTTAATCAAATGTTTGCTTTAAATTACTTATTTTAAATTTTATGCTTAAGAGTAACAATTAACACTTTCCATTATTATAACAATATTAATTCACAATTTTACATTCCCATCAGTTTCTTATATTTAACTTATAACCAAGTATGACAATTCACATTATTTCCATTAATTGCAATTTCATTTTAAATTGTTAATTTTAATTACACTGCTACATTTAGTTTCTAACATTGATTGTATTTGTTTTTATTATATTCCGTTTATAGCTAAGTCATAATATTTGAATTTCAATTAGATTGTAACGTTCATTCAAGTTAGTTAAATATTAACTTGCATTAACACGTTTCCTTAATTTACAATCAACTACCGTTTTCAAGGTTTTATTACATTAAACAATTTAATACTTTCCTTTACTTCGCATATACAATTACATCCGGGAAAAATCCTTTAACTACTTTCATTCATTCAAATTTCAATTTCTTGCAATAACTCATTTATTATAAATTTGCATACCAAAAATTTTAGGTTCCAATAAATAGGATTAAATCAATTCAACCTTTTTGAATTAGGTCTATTTTAATAAATAAAATATTACATAGGTTAATTCTTAACATTTACTTCATTACAAATTATAACAATTATATTTCTTTGTAGATTTAATTCCAAAATCTTATTTATACGACAAATTTAATTAACGAAATTCACGAGTCGTTACACTCTCCCCCACTCAAAACTTTTCGTCCCCGAAAAGGAAAAGAAGGGAAAAGAAGAATTAAGAAATCAATATATCATATTTAAATATTAGGTTTATAAATAAATGAATTTTACAAAATTAAATAATTTAAATAAAATATACCAATTTATAACCATTGAATCTTTTTATACTCAAATTAATAAAGTTTGGGAAAAACAATTTCAAAATTTTCTAAGTCCAAAATTTACATAAAATTTTGGCAGAGTCTCCTTTGTACGGAGAGGCTCGGGAGAAAATATAATATCAAATATAAGAATATATAACTTAAAATTTCAAAAAATAATATATCCCAACATGGGAAAAAATAATATAATACGCTAAAACCGTAATCCGAAAACGTACCTATTTGTCGGGCAATCAAACGCTTATTTTTGAAACCAACTGCAGTAGCAATTGCTTCTATAACCTGTATTTCACTTGTATAATCCAGGAGGTTAACAATTATATAAAATGAAATATTTGGAGTTGCTTAAATCAATAACAACAATCAACATAGCAACCATCACTTGTAACAAGCAAACAACCATCACATAAGTCAACACACATCAATCATTCAAACACAATAAATAGTTGTTCGGGTTCAAAACTTTAAATTGTACGGAATGAAAATAAACTACTAAACGTACCTTTTTACTCAATAGTCTTAGGCGAACTAAATAGATTATTTATTCATCCAAACAATTGTAAAGTATCCTTGCCCAAACAACCATAAATTAAACAAACAACAAATCCAAACAATAGATCAAGTTCATTATTATTAATTTCATTCCATATATTGTTGCTTGATTTCCTCTTCATTCAATTTATACTCATCTTCATTTAATTTATTCACATCATGTCAATTCTCTTCTTATTGTATTATATTTATTCATTCATGACTTGATTTCATTTATTTACATTCATTTATTAATAATATTCATGTTAAGTTCAGTTACTAGGCATAACAATTATAACCTTAATTCTTATTAATAAGAGCAATTTACTGAACATTTTCATTACATAAGTTTACTTGTACAATTTCCATTATATTTTCTTATTAAACATTTCAACTTTTACAATTAGGTAAGTTATATATATGCTTTTAAAAATGTAATTAAAAGTTATACAAGTTTATTATATTTCCTTTAATTAATTTAATGCTCAATAAACATATCTTAGGTTACATATTTCAGCTTTTCTTTTAATTTTATTTATAATCTAGCATTAAATCCTTATTTTAATTAGAGGTTCCACTTATTAATTAGTTCCATTCCATTTCACTACACTAATTGAAACTTGTAACGACCCAGAATTTTGAACAATTTAAATTGAAGATATTTAATTTATTTTAAATATCTGAATGATGGTTTGACTTGAATTTCAAATTATCAGAATAAATTGGCGATTAAATTATAAAATTTAATCTATTGAAAGTTGAACAAAAATTTGAATCTTCAATTTTAAGCCGATTTAAAATATTTCAAAGGCTTGTAAAAGTCGTATTGATTTTATTGAAGATAATAGAAGCTTCAGGATTGAGTTTGGAAACAATTTGTTCAGTTTTGAAATTTAATCGTTCGAATTGATATTGGAAAATAGCGTTCCGAGGCATAGTCTCGGAATTCAACGAAACCAGTTCCATTGGGTCCGTAATATTGAATTATTACCGAACTTCAAATTTCGTATTTTTCGGAGCTGTTATGTGAGCACATGGTGAGTAAACGCGTTGAAATAAAATCAAATTCAATTTAAATTTTAAAATTTAAAAAATTAGTCAACCCAGCCGAGATTCTTTCTTCAGCCTGCCTTCTTTCAACATCGACACTTTTTCCTCTCTGCAATGTCGCGTACTCTTGTCTCCCCATTTGATATCACGCCACTTTCTATTCAACATCAATTCGTTCTCGTTCAAAAGAAAACAAAATCATTTCGTTTGCAGATCAGTTCAAAGAAAAACAAATGCAGACGAAACAAAATCACGAAATAGCCTCGTCCTTTCTTTCTCAAAACAAGTCGACAGTCTCAAACAAAACGAAAGAAAATCAAACCCCCCTTTCCTCAGTTCGTTCACGAATTCAAATTCCAAATCAAAGAAAAAAAACTGTTCGAAGTCGAGCGAGAGGATTTGATCGAGGTCTCGAGTCGCGTGGGGATACGCAGGCGGTGATGCTAGGGTTCGCGTAATCACGTGGGAAGTCGCAGGGGAGGGCGCTGGCGCGTGAAGCTGCGACGACGAGGTTGGCATTCGCGATTGTCGAGGGTGAAGGCGTTCGATTCGATTTGAGCTAGGGTGTCGCGATGGTTTTGAGTTCGATCTCGAGCTCGACGTCAATGGAAGACTTAGGCGAACGACGTCGTCGCGTGGTGACGATTTCATTTGATTCGAGGAGGCAGCGTGAGGCATGGGGAGTTTGCCGAGGCGATGGTGGCATCGCGAGATCTAGGGTTCAGCGATGAAGGCCATGACGAGGCTGGCATCAGTCGTGAGATCGAGGGTCTGGATTTCGAATTTACAGTAAGGTATAACCATTTGTTCTTAGATTTAGAGATTTACATATGTATACATACCCAGTAAACAGGACACTTTTCTTTTCTGTTCAGTTCAGAAAATAAATGTGTTTAAACAGAAAATGTATATCAGTAAAAATATATTAAAATATATGTGTAAATGAGACTTTAGTTTGAACAAACAGGAAAGTAAAACTATTTCTTTTTAGTTCATTTCTGTTTTTAATTTAAATCTGTACCAACGTAAAGATTTGCATAATAGAATTATTACAGTAAAGAAAATTTATTTAAAATATTTTGTAAAAGAAGATTTTTTAGAAATTTAATTTATTGGATAAAATGATTTATTTAAGGAAAAATTAGTTAAAATAAAATCATTGTATAATTAAAACTTATCAAGTTAGAAATTGAGTAGTTCGATTTAATTCAAATATTAATAAATTGTATAAATTGTTTTATACAAGGTTTCAAATCGAGAATCAAGCCAAAATGGGAATTGGTTTGCAAATTATAGGTGAGATTTTTCTCACTTGAAGGAAAATTTGATTTTACAGTTATTGATTTGATTTGATTGCTATTTGGATGTGATATTAGATATAGTAGGATATATCTATATATATAGCAATATATACATATTGGCATATGTATATATTGGATTGATTGATTTCCCGCCTCGTATAGCGGATGAGACCCTATTGCGCCGTTAGTAAGCGGATGATTTTTATAAAAACCTATATACCGCGATATTCCACCTCGAAGTGGAATGGGTATTGTGCTAACATCTATGGATGCAAGGAAACAGGTTGGAGGGATCCAATTGGATTCCTTACCAGTATTTATTTATTTACAGATATTGATGTATATTCTGTTATCATATTGATATATGATGTTTGTTGTTGTGATTGACTAGTTGGTGCTGTTGCATCATCGGATTCAAATTTTGAAGTTTAAAAATAATGACTTTTACTTTAAAAGGATTTTAAAGTGATTTTTGAAAGTAGACGTTTTATTGAATTTTTGAATTGATTCATCTGAAATAAATAAACGTTCAAATCTTAAAGTATTAAAATTTTGATTTTTGTGAAATATAACCGGAAGGTGATTTTTGAAATAAATAGTTGATTGATTTATAAAATGGTTTAAGTTGGGATTTTTGAATTTCTGTAAACGGTTTATATAAAAGATTTATAAAATTGATATCTACAAAATTAAAAATGTTGAAATTATAAAACTAGTTTTATAAGTGTTAAAACGAAATATTTATGGAATTCGTAATTGAATGAAATTTATAGATTTATAAATTGTGAAGTTATAAAATGGATGAAACTGTAGAATAAAGGATTTATAAGAAATTAACTTATAAATTGGATTTTTGCCTTTAAATGGAATATTGATCGAATTTGTTAACAAAGGAGATTTATAAATCAAAGTTGTTATGAAATATAAAGGTGAATTTATAAACATTGTTTTATAAACTCGAAAATCAATCAAATTTGATGAATTTAATATAGAAGGCTATTAAGGGAATTTTATCCACGATTTTGGATAGTGGATAATTCTTGAAATAAATGTGTAGAAAAGATTGAAATGTGGTTAGTAAAGTACATTCACGATTTTGGACAGTGAATATATTGTTAAGTAAAATGGATATTGTTTTGGGAAAGTGACATTAAAAATGAAGTTAATTGTTTTAAACGATGTTTTAAAATGTGGTAAATATCGAAATCATAGATTTCAACATTTATTGTTGAAATAGACGTTTTCGAGAAATAGAAGGAAATGATGGACTATAACACTGTTGTTATAGTAAATGGTTTCCGAAAGGAAATGTTTTTATATAGTATTGTGATTTACATATCTATCTTAATTTCGAATCCCTATACTAGTGATTTTGAGTCGTCGTAACGATGTTTTACGTAACATTCGTTTTGACTCAAATAAAATTTGTGAAAGAGAATGATTTCCTTAAAGAATGAGATATAAACTTAATTTTGATTTAAGTATATCGAATATTTTCAAATGTTGAAAATAAATGCTTTGTGAATTACTTATTATTAAATAAGTATGGAAATGCTTTTCCAATATGAAATGAAACGTTTTGAGATTCATCTTCTTAAAGATAAATCGAAAGTGAATATTTGAAATCGATTTGAAAATCGTATATCAGTAGATATTTTGAAATATAAATTCACTATGGAATTTATAAAGGAAATGGAAACTGTTTAGAAAAATAAACGTTGATTTATTTTTGAAGTGTGGAAATTATATATCTAGTAAAGATATTTTGGAAAATAAATAATTTGGGAAAATTATTTGGAATCTGATGATGTTGCGCATCTTTATTGATAGTTAAATAACCGGCTATCAATAATTACCTTGAATGGATATTTGTTGTGAATTGGATGAATTTGAATGCCACACTTATTTTTGAATAAGCGCTCACTATTCGGGTTAGCCGGGAAAGGACCATGGGGTCGTATAACCCATTCCGAATATGTGATACGTCGTTATGAATCGCATTTGATGACCGGTGTTGAAGACCGGATATTTTTGAAAACGGAAGGATTACCGTCGAGTTACTCTACATCGGTTGATCTCCGATTTAGAGGTTTTATTACCCTTAGTGACGGGAAGTCCGGACGTGATTGGAAATTATCCGGATTTGCAAGGGCGTCGTGAGAAGTGCCTTCGGTTCTGTTCAATCCCGGAACAGACTTGTATGGATTGTGTGTCTGACATTACACTTTGAGATATAAAGCTGATTTCTTTCAAATACATATCTGTTGGTGGCGGAGAATTTATTCTCTTAGCTTAACACCTTTCTCTGAGACGTACGAGCTCAGAGGTTATGTAGTTGAAATTTATCAGCGATATATTCCCAATTTGGTAATGTGGCATGCTGAGTGTTGCTGTGTGATGATCGGTGTTTGATCATTTGTTTGATCATTTATCTTTGTGATCATAGGTTGATCATCTATTGACCCAAAGCGTGGCTTTTTGAAAAAGCGTAGCTTTTTGGACGAGACTTCGTCAGGGCCTCAACAACCCGGAAATGTCGAAACAGGAATGTTGCGGCAAGGTTATGAGGGTCGCGCCTTTTAAGGTATGTCATTTCCTTTTGGAAAGGGGTGGTATCATGGTATGGAGCCCAGATACTTACTCATGTGGATACACTTTCTTTATGATGTGTGATGTTGGTTACTGAGCACTCGGATAAAGGTCCCAAAGGACCGGGTGATGACATATTCGTGAGTTACCTGTTACAGGGGTAACCCGGCCTTGTTTGGCAGAGAGCAGTTTGTCTCTCGGGACATCCAACCAGAGGCGATCCTATTCAGCAGGAGGAAAGGAAGTTCCTTAGCCTGACCATTTGTTGGAAAATCCAAAGAAACAATACGAACCTTTACGATTGCAATTGTATTACCTGCTATGGAATGTGGCGGTAACCTGCTATTGAACATAGTAGCTATAGTAGGCATAAGTGCGGAATGCCTATGCTAGCTAAGATTAATATTATACTTTCGAAATGTTTTCTACACTAGACATTAATTATAATAATAATAATCCAATGATTTGCGTAGTAAGCATCTTTGACTATCATAAGAAGAAATATCCTCCAATTCTGCGTTTGCATTGTGTGTGTGGTGGGAGGTCTTATGGTAGTCTCATTTTCCAAAAAAAAGCATTGCGAATCTATTTTATTGTCTTTGTGAAAAATAAACTGTTTTACGATCTCACACCAGTCACCATGACTGACCTGGAGTTTATTGTTTCCCTTCTAAACTCTGGGTGCCCACCAATTTCCACACGGGCAGTCTAGAGTTAGGTTATCAGGATATTCTGGATATTCTGGAGCTTTGGAAAGAAGCTGGATGATGAGACGTAGTATTTGTATTTGATAGTATTTATTCCGCTGTGTATTCTGTATGAGGACAAGTTTATATAACTGTCCATTGTTGTATATTGACTCTGATTGATGTATGTATAACTGATATAGTTCTTTGTTTTAAAAGACTAGTGATTATCTATTATATATTGTTCCGCTGCGATATGTGAGATTCTGATATTGTTTCTGTTCTGATGTTGTTCTGTTGTTCTTCTTTCTTTTTCTTCTATCTTTTCTTCTACCTCTTCTTTTAAACCCTAAGAATTCGGTTTTCCGGCATTCGATGGCTCGACAGTTGATACAGTGGACGTATCGATGTCGATTTTCGGAAGTCGAAGAATCGGGTCCTTACAGCGTGGTATCAGAGCAGATGGTTAAGCGACAACCCTGCTCTGTTGGGTGTTACTCATTAGAGATAGAGTCAGTAGTACTCTAGAATGAGTTGAGTGTGATAATAGATATGAGCGCGTATTTGTTATTGAATATAAAAATTGTTTTGTATTGTGTTGACTTATCGGTTGATTGTTTATAAATTCTGGTCGGTGCAGTCTAGCTAACTGTAATCGATAGGGATTTCTAAACTCTAAACAAGATAAACCGACACAGTATTGTTTTAAATAGGGTGAATGAAATAATTTTGCCCAAAACTATTTTTGTATGAAAAGAAATGTTTTTCTATGAATTATATAGTGATTTGTAATTGGAAATGGAATTCCAGAGAAGTATTTGGAAATGTTTTGAAAAGAATTTGAAAATTTTGGAGATTTAGAAAGTTTAAATTCTTTTTGGAGTTGAAAATGAATTTCAAAGGTTTTGAAAAGTATTTTGGAGAGATGAAAGCTCTAAAGTCTTTTCGGTCGCTGGAAAATAACTTCGGTAATGACTGCAGCATCATCGATGTTCATTTTCGGGTTTCCAAAAGAGGAATTGCTGCCAAATCGTTTTAAATGGAAGTTGTTTGAAAATTTGGATTTTGTTTTAGAAAATTCAAAGGATAATTTGAATTGTTTTCAAAATGATTTTGAAGGTTGGTAAGACTCTGGAATCCTATTTAAAATATTTATGAAATAAGAAATGAGTTGATAACTTATACAATTTGAATTTTGATAGAATAAATTTAACTTAAAGAATGAAGTTAAATCAAAGTAAGTATAAGTGAATCAATTAAATAAAGTGAAATGATTACTTAAAGAGAATTTATTAAGTTGAAAATAAATCTGAAGTAGTAACAAATGAATTGGAATTGAGTATTGAATTAGGAAAATAAAATTGTGAATGAATGAATAAATTTGCAATTGCAAGTAAATGAAAGTAAATTGAATGTTGAAAAATTCATTTCAAATTTGTAACGACCCATATTTTTACGGATCGAAAAGTTTGTCAAAATCTGGAATTTTAGTGTTGTTGAGCCATTTCAGATTTTAGGCAAAATATGGTTAAGTTTTAGGTCGTACACGACCTAAGAGTTAAGTCGTGACCGACTTAAGTGGGTTAGACGACCTAAGGAAGTATTGGAGCGACTTAGAGGTTAGGTCTTCTGGGTTTAGGTCGTAGACGACCTAAGGGGAAGTGCGATCTAGTGTGTGAGCGACCTAAGTTTGGGAGTTGTGTTGTTAGATCATCTAGATGACCTAAGGAGGTGATTTGGTTAAGTGCTAGGTTGGTTGGAGCGACCTATAGGATTGGGCGACCTATAGGAAAGCGACCTAAGGAAACTAGTAGTCAACGACCTAATTGTTAGCGACCTAAGAGATAGCACAGTTGCTAGCGAGTTAGTGAAGATAGGTCGCATCCTAGCTAAGAAGGATAGGTCGGCAGCGACCTAAGGAAGGAGTATTTAGGTCGTATGTCTTGGGTGTAGTTAGGTCGCTAGGCCATTAGTTGTTAGGTCGCGAGAAAACACTTATGTGTTAGGTCGTTGAGAGGTTATGTCGTAGCATTGTTAAGTCGCGCAGTGCTTTAGGTCGTTGGTGTGTTAGGTCGCTGAGGTTATAGGTCGTAACACAGTTAGGTCGCTGAGGCGCTACGATTGTTAGGTCGCGTAAGCGCTTAAGCGTTAGGTCGCTGATGTGTTTAAGTGTTAGGTCGTAGCACTGTTAGGTCGCACCTATGGTTAAGTCGCTAAGTCATAGGTCGTAACCTTGTTAGGTCGTAGGAGGAAGGGTTTTGTTAGGTCGTTGAAGCGCTTGGATGATAAGTCATAGGTTGTAGTGGCCTGGGTTGTTAGGTTGAAGAGGCTTTAGGTCGGTGGGGTTTATAGGTCGTAGGTCGTGGATCTATAGGTCGTATACGACCTAACTCCGAGCGACCTAGGGAAGATTTCTGCTATAAATAGAGGGGGGTTGTTCTCACTTTTTGGGATCCGGATTTCGAAGCGACGAAGTGCTGCCATTTTGAGAGCTCGACTTCTACACTTCTTCACTTCTTTTCTCCACTCTAATCTAGTGCTTCCTTTCATCCAAATCGAAGATCAAGATTGAAGATTCAAGAGCTTAGATTGAAGATCTTCATCCTTTGAAGTGAGATTTCTTCGTTTGAAGCGGATTCGTGATAGATCAAGCTCGATCCTTCGCTGTCCAGATCTGAAGCGTGTAGATTTGTGGTTGTTTAGGTGATTTGGTGAGTGGTGATTATCTCTCACATGGATCCAAAGGAGTATATCGGATTGTTGGCTTGATTTGGTGTTAAAATAGTAATTTTCATGCATTTTCTTCATCCTAAGTGTAGATCCATGTAGATCCATTGTTCATGATGATTTGACAACCATTTTACTAAGTGTTAACCTATGCAAATTCATTCATCAAGATTGTAGAGATATTTCTTATGATTTCATGCTTGTTAGACTTTCAACTCTTTAATTACGAAATTGCCATTATAGTGATAATTGTCTACATAGATCATATTTGAATGTTTGATTGCTTGGATTAATGTTTGATTTGATTGATTGCTATGAATTAGATGATTGATGATTTGATTTAGACCGAAGACAATTCAAAAGCTAAGGGGAAGGCTCTTGAATTGGGAAAGCTGCTCGTGGCATATGTAGCGGGATGATGAAGCTCTTATGCATAAATTCGATGATGACGATGTTGAGATGAGACTTTGCGAGGATGTGATGAAGCGAAGTATGATATGAGATAGTCTTGGTCTAATCCAGACGGGATCATTCCAAGCACGTTGGTAACTCGGTGATATGATTCGAGTTAAGGGTAATGGATGCTTGAGAGGCGCTTGAGCTAGTATGGAAATAGTCGTCGAGGAGGATGACTAGGAGGCTTGGATAGCATCGTTGTTGAAGGTTCTAGCATGCTCTAAGCAAGAGTACGTTTGGGCAGATTCGATAGTCCCAACGGCCAACTGTTGATGGTCGAGTACTCTGGGCAGATTCGATAGTCCTAGGCACGGGCTGCGACGACGTGCGGGAGTTATGTCTAGAACCGGGGTTTCCATTTGCCCTTGACGGACGGCTGAAAGAATGTGCCGGTCATTCAATTAACGGTGATATCGAAGCAATGATAACAGTGATAGCCAGAGTCATGGATGTTTGGTTGTATCGTCATTCGGTCTCAAGAGCAGTGTTTTCCGGGTGCTTATCTGATCTTGGTTTAGGCCTTGGGGGTTTGTGCTTGGAAAACATCGCCCTTGACTCGAGTGATAATTACTTTACTTTAAATTGTATGCTCTGCTATGTTTGCTTCTGCTTAGTGTGTCTGGGGGCTATCACTGTAGAATGAGGTTGGAGTGGGAGGGTTGTATTCCTATTCCTTTTCCTTTATGCTCTTTTGGTATGTTGTTAATTAATTTACTGCTCACTAAGACTGTTGTCTGACTCAAGGCTTTATGTTTTAATTCTTATTGCCTTGGGCTGTTCGTCCATTTTGGGACGGGCAGACTAGGTAGCAGGTGACAGGTGCTGTTCTCTTCTCACGATGCTGATATCGAAGACGAGCTAGAGGGTTGCATATTATCTTCTTATATGTACTGGATGTTCCGCTGTTTGTATAATCTCTGAGTGATATGTAGTGAGGCTTGATGTATTGACTATTTGGATGTTTGTATTCAACTATTATGGAGTTTTATATGATGGCATTTTGTTCTGTAAAGCTTCACTATACATATGTTCTATTGTATTTTGTCCATGCGCTGTGAGTAATACGATAGATTCTGTTGTTTTTAATTTACCTTGACAATCGTCCATGGTCACCTGGCACACATTACAGCGCACTTTCTCTAGATTCGGTGCAGGGGTCATGGGCGGTCGTCACAAAATTTGTAAAGTAAAGTATTGAAATAAAATTAGTAACTGAAACTAATTGAAGAAATGACAAATTAATATGGTTTGAGATGAATTAAAATTCATATGGAATTTGAAATCCAGTTTAATATAAGTGGTTATAAACCAAAAATAGTGAATTGAAAATAAATTTTGGGAATGAACAAAAGAATAAAACTGGAATTGAAACTGAATGTTGAAAATAAATTTGAATAAAGTAAACTAGAATCCAAATCAAATTGGAATTGTGAATTGAATTCAAATAGAATTTTGAAATGTAAAATTGAATGAAAATGAATATGTAACTTAAATAGTAAGCTAAAAATGTATAAGCAGTTTATATTGGAAATTTTGTAATAGAATTTGCAAAATGGTTGGAATATTGTAACTAGATATTATGGCTAGTAGGATATACAGGTGTTATAATGGAATTGGGATTTTAAATTTGAAGATAAATTTGAAAGGCTCGACAAAAAGGTAAGTATTTGAATTTCAATATGAGATTTGCTGATTTCTTGTCTAGCCGCTTGGCCTTTTCTTTTTCTTTTTGAAATCTGAGAGTCCATAGGGATGTTTTGTAGTCGTGCCGTGTTAGCCGCGCAAAGGAGACGCTGGTGAAATTTTGAGAAATTTTCGAGTGTTAGAAAATTTTGAGAAATTTTGAAAGTTTAAAATTCGAATTTAAATTTAAATTTGAATTGTAAAATAAAATAAAGTTGTTTAAAACTTATAGAAATGTTTGGAAAGTTAGTTGAAGCAATAGTGGGTTGTTAATAGAAAGATTTGTTTTGGTAAAATTGATAAAACTATTGAATTGTGAAAAATTGTAGACGAGTTAAGGATCATTCTTCTTGACTTGTAATTTCGAAATGAAATTCTTTTAAGGAGGGAAGATTGTAACGACCCAGAATTTTGAACAATTTAAATTGAAGATATTTAATTTATTTTAAATATCTGAATGATGGTTTGACTTGAATTTCAAATTATCAGAATAAATTGGCGATTAAATTATAAAATTTAATCTATTGAAAGTTGAACAAAAATTTGAATCTTCAATTTTAAGCCGATTTAAAATATTTCAAAGGCTTGTAAAAGTCGTATTGATTTTATTGAAGATAATAGAAGCTTCAAGATTGAGTTTGGAAACAATTTGTTCAGTTTTGAAATTTAATCGTTCGAATTGATATTGGAAAATAGCGTTCCGAGGCACAGTCTCGGAATTCAACGAAACTAGTTCCATTGGGTCCGTAATATTGAATTATTACTGGATTTCAAATTTCGTATTTTTCGGAGCTGTTATGTGAGCACACGGTGAGTAAACGCGTTGAAATAAAATCAAATTCAATTTAAATTTAAAATTTTTAAAAATTAGTCAACCCAGCCGAGATTCTTTCTTCAGCCTGCCTTCTTTCAACATCGACACTTTTTCCTCTCTGCAATGTCGCGTACTCTTGTCTCCCCATTTGATATCACGCCACTTTCTATTCAACATCAATTCGTTCTCGTTCAAAAGAAAACAAAATCATTTCGTTTGCAGATCAGTTCAAAGAAAAACAATGGCAGACGAAATAAAATCACGAAATAGCCTCGTCCTTTCTTTCTCAAAACAAGTCGACAGTCTCAAACAAAACGAAAGAAAATCAAACCCCCCTTTCCTCAGTTCGTTCACGAATTCAAATTCCAAATCAAAGAAGAAAAAAAACTGTTCGAAGTCGAGCGAGAGGATTTGATCGAGGTCTCGAGTCGCGTGGGGATACGCAGGCGGCGATGCTAGGGTTCGCGTAATCACGTGGGAAGTCGCGGGGGAGGGCGCTGGCGCGTGAAGCTGCGACGACGAGGTTGGCATTCGCGATTGTCGAGGGTGAAGGCGTTCGATTCGATTTGAGCTAGGGTGTCGCGATGGTTTTGAGTTCGATCTCGAGCTCGACGTCAATGGGAGACTTAGGCGAACGACGTCGTCGCATGGTGACGATTTCATTTGATTCGAGGAGGCAGCGTGAGGCATGGGGAGTTCGCCGAGGCGATGGTGGCATCGCGAGATCTAGGGTTCAGCGATGAAGGCCGTGACGAGGCTGGCATCAGTCGTGAGATCGAGGGTCTGGTTTTCGAAATTACAGTAAGGTATAACCATTTGTTCTTCGATTTAGAGATTTACATATGTATACATACCCAGTAAACAGGACACTTTTCTTTTCTGTTCAGTTTAGAAAATAAATGTGTTTAAACAGAAAATGTATATCAGTAAAAATATATTGAAATATATGTGTAAATGAGACTTTAGTTTGAACAAACAGGAAAGTAAAACTATTTCTTTTTAGTTCATTTCTGTTTTTAATTTAAATCTGTACCAACGTAAAGATTTGCATAATAGAATTATTACAGTAAAGAAAATTTGTGTAAAATATTTTGTGAAAGAAGATTTTTTAGAAATTTAATTTATTGGATAAAATGATTTATTTAAGGAAAAATTAGTTAAAATAAAATCATTGTATAATTAAAACTTATCAAGTTAGAAATTGAGTAGTTCGATTTAATTCAAATATTAATAAATTGTATAAATTGTTTCATACAAGGTTTCAAATCGAGAATCAAGCCGAAATGGGAATTGGTTTGCAAATTAAAGGTGAGATTTTTCTCACTCGAAGGAAAATTTGATTTTACAGTTATTGATTTGATTTGATTGCTATTTGGATGTGATATTAGATATAGTAGGATATATCTATATATATAGCAATATATACATATTGGCATATGTATATATTGGATTGATTGATTTCCCGCCTCGTATAGCGGATGAGACCCTATTGCGCCGTTAGTAAGCGGATGATTTTTATAAAAACCTATATACCGCGATATTCCACCTCGAAGTGGAATGGGTATTGTGCTAACATCTGTGGATGCAGGGAAACAGGTTGGAGGGATCCAACTGGATTCCTCACCAGTATTTATTTATTTACAGATATTGATGTATATTCTGTTATCATATTGATATATGATGTTTGTTGTTGTGATTGACTAGTTGGTGCTGTTGCATCATCGGATTCAAATTTTGAAGTTTAAAAATAACGACTTTTACTTTAAAAGGATTTTAAAGTTATTTTTGAAAGTAGACGTTTTATTGAATTTTTGAATTGATTCATCTAAAATAAATAAACGTTCAAATCTTAAAGTATTAAAATTTTGATTTTTGTGAAATATAACCGGAAGGTGATTTTTGAAATAAATAGTTGATTGATTTATAAAATGGTTTAAGTTGGGATTTTTGAATTTCTGTAAATGGTTTATATAAAAGATTTATAAAATTGATATCTACAAAATTAAAAATGTTGAAATTATAAAACTAGTTTTATAAGTGTTAAAACGAAATATTTATGGAATTCGTAATTGAATGAAATTTATAGATTTATAAATTGTGAAGTTATAAAATGGATGAAACTGTAGAATAAAGGATTTATAAGAAATTAACTTATAAATTGGATTTTTGCCTTTAAATGGAATATTGATCGAATTTGTTAACAAAGGAGATTTATAAATCAAAGTTGTTATGTAATATAAAGGTGAATTTATAAACGTTGTTTTATAAATTCGAAAATCAATCAAATTTGATGAATTTAATATAGAAGGCTATTAAGGGAATTTTATCCACTGTAACGACCCAGAATTTCGAACAAATTAAATTGAAAATATTTAATTAATTTTAAATATTTGAATGATGATTTAATTTGAATCCCCAGTATAATTTTTAATTTGACGATTAAACTTTAAAATTTAATCGATTGAATGCTGAATAAAAATTTGAATCTTCAATTTTAAGTTGAAGAAAAATATTTCAAAAGCTTTTAAAATTTATATTGATAATACTGAAGATAATAGAAGCTTCAGAATGTAATTTCAAACTGTTTTGTTCAGCTTTGAAAATTTATCGTTCGAACCGATATTTAAAAATAGCCGTCCGAGGCACAGTCTCGGAATTTGACAAAACCAGTTCCATTGGGTCCGTAATATTGTATTATTACCGGGTTTCAAATTTCGTAGCGTTTGGAGTTGTTTTGAGAGCACACGATAGTTAAACGCGTAGAAATTTAATTGAATTCAATTTTAAAATTTAAATTTAATATTGTCAAAATATCAGCCACGTACCTCTCCCTTACCTCACGCCTAAAAACACGCCGAGCATCACGAGATAGAAATCGTGCAGAGCATACCGAGTGTTTTAAAAATAGTTTCTTCCTCTTCAAAAATTAATTCCATTCCCTCCTCTATACAGAAAAATAAAGGAACGAAAACTTAAATCCAAATCTACTTCATTCTTAATTTCACGCGAGTCTCCCTTTCTCCTTCGTCTTCACTTCAGAATTTCCATGCCGATGTCTAGGAGAATGGGAAGTTCCTCGATCTAATTCGAACTCAGTTCAATTGAGGATGGGGTTACGCGTTCGCGCTTCGTTGATTCGAGGCCAACAGTTCGACGCTTCTAGGGTTTGCGAGCGCGTGGGAAGACTGGGGTCACGTGGTCCAACGTGAGGCTCCTCGCGAGCGCGAGCGGAAGTCGACGTTGCAGGCGGGGTTTGGCGGCGGAGTACGTTTGCACGCTGGGGGAAATCGAGCAGCGTTCGCGACGAGATCGCGGTAATGTTCGCGAGTCGCCTGGTGACTACGGCATGCAGTGTGGTTCGTGGCGCGTGGCACGAGCAGCTCGGGATTGGGTCTCGAGGGGATTCGCGGCGTGTTGGGTCGTGGGGCGCATCTTGGTTTAGGTATCAGTTATCTCATTTTAAATTTTACTGAAGTACAATTTAATTAGGATTTATACCAATAATATTCCAATAAAATTGATTATAGCTTAATTTACACATATATATAGGTTGGGAATTGTTTACAGTGAAGGAAATGATTAAAACTGAATGAAAAAGAAAAAAAAAGTATAAGTATATTTCAACTTACTGTTACAATTTGGAAAGAACTAGGGATCTATATAAAAAGATTTGATTTTTATCTATATAGAACATTTTTGTAAATATATGTAGTTACAGTAAAGAAAAAAATGTGTAGATAAGATATTTAAAGAAATAAGTTGGAAGTTATATAGAAGTAGATTTTTGGGAATCCATAATTTATTTTCAAAGTGACAAATATAAAATAAATTGTAAAATACAGATTCTAATTAATTAACTTATGTAATTATTTTGGTAACTGGAAAATATTTTGTTAAAGGAGAAATTAGTTGTAAATTTAATTTTTAGTTAAGCAAAATTATTAAAGAAAATATAAGCATTTATATAAAATAGATTTTTTTAAAAATCTATATAGAATATTTTTATAAGTGTATAGGCAGTTCAAAGGGATTTGTTAGGAATTTAAAAAAAGTATTGGTTTAAAATAAATATTAATTACCTTAAGATTTTTAAAAGGGTATTCGATTTAATTAAATAGATTAGTAAGGAGAAATTGAGTTTTAAAATTTAATTGTAGTTAAATAAAATTATTAAAGGAGAAATCTGTTAATCTAAAACAATTGAAACGAAAATTAATTGTTCAGTCTTTTGAATATTGATAGATTGAATAAAATTGTTTATACCAGGTTAAAATCGAGAAAACAAACTGGATGGAAAATGGAATGCAAATTTAAAGCTAAGGTGAGATTTTTTTCTCACTCAAAATATATTTGTATGCCAGTATATGGATTGATTGACTGTTTGCATTGGTGATATTAGATATAGTAGGATATATCTATTATACATAGCAATATATACATATTGGCATATGTATATATTGGATTGATTGATTTCCCGCCTCGTATAGCGGAAGAGACCCTATTGCGCCGTTAGTAAGCGGATTATTTTTATAAAACCCATATACCGCGATATTCCACCTCGAAGTGGAATTGGTATTGTGCTAACATCTGTGGATGCAGGGAAACAGGTTGGAGGTTACCGCCACATTCCATAGCAGGTAATACAACTAAAACCGTACAAGTCACGTATTGTTTCTTTGGATTTCCAACAAATGGTCAGGCCAAGGAACTTCCTTTTCCACGATGGGTACGTCCCTGGAATAGACGACCCGAGAAATAACCTAACATTACGGTTAGATCTCTGCCAACACAAGGCCGGGTTACCTCTACAAAAATAGGTAACTACTGACACGCGTATGTCATCCCCCGATCGTAACCGATCTTCCCGAGGATCCCCGATTTTCCAACAAACCACATAGTAATAATGCAGCAACCACATAGGTTAAGTATCTGGGCTCCATACCATGATACCACCTCTATCCAGAAGGAATGACATACACTAAGGGGCGCTACTCCCTATAACCTTGCTGCATCCTTCCTGTTTCGACCATTTCCGGGGTGTGAGGCTCGACGAAGTCTCGTCCACAAAGCTACGCTTTCTACAAAGCCATGCTTCGGGTCAAACAAAAATGATCAACCTATGATCACAAAGATATAAGATCAAACAAATGATCATATCACAAATGATCAAACACTGATCATTTCACAGCAACACTCAGTATGCCACGTTACCAAATTAGGAATATATCGCTGATAAATTTCAACTACATAACCTCTGAGCTCGTACGTCTCAGAGAAGGGTGTTAAGCTAAGAGAATAAATTCTCCGCCACCAACAGAAATGTATTTGAAAGAAATCAGCTTTATATCTCAAATTGTAACGTCGGACACACAATCCATACAAGTCTGTTTCGGGATCGAACAGAACCGAAGGCACTTCTCACGAAGCCCTTGCATATCCGGATAAATTTCTAATCACGTCCGGACTTCCCGTCACTAAGGGTGATAAAACCTCTAAATCGGAGATCAGCCGATGTAGAGTAACTCGACGGTAATCCTTCCGTTTTCAAAAATATCCGGTCTTCAACACCGGTCTTCGAATGCAATTCATAACGACGTATCACATATTCGGAATGGGTTATACGACCCCATGGTCCTTTCCCGACTAACCCGAATAGTGAGCGCTTATTCAAAAATAAGTGTGGCATTCAAATTCATCCAATTCACAACAAATACCATTCAAGGTAATTATTGATAGTCGGTTATTTAACTATCAATAAAGATGCGCAACATCATCAGATTCCAAATAATTTTCCCAAATTATTTATCTTCAAAAATATCTTTACTAGATATAAAATTTCCACACTTCAAAAATAAATCAACGTTTATTTTTAAACAGATTCCCTTTTCTTTTATAAATTCCATAGTGAATTTATATTTCAAAAATATCTACTGATATACGATTTTCAATCGTTTTCAAATATTCAATTTCAATTTATCTTTAAGAAGATAAAATCTCAAAACGTTTCATTTCATATTGGGAAAGTATTTCCATACTTATTTAAAAATAAGTATTCCACAAATTTATTTATTTTCAACATTTGAAAATATTCAATATACTTAAATCAAATTTAAATATAAATTCATTCTTTAAGGAAAACATTCTTTTAACACCTTTATTTGAGTCAAAACGAATGTTACGTAAAACATCGTTACGACGACTCAAAATCACTAGTATAGGGATTCGGATTTTAAGATAGATATATAAATCCCAATACTACATCAAAACATTTCCTTTCGAAAATCATTTACTATAACAACAGTGTTATAGTCCATCATTTCCTTATTTCTCGAAAACGTCTATTTCAACAATAAATGTTAATTCAAATTTAAATATAAATTCATTCTTTAAGGAAAACATTCTTTTAACACCTTTATTTGAGTCAAAACGAATGTTACGTAAAACATCGTTACGACGACTCAAAATCACTAGTATAGGGATTCGGATTTTAAGATAGATATATAACTCCCAATACTACATCAAAACATTTCCTTTCGAAAATCATTTACTATAACAACAGTGTTATAGTCCATCATTTCCTTATTTCTCGAAAACGTCTATTTCAACAATAAATGTTGAAATCTATGATTTCGATATTTTAACACGTTTTAAAACATCTTTTAAAACAATTACTTCATTTCATAATATTATCTTCCCAAAACATAACCATTTTATTAAGTAATATATTCACTGTCCAAAATCGTGAATATAGTTCGTTATCCAAATTCAACATTTCTACACGTTTTGTTTAAAGGCTTATCCACTGTCCAAAATCGTGGATATAATTCCTTTAATTAACTTTTACAATTCACTTATCAAAATAAGTGATTTCGGATTCATAAACAATGTTTATAAATCACAATTTTATATTTTATAACTACTTCAACTTATAAATTCCTTTTATTATCCAATTCAATTTATAACTCAATTTTCTACCAAAAGTCCATTCTATAAGTTAAACACTTATAATTCGTTTATTTACAAAAATCGTTCTTTTAGGACTTCACAAATCATTTATTCTGTCCTTTATAAAACCCATTTTAACATCATTTAAAACGTCTTTAAAACTCCTTTATAATTTCATGAAATGACCCTCCTATTTCTACCCTAATTTCATAAGGATTTTTTTTTCCATCAAAGGGAATTTAAATCACGTAGAATCAATTCAAAGAGATGTTGGAAGCAAGGTTTGTACCAGCATCAGCAAAGACTACCTTGCTAGAAGAATTTATTAGACTTAGACAAGGAACCATGACTGTCACAGAATACACTCAAAAGTTTGAGGGGCTTTCCACATATGGAGCAATGCTTGTGGCAGATGAGGCATCCAAGAATGATAGGTACATAAAAGGGTTGAACCCAGGGCTTAGCAGAGCCATGTTACCCTATGCAGACAGGACTTTTGACCATGTGATAGACTTAGCTTTGAGGTTGGAACAGCATGACAAGGAAAGGGAGAAGTTCAGAAATTTTAAGAGCAATAATACCAAGAAGAGTAAGGGGAGGTATCACCCTTATGATAAGAAGAAGGAAGAGGCCAGTAACAAAGGCACTGGAGATGTCAAAGCTAAGGAAACCAAGAAGAAAATTGTGTGCCATCAGTGTGGAAAAGAAGGACATATCAAACCAAGATGTCCAGAATTGAAAGGAGGAGCTTTCAAGTGCTATCTATGTGGGAAATAGGAGGGTCATTTCATTTCATCACTTTGATTTATAAAAATCAAATTTTATAAATCTTATATATAGAGCTTTCATAATAAATTCAAAAATCTCTATTTAAACTATTTTATAAATTACTTAACTATTTATTTCAAAAATCATCTTTTGGTTATATTTCACAAATTTTATAATTTCCATAACTTTAAATTTATAACATTTATTTATTTAAGATAAATAAATTCAAAATTTTAATAAATTGTATACTTTCCAAAAACCACTTTAAAATCCTTTTTAAAGTAAAAATCGTTATTTTTTTTAAAAAAACTTCAAAAGTTTGAATCCAATGATGCAACGCACCAATTAGTCCATCACACATCAAACATCATATATCATCATATGAGAACAGAATATATATCAATATCTGTAAATAAATAAATACAGTTGAGGAATCCAGTTGGATCCCTCCAACCTGTTTTCCCTGCATCCAAAGACGTTAGCACAATACCAATTCCACTTCGAGGTGGAATATCGCGGTATATGGGTTTTATAAAAATAATCCGCTTACTAACGGCGCAATAGGGTCTCATCCGCTATACGAGGCGGGAAATCAATCAATCCAATATATACATATGCCAATATGTATATATTGCTATATATATATATATATAGATATATCCTACTATATCTAATATCACATCCAAACAGTCAGACAAACAATAACTGCAATCCAAATATATCTTGAGTGAGAAAATCTCACCTTTGCTTTTAGTTTGCCATCCATTTTCGTTCCAGTTTGTATTCTCCAAATTTTGACCTTGTATAATAATTTATACAATTCATAAATATTTGAGATAAATTGAATGATTAATTTTTTTGTTATGATAGTTTTAATTAACAACTTCTCTTTTAATAATTTTATTTAATGCTAATAATTAAATGAACTATTTATATTTTTAATTTCAAACTAAATTTCTATTTGATAATCTACATTAACCAATGATTTCTTTTCAACTAAAGAAAATTTAAAATTCGAACTGTTTTTCTGTTAAACCAAAATCTCATTTACATAAATATTTCAAACATTTTTCTTATATCAATTCCTTCAATAATTTAAAAATCCCTTTGTAAAAAAGAATTTCTTTGATATTATAAACTTTTTATAGTTTTCTAAACCTTGTATATTTATTTAATTCATCCCTAACTGGTTATAAAAATAAGCTATTAAAATCTTATCTTTATATAAAATAAACCCAGTTAGTATCCGATAGGTGAAATAATAATCAACAATTCATATACAAGTTTAAACTTAAGTAACATTAAATTTAAAATGTTTAAAAATTCAAATTACCTTAATTCGATTGGAGAGAAAAAAAAATCAATAGCTCTGCTCTAATGCTCTGTACGAGAATTCCGCCTTCGACGAGCTCATCACCACTGCGTCATAGCTTCCATCACCAAGCCCTACCCCTTGTCTTCGCCTGACCTCCTCACGCGTTCGGCCACGCTCGAGCCACCATCGAGGCCCACCTCGTCGCTGACATCGCCGAAGACGATCGAGTTGCCCCAGATCTCAACCCCACAGATGTCGAACATCCCTCAGCCACATCGCATCACAAGTGAATGCCACCTCCGGCCACCCTGAGTCCATCGCGACACCGGCTTGCCACTTCGTCACTTTTTTTTTTGCTTTGCTCGAGAATCTGTTGTCGCATCCTTCGAAACCACCCAGGGCGACTCTGCCCTTCACCTGAGACGCGAACGAAACCCTATCTCGTTCAATGATATCGCGACTCGAGATCGTCGCCGCTACTTCACGCTCCTCATCCTCGTTCGAAGATGCTGAAACCCCAAATCGCGATGCCCACTTTTGATTCGAACGAGCTCGAATTGGATTGACTTGTCTCGCGTGATTTGATTTCGATTTTTTGGATATGAGGGAGGGTTCGAATACTTAGAATAGGGAGAAGGAGTTTTGATTTCGAATGAGAGAGCTTCATTTATTTTCTCCAATGCTCGGCTGTGAATTTTTTTGAACGAGGGAAGATGATAATTTAAGATAGAAAGAACATGGGTTGCACGATCTTCTCCCTTGATTTTAGGCTGAAACTAAGGGAAGAGAACGTGTGATATTTATTAATATAAATATAAATTTTAAATTGAATTCGATTTAAATTCCAACACGTTTACTCACCGTACGGTCACATATCAACTCCGATCAATACGAAATTTGAAATCCGGTAATAATACAATATTACGGACCCAATGGAACTAGTTTCGTCGAATTCCGAGACTGTTTGAAAAATGACCATTTTTAAATATCGGTTCGAACAATTAAATTCAAAACTGAGCAAAACAGTTTAAATTTCAATTCTTAAGCTGCTGTTATCTTCAGTGTTATCAATACGAATTTTAAAAGCTTTCGAAATATTATTCTTCGGCTTACAATTGAAGATACAAATTTTATTCAGCTTACAATAGATTAAATTTTATAATTTAATCGTCAAATTCAAAGTTATATCGGGGATTCAAATTAAATCATCGTTCAAATATTTAAAATTAATTAAATATTCTCAATTTAATTTGTTCAAAATTCTGGGTCGTTACAGACTTCCCTCCTTGTAACGACCCAGAATTTTGAACAGATTAAATTGATAATATTTAATTAATTTTAAATATTTGAATGATGATTTAATTTGAATCCCGAATGTAACCTTGAATTTGACGATTAAATTATAAAATTTAATCTATTGTAAGTTGGATAAAATTTGTATCTTCAATTGTAAGCCGAAGAAAAATATTTCAAAAGCTTTTAAAATTCGTATTGACAATACCAAAGATAATAGAAGCTTCAGAATCGAATTTAAAACTGTTTTGTTCAGTTTAGAAATCTATATCGTTCAACCGAATTTAAAAAAATAGCCGTCCGAGGCGCAGTCTCGGAATTCGACGAAACCAGTTCCATTGGGTCTGTAATATTGAATTATTGTCGGATTTCAAATTTCGTATTTTTCGGGGTTGATACGCGAGCGTACGACGTATAAACGCGTCGAAATTTAAATCGAATTCGATTGAAATTTTAAATTTGAATTTGTCAAATGCAACACGTTCTCTTCCTTTGATCACGCCTTGAATCACGCAGAGAATCACGATATGAAATCGTGAAAGCACGACTCACCTCTGTTAAATCACGTACCTTCCTCTCTTCACACTTCAGTTCGAAAGTAAAGGGATCAAAAGAAAATAAATTATGGGTGCCCTTTTTAACTAAATTTCACGAAACAATTCGAAGGAAAAAGGGGATTCTCGAGTTCAAGCTTTAAAACTCGGCAGGCGCGCGTGTTTAGGGGAGTTCGCGAATTGGGGTCAGTCGAGCAAATCGCGACTGGGGCGACTGCGAGGGGATTGGCGAGGCGTCGCGAGGCCGATGATGGCAGTCGCGATCGATGGGAGCATCGCGATGGTGAGAAGGTTCAATGGTTGTCACGCGTGTATACGCGATTCATGGTGGAGCTCGAGTTCGAGATTCTTGGAGGCGGCGATGTTGGAAGCTAGGGTTCGATCGGCGACGAGCTTCGCGATCGAGGAGATAGTGACGTGGAACTTGGTGGTGTCGCGATCGAGTTAGGGCACGGTAAAATTTCTGGTGGTGGTCGAATTCGATGGCGTGGATGCTGGCGATGGCCTGGAGCTCGCGTTCGAACCTGGGTTCATCTTTGTTCAGTAAGGTATAATGTTTTTCTTTTATTCAATTTAATCAATGTATATATATATATGTAAATATATATATATATGAAAATAAAATTTTAGTTTACAGTGAAAAGAAAATGAATTTTTATAAAAATAATATGCAGGGTAATATAAAGGAAATTTTATTTAAATTTAAAACTATTAGTTTAAATAAAAATTTAATAAACATATTCAATCTATTTTAATTTCTGAGGAAAATTTATTTATTATAAGAAGTTTAGTTTAAAATCTATTTAATAAGTTCAAAGCGAATCTTTTAGTTTAAAATTACAAAATGAAAATTTGTTATTTGATTTATTTCGAATATTAATGAAACATTATAAAATTGTTTATACAAGGTATAAATCAAGAAATCGAGTCAAGATGGAAATTGGACGGCAAATTAAAAAGCTAAGGTGAGATTTTCTCACTCAAATTTGAATGTGGAATTTTTGCAGTTATTGATTGCTATTGGATGTGATATTAGATATTATAGGATATATCTATATATAGCAATATATACATATTGGCATATGTATATATTGGATTGATGATTTCCCGCCTCGTATAGCGGATGAGACCCTATTGCGCCGTTAGTAAGCGGATTTTTATAAAAACCTATATACCGCGATATTCCACCTCGAAGTGGAATTGGTATTGTGCTAACGTCTTTGGATGCAGGGAAACAGGTTGGAGGGATCCAACTGGACCCCTCATATTGATTGAATTTATTTATACTGTGATATGAATATGTGGATGATTATATTGATCATATTGATGTCTGGAATTTGCTTGAAAGCTAAAATTTAGCTGAATGGATGTTTGATATCATTGGATTCCAAAACTAAACGAAATTGAATTCTTGAAATTCAAGTAGAAATTTTTAAGTGAATTGATTTTAGAAATTTAATAAATTTGAAGAAAAGAATTTAAAAGAATAAAGGATGATTTTTGAAATCTTATTGAATTAATTCCAGAATCAAGTGAAAATGTTAAATAAATGAATTTCGTATAATAGTGATTTTAAATTGAAGAATTTAATTTAAATTTGGATTTCTAAATAGTTGAAAAGGATAAAGAGATTTATTTTCTTTAAGAGGAATTTATTTAAAAGGAAATAAGTTGGAAGTCCAACTATAAATTTAATTGGCAAATTGAAACAAATTTGGAAAGTCAATATAAAATGAGTTGGGATGGGAAATTTATTTAGAAATGAAGATTGAAATTGATTTGGTATTGAAGTAGAATTAGAAATTAATTTGGAATCTGATTTTGGGTTTAAAGTGAAGAATTGGAAAATGAATTAAATTGAAATAAGGGAAATTGGTGTAAAAATAAATATTGATTTATTTTTAAATTGTGGAAATAGATTTACGAATTTGGAATAAAGATTTAAATATATCGATAAGGATTTATTTAATTGGTTTAAATGGACCATTGTGAAATAAAAGCATTATATAGAAGATTTATAAAATTTGATTTTGTAGAAATCAAAGTGATGAAATTTTAAAGGAATTTTGTTAATATTGAAAATGAATACAAATAGAATTTATAAACGTGCTTATAAATTCGAAATCGATTGAATTTGATAAATTAAATATAGAAGATTATTAAAGAAGATATATTCGCGATTTTGGATAGCGAATTTTTATTGAAATAAAAATGTGTAGAAATGATTGAAATTGGGTTAAGTGAATTATATTCACGATTTTGGACAGTGAATATATTTTTAAGTAAAATGGATTTATTTTTGAAGAAGTGATATTAAAAATGAAGTTAAACATTTTAAAGATGTTTTAAAATGTATTATGAATCGAAAGCATAGATTTCAACATTTATTGTTGAAATAGACGTTTTCGAAAATATAAGGAAATGAGTGGACTATAACACTGTTGTTATAGTAAATGATTTCCGAAGGGAAATATTTTTATCTAGTATTGGGATTTACATATCTATCTTAATTTCGAATCCCTATACTAGTGATTTTTGAGTCGTCGTAACGATGTTTTACGTAACATTCGTTTTGACTCAAATTGATGTTGGTATAGAAAATAGATTTCCTTAAAGAATGAAATATATACTTAATTTGATTTAAGTATATCGAATATTTTCCAAGTGTTGAAAATAAATGATTTGTGAAATACTTATTATTAAATAAGTATGGAATTACTTTTCCAATACGATGTGAAATGTTTGTTAAGAATTTATCTTTGTAAAGATAAATTGAAAGTGAATTTTGAAATCGATTTGAAAATCGTATATCAGAAAATATTTTGAAATATAAATTCAATATGGAATTTATAAAAGAAAAGGGAAATTGTTTAGAAAAATAAACGTTGTTTTATTTTTGAAGTGTGGAAATTTTATATCTAGTAAAGAAATTTTTGAAGGTGAACTAATTTGGAAAATTATTTGGAATCTGATGATGTTGCGCATCTTTATTGATAGTTAAATAACCGACTATCAATAATTACCTTTAGATAGGTATTTGTTGTGAATTGAATGAATTTGAATGCCACACTTATTTTTAAATAAGCGCTCACTATTCGGGTTAGCCGGGAAAGGACCATGGGGTCGTATAACCCATTCCGAATATGTGATACGTCGTTATGAATTGCATTCGAAGACCGGTGTTGAAGACCGGATATTTTTGAAAACGGAAGGATTACCGTCGAGTTACTCTACATCGGCTGATCTTCGATTTAGAGGTTTTATCACCCTTAGTGACGGGAAGTCCGGACGTGATTAGAAATTTATCCGAATATGCAAGGGCTTCGTGAGAAGTGCCTTCGGTTCTGTTCGATCCCGGAACAGACTTGTATGGATTGTGTGTCTGACGTTACAATTTGAGATATAAAGCTGATTTCTTTCAAATACATTTCTGTTGGTGGCGGAGAATTTATTCTCTTAGCTTAACACCCTTCTCTGAGACGTACGAGCTCAGAGGTTATGTAGTTGAAATTTATCAGCGATATATCCCAATTTGGTAACGTGGCATACTGAGTGTTGCTGTGAAATGATCAGTGTTTGATCATTTGCGATATGATCATTTGTTTGATCTTATATCTTTGTGATCATAGGTTGATCATTTTGTTTGACCCGAAGCAGGGCTTTGTAGAAAGCGTAGCTTTGTGGACGAGACTTCGTCGAGCCTCACACCCCGGAAATGGTCGAAACAGGAAGGATGCAGCAAGGTTCTAGGGAGTAGCGCCCCTTAGTGTATGTCATTCCTTCTGGATACAGGTGGTATCATGGTATGGAGCCCAAATACTTAACCTCTGTGGTTGCTGCAAATTTATTACTTTGTGGTTGTTGCGAATCGGGGATCCTCGGGAAGATCGGTGACGATCGGGGGATGGCATACGCGTGTCAGTAGTTACCTATTTTTGCAGAGGTAACCCGGCCTTGTGTTGGCAGAGATCCGGTTAGGTTCTCGGGTCGTCTATTCCAGGGACGTACCCATCGTGGATAGGAAGTTCCTTAGCCTGACCATTTGTTGGAAATCCAAAGAAAAAATACGTGACTTGTACGGTTTTAGTTGTAGAACCTGCCATCTAATATGGCAGCTATAGCAAGCATACTATAATGGTACCTATGCTGGCTAAGATTTATATTCTACTTTCGAAATGTTTTCTACACTATGCACTAATAATAATATCAAAAAGAATTTGATTTTTGCGTAGTAAGCATCTTTGACTATCATAAGAAGAAATCTACTCCAAGTCTGCGTTTGCATTGTGTGTGTGGCGGGAGGTCTTATGGTAGTTTCATTTTCCAAAAGCATTTCGAATTGACTTTAAAATTATCCTATTGTTTATTTTAAAGAATAACTGTTTTACGATCTCACACCAGTCACCATGACTGACTCGGAGTTTATTGTTTCCCTTCTAAACTCTGGGTGCCCACAAATTTTCCACACGGGCAGTCTAGAGTTATATTATCAGGATATTCTGGATATTCTGGAGCTTTGGAGATAAGCTGGATGACGAGACGTAGTATTTGTATCTAATAATATTTATTCCACTGTGTATTCTGTATGAGGACAAGTTATATAACTGTCCATTGTTGTATATGAGTCTGATTGATGTATGTATAAACTGATATAGTTCTTTGTTTTAAAAGACTAGTGTTATCTATTATATATTGTTCCGCTGCGATGTGTAAGATTCTGATATTGTTTTCTGTTCTGATGTTGTTCAGTTGTTCTTTCTTTCTCTTCTTCTTCTCTTTTTCTTCTATTTCTTCTTTATAAAACCCTCACTATTGGTGTTTCCGGCACTCGATTTCTCGGCAGTCGATACAGTGGGAGTATCGATGTCGAATTTTCGGAAGTCAAAAATTTTGGTATGTGACAGCGTGGTATCAGAGCATATGGTTAAGCGACAACCCTGCTCTGTTGGGTGTTACTCATTAGAGATAGAGTCAGTAGTACTCTAGAATGAGTTTGAGTGTAATAATAGATACGAGTGCGTATTTGTTAGTGAATATAAAAAATGTTTTATATTGTGTTTGCTTATCCGTTGAGATGTTTATGAATTTTGGTCGGTATGTGGGACGCCATATTATCGATAGGGATTTCTAAACACTTAAACGAGGCAAGACGACATAGTATTGTTTTAAAATAGGGTGAATGAAATAATTTTACCCAAAACTATTTTTGTATAGAAAAGAAATGTTTTTCTATGAAGTACTATAGTATATGGATGTTTGGTTGTTATAAAATAATAACATTGAAACATTATCATTGTTATATTGAAATTGAATAAGAAATAAAGTAATAACCAAAGATTTAAGAAATAAAATTCACATATAAATGAAATTTAAGAATGTAAATTATAAATGTGATTTGTAATTTAAAACGGAATTCCAGAGAAGTATTTGGAAATGTTTTGAAAAGGATTTGAAAATTTTGGAGATTTGGAAGTTTAAATCATTTTTGATTTGAAAATGGATTTCGAAGGTTTTGGAAAGTATTTTGGAGAGATGAAAGCTCTAAACTCTTTTAGGTCGCTGGAAAATAATTCCGATGATGATCGCGACATCACCGGTGTTCATTTTCGGGTTTCCAAAAGAGAAATTGCTGCCAAATTGTTTTAAATGGAAGTTGTTTGAAAAATTTGGGTTTGGTTTGGAATTCAAAAAGATAAAATTGAATTGTTTTCAAAATGATTTTGAAAATGTTAGTAAGACTCTGGAATACTATATTAACATACTTATGAAATAAGAAATAAGTTGATAACTTATACAAATGAATAAGGTTTGAATGAATTAAATTTAAAATGAATTGAAATCTAGTTGAAATGCAAGTAGATTTAACCAAAGTGGTAAATTGAAACACTAATCTGATGATTGAACAAAAGAAGTGAACTAGAATTGAAACTGAATATTGAAAACAAAATTGAATTGTGTGAAATAAAATGAAGTTTTGAGATTAGTTTGAAGTGAACTAAAGATAATTGATAAATTCAATATTCGGAAGATAAATAGAATTCAAATTGAATTGAATGGTAAATTTAACTCAAATGTGAAATTGAAATGTGAAATTGAATTCAAATAAAATTTGAAATGTAAAATTGAAGATAATGGATATAACTTCAACAGTGAAGTAAAAATGATATAAGTAGTTATATTGAAAATTTTGTAATAGAATTTACAAAATGGTTTGAATATGTAACTAGACATAATGGCTAGTAGGATATACAGGTGTATAAAGGGATTGGAAAATTTATTTCAAAGATGAATTTGAATTTGCTCGAAAAAGGTATGTATTTGAGTTTTAATATGAGTTTTTGATGATTTCTTGTCTAGCCGCTTGGCTTTTTCCTTTTCTTTTTGAAATCTGAGAGTCCGTAGGGACGTTTTGTAGTAGTACCGATCTAGCCGCGCAAAGGAGACGCTGGCGAAATTTTTCGAAAATTTCGAGTGTTAGAAAATTTTTGAGAAAATTTGGAAGTTAAAATTTGAATTTAAACTTAAAATTGAATTGTTAAGAAAACAATGTTGTTTTGAACTATAATTGAAGTTGGAAATTTAGTTGAATGATAACGAATCTTTAGTAGAAAGATTTGTTTTGAAGAATTGATAAAACTATTGAATGTTGAAAAATAGTAGACGAGTTAAGGACATTTTTCCTAACTTGTAATTTCGAGGATGAAATTCTTTTAAGGAGGGAAGTCTGTAACGACCCAGAGTTTTGAACAAATTAAATTGATAATATTTAATTAATTTTAAATATTTGAATGATGATTTAATTTGAATCCCGAATGTAACCTTGAATTTGACGATTAAATTATAAAATTTAATCTATTGTAAGTTGGATAAAATTTGTATCTTCAATTGTAAGCCGAAGAAAAATATTTCAAAAGCTTTTAAAATTCGTATTGACAATACCGAAGATAATAGAAGCTTCAGAATCGAATTTAAAACTGTTTTGTTCAGTTTAGAAATCTATATCGTTCAACCGAATTTAAAAAAATAGCCGTCCGAGGCGTAGTCTCGGAATTCGACGAAACCAGTTCCATTGGGTCCGTAATATTGAATTATTGTCGGATTTCAAATTTCGTATTTTTCGGGGTTGATACGCGAGCGTACGACGTATAAACGCGTCGAAATTTAAATCGAATTCGATTGAAATTTTAAATTTGAATTTGTCAAATGCAACACGTTCTCTTCCTTTGATCACGCCTTGAATCACGCAGAGAATCACGATATGAAATCGTGAAAGCACGACTCACCTATGTTAAATCACGTACCTTCCTCTCTTCACACTTCAGTTCGAAAGTAAAGGGATCAAAAGAAAATAAATTATGGGTGCCCTTTTTAACTAAATTTCACGAAACAATTCGAAGGAAAAAGGGGATTCTCGAGTTCGAGCTTTAAAACTCGGCAGGCGCGCGTGTTTAGGGGAGTTCGCGAATTGGGGTCAGTCGAGCAAATCGCAACTGGGGCGACTGCGAGGGGATTGGCGAGGCGTCGCGAGGCCGATGATGGCAGTCGCGATCGATGGGAGCATCGCGATGGTGAGAAGGTTCAATGGTTGTCACGCGTGTATACGCGATTCATGGTGGAGCTCGAGTTCGAGATTTGTGGAGGCGGCGATGTTGGAAGCTAGGGTTCGATCGGCGACGAGCTTCGCGATCGAGGAGATAGTGACGTGGAACTTGGTGGTGTCGCGATCGAGTTAGGGCACGGTAAAATTTCTGGTGGTGGTCGAATTCGATGGCGTGGATGCTGGCGATGACCTGGAGCTCGCGTTCGAACCTGGGTTCATCTTTGTTCAGTAAGGTATAATGTTTTTCTTTTATTCAATTTAATCAATGTATATATATATATATGTAAATATATATATATATATATGAAAATAAAATTTTAGTTTATAGTGAAAAGAAAATGAATTTTTATTAAAATAATATGCAGGGTAATATAAAGGAAATTTTATTTAAATTTAAAACTATTAGTTTAAATAAAAATTTAATAAACATATTCAATCTATTTTAATTTCTGAGGAAAATTTATTTATTATAAGAAGTTTAGTTTAAAATCTATTTAATAAGTTCAAAGCGAATCTTTTAGTTTAAAATTACAAAATGAAAATTTGTTATTCGATTTATTTCGAATATTAATGAAACATTATAAAATTGTTTATACAAGGTATAAATCAAGAAATCGAGTCAAGATGGAAATTGGACGGCAAATTAAAAAGCTAAGGTGAGATTTTCTCACTTAAATTTGAATGTGGAATTTTTGCAGTTATTGATTGCTATTGGATGTGATATTAGATATTATAGGATATATCTATATATAGCATTATATACATATTGGCATATGTATATATTGGATTGATGATTTCCCGCCTCGTATAGCGGATGAGACCCTATTGCGCCGTTAGTAAGCGGATTTTTATAAAAACCTATATACCGCGATATTCCACCTCGAAGTGGAATTGGTATTGTGCTAATGTCTTTGGATGCAGGGAAATAGGTTGGAGGGATCCAACTGGACCCCTCATATTGATTGAATTTATTTATACTGTGATATGAATATGTGGATGATTATATTGATCATATTGATGTCTGGAATTTGCTTGAAAGCTAAAATTTAGCTGAATGGATGTTTGATATCATTGGATTCCAAAACTAAACGAAATTGAATTCTTGAAATTCAAGTAGAAATTTTTAAGTGAATTGATTTTAGAAATTTAATAAATTTGAAGAAAAGAATTTAAAAGAATAAAGGATGATTTTTGAAATCTTATTGAATTAATTCCAGAATCAAGTGAAAATGTTAAATAAATGAATTTCGTATAATAGTGATTTTAAATTGAAGAATTTAATTTAAATTTGGATTTCTAAATAGTTGAAAAGGATAAAGAGATTTATTTTCTTTAAGAGGAATTTATTTAAAAGGAAATAAGTTGGAAGTCCAACTATAAATTTAATTGGCAAATTGAAACAAATTTGGAAAGTCAATATAAAATGAGTTGGGATGGGAAATTTATTTAGAAATGAAGATTGAAATTGATTTGGTATTGAAGTAGAATTAGAAATTAATTTGGAATCTGATTTTGGGTTTAAAGTGAAGAATTGGAAAATGAATTAAATTGAAATAAGGGAAATTGGTGTAAAAATAAATATTGATTTATTTTTAAATTGTGGAAATAGATTTACGAATTTGGAATAAAGATTTAAATATATCGATAAGGATTTATTTAATTGGTTTAAATGGACCATTGTGAAATAAAAGCATTATATAGAAGATTTATAAAATTTGATTTTGTAGAAATCAAAGTGATGAAATTTTAAAGGAATTTTGTTAATATTGAAAATGAATACAAATATAATTTATAAACGTGCTTATAAATTCGAAATCGATTGAATTTGATAAATTAAATATAGAAGATTATTAAAGAAGATATATTCGCGATTTTGGATAGCGAATTTTTATTGAAATAAAAATGTGTAGAAATGATTGAAATTGGGTTAAGTGAATTATATTCACGATTTTGGACAGTGAATATATTTTTAAGTAAAATGGATTTATTTTTGAAGAAGTGATATTAAAAATGAAGTTAAACATTTTAAAGATGTTTTAAAATGTATTATGAATCGAAAGCATAGATTTCAACATTTATTGTTGAAATAGACGTTTTCGAAAATATAAGGAAATGGGTGGACTATAACACTGTTGTTATAGTAAATGATTTCCGAAGGGAAATATTTTTATCTAGTATTGGGATTACATATCTATCTTAATTTCGAATCCCTATACTAGTGATTTTTGAGTCGTCATAACGATGTTTTACGTAACATTCGTTTTGACTCAAATTGATGTTGGTATAGAAAATAGATTTCCTTAAAGAATGAAATATATACTTAATTTGATTTAAGTATATCAAATATTTTCCAAGTGTTGAAAATAAATGATTTGTGAAATACTTATTATTAAATAAGTATGGAATTACTTTTCCAATACGATGTGAAATGTTTGTTAAGAATTTATCTTTGTGAAGATAAATTGAAAGTGAATTTTGAAATCGATTTGAAAATCGTATATCAGAAGATATTTTGAAATATAAATTCAATATGGAATTTATAAAAGAAAAGGGAAATTGTTTAGAAAAATAAACGTTGTTTTATTTTTGAAGTGTGGAAATTTTATATCTAGTAAAGATATTTTTGAAGGTGAACTAATTTGGAAAATTATTTGGAATCTGATAATGTTGCGCATCTTTATTGATAGTTAAATAACCGACTATCAATAATTACCTTTAGATAGGTATTTGTTGTGAATTGAATGAATTTGAATGCCACACTTATTTTTAAATAAGCTCTCACTATTCGGGTTAGCCGGGAAAGGACCATGGGGTCGTATAACCCATTCCGAATATGTGATACGTCGTTATGAATTGCATTCGAAGACCGGTGTTGAAGACCGGATATTTTTGAAAACGGAAGGATTACCGTCGAGTTACTCTACATCGGCTGATCTCCGATTTAGAGGTTTTATCACCCTTAGTGACGGGAAGTCCAGACGTGATTAGAAATTTATCCGAATATGCAAGGGCTTCGTGAGAAGTGCCTTCGGTTCTGTTCGATCCCGGAACAGACTTGTATGGATTGTGTGTCTGACGTTACAATTTGAGATATAAAGCTGATTTCTTTCAAATACATTTCTGTTGGTGGCGGAGAATTTATTCTCTTAGCTTAACACCCTTCTCTGAGACGTACGAGCTCAGAGGTTATGTAGTTGAAATTTATCAGCGATATATCCCAATTTGGTAACGTGGCATACTGAGTGTTGCTGTGAAATGATCAGTGTTTGATCATTTGCGATATGATCATTTGTTTGATCTTATATCTTTGTGATCATAGGTTGATCATTTTGTTTGACCCGAAGCAGGGCTTTGTAGAAAGCGTAGCTTTGTGGACGAGACTTCGTCGAGCCTCACACCCCGGAAATGGTCGAAACAGGAAGGATGCAGCAAGGTTCTAGGGAGTAGCGCCCCTTAGTGTATGTCATTCCTTCTGGATAAAGGTGGTATCATGGTATGGAGCCCAGATACTTAACCTCTGTGGTTGCTGCAAATTTATTACTTTGTGGTTGTTGCGAATCGGGGATCCTCGGGAAGATCGGTGACGATCGGGGGATGGCATACGCGTGTCAGTAGTTACCTATTTTTGCAGAGGTAACCCGGCCTTGTGTTGGCAGAGATCCGGTTAGGTTCTTGGGTCGTCTATTCCAGGGACGTACCCATCGTGGATAGGAAGTTCCTTAGCCTGACCATTTGTTGGAAATCAAAAGAAACAATACGTGACTTGTACGGTTTTAGTTGTAGAACCTGCCATCTAATATGGCAGCTATAGCAAGCATACTATAATGGTACCTATGCTGGCTAAGATTTATATTCTACTTTCGAAATGTTTTCTACACTATGCACTAATAATAATATAAAAAAGAATTTGATTTTTGCGTAGTAAGCATCTTTGACTATCATAAGAAGAAATCTCCTCCAAGTCTGCGTTTGCATTGTGTGTGTGGCGGGAGGTCTTATGGTAGTTTCATTTTCCAAAAGCATTTCGAATTGACTTTAAAATTATCCTGTTGTTTATTTTAAAGAATAACTGTTTTACGATCTCACACCAGTCACCATGACTGACTCGGAGTTTATTGTTTCCCTTCTAAACTCTGGGTGCCCACAAATTTTCCACACGGGCAGTCTAGAGTTATATTATCAGGATATTCTGGATATTCTGGAGCTTTGGAGATAAGCTGGATGACGAGACGTAGTATTTGTATCTAATAATATTTATTCCGCTGCGTATTCTGTATGAGGACAAGTTATATAACTGTCCATTGTTGTATATGACTCTGATTGATGTATGTATAAACTGATATAGTTCTTTGTTTTAAAAGACTAGTGTTATCTATTATATATTGTTCCGCTGCGATGTGTAAGATTCTGATATTGTTTTCTGTTCTGATGTTGTTCAGTTGTTCTTTCTTTCTCTTCTTCTTCTCTTTTTCTTCTATTTCTTCTTTCTAAAACCCTCACTATTGGAGTTTCCGACACTCGATTTCTCGGCAGTCGATACAGTGGGAGTATCGATGTCGAATTTTCGGAAGTCGAAAATTTTGGTATGTGACACTCCTTAAAAGAATTTCGTCCTCGAAATTACAAGTCAAGAAAAATGATCCCTAACTTGTCTACTATTTTTCACAATCCAATAGTTTTATCAAATTTTCAAAACAAATCTTTCTACTAAAGATTCGGTATCATTCCAACTATATTTTCAACTTCAATTACAGATTTCAAACAACATTGTTTTCTTAAGAATTCAAATTTAAGTTTAAATTCAAATTTAAACTTTCAAATTTTCTCAAAAATTTTCTAACACTCGAAATTTTCGAAAAATTTCGCCAGCATCTCCTTTGCGCGGCTAATACGGTACGACTACAAAACGTCCCTACGGACTCTCAGATTTCAAAAAGAAAAAGAAAAAAACCAAGCGGCTAGAGAAGAAATCATCAAATCTCATATTGAAATTTAAAATACATACCTTTTTGTCGAGCAATTCAAATTTATCTTTGAAAGTAAAATCCCAATTCCTTTATAACACCTGTATATCCTACTAGCCATAATATCTAGTTACATATATTCAAACCATTTTGCACATTTTATTATACAATTTTCAATATAAACTACTTCTTATACATTTTTACTTCACTGTTGAAGTTACATATTCATTATCATTCAATTTTACATTTCAAATTTCATTTGAATTCAATTCACAATTCCAATTTGGATTCAATTTATCTTCTGAATATTGAATTTTATCGATTATCTTTAGTTCACTTCAAACTAATCTCAAAACTTCATTTTATTTCACACAATTCACATTTGTTTTCAACATTCAGTTTCAATTTCCAGTTTTATTCTTTTGTTCAATCATTAACTTAGAATAATTTCAATATCAAATTTTACTTAAGAATTTCACTCTTCATTTCTTAGGTTCAATATAAATATTCCATATACACATTATATTTATTTTCAATTCACTATTTTGGTTTATAACCACTTATATTAAACTGGATTTCAAATTCCATATGAATTTTAATTCATCTTTCATTTTATTTAATTGATTCACTTATACTTAATTTAATTTAACTTCATCCTTTAAGTTAAGTTTATTCTATCACAATTCAAATTGTATAAGTTATCAACTTAGTAATATTTCATAGATATCCTTATATGGCATTCCAGAGTTTACCAACATTTCAAAGCCATTTTGAAAACAATTCAAATTTATCTTTTAAATTTCCAAAACAAAACTCAATTTTCCAAACAACTTTCATTTAAAACAATTTGGCAGCAATTCCTCTTTTGGAAACCCGAAAATGAACACCGGTGATGCTGCAGTCATTACCGAAGTTATTTTCCAGCGACCGAAAAGAGTTTAGAGCTTTTATTTCTCCAAAATACTTTTCAAAACCTTTGAAATTCATTTTCAAATCAAAAAGAAATTTAAATTTCCAAATCTCCAAAATTTTCAAATTCTTTTCAAAACCTTTCCAAATATTTCTCTGGAATTCCATTTTAAATTATAAGTAACATTTATAATTTATAATCTCAAATTTCATTTGTATATGAATTTTATTCCTTAATTTTGGAGTTACGATTTTAATTTCTTATCCAATTTTAGTGATGATAATTCACTATTATTACTTCCTAACATCCATGCAACCATATACTATAGTACTTTATAGAAAAACATTTCTTTTCTATACAAAAATAGTTTTGGGCAAAATTATTTCATTCACCCTATTTAAAATGATACTATGTCGTCTTGCCTCGTTTAAGTGTTTAGAAATCTCTATCGATAATATGGCGTCCCACATACCGACCAAAATTCATAAACATCTCAACGGATAAGCAAACACAATATAAAACATTTTTATATTCAAATAACAAATACGCGCTCATATCTATTATTACACTCAACTCATTCTAGAGTACTACTGACTCTATCTCTAATGAGTAACACCCAACAGAGCAGGGTTGTCGCTTAACCATATGCTCTGATACCACGCTGTCACATACCGAAATTTTCGATTTTCGAAAATTCGACATCGATACTCACTTTATCGACTGCCGAGAAATCGAGTGCCGGAAACTCCAATAGTGAGGGTTTTAAAAAGAAGAAAAAGGTAGAAGAAGAAGAAAGCAGAAGAAAGAAAGAAGAGAAGAAAGAACAACATCAGAACAGAAAACAATATCAGAATCTCACATATCGCAGCGGAACAATATATAATAGATAAATGAATAATCTTTAAAACAAAGAACTATATCATTTTATACATACATCAATCATCAGAGTCAATATACAACTCAGTACAACAATGGACAGTTTTATACTTGTCCTCATACAGAATACACAGCGGAATAAATATATCAGATACAAATACTACGTCTCGTCATCCAGCTTATCTCCAAGCTCTAGAATATCCAGAATATCCTGATAATATAACTCTAGGCTGCCCGTGTGGAAATTGGTGGGCACCCAGAGTTTAGAAGGGAAACAATAAACTCCGAGTCAGTCATGGTGACTGGTGTGAGATCGTAAAACAGTTATTCTTTAAAACACAACAGGATAATTTTAAAGTCAATTCGAAATGCTTTTGGAAAATGAAACTACCATAAGACCTCCCACCACACACACAATGCAAATGCAGAATTGGAGGAGATTTCTTCTTATGATAGTTAAAGATGCTTACTACGCAAAATCAAATCATTTTTTGATATTATTATTAGTGCATAGTGTAGAAACATTTCGAAAGTATAATATTAATCTTAGCCAGCATAGGCATTCCGCACTTATGCCTACTATAACTACTATGTTCAATAGCAGGTTACCGCCACATTCCATAGCAGGTAATACAACTAAAACCGTACAAGTCACGTATTGTTTCTTTGGATTTCCAACAAATGGTCAGGCCAAGGAACTTCCTTTTCCACGATGGGTACGTCCCTGGAATAGAAGACCCGAGAAATAACCTAACATTACGGTTAGATCTCTGCCAACACAAGGCCGGGTTACCTCTGCAAAAATAGGTAACTACTGACACGCGTATGTCATCCCCCGATCGTAACCGATCTTCCCGAGGATCCCCGATTTTCCAACAAACCACATAGTAATAATACAGCAACCACATAGGTTAAGTATCTGGGCTCCATACCATGATACCACCTCTATCCAGAAGGAATGACATACACTAAGGGGCACTACTCCCTAGAACCTTGCTGCATCCTTCCTGTTTCGACCATTTCCGGGGTGTGAGGCTCGACGAAGTCTCGTCCACAAAGCTACGCTTTCTACAAAGCCATGCTTCGGGTCAAACAAAAATGATCAACCTATGATCACAAAGATATAAGATCAAACAAATGATCATATCACAAATGATCAAACACTGATCATTTCACAGCAACACTCAGTATGCCACGTTACCAAATTGGGAATATATCGCTGATAAATTTCAACTATATAACCTCTGAGCTCGTACGTCTCAGAGAAGGGTGTTAAGCTAAGAGAATAAATTCTCCGCCACCAACAGAAATGTATTTGAAAGAAATCAGCTTTATATCTCAAATTGTAACGTCAGACACACAATCCATACAAGTCTGTTCCGGGATCGAACAGAACCGAAGGCACTTCTCACGAAGCCCTTGCATATCCGGATAAATTTCTAATCACGTCCGGACTTCCCGTCACTAAGGGTGATAAAACCTCTAAATCGGAGATCAGCCGATGTAGAGTAACTCGACGGTAATCCTTCCGTTTTCAAAAATATCCGGTCTTCAACACCGGTCTTCGAATGCAATTCATAATGACGTATCACATATTCGGAATGGGTTATACGACCCCATGGTCCTTTCCCGACTAACCCGAATAGTGAGCGCTTATTCAAAAATAAGTGTGGCATTCAAATTCATCCAATTCACAACAAATACCATTCAAGGTAATTATTGATAGTCGGTTATTTAACTATCAATAAAGATGCGCAACATCATCAGATTCCAAATAATTTTCCCAAATTATTTATCTTCAAAAATATCTTTACTAGATATAAAATTTCCACACTTCAAAAATAAATCAACGTTTATTTTTAAACAGATTCCCTTTTCTTTTATAAATTCCATAGTGAATTTATATTTCAAAAATATCTACTGATATACGATTTTCAATCGTTTTCAAATATTCAATTTCAATTTATCTTTAAGAAGATAAAATCTCAAAACGTTTCATTTCATATTGGGAAAGTATTTCCATACTTATTTAAAAATAAGTATTCCACAAATTTATTTATTTTCAACATTTGAAAATATTCAATATACTTAAATCAAATTTAAATATAAATTCATTCTTTAAGGAAAACATTCTTTTAACACCTTTATTTGAGTCAAAACGAATGTTACGTAAAACATCGTTACGACGACTCAAAATCACTAGTATAGGGATTCAGATTTTAAGATAGATATATAAATCCCAATACTACATCAAAACATTTCCTTTCGAAAATCATTTACTATAACAACAGTGTTATAGTCCATCATTTCCTTATTTCTTGAAAACGTCTATTTCAACAATAAATGTTAATTCAAATTTAAATATAAATTCATTCTTTAAGGAAAACATTCTTTTAACACCTTTATTTGAGTCAAAACGAATGTTACGTAAAACATCGTTACGACGACTCAAAATCACTAGTATAGGGATTCGGATTTTAAGATAGATATATAAATCCCAATACTACATCAAAACATTTCCTTTCGAAAATCATTTACTATAACAACAGTGTTATAGTCCATCATTTCCTTATTTCTCGAAAACGTCTATTTCAACAATAAATGTTGAAATCTATGATTTCGATATTTTAACACATTTTAAAACATCTTTTAAAACAATTACTTCATTTCATAATATTATCTTCCCAAAACATAACCATTTTATTAAGTAATATATTCACTGTCCAAAATCGTGAATATAGTTCGTTATCCAAATTCAACATTTCTACACGTTTTGTTTAAAGGCTTATCCACTGTCCAAAATCGTGGATATAATTCCTTTAATTAACTTCTACAATTCACTTATCAAAATAAGTGATTTCGGATTCATAAACAACGTTTATAAATCACAATTTTATATTTTATAACTACTTCAACTTATAAATTCCTTTTATTATCCAATTCAATTTATAACTCAATTTTCTACCAAAAGTCCATTCTATAAGTTAAACACTTATAATTCGTTTATTTACAAAAATCGTTCTTTTAGGACTTCACAAATCATTTATTCTGTCCTTTATAAAACCCATTTTAACATCATTTAAAACGTCTTTAAAACTCCTTTATAATTTCATCACTTTGATTTATAAAAATCAAATTTTATAAATCTTATATATAGAGCTTTCATAATAAATTCAAAAATCTCTATTTAAACTATTTTATAAATTACTTAACTATTTATTTCAAAAATCATCTTTTGGTTATATTTCACAAATTTTATAATTTCCATAACTTTAAATTTATAACATTTATTTATTTAAGATAAATAAATTCAAAAATTTAATAAATCGTATACTTTCCAAAAACCACTTCAAAATCCTTTTTAAAGTAAAAATCGTTTTTTTTTTAAAACTTCAAAAGTTTGAATCCAATGATGCAACGCACCAATTAGTCCATCACACATCAAACATCATATATCATCATATGAGAACAGAATATATATCAATATCTGTAAATAAATAAATACAGTTGAGGAATCCAGTTGGATCCCTCTAACCTGTTTTCCCTGCATCCAAAGACGTTAGCACAATACCAATTCCACTTCGAGGTGGAATATCGCGGTATATGGGTTTTATAAAAATAATCCGCTTACTAACGGCGCAATAGGGTCTCATCCGCTATACGAGGCGGGAAATCAATCAATCCAATATATACATATGCCAATATGTATATATTGTTATATATATATAGATATATCCTACTATATCTAATATCACATCCAAACAGTCAGACAAACAATAACTGCAATCCAAATATATCTTGAGTGAGAAAATCTCACCTTTGCTTTTAGTTTGCCATCCATTTTCGTTCCAGTTTGTATTCTCCAAATTTTGACCTTGTATAATAATTTATACAATTCATAAATATTTGAGATAAATTGAATGATTAATTTTTTTGTTATGATAGTTTTAATTAACAACTTCTCTTTTAATAATTTTATTTAATGCTAATAATTAAATGAACTATTTATATTTTTAATTTCAAACTAAATTTCTATTTGATAATCTACATTAACCAATGATTTCTTTTCAACTAAAGAAAATTTAAAATTCGAACTGTTTTTCTGTTAAACCAAAATCTCATTTACATAAATATTTCAAACATTTTTCTTATATCAATTCCTTCAATAATTTAAAAATCCCTTTGTAAAAAAGAATTTCTTTGATATTATAAAATTTTTATAGTTTTCTAAACCTTGTATATTTATTTAATTCATCCCTAACTGGTTATAAAAATAAGCTATTAAAATCTTATCTTTATATAAAATAAACCCAGTTAGTATCCGATAGGTGAAATAATAATCAACAATTCATATACAAGTTTAAACTTAAGTAACATTAAATTTAAAATGTTTAAAAATTCAAATTACCTTAATTCGACTGGAGAGAAAAAAAATCAATAGCTCTGCTCTAATGCTCTGTACGAGAATTCCGCCTTCGACGAGCTCATCACCACTGCGTCATAGCTTCCATCACCAAGCCCTACCCCTCGTCTTCGCCTGACCTCCTCACGCGTTCGGCCACGTTCGAGCCACCATCGAGGCCCACCTCATCGCTGACATCGCCGAAGACGATCGAGTTGCCCCAGATCTCAACCCCACAGATGTCCAACATCCCTCAGCCACATCGCATCACAAGTGAATGCCACCTCCGGCCACCCTGAGTCCATCGCGACACCGGCTCGCCACTTCGTCACTTTTTTTTTTCTTTGCTCGAGAATCTGTTGTCGCATCCTTCGAAACCACCCAGGGCGACTCTGCCCTTCACCTGAGACGCGAATGAAACCCTATCTCGTTCAATGATATCGCTACTCGAGATCGTCGCCGCTACTTCACGCTCCTCATCCTCGTTCGAAGATGCTGAAACCCCAAATCGCGATGCCCACTTTTGATTCGAACGAGCTCGAATTGGATTGACTTGTCTCGTGTGATTTGATTTCGATTTTTTGGATATGAGGGAGGGTTCGAATACTTAGAACATGTAGAAGGAGTTTTGATTTCGAATGAGAGAGCTTCATTTATTTTCTCCAATGCTCGGCTGTGAATTTTTTTGAACGAGGGAAGATGATAATTTAAGATAGAAAGATCATGGGTTGCACGATCTTCTCCCTTGATTTTAGGCTGAAACTAAGGGAAGAGAACGTGTGATATTTATTAATATAAATATAAATTTTAAATTGAATTCGATTTAAATTCAAACACGTTTACTCACCGTACGGTCACATATCAACTCCGATCAATACGAAATTTGAAATCCGGTAATAATACAATATTACGGACCCAATGGAACTGGTTTCGTCGAATTCCGAGACTGTTTGAAAAATGACCATTTTTAAATATCGGTTCGAACAATTAAATTCAAAACTGAGCAAAACAGTTTAAATTTCAATTCTGAAGCTGCTGTTATCTTCAGTGTTATCAATACGAATTTTAAAAGCTTTCGAAATATTTTTCTTCGGCTTACAATTGAAGATACAAATTTTATTCAGCTTACAATAGATTAAATTTTATAATTTAATCGTCAAATTCAAAGTTATATCGGAGATTCAAATTAAATCATCGTTCAAATATTTAAAATTAATTAAATATTCTCAATTTAATTTGTTCAAAATTCTGGGTCGTTACAGTATGGAGCCCAGATACTTAACCTCTGTGGTTGCTGCAAATTTATTACTTTGTGGTTGTTACGAATCGGGGATCCTCGGGAAGATTGGTGACGATCGGGGGATGGCATACGCGTGTCAGTAGTTACCTATTTTTGCAGAGGTAACCCGGCCTTGTGTTGGCAGAGATCCGGTTAGGTTCTCGGGTCGTCTATTCCAGGGACGTACCCATCGTGGAATAGGAAGTTCCTTAGCCTGACCATTTGTTGGAAATCCAAAGAAACAATACGTGACTTGTACGGTTTTAGTTGTAGAACCTATCATTCACTTATGGTGGCGCCCCACTGTTTGGATGGTAGCTATAGTAGGCATAGTTCGAAATGTCTATGCTGGCTAAGATTTATATTCTACTTTCGAAATGTTTTCTACACTATGCACTAATAATAATATCAAAAAGGATTTGATTTTGCGTAGTAAGCATCTTTGACTATTATAAGAAGAAATCTCCTCCAATTCTGCGTTTGCATTGTGTGTGTGGCGGGAGGTCTTATGGTAGTTTCATTTTCCAAAAGCATTGCGAATTTGTTTTATTTTCTTTGTGAAAAATAACTGTTTTACGATCTCACACCAGTCACCATGACTGACTCGGAGTTTATTGTTCCCTTCTAAACTCTGGGTGCCCACAAATTTCCACACGGGCAGTCTAGAGTTAGGTTATCAGGATATTCTGGAGCTTTGGAGATAAGCTGGATGACGAGACGTAGTATTTGTATCTAATAATATTTATTCCGCTGTGTATTCTGTATGAGGACAAGTTTATATAACTGTCCATTGTTGTATATTGACTCTGATTGATGTATGTATAAAAACTGATATAATTCTTTGTTTTAAAAGACTAGTGTTTATCTATTATATATTGTTCCGCTGCGATATGTGAGATTCTGATATTGTTTCTGTTCTGTTGTTGTTCTGTTGTTCTTCTTCTCTTTTTCTTCTATCTTTTCTTCTACCTCTTCTTTTAAACATTAAAGTTCGCGTTTCCGCCATCCGATTGTTTGGTAGTTGCTACAGTGGACGTAGTAGTGTCGGGTTTTCGGAAGACGGATTTGCGGGTCTTTACGTCCACGATTTTGGATAGTGGATAATTCTTGAAATAAATGTGTAGAAAAGATTGAAATGTGGTTAGTAAAGTACATTCACGATTTTGGACAGTGAATATATTGTTAAGTAAAATGGATATTGTTTTGGGAAAGTGACATTAAAAATGAAGTTAATTGTTTTAAACGATGTTTTAAAATGTGGTAAATATCGAAATCATAGATTTCAATATTTATTGTTGAAATAGACGTTTTCGAGAAATAGAAGGAAATGATGGACTATAACACTGTTGTTATAGTAAATGGTTTCCGAAAGGAAATGTTTTTATATCGTATTGGGATTTACATATCTATCTTAATTTCGAATCCCTATACTAGTGATTTTGAGTTGTCGTAACGATGTTTTACGTAACATTCGTTTTGACTCAAATAAAATTTGTGAAAGAGAATGATTTCCTTAAAGAATGAGATATAAACTTAATTTTGATTTAAGTATATCGAATATTTTCAAATGTTGAAAATAAATGCTTTGTGAATTACTTACTATTAAATAAGTATGGAAATGCTTTTCCAATATGAAATGAAACGTTTTGAGATTCATCTTCTTAAAGATAAATCGAAAGTGAATATTTGAAATCGATTTGAAAATCGTATATCAGTAGATATTTTGAAATATAAATTCACTATGGAATTTATAAAGGAAATGGAAACTGTTTAGAAAAATAAACGTTGATTTATTTTTGAAGTGTGGAAATTATATATCTAGTAAAGATATTTTGGAAAATAAATAATTTGGGAAAATTATTTGGAATCTGATGATGTTGCGCATCTTTATTGATAGTTAAATAACCGGCTATCAATAATTACCTTGAATGGATATTTGTTGTGAATTGGATGAATTTGAATGCCACACTTATTTTTGAATAAGCGCTCACTATTCGGGTTAGCCGGGAAAGGACCATGGGGTCGTATAACCCATTCCGAATATGTGATACGTCGTTATGAATCGCATTTGATGACCGGTGTTGAAGACCGGATATTTTTGAAAACGGAAGGATTACCGTCGAGTTACTCTACATCGGTTGATCTCCGATTTAGAGGTTTTATTACCCTTAGTGACGGGAAGTCCGGACGTGATTGGAAATTATCCGGATTTGCAAGGGCTTCGTGAGAAGTGCCTTCGGTTCTGTTCGATCCCAGAACAGACTTCTATGGATTGTGTGTCTGACATTACACTTTGAGATATAAAGCTGATTTCTTTCAAATACATATCTGTTGGTGGCGGAGAATTTATTCTCTTAGCTTAACACCCTTCTCTGAGACGTACGAGCTCAGAGGTTATGTAGTTGAAATTTATCAGCGATATATTCCCAATTTGGTAATGTGGCATGCTGAGTGTTGCTGTGTGATGATCGGTGTTTGATCATTTGTTTGATCATTTATCTTTGTGATCATAGGTTGATCATCTGTTGACCCAAAGCGTGGCTTTTTGAAAAAGCGTAGCTTTGTGGACGAGACATCGTCAGGGCCTCAACAACCCGGAAATGGTCGAAACAGGAATGTTGCGGCAAGGTTATGAGAGTCGCGCCCTTTAGGGTATGTCATTTCCTTCTGGAAAGGGGTGGTATCATGGTATGGAGCCCAGATACTTACTCATGTGGATACACTTTCTTTATGATGTGTGATGTTGGTTACCGAGCGCTCGGATAAAGGTCCCAAAGGACCGGGTGATGACATATTCGTGAGTTACCTGTTACAGGGGTAACCCGGCCTAGTTTGGCAGAGAGCAGTTTGTCTATCGGGACGTCCAGCCAGAGGCGATCCTATTCGGCAGGAGGAAAGGAAGTTCCTTAGCCTGACCATTTGTTGGAAAATCCAAAGAAACAATACGAACCTTTACGATTGCAATTGTATTACCTGCTATGGAATGTGGCGGTAACCTGCTATTGAACATAGTAGCTATAGTAGGCATAAGTGCGGAATGCCTATGCTGGCTAAGATTAATATTATACTTTCGAAATGTTTTCTACACTAGACATTAATAATAATAATAATCCAATGATTTGCGTAGTAAGCATCTTTGACTATCATAAGAAGAAATCTCCTCCAATTCTGCGTTTGCATTGTGTGTGTGGTGGGAGGTCTTATGGTAGTCTCATTTTCCAAAAAAAAGCATTGCGAATCTATTTTATTGTCTTTGTGAAAAATAAACTGTTTTACGATCTCACACCAGTCACCATGACTGACCTGGAGTTTATATTTTCCCTTCTAAACTCTGGGTGCCCACCAATTTCCACACGGGCAGTCTAGAGTTAGGTTATCAGGATATTCTGGATATTCTGGAGCTTTGGAAAGAAGCTGGATGACGAGACGCAGTATTTGTATTTGATAGTATTTATTCCGCTGTGTATTCTGTATGAGGACAAGTTTATATAACTGTCCATTGTTGTATATTGACTCTGATTGATGTATGTATAAATGATATAGTTCTTTGTTTTAAAAGACTAGTGATTATCTATTATATATTGTTTCGCTGCGATATGTGAGATTCTGATATTGTTTCTGTTCTGATGTTGTTCTGTTGTTCTTCTTTCTTTTTCTTTTATCTTTTCTTCTACCTCTTCTTTTAAACCCTAAGAATTTGGTTTTCCGGCATTCGATGGCTCGACAGTTGATACAGTGGACGTATCGATGTCGATTTTCGGAAGTCGAAGAATCGGGTCCTTACAACTATTAATTAACGGAAACTTAAGAACTAAATACCAGGTTAAATTTCAAATCATTTTAAAATAATAGATAAATGTATATACTTACCGTTTATATATCCAATTATATTTAAAACAATTTAAAATATTTATTTGTTTATCAAAATAAATCTGCAGTAAAACTACTACAGTGGCCTTCCCACTTCGAAACTCGAAAATGAATGTCGATGATGCGTGCACTCATCACCGAAATTATTTTCCAGCGATAGAGAGGGGAGTACAGAACTTATATTCCAAAAAAATTTACTTAAAACAATTCTTCCAATTTATATTGAAATATTTATATCAAAAACTACTGTATAAACAATATTATTATATTCCAAAATTATTTGAAAGAAATTTCCCAAAACCCGGAACTTAAGTTCTAAATTTCCAATTTTCACTTATTTTATCTTAAATCTTATTTCAACTATTATTTATAAATTCCATTACCTAACAACCAATCTATTGCAACCAAATATATATCTTTTATAAAATATTTTACTTTATATATAGAAAATATAATAGGCAAAATTATTTCATTCACCTATATTAAAACAAATATTATGTCGGTCTGTCCTATTAAGTGTTTAGAAATCCCTATTGATGTCATAGCATCCCATGCACCAACCAGAATTTATAAATACAAAACGGAACAGATTAGCACAATATTAAACCTTTTTATAACACTAACAAATACGCTCTCTCATATATATACACTCAGCGACTCCCATAGTGTGATATCCCGGAATTTTGGGCAATACTTATTTGATAATTTCCATTAATAATTATTTTAAAATATGTAATATAGATTTAATAATCTAATTATCTCTTCAAAAATTAAAAATAAACTAATAATTTAATTTGGAAATTTTATTCTTTTCAAAGTTAATAATATATTTAATTGATAAAATTTATATCTAAGCTAATTAATATATATATTCTATTTATAATGTATATATGAGTGTATACATTGTTGTTTCCTGGGGATTTGACCAGGCAACTAGTGCTCGGCATCAGAGAGTGTCCGGCATCCAGGAATGTTCGGCGAAGCAACCATCATCCATGAGTACTCGGCGTAGTACTCGGCGTCCTTAGTATCCGGTGTCCAGGAGTGTTCGGCATAATACTCAGCAGTGTTCGGCATCAAGACTACTCGGCGTAGTACTCGGCAGCAAGGGTACTCGGCACCAAGTAGTGTTCGGCAACAACCTATGCTCAGCGTCGACTGGTGTTCGGCATCCCATAAGTGCTTGGCATCAAGACTGCTCGGCGTACCAGAGTACTCGGCATCAAGACTGCTCGGCATGCAAGACTGCTCGGCATACCAGAGTACTCGGCATCGAGGCTGTTCGGCATACAAGGTCGCTCGGAATCAGGGCTGTTCGGCATCAAGACTGCTCGGCGTACCAGAGTACTCGGCATCAAGACTGCTCGGCATGCAAGACTGCTCGGCATACCAGAGTACTCGGCATCGAGGCTGTTCGGCATACAAGGTCGCTCGGAATCAGGGCTGTTCGGCATCAAGACTGCTCGGCATGCAAGACTGCTCGGCATACCAGAGTACTTGGCATCAAGGCTGTTCGGCATACAAGGTCGCTCGGAATCAAGGCTGCTCGGCATACAGGAGTACTCGGCATCCTATGGTGTTCGGCGTAATACTCGTCATCCAGAAGACGTTCAACACGACTAACCAGCACACCGTTTGGCATAGAAGGAATGGTTCGGCGGAACTCGTTCGGCGAACCTTGCTCGGCATACGGCGACCACTGTACTCGGGCTGGAACGTTCGGCAATCAGCCCACTTGGGAAGTCCAGCCCATCTTTGCCTATAAATAGAGGGGCAGGGTCACAGTGAAAGGGATCCTTTTTTTTGAGAGCAAATACGGGGAGACTCTGCCATTTTCAAGACTCATCTTCTCTACTCAAACACCTTCATTCAAGCATTTGATTCACGAATTGTATTTGTAATCAATCAATCATAAAGGAAATCAATAAAGTTGAGCAAAGTGGACGTAGGCAATTACGCCGAACCACTATAAATTTGGTGTTCTTACTTTCTGCACTTGAATTAAGTTTGTCTTCTCTGTTTAATTGCTTTCATCACTTATATCTCTACACAATCTTTCTGAACGAGGTTAGTGACCAATTTTGGTGCTAACACTTTGGTGCTTTCACTGAGAATCGAATTCTCAGACCTCAAGGATCTGCTTTGAAGCTACTGGATTGAACAAATCCCCCAAAGAAGATCCGACTTTCTGATAGGACATCCGTTGATTCTACTCAGAGTTCATACCAATAACTCTACAATGGCAAGACCACGTACCAGGTCAGCTTCCCTTAATGCGGATGCCCGAGAGACTGCTAGCGTGCAACAAGCAGGACCTAGCAATCAACCAGCAATCCCGAGTGCAGGGATTGCCGCTCAAGAACAGACTCCAGTTGTCACCAGAGTGGAGTTCAACGACTTGATGAGAGAACTTAGGGAAAGCAGGAGACAACTGGGAGAACAGATGCAAGCTAATGCCAACCTGATGGCACAACTCACTCAACAGCAGCAACAGAATGCTGGGGGCAATCAAGCTGCTTATTCCTCTTCTGATAGCTCAACTTCTTCTGATGAGCCACCCAGGCGCAGACGCCGTAAGACTGAAACCGCAATGGCAGATGCTGCTGTTCGAACAACAGGAGACCGCGACCAAGCCAGAACTGGAAACTTCCGAACTGGAGTACAGGTGGAGGAGGGAGCTCCAGATCATCAAGATGTTAACAATGTTGAACCTCATGACGCACGATTGGCAGATCGCCAGGAAAGGAGGCATCAGCATGGACAGGCACGTAGAACTGACTCCAACCTCCCAGCTTCCATACAGACACCCGATTTGACAGCCATGATCAGGCAACTGATGAAAGAAAATCAGGGCTTGTCAAATGACGATTGGGGAGTGTCAAGAAGTCATACTCCGTTCACGGATGTTGTGCTACAAGCGTCCTACCCCAAGAAGTTTAGCATGCCAACCATTCCTGCATACGAAGGAAAGACTGACCCCAGACAACATGTAATGAGGTATGAATGGATGATGGATTCAGCCAGAGCAAATGATGCCACCAAATGTAGGTGCTTTCCGATTACTCTATCTGGGATCGCTACTATGTGGTTCACCCGACTTCCTCCGCGATCCGTATCAAATTTCGAGGAGTTGGCAAAGAAGTTTATTGAGCAGTTCAGGATACACACTACACGCCCGAAGGACGTGATGTCTCTGTCGAGTGTAATCCAAAATCCCGGAGAGTCGCTGAAGGAGTACTTACAAAGATTCCACGTTGCGGCAACTGAAGTCAGTAATCCCAACGACCACGCAATTCTAATGGCTGTGATGAGAGGTGTAGATCCGGATTCTGAATTCGGGGATTGGCTGGCAGGAAAACCTCCGACTACGCTAGAGCGTTTCTACTCCAAGGCGCACCAGTTCATAAGAAGAGAGGAAGCTAGGTGGGTACGACGAGACAAGGCACCGGGACCCGCCCAAGAGTCAATTAAGAGCAACATTGCTGTGAAGCAATCTGGAGACAATTCAGGAAAGGTCCAAGTCAACGTCCAGAATAAGCCTGTGCAGCCCAAAGAGTCCGGAGGAAGGAGTCAAGGAAAGAGGAAAGAAGCGGGAAAGTGGAAGTCGAGAATTCCAAGCTACAACGAGTACACTCCGCTAAACGCCCCACTTGAGAACATTTACCTATCCACATGCAATACTTTTCAGTACAGAAAACCACGTCCGAAAGAATCGACTGAAGAACAGAAACGGACTGGGAAATATTGCCGCTTCCATGAAACCTATGGACACAACACGGAAGAATGCAGACACCTACATGACGCTATCGAGAAATTGATCAGACAAAAGAAGTTGCAAGAATTTGTGAAGGATCCGCAGGAAGGAGGACAGGGAACGTCCGACCCAGGTCGTGCACCAGCTCCACGTCATCCAGAGGAACCTGCCCGAACTGTTGGGAGACTGGTTATAAATACAATTATCGGCGGACCTCATCCCGCAGATAAGAACTGGCAAGAGATGGAGCGATATGCGGGCTCCTTGAAGCATGCGGATTTCGAGTGCTGTTCAAACGTAGAGGACGGGGCCCCTGCTAAGCAGCAGCGCGTGATGACAGACGATATTGTGTTCAGAAACAGAGACGCTGATCAGATAGAGGCTCCGACCATCGATCCCATGGTCATATCTGCAACAATCGGACCAGCGTATGTAAAAAGAATCTTGATTGATTGTGGAAGTTCAGTCAACATCATCTTCAAGAAGGCATATGATCAGATGAAGCTAGAGACAAAAGACTTGAAACCATCCAAAGCTCGAATCCACGGTTTTAACGGCGCTGCGACTGATGCAGTGGGATATGTCGAGTTACCAGTTGAACTGGGACAAGGCGAGCGTCGGAGGGTACGAATTCTACCCTTTGTAGTTTTGGATGTGGACTCTCCATACAATGTTTTCTTGGGTCGGCCGGCCCTGGCTGAATTTAGGGCGGCACTAGCCCCGTGGTGCTTGACTTTGAAGTTCCCAACTGACAAAGGAGTAGGCATTGTTCACGGAGACCAAGCAGCTGGTCGTTCTTGTTATGTGGCCGAGCTCCGTGAAGCCCACCGGAGGGAAAAAGGAAAGGGTACGGACAATCCTGTCCGCATCCTCAACACGAATAATTGACAAGTAGTGCCCGAGCCCTGGCTCGGGCATAGTTCTCGGATCTACGGAGATATAGATCCGAGAGACGACGATGAGAAACCCAGGGAAGAGAAGGCGGCACCGGCTGAATTAACAATCGACATTTCAGTTAGCCGTGACGACCCTTCGCGAATACTGAAAATCGGATCACAGTTAAGCCCCGCAATGACAGAAGACCTTAGCGACTTCCTCCGAGCAAACCTCGATGTTTTCGCCTGGACGCATTCTGATATGTGTGGGATTTCTCCCGCCATCACAAGTCATATGTTGAACATAGACCCGAAATACGTCCCAGTCAAGCAAAAGAGGAGAGGAATGGATCCAGAGAGATCCGCCACTCTTGGAGAGGAGGTGGACAAACTCAAAGCAAATGGGTTCGTCCGCGACGCCCTCTACCCGGAGTGGGTCTCCAACCCTGTGCTAGTAAAAAAGGCAAATGGGAAATGGAGGACTTGCGTAGATTATTCCGACTTGAACAAAGCATGCCCTAAGGACAGTTTCCCGTTGCCTAGGATCGATCAGTTGGTCGATTCCACAGCAGGACACAAATTATTGTCATTCATGGATGCGTACTCAGGATACAACCAAATCCCAATGCATATTCCGGACCAAGAACACACCAGCTTCGTTACAAATGTCGGGCTGTATTGCTATGTAGTGATGCCCTTTGGATTAAAGAATGCTGGAGCAACTTACCAACGTCTGGTGAATCGAATGTTCAAGGACCAGCTGGGCAAAACCATGGAAGTCTATGTGGATGACATGCTCGTGAAGTCACGGCAGTCAAACGACCACATCCAAGACTTAGCTGAAATGTTTAACATACTCAGGTCCTATGGAATGAAGATCAACCCGCTGAAGTGTTCTTTCGGCGTTGCATCAGGGAAGTTTTTAGGATTCATCGTCAACGCTAGGGGAATCGAAGCCAACCCAGAAAAGATCCAAGCCATTCGAGACGTACAAGCACCCAGGACTATAAAGCAGGTACAGAGCTTGAACGGGAAAGTGGCTGCGCTAAGTCGGTTTATATCCAAGGCAACTGACAAGTGCATCCCATTCTTCGACATAATAAAGAAAGGAAAGAGGAATTTTGAATGGACGTCTAGCTGCGAGGAAGCTTTCCAGAACCTGGTAAGGCATCTGGAGAGCCCACCGATGCTATCTAAACCAGTTGACCATGAGATGCTGTATGTTTACTTGGCTATATCCCCTCATGCGATAAGCGCAGCTTTGGTCCGTGAGGAGGATCGAGTCCAGAAGCCGGTATATTATGTTAGCAAGCGTTTAACGGGGGCAGAGAAGAATTACCCTAAAATTGAGAAATTGGCTTATTGCTTGGTGATTGCATCACGCAAGCTACGCCCATACTTTCAAGCGCATTCAATCGGCGTTTATACCGATCAACCCCTGAGGCAGGTACTTCAGCGACCAGAAACTTCTGGAAGATTGCTAAAATGGAACATCGAGTTGAGCCAATTCGATATCGCGTACTTACCACGGAGAGCTATCCGAGGGCAAGCGTTAGCAGACTTCATCGCTGAATTTACCATACCCATCAAACCGGACGATCACGACATCATTCCCCCCATACGATGGAAGTTATACACTGACGGTGCATCAAATGACCGTTGCTCCGGCGCGGGCGTAGTTCTTATGACTCCGGAAAACCGATCAATCTGTTATGCCCTGAAGCTCGATTTTCCGGCTACAAACAACGAAGCTGAATATGAAGCATTGATCGCTGGCTTGAAGCTTATCAAAGAACTCGGAATCAAATCAATCGAAATCTTTTGTGACTCGCAGTTAGTGGTATACCAAGTGCGAGGAGACTACCAAGCAAAAGGACGAAAGCTTGCTCCGTACCTCGTTCAGGTCCAGGAACTACTATCAAATCTTGAGCGTTATGACATTTCGCACATCCCTCGAGAACAAAACAAAGAAGCCGACTTGTTGGCTAAGTTCGCAAGTACCGACGATGTCCAGCAAATGGGATTGTATCCCGTGGAAGTCTTGCATGCCCCGAGTACGGGCGAGATGAAAATCGATCTTGTGTTGGAAACAGAGATCGAGAAGGACTCGTGGATAACCCCATTCAAACTGTACCTGACAACTGGGGCTTTACCAGAAAGAAGAAGCGAAAGACGACAGGTCCTTCGAAAGGCTGCGCGGTACGTAATGCAGGATGGATCCATGTACCGGAAAGGATTCTCAATCCCATTACTACGATGCATCGCTCATGATGAAACAAAGCGAGTCTTGAGGGAAGTCCATGAAGGGGAATGCGGCGACCATACTGGGGGGCAAACGCTAGCAAAAAAGATCCTCCGCTATGGGTATTACTGGCCAACCGTAAACCGGGATGCCGCGGACTACGCAAGAAAATGCGACAAGTGTCAAAGATATGCAAAAATCCCGAGGGCTCCGTCAACGGAACTCACACAAATGATCAGCCCTTGGCCATTCGCGATCTGGGGAATCGACATAATCGGCTCTTTGCCTCTATCCAAAGGTGGTGCGAAATACGCGATAGTTGCGGTCGACTATTTCACGAAATGGGCCGAGGCAGAACCTTTGGCCACTATCACCTCTAAGAAAGTCATTAATTTCGTTGTACGAAACATCATATGCCGCTTTGGTCTTCCACGCACCATCATTACGGATAACGGAACGCAATTCGAAAGTAGAGAGTTCAAAGAGTTCTGTCTAAAGTACGGCATCGAGAAAAAGTTCGCTGCCGTTGCACACCCAAAAGCTAACGGACAAGTCGAGGCCGTTAACAAGGTAATCAAGTCCATACTAAAGAAGCGTCTGGAGAAGGTTGGAGGCAAGTGGGTAGATGAACTCCCGACGGCATTATGGGCATATAGGACTACCCACAAGTCCGCGACCGGCCACACTCCGTTCGCCTTGGCATACGGTTCTGAAGCCGTGATACCCGTGGAACTTGAAGTTCCATCGCACCGAGTGACATACTATGACCCCAAGACGAACCAAAACCTCTTGCTGGAATCACTGGACTGCATCGACGAAAAGCGTGAAGAAGCTGAGTTAAGGGCGGCGGCGCACAGACATCGAGTCAAGCGCTACTACGATGGCAGAGTCCGCCCAAGAATCTTTGATGTGGGTGATCTCGTTCTGAAACGAGTCTTCCCAGTACCATCACGCATGAATCCCAGCTGGGAAGGCCCATATGCCATTGAACGGAAGCTTGGAGAAGGAACATTCAAGCTAGCGACCGTTGATGGCACGACACTCCCCCGAGCATGGAACAGTGAACATTTGCGGCACTATTACATTTAGCATGTTTCCCTTTCTTGTTATAGGCATTATTGTTTTCCGCATGTTTCCATTCAATAATGACTTAGTTTCCTTTTGAAGTTGTAATCGAACAATTTAGTTGATTTTCATTAATAAAGGCTTGAAGCCACATTTTCTATGAAGTTTCTGTATCTCTTAATCGAATGATAAATTACATTATTCTGTGCGGCGTACAGACTCATACAAACGATTTCCAATCTCCGAATCCCCAGAGTGCGGAGCGGAGTACTCTAAGTCCCCAGAGCGCGGACTAGAGTATAAACGATTTTCCAATCTCCGAATCCCCAGAGTGCGGAGCGGAGTACTCTAAGTCCCCAGAGCGCGGACTAGAGTATAAACGATTTACAATCTCCGAATCCCCAGAGTGCGGAGCGGAGTACTCTGAGTCCCCAGAGCGCGGACTAGAGTATAAACGATTTTCCAATCTCCGAATCCCCAGAGTGCGGAGCGGAGTACTCTAAGTCCCCAGAGCGCGGACTAGAGTATAAACGATTTACAATCTCCGAATCCCCGGAGTGCGGAGCGGAGTACTCTGAGTCCCCAGAGCGCGGACTAGAGTATAAACGGTTTCCAATCTCCGAATCCCCAGAGTGCGGAGCGGAGTACTCTAAGTCCCCAGAGCGCGGACTAGAGTATAAACGATTTTCCAATCTCCGAATCCCCAGAGTGCGGAGCGAAGTACTCTAAGTCCCCAGAGCGCGGACTAGAGTATAAACGATTTACAATCTCCGAATCCCCAGAGTGCGGAGCGGAGTACTCTAAGTCCCCAGAGCGCGGACTAGAGTATAAACGATTTCCAATCTCCGAGTCCCCGGAGTACGGAGCGGAGTACTCTAAGCCCCCAGAGCGCGGACTAGAGTATGAACAGTCTTAAGTCTCCAAGTCCCCGGAGCACAGTGTCAGCAAACCAAATAAAGACAAGAGAATCATCCAAACAAGAAGAAACTGAAATTTTATTCGATAAGTCCAAAATAGGGATACAAGATCACTCCTACAAAATTCGGGTCTGTACAAACTACAAGTTATGAAAGGTAGAAACTATTACAAACTTAAGCAAAAGACTTGTTGAACAATTGCATCGATCATTTCTTCGACTTCTTCTTCTTGTCCGTCTTCGGTGTCTCCGACGACTCCTCTCCCTCACGTTTCTTCTTGGACTCTTTGCTTGCTAAAGAGACGGAGTCAGGAGTAGGAGACGGAACATCTAATGGTTTGGACCTGCCCGGGAGAATGATTTTCAAAGGTCTATTCCGCGGGTCGGTAAGTTCCAGGACTTCGGATTCAACCTTGACTTTGACCTTTCTCTTCTCCTCGTCGGCGAGACGATCCTTCATGCTCATCTCTGAAGTATGCTCAGAGGCGCCAGTAATTTTAACTTCGTCGCTTCCTTCGGCCGGAGACGAGGTGTCAAGTTTGTCATCATCGAGCGCCCCGATCACTTGAGCGTCTGGGCCGGGAGTCACCTCTGCGTGAGCAGCGTCGCTTGTTTTCCCCGCTTCCTCCTTGGCGTCGTCGCTCCTCGGAGTTGGCTCAGTGTCAGAACAACCTGTGAGAAATATAAGAAGTGGGCATTAGAACAAATAACCACTGTTGAAAAATGACGGGATCACTTCGATTTCTAGAGAAAGAAGAATATCCTACCAGGATCAGGTTGACTGTCGGTGGCGCGCGGGGTTTCACCCTCCAGGATAGGTGACAGCACATGAACGCCAAGCCCGGGATCTTCGGGATCATAACTGGCGTGTTGCTCGAATGGATCAAGCGTCGACCGACCGGCCGATTGAGCAGCATAAGGAGCGGCAATGTGAGGAGTAGTAGTGTCGGCCTCTGACGGGCCAGCCTCGTTGTTCTTCTCTTTCGAAGGGGAAGAGCCTTTGCCATAGAGAGCCAATGCTACGGATAAATCCGATGGCTCATTCCCCCTCAGGAACTCCTTCACCAGTGCATCCTCGTCGATTTCTTCGGAGCCTGATTCGACTTTCTTGATCTTTATCAGAGTCCCCCATGCCTCAGCCAGGGATTCATGGTAGCCGTCGCCCAAGAATGTTAGGTCGCGATGCATAAGGACGCGGGCTCCGTACTCGGCAATCAATGGGTCAAACATATTTTTGACCTCTTCCCTGCCAGCCTCTGCGGCCGCCTCAAGGCGAGAATCAAGCTCCTCCTCAGCCATTCTTTTACCCTCCTCACGGGCTTCATCCTTCATTCTCTCGACCCTGGCAAGTTCACCGTCGAGCTTTGCCTTGAGGAGCCGGGTAGCAACAATCTCATCGCAATACCGCTGTGATTCTTCCTGAGCGGCTATTTTGTCTTCTTTCTCCTTGGAGAGTTGTTCTTTCAGCTCTTTGACTTGAATAGCGAGCACGTCCCTTTCTTTTTGAACAGAGTCTTTTTCTAAGGCAAGGGCGCCGCTGCGCTGAACTGCTTCATCAAGCTCCTTTTTGTGAGCCACCTCTAAGCGAGTAACTGCCTCGGCAGTATCTTTTGCGCCTTGTTCAGCGGCTTCTAGCTTTAACTTATAAGAGGCGAGCTCTTCGTCTTGGAGTTTGATGATTTTCTTATCGCTGTCAGCCTCCAGAGTCAGACGGTCAATCTCGTGTTGACGCTCAACAGATACTTCTGATATCTTCTCCACCAAGTGCACGAATGCGTCATGTTGAACATAGACGTCATTGTTGCATGCAATGGCACTTTGCTTCACGTGCCCAGGAATGTGATGGATGGCCGGGAGGAATTTCAAACCGTCAAAACAAATCTTCGGAAACTTGGCCTTAAGGTCGACCATCTTTTCCGCAACGGTTGGGTCCACGGCAGGAGCAGGAGGAGGAGGCTTAGAGAATTCCGTTCTTTTACGCGGCTCCCGAACTTGCCTCGTACTCGATGAACTGGAATGTTGTTCTCGAGCAGCATCTGACTGATAGCCCTTCTGCAGAGACTTCTCTTTATCCGGCTCAGTTGCAGGAGGAAGATCACGGGACTGAGAAGATTGATAGTGCGCTTTCTTGCGATGAGACGATTCGCGCGGACGATTGTCCCTATCCTCATAATCACCTCGGTCCCGGCGTCTGCCCGAACCGGAGTCCCGTCCGGAGTGATGAAATATTGAAGACCCTTGAAGGCGATCAAGTCCGTGGGAGCGGCCCATATCACCTGCAAAGAAGGAAGATAACAACGAATTAAGGAGAATTCACGAATTAAAAAGACTTGAAGTATGCTATGGAATGCGCGTGTGCGTGTGTGTCCTAAGTGTTCCCCCCGACGGACCCGTTCGTTTGTCTTTGCTAATCGGGGTATTGTCTCTGTGAGCCGGGAGTTGAACTCCTACATTGCCTCTAGCGGGCGACGAGAATTTGAGAGCTTCAGGATCATCGAACCCATAATTAAGTATGTCTTCGGGGATAGAGAGGTTCGAGAGACCCCTTAGAGAACTCTCCAGACGCTGTGAAGAAGCCTCTTTTTCAGGAGGGATAGGCGTAGGTTTTGAGGTGTCGCCGACTTTCTCTTTCTGAACCGTATATTTCAGCTTTTTCTTTCCCTTCGAAGGGGAGGATGACGTCTCAATATCCTGGATTTCGATTGCCGGATTCCAAGCAGGACCCACGTTCTCGCCCTGAGTGTCGGGTGCATCACCCTCTCTACGCTCGCCTTCTTCGTGCGCGACGGGAGCGCGACGTGACGACGGGCCGGCAAGTTTTTTCCCTTTACCGGATGGAGGTTTGGGAATTGTAACGCCTTCTGGAAGGCTGACCCGACGATCAGGAGCTAGCAAGCCGAACCCCGACAGCGATTCATTTGAAATGATAGCTCGAATATCTCGGTCCTCGGCCGGGAGAGCTCTAATCGTGTCAACAGCATCAGAATATCCTCGGCCTTCCGGACGCGGGTTAATACCTGAAAAGATGAGATGAAGAGTTAGGAAAAAACATCACTCCCATTAAGTACAAGTAACGGTTCAGCAGAGAGACTTACTGCCTTCAACCCATCTCCTAGCGAAACCAGACGGGCATCGCACATAGAACCATTCCTGTTTGTACAGGGCGAACTTGCTGCAGGCCCCTGTCAGGATCTGGCACTTGTGATACGGCTAGAGGAAGATGAAGGAGGGGCTATCTTTCCGTCTCTTGAACATGTAAATGTATCGAATATCACCGGGGGTTGGAGGTCTGGAGAAGACAGCCATGAAGAGTAAATAAGTCCCATATAGGAACGCATGACCATTCGGGTGCAGCTGCGACGGAGCGATATCTATATACTGCAGCACATCCCGGAGAAATAGGTTAAACGGAGGCACGCTGCCCATCCAGCACATGAACTTGTTGCAGGCCGTGTACCCGACCGGGGGCAAGTGAGGACGGTCGTGTCTCGAAGGAACTAACACGTCGGTAAAGGGAATTCCGTGAATGGAACATATCCGTCGCAGAGCGGCCTCGTTGATCCTCGAGGCTTGAGAATCGACCGGATTGTCCAATAAGATGGTTGACTCTAGAGCATCGGGCGCCAGATTATGAGCGGGAGAGATTGACGGATTGGAAGCATCTGCGGCTCCTTGCTTTGCTGACGGCCCAGGCCTGTCAGATACGGTGGCCGAACTAGATTTTCCTGACATCCCGAATAAATAATGAACCTGGCTAAATGCTTGAGAACGCTATACTTGAAAAACGTTGAGCGTTAGAATCAGCATCACGAATTTTCCCCCCACGTGGTGTGTGAACTAGTGCAAGCAATTGTGTAAAGACAGCAATAAAGATATAATAATTAGCTGCGGATCATCGCTTTCGAAGACCGTCATCGCTGACCGTCTCAAAGGCCCGCCTTGAGGTAATTACATTTTCAGGTTCAAAAGACATATGATTTCTAGAGTGACCGGCCTAAGTGTAGTTTAACATTTATACTGATCGGCATTTTAGTAATGTTCATCGTCCTAAGTAAAGTGTTCGGCAATTGTATTGTTCGGCATATAAGGTGTTCGGCAATTACATTGTTCGGCATGAAAGGTGTTCGGCAATTGTATTGTTCGGCATATAACGTGTTCGGCAATTATATTGTTCGGCATGAAAGGTGTTCGGCAATTGTATTGTTCGGCATATAACGTGTTCGGCAATTATATTGTTCGGCATGAAAGGTGTTCGGCAATTATATTGTTCGGCATGTCAAGTGTTCGGCAATTGCATTGTTCGGCATGTGAAATGTTCGGCGTTTGGGCATTGATTGGCTTTGTTTCGTTCGGCTCAATTATAGTTCGACTTGTTAGTGAGCGTTCAGCCTGGCCTTGCCCGGCTGAGGTACCGTTCGGCAACTAACCGTTACACCGACCGGCACATGACCACATGCGCCGGAGCAGCGAACGGCGCCATTACCCTCTCCAACACCTCTCATTCTTTTTCTTCCTTTTGACCTCGATCCAACACGAGGAGACTAAGGCAATAAGCGGACATACTCCTAACCCCTCCACGCTATGTCGTTCGGCAATACAGACAAGCTATACAAAAACCCTCTACACGACTTCGTTCGAACATCTCGTTTGAGTTTACGATGAAAAATACCTAAGTGTGCAGATCGAAGATTGAGATGAAGTAGTTAAGTCTCAAATTCGGACGATTGAACGGAATTGTGAGAGCGGAGGAAATAAGAAGTAAAAGGAGAAAAGGAAGAGAAGGGACTGGTTTTATAGAGGGAAATGGAGGAAGTCGAAGGGGCTATTCCCGGTAGAACCGGTCAATACCGGAGTACTCGACGTTAGGGTGGAATGACGTTCGGCACGCTGGGAACGTTCGGCTCAGAACGTGTCGTTCGGCATCCCAAGCTTGTTCATCTCGCACCTCCCTTTGCTAGCATTCTCGAGAGGGTACCTCCGAGGTAGATTGTACCAGATTCAAAGCGCATCACGTTCGGCCACGCAATACACTTTGGGGGGCAAGTGTTTCCTGGGGATTTGACCAGGCAACTAGTGCTCGGCATCAGAGAGTGTCCGGCATCCAGGAATGTTCGGCGAAGCAACCATCATCCATGAGTACTCGGCGTAGTACTCGGCGTCCTTAGTATCCGGTGTCCAGGAGTGTTCGGCATAATACTCAGCAGTGTTCGGCATCAAGACTACTCGGCGTAGTACTCGGCAGCAAGGGTACTCGGCACCAAGTAGTGTTCGGCAACAACCTATGCTCAGCGTCGACTGGTGTTCGGCATCCCATAAGTGCTTGGCATCAAGACTGCTCGGCGTACCAGAGTACTCGGCATCAAGACTGCTCGGCATGCAAGACTGCTCGGCATACCAGAGTACTCGGCATCGAGGCTGTTCGGCATACAAGGTCGCTCGGAATCAGGGCTGTTCGGCATCAAGACTGCTCGGCGTACCAGAGTACTCGGCATCAAGACTGCTCGGCATGCAAGACTGCTCGGCATACCAGAGTACTCGGCATCGAGGCTGTTCGGCATACAAGGTCGCTCGGAATCAGGGCTGTTCGGCATCAAGACTGCTCGGCATGCAAGACTGCTCGGCATACCAGAGTACTTGGCATCAAGGCTGTTCGGCATACAAGGTCGCTCGGAATCAAGGCTGCTCGGCATACAGGAGTACTCGGCATCCTATGGTGTTCGGCGTAATACTCGTCATCCAGAAGACGTTCAACACGACTAACCAGCACACCGTTCGGCATAGAAGGAATGGTTCGGCGGAACTCGTTCGGCGAACCTTGCTCGGCATACGGCGACCACTGTACTCGGGCTGGAACGTTCGGCAATCAGCCCACTTGGGAAGTCCAGCCCATCTTTGCCTATAAATAGAGGGGCAGGGTCACAGTGAAAGGGATCCTTTTTTTTGAGAGCAAATACGGGGAGACTCTGCCATTTTCAAGACTCATCTTCTCTACTCAAACACCTTCATTCAAGCATTTGATTCACGAATTGTATTTGTAATCAATCAATCATAAAGGAAATCAATAAAGTTGAGCAAAGTGGACGTAGGCAATTACGCCGAACCACTATAAATTTGGTGTTCTTACTTTCTGCACTTGAATTAAGTTTGTCTTCTCTGTTTAATTGCTTTCATCACTTATATCTCTACACAATCTTTCTGAACGAGGTTAGTGACCAATTTTGGTGCTAACAATTGTGAATGGGAAGTATGGTTTTAATTTAAATTTAATAAGAAATGTTTAGGAATGTATAATATATATATATATATATATATATATATATGTATATATATTGTGATTTGGAAAATTTAATGGAATTTAATAGAAACTTTTCAAAAGCTTATCTATCTTATACTTTCAAAAGTACTTAAAGTAAATATTTATTTTGTTTAAAAATAATAGTTTAAATTAGTAAATTATAATAAAAGTTTAATTTGTTTTTCCTTTATTGGTTTTTGAAATAAATTTAGTTTATATATATTTAAGTACAATAATTTAGTTTGAAAACTCTAAAATAAGATTTAATTCAATATCCTCTTCTTTTTAAAATTTTCCTTCCTTAAATTTAGCATTTGGAAAATATATTTTAAAAATATAAATAAAACATAAAGGTATGTAAATTGTATAAAGTTAATTTATATATGAAAACATTAAAGCTAAATTGAAATTAACATAAAAACAAGTTAATATAAATAAGACAACAATTTAAATGAATTTTTAAAAACATTTATAAAATAGGAAATAATTTTAATAATGGAATAAACATGTGGAAGGCTATTAAGAACATACAAAAACACTTGGAATCATTTTAACAACTTAAGTAACAAGTGGCATTTTTAGATGTAATTTTCTTTTATTTTTAAAATCATATTTTCAGCCTATATAAACATTGTTTCTCTATATTTATTCTTTTCTAATCTTCAATTCATAAGATAATAAACTCAAACAGATTCTCTAAACAAAAATCTGAAATCAGTAATCAAATGCCTCAAACCAAAATTCAACAACCTATAATTCATCTTCTAAATCAAAGATCAACCTTTAACATTCTTTTCAATCTGTAATCAAGATCAATCAGTAGCTTGAGCAACTTCTTCTCAACCTGGAAGCAAGCATGCAGTTTTAAAATCATAAAAGCAAGCTCCAGCAACTCAAGTTTTAAAAATCAAAGAAGCTAAAGTATTCAAATTTCCTGGCTCAAGCATTTTTATCAACTCCAGTTTTCAAGCTTCTATTTAAAATCCTGTCCTCTGCTCTGCATGTTTGGTGAGTAACATTTTTAAAAATAAACTTTAGTTGATTTTGGATTTCATGTTAAGTTCTGAATGAAAGATGGTTGCATGTGAATATTTATAAGTAGTTCTGCATATATATGTATTGATGTATGAATATACAAATGCATTTTTCCTGTATGTATATGTGGATGTATTGTGTGCATATGTGACTGTACTCTGTTCTTGTTTTGTTTGCCCAGACTCAAAATTCCATTTAAAATCTTTTACCACTTGATCTAGTTTTTGTTAGAACTTAATTTACAAACAAGAGTTGTTTGATTTATCATAGACTAATGTTTAAAATTTTTAATTAAGTCAAACTTCAAGCCGAGTGTCTCTGTAACCAAAAACAATCAGTGCATGTATATAAAAGTGAAAATTCAAATTTGGTAATTCATAAATCCAGGATTATAAATTGAATATCTAAACTATAACATGATTTTTAGCATTAAAATCATAATTTTTAGTTTAGTAATGAAGGTGCAGTTCTGGTTTTAACTAAAAATGGATTTTGGGTTAGAACTGTCGATCTAGGAAGTTTGGGTGGCCAGTATCTTTTCTGGTGATAGAGAGTTGATCGAAGTTGCAGGGAAAAATGGTAGCAGGTGGATTAAAGCTTTGGGGCGATTGTGTTTTTGAATCAAATATTATAAACCTAGTTTTCTGTTCATCAGTAAATTTGATCGCCGAAGTTCCTTGAGGCAATCGAGTTCTTCGTGTTTCAAGCTGGTGATAGATGGAGTATAGGGGAGTTCGAGGCCGGAGGAGAAGCTTCTCAGGTGATCGGAACGTGGTGTTTAAAGCAAATTCCAGTTCGACGTTTGCTTCCAGTTTCGAGCGCGATGCTCGATTTTGATTTGGGGTTTCTGCCATCGATGTGTTGGTCGGAAATTAGTTGGAAGGTGGTCGCTGACTTGAGTGGGTGGTCGCGATAGGCTGGAGATGGTTGCAGCGTTGGTGCAGGTGCACGAGGAAGTTGGTGTGTCAGCTGTTTGGGGAAAGAAAAATACTCGCGTTTGTTCGAGTTGTTTCGAGGGAGACTCGAAGTTTTAGGGTAAGCGACTCGAAGTAATCTAGGGTGAGGCTCGAGTACAATAGATGTTGCCAGGTTTTAAAACCTGTCTGTTTAAGTTTTAAACTGAATTCAAATTTCTAAAGCAACATTTAAACAGAATTTTTAAATCTAAAGTTTAATCTGGAAAAATTTAAATCTGTATCTCAGATTTGAAATAAAAGAAAGTTTTTAAATTAAATTGTTTAATAACTTTAATTGTTTAAATGTATATTAAATGGTTAGAATTTAAAAGTAAATTTGTTTTAAATTCTTTAAGTTCTTTTATAAGATGAGTATTTCTTCAACATATGATTTTAAGAGTGTGTAAATGGATTTTAAACTTTGTAATAGTGAAATTTTCTTTTATTCATTTTAAATCTTCTATTTAAAATGGAATTTAAAAGTAAATTCGAAAGTTAAATGTTTCCAAAGGTGTTTTGTATGATAATTATCATTAATAAGGAAATTTTTTTACAAAGACTTAATAGTTTGTGATAAATTAAATTAATAAGGTAAATTAATATGGAAAATTAATTAATTAAATTAATTAAAGATTTGGGATAATTAATTTGTAATTAAGGATTTAAATTAACTTAATTAAGGTTTAAGATTAATTAAATAGAAAAATTAATTTGTAATTAAGGATTATAAATTAGAATATTAATTAATGATTAAGAATTAATTAATAAAGTAATTAAAGATTTATTAAGTTATGGTTAACACTTAATTAATTAAATAATTAGAGATTAATTAATTGGTTATTAAGATTTATTAATTTGAAATTAATAATGGTTAATCTAAGTTAATTACTTAAGAAAAGTAATTAAATAATTGTTAATGAAGATCATTAACTAAGGATTATTAAATAATTAAATAATGTGATTAATTTTAATAATTAATTAGATTAATTAATTTAAGGATAATCATTTGTGAAAATTGTTTAAATGAATTACTTAATGGAAGTAATTAAGAAATTAATTACTCATTGTAATTAATTAAGTTAATTTTATTAGTTTAAGTTAATTAATTAAGTTTAATTAATTTAGAATAATAAATGGATGATTTGATAAATAAATACTTAATGTAATTAATAAGGTATGATTATTTAGGGAAGTAAATAATAGATAATTACTGGAAGTAATTAATTGAATGGTGATGTATTAATGGAAGTAATTTGAGTTTAATTACTTGTGAATTAATCAAGGGATTAATTAAGAAATTAATTAAGGAGTAATTAATTTATTTAAAGAAGTAATTAAGAATAGTTAATTACTGAATGAGATTAATCAAGAATGATTAATAAATGTGGTTTAATTAAAGGATAATTACCTAATGTAATTAATTTAATTAGAGAAATTAATAATAAAATGTAATTAAAGATCATTAATTAATATAATTAATGATGTAATTAAGAATTGATTAATTAAGAAATAATTAATAAATGAAGTAATTAATTTATGTAATTAATTAAGGATTAATGTAATTAATTATATTTGATTAATTTAATTAATTATAGTTAATTAATTAATGAAGTAATTAAAGGTTAATTACTATAAATGGTTAAGGATAATTAATTTGAGTAATTAATTAAAGGATAAATTACCTAAATGCAATTAAGGGTAATTATGGGATAATTAATTGATTAGAAATTAATTGATGGTTAAGTAAGCAGGATTTATAAAATGAAGCAATTAATTTAAATTCACTTTAAATTAATTAGAATGGTATAAATCATTACTTATGGATGGATATATAATATGGAATGCTTTGCATTGTTTGATATCTCTCTGATGAGATATGTGCTGATCTGTGATATGGATGTTTTAGTTGAATTGTGATGGTAATATGGATTATCTGCTTATATTGATACTGTTGATTATCTATTGTGATATTGTAAATTATCTATCTATGTGAATATAGATAATGAATTGAATTGTTTTAACTTTAAAACAGCTTGGCCTTAAAAGATACGTTTTGGATTTCGATGAGACCGGGATCGGGTTTCCAGATTTGGATATCCAAATTAACGATAGGTCGTGAATCTCAAGTGAAGATGAAGATTCAGAGTGCAAGGGTTATTTTCGTTAACTCTGAGGGTGATTCCAAAATGAGTGTAACGAGATAATGCCTTCGGTTTCGTTCGAACCCGGAACGAACTTGTATGGATTAAATGCTTTCAGCACATCGTCAGGTGGACGATGAGCATTCTAAGATAGATGTGTTCTATTTAAAGGTAATCGTCGCCTCAAGCCTCACAAACCGGGAATGGCTAAAACAGGGGAGGTGCAGCAAGGTTAGTGGGTAGCACCCAAGTAGGACAAGATTACCTCTGTCTAGATGTCCCTTATTATTTCGATTTAGTGTGCGGTTGGTCATGACAACCATGGGGTATCTTGTGCGGGAATTATCCAGTAAGGGATGTTCCAGCCTTGTGTTGCAGGGGATTGGGAGTGATCCTCGGTACGGTGATCTAGGCCACGTACTGTGACGGGCGGTACCCCGGTAGCCCTGCCATTATATGGAATCCAATCTCCAATAAGTGACGTACGTATTAGTTGTGCCCAACTATGTTGGAACGTGAGATGTAAGCATTCCAGCTATTTCTGTATTTTACTTGAAAACCCTAGACCATATTGTAATATAACTGGATTTCCTATAAAAGTTTTGGTTATCGTAAGGTAAAAACTTGTCCGTGTTTATGTGCGGGAAGTCTTACGAGATACCTTTTCTTTCAAAAGGTTTTGAAGTTAAGCAAGTTTAACCTATTACTCACACCAGACCCATGTCTGACCCAAGTGTTTATTTCTGTTTTATAAACTCTTGGATACTCAAATTTTTACGAGTAGCCAAGGGATTCAGGTTAGCTTTGACGAATTGTGGAGGAGCAATGGAGCAGAAGGCTTCAGCGTTGTAGATGTAGATAGTAGTTCCGCTGTGTTGATCTTTGTGTTGATCTCTGTATTGTATTGAGTTGTAATAACTAAACAGGTGTTTATAACTGTCTATTATGTGATGTATAATCTGTGTAACTCTGATGTATATGGTACTATGTAATATCTTATGTGTTATATTATATTTCCTTCGTTCCGCTGTGAGTATCTGTTGTTGTTTCTTTCTCTCTTCTCTTCTTTTCTCTTTTTTATCCCTTTCTTTCTTATTAATGATGCGTCATTCTGTGGAATGAATGGCGGGTCGTTACATTTGGTATCAGAGCTCTTGGTTGAGATAATACCTAGGCTCTGGAGTGGTGTCTATCTTGATAGAGCGTATTTGTAATTTTTATACAACTATATATATATATATTTATTCTACCTATTTGTTAGGTTACCTGTTCAGGTTTTCCAATATGAGTTATAAAGGTAGATAGGGTAGTGGTGTGTGAAACACGACTACCAATGGTTGGAGTTTGAATGTTTGAGGTTGGAAGTGTATTTGTCGAGACTGTAAACCCAATACCGTCTCGAGTAAGCTTTGCTATGGTGTAAGGATTTCACCAATCTCTGAAGGAAACCTTTTAAAGGTTCGGAGTTTATCTATGAAGTTGGATGAGCAGAAGCGAGTGATGGTATCTTGGTAACTTCTGGAAGAAGTAGCTGTGTGATGAGATGCTGTGACTATGGATGTTGCCAAAGATGTTTTCTCTGGAACAAGTTTAAGGAAGTGTGTATGCTTCGGTATTGTGGCTGAGTTCAGCATGGTGTTTCTGTTTGGTTTGGAGTTCGAGTTTCTCGAAGAGCTTTGGATAGGAAGTCCTTGGCATCAGTGTCAGCAGTGCAGCTCGGAGTGGTCTGTGTAGGCAGGAAAGTTTTCTGGCTGAGTAGTTTTTCTGAAGGTGAAGTTCAGAAGCATCAAAGTGGATCCATTTCTTCGATGGATTGGATAGTTAAGTATGATCTGTTCTGATTTGTTTAAAAAAATTCTTTGGAAATAGGTTGGGTTGATCGCAAAAGTGACTTGCGATTGCTGAGTGTTCTCTTGGGTTATCAGAGATTTGCTAGATGTTTCAGGGAAGTCAGAAGTTTGTCCGCATCTGGAGATTGAGTTTTCTTATCGACTGGATTCCAGGAGTGATACCGGTGGTTCAGCCTAGTGGAAGGATGGTTCCTAGAGATAGAGTTTGGTGAAGCAGCTCAGGTTTTGATGGAGTATCTGAGTTTTCTTTATGGATCTGTGAACCATATTTCTAGAATGTGTTGTCCAGTTTGTGCTTGTGTTCTTCATCAGCATTTTCATTCTACCTCAGATCAGAGTGGTGCATCGAAAGTAGTTTGGGAGTGCATCTCTGGATAGGAGAAGTAAGTTTGGAATCTACTGATAATTGTGAAGTAGAGTTGTGTTTTGGATCTCTTCTATGTTCTGATTTGGATAAGTATTTGGTCTACAGGATTGAATTGCCAGTTTGGATAATTGGGATTCGATGTGTTTTACGTATCTCTGAGGGAGTACGTGTTTGATCTATCTCTGGTTTTGGAACCAGCAGTTCAGGGAGGTTTGGTAGTTGAGTCAGACTCGTCTGTAGTCTGATATCCTGTTTAGTTCTATAGATCTAGATGAGTAGGAGATCTATAGCTTAGTAGTATTGATTGTTTGGATTCTGTAGAGCGAGTATTCCGGTATTTATACTTGGGAAACTCTAGGGAATTCTATCCAGAATTTTGTCTGGATAGTTAGAATTGTTTGATTGGATGAATTGGTTGCTATGGTTGTTAGCATATGGATGATAATATATGCTTGTGGTTTAAATTAAAATCTTAAATAGATTATTAAATTACCTTTGTTTTAAATTTCGGGGACGAAATTATTTTAAGGGGGGAGGAATGTGATATCCCAGAATTTTGGGCAATACTTATTTGATAATTTCCATTAATAATTATTTTAAAATATGTAATATTGATTTAATAATCTAATTATCTCTTCAAAAATTAAAAATAAACTAGTAATTTAATTTGGAAATTTTATTCTTTTCAAAGTTAATAATATATTTAATTGATAAAATTTATTTCTAAGCTAATTAATATATATATTCTATTTATAATGTATATATGTATATATATTGTGATTTGGAAAATTTAATGGAATTTAATAGAAACTTTCAAAAGCTTATCTATCTTATACTTTCAAAAGTACTTAAAGTAAATATTTATTTTGTTTAAAAATAATAGTTTAAATTAGTAAATTATAATAAAAGTTTAATTTGTTTTTCCTTTATTGGTTTTTGAAATAAATTTAGTTTATATATATTTAAGTACAATAATTTAGTTTGAAAACTCTAAAATAAGATTTAATTCAATATTCTCTTCTTTTTAAAATTTTCCTTCCTTAAATTTAGCATTTGGAAAATATATTTTAAAAATATAAATAAAACATAAAGGTATGTAAATTGTATAAAGTTAATTTATATATGAAAACATTAAAGCTAAATTGAAATTAACATAAAAACAAGTTAATATAAATAAGAAAACAATTTAAATGAATTTTTAAAAATATTTATAAAATAGGAAATAATTTTAATAATGGAATAAACATGTGGAAGGCTATTAAGAACATACAAAAACACTTGGAATCATTTTAACAACTTAAGTAACAAGTGGCATTTTTAGATGTAATTTTCTTTTATTTTTAAAATCATATTTTCAGCCTATATAAACATTGTTTCTCTATATTTATTCTTTTCTAATCTTCAATTCATAAGATAATAACCTCAAACAAATTCTCTAAACAAAAATCTGAAATCAGTAATCAAATGCCTCAAACCAAAATTCAATAACCTATAATTCATCTTCTAAATCAAAGATCAACCTGTAACATTCTTTTCAATCTGTAATCAAGATCAATTAGTAGCTTGAGCAACTTCTTCTCAACCTGGAAGTAAGCATGTAGTTTTAAAATCATAAAAGCAAGCTCCAGCAACTCAAGTTTTAAAAATCAAAGAAGCTAAAGTATTCAAATTTCCTGGCTCAAGCATTTTTATCAACTCCAGTTTTCAAGCTTCTATTTAAAATCCTGTCCTCTGCTCTGCATGTTTGGTGAGTAACATTTTTAAAAATAAACTTAAGTTGATTTTGGATTTCATGTTAAGTTCTGAATGAAAGATGGTTGCATGTGAATATTTATAAGTAGTTCTGCAAATATATGTATTGATGTATGAATATACAAATGCATTTTTCTTGTATGTATATGTGGATGTATTGTGTGCATATGTGACTGTACTCTGTTCTTGTTTTGTTTGCCCAAACTCAAAATTCCATTTAAAATCTTTTACCACTTGATCTAGTTTTTGTTAGAACTTAATTTACAAACAAGAGTTGTTTGATTTATCATAGACTAATGTTTAAAATTTTTAATTAAGTCAAACTTCAAGCCGAGTGTCTCTGTAACCAAAAACAATCAGTGCATGTATATAAAAGTGAAAATTCAAATTTGGTAATTCATAAATCCAGGATTATAAATTGAATATCTAAACTATAACATGATTTTTAGCATTAAAATCATAATTTTTAGTTTAGTAATGAAGGTGCAGTTCTGGTTTTAACTAAAAATGGATTTTGGGTTAGAACTGTCGATCTAGGAAGTTTGGGTGGCCAGTATCTTTTCTGGTGATAGAGAGTTGATCGAAGTTGCAGGGAAAAATGGTAGCAGGTGGATTAAAGCTTTGGGGCGATTGTGTTTTTGAATCAAATATTATAAACCTAGTTTTCTGTTCATCAGTAAATTTGATCGCCGAAGTTCCTTGAGGCAATCGAGTTCTTCGTGTTTCAAGCTGGTGATAGATGGAGTATAGGGGAGTTCGAGGCCGGAGGAGAAGCTTCTCAGGTGATCGGAACGTGGTGTTTAAAGCAAATTCCAGTTCGACGTTTGCTTCCAGTTTCGAGCGCGATGCTCGATTTTGATTTGGGGTTTCTGCCATCGATGTGTTGGTCGGAAATTAGTTGGAAGGTGGTCGCTGACTTGAGTGGGTGGTCGCGATAGGCTGGAGATGGTTGCAGCGTTGGTGCAGGTGCATGAGGAAGTTGGTGTGTCAGCTGTTTGGGGAAAGAAAAATACTCGCGTTTGTTCGAGTTGTTTCGAGGGAGACTCGAAGTTTTAGGGTAAGCGACTCGAAGTAATCTAGGGTGAGGCTCGAGTACAATAGATGTTGCCAGGTTTTAAAACCTGTCTGTTTAAGTTTTAAACTGAATTCAAATTTCTAAAGCAACATTTAAACAGAATTTTTAAATCTAAAGTTTAATCTGGAAAAATTTAAATCTGTATCTCAGATTTGAAATAAAAGAAAGTTTTTAAATTAAATTGTTTAATAACTTTAATTGTTTAAATGTGTATTAAATGGTTAAAATTAAAAAGTAAATTTGTTTTAAATTCTTTAAGTTCTTTTATAAGATGAGTATTTCTTCAACATATCATTTTAAGAGTGTGTAAATGGATTTTAAATTTTGTAATAGTTAAATTTTCTTTTATTCATTTTAAATCTCCTATTTAAAATGGAATTTAAAAGTAAATTTGAAAGTTAAATGTTTCCAAAGGTGTTTTGTATGATAATTATCATTAATAAGGAAATGTTTTTACAAAGACTTAATGGTTTGTGATAAATTAAATTAATAAGGTAAATTAATATGGAAAATTAATTAATTAAATTAATTAAAGATTTGGGATAATTAATTTGTAATTAAGGATTTAAATTAACTTAATTAAGGTTTAAGATTAATTAAATAGAAAAATTAATTTGTAATTAAGGATTATAAATTAGAATATTAATTAATGATTAAGAATTAATTAATAAAGTAATTAAAGATTTATTAAGTTATGGTTAACACTTAATTAATTAAATAATTAGAGATTAACTAATTGGTTATTAAGATTTATTAATTTGAAATTAATAATGGTTAATCTAAGTTAATTACTTAAGAAAAGTAATTAAATAATTGTTAATGAAGATCATTAACTAAGGATTATTAAATAATTAAATAATGTGATTAATTTTAATAATTAATTAGATTAATTAATTTAAGGATAATCATTTGTGAAAATTGTTTAAATGAATTACTTAATGGAAGTAATTAAGAAATTAATTACTCATTGTAATTAATTAAGTTCATTTGATTAGTTTAAGTTAATTAATTAAGTTTAATTAATTTAGAATAATAAATGGATGATTTGATAAATAAATTCTTAATGTAATTAATAAGGTATGATTATTTAGGGAAGTAAATAATAGATAATTACTGGAAGTAATTAATCGAATGGTGATGTATTAATGGAAGTAATTTGAGTTTAATTACTTGTGAATTAATCAAGGGTTTAATTAAGAAATTAATTAAGGAGTAATTAATTTATTTAAAGAAGTAATTAAGAATAGTTAATTACTGAATGAGATTAATCAAGAATGATTAATAAATGTGGTTTAATTAAAGGTTAATTACCTAATGTAATTAATTTAATTAGAGAAATTAATAATAAAATGTAATTAAGGATCATTAATTAATATAATTAATGATGTAATTAAGAATTGATTAATTAAGAAATAATTAATAAATGAAGTAATTAATTTATGTAATTAATTAAGGATTAATGTAATTAATTATATTTGATTAATTTAATTAATTATAGTTAATTAATTAATGAAGTAATTAAAGGTTAATTACTATAAATGGTTAAGGATAATTAATTTGAGTAATTAATTAAAGGATAAATTACCTGAATGCAATTAAAGGGTAATTAGGGAATAATTAATTGATTAGAAATTAATTGATGGTTAAGTAAGCAGGATTTATAAAATGAAGTAATTAATTTAAATTCACTTTAAATTAATTAGAATGGTATAAATCATTACTTATGGATGGATAAATAATATGGAATGCTTTGCATTGTTTGATATCTCTCTGATGAGATATGTGCTGATCTGTGATATGTATGTTTTAGTTGAATTGTGATGGTAATATGGATTATCTGCTTATATTGATACTGTTGATTATCTATTGTGATATTGTAAATTATCTATCTATGTGAATATAGATAATGAATTGAATTGTTTTAACTTTAAAACAACTTGGCCTTAAAAGATACGTTTTGGATTTCGATGAGACCGGGATCGGGTTTCCAGATTTGGATATCCGAATACCACATCGATCCAAATTAATGATAGGTCGTGAATCTCAAGTGAAGATGAAGATTCAGAGTGCAAGGGTTATTGTCGTTAACTCTGAGGGTGATTCCAAAATGAGTGTAACGAGATAATGCCTTCGGTTTCGTTCGAACCCGGAACGAACTTGTATGGATTGAATGCTTTCAGCACATCGTCAGGTTGACGATGAGCATTCTAAGATAGATGTGTTCTATTTAAAGGTAATCGTAGCCTCAAGCCTCACAAACCGGGAATGGCTAAAACAGAGGAGGTGCAGCAAGGTTAGTGGGTAGAACCCAAGTAGGACAAGATTACCTCTGTCTAGATGTCCCTTATTATTTCGATTTAGTGTGCGGTTGGTCATGACAACCGTGGGGTATCTTGTGCGGGAATTATCCAGTAAGGGATGTTCTGGCCTTGTATTGCAGGGGATTGGGAGTGATCCTCGGTACGGTGATCTAGGCCACGTACTGTGACGGGCGGTACCCCGGTAACCCTGCCATTGTATGGAATCCAATCTCCAATAAGTGACGTACGTATTAGTTGTGCCCAACTATGTTGGAACGTGAGATGTAAGCATTCCAGCTATTTCTGTATTTTACTTGAAACCCCTAGACCCTATTGTAATATAACTGGATTTCCTATAAAAGTTTTGGTTATCGTAAGGTAAAAACTTGTCCGTGTTTATGTGCGGGAAGTCTTACGAGATACCTTTTCTTTCAAAAGGTTTTGAAGTTAAGCAAGTTTAACCTGTTACTCACACCAGACCCATGTCTGACCCAAGTGTTTATTTCTGTTTTATAAACTCTTGGGTACTCAAATTTTTACGAGTAGCCAAAGGATTCAGGTTAGCTTTGACGAATTGTGGAGGAGCAATGGAGTAGGAGGCTTCAGCGTTGTAGATGTAGATAGTAGTTCCGCTGTGTTGATCTTTGTGTTGATCTATGTATTGTATTGAGTTGTAATAACTAGACAGGTGTTTATAATTGTCTAGTATGTGATGTATAATCTGTGTAACTCTGATGTATATGGTACTATGTAATATCTTATGTGTTATATTATATTTCATTCGTTCCGCTGTGAGTATCTGTTGTTGTTTCTTTCTCTCTTCTCTTCTTTTCTCTTTTCTATCCCTTTCTTTCTTATTAATGATGCGTCATTCTATGGAATGAATGGCGGGTCGTTACACATAGGGTATTACTACTCTATTAATAAAGAGTCAGACCCCGCAAAGCTAAGGTTTTTCGCTAAACCAAAGCTCTGATACCAACTGTAACATCCCACCTTTTTGTATGCTTAAGTAGACACACGTGCAAACTTAAACCATACAGAAGGGTGGATTGTTATGGGGTAAATAAGAAAAAGTGGAGAAATAAAAGAAACAAAATAGAATCTTGCAGCGAAACGATAAAATATAATAATCAAATAACAGTTCATGAAGCTGTTTTTCAAAAAACATTTGATTATACTTATACAATACATATCAGAGTTACACATACCAGAGAATGATAATTAATGCAGCGGAATACAATGGTGTAGTGGAATATAACAAATAGTAGTAATAAAATCTTCGTCTTCGTCCTCCAGACATAGGGCCTTCAAATCCTGAAATGCTCAGGCTGACCCGAGCGAATTGAAAAGGCAAAACACTCGAGTCAGAACTAAAAGATCTTATGTAAGTTAAATCAATGATAAATATATGAGTGGAACGGCGTCAGAGATGTTTACGGGATTTGACATCTCTTATCCAGTGTCTAACATGAGTGCAGTAACTTCAGAAATGTTTGGGATTCACATCTCTTAAGGATCCGTTAATGCTATTTAAAAGTATGTTTATTTTATGATTAGACATTATTATAATAGCGAATATTACTACATAGTAGATAGTTTAACGGATCCTTAAAGAATGGGGGATCCCAAGCATTCTTTAAGTTACTTGTACATTTAATTACAGTTCACTTGAGTTGGTTTACATTGTATAAGTATGTATGTCCTGACTCGAGTGTTTTGTGTTTTGATTTACGCTCGGGTCAGACTGAGTGATATAGCATTTGAGACTCACCTTTGGAGCTGGAGTTTTGCTTTGAAGAACCAGATATCTATTCATTTTGTTATCCAGTTGATTCCAGTTGTATTCTGAGTTGTACCTGATTATCATACTGTTACTCCTGTTGTATCTTGCTTTTCCTATTGTATCTTAACTAACTCTGATGTATTTATAAAGTAGCTTCATGAACTACTATTTCTTTACTTCTGATGCATTATATTACTCTGTGTTTGTGATATGTGATTATTTATTTACTGTATATTCTGAGTTTGCCAAATTTTTATTTACAATGCGGTATTTTGAGCAATTCAAGTCCGACATATGCGGATGCGAATGGTTGAAAATAGTGGGTCGTTATAGAGTTATAAGTAAACAACTTGTATGTATAATTTTCTAGATATCAATTTTTGATGAATAGTTCTAAACAAAAAACATTGCTTCACACACGGTTGTAATGTATAATTACTAAACAAAAATCCATAAAAAGCTCAAGCATTGTTGAGCAGCGTGTGTATGCTTCTGAGTTATAAGCATAAATTTTGGTATATAAAGAAATTGATACACCAACTTATCTTGTATATCTGTCTCTTGTTTGTATTATTTTTTCAATCACAGAAATCGTACATAAGTTTCATGAATCAAAAATGCATCAAGTTAGTTAGAGCATAGTTAAAATATGGAGAAACCACAACAGTAAGGAAGCGTTGATGCACTAACCATTGATGAAATACATTGTTTATCTATACCCAATGAAAGAAGTTGTTTATTCAGTTGGAAGAAAACTAAGATGAAGCAATACTTCAAAATAGTGCATTGCTTCAAAGCAAACGAATTTTTTTCCATACAAAGTAAAAGTGTATTACATCATTATGTATTATAGTGTAATAAATCTACATACTACTTAATTTTTTTGCATAGTTTGAAGTTTCAAAGTAAGTCACAATAAAAATTATAACCACTTCCAATCAACAGCTTGTCATTTTCTATTTCCCACCATTACAGATTCCTATTTTTCTCTTCCATCTATAACTTGTCTTGGTCAACTCATCCTTTTGAATAGGAGTGAACCCATCAATCGTTGAATCTATTCCCAAATCACCTACATTATCTCAGAAAAATGTTAAATGGATGGTTTATGTAAACATTTAAAAATGCGAGAATGCCATGAATATTGTTTTGTTACTCAACAGTATCTGTTACCTCTGCTCTAAAGCTAGACAGCAGTCAGATTGATTTGATTATGAGCAAAATTCAGAGGCTTATTAGTCCATTATATTAATGTTCACTATTGTGCAATACTGGAGTGTACACATGTTTTTTAGCAACAAAACCCAATAGAAAGAACTCTTTTCTATCAAATATGAATTAGTTTTGATGATTGTATGGCTAGGATATGTTTGATAATTGTATTTTTTGTTGATCGTAGAAATTAAGCTAAGCCTAAGGTTACCCAAGTAACAATATCCACATTTTACAACTGATTTTATTTGTTTTGAATTTTTGAGTTTATGTAAATGTAACTACACAGTTAGTAAGGTACCTATCTATTTTCAAACTTTTTAAGAATAGTTTTTTTAGTCTAATACTGGTATATTGGAAACTAATGAAATATCTATAAGATTATAGAAATCTATGGCTATATTAATACTGAAAAAATTAACCATTTTCAAAAGAATTAATGAAATGAAAATTTTGAATTTTTTTAACCACCTTTGCAAATTGCTAACTTAGTGTAGATTCACTATATGATCATGGGGTTATGGTTGTACTTGATGTAGCAGTTTTCCAATCAAGGTGTAGTGAAGATACACCATTAGTGCGATTAAGACATTGGATCGAAGAAACTATTATGTCACATAATGAAGATACACCATTTGCATTATTTTGGTGATTAGCATATTATTTCACTTCAATCGTAATCAATTCTGTGATGTTTCAAACTACCTCTCATCACTTCTCATGCTCATGCTATTATGTTTATTAAACAATGATAAAGCATATGATTAGTTGGAATTCAATGCTAACATGCAACCCAAAAAAGCATTCAGTTAAGACTGGTTGGATCTTGCAAAATTATACTAAATTTTGTCAATTTGTTACTTATAGGTACTATAAATTTTTAGTTGTAGTGTAAAAAAAGGACAAACATGATTAACTTACACACAATTTTGCATGTATTAGAAGAAAAAACATCACATGAAAAAATGATTTTTATTATCAAATAATGTCAGTGCGGGTCAAATATTTTCAGTATAAAATAGATTGGTTCAAAATGTTAAATGAATTTTAAGACTGGTGTATACTAAAGGCCAATTTCTTTAGTTGGCATCACACCTAAAATCATTTTAACTAATAAAACTAAGGAGCATGCACCATCCATAATTGCATGATCAAAATAAATGTTGTGCACTATGAGAGGTGTAATGAAACACATATATGTATATGTATTTATCTGGTTGCTGGCCCAGACATTGTGCTTGGTGTTTTGGTAGATCTACTTGCAGTCGGTATTGAGTTTGCTTGGAGTCAACTTGGAGTCAGTTTGGGTTGGACCTCATATGCTTGCTGGTTACTTCATTGGTGATGTGGTCAAGTCCGGTCCTTGTCTATGTTAGTTTGTGTGTGTATGTTAGTTCCTTTCCTAAATTAGCCTTTCCTGTTTTTGCTTTGGTTCCAGAACAGTGCCTTAATGCCTGTACATGTATCACTGATACATACATACATATATATATATATCAGTGTATCTTCTTTTACAAGGGTTAATGAAATAACATGAAAGAAACTCAGATCTGATTAATGGATTCTAAATTCTTGATTCATCCTTTTCTTTTTCTTATTCTTGCTTAGGTCCAAACTCATTAACATGGTATCAGAGCATCTGATATCGATCTAGGGCTTCTCGAAATCGTGCTTCTCAAAATTGACTCAGATCTACTAATTTCTTAAATCTGGAAATATGTTTGAAAGCAAAAATTCTACTATGGTCGATGTTCTTCCAATAATGTCAAAAATCACAAATCGCAAGTTAAACCATACAAATTTCCTAGAATGGAGTAAGATAATCTGATTGTATCTTCGAAGCATTGAAAAGGATGATCACTTAACCACAAATCCACCAGTAACTATAGAAGAAAAGGATCTTATCTGGTTAAGGGAAGATGCTCGACTGTTCTTGCAAATCAGAAACTCAATTGATGATGAAGTCATTAGCCTGATAAATCACTGTGAATTTGTAAAGGAGTTAATTGAATATCTCGAATTCTTATATTCTGGAAAAGGCAATCTCACTCGTATGTTTGAAGTATGTAAATCATTCTATAGAATTGGGAAATAAGATCAATCTCTCACAAATTAGTTCATGAACTTTAAAAGAACTTATGAAGAATTCAATGTTCTATGAGCCCAGATGTGAAGGTTCAGCAACTTCAACGAGAACAAATGGCCATAATGTCCTTCCTTGCCGGTTTACCACCAGAGTTTGAGTCAGCCAAGTCACAAATACTATCTGGATCCACAATAACATCTCTTCAGGAAGTCTTTAGTCGTGTTCTCAGAACTGAGTGTATCACCAAGTATAAACATGAATAATAGTGCACTAATAAGCTCTAACACACCCCCTACTGCATGGAGACCCCCATCTGACATTAGACCATCATGGAATCCTTCACATAGACCTGAATCATGGAGACCACCACCATCTCAATCTTGGAGGCCTCAAAGAAGTGAAGGGAGACCAAATAACAAAGTGTGTTCATACTGCAAAAAGCCTAGACATTTGATCATTGAATGTAGGAAATTACAATACAACAATCAACTCAAGAATCAAGGAGCATCCAGTAATAATAACAATACTCATAAATTGTTCTGATGACCACTGAAGAATTTGATAAGTACTCAAAATATCAGGAATCTCAAAACAAACAAGCTGTTTCTACAATTGCCAACTCAGAAAAACCAACTTCAAAGTGGATCATTGATTCAGGAGCCACAGTTCATATGTCAGGTAACATTAAATTATTTATAGATTTTAAAAAACATAGAGAAAGTCAAGCAGTCACTTTGGCAGATGGGTCACAATCTAATGTTCATGGATTTGGTAATATTGATACTACTTTTCCATTAAAATCAGTATTATTCATACCCTCCTTATCATACAATCCGTTGTCTGTGAGCAAACTTACTAAAGACATGAATTGTAGTGTAGTATTCTCTCCTGAAACATGTATATTTAAGGATCATACAACGAAACAGATTATTGGTAAAGGATATGAATCAGGGGGACTCTATGTTTTGGAAAATCCACCAGTAACTTCCTCAAGTATGAATGCTGCCATCAAACTTCATCAACTTGGTCATCCATCTCTCACTTTATTCAAGCATCTCTATCCTCAGTATAACTATATATCTACTCTTGACTGTGAGCCTTGTCAATATGCTAAACTACATAGGAGTAGCTTAAAACCTAGAAAAAAATAAATGTGCAAGTGCACCATTTGAGCTTGTACATTCTGATATATGGGGACCATCATCTGTTGTTTCTAAATCTGGTTATAAATATTTTGTGACATTTGTGGATGACTACTCTCTTGTTGCTTGGTTATTCTTAATGAAAAATAGATCTGAACTCTTCTCTATTTTTTGTACTTTTCATGTAGAAATTCAAAACCAGTTTAAAATATGTATTCAAACACTAAGGAGTGATAATGCTAAGGAGTATACTGCCCATACCTTTAGCTCATACCTGAGTCAACATGGCATTCTACATGAAACATCATGTGTAGATACCGCTGCACAAAATAGGGTGGCTGAAAGAAAGAATAGAAACCTTCTTGAAACTGCTAGAGCACTAATATTTCAAATGAATGTTCCAAAAGTCTACTAGGCCGATGCAGTGCTAACTTCCTGTTTCCTTATTAATAGAATGCCTTCAACGGTTCTTAATTTCAAGATTCCTTACAAAGTGTTATGTCCTAACAAAGAAGTATATCCCATTAAACCAAGGATATTTGGGTGCACCTATTTTGTGAGAGATGTAAATCCTCAAGTAGGAAAACTGGATCCTAAGTCTTTAAAATGTATATTTGTTGGGTACTCAAGACTGCAGAAAGGATATAGATGTTACTGCCCAAGTCTAAATAAATATATAGTATCAATAGATGTAAATTTCATGGAAAAAAGACCATTCTATCAAGCACCACACACACCAAGTCAGGAGGAGACTGATGAGTATATGGTCTACTCCACTTTTCCATCTCAAGAATCTGAACCAGATACTGAGAGTGATACAACTTCTGGAACCATCAGTGAAAGCTCTACACCAATAGATCCAAGTTTGGATCTCCCCATTGCTCTTAGAAAAGAGAAAAGGAAATGCACCTATCCCATCTCTAATTACATGTCATATGATAATCTCTCACCATCATCTTACATGTTCACCACTTCCCTAGACTCTATCTATACTCCTAAAACTGTTGTTGAAGCTCTATCCAAACAAGAATGGAAAGAAGCTATGATTGACGAAATGAATGCTTTAGAAAAGAATAATACATGGGATCTGTTTAAGCTACTAAAGAATAAAAAGGCAATTGGATGTAGATGGATATATTCAGTTAAAATGAATCCAAATGGAACAGTTGATAGATTCAAGGCAAGACTCGTGGCTAAAGGATATGCACAAGTATATGGTATGGATTACTCAGAAACTTTCTCTCCAGTGGCTAAGATGACTTATATTAGATTATTCATAGTATTAGCAGCACATTATAATTGGAAGCTTCATCAACTGGATATGAAGAATGAATTTCTACATGGTGATCTCAAAGAAGAAATCTATATGACTCAACCGCCTGGATTTATTGCACAAGGAGAAAGTGGCTTGTATGCAAATTGAAAAAAAACTCTCTATGGACTTAAGCAAAGTCCAAGAGCTTGGTTTGGAAAATTCAATCAAACTCTGGAAGAATTTGGAGTAACCAGATGCAAGAGTGATCATTCAGTGTTTTATAAGAATTCTGAAAAAGGTATACTTCTATTAGTTGTGTATGTAGATGATATCATAATAACAAGAAATGATGAATAAGGAATTGCTTCACTTAAGCAATTTATCCACAATAAATTCCAGACTAAAGATTTAGGAGAGTTAAAATATTTTCTAGGGGTAGAAGTTCTAAGAAGCAGTAAAGGAATTTTATTGTGCCATAGAAAATATGCCTTGGACTTGTTATCAGAAATTGGAAAACTAGGCACTAAACCACAAAGCACCCCTATCTTGCCTAATAGTTATCTAACATCTGAAGGAGAACCATTGGATGATCCATAAAGATATAGGAGACTTATAGGCAAGTTGAACTATCTAACCATAACTAGGCCTGATATTGCCTTTGCTGTGAGTATGGTGAGTCAGTACATGGCTTCACCAACAAAACAACACTGTCAAGCACTGGAACACATATTAGGATATCTGAAAGGATCTACTGGCCAATGTATCATATATGCCAACCATGGTCATATGAGGATTTAAAGTTTTGCTGATGCTGACTGGGCTAGATCAAAGGATGATAGAAGATCAACCACTGGATTCTGTGTATAAATTGGAGGGAATTTAGTATCATGGAAAAGTAAGAAACAACATATTGTATCAAGATCAAGTGCAGAATCTGAGTATAGAGCAATGTCCAAGGCAGTGTGTGAAGTTATGTGGATTAAACACTTAATGAAAGAGTGTAAACTTGAGTTTGAGCAACCTGCAAGACTATAGTGTGACAATAAGGCAGCCATTCACATTGCATCGAACCCTATATTCCATGAGAGGACCAAGCATATAGAAGTTGACTGCCATTTTATTTGAGACAAAATTCAAGAGGGAGAAGTAATTACACACTATGTCCATACTCAAGAGCAACCAGCTGATCTTCTAACCAAGGCATTAAGTGGAGATAGAATTAAATACCTAAAAAGCATGTTGGGTTAAATAGATATATATAACCCAACTTGAGGAGGAGTGTAATGAAACAATATATGTATATGTATTTATCTGGTTGCCGGTCCAGACAGTATGCTTGGTGTTTTGGTAGATCTGCTTGCAGTCAGGATTAAGTTTGCTTGGAGTCAACTTGGAGTTAGTTTGGGTAATGGACCTCATATGCTTGCTGGTTACTTCATTGGTGATGTGGTTAAGTCTGGTCCCTGTCTATGTTAGTTTGTGTGTCTATGTTAGTTCCTTTCCTAAATTAGCCTTTCCTGTTTTTGTTTTGGTTCCAGAACAGTGCCTTAATGCTTGTACATGTATCACCGATACATACATACATACATATATATATATATCAGTGTATCTTCTTTTACAAGGGTTAATGAAATAACATGAAAGAAACTCAGATCTGATTAATGGCTTCTAAATTCTTGATTCATCTTGTTCTTTTTCTTATTCTTGCTTAGATCCAAACTCATTAACAAGAGGGAAACAAAAGAATTTAACATCTAAATTATACAAGAAATTTTCAAATGATAGTATTTCTGGAATAAAAAAATCAAGCAAGCATTGTGAATAATATGAAAAGAATGCCTACTTCAGATTAATAAAAATTGTAGTATAACTACTACATAATAGAAGGTAAAGAGAAAATGTAACTAATATGTCCTCTTTCTCTTCATTTTATTTTGAACAACCCGTTGTTGTTTTCAGGTCTAAAATTATCTTATGTACTCCCTTTCTTATGTAAACAGCTTATATATTTCTAATAACCAATGCACAACAGGAGTAATGTTTCATGGATGAGGAGAGAGTATTTGCAAGTATTATATTTTTTAAGTGATGTCAGGTTCAATTCAGTAACTAATTGCTATAAATTTGATTATAGTAATGTCAGGTTCAGCAATCTAGATTGCTACGAATTTGACTATAAAATATATCCACCACCAATAAATTTATTGCATATGGACATATAATAGATTTGAGATATGATGCATACAGACTATTAATATATTCAAGGTTTGCATAATGGACTACTTTGAGCTTCTTATAAGAAATATAAGTGAGATACACATATCTGAGTTTACCATATTGATTATCAGTTCACTACTATTAAACAAATATAATCTTTAGCTATAAGACTTCTTTTGACAATTATAATTAGCTACCTAACCAAGGTGGAACCAACACCCAAAATATTACCCAGTACATAATATATATTTTAATATACTATTAAAACTGATTGTTATCTAGTTCGATTAAATAAAAGTTCCAAATTTAAATAAATATGAGATGTGGTAGGAAGAATTATATCAAAAAAATTGATAGCTAAATATAAACCATAAGAAGCATTTGGCAAAATAGCAATAAATTTGAAGCCAACACCCAAAATTAGATCTGGGTAACTAAAATAATGGAGAGTCGATATTTAGAACATCAAGAAGCTTTTCGAATTCTTGATGATATTCCTCCTCTACGGTTTATAGTAGAAAATATTAAGTACTTAAATCAGTAAAAAAATAATTTAATATAAGACTTAACTGACATGTATATACATATCCATATTTTGGTTGGCGTATATTGCTAAAACCAAATCCTATCTAATCAGTTGAAAAACAATGAACCAAATCCGCCATCTGAATTCAAAATATTCCGAGTAATACAGTATCCAAACTGAATAGAAATAACATAAATGAAGATCTGAATATGTAAGTTTATGATCAGAATCTGTAAGACGAATATGAAGACATACGCAAGTCGAACAAATTAAGGAGTTAAATTAGGTTTGAAAATAAAAAACAATAGATCCGAAGAATTGAAAATTGCCTTAATAGGGGAATGGAGGAGAAATATGAAACTGGGCAAATTAAGGTGGAAGTTTGCATACAAAGGAAGAAGGAAGGAAGCAATCGTTGATTTTCACCTCGGTCGATATTTGTCTCCATTATCTTTTGAGCTAGGGTTTTATCGAATGGGTAGGAAGTAAATTAAGATTTTTATTTATTAAACGTGAGTACGTGCATGAACGAATAGGAAGAACGAAGAAACTAAGAAAGCGACTGTTCATTTCCCAAATTCCTATGTGCCCTCAAAACCTAACTCACTAATAATAGTATAGTATATATATATATGTGTGTGTGTGTGTGTGTGTGTTTAGAACTTGGTTTAATTCCCACAGTGATATATGCAAAAAGAAAGGATTGAACTCTATACATTATTTGTGAGCGCCGCATGACCTAACCAACCACGCTACCCAGCAGGTAATATATATTTGCTTATATATATGTGTGTATATATATATAATCTCATATTTAAAAAATATTAAAAGTTCTATTTTTATATATATATTTATAAAATATTTTGATGAAATAGATAATCATAATTATTTTGCGAAATTACTATTCTTACTTAGTTATAATATCAAATATTTAAATTTAATATTTCGAACTTAAAATCTAAATATATTTTCTTAAAATAGTCATGTTTGTTTGAAATTTAAATATAAGATATTTTGACCTAATCAAATATGATTAAATTTAAGATAATTTTAAATGTTGAATTTCAATTTAAAGTAATACCACTAAACTTAGTTAATTAAATGAATTAAAAATTCATATGTATACACACAAACAAATAAAAACAATTTTGAACTAAATATATTTATGCATATGATTTTATAATTTAAAAATATATAGCAATATAATATATATATATATATATGTTTCTATACATATATATATGTATGTATATACTTAGAATATGTGTATACAAACAATATACATATATCTTAGTATATTTATACATATGCATATACTTAAGCATATATATATATATATATTTCTTAATATGTATATGAAATTATCAACTATATATATACATACATATACATATACATATATATATATATATGCAAGTATAATATATGTGTATATACAATAGATATAAATCTTAGTTCTATATGTGGATGTAATGAACCAGGTTTGAGAATTGCTTGTTAAATAAAATATTGAATAATTTAAATTGTAATTTTAAATAAAGTTTTTAACTTTTCAAGTATTGGATTTTGAAGATAGTAGAAATTTAAAAAATTCTACGATAAAAGAATTATTAAGAAAATTATGTGGTAAAATAATATATATATATATATATATATATATGTATATATATTATGGAAGTAATTATTATGTTATTTGAAAATTATGATGTTTAAAATTTTAAAGTTTGAAAAGTTTAAAAGTTTAAAATAGAAATGGATTATTTAAAATTCTAAAATGGTGAAATTGTAAATTAAGATATATTGAAAAAAATAAAATATGAAATTAAATTTTTTGAAATTAATGAATAAATCCACTATTTTATAATAAAGTGGAATTTTTACTTTTGAAAATCATTTAGTTATTTATAAAAGAATTCTAAGGATGTTTAGTTGTGAATAATCATTTTAGAAAGGTATTTGAAAATTGATTATTTCATATTATAAAAAAGTGGGTAAAGAATGTATTTAAAGATTGATTAGAATCATTAGTTGAAAGTCTCGCTTTAGAAATTGTTTTGGGAAAAAAACATTGTTTGCAAAATATTATAAAGAATGGAAGAAAGGGGAAAAATAAAACAAAGTAATATTAGCTTAATTTATCCAAACCAATCAACCCCATTAGGCATGTAAAAGAAAAAGAATTTCTTTCTCCTCACTCACCTTACGTTCAGAATCTTGCGATAAGAAAGAAATGAAAAGCTCCTTCTCCATTTATTACCTCTAGAACTTAAGCAAAAGTCGCCTTTTTAAATTCAAATAAATTCTTAGAAATTCCCATATAATTCAGGTAATGTTCTCAAACCCTATTACATCCCCAGGAAGTTTTGATTTCAGTTTTGAGTGGAATTAGTTTAATTCCATCTTATTTAAGTAATCCAGATTTTAGATTAAAATGGGAAAAGCAAGGTCATTCTTCTTGAATTGGCAAGCTTACACAAGGAATAAGGTCAATTATCACTCACAACCATTCTCCGGACTATGGCATGTTGATTGAAATGCTAATATTTGGGTTTTAATTTGAATTTCTACTGTGATATTTGCTGATATTATGTTTTATTGTTCGCTGAAATTGAAATTGGATGAATTTGCAAACAATGCTCTGCCTATATGATTGTTTGATGACTTATTTATCTATATTGGATACATGCATGTCTATGGGAACCTTAGAAATCCCCTAGAACGAGTCTTCGTTATCCAAAATCGATGAAACATCGATCAAATTAATTTTCCTGGATCTAAATAGCTCTAGGAATATACAAAACAGGTGAACCAGTACCGCGCACACTAATCCACCGATGGCCTAACCTTGGAGCAATTCAGCTCTAGGACTAAAACTAAGTATTGTTTCTTCTTCTTCTTTGTTTATTCGATTTTTTGCGATTTCCAATATTCGAATAAATGATTTCCCTCCAAGTGTTTTAATTAACTATAAAAATTGGATTAAAAAATTAAATATTAAATAAAAATATATCCTTTTAAGTATCCTTGTGGATTTATATATATATATATATAATATACACACACAGAGGATTTATATAGACACACGCACACAAAATATATTTTAGATTTAAACTTCATATTAAACTTTATATATATATATATATGTATATATATATATTTGTGTGCATGTGCGTGTAACAACCCGTACCTTTATGGGCCTAAATTTCGAGAAAAATTAGAAACCCAAGTCCATCAAAGCACAGATCGTTGGATTTGGTACCTGCAAATAAGCATGTGCATTATTAGAGATTGATAAAAATATAAACTCATAGCAGAAAAAAATAATAGGATAAGAATACTGATTATGAGTACTACCTTGGAATTAATTGTATTCCTTGGATAGCAGATTGTCACATCAGCATCGAGCATGAGAGAAAATAAGACTTCTCAAAACAACTAAACACATCCAGCACCAGTGACCTATTCCTCTAAATCTATCTTGTGGGTTGTAATAAGGAGGGGGTCAGAACAACGTTCGGGTGATTTGAAAATCTATAAACTATCCATAACATAAATTTATATTGATTGGTTGCGATTTAAAGTCTTAACAGTGTAAGAGACTGTATCCAAGCCACTTAATATCTCATTAATAAGGACTACGCAGGCCTCTGACCATTTAACACCTATTTATAAGCAGGCTGTGACGCCCCACCTCTATACCCACGCTAGCCAAGGACACTACGAGGTAATGCCGTCAACTAGCACGGAGAATAAGGCTGTTGAGGAGCGACCATCTGTATAATTGCTTTGTGCGAGTACCGATATGCCAGATAAAAATATAACTTTTCATCTCAAGAGGAAATCCGACATACCGATACAAACTCAAAGCTACTACACAGTGGCTATATGGACTTTAGAAACAAATATAGAAATAAACATAACACAAATCAGTCACAGACAATTCATATCACAAAGGCGGAAATAGATATGAATATAACACATGAAAGTGTACATCAGAGTAGTGGTCAAATAAGATCCACAATAACACAAAAGAATAGATACAAGTGCAAGACAACATAATATGTATACATCAAGGAGTCTAAATCTCAAATGTATACAACAAAAACTACTAAACTAGAGTAGTTAGCCAAAAGTCAGATGATGATCCCATATAAGAAGACATGAGGAAGCACCTGTAAAATCTCAGTCTGACCTGAGTATTATTTAAGAAGAAAATAATAAACGGATCAGTCTTGCTATAAATATCAGATAAAGTGATATAGAATAAGAGATATGACAAAAACGTATGATAACCATAAAGCCATACTGTGATAAGTATCTAATCAAAAATCAATCCAGAGATTAATCAATATCACAAGAATCTTCTCAAAGATTAAAAAGAATGTCAAATTCATAATTTAATTCACCAAGCCACAATAAATGACATACATATCAATACCAACTGAAAAAGGTGGTGAAACATAAATCCCAGAAATCAATAATTAGAAATCCAGAAATCATAAGAAAATAGGATGGCCAATCCCATAAACTGAACATCGACGCACCTAGAAAGATACGACCCATGTAGAGTCTAGCATCGATACACCTAGAATGACGCACCCCATGCAAAGTCGAACATCGACGCACCTAGAAAGATACGCCCAATGCTCTAGCATCGATACACCTAGAATGACGCACCCCATGCAAAGTCGAACATCGACGCACCTAGAAAGATACGCCCAATGCTCTAGCATCGATACACCTAGAATGACGCACCCCATGCAAAGTCGAACATCGACGCACATAGAAAGATATGCCCCATGCTCTAGCATCGACGCACCTAGAAAGATACGCCCCATGCATAAATAAACATCGACGCACCTAGAAAGATACGTCCCATGTAATGTCTAACATCGATGCACCTAGAAAGATACACCCCATGCAAAGTCGAACATCGACGCACCTAGAAAGATATGACCCATGCATAGACGAACATCAATGCACCTAAATAGATACGTCCCATGCCCCGACTTATTGAGCCGATTGCTCCACGAAGTAAATAAACATCGACGCACCTAAATAGGTACGACCCATGCGAGAAATAAACATCGACGCACCTAAATAGGTACGTCCCATGCGAGAAGTGAGACGAAGCTCAATAAAACGAGGAACAGTCCTCCACGTGGACAAAGAGACATCGCACATTGCTAGTCTAAACCATAAAATGATCATCATCGATCATCAAGAAGTGTCAATTACACTAAGCTAGTAAATATATGAGTTTAGCTTCATGTCCCACAACCACTTGCTTAACTTAAATATTTACGAACAAATTGTAGATCTCCACTAGAAAATTGTCACAAGAGATTCAATCGAACAAGTCCAAAAATTAACCGACGAAGTAAACGCAAGCGTTTCATACCACTTGTTTTGCTAAGCCGCTTAATTATATTTTCTCATACGAATGAGGTAAAGGTATATATACTAATAGATTAGAAAACGGTTTTATGAAGGAGCTTTGTATTAAAAATAGAGTTGAAATCATCTTTGTAAAAGAGTTTGAATATTTACTACTAGTATAGAATCCTTTGTATTTAGAAGTGACAAATCATAGAAATGATTTTAGAAACAATCAATCATAAAAAATTCACATTCGAAGATGTGAATAAAATCCAAAGAAATCGATACCAAATCCATCAAAATGGACATTCCAAAAATCCCGAAGAAAAGGTCATCAAAGTCGATAATAATTGATGACAATAAGTCGGATCAACAAAAATCGATAAACAATGGAAATTCAACTCAAAACAGCCCAAAATAGATTATGAGAACAGTTCCAGACGTCTGGGGGATTGATCCAGACGTCTGGCCCTAAGTTCTGGCCCAAAATAGGCAAAACTGCACATTTCAGACGTTTGAAATTTCAAACCAGACGTCTGAACCCCTAACTAGACGTCTGAATTTTGTCTCTGCCTTTTTGCGTTTTCCAGGGACCAATTCCAGACGTCTGGATTTTCCAACCTGATGTCTGAATTTGAATCCAGATGTCTGAAATTCAATCCAGACGTCTGAAATTTCCTGGTAGGCAAAAATCAGCCTAGCACAAAAAGGGCGAAAATCCAAAATGGAAGCGATCGGACGAGCGACGAAGACTAGGGATTTATGCCAAGCGACAACCCAGCCTTATAGACTCTTCGATGCACACTAAAAACATGATCAAACACCATAGCAATGATTTTTTAAGGATTTAACTTCGAAACACCAAAAATTGAAATATTCTCAAAACCAATCCGAATCAAAGCAAATGCACATGAATGAGAGTTAGGAATTCATGCCTAACACTCAAAGATAATCATAGACTAAGATGTGAGATAAAAATCTCACCTTTTCACAAAATCAATGAAGAAGAAGCTATAGAGCAATGGCAAGAACAATCACTCTTCAATTCCAACCCAACAAGCTTGAATCTAAGCTTAAAAGAGAAACATTTCCTAAATTAGGTTTAGGAAATTTCTGAAATGGAGTGGAGAAAGAGTTGGAGAAGATGAAGGGAAGGCTTACCAAAGCTTCTTCTTGAATTTGGAGGTAGAAGCTTGAATTTGCAATTGAAGCTAGGGCTTGGAGTTTCTAATTTCCAATCTCTCTCACCATTGTTGATGAAGCTTGAATGTATTAGGAATTAGAAATGAAGTAATGAAGAGTTGGAGTGGAGTTGGGTTGATAAAACCAGAATTGGGCAAATGGACTGAACCAAACCCAAAGTCCAAAGTGAAAAAGTAGCAAAATTCTACTAACTCCAAACATATCGAAGTTTATACTCAAAAAGGTCGCAAACGGCATTTTGAACTTAATGGAAGTGGTCTCGAGTCCTAATTCGACTGTTTGCAAAAAGTAGCTTTTCGGACTTCAATCTGATTAACGATTCTATATTTAAATAAAATATTTAAATATTCAATTGTAAAATATGCGGGTTGTTACAGACTCCCCTCCTTAAAGAAATTGTGTCCTCGCAATACTTAAGAAGAAAATAAAGAGTAACAACCATAAAAGCATATCAACACAAGAGAAAATTTGAAATAAGAAGTTCACCATAAAGTGCACGAAAGAGTTAGCCCGAACGTGTTCGCTCGATGAATTCTCTGGATTCCCAAGAAAAATCCTTATGATTTGAGAACCATTGTACTCTCACAAGAAGAACATCTTTATTTCGAAGGCGCTCAACCTCCGAAGCAATGATGCGAATAGGATGTTGCTCATAAGTCAAATAGGCGAAACTTCAATTTTCACAATAACACCAGGCTCAAGAATAAAAATCGGAAACCTAGAATCATTTCCATAGTTAAAAGACATGGAAAACGTCAAGAATAGCAGAAAATTGAGACGGTAATAAAAAGGCGATAAGCCACGGAACAAATATGCTCGGTGATGGGAAAGGGACCAACATATCGAGGTGCTAACTTTCCCGATCGACTGAAAATGCACAACACCAATCATAGGTGAAACACGAATGAACACTAATAAGATCTGGACCTGAAACTAGCTTCTCACCGGCTTCAAGCCAACACAAAGAGAATCGGCATGGCCTTCCGTAGAGTGGCTCAAAAGGTACCATACCAATACAAGATTGGAAGCTATTATAGGAAGAAAACTCAACAAGAGAAATATAACTTTCCCAACTTCCACCAAAACCAAGAACACACGAACGAAAGAGATCTTCAAAAGTTGATTCACAGACTCTATTTGTCCACCGGATTGAGGACGATAAGCGGTGCTAAAAATTAAGCTTTGTTCCCAAAGCTTTTGAAGATCATACCAAAGTCCACCAGTAAAATAATGGATCATGATTGCTAATAACAAAAGTAGGAACTCCATGCAATTTTAGTTTGACATAGAGTTTAGCCAAGAGAGGTATGGTCCAAAAGAGAAGGACGAGCCTCACGGCTACACAAAACAAGAGATGAACATAAATTGGATTCACGATCTTGAATCTCACAAGTGGATAAAGTCTCGAGATCATTCCATCCAGATATCATCATAGAAACAACTACTTGTTGCTTTAGGCTAAGTGCATTGGCAGCATGATTCCCCTTCCGGGAGTATAAAGAATATCAAGATCATAAGATGCAAGGAACTCGAGCCAACATTGTTGACGCAAATTATGTTCCTTTTGAGAAAATAAACATTTCAAAGATTTATGATCGGATTGGAGAACAAATTTCTTCCCTAAAATAATGATGTTAAACTCTAAAAGTGAAAACAATAGCCGCAAGCACTAGATCATGAGTGGCATATCTAGTCTCGATCGGCTTCAATGATTTAGAAACAAAAGTGATAGCACGTTCTCTTTTGCAAGAGAACGGCATCCAAACCAATACGATTAGCATTGGTACAAAAGAGAAAATCTTGGTTCCCTTCGGGAATCACAAGAATAAGAGTATCGGAAAAGAATTGTTTCAAAAAAATCTTCTTTCCCGAAAAGCTAAAACTTTCAAAAATTACATTTATCTTTATGTAATAATCTTTCTAGAAAAATTTACATTTTTACAAGTCAATATATCGTGTCAAATTGTCTCATCAAAGCGTTTAGGAGATTCCTATCGATAACGTTGATCAGGTGCATCGACCAAAATTCTTAAAGCACTCAATGGGCAATACAATCACAAAACCATCTTCCATATAATAAAAATATCTCTTAGAAGTTTTAAGAATATTCTTTTCTCATTGAAGAACAAAATCCAATTATACTTATAAATAAATCTTATGAAAAAGATTTGCAAAATTTTAAATTACCATTTCCATCCAAAATCAATAAATACAAAAATGAAGTCATCGAGATACTCATAGAAGACTCGATTTATAAAATGGATGAAATAAGTTGGACAAACTAAATGACATAATAAGTCATTCATAAGAACCATAACGAGTGCGGAATGCGGTAAGTGGATGCTAACTTCCGCAACTCGTAGCTAAAGAAAACCGGTGGCAAGGTCGAGCTGAAAAGACCTTAACACCTCTCAAAGGATTGCTTAGGTGATAATCCTAAGACAAGCTCAAAAATACCAGAACATCACACAACTATTTAGATGAGAGAAATAACACTTTCCTCATCATGAGGGCTTAAAGAATGAAATAATGCCACCAAAAATTTGAAAACGGAGTCACGAAGAAAAATAGAAATCTTCTTAACAGATTGAAAATGTCGAAGATGAATAATCCACACGGGACAAAGGATATGGCTTCATAATAATTAAGCCAATCCTTACAAAAGTCAATTCCGAAGCATAAGTAAAAATCGGCTCGGAAAGAAAAATCACATAAAATAATTTCGACATAAAAAAAACAAATCAAGTGTTGTAGATCCACCAATCCGGATTCGCAATCCTCAAAGAAGTCATCAAGCCCAGAAAGGTTTAAAGAAAAAGAATCACAAGTTCTTTTGATATAAAAATAATGAGATGAAAACCATATCAAAAAGAACTCGAATAAGATAATCACAAAATAAATGTCATCAAGGATAGAATGGATACCTTGACTAAGAAAAGAGTTGCTAGGGGCTTGCACAATATTTAGCTTTTTCATGTCCTTGTTCAAAAGTTTGGGACATGCAGATAAAAGATGACCCGGTTTCTTGCAATAGCGACAAGAATGGGGTTTCAGACACATATTCGCATAGTGTTCCTCAAAATTGCAATTGTAGCATCCTCCATGATTAGGGGTTGGAGTCTTTGCTACAAAAGTAGTTTGCTTCACTCTCTTATTGGGATTAAGGCTCTTGAACTTAATATGCCTCTTCTTGGAAGTCCCAATATCACAAACACTTCCTTTACTAACATCTTCATGTCGAAGAGTGATATCCACAAGCTGATTGAAAAAAACTTCAAGTTTCAAAGGTAAAATCTTTTCGGGGTTCTTACCCAAAGCACAGATAAACCTTTGATTCTTTACAAGATCCAAAAGTTGTTGGGCCGACATGAATACGCCATCCAGAGAAGGACTACTGGATTGACCAGCGCTAGGACTGCCAGAACCAACCATATCTTTTCTTTAAGAAAGAAAGAAAAGAAGAAGAAAAGGTTATTCTTAGAATGAATATCAAACAATCATGATTGATAAAACAAGGAATCATAAAAGAAAATAGGATAGAACGGGTCCAATTGACTCGAATAAATTCCTAAAGCACGAATCCTAAGAAAGACTTAGGACATGATCCTTGCTAAATTATTCTACATTGTTCCGAAGTTTGGCTCTAATACCAAGCTGTGACGCCCCACCTCTATACCCACGCTAGTTAAGGACACTACGAGGTAATGCCGTCAACTAGCACGGAGAATAAGGCAGTTGAGGAGCGACCATCTGTATAATTGCTTTGTGCGAGTACCGATATGCCAGATAAAAATATAACTTTTCATCTCAAGAGGAAATCCGACATACCGATACAAACTCAAAGCTACTACACAGTGGCTATATGGACTTCGGAAACAAATATAGAAATAAACATAACACAAATCAGTCACAGACAATTCATATCACAAAGGCGGAAATAGATATGAATATAACACATGAAAGTGTACATCAGAGTAGTGGTCAAATAAGATCCACAATAACACAAAAGAATAGATACAAGTGCAAGACAACAGAATATGTATACATCAAGGAGTCTAAATCTCAAATGTATACAACAAAAACTACTAAACTAGAGTAGTTAGGCAAAAGTCAGATGATGATCCCAGATAAGAAGACATGAGGAAGCACCTGTAAAATCTCAGTCTGACCCGAGTATTATTTAAGAAGAAAATAATAAACGGATCAGTCTAGCTATAAATATCAGATAAAGTGATATAGAATAAGAGATATGACAAAAACGTATGATAACCATAAAGCCATACTGTGATAAGTATCTAATCAAAAATCAATCCAGAGATTAATCAATATCACAAGAATCTTCTCAAAGATTAAAAAGAATGTCAAATTCATAATTTAATTCACCAAGCCACAATAAATGACATACATATCAATGCCAACTGAAAAAGGTGGTGAAACATAAATCCCAGAAATCAATAATTAGAAATCCAGAAATCATAAGAAAATAGGATGGCCAATCCCATAAACTGAACATCGACGCACCTAGAAAGATACGACCCATGTAGAGTCTAGCATCGATACACCTAGAAAGATGTACCCCATGCAAAGTCGAACATCGACGCACCTAGAAAGATACGCCCCATGCATAAATAAACATCGACGCACCTAGAAAGATACGTCCCATGTAATGTCTAACATCGATGCACCTAGAAAGATACACCCCATGCAAAGTCGAACATCGACGCACCTAGAAAGATACAACCCATGCATAGACGAACATCGATGCACCTAAATAGATATGCCCCATGCCCCGACTTATTGAGCCGATTGCTCCACGAAGTAAATAAACATCGACGCACCTAAATAGGTACGACCCATGCGAGAAATAAACATCGACGCACCTAAATAGGTACGTCCCATGCGAGAAGTGAGACGAAGCTCAATAAAACGAGGAACAGTCCTCCACGTGGACAAAGAGACATCGCACATTGCTAGTCTAAACCATAAAATGATCATCATCGATCATCAAGAAGTGTCAATTACACTAAGCTAGTAAATATATGAGTTTAGCTTCATGTCCCATAACCACTTGCTTAACTTAAATATTTATGAACAAATTGTAGATCTCCACTAGAAAATTGTCACAAGAGATTCAATCGAACAAGTCCAAAAATTAACCGACGAAGTAAACGCAAGCGTTTCATACCACTTGTTTTGCTAAGCTGTTTAATTATATTTTCTCATACGAATGAGGTAAAGGTTTATATATACTAATAGATTAGAAAACGGTTTTATGAAGGAGCTTTGTATTAAAAATAGAGTTGAAATCATCTTTGTAAAAGAGTTTGAATATTTACTACTAGTATAGAAACCTTTGTATTTAGAAGTGACAAATCATAGAAATGATTGTAGAAACAATCAATCATAAAAAATTCACATTCGAAGAAGTGAATAAAATCCAAAGAAATCGATACCAAATCCATCAAAATGGACGTTCCAAAAATCCCGAAGAAAAGGTCATCAAAGTCGATAATAATTGATGACAATAAGTCGGATCAACAAAAATCGATAAACAATGGAAATTCAACTCAAAACAGCCCAAAATAGGCTATGAGAACAGTTCCAGACGTCTGGGGGTTTGATCCAAACATCTGGCCCTAAGTTCTGGCCCAAAATAGGCAAAACTGCACATTTCAGACGTCTGAAATTTCAAACCAGACGTCTGAACCCCTAACCAGACGTCTGGATGGATTTCCAGACATTTGAATTTTGTCTCTGCCTTTTTGCGTTTTCCAGGGACCAATTCCAGACGTCTGGATTTTCCAACCAGACGTCTGAATTTGAATCCAGACGTCTGAAATTCAATCCAGACGTCTGAAATTTCCTGGTAGGCAAAAATCAGCCTAGCCCAAAAAGGGCGAAAATCCAAAATGGAAGCGATCGGACGAGCGACGAAGACTAGGGATTTATGCCAAGCGACAACCCAGCCTTATAGACTCTTCGATGCACACTAAAAACATGATCAAACACCATAGCAATGATTTTTTAAGGATTTAACTTCGAAACACCAAAAATTGAAATATTCTCAAAACCAATCCGAATCAAAGCAAATGCACATGAATGAGAGTTAGGAATTCATGCATAACACTCAAAGATAATCATAGACTAAGATGTGAGATAAAAATATCACCTTTTCACAAAATCAATGAAGAAGAAGCTATAGAGCAATGGCAAGAACAATCACTCTTCAATTCCAACCCAACAAGCTTGAATCTAAGCTTAAAAGAGAAACATTTCCTAAATTAGGTTTAGGAAATTTCTGAAATGGAGTGGAGAAAGAGTTGGAGAAGATGAAGGGAAGGCTTACCAAAGCTTCTTCTTGAATTTGGAGGTAGAAGCTTGAATTTGCAATTGAAGCTAGGGCTTGGAGTTTCTAATTTCCAATCTCTCTCACCATTGTTGATGAAGCTTGAATGTATTAGGAATTAGAAATGAAGTAATGAAGAGTTGGAGTGGAGTTGGGTTGATAAAACCAGAATTGGGCAAATGGACTGAACCAAACCCAAAGTCAAAGTGAAAAAGTAGCAAAATTCTACTAACTCCAAACATATAGAAGTTTATACTCAAAAAGGTCGCAAACGGCATTTTGAACTCAATGGAAGAGGTCTCGAGTCCTAATTCGACTGTTTGCAAAAAGTAGCTTTTCGGACTTCAATCCGATTAACGATTCTATATTTAAATAAAATATTTAAATATTCAATTGTAAAATATGCGGGTTGTTACATAGGTTATTGCCATTTAATACCTAACCCCAAGAAGAACTCCTCACTGGTACTTCCTAGCTAATATTGCTTGGAAATCTCATTAGGCTACTTAGTACTTCTTTTATAGGAGATAGGCGAACCCCATATCTAACTCAAACCAGAAGTGAACCCTTCCCGAGATATCCTGCATCACTCTTAATTATAATATGGAATCTCATTAGGTTACTTCTTTCGGTAGGAAGGCGGGCCCTAAGGTAGCCACTTAATACCTCAATGCTGAAGTAAACCTTTTTAGAGATATCCTTCAACGCTCCTAATTCCAAATTTGGACCATTAAATAATTTCCAATTAAGAAAGCAAGTCCAATCTGTCACATCGTCATGGGTCCTAGGATTAATTATATCTCACATCAGTAGTAAGTGCACCCGACTGTTGGTAGCCTCAAAGTGAAGTGCAGCCTTCCGTCGAGCGACTTTGCAGACCTCGCATCACTAATATACTAAGTCCAATTAACCATCCTAAGTCTTTACTTACGCTATCTTAGGTTGACATTGGACTTAGCTTACTAATTCCCTTTATATTTAAGGAAATAAGATTTACCTTAAATACTTATCTACCCATAAATCCACTTTCAATGCTCATAGATGTCAATTTGTCCATAAAATCCTAACAGACATTTCCTAGGATATTTATGTATGATTACTAATTTCAAATTAGCAACCTTTTTATATCTATTTCATTTTTATCAGTCTCATTAATCCATTTGTCTCTATTAATTGTAATTTAATACTATCCATTATTTCTCATTAATTATCCTTAAATTTAGGTTACAATCTTTCATTCACTATTAATTAATTAATAGAAATTCCTAATTTATTTCTCATTAATATGAATTACTACCTTTTCTAATGTTAACTATTCGCTTCCCTAAATATAATAATAACTAATGAACGTTATGCATAAATGATGCACGGACAAATGCTGTTCTTCTTTATTAACACAATAAATACGTATAAACTACCTAATAAAACTACCTACTCGTAACCAAATAAACTCCAGTCATAAATATGTAACTAGAATATGTTTTCCATATTTAATTTGCTGAAATTAAATTCCTTAGGAAGATTTTCCGCTATGATTTTCATAAATTGCTTTAAAACAAAAAGGAAAGATTGAATCCATTTGAAATTACAAGGAATGGATAATTTCTTTTTAATTGGAATAGATAGCGTAAACTATGGAGAATAAATCTGTACTTTACACGTCTCTTCCCCTTTTTTTTGTGGGTATTCCTTGTTAAATCAAACATCACCCTTTTGAATGGAAAGTGGAAAAAATAAATAAATTTATAAAAATCAAACAGATGTTCTTCCCATAAATTATACTATGAAAAATCTATAACCTAGCACAAATTAGGTAATAATCTAAAAATCCCATTTTACACCCAAGAACAGATTTGGAATAAAAATATACAACATTCAAATTATAAAATCATTGGGACTGATTTCCAAATCTAGATATATACATATGTCAAATTAGATCTAAAACAAGAATATGTAGGCAATAGTTTCTACACTAACTTAAGCCTACAATTCACAAATAAAATTGATTTAGGAATAAAAATCAAAAGTATGCCAATGAAATAGATTTAAAATCACAAACAATATATATAATTTCCCTCTCAACTTTTGAAAACATTCCAAATTTCCAGATTTGAAATGGAACCTTTAATTCATCTCCAAATCCTTTTTAATCCAAGAAATATAAATATAAATGGTATATACATATATTAGAATTACTGATCCGAGAAGAGATTTGGGATTTGGAGAGAAAATAGATACAAATATATGAATATATATATATATATATATATTACAACAAATACGCATATAGTTGATTCTATTCTCTTCTTCTTTTTCATTTCATTTCTATTCTTCTTCGATTTATATGAATATAGCTACAAAATCTTATTTTTATCATTTAGAAAGAAAGCGGAGAAGAAGAAATGGCAGAGCTTCGCTACTGCCTCTAGAAAAATATTAGAAGAGAAGTTTAACGATCCGCCAATCCGCATAATTTAAGTTGACAATAAACCACACATGTCCAACCCAAATTGAATGGAAAGAAGGATAGTCATGAGAAAGAAAGAAAGAAGATAAGAAGAAAAGAGAAAGAAACTATAAAAATTCTTGGAATCTCATAATCGCGGCGGAACAACGTAAATATAATATCAATGAACTTTACAAAACAGAAATTGGAATACATACATCCATCAGAGTACAACAACAAATCACAATCATCAGCCTGAACAGTTATAACAACCTATTCTCGCAAATACTAATGATTTCAACAACAAAGCAGTGGAAAACAAACATATATGTGAATTTGACTTGAAGACCTCCAACTAATTTCCTAAGCTCCAATGCATCCAAAGGCAATGTGTAAATATGCTCGGTCTGACCCGAGCATTATAATAAAAATAATACCCGAGTCAGTCTGGAAAACCAGTGTGAGAAAATACACCCAACTGGATTTTAAAGTTATAAAAACCTTTGAAATCAAAAGTATCTCGTAAGACTACACCGCACAGAAACATGAATAGGTTTTTATCTTACGATAACCAAAAAATTTCATATGAAATTCTTTGGTATTATAATAGTGTCTAGGATACACATACTTATTAATCATAGCCGAAATTGTTACATAAATTAAATTCCAATATAATAGGTATACAACTAAAACCGTAAAGGCTCATATTGGAGAATCAATTCCATACAATGACTAGGCTACTGGGGTACCGCCCATCACGGTGCATCTCTAGATAAAATAACACTGAGGTTGAACCTATCAACCCCTGCCAACACAGAACCTGCCTACCCTTCACTAGATAGTACCAAATATGATCACCCCTCCATTAATGGGCCTCGAAGCATACAAATGAGAGATAATAGCGACTCTAGATAGGGATGATTATACCCTACTTGGGAGCAACCCACTTAGCCTTACTGCATCTCCCCTGTTTTAGTCATTCACGGTTGATGAGGCTTGAGACTATGTTTACCGTTTATATAGCACTTCCCACTTGGAATGCTAATACCGCCCTCTAGGAAAAATGCAATACCAGCATTTATCCATACATGTTCATTCTAGGACTAGACGAAACACTTTGAGAGCTCCGTCTTCAATACCATCATCTTCAAGATATCTTTACTTCGCAATGCTTAAGTTGGATCAAAGTGGTTTTCAGATAACATATCTGATCCAGGTCTCTTCGAAACAACATTCGATAATTACCGCTAACCTCAACACTGGTTCTTTAGTAAATAAACAGTCAAAGATAAGGGCGGAGTTCACCTCCTAACTGTTAGTGGATGGATTTCCTTCTCATTGTCCTAAAAGAACGAAACAAGATTTATACGCATAGTATAGCATCATCAGCGATGATTGTGCCATATAACTCACGTGTTTCTCCAAGATATTTCCAAAGTTATGTTTTGGTTCCAAATTTGATAGTCGGTTATTTAGCCATCGAATAAACAAACATTCAAACCAGGATTTAAATTCCATAGGCCAAAACAAACAATGGTTAAGAACCAAGCAACACTAAGCCTTTTTTTTACAAATACTTCCCTTAACTCAAATTACTTCGTAATATTTGTACCAAAATACTTTTACAAAGATTCATTCACAAGACTTATATTTTCAATTGTAACGACCCGCTATTTTGGACTATTCGCATCCGCACATGTCGGACTTGAATAATTCAAAATAACGAATTGTTAATTTAAATTTGGCAAAATTGAACATATACAGTAAATAAATAATCACAGATCACATACACAGAGTAATAAGTGCGGCGGGAATAAAAGATAGTAGTTCATGAAGCTACTATATACATATCAGAGTTAAATAAGGTACAACAGATGTCTCGAATACAATAGTCAAATACAATATCAGAATACATCACTGGAATCAACTGAATATCTGAAAGCTGGATAGCTAGCTGGATCTCCAAGCGAAGCTCCAACTCCAAAGGCGAGTCTCAAATACTGGTACACTCAGTCTGACCTGAGCGTAAAGCAAAATACAAAACACTCGAGTTAGGATTAACATTCTTATTTCAATAAATCCAACTCAAGTGAAATAACAATCGAAATACAAGTAACTCAAAGGATGTTTGGAATAACCATCCTTTAAGGATCCGTTAAACTATCTACTATGTAGTAGTGTACGATAAGTAGATTGCGGCGCCCCACCTCTATGCTCACAATAACAAAGAGTATTAAAAGGAATACTGTCTGTTATTGCGAAGAATAAGGCTGGATAGGAGCGGCCATCTGTAGTTGGCCTTACACTAGTATTGGTTACCTCGATAGGAGTGGTATATATTTTTCATTTTTCATCATTTCTTTATTTACTCCCATCGACATACCCAATTACCAGTATAAAACGGACTACGATGGTTCATAATAGTTTAGGACAATATATATAATAATAACACAGATACAAAAGAATGCGGAACACAGATAATAAAAAGTCTCTTATATATATAATAACTGATGTCAGTTACAATACAGTTGACACAATACATATGATACAACTACAGCTGTCGACTCAAGAAGTTATATATACAAGTACATTATCGACTAATATACATGAATACATATCAACTTAAAACAGACACACTGACTACTACAAAAAAACGGAGACCACTTCAAAGATACGAAAAGTCTTCAAATAACTCGGGTCTGACCCGAGTATTAAATTCAAAAGAAAATAATACACGGGTCAGTCTAATTCAAACTCAGTTATTAATGCACAAAAGCAATAATAATCAATGTCAAATAGACGACAGCAACAGAAATCTCGTATATTCGACTCCTCGATAAGAGGATCAGATAACGGCAGATATAACACTAAACAGTGTCAAACAACAAATCAGTAAGTGTAAACCATCAGCAAAGATAGATAAAAAGGTTATCAATGAAGATGATATGAAAACTCCAGAATTGCCTAAACAGCAATTTACACAAATTCCAATTATTAAATAAATATTTAGAATCTCAAAATGATCAATCGAATCAAATTCCTGTGTGGCTGCAGTACACGCACGCGTGCACTGCCTCGCCACACGGTACGTCGTAACTGCAAAAGTCAAAGTGAATCCCAAACCAACAAAACAGCGTAAACAACAAAAATCTAATTATTTATACGATAATTAGAAAACATATAATCTAATTATCTAAAAGATAATTAGATATCGACAAAATCATCAGCTTAAACCAAAATCAGAATACAACTCAAATATTTTGGATTGGCAACATGAAAGAATGCCAACAATGGAAATCATCAATTATAACATCAAATCTGATTTGGCTGCAGTACACGCTCGCGTGTACTGCCTCGCCAAAATCAAATGTACACATGAAGTATACAAACCGCCAAACTCAAAGAAACATGACTCAACAGGTATGAATGGCCTCATCATCAAAGACAAAGAGACCAAAATGAAACTGCAACATGCACCAGTAACAACTACATGGAACTGGAGATTGCAAACTTAAATAGAAAATGCACATGAACATGATGGCAACAGTTCAAGGTAACAGTAACAACTCAAATGCAAACCATGTCATAATTGATACAGTGACAAATTGCATAAACAATTTCAAGTGTGCTACGAAGAATATGCAACATGAATATAGATATATCAAATTCAAATTGAAATGCATATGAACATGAAGTAGGCAGTTTATTAACTGGCAAGCAGGTGACACACAGCAATGGACAAAAAGTGTAGCAGTTCAAGGCTGAGAAGAAAACCAGCTAAGTAGCAGTTCGAACATCATGAACCAAGGAAGGCAATGCTCAAACAACTGTAACAATGCATAGTGAAGTGATAAACCAGAGTGTACATGAACTACAAGCAACCCAATGGAAACCTCAAAAAAAGTATCAGACTCGAAACAGAGGCAAGTACACAAAAATCCAAGTTTTATATGCAATTAAACAATGCAGTAAATTCATGTACACTTATATAATTGTATGCAAGAAACAATACATATGTACTCCGGTAGACTGTAAACTAGAAATGTCGTGATGGATCAAAGAATCAACAAGTGATATACACTGGGATATACAGTGCAAACAAGTACACAAGTTAATCTGAACAACATGGATGCAACTCGAGTTTCAGTTTAGTGCACTCAATCTACAAAAGTTTGAATATCACTAAATGCTCAGATTACATGAAACAACACTACAAGGCAACATATGTGACAACAACCAGCGATGACCATACAAATATGCAAATGTGTGCATACCAGTTCGACTTGCACATGAGTCACCAAATTTAACAGAGCAACGATTATTCAAAGTAACAACATCGGAAATTATAGGCAAAATTCTCCCCAATTCTCAAAGCCAATGATCAGAACAGGGAAGTACAACGTCAATGAAGGACCTAGTTAAGGCAACACTTACAACAGGTGGAAGGCTGCAATACTGTGGTCGAAACAAATTAAACAGATGAATTCCAACATCATAGATCAACAAATTTCAGGAAATCACATATACAAAACCAAGTGACCGAGTTCAATTATGAAGCAAATCGTGGTGGTTACGAAACCACATAACCGCAGTTCATCAGAGAAAGCAAGGCCGAAGCCAACAAAGCAATTGAAAATCAAGAAATTAGTAAACCCACAAAATCATAGTGACCGAAGTCATGGAAGCATATCGAAGTCAACAAGAAATTCTCGATTCCAAAAATGACAGAAAACAATGTATGAACAAGTCGTAAATCATCAACAACAAACAAAGTCGAACGACATAGCACAGTAGGATTTCACATAACAACATCGATTGCCAACATCGAACGAAAACAATGGCCAAGATATACAATATCGAATGAAAATCGAATTGCAGAAGCACTAGACTACGAGTGAATTAGATGTGAGTAAATAGGATTACTCACCTTTTTTCGATGAACAAGCAACAATTTCTCTTCGACGAATTGAAGTAGCCGAACACACTCCAGTTGACGAATGCAAGTCGAAAGCCCTACTCTGGCGGAAGAGACGAACGAAAGTAGACGAGGCTGTGATTATTTTTCTCGTTCGTTATGCTTCAGGGTTTCGAATCGAATTTAAAATGAAAGAGAGGGGATCGGTTTCTTCTCTTTATTTTGAAAAGAGGAACGAAGGAGAATGAATTCGTGCCACCATTTATTCTCGTTTGCTCTGATTTAGGGTTTCGTTCTTGAACGGAAAATGAAATAAAAATGGGAACGGTTACGTACTTGAGCAAATTATCACCGCCCCAATTAAAACAAGCCCCAAGATTACATATAAAGCCCATACCCTTTAACAAATTTCAAAAGAATTTCTACTTGATATAAAAACTCCAATAACCATTTTATAAAAGAATTTACACTGATAAAAGCACTTAACAATTTTTTTGAACGAATTTCAACTCGAATAAAATTCCAATTGCAATTGTCTAACAAATTAAATCGTCATTTAACGATAATCAACTGTTATGAAACCCCGGGTTGTTACATAGATAATGCCTATCAGTAATATAAGATATCAAAATAGTGTTAAGGCGTTACCATTATCCCCCTTAACACATTTTATATAAGCGTTATAGACTATACAACACTGTAAACTCCACCATAAACTAGTGGGATATCAGGGAGTACTCCATAGGTATAACACAAAACAAATCGTAGTGGTCGCGTATACAGGGGTACAAGTATGCCAAGGCACATGAGGCAATACCCAAGGTAGTGAAACTACCGTTTCCCTAATCCGGACTGCTGAGAACGCATCGCCGCAGCGATCGCAACACCGCGAAACAACACTCCCAAAATCAAGGGTGCACCAATCGACAACAAGTAATGAGTAGTTTTCGAAGAAGTGTGTTCGCTCGAGGTACCAACCCCCATTTGGCCCGGCACGGCTCCTGTTTTAGTCATTTCCAATTTGACACAAGTGTCAAGGCTATCCATTATCGTTCTCTTTCTTCAGTCATCACGTACATCATTCCAACCACTTCATTCTGGATCACACTCCACGTATAGTTATTAAAGTGGTTTTCGGTTTAGACAGTGAGTATGTCCCTAACCGATTCCGGTCTCTTTAATAACTTTCATGATTATTACACCAATTGGTCGTTTAATAAATTTCAAAACCAAATCAATTACAATTTCAATCAGAGTTTGTAAACCAACATTTCATTTGTCTTTCTACATCAATTTCCAAATTCACGTTTCAAAACTTCCAAATTACCATTTCAAAGTCTCATAATTCAAATTAAATATTTGATTTAAAACAATTCAAATATTGATTCAAGTTCATATATAAATTTCATTCCATAATCATTTAAATTAATTTAATTTAACATTCAAATCAATTTAAATTCATTGATCGATTTCATTCAATATTTGTTAAGTTAAATTTATCATTCAAAACAATTTCTATTTGATTTCCAATTCATTAAATCAATTAATTAAGTTCAACTTCATTAAATCAAAACTTACAAATTGCATTAAATTTAATTCATCAAATCAAATTCTTTACATTTCAAGTCTTACATTAATTTCAATAAATCACATTTTATTTCTTTTTAAAGAAATTCAGTTTCACTTATTTATTTACTTAATTACAAATTTCAAAACTCAGTTAATAATGAAACTTAGTTTCATTTATTCAAGAAGTTCAATTTCACTTAATAAAGAATTCAATTCAATTTAATCATTTAATAATTCAATCTCATTCAATTATCAAATAATTTTCAAAACTTAATTATTACAATTCAAAACTTGATTATTAATAATTCCAAAACTTAATTATTAATAATTCCAAATTTAATTATTAAATAATTAATTTCAAAACAACGTTCTTTCAATAACTACTATGTTAATATTTTGATTCAGATTATTAAATATTAACATTTCCTTTCATTAGAATTCAAATTCCAACTTTATTTCAGAAACTTATCATTTATTCAAATAAAATCTTTATTTTATTTATAAATCAAATCATTGACCAATCGGGTTTTATTTAATTCTCTACCCTAAGTAAAAGTTAAATTTGGGTATTTATCATTTCAACCCGATTCTAATTCAATTCAAAATCAAAGCATAGCAAAGGGAACTTGTAGTGTGATAACTGGGATGGTGTCAAAGTAAATAAACAAGCAATAACAACAATCAATATCAATCCAATAATCAATTCAAATAATCCCAAAATAATCATATTAATTCACATTGTTGTTTGTGCAAATTAATATAATTATTTTTAGAATCTACACTATCATTTCATGTAGATTAAAGATTATTACACTAATATTTATACGGTTATACACTTGACATTTATTATTCGATTTCATACAATCATAAATTCAAATGGTTCAAGGGTAATTAACCATTTCTACGTGTCAAATAATTAAACATTTAAGGGTCTTATTATTCAAATTAACTAATCAAATTCAACACATATGTCGATTCAAAATTTTAATTGTCCTACGTCAAATTCAATTTCATAATATTTATCACTTTATATATTACAATTTAACATCCAATAAAAACAACAATCAATCAATTATCAACCAAACTGTATTATCATCGCATAAATAATTAACAGATAATGGTGTCAGATGTTACAGGTGAACTGATACAGGTAATAACATATATAACAGTGTAATTAACTAACAGCAATATATTTCAATTGTCGTTTCAATTGAAATCAAATTTAATAAATAAAAGATTGTAAATCGTGAGTGATTGCTCACCTTTCGAGGTTAGAGAGATGAATAGACAACGAAGTCGAGTCACGGATCGCAAGCACGACCTTCGGAATAAACTAGATTGGCACGAATCATCGAGCAAAGCTGTTAAATAGGAATTGCCGAAATCAAATCAAATCAAAACATCCAACATAGCAATAATTACAAAACATGTCCTGCGTCAAAGTTTAACAATATAAGTCTGTTATCCCATTTTTGGTCAAAACTGGAATATCAATGTTGTATGCGTTTCCACCACGACCGAGCCAAGAAGAAGCAAGCAAGCATATATAAGTCTGGGATTTCACTCAAGGTTCAGAGTCCATTCGGTACTCCAACACTCAAGCCCATTCGGCAGTTTTCATTCGGCATTCCCAATGCCGAGGTCCATTCGGCATGTCCATTCGGCATTCTCCATGCCGAACCAGCCCATTCTCCTCCAATGCCGAACCAAGAAGCCTCTCCATGCTCCTACCCCCGAACCATGGTACCACCGATCCAAAACAACCACCGGACCAACTCCACCGGACCAACCTCACCATCTCACGACCGAACCATGTTGGTACCGGACCAAAGTCCTACCGGTCCAAACACCACCGGTCCAATCAATACTCCACCCACCGCCGAACCAGGGTGTTGCCGAACCAAAGTCGCCAGTCCAGATTTCGCCAGTCCAGATTTCGCCAGTCCAGATTTCGCCAGTCCAGATTTCGCCAGTCCAGGTTTCGCCAGTCCAGATTTCGCCAGTCCAGATTTCGCCAGTCCAGATCCACCAGCAGCTATATACCTCCAAGACCCCTGCCCCCCTGCCTCACTCTATAAATAGAGGGGCAGGGGTACAACAATGGGGGAGAGGGTTTTGAGAGCTCAAGCACGGAAGGAACTTTCAAACACTTTTAGATACTTGTATCAAAGCTTTGTACTTGTAATCTAAGGAAGAAAAGGAGAAATAACATATAAAGTGGACGTAGGCACATTCTGGCCGAACCACTATAAATCTGTGTGTCTTTTACAGTTTAGTCCCTGTTTTTTACATATTTGCATAAATCACCCAGATCGCTAAAAACAACATAAAATCAACTAATTCATACGACTTGAGGTGTTTGCCCATTTTTTGTGCAAACATTTTTGGTGCTTTCACTGAGAACTGAACTCAGGGATTCTACAGCTTGGAATTTGAATTTGAGAGTTTAGAGATTCGAATTGGAAGAGTCATGGCGAGACAATCAAGCAGAAGACCAACACCAGAGCAAAGTCAACAGGAAGGGAGTCAAGAGGCTTCCTCAGGAGCAAACCAAGCTTCAGTCTTCATCACCAGGGATGAGATGGAGGCCATGATGAGAAGACAAGAAGAGATGATCCAGAACTTGCTTCAACAGATTGGACAACTTGGAGCACGGAACCAAGGCGCAACTGGAGTTCAGAACGGAGCAGGACCATCTGGCGTAGCACCAGAGCTAGGGGGCACCCACGCAGAACATGTCGATCCGACCCAGGGAAGAGAGATGGGGGCAACACACGACAACTCCCGCGGACTCGGGGGGCAGGTCGAAGGCACTGAACAAGGACTACAGCTCGGAGACAATGACAGATTAGCAGAGATGGTTAGGAAAGCTATGAGAGGCGGTTTAGTAAACAGAGACTTGGAAGATGTAAATAGGAGTCCTTTTTCTTCGGCGATTAGGATGGCTAGGAACCCACCAGAATTCAAGCTACCATCGGTAGAGATGTACGATGGGAGGACAGACCCTGCGGTCCATCTTACTAAGTATATGAGGCACATGGAAGTGCTGGGGGCATCACAGGAGGTCATGGCCCGGTGCTTTCCACTGTATTTGACGGACATCGCAGCGTTATGGTTTAGGCAACTGGAGAGCGGCTCCATAGGAACATGGGCAGATTTAACTGAGAGATTCATGAGGCAATTCAGGGTCCATATTGCGAGACCTAAGAATGTGATGACTTTGGCAACCTTGAAGCAGAAAACTGGAGAGACTTTGAGGAGTTTTCTGACGCGATTTAATGCGGCAGCGGCATCAGTGGATCGACCAGATCCGTCCATGGTTATGATGGCGGCTGTATCTGGAATAGCTGATAGCACAGAGTTCAAGAATTCGTTAACTAAGGACCCGCCTATGAATCTAGGTGAGTTCTATCATGAGGCTGAAAAGTTTTTGCGTTTGGAAGATGCTAATGCAGAAAGAGGGGAAGAAGATGACGTTTACACAATCAAGAGCGGAAATCCACCTGGAAGGGGTGCGGAAACTAGCAATGGAAAGAGAAAGGCTGAGGATAATGATGACAGGACAAAGCGGCTACGAAGAGAGCCACGATTCACCACCTATTCAGAGCTGAATGAGAGTTTGGAGCGAATTTATCAAGATACAAGAGAGCGGGTTCCCTACCGTAGACCAATGCGAAGGGATCCAACCACTGACGAAAGGAGATCAGACAGATATTGTTTGTTCCACGACCTAAACGGTCATCATACCAACGATTGCAGGCATCTGAGAGATGAGGTGGAGGGACATATCAGGAACGGTATGCTTCTTCAGTATGTAAGGAGGCGAGCTCCAGCGGTGGAGCCAGAGCGACCACCATCTACATCAGCCAGGGCTGCCCCTGAACCAAGACACCATTTGGTTATCCACTGATTTAAATAACGATGAACAAGTCGTAAACTTCCCACTAACAAAGTTAAATCATTTACACATGTATGAGATCTCGAACGATCTCCAGGCATGCTCTGAATGATCATTGACTGTTTCACAGTGAGAATTTACACTTTGACATCTTTGCTTTGCTTTTGTTTCGTTTTGATTTGAACATTTAGACTTGGTTTGTTTGAACATTTCTATTTCTAAACTTAGCTGTTGAATGGGTATTTGGTTCTGATAATTCTGAAATGGCTAAGCTACTTACACGTGTACGGGGTCGCGAACGACCCTTAGGCATGCTCTGAGATGGCGATAAACCGCCCTGACAAAAAGATCCAGGGACCCACTCGAACGTGAACCTGGTATTGACAATATTAAGCCCCCCCGGGCACACCTATTCGCCTCGAACAGGCACCCAAACAATCCAGGGACCCACTCGAACGTGAACCTGGCATCAATAATATTAAAGCCCTCCCGGGCACACACAACTCGCCTCGAACGGCACCCGATCGCGAACGGTCACAACTCGCCTCGAACGGCAAAACTCGCCTCGAACGGCACAAAATTCGCCTCGAACGGCAAAAATTCGCCTCGAACGGCAAAACTCGCCTCGAACGGCACAACTCACCTCGCCACAAATGGCTCGATCGCGAAAGGTCGCCATTTGAGGTCCACCCCCGACCACCAACAGTCGCACCTTACCACGAATGGCTCGATCTCGAACGATCGTCATTCGAAGTAAGGCGCTTGACCGCGAACGGTCACATTTCACCCCAAGTGGCTTGATCGCGAACGGTCGCCATTTGAGGTCCGCCCTCTGACCGGGCTCGGTCGCACTTTACCTCGAATGGCTCGATCCCGAACGGTCGTCATTTGAAGTAAAGCGCTTGACCATGAACGATCACATTCCACCGCAAATGACTCGATCTCGAACGATCGTCGCATGGATTTAGACGCTTGACCGCGAACGGTCGCACTTCACCTCAAATGACTCGATCGCGAACGGTCGTCATTTGAAGTTAGGCGCTTGACCATGAACGACCGCGCTTCATCCCAAATAGCTCGATCACGAACGGTCGTCATTTGGGGCCATATAAAATTATCAAGTTCTTTACAGGTTGTTGATAGGATATGAACATCCAGCTCATGGCATTACAAAACACGCCTTCCTACCGCAAGGCATATTTTGGGGGGCAAAGTGTTATCCCATTTTTGGTCAAAACTGGAATATCAATGTTGTATGCGTTTCCACCACGACCGAGCCAAGAAGAAGCAAGCAAGCATATATAAGTCTGGGATTTCACTCAAGGTTCAGAGTCCATTCGGTACTCCAACACTCAAGCCCATTCGGCAGTTTTCATTCGGCATTCCCAATGCCGAGGTCCATTCGGCATGTCCATTCGGCATTCTCCATGCCGAACCAGCCCATTCTCCTCCAATGCCGAACCAAGAAGCCTCTCCATGCTCCTACCCCCGAACCATGGTACCACCGATCCAAAACAACCACCGGACCAACTCCACCGGACCAACCTCACCATCTCACGACCGAACCATGTTGGTACCGGACCAAAGTCCTACCGGTCCAAACACCACCGGTCCAATCAATACTCCACCCACCGCCGAACCAGGGTGTTGCCGAACCAAAGTCGCCAGTCCAGATTTCGCCAGTCCAGATTTCGCCAGTCCAGATTTCACCAGTCCAGGTTTCGCCAGTCCAGATTTCGCCAGTCCAGATTTCGCCAGTCCAGATCCACCAGCAGCTATATACCTCCAAGACCCCTGCCCCCCTGCCTCACTCTATAAATAGAGGGGCAGGGGTACAACAATGGGGGAGAGGGTTTTGAGAGCTCAAGCACGGAAGGAACTTTCAAACACTTTTAGATACTTGTATCAAAGCTTTGTACTTGTAATCTAAGGAAGAAAAGGAGAAATAACATATAAAGTGGACGTAGGCACATTCTGGCCGAACCACTATAAATCTGTGTGTCTTTTACAGTTTAGTCCCTGTTTTTTACATATTTGCATAAATCACCCAGATCGCTAAAAACAACATAAAATCAACTAATTCATACGACTTGAGGTGTTTGCCCATTTTTTGTGCAAACAAAGTCTATGTGCTACCGAGATCGAAATGGTCTGAAATTTGGTATGAATAAAGATCAAAACTTGTATTTCAAACTGCAAAAGAATCACTTGATTTGGACAGGAGACGAGAAAGTTACGATGTCACGAACATAGACTCAGGCCATGTTGCGACTGTCAAATGTTCAGGTCTGGAAACCCCTCTGGGTCTGACTTTCAGGTAAGAAACAGAGAACTGAACCACCTCATATGAAGCTAATATTTTATATACAGAAAGTAGAAAACTTTATCTTTTAAACAAAAAGGGAATCACTGTATTCCAACGTAAGGCGGAAGAGATACGATACGTCAAACATGAACTCAGGTCGTGTTTGCAGCAGTGTAAAATAATTAGTACAAAAGAACAACTACCTGGGTCTAACTTCCAAATGAGAAACAGAGGATCAAATGACCTCGCATGAAGCTGAAAATTGGTAAACATAAAATAGAAAACTCAATCTTTCCAACAAAAAAAAGAATCACTGTATTCCGATGTAAGACGGAAGAGATACGATGCGTCAAACATGAACTCAGGTCGTGTCTGCAGCATTGTAAAATAATTTCAAGTACAAAAGAACAGCTGCCTGGGTCTAACTTCCAGATCCTCGACCACTAATCAAACGATGTCGGATTTTGCTGAAATTTGACATGCATAAACTAGGTAACTTTGACTCTTTTGTAAAAATAGAATCAACCCATTCCGGTAAAACATGAGTGAGATATGATATCGTGAATAGGAAGTCTAACTGCTGTTCAGAAAAAAAATAAACATGCAAACAAAATCAGTTTGGTTGCAACTTTCAGGTATAAAACAGAGGACCAAACGACCTTGAATTGGACTGAAATTTTACATGCATAAACTAGAGAATCTCATCTTTCAATCAATAAAAGAATCATTGAATTTCGATAGGAAATGAAAGAGATACGCTATTATATACAACAACATATATATATTATACTTCAAAACTACACAAAAAAATCACAGTACTTGCAAAATAAAACGCAAGTTAAAGGAGAGGGGAACGGAAGGAGGGTAGCGGCAGCGAACTGGAGGCCGGTTCTGGGTTCATGCGGATCCAAGGGAGCGTGATGGCCAGAGGGTGGAAACAAGGAGGTCTCGGTGGAGTGGTGGCCTTGGGGTTCGGCTATGCTGGGCTTTGTGTGTTGCTGCCGTGGAGGAGGAACGATCGGTCGTGGGGCTAGAGGAGCAGCACATGGTGGAGCGGGTTCGGTTGGCAGAAAGGTGATGCGCTGGTGGAGAAGTGGAGGGGACTGTCACCGAGGCAAGTGGTGATTATGGTGGATGGTGGTCTTTGGCTAGGCGAGTGACGGTACACGGTGGAGCGAGAGAGGAGAGGTGTGGTGCTAAGCCGAGGTGCTGGAGGGTGAACATGGATAAAAGTGGTGGTTAGTGCATGGGTTAGTGGCGCCGTGTAGCCATGGATTTTCGGGAATGAAGGTTAGAAGCAGGAAGATGGGGAAAGCTACAGAGCCACCTATATATGAATGATATATATAAAATATTATATTCTCAAGTATTTGAGAAGAAAGTGGAATGAATAGAATGTTTGCCGAGAAAGTGGAATAGGCTTGCATAAAAATAAACTTATATTATTCTATTTTTAACAATATGAACGAACACGAAGAGACAACTGGTATTAAAACTTAATGGTAGAACATTGGGAAGGTTAAAAGCAATTTGTCATTTAAATATACAAAGAATAAATAACGTATTAAATTGAAAACGAACCAACCAAGAAGAGTTGAAGTGTTGGAACAGCTGGCTATAGATACGAATGCACAGGCTTTAGTAATATATATCGTTCATATTTATTTTATTTTCTTCACAGAGGTATGAACGGAAAGTGACATCGAAAAATGAACCGGGAATAGTACTGGGCAATAGAGAAAAGTGAGGGTTAGAGTATTAAATTATGAAATTAAATAGAGCAAAAGGCTATTGATTGAGACGACAGATAGATGAAAAGGCCTTGGAAACCAAAAACCCAAATACAGAACCGGTACGGCAAACCGTATCGCGGTTTCACTACGCACCGGACTCCGAAATGGACAATTGAGTATACCGTAGAGATCATGACGACGAGACGATCAAAACGGTATACAGATATCAGTAGTACGATTGAATTATAAAAATTCAAATTTTCTACTAGTGGAAAATGTAGCAAAAACGTAGAAAAATAAGATCGACGGAGCTAAAGAAGTCCGAATTTTGAAAAACAAAAAATGACGTCTTGCTCAGAAGATGGTTTAGAATTTTTCTATGTAAAAATATTTAGGTTTCGAAAACATTTTATTTTCGTTACATTTTAACTGATTTAAACCGAAATGACGTGACTGAAATTTACTTTCATATTTTCTGACGAAACTTTACAATTTCCTATGTTTAAATAGACGCATTTTAAATATCGAATTTTTGTTGCGAAATTTTGTTGTTTATTTTTATTTAACGAAAATTTCATTTAACACAAAACACACGTTTCTTACGTTAAAATTATTATTTTGGTTTCTGTTATTGGTTACAACTATTTCATATTATTACATTATGTTTTTAATATGTATTATATTATCGGTCTTATCGAAATTGGTCATCTACAAATTTGGTTTTGGATTTGTAGCTTATATACAAAGAGATTTCCATTTAATAAATCGTAAAATTTTATTTCTATCGGATTTTTAATTTAAATTTTTTATTTAATTTAGTATTTTTAAAGCGTTAAAAATACGGGTCATTACATCAATACTTGGAAAATATCCATATACTTATCTCAATGGTATAAGTATATTCACCAACACTGAGGAAGATTCTCTTTTTAAACAATTATAAGTCATTTATAAACTCTATCATAAATTTCTAAAACCATTTATAAACCATTTCAGAAATCCTTGAAAATCACTTATAATCTCTTTAATCAATTTCAATTGCTTATAACTCTTTTTAACCTCTAAAATCATTTATAAACCCATTATAAATCCTTAAAACCATTTATAAAAATCCTTTTATAATATATAACTCATTTCTGAAATTCGTTTCAAATATCTAAGAATTATAATACTCTTCTACCCTTTTTCAATCTTCCTTTAAGCCTTTCAAACTGTAACGACCCGCTATTTTGGACCATTCAAATCGACAATAAATCCACACATGTCGGACTTGAATAATTCAAAATAATAGATTGTAAATAAATTTGGCAAAACTCAGAATATACAGTAAATAAATCACAGATCACAGACACAAAGTAATAACAATGCAGCGGAAGCAAGAAATAGTAGTTCATGATGTTACTATATTTGTATACATCAGAGTTAACAAGATACAACAGAAGTCTCAATATGATAATCAAGTATATATCAAAATACATCACAGGAATCATCTGGATAGCTGAAAGTGAAATAGATAGCTGGATCTCCAAGCAAAGCTCCAACTCCAAAGGTGACTCTCGAATGCTGTATCACTCAGTCTGACCCGAGCGTAAATCAAAACACAAAACACTCGAGTCAGGACATACATACTTATATAATGACCAACTCAATTGAACTGTAACATAAAGATACAAGTAACTTAAAGGATGCTTAAGATCGCCCATCCTTTAAGGATGCGTTAAACTATCTACTATGTATTAATATTCGCTATTATAATAATGTCAATAATAAAATAAACTTACTTTTAAATAGCGTTAAGGGGTTACCCATATAGCCCTTAACACATAATAGTCCTAGTAGTCTATCCAGTATTAGCATACTCCCAGATTGGGGGCTACCCTCAATACTCCACAGGCTACGACACAAATCCAAATTCATAGTAAGGCTCAATATGGTAGGTGACACGGCACAACTAGGCAATGCCAGGGTAGATATACCAATTACGCATCCGAGCTGGTGGAAACGCATAGCAGCCACTACCGCCCACCTCAGAACACACTCCCAAATAAAAAATCGAAGGGTGGCCACCAAATCAATCGCAAAGTAATAGAATGGTATCGAAGAAATGCGTCCGATCAGAGGTGCTACCTCATTGGCCTGTCAATCGCTCCTGTTTCAGCCACCTTATGTCAACTCACGGGAGTCGGGTCCACGTTCATACCTCAATAAGATCGTTGCCACCATCCTACTTCATTCTCGAATCTCCACCGCGTACACGGTTGTCAAAGTGGTTTTCGCTATTGACAGAGAGTATGCCCATATCTGATCCCGGTCTCTTTGCCAACCAATCGTTATTATAACCCATGGATATTTATTTCAAAATCATTTACTTTAAAACCCAAAATATCATATCCATTTCAAAACTAAATATTTATTATTTCATTTCAAAGCCAAATCAATATATCATTTCCATTTCAAAAAAACCAAAGCCATAATATCATTTAAATTCAAAAGCCAAATCAATATATCTTTTAAATAAAACCCAAATTTCCAAATCACTGAATATTTCTTAAATTTAAATAAACTTGAAATATTCCTTTAAATCATCTTAAACCAAACCACTTTATAAGGTCACATTCTTAAATCTTCAATTCCAATAAGCTTCAAGCTAATATATTTAAAGACAATTCTTAATTAAATACTATTTCAAATTAATTCATTTCCAAACCATTTAAATTCAATGTCAAATAATATTCATTTCAAAGTTGTAACATTTCTAAGTTCATTCGTTCAATTATAAAATTTCCAAAACATTGTATTTTCAGCTAAAAACAGCACTTATAAAGTGTTACAGTAAATATATTAACATTTCAAAAACATTGTCAAATTCAAAACAGCAGCACTTATAAAGTGCTATAGTAGGTATTTTAGTGTTGCAATAGTTCTGTTTCAAAACAGCGGCACTTATAAAGTGTTGTAGTGGTTATTTAGTTATTTCAGAACTTAGTTATATTTCAGAAATGATAGCAATTAACAAATGCCATCTAAAACCACAGCATTTTGGCAATGCTACCAATAAAATTCTAGATTTTAAATTAACTTTTCAGAAACATTAAAACTTCAATTTTAGCCATTTTTAACTTATAAAAATCATATTTCATGCTTCAAAACATTCATTTGGATATCATTTAACTTATGATTTAATAAAATAAAATTTTATAAATAAATATCCAATTTAAACCATAATTCATTTATTAAGTCAAAATACGCTATTTTACTTAACTTTTATCTTTTTACCACTAACCTAACACATTATTTTAAAATACCCATTTCATAAGTAAAACTAAATTTCTATTTATTTAGTTAACTTAAAAATTTTATTTGAAAAACCTAATTTTCAATTATCAAGTTAGGTCATAATTAAAGTTACATTTCTCTATTTAAAAATCATAACTATTTATTTTACAAAACATAACATTTCACAAAAGAATATTTTATCATAGTTAATATAACAATCAATCGTTTTCTTTTAGATCTATTCATTTAGACATCAAATAACTATGATTTTCTAATCAAATAAATTTTATTACAAATGTCCAATTAAAACTGTATTCCATTTAATCAGTTCAAAATACATTATTTATTACATAAACATGTTTGTTTCATAAAGTAAAATTCATAACAATTTCTAGGTTAGATTTAAAACTTCCATACTAAGTCAAATTCAATTATTTAGTTATTTAACATCAATAAATGACTTTAAATTCTATTTAAACCAATATATTTTTATAATTTCAATTAAAGCCACTTATAGACTTATAAAATTTTAACTTACAGAAAACCAATATCTTCTTATATTTTAAATCATTAAATCAAATCTTTAAGCTCAAATTTCATACATTTAAATTCAACATACTTAATAATTTTTAGGAAAATATTATTTAAAAATATAACCATGGGCCTATATAATATTTTCTAACCTAGGTCAACTGATACGGATATGTATCATTTCAATCCGTAATTTAAAAAGAAAAATCCAGGTTCTATCATTTCAAACCCGCAATCCCAAGTAAAACAACTACAATAAAAATCGTTCAAGCCAATCATTTCAGCTCATAACGATTTTTCCTTATTCTAATGTCCGTTCGGGTATGTATCATTTCAACCCATAATGATAGGGAACTTGCAGTGTGAGATACAGTAATTAAAATAACAGTAGAGCATATAATGTCATATCAGGTGATGTAATAAATATTTAAACAGTATTTAACGTCATATAATCATATCATAGGCATATATGAACATATCAACATAGCATATAATTTTTTACATATCCCTTGTCATCGTTTCACAATTATATAAGTACAAATGTCGAGAGTGATAAACTCACCTTTTAAAGCTAGAGATGACAATTCAAGACACACAAGCAAACTCCGAAAAGCACGACAAAGCACGAATTTTGAAGCAAAGCATGATGGAGACGAGTTCGATGGACAAAGCTGATAAATAGGAATCGATGAACAAAACGAATCAGTTTTTGATATAAACTGAAAATGTATACATCATTATATATATATAAATGTTATTTGTTTCTAAAATAAATTTCAAAACATATATATAAATTTATATACCAATTATATGTATATTCAATATAACCCATCATAACTTATGTAAATAAAAATTATACACCAGATGCTTATACCATACCTTTATTGTTAGTCCATGAGTTGATGGTTTTGATGACAACAACCTTAGAATAAGATTATAAAATATAAATACTAACATTATATTTTAGATATATATGTATATGAAGGATTTAACCATGCAGGTACAAAGAATGAAGACTGTACAGTATAGAGATTCAAGATATCAAGATTGAAGACTCATAAGTATCAAGATTATCAAGAGTTCAAGATTTCAAGATAAGTATTGAGTCTAGAATTATGTAAAACTTCACAATAACACTGAAATCTTCACTCCATTTTTCTTTTGGAATGGAACCCATTTCTACCTTTTTAGTGGCTTACAAACCCACGACAAGTGGCTTACAAACCCACGACAAGTGGCTTACAAACCCACGAACATCCTGGTATTGTACAAGTTCTCGAGTCCTGTCATGATGATATATTCTGCAGGAAGAAGCTTGCAAAACTACTTCGAAATGATTTTCAAAACTACTTCAGAATGATTTTCAAAATTGTTTTTCAAAATGTTTTAGCCTTAAAAATTATCTTTTCAAATGATTTTCAAAAAGATGTTTTTGCCTTAAATATTCTTGTTTTTAAACTTCGGTTGTTTTAAACTATCTTTTAATTATAATATATTTATACTTAGATTTAAATATAAAATTATAGTAAAATTTTATATATATTATTCTCTATATTTATCTATGTATTTCATCTATAGTCAAGTATATTTATAAAGTTTAAAATAGTTTTAATATAAGATAAAGGTTATTTTCAAAGAAAAACAAAACATCAAAATTTCCTTTGGGATGTCGACATGCCCTAGTACCCCATGTCGACATAGTGTCAGTTAGATTCAAAAATTTGAATTTCAAAAGAAGTGTCTATTCGCCATAACCTTTCATGAATGGACATGATTGTTGTTCTTCTATAAATAGGGGTTAGTTTCAATGAATTTTTTATCAGATTTTCTAGTTTTTCACTTCTCTTCTTCTTCCACATTTTCTTATTAAAAATCCTATCATTACTCTACCGAAATCAACATTGAATCTAACTAGATTATCTCTGGTTTGATTCTCTATCTCAACAAGATCCAAGTGCTATTTAGAGTTATAGGCTTCTTTGTAATCTATCTAGTGAGAAAAGGTGTGATTGTAGCCTTGGAAATCAATCAAGCGAGAAAAGGTGTGATTGAAGCCTTGAAAATCAATTGGGTGAACTTGTTGCCCCGGAAATAAAGTATCTCTACCCAGAGGATTGTGATTCTAGAGGGTGTACCTCGTAGCCTTGAAACCGAGGGTTGTAATTAATGAATTGCTTTTGAAAGTAAATCTGTACTTAGTTATGCGGGACTGGATGTAGGGTAACCCCGAACCAGTATAAAATCCGGTGTGTTCTTTCCTTTACTGCATTTACTTTATTTCTGCATCTGTGTTTGTTTCTATGATTATATCTGTGTCTAAATATTGCATACATTTGTGTTCAAATTAACATAAACTCAAAATGATTTAGTAATTTCTTAAAAACACTATTCACCCCCCTCTAGTGTTATTCCTAGCCTTAAGATCCATATTCCGCATTCCTCACATTTATAACCTTATAGCAATAGATCATAAATACCAACAATATACAAATGCAGACAGAACAAAATGTATGTAGGAAAAATGTACATGCGATCAATAAATATGTAAACAAATATGCAAACCTACAAATTTACATAAATGTACGTTATATATAAGCTTTTTATATTTAAGATTAGTGCTTATCCAAATCAATACGACTTTATATACTTTAAAATATATAAACTGTAAGGATTGAAATATGCTACAGTCCTTTACAACCACTGTATATATAAAAATGAAGGCGGACACAGTACCAAATCACATGAAAACTTTATAACTTATATATATTAAAATTATTCTACCTAACCTATATATATATATATATATAAATAGGTATATATGTATACGACTTGTATAAACTAACATAACCTATAGACCATATATAGATGTATAACCTATATTGTACTAACAAATACTATAACTTTTATGTATATATAACAGATGCATATAAATTAGAAAAGAAATGGACTCACAGTAGTTGTTCGGAAAAGCAGAGAGAGAGGCGGAAGGGAAGTGAGTCGTGGCAACAGAGGGTGGTGCTCGGCCATGCGGTAGCTTGAGTTGCTGGCGGCCATGCCAGAAAAAAATGAAGGGAAGTTACGCTCGGGTGCTGGCCGAGTTTTATTTTGGGTTCAAGGCCACATGTGGTGAGAAGCTTCGGCTTTGGTTAGAGGGAGGTTCACTGGTGGCGTTGGAGGGCTCGAATGGTGAATGAGGAAGGAAGATCCGTTCCTGGTTGATGGAGATGTAAGATGGGGTGAAGATGGGAAAGAGAGTGACAGGCGAAATATCAAGCTTGCAAATGAAAAATAAATTAGTTATAAAAGCAAATTAAAACGAACCGTTCAAATTAAATGAATAAAAAACGTTTACCGGTTTTATACATTATACTCTCGAACGGCGGAAATAAAGGAAGAGGGTGGAAAAGTGAGATATAGGGGATGGCAATGGCTGAATTTATTTCAAATAAATGTACATTCATTACCATATGGACTGTTGAATGCCTAGAGGAACCAAAAGATTTAAATACGGATCCAGTATGATTAATTGTTTAGCAATTTGTAGCGTACCGAATGCCGAGATGTACAAATGAATACACTATTGAGATCAGCACGACGAGATGATAAAAACGATACACAGATATCAGTGGTACGATTATCCAATCAAAAGTCGATATCGGTACCGAAAATGCTGCTGATTTGCCAGAAATAAGATAAACATACTCAACTTTTGAATAATTTAGGTAAGTTATATTGGAATGTAATTGAGTATTATACAAATAAAATTTCCAATTCAATTATTCAAGCTTAAATATTTATTCAAAATTTTGGTTCATATTATAATTGAGATTATCCTTAACAAAATTTAAGAATTAAATTTCCGATTAATCTTCATTATTTTAGAGGTAAATAAATATATGTACACACTATATATCAAAGCAAAATTTTAAATCATAAATCAATATATATTACAAACCAAGTCATATTTTAGAAATTCAAATCAATTTATTTCTCCAAACCAAGCCTGTAGCAAAACTACAGAATAGTCTCTTCACTTCGATACTCAAAAATGGATGTCGATGATGCTGCATTGATCACCAAAATTATTTTCCAGCGACAAAGAAAAGAGCACTGATTTACAACTTTAAAATTCTTCAGAAATGATTTCTATTCAGAAAATACTCTAAATAATGTATCTTTAATCTTTAAAATCAAAGTTCGAAATCATCGGAAATTAAATTCTCAAAATCTTGATTTTAAATTCATTTAAATTTCCAAATTAATTTATAACCATATTTTTATAGTTCAATTATTTATATATGAAACAAAAGCCAATGGTTACAAGATATATACAAAATCAATATCATTTCTTAACATCCAATTCAATTAACTATCAAAACTTCAAAAAAATTACAAATATATATAATATGATTATACAAAATTTCTCATTTACCAAGTTTGAAAACAATATAGTGTCAGTTTGCTCTGTTCAAGTGTGTTGGAGATCCTATTGATAGTGTTGATCAGACGAATCGATCGGAAACCCAAATCAACATCAACAACTCAAACAACACAATATATATTAAAATATTTAAATATTAGTTTACAAAATATACTTCAAGAATGATTTGAAGATAAGTTGGAAACAAAAGACAAGATGATTAAATAACATAATAAGGGAATGAAAAAGTATAAATAAATCGTTGGCAACCTTAATCGGGTCAACCGTGACTTCAAGAATAAGATCGATGTGGGGTTCTGGGGTAAATCTACATCAGATCTCAAGAGATAGAATTCGGGATAACAAGAGATAGATAGCATTGTAAATCGAGGATGCAAAAATCTTCAGTGAATCAATGCTTCTTGTAAAGGAGTTTCACCCCTTTACAATCATTCGAAGATTGGTGAGACCGCCTATTCATTATAAAGATCATTCTAAGTGAAGTTATGGGATACTCCATAATCAAAAGAAGACAAATAGGGAGAGACAAGAATGGGTTTTGGAAATGCAGGGAACGTTCCAAAATTCAAAAGAAATCGAGTCAAAAGGCAGAGATTCAAGCTCGAACGAAAGTGATTCTGTAAATAAATTTACCATATATGCTAAGTTTTGCCTAGAGCCAAAGCTCTGGTACCAACTGTAATGACCCACTATTTTGGACCATTCAAATCGACAATAAATCCACACATGTCGGACTTGAATAATTCAAAACAATAGATTGTAAATAAATTTGGCAAAACTCAGAATATATAGTAAATAAATCACAGTTCAAAGATACAGAGTAATAACAATGCAGCGGAAGCAAGAAATAGTAGTTCACGAAGCTACTACATATGTATACATCAGAGTTAACAAGATACAACAGAAGTCTCAATATGATAATCAAGTATAAATCAAAATACATCACAGGAATCAACTGGATAGCTGAAAGTGAAATAGATAGCTGGATCTCCAAGAAAAGCTCCAACTCCAAAGGTGAGTCTCGAATGCCGTATCGCTCAGTCTGACCTGAGCGTAAAGAAAAACACAAAACACTCGAGTCAGGACATACATACTTATACAATGTAAACCAACTCAAGTGAACTATAACATAAAGGTACAAGTAACTTAAAGGATGCTTGGGATTGCCCATCCTTTAAGGATCCGTTAAACTATCTACTATGTAGTAATATTCGCTATTATAATAATGTCTATAATAAAATAAACTTACTTTTAAATAGCTTTAAGGGGTTACCCATATAGCCCTTAACACATAATAGTCCCAGTAGTCTATCCAGTATTAGCATACTTCCAGATCGGGGGCTACCCTCAATACTCCACAGGCTACGGCACAAATCCAAACTCGTAGTAAGGCTCGATATGGTAGGTGACACAGCACAACTAGGCAATGCCAGGGTAGATATACCAATTACTCATCCAGGCTGGTGGAAACGCATAGCAGCCACTACCGCCCACCTCGGAACACACTCCCAAATCAAAAATCGAAGGGTGGCCACCAAATCAATCACAAAGTAATAGAATGGTATCGAAGAAATGCGTCCGATTAGAGGTGCTACCTCATTGGCCCGTCAATCGCTCCTGTTTTAGCCACCTTATGCCAACTCACGGGAGTCGGGTCCACGTTCATACCTCAATAGGATCGTCGCCACCATCCTACTTCATTCTGGAATCTCCATCGAGTACACGGTTGTCAAAGTGGTTTTCATTATCGATAGAGAGTATGCCCATATCTGATCCCGGTCTCTTTGCCAACCAATCGTTATTATAACCCATGGATATTTATTTCAAAATCATTCACTTTAAAACCAAAAATATCATATCCATTTCAAAACTAAATATTATATTATTTCATTTCAAAGCCAAATCAATATATCATTTACATTTCAAAAAAACCAAAGCCCTAATATCATTTAAATTCAAAAGCCAAATCAATATATCATTTAAATAAAACCCAAATTTCTAAATCACTAAATATTTCCTTAAATTTAAATAAACTTGAAATATTCCTTTAAATCATCTTAAACCAAACCACTTTATAAGGTCACATTCTTAAATCTTCAATTCCAATAAGCTTCAAGCTAATATATTTAAAGACAATTCTTAATTAAATACTATTTCAAATAAATTCATTTCCAAACCATTTAAATTCAATGTCAAATAATATTCATTTCAAAGTTGTAACATTCCTAAGTTCATTCGTTCAATTATAAAATTTCCAAAACATTGTATTTTCAGCGAACAACAGTACTTATAAAGTGTTACGGTAAATATATTAACATTTCAAAAACATTGTCAAATTCAAAACATCAGCACTTATAAAGTGCTATAGTAGGTATTTTAGTGTTGCAACGGTTCAGTTTCAAAACAGCAGCACTTATAAAGTGCTGTAGTAGTTATTTAGTTATTTCAGAACTTAGTTATATTTTAGAAATGATAGCACTTAACAGATGCCATCTAAAACCACAACATTTTGGCAATGCTACCAATAAAATTCTAGATTTTAAATTAACTTTTCAGAAACATTAAAACTTCAATTTTAGCCATTTTTAACTTATAAAAATCATATTTCATGCTTCAAAACATTCATTTGGATATCATTTAACTTATGATTTAATAAAATAAAATTTTATAAATAAATATCCAATTTAAACCATAATTCATTTATTAAGTCAAAATACGCTATTTTACTTAACTTTTATCTTTTTACCACTAACCTAACACATTATTTTAAAATACCCATTTCATAAGTAAAACTAAATTTCTATTTATTTAGTTAACTTAAAATTTTTATTTGAAAAACCTAATTTTCAATTATCAAGTTAGGTCATAATTAAAGTTACATTTCTCTATTTAAAAATCATAACTATTTATTTTACAAAACATAACATTTCACAAAAGAATATTTTATCATAGTTAATATAACAATCAATCGTTTTCTTTAGATCTATTCATTTAGACATCAAATAACTATGATTTTCTAATCAAATAAATTTTATTACAAATGTCCAATTAAAACTGTATTCCATTTAATCAGTTCAAAATACATTATTTATTACATAAACATGTTTGTTTCATAAAGTAAAATTCATAACAATTTCTAGATTAGATTTAAAACTTCCATACTAAGTCAAATTCAATTATTTAGTTATTTAACATCAATAAATGACTTTAAATTCTATTTAAACCAATATATTGTTATAATTTCAATTAAAGCCACTTATAGACTTATAAAATTTTAACTTACAGAAAACCAATATCTTCTTATATTTTAAATCATTAAATCAAATCTTTAAGCTCAAATTTCATACATTTAAAATTCAACATACTTAATAATTTTTAGGAAAATATTATTTAAAAACCATGGGCCTGTATAATATTTTCTAACCTAGGTTAAGTGATACAGATATGTATCATTTCAATCCGTAATTTAAAAAGAAAAATCCGGGTTCTATCATTTCAAACCCGCAATCCCAAGTAAAACAACTATAATAAACATCGTTCAAGCCTATCATTTCAGCTCATAACGATTTTTCCTTATTCTAATGTCCGTTCGGGTATGTATCATTTCAACCCATAGTGATAGGGAACTTGCAGTGTGAGATACAGTTATTTAAAATAACAGTAGAGCATATAATGTCATATCAGGTGATGTAACAAATATATAAACAGTATTTAACGACATATAATCATATCATAGGCATATATGAACTTATCAACATAGCAAATAAATTTTTACATATCCATTGTCATCATTTCACAATTATATAAGTACGAATGTCGAGAGTGATAAACTCACCTTTTAAAGCTAGAGATGACAATTCAAGACACACAAGGAAACTCTGAAAAGCACGACAAAGCAAGAATTTCGAAGCAAAGCATGATGGAGATGAGTTCGATGGACAAAGCTGATAAATAGGAATCGATGAACAAAACGAATCATTTTTTGATATAAACTGAAAATTTATACATCATTATATATATATATATATGTTATTTGTTTCTAAAATAAATTTCAAAACATATATATAAATTTATATACCAATTATATGTATATTCAATATAACCCATCGTAACTTATATAAATAAAAATTATACACCGGATGCTTATACCATACCTTTATAACCTTATAGCAATACCAACAATATACAAATGCAGACAGAACAAAATGTATGTAGGAAAAATGTATATGCGAGAACTAAATATGTAAACAAATATGCAGACCTACAAATTTACATAAATGTACGTGATATATAAGCTTTTTATATTTAAGATTAGTGCTTATCCAAATCAATATGTCTTTATATACTTCAAAATATATAAACTGTAAGGAATTAAATATGCTACAGTCCTTTACAACCACTGTATATATAAAAATGAAGGCTGACACAGTACCAAATCACATGAAAACTTTATAACTTATATATATTAAAATAATTCTACCTAACCTATATATATATAAATATGTATATATGTATACGCCTTGTATAAACTAACATAACCTACAGATCATATATAGATGTATAACCTATATTGTACTAACAAATACTATAACTTTTATGTATATATAACAGATGCATATAAATGAGAAAAGAAATGGACTCATGGTAGTTGTTCGGCAAAGCAGAGAGAGAGGCGGAAGGGAAGTGAGTCGTGGCAACAGAGGGTGGTGCTCGGCCATGCGGTAGCTTGAGTTGCCGGCGGCCATGCCAGAAAAAAAATGAAGGGAAGTTACGCTCGGGTGCAGGCCGAGTTTTATTTTGGGTTCAAGACCACGTGTGGTGAGAAGCTTCGGCTTTGGTTAGAGGGTGGTTCACTGGTGGCGTTGGAGGGCTCGAATGGTGAATGAGGAAGGAAGATAAGTTCCTGGTTGATGGAGATGTAAGATGGGGTGAAGATGGGAAAGAGAGTGACAGGTGAAATATCAAGCTTGCAAATGAAAAATAAATTAGTTATAAAAGCAAATTAAAACGAGCCGTTCAAATTAAATGAATACAAAACATTTACTAGTTTTATACGTTTTATACTCTTGAACGACGGAAATAAAGGAAGAGGGTGGAAAAGTGGGATATAGGGGATGGCAACGGCTGAATTTATTTCAAATAAATGTCCATTTGTTACCCTATGGACTGTTGAATGCCTAGAGGAACCAAAAGATTTAAATACGGATCTGGTACGATTAATTGTTTAGCAATTTTTAGCGTACTGAATGCCGAGATGTACAAATGAATACACTGTTGAGATCAACATGACGAGACGATCAAAACGATACACAAATATCAGTGGTACGATTATCCGATCAAAAGTCGATATCGGTACCGAAAATGCTGCTGATTTGCCAGAAATAAGATAAAAGGAGCAATAGAAGTCCAAATTTGACGAAACGAAATACGACATCTCACTTAGAAGATGATTTAGAAATTTTCTATAGAAAATTATTCAAATTTGGAAAACATTTTATTATTATCAAATTTTTAACTGACTTGAATTTGAATAAAAAGTATACAATAAAATAAACTTCAATATTATCTAATGAAAATTTACCAATTGCTATGTTTAAATAGACGTATTCCAAATATCAAATTCATATTTCAAAATTTTATTATTTAAATTTCACCAAAAATTCAATTAATAAAACCACTAAAATTTACGGGTCGTTACACTCTTCCCCACTCAAAACTTTTCGTCCCCGAAAAGGAAGGAGGTAGGAGAACATAAACAACCGGAAAGAGAATAGACTGAAAAACAAAGTAAAACAATAAATTTAAAACCATATAAATTTCAATTTAAATTAATTAATTCTCTATAATTTATTTTACTCCATTTGATTTCACTTAAGTTAAATAAATCTTGACCATTTCTAATTTCATTATCTTATCATCCAATTAACTTAAATTAACAATTTTCCAAAGTCATGAATTTGAAAATCATTTATTATACTCATAATTTATTCAATAATTTCATTCTTCTTTATTCCAAATTATTATTAAATTTATTCCACTTAATATATCTAATCATATATATTTAAGTTTATTTCACTTATTATAACTGCTCCAATTTTATTTATAAATACCTTTAACACCCTTATATTGTAAATTATTCAATTATCCTTTTATTCTATTTACCTCTATTAATCCTTTTTATAACTAAAATTTAAGTGTATAACATTTATTATAACCACTCAAATTTTATTTATAAAAATCCCTTTTATATTGTATATTATCCAATTACATATTCAACTTTTGAATAATTTAGGTAAGTTATATTGGAATGTAATTGAGTATTATACAAATAAAATTTCCAATTCAATTATTCAAGCTTAAATATTTATTCAAAATTTTGGTTCATATTATAATTGAGATTATCCTTAAGAAAATTTAAGAATTAAATTTCTGATTAATCTTCACTATTTTAGAGGTAAATAAATATATGTACACACTATATATCAAAGCATTTAAATCATATATCAATATATATTACAAACCAAGTCATATTTTAGAAATTCAAATCAATTTATTTCTCCAAAACAAGCCTGTAGCAAAACTACAGAATAGTCTCTTCACTTCGAAACTCAAAAATGGATGTCGATGATGCTGTAATCATCATCGAAATTATTTTCCAGCGACAAAGAAAAGAGCACTGGTTTACAACTTTAAAATTCTTTAGAAATGATTTCTATTCAAAAAATACTCTAAATAATGTATCTTTAATCTTTAAAATCAAAGTTCGAAATCATCGGAAATTAAATTCTCAAAATCTTGATTTTAAATTCATTTAAATTTCCAAATTAATTTATAAACATATTTTTATAGTTCAATTTTTTATATATGAAACAAAAGCCAATGGTTACAAGATATATACAAAGTCAATATCATTTCTTAACATCCAATTCAATTAACTATCAAAACTTCAAAAAAATTATACATATATATAATATGATTATACAAAATTTCTCATTTACCAAGTTTGAAAACAATATAGTGTCAGTTTGCTCTATTCAAGTGTTTTGGAGATCCTATCGATAGCGTTGATCAGACGAATCGACCGGAAACCTATATCAACATCAACAACTCAAACAACACAATATATATTAAAATATTTAAATATCAGTTTACAAAATACACTTCAAGAATGATTTGAAAATAAGTTGGAAACAAAAGACAAGATGATTAAATAACAGAATAACGGAATGAATAAGTATATATTGTTAGGAAATCAAATTCATGGTTTTAATGACAACAACTATACAATGAAAATCAAATGTACATATATGTATATATACAAGAACTTGCTAGAGCAACATCACTAGAGAGACAAGAACAAGGCTCAAAGAACGTATCAAGACGCTACAAGTCGATAGAATTAGAAAAGGAATTGCACAGACACAAATACAACAACATGCACACATTCAGACGTCTGAATGCACTAGCCAGACGTCTGAATGATTCCTCTGGTTTACAAATCCTAAGGAAACAGATGTCTGGTTAATATATCAGACGTCTGAAAGACATCCAAACATAAAACAGAAGTGAAGACCAGACGTCTGGATAATAAACACAGACGTCTGAAATGCTACCAGACACAAAAAATATATTAAGGCCAGACGTCTGAGGTCACTTTCCAGACGTTTGATTATAGGCTCGACTGTGTATTTTCAAAGTCCAACTGTCACATCCGAAAAGACACATCCGCTCCTCTTCACTGCAACTCTTCATCAACAACAGGAGCAACTATACAACGATTGTTAATGGAGGCAACTACACATAGAAACTCTTCACCACTATAAATAGCATCAGGATCTCAAGAGAAAGATAGACCTTACTCACTTACGCTCTTATCTCTTATACTATGATTTATACCTGATCTCTAAGCAATCAACTACTTGTATTTAACTCTTCCATACATACAGAACTCCTCATTCAAATATTCTCTAGATAGATATATATATTGGAAGCATTTTACTCAATAGTCAACATCCGTGTTATAGAACACATTCTTGACAAAGAAACTCTACTATTGTAAACCTGTTCCTCCGGGTCAAGTGAGGGTTAGTTGAAAGGAAATTCCGAAGAGGAGCTTCGGGACTGGACGTAGGACGGGAGGTATGAACCAGTATAAAATCCTGATGTGATTATTCTTATTTACTTAGATTAATATTGTTTTAGTTGCATCATATATTTTGCCACATATACTTGCATATACACTGCACGATCCACCCCGTATAGACTTTCAATTGGTATCAGAGCCTGGGATTCTAGAGATCGTAACAACATCCTAGAATAAATGGCTATAAAGAGATCTACTCAAGGCAATAGGAAGAGGAAGAGCAATAAAGAAGAATCAAAGGAGAAAACAAACAATTGCTTCATAGCTAAACTCAGATCACAATCGGTATGTTTAGATTCTTTATATAAAGATCTTCTGTCAGCACATGATGAATTATTAAAAGATTGTAAAACCTTGAATAAAGTTAATAGAATTGCTTTAGAAAAGTTAAAAGATTGTGAGCAAGAAAATTCAAGTTTAAAAGTGGAAAATAAATTTTTGATAAAACAAACTAAATGTTTTGAAAATACCGTAGAAGAACATGTTTCACAAAAAGATTTCCTACAAAAAGAAAATGAGCTGTTAGAAGATAAAAACAATGATCTTTTAGAGGAAATCAACGTTTTGCAAAATAAAAATACTATCTTTGATAAAGAAAAGGAAACCTTTTCAAAAGAAATTACGGATTTGAAAAGACAAAATGATTTATTACAATCAACTTTAGATAATTCAGAATCTCGAATTTTTCTTCTCGAAAAAGAGAACTGTACGATAAAAAGGGAGAATTCTGAATTGAATAAGCAAATTGATATTTTGAAAGACAGTAATATTTCTTTTGAAAATAATTTTAACTTCAAAGCTAAATTAGATAAACTTAACACTGAAGTCACAAAATTTAATAAAAGTCAAAACGATTTAAACATGATTTTATCTAGTTCTAGACCTTTACATGACAAAAGAGGTTTAGGATATAATAAAAATGATCGTAGAAATAGCACTAGATATGCTTTCATGTATAGTAAAAATGTTAGTGCTAGTACTAAATTTCGAGTAAAGTCTAGATCAAATTCTTATAGAAATTCAAATACTGCTATGGTCAATAATATTTATAATTTCTCTAGAAGTACAAAATCATTGAACGGAAATATGAATAAAAATTATCTAAGTATTTGGGTTCCTGTTAATTGGAAAAATAGAGAAAAATACATTGATGATTATTTTGATATGGTAGTTAATAATGGAAATTATATTTATGAAGGTTCAACCACACCCAAATGGGTATGGTTTCCAAAGATCTAACCCCCCGGACCCTAACATAGTAAGTGGGTACCAAAAAATGATTTTTATTGCAGGTACTTAGAGAAACAAAAGGAAAGATTTTGGAATTTACAAATATGATTCCCACATTCTTTTTTTGATAATGACAAAGGGGGAGAGATAATGGAAAGCACATTCTTTTTTGATAATGACAAAGGGGGAGAGATAATGGAAAGCACATATTCAGGGGGAGATTTATAGAAATTACATATAAGTACATTATATAGTTGTCATCATCAAAAAGGGGGAGATTGTTAGAAAATCAAATTCATGGTTTTAATGACAACAACTATACAATGAAAATCAAATGTACATATATGTATATATACAAGAACTTGCTAGAGCAACATCACTAGAGAGACAAGAACAAGGCTCAAAGAACGTATCAAGACGCTACAAGTCGATAGAATTAGAAAAGGAATTGCACAGACACAGATACAACAACATGCACACATTCAGACATCTGAATGCACTAGCCAGACGTCTGAATGATTCCTCTGGTTTTCAAATCCTAAGGAAACAGATGTCTGGTTAATATATCAGACGTCTGAAAGACATCCAAACATAAAACAGAAGTGAAGACCAGACTTCTGGATAATAAACACAGACGTATGAAATGCTACCAGACACAAAAAATATATTAAGGCCAGACGTCTGAGGTCACTTTCCAGACGTCTGATTATAGGCTCGACTGTGTATTTTCAAAGTCCAACTGTCACATCCGAAAAGACACATCCACTCCTCTTCACTGAAACTCTTCATCACCAACGGGAGCAACTATACAACGATTGTTAATGGAGGCAACTACACATAGAAACTCTTCACCACTATAAATAATATCAGGAATTCAAGAGAAAGATAGACCTTACTCACTTACGCTCTTATCTCTTATACTCTGATTTATACCTGATCTCTAAGCAATCAACTACCTGTATTTAACTCTTTCATATATACAGAACTCCTCATTCAAATATTCTCTAGATAGATATATATATTGGAAGCATTTTACTCAATAGTCAACATCCGTGTTATAGAACACATTCTTGACTAAGAAACTCTACTATTGTAAACCTGTTCCTCCGGGTCAAGTGAGGGTTAGTTGAAAGGAAATTCCGAAGAGGAGCTTCGGGACTGGACGTAGGACGGGAGGTATGAACCAGTATAAAATCCTGATGTGACTATTCTTATTTACTTAGATTAATATTGTTTTAGTTGCATCATATATTTTGCCACATATACTTGCATATACACTGCACGATCCACCCCGTATAGATAAATCGTTGGCAACCTTAATCGGGTCAACCGAGACTTCAAGAATAAGATCGATGTTTGGTTCTGGGTAAATCTACATCAGATCTCAAGAGATAGAATTCGGGATAACAAGAGATAGATAGCATTGTAAACCGAGGATGCAAAAATCTTCGATGAATCAATGCTTCTTGTAAAGGAGTTTCACCCCTTTACAATCATTCGAAGATTGGCGAGACCGCCTATTCATTATAAAGATCATTCGAAGTGAAGTTATGGGATACTCCAGAATCAAAAGAAGACAAATAAGGAGAGACAAGAATGGGTTTTGGAACTGTAGGGAACGTTCCAAAATTCAAAAGAAATCGAGTCAAAAGGCAGAGATTCAAGCTCGAACGAAAGTGATTTTGTAAATAAATTTACCATATATGCTAAGTTTTGCCTAGAGCAAAGCTCCGATACCAACTGTAACGACCCACTATTTTGGACCATTCAAATCGACAATAAATCCACACATGTCGGACTTGAATAATTCAAAACAATAGATTGTAAATAAATTTGGAAAAACTCAGAATATACAGTAAATAAATCACAGATCAAAGACACAGAGTAATAACAATGCAGCGGAAGCAAGAAATAGTAGTTCATGAAGCTACTATATATGTATACATCATAGTTAACAAGATACAACAGAAGTCTCAATATGATAATCAAGTATAAATCAAAATACATCACAGGAATCAACTGGATAGCAGAAAGTGAAATAGATAGCTGGATCTCCAAGCAAAGCTCCAACTCCAAAGGTGAGTCTCGAATGTTGTATCACTCAGTCTGACCTGAGCGTAAAGCAAAACACAAAACACTCGAGTCAGGACATACATACTTATACAATGTAAACCAACTCAAATGAACTGTAACATAAAGGTACAAGTAGCTTAAAGGATACTTGGGATCGCCCATCCTTTAAGGATCCGTTAAACTATCTACTATGTAGTAATATTTGCTATTATAATAATGTCTATAATAAAATAAACTTACTTTTAAATAGCGTTAAGGGGTTACCCATATAGCCCTTAACACATAATAGTCCTAGTAGTCTATACAGTATTAGCATACTCCTAGATCGGGGGCTACCCTCAATACTCCACAGGCTACGACACAAATCCAAACTCGTAGTAAGGCTCGATATGATAGCTGACACATCACAACTAGGCAATGCTAGGGTAGGTAAACTGTAACATTCCCCCTTCTGCCCGTCTCCAGTCGGTGATTAAACCAACTAGAAATGTTCAAAAAGACGAATTGTTATTTAGTTTATAAGGTTTAAACAGAATCAGCCATAGAAACACAGAATAAAACAATGAATTAAAACAAATGAATCTTTATTTCATTACTATAAATCTTTTTGAATACATCAGAGTTTATACAATTTATTACTGATACAGCGGAATATCTTAAAATACAATTTTCTTCTGAAAACTAAAGTGATTCTTTATTCTCTCTCTAACTTCGCTGCTCGAAAATCTTCAAGCTGTAAAATACTCGGTCTGACCCGAGTATTTTATGTAAAACACAAAACACTCGAGTCAGGATTAATCTTAATTCAAGTAAATAAATTTGCAATGAACTGAATATAATGGTAACAGCCCAACAGGGTTAATAGTGCAATATAGACAGCAGAGATAACAAAGTAGACTGAATCAGTCCACATAAATGAAAGTGTAAATGAAGTAAAGGCCCAACAAATTGAAAACCACTACTGATCGCACACAAGTCATAGAAACAAATAACAATAAAGCCAGCATACTCAAAAGTAACAGGCAACAAACAGCACATACCTGTATACACACACATGTATATGTGAATGTACACATGTATGCACCTTTAACAAATGTAAAGCCCAAATTCAGTAAACAAAACACAACTCGGCAAAGTCATGGGACCAAAATGCTACAGCAGCTCCCAGGGTTAGATCAACCCAAACAAACTGGTGCAACCAAGAATAGACCGAGGGGATGAATATGACCAAAAATTTAAACTAGCAGAGTATGCAGATATAGGCAGCAACATGGTTAACAAAGGCAACTGGGTTGAAATGCAACCTTAAAAAGAAATCACAAATATTGGCACAAAACAAAACTGGCAAGTAAAAGGAGCAAAGGTAACCACTAAACACGCATATATACACATAAGTATATGTGTATATATGGCATACACAAGTGGACCAATTCAGTAGCTAGGATCAGATGAAATGGATCAAATGTGCCAAGGGATAATGTACTAATAACAAGTGCATCATAACAGTCCATCATGAAAGTACACAGCCACACACATACACATATACACATATATGTATATGTATATGTATGGACATATATATAAGTGCAGTTTACAAAAAAAACTATAACATCTCAATAGCAGCTCAAATCAAGTGGGTAGTCTGTTCATATCAGTTAAATTTATTTAACAGGGAAGTATGCCAAGACTAAATGAAGCATCTGTTTTGTTTTCTTCCTTATGACCCAGTATAGTATCAGTTCTCATCAATTTAAATTCACTTAACAGAGCAAAAGGAAGCAAACAACACCCAAATTTTGTTTGATCACCGAAAATTGATCAAAACATATTTTCCATTTAATCAAGAACTGCTCTTAACCTACTGAACTAAAAATCATCAGATAAGTTTTAAAAAATCCTATCACTGAATATAGATTCAAGTTATATAACTGAATTGATGTTTTAAAATGTTCAAATTTTATCATATGATCTGTCTTTTCAATGTGAAACTGAGTTTACAGAGTAAACTCTTCAAAATCAAGTTCGAGACAATTCCTGGACCATGTTTTTAAGTTGAAGCAACTTCTTTTATTTTAAAGAAATCCAAGGATTAATATTGAACAAATAAAATGTTTGGGATTTGATCAGAATTTGTAAGCTTCGAACAAGAACACTTTGATTTCCTACTGTAAACTTGAAGATGCAGTGCCTATACCATACTGTCCACCTTCAAGCATACTTCCAAGCCAAGATTTTCAGTGTATACAAGCTTATTTAGTTTAAGATCCTAAGTGTAAAGTGTTTGTAAAAAAAACCATTAAAATTTCTTACTGTTTTTGCTCTGCACCCAAACATAAAATAAAAGACAGAGGATATAGGATTTTCCAGAGCAACCAAAAATAATAGCATACAACCAAACACCCAACTCAACCAAATTTAAAAACTTGAACAAGATTAATCGTGAGAAAAACTCACTTTTGCTAGCTGGGTTAGACGACGATGCTCTCGTGGTGATTTCGAAAACGCTTGTGTGATTCGAATGGTGCTCCAAGGCTAACACGATGGACAGCTGATAGCATTAGCGTGGGTGGCAAAAGCATCGAAAGAACGAACGCGAGGCGAAAAGCCCAAATTCTCAGATCGAAGAAGGAAAGAACGGAGTCGCCTTTTTTTTCGAAGACGATCGAACGCCGAAGCCCTAAATTTGGAGACGAACGGGGAACGAACGAAACTCGTGGCCGCCATTTTTTTCTTTTCTTCAATTTAGGTTTAGGGTTTGAATGAGAAAAGTGAAACGGGTTTGGATTTATCACGGTAAAAATATCAGACGTGGGCCGGTATTATTTCAAAGCCCACTCCACCTTTAACAAAAATTTTGAAAAGAAATTTAAATCAATTTTCAAAATCCTAGCTCAAATTTTAAATTCAAATATGTTCTTCATATTTAACTTGAAAATTTCAAACACTTCACAGTTTCAAAAGAATTTCAATTCGATCTACAAAAAAATCTAACAGGAATTATCACCCGATATTAAATCGTCAATTGACGAAGATTTTTACTGTTACAAAGATTTAAATTATTATTATTCAATTTCAATAGATTAAATTCTAGAATTAAATCGCCAATTTATTCTGATAATTTGAAATTCAAGCCAAATCATCATTCAAATATTTAAAATAAATTAAATATTCTCAATTTTAATTGTCGAAATTTCAGGATCGTTACAATCTCCCCTCCTTAAAACTTTTCGTCCACGAAAAGGAAAGGTTGTTAAAATTTCATTAATATTTATACTCTACTAAATTTTTTACTAAGCTCAATACTTATTAAAAATAAATAAATATAGAGTGAACTCTATATTCATGATTTGTTCACACTAGCTTTGTTCATTGATTTCCAAAATTAAGACGCAAAAGTCTTTTACCAAAATTCTCGATTTATAAACTCAGATTCGAACTTTAAAATTCTTCACGTTAGAGATTTGCATAATATATATCTTCCAAAGCTGTGAACTTTCAAAACATTTCAAAGATCTTCTTCCTTAGTTTATTAGGTAGGAATTATGTAATTTTAGTTTCAAACTATTGATTTGCTATTTACAGTTTGAAAATACTTGCTAACTCGAAATTTAACAAGTCCATCTTCGTTCTCACAGACATTAGGCATACGCTGGCCAGGCGCAGGTCTAAAAATCTCCAAGTACTAAATATACTTGCTTCAATTTCCAGTGAAAATACTTTAAAAATTCTTTTTCAAAAATGGATATGGAAAGCACGTTCCCCCATGGATCACAGTTTACCCGGCGGTTACGCTACTATCTCAGTAGATTTCACATCTCTCTTGAATTTCGCCATGGTTGTTGCCATAGATCGCGGTCCACACGGCGGTTACGCTACTATCCCAGTAGAATCGCTTGTAACCGTAGGCATCTTGCCCCTCAAATTACGCTTTGGCGTTTAGATTGCAGTTTACTCGGCGGTTGCGCCATTATCCCAAAGGAATCGCTTGTAACTGTAGGCATCTCGCCCCTCAAATTACGCTAACATACATCATAATCAACATGATCCCATCACGAGGGATTCTAGTCCAAATGGACATTCCAACTTATGGAAAATTCTACGTAGCTACGAATTTCAAATGGACACTCATCACGAGTTCCAATACCTTCTCCAATAATAAATGGAAGGTACTTTTCCATATCCTCAGTTTAGAAAACATAATATCATATATATGTAGTACTTCATTTCACATTTCGTACATATCATATCCATGTAAGCTTACATAAGATTTCCATAACAATGTCTTTCTAAACATACGTTTTAAATTTACCGCATTCATATATATATAAGTTCTGAAAACTTACATATCCATATTCATAACAAAATAGAGGATTTCAAAATTTTCCTCTAAGTCGATTTAGAAATTTAAGGTTATCTCAAACCTAATTCATATTCATAATTCCATTTATTATCGACTTCACACTTGATTTGAATTACACGTTACATCGTCAATTCTCAACACAGAATTGATGTCTATCGATATATAACCTCTGAGCTCGTACGTCTCAGAGAATGGTGTTAAGCTAAGAGAATAAATTCTCCACCACCAACAGATATATATTTAATAGAGATCAATTGCTATGTCATCAATTTACAATGTTAGACATACAATCCAAATCATCATCTGAAATTCAAAGCTCAACTTATATTGTCTTTGATGTCGAAGTTAAACTCAATTTTAACTTAACGATTCAATCTTTTTGAAAAATTTCAAATTGAACTAATTGTTCAAATTTCTCATTTAACTTTTCAACTTCGACTTCAAAAATGAATTTCAAATCATTTATCCCTTACGGAATATATTCACAACATTTCATTTTTGGAAAAACATTTCCATACTTATTTAAAAATAAGTAATTCACAAATCCATTTATTTTCAACATTTGAAAATATTCGATATACTTAAATCAAAATTAAGTATATTTTTCATCTTTAAGGAAATCATTCTCTTTCACATATTTATTTGAGTTAAAACGAATGTTACGTAAAACATCGTTACGACAACTCAAACTCACTAGTATAGGGATTCGAAATTTAGATAGATGTATAAATCCCAATGCTATACAAAACATTTCCTTTCGGAAATCATTTACTATAACAACAGTGTTATAGTCCACCATTTCCTTATTTCTCGAAAACGTCTATTTCAACAATGAATGTTGAAATCTATGGTTTCGATATTCAATGCCTTTGAAAACATCTTTTAAAACAATTAACTTCGTTTTAAAATATCACTTTCCCAAAACATGTCCATTTTATTCAATAATATATTCACTGTCCAAAATCGTGAATATACTTCTTTTAACAAGCTATAAGATTTACTTATCAAAATAAGTCAGTTTTGGATTTATAAACAACGTTATAAATTCCATTCCTATTTATAAAGACTTCAATTTATAGTTTGAATTCCGCATACTTTTCACAATATTGGTTTTAAACCAACTTCAAATTTCCCAATACTAAGTTTTCCACTTAACTTAATTCTCTGCAAGTTCAAATTTAAATTCATCACTGAATCTATTAAATTTATTATGGATTGTCATGTTGACAACTTCTAAATTTTCAAATCTAATTCCCATTTGAACTTTGCATCTTCTCTTTATTTCCAAAATAATCAACTAGTTCTTTAGTAAATCATTCATCGACTTGGTTTTCAATTTAATCACATTTGATTCATTTACGTTGGGTTTTACTAACATTCATTCATATTCAATTAGTTCACTTTCACTAATTTATATCCAAGTTAGTTTGCTTTCAATTCAAATCAAATTTGGTTCTATTTAGATTTCTTACCTTTCAATTTGAATTCAATTTACATAGCTTTCAAATTCCATTAATACAATTTCATTAATACTTAATGAATTTCTATACAATCAACTAGCAAAACCAATGCACATTCAACTTAACCAAATTTATTTACTTTGCTTACATTCAATTTGGTTTAACACACTTAATTTCAATTGGTTTATATTCTAATTCTGATTGAATTTTATACTCACCATATTCACTAATTCACTTTTACAATTAAAGTTGAATTTCCTTTATATAATTCAAATTCATATTCATTACATCACTTTATTAATTCATTTTGATATCAAATTCAATTTGATTCACTATTACTTAAGCAATGTTTCATTTTATCTTTACTTGTATTTATTTTCACCATACAACTTACGTTCGCCTCAAATTTATTTGAAATTCTATTTTACTTAACTTAACTTAGATTTTATTTCAAAAATTCTCTTATTTAACTTTTGCTAAAGTCAAATTCATATCACTATCCAAAATTCAGATTTTGTTTTACTTAACAAAACTGTTTAACCATTTTACCAACTAGTTTTACTTAAATTTTCTCATTTTATAAGTTAAACAACTTATTAAATTTAAACTTTCCAATTCATATTATATAATCACTTATCTTTCAAGTTTAACTTTCCATCTCAATAATTTATCAAATCAAGTTCAATTTATTTAACTTCCTTTAGTTAAATTTCAAATCCATTCATTTATTAATACTAATTCAATTCAATTTAACTTTTCTTTAGTTAAAAATCTTTATTTTCAAAACAATTTTATACTTCTTTAGATTTGAAAAACATTCTCTTTAAAGTGTTTCTAGTAACTATTCATATTAAACACCATAAACTAAGCTTTGTGTAAACCAAAGCTCTGATACCACTCTGTAACATTCCCCCTTCTGCCCGTCTCCAGTCGGTGATTAAACCAACTAGAAACGTTCAAAAAGACGAATTGTTATTTAATTTATAAGGTTTAAACAGAATCAGCCACAGAAACACAGAATAAAACAATGAATTAAAACAAATGAATCTTTATTTCATTACTACAAATCTTTTTGAATACATCAGAGTTTATACAATTTATTACTGATACAGCAGAATATCTTAAAATACAATTTTCTTCTGAAAACTAAAGTGATTCTTTACTCTCTCTCTAACTTCGCTGCTCGAAAATCTTCAAGCTGTAAAATACTCGGTCTGACCCGAGTATTTTATGTAAAACACAAAACACTCGAGTCAGGATTAATCTTAATTCAAGTAAATAAATTTGCAATGAACTGAATATAATGGTAACAGCCCAACAGGGTTAATAGTGCAATATAGACAGCAGAGATAACAAAGTAGACTGAATCAGTCCACATAAATGAAAGTGTAAATGAAGTAAAGGCCCAACAAATCGAAAACCACTACTGATCGCACACAAGTCATAGAAACAAATAACAATAAAGCCAGCATACTCAAAAGTAACAGGCAACAAACATCACATACCTGTATACACACACATGTATATGTGAATGTACACATGTATGCACCTTTAACAAATGTAAAGCCCAAATTCAGTAAACAAAACACAACTCGGCAAAGTCATGGGACCAAAATGCTACAGCAGCTCCCAGGGTTAGATCAACCCAAACAAACTGGTGCAACCAAGAATAGACCGAGGGGATGAATATGACCAAAAATTTAAACTAGCAGAGTATGCAGATATAGGCAGCAACATGGTTAACAAAGGCAACTGGGTTGAAATGCAACCTTAAAAAGAAATCACAAATATTGGCACAAAACAAAACTGACAAGTAAAAGGAGCAAAGGTAACCACTAAACACGCATATATACACATAAGTATATGTGTATATATGGCATACACAAGTGGACCAATTCGTAGCTAGGGTCAGATGAAATGGATCAAATGTGCCAAGGGATAATGTACTAATAACAAGTGCATCATAACAGTCCATCATGAAAGTACACAGCCACACACATACACATATACACAGAAATGTATATGTATATGTATGGACATATATATAAGTGCAGTTTACAAAAAAAACTATAACATCACAATAGCAGCTCAAATCAAGTGGGTAGTCTGTTCATATCAGTTAAATTTATTTAACAGGGAAGTATGCCAAGACTAAATGAAGCATCTGTTTTGTTTTCTTCCTTATGACCCAGTATAGTATCAGTTCTCATCAATTTAAATTCACTTAACAGAGCAAAAGGAAGCAAACAACACCCAAATTTTGTTTGATCACCGAAAATTGATCAAAACATATTTTCCATTTAATCAAGAACTGCTCTTAACCTACTGAACTAAAAATCATCAGATAAGTTTTAAAAAATCCTATCACTGAATGTAGATTCAAGTTATATAACTGAATTGATGTTTTAAAATGTTCAAATTTTATCATATGATCTGTCTTTTCAATGTGAAACTGAGTTTACAGAGTAAACTCTTCAAAATCAAGTTCGAGACAATTCCTGGACCATGTTTTTAAGTTGAAGCAACTTCTTTTATTTTAAAGAAATCCAAGGATTAATATTGAACAAATAAAATGTTTGGGATTTGATCAGAATTTGTAAGCTTCGAACAAGAACACTTTGATTTCCTACTGTAAACTTGAAGATGCAGTGCCTATACCATACTGTCCACCTTCAAGCATACTTCCAAGCCAAGATTTTCAGTGTATACAAGCTTATTTAGTTTAAGATCCTAAGTGTAAAGTGTTTGTAAAAAAAAACATTAAAATTTCTTACTGTTTTTGCTCTGCACCCAAACATAAAATAAAAGACAGAGGATATAGGATTTTCCAGAGCAACCAAAAATAATGGCATACAACCAAACACCCAACTCAACCAAATTTAAAAACTTGAACAAGATTAATCGTGAGAAAAACTCACTTTTGCTAGCTGGGTTAGACGACGATGCTCTCGTGGTGATTTCGAAAACGCTTGTGTGATTCGAATGGTGCTCCAAGGCTAACACGATGGACAGCTGATAGCATTAGCGTGGGTGGCAAAAGCATCGAAAGAACAAACGCGAGGCGAAAAGCCCTAATTCTCAGATCGAAGAAGGAAAGAACGGAGTCGCCTTTTTTTTTCGAAGACGATCGAACGCCGAAGCCCTAAATTTGGAGACGAACGGGGAACGAACGAAACTCGTGGCCGCCATTTTTTTCTTTTCTTCAATTTAGGTTTAGGGTTTGAATGAGAAAAGTGAAACGGGTTTGGATTTATCACGGTAAAAATATCAGACGTGGGCCGGTATTATTTCAAAGCCCACTCCACCTTTAACGAAAATTTTGAAAAGAAATTTAAATCAATTTTCAAAATCCTAGCTCAAATTTTAAATTCAAATATGTTCTTCATATTTAACTTGAAAATTTCAAACACTTCACAGTTTCAAAAGAATTTCAATTCGATCTACAAAAAAATCTAACAGGAATTATCACCCGATATTAAATCGTCAATTGACGAAGATTTTTACTGTTACAAAGATTTAAATTATTATTATTCAATTTTCAATAGATTAAATTCTAGAATTAAATCGCCAATTTATTCTGATAATTTGAAATTCAAGCCAAATCATCATTCAAATATTTAAAATAAATTAAATATTCTCAATTTTAATTGTCGAAATTTCAGGATCGTTACATAAACCAATTACGCATCCGGGTTGGTGGAACCGCATAGCATCCACTACCGCCCACCTCAGAACACACTCCCAAATCAAAAATCGAAGGGTAGCCACCAAATCAATCACAAAGTAATATAATGATATCGAAGAAATGCGTCCGATCAGAGGTGCTACCTCATTGGCCCGTCAATCGCTCTTGTTTTAGCCACCTTATGCCAACTCACGGGAGTCGGGTCCACGTTCATACCTCAATAGGATCGTCGCCACCATCCTACTTCATTCTGGAATCTCCACCGCGTACACGGTTGTAAAAGTGGTTTTCGGTATCGACAGAGAGTATGCCCATATCTGATCCCGATCTCTTTGCCAACCAATCGTTATTATAACCCATGGATATTTATTTCAAAATCATTCACTTTAAAACCCAAAATATCATATCCATTTCAAAACTAAATATTATATTATTTCATTTCAAAGCCAAATCAATATATCATTTCCATTTCAAAAAAACCAAAGCCATAATATCATTTAAATTCAAAAGCCAAATCAATATATCATTTAAATAAAACCAAAATTTCCAAATCACTGAATATTTCCTTAAGTTTAAATAAACTTGAAATATTCCTTTAAATCATCTTAAACCAAACCACTTTATAAGGTCACATTCTTAAATCTTCAATTCCAATAAGCTTCAAGCTAATATATTTAAAGACAATTCTTAATTAAATACTATTTCAAATTAATTCATTTCCAAACCATTTAAATTCAATGTCAAATAATATTCATTTCAAAGTTGTAACATTTCTAAGTTCATTCGTTCAATTATAAAATTTCCAAAACATTTTATTTTCAGCTAACAACAACACTTATAAAGTGTTACGGTAAATATATTAACATTTCAAAAACATTGTCAAATTCAAAACAGCAGCACTTATAAAGTGCTATAGTAGGTATTTTAGTGTTGCAACAGTTCAGTTTCAAAACAGCAGCACTTATAAAGTGCTGTAGAAGTTATTTAGTTATTTCAGAACTTAGTTATATTTCAAAAATGATAGCACTTACAAATGCCATCTAAAACCACAGCATTTTGGCAATACTACCAATAAAATTCCAGATTTTAAATTAACTTTTCAGAAACATTAAAACTTCAATTTTAGCCATTTTAACTTATAAAAAATCATATTTCATGCTTCAAAAACATTCATTTGGATATCATTTAACTTATGATTTAATAAAATAAAATTTTATAAATAAATATCCAATTTAAACCATAATTCATTTATTAAGTCAAAATACACTATTTTACTTAACTTTTATCTCTTTACCACTAACCTAACACTTTATTTTAAATACCCATTTCATAAATAAAACTAAATTTCTATTTATTTACTAAACTTAAAATTTCTATTTGGAAAACCAAATTTCCAATTATCAAGTTAGGTCATAATTAAAGTTACATTTCTCCATTTAAAAATCATAACTATTTATTTTACAAAACATAACATTTCACAAAAGAATATTTTATCATAGTTAATATAACAATCAATCCTTTTCTTTTAGATCTATTCATTTAGACATCAAATAACTATGATTTTCTAATCAAATAAATTTTATTACAAATGTCCAAAAAAACTATATTCCATTTAATCAGTTCAAAATACATTATTTATTACACAAACATGTCTGTTTCATAAAGTAAAATTCATAACAATTTCTAGGTTAGATTTAAAACTTCCATATTAAGTCAAATTCAATTATTAAATTATTTAACATCAATAAATGTCTTTAAATTCTATTTAAACCAATATATTTTTATAATTTCAATTAAAGCCACTTATAGACTTATAAAATTTTAACTTACAGAAAACCAATATCTTCTTATATTTTAAATCATTAAATCAAATCTTTAAGCTCAAATTTCAAACATTTAAAATTCAACATAATTAATAATTTTTAGGAAAATATTATTTAAAAATATAACCATGGGCCTGTATAATATTTTCTAACCTGGGTAAAGTGATACGGATATGTATCATTTCAATCCGTAATTTAAAAAGAAAAATCCGGGTTCTACCATTTCAAACCCGCAATCCCAAGTAAAACAACTATAATAAAAATCGTTCAAGCCTATCATTTTAGCTCATAACGATTTTTCCTTATTCTAATATCCGTTCGGGAATGTATCATTTCAACCCATAGTGATAGGGAACTTGCAGTGTGAGATACAGTAATTAAAATAACAGTAGAGCATATAATGTCATATCAGGTGATGTAACAAATATATAAACAGTATTTAACGTCATATAATCATATCATAGGCATATATGAATTATCAACATAGCATATAAATTTTTACATATCCATTGTCATCATTTCACAATTATATAAGTACGAATATCGAGAGTGATAAAATCACCTTTTAAAGCTAGAGATGACAATTCAAGACATACAAGCAAACTCCAAAAAGCACGACAAAGCACGAATTTCGAAGCAAAGCATGATGGAGACGAGTTCGATGGACAAAGCTGATAAATATGAATCGATGAACAAAACGAATCAGTTTTTGATATAAACTGAAAATGTATACATCATTATATATATATATGTTATTTGTTTCTAAAATAAATTTTAAAACATATATATAAATTTATATACCAATTATATGTATATTCAATATAACCCATCATAACTTATATAAATAAAAATTATACACAGATGCTTATACCATACCTTTATAACCTTATAGCAATAGATCATAAATACCAACAATATACAAATGTAGACAGAACAAAATGTATGTAGAAAAAATGTACATGCGAGCACAAAATCTGTAAACAAATAAGCAGACCTACAAATTTACATAAATGTACGTTATATATAAGCTTTTTATATTTAAGATTAGTGCTTTTCCAAATCAATACGACTTTATATACTTCAAAATATATAAACTGTAAGGCTTTAAATATGCTACAGTCCTTTACAACCACTGTATATATAAAAATGAATGCTGACACAGTACCAAATCAAATGAAAACTTTATAACTTATATATATTAAAATAATTCTACCTGTTTGTACCAAAAATGGGCACAACACTCTTCGGAAGTCTTTGAAGAGACAAAACGTGAAGAACGAAAATTAAAACTGTGGATTATCTAACAAAAACTCCAAATAACGAAAATGTAAAGTGCAAAGACAAGCGATTTAGAGTGGTTCGGCGTGTTTGCCTACGTCCACTATGAAGTTTGATGATTTTATTGCTCGATACTTGAAGAATACAATTCCTTATATTGTAGTACAAATGGTTTTACGAGCTAAGTCTGAATTTAAGACAACTGTGGCGATTCTGAGTAAATCTGGCAGAGTCTGGGCGCTCTTTAGCTCTTAGAATTGTCCGACCCCTTTTCTGAATGACCAGGGGCTCTATTTATAGGTGTAGGAGGCTGATATTTCGCCTAAATTGAGGGGAGACCAGTTCTGGTACGTGAGGGGGCCCACATGCCCGCTTTCTGGAAATCCGGGCCCACTTTGGGATCGATTCGAACTCAACTTTGAATCGATCAAGATTTGCTCCGATTGAGACGAAATTTTGCATGAACGTTCCTTTGGTTGCCAGTAAGCTACTGTGAAAATTTCATAGCATTTGGACTTGTAAATCTCGAGATATGATCGATTCAAGATCATGTTCTTGGCTGTGAATTCCCTTCGAATCGACCCTCCTCGAACTGGCTTCTTCGAATCGATGCCTTCGACTCGATTCATTTGAATCGATAGGGTTGACTCGATGGTTCAACGTGTCTTCGTGATGACGTGGTGCGCCTCCTTCGTATTGATCCGACTTCCATGCCGAGTTGACTGGGTCGAATCCATGTTTCTAGCTGCTTTGACGTAATGGATACGAGGGAGTGGTTTCGAAGATATGTTCGTTCGAATCGACAAAGGTATGCCACGGTTGATTGGTTCGAAGCTGCCTCAACGGGGTGGATTCAAAGTAGAGGAAAACTTGATGGATTCGAAATGTTGGATTCAAACATAGTCTGTTCGGATGGATTCGAACTAAGGAGTGTTCGATGGATTCGAAGCTAGGTTATGTCTCATGGATTCGAACCATCGCATGGCTTATGGAATCGAAGTTCTTCAACTACATGGATTCGAACAGAGTGCTCTCCGGTGGATACGAAGAAAATGGAGTCGAACGTGATGGAACCGAACCTGATGAAGTAGAACCTAATGGATTCGAACCACATGGATTCGATCTTAGTGGATTCAACCCTTATGGATGCGAACCCGAGGCTATGTCCTCTACTTGCGTCGCTGATTTCTTGAGCGTACGACCTCGGATTGACTTGATATTTGGAACGTTGCTTTTCCTGACCTTGCTTGACGTGTCTTATCAATTGCAGCCTGATCCGGATTCAGACAAAATTCATTGATATCCATAGCGAGCCTTTGTGTAACCGATCTCCAAGTCGAACTGTCGCTAAATTCTAATCAAGCTCTTGGTGTCACAGCCTTGCCAAAAGGCGAGATAACATTTGCCCCCCAAAGTACGTCTTGTGTAAACATGACGTGCTTTGAAAAACTGCGGTCTTTCATGCTGAAAATATCCGTTCAGTTGATTGCTTGACAGTCGTCTTTTATTCATCTCGTTGCAATCTTCTCTTAGATAAACGTTCAACCGGCGTGCTTTGCTTTGGTCCTGCCCCCAGTCTTGGGGACAAATATGGAGTTGATGTATGTTTATACTCCGTCTCACATTCTGGAAGTGTGGAGTTACGTAGATGTTTATACTCCATCTCGCACTCTGGGAGTACGGAGTTAAGGAATGTTTATACTCCATCTCGCACTCTGGGAGTACGGAGTTGAGGAATGTTTATACACCGTCTCGCACTCTGGGAGTACGGAGTTGAGGAATGTTTATACTCCGTCTCGCACTCTAGGAGTACGGAGTTATGTGAATATTTATACTCCGCCTCGCACTCTGGGAGTACGGAGTTGAGGAATGTTTATACTCCGCCTCGCGCTCTGGGAGTACGGAGTTAAGGAATGTTTATACTCCGTCTCGCACTCTGGGAGTACGGAGTTAGGTGAATGTTTATACTCTGCCTCGCACTCTGGGAGTATGGAGTTAGGTGAATGTTTATACTCCGCCTCGCACTCTGGGAGTACGGAGTTGAGGAATGTTTATACTCCGTCTCGCACTCTGGGAGTACGGAGTTGAGGAATGTTTATACTCCGTCTCGCACTCTGGGAGTACGGAGTTAGGTGAATGTTTATACTCCGCCTCGCACTCTGGGAGTACGGAGTTGGGTGAATGTTTATACTCCGCCTCGCGCTCTGGGAGTACGGAGTTGAGGAATGTTTATACTCCGCCTCGCGCTCTGGGAGTACGGAGTTAAGGAATGTTTATACTCCGCCTCGCGCTCTGGGAGTACGGATTTGAGTAAAGGATCGTCGTGTATCAACCCATTTTTGGCCTGACGTGATGGCTTGCCCCCGAGCTTGGGTTTCATTTAGCGAGTGACTGGTTGCATCGTAGTCACTCTCTATTTGAATAAATCCCATTGCATGATGGAATTTTAGCTCTTCGTGCATCGTGATGTTGTACATTGTATTTAATGAATCACAGCTCTGGCTCGAAGAGATGGCATTTTATTGCTGAAATAAGAAAATATGGCAAAGTCAGTTGCCTTATTACAAATTCTAATTTCGAAATGCAAAAGCAAATTCCTAAATGGAAAAAATAATGAAATAAATAGAGCCTGTTATGTGTAATAGCGACGGAGACTCTCGCTGTTCCAGGCTCTTGGCAAATCAAGACCGTCAACGGTCGATAGTTTGAATGTGCCATCTCCGAGCCTTCGTGTAATCGCGTATGGTCCTTCCCAATTTGGTTTCATGTGTGAAGGAACCAGATAGATTCTTTTGAGAACGAGATCGCCGAGTCCAAAAGTTCGAGGTCGAACTTTGGTATTGTACAGTCGGGCAACTCGACCCCGATGTGCGGCCGCTCTCAAATCGGCCTCTTCCCGTTTCTCATCTAGTAGATCCAAAGATTCAGAAAGCAATATAGCGTTCGTTTTCGGATCATAATAAGTCACGCGATGGGAAAAAACTTCCGTCTCGACTGGAATAACGGCTTCCGAGCCATAAGATAAGGAAAATGGTATGTGTCCGGTTGCGGTCTTGTGAGTTGTTCGATAAGCCCATAATGCCATAGGAAGTTCATCAACCCATTTGCCCCCATCTTTTTCCAGTCGTTTTATCAAAATGGATTTTATGACTTTATTGACGGCTTCAACCTGTCCGTTTGCCTGAAGATGTGCAACTGCCGAGAATTTTTTATGAATATGAAACCGTTGACAGAAATTCTTGAACTCTGCACTTTCGAATTGGGCTCCATTATCGGTGATGATGGTATGCGGGAGTCCAAATCGACAGATGATGTTGCGAACTACGAAATTTATCACTTTCTTTGTCGTAATCGTTGCGAGGGCTTCGGCTTCGGCCAATTTTGTAAAGTAGTCGACGGCGACAATGGCGTACTTCGCACCACCTCTCGCAAGAGGTAAAGAGCCGATGATATCGATGCCCCACATCGCGAATGGCCAGGGACTGACCATTTGAGTTATCTCGGTAGGTGGGGCTCTCGGAATTCGGGCGTGTTTCTGGGACCTATCGCACTTTCTAGCATAGTTTGCTGCATCTCGGTTTACTGTCGGCCAGTAGTATCCATACCGGAGTATTTTCTTGGCGAGAGCTTGTCCACCGGTGTGATCGCCACACTCTCCTTCGTGCACGTCATATAACACTCATTTAATTTCATCGTGTGCGATACACCAGAGGAGAGGAACAGAATAACCCCTTCTATACATGACTCCGTTTTGAATGACGAACCGTGAAGCTTTTCGTAGAATTTGTCTCTTCTCATTTCTGTGCTCAGGCAATGCCCCATTCTCGATGTAGTTTCGATATGGAGTCATCCACGATTCTCTTTCGGGAGCGGTTTCAAATACAAAACTCGTCTCCATTTGATCGATGCTTGGGAAGGATAAAGTTTCGACGGGGATAGGTCCCACTTGCTGTGCTTCACCCGTGCTGGCTATCTTTGCCAATGAATCGGCTTTTTGATTGCGTTATCGAGGTATATAATAAATGGCATAATAATCAAACTGATCCAGTACTTTCTGAACTTGAGCCAAGTAAGCAGCCAGTCTTCGATCTCTCGCTTGATATTCTCCCCGTACTTGACATACCACTAACTATGAATCACAATAAATTTCCACAGCGATAATCCTCAAATCTCTGGCAAGTTTTAGGCCGGCTAAGAGGGCTTCATACTCAGCTTCGTTATTAGTTGCATGAAAATCGAACTTCAAAGCGTAACATATAGATCGGCCTTTGGGCGTCTCAAGTACAACACCAGTGCCCGAACACCGGTCGTTTGATGCACCATCAGTATGCAACTTCCAGATGTATTCGGGGGATTTACTCACTACAAGAAAATGTTCTATTAATAGCAAGCGGGGATAGCACGGAAACATGACTTGCTATGGTTGAACGGTTAGTGGGCATTTAGGTTAAAAGATAGATCCTTTTCACGCTATTATTAACAAAAGCAAAAAATTGGCGGTACAATTTTCTCTTCCCTCCTTCATACCACCAAGAACCCCTCTTTTTACTTAAAACTTCCAAATCCAAAATTACTAAGTTACGAACTTCACGAATCCCTCTTCACTTAAAAATCCACAAACTTCATGACCGTTCTTCTCTTGTCCAGCCTGTCAAAGCTCGATTACTCCACCTCGCTTAAGCTCAATTCCTCCACCTCCTTGAAGCTCGATTCCTCCACCTCACTTAAGCTCGATTCGTCAACTTCATTGAAGCGTTGAGTGGTATTGAACTCGACACTTTAGGTATATGTTTCAATTTTTCTTTTTTTATGGAGCGTTGAGTTCCTTTTAGGGCATTAGCCATTACTAGACAAAACTGAACCCGCGAATTACATACCATATAATTAAATACGCACTTTGCATTTGTATTGTTATTATTGATGGAGATAAGATTGCTAAAATTTATTCTAGCAATTTTTTCTTTTATGATAATTTTAAGAAGAATTTGCCATTAATACTTTGTCTTGATTTAGTGAAGTTACAGTACACACTTGCGCGTAAAGTGTTTTTATTTTGATAATATTCAGATCATACTTGTTGTGATGATAGAGTGGTTGTATGAGGCATGATATTTGAAATATGGTATAATTTCGACCATTTTGTATCCATTTTATTCTAATTTTATAAGATATTTTTTGTTATTTCATTCTATGAAATAGGTATTTAAGAAAAGTGCTACTGAGCCAGTAAAATCAGTTAAAAAGTTTGGTTGGTAATACACTTTTGGGATGGATTTTTGTTCTTGGTAGGTTATTCAACTAAAATTTATTTTGGATGGAGCTTAAATTAACATAAAAATTATAGCAAGATGGCAAGAATTGGTATGATGAACCAGTAAAAGATGACATTTAATCTGATTCATCTCATTCTTTCCTTTGATTGCATGATTAAATTTTCACACTATATACTGTGTTTTCTTTTATCTAGATTCGTTCCATTGTTTAGCTAGGACAGTTTTAATAAAATTGAACATATGTATTAAGTATGCTACAATGCAAAGCAACATTTACAGTTACATAACGGTATTTTAAATACATGCATAAAATATAAACACTCTTTAGGTTGTAATACATAACGGTATTTTCATGCTAGATGGCTTTGCCAATAAATCAATAATACACACCTTCACAAACGAAAAACACTGCTATCTAGTTTGGTTTATAAATACTTGTAACTAAAAACTTTTGTTTGAGTTGTAATATTGAATAACAATTGTGCTGCGAGGTCACAACTTATTTTTTTAGTTTCTGTATGTTTCGATCTCTATTTTATTTTGAAATCGGTGAGCTTTGATTTGTAGATAAGTTTGACAATGTTAGCTGAGTTCTGATTTCACTTGCCATATTTTCACTTTGTATGAGTATAAGCAGAGATTCATCAAATCCTGGATATGCTTCTTTTCTTAGTTGTTGCTTTCAGTTGAATGTTCTGCTTTTGTTTGGGTTTTGTTTTTCAAACTAGTCAATATAAATGTTTTTCAGTTTATTAGTGAAAATCTCTGACTTTGTTTTAATATGTATAAACAATGGAACGTACTAACTAAGAAACAAAATACGCGTTTATATAGCCTGTATATATGTTTGTAAAATAAGTTTATCTCCTGTATATATGAAGATTTGTTGGAATTCCTAAAAATGTTTTGCAATGCGAAGGAGATTTGATTTATAACAAAATTAATGATGATGAAATTGATTTTACTGAACTTGGACAGCACTTAAATTTGTCATTGCACAAGATTTCTCTTTGTTTTAGATCAATGAAAAGGAAAGGTAAAGTTTTTTTTTAATCTATTTTATTATTCAGCTGGCCTAATATCAGCGAAGTAGCACCCTTGATTTATGCCCCGGTTTATGATAATCTAAATTTGTTAAAATTTGTAGTTGGTTTTCACTTATAATAAACTAAGTAAAAACAACATCTACATGCGTTTACACTATACACACACATATGGAAATGAATGGGCATGTTTCCTTCAGTTCAAATACATCAGATTACTAAAGTTCTTGTTAAAAACACAACAGCTCTAGACCATTATTACAAATTGATGATATATACAACAAAAATGAATATAACTATAAAAATAAATAAATAAAAATTGAACATAAAAAGAATCACAAACTGTTCTCCCATTTAACAATAATACTATTGCCTGGATTTAATTAATTAAAGTAATTTTCGTGCATAAGTGAGGGAGAAAGAGCAAATTAATTTTATTTTATTTGTTTTAAAAAGCAAGACAAGAACAAGTTGATATCTCTTGCAATTTCAGCAGTGCCTTTTTGAATCTGAGATCCTGTCTTTTCCGCACCTTGACCACTGCTTTCTGGATTGACTTGGCGTTGTTGTTGAAAATATAAATATAACAACTCTCTGACTTTGTTAAACATATAAACATATTCTCACACTGTTTTTCTGGATTGAATGAAAAACAATGGAACCACTAGGATCGTGTATGTGTTTCTATAAACCACAAATCTTTTCTGACTAACCAATGTGGTGATAGCAAATAGGATTTTTATTATAACTGTATCTCTGTTCTAACTAAAAAACTATAATTCTAAAGTGCAGAAGTTGGAACAGATAACAGTAAGCCATGCAAGTCTATCTCACTATGATATTATCTCAATACCAGATGTTAGAAATCACCTAAGATGCTACATTGATCCAGCAAACTGCCAAACGACGTTACTACTTGATTCCACCTGTAGGATGGGCCAATAATGCCAGTTAAAATATCATGTACATTTAGGATTTGATCAAACCACACATAGACATATCAATGGGATAAGACCAAAAGCGTGAATGAAATAGAAACTTCATACAAGTTGAATTAATTCGAAACTTATTTTACAAAGCCTAATCACAAACATATATACAGGCTATATAAAAGGACAATGTATATTTAACAGTTTATATGTTTCACAATATGCATTTATATTGTTAATTTTGTTTCAGTTGTTTCACTGTTTATATTGTTTAATATAGATACATATGTTTAATATAGATCGTACTAATAAATATGTACATTTTGTTTCAGTTGTTGTTAGTGAGTTTATATAATTTTTTTGTCCTTTTTGTTTCAGTTTATATGTATATATTAGTTCCTAGATCAATGTATATTTAACAGTTTATATGTAGGGGAAACTGAACAGTTCATACAGTTGAGATTTTTATCTCCTGAAGCAATATGCATTTGTGACCATTGATTTTTGTTATCACACATTTGTGACCATTGGTCTGTACAGATTTTTTTTAAAATTCCTAACTAATGTGAATCCTTGCCTAATTACAGTACATATAAAAACCAACACTTTGTTCGATCATTCCATCTTCTTCATAATTGTTAAAGTGCATACTCGGTTTTTTTTATTCATACACTACTTTATTTTGTGTATTTTTTGTACACACCAGTGCATACTCGAATTCTTTTGGTTTTGGAGGCCATAACTTGGTGGTGATTTTTGCACCTTTTAAACCATAGAAGATTACAATCAAATTATTAATCTGTGATAAAAATAGTCTTCCTCACATATTGTGCTGTTGTTTTTTTTAGAAATTTGCTTGTTGCAATATTATATATGGAGATGGAAAAAGATTGGGTGCATTTGCATAGGTAAGAATACAATATTTGGATTAATATTTAACTTGGAAACTAAAATTAAAATTTGATTTTTTATGTCAATAACTTTGATTTTTAATTTTAATTTAGAACTAGTAGGGAGTACGAGCAAGGAGCATGGAATTTTGTGCATGCCGTTAAGAGAAATTTAGGAAATATGGAAAAAAAATTGTGTCCTTGCTTAGATTGTCGAAATCTTACTCATCAATATGATGACATTGTTGTTGAGCATTTGATTATTAGAGGAATGGATCCTTTATACAAGTGCAGCAAGTGGTATAGTCACGGCGAGCAAATAGATGAAGCTAAAAAAGTGAAATTGGATGATACATATGAGTTACTTCAAGCCATTCACTTTGAAGATGAAGAGTTTGTCAACCATACTTTTTTCTCCGATAATAAAAACGATGATGATGCACAAAAGCGAACGGATGATTTCCTTAAAAATTTGGAAGATGTAGAAACTCCACTGTACCCTGATTGCGTAGATCAAACAAAATTATCTGCTATCACTGCATTGTATAATTTGAAATGTGAAACCGGATTATCTGATACTGGTTTTGATAAGCTTCTTAGCGTGCAACAATTGTTATTACCCAAAAATAATGTCCTTCCGAAGACTTTATATGAACTAAAGAAGTTCCTCAAAGTATTCGACATGGGATTTGAGAAGATTCATGCTTGCAAAAATGATTGTTGTCTTTTCAGGAAAGAGTATAAAGATTTGACTAGTTGTCCCAAATGCGGTTCTTCGAGATGGAAGATAAATGAGCGAACGAAAGAGGTAATGAAAGGTATTCCAGTCAAAGTGTTGAGATATTTTCCAATTATTCCAAGATTTAAAAGAATGTTTAGATCTCAGCAGATGGCAGAAGATCTAAGGTGGCATTTTAGTAATAAAAGTAACGATGATAAAATGCGCCATCATGTGGATTCTTTGACATGGAGCATGGTGGATGATAAATGGAAATCATTTTCAAGTGATCCACGCAACCTTCGACTTGGTCTTGCTACCAATGGATTCAATCCATTTGACATTAAGGGTTCAAAGTATAGTTGCTGGCCAGTGATGCTTGTGGCATATAATCTCTCGCCTATACTATGTATGAAAAATGAGAATATTATGTTAACATTATTAATTCCCAGCCCAAAGCAACCTGGAAATGATATTGATGTATATTTAGCTCCTTTGGTAGAAGATTTGCAGCACTTATGGAGTAACGGAGTGGAGGTTTATGATGCATTTAGCAAGACATTGTTTAACTTAAAAGCAATCTTGTTATGGACTATAAACGATTTTCCAGCTTATGGAAATCTCGCTGGATGTTGTGTAAAAGGCAAAAAAGGTTGTCCATTATGCGGTGTTAATACTCACCATCGATGGCTAAATCATAGTCGAAAAAATGTCTATATGGGACATAGGAGATTTTTACCTTTATCAGATCCATTACGAAAGAAAAAGTCTTGGTTTGATAATACCGTGGAGAAAGGTAACAAACCCAGAATTCTTACAAGTAGAGATATTTCAGTTATTTTGAAAGATTTTCCAAATGATTTTGGAAAATTTAAAAATGAAGAAATAGAAAAAGACAAGAAGAGAAAGAATAAGAAGAAGCCAAATAAAAAGCAAATTATAACGATTACGAGTAAGAAGAGAAAATGCACTGACAGTAAAGAAGGTGAAAACGATCCTACAGAAAATGAGCTATCACGGTGGAAAAAAAAATCAATTTTCTTTGAATTACCATATTGGGAGGTTAGTATTCAAAATTTATCTTATTTATAAAAATATAACTATAAAATTATATAATGTTTAACCGTCATATTATTGATGTTTATAGGAACTTCCACTCTGCCACAATTTATATGTGATGCATGTTGAGAAAAACGTTAGTGAAAGTTTACTCAGCACAATGTTGCCTGATAGCAAATCAAAAGATGGCATTAATTCTAGAAAAGACTTAGAGGATTGGGGAATTCGACATGCTTTATATGCGCAACCTCGTGGGAAGAAAACATATCTTCCACCAGCTCCGTATACTTTGTCAAGTTCTGAAAAAAAAATATTTTGTAGAAGATTGTATGACTTTAAGGGACCTGATGGTTATTGTTCAAATTTCAAAAGATGTGTGTCGTTGGAGGATTGCAAGGTTAGTGGATTGAAGTCGCATGATTATGATGTTTTGATGCAACAGATGCTATGGGTTGCAATTAGAGGATTGCTCCCAAAGAGGCCAAGGAAAGTAATAACCCGTTTATGTGCATTTTTTAATAATCTATGTCAGCGTGTTCTTGATAGAGAAAAGCTACAACAAATGGATGATGAGATTGTCAGAATTATATATGATCTTGAAAGATATTTTCCACCTTCATTTTTTGACATAATGATTCATTTAACAATTCATCTTGGAAAAGAAGCTCGATTATGTGGACCAGTTCATTTTCGTTGGATGTATCCCTTTGAAAGGTATATGAAAACACTTAAGGATTATGTAAGGAACTATTCAAGACCTAAGGATGCATTGCAGAGAATTATCTCGCCGAAGAATCTATGAGATTTTTTGGTGATTTTCTAAAGAAATCATCACAGTTATGGGAGAAAGAAGGTAGAAACAAAGATTATGAGAATGATGATGCAATACTCGAAGGACGTCCGATATCAACATGCAAGACAATTACATTGACGGCTAATGAGAAGGAAGTTGCTCATTTGGTTGTGCTAATGAATATGGCTATAACCGAGCCATTTTTAGAGTAAGCACATATTGTTTCTTTTTATTGTCTTAATATATGCGTATTTATAAATGTGACTTAGCACCTTTTATATTATGATAGTATGCATTTGGAAGAGTTACAAAGTTCGGACAAGCGCATGGAAAGAAATGCTACATTGCTATGGAAAAATCACACAAAAAACTTTGCCGATTGGATTAAAAAGAAGGTTGATCAAATCTTTTAAATTTTATTTATAGGTTTGAAAATCTTTTTTTTGACTCTACATTGAATGGATTGAATTTTTTCAGATATCTTTAAACTCAAGTGAACATGATGATTTGCTAAAATGGATTGCCTATGGTCCAAGTAGTACTGCTTTGTCCTGCAAAGGATATATAATTAATGGGTTACGTTTTCACACAAAAGATGTTGAGAGAGAAACTCAAAATTCTGGAGTGACTTATGATGCTACTACCATGTGTAGAGCAAGTGCGAAAGATGTCTCTCAAGTAGTTGATGTGGTCACTTATTATGGGGTTTTGACTGACATAATTCTGTTATACTATCATAAATTTTATATTCCAATTTTTAAGTGTCATTGGGCAAACATTGGAAACGGAGTGAAAGTTGAAGATGGATTTACTCTTGTTAATTTACATCAAAATCAAGCTTCATTTTCGAGGGATCCGTATATCCTTGCATCTCAGGCGAAACAAATTTTTTATTCAAGAGAGAATGACTCTTCTAATTGGTATGTTGTAATGAAAGCACCACCAAGAGGTTTTCATGAATTAGAAACAATCGATTATATTGAGGGCACAAGCTATGTTGTACAAGATTGTGAAGAAAACGAGATGGATGTTGATTATGTGGAGGATGCTAGCTATGTTAGGGAGGATTGTGAAGGCATACTGGAGAAAAGTTTTCCAAACCACCATTGATTATGCTTGGATTAGTTTTTGTATGTAAGTATACATTCATAGAAAATATAGGCACAAGTGACATTTTTTTATATTATCAACAAATCCTTTGAAATCATGACTTGATGAGTATGATTATGTTCACATTTAATTATATTATCAACAAATCCTTTAACCATATTTTTCATTTTGACACATTTAATTATGTTCACATTTAATAATTTTAAATAGTTTGTAATTTGTTTAATAAATGTATTTAGTTTGTCATTGTTGCTATCAGTTTCTCCACCACAGCATGATCAATCAAACGATAGTATCATTTTCAAACCACAATGACACAAGTAACATTGTTTTGTAGTTGCACATATTTACACCCATTACTTAACTTCTTAGAGCATGGAATCATGATATTGCCTAGTTCGGTATTTGAAATCCATACAAAGAATACTACAAAATGAACGATCGGATGCAGCAATGGCCATTTCGTGCGCATGAATTATAACAACACCAATAGGTAAATGAAATAAAGGAGAAATAAATATTTTAGCATCAAATATTGACACATCCAAGTTAGAACCTGAGACGTAAAACATTCTACCATTTTGGAATAGAAAAGTTTCCTGTTAACTTGCTGTATCAAAACTAAATCAAGTATTTTACATTGCTTTCCAAATAAGAAACCTGTCCCAATTGTCTGTTACCATTTGAATTATCCAAATCAATTGGATTGGAGTGAGACAGACGAAATTGTTGCGGAAGGAAGAGTTGTGTCAAGTGACCCAAAGGAGCTTGTCCAACAAATCCCGTTAGGGTCTGATGCCAAGAAAATTATAATAGACACTGTGAGAAAACCTGATGCTTTTTTGTGGAGACCTTCACTTTATTTGACACGTATTGGAGAAGTTGAAGGTGATATAGTAGCGTGACTAGCTACTAGAGTTGTTTTGCACAACTTAGATAACTTTGACAAAGAAGATAATACAGTAATCTTTCATCTTTATATTAATTAAGTTTTTAGCTTGAATGTATAAAAATAATAACCAATATGTTTTTTAATAGAGTAAAAGTAGCAGCACACATCATAAATGCAAATTAATCGATTGAAGTGGGAGCGAAAAATTAGTTGCAGAAGGACAACTACTTTCGAGTGATCCAAAACAACTTGTAAACGATCTCCCTCTTGGACCGGCTGCCGTTGCAGTTTGGATAGATAATGCAAAAGTGGAAGATGCTTTTCTATGGAGGCCTACTAAAGGTTTGACACGAGTTGGGGAAGCAGTTGGTATCAAAGTTGCATGGCCTGAGTCAAAAGTAGTTATCGAAACCGTTAACGGTGCATCATCGGATGATCATAGGAGTAATGTCGGAGTTGTCGAGAAGGTAAACTTATTTATAATCGCTTCACTTTTTTTCATCTTACGAATTGTTGAAGCACATAATAAAATAGCCTTTTTATTTATTGATAGAGTACAAATTTTATGGCAAATGGTAAATGCAAGTTGATCGATTGGTCGGGAAAGAGAGAAATAGTTGCATTAGGACGCGTGTCTTCAACCGATCCAACTTCAACGGTTCATTGTGTTCCTTTGGGAAAAAATGCAATTAAAATTTGGGTAGAACTTGTAAAAATGCCAAAAGCACGTCTATGGAGACCAACATCCGAATTAGAAGTCATTGAAGACGCTCTTGGCACTACGATAGCTTGGCCTGCTGCAAACGTTATAATGGAATCAAATTCTAGTAAGTATAATTTCTTTAATTTATTTTTATTTTATTTTTCAGTTCGTGTCACACACAAGTAGCATGTTGTTCACTACCATATAGTTCTTGTCAACTTTTATTGGTTAAAAATAACTTCATCAAATTTCTTTATAGAAAACTGCTAGTTACTGTAATTGTGGATTAGTTGTAGTGTTAGGTTGTAGGCGATTGTAGGGGATTGTTGGTGGATGTATAGGATGAACAGAGGATGGGTTTTGTGAGTTGTATTTGGTGATGGAGTGTTGTTGCAGTGTGATGGTACTAGAGTAGAAGGCGATTTGTGTGAATGGCAGAGGGGAGAGTGAACTTGCAGGGGTGATTTCAGTTGTCAAGTTGACGTTGGCATATGAATTGATCTGAGGAGATGGTTGATGATTGTAGTGAGGTAGTTTCCTGCTTCTACTTGTTAGATTCGGTTATGTGCAATGCTATTGAGGGTGGGTAGTTGGGATGGAGATGGTTGTTGTTTGCTGGGTTGTTGGAGTTGGAGATTAGTGTTTGATTGTTTGCATGTTAGTAATGGTAAGCAGCGAGGTCGATGTCATGGAAGGGAGAAGCTGAAGTCGTTGTTTGGTTTGTGAAGTATTGTGTAACCCTTGCACTTGCACTTCGCTATATATCATTGTGCTTGCAGGTTCTGATATACATACATGAAACATGATCAGCATTCCACGCTAATGTACTCCATATTCGCAACAAATTATTTTTAATTTGTACTCCCTATTCATACAGTATGTGCCCATAGGGTTTTTTGATTTTGAACAGGTAGAAATTTCCATTACATCGTTGATCAAAGTCGAAACCACACTACTAGTTTTAGCCATCGTATCGACAACAAGCCTTTGTTCTTTGCTCAGTTCATCTTACTGCAACATAGACAACATGCCTAGAACAGAATGAATAGGCCTTCTCATGCCTTGACTCATCACTCTTTGAAATGAATTTCTTGCTTCGCTTGCCATTAAAGCATTCTGTTTCTCTACTAACAAAGCTCTATTTTGCTCAGCCAATTTGTCAGCCATAAGCTTCGACTCTTCCAGAACTGCAGCGTGTGAAAGAGCCACTGCTACCTGATCAGCCACCACTTCTACTATTTCCAACTCATGGTAGCTCCATACTCTAGAAGCTTCTCCTGGTAAAACTAGTACTAAAATGGCATAGTGAGTTTGTACAACTTCTGGCGTTCCACAAAACTTTGTGCCAAAGAAATTGTCATGTGTACATATCTAGCTATATTGAACAAACACAAAACTTTGGACGAAATTTGCAAGTGGTTGAATGTTCAATCTACCGTATGCAAATTTTGTGCCAAAGAAAACGAAACAAGTGATCATTTATTTTATTTTCGATGTGATTATAACAGTAACTTATGCTCTATAATAAAAAATATGCTTCAGCTTCAAACTAATCAAAGCAAAGATCCGTTAGAGATCTTAAATCAGGATCCAATAAGGTCAAGGCTAAAAACTTATACATAGGTCTGATTGATGTGGCTATTAGTACCGTTGTGTGGCATATATAGACGGAGTGCAATCAACGCGATTTCCAGCACATACTAATGTCAGATTACAACTCATCATTCAAGACTGCAAGTGTATAATTCAAAAAATCTAAGCATGATAATCGAGCAGCAACAAACGAGAAAGAAGAGTATGCTAACTTTATACTAGTTCATTTAGTAGGCTGAGTTCATGAGCTCAATCAGCTCATATACAGTCCTTTTCTTTTTTTGTTATGAAAAATTATATAACTTGCGGATGATGTTTACATTGAAAAATAACCTATGTGCTTCGTTTTGACAGGTGCAGTATGATGATACCGAGGTTACTACAAGTTGCAAGGGAGGAAAAATTATTTTGCTGCATTCATTCTCTTTCAAATCGGTCTAAAGCTTGGATTAATGTATTTTGTATTGACGTATATCTTTGCTTTTAGTATGTATCGTTTTGGTTAGCTACAGTTGTTATTGTTTTTTTTAGATCACAAATATTTAATGTTTGAAACTGTCTACGAAATATTAAGGATATATATATATATATATATATATATATACTATGGTTTGGCTTATGTCTCCATTTGATTATAGATATCACAATGTGATAATTGTGTTTATTTGAAATTTTATAATATATTCGTAGAATTATAAATTGTAAGCTGGAATGTATGTAGCAGCAATGATAAAAACTTATAGCATTTTAATTGTGCTATGGAAAGATGGATTTCCTAGTTTTAACATACTACAGCATTATGATAGTGTTATAAACTGTTTTTATAGCAAATAAACAATGCTATAAAAGACAGCTAAACGCTATAAAAAGTAGTTGTATTTATGCATACAATTTACGATTGCAGCCCAAAACGCTATTGAATTTTGTTTTGTATAGCGTTTTTGGATGCTATTGTATATTTCGTGTGTATGGCAACTATAGCATTCATAAAAACGCTATACTTTTACTACATAGCGATTTTTCAAGGTTATTACAAATCATGTTTATAGCACGTTTAAACCGCTATGAAAAGTCCTTGACCATAGCGTCTCTACAGCGTTTTTTATGTTGCTATTATAGGTCACTGACCTATTACAACATGTTAATATACAGCGTACCAAAACACGCTATAGTAGCCTGTAATAGCATTTTTTCAACGCTACTAAAGGGTGTTTTTGTTGTAGTGACTGGTTTCGGGCAAGTCCTCTGAAACGGTAAATTCAACTATGAAATCTGCCAGGACTTGTCCTTGTATGGCTCTCCGCGGAGCATAAGTGATATCAAATTGGCTTAATTCAATATTCCATTTGAGTAACCTACCAGACATCTCAGGCCGCGTGAGGACCTGTCGTAACGGCTGATCGGTATACACAGTAAGAGGATGAGCTTGGAAGTAAGGGCGAAGCTTCCTTGAGGCAATGACAAGGCAATAAGCCAATTTCTCCAGCTTTGGGTAATTTCTTTCAGCTCCTATTAGCCGTTTACTAACATAGTAGACCGGTTTCTGCACTTTGTCTTCCTCCTGAACTAGAGCAGCACTGATCGCATGTTCTGATACTGCCAGGTAGAGGTACAATTGCTCGTGGTCGACTAGTTTTGACAAAATCGATGGTGTGGAAAGATGTTGAACCAGCGATCGGAATGCGTCTTCGCATTCCAGGGTCCATTCAAAGTTTTGCTTCCCTTTTCAGATCAGATCAAAGAAAGGAATGCATTTATCAGTGGATTTTGAAATGAACCTGCTTAGTGCTGCTACCTTCCCGTTGAGACTCTAGACTTGTTTTATGGTTCTTGGAGTTTGTAAGCTCCTTATTGCCCAGATCTTTTCGGGTTTTTCTTCTATCCCTCGAGCATTAACGATAAACCCGAGGAACTTTCCAGAGGCGACATCAAAATGACACTTTAATGGGTTGAGCTTCATTCCATATTTTCGAAGAATGTGGAACATCGCGTCTAAATCTCTGACGTGATCTGTGGAAAATCGGAATTTTACCAGCATGTCATCCACATAAACCTCCATGGTTTTCCCGATCTGGTCGACGAACATCCGGTTGACCAGGCGTTGGTATGTTGCTCCGGCATTTTTTAGGCCAAAAGGCATGACTTTGTAGCAATAGAGTCCAAGATCAGTCACGAAACTGGTATGTTCTTGATCAGGTAAATGCATAGGTATTTGATTGTAGCCAGAATAAGCATCCATGAAAGACAATAACTCATGTCCAGCCGTTGAATCTACGAGTTGGTCGATTCGAGGAAGCGGAAAACTATCTTTGGGACAAGCCTTGTTTAAGTCAGAATAGTCGATGCAAGTTCTCCATTTTCCATTTGGTTTTCGAACCAGTATGGGATTTGACACCCATTCTGGGTACATAGCATCTCGGATGAATCCATTCGATTGCAACTTATCAACTTCTTCTTTAAGGGCAGCAGATCTCTCTGGATCCATACCACGCCTTTTCTGCTTGACTGGAACATGTCGCGGCTCGCGATGTCTTGTGAGATTCCGCACATGTCAGAGTGTGTCCAGGCGAAAATGTCGAGATTCGCTCAGAGAAACTCAACCAATTCCTGTTGTGTCTGTTTTCCCAGTTGAGATCCAACTTTTAGTACTTTTGATTTGTCATCTTCACTGACGGGGACGTCCATAGTCAATTCGGCCGGGGAATCTTGATTCTCTTTAGATTCGTTTTTATCTTCGTCGTCTCTAGGGTCAAGATCTTTAAGGAATTGGTCGTGGTGCCCGGGCTGGGGCCCAGGCACTAATTGTCAATCATCAGCAAAACGAACGCAAAGAGATTCCTCTACGCCCTTTCCTTTCTCTTTTCTCTGTGCCCCGCGCAGTTCAGCAACATAACAGGCTCTTCCCGCTGCCTGGTCTCCTTGAACGACTTCGATTCCATGATCAGTAGGGAACTTTAGAGTTAGACACCATGGGGCAATGGCTGCCCTGAACTCAGCAAGGGCCGGACGGCCCAAAAATGCATTGTAAGGTGAATCAATATCTAAAACGACAAACTGCAATATTCGGACTCTCCGGCGTTCTCCCTCTCCCAATTCCACCGGTAGTTCGGTTACTCCAATGGGTATCGTAGCACTCCTCTTGAAACTGTCGATTCGGGATTGGCAGTGTTTTAAATCCTTTTCTTCCATCTTCATTAAATTGTAAGCTCGTTTAAGCAAGATATTCACATAGCTCCCACTGTCAACCAGGATCCTCTTCATCCAAGCAGGACCTAGCTGGGCAGATATGACTAGTGGGTCGATTGTAGGGGCTTCGACTTTATCAGCGTCTCGGCTCCTGAATACGATATCATCAGACATTATCTTTTGTTGTTTAGCCGGTGTTCCATCCTCACAATTACTGCAACATTCGAAGTCCGCATGCCTGATCGAACTAGCATACGACTCCATTTCCCCCCAGCTTCTGTCTGCCGGGTGGGGACCACCACTTATCGTATTTATAACTAGCCTTCCGCCCGTGTGAGCGGGTTCCTTCTGTCCTTCTTGATTTTGTGCATGATTCTGATTTGAAGGGACCGCTCCACCAGACTGCGGTGCCCGTACATAGTGGTCTAACTTTCTTTCCCTGATCAATTTTTCAATGAGGTCCTGCATATGTCGACACTCATTGGTATTGTGGCCATAACTCTCGTGAAATCTACAAAACTTTCCTGTTTGAATTTGTCTCTCCGACGATTGCTTTGGAGCAGGTTTATCATATTGCACAGTGTTGCAAGTTTGCATATACACATTTTCCAGCGATGTATTCAATGGCGTGTAATTATCGAACATCGGGGTCCTACGCTGTGGGCCTCGATTCTGATCTCTTCTCTTGTCCTGAACATTGTTGCCCATTGGCTGAGTTTGTTTGTTCTGTATGTTCAACTGAACTTTTCCGGAACTCTCGTCGGACTGCTTAACTGCCACATTACTTTGTATTCCCCCAGTTCTGGGTATCGCATCGTCCTGCTTCCTAGACTGTTTTGCATCCTCTTGCCGTAGGAATTGAGCGGCTTTGGAGTAGAAACGGTCCAACGATGCGGGTAGTTTCCCAGCTAACCAGTTTCCAAACTCAGAATCAGGATCGATTCCTTTTGTTAATGCCATCAAGATTGAGTTACCGTTGGGATTACTAATCTCAACACATGATGCGTGGAACCTTTCCAAATAACGCCTGAGCGTCTCTCCACGTGCTTGGGTAACACTAGACAGGGTGTTAACGTCTTTCGGTCTAGCAACATGCATATGAAACTGCTCTACAAACTTTTTAGCCAGCTGGTCAAATGAAGAGATAGATCTTGGTGGCAACCTTGTAAACCACATTGTTGCGATTCCCCCCAGAGGGATGGTGAAACTTTGACACTTCACTACATCGTCAGCTCTCGCTGCACTCATCGACCATTCATATTTCAAAATATGTTGATTCGGGTCACTATTCCCTTCATACATAGGGAGAGTTGGCATTCTGAATCGCCGAGGAGGTTCAGCGTACAATATCTCATCCGTGAAAGGAGTATGACTACGGGAGATTCCCCAATCGTCATCTGTAAGGCCTTGGCTTTCGCGGATCATCTGACGGATCATGGTCGAAATATCGGGCATAGCCACATTCTGTGCATGCTGAGCTAAGGTGCGGTCGGGTTCCACAGTGCGAGTTTGGACCGGACGCTGTCGATGGCCCTTGTCTCGCCTCCTTGGCTCCACATCTTCTAGGACGTATGGTTCGGGAGTACGCCCACGTTGTTGATTATTCGGATCTGATAGATTTTGGGTATCAACCCTTGCTTCTACCGTGGTGGTTGCAGCGCGATTATCTGTGGTATGCTGGGGAACGGCACCTCCTCGTGACGAGGGCCCTGTTTGGAAGCCGCTCGACGGCCCCGTCCTTAATTGTCCAACGGTCAAAGCGGGTTGATATCCGATAGTCTGTGCGTGACTCCCTTCTAATCGGGGACGGGTAGACCTGTGGTGATAATCAGATGAAGCGGAACTTCCAGTAGATGCGCGGGAAACATCATCCCTTCTGGACCTTCTGCGACTTTGACGGTTTAGTTGGTTGGTCAATTCAATATTGGCACGCAACTGTTCAGCCAACTATTGCCGGCTTTGGGTCAGTTCCTGGAGTAATGCCTGGAACTCTTGTCTAGTAACTGGCCCAGACGGATCTGAGTGAGCAGTGTTGTCTTGGTTGGATGGAGGCTACTGCGTAGGATTCTGTTGATCTCGACCTTCTTGGTCAGCAGCTGTAGAAGTGGTTCTTGTACTAACCATCTTGAGTAGTGAATTCCTTTCCTAGATTTTATACAAATCTGAGTAGAGTGGAAGGATTCTGGAGTAGAGATATTGATCTTCCTCTTGGATTTATGCAATCCGGTATCGATGGTAGATCCAAGGAGCAGGAGAAAAAGCTGGTTTTTCTCGGTGAAAGAACCAAAGTGTTTGTACCGAAAATGGGTACAACACTCTTCGAAAGTCTTTGAAGAGATAAACGTGAAGAACGAAAATTAAAACTGTGGATTATCTAACAAAAACTCCAAATAACGAAAATGTAAAGTGCAAAGTCAAGCGATTTAGAGTGGTTCGGCGTGTTTGCCTACGTACACTATGAAGTTTGATGATTTTATTGCTCGATAGTTGAAGAATACAATTCCTTATATTGTAGTACAAATGGTTTTACGAGCTAAGTCTGAATTTAAGACAACTGTGGCGATTCTGAGTAAATCTGGTAGAGTCTGGGCGCTCTTTAGCTCTTAGAATTGTCCGACCCCTTTTCTGAATGACCAGGGGCTCTATTTATAGGTGTAGGAGGCTGATATTCGCCTAAATTGAGGGGAGACCAGTTCTGGTACGTGAGGGGGCCCACATGCCCGCTTTCTGGAAATCCGGGCCCACTTTGGGATCGATTCGAACTCAACTTTGAATCGATCAAGATTTGCTCCGATTGAGACGAAATTTGGCATGAACGTTCCTTTGGTTGCCAGTAAGCTACTATGAAAATTTCATAGCATTTGGACTTGTAGATCTCGAGATATGATCGATTCAAGATCATGTTCTTGGCTGTGAATTCCCTTCGAATCGATCCTCCTCGAACTGGCTTCTTCGAATCGATGCCTTCGACTCGATTCATTCAAATCGATAGGGTTGACTCGATGGTTCAACGTGTCTTCGCGATGACGTGGTGCACCTCCTTCGTATCGATCTGACTTCCATGCCGAGTTGACTGGGTCGAATCCATGTTTCTAGCTGCTTTGACGTAATGGATACGAGGGAGTGGTTTCGAAGATATGTTCGTTCGAATCGACAAAGGTATGCCACGGTTGATTGGTTCGAAGCTACCTCAACAGGGTGGATTCGAAGTAGAGGAAAACTTGATGGGTTCGAAATGTTGGATTCAAACGTATTCTGTTCGGATGGATTCGAACTAAGGAGTGTTCGATGGATTCGAAGCTAGGTTATGTCTCATGGATTCGAACCATCGCATGGCTTATGGAATCGAAGTTCTTCAACTACATGGATTCGAACAGAGTGCTCTCCGGTGGATACGAAGTAAATGGAGTCGAACGTGATGGAACCGAACCTGATGAAGTAGAACCTGATGGATTCGAACCACATGGATTCGATCTTAGTGGATTCGACCCTTATGGATGCGAACCCGAGGCTATGTCCTCTACTTGCGTCGATGATATCTTGAGCGTACGACCTCGGATTGACTTGATATTTGGAACGTTGCTTTTCCTGACCTTGCTTGACGTGTCTTATCAATTGCAGCCTGATCCGGATTCGGGAAAAATTCATTGATATCCATAGCGAGCCTTTGTGTAACCGATCTCCAAGTCGAACTGTCGCTAAATTCTAATCAAGCTCTTGGTGTCACAGCCTTGCCAAAAGGCGGGATAACACTACCTAACCTATATATATAAACAGGTATATATGTATACGACTTGTATAAACTAACATAACCTACAGATCATATATAGATGTAAAACAAAATGAGCGCGGCCACAAAAAAAGGGTAAGAGAAGAAGGCTACTGAAAGAAGAAAGAAAAGAAGGTAAAAAGAGACGTACCCTTCTCGAGTGAACAGTAAGCAAAATGAAAAAGGCATCGCATATAAATGTAAATCAAGGAAATGGAAACGGTCACCAGCATGAATCAGGTGAAATAATTAAAGCAATTTATTGGTTGCTTGGGTTGCACGGCTTGGTTTTTTTAAAAGCAATGGAAAATAAAAGGTCACAATTTATGGTACTCATATGACGCACTGTTTTATCGTTTCCATCGCGTATCGGGCCTTAAAATACAGAAATAAATATACGTCGGAGATCAGCACGACGAGGTGAATAGAATGGTACATAGATATCAGTGATACGATCAAATTTTAAAAACTCGAATTTTAGCTACCGAAAATGCTGCTAAAACGTAGAAAATAAGATAAATGAAGCTATATAAGTCCAAATTTTACGAAACGAGTTACAACGACTTTCCCAGAAAATGATTTACATTTTTATTATATAAAATTATTCAGATTTCGAAAAAAATAAATTTTCGACAAATAAACTGATAAAATTTATACTTGAAATTTCACAAATAAATCAACTTTCATATTTTTCAATAAAATTTTACCAATTACTATAATCAAATAGACGTATTCCAAATATCAAAATTTCTATTCAAATTTTTATTATTTAAATTTTAAGAATTTTTTTTTGCTATTTACGTTATAAAATCTTTGAAAATTCTCGGGTCGTTACAATTCAGATTACCACAAAACTAACCGAAATGGTTTTCCTTAAATTATCCCAAAGAAAATTCATTTCATTTAAAATTTCTTTTCTAAAATATTTATATTTTAGAAATATTTCCAAATAATACTACTATTACTTTTTCTCAAAATCTTTTGAAAGCATTTCGAACAAATTTCGGGATTTAAACTTTTCAAAAACTCTTTAAAATATCCTTTTTAAAAGACAAATATATAATACTAAGTGTATTAAAACAAGGGTAAAAAATAAATGTCATTAAAACATCGTTTACTATAAACCCAAAACAATTTCTCATTTAAAGACCATCATTTATAAATTTAAAACAATATTTATTATTCCAAAAGAATATAAAAAAATTTAAATACCTTTTATAAATTTAAAAAATGTTAATCATCCTAGGGGATGATTTATAATCCTCTTTTCTAAATCTAAAACAATATTAATTATCCCAAAAGATAATTAATTAAATTTATAATTTCCTTTAATAAATAAATCAATTATCTTTAATAAAATAGGTAATTACCTCTAAAATGCTTTCATTAAATCGGTAAACTTACTTTTTAAACCTTTATTGAAATAAGTTGATTCACTTTAAACACTAAATTTATTTATTAACTTAAAATATCGTATTTATCAATCGATTTATTAAATTCAAATAATCATTAATTAAAATGAATAATTAATCTCAACTATCATTAACTAAAATGAATCATAAAATTTTCATACTATTAATTAAAAATGATTAAGTAAATTCAAATGATCATTAGTTAAAATGATTAATTACATTTCAAACATCATTAATTAAAATGATTCAGTTAAACTCAAACATCATTAATTAAAATGATTAACTAAATTTCAAAACACTTTTAGTTAAAAAAATATTAAATTTAAACAAAAATGATTAATCAAAGTTCAATATAATTACTTAAATTGATCTAATTAAATTCAATTCTATTCAAATAAAAAGATTAACCAATTTTAAACATCATTAAATAAATTTGATTAATTAATTTAAAATATCATTAATCAAAATGATTAATGAATTTTAAATATCTACATTTGTGAAAACATAAGCTCAAGTTCAAACACACATACAAGGTTTAAGGATGATATTCAATAAATGACGATATAGCAAAAATTGCTATAATGACACTTAAACAGTTTAAATGGAATATCCAAATTAATTTCAATTAAACAATCAATCAAACAAATCTAACTATCTTCCAAGAAATCAACAATAGTTTATAGCATCATATATATGATATAGTAAATTTGAATGTGAGTTAAACTCACATTTAAATAATTCTCCTTCATTATAATTAAATATTCTCAAATATTTATCCTTATTTAAATTATATTAAACAACTTATTATTAAAAGTTTACTTTCAGCTTAACACTACTAAAAGATGGCTTTCAACTTAACCCTTTCACCGTATACCTTATAGTCGAACTATGAAACTTAATTCACAAGGGGTTCGTTCTCAAGGTTCCCTAATTCCTATTTACCTAACCTATACGTTATGAAGGAAAATTTCTTGTGAACTTATTCAACAATATTTAATGCTCAAACTGAACGAGCATAACTAGACAAATCCTAAATGATAATAATAAAATATTGTTAACTCCTAATAATCAACTCATTAATACACTATATTAGTTTTGAAAATCATTCTTGCATTTATAAAATATATTCCTAGGTAAAGTTATTTTATTTACTATTTTAAGACAATACTATATCGGTAGGTCTGTTCAAGTGTTTAGGAATCCCTATTAATAACGCTGATCAGATGAATCGACCAGAATTCATATACCACTCAATGGATCAAACAACACAATTTAAAACATTTTTATAACACTAACAAATACACACTCAATATATATATATATATATGTTTATCTATTTATTTATTTATACTCTCAAACTTATCCTAGGACGTTACAAATCCAATCCTTAGAGACCCCACCAGGGCTTAGGGGTTCGGTAAACCTAAGATCGGATACCAACTGTGATGACCCACCTTTACGACCCCTGGGAACGACACATAATACATCTATGGTATTCGTGGGTCATTGCCCAAGCATTCAAAAGACAACTTGTATTGGGGAAAAAACAAAGAACATAATAAGATAAAATAGGAAAAGAACTCATAACGGAATGGTTACAGGTAATACAAAATGGTAAGGTACAAAAGGTTACTCCTTACTTGGAGCTATCAGAGTTTCAATCTAGCAAAAAGCTTCCAATTTGCAACAAAAATCCAAGTCCTTTCATTGCAACAGCAAGGTGAGTTACAAAACTCACAAAAACTAGCTGAGCCAAGCTCAAAATCGCCAAAATTGCTCTGTAATTCGTTTTTACTTCTCTGGTTGCTACTTTGAATGCTTGTAACTTTTGATTCCGACAACAAAATGTTGCCGGATTTATTGCATTTGATAGCTTGCATGTTGAACTTCATTTCTGCAAATTTTGGTTGAATAATATGGTCATTTGAGTGTTCAAATCATCGCTGCAAAATCAGTGCACAGCCTGAAAATATCCTGTGCACATTTATGTTTTCTGAGATGTTGCAAACATGGTCTAAGTCTATGTTTGAGACATCATATCTCTTTCATTTCTTAATCAAATTTCATGGTTCTTTTTTTGTTTGAAAGATGAAGTTCTCTACTTTAGGCATACCAAATTTCAGGTCATTTTGACATAATTAGCTTATATAAATATGCTGTAAAACATTGACCTGAACCATGTTTTTGCCCAGAGTTCAACAGTGAAAACACTGTCTGGGTTCAACTTTGAGACATCATAGCTTTCTCATATTTTATCAAATTGCATCATTCTTTTTTTTAATTGAAAGATGAAGTTTTCTAAAGCATGCTTACCAATTTTGAGCTCAATACAATTCTATTTGATCCCCTGTTTCATGCCTGAAAGTTGAGTTCAGGAGGGTTTTAGGCCTGCACATTTCTGTGTTTTTGAACTGTTGCAAACATGGCCAGAGTCCATGTTTGTGACAGCATAACTCATTCGTTTTAAATTGTATTTGAGTGATTCTTTTTTCAGATTGAAGTAGGAGTATTGATTTATAATTCTGAAAATTTTCATAACAATCTGGGTTGGTTTGCTATTTCAAAATGGCTGTCGAACTTGAACGCACAGCCTGTTGAAATTCAGCGATTTTACCTTGTTTTGGTCCGACTTTGAAACGACGCAGATTCTTCGTTTCAAATCGGATTTGAATGATTTATTTTGAAGATTGAAGTAGGAATGATGAACTATATTCCTAACAAATTTCATGTTATTTGGACTCTTTTTTAGGTCCAAACCTGCTGTCGAACTAGTGATCACAGCTTGATTTCAGCGGTTTCTATAGAATAATTTCCGCCACTTTTGATATTTTCCCGAATTCTTGAGTTTTCTCTCTAGATTTCGTGCACGGATTTTATAAAGTATTACAAAGTGTTTTTTTCAAGCAAATTGACTTTTGAAATTATTATTTAATATTATTTTTAAGTATTAAATTAATTACTCCATAATAGGAGAATTTCAAAGGCAATTTCTAAAGCAATTTTAAAGCGTTCCTAAAACTCGTTTTCTTCGACCTAATTTCTATATAAAACAAACAATTTTGCACTTCGAGCGAAGAGGGAGGAGAATTAAATGATTAGGTAAAACGCGTGCTATGAACACGTGCGTTTATCTTTTCAGTTAATTCCTAATCTATTCGTTTGATCGTTTTGACCTTCGGGTCTGGTTTACCGATGAGATGAGGTAAACTTTGTACTGCTTTTAGTGTGAAACTGACTGACGGTTAGTAAACCGTTTAGTGCGAACGTGTGGTATGGGACACACGTTAACACTTTTCGGGTTCCTTCCCGAGAGTTTGTGACACATATTGCCAGTTAGTGGTGTCCAGTACTGGACCTCCGGACCTTCGCCACTACAGTTTGTTGCCTTCGGGCTTGTGCCTTCGGGTTTGTGCCTTCGGGTTTGTTCCTTCGGGTTTGTGCCTTTGGGCCTGTTGCCCTGTAGTATCGCTTTTGGAGTTGGTCCTTCGTCACCGCTCGAGGGATACTTGGGTTTGTCACCTTCGGGCTTGTGGATCCTTGTTTATACAGTACTGAGCACGTGCATCTTTTGTTTCATTGATATTTATATTTCCCTAGAGTATCGCCTTTCGGAGTAGGTCTTTTGAACCACTCGATACATAGCGATTACCTTGTGGAAACTTGTGTTACCTTCATTGGTATTTGTTATTTGCCATTTTGGCTTGATTTGGGATATTTATATCCTTTGTTTATTTGAGTTGCAGATGATATGAGGCTTGTTATGATTCATCTCTTGTTAGATGATCATGTTATTTCTTTTGGAGATTATTGTGGTACTTTATGACCATGCTTGTTCATTATCATTTATCTTATCTAACTAATTTGTTTAGCTAGACTGACCCGTGTATTTTATACTCGGGTCAGACCGAGGTGTTTCAGGTTAGGTACATTTGGACTTAGCCTATTCTGCTTCCGCATGGACTTTTCTGCTAGTTCCTTTTGTTATAGCTTTTTGTGTAGTCCTTATTGTTTGTAACTCTGATATGTATATTCTTTTGACTCGCCTGTATATTGTGGTTGCTACACCACTTGACATATATCATTTTATTTACTCTGTGATGTACGGTATATGTGTATATGTATGTGATGATCTACTGTTTTGTGATGTGTTTTACATTTGAGTTGTTATATTTTGTTTTGTTAGATCTTATAGCCATTATAGTTTTGTATTAAATATCTATTGGATATGTCGATCCACATGGAAAAAAAATTATAAGCTACATTTATCGATATATTCAGTAGATAGTTAAGACAAGGCTACGATGGTCGCTCCTATCCAGCTCTATTCTTCGTATTAGCAGACGGTATTACCTTGTAATACTCTTTGCTAATATGGGTCTCGGAGTGGGGCGTTACAGCTTAAACAAAAGTACTACATCTAAAAGGTTTGCAGCTATACTTTCTGACTTGTCATTTTTAGATACTAAATACATCTTCATAATCATACGGCGAAGAGGAATAACAAGATAACTTAGGAGCCGCCTACTTGGTCACCATCTTCAAAGAGCTCCAAAGAGAAACATGCTATTCTCGAACTACTCAAATATAAATGAGTACCCAGGAGTCTAGGGAAAATAAACAGCTCGGGTCAAACAATATGTCTGGTATGAGTAAACTCTATAACAAATGGGAGTGTATTTAATAATAATATGTCGGACCACACCGCTAATGCGGAATGGGTTTTCTCCCATAAAAACAACAACTAAACATAAGAATGGAAAAGAACAATACGAAACAAATCCAAACATAGACGATGGGAAAAATAGTATAAAGATCCAAACTTGGAAGAATGGAAATATTATGAAGAAAATCCAAAGTGAAAAGAATGGATAAATCAAGATAATAGTCCAAACTTGATAGAATGGATAAAATCTATAATTGAACATCGTGAAGAGTGGTTGACTCTTCCCGTTGCAATTATAGAAAAACAAATCGAAGGTTCAAATCAAATAAGGGAAGGAAAATCTCCAACAAATGACTAGGAGGGTGCATCCTCCTAAAAAGAAGTATACATCTAGAAATATACTTGAAAACCCGGGGAAATCCAAGCCGAACCCCGCCAATCCTTACCGAGAATCCGAGCATTTCATATCTAAATGCACAAAACGAATCCAATCTAAATAAGATGTGAAAATACCATAATTGGAGCAACCTTACATAACTTGGCCCCTAAAAGCAAGCGCTTTGATTTAGTCATTTCCGACAAAGGATAACAAAGCTCAATGTAGCAACAAATCGTCTTAGAATGACAGTAATAAAGAAGATGAGGTAACCGATAGCTATGAAACTAACTATCGAGGATATAAAACGGTCGTATATGGAAATTAAGTCTTGTATACCCATCTCCACTCGTTGAATTCAAACTTGTACTATTCCTGGCTTAACAATAATCCAAACAAGTCAAGGTAGTGTTACCTCAAAGTAATGTCTCACGACCCTTCTTAACTTTTGGAATAGCAACAAGTCTACGTCTTCGATGTTTAGTGTTAAGTATACAAATAAATTGTTTCCATATAAGTGATATCGCTTTACGGAAATTAATTCATTTCCATATATAAATCAAACCTTTTCTTTTAAAAACCGAATTCGTGGTTGGCTTCATATTACAAGTATTATCTTAAAAAACTTAGTAAAAATCACTAACTTATAAAAAGGATTTAATAACTTAAACACATCCTTATTATATTGATTAATTAACTTTAAAAGTTCGTTAATTCAGTTGATGAATTTACTTCAATAGCCTTTAATCTAAAAGAAGTTAATCAATTTTAAACACCATTAATTTAATAATAAATTAATTATAATTAATTAAATTAAATAGTTAAATAATTTATTATCATTAATCAAAATGAATAACAATGTCAAAACATCCTTGTTACTTTGATAAATTCACTTTTAAACTTCATTAATTAAGCTGATAAATTAACTTCAAATGCCTTTAATTGAAAAGGATAAATTACCTTTGAAACATCATTAATACAATTAATTAAAAATATTTAAATATAATTAATTAAATTAATTAATAATTAAATCTCATTATTTAAAAATGATTTATTAACTATAAACATCATTAAAGGGATGATTAATTAAAACAAGTTGATTAACTTGAAAAGTATTAGAAAGATTGATTAATTTAAAAACATCATTAATTCTTTGATTAATTAAATTTAATCCATCATTATTAAAATATTAATTATCCTTAAACATCATTAAATAAAATGATTGATTAATTTAAACAATCATTAACCATGTAATTAGTTAAATTTAAAACAAATCATTAGCTAAGTAATTAGTTAACCTCAAACCTTATTAAGTAAATAAATAATTAAATTAAATAATCATTATTAAATTAATTAATTATTTTTGGAAATGTCATTAATCAAAAACTTTCTTAACTTGTAAAATAGTTCTAAGCATGATAATGAAACCACATAGTTTCAATAAAGTGAACTATTCTGTAAGTGCCGATATAACGACTATCGCTATACGGACAGTTCGAAAATCAAGTATATGTCATTACAATACATCCAAACATCAAATAGCAAGGGTATGAACATATAATGGTGATTTACAATAATACAACATATATCAAACATTTGCTAACAATATAGTTAACTTTAGCCATTAACTTTTCATATCGCTTACTACATGCAAACTAACTTCCGAATGCGACAACTTTTTGCAACATGAACCAAACCAATTACCAATCCATCACTGCACATATACAACCATCACTCATAGGTCAATAATTTGAGCATTAAAATAGTTTAGTAACTTTGGTTATAAGAGTGGAGATTTCACAAAAATGTAACGTAACTAAACGAAGTCGAATCATTGCACGATCTTTCCAACACTCGAACTACACTTCCTAATCACCAAAGCTCGTGCTTTTGGGCCATATGTGGACTGTTTGGGTTTGGCCATGGGCTATTATGGCTCGGCCTTGGCTCAAAATGAGGAATTACGGGTTTTGTTTGAATGTAGAGTGAAATAGAGAATGAATAAGCTAGTTTTAAGTGGACGGAAGTGGTAGACAAGTGTTTTATGCCATGATCTTCAATATGGAAGCTAGGAAAAAATAAATGAATAAAATGAAGGGAGAAGTAGGAAATAAAGATGGCGGATTGTAAAGTGGAAATTATGAAGAGGTAGTGGTATTTATAAGTATAGGAAACTAGAATTTACCAAAATACCTTTAGCATAAAATAATATAATCTCATGCATGCTACACCATGCCTCTCCCACCCCTAGCGCACGTTACCACCCTCGCTCCTACCTCCTTAAATCATGCTACTCCTTCCACGTGTATGTACTTAGGGTATGGAGATGATTTGTATACATATAAATTTGTTTATATGTATATATATACCTTTTATAACATAATATGTCACATCCATGCTTAAGTATTAATATGCATATGTTAATATATTTAAGTGTGCTTTATTATTACTAATCCTAAAATATATAAATGTGAGCATGTTGATACAAATGTGCATGACGTTTTCGATAAATTTTACGATGTCGAAAAGTCGAAATTTCGAAAAATGTTTTTGGTCACATTTTCTATTTTTATTTAAACTAACTATATTGGTAAACAACATTTGAAAATTATTTTAACATTATTAATAATTATTTCAAAGATGTTTATTTAGTTATTAAAATCCATTATTTAAATATTTAAAAATGATTTAAATATTCAAGTACAAAGCGATTAATTTACGGGTCGTTACAGTATGTGTGTATGTTTGTGTTTATATGTATTTGTGTGTGTTTGTGTATTGGCTTTTATAAATTTAGACACATATCTCTAAATTATTTTAAAAGTTAGCCGATGAGCTAAATATCCTTCTATGTGATGAGAACTTTGATTAAACGATCTCGTAGTATTGAGCGGTATGGAACATTCAATATCACTTCATAGGTTAATTATACAACTTGTTTTGTAGAATATTTGAGTGAGTGGAATTTACTAACTCATGGTAAATATTCAAGTAACACCAAGTGGTATAGGATACTCGGGCGATACTTGGGTTATTAATATGTGAAAGTATGTAGCACTTTTGATCAATAGTATGTTGGGGAAGCTTGCTATTTCTGTAGCTTACCATAATCATTAGTGCATTCTAGAGCTTGACTTTATAGGCTAGATGTTGTCCCTAGTGGGTTGACTGTGGTGGTCGCACCACGAGTCACGGTATTATTTTTGTCTTGCTTAGTGCTCGACATTCATTTGATTATTTGCCTGAAATTGCAAAGCAACCTTCGGTACCTCAGGCAATATTTGATGTTGAACACTTGCATCATTTCTCCTCGGACACGGCACCTCGAAAGTGCTTTTGGTAGGCAGAATACGTGTTATAAGGATCGAGTATATTTATAATTATAGGGTGTTTCTTTTTGGCACCATTTTTAGAAACTCCTAGAGCATGTCTTGTCAGGCTCACTTTGGAAGAGATCAATTACACTAAAAATTCCTTTTAAAAGATATCTATAGGATTAGTTACTTTGCCGATTTGCTCTATACCCTTCTTTTGATGTTGACTTGCCTAGCGCTCCTCATTGAGTTTGAATTGCATTGCAAGTCTTATGATTCTTTGAGATTGACTAGCTTTCATGCTAGTCTTATGATTTTAATTTAGAGATGCTTGCTTTACCATATTTTTTGATGATTTCCTATGAATGGCATTATATTATGTTATGACATGGTGATTTATTTGTGATTATGCCTTTTATTATGTGAGTTGATGACTATTGTAGTTATGACTGTGTTGTTGAGATTTACATAAGTTTATGCTAATGACCTCGCCTTATTTGTTTTAAAGATAGTCTGACCCATTTATTATTTTATAATACTTGGGCCAAACCAAAACATGATGGGTACAAGGACTTAGTGACCTTGGACATTGGGCAAGCCTTTGGAGATATAGTTATATCAATTTGTAACAGTCCTCGTGTATATATGTGAATGGCTTTAGGGAAATCTTAATTAAAGGAGAGAAAAGGACCATATCTTTATTACACATTCATTTCATTCTTTAATTAGAGATTGCTATGTCAATTTATTTCTCTCTCCATACAGAAACATTAACGGTTGAATTATAATGGTGTCTGGAGCTTCAAAATTCCAAATCTTAATCAAGAAAAATTAAATAGAAGTAGGTGGTTATCTCTTGATTGCTGCAGATTTAGAAATTGATCTATTGGATCTAGGATTTATTCAACCATTCAAAGTGTTTCTCCTTGTTTCATCCTAAGATAATTCTATAGTTTTCTTATATATCTTTTAATTTTTTTTACATCCCTCTAATTTTGTATCTCTTCCTTCTGTTTATATATGTGAATTTGGATTATGACTTGAACATCTCAATTCCCACTTTTGAATCAACTTTATACTTTTATCATGTTGATTTAATTAAAAACCTATGATATGCTCTCTGTTATTTGTTTGTTATAAAAAAATAATGATTTTACTCATCTCTGTTCTGTATGTTTATTTATCTTATATGTTTAACCTAGATCTAAACCTTCTTATAAAAAATTTGTATTTGCCTATGTCATCTAATTTTATTATTATTTAAGAAAAACCAAATAAAAACTAGAACAATCTTATTAATAAGTTAGTTTTCATATTACAAGATTTAGATTTGACTGTTTACATATAAATTTCTATGTGAATAAAACTTTGAAATAATTTCATTAATTAATTACAGTTGATAACATAATATAATGACTTATTTGTCTTACGTTTAAATTATTCTAAAACGAATTTTCTGAATTAAAAAAAAGGAAACATTGATTTAGTGATTTATTTCTTGTTTTGCAATTATTTCTAGCTAGTGCAAGATCTTTGTTTAAAAGGCAGAAATTTTAATTCACAAAATATTTGGATATAATTTTATTTTGTTGTATTTCAAATTTTGGTTTTCTTTGTGTATGTATATAAATATATATATTTATGTAATAATATTTACGTGTGTGTATGTGTATATAACTTAAAGTTTCAAAAGGCTTTTGCGTAAAATATAGTAGTAAACTTCTGAACTACTTTAATTAGATATTGTATTCATTGACTTATTACATGTAATATAAGTAAAGTCTATTTCAACAAAAATCACTATACAAGATATTTATATATGTGTGTATGTGTATTATTTATACAAACACAGACGTGTGTGTGTGTATAATCAAAAAACTTTTCTTGTTTTAGACGACAAAGGCATATATAAAGGGTAAATGTGTCTGTTGTGGTGTAAGCCCCCACACCTAAACAACGTTTACATTAACTATGTACACTTTTCATATGTTGCACTTGCACTTTTACACATGGTTCATTTGATGCGCTCGTCTTAATGTACAAACAACTTAGAAATTAAATTAAACTAATTTTAGACAATTGTAATAAAGTCAAGACTTATTCAAATGGTAATTTAGAAAATTTTTAAATGAAATTAGACCACATAGGCCCAATAAAGATCCAAAAGTAATTTTTTGAAATTTACCCAAATTACCCCTAATTCTCACTTCACCAACAATGCTTTTTTCTATAGAGCATAGGACATCTTCTAACTACGCCAAATCGCTCCATTTTGGACCAATTTCACAACGACGCACTCCGTTACTCGAACTGATGACTCTAGCTCTACCACCTTATCTCTCTTTCACAGTAAGAAATAACGGGGTTTAGCCAATCAACGCCGCACACAATAATCCCACTATGGATGCGATGTTATCTTCTCCCGAAGTCCAACGGATCAATCCTCATCCGCTAATGCAGCCTGAAGCCCTGGATTTAATTCGAAGAAGGAGGCGGCTTCTATTTTGTTCACTATGGAGAAAAGGAAAGAAAGAGGAGAAGGAAAGATCTGAGTCGGTAAGGGGGGTGTGTGTGTGTGTAACTTATTTAATTCCTTAAATTAATTGTCACAAGTTTCGAGCTCATACGATCACATGGAACGTCGGGTCGTCATGAAACTTGTCGATGCACATCATCTTATTTTCGGGGACCCAATGGTATAAATTTTGTCGCTATCCGAGTCAGTTCCTCAGGATGATAATTTCATGCATTTTGAGGTCATTTTGGCCATTGGATTGCCCTAGTCAAAAAAATCTTTAATCGAGCATCTCATGATGAAGTCCTTATCCTAGAAACACAAGCCATTAGTCAAGATTCCACTAGACCCGACTATGCATATATATTTATAAAATACCTAGAATATTAAGTAAATCATAAAAATACCATGACTCTAAATATAGCAATATTTATACTTATTTTGATTCGCAACGTCTATCCGAATTCAATAGTAGCACTCTCGAATTCAAATTTGCTCGTATGTGAAAAGTCGGATTTTGAACCTTCAATTAATCAACGATTCAATATTTAAATTAATTACTTAAATATCCAATTAAAAATGCGAGTTATTACAAAGTGTATGACTTTAAGAAAGAGAATTAAAAGGTAAATAGTTTTAATACTATAACTAAACAATGTTATACTAATTGCTAAAAAATTGCTTGTGTTAAAATTAGTTAAAGTATAGTTGTTTAGTTCTTAATGAAGGATTTGATAGAAACACTTTTTATACTTGGTATAAAAGGATGTAGGGATTGTCTCAATTAATATACACAAAAAATTATTAAATTTTTTAATAAGGAACATATGATATAAATCCCTGATGCATCGACAATAGGGAACATAATGTATGTTATGTTATATGGTATATTAGATCTTTCTTATACACTTAGTGCATTAAGCGAATATCAAACCCAAGGAAAAATCGCTGAATGGTAGTTATGAGTGTTCTTGTGTATTGATGAATAATAGAAAATTGCTAACGAAAACAACACTCCATATGAAGGAGTGTTCGGACTCAAACTTCTTAAGTGATATCGAGTATAGCAAGGTTATCTTATATTCTTGCTCAAACTTTATTGAGGAGCCTTGGTTGGAAATGTTCCAAATGAGAAGTTATAGTAGACTCAACTTTATAGGCTAAGTATATCACCTTGTGTAGTGCCACAATAAAAGTAGCATATGTATGAAAATTTAAAAGATAGATAGGAGTTGTCCATGAAAATCCAGTAATGTATTGCGATTTCAATAATGTAGACTGTAGTGCGAATCGACAGCTTGATAAGAAATCATGATATGATCTCCATAATGAAACATGATAAAAAGTTTATCAATAATAGGGAAATGTAATCAAAAAGCAGATACAAAATAATAATGCCACGAATTCATTCTCTAAGGTGCCTTTTCAATCTAGTTTAGGAACAAATTGAAGGTACGAGCATAAAGCATCATAATTAGCCTAAGTGTAAGTGGGAGATTAATAGAGTTAAGGGTGTTCCATTGGGGCTAGGGGTAATTATGTATTTTATTACGTAACTTAACTCTTATCAGAGAATCTTATTGAAATGATGAAGTATTTGGTTTTGTTTTTTATTATGTATGCTGTTATATAGAGATATAAATAATGAACTAAATACATTACAAATATATAAGTAGAAAATCCTTAGGAGAAGTATTTTATCGATTGCAATTACAGATGTGTTCATAACTATGAGTACCATGTTGATACATATGTATATACGTATGTATGAATAAAAACACTCACTCCTTAAATGTTTCTAGTCAAGATGTATTAAGAAAATGATATCAATACATCTGTTGAGACTAGTGCACCTAACGCTCTTCATATGATGGATGAAGATTTACTCATCGCCATTAGGAGCACCAAGGGGTTATGTACTTGTGGTTGTTTGGAACAATCACATAATTACCTGACAAGTGTCATTTATAGGTTAATATAATTAAGTCAAAATAAAATATCTTAGGGTGATGACGTAGAGTAGTCTTCAGACTTGAGGGCACTGTTGATTTTAAGTAGTTAGACTATACTTCGATTATGGCTAAATACTTGGAATGATGACCATTTAGAACCTAAGATGGGTATATACTGAACTCCTGAAGTGAAACACTACCGAACAAAGGATTCTACTCCTTCAGTATAGAAGGTCATTATCATCGTAATTGGTAAGTCAACTTAAAGTCAAAACCTCTGGCTAGAGTAAATCGGTTAATTGATAAATGTTGTCTTAATGAACCAAGGACTTTAAAGTGACCTACGCAATTAATACAGATATTAATAGAATATTTAAGACCAAACTCTAGATATTTAAGTGATGTAGCGATGTTGAAAATAATACATATACAAAGGGTGCATACCATTGGCTATAAATAGTCTAGCCCCTACAGATTTTTTTAATACGCTTTTTTGCACTACCTCTCCTCCTCTATCTGTAGCCGCCTACATCGATTGGTGAAGCCTTCATTTTAATGCTGCAAACTAAAGTAGAGAAGGAGATGGTGAAGCTTTAAGAGGAAGTAATAAGCAAACAACATGTTAGTCTCTCGACAGGACTTCTTGGTTAAAGGTATACACTTTTAAACTAGTATTTTGTATTAAAATATAAATACTTAAGCTTGATCACCTTGTTCCCTTTATCATATGAATTCGATTCAATTTTTATAAAAAAATATTTTTTTAATACATGTGTGTGTATAAATGTATATAATTTTAATTTAATAAATACATTAACCATAATTATATATTATATTATAATTGTTATTATATATAAATATATATTAAAATTATTTTCTGAAATTTATATAAAAACCAGATCTAAGCATACATACATGCATATATATATTAATACATATTAAGTTTTTTTAGCCATGTTTTCGGCTTTTAATAAAATTAAAAAAACATAGAATAAAATTTTAATTTTATTATTTCCCAATACATTCATACATATATATTTATTCAAATATCTATATGGATATTTTGTTAGAAAAACCTTTTTTCCATATTACGGATTAAAGTAAAATAATATATAATTTTTCATATACGTGTGTATACACACACACACGTATATTCTAGGGCTGACTTAGGTACTTGGATTTCCCTTGGAAACTCAAATTTTAGGTGTTAAAAATTGTACAAAATATTTATAAATTACGGAATTGAACTTAAGACCTCGCTATGAACTAAGGAATTGAACTTAAGACCTCGCTATGAACTAAGGAATATGAATATATAAATTTGAAATTAAAATAAGTGGATATTTGTCTCAAGGAAGAAATTGTTTTATTTTTTATTTTAAAGGACAACAATTTCCATTATTCATATCAAGGACAACTTTTAAGTTTTGATTGAATAAAATTCAAATATTCTAAATCAAGGGCACACATTGCCATTTCATAAAAATTAAAATTAATAAAAACTAGTTTTTTGAATGTAAGAAAAAAGAATATAACAAATAATAAAAATTAATTATGGAAATAGTTTTTTAATGTGAGAAATAGTTTCCTATGATAAAAACAACATAGAAAGATAAATGTATATAAATTTATTAGTTACAACTAAATTTTTTCCAAATGCTAAACAGAAATAGCTTTCAAAATTGTTTATTTCTATATTTTAAGTTGTATAATATAATGTTATTTTTTAAGTTACAAAGCTATCTTCATTTAGCTTTCCGAGCTATTTACTACTATATTTTTATGCTAAATTAATCGATTAAATATTGTTTTAAATCATTTTTTTCAAGGCAAGCCAGTTTTATAGTGGTCCTTTCTCTTTTATAATTGAAAGTTAATACATGTTTAAGACTGGATGTCTCATAAACTACAACTCACCCAAAAAGAGCAAATTAGATAGGCATACGTATCAATGCAACACCAAAGAAATCATTTTTTCCTCTTGCATTTTAAGACATTATTATTTATTTATTAATTAATTTAGCAATGATGAGTATTTAAAATGAACTTAAGGTTTACATAATCTAATGTGGGCCTGTCCTTCATCTAATTATTAAAGTTTGTTGTTCTTGGTTCTAATTTTTCTAAATATGTCCTTAAAACTAAATACCTCTTAAAATAAATTAATAAATTAATTTTTAAATTAAATTATTAATTAATTTTATTTTTTTAAATGAATAGCAAATTGATATTTTAATTAAATTAAATAAATCAAAACATTTTTATTAATTAAATACTAAATTTGATTTAGAATTAAAAAAATTATTTACACAAACACAAATAAGACCTTGTGCAATGCAATAAAAGGAAACTTTTTTAAATTTACCATTTTTATCTTGTTGCTAGTGCACCTAATCCAATAGTCGTAAAGTGGCATGTTTTAATTTCTTGGAAATTAAAAGGGAATGATGACGTCCGTTGTGGTAATTCTATGTATTTTTTAAAGTATTCTTTCCCTTAAGTGCGAAGCCATATATTGGAAGTTGACTCGATCATAATTGAAAGATAAATGTTTATCATTATGCATTGGAGCCCTTCTGTCGACCTTGCTTACGAAATAGGCCATGTCCATTCCCGTTCAAGTTCATTTCTATGACATCCCATATGTCTATCAACCTCTAGGAGGTATAAATTTGTTAGCCAATCACATCGATGAGTTGATTTGCTTCAATATCTCTACTGAGCATAGATATCGACTTGAATATGTTAAGACCCTTATTGAGATTAGTCTTTCTAGACAGTCACATTCCATCTACCTGTATATCTTTCAGAATATAGAATGACTTATGTTGATGTTGCATAGCAATGGAAACTGGCTATTTGCAATCACTATCACTCATTTTGTCACATTTTCTTGTCATGTCCCCATTTCGATTCATCTCCATTAGCACTTCCCCATAAGATTCCCCTTCGAAACCACAACTTGTCACTGTAAAAGAAATGAGCCTACCCTTGTGGGAGAGTGATGTACATGTAAAAATGTATATATTTTTACACTCATACTTAATTTTCTTCTATTAGAATAAATGGCGTATTATAGTACTTTTACATGTTTTAACCAAAATATAAAAGTGTTTCAAATCATCATTCACTCATCACATTTGGGTAAAACTATAATTTTGTGTATCTTTTAATTTTGAGAAAATTTATCGGCACATTTTAATTTTATTTTGTAGTAAATTGAGCGCAAATTGGAAATAGCGTCATGGATAATGCATGCATACATTTTGGAAGCTAAAGAAAGAAATAATGCTTCATGGAGGAGCCCACTTACCAACTTGCTAATGGACCACGATTAAAAGCAAAATCACATGTTAGTGTGGGATTAATTAATTATTAATGATGATTTGGAGGCCGGATAAGTAAAGAGTATTTTTAGTAGCACCCTAAAAATAGATTAGGGTTTTAGACATGTATAAATACCCTCTTATGTTTCATTTAATAGATCTTCATAAATGCATAGTTGTAGTCACAAAATAGAAATAAAAGTTCTCTTTTCTTTAATGGCTTCTTAGCCTTCTCTTTCATTTTGTGCACTTTTATTTCATGCTCTTTTTATGCTATTTTATTTCATACTCTTTTTATTTCATGCAAGTAGAGTAGATTTCCTTATTGCAAATTAGTGTAGATTTACTCCTGTGCAATTAGTTAGCTCTCTTTCCTTTTGATTAGCAGTTCCTTTCATTTTGTTTATCTTGAAATCCAATTGTGTTGATATGAATTCAAAGACGAGGCTAAACCCTTTCAATTTTGGGGTAATGAAGCTCTCACTAACCATGTAAATTCAACATAATAGTGTCATTTATGATCTCTTATTTTTGTGCTTAATGTAAATATAGATGTTGATAGAAGTTTGATGTTTATTAGTGTTTTTGATATCTTATGTTGTTAATCACAAATAGGCTATACTTAAACAAATATAAACACAAGTTACATCTTCATCTAACTAATTGATTTTGATAATGAAGTTAAAAGTAGAATCAAAATTTAACATTCCATGTTACTAAATCAAAGATAGTAAATAGAACATGCTTAAAATAAATTTTATTTCTAACTTCATAATCATTTTCATTAGATTAGATAAGTGAGTTTGGATGATTTATTAAAGTTTGATGGTTTAACTTGTGTTGGTTAATATCACAAATAGACCATACTAATAAATACATCAACTAATTTCTACTTGGGTTAAAATGAGAAATTACAAATTTATTATGTGTTGATTTATTTGAATGTGAAAGTGGATTTACCTCTAAATTGTCTTTTAATCTCCTTACTCTTATTCTAATTTTTCTCTAACTTTTTTTTACACATATTAGTTAAAAACATTGTCAAAACATTTTGAGATAATTTGATTGAGTAATTTGTAATTTTTGCTTTCTCGGTGGATCGACCCGTACTTACATACGTACTACAATTGTACGCCATGCACTTGCAGTATTTTATTACGATATAATTCGGTAGTTTTCTAATCGATAAAAAATCTACTTCGAATTAATTTTTGGCATCGTTGCCAGTCTAAGTACCTAAAAACCGACACACTCAAGTACCTAAAAATGTCTTATTAGCAGCTGGTCTAAGTAAAGTCTTGTCCCAATCAATTCCTATGAAATACAAAGATCCTGGTTGCCCCACGATCTCTTGTATGATAAGAGACAGGAAAATTAATAAATTCTTTTTAAACCATGGTGTGAATGTAAATTTGCTCCCATATTTAGTTTACCAGCAACTAGGTTTAGGTGAGCTTAAACCGACGAAGGTTACAATTCGACTGGCTAGTCGTTCTATAAAGAAATCGATAGGAGAAATCGAGCACATATTCATTAAATGGGAGAATTCATATTCCCTATCGATTTCATCATCCTTGAAACATAACATGTAAACAATCTCCCTAGCCAAATTCCTTTGATTTTAGGACGACGCTTCTTGGCCACCTCGAATGCTTTAATCAATTGTCGAAATGGTTCGATGAAAATTTCCTTTGGTAACATGACCATAGATCTTAACACCTTCAATTTTGAAAATCAATCAAACAAACCATTCAACCACACTTTATAAGTTAGTGTCACTTATGAAAACTTTTAAAATGAAACAACCTTAATAGAGAACATTAGGCAGAGAATAGATAATTGTTCATAACATGCCAAACGAGATTGAAGACATGCTTCCCTTCGAACCTCTCACGGTTGAGTCCGAAACTTAACTGATTTCTTTGATCGAGCAACCTCCCAGGCTAGAACTCAAACCTTTTTTGTAACAACCTGAGGTTTTGTGAAAATTAATTATCGTCATTAAACGATTAATGGTGATAGCTAATTACTGTTGGGTTTTTTTTATCGGGTTGAAGTTCGTTTAAATAATTGTTAGGAATTTGTGGACTTTATAATTATATATACTCATTCCTCCATTCATTTATTCTAAACCATTCTTTTTCCCCCCTTTCATTTTCATTCGCAAGCCCTAGCCGAATTAAAACGAGAAGAAAGAATGGCGGCTTCGATTCCCGTTCGTTCCTCTTTGCAAATTTAGGGTTTTCGAATTTCAATTGAAGCTGCGCCTTTGTTGATTGAGCGATGGGGATTGTGCGTGATAATTTGTTCTCGTTCGGGTTCCACACGGCTGCATCTAATCACGTCGAGATAGGTGAGTGATTCTTTTCACTCACATCTACTTCAATCTCATGTTTATATAGGGTTTGAATTCCTATATTTTATTCGTTTGAATTTGTGATTTAATTTATCTCAGCAGGTCGATTTTGTTCGATGTTGGCGATTTCTTGGATTTTGTCAATTTTGTATGTTTTGATGATGGCTTGTTCATCATGACACTGTTTTATCTCGTGACTCTGTTTGATTTCTATTTGACTTCAGTCACTTGATTTTTATGAAATTCCAGGTCTTCGGCCTGACCTTGATTTTGTGATATTGCTGGTGCTATTTCGTTGATATAAATATGTATGTATATTCATATATATGCATACATGTATTATTGTATTTGCATTGCTTGCTTGTCTCCGCCTTGCTTTCTCTGATGAACTGTGATTATGTTGATTTCAAAATTTGTGTTTTGATCTCCTAGTCCTTAATCAATTGCCTCTCTATTGATGCTCGATTGAAACCATGCTTAGTTCCTTGTTCCATTTGCTGTATATGCACGTACTCATCTTCTCACACATGACTGCACTTGTGTTTGCTTTCCATGCATGTCTTCGTTACTTGTACATGTATGCCTGAGCTTCCATAGGTGTTTGTCTGTGTGTGAATATTTCTGGATTGTGATGGTGTTCAGTTTGGACATTCCCTTGACTTCGTTATCTCGTCTTTGACTTGGATATGATGTTGGTCTCTCGGCTATGAATTTTTGTGATACTTTGTATAGACCGGTAGCTTTGATTTTGTGATGTTGCATCACTTGATGTTGTCATGTTGCCTGACTTTTGTTGCCTCTGTTCATTGAGCTGCACATGTTCACTTTCACATATGTTTTCATTTGAATTTACATGGATTTCGACCAGAGCTGAGCTGTCTTGGTTCTGACCATGTTGCACTATAATCTGGTCTGGTTCGCATTTGCACTTGCTAGATGTAGAGCATTGTTTCTGGTATCAGTTCTCGACCATTTACTTGGTTTGTGTTTCACTGTGCAGCCATATTCATTTGATACCCTGTTGCATTTGGGTTGGTGGCTGCATTAAGTTGTTTTCATTTGGGTGGCTTGACTTAAGTTCGAGTTGCTTCAATTTATATTTATGTTGTGTATGTCGACTTTGCATAAGCTCGAGCTCTGTAGCCTTGCTTTGTTCAGTTCATACTTGTAGTCTTGTGCTCGTGTTGTGATTTTATTTGTATTGCATTTGTGTTGAACCTGACTTTTTCTTTAGGTTTGACCTTGTGCTCGTTGTGAGCTTTCATTGAGCTTTTGTGTATTTCATCACTGTAGTGGCGAGGCAGTGCACGCGAGCGTGTACTGCAGCCAAACAGTATTAATTATCTTGATGTTAATTGCTGTTTAGGCAATTCTGTTGTTTTCTAAATTATCATCATTGATAACTCTTTCATTTATCTTTGTTGATGATTTGAATTTGCTGATTCGCTGTTTATTGATGTTTCATGTTATATCTACCATTATCCGATTCTCTTATTGAAGGGTTGGATATACGAGATTTATTGTGACTGTCCTCTATTGATTATTTAATTATTATTGCTTCCGTGCATTAATAAATGAGTTTGAATTAGACTGACCCGTGTATTATTTTCTTTTGAATTTAATGCTCGGGTCAGACCGAGTTATTACAAGTTGTAGATATCTTGCTTTGGGTTGCTGCTTGAGCTATGAAGTCTCTTCATATCTTTTGGAGTAGTCTTCGTCATTTTGTACTAGTCAGTGTATCTGATCTAGGTTGATATGTATTCATGTATATTATTTATAATAATGTACTTGTATATGTAACTTCCAGTGTCGACAGATGTAGTTGTATCATATGTATTGTATCACATGTATTGTAACTACCTTCAGTTATATATATATATATATATATATATATGAGATTTTATATTAGCCGTGTTCCGCATTTAGCTTATCTGTATTATTATTATATATGTTGTCCTAAACTATTATGAACCATCGTAGTTCATTTTATACTGGAATTGGGTATGTCGATGGGAGTAATAAACAGAGATTCAAGAAAAATAAATATACCACTCCTATCGAGGTAACCAATACTAGTGTAAGGCCTAACTACGAATGGCCGCTCCTATCCAGCCTTATTCTTCGTAATCACAGACAGTATTTCTTTTAATACTCTTTGTTATTGTGAGTATAGAGGTGGGGCGTCACAGTTGGTATCAGAGCGAGGGGTTTATGGACATAATATAAAACATAACTTAGATGGAACATGTGTTACAACTAATTGTTGATGTTTTTATTTATGTTTTGAGTCAAAACTAATGTTTTGAAATTATGATGAAATTTTTAAATATCCTTATTTAAAAATAAAAAGTGAAATTGTGTTTTGATGATTGAGTAATTTGTGTTCTGTTTATCAGAGTGCGCAGCAGAAACAGTGAGACTGTCTTTGCTGTGTACGGCTGATAACCCTTTTGATTTAAAAATCAAAATATGGAAATGAAATAAATTTCATTGTGTTGTTACATAGATGCATTTATTTTGTTTTCTTTGAAAATTTCGAATCCGATTTGAGAATCTGAAGCGATTGCAGTTATGTGATTTTGTTAAGATTTTTGCTATTTTAAATATATCTTCATTGAAGATATAATCGAGTGATTTCTGTTGTTCATCTTGTAGTGTGCGTGCAAATTTGAGTTGCACGTTACTGCATAAATTTTACGTTGAACCGGTGTTTGGTTTAAACGTATTTTGTTGCCGTTATTTTTATAACGGGATTCTTACACCGTTGCTAAATTTTTGAAGCATGGTGTTTTGTTGACATTTTTATGAATGAAAATTCACTGGTATTACATTTTGATGTGAATTATTTTGATGAGATTTTGACGTATAAAAATTACTGTCGCTTTGGCTTCAGTAACCGTCAAATTTTAAAAGTGGATTTTCAAGCGGTTATTCCGCAATGCTGATTTGATACCCTTTTTACGGTGTTTTGAGATGTGCGATTTCCTTATCGGAATTGCTACAGATGTTACTATTTTAGTCACGTGTTTTGAAAATTGTTTTTAAATTTTTTTTACAGTTTGCGCTTTCAAAAGAATGAGGAAGCGATTTAAACGCTTCAGCAAAATTGAGGACTATGAACCCTCACTTTTACTGTTTCGCTTAATTCTGGACTTGTCCGTTTAAGAACGAAAAATGTAGTTATTTAAAATACACAATTTTGCAATTTCAAGGAAATGATGAAGAGAATTAAACGATTTAGTAAAACACGTGGTATGGGACACGTGCGTTTGCTATTTTGGTTAATTTCGGACTCGTTAATTGAAACATCTGTTGTTTGATGATTCTGATGATTTTGTGTGCTTTCGAGCCACTATGTTGGACCTTCGGGTCATCTGCTGGACCTTCGGGTCATTTGTTGGGCTTTCGGGCCACTCTGAGGACCTTCGGGTCAAATACCAGTACTAGACCTTCGGGTCACTCTGCGAACCTTCGGGTCATCTAATGGGCGCCAAAAATTTATAGTACTTGGTAGGCTTCGGCCATTTGTTGATGCACGTGCGGCGTAGCTAAAACTCGCCATCTGATGGGTTCGATCCAACCTTTTATGTTGATTTTCTAGAGTATCTTAATTGATTTCTAGATATTTGTTGTTTCTAATTATCTGCAGGTAATTAGATATTTGCTGATTTGAGTTCTGATTATCGTTTTTGATAATTAGATATTTGTTGATTTGTGATTTCTAATTATCGTTTTTGATAATTAGATATTTGAGATTTCTGATTATCGTTTTTGATAATTAGATATTTGTTGTTTCTGATTATTGTTTTTGATAATTGGATATTTGTTGATTTAAGATTTCTGATTATCATTTTTTATAATTAGATATTTGAGATTTCTGATTATCGTTTTTGATAATTAGATATTTGAGATTTCTGATTATCGTTTTTGATAATTAGATATTTATTGATTTGTGATTTCTGATTATCGTTTTTGATAATTAGATATTTGAGATTTCTGATTATCATTTTTGATAATTAGATATTTGTTGTTTCTGATTATCGTTTTTGATAATTGGATATTTGTTGATTTGAGATTTCTGATTATCGTTTTTGATAATTAGATATTTGTTGTTTCTGATTATCGTTTTTGATAATTAGATATTTGTTGATTTGAGAATTTTGATTATCGTTTTTGATAATTAGATATTTGTTGATTTGTGATTTCTGATTATCGTTTTTGATAATTAGATATTTGTTGTTTCTAATTATCGTTTTTGATAATTGGATATTTGTTGATTTGAGATTTCTGATTATCATTTTTGATAATTAGATATTTGAGATTTCTGATTATCATTTTTGATAATTAGATATTTGAGATTTCTGATTATCGTTTTTGATAATTAGATATTTGAGATTTCTGATTATCGTTTTTGATAATTAGATATTTGTCGATTTGTGATTTCTGATTATCGTTTTTGATAGTTAGATATTTGAGATTTCTGATTATCGTTTTTGATAATTAGATATTTGTTGTTTTTTATTATCGTTTTTGATAATTGGATATTTGTTGATTTGAGATTTCTGATTATCATTTTTGATAATTAGATATTTGATATTTCTGATTATCGTTTTTGATAATTAGATATTTGAGATTTCTGATTATCGTTTTTGATAATTAGATATTTGTTGATTTGTGATTTCTGATTTTAGATATTTGTTGATTTGTGATTTCTGATTAACGTTTTTAATAATTAGATATTTGAGATTTCTGATTATCGTTTTTGATAATTAGATATTTGTTGTTTCTGATTATCGTTTTTGATAATTGGATATTTGTTGATTTGAGATTTCTGATTATCGTTTTTGATAATTAGATATTTGTTGTTTCTGATTATCGTTTTTGATAATTCGATATTTGTTGATTTGAGAATTCTGATTATCGTTTTTGATAATTAGATATTTGTTGATTTGTGATTTCTGATTATCGTTTTTGATAATTAGATATTTGTTGTTTCCGATTATCGTTTTTGATAATTGGATATTTGTTGATTTGAGATTTCTGATTATCATTTTTGATAATTAGATATTTGAGATTTCTAATTATCGTTTTTGATAATTAGATATTTGTTGTTTCTGATTATCGTTTTTGATAATTGGATATTTGTTGATTTGAGATTTTTGATTATCGTTTTTGATAATTAGATATTTGTTATTTCTGATTATCGTGTTTGATAATTAGATATTTGTTGATTTGAGAATTCTGATTATCGTTTTTGGTGATTAGATAATTGTTGTTTTTAAATTATCTGGTTGATAACTAGATAATTGCAATTTTGCGAATTGTGATTTTTGTTTTCTAATTATCTTTGTTGATAATTAGATTTTGTTGTTTTCTAATTATCGTATCGATAATTAGATATTGCTGTTTTGTGATTTCTATGTTCTAATTATCTAATTGATAATTGAATATTGCTGATAATTGTATTTATTCAGTTTTGCTGTTTTTTGATTATCTATTTGATAATTAGATTTTGTTGAGAATTTGTGAATTTCTTTTAAGAAATTAAAAGATTTCTTTGGCATTTGTATTCCCGACTTTTATTTTTCTAGCTTAACCAGTTTATGTTAGAAAAATAATTATTATTGACGACTTTAATTATGAAAATTGTGGGGACGCAATTTTTATAAGGAGGGGAATCTGTAACAACCCGGGGTTTTGTAAAAATTAATTATCGTCATTAAACGATTAATGGTGATAGCTAATTGCTGTTGGGTTTTTTTTATCGAGTTGAAGTTCATTTAAATAATTGTTAGGAGTTTTTGGACTTTATAATTATATATATTGATTCCTCCATCCATTTATTCTAAACCGTTCTTTTTCTCCCCTTTCATTTTCATTCGCAAGCCCTAGCCGAATTAAAACGAGAAGAAAGAATGGAGGCTTCGATTCCCGTTCGTTCCTCTTTGCAAATTTAGGGCTTTCGAATTTCAATTGAAGCTGCGCCTTTGTTGATTGAGCGATGGGGATTGTGCGTGATAATTTGTTCTCGTTCGGGTTCCACACGGCTGCATCTAATCGCGTCGAGATAGGTGAGTGATTCTTTTCACTCACATCTACTTCAATCTCGTGTTTATATAGGGTTTCAATTCCTATATTTTATTCGTTTGAATTTGTGATTTAATTTATCTCAGCAGTTCGATTTTGTTCGATGTTGGCGATTTCTTGGATTTTGTCAATTTTGTATGTTTTGATGATGGCTTGTTCATCATGACACTGTTTTATCTTGTGACTCTGTTTGATTTCCATTTGACTTCGGTCACTTGATTTTTATGAAATTCCAGGTCTTCGGCCTGACCTTGATTTTGTGATATTGCTGGTGCTATTTCGTTGATATAAATATGTATGTGTATTCATATATATGTATACATGTATTCTTGTATTTGCATTGCTTGCTTGTCTCGGCCCTGCTTTCTCTGATGAACTGCGATTATGTTGATTTCAAAATTTGTGTTTTGATCTCCTGGTCCTTGATCAATTGCCTCTCTATTGATGCTCGATTGAAACCATGCTTTGTCCTTGTTCCATTTGCTGTATATGCACGTACTCATCTTCTCACACATGACTGCACTTGTGTTTGGTTTCCATGCATGTCTTCGTTACTGCTACATGTATGCCTGAGCTTCCATAGGTGTTTGTCTATGTGTGAATATTTCTGGATTGTGATGGTGTTCAGTTTGGACATTCCCTTGACTTGTTTATCTCGTCTTTGACTTGGATATGATGTTGGTCTATCGGCTATGAATTTTTGTGATACTTTGTATTGACCGGTAGCTTTGATTTTGTGATGTTGCATCACTTGATGTTGTCCTGTTGAATGACTTTTGTTGCCTCTGTTCATTGAGCTGCACATGTTCACTGGCACATATGTTTTCATTTGAATTTACATGGATTTCGACCAGAGCTGACTTGTCTTGGTTCTGACCATGTTGCACTATAATTTGGTCTGGTTCGCATTTGCACTTGCTAGATGTAGAGCATTGTTTCTGGTATCAGTTCTCGACCATTTACTTGGTTTGTGTTTCACTGTGCAGCCATATTCATTTGATACCCTGTTGCATTTGGGTTGGTTGCTGCATTAAGTTGTTTTCATTTAGGTGGCTTGACTTGAGTTCGAGTTGCTTCAATGTATATTTATGTTGTGTATGTCGACTTTGCATAAGCTCGAGCTCTGTAGCCTTGATTTGTTCAATTCATACTTGTAGTCTTTGTGCTCGTGTTGTGATTTTATTTGTATTGCATTTGTGTTGAACCTAACTTTTTCTTTGGGTTTAACCTTGTGCTCGTTGTGAGCTTTCATTGAGCTTTTGTGTATTTCATCACTGTAGTGGCGAGGCAGTGCACGTGAGCGTGTACTCCAGCCAAACAGTATTGATTATGTAACAACTCGAGATTTTATAACAAATAATTATCGTCCAAGTGACGATTAAATTGTTGTTTATTTCTGTTGGAATTTTAATCTATTGAGCTTTTGGAAATTTTGTTAAGGTAGTAGCCCACATCTTCATTTGAGTATTTCGCCGTGATATCTACAAAACAAATTAGTTTAAAAAAATATATATATATATATAATAACATACTTACCCCATACCTCAAGTACCCCACCCAATACCCAAATCACGTTCTCCTCTGCAGAACCACGTTCTCCCCCTTCTCTTTAAAATACACGAAACCCCCCTCTATCCCATTGATTCGTAAACCCAAATCAAATCGAACGAGAGAAAATAAAAATGGCGTCTGCTTATGGTTGCTCGTTCGTCCCTCCGCCTCCATTATCCTCGCATCGCAAACAGAAGAAAAAAAGGGTGGCTCGTCTTCGTCCCTCTTTTCAAAATTAGGGCATCGGGAATGATCGAAGTCGCCGACTGTTAAATCTTGGCATCGTCAATCGATTGTCTGTTGGTAATTCGTTTGGCTTCGAGAAAAGGTGAGTTGAAATCTCACATCTAATTCGCTCGTCACTGTTGGTTTTCGTTCATTCTGGTTAGTTTCGATCTATTGGTTTTGTTGCGAGAATTGATTTTGTCGACTTCGACATTTGAACTATTTTGATTTTGAACTTGGGATAGTGGTGCTGGTCGACTTCGACTTTGTTTTACTTGTTCTAGGTTGTGACTTGAACATTTTAACCATGGCCTCAGCTTTTGTCATTGTTCAAACTTGTTTGGTTGACTTCAACATTTGCTTGGTTCTTGGACTTGAAACCGACTTGGTTATTTGAAAATTTCTGATGTCATTTTTCTGATGCTTGTGACATTTTTGGCATTGTTTACTTGGTTAATCACCCTACTCTGCTCTGGTCTGTCCCATTTCACTTGGTTACAGAACTTGATGTTCGGTTTGTTCTTGTTTCTCGTACTACCTGGTCTGGTTCTCGACCTATAGTGTTTATGAAGTCTAATGCCTTTGGTTTTCATTAGTACATATTGCCTTAAGTACTAGTATGTAGTGGCCATTTGATCTGTCCATTAAAGTCAGTGATGTGTCTGCATTGCGGTCACATGAATTGAACTTGTTCATTACAGTTGGGTTATTTTGTATTGAAGTATTTTGTTTTCCACTGTTTGGACATTTGGGTTTTTGAGTTGTAGGGTAATTGTTCTGTTTAGTTTATATTCACTTGGATGTTAGTCATGTAGTTTTGGATTCTATTATACTACTGTTGTCACTCATGTGTACTCCACTGTACCTCACTTCCTTTGGCCTTGCATTTAGTTCTGGCCTTGTATAGTGGTTCACTGCTTCCCAGTTTTATAAATGAGACTGTTGTATTTGGGTTTTGAACCACGACTCGACAGAGTTGCTGCCATTATTGTGGGCACTGACTTCAGTTTGTCTGCACTTTGATGATTAAGTTGTATTGCATCTGACTTTTGACATACAGTCTTCATTCACTTCGAGTTAGTTGCTTACAGTTGCATTGTTGACCCATCACTCTGGTTGACATTTTGTTATCGCCTACTTGTATCAATCCATATCATCACTTAGTTAGTGAACTTGTATACAGCTGCATTGGTTAGTTCTGTGTAGTCTTCACTATACCATATTATCACTGCATATCTCTTTTGCATTTCTTTCCTTGTGGCTTAGTTTCACACTAATGTCACTCGTAGTTGCTGCAGTGTTATAGTTCACGGTCTTCATTTGAGACAGTGTTCATATACTCTTGAGTCAGGTTTCATTTGCTTGAATTGGTTGAGCTTGAGTTGTTGGTTCATATGTAGCATTGATGTGTGCATTCTTGTACCTGTCCCTCTTTCAATTTGAATTATGTTGTGGCCAATTGCTTTCGATTCATCGAGGCAGTTGCATATTGGATTGCTTTTGGTTGCAATTGTGTTGAGTCACGCTAGTGTGACCTGACCTTTGCAGTTTCAACGTACGGTAGTGGCGAGGCAGTGCACGCGTGCGTGTACTGCAGCCACACCGAGATTTAATTTAATTTGATGCCATCTGTTTCTGTTTTATTAAGCGTATTTTGAGATGGTTCATTTTGATATGAGTTGGATTTGTTGGCTTTTGGATTCATTGATCTTCTGAGTATTTGATAGACTGTAGTGGCGAGGCAGTACACGTTAGCGTGTACTGCAGCCAATCAGTACTGTTATTTTTAAATTGACATTTCCATTGTTTAAATTGATCTGGATTGCTGATTTATTGTTTAACACTATTTAGTGTTATATTTGCCGTTATCCAATTCTCGTATCGAGAGTTGGATATACGAGATTTCTGGGATTGTCGTCTATTTGACTATCTGATTACTATTGCTGCTATGCACTAATAACTGAGTTTGAATTAGACTGACCCGTGTATTATTTTCTTTTGAATTTAATACTCGGGTCAGACCCGAGTTATTTCAGGTTGTAGATTTCCTTCTTTGAGTTGCTGTTCGGGATTTGAAGACTTTTCACATCTTCTGAAGTTGTCAGTGTCATTTTGTAGTAGTCGTGTCATTGTATAGAACAATATGTATTCATGTATATTAGTCGATAATGTACTTGTATATATAACTTCTAGAGTCGACAGTTGTAGTTGTATCATATGTATTGTGTCAACTATGTATTAACTGACATCAGTTGTATATATATGAGACTTTTGTTTTTATCTGTGTTCCGCATTTATATTATCTGTGTTATTGTTATATCTAATGTCCTAAACTATTATGAACCGTCGTAGTTCGTTTTATACTAGTATTGGGTGTGTCGATGGGAGTAAATAAATAATAGATGAAAAACAAAAAGTATATACCACTTCTATCGAGATAACCAATATTAGTGTAAGGCCAATTACGGATGGTCGCTCCTATCCAGCCTTATTCTTCGTAATAATAGACAATATTTTTTTTAATACTCTTTGTTATTATGAGCATAGAGGTGGGGCATTACAGTTGGTATCAGAGCTTGGGGTTTATGGACATAATATAAAACATAACTTGGATGGAACATATGTTACAACTATTGTTCGATGTTTTATTTGTGATTTGGGTCAAAACTAAAGTCTTGAAATTTTGATGAAAGTTTTTAAATATCATTATTTAAAAATAAGAAGTAAATTTGTGTTCTGATGATTTGATTGATTTGAGTACTGTTTATTAGAGTACGCAGCGGAAACAGTGAAACTGTCTTCGCTGAGTACAACTGATAATCTTTTTGATTTACAAATCGAAATACGAAATTGATATGAATTTCATTTGTTGTTTACGTAGCTGTAATTATTTTGTTTCTTTGAGAATTTCGAATCCGAATTGAGGATTCGAAGAAATTACAGTTATGTGATTTTTGTTGAAATTTCCGCTGGCTTTCTTTCGTACTAATCATCTATTGATTAGATTTTTGCTGTTTTGAATTATCTTCATTGAAGATACATCCGAATGATTTCTTTGTTCATTTTGTAGTACGTGCAAAATTTGAATTGCACGTTATTGCATTTATTTTACGTTGAACCGATGCTTGGTTATGATACGTATTTTGTTGCCGTTATTTTTATAACGGGATTTTTACACCAATGCTGAATTTTTGAGGCACGGTGTTTTGTTGACAATTTTAATGAATGAAAATTCACTGATGTCACATTTTGATGTGAATTCTTTTGATGAGATATTTGATGTTTTAAAAATTACTGTCGCTTTGACTTCAGTAACAGTCAAATTTTTAAAAAGTGGATTTTCAAGCGGTTAGTCCGCAATGCTGATGTGTAACCGTTTTTACGGTATTTTGAGAAGTACAATTTCCTTATCGAAATTGTTACAGATTTGTTGTTTTAATCACGTGATTGGAAAATCGTTTTAAAAATGAAAATTGTTTTATAAATTTTTAACAGTTTGCGTTTTCAAAAGAATGAGAAAGTGACTTAAACGATTCAGCAAAATCGAGGATTATGACCCCTTTCTTTTACTGTTTCGCTTAACTCCGGACTTGTCCAGTTGAGAATGTGAATTGTTATTTTTACAAAATAAAAATTGTTTTCAGAAATTTTAACAGTTTGCGCTTTCAAAAGGATGAGGAAGCGATTTAAACGTTTCAGCAAAATCGAGGACTATGACCCCTTTCTTTTACTGATTCGCTTAATTCCGGAGTTGTCCGTTTGAGAATGTAAAGTGTATTTTTACAGAATACACAATTTTGCACTTTCAAGGAAACGATGAAGTGATTTAAACGATTTAGCAAAAGTGCGGAGTATGGAATCACACTTTTACTATTTCGGTTAATTCCGGACTCGTTAATTGAATATCTGTTGTTTTGATGAATTTGATGATTTCACACTTTCAAGGAAACGATGAAGAAAATCAAACGATTTAGTAAAACACGTGGTATGGGACATGTGCGTTTGCTATTTCGGTTAATTCCGGACTCGTTAATTGAAACATTTTGATGCTTTCGTGTGCTTTCGAGCCACTATGAGGACCTTCGGGTCATTTGTTGGACCTTCGGTTCATTTGTTGGGCTTTCGGGCCACTCTGCGGACTTTCAGGTCAAATACCAGTACTAGACCTTCGGGTCACTCTGCGGACCTTCAGGTCAATCTGATGGGCGCCAAAATTATGTTGAGTACTTGGTAGGCTTCGGCCATTTGTTGATGCACGTGCGGCGAATTAAAAACTCGCCATCTGATGGGATCGATCCAAGCTTTTATGTTGATTTTCTAGTCTTCTTAATTGATCTCTAGATATTTGTTGTTTCCAATTATCTGCAGGTAATTGGATATTTGTTGATATGAGTTCTGATTATCGTTTTTGATAATCGGATATTTGTTGTTTCTAATTATCGCTTGTGATAATTAGATATTTGTTGATATGAGTTCTGATTATCGTTTTTGATAATCGGATATTTGTTGTTTCTAATTATCGCTTGTGATAATTAGATATTTGTTGATATGAGTTCTGATTATCGTTTTTGATAATCGGATATTTGTTGTTTCTAATTATCGCTTGTGATAATTAGATATTTGTTGATATGAGTTCTGATTATCGTTTTTGATAATCGGATATTTGTTGTTTCTAATTATCGCTTGTGATAATTAGATATTTGTTGATATGAGTTCTGATTATCGTTTTTGATAATCGGATATTTGTTGTTTCTAATTATCGCTTGTGATAATTAGATATTTGTTGATATGAGTTCTGATTATCGTTTTTGATAATCGGATATTTGTTGTTTCTAATTATCGCTTGTGATAATTAGATATTTGTTGATATGAGTTCTGATTATCGTTTTTGATAATCGGATATTTGTTGTTTCTAATTATCGCTTGTGATAATTAGATATTTGTTGATATGAGTTCTGATTATCGTTTTTGATAATCGGATATTTGTTGTTTCTAATTATCGCTTGTGATAATTAGATATTTGTTGATATGAGTTCTGATTATCGTTTTCAATAATCGGATAATTGTTACTTTTAATTATCGCTTTAGATAATTAAATATTTGTGATTTGAGATTTAATTATCGCTTTAGATAATTAAATATTTGTTGATTTGAGATTTAATTATCGCTTTAGATAATTAAATATTTGTTGATTTGAGATTTAATTATCATCTTTGATAATTAAATATTTGCTGATTTGAGATTTAATTATCATCTTTGATAATTAAATGTTTGTTGATTTGAGATTTAATTATCGCCTGAGATAATTAAATATTTGTTGATTTTAGATTTAATTATCGCTTTAGATAATTAAATATTTGTTGATTTGATATTTAATTATCGCTTTAGATAATTAAATGTTTGTTGATTTGAGATTTAATTATCATCTTTGATAATTAAATGTTTGTTGATTTGAGATTTAATTATCGCCTGAGATAATTAAATATTTGTTGATTTTAGATTTAATTGTCGCTTTAGATAATTAAATATTTGTTGATTTGAGATTTAATTATCGTCTGAGATAATTAAATATGTGTTGATTTTAGATTTAAGTATCGCTTGAAATAATTAAATGTTTGCTAATTTGAAATTTAATTATCGCTTTAGATAATTAAATATTGGTTGATTTGAAATTTGATTATCGTTTTTGATAATCGAATATTTGTTGATTTGAGAAATTTGATTATCGTTTTTGATAATCGAATATTTATTAATTTGAAATTTGATTACCGTTTGTGGTAATTAAATATTTGTTGATTTGTTTCCTGACTATCGTTTAGATCATTGGATGTTTGCTGAGTTTATTGATACGAGATTTTCTAGTTTCTTATTGATTCTAGATTACGTTGATTATATTGAATTGCTGCTTTCTATCTATCTCGGTTGATAGTCAGAGTTTGTTGATTATGAAGTTCGTGATTTCTAGTTAATTATTGAATAACTAGATATTTGCAGTGGCGATTTGTGATTTGTGTTTCATAATTATCCTTGTTGATAATTATATTTTGTTGTTCTCTAATTATCGTATCGGTAATTCGATATTGCTGTTTTGTGATTTCTGGATTTCAGTTATCTAAATGATAATTGAATGTGCTGATAATAGTATTTTTCAGTTCTGCTGTTTTCTGATTATCTATCTGATAATCAGACTTTGTTGAGAATTCGTAAATTTCTTTTATTGGAATTAAAAGATTACTGTGGCATTTGAATTTTCGACTTTTATTTTCTAGCTTAACCAGTTTATGTTAGAAAAACAATTGTTATGGACGACTTTAAGTATGAAAATTGCGGGGACGCAATTTTTATAAGGAAGGGAGTCTGTAACAACTCGAGATTTTATAACAAATAATTATCGTCCAAGTGACGATTAAATTGTTGTTTATTTCTGTTGGAATTTTAATCTATTGAGCTTTTGGAAATTTTGTTAAGGTAGTAGCCCACATCTTCATTTGAGTATTTCGCCGTGATATCTACAAAACAAATTAGTTTAAAAATATATATATATATATATATATATATATATATATAATAACATACTTATCCCATACCTCAAGTACCCCACCCAATACCCAAATCACGTTCTCCTCTACAGAACCACGTTCTCCCCCTTCTCTTTAAAATACACGAAACCCCCCTCTATCCCATTGATTCGTAAACCCAAATCAAATCGAACGAGAGAAAAAAAAATGGCGTCTGCTTATGGTTGCTCGTTCGTCCCTCCGCCTCCATTATCCTCGCATCGCAAACAGAAGAAAAAAAAAGGGTGGCTCGTCTTCGTCCCTCTTTTCAAAATTAGGGCATCGGGAATGATCGAAGTCGCCGATTGTTAAATCTTGGCGTCGTCAATCGATTGTCTGTTGGTAATTCGTTTGGCTTCGAGAAAAGGTGAGTTGAAATCTCACATCTAATTCGCTCGTCACTATTGGTTTTCGTTCATTCTGGTTAGTTTCGATCTATTGGTTTTGTTGCGAGAATTGATTTTGTCGACTTCGACATTTGAACTATTTTGATTTTGAACTTGGGATAGTGGTGCTGGTCGACTTCGACTTTGTTTTACTTGTTCTAGGTTGTGACTTGAACATTTTAACCATGGCCTCAGCTTTTGTCATTGTTCAAACTTGTTTGGTTGACTTCAACATTTGCTTGGTTCTTGGACTTGAAACCGACTTGGTTATTTGAAAATTTCTGATGTCATTTTTCTGATGCTTGTGACATTTTTGGCATTGTTTACTTGGTTAATCACCCTACTCTGCTCTGGTCTGTCCCATTTCACTTGGTTACAGAACTTGATGTTCGGTTTGTTCTTGTTTCTCGTACTACCTGGTCTGGTTCTCGACCTATAGTGTTTATGAAGTCTAATGCCTTTGGTTTTCATTAGTACATATTGCCTTAAGTACTAGTATGTAGTGGCCATTTGATCTGTCCATTAAAGTCAGTGATGTGTCTGCATTGCGGTCACATGAATTGAACTTGTTCATTACAGTTGGGTTATTTTGTATTGAAGTATTTTGTTTTCCACTGTTTGGACATTTGGGTTTTTGAGTTGCAGGGTAATTGTTCTGTTTAGTTTATATTCACTTGGATGTTAGTCATGTAGTTTTGGATTCTATTATACTACTGTTGTCACTCATGTGTACTCCACTGTACCTCACTTCCTTTGGCCTTGCATTTAGTTCTGGCCTTGTATAGTGGTTCACTGCTTCCCAGTTTTATAAATGAGACTGTTGTATTTGGGTTTTGAACCACGACTCGACAGAGTTGCTGCCATTATTGTGGGCACTGACTTCAGTTTGTCTGCACTTTGATGATTAAGTTGTATTGCATCTGACTTTTGACATACAGTCTTCATTCACTTTGAGTTAGTTGCTTACAGTTGCATTTTTGACCCATCACTCTGGTTGACATTTTGTTATCGCCTACTTGTATCAATCCATATCATCACTTAGTTAGTGAACTTGTATACAGCTGCATTGGTTAGTTCTGTGTAGTCTTCACTATACCATATTATCACTGCATATCTCTTTTGCATTTCTTTCCTTGTGGCTTAGTTTCACACTAATGTCACTCGTAGTTGCTGCAGTGTTATAGTTCACGGTCTTCATTTGAGACAGTGTTCATATGTAGCATTGATGTGTGCATTCTTGTACCTGTCCCTCTTTCAATTTGAATTATGTTGTGGCCAATTGCTTTCGATTCATCGAGGCAGTTGCATATTGGATTGCTTTTGGTTGCAATTGTGTTGAGTCACGCTAGTGTGACCTGACCTTTGCAGTTTCAACGTACGGTAGTGGCGAGGCAGTGCACGCGTGCGTGTACTGCAGCCACACCGAGATTTAATTTAATTTGATGCCATCTGTTTCTGTTTTATTAAGCGTATTTTGAGATGGTTCATTTTGATATGAGTTGGATTTGTTGGCTTTTGGATTCATTGATCTTCTGAGTATTTGATAGACTGTAGTGGCGAGGCAGTACACGTTAGCGTGTACTGCAGCCAATCAGTACTGTTATTTTTAAATTGACATTTCCATTGTTTAAATTGATCTGGATTGCTGATTTATTGTTTAACACTATTTAGTGTTATATTTGCCATTATCCAATTCTCGTATCGAGAGTTGGATATACGAGATTTCTGGGATTGTCGTCTATTTGACTATCTGATTACTATTGCTGCTATGCACTAATAACTGAGTTTGAATTAGACTGACCCGTGTATTATTTTCTTTTGAATTTAATACTCGGGTCAGACCCGAGTTATTTCAGGTTGTAGATTTCCTTCTTTGAGTTGCTGTTCGGGATTTGAAGACTTTTCACATCTTCTGAAGTTGTCAGTGTCATTTTGTAGTAGTCGTGTCATTGTATAGAACGATATGTATTCATGTATATTAGTCGATAATGTACTTGTATATATAACTTCTAGAGTCGACAGTTGTAGTTGTATCATATGTATTGTGTCAACTATGTATTAACTGACATCAGTTGTATATATATGAGACTTTTGTTTTTATCTGTGTTCCGCATTTATATTATCTGTGTTATTGTTATATCTAATGTCCTAAACTATTATGAACCATCGTAGTTCGTTTTATACTAGTATTGGGTGTGTCGATGGGAGTAAATAAATAATAGATGAAAAAAAAAGTATATACCACTTCTATCGAGATAACCAATATTAGTGTAAGGCCAATTACGGATGGTCGCTCCTATCCAGCCTTATTCTTCGTAATAATAGACAGTATTTTTTTTAATACTCTTTATTATTATGAGCATAGAGGTGGGGCGTTACAGATTATCTTGTTGTTTAGGCAATTCTGTTGTTTTCTAAATTATCATCATTGATAACTCTTTCATTTATCTTTGTTGATGATTTGAATTTGCTGATTCGCTGTTTATTGTTGTTTCGTGTTATATCTACCGTTATCCGATTCTCTTATTGAAGGGTTGGATATACGAGATTTATTATGACTGTCGTCTATTGATTATTTAATTATTATTGCTTTCGTGCATTAATAACTGAGTTTGAATTAGACTGACCCGTGTATTATTTTCTTTTGAATTTAATACTCGGGTCAAACCGAGTTATTACAGGCTGTAGATATCTTGCTTTGGGTTGCTGCTTGAGCTATGAAGTCTCTTCATATCTTTTGAAGTAGTCATCGTCGTTTTGTAGTAGTCAGTGTATCTGACCTAGGTTGATATGTATTCATGTATATTATTTATAATAATGTACTTGTATATGTAACTTCCAGTGTCGACAGATGTAGTTGTATCATATGTATTGTATCACATGTATTGTAACTGCCTTCAGTTATATATATATATATATGAGATTTTATATTAGCTGTGTTCCGCATTTAGCTTATCTGTATTATTATTATATATGTTGTCCTAAACTATTATGAACCATCGTAGTTCATTTTATACTGGAATTGGGTATGTCGATGGGAGTAATAAACAGAGATTCAAGAAAAATAAATATACCACTCCTATCGAGGTAACCAATACTAGTGTAAGGCCTAACTACGGATGGCCGCTCCTATCCAGCCTTATTCTTCGTAATAACAGACGATATTTATTTTAATACTCTTTGTTATTGTGAGCATAGAGTTGGGGCGTCACATTTTTCTTGTCACCTTAAGGACCCATGCTTAAGTGATAACAAATTTTTCCCATCATTATTTCTACCGCTCTTTCATTTGATCAAGAAGCATCTCTTCTTTCAATTCTTTAAAAAAACAAAGATGTGATTGGGTGGTCCATTATCGATATTAAGGAAATTATCCCTACAACTGTTTAACATCGCATTCACTTAATCGACAAAGCCTAGCCTACCTGTGATGCGTAATGAAGGCTGAATACCAGAATGAAAGATGCAGTTCGAGAAGAAATTCTTAAGCTCCTTAGTAACGATATTATTTATCTCATCTTTGATAGTTTGTGGGTTAGCCCAATTCATGTCATTCCAAAAAAATCCGGTATTACCGTAATCAAGAATAATGCTGAAGAACTCATTCCGACTCGTACTCAAATGGGTTGGCCTGTTTTTTGCATTGATTATCCTAAATTAATTGTTGCAACATGTAAAGATCATTTTCCTCTCACTTTCATCGACCAAATGCTTGAACAATTAGCCAACCACGAATTCTATTATTTCCTTGATGGTTATTCTAGTTATAACCAAATTCCAATCACTCCCGAAGATCAAGAAAAAATGAATTTCATGTGTCCATTCGGCACCTTTTCTTGTCGATGCATGTCATTTGCACTTTTTAATGCCCCCTACAACTTTCCAAAGATGCATGGTTAGCATCTTTTCTGATATGATCGAATACTTTTTAGAAGTGTCTATGGAAGATTTCTCTATCTTTGGAGATTCTTTTTTCGAATGTGTACATCATCTCAAGTTGGTTCTATATCGATGCAAAGAGAAACACTTAACTTTAATTCGGGAAAATGCCACTTTATGGCTAACTAGGTCATAGTCCTCAGACATGTCATTTCAAACAAAGGCATTGAGGTAGATAAAGAAAAGTCAATGTTTTTTAAGTATACCCATTCCTAAATTCGTTAAGGACATTCAATCATTCTTAGGGCATGCTGGTTTTTATCAATGCTTCGTGAAAAACTTTAGTAAAATATCTCGACCTTTGACTACTCTTTTGAGAAATGACGCTCCTTTCGATTTCATTTCTGATTATATCTCTTCTTTTGAACGTCTTAAAATGAACTCAATTCTACTTCAATCATTTGCTCTCCTAATTGGGATCTTCCCTTCAAGAATATGTGTGACGCTTCTAACTTTGAGGTTGGTGCTGTCCTAGGACAACGCACCAACAAAATCCTTCACGTCATCTACTAAGCTATTTTGACTTTAAACGACGCTCAACTCAACTAGACAACCACCGAAAAAAAGCTTTAAGTCATAGTTTTTGCACTAAAAGTTTAGGCCTTATTTGATAGGCTCACACATCACGGTCAACATAAATCATTTCGCTCTTAGGTACCTTTTTGCTAAAAAGGATGTTAAGTCTCGTGTAATTCGTTGGATCCTATTACTTCAAGAATTTGATCTTACAATCAAAGACAAAAAAGGATCGAATCATAGCCAATCACTTGTCTCGTCTTCCAAACACATCATCTTCTTTACCAATCAACGAGAATTTTCTCGACGAACGACTCTTTTCAGTTTCCATCAATTTGTGGTTTTCCGATATAGTGAACTATCTAGTTAACAAGGAAACTCCTTCATTTTGGTCCAAACCAGATAAATACAAATTTCTATTCCAAATGAAATACAATACTAGGACAATCCATACTTGTTTAAGTATTTTTCTGACCAAATCATTTGATGATGTATTCCGGATAGTGAAATCACGAGTGTTCTTTCGTTTGTCATGACTAAGCTTATGGTGGACATTTCGGTCCTAAGTGTGAGAAATGCGTACTACGGATCTTAAGGATGGAATAACACTAGAGGGGGGTGAATAGTGTTTTATGTATTTTTAAATCGTTTTGAATTTTGTTCAATTTAAATACTAACAAATGTAATTCACAAATGCAGATGCAAATACTAAATAAAAGCAGTAAAGGAAAGAACACACCGGGATTTTATACTGGTTCGGAGTTACCCTACATCCAGTCCCGTACAATCGTACGGATTTCTATTCAAAATAATCTCCTAGATCACACCCTTAGTTTCAAGGCTACGAGGTACACCCTCCTGTATTCGAGTTCAGGGCAACTCTCTTGATTTAACCAGGCTACAAGATCACCTAATTGATTTCCGGGGCTCACACCCAATTGATTTCAAGGCTCAACCGTACCTTTTACTCAACAGTTTGATTTACATAAGATTCTATGTCTCTGAATAGCACTGAGATCTTATGGAGAGAGTGGCAGAGAATCAAACAAGAGATAATCAAGTTTGATTCACTTGGTATTTTGGCAGAGTATAGTTTAGGATTCTTTAGAATAAATGTGGAAGATGAAGAGGAGAGAAAATAAATGAAATCTAGTAAAAATTCATTTAGAACTTACTAGTATTTATATAGAGCAACAGCCATATCTATTCGTGAAAGGATATGACAAATAGACACTTCTTTTGAAAATTGAAATTTGAAAATAACAAAACCATGTCGACATGGTGGGTTGAGGTATGTCGACATGCTCAAGGAAAAATTGATGTTTTGATTTTCTTATTAAAATTGGTTTCTATAATTTGTCAAAACAATTTCTAAACTTTGTAAATATATTTGAATATAGTTTAAACATATAAAAGAGTTTAGAAAATAATTTTTAATATATATAATCTTAATCTATAAAGTGATTTAAAATCTGAGTATATAAATATTTTAAAGCTAAATATTTAAAACAAGAGATGATTTAAAAACAAGGACAATTTTGAAATCAAAATATTAAAAATGATAAAAATAGTTTTAAGGCTAAAATATTTCAAACAAGAGAGATGTCTTTTTGAAAAGAAAGTTTTGAAAACATTTTTAAAAACAAGAGATATATTTTTGAAAAATATTTTTATAAAATTAGTGGATATCAAAATAGGACCACTATATGTTCCACTAGATATTGTCGTGGGTTCCATCCCACTAGGGTTCCATCCCTTTAACAGGCTCGAAGTGGAGTCCATTCCATGAATAAATTTCGAATAAAGATGTAGGTGCTTTTATGAAGTTTTAACATAATTCTAGACTGACTACATTATCTTGTACTGCTTGAAATCTTGAACTCTTGATAACTTGATTTCTTGATACTCATGACTCTTCAATCTTGATATCTTCGATCTTTAAATTCATCAGTCTTGTATCTCTATACTATACAGTCTTCATTCTTGGTACCTGCATGTTTATATTCTGCATATACATATATATCTATACCATAACGTTAGTATTTATATTTTATAACAAGTCCTAAGGTTGTTGTCATCAAAACCATCATCTCAAGGACTAACACTAAGAAAACCACGGAAAAAGTGCTTTAATGTGGCTTTTATTGTCCTACAGTTTTCAAAGATGCGTTCGAGTTTTGAAAAGCATATAATCGTTGTCAAAGTTAGAAAAAATCACGAAAAGAAACATGATGCCGTTAACCCTAATATTAATGACTGGAATCTTTGATATTTGGGGAATTGACTTTATGGGATCATTTCCTAACTCTTTCAAAAATCTTTACATTCTCCTTGCTGTAGATTACGTTTCTAAGTCGGTTGAAGTCGTTCCGTGTAAAACAAATGATCATAAAGTTGTTGTGAAATTCAGAAAAGAAAACATTTTTTTCTAGGTTTGGTATACCTCGCACAATAATAAGTGATAACGGAACCCATTTTTGTAACGATCCACCTTTTTGGATGGTTTAAATCGACAATAAGCACACATGTCAACTCAAACCATTCAAAATGGAGGATTGTTAATGGGGTAGATTAGAAAATAAGAGAAAAGAAGGAAAAGAAAAACAAAGAATCTCATAGTGGAATGACAAAATATAATAATCAAATAAATAGTTCATGAAGCTGTTTTACAAATAACATTTGATTACACTTTTACAATATATCAGAGTTATACACATAGCAGGAATAAATAAATAATGCAGCGGAACAACATGATATAGTGGGATAAGATAATAATATAATACTAAACTCCGTCTTCATCCTTCAGAATAATGTTTTCAACATTGAAAAGCTCAGGCTAACCCGAGCGTAATGAAAAGTCAAAACACTCGAGTCAGAACTAAAAGATCTTTTGTAAGTTAAATCAACAGCAAATAAATATGAGTGTAACGGCTTCAAAGATGTCTATGGGATTTTACATCTCCTATCCAGTGTCTAACGTGCGTGCAATAACTTAAGAGATGTTCAGGATTCCATCTCCTATGGATCCGTTAAACTATCTACATATATAATACAATACGTTATTATAATATGTCTACAGTAAAGTAAAGTATTTAAATAGCGTCAAGGTGTTACCCATATCCCCCTTAACACATTTTATAAATGTCGTAGTCTATACAATACTGTAAACTCCACCAAACCGATGGGCTATCAGGGAGCACTCCATAGGTACAACAAAAACAAAAATCGTAGTGGGCTCGATAAGGCAGATGACAAGGCACAACGAGGCAATGCCAGGGTAGGATTCTTCAGTTTGCACTTCCGGGCTGGTGGTAATGCATAGCCGCAGCTACCGCCCACCTCGAAACAACACTCCCATAATCAAATTGTAGGTGGCCACTAAATCAATCACAAAGTAACAAATATGGTATCGAAGAAGTGTGTCCAATCAGAGGAGCGACCTCACTTGGCCCGTCAATTGCTCATGTTTTAGTCATCTCTAGCTGACCCGAGGGGTCAGGGCTACATTCCTACCTCATACCAGAACATTCGCCAAACCATCCTACTTCGTTCTGGATTCTCCACCACATCACAGTTGTTAAAGTGGTTTCGGAATTGGCAGAGAGTATGACAATATCCGACCCCGGTCTCTTTAACAACCAAACGCTTATTTCACACCATGGTCATTTTATAAACATTTTCAATAATAAATCTAGAAAACAGTTATACCTTTAAATCGAGATATCCATATACTTATTCCCAAAGTACAAATATATTCATAAATACCGAGGAAGACTTCTTTCAATCAATTTCGAAAATAATTTATAAATCTCTCTTAAACCATTTATAAACTATTTATATGCTTTAAAACCATTTATAAAGCTATTTATAAATTCCCAAAACAATTTACAACTCTTCCCCTTTCATAAACTTTACACAAATTCCTTTAAACGCTTCCAAATCACTTTTACAAGTTCTTTTTATAAAAAACTTTATAAAATCCTTTAAAAACCTTTATAAACTCTTTTATAAAGCTATAATGAAAATCCCTTATAAAAAAATCTTTTAAAAAACATCCGTTATAAAAATCTTTTATAGTTTCTTGATAAAAATCTTCTATAAAATCCTTTTTAAATCTTTGATAAGAATCCTTTTTATAAAAGCCATTATAAAATCTCTTACAAAATTTTATAAATTCCTTACAAAACCTCTTACATTTTATTTATTAAAGTTATTATAAAATCTATATTTATTATGTTAAATCAAAACTATATTTGTTATATTAAATTAAATTTAATATATATATATATATTAAAATTATATTAAATATTTTATTAAATTAAAATTTAAACTATTTAGAATATATTTTTAAACTAAATAAATTTATAAGTTAAAATCTTAAATTTACATTTAAACCATATATTAACTTATAATTTGAAGCTTTAAAACATATAAAATAAATTATTTCCAAATATAAAATTTTAAATAAAAATCATTAAATTAAATTTTAAAAATCAAATTTATAAATCAAATATACTTTACTATTTAGAAAATAATTTAAAATCGACCAACGGTGTCCATATATAGTTTTCTACCATATGGTCGTATAGGGTATGTATCATTTCAACCCCAATTAGTTAAATTTCCCGAGTGTATATCACTTCAACCCGTATCCCAAATCAACAATTTCCAAATCAATAAAATCGTTCGGGTTAATCATTTCAACCCATAACGATTTTTCCTAATTTATAAGATCATTCGGGTATATATCATTTCAACTAATAGTGATTTTCCTAACAACAAACTAAGGGAACTTGCAGTGTGATAACAACATATATAATAAACATAACATCCAACCATCCAAAATATCAAAAAATAAACATCCATCACAATCACCATCCAAATCAGCCAATAAATCACAACAATTAACTGGTTATCATTATCAGGTATTTAACTAGCAATTCAAATTCAATATTAATTTAAATGGAAAATTAATTCAATATAAATTCAAATTTAATTTAATTGACAATTTAAAATACCAAACAGCAATCAATAAATTTCATATCAAATCATAAATTTAATTTAACTAACATAAGACGATTTAGTATTTGTGAGTGGATTAAATCACTCACATTTGATTTGTCGTCGATTAAAAATCCAAATAATACCCAAAAATACAACAGTCTTAGAATCCATCCAAAATAAGTCCAAGTTGTGCGGAATTTCGATACGATCGCAATGGAAGAAACCGCGTTCAAATCCGAGCTCGTATGAAAAAGTTATCGATGTTAGAAGTTTTAAAATTCAAATTTAATTTAAATTTAGTAAACGGGCATAAACGTAATTACTTATCTGTTCAACCCTAGAGCATCGTGCACGAACCCAATACCACATCCATCATCCGCAACTTTGACCGCCCCTCCCTCTACCTACATGCTGCCGCAGACCATGCCGTCCACATCCAAACACTGCCTCCACTTGCTCCATGCTCCACAACCACCCTCCAATCGCCGATCGACGTCAAACACCCAGCCGCCGCCTCCTATTAACCCTAATCGGATTTTTCTGGCCGCCTCAGGTGGTTTTAGATCATGAGGCCACCACCAATCGACTCCACATAATGATCTCTCCAATACCCACAAATCAATTTCGCCGGTTGATGTTGAAATCAAAAATCCCCAAATTGCAATTAGGGTTTTGTGATTTCGAGACATTGACCGTGCTTTTCGATCGATTCGTGCACTATTTTGAAAAACAAACACTAGCCGTTGATTTGCATTGTCGAGAGCTTCGAAACGGTATATAATTTGATATAGTTTGAGGAGTTCGAATTTCGATTTGAATTTGAATTTGAAACTAGGGTTTGGGTTGTCTGCCATTCGAAAGGAGGAGATGAGAAAGAATTGTACGTACAGACAATAGAAAATAAAAGGCTACTAGGGTTTATAACAGCGTATATATAGATAGAGATGGATAAGAATGGATGGAACGGATTGAATTGGGTCAAAACGATAACAACGACCCGAAAAGCCCGTTTCGTTCCCGAAACGAAAGTAAGTCATCCCATATATCAAAATATAGGTTTTCGATATTTTTAAGCTCTATGGAACTAGTTTCAAACCATAATTCCATTGTATACAGAAGTTAGCTTTCAAAATCAAATTATATCCATTTAAATTCCATTAATTGATTTCTACGCGTTTCAAGCTCGCATGGCCAAACGACAAGTTCGATCGCTACGAAACTTGAAATCCTATAACAATTCACCATTACGGATCCGATGAAACTGGTTCGTCGAAATTTGAGACAGTGGCCAAAATGGCTAATTTTACACGTCAATTGATTAAATTATTAAATTGGTTTAATCACTTTTAAATTCAAAATTAAAAGTTTACCAATTTCATCATTCTGAATTAAACAGGAATTTATAATCTTTTAAAATAAATTTTCCATGTTAAATCCAATATTTAAATATTGCACTATTTTCAGCGTTCAATTACAATGGAAATAAAACTTATTTTATTATAATTTAGATTTCAACAATTATTTTATTTCGATTTACACTATTATTATTGAATTAACTATTACCTTATGAATATAATTAACATTAGTTTACATTTTATTACATTCTTATTCTACACTTATCCTCTTAACTCATATTAACTGCATTTAATTATATTTAATTTCAATTGATTTACAATTAATTTCAAACGAATTAGATGTCAAGATGATAATCAATCAATTGTAATATATTAATAATTCACCTCTATTAGCCTATTGTTTGCAAACCAAGGTTGATAAATTACTTTCCATTCTATATTAACTAATTTCAATTAATTACATATAATTTCTCCTTTAATACAACATTGATTTAAATCTTTATTTACCTTTATTATTACCATTAATTGCAATAAACTTAAACAGTTGTCAATCTCATTCAATCAACCTTATCAAATTATATTCTGATTATTTTTCTCGTTAATAAATCATAAATTTTAATTCCTCACAATATTAAATTTTAAAATCTTATTTAATTTAATAGTTTTAATTATCAAAATTTACGGGTCGTTATAATTTTTGTAATAAATCTTTCATAGCTTTAATGAGGAAACACTCGATTACCGATAATTTAATCCACTCCTTATCATCCTCAAACTTGTGGTCAAGTAGAAGTTTCAAATCGACAAATCAAATAAATTTTGAAGAAAACTGTTAATAAAAATTGGAAAGATTAGTCTCAAAAATTGACGGATGCGCTTTGGGCTTACAGAACTACTTTTAAAAGTAATATTGGGATGTCCCCATATAGATTAATATATGGCAAAGCGTGTCACTTACCTGTCGAGCTTGAACATAAAGCGTTATGGGCAATAAAGAACATAAACTTTGATCCTGAAAAGGCTGGCAAAAATAGAAAATTGCAACTTAATGAATTAGAAGAGATTAGGAACAACACGTATGAAAATGCAAAAATTTACAAGGACAAAACAAAAGTTTTCATGAGAAGTCAATCCTAAGAAAAACGCTTTCGTCAAATCAGAAGTTCTTTTGTAAGACTCTCGACTTCATTTATTCCCTGGGAAATTAAAGTCGGGATGGACAGGACCATATGTGGTACGTATGGTTTTCCATACAGTGCCATAGTAATAGAAAACCCTAGGGATGTATCGAGTTTTAAGGTCAATGGTCATCTTTTAAAGCCTTACTTGGAATTACTTTGTGACCAAGAGAAGGAGATCATGATTCTTCATAAGCCACACTACGTCTTGTAAGAAAATTTAACCATCTCCTTACACTCATTATATCATGCACCGACTGTGGAGACACAGTCAAAATCAAGTGCGGGAGGGGTCTTATGTTTATTTTGACTTTACATGGTTTGATTTTTGATTTTTTCTTTCCCTTTCTTTCAAAAAAATAAAATTTGCATATGAATTTATCTTTGAATAAGCACGATAGAGTAAGCATACAGTTTTGGTGATTAGATTAAAATTTTGGGAAATTACTTGTCTCAGTGAATAATAAAAAAAGTTTAAATTACAAGCAACTATAGTGTAACTAGTATATAGGGCGATTCTTAGGTGATGGTTATGAAGTCCATTCTAAATTATAGTCTTTATTCAAAGAGTGGTTGATTTAAAGCACACACGTTAACATTTTTTATCTTTAAAGTTAAGTGGTACTAATTTGATTTTTCATAACTCTCTCTCAAAAAAAAACAAAAAAACACAGAAAAAAGAAGAAAAAAGAAAAAAAATAATAAACAACTAGAGTTAGGTGTGCGCACATAAGTGTGTACACTCACCATGCTCTGTACTCTTCTCATATAAGCCCACAAGGCAGTGCATGAATGGTATATCTGACCTTAGTATTCTGAGTTACGTATGTATATATAATAATATAATAATAATAAACACCTAGAGTCAAGTGTACACACCTAGGTGTGGGCACTCGCCTCACTCTATACTCTTCTCATGTAAGCCTGCAAGGCAGTGCATGAACGGTATATCTGGGCTCAGTATTTAGAGTTAGGTGTATGTAAATAATAATAATGTTAATATTAACAAAAAAAATTACAAATAAAGAGAGAGAGTAAGCAATTGAAATCCAAGCATTATCTTGAGTTTACTTATTTGACTAGTTAGATAAAATGAAATGAAGACACCCCTTTGCAAACTCTAGCAATCAATTAAAGAATTTGTTTCATAGTTGCACTATGTTATCAATCGAAACAACTAGCCAAACTAGAGTCCAAATGTAATGGTAACTTAATTTTTGTTGGAAGTTTTGATTAGTAAAGGACTAAATTTTTTGACAATGGCCGAAGCTTGTATATTATTATCTCATGTCGATTATAAGTCAATTCTTCATTTCGTAAATAGAACTTGCATTCATATCTTTTACATTAGGAACTTTGCATATTGCATTTGGATTTGTGGGTAGTATCCGTTGAAACCCCTTAAAAGACAACACTCATCCTATTATAGTTACCTAGAGGTTTAACGACTTGTTACATATACTCAATGCAATCGTGTTTCCTATGAAAGAGGACTTAATCTAGTTTTACTTTGTTCGAGGATGAATAAAAAGATAAGTGTGGGGTATTTCATTTACGTGTACAAATGTATATTTTTACTCTCATGTTTAATCTTCTTCTATTAGAATAAATGACATATTAGGCTATTTTTACATGTTTTTACCAAAATATAAAAGTGTTTTCAAATCATCATTAAATCATCTACATTTGGGCAAAACGGTAATTTTGTGTATGTATTAATTTTAAGAAAATTTATTTGCATATTTAGTTTTATTTTATAGGAAATTGAGTACAGAAGAGGCGTCATGAATAATGCATGCATGCATTTTGGAAGCCAAAGAAAAAAGAAAAGAAAGAAATAATGTTTCATGGACTAGCCATTTACCCACTTGCTAACGGACCATAACTAAAAGCAAAAGCACATGTTAGTCGGGGATTAATTAATTAGTAATGATGATTTGAAGGCCACATAAAGTAAAGGGTATTTTTGGTAACACCATTAAAAAAGATTAGGGTTTTAGACATGTATAAATGCCCTCTTATATTTCATGTAATAGATCTTCGTATATGCATAGTTGTAGCCACAAAATAGAAATAAAAGTTCTCTTCTCTTTAAGGGTTTGGCTTCTTAGCCTTCTTTTTTATTTTATGCACTTTTATTTCATGCTCTTTTTTTATGATATTTTATTTCATGCTCTTTTTATTTCATGCATGTAGAGTAGATTTCCTTATTGCAAATTAGTGTAGATTTACTTTTGTGCAATTAGTTAGCTCTCTTTCCTTTTGATTAGCATTTCCTTTCTTTTTGTTTATGTTGAAATCCATTTGTGTTGATATGAATTCAAAGACGAGGGATTAAACCCTTTTAATTTAGAGGTAATGAAGCTCTCACGAATCATGTAAATTCAGCATAATTGTTTCATTTATGATATCTTATTTTTGTGCTTAATGTAAGTATTGATGTTGATGGAAGTTTGATATTTAGTAGTGTTTTTGATTGCCTATGTTGTTAATCAGAAATAATCTTTACTTAGTCAAATATAAACACAAGTTACATCCTCGTCTAAACAATTGATTTAGATAATGAGGTTAAAAGTATAATCAAAATTTGATGTTCTATATTACTAAATCAAAGATAGTAAATAGATCATCCTTATAATTAATTTTATTTCTAATTCCATAATCATTTTCATTAGATTTGATAAGTGGCTTTGGATGATGTATTAAAGTTTGGTGGTTTAAGTTGTGTTAGTTAATATCACAAATATACCATACTTGTAATAAATACATCAACTAATTTTACATTTCTCCTTGGGTTAAAATGAGAGATTACAAATTTATTATGTATTGATTTATTTGAATTTGAAAGTGGATTTACCTCTAAATATTCTTTTAATCTCATTACTTTTATTCCAATTTTATTCTTGTTTTTTTACGCTTTTTAGGTAAAAACATTTTCAAAACATTTTGGGATAATTTGATTGAGTAATTTGAAAATTTTGTTTTCTCTGTGGATCGACCCGTGCTTGCATTATTCTATAATTATATGCCGTGCACTTGCGGTACTTTATATGATATAATTCAACGGTTTTCTAATCGATAGAAAATTTGCTTCAAATCAAAGAGCCTCTGACTTAAACCCCTAACCATATCCAATCAACTATCCAGGAGCCTGCCAATGATGGTTTTCCTTCCTACCCCCCAACCTCCCAGCTTCTCCTCCTACTACCTTCGCCACTGTGTTGTGACAGCCAGCTTGCCCTCTAACTCCCCAATCATTCACATCAAGAAGAAACTTGTCATCGCCCTCTACTCCGACCTCCTAACGTTGAGCACTTAGCTCAGGAGATTGCCAATAAGCTTTCTAATTGGGTTCCTTTAAGTTAGAGCTAGATAGTAGGGATTTAAAACGACCTGGAGAGAAGCCCCTACTACCATTCAAGATGGAACATCTTTTCAAAATGGGTATTGGACGATGAAATTATACCATAAACTTTTGGAAAACGAGATGGTTCTTTACAATGATATTGAATAGGATGCTAATAATCAAGAGATCTTGGTGGTCCCAGACTAGGAGTGAAAATATAACTTCTTGCCATGCACTCTTGGATATTGCCTCAAACTCATTGGATTTTTCTATAGATGCATTGATCTATAGTAGGTTTTAGTGAGCTTCATTTTTTTTAAATATGGTACTTAGATGGTAGTACATATTAGTACTATGAGTCTTAGGTAGTATACATCATACTATATGTCAACATATGCCTAACGGTTCCCACGCTATGCAAGTTTCGAACATGTGCCCTCTCCCACCAAAGTCAAAGTAATTAACCAAAGTCATACTATATATATATATATATCTTGCATTCATATTATATTTTGGTGGATATATCTATTAACCTATGTTTATGATTCATGTTATTTGTGTATCTTTCATGTTATTCTGCACCAAGCACACTGGCTTTTATATTATTTGGGATGCTACTTAGCTAGGCTTGTTGGCTTCTACATTGTTGGGTTGGCCTGATGGCCATGTACTCTTATTTCTATTGTTATATTATATTTAGTATAGATGTATCCTTGAATTATACATTCTTTCCTAAAAAAATATTTATCAATTAACCAATTTGCTTTAGCTAAAGTTCTTGACTTTAATTTAACTATCAGTTATAGTGATACTAACCTTAAAAGCGATTAACCATAGTCAAAGCATAGATTAAAGACTTAAGATTAACAATATTCTTAATTTAAAAGGTTACTACACATCGTCACATGAGTCTTACATTTGACTTTATAATAAACCTGTAAAAGACTTTCAGTGAATCGTTATGTAATTGTTCAAAACAACTATAAGTATGTAACTGCTTGGTTCCCCTAACAGTCATAAGTAATTCACATTTAAGGATAGGTATACATTGATTTGATACAATACCCAGGGTTACGAACACATTCATATAATGCAATTGATTAAATACTTTTCTTAATGTGTTTTTACTTGTATTATTCAATGTATTTAAACATTACTTACATTCAAAATTAAAACCAAAAGATTAATTTATTTCAAACAATATTTTCACTATAAAAGTTTAATTATATTGTCAAATTATATATTTTCCCCAAGAAACACTCTTAACGCCATCAATCTCCCACTTACACTTTGAACCAATTATGGTGTTGCACAACCATACTTTCGACCAGTTCTCTCATATCAAACCAAGAAAGAGCCTTAATGTGTGAATTTATAAAAATTGTATGTATCTGCTTTTCGATCGTACTTCTCAATTATTTATAAACTATTTTATCACTTGGTAATTACGGAGAAGATGTCTCAATTCCTTATTAAATTGTCAGCTCCTTTTGTAGTCTTTATTGCATTATTGTTATTGTTGGATCATGTATATTGGTCAACAGATAATTTGGGTTGAATTTCAAAAAAAATTCCTAAATTATCACAATAAATATTAACTTGTGTTATTATGAAACATTAAATTATACAAAATGCTTTGATGTAATGAGTTTTATTATGTATTAACATTAATTTTATTTCAATGCATTAACATTATAAACACCATATGTCCATACATAATATTATACCAATGTTTAATGGAAATATAAAGATTTGATGTACTAATTCTTATCAATACCATTATATATAACACTGAACCATAATAAGAAAATTAATATAGATAATTTTTATTATTTATTCATGTTATAATATTCTTTTAATTTCCAAATATGTTTACGAAATTTCCTTCTTACACTGATTCTTTTTATCAAAAGCTATAAATGATTAATCCTTTTTTTATGTAATTGCTCTTGCGAATCAAGGCCGTTTCTAGGACATGGGTTTCCTTAAGTGAGATTTTTTTAACCATCTTTCATTTTTCATGTCAGATTTAGTATCTTACCGCATAAGGTATTTGTTAAAATTAAAATTAAATATGAACATAACAAATAATAATTTTACCACTATAAAATAGTTCCGATAGTAATCCAAAGTTTTAAAGATAAGGATAATATTACCTTTAAGTATTACTTCAAAATAACGATTGAATAATATGACAAGCACTTAAAAACAGTTTAATATAAGAATGGATAAAAAATACAAGAGAAAAAAGTTTGCACAGAAATTAAAATATGATACAAAAGGAAGAAAGATGTGGAATACACCTAAATACAAATGGAAAAAGTATAAAAATTAAAAGACAAGTAAGCAAGAAAATAAGTATAGTAGAGAAAAGATTTTATAATGACAGCTGTAGAAATTGAACCCATGATTTCACAATGCAACATGGGTAACATTGCAAACCAAACTAATGAGCTTTTTTGTTACAGTTTGTAAAAATGATTTTATTTTATGGTTATTGATCGTTGGTTGTTATCGATTTTTCCAATTGTGGTTTCCCATCAGAGGGGGGTTATCTGATTCGATTGCCTTCTTGGCCTACCTCTGGTGCCAAACCTATTGCAAATGAGCTGATGTTTAGTGGCAAGGACATCTTGTATACGATTTGCCTCTTTAAGCATGCATATATGTTAATTTTTGGTGTTATTATATACACCCTCTTTTCTCCTTCTTTCACCCACCTCTTTTCTTATCCATCGGTATTTTGTGAAATACATCTCTTACCTTCATACATCCATCTCTCATTTTAGTGAATCTTCTGAGAAATCCAGCATTCATTCTTTAATCTGTTTCATATTATAACCATTAATAGCAATTGTGAACTTAAACCTCACTCAAACCTTTTCCTACAATATTCCATCAATTGGAAACTTTATTTCAAATTTCAGTCTATTTGATAATTTTCGAATCTTAATATACTAAAAATTTTGACGATTTCATTTGAAATCTTTTTCCAAACAATAAAAATTGAAGAATATGATAAGGACGATCTGCTAATAAGCAATTGTTCCATTTGATAAACAAATTCAAAGTGATATTCTATGTAAAATTTATATAAATTTAAATCTTTTGTGAAATCAACAATGGTGGTTGTTTGAACCAGTTTGATTTTTATTTTTTTGTATCTCCGTAAATGACTTTTTTTTAAAATTGATAAAGAAAGTAAGGCCCAAGGGCGCCAAAATAACCTGGTGCATTGCAACCCATATTATACTATGAGCTTCATATTACATAACAACTTAACCTAGTTGCTTCATTTACATTCTTTTTTATCTTACTTCCAAAAGACGAAAAATGTTCTAACCCTAGAAATTAGTGCTTCACAAACAAAGGCGATTTATTCAATTTCTCAATTATGGTTGAGGTCTTGCTCATGGAGGCTTCCATATCCACTCTTAGTTGCATTTATTCCTCCCAATTTATAGATCTGAAGAGTTTTGGACTTGTTCAATAATTCACGTTCGATTGTAGTTGGCTTCACTTGCTCTCAAAGCTTACTGCTTTCAACCTTGCTGTGCTCGATTCTCCTTATTTGTAGATTCGACAAGTTGCTTTTGAATTTTCCTAACAACTCATGTTCATTTATAATTGGCTTTACTAGATTTCGAAGCTTGCTACTTTGGTTTTGCCCTAAATAGATAAGTGATAGATTCGATTGTTAAGTTTTCTTCTGTAAAGGCTATCACTTAATCTTTGATTATTGATGTCTAGTTGCAAAATTCTTTCTTGTTATAGGAATCGGATCTCATCAGGCATAGAGCTGTATGCACGGTAGTTCTTGCTCAAATCAGGTGAGAAAGAAGGTGAATTAGTGCTTATATGTTTACTTCCCCTACAGGAGTTGCTTTGGATTTGAGCATGCAATCGGCCGCCTCCAGTTGATGTGCTCTTGAGATAGGTTCCAGACCGGCCTCTTAGTTGTTTCATCTAGTGATTCCACTGCGGTGAAATAGCTTGCCATGGGAAATGTCTGAATTGACTTTCCCTCTTTGTAAGTATACCATGAGACTATCTTCGTAGTTATCTATATCATAAGTGTTTGAGTTTTGGATTTGTGATTCAGTATTCCTTTTGGAAGCTTTGTGTTATAGAATATGAAATTTTGTTTCGATGATTTTCCACAACTATATGCTTTAAATTTCCTTTCTTATGTGTATTTTAGCATTTCTCTCTTTCCAAATGTGATATATGATAGTTATTGGCAGAATGCAAGCTTTATCAAACTCTTTGGTTTTTGCTTTGAACTTTTGTTGGATGTGTTGAATGCTTACTCTTATGTTATGTAAAGATATAAATTGATTGAGTTTGAGCTTTTCATTTGCAATAAACCATTGATGCCTGGAATATAAGCAATTAAAAAATAAGTGCTCAATTGTTTTTAGGCTCATCATTGCAAAAAAGGCAATTGATTTCTCCTTTTTTTCCATTTCTAGCATATGTCACTTGTAGGCAGTCTATTAAGAAATGAAAAAAGGCATGGTGTGCTAATTTTTGGCATTTTTCCCTATTCTATATTATTTTATGCCATTCAACTCCAACTTTTGCACCTTTTATATATTCCCAAGTGTTTTAAGAGAATTTTCCTTCCACAGATAATTTCCAGCACCAAATGCCTTTTTGAAGGCTTGTATCTATACCAAATTTTCCAATTGTAGTCTTAAATATTTCTGTAGCTAGTTGCAATTCTGTATTCCATTTCTGATTTTGAATAATACTTTCTACTTTTATATTAGAACCTCCAAAATGTAGTATGTTGTTCCACATTAATTAACAGACCAATGATTTGCCATAAATCCAAGGGTCGAATCAGAGGCTGGTTTGTTTGCCTTCTTTGAATTTCCTTTCAATAAGCTTGATCCCAATTTACCTACTTTTTAGTATATTTTTTCAAGTATATGAATAATGGTTTTCTATTAGCATAGTCGAGAAGTCTTTGTCTTTAACATAATTTTCTTTCATCCATGTCGTCTATAAAGATTCTCCTTCTATAAATTTCCAAAAGAGTTTTAATTTGCATGCATCATTTATGTCTTTGAAGTTTTTCAGATCCAATCCTCCAAATTTATTTCTTTGCAAATTATTTCCCATGATACTTTATGATGCTTTCCGCTTCAAATGAAATTTGCACACATTTTCTCAATTTTGTGCAATGCTTTTGATGGAATATTATTATGAGTATGCAACCAGTACATAATGATAGCAGTGATAACAGTATGTGTGAGCTCTAGTCTGCCTACTATAGAAAACAAATTACTGGACCATCACTCTAAATTGCTCTGTATATTGCCACATAGCCTTGCATAGTCTTTGTCTGTTATTTGGTTCATGCTGAGTGCTAGTCCCAAATATTTAACTGGAAGAACACCTTCTTTATATTTTAGTATATTAAGTATTTCTTTCTTTCTATTGCAGCCTTTACTAAAATATATCTTACATTTACTTTCATTTATCTACAAACCAGTAAACTCTTTTAACTTGCCAAAAACCTTGTACTTGTATTTGCACTTTGAATGTCTGCATTCAAAAATAATAATAAATGATCGGCTTATAATAAATGCGAGATATGTGGTTTTATTCTATTTATTGGCTTTAGATTTCCATTTAGTTATTTTATTTCCATTTGTAAAGAAAATAATTCGATGGCAATAGTGAATAAATATGGAGGTAAAGGATCTCCTTGTCTTATCCCTCTATTGTTGTGAAAAAACCACTAGGATTTCCATTTATAAGAATAGAGTATGTTACATTTATAATACATTCTTTTACCAAATTGCAGAATTGTTTTGGAAATCCTAGCTATTTCATCATATGGATAATGAAATACCTCTTTATTTTATCAAAAGCCTTGTGCAAGTCAATTTTGGTACACATTTTATTTTTATTTCATGGGCTAGCAAAGTATTTTATGCTATTAATCTGCCTGGGATAAAAGCACTCTTGTAACGACCCGGTATTTTGGACCATTCAAATCGACAATAATCCATGCATGTCTGACTTGAATAATTCAAAATAACAGATTGTAATAAAATTTGGAGCAAAAAAAATCAAATACAGAATCACAGACACAGAATATCAGAATAACTCGCAGCGGAATATAAAAACCATAGTAGTTCATGAAGCTACTATAACAAACTCTCAAAACAAAATACATAATATCTGTTTGAAAACATATACAATAGAAATCTCAAATACATAGAAGTTTATAATACCAGAGCTGAAATAGAACAACTGAGACTGGAATGGATAGATAACTAGATAAGCAGAATCTCCAACGATTCCTAGCTCCAGAAAGAGATCCAAATCTAAGCTGTAAATACTCAGGCTGACCCGAGCGTAAAGCAAAATACAAAACACTCGAGTCAGGACAATATATACTTATATAATGTAAACCAACTCAAGTGAACTGTAGCAGTAATGCATAATAACTTAAAGGATGCTTGGGATCGCCCATCCTCTAAGGATCAGTTAAACCATAAATTAAATACATCCCGTGGTTAAAATTTCAAAATTGGTATTTTATATTTCAAAATCAAATATCATTTCAAAATTCAATATCATTCAAAAATCTAGTTCAAAATATCAAAATATCATATTTCAAAATAATTTATATTTCGAAACAAATTACTTCATTTTAAATCATAAAAATGAAGTTGGTATATTTAATAATTAAAATTTTAAATTTCCAAAAATTTAACTTTTCAAAGTTCATTCGTTCACTTAAATTAATTAAAACAATGAAATTTCAACTTTCGCAGCAATTGGAAAATGCTACGGAAAGTCACATTTAAAATAGTTCAATTTAACAAAAGACAGCATTTAAAATTCTGTAATATGGTTACATTAGTTTCAAATAAACTTAGTTAAATTCAACCATTATAACATTTACAAAAATGCTATAATAGCCTTTAATTAAATTTAGCCATTTGGTTCATTATTATCAACTACAGCATTTACAAATGTTGTATTATCATTTACATTAGAATTTAATAGCGTTTCAGAAATGCAGTTAACTAACTTCAAATATTCAGTATAATTTCACAAACAATTATATTTTTATATAAATCATTTTTTTACTTATAAAATCATATAATTTCACTTTTAAAACAATTATTCAAATACTCTTATATTCATGATTTTATAAAGTTAAAACTCCATTCAAAAAATCAAAATTTAATAATAATTCACTTATTAAATTCCAATATTAAATTATAAATTCATTAAATTAAATTAACTTAACACTTAAGTTTAAATTTTCAAATATAACTTAATTCCATTTTTATTTACTTAACTTAAAATTCATTTTTAAGCCAAATTCACAAATTTCCAATTTTAGTTATATTTCAAAATTTCGACTTAAATATTCATTCATTTCACATTTTAACTTTATTCAAAAAAAAACATTAATATAAAATAAAATCTTTTAAATTCACTTTAATCCAAATTATCATGAATGTATCACATTTCATATTTAATTTAAATTCCAATTATCACCAAATTAAAATTTCCCAAAATAACTTACATTTCAAATTTTCTAATTTTACCATTAATTTATTTCACTTATAAATTTTTAGAAAATCAATAATGCTTTACAAAAATCATTTTTATTTAGTTTAAGTCAAAATATTATAATATTTACATTTCTAAAATAATAATAAAAAAATTTATAAAACATATTTTAACACGGGTCTGTATTTCATTTTCTAGCCTAGGTAAAGTGATACGGGTAATTTATCATTTCAACCCGTAATTTACAAAGATACCCGGGTTTGATCATTTCAAACCCGCAATCCCAAGAAAATGAAAATAATTGAAAATCATTCAGGCCTATCATTTCAGCCCATAACGATTTTCTCTTATTCTAAAGTCCGTTCGGGTATGTATCATTTCAACCCATAGTGATTCTAATCTAAAGGGAACTTGCAGTGTGATAAACTGATAAAAATAACAGAACAACATAATATAACAGTAACATATGATATAACAGGTGTTTAAGCATGGGTGAACATCATATAATCATAACATAGCAGATATAATATGGTGATGCATTTTACAGATTCAAAAGTGGTCAATTTACTAGTTATATAGGTATACACTGTCTGGTGAGAATAACTCACTTGTTAAAAGCTGGAGATAGCCACAAAAGCACACAATACTGACACTACGAAGGAACGACAACACGGGAATGACTTGAGAGTGGAGAGCGAGATCCAAGTTATAGATCTTGTGTTACAACCCAAAAACAAAACCAAAATAATAGTTAAAAATCAATACGGTTGAATTTGAATAACTTTGAAACAAAAAGCAGTTTGAATACGAAACTTTTTACCTTGCTTTCTCTACTTGTTTGCATGGCCTAGGGGATCAATTAGGTCAGGTTTGTACTTGGTTTGGATCAGGTATGGGTCTGGAAAAGGTAAGGCTACAAGGTAGAACATGATGGAGGAAATTACAACACAGGGATGTGAAGGGGTTTAGGCTAAAACATGGTTTTTGGCAACCAAAAGGGCTCGGTCATGGGGTTATATGCTTGGCCAGTCAAGCTCAGGTCTGGACAGAGGTTGGAGTGGTGTGGGGAGGTCTGGAAAAGGTGGTGGTGGCAGCCTATGGTGGTGGTGGTGGTGTAAAATGAAGGGAAGGTTGCATACATGGCTCGGGTAGGCGATAATTGTAGAGTTTTCAATGTTTTTGTGGAGTTTTGCTCAAGGGGAGGCCATGGCACTTTCATGTCAGTGGAGAATGATGGTTTGGCTGTGGATTTAGTGGGGAGGAAGGGATGGTGGTCGATGGTGGTGATGGTGAGGCTATGGGCCAAGCAAAGCATGAAGATTTCAAGGCAATTTACAAAGGAAAATCAATAAAAGAAGGTGAAAAAGAATAGAAAAGAGGAAGACATTACAATTCTTTTTCTTCAGATCTGAAAACATATGTGAATGAGGAATGAGAAAGTGATGTTTTCACGTGAATTGCAAAATGAGATATGCAGCTGAAAGAATTAGGAGTTAAGGCCAATTGAATGAAAAGTAATGTTGAAATGTGAAAAGGTGGGAATTCAAAAGGCCTTAGGAAATAAAAAGCCACAAACCTTTCAAATCACTTTTATTTCTTTTTAATAAGTTTAAATAACTGAAAATAATTAAAAATTCAGTTTCAATTCGAAAATGTAACAAATATACAAAATATAAATAAATAAATATTAATTATATATGATTAAAATAAGAAAATAGTACAAAATGAAAACTAGTCTAGAAAATTTGAAAATAAATGAAATAAACTTAGGGAAAATTGTATGGACTTGGAAAAATATTTATAAATAAAGATAAGAACATAAAATAAAAATGCATACACAAAAATAAATAAATAAATTTTAATTAAATAAAATTTAAATGAAGAATATAGTAGAAAAATAGAAACTAGTCTTTAATAAATGCAATAAATTTTGGAAAAGTTTTATTATCACTTCAAAAATATTAAAAGACAAAAATATACATAAAATAACATATTAACACATTTTAAAATAAAATATGACAAAGAAAATATGATTTATAAAATTTAAAATAGGCAAAATTGCAAAATAAAACAAATTATACTCAAAATTGAAATGTACATAACTTTTACAATTTAATTCCGTTTTCAACGAAACAAAAAGCAGTATTCATGTTATTAAGTCTATTTTCATAATAAAATATAAAATTTAAGATTTTAAACAATTTAAATTTGAAGTTTTAAAAGTCAAAGTTTGACCAGTTTGACCAGAAATCCCTTTTTCAGGAAATGTTCAATTTATACCAGTTTGAAATTAAAAGTTACATAATAATCAACATTTATATTTAAAAATGAAATGTTTGAAATAAAACAAGTTTAAAATAGTTTTCAAAATATAATAAAGTCAAATAAAATATATACAAAAATCTAGGGCTGTTACAACTCTAGTTTTCCAAAATTAAATACTTAAGAATTATTTTTTATTCTATTATACAAAATAATCATTACAATTTTTATATAAAGTTGCAACATGCAATAGGTCTATAGTCCCCCAAACCAATAGGAACCTTAACCTTTGGGACTAATGTAATGGAAGTATGATTGATATTTTTTAAGATTCTCCCAGAGTTAAAAAATTCATTTACTGCCTCAAACACATAATTTTATTGTCTTCCCAGGTAGTTTTATAAAGTTTTGCCCCAAATCCATCAAGATCATGGCTTTTATCTATTTTAGCATTAAAAATTATAACATTTATCTCCTTCAATTCTATTGGGACATACAAAATTTCCTCACAATTACTATCCAATAACAATTTGGTGGCTATATTTGGGAAGGTTTGCAGGCATGTATCATCATTATACAAAGCAGATTCCTTTACCATTTTAGAGGCTTCGCTAATTACCGACCCCTTATTGTCAATAGTTTTCCTATGTCATTAATATGTTTTCTATTTGACCTTTTGGCATAAAAAAATTTAGTTGCTTCATCCTCATTAGTTAGCCAATCCACCTTGGCTTTCTGTTTCATGTTGATTGCTTGCATATGTAAAGACTTAATTAATTTGTCATGTAAATGGAAAAAATTGTTAACTTGAACTTTGTCTGAGCTATCAAAATCAATAGTGTTTTGCGTACTCTCAAAATTCCTCTATTATTTATTTTATATCATTTTTTATTCTGTTTTTATTTCAGTTTTTCAGATTTTTCTTTGCATTTTGTAGTATTTTGCAAAACATGAATTGAGCAGCTCCTTGAATAGAAATTGAAAGACTTTGTTTTATCACTTCTTTATAGTTATCTTCTAATGTTTATCCATTTACAAGTCTGAATGGATAATTTTTCCTAGAGTTTTGATTTTGAGTTTGAGAAAAAGGGATTTGAATTGGGGTATGATCATTGTTGCTTGAGGCAATGTGTTACATTTAAAATCAAGGAAACAATTCAAAAAAATTGATTAATTAAGATTCTATCTAATTTACCGTGTACATTTCTATATTCACCTGATTTTCATGTGAACTTGTTTCCTATAATTAAAGGTTCTACTAATCCAGTTTTTAAAATAAATTTATTAACGGTTTCTAACTTTTTGAAAGAAAGTGGGATTCCTCCTCTTTATTCATGTGAATGAAAAACAGTGTTAAAATCTCCTAGTACTACTCAAGGTTTGTTAATATTTTTATAGATTTGTTCTATATGATTCCAAAGTTATAATCTACTTTCACTATTAGAAGCATAAATAAATGTAATTTCAAATTGAAATCTACCTTTATTTATAAATTTACAATGAATGTATTGTAAATTTATAAAATACTGTTCTATGTCCAAAATATTATAATTCAAAAGTGTCGTAATTCTTCCATATTCCCTCCAAAGAGTTGTTATTAATAATATTCCAACCCTGAATTTTGCTTTGAAATTTTTCTATTTTGTCATTTCCTAATTTATGTTCTAATAGGCCTACAATACTAGGTTTATTAGTGAATAAAAGGTTAGCTAAATCTAAATTACTTTTAGGATAATTAAGTCCCCTAACATTTCAAGCAATAATCCACATTATTATATATCGGAGAAAAAATAACAAAAGGAATTTAATAAGGACACTGAAAGGATACTATTTGCAGTTACAAAGAGCCTTTGTAAATGCAAATATTAATGCATACAGTTGCCATAATCACGTTTTTTTTACAAGCATTAGTATTTTGCACTCTGAGTTGCTCCTTCCATAGTAGGTTTTTGCCAATATATTTTGCTCTGAATTCATTTTGCTCACTGCTCACAAAACTGTTGTTTTGAATTGATTTCTTTTAAATTCTTTATCTTGTCTTTCTTCCTCGTGTTCTCGTTTGAAGGGGATGAAGAGGGTGAAAGTATTTTGGTTGCATTTTAATAACTTTAGAGATATACTTTCTAGAGATTTAGCTATTTCTGGAGCTTTAAAACCCAGTTTGTTTGTTGCTACTGTTTTTGAATTCCCTATTTCATCTTCTCCTAAACAAACTCTCATAGAAATAATTTTTTACGTTCTATATTTTTGTACTTGGTTGTGAATTTACATATTGTGTTGTTACTGAATTTTCCTTCTCATTTGGATCGGATGAGAATTGTTTAGAACCTTATTGGGTACACTTTTCTCTTTGTTGTCTGTTAGTTTGGAGATTAGTGTCAGTTTCTTGATTTTGAGTGATTTCCATTTGATCAGTGTTACCAGTTTCTTGATTTTGAGATATTTCCATTTTAGTAGTGGTATCTTTGCTTTGAGCGTCTGTAACTTGGGCATTCAACTTTGAATCTTTTACCACTTGAATGTTTTCAAAGTATTGAATTTTCCCAAAAGTCGCATTACTTGTTGTTTTTTCTGAGTTTTTATAGATTGGATTTTCTTCGAGAATTCCATTTCCAATATTTTCTTTAACATGATTTGTATTTTCTGATGCCGCAGTGTCATCTTCTTTGTTTTCCATTTCCCTTGTATTATTTTTTTCTTTCGATGCCTTTTTGTATGATAAATTTCTGTACAATTATTTGAAGAATGCCCAAAGCATACACAGTTTAGACATCTTGAGGTATCCATTCGTATTCTATTTTCCAAGTTAATTTTTCTTCATCATGCATTATGATATGCACTTCTTCGGGCAATTCTGTACTAGCATTAATTTTAACAAGTATTCTTGCATAACCGAGCCTTCTCTCATAAGCTGTTTGCTCACCAAGTTTCAATGGAATCCCAACAACACTTGCTATAACACTAAATGCTTCTTTTTCCCTAATTTTAAATTCAATTCTGTTAATTTGATCCAAATAGGAATGGTTGAGAGTAGATCTCTGTCAAGAAATAGTTTTCTGTTTCATCTTTTCGGAATTATGAGTTTCCCATTAATGAAAATGGTCTCCCATTTATTGTTTTCTCACAATCAACAACATTTGAAAATCTGCTTATAAAGAACTCATTTTTTCTTGTGCATATCTCAAAATTGCCTGATGAATTCGAGGTTCTAGAGACAAACGCCTTGAAATAATGATAATAAGGGCAGTTTTCAAAAATGTAAGCGATAACTGAATTAGCTCATTTGTTTCCAGTTCTTTTGCTAAATGCCTCTTTTACTATCACCATTTTTTTTACTGCTAATGATGGTAAGAGCAACAAATTCCAAATCAAAATTAGAACTCATGCCTTCATTTTTTAACGTTTCCACGTATGATGATGATTTCTTGGCTTGAGCATATTCTTCGACTGGATGTTGATTCTGATTAGGCATCGTTGCATTCTTCATGATTCTTGGGTTTCTTGGTTCATTAAAATTGTTTCTGATACCCTTATTTTGAGTTTTTGCAGCCCTTTGACCTTAGCAGATTTATGAACATGATTATTGGCTTTCTTGCGATTCTTGACAAGCTAAAACCCTTCATTATCAATGTTTGGAGGTTTATCTTTGTGATTTAGAAAAGAAAGAAGAAAAGAGGTTGACAAGGGATCGAAGACGGTGGCTGAAGGGCCCTTATATTGATCTCTGGTGGCCATTTTTATTTTTTGCTTATATCTTTGTTTTGTGATATCTCTATAAACGATTAAGGGAGTATCAGTGGGTATACGTAGTAGCACCCTTAATTTTAATCCATAATCTTTCGTATTAAAAAACCATCTAAAATACTCATTCACTACATATAAAATTTGGGTTTTCATATAAGACCTTGCCGACCTTGTATTCTTTTATTTATATTCCTCAAAAGATCCCGATTTCACTGTAGATTCAATTCAATTCATGAGTAAATTTCTATGGTCTTGATCAACTTATATTTTATCCAACATTCATATGGACAATCAGGGTTGTAATAATCATTAGACGAACACTAGACGGAAAGCGTGGACAAGGGATTAATCGTCTAGACGATTATTAATCGAAGATTAATCGAGTTAGGCATTTTTGATAAACTCGAGCATTTTGAATAAAATATTAGTATTATATTTAGTATTAACCGATCCAAAAGGAGATTTTATTGTTTTGGATGGTTTCAGAAGTAATCATGAAGGCAAAACAGCTTGAATCAAACATTTTGATGCATATAAGATAACAAAGTCTAAATTGGTGCATAATCGATTCCTATAAACCCATTTATCTTCTTAGAAAATATGACAAGTCTTATCTAAGTGGATTAGGTAAATAGTTAAATGGTAAAGCTAGCCTAACGTCTAGGCGGAGCCTAATTGGTAGCCTAGAAGGAATTTTACAATAGTCATGTGGGGAACGAAGTGAAACAATGTATATTACCATTTTTGAAATGCTACAAGTCTGAAAAAATAAAGAAAATCATTACAGGGGTCGGTTGTCATTGGACAGCGGTGCCGTATAGATAATTGTTACCAAACATAGAACCATTTAATGCACAAATCAGTCATGAACAACACTCACACAAAAATAATTCAATCTTACTAAAGCAAACCAAGATATAACACTAGAAACCTTGATATTAAATATCCTTTTATTCCATCACCATCAACACTAAGAAATATTTTCATATACCCCCCCAATATCTGTTAGAGGCCCTTTATAGTGATGAATGAGATATTGTTCCACATCGACAAAAATAAGTTAATATTCATGCTTATATACTATTTCCCTCAAACCATATTGGCCTTTAGGGTCAGATAATTTTGTGCATGGGGGAGGACCTATAAGGCCATGAATTAACACACCCGCGCATGCCTTCGCCCACCCGTCTCGTACCGAACCAGGCCAGATCGGGTGCGGATCCAATAAAAAATAAAAGTGGACCGTATTATATTTTTGCTGCACAAAACCGAACAGTTTTCTACTGTTTAAATTCAAACAGAAGCGACTGTTGGTTGTTAAATAGTCATATTTGAATGGACGCGAATTTTCCAACTGAAACGGTCGTTGCTACTAATTGAATGGACGTCACTTTTTCCAAACGGAAATAGGCGTTGCGAATTCGAAAAGTGTTGCAAAATTCAATATGAAGAGACGCGGCTTTTTCCCAACGGATATTATCGTTGGGAATTCACCTATAAAAGGAGCAGGAAACCCGATCATTTTACTATTCCATTTTCTCTTCTTCCTCTTCGTTTCTGAAACCTCTAAAAATTCGAGCGGTCCTACGTTTCACACAGAAGATCATACACACCACAATCTCGAGCATATCACGTTAGAGATGTCAGTGGATACCCAAAAAATCCGAAATCCGTCCGCATCCACATCCGAAAAGCGGATAAATATCTAATAACGGATGTGGATATGAAGACATCCGCATCCGAAAATTATCCGTTCGGTATTTTTCAAGATTATAGTTTAAATTATGTGTATTTTAGTATAATTAAAATATTTATTTATGGTTTTATTAATTTAGAAGTTTATATTATACGCACTAAATGCATATTAACTGCTCAAAACTATTTATTATCATTATATTTGTTTATTTTTAACACTTTTATAATTAGTGGGATTGAAAAAAGTTTATGTCAAACTAAAATTTTCCATTTATATTTTTTGATTTATTTGTCGTTGGCGGATAGGATAATTATCCCATATCCGTCCGTATCCACAGACGAGGATATCCATTATCCGAAAATGTTTGGATGCGGTTGCGGATATGGCACAATCCGCATTTGAAAGTATCCGTTGACATGCCTAGATCACGTCTGTTGTATCTTGGGAGACTTTGAATAAAGTCTTAAGGAAATTGTTACGGCAAGCCTCGGACAAAATTTCCTTCTTCATCCAGTTAGATATCTTGTATATTTATATATATACATCATTCTGTAATCTTTCCATTTCGAAGTTGTACTATTTCTACGAAGTAGTACAATGATTGTTTATCGCTATGGTTTAACAAAGCACTTTGCTGTAGTGGTTGCTATAGTTTGTTGCTGTAATTTCATTACAACAATCGTTATTGTTTAAAATTACTGATACACAATTCCAAAGTAGTGAAAATCTGATTTGTAAACTTGTGTGAGGAGTTTATGACTAATTGATCTCTGTTTTTGTACACACATCCTATAACATCTTAAGACTTTACAGTTTTTACTGAAACAGAGATGGCGGCAGTTGAATTATCAGCAAAAACTGCTACTCACAACATACCTGATCCATTTAGAGGAGATGATGATGACTTCTTGACATGGCAGAATCAAATGCTGTTTTATCTCACTACGTTAGGGCTGTAGAAGTGCATTGAGAAGGATGAACCAAAGTCCAAAGACGGACAGACTAGAGAAAAAGACGCAGATGTTTTTCTCAAAATTGACTCATGGAAGCATTCAGACTTCCTATACCGAAACTACATTATGAATTGTTTGGATAAAGTGCTATATAAAGTGTATCAGCCACACCAGACAGCAAAATCCCCATGGACTGCACTTGCAAATAAATACAAGACACATAATGTCAGTTTGAAGAAGTTCATAGTAGATAAATTTATGGAATACAAAATGGTGGATTCCAAATCAGTAACTAGTCAAGTGCAGGAACTCTAACTTATAATCAATGAACTTGAATCGGAAGGACATAAAGTTGGAGAGTAATTCCTTGTTGAAGCGATAACAGGAAAATTACCACCATCCTTGAGAGACTACCGCAACTATCTGAAACATAAGAAAAAGGAGATTTCCTTAGAAGATCTCATTGTTAGATTAAAAATTAAGGCAAATAATCGTGGAATAACACAATCCAAAGGCGAAGAGGCATTTGTTATCGAAGGGTCAAAGAAGAATAGACACTTCAACAACAAAAAGAAAAGGAGAAAGACACCAGATAATCAATCCAAAGATAAGCAAACCAAGAAGTTCAAAGGCGAATGTTGGGTCTGCGGAAAGACTGGGCACGCAGCAAAAGATTGCAAGCACAAGAAGACGAATGACAAATCGGTGGAAAATATAGTGGAAAATTTGAGTTCAACCATTGAGGAGATGAACTTTTCAGGAGTAGTTTCAGAATGCAACTTAGCACAGAACCCTGCACAATGGTGGGTAGATACAGCCGCTACTCGTCATGTCTATTCTAATATATCTATGCTCTCTACTTACAAAAAATATGATCAGGAAGAAAAACTCTACAAGGGTAATTCTGCAATTTCCATGATCGACGATAACGGCACCGTCGTCCTCAAATTTACATCAAGAGAAACCATGACACTAAATAAAGTTCTTCATGTTCCGGATATCCGCAAGAATCTTATCTCTGGACTTGTGCTCTCAAAGAAAGGATTCTGAATGGTCTTCGAGTCAGATAAAGTAGTTCTGTCTAAGGCTGGAATTTATATAGGAGGGGGTTATTTATGTGATGGCCTATTTAAGGAAAATGTAACCATAGTCGGCAATAAAACTATGTATTCTGATTGTGCTACTAACAAAAATGAAGTTTCTTATTTGGTTGAGCATGAAGTTTTATTATGGTATGATAGATTAGGACACATAAATTTCCGAAAAATGAAAAAATTAGCTAACTTGGGATTAATCCCTAAATTCCAAGTATATAAAAACTACAAATGCGAGACATGTGTAGAAGCAAAATTGGTCAAAAAACCATTTCATACTATAGATAGAAGTACTGAACCACTAGGTTTGGTTCATACTGATTTATGCAATTTTAAATCATTACCTACAAGAGGTGGGAAAAAGTATTTTATCATTTTTATTGACGACTTTACACGATATTGCTACGTATACCTTTTAAATAGTAAAGATGAAGCAATTACATCATATATAAAATATAAGGCTGAAGTAGAAAATGAGTTAAATAAAAAGGTCAGGATATTGAGATCTGATCGAGGTGGAGAATATGAATCACCATTTGAAAAATTCCGTGCAGAAAATGGTATAATTCATCAAACAACAGCTCCATATTCACCACAACAAAATGGTACTGCCGAGAGAAAGAATATAACATTAAAAGATATGATTAATGCAATGCTATTGACATCTGGTCTACCGACGAACCTGTGGGAGGAAGCCTTAATTATGTCTAATAACATATTAAACAAGGTTCCTCATAATAAAACATGAACAATTCTATATGAGTTATAGAAATGACACATACCAAGTTTCAAATACCTCAAAGTGTGGGGGTGCTTGGCAAAAGTTCCAGTTCCGCCTCCCAAGAAAGTCAAACTTGGACCGAAAACCGTAGACTGTTACTATCTAGGCTCAGCCCAAAATAGTAGTGCCTACAGATTTTTGGTATTCAAGTCTGATATAGCTGATATTAATGTAAATACAATCATAGAGTCGAGAGATGCCTCATTCTTTGAAGATGTATTTACGCACAAAAGGAATGAAGGAAATTATGTCTCTAAAAGGACAAGAGAAGAATCAAGCAAGCCACATGAAGATGAAACTCATCATGAAATTGAGGAAGTGGAACCAAGAAGAAGCGTAAGGGCAAGTACATCCAAGACATTTGGTTCATATTTTTAACAAACATGTTAGAACACGAACCTCAAACGTACAAGGAAGCAATGTCATCTTCTGAATCTTCATGTTGGAAAGAAGCAATCAAAAGTCAAATCGATTCAAATCTAAGCAATAAAACTTGGGAAATATTTGATCTTCCACTTGGATAAAAAAGATTGGTGGTAAATGGATCTTCAAAAAGAAGATGAAACCCGATGGCTTTATTGACAAATATAAAGCAAGATTGGTAGCCAAAGGATATCGTCAAAAGGAAGGTATAGACTTCTTTGATACTTATTCACCAGTTACACGAATAACCTCTATAAGAATGTTAATAGCAATTGCATCCATATATAATCTAGATATTCATCAAATGGATGTAAAGACAACATTCTTAAATGGAAATCTGGAAGGGGAGATTTACATGGAGCAACCCGAGGGTTTTATTTCCAAAAGAAATGAAAACAAAGTATGTAGATTAGTAAAATCATTATACGGACTAAAACAAGCTCCAAAACAATGGCACGCAAAATTTGATAGTGTCATGATGAAAAATGGTTTCCGTATAAATAAATGTGATAAATGATTTATTATAAACAAGTTGGACAATCATACGTGATGATTTGTTTATATGTAGACGATATGCTAATCTTTCGTCCAAATAGTAAGGTAACAGAGACCATAAAGAAAATGTTAATCAACAATTTCGATACGAAAGATTTAAGAGTTGCAGACGTTATTTTGGGAATCAAAATAATAAAAAACCTAATGGAATTGAACTATCTCAGTTACACTATGTGCAAAAAATGATTGAAAAAATTCAAAATTATGGAATCAAAGGAGTAAGAACACCTTTTAATCCATCGGAAGTACTGCATAAAAACACTAATGAGAATGTAATGCAACTATAATACTCTCATGTAATAGGATGTCTAATGTACCTCATGAATTGCACAAGACCAGATATAGCTTATGCAGTAAGTCGACTAAGCAGGTATACAAGCAATCCAGGAAAGAAGCACTGGAAAGCACTAATGAGAGTGTTGGGATATTTAAAGAGTACCACGAACTTTTCCCTACATTATGGAAAATATCCTACCGTCTTAGAAGGATATATTAATGCAAACTAGATTTCTGATTCAGAGGAATCTAAATCAACTAATGGTTATGTCTTCACCTTAGTAGGAGCAGCAGTGTCATGGAAATCTAATAAACAAACGTGCATAGCTCGATCCACTATGGAATCAGAGTTCATCGCTTTAGATAAAGCAGGCGAAGAAGCAGAATGACTTCGTCATTTTTTAGAAGACATTCCATTTTGATGCAGCAGCGGATAACAAAAATGATGAAACGGTGAAAGTAGCAATCGGTGGATTGAAAAATACCAAAGGCCCAAATCCATTGATCCAAAGATACCATATTCTAGCTATCTCAAACACGTTGATCGTGCACGATACCGTGTTTAAAGATCTACGATTCTTCGTACGTTGATCTAGCGCACTAGATTCCGTGAATCGGCTTCAACAGTCGTTGATCCGAGCGCACACGAATGCCGAAAGTGGAGATAGGAGATTACACTCAACTACCAATTTAAGAAGAGGCACAAAGCTCTCAAACAAAAGTTTATTCAAAATCAATCAAGAGTTACAAATGATACCACCCGCCTATTTATAGGCTTACAACTCAACTCCCAAGACTCAACACAACACATAGGTCGTGAACGACCTAGCAGATTACAACACACGCGACCTAACAGACGCGACCTACGACTTATCACTTTACAACCCACGCGACTTACCACATCACGTTACACGCCCTAAGAACAATACAAGTTACAACAAACGACATAAGAAACATACACCATACGACTTAAGAAAATACAAATACAAACAACATGCGACCTAAACATCATACGACTTAGAACACACAGCAGAAGTGACTTAAAATACTCGGCAGCAACGACCTAAGAACAAGGCGTCTAGAAATCTTCACGCGACCTAGTCCTTGAGCGACTTATGGAAATCTCCTCCAGCGACTTAAAATCTTGCGACCTAAATTTGAGCGACCTAAGGTCTCGCGACCTAAGGATTAACTCGTTAGGTTGTTGGTTTTCGCTTGAGCGACCTAACTCTTCCAGCGACATAAGATCGAGCGATCTATCTTCCCCGCGACATAAGATCGAGCAACCTATCTTCCTGCGACCTAACTTAGGTCGTAACTCGACACAGTCCACCTTCGAAAGGTCGGAGCGACCTACTGTTGGTTCGCTTATCTCACTTAGTTGCTTGCTTGCCTTAACACTGATTTCATTAGCTCGTGAGCGACCTTCACTAGGTCATGGGCGACCTAAAGTTTCACTAGGTCGTGAGCGACCTAAGGGCCTTGAACGATTCCAATTTGATGAATTGGCAGATTGCGCTGCATCATCCTCACCTGGTTGACAAAAATTCGACCTCGAATTTGCACCTTCCTCTTCCACCACAAGCTCATCCCCATGATACGGAATCAGGTATTTGACGTTAAAAACGTCTGCAGTGTTAATATGCTCTGGCAATTTCAACTGATACGCATTATCATTAATCTTCTTCAAAATTTCTACTGGACCAATTTTACGAGCTTTCAACTTATTGTATGTTCCCACTGGAAAACGATCTTATGTCAACACGGCGTATACCAAATCACCTTCTTTGAAGTTCATACACCTTCGCTTCTTATCCGCCAGTTGTTCATACTTCTCATTTGATGCAAGCAATCGTTCATAAACATTTCTATGGCACTCCTGCAGCTCAGTCACAAAATCATCAGCTCGCTTAACAACTCCCTTCTGATATGGCACTGTCGTCAAATCTAACGGTCCCTTTGGAATTGCTGAATATACAACTTGAAATGGACTGAACCCAGTACTTCGATTAACAGCATGATTATGTGCAAACTCTGCCTGACATAAATTCATATCCCAGCTCTTCAAATTATCTTTCACAAGACATCGCAACAAATTTCCAAATGATCTATTCACCACTTCCGTTTGCCCATCTGTTTGCGGATGATAGGCGCTACTAAAATTCAGCTTCGTTCCAACCATCTTCCACAAACTTAACCAAAAATGGCTTAGAAATCTAGTATCCCGATCAGAAACAATAGATTCAGGTAGCCCATGCAATCGATACACCTCTCTAAAGAACATTTGAGCAACATGGACGGCATCAGCTGTCTTCTTACAAGCTATGAAATGCGCCATCTTGGAAAATCTATCCACCACCACATATATGGAATCATTTCCCCTTTGAGTTCTAGGAAAACCCAAAACAAAGTCCATGCTCACATCAACCCACGGTCTAGTAGGCATAGGTAATGGCATATATAATCCTGCATTTGTAGCGGTTCCCTTCGAAACTTGACAGATATGGCATCTCTCCACAAATCTCTCAACTTCTTTTCTCATTGACGGCCAAAAATAAGATTGAGAAATCAATTGCAAAGTACGATCTCTACCCACATGACCTTCCTCATGCAACTCCTTCACAATCTTCATTCGTAAGTTGCACTCTAGTATGCACAATCGATTCCCCTTAAAAAGAAAACCATCCACCAACACAAACTCATCCGTCTTCCCAACCTTGACTTCATCTACAAACTTCGCAAAGTAAGAATCATCAACAAATAATTCTGGCAATACATCAAACCCCGTCACTTCAACCTTCATTGTAGTCAACAAATGATTCCTTCGACTCAATGCATCTGCCACACGGTTTGTAATTCCCGACTTATGCTTCACCACAAATGTAAACTGTTGTAAGTATGCGATCCACGAAGCATGTCTAGCTGCAATTTTGTCCTGTCCCTGCAAATGTTTCATTGCTTCATGATCAGTATATAGAACAAATTCTTTATGGAACAAATAGTGTCTCCAATGTTTTATAGCTTGAACAATAGCATAGAATTCCACATCATAAGTATTATATCTCATCTTTGCTCCCGATAACTTCTCACTGAAATATGAAATAGGACGTCCCTTCTGACTTAACACCCCTCCAATTCCAACCTTCGACGCATCAGTATGTAATTCAAACAACAACTGAAAATCCGGCAACACTAAAATTGGTGTTGTTGTCAAAAGTTCCTTGATTCTCTCAAAAGCAAATCCTGCTTCCTCTGACCATGAAAATTGCTTCCCCTTCATACAATCAGTAACTGGTGCCATCACGCTACTGAAGTGTGGAATAAACCTTCGGTAGAATGATGCTAAACCATGAAATCTTCTAACTTCTGTTATCGTCCTGGGTTGTGGTCAATTTCGGATTGCTTCAACTTTATTCTGATCCACTTGTATACCTCCTTCTGAAATAACATATCACAAAAATAAAACACTATGCGTCATGAACACGCATTTCTTCGTTGCAGCATAAAATTGTTCCTGTCGCAGTATCATTAACACTTCTCTCAGATGATGCAAGTGTTCTTCTGAGCTTCTACTATATATCAGTATATCATCAAAATACACCATCACGAACTTCCCAATGAATGGTCTAAAAATCTGATTCATCACCCGCATAAATGTACTAGGTGCATTCGAAAGACCAAACGGCATAACCAGCCATTCGTACAACCCTTCTCGTGTCTTGAACGTTGTTTTCCATTCATCCCCTGGTCTTATACGAATTTGATGATAACCACTCTTCAGATCAATTTTCGAAAAGATAGTAGCCCCGCTCAACTGATCTAACAAATCATCAAGCCTCGACATCGGAAATCTGTATCTGACAGTTATTTTGTTGAGTGCCCGACTATCAGTACACATCCTCCATGTTCCATCCTTCTTCGGCACTTACAAAGCTGGCACCGCACAAGGACTTAAACTTTCCTACACACGCCCCTGTTCAAGCAACTCTTCCACTTGCCTTCTCAACTCCTCATGTTCCTTTGGACTCATTCTGTAATGTGGTCTATGTGGTAACACAGCTCCTGGAACAAGATCAATTTGATGTTGAATGTCTCTTAACGGTGGTAACTCCATTAGTAGCTCCTCAGGAAATACATCGTCAAATTCTCCCAGCACTGGCTTTACTTCTTCAGGAATCTCAACCACTTCATTACTCTCACGTCCAATCAACAAAAATTCTTCAGGCTCCTCTTCGACTTCTTTAACAAACTCCTTCAAAGATAGCAACGTTTTAAGTTCTTCAATCTCCTCCAACTTTCTTCGTGTTGTCGCTTCTTAGGAATTAAAGTGATTTTAGTACCTTCAAACATGAAACAATAACTATTAGTACGACCATCATGTTGCACCGCTCTATCATATTGCCATGGTCTCCCCAACAACAGATGGCATACATCCATATCCACAACATCACACCAAATTTCATCTTTGTATTTCTTCCCAATCGAAAAATTAACACAAGCTCTTCGTCCAACCTTCACCTCCCCACCTTTCCTCAACCAAGCTAATTTGTAAGGTTTCGGATGCTTCTCAGTCTTCAATGCTAACTTCTTCACAGCTTCTGTAGAGATAATATTGTCACAACTTCCTGCATCAATAACAAACTTGCAAACCCTTCCCAAGATAGTGCACGTTGACTGAAAGATGTTACTCCTCAACCAACTTGAATCATCCTCTTGCTTTGGTGTCAAACACGACATCTTCATCATCAATGAATACCGTTCATCTCCCGACACATTTTCTTCCTCCTCATCATGTAGTGAATTAGAACATTCAGCTTCTACCTCCTCATCCTCTGTCTCAGCAACCATCACTCGCTTCTTTGGCTTTGGACATTCATTGCTTTTGTGACCAATCTCCTGACAATTGAAACATTTGATACCACTATTGATTCTGGTTTTAGCAACTTCATTAACAACCGGTTTTGCAACAGCCTTCGAAACATTCGCATTGCTACTAGCCCCTTTTATTGGATTGTTGGAATTTGTAAACACACCACCACCTCTCCTACCTTGCTTCTCCCAAGCTAGAGCCTTTTGATGTGCTTCGGCAACAGATCTGGGATCAAACATGTTCACCATATCTTGAATCTGCATTCTCAACCCTCCAACAAATCTAGCTGTCAACTGCTTTTCTGTCTCAATGATATCATTCCTGACAATAAGTTGATAAAATTCATCCGCATAATCATTAACTGACTTTGTTCCCTGCCTCAAGTTCTGTAAACGTTGATACATAAGAGATTGATAATTGTAAGGTAAGAAAGTAGCTTTCATCAACTTCTTCATCTTCTCCCAAGATTCAATCTTTGACTTCCCTATTCTCTCCCGTGTTAGTTTAGTTTGTTGCCACCATGCCATAGCTCTCCCCTTCAAATGTGTAGCAACCAACTTAACTCTTTGATGCTCAGGAACCTCATTAAAGTCAAAATTTTCTTCCACATTAGACAACCAATCCAAAAATTCCTCCGCCTGCATACCACCCTTGAATTCTGGAATTTCAGTTTTCTTCCCCGACTCCCATCGTCGATCATCTTCTACATCCCGATATGCATTTCGTACTTGGTCTCGATCTCGAGAATGAACACTACATCTGCCACCATCTTCATCAAAAACAGATGTACTTCGATGACGATCTCGACCACCCACATCTCTATGATCACGCATATCTCTTCTACTTTGTCTTTCATCATCATGGTATGGTTCATGTTCAAACTCGCGTGGAGTTCTTCTCTCTTCATCTCTATACTCATGATGTTCTCTTCTCATTGAAACTGAAGATTCTCTTCTTCCTTGGAAAGATTGTGGCAACACCCTCCTCGCTTCCGTAACCGATGGAAAAACTATGTTTCCTCCATGGTTCGAGACTGGCGACCTTCTCCGTTGACTTTGATTCATATCATTCATCAGTTTCTCTAACTTCCCAATGCCTTCATCAAACTTTTCATTGATGCGTTGTTACATTTGCTCGGCTTCTTCTCTTCTATACAATGCTTCAACATTCTGGTGGCGATTAGCTCTTCTGGGCGGCATGATTGAATCAAACAATCTTCAATTCTCGGCCTTGATTCTCAAAGTGATGCACGGCTTCAACTTCTAACCCTCGGCCTTAATCTTCAAACTCTTCAATAAGAAATTGGCTCCAAGACTCGGCTTAGCTATGATTGGCTAAGTCTAGCTCTGATACCAAATGATGCAGCAGCGGATAACAAAAATGATGAAACGGTGAAAGTAGCAATCGGTGGATTGAAAAATACCAAAGGCCCAAATCCGTTGATCTAAAGATACTGGATTCTAGCTATCTCAAACACGTTGATCGCGCACGATACCGTGTTTAAAGATCTACGATTCTTCGTACGTTGATCTAGCGCACTAGATTTCGTGAATCGGCTTCAGCAGACGTTGATCCGAGCGCACTCGAATGCCGAAAGTGGAGATAAGAGATTACACTCAACTACCAATTTAAGAAGAGGCACAAAGCTCTCAAACAAAAGTTTATTCAAAATCAATCAAGAGTTACAAATGATACCACCCGCCTATTTATAGGCTTACAACTCAACTCCCAAGACTCAACACAACACATAGGTCGTGAACGACCTAGCAGATTACAACACACGCGACCTAACAGACGCGACCTACGAATTATCACTTTACAACCCACGCGACTTACCACATCACGTTACACGACCTAAGAACAATACAAGTTACAACAAACGACATAAGAAACATACACCATACGACTTAAGAAAATACATATACAAACAACATGCGACCTAAACATCATACGACTTACAACACACAGCAGCAGCGACTTAAAATACTCGACAGCAGCGACCTAAGAACAAGGCGTCTGGAAATCTTCACGCGACCTAGTCCTTGAGCGACTTATGGAAACCTCCTCCAGCGAATTAAAATCTTGCGACCTAAATTTGAGCGACCTAAGGTCTCGCGACCTAAGGATTAACTCGTTAGGTCGTTGGTTTTTGCTTGAGCGACCTAACTCTTCCAACGACATAAGATCGAGCGACCTATCTTCCCCGCGACATAAGATCGAGCGACCTATCTTCCCGCGACCTAACTTTGGTCGTAACTCGACACAGTCCACCTTCGAAAGGTCGGAGCGACCTACTGTTGGTTCTCTTATCTCACTTAGTTGCTTGCTTGCCTTAACACTGATTTCATTAGCTCGTGAGCGACCTTCACTAGGTTGTGAGTGACCTAAAGTTTCACTAGGTCGTGAGTGACCTAAGGGCCTTGAACAATTCCAATCTGATGAATTGGCAGATTGCGCTGCATCACATTTTGCCCTAAACCTGTACCGGCCATGTGCATACACTATGATAATCAAGCGCCGTTAAGCAGAGCGTAAAACTTTGTGTATAATGGAAAGTCATGACATATTCGTCGACACCATAACACAGTTAGGCAATTACTCTCAAATGGAACTATTTCCATTGATTACGTGAGAACCCTTAGTAACCTTTCGGATCCATTTATTAAAGGATTATCAAGAGAGAAAATTGACAACGCATCGAGGGGAATGGGTTTAAAAACCTAAATCAAAAAGAGTTATCTTATACGGAAACCTATCCTAGCGACTGGAGATCCCACAGACTAGGATCAATAGGCAAACCAGTTTTGAGTAACTCAAGAAGTAATGCATTTGTTTGGACTAAGTCCTACTCCATTCCTATGGTACACAATAGAATGCATGCCTACAGAAGTATTAAAAGGTTAAAGCTATGTTTTTTAATGATGTCCATATCTTGAAAATGACAAGTGGGGTAAATGTAGAATACCCTTCATGGATGCGGTCACCTATGTTAGTGTGAGCTGGATTGGCTCTATGAGAATATTAAAGGCTTAAATTCTCTAAAACACTCGCAGAACCAAATTTGTTCAGGACCAAAATGAACACAACCAAGAGATTGGATGTGAAGAGAAACAATGCTTTGTAAAGCGTACTGTCTGGTTATGCACAAACGGCTGACGGTTCAAGATGAAATAATTCACCGATTAGCCAAGTAAAGCCGATAAGTTTTGAATAAGGAAAGTTCAAAGTGAAATATCTCTTTATCCTCGATATAACATTATTTGCATATGAACTGTGTGATATTACACTTTGTGTGGGGGAGACATATATCGTCATTTATGTAGGGGATTGTTAGAGGCCCTTTATAGTGATGAATGAGATATTGTCCCACATCGGCAAAAATAAGTTAATATTCATGTTTATATATCACTTCTCTCAAACTCATATTGGCCCTTAAGGTCAGGTAATTTTGTGCGAGGGGAGGATCTATATGGTCATGAACTAACACACGCGCGCGACCGTCCATCCCGTACTGGGCCGGGCCAGGTGCGGGTCCAATAAAAGTGGACCTTGTTATATTTTTGCTGCACAAAAGTGAACAGTTTTCTACTGTTTAAATTCAAACAGAAGCGACCATTGGTTGTTAAACAGTCATATTTGAATGGACGCGGATTTTCCAACTGAAACGGTCGTTGCAACTAATTGAATGGACATCACTTTTTCCAAACGGGAATAGACGTTGCAAGTTCGAAAAGTGTTGCAAAATTCAAAACGAAGAGACACGGCTTTTTCCCAACGGATATTACCGTTGGGAATTCGCCTATAAAAGGAGCAGGAAGCCTGATCATTTTCCTACTCCGTTTTTTCTCTTCTTCCTCTTCGTTTCTGAAACCTCTAAAAATCCGAGCAGTCCTACGTATCACACAGAAGATTATACACATCACAATCTCGAGCATATCACGTCTGTTGTATCTTGAGAGACTTTGAATAAAGTCTTAAGGAAATTGTTACGGCAAGCCTCAGACGAAATTTTCTTGTTCATCCGGTTAGATTTCTTATTTGTTTATATATATATATATATATATATATATATATATATATATATATATATATATATATATAATTGTTTATCGCTATAGTTTAACACAGCGCTTTGTTGTTGTCAATTCATTACAACAATACTTATTGTTCAAAATTACCGATACACAATTCTAAAATAGTGGAAATCTGATTTGTAAACTTGTACATGAGGAGTTTTTGACTGATTGATCTCTGTTTTTGTATACACGTACTATAACAATATCTTCCTCATCAATCATGGCATTTGCCAAAGCAGTTCAAATTCCACAGTAATCTTCGGGCATATAAGGAAGAAACCAGTCCGCAAGAATGCCTTTCTTCCTCCTAGGATTATATCCCATATCCTTGCAAATCAAATCATTGTACCATATATTGATCGCGCTAACACATCCATACTTCACCCTCTCTTTCACATTTTCTTCCATTTTTCGTATACTCGGCACCCGAAAACCTCCATTGATGAAGTTAGCAATCCACATCGATCTTAACTCGAATGTGTACAAATTTGCAAGGCTCCCTAAAAACCCTACAACTGCTAGTTGTGGTATCCTCGGAAATATACAGTCCCTGTACAACCCACATAACCCGTATTTAGTAACTTTACTGAAAATATAGGACAAAATTTACATATGAGTTCAAAAAAATTAGTAACACGCATGTTAATGTAGCTTCCTGAGCTAATATATGTGAAATTTGTTGGAAAATACACAAGTAATTTGAATGCTTAGACACCTGTAAAAGGGAATAGTTGAAGATGGAGTGCTGGAAATGATCTTTTGAAAGTAAGGCGATACAAAAACGTTGATCATTTTCCTGTCCCATTTGTACCCGGTAGCGAGAATGACAACATCGCTTTCTATAGGATTAGTTTCTCCTTCTACAATGACACCACTGTTGCAGAAACTGAAATTCTTTGAATCTTTTATGATGATACTTCCTTCTCCTACCCTGTTGTAGAATTTATCCGGTAATTTTGCGACTAAGCAAGAGGAATAAGCTGCAGAAAAGCTGTGGTCTGGTAGCATTCCGTATTTCTTCATTGGGGTCACCATTTTGTAATATGCTTCTATGAATATTGTAAACAGCCATCTCTTGATTCATAAAAAAATTACAAAAAAAAAAGTCATTAACACATGTTAAATTTTAGGTTATATGTAACGATGAAAGATAATGTACCAATGGTGAAAGGATAGTGGCTAAGAGGCAGAGGAGAAGTCCTTCTCCAGGCTTGTGAAAGAAAAGTTCAGAAAATCTAGTGTTGTAGAAGTAATGAATAGGAACCCCCCATGCAATAAAATCGGGTACCAGCCATCTTTTGCTTCGGCATAGCATGGTGCATGGTTTCTCTATGCCTGCATAATTGCATACATTACAAACAAGAAAAGTTCAAGAAAAAAGATTATAAGGTGTAATCTTTTCAGATAAAATGAAGAATGTATTGTGTGGTCAGTGCATGTTTCTGTAATAGTGCATATACCGTTCGCAATAGCGCATTGGGTAGCAATGTCAAGGCCGGATTTCATGCATCCGACAACCGTAACTCGCTTCCCTTTTATCAGTTCGTGAGCTTTTTGGCTTCCCATGTCGGAATATTCTACTGAGTGGACCACTTTACCCTTGAATGCTTCTGGCCCCGCATTGGACGGAAAAGTTGGGATGTTAGGAAGACCGCTGAAGCGTCCAATGCACATTATTACAAAATCCGTCTCGTGTACCTGGCCTCACAATCAACAAATTGGACAATAACTTATAAGCAGCAAAACTAGCACATTAGTTACTTCTGTGATTTGAAGTGCCAACCAAGTTTTGCAACAAACACTTTAACATTTTACCACTAACTTAAAACTACTTAAAAGTTTCTATATAAAATTTCTTTCAAAAAAAGTCTAAATTTCCACATAGACAATGCAGGCAAACATATTGAAAAATGTATCTTGAAGTTCCAGCACTACAAGCTACTAACATAATGTTTAACCAAACATGTTTATATCTAATACACCATTATAAAATGGGTGAATATTAAACAGGCAGTTGATGGTAGGCAATTGGTTTGTGTTACTTTGCTCTGGTTAAGACTTTTACAAGCTGAACAGATTTACATTTTACAATTCAACTACCACTTAATTATTGATATTCTAAACTCCTTTTCAAGAAGATTTAAAAGTAGGTTGAATAAACTAGACACTGCTGTTAAACTCCATTAAAAAAGTATCATAAAAAGTCTCGGCAGTACAAGCTATTACCACAATGTTTTAACCAAATTAGTCGTCCTTCTTGACTGCCAAAACATTACTATATATTTTTGCACTAGATTATGAAACAACAAAGCTACAGGTCCCGAAATAGAGGTAAGAAAAATTGCCCGGTTGTTATCTAATGGCAGACGTTTTTTCAAGAAAAAAAAAATCAACAAAAATCAATGCACCCCCTTGAATTCCTCGGATTTCCGCTCAAACCTGGCCATATTATTTCGGGCCCACTAGCATATCTCATTATGAAATGGGTGAATACTATAAAACAGAATAATGTGATCTTATACCACATCATGGGTTTCTCAGTCTTCCATTTTACTATTCAACCGCCACTTAATAGTTAATAGTCAATTTTCTTTGTAGGAGAAGAAGATTTAAAATAAGTTGTGATCAAAGACAGATTCAAATAAATTATACACTGGTACTAAACAACATAACAGCAGTACAAGATTATTCAACCATGAAATAAGCGAATACTAAAAAAAAAGAAAAAAAAAATAGTGATCCTGTACCAAATTTCGAGTTTCTTTTTTTTTAAAAGTACAAACTATCATCACCTGAACATCTCCATCCGGCCCTTGAACGCTGACGCGCCAGACGCCTCTTCCATCGCCAAACGCATCCCCAGTCCCGCTCCACTGATCCCACGTGCTCATCTCATCTTCCTCAACTCCTACATACTCAATACTCACAACTCTACACCCAAACCTGACATACTTCACCAAATCGAAGTTCATTGCATAGGAGTCCAAGTACGCCAACACCTGATCATGGGTTGGGTTTATGGTCTTCACGTCTGGGTCCCATGGAAAGTCAGAGAAGGTGTACGTCGTCCTCGGCGTCTGAAGGCACGTTATAGAGAAGGTGCGAGCCCAGACGCCGCTGATGACGTTGCTGGCTTCGAAGACTGTAGGGATGAAGCCTTTGGTTGACACATGTTTGCATGCTAGCAGGCCGCTTACGCCCGCTCCGACTATGCATACCCGTTTCTCCCTGTTGTTCATTGCCGGATGCAGAGGTTGTTCTGAGGGGAGAGAGAGAGAGTGTGTGTGTGTGTGTGTGTTTAGGTGTTTGCAGGTTAAAGATACAGTGGTTGCCTGTCTTTCTCTATATTTATATCAGTGTATGCATTTTTTCTTTTTTTCTTCTTGATCTGAGCATAGTGATTTTGTTTGTTTTTTGATCATATCTGGCCCTTCGTCTCTATGAATGTATCGTTTATTGTATTTTTATTTTATCTACTCATTTTTCATTTGGATGGGTCATTTGTGTTCATTTTTGTTTAGTTATTGGATTCTTTCAAAGGAATTAGGATATAGGAACAGTGCTTTTTTGGTTGTAAGTTTGGAGGTTGTAATTTTTTTACAGAGACATGATTGGACTTGTGATGTAACCAATGCTTTCTTTATTGAACGATCGAAATCTAAAACCAAAGGATGTAAAGAGAAATAGACGGATGCTCTTAGGTGCTGAAATAAGGTATAAGGATAATCTGAGCAGATTTGAAATAACATCCATCAGTCAAATTCTGTTTCTAACCGTAAATTTGCTGCATCTTTCAAAGTACATGCAGCAGATTAAATTGCTAAGTAAACTTTCAAAATAAAACAAGTGAATCATCCCTCTCAACACTTTCAAACCTCATTTCATCGGAACATCCATGTTTTTTGTTTGAATTTTTGGTTGTTTCACTTAGTCATGTTTAAAGTACCTTTTTTTAATCTGACTTTTCATTTTGACTTCAGTCTCGGTTAAGGGAAGAGATAGTGGTGGTAGCTTAGGTTACAATTGCTATCGGCAAATTTTGCAGTCTGAGAGTTATTCAAAGCTATGGTGACATCTCTGTGTGTGTTCAATTTTCTCGAAAGCAAAAAAACTAACCGACCAGCCCAGGTAAGCCCAGCCCAAATCAAGTCAATCTGTATGGTAACAGCAAACAAACGTCACAACCATTGTCGCACGCTATCCTTAGCCGGCCGACCCAACTTAACAACAATAGCCAACTCATTCAAATGGGACCGGCTGCTTCTAAGCTGACCTACGACTGATTCAACTCTGCCTGTCTGCTCACGACATGAACGACATGCCTCGCCCTCCTTAGTCTTGTCTTTACACTGCTGGCTTTAGCTACAATTGTCGATCGTTGTTGTACAAAAGAAGCTTCACTTCATCCTTTTTTCTAGAAAAGTACACTACACGACACTTCATCTAATAAAAGTGCAACCATGCATACCAAGTACTAGTCCATAGTGGCACGTTTGACAAAAAGCGCATTCACTCATGTGTCATGCCGCCTTGCTCTATGCAAAGCACGCGCCTATTACAAAATAACAGCCGGCATGCATCATAGCCATACAATTGCACCACCTTTCCAGCTGTCCCCCATCAGCCGAAGCAACCAAATCAATTGTCCAGAGTGTTTCTCGCCTTTTAGCTGTATAATCCCAACCATTCAAGCACCAATTTTAGCAGCTATAAATACATCAAGATATGCATTTTAACAAAGGTTGAACAACACAAATTCTCAAGCATTGTATTTTCTTAGTATTGTATCTTGTAATCATATATATCCTAAGAGAAGTAAAGTAGTAAGAAATTCCTCATAGTGGACGTAGATCAACTTTGATCAAATCACTTCAAATCTTGTGTTCTTTCATATTTTATGCATTTAACTTCCTCATTTTACATTTTAAATCAAGTATTAGTAGGTAATTTACCTTTGGCAGTATCACATCATAATTATAATTTCGAGGTTGGCTAAATTTTTAATCAACATTTTGATGCTAGAAGGAGGGCATTTTCAAAAAGTTTTTTTTCCTCTATACGAACTCATTTCACGTTTCCACTGTCACTACACCAAACATGCCATTTTGTCACATTTTTTTCGTTTCATTTTGTCACGGTTATTATTGTTGGAAATTTGTAACGGTTATTATTGTTACATTGTATTATCACGGTTATTTCCGTGACAAAATTTGGGCTTTTCGTAAATAACTAAAAGACATTGGATACTGTCGTCATTTATGTTCCAATCCTTGCTTCAGTTGTTTGTCACGCTTCTAGCTTCTATTTTTCTTCGTTAAATCTAATTAGGTTAAAGCCGTCGCTCCAGCCTTCCTTCGTTTTCTTCCGTTTCTTTTGCCAAATCCGTCCACCTCTTTCGCCAAATCGCCTATTTTAATTTCTTTCGCGATTCTCTCCTAATCTACAAGTCGACACCAGACAATTTCTCATAATCTACAAATCTACAAAGGCGATTCCTCTCCTAATCTTCGAATCTACAAAGGTAATTTCTCCTAATTCGATTTCAGTTTAAATTAGTTACAAATCTTTCTATCTGCTCTTCGGATTCAACATCGCAAAGGTTTCAGCTTGCTTACATATCAGAATTTTCAATTGAAAACCTCGTTTTCTAAGTGGGAGCATAGCTTTTGATTGTTCTATTGATGTATTTGTACCTGGATTTTTCTGTTATCAATAAAAATTTCTTTTGTATCAAAATAAAGAGAGTTTCTGTTACGTTTTCTAAGTGGTTTCTTATATAGTTTAATGAGTCATATTTTACTTGTTTATGTTTGAGTGTATGAGAGGTAGTCACTTTTAAATACCTGTTACTATTTTATGATGATTATCGTGGATTTTGAATGTCGTGTATCTATTATTGCTTTAAGATTCTAACTATGTAGAATGTTACGTGTCTATTGGTTTCAAGTCTGAAAATAATCATGGTTAATGGTACTTATAAATATTTTGCAGTTTCTGTTACTTAGGTTGATATGTTAAGTGCTTCTAATTCCCAAAGATTATTTTATTTTGTACTAATTTTTTTTATGTGACTGAAAAGTGAAAATAAAACAGTGTTACTTGTGTATCTCTACGTTTTTTTATTTAGTTTTATGTTCTTGAACATGTAAGAGTGAGCCGTTTTTGATGTTTTAGTGATATGGTTATTGTTTTCTGAAAAGTCCTTTACTTCTGTGAAGGTTAAATGTCTCGTTTATTTTACAAATAATTATTTTTAATGTAATGGAGTAAAAGTTATGTTAGGTCATTGACTACTCAACTAAAATCTATATTCTTGTTGCAGGAAACCTTAAAAGTGTTTCTTAATTGTTGCTTTCACAATTTTTTTTCCTTTTTCTTTCAACAACCAATGACTAATTGTAATGTATACTAGGAGCAGATAATCTAATACCAATGGAATTGGCATTAAAGATTCTCTGTATATATTGTGATACCTATGTGGCCTGAAGGAATCCCAAATGGAGCTGCAGTTCAAGAAATTCTCTTTTGGCAGGTTATTTATTTATTTTTTTGCAACCAAATGTACTTTTACTGAAGTGGTTTATTAATATGAAGGCTTATACATAATCTTGTGTTATAGAGAACTGTTAGAAGACAAAGGTTCTAAAATTAGGAAAAGCAACGCAAGTTTTGACCTATACACATGTACAAGATATCCGATAATCTCTTTGATTCTAGAAGACCTTAAGGTACACATTTTTTTTCATTGTACATGCTAACAAGATATATCAATACAACTTATTATTTCCGTATGAAAAGTTTAATGAAGTTGATATACGGGCATTATGCATTTTGAGGATAGATTAATGCTAAATGAAAATCAAGGCTGCAATTTATCAACTAAAAAACAATTATGCTTGTAACATGGAAAAGCGTCAACTTGTTGAGTAGTTAATTGGCTATTGTTGTTCTTCTTGATCAAATGTTGTAGTCTTTGTTTTGATCTATTATTTGAGAACTATATTTTTAGATGAATAAGTTCCAAATTTTAGAGAATTATTGGTTTTTTCTCGGGTATTGTGAATATGAAGAACAAGTTTTTTACTTGTGACTTATTTTAATTCCTTGCTGTAAATGAAGTTTTTTGAGTATATAATTTCAGAGAAGCTAAATTTTTATTGTCTACCTACTATACTGTTTATTTTGCTTACTCTAATTATACATGCACTTGAAAAACTATTCAAAGTTATCATAAAGTTATGATTTAAACTGATGATTTGATTTGTAGCCAATTAAAGAAGCATAACACAATTTATTGAACAAGTCTATCCAGTGAGAACTTAGTAGACTAATTAAACCATATTCTCATCAAATGAATGGATTGGATTTTACTATCAACTATAAAATAAACTATAAGTTCTGTACTGTTTTTTATATAAAAAATGGTTTATTTATTAATGAAAATTTGATGTTCAATATAACTCGTAAAGTATTTGCTTTTGCTATGTGCTTTTGTATCCTTGTCTCTACAAGTTTAGTCAATATATTGTGTACAACTATCATTTTATAGCTTTGTACATATATATTGCTTTAATTTTTCATGTCGGTCTTATTGCAGTGTTATCATCATGTTGATGGCCTTATTAACCTGATTATTTCCCATTGCAACCTGTTGCTGACCATATACTAATATATATCTCCAATGTCGCAAATGTAACATCAATCATCCATTTTTGTAGTTGTAGTGATTCTTTAAATGAGTGTTAATCATTGTGTAGTCGCTCCAATATAGAAATGTATCTTTTGGTATATAGAAATGTATCTTTTGTATGATTACAATAGTATAAGATTTTGATACCGATAAAAATAATCAACTTTAAAATCATATGCAGAACATAGATCAAAGATATCAACTTATCTTAATGCATGGTTTACTTGCTGCACAGAAGAATCGATACATTCACAAGGTATGGTTCCTATTTAAGTCGATGTTTGCATGATAAAATATATTTGTTTTCCTGTACTTGATTAATGACATTGAGTTTACAAAAGTGCATATCCTGTTCATTATCTCAGTTAATTTTTTGGCAACGACGTATGATATTTCTTCCACCTTATTTTTTGTTATGCTCAGCTCCTATCCCAAATGAATTAAAGTATTTGACATGGCATAGATCATCATCATCACTATCTTCATCCACGAGATATCCTCTTGGTCCAACATCTAAAAATGAAGCAGCTAACATTAGCAGTAATCTATTTAGTAGCATATGTATGAATTTAGGAAGTCATGCTTCAACTCTTGAAAGGCTGTATGCTTGGGAAAGAAAGCTTTATGATGAAATTAAGGTAACCGATTTTTTTTGTCTCCACTCTTTGGACTGAAAACAAAGACATGATATGACCATGCAGTGTTAGTTGGTACTAGATGAGCGGCTCATTACCAAAGTTCAAGCTTTAGCTTTTATCTTTTGCTAATTAAGTAATTTTGTATTTTAGTGAGCAGTATCATCCGAAGTGAGTATGAAATGAAGTGTAAGCTTCTACGAGACCAGGATTCCAGAGATGAGCATGCTTACAGGGTTGAGAGAATCCATGCTTCTGTCAAGGATTTGCATCATAGAATTCGAATCACAATTCATAGAATTGATTCAATATCAAAGGGAATTGAAGAAATAAGGGACAAGGAACTACAACTACGGCTCGAAGAGTTAATTGAAGGGTAATATTCTCTAACCAAAATTATAATATCTTTTTGTTCATGAGTTTATGAAGTTAGGTAACAATTTGTTTTCAAAACTAGATCCTACACTTCTTTAAATTGTACAAGCTTTATTAATTATAATAAAATAGGCCGCAGCAACACGCTACTTTTTTCTGCAATTAGCTATAAAATGATAGTTATGATAGGGCCGATAGACTTTTAGATAACTTTAATTCATTACTGGCCATTGGTCTCGTTTCCTTGTCAAATACTTATTTGTATCTCAAGCATGTTCTATGTCTAATCTTTATCATAACAAGTTAAAAATGGTAGGAGTGTACCGGCTATTCTGATTTATGAGGAGAAATTCATTCATTATTTTCACTAATTTTTGGAAGATTCAGATCCATTAGATGCATCTCAGAAAATATTGACAGAGCACCCACCCAGTTTAGTTTACATCTCTTTCCCCTGTTCTTAATCCCTGCTGCCATGCAAAAGGTCAACGTACCCAACACCTTCTTTATCAACGACTGCATCAGAGTTGATTGTTTTAGGTTGCAACTCAGTAGGCTTCTCAAATACTATAACATCCACAGCTTCTCTATATATACACGTGAGTGACCTCTTGTATCTCTATATATACACGTGAGTGACTTTGACCATGTAAGTTGGAAGTAAGTGATGGATTGTTGTAACACTGAATGGTTTGACCATGTAAGTTGGCAAGAATGCAACAAGGAAGTGGTAATGCAAGTGAGTTGTGACTGGGATGGTAGAGTAGGGTGGTTGAATTGCAGCAGAGGTAGTTGATGACTTCGAAGGTGGTTTTGTAGGGTGTTGGTTTAATGGTTTGGTGATGTATAGATGCAGCAGCAATGATCAATATTCGAGAGTTTGAGTATTGTCGAGTTTGAGGTGACTGTCTGCTGCCATTCGAGTGTGGGGAGTGGCGATTGTCGAACTACAATAGCGATGCTTTGGAGCAGTGGAGTGATATTGGTCAGTGGTGAGGAATGGATTTTTTTTTCGTTAAGAGGCTGCTGCAGTTTGTATTATAGGTTGTTGCAGTTGACAAGAGAATGATGGTTTCAGGGGTGAAGTATGAAACGCATGGGGATGAATTGAAGTATGTGTGTTGTATTGATGTGGTGAGTTGTATTGATGTATTGAAGTATGTGTGTTGTTTGATGGCTGATGATGGTTTAGTGGTAGGATGAATGTTGTGGTGAAGTGGAATAGAGGGGCTGCAGTGCACATAAATGTTGAAATTGAATGATCATTTCTGGTGAAGTAGGTAATCAAAGCAGTATGGGTGTACTGGAAAGTGTTGATGCAAGAAGTTACTGGTGGATGGAAAATGGTCAATGATGAATGAAAATGATATGTTTGCAGTAAAGAGTTTATGGCAGTAGCAAAGTAGTGTTTGGTGGTAGCAAGTGTGAAGTAAGTGATGGATTGTTGTAGCACTGAAGTAGTAGGCAGGTTAGGTAAACTGAACAACAGTGGCAAGAATGGAGGAGGTGGTTCAGAAGTGTAGAAGGCAGGAAACAGTGATGGACAGAGGAAACATGTGTACTTCTATCAATATAATAACCAAACTTTTATTAATATGTTGTGCAATGGTATACAATCAAATGTACATGTAATTTATGAATATGATTACAAATGAAAATTGACATTTGCTAATATTTGGTGTTGTTTTAATTATTGATCGTATGTTTTCTTAATGTTAATACTACATATTTTTTGTATAGATTGTTTGTAGCTGTAATAAAATATTGGTTCTCTATAGTTTGTTTGATACTGTTTTAGTTATCACGGTTATAAGTGTTAGAAAATAACCTTTCATAATGATTATAACCGTGATATAATTTGCATTTGTCACGGTTATAAGTGTTAGAGTATCCTTTTTGGTAATGGTTATAAATGTTGGAAACTATTGTTCTGTCACGGTTATAAGTGTGATACCATCTAAATTTCTCACGGTTATAAGCGTTAGTAATAACCATTTTATCACGATTATAACCGTGAGTAAATACTATTCTGTCACGATTATAAGTGTGATAATATATAATTTTGTAACGGTTATAAGCGTGAGAAAATACAATTTTTATCACGGTTATAACCGTGAGCAAAAGTGTGACTGAATTTGCCCACGGTACCTATTTTCACGGTTATAACCGTGACAAATTAGTTTTGTCACGCTTATAACCGTGAGGAAATTGCCTTTCTGGTGTTGTGTGTGTCAAACCCTGATGAAAACGAGGTTGATAACTCCAATAGTAATAATACTAACGAAGCTATTGGGGCAAGTGCCATTTGTCCCATTCTGGGCTAAAAATGACATGTGGATCAACATGATAAACGGTTTGACCAACATTGGCAGCTTGCCCATGACATAAACGAACTAAGTGCTAGGGTGGACGTCCAAACACCGACCGGTCCCCTATTCAACCTACTATGCTTGGTGCTTACAACGTAATGTACACCACCAACGAGAGGATCACGTTGGAAATCCCCGTTGGGTTTGCTCCGGGCTGTCATAGGGACATGCATGCAACCTATGAGCAAGGGTATACCCACAACGTTATAGAGCCATAGCTTGTAGTGTATCAAGAGGTCCAAGTGGACCATCGCTCCCATTTAGTGGAATGATTATCTTCATTTAAATGCCTTCGAGCAACATATAAGGAGCGAGACTTTTATTTCGACCGTCTCAATGGCCGAGGGGGAGCAAGAAACCCTGAACCTAGAGAACCCTTTGTTCACTCATGTTCCTAAAGGAAAGTGCACTGACCTAGGCACGAGAGGGACATGCTTAGCAACCCCCACCTATAGAAACTGATCTCCTACCTCGATTCGACCTCATAATTCCCTTCGCCTTACCTTTGTCGTAGGTCCCCAACACCAGTAAGACGCTAGAGCCCTTCCCCAGTGGGAAAACTGCATCATTCGTGGCAAGTTGAGGACAACCTCTGTGAGGAGATGACAGCTCTACGCTGGCAAATGCATAGAATCAAAGCAAGGAACACAAGAAGCGAGACCCTCTCGGACGACGAGAATAGCGAACCATTTTCTGAAGAAATCTTAAGTTCCTACATTTACCGGAGGTACGCCTTGCCTCCAATTGAGAAATATGATGGAAGCTCGGATCCATCCGACCAAATCATAGCTTTCAACTCCATCACCTGTGTCAGACAGCTTTCCACCCACGCCAAATGCCTACTTTCCCCTACACCCTCACTAAACTAGCACCTCGCTGGTTCCTTTATCTCCAGGCTGGCAGCATACACTCTTAAGCCCAACTATCCTCGACTTCAAAGCTCATTTCTTCGCTTTTAGAATCCGAATCATGATGGCAAACGAGCTGGATAATATCCGGTGAGGCCCTAATGGATCCCTTAACTCATACGTCAACCACTTCGACAAAGAATCGACCATGCAGGAGGAGCTGACAAGAATAGCTTAGTAGTCACCCTATGATCAAGGGTAGGTACAAGTCTAGAATGTGAAAGGAACTACAAAAGTAGTCGACTACATCCTTAACTGATTTTTATGCATGCGTGAACGACATTATGCGGTTGGAGGACGATGATCTCTTAGACAGCGACGATGAGATCAAACGTTTTAACAATGCCTACCCCCATGAAAATGAAGACCACCGAAACAACGATCGGCAAAATAACAACAAAAGGCATGCAGAGGATGGCACCCGATACAAGCCCAGGTATACTAATTACGCCTCATTAAATTGAGATATAGAATCAATATATCTTACAACTAGAGACTGCGTATGTATTCCAAAGACCGCCTGCTACAAGAAGCAAGAGAAGAGAGGAACCTTGTGGCATCGCAAGATCCATCAAATCAACGGTCACTTTATCAATGAGTGCCATTTGCTGAAAAATGAGATAGAAAAGATGATCCGAGAAGGAGTGCTTATATAGTAAGTTTGGCACTAGGTCGGTCAACAAACGGTACGTAACAACCAGTCGGCATGACCACAGCCATCCAACAATAATGCCGAAGCTATAACCAACATTTTAACAATCTGCAAAGGCCTGCATATGGCTAGAAGCAATCAAGGAGCACAGTCTCGATATCAAAGGGGAGTATAGCCGATCGGCCAAGTTTATTCACTTGAACACCCAACGTCCAAAGCACCGAGGTTGGAGGCGATCAACCCATCACATTCACCACCCTAAAGTCATCTCTTGCCCCATCAGGACCCATAGTTGTCACCATTGCAAAGGAAACTCAAGTGCACACCGAGCTTTTATGGATGGGGGCATCTCAGTTAACGTCATGTTTAGACATGCCTTCGAGGCACTCTAGCTTCCTACCTCCAGCCTCATCCCTTGTCCCTTTCCAATCTTGGACTTTGCGGGTGTGGAAATTATTACAATAGGGACTACTTCCCTCATGATCACCTTCGGTCGTGAACACTCCACTGCCAAGATATAGTAATTTTTATAGTAGTTAATTTCCCATCTGCTTATAACCTTCTAAGAGGTCGACCGGCCCTCGCGGAGCTAGATGCAATCATCTCACGCAACCAGCTCACTATGAAATTCCCCATCAAGGGTAACATCGGTGAGATCCAGGGCGACCAAAAAAACGCAAAAGAGTGTACGAGACCTCCCTCAAACAAGAAAAGAAGGGTCTCCTCATGCTTTAGCAGGAGGTTGCAATGCTCTATGGTGAGTCACTCGAGAGATCACTAGAGCCGGTCAGTGTTGCGGTTCATGCTGAGACCACCCCAAACTCTTAAGCAGAGGCATCAACATCAACAGCTCCCGCCGTATGCAATAACCTACCATGTGAGTTCATAGTTATCAACGACATGTCACCCATAAGAATGATCGAGCCACACAATGCTCACACTTGTGTCGGGACCGTCTCTAGCCTCGACGGAACCAGTGCCGACAGTGTGTTACCCAGGAGTAACCCAGAGCCTATCAGTGCTACGATTACTGCTGGGACCGCCTAGAGCAGTGAAGCTACATCATCCGATCGCATGTCATCCAAGAGAACCCTCGAGCCACTTAATACTCTAGGTCATGTCGGGACTGCCCAATAGTGTAAACAGTGGAATGGCAAGGATCCCATCTACATAGCTACTCCCTAATGAACAAAAGAGCTCATTACGGCATCGAATGATCAAGTCGCCCCTCACTGGCAAGTAGGAACATCGAACATGACAACTCCAACCCTCTCAACATCGGCTGACTCATCCGTGAGAGCTGGTGGCAACCTAAGCCCCTCGACTCGTGCATATACGTTTGTCCCGACCGAGGATGTCATAGAGCATATGGTTTACATGCTAGACTAATGTGACTTAGAAACCAATTCTAACCTCGATAATGACCCCCTCGATCCCTACATGGGAGACTCAAATACTGACGATAGACCAACTCCGCTCAAATAGATACCTATAGATGGTGACAACCCTAGCATGGTCATCCAAATTGACATAGAGCTTAGCCTAGATATTAGAGATGAGCTGGTCAAATTCTTAAAATAATGCAAAGATGCCTTGCTAGGGGGCATGCCAATATCACCGACATTTATCCAAGAATCGTCTACTACGCATTGAATATTAATCCTAAGGAGGCTCTTGTCTATCAAAAGCATAAACCCCTTAACTTAGAAAGGTACCAAGCTCTTAAAAAAATGTGGAGAAGCTACTAGCCAATGGCTAAATCCAGGAGGAAGAATACCCTATTTGGATAGCCAACCCAGTGTTAGTCAAAAACCAACGGGTCTTGGAGAACTTTCATTGCTCCAACCTCAATAAAGCTTTCCGTGAAGACAACTTTCCATTTCCTCGCATTAATCAACTGGTGGATGCTATTAGCAAACATGAACTCCCCACTTTCATGGATGCTTATTTTGGGTACAATAAGATTGAAATGCATGGCTCGGACCAAGAGCATACTTCCTACATCACCAATGCTGGCATGTTTTGTTATCGCACGGTGCGGTTTCAGCTTCGAAATGCAGACGCAACTTACTAATGGCTCATCAACCGCTTGTTTTCAAAACAGATTGGTCGGTTCATGGAAATGTATGTGGATGACATGGTAGTGTAGTTTGTGAAGGCCAAGGGGCATGTATGAATTCCGGCTCATACTTTCGATTTACTACACCAATATAATATGAAGTTGGATCCAAAGAAGTGTTTGTTCACTGTCTGATTAAGAAAAGTCCATAGTTACGTCATAAGCGCCAAAGGGATTAAAGCCAACCCCGATAAGGTTCAAGCCATTTAGGACATGCAAATCACTAGAACGATAAAGCAGGTACAAACCTTGAACGGGATGGTTGCTCCTTGAGCCTGTTCGTGTCCAAGGCTATCGATGGGTGTCTCCCCTTCTCAGACCTCATCAAGTAGGGAAAGTCTTTTGATTGGAATGATGGATGCACAAAGGCATTTGAATAATTAAAGCAACACTTGGCTACTCCCCCATTATTATCCAAACCCATCGATGGGGAAGACCTATCTATACCTTGTAGTGACTGTTCACGCGATCAAAATTGCATTGATCAAAGAAGAACTGAAGGTTCAATGGCTAATATATTATGTCAGCAAAAGAATGTCAGGCCTAGAAACGAGATATATGAGACTGGATATGCCAGCCTTTTGCCTACTCATGGCATCCCGCAAGCTACCACCATACGTCTAAGCTCATCTATTATAGTCATGACAAATCAGCCAATGAAGCAAATTCTCAGCGAACCCAGCATAATGGGCCGGCCCCTGAAGTGGTCCATCACACTTGGACTGCATCACATCTCCTTCCATCCTTATGCTTCTTTCAAGGGCCAAGCCATAGCCGATTTCATTGTCGAGTGCTCAAACCCAAATGTGACCGAAAAAGAAATCGTCATCGCTTTACAAGTTTGGTGCCTATAAGTGGACCGGTCGTCGAAGGAGAAAAAGGCAGGGGATGGCATGTTCCTTGTCACCCTCAAAGGAATGGAGCTTTATCTTATGGTCTACCTTACTTTCAAGGAGACCAACAGCAAAGTGGAATACAAGGCCGTCCTGGTTAGTCTTAGGATGGCAAAGGATTTGTTTATGGATTCCATCAATGTATTTAGCGACTCAACATTAGATGTCAATCAGATTGGCAAGCACTTTCAAGTTAAAGCCAAGACACTAACCTTGTATGTTGTAGAAGCCAAGAAATAATCTACACTATTTCAAAGTTCAAACTTGAGCAGATACCTAGGGAGAAAAATGCCAAGGATGACTACTTGGCCAAGACAACAAACAACCCAAAGGAAGCCACTCCTCGGGTTCCATTGGAAGTTTGGAGTGCCCCGTACTATGAGCCGAGGGAAAAAACAGTGGAAATTTACATTCCCTCCATGGACAACTGGATGACACCCCTGAGCATGTACTTGGTGAATGAAGACTTCCAACAACCGTAAAGAAGCCTGAAAGGTCCTCTACTGGGATCCTCATTACACAATCATATACATTAAGCTTTACAAATAGGTTTATTCAATGCCACTTCAGCAGTGCATGTTTGAAGAAGAAGTCAGCTGGATTCTAGAAGAGCTGCATTCATGGGGACCATACCGAGGGATAAAGCTTAGCAAAGAAAGCCACCCAATGAGGCTACTACTGGCAAACTATGATTAATTCACGATGGACTATGTCAAGAAGTGCGATCAGCGTCAGCGGCTCATGAAGATCCCAGAGCTTGTCCAATACTGCTTACCCTAATGACTTTCCCCTGGTCATTCGATACATGGGAAATTGATTTGATAAGAAAGTTTCCAAATGCCAAGGGAGGATACAACCACGCCATTGTCACCATTGACTACTTTACTAAGTGGGTTGAGGTCGAACCTCTTATTGGGGTCACCACCCCTAAGGTTTTGAACTTCGTTATAAAAAACATTGTATAAAGGTTCAGCCTGCCAAAAAAGATCACAACCAACAATGAAACTCAGTTCAAGAGCAGCCTCTTCAAAGACTTCTATGAAAGAAATGGGATCGAGAACTTCTCTTCCCTTGCCCATCCAAAAGCAAATGGGCAAGTAGAGTGTAACGACTCATATTTTTAACGATCAGATATTTAATAATTGATTTTAATAATTAATCTTTAATTAAATGAAGGCCCAAAAAATGATTTTTCGCATACGACCGAATCAGGACTTGAGACGCTTCCATTGAGTTCGTATTGACGTTGCAAATTAAAATGAGTATATGGATCGCAATATTTGGATATCGGACGATCCGATGGCCGAAAGGATCTCAAAGTGTGCAAAATTTGCATCCCAGGATGCAGTCTCAAATGGTGATGTGATTTATACCATTGGATTTGAACAAATAAGATTATGTATGCAGATGAGTTTCGTGATGATTGGACGTGTCGTGTGATCGTACAGACTCGAAATGTACGGCCATTTATTTGAGAAATTAAATAAATGGAATATTATAAATATCCCCAAATTAGATTCCATCTCATTTTTCAATTGCATGTTACTCTTCCATTGAGAATTCAATGGCCGCTCCTCATCTCAACATTCAAAAATCAAAATCGACTAATCCGCTCCATTAAAAATCACAAAATCAAATCCAACGAGTTCATATCGATGAGAGCTTCGATTCCATATTCCCGATCTAAGATATGAGGCATCATGGCCGAGATCGGCCCATTCATGGCCAACTAGGGTTTGAGATTGTCGGACCTTGAAGCAACGATAGGCGAATCCGAGGTGTGCATTGCCATTCTTGTAGGAAGAGGCACCTGTCCTCAAATTTTAGTGTCGTCCGACCCTTTCTAGCCATATGCGACATTTGGAGGGCCAATACACGGCTATGATTCATGATTCCAAGGGGAGAGGCGGTCGAGATCGAATAGATCGAGCAATGGGACGAATCGTGATTTCATTGAGTATTGAGTGAGAAATCGAGATGAGAGAGAGACTGATATGCATGGCCTGGAAATTCTTATGCATGCATATAGGGAATTCAAAGGAAGAAGAAGGATTAACAATTAATTAGGTAATTATCTATTTTAATTAGTTAATTAATTGTTTAATTAATCTCGAATCGTATTTTATCTACATTTTTTGCATACGATATCCGTTTTGGATGAGGTTTCTTACATTGCACTCCTGATGGAGTGACTACGCTTTGGCATTAGTTTAGATAGATTTTATGGAGGTGAGCGATATTGTCTCTCACCACACTATGATTGGTTGTATAGTATTAGATTGATATTTGGGAATAATTCTTGATTTTAAAATGTGATTTTCCTATACTTATACTCCTACTAGATTTTTTATAAAAGAAAATAAAATTATTTTAAAATGATTTATATCGAATATCACATATTTTCCATCGACGTGCCATTTTTTGAGAATTATTAGATTTGAGTTGTTTTTGATATAATTTCCTTATTTGTTTATATGGACGGATTATACATGTTGTATGATGTTAATTCGAATGTATGGATGTTGGTTGCATGGTTGCTTGTTTGACGGTTTTTGATTGAAAATGTCGATTAGCGGTGATCAGGTGTTAGGGGAATATCTTGTATGTTGGGGTTTCATACACGTGAAAAAATAACGAGCAAGATAAGTTGTAGAGTGGTGTTAGGATACATGTCGACGGATCTGAGGTGGAAGACGAGGCTTCAGACTTCAAGATGAATGTCGAATGTTTTCGTTTGGAACTTATCCATGGTTAAGTACAAGACCATAGTGGCTGGTAGTGACTCTGTAGAGTGGTCAATGTCCACCACTATTGTTGATTAGTGATTTGACTGATCTTTGGCTTGGACGTTATGGAGATTTCATGGTGCGCGATTTGATGGTTTATTCATGTGAACAACTTAGAGTCTTGATGTTGTTGCTCTACGGCAATCGATTTAGATGGCGAGGAGATGATGTGATGCTTCGACATGAGAATTGGTACTTCGGATATTGGCTTGTGTTGGGAGTAGGTTCCGTGGTAGATAGTTTCAGGATTCTATAGATTGTTTTGGATGTGTCGCGTCATAGGGTTGTGGATGTACAACATGATGGAAAGTCTTGTATCTTATGTTTGTGGCTCGTGAGGGTAGCAGGTATCGAAGAGGCTCATTTAGGAGTCGTGGAGTGGGGGAACATGGTGGGTTCCGGATAGTGGAAATTGTATTAGGCTAGTAGGGCTCGGATGGATGTGTATGTGCTAAGGGATCGTTGATGACTTTAACTGTTTTATGTTGTACTCGAAGTAGGGGTATTGTATAGTTGGGACGCCCATGGATTGGTAGCAAGGATCCATATACCTTGGACCTTTTGGGTCTAGTATCCAGCTTTGGGCTACGAGATACGTATCAAGCTTTGGGCCGCGAGATACGAGAGTACAATGAAGAACCGAGATTTCCATTAGTCCCTAGTAGAAAGAAGGCCATACGAGTTATCATATATCTAGAGCACATTGGGTGATAGTTAGTATTGTTTTATGGATGCTATGTTTGTTATGGTTGCTTCACTAGCCACCTGTCACCCGTCACCCTAGAGATATCGCACGAGGTAGGTATTGTGCATAGTGATACCTAGACACCCTAGACAGTTTACTTAGTATAGAGTAGGTATTGTGGATGGAGATACCTGGGCACCTCGACAGATACTGAATATGGAGTACCCTTTTTATAATGTTGTAGAGTAGCATATTATCGATGTTATGTGCTAACTTTTTTGTTGGAGTGATAGGTCAGGTATGATTCGTGTGCCCTCTATTCCGTATACTATATCGACTTTTATAGTATTTTGAGATTGTTCATCGCTCACACTAGACTGTTGTCTGACCCAAGGTTTTATGCTTTGCTTCTTATTATCTCCAGTACTCTTAAATGAGTAGACTAGAAAACAAGTGTGGATGGCATATGAGTTTTGTAGTTGGATTAGACGGAGGTGGCATTTACTCATACTTATATTTAAGTTGTTATTGTATATTCCCTTGTGTGACACCATAGAGCCTTAACAGTGATTGACTTACTATTATTAAAGATAGTTTATCAGTTGAGTTTATGTATCAGTTGTATAAACTCTTTTAGTGTATTGTATAACTATGGATCTTATACTCTGATGATTAGTTCACATTGTTACTACTCTCTCGATGGTTTTATATCTATGTTAGTTATTATATTTCATCTAATGTGATGTGAGATATACGATAGGTTATGTGATTATTTGATGTTTCCTTTTTCTTCTTTTCCATTCTCTTCTCTTCTATTTCCTCTTTACTTCTTTTCTTTCCTTTGACAACCGTTCTGCATCATAGGTGCAGGGCAGTCATTACATTTGGTATCAGAGTATAGGTTATATGAGTAACCTAAGTTGATACCGCGATCCAATAGAGATACGGTAGGAGTTATTGCCTAAACCGGATCGAGTGTGTATATATACGAGAGAATTCGTATTTATTATATATTTTGGTTTTTAAAACTATATAGTAGTATATAGTATATATAGTTGTGTTGCACACACGAGCACTATTGATGCAGTTTCCTTTATGAGAGACTAAACATCCTTATTATAGAGTAGGATTGATTTGGCATATGAGAAATCCTGCTATTGACTCTATCTTCAGAGTTGAGGAGTAGGCAGGATCGAGGTCACTAACCCTGATTGATAGAATATGTTCATAGAGATGGTGTGAATCATTTTCTGAAATGCCTAGTTTGTTCTGGATGATTATGGTGCTCAAGTGCAAATGGTTAAAGTCGACTTTGCCAAGCTGTATAGAGACCATGGGAGTCTAGAAGGCAGACCGTTCCTTGGAATGGAGTGGCTATTGAAAAACAAGATTGGATGGTTACCTGCAAGAGGATTTTTGATGACTTGGAGTTAGATGATGCCATGAGGTAGAATATAACCTCTAGATGATTCAACAGACGAATAATGAACTAGTGGAGCACTTCTATAGCTTCGATTCCCGATGGTCGATTTATTTGGGATTAGTACATAGTTCGCTTCAAAGAATATTTATCTCGACTTTTCTGAAGTTGGTGTTGGTTAGAGAGTTCACCGATTTGAAGTAAGGCAATATGTTTGTGTCGGAGTATGTGGAAGAATTCGATGTGCTATCGAAGTACAGCCTATTTTCCATTGATACCCCACACAGAAAGAAAGGAAAGTTTATCATTAGGTTTAGTGATCATCTTGGGAAACAGTTGATTGGTCCTATTGACGAGAGCTTCGAGAAGATGATCGAGAAGGCTTTATGATGAGACATCCTATACCTAGATTATAAGGGTTGTCCCAAACTAGTTGAGTAGGGATAAACCATGGAAGCATATGCATTAATTGCTGTTCTAATTTCGTCGAGTGCTCCATCGATGAAAGAGAAGGGAAATCACATTACCATTTGAGGTATGCTTTCCACTTATGGTGCTTCCATATGTTTTTTGTTTGATGTTGAGGTTTCATATTCCTTGATATCCAGATTTGATGGAGATATTAGGATTGAGACTCGAGATGGTTAATCGACCCTTAATTGTGAAAGACCTAGTTGGGGGCTCAGCCAGCCTATACAAGGTTGGTCGAGACTTTGTCTAATTACATCATGGATGTTTGTTTGTTTGTTTATTTGCTATTGATTATTTTGGGTTTGACTGGGTTTGGCATTATGGTTTGGGAATGGATTGGCCGAAGGGTATAGGAATTATGGCGGATTATGAGAGGCCATTGGTGATGATTGGGGTTGTGGAGGAGTGAACAGTAGTGATTGTCTACCTATAGAGGATGGGGTTATGGTTAGATTTCTATTTTCACTCGATATTCCACATGGTGAGTTGTCATATGTGCCTTTAGCGAAAGAGTGTCCAGACATATTCGATGAGGTGACCAGATTACCACCATATAGGGATTGAGTTCCATATCGATCTGGTCAGAGGATCTAGACCAGTAGTTGTGCCTTTAAGGCATATGATACCTAAAGAGCATATGAGACTAAAGGTGTGAGTGAATGACCTATTGAGGTGATGGTTCATTCATTGGAGCATATTTGGGTAGGATACACCTATAGTGTTCACCACTAGGGCGGATGGTTCTTTGGGGTTATTTGTTGGTTCTTGTGAGCTGAACGAGATACAAACAAGTTTCTATTTCTAATTTTTATGGCTCGTTCGATTAACTCTATAGCACGAGGATGTTCTCTTAGTTGGACCTAGTGATGGGTTTTACACCAACTGAGAGTATTTAGAGAAAGAGTGTGTGTTGATTATAGTGTTTTGTATGTTACCTTGAATTTTGATAGGTTGGTTATGCCGTTCAAGCTAACCAATGTGTCGTCATACTTTGTTGATCTCATAGACCGTGTTTCGAGAAATCACTTGAGTGGGTTGTGCTTATGTTTGTTGATGATACTTTTTGTCTACTCATGGACGAAATAAGGGCACAAAACACCGATTTATGATGAAATTTTTGGAGTATCACTTCTGGAGGAGGGAAGTGAGTTACTTGGATCACGTTGTTTTAGAGTAGGACATCGTTGTAGATCCTGTAATTACGGCAGTCAGGAATTTGAATAGACCCAAGGTAGTAGCATTATTGACCTATTTAATGGGAGACGATCATATTTTTATTTTAGATGAGGGTGTGGACATGCATTAGTAGGTTTGACCGAGAGGTTGACGAGTGCATCTATGTTACTCATTCAAAGCGGCAATGAGGAGATGATAACACACACATACCTGTGGTACTTAATTGGATGTGGTATTAATACTGATAGGTAAGGTTGTCACATGTTAGTCGACAACTGGAACCGTATGAGAGGAAGTATCCGCCTCTTGATTTGGAGTTGGAGGCAAAAGAGTTCGCTTTGGGGATTTGGAGACATTATCTATTAGCAGAGGATGTTGAGTTGTTCAGTGATTCCACATCATTGAAGTGTCTCTTCTCCGAGAGGGATCTTGACCTTCGCCAACAGCGATGGTTAGAGATCTTAGCCTCCTATGACTTTGACATTTTAGATACGTCTATAAGGGAAATGCAGTTGTTGATGCTTCAAGTGGAAGACATACCAGATTGGGAGAAATATTCCTAGAGTGAGCATTGCTCGATCTTATCACTGGTTATGACTTCAAAACTCGATGAGCTATGGCCAAGGGTGATGGCTAGTTTGACCATTAGACCTATTTTGATTTAGCGGATCGGTACTAGTCAGAGGCATTAAGCTAGACTAGTGGAGATAGTGGCTAAATTAGGAGAATGAGTAGTGTTTGTAGAGGTGATGCAGTGCAGACTCGACCAAGATTGTTGGTTCTGTAGGGATGATATATTTTTGTTCTCGAGTAGTGGTAACATATATTTATAGACTGCATTGATGGATTACCGATGACTGAGGATAGTACAATAGCATTTGAGTCGCAGTTGATTTGTTGATGAATACTGCTAGATTTGTATTCCTTAAGTCTAGTAGAATGGCATTCATATTTGTTGAGTTATATGTGGGATAGATAGTTTGATTCCATTGTATGCTAAGAGCATTGTAAGTGGCTGAAGCCCATTGTTTGATAGTGGGTTTTGGGAGAACTTACAAGAGACATTCGTGAATTTGGCACCGAATCGATTATATGATATTGAGACTGAACCAAGGATTTCAAAACCTCGTAGGCCTACTAGTACCGATAGATGTGAAATGAATATGTTAGGAGGAGGATAGTGCAGTCGTAGAGATTAAATGGAGGGAAAGCGAAGGAGATATGATATGGAAGACCAACTAGAGCATGAGGACCCTTATCCGGAGCTCTTCACTTGGTGAGATTTCATTTTTATCGTTGGCTTTCATATTAGTTATAATTGTAGAATACAATAGCCGATGATTTTTGTTTGATGATAATAAACATATATATATATATATATATTCGTTTAAATGTATTTGTTATTGTACTATTTTATTCTTCCACATAACTAAATAAATATTTGTTGAATAAAATAAATAACTCGAAATTCATATTCAAACAAATATTTTATTGCAAATTCAAATAGTACAAATTTGAGCTTTCACTATATTTACACAATTTTCGATTACAACACATTTTCACTCTACAACTTTTACATACAAATTTCACCTCACTACATATTCACTCATCACTCGTACTTAATCTTTAACTCTGTTCCAGCCTGTATCCAACATCTAAACTATCTGCAAAATAAACACTGACGTAGTAAAATTGTAAAAGAAATATTTTGCAGTACAAAATGAAGTGTGTGTTTGAAAGTGTTGTTTGCCTCAGTTATTTGGGTTGTTCATCATTATTTTCTTTCAATTCATCTTACACGAACAACTTGTGACATGCACAGTGTATCACTGTACATGCCACAAGGTTGTGCACACCGATATACACTTGCTTGTTAAAATTATAGGGACGGGTGAGCACCAGGTCAAACCTAAGCCTAGGCCGGATTCAACTCAAGTGCAACAAATACAAACACACATGCAAAGCATCAAATAAGTGAACAGAGCAATGAAATGTCAGAACCAAGACCAGACTCATGTGCACAAAACCAGACCAGTCTCCAAAATGAAATCAACAGCCTCAACCAGACCATCACACCAAGCCATAGCCAAGAGGAACCAGTGTACATGCATACAATAGACCACAAGTGCAACATGAAGACCACCATTTCTATATATGCAATTCAAGCATGAACTCAAATTCAATGTTATGGTCACTACAAAACATGAAACAGAGGTAACACAGCAGCGGTCAGAGTAAAGCAAACAAGCTACATGAAAACAAGGGGTTCAACACTGACCAGAAAATGTTCACATAAAAACACAAAACCAGACATGCACAATGGATATACAATCACATGGGACAAGACTCCAAGTACAAATGCACATAAACACTACACAAGACTTCACAAAAAGTGAAACAAGACAACATGAATGCAAACCAGACTCGAATGAACACAAAGGGATGCAGCTCAGATCAGACTTCAAAAGAGAAGACATCAACATACATGAAGATCAATATGAATGCAAATCTACACATGCAACCAGAATCGAAGAAACTACACAGGTAACTCAAAGCAAACATGCAACATAATACTCAACCAGACCAGGGCAGTGAACAAGACCATGACAACAGCAGCTCCACATGAAACTAGATTACATGAATATACACATATATACATACATAAATGTATGTATGTATCCAAATGGAGATGACCGGCATTCAAAGTGCACCAGACTCAAATCAACCAAGTTCATGTGAATATGAATAAAGTGTGAAGACCAACAGGCTCAAGTGGAACCACACATAAAGCAACAACATACAACAATGTCAGAACCCAAACTAGATTCACAAGCAAACCATGAAATGACTCGAAGCAATGCAATTACAGACCAGATATGTATATAATAGAACCAAACTTCGAATGCAATGGCAACAAATTGAACCAGACATATTAAATGCATTTAAAGCAACAAGACTCAACCAACATACATATATACATGCCTAAATACACATGTGTGTATATATATATATATGTGTGTGTGTGTGTGTGTGTGTTTGTGTGTCCAACCAAACAGAGTTCAAGTCAGAACCAAAACAGATATGGACAAGAATAATGCAATGGCCAGGCTCACAAATCAAAGACATAAACAAAAGTGAATGCAACCAGAGCACCAAGTTCACTCAACCAGATTTGAAATACAACCAGACTTCGAATGGCACTATAACAAATTAGACTCCAACCAGACCTTTAACAAGACATGTACAAGTTTATATGTAGTGACAAATATATACAGTTTAAATGTTTCAATTTACAAAACAGTGAAGCGACTGTGTTCAAAAAGTTCAGTAGCAGTTTCGAACAAAGTCAAAGGAGTTTACATATTTCAAAAATTGCCAGCAAGTCATGATGAAACAGTCAGTCAAATTAACCCAATATATCATCTCAAAAATTAAAATGCCGAAGTCAAAGGAGCAAAGAAAGGAACCGACTCAAAGAGATTCAAATTCATCAACTATTGAACAAGTCAGTATAATCACCATCGTTCAAGCACAAATCAACGCAGAAGATAAAATCATGAAAAGTTCAAACAGGATCATACGAACGTAAATATAGGGTTTTCATTCCCTATATAAACCCATGTCATCATCGGCATTTGAGTTTGAGACAAAAATTCAGAGCGAACACTTAGAACAAATACAAATATAATTCAAAACTCGAATCGAAGTAGAGTATAATCAAAATCGAAAAGGAGATAAATTGCATACCATTTTTATAATCCGTGCTCGACAAAATTGGAGCAGCCGCAAGCCAATCAATGCCCGGATCGATTGATGAAGCAAAGCCGAGTTGAATTCATCACTTAAATCGATCAACTTCAAGGCGGCGACTTTAATTCCAAAAACCCTAATTATTGAAGAGGAAAAGAAGGCGGCCGAACTCATCACAAATAAAAGAAAAGAGGAGACGTCTCAAGTTATAATTAGAAGTGGGCTGAATACAAAAGGGGAAGACATTCTCTTTTATCTACTTTGGGCTATATTTTTTATTTTGGGCTTAAATTATAAAAATAGGGTTTATGTGTTTAAGCTTTACTTTTGTAATTTTCTTTTTAAATTGTGTAACTTTCTAGTTGTGTAACTAGGTTACGAATACGTGGCGTAGTTCGAGAATTCGCAACTCAGTGGCTGAGTTGTGGCAGGGTTTTAATCTTAGAGTTAGGTTAGTCAAGTTAGCGGGTGTCGCAAGTTTACGTGTGTTTGTAAGCGTCTGACTACTTAATTTCTAGTAGAGACCTTAGGGGCAGCACGTAGGTAGGGTTTTGCCGAAGCTGGGTAAATTTGTGTTTGATCTCGTTTGCATTACTTTCTGTTATTATTATTTTTGCATTAATTTTAGTATCACTCTATTCACCCCCCATCTAGGGGAAAACGATCCTACAAATGGTATCAGAGCAAGGTTAATAGCATAGATGTCTAATCCTAGTTGCAAATCTAGCGAGAGTCAGTCCAGTATTATTCCCCCTGTTTTTGATGGAACAAATTTTTTAAATTGGAAATTAAAAATGGAATTTCATTTAAAATCTATTAATTCTAAATGTTTGGATATTATTGAAAATGGATGTGATATAGTAGACAAGAAAAATACTTCGATTAATGCTCTTTCTGTGCATATACTACATTCTTATATTAATCGAGATAATTTTAACCGTATCTGTCATTGTGAAAGTGCACAGGAAATCTGGAATACTTTCGATGCAATATATGGTGCAAAAGTCGACAATGGTGAGAAATCCTCCACAATCGACTCAGTTAAAGAAACGTGCTTGACAAGATTTGCAAAAGACAACAGTGATGAAGATTCAATAGACGATGAGATAAGTGATTTTTCATTCAATGATTTAGTTCTCTTGTGCCAAAAATTAATTGAAAATAATGAAGCTTTTGAGATGAAAAATAATAAGTTGATAAGGGAACAATCTAAACTGCGTCAGAAAAATAATGATTTGGAAAATGAGCTTAAAAATTCTAATTGCAAAAGGTGTCTGGACTATGAAAAAGAATTAGCCTTTTTCATGAAAAATTTCAAAAGTTGGAAAACGAAATTATAATTCGAGGGAAGAACAAAACTGAGTTGATTTGTAAAAATAATATTTTGCAAAAAGAGTTGGATAGTTTTAAGAAGTTGGAAAGTTATAAATGTGCAATTTTTTAAAAGAAATTAAGTGAGGTCAACGAAAATTTCAAAACCCTTGAAAAACAAAACGTGATTTTGAGCAAATCTGAAATTATTCGAGTTTGAAAAGGAGATTGAAAAAATCAAGGATTTTGAAAAAAATTGAATTAAAAAAACTCCAACTCTTTGAAACTAAGATGCTAGAAATTGAGACTAAAATTAAAGAGCTTGAAAATGAAAATACGGGCTTGAAAATGAATAATTTTGAAAAGAGAGATAGTACCATTAGTTGTTGTTCGAAGCTAACAAATGAAAATAAATTTTAAAATCCAAAGTTAATAAACTTGAGTTGATTACTCAGAAGTTTTTCACTAGAGAAAAATCATTTAATATGCTCTTAGAAAATCAACTCTTCGTGAATAAAAGGAAAGGATTTGGATTTGCGAAAGTGCCAAAATATGAACAAATGACTAATAACACTGTTAAGAAGAAAAGTGTGATACTCAAATGCGTAAAGTGTGGAAATATTGGACATGGCAAGAATAATTGTCGAAATATATACAAACACAAAACCGTTAAACAAATATGGATTCCAAAAAGTACGAATATAAATGGTTTAAAATTTAAACAAATTTGGATTCTGAAGGGTACAATTGTAGATGCTAACGATTTGTTATATAGACAAATTTGGGTACCAAAGATTTTAATAGATAATAATAGTGGTCCTACATCCTTAGTTAGACCACTTGCATTCTCCAAAATTTAGACACATAAGTGGGCTAAGGAACAAATTTGATGGAGATAGATTTCGAGTTGTTATAGGTGATTGATAAACTAAAATTTAAATGTTCCTTTGCTTATAAAGATTAGATAGAGATCATCGCATTTTGGATATTATGACATCGAAGGAAAGTGAGGTATGATCTCTTAACTCAATTTTGTTCACATATTGTTAATTATGTTTTCATCGTCCTTGTTGAAGTATTTCTGCCATATCATGAACATCTCAACTTTGATTTTTGAAATTCTTGAAGTTCTGGAAAGCTAACCAATAATGCTACAACTTTTCTATTTTTTAGTTTTTATTGATTCAATTTGGAATGTCATGAAAAATTGCTTTGACGAATTTTTTTGAACGTGTGATTTTGCTCAATATATATTACTTTACTCGTGCTAGATATAAATGGACATGCTGAAAAATTTCAAAAAACAATTCAAGTGTTAAGGAGTACACGTTTTTCTTATATACCACTATATATCACCATGAATATCTCAAATACAAGTGGTATCTGATATCATCTCATGTTGAAATCATTTTTGCAAAAATGTAATTATTTATATTGATTTTTAACTAGAAGTCATTTTCACAAAACCCCCCTTACAGAAAATTGATTTTCACTTATTTTAATTTTTGAAACTTGGGTTTTCATCATGATAAAAATACTCTAGTTTATTTCGGTAAGAGATTTACTCAAAAAAAAAGATAACCATTGACTAATTGAATCTTTTGGAACTTATCAAAATTATTATAGTGCTTGAAAAGTGATGGATAGTGATTAAATTATATTTCATAACAAGAGGAAGTATAATTTTATAATTTCATGAAAATTAAAAAAATTTATAATATTTTTAGATTAGTACTTATTCCATGATCATTTCTATCACTTTCACCTTTCTGTCAATACATACATCATAATATAGTGTGCAGAATTTGGTATTTCAAAATAAGGAAATATTTTTTTTGTAAAATAATTATATCCAAAAGTATTCACTCTCATTTAAAAGTTCTTGCAGTTATGCATGGGTGAATTACTTGAATTTCTATATATGGACTTCCATTCTCATTTAAAAGTCCTCACGGTTATGCATGGATGGAACGCATATAAGAAAGGGATAAATATCAAGTATATTCTAATCTCATTTAAAAGTCCTCACGGTTATGCATGGTTAGAAAATACTTGACATATTAATTTTTTTTAAAAGGGGGTAACTACTAACCTCATTTAAAGTCCTAAAGGTTATGCATGGTTAGTAAGTGCTTCACATTTTTTTGTATAATATTTGAAAAGAGAAAATGAAAAAATTATTCCTTTATTAAAAATGTCAAACTCCTTGTCACTATATAAAATTTTCCATAATCCTACCATTTCTCTAAAGTGGAGTTGGTTTCTAATTAATAAAATATTATGATTTTTGTTTGATTAATTGGAATTTGAAATTAATATTTCCCTCTTGATTTGATTTTATATTTTTAATCAAAATCGTAGCAATTTTAATTACTATTATTATTTTTGATGATAACAAATAGGGGAGAGAGGTTAAGATTTTGATTTTTGAGCAATACTCTTACTAATATTCAAGAGTGTTTTTATTCAAAGTTATTTTTAATTAATTTTCAGTTTTAATTACACGCATCTGTGTAGGGGGAGTTTTGTTGTAGGGTGAGCATTCAAATAGGGGGAGCTAATGGAATTCGTTAAGACCAAATACATTTAATAGAGTCAAAATCTTAATATATGTTTGTTATCATCAAAAGGGGGAGATTATAGAATACAATAGCCTATGATTTTTGTTTGATGATAATAAACACACACACACACACACACACACACACACATATATATATATATATTCGTTTAAATGTATTTGTTATTGTACTATTTTATTCTTCCACATAACTAAATAAATATTTGTTGAATAAAACAAATAACTCGAAATTCATATTCAAACAAATATTTTATTCAAACAAATATTTTATTGCAAATTCAAATAGTACAAATTTGAGCTTTCACTATATTTACACAATTTTCGATTACAACACATTTTCACTCTACAACTTTTACATACAAATTTCACCTCACTACCTATTCACTCATCACTCTTACTTGATCTTCAACTTTGTTCCAGCCTGTATCCAGCATCTGAACTATCTGCAAAATAAACACTGACGCAGTAAAATTGAAAAAGAAATATTTTGCAGTACAAAATGAAGTGTGTGTTTGAAAATATTGTTTGCCTCAGTTATTTGGGTTGTTCGTCATTATTTTCTTTCAATTCATCTTACACGAAAAACTTGTGACATGCACAGTGTATCACTGTACATGCCACAAGGTCGTGCACACCGATATACACTTGCTTGTTAAATTGCAGGGACGGGTGAGCACAAGGTCAAACCCAAACCTAGGCCGGATTCAACTCAAGTGCAACAAATACAAACACACATGCAAAGCATCAAATAAGTGAACAGAGCAATGAAATGTCAGAACCAAGACCAGACTCATGTGCACAAAACCAGACCAGTCTCCAAAATGAAAACAACAGCCTGAACCAGACCATCACACCAAGCCATAACCAAGAGGAACCAGTGTACATGCATACAACAGACCATAAGTGCAACATGAAGACCACCATTTCTACATATGCAATTCAAGCATGAACTCAAATTCAATGCAATGGTGTGACGCCCCACCTCTATACTCACACTAACCAAGGATACTACTGGGTAATGCCGTCAATTAGTACGAAGACTAAGGCTGTTGAGGAGCGACCATCTGTGTATTTTCTTTATGATTGTACCAATATGTCAGATAATATGACGTGCATTTCATTTCAAGAGGAAATCCGACATATCAAATACAAACTCAAAGCTACTACACAGTGGCTATAAGGGCTTCGGAAATAAATATAGAAATAAGCATAACACAAATCAATCACATATATTCATATCACAAAGGCGGAAACATATATGATATAACACATAAAAGTGTTCATCAAAATAGTGGTCATACAAGATCCACTACATCACAAAAGAATAGGTACAAGTGCTAACCTAAAGAATGAGTATACATCAAGGAGTCTCTATCTCAATGTATAAAAGCAAAAAAAACTACTAAGATAAAGTAGTTAGCCAAAAGTCAAAAGCTAGCCCCTGCTAAGAAGTCAAGTGGAAGCACCTGTAACACCTCGGTCTGACCCGAGTATTATTTAAGAAGAAAAATAATAAACGGACCAGTCTAGCTATAAATATCAAATGAGCTGAGAAAGGATAAGAGATACTACAATAATGTATGATAACAATAATGTCATACTATGACAAGTATACATTCGATAACAATAAAAATCATACAATATATCAAATCTCGTCAAATATCCAAAAAGAATATCACATTCTTTAGCTTATTCACCAAACCCCAAATATTGACAAAACATATCAATGTCAATCGTAAAAATTGGTGAAACAAAAATTCCAGGAATCAACAATTAGAACTCCAGAAACACATAGGGAGAGGCCTATCACAAACGGGAGCATGAAAACTCACCAACATGTGTGTCACAAACGGGACGCTATCCCATGGTCGCTAACCATAGAGCCGGTGCAACGACGTAGTACAATAACGGTACACCCGAGGAACCCGATACTCAAGTAATTCGGAACAACGACGTAGTACATTAATGGTATGCCCGATGAACCCAATAAGCTGGAACAACGACGTAGTACAATAACGGTACGCCCGATGAACCTAACTCCATAAAACCATAGGTCGCTAGCCTATAAAAGAATGAGACGAAGCTCCATAAAACGAGGTACAGTCCCCCACGTGGACAAAGAGACATCGCATATCGCTAGTCTAACCCATAAAATGATCACCATTGATCCATAAAAAGTGTAGATTACACTAAGCTAGTAAATAAATGAGTTTAGCTTTATGTCCCATAAACACTAGCTTAACTTAAATATTTACGAACAAATTGTAGATTTCCACTCGAAAATTGTCACAAGATTTCAATCGAACAAGTCTAAGAATTAACCGACGAAGTAAACGCAAGCGTTTCATACCACTTGTTTTGCTAAGTCGTTAAATTAGATTTCTGGTACGAATGAGGTAAAGGTTTGTATATACTAATAGATTGAAAAACGGTTTTAAAAACGAGCTTTGTATTAAAAGAAATGTTGAAATCATTTTTGTGAAAGAGTTTGAATATTTACTATTAGTATATAAACGTTTATAATTTTAAAGTGACAAATCACAGAAATGATTGTAGAAACAATCTATCACCAAAAATTCATATTCGACGACGTGAATTTAAAATCATAAAAATCGATATTAATTCCATCAAATGGATATTCTCAAAAATCCAGAAAAAGAAGTCATCAAAGTTGATAATAAGTGATAACAACTAATCGGATCAACCAAAAATCGATTAAAACGTAAATCCACTCCAAATAGTCAATTTGGCTGAAATAAGCAGCTCCAGACGTCTGGTGGTTATCCCAGACATCTGAGCTGAAGCTCTGGAATTTTCTTCTAGATTGCCCAGACGTTTGGGATATAAGCTCAGACGTCTGAGCTGGGAATCTGGAATTTTATTCCCATAGCTCCAGACGTCTGACCTTAATACCAGACGTTTGAGCTGAAGCTCAGGGCAATATTTTGCCTTGGCCAATGATGGCCAATTCGTATCGGAAGCGATCAAGTGAGCGACGATGGATACGGATTTATGCCAAGCGACAACCCAGCCCTATAGACTCATCAATACACTCCGAACAACATGTGCAAACATCCATATAAGTATTTTCGTAGATTTTGGCTTCAAAATACCCAAAAATTGGAAAATTTACCAAATCAATTCAATCCAAAAGCAAATCGACATGTAAAAGATGTTAGGAATTCATACCTAACAACGATGAAAGCTATAGACATAGATGTGAGTTCAAGAACTCACCTTTAAATTCAAAAACAAGAAATGAGAAGCCTAGAACAAAGAAAGATCAATCTCTCTTCAACTTCAACTCTAGAAGCTCCAATCTATGATCATATGAAAATTTTTCCTAACTTAGGTTATAGAAAATTATGAAAATTGGAGAGGGATTGAGATGGAGAAGATGAAGAGGATGCTTACCTAAGCTTCTCTTTGATTTTGGAGCTTGAATCTAGATTTTCCTAGTAATATAAGGTTTAGGAATTCTAATTTCCCTTTCTTTCCCCCATTTTTATTTTAGCTTGAAAGTGTTAGGAAATGAAAATGAATGAAGAAGAGTTGGAGGAGGAGTTAGGGTATTATGTTGGGTTAGTGGGCTGAAACCCAAACCCAAAGCCCAAAATAGAAAAATAGCAAAATTCTACTCAACTCCAAACATATCGATGTTTATACTCAAAAAGGTCGCAAACGCCATTTTGGACTCAATGGAAGGGGTCTCGAGTCCTAGTTCGACTGTTTACAAAAAGTAGCATTTCAGACTTTAATCCGATTAACGATGCCATATTTAAATTTCAACATTTAAATATACAATCGCAAAATATGCGGGTTGTTACAAACTTTCCTCTGTAAAGAAATTGCGTCCTCGCAATACTTAAGAAGAAAATAAAAAGTAACAACCATACTAAGGCATAACAACACAAAAGAAGAAATTTTGAAATGAGAAGTTCACCTTAAGGAGCACGAGAAAGTAAGTCCGATCGATGAATTCTCTTGATTCCCAAGAGCAATCCTTAGGATTTGAGGACCATTGAACTTTCACAAGAGGAACATCTTTATTTTGAAGGCGTTTAACCTTCGTAGGAATGATATGAATAGGATGTTGCTCATAAGTCAAATTAGGCGAAACTTCAATTTCTTCAATAACACCGGGCTCAAGAATAGAATCGGAATCTCTAAGGCATTTCTGTAGTTGAGGGATGTGGAATACGTCATGAATAGCAAAAAATTGAGTCGGTAATAAAAGGCGATAAGCCACAGAACCAATGCGTTCGGTGATGGGAAATGGGCCAATATATCGAGGTGCTAACTTTCCCGATTGACTGAAACACACAACACCCTTCATAGGTGAAACACGAATAAACACTAGATCTCCCACAAAAAATTCTAATTCCCTTCTTCGATTATCGGCATAGGATTTTTGTCTACTTTGAGCTTCTTTCATCCTATGATGAATAAGGTCAATCTTTTCTGTGGCATCACGAATAAAATCTGGACCTAAAACCAACTTCTCACCGGCTTCAAGCCAACACAAAGAAGATCGGCATGGCCTTCCGTAGAGTGCCTCGAAAAGTGCCATACCAATACTAGATTGGAAGCTATTATTATAGGAAAACTCAACAAGGGAAATATGATCTTCCCAACTTTCACCAAAATCAAGAACACAAGCATGAAGGAGATCTTCAAGAGTTTGATTCACACGCTCCGTTTGTCCATCGAACTGAGGATGATAAGCGGTGCTAAAATTAAGCTTTGTTCCCAAAGCTTTTTGAAGACCCTTCCAAAATCCACTAGTAAATAATGGATCACGATCGCTAACAATAGAAGTAGGAACTACATGCAATTTAACAATTTCTTTAACATAGAGTTTGGCCAAAAGATGTACGGTCCGATTGGACCAAACGGGAATAAAATGGGCGGATTTTGTAAGTCTATCAACAATCACCCATAGACTGGCATGACCCGAACGAGAATGGGGAAGACCGTCAATAAAGTCCATGGAGACTTGATCCCACTTCCAAACTGGAATGTCCAAAGGTTGCAATAACCCATTGGGCCTTTGATGCTCGGCCTTTACGAGTTGGCAAGTCATGCAACGCTTAATAAAGTTAGCAATATCAGATTTCATTCCATCCCAATAATAAAGTCGATTCATGTCCGCGTACATTTCACTACTACCGGGATGAATGGTAAATTTAGAATGATGGGAATCTTCTAAATTGTCTTTACGAAGGTCACTAATATTTGGCACGATAAGTCTACCAAATTTTCGAATTCCTCCGCGAGCATCAATATCAAAGTCTGTCAAACCATCAACTTTATTTTGATCCCTACAACTTTGGCTAAGAAGAGCCAATTCATGATCTTGCTTTTGAGCTTCAAGAATGCGGTCTAAAAGAGAAGGATGAGCCTCAAGGCTACATAAAACAAGAGATGAACATGAACTGGATTTATGATCTCGAATCTCACAAGTGGATAAAGTATCGAGATCATTCCGTTCGGATATCATCATGGAAGAAACTGCTTGTTGCTTACGACTAAGGGCATCGGCAACACGATTTCCCTTTCCAGGAGTATAAAGAATATCAAGATCATAAGATGCAAGGAATTCGAGCAAACGTTGTTGATGTAAATTAAGTTCCTTTTGAGAGAACAAATACTTCAAAGATTTATAATCCGTGTAGAGAACAAATTTATTTCCCAAAAGATAATGACTCAAAATTCTAAGGGCGAAAAGAATAGCCGCGAGCTCTAAATCATGAGTAGCATATCTAGTCTCGACAGGCTATAATTGCCTAGAGGCATAAGCGATAACACGTTCCCTTTGCATGAGAACGGCTCCCAAACCAACACGACTAGCATCGGTATAAACAATAAAGTCTTGGTTCCCCTCGGGAATCACAAGAATAGGAGCATCGGAAAGGAGTTCTTTTAATTTCTGAAAAGCAGCTTCACATTGGTCTGACCAAATGTACTTAACTCCCTTCTTTGTCAAACTAGTAAGAGGTACAGAAATTTTAGAAAAGTCTTTTATGAACCGACGGTAATAACCCGCCAATCCAAGAAAGCTACGAATTTCCATCACACTCTCCAATCTCTTACAATTTTGAATTACTTCAATCTTTGAAGGATCCATGGAAATTCTGGATTCAGAACTAATATGCCCCAAAAAAATTAACATGAGATTTCCAAAAGTGGCACTTGGAAAATTTTGCTTTCAATTGATTGCTCCTAAGAGTTTCCAACACAATCCGAAGATGTTTTTCATGCTCTTCCTCGATTTTAGAATAAACAAGAATATCATCTATAAAGATGAGAACAAATCGATCGAGGAAGTCTTTGAAAACTCGATTCATAAGGTCAACGAAATAAGCTGGAGCATTCGTTAAACCAAATGGCATAACAAGCCATTCATAAGATCCATAACGAGTACGGAACGATGTCAAAGGAATGCTATCCTCTACAATACGAAGCTGACGAAAATCGAGTGCTAAGTCTAACTATGAAAAGACTCTAGCACCGCTAAGTTGATCGAATATATCATCAATCCGAGGTAAAGGATATTTATTCTTGATGGTGAGATCATTAAGCTTGCGGTAGTCAATGCAAAGCCTAAGTGTACCATCGAATTTCTTCACAAAGCTAGCTGAAGCTCCCCTTGGAGAGGAACTAGAACGAATAAACTGTTTTGCTTCCAATTCGGATAATTGTTTACGCATCTTCTCATTTTCCTTATTAGACATATGATAAGGAGGACGGGTGATAGGTAGAGCTCCAGGGATTAGATTAATTCTGAACTCAATTGCTCGCTTAGGTGGTAATCCTAAAACGGGCTCAAATATATCAGGAAATTCACGAACAACGTGAATGAGAGAAATAACATCTTCCTCATCATCATTATCATCATCATGAGGATTTAAAGAATACAAGCACTATGCCATAGATGGCCTACTGCAACGAAATTACATGGTGTTGCTAGCTATAATGTAACGATAGGTATGCTGATTTTTGTCTATTACAACACTCGCTTCAAGGTGTTAGCATAGGCATCAACAAGATGTTGCAGTAGCTATAGATGTTTTCAAATTAAAAAATTAATAAAATTAGCAATCCACGTGAATACGATCCAACGGCCTACATTTAATCTGGTTGTTAAAATGGATCACCACTGCAATTTGCCCAGAATTTTCGTTTTCCCGCTTTACTTTTCATACCATTTTGTTCTCACCCTCAATTTCCAAATCCCCAATTTCCAAATCCCTAATTTCCAAATCATATTTTCGTTCCCATTTTGTTCTCACCCCAATTTCGCTGCTGCTTGCCAACATGTCGATACGCAACCTCTCCCAAATCCTACCAACCGCAGCCCCCAAAAAAACTCCACTACCCCACCGCCGTTTCTACGGCCTGATTCCGATGGTCATCGAGCACACATCCCGTGGCCAGCGTGCCTGCGATATCTTTTCCCGGCTTCTCAAAGAGCGTGTCATCTGCCTTAACGGACCCATCGAGGACGATACGTCAGTGATAGTTGTGGCTCAGCTGCTGTTCCTCGAATCTGGTGGTTCCGTGATGGCAGGGTTGGCAATTTATGATACTTCGACCAGATCCGATGCTTGAATCTTTCTCGCCAATGTTCAGAAGAAGTTCGATTCTGATGAAGCTTTGCTCCATTGTACAATTTTCGGATTCAAGGAAGATGTCAAACGCAGATTTCTTGTTTGAGTGAATGCTGCTTAAATTTTCAAATTGGCCAGCAATCGTAAAACCAGTTTCAATTCCTTGATTGATTGCTCGAATTGCTTTGACTTCGTCATCGGGTGCGATGTGATATTATTTGGTATGTTTTTTGCCTTCTGGTTTACTTGATTATTCTCGATTTTGGTTACACTCGCATGCTTTTGCCGATGATGAATTGGGATTTATTTATAGGCTTTATTTCCTATAATCTCGGGTTTAATCTTTCTGTTGGACTTTGATAAATCTGGTATGTTGGATTGCGATGATGTATTGGTATGTTGGATTTTGGTTCACTGGCTTGATTTTGCTTTGCCGATGATGAATTGCGATGTGATATTATTTGGTATGTTGGATTTTGGTTCACTGGCTTGTTCTTGATTTCTGATCTGAGCTTGTTAGCTCCTTTCTGCTGCATTTGTTAAACCAGAACATGAACTGATGCTCCAAGTCCTCTGTATATCATATTACTGCCTATGTTTCTCTTGTACATGCCTGATGCATTCACTGTTTTTTCTTGATGGGCTGCCTATGTGTACTGCTGTGTTTCTTGCACTGGCTTGTCTATATTTTGCTGAACCTGGTTCTTGTTTGTTTTGTTGGTTGCTTGGCCCTGAGTTGAATCCAGTCGATGACTCGGGTTTGACCTTGTGCCGTGTCCTTGTATCCATGTGTTGCATTCATGTTTGGCTTATGCACTTATGAAAAGAAACAACCCAAATACCTGAGGCAAATATTATAACAAAAATATTTTCATTTTCTGTTTGAGTTAAATATTATTTTCCAGATTACTGCTTTTGAATTATATGTGACAGGTATTGAAGACTGGACTGCGGTGCCCCGGACCCCCACCGGCGCTGCGCCCGGACCCGCTTCTCGGCTCGCCTTCGGCTCGGCACTCAGCTCGTCATATATTTGTCAGTGTCAGTGTCGGTGTCTGTATAAATTGAAACTGCATATGTAATGAGTGAACTGAGTGATGTAGTGAGGATTATCTGTATATGTAAATATCAGTGTTATATATCATTGAATTGTAAAATAGTGGAGTCAGGAATTTGTACTATTTCAAATGTTGAAATAAAATATTTATTTAAATAAATTACTGTTTGAATATCAAATTTTGTGCAATAGCATTTTATTAAATAAATATTTATTTATATTAAAAAATCAAATATGCTCTACATTGTGGGCCCCACAAAATTCAGAAAGTTAATATCTATAGCAACATTTTGGAATGTTGGTACAGACACCTATGGATGTTGCTATAGACCCAAATATGGTTCTATTGCAACAATATTTCTTATGTTGCCTTAGATAGTCAAAATGTTGCCTTTGAGGTCTGCGGCAACGCGGCAAAATGCATCACCGAGAAAGTGTTGCCTTTGCCCTTTTTTAGCCTACAACATCATTTTTTGGCACTTCCTGCATCACTTCTTTGGTGTTGCAGTATGCAATCTATGGCGTAGTGAAGGATGCTACCAAATTGGAATCTGAATCTTTAAGTACAATAGAAATCTACTAAATAGATTGAGGATGTCGAAGATAAATAGTCCTCTCGGGACATAGGATATGGGCTTCATATCGATTAAGCCAATCCATTCCAAAAATCATTCTGAAACCAAGGTAACACATAACATGCAAATCGGCTCGGAAAGCATAATCACATAAAATAATCTCGACATCTTTACAAAATAAACTGAGTGTTGCAGACCCACCAACTGGATTCGCAATTTTCAGTGAAGTCATCAAACACATAGCATTTAAAGAATCAACAAGTTCTTTTGATATAAAAGAGTGGGATGCTCCTGTATAAAAAAGAACTCGAATAGGAATATCACGAAATATAATAATGCCAACAAGGACAGAATGAGAAATACCTTGACCAAGAGAAGTGTTACTAGGGGCTTGCACAACATTTAGCTTTCCCTCTTTCTTGCTTGGAAGTTTGGGGCATGAAGATAAAAGATGATCCGAACTTTTGCAATAACGACAAAAAAGAGGTTTTGGGCACCTATTTGCATAATGGTCCTTAGAACCACAATTATAGCACTGCCCACGATTAGAGGTAGGAGTCTTTGCTACCGAAGTTGCTTGTTTCCCTTTCTTGTTGGGATTAGTCTTCAACTTAATAGGCCTCTTCTTGTTGTTGTTATAGTTCTGTTTGGCACCCAACTTCAACATCACTTTCCTTATCGGTCTCTTCAAGTCGAAGAGCGATATCTACAAACTGATCGAAAGAAACTTCTAGTTTCAGAAGTAAAGGCTTTTTGAGATTCTTATTCAACCCATAGAAGAACCTCTGATTTTTCTTCAATGGGATATTAATATACTCGACCCCATATTTAGAGAGAGATTCAAAAGATGCGACATAATCCGTCACAGAAGATTCACCTTGAACAAGGTCAATAAAGCGTCGGGCTAAAGCTACTTTTTCGGCTTTCGGCACAAACTTTAATTCGAACCTTTCCCGAAATTGCTCCCAAGTAAGATCCGCTTCAATAATTTCTGAGATCAAAAGCTCATACCAATCTAATGCTCTTTCTTGGAGCATGCTAGAAGCCACTTGGACTCGATATAGATCCACAAGATTCATGCGAGAAAAGATGTGATCGCATGTTCTAAGCCAAGCTTGGACTTCTATAACGCTTTGGGAACCCTTTAATGGCCTTCCACCCAAATTGGTATAATTAATGCACAAGCGTGCAAACCCGGATTTAGGATGAGTAAGCTCTGGAATGGGTCCGGCAGCTTGAGCGTTCTTTACAAGATCCAAAAGTTGCTGAGCAGACATGAACACTCCATCTTGAGGAGTAGCACTGGATTGACCAGCGCTGGGACAGCTAGGTCTAACCATTTCTCTTCTTTAAGAAAGACAGAAAGAAGAGGAAAAAGGTTATTCTTAGAATGAATATCAAACAAACTTGATTGATAAAACAAGGCATCATAAAAGAAAATAGGATAGAACGGGTCCAATGACTCGAATTAAATCCTAAGGCACGATTCCTAAGAAAGAATTAGGACAATGATCCTTGCTAGATTATTCTATATTGTTCCGAAGTTTGGCTCTGATACCAAGCTATGATGCCCCACCTCTATACTCACACTAACCAAGGACACTACTGGGTAATGTCGTCAATTAGTACGAAGAATAAGGTTGTTGAGGAGTGACCATCTATGTAATTGCTTTGTACGAGTACCGATATGTCAGATAATATGACATGCATTTCATTTCAAGAGGAAATCCAACATATCAAATACAAACTCAAAGCTACTACACAGTGGCTATGTGCGCTTCAGAAACAAATATAGAAATAAGTATAACACAAATCAATCACAGATATTCATATGACAAAGGCGGAAACAGATATGAATATAACACATAAAAGTGTTCATCAAAATAGTGGTCATACAAGATCCACTACATCACAAAAGAATAAGTCTACATCAAGGAGTCTCTATCTCAAAGTATAAAAAAAAACTCCTAAGCTAAAGTAGTTAGCTAAAAGTCAGAAGCTAGCCCCTGCTAAGAAGTCAAGTGGAAGCACCTGTAACACCTCGGTCTGACCCGAGTATTATTTAAGAAGAAAAATAATAAACGTATCAGTCTAGCTATAAATATCATATGAGCTGAGAAAGGATAAGAGATACTACAAAAAAGGAATGATAACAATAATGCCATACTGTGACAAGTATACATTCGATAACAATAAAAATCATACAATATATCAAATCTCGTCAAATATCCAAAAAAAAATCACATTCTTTAGCTTATTCACCAAACCCCAAATATTGACAAAACATATCAATGTCAATCGCAAAATTAGTGAAACATAAATTCCAGAAATCAACAAATAGAAATCCAGAAACACAAAGGGGGAGGCTATCACAAACGGGAGCATGAAAACTCACCAACACGTGTGTCACAAACGGGACGCTATCCCATGGTCGTTAACCATAGAGCCGGTGCATAGACGTAGTACAATAACGGTACGCCCGAGGAATTTGATACTCAAGTAATTCGGAACAACGACGTAGTACATGAATGGTACGCCCGATGAACCTGATAAGTTGGAACAACGACGTAGTACAATAACTGTACGCCCGATGAACCGAACTTCATAAAACCATAGGTCGCTAGCCTATAAAAGAATGAGATGAAGCTCCATAAAACGAGGTACAGTCCCCCACGTGGACAAAGAGACATCGCATATCGCTAGTCTAAACCATAAAATGATCACCATTGATCAATAAAAAGTGTAGATAACACTAAGCTAGAAAACAAATGAGTTTAGCTTCATGTCCCATAACCACTAGCTTAACTTAAATATTTACGAACTAATTGTAGATTTCCACTTGAAAATTGTCACAAGATTTCAATCGAACAAGTCTACGAATTAACCGATGAAGTAAACGCAAGCGTTTCATACCACTTGTTTTGCTAAGTCATTTAATTGGATTTCTGGTACGAATGAGGTAAAGGTTTGTATATACTAATAGGTTGAAAAACGGTTTTAAAAACGAGCTTTGTATTAAAAAAATGTTGAAATCATTTTTGTGAAAGAGTTTGAGTATTTACTACTAGTATAGAAAACTTTATAATTTTAAAGTTACAAATCACAGAAATGATTGTAGAAATAATCTATCACCAAAAATTCACATTCGACGACGTGAATTTAAAATCATAAAAATCGATATCAATTCCATCAAATGGATATTCCCAAAAATCCAGGAAAAGAAGTCATCAAAGTTGATAATAAGTGATAACAACTAATCGGATCAACCAAAAATCGATTAAAACGGAAATCCACTCCAAATAGTCAATTTGGCTGAAATAAGCAGCTCTAGACGTCTGGTGGTTATCCCAGATGTCTGAGCTGAAGCTCTAGAGTTTTCTTCCAGATCGCCCAGACGTTTGGGATATAAGCTCAGACGTTTGAGCTGATAATCTGGAATTTTATTCACTTAGCTCCAGAGGTCTGACCTTAATACCAGACATCTGAGTTGAAGCTCAGGGCAATATTTTTCCTTGGCCAATGATGGCCAATTCGTATCGGAAGTGATCAAGTAAGCGACGATGGCTAGGGATTTATGCCAAGCGACAACCCAGCCCTATAGACTCATCAATACACTCCAAACAACATGTGCAAACATCCATATAAGGATTTTCATAGATTTTGGCTTCAAAATACCCAAAAATTGAAAAATTTACCAAATCAATTCAATCCAAAAGCAAATGGACATGTAAAAGATGTTAGGAATTCATACCTAACAACGATGAAAGCTATAGACATAGATGTGAGTTCAAGAACTCACCTTTAAATTCAAAAACAAGAAATGAGAAGCTCTAGAACAAAGAAAGATCAATCTCTCTTCAACTTCAACTCTAGAAGCTCCAATCTATGATCATATGCAAATATTTCCTAAGTTAGGTTATAGAAAATTATGAAAATTAAAGAGGGATTGAGATGGAGAAGATGAAGAGGATGCTTACCTAAGTTTCTCTTTGATTTTAGAGCTTGAATCTAGAATTTCCTAGTAATCTAGGGTTTAGGAATTCTAATTTCCCTTTCTTTCCCCCATTTTTCTTTTAGCTTGAAAGTGTTAGGAAATGAAAATGAATGAAGAGGAGTTGGAGGAGGAGTTAGGGTATTATGTTGGGTTAGTGGGCTGAAACCCAAACCCAAAGCCCAAAATAAAAAAATAGCAAAATTCTACTCAACTCCAAACATATCAATGTTTATACTCAAAAAGGTCGCAAACGCCATTTTGGACTCAATGGAAGGGGTCTCGAGTCCTAATTCAACTGTTTACAAAAAGTAGCATTTCGGACTTTAATCCGACTAACGATGCCATATTTAAATTTCAACATTTAAATATACAATCGCAAAAAATGCGGGTTGTTACAAATGGTCACTACAAAACATGAAATAGAGGCAACACTGCAGTGGTCAGAGTAAAGCAGACAAGCTACATGAAAACAAGGGGTTCAACACTGACCAAAAAATGTTCACATGAAAACACAAAACCAGACATGCACAATGGATATACAATCACATGAGACAAGGCTTCAAGTACAAATGCACATGAACACTACACCAAACTTCAAAAAAGAGTGAAACAAGACAAAATGAATGCAAACCAGACTCGAATGAACATAAAGGGATGCAACTCAGATCAGACTTCAAAAGAGAAGACATCAACATACATGAAGATCAATATGAATGCAAATCCACACATGCAACCAGACTCGAAGAAACTGCACAGTTAACTCGAAGCAAACATGCAACATAATACTCAACCAGACCAGGGCAGTGAACATGACCATGACAACAACATCTCCACATGAAACCAGATTACATGAACGCACACACTTATATATATATATATACCTAAATGTATGTATGTATCCAAATGGAGATGACTGGCATTCAAAGTGAACCAGACTCAAATCAACCAAGTTCATGTGCATATGAATAAAGTGTGAAAACCAACAGACTCAAGTGGAACCACACATAAAGCAACAACATACAACAATGTCAGAACCCGGACTAGATTCACAAGCTAACCATGAAATGACTCGAAGCAATGCAATCACAGACCATATATGTATACAATAGAACCAAACTTCAAATGCAATGACACCAAATTGAACCAAACATGTAAAATGCATTCAAAGCAACAAGACTAAACCAGCATACATATATACATGCCTAAATACACATGTATACATACAAACATATATATATATAGGTCCAACCAAACAGAGTTCAAGTCGGAACCAAAATAGATATGCACAAGAATAATGCAATGGCAAGGCTCACAAATCAAAGACATAAACACAAGTGAATGCAACCCGAGCACCAAGTTCACTCAACCAGACTTGAAATACAACCAGACTTTGAATGGTACTACAACAAATTAGACTCCAACTAGAACTTCAACAAGACATGTACAAGTTTATATGCAGTGACAACATATATAGTTTAAATGTTTCAGTTTTCAAAACAGTGAAGCAGCTTTGTTCAAAAAGTTCAGTGCAGTTTCGAACAAAGTCAAAGGAGTTTATATATTTCGAAAATTGCCAGCAAGTCATGATGAACCAGTCAATCAAATTAACTCAATATATTATCTCAAAAATTCAAATGTTGAAGTCAAAGTCAAAGGAGCAAAGAAAGGAACCGACTCAAAGAGATTCAAATTCATCAACTATCGAACAACTCAGTATAATCACCATCGTTCAAGCACAAACCAACGCAGAAGATAAAATCATGCAAAGTTCAAATAGATCAAACGCACGTAAATGTAGGGTTTTCGTTCCATATATAAACCCATGTCGCCATTAAAGGCATTCGAGTTTGAGACAAAAATTCAGAGCGAACACTTAGAACAAATCACAAATATAATTCAAAACTCAAATCGAATTCGATTATAATCAAAATAAAAAAGGAGATAAATTGCATACCATTTTTATCATTCGTGCTCGAAAAAATTGGAGCAGCCGCAAGCCAATCAATGCCAGGATCGATTGTCGAAGCGAAACCGAGTTGAATTCATTACTTAAGTCGAAGAACTTCAAGGCGGCGACTTCAATTCCAGAAACCCTAATTATTGAAGAGGAAAAGAAGGTGGCCAAACTCATCACAAATAAAAGAAAAGAGGAGACGTCTCAATTTATAATCAGAAGTGGGCCAAATACAAAAGGGGAAGACATTTTCTTTTATCTACTTTGGGCTGTATTTTTTATTTTGGGCTTAAACTATAAAAATATGGTTTTTGTGTTTAAGTTTTACTTTTGTAATTTTCTTTTTAAATTGTGTAACTTTCTAGTTGTGTTACTAGGTTACGAACTACGTGGTGTAGTTCGAGAATTCGAAACTCAGTGGCTGAGTTGTGGCAGATTTTTGAGCTTAGAGTTAGTTAGTCAAGTTAGCGGGTGTCGTAAGTTTATGTGTGTTTGTAAGCGTATGACTACTTAATTTCTAGTAGAAACCTTGGGGGCAGCACGTAGGCAGGGTTTTACTTAAGCTGGGTAAATTTTTGTGTGATCTCGTTTGCATTACTTTCTGTTATTATTATTTCCGCATTAATTTTAGTATCACCCTATTCACCCCCCCAGGGTGAAAACGATCCTACAATAATATTTGATGATTTATACTAGATAGTTTAGTATCTTGCATGCTTGGATAGGCATGGATGTTAATTTTTGATGACTGAGCTTATGTATGCATGTTTGATGTTGGATTGTTAGCATTTGAGATGATAGCCTATGTTTGCATGGTTGTTAGGCATGTAGGATAGCTATGGTTTGATATAGCATATTTATTTGGGACGATTGCTATATATTATCTAGTATGTTTACATATATGATGTTTATATATCTTTGTTGTACTTGGATTTTTCCCAGACCTAGCCATGTAAAGGAGGCGCTGCCTAATTTTTCCCGAATCTGAGAGGCTTTTGAGGGTCTATGGGTTAGTAGATATTCTCTTTGCTTTGTGATTTCGAGGACAAAACCTATTTAAGGAGGGGAGAATGTAACAACCTCTATTTTTAATGATTGAATATTTAAATAATTGATTTATATATTTAATCATTCATTAATTGAAGGCCTACGAAAATAATTTTTTGCATACGGTCGAATTAGGACTCGAGACCACTTATGTTGAGTTCATATTAGCGTTGCGAATTAAAATGAGTATATGGATTGCTATATTTAGAGATGAACGATCTGATAGCTGAATGATCCTAAAATGCATGCAGTTAGCATCATAGGGGGCAGTCTTAGATGGAGACGAGATTTATACTGTTTGATCTGGAAAAATGAGGTGGTGTTTGTAGACGAGTTTCATAACAATTGGACATGTCGTGTGATTGTACAGACTCGAAATGTACGACCATTTATTTGAGAAATTAAATAAATGGAATATTTTTTATCATAAATATCCTCGAATTGGATTCCCTCTCATTTTTCAATTGCCAATTACTGTTCCATTTAGAATTCCATAGTCGCTCCTCATCTCAACATTCAAAAATCAAATCGACCAATCCGCTCCACTAAAAATCATGAAATGAACCAACGAGTTCGTATCAATGAGAGCTTCGATTATATATGCTCGATCTAAGGTGCGATGCATCATGGCAGAGATCGACCCATTCATGGCCAACTAGGGTTTGAGATTGCTAGATTTTGAAGCAACGATAGGGGAATCAAAGGTGTGAGTTGCGATTCTTGTACGAAGAGGCACCTCTCCTCAAATTTTGGTGCCGTTCAATCCTTTCTAGCCATATGTGACAAATGGAGGGCTGGCTGATACATGGCTGTGATGTCGCGACTCCAAGGGGATAGGCGGTCGAGATTTGGTTGAGTGTAGATCAAAGAGATCGAGTAATGGGATGATTTGGCAAACACGGATAGTGATTTCATTGAGTATTGAGTGAGAAATCGAGGTGAGGGAGAGACTGATATGCATGGCCTAGAGATTCTTGTGCACACACAGGGAATTCAAAGGAAGAAGAAGCATTAACAACTAATTAGTTAATTAACTATTTTAATTAGTTAATTAATTGTTTAGTTAATCTCGAATCGTATTAGACCTATATCTTTTGCATACGAGGTCCGTTTTGTGATGCGGTTTCTTGCGTTGTGCTCATGATGGAGAGATCTACGCTTTTGCACTGGTTTGGACAGATTTTTTGAAGGTGAGTGATATTGTCTCTTAGCATACTATGATTGGTTGTATAGTATTTGATTGACTCTTGGGAATGAATTTTGATTTTAAAATATGATTTTCCTATACTTATACTCCTGTTGGATGTTTATAAAAGAAAATAAAATTATTTTGAAATGATTTATATCAAATAACATATATTTTCCATCGATGTGCCATTTTTAGGGAATTACTAGATTTGAGCCATTTTTGATATGATTTCCCTATTTGTTTATATGGATAGATTATACATGTCGTATGTTTGCTGATTTGGATGTATGTATGGAATTTGGTTGCATGGTTGCTTGTTTGGCTATTTTTGATTGAAAACGATGATTAGTGGTGATTGGGTGCTAGGGGAATATCTTGTACGTTGGGGTTTCATACATGCAAAAACATAATGGGGGAGATAGGTTGTAGAGTAGTATTAGGATTTGTGCCGACAAATCTAAGGTGGAAGACGAGGCTTCGAACTAGAATGGATGCTGGACATTTTCGTTGGTTTTTACTTATCCGTTTTTGTTAAGTACAAGACCAAGGTGGTTGGTAATGACTAATGTAGAGTGGGCAATGTCCATCGCTATTATTGATTGGTGATTTGGCTGATCTGATGGTGTGCGATTTGATGGTTTGTTCGTGTGACCAACTTATAGCCTTGATGTTATTGCTCTACAACGAGCAATTTAGATGGCGAGGCAATGATGTGATGCTTCGACATGAAAGTGGTACTTCGGATATTGGCTTGTGTTGGAAGTAGGTTCCAAGATAGATAGATTCAGAACCTTGTAGATCATACTGGAGGTGTTGGCTCGTTCGCATCATGGAGGATGACGATATACAGCATGGTGGAAAGTCGTGTATCTTCGTTTATTGCTCATGGGGATAGCAGGTATCGAAGATTAGACACTCTGTATCTTTGGTTTGCGGGTCGTGAGGGTAGCAGGTACAGAAGAGGCTCATTTTGGGAGTCATGGAGTGGGGGAACATGGTGGGTTCTAGACAGTGGAAATTGTATTGGGCTAGTAGGGCTCGGGTGAATGCGTATGTGCCAAGGGGTCGTTGATGACTTGGAGTGTTTTCTGTTGTGCTCAAAGTGGGGGTATTGTATAGTGGAGATGCCCATGGATGGGTAGCGAGGATCCATATATCCTGGACCCTTTAGGTCCAGTGTCCAGCTTTGGGCTGCGAGACGATATCCAGCTTTGGGCTGCAAGATGGGAGAGTATAATGGAGAATCGAGATTTCCACTAGTCCCTGGTAGAAAGAAGGCCATACGAGTTATCATATATCTAGAGCACACTGGGTAACAGTTAGTACTATTTAGTGGATGCTATGTTCATTATGGTTGCTTCACTAGCCACCTGTCACCTAAGCCTTTCAATGGATACCCGAAAAATCCGAAATACGTCCGGATCCGTATCCGAAAAAACAGATATTATCCGATATCCGAAAAGCGGATGCGGATATCTGATATCCGAAAAGAAAATCGGATGCAGATGCGGATATGGGCATATCCTTATCCGAAAACATCCGTCCGATCCGAAATTATGTGTGTTGCCATTTTGTCATTATGTATGTTGCTATTTTATCATTTGAATTGATGTAATATCATGTAAACTTGTTTGATATTATGTGTGTTGCCATTTTGTCATTTGAAAAACTGATTAGTATTGTTGTGTGTGTATTGTCATTTGAGAAGTGATTGTTTTAGTTCAAAAATATTAGTATAATAAAAATCTTGTTCAATTTCGGATGCGGATATTTCAGATATTTTCAAATATCCGGAAATATCCGCTTTTTATTTTCGAATGCGGATATTTTCGGATATCCGAAAAATATCCACGGATGCGGATACGGATGTTAATTCTCAGATATCCACAGATATCGGATGCGGATTCGGATGCAGATTTAAATTTTCGGATGCGGATACAGCCATATCCACATCTGTTTGCATCCGTTGACAGCCCTACTCTCACCCTAGGGATGTTACATAGGTGGGTATTGTGCATAGCATACCTAGACACCCCAGACAGTTTACTTAGTATGGAGTAGGTATTGTGGATAGAGATACCTAGGCACCCCGACAGATACTGAGTATCGAGTACCCTTTTTATGATGTCGTAGAGTAGCATATTATCGATGTTATGTGCTAACTATTTGGTTGCAGGGACATGTCAGGTATGGTTCATGTACCCACTATTCTGTATACTACATCGAATTTTATAGTATTTTGAGATTGTTTATCGCTCACTCCAGATTTTTGTCTGACCCGATGTTTTATGCTTTGATTCTTATTATCTCGGGTACTCTTAAATGAGTAGAATAAAAAGCAGGTGTGGATGGCATATGGAGTTCTGCAGATGGATTAGAAGGAGGTGACATTTACTTGTACTTATATTTGAGTTGTTATTGTTATTCCACTGCGTGACACTGTGGAGCCTTGACAGTGTTTGACTTACTATTTTTAGAGACAGTTTATCAGTTAAGTTTATGTATCAGTTGTATAAACTCTTTTAGTGTATTGTGTAACTCTATGGATCTTATACTCTAATGATTAGTTCAATTGTCTTGACTGTTTTATATCTGTGTTATCTATTATATTTTATCTGGTGCAATGTGAGATATATGACAAGTTATGTGATCATTTGATGTTTCCTTTCTATTCTTTTCCATTTTCTTCTCTTCTATTTCTTCTTCTTTACTTCTTTTCTTTCTTTTGACAACCGTTATGCATCATAGGTGCAGGGCAGTCGTCACATAGTAGTTGTCAACAAAACCATTAAGTCAATGCTCATGGAGCACCTCACAAAAGCCAAGGGAAACTGGGTTGAGGAGTTTTCGCTTGTCCTTTGGTCGTAGCACTCTTCCAGCCTAACCTCAACCGCTATACACCCTTCTCACTTTCTTATGGGTATAAAGCCATGCTACCAATTAAAGTAGATGTCCCTTCACCTTGGCATCTAACCTACGAGCCTGAGTGTTATCTCACCTATTGACCAAGCAGTATATGAATAAACACGACGAGTCAAACTTTAACGTTATCAAGGCAAGATGCCCAAAGGTGACCACGAAGCCTAAGACTCAAATGCAAATGGAACCAAATGGCAAATACAAGTCAAATATAAAAAATCCAAGGACCCAAGATCACAAAGTGTTGGGTCGGTATCGACCCCACCCTATGGGCGGTACCGATCCTTAAATACCCACCACTAGGGTTCATCTTCTGCCTACTAGCCCTATTTTATGTTAGAAACCTATTTCCAATGTTGTTTTTTCGATTCAATGCAATTCCCTATCGATCTCCATGAACGCTTGAATCAACAACTTCATTCATCAACTCTACCATTTAGACTCCAAAAAAGCTATTATTAATGCAAATAACTATGGAATCATGAAGCTAACTACATGACGAGCCGAAGCGAAGAGTTGAAGGCAGCCAATTCGACAATATTATGGGTCGGTACCAACCCCTACCCTTAGAGTGGTACCGACCCATCCAAGTTGATGATGTGGAAACCTATTTTCATGGAGAACCAGTCTATAGCAAGGAGATCGACTTGGAGATCTTTTGTGTGATATTTTAGGCTCTCTACCTCTATAAATAGAGGGTAGGACTCATTTTACGGGATCTTTTGGCTCTTGCTCTCTTTTCTCTAATTTCTTATAATCTCTGTTGGTGTTATACCAACCCCTAATGGAGTCATACCGACCCGTAAGAACTCTTGCTTGTAATAGCAATATAATATAGGAAAACTTGAAGTGGACGTAGGCCAGAGTACATCGAACCATTGTAAATCTTTATGTGCACTTTCTTACTCATTTTTCATTTATCTTCTTCACTTTATATTCTTCACTTACTTTCCTTGGGTGTTTGGGCCATTTTTGGTTCAAACATTTTGGTGCTTTCACTGATAAACGCTTGAACTCGCTAGTTTAAGACTTGGAAAAATTCAGAATGACTAGACAATCAACTAGAAGGACTACTACTAAATGAAATCAACCAGGGGCAGCGAAGAGGCATCCTTAGAAGCTAACCCCCATCTATCTACATAACCAAGGATGAGATGGAAACCATGATGAACAGATTGCAGGAAAGGATGATTGCTCACCAGGAAGAGATGATGGAGAATTTCTTTAGGAGGATGGGCAGATGGGAATAGTCGCAGTTGTTGTAGATAAGAGTCAAAGACCAGAAGACGAAGCGCAGTTAATTGGAAGCGGGGTAGGACAACTCAGAACAAACCCTAAGCTAAATATAAAGGTCAGTACCAATCCCCAAGGGCTTAGGTGCATGGGTCATCCTAGCCTTGGAAGGAACAAAGTGCATCATGGGGATGATGTGGAGCATATGAATGTGAATCAGAATGCAAAAGCACGACTGGAGGAGTATATACCAGAATTCCCATGCAGAGTCCGGGGGTCGGCTTAGAATGTAAACTTGGAAGTTCATTTGAATGACAATGACATACTATGAGATGGTGAGACAAGCCATGAGGGGTGGATTGCCTAACCAGAGCTTGGAAGATGTGAGCAAAAGTCCATTCACTCTGAATATTCGATATGCTAGGAATCCGCCTGATTTCAAGTTACCTACGTTGGAAATGTATGACAGGAAGACAGATCCAATGGTCCATTTGAGGAAGTACATATGGTACATGGAGGTGTTGGGTGCGTCCGAAGAGGTTATGGAATGGTGTTTCCCTTTATACTTGATAGATTTGGCGGCGTTATGGTTTAGACAGCTGGAGAACGGTTCCATTAGCACATGGGCTGAGGTGGTGAACAGATTTGTGAAGCACTTCTGGTCCATATCTCATGACCCAATAATGTAATGACGTTAGCAAGCATGAAGAAATGGGCTGGAGAGACCCTCAATAGTTTTCTAACAAGATTCAATGTGGCGGCAGTTGCAGTTGATAAGCCAGACCCTTCGATGGTATTGATGGTGTCTGTTTCAGGGATAGCCGCAAAGATGGATTTTAAGGTGGCTTTGGAACAAGATCCTCCCAGGGATCTCATAGAATTTTATCATGAGACAGAAAGATAGTTGTGCCAGGAGGATGCCGAGGCTGATTAGGAAAAATCAATACCGTGGATGGTGGAGGACCGCTCAAGGAAGGATCCAACAAAGGCAAAGGAAAGCTAAAGACAGATGATAGATTTGATGGATCAATGCGACCGAGGAGGGAATAAGAATTCTTTTCTTACATCGACTTAAATGAAACCCCAAAGCAGATTTATCTGGATACTATGGACGGATCCCTTATCGGAAGCCGACGAGAAGAGAACCCATGGAGCATGAAAGGGCATTTGGAAAATATTGCTTATTCCATGAGCTTGATGAGCATAACACAAATGAATGCAGGTACCTGCGGGGTCTGATCGAGGAACATGTCAGAGATAACCAATTATAGAAATATGTGAGAAGCCGAGCTGAGGTGGTGGAATAAAAGCAGCCATCAACCGTAGGGAATGGAAATGGTCCTAGATCAAGGTCATGGTTAGTCATCTCTTGATCGAGATGGTAGAGAATTAGGTCTGGTTCTTGCACTCAATTTCCCCATTCCAATAAACCAAGCAATAATACAGTCTAGCCATTTACTTGTGTATGGGATCCCGAATGGTACATAGGCACGCTTTGAGCTGGATGCTGGGCTATAATGTCTTGAGAGGCGGGTATCATAATGTTTGATTTTTTGTTTCTTAGTATTTGAATTCGATTCCATTAGATAAATCCTTGATTATTGAAACCCACTCGAACGTGATGACTGATATAAATTGCTTTAAGTCCCTTCTAGAAAGACAAGACCAAAGTGAAAGAAGCAAGCCCCCTTACAAGAGCATGAGCGGATAGGCTTGCTTGTCGTTGATTCTTTTCATCGGAGAGTGAGCGGTTTGGGCTCAACAAGGGTCCGGAGAGACCATGGACTTGAATCACTTTAAGTTCTGTCTCGAAAGATTGGACCAGTGTGCACGTAACGATTTCCCTCATCAAAGCATGAGTAGATGGATTTGTACGATATTAATCATTATAAAGCCCCATCTAGAGGGATGGGATCAGAGTGCAATAAGTAAGTCTCCTCACCAAAGCATGAGCGGATGGGCTTAATTGTCGTTGAGTCCCCCTCGTCAGAAAGCAAGAGGATTTGGCTTAGCAAGGGTCTAGAGAGGCCATGGACTTTGATCACGTTAAGTCATAACCGGAGAGTTCGGACCAGAGAGCAGGAGGTAGGTCACTTCGCCGAAGAGCTACTAGATGAGCTTACTTGTCACTGAGTCCCCTTGCCGGAGAGCAAGCAGATTGGGCTCAACAAGGGTCCAAAGAGACCATGCATTTGCTTATCAACCCCGAATGGCCATGGATTTGATTATCGGGCCCAAACGACCATGTATTTGATTAGCAGCCCCAAACGGCCATGGATTTAATCATCAGCTCCGAACTCCCACGATTCAATTACCAGCCTCAAATGGCTATAACCTCAGTTAATGATTCGAAGAGATCATGGATTTAACTATCAACCCTGAATGGTCACGAATTTGATTACCGATCCGGAGGGTTCGCGAGTTAAACTAAATGTGAAACGATCCAGAGAGATCAAACCTTTAAACATATATTGATTTTGATAAAAGGATTTGAACGCCTTATAATTGGAATAGAATTGACAAATCCTGGGTGAACACGAGATGATTTTAATATGATGACTCTGAATAAAGTCAAAATGATAACAACGTAAATCCTGGATGAACATAGGACGATTTAGATATGTTATATAATAATTTCGAATGAGATCTGTATGATGATGATGTATTGATAACACTTAGGCAAAGTCTAGGGTTTTAATCTATAACCGGTTTGGAATGACCTTTGATTCACAAGAAAATATGAAGAAACTGGAAGATTCACCGAGATTGAAGTAGCCGAAGAGCTCACCTACTAAAGATTAATATCCATGATATTTTCTTGAGCAAAGAACACCGTCTATTCGCAAGGCATGCTTTGTGGGGGCAAATGTGATCCCGCCTTTTGACCAGGCAGTATACGAACAAACTTGATGAGTCAAACTTCAAAGTTATTAAGGCAAGATGCCCAAAGAGGTGAATACAAAGCCTAAGACTCAAAGGCAAATGGAACTAAAAGGCAAATACGAGTCCACCACAAAATAATCCAAGGACCCAAGATCCCCAAGTGTTGGGTCGGTACCAACCCCTAAATACTCCACCATTGGAGTTCATCTTCGGCATACTAGCTCTATTTGATGTTATAACTTATTTCTAGTATTGTTTTTTCGATCCAATGCAATTCCGTATCGATCTCCATGAACTCTTGAATCAACAACTTTATTCATCTACACCTCCATCATTTAGACTTCAAAACAAGCGATTGTCGATGCAGACAACTGTGGAATCATGAAGCTAACCATAAGACCAACCAAAGTGAAGAGTTGAAGGAAGCTAATTTGACAATATTATAGGTTGGTACTAATCCCTACCCTTGGAGTTGTACCGACCCAGCCGAGCCGATGAGGTAGCAATCTATTTTCATGGAGAACTGGTCTATAGTAAGGAGAATGGCCTGGAGATCTTTTGTGCGAGATTTTAGGCTCCCTACCACTATAAATAGAGGGATAGGGCTCAGTTTTTAGGATCTTTTAGCTCTTGCTCTCACTTATTTAACTTTTGGTAATCTCTGTCGGAGTTATACCAACTCCTAATGGAGCCGTACCGACCTGTAAAAACTCTTGCCTGTAAACAACAATATAATAAAGGAAAACTTAAAGTGGTCATATGGCAGAGTAGAACCACTATAAATCTCTATATGCACTTCCTTACTCGTTTTACATTTATTTTCTTCACTTTTTATTCTCTACTTACTTTCATTGAGTGTTTGTTCCATTTTTGTTTCTAACACCGAGCAAAACAACAAGCTACTCAAGCATGGGATCGAAACCGAAATCCTTAAAGAACGAAGAGCCGAAGATGAACTCAGTACTGAAGCCTATAGAAGGAAGATAACCCAGCACTACAATTCTAGAGTAAAGCTCTAGTAATTCACTGGTAGTGATTTAGTTCTGCATTGGGTGTTTGCAAACACAAAAACCCACCTGTAGGTGTGCTCGGCCCAGATTGGGAAGGATCGTACGTCTTCAACACCATCTTGTCAAACGGCGCTTACTGCCTCTCACACTCAGAAGGGATGCACATACCCCACACTTGGAATACAGAGTATCTTCGGGCCATCACATTGGAATTGAAGATGCAACTCCAAGGCTGAGATTGTAATATGCCTTTTGTAAAGAATGTACCAAAGCCTTCGGAGCCATTTTGTTTAACACAATCACCTAGGCTATCCGACGGGGATAGGCTGCATTGCTTGTTAACTATGTTTTTAACCCAGTGGAAATAATAGGAGTTAGAACATCGATATAAAGACAAAATGACATGAAATTTGGTAATAACACTTAGAAAGACTAAAGAAAGAACTCATGGAAGTATGAACCAAAAACGAGCTAACTCCCTAATTCAGCCCAAATTAAGGAACCATAATTTGGTACCGAATATAGGTGTTTGACTTTGACACCTTCATATTCGGCACAAGTGATTTACTAGTCATCCTATGCATATTTGTGAAGTTCCATAGATCTCTAGAGAGGTTGTAATTAAGAATGAGGTTATGGCAATCCAAACGACAGGATAATCCAAGTCATGAAAGAACGATGATCAAGACTCATCAATGACCTACCAAATTGCATGCATGGAGAGCATCTAAATGAAGCAATAAGCTCAACAGAAAAGTGTTTGATCACCCAAAGCCTGAGGATTAGATTTGGTATCGAATTAAGTGTCTTAATTTGGCACCGAATCTAGCCCTTAACTCGGGTGATCAACATTTTCCCTATGCTATCCTGGGTTACTTCTTGGACTTCTCTAGTAGCAATCTTCCAATCCAATATGGCTGGTACCACTATAAATACAAACCTAAGAGCAACTAAGATGGGAGCTGGATTCTGCCATTACCACGTGGAACCCTGTCATTTCTTCAACTCTCTCTACTCCATTGTCACAAAAGCAGTTCCTTTAGGCAATTCTAGGACTTAGAATATGTCTAACACTTGTACTTGTGACTAACTTTCCCTTAATAACTTTGTAATCATATTCTATCAAGATCAAATCAATAAGCAAAGTTATAAAGTGGACGTAGGCTTAGTTAACAACCGAACCACTATAAAAATCTTTGTCTCTCATTTTCTTTTCTGGTATTTTCTATTATATTTGCTCTATTCTAACAGGACTGGTGCTTTCACATCGTAATTCAGGGTGTTGATCCATTTTTTGGGTTAACATTTTGGTGCTTTCACTTAGAATAGTGAATCCAGGCTTAGATCTAGCTTTCCACTTTGGATCGGCTAGGTCCAGATGTTAGATCCACAAATTGTACTTTAAAAAGAGTTTGAAGACTTTCCGTTGAAGATCAATGATAGGAAAAAAGAGAACAACTTCTAGGAGATTTACTTGTGCAACAATTGGTAGTGATGTACCAAATCGCTAGTAGGTTGAAGTCAATAACACCACTAACTTACCAAACGGAGTTAATACTGGAAATCAAGCACCGGAATCTTTTCCATATCATGAAGTTGTGATGAAAGGAGAATTTAACCAAATAGTTGATCAGCTTAACCAAAAGATGGCTGATAGCCAAAAAGCACTTATGTATAAGATAGACGCTTTGCTAGCGCTACAACCACCAACTGCCCTGAGAACTAAGTTGAAATTTTAAAAGGTGAGTGGAAATCACCACTTATGGATTGCTTTTAAAAGGTGAGTGGAAATTTTATATATTGTTTATGATTTTATATCTATTCCGTTGTCATACGTTTGATTTTTATGCCTAAACCAATTTTATTTGTGAATTGTAGGCTTAAATTAGTGTAGAAAACTATTGCCTACATATTCTTGTTTTAGATCTAATTTGAAATATGTTTACACATAGATTTGGAAATCAGTTCCAAAGATTTTAGAATTTGAATGTTGGATATTTTTATTCCAGATCTGTACTTGGATGTAAAATAGGATTTTTGGGTAATTGTCCAATTTGTGCTATGTTGTAGATTTTCCATAGTTTAATTTGTGGGAAGAACATCTATTTGATTTTTATAAATTTGTTTACTTATTCCACTTTTCATTCAAAATGGCGACATTTGATTTAACAAGGAATAACCACCAATAAAAAGGGAAGAGATGTGTAAAGTACAAATTTATTCTTCATAGTTTACACTGTTTATTCTAGTTAAAAAGAAATTATCCATTCCTTGTAATTTCAAATGGAGTCAATCTTTCCTTTTTGTGTTAAACCAATTTACGGAAATTATAGTTGAAAATCTTCCTTTGGAATTTAATTCCAACAAATTAAATATGGAAAGCATATTCTAGTTACATATTTATGACATGAATATATTTAGTTACGAATAGGTAGTTTTGTTAGGCAGTTTGTATGTATTTATTGCGGTAATAAAGAAGAACAGCGTTTATTCGTGCGTTATTTATGCATAAATTCATTAATTATTATTATATTTAGGAAAGCGAATAGTTAGAATTTGAAAAGTTAGTAATTCATATTAATGGGAAATAAATTAGGAATTCCTATTAATTAATTAATAGGAAATGAAAGATTGTAAGCTAAATTAATGAGCAATTAATGGGAAATAATGAATAGTATTAGTTAAGGGTTACAATTAATAGGGATAAGTGGATTAATGGGACTGATAAAAATGGAATAGATATAAAAAGGTTACTAATTTGAAATTAGTAATCATACATAAATGTCTTAGGAAATGTCCGTTAGGATTTTATGGACAAATTGACATTTATGCGCATTAAAAGGGGATTTATGGGTAGATAAGTATTTAAGGTAAATCTTATTGCCTTAAATAAAAAGGGAATTAGTAAGTAAAGTTCAATGTCAACCTAAGATAGCATAAGTAAAGACTTAGGATGGTTAACTCGACTTAGTAGGTTAGTGATGTGAGGTCAGTAGAGTCACTCGATGGAAGACTACCCTTTACTTTAAGGCTATTAGCAGTCAGGTGCACTTACTACTGATGTGAGATATCACTAATCCTAAGATCCATAACTACATGAGAGATTGGAGTTTCTTTTTAATTGGAAAGTAGATATCACTAAAAACGTTTACTTCGGCGTTGAGGTATTAAGTGTAAATCTTAGGGCCCACCTCCCTACTGAAAGAACTAACATAATGAGATTCCATATTTTATAATTAAGAGTGATGATGGATATCTCGGAAAGGGTTCGCTTTGGGTTTGAGGTTCTAAGTGACTGATCTAGGGTTCGCCTCTCTCTTATAAAGGAAGTACTATGTAGCCTAATGAGATGTTCAAGCAATGTCAGCTAGATATTACCGGTGGGGAGTCCGCCTTGTGGTTAGGTATTAAATGACAAAGGCCTACCTATAAAATAGGTGTTAAATGGTCAGAGGTCCACCTAGTCCTTGTTAATGCAGTATTAAGTGGCTTGTGTATAGTCTCTCACATTGCTAAGACTTTAATAACGATAGATGTGCTAGTAGTATGGCTATTATAAATTATAAGGCCATAGATAGTGGTTAAAGGTCTCTGTAGCTAGGACCACTAGACCAAAAATGATGACACTATCAGTCTACCTTGGGAATAGGTCTTAAATGATGGAGTCTACCACAATTGAGGTCTGAAATGGAAAAGCCTACCTATTTCTCTTTTAAAAGTATTATGTGGTGATAGCTGAAGCCCGTTTCATATTTAGAAGTATTAAGTGGCAAATGGGTATGGAAGTATTGGGTGGTTGATAAGGCTTCATCGGTATTTCGTACCTTGGGAATGGGTAGGTAAGTAATTGTGTGTGCATTGTAAGGTTAGATTAGAATTTCTAACCTTAATAGACATAACTATTAAATGGAAACCAATCGGTATAAATTTATGTTGTGGACAGTTTATTGATTTTCCAGTCACCTGAACGTTATTCTAACCCTCTCCTCATTAAAACCCATAGGATAGAGCTGGACGTGTTCAGTTGTTGAAGAAGTCTTCTTTTCTCTCACGTTCGATGCTAATGTGACAATATGCTATTCAAGGAATACCATTAATTCTAAGGAAGTCGTCATATCAATATTCTTATCCTTTTATTGTTTCTGTTGTGAGTTTAGATTTTTACAATCTCTGATTGTGCTCATGTTTATTTGCAGTTACTAAATCCAACGATCTGTGCTTTGGTGGACTTGAGTTTTTATTTTCTTTAGAAATTTAGGTCTATTAAGGTACGGGTTGTTACATTTGTTATCAGTGCCAGGTTAGTAGATCAGAGGAATTGGGATAAATTGAGAGAACGTATTCGTACTTTCCTATATAATATTATTATATTTTTACATTAGATTCTAAGAATTCCAACAATAGAAGTAGTTGTAGTTCCACTCCAAAATAATGGGCAAAGCAACTATGGGTAGAAAATATCTTAGAGTTTATATTTTCATGTCGGCTTTGAAGAACCCCACGAAGTGCTGGCGTTGCTTAAGGCACTATTGAAAAAGAGCATGAGTACGAAATATGGCAGAATCCCAAAGACTAGAGGTATTCGACTTGATGATTGAAATTCTAGCTAACTTGTGATTTTGGATTTTGATGATGAGTTCCAATCAGAGACACACATTTATTCCATATGGGCAGGAAGTTAGAGTCTGTATCTCGTAATTGTCCGGAGGCAAGTTTTGCTAGGGTGCATTCATTAATCACCTCTTTGATGGTAACCCCTATTTTTACATGAATAATTAATTTCAATTCCTTAGTGTTAACTCCCTTTTAGCAGCGACTTACGAGTTAAAAAGCCTAAAACCTAAGGGGACTCGACGACTTACGACCTAAGTAGTTGTTAGCCCCTAAATTTCTACGACTTATGGCCTTACGACTCATGGCCTTACGACTTATGAGCTGTACGACTCATGGACTTACGAGATAAGGAGTCTACGACTCATGGACTTACGAGATAAGGAGTCTACGACTCATGGACTTACGAGACAAGGAGTCTACGACTCATGGACTTACGAGATAAGGAGTCTACGACTCATGAACTTACGAGATAAGGAGTCTACGACTCATGGTCCAGATGGTTCAGCGAGTCAAGGTCTGTACGACTCATCAGGTTTATGATTCATGGAAACGTACGACTCATAAGGTCTTACGACTCATAGGGCTTATGACTCATCAGACTTACGACTCATCAGGTTCAACGAGTCATGGAGATGTACGACTCATGAGAACTGGCGACTCATGAGGTCCTACGACTCATCACTCTTACGACTCATGAGGATCTGCGACTCATGAGAACTGACGACTCAAGAAGACCTCACGACCTAAGGACATCACAACCTAACAATGTACGAGTTAAAGTGCCTGCGAGTTAAGGAGTCTGCGACCTAAGATGTCTACGACCTAGGACTCAATGACTTAACTTGCCCAGCGACCTAAGGCTACATAAGACCTTGCGACCTAAGGCTACAGGAATGTCACGACCTAAGGGAAGTCGCGACCTAAGGAAGCTTGCGACCTAAAGACTCCGCGACCTAGTAGTGTTGCGACCTAAAGGCTACGACCTAAGGAAGATTCCGAGTTATGAAATGCTCCGACTTAAGAAGGTTCCGACCTAACGGGTTACGACTTAGCAGGTTTACGACTTAAAGGCTGCGAGTTAAGGTCTCACGAGTTAAGGTCTGATAAGTCGGCTACGACTTAATTCTTGTCAAAGACAGCCACAGGATGGGCCCAGAACAACCCAATCCCTTAACTCGTCACCGACCTAACCCTATCCTTTAACTCGTCACCGACCTAATCCTATCCCTTAACTCGTCACCGACCTACCCTAAGTCGGCTACGACTTAAAGACTTAGAGAAATTTCCTAAGTCCAGATCAGCTCCTATAAATACCCCATCACTTCCAACTTGGGGAGGACTTTTGGCCATTCATTTCTCCAAGCGCCGTTACGCTGTCGAAGCCTCCTCTCATTCAGCAATCAAAGATCTTCAAGCATTCGAGACACTACAACAATCTTCGAGAAGAGCTCCTTACATCCAACACGGATTCGTCGAGTTTTATCATCAAAGATCGAGCTTGTAGTCAAGAATGTTTTCATGATCAAGTTGTATTGTATTTAGAAGGATATTGTATCAAATTGTAATCGAATCAACAATAAAAGACTATAAAGTGGATGTAGGCTCAATTACGGGCCGAACCACTATAAATCTGTTGTTCATTTACTGCTTTTCTGCTATTTTCAGCTTATACTCTGTTCCCGTACCAACGGGTGGTGCTTTCACAATTCTATTACACACACCGGGTGTTAGCGTTCACTTTTTACCGTTAACATTTTGGTGCTTTCACTGAGAACCCAACTCAGGCGATCATCCACCGTTGCTTCGCAAAGACTCATAAAAAGAACCTCTCTTAAAAACCAGATCTGAAATAATGGCTCCTGGAAGAAGAGGTAGACCTATCAGATCCGGAAATGCTCACGAAGGAACTTCCGCTTCCCCAATAACAGACCAAGCAACTCCAACCGTTGGAGTCACCAGGGCTGAATTGGATGACGCAGTTTCTGGATTATACCAACAAATTGAAACTCAAAATGCTTTGATGATGGATAGATTAACTGCTCTGCTCGGGGCAAATCGTCAACCAGAAAACCATCAAACTACTCTTCCTGAAATGCCACCTTTCCAAGCTGATGGTTCTATGCCGCAACCAACTTGTCATGAGCATATGCCCGGGCAAAATTCCGAGGGAAGAACTAATACTTGCCCGGAGGTGTCTTTGAACAATAAAGAGTACCTGTCTGAAATGGTTGGCCGCATCATGAAAGAAATCATGCAAAGGGAAGAGGATGAGGCTGACTGGGGATTTGCGCCAAGCAGAACTCCGTTTACTGAAAGGATCCTGAGAGCGGAATTTCCAAGGAAATTTGCACCTCCTACTATCCAAACCTATAGGGGAACCAGTGACCCTAATCATTTCCTATACAAATACGATTGGCATATGACCGGTGCAAGAGCGTCAGACGAGATCAAGTGTCGATACTTTCCGGTATACCTAGAAGGTGTGGCTTTACTTTGGTTCACAAAGCTTCCAGTTCGGTCTGTAGATAAATTCTCCGACTTAACGCAAAAGTTTAAAGAACAGTTCAGATTGTATGCTTCAAGAGCTAAGGATATAATGTCATTGTCTAACCTTGAACAAGCGCCCGGAGAATCAATCAAATCTTTCTTGAGCCGTTTCAATATAGCTTTAGCCGAGGTAGAAAATGCGGAACCACGCATGATCCTGACTTATTTGATGCGAGCCATTGATAAATCGAGTAAATTTGGGATATGGCTAAAGATGAAGGAACCGAACTCACTTGATAAATTTTATAAAAAGGCCGATGAGTTCATTCGCCTTGAAAGCCTTTCTGCAACATCGAAAGTGGTTACTGCCCAGACTGATAATGACAATGTCCCACCTAAGAAAAGAGAATCTGAAAGTCAGAAAAGGGAGAATGAAGGAGGAAAAAGCCAGGGAAATGAAAAGAAACCTCGCCGCTTTAATCCTTCGGACTTTACTCCTTTAACTGATACACCAAGAAATATCTTTTTGCAACAAAGGACGTTGTCAGGTATCCTAAGCCACCTGAGATGACGAGAGGGGCAAAGCGTAATGGAAAATTCTGCCAATTTCACAATCAACCTGGCCATGACACTGACCAATGTCGCCAATTAAGGAAGGTGATTGAAGAATTGCTAGAGCAGGGTAAACTCCAACAATACGTTAAAAGGAACGGAGTCGATCCAACCTCATCCACTCGGGATCAAAAACACCCTACCCATCAATCCGATTCTCACAACAACACTGCAGTGCAAGATTCAGAAAAGCTTGTCATTAATGCTATCACAGGGGGACCATACCCAGCAAGCAGAAGTTGGGATGACTACTAATTACCCACAAAACTGCGACTGGGGCATCTCTCACTTTCTCTGACATAAAAATCCAAAAGCTATGAATCAAGCACAAATGGAAATCCAGCTTGGAGATTCTGAAACAACAATAACTAGCATTCATTTTTACTTAACTGCATTGCTTGAATTTGTAAAGATAATGATGGATGTGTAACTTCTGCATTGTATACCGCTGAGAAATCAGCGTGACTCAATAATGAAAAACTATGCATTGTGTTTTCTATTATAAAATGCCTGTTATATTTCGATCTGTATATACTCTAAATGTATTGCTAAAATATCGATCTAATACTGCAGGTCATTAAAGCAAAGCTCACCCATCGCAAAGCTAAGCGAACCATACAAATCATTTATTAAAGCAAATTTCAAGCAACAAAAATTTCAAACTCAAATCCCATACAAGAGGAACTTCACATAAAAAGTTTACGGCTCCACTATGTCAAGCCCTCGTTAACTGGTTGCGATCGTTGATATAAAAAGGCATCCAACCAAATAACTTGCGTTTACTCTGTGGAGTCATTCAACAGTGAAGTCTACTTCTTCGGATAAAGCAATTTACTTGCAAAAGAAAGGAACATGCGCTTGGAAACGATGATAAAGGATCGCAGATTGGCGGATGATGATACAACATGAGCGGGCAAACATGGAAGCAGCCAAAGGGAGGTATGCCTCTCAACAGGAAAGCAGGTAGATCCACTAAAGGGATACCTTCCCAAGCAGAAGGAATAAGACCCTCGCTAGCTGATTGTAATGCATCCAATCAGGCAGCTTGTGTCCATCCCATGGATCTACTTACCCCTAAGACGCAACCTTCCTGGCACACCAACCAACTGATGCTCCTTCCCAAGGGTCAACAAAGCCCTCTAACGAGGCACGCCAATAAATGGAGAGCTTTCCTCAATCAAAAAGATCGGTGGGACTACCAAAGGGGCACCTTGTTAATTGATTGCGATCGTTTGTACAAACAAACATCCAATCAAACAACTTACGCCTGTCCCATGGACCCCTCCGACCATGAGAAAGTAACTTCCAGGCAATCACAAGCCCTCTTCGGAGGCACAAGCCCTCTTCGGAGGCACAAGCCCTCTTCGGAGGCACAAGCCATCTTCGGAGGCAAAAGCCCTTTTCGGAGGCACATTTCACCCGTGTAGAAGTGCAAAATGCTTCTCTTCGGAGACCCACTTCACCAGTGATGAAATACTAAAAAGCCCTTTTCGGAGGCACATTTCACCCGTGTAGAAGTGCAAAATGCTTCTCTTCGGAGACCCACTTCACCAGAGATGAAATGCCAAAACTGCTTCTCTTCGGAGACCAAAACTGCTTCTCTTCGGAGACCAAAATAGCGTCTCTTCGGAGACAAAAATCGCTTCTCTTCGGAGACCAAAAGACCTCTTCAGAGGCATACTTCACCTTGCTTGAAGTACCAGAAATAAACCCTTTACTGGGGCACAAAAATCAAAACCTTCTTCAGAAGCTCATTTCACTGTGCAGGAAAATTCACTTTCAAACAAATAAAAGTGATCATTCCCAGAAGTCGAAGTGTTCTTCAGGAAGAAAAAGAAAATAAAGATTTCTCCAAAGACAAGATATACTCTATTAAAAGCAGAATAATTCTTCCCTGAAAAAGTGGAAAGTTATTCCCTAAAAAAAGAGTATCGGTCTTGTGAAAGCAAGAAATATTACAATATACTTGTGGTATGGGGGCAACATTATACAATTCAGTTACATTAATAAAAGTAATATACAAGCAACATACCACAAGTTCATTGCAATATCACGTAATAAAGATGTGGAGTAAATGCGTTCTTGAAATACAGACAAAAAGTTTGTACAAATAGAAAGAATCGTTTACTCTACACTTCAAAAGAAAAACAGATGTATTCCTACATACACAAGGATTTGTACAAGAAAAATATCTATTTATTTCAACACTATGAGAAATTTTTTACATTGTACAGGTTACAAAAAGAAGCGGAGACCGGTATCCGCACAATCCCCGGTCAATACAAAAAGCAGAAAATGCAAAATCAAACTCATTTCCCCTTCTTCCCACCCTTGGAGTTTTTACCCGGCCTGGTAATTAGCTTCGTAGGCCATATCGGAGAAGAAGGAGAAAGAGACTCAGCCGGATCAATCTCTGCCTCATCCCCAGCAGCAGAAGAACTCTTCTTTCCTTTCTTCGAAACCACACGTTTCCCCTTCTTCTTGGAAGAAGACTCACTCCCCGGAGCAAGAAATGTAGAAAGCTTTGTGTCATAATCAAAAGACTGCTCCGGGGTCTTCTCGCTATCCTCCATACCTTCTGCCTTCTGTTCTTCGGAAGCAAGTGGTTCGTCTAAACCTTGAAGGGCTGCTATTGGTTCTTCCTGTGAACCTGGTTGAGAAGCTGGAAGAGATATAACTTGAGAAGGAGGAGGAACGACAGCTGAAGAAGGAAGAATTGGTGCAGTTTCCGGCACGACTGTTGCATAATAAAAGAAATCAAAATCAGTATTCTCCAAGAAAAAAGAAGACCGTGAATCGTCAAAGTTACCTGGAGAAGCCGGTTTAGCAAGATCAATCTCAAATTCCCGAGCTTGGAAGTCCTTCATTGCCTCTTCCTCTGTAGGGGTGGATACAGTTTCTTTGTCAACCTTAGCGGGAGGCGTGGAATGAGAACTAGAGCCAGTAATATCCGCATAAGCTAAAGCCAAAGTATAAGCAGGAGCAATAGGAGGTGTTTCTTTCTCAGGAAGCTTCTCTCCCGTCGCCTCGGCCCGCACTCGGATAAGCTGCTCTTTTCCTTTGGCAAGGGCAGCGCGATCGCTCTCACTTAAGTAGGTAGCTTGAAGATCTGTTTCAGAATATCCGGCACCACCAAATAAGTCAATGATTGCCTCCCATACTTCCGCTAAGGTGACTTCATACTCTGGTCCCAAAAATGAAAGGCTCCCACGCCCCAGGACACAATGCATATAAAAGTCGAACAGAGTCGCGTCAACAGTGGCTATGGTCGCCTTGTGGGATTCTTCGGCTGCAGCTTTACCAGAAAGAACTTCATCGCGTTCTCTTTCAGCCTTCAGTAGCTGAGATTGCAGTCTTATAATTTCTAAGTCTTGAGAGCTGACTTTCTCTCGAAGTTGGACGGCATCATCGCGGTATTTTCTTGTAACCTGCTGTTCTGCTTCAAGTTTCACCTCAATATCTCTCTGAGCAGCATGGGCGTCTCGAACTTGTTTTTGAAGCATTTCTTCTTTCTGAGAATAAGAAGTGGAAGAAGTAGCGAGCTCTTTTTTAAGTCTTTCAACTTCAGCTTCAAGCTTCACATAACCATCGCTAATGCTTTTCATCTCCGCGTCATGCTGCTTACGCCATTTGTCCCACTCAGATTTATCATTTTCCATGGTCATCATCGCCTCAAGGTTCATATGGTTGACCCTTTGAAGTTCATCAACCAGCTTCTGCCATCCAGACATTCTTTCGATGTCAAGTTTCACAGCATCGACATTTTTCAGCATCGCCTGCTTATCAATGGGGACCAAATCCAAATCAAAACGCACTCCTTTCAGACACCAATTCGGAAATCGGCTCTGGAGTGTGGGAGGACCATCTCCAGCTTGGTACTGTGGCCTATTAATGATTGTCTGGATGTCAGATTCCTTAAGGGCAGGGGAACTGGAAGATGTATTAGGAGGAATAGAAGCGGTAGTCTTTTCCAAGATATTAGATGTATCTTTCTCGTCAAGTCTGACCCGTTTACTGGAATCATCAGAAGTGTGACTCTTCCCCTTATCATCGTAAGATTTCCTTTTATAAGGATCGTCGCTTCTGCGGGAAGAGTCACGTCGCTCGTCCCTACTCCCATAGTATTCCTCATCTTCTCTCCGGCGACGCTCTTCATGAGCTCGCCTCTCATGAGCCTTTCTGGCAGCTCTCTCCTCATCAGTTTCTTTCACGGCACTAATATAACTCCTAAAGTCATAAGCCTCACGGCTTCCGTAACGCTGGAATTTGTTGTAGTAAGAGCCGCTTCGCCCCATCAGAGAACCTGAAATTGAAGAAAAAGACCAGTTTTAGAAATCCTCAAGTTGAAGAAGCTAAGTGCATATAAGTGCCAAAATTCTAAGTGTGTGTGATGTGCAAACTACACGCATCAAACTACAAACCACTTTTGGGTGTAGAAATGGCAATAAGTTGTGTGGAAGGCGTTGTGGTTTGTTGCAAAGAAGAAGTTGCTTCGACAACAGGAGGGACCACTTTAGAAACATCATCTTTAAAGAGCTCCTGAGAGGTTATCATGATGTCGCTCAGACTGTCGAAAGTATCATCGCCATGGTGCATGGGAGAATTATCTTTTTCAACTTCCACCTCAGCCGTCTTTTCAAGAGTGTGAAGATTTTCCTCCTCTTCAATAACCGGGGCAAGTGCTAACTTACTGGACGACCCCGCAATGTCGGTAAGAGTAGAACACTTCACCAATGAAGTCTCAACGGTAAATTCTTTCGGTGAAGGTTCTTTAGCAGAAGCGGGGGCATCTGACTCCTCAGCCGAAGAATCAGGGACTTCATTTGGCTGAGTGGAACGGGAAGGATGTAAGAGTCCAAATTCGTGGAGGAACTCATCTCTCAATAGAAATTGAACACTCCTCTCCTCGACCGGCACAGCCATAAGCTTCTCGAAGGTAGTTTTGTGACGAGTTTCCCTAGAGGGAGGAGGAAGCGCTGAAACAGTAGAAAAAGAGGTTAACACTTGACAATTTGAACTTCGAAGAATTTTAGAAAAACACAGGGAAAAGATAGATAATCGTACTTCCCACTCTCCAAATGGCGTAAAATCCCGGGGGACAACGAACAAAGAAAAACTGGCTCAGAAACCCAGGAACGCTTTCGGGAAGACCAATAATCAGTTTACGATTCCTGGCACTCCTTACAACTATGATAGAGGGATGGTCTTTGGTCTTTGTGAATGAGCATAGAAAGCAAATTTCTCCAAAACTGGGGAAACGGTCCAGCATTCTCCTAAAAAGCACACACAGTCCCAGCAGGATGGCGTAGCCATTAGGATGAAGTTGAAAAGGGGAGATAGATAATCGAAGGAGCAGTTCTCGGAGACAGTCATTAAACGGGGGAATCGCTCCACTCAAGCACATTTGGCGGTTCACTGCGATGAAGCCGTGGGGCGGCCTATCAGCAGTGTCATTTATTCCAGGGAGCAAAGCGTCAGATTCAGCGATGCCAAACTGGGTGCATAGTTGACGGAAGACTTTATGACTCAGAGTGGTAGAAATCCTTTCCGGGGGATCGTTCAGCGGGGTAGCAATTGGAAAAGCTTCTCCAGCTGATTCCAAATCTTCTTGATGGGATGCCATTCTACACAATCAGCCGAATGTTCAAAAGTGAAGGTGCATGTTTCCTAAAAGTGTAAAGTGCTGTGCAAAACTAATGAAAATAAGAAAAAGCAAGTATAACTGGAATTAAACTAACTGACAATCAGTCGATTACGAGATTTCAAAACTTGTTAATACTCAAGTGCGGTGTTAATGCAGACAAATTAGTTTTAGTTAACCATTACGATTCTGCTTTAATACTTCATTTGAGTTAGTTATTGTGTAGCATTTCACTCATATAGTTCATTTAATTTTAATCTTTATCAACTAATCTGTCATCCGATATGGGCAGTCGGTGGCAGTATATTCGTCCCAGTTTTTTGTAAATGTTATAACAGGCAGTTAGAATTATTGACAATCTATAAAAGAGTGCAACAAAATTCAAGAGTCCAAAGTTCAAACAACTCAAGTCTTAGCATTCAAGGCAGTGGGAAATTTGCTCAAGTTCTAACTCGATCACAACTTAGCGTGGGGCAGATTTTCCTAAGTCCTAACTCGTTCACGGTCTAAAAGATATGCCATGAATCAAGTTGAGTCGTAACTCTCCAATCGTACCACACATTCAAGCAAAGTGAACAAGTGCTAAGTCGCGAACGACTCAAATGGTTCCTACGAGCCAGGGTTAACTATTCTCTAAGTCATAAGTCGTGGGGATTAAAAGGGGACTTCAATTCCCTAAGTCGTAAGTCGTAACTCGGCTACGACTCAAAGCTTGGTTGCTGTAAGTGATAAGTCGATCCAGAATTTAGTCCATCTGACTCCTGACTCGTTTAATCCCTAACTCGTTAACCATATATCCATCCAACTCCTAACCCTTAACTATCCAACCCGTTAACCCATTCACCGGTTAGCTTCTTCGTCAACCCTATTTCTAAAACCACCACAGATCACAAATCATTACAATCCATATCAGGCCACCTTAATTCCATGAATATCCTACACAGCAGTATTCGCAAGGACCGAGGAAAGAATTCATGGAGAAAGGTCGAATAGCAATGGTCAGCGATTGAGAAAAGGGAGAAGACGCTTACGCGATGTAACTGGAAATGGTTGGAGGTAAATCGAGTCAAAATCGCCTTTGGAAGCTTGAGATCTTGTTAATGGCAGATACACAAATGAAACAGGTGAAGGAGAAGAGAGAACGACCTAAGCTATTTATGCCCTGGGACAGTGAAAGGTGAATCGACATATCTGACTTACGACTTATACTAAGTCGTTCGCGACCTACGACTCATCTTAAGTCGGTCACGATCTAGCGCACTCATCAAGAAGCGAGCTAAGGAAAATCGAAGCACACGACTTACGACTTAAGACGTATGCTTCGAGGGGCAAATGTTAACTCCCTTTTAGCAGCGACTTACGAGTTAAAAAGCCTAAAACCTAAGGGGACTCGACGACTTACGACCTAAGTAGTTGTTAGCCCCTAAATTACTACGACTTATGGCCTTACGACTCATGGCCTTACGACTTATGAGCTGTACGACTCATGGACTTACGAGATAAGGAGTCTACGACTCATGGACTTACGAGATAAGGAGTCTACGACTCATGGACTTACGAGATAAGGAGTCTACGACTCATGGACTTACGAGATAAGGAGTCTACGACTCATGAACTTACGAGATAAGGAGTCTACGACTCATGGTCCAGATGGTTCAGCGAGTCAAGGTCTGTACGACTCATCAGGTTTATGATTCATGGAAACGTACGACTCATAAGGTCTTACGACTCATAGGGCTTATGACTCATCAGACTTACGACTCATCAGGTTCAACGAGTCATGGAGATGTACGACTCATGAGAACTGGCGACTCATGAGGTCCTACGACTCATCACTCTTACGACTCATGAGGATCTGCGACTCATGAGAACTGACGACTCAAGAAGACCTCACGACCTAAGGACATCACAACCTAACAATGTACGAGTTAAAGTGCCTGCGAGTTAAGGAGTCTGCGACCTAAGATGTCTACGACCTAGGACTCAGTGACTTAACTTGCCCAGCGACCTAAGGCTACAGAAGACCTTGTGACCTAAGGCTACAGGAATGTCACGACCTAAGGGAAGTCGCGACCTAAGGAAGCTTGCGACCTAAAGACTCCGCGACCTAGTAGTGTTGCGACCTAAAGGCTACGACCTAAGGAAGATTCCGAGTTATGAAATGCTCCGACTTAAGAAGGTTCCGACCTAACGGGTTACGACTTAGTAGGTTTACGACTTAAAGGCTGCGAGTTAAGGTCTTACGAGTTAAGGTCTGATAAGTCGGCTACGACTTAATTCTTGTCAAAGACAGCCACAGGATGGGCCCAGAACAACCCAATCCCTTAACTCGTCACCGACCTAACCCTATCCTTTAACTCGTCACCGACCTAATCCTATCCCTTAACTCGTCATCGACCTACCCTAAGTCGGCTACGACTTAAAGACTTAGAGAAATTTCCTAAGTCCAGATCAGCTCCTATAAATACCCCATCACTTCCAACTTGGGGGGGACTTTTGGCCATTCATTTCTCCAAGCGCCGTTACGCTGTCGAAGCCTCCTCTCATTCAGCAATCAAAGATCTTCAAGCATTCGAGACACTACAACAATCTTCGAGAAGAGCTCCTTACATCCAACACGGATTCGTCGAGTTTTATCATCAAAGATCGAGCTTGTAGTCAAGAATGTTTTCATGATCAAGTTGTATTGTATTTAGAAGGATATTGTATCAAATTGTAATCGAATCAGCAATAAAAGACTATAAAGTGGATGTAGGCTCAATTACGGGCCGAACCACTATAAATCTGTTGTTCATTTACTGCTTTTCTGCTATTTTCAGCTTATACTCTGTTCCCGTACCAACGGGTGGTGCTTTCACAATTCTATTACACACACCGGGTGTTAGCGTTCACTTTTTACCATTAACACTTAGTCTAAAACCTCTAAGTGATTTTTTATAAAGTATATTTTAGATATGCCTTAGATTTTAGAAAAAGGATTTTCAAAGGATTTCTTTTCCCAAGGATTATTTTGGAAATTTTGTTTTGGGAAAGTTTTGAAATTTTCAAAGAAACATGTATACTACTACGTTGTTCGTGTTAAGAAATGTTTAGTTTATAAAAGATTAATTTTTGAAATCCTTAAATATTTATATGTATATATCAGTAAAGGCTTGATTTTGATTTTTGGAAAGGAAATAGTTTTCCAATTTGGGAAATTTGTGTTTAAAAAATATTTTTGAAAACCTTGAAAAATTTATATGTATATATAAGTTTGATTTTTAAAGGAAGTTTTGGTATGAAATAGTTTCTATTATTTCGAAACAAGTATAAATGAGCATATATTTAGCTTAGTGATTTTTCGGTTTATAAAATGGAAGTTTTTAAAATCTTCTCTCTTTAAGATACAAAGAAAATAGGAATGACATTCAATTTTATTGAGGTATGTAGTTTGAAGTGTTGTTGTACCACCAGCTATTGAAAGATATATTTCGTATGAAGTAGGCTAGAAATAGCAGCTGAAATATTTTTGGGTTTTGGAATTGTTGTTGGTCGCAACAGTTTTGTTGGGACTACTGTGAATTACTGGAGCATAGTTCAGGACTAGGCGGTAGGCTTTGACATCGCCATGGTGAGGACAGGAATTTTTCGGGTCGCGTCGAATCGAAGGAGACGGAGTGAAACGATTATTATTATTTAATCTGACCCAAATTGGGTCTAAGTTCAATTAACGCCCAAAGCCCATCTAGCGGTTGACCACTTAGCGGAAAACCTAGAATGGTCTGCCAGTTAATGAGTTTTGACACGACTTGAACATGGAACGGGACTATAAAAGTCATGTCTAAATTCTCCCGGTTGCCTTTTTTCATTCCTTCTTCCTCAACAAGTCGAACCAAATCTCCGTCCTCCTCCTCCAAGTATCAGCCTCTCTCTTCCCTTCCTTCCCTAGGCAATGCCATTTTTCCATAGGAGCAGCAGCTTTGCCTCCCCCTCGTGCTGGTTTTGCACGTTAGATCTCGCCCCACCACCGCTCCAAATCTAAACCCTATTTTCTCCCTCTGACCACTTCTTAGCCCTACACACTTTTCCACACTGTCGGTTTTTCCTCACACCAATATGGTCTAAACCCTCAAGAGGCCACTTGGCTGGACCGGAATGAGCAGAAGGTTTCACCGCTTTTGGGCTGGAAGAGTTATTCGTCGCGGTAGGATTTGCACCGATCCTATGCTTCATGACCTTTGAGCGGGAATGTTACCCATGCCGCATCTGCCTTTTCGATGTCCAGTTGGCATGGAATTTCAATGGAGAGATTAGTTTGATTCATTCGGTGGTGAAGGGTGCCTTGATTGAGCAGACTAATGATGATCTCGCTGCGATTTTGGAGGCCTCCACGAAGGACGCGGACTTGGTTGATTTTGAAGTGACCGACCCAAAGATTTTGCAGTAGATTTTTTCTCAGGATTTCGGTGTTTGGAAGATAGATAATCTACGTCTATCTGCCCATCAGGTTGTGCACATCCTTCAACATAACATCATCCATAAGACAAGGAGTTATGACCGGATTTATCACATGGTGCGAAAGACCACCTATGATAGTATTGGCGGCATCACCGTCAATTGGACCCGCACCCTTATGATGCAATTTGTTAGTTAAGGATTAAAACTCGACAGAGTCACTTTCTGTATTTTCACTTACCTACTCTCATCTTTAGGTAATACAGGTGAACCTCTATGGAGAGGCAGTTTAGTTGAAGGTTCCTTTTGCCATCATTAGAATCCTGCCTTAGGAAAATGGCAATTCCGAAGTCGTTGGAAACACCAGCAGCCCCAGCGGCATGAGATTGGGTTTATAGCCATGCTACGACCATTCAAGGACCGCAACCGAGCTCCAACTGCGGAGCAAGGCACCTCGTAGTATGTAGGCATTATTTTATGATTTATGGTGTTGTTGTATTTGCTCTTCCAACATTTGTTCTTTTCTTTTATGTTGTGAAAAAATTGATTTTGAAGGCCACATGTTAAGCGTAGGAAAGAAAAATAGAGTTAGAATTTGCGGATTTTGCAGTGCATTATGATCGACGATGCGATAAATTAAAGCGATGACAAGGGAAAAACTGTTTTAGCCTTGGAATTTCTATTTCCATACCTTATCGATGACGCGCATGAGTCTATTTTTAGACTTAATTCCATTTTAGAGCTTGAAATAAGCCTCCTTATGCATTTTATGCATGGAAAATTTGGAGTAAATCCGGAACAGCGAGAAAATTTCCACTGTATAGAAAGATTATAAAGTGGTAAGAATGTTAAATTCTCCACCTAAATTCCTTTTTCTGGTATAGGAATAAAGTTTAGGAAGCGATTTTTCGACATGTTAGATTTTTGGATGGTAGAAATGGATGCAAAATTGGTTGCTTCATACTTCTATTCGTAGGAGTATGAGATTTTGGTTTAAAAGATTTTTCAAAAGCTGCATATATATATAGAACTGTTAGTATGCATATAGGTTGTTTAAATCATATTTTTCAAAATGTTTTCAAAGAAATGCATTCATATAAGAGGATCGATTTAGAATTATTTTGCATACATATTCTATGTGTGGTGATATAGTAATACACTATGCACTTGTGCACATTTGGTTGCAAAAATTGGCTGTATGCTTATTGGTTGTGTAGTTTTGGATAATTAGGAGCCAAAACCATGCCTTAGTCATTGGTGAAATTTTGGGGACGAAATTCTTTTCAAAGGGGGTAGAATGTAACATCCTACAATTTGGCATTAGTTATTTAATTATTTAGTTAGTTAATTAATTAGGCTCCAAAAATGGAATTTGTGAAAACAATAGAATTTAACCACAAAACTTAGATCATTGCATTCATGGCGAAATTCTGAGCAACTTTCGTATTTGGAGTTCTGCAATCGGAGTCCAAACGAAGAAGTTATAAACAAAAAACGAATTCGGAACGAAAATAATTCGATTGGATAAATTAACATTTATTAATTAATCATCCAGGCATGACCTGTCATTGGGACCGGTCGACCCATATCAGTCGACCAATGCTCCATGGGCGGTCGACCGGTCGCCTTTAGGCGGCTACAATAAACCTAGGCTGCAATGGCCTGAATTTTATATATTTCGAACTAACGGCTCTGGTTGAATCTTGCACCTATAAATATAGGCCTAACCCTTCCTAATCTTCTCATATTTTTCTGAATAGAGCAATGAAGCTCTACCATTTCTTCTTCTCTACTTTCTTTCTAAATTATAAAAATAAGATATTTATATCTTTATTCATACAAAATGGAGAAGAATAGAAATCTAATAAAAAGTAGAAGAGAAGAGGATCAACTATACGCGCATTTGAGGTAATTTATATATATTTATATATTTGTATCTATTTTCTCTTCTAATCTCGAATCTCCTCTCAAATTTGTAACTCTGATGTATGTATATACCATTTTTATACATATTTCTTGGATTAGAAAGGATTTGGAAATGAATCAAAGGTTCTACTTTAGATCTGGAGATTTGGATTGCTTTTAAAAGGTGAGTGGGAATTTTTTTTTTATGATTTTGAATCTATTCCGTTGTTACACGTTTGATTTTTATGTCTAAATCAATTTTATTTATGAATTGTAGGCTTAAATTAATGTAGAAGTTGAATTTTGAAGTTGGTAGAGACGCACCCCTTGTTTTAGTCAGAATGAGTCCCTGGGACCTTGAGATCTTAGCTTCCGCCGATAGTGAACTATTAAGGATCACATCCCATGCTTCTACATTATAGCCTACAATTGATTCAGCTTCCACTTCTGGGAGATCAGATGGAACTCGATTAGTTTCTGCTAGATGAAACTATTGCATACATATTCTTGTTTTAGATCTAACCTGACATATGTTTACACCAAGATCTGGAAATTAGTCCCAAAGATTTAGAATTTGAAAGTTGTATCTTTATTTGGCTGTAAAATAGGTTTTTTGGATTATTGCCCAATTTGTGCTATGTTGAAGATTTTCCATAGTTTAATTTGTGGGAAGAATATCCATTTGATTTTTGTAAATTTGTTTACTTTTTCCACTTTTCATTCAAAAGGGCGACGTTTGATTTAACAATGAATACCCATAAACAAAAAGAAAATAGATGTGTAAAGTATAGATTTATTCTCCATAATTTACACTGTCAATTCCAATTAAAAAGAAATTATCCATTCCTTTTAATTTCAAACGGAGTCAATCTTTCCTTTTTGTATTAAACAAATTTATGGAACATGAAAATAGGCACAAGGATAAACTTAGAAACTTTTTTAGGCCCGAAAGACAGTAAGTTTATTTTTTTGGCTGAAGGACAATGCTAGTTATAACTAGCATTTTGTATAGTGTAAAACTGAATATAATGCTAGTTATAACTAGCATTTTGTATAGTGTAAAAGTTGAATATAATGCTAAATATAACTAGCATTTGTCCTTCAGCCTAAAAATAAAACTTCATGTCCTTCAGCCTATTTTTTTTTCAAAGTTTGTCCTTTTCCCTAATTCTCTCTTTATGGAAATCATACCGAAAAATCTTCCTAAGGAATTTAAATTCAGCAAATAAATATGGAAAGCATATTTACATATTTATGACTATAATATATTTGGTTATGAATAGGTAGTATTTTAAGGCAGTTTATACTTATTATTGCGTTAATAAAGAAGAATAGCATTTATTCGTACGTTATTTATGCATAACGTACATTAGTTATTATTATATTTAGGGAAGCAAATAGTTAGAATTAGAAAAGGTAGTAATTCATATTAATTGGAAATAAAAAAGGAATTTCTATTAAATAATTAAAATTAAATAAAAGATTGCAACCTAAAATAATGGGCAATTAACGAGAAAAAATGAACAACGTTAAATTAAGGGTTACAATTAATAGGGACGAGTGGATTAATAGGACTGATAAAAATAGAATAGATATAAAAGGTTACTAATTTGAAACTAGTAATCAGATATAAATGTCTTAGGAAATATCTGTTAGGATCTTATGAACAAATTGACATTTTTGAGCATTAAAAAGGGATTTATGGGTAGATAAGCATTTAAGGTAAACCTTATTGCCTTAAATAAAAAGGGAATTAGTAAGGTAAGTCCAATATCAACCTAAGATAGTATAAATAAAGACTTATGATAGTTAATTGGACTTAGTAGGTTAGTGATGCGAGGTCAGTAGAGTCACTCAATAGAAGACTGCCCTTCGCTCTAAGGCTACCAACAGTCAGGTGCAATTACTACTGATGTGAGATATTACTAATCCTATGACTTGTGACGACGTAAGAAATTGGACTTGCTTTCTTAATTGGATAATATTAAATGGTCCAAATTTGGAGTTAGAAGCGGCAAGCGATATCTTTAAAAATCTTTACTTCAATGTTGAGGTATAAGTGGCTATCTTAGGGCCCGCCTCCCAATCGAAAGAAGTAACCTAATGAGATTCCATATTTATAATTAAGAGTGATGATGGATACCTTGGGAAGGGTTCACTTCGGGTTTGAGTTACTAAGTGACTAATCTAGGGTTCTTCTCTCTCTTATAAAGAATTACTAAGTAGCCTAATGATATTTCCAAGCAATGTCAGCTAGATATTACCGGTGGGGAGAACGCCCTGGGGTTAGGTATTAATTGGCAAAGGCCTACCTATAAAATAGGTGTTAAATGATTTAAGGCCTACCTAGTCCTTATTAATGAGGAATTATGGGGCTTGGGTACAGTCTCTCACATTGCTAAGACTTTAATAACAATAGATGCTCTAGTATTATAGCTATTATAAATTATAAGACCATAGATAATGGTCAAAGGTCTTTGTAGCTAGGACTAATAGACCAATAATGAGGATGCTAGAAGTCCATCTCGGGAATAAGTCTTAAATGACCGAGTCTACCTCGATTGAGTTCTTAAATGGCAAAGTATGCCTATTTCTCTTTTAAAAGTATTATGTGGTGACAGTAGAAGCCTGCTTCATATTTAGAAGTATTAAGTGGCAAATGGGTATGGAAGTATTGGTGGTTGATAAGGCTTCGTCGATATTTCGTACCTAGGGAATGGATAGGTAAGTAATCGTGTGTGCATTGCAAGGTTAGATTAGAATTACTAACCATAAAAGACAAAAATATTAAATGGAAACCAATCAGTATAAATTTACGTTATGGGCAGTTTATTGATTTTTTGGCCACCAGAATGTTGTTCTGACCCCCTCCTCATTACAACTTACAGGATAGATTTAGAGGAACAGATCACTGGAGCTAGATGTGTTTAGTTGTTAAAGAAGTCTTCTTTTCTCTCATGCTCAATGCTGATGTGACAATTTGGTATTCCAGGAATACTATTAATTCCATGATTGTAGTCATAATCAGTATTCTTATCCTATTATTGTTTCCGCTGTTAGTTTAGATTTTATCAAACTCTGATAATACTCAGGCTTATTTGAAGGTACCAAATCTAACGATATGTTCTTTAATGGACTTCAGTTTCGATATTTTTCGAAGTTTAGGCCTATTAAGGTACGGGTTGTTACAAAACGAGTCGTTAAAAACCTTCACGAACTGGTTTGATACTGCGGTTACTGAAGTGAGCAATCCAAATGAAAATATTGTATTCATGGATTTTACTTTTAGTTATCCATCTGGACACAGACTTTGGAAGATGGATTAAGATGAAATAACCAACCACCATGAAGGAGTTCAACCAGAAGATGAATATGTATCTTAGATTGGAAGAGGCGGATGCATTGGAAGGCAAGACTGCCAGTGTTTAACCAAAGGAGGTAGTTCAGGGCAATGTAGATGTCAACCAGGATGGAAACAATTCTAGAGCCATGCCAGGAAATGAAGGGATAGATGGAAATCATAAAAGGAAAAAATAGACCACTAGTAGGCACGATAGGAATGGAAAGCGGATCAGGAACCTGAGACCCGAGGAGTATACACTGGTGAACGACAACCTAGAGAACACCTACCTTGCAACTCAGGGAACTGATTGATACAACAAGCGTCCTAGGAAGGAATAATCTAAGCAATAGAAGCAATCAGGGAAGTTCTGCGATTTCCACAAGACTCGCAAGTATAACATGAATGAGTGTCAATATCTAAAAGATCTGATTAAGTAGTTCATTAGGAACAACAGGCTCCAGCAGTACGTGAAGAAATCTCAAAGCTCTGACCAGCCCGTTAGACCTCAAGTTCCAAGTACTCAAGGGAACCAACCTGGACTAACCAGAGAAGGATCCAAACAGATGGAACAGAGATTAGTTATCGGCACTATTTCTGAAGGACCTTACCCAGCATAGAAAAGTTGAAGGGAGATGGAGCGATACACGAGTTCACTAAAGCACGCTCCGAAAGAAACTTGTTTTTTAACTATGGATGGTGCCCCAGCAAAGCAATAGAGGACATTAATTGATGATATATTGTTTCAAAGCCGAGGCACTGAAGGAGTAGAATCGTTGACTCTTGACCCGATGGTGGTAACCGTTGGAATCGAGGCAGCGGTTGTACGTCGAACACTGGTAGATAGTAGAAGTTCTGTCAACATCTTGTTCGACATATGTTCGACTAGATGAAGATCAACATAAATGATGTGTCTGCTTGCCAAATGATAATCCTGGGCTTTACGAGAGAACCCAGACAGCCAGTCTGGACAATTAACTTGCCTGTTGAGCTCAGAGAAGGAGAATGAAGGGTAGTCCTTATCCAAACCTCGTGGATGAAATGTCAGCTTAAAACACTTTCCTGGAGTGACCGGCCCTTGCTAATTTTAGGATCGCTTTGGCTCCATGGTGCCTTACCATGAAATTCCTAGTTGAAAATGGAGTCGAAGTGGTAAAGGGAGACCAAAGCGCTGTAAGAGAATGTTATATCGTTGTATTGCGTGAATCAAAAAGAAAAGAAAATGGGGAAAATGTGGGGAACTCCCTCCACATTCGCGAACCGTCAGCATAGCAATCACAGAACTGCTCCTAGCTTGGGGACCATAGCCGATTCGATAAGGCTTTGGTCCCTAGGAATAAGAGTTCAGGGAAGGAACAGATGGCATCGGCAGAGATTATGGTGTCTATCACTGTCGACATGGATGACCCAACTCAAGTCTTAAAGACAAGTGTTATCCCGCCTTTTGGCAAGGCCAGGACACCAAGAAATTGATTGGATTCCAAATATTGCTTGTCATGAATATCGATGAATTTTGTCTGAGTCCGGATCGAGCTACAAATGATAAGACATGACTAGGAGAGCAAAGGAAGCCAACGTTCCAAGTTTCAAGACAATCTGAGTTCATATGCTCAAATTATGATGGATACGAGTTGGAGGGAAAAGCATGTTTTCGTATCCATCGACGATGTGTTTTTCGTATCCATCAGGGAACACTGTTTCGTATCGATAAAGGTGGCCATGTTTCGAATCCGTCAAGTTCGTATCGATGGATTTCGTGTCCATCGATAATTGGTACAACTCGATTCGATTGGTCGAGTGTCTACTTCGTATCCATCCAGCTCGTGTCCACCATCCACTTCGCATCGGCAAGTCCCCATGGCTTCGTAACGATCAGGTTGGCAACGTTCGAACCCATCGAGTTCGCATTGGTCAGATTCGTGTCCATCAACGGTTGACGTGTCTCGCAACCATCAGCTAGTGTCTACTTCGTGTCCATCGGACCATCGCTCTTCGCATCCATCAGAGAACCTCACTTCGAATCCAGGCCCATTGACTTATTCGTATCCAACAAGTCAATTGACTAGGGTGACGTGTACTCCATCGAACCAAACGAGGCGAGATACATGGAGTCGAAGCGGTCAATGCGGAGTGAATACTGGATCGAAACGAAGTGCGCGCGCCACATCATCTCAGAAGCACGTGCATTGATCGATACGATGAGATCAACTCGATCCCAGAGAGTCGAACGAAACAGCCAGCGATGAACGCCATTTCGTATCGACGATATCTCGCAATCCATTGATGGTATTGCATGGGTTGGGATTATAAATCCTTCTATTTTCATCTATTAAACAGTATTTAAGTACTTCAAGTACTTGGAACCCCACTTACCATTTTTTTTTTTGATTCCATTTAGATATGGTATCGATATAGGATGTTCCCACCCAAAGAAAACTCTCTTACTTTATCTCGGTTTCTCTTTTTAAAAAGTAATTAAATTAAATACAAAAAAAATTATTCAACAGGCTCTAGAAGGAATTCCTGGAGGACCTTATGAGAATTTAGAAGTCCGACGTTTTGATAAAGCAAAAAATGATCCAAATCCAATGAGATTTTCATGGAAGCTTGCATACACACTGAAGAATGTCCCTGCCAAATTTTAGATTAATTGGACATCATCTTGATCGATACGAAATGGATTCGTATCGATCGCAGATCGAGGCGAAACTTCCTGGAAATGGTCGCATGGGCCCCCTCACGTGCCAGACCATGTCTCCCGAAGTTTGAACGAGATCTGAGCCTCCTACGCCTATAAATAGAGCCCCAGAGCATACAGAAAAGGGATCTTTTGATTCTGAAGCGTCCAAACTCTGCCGGATTGAGATCTGCATCTTATTCCTACTGTTGAATTCGAATTCCAAACTGTAATTCACTGTTGTCCGCTGAAATTGCTTGTAATCATTGAAAGAGAATCAATAAAATCATCAAAACTTCATAGTGGACGTAGGCATTACGCCGAACCACTCTAAATTGCTTGTCTTTGCATTTTACATTTCTGTTTGTTGGAGTTTTTGTTAGATAATCTCTGTTTTACATTTACATTCTTCATTTTATCTCTTCAAATAACTCCCGAAGAGTGTTGTGCCCATTTTTGGTACAAACACGTTGGTGCTTTCACTGAGAAAACCAGTTTTTTCTCCTGCTCCTTGGATCTACCGTCGATACCAGATTGCATAAATCGAAGAGGAAGATCCAGATATCTGATCCAGAATCCTACCATTCTATTCAGATTTGCGTAAAATCTAGGAAAGGACTCCACCACCAAAAATGGTAGCACAAGAACTGCCGCTACCGCCGCTGATCAAGAAGGCCGGGATAGACAGAATCCTACACAGCAGCCTTCTTCCAATCAAGACAACACTTCTCACTCAGATCCATCAGGACCAGTCACCCAGCAAGAGTTTCAAGTGTTGCTCCAGGAACTGACCCAAAGCCGGCAATAGTTGGCTGAACAGTTGCGCGCCAATGTTGAACTGACCAACCAATTAAACCGCCAGGGCCACAGAAGGTCCAGGAGGGATGATGTTTCCCGTGCATCTACTGAAAGTTCAGCTTCGTCTGACTATCACCACAGGTCTACCCGTCCCCGGCTAGAGGGGAGTCGCGCTCAAACTACTGGATATCAACCCGCCTTGACCGTTGGGCAATTGAGGACAGGACCGTCGACCAGCTTCCAAACAGGACCCTTGACACGAGGAGGCACTGCTCCACAGTACACCACGGACAACCGCGCCACAACCGCCGCGGTAGAAACAAGGGTTGATACCCGGGATTTGTCAGAGCCGAACAATCAACAGCATGGACATACTCTTGAACCGTATGTCCCGGAAGACGCTGAGCCAAGGAGGTGAAATGCGGACCGTCGACAGCGCCCGGTCCAAACTCGCACTGTGGAACTCGACCACACCTTAGCTCAGCAAGCCCAGAATGTGCCAGTGTCAGACATTCAACTCCGTATTCCCAGAGTGCGAAACGGAGTATAAACATTCGACTCCGTATTCCCGTAGTGCGAAGCGGAGTGTAAACATTCAACTCCGTATTCCCAGAGTGCAAAACAGAGTATAAACATTCGACTCCGTATTCCCAGAGTGCGAAACGGAGTATAAACCATCAACTTCGTATTCCCAGAGTGCGAAACGGAGTATAAACATCCGACTCCGTATCCCCAGAGTGCGGGGCGGAGTATGTCATATCAGCTCCAAGCTCCCGGAGTGCGAGCCAGAATATGAACACTAACTCCAAACCCCCAGGATACGGGTTGGAGTACCAACAGAAATCTTAAGTTCCCAGAGTGTGAACAACCGCTTACGAGATGACTTGTATCCCCAGAGTGTGGATGAAACGATTCATAAGGAAACAAGTGTAGTTCGACCGCTCGGTCCACACTCAGTGCGATCACAAGCTGATCATCATAACTTAACCCCGGAACTTGGGGGCAGGTACAAGTGTTAATCACTACCCGAAACTGTATGATGTTCAGCTCCGATTCAATCTCCGATCACAACTCAAGTTCGAGATTTCCAGACTTGGCAGACAAAACAAGCTTTGCTTAAACGTTAAAATAATGCAAGTACACCGGACTGAAGTTCGAACACTGCAACATTTAAGCATAAAGGGAATTTAAGTTGAAACAAGAAGACAAAATTTTATTTCAACTAATCAAAAGCAATGGTTCATACACGAGCCTTTCAAAAAAAGTCCTACTAGCAGGGGCCGAACCCGCATCTAAACACGGCCTACAAAAAGAAAAAGATAACAAAATTCCTGACTATAAAAGGGAAACACATGCCTAAAAAAGTCTATCTAATCCTTCTTTTTCCTCAGTTTCTTCTTCTTCGAGGAGCTACTGGAGCCACCAGTGATCTTTCGTTTAGAGCCTTTCTCCTTAGGCGGGCTCCCCTCGGACGAAGGCATGATGTCGACATCATCCTCCGAGCTGGAATCTATGGGGATGCTTCCCGCAGGAGGAGTTGGAGGAACAGGATCTACAGCTGGGGGCGGGGCTGGTGCACTAACATCAACAAGCGTGCCCCCGGGAGATACAATCATAAGGGGAGTAGGTCCCTGTGCTACTGCTCCACCGTCCAAGCTGCCACTATGCGCCGCCGCCGCCATCTCGGCATTGATCTCAGCCAACATCATTGCTTCTCGTTGTGCTCGGGCCTCACTATGCGATGTAGTGGTCTGGGTTAAGATATCAGAAACAGATGAGAATCCACCCGGGCCGAACGGTAAGTCTGCAAAAGGATCACTCTGTCGGCCGAGGAGCTCGTTTATCATTTGTTCATCTAAGGAAAGTGAGCTCCCCTGAGTTACCTCGACCGACGCAACTGTCACAACGGAGGTCGCCTTAGAAATGATTGCCTCCGGCACTTGGCATGATTCCTGGGCTACGGGAGGCGCCGCTGGTGCAACTTTAGTCACTGATCAAAGAGATAGAAACATTTTGTTAGTGTACACTTCTATACAAGTTCTTCAGTCCAAATATACAAGAAATTAGTTCAGAGTACCTTCCTCAGGTTGGCTCGAGGTCGTCTGAACGATTTCAAAAGGATGCTCCTTAATAGGAGATAGATGTGGTCGGTCTGGATCATATGTCGGTATAGGCTGGGAGTCGATCATCGGAGCTGGCTCAGATTGAGATGACACGACAATCTCAGAACTCGTAATATGGTGCTCAGCACCGGAGCTATCTCCAACTTCCTGAGACTGGGCGCCAAGCCTCTCCTTCTCGTGAGAAATCATGGAGCCATGGAGAACTTTCTTCTCGTCATCATTGAGTATGCGGTTCTCCAGCTCAAATTCATCGATGGCTTCATCAGGGTGCCCAGATTTCTCCTCCTCAACCAGTAGGTTCCAAGCATTGTAGAGATGCGTTGGGTAATCATCGAGCCATGTCAAATCTCGGTGCCTTAGCACGTTGGCATTGTAAGTGACAAGTAGCTCTTCTACTTCGGCCTCAATCCTGGCCTTCGCCTGTCGTACCTTCTCATCAACCCCAGCCTCAGCTTCACAGACTTTTTCCATGGCCACTTCTTTCTCCTTCCGAAGCACCACCGCCTGATCGCAGGCCTCCTGCGTAGAGACGTTAGCCGCATCTTTCTCCTTCGCCATTTCAGAGAACTTTGATTTTAGCTCATTAAGCTCCTTGAGAGCCGCGTCTCTTTCGGTAGTAACGGTGGTGTTCCTGTGACCCATGTCCTTGATTGCGGTATAGTGTTCTTGTTTCATCCTGGTCATGGCCGAGTTTACCTCATCGACCTTTTTAAAAGCTTCCATTTCAGACTTACGGGAAGACTCAGCCTCAGTATTGAGCACTTTCATGATTCGGTCTTTATGACCCAGCTCCTTCTCTAGCTTTTCGATGGCAACACCCCGATCGAATGCTATTTTAGATGCTTTCCTCGCGGCCCTTGCCCACTCCTTGTATTGAAAGAATATGTCCGCAACATAATCATGGATAGTGTTTTCAGCTGTTGGCGGTATTCTTTTCAGATGCGGAGGAAAGACATAACAATCAAAGCAGATGTCAGGAAATTCCTTCCTCATTTGTGCAAGTTTAAGTGCTCCTTCCTCGATCGAATCAGTCATGACCGGTGTAGTAGTTGAGGAGGTGGCTATTTCAGTCCCGCGTGGAGGATCGGACCTCGAAGCTTGAGAGGTGGCTTAGGCCGTGAAGTTTCAGGAGGACGGGCAACTACTACCGTGGGCGGTGCGGAAGTCCTGGGAGGAGGAGAGCGAGATCGGGATCGGTGCACATATCCCCTGTCTCTATCGGACCTCTCCTGACCAGAGTGTCCTGAATCATAATCCCTCTCTCCCTCTCTCCTGCGTGGCTCATAGTAACGGCGCTTGTTGCGCAAACTGCCCAGCACAGTGCCTCGTCCAGGCATCGTACCTGAAAAATAGAATACGGAAGATCAGTAACCGTTTATGATATACTGTTTATAGTTAGAAAATTGTGTTGTGCCGTGAAGAGTGTATGGATGTGTAAACCCCCGGACCAACCAGAAGTGTCGGTCGCCCTAGTAGGAAGAGGCTCGCTAACGTCAAAGGTATGCTGCAGTTCATCCAATTCAACATCATGTTGTGCAGACGCGAGGTCTGGAATTGGAAGGTCAGCGAGCCCTTCGAACTGATTTTCGGCTTGCAGGGAGGGTGCCTCCGAGATTCTAACTCCTGAAAGAGGGCGGTATAAAACCACAGACTTCCGCCTCCCGGATTTGGGCTGTTTAAAGGCCACTGCCTTGCCTTTTCTCTTCTCATCGGAATCTGGGGTTGCATCAGCGGGCCCGACCAACGGTTCCTCATCGGTATGAGTTCTTTCGGAGTCGGGTTCCTCGATTACTACGACTTTGGGTTTCTTTCTCTTAACTTTTTCTCTTGAGACAGTCTTTAGTGCGCCATCAAGCCTTATGCTCTGCCTCCGCCCAATCAGCCCGAGAATTCTGAGATTCTGGTCCGTCAACAGCAATTCAATATTCCTTTCTTCACCCGGAATTTCTTGAAGAACCCGGACAATCTCTTTATAGTAACCGCCTTCAGGTCGCTGGATTATTGCTGAAAGAAAAGAAAAAAGCAAACATAAGTTCAATTTCATTAATGAATTGCCTAGTCAACTACTTGGGAAAGAGACGATACTCACGTCTGAATAGCCATCTTCTGGCAGACCCTGGAGGGCAACAGACGTAAATCCACTCCGACTTGAAGTAGCTCAGTCTAGTCCAGGACCCCGTAACCACTTGGCAGTTTCGTACGGACTCCAGGAATGTAAAAGATGGATTGTCAGTCCGGCTCTTGAAATTAAACAAGTATCTTATGTCGGTCATACGGGGAGGACGATGGAGGTACTCCATAAATGCAATGAACAAGCTGTTGAGCGAAGCGTATCCATTCGGGTGTAGCTGAGACGGGGTGATCCCCAGATAAGCCAACACTTCCCTTATATAGTCATTGAACGGGGGAAGCGTCCCGGCTGCACACGCATGACGATTGAATGCGGTATATCCTTTTGGGGGATTATGTGGTCTATCATCTGGCCCCGGCAATAACACGTCATCCATCGACAGATGGTGCCGTAAGCATATCCTCCCTAACATATCTTCGGAAACATTTGACGGGACCGAGTCAGGTGGACTATTGATGAAGGACGCGTCAGGCAACTCGTCCGGAGCTGGACCGATGACTTCGGCCTTGATGTCCTGGATCTCAAGTCTTGGAGTTTCTTGCTGCTGTGAACTTGACGGTTCCAGGACTAACTAACTCATGAGAAATCATCATTAGACGATAAAAAGCCCGTGCATCCCCCAGTGTAGAGTGTATGGATATGTTGTGCAGTGCAAGTGTTATGCATAACTTGAACAAATAAATTTCTACGAAATAAGCCTAAGTGTGTGAACAAAAAACTCTGAGAGTCAGGCTGGAAATGACCGTCATCGCTGACCGTCACAACCGCGCCATCCAGATACTGACGTTCGATTCAGATTAAAGTTCGTTATGATTTGTTGGGTTACAGTTCCATCTACGAGCGTCAAAAGGCAGTCAGATGTGCAGTGCTGTGATCAAGTTTGATTATGCAATATAGGAGCTTGTAGGAATCAGGTGTGTAGTTTAATTATCAAGTCCAGATATGCAGGAATGAAGTTCATCGGAATCATGTTTTCAAGTGCTCAGGATTTTGTATCCGTCAAAGGGAGAGTTCAAATCGATCCTAGGAGACTCGTTCGAATCCATTAGGTTATAAGTTCGAACCGATACTAAGCGTCGTGCTTCGAATCGATCATCGGTAGTCTGGTTCGTATCGATCGTAGTATGTGCGCTTTCGTATCGATCATTGGTGGCCTGGTTCGTATCGATCGGGAGGGCTTTAGCTTTGCATCGATAACACTCGAGTCGATAATTTTCGTATCGGTTGCAGTGGCGAAATTCGTATCGATCTAAAGCTAGGGGCTTCAAAGTAGTCATTGACTTATTATCAGTTACTTCATGTCGATACGACCCATCACCACAACCATCGATTCAAAATCACATCGTCTCCACTGACATATCCCAAGAATCGATGCGAAATCCAAGAAAATACCATTGATCTCATCAATTCGAACATGGCTCCGATAATCGATTCGAAATCGCCTTTTCCACCCTTTCTTTTCCAATCTGCAAAAATCGCCATGGCCATCATATCTTCGAGCCAGATCTGGTTTTACCAGTTGCCAGAAGGGAAGATTGATGGAGAAAGAGTGGATTCATGACGACCTTATCATTTAGATTCACAGTCGCTTACCTAGGAATTAAGATTCGAAGATCCGAAGAAATGAGTTTGACCGAGTCGAGGGTACGGAGATGTTATCTCTTCTTGGATCGATCACAAAAAGAACAGAGAGCAACAATAAAAATAGAAGGTAAAAAAGTGAAAAATGATGAAGTCCTAGGTATTTATATGGAGCCTAGGGTAGAACCGAGTCGATTCGACTCCCAGCAACCTGACCGGTCGCAACCAGTCAAACAGTGCATCGAAACGAAGGCTCGTTTCGAATCCACCAGACTTCATCGATTCGAAGCGCACAGAGAAGCCACCTGAAGACGATGGACTCCATCGATTCGAAGAATCCGTTTTATGAGCCATCGATTCACAACAGAGCAGGTTTATCGATACAGACACAGTATTCGTATCTGTTAGAATCCATCGATACAGATAATCATTTCGTATCCATCAATTCAACCCGCATCGATACGAAAAAATACTTTCCAACTTTTTGCATCGATTTATGAGAGGATCGATATAAGAGGATAGTCAAAAACAACCATCAAATGTCGTTTCAACTCAGATTTCAAATCAGTTCGGGAGAGAATCGAGGCGAAATTCAATAACGAGCTAAACTGGCAACGACTCGCAAACTTGCAGCTTTTCAAAGCACGTCATGTTTTCACAAGACGTACTTTGGGGGGCAAAATGTTATCCCGCCTTTTGGCAAGGCCAGGACACCAAGAAATTGATTGGATTCCAAATATCGCTTGTCATGAATATCGATGAATTTTGTCTGAGTCCGGATCAAGCTACAAATGATGAGACATGACTAGGAGAGAAAAGGAAGCCAACGTTCTAAGTTTCAAGACAATCTGAGTTCATATGCTCAAATTATGATGGATACTAGTTGGAGGGAAAAGCATGTTTTCGTATCCATCGACGATGTGTTTTTCGTATCCATCAGGGAACACTATTTCGTATAGATAAAGGTGGCCATGTTTTGAATCCATCAAGTTCGTATCGATGGATTTCGTGTCCATCGATAATTGGTACAACTCGATTCGATTGGCCGAGTGTCTGCTTCGTATCCATCCAGCTCGTGTCCATCATCCACTTCGCATCGGCAAGTCCCCATGGCTTCGTAACGATCAGGTTGGCAATGTTCAAACCCATCGATTTTGCATTGGTCAGATTCGTGTCCATCAACGGCTGACGTGTCTCGCAACCATCAGCTAGTGTCTACTTCGTGTCCATCGGACCAGCGCTCTTCGCATCCATCAGAGGACCTCACTTCGAATCCAGGCCCATTGACTTATTCGTATCGAACAAGTCAATTGACTAGGGTGACATGTACTCCATCGAACCAAACGAGGCGAGATACATGGAGTCGAAGCGGTCAATACGGAGTGAATACTGGATCGAAACGAAGTGCACGCGCCACATCATCTCAGAAGCACGTGCATTGATCGATAAAATGAGATCAACTCGAAGCCAGGGAGTCGAACGAAACAGCCAGCGATGAACGCCATTTCGTATCGACGATATCTCGCAATCCATTGATCCAAATCCAATGAGATTTTCAGGGAAGCTTGCATACACACTGAAGAATGTCCCTGCCAAATTTCAGATTAATTGGACATCATCTTGATCGATACAAAATGGATTCGTATCGATCGTAGATCGAGGCGAAACTTTCTGGAAATGGTCGCGTGGGCCCCCTCACGTGCCAGACCAAGTCTCCCGAAGTTTGAACGAGATCTGTGCCTCCTACGCCTATAAATAGAGCCCCAGAGCATACAGAAAAGGGATCTTTTGATTCTGAAGCGTCCAAACTCTGCCGGATTGAGATCTGAATCTTATTCCTACTGTTGAATTTGAATTCCAAACTGTAATTCACTGTTGTCCGCTGAAATTGCTTGTAATCATTGAAAGAGAATCAATAAAATCATCAAAACTTCATAGTGGACGTAGGCATTACGCCAAACCACTCTAAATTGCTTGTCTTTGCATTTTACATTTCTGTTTGTTGGAGTTTTTGTTAGATAATCTATGTTTTACATTTACATTCTTCATTTTATCTCTTCAAATAACTCCCGAAGAGTGTTGTGCCCATTTTTGGTACAAACACGTTGGTGCTTTCACTGAGAAAACCAGTTTTTTCTCCTGCTCCTTGGATCTACCGTCGATGCCGGATTGCATAAATCCAAGAGGAAGATCCAGATATCTGATCCGGAATCCTACCATTCTATTCAGATTTGCGTAAAATCTAGGAAAGGACTCCACCACTAAAAATGGTTAGCACAAGAACTTCCGCTACCACCGCTGATCAAGAAGGCCAGGATAGACAGAATCCTACACAGCAGCCTTCTTCCAATCAAGACAACACTGCTCACTCAGATCCATCAGGACCAGTCATCCAGCAAGAGTTTCAAGTGTTGCTCCAGGAACTGACTCAAAGCCGGCAATAGTTGGCTGAACAGTTGCGCGCCAATGTTGAACTGACCAACCAACTAAACCGCCAGGGCCATAGAAGGTCCAGGAGGGATGTTGTTTCCCGTGCATCCACTGAAAGTTCTGCTTCGTCTGACTATCACCACAGGTCTACCCGTCCCCGGCTAGAGGGGGGTCGCGCTCAAACTACTGGATATCAACCCGCCTTGACCGTTGGGCAATTGAGGACAGGACCGTCGACCAGCTTCCAAACAGGACCCTCGACACGAGGAGGCACTGCTCCACAGTACACCATGGACAACCGCGCCACAACCGCCACGGTAGAAATGAGGGTTGATACCCGGGATTTGTCACAGCCGAACAATCGACAGCATGGACATACTCCTGAACCGTATGTCCTAGAAGATGCTGAGCCAAGGAGGCGAAATGCGGACCGTCGACAGCACCCGGTCCAAACTCGCACTGTGGAACCCGACCACACCTTAGCTCAGCATGCCCAGAATGTGCCAGTGTCAGACATTTCGACCATGATACGCCAGATGATTCGCGAGAGTCAGGGGCTCACTAATGATGACTGGGGAATCTCCCGTAGTCATACCCCTTTCACAGACGAGATATTGTACGCTGAACCCCCTCGGCGATTCAGAAAGCCAACTCTTCCAATGTACGAAGGGAATAGTGACCCCAATCAACATATTTTGAAATATGAATGGTCAATGAGCGCTGCAAGAGCTGACGATGCAGTAAAGTGTCGAAGTTTCCCCATCTCTTTGGGGGGAATCGCAACCATGTGGTTTACGAGGCTACCACCCAGATCTATCTCCTCATTCGATCAACTGGCCAAGAGGTTTGTAGAGCAGTGTCGTATGCATGTGGCTAGGCCTAAAGACGTTAATACCCTGTCTAGTTTCACTCAAGCTCATGGAGAGACGCTCAGGCGTTACTTAGAAAGGTTCCACGCAGCATGTGTTGAAATTAGTAACCCCAACGATAACTCAATCTAGATGGCTTTAACTAAAGGGATTGATCCCGATTCTGAGTTTGGGAATTGACTAGCTGGAAAGCCACCCGCATCATTGGACCGTTTCTACTCCAAAGCCGCTCAGTTCTTACGGCAAGAGGACGCGAAACAGTCTAGGAAGCAGGACGATGTGAGGCCTAGTATTGAGGGAATACAGAGTAATGTAGCGGTTAAACAGTCCGGTGAGAGTTCCGGAAAAATTCAACTGAATATACAAAACAAGCAAACCCAGCCGAGAGGAAACAATGGCCAGGATAAGAAAAGAGATCAGAACCGAGGCCCACGACATAGGGCTCAAATGTTTGACAATTACACACCGTTGAATACGTCATTGGAAAACGTATACTTACAGACTTGCAACACTGTACAATATAAGAAGCCTGCTTCGAAACCCTCATCGGAGAGGCAGGTTCAAACAGGGAAGTTCTGTAGATTCCATTAAAGCTACGGCCACAATACCAATGAGTGTCGACATTTGCAGGACCTCATCGAGAAGTTGATCAGAGAAAGGAAGTTAGATCAGTTTGTGCGGGCGCCGCAGTCTGGTGGAGCGGGCCCTTCGAATCAGAATCGTTCACAAAATCAGGAAATACAGGAAGAACCCGCTTGTACGGGCGGGAGGTTGGTTATCAACACGATAAGTGGTGGTCCCCACCCAACAAACAGAAGCTGGGGGGAAATGGAGTCGTATGCTAGTTCTATCAGGCATGCGGACTTTGAATGTTGTAGTAATTGCGAAGACGGAACTCCGGTTAAACAACAAAAGATAATATCTGATGATATCGTGTTCAGGAGCCGAGATGTTGATAAGGTCGAAGCCCCTACAATCGACCCACTAGTCATATCTGCCCAGGTAGGTCCTGCTTGGATGAAGAGGATCCTGGTTGACAGTGGGAGCTCTGTGGATATCTTGCTTAAACGGGCTTACGACTTAATGAAGATGGAGGCAAAGGATTTGAAACCCTGCCTGTCCCGAATCCACGGTTTTAACGGGAGTGCCACGATACCCATTGGAGTACCGGTTGAGTTGGGGGTTGGAGAACGCCGGAGAGTCCGAATGTTACAATTTGTTGTCTTAGAGATTGATTCACCTTATAATGCATTTTTGGGCCGACCGGACCTAGCCGAGTTCAGGGCGGCCATCACCCCATGGTGTTTGACTCTAAAGTTCCCCACCGATCGTGGGATTGGAGTCGTTCAAGAAGATCAGGCCACGGGGAGGGCCTGTTATGTTGCTGAGCTGCGCGGGGCACGGCGTAAAGAGAAGGGAAAGGGCGTAGAAGAATCTCTCTGCGTCCGTTCTATTGATAATTGACAATTGATGCCTGGGCCTCGGCCCGGGCACCACAACCAATTCCTGAAAGACCTTGACCCTAGGGACAATGAGGATAAAGACGAATCTAAGGAGAGTCAAGCTTCTCCGGCCGAACTGATTGTGGACGTCCCAATCAGTAAGGATGATGATTCAAGGATGCTAAAAGTAGGGTCTCAACTGAGCAAGCAGACACAACAGGAATTGGTTGAATTTCTCCGGGCGAATCTCGACGTCTTCACCTAGACACACTCTGACATGTGCGGGATCTCGCCAAATATTGCAAGTCACTCCCTGAATATAGATCCGCGATATGTCCCGGTCAAGCAGAAAAGGCGCGGTATGGATCCAGAGAGATCTGCCGCCCTTAAGGAGGAGGTTGATAAGTTACAATCGAACGGTTTTATTCGAGACGCCTTGTACCCAGAATGGGTGTCCAACCCCGTACTGGTTCGAAAGCCGAACAGGAAATGGAGAACTTGCGTCGATTACTCTGACTTAAACAAGGCTTGTCCAAAAGATAGTTTCCCGCTTCCTCGAATTGACCAGCTCGTAGACTCGACAGCCGGACATGAATTATTATCTTTTATGGATGCTTATTCTGGCTACAATCAAATACCCATGCATTTGCCTGACCAAGAACATACCAGCTTCGTAACCGATCTGGGACTCTACTGTTACAAAGTCATGCCATTTGGTCTAAAGAACGCCGGAGCAACATACCAACGCTTAGTCAACCGGATGTTCGCCAATCAGATCGGGAAGACCATGGAGGTTTACGTGGATGACATGCTGGTGAAGTCTCGGTTCTCCACAGATCACGTTAGAGATTTAAATTTGATGTTCAGCATCCTTCGAGAATATGAAATGAAGCTTAACCCATTGAAGTGCCACTTCGGCATTGCATCTGGAAAATTCCTCGGATTCATCGTTAACGCTCGAGGGATAGAAGCAAATCCCGAAAAGATCTGGGCAATAAGGAACCTACAGACCTCGAGAACTATAAAGCAAGTCCAGAGTCTCAATGGGAAAGTAGCAGCATTGAGCAGGTTCATCTCAAAGTCCACCGATAAATGCATTCCTTTCTTTGATCTGATCCGGAAAGGAAAACGAAACTTTGAATGGACCACGGAATGTGAAGGCGCGTTCCGATCGCTAATTCAGTATCTTTCCACACCCCCGATCTTGTCAAAACCAGTTGACCATGAGCAACTGTACCTCTATCTGGCAGTATCAGAGCATGCGATCAGTGCCGCTTTAGTTCGGGAGGAAGACAAAGTGTAGAAACCAGTCTACTATGTTAGTAAACGGTTAACAGGAGCTGAAAGAAACTACCCAAGACTAGAGAAACTGGCTTATTGCCTGGTCGTTGCCTCAAGAAAGCTCCGTCCTTATTTCCAAGCTCATCCTCTTACTGCGTATACCGATCAGTCGTTACGACAGGTCCTCACGCGGCCTGAGACGTCCTGTAGGTTGCTCAAGTGGAACATTGAACTGAGCCAATTCGACATAACTTACGCCCCGCAAAGAGCCATTCAAGGACAAGTCTTGGCAGATTTCATAGCTGAATTTACCATTCCAGAAGACTTGCCCGAAACCAGTGAATCCCCCGAATACATCTGGAAGTTGTATACTGACGGTGCATCAAACGACCGATGTTCGGGCGCTGGTGTTGTACTTGAAACTCCCGAAGGCCGATCTATATGTTATGCTTTGAAGTTCGATTTTCGTGCAACTAATAATGAAGCTGAATATGAAGCCCTCTTAACCGGCCTAAAACTTGCCAGAGATTTGAGGATTATCGCTGTGGAAATTTATTGTGATTCACAGTTAGTTGTGTGTCAAGTACGGGGAGAGTATCAAGCAAGAGATCGGAGGCTGGCTGCTTACTTGGCCCGAGTTCAGGAAGTACTGAATCAGTTTGACTATTATGCCATTTATTATATACCTCGGGAATGCAATCAAAGAGCCGATTCATTGGCGAAGTTAGCCAGCACAAGTGAAGCACAGCAGATGGGACTTGTCCCCGTCGAAACTCTATCCCACCCAAGCGTCGATCAAATAAAGACGAATTTTGTGTTTGAAACCGCTCCCTGTAGAGATTCTTGGATGACTCCATATCGAAATTACATTGAGAATGGGACGTTGCCCGAGCATAGAAATAAGAAAAGACAAATTCTACGAAAAGCTTCACGGTTCGTCATTCAGAACAGAGTCATGTATAGAAGAGGTTATTCCGTTCCTCTCCTTCGATGTATCGCACACGATGAAATCAAACGAGTGTTACATGACGTAGACGAAGGAGCGTGTGACGATCACACCGGTGGGCAAGCTCTTGCTAAGAAAATTCTCCGCTATGGATACTATTGGACGACAGTAAACCGAGATGCAGCAAACTATGCTAGAAATTGCGATAGGTGTCAGAAACATGCCCGAATTCCAAGAGCCTCGCCTACAGAGATAACTCAAATGGTCAGTCCTTGGCCATTCGCAATGTGGGGCATCGATATCATCGGCGCTTTACCTCTGGCAAAAGGTGGTGCGAAGTATGCCATCATCGCCGTTGACTACTTTACAAAGTGGGCTGAGGCTGAAGCCCTCGCAACCATTACGACAAAGAAAGTGATAAACTTCGTGGTTCGCAACATCATTTGTCGATTTGGACTCCCACATACCATCATTACCGATAACGGAGCCCAATTCGAGAGTGCGGAATTCAAGAATTTCTGCTAACGATTTCATATCCATAAAAAGTTCTCGGCTGTCGCACATCCCCAGGCAAATGGACAGGTTGAAGCTGTCAATAAAGTTATAAAATCCATCCTAAAGAAACGACTGGAAAAGGCCGGGGGCAAATGGGTTGATGAACTTCCTATGGCATTATGGGCCTATCGAACGACTCACAAAACCGCAACCGGACACACCCCATTTTCCCTACCTTATGGCTCAGAGGCCGTTATTCCGGTCGAGACGGAAGTGTTTTCCCATCGTGTGACTTACTATGATCCGAAAACGAACGCTATACTGCTGGCCGAATCTTTGGATCTATTGGATGAGAAACGGGAAGAGGCTGATTTGAGAGCGGCCGCATATCGAAGTTGGGTCGCCCGATTGTACAATACCAAAGTTCGACCTCGAACCTTTGAACTCGGCAACCTCGTTCTCAAGAGAATCTATCCAGTTCCTTCACACATGAAACCAAACTGGGAAGGACCATATGTGATTACACGAAGACTCGGAGATGGCACATTCAAACTATCGACCGTTGACGGTCTTGATTTGCCGAGGGCCTGGAACAGCGAGAGTCTCCGTCGCTATTACACATGACAGGCTTTATTTATTTCATTATATCTTTCCATTTGGCAATTTGTTTCTGCATTTTGAAATTTGAATTCTGTAATAAGGCAACTGACTTTGCCGCATTTTCTTATTTCAGCAATAAAATTCCATCTCTTCGAGCCAGAACTGTGATTCATTAAATACGATATACAACATCACGACGCATGGAGAGCTAAATCCCATCATGCAATGGGACTTATTCAAATGGAGAGTGGCTGTGATACGACCGACCACTCGCTAAGTGAAACCTGAGCTCGGGGGCAAGTCATTACACCATTATTAAATAGGATGACACACAACAATCCTACATTCGACTCCGTATTCCCAGAGTGCGAAGCGGAGTATAAACATTCAACTCCGTATTCCCAGAGTGCGAAACGGAGCATAAACATTCGACTCCGTATTCCCAGAGTGCGAAGCGGAGTATAAACATTCAACTCTGTATTCCCAGAGTGCGAAACGGAGTATAAAGATTCGACTCCGTATTCCCAAAGTGCGAAGCGGAGTATAAACATTCAACTCTGTATTCCCAGAGTGCGAAACGGAGTATAAACATTCGACTCTGTATTCTCGGAGTGCGAAGCGGAGTGTAAACATTCAACTCCGTATTCCCAGAGTGCGAAACAGAGTATAAACATTCGACTCCATATTCCGAGAGTGCGAAACGGAGTATAAACCATCAACTCCGTATTCCCAGAGTGCGAAACGGAGTATAAACATCCGACTCCGTATCCCCAGAGTGCGGGGCGGAGTATGTCATATCAGCTCCAAGCTCCCGGAGTGCGAGCTAGAATATGAACACTAACTCCAAACCCCCAGGATACGGGTTGGAGTACCAACAGCAATCTTAAGTTCCCAAAGTGTGAACAACCGCTTACGAGATGACTTGTATCCCTAGAGTGTGGATGAAACGATTCATAAGGAAACAAGTGTAGTTCGACCGCTCGGTCTTCACTCAGTGCGATCACAAGCTGATCATCATAACTTAACCCTGGAACTTGGGGGCAGGTACAAGTGTTAATCACTACCCGAATCTGTATGATGTTCAGCTCCGATTCAATCTCCGATCACAACTCAAGTTCGAGATTTCCAAACTTGGCAGACAAAACAAGCTATGCTTAAACGTTAAAATAATGCAAGTACACCGGACTGAAGTTCGAACACTGCAACATTTAAGCATAAAGGGAATTTAATTTGAAACAAGATGACAAAATTTTATTTCAACTAATCAAAAGCAATGGTTCATACACAAGCCTTTCCAAAAAATTCCTACTAGTAGGGACCGAACCCGCATCTAAACACGGCCTGCAAAAAGAAAAAGATAACAAAATTCCTGACTACAAAAGGGAAACACATGCCTAAAAAAGTCTATCTAATCCTTCTTTTTCCTCAGTTTCTTCTTCTTCGAGGAGCTACTGGAGCCACCAGTGATCTTTCGTTTAGAGCCTTTCTCCTTAGGCGGGCTGCCCTCGGACGAAGGCATGATGTCGACATCATCCTCCGAGCTGGAATATATGGGGATGCTTCCTGCAGGAGGAGTTGGAGGAACATGATCTACAGCCGGGGGCGGGGCTGGTGCACTAACATCAGCAAGCGTGCCCCCGGGAGATACAATCATAAGGGGAGTAGGGCCCTTGGCTACTGCTCCACCATCCAAGCTGCCACTATGCCCCGCCGCCGCCATCTCGGCATTGATCTCAGCCAACATCATTGCTTCTCGTTGTGCTCGGGCCTCACTATGCGCTGTAGTGGTCTGGGTTAAGATATTAGAAACAGATGAGAATCCACCCGGGCCAAACGGTAAGTCTACAAAAGGATCACTTTGTCGGCTGAGGAGCTCGTTTATCATTTGTTCATCTAAGGAAAGTGAGCTCCCTTGAGTTACCTCGACCGACGCAACTGTCATAATGGAGGTCGCCTCAGAAATGATTGCCTCCGGCACTCGGCATGATTCCTGGGCTACGAGAGGCGCCGCTGGTGCAACTTCAGTCACTGATCAAAGAGATAGAAACATTTTGTTAGTGTACACTTCTACACAAGTTCTTCAGTCCAAATATACAAGAAATTAGTTCAGAGTACCTTCCTCGGGTTGGCTCGAGGTCGTCTGAACGATTTTAGAAGAATGCTCCTTAATAGGGAATAGATGTGGTCGGTCTGGATCATATGCCGGTATAGGCTGGGAGTCGATCATCGGAGCTGGCTCAAATTGAGATGACACGACAATCTCAGAACTCGTAATATGGTGCTCAGCACCGGAGCTTTCTCCAACTTCCTGAAACTGGGCGCCAAGCCTCTCCTTCTCGTGAGAAATCATGGAGCCATGGAGAACTTTCTTCTCGTCATCATTGAGTATGCGGTTCTCCATCTCAAATTCATCGATGGCTTCATCAGGGTGCCCAGATTTCTCCTCCTCAACCAGTAGGTTCCAGGCATTGTAGAGATGCATTGGGTAATCATCGAGCCATGTCAAATCTCGGTGCCTTAGCACGTTGGCATTGTAAGTGACAAGTAGCTCTTCTACTTCGGCCTCAATCCTGGCCTTCGCCTGTCGTACCTTCTCAACAACCCCAGCCTCAGCTTCACGGACTTTTTCCATGGCCACTTTTTTCTCCTTCCGAAGCACCACCGCCTGATCGCAGGCCTCCTGCGCAGAGACATTAGCTGCATCTTTCTCCTTCGCCATTTCAGAGAACTTTGATTTTAGCTCATTAAGCTCCTTGAGAGCGGCGTCTCTTTCGGCAGTAACGGTGGTGTTCCTGTGACCCATGTCCTCGATTGCGGTATAGTGTTCTTGTTTCATCCTGGTCATGGCCGAGTTTACCTCATCGACCTTTTTAAGAGCTTCCATTTCAGACTTACGGGAAGACTCAGCCTCAGTATTGAGCACTTTCATGATTTGGTCTTTATGACCCAGCTCCTTCTCCAGCTTTTCGATGGCAACACCCCGATCGAATGCTATTTTAGATGCTTTCCTCGCGGCCCTTGCCCACTCCTTGTATTGAAAGAATATGTCCGCAACATAATCATGGATAGTGTTTTCAACTGTTGGCGGTATTCTTTTCAGATGCGGAGGAAAGACATAGCCATCAAAGCAGATGTCAGGAAATTCCTTCCTCATTTGTGCAAGTTTAAGTGCTCCTTCCTCGGTCGAATCAGTCATGACCGGTGTAGTAGTTGAGGAGGTGGCTATTTCAGTCCCGCGTGGAGGATCGGACCTCGAAGCTTGAGAGGTGGCTTAGGCCGTGAAGTTTCAGGAGGACGGGCAACTACTACCGTGGGCGGTGCGGAAGTCCTGGGAGGAGGAGAGCGAGATCGGGATCGGTGCACATATCCCCTGTCTCTGTCGGACCTCTCCTGACCAGAGTGTCCTGAATCATAATCCCTCTCTCCCTCTCTCCTGCGTGGCTCATAGTAACGGCGCTTGTTGCGCAAACTGCCCAGCACAGTGCCTCGTCCAGGCATCGTACCTGAAAAATAGAATACGGAAGATTAGTAACTGTTTATGATATACTGTTTATAGTTAGAAAACTGTGCTGTGCCGTGAAGAGTGTATGGATGTGTAAACCCCCGGACCAACCAAAAGCGTCGGTCGCGCTAGTAGGAAGAGGCTCGCTAACGTCAAAGGTATGCTGCAGTTCATCCAATTCAACATCATGTTTTGCGGATGCAAGGTCCGGAATTGGAAGGTCAGCGAGCCCTTCGAACTGATTTTCGGCTTGTAGGGAGGGTGCCTCCGAGATTCTAACTCCTGAAAGAGGACGGTATAAAACCACAGACTTCCGCCTCCCGGATTTGGGCTGTTTAAAGGCCACTGCCTTGCCTTTTCTCTTCTCATCGGAATCCGGGGTTGCATCAGCGGGCCTGACCAACGGTTCCTCATCGATATGAGTTCTTTCGGAGTCGGGTTCCACGATTACTACGACTTTGGGTTTCTTCTGCTTGACTTTTTCTCTGGAGACAGTCTTTAGTGCGCCATCAAGCCTTATGCTCTGCCTCCACCCAATCAGCTCGAGAATTCTGAGATTCCGGTCCATCAACAGCAATTCAATATTCCTTTCTTCACCCGGAATTTCTTGAAGAACCCGGACAATCTCTTTATAGTAACCGCCTTCAGGTCGCTGGATTATTGCTGAAAGAAAAGAAAAAAGCAAACACAAGTTCAATTTCATTAATGAATTGCCTAGTCAACTACTTGGGAAAGAGACGATACTCACTCTGAATAGCCATCTTCTGGCAAACCCTGGAGGGCAACGGACGTAAAACCACTCTGACTTGAAGTAGCTCAGTCTAGTCCAGTACCCCGTAACCACTTGGCAGTTTCGTACGGACTCCAGGAATGTAAAAGATGGACTGTCAGTCCGGCTCTTGAAATTAAACAAGTATCTTATGTCGGTCATACGGGGAGGACGATGGAGGTACTCCATAAATGCAATGAACAAGCTGTTGAGCGAAGCATATCCATTCGGGTGTAGCTGAGATGGGGCGATCCCCAGATAAGCCAACACTTCCCTTATATAGTCATTGAACGGGCGAAGCGTCTCGGCTGCACACGCATGACGATTGAATGCGGTATATCCTTCCGGGGGATTATGTGGTCTATCATCTGGCCCCGGCAATAACACGTCATCCATCGACAGATGGTGCCGTAAGCATATCCTCCCTAACATATCTTCGGAAACATTTGACGGGACCGAGTCAGGTGGACTATTGATGAAGGACGCGTCAGGCAACTCGTCCGGAGCTGGACCGATGTCTTCGGCCTCGATGTCCTGGATCTCAAGTCTGGGAGTTTCTTGCTGCTGTGAACTTGACGGTTCCATGACTAGCTAACTCACGAGAAATCATCATTAGACGATAAAAAGCCCGTGCATCCCCCAGTGTAGAGTGTATGGATATGTTGTGCAGTGCAAGTGTTATGCATAACTTGAACAAATAAATTTCTACAAAATAAGCCTAAGAGTGTGAACAACAAAACTCTGAGAGTCAGGCTGACCGTCATCGCTGACCGTCACAACCGCGCCATCCAGATATTGACGTTCGATTCAGATTAAAGTTCGTTATGCTTTGTTGGGTTACAGTTTCATCTACGAGCGTCAAAAGGCAGTCAGATGTGCAGTGCTGTGGTCAAGTTCGATTATGCAATATAGGATCTCGTAGGAATCAGGTGTGTAGTTTAATTATCAAGTCCAAATATGCAGGAATGAAGTTCATCAGAATCATGTTTTCAAGTGCTCAGGATTTCGTATCCGTTAAAGGGAGAGTTCGAATCGATCCCAGGAGACTCGTTCGAATCCATCAGGTTATAAGTTCGAACCGATACCAAGCGTCGTGCTTCGAATCGATCATCGGTAGTCTGGTTCGTATCGATCGCAGTAGGTGCGCTTTCGTATCGATCATTGGTGGCCTGGTTCGTATCGATCGGGAGGGCTTTAGCTTTGCATCGATAACACTCGAGTCGATAATTTTCGTATCGGTCGCAGTGGCGAAATTCGTATCGATCTAAAGCTAGGGGCTTTAGAGTAGTCATTGACTTATTATCAGTTACTTCATGTCGATACGACCCATCACCACAACCATCGATTCAAAATCACATCGTCTCCACTGACATATCCCAAGAATCGATGCGAAATCCAGGAAAATACCATTAATCTCATCAATTCGAACATGGCTCCCATAATCGATTCGAAATCGCCTTTTCCACCCTTTCTTCTCAAATCTGCAAAAATCGGCATGGCCATCATATCTTCGAGCCAGATCTGGTTTTACCAGTTGCCAGAAGGTAAGATTGATGGAGAAAGAGTGGATTCATGACGGCCTTATCATTTAGATTCACTGTCGCTTACCTAGGAATTAAGATTCGAAGATCCAAAGAAATGAGTTTGACCGAGTCGAGGGTACGGAGATGTTATCTCTTACTGGATCAATAACAAAGAGAACAGAGAGCAACAGTAAAAATAGAAGGTAAAAAAGTGAAAATGATGAAGTCCCAGGTATTTATATGGAGCCTAGGGTAGAACCGAGTCAATTCGACTCCCTGTCAACCTGACCGGTCGCAACCAGTCAAACAGCGCATCGAAACGAAGGCTCGTTTCGAATCCACCAGACTTCATCGATTCGAAGCGCACAGAGAAGCCACCTGAAGACGATGGACTCCATCGATCCGAAGAATCCGTTTTATGAGCCATAGATTCACAACAGAGCAGGTTTATCGATACGGACACAGTATTCGTATCTGTTAGAATCCATCGATACGGATAATCATTTCGTATCCATCAATTCAACCCGCATCGATACGAAAAAATACTTTCCAACTTTTTGCATCGATTTATTAGAGGATCGATACAAGAGGATAGTCAAAAACAACCATCAAATGTCGTTTCAACTCAGATTTCAAATCAGTTCGGGAGAGAATCAAGGCGAAATTCAATAACGAGCTAAACTGGCAACGACTCGTGAACTTGCAGCTTTTCAAAGCACGTCATGTTTTCACAAGACGTACTTTGGGGGGCAAAATGTTATCCCGCCTTTTGGCAAGGCCAGGACACCAAGAAATTGATTGGATTCCAAATATCGCTTGTCATGAATATCGATGAATTTTTTCTGAGTCCGGATTGAGCTACAAATGATGAGACATGACTAGGAGAGCAAAGGAAACCAACGTTCCAAGTTTCAAGATAATCTGAGTTCATATGCTCAAATTATGATGGATACGAGTTGGAGGGAAAAGCATGTTTTCATATCCATCGACGATGTGTTTTTCTTATCCAATAGGGAACACTGTTTCGTATCGATAAAGGTGGCCATGCTTCGAATCCATCAAGTTCGTATCGATGGATTTCGTGTCCATCGATAATTGGTACAACTCGATTCGATTGGCCGAGTGTCTGCTTCGTATCCATCCAGCTCGTGTCCATCATCCACTTCGCATCGGCAAGTCCCCATGGCTTCGTAACGATCAGGTTGGCAACGTTCGAACCCATCGAGTTCGCATTGGTCAGATTCGTGTCCATCAACGGCTGACGTGTCTCACAACCATCAGCTAGTGTCTACTTCGTGTCCATCGGACCAGTGCTCTTCGCATCCATCAGAGGATCTCACTTCGAATCCAGGCCCATTGACTTATTCGTATCGAACAAGTCAATTGACTAGGGTGACGTGTACTCCATCGAACCAAACGAGGCGAGATACATGAAGTCGAAGCGGTCAATGCGAAGTGAATACTGGATCGAAACGAAGTGCGTGCGCCACATCATCTCAGAAGCATGTGCATTGATCGATACGATGAGATCAACTCGAAGCCAGGGAGTCGAACGAAACAGCCAGCGATGAACGCCATTTCGTATCGACGATATCTCACAATCCATTGATCCAAATCCAATGATATTTTCAGGGAAGCTTGCATACACACTGAAGAATGTCCCTGCCAAATTTTAGAGTAATTGGACATCATCTTGATCGATACGAAATGGATTCGTATCGATCGCAGATCGAGGCGAAACTTTCTGGAAATGGTCGCGTGGGCCCCCTCACGTGCCAGACCAAGTCTCCCGAAGTTTGAACGAGATCTGAGCCTCCTACGCCTATAAATAGAGCCCCAAAGCATACAGAAAAGGGATCTTTTGATTCTGAAGCGTCCAGACTCTGCCGGATTGAGATCTGCATCTTATTCCTACTGTTGAATTCGAATTCCAAACTGTAATTCACTGTTGTCCGCTGAAATTGCTTGTAATCATTGAAAGAGAATCAATAAAATCATCAAAACTTCATAGTGGACGTAGGCATTACGCCGAACCACTCTAAATTGCTTGTCTTTGCATTTTACATTTCTGTTTGTTGGAGTTTTTGTTAGATAATCTCTGTTTTACATTTACACTCTTCATTTTATCTCTTCAAATAACTCCCGAAGAGTGTTGTGCCAATTTTTGGTACAAACAACAAGGTCACGACTCGGAATCAAAATGCAATAGGAATTAATCAAATTTCTTCACACCAACCTGGACATCTTCAGTTGATGCATTTTGATATGTATAGGATATCGCTGAAGATAGCATGTCACGCACTCAATATCAATCCTAAGTACACTCCAGTAAGGCAGAAGAGACGCAGTCTGTGTTCAGAGCGATCTGCTGCACTGAAGGAAGAAGTGGATGAGCTATTGGCTAACGGCTTCATCCATGATGCGACATATCCTAAATGGATATTAAATATAGTTCTTGTTAAAAGTCACATGGGAAGTGGTGAACTTATGTTGAATACTCAGACCTAAATAAAGCTTGCCCAAAGGATAGCTTCTCGCTCCTCAGAATCCACCAGTTAGTTAACGGAACCGCAGGACATGAGCTGCTCTCATTCACGGATGCCTACTCAGGATACAATCATATTATGATGCATGAACCTAATAAGAAGAACACCAGCATCATCACCGACCTTGGATTGTGTTGTTATTGGGTAATGTCATTCGACCTGAAGAACGCCGGAGCAACTTATTAACGGTTGGTGACCACGATGTTCAAGGATTAGATTGGACGAACAATGGAAGTCTACATGGAAGACATGCTAGTCAAATCACGTGTGTTTGGAAATCATTTGGATAACCTCTTAGAAATATTTGAGATTCTATGAAAGTATGGAATGAAGCTTAATCCGCTAAAATGCTATTTCGGTGTGGCTTCTTGAAAATTCCTAGGTTTCATCATGAATGCTAGGGGCATTGAAGCTACTCCCAAGCAGATTACTGCCTTGCAAAATGTCATAGCTCTTACAACAAAAAAGGAGTTGCAAAGTCTGAATGCAAAGGTCGCAACGTTGAGCTGATTCATTTCCAAAGCGACAGACAAGTGTACCCTCTTTCAGTGCATTGAAGAAGAGTAAGAGGAACTTCGAATGGAATCAGGCCTACCAGACTACTTTTGAGGAGTTAGTGCGGCATATGGAGACCCCACCAGTTTTGTCTGAACCGATGGACGGGGAAGATCTATTTATATATCTAGCCGTGTCAGCTCATGCCCTGAGCATAGCACTGGTACGTGAAGAAGTTAGGATCCAATGATCGGTTTAATACATCAGTAAACCACTCACCAGAGTCGAGAAGAACTATTTGAATTTGGAAAAACTAGCCTATTGCTTATTGATTGCATCAAGGAAGTTACGCCCATACTTCCAGACTCAACCAATCAAAGTGTTGATAGATCAACCTTTAAAGCAGGCATTGTATCGCCCGGAGACATCGGGATGACTTCTTAACTGGAACATTGCATTGACTCAGTACGACATCACTTATTACCCCAGAAGGGAAATCAATGGACAGGCATTGGCAGATTTCATCACTGAGTTCACACTATGAGATGGCGAAGAAGAAAACACTCTAGAAGTAGTGTCACAGTGGAAACTATTTCTTGATGGTGCATCAATTGATTTCTGCTCAAAAGCTGGAGCCATTCTTGAAACTCCCGAAGGACGGTATGTTTGATATGCTTTAAGGTTGGAGTTCCCTACTACTAACAACAAGGCGGAGTACGAGGCATTAATAGCAAGACTAAAAATTATGAAGGAGTTAGGAATAAGGGTTGTGCACATCTACAACGACTCTCAACTAGTTGTCTATCAGGTGAAAGGAGAATATCAGGCAAATGGGGAAAACCTTGCCCATTACTTGTCAAAGGCGTGGGAATTGCTAAACGACATTGAATACTATACCATAAGTCATATTCCGAGAGAGTAGAATATGAAAGCAGATTACCTAGCTAAACTAGCCATTTTTGGAGAAGCACAGTCAATAGGGTTGGTTCCAGTTGAGATGCGGATGGCTCCTAACATAGATCAAATGGATGTTGATTCGATTCTAGAAACTACAGTGGACGAGGTATCATGGATAACACCACTCAAAGACTATCTTCTCATAGCGACAGTCACCAGGGATCAGAATGAGTGGAAGAAGCATCTTTGAATGGCACCATAATTCTTACTACAAGACGGAATGCTCTACAGGAGGGGATTCTCCACCCCCTTACTTAGACATGTAACCATCAGCGAAGCCAACAGGATCCTCTGGGAAGTTCACGAAGGCAGATGTGGAGACCATATTGGGGGGCAGACACTAGCAAAGAAGGTTCTCCATTATGGATATTTTTGGACATCAATCAACCAAGATGCAGTAGACTACACAAGACGTTGTGATCGGTGCCAAAGAATTTCCAAAACTACGAGAACCCCATCCACAAAGCCAACGTAAATGGTTAGCCCATAGCCATTTGCAATTTGGGGAATCGATCTAATTGGCATATAACCAATACCCAAAGGGGGAGCCAAATATGTATCGTCGCAGTTGATTACTTCATCAAATGGGCCAAAGCGGAACCGCTGGCCACCATCACTACTAAGAAAGTAATTAACTTCATTACTAAAAATATTATTTGCAGGTCCAGAGTACCATAGAAAATCATCACAAACAATGGAACTCAGTTCGAGAGTGCCAAATTCAAGAACTTCTACGAGCATTTTTGAATTGATAAGAGCTTCTCTGTAGTGGAACACCCATAAGAAAGCGGGAAAGTGGAGGCAGTGAACAAAATCATCAAACCCACCATCAAGAAATGGATAAAAAAGCTAAAGGAAATTTGGTTGATGAACTTCCGCTTGCACTATGGGCTTACAGAACGACTCATAAATCGGCGACCAGGCACTCGCCTTTCGCTTTGGCATACAGTTCGGAAGAAAAAATGCCGATGGAACTAGAAGTCCCCTCTCATCGGAGATGAGACTTCAATCGAAGTGATAACGGGCAGCTCCTGCTCAAATCGCTTGATCAAATCAACAAGAAGAGAGAGGAAGCTGAATGAAGGACTGCCGCTCACCGGAAAAAGGTAGCGCGACACTTCAACTCCAAGTTTGCAACTGTACCTTCAAAGTGAGGGCTCTTGTCCTGAAATGTATTTATCTCGCTATGGGAGCACTTAGACCAAATTGGGAAGGACCCTATGTGATTGGCCAGAACTTGGAAATGGAACTTTCAAGCTAACAACGGACGATGGAATTAAGATTCCACATGCTTGGAACATCGACTTGCTGCAACACTATTTTATTTAGTATTTATTTATGTATTTCCTATTTTCGTAGATAAGCCACTAGGGACACTAAGGGCATTGTAAATAGGCAAGGGCTTTCCTTTCTCTCTTTATTTTATCAATAAAGTTATTTAGCTTCTTGAACCAATGGAACCACATTCATGTAAGCAACTTGCTGAGTCGGCTGGCTCAGCTCGGCTCGAAATCCATTCATTCACTGCTTGGACCGGTGGAACCGTGTCCAAGTATGCTCCATCCATTTTCCTCTTAAACCAATGAAACTACGTTCACGTAAGCAAACCGACGAGTCGATGGAAGCAAATTGATTTAAACCGCCGGATCGATGGGAAAAATCGATCCACGCCTTCTGAGAACTAACGTTGCCCTGACAACATCAGGTAGGCTCAAACTCCCATGCGCACCCATAAGCCGCACTTCGCTGCTTGAGCCGGTGGAACCGCGCTCAAATATGCTCCCTTCATTCGCTGCTCGAACCAATGGAACTGCATTTGAGTATGCCCCAGTCTTTTTCCACATGAACTATGGGAACCACATTCAAGTGCACTCCATTTCCTTTGCTTCTTGGACCGATGAAACTGCGTCCAAGTAAGCATCCTTTCTTTTGCCACTTAAACCGATGGAATTGTGTTCAATTGCGCCCAGTTCCTCCGCTTCTTGAACTAATGGAACTACATCCATAGTAAGCACATGTTCCTTTACAACTTGAACCAATGGATTTGCTCCAGAAACATTGAAAAATATCTGTTTAAAGTAATCATCGATATTATCCTGGTAACATCGTCAATTTGTCAAAACGTCCTAAGTACCGATGTTGCTCCAGCAACATTGGTAAATTTATCATTTGCAAGATTGGTAACCGGTCCCCGCCTCCGAAAATTCAATGTCACTAGATATCAGCAATGTTGAAGTAAAATCCAAGGGTTTGAGCTGTCCATATGTCTCAAGAAATAGACACAGATATGAGGATAGAACCTCAATATCGAACTTCGAAGAAATCAACCACATCTAAATTACAAGATGCTCAGAATCAAGCATTCACACTATAAGTTCCTGGAGATAGGAGCTGTAATACATCTTTGACTGGGGGCAACCAGAAAGTAGCTCGGAGTACTAGATCCCGTAACAAGTGTTTGGAGTAAGCAGCCCCATGGAGTAGAGGGCACACACCAACACTTGGCCACAATAAGGATTACTTCACAGTTCTGTCATGCCAAACAAAGAATTTTGGCAATCACAACAGAGCTGAGTAAAGTAGTAACCTAAGTAATTGCAAGTTACACTATTTACACCATTCATATGCATAGAATTATGGTAAATGAACACATCATATATCACATAGACAGTTGATATATGAACATGCATAATACCTAGAACGTAAAAAGTACATAGAAGAGATAGTAGTAGAAATACTATTCTTTTCATTGCTTATATCACTTTATGTACTGAATCAAACAACGGGGGCCACTCCTGCAATAATGTCGGCCTGTTTGGACAGCAAAAAGAAAAAGTATAGACTTGACTGACACAATAGCAAAAATTAAAAGATACATGAACAAAAGACCACCAAAACCCAGCTCCACTAATGCTCGAGCCAGTCACTTCTTTCTGCTTTCATCTCCTCCTTTGTTGCTCGTGCCTAGGCGGATCAGAATCTTCTTCCTACCATGTTTACCAGTCTCTCCCCCTATAGAGGGATCAGACCCCTCTAATCCTCCAACGACTGCACTTTTCTCCTTAGGCACCTTCAACGTGATGGTAGTGGGAGTCTTGCGCTTGCGCTCCCCCTTCTCCTTCTTCATCTCCAGCCCTTTCCTTTCCTCCTCCAATCTCTCCGCCATAGTCATTTTGTCAATCAGTCACAACTCTCTAGTGATTACCACCTCCTTATCGGTGGATATTGAGACGTCCTCTTAACTCTACAGCGCTTCTATCCTTTTGAAATTATGCCTAGGCTTAGATCCAAAAACTGGGATCGTTCTAGAAGCCACTGCAGAAATGATAGTAGAAGCAGTGAAAATAGCGGTAGTTCCCGAGCCCTGCGTAGCCAGAGGAGGAGGCGGGAAAGTTAAAAGACCTACAAGTTCAGAAAGGGAAGTGCACAATTTAGAGAAGGACTCCATAGTAAATCGAATTGCCTAGAGTATCGAAGAGATGAGAGAAATACTTTATCCAAGAGTCTTGTCATGAACATGTACTTCAAAAGCTTCACCACCAGTCCCTATCTTAGAGGGTCGCACTATAGCTGGAACTGGGTGTGGCTTACCCAAAGCTTCAGATATCCCATGGATATGGGTGGCCTCAGAAACAATCATCGTGGATGTCGGGATGGATGTCGTTTGCTCTTGAGAAGTAGGAACAAGTGTTTGGTGTTGACCTGAAGAGCTTAGGCTAGTAAGAGCATTTGCTGCAGCATCAGTGGCTTCCTTCTCCCTCTCTTCCTGAAGCATAACTTTGCCAACGGCTAGGAAATCTAAGTCTTCAGAAGTCAAATAGTCCAACATCAGCTCTTCTTCTGAACAAATATTATTAGCTTGTTCCGACCTAACCAACACCTCCTCCCATACCACGACAAGGGTCCGAGGGTAGTTGACACCAAGCCATTTCAAATTCCCCTTATTCATCACACAGCTGGAGTAAAGGTGGAGCACACTTCTATCCATATCCCTTATCGTATCACCATATTCTTTTAGGAGATCACTAAGCTCTACCCCTATGGCTAAATGATCAATATTTTCCACTAGTTTAGCGGAGACGGCTTGTTCTTTCTTTTTTACCAGCCGTTCATTCTCCTCTTGAAGCTAGGTAAGCTCAACAGCTTGTTCGGCAATAATGGTGGCATGACCAATAATGGTTTGGTCCCGAGACTTAATAGTCCTCTCAGATTTGGTGAGCTGCTCTTTCAGTTTCCCCGATTCAATGTAAGCATCCCTAAGCTGATCTTTGATTGGTAAGAGATGGCTTGGTTGTAGGGCTGATTTGCCTCAACCATTAAGTTATCGATAATGGCCTTCCACTTCAGGACTTCTTCCCTCTCATCCTTTAACATAGTTATTTCATCATCACAATCTTTGATCGCCCTGGTGTGATCTTCTATCTCGGCTTTGAACGAGAGGAACTTTTGATAGTCGATACGGTTTACATCCATTAAGGCCTTTATGAGATGTTGACAATCGCATCCAGCCTCCGATTCTTTATGGATTGTATCTAAGTTACCAAGGGAAGCAGCTCTATTTAGTAGCTTTATTGCTTTGTCGAACTTGACATCCTTCAAGAACAGACTCGAAAAAGAAGCCTGAAGCAAGGGTGGACCGCAAGGAAGCACAAACTTTTCCCTTCGGTTGGAAGAGGCGAGAGCCATTATGGTAGTCATTTCCCGAGAAGGTGTAATTTCTTGAGTCATAGTGGGACATTCGAACGAAGATGAGTAATCGATTGTGAGGGCCCACATCGGTCATGAGAGTCTTTTTGGTGTTTAAGTGCATTGCCGGGGGTACTTCTCTCATCGTATCTTTTCCTTTTTTCTCCCTTCTCCCACTCTCGCACCAAGTGGCGAGCCTTAGCATCCTTCCTCTTTCTTCTCTCTTCGTCTGTCTCGCGAGAGGGATAATAGGCCATATCAAAATTTCTACTCTTCCGGGAGTTGGAATCCTGGCGTAACTGGTGATATAGTCCATGTCCCATTATACCTAAAATGAAAATAAGAATGAAGTTAATACTTAAGCATAGGAACATAACACAGTGTAGAGATGTGTGCTTTTGATCCTATGTGAAGTGCATATTGCCGAAGAACCCTTATATACACTATCGACCGTATCAGTAGGGTTTAAGAGTTGGAGTCTTTTCACCATCGCTCATAATTGCGCCTGATGAAATATCGATTTATGAGCCAATCTCAGCTATCATTTCGCTAATGGACATATCCCCGTGTTCATCTACATAGATGGCGACATCCCTCATGAAATCAGAAGTAGACGTATCTCCCATGGAGGTCCCGGTAGATTGACCTCTGGCAAACCGTGGAGTCTCGATAGTAGGTTGTTCTTTAAGAGGAGAAATTGGGGGTTTGAGGCCTAATGCCTTAGTAGATAACAAGTCCGAAGATGGTAGTTGAGGAATATTAGTACTCATTTTCGACTACTCGTCGAAAGATTCATCTCTTTCTATGAAGATGCAAAAGTCAATATCATCACCATCCGAGCCTTCTTCCTCTCCTTACTCAATCACATGCTACTTCCCATCTCTCCTTTGATACATTTCGTCTTCTTCTTCGAGGATCAGATGCATCCTGTAGGCCTCATCCCTAACCCTAGTAAAGTCCTCTCCAAAGGGTAAATCTATACCAGCTCTAGGAATCTCTTTGGGCTATACTTCCTCTGATGGAACAACCACTTTTTCTTGAGCTTCCTCAGCAGAGTCACGATCATAAGTAGAAGAACGAGTATGTCTCCTGGGGCCACATTGATGGCTCATCATCCATAACAAATCTATCAGGTTGAAGTAAACTAAATTGCCAGAGATGTTCATTCGTTAGGAGAAACTCTATTGAATGCTTAGAAGCCCTCGCAGCCTTGAGAGTTTCTAGCATCTTGTCAAGCTCATTGTTACATTCCCTCCTCAAGATGACTACAGTAAAACATAATAGGATAAGAAATATAATAAATTGGAAAACTAATAGAAATAGCAAACACTAGGGTTTCAGATAACCAGAAGCGGTTGAAGCCCTTCGGACGCCCAACGAAGAAATACTTGTTCTTGAAAGCAGAACGTTTATTATGAAGGTCTGATATTAGCTTACATCTCTTCTAGGCTTTGACTATTAAAAAAGATGGGCAATCCTATATCCTCCTGAAGTGCAAAATGAATGCGAGATCGTTTAGCCTTGGGGAATGTTCGCGTGTTCTCATGAATATAATATATATGGAACCTAAGAGTGCATAGCTATTGGGATGGGTTTAAAATGACGCTAATCCAAAGTCTTGAAGCACCGTGGACAATAACTGAATGGTGGCACAACACCGCTCAAGCACATGTACCAGTTGCAAGTAGTAAAACCTTCTGGTGGGTTATGAGCAAATTCAGCTCGAGTGGGCAGACAAACATCACCTATAGGGATGCCGTGCTGTACGCATATATTCCCAAGTATTTTAGTTGTTAGTATTGATGGCACATGCTTTGGAGGATTGGTTAGAATTCTCAATCCAGGAGGCAACTAGTCAGGTATAGGTCCGACCGGAACTATTGGGCCATAGAAATTAGAGGGTATGGTTTGGCTCGATCCCACGAGGATAGATGTAGGAGCTGGGGCATAAGTCGTTGATTCTGCTCCTGAAGATGTGGATGCTCCATCGACGGACTTAAAGCGTGCTGACTGACATGTCATTCTAGACAATAAAACTCATTGATCATAGTTAGGTATGCTTTGTTTCTAACTATAATTCCCATATGGTAAACACTTGAGACCCAAGGGAAGTCAGCGTGCACTGACAAACCAGACTTCAAGTATTGGACAGGGTAAATGCAGTGTGCTATCTATATGGAATGAGTTCGGTGTCCCGAACACTACGAAAGGTCCATCCCATGTAGAGAGCCCACTCGTATTAGAAACAAATGATCTGTATCGTACTTTGAAATTATTCTTCCTATAATTACCATTTATCGATCAACGATCAATAATGGATCTGTTGTCCAGAGCGACATGGAAAGTTCTCTCTTTTTAGGAACACCGAATGTGCAAAAATGAAATGCAATGGAGTTGTCCGATATGTCTGAATCTAAGGTGAATCATCATATCGAAGTCAATTTAGTAATCTGGCTTTAGTCGATCCCATGGAAAGAAATGGGTGAAGTTAGAAGGCGTGTCCCATCTTGAATCATACTTGTCCAATATGAAACTAAACCCTAGCTATACCGATAGCAAATCAAGCTTGCATTAAACCATTTCCTTTTTCAAAATCACAATCGGCCAAACCCAAAACATCGTCTCCACCACCCCAAAAGTACAAGATTGCCATCGTCAACCTTCAAATCAAGTTACAGGATGTTTCAATTAAGGATTTGAGGTGATTCAGGTCCGAATCTGCTAGGCGATAAACTAAGCGGCGACGACTCGTTCAGGCAACAACGAGTGAAGCGAGGAGGCGATGGATCCTGGTGGTGAGATAGAAGGATGAATGAAGACTGGTCTCGGGCTTGGACCGACGGTGTTGGAGCTTAAATCGACAGAAAGAAAGATATCAGGTTAGAAATGAGCGAGTGGAGTGGTGAAGTAATATAAGTAATGAAATTTCTCTGAAAATCTACTATGTCCCAAATTCGGCGTTGAATTAAGACTCTTAATTGGTACCGAATTAACCATTTTAACCTAGGCCAATTCCAACTAATCGTAGTGAAACTATATGCTAACCTAAGGCCTTGCATAAATTTCAAAGCCAAGGTTACAACATCAGTACAAAGAATTGAAATTCAAATTGGGATCGAGAATGTATAACTGGCAGGAGTCAATCAATTAAAAACAACATCTCGAGATGGAATCCGACAATCCATTGAAAATCATAGATAGTAATCTGAAACTTGTCTTGTTCCGGAGCACACTTTGTTTTCAATGAAAGAAAACTCTAAGGGGCAAATGTTAATCGAGTTTTGAAACAGCAGAAATCAATAAGATTTAGAACATCGAAACGAAGACGGAATGATGTAAAATTTAGGAAAAACACTCGGAAAGACTAAAGAAAGAACTCATTGAAGTATGAACCAAAAACGAGCTAAGTCCCTAATTCGGCCCGAATTAAGGAACCTTAATTCAGTACTTAATATAGGTGTTTGTCTTTGACACCTTCATACTTGGCACAATTGATCTGCTAGTCATCCTATGCATATTCATGATGTTTCATAGATTTCTAGAGAGCTTGTAATTAAGAATGAAGATGTGGCGATCCAAATGACTGCATAATCCAGGTCATGGAAGAATGATGATCGAGACTCATTAACGACCTACCAAATTGCATGGAGAGCATCTAAATGAAGCAAGAAGCTCAACGGAAAAGAGTTCAATCACCCTAAGCCAAAGGATTAGATTCGGTATCGAATTATGGGTCTTAATTCGACGTCGAATCTAGCCTTTAACTTGGGTGGTCACCATTTTCCTTATTCTATCTTGGGTTACTTCCTAGATTTCTCTGGTAGCGGGCTTCTGATCCATATGGTTGTTACCACTATAAATACAAACCTAAGAGCAACTAATATAGGAGCTGGATTCTGCCATTACCATGTGGAAGCCCTGTCATTTCTTTAACTCTCTCTACTCCATGGTCGCCAAGGCAGTTCCTTTAGGCAATTCTAGGACTTAGAATCTTTCTAACACTTGTACTTGTGACTAACTCTCCCTCAATCACTTTGTAATCACATTCTATAAAGATCAAATTAGTAAGCAAAGTTATAAAGTGGACATAGGCTTAGTTAACAGCCGAACCACTATAAAAAATATCTATCTCTTATGTACGTTTTTGTTATTTTCTACTGTATTTACTCTATTCTAAAAAGGCTGGTGCTTTCACATCATACTCCAGGGTATTAATCCATTTTTTGAGTTAACATCGCTCTTCCCTATCGAGGACTGCCGACTCACTCCATCCAGGATCATACGACCCACTTAACTCTCCCCTCCTTGCTGGAAGGCTATTAAATGGGGATAGGCTGCATCACTCTTCCCTACCAGGGACTACCGACTCACTCTTTAAAGGACCGCATGAGCCACTCAACGCTTCCCTCCTTACCATAAGGCTATCTGCTATGGACGGGCCTCTCAGCGCTCTCTTCCATGCTGAGGACTGCCACCACTATACGATATCCAATTAGGTTGAATTATTATATGCTCAATTCCTTATTTAGGGACTGCCGACCTACTCCGGCTTCGATGCTCGCCTCCTTACCAGAAGGCTATCTGATAAGGGTGAATTACCAAGCATTCGCCTCCTTATCTTAGACTACCAACGTATCCAATTGAGTTTGGGTGAGATGACTCTCCCCTTCGTGCAGAGGTGCATCCATGACCGTTGGCACGACCAGGTCGGTCTCGATTCCCTCGTCCATGTTGTCATTCGTCCCTCTTGCAAGATGAGTCACTATTGTCGAGATTGGCGTTGTTAACATAAGTGACCCCAAAGTTCGGCATCCATTGTGCGCCCCCTTGCAAGTAAGCCATGCACTATATGAATTTATCGTGCATCACCTAGAAGAATCCTCGAGCCATTAAATGTTTCGATTAATGCTGGGACTGCCTGCCTCTAAACCTTGGAGTGCATCACCCAAGGGAACCTTCGAGCCACTCATTGCTTCGGTTCGTATAGGGATTGCTCCCATAACACAACATTGCTAGGCTCAGTAGTCATGTGCCCGACCCATTGTCAAGAAATGCTCTCATTGGTTCATTTTGCATAACTCATATGAACAGGCTATGATAACCACCCGGTCCATAACCCTACGCAGTCTTGCATTAACATTACATATAACGCAGGTGAACCATGCTAGCTTTAGTATGAATACCCACAGATCACACACTAACAAAAAGAGTACTGGAATTCCTATTAACCAGTTTCATATGACAAAATGATTACTCTATTAACCACCAAAAATATGGGGCACAAAGCCACCTCATTGAACAAAAAAACATGAAAAGAAAGAAACTCAAAATCTCATTTTAATGAAAAAGAAATGAAAAAACAACGAAGAATCAAGAGAGGAGGGGTAGGCTTACTATTAGCTTGAAGAAGAAGAACACAAAAAGATTGGAAACTATGGATTTTTATATAATAGCGAAGAATGTTTGGAGAATCGGTAAAGAATGAAGAAGGGGAAGAAGAGAGGTATTTATTGATTCTTCCCCTTGGTTTTAACCATCTGATTCAAAAATAAGGAAATCCCAACCATCTAGGTTTAATTATGATGTTGTCACATCAATGGATCACACACACTGAATCGTCGCAGAGTCTCTTTGGAAAAAGAATCGCCTTGGCACATCACGTGTTGAAACATGGCATGTACATTGAATACAAAGCTAACACCCATGGCAACGGGATCTTTGTGACTTGTCAAGCCCGCCCTTACATATAGAGATGGGCTTAGGTGATAAAATGTTGCACAATTTTCTCGTAAGTAAAAGATAAGCCAGTCGGCCTACATAAGCCTAGCCCAACTCAAGTCAATCCGTATGGTGACATCAAACAAACATCAAAGCCCCAACCGCCCGCTTTCCTTAGCCGGCTGGACTAACTCAACAACAACAGACAACTCATTCAACTAGACACAACAAGTTTTTAGCTGACCTATGGTACGTTCCAATCAGCCCATCTCATCATGACATTAACGGCTCACCTCGCCCTCTTTAGCCTTGTCTTTACACTGTAGCCTTTAGATACAATTGTCGAGTGTCGCTATACAAAATAAGCTCCACTTCATTGTTATTTTTTGGAAAAGTACACTACACAGATTATTCATTTGATATGAGTGCAATTGTGCTTACCAACTACTTGTTCATAGTAGCATGTCCAACAAAATCGCACCCACTCTTTTGCCAGTCGCCTTGCTTTATGCAAAGCATGAATCTAATATGGAAAGACAATCGTAGTGCATCCTACTCACACAATTGCACCACCTTTCCATCCACCCTATATCAGCGGAAGCAACCAAATCAATAGCCTGTTTTCTGCCTTTTAACTATGTAACCTCAACCATTCAAGCACCAATTCCAACAGCTATAAATACATCAAAACATGCATCTTTACATGGGTTGAACAACATAAGCTCTTAAGCATTTTATGTATTATTTTCTCTTGTAATCACATATATTGTAAGAGAAGCAAAGCAGTAAGAAATTCCTCATTGTAGATGTAGATCAACTTTGATCAAACCAATCTAAATCTTGTGTTCTTTCAAATTTTATGCATTTTACTTCCTTATTTTATATTTTTAAATTAAGGTATTAGTAAGTAACATTTTCTAGTATCACCTAATAATCACAATTTCATGGTTGACTAAATTTCCATTCAACGGTTTGTAATGTAAAATGATGAATGGCGTTCAAAATTGTGTCCAAATCTGAGTTGCTATGTTGAAAATATCGTTATTTGATAGATCACATGTTTATCCCGACTGGGCGTACCCTAGAGAGGCTTATAAAATTTATACAAAACTAAAGGAACGGTGTGTGACAATATGTTCTATTTGATGATAAAAGATGAGCAGTTAAAACTACATGTGAATTTGACTTGGAAGGAATGGGTTATGGACCGTTCGTCTTTTTTCTCATAGTTCGTTTTTATCGATCAACCAATCAATAAGTATGCCTCCATGGACAACATCATCATTTATTCGAGAATGAAGTAAACAAGTGTGCTAAAGTATTCTACAATGATACATGACGATTGGTTCAAGTCTTGGGTGTATCCAACTCAAGACAAAGGAGTTATAGATCAATATCCTTATACTCCCTAGTCCTTTCTTAGAAAGCACCCCGATCGATAGAATGTCGCCTTGGAGAAGCCTACGAAATATTCTAAAACTGAAGCGATGGAACACTTGGTATTGAAAGAGTCAGGGATATGCCTTATGGATAGTTATATAGTTTGTTACTTATATCTAACTCTATGACCAATCTTGTTCGTAGTAATGGTATTTGATTTCTATAATGTATTTTGTTATACAGCGATATAGGTAACCAAATTAAATTAAAGTATATTAAAATAAAGATTCCTTAAAGGATATGTTATGTGATAATAATTTTAAGGAGTTGTAATCATGAGAAAATTATCATAATAGAAAATAACATATTATTTTAAATATTCCCGATCAAGATGTTTCAAGAAAGGATATCAATACATCCTTTGAGACCAGAGTACACAATGCTCTCCAAATGTTGGACAATGTATTACTCATGGATGCTAAGTGTAACATCCCACCTTTTTGTACGCTTAAGCAGACACACGTGCCAACTTAAACCATACAGAAGGGCGGATTGTTATGGGGTAAATAAGAAAAAGTGGAGAAATAAAAGAAACAAAATAGAATCTTGCAGCGGAACGATAAAATATAATAATCAAATAACAGTTCATGAAGCTGTTTTACAAAACATTTGATTTTACTTATAAATACATATCAGAGTTACACATACCAGAGAATGATAATAAATGCAGCGGAATAAATGGTGCAGTGTAATATAATAAATAGTAGTAATAAAATCTTCGTCTTCGTCCTCCAGAAATAGGGCCATCAAATCCTGAAATGCTCAGGCTGACCCGAGCGAATTGAAAAGACAAAACACTCGAGTCAGAACTAAAAGATCTTATGTAAGTTAAATCAATGAAATAAATATGAGTGTAAACGGCGTCAGAGATGTTTACGGGGTTTGACATCTCCTATCCAGTGTCCAACGTGAGTGCAATAACTTAAGAAATGTTCGGGATTCACACCTCTTAAGGATCCGTTAAACTATCTACTATGTAGTAATATTCGCTATTATAATAATGTCTAATTAGTAAAGTATAATCATATAGAAAATAGCGTTAAGGGGATGGTGAACCTTAACGTGGTCGGATCTTTAAACCAAACTCGTAGTGGGTTCGATATGGTAGGTGACACGGCACACAAGGCAATGCCATGGTAGATATACCAATTACGCATCCGGACTGGTGGTGATGCATAGCAGCCACTACCGCCCACCTCGAACAACAATCCCAAATCAAGGGTGGCCACCAAATCAATCACAAGTAATAGAATGGTATCGAAGAAGTGTGTCCGATCAGAGGTGCTACCTCCTTGGCCCATCGATCGCTCCTGTTTTAGCCACCTTATGCCAACTCACGGGAGTTGGGTCCACGTATATACCTTAGGATCGTCGCCACCATCCTACTTCATTCTGGAAACTCAACCGCATACACAGTTGTCAAAGTGGTTTTCGGTATCGACAGAGAGTATGTCCATATCCGATCCCGGTCTCTTTAACAACCAAACGTTATTATAACACCGTGGTCATTTTAAAAATATATATACTTTTAAATACACAATCATTGCCCTTTCAAAACATATTCTTTATTTCAAAATAGTATATACATCAAAAACCAAAATATTATTGCCATTTCAAACCATATCCTTTACTTCAAAATAGTATATACTTTAAAACCAAAATATTATTGCTATTTCAAAACATATCATTTACTTCAAAATAGTATATACTTTAAAACCAAATTCAATAATATATCGTTTAAATAAAATCCAAATTTTCAATCAATATTCTTACTTTTAATTATAAAACTTGAAATATTCTTTAAAACCATCTTAAACCCAAATCACATAATGCAGTCATATTCTAAATCTTAAAATTTCAATCGGTTTCAAATCAATATATTTAAAGATAATTCTTAAATAAATTATATTTCAAATAAATTCATTTTCAAACCATATTACTTTCAAAGTTATAACAATTTCGAAAACCAATACTTTGAAAACAATAATACCTTAATTTCAATAAAACATTTAAATTTTGATATATTTCAAGTCTTTAAATATTCCAAAATTCCCAACCAAATATGATAATCTTATATGTACCTTAATTCAATTTACTATTATTTAGTTTAGAAATATTTATTTAATAAATTCAATATCACTTAAATAAAGCTCAAACTTGAAATATTCGTAAATCAAACTTAAAACATCATCAAGTTATACATAGCTTAAATTTTAGAATTTAACCATATATAAAATAATATTTATATAATATCAAAATTAGTCTATATATAAACCCTTATTTTCCAAAACCCATAGAAAATCACTTTAAAATATTATATATATAGACCACGGTGCCTATATATAATTTTCTATCCTATGGTCATGTGATACAGATATTTATCATTTCAATCCGTAATTTTAAAAATAAAAGTTTACGGTTATATATCATTTCAAACCGCAATCCCGAATGGAATGAAAATGCATAATAACTTGTAGTTTATATAAAATATAGCATCCATTCATCCAAATATCAATAAACCACCATTTATTTCAATCATCATCCAATTTAAACAACACATCAATATAAAGCATATAAAATATAACAGGCATCAATGAATAGTTTGTATTCAATACAAATTAATAACTGTTTAACTGGCAGTTTATATGCAATAATAAATAAATTTAACTGTCAAATTATATGCAAAAAATAAAATAAAATAACAATTTAATTTAAATAAATGCTATCTAACTGAGATGATGATTAAATATATGCCCAAACAATCATAGATAAATTTTAAATCACATCAAAATTTATTTTAACAAACATAAGAAATCTTAGAAGTTTTGAGTGGGTTAAAACACTCACCTTTTGAATTTAAATTGAATTCAAATCCAATTTAAACCCAAAAATTTGACCATCTCATAATTTATCCAAATCAGCGTCATCAAGTCCGGAATTTTATTACGATCCTAACAAAAAAAACCGCACGTGAAACGGAGTTCGTATGCGAGAGTTATAGCGAAAATTGTGATTGAAATTAAATTTAAATAGAAACAAAAGGAGAACACATTTACCGCCACGTCGCTAGATCACACGTCACTGCCTTCTTCTTTTCATTCTCTACAACAACGCACGCATTTATCTCTAGGCAAATTGATGCGCACAAGACAACACCATTGAATTACGCTCGTCGAGAGCTTCAACATATATAATTTTGAGATGTTTTTTGAGGACTTTGAATTTTTGACTTTGATTTTGAAATGGATCTGGATCTGAGATTTTTGTCTGCCATTGAGGAGGAGAAGGAGCTGATGAAATTTTACGCACAAACAAATGAGAATAGGCAGAGGCTAGGGTTTAGCGGGGTATTTATAGATGAAGTTGGAATAGACAGATGGATTCGAATTTTAATGAATTCACAATTTGTCAATTTAAATTCCAATAATCCATTTATTTGATTTCTAGATCTTATTATGAATAAATGGTCAACTTACCATTTCTATCATTTCTGATTGCAATTAGCTTCAAATTTATTAACCAAACCTCCATATCAAATAAGGATTTATTTCAAAAATTTAGTGTTTACCTTTAATTAAAGTAAATTCAATAAATTATAAAATCTTATTTCAATGAAATTTTATACCATTCGTATTCAATTCTCTTTATTAAATCAATCATCCTCTTATGTATATATATTTAACATTAGTATATATCCAATTACCTAAATTGATTTACAGCCTAACATAACATTTGAATTTTATTCCCAATTCATAAATTACTACCTTAACTAAAATTTTACGTTTCCCCTTTAATTTACATTTTCACCTTACGTTACTACACTAATTATCCTTAAAGTAACGTTTATTATTAATAACAATATTATAATTACTTACATTTTAAATGAACTTTATTTACAATAAATTCATTGACCAATTAATTAGGTAATTTATATAGTTGCTATCCTATCCTTAAATTTATTTCATAAATTAATCCATTTCATCTAAATTCTTATCTATGTAATATTTCAACATTTAGTTTCATCAAATGTAATTGTTTTCCAATACGTTAATAACTTTATTTCCAGGTCTTATATTACAACAAACTATCCAATACGAAAGTCTTAATATTTTTACAAATACTACTTTAATTAACATTAACGCAATACTCAATTTAAATTATTGTAACTGATTTCAAAATTGTAAATTAACAAGCTACCAAAATAGGCAACATACAATAATCGTACTCTAACCTTTAGTCACATTAATACGCTTTTATTTCTCAAAAATCAAAGTTCCCATTTAACTAAATCTCCATAAATGAATTTGACATTATTTTCAAAAATTACTTTATATTAACATTAACGTAAAAATATATTTATATCTATTGCAATCGATTTACCAGTTATACTTTAATATACTAAAAAGAATGGTTAACCAAATTTTTTTACCATTTAGCATTCACTTCCACTTACAAGCTACTATTAACACAAATGTTGTCATTGACTTAACTCTAATTAAGTAAATTAGATGAATGGGAAAATTTTAACAATTATCACTAAATGTCAAATTCTACTCACATTCATAATTAAATATCAACTACAATTTATTAAAATTACTTACCTATCCTTATTAAATCAAATTGCAATCTATTTAGTACTATCTTCTCAATTAACATAACATTTATATGTTAGATTTCATTTAATTCCAATTTATTGACCCACTTAAATTTTAGTCTTTTCATTCAATATCAATTGTCCATTCTATAAGTAAAATTAACATTAGATTCATACTCATATAATAGCTTCAAATTCATCTAATAAATATTTACAAAATCTTTAAATACTAAAACCATTTAATTGCAATTAATCCCTTTGATTACAAATTAACTTAACAACCTAATAAAATAAGTAACGTACAATCAATATTGTCATTAACTCCTAATTACACTTTTAGAGATTCACTATTTACAACCCAATATTGTAATTACTTACATAACACTGGTTTTACTCAATTAACATTTATTACAAACTATTCCAAAATTTATTCAATATTTATTAGTTTTCTTATATTATATTTATAACCAAGTGTAACTTTTAACTTGAATTGGTTGGATTTCTTTTCAAGTTATTAATAATTAACTTATACTAACATATTCCTTAATTTATTCCAATTACCGTTACAATGTTTTTATTACATAATCAATTAATTACTTTCCTTTCTCGTATTAAATTATAAACCTGTATAATCCTTTCCACTATTCATTCATTAGCATTCTATGTAAATTTCAATCTCTTGTAATAACTCATTTATTATACTTTTGCATATCAATAAACAAGGTTTCAAATAAATGGGGTTTATTAAATTCAATCTTTATACTTAAGTCTATTACAACCAATGTAATATTTTCATAGGTTAATTATTAACATTTATTTCGTTACCACATTATAACCATTATATTTCTTTATAATTAAATTCCAAAAATCTTATAAATGGGCCAATTTAATTTACGAAATTTACGGGTCGTTACAATCTCCCCCACTCAAAACTTTTCGTCCCCGAAAAGGAAAAGAAGGGAGAAGAAGAAATAAGGAAACAATATATCTTTCTTAAATATTAAATTTATAAACAATAAGTTTACAAAATAATTTAAAATAAGATATACCAGTTTATACTCGTTTAAATCCTTTATACATAAATTATTAAGGTTTGTAAAACATTTTCAAATTTTTCTAAGTCCAAAATTTATGGAAAATTTTGGCAGAGTCTCCTTTGTACGGAGAGGCTCGGGAGAAAATATAATATTAAATATAACAAAATATCACATATAATACTCAAAATATTATATCCCAACAAGGGAAAATATATAAAATAGCGCTATAAACCGAAATCTGAAAACGTACCTATTTGTTGGGCAATTTATGCTTATTTTATGGAACCAAAGCACTAGCAATTGCTTCCATAACCTGCATTTCACTTATATAATCCAAAGGGTTAACAATTATATAAGATGAAATATTTAGGTGGTTTCAAACACTAACCACAAATCAATACAACAACCATAAATTTAAACAACAGTACACAACAAATACAAATCAACCATTTAAGCACACAAAACAAATAGTTGTTCGGGTTCAAAACTTTAAATTGTACAGAATGAAAAATAAACTATCAAGTGTATCATTTACTCAACGGTCTTAGATGTAACAAAATAGATAATTTATTCATTCTAACAATTTCAAATTTCCTTACCAAACCAACCATAAACCAAACAATAACAATTCCAACCAACAAATCAAATTAACTTATAAATTTTTTTTCATACATTTGTTGTTTGATTTCCTTTTTACTTACACAATGATTTATCTTTTAGTTTACATTTATTTCTAACAAACTTTTAATTTCATTTACTCATTAAATGTTTGTTTCATTTATTTTCACCTATTACTTATAATTATTCATTTTCATTAATTCAGGTCATGTAAGTTCTTTTTATTGCATTACATTTATGCACTTTTCAATTTCAATCATTTATTTAATGCTTACATTTCTATTATATTTAATTATAGTAACCCTTTAAATTACACTTAAATTCTTAACCTTATAGCATCAATTCTTATAAGTAAAGGATTTCATTAATTCATTTCCTAAGGTTTGCAATCATTTATTTATATTACTTACTTTTCTATTATATTAAACTAGTAGCATTTAAATTATACTTAAGTTTATAACCCTACACATCAATTCTTATTTATTAAAGAATTCCATTAATTATTTTCATTATCTCAAGTTAATTACTTGTATAATATCTATTACATTTTCTTATAACATTTTCAACTTTTATATATTTTGGTAAGTTATATATATGCCTTTAAGAATGTAATTGAAAGTTATACTAGTTTCCTCAATTCTTTTAATTAATTAATGGTTCAATAATTTCATCTATGTTCTATAAGTTACAGTTTCAAATTACCTTTAATTTCATTCATTAATTTAATGCTTACCTTCTATTATATTTAATTATAGTAACATTTTAATTACACTTAAATTTATAACTTTATACATCAATTCTTATAAATAAAGAATTTCATTTACAAAGGTTTAAAATCATTTATTTATATTACTTAACTTCCTATTATATTAATTTTTTTTTATTAAAGGTTCCAATTATTAATTAGTCATATTCCAATTTACTACACTTAATTGAACTATTAATTAACTGAAACTTAAGAACCAAATATCGGGTTTAATTTTAAATCATGTAAAATAATAGATAGATGTATATACTTAAAATACATATATATATATATATATCCAATTATAATTAAAACGATAAATTTTTCTCAAACAAATCTGCAGTAAACTACTACAGTGGCCTTCCCACTTTGAAACTCGAAAATGAATGTCGATGATGCGTGCACTCATCACCGAAATTATTTTCCAGCGACAGAGAGGGGAGTACAACTTTATCTTTCCAAATTTTCTTTTAAAAAAACATTTCTTTCAAATTATATCAAAATGTTCATATCAGAAATTACTTCTAATAATATTATTATTCCAAAATCAATTGAAAGAATTTCCAAAACCCCGGACTTAAGTTCTATATTTCCAATTTTTATTTATTTATTTTAAATCATATTTCGACTATTAATTATAAATTTTATTACCTAACAATCAATATAATACAACCAAATATAGATTTTATAAAAAGTTTATTTTATATATATAGAAAATATAATAGGCAAAATTATTTCATTCACCTATATTAAAACAAATATTATGTCGGTCTGTCCTATTAAGTGTTTAGAAATCCCTATTGATGTCACAGCGTCGCATGCACCAACCAGAATTTATAAATACAAAATGGAACAGATTAACGCAATATTAAAACTTTTTTTTATAACACTAACAAATACGCTCTCTCATAACCATACGCTCAGCGACTCCCATAGGGTATTACTACCCTATTAGTAAAGAGTCAAACCCCACAAGGCTAAGGTTTATCGCTAAACCAAAGCTTTGATACCAGATGTAACATCCCACCTTTTTGTACGCTTAAGCAGACACACGTGCCAACTTAAACCATACAGAAGGGCGGATTGTTATGGGGTAAACAAGAAAAAGTGGAGAAATAAAAGAAACAAAATAGAATCTTGCAGCAGAACGATAAAATATAATAATCAAATAACAGTTCATGAAGCTGTTTTACAAAACATTTGATTTTACTTATACAATACATATCAGAGTTACACATACCATAGAATGATAATAAATGCAGCGGAATACAATGGTGTAGTGTAATATAATAAATAGTAGTAATAAAATCTTCGTTTTTCGTCCTCCAGAAATAGGGCCATCAAATCCTGAAATGCTCAGGCTGACCCGAGCGAATTGAAAAGACAAAACACTCGAGCCGGAACTAAAAGATCTTATGTAAGTTAAATCAATGAAATAAATATTAGTGTAAACGGCGTCAGAGATGTTTACGAGGTTTGACATCTCTTATCCAGTGTCCAACGTGAGTGCAATAACTTAAGAAATGTTCGGGATTCACACCTCTTAAGGATCCGTTAAACTATCTACTATGTAGTAATATTCGCTATTATAATAATGTCTAATAAGTAAAGTATAATCATATAGAAAATAGCGTTAAGGGGATGGTGAACCTTAACGCGGTCGGATCTTTAAACCAAACTCGTAGTGGGTTCGATATGGTAGGTGACACGGCACACAAGGCAATGCCAGGGTAGATATACCAATTACGCATCCGGACTGGTGGTGACGCATAGCAGCCACTACCGCCCACCTCGAACAACAGTCCCAAATCAAGGGTGGCTACAAAATCAATCACAAGTAATAGAATGGTATCGAAGAAGTGTGTCCGATCAGAGGTGCTACCTCCTTGGCCCGTCGATCGCTCCTGTTTTAGCCACCTTATGCCAACTCACGGGAGTTGGGTCCACGTATATACCTTAGGATCGTCGCCACCATCCTACTTCATTCTGGAAACTCCACCGCGTACACAGTTGTCAAAGTGGTTTTCGGTATCGACAGAGAGTATGTCCATATCCGATCCCGGTCTCTTTAACAACCAAACGTTATTATAACACCGTGGTCATTTTAAAAATATATGTACTTTTAAAAACACAATCATTGCCCTTTCAAAACATATTCTTTATTTCAAAATAGTATATACATCAAAAACCAAAATATTATTGCCATTTCAAACCATATCCTTTACTTCAAAATAGTATATACTTTAAAACCAAAATATTATTGCTATTTCAAAACATATCATTTACTTCAAAATAGTATATACTTTAAAACCAAATTCAATAATATATCATTTAAATAAAATCCAAATTTTCAATCAATATTCTTACTTTTAATTATAAAACTTGAAATATTCTTTAAAACCATCTTAAACCCAAATCACATAATGCAGTCATATTCTAAATCTCAAAATTTCAATCGGTTTCAAATCAATATATTTAAAGATAATTCTTAAATAAATTCTATTTCAAATAAATTCATTTTCAAACCATATTACTTTCAAAGTTATAACAATTTCGAAAACCAATACTTTGAAAACAATAATACCTTAATTTCAATAAAACATTTAAATTTTGATATATTTCAAGTCTTTAAATATTCCAAAATTCCCAACCAAATATGATAATCTTATATGTACCTTAATTCAATTTACTATTATTTAGTTTAGAAATATTTATTTAATAAATTCAATATCACTTAAATAAAGCTCAAACTTGAAATATTCGTAAATCAAACTTAAAACATCATCAAGTTATACATAGCTTAAATTTTAGAATTTAACCATATATAAAATAATATTTATATAATATCAATATTAGTATATATATAAACCCTTATTTTCCAAAACCCATAGAAAATCACTTTAAAATATTATATATATATAGACCATGGTGCCTGTATATAATTTTCTATCCTATGGTCAAGTGATACAGATATTTATCATTTCAATCCGTAATTTTAAAAATAAAAGTTTACGGTTATATATCATTTCAAACCGCAATCCCGAATGGAATGAAAATGCATAATAACTTGCAGTTTATATAAAATATAGCATCCATTCATCCAAATATCAATAAACAACCATTTATTTCAATCATCATCCAATTTAAACAAAACATCAATATAAAGCATATAAAATATAACAGGCATCAACGAATAGTTTATATTCAATACAAATTAATAACTGTTTAACTAGCAGTTTATATGCAATAATAAATAAATTTAACTGTCAAATTATATGCAAAAAATAAAATTAAATAACAATTTAATTTAAATAAATGCTATCTAACTGAGATGATGATTAAATATATGCCCAAACAATCATAGATAAATTTTAAATCACATCAAAATTTATTTTAACAAACATAAGAAATCTTAGAAGTTGTGAGTGGGTTAAAACACTCACCTTTTGAATTTAAATTGAATTCAAATCCAATTTAAACCCAAAAATTTTACCATCTCATAATTTATCCAAACCTGCGTCATCAAGTCCGGAATTTTATTACGATCCTAACAAAAAAACCGCGCGTGAAACGGAGTTCGTATGTGAGAGTTAAAGCGAAAATTGTGATTGAATTTAAATTTAAATAGAAACAAAAAGAGAACACATTTACCGCCACATCGCTAGATCACACGTCACTGCCTTCTTCTTTTCATTCTCTACAACAACGCACGCATTTATCTCTAGGCAAATTGACGCGCACAAGACAACACCATTGAATTACGCTCATCGAGAGCTTCAACATATATAATTTTGAGATGTTTTTTGAGGACTTTGAATTTTTGACTTTGATTTTGAAATGGATCTAGATCTGAGATTTTTGTCTGCCATTGAGGAGGAGAAGGAGCTGATGAAATTTTACACACAGACAAATGAGAATAGGCAGAGGCTAGGGTTTAGCGGGGTATTTATAGATGAAGTTGGAACAGACAGATGGATCCGAATTTTAATGAATTCACAATTTGTCAATTTAAATTCCAATAATCCATTTATTTGATTTCTAGATCTTATTATGAATAAATGGCCAACTTACCATTTCTATCATTTCTGATTGCAATTAGCTTCAAATTTATTAACCAAACCTCCATATCAAATAAGGATTTATTGCAAAAATTTAGTGTTTACCTTTAATTAAAGTAAATTCAATAAATTATAAAATCTTATTTCAATGAAATTTTATACCATTCGTATTCAATTCTCTTAATTAAATCAATCATCCTCTTATGTATATATATTTAACATTAGTATATATCCAATTACCTAAATTGATTTACAGCCTAACATAACATTTGAATTTTATTCCCAATTCATAAATTACTACCTTAACTAAAATTTTACGTTTCCCCTTTAATTTACATTTTCACCTTACGTTACTACACTAATTATCCTTAAAGTAACGTTTATTATTAATAACAATATTATAATTACTTACATTTTAAATTAACTTTATTTACAATAAATTCATTGACCAATTAATTAGGTAATTTATATAGTTGCTATCCTATCCTTAAATTTATTTCATAAATTAATCCATTTCATCTAAATTCTTATCTATGTAATATTTCAACATTTAGTTTCATCAAATGTAATTGTTTTCCAATACGTTAATAACTTTATTTCCAGGTCTTATATTACAACAAACTATCCAATACGAAAGTCTTAATATTTTTACAAATACTACTTTAATTAACATTAACGCAATACTCAATTTAAATTATTGTAACTGATTTCAAAATTGTAAATTAACAAGCTACCAAAATAGGCAACATACAATAATCGTACTCTAACCTTTAGTCACATTAATACGCTTTTATTTCTCAAAAATCAAAGTTCCCATTTAACTAAATCTCCATAAATGAATTTGACATTATTTTCAAAAATTACTTTATATTAACATTAACGTAAAAAAATATTTATATCTATTGCAATCGATTTACCAGTTATACTTTAATATACTAAAAAAATGGTTAACCAAATTTTTTTACCATTTAGTATTCACTTCCACTTACAAGCTACTATTAACACAAATGTTGTCATTGACTTAGCTCTAATTAAGTAAATTAGATGAATGAGCAAATTTTAACAATTATCACTAAATGCCAAATTCTACTAACATTCATAATTAAATATCAACTACAATTTATTAAAATTACTTACCTATCCTTATTAAATCAAATTGCAATCTATTTAGTACTATCTTCTCAATTAACATAACATTTAGATGTTAGATTTCATTTAATTCCAATTTATTAACCCACTTAAATTTTATTCTTTTCATTCAATATCAATTGTCCATTCTATAAGTAAAATTAACATTAGATTCATACTCATATAATAGCTTCAAATTCATCTAATAAATATTTACAAAATCTTTAAATACTAAAACCATTTAATTGCAATTAATCCCTTTGATTACAAATTAACTTAACAACCTAATAAAATAAGTAACGTACAATCAATATTGTCATTAACTCCTAATTACACTTTTAGAGGTTCACTATTTACAACTCAATATTGTAATTACTTACATAACACTGGTTTTACTCAATTAACATTTATTACAAACTATTCCAAAATTTATTCAATATTTATTAGTTTTCTTATATTATATTTATAACCAAGTGTAACTTTTAACTTGAATTGGTTGGATTTCCTTTCAAGTTATTAATAATTAACTTATACTAACATATTCCTTAATTTATTCCAATTACCGTTAAAATGTTTTTATTACATAATTAATTAATTACTTTCCTTTCTCGTATTAAATTATACACCTGTATAATCCTTTCCACTATTCATTCATTAGCATTCTATGTAATTTTCAATCTCTTGTAATAACTCATTTATTATACTTTTGCATATCAATAAACAAGGTTTCAAATAAATGGGGTTTATTAAATTCAATCTTTATACTTAAGTCTATTACAACCAATGTAATATTTTCATAGGTTAATTATTAACATTTATTTCGTTACCACATTATAACCATTATATTTCTTTATAATTAAATTCCAAAAATCTTATAAATGGGCCAATTTAATTTACGAAATTTACGGGTCGTTACAATCTCCCCCACTCAAAACTTTTCGTCCCCGAAAAGGAAAAGAAGGGAAAAGAAGAAATAAGGAAACAATATATCTTTCTTAAATATTAAATTTATAAACAATAAGTTTACAAAATAATTTAAAATAAGATATACCTGTTTATACCCGTTTAAATCCTTTATACATAAATTATTAAGGTTTGTAAAACATTTTCAAATTTTTCTAAGTCCAAAATTTATGGAAAATTTTGGCAGAGTCTCCTTTGTACGGAGAGGCTCGGGAGAAAATATAATATTAAATATAACAAAATATCACATATAATACTCAAAATATTATATCCCAACAAGGGAAAATATATAAAATAGCGCTATAAACCGAAATCTGAAAACGTACCTATTTGTTGGGCAATTTACGCTTATTTTATGGAACCAAAGCACTAGAAATTGCTTCCATAACCTGCATTTCACTTATATAATCCAAAGGGTTAACAATTATATAAGATGAAATATTTAGGTGGTTTCAAACACTAACCACAAATCAATACAACAACCATAAATTTCAACAACAGTACACAACAAATACAAATCAACCATTTAAGCACACAAAACAAATAGTTGTTCGGGTTCAAAACTTTAAATTGTACAGAATGAAAAATAAACTATCAAGTGTATCATTTACTCAACGGTCTTAGATGTAACAAAATAGATAATTTATTCATTCTAACAATTTCAAATTTCCTTACCAAACCAACCATAAACCAAACAATAACAATTCCAACCAACAAATCAAATTAACTTATAAATTTTTTTTCATACATTTGTTGTTTGATTTCCTTTTTACTTACACAATGATTTATCTTTTAGTTTACATTTATTTCTAACAAACTTTTAATTTCATTTACTCATTAAATGTTTGTTTCATTTATTTTCACCTATTACTTATAATTATTCATTTTCATTAATTCAGGTCATGTAAGTTCTTTTTATTGCATTACATTTATGCACTTTTCAATTTCAACCATTTATTTAATGCTTACATTTCTATTATATTTAATTATAGTAACCCTTTAAATTACACTTAAATTCTTAACCTTATAACATCAATTCTTATAAGTAAAGGATTTCATTAATTCATTTCCTAAGGTTTGCAATCATTTATTTATATTACTTACTTTTCTATTATATTAAACTAGTAGCATTTAAATTATACTTAAGTTTATAACCCTACACATCAATTCTTATTTATTAAAGAATTCCATTAATTATTTTCATTATCTCAAGTTAATTACTTGTATAATATCTATTACATTTTCTTATAATATTTTCAACTTTTATATATTTTGGTAAGTTATATATATATGCCTTTAAGAATGTAATTGAAAGTTATACTAGTTTCCTCAATTCTTTTAATTAATTAATGGTTCAATAATTTCATCTATGTTCTATAAGTTACAATTACAAATTACCTTTAATTTCATTCATTTATTTAATGCTTACCTTCTATTATATTTAATTATAGTAACATTTTAATTACACTTAAATTTATAACTTTATACATCAATTCTTATAAATAAAGAATTTCATTTACAAAGGTTTAAAATCATTTATTTATAATACTTAACTTCCTATTATATTAAATTTTTTTTATTAAAGGTTCCAATTATTAATTAGTCATATTCCAATTTACTACACTTAATTGGACTATTAATTAACTGGAACTTAAGAACCAAATACCAGGTTTAATTTTAAATCATGTAAAATAATAGATAGATGTATATACTTAAAATACATATATATCCAATTATAATTAAAATGATAAATTTTTCTCAAACAAATCTGCAGTAAACTACTACAGTGGCCTTCCCACTTTGAAACTCGAAAATGAATGTCGATGATGCGTGCACTCATCACCGAAATTATTTTCCAGCGACAGAGAGGGGAGTACAACTTTATCTTTCCAAATTTTCTTTTAAAAAAACATTTCTTTCAAATTATATCAAAATGTTCATATCAGAAATTACTTCTAATAATATTATTATTCCAAAATCAATTGAAAGAATTTCACTAAACCCCGGGACTTAAGTTCTATATTGCCAATTTTTATTTATTTATTTTAAATCTTATTTCGACTATTAATTATAAATTTTATTACCTAACAATCAATATAATACAACCAAATATAGATTTTATAAAAAGTTTATTTTATATATATAGAAAATATAATAGGCAAAATTATTTCATTCACCTATATTAAAACAAATATTATGTCGGTCTGTCCTATTAAGTGTTTAGAAATCCCTATTGATGTCACAGCGTCCCATGCACCAACCAGAATTTATAAATACAAAACGGAACAGATTAACGCAATATTAAAACTTTTTTTTATAACACTAACAAATACGCTCTCTCATAACCATACGCTCAGCGACTCCCATAGGGTATTACTACCCTATTAGTAAAGAGTCAAACCCCACAAGGCTAAGGTTTATCGCTAAACCAAAGCTCTGATACCAGATGTAACATCCCACCTTTTTGTACGCTTAAGCAGACACACGTGCCAACTTAAACCATACAGAAGGGCGGATTGTTATGGGGTAAATAAGAAAAAGTGGAGAAATAAAAGAAAAAAAATAGATTCTTGCAGCGGAACGATAAAATATAATAATCAAATAACAGTTCATGAAGCTGTTTTACAAAACATTTGATTTTACTTATACAATACATATCAGAGTTACACATACCAGAGAATGATAATAAATGTAGCGGAATACAATGGTGTAGTGTAATATAATAAATAGTAGTAATAAAATCTTCGTCTTCGTCCTCCAGAAATAGGGCCATCAAATCCTGAAATGCTCAAGCTGACCCGAGCGAATTGAAAAGACAAAACACTCGAGTCAGAACTAAAAGATCTTATGTAAGTTAAATCAATGAAATAAATATGAGTGTAAACGGCGTCAGAGATGTTTACGGGGTTTGACATCTCCTATCCAGTGTCCAACGTGAGTGCAATAACTTAAGAAATGTTCGGGATTCACACTTCTTAAGGCTACTATGTAGTAATATTCGCTATTATAATAATGTCTAATCAATAAAGTATAATCATATAGAAAATAGCGTTAAGGGGATGGTGAACCTTAACGTGGTCGGATCTTTAAACCAAACTCATAGTGGGTTCGATATGGTAGGTGACACGACACACAAGGCAATGCCAAGGTAGATATACCAATTACGCATCCGGACTGGTGGTGACGCATAGCAGCCACTACCGCCCACCTTGAACAACACTCCCAAATCAAGGGTGGTCACCAAATCAATCACAAGTAATAGAATGGTATCGAAGAAGTGTGTCCGATCAGAGGTGCTACCTCCTTGGCCCGTCGATCGCTCCTGTTTTAGCCACCTTATGACAACCTACGGGAGTTGGGTCCACGTATATACCTTAGGATCGTCGCCACCATCCTACTTCATTCTGGAAACTCCACCACGTACATAGTTGTCAAAGTGGTTTTCGGTATCGACAGAGAGTATGTCCATATCCGATCCCGGTCTCTTTAACAACCAAACGTTATTATAACACCGTGGTCATTTTAAAAATATATATACTTTTAAAAACACAATCATTGCCCTTTCAAAACATATTCTTTATTTCAAAATAGTATATACATCAAAAACCAAAATATTATTGCCATTTCAAACCATATCCTTTACTTCAAAATAGTATATACTTTAAAATCAAAATATTATTGCTATTTCAAAACATATCATTTACTTCAAAATAGTATATACTTTAAAACCAAATTCAATAATATATCATTTAAATAAAATCCAAATTTTCAATCACTATTCTTACTTTTAATTATAAAACTTGAAATATTCTTTAAAACCATCTTAAACCCAAATCACATAATGTAGTCATATTCTAAATCTCAAAATTTCAATCGGTTTCAAATCAATATATTTAAAGATAATTCTTAAATAAATTCTATTTCAAATAAATTCATTTTCAAACCATATTACTTTCAAAGTTATAACAATTTCGAAAACCATTACTTTGAAAACAATAATACCTTAATTTCAATAAAACATTTAAATTTTGAGATATTTCAAGTCTTTAAATATTCCAAAATTCCCAACCAAATATGATAATCTTATATGTACCTTAATTCAATTTACTATTATTTAGTTTAGAAATATTTATTTAATAAATTAAATATCACTTAAATAAAGCTCAAACTTGAAATATTCGTAAATCAAACTTAAAACATCTTCAAGTTATACATAGCTTAAATTTTAGAATTTAACAATATATAAAATAATATTTATATAATATCAAAATTAGTATATATATAAACCCTTATTTTCCAAAACCCATAAAAAATCACTTTAAAATATTATATATATATAGACCACGGTGCCTGTATATAATTTTCTATCCTATGGTCAAGTGATACAGATATTTATCATTTCAATCCGTAATTTTAAAAATAAAAGTTTACGGTTATATATCATTTCAAACCGCAATCCCGAATGGAATGAAAATGCATAATAACTTGCAGTTTATATAAAATATAGCATCCATTCATCCAAATATCAATAAACGACCATTTATTTCAATCATCATCCAATTTAAACAAAACATCAATATAAAGCATATAAAATATAACAGGAACCAACGAATAGTTTATATTCAGTACAAATTAAGAACTGTTTAACTGGCAGTTTATATGCAATAATAAATAAATTTAACTGTCAAATTATATGCAAAAAATAAAATTAAATAACAATTTAATTTAAATAAATGCTATATAACTGAGATGATGATTAAATATATGCCCAAACAATCATAGATAAATTTTAAATCACATCAAAATTTATTTTAACAAACATAAGAAATCTTAGAAGTTGTAAGTGGGTTAAAACACTCACCTTTTGAATTTAAATTGAATTCAAATCCAATTTAAACCCAAAAATTTGACTATCTCATAATTTATCCAAACCACCGTCATCAAGTCCGGAATTTTATTACGATCCTAACAAAAAAACAGCGCGTGAAACGGAGTTCGTATGCGAGAGTTATAGCGAAAATTGTGATTGAAATTAAATTTAAATAGAAACAAAAAAGAACACATTTACCACCACGTCGCTAGATCACACGTCACTGCCTTCTTCTTTTCATTCTCTACAACAACGCACACATTTATCTCTAGGCAAATTGACGCGCACAAGACAACATCATTGAATTACGCTCGTCGAGAGCTTCAACATATATAATTTTGAGATGTTTTTTGAGGACTTTGAATTTTTGACTTTGATTTTGAAATGGATCTGGATCTGAGATTTTTGTCTGCCATTGAGGAGGAGAAGGAGCTGATGAAATTTTACGCACAGACAAATGAGAATAGGCGGAGGCTAGGGTTTAGCGGGGTATTTATAGATGAAGTTGGAATAGACAGATGGGTCCGAATTTTAATGAATTCACAATTTGTCAATTTAAATTCCAATAATCCATTTATTTGATTTCTAGATCTTATTATGAATAAATGATCAACTTACCATTTCTGATTGCAATTAGCTTCAAATTTATTAACCAAACCTCCATATCAAATAAGGATTTATTGCAAAAATTTAGTGTTTACCTTTAATTAAAGTAAATTCAATAAATTATAAAATCGTATTTCAATGAAATTTTATACCATTCGTATTCAATTCTCTTTATTAAATCAATCATCCTCTTATGTATATATATTTAACATTAGTATATATCTAATTACCTAAATTGATTTACAGCCTAACATAACATTTGAATTTTATTCCCAATTCATAAATTATTACCTTAACTAAAATTTTACGTTTCCCCTTTAATTTACATTTTCACCTTTCGTTACTACACTAATTATCCTTAAAGTAACGTTTATTATTAATAACAATATTATAATTACTTACATTTTAAATGAACTTTATTTACAATAAATTCATTGACCAATTAATTAGGTAATTTATATAGTTGCTATCCTATCCTTAAATTTATTTCATAAATTAATCCATTTCATCTAAATTCTTATTTATGTAATATTTCAACATTTAGTTTCATCAAATGTAATTGTTTTCCAATACGTTAATAACTTTATTTCTAGGTCTTATATTACAACAAACTATCCAATACGAAAGTCTTAGTATTTTTACAAATACTACTTTAATTAACATTAACGCAATACTCAATTTAAATTATTGTAACTAATTTCAAAATTGTAAATTAACAAGCTACCAAAATAGGCAACATACAATAATCGTACTCTAACCTTTAGTCACATTAATACGCTTTTATTTCTCAAAAATCAAAGTTCCCATTTAACTAAATCTCCATAAATGAATTTGACATTATTTTCAAAAATTACTTTATATTAACATTAACGTAAAAATATATTTATATCTATTGCAATCGATTTACCAGTTATACTTTAATATACTAAAAAAAATGGTTAACCAAATTTTTTTACCATTTAGCATTCACTTCCACTTACAAGCTACTATTAACACAAATGTTGTCATTGACTTATGTCACATCCCGGAATTTTTTCGACTTTCGAAAATTCAACATCGATACTCACTTTATCGACTGCTGAGCCATCGAATGCCGGAAACCTGAAAAGTTATGGTTTTAAGAAAGAAGAAAAAGGTAGAAGAAGAAGATAGAAGAAAAGAAAGAAGAACAACAACACAACATCAGATACAGAAGCAGAAACAATATCAGAATCTCACATATCGCAGCGGAACAATATATAATAGATAAATGAATATCATTTAAAACAAAGAACTATATCATTTTATACATACATCAATCAGAGTCAATATACAACAATGGACAGTTATATAAACTTGTTCTCATACAGAATACACAGCGGAATAAATAATATCAGATACAAATACTACGTCTCGTCATCCAGCTCATCTCCAAAGCTCCAGAATATCCAGAATATCCTGATAATATAACTCTAGGCTGCCCGTGTGGAAATTGGTGGGCACCCAGAGTTTAGAAGGGAAACAATAAACTCCGAGTCAGTCATGGTGACTGGTGTGAGATCGTAAAACAGTTATTCTTTAAATAAACAACAGAAGAACTTTAATGTCAATTCGCAATGCTTTTGGAAAATGAAACTACCATAAGACCTCCCACCACACACACAATGCAAACGCAGAATTGGAGGAGATTTCTTCTTATGATAGCCAAAGATGCTTACTACGCAAAATCAAATTCTTTTTGATATTATTATTAGTGCATAGTGTAGAAATCATTTTCGAAAGTATAATATTAATCTTAGCCAGCATAGACATTTCGAACTATGCCTACTATAGCTACCATCCAAACAGTGGGGCGCCACCATAAGTGAATGATAGGTTCTACAACTAAATCCGTACAAGTCACGTATTGTTTCTTTGGATTTCCAACAAATGGTCAGGCTAAGGAACTTCCTATCCACGATGGGTACGTCCCTGGAATAGACGACCCGAGAATCTAACGTTACGGTTAGATCTCTGTCAACACAAGGCCGGGTTACCTCTGCAAAAATAGGTAACTACTGACACGCGTATGCCATCCACCGATCGTCACCGATCTTCCCGAGGATCCCCGATTCGCAACAAACCACATAGATAATAATAATGCAGTAACCACAGAGGTTAAGTATCTGGGCTCCATACCATGATACCACCTTTATCCAGAAGGAATGACATACACTAAGGGGCGCTACTCCCTAGAACCTTGCTGCATTCGTCCTGTTTCGACCATTTCCGGGGTGTGAGGCTCGACGAAGTCTCGTCCACAAAGCTACACTTTCTCAAAAAGCCCTGCTTCGGGTCAAACAAAAATGATCAACCTATGATCACAAAGATATAAGATCAAACAAATGATCATATCACAAATGATCAAACACTGATCATTTCACAGCAACACTCAGTATGCCACGTTACCAAATTGGGATATATCGCTGATAAATTTCAACTACATAACCTCTGAGCTCGTACGTCTCAGAGAAGGGTGTTAAGCTAAGAGAATAAATTCTCCGCCACCAACAGAAATGTATTTGAAAGAAATCAGCTTTATATCTCAAATTGTAACGTCAGACACACAATCCATACAAGTCTGTTCCGGGATCGAACAGAACCGAAGGCACTTCTCACGAAGCCCTTGCATATCCGGATAATTTTCAATCACGTCAGGACTTCCCGTCACTAAGGGTGATAAAACCTCTAAATCGAAGATCAGTCGATGTAGAGTAACTCGACGGTAATCCTTCCGTTTTCAAAAATATCCGGTCTTCAACACCGGTCTTCAAATGCAATTCATAACGACGTATCACATATTCGGAATGGGTTATACGACCCCATGGTCATTTCCCGGCTAACCCGAATAGTGAGCGATTATTCAAAAATAAGTGTGGCATTCAAATTCATCCAATTCACAACAAATACCTATCTAAAGGTAATTATTGATAGTCGGTTATTTAACTATCAATAAAGATGCGCAACATCATCAGATTCCAAATAATTTCCCAAATTATTTCATCTTCAAAAATATCTTTACTAGATATATTATTTCCACACTTAACCATCTGAAAACAATTTCAAATCAATTTTCCATACTTCAAAAATAAATCAATATTTATTTTTAAACAACTTTGCTTTCTTCTATAAATTCCGTATTGAATTTATACTTTCGAATATCTACTGATATTCGATTTTCAAATCGTTTTCAATATTCAATCTCGATTTATCTTCAAGAAGATAAAATCTCAAAACGTTCGTTTCATATTGGAAAAGCAATTCCATACTTATTTAATAATAAGTAATTCACAAATCATTTATTTTCAAGATTTGAAAATATTCAATATACTTAAATCAATATTAGGTATACATTCATTCTTTAAGGAAATCATAAATTTTACATCTATTTGAGTCAAAACGAATGTTGCGTAAAACATCGTTACGACGACTCAAAATCACTAGTATAGGGATTCGAATTTAGATAGATATATAAATCCCAATACTACATCAAAACATTTCCTTTCGGAAATCATTTACTATAACAACAGTGTTATAGTCCACCATTTCCTTAAATTTCTCGAAAACGTCTATTTCAACAAGAACTGCGGAAATCTCTGCTTTCGATTTATAATACATTTTAAAACATCTTTAAAATGTTTAACTTCATTTTTCAATATCGCTTTCCCAAAACAGTATCCATTTTACTTAACAATATATTCACTGTCCAAAATCGTGAATATACTTCACTAACCACATTTCAATATTTTCTACCCATTTTTATTTCAATAATTATCCACAATCCAAAATCGTGGATAAAATTTCCTTAATAACTTCTATATTACATTCATCAAATTTGATTGATTTCAAATTCATAAAACCACGTTTATAAATTCACCTTTATATTTTCTAACAACTTCGATTTATAACATTCTCCTCTTATTAACTTCTAAAATTACTTATCAAAATAAGTGATTCCAGATTTATAAACAACGTTTATAAATCACATTTATACTTCATAACAATTTCAACTTATGAAATCATTTCATTTAGCAATTTCTATTTATATCCCAATTAAGTGCAAAAATCTAATTTATAAGTAAATTACTTATAAATCGTTTATTCTACAACATCTATTCACTTTATAACTTCACGTTATAAATCTATTAATTTCATTCACTTATGAAATCCTTTTATACTTCTTTTCAACACTTATACAAATTCGTTTTATAAGTCCAATATTTCGATTTATAAAATATCAATTTTTACAAAACCTTTTATACAAATCGTTTATAGTTATTCAAAAATCCCAACTTAAACCATTTTATAAATAAATCGACTTTTATTTCGAAAACGACACTTCGGTTATATTTCACTAAAAATTATAACTTTTATAACTTTAAAATTTTACGTTTATAAATCGATTCAAAAATTTCATAAAACGTATATTTTCAAAAAATCACTTTAAACCTTTTTAAAGTAAAAGTCGTTATTTTTAAAGTTCAAAACTGAATCCGATGATGCAACAGCATCAATTAGTCCATCACAACAGTCAATATCATATATCATCATATGATAGCAGAATATATCACAATATCTGTAAATAAGTAAATACAGTTGAGGAATCCAGTTGGATCCCTCCAACCTGTTTCCCTGCATCCAAAGATGTTAGCACAATACCAATTCCGCTCCAGTACGGAATTATCGCGGTATATAGGTTTTTATAAATCCACTTACTAACGGCGCAATAGGGTCTCATCCGCTATACGAGGCGGGAAATCATCAATCCAATATATACATATGCCAATATGTATATACTGCTATATATATAGATATATATCCTATAATATCTAATATCACATCCAAACAGTCAATCAATAAATAACTGTAAATTCCACTTTAAATTTTGAGTGAGAAGATCTCACCGTGATTTTCTGATAGCAATTTATAGCGATTATTTCGAATGAAATTAAACGGACGTTTAATTTCACTCAAAATTTTCACTGACTCCGATCGTTTCCAATCCAGTTTCATAGCGAAGTACGCGTCGAGACGATTCCAACGCAATTTGTTTCGTCATTTTCTGATAATGTATGAAAGAGATACATCATTTTAAAGTTACACGAATTATAAATAAATAAATTACAATTTCCTTTTATAATTTTATTTCTTTTTACCCCAACCAATCACTGCCGTTCATTTCAAATACGTGAGAATCTGGCCGCCGCCTTCCTTCTTCCCTCCCTCACGATAATTTTTCCCAGGTCGTTCACGCGAGAACCCAACGAGCCGCCACCTAGGGTTTTGAACGCACCCTCCATTCGACGACGAAACCCCATCATCACACCCCCGACGCGTGCGCCTAGCCTAGCACCACCACCGGCCCAAATTTCAATGAGCTCGGTCAGCCCCTTGTCTCATTTTTCGTGCCCAAAGCCGGTGCCTTTGAACGCAGATTGCCGCTGATTGGCCGCTCCAAATACGATCATATCCGTTGGATATCTAGAACTCACTGGCCTCTACAATCTTCTAGTTGGAAGTTTTTCGATTCGATTAGCGGATTGGGAGATAAATGAGGATGAACAAGGACGTTTTCTGGCCTTCGAAATGAAAGTGGCGGCTATCACTTCTGACCTAGGGTTTTAGAAATTTGTGAATTATGAAGTCCTTTTATAGATTTTCTACCGAACACTATTCATTCGTGATTTTTCCGAACTCCGATTTACGCGCGGTGACTGGCGTTTCTGGGGTTTACCCCGCGTTCCGGATGCAATGGAACAGGTTTCGGAAGCTAATTCGATCGTATGTGTGAGATATGGCAATAAACGATCAATTTAAATTAAACCGATTTAAATCGATTTCGAGGCGTTTTAATTTGTACCGGACAATCGGTAACTCCAAAAATTACGAAATTTGAAATCTTACAATAATATCACATTACGGATCCGATGAAACTGGTTTCGTCAAAATCCGAGACCGTTTGAAAAATGACTATTTTAACTCGACGATTTAAAATTAAAACGATATCGATGCGTTTCGAGTTGCCACGGTCAAACGACAACTCCGATTGATACGAAAATTGAAATCCGATAATAACTAACTATTACGGATCCAATGGAACTGGTCTCGTTCAATTCTGAGACTGTTCAAAAATTGGCTATTTTTCAGTCGATAATTAAATATTAAAATATTCAATTTTCACAGATTAACTTCAATTTCAATTTTAGAAGTTCTATAACCTTTCTATAACTCCAGTATGATTAAATAAAATTTTACAAATCATTTTCAATCATTTTAAACTCGTTTTTCAATTATCTCTGGAATTTCACTATTTAATTTATCGATTAAATTGACCAAATTAAATCCAATATTCGAGAAATAAATCCTTCGACTTCTAAATTCCATTTATTAATATTTAAAATCAATTAAATATTCGAGTTTTAATTATCAAAAATTCTGGGTCGTTACAGACTTCCCCCCTTAAAAGAATTTCGTCCTCGAAATTACAAGTTAGGAAGAAAGGTCCTTAACTCGCCTACTATTTTTCACAATTCAATAGTTTTATCAATTTATCAAAACAAATCTTTCTATTAAAGATTCGTTATCATTTCAACTAGTTTTCCAAACCTTTCATAGTTTTCAAACAATATTGTTTAACTTCTCCTTTCAAATTCGAGTTTAAATTCAATTTTAAACTTTCAAAATTTTTCAAAATTTTTCTAACACTCGAAATTTTCGAAAAATTTCGCCAGCGTCTCCTTTGCGTGGCTAATACGGTACGACTACAAAACGTCCCTACGGACTCTCAGATTTCAAAAAGAAAAAGAAAAAGCCAAGCGGCTAGACCAGAAATCATCAAATTTCATATTATAATTCAAATACATACCTTTATGTCGAGCAATTCAAATTTATCTTCGAAAATCAAATCCAATTCCTTTTATACACCTGTATATCCTACTAGCCATAATATCTAGTTACATATATTCAAACCATTTTGTACATTCAATTACAAAATTTTCAATATAACTGCTTATATCATCTCCAATTCATTATTGAAGTTATATATTCAATTTCGTTCAATTTTGCATTTCAAATTTCTATTCGAATTTAATTCACAATTCCAATCTAATTTGGATTCAGTTCGACTTCTGAATATTGAATTTTTATCAATTAACTTTAGTTCACTTCAAACTAATCTCAAACTTCATTTAATTTCACCCAATTCAAATTTGTTTTCAATATTCAGTTTTAACTCCAGTTTTATTCACTTACAATTGTAAATTCCATTCATTTGAAATTTATTTCTTCTTACTTGAATTTATTTGCAATTCCGAACCATTCTTTTATTTAGTTCACAATTCAAGTCTCAATTTATCTAATTCACATTCGTTCACTTCCAATTTGAATTAAATCACATAGCTTTCCAATTTGCTAATTCAATTTCATTAATACTTAATGAATTTTTATACATAATCAACTAACAATCAAATAACAACCAATGTATATTCAACACAACCAAATTATAAATTTTACATTCGATTTGGTTCAACACTTTTAAATTAAATTGACTTCCATTCAATTTATTTAATTTCTCAACTTCATTAGCTTTTAATGAATTAACACTTATATTCATTATTTCATATCAATACTTCACATTAGATTGATTAACATCCAATACATTTATTCAATTCAATTGCTAATTCATTTAACAAATAAAGTTGAATTTCATTTATATAACTCAAGTTCACATTCCTTTAATAAATTCCCTTCATTAATTTACTTTGATACCAAAATCAAATTTCCTCAATCATTCAAATTTATATCACATTTGACTTTCTTTTAGTTAAATTTCACATCATATTTCATTATGCTACTCAAATTCATTAACTTTACCAAAGTTAAATCTATTATCTCATATCATAAGTATAAATCTTATTTCACTTATATTTACCATATTTAAATTTGGACTTTAATTTTCAAATTTGTTTATCACAACAAAACCTCAATTTCCAATTTACTATGGTAGCAAATCAATCACACAGAAACTCGAAGATGATACCGATGATGCTGCAGTCATCACCGTTATTATTTTCCAGCAACATAGTGAATTCAGTGCTTTAAATTCTTTCAAAACACTTCTCTGGAATTTTATCTTAGATTATAAATCACATTTATAAATCTTTTACTTATAAAATTTCACTTCTTATATATAAGATTATTTTTCAATTGCAAATCATTTTAATTATAACTTCATACATTATAATTCATTTGCTTATATAATTTATTCTTTTTACAATGGTCGTTTTTATTCAACTTATTCAAACAACTTTTATTAACTCATATATATTTACATTTTAACAACCAAACAATCAATTCATATATACTTTAATAATTTCTAGAAAATTATTTCTTTATATATAAAATATAATCTAGGTAAAATTATTTCATTTACCCAATTTTAAAACAATATCGTGCCGAATTGTTCTATATAAGTGTTTAGAGATCCCTATCGATAGAGTTGTACGGACAATACCGACCAGAATCCATATACCACTCAACAAACCAATCATCACAATATAAAACAATTTTATATTAACTAACAAATACGCGCTCATATCTATTATTACACTCAACTCATTCTAGAGTACTACTGACTCTATCTCTAATAAGTAACACCCAACAGAGCAGGGTTGTCGCTTAACCATATGCTCTGATACCACTTTGTCACATCCCGGAATTTTTTCGACTTTCGAAAATTCAACATCGATACTCACTTTATCGACTGCTGAGCCATCGAATGCCGGAAACCCGAAAAGTTATGGTTTTAAGAAAGAAGAAAAAGGTAGAAGAAGAAGATAGAAGAAAAGAAAGAAGAACAACAACACAACATCAGATACAGAAGCAGAAACAATATCAGAATCTCACATATCGCAGCGGAACAATATATAATAGATAAATGAATATCATTTAAAACAAAGAACTATATCATTTTATACATACATCAATCAGAGTCAATATACAACAATGGACAGTTATATAAACTTGTTCTCATACAGAATACACAGCGGAATAAATAATATCAGATACAAATACTACGTCTCGTCATCCAGCTCATCTCCAAAGCTCCAGAATATCCAGAATATCCTGATAATATAACTCTAGGCTGCCCGTGTGGAAATTGGTGGGCACCCAGAGTTTAGAAGGGAAACAATAAACTCCGAGTCAGTCATGGTGACTGGTGTGAGATCGTAAAACAGTTATTCTTTAAATAAACAACAGAAGAACTTTAATGTCAATTCGCAATGCTTTTGGAAAATGAAACTACCATAAGACCTCCCACCACACACACAATGCAAACGCAGAATTGGAGGAGATTTCTTCTTATGATAGCCAAAGATGCTTACTTCGCAAAATCAAATTCTTTTTGATATTATTATTAGTGCATAGTGTAGAAATCATTTTCGAAAGTATAATATTAATCTTAGCCAGCATAGACATTTCGAACTATGCCTACTATAGCTACCATCCAAACAGTGGGGCGCCACCATAAGTGAATGATAGGTTCTACAACTAAATCCGTACAAGTCACGTATTGTTTCTTTGGATTTCCAACAAATGGTCAGGCTAAGGAACTTCATATCCACGATGGGTACGTCCCTGGAATAGACGACCCGAGAATCTAACGTTACGGTTAGATCTCTGCCAACACAAGGCCGGGTTACCTCTGCAAAAATAGGTAACTACTGACACGCGTATGCCATCCCCCGATCGTCACCGATCTTCCCGAGGATCCCCGATTCGCAACAAACCACATAGATAATAATAATGCAGTAACCACAGAGGTTAAGTATCTGGGCTCCATACCATGATACCACCTTTATCCAGAAGGAATGACATACACTAAGGGGCGCTACTCCCTAGAACCTTACTGCATTCGTCCTGTTTCGACCATTTCCGGGGTGTGAGGCTCGACGAAGTCTCGTCCACAAAGCTACGCTTTCTCAAAAAGCCCTGCTTCGGGTCAAACAAAAATGATCAACCTATGATCACAAAGATATAAGATCAAACAAATGATCATATCACAAATGATCAAACACTGATCATTTCACAGCAACACTCAGTATGCCACGTTACCAAATTGGGATATATCGCTGATAAATTTCAACTACATAACCTCTGAGCTCGTACGTCTCAGAGAAGGGTGTTAAGCTAAGAGAATAAATTCTCCGCCACCAACAGAAATGTATTTGAAAGAAATCAGCTTTATATCTCAAATTGTAACGTCAGACACACAATCCATACAAGTCTGTTCCGGGATCGAACAGAACCGAAGGCACTTCTCACGAAGCCCTTGCATATCCGGATAATTTTCAATCACGTCAGGACTTCCCGTCACTAAGGGTGATAAAACCTCTAAATCGAAGATCAGTCGATGTAGAGTAACTCGACGGTAATCCTTCCGTTTTCAAAAATATCCGGTCTTCAACACCGGTCTTCAAATGCAATTCATAACGACGTATCACATATTCGGAATGGGTTATACGACCCCATGGTCATTTCCCGGCTAACCCGAATAGTGAGCGATTATTCAAAAATAAGTGTGGCATTCAAATTCATCCAATTCACAACAAATACCTATCTAAAGGTAATTATTGATAGTCGGTTATTTAACTATCAATAAAGATGCGCAACATCATCAGATTCCAAATAATTTCCCAAATTATTTCATCTTCAAAAGTATCTTTACTAGATATATTATTTCCACACTTAACCATCTGAAAACAATTTCAAATCAATTTTCCATACTTCAAAAATAAATCAATATTTATTTTTAAACAACTTTGCTTTCTTCTATAAATTCCGTATTGAATTTATACTTTCGAATATCTACTGATATTCGATTTTCAAATCGTTTTCAATATTCAATCTCGATTTATCTTCAAGAAGATAAAATCTCAAAACGTTCGTTTCATATTGGAAAAGCAATTCCATACTTATTTAATAATAAGTAATTCACAAATCATTTATTTTCAAGATTTGAAAATATTCAATATACTTAAATCAATATTAGGTATACATTCATTCTTTAAGGAAATCATAAATTTTACATCTATTTGAGTCAAAACGAATGTTGCGTAAAACATCGTTACGACGACTCAAAATCACTAGTATAGGGATTCGAATTTAGATAGATATATAAATCCCAATACTACATCAAAACATTTCCTTTCGGAAATCATTTACTATAACAACAGTGTTATAGTCCACCATTTCCTTAAATTTCTCGAAAACGTCTATTTCAACAAGAACTGCGGAAATCTCTGCTTTCGATTTATAATACATTTTAAAACATCTTTAAAATGTTTAACTTCATTTTTCAATATCGCTTTCCCAAAACAGTATCCATTTTACTTAACAATATATTCACTGTCCAAAATCGTGAATATACTTCACTAACCACATTTCAATATTTTCTACCCATTTTTATTTCAATAATTATCCACTATCCAAAATCGTGGATAAAATTTCCTTAATAACTTCTATATTACATTCATCAAATTTGATTGATTTCGAATTCATAAAACCACGTTTATAAATTCACCTTTATATTTTCTAACAACTTCGATTTATAACATTCTCCTCTTATTAACTTCTAAAATTACTTATCAAAATAAGTGATTCCAGATTTATAAACAACGTTTATAAATCACATTTATACTTCATAACAATTTCAACTTATGAAATCATTTCATTTAGCAATTTCTATTTATATCCCAATTAAGTGCAAAAATCTAATTTATAAGTAAATTACTTATAAATCGTTTATTCTACAACATCTATTCACTTTATAACTTCACGTTATAAATCTATTAATTTCATTCACTTATGAAATCCTTTTATACTTCTTTTCAACACTTATACAAATTCGTTTTATAAGTCCAATATTTCGATTTATAAAATATCAATTTTTACAAAACCTTTTATACAAATCGTTTATAGTTATTCAAAAATCCCAACTTAAACCATTTTATAAATAAATCGACTTTTATTTCGAAAACGACACTTCGGTTATATTTCACTAAAAATTATAACTTTTATAACTTTAAAATTTTACGTTTATAAATCGATTCAAAAATTTCATAAAACGTATATTTTCAAAAAATCACTTTAAACCTTTTTAAAGTAAAAGTCGTTATTTTTAAAGTTCAAAACTGAATCCGATGATGCAACAGCATCAATTAGTCCATCACAACAGTCAATATCATATATCATCATATGATAGCAGAATATATCACAATATCTGTAAATAAGTAAATACAGTTGAGGAATCCAGTTGGATCCCTCCAACCTGTTTCCCTGCATCCAAAGATGTTAGCACAATACCAATTCCGCTCCAGTACGGAATTATCGCGGTATATAGGTTTTTATAAATCCGCTTACTAACGGCGCAATAGGGTCTCATCCGCTATACGAGGCGGGAAATCATCAATCCAATATATACATATGCCAATATGTATATACTGCTATATATATAGATATATATCCTATAATATCTAATATCACATCCAAACAGTCAATCAATAAATAACTGTAAATTCCACTTTAAATTTTGAGTGAGAAGATCTCACCGTGATTTTCTGATAGCAATTTATAGCGATTATTTCGAATGAAATTAAACGGACGTTTAATTTCATTCAAAATTTTCACTGACTCCGATCGTTTCCAATCCAGTTTCATAGCGAAGTACGCGTCGAGACGATTCCAACGCAATTTGTTTCGTCATTTTCTGATAATGTATGAAAGAGATACATCATTTTAAAGTTACACGAATTATAAATAAATAAATTACAATTTCCTTTTATAATTTTATTTCTTTTTACCCCAACCAATCACTGCCATTCATTTCAAATACGTGAGAATCTGGCCGCCGCCTTCCTTCTTCCCTCCCTCACGATAATTTTTCCCAGGTCGTTCACGCGAGAACCCAACGAGCCGCCACCTAGGGTTTTGAACGCACCCTCCATTCGACGACGAAACCCCATCATCACACCCCCGACGCGTGCGCCTAGCCTAGCACCACCACCGGCCCAAATTTCAATGAGCTCGGTCAGCCCCTTGTCTCATTTTTCGTGCCCAAAGCCGGTGCCTTTGAACGCAGATTGCCGCTGATTGGCCGCTCCAAATACGATCATATCCGTTGGATATCTAGAACTCACTGGCCTCTACAATCTTCTAGTTGGAAGTTTTTCGATTCGATTAGCGGATTGGGAGATAAATGAGGATGAACAAGGACGTTTTCTGGCCTTCGAAATGAAAGTGGCGGCTATCACTTCTGACCTAGGGTTTTAGAATTTTGTGAATTATGAAGTCCTTTTATAGATTTTCTACCGAACACTATTCATTCGTGATTTTTCCGAACTCCGATTTACGCGCGGTGACTGGCGTTTCTGGGGTTTACCCCGCGTTCCGGATGCAATGGAACAGGTTTCGGAAGCTAATTCGATCGTATGTGTGAGATATGGCAATAAACGATCAATTTAAATTAAACCGATTTAAATCGATTTTAAGGCGTTTTAATTTGTACCGGACAATCGGTAACTCCAAAAATTACGAAATTTGAAATCTTACAATAATATCACATTACGGATCCGATGAAACTAGTTTCGTCGAAATCCGAGACCGTTTGAAAAATGACTATTTTAACTCGACGATTTAAAATTAAAACGATATCGATGCGTTTCGAGTTGCCACGGTCAAACGACAACTCCGATTGATACGAAAATTGAAATCCGATAATAACTAACTATTACGGATCCAATGGAACTGGTCTCGTTCAATTCTGAGACTGTTCAAAAATTGGCTATTTTTCAGTCGATAATTAAATATTAAAATATTCAATTTTCACAGATTAACTTCAATTTCAATTTTAGAAGTTCTATAACCTTTCTATAACTCCAGTATGATTAAATAAAATTTTACAAATCATTTTCAATCATTTTAAACTCGTTTTTCAATTATCTCTGGAATTTCACTATTTAATTTATCGATTAAATTGACCAAATTAAATCCAATATTCGAGAAATAAATCCTTCGACTTCTAAATTCCATTTATTAATATTTAAAATCAATTAAATATTCGAGTTTTAATTATCAAAAATTCTGGGTCGTTACAACTTAGCTCTAATTAAGTAAATTAGATGAATGGGCAAATTTTAACAATTATCACTAAATGCCAAATTCTACTCACATTCATAATTAAATATCAACTACAATTTATTAAAATTACTTACCTATCCTTATTAAATCAAATTGCAATCTATTTAGTACTATCTTCTCAATTAACATAACATTTAGATGTTAGATTTCATTTAATTCCAATTTATTGACCCACTTAAATTTTATTCTTTTCATTCAATATCAATTGTCCATTCTATAAGTAAAATTAACATTAGATTCATACTCATATAATAGCTTCAAATTCATCTAATAAATATTTACAAAATCTTTAAATACTAAAACCATTTAATTGCAATTAATCCCTTTGATTACAAATTAACTTAACAACCTAATAAAATAAGTAACGTACAATCAATATTGTCATTAACTCCTAATTACACTTTTAGAGGTTCACTATTTACAACCCAATATTGTAATTACTTACATAACACTGGTTTTACTCAATTAACATTTATTACAAACTATTCCAAAATTTATTCAATATTTATTAGTTTTCTTATATTATATTTATAACCAAGTGTAACTTTTAACTTGAATTGGTTGGATTTCCTTTCAAGTTATTAATAATTAACTTATACTAACATATTCCTTAATTTATTCCAATTACCATTACAATGTTTTTATTACATAATCAATTAATTACTTTCCTTTCTCGTATTAAATTATACACCTGTATAATCCTTTCCACTATTCATTCATTAGCATTCTATGTAAATTTCAATTTCTTGTAATAACTCATTTATTATACTTTTGCATATCAATAAACAAGGTTGCAAATAAATGGGGTTTATTAAATTCAATCTTTATACTTAAGTCTATTACAACCAATGTAATATTTTCATAGGTTAATTATTAACATTTATTTCGTTACCACATTATAACCATTATATTTCTTTATAATTAAATTCCAAAAATATTATAAATAGGCCAATTTAATTTACGAAATTTACGAGTCGTTACACTAAGGGAGCCAAGGGGTTTCATACTGAATGTTATTTGATAATATGGAATGACTCACCTGGGTTTTCCTTCTTGTTAATTATAACTAGGTCAAATAGAAAATCTCAAAGTGATGATATCATACAGTTCTCTTGACTTGACAATACCGTTGATAATTAAATCATGGCATGTCACACATTGAATGACTATAGTTAGGTCTGATTTGACGCATTGGAAGTGATATAGTTTTAATAGAGTATGTCTCCTTAATATTATGAGGTTAGTATCATGGTCAACTGTATTCAACTCAAAATCAAAGTCTCTAGCTAGAACAGTATGGTTAATAATAACACTACTAGAAAAGTTATTATTTACCTAAATGAAATTACCAACATCTAGTTAATGCCATTAATAAGGCATCGGCGCGACATCAGCATGTCGTACGTAAATCATTATCTACAAAATAGTGTCGACACCTTGCCGACGCAAATAAAGGAGTCAGCGTGGCATTGGTACATCATCATGCCTCTCAATAACCTCCCACCCGACGCTTCACTTTGTCACTTTCTTTTGTAATAAAACACTCAGGTCCCCATTACCTAGCTCTAGCCTCCCCTATCGTCGATCACAAGCACCATTGCAAGCATCGCTTAGCCCTAGCCTCCCCCATAGCCGATCACAAGCACAATCGCAAGAATCCCTAGCCCTTACCATCACTTAACCCTCCCCATCACCTAGCCCTAGCCTTTCCCTTGCCGCATCTGCAAGAACCCATCCCTAGCTAATCGTAAGCACCTCGACATCAAAGGCACCCTGTAAGTAACCGCCATAAGTAACATCGATGCAAGCAACCACCATTGTAACCACCCTTCCTCCATCGGTATGATTTAATGCTTTGATTCATTTTTTGTTCAACACTATGATTTAATATAGATTGTTATTACAAATTTATTGGCAAAAGATAGTAGGTATAGATTCTTTAGTATGATCATTCGTATACAAATTGATTATTGGTATTGTTATGAAATTGTTCGATAAATTCATTGTTATCGATATGGTATTATTATAGAAACCCCTATATATTTTATGTGGCCCCATCTGACAAGTACCATATATGATCGTTATATAGATTGTTGTTTAATAAATAAAATGGAAATCGATATTCATCTGACACGTTATTTGTCAAAGTTGTTCTAGTTTTGGAGAAGTTATAAATGCAATGATATTTATGTTTTGTAAATCAATATTTCAAATAAAACAATTAAAAAAATTTCGACAACGCTTTCTTCTTAATCCCCATGTGTTCTCTATTGCGTATGATATGGGGAATAAAGGAAAGTGCTGTGAAATTTTGTTAATTGTTTGATTTGAAATGATTTGTGAAACATAAATATCATTGCGTTTGTAATATGATGTAAGATGACCATCCATTTAAAAAAGTGTATAAATCCCTATGTTATATAACTTTAAAATTATTTGTGAATTCCATTGTTTTAAAATTGTCTTATAATAAAATTTATAATGTTATTGAAAATAATAGTAAAATTAATAATTTATTAATAATAATAGAATTAATTATGTTATTGAAATTAATAATGTTATTTAAAATTGATAAAATTAATAATAAAATTAATAAATTACTAATAAAATAAAAGATAAAACCAATAATAGCGATGTATGTGTAAAGGCGATGAACATGGATGATGATTTACAGGATTATTATGGAGTGTTATAGGAAATAATTGAACTTGCTTATTCTACAATACTGGAACTTAAAACATTTCTATTCAAATATGATTGGTTTGATACTACTCCTGGTGTAGATTGTACAAATAAAGATTATCCTCTTGCCGAGGTAAATTGTAAAAGGCGATATAAAGGAAATCATCCATTTGTGCTCAGGACACAAGCAATTTAAGTTTGTTATGCGCTTTTTCCCGCCATGAAAAATAACAGGGACGACTGATGGGCTTTCATTAAAGCAAAACAAAGATGGTCAATAAACAAGGATATGATCATAATCGACGATCAGCCGTACCAAAATGATGTGAAGGAAAAATAATAGTCCAAATAACAGGAGACGGTATGATATGTGACCATTTAATAATAAAGTATTTGACATAGTTGGATTAGATGAGGATGTTGAGGTTGATGACAATGATAATGATGATGTCGAAGTTAGTGAACATAAATATGATAATGATATTGCAAATGATGATATTGATAATTATGCCAACAATTGGTAGCTTATATATGTATAATTTATTGAAAGACCATTTTTATATATGCACGTTATTAGGGTTATACACTTTGATTTTGTTGGAGATAAAAATTATGTATGCAATCCTAGAGAATGTATTTTAGGGTTAACAGAAAATCCATTTATTAACCAATTGAAAAAGCTATATATCCCCTAACTTTTAGATTATTTGCATACAAGAAAATATTTCCAATCTGAAGAAAGCACTATACATTTTTGAAATAGTACAACTGACATTTATTTTTGTCCTTTTCTTGCAAATTCAAGAATAAATTGGAATATTCTTGAATTTGTTGGAAGTGACAAACCTGAATTGTTGGTTATACTATTACAAAAATATATGTAGTGCTTTCCCCATGATGGATATAATTTGTTTGATGCAAATAATCTACAAGTTGGGGATATATGCCATTTTCAATTGTTTAATAAATGCAGTTGGAAAAAATATAAACATGTGTGTAAAAATAGATTGATTATATACCAACTACAATTCACTCATTTATAGGTGAATTTTCTAATCTCATTGTCATAAATATTCACTAATTTATGATGTAACGTAATTCAGACTTATTCTAATTGCTACTCTAATTGCATGTCATTGTAAAACACAAGTATCATATCGATATTATTATATATACATCTGTATTATTATTATAATAGATATGTCTAGTCAACGCTGACACATCAATGGTGGCTCATCATCATTAGGTCAGGGTAGCTTCCACTTGTTAGAGCATGGTAGCGTCAATGTACATATGATGTCTCTATTTATTCAAACCCTCGATGTTACTATTGATGCTACCGGTCCATCTACTCATGCATCTGAGATGGACTCTTCCTCCGTCCAACGAGTTGATGTCTTCCAAAGAGAACGAGGACCTATGTGGCTAATTTCATTTTCAAATATTATAGTTGAAATCATGTATATGCTGACATTAATATATATGCACTCATACACACACTTACATATATACAAACATACATGTATAAACAATAATTTACTTATTAAATATGCATACACATGCACATACATATATATATATGCATATATATATATATATTATCAATGTATATTTATATGATTTCAATAGCAACCACATCTGATGTCATCCATGACAGCTTACTTACATTGATCATGGCATTCTGGCTTAGATTTAGTGGCATTCCTGATGACGTGAAGAAAGTCATGTTTGAGAAATTTCTATTGAAAATAAGTTTATCACACCACACTATTAATATATGTATGTCATTTTGTTCGTAATATATTCAATTTGAGGAAATTTTCTGGAGAGAGGGAATTTCTGAAGAAATTGTAAAAAGGGCTTGGGTGGCCACAATAAGAAAAAAATACAGAGTTTGGACGTATTGTGTACCAAAGAGTGGCAAAAAGCATCCATCCCTTGCCTAGAAGATATAAAAGCTATTCTCGAAGTATTGGGAGATAGATGACTTCAAGTAGATAGCGAAATAGAATGTCAAATATAGGAATAGAAATCCTAAGTAGCATAATAGCTGCTCCAGATCATACATAGATCATCATGATGATCTAGTATATATTTATTTGTTAAATTTATTTAACATTTTAATTAATTAAAATATTCCTATATGATAGTGTACTTAATTCAAATTTCAGTATGAAGAGCAGCATAGTGAGTCAACATCTTGGTAAGCCTATTGCAGGTCTCACAAGAGTGAGTCATCGGATGGGTCCGCCGCTAGTAGCTGGGTAGATGATGCTTCTATTGAGTTTGTGGTATGTTATTCATAAAACTTTATATAAATTATATTTTCATTACAAAAGTATAAAATTATAATAAACACGTAAAATGCAAAATAGGCGAAATATCAGGCTAGGACTGAGGAGCTTTAGAGCCAAGGTGTCGAGATAACAAGAGAAGTGGATGAAAATGTATTCCACACACTCACTAGAGTTGTTGCCAATATAATTCATAAGTATATCACTGTTTGCTATATTCAATTAAATAACCTAAGACTATGTATAAGAATATGATTAGTGATATGACACTTAAAATATAAATGTAATACATTTTCCATTCCCATACTACAAAAAATATTTAATATCAATAAATATATATTTCTTTTTAAAACTTCTATAGTTTTTAGTTTACCATGTACAATTAACAACATATGTACTTTTGCTTTGGGCGGACTATTACCTTTCCAAACATATTTAAATATGTTCGATATTATTCTCGAAAAATTTAGAAATTTATCAAAAGAACAAGATGTATGATTTTTACTCTTATCCCAACACCATATTTTAATGTCATTTTCATTATCAATGTTTTATAATCCTACTTTAGCACCAAGTAAAGCAAACTAATTCTAGGTACAATTTAAATTTTGTTAAATTACCTAATAAATTAAATAAATATATAATTAAGTCAAACTAAAAATTATGTTTCAATAAATTAAATAAATTTATTCGAGTTAAAATATAGATTTTGTTAGATCACCCAATAAATTAAACAAATATATAATTAAGTCACTCAATAAACTAAACAAATATATAATTAAGTCCAATTATAAATTTTGTTTCAATAGACTAAACAAACTTTATTCGAGTTAAAATATTTTTTTAAACATAAATAAAATAGTTAAAATAAAAATGAAGTTATTATAAACAAACAAATTTGGTTAAAATGTAGTGATCATCATTAGATAGAGTTGTAAAATTTACTGAATTAGTGTGACTATATATCAAATATATATATGAATTTGTGACTGAGGTTAAAAATGCAGCAGAAATGTTGCATAAATGCTTTTTCTATGGAGTCCATAAGCCATAAGAAAATCCAATTTTAGCATTTTAAATAGGCATCAATATGCCATTAGTGAATCCAATTTTAACATTTTAAATTGGCGTCGGTATGACGTCAATAAGTAAATCTAGTTGGTGTCGACATGTTGTAATGACCCACTATTTTGGACCATTCAAATCGACAATAAAATCACACATGTCAGACTTGAATAATTCAAAACAATAGATTGTAAATACATTTGGAGCAAATAAAACCAATCACAGAATCACAGACACAGAACATCAGAACAACTCGCAGCGGAAATAAAATACATAGCAGTTCATGAAGCTACTACAATACATAGTCTCAAAACAGATACAAAATACCATAGTCTGAAAAACAGATACAACAGAAGTCCGAATACATAAGTTCACAAATACATAAGAAAAGCTGAATAGGAAATAACTAAAATGGAAGTAGACAACTAGATAGACAGATAAACTCCAGCAAATCTCTAGCTCCAGAAGATGAATCCAAAGTTGTGATACTCAGGCTGACCCGAGCATAAAGAAAAACACAAAACAATAGAGTCAGGACATACATACTTATAAAATGTAAATCAACTCAAGTGAACTGTAATAGAAATGCATCAATAACTTAAAAGATGCTTGGGATCGCCCATCCTTTAAGTATCCGTTAAACTATCTACTATGTAGTAAGATACGCTATTATAATAATGTCTAAAGTAAAATAACTATCAAAATAGCATTAAAGCTTTACATTTTCCACTTTAACACATTTTTATATTCACATAGTCTATACAGTACTGTAATCTCCCCCGTAATGGGCATCGTCAGAGGGCACTCCATATGTATGGTACAAAACAAACTCGTAGTAAAGCATGCTAGGGTAGGTGACACGGCACAACTAGGCAATGCCAGGGTAGATATACCAATTACACTTCCGGGCCGGTGGTAACACAGAGCCACAGCAATCGCCCACCTCGAGCCACACTTCCGAATCAATGGGTGCACCCAATGAATCACAAAGTAATAGAACGGTATACAATGGAATGTGTCCGATAAGAGGAGCTACCTCATTAGCCCGTCAATTGCTCCTGTTTTAGCCACCTTATACTATCTTACGGGAGTTAGGTCCACGTAAATACCTTAGGATTGTCGCCACCATCCTACTTCATTATGGAATCTCCACCGCGTACACAGTTGCTAAAGTGGTTTTCGGTATTGACAGAGTGTATGTCCATATCCGATCCCGGTCTCTTTAACAACCAATCGTTATTATAACCCGTGGTTATAAATTTTCAAAATGGTTTATATTTCAAAACAAAACATATTCATTTTAAACCAGTTAAATCCAATGTCAATATCTTTCAAAAATAATATTCATTTCCAAAGTTGTAGCATTTCTAAGTTCATTTCTTCAATTATAACATTTTCAAAAACATTGTATTTTTAGCATTTGTAGCACTTTGAAAAGGTAATAATACATATAGTATAAGTTCGAAAATATCATCTTTTAAGAAACAACAGCACTTAGAAAACGTTACTGTAGATATAGTAGTATTTCAGAAATACTGTCTTTTCAGAAACAACAGCACTTAGAAAACGTTACTGCAAATATAGTGGTACTTCAAAATATTGTCTTTTTAGAAACAGCAGCACTCAGGAAACAGTACTGCAGATATAGTAGTATTTGGAAAAATAGTACATTTTCAGAAATGGTAGCACTTAGAAAACGCTACCTTAAAACCACAGCATTTTGGAAATGCTGCCAATACAAATCTATGTTTTATTATAACATTTCAGAACATTATAATTTCAGTTTTTCATCATTTTTAACTTATAAAACATATCTTACTTTTCAAAAATATTTATTTGAATATCATTTCATTTATGATTTTAATAAACAAGATTTTATAAATAAAATATCCAATTTAACCATAATTCATTTATTAGGTCAAAATACATTTATATTTCTTAACTTTACTTTTAACAAATAACTTGATACTTTATCTACTTTAAAAATATCCATTTCATAAATAAAATATTTTATTACCAAGTTAAGCCTAAAATTCCATTCCAAATCAAATTTCAATTATTAAGTTAAATCACATTTTATATTTACATTTTCAATCATTTATTAAATCATATAATTTTTACTTATAGAAAATCACTATAAAATTTATTTAAATAAAATTTAAGTTAAAATCTCATATATTTTTAAATTCCAAATACTTAAATTTTTCAGAAAATATCTATATTTAAAATTAACCACGGGTCTGTATAATATTTTCTAACCTAGGTCAAGTGAATATGGATATATATCATTTCAATCCGAAATAAAATCCCGGGTTTGATCATTTTAAACCCGCAATCCCAAGTCGAATAAAAATCGCTTGAGCCAATCATTTCAGCTTATAACGACTTTTCCCTATTCTAAAGTCCGTTCGAGTATGTATCATTTCAACCTATAGTGAGGGAACTTGCAGTGTGGGAAACAGAAATATAAATTAAACAATATAGCATAGCATGTCATATCAGGTGATGAAACAGGTATATAATCAGGTTATAACATCATATAATATCATATCACATGCATATATGAAATTACTATCAACATGGCATATCACTACTACAATTCACATGACTTTGTTTCACAATTTTATAAGTACGAAGTCGAGAATGATAACTCACCTTCTAAAACTAGAGATGACAATTCAAGACACAGAATCAAACTCCGAAAAAGCACGACAAAGCACGAATCAAATTCGAGGAGATGTAGTACCCAAATCCAAATCTTGTAAACAAATAAAATACAACATACATAAGAAATGATTTATACATAAAAGAATATAAATTAAACAATATGAAATATGAACAAAATGGGACAAAGTGGCTTAACCAAAACAAGTGGGCTCGGCCACTACACAAATGGGCTAGATCACATGATAAATGGCTCGGCCACCATGGTTTAAAGGAAAGTATGCACGGCTATGGTCAGTAAAAAGGCACGGCTAAGCAATGGAATGTGAAGAGATGGCAAGCCAAAAGTCATTTTGGAAGGCAAAAGGTCAATGGAAAATGAAGGGTCATGTGGCTCAATTGGTTCGGCCCTATGCTAACATGGCTCGGCCACTATGTGTTAGGGCTTAGTCAAGTAAAGCAACGGGTCAAGGCATATCTGGTCATGGCTAGGGAGATGCTTTTGGTCATGGCAAGGGGATGGAAGGTGTGTAATTGGTGGTGGCCGAGGCTAGCAAGGAGGAAGGTGATCAAGGAAGGCTCAGCTATGGTTTGTAGCATGGTTTGGTGATGGAGTTTGGATCTATGGGTCACGGCATAGGTAGGAGATGGTGATGAGGAGATGATGGCCGGTCATGGTTGATGGTGTGGTGGAGGAGATGGTCGGCTATAAGGAGGACCATGGCCGAACATAGCTTGAGAACAAAAGAGAAAAAGAAAATTGAAAAAGAGAAAGAAGGAAGACATGACTTACTGTAATTTGTTTTGTTCAAGAAGAAGAAAATGAGAAAGAGATGAGAAGGGAAATGTTTTGTACGGCTATGGAAAGGAAAAGGCATCTCTTCATTTTAAAGAAAAGAAACTCATGTCTCTTGTAATTTCCAAAGCCCATTAGCCAAGCCCAAATCAAAAACAAGCTCAACAACTCAATGAAAAAATCAAATTCCAAACCAAAATAAAAATAAAATAGAAAATAAACATAGAAAAATAGGAAATAAAATACTGAAAATAATTTCGTGTAAAACGTTGAATTTTATCAGATTTAAAAAGTATAAAACAAAATTTGACTAAACAAAATGCAGAACGAATATTAGAATCAAATTCAGCTTAAAAGAAAAAGATTGGAAATTTAAAATTCAAATTTAAAAATTTCAACTGAAAGTCAAATTTTGACCAAAGTTGACCAAAATATAAAATTTTCAGAAATCATTATTTTATTATATTTGGAAAAATAATTATAAACAGAATCCAAAAATACATTGGAAAATCCCAAAATTTCAATTTTTAAATGATTTAAAATCAAAGTTTCAAATAAATTCAAATATAATATTTGTTAAAAATTGTGGGTTGTTACACTCTCCCCTACTCAAAACTTTTCGTCCTCGAAAAGGAACGAGACACGAAAACAAAGAAAGATAAGATAAAATAGAATAATGAATAGTGCCTGAAACAAACAATTCTGGATTCGAAGCACGCATGCTCTCCTCCGTCTCCCTGGTACAATCCCGATCATCAGTACTCCACTGCACTTTGACCAGGTTGACAGATTTCCTTCTCAGATGCTTCGTACCTCTATCGACAATACGAAATGGCTTCCTCTCGACAGTCAGATTAGGCTCAATATCTAAACCCTCGAGAGCAGAAGGCTGGACAATAAGGGATGGATCATGAAGATACTGGCGAAGATGCGAAACATGGAATACATTATGCAGTCCAGAAAACTTCTTAGGCAAATCCAGACGATAAGCCAAAGAACCAATCCTTTCCAAGATGCGGAAAGGACCAATGAACCTAGGAGCAAGCTTCCCTCTACGACCAAAACGAATCACATTCCTTAAGGGAGAGACCTTAAGGAAAACCAGATCACCAACAGAAAACTCCAAACTCCTCCTACGCCTATCAGCATACTTCTTCTGCCTATCCTAAGCACTCCTCATCTTCCTCTTAATCTCCTCAACTCTCTCAGAAGCCTCTAGAATCATATCAGGACCAAGAACCAAACGATTACCGGATTCAATCCACAAGATGAAGATCTGCAAGGTCGTCCATAAAGAGCAGTGAACGGAGACATTGCAATACTAGCATGAATTCAAAAGATGAAATGATATAGATAAAAGATTAAGACAAGATTAAAATAAAAAATTTGAGATTATACCTGATAACTGTTTTTATAGGTGAATTCGACAAGATGGAGATGATCTTCCCAAGATCCTCCATAATCAAGAACAAAAGCATGAAGAAGATCCTCTAGAACCTGATTCACTCTTTTCGTTTGACCGTCGGTCTGCGGATGGTAAGCAGTACTCAGATTCATATGAGTTCCCAAAGATTCCTGAAAAGCTTTCCAAAACTGACTGGTAAAGATGGGATCACGATCACAAACAATACTGATAGGAACACCATGGAGACGAACAATCTCCCTCATATAAATCTCAGCAAAACTGGAAGCAGAACGGGTAGACTTGACCGGAATGAAATGAGCTGACTTGGTCAATCTATCCACAATAACCCAAATACTCTCATTACCCTTCCTAGTCCTCGGTAATCCATCAATAAAATCCATAGAAACTTGTTCCCATTTCCAATTGGGAACCTCAAGGGGCTGCAACAAACCAGGGGTCTTCTGATGATCGGCCTTGACTTGCTGACATGTCGCACACCTACTAACAAAAATGGAGATATCATGCCTCATACCTCTCCACCAGTACAACTTCTTCATATCATGATACATCTTCGTCACACCCGGATGAATAGAAAGTCTGGATCGATGATTTTCCTGAAGTAACTCCTGTCTCAATCCATCAACATTCGGGACACAAATCCGATTATTAATCCTCAAAATCCCTCTATCATCGATCTGAGCTCCACTACCATCAAGACTACTACCACCAACCCTACTACGAACATTCTCCTTAATAAGCCTAAGCATTCGATCCTCGTCCTGCTTAGCCATGATACGATCCAAAAGAGGAGAATAAACAACAAGCTGACACAACATCGCCTTCTTTCGACTCAAAGCATCGGCCACAACATTAGCTTTCCCAAGGGTATAGTTGATGTCAAGATCATAAGAAGCAAGGAACTCCAGCCACCTAACTTGTCTCTGATTCAAATCCTTCTGTGTGAAAATATACCTCAAAGACTGATGATCCGTAAAAAGCTCAAACTTAGTTCCCAAAAGATGATGCCTCCAAAGCTTCAAAGCAAAAACCACAGCAAGCAATTCCAAATCATGAGCAACATAATTGGCTTCATGGGTGATCAATTGACGATTGACATAAGCAATGACCTTCCCATCCTGCATCTGAACAACTCCCAAACCCTCATGACTAGCATCAGTGTATACCGTTAATCCCTCATTTCCATTTGGAACGGTAAGAACTGGTGCGAAAGTAAGCTTGCGCTTTAACTCATTGAATGCAGCTTCACACTTATCATTCCATATAAACTTAGCATTCTTACAAGTCAAAGCAGTGAGAGGTGCAGCAATCCGAGCAAAATTCTTAATGAATCTCCGATAATAACCGGCAAGGCCCAGAAAGCTACGGATATCAGATGGAGTCCTAGGAGTTTCCCAATCCTGAAATAGAATAGGGAAAAATAAGAACTACAAAGAAAGATAGAATAATTGGATTAAAAAAAAGAAAATGAGGAAAGGTAGAATTACATTGATCGCAGCGATCTTGACTGGATCAACAGAAACTTCATTACTAGAAACAATATGTCCAAGAAATTGGACTTCATCCTTCCAGAAATGGCATTTAGAGAATTTAGCTTTAAATTGGTGACTCCTAAGAGTCCCCAAAACAAAGCTCAAATGAGATTCATGCTCTTCCTCAGTCTTAGAAAAGACCAGAATATCATCAACAATGACCAGAACAAACTTATTAAGAACATCACGAAAAACACGATTCATCATATCAACAAAGAAAGCAGGGGCATTAGTAAAACCAAAAGGTATAACTAACCATTCATAGAAACCATTCTCAGTACGGAAATCAGTCTTGGGAATACTTTCCTCAGCAACTCTGAGCTGGTGGAAACCTGTGGCAAGATCAAGCTGAGAGAAAACAGTAGCTCAATAAAGCTGATCGAACATATCATTGATACGAGGCATAGGATATCTGTTCCTCATAGTGAGCTTGTTCAGCTCCTTATAATCAACACACATCCTCAAAGAACCATCGGAACTAGTGATGAAAACCACTACTGCTCCCCATTCGGAATGACTAGGTCTGATCAGACCCTTGGAGAACAAGTCCTCAATTTGCTTCCTTAACTCAACCTTCTCATGGGGTGCCATTCTTCTGGGAGGAAGAACTACAGGTCGAGCTCCAGGAATAAGATCAATGCGGAAATCAATTTCCCGCTTAGGAGGTAAAGAAGAAACTTCACCAAAAACATCGGGATAGAGCTTAACCATAGGGGTTGAATCAAGATCACCTGGAGAAGAATCCAAAGATAAAATAAAACTGCCAGCAAATCCCTGAGGCATACGGCACTGAATTACAAAAGAATTACCCCGATCATCAATAAGAGAAACAGTTCGGGTTTTACAAGAGATAACGGCTTCATGCCTCTTCAGCCAATCACCCCCAAGCAATATATCAAAAGCATCAAAACCCAGAACATAGAAATCACCAGAAAATCGATGGCCAGAATAGAAGAGTTTCACTTGGTTACAAATCCTACTAAGGTTCGCGGGACCCCCAATAGGATTAGTAACACACAAAGGTACAGCCGCAAACATAGGAGAAAGGAGATGCTCAAACTTATCACAAAGATCCATAGAAATAAAACTATGCGAAGCTCCAGTATCAAATAAAACACGAATAGGAAAATTAAATAGTGAAAAGGTGCCCTGAAGAGTACCTTGGGAATCACTAGGAGCAGGTGGAGTAGGAGTGGAAGAAGTCATGGCAAAGACTCCAGATGCCCTGCCCTTCTGATACAAAGGACAATCCTTCTTGAATTGACCAGGCTGCAGACAGACATGACAGAGGTTGTTCCTGGTATCTTGAGGTGAAGGAACAGCAGCACCAACTGAAGTAGGGAAACTATTGGCATAGTGTCCCCTCTGATCACACTTGAAGCAGGTGATGGAAGATAGGTCGATAGGATGCTTTCGAGGAGTATATCCTAAACCAGGATTCTTCAGCCAATTCTGCTTCTACTGATGGAAATTAGGCTTCCTCTTCTTAGAGTTGCCAGAACAAGGCTGAGATGGAGAAGCATGAGGAATAGAAGCTTCCTTAGAAGTGGGATTCTCATATCTAATGGCCATGTCCATCAACTCCGTGAAGGTACCATAAACATGAGAAATGAGACGATCATTATACTCTGGGCGAGCTCTAGCTATAAATTTCTCATTCTTCTTAAGAGAGGTGTCAATCAGGCCAGGACCAAACTTGGAAAGTTCATTGAACTTCCGCTCATACTCAGCAAATGACATGCTCCCTTGCTTAAGATCCATAAACTCCCTGTATAGCTGGGACTTCCCGGCTTCTGGCATCCACTTTGCCACAAAAGCCTCCATGAAAAAGGATAGATAAGCTTAAGAAAGATTTCAAAGAGAGAAAACTGAAAAGAACACAAGACTAACACAAGAGGATACCTAAACTACTCCCAAGAAATATCTGCCTCCACAGTCTGAGCTGTGACAGACTCCCACCAATCCTGGGCTGCCACCTGCAACTGCCAAGCTACCAACTGACGCTTTTGAGCATCAGTAATCTCCAAACCAGTGAAAATCCTCTCTAAACTCCTCAACCACTGCTGATCCTCAATGATGCTCTTAGATCCCGTAATATTGGTACCACCAAGTTGAGTGAATTCCTTACAAAGAGTGGTGAACCTGATGGGTGCAACAGGCTCGGGAACTGGGGCAACACCACGACCCCTACCTCTGGCATTCCTACGATTCATCCTGGAAAAATCAAGAATGAGTTTTAGGACAAAGGTAAAACAGAAAGACAAAGATAAGATTCAACTAGAATGGAAATCCTAATCAAAGAATTCAAATAAACAAAGTGGATTCGAAAGGAATGAAGTTACGAGAATGAGATTTAAAACAAGAAATTTTTTAATTCCAAAATAATGTTTTAAAATCCTTTAAAAACATTTGAAAAATCATTTTATACTTAAAAATACATTCTCTCACAAAGAAATGATTCTAAGATTGATTTCACTCATTCTAGGGTATTTCTACCCTATCTCTAATGAGTTTTTGCTCCATAGGCTAAGGTTTGCCTAAAACCTAGCTCTGATACCAAATGTAATGACCCACTATTTTGGACCATTCAAATCGACAATAAAACCACACATGTCAGACTTGAATAATTCAAAACAATAGATTGTAAATAAATTTGGAGCAAATAAAACCAATCACAGAATCACAGACACAGAACATCAGAATAACTCGCAGCGGAAATAAAATACATAGTAGTTCATGAAGCTGCTACAATACATAGTCTCAAAACAGATACAAAATACCATAGTATGAAAAACAGATACAACAGAAGTTTGAATACATAAGTTCAGAAATACATAAGCAAAGCTGAATAGGAAATAACTGAAATGGAAGTAGACAACTAGATAGACAGATAAACTCCAGCAAATCTCTAGCTTCAGAAGATGAATCCAAAGCTGTGATACTCAGGCTGACCCAAGCATAAAGCAAAACACAAAACACTCGAGTCAGGACATACATACTTATAAAATGTAAATCAACTCAAGTGAACTGTAATAGAAATGCATCAATAACTTAAAGGATGCTTGGGATCGCCCATCCTTTAAGGATCCATTAAACTATCTACTATGTAGTAAAATACGTTACTATAATAATGTCTAAAGTAAAGTAAACTATCAAAATAGCGTTAAGGCTTTACATTTTCCACCTTAACACATTTTTATATTCCCATAGTCTATACAGTACCGTAATCTCCCCCGTAATGGGCGTCGTCAGAGGGCACTCCATAGGTATGGTACAAAACAAACTCATAGTAAACCACGCTAGGGTAGGTGACACGGCACAACTAGGCAATGCCAGGGTAGATATACCAATTACACTTCCGGGTCGGTGGTAACGCAGAGCCGCAGTAATCGCCCACCTCGAGCCACACTCCCAAATCAATGGGTGCACCCAATCAATCACAAAGTAATAGAATGGTATACGATGGAATATGTCCGATAAGAGGAGCTACCTCATTAGGCCGTCAATTACTCCTGTTTTAGCCACCTTATGCTATCTCATGGGAGTTAGGTCCACATAAATACCTTAGGATCGTTGCCACCATCCTACTTCATTCTGGAATCTCCACCGCGTACACAGTTGCTAAAGTGGTTTTCGGTATCGACAGAGAGTATGTCCATATCTGATCCCGGTTTCTTTAACAACCAATCGTTATTATAACTTGTGGTTATAAATTTTCAAAACGGTTTATATTTCAAAACAAAAAATATTCATTTTTAACCATTTAAATTCAATGTCAATATCTTTCAAAAATAATATTCATTTCCAAAGTTGTAGCATTTCTAAATTCATTCCTTCAATTATAACATTTTCAAAAACATTGTATTTTTAGCATTCGTAGCACTTTGAAAAGGTAATAATACATATAGTAGCAGTTCGAAAGTATCATCTTTTCAGAAACAGCAGCACTTAGAAAACGTTACTGTAGATATAGTAGTATTTCAGAAATATTGTCTTTTCAGAAACAACAGCACTTAGAAAACGTTACTGCAGATATAGTGGTACTTCAAAATATTGTCTTTTTAGAAATAGCAGCACTCAGGAAACGTTACTGCAGATATAGTAGTATTTGGAAAAATAGTACATTTACATAAATGTAGCACTTAGAAAACGCTACCTTAAAACCATAGCATTTGGAAATGCTGCCAATACAAATCTAAGTTTTATTATAACATTTCAGAACATTATAATTTTAGTTTTTCATCATTTTTAACTTATAAAACATATCTTACTTTTCAAAAATATTTATTTGGATATCATTTCATTTATGATTTTTAATAAATAAAATATCCAATTTAACCATAATTTATTTATTAGGTCAAAATACATTTAAATTTCTTAACTTTACTTTTAACAAATAACTTGATACTTTATCTACTTTAAAAATATCCATTTCATAAATAAAATATTTTATTACCAAGTTAAGCCTAAAATTCCATTCCAAATCAAATTTCAATTATTAAGTTAAATTACATTTTATATTTACATTTTCAATCATTTATTAACTCATACAATTTTTACTTATAGAAAATCACTATAAAATTTATTTAAATCATTTAAATCCAATTTAAGTTAAAATCTCATATATTTTTAAATTCCAAATACTTAAATTTTTCAAAAAATATCTATATTTAAAATTAACCACGGGTCTGTATAATATTTTCTAACCTAGGTCAAGTAAATACGGATATATATCATTTCAGTCTGAAATTAAATCCCGGGTTTGATCATTTTAAACCTGCAATCCCAAGTCAAATAAAAATCGCTTGAGCCTATCATTTCAGCTCATAACGACTTTTCCCTATTCTAAAGTCCGTTCGGGTATGTATCATTTCAACCCATAGTGAGGGAACTTGAAGTATGAGAAACAGAAATATAAATTAAACAGTAAAGCATAGCATGTCATATCAGGTGATGAAACAGGTATTTGTTAAAATGATACTGCAGATATGAAATTACTACTACAATTCACATCTGCCAACATCATATAATATCAAATCACATGCATATATGAAATTACTATCAACATGGCATATCACTACTACAATTCACATGACTTTGTTTCACAATTTTATAAGTACGAAGTCGAAAGTGATAACTCACCTTCTAAAGCTTGAGATGACAATTCAAGACACAGATCAAACTCCGAAAAAGCACGACAAAGCACGAATCAAATTCGAGGAGATGTAGCACCCAAATCCAAATCTTGTAAACAAATAAAATACAACATACATAAGAAATGATTTATACATAAAAGAATATAAATTAAAAAATATGAAATATGAACAAAATGGGACAAAGTGGCTTAACCAAAACAAGTGGGCTTGGCCACTACATAAATGGGATAGATCACATGATAAATGGCTCGGCCACCATGGTTTAAAGGCAAGTATACACGGCTATGGTCAGTAAAAAGGCACAGCTAAGCAATGGAATGTGAAGAGATGGCAAGCCAAAAGTCATTTTGGAAGGCAAAAGGTTAATGGCAAATGAAGGGTCATGTGGCTCAATTGGTTCGGCCCTATGCTAACATGGCTCGGCCACTATGTGTTAGGGCTTGGTCAAGTAAAGCAATGGGTCAAGGCACATCTAATCACGGCTATGGAGATGCTTTTGGTCACGGTTAGGGGATGGAAGGTGTGGAATTGGTGGTGGCCGAGGCTAGCAAGGAGGAAGGTGATCAAGGAAGACTCGGCCTAGGGTTTGTAGCATGGTTTGGTGATGGAGTTTGGATCTATGGGTCATGGCATAGGTAGGAGATGGTGATGAGGAGATGATGGCCGGTCATGGTTGATGGTGTGGTGGAGGAGATGGTCGGCTATAAGGAGGAGCATGGCCGAGCATAGCTTGAGAACAAAAGAGAAAAAGAGAAATGAAAAAGTGGAAGAAGGAAGACATGACTTACTGTAATTTGTTTTGTTCAGGAAGAAGCAAATGAGAAAGAGATGAGAAGGGAAATGTTTTGTACGGCAATGGAAATGAAAAGGCATCTCTTCATTTTAAAGAAAAGAAACTCATGTCTCTTGGAATTTCCAAAGCCCATTAGCCAAGCCCAAATCAAAAACAAGCTCAACAACTCAATGAAAAATCAAAGTCCAAACCAAAATAAAATAGAAAATAAACATAGAAAAATAGTAAATAAAATACTGAAAATAATTTCGTGTAAAACGCTGAATTTTATCAGATTTAAAAAGTATAAAACGGAATTTGAAGAAATGAAAAGCATAACGAATATTAGAATCAAATTCAGCTTAAAAGAAAAAGATTGGAAATTTAAAATTCCAACTGAAAGTCAAAGTTTGACCAAAGTTGACCAAAATATAAAATTTTCAGAAATCATTATTTTATTATATTTGGAAAAATAGTTATAAATAGAATCCAAAAATACATTGGAAAATCCCAAAATTTCAATTTTTAAATGATTTAAAATCAAAGTTTCAAATAAATTCAAATAAAATATTTGTTAAAAATTATGGGTTGTTACACATGTCGTAGACAATGCATTGACATGGCATCGCAAAGGCGTCGGTAAGGCTTCAACAAGTGGCGTCGATATGTACCCCACGGAACATGTGGTCAAGGCGTCGAATTTTTTATTATCAAATCCTTGTAAGGCTTCGGCGTGACATCAGAATTATGTTTACCGATACCATGCTGACGCCTTTTGGTATCGGTTAGCAGTAGCTTTTTTATAGTGTAAATGTAATTATTGAACCAATGACTTTGGTTATGGGCTATCCGATTTGAATGTGGACGATGTTATAATTTTAACCAAAACTCCATTTCATAAGTCTTAAAGTGGTATAAAGTTGACAGAGAGATTTGGTGTAAACAATCATTGCTAAAAGGCACCACTTAAGTTGTAGAATTGGATTTTTTCGACGAAGATTTATAAGCCATAAATTCAACCAAACTGTCACGGCATTAGCTAAGGTACTATGCAGATGTTAATATTTGAATGGTTAGATATTAATCGCTGACTAAATTTACACCTACAAGGGGCACAACCGCGTTGTTGATTTCTCTGAAGTACCATACGATTTAATTGATTTATAATTGTTATAAATTAATTAATATTTATGAAATATTAATTATTAAGTAATTAATTGATATGTGTGCTACTACTATTTTCTGGGTGCCATTAGTAATTAACTGAGTGCGTAAATATAAGTTATATATGTACGTATGGATATACGATATCAATACACATTTACAAACGATTTAAATGATATTAATTACTTAATGGGTTTGGATGCTTATAATGGCCCAAAGAGCCTAAGGAATGGCTAGCAATAACATGGTAGGTAGAGGAGACATTTTGGCTTCAAATTATACATCTAGATCTTAGAATCATTAAGAGGAGATGTAGTAAAAGGAGGAAATTTTTCATCCTTCTCCTCTATATAAATCAAATTATTCACTCATTGTTCTCTGCTTGAAACCCTATACACCTCTATCTTCCATTCCTTTCCTCACTTACCCATAGCCAAAAATATCATACTCAAAATTAACATTAAACTAAATGCATATGGTGGTGCTCTAGACCATTGTAAGGTTTAGAGATTGGCTCGAGGCAAATCTAGGAGTTATCTTCAACCAACGTACATTCAATGGCTTCCTCTTCAAGAGGTACATTGTAATTTAAATCTTACAATCATGTGAAATTAGACCAACATATATACCAATTTAATATGTGCATATATTGTCTCAATTGATTACGTTATTAATTTCATCACTTTAAATAACTATTATACATGTTTTAATATACTTGTTCACATTCATTAATTTTTTTTTATTTGGCCACATTTAATATATTTGTGTGTGTGTGTATTCTAAATATTATTTACATAATGTATAAAGTAATTATCTATCATATTATAATCAAAATTTCACTAATGAATGTTTTAAAATTCATATATATATACATATATGTATACATACATACATATATATATATATAATTAATCTCCAGAACAAGGTCAGGCTTAAAGAGAATGACAAAGTTACTGTCTTGCGAAAATCTTGTGAGAAGCTGGTAACTAGAATAGATGTTGGAGATACTGATGAAGACACATGGAGACGATATTATCACTATCTGGAGCAGCATAAAGAAGCTCTAAATACTAAATCCGTGGAGTTGAAGCAAAAATCCAAAGAAAAATGGACCATTAAGGGGGATGAGTGCACTAAGTTTTTTTTACACTAAAATGACTATTAGACGTAACACTAACAATAACTTTCGATGTTTCAATTAGGAGGGGGTGTCTTGTAATAACTCATAAGTGATTGAGGAAAAGGCCTTGCTACTACAGTGAATTATACAATGGGTAAACATAGACTAACTTGTCGCACATTGAATGTAAGAAATTGTTGAACTCCATAGGCAATAGGCTGCTGCAAAAGCGGATTACTAAAACCGAAACCTGGGAGGCCCTGAGATCCATCAATTATGGCTCTAGTCCTCGCTCAGACAGGCTGGGGTCTACGTGCGGCACTAGAGCGACCTGAATAACAACATTGTTTCAACAATCCATGAATCTTTCCAAACTGGTAAAATTCTGAAAGAGATTAATCATACTATCCTCTGTCTCATTCCAAAAATTGATAAACCTACTAAGACTGAAGATTATAGACCGATAGTATGTTGTATGTCATATATAAGATCTTGAGCAAAGTTATATGTAATAAAATTAAGTAAATATTACTAGACCTCATAGTTGAATGTCAAAACGCATTTATCAAAGGTATAAGTATATCTGATAACTCTCTAATGACATACAAATTGATTAGAAATTTTAATAAGAAAGTTGCAGATAAACTATGTTTGAAGGTTGATCTCCACAAGGCATATGATAAGATAAATAGACACTTCATCATTTAAAAATATGGGGTTACCATACAAAGTAGTTGATTTGAATAATGAATGTATTATCACTCCTACCTTTTCTGTCCTTGTGAATGATATCCCCAAAGGTCACATTTGCAGGAATAGAAAAATCAGGTAAGTAGATCCTTTATTCCCCTACCTATTCGTGATTGCCATGGAATATTTTGCTCTCTAAATGGAGTTAGCGTGCCACAATAAGCAATTCAAGACTATACACAACTTACAGCCTAGAGTTAGTCACCTGTTATATGAAGATGACCTGATTATATGTATTAAGTCAGACAAAAATGTGGCTATGACCGTAAAGAATATTTTTACTTCTTTAGAAAATAATATTGGACTGAAACATTATAAGCTAAAGACAAACTGTTATTTTAACAAGTTTTGCAAGAATAGGAATGAGGTGTCAGACATACTGGGTGTCAAGGAGAGGGAACTTCCAGTCAAGTATTTGGGAATTCCTCTTTCTTCCAAAAAAAAATCACTAATAGAGAGTGTGTAGAATAATCTCAAAAATTAGAGACAAGTTGAAAGGTTGGAGTTCTCGTTTACTTTCATTTGCTGGTAGAATTGAGTTAGTTCATATAGTGATACATGCTAAAGTCAATTTCTAGCTTCAAGCATTCCAACTAGCTGAAGCTTCTATTAACAAAATTGATAGAGTTTGCAATGACTTTATCCAGAAAGGAGTGCTTTAAAAAATAGGTTATAAGGATCTATGCAGGCCGAAAGAGGAAGGAGGAGTTGGAATCAGAAATTTAAGGGACATAGGAGATGTATTCACTTTGAAACAAGGCTGGAAAATCATCAATTTGAAAGGATTATAGGCTAAATGGATGAGACAAAGATATCATAGAGGTAATTTTTGGCAAATAGCTGTAGATAGCAATTCTTCCCCCACTTGGAAGGAGATCATGAGAATTAGGAACAAACTGGTTGAAAACTACTATATAGAGATAGCTCGAGGAAAGGAGACAGTTTTGTGGAAAGACCCATGGATTAATGGTAAGTCAGATTTTTTGGGTTAGGACTCTTACTCAACATTTGGTTGTCCAAACAGAAAATTGGAAGCGATAATTCGAGATAATGCATGGAATTGCGAATCTATCAAACTTAATCCATATCAAAAGAAACAAATAGAGTACATGCCTCCATTTTTCGATGGAGACAGTGATTTGTGGACATGGAAACACTCTAGTAGTAATTTTACCACCAAATCGGCTTGGGAATCAACTAGAAGGAAAGACTTGAAAACTACTTGGCATAAAATCATTTAGGACAAGGCTAACTATCCCAAAATGGTTTGACTGCCTACAAAGCTATGCTTGGCAGACTCCAAATCAGAGACATGTCAGTTAAATGGGATATAACTCAAGATATGGTATGCATCGTATGTAAAAATCAGGGGGAATCACACACGAATGTCTTTTCCGAATGTGAATTCACTAAGAAAGTCTGGGACAAGTGTAGGTCCAGAGCCAATCTCAATTTTTCAAACACTAATTTGCAAGAAATAATAGATCACTTGTGCTCCACCAGCAATCTTGTACACCATGAAGCAAAACTATGGAAGATAGCCGTCACCGTAGCTATATGGAGTATTTGGAGGGAACGAAATCGAATAAATTTTCAACATACAGAGAGCAATGAGTAAAAAGTTAGTGCCTTGGCCATTATAGAAATGAACTTGATAGTGAAGAGATTAAGTAGAAATCGACTTACCAGAGATAGAGGACCTGAAGGAGACAGTGCTGTAAGAGTGGATCCAAGGCAGGTAGAGGGAGAAAACCGATGTAGGAGTAGTTACTGTTTTCAGCCGCCATGATCTGGATAAAGGAGAGGTTGAAGGAGATAGATCTGGTTTGGAAAGTATACTTTATTTATTCTCTGAACTTGATACTTTACTTGTAAAGTGGGTTTCATTTATACATACAGTTGTATGCGTGCATTTGTATGGATTAATTTGGGCCATCCTTTTGGGCTGTAATGCCTAATAAAAATTTACCCACTTCGAAAAAAACAAAATTAATTAATCTCCAAGTTATTTTCGATAAATAAAAAATTATTTTCTTCAGCCAAAACCTTTATATATATAAATAATATATTTGTATACTTTAATTATTTTATAATAATGTTTTCGTTTAGTAATAATAATACACACACACATATTATTTCAAATAGTTTTTCAAAAAAAAATCATTTTCCTGATCAAAATGTTTTAATTGATTATACATTATATGTAGATATAAATATATTTTATAATAAATGTACATACTGTTTTGTTCATATATACACATATATTTAAGGGGTTTTTAGGCTCAAGGAAAAAGTTAAAGTAAAATTTAGTTTTAGAGACAAGAAGTTTGTTTTTTATGTTGAATGACACTTTTTAGTGTAAATCACGGAATGATAGTTGTAACTATCATTTTCAGTTCACACTAAAAAGTGTCCTTCAGACTAAAAAGAAAACTTGTTGTCCCTGAGACTTATTTTTTTTCAATTCTTCCTTGTGCCTATTTACCTGTATGTTTAAATAGTTTTAAAAAAGGAAATTTGACTGAATAATTATTTATATATATACATATATTATTTACTATGGTATTTTAAATTACCATTATTAAAATTTAGTGAATTTTGAAAATATTTACTTAGTTTATTTCACATGTTTAAATTTAAAATTTGAATTTTAAATCTTATTAATCTGGTCAAAAGAAATTTTTATTTTTATTTATGTTATGTATTTAATTTTGAAATTTAAAAATTACACACACACACATATATATATATTCAAATGTTTTATACAAATATTAAACAATGTTTTGAGACAGTCAATGCAAATATAAATAACGAATGTTTTGGTTGTAGATGTAAATCCCAACATTTATATATGTGGACATTGACTATGTACATTTTGATATATGTTGTACATGCAAAACATACACAAATAAGTACATTTGATATACTCATAAACTATACAAAATTCATTTTGTTTAATTCATAAATTAAACCAGAAAATTAAATAAAATGGATCTTATTTAAATAATATGGATTCGATTAGTCCAATCTTTAATACTTTATAGGCCCACAACGATCCAAAATAGAATTCTTTTAAAAAAATACCTATTTAACCCAATTTTTACAAGTTCATTTTCAGCAATTATATCAGAATTCTAAAGGTTTATGCAGTCTAAATTAGCAACTTTAGGGCTAACTGTTAAATCTACCAATCATTTGGGTCTCTTGAATAATATTGTTTAGCCTTAGGGTTGGATAATCAAGTATTCTCCCATCCTTGGCTACAGGCATGGCTAAATAATGGAGTAAGTCTAAAAGATTTGCTTAATTGTAATGATCCAAATTGCTTTGACCATGGGATAATCTTCAAATTTTAGTTTGAAAATTTTAAAACATATTTTGAATTTAAAAGTTAAATAATAAATATAAAATAAATTTTATAATGGTTGTAAAATATTTTTAAATTTTTTTGAAACTAAACTAATCTAAATTATTTAAAAATTTAATTAATTAGATTAATTAATTAAAAGTTAAAGAATTAAAATAAACATATTTATATATCGATAAATAAATATTTTCAAATTTATTAAATTAATTATTTTTATTTATTTTTAATTAATTAATAATAATTATTAGATAAATTAACCACATTTTAATATATATATATAAAGATATATGTATATAAAATTATAAGTTTATAGTTAATATTCATCTTAAATTGTTGTGGATAAATAAAATAAAATTTTAAATTTTAATAATTTAACTTATTCGTCAAATGAATTAATAATTAACTTAATAAAAACTGATTTATTTAGTAATATACATAAGAATATTATATACGTTAATTAAACTATAAAGTGATATAAATAAATTAAACTTGTATAATATTAATTTATAATATAAGTGTAACTTCAAGAAATCCAACCTAGGTTTAAGGAACGAGCACCTACATATTGTACATATACTAGGAATTTCGATGTGCCCAACACTCGAATCACGAGGGTATTTCATAAGAAATACATTATTCTAAAAATAGAAATTGCTCATTCTATATATATTAAAAATTATGAATCCTTAAATATATAAGTTGTCATCTACCATTTATATATTAATAGATTATTTGCGTACTCTTTAGTTGTAGATCTTCCTCAAGCTAGAGATGTTATGTGTAGTATTATTAATATATTGACTAGATAAGATAAGGTACATGCACACATTTTTGAATCTTCCTCAAGTTATATACATTATACTTAGACCATCGCAAAATGGTAGGTACGAGTGAATAATCTCTTTCGATTTGTTAATCATCCTTAAGGTCGAGATGATATCAAAATAAAGACCATGGGTTAGGAATTATATATGGTACAACCGATCAAGTGTTATCCATTACTTGCAGGCGTATGATTTGTTGATCGTCCATAAGGTCAGAATCACAAGGAAAGTAAGTCCTAACACCCACTAACAAAATTGAAAGATTTTATGTTTTCTCTTAGGAATTTGAGAAATATCAAAATCTAGTTGGAGCTTATTAGAAAAATGAAATGAATAAGTTTAACCTTTCTAATATTGTGAGAATATATGTTATATAAAGTTGAAATAATCAACTTCGATAAATTATGCAACTAATATAATTGATTAAATGTCCATTAGTTGTTAACCGGGTTTTTAACTGAGCAGAAGTCAATGGAAGTTAGAACGCCGAAACGAAGACAAAATGATTCAAGGACTTTGGAAATATCATAAAAAGGCAAGAAAAAGGAAATATTAAAAAATAAGCGGGAAAAGTTGACTTGAGATTTTCAACTTGATGCTTGGTGTCCGACACGAGTCATATCTGAGCTGATCCTAGGAAAAATGAAGGGATACCCAAGTTATTATTTTAATCGGACATGACTCACAAAAGTCTCGAGTCAGAATCCAAGAACCATAACTCGGTACCGAGATATAGGGATAACTCGATGCTGACATGTTTTTTCTTGAGTCTGACTCACAAAACTCTCAAGTCAGACTCCAAGTAGTTGTCGCTGGATATAACTCAGGTCTGACACACAAAACTCTCAGGTCGAACTCCAAGCACTCCAACCTTTGGATAATCTCATGCGAGAAGAAGCCGAAACAGCTTGAAACCTAGAAAGTAGACCCATATGGTAAAAGGAAACCGGTCATGGAAGATTCGACCAACATGGAGCTAAGTCCATAACTCAGCAATAGTTATGGCTATATAACTCGGTACCGAGCTATGGTGCTTCATCTTGGACCCTTCAACTTTTCAAAAGTCATCCACTAAATATTAAATGCGAGCCCAAGCAATTTCGTAAAGTTCTGAACTACCGATCTTAAGAGTTGGAGAGTTAGCTCTAGTAAACTATAGAACGAGCCAAGTTATCAGGGAACGGTCATCAAAACAAGTCATCGGACTACGAGAACATAAGGGGAACCTTAAAATGAAGTAGGAAGCACGATCCAAGAGGAAACACTGAGTTTCTCCCTAAGAGGATAACTCAGTACCGAGTTATCCCTCCAGATTGTAGCACTTCCAACCTTTTCACACTATCTTGGGCAGATGTCTGGACCTCTCTGGTAGCGGGCTTCTGATCCAATATGACTGCAACCACTATAAATACAAACCATAGAGCAACCAAAATAGAATCTGGTTTCTGCCATCACTACGTGGAAGCTCTGTCTCCTCTCTAACCCCTTCCTCTATACGATAGTCACCAAGGCAGCAACTCTAGGCAATTATAGGACTTAGAATTTGTCTAACCCCTGTACTTGTGACGTATTCTCTCTAAAATCTCTTGTAATATGGATTAAAATACATTAAATCAAAAAGTAACAAAACAATAAAGTGGACGTAGGCCAGAGATTGCCGAACCACTATAAAATTCTTGTCTCTCTTTCTTATTTCTTATATTTTCCCTTTATTTCTACTATTATCTACTAGATCTAGATCTCACAAGTTCTAAACAACATATATTTGGGTGTTGATCCATTTTTGACGTTAACATTTTGGTGCTTTCATTGAGAATATTGACTCCAAAATTAGATCTAGCTTGCTATTTTAGATTTGAAGAGATCTAGTGGTTAGATCCATAGAATGTCTTTGAGGGATTTGAAGGCTTTCTATTAAAGATCATAGGCACCTAGAAAATAGAAATCTGGTTCTCAAAGAGCTACAGAAGCAACAGTTGGGGTGATAAAGCAAACCCTCCTCAAACTGAAGTTAACAATACCAACAATCAACAAATGGAAGTTAACACTGGAAATGCAGCTCTAAGATCCTCCACTCAACAGGAAGTTGTAACCAGAGGAGAATTCTACCAGATTATTAATTAGCTTAACCAGAAAATGGCTGATACCCAAAAAGTCCCATGGATAAGGTTGATGCTTAGCTAGCACTACAGCCACCAAGTTCTCCGAGAGCTAGGCAAGAAACTACAGCTGCTTTGGAACAAGAAAATTCCTTTGTTCCAGGCTTAAACGGGAGGAATGGCAAACAGATACAGAAAGAGGTAGCTGGTGGAGCTACAGGGATTATTATAGGGGCAATAGAAGTGCTCCTCTTACCAGAAGATAACCTAGTGCTAACCCAAATCTTGGAGTGCACACTCCTTAGGTGGACAACGCAATGCTTGTTTTTGACTCTAAAGGTGACATGCAACTTGATGGTGATGGATTGGAACTAAATACTAATGTAAACATGCAAAACGCTGGAAATGAAATCCAAACTTCCGTGGTAAGGCCAACTGCACACCAATAGAACTCTGCAGGAGTGGTTCCCCTAGAGAATGGAGAACCTAGGCTTCAGTTGGCAAACCGAGACCATTTGCAGAGTCATACACTCAGGGCAACCCCTATAGTCGACCTATAGATTACTGTGCCAGCAAAGACTACATTGTTGACACAGTCAAACGATTGGTGTAGGAAAATAGAGGCAGAAAGAATGAGGAGCTGGGTTTCGCGCTAAGCCAAACTCCGTTCACTGAAATTGTTCTAAGAGAAAGAATATCCTCGGAAGTTCACCATGCCAACTATGCCATCATACAATGGCCCAGATCCGAGAAAACATTTTTTTAAGTACGAATGGCACACGGATGGAGCTAGAGCTACAGATGTCATTCGCTCAGATGTGTCCGTGCCTTCTTGGAAGGAGTCACTTCCATGTGGTTTACTAGATTTTCACCAAAATCCATTTCCACTTTTGACGTACTGGCCAAGAGGTTTTTGGAGCTGTTCAGGCTCCATTCTACATGTCCCAAGGATGTGATATCTCAATATAGCCTACCATAAGGACCTGTAGAACCACCAAATTGGCCCATAATTTTTTCAAAAGCCTCAATGTTGCTCTAGCGACATCAGGAAACTTACTCTTTCCTAATGCATCGGTGTTGCTCCGGCAACATTGGGAAACTTTCTATTTTTCTAAAGCCTCAGTGTTCCTCCGGCGATGTCGAAAAAATTATGTTCATAAATATTGATGTTGCCCCGATAACACTGAGAATACTGCTCTACTTTTAAATCCCCATTGTCTCTTTGAAAAAAATCAAGAAACGTTCTATTTCTCGAAGTATTGGTGTCACCCTGGCAACGCCAATGCAGCATCAAATCGCTCAGGACTTACCTTTCCTTTCATTTATAAATAAATTTCCCTACTTGAACCGATGGAACCGTGTCCAAGTATGCTCCACTCCTTCGCTGCTTCAACTGATGGAACTGTGTTCAAGTACGCTTCACTCCTTCACTACTTGAACTGATGGAACTATGTTCAAGTACGCTCTGCTGCTTGGCTGGTCGAACCGATGGAATTGTGTTTAAGTACACTCCACTCCTTCGATGCTTGAACCAATGGAACTATGTTCAAGTACGTTTCGCTCCTTCGTTGCTTGGAATGATGGAACTGTGTTTAAGTATGCTATGCTCCTTCGTTGCTTGAACTAATAGAATTGTGTTCAAGTATGCTTCAATGCCTCGCTGCTTGAACTGATGCAACTGTGTTCATGTGTGCACCACTGTCTCACTACTTGAATTGATGGAAACGCATTCTAGTGTACAATACTCCTTGGGCATATCTTATAATCTTCATGTTGCTACTTGAATCGATGAAACCGCATTCGAGTATGCAATGTCTACTACAATCTACACATCTCTCCTTGAATCAATGGAACCGTGTTCTCGTAAGCGATGCGTACATGCCCCCATACAATCGAAAAATTAATTCCTAAATCTTCAAATAAGAAGCATAGACTCCAAAACCATTGGATCAATGGTGAAAACGATTCCACCTGCCCAAGTACCATTATTGCCTCGGGAACATAAGGAAACCCTTCTATTTTCTATTTATCGGTGTTATCTTATCAACTCCGAGAGGCTATCAAATTTTCTAAGTACCGATGTTGCATTGGTAATACCGGGAAGGTTTTTAATTGCATGATAGGTGGAAAATCAATCCCCGCTTTCCAGTAATTAGCGTTGCCCAAGCAAAGTCGAAAATTCTCCTACTCTTAAGTCCAGTGTTGCCCCGGTAACACTAAGGAGTGATCCGACATTACAAGTACCGAAGTTGCCCCAGCAACACAAAGAGATATTTCAACTACAAAATTAGAAGGAAAATTGGTCTAGCCTTATAGGCACCGATGTCACCCCGGCAACATCGTGAACTCCAGACTGTCATATCGATGAGAGAATTGAATTCCTTAGAACTTACTATCGCCCAGAGATAGGCGATAGCAGGAAGAACTTACTATCACCTAGAGACAGGCGGTAACAGGAAGAACTTCCCATCGCCTAGAGATAGGCAACGATGAAAGGCATTTCCAGAATCAAATCATCGACGTACCAGTTTTTGAAGATAGAAGCTGGTGCTCAACCGAGTTCTCAAACTCTAAACTACAAGAATCCAGGATAGCCCGAAGACTTGCAATTTCTGGAAGGAATAACTTGTCTTCTAGGAATCTTATGACGCTCGGAGACTCGTGACGTCAGGAAGGATAACTCTTAACTTCCATAGATTTTCCATGGCTTGGACGTTAGCCGCTTTTTGAATAACCAGCCGTGCAGAGATCGATTAGGTACTTTGACTCCTGCTCATGGAAAACCAACTATTGTCTGAGGAAAGACAATGATAAGGAGAGAATGCTCGGAATCAAGCAACTAAACCATCAATTCTCAAAGACTGAAACTAACGAATAAGGTGGATATCCACAATAACACTATAACCCAGCAGAATGCATACGGCACGGAACAAGTGAGGTTACTTGTCACAGATTAAAGGAAAGCACTACTGAACTCTACTAGTCCACGATCAAGATGGTAAGAGCGTATTTTTACTGGGAGTAATGTAACGACTCGCTCCATAGTGTTTAATTTTCTATAAGTGCCTAGAGTTTGGCACTTGGGAGTAATGGGTTCCGTAAATGGAAGTCAGATTGCAACAAAAATCGACTGGAGGAAATTTGACCCTTTGCAAATCTGTGCAGTTAAAGCGCTCGGCGGATTCAATACGGCGGAGGTGCAAAAAGTCATAACGGGGATACATTGAGGATATAGCGGATGACTCTAAAATAGCATACAAAACTCGTACTTAATGTTTTTTAAAAATATATAAATGGTAATTAAATGAAAAATTAACATTCATTGAGTTATAATTAGTACATAAATAATTTTAAATAAAAACGTGTCCGAATATACTGTAAATAAATGTAAAACTGTTATATAACATAATTGAATTTAGTAGAATATTAGAGTATTTCATTTATGAAAATCTATTAAAAATTCAATTAAATAAATTAATTTCATAATTTTTATAATGTATAAATGTCATTTTTCAATTCATTCTTTTATAGAAGATATAGCGAAAATAGCGGAATATAGCGGGATAAATGGGATATAGCGGAAATAGTGGGGCTTAAAGCGGAAAGGTTATATTTGGGGCTACATGGAAAAATCATAGCGGTAGAAATCTGCTATGAGATATAGCAGGTTTATAGTGGGATAATATCGGGGCACTAACTGCACAGATGCAAATAAGAATAACCATGGAATTGGTTAAACAGTGCCCTACATCGCCAAAGGGAGCACTTGATGGTTATAAACAAAGCTAAGTAATGGAAATGCCCGAGACTCTCATTCTTCCAGAATATGGTGTAGCCCAAAGTTAGGAAATATCGAGAAAGCAACCACATTGGGGTGAAAGGGATCTACCCAACACTACAGAATCAGATGAATGATTTGATCCCAACTTGCAGGGCTGTAACATTGCTTGGAGACTGGCAGCACTAAGGAAAGACTCTTACGATCCAATCATCGAGGTGCTAGTTTTCGAAGACTAAAACTAGTACCCAACTGGAATACAACACTGCCAAGTCGATAGGAAAGTTGACTCAAATCGCAGGATCGATGGAAAAATCGATCCTTACCTTTTAAAAACCGACATTGCTTCGGCAACATCGGAAAGCACAAAACCACCAGATCGACGGGGAAAACCGACCCTAACCTCATAAATATCAATGTTGCCCTGGCAACGTCGAGAAACTCTCATATTTCTTAAGTACTGGTTTTGCCCCGACAACGTTGGGAAATTTTCTATTTTCTAGGTAACGGTGTTGCCCCAACAATGTCAAGAAACTATCTATTTTCTAAGTACCAGTATTTCCCCGGTAGTGCCAGAAAAACTTCACACTGCAAGGTCGACGAGAAACACTCACAGCAATAAACCATCGATGCCTAGCTTAGCCATTTCCATTCTAGTGTATGTATCAAAAAGATGCATCACCGTTATCTTTTGTCATAGTAAATTCTTTCAAGCCTGGTATTGAGATCCTGATCATGCATCAGCTTCTATCTTTGAAAATTTGCACATGAATGGCTCAACTCTATGGACTTTTCCTTGATGTCGTGAATCTTTGAGCAATGCCGAATTCCTGAACGTTAAGACCTTTATTTTCTTGGGTGGTAATATTTTACTAGAATCCTCTATTTTACGAAACATAAATGTTATCTAACCAACTCCGTGGTTATTCATGCTTGGACTTGGCGAGGTTTCGGTCTACCAAGTGTTTATATGTCTATCCCTGTTAGCGGGACTATCATTTCGAATGCCAGTATGCGAGCGTTTATGGGAGATGGAAAGGATTGGGACAAATGATTTAATTAACCTCGATTTGGCACTCAATCCTATTCTCGGATGAGGAAGTTCGGTGATTTAACTTTCGACCTTCCATGACTTTCCTTGCTTGTCCTTAAATGTGCATGCCTTGCTTGACTGCTAACATTGTCATGGAAGTCATGTTCATATGTCAGTTCCTATCGTCGAGAACTGTTGACTTAGCTACTTGGTTCCAAGCAACTTTTATAACGAGGCCGCCTATCTTTGGGCTGCATCAAAATTCTTTCTAATTTGAATGCTGGAAATTCGGTTGTGCACCATCTTCTACTTTTGGACACGAGCGATTTGATCCTTGGGGTTTCCCTTCGATACTACCTTATCTTCGAGCAACGACTAATTCCTACAATGAAGGGCTGAACTATTCGATTGAACCATGAAAGGTTATGTCTTCCCATTATTGCCTATCTTCGAGCAACAGTAATTTTCTGAAGACAAGGGTAGAAACTGAGTTGAGCAACTCAGAAGAATTCGATCGTAGTCAAGGAACTGGCAGCATTAAAAGCTCGGAGCTTGGAATCAAATAGCAAAGTTGCTATTTCCCGAAGATAGGAACCCCTATGCGAATTAGGCCGGTGGCAGCCAAACATATTGCTTAGGAAACCTAGTCTTCTAAAAATGTTTGGACTTAGTACTCAGAGTGATCAGCCATATGGACTAGGGCATATACACCTACACTTGGTCGAAATGAACTCGACCAAGCGTAAATAGGAACAACCATGGAATTTCCTAAACCAAGCTACATCATAGTTCTGAATGGAGCTATGTAATAGAATATGCCAAAATAACTACGAGAGTATTATTAACATGCATAGAGTTGTAGTAAATAAATATTCTACACAGGAACACAGGAAGTGCACCAATAAAAGATGGCAATGCTCAAAATCGAGCAATTAAACAACTAGTCCCCGGAGACAAAGATTGGTGTGCGGACTATATTTTGGAGACCATGAAAGAAGGGGAATCATGGATGACTCCCAAAAAGAACTATTTTCTTGAAGGAAATAACTCGATCCAAGAGAAACCTCTTAGTGCCAAAAGGCTTGGAATTAAGTAATTGATGTGCCAGTTTCCGGTGATGAAAACGATGCACGACTGGACTTTTAGTCACAACCTTCAGGAATCTTCCATTTTCAAGAGGTTGGCAATGTGAGGAGGGTGAGATCACCATCCTCTAGGAATTATATCAATTCTTGAAAATAGACAACTTCAAGGAAGGACAATCGAGACTGAATAATTCGTGCGCTAGTTTTTGGAGATTGAAATTATGCTTAATCGAACTTCAATGACAGCGCTGGCGACCAAGTAGGACATGATCGATAGAGGATATGCGAAGATATTCATGAAAAATCGAAAACAAGTACTATTGGACTTTTCTCGATCCAAAATCGAGGTTATGGAAGCTCTGTTAGACAGAGGGCGATTGGATAATCTACCCCACATGTTTAACTCGTACTAATGCCTAAATTTATGGCAGAAGAACCTTATAAATAAGATTCAGTTCACAACAGAAACATATTACTAAGGAGTATATATTACAGATAATGTTCCCTAGTGGTAGGAAGTAAGTAGAGCTTTGACTATTTGCAATGATAGTTGGTCGATAAGAACATGACCAAACACATGCAAGAATGGATACAGGGTTAGTTAAATGACATCCCTATCTCGCCAAGCTGAGCACTTTAATAACTGTATGTAGGGTTGATATAGGTACATAACCAAAGAAATTGTTAGGATTTTGTTTATCTATACAAAGTTGTGAGATAGCGGGGGCTACTTCTATGTAAGTATTACTAAAAAGAAAACCAACAAGCTTTAGGGAATCCCTGCTTTCCCCTTCCTCTTCATCCAAGACTTTTAAGGCCATGTACTCATTTAGAAGAGGAGATGAATTTAAAGGTAGCTCTATAAAGAGCTATTCTGCCTTGTAATGCAGTCGTAATCAATCGTCCTGGAATGACAGGAATAAAAGGCAAAGCCTAAGCTGTGAAGGACCCATCTTCTGGAGGAGTGGATGTTCCATCGCCAGACTAAAATGGGCTGACTGACGAGTCATTCTAAGCAAGAAAACTTGGTGCTCAATGTGGTCAGGTATGTTTTACTTTGAATAATATTCCCATTTGACCAACGCCTAGAATCCAAGGGAAGTCAACGTATGTTAACCAGACAGATTCAGAGCGTTGACCGGGGCAAGTGCAGTGTGTTATATATACAAAGCGATTACAATGCCTTGAATACTAAAAATGTACCATCCTATGTAGATAACTTGCTAGTGCTAGAAAATGAGTCGCGTCATACTTTAAGATTATCATTTTTGGGACTTGCCCATTATCTGAGAAGCGATGATGGAGCCGCTGTCCGGAGTGATGTAGAAAGCTTCTCTTTTCAAGATCATTGGAAGTGCAAAACAAGAAAAGCAATAAGATGGAATCATCCACTACATCTAATTTTGGAATAAATCGTCGCATTGGAATTTAAACGGTGATAAAGACCTAAAATAATTCTCAAAACGAGATAGTTGAAGCCAGAGAATAGGAATCAACTTTGGAAAGGCATGCATTCGACCGAGGCAAAACTCGGCTTCACTATCAGACAAGTACAATCCAGAATTTAACCATCTCTCTTCGAAATTTCCATCGTCCTAAAATCATCACGAAAGAATTTCTATATTAACCTGAAGTGCGAAGTAATCTCCAGAGTGCAGATTGCGTTGCCAATGCAATGGAATGAGATTTCAACTACGACCAATTCAAAAGGTTAAAGGAATATCCACCAAGCAAAAGCAAATTCTTGAGATGGCACTTAAGCAATCTACTAGAATTTGCAGGATAGCAGTCCAGGACTTGTCTTAATCCAGAGCACACTTTGTTTTCAACGAAAGCATGCTTTGAGGGGTAGATTTTAATCGAGTTTTTAACCAAGCAGAAGCCAACGGAAGTTAAAACGTCGAAACGAAGACAAAGTGGTTCAAGAACTTTGGAAACATCATAAAAAGGCAAGAAGAAGGAAATATAAAAAAATGAGCAAGAAAAGTTGACTTTGGATTTTCAGATTTGGCGCCTGGTGTCGGACCTGAGTCATACCTGAGCTGTACCTAGGAAAAATGAAAGAAAGACCGAGTTATGATTTTACTCGGGTACGACTCATAAAAGTTGTGGGTTAGATTCCAAGTAATAAAACTCGACACCGATTTATAGGGATAACTCGGTGCCGACTTGTTTTTTCTCGGGTTCGACTCACAAAACTCTCAGGTCGGACTCCAAGCAATTGTCGTTGAATATAACTTGGGTCTGACACATAAAACTCTCATGTTGGACTCCAAGACTCCAATTTTTGGACGATCTCATGCAAGATGAAGACGAAACGACTTGAAATTTGTAAAGTAGACCCATATGGACCAAGGAAACAAGCTATGGAAGATTGGACCAACATGGAGCTAAATCCATGACTCGACATCGAGTTATGGTTATAACTCAGTATCGAGTTATGTTGCTTTATCATTTTTCCCTCCAACTTTTCCCAAGTCATCCACTAACTATTATATGCAAGCCCAAACAATTTCATAAAGTTCTGAACTACCGGTCTAAAGATTTTGAGAGTTAACTCTAGTAAACTGTAGAACGAGCCAAGTTATCAAGGAACAATCATCAAAATAAGTCATCAGACTAGGAAAACACAAGAGGTGCATTAAAATTAAACAAGAAGTGCAATCCAAGAGGAAACACTGAGTTTCCTCCTAAGGGGATAACTCGGTACCGAGTTATAATTTCAGCTCATGGCACTTCCAACTTTTTCACACTATCGTGGGCTGATGTCTGGACTTCTTTGGTTGTGGGATTTTGATCCAATATGACCGAAACCACTATGGATACAAACCATAGAGCAACTAAAACAGGATATGATTTATGCCATCATTATGCATAAGCTCTATCTCTTCTCCAACCCCTTCCTCTACACAATAGTCATCAAGGCAGCAACATTAGGTAATTTTAGGACTTAGAATATGTTTAACCCTTGTACTTGTGACTTATTCTCTCTCAAATCTCTTGTAATCTAGATCAAACTATATCAAATCAATAAACAACAAAACTATAACATGAACGTAGGCCAGAGATTATCGAATTGCTATAAAATTCTTGTGTCACTTTCTTATTCTGATATTTTCCTTTTGTTTCTACTATTATCTGCTAGATCTGGGTCTCACAAGTTCTACACAACATATCTTTAGGTGTTGATCAATTTACGGCGTTAACATTAGTTAAAATATACAAATGGACCGAACTAAGATTGACATAGAAATATAATATACTTACCGATAAATCCTTTCACATGTTTTCAATTCAAGGCCCATAAGAGACAGTTTGTATAACTACAAAATACATTCGTACCTAGGTGAATAACGGTTTTATTTGCTCAAGACAGTGTGTTCTCGTCTATGAGTTTTGAATTCTTATGAAATATAAGAATATGGATATTTGATCCATATTTGATCACATATAAATATTATAGGATGAACAATCATGGTACGTAATGTACAAAACCTCGATGAGATTAGTACAATCGAAATAAGCAAGTAAAACATGATGCAAAATCATGCATTTAGGATAACTGATTGCAATAGGGATCTGGTTGTATTTGATGTAGCACTCGACCTAGCGCTACAAGTTGGATCTAAGAATTTGATCACTAAAATACTAGTTTGATCAGTTTACATAATGTGCAACTTATTTGATATCCTTAAAGGTTAAGGATGACCAAATGCATTTTTATAAAAAGTTTGTTATGATCTTGTAGTAAGTGTTTCTTTTGAATGACTCGACCATTTGGAAAGGAAAGCAAATGTATGAGAGTGGTTGTAACTTAAGGCACATTTGGAATGGAGAGAGTGAATGGTCACTTCTATTTCAAGAAGGGATATCAGAAATGAGAATTGCATAAATATTAAAAGATACTTAATAGTGAATCAAAAATGTGATTTCTATTCCAAATACATTTTCATATAGAAATTATTTTCTATTAAAATTATTTCTTCGAGTTCAAGTGGTGGCCACGCTTTGTGAGAGATTCACACTAGAGAGTTGGCTTTGGAAAGAGTGAAGAGTGGTTACGATAAAAAAATAAATAGTCCATATTAAGTGGTTGAATGAAGCTTTGTATGTCATACATTATTATAGTAATGGTGTGAATAGTGGGAGCATGTCATCTAACACTTATAAATGGATGCATCAAGATGCGAAGATTATTTTCATATGCATACATACATACATACATACATACACACACATATATCAAATATTATTAATGAAATAATATTGTTTTTAGTTTTGAATTGAAATATATATGTAGCTTTATTTTATTACGAATATTCATTATATATAAATCAAGAATAATAGTATTTGTTGCATTAGCTACATAATACAGAAGTATCAAAAAATTTAACTATTATTTAGAATTATGGACTAAGTCATATCTATGAGAAATAATTCAATAATCATATGATTATAAATAATATGATACTAGTGAATTGTTTCTAAGACGATTAAGGGAAAATAGCTTATTCAGTGGAGCGACAAAAGAGTTGGTGAATTCTTCGGATTGATACATATTAATGTATGTAGTCTAAGGTCTAATAATACCAAAATGTAACCACTTACTTTGTTAAACTCGCAAATGAAGTATCATAGAAATGAATATATGTATTTGATACACATGTACTGTGTTTATGATAAGTTCATTAAATGTACAACGAAAGTAGAAACATAATATGCAAAGGAAATAAAATAATTCGATTTGATCCAATAGGTGGGTGTATTAGGAAGGATTCAAAAGGCACCTAATAAGATTCAATCCTAAAGTTACTCCGCTCTATGATATATAAAATGCATCGATAAGGAGTAAGTAGACTTTTTTGAACAAAGTAACATATATAATGAGTGAAGTTGAGTTGTCTTCTTTCTGCAAGGTCGTGTACTTAAAAGTAAGTATAAAAGGTTAAATCAATTTCATCTAAAGCATAGCTTATGAGATCTGTTTGCGCCAAAAATGGTCACAAACCCCAAGTATTGTGAAAGCACCAGTGTATGAATACAAATCAGCAATATTCAAACACAAATATCAGATCTAAGTAAGCAACAAACAGCAATCCAGAAACAATGAACAGTGACACACAATTTATAGTGGTTCGGCTATCTCCGGCCTACGTCCACTTCAAGGTTTTTATGATTTTATTGCTTGATGCTTGAAGATTACAATTTCCTATCGCGTAGTACAGCAGATTTTATGATTATAATCTGAATCTAAGGTAGCAATGGTGATCTGGAGTAAATCTAGCAGAGTCTGGGCGCTCTTTAGCTCTTAGGATTGTCCGAGCCCTTTTCTGAATGACCAGGGGCTCTATTTATAGGTGTAGGAGGCTGATATTTCGCCTAAAATTCGGGGGGACCAGTTCTGGTACGTGAGGGGGCCCACATGGCCAAAATCTGGAGATACGGGCCCACACTGGGATCGATTCGACCCTTTGTTCGAATCGATCAAGAAAGTGCCCAAACGTGGCGAAACTTGGCGTGAACATTCTTCTATGCATACTCAAGCTCCTGTGAAAATTTCATAGCATTTGGAATTGTAGATCCCGAGTTATGATCGATTCAAGATGGTGTTCTTCGTCCTATGGATTCGTTCGAATCGATATGGTTCGAATCCATAGGTTCGAATCCATGCTTCTGCACGTGAAGATGGTGACGTGGTGCGTGTGCTTCGGGTCAATCCCCCTTTTTCTCCGAGTTTACTGGGTCTAGTCCTTGGTTTTAGCTGTGTGAACTTGGTGGATTCGAGGTGATCGATTCGAAGATGCGCTTCCTTCGAATCGATTGGACCAGCGTTCGTTTGAATCGATCAGGGTATGCCACCATTGATCGATTCGAATTTGCTTCGGCAGGGTGGATTCGAAGACAGTTATCAGATGGAGTCGAAGTCCCTACAACTGCATGGATTCGAAGGGTTTCTCCTTGATGGACTCGAAGGTGGGAATACTCTGATGGATTCGAACTAAGGGAGGCTTTAGATGGATTCGAACGTTGAGGCTGCTTTGATGGATTCAAACAGTATATTTTTCCTACCTTGTATCGATCATATTTCCTTCATACAAACTCCGATTAACCTGAAACTTGAAACGTAGCCTCTCCTAGTCCTCATCATCATCCCCAATCGATTCCGTCCTGATCGGAGCTCGGCCAAATTTTGACGATATCCATTGCAGCCTTGTTTCCAATTGAACTCCAATCCTGATATCCAGCCAATTTGTTGATATTCCAGCTTTGACCAAAAAGCGGGATAACATTTGCCCCCCAAAACATGCCTTGTGATAAGAAGGCGTGTTTTGAACAATTCCGTATCCGATATCCAAAGTCCATAGCCAATTCATCAGAGTACATCATCCTTGACTGCTTAGAGTCGATGCCCAATTCCAAATCCAATAACCAAGGCCTTAGCCAATTCCATATCCATTCAAACTCGATAACCGAGTCCTAATCCATCTTCATCAATAGCCAATAACCGAATCCAGGACCTCTCCTGGCCGATATCTAAATCCATAACCTCTCTGGGCTCTTGCCAAGCGCAATCCACACCTGACGACCGTGGTCCAGTGTCCCTGGACGTTGAGCTAACCTCTCCGGGTTCTTGCCAAGCGCAATCCACACTCGACGACCGTGGTCCAGTGTCCCTGGACATTGAGCTAACCTCTTCGGGTTCTTGCCAAGCGCAATCCACACTCGACGACCGTGGTCCAGTGTCCCTGGACGTAAGTAATGTCGTGGCTTAAGTCCTAAGCCGAATCCTGGTCGCTCCGGACCCTTGTTGAGCATAGTCCATACTCAACGACTTGAAACGATAATTGATAATAGGGGGCCTAAGTCCTAGCCGAATTCTGGTCACTCCGGACCCTTGCCGAGCATAGTCCATACTCGATGACCTGAATGAGTCAATTTACCACGTTCGGGCAAAAAGACTCACCCCTTGCCAGGCATAATCCATACCCGACGACCGTTTATCAAAAACCAAAAAGAATCCAATCAAAATCCAATCAAAAATCCAATCCAAAATCCAAATCAAATCGGAAGACCAGAAATCCATACCAAAAATCAAAATCATCATCCAAAACGGAGAACAATCATCCGAATGAATGCCAAAACCAGAAAAGCGAGTAAAATCAGGAGTTCAATCGAAACTCCAAAAACCAAACCAGAAAACCAAGTGTCCAATCAAAAAACAAAAGACAGATTACGCAAACCATGGCTTTGCGGTTTATCATCATTCAGAGCATGCCTAGGGGCTATCTCCGTCCCCATACATGTGTAAATGACTCGTTTGCTCGCCAACGGTTTGTTACTTATTTCATATTATCTTGATCAATTGATAACCAATCGACCACCATTCCTGGGCCTCATGCCATCCTGGCTTGAGGTGGGCGGCGGTTGCTCCTGCTCCACCGCTGCATTCCGAGCCTCAACATACTGCCTCAATTGTCCATTCTTCGCATTCTCCTCAATTATGTCCTTTAGGTGCATGCAGCTGTTGGTATCATGCCCGTCCAAATCGTGGAAGAGACAGTGCTTTCCTGATGCCCTCTCCCGCTCGGATGGTTCTCTCCTAACCGGCCTCCGGTAAGGAAGGCGATTCCGGGTTTCCATGTATATCCGCTCTAGTGTCTCGTTTAATCCTGTGTATGTGGAAAACTTTGGATCCCTCCATCGCTTCCTGGCTTTTCCTGAATCGTCGTCCAGCTTTCTTTTTTCCTTATCTTTATCCGAGTTTCCGTTGGATGGTCCTCCACCCTCAGTCACATTCACCTCCTTTAACTTTAAGTCCATACATGCGTCTTCTTGTCGAAGGAACCTTTCAGCTTCATGGAAGAATTCCCCGAGATCCAGTGGCGGGTCTCGTACTAAAGATACCTTAAAATCTGAATCCTCTCTGACTCCCAACACTGCCGCCATCAAAACCATCGATGGATCCGGCCGATCCACCAAAGCGACCGCCGCATTAAATCGAGTTAAAAATGCTCTAAGCGATTCATCCGTTCTTTGCTTTATCGATGTTAACGTCATCACGTTCTTAGGTCTTTTGATATGAACCCGAAACTATCCCAAAAACCTATCCACCAATTCCCTCCAAGTCCTGATAGATCCTTCTTCCAGCTGCCTAAACCACATTGCCGCTAGATCTGTCAAGTATAAAGGGAAACATCTGGCCATCACTTCCTCCGATGCCCCCAGTACTTCCATGTGCCTAGTGTATCTCATCAAGTGATCAGTTGGGTCAGCTTTGCCATTATATGCTTCCACACTAGGTAACTTGAACTTAGGTGGATTCTGAGCTACCCTGATTTCCCGAGCGAACGGACTCCTATTCACTCCTTCCAAATCTCTATTGGTCAACCCTCCACGCATAGTCTTCCTAATGATTTCCACTAATCCAGCGTTGCCTGTTAGGGGTTGCCCCCATGCTCCCGAGGGAACTCCGGCACATATTCTTCATGTGGCTCATTAGCAGCAACGTTGGCCCTAGCCTGTTGAATTCCTTCCAAAGGTCCTCCTATGTTGGATCCTGCGGGCCTGCCCCCAAGCCCTTGTTGATTTCCTTCTGGTTCTGCATTCGGTCCTCCATTGGGTTCCATAACCCTAGCCCCTTGTTCCATATTAACAGCCGCTGTGGCTGGTTCTAAGTTCTGCATCCCTGTAGCTCTCATCTGTTCAAAGAAAGTTTGCATCATCTCCTGTTGGCTTTTCATTATTCTTTCGTGCATTAGGTTATTCATAGCCTCCATCTCATCTCTAGTAATGTAGATCGAAGCTTGTCCTTCTCCAGCACTAGAGGATGCCTCTTGACTTCCTCCCTGTTGGCTTCTCTCAGCTCTTTGTCTTGTTTGTCGAGTCATTGTCTTTGAAATCTAAATTCTTCACTCCGATGTAGCGGGTGCTAGTTGTTCTCAGTGAAAGCACCAAAGTGTTTGCGCCAAAAATGGTCACAAACCCCAAGTATTGTGAAAGCACCAGTGTATGAATACAAATCAGCAATATTCAAACACAAATATCAGATCTAAGTAAGCAACAAACAGCAATCCAGAAACAATGAACAGTGACACACAATTTATAGTGGTTCGGCTATCTCCGGCCTACGTCCACTTCAAGGTTTTTATGATTTTATTGCTTGATGCTTGAAGATTACAATTTCCTATCGCGTAGTACAGCAGATTTTATGATTATAATCTGAATCTAAGGCAGCAATGGTGATCTGGAGTAAATCTAGCAGAGTCTCGGCGCTCTTTAGCTCTTAGGATTGTCCGACCCCTTTTCTGAATGACCAGGGGCTCTATTTATAGGTGTAGGAGGCTGATATTTCGCCTAAAATTCGGGGGGACCAGTTCTGGTACGTGAGGGGGCCCACATGGCCAAAATCTGGAGATACGGGCCCACACTGGGATCGATTCGACCCTCTGTTCGAATCGATCAAGAAAGTGCCCAAACGTGGTGAAACTTGGCGTGAACATTCTTCTATGCCTACTCAAGCTCCTGTGAAAATTTCATAGCATTTGGAATTGTAGATATCGAGTTATGATCGATTCAAGATGGTGTTCTTCGTCCTATGGATTCGTTCGAATCGATATGGTTCGAATCCATAGGTTCGAATCCATGCTTCTGCACGTGAAGATGGTGACGTGGTGCGTGTGCTTCGGGTCAATCCCCCTTTTTCTCCGAGTTTACTGGGTCTAGTCCTTGGTTTTAGCTGTGTGAACTTGGTGGATTCGAGGTGATCGATTCGAAGATGCGCTTCCTTCGAATCGATTGGACCAACGTTCGTTTGAATCGATCAGGGTATGCCACCATTGATCGATTCGAATTTGCTTCGGCAGGGTGGATTCGAAGACAGTTATCAGATGGAGTCGAAGTCCCTACAACTGCATGGATTCGAAGGGTTTCTCCTTGATGGACTCGAAGGTGGGAATACTCTGATGGATTCGAACTAAGGGAGGCTTTAGATGGATTCGAACGTTGAGGCTGCTTTGATGGATTCAAACAGTATATTTTTCCTACCTTGTATCGATCATATTTCCTTCATACAAACTCCGATTAACCTGAAACTTGAAACGTAGCCTCTCCTAGTCCTCATCATCATCCCCAGTCGATTCCGTCCTGATCGGAGCTCGGCTAAATTTTGACGATATCCATTGCAGCCTTGTTTCCAATTGAACTCCAATCCTGATATCCAGCCAATTTGTTGATATTCCAGCTTTGACCAAAAAGCGGGATAACATTTGCCCCCCAAAACATGCCTTGTGATAAGAAGGCGTGTTTTGAATAATTCTGTATCCGATATCCAAAGTCCATAGCCAATTCATCAGAGTACATCATCCTTGACTGCTTGGAGTCGATGCCCAATTCCAAATCCAATAACCAAGGCCTTAGCCAATTCCATATCCATTCAAACTCGATAACCGAGTCCTAATCCATCTTCATCAATAGCCAATAACCGAATCCAGGACCTCTCCGGGCCGATATCTAAATCCATAACCTCTCTGGGCTCTTGCCAAGCGCAATCCACACCTGACGACCGTGGTCCAGTGTCCCTGGACGTTGAGCTAACCTCTCCGGGTTCTTGCCAAGCGCAATCCACACTCGACGACCGTGGTCCAGTGTCCCTGGATGTTGAGCTAACCTCTCCGGGTTCTTGCCAAGCGCAATCCACACTCGACGACCGTGGTCCAGTGTCCCTGGACATAAGTAATGCCGTGGCTTAAGTCCTAAGCCGAATCCTGGTCGCTCCGGACCCTTGTTGAGCATAGTCCATACTCAACGACTTGAAACGGTAATTTATAATAGGGGGCCTAAGTCCTAGGCCGAATTCTGGTCACTCCGGACCCTTGCCGAGCATAGTCCATACTCGATGACCTGAATGAGTCAATTTACCACGTTCGGGCAAAAAGACTCACCCCTTGCCAGGCATAATCCATACCCGACGACCATTTATCAAAAACCAAAAAGAATCCAATCAAAATCCAATCAAAAATCCAATCCAAAATCCAAATCAAATCGGAAAACCAGAAATCCATACCAAAAATCAAAATCATCATCCAAAACGGAGAACAATCATCCGAATGAATGCCAAAACCAGAAAAGCGAGTAAAATCAGGAGTTCAATCCGAACTCCAAAAACCAAACCAGAAAACCAAGTGTCCAATCAAAAAACAAAAGACAGATTACGCAAACCATGGCTTTGCGGTTTATCATCATTCAGAGCATGCCTAGGGGCTATCTCCGTCCCCATACATGTGTAAATGACTCGGTTGCTCGCCAACGGTTTGTTACTTATTTCATATTATCCTGATCAATTGATAACCAATCGACCACCATTCCTGGGCCTCATGCCATCCTGGCTTGAGGTGGGCAGCGGTTGCTCCTGCTCCACCGCTGCATTCCGAGCCTCAACATACTGCCTCAATTGTCCATTCCTCGCATGCTCCTCAATTATGTCCTTTAGGTGCATGCAGCTGTTGGTATCATGCCCGTCCAAATCGTGGAAGAGACAGTGAATTCCTGATGCCCTCTCCCGCTCGGATGGTTCTCTCCTAACCGGCCTCCGGTAAGGAAGGCGATTCCGGGTTTCCATGTATATCCGCTCTAGTGTATCGTTTAATCCTGTGTATGTGGAAAACTTTGGATCCCTCCATCGCTTCCTGGCTTTTCCTGAATCGTCGTCCAGCTTTCTTTTTTCCTTATCTTTATCCGAGTTTCCGTTGGATGGTCCTCCACCCTCAGTCACATTCACCTGCTTTAACTTTAAGTCCATACATGCGTCTTCTTGCCGAAGGAACCTTTCAGCTTCATGGAAGAATTCCCGGAGATCCAGTGGCGGGTCTCGTACTAAAGATACCTTAAAATCTGAATCCTCTCTGACTCCCAACACTGCCGCCATCAAAACCATCGATGGATCCGGCCGATCCACCAAAGCGACCGCCGCATTAAATCGAGTTAAAAATGCTCTAAACGATTCATCCGTTCTTTGCTTTATCGATGTTAACGTCATCACGTTCTTAGGTCTTTTGATATGAACCCGAAACTATCTCAAAAACCTATCCACCAATTCCCTCCAAGTCCTGATAGATCCTTCTTCCAGCTGCCTAAACCACATTGCCGCTAGATTTGTCAAGTATAAAGGGAAACATCTGGCCATCACTTCCTCCGATGCCCCCAGTACTTCCATGTGCCTAGTGTATCTCATCAAGTGATCAGTTGGGTCAGCTTTGCCATTATATGCTTCCATACTAGGTAACTTGAACTTAGGTGGATTCTGAGCTACCCTGATTTCCCGAGCGAACGGACTCCTGTTCACTCCTTCCAAATCTCTATTGGTTAACCCTCCACGCAGAGTCTTCCTAATGATTTCCACTAATCCAGCGTTGCCTGTTAGGGGTTGCCCCCCATGCTCCCGAGGGAACTCCGGCACATATTCTTCATGTGGCTCATTAGCAGCAACGTTGGCCCTAGCCTGTTGAATTCCTTCCAAAGGTCCTCCTGTGTTGGATCCTTTAGGCCTGCCCCCAAGCCCTTGTCGATTGCCTTCCGGTTCTGCATTATGTCCTCCATTGGGTTCCATAACCCTAGCCCCTTGTTCCATATTAACAGCCGTTGTGGCTGGTTCTAAGTTCTGCATCCCTGTAGCTCTCATCTGTTCAAAGAAAGTTTGCATCATCTCCTGTTGGCTTTTCATTATTCTTTCGTGCATTAGGTTATTCATAGCCTCCATCTCATCTCTAGTAATGTAGATCGAAGCTTGTCCTTCTCAAGCACCAGAGGATGCCTCTTGACTTCCTCCCTGTTGGCTCCTCTCAGCTCTTTGTCTTGTTTGTCGAGTCATTGTCTTTGAAATCTAAATTCTTCACTCCGATGTAGCGGGTGCTAGTTGTTCTCAGTGAAAGCACCAAAGTGTTTGCGCCAAAAATGGTCACAAACCCCAAGTATTGTGAAAGCACCAGTGTATGAATACAAATCAGCAATATTCAAACACAAATATCAGATCTAAGTAAGCAACAAACAGCAATCCAGAAACAATGAGCAGTGACACACAATTTATAGTGGTTCGGCTATCTCCGGCCTACGTCCACTTCAAGGTTTTTATGATTTTATTGTTTGATGCTTGAAGATTACAATTTCCTATCGCGTAGTACAACAGATTTTATGATTATAATCTGAATCTAAGGCAGCAATGGTGATCTGGAGTAAATCTAGCAGAGTCTGGGCGCTCTTTAGCTCTTAGGATTGTCCGACCCCTTTTCTGAATGACCAGGGGCTCTATTTATAGGTGTAGGAGGCTGATATTTCGCCTAAAATTCGGGGGGACCAGTTCTGGTACGTGAGGGGGCCCACATGGCCAAAATCTGGAGATACGGGCCCACACTGGGATCGATTCGACCCTCTGTTCGAATCGATCAAGAAAGTTCCCAAACGTGGCGAAACTTCGCGTGAACATTCTTCTATGCATACTCAAGCTCCTGTGAAAATTTCATAGCATTTGGAATTGTAGATCTCGAGTAATGATCGATTCAAGATGGTGTTCTTTGTCCTATGGATTCGTTCGAATCGATATGGTTCGAATCCATAGGTTCGAATCCATGCTTCTGCACGTGAAGATGGTGACGTGGTGCGTGTGCTTCGGGTCAATCCCCCTTTTTCTCCGAGTTTACTGGGTCTAGTCCTTGGTTTTAGCTGTGTGGACTTGGTGGATTCGAGGTGATCGATTCGAAGACGCGCTTCCTTCGAATCGATTGGACCAGCGTTCGTTCGAATCGATCAGGGTATGCCACCATTGATCGATTCGAATTTTCTTCGGCAGGGTGGATTCAAAGACAGTTATCAGATGGAGTCGAAGTCCCTACAACTGCATGGATTCGAAGGGTTTCTCCTTGATGGACTCGAAGGTGGGAATACTCTGATGGATTCGAACTAAGGGAGGCTTTGGATGGATTCGAACGTTGAGGCTGCTTTGATGGATTCAAACAGTATATTTTTCCTACCTTGTATCGATCATATTTCCTTCATACAAACTCCGATTAACCTGAAACTTGAAACGTAGCCTCTCCTATTCCTCATCATCATCTCCAATCGCTTCCGTCCTGATCGGAGCTCGGCCAAATTTTGACGATATCCATTGCAGCCTTGTTTCCAATTGAACTCCAATCCTGATATCCAGCCAATTTGTTGATATTCCAGCTTTGACCAAAAAGCGGGATAACAAGATCATACAAGATAAGAGTTTATGAGAAACCTCTACATATCCTAAGTCAAGAAGATGATAGGTTGTGTGAGTCAAAAGACTACACGTAGTATTTTTTTATAAGGGATCTTATGTGGACCATCCCCAAGGAGTTTGGGACCGACCAACATTATATGACTAATTTATGTTATGAAAATAATTTTCATAAACTAAAACTAAATTGATTTTATACATATGTAAAGGAAGTTCATAAAGTGTTTATGAAAACCTATTTCGCTGCATTGGGAAATCGAGAAATGCCCACTACTTGGAATTTATTTTACAAATTACTATTAGTAAAATGGAGATGGATACGATCCAAAGAAAAACTGATTACATAAGATTAAATGAAATTAACCAAGCAAAAATAGACATGACACATTAGAATGTCTAATAAGAACACTCGCACATTAAAAAGGAACTATAAATTTCATTATCAATGTTGAGAATAGAATTTCCTTGGTTGATAATAAAGTAACTAAGAGTATTGACTCTGACATATAATACAATGTTCAAATCCTAAATAGATCACAAGAACAGTATCAAAATATGGTTTTGATAGTTGTAACCGAAGGGATATAATCCATCAGCAACAAATGTACCTTTATGTAGAAGAGCAATGTAGTTGGAATATGGTAAGCAATATTGATAAAAATAACATTGTAAATTTCAATTGTTGAAATTAGCATAAAAAATTCATCATTCAACGTGTTTAAATTAGTTCAAATTACTTGCAAACTATCACCCAGTATGACTTTGAGTTTTGGTACATTTATGTTTAAACAGAAAAATCTAAATAATGATTTAGAATAAATTATATGCACATAACAACAAAAGTTTCTCGAAGTCAATGGTAGCTACCGAGTGTTTAGGTTTCAGATATGATCTTAAAACTCATACAAAAGTATTGGTCGATAAGCATCGGAGTTGGACAAATATTTTGAGAGAAATATCAAATTGTTTAGTTTTGGGTCAAAATGTAGAGGAAGCGTGTGTCGTTAATAAATATTATCAAAGGTACTAAAATATTTCTAAAACTATAATTAATCAACACAATTCTAATTGTTAGTGATGCACTCATGTTAAATTAGTTTTAGTATTATTATTTAATTCTCGATATCGGATTTGAGAATGACATCTTTTATAATTAGTATAAAAGGATGTTGGGAATGTCCCAAATGATATATACAAACACCATATTAAAGTGTATAATATGGAGCATGTAAGATAGATTCCTTATTCATTGGCAGTATGAATTGTCATACATGCTATATTGCCTGCAATATCGCATTTTGCTTATGTATTTGAGATATAAAGCAAGTATCAAATCCGATTTAAGGTCATTAATGATTATTTATAGTGTTATCGAGTATTTGTGAAATATTATAGAATTGTTTATAAAAGCAACGAATTTCTTATGAAAGATTATTCAGACTTGAACTTCATAAATGATTTCGAGTGTAGTATGCTAGTCCTTAATTCATGTTCAACCTAGCAAAGGAACTTTAAGTTGGAAATATTCCAAATAGAAGGTTGTTGCTGATTCAACCAAAAGGCTAAGTATGTCGCCTTGAATTGCGCCGCTACAAAACTATATATAAACAATGAACAAATTTATAACACATCTAAGGGTGATTCCAAATGTCGAAAATCATGTAACATTATTATGAAATAAAAAATCCATAATACAAATGCGAAAGAAGTTGGAGCTCGCTAGAAGTCGAGAAACATACACAGAAAAGTTCTGCATGATAAAGGCAACTTATCAACGTCAGAGAAAGTTGATTGACATGGTAGGTGACTAAAACAACATAATATTCTCATTTACTAGGGAACTAAATCGACCGACTTTAAAAAAATTGATCAATATTGAAAGAATGAGATTCTATAATTGACCTAAAGTGCAAGTGGGAGATTGAAAAAATTAGGGGTATGCCCTAAGGGCAATTATGTAATTTGTTACATATATCTAGTTCTTTGACCAATCTTGTTTGCAATAGAGATATTTGATTTCAATAATAGACCTTTTTATATAGTGATATTATTGAATAAATCAAATTAATGTATATTAAAATAGAAATTCCTTAAATGCTATTTTATGTGATAATAATTACAAGGAGTTGTAATCATGAGAAAATTATCACAACATAAAATAACACATTAGTTTAGACATTCTTGGTTAAGAGGTTTTGAGAAAGGATATCAATACATTCGTTGACACCATAGTTCGTATTGCTCTCTTAATGTTGGGCAGTGTGTTACTCATGGGTATTGGATGCACTAAAGGGTTATGCACTAATAGTTATTTGATAACTATACAAAGGCTCACTCAAGGTTTTCCTACCAATTAACTATCACTATGGTCAAATATGAAATCTTGAAGTGGGAATATTACACAATTCTCTCAACTTGAGAATACTATTGAAATTCAATGTGGATTGTGGCACAGAATCTATCGGACGAATATAGTTAGGTATGTGTTGGAGCATTGGAAGTGAAATACTATCCAATAAAGAATTTGGCTCCTTATTAATATGATGTTAGTATCATGGTCAACTGTAGTCAACTCAAAATCAAACTCTCTGCCTAGAGTAGTACAGTTAATAATAACTATTATTATTGAACCAAGGACTTTGTTTATGGACTAACTGTAACAAACCTATTCTAAAGATGTAACATTAAACTAATTTAATTAAATAGAAGTGTTTGAATTCGAATTTGATAATTATTATTTTTAAAATCAAATTATTATTAAATAAAATCTAATTAATAAGGATTTTTTTATAATAAAATTTAGTAAGTTAATAAATTCCTTTTTAGATAATTTATTAAAATTCTAATGAAATGTTTCGATAAATATAGAATATTTTAAAGTATAAATAAAAAATTTACAATTGAAATAGATGAAAAGAAGTTCTATTCGATATTCACAAGAATCGATAAATTGACGAAGATGAATAAATTTATTTACATAATCAATACAATGAATAATCAAATAGCGTGAAACAATATTGTATTAAATCAAAATTATGTGGTTGTCTTGATATTGGAATATAATTTGTACAATGAAGTGTAAATCAGTTTCAATTAGACTGAAAAATAATTACAAGTAAATAAATGTGCAAATTGAAGTTACTCTTTTGATTAAAGTAGAATGCAAATTTCCCTTAATAAAGCAAAGCCCAGCTCAATTAAAAAGAAAACTCCTCCTATTCATGTTTCAAGGCCGATAATCCTTATTTTCTCAAACCCGAATTCGCTATGCCCTAATCCCCAATTTAATCAGTGAAAAAAAAAACCTAACTAAAATCATGCATGTGAGAAGAGGCGTAGCCTCGAGCTGCTCATCGATGGCAGCAAATCGAGATAGGTGCATTTGTGCTCACCAGCCTAAGGCGATTGGGAGGAAGTCACGTGCTTCGAGGTGCTTTTCTGGCAATGACAAATGATGGGGGCAAGTGCGATTTCGTGTGCGCAAGGTGATGGAAGTGAGTGGTACTCAGAGCGAGCTTTAGGCAAGAGACGATATCGAAGCCTGGTTGAGGCAGCTACAGGTGATGTTGACGATGAAGGGGTATGTAATTGTTGTGCAGGTGATAGTGGTGCCGCGATTGATGTAGGTGGCGGTGTGATGAACACTACGACGAAGTGCTCGGGCTGGCACTGTCGACGTCGCTATGAGGGGTGATTCTTATATGTGTGTTTGTGGATGTAACCGCGATGCTAGTGGCTATTAAGGAGGTATGCAGGGGAATGCATTGAGGTGGAGCTGCTCCCGTGCGCAAACTTCAAGGCAGCTAGGGTTTTGGCCATTAGTTGATGGGATTTTGGGTTCATGTCAGAGCCAATGAAGAAGTTTCGATTGCCAATGGGTTAAGGTGAGTTATTTTTAACTCACACTTCTATATCTACCAATATGTGTTCCTTTTGCATGCCTTGATTGGTTGATTATGTGATAATACTTGGATGTTAATGATTAAATTGAATGACAAGTTGTTCCATATTTATATTTGATGGGTTGTTTGGTGATATATGAATTATTATGTGAATTAAAAAGGCTAACTTGCAATTCGAACCTTGTTCAATTGTAAATTTAATTCTATAAACTTATGTAGAAATAAATATATTGTTGTGTGATCGGAGTTGTAGGAAAACAATTCAGATCGCTAAATAATTAGGTATTATGGATTTATGTTTTATAGAGCGATGTTGGCTCTAGAAATTGCATTTCTGATGGATTTATTGTTTGAATTGTTTAAATGTTTTAAAAGATTCTCAAAATGAGATTTTATCCATTTTGATCCCTATTGAAAATTAGTTTATACAATATATAGTTAAATTATATTATCTCTTAACTTATTACTTATCACAAAATTTCCAATTAACACTTTTAATGATAAATAATATTTATTTACAAAATCTTTCTAAAAATTATTATTTATCAGTATATAAAATTTTGGAAATGCTTTAAAGGAAAAAGATAAGATATGGTATTATTTTAGAAAAATGGTTATGAAAGTAATAAATTCAATTTCAAATAATTTTAGCTATAAAAACTGTTTAAATGATTTTAGAAAGAGTTTGAAAGCCTTTGGAAAATTATATCTTTATTTGTATATATATATATTTAAATAGATTTTCAAAATAAAGTAAGTTATGAATTATGAAAAGTAAAGCTTTGTTTTAAAATGAATTAAACTATAATTTTCAAGTTTACAAATAGTTTATAGTTTTAAAGTGTTTATGAAGTAATAGTATATATATATATATGTCTATATAGATTTGAAATAAAATGAATTATCAATTATTAAATATTGTTTTGATTCAAAGACCTAATAAAGGAATTTTATTTTAAGATTTAAAACTTTGTAACTCTTATATATATATATATATATGAGTTATTGGGTTTCAAAAGTGATAAACGTGAAAGTAAACTATAAATAAAGCAATATCGAAATCATTCCTATATGATAAAATTTTATTACTTACTTTCAAATTATAACCTACTATTGACCTTTATTGTTTGGCCTTTGGCTAAATGTATATACCATACTGATATTTCTTTGGTGACTTCAAAACCATTGCTTTTGGAGCAATTAATGCTTTCATTTATATTCTATTGAAATTCGTGTTTTTCTATGAAACAAATTTTTTTAATAAATCATTGAACTGTTGGATTGATATGCGACTTTTCGTACAATTCTTTAGTTTATTACTATAATTTGTTAAATAGAGTTCAAGTGAAAATTTCCAGCTTTTAGTAAATACATGAATTTACTTTCTGGTATGGGACAGTTAGCTAAATTCTTGTAATTACTGGAGCGACAATAATTAACACTTAGAGTTGTATTATCTTAGGATGTTCGGAATTCAGACCGATAGATCCCCGAGAGAAGATAACTCACTTTTCGTCGATCTGAAAATCGATACATTTTTAGATTTGGGTAGGCATATCTCTTTCGGAAGATCTGTTATTGTGTAAATACGGCTGTCTCTTTCAGAAGGCAGATTTTAACATGCATCGTAGTCTATAGATACTACAACCTATCAGTTATTTTTCTTTATACAGTTAGACTATGTTTACCTCTTTTAGAAGGTAAATTTTCATAGGACAGATTAGGTACACGGCTGCTCTTTTATTTGAGCAGTATTTCTAATCTGCAGTTTCTTTTGGTAGGCTTCCTTTCTTTGTAGAGGGTCTCTTTCGATATATTTCGTTTAACTGTATTAAACTGATAGATGACTACAATTATTATTTCATTATTGATGATTATTTCTTCAGAGATTTTTAGTACGAATATTCTGTATCCTTTATGGCTCTGAGGAATTTTGAATTGGTTATCACCATATTTTGAGATGATAGTCTATTGAGACTTGATATGTATTTATGAAATGGTGATTTGTTAGATATGCCTTATTTGGGTATTTGTTTTGGGAATATTTTATTTATGACTTATTTGGTTATTGTTAAGTCAAAATTGCGAGACCTGTATTTATTGGATCGATATGCCTTTGATGAGTTTTTGGGTTTTAAGCGTATTTTGAGATGACTTAATTTAGAGTTAAGTCATTTGTGGATTTATAAAAAAAGTGAATTTAATTATTATGCCTTATTATGATTGTTTGTTCGGCATATTTTATATGACTTATAAGTCATAAAGTTATGATATTAGTATCTCATCTTTTATTTAGATATAGTCTGACCCATTTATTATTTTAATACTCGGATCAGGCCGAGACTTTACAGGTACAGGGAATCGTTGACTCTTGGATTTTTTGTTAAATTTGAAGTAGACTACTTTGGCAGTTTTAGTTTACTTCATCATTATGTATATTTAAATTTAGAAGTTATGTCATGTATATTATTCGGTAGTCATTTTGTACCTGATATAGAGTATGTGATATGATGTATATTAGAGTGTGTCTAGTGTTGACATTTTGTAGACTCATATCTTATTATGAAATATGTTGAATATTAGTCCGCTGCAATCTGTGACTCTATTTCTAATTTATCTATATTATATACTGTTCTGAATATTTTTAATCGGTGTGTTTATTACATTGTATTAATACTACACACGTCTAAATTTTAGTTCAAAGACATGTTAGTGTTAGTATAGAGATATATTCACATTCGATCGCCCTTAACCATCCGTATTCTTCGAATTAGCAGACGACAGTACTTGTAATGTTCTTTGCTAAACTGGGCATAGCGGTAGGGTCGTCACTGCTTGGTATCAGAGCTGTATTCAGAACATTATAGAATATAAATTGGTTTAGAGTTCAGATCTAAACCTAGTGAGACTTAGAGTCTCGTCCCTTAGGTGTGCAGGGTAGAATCTAATATTTATTTCATAATTAGGATATAAATATAAATGATTATTGGGAATAATCATCTGGACGTATTTGTAGAAAATTTTGAAGTAATTTACAAATTTTGTTATGAATTGATTCTAAAATTGAAACTCACTTCTGTAAAGAGTTAGATTTAATGGATATTATAAATAATAGATGACTTAGAATTAAATTGTTCTGTCCTGATCTGTTAATGATCAAAGTTGTGCAGCGGAAATAGATGGACTATTTTCCCTAAGCATATTAATAATTTATTCTGATATAAATGTTTGTTTGATTGAAGTGTATGTTATTTGCATCAATGTTTGTTTCTGTTTAAACTTAGTTTAAAACGTGGAATTGAATAGAAAGTTATAATTCAAAGAATTATAAACCCGTTTGAATTTGGATGAACCCAATTATTAATAAAAGTCAGCGGTTTCTTCAAAATAAAACCGCTGGGAATAATAAAAATGTTTAAGCGATTAATAGTTATAATACATAGAATGATAAATTATATATATATATATATATATATATCCAATTAAATTGGGAATTAAAAAATATACTTAATAAATACAATAAGATATAATAAAAATTGATCGGTTGATGGATTCTCGATTGTTTTAAAATTTGTAAATGATTGTATAGAATTAGTATTAGATAGGAATCATTATCGAGATTTGAAATTTGCTCAAAAATAACAATAAGAACTTGCGGTGTCTTTAGAAGTGTAGTTACTGCAAGAAATATTGAAAATTTAAATTTATACAAAATGTTAATTCATATGTGTGATTATAATTAAGATGAATTAAAAATTTGATGTTTGCTTGGAGTATATATTGTTGAATGCATGTGTCATGGAATTGTTAGCAGTAAATAATTATTTTATGATAACATTATGATTGATTGAAAGAATTTTAATAAAAGCAAACATCAATTTGAATTAAAATCTTTTGATATCATATATACATATATATGGAATTTAATTATGTTTATTATGGACAAGTAAATATTTTGTAAAGGCACAATGTAATGAGAGATATATGTATATCATATAGAAATTTAATATTGTGTTAAATTGGTCGTTGAGTGCTTTAAGAATTCAGGTCGATGCGCTTGGTCAACATTACCGATAGGGACTCCTAAATACTAGATGAGACATTCAGACACATTGTTTTAGGTAATAAAATGTTTTCAGCTGTAATACTTAGTAAGTATATAATATTTTTGTAAAGAAGATAGAATTTTGGAATGAGTTAAATATTATATATATATTAAAATGGATAGTTTTTTAGGATAGTTTTGAAAGTAAAATAATATTTTATAGAAGTGTATAAATTATATTTTTGAAGGAGATGCCTTGGGATATTTTGAGAAATAAAAAAAGTATACAAATTAAGGAAGCGATATTTTGCAACCGATGACCAAATGAGATTAAAAGGGAAAGCATTTAAAATATGAAGCAATAGATTTGAAAATAACAATAATATATGCGATTGAAATTTTAAATTTATGGATAAAAGAAGTTGGAAAAAAATGATGATAAACTAAAAATTTCACCATGGAAATCTTAGAAGTGAATTTATTTTTAGTCAAATTCTCGAATGATCGGGAATAATATTTCAAGTGGTATTCAACTATTGGAAATGTAAATTTTGTCACTTTTGAATTAAATGTGAGATATTTGATTCTTGGGAGTATGCACTTAAGGTGCAGGGTTCTTAATTTAGCAAGTTAGAGCTGCAACTTATAAAATTTGAATTTTTCAAAAAAAACGACTATTAAAATTAATTATAGTTTAGAATAAAAGTAAACAACCAACTATTTTAATTTTGTTATACAACAATCTACTATCCTCATTCAAGAACAATATAAGAAGTAATTTCTATTGGATAAAGAATTATGTCATGATAATGCTAGTTGATGTTTCTATCAACTTGTTGAATTGGAAAACATGTAATTAATTGCAAATATCATTTCTATTTAAAGTGCATATTTATTTCCACCAAAATAAATTGCAGGCAGTTTGGAGTTGCTGCTCTATGATATAACCACCATCCCATTGACTAAATAATATCTTACATTTAAATTGCTAGTTTGTTGATATATTGCCTCAGTTTAAAATTATCATATTCAAGTTGGCATATACCATAATAAATAAATAAAATTTGCTACTATGGAAAACGTATATTGTATATATATGTCTATTAGCTGCACTTCAGTACCTTCCTAGTACACTTTCACATATTGTAATATCAAAGTTGATTCAAACTTCTAAGGCTAACATATAGAGCTAGCTTAGATGGATGCAAGTTTATTTAATTTTCATACCTGTTTTGAACATTGTATATACATTGGGAAGTTAAACCCAAGATTCTTTTTCATTGCTTACATATTCTCTTGTATGATTCTGAATTAGAAAATTGACCCTATTAATTAATGTTGGGTCTGTATGGAACTTGATTTCATGCCAATATTGCCATAGTTTTTATTAGCAGATATATAAAAATAATTTTTTTTAACTATGTCATGCCATTTTCATTCTATACATAATAAGATATGTGTCTTACAACATAGTTTAGACATTTAGTAATGTAAACATGCCATTAACTTATAACATGTGCATGTCTTAAGACCTTACTTATTATTTATATACTATGGAAAATATTGAACTAGAATTATAGATGTAACAACTCTAAGTAGAAGTATACTACTTATACCCATAAACAAACTATTAACTGTAAATACACTTGACACAATTTATACATTGTAAGAGATTGTAGTTCTTACTAATTTGATCATAACTTGTTAAGTTTTGATCTGATCTTGTCGATTCTTCTTTCATTGGAAAGACATTTAAATAAGTACGTAGCAATTTTAATGTTTACCACTTTCCAATAGTTTGAGTTTAAGCGAGGTAAAAATATAAATTTCGATGAGTAGTGCATGCTATTCTGAAATGAAAATTTCTCAAAAAACCGAGTTGAACTAATTTGTTCATAACTTTTGAACGGATTATACAATTTCGATGATTTTGCTCATTTCGGAAAGCTTAAAACTTAAGCTACAACTTCCTAGTGAAGTATTTTGCGAAATTTTTAAGTTTTCAAGTCTAAAATTGCTATTTTATTAGGAAGACCTGCACATATGCTTTGATTTTAGAATTTAATGTTTTTAGAAAAAGCTTTTGAAATTCTTTGCATACTTAATATTCTAATGATCCGAAAAATGTTTTGGGAAATTAGAACATTATGATACAATTCAAGCTTTGGGAACATAACCTGATTTGATATTTTCAACTTTTAAATGTTTGTTAAAAGAGGTTCGTACATAGATGTGATGTTCTTCCTATAGTTGATGGTTGCAGATTTATCATATTTCTTCTCTTTATGCAACTATTGTCTATATTGAGTTGAAATTAGGTGCGCAAAAAATTTAGATTCGCTTTTGACGCTCGAAACTTGGTTAGGAAGTTGCAAATTCATAATATATGATATGGCTTGTTGATTTAAGTAACGCAAAGCTTATAAATTGAGTTAAGTAGGTATGGGAAGATTATATGGATAAAGGTGGCGTGTATTTGCATATAAACTAAGCGAAGTCACTTAAAAACGCTAAATAAAGGTACGCTTTTGGATTAAAATACAGAAATGATAGAAATATTGTTATATGTTCTGTTTTCGTCCAAGTGGTCGATGTATATTGTTTATATTATAATTGTTAAATTGCAAATGGCTTTCCGTACAAAGGAGACTCTGTCAAAAATTTTCGAAAATTTTAACACTTAGAAAAAAAAAATTAAATTTCTCTTATGCGAAGAAATAAAAGTTATCAAATATGTCTATTTAAATTTATAACAAACATTAAGATTTTCTTTTCTAGTATTAACTAATTAGAGAACTGAACGAGTTTCAACTTGATTATACAATACGAAAAGAGTTAATGTTAGAATTTAGTGCGACGTCTTCCTATAAGAAATTGCGAGGACGCAATTTTCATAAGGTGGAAGTTTGTAACAACCTTGCTCTACAGATGTAACATTAAACTAATTTAATTAAATAGAAGTGTTTGAATTCAAATTTGATAATTTTTATTTTTAAAATCAAATTATAATTAAATAAAATCTAATTAATAAAGGATTTTGTTATAATAAAATTTAATTAGTTAATATTTTTTTTAGATAATTTATTAAAATTCTAATGAAATGCTTCAATAAATATAGAATATTTTAAAGTATAAATAAATTTTTTATAATTGAAATAGATGAAAAGAAGCTCTATTCGATATTCACTAGAATCGATAAACTGACGAAGATGAATAAATTTATTTACATAATCAATATAATGAATAATCAAATAGCGTGAAACAATATTGTATTGAATCAAAATTATGTGGCTGTCTTGATATTGGAATATAATTTGTATAATGAAGTGTAAATCAGTTTCAATTAGACTGAAAAATAATTACAAATAAATAAATGTGCAAAATGAAGTTACTCTTTTGATTAAAGTAGAATGCAAATTTCCCTTAATAAAACAAAGCCCAACCCGATTAAAAAGAAAACTCCTCCTTTATCACGTTTCAAGGCTAGTAACCCTTATTTTCTCAAACCCGAATTCGCCATGCCCTAATCCCCAATTTAATCAGCGAAAAAAAACCCTAACTAAAAATCATGCATGAGAGAAGAGGCATGGCCTCGAGTTGCTCGTCGATGGTAGCGAGATAGGTGCGTTTGTGCTCAGTAGCCTATGGCGATTGGGAGGAAGTCATGTGCTTCAGGGCGCTTTTCTGGCAGCGACAAATGATGGTGGCGAGTGCGATTTCGTGTGCACGAGGTGATGGAAGTGAGCAATGCTCGGAGCGAGCTTCAGGCAAGAGACGATGTCGAAGCCTGGTTGAGGAAGCTACAGGTGATGTTAACGATGAAGGGGTATGCAATTGTTGTGCAGTCGATAGTGGTGCCTCGATTGATGTAGGTGGCGATGTGATGAACACTACGATGAACCGCTCGGACCTGGCACTGTCAACGTCGCTAGGAGGGGTGATTCTTGTGTGTGTGTTTGTGGATGTCGTCGCGATGCTAGTGGCTGTTGAGGAGGCATGCCGACGAATGCGTTGAGGTGGAGCTGCTCCCATGCGCAAACTTCAAGGTAGCTAGGGTTTTGGCAAGTAATTGATGGGATTTTGGGTGCATGTCAGAGCCAATGAAGATTCGATTGCCAATGGGTTAAGGTGACTTATTTTTAACTCACACTTCTATATCTACCAATATGAATTCCTTTTGCATGCCTTGATTGGTTGATTAGGTGATAATACTTGGATGTTAATGATTAAATTGAATGACATGTTGTTGCATATTTATATTTGATGGGTTGTTTGGTGATATATGAATTTTTATGTGAATTAAAAAGGCTAATTTGCAAACCGAACCTTGTTCAATTGCAAATTTAATTCTATAAACTTATGTCGAAATACATATATTGTTGTGTGATCGGAGTTGTAGGAAAACCTCGGATCGCTAAATAATTAGGTATTATGGAATTATGTTTTATAGAGTGATGTTGGCTCTAGAAGTTGCATTTCTGATGGATTTATTGTTTGAATTGTCTAAATGTTTTAAAACATTCTCAAAATGAGATTTTATCTGATGTGCACGTAAATGTGCATATTTTTACCACCATATTTAATCTATTTAAATTAAATAAATGATCATATTGTGTGTTTTAACTTGTTTAAACCAAAATTCAAATTATTTTCAAATTGTCACATTTTCATCTTCATATAGGGGCAAAATGGTCATTTTTGTGCCTTTATTAATTTATGAAAATTTACTTGGAATTTTCTATGTTGTTTTGTAGGAATTTTACTGAATTTTACAAGTGGCTTTATGAATATATGCATGCACAAGAGTGAATACAAAGGAATGAAGATGGAAGTAATTCAAAGTGATGAACATGGAGGACCCCACTTACCCACCTACCTTAATGTACACTTAGGAGCTAATGCACATGCTAAAAGGCCATTAAATCTTCATGCACACTTAATGGATGATTATTTGAAGTTAATGATAACTTGGCCACCACACTTCCTAAGAGGGTATTTTAGGTAGTTCCCAAAAAAGTGAATTAGGGTTTTAAACTTGTATAAATACCCCTTATGTTTCATGTAATCCTCTCTTCTTTAGTCTCTTCTTTTAGGCTCTCTCTTCTTTAGTTTTTAGCTTAGAAATAAAAGAAAACTTCTCTTTTCTTTTCATGGCTACTTAGCCATTTCTTTCATGTAATTTATTTTTTATGCAACTTTAATACATTGCTCTTTTCTTTTCTTATTTACTTCCTTTCATGCTAGTAGTGTAGTTTGATTTTAATGCTAGTAGATTAGTTTTATTTCTTGTTCATTTATCTCTTTTTCATCTTCGTTTTGTTTCATATTGCAAGCTATATTTGTTGAAATGATAACAAATATAAGAGGCTAAACCCCTTCAATTTAGGGGTAATGAAGCTCTCTAATCATGTAGCTTCAACATAATTTGATAACTAATGCTCTTCTTTTGTGCTTCATGGAAAAATGATGTTTATGTAATTTTGTGTTTAGTAATGAGTTTGATAGCTTATGTTGTTCAAAAAAAATAGGCTATGCTTAGTCATATGAATCACAAATTGCCTCTTCATCTAAATATGATTATGACATTGAAGTTAAAGTTGAAATTAAAATTTGATGGCTTATATTTCTAAACAATAGTTAATAGGCCATGATTAAAATAGATTTCATTTTCAACTTGTTGTCATTTTTCATGAGAGTTAAAAGTTGTTTAAGGGGTGTGTTATAGTTTGATGGCTTATGTTGAGCTAACTAATAACACAAATAAGCCATACTTATGATAAACACATCAATTAAACTAACTAATGACCAAAAAAGAGAGATCAATATTTCTTGTTTGTTGAACTATATGATCTAGAAAGTGGAATTATCTCTAAATTGTCATTTAACTCTTATATTTTTATCAAATTTCTTTTGTTAGTTAGTTAATCTATTTACATTTTTAGTTAACACTCTTCAAATTCTTGGTTTAATTTGATTGGATAGAAATTTAAAATCTAAAAATTCCCTGCGGATCGTCCGTACTTGCCACGTACTAGAATTGTACGCCGTGCGCTTGCGGTTAATTTTAATTCAAAATTTATCGGCAATTTTCTAACTCGATAGAATTTCCGTCGTTAAACAAGTTTTTGGCGCCATTTCCGGGGAATTGTTTTGATTTTATTTTCTATTATTCGAATTATTTTCGTTTGATTTTTGTGTGTTTGTTTGCATTTAAGAAAAAGAGGGAAATTTGTGTGTTTGTGTGATTTTTGGTCTCATTTTGATTGTGTGATTGTTGTTGTTCTAGTTTGCTTTGCATTTTCATTTCTATTTTATATATATATATAAAAAACATACGCAATTCGAAAAAAAAAATATTTATTTCATTTTCATTACTACATTTACAATTTTTCTTTTCTTTCTACAAATTTCTTTCTTTCTACAAATTTTCTGCCTCTCTTTGCCTGTGCTCTCCTTTGCATTGTCTTGCTACTACATCACACCCTCACTTCATACTCACAGAATTGTCCACTTCCTATTCTTCAACGCATACAGCCATACAACACCACCACTTCTATCTCACGACAACTGCCTCTACATTCAACCTACAACACACCATTGTTGCACAACTTCATACTCACAGAACTGCATACTCTCAAAACTGCACTATCACCATATCAAAACTTCACAACTCCACAACTTCACACTGCTCTTTCAGCAACCCCCCTTCCACCACTGCTAACATCTCCAAACTTCACTACATTCACCACCATTCATTGCATCAGCCACCACATCAGTTCATAGTTCACTGCTACTAGCCACTTCAAACAATTACCATAGTTCAACTCTATCAAGCAACTACACAAGCAACTTGCATCTGCCAATCGTGCTACTTCAACCACTGCACATATCAGCATCACCATTACTGTCAACTTCTACAGTCAACCATTCAAACAACTTCAATCACAACACTTCAATCACAATAGTTATCAATAAACAGTCAACATCCTCCTCCCGAATACCACCATGGCCAGTGCCACTGTCAAACCAGAACCAAACCCTGTAAACTGCTGCCTTCATTTGCTCGGTCACAACATTTCCCTCTTACTACCCCTCATATACATCACCATACTTCACTGTGCAGCAGTGCAAAAAAACATCCCCTGCCTTTACTTCTAACACGTCCCCCCTTTACTATTTTATACAACTTACTACTGCCTTCTTCACAAACGTCTTCCATAACCACAAAACAGTTACAACCATCTCACTACAGATTCACAAACATCACCACATACATACATTACCAACACTGTCAATTTCCCATACATTCATCACTATTTCAACCATCAAACCAAAACAACCGATAACCTCTGCCATTCTCCTCTGATCACCGTGCATTCACTTACATCAAACTGTTGAAACAACCATAGTCTCGGCCATCATCTACAGACATCCACCTATCTCTCTACCACTTCCTCTGTTCACATCGTTCACCCTTCTACAAACATCACTTCAGTAAATACTTGCTTGCCACCCCCTCACTCCACATACAAGCTTCCTCATCACCATGGTCTGCTTGCTACAACACGACACACTATTACAACCTAATACAACATCACTTCCCTACTTCATCAAATACCCACATCATCCCCCTGCTACCTTACATTCAACAACATCGGCCATCATTTACTGCTTGGTGCCATTCTCTGCCTCACACCCCAAACAACGTGCAAACTTACAAACAAAACTGTGCAACCCAGAAAATTATCATCACAGTCATCCTCAAACCGTCACAGTTCAAACAGTTCCCAAACATAAATCTTACCACTTCTCATAACACTGCAACAGAACCACCTGACCACAATCTGACCATTCCCTCCTCACTGGCTACTACAAACCACAACAACTTCAATTTACGGACAATGCTTGCATACGTCAACAACTCTGGGCACTGCACATCTCACTTGCGACACAACAACATCACCATAGCAGCCTGCACATCCAAATATCCAAATCCCTGCCCCAATTCCCACAGTCTGTTTTGGTCACCAACAGACCTACTCTGCTCCTCCAACCCTCTCTCCTCTGCAACCTAATCACCCAAAAATCGAACTCCACCTCTGCAGTGATTTCGACGCCGACAACAGCCTCACATCCAGCCTTCGACCCAAATTCTCCGAACCCCAAATTGACAGCCATCGTGACTTTTCAACAGCTTCGAACCCAAAACTGAGCCTGCGCAACCACCTCTCCAAATCGCAATCCCAATCACCTTCGCCTCGTCCAGCAATCGAACACCTAAACTCGCCAATTGATAAACCTTTGAACCCACACAGTTCACACAACTCGATCGCAACACAAATAGAAGTCACCTGACACCACACGACCATCCACCTGTAAATCGCCAACTTCAAACTATATTTTGCTTCAATTCCAGTCCACGTTGTGTTTAAAAATAAGAGGGAGAGAAAATCGAGATTAGGAAAGGTAGTCTAAAATTTCGTGAGATATTGGGAAGATAGTAATTATTGGGTTGATTAGTTTGGTTTTGAACGATAAAGATTTTGGGGTAGCAATCTTTTTAGGGCGGGCTTGTTCCTTTAATAATTTTTTTTCTTAATTTGTTTCTTTTTTTTGTTTTATTTTTAATTTTTTTTTAGTTTCACTTGTTATAAAAACAAAACAGTTTGTTTTGGGTTTTCTTTTGCTTTTCCACTTTGTTAACTTTTGTTTTTCGTTTTTTTGTTTGTTTGTTGAGTTTTACTTATTATATAAATATATATATATATATATATATATATATATATATATATATATATATATATATATATCTTGTTCTTATTTCAGGTTGTCAACGCAGAATTTCAGACGGAGAAGAACTGCTGCCAAAAATAAATTTATTGCTTATAAAATTTTTGCACCCTTATCTATTGCTTTATTTGTCTTGCATTGTTGTTTGCTTGCATTTTAGCATAAAAAAGTTCAAAAACAAAAACAAAAATCCATTGTAGTTGCATTGTTAATACACGTTAAATTTTCAATTTTGCATTTCATCCTAGAATTTTTATTAATAATAACGGTTAGAACACACTTAATCGTATATTGACAAGTTGTCTTCTTTGAAAAATTTAATTTCTTAGTGTCTAGGCTACGGTAGAGCAATAATCAGTTATAAATATTATGGTGATTCGTAAATACCATACTAAATTGTTTCTCTGAAGGTACTTAAACCTTCAGTTGCATTGCTACGGTGATTCGTGGTGCACCGATAAATCCTGTCCGTTACTTGGCTGAGAACTATCTTGTTGAATTAAGACAAAGTATGATTATACAATTTTGGGTTAGGAGCTAATTGGGTTAGAACATTTGGAATTAACCTTGCATTCATTTAGGTGCATTAGTTCATGCATATTTTAAAAAACAAAAAAAAATTCAAAATCCAAAATAAAAAAATTGTAAATATTCCTTTCAAATATTTAAATCCTTTTCGTTTGAAAATATCAACATTAAAAAAAATCCAAAAATTTTACTTAGTATTTTTTAGAAAACTAGAAAAATACAAAATCTTTCAAAAATCATTTGAAATTCCAAAAACAAAACAAAAACCAAATTTCTTTTTTTTCTCCTTAGTGAATATTTTTCCTTTATAAAAAAAACCAAAAAAAATCATTTTGGTAAGTAGTTTTCCTTTATAAAAATCCAAAACAAAAAAAAAATCCAAAAAAAGACCAAAACATTCTTTAAAATGTCCAGTTTCCCTACTTACCTGAATTTTACGATAGTTTTGAAAATCATTATAATCCATATAATTTCACTCCAAATTCTTATGGATATTTTAACAATAACTATTGTGTAAATAATTCGAACAATAATGTTTTTAAAACAATGACCAACCCTCGACTCTTGAAAATAGCATTTCATCTTTACTTGAATTCTCTACACAATAAAATCAAAGTATAAATGATTTGTGTAATAACTCGAGACAAGGATTTCAAAATTTGAATTCAATTCAAAATTCAAACGATTTTGATTATAACCCATGTCAATTCAATTTCGAACTCCAAAATGAATTTCAAACTCAAAATGAAAATGGAAACAACTTTTCAAACGAATTTGGCAATGGGAATAATCTTAACCATGTTACGATTGAAAATCTTTGTTCTCAACAATTTCAAAGTGAAAGTCCTCATGTTAATAACAATAAATTGGATTTTGTTAAGCAAATGAACGAAATTTACAATGATCACACGGATTTGTTGATTGAAACATATATGAAAAAACGTGATAAACAAAATCAAATCCTAATGTGTGACGAGTCAAGTGATAATCCACCTTTTACCCAAATCGACGATTTTCAAATAACAACTTTTGAAATTGAAAACGAAAATCTTAACGAAGTTGTTGAAAATTTGGTAATTGACTTGGATTTCAATTCTTTTGAGGGTGAGAAACGTGATTTAAAATTCGATCTTCCTTTTTCTGATTTTGAAAATTTGAATACAACAACTTTGGATTTTGAACTTGACATATACAATGAAGTTGTTAATAATTCAATAAAGGAAGATGAATTTAATGAACATGAATTTTTTGGTCTTTTCGAAGACGGGTTGTCTAGTTCTGAAGGGGAACATTTAAATCACCATTTTGATTTTGAAATCCATAATTCTGAAGAAATTTTCAATGATATATTTGAATTTCAAATTGGTGAAATTAAATTTGAACTTCAACCAATTGTTTTATGGACCCCAAAAATCATCGAAAATAAAACAACTTGTACGATTTTTAGAAAACGACATTCGTTTTTCCAAATCAACATTGAATTTTGAAATCTTTTACGATTTGGTTTTCTGAGCTTAAACTGTGTCTCTCATACTTGACGAGACAAATGAATCGGTCTTTGGAAGACCATTTCGTTTACTTTTTGATGATATACTTTCTGATCTCATGTAAATGCCATTCATTTTCATGTAAATATAGGTCATCTTTCTATTTCTCTTTTATTTTTCTCCTTCCACTTGGATTGACTGTGGGGATACAGTCAAAATCAAGTGTGGGAGGAGACTCATCTTCTTTTTGATTTTTCATGATTAATTTTTCATTTTTCTTCCAAAACTCAAAAAAAAATTCGAAAACAATTTTTTTTAAGCATTTTGATTTATTTTTAAAGAAACATATAAGATAAATATATGGTTTTGGTTAATTAAAATTAAAATTTTTGAAAATTTATTCGTCTTAACAAAAATAAAAATGAAGTTTGATTACAAATAACAATGGTTTAACTAGTATATAGGAAGATTCATACGTGTTAATTATGAAATACGTCCTAATTGAAAATCTTTGTTTTAAAAAGTGGTTGATTTAAAGTAAAGATATAACATTTTTTATCTTCTAAGTTAAATGGTGCTAAGATGATGGTGCGAAACTCTCTCTTCTAAAAAACAAAAACAAAAAAAACAAAAAATATTTCTTGTATATATGTATAGTTTTTAATAAACACCTAGAGTCAAGTGTTCACACTCGTGTGTTCACTCGCCATGCTCTGTACCCTTCTCATGTAAGCCCAAAAGGCAGTGCATGATCGGTATATCTGGCCTCAGTTTATCTGAGTTAGGTGTATGTATATAAAAATTCTTTTTAATAACGCCTACAGTCGATAAGTGTTCACACTTGTGTGTTCACTCGCCACGCTCTATATTCCCCTCACATAAGTTCGCAAGGCAGTGCACGGGTAATATATCTGGCCTCAGTTTATCCGAGTTAGGCATATGTAAATATTGTAAATATCAATAAAATTTTCAGAAAAATAGAGAGAGTAAGCAAATGAAATCGAAGCACTATTTTAACTTGTTATTAGAAAGAAATGAAAATACCACTTTGATAAACTTTGATAATCAACTACGGATTCATTTCATAGTTACACTGTGTTACCAATTGAAACAACGAGTTAAACTATAGTATATTTGTTATGATAACTTAATTTTTGTTGGAAATTTTGATGAGTAAATGACTTAAATTTTCAAGATAATAACCAAAACTTATATTTAACTCATTTGTGATTTAAAAGTAAATCCTAAATTTGTAAATATTTTCGAAAATTTGCATTCATCTCTTTGTAAGTAAATCTTGCATTTAGGATTTTTCATCTTGTATTTGGATTTTGTGGGTAGTATCCGCTGAAAACCCTCACGAGACAACACTCGTCCTACCAGGGACACCCACAGGTTTAACGGCTTGTTGCATAAGCACAATGCAATCGTGCTCCCTAAGAAAACGGATTTATCTTAGTTTTTTAGTTAATCGAGGATGAATAAAAAGTTAAGTGTAGGGGTATTTGATGTGCACGTAAATGTGCATATTTTTACAACCATATTTAATCTATTTAAATTAAACAAATGATCATATTGGGTGTTTTAACTTGTTTAAACCAAAATTCAAATTATTTTCAAAATATTGGGTATTTGATGGATTTATTGTTTGAATTTTCTAAATGTTTTAAAAGATTCTCATAATGAGATTTTATCCATTTTGATTCTTATTGGAAATTAGTTTATAAAATATACAGTTAAATTATATTATCTTCTTAACTTATTACTTATCACAAAAATTCTAATTAAAACTTTTAAAGATAAGTAATATTTATTTATAAAATCTTTTTAAAATTTATTATTTATCAGTATATAAAATTTTGGAAATGCTTTAACGGCAAAAGATAAGATATGGTATTATTTTAGAAAAATGGTTATGAAAGTAATAGATTCAATTTCAAATAATTTTAGCTATAAAAACTATTTAAATGATTTTAGAAAGGGTTTGAAAGCCTTTGGAAAATTATATCTTTATATATATATATATATATATATAGATTTTCAAAATAAAGTAAGTTATCAATTATGAAAAGTAAAGCTTTGTTTTAAAATAAATTTAACTAAAATTTTCAAGTTTACAAATAGTTTATAGTGTTAAAGTGTTTATGAAGTAATATATATATATATATATATATATATATATATATATATATGAGTTATTGGGTTTCAAAAGTGATAAACGTGAAGGTAAACTATAAATAAAGCAATTTAGAAATCATTCCTATATGATAAAATTTTATTACTTGCTTTCAAACTATAACTTATTATTGACCTTTATTGTTTGGCCTTTGGCTAAATGTATATACCATATTGATATTTCTTTGGCGACTTCAAAACCATTGCTTTCGAGCAATTAATGCTTTCATTTATATTTTATTGAAATTCTATTTTTCTATGAAACAAAGAATTTTAATAAACCATTGAACTATTGGATTGGTATGGGACTTTTCGTATAATTCTTTAGTTTATTACTATAATTTGTTAAATAGAGTTCAAATGAAAATTTCTAGCTTTTAGTAAATACTTGAATTTACTTTCTGGTATGGGATAGTTAGCTAAATTCTTGTAATTACTGGAGTGACAGTTATTAACACTTAGCATTATATTATCTTAGGGTGTTCGGATTTCAGACCAATAGATCCACGAGAGAAGATAACTAATTTTTCATCGATCTGACAATCGATACATTTTTAGATTTGGGTAGGCAGATTTCTTTCGGAAGATCTGTTATGGTGTAAATATGGCTGTCTCTTTCGAAAGACGGATTTTTACATGCATTGTAGTCTATAGATACTACAACCTATCGTTATTTTGTTTTATACAGTCAGACTATGTTTACCTCTTTCAGAAGGTAAAATTGCATAGGACAAATTAGGTACACGGCTGCTCTTTTCTTTGAGCAGTGTTCCTAATCTGCAGTCTCTTTCGGTAGGCTTCTTTTCCATGCAGTGGGTGTCTTTCGGTAGATTTTGTTTCACTGTATTAACTGATATATGACTACCAATATTATTTAATTATTGATGATTATTTGTTCAGATATTTTTAGTATGGATATTCTGTATCATTTATGGCTCTGAGGAATTTTGAATTGGTTATCACCATATTTTGAGATGATAGTCTATCGAGACTTGATATGTATTTCTGAAATGGTGATTTGTTAGATATGTCTTATTTGAATATTTGTTTTGAGTATATTTTATTTATGACTTATTTGGTTATTGTTAAGTCAGAATTGTGAGATCTGTATTTATTGGATTGATATGCTTTTGATGGCTTTTTTGGTTTTAGGCGTATTTTGAGATGACTTAATTTAGAGTTAATTTATTTATGGATTATAAAATAAGTGAATTTAATTAATAGCCTTATTATGATTGTTTGTTCGACATATTTTATATGGCTTATTATTTTAAGTCATAAAGTTATGATATTAGTATCTTATCTTATATTTAGATATAGTCTGGTCGGTTTATTATTTTAATACTCGAGTCAAGCCGAGACTTTACAGGGACTCATTGACTCTTGGATTTTGTGTTAGCTTTGAAGTAGACTATTTTGACAGTTATAGTTTACTTCATCATTATGTATATTGACATTTAGTAGTTATGTCATGTATATTATTCAGTAGTCCTTTTGTACCTGATATAGGGTATGAGATATGATGTATATTAGAGTGAGTCTAGTATTGACATTTTGTAGACTCGCATCTTATTATGAAATATGTTAAATATTAGTCCGCTCCAATCTGTGACTCTGAATCTGATTTATCTATATTATATACTGTTTTGAATATTTTTAATCAGTGTGTTTATTACTTTGTATTAATACTGCATACGTCTAAATTTCAGTTCAGATCCTCAAAAAGGTAAATAAGACGTGTCAATGTAAGTATAGAGATATATTCACATTCGATCGCCCTTAACCAGCCATATTCTCTGGATTAGCAGATGACATTACTTGTAATGTTCTTTGCTAAACTGGGCATAGCAGTGGGGTTGTCACACCAACCGAGTAAAATACGGACGATATTGGAATTTTGACCAAAACCAAATTCTATAAGTCCTAAAGTGATATAATGTTGGCGAATAGAACTATTGGAAACAATTGTGGCGAAATGGTACCGCTTAAATTGTAAATTGCATTTTACCAATGAAGATTTATAAGCAATAAATTTGACCAAATTGTAACACCACTAGCTATGTTGATGTGTGAACATTAATGTTCGAATAGTTCGATCTTAATCGCCCATTGAATCTACACGTACGAGTCGCATAACTGCATTATTGATTTCTTCGAAATACCACACAAATTAGTAGACGTATAATTGTTATAAAGTAATTAAATTAATTAAATATTTGTGAAATATTAATTATTTATTTGTTTGATGTGTTGGGTGTTATTAGCATTTTATGGATGCCATTAGTAATTAATTGGGTACATATATAAATGTTATATATGTATGCATAAGTATACAACATCGATACATACTTAAATTTGATTTAAATGATATTAACTACTTAATGGGTTTGGAGGCCTTTGATGGCCCAAAGAGCCTAAGGAATGGACGACCAAATAATGTTAAGGAGAGGTGACATTTTGGTTCCAAATTCGAGATCAAACTTTTAGAATTAGTAGGTGGTGATGTCTTCGAGCAGTACTACACCTGGAAAAGGCTTTCTCGTGCTATGCCCAAAACAAGCAAGGCTACTCAACTGATCATCCAACAATACGAAATCGAGAAAAAAGGCCACTAGAGAGTTTGTAAGTTCAATACAAAGGAGGTGGATCATTTTAAGAAGGCGTTAGAATACTCGTGAAAGAAATAACGAAATGAGTAGAAGGCTTTCGAGGCTAAATACAAGTTGTAGGAAGAGAAACTGCAAATGCATATCACAAGAGCATTGAGCTATCCAAAGAAAAGGCAGCGCTTTAAACCACCATTGACACCTAGGCACTCACGGTTAAAAACCTTTAGGCTAAGTAACAAAAGAAAAGAAGGAAAAAGATGATGCCCTTACTCTAGCTGAGGAGCATATGATCAAAGTTTTCAACGTCGATAAGGAAAAGAAAATTTTAGAGACTCGAGTCATTGAGGCTAAGAAAAGAGAAGAGGAGCTTCAAGATAAAATCAAATAAACTTTGGTATGCTTCTACATAAACATCATAAAATTTGGAAATCACAGGTGACTCGACGATAAGTACCCCCAAAGCGTTGGCTATGACTTTGGATGAGATTCTAAGACAAGAGAGGGAGAATGTAGGCAATGTTAACGAAGAGGAAATCAAGGTTGACCATCTTGAAGAGGAAGACCTGAAGGCCCTTGCAAAGGTTAGGCTGAGCTAGCTCTTGAGGCCTCAACTTCTAACCAAGTGCCTGTTGGGGTTCTGCCTGAATTCGTTTCTAAGGATTTGGAGGGAAGCACCGTTCCTTTTCAATGAGAACCCCAGGAATTAACAACAACCATCTCTGAGGCCCCTGCACTTCCTACACTTTGGTCATCCGTGCCTGTATTTTCCACTTCTATTTCGATAGCAGCAACCACATCAAAAACTTCAACAACCACAGCACCGATCACAACTTTCGAGGAATACAGTCTCGAGGATCCTTGCTTTACACCAGTAGCAGTTCCTCCAAAAGTTTCCACATCATCACATGTTCTTGAGGAAGGGAGGATTGGGAAATCTTCCCAAATTCTGACGTCGTCCCTTGGTGGTATATCACTGACCTCTCCTATATTTGAGAAACTTTGAATGTCTTTAGAGATGTCTCTAACATTTTCTTTTTGATGCAGCCCAGAATGGTGAATTGATAGGTCGCAAGCGACCTAACCAATTCTTGAGTCGAGAACGACCTAACGGGTCGCGAGATAAAGAGTTGCGACCTAACTTCGAAGATGTAATGCGAGCTAACAAAGTCCTAGGTCGCGAGCGACCTAACCAGGTAGTGCAAACTGAAGAAAAATTAGGTCGTATACGACCTAAGTCCAAGGTCGCTAAAGAGGGGCGCAAACGACCTAACTCACATGCCGCTCTTTTAGGTCGCAAACGACCTAACTCACCTGCCGCTCTTTTAAGGTTGCGTACAAAGCTTACCTTTAGGTCGTGAACAACCTAACTCATCTGCCGCTCCTATAGGTCGCTCCTGAAGCTTGAAGCCGTGGATTCCTTATGCCGCTATGCTTTAGGTCGTTCAAGATAAGTCGCTGCCGTAAGTTTTTAGGTCGTTTGACCTTATGAGATGTTGTACCTAGGTCGTGTGTGTTGTACTTAGGTCGCATATTGATGTTATGTGTAAACCGTTGAGTCGTTATTGAGTTGTAAATAACTGTTAAGTCGTTAACGACCTATACTAGGTCATAAGTCGTAAGTCGTGTTGTGTTAGGTCGTAGCCGACCTAAGTGTTGTATAGTTTTGTGTTGTGAATTGTAAGCTTATAAATAGGCAGGTGGTCTCATTTGTAACAGTGACGTTGATTTGAATAAAAACTTTTGTTTGTTAGCTTTGTGCTTTCATTAAATTGGTAGTTGAGTGTGATCTCCTATCTCCTCTTTCGGCATTCGAGTGCGCTCGAATCAACGATCGTAGAAGCCAATTCACGGTATTAAGTGCGCTTGATCAACGTCTGAAGAATTGCAGATCTTCTTTCCTGGTATCGTGCGCGATCAACGTGACGAAGATAGCTAGAATTCGGTATCTTCGGATCAACGAATTTGGGCCATTCAGTATTTTCCATTCCATCGATTGCTACTTTCATAGAATCATCAATTTTGTTATCCGCTGCTGCATCATTTGGTATCGGAGCTAGACTTAGCCAATCATAGCTAAGCCGAGTCTTGGAGCCAATTTATTCGAAGAGTTTGAGGAGTTAATTGAAGACGTACATCATTTAGAGAAGTTGGTTGTTCATCGCGTTCATCACAAAGTTGCAACAAGTTTGGAGTTTTCGATCCGTATCATTTCGGATCTAAGGAGGAAAGGTGTTTGAATTTTGCATGGAAGTTTTGCACGCCAAAGATTGAAGTTGAAGGCCGTGCATCATATTTGTTCACACCGAGAATTGAAGTGTTTGTGAAGTTTCAAATCATGCCGCCGAGAAGAGCTAATCGCCATCAGAACATAGAAGCATTGTATAGAAGAGAAGAAGCTGATGAGATGGAGCAAAGAATAAACGAAAACTTTAGTGAGAAGCTTAATGAAGGGATTGGTCGATTAGAGAAGATGATGTTGGAAATGAATCACAATCGGAGAAGGGTTTCACCTGAATCTAACCATGGGGGAAGTAGAGTTTCACCACATTCCAATCGAGAGAGAAGTGTTGATAATGATCATAGAAGTATGAGTCGAGATTGTTATAGAAATGATGATGATCGAAGACGTGATAGGAATAAGAATGATCGTGATCGGAGAAATGTCGATAGAAGGGATGTTGGTGGAAGACACGATGGTAGTAGAGATGTTGGTGGTCAGGATCGACATTTATACATCAGATTTTGAAGAGGAGTATGATGGTGGTAGTGTTCATGGACGAGGACGAGGACAAGGAAGGAATCAGTCGGAGTATGATCACAAGTGGGAGTCTGGGATGAAAACTGAAATACCAGAATTCAAGGGAGGTATGCAAGCCGAGGAATTTTTGGATTGGTTAGCTTATGTTGAGGAAATATTTGACTTCAAGGAGGTTCCGGAGGATCGTAAAGTGAAGTTGGTTGCTACTAGGTTGAGGGGGAGAGCTATGGCATGGTGGCAGCAAACCAAACTTACTAGAGAGCGGATGGGGAAGTCAAGGATTGTTGCTTGGGAAAAGATGAAGAAATTGATGAAAGCTACTTTCTTACCCTACAATTACCAATCACTAATGTATCAGAGGTTACAGAACCTGAGGCAAGGGACGAAGGCTGTTACTGATTATGCAGATGAGTTCTACCAGTTGATTGCTCGAAATGACATTATGGAGACAGAAGAACAATTAACCGCTAGATTTGTGGGTGGACTTAGAACACAAATCCAGGATATGGTAAACATGTTCGACCCTAGATCTGTGGCAGAAGCACATCAAAAGGCGTTGGCTTGGGAGAAACAAGAAAGACGTGGGGGAGGTGTGTTTCCAAGTTTTACAGGGCAGAACAAAGGAGCGGGTAGTAGTTCTAATGTTCCTAAAGCATCGAGTTAGCCGGTTGTTCATGAAGTGGCTAAACCAAAAGTCAACACCAATTTCAAATGCTATATTTGTCAAGAAGTGGGTCACAAGAGCAGCGAATGTCCAAAACCGAAGAAGAGAACTATGATTGCTGAGGCGGAGGAAGATGAAGTAGAAGCTGACTGTTCTAATTCACTACATGATGAGGAGGAAGAAAATGTGTCGGGAGATGAAGGGTATTCATTGATGATGAAGAGGTCGTGCTTGACACCAAAACAGGAGGAGGAAACTAGCTGGTTGAGAAGTAACATCTTTCAGTCAACATGCACTATCTTGGGAAGGGTTTGCAAGTTCGTTATTGATGCGGGAAGTTGCGACAATATTATCTCTACAGAAGCTGTGAAGAAATTATTATTGAAAACAAAGAAGCATCCGAAACCTTACAAGTTAGCTTGGTTGAGGAAAGGTGGGGAGGTGAAAGTTGGAAGAAGAGCTTGTGTTAATTTTTCAATTGGGAAGAAATACAAGGATGAAATTTGGTGTGATGTCGTGGACATGGATGTATGTCATCTGTTGTTGGGGAGACCGTGGCAATATGATAGGGCTGTGCAACATGATGGTTGTACTAACAGTTACAGTTTCATGTTTGAGGGTACAAAGATTACTTTAATTCCTAAGAAGCGACAACAAGAAGAAAGCAAGTTGGAGGAGATTGAAGAACTTAAAACCTTGTTATCTTTGAAGGAGTTTGTTAAGGAGGTAGAAGAGGAGCCTGAAGTATTCTTGTTGATTGGACGTGAGAGTAATGAAGTGGTTGAGATTCCTGAAGAAGTAAAGCCAGTACTGGGAGAATTTGACGATGTATTTCCTGAGGAGCTACCAACGGAGTTACCACCATTGAGAGACATTCAACATCAAATTGATCTTGTTCCAGGAGTTGTGTTACCTCATAGACAACACTACAGAATGAGTCCAAAAGAACATGAGGAGTTGAGAAGGCAAGTGGAAGAATTACTTGAACAGGGGCGTGTGTAGGAAAGTTTAAGTCCTTGTGCGGTGCCAGCTTTGTTAGTACCAAAGAAAGATGGAACGTGGAGGATGTGCACTGATAGTCGAGCACTGAATAAGATTACTGTGAGATACATATTTCCAATGCCGAGACTTGATGATTTGTTGGATCAGTTGAGCGGGGCTACTATCTTTTCGAAGATTGATTTGAAAAGTGGTTATCATCAAATTCCTATAAGACCAGGGGATGAGTGGACGACAGCGTTCAAGACGAGAGAAGGATTATATGAATGGCTGGTCATGCCATTTGGTCTTTCGAATGCACCGAGTACATTTATGCGGGTGATGAATCAAATTTTTAGACCATTTATCGGGAAATTCGTGGTGGTGTATTTTGATGATATACTAATATATAGTAGAAGCTCGGAAGAACACTTGCAACATCTAAGGGAAGTGTTGATGATATTGCGACAAGAACAATTTTATGCTGCAACGAAGAAATGCGTGTTCATGACGCATAGTGTTTTATTTTTGGGATATGTTATTTCGGATGGGGGTATACAGGTGGATCAGAATAAAGTTGAAGCAATCAGAAATTGGCCACAACCCAGGACGATTACAGAAGTTAGAAGCTTTCATGGTTTGGCATCATTCTACCGAAGGTTTATTCCACACTTCAGTAGCATGATGGCTCCAGTTACTGATTGCATGAAAGGGAAGTAATTTTCATGGTCGGAGGAAGCAGGATTTGCTTTTGAAAGGATCAAGGAGCTTTTGACGACAGCACCAATTCTAGTGTTGCCAGATTTTCAGTTATTGTTTGAATTACATACTGATGCATCGAAGGTTGGAATTGGAGGGGTGTTGAGTCAGAAAGGTCGTCCTATTGCATATTTCAGTGAGAAGTTATCAGGAGCAAAGATGAGATATAATACTTACGATGTGGAATTTTATGCTATTGTGCAAGCTCTGAAACATTGGAGGCATTATTTGTTTCATAAAGAATTTGTTTTTTATACTGATCATGAGGCGTTGAAGCATATGCAGGGACAGGACAAGATTGCGGCAAGGCATGCTTCGTGGATTGCATACTTACAACAATTTACGTTTGTGGTGAAGCATAAATCGGGAATTACCAATAGAGTGGCAGATGCATTGAGTCGAAGGAATCATTTGTTGACTACAATGAAGGTTGAAGTAACGGGGTTTGAGGTGTTGCCAGAAATGTTTGTTGATGATCCTTACTTTGCGAAGTGTGTAGATAAAGTCAAGGAGGGAAAGACGGATGAGTTTGTCTTGGTGGATGGTTTTCTTTTTAAGGGAAATCTATTGTGCATACCAGAGTGCAGCTTACGTATGAAGATTGTAAAGGAGTTGCATGAGGAAGGCCATGTGGGCCGAGATCGTACTTTGCAATTGATTTCTCAATCTTATTATTGGCCTTCGTTGAAACGGGAAGTTGGGAGGTTTGTGGAGAGATGTCATATTTGCCAAATTTCCAAAGGGACAGCGACAAATGCGGGATTGTATATGCCGTTACCCGTGCCGGTTAGACCATGGGTTATATCAGTATAGATTTTGTGTTGGGATTACCGAGAACTTAGAGGGGGAATGATTCGATATATGTTGTAGTAGACAGGTTTTCCAAGATGGCACATTTCATCGCTTGTAAGAAGACAGCTGATGCCGTCCGTGTTGCCGAGTTATTCTTTAAAGAAGTGTATCGCTTACATGGTTTACCAGAATCGATTGTTTCTGATCGGGATACTAGATTTCTAAGTCATTTTTGGCTGAGTTTGTGGAAGATGGTGGGAACAAAGCTAAATTTCAGTAGTGCTTACCATCCGCAGTCCGATGGTCAGACTGAAGTTGTTAATAGATCTTTGGGAAATTTGTTGCGGTGCCTAATGAAGGATAATCTGAAGAGTTGGGATATGAAGTTATGTCAAGCGGAGTTTTCTCATAATCATGCTATAAACCATAGTACGGGTTTCAGTCCATTTCAGATAGTATATTCAAGTTTACCAAAGGGGCCGTTGGATTTGACGATAGTACCACAACCGAAGGGAACAGTTAAACGGGCTGTTGATTTTGTTGATGGATTGGCAGAATGTCATAAAATCGTTCAGGAACGATTGGAGAAAGCAAATGAAAAGTATAAACGATCTGTGGATTTGAAACGAAGAAGCGTTGAATTTAATGAAGGAGATTTAGTATATGCTATTCTAACGAAAGATCGTTTTTCAGTGGGAGCATATAATAAACTTAAAGCTCGAAAGATTGGTCCTGTAACGATCGTGAAACGGATCAATGAAAACGCTTATAAGTTGAAGCTGCCGGAGGATATATACACTTCTGATGTGTTTAATGTTAAACATCTTATACCATATCATGGGGATGAGCTTGTTGTGGAAGAGGATGGCGCAAATTCGAGGATGAATTTTTTTCAACCAGGGGAGGATGATGCAGCCCAGAATGGTGAATTGATAGGTCGCGAGCGACCTAACCAATTCTTGAGTCGAGAACGACCTAACGGGTCGCGAGATAAGGAGTTGCGACCTAACTTCGAAGATGTAATGCGAGCTAACAAAGTCCTAGGTCGCGAGCGACCTAACCAGGCAGTGCAAACTGAAGCAAAATTAGGTCGTATACGACCTATGTCCAAGGTCGCTGAAGAGGGGCACAAACGACCTAACTCACATGCCGCTCTTTTAGGTCGCGAACGACCTAACTCACCTGCCGCTCTTTTAAGGTCGTGTACAAAGCTTACCTTTAGGTCGCGAACGACCTAACTCATCTGCCGCTCCTATATGTCGCTCCTGAAGCTTGAAGCCGTGGATTCCTTATACCGCTATGCTTTAGGTCGTTCAAGATAAGTCACTGCCGTAAGTTTTTAGGTCATTTGACCTTATGAGATGTTGTACCTAGGTCGTGTGTGTTGTACTTAGGTCGCATATTGATGTTATGTGTAAACCGTTGAGTCGTTATTGAGTTGTAAATAACTGTTAAGTCGTTAACGACCTATACTAGGTCGTAAGTCGTTAGTCGTGTTGTGTTAGGTCGTGGCCGACCTAAGTGTTGTACAGTTTTGTGTTGTGAATTGTAAGCCTATAAATAGGCAGGTGGTCTCATTTGTAACAGTGATGTTGATTTGAATAAAAACTTTTGTTTGTTAGCTTTGTGCTTTCATTAAATTGGTAGTTGAGTGTGATCTCCTATCTCCTCTTTCGGCATTCGAGTGCGCTCGAATCAACGATCGTAGAAGCCAATTCACGGTATCAAGTGCGCTTGATCAACATCTGAAGAATTGCAGATCTTCTTTCACGGTATCGTGCGTGATCAACGTGACGAAGATAGCTAGAATTCGGTATCTTCGGATCAACGAATTTGGGCCATTCAGTATTTTCCATTCCATCTACTTTCATAGAATCATCAATTTTGTTATCCGCTGCTGCATCACTTTTCTATCTGTCAACTTTCACGTTAACCATTCATTGCTTCCCTATCAGATGTGGCTATTGCCCTAGGCCCTAAGGCCTCCATCATTGAATCTTTCATTATCTCTGCATAATTCCTCATTCCAACCTCCTAGATTGGGTTTGATCCTGGTCCCAATATTGAAAAGATCGTCGCTTTGAATGAGGACGTCACAATACCGACGTCAATGGGCATGCATGTGTTATTTCTATAACAGGGAAGAAAGTCGTAGACCCCTCAAAGCTTAATCGCATTAAGGAAGAACCCTATTTGGAGAAATTTCTAGTTCCCCTTTCCAAACCATGCCTATCCCACCTTCCTTAATTCTAACTTTCTCTCCTCTCGTTGTTGGGCTATCTACTGAAGTCCTCGATCCTATACTGACTCAAATAGTAATTTTAACTAGGATGAGCATCCTGAAGGTCATCTTGCTCAATCCAAGGATGCCGATACATTTAAGAGAAAGTCTTCCTCCTCCACTAAGGATAAGAAGAAAACAAAGATGGGGAAGCATAAGTAAGGATAGCCCTTTTTGCTCTTTTTGGGTACATTGCGGGTGCAACCCCCACCATTTCATGTACAAAATGTTCTAGTAATGAAAGTATTTTTTTCAACTTCATTTCATTTACTATATCATACTCTGCCTTCTTTTTCTATGTACTAGCCTGCACGTATACATATAATCATCAGTAATTCAATTACATATGTACTATACCTGTCTGTGTCTACGATTTGCGCAATGCCATTATTTACTGTAACTCTTTACATATAAATAAATTTATGCAATTGATTAGTTTCATTATGGTTACTTATCCTTGTTTATCATTAGCCTAAAGTGTCTCATTCGATTATATAAAACCACTTTACATCAACTAACTTGTTTATCATCGACCAAACCTACCACGATTGGTCATAAACGAGCTCTTCTTATCAATGCAACTGTGCCTAAATGGTTCATTGGTTCATGTTGACATAAACATTGAAATATTTACCTACAAAAATATTCAATTCAATGATGATTCCTATTTCCAAGAATCCATGTCTAAGATGCCTATCTTTAGACGCTAATTCTCGACCTTGCCTTTCTTTTGGTGGTTGTCAAAGAATAGATATGTAAAGGAGAATCGTCCGATCTATCCTAGTACAGCTACACTCCAACGTTGCAATCATGGACCAAAGGAGTTTATCGATACCTATCTCCGGCTACATAGACATCTAGTTTTTCATAACATAGAATGTCTGATTGTGTTGCTGATCATACAACACAAAGTCGGACTTTAAGAATATAGTTTCATTGATTCTAAAAGTCAACTTTATTTATGAACAGAAGGACCAGCAATCTCAGCCTTGTTACATCGAGTCCCAATGATTGGGATGTTTTATTTGCAAAACATAATGCAAATGCAATAATACCGTAAGTGCTCGCTAGTCCATGCCCGATGAATTGGGATCCCGTCAACGGTCGATAGCTTGAAAGTTCCATCTTAAAGCTTGTCTGCAACCACATAAAGACCTTCCCATTCGACCAAGTGAACCCTACATGGAAAGACCTATTTCAAAACAAGGTCGCCTACCTCAAAGGTATGGTTTTTGACCTTGGTGTTGAAATACTTTACTACTTTTATGGTAATTAGCTACCCTCAGATCCTCCACTTCTCGTTTCTTCAACCAAGCCAAGGGACTCAAGAAATAGTTCCTTGTTCATCTTGGGATCATTTTGCAATCTTCCATAAGAAGGGACTTTACCTTCGATCAGTATCATAGCCTCAGTTCCGTAGGCTAAAACAAATGGAGTATGTCCAGATGCGGACTTGTGGGTTGTCGATAAACCCAGAACACTAGTGGTAACTCATCCACCTAGTTTCCCTTGGCCCTTGTCAATCTCTTCTTAATGTTGTATTTGATGATCTTGTTCATCGCTCTACCTGTCCACTCACTTATGGGTGTGCTATTGCTAAGAAAGTCTCCTCAATTCGTTATCGATCATAGAATGCTTTGAACTTGGCATCTCGAACTAAGTCGCATTATTAGCGATTATCTTTTGTGGGACTCTAAACCTACACAAAATGTGCTTCACTACAAAGTTGATTGGTATTGTTTATCAGCGGCTCTGCTTTATCATATTCTATGAAGTAATACATGGCCATTATTGCATATTTTGCTCCGCCTCTCGATATTGGTAACACACCAATGATGTCTATCCCTATACCGCAAACGACCATGGGCTAACCATTTGCTTAAGCTCGGTGGATGGGGCACTTGGTATCTTTGCAAACCATTAGCACTTGTCACATCTTATAGAATAGTCAGCCGCATCCCGGTTGACTGTTGGCCAAAAGTATCCACAGCTAAGAATTTTCTTTGCTAGTGTTTTTCCTCCAGTGTGATCACCAAAACTTTCTTCATGCACATCTGTAAGAATCCTTTTAGCTTCATCTTTGCTAACACATCTCAGCAAGGACACTAAGAATCCTCTCCTATACAACACTCCTTCTTACATAATAAATTAAGGAACTTTGCATAGGATAATTTTCATTCATTCCTTCCATTTGGAAAGTCCCCTGAACAAAATCTTTAATCAGAATCATCCATGATATTATGTAATGGCGGTCGGACCAAGCACCCCATCTCCAGCATATGGCGTACGAATATGAGCTGGCACACATTTATTGTAACTAAAGGAATCCCAATGTTACGTGCCTACTAATCCATATTTATACACCACTTCTCTATTTTATTAGCGATATGGGACTATTCCAATTACCAACCATCATTCCTATTTTCCACATGCGAGACAACCCTAACAGTCTCCTCTTGACTCACATCCCCTTGGAGTATGTTTTGACAACATTGTTTTGTCAACATGGCCTAATTCACAACCTTCGGCTCTAGTAACACTTGTTATGTAACGATGATCGGACCAAGATCCACATCTCTAGCACATTTATATGCATATGAGTTGGCACACATTTATTGTAACTAAAGGAATCCCTAATGCTACATGCTTATCAATCCATATTTATACACCACTTCCTCGAGTTATTAGCGATGTAGGACTATTCCAATCCAAAACAAGCATTCCTTTTTTCCATAAGATAAACAACCTTAACACATGACTCCTTTTCTTCTTCAGCCTCTCAGATCCAATCAACATATATCTCATCGATGCTTGGAGCCTTCAAAACCTCCACTGGAATGATTCCCAAATGTTGTGCATCCCCAGAGCTGGCCAGTTTGGATAGTGAATCGTCTTTCACATTCTCTCCCTAGAGATGTGTGTTATCGTGTAATGCTCGATAACGTTTAGTAGTTCTTGCACTTTTGCCAAGTAAGGGGCAAGTCTCTCTCTCCCTTAGCTTGAAGTTCCCTCTTCATTTTGTGGACCACTATCCCAGAGTCATTGAATTATGCAATGTCTTGACTCCTAATTCCTTTTCTGTTTTAAGTACCACAATCAAGGCTTCTATTCATCTTGGTTGTTTGTTGCTCGAAACTTTAGCATCAAACGTAACATATCTTTTATCTCTTCCTGGATATAAGAATTACTCTTGAGCCAAAATCATGATCATTGGAGGCTTCATCTGCGTACAACTTCTAATAAGATAGCTGGACCAAATCTTCTTCTACTTCATCATCTCGGATAGTGAACTCGGTAATGAAATCTACCAATGTGTGTCCTCGAATCTCCTTCCTAGAATGGTAAAACATATCATACTAACTCAACACGAGTTTCCTCTTTATCAATCTTCCCGAAATCTCGGTTCGATATTGCACTTGCCTCAATAGCTGATCAAAAACACCTTTATTGGATGTGCCTAGAAGTATGGCCTCAATTTCCTTCCAACAATCAACAAACAATATGCCCGTTTCTCCAGCTTCGGATAATTATTTTTTGCTCTAATAAACCGCTTACTTATGTAGTGTACCAGACTTCAGATTCTACACTCCTCACATACCAAGGCTGCACTTGGTGCATGAACAGATGTTGCTAAGTAAATAAACAGATCTTCTCCTTCCAAAGGGTTTGGCTGAACCATGGTCTCTCCATATGGTTTAGCGGGTTCTTAAAAGCATCCTAGCATTCTTTCATCCAAATGAACTTTCCTTTCTCTTTCCTGAGGGCACCAAAGAATGAAATGCATTTGTTCGTGGCTTTACAAATGAATTGACTTATTATGACGACCTTCTCACTCAAGCTCTACATCTCCCTCCTTATCTTTGGGGCAGTAACCTCTCTTCGCGCTTTTGTCTATTTCAGGTTAGCTTTAATACCCCTTGAGTCTAAAATGAAACACGATAACTTGCCTGATGCAACTCCGAAAAAACACTTCAATGGGTTAAGCTTCATTCCAAACTTTTAGGGTATATCAAAAATCGCTGAGAGAATGCCCATGTGATCTACTAATCGATGTGAGTTCATAAGCATATCGTCCATGTAAACCTCCATAGTTTTTCCGATCTGATCATCTTTGAACATTCTGTTCATTATTCGTTGGTAAGTAGCTCCAGCATTCTTCAGACGTAATGACATAACTCAATAACAATACTTTGTTAATTCTATGATGATGCTCGTATGATGTTGGTCTAGGACATGAATCGCTATCTGATTGTAGCCAAAGTACACATCCATAAAGGATAATAGTTCATGTTCAGTTGTTCCATGTACAAGTTGGTCGATCCCTAGTAAGGGAAAATAGTCCTTCAGGTATCTTTATTCAAGTTAGAGTAATCAATGCATGTTCACCATTTCTTGTCCGCCTTCTTCACTAAAACATAATTCGACGCCCATTTCGGGTATAGTGTATCGTAGATGAAGCCATTTACCTTTAGTTTTCCACTCCTTCTTTCAACGTATTGGATCACTCTGGTTCCATAATGCACCTCTTCTGCTTTGCTTGATGGTATCTTGGGTCCACATTCAATGTGTGGTATGATATCTCTGGCGAAATTCCACACATATCGGAATGCGTCCAAGCAAACACGTCCGTGTTTGTTGGGGAAAATCCTACCAACTCTTTCCTTTTCTTCAGGCCTAACATAGACTCGATCTTGAGAACTCACATGGGATCATCATTATCAACTAGAATATTGATTGTTAACTCTACCTGGGCTTCCCTTACATCCTCTAACTCATTTCATAGGTCCATTAGCTTGTGGAACATTTTGTTGAACCCGAGCTAGGGCTTTGACGGTAGCTGTTATGCATTGGAAGTTTTCTATATTATTTCCCTTTTCTAGTTGCTTTGCCTCTCTGAGCTATACGACATGACACTGTTGACCCGTGTGCTGGTCACTTGAGATCGCCCTTACTCCATTTCTAGTTGGTAACTTCAACATAAGACACCATGGAGCAAGCGCAATCTAAAAACTAGAGGGTCGGTCAGCCCAAGAAGGAATTGTATGTTCAAAAATCATCCACTACAACAAATATCTACATTTGCACAATCTTACAGTTACCTTGTCCTTACTGTACTGATAATTCTATGCATCCCAGAAGTTCCTTTGCCTCTTTGGTAACTCCTTGAATGTAGGACTTATAAGGCTTTAGAACCTTCTCATCCAGGTGCATCTTGTCAAAAGTTTGTTTGAATAAGATGTTCATCGAGCTCTCATAGTAAATAAGGACTCGATGCACTACAACTGTCCTAATCATGATTGTAATCACCATACGGTCAAGCATCGGTGCTTGAACCTTATAAGCTTTTCGATTTTGAAACACAATATCATTAGTAATCATTTTATGTTTCTCTAATGTAGTCCCATCCTCTATAGCAAAACACGTTTCTTGTGGCACATGCCTTAATGAGCTTCCATAGTGCTACATTTCATTCCAGCTCTTATCTACAGAATGAGTAACTCCAAAGATGGTATTTATCAAAATTCCTCTAGCAGGTTGTCTTGATCCTTCTCCTCTAGATCTATCTTGGTTCCTTTGGGCAAGCTACCCTTAGGGTCTAGAGTTCGTTCGCCCTCCAACTGATGAGTTCCTAACATACTTTTGTAGTTTCTTTTAAGGAATTAAAACTTCAATGACATCTCTAAACGCCTACACTCTTTCGTATTTTTCCTATATGGCTCATGGAAGCAATAATATTTCCTCGAACATCTTTCTTCTTCAGTTGCTTCCCTCGGAGACGGTTTCGTATAATGCTCAATACCTTGCGTAGCAAAGTAGATATTTTCGATATAATCATTCCACTCCACATAATCTCCAAGTCAAGTATACCTAGTGCACTTCTTGATGTCATGTTTCTTACTACTAATGCCTTGGTTCTCCCTCTTGCTATTATTCTTATTCCCAACATTCACTATAATGTTTCCAACACTGTCACCTCTCTGTTTGACAGCAACGTTACTCTGTATCACACTACTCGGTTCCTCTTGACCTTCAGCGGCTAATCCAGCAGAAAAATCTACCACATGCATGCACATAAATTGAGAAGCTTTACGATAAAACACTTCCATCGTAGATGGTTTCTTTCTTTTGAGCTATCTACCAAAACCCATCCTCGGGTGAACCCTATTTATTAGTGTCATCAATACAATCTCCTCTTTGGGTTTGCTCACCTCTATGACAGTATCATCAAATCTCTATAGAAAGTTCTTCAAAGTCTCTTCAAAACTGTGATGCATTTTTGATAATGACATAACGTGTTTTGATCGCATGGCGTAGACCTAGAACTGCTTCATAAATTTTTTAGCCAGTTGATAAAATAATGATATGAACCTCGGCGTGAGTCGGGTGAACCGCATCATTGCTACTCCATTGAGGAACATATGAAAGCACTTTGCATCTGATTACACCCATTGCGAGAGAACCACCGTATGTCATTTGTACTTCAATAGATGTTGCCTTGGATTAGTTTTTTCATTGTAGGTTGATATAGTTGGCATCATGAACTTCTTTATATACCTCTCTTCAAGGATTTCAATGAAAGGGGTCTAGCTCGATGATGAACCCCACTCCTCAATCTGTCTTGCTGGATCTCACTCAACAACATTTCACCCTATTAATAATATGCTCCCCATTGCTTTAGGCGATTGAACAACGCTCGTTAAGATCAACCTCGAGCGTTTAACTTTGCTAACGTTCTCAATTGGTTGCATGATGTCTAGACTTCCCTAACTCTATAGGAACCATTTGTCCTAACCCCTATTGTTATCTTCTAGTCAGTTCCATAACATTGGCCTAAATTCCATCATCTTATATATCAGTAACTCATCCATATCCACTAGCATCACTGTCCTACAAGTCCTCCTCAATATCAGATAGGTTCAGAATGTCATGAAACCTCTCGGTACTGACTTGATTTGACCTCTCGACATTGAATTGATTTGATGTTGGCAAAGTTACTCCATCTTTCTAACCATCTTCTGTGCTACCCTAACCCCTCTTTAAATCGGCTGTTTGCATAGTCTTTTGGTCTGTTCTGTTTAAGCCAAGCTTTCTTCGTTGGAATCAAATAATGACAATTCCCTTGTACTTTTCCTTTGCCTCTGTAATTCAATCCTTTTGCTGGGCCAATGTCGTTAACTGCTCCTGCATAATCCTCATCAATTCCTTCTGATATTTTTTCTATTTTAGCATTTTGCATTCATGTCAAGCATCATCTTCTCTATTTTAGCTCTTGTCACAACTCAGTTGTCTGAGATAATGATTTTGTTAAACCAGCTGGTTGGCTAATCTACTATTCATGATGAGATCCTTTGTTGTCTCCTTCAGCAATAGCTCTAGATCTAGTACTCTTCTCTTTTCTATGAGCCATCTCTCTTCAGATTAGATGGTAGATTCTTTCTAAACCTAAGTAACAACAAATCCACAACAAAGAACTCTATATCTATCTTTTGGACTCCTCAAATCCAAGTAAAAGGAAAGATATACTCCTGAGATTAATCTTTCTCAGTGAAAGCACCAAACATGTCACACGAAAATTAACGCAACACCCCAATTTAGATGAAAACGAGATAAGTCAATCAAAAATTAGATGAAAAATGAGGAAAGACGAATTTTAGAGTGGTTTGGCCTCAATTCGATTGCCTGCGTCCATTATTAACTCTACTTTAATTAAATCTTACAACTTCCACCAAATACCCTATGATTTCCAAGACGAAATAGATAAGAAAGAGAAATGGTAGAATTTAGTTGCTATAAATCAAAATAGGAATAAAAAGTCCTCTTTTCATTGCTGAAACATGTGTATTTAAAGTTAAATCCTTTCTCTAAAGTCGCTAGCTTACGTAGGAATATGTAAGAAGTCGGATCCTAACATCCAAGCTTGAAGAACGTGCAAAACTCATAAATCCAAACAACTCAGTACCTACATGATCGTGTGGTTACTAATATGTTTTCACCACCTTATTTCTATGATTCTTTTTTTTATTTTCTTAAGTCTTCAAGCTTTTGACCTCATTTGAAAAAATCCCCCTTCAAATCATCCAGGACTAACATGATTTGTCCTATTTGATTCGTTCTCTTTTTCTTCAATGTACAAGGCAACTTTATCTACAGTTCAAAGTGATTCTCCCATCTTCAGACAACTCGGTACCGACATGATCAATCATGTTGGTACCGAAATGATTTGCCTTGTGCAAATCTTAGCTAAACTTCACGCACTCCATTTGTCCTTCATTCCTAGCACCTCCTTAGTTTCTTGATTTATCTCTTCATCATCATGAAGTCCAAATCCATTAATATGTCGCTTGGTACAAATGTTGGATAACAACCGCTTAAATTTGTAAACTTATATTTTACCAATGAGAATTTTAAGCGATGAATTCGGCTAAACTATCACTCCACTAGCTAAGGTGACATGTGAACATTAGTATTTGAGTTGTTTAAATATTAGTCACTATCTGAATTCATACCAGTGAGTCGCATAACCGAATGCATTTCGGTCTCCAAAACATCACTCGACTTACTTAGTTTATAAAGTCTTGTAAATTGATTAAATTAACTAATATTTAAATAAGTATTAATTATTGTTGTATTTAATATTTTGGGTGTGTTTCATAAATGGGGTAGCCTCTAGAAATGTTCTAAGTGCTATTAGTAAATAACTGGCTGCATATATGAAAGTTATATATGTGCATGTCAATATACGATACCGATAAGAAATCAAATTTGATTTAAATAGAATTAATGACTATTGGGTTTTGATATCCATTTGGTCCATAATAGACCATGTATAGGTTAGCCAAAATTGAGGGGATGGAAAGTCTTTGGGCATGCCTTGGTAAGAGGAAATAGTGGAACATATTTCTACTAGATCCCTTATTTTAGTGTACCTAAGCCCCCGCTTTTCTTTTTTACTATTAGCTCCACCTCTCTCGCTCCTCACTAGCCATAACCCTATATAATCTCTAACACATCCTAAATCAAATACAAAAATCTTTCAAGTAGTGGAACTACAAAGTTTACAACTATGGACAAGGATCTGGGAGATTTAGAAGACGATTTGAATCAATATGTGTATCAAAGGCTACTTCTCTTATGTATATTCTTTTATGTTATGTATATTGTTCATTATATGTTGTTCATATCATTATAATGATATTGGCTTTCCATAAAAATTAACATATATTAAATAATTAATCTACATGAAACTATTAATTTAAATTCAAAGTTTAAAATAAAAAGTATGTAAATATTTTAAATTTGGTCTTATTTTATTTTAATATATATATATATATATACACATACATACATACATATATATATATTCTAAACAATATAAATATTTATTTTTAATTTTAGAGGATTATTTACTATTTTTGAAACCTAAAATACCTTGAAACTATTTTAAAAATATATATATTTATAATAACATCATTTAAATAATTTTCGTTGTTAAAATAAAAATAATTCCCTGGCTAAAACTTAATTTTATTTAATTATAATATATGTTTATATATGTACTGATTATTATTCAATACATTGTTTACTTTTAATATTATATGTAAATATAAATAAATAAATAAATATATATATATATATAAATGTGTGTGTGTGTAAGTATGTATGTATTCTTTTAGTAAAACTAGTGTTTGTTTTTCTAAAAAGTAGATTTTTTCTTACTGGAAATATAATTGTTTATAAATTTTAAAATAGAGTTATGTATTTTAAATAAATAATATATATTTATATGTATATATTGTTATCCGGGATTTTAACCCAGCAAGATTTTCTAATGTATATTCTTATAGTTTGCAAATTATGATTTATTTAATATTAGCTTTTCAAAGCTATTTAAACAAAATAACTATATGGTTTAAAATAAGAATTATAATAAGATTTATTTTATTTCTTTTTAAATATTGCTTAATAAATAAGATTTAAGAGTGTATATATATAGATAAGTTTAAAACACAATATTAATAGTGTATTGTTTTATATATATATAGATAAGTAATTTATAAATTAAGTAAAGGGTTTGTATTTACATCTAAAATAAATATAAATTAAATAAAAAGACATGTGTAATTCTCTAAATACTTTGTTATAACAAGTGTTAACTAATTAACCACACTAATGACAAATGTCAAGTTTTTAAAATTTTGTTTTCTTTTATTTTTAAGAAACTACAAATTAACTTATATATGCATACCTCTCCTTTCATTTTATTTTTTCTATCTTCTTGAATTCAAAGAGAAAAACTTTCAGCCTGAAAATTTAAACAAATCTCTCAAAAACAAATCTGTAATTAAAATTTTCTTCTCAACCAAAATCCTCTCAAAAATCAAACATGGAGTCTAAAGCAACATGCATGCAGTTTTAAATTCAATAAGTTAAGCTCCATCAACTCAAGTTTTTAAATCAAAAGGGAGCATGCAAGTTTACAGTCTTCAAAGGTTAAACTGCCTCTGTTCATCTCCTTTAAATCAAGTGAGTAACATTCTTCTAAAAGCTTAATTATTCTTTAAATCTGGATGCATGTTGAAATTATGGAAACCCATTCTTCCTACGTGCCCTTACGGTTTTGATTGTATAACCCACAGAGAAGACGAAACAACTTGATAAAGTCAGAATGGCTCAGAACTCAACCAAAAGGACTAAAGCAACAAGCCACGGAGAGCCAAGAGAAAAAGACGAGGAAATCCACTATGGGCATGGATCGTTAGCGATCCATGGTCTATGGATCGCTAGCGATCCATAGGTATAGCCCATGGTTCAACTATTTTTCTTACATCATGATTTGATCCATATTGTAAAAGTAGTGACTGAGTTTGATGACATTCCGAGTTAGCTAAACCAAGAGACAAGCAGCTGTCCAGTCCAATCAACGGCTAAATACAACTAGCAAGTAAATCATCATCAAAGCAAAGCAATGAGCTACGAGACTACATGAACAACGTCGATACAAGACACCGAAAAAAGTCCAAAAACATGCTATGTGTATGGATCGCTAGCGATCCATACACTATGGATAGCAAGCGATCCATACGTGAACATGGTATAAGCATGACCCACACAAATTGAATCAGAGAATGGAGCTAAGTAATTAGCTCGCATTCGAGCTAATTCTATGGATCGCTAGTGATCCATCCTTTTGGAAAGGGTCGCAAGCTAAACTCTATTGCATCTTCCTACGTCCATCTACGAATAGCTAGCGAACATGCTTGACCCAATAGCTTTCCGATCTCTATAAGTACCATTCTATCTGCAACATAAACGAGATCCCACATAACTGGTTGCTGAAAATCTACCGAAAGCTTTCTTAACTCTTCATCTCCCTCATAACAATCTTCAAAGGGGTTCATTGTGATTCTCCAGTGGATCCCGACCTTGGAGATTCAATTTAGCTAAGAATATTCAAGAACTTTGTAATCAAATATATATTGTAACAGTAACCGGTCAATAATAAAAACTATAAAGTGGACGTTGGCTTCAGTAATAGCTGAACCACTATAAAAAATTTCTTGTCTTCTTTCTATTTCTTGGCTTTTATAATTATTCTCTACATTATTGCTATGTAAGAACAGGGCTGGTGCTTTCACACTCAATCCAGGATGTTGATCCATTTTTTGAGTTAACATTTTGGTGTTTTCACTGAGAAATGAACTCAAGCTTAGATCTAGGTATCTACTTTTGATCAGATAGGTTCAAAAGTTAGATCCTCAATCTCTACTTAGAAGGTTTGCTGTTGATAACAGAAGAACCAACCAAGAAGGATCGGAGAAAAAGCAAGCAAACACATGCTAAGGTGATGGGTCACTAGCGATCCATCTCCAATGAATCGCTAGCGATCCGTATGGTTAGCTCGTGGGATCACTAATCCCCTTGCATCATGATCCAATAGCAGTCCAATGCAACCAGCGTATGGATCATCATCCAAACAAGGAAACAAGCCATGAAATTAGATGGAGAACATCAACATAAGATGTTTAACGACAAATTTTCTATCGAGTTAGAAAATTGCCGATAAATTTTGAATTAAATTTTACCGCAAGCACACGGCATACAACTGTTACTACGTGGCGAGTACGGGTCGATCCATAGGGAATTGTTGATTCTAAATCTCTATTCAATTAAATTACACCAAACTCGAGAGAACATTTAAACAAGAAAATGAGAAAACTAAAAAAATGAAAGTGATAATAATATGAGGTGTTAAGATAATTTAGAGGTAATTTCCACTCTCTAGATCACATAAATCAACAAAATGAAATTATGATCTCTCTTTTGGTCATTAGTGAAATTAGTTGATGTGCTTATCATAAGATGGTATATTTGTGCTATTAATTAGCCCAATATAAACCATCAAACTATAACACAACCACTAATACACATTTAACTCTCATGAAATATGACAACAAAGTTGAAAGAAAAATCTATTTTAAGCACGGTCTATTAACTATTGTTTAGAAATATAAGCCATCAAATTTTAATTTCAACATTCACTCCTTTGCCATAATCATATTTAGATGAAGAAGCAATTTGTGTTTTGTTTGTTTAAGCATAGCCTATTTGTTATGAACAACATAGACTATCAAATTCAAAGCTAAACAACATCATTAAACCACTTCAAATGTTTCCATTAAGCACAAAAAGAGAACATAAATGATCAACATGTTGAAGCTACATGATTAGAGAGCTTCATTACCCCTAAATTGAAGGGGTTTGGCCTCTCATATTTGTTATCATATCAACAATTGTAGCATGCAACATGAAAGAAAAAGAAAAGGAAAGAGAGAGCAAAGTAAAGAAGAGCTATTCTACTTGCATGAAAAATAAATCTATACTACTAACAAGGAAGGAAAATAACATGTCATTAAAAGGAAACAATAATTAACATTGCATAAACATACATAAGATAAAAATGGCTAAGTAGCCATGAAAAGAGAAAGAAAGCTTTCTTTTATTTTTAATCTAAGCTAAAACTAACTAAGAGGAAGAGAGCCTAAAAGAAGAGGAGAGGGTTACATGAAACATAAGGGGTATTTATACAAGTTCAAAACCCTAATTCACTTTTTTGGGAAGTACCCAAAATATCCTCTTAGGAAGTGTGGCGGTCAAGTTATCATTAACTTCAAATAATCATCCATTAAGTGTGCATGAAGATTTAATGGCCTTTTCGCATATGCATTAGCTCCTAAGTATACATTAAGGTAGGTGGGTAAGTGGGGTCCTCCATGATCATCACTTTGAATTATTTCCATCTCCATTCCTTTGTATTCACTCTTGTCATATCTTCATGAAACCACTTGTAAAATTCACTAAAATTTCTATAAAACAACATAGAAAATTCCAAGTAAATTTTCACAAATTAGTAATTGCACAAAAATGAGCATTTTGCCCCTATATGAAGATGAATATGTGACAATTTGAAAATAATTTGAATTTTGGTTTAAGCAAGTTAAAACACCAAATGTGATCATTTATTTAATTTAAATAGATTAAATATGGTGGTAAAAATATGCATATTTACGTGCACATCACAAGATAATAGATGCGATCCAAAAGGAAAGCTCAAAAATCAACTAATTACATGGATCGCTAGCGGTCCATGCACTATGGACTATTTCACCAGACCGTCATAAACTCCAGAAAGCAAAGTCCAATAATATTCTAAGTATATGGATCGTCGGTGATCCATATGTTTCATTGATTTGCAGCGACCTACATGGAACAAGATGGGAGAAGGATGCTAAGGGGTTGGCTCGCTTTCCAGCATACTTTTTGGATCGCTAGTGATCCATAAGCTATGGATCGCTAGCGGTCCATTGAATTGGCTCAGGTCGCAATGCTTTCTCCAGTGAATTACCTCTATAAATACTCTCCTATCTTCAACAGTAAGGTGGAATGAATCAGCTTATCAGAAGTGTCGTAACATATACCGTGAACTTTGGGAGCATTGCCCACGAACCTTCATCGGGGGCCAGGTTGCTCCCCGAACCCCCAAACCAAGGTGCTTCAGCCCTAGACCCCAACTCTCTGACCGGCCAGCGAGACTGCCGTGTGGGTCGTTTGAAAGGGATATAAATGATTACAAGACCAAGCTCCCATGAGATATGGTGACCACTCCTGATTGACCAGCTTCGAATCTTATCATGGAGCTCTTATCAAGAATGGTCGACGTCAAAAATCATCAAAATCGTCAAAATGGTTGTTAAAAAAACTCACTCAGGATTGGCTCGAAGTCAAACTCGGGTAATCGCCCATTTCACTCGAAGCAGATTCTAAAAGTCCTGACTCGAAGTCAAACTCGGGTAATCACCCATTTGACTCGAAGTAAACCTAGGAAATTCTGGTCTGAAATCAGACTCGGGTAAAACCAAGATTTTCTCCAAGCAAACATGCAAATGGCTCCAAGCGACGTTTGTCACCAACCCGGCACTTCAAATTCTATGACTCCATGACCCCATCATAAGTGATTTGTCATTCAATCGGCATTTCCAATCCTTCAAGCATAGATAATCATGTATATATCATTCTTAAGCATTATAAACAGCCGTAACTTGAAAACGGAGCGATCTAACAACGATTAGAGCATCTTCCCCAATCGAAACCCATTCACCGAAGCAGTTCAACATGCAGAATATCCAAAGAAGTTTATCATGCCACTATACCTTTTATACAACTGTACAACTGATTCAAAATTGCTTCTTTACCGGTATGACTAGCATATGGACGAAGCGAGGGCGATGGATGCAGTCTGCTGCAAGGCCCTCAGGAATCATTAAAGGATGAAACAACTTGCTACCTTGGAAGAATTATATGGGAAGGAAAACCGGTTCTAAAGACTAGAAGCAGAGCAATTAGAAGAAGGCAAACCCAGTAGTGTGTCAAAGAATATACCAAACGGTGAAGGAGCTAAAGGACCTCAGGGACCTTCTGCCCAAGCAAGGCTACTAAGACCTAGTAGAAAAGTACCCTAGCCAACTGACGAAATCAGATGAAAAGATGATTATCAAATAACACTCTAGCTAGCTAGCAACTAAGGAATGGGGCAGCAACCTAAAGCGATGCCTTCTCATCCATCCTTGTCTACTCTTCTTTTCCAAATGAGCCGTACCGGGACAATATGGGCATTGCAGATAGAACGACGAAAGAAATGGTTCTATGCCCTCGACGAGTCATATCAATCCGCCTTCTAAGAACCGGCATTGCTGGTGGCATTGAGAAGTCTTTTCCAAAGGATCGTCGAACAAACAGATCCAACACCTTAGCCTACAAGAACCGATAAAACTGTGTTCCCTTGAGCCGAATCCGAAAAATTCCTCTTGAAGTCGATGAATCATTTCTTTAAGACCACCGAGCCGTCAGATACACGACCCAAAACTCCTCTCAGAATCGATAAATTATCATTCCAAGGACGTTCAATCGTCGGACATCCGACCACAAAAAACCTTTCGCGAACATGAAGGTCTTTCACGAACTAATCGTGAAGGTGAACCGGTAGATCAGTGGTCGTCTAATCTAAAAAACCCTTCGCGAACGTGAAGGTCATTCACGAACTAAAGCATCGTGTAGGTGATCCGATAGATCAGCGGTCATCTGATCCAAAAAACCCTTCGTGAACGTGAAGGTCTTTCACGAACTAAAGCATCGTTAAGGTGAATCAGTAGATCGGCGTTCATGTGATCGAAAAAACCCTTTGCGAACGTGAAGGTCTTTCACGAACTAAATCGCCGTGAAGGTGAACCAGTAGATCAGTGGTCATCTGATCCAAAAACCCTTAGCAAACGTGAAGGTCGTTCACGAACTAAAGCATCGTGAAGGTGAACCGGTAGACCAATGGTCATCTGATCCAAAAAACCCTTCACGAACGTGAAGGTCTTTGATTAACTAAAGCTTCGTGAAGGTGAACCGGTAGATCAGCGGTCATCTGATCCAAAAAACCCTTCGCGAATGTGAAGGTCGTTTACGAACTAAAGCGTCATGAAGGCTAACCGGTAGATCAGCGTCCATCTGATCCAAAAAACCCTTCATGGATGCAAAGGTCTTTCACGAACCAAAGCATCGTGAATGTAAACCGGTAGATCAGCGGTCATCTAATCCAAAAATTCCTTCGCGAACGGGAAGGACTTTCACGAACTAAAGCGTCGTGAAGGCGAACCGGTAGATCAACAAAATTTATGTATGACTGATATCCACGAAGGTGAACTGGAAGATCAGTAGTCATCTGTCCAGAGCCCTTGAAGTCAACGAAGTCATGCTCCAGGGCCACAAATCGACAATCATATCAGTCACTCTGCATAGTTAAAGTAATCACTCCCAACGACGATGAAAACAGTAATGAACTCCAAAGCTTCAAAGTTGGCCAAAGGAACTAAGCCAAAACTGAACCGACCTTGTGGTTAATTAGAGGCTGACTTGAATTAAGCCGAGATTTAGAACTCGGGAGAACCACACCCACTGGACCGGGGGCAACCAAAAGAGTTGTAAAGAGACCTTGGATACAGTTCAAGCGTGCTAACAGCCCTGTGGCATGAGGGGCATTGCACACAGTTGAATAGCCATAAGAAAGGCTAAGACTAATCATACCACAGCTCTGTTATGCTCGATCAAAAATTCTAGCATTTTGACAACTGTAGACTTAATGATCTAGCTTGTCCAACAAACGAAATATTAGCATAATGCTTGGCCACTTCTTTCCAACTACTACTTTACTTCTCTTGGTGACCAATCCTTCTTTCTCTTAAATCGTATGCCAGTCAAAGACCCATTCTTTAAAGGCGGTTTGGAACAAGAGCTAAGAGTCATGCCCTGAACTCCCATAGGCTCTTTCTTCAATCCATCTTCATGTGGTCAGCTATAGATCTATCCACCATGGCAGCCTGATCTATATGGATACATCTTCCAGAAACACGGAAGGATCATCCAAGCCATGGTTACCCGAACCAAAAACTGTTTAGCTTCTTGAACCAATAAAACCGTGTTCATCTAAGCAACCTGCTGAGTCGACGGGGTCAAATCGACTCAAAAATCATTGTTTAGCTGCTTGGACCAATCAAACTACGCCTGAGTATGCTCCATCAACTCACCGAGTCCAAGAAAGCGAATTGACTCAAACCGCCAACTCCTCATGTTGCCCGAAGATTGGCAACGTCGAGAAGTTCCAAACTGTTCCGAATCAATGGGTCATATCGATCTCATAAGCCGCGCATTTCGTAAGTCGTGCACCCCCAAATGTTGTGCATCCCATAAGTCATGCACTCTCATAAGCCACGCCACCCATAAGCCGCGCACTGCCAGAAGCCACGCATATCGTAAGTCGCACACTCTCATAAACAACGCATCTCATAAGCTGCCCAAACACTGCTCAATGTCTCTTCGGCATCATTACCGGACCGTCAAAATTCTCTAAGCATCGGTGTTGTCTTGATAACACTAGGAAAATTGTTTATTTCAGGATTAACAGGAACCGATCCCTACCACCCAAAAGGACCGACATTGCTCCGGCAATGCCATAAAGTTCCCAAACCAAGATTTCAACAAAGAATTCCGATCTTTGACCAAAATGTCTAAAGTTAAGACTATCAAATCACGAGCACCCAAAGATAGGAGCTGCGACACAACTTTGACGGGGGGGGGGCATCCAGAGAGCCGTCCAGAACACCAAGTCTTGCATCAAGTGTTCGGAGTAATCAGCCCCGTGGACACATAACACACTAACACTTTGTCAGGATAAAAAAATCATTCCATGGTTCTGTTATGCTGAACATAGAATTTGGGCAATTGCAACAAAACTAAGCAGTATAGTAGGCTGGACGAATATGGAATTAAAAAGGAAACTGCTCCAACCTGCTAGGCATCGATATTGCCTTAGCAACATCAAGAACTCCATACTATCATATCGACAAGAAAATCAAACTCCTTAAACTTCACCATCGCTCAAAAATAAGCAATGAAAGGAGGGACTTATCGTCGACCGGAGTTAGATAATGATGGAAGATGTTTCAAGAATCAAGTCATCCACCCAGCGGCTTCCAAAGACAGAAGCAGGTGCTCAAATGAGGTCTCAAACCCTAACTTGCAAAAAAATAGCTGTTATCGGAAGGCAGACAATGGTAAGGAGAGAACACTCAAAATGAAGCAGCTAAACCATTGATTCTCGAAGATTAGAACCAACGAATAAGGTTGATATCCACAACAATGCTATTAGTCCAGCATAATGCATATGGCCTGAAACAAGCAAGGTTAATTGTCATGAATTCAAGACAAACACTACCGAACCCTACCGGTCCATGATCAGTATAGGAATGAATGCGGTCGTACCAGAGCAATGTGATGACTTGCTCCATAATTTCAGATTTTCTATAAAAACCTGGAGTTTGACACCTAGAAGTGAAGGGTCCCACCCAGAAATTAAGGGTTCTGCAGATAGTCGTTAGACCATAACAAAAACCAATGAGAGGAAGTTCGATTTTTCATGAATAAGAATAACTATAGAATTGGTTAAGCAACAACTTTTCATCTCCAAGGGTAATACTTAACAGTTATAAACAAAGATAGGCAGCGGAAACGCTTGGGACTCTTACCCTTCCAGAACATGGCATCTCCCATGTTTAAGCAACGTTGAGAAAACAGCCACATTAGGTTAAAAGGAATCTATTTAACTCTACAGGATCGGATGAATGATTCAACCCTCACCAACATGACTTTAACACTACCTGAAGACAGGCAGCACTAAGAAAATACTTCTATAATCCGACTATCGAAGTGCTAGTTTTCGAAGGCCAAAACTAGTACCCAACTAGATTAAGAGCACCACCGAATAGACGAGGAAAATCGATCCCAACCTCCTGAATGTCGGTGTTGCCTCGCCAATGCCAATGCCTTCTTTTATCTTTTAAGTACTGGTGTTGCCCTGGCAATACCGAGAAAATTTTCTATTTCCTAAGTACCAGTGTTGCCCTAGAAATGCTAGGAAACTTTCTATTTCATAAGTACCGGTGTTTCCTCGGCAACGCTGGGAAAATTTTATATTTTCTAAGTACAAGTGTTGCCCCGACAATGCTTGGAAACTTTCTATATCATAAGTATGGTGTTGCCCCGGCAACTCTGGGAAACATTCTACTCACTAAGTACCTGTATTACCCCGACAATGCCAGGAAAATTTTAATCTACAGGGCTGATGAGAAACACTCATCGTAGTGAACCATAGATGCACTAGTTTTCGGAGATAGAAGTTGGTCCTCAACTGAGTTTCTACCTTCTCTTCAGAAAACTACTATTGCCCAATGACAGGCAACGACCGGAAGGCATATCCTTTCATAGGTCAGTCGGATGGTTCGACCTTTCATCACAAGAATTAGCCACTGCACAGGAATAAAGCAGCGACGAAAGTAAATCCCAAGATTGAATTGCCCGTATACTAATTTCTAAGGATGAAAGCTGGTGCACAACCGAATTTCCAAAATTCAACTTAGAAAGAATTTAGACATAGCTGAAAGATAAGTAGCCTCGAGGAAATGTTGCTCGGAACCAAGCAGCTAGGTTATCAATTCTCAAAGACAGGAGTTGACATATGAACAAAACTTTCGTGACGACGTCAGCAACCAAGAAGAGCATGCCTGGCCAAGGACAAGCGGGAGCAATCATGGAAGGTCGGAAATAAAAATCCCCGAACTTCCTCAATTCTAGAATGTGATTTAGAGCCGGACTGGGGGCAATTGAGCAATTCACCCTACAGATTTCCATCTCTCACAATCGCCCAAATACAGGCATTTGAAATAGCTAGTCCCTCAAGAAGGAATAGAAGCATAGATACTTGATCGAAAGAAATGTTTCAAAAGTCCAAAAACGAATAACCACGAGGTTGTTTTGATAATGGTTCCATATCACAAAACAGAGCATTCTGGCAACAAAATCACCAACAGAGGAAATGAAGGATTTAGCATTCAGAAATCAACAATCGCTCAAATTCTAGCGACGACGAGAAGGATCGATGACCTACTTACGGTCAAACTAGATCATTTGGTTCCAACTTGCAGGAATATGCCATTACCCGAAGTTTGGTGATGCTAAGAAGAAAGCCCAAAATGAAACTATCGATACATCGGATTTCAGAAATAGAAGCAAGAGTTTGATTGAATCTTCAGCCCTACCTTTTGGCATCTCATGCTATCTAAAGATTCAAAACATCAAGGAAAAATCCACAGAGTTGAGTCATTCGTGTATGAGTTTTCGAAGATAGAAACCAACACATGATTGGGATCTCAACGTCGGACAGAGAAGAATTTACTTTAGCAAAAGATGCCAGAAACGCATCTTTCTAATACATACCGACATCATTACAAAACTCAGATCTTGGGATTAAGCAACAAAGTCCCTAATTCCCGAAGATAGGAGCTATCGTGTCAATCAAACTAGGGCAATCGAACTTATTGCTTAGGAGACCTAGTCTCCCAAAACATGGTTTGTTAGTCAAAGTAATCAACCCTATGAACTAAGGCATTTACACCAACACTTTGATGAAATGAACTCAATTGAGCATAAGTAGGGATTAGCTACAGAACTGGCTAGACCAAGCTACTTCATAGTTCTAAACAAAGCTATGAAATAGAATATGCCAAAATGACCACAGAAGTATTACTTACATATATAGAATTACAGTAAATGAGTATGCTGCACATGAGCACAAGAAGTGCAACAGCGAGAAAAAGCAATGCTCAGAATCGAGTAATTAAGCCAATAGTCCCTGGACACAGAGGCTGGTGTGCATTGAATTTCAAAAAATGCAAAGGAAGGACAATCGCACTCGGACAACTCATGCGCTAGTTTCCGAAGGCTGAAACTGTTCTTGATCAAACTTCAACTACAACTCTACAAGAGCAACCATGCGTTGTAATTTAACTGTAATCGATCATCCCAATATGATAGGGATAATAAGCGAAGCCTAAGTTGCGAAGGACCCAGCTTCTGGAGGAGTGGGAGTACCTCCACCAAACTAAAGATTGGATGACCGTAAAGTCATTATCAGTGAAAAAAATTGGCATTCAACCCTATCAGGTATGTTTTAATTTAAATAATATCCTCGTATAACCAATGCCCGGAATCCAAGGGAAGTCGACGTATGTTGACCAATCGGGTCCTTAGCGTTGACCGGGATAGATGTAGTGTTTTATCTACATGAGAAGAGTCCAGTATCCTGAATACTGCGAACAAACAATCTAGTGTAGACAGCTTGCTTACATTTTAAAAACAGTCTATATCGTCCTTTGAAATTATCTTTTCCACACTTACCCGTTATCAATCAACGATAGATAATGGAGCCGTTGTCCGAAGCGACGCGGGAAGCTTTTCTTTTCAGGATCACTGGAATATAGAAATAGGAAGAGCGATACGATTGAATCATCCACTATATCCGGTTTTGGAATAAATCGTCGCATTAGAATTCAAAAACAGCGACGGGAACTTAACCAAATCCTCGGAAAGAAAAAGTTAAAGACCAAGAGTAAGACTTCGCTCTAGAACGACGTATAATCGTTCAAGACAAAACATAGCTTAACTGCCGGTCAAATTAAAAGTATATAGGACAACTCCAAACCTACGTCATGCCCCCACTAACCGACCTAAACCCTTGTGAAAACTACGGAGGAAAGATTACATCGTCAATGCCAGGAACTAAAATTCAGATCGAAATCAAAATGGCTATCAAAAGTCAGTCAATTCAAAACAACATCTTGAGGTGGCCATTGACGATTCACACTCAACAGTCGGCTAAATAGTAAAAGCCAAATTTGCATGGTAACCTCGACACGATCAAATAGCTTTTATAAAATGAAAACTCAAAAGTAGTTACTGCCAGAGCATGCCTTGTTTTCAATGATGGCATGCTTTAGGGGGAAAATGTTATTCAGGTTTTGAACCCAGCAAGATACAAGAGAAGATAAACCAACTTAATGAAGTCGGAATGGCTCAGAACTCAACCAAAAGGACTAAAGCAACAAGCCACAAAGAGCCAAGAGAAAAAGACGAGGAAATCCACTAAGGGCATGGATCGCTACCGATCTATAGGTATAGTCCAGGGTTCAACTGTTTTTCTTGCATCATAATCCAATCCATATTGTAAAAGTAGTGACTGAGTTAGTTGAGATTCCGAGTTAGCTAAACCAAGAGACAAGCATCCGTCCAGTCCAATCAACGCTAAATACAACTAACAAGTAAACTATAGAAAAGAATATCCATCTCTTCCACATCTCTTTCCTTTTTAGTTTATTCCTTTTTACTTCAAACAATGCACTTTTTATACATATTTCAGAATTGGATAATTTATGGAAATTGCATGGAAACTCCTTCAAAATTAAAATATAGAAATTCATATTCTACAGGCAACCTAATTTACAACCCAATCACAGATCTGGAATACCTTAACAACTTTACTAACTTATTCAAATAGACGTTTGAGACTGATTTGGAATTTCCAGATCAGGTTGTACACTCTATTCCTATTTTATTCATATTCCAAAAACTTTAGCCTGTCCTACCTAGGTTGTGATCTTTATCTACTCCGTAAAAACTATTCTTTATAAAAGAAGAATTTAAGCAATCATACAAAATAGTTAAATAAACTATTTTCATAAAAGTAAACTTATTTCAAAATCAGCATTTATTACCTCATTTCTTGTAAAACTTAAAATTTCACAAACTTGAAGTACCAAACTCAAAATCTCCATCTTTGAAAATATGAACTTAGAAACCTTAATCAAGAACTCAAAATTTCTTAGTTCCAAACAGGAGAAAAATAATTTCTCTTTTTAAAATCTTCTTCATCAAAGATTTATCTCTTTAAAAGTTAGGCTTTCAAGTCATAGAATTCAAAGACTGCTTGGTTTTCAAAAAGGAATTATAGAAAACTTTCCTTTTTAATGTCTTGCTATAATAAAGACTTACTCCTTTTAAAATTAGGATCTTTAACACACAAAACATTCAATACTCAATTATCATTCTAAAATAATAAGGTAGACCTTTATTATTCCAAAGAGTTCTATAGTTAGACGAATTATCATTTCCATAGTATTAGTTATATCTAAAATATAAACAATTATCTATTGCCTTATTACTCAAAATGTACCGTTATTTGACAAAATACTTATTGTAACTTTCTTCAAAACTCTTAAAATCTCTTGCAGTCCTTTTCTCATCAATTCCAATAATATTCTTATTCAAACAAGTTTTGAATTTGAATGTTGAAAAATACATATATAAAATTCTCATCTTTACACAATTTCCTTTCCAAAATACCCAACTCAATTATTAATCATCATTCAAATCCTTTCAATTGTCAAAGATCCTTTTATAACTTTAAACGAAGGAAAAACGGAGTAGACAAAGATAACTCCTATCTTATTCATATTACACCTCTTCTAATCCATTTATAACTAGTTAAAAATTCCCAATTCTATCACAATCTAAATTCATCTATCGTTCTCCACATTTTCTTATACAGGAATTGTAACAACCTATAAATTTTAACAAATATTTTAAAATTAATTTATTTGAAACTTTGATTTTTAAATCATCTTAAATTGAATTTTTGGGATTTTTCAATATAATTTTGGATTTTGTTTATATTTTATTTTCCAAATATAATAAAATAATGATTTTCTGGAAATATTATATTTTGTTCAATTTTGTGAAAACTTTGATTTTCAGTTGAAATTTGTAAATTTAAAATTTTACTCTAATCTTTTTCTTTGAAACAGTATTTGTTTCTGATATTTGTTCTGCTTTTCGTTTTGTTAATTTTGTTTTATACTTTTTAAAATTTGATAAAATTCAGCGTTTTACATGCAATTTTTCTCTGTATTTTCATTGTTCATTTTTCTATTTATTTTCCATCTTTTGTTTGTTTGGGCGTTAAATTTTATTTTTGTGTTTAAATTGTTTTGATTTGGGCTTGTGATATTGGGCTTGGAAATTCAAAAGACTTAAGTTATTTTTTCTTTGGTTGCCTTTACATTTTCTTTAGCCGTTCATTCCACCTCTTAGCTGTTCAAAACTCTTCCATTCTCATGTACAAACATCACTTCCTCCTTTCACGTTCACATTCATTCACTTGAGAAACAAAACTCAGTAAGTTTCCATGGCTCTCCCATTCTCTTTTCTTTTTCTTCTTCTTTTATTTACAAACTTTGCTCGGCCTCTACCATATGACAACCAACCCTTGCCGACTTCTCCAACATCACCTCCACCACCACCTGAATGGCCTCACCATGATCTGACCCAGACCTGGCCGTGACCACCATTATCTAAAAATCCATCACATAATTGCCTTGAAAACCCTAACCAAACTCCACTATACATCATCCACCATCTCCTTGTAGCCTCGGCCACCACCACCACTGCCATCTCCTCCAGCCCATGACATCACCACTGACCTTAGTCGCATAACCTGGTGATGATGACCTGACCTGACCAAGCCCAAGCACCCAGGCCAAACCATGTTTGCTATGGTCGAACCCACTTGAACCCCAAGACCTTTCATTTCCTTGCCTCTTTGCCTTCACAACCCCTACCTCTTCATATTCCAATCCATAGCCGTGCCTTTGTGACCATAGCCGAGCCTAGTTGCTTCAGATCTGACCATGGCAGAGCACAAACCAAAGTGGTCGAGTCCTATGGTGATGTGGCCAAGCCCACTTGCTTGACTCAAGTCTTGTTTTCCAATTGTTCTTTCCTTTTGTTTTGTTAATTCTTATATTTCTTTTGTGATTAGTCTATACTTATATTTGTTTTATTTTATTTATTGCAAGATCTGAATATTGGCTCATCATCTTCTCCTCGAAATTGATTCGTGCTTTGTCGTGCTATGTCGTGCTTTTCGTAGTTTGGATTTGTGTTCGAATTTGATCTCTAGCTTTAAAAAGGTGAGTGTATCGCTCTCGACAAATCGTACTTATATAAACATGAAACAATGTGACTTGAATTGTAGTAGTTGGTATGCTTTGTTATATGCTCACATCTGCCTGTTATCTGACATTATATGATGATAATACCTGATTATATACCTATTGCATCACCTTACATCATATGATATGTTTTACTGTTTATTTATTTTCTGTTTCTCACACTACAAGTTCCATGTTAGTATAATATCACTATGGGTTGAAATGATACATACCCGAACGGACTTTAGAATAGGGAAAAGTCATTACAAGCTGAAATGATAGGCTTGAGCGGTTTTTATTTGACTTGGGATTGCGGGTTTTGAAATGATAAAACCCGGAATGTTAACTGATTATGGATTGAAATGATATATTATCCGTATCACTTGACCTAGGTTAGAAATATTATACAGACCCGTGGTTAAATTTTAAAATGATTTTTCTAAATTTTTAAGTATTTTAAATTTTAAAAATATGGATTTTTAACTTAAATTGGATTTAAATGATTTAAACAGTGATTTCCTAAAAGTTAAAATTTTATAAGTTGATAAATGATTTAAATTTTAATTCAAAATTTTGATTTAACTTAATAATTGAAATTTGATTAAAAATGGGATTTTAGAAATTATTAAGTATTTTCAAATGTAAAAATGTGAAATTTTGACTTAAATTGGATTTAAATGATTTAAACAGTGATTTCCTAAAAGTTAAAATTTTATAAGTTGATAAATGGGTTAAATTGTAATTTAAAATTTAATTTAACCTAATAATTGAAATTTGAGTTAAAATAGAAATTTTAAGCTTAACTTAGTAATTAAAATATTTATTTATTGAAATGCATACCTTTTTAAAATAAAAGAAAATATCAAGTTATTTGTTAAAATAAAAGTTAAGCAACTTATAGTGAATTTTGACTTAATGTAAATGAATTATAATTTAATTGGATATTTATTAATAAAATGTTATTTTATTAAATTTATAAGTTAAATGATATCCTGATAAATAATTTTGAAAAGTGGAATAAGTTTGATAAGTTAAAATGATAAAAGTGGAAGATATATTGTTTAAAAATGTCATAGTACAACTTATAACAAAAATTGTAGCATTCTAGAAATGCTGTGGTTTCAGTGTATTGTTTTTCAAATCTACTACTATCTCTACAGCAACAGTTTATAAGTGCCACTGTTTCCAACATTGAATTGTTTTCAAATTACCACTGTATCTACAACAGCAGTTTATAAGTGCTATTGTTTCTGAATTGTGTTGTTTTTCAATTTTACCACTATACTTACAGCAGCATTTTCTAAGTGCTGCGAATGCTGAAAATACAATGTTTTGAAATTGTTATAATTGATTGGATGAACTTATGAAATGCTAAAATTTTGGGAATCGAATATTTGATTTGAAAGTATAATTACTTCATTTTAATGGTTTAAATGAATTGTTTTTGATTTGAAATATAAACCATTTTGAAATTTCTAACCACGGGTTATAATAACGGTTGGATGTTATAAAGTGTGGCTAGAGGTGGGCAACTGTTGTAGCTTTGCGCTACCCTAGTCACATTAACACTATCATTTTGCATAATTTGCTTTACTTTAGGCATTATTATAATGGCGTATATTACGGCTTATTAGATAGTTAACGGATCCTTAAAGGATGGGTGATCCCAAGCATCCTTTAAGTTACCTGTGCATTGCTATTACAGTTCACTTGAGTTGGTTTACATTGTATAAGTATGTATGTCCTGACTTGACTGTTTTGTATTTTGTTTTACGCTCGGGTCAGCCTGAGTATCACAGCTTTAGATTCATCTTCAGGAGCTTGAGATTTTGCGGGAGCTTATTTATCTATCTGTCATCCATTTAAAAATGATATAAGCAGTTATATTGAAAATTTTGTAATTGAATGTACGAAATGGTTTGAATATATGCTACTAGATATTATGGCTAGTAGGATATACAGGTGTTATAAATTGGATTTGATCTTCAAAGATAAATTTGAATTGCTCGAAAAAGGTACGTATTTGAATTCCAATATGAGTTTTTGCTGATTTCTTGTCTAGCCGCTTGGCTTTTTCTTTTTCTTTTTGGAATCTGAGAGTCCGTAGGGACGTTTTGTAGTCGTACCGTATTAGCCGCGCAAAGGAGACGCTGGCGAAATTTTCTGGAAATTTAAGGCGTTAGAATATTTTTGAGAAATTTGAAAATTTTGAAAACTAAGTTATGATTTGAAAACTTAGTAAAGATTTTGTGAGAAGTTAACTATGAATTTTGGAGAAGTTAAACACTTAACAGAGTTGAAAATCTAATTTGAACGGTTTGTTTTGGAAAGTTAACGGATTTTGTATCTTCTTCCTAACTTGTAATTTCGAGGACGAAATTCTTTTAAGGGGGGAAGTCTGTAACGACCCAGAAATTTTGATAATTAAAATTCGAATATTTAATTGATTTTAAATATTAATAAATGGAATTTAGAAGTCGAATGATTTATTTTTCGAATATTGGGTTTTAATTTGATAATTTAATCGATATATTAAATAGTGAAATTCAAGTGATAATTTAAAAATTGAGATTAAAATGATTGAAATTGATTTGGAAAATTTTATTTAATCATACTGGAGTTATAGAAAGGTTATAGAACTTTCAGAAGCGAATTTGGAGTTAATATGTGAAAATTGAATATTTTAATATTTAATTATCGACTGTAAAAATAGCCAATTTTCGAACAGTCTCAGAATTGAACGAGACCAGTTCCATTGGATCCGTAATAGTTAGTTATTATTGGATTTCAATTTTCGTAGCAATCGGGATTGTCGATTGACCGTGGCAGATCGAAACGCATTGAAATTATTTTAATTTTTATTCGACGAGTTAAAATAGTCATTTTTCAGACAGTGTCGGATTTCGACGAAACCAGTTTCATCGGATCCGTAATGTGATATTATTGTAAGATTTCAAATTTCGTAATTTTTGGATTTACCATTTGTCCGGTACAAATTAAAACGCCTCGAAATCGATTTAAATCGGTTTAATTTAAATTGATCGTTTTTCTCCGTATCTCGCTCAGATGTCCGAATTAGCTCCCGAAACACGTTCCATTGCGTTCGGAACGCGGGGTAAACCTTAGAAACGTCAGCCGGCACGCTCGAATCGGAGTTCGGAAAAATTCGATGAATAGTAAATCGTGAAATTTTCTATAAAAGCACTTCATTTTCTTCATTTTGCAAACAACAACTAGGGTTTCCTCTAAGACGTTCAGCCGCCACCATTGTAATACACGGCTGAAAACCTTCCTCGTTCTTCCTCGAATTCCTCCAAATCCACTCACCAATTCGAAAGGCTGTCAACTAGAAAAATGTCGGGCTCATCGAGACGAAGACATCCATACGGTGATGATCATGTGAAGTGAATCGACAAGGCGGCAGTTCGAGCATGAAGTCACGGCATTCCTTTACGTTTTTCGAAGGCAGGGGATTGCCGAGTGCGACGGCACTCACGGCGGGGGTGCGCGCTGGGTAGGGCTTCGAATAGCCGGTCTCCGATCGAAGTCTAGTAGGACGTGGAGGGTACGGCTATAGGAGTTCGAACGTGGGTTTTGGGTTCTCGGTCGCGTGAAACGCCTGGGAGGAAGAAGAACGTGCAACGGCCAGATGCTCATCTCGAAAATCAACGGTCTAGATCTCCTGTAGGTTTAAAATTATGAAAGAAAATGTAAATTAGATTATATTAAAAGTTGTAATGTTTAAAATGCAATATCTCTTTCTTACGTGATCAGAAAATGACGAAACGAAGTGCGTTGGAATCGTCTTGACGTGCACTACGCAATGCAACTAATTTGGAGTCAATTGGAGTCATTGAAAATTTCGGGTAAAATTAAACGCGCGTTTAATTTTATTCGAAATAAACGCTGAAATCAGAATTGAAATCAAGGTGAGATCTTCTCACTCAAATTGAATGTGGAATTTTTACAGTTATTGATTGATGATTGACTGTTTGGATGTGATATTAGATATTATAGGATATATCTATATATATAGCAATATATACATATTGGCATATGTATATATTGGATTGATGATTTCCCGCCTCGTATAGCGGATGAGACCCTATTGCGCCGTTAGTAAGCGGATTTATAAAAACCCATATACCGCGATAATTCCGTACTGGAGCGGAATTGGTATTGTGCTAACATCTGTGGATGCAGGGAAACAGGTTGGAGGGATCCGACTGGATTCCTCACCGTATTGATTATTTACAGATATTTTGATATATTCTGTTATCATATGATGATATATGATATTTGACTGTTGTGATGGACTGATTGGTGTTGTTGCATCATCGGATTCAGTTTTGAAATGTAAAAATAACGACTTTTAATTTAAAAGGATGTTTAAAGTGATTTGTAGAAATATACGTTTTATTGAAATTTTTGAATTGGTTTATTTTAAATAAATAAATGTTAAAATTTTAAATGTTAGTAAAATTTTGATTTTTGTGAAATACGACAAAAATGTTATTTTTGAAATAAACAATTGATAAGGATTATGAAATAGTTTAAATTGGAATTGTTGAAGTATTTTAAACAATTCATATAAAAAGATTTATAAAAATTGATATTTTTATAAATTAAAAATATTGGAATTTTGAAATGAGTTTTATTAAGTGTTAAAGTCAAATAAAAATGGATTCCATAAGTGGATAGAAATTTATAGATTTATAAATTGTGAAGTTATTAAATGAATAGATTTTGTAAAACAAAAAGATTTATAAGCAATTATCTTATAAATCGGATTTTGACATTTAGATGAGAAATGAATAGATGTTGTAAATAAATGAATTATAAGTTCTTAACTTATAATATAGACTTCCGGTATATAATTGAGTTATATAAGTTGAATTGGATAATTTAGAAATCGAAGTTTTATAAATAGAAAATGGGATTTATAAACATTGTTTTATAAATTCAAAATCAATAGAATTTGATAAATTTAACATTGAAGTTATTAAAGGAGATATATTCGTGATTTTGGACAGCGAATTATCTTTTAAGTTAAATGTGTAGAAATTGTTAAAATTGGGATAGTGATTATATTCACGATTTTGGACAGTGAATGTATTGTTAAGTAAAATGAACTTGTTTTGGGAAAGCGATATTTGAAATGAAGTGATTGTTTTAAAAGATGTTTTAAAACGTGTGAATTACCGAAATCATAGATTTCAACATTTATTGTTGAAATAGACGTTTTCGGAAAATAAGGAGATGATGGACTATAACACTGTTGTTATAGTAAATGATTTCCGAAAGGAAATGTTTTTTTTATGTAGTATTGGGATTTATATACCTATCTTAATTTCGAATCCCTATACTAGTGATTTTGAGTCGTCGTAACGATGTTTTACGTAACATTCGTTTTGACTCAAATAAAATGTGTTTAAAGAATGATTTCCTTAAAGAATGAAATATATACTTAAATTTTGATTTAAGTATATCGAATATTTTCAAATGTTGAAAATAAATGATTTGTGAAATACTTATTATTAAATAAGTATGGAAATGCTTTTCCAATATGAAATGAACTGTTTTGAGATTTTATCTTCAAAGATAAAATGAAATGGGAAATTGATTTGAAATTGTTTTCAAATGATTAAGTGTGGGAATTTTATATCTAGTAAAGATATTTTTGGAAGATGAAATAATTTGGAAATTTATTTGGAATCTGATGATGTTGCGCATCTTTATTGATAGTTAAATAACCGACTATCAATATTTACCTTTAGATAGGTATTTGTTGTGAATTGGATGAATTTGAATGCCACACTTATTTTTGAATAATCGCTCACTATTCGGGTTAGCCGGGAAAGGACCATGGGGTCGTATAACCCATTCCGAATATGTGATACGTCGTTATGAATCGCATTTGAAGACCGGTGTTGAAGACCGGATATTTTTGAAAACGGAAGGATTACCGTCGAGTTACTCTACATCGGCTGATCTCCGGTTTAGAGGTTTTATCACCCTTAGTGACGGGAAGTCCGGACGTGATTAGAAATTTATCCGGAAATGCAAGGGCTTCGTGAGAAGTGCCTTCGGTTCTGTTCGATCCCGGAACAGACTTGTATGGATTGTGTGTCTGACGTTACAATTTGAGATATAAAGCTGATTTCTTTCAAATACATTTCTGTTGGTGGCGGAGAATTTATTCTCTTAGCTTAACACCCTTCTCTGAGACGTACGAGCTCAGAGGTTATGTAGTTGAAATTTATCAGCGATATATCCCAATTTGGTAACGTGGCATACTGAGTGTTGCTGTGAAATGATCAGTGTTTGATCATTTGTGATATGATCATTTGTTTGATCTTATATCTTTGTGATCATAGGTTGATCATTTTGTTTGACCCGAAGCAGGGCTTTTTGAGAAAGCGTAGCTTTGTGGACGAGACTTCGTCGAGCCTCACACCCCGGAAATGGTCGAAACAGGAAGAATGCGGCAAGGTTCTAGGGAGTAGCGCCCCTTAGTGTATGTCATTCCTTCTGGATAAAGGTGGTATCATGGTATGGAGCCCAGATACTTAACCTCTGTGGTTACTGCATTATTTTTTTCTATGTGGTTTGTTGCGAATCGGGGATCCTCGGGAAGATCGGTGACGATCGGGGGATGGCATACGCGTGTCAGTAGTTACCTATTTTTGCAGAGGTAACCCGGCCTTGTGTTGGCAGAGATCCGGTTAGGTTCTCGGGTCGTCTATTCCAGGGACGTACCCATCGTGGATAGGAAGTTCCTTAGCCTGACCATTTGTTGGAAATCCAAAGAAACAATACGAGCCTTTACGATTTCAATTGTATAACCTGTCTCCTCAGGAGGCAGCTATAGCAGGCATAATATAATGGTACCTATGCTGGCTAAGATTTATATTCTACTTTCGAAATGTTTTCCACTATGCACTAATAATAATATCCAAAATGATTTGATTTTGCGTAGTAAGCATCTTTGACTATCATAAGAAGAAATCTCCTCCAAGTCTGCGTTTGCATTGTGTGTGTGGTGGGAGGTCTTATGGTAGTTTCATTTTCCAAAAGCATTGCGAATTGACATTAAAGTTTTCCTGTTGTTTATTTTAAAGAATAACTGTTTTTACGATCTCACACCAGTCACCATGACTGACTCGGAGTTATTGTTCCCTTCTAAACTCTGGGTGCCCACCAATTTCCACACGGGCAGCCTAGAGTTATGTTATCAGGATATTCTGGATATTCTGGAGCTTTGGAAGCAAGCTGGATGGCGAGACGTAGTATTTGTATCTGATAGTATTTATTCCGCTGTGTATTCTGTATGAGGACAAGTTTATATAACTGTCCATTGTTGTACTGAGTTGTATAGTGACTCTGATGATTGATGTATGTTATAAAATGATATAGTTCTTTGTTTAAAGATTATTCATTTATCTATTATATATTGTTCCGCTGCGATGTGTAAGATTCTGATATTGTTTTCTGTTTCTGCTCTTGTTCTGTTGTTGTTCTTCTTTCTTTTTCTTCTATCTTCTTCTTCTACTTTTTTTCTTTTTCTTTAAACCATAACTTTTCGAGTTTCCGGCATTCGATGGCTCAGCAGTCGATAAAGTGAGTATCGATGTTGAATTTTCGAAAGTCGAAAATTTTCGGGATGTTACAAGTGGTATCAGAGCATATGGTTAAGCGACAACCCTGCTCTGTTGGGTGTTACTCATTAGAGATAGAGTCAGTAGTACTCTAGAATGAGTTTGAGTGTAATAATAGATATGAGCGCGTATTTGTTAGTGAATATAAAATTGTTTTATATTGTGATGATTGGTTTGTTGAGTGGTATATGGATTCTGGTCGGTATTGTCCGTACAACTTTATCGATAGGGATCTCTAAACACTTGTATAGAACAATTCGGCACAATATTGTTTTAAATAGGGTAAATGAAATAATTTTGCCCAAAACTATTTTTGTATAGAAAAGAAATGTTTTTTTTGAAGTACTATAGTATATGGTTGCATGGTTGTAAAAGGTGATAATATTTATCTATTATCATTGAAATTAAATAAAGAAATTGAAATCAAAACTCCAAAGTTAAGAAATAAATTCACAAATAAATGAAATTTAAAGAATGTAAATTATAAATGTGATTTGTAATTTGAAATAGAATTCCAGAGAAGAATTTGAAAATTTTGGAGATTTGGAAAGTTTAAATCATTTTTGGTTTGAAAATGATATTCAAAGGATTTTGGGAAAAATGTTTTGAAGGAATGAAAAGCTCTAAACTCTTTTCGGTCGCTGGAAAATAACTTCGATGATGACCGCGGCATCGTTGGTGTTCATTTTCGGGTTTCCAAAAGAGGAATTGCTGCCAAATCGTTTTAAATGGAAGTTGTTTTGGAAAATTGAGTTTTGTTTTGAAAATTCAAAAGGTAATTTGAATTGTTTTCAAAAATGGTTTTGAAAAAGTTGGAAAAGACTCAGGAATGCTATATAAAAATATTTATGAAATATTATGAAGTTGATAACTTGTAAAGTTTAAAGTTTAAATAAAAATCCATTTAATGGATGAAATTTTAAATATGAATTGGAAGCATAAGGAAACGAATTCATATATAAATAAAATGGTAAATATGAATTGTAAATGTGATTTATAAATGAAAATGGAATTCCAGATAGATATTGGAAAATTTAAAAATTCATTAATGAAATGAATTTGTAATATGAATGTATAGATGATTTTATAAATCAAGATGTAAATAAGTCGAAGACTTATAAAATATTTGAAATTTGATTAGAATGGAATTCAAATTGAAAACGAATGTGAATTAGTGAATGTAAACTAACTGGAATTGAAATTGAATGTTGGAAGCAAATCTGAATTTGTTAGTAGATTAGAATTTGAAATGAATTAGTAATTAAAACTAATTTAAAAATGATATAAGCAGTTATATTGAAAATTTTGTAATTGAATGTACGAAATGGTTTGAATATATGCTACTAGATATTATGGCTAGTAGGATATACAGGTGTTATAAATTGGATTTGATCTTCAAAGATAAATTTGAATTGCTCGAAAAAGGTACGTATTTGAATTCCAATATGAGTTTTTGCTGATTTCTTGTCTAGCCGCTTGGCTTTTTCTTTTTCTTTTTGGAATCTGAGAGTCCGTAGGGACGTTTTGTAGTCGTACCGTATTAGCCGCGCAAAGGAGACGCTGGCGAAATTTTCTGGAAATTTAAGGCGTTAGAATATTTTTGAGAAATTTGAAAATTTTGAAAACTAAGTTATGATTTGAAAACTTAGTAAAGATTTTGTGAGAAGTTAACTATGAATTTTGGAGAAGTTAAACACTTAACAGAGTTGAAAATCTAATTTGAACGGTTTGTTTTGGAAAGTTAACGGATTTTGTATCTTCTTCCTAACTTGTAATTTCGAGGACGAAATTCTTTTAAGGGGGGAAGTCTGTAACGACCCAGAAATTTTGATAATTAAAATTCGAATATTTAATTGATTTTAAATATTAATAAATGGAATTTAGAAGTCGAATGATTTATTTTTCGAATATTGGGTTTTAATTTGATAATTTAATCGATATATTAAATAGTGAAATTCAAGTGATAATTTAAAAATTGAGATTAAAATGATTGAAATTGATTTGGAAAATTTTATTTAATCATACTGGAGTTATAGAAAGGTTATAGAACTTTCAGAAGCGAATTTGGAGTTAATATGTGAAAATTGAATATTTTAATATTTAATTATCGACTGTAAAAATAGCCAATTTTCGAACAGTCTCAGAATTGAACGAGACCAGTTCCATTGGATCCGTAATAGTTAGTTATTATCGGATTTCAATTTTCGTAGCAATCGGGATTGTCGATTGACCGTGGCAGATCGAAACGCATTGAAATTATTTTAATTTTTATTCGACGAGTTAAAATAGTCATTTTTCAGACAGTGTCGGATTTCGACGAAACCAGTTTCATCGGATCCGTAATGTGATATTATTGTAAGATTTCAAATTTCGTAATTTTTGGATTTACCATTTGTCCGGTACAAATTAAAACGCCTCGAAATCGATTTAAATCGGTTTAATTTAAATTGATCGTTTTTCTCCGTATCTCGCTCAGATGTCCGAATTAGCTCCCGAAACACATTCCATTGCGTTCGGAACGCGGGGTAAACCTTAGAAACGTCAGCTGGCACGCTCGAATCGGAGTTCGGAAAAATTCGATGAATAGTAAATCGTGAAATTTTCTATAAAAGCACTTCATTTTCTTCATTTTGCAAACAACAACTAGGGTTTCCTCTAAGACGTTCAGCCGCCACCATTGTAATACACGGTTGAAAACCTTCCTCGTTCTTCCTCGAATTCCTCCAAATCCACTCACCAATTCGAAAGGCTGTCAACTAGAAAAATGTCGGGCTCATCGAGACGAAGACATCCATACGGTGATGATCATGTGAAGTGAATCGACAAGGCGGCAGTTCGAGCGTGAAGTCACGGCATTCCTTTACGTTTTTCGAAGGCAGGGGATTGCCGAGTGCGACGGCACTCACGGCGGGGGTGCGCGCTGGGTAGGGCTTCGAATAGCCGGTCTCCGATCGAAGTCTAGTAGGACGTGGAGGGTACGGCTATAGGAGTTCGAACGTGGGTTTTGGGTTCTCGGTCGCGTGAAACGCCTGGGAGGAAGAAGAACGTGCAACGGCCAGATGCTCATCTCGAAAATCAACGGTCTAGATCTCCTGTAGGTTTAAAATTATGAAAGAAAATGTAAATTAGATTATATTAAAAGTTGTAATGTTTAAAATGCAATATCTCTTTCTTACGTGATCAGAAAATGACGAAACGAAGTGCGTTGGAATCGTCTTGACGTGCACTACGCAATGCAACTAATTTGGAGTCAATTGGAGTCATTGAAAATTTCGGGTAAAATTAAACGCGCGTTTAATTTTATTCGAAATAAACGCTGAAATCAGAATTGAAATCAAGGTGAGATCTTCTCACTCAAATTGAATGTGGAATTTTTACAGTTATTGATTGATGATTGACTGTTTGGATGTGATATTAGATATTATAGGATATATCTATATATATAGCAATATATACATATTGGCATATGTATATATTGGATTGATGATTTCCCGCCTCGTATAGCGGATGAGACCCTATTGCGCCGTTAGTAAGCGGATTTATAAAAACCCATATACCGCGATAATTCCGTACTGGAGCGGAATTGGTATTGTGCTAACATCTGTGGATGCAGGGAAACAGGTTGGAGGGATCCGACTGGATTCCTCACCGTATTGATTATTTACAGATATTTTGATATATTCTGTTATCATATGATGATATATGATATTTGACTGTTGTGATGGACTGATTGGTGTTGTTGCATCATCGGATTCAGTTTTGAAATGTAAAAATAACGACTTTTAATTTAAAAGGATGTTTAAAGTGATTTGTAGAAATATACGTTTTATTGAAATTTTTGAATTGGTTTATTTTAAATAAATAAATGTTAAAATTTTAAATGTTAGTAAAATTTTGATTTTTGTGAAATACGACAAAAATGTTATTTTTGAAATAAACAATTGATAAGGATTATGAAATAGTTTAAATTGGAATTGTTGAAGTATTTTAAACAATTCATATAAAAAGATTTATAAAAATTGATATTTTTATAAATTAAAAATATTGGAATTTTGAAATGAGTTTTATTAAGTGTTAAAGTCAAATAAAAATGGATTCCATAAGTGGATAGAAATTTATAGATTTATAAATTGTGAAGTTATTAAATGAATAGATTTTGTAAAACAAAAAGATTTATAAGCAATTATCTTATAAATCGGATTTTGACATTTAGATGAGAAATGAATAGATGTTGTAAATAAATGAATTATAAGTTCTTAACTTATAATATAGACTTCCGGTATATAATTGAGTTATATAAGTTGAATTGGATAATTTAGAAATCGAAGTTTTATAAATAGAAAATGGGATTTATAAACATTGTTTTATAAATTCAAAATCAATAGAATTTGATAAATTTAACATTGAAGTTATTAAAGGAGATATATTCGTGATTTTGGACAGCGAATTATCTTTTAAGTTAAATGTGTAGAAATTGTTAAAATTGGGATAGTGATTATATTCACGATTTTGGACAGTGAATGTATTGTTAAGTAAAATGAACTTGTTTTGGGAAAGCGATATTTGAAATGAAGTGATTGTTTTAAAAGATGTTTTAAAACGTGTGAATTACCGAAATCATAGATTTCAACATTTATTGTTGAAATAGACGTTTTCGGAAAATAAGGAGATGATGGACTATAACACTGTTGTTATAGTAAATGATTTCCGAAAGGAAATGTTTTTTTTATGTAGTATTGGGATTTATATACCTATCTTAATTTCGAATCCCTATACTAGTGATTTTGAGTCGTCGTAACGATGTTTTACGTAACATTCGTTTTGACTCAAATAAAATGTGTTTAAAGAATGATTTCCTTAAAGAATGAAATATATACTTAAATTTTGATTTAAGTATATCGAATATTTTCAAATGTTGAAAATAAATGATTTGTGAAATACTTATTATTAAATAAGTATGGAAATGCTTTTCCAATATGAAATGAACTGTTTTGAGATTTTATCTTCAAAGATAAAATGAAATGGGAAATTGATTTGAAATTGTTTTCAAATGATTAAGTGTAGGAATTTTATATCTAGTAAAGATATTTTTGGAAGATGAAATAATTTGGAAATTTATTTGGAATCTGATGATGTTGCGCATCTTTATTGATAGTTAAATAACCGACTATCAATATTTACCTTTAGATAGGTATTTGTTGTGAATTGGATGAATTTGAATGCCACACTTATTTTTGAATAATCGCTCACTATTCGAGTTAGCCGGGAAAGGACCATGGGGTCGTATAACCCATTCCGAATATGTGATACGTCGTTATGAATCGCATTTGAAGACCGGTGTTGAAGACCGGATATTTTTGAAAACGGAAGGATTACCGTCGAGTTACTCTACATCGGCTGATCTCCGGTTTAGAGGTTTTATCACCCTTAGTGACGGGAAGTCCGGACGTGATTAGAAATTTATCCGGAAATGCAAGGGCTTCGTGAGAAGTGCCTTCGGTTCTGTTCGATCCCGGAACAGACTTGTATGGATTGTGTGTCTGACGTTACAATTTGAGATATAAAGCTGATTTCTTTCAAATACATTTCTGTTGGTGGCGGAGAATTTATTCTCTTAGCTTAACACCCTTCTCTGAGACGTACGAGCTCAGAGGTTATGTAGTTGAAATTTATCAGCGATATATCCCAATTTGGTAACGTGGCATACTGAGTGTTGCTGTGAAATGATCAGTGTTTGATCATTTGTGATATGATCATTTGTTTGATCTTATATCTTTGTGATCATAGGTTGATCATTTTGTTTGACCCGAAGCAGGGCTTTTTGAGAAAGCGTAGCTTTGTGGACGAGACTTCGTCGAGCCTCACACCCCGGAAATGGTCGAAACAGGAAGAATGCGGCAAGGTTCTAGGGAGTAGCGCCCCTTAGTGTATGTCATTCCTTCTGGATAAAGGTGGTATCATGGTATGGAGCCCAGATACTTAACCTCTGTGGTTACTGCATTATTTTTTTCTATGTGGTTTGTTGCGAATCGGGGATCCTCGGGAAGATCGGTGACGATCGGGGGATGGCATACGCGTGTCAGTAGTTACCTATTTTTGCAGAGGTAACCCGGCCTTGTGTTGGCAGAGATCCGGTTAGGTTCTCGGGTCGTCTATTCCAGGGACGTACCCATCGTGGATAGGAAGTTCCTTAGCCTGACCATTTGTTGGAAATCCAAAGAAACAATACGAGCCTTTACGATTTCAATTGTATAACTTGTCTCCTCAGGAGGCAGCTATAGCAGGCATAATATAATGGTACCTATGCTGGCTAAGATTTATATTCTACTTTCGAAATGTTTTCCACTATGCACTAATAATAATATCCAAAATGATTTGATTTTGCGTAGTAAGCATCTTTGACTATCATAAGAAGAAATCTCCTCCAAGTCTGCGTTTGCATTGTGTGTGTGGTGGGAGGTCTTATGGTAGTTTCATTTTCCAAAAGCATTGCGAATTGACATTAAAGTTTTCCTGTTGTTTATTTTAAAGAATAACTGTTTTTACGATCTCACACCAGTCACCATGAATGACTCGGAGTTATTGTTCCCTTCTAAACTCTGGGTGCCCACCAATTTCCACACGGGCAGCCTAGAGTTATGTTATCAGGATATTCTGGATATTCTGGAGCTTTGGAAGCAAGCTGGATGGCGAGACGTAGTATTTGTATCTGATAGTATTTATTCCGCTGTGTATTCTGTATGAGGACAAGTTTATATAACTGTCCATTGTTGTACTGAGTTGTATAGTGACTCTGATGATTGATGTATGTTATAAAATGATATAGTTCTTTGTTTAAAGATTATTCATTTATCTATTATATATTGTTCCGCTGCGATGTGTAAGATTCTGATATTGTTTTATGTTTCTGCTCTTGTTCTGTTGTTGTTCTTCTTTCTTTTTCTTCTATCTTCTTCTTCTACTTTTTTTCTTTTTCTTTAAACCATAACTTTTCGAGTTTCTGGCATTCGATGGCTCAGCAGTCGATAAAGTGAGTATCGATGTTGAATTTTCGAAAGTCGAAAATTTTCGGGATGTTACACAGACTATGATATTTTGTATCTGTTTTGAGATTATTTATATAGTAGCTTCATGAACTACTATGGTATTTTATTTCCGCTGCGAGTTATTCTAATATTCTATGTCTGTGATTCTGCGTTTGATTTTATTTGCTCTAAATTTTCTTAACAATCCACTGCTTTGAAGTATTCGAGTCTGACATATGTGGATTTATTGTCGATTTGAATGGTCCAAAATAGTGGGATGTTACGTTTGGTATCAGAGCTTTGGTTTTAGGCGAACCTTAGCCTGCGGAGAAAAAACTCATTAGAGATAGGGTAGAAATACCCTAGAATGAGTGAAATCAATCTTAGAATCATTTCTTTGTGAGAGAACGTATTTTCAAAGTATAAAATGATTTTCAAAGGATTTCCAAAGATTACTTTGATATAAATTTTCTTGTTTTGAAAGCAAAAAGTTTTCTAGACCTTATTCCTTTCCTTGTCCACCTTGTTGGTAATTTCTTGGTTAGGATTCTCATCGATTAGGATTCCTTTGAATTTTGGAACGCTCCCACTTGCTCTGAAATCCATTCTTGTCTTCCCATATTTGTATTCTTTTGATTTTGGAGCATTCCATAACTCCACTTCGAATGACCTCTATAATAATTGACGATTCCGCCAATCTTTGAATGGTTTGTAAAGGGGTGAAACTCCCTTACAATTGGCATTGATCCAACGGAGATTTATATACCCTCGGCTTAGATGCTTCTATCTTTTGCTATGCCGAACTCCATCTCTGGCAATCGAATGTCGATTTTCCTTAGAATTTTGCATCGATCATATTCCTGAAGTCACGGTAGACCCGGTTAAGATCACCACGATTTATATAAGTATGTCCATCTACTATTTTGTAATTAATTATTCATCTTCGTTCGAGCCTATCTTCGAATCAGAATTCTATTTGATTAGAGTTCCTCTAATTTGAATCTCTATCTTTGTTTGAAATCCATTCTTGAATCATCCCTTAAAAAATTTGTGTTGTTTGTATTTTAGAAATTGTTTATATATCAAAATTATTATTTTGATAAGAATGATTATATTTTATATTTAAGAGTGAAATGTTTCAGATAAGAATTATATACCTTTTAAAAACTAGAATTTGAAGTTTCGAAAGGATTTGAAATTTTGGAAATTATATAAGAAATTGATTTATATAAAAATGATTTATAACTGAAGGGTTTTGAATTTGAAAATTTGAGAGATTGAACTCTGGCATTTTGGAAACTGGTTTTAAGATTTTGAAATATATAATAGTACGATTTGAAAGTATCTTCCGAATAAGAAACGTTTCAAATGACTTTAAATGAGTACCAATGATTTCAAAGAAATTTCAAAGAAGTTCTCAAGAAAATAGAAGTCCAGAACCCACTTATGTCGCTGGAGAATGATTTCGGTGATGAGTACACGCATCATCAACACTGATTTTCGAGTTTCAGAGTGGGGGAGAGGCCACTTCAGTAACTTTGCTATGCGATTGATTTTGTGAAACCAATTTTGATTTCGAATTTCGAAGTATGATTTGATATTCGAAAGATATATGTATATATATTTGAAACAGTTTGAATGAGCCCGGTGTTCAGCCCTCGAGTTTTGGATTTGATTTGGTATAACCCTATCTTTTGAAATTGATTTACTGATTTGTTGCTGATTTCCAACTCTTGGATTTGAAATTTGATTTCTCTGACTAGTTTGAATGTTCGAACACTTCCAAATCAAGGTTTAATTTTCAAAGCTAAGAAATTTCGAAAGTATAAATTATTTGATAAAGTATATAAGTTTAGTTTTGTATGTTTACATATGAAGTAATATGATTTAATAAGTTTGCAACTGTTTTGTTAAGTAAATAAATAAGACTATTTTGAATTATACTAATATGAAATTTAGTTTTGAAATGTTTTGAATAAAAATTTAGTTTTAAATGTTTTAACTTAGTAACGTCTTTTATAAAACTATTTATATATATAATGATAATACTTTTCAAAGGGTAAAGTAGATCTTTCAAATAATAATAATAATAAATAAATATTTTAAAGGATTTAAAGGGAGGGTTATAAACTTGGTAATCATTTTTGGGGTATAATTGATTTTGAGAAAAAGATTTGATTTCGAAAATAGATTGGGATTTAAAAACCCAGTATTTATTTGATATCTATATATTTTCAAATATAGAGTTTATAATGATTCAGGTTGGATAGATAAATTTGAGATTGATTTGAAATTATATTTATTTAAGAATTATACTTAAATAAGTTTGATCTGAAATTTATTAAAAATTGAAATTTCAAAGATATGATTTTATAACTTGGATTTGATTAAAAGTGACTTAAATGCATATTTCAAATTTATATAAATTTGAATGAGAAATTTTGTTTATTTAAATTTGAAAATTGAGGTTGTATTTAGATGTTATTGAAATGATTAAGTAAATATTTCAAACTAAATAATAGGAAAGTGAATTTGAGATATAAATGAAATTATCAAATTTAGTTTTGAAATATTGAATATATAAAGCTTTGAAATATATTGAAATTGAAATGGCTTATTTTGTGGTTCACATCTGTATTTGAAATCGATAAAATTTGAAATGGTTTATTGAGAAACTGAATTGAATTGAAATTTGAGGATTTGAGATTGGATTAAATTTGAATTTAGGAATCTGAGTTGAGTTGAATCGATTTGTGAAATTTGAAGAAAACGTTGTATTATATAAAGTATTTTAAAACTATTTTATATTATTTTATAAACTATTTTTAATATAACTATTTCTAATATAAACTATTTTAAAAATACTAATTATTTTAATATAAATTATTTTAGCTTATTACTATTTATTTAAATATTTTATTTTATAAACTATTTTATTTTATATACTATTATTAATATCTAAACTGTTTGAAGGAAAGGGTTATGATTTCAAGTGTTATGATTTCCCAAGTTTGAATTTCAAAGTATTATGATTTCCAAAGTATTATTATTTCAAATTGTTTGGGTTCGAAAGTATTATATCCTTGAAAGTACTATGATTTTGGAAATGAATTTGTTTGACATAAAATATGTTGATTTGGAAACAAACTTGGATTATTTTCTAAACCTATTACCTTGGAACTTTAAAACTGAAGATATTTAGTTTGGAAGAAATAATTTGGTGAAATCGTATATGATTTTTGAAACTGAACTGATATTGAAACAAATTGAAATTGAGAACCTTATTTTACTAAATACTTGATTTGGGAGTTATCAAACTTATATAAAATTTATTTTTATAAGTATGATGTTGATTCGAAAACTATTAATTTGGAAAGGTACTCAATTTGAAAAGCGAAATCTTATATAATCGAAGTCTATATAAGTGTGATTTGATATACTATTGATTTTGGAAAGTATTTGATTTGAAATGAAATCTTATATATAATGGACTTTATATAAGTATGATATTTGAAATTTATTTGAAAAGGGTACTGTATGATACATATTTTCGAAGTAAAGATATGGAAAGTGCCTTCTGCTTGATATCCGCTTTGTGGCCACATTGTTGATTCATTCAATCGATATTATTCTCTTTGATTTGGTTTTCCGGATATGGTACTCGAGTGTCCATCGAATTCCATGGTGTTACCCATGGTCTTATGAATGCATAGCGTAATTCGCAGGGGTTGTGGCTGCCTACTGGTACTGATGTTTCCTGGGGGATCCAGGCGTAACCATTGTGTATCTGCGATTCTATGGGTCGTTTTGTAGCGTAATCCGCAGGGGCTGTGACTGCCTACGGGTACGGATGTTTCCTAGGGGATCCAGGCGTAACCATTGTGTATCTGCGGTCTACAGTTGTTATCATGGCGTAATTTGCAGGGGCTGTGACGGCCTACGGGTACGGATCTTTCCTAGGGGATCCAGGCATAACCATTGTGTATTTGCGATCCATGATTCGGTTTGATTCGGTTGATTTGTTTGGATTGTACTTTCCATATCGGTTTTGAAAGTTTTTCCAGTATTTTCACTGGGTGTTGAAACAAATCTACTAAATACTTAGAGAAATGTAGCTTTGCGCCTGATCAACGCATGGCCAGAGTCTACAAGAATGAGGATAAACTTGTTGAGACATCGAGTTATAAAAGTATTTTCAAAAGGAAAATTTGTTTCGATATAAAAGTATTTTATTATAAAAGTATTTTTATAAAGTATTATATAAAGGATATTTTGATCAATTCTCTTTCTAAATAATTTAAAATGTTTAAAAATATTGTTTGTTTATATACTACACGGTTTAATAGTAAATTTGTAGTGTTGAAAATATTTTAGAAGTTATTAATTAAATACAATATATTTAAAGAAAATGATTATTGATTTATTAATAACATTGAAAAGTATCTTGAGATAAATTAATAAATTTATGAATTATGGATTTAATGTTTTCAATAGCTTCTTTGTAAATATAAGTAATGATATAAATAATTATATTCAAATAAGTTTTCATACAATTATAAAGGTGTTATTTAAACATATAAATGGTATTTACAAAGGAAGCAAGAAATTTTACAAATGGGTTTAATCAAATTATTAAATATTAATTAATTTAAATTGAAATTTATACAGCTTTAAATTAATTGTTTATCCTTGCCTTTTAACCTATTTTTCTTTCTAGTTGTTTCTATTCTCCGACCTTCTTCCTATTCGAGGACGAAAAGTTTTGAGTGGGGGAGAGTGTAACAACCCATAAATTTTAACAAATATTTTAAAATTAATTTATTTGAAACTTTGATTTTTAAATCATCTTAAATTGAATTTTTGGGATTTTTCAATATAATTTTGGATTTTGTTTATATTTTATTTTCCAAATATAATAAAATAATGATTTTTTAGAAATATTATATTTTGTTCAATTTTGTCAAAACTTTTATTTTCAGTTGAAATTTGTAAATTTAAAATTTTACTCCAATCTTTTTCTTTGAAACAGTATTTGTTTCTGATATTTGTTCTACTTTTCGTTTTGTTAAATTTTGTTTTATACTTTTTAAAATTTGATAAAATTCAGCGTTTTACACGCAATTTTTCTCTGTATTTTCATTGTTCATTTTTCTATTTATTTTCCATCTTTTATTTGTTTAGGCTTTGAATTTTATTTGTGTGTTGAAATTGTTTTGATTTGGGCTTGTGATATTGGGCTTGGAAATTCAAAAGACTTAGGTTATTTTTTCTTTGGTTGCCTTTACATTTTCTTTAGCCGTTCATTCCACCTCTTAGCCGTTCAAAACTCTTCCATTTTCACGTACAAACATCACTTCCTCCTTTCACGTTCTCATTCATTCACTTGAGAAACAAAACTCAGTAAGTTTCCATGGCTCTCCCCTTCTCTTTTCTTTTTCTTCTTCTTTTATTTACAAACTTTGCTCGGCCTCTACCATATGACCACCAACCCTTGTCGACTTCTCCACCATCACCTCCACCACCACCTGTACGACCTCACCATGATCTAACCCAGACCTAGCCGTGACCACCATGATCCAAAAATCCATCACATAATTGCCTTGAAAACCTTAACCAAACTCCACTATACATAATCCACCATCTCCTTGTAGCCTCAGCCACCACCACCACTGCCATCTCCTCCAGCCCATGACATCACAATTGACCTTAGTCGCACCACCTGGTGATGATGACCTGACCTAACCAAGCCCAAGCACCCAGGCCGAACCATGTTTGCTATGGCCAAACCCACTTGAACCCCAAGACCTTTCATTTCCTTGCCTCTTTGCCTTCACAACCCCTACCTCTTCATATTCCAATCCATAGCCATGCCTTTGTGACCATAGCTGAGCCTAGTTGCTTCAAATTTTGACCATGGCAGAGCACAAACCAAAGTGGTCGAGTCCTATGGTGATGTGGCCGAGCCCACTTACTTGACTCAAGTCTTGTTTTCCACTTGTTCTTTCCTTTTGCTTTGTTAATTCTTATATTTCTTTTGTGATTCGTCTATACTTATATTTGTTTTATTTTATATGTTGCAAGATCTGAATATTGGCTCATCATCTTCTCCTCGAAATTGATTCGTGCTTTGTCGTGCTTTGTCATGCTTTGCGTAGTTTGGATTTGTGTTTGGATTTGATCTCTAGCTTTAAAAAGGTGAGTTTATCACTCTCGATAAATCGTACTTATATAAACGTGAAACAATGTCACTTGAATTGTAGTAGTTGATATGCTTTGTTGTATGCTCACCTTTGCCTGTTATCTGACATTATATGATGATATTACCTAATTATATACCTGTTGCATCACCTGACATCATATGATATGTTTTACTGTTTATTTATTTTCTGTTTCTCACACTGCAAGTTCCATGTTAGTATAGAATCACTATGGGTTGAAATGATACATACTCGAACGGACTTTAGAATAGGGAAAAGTCGTTACAAGCTGAAATGATAGGCTTGAGCGATTTTTATTTGACTTGGGATTGCGGGTTTTGAAATGATAAAACCCGGAATGTTAACTGATTACGGATTGAAATGATATATTATCCGTATCTATTGACCTAGGTTAGAAATATTATACAGACCCGTGGTTAAATTTTAAAATGATTTTTCTAAAATTTTTAAGTATTTTAAATTTTAAAAATATGGATTTTTAACTTAAATTGGATTTAAATGATTTAATCAATGATTTCCTAAAAGTTAAAATTTTATAAGTTGATAAATGGTTTAAACTGTAATTCAAAATTTTGATTTAACTTAATAATTGAAATTTGATTAAAAATGGGATTTTAGAAATTATTAAGTATTTTTAAATGTAAAAATGTGAAATTTTGACTTAAATTGGATTTAAATGATTTAAACAGTGATTTCCTAAAAGTTAAAATTTTATAAGTTGATAAATGGGTTAAATTGTAATTTAAAATTTGATTTAACTTAATAATTGAAATTTGAGTTAAAATGGAAATTTTTAAGATTAACTTAGTAATTAAAATATTTATTTATTGAAATGGATACCTTTTTAAAATAAAAGAAAATATCAAGTTATTTCATAAAATAAAAGTTAAGCAACTTATAGTGAATTTTGACTTAATGTAAATGAATTATAATTTAATTGGATATTTATTAATAAAATGTTATTTAATTAAATTTATAAGTTAAATGATATCCTGATAAATAATTTTGAAAAGTGGAATAAGTTTGATAAGTTAAAATGATAAAAGTGGAAGATATATTGTTTAAAAATGTCATAGTTCAACTTATAACAGAAATTGTAGCATTCCAGAAATGTTGTGGTTTCAGTGTATTGTTTTTCAAATCTACTACTGTCTCTACAGCAACAACTTATAAGTGCTGCTGTTTCGAACAATGAACTGTTTCCAAATTACCACTGTATCTACAACAGCAGTTTATAAGTGTTATTGTTTCTGAATTGTGTTGTTTTTCAATTTTACCACTATACTTACAACAGCATTTTCTAAGTGCTGCGAATGCTGAAAATACAATGTTTTGAAATTGTTATAATTGATTGGATGAACTTAGGAAATGCTAAAATTTTGGGAATTGAACATTTGATTTGAAAGTATAATGACTTCATTTTAATGGTTTAAATGAATTGTTTTGATTTGAAATATACCATTTTGAAATTTATAACCACGGGTTATAATAACGGATGGATGTTATAAAGTGTGGCTAGAGGTGGGCAACTGCTGCAGTTTTGCGCTACCCTAGTCACATTAACACTATCATTTTGCATATTTGCTTTACTTTAGACATTATTATGATGGCGTATATTATGGCTTATTAGATAGTTAACGGATCCTTAAAGGATGGGCGATCCCAAGCATCCTTTAAGTTACCTGTGCATTGCTATTACAGTTCACTTGAGTTGGTTTACATTATATAAGTATGTATGTCCTGACTCGAGTGTTTTGTATTTTGCTTTATGCTCGGTTCAGCCTGAGTATCACAGCTTTAGATTCATCTTCTGGAGCTAGAGATTTTGCTGGAGCTTATTTATCTATCTGTCATCCATTTCCATTTCGGTTATTTCCTATTCAGTTGTGGTTATGTATTAGTGACTTATGTATTCAGACTTCTGTTGTATTTGCTTTTCAGACTATGATATTTTGTACCTGTTTTGAGATTATTTATATAGTATCTTCATGAACTACTATGGTATTTTATTTCCGCTACGAGTTATTCTGATATTCTGTGTCTGTGATTCTGTGTTTGATTTTATTTGCTCCAAATTTTCTTAATAATCCACTGTTTTGAAGTATTCGAGTCCGACATGTGTGGATTTATTGTCGATTTGAATGGTCCAAAATAGTGGGATGTTACAAGAATGTTCCTCTTATCTACCTGATCAGACATTCTTAATCTTCTATTCTTTCTATCCTATGTTAATCAAGTGCCTTTTCCATTTGTACACACTTTCAAAAGAAATTTAAGGAAAAGAACATGGAAAAGAACATCTAATTTTATAAGGTAGGAAATATCATACATTTCTCAAAAGAAAAACATTTGGACCAAAAAACTTTGGCTCAATAAATTTAAACTAAGAGTCCAAGGATGCAAAACCGTTTTAAGTTAGAACTTTCTAACTCAACTATTTATAAATTATAAATCTTTAAATTTCCTTGCTCTTTTCAAAAGAACAGCTTTCAAATTTATAAAGTAGAAGAAATCATAAAATAAAAGAATTTAAAAACGAAGAATCCAAAAGTTGAAAACTTTTAATTCAACAAATTGTTAAATTGAAAAGTTAACAAATGAGAACCTTCTTTTTTTTCAACTTTTCAAGTAATTAAAAATCATCCACCATTTTTTTTTTAAAATGTTTCACTACTTCATTCTACACTTTGGTAGTATATTTCCAAAGCTGTCAAAAATCACTTTATATCAAAAAAATTCAACTTACAACACATAAGATTTCACTTAATAATCTTCCAAAAAAGCTCATTCAAAAATTTCAAGGAGTTTTCAAAAACCTTTTTCCACTTTCTTTCTCAAGGGATAGGATTTTAAAAACTGGCTTCGATTGTTCTTCCCTTTAAACTCCCTGCTCAATCATCTAATCTAGTTATCTTCTTGTAGTGATTAATGTTCACCTTCTTACGAAAGCTTGTTTCACTACTACATTCCTTACTTTTGTATGAATACTATGCCTTATAACATCTAACTATTACCTAACATTTATATTTACTACTCTCATAAACGTCACTTTGTCCATATTAAATGGTTGCTAGCTTAACGGACGTTTCCTAAAGACATTTATTTGCCTATTCAACTTTACCTATTTAACATCTTCATTATCTTCTAATGATTACCTTAATGGTCTCCTTAAACTATTTAATTTCTTGTGCCTCCTTACTTATTGCACATACATTACCTACTAAATTTTGGAGCTACTATTTTTTCTTCTACGATTCCTATCCCTATTATTCAATATGCTTATAGGGTCCACAATGATAAGGAAGTCTAGGTCCAACAAAGAAGCATAAATTCAACTCTATTTATTTTTCTAACTCATAGTTGCTTCGCCCATCCTTTCAAAATATTGTAACAACTACTTATATAGTAGGAATTTATAGAGTTAGGCATAACTCAAAATAAGTATACATATGTATATGGTAAGGTTTTTGAAAAATAATTTCAAAAATAATAAATATGCCACTCATACGTATACTTTTACCTGTTGATCGAGTAACCTAAGCTCTGATACCAAATGTAATAACCTGCACCGAAACATACCTAAATTCCAACCCAGAAAAGGCTCACTGAAACTTAAGCCCATTCTAAAGCTGGCTGTTAGTTCATAAAAAGAAAAACTATACATAGCTATCTATTTATTCTTTTGGAACTCACAATAGAAGAAATAAAAAATAATAACAATAATAGTACCCATTTATTTCAAATTATTTCAGATGTCATAATACAAAACAACAGCCATTACAACATTTTGATCGAAAGTAAATTTCATGGGTACAATAGAAAATAATATGAAAAGATAGATAATAACTACCACAAGCTTCACTCTCGCCATCTTCAAGCATTATCAATCCTTCTCTAACCTATGTTGTAATGAGGAGGGAGTCAGAACAACAAGTGTCTGGTGAGTAGAAATCTCGAGCCTTACTATTTCAGTATGTGGACTGTATAATTTAAATAAGAACATGTTTTACATATCCAAACCATTTAATACTTCATATAAGGAAAGGAGGAAGGTCCTTAACAACCACTTAATAACTTCCATTTTCGAAGCAGGTTTCTTAATCCCATAACCCATAACCAACTTCATAAATGTCCAACAATGCGAGAAATAGTACCCAAGCCTCATAACACCTTCTATGGGAAAATAGGTAAACTCTGGCCATTTAAGACCACAATTGAGGCAGACCCCATGTGGCGACCCACATTTTAGACCCCGGGGAACAATGCTTAATACATCCTTGGTATTCGTGTGTCATTGCCCAAGCGTTCGAAAGATAAGTTGTCTTGGGGTAAAATAAATAATAAAACAAGACAGAATAGAAAAAACCTCACAACGGAATGATTATATATAATACAAAATGATATAGTACAAAAGGTTACTCCTTACATGGAACTATCAAAGTTAAACAAAAGTACTACATCTAATAGATTTGCAACTATACATTCTGGCTTGTCATTTTTAGATACAAAATACATCTTTGTAATCATACATCAAATAACTAGATAACTAAGGAGCCGCTAGCTCATATGTCGTCCTCAAAGAGCTCAAAAGAGAAACCTGATATTCTCGGAATACTCAAATAGAATTGAGTACTCGAGAGTTTAGGGAAAATAAACAACTCGGCTCAGACAATATGTCTAGGATGAGTAAAACTCTAAAACAAAAGGGAGTGTATTTAACAATAATATGTGGGATAACACCGCTAACATGGAATGGGTTTTCTCCCACATAAACAACAACCAAACATAAGAATGGAAAAGAACAATAGGAAACAAGTCCAAATATAGATGATGGGCAAAAATGGTATAAAGATTAAGACTTGAAAGAATGGAAATAGTCTGAACAAAATCCAAACTGGACAGAATGGATAAAACAAGATAATAGTCCAAATCTGATAGAATAGACAAAACTAATAATTAAACATCATGAAGAGTGGTTGACTCTTCCCGCTGCAATTATAGAAAAACAATTCGAAGGTTCGAATCAAATAAGGAAAGGAAACTCTCCAACAAATGATTAGGAGGGGGCACCCCCTTAAAAGAATGGAAAAGAACAATAGGAAACAAGTCCAAATATAGATGATGGGCAAAAATGGTATAAAGATTAAGACTTAAAAGAATGGAAATAGTATGAACAAAATCCAAACTGGACAGAATGGATAAAACAAGATAATAGTCCAAACCTGATAGAATAAACAAAACTAATAAACATTGTGAAGAGTGGTTGACTCTTCCCGTTGCAATTATAGAAAAACAATTTGAAGGTTCGAATCAAATAAGGGAAGGGAACTCTCCAACAAATGACTAGGTGGGTGCAACCCCCTTAAAAGAAGTAAACCTCTAGAATATACTTGAAAACCCAGGGAACTCCAAGCTGGACCCAGCCAATACTTACCGAGAATCCGAGCATTTCACATCTAAATGCGCATAACCAAATCCAATTTAGATGAGATGTGAAGATACCCTAATTTGAGCAACCCCACATAACTTGGCTCCAAAAAAATGCGCTTTGGTTTAGTCATTTCCGACAAAGGATAAGAAAGCTCAACGGAGCAACAAATCATCTTAGAATGACGATAATAAAGAAGCTGAAGTAACCGATAGTCGAGAAACCAACCATCGAGGATATAAAATGATTATATATGAAAATTAAGTCTTATATACTTACCACCACTCATCGAATTCAAACTTGTATTATTTCTTGGTTAAAAATAATACCGGACAAGTTAAGGTAGTGTTACCTCAAAGTCATGTCTCACGATTATTCTTAACTTTCGAATAGTGACAAGTCTACTTCTTCGACGTTTAAAGTTAAGCATATAAATAAATCAATTCCATATAAGTGATATCGCTTTTTGGAAATTAATTCATTTCCATAAACGAATCAAACTTTTTCTTTTAAAAACCAAATTCATGTTTAGCTTCACATTATAAGTATTAGCTTTAAAACACTTTGTTAAAAGAGTTTACTAACTTTAAACAACATTATAAAAAAAGGAGTTAATAACTTAAAACATCCTCATTACATTGATTAATTAACTTTAAAACTTCATTAATTCAGTTGATTGATTGACTTCAATAGCCCTTAATTCAAAAGAAGTTAATCATCTTTAAACATCGTTAATTTAATTAATTAATAAAAAATAATTATAATTCATTGAAATAAATAAATTAATTAAATTATCATTATTAAAAATGAATAGCAAACTAAAAACATCCTTGTTACTTTGATAAATTCACTTTTGAAACTCTATTAATTAAGTTGATAAATTAACTTTAAATGCCTTTAATTGAAAGGGTAAATTACCTTTAAAATGTCATTAATTCTATTAATTAGTAATATTTAAATATAATTAATTAAATTAATTGATAATTAATTAAATATCATTATTTAAAATGATTAACAACTTTAAAACATTATCAACGAAAAGATTACCTAAAGTAAAAACAAATAGATTTATTTTAAAAATCATTAATTAAAAAGATTAATTAATTTAAAAAAATCATTAGAAAATTGATTAATTAACTTTAATTTATCATTATTAAATGATTACTTATCTTTAAACATCATTAAATAAAATGATTAATTAATTTTAAAACATCATTAAATAAGTAATTAGTTAAATTTAAAACACATCATTAATAAGTTAATTAGTTAACCTTAATCCTTATTAATTAAATAATTAATTAAATTAAATAATCATTATTAAAATAATTAATTAAATTTGGAATCATTATTATATCAAATTTTTCTTAACTTGTAAAACTAATCCAAGCACGAAGATGAAACCAAATGGTTTCGATAAAAGGTGTTTTTCCAAAAGTGCCAATATAACGACTATCGCTATATGGATGTTACTACCAAACATCCATTCGACATTGTCGAAACCAGATTGAGTGAAAGACAAAGAAGAATGAGAGAAAGAAAGTGCTAGCAAGACCTTTCAAAGGAGTCGAAGGGATGCAACAACCAAAGACTAAAAGTATCAGAAGCTTACGAAGAGGTTGAAAGGGTCGAAAGCACGCTTCTGCTTCAGTACACACTTTTCGAAGCAGGTGTTTCTGCTTGCATGAAGACCTTTCGCATAATTTAAAGGAACAGCTTTCGAAGACAATGCATAACAACCCTTCATATGCGTGCCAAACCTTTCGAGTCCAAAGGTTCCGCCTTAACTCAAATCACTCAGAAGCACACCTTAGTCAAAACAACCCTTTCAGAAGCAAATTCAAGCCTTTCGGACCGGTCGAAGCCTTTGACATCCAGGGAAGGTTTCGCATCAGGTTGCAAGCATATGTTTGGAAGCTACAAACAGCATCGAAACCATCACCGTTTCCACATCTTCGAAGCCCTTGGAAGCAACTCATCGACAAAGTCGAAAGCTCTTACAAAGCAACATAAAGAAGAGAAGGCGCAAATGCCCCTTTCGATGAAGACGGAGGTAGTTGAGCCCATTCAAAAGCATTGTAGAGGAGAGCGCAAGAACCGACGGAGTCGGAAGGCATCTGAAGCCACCTTTCGACCAGGTCGAAAGCACTAAGTCGAAAGGTGCTAACCTACATCTATAAATAAGACCCAAGGGGTCTGGTTTAGGGATCTGATCTCAGTCAATCGACACTTGTATTTTCTTAATTCCACAAACTTGTAGACACTAATTTGTAAATAGAATTGAGGAAAATTGATCAATAAAGGCTAAGTTGAGTTGATAAAGTGAAGACTTCAATATTCTTGATTACTTAGTTTTTTTGAAAGCTTTTATCTGTTCTGACTCTGTTTTCCAGTATCGACTCCATCGAAAGACATCTTCCGACTTGATTGAAACACCACCAACTTCAAGGAATGCTAATCCATAACTCCAAGACGTCTTTCACTGGACCTTTACCCTCTAGTGGATCAAAACCTTAACTCAAGCCAGTTTTACCTTTAATTCAAAGTCGGAACCCAAGTCACTTAAGAGTCTAGCTTTCGACATGGTTGAAACCATTCAGAACAAACCATACCCTTGAACCATAGAGCCATCGTTTTGGCTTCCGTAACCGCTTTGAAAGGACTGCTTCGAAAGGATAATCAATCTTAGTTCGAAAGTCTACGAAGAGGGGAATTTAAGCCTTTTGACCAAGTCGAAAGGTCAATAAAAAGGAAATTACATAATAAGGACTGATTCAAAAGGTGATCCAAAGGAGGCATTCACATCCTAGCTCTCTCCAACAAATCAAAAGAGATCATAAGGACTAACCTTTTAACTTTGGGGCATTGACAAGTTTTCATGTTAACATTTGACGCTAGAAGGAGGGCTCGAACCTCCGCCTTTGTTAAATATCCAACACCACTAATCTCCAACCCGACCCTATTTTAAGATTATCTACATAAGACCTTGATTCATCATGGATAACATAATTAAAATATCCGAGCAAGGATCCTCAGAACCACACTCAATTGGATTCTCCTTAAAGGAAGCTAATGATAAGAATCTCCAGGAAGAACAACTGTTAAGGATGAAGGCTTTATGAATCATTAGGGAATAGAAAGTTGAAGTCTATGATCCACTTAAATGGAGTTTAAACCCTTTTCATGTTGGTCCCACCCCAAGTTTTGCTTTAAGGGAAAAGAAAAAGGGAAGTGACAATTTATTTGACCAAATGAGAAAAAAAAATTAGCACTATACTAAAGGCACAATCTTTGAAGAAGGAATACCAAGACTGGAACCCTAAAGAGTTTTAAAGAAAAAACCAGTTTTCAAAGTGGAAATTCCATAGCCAGGTAACAAAAGATTTAGAAGCCATCCTCAAGGAACAAGTTTCAAGTCAAGACTTCCTAAAGAGTGCAACCTAACAACATCCATAAAGAATGTCTACTTGCTAACAAGGGGTGAGCTGAATTATTGGCCATCGAAGAAAAAGAAACCAAAGTATGAAATTTTTTAGGAGAATCCTACTGCCATTTCCATATGATGAATGGACCTAAGACCAACCACTGCAGAGCTTTGGAAGGGATGATAATTAGCTTTTTCCATCAAGGAAAAATCAATAAGTTTGTAAAGAAATACAGAATGAGATCAATAAAGAGCTACTTTTCTAAAGAGAATCTACAAGGTTGGGAGTGAAATGCTCCTTTTATTCGAACATTACCTTAAACAGTCAAAGCCTCTGTCCGCGACGAGTTGGACAGGGCAGAGCGCCTCCTGGAGGGAGGAGTGCAAGCCTTTCACTGCGCCATGCTATGGCCAAAGTAGAGCGCCTCCTGGAGGGAAGAGTGTAAGCCTTTAGCCGGGCCACGCTATGGCCAAGTTAAAGCATCGACAAGCCCTTGGCCACGTCTCTAGTCAGGTCAAGGCACCTCCTGGAGGGAGGAGTGTATGCCTTTAGTCGCGCCATGCTATGGCCAGGTTAAAGCATTGACAAGGCTCTGTCCGCGCCATGCTATGCCCAAGGCAAGGAACCTCCTGGAGGGAGGAGAGTAAGCCTTTATCCACGCCACGCTATGGCTAAGTTAAAGCATCGACAAGCCCTTGGGAGTGCCTCTGATTAGGTCAAGGCGCCTCTTGGAGGGAGGTTGGGCAAGTCCTTGATTCTAGCCCCTAAGAATGAGCTAACCAAGAGCACCAGACAATAACGGACTAAGACATCCGAGGTCAAGAAGCGGCACATCAACAAAGGACTAAGACGTCCAAGCCCAAGAAGAGGCTCACCAAATAGCGGACTTAGACGTCCAAGCCCAAGAAGAGGCTCATCAACGATGGACTAAGATGTCCAAGCCCAAGAGGCGGCTCATCAAACAAGAGACTAAGATGTCCAAGCCCAAGAGATGGCTCATCAAACACGGGACTAAGATGTCCAAGCCCAAGAAGTGGCATATCAAATGATGGACTAAGATGTCCTAGCTCGAGAAGCGGTTAATAAAACCGCAACAACGAAGTAGAACAGAACTACGCTTATTAATACCCGAATCTGGATCTTGGATCTCTCACTTCTGGACTTCATATTTTAATACTCGAATATGGGTTTCAGGTCTTCACTAATAACTTATGATCTTCCTTATACCCGAATCTGGGTTTCGAGAGTATTACCCGATTTCACTTATTAATGCCCTAACCTGGGCTTGAGATTTCTATTATGGATTTCTGATTATCCACTACTAATGCCCGAATTTGGGTTAAAGACTTCTATCAGAAAGATCATTATTATGGATTTCCGGTTATCATCCACAAAATACTTGAATCTGAGTTTCAAGTTTCTTAACTTCTAGTATCATCCAATAATACTTGAATCTGGGTTTCAGGCTTCTAAGCTTTCAAATTTCATTAATACCCGATTATGGGTCATTGAATTTCTACTACAAATTTTCAGATAATGGTTTCTGGGCTTCTTTTACTAACCCTCTATTGGTAATTTTTAGAGGATGATTTTCTAATACATTTATACCCCTGGCTGAGGGTAAAATTTGCTGCCAACAGACTTCAGATATTCCGGAAATACGGTTAAAGTTAAATTCCTAATTATTTCTCATCACGATCAAAGATGGGTTTCAAGACATTTAATCAAATACAATTACTGTTCATTTATTACCATACGATTGACATAATGATTTGTTAATCTACGCGAATGATATAGATAGACTTTTATATCGATTTCAAGCTAACAATAGAAAATATTGTTTGCTTCATACTTTTTAAAGAAATCAAAACAATAAAGAAGAATGAAAGATCCAGCAAATACAGACATTGTGGTATAAGCTATCAAACAAATGTTTCAGAAATAACATTGCAAGAAAGGATCACAAACAAGATGATATTTACAAAATTTACATAACTTATGAAACTATTTACAAGTGTGTAGAACAAATATATACATTTTGTAATATGAATCTTTCATAAATCTAGGGCAGCCTTGTTCAGGTTCTCAGCGACTGAAGGATCTACAATATGACAAATAGCGATACAAAGGACTTCTTTAACTTTCTTCTCTTTCTTCCTTATCTTGTATGTATCATCAATCACATTGATATTAGTTTTCAAAGCATGATTGAAAGCTCTATTTGCGCCTCTAAAAGTCTTATTTTCCCTTTCCAATTTAGCGACGTGCTTTAAAAGGAGATAATTATCACGTTCGAGTTTTTAAATTGTAGCAGCATATTCGTTTATGCGCAGTGAATATTTAACTTTCTACTGTTTGTCAAAATATTTCATTATCTCGAATTTAACTTTCCTGCACCACTGACCCACAACCTTCTCATCTAAGCTGGGGGAGGATTAGTTGTAGTGGGAAATCTCTGAGCAGCAAGAGATGTAGATCTTGTAGATTTAGCAGCAGATGCAGTAGCATGAGGAACCGACAAATCAATACTTGAGATATTATCCCCCATAATAAATTCCAACGACTCACAGTGAGCCTGACTATCCTTCAATTTCATCTCCAAATCGCTTATATATTGGAGAAGTTCCAACATTTTGTGATCGAAGCCAATTGAAGGATTTGACTTAACTTGATGCTTTAGTACGAAAATCGCTTCATTTTTACTATTGACATCTGCTTCTAAGTTAGCGATTAGATTCTTGAGATTTCTAACAGTAGTCTTCTTAAGTAAGAATCTCTTGTGTTATCTTAATGCTTCGGTATTGCCATGAAAATGAGCAAGTAAAGTATCTTCAAGAAGTTTGCTCTTTTCAAGGTTCACTAATAGCTTATCCTTAAGATTGATAAAGCGAGATGTTGAATCTAATGAGTGAGGCACAACGTATAACTATAACTCCTATTTAAATAAAAAGGAAAAAGAATGAAGTCAAAATCAGAATGAACAATCTTTTTATTACTTCAATAGAAAATTACAACTTAGATAACAATGAAACTAAAAGAATACAATTGGATATTTTTTTACATCAAAAGTTGAGAAACTGCATTCCTAACTTTATTTAATGAATTAGTGGAAAGGATAACTGTCGAGTCAAAAGGAATATTGACTCCTTCTGGAGTAATAATCGGTGGATATTTACTATAGTCCCATTCCCCGACAGGTGGACTATTGCGTCCACATATTAGTTTGGAGTGGAATGTCCGAAACTCTTTGAGTGTTTTCTTCTTTTCCATCCTAAGAAAATCAAAGTGGAGACGAGGGTGTTCCATGTAAAGTCTTTGTAAATCTCTAAGAAAACAATATCTTGCTAATTTTGAAGATTTTAAAATTGATGCCTTTTCGAGATAAAATCTTCTCAATTTAACATATTGGCTTAAGTAATCTCCAGAAACAAGATTGCTTAAGGGACATTCACTCTGTAATAAAGCAATAATATACAGCTAAGTATAGAGGGAAAATTAAACAAACATTCATAAATAATTATTATTACATAATTACAATTATTCATCTAGTTCATACAAAATTGATTTCATAAAGAACTCTGGAATAAATTTGTCTTTATAAAACTTGATTTTTTCAGGAGGAAGGTCTTGGGGAATTGATATGACTTGAGGCTAGTTGCAACATGCTCCGAGATGCGGGTTAGATCGAATTCATCCAAGTATTTTTTATGTAAATGCTTAAGTAAACCCCCACTAAAATCACTTAAAAATGAGAAATCAACGGTCGAGTGTCTATAATAGGCCTTTTATAAGAAATTTACTAAATTGTATCTCTCCTCAATCAACATCCGGAAGAGGGTAATTAATTCCCGGTTTTCGTTCAAAAGGGCGTCATACCTAAAAGGCGCCCTCTCCTCAACCGTGGGGCAGCTTCTTGATGCTTAAAGGAAGCTAAAACTGTCGCACTTATATTGAGTTTATGGTATTTATCAAAAAAAATGTTGTGCTCCTTCAATTGCTTGTCTAACTCCCTATATAAACTATTTATCTCCGCTTGTTTTCTTTCAAGCTTAGTGTTATAAGGGTGGACAGATTTCTTCCTTATCTAAATAAAAGATTTACACTCAAGCGAAAGATTTTTAAATAGAGAATCCCATACCTGAGATACCGGGATTGATGCTTGGGAAACCTGCTTCTTTTCTTTTGGCACTTCAATATCAATAAAAGGAGGCTCCTCTTGAAGGTCGAAAGGAGCAGGAGATTTACGCGGAATCGCTTCATGAGGAGACGAATCCTTTTCAAAGGTCTTCGTATTATCATCTTTGTCTTTTTCGGAAGCTTCAGTATGGTCACCCTCGTTGCCACCTGGTCCTTGTTCGCCGTTGATGTTATCATTCCCGTCAGCATCGTTATCATCGTCATTATCTCCCCCTCCTCTTCGACGGCCTCATCTTTGTCATCTTCTTCTTCGGAGTCAGATTCGACTTCAAAGGAAGGAACTTCAAAGGAGAGAATTTTGGAGGCATCAACCTCCTCCTTTTCAGCAGCCTCAATTCCCTGCTCCATCTATTTGATCTTACCCACAACCCTATTGACCAAAGCAGGGTCTAGCGAGGGAAAGCTTAATTTAGGGCACTGATCAATGTTATCGACATAGGCAAGCATTAAGTTATCTTCAAAGGAGTTCATTATAATATCTTCTAGAGAAGTGTCAAGAAAATTGCAACACTCATCGTTTTGTCTCGGAGATGACGTTGACTGCCAATTTTAAGGAAGCTTTGTTCTTTTTTGACTTTTCCTTCAAAGAGTCATGTTTTGCTGCCATTTGGACCTTTTCCTCCCTGGATTCTTTTAAAGTCATTTTCACTGCCAAGTTTTCATCGGCAAGGAATTGGCGGGCTTTCCTTTCCTCTAAGATAATGGATTTCGACTGGGCAAGTGAAGCCCTCAATCACTCCAGTTCAGATATAGCATCATCCTTCTCTGTAGATAAGGTAGAGATTTGATTCTTTAAGCTAGAAATTTCCTCTTGAAGCTTAGAGGTTTCAGTAGAAGATCTGGATGCATGTTCTTGCAAAGATAACCAACCCTTGGAAATCTGATAGGAAAAGTACAGCATAAGTCAAGAACTTGAAGAAGAAGAGTAACGAAAAAGTCATGTGAAGAGGAACTTACCAAGAGTTGTTGTTCTATCAAAGAACGATAATGAACCTCCAAGTTAGGAATAGAGGAATGCGGGTGCGTGGAGACAAAAGATAAAGAACTCAGAATAGATCGGACCATCTCTTCAAAATTATTTGAGGATGAAGGAGATGGTGGCCTAAGAGGAACAAGCTTTTGAGATGGGGCCATCTCCAAAGCTTTCCTCATCTGCTCAATTGCACTTGAAGAGCTCGAAACAACGATGCGGGAAAGAGGATCAACTGTAGTGGGATTCTTTTTGGGTTGATCGAGATGAGCTTCAATAGTCGGGCTCTCCAAAGCTTTATCAGTATTTAAAAACTCCTCCTCCTATCGTCGTGAAGAATCAGGAACTTCAACTATTTTTGCTATCTTTAGAGGCAGCTCCACCACAGCCGATTTGACCAATTTTCTCTTGATGGCCATCTTTGTTTTAGCGAGAGCCTGAGAAAAGGATGGCGCATGAGAAGTCAAAGAGGGAGGAGCCGGACCACTGATGGGGTTTTCCACCTGAGGAGCGGCTGAAAAGAATTCAAACAGATTATAAATCGGCATAATAATTTGAACAACAACATTGCAATAGATAACAAGTGCAATTTTTATAACCTACCGGAGTGGTCAGGATAGATAGGTGATATTAGGAAGAAGATGGGTCTCCCAAAGAAAGGAAGCATTTGCTTCGAGATGTGTGTTGAACTGAAGGAGGTTGGCCAAGTATCATTTAGCTTGTAGGCAGAAGGGAGTGCTTTTGCAGATTTGTTGGATTTAGCAGCGCTAATCTATTCCCAATCTTGCTTGAAGATGCAATTAGAGACTCCATTGTTTTCTTATCCTCCTCATTCAGTCCTTTAGCGGGAGCACCTGGAAAAAACATAGATCAGCAAAGAAAAGTAATTATATGGAAGGAAAATAATGAAATCAGAGCTTACGTGGAGTAGGGAAGGTCCCGCTGATGTGAGGGAAGCATCTAATGAAAAAGAACTGTTTCTCCCAGTCTCTGAACTTGTTCACTCCTTCAGATATCAATTTCTTAAGAGGATTTGCCTGGAAGATTTGGTTATTTAAATTGCTGATCTTAATCAACCGGACAAGGTGATTAAGAACTTCAACGTTTAAGGAGCAAAAGCTAGACTTCAGTGCCATCAACTCCAGAGATAAAAGATAAGTGTATACGTTGGGAGACCGCTGAATCAGAGCAATTCCAAGATAAGCTAAGAATTTCGACAAGAATTCAGAAAAAGGAAGGAATCCACCGTGCCAGATGTGGATTGCAGTGTAAGCGAAGAACCCTTCAGGTGGGCTATTGATGGTGTCATTTTCTACAAGGGTATTTCTTCCACTCTTGTAATCCCAAAGTCATTAAGGATGGCATCCACTTCATCTTGAGTGGATATCAGGGAACGCTTGGTGATAGCATCAACTTTCTTGGGAGAACTCATGATTCTGCCAGGTGAAAACGTCCTAGTTAGAAATTACAGTTTGTTATGAAATTAACATTCTTTCAAGGATTATTAAAAATCTATTGCAGTAATTTGAACATCAAACAAAGCATGAGACTACATATTCTTGAAAGAATGTTAAAGTTAAAAATGAGATTTACTGAGCTTTTGACGGAGTCGAAAGGGAAATAAGATTTAACACTTAACAGATGCCCTTCAACAATGTCAAAAGCCCAAGAATAAACATCCACTGATCTTTCGATAGGTTCGAAAGAGAGGAAGGAAATATATATCCAACCAACCCTCTTCAACAATGTGGGAAGCTCAATAGAAACTTTGATTATTAGAATAGTTAAAACCTACACAGCAAATTGGACCAAAGTATACACTATCAATATTAAGTAAGCAAGAGAAAAGACCATTCGACACTGTCGAAACCTATAATCTTAGTTTTACCATAAGAACATGAATGCTCCCGAAACCTTATATGCTAACTAAGTTGAAAGGTGTCTAGTTTGAATCATATTGACATGAAAATAAAAACTTAGGACATTTCGATGGTGTTGGGAAAAAAGGAATGATTAAGTCCCAACTAGTTATAAAGGGTTTTGGATAGAAAAGAAAAGTGGTGTATGGTTTCGAAGGCATAACAACAATTAACTTTAAATCAACGAAATAGGTTTCGACTGAGTTGAATATAGTAGGTTTCGTCTATGTCGAAATGTTTGATATGCAACTTATTCAAAGTATCTTTCCTTTAAACCCTTTGCAAAAATATGTATTTTAACTTAAGCAAATTAGGAATAGGTGTGTTCTAAAGGTGTCGTAACTTATGCAATGAAGTTTATGCTTTCGAAAAAGTGAATTATAATAACCGACTTCTTCGAAAGGTGTCTGAATATGCTAACACACAAAATTTCTTTCGAAAAGGTTGACTACATGCTACTTTACTATATAACCTTTCGACAAAGTCAGTTAAATGAAGTGCTACACTACCTTTCGACCCCATCGAAAGAGGCTAAGAAGGTAAAATAGAGGTTGCCGCCTTAATCCCTTTAGAAGGGGTAGAAAAGTAAATTTGTAGCGCTAAATTTTTGATGCGTACAAGCCCAAAACATCTAGGCAAAGTGACCGAAGATTCCTTCATCCCCAAACCCGATTTTGGCCCAGAAACTTAAAAATTAATGAGTAAGTGAATTCAAACATGAATCAACCACTTAAAATTTCGAATTCTTTGAGATGCAAAATTTGAATTCTCCAAAAACACAGTTACAATGAAAGTCGAACCAGGTAGGATTAAAGCGAGAATTAATAAGAAAAGTAAATCAAATAAAACCATGAAATTAAATTGAATGATACTTTCAAGCAAATAAGAACTCAAACAATTTCCAGCAAATCAAAACATTAATTAAAATCCAAATTGTGAAAGTTTGTGAAACTGAGATTTGATGCAAAATAAAGAAGGGAAAGATTCGAGGAACGAGAAAACATAAACTTACTTGAGATCTGAATTTTTGATCGTAGAAAACGAAGTCTATTTGAAAGTTTAGGAACTTTGATTTTGGTTGAAGTTTATTTCGTTTGCAGGTAAATGAAAGAAGAGGAGAGGAGAACGTAATTTATAAGAGAAGTCAGCAAAGACAGCGAGCCATTTGGTTAGATTTAAATGAATGGTCCAGATTCACGTTGGAATACCAAAAGCCGGGAAACATTCAGGGTTACGAGATAATTGACTTGGAAAGTCAAGGGCATCCCTTCGCGCGAGGGGGGTGGGTGGCGGCAAATGTTACTACCAAACATCCTTTCGACCTTGTCGAAACCAGATTGAATGAGAGACAAAGGTGAATAAGAAAAAGAAAGTGCCAACAAGTCCTTTTGAAGGAGTCGAAGGGATGCAACAGCCAAAGACTAAAAGTATCAAAAGCTTACGAAGAGGTCGAAAGGGATGAAAGCACACTTCCGCTTTAGTAAACATCTTTCGAAGTAGGTGCTTCCGCTTGCATGAAGACCTTTCGAATAAGTTAAAGGAACGGCTTTCGAAGACAATGCATAACAACCCTTCATATGCGTGCCAAATCTTTTGAGTCCAAAGGTTCCGCCTTCACTCAAATCACTCAGAAGCACACCTTGGTCGAAACAACCCTTTTGGAAGCAAATTCAAGCCTTTGAACCGGTCGAAGCCTTTGACATCCAGGGAAGGTTTCGCATCAGGTCGCAAGCATATGTTTGGAAGCTACAAATAACATCAAAACCATCACCGTTTCAACATCTTCAAAGCACCTGGAAGCAACCCATTGACAGAGTCGAAAGCTCTTACAAAGCAACATAAAGAAGAGAAGGTGCAACCGCCCCTTTCGATGAAGAAGGAGGCAAATGAGCCCATTCGAAAGCATTATAGAGGAGAGTGCAAGAGACGAAGGAGTCGAAAGGCATCTGAAGCCACCTTTCGACCAGGTCGAAAGCACTGAGTCGAAAGGTGCCAACCCGCATCTATAAATAAGACCCAAAGGGTCTGGTTTAAGGGTCCGAACTCAGTCAATCGACATTTGTATTTTCTTAATTCCACAAAGTTGTAAACCCTAATTTGTGAATAGAATTGGGGAAAATTGATCAATAAAGGCTATGTTGAGTTGATAAAGGGAAGACTTCAATATTCTTGATTACTTAGTTGTTTTGAAAGCTTTTATCGGTTCTAACTCTGTTTTCTAGGTATCGACTCCATCGGAAGACATCTTCCAACTTGATTGAAACCCCAGCAACTTCAAGGAATCCTAATCAATAACTCCGAGACGTCTTTCACTGGACCTTTACCTTCTAGTGGATCGAAACCTTAACTCAAGCAAGTTTTACCTTTAATTCAAAGTCATAACCCAAGATCTCTTTCAAAATGAGTTTTCAAAGCTAAGTGTAAAAAAAATTGTTTTTGTAAAATGATGAAGGTGGTTTCAATTAACAAATTGTTTCTTTCAAAAATGGTTACATGAGTTAATTACAGTTTTGAATGTCTTAGTTTTCTGGAAAAGAGGATTGAGTAATAAATGATTTAGCATAAAAAGTTTGTTTAGAAAATATAGTTTGAAATTGAAATAGTTTGGGAATTTTAAATTTTAAATTGATTTTAAAAGCTAAAATTTAATTTGTATAAGTGCTATATTAAAATGGCAATAACTTGAGATTATAATTCCAAATGAGCTCAATCTTTTTGTAAATGAAAGAGTTTTCAGTAAGCTATAAATCTTCTTCTTATCACTTTGGAAGATTTTGCATTTATTTCAGTCTAAAATGGGTTTGAAAGTGGTTTGGGGCGTCACAGTTAGGCACTTAAGAGTCTAGCTTTCGACAAGGTCGAAACCATTCAGATTAAACCATACCCTTGAACCTTAGAGCCATCTTTTTGGCTTCCTAACCGCTACGAAAGGACTGCTTCGAAAGGATAAACAATCTACTTTATTCAGTTCGAATGTTTACAAAGCGGGGAATTTAAGACTTTCGACCAAGTCGAAAGGTCAACAAAAAGTAAATTTCATAATAATGACCGATTCGAAAGGTGATCCAAAAGAGGAATTCACATCCTAGCTCTCCCCAATAAATCAAAAGAGATCTTAAGGACTAACCTTTTAACTTTAGGGTGTTGACAAGTTTTCTTGTTAACAACTGGCAGTTCGGGAAATAAGTTTAAGGCATTAACATTACTACCAAACATCACATAGAAAGGGTATGAACATATATACATGGTGATTTCCAATAATACAACATATATCAAACAAGTGCTAACAATATAATTAACTTTAGCCACTAACTTTTCATATCGCTTACTACATGCAAACTAACTTCCAAATGCGACAACTTTTTTCAACATGAACCAAACCAACTACCAAACCATCACTACACATATACAACAAGCATTCATGGGCCAATAATATGAGAATTAAATTAGTTTAAAAACTTTGGTTACAAGGGCAAAGCTTTACTCACCAAAAAGCTTGCTAACTTAACCAAACTCGCACCAACTCTTGAATGCGACTAGATCTAGGCTCTACTATGCAAATGGCTTGACTTTATGGACCTTGGAGTGAATGTTGGGCTCGGCCATGGGCTCCTTTAGGCTCGACCTAGGTTGAGTTGAGGGGCATAGGTACTTATTTGAATGGTTATGTGATTTAGAAGAGTAAGGAACTAGTTTTAAGTGGATGAATGGTTATGTGTATATTTATACATAAGCTTTTATTTTAATCATAATTTGTCACATCATGCTTAAGTAAGAATAAATATATGTTAATATTTTAAGTATACTTTATTAATACTAATTTTATCGTATAAAAGTGTGTACATTGTTGCACAAGGGTGCACAACGTTCTTGATAACATTTCAATGTCGAAAAGTCAAAATTTCGGAAAATGCTTTTTGGTCACATTTTATGCTTTTGTTTGAACTAACTATTCTAGTAAACATATTTTGAATATGATTTTAACATCATTAATTATTATTTAAAAGATGTTCGTTTGGTTGTTAAAATCCATTATTTAATATTTAAAAATGATTTAAACATTCAAATGCAAAGTGATTAATTTACGGGTCGTTGCACTCTCCCTCCCTTAAAAGAATTTCGTCCCCGAAATTATTATGGAGTGGAAGAAGTAATAACCAGCCTAAGAAAAATCAATTTACTTACTTGGTTTTTAGTAAATTTGATATATTCTCATTGGTTATATTACTTCTATCACAACCACATGCAATATAAACACTATAACAACCATATGCATTCAGGTAACATGATGCAACCAAAAGCAATGTAACAAACATATGCCACAAAATATAGAGAATATTCTATAACAAGGCTATGCATCCAATATTTTCAAAATACTTTCTAAATTTAGAACTCAATGCCCGGGTTTTATATTCAAAATATTTTCAAATTTTATTTTTGAATTCCTCAAAAAGGGAAGTAAATCAAAACAAAATAATAAATGTCAAGGAGGGTCCTCCTAACAAAACAAGTTAAACTCTAGAATCAAAACAATATGGTGCTTCCAGTGGTATTTTGGTTCCTCTTAAAACAACAACTAGAGCGAACAATCTATTTATTTCTCAAATTTTCCCAAAAATTACTTTCCAAAATTACTGGGATTTATGTAATGGCCCACTAATCCACACGATTCAAGCTGACAATAAACCACATGTGTTCAACCCAAATTGAACATGAAGACAGATAGTTATGGGAAAGAAAGAAGAAAGAAGAAGAGAAGAGAAGAAGAAGAGAAGAGAAACTGAAAACAACATAAAATCTCATGATCGTAGCGAAACAATATATAATATAATATCAATGCTCTTTACAAAAGAGAAACTGTTATATAAATACATCAATCCGAGTACAAGAACAAATCACAATCATCAGCATGGACAGTTATAACAACTTGTCCTCACAAATGCTGATGATTTCAACAACAAAGAAGGGAAAATAAACATATACATGAATACAACTTGAAGACCTCCAACTCGTCTCCTGAGCTCCAATGCATCCAAAGCAATCTGTAAATATGTTCGGTCTGATCCGAGCATTATAATAGGATAACACCCGAGTCAGTCTAGAAAACCAACGTGTGAAAACACACCCAAATAGATTTTAAAGTTATAGAAACCCTTTGAAAATCAAAAGTATCTCATAAGACCACGCTGCACATAAACACAGATGGATTTTTACCTTACGATAACTAAAACAATTTCGATAGAAAATCCATTGATATTATAATAATGCCTAGGGGTCAAAGTAAAATATTAATATAGCTGAAATGATTGCATCTCACGTTTCAACATAGTTGGGCACAACTAAGTCCGTATGACGCTTATTGGAGAATGGATTCCATACAATGATTGGGCTACTAGGTTACCGCCCGTCATGGTGCAACTCTAGATAAAATAACATCGAGGACCTCGCCAGGATCCCCGGCCAACACCGAACCGGCCTACCACTTGACTAGTAGTACCGAATATGATCACCCCTCCGTTAATGGGCCCCAAGGCATACAAATGAGAGATAATACCAACTCTAGATAGGGATGATCATGCCTTACTTGGGAGCGACCCACTTAGCCCTACTGCATCTCCCTTGTTTTAGTCATTCCCGGATGATGAGGCTTAGGGCTACATTTTATCTTGTATATAGCACTTCCAACTTGGAATGCTAACACTACCTCCAGAAAACAATGCAATGCCAACATTCATCCATACAAGTTCTTTCAAGGACTGAACGAAATGCTTAAGAGCTCCATCTTCAATTCTGTCATCTTTAAGATGTCTTCACTTCGAAACGCTTGAGTTGGATCAAAGTGGTTTTCGGATAACATACCCGATCCCGGTCTCTTCGAAATAACATTCGATAGTTTTCGGTAAACCCAACCTTGGTTCTTTAGGAAATACACAGTCAAAGATAAGAGCGGAGATCACCTCTTAAGCGTTAATGGACAGACTTCCTTATCATTTTTCCTAGGAGTGCGTAACGAGATTTATACACACAGTACATCATCATCGAAGATGACTGTGCCATATAACTCACGTGTTCCTCCTAGGTATTTCCAAAGTTATGTTTTGGGTCCAAATTCGATAGTCGGTTATTTAACTATCAAAAAAATACACATTCAAATCAGGGATTTATTTCCATAGGGAAAAACCAACATTAGCTAAGCACATAAGAAACCACTAGCCTATTTAATAAATCTTTTCGTTAACTAAAATCACTTTGTAAATTTTTTTACCAAATACTTTTATAAGGACTCATCCACAAACCCTTATATTTTCAATACTTGGAAAATATCCATATACTTATCTCAACGGTATAAGTATATTCACAAAACAGAGGAAGATTTCCCTTTTACACAATTCTAAGAGAGATTTATAAATTCCTTTATAAATCTCTAAAACCTGTTTATAAAACTCTTTTATACACTCCTAAAATCATTTAGGACCCCTTTATTAATCCACAAACCCATTTATGAAACTCTTTTTATAAATCTATAACCATTCTAAAATTGTTTTATAAATATCTAACCATTTATAAAACTCATTTACCTTGTAAATAATCTTACTTTATGTTTTCCAAACCATGTTATAAGATTCCCCTTATAAAACTCACATCTGTTTATAAAACCCTATTTATAAATCTCGAAACAATTATAAATAAATTCTATTCGTTTACTTTAAAACACTATTATATAATAATAAACATTATAAATAAATAATATTAACTTTAAATCATCTTAAAATAATAATTAATAAATTTCAAAACATTCTTAATAAAGAAATAGTTATTTATCATCAACATTATTATAAATAATAATAATTAATTTCCAAAACTTTATTGATACATAATTATAATTAATTTCAAACCATATTAATAATTTAAATAATTAACTTTTCAAAACATTAAAATATTGATAAACAAATTTTAAACAATACTAATATAAATAACCAACTTTTAAAACGCACACACGCACATGCGCACGCACACACACACATATAATATATATATATATCCTTGATAAAAATTCATACTTAAATTTCGACATAATCATTTCCATATTTATTAAACTATATTTATAAATCTCTCTCTGTTTTATAACATATCGTTTAACATCTCCAAATCTATCCTCACTTTCAATTCCCAAAATAGAATCAACTATTTTTCTAAGACAACATCCCACAAGTTATCATAAATCCACAATTTGATTTATTTTCCAATTTATCCAATGATAATGGTTTCCTTTTATTTATAAAAACCATTTATAAATCTATCATTTTACTTATAAAATACGATTTTACAAATCTTTACCTTAATTGTAAAATGCTACATTTATACATTCTCACATTTATAAATTCTACATTGTAAATAAATTTTAACATATGTATATACGCGCATGCACACACACACACACACACATCACTTTATATAAACGGTTAATAAATATTTATACTAAAATATTTCTATCTTCCTTTTAAAACCATATTCCTTTATTATAAAAGACAGACTACTTTTTTGGATTTTAAAAACCTTTATTCACAGTTCAAAAATCTCTATTTTAAAATATTTTATAAAACTATAAGTTTATAATCTTTAAAAGTCATACCTTTAATTTTATTTAAAATAAATTCCTTTTCTTGGTAATTCAACAATCATTATATATATATATATATATATTTAAAATCACTTAAATCCTTTTAAAAACTAAATCTTCATTTTATAATATTTCAAATACTAAAATTATGGCCTAGTGTTACTTTTGCACTAAATAGGGAAAATCATCCATGTTATCAATTATGGCATCCACATATCATATATCAAACTATATGAAAAATAAAATCAACAGTGTGATGAATCCTATTGGATCCCTCCAATCTATCCATATGCATCACATACTGTATATAATCATGAAATATAAATCAATGGCTTCGAGGCAGGATTGTGTACAAAGGGTCATTTGCTCTTACATGGGAATGTAATAGGGTCTCATTTGCTCCAGGGGCGGGAATATATCCAAACCAACTAATAAAATAGTAAATCATCCAAACATTCAATAATAATCAACAATAAAATATCCACACATCCAATAAATAATTTTTATCTACTATATAATATTTCTAGTTAACCAAAGAGGTGAGTTTAACTCATATTGATTTCAGAAGTCGCCAAAGAACTTCAGTTCAAGTTAAAATCGAATAGGCGTTCAATTTTAACCCAATTTCCTATGAGCTCCAAATCCATCTAATCCAACTCCATAACGTAGACGACTTCGATACGAGTTTAACGCAAAAGATGGCACCCAATTCCAACCTCGTATGAGGGAGATACGTATTAATAAGCATACGAATTTTATTTAATTTAAAATCACTTAAGAAGATAGTTAATTAGCATAATTAAAATTAGCGCTAATAACTCATGCTAATCACCATGTTACCCAGGTCGAGATCGCCTTCTTCGTCGCCTCAAACATCTCTACTGTGCCACCGTCATAAGGCACCAGACTCTATCGCCTTCTTGCTAGAGAAAGCCCACATCGTCCTCTACCTAATGCTGCTAGTGCTACCTTCCCTCGATGCCAAAAACTCCTCGACGAATCCAAGAAGTGAATTTTTGTTCATTTGTGATTTTGTGTCTCCATGGTCGACGATCGACCATCAAACTCTAGCCGAACATAGCTCTAACCTTCCCCTACATTTTTCCTTTAGGTGCCGCCACCTATCAATCATCAATGACGAGGAAACCAGTAATCATAGCTGCTACATTTACTGGAAAATTCCTGCCACCTCTCTCCTCCTTTTGATAATCCAACCAGTCATCGTCTACATCTCGCCAAGACAAAAAACTTTCATGTTGGGTACTTCGCTTAAATTTGCCTCTAGCGGCACCGATCGACGTAGGCTATTGGATGAGGATGATGGTCGTTGGATTAAGCTATGTTTTAAACTGAAAAAATGGTTATTTCTGGTTGAACGCAAATAATAAAAAGGAAGAAAGGTATGGGTGCACAGTGGAGGGTATGGGCAAGTAGCTGTGGGTATAGCTTAAATTATGGTGAATATACATACATACATACATACATACATACATACATATATATACATATATATATATATACTATATTCAAAATATCTAGCTCGATGCACTCAAAAGTCTCGAACTCCAAACAAGTTGTGCCGCCTGGCGTTCTATAAATTATACCCCTATTTCGAACTAATCTCGAGGCCTGATTCGATAATATACCAAAGATAGCTTTTCAAACCCGGTTATAACATTAATTTTAGAAATTAATTTCTACGCATTTTAAACTCTTATGACCTGACGATACGTCCAATCGTCATGAAATTCGACGGCTTATTATAATTCACTATTATAGATCCAATGAAATTGGTTTCGTCCAATTCCTGAGACAGTGCCCCAGAAGGCTATTTTCACACGTTAATCAAAACGCATTATTATAAAAACCAAATTAATCACTTTTAAGTCTAAATTTAAAAGTTTACTATCTTTATTCTTATTTAAATAGAATTTAAATCAACTTCGAAATCATTCTTATTCACATTAAATTCAAGATTTAATAATTTAAACAATTCCAATTGTTGGGCATGTTTTCGCCGAACCAAAGAAGGAAGATCACCACCGAATCAGAGTAGGGAAGTCCTCGCCGAACCGGAGTAAAGCAGGCATCGCCAAGCCAAGATAGCCGAACCAACTCCACCCACCTACTACCGGACCATCCCAAGACCAACTCCTAGCCGAACCAACCCTTGCTCCACTACCTGCCGAGCCAACACACCTCCAAGGCCTACCCGAACCACCCACTACCGGACCAACCCACCACCGAACCATTCATTGCCGAATCGAGAAACCGGACCATCCACTACCGGACCAACCCACCACCGAACCATTCATTGCCGAATCAAGGCCATCCTCTCACCACCGAACCACTCGCCACCGGACCAATCATCGCCCCACCTACTACCAGTCCAATCCACTTCTCCATCCACTACCGAACCAACATCGCCAGGCCAGATCACGTCAGCCCAGGCCCATCAATAGCTATATACTTCCAAGACCCCTACCCCCAGCCTCACTCTATAAATAGAGGGGTAGGGGTACAACAATGGCAGACAAGTTTGAGAGCTCAAGCACGGAGAGAACTTTCAAACAACTTTCATATACTTGTATCAAATCTTTGTACTTGTAATCTGAACCAGAAAGGAGAAATAATATATAAAGTGGACGTAGGCACATTTTGGCTGAACCACTATAAATCTGTGTGTCTTTTACAGTTTAGTCCCCAATTTTTACATATTTGCATAAATTACCCAGACCACTAAAAACAACATAAAATCAACAAAATCATACGACTTGGAGGTGTTTGCCCATTTTTTGTGCAAACATTTTTGGTGCTTTCATTGAGAACGGGAGCTCGAAGCTTCAGCTTCTCCCACTTAACCTTCTTCCTAACAGCGTCGTTCATTGCTTGGAAAACATGCCTCCCAGGCAGAAAAAAGACGTTAACAAAGGAAAGAACACCGCAACTAGCAGTGTTCCAGATCCAGTGGTCACAGATCAAGTAAATCATCCCATTCCAACAACAGTACCAAATGAAGGTCAGGCAGATCCGACAACCCCTGCCACGGGACAGCCGGTAGCAATTAATAGGGCAGATCTAGACCGGGTTATGGCTGAAGTGACTAACCGCTTCACATCCCAACAGGAAGCCTTGGTGGACCAACTCATGTCATGCTTAAGGGATGCTGAAGAGTCCAACCGCAACACTGAATCATGGGGTGAGTCCCAGTCTGGGGGATCTCAGAGACAACAAAGATCTTCCTTCTTCGAAGGAGCTAACGACAGAAGCGGCCATGGTAGGAGCCGAGACCGAGCTCAGCCCGAAGTTAGACCTGGGGAAACGCTTGGAACCGAACCCAACGGGAGAGGCACCGGGCGGAGGTCAACTGTAGCCGAGCCTGTCGTACTGCCTAACCATGGAAACACCAATGAACGGGGCCGAGCTAGAGTCCAGCCCAAAGTTGGACCCGAGGAAGTGCTTAGATCAGAACCCAGCAGGGGAAGATCAAGGCAAGGGCCAACTGTAGCTGACCCTAGCGTGCTCCCGGAAGACCAAAGACAGCCATTGGAAAATATTAGGAATGATAGATGATACCATCCCTACAGGTCATCTGGACGGAATCAATCCCACAGAGCAGAACCGAACTCATTTCTATCTGCTCCAAATTCTGATAAAAGGATGGCACGCTTGTTCAGAGAGTGCGTCCAACGGGATCAAAGAGACCGAGGAATAGGCGCTAGGGTAACCAGCCCTTTCGCCCGTAGTATCGAAATTGCCATCACCCCCCGAGAATGGAAAATGCCAACAATGGAACCTTACAAAGGAACCTCTGACCCCGTTGTACACTTACAGAGATACACAAAGCATATGCTCATGAGTGGAGCAATAGAAGGAGTGCTGTGCAAATGCTTTCCGCTATTCTTAACAGATCTAGCTACCTCCTGGTTCTGCCATCTACCCCAAGGATCCATCAGCTCATGGGAGATGTTGAAAGAAAAGTTGATCAGCCAGTTCCGCATTCATGTGGAGCAGCCCAAGGACGCTTATTCCTTAACCAGTATCAAACAGAAACCTGGAGAGAAAGTGCAGCAATATCTAACCCGATTCAATGCCGCAGCGGCCGCAGTCCAAGATGCCGATGAGAAGCTTATCTTAATGGCCCTCTGTAGCGGTGTGCATCCGGATACTAAATTTGCTAGAAGATTGACCAAAGAAAAACCAGCTACTTTACCCGATTTCTTCTATGAAGCTGGGAAATATATGAGACTTGAAGATGCTGCCACTGAGAGGCAGACAGGGCAACAAAAAAAGGCAGCTCACGACAACACGCCTGTTGTAGCACAGGACGTTCGAAGAAATGATTCTAGAGACAACGCTGGGGGCAAGAAGGGAGAAAAGTGCCTATATCGGCCAGGACCGAGATTTGACGCTTACACCCCGTTGAATGAAACGATCGAAAACATCTTCCTGGCCACTCAAGACGAAGTTAGGTACAAACGCCCCTCGCATAAGAAGGAATCAGATAACGCAATTAAGTCTGGAAAATTCTGCCGCTTCCACAAATCCCATGGGCATGATACCAACGAATGCCATCATCTCCGGGACTTGATTGAAGAACACATCAGAAGAAGAACGACTCATGGCATATTTAAAGAAGACCAAGTTGCTTCTCAATCGATTGGATCACTATTTAATCAAACACATCCCTCGGGAAGAGAACCAAGAGGCCGACGAATTGGCGAAGCAAGCTAGCATGAGAGACGGCGCTATTTCCGGAGCAGTAGCCATCTCAAAGCAACTGACCCCAAGTTTTGAGCAAGTGAATCTGATAGCTGCAACCGAAGAAGCAACTTGGATGACTCCCATCTGAGACTACTTACAAAGTGGCACACTGCCCAACGGGCATAACGAAGTTAATAAAATCTTGAGGAAAGCTTCCCGCTACATAATACAAGAGGGCACCCTCTATCGGCGCGGCTTCTCTAACCCCTTATTAAGGTGTGTCGCTGGAAGGGAGGCCAAGGAAATCTTATCCAACATCCATCAAGGAAGCTGCGGAGATCACATTGGAGGGCAGACTTTGGCAAAAAAGATACTCTGATATGGATATTTATGGCCCACCTTAAGCAAGGACGCCTTAGACTTCGTCAGAAAATGTGACAGATGTCAGAAATTTGCTAAGATTCCGCGGCTACTAACAACTGAGATTACTCAAATGACCAGCCCTTGGCCCTTTGCAGTATGGGGAATTGACTTGATTGGCGAACTACCAATGGACCGAGGCGGGGCCAAATATGCTATAGTGGCAGTCGACTATTTCACCAAATGGGTGGAAGCAGAGCCCCTAAATAAAGTATCTTCAGCAAAAGTTATTAACTTCTTGATCAAAAATGTTCTATGCAGGTACGGAGTCCCATTCAAAATCATATCGGACAACGGACTTCAGTTTGACATCGAGGAGTTCGCCAACTGGTGCCAAGAGCACGGAATTCACAAAAGCTTCTCATCCGTAGCTTATCCCCAGGCAAACAGACAAGTCGAAGCTGTCAACATATTCTCAAAACTCTAATAAAAAAGAAACTCGAAAAGTCAAAAGGCGCTTGGGTGGATGAACTCCCTACGGCACTGTGGGCCTATCGCACATCTTTCAAAACATCAACGGGGCATACTCCTTTCTCTTTGGCATAGGGATCAGAGGCTATGCTCACTATAGTGCCTTCCCACCGTAGGATCCACTATAACCCAGAAGAAAACGAAGAACTCCTCCACATGTCTTTGGATCTAATTGAGAAAGAAGAAACAATGCAGCACTCAAAACATCAGCTCACAAGCAAAACGTGGCAACGCAATACAACTCCAAAGTCAAGCGTCGTAGCTTACAATAGGGAGATCTTGTCCTTAAGCGAATCTTCCCGCGCCCCGGAGCACTAGATCCAATCTTGGACGGACCATATGTAATTCATAAAGATCTCCACAATGGAGCTTATATTTTGTCAACAGTGGACGGGGAGGTGTTCCAGAGGGCATGGAACATCCAACACCTTCATCGATACTTTTCTTAACTTGTACTGCCCATATGAAGTGAATTAACAAAGAGAATCAGTGGACGTAGGCATTTTCGTGCCGAACCACTTTAAAAAACTTGTCTCCTTTTAACTTGTTCCTTTATATCTTGGCTGCTTGTTAACTTTATCCTTTTCTGTTGAACGAAATCCTATGCAAATAGCATTCCCATTCAAGGCACTCCACAGCGCGACTTCTCCTAGACAAGACCTAACAGGTACTATGCGAATCTATGCCCTCGCCAATGAGACACTTTTGCTCAGGCATCCCTCTGCTGCGGGTTAACTCATTGCTCGCGACGGCCCTCAAAGCCAACTGTAATGAGCCGATTATAAGCCACCAAGATGGCCGACTATAGCCAAGGCAGCTCATTACGGCGTTCGGCTCGCCGGCAACTGTGAACCTACTTTAAGCCCCAACATAAGGTGTGGCCAGCCAGGGTAAGTTCACGGTTGACGATCGGCACCCACGCTAGCCGGCCACAGTAAATCGAATAATACCCACGATTACGGGCCATAATGGCCCGGGTAGTTACTGTGCGCGATCTCGGCTCCGATGCGTCTTAAGTACGGCTGTGGTAAAAAATATTAACTCCCCGCGGAGGCGTAAGATGGGTGACAAATGTCTCCAAGACCCACAGCTAGGGAAAGTGACTACAAAGCCCGTTTGCCACGAACTTAAGCACATCGAAGGCCTTCCGTGATTGGAAGTTTTGCTATTTCTCATATTTCAATTTTATTTAAAAAACTTTTCTCCTATCCTCTATAACGATCCCTAAAGTACAGGACACAGAATAGGAGACATTCGCTAATGGGAGTGGGAACTCACAATGGGACACTAGGCCGCATTCCATACTCAGTCACACAAGACATTCAAAGCTGCCATCTATAAGTAAAATATGAAGGGCGGTATTTTCTTCTTTCATGTATAAATACGTGGCTATAAGTTATTCACACATCACACTACATTTGCAAGACATAAAATTGTACTTTAAGCAAGAACTTGGCGTCAAACACAATTGAATCGCAGGCATATGCATAGCTATATTTCTTATACAACATGTCAAAATAACAAAAGCATTCAAATACAACAGAATCGGCTTAAGTTAAAAAATTACACGCCAAAAATAATGTTGTTTATTGCAAGTGACATAATTACAACCTAAAAGTTACGTTACTATTTTGAGACTAACATATACAACAATGTTTAGTAAGCAAAAAGATATCCAGGTCAAGTCAAGGAGCCGGCTGCATCGGGGCTTTACCCTTATCCTATTGACCGCCTGTCCGATCAAGGAGAGAATTCATTAGTGATAAGCAACCAAGTTAACGGAAAGACTAAAGGGGAGGACTTACCAACATCTGCTCCTTGATCATCTTGATCATCATCTTCTACTTGCACACCTACCTCCTCAGCAGCAAGCAGCCACATGCCCTCCTTCACCGCCACCTTCTCCTCCTTGGTGAATTGGGCCGTAACCACATCCATTCCGAAGACCTCGCCACCCTCCTTATCCGCATCAGCCTTGGCCTCCTCCAGAGCCCTGAGATAAATCCTGGCCATAACCTGGGAATAATCATCCATCCAGGATAAGTTGCCCTGTTTCCAAGTACGGAAGTACATATCCTGGAGCATCTCATCCATCATCCCCTCGTTCTCCTCGAACTCCCTCATTCGGACCTCAGAAGCCAATAGCTTTGCAACGGCAGCCTCCCTCTCCAATCGGTATCGCGAGCGGTCAGCCTGAAGGGATTTCTTCATCGCCACCATCATCGCCATGACGATCACCATCACCTTCTCTACCACTTTCGCTCTCCGCCTCACCTCCTTCATCCTCGTCTCTTTCCTCCTCCACATTTTCCTCCTCCGGAACATCTGGACATGTGCTGGGGGAGGGTCCATCGGACTTCTTGAGTTTCTTCCCCCCGGCAACTGGATGTATCGAGAAGGGTCTCCTTTTGCTGCTCTTCGCCGTAGCCCCTCCTTTAGCATTGGCAGCCCTCTCCTCTGCCGTGTCTCTCTGCTTGACCACGGACTGATGTGGTAGAATAAGGTTGTGCCCCAGAAGTGTAGCGTTCCTGATCAAGTAAGAAGCCGACCTATACCTTCCCATAATGGCTTCTATTTCCACAGCCATCTGAACCAGGCGATCGTTCTCCATGACCGCAAAGCCACCTGTCGCTAGCAAGAAATAAAAGCACATAAGAAGAAGCATTGCAGTCAGAACGAAAATCATAAATAAGCTTCAACTTACAGCCAGAGGTGAAGCGACGGATGGAAACAGAGCCATCCTTGATGAAAAACCATTCCTTTTTGAACATGCTGAACTTCGAATATAAATCCAGGACTGGCTTGAAGGACACGGCCGACTCCAAGCTAATATACAAAGACCCCTTCTTGTAGCCTCTCATGTTGTACAGATACCGGATCTCCCGGTTGGAAGGAGGACGCCCGTATCTCCTTTGGAAGATAACAAACAGGCTCACCAGAATGGCGTATGAGTTAGGTTGAAGCTGGAATGGAGCCACCTTCAAGTAGGTGATGAAGCTGACTATCCAAGCATTAATAGGTGGGATGGCACCACACATGCAATGGTACCTACTGTAAGCGAAATATCCTTCGGGGGGATTATATGGCATCACTCCTTCCCCCGGCAACAACATGTGTGCTCTGTCGATCCCAAAAGAGCGAGAGATGACATCAAGCTGCTCACCTTTGAGGGAGCTGGGAAAACAATCAGGCGGTGAGTTCAGGAGCTCTTGAGGACCATACCCGTCTACTAGCGATCTCGGGGATGGTCCATGTCGTTCTGGTGCTGCCTGAACTGGGGGCACTATGGAGGACTCTCCTTGGTCCTTAGATTTCTTTTTGTCGGAACGGGTTTCTACTTTATGAGACATTATCTGCAACACGAGAAAGCACATTGTTAGAACGAGGGATGTAGAGATATAAATGAGCAAGTGTATGTTGTATAGAGTTTCACTTATAATTCAACACATAAACTCATTCGGTATAACAAGGTTAAAATTTCATTCGACACTCATGCCCGTTCGGTAGTTCGAAACATGAAGGTCATTCGGCAATCACCTGATTCGGTAGCCAAGTGTGATTCGGCAATATGATTGATTCGGCAGAAAAATCTGATTTGGCTATCTCACTTGGTAGGGAATAACGAGAGCATAATGCCCGTACTTATAGGCATGTGTAAATGACCGAACCAACTGGTTCGGCACACAAAGACCGGATGAAAATGTCCAAGCTGAAACAAAGCGAGACATATGACTGGCATATGCCCCACTTTGGGGGGCAAATGTTGGGCATGTTTTCGCCGAACCAAAGAAGGAAGATCACCACCGAATTAGAGTAAGGAAGTCCTCGCCGAACCGGAGTAAAGCAGGCATCGCCAAGCCAAGACACCCGAACTAACTCCACCCACCTACTACCGGACCATCCCAAGACCAACTCCTAGCCGAACCAACCCTTGCTCCACTACCTGCCAAGCCAACACACCTCCAAGGCCTACCCGAACCACCCACTACCGGACCATCCACTACCGGACCAACCCACCACCGAACCATTCATTGCCGAATCGAGGAACCGGACCATCCACTACCGGACCAACCCACCACCGAACCATTCATTGCCGAATCAAGGCCATCCTCTCACCACCGAACCACTCGCCACCGGACCAATCATCGCCCCACCTACTACCGGTCCAATCCACTTCTCCATCCACTACCGAAGCAACATCACCAGGCCAGATCACGTCAGCCCAGGCCCATCAACAGCTATATACTTCCAAGACCCCTACCCCCAGCCTCACTCTATAAATAGAGGGATATGGGTACAACAATGGCAGACAAGTTTGAGAGCTCAAGCACGGAGATAACTTTCAAACAACTTTCATATACTTGTATCAAAGCTTTGTACTTGTAATCTGAACCAGAAAGGAGAAATAATATATAAAGTGGACGTAGGCACATTCTGGCGGAACCACTATAAATCTGTGTGTCTTTTACAGTTTAGTCCCCGCTTTTTACATATTTGCATAAATTACCCAGACCACTAAAAACAACATAAAATCAACTAAATCATACGACTTGGAGGTGTTTGCCCATTTTTTGTGCAAACACCAATTAATCAGATAACCCTTATATTTGAAATTCAAGTTATTTAACTTATAAAAATTAATTTTTTAATATTTAAAATCAATTAAATATTCCTAACTCAACTGACTGAAATTCTAGATCATTACAATTTAAGTCCTAATAATAACAATTCAAAAACCTTGGTTTATATATTTTAACTCTATAAACTATGGTATGTAAGATCACCCAATTAATCAATTCAATCAAACAAATCATAATCCGTAAAGGAAAATATAACACTTAACAATACTTAAAATGTCAAATGACTAATATACAAATCTTAACTTAGGTTTAAAACTTTCTTGATTGCCTAAGAATATAAATAATTTCCTAAGCCTACCATTTTTCTCATCAGCCTTTGGTTATTGCTTAGAGGATTACCTACGCTCTTTCAAACAAAATTAAAAGTCACTTTCTAAAATTATTGGTTTCTTAATTTTACCAATATTTCTAAATCACTTAAATTTGCATTTAGTATTTTATTCAATACCAAAATTGTTTATTAATTGCTTCATAAATTTTCTCCTAAGTTTAAAGTAATTTATAAAGACATTTCTTTATAAAACATGAAATAATAACTTATTCCACCTTATTTACTTGTATAATACTCTTCTATAATCTAAGAGTACATACAAATAGAAATTTTATTTTACTATTCACAATTTAGTTGAAGATCTTAATCAAAATTTGGGTCTTTTAAAACTGAGTCAACCTCTCGACCTCTTTAAAGTAGAGTGTTAAAATGGACGATGTTTATGGGTTGATCCAAAACAATAGATAGTTTCACTACTTACATGTTTTAAACAAAAGCCATAGTTTTAATAAAACAAGGTCTATTAAAACCTTCCTACCTTTTTACCTTAAGGTATTATAATGAATGATGTTTATGGACTGTTCCAATAAGATCAATTAGTTTACACTGTCTAGATGTTAAATAAAATCTATTATTTTGATAAAACAATGTTATCAAAACCTTCCTATCATTTAATTTAGTGTTAAATTATCCCTAATCTTATCTAAGGGTAAAAACTCATTTATCAACACAATTTCTTATCCAAATTACTTTTTATTTTGAAATCAATTTTCGACTAAGGGAACTTAAAGATTAAATACCTAGTTATAAATTTCAAAACTCATCTTTGAAAGCATACTACATATATTTCTTTTATGAAATAACTTCAAACAGTTTTATTTACCAAAACTTACTTTGGGTTCGCTCGGATTTGGACTTATTTCGATCATACAATGATAAGAGAATAATTTACTAAGTACTCTACAACGTTCGCCTCAGCAAGCATCCGATTGTCACTTACAAGATTATTCAGATTACCACAAAACCAATTGAACTGTTTTTCCTCGAATTATCCCAAAGAAAATGCATTCCATTTAAAATTTCATTTCAAAAATATTTATATTTTAGAAATATTTCCAAATAATACCACTTTACCTTTTCTCGAAATCTTTTGAAACCATTTTGAACAAATTCCGGGACTTAAACTTTTCAAAAACTCTTTAAAATTTTCTTTTAAAGGACAAATTTATAATACTAAGTGTATTAAAACAAAGGTAAAAAACAAATGTCATTTTAGACCATAAACCCAAAACACTTTCTCATTTAAAAACCATCATTTATAAATTTAAAACAATATTTATTTTCTCAAAGGATATTAAAACAATTTAAATACCTTTATAAATTTTAAAATTATGTTAATCATCCTAGGGGATGATTTATAATACTCTTTTATAAATCGAAAACAATATCAATTATCCCAAAAGATAATTAATCAAATTTACAATTTTCTTTGATAAATAAATCAATTATCTTTAATAAAATAGTTAATTACTTCCAAACGCTGTCATCAAATTGGTTAATTTATTTTAAACTCATTTATTAAATCAATTAACTAACTTAAAATATCATATATCAAATGATTTATTAAATTCAAATAATCATTAATAAGTAATCTAAACTATCATTAAATAAAATGATTTACACGATTAACATACCATTAATTAAAATAATTAATTAGATTCAAAATGATCATTAGTTAAAATGATTAATTAATTAAAAATATCATTAATCAAAATGATTAATTAATTTTAAACATCTACTTTTGTGAAAACACAAGCTTAAGTTCAACCACATATATAAGGGTTTAGAGGATTATATTTAATAAATGAAAGTATAGCAGAAATTGTTATAACGATACTTAAACAGTTTAAATTGAATACCCAGATTAATTTCAATTAAACAATCAATCAAACAAATCTAAGTATCATCCAAGAAATCAACAATAGTTTATAGCATCATATATATAATAAAGTAAATTTGGGTGTGAGTTAAACTCATATTTAAATTAATTCTCCTTTATTATAACTAAATTTTCTCATATATTTATCCTCTGAGTGTATTATCCTACCATTCAGATTATATTAAACAACTTTTTATTAAAAGTTTACTTACATCTTAACACTATTAAAAGATAACTTTTTACTTAACCCTTTCACCAAACACCTTATAGTCAAACTGTGAAACTGAATTCACAAGGTATTTTTTCTCTAAGTTCCCTAATTTTTATTTATCTATACCTTACTAAGGAAAATTTCTTATGAACTTATTCAACAATAGTTAATGCTCAAAGTGTACGAGCATAACTAAACAAATCCAAAATGATAACAATAAAATATTATCATTTCCTAATAATCAACTCATCAATATAGCTATATTAATTTTTTGAAAATCGTCCCTTCATATATAAAAATTATATTTCTAGGAAAAATTATTTCATTTACCATTTTAAAACAATAGTGTATCAGTAGGTCTGTTCAAGTGTTTAGGAATACCTATCAATAACGCTGATTAGACGCATCGACCAGAATTCATATACCACTCAACAGATCAAACAACACAAAATAAAACATTTTTATAACACTAACAAATACACACTCAATATATATTTTGTAACATGACCCAACTTGGAGGCCCAAAACTAACGGCTACGTATGCCGCAGTCATCCATAGTTATTAATCCTCGGCGACCAAATACGGCGGTGTTAGGTTCATTGATACATAGAAACATATGAATATGGAAAAAATTTAAACTTCAAACAAAATCACATATCATTTCAAAATATTTCCAATTCATTGCATAATCCCAAATTCGCAAACCACGTTCATAGAAATATATTTATTACAACATACTTCTAAGAGCGACATATGAAGATGCCCCCTTGGATGATCAGAATATATACAGGCAATATAAAAACTTTTCCATTACAAAAAACACAGCGGAATCAAAAGAAAAGAGAACTCTAAATAGCTATCATGCCTCATGCACGTCTCCAGAAGCTTATCCATCTTAAGAGGTACTTGAAAACCTCAACTCTCAAACTACTCAAAATCAATTGAGTACCCAAGAATTTAAGAGGAAAACATAAACTTCAAGTCGGACATAAAGCCTGGTATGAATAATAATCTACCATCTCAAATCATTTAGATATCTAGTGAGACCACGTCGCTTAGCGGAACGGGTTTTTCCCTCACTGGTATCTCAAAAACTTTATAAAACCATATATTAGGCTCCTGCATCAAAATGGTTAAAACAATTCAAAACAGTATAATATGATGATATGCAAAACAAATGAATCAATTCTGGATTACCCATCATCATTCATTTTAGACTATCTTTTTCAATTATAGTTTCTAGGAATACTATTAACCTATTAGTTTTCATGGGCTGACTAATAACCGGTTAAATATTTAAGGACTCCCTGTCCACTTACACAGTTTTCAATGGATTACTAAGAACCTATTGGTAACTCCAATATCTTACTCTTATCCTAGTTTTCATGGGTTGACTAGGAACCTATTGGTGACCCCAATATCCTTTCTTCTTAACCTAGTTTTCTAGGGCTGACTAGGAACCTATTGACATCTGTCAATATCTCAATCCTGATATAGTTTTCATGGGATAACTACAAACCTACTGGCCCATGTTAGTATCAACTCATAGTTTTCATGGGCTTACTATGAACCTGTCTTTCTGACATCTTCCTTTATACATAGTTTTCATGGGCTAACTATGAACCTATTGGTCCCTGCTAATATCTTTCTTTTATATTTTAGTATCCTAAATTCTAGTCTTCCTAACCTCCTGGATGCAATTCTACTCATTCAGGAGTTTAATCATTTTATATTCACTACTGGGTTAACCTAGCTAGTTCTTCTACCCTTTATCCCAAAAATGTAGTTATTGATCCATTATAAAGTGAATATATTTATAATTGAAGAAGCAATCATAATAACACAACAATACCACTCATGTGGGTTTAATATAAAACATGGTTAATCCCTTTAACCTATTAATTTATCAAAGAAAGCTTCTTCTTAAAACCATTACAAAACTCCTTTAATTTAGCCATGGGGTTTTCCTTTTAAAAATAGAGTTTGGGTTATAAAACCTTTCGATACCTTCGAAACCTAGCTTTCAACTTCATAGGATGACCTCCTTCAAAATCCTTAAAATCTATCTTAAAAACATATGGCTCCTGCCTTTATAATACTTTAAAACCTTCCTTTCGAAACCTTTCGATTGTAGTAAAGAATTAGCATTTAACTTTAGAGGCGTAGCTTCGAAACCAGTTGAAAGTACCCTTTTCGACACCAATGGAAGCAACCCTTTCGAAATCATTGAAAGTCCACCTTTCGAAAGCATTGGGTTTATACATAAAACATTATTTGGGTCAAAGAGAATATAGGCAATAGCAACTCTTTCGAAACAATCCTTTATCATATAAAAATATTGGGGAAAACTTGATGGCGTCGGCGCCATCTCTTTCGAAAGCATTTAACACCTGGGTAAAATATTAGAAGGTTGGCGTCGAAACCCGTCGAACCCCCTTTCGAAACCGTTACCTTCGAAACCCCTAACCCCTTTCGAAAGCTACAGGAAGTGGTTCTAGCTTATAAAATAAAGTACCCTTCGATGGCAGTGATATCTTCAATACCATCGAAAGGCTAAAGAATGACAACTGGGTTTCGACTAGGTCGGAACCCCTTCTTTTAAAACATTCTTACATAAGTAAAGAAACCATGCCGAAAGCAATCTTAAGTTATTGGAAACCCTTTCGAAACCTTTTAAAACTTCTTTCAAAACCTTATGCTTCAACTCCGTCGAAGGATAAAACAAAACAAAGGCAGGTGCTTTTCTTTTAAAAACAAACCAAGGTTTCGACACCTTTAGAAGCTATGCTTTCGACACCTTACCTTCCGCCTTCCTCCAATCCACTGCGTACCATCTTTGTGATACCTTGTGTATTGGTTTCAGCATAGTAGGTTTTGACTAAGATGAAGGCGTAAGCTTCTGTGTCGAAAGGTTCTTTCCAAAGTAAGCGGAACCAATTTTTCTGAGTAAATCTGGTTTAGTTCTTTTTAAAGTAAACCTTTTTCTAACTAACCTGCCACGTGTCAACACCAGTTTGGTTGCCATAACTTTTTCAAATTCTTTTTCAAAATAACTTCCGCTAATTTCAGATCTAAACCATGGTTAAGTTAATCAAATAAGCCCTTCCATTAAGCAAAACCAATTTTGCAAAGAAGTCCCTCTTCTAAAATAATTTATTTTGCATAGCAAATCACTTTGGACAAATCCCCAAAAATTCCAGAAATCCACTTTAATCATGTTATCTAACATATCAAAATTCTAGACCCAAATTCTCAATATATTTTACAAAATAAATTTATAAACCCAAATAACCATATTTTCCTTTGAAAATTCATAATAATCTTTTCATAGCTTGGAAAATTATCAAAATTGAAACCCAACTCCAAAATCATGTTTTTGATATCGTAAAATTTTCAAATGGCATTTAAACATCATTAAATCTCGGTTTTCCCCTAAAACCATGCTAATCCTCTTTTAAAAAATCTTGTTTAAATCCATATAAATTATAAATCAAGCATATCATTATCCAATATATCATAAAAAACGAATTTACCCTTAAATCCGAAAATATATGATTCAAAACAAACTAGAGATGGAATTATTATTCACCTTGATCTAGATAAGGAAATTGGATTGAGATTGATTTCCTCTAAGCTTGATTCTCTAGCTTTTAATTTGTATTCCACTTGTTCTCTTAATGGTCGACCGTTCTTTTAAGTTTTTGATGTGCGTTTCAAAATGACGTGAATGGGTGTAACGACCCGTAAAATTTCAACTGTTTTAATAACGTAATTAGTTGAAATTTTGTGAAATTTTAAACGATAAAATTTTGAAATAAAAATTTGATATTTGAAATGCGTCTAGTTAAACATAGCAACTGATAAATTTTCTTCCAAAAATATGAAAGTTTATTTCGTGCGTAAATTTACTTCAATTTAATCAGTTAAAAAGCGATGAAAATAAAATATTTCGAAACCTAAATATTTTGATATAGAAAAATTCTAAATCATCTTCTGAGCAAGACGTCATTTTTCGTTTTTCCAAATTCGGACTTCTTTAGCTCCGTCGATCTTATTTTTCTGCGTTTTTGCTGCATTTTTCCGCTAGTAGAAAATTCGAATTTTTTTTATTTCAATCGTACCGCTGATATCTGTTTACCGTTTTGATCGCCTCGTCGTGCTGATCGCTGCGGCATATTTACTTTTGTGTTTCGGGGTCTGGTTCACCACGAAATCAGTAAAACAATTTTCGTATCGGTTTGGCATTAAACTTTTGGCTTTCCATTCCTTTCATATTCCTACGTCTATCTACCTATAGCCAGTTGCAATAATTATTTTATTAAATTCAACCCATTAGTTTCATATTCCCACTATCTTCATCTTGAAAAGGAAACGAGTGTATTGAACAGGTAAAGAGACTATGTTATCAAACCTTCATTTAGTAGTCTGTGCATCCATATTTATGATAAATCAATGCAAGCACATGAATATAGGTAGCGCATGCATGCTATTGTTTCTCTGTCCCAATGCTCTGAGAAAAAGAAAATAAACATTGTTGCTGTCATATATTTAGTTCTCACCCCTCAATTATCTTCCTCCACCATTTCTAATGCCTGAAGCTCTTCACTGCCTAAAGCCAAATGCCTTTCACTCATAACCGCGTCACCACCCTTGCAACCAACGAGATTCCTACCTTCCCACGTGTCTCCCTACCTCACGACGACAGCCTTCGCCCATCGCCACTCCGGCCTGTCCTTCCCTGGCAGCAGCGATCGCCCCTCTCCCCATTGCATAGCCGGTGGCTACCACGTCTTCTACTTGCTTCCTCCACCCGAGCTCGACCCAAACTACCAACCCACCACCACAGCAAATCGATCCATCCTTGCACCGAGCCCACTGCCAATCCGTCCTCTTTTTTTCCTCTTCCTCGGCATGCGCACACACGGCTTGAGCACCGAACAATTATTGCCGCGACCAATCCCCCTCGAGAACTCAAACCCGACCACGTCTTCATCTCCGGGTCGAGCACAGCCTTGCTCCGCCGCGACGGTATCTCTGCCCTACCTTCTTCTCATCTGACCGCGTTAGTATGGGTATTGATTTAAGACCATACTGTTTTGCAATTATATATGTAACTTGTATGTGAGTAATGGTAGTGTTATTTATAATATGTTTATAAAAAAAAATTTGTTTTGTTGCCGAGTGGGTTTGAATATATATACAGATGCCATCTACAATATATATCTTACTAAGTGTATTAAGCTATAGTTTCTGCATTTCATAAGCATAGTTATAGTCTGTATTTTTCTCGGTTGATAAATAGGTGGTATAATTTGTATTGATAAATATGTTTACTTATATTTATATATTTAGATTTTGAAATCTATACATTTGTTTTTCATATAAAGTCTGACGTGTGTTATATAGATATATATTAGCTATATGTATAGTGTTGCAAATATCTTTAAAATAGAATATTATAATATATGGGAGAAGTCTATTTTATAGAGAGTATTTTTATAGTGCTATCTCGTATTTAAGTAAGGTCAATAGAATTTTGGTAGTCTAATTTATATGTAAATAATAAGTTGTTTTACACAGCAATATCTTAGTTGTAACCGCCTCTTTAAGATATATATTACATTACATATTTTGTGTATGGTTATCTGTGTTGTTTTAAGACATATATTAGCTGAATATATAAAATAATAATAATAACAACGAATACACTTGTGTTTTATAAGGGATTATATATCACGTATGTATATATATGTTCATTAGTTTTATAGAAATTTATAAGTGACGGTTTGGTATGCATGTATATTTTATTACATATATATTATTATGGAAATTTAATTTAATATGTGTTTGAAAATTTGGAATATGACTTTATATGAATAGTTATATATAGTAATATATACGTTCGCTTATACCAATTTTCCTTATCGACCCAGCCCTGATTTATTCCATAAATTCCTTATCTATCAGATTGTCCGTCGAGTTCGTATCCATCTAGCGTTGATTTGGAAATTTGTGCTTGGATTGGTAACTCTATTCCAGTGTTCGTATCTGTGTTCGTATCCGTGTCATCTCATGTTCGCTCTAGCCTCGAAAGGTGAGCAAGCACTCACGATTAATGTTCTTTTATTTATTAAATCTGATTTCAATTTAAACGACAATTGAAATATGCTACTGTTATTTATGCTATTAACTGTACCAGTTCACCTGTGACATCTGACACCATTATCTGTTAATTATACGATGATAATCCCGTTTGGTTGATAAGTGATTGATTGTTGGTTGTTTATATTGGAGGTTAAATTGTAATGTATAAAGTGATAAATAGTATGCAATTGAATTTGACGAAGGATAGTTAAAAATTTGAATCGACATATGTGTTGAATTTGATTTGTTAAATTTGTATAATATGACCCCTTGAATGTTTAATTATTTGACACGTAATAAAATAGTTAATTACCCTTGAACCATTTGAATTTATGTTGTATTAACTGATGAAGTATGAAATTGAATAATTGATGTCAAGTGTAGAATTGCATAGAATAATTTGTATAATAATCTTTAATCTACATGAAATGATAGTGTAGATTCTAGAAATAATTATATTAATTCGCACAAATGACAATGTGAATTAATACGGTTATTTCGGGATTATTTGAATTGATTATTGGATTGATATTGATTGTTGTTCTTGCTTGTTTATTTACTTTGACACCATCCCAGTTATCACACTGCAAGTTCCCTTTGTTATGTTTTGATTTTGAATTGAATTGGAATCGGGTTGAAATGATAAATACCCAAATGAACTTGACCTAGGATAGAGAATTAAATAAAACCCGATTGGTCAATAATTTGATTTAAAAATAAAATGAAGATTTTATTTGAATAAATAATATGTATTGAAACGAAGTTGGAATTTGAATTTTAATGAAAGGAAATGTTAATATTTAATAATCTAAATCAAAATATTAACATAGTAGATGTTGAATGAACGCTGTTTTAAAATTTGGAATTATTAATAATTAAGTTTGAAATTATTTAATAATTAAGTTTTGAAATTATTAAGTAATTAAATAAGATTGAATTATTTAATAATTAAATAAATTGAATTCTTTAATAAGTGGAATTGAACTTCTTGAATAATTGAAATTGAGTTTCTTTATTAATTAAGTTTGGAAAATTATTTAAGTAAGTAAATAAGTGAAATTGAATTTCTTTAACAAGAAATAAAATGTGATTTATTGAATTTAATGTAAGACTTGAAATTTAAAGAATTTGATTTGATGAATTTAATTTAATTCAATTTGTAAGTTTTGATATAAGGAAGTTGAATTTAAATATTGGATTTAATGAATTGGAAATTTAATAGAAATTGTTTTCAATGGCAAATTTACTTAATGAATATTGAATGAAATCGATAAATGAATTTAAATTGATTTAAATGTTAAATTAAATTAATTTAAATGATTTCGGAACGAAACTTATATACGAACTTGAATCAATATTTGAATTGTTTAAATAGAAATTGAAATTGAATTATAAGATTTTGAAATCATGAATTTGGAAGTTTTGAAACGTAAATTATGGAAATTGATTTAGAAAGACAAATGAAATGTTGGTTTACAAATTCTAATTGAAATTGAAATTGATTTGGTTTGAAATTTATTAAACGACCAATCGGTGTAATAATCATGAAAGTTATTAAAGAGATCGGAATCGGTTAGGGACATACTCACTGTCTAAACCGAAAACCACTTTAATAACTACACGTGGAGTGTGATCCAGAATGAAGTGGTTGGAATGATGTACGTGATGACTGAAGAAAGAGAACGATAATGGATAGCCTTGACACTTGTGTCAAATTGGAAATGACTAAAACAGGAGCCGTGCCGGGCCAAATGGGGGCTAGCTACCTCGAGCGAACACACTTCTTTGAAAACTATTCATTACTTGCTGTCGATTGGTGCACCCTTGATTTTGGGAGTGTTGTTTCATGGTGTTGCGGTCGCTGCGGCGATGCGTTCTCACCAGTCCGGATCAGGCAAACGGTAGTTTCACTACCTTGGGTATTGCCTCATGTGCCTTGTCATACTTGTATCCCTTTATACGCGACCACTACGATTTGTTTTGTGTTATACCTATGGAGTACTCCCTGATATCCCACTAGTTTACGGTGGAGTTTACAGTGCTGTATAGACTATAACGCTTATATAAAATGTGTTAAGGGGGATAATGGTAACGCCTTAACACTATTTTGATATCTTATATTACTGATAGGCATTATCTACTTATTGTACACTACTACATAGTAGATAGTTTAACGGATCCTTAAAGGATGGTTATTCCAAACATCCTTTGAGTTATTTGTATTTCAATTGCTATTTCACTTGAGTTGGATTTATTGATATAAGAATGTTAATCCTGACTCGAGTGTTTTGTGTTTTCTTTACGCTCGGGTCAGACTGAGTGTACCAGTATTCGAGACTCACCTTTGGAGTTGGATCTTTGCTTGAAGATCCAGCCATCTATTCTGCTTTCAGTATTCGATGATTCCAGTGATGTATTCTGATTTGTATCTGATGTATCGTGTTACTCTTCCGTTGTATCTGGTTTAACTCTGATGTAACTTATATATTTATATAGTAGCTTCATGAACTACTATCTCTTTTATTTCCGCTGCATTTATTACTCTGTGTCTGTGATCTGTGATTATTTATTTACTATATATGTTCAGTTTTGCCAAATTTAAATTAACAATGCGGTATTTTGAATTATTCAAGGTCGACATGTGTGTCTTCCTATGCACTTAGAGGGTGCAGTATGATAGGGGGTTCTCACATTTGGTTTGGTAGCGAGCGGATGACTCTTACTCCTACATGTCCCTGCGGGGTTGGTGCAGTCGAGAGGCTGGCTGTAAAGGCAGAACACAGGTACTGCTGTATGCTACGGTGGGCGTTACCCCACTGACGCGGTCCGTTACAGTTGGTATCAGAGCTTTGGTAGCTCTAGGCAAAACTTAGCATATAGGGTAAATGTATTTACAGAATCACCCTCATTCGAGTTTCAATCTCTTCCTTTGACTCAATTCCTTTGAATTTTTGGGACGTTTCCTGCGGTTCCAAAATTCATTCGTGTCCCTCACTATTCGTTTTCTAATTCTAGAGTATTCCATAACTCCACTTCGAATGATCTGTATAATGAATCGGCGGTCTCGCCAATCTTCGGATGATTTGTAAATTGGAGAAACTCCTTTACAATAGACATCGATTTACCGGAGATTTCTAGATCTTCGGTTTACGATGCTACCTATCCCCGGCAATGCCTGAATTCTATTTCTTGAGATCAAATGTCGATTTGCCTTGGAATTCTACATTGATCTTATTCTGGAAGTCATGGTCGACCTGGTTAAGGTTGCCCGCGATTTATATAAACTTATCCCTCAGCCTGTTTTGTTATTTAATTATCTTATCTTTGTTCCAAAATTATTTTCGAATCAAAATTCTTCTTGATTTGAGTCTATCAAATGTGAATCTATATTCTTGATTTGAAATCCATTCTTGTATCGCCAAGTGAGGAAGTGTATTTATAAATTAATATTAAAATGTTTTGATATATATTGTGTTGTTTGAGTTGTTGATGTTGATTTGGATTTTCGATCGATTCGTCTGATCAACGCTATCGATAGGATTTCCAAAACACTTGAGCAGAGCAAACTAACACAATATTGTTTTCAAATTTGGTAAACAAAATAGTTTTGTATGATTATATTATATATAAATATAAGTTTTCTGAAATTAAATTGTTAATGAAGTTTGTTGTCAGAAATGATAATATTTGATTTTCATTTATTGTTTTATAAACCATTGACTATTGCATAATATGAATAAATGAATTTATAAAACTTGGATATAATTTGATTTAAAATCTAAAATGAGTTTAAATCAAGAATTTGAGAATTTAATTTCCGAAAGTTCAAACCTTGGTTTTAAAGGTTTTAAAATATATTATCTAAAGTATTTTCGAATAAAAATCATTTCATAGAAATTTTAGATGTTTAATCAAGTGCTCTTCTCTTGGTCGCCGGAAAATAATCTCGGTGATGGCGGCCGCATCATCGACATTCATTTTCGAGTTTCGAAGTGGAGAAACCATTCTGTAGCTTTGCTACAGTTTTGTTTTGGAAAAATATTTTGATTTGAATTTCTTAAGTATGACTTGATTTATATATATATATATATATATGGGTATATTATATATTTTAAATTTAATTTGATTTAATACATATAATATATACATAATTATTTCTAAAGAGTTTGAAATTAAACGAAAATTAAATTCTTAAAAATCATGTTAAAAGATGTTTTTAATTATAAATAAAGCTAAATTTTGGATAAATATTTAAACATGAAATAATTGGATTTGAAAATATTATTTGTATAGTACTAAATTGCATTTCAATATAACTTACCTAAATTATTCAGAAGTTAAAATGTAATTGGATAATATACAATATAAAATGATTTTATAAATAAATTTTGAGTGTTTATAATAAATGCTTTACACTTAGATTTTGATTATATAAAAAAAATGCTAATAAGTTGATAGAATAATAAGTTAATTGAATAAGATAAATATGATAAATTTTGTTCTGTAAGAATTAACAAATTTAAATTTGATCAACTTATGAAAATACCTTGAATTTAAAAGCAATTAGTAAATATAAATTAATTTAAATCGGAACTTTTATGGTTTAAATTAATTTATATAGGTTAAATATATGTGATTAGATATATTAAGTAGAATAAATTTAACAATAATTTGAAATAAAGAAGAATTTAAATTGCTGAGAAAAATATGATTATAATAAAAGACAATTCAAATTTATGGTTTTAGAAATTGTAAATTGAAGATAATTGGATAATAAGATAATGAATTTAGAAATAGATAGATTGATTTAACTTAAGTGAAACCAAGTGGATTAAACCAAATTTTTAAATATTAATTAGTTTAATTTGAAATTATATGGTTTAATTGTTTTATCTTGTCTTTAAATCTATTTTCTTTCTTGTTGTTTCTATTCTCCTACCTCCTTCCTTTTCGGAGACGAAAAGTTTTGAGTGTGGGAGAGTGTAACGACCCGTAAAATTTCAACTGTTTTAATAACGTAATTAGTTGAAATATTTTGAAATTTTAAACGATAAAATTTTGAAATAAAAATTTAATATTTGAAATGCGTCTAGTTAAACATAGCAACTGATAAATTTTCTTCCAAAAATATGAAAGTTTATTTCGTGCGTAAATTTACTTCAATTTAATCAGTTAAAAAGCGATGAAAATAAAACGTTTCGAAACCTAAATATTTTTATATAGAAAAATTCTAAATCATCTTCTGAGCAAGACGTCATTTTTCGTTTTTCCAAATTCGGACTTCTTTAGCTCCGTCGATCTTATTTTTCTGCGTTTTTTCTACATTTTACCGCTAGTAGAAAATTCGAATTTTTTTTTATTTCAATCGTACCGCTGATATCTGTATACAATTTTGATCGCCTCGTCGTGCTGATCGCTGCGGCATATTTACGTCTGTGTTTCGGGGTCTGGTTCACCACGAAATCAGTAAAACAATTTTCGTATCGGTTTGCATTAAACTTTTGGCTTTCCATTCCTTTCATATTCCTACGTCTATCTACCTATAGCCAGTTGCAATAATTATTTTATTAAATTCAACCCATTAGTTTCATATTCCCACTATCTTCATCTTGAAAAGGAAACGTGTGTATTGAACAGGTAAAGAGACTATGTTATCAAACCTTCATTTAGTAGTCTGTGCATCCATATTTATGATAAATCAATGCAAGCACATGAATATAGGTAGCGCATGCATGCTATTGTTTCTATGTCCCAATGCTCTGAGAAAAAGAAAATAAACATTGTTGCTGTCATATATTTAGTTCTCACCCCTCAATTATCTTCCTCCACCATTTCTAATGCCTGAAGCTCTTCACTGCCTAAAGCCAAATGCCTTTCACTCATAACCGCGTCACCACCCTTGCAACCAACGAGATTCCTACCTTCCCACGTGTCTCCCTACCTCACGACGACAGCCTTCGCCCATCGCCACTCCGGCCTGTCCTTCCCTGGCAGCAGCGATCGCCCCTCTCCCTATTGCATAGCCGGTGGCTACCACGTCTTCTACTTGCTTCCTCCACCCGAGCTCGACCCAAACTACCAACCCACCACCACAGCAAATCGATCCATCCTTGCACCGAGCCCACTGCCAATCCGTCCTCTCTTTTTTCCCTCCTCCTCGGCATGCGCACACACGGCTTGAGCACCGAACAATTATTGCCGCGACCAATCCTCCTCGAGAACTCAAACCCGACCACGTCTTCATCTCTGGGTCGAGCACAGCCTTGCTCCGCCGCGACAGTATCTCTGCCCTACCTTCTTCTCATCTGACCGCGTTGGTATGGGTATTGATTTATGACCATATTGTTTTGCAATTATATATGTAACTTGTATGTGAGTAATGGTAGTGTTATTTATAATATGTTTATAAAAAAAAATTTGTTTTGTTTTGTTGCCGAGTGGGTTTGAATATATATACAGATGCCATCTACGATATATATCTTACTAAGTGTATTAAGCTATAGTTTCTGCATTTCATAAGCATAGTTATAGTCTGCATTTTTCTCGGTTGATAAATAGGTGGTATAGTTTTGTATTGATAAATATGTTTACTTATATTTATATATTTAGATTTTGAAATCTATACATTTGTTTTTCATATAAAGTTTGACGTGTGTTATATAGATATATATTAGCTATATGTATAGTGTTGCAAATATCTTTAAAATAGAATATTATAATATATGGGAGAAGTCTATTTTATAGAGAGTATTTTTATAGTGCTATCTCATATTTAAGTAAGGTCAATAGAATTTTGGTAGTCTAATTTATATGTAAATAATAAGTTGTTTTACACAGCAATATCTTAGTTGTAACCGCCTCTTTAAGATATATATTACATTACATATTTTGTGTATGGTTATCTGTGTTGTTTTAAGACATATATTAGCTGAATATATAAAATAATAATAATAACAACGAATACGCTTGTGTTTTATAAGGGATTATATATCACGTATTTATATATATGTTCATTAGTTTTATAGAAATTTATAAGTGACGGTTTGGTATGCATGTATATTTTATTACATATATATTATTATGGAAATTTAATTTAATATGTGTTTGAAAATTTGGAATATGACTTTATATGAATAGTTATATATAGTAATATATACGTTCGCTTATACCAATTTTCCTTATCGACCCAGCCCTGATTTATTCCATAAATTCCTTATCTATCATATTGTCCATCGAGTTCGTATCCATCTAGCTTTGATTTGGAAATTTGTGCTTGGATTGGTAACTCTATTCCAGTGTTCGTATCTGTGTTCGTATCCGTGTCATCTCATGTTCGCTCTAGCCTCGAAAGGTGAGCACGCACTCACGATTAATGTTCTTTTATTTATTAAATCTGATTTCAATTTAAACGACAATTGAAATATGCTACTGTTATTTATGCTATTAACTGTACCAGTTCACCTGTGACATCTGACACCATTATCTGTTAATTATACGATGATAATCCCGTTTGGTTGATAAGTGATTGATTGTTGGTTGTTTAAATTGGAGGTTAAATTGTAATGTATAAAGTGATAAATAGTGTGCAATTGAATTTGACGAAGGATAGTTAAAAATTTGAATCGACATATGTGTTGAATTTGATTTGTTAAATTTGTATAATATGACCCTTTGAATGTTTAATTATTTGACACGTAATAAAATAGTTAATTACCCTTGAACCATTTGAATTTATGTTGTATTAACTGATGAAGTATGAAATTGAATAATTGATGTCAAGTGTAGAATTGCATAGATTAATTTGTATAATAATCTTTAATCTACATGAAATGATAGTGTAGATTCTAGAAATAATTATATTAATTCGCACAAATAACAATGTGAATTAATACGGTTATTTCGGGATTATTTGAATTGATTATTGGATTGATATTGATTGTTGTTCTTACTTGTTTATTTACTTTGACACCATCCCAGTTATCACACTGCAAGTTCCCTTTACTATGTTTTGATTTTGAATTGAATTGGAATCGGGTTGAAATGATAAATACCCAAATGAACTTGACCTAGGATAGAGAATTAAATAAAACCCGATTGGTCAATAATTTGATTTAAAAATAAAATGAAGATTTTATTTGAATAAATAATATGTTTTGAAACGAAGTTGGAATTTGAATTTTAATGAAAGGAAATGTTAATATTTAATAATCTGAATCAAAATATTAACATAGTAGATGATGAATGAACGCTGTTTTAAAATTTGGAATTATTAATAATTAAGTTTGAAATTATTTAATAATTAAGTTTTGAAATTATTAAGTAATTAAATAATATTGAATTATTTAATAATTAAATAAATTGAATTCTTTAATAAGTGGAATTGAACTTCTTGAATAATTGAAATTGAGTTTCTTTATTAATTAAGTTTGGAAAATTATTTAAGTAAGTAAATAAGTGAAATTGAATTTCTTTAACAAGAAATAAAATGTGATTTATTGAATTTAATGTAAGACTTGAAATTTAAAGAATTTGATTTGATGAATTTAATTTAATTCAATTTGTAAGTTTTGATATAAGGAAGTTGAATTTAAAAAATGGATTTAATGAATTGGAAATTTAATAGAAATTGTTTTGAATGGCAAATTTACTTAATGAATATTGAATGAATTCGATAAATGAATTTAAATTGATTTAAATGTTAAATTAAATTAATTTAAATGATTTCGGAACGAAACTTATATACGAACTTGAATCAATATTTGAATTGTTTAAATAGAAATTGAAATTGAATTATAAGATTTTGAAATCATGAATTTGGAAGTTTTGAAACGTAAATCATGGAAATTGATTTAGAAAGACAAATGAAATGTTGGTTTACAAATTATAATTGAAATTGAAATTGATTTGGTTTGAAATTTATTAAACGACCAATCGATGTAATAATCACGAAAGTTATTAAAGAGACCGGAATCGGTTAGGGACATACTCACTATCTAAACCGAAAACCACTTTAATAACTACACGCGAAGTGTGATCCAGAATGAAGTGGTTGGAATGATGTACGTGATGACTGAAGAAAGAGAACGATAATGGATAGCCTTGACACTTGTGTCAAATTGGAAATGACTAAAACAGGAGTCGTGTTGGGCCAAATGGGGGCTAGCTACCTCGAGCGAACACACTTTTTCGAAAACTATTCATTACTTGCTGTCGATTGGTGCACCCTTGATTTTGGGAGTGTTGTTTCGCGGTGTTGCGGTCGCTGCGGCGATGCGTTCTCACCAGTCCGGATCAGGCAAACGGTAGTTTCACTACCTTGGGTATTGCCTCATGTGCCTTGTCATACTTGTATCCATTTATACGCGACCACTATGATTTGTTTTGTGTTATACCTATGAAGTACTCCCTGATATCCCACTAGTTTACGGTGGAGTTTACAGTGCTGTATAGACTATAAAGCTTATATAAAATGTGTTAAGGGGGATAATGGTAACGCCTTAACACTATTTTGATATCTTATATTACTGATAGGCATTATCTACTTATCGTACACTACTACATAGTAGATAGTTTAACGGATCCTTAAAGGATGGTTATTCCAAACATCCTTTGAGTTATTTGTATTTCAATTGCTATATCACTTGAGTTGGATTTATTGATATAAGAATGTTAATCCTGACTCGAGTGTTTTGTGTTTTCTTTACGCTCGGGTTAGACCGAGTGTACCAATATTCGAGACTCACCTTTGGAGTTGGAGCTTTGCTTGAAGATCCAGCCATCTATTCTGCTTTCAGTATTCGATGATTCCAGTAATGTATTCTGATTTGTATCTGATGTATCGTGTTACTCTTCCGTTGTATTTGGTTTAACTCTGATGTAACTTATATATTTATATAGTAGCTTCATGAACTACTATCTCTTTTATTTCCGCTGCATTTATTACTCTGTGTCTGTGATCTGTGATCTGTGATTATTTATTTACTGTATATGTTCAGTTTTGCCAAATTTAAATTAACAACGCGGTATTTTGAATTATTCAAGACCGATATGTGCGGATGCGAATGGTCCAAAATATCGGGTCGTTGCAATGGGCAATGAAATGGTATGAACAAACTATATATATATGGGTAAGGATTATGGGCGACAAATACCTAATATACCCTTATGTAATTTAATTAACCAAAAACCACACTTAAGCCCATTAATTATTGTATTAGGCTCGGCCTTGGTTGAATTAATTTAAGTCGCAATCCCCTTATCACTTAACAATTACATTATTCTATTTAATTTATCTAATTAAGTCTCCTGAATAATGTTATCAAAAATTAGGGGTGTTACAGGCTCCCATCCTTAAAGAATTTCGTCCTTGAAATTCAGTAAGGACTAAATACTAAACATAGCAATCATTTGTAATGACTTCTAACAACTATACTAGACTGCCTGATTAGGAATTGTCTATAAAAATATAATATAGAAATATCCTCAAAACAGATCAGTATAAGTATCTTGAATCTTGTCCTCTGTCTCACAAGTACAGTCCATCTCGTTGTCGCTCCACTGAACTTTCACCAACTTGACTGTCTTGTTCCTCAATCTTTTCTCATCTCTCGCTACAACCTGAACTGGTTGTCTAACAAAAGTCAAATTAGGCTCTACACAAGATCTTCCAACCCTGTCGGAGGAATAGTAGCCTCTGGATCATCCACATACTTGCGAAAATGAGATACATGAAATACATTATGGAAACCTTCCATATGCTCGACAACTCTACTCTATATGCGAGCTTTCCAATCCTTTCTATAATCTGGAATGGACTAACATATCTCGAGGCCAACTTTCCCGACTTCCCGAACCGTACCCCAACTGAGAACTCTAGGTCTTTACGCCTCTTATCTGCGTAACTCTTCAGTCTGGATTAAGCTTCCTTCATCCGTTATCGGATCAACTCAATCTTTTCTGACGCCTCCCTAACCAAATCTGGACCTAAGACCAATCTGTCTTCAGTCTCCAATCAACATGCAGAGGATTTGCATGGCCTTCCTTACAAAGCTTCAAAAGGCGCCATTCCTATACTAGTCTGGTAACTATTGTTATAGGAAAACTCAACCAAATGTAGGTGATCCTCGCAAGATCCACCAAATTCCAATACACAAGCTCTTAACAAATCCTCGAGTACCTTGTTGACTCTCTCTGTCTGCCTATCCCGTCTATGGGTGATATGCGGTACTCATCTTGAGCTTAGTTCCTAACACATCCTGTAGACTCTTCTAGAATTCGCTAGTGAATAAAGCATCTCTGTCGCTCACTATGCTACGAGGAACTCCATGAAGTCTAATTATGTTCTTCATGAGCAACTTCACTTAAATAGGTGCCGTCGTGGTCGACTTTACTGGAATGAAATGGACACTCTTGATCAACCCATCCACAATAACCCATATACTCTCATTTCCTCTGCTTGATCTTAGCAACCCATCTATAAAATCCATGGATATCGAATCGCACTTCCAAACTGGAATCTCTAGAGGCTGAAGTAAGCCACTCGTCTTCTGATGTTCGGCCTTCACTTGTTGACAGTTTACACACTGCCTAAGCCACAAGCCAACATCCCTCTTCATGCCTTTCCAATAGAAGCTGCTCTTCATATCTTGATACATCTTGGTCCCTCTAGGATAAATCGTAAATTTGGATCAATGACATTCCTCAAGAACTTCTCCTCTCAAGTTCTCCACATCTGGAACACATAATCGTCTCTTCTTTCTCAACCATATTTTCCGGTCAAGACAAAAATCTTTCAAATCATCGATCTCAGTTCCAACCTCAAGCATTCTGATCCTCTCGGCTAATAATGGATCCTCTTTCTTCTTAGAAGCAATTCTCTCGATCAATACTGGTCGAACTTCTAAACAGGACAACATGGTAGTACTCTGACTAGAACTAGCAATTGATCTTAACTACACACCACAACTGCTCAAAGCTTCTAGATCCTTTTATTCGGCCAACATAACCAACACCACATTTTGATGTCTTCTGCTAAGAGCATCCGCTACCTTATTACCTTTCCCTGGGGTATATTCTATACCAAAATCATAAGCAGCCAAAAACTCCAACCACCTCTGCTGTCTCATATTTAACTCTTTCTGAGATAATAGATATCTTAAAGACTTATGATCGGTATACAACTCAAATCTCTCCCCCAATAGATAATGCCTCCAAATCTTCAAGGCAAAAATCATTGCCGCCAACTCTAAATCATGAGTAGGATATCTTACTTTGTGCGGTCTAAGCTGGCTAGATGCGTAAGCGGTGACTTTGTCCTTCTGCATCAACACTGCTCCTAATCCAGTCCCATATGCATCAGTGTATACTACCAACCCTTGGTTTCCATCTGGAACTACTAACACTAGAGCATTTATCAACAAAAGCTTTAACTTAAGGAATGCTTCCTCACATTTGTCGGACCAAACAAACTTCACTTCCTTCATGGTAAGCTTAGTCAAAGGCACTATTATCCACGAGAAATCCTTGATGAATCTCCGGTAGTAGCCAGCAAGTCCAAGAAAACTTCTATTCTCGGTCACCATCTTTGGTCTCTTCCAATTGTTCACAGCTTCGATCTTATCTGGATCAACTGAAAATCCTTTCTCTGAAACCACATGACCAAGAAACTTAACCTCTTTCTTCAAAAATTACACTTGAAAAACTTCACCTTTAGCTGATTCTGCCTCAGCATCTCAAGCACCACTCTAAGATGACCTTCATGCTCTCTCTCATCCTTAGAGTATACCAAAATGTCATCTATAAACACCAACACGAATCTATCCAAATACTCTCGGATGACTCAATTCATCAAATCCACAAAGAAAGCGGGTGCATTTTTCAACCCGAATGGCATTACTAACCATTCATACAAACCATATCTAGTTCGAAACGTTATCAAAGGAATTCTATCCTCCGCCACTCTCAACTGATGGAACCCTGTCGCCAAGTCCAAGTGGGAAAACACTCTGGCTCCACTCAATTGATCAAATAGATCGTCAATTCTCGACAAAGGATACTTATTCTTTATTGTCCTCTCGTTCATCTTATGATAGTTGATACACATTCTTAATGACATGTCTGGTTTCTTCACGAATACCGCTACCGCTCCCCAAGGCGAACTGCTTGGTCTAATAAAATTCCTTCCTTCTAAATCCACTAGCTGCACCTTCAATTCCTTCATCTCAGTCGGTGTCATTCTGCTAGGTGGTCTACTTACAAGTCCAGCTCCTGGCACAAGATCTATCCATAACTAAATAGCTCGTTTCAGTGGTAGTCCTGTGACTGGCTCAAAGACATATGCAAACTCTCTTGCAATTCAAACCTGACTTAGCTCTTCTCCCACTTCCATTTCACTTAACAAAGCACAACTACTCTGGTCAGAATTCTCTACTGAGAATATAATTCGGTTATGACTATCAGGGTGTCTCAAAGATATCTCCCCATCCTTGCAGAATATTCTGGCCTCATACCTTCTCAACCAATCCATACCCAAAATGATTTCGAAATCTACAAAATTGTAAACATACAAACTACATGCAAACTTATGACCTAACAAATCAAGTTCTAACTGGTCACATCTCATCCCCAGAGTTGCATACCCTCCTATTGGATTTGCAACCCTTAAGGAAGTAACAAGGTATGTGGGTTCTAAGCTTAACCTATCAACCAAACACTGGGATATAAATGAATGTGATGCACCGGTATCAAAAATTATCCTAACTGGTATACTCTGAATCAAAAACGTATCTTCCATCACAGTCTTCCCTTTATCAGCTGCAGTAGGCTTAGTTGATGATCCAACAGCAAAAACTTTCCTCTTGTCCACCCTGACTGGCTTTGGACATTGGTTCTTATAATGCCCAACATGATCACACTTAAAGCATTTCACATTCTTCTTGTCTGCAGCCTTCTTTCCCTTTCCTGACCGACACTCACTTGCATAATGACCCTTCTTGTCACATTTGTAGCATACCAAATCATCCTTTGCCTTCTTGGCAGTATCCCCTTTCTGGGATACCTTCTTCTTAAAGGATTTCCTCTTCTTTCCTTGAGGACCCGGGGATTCTAATCGCTTCTCTCTAACAGATACATCAAGAATTTCCTCATGGCGAGTGGACATCTCCACCATCACATTACAAGATTCTTGGATATGGGTTATGGTCATTCTAGCAAGCTCAGGTCTCAGTCCTCGAAGTGACCTCTCATTCTTTCTGACGCCAGTGTCAACCATAGCATATCTATATCGAGACAACTCATCAAAATTAGCAGCATACTCGACCTTTGACATTTCTCCTCGAACTAGATCCATGAACTTCCTCATCAATGCCGACTTAGAAACCTCGGACAAAAACCTCTGCTCAAACCTTCTTCTGAATTCAGCCCATGTCAATTCTTCCTCCAAAACTTCGGCGGCCACACTGTTCCACCAGTGAAGCGCTGCCCCTTGCAACTGCCTAGATTCCAGCCTTCACTTTTGCCCATTATCGAAGCCTAGATCAGTACAGATGCTTTCACAGCTCAATAGCCAATTCTCAACTTCAATATCATCCTCCGTTCCAACAAACGGTTTTCCACCCAAACTAGTGTAGTCTTTACTTAGCTTAACATAGTTACTCCCGACTGGAGCCACAGGATTAGCTCCTCCAACATTACCAGCAACTCCAGCTTGCAAAAGATTGGCCAACAACTGATACACCATCCTTGCATCTACTGGCGGATTTCGACCACCTACATTGGCTTCAGCATTTCGATTAGCATTAGCTTGTCGACCTTGATTCCTCCTATTATTAGGTCGAGCATTTCCGTTGGTTGCGGTGCTTCGTCCACCTGGATTTCCTCTTTCGTTTCCTGCTTCCATATCTTCTTTCTCGTAAATATGCATACGAGCTTTAGCAAAATACAAAAGAATGATCTAAGAGAGAGGGGAATACATACTTATATATATATATATCAAATACAAGTACGTTACTATAGCGTTAACCCAAACAACGATCATATTTTCAAATACAATGAATTACGTTTCAAAAATTTTAGGTTTAACTTTCTTTTAAAGTTTCATAAACCTATGCTCTGATACCAACTTGTAACTTCCCCCAACTTGGAGGCCCAAAAATAATAGCTACGGATGTGGCAGTCATCCATAATTATTAATCCTCGGCAACCAAATACGGTGGTGTTAGATTCATTGATACATAGAAACATATGAATATGGAAAAAATTTAAACTTCAAACAAAATCACATGTCATTTAAATAATATTTTCAATTCATTACATAATCCAAAATTTGCAAATCACGTTCAGAGAAAAATATATCTATTACAACATATGCCCAAGAGCGACATATGAAGATGCCCCCTTGGATGATCAAAGTATATATAGGTAATATAACAAATTTGCCATTACAAACAACACAGCATAATCAAAAGAAAAGAGAACTCTAAATAGCTATCATGCCTCCCGCACGTCTCCGGAAGCTTATTCGTCTTAAGAGGTACCTGAAAACCTCAACTCTCAAACTACTCAAAATCAATTGGGTACTCGAGAGTTTAAGGGGAAAACATAAACTTCGAGTCAGACATAAAGCTTGGTATGAATAATAATCTACCATCTCAAATCATTTAGATATCTAGTTAGACCATGCCGCTTAGCGGAACGAGTTTTCCCCTCACTAGTATCTCAAAAACTTTATAAAACCATATATTGTGCTCCTGCATCCACAATGGTTAAAATAATTCAAAATGGTATATGATGATATGCAAAACAAATGAATCAATTCTGGATTACCCATCTCCATTCATTTTAGACTATTTGCCTCAATTATAGTTTCTAGTATTACAATTAACCTATTGGTTTTCATGTACTGACTAATAACCGGTTAAATATTTAAGGACTCCCTGTCCACTTACATTGTTTTCATGGGATTACTAAGAACCTATTGGTAACTCCAATGTCTTACTCTTATCCTAGTTTTCATGGGTTGACTAGGAACCAATTGGTGACCCCAATATCCTTTCTTCTTACCCTAGTTTTCTGGGGCTAACTAGGAACCTATTCATATATGCCAATATCTCAATCCGGATATAGTTTTCATGGGCTAACTATAAACCTACTGGCACCTGCCAGTATCAACTCATAGTTTTCGTGGGCTTACTATGAACCTGTCTTTCTGACATCTTCCTTTATACATATTTTTCATGGGCTAACTATGACCCTATCGGCCCCTGCCAATATCTTTTCTTATACACAGTTTTCATTGGCTTACTAAGACCCTATTGGCCCCTGCCAATATCTTTCTTTTATATTTTAAAATCCTATATTCTGGTCTTCCTAACCTCCCGGATGCAATTCTACTCATTCAGGAGTTTAATCAATTTATATTCACTATTGGGTTAACCTAGTTGGTTCTTCTACCCTTTATCCCCAAAATGCAGTTATGCGTCCATTATAAAGTGAACATATTTATAATTAAAGAAGCAATCATACTAACATCACAATACCACTCATGTGGGTTTAATATAAAACATGGCTAATCCGTTTAACCTATTACTTTATCAAAGAAAACTTCTTCTTAAAACCATTACAAAACTCCTTTAATTTAGCCATGGGTTTTTCCTTTTGAAAATAGAGTTTGGGTTATAAAACCTTTCGATACCTTCGAAACCTAGCTTTCGACTTCATAGGATGACCTCCTTCGAAAGCCTAAAAAACTATCTTCAAAAAATTAGGCTCCTGCCTTTATAATACTTTAAAACCTTCCTTTCGAAACCTTTCGATTGTAGTAAAGTATTAACATTTAACTTTAGAAGCTTAGCTTCGAAACCAGTTGAAAGTATCCCTTTCGACACCAATGGAAGTAACCCTTTCGAAATCATTGAAAGTCCCCCTTTCGAAAGCATTGGGTTTACACTTAAAACATTATTTGGGTAAAAGTGAATATAGACGAAAGCAACTCTTTCAAAACCATCCTTTATCATATAAAAATATTAGGCAAAACTTGATGGCATCGGCACCATCTCTTTTGAAAGCATTTAACACTTGGGTAAAATATTAGAAGGTTGGGGTCGAAACCCCTTTTGAAACCATTACCTTCGAAACCTCCAACCCCTTTCGAAAGCTATAGGAAGTGGCTCTACCTTATAAAATAAATTACCCTTCGACAGAATTGATATCTTCAATACCATCGAAAGGCTAAAGAACGGCAGTAGGTTTTCGACTAGGTCAAAACCCCTTCTTTCTAAACATTCTTACATAAGTAAAGAAACCCTATCGAAAGCAATCTTAAGTTATTGGCAACTCTTTCGAAACCTTTTAAAACTTCTTTCGAAACCATATGCTTCGACTCCATCAAATTAGGCGCTTTTCTTTTAAAAACAAACCAAGGTTTTGACTCATTCGGAAGCTATGCTTTTGACACCTTACCTTCCACCTTCCTCCAATCCACTGCGTACTATCTTTGTGATACCTTGTGTATTGGTTTTGTCATAGTAGGTTTTGACTAAGATGAAGGCGGAAGCTTCTGTGTCGAAAGGTGCTTTCCAAAGTAGGTGGAACCAATTTTTTGAGTAAATCTGGTTAAGTTCTTTTTAAAGTAAACTTTTCTCTAACTAACCTGCCACGTGTCAACACCAGATTGGTTGCCTTAATGTTTTCAAATTCTTTTTCAAAATAACTGCCGCAAATTTCAGATCTAAACCATGGTTAAGTTAATCAAATAAGCCCTTCCATTAAGCAAAACCAATTTTGCAAAGAAGTCCCTCATCTAAAATAATTTATTTTGAATAGCAAATCTCTTTGGAAAAATCCCCAAAAATTACAGAAATTCACATTAATCATGTTATCTAACATATCAAAATTCCAGACCCAAATTCTCAGTATATTTTCCAAAATAAATTTATAAACCCAAATAACCATATTTTCCTTTGAAAATTCATAATAATCATTCCATAGCTTGAAAAATTATCAAAATTGAAACCCAACTCCAAAATCATGTTTCTCATAACGTAAAATTTTCCCATGGCATTTAAACATCATTAAATCTCGTTTTTTCCCTAAAACCATGCTTATCCTCTTTTAAACAATCTGGTTTAAAACCATATAAATTATAAATCAAGCATATCATCATCCAATATATCATAAAAACGAATTTACCCTTGAATCCAAAAATATATGATTGAAAACAAAATAGAGATGGGATTATTATTCACCTTGATCTAGATAAGAAGATTGGATGAGATTGATTTCCCCTAAGCTTGATTCTCGAGCTTTTAATTTGTATTCCTCTTGTTCTTTTAATGGCCGCCCGTTCTTTTAAGTTTTTGATGTGCGTTTCAAAATGATGTGAATGGATAGTGAAATAGTAGGAATGAAATATATATGGGTAAGGATTATGGATGGAAAATTCCTAATATACCCTTAAGTAATTTAATTAACCAAAAACCACACTTAAGCCCATTAATTATTATATTAAGCTCGGCCTTGATTGAATTAATTCAAGTCTCAATCCCATTATCACTTAACAATTAAATTATTCTATTTAATTTATCTAATTAAATCTCCTAAATAATGTTATCAAAAATTAGCGGTGTTACATATTTATACTCTCGGACTTAGCCTAGGACACTACTAATCCTATCCTTAGAGAGTTTACCCCACCAAGGCTTAGGGGTTCGCTAAACCTAAGCTTCGATACCAACTGTGATGATCCACCTTTCTGACCCCTAAGAACGATGCTTAATACATCCTTAGTATTCATGTGCCGTTTCCCAAGCGTCCGAAAGATAAGTTGTCTTGGGGTAAAATAAATAACATAACACGATAGAATAGAAAAAACCTCAAAATGGAATGGTTATATATAATATAAAATGATATAGTACAAAAGGTTACTCCTAATACGAAACTATCAGAGTTAAACAAAAGTACTACATCTAACATATTTGCAGCTATACATTTTGACCTTTCATTTTTAGATACAAAACACATCTGTCTAATCATACATCGGAAATAAATAACTAGATATCTAGGAGCCACCAGCTCATCCTTGTCTTCAAAGAGCTCCAAAGAGAAACCTTCTATTCTCAGACTACTCAAATAGAATTGAGTACTCGAGAGTTTAGTGAAAATAAAAAACTCGGGTCAGACAATATGTCTAATATGAGTAAAACTCTGAAACAAAAGGGAGTGTTTTTAACAATAATATGTGGGACCATGCCGCTAACGTGGGACGGGTATTCTCCCACAAAAATAACAACCAAACATAAGAATGGAAAAGAACAATAGAAAAAAATCCAAACATAGATGATGGGCAAAAATAGTATAAAGATCTAGACAAGAAATAATGGAAATAGTCTGAATAAAATCCAAACTGGACAGAATGGATAAAACAAGATAACAGTTCAAATTTGATAGAATGGAAAAAACCTATAATTCAACATCGTGAAAAGTGATTGACTCTTCCCATTGCAATTATAGAAAAATAATTCGAAGGTTCGAATCAAATAAGAAAAGAAAATCCTGGGAACCACAAGTTGGATCCCACCAATCGTTACCGAGAATCCGAGCATTTCACATCTAAATGCGCATAACCGAATCCAATCTAGATGAGATGTGAAAATACCCTAATGGGAGCAACCCCACAAAACTTGGCCCTTAAAAACATGAGCTTTGGTTTAGTTATTTCCAACAAAGGAGAAGAAAGCTCAACGAAGTAATAAATTCTCTTAGAATGACGATAATAAAGAAGCTTAAGTAACCGATAGCCGAGAAACCAACTATCGAGGGCATAAAACGATCATATATGGAAATTAAGTCTTGTATACTTACCACCACTCATCAAATTCAAACTTGTACTATTTCTTGGTTAAGAATAATATCGAACAAGTCAAGGAAGTGTTACCTTAAATCATGTCTCACGATTATTCTTAACTTTCGAATTAGCAACAAGTCTACTTCTTCGACGTTTAGTGTTAAGCATACAAATAAATCATTTCCATATAAGTGATATTGCTTTACGGAAATTAATTCATTTCCATAAACGAATCAAACCTTTTCTTTTAAAAACCGAATTCGTGCTTGGCTTCACATTATAAGTATTAGCTTTAAAACATTTTGTTAAAAGGATTTACTAACTTTAAACATCATTATAAAAAAAAGGATTTAATAACTTAAAACATCCTCATTACATTGATTAATTAACTTTAAAACTTCATTAATTCAGTTGATTGATTGACTTCAATAGCCCTTAATTCAAAAGAAGTTAATCACCTTTAAACATCATTAATTTAATTAATTATAATTAATTAAATTTAATAAATGAATAATTTATTATCATTATTTAAAATGAAAAACAAACTAAAAACATCCTTGTTACGTTGACATGTCCCTACACCCAAAGGTTAGCAGATAATAATATATGCTAATCTACTAACATCATAAAGTGTATAGACATTGTGATACAACATTAAGTGTTTAGGGGTCCATCTCCTCGATAACTATGTCCTGTGACATCCCTAGGCCAATAAACAAACATAGAAAACATTGCATCCACCAAATGATCCTCACTGTCACTCAATGTGCGTTGAATATATAATAACTCATATGACCATTACTCTATAAGGGATTAACGGAAAAATCTAGTTTATAGATACTTGAACACCAGCCACATAGATGCTGGACACTAGATTCAATGATGAAAAGTCAAGGTGCATGGATCTCCTTCTTGATCCGAGGTAACCGACTTAGTACCCAATTTGCATCCCCGCATACCCTTCTTTACAAAGCACACTAGAAACACTTCGAGTATCAACAATCCCTTCATACATGTATCCGAGCCCTTCCTAGCTCCATTTATTTCCATTCACTATAATGGAACCCTTCCTTATTCTACACATGAGTTAATTTCCTCAAACTAGACCTTATAGATCATCATATGACACCATTGATTGAGTCATCATCATCAAAACACTTCTAGACATCCACGTCAGTCGTAGAATCAATACCTCAAAGTTTCGAAGCCATTACGTCGAAGCGTCATGCCTTCGCCTCATCGTTTATCATCATTCTTATTCATGCCTTCATCATCGAAAACGTATGTCGAACGAACTACATGGCACAACCTCCTAAGCATCACTCGCATACCCTAAAGCTTCACCTCAATTCTTCAACCTCTGACAAGGTCGGTACTGACCAAGTATGGTTGTCACCGACTAGTTGGTCCACCCAAAGTTGGCCAAGAGTTGAAGTCCCGGCTAAGTCGCCTTGCCCAATGCCAACCCAAAGCCATCCCCCTAAAGACTCGAAGAACTTTCTTTAAAAACACAAAGCACTAAGCCAATGTATTCGGGTAGACACGGTCGGTGCAGACCATGTGTTCACCCTTCAAAATTTGGCTAAGTTTAAATTTTCTTCAACACATCGTTCCTTGGCTTGACCCGAAGCTAGCATACCTTTGTCCCAAAATTTTGCTAGCCTTGACACCAAGCTTCCCCAGCAGACCATACCTAATGCGGACCATGTCTAATGCCAACCAAAACTTCTCCAAGTCCATAAAAAATCAATCCATGGCTCAACTCGAACCATAGCACTATGCAACTTGAAATCGCCCAAACACAAACCATAGCATACCACCAACGACCATAAATGATGACCAAAATTTAGGCCATCAAATCAACTCCAAATGGCTTGCGACTTGTTTTGGGGTCTCTTAGGACTTCAAACAACATCGTACTACAACCATATTAATAACCATATGATAGTTGGAGAAACAATATTATTCACCTAGTATGAAATTTCCCAATCTCCAATGCAAATTCGATATGAATAGTAATGGCACGGATTCCAAGATGGTCCAAAAAGTAATCACTTGATTCCCCTAACTAATCACCCCTTAATGATGCATATAAGCTAATTAATGTAAAGAAAATTGGAGCCTTTTGGCTTAAAACGTATTAATGGAGGTTTAGATAAATTTTAGGGAGTGGGAAAGTTATTAGCAACTGTCCCCTCATCCCCAACTAGGCATAATTCCCGAAATGGGTTAACGAACCTAATATGGGCCTAATTAATTACCCACTAATCGGTCTAGAAACCATATAAATTTAAAATGGCAATATCTTCTAAACAGTAAGTTCAAATTCCTATTATGACCACTCTAAAGAAATAGAAACCTTCATCTCAATCTAATAAAAGTGGTTCCACACCCTAATATGACTCCTATCAAATGTTATAGGCCTTACAAGATTTTCTGGATCAAAATCGTTCGATAAAAATTCTAAAGATAGAATATGTCACCAGTAGACGTTTTCCAAAGTTATATATTTATACGACTTCAAATGAATTTAAAAGTAATATTTTACAATACTCCAATACGTAAAATATAGGTTGCTAGATACCCCCTTTTGGAATTTCATCCCCGAAATTCGCGAAACAAATCAAGAAAAAGTAAACCGTTATTACACTGCATGCCTAACAATCGTACGTAGCAATCTCAAGCATCAAACATGCATCCATGCAATCAATATATAAATATACCCACCCTAGCATGTGAGATACTAAACTATCCTATATTATATCAAAAATGAAAGTAAACATGATAAACAGAAAGGCTTACCAAGTAAAGAGTTCTGGATAAGCAGTCCTCATGCTCTCCTTGGTTCCACATGTAATCGCGTTTGCTTTGACTCCATTGAACCTTCAATAACTCCACTGTCTTCCTTGTACTTCGTATCACTTTCGGCAATATGAATGGGCCCACGAGGTCTTGAAGCTTCTGGTTCAATTTCGATATCATCAAGTTGATCCAGTTCGATCGTCACACTCAAGTCATGCACAAACCTTCGTAAATGAGAGACATGGAATACATTAGGTATGCCCGCCATCTTTTGAGGTAAGTCGATCTGTAAGCTAGGTTCCTAATCCTCTCTAGTATTGGAGAAGAACCTATAAACGTCGCTGCCAACTTCCCCTTATTCTCGGATCGAACAACATTCTTCAGTGGAGAGATCTTCTTAAATACCATATGGCCGACAGAGGACTCCAAAATTATGTGTCTCTTATTATCGTAGCTCTTCTGTCTATCCTAAGCAGCCTTCAGTCGTTGTCGAATGATCTCGATCTTCTATGAAGTTTCTTTGATCATATCCGGCCTAAGTATCAGTTTCTCGCCAGCTTCCCACCAACATGAAGAAGCGTTACATGGTCTGCCATACAATACCTCGAATGGTACCATACTAATGCTAGACTCATAACTAATGTTGTATGCGAACTACATTAAATGCAAGCGATCGTCCCATGAGCATCCAAAGTCGAGTATGCAAGCTAGCAAGAGATCCTCTAATATACAATTCACCCACTTGGTCATTCGTCTGTCGATGGTAAGCTGTACTAAGATGTAGCTCCATTCTCGACACCTCTTGTAAGCTCCTCCAAAACCAACTAGTAAATAAAGTGTCTCAGTCACTCATAATGCTTTTTAGCAAACCATTGAATCACACCATCCATTTTATATACAACTCGGCCAACTTGGATGTCATTCTATTAGACTTAACGAGAATGAATCAACCACTCTTCGCCAATCTATCGACTATGACCCAAATGCTAGCGTACTCTCCTCTAGTCCCAGGTTGTCTATCGATGAAATCCATCGAAACTTGTTCCCACTTTCACTTAGTAATCTCGGATGGTTGCATCAACCTACTCGGCTTCTTCTGCTCTCTGCATTTACCAACTAACAGTTCATGCACTTTGAGATGAGTGCCTCAACATCCTTCTTCATCCCTTTCCAATAACATTTCTCTTCATATCATAGTGCATCTTATTACCATCGGATGTATAGTCAGTCTCGAATTATGACACTCTCATAGCACCTCATCCATCAATCCATCGACATCGGAAACAAACAATCTCTCATCGTTATCGAGCCCATTATCTCGATCGACCCCATACCGTCTCATCTCATCAGACTCTACTCCATCCTCTATCATTGTTATGATCTCCACTAGTCTAGCATCTTGCCTCTAACTATTATTCTCCATCAAAGTAGGTCTGATAGTTAAACTAGTCAACATCTCTGGCCCTAACTCACAATGAGGTCTGAAGTCACAACTAACAATAAACTCGAGTTGCGCCTGCTCTAGGAACATCAACCCCAAACCGACACGTCTTCTACTTAAAGCATTGGTAATTGCATTTTCCTTACTAGGCATATAAGAAATGCTAAACTTGTAGAAGGCCAAAAGTTCCAACCATCTCTATTGACAAAGCTTGAGGTCTTTTTGGGAGAAGTGGTATTTCAATGATTTGTGATCCGTGAATAACATAAGCCTTTCCATAAGTAAATATGCCTCCAAATCTTCAAAGCAAACATCATTGCTTCCAATTCCATGTGAATTTACCTGTTGACTAGCATATGCCACAATCTTACCTCCTTGCATAAGTAGTGCACCCCATCCAATACCCAAGCATCTGTGTATACCATAATCTCTTCATCCCCGCTTGGAATGTCAACACTGGTGCACTGCTCAACCTCTCCTTTAGACTTGTGAACATGTGCTCACATATCATGTCCCAAACAAAAGCCTAATTATTCTTCATTAAATTGGTCAACGGTGTCGCTACCTTTGAGAAGTCCTTTATAAAACATCTACAGTATCATAACTCATAGGCATAGATCACAAGTCAGCTTGTGCGACCTTTAGCGAACATAGAAAGCTAACCATAACCTTATCCTCTTGTTGACAACTAATCTCTCCCTTCCGCTCATCCTCGGCCCCAACCGTTGACGATGACTTCTTGTAAACCACCAATATCGCATACTTCCTTAGCCAGTCCATCCTAAGATAATACTGGACCTGAAAAAACTCAAAAAAAGCAATCATAAAAAAAAGAACATCCATTACTCAATAAGACCAAACTACGACAAACCATCATAGGCTGGTGGAGCCTCTAACAGATTTTGTCACCACCGAAGGTCGGTCAACAATTATGGTTCTCAATCCCAATTTATATACCAGTTCACTAGATATAAAGGAATGTAAAGCCCTGGTATTGAATAAAACATGTATGAGAACATAATAAATAGAAAGCATACCTTGAATAGTAACGCCCTTTCCTTTCTTCTTCACCAAAAGAGCACTCGATGAAGTCGAGACAACATCCAAAGCACATGCCTTAATTATCTGCCTTTGCTTCACTAGTTCAGGACAATCCCTCTACGAATAACCCTCCTTATTTCAGTTATAACATCTCTTACCTTCAGCTTTGCAATTCTTACTCAAATGGCCCTTATCACTACAGTTATAGCAAACATGGTTCCACTTTGCCTTTTTTGACCATCATTTTTCTAGAATTGCTTCCTTTTTCCATTCTGTTTCTTTTTGCCTCACTTTCCTGGTTGCAGCATTGGATCTTCTTTAGTAATAATAACAGACTTAGAATTGGGATTCAAACACTCGTGTCAAAGAGCCATCTCAATGAATTTCTCAAAAGACTCGTTAATGTGCCCCACCAACTCCTCTCCTAAGTAATCATGTAACCCCATAATAAATTTCTCAATACTCTTTAATGGAGTGTCAATAAAGGAGATCTTGTACTTCGAAATAGCATCAAACTCAGCCACTTATTCAGAGATAGACATATCTCCTTGCTTCAGATTTGCAAACTTCCCAAACAACATTGAATTCCAGACCAACGGTATGAAATTCTCCTCTAATCAAGCCTTGAACTTGAACTGATCTCAAGTTAATTAGCCTCGGGAGTAGTAACCTTTACAGCATTCCACCTATTCATAGCTCATCCTTGAAAGAACCAAACATATATGGTGTTTTGATGATAACAACCATACCATAATGCTATTAATATGTTTATTGAGTTATTTTAGGTCAAAATGATGATGGAATAGGCGTAAAATAAAATGGATAAAAATATGCAAAACTAGGATTCAAACCCAGGTGGGTTGAGAGATGAGCACATGCCTTTACCACTGAACCACACAAGCTTTTGAAAATTACAATGATTTAGTCGATTGAAAGCCTTGTTCAGTTGACTGAATATAAAGAACTTGTCTACTGTTTTTTGCTATTTTCTCGGGCTCGAATTTTATGCTAAGCCAGTCTACTAAAACCTTCTTTGAGTCGATTGACCTAGTACAAAACGGCTAGTTTTTTGAAGTGATATTTTGTCTCTTTAATCCAGAAGTTTCATCTCTCCGCTCCTGTAGCCACTTCTCTTCATCAATGGTGAAATTGGAAGGTTGCACCCTACTTTACCATCCTTACAACATCCATATAAACCCCCAACCATCCCTGAATCAAAACACAACCCTTTGCTTTGATTTTCGCTCCTAAACTCTCAATTCCTAAAGCATTTCTCCGGGTTCCAAGAAATTTATCGGATTCAAATATTTCGACTAGTTTGCGTCATCTTCACATCCCATACTCTAGTCAAATAAACTCCATAACCTCTACACCTCCACCCAATATCATTTCGTTTGGTTACACTACTTGTAATTGTTGTTGAAGTTCTGTTCGATTGTTCAGGAAGTGTCTGTAAACATGTTCCTCCAGGTGAAGTAAGGGTGTTAAAGTGAAATACCGAAGTGGAACTTCGGGACTGAACGTTGGATGGGAGGTCCGAACCAGTATAAATCGACTGTGTGATCTACTGTTATACTATTATACTGCATTTACATTGTTTAATACTATTAGCCATCTTCGTTCCTGTTCATAGCGACTAACAAGTGGTATCAGTGCCTGTAGTTCTATCGATTATCACAACATCGTAGAATAATGTTCAAAAAGAGAAGATCCAGCCAGCTCAAAGACAATCGAGAAAAAGCTCTAGAAGTGAGCAACAATCTATAGAATCAAGGTACATGTGTTGTGTGGCTAATTTCATGTCAAAATTGAAAAGCTTAGATTCTATATATAGTGATCTTTTACAAACGCATGAGAAGTTATTAAAAGATTTTAAAGCATCACGAAAGGTCAATTTTATTGCTTTAGCTAAATTAGATGATTTTGAGCATATAATTAGTGTTTCAATGGAAGAAAATAAGCTTTTAGTAAAACAAACTAAAAATTTTGAAAATATATTGGAAGAACTTATTTTACAAAATGATTTTCTATTAAAAGATAATTAGCGCTTAAATGATAAAAATACTGATCATTTAAAGAAAATCGAATTTTTGCAAAATAAAAATATATTTTTGGAAAATTCTTTAAATGATTCTAATTCTAAACTTTTTGTCTCTTGAAAAAGAGAATGGGGCTCTAAATGATAAGAATCTGGAATTAATTAAAGAATGTGAATTTTTAAAAGACAATAATTCTATGTTGCAAAAAGAATTTTGTAATTCCAAAGCTAGTTTTGATAAACTAAATAAGAAAATCACAAATTTTAATAGAGAAAAAGATGATTTATCTTCCTTAACTGCTAATAGTAAAGCTCACAATAATAGAAATAGTTTAGAATATAAACAAGATAATTGTAGAAAAAGTACTACATATGTATTCCTGTATACATATTTTAATGCTAGTACTAAAAGTAGAGATAGTTCTAAAACCAATCCATGTCATAATATTATTATGCTTAGGAATAAAAAATCCTTGGAATACTAAATCAATGACAATTAATGTTGATATATGGATTCCTGCTAATCTAACTGATTATGATAGACAATCATACATTAGCAATTATTAGAACGCCATGATTAATAGTGGAAATTATATTTTTAAGAGAACAACCCATCCAATTAGTTATGGTTTCCTAAGTCGTAAACCTTACATCTATTGTAGACTGAGTATCATTTTGCTTACATTTGGCATATCTATTGGATGCTCATCGCTTTGCATTAATGTTAAAATTATTTATTTTTGACCTTTCTACGATATTCTCCATTTATTTTTAATTTTCTCATACTTTTGTTAATTACAAAAGGGGGATAAATAATGAGCATATTGATAGGGAGAGTATATAGTTAAAAGTCCAAGAGAAACATTATACTTATAGGGAGTTTTTATCATATAGTACGCCAATGCTCTTATCCCTTTTAGTTGATGACAAAGGGGGAGAAGAACGTGTGTTTAACATATTTTATATTGTCATTTATATGAAGTTGAGGGAAATAAACTTACATAACGTATATCTAGGGTGAGCTATTATTTTATATTAAAGTTGTGTGGTTGTCATCATAAAAAAGGGAGAGAATGAAAGAACCATATATATATATGGTGTTTTGATGATAACAACTATGCAACAGTGCTACTAATATGTTTATTGAGTTGTTTCAGATCAAAACGATGATGGAAAAGGTGTAAAATAAAATGGATAAAAATATGCAAAAATAGGATTTGAACCCGGGTGAGCCGAGACATGAGCACATGCTTTTACCACCAAAAAAATAAGCTTTTGGAAACTACAATGATTCAGTCGATGAAAGCCTTATTCAGTTGATTGAATATAAACAACTAGTCTACTATTTTTGGCTATGCTCTCGGGGTCAAATTTTACACTAAGCCAGTCGATTAAAGCCTTCTTTTAGTCAACTGGCCTAGTATAAAAAAACTAGTTTTATGAAGTGATATCTTTATGTCCTTTCGCTCCAGAAATTACATCTCTCCGCTCCTGTAGCCACTTCTCTTCATCAATAGCGAAATTAGAAGGTTGCACACTTACTTTCCTATACCTACAACATATATATAAACCCTAACCATCCCCGAATCAAAACACAACTCTATGCTTTGATTTCCACTCCTAAACTCTCAATTCCTAAAGCTATTCTTCGAGTTCCAAGAAATTCATCTGATTCAGAGATTTCGACTAGTTTTCTTCATCTCCACATCCCATACTCTAGTCAAATAAAATCCTTAGCCTCTACACATCCACTCAATATCATTTGTTTGGTTATAGGACTTATTGTACATCAAACTGACATTCTGTATATCAAGATACGCTGTGTTAGAGAGTAACATTTTTGTTACACTACTTGTAATTGCTGTTGAAGTCCTATTTAGTTGTTCAGGCAGAGTCTGTAAACATGTTCCTTTGGGTGAAGTGAGGGTATTGATAGTGAAATACCGAAGGGGAGCTTCGGGACTAGATGTAGGACGGGTGGTCCGAACCAATACCAAATTGACTGTGTGATCTACTGTTATACTATTCCACTGCATTTACAGTGTTTATTACTGTTTGTCATCTTTGATCCTGTTAATAGCGACTAACATCCCATGGAGCTATTGAGAAGCCAATCCCCTTCTCATAGCATCATCCAATTCCAAATCATCAAAAATCCTCCCGTAGATTCCAACCAATCCTACACTTCCACAGCCGAGTTTGTTCCTTGGAATGGTTTGCCACCAAAACTAACAAGATCCTAATTCAACTTCATGAAATTCGCTCTAGGTGCCTACACCTGCACACCACCACTAATAGCAACATTCGAAGCCGCCGCTTGGGCATTTTGCAGCATGTTCTTTATCATGGTATTGAATATCGCCTTTAAGTTATGGTTAGCAGCCTACGAGCTTACTCCTTCCTCCTTGACTCTAAAGATGGAATTTCTAGCGGTGTTTCTTGTATACTGGCTCATTCTTGATCTATAACAAGAATTATTAGTTCTCATAAAGAAAAATGCATAAGTGGTACTCATGTGTGGAATGTGATTTATATATACTCTATGTATATATATATATATTATGTTTTGAAAGCCAAAATATATAACAAGTGTGCTCTCTCATATACTCTCGATCCATTATAAGGTGATAACTCCGCTTGTCTCTAATGGGCCATGGTATCAACTTAGAATTTAAATGAGTTAACCTAAGTCGAATTGTTTAACCTAAGCTTTAGTATCAAATGTAATGACCGCCCTATACCTCCGGCATCCATTATACCTATATAATGCACCATATTGTTGCACAATCGATATAGGATGAGTGTTAAGGTTGTAAAGTAGATAAAACAATCATAGAACCTACCATATCTTTCACAGCGCTTTGAATGAAGCATAATAATCATTATAGATATAAATAAGGCGAGACAATAATAACTAGATAAAACACAAAATCAAAGTGCCGAGGTTAAAACGGTTATACAAAACAATGATAGACTTTATACAATTAATAAATAAACTCAAGTGATAAACTACCCCTAAATAAAATAAATGAACATTGTCTAAGATCCATAATGTTGCACAATGGAATAAGAAATGATAATCCTAAATATAAGTACAAGAAAGCATCACCTCTTGCTATTTCATCTATATAGCTCCACTTGTCGCCTACACCTATTATCTAGTCTAATTATTTAAGAATACCCGAAATAATAAGAAACAAAACAAAAAACCTTGAGTGATACAACGGCTAGCGTGAGCGATAAGCAAATCTCAAAATACTATGAAAACTGATATACTAAGGAATAATGATACGAAGAATCATACACAACCTATCCTTGCAACCTAAGAGTTAGCATATAATAGTAAATGCTAATCTACTAACATCATAAAGTGTACAAACATCCTGCAACAACATTGGGTGTCTTGGTATCCATCTCCTTGATACTTACATCCCGCGACATCTCTAGAGCGATAAAAAAACATGGAAAACATAGCATCCATCAAACAATCTTTTCTGTCATTCAATGTGCATTAAATATATGATAACTCACATGATCATTCCTCTACTAGGGATTAATGGAAAACTCCTGATATATAGAGAATACCAACCACACAGATGGTGAACACTAGACTCAATGACGGAAAAGTCTAGGGTACATAGATCCCTTGCTCGATCTGGGGTAACCACTAAGTACCTAACGACCGTCCTTACATACCCCTGATTTACGAGCACACTAGAAATACTCTGAGTATCAACGATCCCTTCACATACATATATGAGCCTTTCCACGCCCCATTTATTTCTATTCATCATAGCGGAACCTCTTCATCGTTTTACTTTCCATCGTAGAACCCTTCCTCATTCTACACAAGAGTTCCCTTACTTAAACCTGTCCTTATGGATCATACTACGGCTCCTCCGATCGATTCGTTTTCATCGGAACACACCTAGATTTCCACATCGGTCGTATAGTCAATACATCGGTTCTAAAGCGATATAGTCAAAGTGTCATGTCTTCGCCTTGCCATTTATTATTTTTCATCTTCACGCCAACTTCGTCGAAAACGAGCATCGAATGAACAAATGAATGCACATGACAAAACTTCCTATGCATCGCTCGCACACCCCAAAGGTTCACCACAATTCTTCAACCTCTAACATGGTCGGTGTTGGCCATATATGGTTGTCACCAACCATATTGGCCACCCAAAGTTGGCCAAAAGTTGAAGTCCAAGCTAAGTCACCTTGCCAATGCTTACCGAGTCCCTTAAAGACTTAAAGCATTTGCTAGAAAAACCCAAAGCTTACACCCTCATTCCTTGGCCTGGCAACTCATAGCCATGGTCGGTGCCGACCATGTGTTCCTCCTTCAAAATTTGGCTAAGTTCAAATTTCCATCACCACATCATTCCTTGGCTTGAACCGAAACTTACACACCTTTTTGCTTAACTTTTGCTTGCCTTGACACCAAGCTTTCCCCAATACCGACCATACCCAATACTGACCATGTGTAATGCCAACCAAAACTTCTCCAAGTCCATAGCACTTCACTCCTTATCTCAACTCAAAGCAACGCACCCACGACTCAAAATCACCCAAACACCAACCATAGTTCACCTCCGCTGACCATAAATGACAACCATAATTTGGGCCATCAAATCCAAGCCAAATGACTTGCAACTTATTTTAGGGTCTCTTAGAACTTCAAACAAGATCATATCCAACAGCATCACCTATCAAACAATTTGATGCTACTTGCACCAAACAATGTACCATATTTCTATCTAAACAAAATAACTTGCAAACACATCAAAACAATTCATACAACTATCATACATCACCACATAATATCCAAGCAATGCATATAATGCATCATAACACGAATTACAAGCATATACCATCCTAGATTGATTTTCTATAAAGTGACAATTATGGTTGGTAAATTGTGTAAAATAAGTTAAAACCCAAACTAATCTTTCTAAATATGGTTTTAAGTGTCAATAACCTTAGATTTAAGCTTTAAAATGTTTTAACTTTGAAAATCGGTTCAAAAATCATAATTTTAACTATATAAATAACCATAGGATAGTGACAGAAGCAATATCACTCATCTAGTATAAAATTTACCCAATTTCCAATGAAAATCCTAGAAGAACAGTAATGGCATGGATTCCAAGATGGTCTAAATAGTAATCACTTGATTCCTCTTGCGAATCACCCTTTAATGATGTGTTTAAGTTAATTAAAGTAAGAAAAGTGGAGCTTTTTGGTTAAAAATGTTTTAATGGAGGTTTAGATCAATTTTGGGAAGTGGAAAGTGATTAGCAACTATCCTCCCATCCCCAATTAGGCATAGTTCCCGAAATGGGTTAACAAACCTTATCCAGGCCTAATTAATTACCCACTAGTCTGACCAAAAACGGTTTAAACTTCAAACGAACATTCTCCTAAATGGTAAGTCCAAATTCTTATAATGACCACTCTATAGAAAGAGAAACCATCACCCCAATCTAATGAATGTGGTTCTAGACCCTATTTCAACTCCTATCAAAAACTTATAGACCTCACAAGATTTCTAAAGTCAAAATTATCTGATAAAAATTCTAAGGATATAAAATGTCACTGGTAGATTGTTCCCAAAATTATAGAGTCGAATGACCTCAAATGAATTTAAAAGTAATATTTTACGATCCTTCGATATGTAAAATAAGGACCGTTACCTTGTAGTATAAAACCAACAAATCAATTATTGAAAATGAGAGGTATTATACCTTCTAGTATAAAGATTATTATAAATGAAACCAAAGACTATTTTCGTTTATAGTATTCCTAAAACCTGAACATGATTCCAAGTTTAGTAGTTTATTTTGAGGCACTAAACATAAGACAATTTCTAGTGTAGTTTTATTGAGATAAGCTTTGTATGTTTATGTAAAATATGTTCAGTTGTGACTTATGAATTATAATTGTCTTATATCGTTTTTGAAACCAAGGGTAGTGTGGGGGAAACCCATTTCAAGCTTTAGTAGCATGGTCCCACTAGTAGAGGATCTATGATAGGAAATGATACTTCTCATACTAAATTTATGTCTAACCCGTGTGTTTATTGTTTTTCCCCTATAAACTCATGGGTAATCGATTAAGTTGGTTGAGTTTATAGGTCTTGTAATGACCTGTCTTTTGGACCCTTGAAAGTTGGCACTTATACATCCATAGTATTCAAATACCGAGTATTGAAGTGCGGAAAGGAAGATTGTTAGGATAAAAGAACACGGAAAATAGAATCTCACAACGGAACGACGACATATGATATAACAAAGATAGTAAAAGCTATCACTCAAAATACATGGTATACCAGAGTTACAAACAAATCTCATCAGTCTGGATAGTTATAACTTCATGTCCTTCCAATTTTTGATGGGTATATATAATAATACAATAGAAAATAAAAATACTACGGTAGGTAGACCTCTAGCTCTATCCATGAGCTCTATGTCCCACCAACGACAACCTGGAAAAATTCACGGCTTGAATCAAGCATTATAATAAAATAACACCTGAATCGGTCTAGAAAACAAGTGTGAGAAAACTCAAGAAATATGGTGAACAAATAATAATTGTGTGAGACCACACCGCTAAACACAAAGAGTTTTACCTCATAAGAGCAACATCCATAGATGAAAGAATGGTAACAAGTCGGAACAAAATCAGACTTGAAAGAATGGAAGATTAAACATCGAGAAGAGCTCCAGGAACTTCTCAATGCAATTAAGAAAACAGTTCAAAGATCTAAATCAAATAAGGAAAGAGAATTTTCCAACAATGACTAGGACGGTGCACCCACTTATTGAAAGTATACCTCTAGAAAACATACTTGAAAACTACGATGGCTCTCAGAAACCTCTAAGCCAGACTATGCCAATCTTATCGAGAATCCGAGTATTTCACATCTCCACGCGCATACTACTACAACCAATCTGGAGTAGATGTGAAAATACCCTAATAGGAGCAACCCCGTATAACTTAGCCCCCACTCACTCTTTATTTAGTCATTTCCAACAAAGGATATCAAAATCGATAGCCGATGAATCAAATATTGAAAATAAACTAGTACTACCCTAAAGAAAACAATAAAGCCGGACAAGATAGGGTAGTGTTGCTTCCTATCATGACTCGACATCATTCTTAACTTTAAGAATAACAAGAGTTTAAATGTTCCAACCGAGCAACAAAATCGTCTTGAATCGACGAACACAAAGAAGATAATATGATCGATGGTCAATAAGTCACTGCGGGAATAACAAAATTGTCGTATATGGAAATTAAATCTCTTAAAACATTTGACTCACACATATGCTTGATTTTCACATCACAAATATCTGTAAACACTTTAAAAACCCTCTTTAAAAATGTTCTTTTTAAAGGTCAAGTTTATATTCTAAGTGTATCAAAAAGAAGGGTAAAAAACGAATGTCATTAAAATGTCGTTCACTATAAACCCAAAACAATTTACACTTAGCTTTATTTTAAACATTCCCCTATAAAGATTTTCTTATTAACAAACCATCATTTATAACTTTTAAAACAACATTTATTATCCCAGAAGATAATAAATAAATTTAAATATATCTTTATAAATTTAAAATAATGTTAATCATCTTGAAAGATAATTAATCAAATTTATAATCTTTTTATAAATTTAAAACAACATTAATTATCCTAAAAGATAATTAATCAAATTTATAACCTTTTTATAAATTTAAAACAATGTTATTATCCCAAATGATAATTAATCAAATTTATAATCTTTTTATAAATTTAAAACAACGTCAATTATCCTAAAAGATAACTAATCAAAATTTTAAATCTTTTTATAAATTTGAAACAATGTAAATTATCTCGAAAGATAATTAGTCAAATTTATAACTCCTTTTTTTCAACAACACTTACCCTTTATTTCAAAATCCTCTAAAATATTTTAAAAAATGGTTGAAATAAATTTCAAAGTGCAAAAACTCGACCAAACATTTATTTTCTAAAAACACAAGCATAAGTTCAAAACACATAGAGGTTTAAGGAGATGATATTTCATAAGTGATGGTATATCGATAATCACTATAACGACACTTACGCAGATTAAATAGTATGTCATAAATATTTCAACCAAACATCAAAATAAGCAACATAAGAATATAAGTAAGATGCATATAAAAGTAAATTAATAATGGCGAGAAAGCCCTTAGTGTCTCTCAAAACAGTTCCCTGCAAAACAATGGTTATTTATGCTATCCGCTTTACAAGTAGGAATTCAAATATAGACAAGCAATCAAACAATAATAACAGACATATTATTATCAACAATTAGCAATCAATAGATAACATATCATTTGTTAATTAATCTACATATTAATTAACTTCCAAAAATAATCTTTTTACTTTGTAAGCACAGAACGGCGATTTATTCTGCTTGACAGATGTCCAAAATAATCTATTCCCTTTAATTATAGTAGAACGAAGTTATATTATGCTAAATAGTTATCAAAAATGAAGTATAACTAAGTGAACATGATTAAACTAAATCACTATAATTTTATCATTAATTTATACTTCATTAAAACTATCAACTATCATCCAAGCATTTAACAATAATCTACAGCAATATAGATATCATATAGTTTATTTAGATGTGGTTAAACTCACCAAAATTCCAGCCGATGCTTTTGCGTATAGGTTTAATCTAAAATCGAATGATGTTTGATTTTAGCTCGAATTCTACTAGCTCCGAATTCAATTAATCCAACTCTAATGTGTAGATAACACTGATACGAGTCCAACGCCAAAGACTGCGTCGAAATCCGACCTCATATGGAGAAGATATCGACTTTATGAGTTTTGAATAAATTATATTAATTAATTAACACAATTACTTAACCTAATCAGCTCATTAATTTTAAATTCATCTATTCCGCAAAAATAACCTTCTTCCCAAATTGACTTGTATGTGTGCACGACATGCACGAACCAACCCTAAAATGGAGTTACGCTCCACGATTCATCAATCCGACTTCGCCATTAAACTCCTTATCCCAATCTCCACCTCCCTGACACCACCACGACTAGCATGCCCTCAAGAATCATGACTTGGCACTGTTTGCACGTAAACCCTAAATGATGCACTCCATAATCGATGGCCAAAGGTGACGAAACTTGGTGGTAGGTGCACTATGGCATGAGGAATGCAACGATGACCTTCGATTCCACCATCAACACCTAAATCACCTTAGATTTTAAACCATAGTTCACGTCAAACTAGTTGAACATAACCAAACTTGATCGCACCCAATTTCAAGCATATAGATTTGTAAACCTAGTCAATACGAGTTCAAAGATTCTTGTTTTGCATTTTATTGTTAAGTAAATTATTTTATTTTGATATTTGAATGGAGGATGTTTATTTTCTTATGTTAAGGAAATAGAAAATGAACAAGAGAGAGAAGAGGTAAAAGTAAAAGTGTATTGAATAATCTAAGTGTTGAAGTTAGTTTATTTTGCAATTTCCGACATCTCGATACACAAAATTTCGGCCGCGTACAAACCGTGAACAACAAAACAAAAGTATGATCACGCACGAATATGTGATACATCTCAAAACAATAATAAAATATGCTGGTTAGCTTATTCTATAAAATTTCAAAAATACCATCTTTTGCCGAAGTATACATCAAATAAAAATTTAAATATTTTCCAAATTAAAAATTATGGAAAGATCCTATATAGATTCATTTAAAAACACGTCATCAAAAATCAAGTCGTTTTATTAACAATTGATTTTCTTGTTATTTATTCAAACTATTTATATTATAAATAAACTTACAAAATGAGTTCACTATTATGATTTATTAATTAAAAGGAGTTAAATAAGGATATTAAATCCTTTTAACTAATATTTAATCCATAATTCAAATATTTAAATAATCTCTATATTTGAATATAAGTTATTTATATTTTTAAACACCGATTATTTAAATATTTTAAATTAATTAAATATTCAAAATCAAAAAGAAATTTTTTGTGATGTTACATGTCTCCATATTTTAGTCATCGGCTGAAGGTAGTAATTCTACAGAGACTTTGTTAAAGGCGAAGACGAGCAAGAGGCCTACTATTATAATGTTTTATAGTAGCTTATATTCCACTATGTAATAAACAATTATTAAGTCCAAGGGACTACAAGGGTTCTACCTCGTATGTCAGTTCTTTGATGCTATTGTGAAATGATTTAAAATTTACCCTTGCATGGGCACATTTTGGGAGTATGAAAAGAAAACAAAGACGATTATGTTTAATGAACTCTATTTGGTTACTCTTTTTACTTGAACTATTATATATATACATTGAACTCATTTTGTTGTCAACAGATAATTCCAAGGTGATTGGAGCACAATAGAATTCAATCTTTGGGTTTACGAGTTGGAGATGTTACAATTTGATAATGGAGTTTAGGATAGGGGACACCTAAGTAAAATAGTGCTTGAATTAGTTAAGTACTTAGTTGGAAAATGAACACCTTGGAGAGGGTATACGCTGTTGAGGAACTATTTCATCCTTCAACTCCTCGATTACATATAAAACAGTTAATTCCTAACTACTTTGTTGATTTTGAATTAACAAAACTAAGTAACCTTAATTTTGCCCGAAGGTGGCGATTATGCCGCTGAACACTTACACAATCGAATAGTTGCACTTTAACTATTTGTTAAAGTGTCAGACCTAACCAATATTTATCCAAGTATCAGCAAAAAGGAATGTAGTACTACAAATAACAAGGAAAGAACATAAAGTAATAAAGGCACAAGATTTATGTGGTTTTGATTTTAAGGAATCCTACATCCATGGGGAAAGTTTCTCTTTCTTCCTTTATCAATGGTTTGGTACAAAATTTCATGGCAGAAAGTATAATCGAACCTTAAAGATTTTCTTTTAGAAGAAGAAGAATGCAAGAAAAAGGTGAAGTCCACTTCATGCTACAGTGCCTTTCCTATTTATAATCATGAAATGCACAGGGATTACTGGAATTTCTTTCTTACCATTATGCCTCAACCCTTGGATCTTGCCAGATGTCGTTTATTCATCTTGCCTATCTGACGTGACTGGATTACTGACATGTCTTTGGCGGGAAGTTTTAATGGAGGCGGGAATTCCCAAAATTTAAACAGGAACATCTGAAATTGTGGTGGGAGAATTCAAATTTGAACTGACCTTGCTTATGGGTCTCTAAAGAGATATATATATTTGTCACCTATTGACCTCGATGTGTCTGTGCTGGCCAGTGTGCGATGTTATGATGTTGGTGCATAGGAAATGGTATAGTAGCGAACATTGCCTATTGCTCAGGTCATGCTGCCCTGCTGATACTTTTGTTGCCTTTGCTTAGCTTGATAGTATGTCGGGTTGGAACATGCTTGCGACTATTTGTAGTTTGAACTGTACGTATGGCTCTACATTGAAGTATATACTGAGTGGCCCTGTATACAGCCTATGAAGTGCTTTTTCCTATATGAAGAGCGGTCTAGGTTGTCCCTAGTATATGCTGATGCAGACCTGTTCCCATAGGTTAGACAGAACATGAGTCATGGTGGCACGCTCGGCTCAGCGTGGTATGTACTGTTGCTCAGGCTTCGGTGTGGTATGACGTACTTGACTTTGATTTTAGATGTAGCTGCATGTGACTTGCCCCTATTTCTTAATACTTGCAGCATTCATCTCTTATTGCGGTTCCATCGGTTGCTGAGCTCGGGTGGGGTTAGATGTTGTGACTTTAAGTCGATTATCTTATGTCTGCAAAGCAGTTCTCGGTGAGAACGGATGTAATACTTGCAACCCAAGTCTGCTGTGATCAGAGGTCATGGTAGACTTGTTGTCTTAAGCACCCATTCGTACATCTCTTTATTTCTGCCCGATTTCTCTTTCTTTCCAGCTATTTTGGATGTGGGCCCTTCTTGCTTTGGTCTATATCCGGTCATTTGATTTAACGGCACCGTTCTCATTTCTACGATTCCATAGTTACTCATATGTAGTGTTGTTAGTGCCACTACTGAGCGATAACAGTGGGTTGTTTATTTTGCATGACCTGCCCCTTTTATTTGGGGCGGAAAGCCCATGGCCAAATGCTTGCTATGTCCTGCCCCCTGTCTAGGGATGTAATGTCCTTTGCCGTATGCTTGTTATGACATGCCCCCTATATGGGGGAGCAATGTCCTTGGCCGTATATTTAATATGAGCTGCCCCTATATGGGAGTGTAATGTCCTTGAATTCTTGTTGGGTATGACCCGCGCCCCTGTTTGAGGGGTGTAATGTCTTACGTAGGCTAAGCTACGTCCTTCTCTAGCATCACTGTTCTCATTTCTGAGATTGTCGTTATCGCTCGTAGGTTATATTGCACCCATAAATCAATGGCAGTGAGCTACGAAGGGTAATTTACGCGGTTGGCACGGTCTTCCCCGCTATTTGGGGGAGAAAAAGAAGATTTGACCGAGAAGTCAGGTCATGTATATACAACCCATTATTGCATGTGCATGTTTTTTTGTATTGGTTTGGGCTATCTAATATCTGTACGTCCAGTTTGCTATGTTGAATTAGTTAACATATAGGTTTTTTATACTGGTCCAGCAGTCCAATATTCCTACGTCCAGTCTTCCTACGATTATTATCGTAGGAATGTTCATACTAGATCAGGATAGTTTTACATCCATCCAACGTAGTATTTTGACTAAAAAGCCGGACTTGTGTTGATGTAGGTCTAATTATATGTAGGGCCTGTATCACCATTCTCAGTGTTGAGCTTGTGGTTTTCTCCTACTGATATGTGTTTTGCTGAATCAGTGACTACTAGAAGTGACCCGTGAGTGCGCATTGATTTTGACACGGACAACATAGATTTTTATATTAGTTTGGGTTGTATAATATCCCTACGTCTAATTTATATTGTTACTTCTTTATACTACAATGTACATCACGTAAGAAATATAAGTTAGATAAAGTAAGGCCTGAGGTGCTTTGAGTTCCAAGTTCTTAGGACTAGGTTGCTATCAGGTCTAGATAGCAGGTATGCTCTATTTGATAGAAATTCCGCTATGACTAATGAACCTTCCCAGTTTGGTCCTAACGCTTCATCCAGTGGATCTTTTTTGTTGGCCATTATTCTTCACGGTACTAAATCCCCTTTGCAAAAGATTCTTTCTTTGAGCCTTGCATTATAAGTCTTTGTCGTACGTTCCCGATATGTGGCCGCTACTACTGCTGCTTCATCCCTTCTCTCCTGGATGAGATCCAAGGCAGCTTCTTTCAATTTCTTATTCTTTTCTGTGGTATATGATATTCTTCTATGTAATGGGATTTCAACTTCAACGGGAAGCATGGCCTCATACTCCTAGGTTAGCAAAAAAGAAGTATGGACTGTATGGGTTCTGGTTGAAGCCCGATAGACTTACAATACTAAAGAGAGTTCCTCTACCCACTTTCCTTTAGCTTTCTGTAACCTTTTCTTTAGTTAATTTTTTGGTAGTTTTGTTCGCAGCCTCAACCTGACAATTTGCATGCGAATGAGAAACTGAGGAGAAACTTTTTATTGTGTCATTTTTCTCGCAAAGCTCCATGAATTCCTTGTTCTCAAACTGGGTGTTGTCAAAAATAATTTTATCAGGTATCCCATCTCTGCTATATATTCCTTACTATGAAAGTGACTATCTTCTTAGCTGTAATTGTGGCCAGAGGCTCTGCCTCAACCCATTTGTTGGTGAAGTAATCTATGGCCACTATGGCATATTTAGCTCCTCCTTTCGACATTGGATGTGGTTCTATCAGATCTATCCCCCATGTATCAAATGGCCACGGGCTTGTTAGTGGGATGAGCTCTTGGGATGGTTGTTTAGGAATACTGGCAAACCGCTGGCATCTATCACACTTCCTCACAAATTCCTTTGCATCTTGAAGTCTAGTAGGACAATAATAGCCGTGTCTTAGCACTTTTTTTGGCAAGTTGTTTTCCCTAGAGTGATCATCGCATTGTCCCTCTTTTACTTCCCTCATGACCCCTACCCCCTCTTCCTTAGAAATGCACTTAAGATAACGGGTAGAATACGCTCTTTTGTATAATGTGCCATCAAAGAAGGAGTAGTACAAAGCTCGGTATCTTACCTTTCGGGCCTTATTTTTGTTCAGAGGTAAGACTCCAGTTAGAAGATATTGTTTGATGGGAGTCATCCTATTATTCTCCTCGGTTTGGTGAAGTGAGGATTTAACACGGGTTGATCTCCGTTTTCTACCATTTCTTGGTTTTGAGTGCCTTGAATAGTGACCCGGTGGGCTTGAGTCAGGACCATATTCGATTTGATGTCGTTATACTTGGCTCTAGTTGATGCCCAATTGGTACATCCTTCATTTCATTGGCTGTTTTGGTACTAGCCAGTTTTGCCAAAGAGTCGACAAATGAATTGCTTTCATAAGGGATTTGTTCTATCTTAGATTATTCTAACTGCTTTATTAATTTCTTAGATAGTTCTGCATATTTGGCTAGGGTCGGTTCCTTCGCTTGGTAATTGCCCTGCACTTGATTTACAATTAACTGAGAATCACTGTGAATTTTAACATGCATTACCTTCATTACCTAGGCCATTCATAGGCCCGTGATGAGAGCCTCATATTCTGCCACATTATTGGTTGCTTCAAAACCAAGTTATACTGCCCCGTGTAGCTTTTGCTCGTTCGGCATGATCGGTACGTACCCAATCTCCGCTCCTTGTTCATTTGATGCTCCATCTACAAACAAGAACCATTATTATAGGGTGATTGTTTCCTCTTATGGATGGGGTTTGGTTGGTAAGGTGCATTCTGCAATAAAGTTCGCAAGTGCTTGACCTTTAATTACCTTCCTAGTGAAGTGAGTAATGTCGTATTGGCTAAGTTCCATGGCCCACTTTAATAGGCGACCTGATGCCTCTGGCTTCTACAGTATCTGTTTGAGTGACTTTTCTGTGAGGACTTTGATGGGATGTTCCTGGAAATCAGGTCTTAGCTTTCTCGCTGTAAGGAGTAAGTTGTACGCACGCTTTTCAACAACTAGGTAATTTAGCTTTACCCCTGACAGTTGTTTGCTCGTGAAATAGATGGGCCTTTGTGTCCCTTCATCTTCTCATACCATTGCACCACTAATGACTTGATTAGATACAGCTAAGTAAATGTATAAGTTCTCACCTATTATCGGCTTTGATAATATAGGAGTATTGACCAGATGGTCCTTCAGATTTTGGAATATTGTCCCGCATTGCTCGATCCACATGAAGTTTTGCCCCTTTCTTCACTTGATCGATGAGTGGGCATTTGTTTATAGCTTTGGATATGAATCTGCTTACGGCTGCTACTCTTCCACCGAGGCTTATCGGATCTTTTAGTTTCCTTGGGATTCTCATCCCTCTTATGGCGCTAATTTTTTCAGGGTTTGCTTCAATGTCATGCACTCATTATATATTCTAGAAACTTGCCTGATTGGATAGCAAAGGTACATTTCAGAGGATTTAGCTTCATTGATTTTGCGTTAGGACTATGAAGGTCTGCACAAAGTCTTTTACATGATCTGACATTGCCAATGATTTAACTAAAATATCGTCCATATATACTTCTACATTCTTTCCGATATGTTCAGCAAACATCTTAATAACTAACCACTAATAGGTTGCCCCCACATTATTGAGTCTGAATGGAAGGACTTTATAGCAGTATAACCCTTTGTCTATCATGAAGCTAGTGTGTTCCTGATCTGGTTCAAACATAGCTATCTGGTTATACCCCGAATATCATCCATGAATGAGAGTAGTTCATGCCCACGGGTCGCAACTACTAACCGTTCGATCCTTTGCAAAGGAAAACCGTCCTTTGGGCAGGCCTTAGTGAGATCGGTGAAATCTATGCAGGTTCCCCATTTCCCATTAGGCTTTCTCACTAGTACTGGGTTGATAATCCATTTAGGTAAGTATGCTTCCCTGATGAACCCATTCTCCCATAACTTATTAACCCATTCATGTAAAGTGTTGTGTCTTTCTTGGTCTAGAGTTCTGCGCTTCTGTATGACCAAATGTGCATCTTGGTCGATGCTCAACATATGGTAGATGACGGTCGAGTCTATTCCTACCATATATGAATGGGTCCAGGTGAATACATCCACTAACCATTTTAGGAAGTCCATCAATTCGTCCCGGGCCTCTACACTAAGGTACTTCACTATCTTGAGCACCTTTATGGGATCCTCTGGATCTATTTGTATATCTTCAGTATCATCTATCGGTTTTAACTTTTTTTTGTCGCCCCTAATCTAGGATCTATCTCACTTTCTGGCTCCTCTTCTGGTGGTGAGTTCACAGAGGACGCCTATTTCTGGGCTTCCTCAGAGAAACACTGTGCATAAACTGAATTGTATTAATCATTGCCGATCTTGTGCATATATATTCTCTTCTCTTTTCTCTTAGGTTTAGGGGGCGTGGGACCACTCATCGTAGTATTAGCTTGAGCATCTAATACCGTCACAGTCTTATGTCCTGATTTGACTTCAATTTTAACATTACAAATATCACAAGAAATAGCAAAATAGTTTGGAACAATTTTATTGCTAGGGTTAAGAGTTACACGATATAATTCCCTATCTAAAAACTATTTCCCTCTTGCTGATCCTATCCCAGCTGGAGTACTAAATTTCATGAGCAAATCCTTTTAGGAGATGATTTCCCCCAGATCAACCAAAGCAGGTCTTCCTGAGAGAGCATTTTAGGGCAAGGGTTGATCGATGATTAAGAAATTTGCATAAAATGACTTATGTAACGGCATTTCCAGCTGTGATGAGCAAGCGTGTCGATCCCACCGGAATGGTTGAAGTGTTGTTGAAACCAAAGATCGGTTCTGGGCTAGGTTTCAGGATTTCAAATGGTAATTTCATTTGATCACAAGCAGATTTGAAGATGAGATTTACTGAACTACCCGAATTAGCGAAGACTTTCTTTATGGTATAGTTTGATATCTGCACTGTAATGATAAATGGGTCTTGATGTGGGCATACAACTCCTACCGCATCAGCTGTAGTGAAGGTTATTTCTGGTGCAGGCTTTTGTTTGATATGGAATATTGCCATATGGGCTTTGGCTTCTTACACGTATCTCTCCTATGCCATTTGCTTGCACTACCGAGGCATGGCCCTCCATGGATTGAAGCTATCAGAATTGAAGGGTTGCCACCTTGGTGTTCATTTAGACTTGGAGTCCGATTGCTAGTCCTACTTCCCCCATTCTTCTTCTGGAAGCTGCCCAGATATCCATTCTCAATTAACCTTTTTATTTCCTTCTTTAGATGTCGGCAATTATCAGTATGGTGACCATTTTCTTTCTGTAAGCGGTAGTAAGCTTCACCTTTATTCGGTTCTGCTTTCTTTCCTTTATTTGGCAAGTTGTAGGACAGTTCATCTTTGGTTATCTCACAAATCTGCCCGAGGGAATGAGGGAGGGGGATCTTAGTTCTGAGGTTTAGCTCTTTGTTTCACTTCGCAGGTGGATGATAACCATTTGTTCCCCTCTCCTCCATAGCTTGGGGCTGGAATCTTATGGGATTGAGATACAAACCTGGCCTCCTCCATTCTGATATACGTTGTTGCCCTCTCATAAAAGGCCTTCATGCAATGGAAAGATTTCCTACTATTTTTGTCCCACATTGTTGTCCCTCTCCTAATTCTAGCTTGCACTTCCATTAAGAACGCTTCTTCACTTGTTGCTCTAACTGGAAGAGCCTCCATTATGCAGCGCTTAATGAAACTATGTAAACTTTCATTCTCCCATTGTTTCACATAGGACATGGTATGGATATCTGGGGAGGCTTCCCTTCCCGAATTGAACCACCTCAGGAAATCAATAAATAATTGCCTCCAAGATATGATTTTTCCCGATCCGTACCTTCTAAACCACCGTGAAGCCATACTGGATAAGTATACCAAGAACAATTTGCATTGGGCCATCCTCCCATCTTTTTGGATGTCCATAAAGTATTCGAAGATGCCGAGGTGATCCTCGAGGTTGGTAGTTCCGTCTAACTTATCAATTGTAGGGGCTTTGAAATTATCGGAAAAATCGACCTTGAGAACTTGAAAGGAGTGAAAATTACTTCCTCTTTCTTTTCTCCGGTACTTTGCAGATGGATCTTTGCTAGTTACTCTACCCAATTCCTACGTTGATGGATCTTTTATTCTCTTGGGTCAACCTGGGATGAGTTGCCCTCAGACATGGTGTCTTCATTATTTTCAGTTGACAAGGTTGATTTTTCCAATAGTAGAGGGATTAGATTGGCTTGCTTGATTTTTATTTTTGGGTTAAAGCAACATCCCCCACTTGGAGGCCCAAAACTAACGGCTACGGATGTTGCAATCATCCATAGTTATTAATCCTCGACGACCAAATACGGTAATGTTAAATACACTGATATAACAGAAACACATAGATATGGAAAATTTTCAAAATCATTAAACAAATTTCTCATTCCATTTCAAATCATTTCAAATTCATTACATAATCCCAGATTCGAGAACCACGTTCAGAGAAAATATAATTATCACAACATACGCTAAGAGCGACATATGAAGATGCCCCCTTAGATGATCAGAGTCTATACATAGGCAATTAAACAACTTTGCCTTTACAACAAAACACAGTGGATAAAAGATAGAAAAAACTCCTACTAGCTAGCTTGCCTCCTACACGTCTCCAAAAGCTTATTCATCTGAAGAGGTAACTGAAATCCTCAACTCTCAAACTACTCAAAGTTAATTGAGCACCCAAGAGTTCAGGGGGAAAACATAAATTTCGAGTCAGACATAAAGCCTGGTATGGATAATAACCTACCATCTCGAACCATTTAGATATCTAGTGGGACCATGCCGCTTAACGGAACGGGTTTTCCCCTCACTAGTATCTTATCAAAAACTTATAATAACCATATACTGTGCTCCTGCATCCACAATGGTTAAAAACATAGCAATTAAAAATATTATGATAATGTGCAAACAAGTAAATCATTATGGATTTTCCATCCCCGTTCATTTGACTTTCTATCATAGTTATAGTTTCTAGGGTTACTATTAACCTATTAGTTTTCATGGCCGAGTAATAACCTGTTTAAAGCTTATGGACTATCTGTCTGGTTTAATAGTTTTCATGGGATCACTAAGAACCTATTGGCACCTGCCAATCACTTCATTATTCATGGGTTCTCCCTGAACCTATTGGTATCTCCAATAACTTCTCTCATATCATAGTTTTCATGGGTTGACTATGAACCTATTGACACCTATCAATAACTTAATCTGGATACAGTTTTCATGGGTTCACAACAAACCTATTGACCCCTGCCGCTAACTCTTTCTTAACATAGTTTTCCTGGATGCAATTCTACTCATTCAGGAGTTAACTCAATTTATATTCACTACTGGGTCAACCTAACTGATTATTCTACCATTTCTCCCCAAAATACAGTTATGGGTCCATTTTACAGTGAATATGTGTATTAGAAGAAGCAAACATAATAACATGATAGCACCAACATCTATGGTTTAATATCCTTGAAATCATTTTCATATAAAACCAGGTTAATCTCTTTAACCTATTACATTATCAATGAAAGCTTCTTCAAAAACTCTATACTTAAAAGCTATTTCAAAAGTCATTTATTTTGCCATGGGTTTTCCTTTAAAAATGAGATTGGTTCTTTGTTTTGAAAACTAAGGCTTTCGAATCATTGGACCTTTACTTTCGAAACCGTTGGAAACTACTCTGAAAGCATTCAAATCTTCTTTTCAAAACACTAAGCATATGCCTTTCGAAACGCTCGAAATATAAGACTTTCAAAACCTTTCGAAACCATCAAAACCTTCCTTTCGAAACCGTCAAAACAGTCCATTCGAAAGTATTAAAGTATACATAGAAGCATTGCTTCGAAACAATTTAAAAGTACCTCTTTCAAAACCATTGGGTTTATCTTTAAAATATCTTTTGGGTCAAAGTGAATATAAACAAAAGTACCCCTTTCAAAACCATTAACCTTCATATAAAAGAGTTTTAGGAAAAGTGATGGCTTCTAAAGCATCCTTTCGTAAGCTTAAATCATTTAAGTAAAACATTTGGAAGGATAGCTTCGAAACCCCTTTCAAAGCCATTTCCTTCAAAACCCTTATGTGGCTACTGGAGCCCCTTTGAAAGCTTTGGAAAGTGGCTTATTATATTTATAAAACAAAAGCTACCATTCAAACTAGTTGATGACTTCAATTCATTCGAAAGGTATAAGGTCGGCAGCATGGTTTTGATTCGGTTCAAGCTATCCTTTTGAAAGCATTAATTTAAAAACATGGTAACTCATTCGAAAGCTATACTTTAACAAAAAGGTGGCAACCTTAGCAAAAGCTATTTAAAACCCTTTCGAAAGCACTCTTTTGAAAACAAGGCATGTGGCATCTTCGAAAGCTATTTAAATAGGTTTTGACCCATCAAAAGCATGGTTTCGACTCCATTCCTGTCGCCATTCTCCAATACACTACGCACCAATGCATTGATACCTTGTGTATTGGTTTCGACTTGGTTGAGGCAGAAGTATAGGGTCGAAAGGTACTACTGGAAGTGGAGCCACTTTTGTACAAAAACTGTTTTATTGCTTTTTCAAGTAATTGCTTTTTAACTAACATGCCTATTTGTAAAAATTTAATTGGTTGCCATAAAATTTTCAAATTCTTTTCTAAAAACTGCCGCATTCATTTCAGATCTAAATAAAGGTAATTATCAAAGAAGCCCTTCCCTTAAGCAAAAGAATTAAAACATTTAAATCCTCCAAATAAAATAATTTAATTTCCATAGTAAATTGCTTAGGAAAAATCCTCAAAAATTATAGAAATTCACTTTTAATATGTTATCTAACATATAAAAATTTCTTACCCAATTTCCTTCATTTAACGGCCGAAATTAAATTTAAACCCAAATACTCATTTCTTCCTTCAAAATTAATAATAAATTTTCCATAGCTTGGAAAATTATAAAAATTAAACTCATTTACAAAATAATGTTTTACATAACATATTAAATTCTCATGGCATTTGTAATCCAATATAAACGATTTTCGCCTTATAATTGAATAAAACATATATCAAACAAACTTATTTGAATATAACATATCATGAGATCAGAGCATGTCATCATAAAAAATCATTTAATGGATTTAAACTTATACTCGAAATCAAATTCTTTTAAAACGAAAATATAGATGGTTTTGATTATTATTCACCTTGCTTAGGATAAAGAACTTGAGATTTGATCTTTGAATAATTCCCCTTGCTTGATTGCTTAGCTTTAATTGATTTTCCCCTTTTTCCTTCCCTAGGTTATGTCCGGCTTGCTCGTCTTTTATTTGTTTTTGAGTTTTGAAAAATGAACATGCAAAGAAATGGAAACGGGATTTTAAAGGTAATGGGATTATCGGTGCGGCTATTACCCATAATGCCCTTTGTTTTATTCTCTTATTAATTATCTAATAAACCATTTCCATAAACTCATTCTCTATGTTTATTTAAGCACGACCTCTAAATAAATTTTCAAATCTCAATCCCCTTATGACACTAATATTTACATTATTCAATTTAATTTATCTAATTAAATCTCTTGAATAATGTTATTAAAAATTAGGGGTGTTACAGCATCCCCTCCTTAAAGAATTTCGTCCTCGAAATTCAGTAAGGACTAAATACCAAACATAGAAATCATCTGTAACAGCTCCTAACTACCTTACTAGCCTACCTGACTACAATAGTCTATATAAAACAAATATAGAACATACCCTCACAGTAGATCAGGAAAAGTATCTCTAATCATGTCTTCTGTCTCCCAAGTATAGTCCTTCTTGTTGTCACTCAACTGAACTTTCACTAACTTGACTGTCTTGTTTCTTAACCTTTTTTCATCTTTCGCTACAACCCGAACAGGTTTCCTAACAAAAGTTAATTTCGGCTCTACTGTCAACTCTGTCAGAGGAATAGAAGTCTTTCGATCATGCACATACTTGCGAAGATGAGACACATGGAACACATTTTGGACACCTGCCATACTGCTCGGCAACTCTACACTGTATGCGAGCATTCCGATCCTCTCTATAATTTGGAACATACCAACATATCTCGGTGCCAGTTTCCCTGACTTTGCGAACATGCCCTTCATCGGTGATACCTTAATGAGAACCCTATCTCCAACTGAGAATTCTAGGACTTTACGCCTCTTATCTGCGTAACTCTTCTGTCTGGACTGAGCTTCCTTCATCCTTTTCGAATCAACTCAATCTTTTATGTCGCCTCTCTAACCAGTTCTGAACCCAAGACTAATCTGTCTCCAGTCTCCAACCAACATGCTGGTGATTTGCACGGCCTTCCATACAAAGCATCAAAAGGCGCCATTCCTACACTAGTCTGATAACTGTTATTATAGGAAAACTCCACTAAGTGTAGGTGATCATCCCAAGATCCACCAAAGTCGAATACACAAGCTATTAACAAATCCTCGAGTACCTTATTAACTCTCTCTGTCTGCCCATCTGTTTGAGGGTGATACGCAGTACTCATCTTGATCTTGGTACCCAACACATCCTATAGACTCTTCCAGAATTCACTAATAAACTATGCATCTCTGTCACTGACTATACTACTAGGAATTCCATGCAGTCTAACTATGTTCTTCATGAACAACTTAGCTAAAACAGTTGCCATCCTAGTTAACTTAACTGGAATGAAATGGGCAATCTTGGTCAACCTGTCCACTATGACCTATATACTTTCATTTCCTCTATTTTACCTTGGCAAATCGTTTATAAAATCCATGGATATTGAATCCCATTTCCAAACTGGTATCTCCAAAGGTTGAAGCAACCCACTCGACTTCTGATGTTCGGCCTGCACTTGTCGATAATTTGCACACTACCCAACCCATAAGCCAACATCCCTCTTCATACCATCCCAATAGAAGCTCCTCTTTATATCTTTATACATCTTGGTTCCTCCAGGAAGAATCGTAAATTTGGATCGATGACATTCCTTAAGAACTTCTTTCCTTAAGTCCTCAACATTCGGAACACACAACTGTCCCTTCTTTCTCAACCATCCTCTCTGGTCAACACTAAAATCTCTTAGATCATTGATCTCAGATCCAACCTCAAGCCTTCTATTCCTCTTGGTTAATACTTCAACCTCCCTCTACTTAGAAGAAATCTTTTTGATCAACACTGGTCGAACTTCCAAATAGGACAACATGGTGGTGCTCTGACTAAAACTAGCAGACGGTCTTAACTACTTACTACAAGTAGTCAAACTTCTAAATCTTTCTATTCTGCCAACATAGCCAACACCACATTTCGATGTCTTCTGCTAAGAGCATCTGCTACCTTATTTCCTTTCCCAGGTGTATACTCTATACCAAAATCATAAGCTGCGAAAAACTCCAGCCACCTCATCATATTCAACTCCTTCTGAGAGAATAAATATCTTAAGGACTTATAGTCTGTGTATAGCTCAAATCTCTCCCCTAAGAGATAATGTCTCCATATCTTCAATGCGAAGATCACCGCAGCCAATTCCAAATCATAAGTAGGATATCTCACTTCATGTGGTCTAAGCTGTCGTGAAGCGTAGGCAATGACTTTACCCTCCTGCATCAACATAGCTCCCAATTCAGTTCCATAAGCATCGGTATATACCACCAACCCTTGGTTTCCGTCTGGAACTACTAACACAGGTGCGTTGATCAACAAATGCTTTAACTTAAGGAAGCTTCCTCACATTTGCCAGACCAGACAAACTTCACATCCTTCCTGGTTAACTTAGTCAAAGACGCTACTATCCACGATAAGTCCTTAATGAATCTCCGGTAATAGCCAATAAGTCCAAGAAAACTTCTAATCTCAGTCACTGTCTCTGGTCTCTTCCACTTATTAACAGCTTTGATCTTATCTGGATCAACTGACAAGCCTTTCTTTGAAACCACATGACCAAGAAACTTAACCTCTTTCTTCCAAAAATGACACATGGAAAACTTTGCTTTCAGCTGATGCTGCCTCAACATCTCAAGCAATACTCTAAGATGATGTTCATGCTCTCTTTCATTCCTATAGTATACTAATATGTCATCTATAAACACCAACATGAACCTATCCTAGTACTCTCAAAAAACTCGGTTCATCAATTCCACGAAGAAAGCGGGTGCATTCGTTTACCTGAATGGCATTACTAACCACTCATACGAACCGTACATAGTTCGAAATGCTGTCAACTGAATACTGTCCTCTGCCACTCTTAACTGATGGAAACCTGTTGCCAGATCCAACTGGGAAAATACTCTGGCTCCACACAACTGATCAAATAGATCGTCAATCCTCGGCAAAGGATACTTATTCTTAAGCGTCTTCTCGTTCAACTTACGCTAATCGATACACATCCTTAACGACTCATCCGGTTTCTTCACGAACACCGCGACCGCTCCCTAAGGCAAACTGCTTGGTCTAATAAAATTCCTCCCTTCTAGATCCACTAGCTGCACCTTCAATTCCTTCATCTCGATCGGTGTCATCCTACTAGGTAGTCTACTAATAGGTTCAGCTCCTGGCATAAGATCTATCTGAAACTCAACAGCTCGTTCCGGTGGTAGTCCTATAACCGACTATAAAACATCTGCAAATTCTCTTGCTATACGAACCTGACTTAACTCTTCACCCACTTCCATAGCACTTAACAAAGCACAAACACTCTGGTCAAAATTCTCCATAGAGAATATGATTCAGTTATGACTATTAGGGTGTCTCAACGATATTTTCCTATCTTGGCAAAATATTCTAGCATCATATTTACCCAACCAATCCATACCCAAAATGATCCCGAATTCTACAAAATCAAAAACATACAGACTGCATGCAAACTTTTGACCTAACAAATCAAGTTCTAACATGTCACATCTCATCCCTAGAGTTGCATACCCTCCTATTAGATTCGCAAGCCTTAAAAAGTAACAAGGCATGTGGGTTCTAAGCATAACCTATTAACCAACCACTAAGATATAAATGAATGTGATGCACCGGTAACAAATAGTACCCTAACTAGTATACTCTGAATGAAAAGTGTACCTTCCATCACAGTCTTTACCTTCTCAACAATAGTTGGCCTAGTAGATGTTGGTCCAACAGCAAAAACCTTTCACTTGTCTGCCCTGATTGGTTCTGGACACTGATTCTTATAATGCCCAACCCGGTCACAGTTAAAGCACTTCACGCTCTTGTTTTCTACAGCCTTCTTTCCCTTGCCTGTTTGACATTCATGTACATAATGACCCTTCTTATTACACTTGAAACAAACTAAATCAGCATTTGCCTTCTTGGCAGCCTCTCCCTTCTGGGTTCCTTTCTTCTTAAAGAATTTCCTCTTCTTCCCCTAAGAACCCTGGGTTTCAATCGGCTTCTCCTTCCTATAAATAGCAAGCATTTCCTTATGGTGGATTGCTATCTCCACAACTACATTACTAGGATCATGAAGATATGGCAGGGTCGCCCTAGCAATCTCGGGTCTCAATCCCCTAATAAATTTCTCATTCCTCTTGATGATGGTGTCAATAGTAGCATACCCATGTCGGGACCACTCATCAAACTTAGTGGCATAATTAATTACCGACATTTCTCCCTATACCAAATCTATAAACTTTCTCAACAATGCAGACTTAGCAACTTCAGACAAAAACCTCTGCTTGATTCTCCTTTGAAATTCTGCCCAAGGTAACTCTTCCTCAGGAACTCCAGTAGTAACAATATTCCACCAATGGAGCGTTGCTCCCTACAAATGCCTAAAGGTTAGTCTCCTCTTTTGCTAATCATTCAATCCCAAGTCAGCGAAGATTCTCTCTTAATGAAACAACCAATTTTCAATTTCTATGGCATCCTTCGTTCCCACAAATGGCTTTCCACCAAGACTGGTGTAATCCCTGCTCAACTTAGCATATTTATTCCCAATTAGAGCTATGGGATTAGCTCCTCCAATATTCCCGGCTACTCCAGCCGCTGCTCCAGCTTGCATCAGATTGACGAAGAACTGATACATCATCCCCATATCCACTGGCGGATTTCAGCACCTACCTTGGCATCTGCATTTTGACTAGCATTTTCCTGTCGACCCAGGTTCCTCCTGGTAGGTCGAACATTTCCATTTGTTGTGGTGCTTCCTCCACCAATATTTCCTGTTTCATTTCCAGCCTCCATATCTTATCGTAAATCTGCATAAGAGCCTTAGTAAGATATAGAAGAATGGTCCAAGAGAGAAGGGAATACATACTTATATATATATATCAAATATTATTACGTTACTATAGCGTTAACCCAAAACCCGATCTTATTTTTTGATTCATTGGATTATGTTTTGAAAATCTTTTAGGTTAAAATTTCTTAAATTTTCATAAACCTATGCTCTGATACCAACTTGTAACATCCCCCACTTGAAGGCCCAAAACTAACGGGTATGAATGTTGCAGTCATCCGTCGTTATTAATCCTTGGCGACCAAATATGTTAATGTTAGATACATTGATATAACATAAACATATGGATATGGAAAAAATTTAAAATCATTCAACAAATTTCTCATTCCATGTCAAATCATTTCAAATTCATTACATAATACCAGATTCAAGAACACGTTTAGAGAAAATATAATTATTACGACATATGCCAAGAGCGACATATGAAGATGCCCCCTTGGATGATCAGAGTCTAAACATAGGCAAGTAAACAACTTTTCCTTTACAACAAAGCACAGCGGAATCATAATAGAAAAGAACTCCTACTAGCTAGCTTGTCTCATGCATGTCTCCAGAAGCTTATTAGTCTAAAGAGGTACCTGAAAACCTCAACTCTGAAACTACTCAAAGTTAATTGAGCACCCGAGAGTTTAAGGGAAAAACATAAACTTTGTGTCAGACATAAAGCCTCGTATGAATAATAACCTACCATCTCGAATCATTTAGGTATCTAGTGAGACCACGCCACTTAGCGGAACGGGTTTTCCCCTCACTAGTATCTTAACAAAAACTTATAATAACCATATATTGTGCTCCTGCATCCACAATAGTTAAAAACATAGCAATTTAAAATATTATGATGATATGCAAACAAGTAAGTCATTCTGGATTTCCCATCCCCGTCCATTTGACTTTCTGTCATAGTTATAGTTTCTATTAACTTATTAGTTTTCATGGGCAAACTAAAAACTTGTTTAAAACTTATGGACTAGTTGACCACTTTCATAGTTTCCATGGGATCACTAAGATCCTATTGGCCCCTGCCAATCACTTCATTATTCATGGGTTCTCCCTGAACCTATTGGTATCTCCAATAACTTCTCTCATATCATAGTTTTCATGGGTTGAATATGAACCTATTGACTCCTGTCAATAACTTAATCCGGATAGAGTTTTCATGGGTTCACTACAAATCTATTGGCCCATGCCAATAACTCTTTCTAAACATAGTTTTCATTGGTTTACTATGAACCTGTCTATCTGAAGACTTCTATAATTAGTATTTAGGCATCCTATATTATAGTCTTCCTGACCTCCTGGATGCAATTCTACTCATTCAGGAGTTAACTCAATTTATATTCACTACGGGGTCAACCTAACTGATTATTCTACCCTTTCTCCCAAAATACAGTTATGGGTCCATTTTACAGTGAATATGTGTATTAGAAGAAGCAAACATAATAACATAATAGCACCAACATCTATTGTTTAATATCCCTGAAATCATTTTCATATAAAACATGGTTAATCTCTTTAACCTATTACTTTGTCAAGGAAAGCTTCTTCAAAAACTCTATACCTAAAAGGCCATTTCAAAACTCATTTATTTTGCCATAGGTTTTCCTTTAAAAATAAGATTTTGTTCTTTGTTTTGAAAACTAAGGCTTTCAAAACCTTAGACCTTTACTTTTGAAACCATTGGAAACTCCTTTGAAAGCATTCAAATCTTCTTTTCAAAACACTAAGCATATGCCTTTCGAAATGCTCAAAACATATGACTTTCAAAACCTTTCGAAAGCATCAAAACCTTCCTTTCGAAACCGTCAAAATAATCCATTCGGAAGTATTAAAGTATACATAGAAGCATTGCTTCGAAACCATTTGAAAGTACCTCTTTCAAAACTATTGGGTTTATCTTTAAAATCTCTTTTGGGTCAAAGTGAATATAAATGAAAGAACCCCTTTTGAAACCATTAACCTTCATATAAAAGAGTTTAGGGAAAAGTGATGGCTTCGAAACCATCCTTTCAAAAGCTAAAATCATTTAAGTAAACCATTTGGAAGGATAGCTTCGAAACCCCTTTCAAAGCCATTGCCTTCGAAACCCTTATGTGGCTACTGGAGCCCCTTCGAAAGCTTTGGAAGTGGATTATTATATTTATAAAACAAAAGCTACCTTTCAAACTAGCTGACGACTTCAATTCATTCGAAAGGTATAAGGTCGGTAGCATGGTTTCGACTCGGTTCAAACTACTCTTTCGAAAGCATTGATTTAGAAACAGGGTAACTCATTCAAAAGATGCACTTTAACAAAAAGGTGGCAACCTCATCGAAAGCAATTTTAAACCCTTTCAAAAGCATTCTTTTAAAAACAAGGCAAGTGGCATCTTCGAAAGCTATTTAAATAGGTTTCGACCCATCAAAAGCATGGTTTCGACTCCATTTCTGCCGCCCTTCTCCAATACACTACGTACCGATGCATTGATACCTTGTGTATTGTTTTCGACTTGGTTGAGGCGAAAGTATAGGGTCGAAAGGTACTACGAGAAGTGGAGCCACTTCTATACAAAAACTATTTTATTTCCTTTTCAAGTAATTACTTTTTAACCAACCTACCTATTTGTAAAAATTTAATTGGTTGCCATAAAAATTTCAAATTCTTTTTTAAAAACCACCGCATGCATTTAAGATCTATATAAAGGTAACTATCAAAGAAGCCCTTCCCTTAAGAAAAACAACTAAAACATTTAAATCCTTCAAATAAATAAATTTAATTTCAATAGTAAATTACTTAGGAAAAATCCCTAGAAATCATAGAAATTCACTTTTAATTTGTTATCTAACATATAAAAAATTTGACCCAATTTTCTTTATTTAACAGGTGAAATAAAATTTAAACCCAAATATTCATTTCTTCCTTCAAAATTCATAATAAATTGTCCATAGCTTGGAAAATTATAAAAATTAAACCCATCTCCAAAATAATGTTTTACATAACATATTAAATCCTCATGGCATTTGTAATCCAATATAAATGATTTTAGCCTTAAAGTCGAATAAAACATATATCAAACAAACTTGTTTGAATATAACATATCATGAAATCCAAAAATATCATCATAAAAAACCATCATAACGATTTAAACTTATACCCGAAATCAAATGCTCTTAAAAACAAAAATATAGATGGTTTTGATTATTATTCACCTTGCTTAGGATAAGAAACTTGAGATTTGATCTTTGAATAATTCCCCTTGATTGCTTAGCTTTAATTAATTTTCCCCTTTTTCCTTCCTTAGGTTATGGTCGGCTTGCTCTTCTTTGATTTACATTTTTGAGTTTTGAAAAATGAACGTGCAAAGGAATGGAAACGAGATTTTGAAGGTAATGAGATTATGGGTATGGCTATTACCCATAATGCCCTTGTTTTATTCTCTTATTAATTATCTAATAAACCATTTCCATAAACTCATTCTTTATTTTTATTTAAGCATGGCCTCTAAATAAATTTTCAATTCTCAATCCCCTTATCACACTAATATTTAAATTATTCTATTTAGTTTATCTAATTAAATCTCCTGAATAATGTTATTAAAAATTAGGGGTGTTATAGTTAGCCTGGATCTTGTTTTTCAACTTTATGTTAATTTTTAATCCAGCATCACTGTTTCCATTAATAGGAGTGTCGTTATCATTCCCTCAGTGAGCATTCAGCGGAACTGTAGAACGATGGAGGTAAGCTGTGGAATGGGGAGGTGAAGATGCTTTATAAATAATATGTTGGGTCATTATTTTCTTCTAATCCTTCCATGAGTCGGTTTATTTAGTCTGAGAAGGATTGGAATGCGGTCTGGAAGGCATCTACGGGGGCCTCGATTGAAGCTCCTACCTCATTCTGGGCTTTTGAGAGTATAAATGGTTTAGGGATAGTTTTTGCTGCTAGATGTCTAACTTCTTGGATCAAGACAATAGGTGAATCGATGGGATTCATGGTTAATGGTATATTGTTTTACCAGATTCGGAAGAATGAATAGAAGCACGGAGGTTTGGGCCCTCCTTCTAGTGCCAAAAGATTTTAAGGAACTATTTCATCCTTCAACTCCTAGATTACGTATAAAACCGCTAATTCACTAATTACTTTGTTGATTTTGAATTAGCAAAACTAAGTTACCTTAATTTTTCCATGAGGTGGCGATTATGATGCTGAACACTTATACAATCGAGTAGCTGCACTTTAACTGTTTGTTAAAGTGTTAGATCTAAACAATATTTAGTCGAAGTATCAGCAAAAAGGAATGTAGTACTACAAACGATGAGGAAATAGCATAAAGTAGAAATGATACAGGATTTACATGGTTTGGATTTTGAGGAACCCTACATCCATGGGAAAGTTTCTCTTTCTTCCTTTATCAATGGTTTAGTAAAGAATTTCATGGCAGAAAGTATAATCGAAGAATGTCAGAAGAAGAATGTCAGAAAAAGGAAAAGTCCCCTTCATGCTATAGTGCATTTCCTATTTATAATCATTAAATGCACACGATTTTTTGGAATTTCTTTCTTGCCATTATGCCCCTTTGTCAGAATGGCCAGTTGTCGTTTATCCATCTTGTCTATCTGACATGGCTAGATTACTGACATGTCTTTGGCGGAAAGTTTGAATGGAGGTGGGAGTTCCCAAAATTTGAGGAGAAATATCCAAAATTGTGGTGGGAGAATTCAAATTTGAACTGAACTTGCTTATGGGCCTCAAAAGAGATATTTTTTGTCACTTGTTGACCTTACTGTGTCTGTGCTGGCCAATGTGCGATGTTATGGTGTTTGTAACGACCCGATATTTTAGACCATTCGCATCCGCACATGTCGGACTTGAATTGCTCAAAATACCACGTTGTAAATAAAATTTAGAAAATCTCAGAATATACAGTAAATAAATAATCACAGATCACAGACACAGAGTAAGAAGTGCAGCGGAAGTAAAAGAAATAGTAGTTCATGAAGCTACTATGTAAATATATCAAAGTTAAATAAGATACAACAGAAGAAATAAAATAAAACAGAAGTCTCAATATGATAACCAAGTACAAGCTGAATAGAACAACAGAACCGAGATAGATACACCTAGATAAGCAGATAATCTCCAGCGATTCCAATCTCCAGAAAGTGGAATCCAAATCTGTGAATACTTAGGCTGGCCCGAGCGTAAAGAAAAACACAAAACACTCGAGTCAGGACAATATATACTTATATAATGTAAACCAACTCAAGTGAACTGTAATAAAGGTACAAGTAACTTAAAGAATGCTTGGGATCGCCTATTCTTTAAGGATCCGTTAAACTATCTACTATGTAGTAATATTCGCTATTATAATAATGTCTAATATAAAATAAACATACTTTTAAATAGCATTAAGGAGTGACCCAATATTCCACTTAACACGTAATAGTCCCAGTAGTCTATCCAGTATTAGCATACTCCCAAAATGGGGGCTACCCTCGATACTCCACAGGCTACGGGAGAAATCATAAATCGTAGTAGAGCTCGATATGGTAGGTGACACGGCACACAAGGCAATGCCAGGGTAGATATATCAATTACGCATCCGGACTGGTGGTGACGCATAGCAGCCACTACCGCCCACCTCGAACAACACTCCCAAATCAAGGGTGCGCACCAAATCAATCACAAGTAATAGAATGGTATCGAAGAAGTGTGTCCGATCAGAGGTGCTACCTCCTTGGCCCGTCGATCCCTCCTGTTTTAGCCACCTTATGCCAACTCACGGGAGTTGGGTCCACGTATATACCTTAGGATCATCGCCACCATCCTACTTCATTCTAGAAACTCTATCGCGTACACAGTTGTCAAAGTGGTTTTGGTATCGACAGAGAGTATGTCCATATCCGATCCCGGTCTCTTTAACAACCAATCGTTATTATAACCCGTGGTTATAATTTAAAACAGTTTATACTTCAAAATAGAATATTATTTCAAATCCAAATCTTTATCAAAAATAAAGATTAAATCAATTCCAAACCATTTCAGTATATTTAAAATATCATATCATTTCATTTCAAATCATTTCAATATATCAAAATATCATATCTTTCCAAAACTTCATTTCAAATCATTTTAATATATCAAAATATCAAATCTTTCCAAAACTTCATTACAAATCATTTTTATATATCAAAATATCAAATCCTTTCAAACTTCATTTCAAATCATTTTAATATACCAAAATATCATTTGAGTTCAAATCTAAATATTCAACTTTAAATACTTTTTAAATTTAAAGATATCATTCATTTATTATCATTTCAAGTCACCTTTTTAAATAGTTTATATGTCAATCAAAATAATTCATTTAAACCATTTAAAAGTGTAACTATTATACTTTCAAATCAAGTATTAAAATTTCCAAAGTTTCAATTCAATTCAATCATTTATCTCAATTAAATTTCCATAGACCATTTCAAATCTTATAAATTTAAAATATAGATTTAATCCACAAAATAACTATTCAAATTATAAAATAAATTCCAAAGCTTTATTATCCTATATTTCATAAGTCCAATATCTTTTAAATCAATTCAAATTACAAGTAAACCAAATATTTTTCATACTAATTTAAACTTCAATTATTCATTCCAAGATTTAATATCATTTCAAATTCATTTTAAAATATCATCTATTTAATTTAAATTTAAATACCATTTAATCATATTTCAAAATAGTTGTATTTCCCAAATCAACTATTCCATTTAAATCATTTAAAGTAAATTCATTATATTTAATAATTAAATATTTAATTTCCAAAATTTAATCTTTTTCGAAAATCATTTATTCATTTGAATTTATTAAACAAAGAAAATTCAACTTTCGCAGCACTTAGAAAATGCTACGAGATGTTATGTTTAAAAATAGTTCATTAACAAAAGACAGCATTTAAAATGCTGTAATATCTTAATTTAGTTTCAATTAAAATTTTAGTTAAATTTAACAACTATAGCACTAACAAAGTGCTATAATAACCCTTAGTTCAAATTTGCTATTAGGTTCATTTAAAACAACTACAACATTTTCCAATGCTGTAATATCTTTACATTATATTTCAAAAATGCTGTCAAATCAAATTCAGAGTTTTATTTACAATCTCACACATAATTAACTTTTAATATAAATCATTTAACTTATAAAATCATATATTTTCACATTTAAAAAAATTATTTAAATACCTTTATTTTTATGATTTTATGAAGTCAAATTTCCATACAATATTCAAATTAATAACAATTAAATTTTCATTTCTTTAATTAAATTATTAACTTAACAACTAAGTTTAAATTTCCAAAATATAACTTATTTCCATTTATTTTACTTAATTAAAAATTCACTTTTAAACAAATTTCACAAAATTCAATTTAAGTTATATTTCCAAATTCAGCTTAAATATTCATTTATTGCATATTTTAAGTTATACAAAATCATTAACACTTCTAAAAATTATTATTACTTAATAAAATCAATAAATTCATCTTTTAAATCAAATTTGTCATATTTTCTTACTTTACATAAATTCCATTTATAAACAAAATCATAAATTCCAAAATTAACTTATATTTCAAATTCTACTTCACCATTTACTTAATTCACTTATTTAATTTGTAAAAAATCACAATATTTAATAGAAATCATTTTAATAAAATTTTAAATCAAAATATCATAATATTTACATTTTTAAAATATTTTAAAAATTTCAGAAAAATATATATAACCACAGGTCTGTATATAATTTTCTAACCTAGGTCAAGTGATACGGATATGTATCATTTCAATCCGCAGTTTTACAAAGAAAAACCGGGTTTTATCATTTCAAACCCGCAATCCCAAGTTAAAATAAAATAAATTAAATAAATTAAATAAAAACCGTTTAGGCCTATCATTTCAGCCCATAACGATTTTTCCCTATTCTAAAGTCCGTTCGGGTATGTATCATTTCAACCCATAGTGAACCTAATCTACAGGGAACTTGCAGTGTGATAAACTGATAAAAATGAACAGTACACAATATATAACAGTAATAGATGATATAACATGTGTATAAATAGGGATGAACATCATATAATCATAATATAACAGTTATAACAGGATGATATAATTTTACAGATTCAAATAGTGTCAGTTTACTAGTTATATAAGTACATATTAGTCTGGTGAGATTTACTCGCTTGTTTAAGCTGGAGATGACAACCAAAACCCACACCACAGAATCTACGAAGGCACGAGAGCACGAATATGATTTGAGTGGGAGAGCCAAAGATAAATCTCCTTACACACATGCAAACAAAACAAGTATATATAACATAAGTTTTCAACTCAAATTTTACATAAACAATGTTAGAAATGAATGCATGAAACAAAGCCAAAGTGTTTGCACTTGCTTTCTACCATCTATGCTTCAGCTCCAGATCTGAAATGGCATGGCTAATGGCATGGTTTGGATCAGGTTTGGGTTCCTAAAGGTCGGCCTAGCATGTATTAACAAAGGTGGGTTTAGTCTAGGTGCATAAAACTAGGTGTACATGGTTAAAACTATGCAACATACATCATTTGTTTGCTCTTGTTTGGTATGGCCAGAAGTTATGGGTCACGGCCAGTGGATCCAGGAGGTGGTGGGTGACATGGCAGAGGGTGGAGGTCAGGCTAGAGGTGGTGGTGGTGGAAGTGGCGGCTAAATGTGGTAGAAGGTGATGGAAGGTGATGTTGTAATTCTAGGCTTGGTTTGCAAATAGGTGATGGTTTTTGTGCATTTTGGTGGTGAGGCTTGCCTTGGGGTTGCTCGACCTGATGGGTGGTGGACTAGAGGGGATGATGATCAGAGAATGAGGTGGTGGAGGCCAGCCTAGATCTGGTTGAGGAGGAGCCAATCATAAGAAGGAAGAAAACAAGTGCAAAACACAAATGAAAACAAAGAAAAACATAGAAAAGAAGAGAAGTTTTACCAAATTTTTTCTCAAGCAATGGCCGTGAGTTTTTTTGTAGAGATGAGGAAGATGGTATACATGAATTATGAGAAAAATAAGCAGCTGAACAAATGAGAAAGTCGGCTAAAGGGAAATGAATGCAAGAGGTGAGAAAATGAAAAGGCGGGAAAACAAAGGGTCTCAAGCAACTAAAGAGTCACAAACTCTTCGAATTTCTCTAATTTCTTTTTATAAGTTTAAATATCTTAAAATACATATAATTTCAGTTAAAATTCTAAAATATAACAAATATACAAAATATAAATAAATAAATATTAATTATATATGATTAAAATAAGAAAATAGTACAAAATGATAACTAGTCTAGAAAATTTGAAAATAAACAGGATAAACTTTGAAAGATTTATATGGACTTAGAAAATATTTATAAATAAATATAATAACATAAAATATAAATGCTTTCAAAAAAGTAAATAAATAAATTTTAATTAAATATAATTTAAATTAAGAAAATAGCAAAAAAATAGAAACTAGCCTTTAAAAATAGAAAATAAATTCAATAAGCTTTGGAAAAATTATTTTATCACTTTAAAAATAGTTGAAGACATAAAATAACATATTAACACATATTAAAACAAAATATGACAATAAAAATATAATTTAAAATAGACAATGTTGCTAAATAAATCAGTTTACACACAATATTGAAAAATGTATAACTTTCACAATATAACTCCGTTTTCAACGAAACGAAAAGCAGTATTCATGTTATTAAATATTTTTTCATAATAAAAGATAAAATTTAAGAATTTAAATATTTAAATTTAAAATTTAAAGGTCAAAGTTTGACCACAAATATACTTTTTAGGAAAATATTCAATTTATACAAGTTTGGAATTATATTTCATATGATAATCAAAATATATATTTAAAATGAAATATTGAAAATAAAACAAGTTTAAAAATAATTTCAAAATAAAATAAAGTTTTTAAATCAAAAATTCAAATTGAAATAATTGAAATATACAATAAAAATAGTTACAAAATGCAGGGATGTTACAGTGTTGGTGCATATAAAGAGGTATAGTGGTGAACATTGCATGTTACTCAGGTCATGCTACCCTACTGATACTTTTTTTGCCTTTACTTATCTTGATAGTTTGTCGGGTCGGAACATGCTTGCAGCTATTTATGGTTTGAACTGTACGTATGTCTCTACATTGAAGTTTATAATGAGTGGCGTGTATACAGCCTATTAAGTGCTTTTGACTATGTGCAGAGCGGTCTAGGTTGTCCTTAGTATATGGTGATGCAAACCTATTTCCATAGGTTAGCATAACATGAGCCTTGGAGGCGTGCTGGGCTCAGCTTGGTATGTACTGTCCTTAGGCTTTGATGTGGTATGTCGTACTTGAATTTAATTTTAGATGTAGCCGTCTATGACTTGCCCTAATTTCTTAATACTTACAGTATTCGTTTCTTGTTGTGGTTCAATCGGTTGCTGAGCTCGGGTCGGGTTAGATGTTGTGACTTTGAGTCGATTCCATTATGTCTTCAAAGCAGTTCTCGGTAAGAATGAGTGTAACATACGCTATTGTATAACATACTTGTATTTTTCCATATAGATCTATTAGTGGATATATATATATATATAGGTGGAAAATATGCCATAGGTTGTTGAGCCAAGGCCTATAGTAAGAGAGGATATCTCGAAGATGAACCAAGACTATGGAAATTTAGGAGGAAAGATGTTTACTGAGAAGGAACTCATGGTTAAAGTGTTAAATTGGCTAAGAGTTTGCATGTGTATCTTTGGAGACCTAAAGTTGACTGATGTGCAAAGGAGATGGTGGGCTTCGAGACAATAGCATGAAGATGCTTTGGATTGGTGAGTAACGGTGACCGTTGAGATCCCCGAAGAGGAGACCATTTGTTTAAGGATAGATTCGAGACTCGGTTCATATCCATGTCTCCATGGAATGTGTTGCCATGAGAATTTATTGTTTTGAAGTAGGGAGACATTTCGTTGGAAGGGTGCATCCAAAAGTTAAACCGGCTAAGTATGGTCGAAAGATAATTAATACGCTATTAAAGAAAAAATGAGTAGTTCATTCATGGGTTGAAGCAAGGTCTAGCGCATTAGGCGATGACACACTTGGCGGCTCCTTTTGAGTTCGTGATGGACATGACGAGGGTAAGATGGGATGTATCAAGAAAAGAGGAGAGTCAAGATGAATCCCACTAAAGTGCAAAATAATAAGCTCATTTCTGATGCCGAGGGCAAGAAGGCTTTGCCAAAAAGGAAGGAGTGCCAAGACTGCTATTGCTGAAGTTTCTTATTTTAATTATAGGCAGAAGGAGCATTGTGCAGCTTGTTAGTCCCTGAGGAGTGGGTTTTGATGACAACAACCGTAGAATAGATTATAAAATATAAATACTAACATTACAAGTTTAGATATATATATGTATATGCAGGATCTAACCATGCAGGTATCAAGAATGAAGATTGTACAGTATAGAGATTCAAGATATAGAGATAGAAGACTCATGAGTATCAAGAATTTCAAGAGTTCAAGTCTCCAAGATAAGTTATATAGTTAGGAATATTGTTAAAACTCATAAAAAGGCACTGACATCTTAATATCCAATTTATTCGTGGAATGGAATCCACTTCGAGCCTGTTAAAGGGATGGAACCCTAAGTAGGATGGAACCTATGAAAATCTAGTGGGACATTGTTTTGTATCCACTAATTTTTATTCAAATGATTTTACAAAATTATCTTGTTTTCAAAATGATTTCAAAACTTTCCTTTTAAAAGATGCAAAACTCTCTGTCCTGATTTTAAATAATTTTAGCTTGAAAAACATCTTTATTTTCAGAGTCAAATTACTCCTGATTTTAAACTATCTTTTCAAATAATATATTTAACTTTTAAATATTTATACTTAGATTTAAATATAAAATTATAGTTAAATTATGTATATATTGTTCTTTATATTTACTTATGAATTTCATCTATAATCAAGTATATTTATAAAGTTTAAAATAGTTTTAATATAAGATAAAGGTTATTTTCAAAGAAAATCAAAACATCAAAAATTGCTTTGGGATGTCGACATGCCTATGGTGACCATGTCGACATGGTGACAGTTGAGTTCAAAATTCAAATTTCAAAAGAAGTGTCTATTCACCATAACTCTTCATGAATGGTCATGGCTGTTGCTCTTCTATAAATAGGGGTCAGTTTCAATGAATTTTTAATCACTTTTTTCTGGATTTCACTCCTCTTCTTCTTCCACATTTCTTAATACAAAATCATACCATTACTCTGCCGAAATCAACATCGAATCATACTCGATTACTTCTAGTGTGATTCTCCATCACTATCTCTACAAGATCCAAGTGCCAATCTGAGTTATAGACTTTTTGTAATCAATCGAGCAAGAAAAGGTGTGATTGTAGCCTTGGAAATCAATTGAGCGAGAGAAGGTGTGATTGTAGCCTTGGAAATCAATTGGGTGAACTTGTTGCCCCGGAAATCAAGTATCTCTACCCAGAGGATTGTTATTCTGGAGGGTGTACCTCGTAGCCTTGAAACCGAGGGTTGTAATTGTTGAATCGAAGTTTGAAAGAAAATCCGTACTTAGTTGTGCGGGACTGGACGTAGGGTAACTCCGAACCAGTATAAAAATCCGGTGTGTTCTTTCCTTCACTACTTTTACTTTATATTTGCATCTGTGTTTGATTCTTTGTTCATATCTGTGTCTGATTAGTGCATACATTGTTAACAAATTAAGATAAACTCAAAAAGATTAACAGATTTCTTAAAACACTATTCACCCCCCTCTAGTGTTAATTCTAGCCTTAAGATCCTTAATCTGCATTTCTCTCATTTGGTATCGGAGCTTTGTTTTCAAAAGTTTCATAATCTGAATTTTGAAAAGTTTTAAAATGGCTATTTTTGAAAAATCTGTTAAAACTAGTTTAGAATTGTTTAAATCATCATTGTTCCATGAGTCTGCATATGAATGTTATTCAAATTCTAGTTGTCTACCCAAAATTTATAATGTGCAGGAAAGATGCTTTATGGGGATTAAGGAAAAAATCAACAATGGACAATCTGTGCAGATCAAAAGGAATAAGTGGATACTTGATAGTGGATGCTCTAGACACATGACTGGTAATCCGGATATGCTGAATAATATTATATACAAAGACGGAGGACTGGTTAACTTTGGAGACAACTCGAAAGGATACGTGGTTGGCATCGGCAATGTCGGTAACTCTGAAACTCCTATTATTACTAATGTTTTGCTAGTTAAGAATCAGAAACACAATCTGCTAAGTATAAGTCAACTATGTGATAAAGGATATAAAATTAAATTTGAAAAAGATAAATGTCATATTGAAGATAATAACTCAACCATAATATTTGAGGGAACTAGGAAAAAGAATATTTATATTTTTTGTATGAAAGTTTCAAATGATAACCTATGTCTTTAGGCAAATACAAGTGACCCTTGGATTTGGCATAAGAGATTTGGACATTTGAATTTCAAACTCTTATCTAGACTGTCAAAAAATAATCTAGTAAGAGGTCTCCCTAAAAAGAATTTTAAAGTAGATAGTTTATGTGATGCATGTCAATTAGGAAAGCTTATAAAAAGTTCTTTTAAATTAAAAGATATGATTTCAACTTCAAAACCCCTTGAGTTACTTCATCTTGATTTATTTGGCCCATCTCAAATTCAGTCAATAAATCATAGTAAATATGTTTTTGTAATTGTAGATGATTATTCTAGATTTACATGGACAATATTTTTGAAACATAAAAGTGATACTTTTGAATGTTTTAAGAACTTTACAAAAAGGATTCAAAATCAATTATCTTTAAAAAATTATAACTATTCGTAGTGATCACGGTGGTGAATTTGAAAATGAAAAGTTTGAGGAATTCTGCAATAAGAAGGGAATAACTCACAATTTCTCATTTCCAAGGACTCCACAACAAAACGGAGTAGTTGAACGTAAAAATAGAATGATACAAGAGTGTGCGAGAACTATGCTTTCAGATAGTAATATACCAAAACACTTTTGGGCAGAAGCTGTTGCTACCGCCTGTTATATTTTGAATAGAATTTTAATTAGATCTTTAACTGGTAAGACACCTTATGAACTTCTTCATGGAAAGAAACCTAAGGTATCATACTTCAGAATTTTTGGAAGTAAATGCTTTATTTTAAATACAAAAGATAATTTGGATAAATTTGATCCTAAATCCGACAAAGGAATCTTTATCGGATATTCTAATAGAAGTAAAGCTTATAGAGTTTTTAATTTAAAATCTAACACCATCGAAGAAACAATGCATGTTTCGTTTGATGAAAATTTAAAAGATTTTGAAATTACAAATGATGAAGAAGATTTAATTACTCAAAATTAGGAATCAACCGAAATTAATAATGAAATTAATCATCCTAATAAAAGGATTAAACTTTTAAAAGATCATCCTATTGAAAATATAATAGGAGATATGCAATCTATTGTTACAACTAGAAATCAACTAAGTAAAATGAGTAATGTAGCATTTATATCAACTATTGAACCCAAAAATCCTAAAGAAGTATCAACTGATGATTCATGGATTTTGGCTATGCAAGAAGAATTAAATCAATTCACTAGAAATGAAGTTTGGGAACTTGTTCCTAGACCTGAAGATAAAACTATAATTGGAACTAAATGGGTTTATAAAAATAAAATGAATGAACAAGGTGAGGTCGTTAGAAATAAAGCACGATTAGTCGTCCAAGGTTATTGTCAAGAAGAAGGTATAGATTGTGACGAAACCTTTGCTCCTGTAGCAAGATTAGAAGCCATTAGGATTCTACTTGCTTTCTCAAATCATAATAATTTCAAATTATTTCAAATGGATGTTAAAAGTACATTTTTAAATGGTTTTGTAAAAGAAGAAGTATATGTTGAACAACCACCACTTTTTGAAGATGAAAATTTACCAAACCATGTGTACAAACTTAAGAAAGCTTTATATGGTCTAAAACAAGCTCCTAGAGCCTGGTATGATATACTAAGATCTTATTTATTACAATCAAATTTTGAAATTGGTAAAATAGATAATACTCTTTTTATTAAAAGAAATAAAAATGATATTCAACTAGTACAAGTTTACGTAGATGATATCATTTTTGGATCAACTAATTTTGAAATGAATAAAGAATTTTCTGAAATAATGACAAAAGAGTTTGAGATGAGTCATATGGGTGAATTAAACTTCTTTTTAGGATTACAAATAAAACAGTTAGATAATGGTATTTTTATTAGTCAAGAAAAATATGCTAAAGAACTAGTTAATAAATTTGGTTTGACTAATGCGAGTGGAAAACCTACTCCCATGGCAACCAATGAATATCTAAGTAAAGAAGAACTCTCGAAAGATGTAGATCAAAAGTTGTATAGAGGAATGATCGGATCATTGCTCTATATCACTGCTAGTAGACCTGGTATCATGCATAGTGTATGTTTCTATGCAAGATATCTATCTCATCCTAAAGAAACTCACTTAAAAGCTGTAAAACGTATCATAAGATATATTAAACACACCTCTGATTATGGCTTATTTTATCCTAAAAATGATTCATTTGATTTAATATCATACTGTGATGCTGACTATGCTGGATGTAAATCGGACCGAAAAAGTACAAGTGTAACTTGTCACTTTTTGGGGCATTCTCTGGTTTCCTGGTTTAGTAAAAAGCAAAATACAGTTTCTCTATCAACAACTGAAGCAGAGTATATTTATGCTGCTTTGGCTTGTTCTCAAGTAATATATATGCAACAAACCTTAAGAGATTTTGGATTAAATATCTCAAAATCGCCAATTTATTGTGATAATACTAGTGCAATAAATTTATCTAAAAATCCTACTCATCATGCTCAAACTAAACATATTGATATTCGACATCATTTTCTTAGAGATAATATAACAAAAGAAGTAATTACACTCGAATATATAAACTCTGAGAATCAAATCGCTGATATCTTAACAAAACCATTAAATGAATCTATATTTACTAAATTAAGAAGAGAATTAGGTATTTGTTCTATAACTGAAATATGAAATATAAATAACAAGTATAATTAATAATTAATATTAAAATAAATCATATAGTTAAAATATGAGGACCATGTCGACATCCCCTAGGAAGACATGTCGACATGTAACGTTTTTATTTTTTTAAATTTTTCCCACCAAAATTCAAAAATTCAGTTATATATTCTTCTCTATTTCGAATAATTATTCATTCTCTCTTTTTTCTCTTCATTGTCTATTCTGAAATATATATAATAATGTCATCTTCCTCTAAATCAAATTTAAAACCAACTTTCTTATTCCCCTCTCCTACGTCTGGTCCATTCCAATGCTCTACTCTCGCACGTGTAACTAAATTGGAGGAGTCTATGAAGGATACTCTTCAGATGTTTACTGAAATTCAAGTGACTCAACTTCGTATGGAGAAAGAGCAAGAGAGACAAGGAAAGATTCTTAGGAATTTACAAAAATTCCTAATGGATAACCATGCCAACCCTATCTTGATCGATGAAGACTCTTCACTCAATCAAGAACATGAGGTCAGCGACAAAGAAGAAGAAGAACCAATGGAAGAAGCACACGAGGAGGATCACGACCAAGTAGTATGCGTTGGAGAAGTGTGTTTCGACAAAAATGGGAATCTTGTTGAACAACGTGGAAATTTTTGTTTCCACTATCCAAATTGTTCAATTCATAAATCTCCTATGTTCAGAAACACACATTAGTTTCTTCTCTTTCTTTCCATTGTTATTTGTGTTTTTATCGCAAATGTAAATACAACCATACTCGTAATAAATAAACTCGTGTTCTTATATATGTTAGTATTGTTGGGAATTCTTAGTTAGGATATTTAATAGTTTAGGATTATATTTTAGTTAAGTATTGATTATGTATGATAACACTATCATTATAATCACAAGTAATGTAGTCTTAGTTTCAGGGGGAGTTATATAGAGTTATATAGAGTTATATTGAGTTATATAGAGTTATATAGTTTTTTGTTGATGACAAAGGGGGAGAAATATAAAATAGGGTAGTTAGGCATAGATTAAGGGGGAGTTGTTAGTTTTAGGGGGAGTTATTAGGATAGAAGTGATATTTTATAAACAAAGGTTGTCATCATCAAAAAGGGGGAGATTGTTAGTCCCTGAGGAGTTGGTTTTGATGACAACAACCTTAGAATATATTATAAAATATAAATACTAACATTACAAGTTTAGATATATATTTATATGCAGGATCTAACCATGCATGTATCAAGAATGAAGACTGTACAATATACAAAAATCAAGATATAGAGATAGAAGACTCATGAGTATCAAGAATTTCAAGAGTTCAAGTTTCCAAGATAAGTTATATAGTTAGGAATATTGTTAAAACTCATAGAAAGGCACTGACATCTTAATATCCAATTTGTTCGTGGAATGGAATCCACTTCGAGCCTGTTAAAGGGATGGAACCGTAAGTAGGATAGAACCTACGAAAATCTAGTGGGACATTGTTTTGTATCCACTAATTTTAATTCAAATGATTTTACAAAATTATCTTGTTTTCAAAATTATTTCAAAACTTTCCTTTTAAAAGATTCAAAACTCTATGTCCTGATTTTAAATAATTTTAGCCTCAAAAACATCTTTATTTTCAAAGTCAAATTACTCCTGATTTTAAACTATCTTTTCAAATAATATATTTAACTTTTAAATATTTATACTTAGATTTAAATATAAAATTATAGTTAAATTATGTATATATTGTTCTTTATATTTACTTATGAATTTCATCTATAATCAAGTATATTTATAAAATTTAAAATAGTTTTAATATAAGATAAAGGTTATTTTCAAAGAAAATCAAAACATCAAAAATTGTTTTGGGATGTCGACATGCCTATGGTGACCATGTCGACATGGTGACAGTTGAGTTCAAAATTCAAATTTCAAAAGAAGTGTCTATTCACCATAACTCTTCATGAATGGTCATGGCTGTTTCTCTTCTATAAATAGGGGTCAGTTTCAATGAATTTTTAATCACTTTTTTCTGGATTTCACTCCTCTTCTTCTTCCACATTTCTTAATACAAAATCATACCATTACTCTGCCAAAATCAACATCGAATCATACTCGATTACTTCTAGTGTGATTCTCCATCACTATCTCTACAAGATCCAAGTGATAATCTGAGTTATAGACTTTTCGTAATCAATCGAGCGAGAAAAGGTGTGACTGTAGCCTTGGAAATCAATTGAGCGAGAGAAGGTGTGATTGTTGCCTTGGAAATTAATTGGGTGAACTTGTTGCCCCGGAAATCAAGTATCTCTACCCAGAGGATTGTTATTCTGGAGGGTGTACCTCGTAGCCTTGAAACCGAGGGTTGTAATTGTTGAATTGAAGTTTGAAAGAAAATCCGTACTTAGTTGTGCGGGACTGAATGTAGGGTAACTCCGAACCAGTATAAAATCCGGTGTGTTCTTTCCTTTACTGCTTTTACTTTATATTTGCATCTGTGTTTGATTCTGTGTTTATATCTATGTCTGATTAGTGCATACATTGTTAAGAAATTAAGATAAACTCAAAAAGAATAACAGATTTCTTAAAACACTATTCACCCCCCTCTAGTGTTAATTCTAGCCTTAAGATCCTTAATCCGCATTTCTCACACAGCTAGGTGTCCAGTGTCGAGAACTCAGGGAAAGATGAAGTATTTTTACTATGATAAGGTTGGGCATCAGAAGAAAGATTGTCTAAATTTATGGGTTAGAGTGTTTCCTTTGGTGGGACCAAGGGAAGGATCGCTTGTAGAAGAAAAACGCAAAATTGTTGTTTTAGAAGGTATGACTTTGATCTTTGGTATGTCAATTAGAATACTATTTGATACCAGCACTATACATTCATTTATAGCTAGAGACTTGGTTGATAGACTTGGGTGAGGGGTTACATATTTGTTACTTTCATATGTGTAGTGAATCCAATAAGAGGATATGCCACTCATGGGATTAGGTGCATTAACTTGAAGGTTGGTGTAAGTTTTTATGTAATCCCTACGTGTTTTACTTTATAGGCTTTGAATTTATTTTAGGGATGGATTGGTTGGAGAATTATAGCTTTGAAATAAACTGTGCCAAAAGGATCATAGCCTTGAGTCACTCAAAGTGAAATGAAAGAGTACCTGCAGTTTTGAAAATGCCTAAATAAAGGGCAAATGTATATTGTCTGTTTTGACTTCATAGGAAGGAGGTATCGAAAAAGTACAATTAGTTAGAAACTTTCCTTTTGTGTTTGAACTAGTCTTAGGATTTCCACCCCTGAGGGCCATTGAGTTTTGTATTGAGTTGAAATCGAGAGTTGAGCCATTTAGTCGACCTTCTAGTAGAATGCCACTAAAGGAGATCGAGGAGTTAAAAAGCAACTGGTGGAGTTGGAAAGAAAGAGCTTTGTTAATCTAAGTATTTCATCTTAGGGAGCTTTAACCGTGTTTGTAAAGTAGTCCGATGGATCTTTGTGGTTATGTAGTTACCATCGGATGCTGAATGAAAGGATGGTGATAAACATATTCCCTTTACCAAGGATAGTTGATTTGTTCGATCAGTTGAATAAAGCTAAGGAATGATCTAAAGCATTAAAAATTACTACCATAGTGGACGTAGATCATTTCCTATTGAACCACTCTAAACCTCATGTCTTTCTACTTTGCTTATTTTTAGTTTTTCCCTCATTTTTCATTTTAACATAGGTATTAGTATGTAAACTTTGTTAATATCAACTGCTAACCGCTTCCGAGTATGGCTAATTTTTAGGCAACATTTGGGAGTTAGAATGAAGGCCTTCCATAAAAACTCTCAACTTTCATCATTTTTCTTCACTTTAAATTGCTTAAAAATCCACACTATGCAAAATAACGGGGACAATGAGACTGATAACTCAAATGACCACAAACCAATGACTCCATTGGAGCAAGTGCCATTTTCCCATTCTAGGCTTAAACAATGATGTGTGGCCGCGCTTGGTCAATGGCCTGACTAGCTTTGAAAGATTTCCCATGATTTGAATGAACTTAGAGCTAGAGTAGATGCTCAAGACACTGTCTTCCTAGAAATAATGGACTGGTCACCTATCCAACTGATTATCCCCAGCACCTTCAATATAATGAATGATGCCCGCAAGTGGCTATGCTAGAGACACATGTTGTGGTCGTTCTTGCCCACGATAGAGGCCTGAAAACCAAACATGTGAAAGACTTTGCTCATGATGTTCCCGCACCCAAACTAGCAATACACCAAGGAATTCAAGCAGCCCACCCCTCCCCCTCCATATTAAGACATATTTCATTTAATCGCCTTCGGACATTGGATGAGGCATAACTCATGCTTCGAGCGCCCAAGTGGCGATGAGCGGGCTAGAACCTACGAGCACAGAGAGCTCTAAGTCCACTCCCATTCCCCTAGACCAGATCCTATGAAATGCATGCTCAAATTTTTAGGCCACCCTCGATCAACTAGAACTTGTGGTCATCTACCCCTATTTTTCATACCACACACCACGCCATATCGATGTCGTTGATATCCATTGCCCATGAGATATCAAAGGAGCACTTCCCTAGTAAGAGGTCATCACCACTTGCGTCATGGGAAGGGGGCCTTCGAGAAGAAATGATATCTCTACGACAATAGATGTTAAGGATCCAAACTAAGAACAATGTTGGTGAAGGTTTGCCCAATGATGAAAATGAGTAACCCTTTTCTAAAGAAATTTTAGGCACATACACTCATCAAAAGTATGCCCTACCTCCTAATGATATATATGATATATATGCTGATGTGCGTGACCACATCGTGACTTTCAATCCCATCATCCAAGCTGCTAAGCTTACCGACAATGCAATGTGCCTCCTATTTTATCCACCTTGACTGGACCTACCTCATGCTGGTTTTTGCATCTTCAAGCAGGTAATATTCACTCTTGGGCACAGTTTGTATAGATTTCAAGAATCACTTCTTCGCCTCATGAAAAAGGGTTACGTTAATAAGCAAGCTATGCAATATCAGACAGGGGCCAAATAAATGACTCCGCTCTTATGTCAACCACTTCAACAAAGGATCAATTCGTGTAAGGAGAGTGGACAAGAACAACTTTGTGGTCACTAAGTGTTTTATGGTGAGGCATTAGTCAAAGACATGGAAATTATTATAAAAGCAACCTACTTCATCCTTGACCGGCTTATTTCACTGTGCTAATGAAATCATGCAAGTGGTATAGGCAGAACTGTTTGATGGTGATGTGGAGGGTAGGAGAGGTAACAAGATCAACTCATGTTATAAACCATCTATCTCACCACCTGGGACTGTGCATCCTACCAAAGGCTTCCTCCCGCCCGATCACGACAAAAGGAAAAGCCATGAGGTAGTGGGAAATACTATGAGTTTCACAAATGAGTGCAACCACATAAAAGAAGAGATAGTGTGGTTGATCCATGAAGGTTTACTTGCATAGTATTTTGACAACAAGTTGAATAAAGAAATGTCTTCCCAGCCTTAGCGGGCTAACAACATCAATATGGTTGCAATCAACACCAAAACATTACCAATTTAGGGAGGCTCTTTCATGGTCGGAAGCAGCAGAGGAGCACAAGCCCAATATAGGAGGGAACTCTCCTCTAATAGCCAAATCTACTCAGTCGCACTCTGGCCACAAAGGCACCTCAGGTTTAAGAAGATGAAGCGATCATCATCTTTTCAGGTCAAGACAAGAGAGGAGTCAACTATCCCCATCATGACCCCATGGTCATATCAATCAACATTGCCAGTGCCAAAGTACATCAGGTCTTCATCGATGGGGCCAACCTATAAATGTAATTTTGAAAACTATGTTTGATCAAGTGAAACTCCCATTATCAAGTTGCATGCCTTGTGCCTTACCCATTTATGAATATGGAGGTGTCAGGATTATTCCTTTATGTTTGACTTCGCAAATAGTCACTTTCGACGAGGAACCCAGCTCCATGAAGATTCAGATAAACTTTGTAGTGGTAGATTGTCCATTTACATATAACATCTTAACAGTTGACAGGTGCTAATAGACCTAGATGTAGTCCTAGCATATAGTAGCTCACCATGAAGTTTACCTTCAAGGGAGGCATAGGATGCATCCGCAGTAATCAATAGGCTGTTTGGGAGTGCTATAACCTCTCTTTATAATAGGCCAAGAAGGGAGTCCATATGCTACAAAAAGAATCAGCAGCGCTTACTAGCGTTAAACCTATAAGAATGCACGAGCTATGTAGCGGTCTCATTCATATCGAGGCTACCTGCAAGTGTTAGTGGCATAACTTAAGGGAAATTCGATAATTTATTGTAAATTATTAAATCTATAATAAAATTGATTCAAATAAATTGTGTTAGTTTTCTATTATGTAGTTGTTATATTGTAATATATTAAACAAATAATTAGTTAAAGTATATTTAATAGAAATCCATAAATAATATGTTATGTGATGGTAATTACCAAATCTTGTAATCATGAGATATTTATCAATACATCCATTGAGACTTGGATACGTAATGCTCTCTAAATGTTAGGAAGTATATTACTCATGGCTGCTGGGAGCACTAAAGAGTTACATATTGAAAGTTATCGAATAACTATGGAACGACTTGTCCGAGAGTTTCCTATTGGTTAATAACTTTAATGCAGTGAATCCACTAATTATAGTTAAATCGTGGCATGGCGTCCACCGAACGACTATAGCTAGGTCTAGGTTGAAGCATTGGAAGTGAAACACTATTAAATAGAGAATTCGTTTCCCTAATAGAATGAGTTTAGTATCATAGCCACTTGTAGTCAATTTAAAGTCAAAATCTCTGGTTAGAGTAGTATTGTTAATCATCAACATTATTATTGAACTAAGGGGTTTTTATGGACTAACCAAGTTGAATATGTATGATATTAGAATTTTGACCAAAACCAAATTCCATAATTCTAAAGTGATATATTGTTGACAAAGAGAATTGGTGTGAATAATCGTTACCAAAAGGTACCACTTGAATTCGTTAACTAGATTTTATTGGTGAGATTTATAAGTGATGGATTAAGTCAAATTATCACACCACTAGCCAAGGTGACATGTGAACGTTAGTATTTAAATTGTTTAAATATTAATTACTTGCTAAATTTGTGCCAGTGAGTCGCATAATCGAATATATTCAGTCTTCAAAACACCGCTTGATTTAGTTGGTTTATACTAGTTATATATTAATTAATATTTATGAAATATTAATTATTACTGTATTTATTTTTAGGGTATGTTTAGTAAAATGAAGTTACCTTCAGAAATGTTCGAAATGCTATTAGTAATTCATTGAGTTTGTATGTAAAAGTTATATACGTGTGTATCGATATACGATACCAATAACGATTTAAGTTAGATTTAAATTGAATAAATTTTGAATAGGTTGGGTAGGTATTTTTAGTCCACTAAGGGCCTTGATCCATGTGCCATGAAGAGGAGGTAATACACGGTTTTGTGTTTCAATTGGTAAGAGATATTTATAGTAGATATTTATCTCTTGACCACACTATATATTCAACCTTTACTTACCATTTTGTTTTTACATTTTACTCCTCCTCACTAAATCTTTGGTCGTAAGCACCATCCTTCCTCTCCGTTTTTCCACTTCAATCACATCTAGAAACTAAATTATATTAAATATAGTATTATTATCCCTGTCTCTTGCAATGAAGGGTGCATATCCGAGAGATTAAAGGACACTATTTAGATCAACATGTGTTTCTACCACCTTATCTCAAGGTATAAATTCAATTTATACCATATAATCATATCTGCATATTGCTTATATTATATCACCTTTTTCATATGTGTTATTGCTTATTTTTTATATTAGTTTAATTTATATATGCATATAATGTTTTGTCTATCTTATTCATAAGATTACAATAATTATCATTTGAAAATAAAAACTATTATATATGTGTGAAATAATGTTTCAACCATATTTTAAAAAATATTTTAAATTATTCCAATATATATATATATATATTGATTTTTTAATTTAAAACAATGTTTAATGATTTTAATATTTATAAATTAAATTAAGAAAAATATTATGTAAATATTATTTAAAAATTGTTTTAAGAAATTTATAAAAAATGTTTCGACTGAATTGATTTTAAATAAAATAAATACATGTATATCTACATACATACATTTTTTTTTTGAAAGAATTTCAAACTTTATTGATTATAAAGTAACATTATAACAAACAAAAGGGTATAGCCCATACAATACAACTAGGCCCAACAACAGCCCGTAAAAGTAAAGAAAACAGCTGACCCAAAACAAACTCCCTCAAACATCGGAATGACCTACTTCTTAGAAAATCATGGCGGCTCAAAGGTGCGACGAGCAGTAGAAACTTCTCCTCCATCCTGAGTGCTATCTCTATCGGTGCTAGAGGGCTCAATTATTTTCAATTATGCAATTTCATAAACAATAAACTTATATTCACACATACATATATAGATATATATTTTTTATAAATATTTTTCAATATACATATTTATATAATTTTTAAAGGTAAGTATGGTTTTATAATGGCCCCTCCACTTTTATAATAATTTTTTTATAGGTATGAGGCAAAATAACTCGGTAGCTTCGGCACACACGCCTATAGAGTACAATCACTCGACACGTTGCATAAGGCAATCACACTTACGACTCACATCACCAAACTTACAAGCACAGTTGCACAATACACAATGTCCAAAGCTCTTAAGACAGTTGCAAAACCAACCACTATGCCATATAGACCTAAAAAATCAGGTTGCAGAAGACCAAACGCTTCATAAGGCATACAAGCATTACAATAGAGAAAACTCCCAAACACTCGAGGCCAGTAGCAAGGAAAACAGTAGCATTTGCAAAGCACGACACAAATAGTCAACTATAGGAATCCATAGGGAATACATTGCAGCTTAACAACGAAAGTGCATAATGGACAACGATAGTTTTCCAATAGAAGCACCATTAAAAAATAAAATAGAAGCATACAAGTAGAAACTTTGCAAGGCACGAATCACATAGGGGCAATAATGAGCAAAAACACAAGTTAGGCGAAAGAGAATAAGCTGATTACCAAGACCATGTTGAAGCACAATGAGCATCAGCAGAAGTGGCCACTTTAATTGCAAGAGCAAGACCATAAATGATCCATTTGAGACATGGAAGCAAATCGACTGAAAACCTTTATTACCGAACTCAAACACCTAAACCACTGTGACAGATCTGAAGTCGCTACCATACTCTCCCGACAACCAAAAAGGGATAGAATCCGAAAACCCCAACCGTAAACCCGATAGTGAAATCGAAGGATGCTGAAGTGCATAAGCTACTCCATAGAACAGCTCAGGTCTTATGAATTGTTTTAGAGATTCTGATAGATAAGAAGTGGAGATCTGAATAGCTGACGCCAAATCCAAAACAACACTAGTTTTAAGATGGAGGATTAGAGATCAAGCTAGGAATAAAAGCATAAGCTAGGAGATTCCGAAAAGATAAATACTAGCATATAGCAATGAGGAAAACTAAGGAAGAATGTAAGGATGATGAGTGAAGAAGGAAATGATGTATGTAAGTGGCTAGAGGGAGATATAGAAAAGAGCGACGACTGAAGAAATCAGAAAACCTAGTCCCCATTAATACGTGCTTTTTACTCTTAGTATTTTTCTTTTGAATGATACATATTTATATAATTATATATATACACACACACATCATACAATTAATATAAGCACTTATTTAAATATTCGAAAGTATATTTATTTTGGAAATTGAAATTTATTTTATTGTATATATGTGTATTATTTAAAATGCACTAAAGTCAAATTGGATACTTTAAATTTGAAAATTTGAATTTTAAATCATAGATCTAGATTTAAATTTTATTTACTAAATCAATTAGATATCTGAAATTTGAAACTTGGAATTAAAATTTTAGTTAAAATTTTTTTACATCTACTTATAAATAATTTTAAATTTATTTTTCGAAGTTAAGATAAATATATATATATATAGTGAAATATTTTCATTTTCTGGCAATTAACATACATGTAACAGCCATTTATATACATAGTAGATGTAAATCCAAACATCCATGTATGTATATATTTAAGCATGTACGCCCTATGCCATGTTACACGTGCACAATACACACACACACGAATACATATTGATTTATTTATAAACTGTATAAAAATATCTGTAGCTAAGTTCATTAGTTAGTTAAGTCATAAAATTAAATAAAGTATGGTTTTATTTAACTTAATTAGATAGGATTTTATTCAGCCTTTAGACTTAATGTGCCAATTGATCTAAAAATAAGATTTTTTGTCAAATCTACCTATTTTAACCACTTCCGATGCACCCAATTCCAACAATAGTATCAGAGCCCTAATGGTCTATGTGTTTTAAATTAGCGTCTTTAGCCCATTATTTGGGTATTTAGATTAATATAGTCTAGACTTATGGTTTGATAATCAAATATTCCTCCTCCTTAGCTACTGGTCGGGCTTAATAATAGAGCAAGTCCAAAAGGTTTGCCCCACTGTAAAGGCCCAAACTGATTTGGAGCTTGGGCTAAGTTTCGAAATTAAGTTGGAAAACTAAAAAAATATTTTGAAATTAAAAATAAAATTTAATGTATAAAATAAATTTTATAAATGATACAAAATATTTTGAATTTAAAAATAAAATTTAATGTATAAAATAAATTTTATAAATGATACAAAATATTTTTTCAAAAATTGTTTTTAAAATTAAATTAAGATTTTAAAAATAATTTAATTAGTTGTGTTAATTAAATAAATACTTAATTAAAAGTTAATTAACTAAAATAATACATATATATTGATATATGTGTGTGTATAACTATAAATGTCATAGTTATACATATATATATATATATCTTAAATTGTTTAAGGTTAACTAAAATAATATTTTCAAATTTAATAATTATTTAATTAATTTTTTTAATTAAATTAATTAATAATACATATATAATGATATATGTATATAAAAAACTATAAGTGTTATAGTTAATATTCATCTTAAATTGTTTTGGACAAATAAAAAAAATAATTTTTAAATAATTTAATTAACTAGTTAGTATAATAATAAATCACATAAATTAAATATGACTTGAATAACAATATACATAAGAATACTATATAAGTTTATTAAATTATAAGCAACTTATAAATTAAAACTTATATAACATATGAATGTATAAAACTTAAATGGAACTTAAGAAACCCAACTTAGGTTTATAGAACGAGTACATACGTATTGTACGTATATCATATTTCAAATGTGTTTGACACTTAAATCACGAGGGTATTTAAGAAATATATTGTTCCCTAAATCGATATCACTCAATGTAAATATATATTAAAGATTACAAATCCTTAATATATATAAACATACATATATATTAAGTTGTCCTCTACCATATATATATATTAACAAATTACTTGTATACTCTTTATTTTTTGAGTTTTCTCATGCTAGAGATTTTACGTGTAGTATTACTAATATGTTGATTAGATGAGGTAAGATGCACGCATGCATTTGTTTAGTTCCCTCAAGTTACATGCACTATACTCTTTCGACTTATTTAGTTGGTACAATGAATAATCTCTTTTGACTTGTTGAGTTTCCTCAAAGTAGAAATGAGATTAGGAAAAAGAACATGGGTTAGAAGTTGTATATGATACAACCGTTAAGGTGTTATCCATCGCATGTGGGCTTATGGTTTGTTGAGTGTTTTCAAGGCCAGAATCCAAATGCATGTGAGTCCTAACACCCACAAGAGAAATCAAAATATTTGTGTTTTTTATTAGCGTTTTGATAAACATAAAATTCTAGTGGGAGATTATTAGATAGATGAAGTGTAACATTTAACCTATCTAATAATATAAGAACATCTACTAAATTCAAATTATCATAATCTACTTCATTAAATTTGCAGCAAAATGACCAACCTAAGACTATTGTCAGAAAATGATAAGCTCGCCAGACCTAAATGTATTGAATGACTAAGTGAAATTAAGATAGCATTCATATACGAAATTTTATAGTCATCGATAACAGAACCTTTAAGAGAGAAACTAGTGAAGGCATTAACCCCATCATAGTGAAAGCTTATAACGCTTGGGTAGTTGATTGTGAAATTGCTCAAGTTTTCATGTTGTCTACATTAGACAAGCCGTTGCAAGGGAAACACGAAAACATGCATATCCATAAAATATTTGAAAGCCTGAAAGCTTTGTTTGGGGAGAACTCTTGTTCGACAAGGTATGAGATAACTAAGAAGTTGTTCAATACGAAGATGACAAAAGGAAAAATGTGTTAAGGATTTTGTATTAGAAATGAAAATTTATATTGATAGACTTCTAGTGGTGCGAAAATAAGCAATGAACCACAAGTGAATTTGATCCTAGGCTCGCCAATTCCATGGTTTAAGCCATTTATATTGACCTATAAGATGAATCAGTTAAGCGTAAACCTCATTGAGCTACTTAATATGTTGAGATCAACTTAGGGATCGTTTAAGGATCAAGATAAGGTGTTAACCGTGAAAGGTAGGGCGATGTCAATGAAAAGTTCAAAGAAACGAAAGTAAGGCACTAAGAAAGGTAAAAAGGATGATCCTACCGATAAAGGTGAATGGCACAATTGTCAGAAGAAGGGACCTTAGAAGCGCAATTGTCCGAACTATTTAAACATGGTCAAAGAAAGGAATGAAAATGTTTCTTCTGCTCATTGAGATATGTTTATGATTTGAATTATTTTGCAATAAATAAACTGTTTTGACTTTTAGATACTGAATTTGAAACTCAAACCTATAATTCGTTATAAGGACTTAGGGGTAGATGATAGGGGCAAAGGGTAGATAAGGCTTCAAGCTGCTGTTGGATCTCTGGTACATGCAACTGCAGTTGGAGGCTATCACTTGACTTTGCCTAGTGGATTTGATTTAGTTTTGAATAATTGTTATTATGTTAAGAACTTTATTTATTGCATTATATATGTTTCTATGTTATCTAATATAATTTTTGTTTTTCGTTGTAAGACAGAATATTAAGTTTGTTGGAAATAATATCTGTAATTGTTTTTTTAGATAATGGCATTATGTACTTAATTTTAATCATATATGTGCTGTTAATGAATCTTCTGTTGACAATAGTAGTAGTTATTTATGGTACTGTAGGCTAGGTCATATTAGTGACAAAAATGGCACAAACTTAAAACTAAAGTGTTAGGTCAATTTTTGTTCTTCACTAATATGTGTTGTCTTCATAAGTTAATGATTCTTGGGCAAGAGATAGACACTTGGACAAGTAAGTTGGTCATTACGTTCAAGATGGTCAAGTATGGAAATAGGCAACTGTTTATGTATCAAATCACAAAGTCAATTCGAATTTGACTTAAGCGGCCATTAGAGTCCCTAATTCGAGCTTTTATTTATGCTTAGGGAGAAATGAAATTGAGAAAGAATTACAATTCAGATTCTGCCACTTTTTAGTAGGGATACATGCCTATTTATAGAGAAATTGGACCCTCGGATCTTTAAAACTTGGCAATTGTAGGAGATAACAACTATGATATGCTGACGTTGCACTTTGTTGACCTATAATGTGGCACAACTCATTTTAAATTTCATAATGATATAACGTAGATGGATCGGTTAGGAAATGTCACATAGCCGACTGGAGCATCATTTTTGAGCATTTTATCAACATGCGATAGCTATGCGAACCCAACATGGAATAACTATGTGACCTTCAACATGTGGTAGTTCCATAATCTTCCTCATGCCATAGTTATATGAATCTCAACATGTGGTAGCTCTACCTCAACTTGCGATAGCTTGTCTTTACTTACTTGCAATTAGAATTTTATCATTAACTTGCAATTAGCCTTATATCATCAACTTGCAATATCCTGATACCATCAACTTGCAATAGCCTTATATCATTTACTTGTGATAGCTAGGACCATATATCAATCTTTGATAGCTTCATGTCATAAACATGTGATAGTTCTTTCAATCCTCAACATGCGATAGTCTTCAACTTCAATAGTATAAATGGCTTGGTCACTTCAACTTGCGATTACTTCAGCATTGTCATAATGCAATAGCTTTAATATTATCGACTTATGGCGGATTTAATATGATCATATGATAGTTTCTTTTATTTTCAACATGCGATAGTTCGTATCAACTTGTGATATATTCTTCCGTCATCTTGCGATAGCTTGTTGCTATCCATGACAGCTAATTCACACCAACTTACGATAGCTTTAATTACTCAATATGCGATGGCTTTTTCATCAACCCGCGACTGCTTGATATTTTGGGTATAACATTTGCCCCCCCTTAAAATAAGTTTTCTTATGCTTTTGCTTAATTAAACTTCTATTTCAACTTCACCCTTTTTTAGAGTTATCATTCCTTATTGCCATGTTTTTTATATTGATAGCTTACGAATCCTTTGAACTTCTGTTTTTTATTACAAATCTTGGTTTGTAACATGATTTTACCATAAGTTATTTTTATTGAAAATGTTTTTTAAACATGGTAGCTTTTATGATCTATTAAATATACATTGATAATTATCATTGAAATTGCTCTTTCTGATATTCTTATTGAGAACCTCCTTTAAAAGATGAAATTTTTTATGAATTTATTTAGAGATGCCTTTAAATTAAGAAAGGTTCCCACAGGTTTTTTGAAAATCATTTGATAAAGATTGACCATGCATATATTAAAGGGTCATTTTCCAAATTTGACCTTTGAAAATATGGATGTTCTTTTAAAGCCTTTGGAAAATGCTTTTCCTTATTCCATGAAAATTAATTGACTTTTTCACAAGATGGTGACTTACTATGGTCCCATTGAAAAACTTTCACCCTTTCTTCTCCCTTAATTAGATGTTTTGGCAACCCTTGGCAGAATGGGCTTGATGATTCTTTACTTCTTTCAAATGGTTGATTATTTACACTCTCTTTTGGTTTGTTGCTCGTTGACCCATAAGATTCCTTTAGATTTTGTTTTTTGATTAGATTATTCATTGGGTTGAGAGTTTTATTGACCTTCCTTCCCTAGATGGTTGCTTTCGAAGGATTTATATGTACATCATTTTTGGATGGGTGCTTTGATCGGGCATAGAAGTAGGAGCAAAGACTTGTTTGACCATCTCCCTTGGTTAGTTGCTTTGACTGGGCCTAATGGCTGGATCAAAGCCTTAATTTGACTACCACTCATTGGTTGGGGTGCATTGGCCAAGCGTAGGAGTAGGACCAAAGTCTTGTTCGACCATCTCCCTTGAACGGATGCTTTGACAGGCCCAGATGTAGGACCAAAGGCTTAATTTAACCACCACTCTTTGGATGGGTACTATGGCCAGGCGTAGAAGTAGGACCAAAGGCTTGTTTGACCATCTCCCTTAGATATTTGCTTTGATCGGGCCTCGAGGCAGGCTCAAAGGCTTAATATGACCAACATTCTTTGGATTTGTACTTTGGTCGGGCATGGAAACAGGACCGAAGGCTTGTTTGACCATCACGTTTGAATAGTTGCTTTAACCGGGCCTGGAGGTGAGATCAAAGGCTTAATTGTCCTCCTTTGGATATGATGTGCACTTCCACTCAAAGTATTTTGCTAACGTCGTCAGGTGAGGGAGCACATTGGACATGATGCATCGCAACTTGAGGGTTGATAAAAATCTTTGCAAAATCTATTTAAAGATTTTAGAATGCCTTTATCGGAAAGTGTGTCCCTTTATGGAAATTTATTCTTTGAAAATGCTAAGAAAATCTTTGAAAGCATTTAAAAAGAAACAAATTTCGTTAACATGCTTTATCCATTCAACGTAGTGAAATTTGGTCCCAAATTTTCAACATTCCATATTCTTACTATGACATTCCCATCAAGTCTACTTAGTCGATAAGTCCCCGAGGATATTGCTTTATGAATGACTAAGGCTCCTTCCCAGTTAGGTCCTAATGTGCCTTCTGCTGGATATTTAGTATTTTCCATTACCTTTCTAAGTACAAGATCTCCTTTTTGGAATGTCCTGTCTTTAACTTTCAAATTATAGTATTTGGAAATTCTTTGTTGACACCCTATCATTCATAATGCAGCTTGATCTCTTAATTTATTGATCATATCTAAAGATTACTTCTTTAATTCTTGGTTGATGCAGAAGCCTTTGTAGTTCTTTAGTGTGATGGAACTTCAATTTCTACTGGTAATATTGCATCAAATCCATATGTCAAGTAATACCGGAGGTGGCATGTGGTTGTCTTTGTGCAAGTTCTACATGACCATAGAACATGAGGAAGTTCTTCTGCTCAATTTCCTTTTGCTTTCCCTAAACGTTTCTTTAAATTGTTCTTGATAGTCTTATTTGCTATCTCCATTGCCTCCATTGGCTTTTGGATGTGCTATTGATGAGAAAATCTTTATGCTCCCATTTTTTTCAAAAAAGCGAGTGAAATCTTCAATTTTAAACCGAGTTCCACTATAAAAAATAATCTTATTTGGGAGATCAACTCAAGTAACTATGTTTTCTATGACAAACCTTACTTTTTCGGAAGTTATATTCAATAATGGCTCGGCTACCCTATTAGTAAAATAGTCGAGGTCGCCATGTGAATTTCTATCCACCTTTTGAGACAAGAAGAGGTCCTATTAAATCAATTTCGTATACGTCAAAGGGCAAAGGACTGGTGGCAGGGGTTAACTCACTTAGAGGTAGTCAAGGAATTCTAAAAAAATTCTTGCATTTGTCACATCTTTTTGCATAAGCTAAAGTGTCTTTAGTCATGTAAGGCCAATAATAACCTTACCCCATTACTTTCTTTGTAACTTTACTTCATTAGAATGACCTCCGCAAAACATCTCGTGAGATTCTTTTAATATCTTCTTTCCTTTTTCTAGGGTTCATACATCTCAAATAGGGAATTGAATATCCCTTTTTATATAATATTCCATCTACCATGGTATAAGAAGGTGCATGATATCTTAATTTCCTTGAATTGTTCTTAATTCTTGGCAATGTCCCATTTTCTAAGTATTCGATTATAGGTGTCATCCAGTTATCCACATATTAACTTTCACATTCATGTTCTCTGTCTGCTTCATGCACCTCTTCATGATCGTTGTTTTCTTGAAAATATCCTTTTTTAGCGAATGTTATGCTTGTGATTGTGTTAAAAACAATGCTTTATGGTTTGCTTCTTCCTTTTTAAATTCCATATTTGTGTTTTATTGACAATCAACAGGGACGATCTTTACTTTTGGAACTGCTTGCAAGTGTGCCGGTTTTATGAATGAATCTGCATGAGCATTCTTTTCTCGCAGTATTTGATGGATAGAAAAGTCTTCAAATTGAGATAACATCTTGTGGATTTTTTTAACGTATTGTGTTAATCGGGCATCCTTCATTTGATCTGTCTTATTCAGCTAGTTTACTATTAATTGCGAATTGCTAAACATTTTAATTCTTGGATTCTTTAGCTGTTGTGCTAAGGTTAATTCGGCTATCATCGATTCATACTTAGCTACACTATCAGTTGTAGAAAATACCAAATTCATTGCATAATGCAATCTACGCCTATAGGGTGTGATTATTACATATCCATCTTGTAACACCTTATATTATAGGGACTTCAATAATATGGAAAAATTAATTTACATTAAATTGAATGATAATATGGAGACAATATTAATTAAATTATTAAAATGGTTTAATTGCACAAATTCCTTAAGGAAAATTTAATTAATTAAGTGTGAGACACTTTAAAAAGGTAATTGGATGGACCAAAGGCAGTTAGAGTAATTTTGATTACCCTTGATTAATGAAAATTAGTAAACTAAATTTTAGTAGAAATTATTTGGTTAAGGGAAATATGTTAGTAAGTCATTAACCCATATTCCTAAGCCATATCTTCCATCTTACTTCATTTCATTTCATTTTCTTTCACAAAACAAAGCTTTAAAGAATAGAATCATAATCAGCTACAAGTTCTAAGGAAAGGACGAGATTTTGAGCTAGAAGATTAGAGCTTTCAAATTTAAGGAACAAAAGAGAATTAAACAAGGTTTTTCTTAAGCTATGAGAGTAAAATATTTCTCTAAAATCTATCTTACCCTATTGGGTTTCAGATTCGAATTTCATATGAATGTTTTAATGGTGTTAAACATGTTTGAATATTTGAATATTATTTTAACAATGGTTTAAAATTTAACTAATGTGATTTAGTTCATGTTTTAGGGAAAACATGGTCTAATTACATCCAAATGCCACAAACTTTTGGTACTATACGCTTAATGATGAAAAAGAGATGGATTTTTAATTTTACAATTTTTGAAATTAATGGGAATATTTTATGAATTTCCTAAGTTTGAATAAATGGTTAATTTTGGGTTAATTAGTTATTAAAAATAATAAAATTAATTATGTTGATCTGAAAATTTTACAAGAGGTAAAAATATGATAAAAGAGATTTTGCATGAATTTTTAGGATTTTTCCCATTAATTTTCTATTTTATATGAATTATTTAGTTAAGAAAAATACTAAATAATTAAGGAAAATCGATCAATTAATTAATTTGGATGGTTAACACTTTTTTAAAGAAAACTGCAGTGATAAGAAAATTATCCAATAAGAAATTGACAATAAATTTGATTACAAAACTATCACCAAACCATTTTTGACCAAGTAAAATAAAATAACATAGGCTAAACTTTATACTAGATCATAAAAAATTGTGCCTAAAAGCTAGAATAAAAGAGTAAGTATCACATAGGGGTGCAGCTTTTTAATTCACACCCAAAATATAAAAGATGGCCACAACTCCTTATTCTTCATGATGGCGTATTTGTAAAATACACGACATCACACAATTGCAAACAAACTCTTGGCAATAGCACATGTAATTTAAAGCATATGAACTTTACGCACGACAACACACAATTGTGACATGCTTACACGAATATAAACGCACTAAGGAAATATATACATGCATACAAAATTCATGAAGACATGCACGAAACGCAATGCGAAGAGTTTCAAAACAAAATATATATGTCGCGAAGGCTTATCTCAGTGATGAATCTATATAGACTTTGCACGCAACAACAAAGTTGGTGCATAAAGGCAAATGTATAAGCTAAAATACTTAAACACAATTGCATGCATATGTCCAAGTTGTACATCACATATTCATAAATTGCGTGAGTATTAGAAATATGCATTCAACAATCAAATGTACACATATTTATAATTCATGCAACCAACGACCCAAACCTTATTTACACATATAGCATGCGCAACTACATAAATTCACAAAGCTCTATATGTGTGTATGATTGCGTGCAAAAGCGAATAATGAAGTTATATATACACGGAATATTTATGTGGTATATGCACAAGCAAATAAATGGACATGTGAACTAAAAGGAAATGCATGAATTATGTATAACATGATTATAAAGGCAAGAAGTATATATATATATATATATATGCGCACACGTACAGCCTATAACCCTTTACGAAAACTTTTGCTAAGTATTAAAAGTACATGATGACTTGAATGAAGAATATTCACCAAAAAGGCTGCATATGTAAATAATAGTGATGGCATACACACACACACCCCACCCCAAAGACTTAAAACATTATTTGCAAAGGCATTCAATGAAACATAACGCGAAGGCTTACTATTGCATGCGAAGGCACCTATACGTACAGCTCACGATGGCTCCGTTGGAATTGAATGCGATAGCTAGGCATAATGGAGGTGCGGGTTAGCTTGAGATTTGCACATGACCGTTAATAATGTTTTAATTAAACCCGTCATTTTTGGGATAGCCAATATACAACAAGTAAACTACAGCTTGTAATAACTTGGAAAGCTATATTTTCCTAAGTAAAATAACGAATATTTAGGGCACTTTAGAGGACAATTTCCTAGTGTTATTGAACTATTTTATAGGGACGAAATAAATGGAAGATTTTATAAGTTAAAATTGCATTAACTTATTTTTGAAATGATGTACGCTTTGAAAAGATAATAAATGATAGAGTATCATTTAAATAAAAAATAAAAATGTTTTACCTAAAGAATGTGTAGTGTACACAATTATTAAATATATAAAAAGGGTTGAACCATGATCGTAAGTATATCAACTCATGGAATTATTGGATGGAAAAGCTCCTTGACTAATAGTATTAAATCGAATGGCATATGGCAGCAAGCCACGGTAGGGCTCAGCCCAAGAATATTATAAAAATCTATGAGTCAAGACATCCAGGGTTGATGTTATAAATAAATCGACAACATGAACGATAACGGTTCAGGGACTAAGAGGGGCTTTTGACGCTTAATAGGGATGCTTACTAGAATGTATTCACAGTGCTTACATTCAACCTCTTTGGAGAGTCCAAGGGACTCTAGTCAGTGTGGCTCGCATGGGGAAACGAGTCGATGTTTTCAGTCAGTGACGTTGTTCGAGTAAAATATTAAATTATTGATAGTAAGGCCTTGGGAGGTGATTAGTAAAATAAGTTAATGATAACCTAATAAAGAAAGCCTAAAATAAGAGATTAGGTGACAGATGAATGGAGTTGATGATAACTTAATGAAGAAAACCAAAAATAAGAGATTAGGGGATGGATGAATGAATGATGAATGATTGTATGACTTGGTTCATTAATGAACTGATATATGACAGGGTTCATTAATGAATTGAAAGTTAGAGCACACTTACATACTGAATGTATGCACATGGTTGCTTTTGTGATACACACAGTTGTTGTTATATATATTAATATTTATTGATGATGATAAAGTGAGGGGAAGATCTATTCTGCATTAGTGTCGTGGTCTCACTATGGAGGCTTAGGGTAAAGGTTTGACTCATACCAGACCTATTGTCCGACCTACATTTTTATTATATCACATAAACTCATGGGTACTCATTCAAGTAGGTTGAGTTTATGGATTAGACAGATATCTCTTTTGAGGATGAATAAAGATTTCGAAGACGAAGCAGGAGGCTTACTATTTAAATAAAAGTATTTTGAAATTTTTGTTCTGTAAAACCATGATTTATAATTATTTAAGTGTGGTGTTGACATCTTCATATGTCAAACACACATTGCTGTAATATTCTTATTATATCTTTACCCCTATGTGGGAACAATTTGGGTTTAATGATGTAATGAATCTTGTAATTCAAATTGATGTAATGAAATAGATATTTAGTTGCTACATTTACTTATGTTGTGAAAAAAATATTGAACTCGCTTTGTCGCTAGAAAATGATTTTGTTCATGACTAAAGCATCAGAGCAAGGTTATGGAAACACCTAAGTAAAACATAGCTAAGTAGGAGTTAAACAAAAAAACACCATGCGGAAGGGTCATACGCTATATATATAATGTATTTGAATTTTGATATAGATATATAGGAGAATATATCTACCCCTCTATGATTCATCTCACTCTCTTTACTTCCATTTCTTAGAAATGCTTACTAATGTAGGAAGCCAAAATGGATTTAGGGATTGGACGTTTAATAATCAGAGTAGGAGGAATGAGTAGTGGAGGAATCACTAGTATCCAAACTAATAGCTAAGGAGGGGAGGAATTACTAAGAGTTCATATTGAAACTGGAATTGAAATGACTACTCTAGGAGATTGGCTGGTGATGTGTGAAAAAATTAGTGAGGATCTGCAGTTGATAGAGGCTTAGAAGGTGAAGCTCGTGTATAGACCATATAAGAGCTGATAAGTGTCTAGCAGAGGACCGAGAGGGTTGAAATTCCTGAGCAAGAGATTACTCAAGATATGTTTAAGGCGACGGTTGTGGAGCGATAAATATTTGGCCCAAAGTTGTTGGCGATGTCTCAAGAATTTGAGGAGTTGTAGATTGAAGATACGATTGTGCTAGAGTATGAGTATAAGATTATTCTAGGGTTGAGGCAGGGACTGAGTGGCCGGACAATGGCTCATCTAGCACTTACATTTGATGAAGTAGTAAACATGACAAGTAGGTACGATTTGACGTATTATAGAAGACGTAGTGCGAGACAGAAGGACCTAGGTTGATAAGAAGAAGAAGATTACTCCTTATTAGAAAGGTAAAAAGAGCCAGTAGTAGAAGGGAAATACCTCGAGAGGAGGAACTCCAAAGCCAAATAGGGCAGACATTACTTATTTTAACTGTAGGCAAAAAAGGCACAACTCCACTAAGTGTGCCTAGCCAAAGAACAAGGATAGGTCTAAGTGCTTTAATTATAATAAGTCGGGTCATATGAGGAAGGATTTTGTTAGCTTTGGACGTGGTGAAGGAGAAGTCGGACCTGATATTATGTGCCATGGATGATCAGGAAGATGATATCAGTGGAGTATGAGTGGTCCAAGAATTTGCAGAAGTTTTCAAACCTGTACTGTGATTATCGCCGAGAAGGGAAATCAAATTACAAAAAAAAATTAATGTCGGAGGTACAATCTATTAGTAGACTACCTAGCAGGATGTCGCCCAAGGAAAATAAAGAATCGAGGAAGTAATTGGTGGAACTTAAGCGTAAGAGTTTAATCAGACCTAATTCGCCATAAGGATCATCTGCGATATTCGTAAAAGAATTGGATGGAAATTTACAGACGTGTGTAGATTATCGAAACGGAATGAGTTAACGGTGAAGAATCATTATCCCTTGCTCAGGATAGACGACTTGTTTGACTAGTTGAGTACAGCAAAAGTATTCCTGCAGCTTGATTCTGCATTGGGGTTGCATCAACTAAAGGTGGCTAAAGATTTGAAGGCATTACTTGTTAGGAGAACGTTTCGAGTTGTATACGGACCACAAGTCCCTTAAGTATTTATTCTCTCAGAAGGATTTGAGTATGAGGTAGCATAGATGATTGAAGTTCTTGGCATCATATGATTTCGGGACAGAAACTACGCTAGAAAAAGGGAACAAGGTGGCCAAAGCTTTGAATAGGAAGCATCAGAATGGAGTATTGGCTATGATTGAGGAATGGAAGACGTTAGAGACGTTAGTCTCTTATTGAGCGCATTAAAGGCAGAATACTAGATCGAGTAGAGATCCAAGCATATTAGCGAGCTTCGAGGTATGTCCAGTGGTTATAAAAAGTATAGCTGCAAGGCAAAGAGAAGATCCACTAATTTCCAAAAGGATTAGGCAATTGGAGGCGGGTGTGGGCATTAAAGACTTGAAAGGATTCGAGACAGACTCAAAGGGATGGCTTAGAAAGAAAGGAAGACTATGTGTTTCAGATATATGAGATCTTTGGAAGGAAGTCTTAGAAGAAAGTAATCGGTCGAATTTTACTATTTATCTCAATGGTACGAAGATGTATCATGATATGAAGAGAGTCTTCTTTTGGGAAGGGATGAAGGGAGATATAGGTGAAGGTGTGAAGTGATGTTTCACATATCAGCAAGTGAATGCTGAACATCAGAAGCCATGTGGTTTACTTCAACTTTTGAAAATACCAACTTGGAAGTGGGATGCTATATCCATATATTTCATTAATGGACTGCTTAGGTTGAGAATGGAGAATGATGGAATTTGGGTAATAGTCGATAGACTAACTAAGAGTACTCACTTTATCCCGGTAAAGTCGACAAGGATGGCAGCTAGCTTAGCGAAGCTAAATATGAAGAATAGTAAGACTACATGGGATACCAAATAGCATTATTAGCAATAGAGAACCATTGTTCAACAGTGAGTTCTGGAGAAGTTTGCAGAGTGCATTGGGTACAAAGTTGAACTTGAGCATGGCTTAGCACCTACAGACTGGTCTGATCAAGAGGGTGAATAGTGTATTGGAAGATTTGCCGAGAGCATGCATCTTGGATTTCGTAGGATCTTGGTCAGGTCATTTACATCTAATAGAATTTGCTTATAATAACAGTTACCAGACGAGTAGGGGGATGACTCTATTTGAGGTGTTGTATGTAGACCGTGTAAGTCGCCAGTTTGTTGATTGGACACAAGAGATAGACTCATGTTAGGATCCGATTTAGTAAGATATGCTACTAAAAGGGTAGAATTGATTCGTGCCAGAATGAATGTAGTGAAATTAAGGCAGAAGAGTTATGCTGATAAGCGAAGAAAAGAGATTGAATTTGCAGCATGCGATCATGTATTCATGAAGGTTTCTTTGATGAGAGGAGTTATGCGCTTTGGAAGCAAGGAAGTTGGCACCTAGATATGTTTGACCATTTCCAACATCTGAGAGGATCAGTAAACTGCATATAGAGTCAAGTTTCTAAGTAGTTTAGTGGGTGTGCATAAAGTTTTTCATATATCACAATTGAGAAAATGTGTGCACAACCCAGATTTGGTAGTGGAACGAGGGCGGCAGAGGATTTATCATTATAGTCAGATTTGATATACATGAGACAACCGAAAGGAATAATAGATCGTGATATGAAGGAATCGAGGAACAAAGTTATCAGACTTGTTCGCTTCTAATAGAGTGGCGATAAGGATGATTGTACCTGGGAGGTAGAGGATTGGATTAAAAATAACTATCCTGAGTTGTTTTAGGCATTCATGTAGAGAGTAAAGTGCTTTGTTTGTCTATTGTATGGACTAGTATGACACTAGTATATTAATGTGTGATATGATTGTATGTTAGTAATTGCACTAATATTCATGATTGATGGTGTAACGACCCGTAAATTTCGACAATTAAATTTGTTAATTTAATAGGAGTTTGTAATTAAATTTAGAAGAAAAAAAACTACTTATAGTAATTCGAAGTTAATTCAAATGATTTTAAGTAGTGAAAATAATTTTACCTGTATATGAATTGAATATAAGGATTTAAGGAAAATATTAAACTGATATAATGTAATAAACATTGTTAACAGTAAATGGAATATGATAATAAGAACAATTGCAAGTTTTGTATTTATGGGAAAATTAATATTGATAGGTAATAATTATTGTAGAGAATAAATTTCAAATGTTAAAATTTGTAAAAAATGGTGACAACTATTGTTCGTTAACAATGCATGTAATTAATAGCGATTAAAATGAAATTAATCATTGTTTTTTGTAAGTTAAGAGAATAACTGGAAATTTTGAAGGTAAAATCAATTTAAAGGTTAACTATATGCATAAGATGGAAAGTTGAACAGAATTCTAATAAATGATAATAATGGAAAACGTATACAATCAATGTAATGCAAGGTAATTAATGCTAAATTTAAGTAAATAATAATGAATAGTGGTTTGAATAACGATTAATTCAAAATTTGTAAACATATATTATAAATTACCTACTTATTGTTAATGAAATTTGAATTGGTAATAAGTGATAAGGAAATAAATGTTACACTAATGGAAATGAAGTAACGTTCGTTTAAATGTTGAGTAATAGTAAGGTCGTATTTATTATTAGCATTACTTTAATAATAGTGGTTAATTGTGAAATTTATGCAAAAGTATGTAAAATAGTAACTAAGAAAGGAATACGTATAAATTGATTATGACCTAAATTTAAGTGTAAGTTAAAAAGTGAAATTGAATCTAATACATTAAATTTGGAAACTTATTTTAATAAATTAGATTCAATTTATAATGAAGGGGGTTATTTTAAGAAATTGAAATAAATACTATGATTTGGTAAATTTAGTTACTTTAAAATTTAGAAGGGAATTGGTTTAAAGAATTATGAATTAATGAGTAAATCAAGATGATGAACTTTATGAATTTTTGAAGTTGAATCTTTAATAATGAGTTAATTTGTTAATTTATAATTGTTGGACTTATTGAAATAAATGAAATGAAAATTTAATTATTACGTTAAATTAAAAATTTAGTTGAATAATGGGAAATATTTATGTAATAATTTTAAATTTAATGGCAAGCCTCCTATTTGAAATATGAATGGAATAATTATGGGTAAAGTAAAATTTATGGAAATTTTGGAAATTTACCTATAATTTTGAATTTTATGAAATTTAAGAGTTATATTGATTTAATCTTTAATAAATTGACATTTAAAAATTGTTAAATCATTTTAAATGTTTGAAAATTTTTAAGTGATAAAATTTGCCAATTCCGAAACTGAAATATAAAAATTGGATTTATTTACTAATTCTTAATTTATTTAATTAATATAAAAATAGCCATTTTTGTCACTGACTCGGATTTCGACGAAACTGGTTTCATCGGATCCGTATCAGTGAATTATTGTAGGGTTTCAAGTTTTGTAACGATCGGACTTGTCGTTTGATCGTACGAACGCGAAACGCCTTGAAATCGATTTAATTGAAATCAATTTTTGAAATCAATTTGAGAATTTCTTTTTCAGCATAACTTCTTCATACAATGGAATTTGGACGTGAAACTTTTTCCATCGCGCTTAGAATATTTTAAAACACCTATTTTGATATATGGGTTTACTCAATTTCGTTCCGGGGTCAGAACGGGCTTTTTGGGCCATAGTTCGTTCCGCACGTTCATCTATCCAGTCTATCTACTCTATATCTAACCTACCTATATAAACACAGTTATAAACCCTAGCCTCCCTAATCTTCATTTGTTTGTATGTACAATTCATCTTCTTCTTAGCTCCTCATTCCAATGGCAGACAAAAACCTAATTCCCAAATTCCAAAATCTAATTTCAAAAAAAAAAAAAATTCGAGATTTACGCGCTTCGGGTCGCGCTTGGGGTTTCAAGGGGAAAAACCCTGGAGCTACTTCGTGTCACGAAGAAAATGACTCGTGTCTTCGGGTCGTTTTGGCAAAAACTCAAAGCAAGCATCGGGTATTTGAGGCGGCGGACCGGGTTGAACTCGAAGTCGACTCAGGACCAGAATTTTCCAATCTTCAAATTTTCATAACTTTTGCATACGGACTCGGATTTGGACGCGGTTTCTTTTGTTAGGATCGTATTGAAATTCCAGATCTTTTGACAGTGGTTTGGATGAATTCTGAGACTGTAAAATTTTTGGGTTTAAATTCAATTTAAATTCAAAAGGTGAGTGTTTTAACCCACTCACAACTTCTAAGATTTCTTATGTTTGTTAACTTAAATTTTGATGTGATTTAAAATTTATCTATGATTGTTTGGGCATATATTTAATCATCATCTCAGTTAGATAACATTTAGTTAAATTTAATTGTTATTTAATTTTATTATTGCATAAAATTTGCGAGTTAAATTTATTTATTATTGCATATAAACTGCCAGTTAAACAGTTATTAAATTTTATTGAATATAAACTATTTTTTTGATGCCTGTTATATTTTATATGTTTTATATTGATGTTTTGTTTAAATTGGATGATGATTGTAATAAATGGTTGTTTATTGATATTTGGATGAATGGATGCTATATTTTATATTGTATAAACTACAAGTTATTATGCATTTTTATTTTATTCGGGATTGCGGTTTGAAATGATATATAACCGTAATTTTATTTTAAATTGCGGATTGAAATGATAAATATCCGTATCACTTGACCATAGGATAGAAAATTATATACAGGCACTGTGGTCTATATATAAAATATTTTAAGGGATTTTCTATGGTTTGGGAAGAAATATACGGTTTAATAAATATTAAATTTTTGATATTATATACATATTATTTTATATATGGTTAAATTCTAAAATTTAAGCTATGTATGACTTGATGATGTTTTAAGTTTGATTTACGAATATTTCAAGTTTGAGCTTTATTTAAGTGATCTTGAAATTATTAAATAAATATTTCTAAACTAAATAATTGTAAATTGAATTAAGGTATATATAAGATTATCAGATTTGGTTGGGAATTTTGGAATATTTAAAGTCTTGAAATATATCAAAATTGAAATGGTTTATTGAAATTAAGGTATTATTGTTTTCAAAGTTTTGGTTTTCGAAATTGTTATAACTTTGAAAGTAATCTGGTTTGAAAAATGAATTTATTTGAAATAGAATTTATTTAAGAATTATCTGTGAATATATGGATTTGACCTATTGAAATTGAAAATTTAGAAATATGACTTCAAATTGTGGTTTGGGTTTAAGATGATTTAAAAGAATATTTCAAGTTATCTAAATTTAAGTAAGAATAGTGATTGAAAATTTGGATTTTATTTAAATGATATATTATTGAATTTGGTTTTAAAGTATATACTATTTTGAAGTAAATGATATGTTTTGAAATAGCAATAATATTTCGGTTTTAAAGTATATACTATTTTGAAGTAAAGGATATGGTTCGAAATGGCAATAATATTTTGGTTTTTGATGTATATACTATTTTGAAATAAAGAATATGTTTTGAAAGGGCAATGATTGTGTTTTTAAAGGTATATATATTTTTAAAATGATCACGGTGTTATAATAACGATTGGTTGTTAAAGAGACCGGGATCGGATATGGACATACTCTCTGTCGATACCGAAAACCACTTTGACAACTATGTACGCGGTGGAGTTTCCAGAATGAAGTAGGATGGTGGCGACGATCCTAAGGTATATACGTGGACCCAACTCCCACGAGTTGGCATAAGGTGGCTAAAACAGGAGCGATTGACGGACCAATGAGGTAGCACCTCTGATCGGACACACTTCTTCGATACCATTCTATTACTTTGTTATTTTGGTGGCCACCCTTCGATTTGGGAGTGTTGTTCGAGGTGGGCGGTCGTGGCTGCTATGCGTCACCACCAGTCCGGATGCGTAATTGGTATATCTACCCTGGCATTGCCTAGTTGTGCCGTGTCACCTACCATATCGAGCTTTACTACGATTATGATTTTAAGATCCGACCGCGTTAAGGTTCTCCATCCCCTTAACGATATTTTCTATATGATTATACTTTACTGATTAGACACTACTGTATATAGCGAATATTACTACATAGTAGATAGTTTAACGGATCCTTAAGAGATGTGAATCCCGAACATTTCTTAAGTTACTGTACTCACGTTAGACACTGGATAGGAGATGTCAAACCCCGTAAACATCTCTGACGCCGTTTACACTCATATTTATTTCATTGATTTAACTTACATAAGATCTTTTAGTTCTGACTCGAGTGTTTTGTTTTTTTCAATTCGCTCGGGTCAGCCTGAGCATTTCAGGATTTGAAGGCCCTATTTCTGAAGGACGAAGACGAAGATTTTATTATTACTATTTGTTATATATTCTACTACACCATTGTATTCCGCTGCATAATTATCATTCTCTGGTATGTGTAACTCTGATATGTATTGTATAAGTATAATCAAATGTTTTGTAAAACAGCTTCATGAACTATTATTTGATTATTATATTTTATCGTTCCGCTGCAAGATTCTATTTTGTTTCTTTTATTTCTCCACTTTTTCTTATTTACCCCATAACAATCCGCCCTTCTGTATGGTTTAAGTCGACATGTGTGTCTTCTTAAGGGTACAAAAAGGTGGGATGTTACAGATGGTTTACAATAGTATAGTGCTAGTGTAATTTTTTGTACTTGTGTGTACATATATGATGATTACTATACACTTTTAGGAGATGGTGTAAATTTTGTTTTCCTTACTGAAATTTTGGAGATGAAATTTTTATAAGGAGAGGAGACTGTAACACCCCATATTTTGATATAGGAAAATTAAATTAAATTAAATTAAATTAATAATATGGAGACATTATTAATTAAATTATCAAAGTGATTTAATTACAAGAATTTCCTAAGGAAAATTTAATTAATTAAGTGTGGGACACTTTAAAAGGTTAATTGGATGAATGTCATTTAGTGCAATTTTGGTTCGCCTTGATTAGTGGAAATAAGTAAACTAAATTTTAGTGGAAATGTTTTGGTGAAGGGGAATAAGTTAGTAATCCACTAGCCCATATTCCTAAGCCACATCTTCCATTCCACTTCATTTCATTTAATTTTATTTGACAAAAACAAATCTTTAAAGAATACAATTATGGTCGACCACTAATTCAAGTGAAAGGAAGAGATTTCATACTAGAAGATTAGAGCATTCAAATTTAAGGAACAAAATAGGATTAAATAAGCTTTTTCCCAAGCTAGATGAGTAAAATCTTTCTCTAAAATCTATCCTAACCTATTGAGTTTGGATATCACTTTCATATGAATGTTCTGATGATGTTAAACATATATGGATGTTTGAACATTATTTTAACTATGGTTTAAAATTTAATTAAAATAATTTAGTTTATGTTCTAGGGCAAAACATGGACTAATTACATCCAAATGCCATGAAATTTTGGTATGATATGCTTAATGATGCAAAAAGAGAAGGATTTTTAATTTCATAATTTTTAGAATTAATGAGAATATTTTTTGAATTTTCTAAGTTGGGAAAAATGGTTAATTTCAGCTCAATTAATTATTAAATATAATAAAATGAATTATTTTGACCTAAATTTTTACAGGAGGTAAACTACGACAAAATAGACTTTTATGGAATTTTTGGGATTTTCCCCATTAGTTTAACTTTATATGAATTATTTAGTAAAGCAAAACAGTAATTAATAAAGGAAATTAATTTGGGTGGTTAACATTTTTTGAAAGAAAACTGCAATGGTAAGAAAATTACCCAATAAGAAATTGACAACAAATTTGGTTAGGTAAAAGGTTATTGCTTAAGTAGTTTTTAGTCTAATCACAAAACCACCATCGAATCATTTTTGACCAAGTAAAATAAAATAACATAGACTAAACTTTATACTGGACCAAGAAAATTTGTGTCTGAAAGCTAGAATAGAAGAGTGGGTACCAATGAGGACCTAACTTTTTAATTCACAAACAAAATTTAAAAGCCGACGACAACTCCGTATTCTTCACAATGGCTTATTTATTAATATACGCGACAACACACAATTGTGAACAAACTATTAGCGATAGGACATATAATTTAAAGCATATGGACTGTACACACAACAACACACAATTGTGAACAAACTCTTAGCAACAACACACGGTTGTAAACAAATTGCACACGAAATCTATATATATTTTTCATGCGATGGCTATATATATATAATGTTAATAATGTTCGCGATAATTAATATATGACAAACATACACATACAGATACATATGATAATTAGTAGCGAGTCTAGCGACATGCATACACCAATATAAATGCACTAATGAAATTTATACTTGCATGCAAAATTCATGAAGGCATGCATGAAACGCAACGCGAAGAGTTTCAAAACAAAATATATATGCCACGAAGGCTTATCTAAGCGATGGCTCTGTATGGATTTGCAGGCGACAACAAAGTTGATACACAAAAGTATAAGCTAAAATACTTATACACGATTACATGCGTATGGCCAACTTGTACAACACATATTCATAAATCACGTGAGTATTAGAAATATGCATGCGATAGGAAAATCTACGTATATTTATAATTCATGCAAGCAACAGCCCAAACCTTATTTACAAATATAGCATGCGCAACTATGTAAATTCACAAAGTTATATATATGTGTGTATGATTGCATGCGAAAGCAAAAGATAAAGTTATAAATACTGAAATATTTATGTGGTACATGCAAAAACAAATAAAAGGACAAGTGAACTAATGGGAAATGCATGCATTTTGTATAACACGAATATAAAGGCACAAAGTATATGTAGACACACACACACACAGACATATATATATATATATATATATAAGTACGTACAGCCTATAACTCTTCACGATAACTTTATTGAAATGTGCGTGATGACTTGAATGAAGAGTATTCACCATGAAGGCCATATATATATATATATATGTATATAATAGCTATATATATATATTCACCATGAAGGCCTTAAAATATTATTCGCGATGGCATTCAATGAAATGTAAATGAAGGCTCACTATTGCATGCAAGGCACCAATACAGAGATAGCTCACGATGGCTCTGTTGAAATTGAAGGTGATAACAATGCAGAAAATAAAACACGACGGTAGTGCGGTTTAGCTTGGGATTTGCACGTGAATGTTAATAACGTTTTAATTAAACGCATATACAACAAGTAAAATGTAGCTTGTAATAGCTTGGAAAGTTATATTTCTCTAAGTAAAATAACAGATTTTTAGGGCACTTTGGAAGACAGTTTCCAAGTGTTATTGAACTAATTTATAGGAATGAAATAAATGGAAGATTTTATAAGTTAAAATTGTGATAGATTGTTTTTGAAATGATGCAATCTTATAGAAGCTAATAAATGATAGAGTACCATTTAAATAAATGGTAAAAATATTTTATCTAAAGAATGTGTAGTGTACACAATTGATAAAGGTAAGAAAATGGGTTGAACCACGATCGTAAATGTATAACAATTCATGGAGTGTTGGATGGCGGAGAGCCTTGATTAATAGTCTTAAATCCAATGGTATATGGTCATCGAGCCACAGTAAGGTTCAACCTTAGAATATTATAAAACTCTACAAAGGAGTTAAGGTAGAGTGCCATGTCAAAGTGCCAAAACATCTAAGGAGGATGTTTTAAATAGATCGATAGTGTGAGCGATAGCGGTTCAGGGACTAAGAGGGGCTATTGACACATAGTAGGGACACTTACTAGAATGCATTCAGAGTGTTTACATTTAACTTCTTAGGAGAGTCTGGGGAACTCTAGTCAGCGTAGCTCCCATGGGAAAATGAGTCGACGTTTTCACCAGGTGATGTTGTTTAAGAAAAATATTAAATTAGTGATTGGAAGGCCTAGGTAGGTGATCACTAAAATAAGTTAATGATAACTTAATAACCAAAGCCTAAAATAAGAAATTAGGTGATGGATGAATGATTATGTGATGTGTAGAAAGGTGATCATTGAAATAAGTTAATGATAACTTAATGAAGAAAGCCTAAAAAGAGATTAGGTGATGGATGAATGAATGGTGAATGAATAAATGACTTGGTTCATAATTTGATTAAAGGTATTGGACATACGTGACTTGAATCGATATATATATATATATATATATATATGTTTGACAATGTAGGATACACTTCTTGACTGATTATATGCACATTGTTGCTTTCTGTGATATATATATATTTATATTTGTTATATATATTATTGTATATTATGTTATGATGATGAAGTAAGTGGAAAACCATTCTGCATTAGTGGCATGGTCTCGCTATGGATGCTTAGGGTAAATGTTTTACTCATATTAGACTTATTTTCTAACCCATATTTTATTATTTTCCAAAAATTCACCGGTACTCATTCGAGTAGGTTGAATTTATGGATTATACAGTTATCACTTTTGAAGAGAGTCCCGAAGAAGAAGCAGGAGGCTTGCTATTTAAATAGAAGTATTTTGTAATTCCGCTGCGTAATAGCAGGATTTATAACTGGTTAAGTGTGGAGTTAGCATCTTCATATATCGGAAACACGCTACTCTGATTTTCTTATTATAGATTTGCCCCTACGTGAGAATGATTTGGGTATAATGATGTAATGGATCTTGTAATTCAAATTTATGAAATGAAAAAAAAGATATTTCGCAACGACTCAGAATTTTGGATACTTCTTATTTAAAATCTGAACTATTTAATTATTTGAATATTGGATTAATTGTTATTAAAATGATTTAATAATCTTTTTAACCCCCTTTTAAATCATAAGTAATGATGGTAAACTTGTTTTCGAAAAATGTTTACGAGAATATATTCATTGGAAAAATATCGATAAAATGATCGAAAATCGTTTTATCGATATTAAAAGTTTATTTTCAAAGGAATTTGTTCAATCTTTTTGTATATGTCTAGTTAATCATTAAATAAATAATGTTTGAGATATTTGTGTGAATGGTGTTTAGATATTTTGAAATGAGCTTTTATGGTATTTCTTAAAAGTTAAGTATGAGATAGTGAGGTGTAAAGTTAAAGGAGCATGCAAAGCACATGGGGAGGGGTCTTGGCCGTGTATAAGAGAGAGAGGGAAGGTGTTTTAACATATATATTCATTCGTTATCTCAAAAGCTTCAAAAAAAAATCAAAAGATCAAAAATGGTGAAAGTGATTAGCACTAACCACTTCTTTTTTCTCTAACATTTTCAAATCTAAACCAAATCAACTCCAGTCTCTTCCAAACTTTAACCAACACCTTAGAACACCTTAGGAAGCTTGGATCTAAAGTCTAAGTGGAATAAAAGTGTAGAATATAGGGGACCTTGGTGATGCCGTGAGCAAAAGTGGAAAGGGGTGCTTAGTTTGGTGGTTTTGGTGCAAAAGGTTGGATCTTTATGTCTTTGAAGATGGTAGGAAGTGACTCTTTGATCTTAGGTGTTTTTGCATGGTTTATTCATGGGTTTGGTGAGTTATCTCACTATTTCTTAAGTATATGTTTTGTTATATATGTTGTGTGCTTGAAATATAAAGATAAAGCGACATTAGCTAAGTAAAGTTATAAACTTTAGACCCCTCTTGCTTTTGAAAGAAAATGACAACTTCATATTGCATAATATCACTTCTATTACCCTCCTAAACATGTGGCGTGGCGTTGACTTGATGTTTAAATGGTAGTTTGGTTTGTGTGTTGAATTAAAGTATATTTGAAAGTGTTTGAAGCGAGAATAGTCGCTATAAGTGTGCTTCGATATCCCTTAACTTTGACTTGTGTAAATGGAGGATTTATGATCTTAACTTGTGACTCTATAATTTGGTTTTTCTATATAAAAAATTTGTGTATTGAATAGTGAAGAATTGGTTTTAAAAGTTATGAAATTTTTTGAACCAAAGTTGTGAAAGTTAGAAGCGAAGAGGTCGCTATGGATGCACTTTGAATGTCATATGTTCGGCGATTTTCAAAGTTAACTTTGAGAGACATCCTAGGGGTTGCTTTGAATTTTTAGTAAGTATTATATGTGTGCTTGTTACTGGAAAAAAATTGGAGTTTAAAAGGTTTTGGAACTAGTTGAACCAAGTAGCTAAAGTTGGTGTAAAATGTGTTATAAATACACTTTGAAAATATAGCCAGTTTCGAGAATTTTTGTAAATAAATGGAAATATATTCTTAGGGGTTTGTTTCCATTTTTTTAAGTACCATAATGGTAATACTTACTATAAAAATTTCATATCCTAAATCATTTGTTAAAGTGGTTAAAACCAGCCGCAAAGAATGTGCTTTTCATTGTTGTTTTGATAAGAACTTTTAACAGCATTTATAAATGTTGTAGTAAGTCACTTATGGTTTTAAGTGTTCAAAAATGATATTTAAGTTTGGTATATTTCTCTAATATTTTTAGAAATGTTTTCTAACCTATTTTAAAGTATTATAAAATTGGTTTGAAGCTTAAATACATTTTTAATAATTGAATATAAGTTTTGAAAAAGGTAACTAACTTTGCTTAACAATAAAAGCCGACGAAGTAGGCTTATCTATTTCTAAGAGTTAAAGATTGAAGTCAAGTAAGGATAGGACAATAGATCTCTAACCTATCGGTTTCCTTCTTGAAGGAGGAATAGTTAAGTTGGGAATATCGAAAATGGGTTAAACATGTTGTTTGTTACTTATTTATGGAAATCATTAATACTATATTTAACACTGAAAGCCGACGAGTAGACTTATCTATTTGTAAGACTCAAGAATGAACTTTCTAGGAAAGGCTTTGATATGCAAAAAGTGCTCTAACTTACCTAGCTTCACTCTTGAATGAGGAATGGTTAAGTTGGAATGTCGGAAACGAGTTAAGTGTACGAACATTGATTTGTATAAGTAATTGTTTTGAATAGATATTTGATTAGTCGATTATCGAACTTAACTTAATGTTATCTCAATTTTTAAAAATAATGTTATTAAAGATACTACAAGTACAGAAATGGTTTTGGGTTTGTTGTGATAATATGTTAATAACATTCATCTTTAACCCCCTTTTATTATACTTTTGAATGTAAATAGATCTTTAAAAAGAATGTTTTAAATATAAGATAAGTTAAATGGTTTTGGGTTTGTAGTGATAATGTTTAAGTAACATTAGTCTTAAACCTTTTTGAATGTATTTGTGAAAGTACTTAGATTCTTAAAATGGATATTTTGAAGGAAACTATAAGTAAGGAATCTTTTGGAAAAAGATAGAAAAAGCAAAGCTTTAAAGTAAGAAGTCTTATTAATAATTGTGAATATACTTATACTAGTTGAGATAAGTATATGAATACTTTTTAAAGTATTGGAAAGAGCAAAAATGAATAGTAGAAATTGGTAAACGATTTTTTATTAGATTAAATAAGTTTATTGAGTAAAAAGGGTTTTTACTAATAAAAGAGGTTTATAATTAATAAAGGAAGATTAATTAAAAAAAAGGATTAGAAGTTGTTTATATGACTTGACCGTGCTTGTGTGTTTCGATTGTGCTTTGTGTGTTACTTGTTTATGGAAGGTATACAGGACTTAGTTTCCCATATGCAATTATTCTTATTGTTATTGAAATTGACCAAAACATAACTCTGAAAATATCTAGATGAAACACGAGATTGTATGGTACAGTTACCTTTGGTGATACTAAACTGTACGTATAAACTCGTTTTGCTCTTCTAGGATAAATGATAAGGAATTTCATCTGCTTAAATAGTTAGGAGTTGATCTCCGCTCTTATGTGTTATCTGTTTATTTCCTACATAACTGGAGTTGAGTTTACCAAAAATTGATTGATTATTTGTAGAGCGCCCCGTAAGCATTGGAGTGTACTCATATGAGATGACTTGAAACCATAACCACTCTAAAACCATATACATGTTCTATGCTTTGGAAGAGGTTCGTGATTGGTTGGAGATGTTAGCATCTATGTAGTTATTCGAGATCTATTTGAGATGCTCGAACACATATAGTTGTTCGTGATCTATTCAGGATGTGGGAATCCATGTGTGATTTCGAGATCTGTTGATATATGGAAATCCATGTGTGTGTTCGAGATCCGTTGAGGAATACATTCATGATTCCGAGATCTGTTTAGATATGGGAATTGTAACGACCCGTATTTTTACGGATCGAAACATCAACAAAACAATTTACATTTGGTCGCATTGTTGATAAGTTGTCTAGAGTCTAAGTCTTAGGTCGTATGGGAGTTTGGAGCGACCTAAGGAAGATAGCGAGTTAAAGAATAGACGACCTAGTGAAGAGAAACGACCTTAGGAAGTTAGGTCGTATGATGGGTTGGTCGTATGCTGGCTTAGGTCGTGGGGTAGGTTAGGTCGAGTGAGCGACCTAAGAGAGTTAGCGACTTATAGGATTTGGCAACCTAAGTATTAGAGAGACCTATAGAAAAGGCAGCGACCTAAGAGAGTTAATGACCTAGAAGATAGGCAGGTTAGCGACCTAAGGAAGTTAGGTCGGCAACGACCTAAGGAGCTGGTGGTAGCAGTGAGCGACCTAAGGGTTAGCACAGTAGTTAGCAAGGTAGTGAAGTTAGGTCGTGAGCGACCTAAGATATTAGGTTGTATCCTAGCTAAGAGTTAGGTCGTGAGTTCTGTGTTGAGTTAGGTCGTAAGCGACCTAAGATAGTTAGGTCGCGTATGTGTTAGGTCGCGTGTTTGCTAAGTCGTAGGTCGCGTGAGTTGTTAGGTCGCTGGGTTTTGGCTTAGTATTAGGTCGCACATAGTTAAGTCGCACATTGTTTTAAGTCGTTGGATCTGTTAGGTCGTAGGTCGCGGATGCGCGTAGGTCGTTGGATTGATAGGTCGCATGGAAGCGCATCTGTTTGGTCGCTTGGGTGCGCTGATGTGCTAAGTCGTATCCCCTTAAGTCTTAGGTCGAAGAGGCGCACACGTTTGGTCGTGATCTGGGTTAGGTCGCTAAGCGCTTATGAGTTAGGTCGGCTGGTTTTAGTTAGGTCGAAGATTTTAGGTCGTGGGGTTTAGGTCGTAAGTCATGGATGACCTAACTCCGAGTGGACGACCTAAGGGGAATTTCAGCCAATAAATAGGAGGGTTCCTCTTCATTTTTGGGATCCAGATTTCGAAGCGACGAAGTGCTGCCATTTTGAGAGCTCGACTTCTACACTTCTTCACTTCTTTTCTCCACTTTAATCTTGTGCTTCCATCCATCCAAATCGAAGATCAAGTTGAAGGTTCAAGAGTTTATCTTCATCCATTGAAGATAGATTTCATCGTTTGAAGCGGATTTGTGATAGATCAAGCTAGATCCTTCGCTGTCCAGATCTGAAGCGAGTTGATTTGGGGTTGTTTAGGTGATTTGGTGAGTGGTGATTATCTCTCACACGGATCCAAAGGAGTATATCGGATTGTTGGCTTGATTTTGGTGTAAAGTAGTGATTTCCATGCATTTTTGTAAACCTAAGTATAGATCCATATAGATCCATGGTTCGTGATGATTTGACATCCATTTTACTATATGTTAACCTATGCAAGTTCATTCATCAAGATTATAGAGACATTGCTCATGTTTTCATGCTTATTAGACTTTCGACTCTTTATTTACGAAATTGCCATTATTGTTATAATTGTTTATTTAGATCATATTTGAATGCTTGTTTACTTGGATTAATGTTTGATTTGAGTGATTGCTATGAATTAGATGATTGATGATTTGATTTAGACAAGATGGTCAAAGATGATTCGAAAGCTAAGGGAAAGGCTCTTGAATTGGAAAAGCTGCTCGTGGCATATGTAGCGGATGATGAAGCTCATATGAATAGATTTGATAATGATGATGTTGAGATGAAGCTTTGCGAGGATGTGATGAAGCGAGGCATGATATGAGATAGTCTTGGTCTAATCTAGACGGGATCATTCCAAGCAAGTTGATAACTCGGTGATATGGTTCGAGTTAGAGGATAATGGTTTGCTCGAGAGGCGCTTGAGCTAGTATGGAAATAGTCGTCGAGGAGGATGACTAGAAGGCTGAGATCTCATCGTTGTTGAAGGTTCTAGCATGATCAAAGCAAGAGTACGTTGGGCAGATTCGATAGTCCCTGAAGGCTACTGATTGGGTAGTCAAGTACTCAGGGCAGATTCGATAGTCCTAGGCACGGGTCACGATGACGTGCGGGAGTTATGTCTAGAACCGGGGTTTCCATTAGCCCTTGATGGACGACTGAAAGAATGTGCCGGTCATTCAATTAACGGTGATATCGAAGCAATGATAATAGTGATAGCCAGAGTCATGGATGTTTGGTTGTATCGTCATTCGGTCTCAAGAGCAGTGTTTTCTGGGTGCTTATCTGATCTTGGTTTAGGCCTTGGGGGTTTGTACTTGGAAAACATCGCCCTTGACTCGAGTGATAATTGATTTACTTTAAATTGTATGCTCTGCTATGTTTGCTTCTGCTTAGTGTGTGTATGGGCGCTATCACTGTAGAAAGAGGTTGGAGTGGGAGGGTTGTATTCCTATTCCTTTTCCTTTATGCTCTTTTGGTATGTTGTTAGTTAAATTACTGCTCACTAAGACTGTTGTCTGACTCAAGGCTTTATGTTTTAACTCTTATTGCCTTGGGCTGTTCGTCCATTTTGGACGGGCATACTAGGTAGCAGGTGACAGGTGTTGTTCTGGCTTTCCACGGTGTTGATATCGAAGACGAGCTGGGGGTTGCATATTATCTTCTTACTATATGTACTGGATGTTCCGCTGTTTGTATATTCTCTGAGTGTTATGTAGTGAGGCTTGATGTATTGACTATTCAGATGTTTGTATTCAACTATTATGAAGTTTTATTGATGAGATTCTATTCTGTGAAGCTTCACTATATATATGTTCTATTGTATTTTGTCCATGCGCTGTGAGTAATACGATAGATTCTGTTGTTTTTAATTTACACTGACAATCGTCCATGGTCGCCTGACACACTTTACAGCGCACTTTTTCTAGGATCGGTGCAGGGATCATGGGCGGTCGTCACATTTGGTATCAGAGCATTGGTTAATCGATTTTACCCAACGCTCGCTGATATAACTACGTATGAGAGACGTAATTGTATTTTGATGGATGATTACTATATATAATATAGTATCTTATTTGAGTTTGAGTCCTTTATGCAGTTGTTTCTCTAGGAGTGCTAATCATTCCTTTTTATAGATATTGAGAATGAGTCGAAGAGGGAGACCAGCTGCTAGGGAAGGCCGTGCTGCTGAGGGGACTGCTGATTATGCAGCTATGTTCGAAGCTATGATGACTTCGATCATGAGAAGGATACCAGTTCCAGGGACAGCAGTTGATGTTGGAGTTCAGGTTCAGGCGCCAAGACCGGTGGATTTTGCCAAGTTATGTAAGGACTATACTGCTCTTGGAGGAAAAGTTTTCTTGGGAACGGAATCAACTATTGAAGTCCAAAGGTGGATAGATGCTTGTAGAAGGATCTTTGGTGATTTGGGAATTGAGGATGCAACTAAGAGGAAGTTGGCATCAAGGTAGCTTCAAGGGAGAACCTCTGATTGGTGGAACTCTATTACCATCAATACTCCGGAGGAAGAGATTACTTGGGAGCAATTCCAAGCCAGATTTGAAGCTAAGTTCATTTCTACAGCTCGGAAGTCTGTTTTGTTCAAGAAGTTTGTGGAGCTCAAGCAGGGAGGAAGACCAGTTCTTGAGTATGTTTCTGAGTTTGAAGCTTTGTCCAAGTATGCCCGGTCGTATATTGAATCTTCGTATCAGAAGAATGAGAAGTTTGTGACAGGCTTGGACAGTTATCTTGGGAGGCAGTTGGTGGATCATTTGGACGATTCATTTGAGAAGCTTGTGGAGAAAGCTCTCAGGCATGAGAGTCTGTTTCCTAAGGAAGGATCTGTTGTTGCTGTGACCAGGGGAGAGTCTAAACCACAACAGGGTGGAAACAAGAAGAGGAAGCAGCAGCAGCAGAAGGGTAAGGATGGCCAGAAGAAGCCGAAGGGCGAAGTGACTTGCTACAATTGTCAGCAGAAGGGCCATTTCTCTAAGGATTGTAAGAATCCGAAGGTACCGATGAAGTGTCACAACTGTGACAAGCCGGGGCATATCAGGAAGAATTGTCCAGAACCGCGAAGGGACAAACAGATTGTGCAAGCTTATGCTTTAGGAGCTGTTCCATCATCTTCGAAAGCTCCTACCGCTGAAGAGAAAGGAAAGAGTGTGGTGGTTCAAGGTACTCTCTCCATATGTGATGTTCCAGTTAGAGTGTTATTTGATACTGGGGCATCGCATTCATTTGTTTGTAGTGAACTTGTAGGCCGGTTGGGTTTAGAACCGGATATTATTGATAGGCCATTGGTTGTGACTAATCCAGTCGGGGGTTCGTCTTGTTTGTGTATGTTATGCCGTGGTCTGATTGTATCGAGTCATGATTGCTCTTTTGTTTGTGATTGCTTTGTTCTGAACTTTGCGGGGTTTGGAATTATTTTGGGTATGGACTGGCTTAGGAGATATGCGGCAAAGGTTGATTGTGAGAGGTTGGAGGTGACAGTCGGGAATGTGGAGGGGTGAAAGATTGTGATACGATGTAAGCATGAAGAAGGCGTCTTCATGAGCTTCATGTATTCGCTGGATGTTCCACGGGATGGACTGTCATCGTTGCCAATCGCGAATGGATTTGAGGATGTCTTTGACGAGGTCAAAGGATTACCGCCGCATAGAGAGATCGAGTTTCGTATAGATCTAGTTGAAGGAGCCAGACCTGTTGTGATGCCTCTTAGGTGAATGGCGCCTAGAGAACAGCAGGAGTTGAAGGTGCAGGTTGATGACCTTTTACAGAAAGGATTCATTCGACGTAGTGTGTCCGAATGGGGTGCACCAGTTGTGTTCGCAACCAAAGCGGATGGATCGTTAAGGTTGTGTGTGGATTATCGTGAGCTGAATAAGGTGACTAAGAAGAACAAGTATCCATTCCCGAGAATAGATGACTTGTTCGATCAGCTTCACGAAGCAAAGGTGTTTTCTCAGATGGATTTGGCAACGGGATTTCACCAGTTGAGAGTGGCTAAGGATAGTGTGCCGAAGACTGCTTTTAGGACACCATCCGGTTTCTTTGAGTGGCTGGTAATGCCGTTTGGATTGACTAACACGCCAGCATATTTTGTGGATCTTATGAATAGAGTGTTCAAAGATCAGTTGAACAAGTTCGTGCTAGTGTTCGTGGATGATATTCTGATTTATTCCAGAACTGAGGAAGAGCACAAGACGCACTTGCGTATTGTTTTGGAAATCTTGCGGAAACATCAGCTGAAGGCTAAGTTTTCGAAGTGTCACTTCTGGAAGAGTGAAGTGAGGTTCTTAGGCCATGTGATTTCTGGAAATGGAATAGCGGTTGACCCCGCTAAGGTGGCAGAAATCCAGGATTGGGTTAGACCTAAGAATGCATCTGATGTGAGAAGTTTTCTTGGATTAGCAGGATATTATCGATGGTTTATCAAAGACTTCTCCAAGGTAGCTGCACCGTTAACAGGATTGACAAAGAAGAACCTAGTGTTCAGATGGGATGATAAGTGTGAGCAAGCTTTCAGAATCCTGAAAGAGAGATTGATAAGTGCTCTTGTTCTGACTATTCCAAGTGGGAATGATGAGATGGTGGTTTACACCGACGCATGTGGTACTGGACTTGGAGCAGTGCTGATGTAGAGGGATAAAGTTGTTGCGTATGCAAGTCGACAACTGAAGCCGCATGAAAGGAATTACCCGACTCATGATTTGGAGTTAGCGGCGATTGTATTTGCTCTGAAGATGTGGAGACATTATCTTTTGGGAGTTCGATTCGAATTGTTTACAGATCATAAGTCATTGAAGTATCTTTTCTCCCAAAAGGATTTGAATCTTCGGCAGCAACGTTGGGTAGAGTTTTTAGCATCTTATGATTTTGGTATAGCTTATACTCCGGGAAAGGGTAACGCAGTGGCAGATGCGTTAAGTCGAAGACATGCAGGATTGGGAGCCATGTTTTCAGAATGGAAGAATCTCGAGTATTTAGCTGGATTTGACTTCAGGCCTAGATGCGAATTAGAACCTGAGATGTTGGCAAACTTATCTATAAGACCGACTCTTGTGGAAAGAATTGGCGAGAGCCAAAAGCAAGACGATAAGCTTGTCAAGATTATCCGTGAGTTGGAATCTGGATTGGAACCAGAACAGGATAAAGGATTCGAGGTCGATCGAGAGGGTTGGCTTCGGAAGCAAGGACGACTAGTTGTTCCCGATATAGATGAATTGAGAAATGAGGTTCTAAAGGAAAGTCATCACTCGAATTTGACAATTCATCCAGGTGGAAATAAGATGTATCGAGATATGAAGAGAACCTACTACTGGGAAGTTATAAAGAAGGATGTTGGAAATTTTATTTTCAGGTGCATGAACTGCCAATTGGTAAAAGCCGAGCAGAAGAAGCCAAGTGGATTGCTTCAGCCATTAGAAGTTCCTACATGGAAGTGGGAGCAAGTATCGATGGATTTTATTGATGGGCTACCTAGAACAAGAACGGGAAATGAAGGGATTTGGGTCATTGTAGATCGTTTGACTAAGAGTGCAAGATTTATTCCTGTTCGATCGACTAGGACTGCATCAAAGTTGGCAGAGTTGTATGTTAAGTGGATTGTTCGATTCCATGGTATTCCGAAGAGTATAGTGAGCGATCGAGATCCATTGTTCACTAGTGGATTTTGGAAGAGCTTCCAGGAAGTTTTGGGGACCGAGTTGTGTTTGAGTACAGCTTATCATCCTCAAACAGATGGTCAGACCGAGAGAGTCAACCGAGTTTTGGAAGATCTCCTCAGAGCTTGTGTTTTGGATTTCGGAGGATAATGGGAAGATCACCTTCATTTGGTGGAATTTTCATACAACAAAAGTTACCAGTCGAGCATTGGTATGGCACCGTATGAGGCATTGTATGGAAGACCGTGTAACTCTCCGACATGTTGGTTAGAGACCGGAGAAAAGCTGTTACTTGGGCCAGAGATGATTCAACAGACTTCGGATTGCATAGAGATCATTCGGCAATGAATGAAGGCAGCCCAAGACCGTCAGAAAAGTTATGCCGATAAGCATCGTAAAGATTTGGAATTCGACGTAGGTGATATGGTTTTTGTGAAGATTTCTCCACTGAAGAATGTTATTCGATTCGGGAAGAAAGGAAAATTGACTCCGAGATTTGTTGGACCATTCCCGATTATCGAACGAATTGGAAAGCTCGCCTACAGATTGGAATTACCAGAGAAGATGTTGGGTGTGCACAATGTTTTTTACGTATCGTATCTATGGAAGTATGTGCACGACTCGAATTCAGTGGTTTCTGCTGATAGCTGTGAAGATTTTGAAGTTGATACAGTCGATAAGAGACCTCGTAAGCCGCTTCGTGTTGTGGAAACCGACACGAAACAACTTAGGAGGAAGGTAGTTAAGTTGCTCAAGATACAATGGAGTGATGATGATAACGACTGTACGTGGGAGGTGGAAGAGAGGATGAAGGCAGCTCATCCTGAACTCTTCAAGGTATGGCCCTAAGGTGTCGTGTCATCTAACGACATTGTAACTTGTTCTAAGTTTTAGAATTCTGCATGCTAAGCTAGAATTGGATGCATGGTTTGTTGATTGCTATGGATGGTAGGCATGCAGAATAGTCTTTGATTGCTCTGGTTGTTTGGAATTTCGGGGGCGAAATTCCTAAGGGGGAGAGAATGTAACGACCCGTATTTTTACGGATCGAAACATCGACAAAACAATTTACATTTGGTCGCATTGTTGATAAGTTGTCTAGAGTCTAAGTCTTAGGTCGTATGGGAGTTTGGAGCGACCTAAGGAAGATAGCGAGTTAAAGAATAGACGACCTAGTGAAGAGAAACGACCTTAGGAAGTTAGGTCGTATAATGGGTTGGTCGTATGCTGGCTTAGGTCGTGGGGTAGGTTAGGTCGAGTGAGCGACCTAAGAGAGTTAGCGACTTATAGGATTTGGCAACCTAAGTATTAGAGCAACCTATAGAAAAGGCAGCGACCTAAGAGAGTTAATGACCTAGGAGATAGGCAGGTTAGCGACCTAAGGAAGTTAGGTCGGCAACGACCTAAGGAGCTGGTGGTAGCAGTGAGCGACTTAAGGGTTAGCACAGTAGTTAGCAAGGTAGTGAAGTTAGGTCGTGAGCGACCTAAGATGTTAGGTTGTATCCTAGCTAAGAGTTAGGTCGTGAGTTCTGTGTTGAGTTAGGTCGTAAGCGACCTAAGATAGTTAGGTCGCGTATGTGTTAGGTCGCGTGTTTGCTAAGTCGTAGGTCGCGTGAGTTGTTAGGTCGCTGGGTTCTGGCTTAGTATTAGGTCGCACATAGTTAAGTCGCGCATTGTTTTAAGTCGTTGGATCTGTTAGGTCGTAGGTCGCGGATGCGCGTAGGTCGTTGGATTGATAGGTCGCATGGAAGCGCATCTGTTAGGTCGCTTGGGTGCGCTGATGTGCTAAGTCGTATCCCCTTAAGTCTTAGGTCAAAGAGGCGCACGCGTTAGGTCGTGATCTGGGTTAGGTCGCTAAGCGCTTATGAGTTAGGTCGGCTGGTTTTAGTTAGGTCGAAGATTTTAGGTCGTGGGGTTTAGGTCGTAAGTCATGGATGACCTAACTCCGAGTGGACGACCTAAGGGGAATTTCAGCCTATAAATAGGAGGGTTCCTCTTCATTTTTCGGATCCGGATTTCGAAGCGGCGAAGTGCTGCCATTTTGAGAGCTCGACTTCTACACTTCTTCACTTCTTTTCTCCACTTTAATCTTGTGCTTCCATCCATCCAAATCGAAGATCAAGTTGAAGATTCAAGAGTTTATCTTCATCCATCGAAGATAGATTTCATCGTTTGAAGCGGATTTGTGATAGATCAAGCTAGATCCTTCGCTGTCCAGATCTGAAGCGAGTTGATTTGGGGTTGTTTAGGTGATTTGGTGAGTGGTGATTATCTCTCACACGGATCCAAAGGAGTATATCGGATTGTTGGCTTGATTTTGGTGTAAAGTAGTGATTTCCATGCATTTTTGTAAACCTAAGTATAGATCCATATAGATCCATGGTTTGTGATGATTTGACATCCATTTTACTATATGTTAACCTATGCAAGTTCATTCATCAAGATTATAGAGACATTGCTCATGTTTTCATGCTTATTAGACTTTCGACTCTTTATTTACGAAATTGCCATTATTGTTATAATTGTTTATTTGGATCATATTTGAATGCTTGTTTACTTGGATTAATGTTTGATTTGAGTGATTACTATGAATTAGATGATTGATGATTTGATTTAGACAAGATGGTCAAAGATGATTCGAAAGCTAAGGGAAAGGCTCTTGAATTGGAAAAGCTGCTCGTGGCATATGTAGCGGATGATGAAGCTCATATGAATAGATTTGATAATGATGATGTTGAGATGAAGCTTTGCGAGGATGTGATGAAGCGAGGCATGATATGAGATAGTCTTGGTCTAATCCAGACGGGATCATTCCAAGCAAGTTGATAACTCGGTGATATGGTTCGAGTTAGAGGATAATGGTTTGCTCGAGAGGCGCTTGAGCTAGTATGGAAATAGTCGTCGAGGAGGATGACTAGAAGGCTGAGATCTCATCGTTGTTGAAGGTTCTAGCATGCTCAAAGCAAGAGTACGTTTGGCAGATTCGATAGTCCCTGAAGGCTACTGATTGGGTAGTCAAGTACTCTGGGCAGATTCGATAGTCCTAGGCACGGGTCACGATGACGTGCGGGAGTTATGTCCAGAACCGGGGTTTCCATTAGCCCTTGATGGACGACTGAAAGAATGTGCCGGTCATTCAATTAATGGTGATATCGAAGCAATGATAACAGTGATAGCCAGAGTCATGGATGTTTGGTTGTATCGTCATTCGGTCTCAAGAGCAGTGTTTTCTGGGTGCTTATTTGATCTTGGTTTAGGCCTTGGGGGTTTGTACTTGGAAAACATCACCCTTGACTCGAGTGATAATTGATTTACTTTAAATTGTATGCTCTGTTATGTTTGCTTCTGCTTAGTGTGTGTCTTGGGGCTATCACTGTAGAAAGAGGTTGGAGTGGGAGGGTTGTATTCCTATTCCTTTTCCTTTATGCTCTTTTGGTATGTTGTTAGTTAAATTACTGCTCACTAAGACTGTTGTCTGACTCAAGGCTTTATGTTTTAACTCTTATTGCCTTGGGCTGTTAGTCCATTTTGGGACGGGCAGAATAGGTAGCAGGTGACAGGTGCTGTTCTGGCTTTCCACGGTGTTGATATCGAAGACGAGCTGGGGGGTTGCATATTATCTTCTTACTATATGTACTGGATGTTCCGCTGTTTGTATATTCTCTGAGTGTTATGTAGTGAGGCTTGATGTATTGACTATTCAGATGTTTGTATTCAACTATTATGAAGTTTTATTGATGAGATTCTATTCTGTGAAGCTTCACTATGTATATGTTCTATTGTATTTTGTCCATGCGCTGTGAGTAATACGATAGATTCTGTTGTTTTTAATTTACACTGACAATCGTCCATGGTCGCCTGACACACTTTACAGCGCACTTTCTCTAGGATCGGTGCAGGGGTCATGGGCGGTCGTCACAGGAATCCATGTGTGGTTTTGAGATCTGTTCGAGTTGGGGACACGTGTGTCGAGATTTTTTCGAGTTGTGACTCATGTGCTGGGATGTTGAATGTGACTTGTAACATCCCGCTATTTTGAACCATTCAAATCGACAATAAATCCACACATGTCTGACTTGAATAATTCAAAATATCAGATTGTTAATTTAAATTTGGCAAAACTCAGCATATGTAGTAAATAAATCAATCACAGAATCACAGACACAGAGTAATACAATAATACGCAGCGGAATAGATAAAATAGTAGTTCATGAAGCTACTATATAAACATCAAAGTTAGAAATAAAATACAGCAGAATATCTCAAATGCAGTGAAGTCTCCAGTACAACAGATGACTTCTCTGAACAAATCAACTAGAAGAGCTGAAAGCTGAGGCGATAGTTGGATCTCCAAAGGAAGCTCCAAACTCCAAGGGTGAGTCTCAAATACTGTATCGCTCGGTCTGACCCGAGCGTAAAGGAAAACACAAAACACTCGAGTCAGAACTAAAATTCTTATGCAAACTAAATCAAAATTTGATGTAATAAGGTATGCAAATAACTACATTTTGAAGGTTCAAATTTCTGGAAATGTTATTGTTTCCATATTCAAAATACAATAGATTTCACAATAGATCCATTCTAGTAACTTACAAATTTACAGAATAATTCCCAATTAAATTTCATAGTTCAAGAGATTTGATTTATAAAAATGTTTCAAAGTTTCAACATTTAATTTTATGGAAACTTCCCAATGTTTCAAAATTTAATTTTGGAAACTTTCAAATAAGGTAACGACAGTTTATTTCCCAAAATCATTTTTATGGTTCAAATGGTAAGTCTAAACATACTAGTTTTTTTTCCTCTCATGTAAATACATGAAATTCATCCGTTTTATATCTTTATTCAGTGCTCAAATAATAAATATGAAAATTTATATGATTACAATAAACTATAGGGTGATAACAAGGATATATCAAAATAAATGAACAAATACACATTCAATCACAATAGCATCCATCACATCATACAATCAACATTCAAATCAATCAAATCAACCAATTCAACAAATCAACCAATTCAATAACATGTCATAGTAATTATTAGTCATCACATATTGGAATTTAGCTATTCAAACTAAATACCAATAAAAATTCCAAACCAACAATCAAAACTTTATCACTATATGACCTGGTTTAACTTGCAATAAAATTTTAGTATTTCGTGAGTGGGTTTAAACACTCACCTTATGGATTTCCCTTTCTTAGTCGGGTTCGGATCCGCTACTACTTCCTCCTATTGATTTATTTCCTTGCTATTTTAATCTTCTTCTTTTTTTACAGAAATTTTTTGAAAGAGACAGAGAAGTTTGTATAGGTCTGAATTTGAAGAAAAGGATTTGGAAAAAGAAGAATGTTTGGAAAAAAAGAAAAAAAAATTCAAGGAAGATGAAGAATTGAAAAAGAAAATGAAGCTAAAAAAAGAAGCTTTAAAAGAAGAAGAAGATTTGAATAATAAGAAAAAGAAAAAGCTTTGAAAGAAAAAAAAGAGAAGAAGGAGATTTGAAGAAGAAGAAAAAAATGAAGAAGGAAGAAAATGAAGAGAGGAAAAAAAATGAGATGGAAGTTTGTTTGGAGAAATGAAGCTACAAAAGATGAGATTTGAAAAATGAAATGAGGCTACAGAAATGATGATGGAAACAAATGAAAAGCTAATAGAGTATATATAAACAAACTAGGAATTGAAATAAAGTAAAAATATGAATAGTCTTAAAATGGTAGTATTGAAAGAGGTGAAGTAAAGGAATAAATATATCAATAAAGATAAAATAAATCTTCCGTTTTAAATATGAAGTTTTAGGAGAAAGAATTGCCAATGAAAGGAAGCTACAAGAACTAATGATGCATAAGTAAAATAAACTTCAGAAACGGAGAATAGTAAATGCTAATTAGATGACATGAATATTAATTTGATGTTCACATTAAAAACGGAAAAATAGAAAAGAAAAGAAAAACTTCAGGTAAAGCATTTGAAAAGAGCATACGAATAAAGGAGAAACAAATGAAAAGAATGAGGCAATTATTAATTAGAAATAAATCAAATGAGGTTATTACTAATTAATAAGAAACGAATGAGTAGGCTAATAATTAAATGGATGCACAAGTGGAGACTACGTTAAGAACTTGAAAACGGAAGAGAGAGAATGTGAGGTGATAATAATGTAAAGCAAATGAAGAGACCACATATAACCTATAAACAAACCTTTGGGGTCCAAATTCCAAAACTTACTCCAATTAATTCATATCAATAAACCTAAATATACACATATTTACATAATTTAATTTCATATTAAAACATTCGTTTTATGTCAATATATTTGCATACTACATTAACACAATCAATCAATTAATAATCAATCAATCAATTAATCAATCAATCAATCTATATATTTATTTACATTACTCAAATCAATTTCATTATTAAATGAATATATATCTATCTGTGCACTATAAAAATGATTTACTTTACTTTTCTAATGACTATAACGGTCACATTAATGCAACCAATTTACAAGTTTTAACCATATATAAAATGTAAAAAAAATATATATGAACTTATGTAATTAATGTACAACTGTTAATAAAAGGTAATTTCTAATTGATTCCACAATATTTACAAAACCATGAATCCTCTGATATATTTAAAAGTTTGAATATTAATGTGTGTGTGTGTGTGTGTGTGTATTATTCTAAAATTCAATTTTTTTTATCCAAAATCATTCTTGCTTAAAATGTGTAACGACCACGACTTTCTCTCCATAGAAAGTCGTATCGCTAATAAGAAAGAAAGGGGTAGAAAATAGAAAAGAAGAGAAGAAAGAAAGAAACAACAACAACGATCTCACAGCGGAACGAATAAATTATATTAATAACATAAACTATTACATAGTATACAACACTTTACAGAGTTACACAGCATATACATCACTTACTAGACAGTTATAAACATCTGTCTAGACATTACAACTCAAATACAAGACAAGACACTATCACAGATATCAACACAGCGGAATACTATATCTACGAACGCCGAAGCCTCCTGCTCCATTGCTCCTCCAGAATATTCGTCAAAGCTAAACCTGAATCCCTTGGCTACTCGTAAAAATTTGAGTACCCAAGAGTTTATAAAACAGAAATAAACACTTGGGTCAGACATGGGTCTGGTGTGAGTAACAGGTTAAACTTGCTTAACTTCAAAACCTTTAGAAAGAAAAGGTATCACGTAAGACTCCCCACAAATAAACATGGGTAAGTTTTTACCTTACGCTAACCAAAACATTTGATAGGAAATCTGATTTTATTATAATAGGGTCTAGGGTTTTCAAGTAAAATATAGAAATAGCTGAAATGCTTACATCTCACATTCCAACATAGTTGGGCACAACTAATACGTACGGCACTTATTGGAGTTTGGATTCCATACAATGGCAGGGCTACTGGGGTACCGCCCGTCACAGTACGTGGCCTAGATCACCGTACCGAGGATCACTCCCAATCCCCTGCAACACAAGGTCGGAACATCCCTTACAGGATAATTCCCGCACAAGATACCTCACGGTTGGGATCAGCAACCGCACCACTAAGTCGAAATAGAAAGGGACATCTAGACAGAGGTAACCTTGTCCTACTTGGGTGCTACCCACTAACCTTGCTGCACCTCCCCTGTTTAAGCCATTCCCGGTTTGTGAGGCTTGAGGTCACGATTACCTTTAAAAAGAACACATCTATCTTAGAATGCTCATCGTCCACCTGACGATGTGCTGAAAGCATTCAATCCATACAAGTTCGTTCCGGGTTCGAACGAAACCGAAGGCATTATCTCGTTACACTCGTTTTGGAATCACCCTCAGAGTTAACGACAATAACCCTTGCACTCTGAATCTTCATCTTCACTTGATTCACGACCTATCGTTAATTTGGATCGATGTGGTATTCGGGTCTCCAGACCTGGAAATCCGGTATACGGAAACCCGATCCCGGTCTCATCGAAATCCAAAGCGTATCTTTTAAGGCCAAGTTGTTTTAAAGGTTAAAACAATTAAATTCATTATCTTTATACACAAAGAAAGATAATTTACAACAGATAATCAACATTATCAGATAATCCATACAATTCAACTAACATCCATATCATACAGCATATATCTCATCAGAGATATCAATCAATGCCAAGTATTCAATACTATCACTCATTCATAAGTAATGATTTATATCATTTCTAATTAATTTAAAGTGAATTAAATTAATTACTTTATTTTATAAATCCTGCTTACTTAACCATTAATTAATTAATTAATTATCCTTTAATAATTCATTTTAATTAATCATCTTTGATTAATTATCTTTTAATTACATCCAAGTAATTTATCCTCAATTAATTTCTCAAATTAATTATTCTTAACCACTTAACCTTTAATTACTTCATTAATTAATTAACTAAAATTAATTAACTTAATCAACTATAATTAATTATATTAAACCTTAATTAATTACATAAATTAATCACTTCATTTATTAATTATTACTTAATTAATAAATCTTAATTACATCATTAATTATATTAATTAATGATCCTTAATTATACATTAATTATTAATTACTTAAATTAAACTAATTATATTAAGTAATTAACCTTTTATTTAACACATTTATTAATCACCTTGATTAATCTTCAATCAGTAATTAACTATCCTTAATTACTTTCATTAACTAAATTAATTACTCCTTAATTAATTCCTTAATTAATCCCTTGATTAATTATTCAAAGTAATTAACTCAAATTACTTCTATTAATAAAATCATTATTCAACTAATTACTTCCAGTAATTATCATATTATTTACTTCTCTAAATAAACTTACCTTAATAATTACATTAAGTAATTATTATCAAATCATCTCTTGATTATTCTAAATTAATTAAACTTAATTAATTAATTTAACTAAATCAAATTAACTTCAATTAATTACAATAAGTAATTAATTCTTAATTACTTCCAATAAGTAATTACATTTAAACAAATTCTATAATTGATTATCTTCAAATTAATTGATCTAATTAATTATTAAAATTAATTACATAAATTAATTATTTAATAATCCATAGTTAATGACCTTCATTAACAATTATTTAATTACTTTCCTTAAGTAATTAACTTATATTAATTATTATTAATTCTAAATTAATAAATCTTAATAACCAATTTATCAATCTCTAATTAATTAATTAAGTATTTACCATAACTAAATTATTTAATTACTCTATTAATTAATTCTTAATCATTAATTAATACTCTAATTTATAATCCCTAACTACAAATTAATCATCCCTAATTAATTTACTTTAATCATAAATAAATTAATTTAAACCTTTAATTACCTAATTAATCCAAATGATTAATTAATCAAATTAAATTAATTATCTATTAAATCTCCTAATAAATTATATAAACACAAGTCTTTAATTATTTTAAGATAAACTTTATTCTTATTGATAAACAAGTTATCATTTACCATTTATATTTGAAACATCCCTTTCAAATCTACTTCTAAAATTTCATTTTAAATTCTGTATTTAAAATGAATACCAATTTATTTTTAACTAAGTTTTTAACCAATTTAAAAACTTTTAAAAATCTTATATTTTCTAAGAAGTTTTTTTTTAAAAGAACTTAAATCAAATTTCTTCTTAGATTTAACATTTAAACATATCTATACTTAACCTATTTAAACATTTAAATTCATAAACTAATTATCTAATATTAAAGTTTAAAACTAAACTTGTCTTTATAAATCAAACTTTGATTTACTGCTTAATATTACTTCAAAATTTAATTTAAATTTAAATTTCAAAACAGACAGGTATAAAACCTGACAACACTAAAACTCTCGAGCCCACCACTAAATCACTTCGAGTCGCAACCCTATCTTACCCGAGTCTCCCTCGCAAAATCACTCGAAAAACTCGAGTCCTTCCCTGCTAAAAACCCAGACTTCACCAGAGATACATTTACGATCTCGTGCACGTGCACGGTAGATTCCATCACCTCCGGCCATCGACGACTTCCCCCACCAGTCGACGTTCATCCACCAACCAGAAAACGATCACTCGATCACCCAAAATGCCAGAGGAACAAAATCGAGCATCCAAAACTAACTCGAACCCAAAACTGGAACATCTTCAATCTCTGGAAACTGCCTCGTCTTCAAAATCCCGACCATCAGAACTTCTACAACGCCGACCATATCTTCATCATCGACCAAGCTTCACTCCCTCAATAGCCTGAAGCACTCGATCCACTTGAGAAAGCGTGAAGATCATTTTCCCTAACCTAGTTAGAACTAGGGTTAAAAATTCAAATCCTAAATCATTTCTTCCTCGATGTTTTAATTCGATTTCCAGTAATTTTCCCTATATCCTCGATCATTCCACCATCACTACTGAAGATTTCAACATACCAAACTATCGAGATCAACAGAATTACTCACATATTCATTTATAGCTAAAACCAGAACTGCATCTTCAATTCGAAACTAAAAATTATGATTTATGTTTTAAAAATCGAGTTTTAGTATAAGTAATCAACTTATACTCCTGGTTTTACGAATTACAAGATTTGAGTTTTTCACTTTTATGTATATGCACAGATATATTCTTTTCTTTTGGTTTACAGAGACATTTGGCTTTAAAGTTGACTTAATTAAGATTTTCAAACATTCCTCTATGATAAATCAACAAATTTTGTTTGTAAGTTAAATACTAACAAGAACTAAATCAAGTGGTAAAAGATTTAAAAGGAATTCTTGAGTCTGGGCAAACAGAACAGAACAGAGATCATATTCATACATGCATACAATACATCCATATATACCAAACCCAACATGCATTTGAAACCAAACATAATACAGGGAATTTCATCACATTTATTTACTGCAAACATGATTATCACATGAAAAATTCAAGCAACTAAACTTACTTAAGATAGTTATAAATAAAAACTGTTACTCACCAAACATGCAGATGAACAGAGCCCTATTATTTTGAAAAGCTTTTGAAACTGTAAACTGTTTTGAACTTTAACTTGAATGCCTCTTGATTTAAAACTTGAATTTGCTGGGCTTTACTGATTGAATTTAGAACTGCATGCATGCTTGCCTCCAGGTTGAAGAAATGAAGGCAGACAGGCTTCAGACTTGATTTCCAGATTGCAAATGAATGCAACAGGGCTTTTGAATTTGATTCCAGATTTTGACTAGAAATCAGGATATCTTTTGATTTAGAAGAAGAATGTTACAAGTTGATTTGCAATTATGGTTTGAAGAGTGTTACAGATCTTTGATTTGGTTTGAGGCAACTGATTTCTGATTTCAGATTTTTATTAGAGAATTGTTTTGAGTTTTGGTTACTGATTTGGTTTTCAGATTTGTATTTAGAGAAGAAGATTTAAGTTTCTCTTGGCTTTTGAAAAAGAATGAAGATTAGAAAGAATGAATTGAAGAAATGCAAATGTTAATATACATGTATACTTTTGATTTATAAAATAAAAGAAAATGAAAATAAATAAGGACACTTGTCATATACATTTGTTTATTTAATTACACATGTTTTACTAAGGGTTTAGATAAATGACACATGTCTTATAAGTATTTATCATAATTCTATTTATTTTAAAAGTTATTTAAAAAGCCTTTTTCTTATTTATCTAAACACTTATCTATATATATTAAAGAGAAACAAAAACTAATTATATTTTATAAATATAAGTTTATACAAATATTATAATATCCAACAATTTAAATATTCATTCTTTTGAATTTCAAAACTTTAAATTCAAATTTAAATAAAGTTAAATCCTAAGATTCAATTTAAAAGTCAAGTTATATATATTTACATACACTATTTATTCCATTTAAAATAACAATTCCTTTTAGCATTAAAATTCATATATATTAAAAATAATACATTATACTTATTATTTGAAAATAACATATTTTATAATTTAAACAAGAGATTATATTATCAAGAAATATTTAAAAAGAAATAAAACAAACCATTTTGTAAATCTTATTTATATTTAAGCTTAAGTAAAAAATATCTTAAACCAATTAAATACTAATTTAATCAGATTATTAAATAAAATTCAAATCTTATTATCAAAGATTATCCATATCAATTTAATTATTCAACAGATTATTAAATTGATATTGTTAAAATTTCCGGGATATTACAAAATGAAAGTTTATTTTTTATACGTCTCAAAACATGCAACAATTAATAACAAAAGAAATGAATGGACCATGTACATTGCACAACCTTTTTGAAATTCAATTTGTGAAACGTAACCAAATTAACTTCATTAACTCAAATAATATTCAAATTTGTATGAATTTAGTTTTTTTATCTATGCATAATAAATAAAATTACTTACTATAAAAATGAAAACGTTCAATTTGGTTTTCCCAAAATGATCTTTTATTTCCATTAAAACATCAATTCTGTTTAACACAAAAGGTGCGTTTCTTTTATTAAATCTATTAATTGCAATCAACGTTTTCTTCCCCTCTAATTGAAATATTTCAATTACATTAATTACAATTACTTATAAAGTTAAATTTCAAAACAGTCAACTAAAATGGATGAAAAATAGAATAATTGTTTCCTTTAGTCATTTAAACACGTTTATAAATTTGTTGTTTATACAGCAGAGCTATAAATAACTTACTTAAATAAATTATTTTTCTACTCTTGTAATCCATCTATATGCTAAAACACAGTTCAAATACACATATTTACTTCTTTAAATCAATCATCCTATTCTTTATTTTAATGAAATTAAACCTACATTCACAAATGAAACATCCATTTTATTTGATATAAATGTTCTTTTCATTGAACCGACTTTCCTTATATATTTTCACAAAACATAAGCTACGTTTAATTACACCTATTAATTTACAGTTTGGTGTCCTCTCTATCATTAATTGAAATTATTCAATTACATTATTTTCAATTGTTTACAAGGGTGAATTTCAAAATGGAAAAAATAAAGGTAATGAGAAATAAAACAATTATTTCCTATCAAACAGTGATTGAAACATATTTATGCACTATTGGATACAAACAGAAATTATACATTTCTTACCAAATAATAGTTTCTCATCTCTGCAATCAATCTTTCAGCTACCAAACATTTCAAATAAATAAACTTATGATTCTTTTTTTTAATAAAGAAACATTTATTATTTCTTATTAACATTTATTATTCCAATCAATTGGAAATTTACATTCAGACAATTACAAATATCATTCAAACCAATATTATTAAAATACACACTAACATTTTTTATCATCCTTATATTGTTGCAAACATATGACATTAGTAGAAATTTTAATTAAGCTCATAATTTGTATTAAAATCAAATTTGTATAAATAAAATCTTAATTTTTTTTATTCCTAACAATTTTATTCAAAAAATCTTATTTAATTTACTACTTTTAAATGTTTAAAAATACGGGTCGTTACAATCTCCCCCACTCAAAACTTTTCGTCCCCGAAAAGAAATAAGAAGGAATCCAAAAATTTGTTATATTTTATTGAAATAGTCAATTTATAAACAATTAAACCTACATATTTAAGTTTAATAAAAATTAAAAAAAATAACTCCAATTCAACAAAAAAAATCTAAGTCTTAAATTTTGAAAAATTTCGGTAAAGTCTCCTTTGTATAGAGAGGTCCGGAAAAATAATAATATCAATAATTACAATATATGTATCATATTTCAAAACTAAAACACCCCATAAACCAAAACAACCAATAATTTCGACATATTATTTACGTTTATTCAATTGATTTCTTTTCACATCATTATTTACCTTTTTATTTATTTTCATTCATTCATACAATGTCTTTTTCTTTCTTTCATGTACTTACATAAATTATTTCACAATATTAACTTACGTTTATAACATTTCTTGTACATCAAAATTTTTATTTTGAAATAATTCCATTGAACACTTCCATTACTTAAGTTTTACCTGTATAATTCCACTACATATTCCTCTGTAACATTTTCAACTTTAACATTTTGGTAAGTTATATATATGTTTTATAGAATGAATTTGAATGTTACACAAGTTTATCTTATTCACTTCAGTTAACAAAATGTTTAATAATTATATCTTCTAAATTTTTCATATTTACAAGTTATTTTCAATTTCTTATATATTTCATTAATCACTTGAAAAACAATTTCAAAATCCCGTAACTTGAGTTCTCAAATTTCCAATTAAATTCATTTTATTTATAAATACTATTTTGCAATCAATATTTATAAAATTCCACTTCCTATGAAATAAATATATCACATACAACTATTAGTACTTCATAATCAAGTAAATATTCCAGAACATGACTTCCAAATAGCAATTCCAATTTATTTTTCAAGCATATTACTAAAATAAATTTCCCAAATCATTTAATATCCTTAAAATTATACATTCAAAGAAACACATATAACTTTACTTAAAATATTTATTTGAATCTTCATTTGCAAATCAATCATCTTTAACACTTTACAAAGATTCATCAATGAAATTTCTTTCTTCCTTTATAAATACCATTTAAAAGTCTTTGAAAACCTTAAATCCATTATTTATAAATTTATTAGTTTTAAATCTCAAAATACTCTTCAAACATCTTTAATAAATCAATAATCATTAAAAAAAGATATAGTCAACAAGGAAAAGAAGGAGGATTTGGAAAAACAGAATATAAGTGAATAAATAAAGCTAAGCAGATAAGGTAGATTCAAAAGAATAGTATCGGGCACGAATAATTAATTCAAACCATAAGAATTTCAACTTCAAATATTAATCAAAATTTCTTTGTTGGAAATACTTTTAAAATAAAATACTGTTATAATAAAATAATTTTATAACTCGATGTTTCAACAAGTTTATCCTCGTTCCTGCAGACTCTGGTAGTGCGTTGATCAGGCGCAAAACTAGAATTCTCCAGGTACTTAGTAGACTTGTTTCAACACCCAGTGAAAATACTGGAAAACTTTTAAAAACAGATATGGAAAGTACAATCCAAACAAAAACAAACAAACAAATCATGGATCGCAGATACACAATGGTTACGCCTGGGTCCCCCAGGAAACATCCGTACCTTTTAAGCATTCACTGCCTTGCGAATTTCGCCATGATAACAAAACGGTGGACCGCAGGATACATAAAAATGGTTACGCCTGGATCCCCCAGGAAACATCCATACCCCTTAAGCAATCTCTGCCTTGCGGATTACGCCACTAACACGACCATAGATCGCAGATACACAATGGTTACGCCTGGATCCCCCAGGAAACATCCGTACCTTTTAAGCAATCACTGCCTTGCGAATTACGCTATGCAGTCGAGTTCGTAAGACCATGGGTAACGCCATGGAATTCGAAGGACACTCGAGTATCATATCCGGAAAACCAAAATTCAGAGAGAATAATATCGATAGAATGAATCCAAGATGTGGCCACAAATCGGATATCAAGCAGAAGGCACTTTCCATATCTTTACTTCGAAAATATGTATCATATAGTACCTTTTCAAATCACTTTCAAATATCGTACTTATATAAAATCCATTATATATAAGATTTAATTTTTAGATCAAATACTTTTCCAAAATCAAAAGTATATCAAATCATACTTATATAGACTTTAATTATATAAGATTTCACTTTTCAAATTGAGTACCCTTTTCAAATCCATAGTTTTCGAATCAATTTCATACTCATACAAATCAATTTTATATAAGTTCGATAACTCCCAAATCAAGTATTTAGTAGCACAAGGTTCTCAAATTTCAATTTGTTTCAATATCAGTTCAATTTCAAAATCATATATAATTTCACCAAATTATTTCTTCTCAAATTAAATATCTTTAGTTTCAAAGTTTCCAAAATAATAGATTTAGGAAATAAATCCAATTTCCAAATCAATATAATTTAAGTCAACCAATTCATTTCCAAAATCAAATGTTTTCAAAATCATCTTATACTTACATAAGGTCCATGTTATATAAGGATCAATTTTTTTTCAAAATAAATTTTGTTGTATGAAGAGCCATATGGAATTGAATATCTTTGCTTTTATGGGTTATATATCTTTGTAATTTAAATTTAAAGTTTTCTTTTAGTAAGCAAAGATATTCTAACCCGACAGCTTTCAATTTCAGCGTCAAAATATATCAATGATATTAGAATATACGATGTACATACGTCATCATTTTGCAAAATCACATTTGATCGCTCGCTCGATCACACAAGTTCGCTTTCGAACTAGTATTATCCATTCGACTTCCCTAATGCGGACTTCGATATGGTTTCTCGACTAGAAGCCATCAGTCTCCTTGCATAGCCATATACTATGATAGAGAATTCTAGAATTTAGCCCAAAATCCATATCAAATATTCGCTATCAAGAATCGAATGAAAAATCCTAACACGAAATGGTGTAATTCACCTCGAACTTGTGTACTCAAACTTGGATCAAATTAATTATGCAAATAAAACAGCATACATACAACTTATATATTTATTCCAACTTGTTAAATATATAGTTCCATAAAGATGTTACTAAGTTAAAACATTTAAACTAAATTTTATTCAAAATATTTTGAAGACCAAATTATTTTCAAAACATTTCAAATCTAAATTTCATATTAGAAAATTTTAAAATTGCCTTATTCATTTTTTAACAAATAGTTTCAACTTATTTAAATCATATTACTACATACTTTAACATTCATACCAACTTATATACTTTATACTTTTCAAAATTCTTAGCTTTTGAAAAGTTAACCTTGATTTGGAAGTGCTCTAACCTTCAAAATAGTTGAAGAAATCATTTTCAAATTCAAGAGTTGGAAATCAGCAACAAATTAGTAAATCAATTTTAATAGATAGGGTTATATCAAATCCAAAACTCGAGGGCTGAACACCGGCTCATTTTAAATCGTTTCAAATACATTTACATATATCTTTCGAATATCAAATCATACTTCAAAATTTTGAAATCAAAATTTGTTTCGCAAAATCACTCACGTAGCGATGCTACTAAAGTGGTCTATCCCTCACTCTGAAACTCGAAAATCAATGTCGATGATGCGTGCACTCATCACCGAAATTATTTTCCAGCGACATAAGTGAGTTCTGGACTTCTATTTTCTCAAACTTCTTTTTGAAATTTCTTCGAAATCATTCGAAACTCATTAAAATCATTTGAAACATTTCTTATTTGGAAAATACTTTTAAATCATATTATTATTATATATTTCAAAATCTTAAAACCAGTTACAAAATACCGGAGTTCAATTCTCGAATTTCAAATTTAAAATCCTTTAGTTATAAATCATTTTTAGATAGATCAAATTTCTTATATAATTTTTTTTTCAAAATCCTTTCGAAAACCTCAAATTCTTATTTTAAAAGAGTATATAATCCTTATCGAAAACATTTCAATTTTATATATAGAATAAAATCATACTTATCAAAATAATAATTTCGGTTTAGAAAACAATTTCTAGAATACAAAACCCGATTTTCAAAGGATGATTTGAGAATGGATTTCAACAAAGATAGAGATTCAAATTAGAGGAACTCTAATCAAATAAAATTTCTGATTCGAAGATAGGCTTGAACGAAGATGAGACAATTAACTTACAAAATAAGAGATGGATATACTTATAAAAGTCGCGGGCGACCTTAACCGGGTCAACCGTGACTTCAGGAACAAGATCGATGCAGAATTCCAAGAAAAACCAACATTCGATCGCAAGAGATAGCGGTATCTAAACCAAAGATATATAAATCTCCGATGAATCAATGCCAATTGTAAAGGAGTTCCACCCCTTTACAAATCATCCAAAGATTGGCGGGATCGCCTATTCTTATAGAGATCATTCAAAGTGGAGTTATGGGATACTCCAGAATCAAAAGAATACAAATAGGGAGAGACAAGAATGAATTTTGGAACCGCAAGGAACGTTCCAAAGTTCAAAGGAAATCGAGTCAAAAGGAAGAAATTCAAACTCGAACGAAAGTGATTCTGTAAATAAATTTACTATATATGCTAGGTTTTGCCTAGAGCCAAAGCTCTGATACCAACTGTAACATCCCGCTATTTTGAACCATTCAAATCGACAATAAATCCACACATGTCTGACTTGAATAATTCAAAATATCAGATTGTTAATTTAAATTTGGCAAAACTCAGCATATGCAGTAAATAAATCAATCACAGAATCACAGACACAGAGTAATACAATAATACGCAGCGGAATAGATAAAATAGTAGTTCATGAAGCTACTATATAAACATCAAAGTTAGAAATAAAATACAGCAGAATATCTCAAATGCAGTGAAGTCTCCAGTACAACAGATGACTTCTCTGAACAAATCAACTAGAAGAGCTGAAAGCTGAGGCGATAGTTGGATCTCCAAAGGAAGCTCCAAACTCCAAGGGTGAGTCTCAAATACTGTATCGCTCGGTCTGACCCGAGCGTAAAGGAAAACACAAAACACTCGAGTCAAAACTAAAATTCTTATGCAAACTAAATCAAAATTTGATGTAATAAGGTATGCAAATAACTACATTTTGAAGGTTCAAATTTCTGGAAATGTTATTGTTTCCATATTCAAAATACAATAGATTTCACAATAGATCCATTCTAGTAACTTACAAATTTACAGAACAATTCCCAATTAAATTTCATAGTTCAAGAGATTTGATTTATAAAAATGTTTCAAAGTTTCAACATTCAATTTTATGGAAACTTCCCAATGTTTCAAAAATTAATTTTGGAAACTTTCAAATAAGGTAACGACAGTTTATTTCCCAAAATCATTTTTATGGTTCAAATGGTAAGTCTAAACATACTAGTTTTTTTTCCTCTCGTGTAAATACATGAAATTCATCCGTTTTATATCTTTATTCAGTGCTCAAATAATAAATATGAAAATTTATATGATTACAATAAACTATAGGGTGATAACAAGGATATATCAAAATAAATGAACAAATACACATTCAATCACAATAGCATCCATCACATCATACAATCAACATTCAAATCAATCAAATCAACCAATTCAACAAATCAACCAATTCAATAACATGTCATAGTAATTATTAGTCATCACATATTGGAATTTAGCTATTCAAACTAAATACCAATAAAAATTCCAAACCAACAATCAAAACTTTATCACTATATGACCTGGTTTAACTTGCAATAAAATTTTAGTATTTCGTGAGTGGGTTTAAACACTCACCTTATGGATTTCCCTTTCTTAGTCGGGTTCGGATCCGCTACTACTTCCTCCTATTGATTTATTTCCTTCCTATTTTAATCTTCTTCTTTTTTTACAGAAATTTTTTGAAAGAGACAGAGAAGTTTGTATAGGTCTGAATTTGAAGAAAAGGATTTGGAAAAAGAAGAATGTTTGGAAAAAAAGAAAAAAAATTCAAGGAAGATGAAGAATTGAAAAAGAAAATGAAGCTAAAAAAAGAAGCTTTAAAAGAAGAAGAAGATTTGAAGAATAAGAAAAAGAAAAAGCTTTGAAAGAAAAAAAAAAGAGAAGAAGGAGATTTGAAGAAGAAGAAAAAAATGAAGAAGGCAGAAAATGAAGAGAGGAAAAAAAATGAGATGGAAGTTTGTTTGGAGAAATGAAGCTACAAAAGATGAGATTTGAAAAATGAAATGAGGCTACAGAAATGATGATGGAAACAAATGAAAAGCTAATAGAGTATATATAAACAAATTAGGAATTGAAATAAAGTAAAAATATGAATAGTCTTAAAATGGTAGTATTGAAAGAGGTGAAGTAAAGGAATAAATATATCAATAAAGATAAAATAAATCTTCCGTTTTAAATATGAAGTTTTAGGAGAAAGAATTGCCAATGAAAGGAAGCTACAAGAACTAATGATGCATAAGTAAAATAAACTTCAGAAACGGAGAATAGTAAATGCTAATTAGATGACATGAATATTAATTTGATGTTCACATTAAAAACGGAAAAATAGAAAAGAAAAGAAAAACTTCAGGTAAAGCATTTGAAAAGAGCATACGAATAAAGGAGAAACAAATGAAAAGAATGAGGCAATTATTAATTAGAAATAAATCAAATGAGGTTATTACTAATTAATAAGAAACGAATGAGTAGGCTAATAATTAAATGGATGCACAAGTGGAGACTACGTTAAGAACTTGAAAACGGAAGAGAGAGAATGTGAGGTGATAATAATGTAAAGCAAATGAAGAGACCACATATAACCTATAAACAAACCTTTGGGGTCCAAATTCCAAAACTTACTCCAATTAATTCATATCAATAAACCTAAATATACACATATTTACATAATTTAATTTCATATTAAAACATTCATTTTATGTCAATATATTTGCATACTACATTAACACAATCAATCAATTAATAATCAATCAATCAATTAATCAACCAATCAATCTATATATTTATTTACATTACTCAAATCAATTTCATTATTAAATGAATATATATCTATCTGTGCACTATAAAAATGATTTACTTTACTTTTCTAATGACTATAACGGTCACATTAATGCAACCAATTTACAAGTTTTAACCATATATAAAATGTAAAAAAATATATATATGAACTTATGTAATTAATGTACAACTGTTAATAAAAGGTAATTTCTAATTGATTCCACAATATTTACAAAACCATGAATCCTCTGATATATTTAAAAGTTTGAATATTAATGTGTGTGTGTGTGTATTATTCTAAAATTCAATTTTTTTTATCCAAAATCATTCTTGCTTAAAATGAAAGTTTATTTTTTATACGTCTCAAAACATGCAACAATTAATAACAAAAGAAATGAATGGACCATGTACATTGCACAACCTTTTTGAAATTCAATTTGTGAAACGTAACCAAATTAACTTCATTAACTCAAATAATATTCAAATTTGTATGAATTTAGTTTTTTTATCTATGCATAATAAATAAAATTACTTACTATAAAAATGAAAACGTTCAATTTGGTTTTCCCAAAATGATCTTTTATTTCCATTAAAACATCAATTCTGTTTAACACAAAAGGTGCGTTTCTTTTATTAAATCTATTAATTGCAATCAACGTTTTCTTCCCCTCTAATTGAAATATTTCAATTACATTAATTACAATTACTTATAAAGTTAAATTTCAAAACAGTCAACTAAAATGGATGAAAAATAGAATAATTGTTTCCTTTAGTCATTTAAACACGTTTATAAATTTGTTGTTTATACAGCAGAGCTATAAATAACTTACTTAAATAAATTATTTTTCTACTCTTGTAATCCATCTATATGCTAAAACACAGTTCAAATACACATATTTACTTCTTTAAATCAATCATCCTATTCTTTATTTTAATGAAATTAAACCTACATTCACAAATGAAACATCCATTTTATTTGATATAAATGTTCTTTTCATTGAACCGACTTTCCTTATATATTTTCACAAAACATAAGCTACGTTTAATTACACCTATTAATTTACAGTTTGGTGTCCTCTCTATCATTAATTGAAATTATTCAATTACATTATTTTCAATTGTTTACAAGGGTGAATTTCAAAATGGAAAAAATAAAGGTAATGAGAAATAAAACAATTATTTCCTATCAAACAGTGATTGAAACATATTTATGCACTATTGGATACAAACAGAAATTATACATTTCTTACCAAATAATAGTTTCTCATCTCTGCAATCAATCTTTCAGCTACCAAACATTTCAAATAAATAAACTTATGATTCTTTTTTTTAATAAAGAAACATTTATTATTTCTTATTAACATTTATTATTCCAATCAATTGGAAATTTACATTCAGACAATTACAAATATCATTCAAACCAATATTATTAAAATACACACTAACATTTTTTATCATCCTTATATTGTTGCAAACATATGACATTAGTAGAAATTTTAATTAAGCTCATAATTTGTATTAAATCAAATTTGTATAAATAAAATCTTAATTTTTTTTATTCCTAACAATTTTATTCAAAAAATCTTATTTAATTTACTACTTTTAAATGTTTAAAAATACGGGTCGTTACATGACTTCTCCATTGTTAATGACAAAAACCAGAGATAGGAGACATAGCCTATGGGGTTTAGCTAACTTAAAGGGTACATGCACTCCATTCTAGTGATACTTACGGATATGCATGCGGGAGTGATGTGACCCAATGCAATGTGTTCGGGCATGGACCGGCTATGTTTTTCCTATAGTATATTTTATCTAGAGATATACGATACTCGAAAGGATATGTCTGATCCTTGTGTAGGGGTACCGTTCTCGAAATACAGGGAGCACCTTCATGGAATCCTACACAATTATGAACAAGCCTTAGCAGTAGTGATTGTATACCTCTTATTGTTGTGATGTACACTCACATGCATCATAGCTACTTGATTATTTATATTTCACGCCTTATACATTATTATATTATCACTGGATTTTGTAATAGAAATGCTTTGGTTATCGTAAGGTAAAAGCCCGTCCATGTTTATTGGCGGCGTGATCTTACGATATACATTTATTTTTGAAGGGTTTTATAAATATAGCAATCCATATGATTTGAGTTTCTCATGCCGGTTTACCAGACTGATCTGTGAGTTATTTCTTATAATGCTCGGGTCAACTGGAGTATGTTTCTAGATTTATCATTGGTTCATTGGAGCTCTTGGAGAGGAGTTGGATGATTTCCTACCGTACTTATTTTCACGGCATTACTTGTTTTGTATCTATCCGCATTTGTGAGGACAGGTAGTTATAACTGTCCATGTTGATAATATGTTAGTTTACTTTGATTGATGTATGTATATTAAAGTTTTCTTTTTGGAAAAGACATTTTGAGAAATTATATGTTGTCGTTTCGCATGTGATATTCTGATATTGTGTTCTTCTTTCTTGTTCTGTTTCTTTTACCCTAACGTTCTGCCTTTCCAGCACTTAGATGCTCAGCACATGAATACCGTAGATGTATTAGTGTCGACATCCGGAGGTTGAAAAGGTTGATCGTTACATGTGGTATCAAAGCTGAAGGTTAAGCGAGAACCTTGGCTTTGCGGGTTATAACATGTTGAGAGAGGGTAATGGAATTCCATATTATGAGTTGATTGTATTATATATACGAGAGTTCGTATTTGTTTTTGTTATAAAGTGTTTTGTATTATGTTGATTGGTTTGTTGAGTGGATTATGGATTCTGACCAATACGTGTTGCTGACATTATTGAAAAAGATCTCTATACACTTGAACAAGACAAACCGACACAACATTGTTTTTGAAATTAGTAAATGAAATAATTTGACCTAGGATTATATTTTATTTATAAAAGAAAAATTAAAAAAATTATATAGATTGTGATGTGTTTGTTTGTTAGGAAATGATAATAGTCAATTATTATCATTTATTGTTTGATTAATTATGCTCGACCAGTTTATGAGCAGTTTTACCTTTTCACTACATTGTTGGATTAAAATTTGATTTTTATGGAAGTTGTTTATTATAGACTTTGAGAAAGAAAGATATTTTAAAGATGAACACTTATATAATAGTTTCATATAAGAAAGTGACTTATATAAATATGATTTATAAGTATAGTTTATAAATATGAAAAGGATTTAAACTGAGAATTTGAGAACTTAAATCCCGATGTTTTAGAAAGTGGTTTTCTAAGATTCTGGAAAAATAATACTAGTATTATTTGAAAGTAAATATTTATGAAATTGGTTTATGAAATTGATATCACAGTACTTAGTAATATTCACGAAGTATTTTATATCGTTTTTAAAATGGGTTTGGTTAAATCTGAAAGGCATAGTTTGGATGTACTGAACTCAAATATGTTGCTGGAAAATGATTCTGGTGATGACTGCAACATCATCTGCATTTATTTTCATGTCTCAAAACAGGAGATGCTACACTTATACCTTGATTTTGCTCAACAAATATAAGAAACTATCTTATCCCGATAGAAGTATATTAATAGTACTACACAAAATAGCCATAGCTTGAGTGTGCTAAATAACTAGTGCATATGCAAGCAATCTATTAATATATAAATGATATAGGGTAACTATATTAAAGATTCATAATCTTTAATACTTCTTAGAGTATATTGATTTAACATGTATCAGACGCATCTGATATCACTATATACATAACATTAACATATGTATTTATTTATTCCAAAATCTATTTTGAATTAATTTCGGTTTAACTTACATTTAATTTATACATATAATTATGTAAGTACAACTTATTTATAACTTTTATAACTTAATTAACCTATATATTATTTATATGTGTTTTATTAATTAAAATAAATTTAATTCTTAGTTAACCAGCTAATTCAATTAAATTTCGTATATAATTTCTAAATTATTATTTTTATTTCATTCATCTTATACTATTTGAGAAGAATATATACCTTTATAGTTTCATATATATCAGTATATATTTTAATTAGTTAACTAATAATTAAGTATTTAATTAATTAAATATATTCAGTCAATTTCGAAAATTTTATTTTTTATTTGCCATAAACAAATTAAGAAAAATATATAATTTTAACCTTCATTGTTTTATACATGTATGCTAAATTTATATTTATTTATATTAAACATTTGTATCAATACATACACACACACAAATATATATATATATATTGGGAATTATATCTGTTGTGTATACATATATATTATATCTATATATATTATACATACATACATATATATGATAATTTGTTTTAAATATCAAGGAATATATATTCTTAGTACTATATATATAATATAGACATACAAACATATATTATTGCGTATAAGTATAAATTTATAAAATAACATTTATATGTAAAATATAACTCGAAATTATATATGTGTGTGTATTTTTAAATTCTAAATCCATTTAGTTGACTAAGTAAAAGATATTTAAATAAAATCAACATTTAAAATTATATTAATTCAAAACCAATTTGATAAGTTCGAATTATCTTATATTTAAATTTAAAATAAACATAATTATTCCAAAAAAATAGATCTAAAATTATTAAATATACATATCGTGGCGATGTAATATATATATATATATATATGTGTATATATATGTGTATATGTATGTATATTTAAATTTTAAATAAACATTGATTATTTCAATATATATATATATATGATTATTAAACATATATATGGTTTGGGTTTAATGATGTAATGAATCTTGTAATTTAAATTGATGTGATGAAAATGATATTCAGCTACTTTGTTTACTTATGTTGTGAAAAAAAGACTGAACTCACTTTATCATTGGAAAATGATTTTGGTGATGACTGCAGCATTATTGGCATCTATTTTCGACTCTCGGAGGAAGGGATGTTACACAGTCTCGGCTCCTAGTTCATTTGTAGCTCATCTACAAATAATTACCATTTTGGTTCAAGTTACTTTTCTCTTTCTGACCGCTCTTCGATAAATTCAATACACTCAATTTCAAAATCAACCAAGTTTTCTCCTTTTATTGACAGTCGAGGCAAATGGTCAATTTCATATTAGCTTAATTCCATCTTCCATTTTATCAATCTTCCAGACGTTGTTAGTTCACTGAAAATTTTCTTAAGGGGATGGTTAGTAAATACCTTGTTTGGATGTGTTTGAAAATAAAATCTTAGTTTTAGTGCTGATAATTTCAAGCAATAGGCTAGCTTCTATATTTCCAGATACCTGACCTACACATCCTTTAGCCTTTTTCTTGTATAGTATTCTAGTAATTGAGTTTCGTTTTCTTCCCTTATTAAAACTAAGCTGATCGCATGCTATGATACTACCAAATAGAAAAGTAAATCTTCTACTTCTTTCTGGCTAGAGAGTATCGACAACTTTTCCAAACGTCTTTTAATTCCTAAAAAGACTTTTGACGCTCCTTCGTCCATTCAATGGTCTTTCATTTCATAATTACATCAAAGATGAAATGCATTTATCTGTTGCTTTTTATATAAATTTGTTAATTGCAACCACTCATCCATTTAAGCTCATTACATCTTTGCTTGTCTTAAGCTCCTCCATTTCTCGAATTGCCTTTATTTGATCTGGATTGGCCTCTATTCCCCAAGAACTCATGATGTATCCTAAGAACTTTATAGATTGGATCCCAAAAGAGCAGTTCCATGGATTTAACTTCTTTTGTATTTCCTTAGTGCCTTAAACATTCCATTCAGGTCATTGATGTGATCGCCTTCTTCTTTGGATTTTACTAACATGTCGTGAACATATACTTTCATATTCCTCCCAATTTGATATTTGAACATCCAATTTACTAGCCCCTGATATGCGACTTCTATATATTTTAGTCCGAATGACATTTCCTTATAACAATATATTCCCCAATCGATCACAAAACTCGTATGCTCTTCATCTGGCTTGAACATCGGAAATTGATTATATCCCAAGTATGCATCGATAAATGATAACAATTTATGTCCACCGATGTCTTCTACAAGTTCATCAATCCTGGGAAAGGGGATGACAATCTTTCGAACATGCTTATTTAGATCCGTACAGTGAACACATGTTCTCCACTTATAACTAGACTTCTTAACCAATACCGGATTTGCCAACCATTTCGAATAGAACACCTCTCCAATGAATCAATTCTCCTACAATTTCCTAACTCCCTCTTGGAATGCAATGGTTCATACTTTACTGAATCGCCTCTTCTTTTACCTTATGAGAGTGAATTTTGGATCTATATTGGGTGCATGACACATTACCGAAGTTTCTATTCCCACCATATCAGCGTAGGTCTAAGCGAAAATGTCTTTACTTGATCGAAGAAAAGTTATGAGCTTTTCTCGCATATCATTTTCTAATCCTTTCCTTATTTTCACTAATTTGGTGGGGTCTTTTATTTCTAACTTCACTGCTTCCAAATCCTCTGTAGATTTTACATTTCCTTCATTATCTCTAGAATCCATTGTTGGCTCTATTTTGTCCAAGGTCTCTTTAGAATTCAAATCTTGATTTGGCTTATTTAGTTTGACATGCTTCCTCTTCTTACCCAATGGTTTGAAGTTTCTATCCAGCTTTGGTCACCTTTCTGTTAGCATCTTCTTTTATTTGCCATGGATATCAGTTCCCAATGATGAATATGCAAGGGATTTTGTTGAATATGCAAGTATATGATTTTTGTTTGATGATAATAAACATATATATATATATATATTCATTTAAATGTATTTGTTAATGTACTATTTTATTTTTCACATAATTAAATAAATATTTGCTGAATAAAATAAATAACACAGAATTTAAATTCAAACGGATATTTTATTCAAACAAATATTTATTACAATTTTGAATAGTACAAATTTGAGCTCTCACTATATATACACAATTTCAATTACAATACAATTTTGATTACATCACAATTTTCCACTTACATTTGCACCTCACTACATTTCACTCATTCACTCGTATTATTCTTCAACTCTTTTCCAGATTGAATCCAGCAACTGAGTTATCTGCAAAATATACACTGACGCAGTAAAATTGAAAAAGAAATTTTTGTGCAGTGTAAAATAAAATGTGTATTTTGAAAATATTATTTGCCTCGGTTATTTGGGTTGTTCGTCATCATTTAAATTTGAATTCATCATTCACGAACAGCTTGTGACATGCACAGTGTATCACTGTACATGCAACAAGGCCGTGCATACCGATATACACTTAATAAAATTATAGGGACAGGTGAGCACAAGGTCAAACCCAATCAAAAGCCAGGTTCAACTCAAGTGAAATACAAATAAAGTCACGATATTAGCACATGGTCAAACCCGAGCATAAGCGGGATTCAACACAGGTGCAATCCAAATGTACACATGAATGCTCTGATCAAAGACATCACATCAATACAGAGGCTGGACAGTTCAACCAAACTACAAGCAAATGTACACATGATTCAAGCATTCAAATACAAGGCAGTTCTTCAAATCAATAATCATAAGAACAAAGAAAACAATCAAAGTACAAGTGCACATCAACTTAAGGCCAAGACCAGATTCAAAGATGCAACTCAACTCAACCCAAACATGTAATCATGTACAACAAAGACTGTTTGCAAACTTCCTCGAAGCAAGTGACTATGATCAATATACATGAAGACCAAAAACAAAGTGCACTTGAAGAATCAGAATGCAACTAAATACAAGTGAAGGCCTCAACAAATGATATCAAGTGCACCAGAACAAAACAGCAAGTTCCGGCAACCAAACATGCATGAAGTCAATGCACACCACACACACACACATAGATATATATATATATATAAATGATGCTCGACAAATTACAAACTTCACATGAAACAGCAGCTCGAATGAACAGTACAGGCTCAAGAACAAAGCAAACGGGAAAACCAAACTGCAACAGAAAAATGCCCGACATCAAATGAACACACACATATGAATATATATGCAGTGCACAGTGCAGACTCTAATGAACAAGTGTCCAGAAACTCAACTGTATACAAATTCAAGTACACAAGTGAATGGCAACAACATCAAAATTCAGTGGCAACCGGTTGGAGTAACAAAGTCAAGACTGCAAGCAAAAATGATAGAACTGCAGTTAAAAAAATAAGGACAGTGATCGAACAAGCAGTTTTCAAAGTCAAATTCCAACAAGCTATAGAGTTCGAATTTCAAACCCAAACCAAGTCAAAGACAACCGCAGTTCAATATCACAGCAATGCCGAAGTCACAGAGAAATTTTCAAATAACCGAAGTTCTAGTTTTTACCAAAATCAATCAAATAATAAAATGTTCTAGGTCGAACATTTCTGCAGGTAGCAGTTTCAAAATAATGATATACAGCAAGTTCGAACAAATCAGGATTAAAGTCAAATGAAAACACCTATGACCGAAGTCCAGATTATCGAAAATTCAGAAATGGCCGAATCCAACTTGCAAACGAATAATTCGAACAAGTCAAAATGCCAGCAGAATCAAAACCGTGGTAAGCAAGGAAAACATCGTCAAAGCAATTCAAAGCCGTGATAATCAAGCAAGAAAATATACGAATTGAAGAAGTCTAAACAAATCATATACACTCAAGCAAAATCAAACGGCCAAGCTACAATATCAGACGATTTCAATCGAACGAAACTATAGGAATTGGAATCCTATTTAACCCTATCATCATCGGCATTCAAAGATCATCGAGTTCAAGCATATCAACGAAATAATACAGAAAATCACATATCAAATTCATACCGAACTCGACGAATTTCAAGGAGCCGTGTGCAAATCAGAGAAATGTACGATCGACAAAGCAAGCGACGTGATAAATCATTCATTCGATCGAGCAACTGAATTCGGCTTCTTCGAAATTCCAAAAGCCCTAATTTCGCACATAGGAACGAAGCAGCCATAATCGCAAACGAAATGAGAAGGAATCGGGCTGAAGAAATAAACGAAAAAGGGGAACATATTATTTTATCACTTAATTCTTTTTTGGGCCGGCTTCTTTTATATGATATTGGGCTTTAGATTTTTAAATTAGGGTTTTGTTGTTAAATTGTTTTACTTTGTATTATCTTTTTTTAAAAAAACTTATGTAATTATTCTTGTCATGTGACTAGGGGACGAACTACGGTGGTGTAGTTCGAGAATTCGCAACTTAGTGGCTGAGTTGTGGCAAGGTTTTGGGCGTAGAGTTAGGTTAGTCGGTAGTGGGTGTCATAAGTTTACGTGTGTAAGCGTCTGACTACTTAATTTCTAGTAGAAACCTTGGGGGCAGCACGTAAGCAGGGTTTTGCCGAAGCTGGGTAAATCTGTGTGTTCTATTCTCTGCTTTTAATATTCTGCAATTATCTGTGCTGCTATTATTCTGCTATTAACAGTGCTGCAATTATTTTATATACTTCCGTAATAAATTTTTATAATTAATAGTATCACCCTATTCACCCTCCTAGGGTGAAATCGATCCTACAAGTGGTATCAGAGCTAGGAACAGAAGTCAATTTTTGTTTTAAAAATTTGATTTTTCAAAAACCAATTTTTGTTTTAAAAATGGCCTCTTTTAATAATGCTTTTGCAGAGGGCCAGTCCATAGTTAGACCACTAATGTTCAATGGTGAATATGCTTACTGGAAAAATAGAATGAAAATCTTTCTGAAAACCATTGATGCTTGGAATATTGATGAGACGGGTTATAGGACCTGTTGGGCGTATTCTCACCACCGAACCACTCCCTATCGGACCAACCCACTTCTCCACGCCCTACCGGACCAACCCACTTCTCCACGCCCTACCGGACCAACCCACTTCTCCACGCCCTACCGGACCAACCCACTTCTCCACGCCCTACCGGACCAACCCATTTCTCCACGCCCTATCAGACCAATCACCTACCGAGTCACTCACCTACTCCGTCCACCGGATCAATCCACGCCTCCACCCATGGCCGAACCAAAGCACTACCGAACCAACGTTTCTAGGCCAGATTGCATCAGCCCGGTCCCATCAGAAACTACATACATCCAAGACCCCTACTTCCAACCTCACTCTATAAATAGAGGGGCAAGGGTACAACAATGGGGGATAAGTTGGAGAGCTCAAGAACGAACAGAACTCTCAAACAACTTTATACACTTGTAATCAAAGCTTTGTGCTTGTAATCTGAACAATAAAGGAGAATAAAATATAAAGTGGACGTAGGCACATTCTGGCCGAACCACTATAAACCTGTGTGTCTTTTACAGTTTAGTCCCTTCTTTTTACATATTTGCATAAAGTATCCAAATCACTAAGAACAACAGAAAATCGACTAAATCATACGACTTGGAGGTGTTTGCCCAATTTTTGTGCAAACATTTTTGGTGCTTTCATTGAGAGCTGAACTCCGGACTTCAGCTTCTCCCACATAACTTTTTTCCTAACAGCATCGCTCATTGCTTGGAAGACATGCCTCCTAAGCAGAAGAAAGATGTTAACAAAGGAAAAAACATCGCAACCAGTAGTATTCCAGATCCAGTGGTCAAAGATCAAGTAAATCATCCCATTCCAACAGCAGTACCAAATGGAGTTCAGGCAAATCCGACAAGCCCTGCCACGGGATAGCTGGCAGCCATTACTAGGGCAGATATGGATAGGGTTGTGGCTGAAGTGACTAACCACTTCACATCCCAACAGGAAGCCTTGGTGGACCAACTCATGTCACGCTTAAGGGATGCTGAAGAGTCCAACCGTAACACTGAATCATGGGGTGAGTCCAAGTCTGGAGGATCTCGGAGGCAACAAAGATCTTCCTTCTTCGAAGAAGCTAACGATAGAAGCGGCCATGGTAGGAGCCGAGGCCGAACTCAGTCTGAACGCCGACCTGAGGAAACGCTTGGAACTGAACCCAACGGGGGAGGTACCAGGCGGAGGTCAACTGTAGCTGAGCCTGTCATGCTGCCTAACCACGGAAACGCCCATGAATGGGGCCGAGCTAGAGTCCAGCCCGAAGTTGGACCCAAGGAAGTGCTTAGATCAGAACCCAGCAGGGGAAGATCAAGGCAAGGGCCAGCTGTGGCTGACCCTAGCATGCTCCCAAAAGACCAAAGACAGCCACTGGAAAATATTAGGAATGATAGACGATACCATCCCTACAGGTCATCTGGACGGAATCAATCCCACAGAGAAGAACCGAACTCATTTCTATCTGCTCCAAATTCTGATGAAAGGATGGCACACTTGTTCAGAGAGTGCGTCCAACGGGATCAAAGAGATCGAGGGATAGGCGCTAGGGTAACCAGCCCTTTCACCCGCAATATCGAGATTGCCATCACCCCCCAAATGGAAAATGCCAACAATGGAACCTTATAAGGGAACCTCTGACCCCGTTGTACACTTACAGAGATACACACATCATATGCTCATGAGCGGAGCAACAGAGGGAGTACTGTGCAAATGCTTTCCACTATTCTTAGCGGATCTAGCTACCTCCTGGTTCTGCCATCTACCCCAAGGATCCATCAGCTCATGGGAGATGTTGAAAGAAAAGTTCATCAGCCAGTTCTGCATTCATGTGGAGCAACCCAAGGACGCTTATTCATTATCCAGTATCAAACAGAAACCCAGAGAGAAAGTGCAGCAATATCTAACCCGATTCAATGCCGCAGCGGCCGCAGTCCAAGATGCCGATGAGAAGCTTATCTTAATGGCCCTCTGTAGTGGGGTGCATCCGGATACTAAATTTGCTAGAAGATTGACAAAAGAAAAACTAGCTACTTTACCCGATTTCTTCCATGAGGCTGGGAAATATATGAGGCTTGAAGACGCTGCCACTGAGGGGCAGTCATGGCAACAAAATAAGACAGCTCATGGCAACACGCCCGCTGTAGCAAAGGACGTTCGAAGAAATGACTCTAGAGACAATGCTGGAGGCAAGAAGGGAGAAAAGCGTCTATATCGGCCAGGACCGAGATTTGACGCTTACACCCCTTTGAATGAAACGATCGAAAACATCTTCCTGGCCACTCAAGATGAAGTTAAATACAAACGCCCCCCCGCACAAGAAGGAATCAGATAACGCAATTAAGTCTGGAAAATTTTGCCGCTTCCACGAATCCCATGGGCATGATACCAATGAATGCCATCATCTCCGGGACTTGATTGAAGAACACATCAGAAGAAGGAGACTAGAACGCTATGTAAAAGGTCAAACAGGACTCCAGTTCCTGCCAATGAGAACCCAATGCTACCCTCCCCAGAAATAGGCAGAGGAAATCGCAACACCGGCGGCTCCGGTCAAGAGAAGATAGTGGTCCATACCATTTCGGGAGGGCCACACATCGCCGACGGAAATTGGGCAGAGATGGAAAGGTACGGAAAGTCACTTAAAAACAATGAATAATGCGTCAATTCTATTATAGAAGAACGCCACCCGAAGCGGATAGAGAATGATGACATCACATTCAGTAGACGTGACCTGGAGGGAAGGCAGTACCCTCACACGGATCCCATGGTTATCTCTGCCTGGCTCGGTCCAGCCGAAGTTTTCCGAATTCTAGTAGACAATGGAACCTCAGTGAATATCCTATTCAAGCATGCCTTCGACAAAATGAAGCTGTCATTAAAGGATGTTCTTCCCTGCAATAAACCACTACACGGTTTCACAGGAAATGCGAAGATGCCCCTCGGGCGACTGGACCTCTTTGTTGAAATTGGAAGTCATCCCCGCTCCGTTGTGTGGAAACAAACATTTGTGCTGATAGAAAACCACTCGGCCTACAACGCCTTCTTAGGAAGACCAGCCTTGTCTGACTTCCAAATTGTCCTGGCCCCATGGTGCCTAAAGATGAAATTTCCAACGGACAATGGAATAGGGGAAGTAGAGGGAGACCAGGACATTGCTCGAGATTGCTATGTAAGTGAACTTCGCAATAACCGCAGGAAGGATAAAGGGAAGAGTGCAGAGATTGCCCTCTGCACAAGAAGTTTGGAAGCATAGCAACTAAAGAAAACCCCTCCTCTTCGATATACCAGTGACCCTTTCAATGAATTAGACCCCAGGGACAAAGAGGAGGAGGCCACCGCCGAGCCTGCAGAGGCTATGGAATTTGTATCTGTGGACAGACACGACTCGAGTAGACTATTAAAAGTCGGGTCCCAACTAAAAGCAGAATTAAAGGAACAACTCATTGATTTTCTCCTCCACAACTTGGATGTATTTGCATGGACGCACGCTGACATGACTGGAGTCTCCCCAGACATAGCATGCCACATACTAAACATCGATCCGACCAAGGCGCCAGTAAAACAGAAAAAGAGAAGTATGGGGGCAGAACGATCAACGGCTCTCGATGAAGAAGTAAAGAACCTACTTGCCAATGACTTCATACGAGAAGCCATCTACCTAGAGTGGATCGCTAACCCAGTACTAGTAAAGAAGGCTAATGGGAAGTGGTGAACATGCATTGACTTCTCCAACTTAAATGACGCCTGCCCGAAGGACCGCTTCCCACTTCCCCGAATCGATCAGCTTGTGGATAGCACAGCCGGGCACGAACTCTTATCTTTTATGGACGCATACTCAGGATATAACCAAATTCCTATGCATGCTCCCGACCAAGACCACACTAGTTTCATCACTGACCGGGGATTGTACTGCTACAAAGTAATGCCTTTTGGACTTAAAAACACAGGAGCCGCCTATCAGCGCCTCGTCAACAAGATGTTTGCGGGGTTAATAGGACAAACTATGGAAGTTTATGTGGACGACATGCTGGTAAAGTCAAGGAAAGCCGACGATCACGTAAGCCACCTGGGCGAGACGTTTCAAGTACTTCGCCAATATGGAATGAAGCTGAATCCTCTAAAGTTCTCCTTCGGAGTATCATCAGGAAAGTTCCTGGGATTCATCGTCCATGCCAGAGGAATTGAAGCAAACCCTGAACAAGTCCGAGCTCTGAAAGATATCAGGATACCTTCTACCCGGAAAGAAATGCAAAGCCTAAATGGGAAGGTGGCCGCCCTAAGCAGATTCATCTCTAAAGCAACTGACAAATGCATCCCCTTCTTCGAGGCTCTAAAGAAAGACAAAGGAAAGTTCGAATGGACTGACGAATGCTTAACAGCTTTCCTTAACTTAATCGAACACCTCCAGAGACCACCAGTACTCTCAACTCCGAACAAAGGCGAAGAGCTATACCTATACCTTGCTGTGTCATCTCATGCTCTAAGCGCCGCCTTGGTGAGAGAAGACAAACGCACGTAGCGGCCAGTATACTTTGTAAGCAAGAGGTTTACAAGAGCGGAAGCTAGATATCCTAAACTTGAGAAACTAGTGTACCGTTTACTAATCACATCACGGAAACTGCGTCACTATTTCCAATCTCATTCCATCAGAGTTCTGACCGATCAACCGCTAAGGCAGGTACTCCATCGTCCCGACACTTCTGGGCGACTACTTAAATGGTGCATTGAACTAAGTTAATATGATATCACCTACCATCCTCGCACCGCCATCAAGGGACAAGCCATGGCCGATTTCATCGCCGAGTTCACTACCAACGAAGGTAAGGAGCAATCGGAAATAGCGGAAGACATCAAGTGGAATCTCTTTGTGGATGGAGCGTCAAACGAACAAGGCTCGGGGGCAGGTGTGGTAATAATCACTCCCAGGGGAAATAAGCTACACTATGCTCTAAAGTTGGAATTCGCTGCCACCAACAACAATGCAGAGTATGAAGCGGTGATAGCTGGATTAGGACTTGCCTTAGAGATTGGAGCCAATTCTTTATGTCTTCATAGTGATTCTCAACTTATTGTAAATCAAATACTAGGAGAATTTCAGGCTCGAGAAGAACGAATCACAACATATCTAAAGAAGACCAAGCTGCTTCTCGATCAATTGGATCACTATCTAATCAAACAAATCCCTCGGGAAGAAAACCAAGAGGCCGACGGATTGGCAAAGCAAGCTAGCATGAGAGACGGCACTATTTCTGGAGCAGTGGCCCTCTCAAAGCAACTGACCCCGAGTTTCGAGCAGGTGAATCTGATAGCTGCAATCAGAGAGGAAACTTGGATGACTCCCATCCAAAAATACTTACAAGACGTCACACTGCCCGACAAGCGTAACGAAGTCAAGAATATCCTGAGGAGAGCTTCCCGCTACACAATACAAGAAGGCACCCTTTTTCGGCGCGGCTTCTCTAACCCCTTATTAAGGTGTGTCGCCGGAAGGGAAGCAAAGGAAATCTTATCCAACATCCATCAAGGAAGCTGCGGAGATCACACTGAAGGGCAAACTCTGGCAAAGAAGATACTCCGATATGGATATTTCTGGCCCACCTTAAACAAAGACGCCTTAGACTTCGTCAAAAAATGTGACAGATGTCAGAAATTCGCTAAGATTCCGCGGCTACCAACAACTGAGATTACTCAAATGACCAGCCCTTGGCCCTTTGCAGTATGGGGAATTGACTTGATTGGCGAACTGCCAATGGGCCGAGGCGGAGCCAAATATGCTATAGTGGCAGTCGACTATTTCACCAAATGGGTGGAAGCAGAACCCCTAAATAAAGTATCTTCAGCAAAAGTTATTAACTTCTTGATCAAAAATGTTCTATGCAGGTACGGAGTCCCACTTAAAATCATATCGGACAATGGACTTCAGTTTGACAGTGAGGAGTTCGCCAACTGGTGCCAAGAGCACGGAATTCACAAAAGCTTCTCATCTGTAGCTTATCCCCAGGCAAACGGACAAGTCGAAGCCGTCAACAAAATTCTCAAAACTCTAATCAAAAAGAAACTCGAAAAGTCAAAAGGCACTTGGGTGGATGAACTTCCTATGGCACTGTGGGCCTATCGCACATCTTTAAGAACATCAATGGGGCATACTCCTTTCTCTTTGGCATACGGATCGGAGGCTATGCTGCCAGTTGAAGCTATAGTGCCTTCCCACCGTAGGATCCACTATAACCCAGAAGAGAACAAGGAACTCCTTCACATGTCTTTGGATCTAATTGAGGAAAGAAGAAATGATGCAGCCCTCAAAGCAGCAGCTCACAAGCAAAAAGTGGCAACGCAATACAACTCCAAAGTCAAGCATCGTAGCTTACAAAAAGGAGATCTTGTCCTCAAGCGAATCTTCCCACGCCCTGGAGCGCTAGATCCAATCTGGGACGGACCATATGTAATTCACAAAGATCTCCACAACGGAGCTTATATTTTGTCAACAGCGGACGGAGAGGTGTTCCAGAGGGCATGGAACATCCAACACCTTCATCGATACTTTTCTTAACTTGTACTGCCCATATGAAGTGAATTAATAAAGAGAATCAGTGGACGTAGGCATTTTCGTGCCGAACCACTTTAAAACTTGTCTCTTTTTAACTTGTTCCTTTATATCTTGGCTGCTTGTTAACCTTATCCTTTTCTGTTGAACGAAATCCTGTGTAATAGCATTTCCATTCAAGATACATCACAGCGCGACTGCACCTGGACCAGCCCTAACAGGTACTATGCCCTCGTGTAACGACCCACTATTTTGGACCATTCAAATCGACAATAATCCACACATGTCTGGCTTGAATAATTCAAAATAACAGATTGTAAATAAATTTGGAGCAAATGAAATCAAATACACAGAATCATAGACACAGAACATATCAGAATAACTCGCAGCGGAATATAAAAAAACCATAGTAGTTCATGAAGCTACTATAACAAACTCTCAAAACATAATACATAATATCTACTTGAAAACATATACAATAGACATCTTAAATAAATAGAAGTTTATGAATACCAGAACTGAAATAGAACAACTGAACTGAAAGGAACAGATAACTAGACAAGCAGAATCTCCAGCGATTCCTAGCTCCAGAAAGAAATCCAAAGTTAAGCTGTAAATACTCAGGCTGACCCGAGCGTAAAGTAAAACACAAAACACTCGAGTCAGGACAATATATACTTATATAATGTAAACCAACTCAAGTGAGCTGTAGTAGAAATGCACAATAACTCAAAGGATGCTTGGGATCGCCCATCCTTCAAGGATCAGTTAAACAATAAATTAAATACACCCCGTGGTTAAAATTTCAAAATGGTATTTTATTCTTCGAAATCAAATATCATTTCAAAATTCAATATCCTTCAAAAATCCATTTCAAAATATCAAAATATCATATTTCAAAATAGTTTATATTTCGAAACAAATTACTTTATTTTAAATCATAAAAATAAAGTTATTATTAATAATTAAATTATTAAATTTCCAAAATTTTAATCTTTCATTCGTTCACTTAAATTAATTAAAACAATGAAAATTCAACTTTTGCAGCATTTAGAAAATGCTACGGAAAGTCACATTTAAATCAGTTCAATTTAACAAAAGACAGCATTTAAAATGCTGTAATAGGGTTACATTAGTTTCAAATAAACTTAGTTAAATTCAACCATTATAACATTACAAAAATGCTATAATAGCCTTTAATTAAATTTAGCCATTTGGTTCATTATTATCAACTACAGCATTTACAGATGTTGTATTATCATTTACATTAGAATTAATAGCATTTCAGAGATGCAGTTAATTAACTTCAAATATTCAGTATAATTTCACAAACAATTATATTTTTATATAAATCATTTTTAACTTATAAAATCATATATAATCATTCAAATACCCTTATATTCATGATTTTATAAAGTTAAACCTCCATTCAAAAATCAAAATTTAATAATAATTCACTTATTAAATTCCAATTTTAAATTATAAATTCATTAAATTAAATTAACTTAACACTTAATTTTAAAATTTCAAAATAACTTAATTCCATTTTTATTTACTTAACTTAAAGTTCACTCTTAAGCCAAATTCACAAATTTCCAATTTTAGTTATATTTCAAAATTTCAACTTAAATATTCATTCATTTCACATTTTAACTTTATTCAAAATCATTAATATAATATAAAAATCATTTAAATTCACTTTAATCCAAATTATCATGAAGTTATCACATTTCATATTTAATTTTAATTCCAATTATCACCCAATTAAAATTTCCCAAAATAACTTACATTTCAAATTTTCTAGTTTTACCAATAATTTATTTCACTTATAAATTTTCAAAAAAATAAATAATGCTTACATAAATCATTTTTTTATTTAGTTTAAATCAAATATTATAATATTTACATTTCAAAAATATTTTTAAGATTTTTATAAAAACATATTTTAACAACGGGTCTGTATTTCGTTTCTAGTCTAAGTAAAGTGATACGGGTAATATATCATTTCAACCCGTAATTTACAAAGATACCCGGGTTTGATCATTTCAAACCCGCAATCCCAAGTAAATGAAAATAATTGAAAATCATTCAGGCCTATCATTTCAGCCCATAACGATTTTCTCCTATTCTAAAGTCCGTTCGGGTATGTATCATTTCAACCCATAGTGATTCTAATCTAAAGGGAACTTGCAGTGTGATAAACTGATAAAAATAATAGAACAGCATAATATAACAGTAACATATAATATAATAGGTGTTTAAGCATGGGTGAACATCATAAAATCATAACATAGCAAGTGTAACATGATAATGCATTTTACAGATTCAAAAGGGGTCAATTCACTAGTTATATATGTGCATATTGTCTGGTGAGAATAACTCACCTGTATAAGCTGGAGATGACAACCAAATGCACAAATAAGGAACTTCAAAAGCACGATAACACAACAGTGATTTGAGAGTGGGAGAGCCAAGGCTAATTGCCTTGTTAAATATCAAACAAAACAAAAACAAACATGAATTACAAACCAAAATATTACAAACAATGCTAGGAATAACTATACAATTCAAAGCTAGAGCTTTTGCACTTGCATTCAACCACTTATACTTCAGCTATGGCCTGGAAAGACACTGTAATGGGATTGTTTTGGATCAGGTTTGGATCAAGTTCAGGTCATATAGGGGTCGCCATAGCAATATAAAGAGGAGATGAAGGATATGTGCTTGAATTTCAAAACAAGGCAACACAACTACAAGCAACAACAAGATTTCAAGGCCTAAATGGGTTCGACCAAGGGACTATTGGGCATGGCCTGATCTGGAAGGATAAACTACAGGTGCTACAGAGGTCCAAGGCTCAGGTTATGGCTGGTGGTGGTGGTGTTTGGCCGGCCAAAGTGGAGGAGAGAGGTGGTGGAACAAGTTAGGCTAGGCTATGAACATTAAGGTGGAGTTTTGTTTATTTTTAGGTGGATCTTCTTCATCAAGGGGCATGGCCATGGCTTGGGGCTGGGCTGGAGGAGGTGTTGACCAGATGTGGTGGTGGTGGAGGAGGCCAAGGTGGAGGAGGAAGGAGGAGCTGAGCATAGAAGGTGAGAAAACAAGTGCAAAATCATAAGAAAACAAGTAGAAATTGCATAGAAATGAAGAAATTTTTTACCAAGCTTTACTTCAGGTTAATGGCCGAATTTTTTGGTGATTGAGAAGTTTAATTTTCGTGAAAATGAAGTGAGGAAGTGGCTGAAAGAATGAGAAAAGAATCGGCCAAAATTGATTACAAGTGGAGGTTGAGAAAATGAAAAGGTGGAAGGTAAAAGGACTTGGAATTTAAAAAGTTTAAAACCTTTCAAATTTCTATATTTTCTTTTCATAAGTTTAATTATCTAAAAATACATATAATTTCAGTCAAAATTCGAATATATAACAAATATACAAAATATAAATAAATAAATATTAATTATATATGATTAAAATAAGAAAATAGTATAAAATGAAAACTAGTCTAGAAAATTTGAAAATAAACAGAATAAACTTTGGAAGATTTATATGGACTTAGAAAATATTTATAAATAAATATAATAACACAAAAATAAAATGCATTCACAAAAATAAATAAATAAATTTTAATTAATTATAATTTAAATGAAGAAAATAGCAGAAAAATGGAAACTAGCCTTTAAAAATAGAAAATAAATGCAATATATTTTGGAAAATTTTTATTATCACTTTAAAAATATTAAAAGATAAAAATATACATAAAATAAAATATTAACACATATTAAAATAAAATATAACAAAGAAAATATGATTTATATAATTTAAAATAGGCAAAATAAAACAAATTATACTCAAAATTGAAATGTACGTAACTTTTACAATTTAACTCCGTTTTCAATGAAAAGAAAAGTAGTATTCAAGTTATTACATCTATTTTCATAATAAAAGATAAAATTTAAGAATTTAAATAATTTAAATTTGAAGTTTAAAAGTCAAAGTTTGAACAGTTTGACCAGAAATTCATTTTACAGTAAAATATTCAAATTATACTAGTTTGAACTATAAATCACTTAATAATCAACATTTATATTTAAAAATGAAATATTTGAAATAAACCATTTTAAAAATAATTTAAATAAAAGAAAGTCAAATTTAAAATATATACAAAAATTTAGGGCTGTTACACTCTCCCCCACTCAAATCTTTTCGTCCTCGAAAAGGAAGGGAGCGGAGAAACAACTAGAAAGAACAATAGGTTGGAAGACATCCCGAAAGAAGGTAGGGAAGAAAAGTAGCTAGGAGGGAAAGCAGGTTGAAAGAGAAGGATGAACCATTATTTTAAATTGTTGGTTAAAGAGGTAAAATATTTAAAACACTTTAAAATCCTTTAGGAAGGAAAATAACTGATCAAAATATCCTTTATATAATATTTTATCAAAATACTTTTATAACTCGATGTTTCAACAAGTTTATCCTTGTTCCTGTAGACTCTGGTAGTGCGTTGATCAGGCGCAAAACTGGAATTCTCCAGGTACTTAGTAGACCTGTTTCAACACCTAGTGAAAATACTGGGAAAACCTTTAAAAACAGATATGGAAAGTACAATCCAAACAAAAACGAATCAAATCATGGATCGCAGATACACAATGGTTACGCCTGGGTCCCCCAGGAAACATCCGTACCTTTTAAGCATTCACTGCCTTGCGAATTTCGCCATGCAACAAAACGGTGGACCGCAGGATACATAAAAATGGTTACGCCTGGATCCCCCAGGAAACATCCATACCCCTTAAGCAATCTCTGCCTTGCGGATTACGCCACTAACACGACCATAGATCGCAGATAACAATGGTTACGCCTGGATCCCCCAGGAAACATCCGTACCTTTTAAGCAATCACTGCCTTATGAATTACGCTATGCAGTCGAGTTCGTAAGACCATGGGTAACGCCATGGAATTCGAAGGACACTCGAGTATCATATCCGGAAAACCAAAAATCAAAGAGAATAATATCGATAGAATGAATCCAAGATGTAGCCACAAATCGGATATCAAGCAGAAGGCACTTTCCATATCTTTACTTCGAAAATATGTATCATATAGTACCTTTTCAAATCACTTTCAAATATCGTACTTATATAATATCCATTATATATAAGATTTCACTTTCAAATTGAGTACCTTTTCAAATCTATAGTTTTCGAATCAATTTCATACTCATACAAATCAATTTTATATAAGTTCGACAACTTCCAAATCAAGTGTTTAGTAACATAAGGTTCTCAAATTTCAATTTGTTTCAATATCAGTTCAATTTCAAAATCATATACAATTTCACCGAATTATTTCTTCTCAAATTAATTATCTTTAGTTTCAACGTTTCCAGAATAATAGATTTAGAAAATAAATCCAAATTTCCAAATCAATAATTTAAGTCAACCAATTCATTTCCAAAATCAAATATTTTCAAAACCATCTTATACTTACATAAGGTCTATCTTATATAAGGATCAAATTTTTCAAAATAAATTTCGCTGTATGAAGAGTCATATGGGATTTGAATATCTTTGCTTTTATGGGTTATATATCTTTGTAATTTAAATTGGAAATTTTCTTTTTAGTAAGCAAAGATATTCTAACATGACAGCTTCAATTTCAGCGTCAAAATATGTAATATCCCGGAAATTTTAACAATATCAATTTAATAATCTGTTAAATAATTAAATTGATATTGATGATCTTTGATAATAAGATTTGAATTTAATTTAATAATCTGATTAAATTAGTATAAATTAGTGATTTTATCTTTTAAAAGTTAATAAGATATTTTCTATTTGAATATATATATTTATTTATATATATTGTAAATAGAAGCTTTGGGTAAATTGGGGATTTAGATTTAATTTAATATGACTTTTCAAAGTTATTTAAATTAGTAAATTTATAGTTTTAAAATACTTTAATTGCTTAAGATATTTTTACTTAAGTTTAAAATTATATAAGAGTTAACAAAAAGGCTTGTTTTGTTTCTTTTTAAAAATATCACTTGATAATATAATCTCTTATATAAATTATTTAAATATCAAATATGTTAATTTCAAATAATAAGTATAATGTATTATTTTTATAAATATGATTGGATTTTGAAAATTATGGAATTTTTATTTAATTGAATGAATAGTTATATATGTATATATATAACTTAACTTTTAAATTGAATCTTAGGATTTAATTTAAATTGAATTTGAAATTAAGTTTTAAAATTCAATGGAATAAATATTTAAATTTGTTGTGGAGTTTAGAAAATTGTATAAACTTTTAATTATAAATAAAATTTAGTTTTCTTTCTTTAAAAAGTAATTTGTATATAGATATATATAAGTATTTTATAAGTAAAGAAAAAGGCTTTTTAATTACTTTAAAATAAATAGAATTATGAATAAATACTTATAAGACAAGTGTCTTTAGCCTAAAGCTTCATATAACATGTGTAAGTAAAAGATAAACTATATTGACAAGTGTCTTTATTATTTTTAATTTTCTTTTATTTTTATAAATCTCAAATTCACTTATATAAACATGTTGCATTCCTTTATTTCTTCCTTTCTATTTTCCTTTTTAAAAAAACAAGAAAACCCAAACCAATTCTCTAATACAAAATCTGAAATCAGTATTCGAAATACCTCAAAACAAAACCAAATTCAAACAATCTATAATTCATTTTCCAAATCATCTCAAAAAGCTGTCTGCATATTCAAAACCAAAGACCTCTGTAATTCATCTTCCAAATCAAACAGATCAGCCAACATTTCTTCTTCAAAAACAAATCTGTATCATTCCTCAAACTAAATTTCAAATCAACTTGTTGTAACATTCTTCTTCAAATCAAAAACAAAGGCCAGTATGCATTTTTCAATCTGGAACCACCTCAAGTCTATCTGCCTTCATTTCTTTCAACCTGGGGTTTTCCAAAGCAAACATGTAATCTCATTTTCAAAAGGCATGCATGCAGTCTGTAAATCAAGGAGCAATAACATTTTAGCAACTCAAACATTTTTAAGCAAAAGCATTCGGGATTCTAAAGTTAAAAGCAGTTCAAATTAAGTGCTCTGTTCTCTGTTGCATGCAAATCTGGTGAGTAAACCATATTTTTTTTTTTTTTAAAACAGTTTAAAAATCTGGATTTCATTTTGATATATGAATGAAAATCATGTTGCTTGCCTGAAAATCTGGATTGAAATGGATGCATGTGTATGTGTTAGTATTGAATGCTTGTATATATGCTCTGTTGAAAGTTTATAAATAACAGTGAGTAACTTTTAAAATTTAAACATAATTTGGTTGCATGTGAATGTTATAGATAGTTCTGCATATATATATGTATTGATGTATGAATATACAAGTGAAATTCTGCTGTATGTATATATGGATGTTTTGTGTACATGTGTGATCATGTCTCTGTCCAGTTTTATTTCCAAACTCCAGAATTCCTTACTACCTGATCTAGTTCTTGTTAGGACTAAACTTATAAACAAAAGTTGTTGATTTAGCATAGAAGAATGTTTTAAAATTTAGTTAAGTTAAACTTTAAAACCAAGTGTCTCTGGAAATCAAAAATAACAGTATATGTTATATAAAAGTGAAAATTTAAATCTTGTATTTTATAAATCCAGGTACATGGATTGAAAACATAAACTATAATATGATTTTTAGCTTTGAAATCATAATTTTTAGTTTAGTAAAATGAGTGCAGTTCTGTATTGAACTAAATAGGGGATTTTGGGAAATTCTGGTGATCTTTTGATTTGTGGTAGTCGGGGTTTTGGGTAATGGCAGAGGAATGATCAGGGATGATGTAAAAATTGTCAGGAGAATTTTTAACGCCGTGGGGAAGAATTGATTTGGGATTAAAGTTTTAAACCCTAGTTTTACTTAGTCTTGATAAAATGATCACCCCGATCTCTTTGGTCGATCGAGTGTAAAGGGGTTTTAAGAGAGGGAGGCTTGGTCGATGACGAGTGCATGGTCGGAATTCCAGAAGTTCTGGTGGTCGGAAATGCGAAGACGAGGGATTTGCCAGGTTTTGGTGATGGTTGGTCCTTTTGTTCCAGGTTTTTGAAATTGAACTCAATTTCGATTTCGCGAAATGATTAAAGATTCGATGATCGTAGCTGGGTTGGTGGTTGATCGTCGAAGTGGTGGAGATGTCATCGATGATCGAAGCTCTGGCAGTGGGGTGTGCACGTGCACGCGATCGAAATGTCTGGTGAAGTCTGTTAGCAGAGAAAGGTTCCAGTGTTGCTCGAGTTTTCTTGAGTACGACTCGAAGTTTTTAAGTTTTGACTCGAAGTGATTTAAGGGAGTCTCGAGTATTTTTGTGTGTTACCAGGTTTTTCAAACAGGCTGTCTGTTTAAATTTAAATCTAAATTTAAAGACTGTAAAGAAACATTTAAAAACAGGAAGTTGAATTTTTAAAGGATATAAGATTTCTTTAACATGTAAAAGTTTTTGAATTAGATTTAAACTTTGATAAAGACAAATTGTTATTCATTTTAAGTCTCAAATTTAAAATGAAATTTAGGTGTAAATTTGAAATGGATATTTTCAAATGTAGGTAAGAATGATAATTTATCTATGGATAAGAAAAATGTTTTATCTTAAAGTTGAAATCATTAAACTTTAAGGTAATTAAAAATGGTTTAATAAATTTAATAAATCAATGTTTTGGATTAATTAATTTATTATTATTGATTTAAAATACTTTGTAAATGAATAACTTGATTATTAATAAAACAAAGTTTTATCTTAAGAAAATTTGAAGTTTGTATTCATTAAATTATAAGGAATTTAATGGATAATTTATTTATTTGATTAATTAATCATTTGGATTAATTAATAGATACTTAAAGGTTTAAACAAATAAATTAATAATTAAGATTAATTAATTAGAATAATTAATTTATAATTAAGGATTTTGAATTAGATATTAATTAATGATTAAGAATTAATTAATAAAGTAATTAAATAATTGTTAATGAAGGTCATTAACTATGGATTATTTAATAATTAATTAATGTAATTAATTTTAATAGTTAATTAGATTAATTAATTTAAAGATAATCATTATAGAATTTGATTTAAATAAATTACTTAATGGAAGTAATTAAGAATTAATTATTATTGTAATTAATTGAAGTTAATTTGATTAGTTAAGTTAATTAATTAGGTTTAATTAATTTAGAATAATCAAGAGATGATTTGATAATAATTACTAAATTGTAATTATTAAGGTATATTATTTAGGGAAGTAAATAATAAGATAATTACTTGAAGTAATTAATTGAATGATGATGTATTAATGAAAGTAATTTGAGTTAATTACTTTGAATAATTAATCAAGGGATTAATTAATAAATTAATTAAGGAGTAATTAATTTAGTTAATGAAAGTAATTAAGAATAGTTAATTACTAAAGGAGATTAATCAAGAGTGATTAATAAATATTGTTTAATTAAAGGTTAATTACTTAATGTAATTAATTTAATTAAGTAATTAATAATTAAGTAATTAATAATTAAGTTGTAATTAAGGATCATTAATTAATATAATTAATGATGTAATTAAGATTGGTTAATTAAGTAATAATTAATAAATGAAGTGATTAATTAATGTAATTAATTAAGGATAAATATAATTAATTATAGTGATTAATTTAATTAATTATAGTTAATTAATTAATGAAGTAATTAAAGGTTAATTACTATAAGTGGTTAAGGTTAATTAATTTGAGTAATTAATTAAAGATAAATAACTGGAAGGTAATTAAAAGATAATTAATCAAAGATGATTAATTGAAAAAGGTAATTAGAGGATAATTAATTAATTTTGTAATTAATTAATGTTTAAGTAAGAAGGATTTATAAAATAAAAATAATTAGTTTAATTAACTTTAAATTAATTAGAGATGATATAGATCATTACTTACGGATGGATGATAATACTAAATGCTTTGCATTTGATTGATATCTCTGATGAGATATATGCTATGTGATATGGATGTTTAGTTGAATTATGATAATATGGATTATCTGATGATATTGATAATGTTGATTATCTATTGTGAATTATCTTTCTAAGTGTATAAAGATAATTGAATTAAATTGTTTTAACCTTTAAAACAACTTGGCCTTAAAAGATACGTTTTGGATTTCGATGAGACCGGGATCGGGTTTCCGTATACCGGATTTCCAGGTCTGGAGACCCGAATACCACATCGATCCAAATTTACGTTAGGTCGTGAAATCCAAATGGAGCAAGTGAAGATGAAGATTCAGAGTGCAAGGGTTATTGTCGTTAACTCTGAGGGTGATTCCAAAACGAGTGTAACGAGATAATGCCTTCGGTTTCGTTCGAACCCGGAACGAACTTGTATGGATTGAATGCTTTCAGCACATCGTCAGGAGGACGATGAGCATTCTAAGATAGATGTATTCTGTTTTAAGGTAATCGTGACCTCAAGCCTCACAAACCGGGAATGGCTAAAACAGGGGAGGTGCAGCAAGGTTAGTGGGTAGCACCCAAGTAGGACAAGATTATCTCTGTCTAGAGGTCCCTTCTTATTATTATTCGGCTGTGTGGGCAGTTGTGAGCTCCAACTGCTGGGATATCTTGTGCGGGAATTATCCAGTAAGGGATGTTCCGACCTTGTGTTGCAGGAGATTGGGAGTGATCCTCGGTACGGTGATCTAGGCCACGTACTGTGACGGGCGGTACCCCAGTAGCCCTGCCATTGAATGGAATCCAAAATCCAATAAGTGATAACGGACTTGATTGTATACCTATGTATGCTGGAATTTAATGAATGTAACAATTTCGGCTATTTCATATTTATTTGAAAACCCTAGACCTATTATAATACAATCGAATTTCCTATCAAATGTTTTGGTTAACGTAAGGTAAAAACTTACCCATGTTTATGTGTGGGAAGTCTTACGTGATACCTTTTCTTTCAAAAGGTTTTGAAGTTAAACAAGTTTAACCTGTTACTCACACCAGACCCATGTCTGACCCAAGTTGTTTATTTCTGATTTATAAACTCTTGGGTACTCAAATTTTTACGAGTAGCCAAGGGATTCAGGTTTAGTTTTGACGAGTAATCTGGAGGAGCAATGGAGCAGGAGGCTTCGGCGTTGTAGATATAGATAGTAGTTTTCCGCTGTGTTGATCTTTGTATTGATCTGTATTGTGTTGAGATGTAACAACTAGACAGATGTTTATAACTGTCTAGTATGTGATGTGTAATCTGTGTAACTCTGATAGATGATGTATATGATACTATGTAATATTTATGTGATATATTATATTTCATTTCGTTTCCGCTGTGAGTATCTGTTGTTGTTTTCTTTTCTCTTCTTCTCTTTTCTATTTCTCACCCCTTTCTTTCTTACTGTCGATGCGATTTTCCGGGAGTGGAAAGCCGGGTCGTCACACGTGGTATCAGAGCTTAGGTTGAGCGAATGCCTAAGCTTTTGGTTAAGTGAATATCAGAGCTATTGGTTGAGTGAATACCTAGCTCTAGAGTGGTATCTATCGTGAGAGAGCGTATTTGTAATTTTTATATAACTATATATATATTCTACCTATATTGTTGGGTTACCCGTACAGGTTCTCCAATATAAGATATAAAGGTAGATAGGGTAGTAGTGTATGAAACACGACTACCAATGGTTGGAATTAAGGTTGGAAGTGTATTTATCGAGACTGTAGACCCAATACTGTCTCGAGTAAGTTTTGCTGTGATGAAGGATTTCATCGAATCTCTGAAGGAAACCTGTTAAGGTTCGGAGTTTATCTGTAAAGTTGGATGAGTAGAGTTTGGATCTATCGGTTGAACAGAAGCAAGTGATGGTATCTGAGTAACTCAGGTAATAGTAGCTGTATGATGAGATGCAGTGACGATGGATGTTCCCGAAGATGTTTTCTTTGGAACGAGTTTAAGGAAGGGTGTCTGTTTCAGTGTTATGGCTGAGTTCAGCATGGTATTTCTGTTTGGTTTGGAGTTCGAGTTTCTCGAAGATCTTTGGAGTAGAAAGTCCTTGGCATCAGTATCAGCAGTGCAGCTCGGAGTGTTCTGTATGTTGGCAGGAAGTTTTCTGGCTGAGCAGTTTTCTAGAGGTGAAGTTCAGAAGCAGCAGAGTGGATCCATTTCTTCGATGGATTGGATAGTTAAGTATGGGCTGTTCTGATTTTTAAAAGAGGAACAGTTTTCTTTGGAAATAGGCTGGGTTGATCGCAAAAGTGACTTGCGATAGTTTGAGTGTTCTCTTGGGTTATCAAAGTTTTTCTGAGTGTCTTCAGAGAAGTCAGGAGTTGTCCGCATCTGAAGGTTGAGTTTTCTTATCGACTGGATTCCAGGAGTAGTACCGGTAGTTCAATCTAGTTGAAGGATGTTTCCTAGAGATGGAGTTGGTGCAGCAACTCAAGTTTTGATGAAGTATCTGAGTTTCTTTTATGGATCTGTGAACCATTTTTATGGGATGTGTTGTCCAGTTGTGCTCATCAGCATTTTCATTCTATCTCAGATCAGAGTGGTGCAGCAGAAGCAGTTTGGAGTATATCTCTGGATAGGGGAAGTAAGTTTGGAATCTACTGATAATTGTGAAGTAGAATTGTGTTTGGATCTCTTATGTGTTCTGATTTGGATAAGTATTGGGTTTTCAGGATTGAATTGTCAGTTTGGACAATTGGAATTCATTGAGTTTTATGTATCTCTGAGAGGTAAGTGTAAGATCTATCTCTGGTTTTAGAATCAGCAGTTCTGGAAGGTTTAGTTGTTGAGTCAGACTCGTTCGTAGTCTGATATTCTGTTTAGTTCTGTAGATTTAGATGAGTAGGAGATCTATAGCTTAGTAGTTTAGATTGTTTGTAGAGCGAGTATCCCGGTATATATATATACTTGGGGAAACTCGAGGAATTCTATCTAGAATTTTGTCTGGATAGTTAGATTTGATTGATTGGGTGAATTGGTTGCTATGGTTGTTAGCATATGGATGATAGTATATGCTTGTGTTTTAAAATTTAAAATCTTTAATAAGATTATTAAATTACCTTTGTTTAAATTTCGGGGACGAAATTATTTTAAGGGGGAAGGAATGTAATATCCCGGAAATTTTAACAATATCAATTTAATAATCTGTTAAATAATTAAATTGATATTGATGATCTTTGATAATAAGATTTGAATTTAATTTAATAATCTGATTAAATTAGTATAAATTAGTGATTTTATCTTTTAAAAGTTAATAAGATATTTTCTATTTGAATATATATATTTATTTATATATATTGTAAATAGAAGCTTTGGGTAAATTGGGGATTTAGATTTAATTTAATATGACTTTTCAAAGTTATTTAAATTAGTAAATTTATAGTTTTAAAATACTTTAATTGCTTAAGATATTTTTACTTAAGTTTAAAATTATATAAGAGTTAACAAAAAGGCTTGTTTTGTTTCTTTTTAAAAATATCACTTGATAATATAATCTCTTATATAAATTATTTAAATATCAAATATGTTAATTTCAAATAATAAGTATAATGTATTATTTTTATAAATATGATTGGATTTTGAAAATTATGGAATTTTTATTTAATTGAATGAATAGTTATATATGTATATATATAACTTAACTTTTAAATTGAATCTTAGGATTTAATTTAAATTGAATTTGAAATTAAGTTTTAAAATTCAATGGAATAAATATTTAAATTTGTTGTGGAGTTTAGAAAATTGTATAAACTTTTAATTATAAATAAAATTTAGTTTTCTTTCTTTAAAAAGTAATTTGTATATAGATATATATAAGTATTTTATAAGTAAAGAAAAAGGCTTTTTAATTACTTTAAAATAAATAGAATTATGAATAAATACTTATAAGACAAGTGTCTTTAGCCTAAAGCTTCATATAACATGTGTAAGTAAAAGATAAACTATATTGACAAGTGTCTTTATTATTTTTAATTTTCTTTTATTTTTATAAATCTCAAATTCACTTATATAAACATGTTGCATTCCTTTATTTCTTCCTTTCTATTTTCCTTTTTAAAAAAACAAGAAAACCCAAACCAATTCTCTAATACAAAATCTGAAATCAGTATTCGAAATACCTCAAAACAAAACCAAATTCAAACAATCTATAATTCATTTTCCAAATCATCTCAAAAAGCTGTCTGCATATTCAAAACCAAAGACCTCTGTAATTCATCTTCCAAATCAAACAGATCAGCCAACATTTCTTCTTCAAAAACAAATCTGTATCATTCCTCAAACTAAATTTCAAATCAACTTGTTGTAACATTCTTCTTCAAATCAAAAACAAAGGCCAGTATGCATTTTTCAATCTGGAACCACCTCAAGTCTATCTGCCTTCATTTCTTTCAACCTGGGGTTTTCCAAAGCAAACATGTAATCTCATTTTCAAAAGGCATGCATGCAGTCTGTAAATCAAGGAGCAATAACATTTTAGCAACTCAAACATTTTTAAGCAAAAGCATTCGGGATTCTAAAGTTAAAAGCAGTTCAAATTAAGTGCTCTGTTCTCTGTTGCATGCAAATCTGGTGAGTAAACCATAATTTTTTTTTTTTTTTAAACAGTTTAAAAATCTGGATTTCATTTTGATATATGAATGAAAATCATGTTGCTTGCCTGAAAATCTGGATTGAAATGGATGCATGTGTATGTGTTAGTATTGAATGCTTGTATATATGCTCTGTTGAAAGTTTATAAATAACAGTGAGTAACTTTTAAAATTTAAACATAATTTGGTTGCATGTGAATGTTATAGATAGTTCTGCATATATATATGTATTGATGTATGAATATACAAGTGAAATTCTGCTGTATGTATATATGGATGTTTTGTGTACATGTGTGATCATGTCTCTGTCCAGTTTTATTTCCAAACTCCAGAATTCCTTACTACCTGATCTAGTTCTTGTTAGGACTAAACTTATAAACAAAAGTTGTTGATTTAGCATAGAAGAATGTTTTAAAATTTAGTTAAGTTAAACTTTAAAACCAAGTGTCTCTGGAAATCAAAAATAACAGTATATGTTATATAAAAGTGAAAATTTAAATCTTGTATTTTATAAATCCAGGTACATGGATTGAAAACATAAACTATAATATGATTTTTAGCTTTGAAATCATAATTTTTAGTTTAGTAAAATGAGTGCAGTTCTGTATTGAACTAAATAGGGGATTTTGGGAAATTCTGGTGATCTTTTGATTTGTGGTAGTCGGGGTTTTGGGTAATGGCAGAGGAATGATCAGGGATGATGTAAAAATTGTCAGGAGAATTTTTAACGCCGTGGGGAAGAATTGATTTGGGATTAAAGTTTTAAACCCTAGTTTTACTTAGTCTTGATAAAATGATCACCCCGATCTCTTTGGTCGATCGAGTGTAAAGGGGTTTTAAGAGAGGGAGGCTTGGTCGATGACGAGTGCATGGTCGGAATTCCAGAAGTTCTGGTGGTCGGAAATGCGAAGACGAGGGATTTGCCAGGTTTTGGTGATGGTTGGTCCTTTTGTTCCAGGTTTTTGAAATTGAACTCAATTTCGATTTCGCGAAATGATTAAAGATTCGATGATCGTAGCTGGGTTGGTGGTTGATCGTCGAAGTGGTGGAGATGTCATCGATGATCGAAGCTCTGGCAGTGGGGTGTGCACGTGCACGCGATCGAAATGTCTGGTGAAGTCTGTTAGCAGAGAAAGGTTCCAGTGTTGCTCGAGTTTTCTTGAGTGCGACTCGAAGTTTTTAAGTTTTGACTCGAAGTGATTTAAGGGAGTCTCGAGTATTTTTGTGTGTTACCAGGTTTTTCAAACAGGCTGTCTGTTTAAATTTAAATCTAAATTTAAAGACTGTAAAGAAACATTTAAAAACAGGAAGTTGAATTTTTAAAGGATATAAGATTTCTTTAACATGTAAAAGTTTTTGAATTAGATTTAAACTTTGATAAAGACAAATTGTTATTCATTTTAAGTCTCAAATTTAAAATGAAATTTAGGTGTAAATTTGAAATGGATATTTTCAAATGTAGGTAAGAATGATAATTTATCTATGGATAAGAAAAATGTTTTATCTTAAAGTTGAAATCATTAAACTTTAAGGTAATTAAAAATGGTTTAATAAATTTAATAAATCAATGTTTTGGATTAATTAATTTATTATTATTGATTTAAAATACTTTGTAAATGAATAACTTGATTATTAATAAAACAAAGTTTTATCTTAAGAAAATTTGAAGTTTGTATTCATTAAATTATAAGGAATTTAATGGATAATTTATTTATTTGATTAATTAATCATTTGGATTAATTAATAGATACTTAAAGGTTTAAACAAATAAATTAATAATTAAGATTAATTAATTAGAATAATTAATTTATAATTAAGGATTTTGAATTAGATATTAATTAATGATTAAGAATTAATTAATAAAGTAATTAAATAATTGTTAATGAAGGTCATTAACTATGGATTATTTAATAATTAATTAATGTAATTAATTTTAATAGTTAATTAGATTAATTAATTTAAAGATAATCATTATAGAATTTGATTTAAATAAATTACTTAATGGAAGTAATTAAGAATTAATTATTATTGTAATTAATTGAAGTTAATTTGATTAGTTAAGTTAATTAATTAGGTTTAATTAATTTAGAATAATCAAGAGATGATTTGATAATAATTACTAAATTGTAATTATTAAGGTATATTATTTAGGGAAGTAAATAATAAGATAATTACTTGAAGTAATTAATTGAATGATGATGTATTAATGAAAGTAATTTGAGTTAATTACTTTGAATAATTAATCAAGGGATTAATTAATAAATTAATTAAGGAGTAATTAATTTAGTTAATGAAAGTAATTAAGAATAGTTAATTACTAAAGGAGATTAATCAAGAGTGATTAATAAATATTGTTTAATTAAAGGTTAATTACTTAATGTAATTAATTTAATTAAGTAATTAATAATTAAGTAATTAATAATTAAGTTGTAATTAAGGATCATTAATTAATATAATTAATGATGTAATTAAGATTGGTTAATTAAGTAATAATTAATAAATGAAGTGATTAATTAATGTAATTAATTAAGGATAAATATAATTAATTATAGTGATTAATTTAATTAATTATAGTTAATTAATTAATGAAGTAATTAAAGGTTAATTACTATAAGTGGTTAAGGTTAATTAATTTGAGTAATTAATTAAAGATAAATAACTGGAAGGTAATTAAAAGATAATTAATCAAAGATGATTAATTGAAAAAGGTAATTAGAGGATAATTAATTAATTTTGTAATTAATTAATGTTTAAGTAAGAAGGATTTATAAAATAAAAATAATTAGTTTAATTAACTTTAAATTAATTAGAGATGATATAGATCATTACTTATGGATGGATGATAATACTAAATGCTTTGCATTTGATTGATATCTCTGATGAGATATATGCTATGTGATATGGATGTTTAGTTGAATTATGATAATATGGATTATCTGATGATATTGATAATGTTGATTATCTATTGTGAATTATCTTTCTAAGTGTATAAAGATAATTGAATTAAATTGTTTTAACCTTTAAAACAACTTGGCCTTAAAAGATACGTTTTGGATTTCGATGAGACCGGGATCGGGTTTCCGTATACCGGATTTCCAGGTCTGGAGACCCGAATACCACATCGATCCAAATTTACGTTAGGTCGTGAAATCCAAATGGAGCAAGTGAAGATGAAGATTCAGAGTGCAAGGGTTATTGTCGTTAACTCTGAGGGTGATTCCAAAACGAGTGTAACGAGATAATGCCTTCGGTTTCGTTCGAACCCGGAACGAACTTGTATGGATTGAATGCTTTCAGCACATCGTCAGGAGGACGATGAGCATTCTAAGATAGATGTATTCTGTTTTAAGGTAATCGTGACCTCAAGCCTCACAAACCGGGAATGGCTAAAACAGGGGAGGTGCAGCAAGGTTAGTGGGTAGCACCCAAGTAGGACAAGATTATCTCTGTCTAGAGGTCCCTTCTTCTTATTATTCGGCTGTGTGGGCAGTTGTGAGCTCCAACTGCTGGGATATCTTGTGCGGGAATTATCCAGTAAGGGATGTTCCGACCTTGTGTTGCAGGAGATTGGGAGTGATCCTCGGTACGGTGATCTAGGCCACGTACTGTGACGGGCGGTACCCCAGTAGCCCTGCCATTGAATGGAATCCAAAATCCAATAAGTGATAACGGACTTGATTGTATACCTATGTATGCTGGAATTTAATGAATGTAACAATTTCGGCTATTTCATATTTATTTGAAAACCCTAGACCTATTATAATACAATCGAATTTCCTATCAAATGTTTTGGTTAACGTAAGGTAAAAACTTACCCATGTTTATGTGTGGGAAGTCTTACGTGATACCTTTTCTTTCAAAAGGTTTTGAAGTTAAACAAGTTTAACCTGTTACTCACACCAGACCCATGTCTGACCCAAGTTGTTTATTTCTGATTTATAAACTCTTGGGTACTCAAATTTTTACGAGTAGCCAAGGGATTCAGGTTTAGTTTTGACGAGTAATCTGGAGGAGCAATGGAGCAGGAGGCTTCGGCGTTGTAGATATAGATAGTAGTTTTCCGCTGTGTTGATCTTTGTATTGATCTGTATTGTGTTGAGATGTAACAACTAGACAGATGTTTATAACTGTCTAGTATGTGATGTGTAATCTGTGTAACTCTGATAGATGATGTATATGATACTATGTAATATTTATGTGATATATTATATTTCATTTCGTTTCCGCTGTGAGTATCTGTTGTTGTTTTCTTTTCTCTTCTTCTCTTTTCTATTTCTCACCCCTTTCTTTCTTACTGTCGATGCGATTTTCCGGGAGTGGAAAGCCGGGTCGTCACAAAATATATCAATGATATTAGAATATAAGATGTACATACGTCATCATTTCGCAGAATCACATTTGATCGCTCGCTCGATCACACAAGTTCGCTTTCGAACTAGTATTGTCCATTCGACTTCCCTAATGCGGATTTTCGATATGGTTTCTCGACTAGAAGCCATCAGTCTCCTTGCATAGCCATATACTATGATAGAGAATTCTAGAATCAAGCCCAAAATCCATATCAAATATTCGCCATCAAGAATCGAATGAACAATCCTAACGCGAAATGGTGTAATTCACCTCGAACTTGTGTACTCAAACCTGGATCAAAGTAATTATGCGAATAAAACAGCATACATACAACTTATATATTTATTCCAACTTGTTAAATATAGTTTCATAAAGATGTTACTAAGTTAAAACATTTAAACTAAACTTTATCAAAATATTTTGAAGACCAAATTCTTTTCGAAACATTTCAAAAATCTAAATTTCATATTAGAAAAAATTAAAATTTCCTTATTCATTTACTTAACAAAACAGTTTCCACTTATTTAAATCATATTACTACATACTTCAAACATACACACCAAACTTATATACTTTATACTTTTCGAAATTTCTTAGCTTTGAAAAGTTAACCTTGATTTGGAAGTGCTCGAACCTTCAAAATAGTTGAAGAAATCATTTTCAATTTCAAGAGTTGGAAATCAGCTCAAATTAGTAAATTAATTTTAATAGATAGCGTTATATCAAATCCAAAACTCGAGGAACGAACACCGGCTTACTTCAAATCATTTCAAATATACATATATCTTTCGAGTATCAAATCTTACTTCGGAATTTGAAATCAAAATGGTTTCACAAAATCACTCGCATAGCAATGCTATTAAAGTGGCCTTTCCCTCACTCTGAAACTCGAAAATCAATGTCGATGATGCGTGCACTCATCACCGAAATTATTTTCCAGCGACATAAGTGAGTTCTGGACTTCTATTTACTCAAAACTTCTTTTGAAATTTCTTCGAAACTCATCAAAAACTTATTAAAATCATTTGAAACATTTCTTATTCGGAAAATACTTTTAAATCATATTATTATATATTTCAAAATCTTAAAACCAATTTCAAAATACCGGAGTTCAATTCTCGAATTTCAAATTTAAAATCCTTCAGTTATAAATCAAATTTCATATATAGTTTTTTTTTCAAAATTACAAATCCTTTCAAAACCTCAAATTATCATTTTTAAAAAAAGTATATAATCCTTATCAAAAACATTTCATCTTTATATAAAAATATGGCCATCCTTATCAAAATAAAAACTATGATGAATACACAATTTTCAAAAGACAATCAACCACAAACTTTCCAAGGGACGATTCAAGGATGGATTTCAAAGCAAAACAGAGATTCAAATTTAGAAGGACTCTAATCAAATAGAATTCTAATTCAAAGATAGGCTCAAACGAAGATAAGATAATTAAATTACCAAATAGAAGATGGATAAGCCTATATGAATCGCGGGCGACCTTAACTGGTCAACCGTGACTTCAGGAATATAATCGATGCGAAAATCTAAGGCAAATCGACCTTCGATTGCCAGAGATAGAATCTAAATATAGCAGAAGATAGAAAACATCGTAAACCGAGGATAAAGAAATCTCCGATGAATCAATGCCAATTATAATCATTCAAAGATTGGCGGAATCGCCACCCTATAAAGGTCATACAAAGTGGAGTGATGCAATGCTCCAAAATCAAAAGAATACAATTAGGGGAGAAAGGAATGGATTTCAGAACAAGTGGGAGCGTTCCAAAATTCAAAGGAATCTTATTCGATAAGAATCCAAACGAAGATTAGAGATATATAACCTATATCGATACAGAAAAATTCCCATAAAAATTTGGAAAGACTCGAATTCATAACATACGAAAACAGAAACATAAATATCTTTAGTTGGACAACTTTAGCTAAGCAAAAGATACAACAGAGTTTACTCAAAACAACTTAACAAACTACTGATTTTGCCATACTCAAAATAGATTCCTATCAACAATGGATCTAGATCAATCAAGAGAGAAGTTCAAAATTTTAGAGGATCCTAATCAAAGAAATTACTAACAAGGTGGATACGAAAGGAATGAAGTTTAAGAAATATTTTACTTTCAAAGCAAGGAAATTTATATCAAAATAATCTTTGAAAATTCTTTAAAAATCATTTGAAAATCATTTTATACTTCGAAAATACGTTCTCTCACAAAGAGATGATTCTGAGATTGATTTCACTTATACTAGGGTATTTCTACCCTATCTCTAATGAGTTTTTGCTCCGTAGGCTAAGGTTTGCCTAAAACCAAAGCTCTGATACCAACTGTAACGACCCACTATTTTGGACCATTCAAATCGACAATAATCCACACATGTCTGGCTTGAATAATTCAAAATAACAGATTGTAAATAAATTTGGAGCAAATGAAATCAAATACACAGAATCATAGACACAGAACATATCAGAATAACTCGCAGCGGAATATAAAAAAACCATAGTAGTTCATGAAGCTACTATAACAAACTCTCAAAACATAATACATAATATCTGCTTGAAAACATATACAATAGACATCTTAAATAAATAGAAGTTTATGAATACCAGAACTGAAATAGAACAACTGAACTGAAAGGAACAGATAACTAGACAAGCAGAATCTCCAGCGATTCCTAGCTCCAGAAAGAAATCCAAAGTTAAGTTGTAAATACTCAGGCTGACCCGAACGTAAAGTAAAACACAAAACACTCGAGTCAGGACAATATATACTTATATAATGTAAACCAACTCAAGTGAGCTGTAGTAGAAATGCACAATAACTCAAAGGATGCTTGGGATCGCCCATCCTTCAAGGATCAGTTAAACAATAAATTAAATACACCCCGTGGTTAAAATTTCAAAATGGTATTTTATTCTTCGAAATCAAATATCATTTCAAAATTCAATATCCTTCAAAAATCCATTTCAAAATATCAAAATATCATATTTCAAAATAGTTTATATTTCGAAACAAATTACTTTATTTTAAATCATAAAAATAAAGTTATTATTAATAATTAAATTATTAAATTTCCAAAATTTTAATCTTTCATTCGTTCACTTAAATTAATTAAAACAATGAAAATTCAACTTTTGCAGCATTTAGAAAATGCTACGGAAAGTCACATTTAAAACAGTTCAATTTAACAAAAGACAGCATTTAAAATGCTGTAATAGGGTTACATTAGTTTCAAATAAACTTAGTTAAATTCAACCATTATAACATTACAAAAATGCTATAATAGCCTTTAATTAAATTTAGCCATTTGGTTCATTATTATCAACTACAGCATTTACAGATGTTGTATTATCATTTACATTAGAATTAATAGCATTTCAGAGATGCAGTTAATTAACTTCAAATATTCAGTATAATTTCACAAACAATTATATTTTTATATAAATCATTTTTAACTTATAAAATCATATATAATCATTCAAATACCCTTATATTCATGATTTTATAAAGTTAAACCTCCATTCAAAAATCAAAATTTAATAATAATTCACTTATTAAATTCCAATTTTAAATTATAAATTCATTAAATTAAATTAACTTAACACTTAATTTTAAAATTTCAAAATAACTTAATTCCATTTTTATTTACTTAACTTAAAGTTCACTCTTAAGCCAAATTCACAAATTTCCAATTTTAGTTATATTTCAAAATTTCAACTTAAATATTCATTCATTTCACATTTTAACTTTATTCAAAATCATTAATATAATATAAAAATCATTTAAATTCACTTTAATCCAAATTATCATGAAGTTATCACATTTCATATTTACTTTTAATTCCAATTATCACCCAATTAAAATTTCCCAAAATAACTTACATTTCAAATTTTCTAGTTTTACCAATAATTTATTTCACTTATAAATTTTCAAAAAAATCAATAATGCTTACATAAATCATTTTTTATTTAGTTTAAATCAAATATTATAATATTTACATTTCAAAAATATTTTTAAGATTTTTATAAAAACATATTTTAACAACGGGTCTGTATTTCGTTTCTAGTCTAAGTAAAGTGATACGGGTAATATATCATTTCAACCCGTAATTTACAAAGATACCCGGGTTTGATCATTTCAAACCCGCAATCCCAAGTAAATGAAAATAATTGAAAATCATTCAGGCCTATCATTTCAGCCCATAACGATTTTCTCCTATTCTAAAGTCCGTTCGGGTATGTATCATTTCAACCCATAGTGATTCTAATCTAAAGGGAACTTGCAGTGTGATAAACTGATAAAAATAATAGAACAGCATAATATAACAGTAACATATAATATAATAGGTGTTTAAGCATGGGTGAACATCATAAAATCATAACATAGCAAGTGTAACATGATAATGCATTTTACAGATTCAAAAGGGGTCAATTCACTAGTTATATATGTGCATATTGTCTGGTGAGAATAACTCACCTGTATAAGCTGGAGATGACAACCAAATGCACAAATAAGGAACTTCAAAAGCACGATAACACAACAGTGATTTGAGAGTGGGAGAGCCAAGGCTAATTGCCTTGTTAAATATCAAACAAAACAAAAACAAACATGAATTACAAACCAAAATATTACAAACAATGCTAGGAATAACTATACAATTCAAAGCTAGAGCTTTTGCACTTGCATTCAACCACTTATACTTCAGCTATGGCCTGGAAAGACACTGTAATGGGATTGTTTTGGATCAGGTTTGGATCAAGTTCAGGTCATATAGGGGTCGCCATAGCAATATAAAGAGGAGATGAAGGATATGTGCTTGAATTTCAAAACAAGGCAACACAACTACAAGCAACAACAAGATTTCAAGGCCTAAATGGGTTCGACCAAGGGACTATTGGGCATGGCCTGATCTGGAAGGATAAACTACAGGTGCTACAGAGGTCCAAGGCTCAGGTTATGGCTGGTGGTGGTGGTGTTTGGCCGGCCAAAGTGGAGGAGAGAGGTGGTGGAACAAGTTAGGCTAGGCTATGAACATTAAGGTGGAGTTTTGTTTATTTTTAGGTGGATCTTCTTCATCAAGGGGCATGGCCATGGCTTGGGGCTGGGCTGGAGGAGGTGTTGACCAGATGTGGTGGTGGTGGAGGAGGCCAAGGTGGAGGAGGAAGGAGGAGCTGAGCATAGAAGGTGAGAAAACAAGTGCAAAATCATAAGAAAACAAGTAGAAATTGCATAGAAAAGAAGAAATTTTTTACCAAGCTTTACTTCAGGTTAATGGCCGAATTTTTTGGTGATTGAGAAGTTTAATTTTCGTGAAAATGAAGTGAGGAAGTGGCTGAAAGAATGAGAAAAGAATCGGCCAAAATTGATTACAAGTGGAGGTTGAGAAAATGAAAAGGTGGAAGGTAAAAGGACTTGGAATTTAAAAAGTTTAAAACCTTTCAAATTTCTATATTTTCTTTTCATAAGTTTAATTATCTAAAAATACATATAATTTCAGTCAAAATTCGAATATATAACAAATATACAAAATATAAATAAATAAATATTAATTATATATGATTAAAATAAGAAAATAGTATAAAATGAAAACTAGTCTAGAAAATTTGAAAATAAACAGAATAAACTTTGGAAGATTTATATGGACTTAGAAAATATTTATAAATAAATATAATAACACAAAAATAAAATGCATTCACAAAAATAAATAAATAAATTTTAATTAATTATAATTTAAATGAAGAAAATAGCAGAAAAATGGAAACTAGCCTTTAAAAATAGAAAATAAATGCAATATATTTTGGAAAATTTTTATTATCACTTTAAAAATATTAAAAGATAAAAATATACATAAAATAAAATATTAACACATATTAAAATAAAATATAACAAAGAAAATATGATTTATATAATTTAAAATAGGCAAAATAAAACAAATTATACTCAAAATTGAAATGTACGTAACTTTTACAATTTAACTCCGTTTTCAATGAAAAGAAAAGTAGTATTCAAGTTATTACATCTATTTTCATAATAAAAGATAAAATTTAAGAATTTAAATAATTTAAATTTGAAGTTTAAAAGTCAAAGTTTGAACAGTTTGACCAGAAATTCATTTTACAGTAAAATATTCAAATTATACTAGTTTGAACTATAAATCACTTAATAATCAACATTTATATTTAAAAATGAAATATTTGAAATAAACCATTTTAAAAATAATTTAAATAAAAGAAAGTCAAATTTAAAATATATACAAAAATTTAGGGCTGTTACACCTCGCCAATGAGACACTTTTGCTCCAGCATCCCTCTGCTGCGGGTTAACTCATTGCTCGCGATCGGCCCTTAAAGCCAACTATAATGAGCCGATTATAAGCCACCGAGTAGGCCGACCATAGCCTAGGCAGCTCATTACGGCGTTCGGCTCGCCGGCAACCGTGAACCTACTTTAAGTCCCAACATAAGGTGTGGCCAGCCAGGGGCAGTTCAACATTGACGATCGGCACCCACGCTAGCCGGCCATGGTAAATCGAATAATACCCACGATTATGGGCCATAATGGCCCGGGTAGTTACTGTGCGTGATCTCGGCTCCGAGTGTCTTAAGTACGGCTGTGGTAAAAAAGATAAACTCCCCGCGGAGGCGTAAGATTGGTGACAAATGTCTCCAAGACCCACAACTAGGGAAAGTGACTACAAAACCCGTTTGCCTCGAACTTAAGCACATCGCAGGCCTTCCGTGATTGGAAGTTTTACTTTTTATTGTATTTCTATCTTATTTAAAAAATTTCCTCCTACCCTCTATAACGATCCCCAAAGTACAGGACACAAAGTAGGAGACGCTCACCAATGGGGATAAGGACTCACAATGGGATGACAGGTCAATCAACTACGTTCCATACTCAGTCGTACAAGACATTCAAAGCTACCATCTACAACTGAGACATGAAGGGCAGTACTTTCTTCTCTTGTAAATAAATACATAGCTATAATTTATTCGCACATCACATTAACTTAGCAAGGTATGAAATTATATCTTAAGCAAGAAACTGGCATCAGACACGATGGAATCACAGGCATGTGCACAACTGTATTTCTTATGCAACACATCAAAATAACTAAGGCAGTCAAATATGACAGAATCAGCTTAAGTTAAAAAATTACAGGCTAAGAATAAAGTCGTTTGTTACCAATAACATAATTACAGCCTAAAAGTTACACTAATGTTTTAGAGCTAGCGTAAACAGCAATGTCAAACAAACCAAAAAGACATCCAGGTCGAGTCAGGGGGTCAGCTGCATCGAAGCTTCATCTTTATCCTGCCGGCCCTCCAAGATCTACTTAGCCATGGGATCGGAACTCTCAGCATGCTGGCCGGAGGTAGTCGGTACCTCGGAGGTCTCACCTGTCCAATCCAGAAGAAGAATCCATTAGATAAGCGATAAGCGGTCAGGTTACAAAAAGCTAAAAGAGAAGACTTACCAGCCTCTGCTCCTTGATCATCATCCTCCAGCTGCACACCAACCTCCTCAGCAGTAAGCTGCCACATACCCTCTTTCACCGCCACCTTCTCCTCCTTGGTGAATTGAGCCATAACCACGTCCATTCTAAAGGCCATGCCACCCTCCTTATCTGCATCGGACTTAGCCTCCTCCAAGGCCCTGAGATAAATCCTGGCCATGACTCGGGGGTAATCATCCATCCAAGATAAGTTGCCCTGTTTCCAAGTGCGAAAGTATATATCTTGAAGCATCTCATCCATTATCCCCTCATTCTCCTCAAACTCCCTTATTCGGTCCTCAGAAGCCAACAGCTTTGCAATGGTGGCGTCCCTCTCCGATTGGTATCGCGAGCTATCAGCCTGAAAGGTTTTCTCATCGCCTCCATCTCCTCCTTCAACTTGGTTTGAGCAAGCTCCGCAGCCTCGAGTTTCCCAGACATCTCCTGTACCTGCTCGAGATCCGCTTTCCGAACCTCATCCACCGTTGCAATAGCCATATCATCCGTTCCTTACAAGCGGCCTCCATTTTTCGCATCTCTGCCCTACTGGCCTCTTCCATGGTCTTCTTTAGTTGCCTAGATGCGGTCTCATGTTGAGAGATCTGGATGGCTTGATCAGCGAGTTGTTTGGCCTGGTCGGAAACCATTAAACGCAGTCGAATGTTAGCATTGCCGATTTCTTCTCCAGCCTTAACCAGTCGAGCATGATGCCCCATCAGCTTCCTGGTTTCCTCAGCAACCCGGTCAATGTTTGCCTTAGCTTCGTCCCCCAAGGTTACAACCCGAGTGGTAAGCAAATCAAGGTCCAGGGACTTGGCCTCGTCAAGCACCCTTACCATGGGATTACGAGGGAGAAGGAGCTCACCAGTAGCCTCATCAAAGGAAATATCGTGAGAACCCGGATCCAGATCCGGATGACCCGCAAACGAATTACGAGCTAAGCCAGGATGGTCTATCGGGGTAACGGTAGGATTCTCAGACGGGTGCGGGGAAAGAATAAGCTCAATATTCTCCTCTGTGGTATCCTGAAGAGGCTGAGTCGGGGCTGAGGGTCAGGAGGAGATTCCAACAAGGAGCGACTCCTCTTCTTCTTTTGGATATCCTCTTCGATAACTCCGAGAAGAGGACGGTAGCCGACTACGTCTCCAGGGCGGTCAGTCGGAGGCTTTGGCTTAGTGGAAGCCCTTAGGAGTTTATATTGTTCAAGACGGTGCCGAACACCCGATGTCTTGGCCACTTTATCCGATCCTGGGACAAAACAAAGTGTTACAAGCAGACGTTGAACTATAATTCAAGAAATATGTCAAGTTAGGAAAAAGTAAGAAGACGCTTTTGTTATACAAACCCTAGGGAGGAGTGGGATATTGCAATAGGTCCTGGATCTCATTCCAGGACGGGAGCTGACCATAAAATATTCTTAAGTCCTTATCATAAATGGAGTCTGCAGAAGTCAAAAATTCACCTTGAGTCGCGGGGGCTGCCTCAACTAGAACACTTTTGGAAGATGAGTCGGCACCGACTCCGACCTTGTCAACTTTCTTAGGCTCCTCTACCAGAGCCGTTTCTTCCTCCAGCCCTTCGAAAGCTAGGCGGAAAGCATCGTCCGTCCACTCCAGGATCACATCCGCTTGCTTAGAAGACAAAGCCCCAGCACCATCACCACTCTGTCCGTCGCCACCATCATCACCACTCTGTCCATCACCTTCTCTACCACTTCCACTCTGCGCCTCACCTCCTTCACCCTCGCCTCTTTCCTCCTCCTCATCTTCCTCCTCCGGAACGTATGGACATGTGTTGGGGGAGGGTCCATCGGATTTCTTCAGTTTCTTCCCCTCGGTAGTTGGATGCTTTGAGAAGGGTTTCCTTTTACTTCTCTTCGCCGTAGCCCCTCCTTTAGCTTTGGCAGCCCTCTCCTCAGTTGTGTCTCTCAGCTTGACCACAGACTGACGTGGCAGAATCAGATTGAGCCTCAGAAGAGTAGCGTTCCTGATCAAATAAGAAGCCGCCCTTTCCCCTTCCGGAATGACTTCTATTTCCTCAGCCATCCGAACCAGACGATCATTCTCTACAACCGCAAAGCCACCTATCGCTAGCAAGAAATAAAGCACGTAAGGAGGAGTATTGCAGTCAGGACAAAAATCATAAATGAGATTCAACTTACAACCAGAGGTGAAGCGGCGGAAGGAAACGAAGTCATCTTTGACAAAAAACCATTCCTTCTTGAACATGCTGAATTTCGAATATAAATCCAGGACTGGCTTGAAGGACACAGCCGACTCTAAGCTAACATACGGAGACCCATTCTTGTAGCCTCTCAAGTTGTACAAGTACCGGATTTCCCGGTTGGACGGAGGACGCCCGTATCTCCTCTGGAAGATAATAAACAAACTCACCAAGATAGCATAGGAATTAGGCTGAAGCTGGAAAGGGGCCACCTTCAAGTGTGTGATGAAGCTGACTATCCAGGCGTTAATCGGAGAAATGGCACCGCACATGCAATGATACCTACTATAGGAAAAATATCCTTCTGGGGGGTTATACGGCATCACTCTGTTCCCTGGCAACCTCATCTGCGCTCTATCAATCCTAAAAGATCTAGATATAGCGTCAAGCTGCTCATCTTTAAGGGAGCTGGGAAAGCAGTCAGGCGGTGAGTTCAAGAGTTCTTGCGGACCGTACCCGTCCACTGGCGATCTTGGGGTAGGTACATGTCGCCCCGGTTCTGCCCGGGCTGGGGGCACGATGGAGGACTCTCCTTTATCCTTAGATTTCTTTTTATCGGAACGGGTTTCTACTTTATGAGACATTATCTGCAAACACGAGAAAGCGTATCGTCAGAACAAGGAGTATAGAAATATAAATAAGCAAATACCTAACAATCTGGAGTCTCATTCGGTAATTCAAAACATAAAAGTGTCATTCGGTAAGTCGAGACGTGAAGTTCATCTGGCGCTTAAGCTCCTTAGGAGATCATTCAGTAAGTCAAGCATAAAGGTCATTCGGCGGAAGAGAAGCTCACCTGATCCGGCAATCCAACTGGTTCGGTGAAGTGATTGATTCGGCAGGCAAGAAATTGGTTCGTCTATTTCGGATAGTAGGTAATAACGAGAGCATAAAGCCCTTACTTATAGGCAAGCATAGGATGACCGGACCAGCTGATTCAGCGCTTGGGCCGAATGGAAAAATCAAAACAAAGCGTGACATATGCAGGCACATGCCCCACTTTGGGGGGCAAATGTTGGGCGTATTCTCACCACCGAACCACTCCCTACCGGACCAACCCACTTCTCCATGCCCTACCGGACCAACCCACTTCTCCACGCCCTACCGGACCAACCCACTTCTCCACGCCCTACCGGACCAACCCACTTCTCCATGCCCTACCGGACCAACCCATTTCTCCACGCCCTACCGGACCAATCACCTACCGAGTCACTCACCTACTCCCTCCACCGGATCAATCCACGCCTCCACCCATGGCCGAACCCAAGCACTACCGAACCAACGTTTCTAGGCCAAATTGCATCAGCCCAGGCCCATCAGCAACTACATACATCCAAGACCCCTACTCCCAACCTCACTCTATAAATAGAGGGGCAAGGGTACAACAATAGGGGACAAGTTGGAGAGCTCAAGAACGAACAGAACTCTCAAACAACTTTCATACACTTGTAATCAAAGCTTTGTACTTGTAATCTGAACAATAAAGGAGAATAAAATATAAAGTGGACGTAGGCACATTCTGGCCGAACCACTATAAACCTGTGTGTCTTTTACAGTTTAGTCCCTGCTTTTTACATATTTGCATAAAATATCCAAATCACTAAGAACAACAGAAAATCAACTAAATCATACGACTTGGAGGTGTTTGCCCAATTTTTGTGCAAACAGGACCCCAACTATAATGGGAGATAATCAGGAAATAGATAAACCGATGGATCAATGGACAGATCTAGAAAATAGAATACAGAATGTTAATGCTAAAGCTATGAATTCTATTATTTGTTCATTGGATCAAATTGACTTTAATCATGTCTCACATTGTCTAACTGCGCAGGAAATCTGGCACACACTTGAAGTGACTCACGAAGGAACATCTCAAGTCAAGGAATCTTGCCTTGCCATGCTTAGTAGCGAATACGAGAATTTCACAATGGCCAAGGAAGAAAATGTCAAAGAGATGTATGAATGACTTTCAAATATCATATACAAATCAAAAGCTCTTGGAAAATCATACACAGAGTTGGAGATAGTCCGAAAAATCCTCACAGTCCGTCCACGAAATTTTGAAGCCAAAGTCACTGCCATTCAATAATCGAAGGATTTGAAACAAATCAAAATTAAAGAACTCATCGGAAATCTCACCACTTATGAGCTATAAATGAAATTCAAGGAAGAACGAGAAGGAGGTGATACTCGAAAGAAATCAATAGCTCTTAAAGGAACAACCGAAAGTGAAGATGACGACGATGATGATGGAGCAGCAGAATTGGCACTGATAGTAAAGAGATTCAAAAACTGGAATCATAGATATGGAAATCCAGTTCTAAATCAACAATTAAAAAGCAGAATAGTCAAAGTACTAGACAACCCAGAAGAGCGGGAGATCATCTGTCACAAGTGCAACAAACCCAGCCACATCAAGTCCAATTGTCCTAGAAATCGACACGGCCAAGAAAAGAAATCGAAAAGAAGAAACTTTACAGCCACGTGGAATAAAAGTGATGATGATTATAAAAGCACTAGCAGTGAGAGTGAAAAAGAAGATATGTGCCTTCGAGGTGATATAACTGATAGTGATGATGACGAGCCAAATGAGGTATCAAAACTTACTCACTCAGAATTACTTATATATTTCCACGAAGTAAATGGCTGTTTTGAACGACTTAGGGAGAAGTACGCTAAAATTGAATCACAAAGAGATACTTTGATAGAATCAAATAAATAGCTTGATCAATTAGTTAAAAACTATCAAAGCAAGAGCCCTAAGTGTGATAACTGTCCAACATTCGAAGAAGAAATTAAAAAATCAAAAACTAAAATTGAATCACTTGAAAATGAAATTCTGATTTTGAAAGAAAGTGAAAATACTAGGAGAGAAAATTTTATTAAAAAGTACACACAATTATTGAACGAAAATGAATCTCTCAAAACACAAGTCCAACAATTGTCTACATCTTTAGGAAAATTTTCCAAAGGAGAAAGATCTTTAAATATGTTATTAGGGAAACAAACTGTCAATTCTGTTAGACAAGGACTTGGGTATAATCACTTTGAATGTATTAAAAGCAAAATTAATCAAGTCAAATACGAGTGCACAATATGCAGAAAAATTGGACACAATCAAAACATTTGCTAGTATAGACCCAAACACGTGAAAACCATTCCAATTTGGGTTCCTAAAGGCACAAATATAAAATCCCTTAAAGTCAAACAAATCTGGGTGCCAAAAGGAACAATTATAAATAGTTTTGGGTCTACTAAAACATATTTTTAAAAATCAATTGCCACTAACAACCATGGACCTATAAAAACAAATAGGTCACAAAAATCTTTTCTCGTGTAGGTGTGGTGGTAGGCTAAGGAACAACAACCGTGTTATCTGGATTCTTGCTGTTCCAGGCACACAACGTACGACAAATCTAAGTTCCTTAGCCTAGTACAAAGGTGGCAGAATCACAATGGGCAACATCAAATTATCGCAAAGGTAAAATAGGTAATGGTATATTTTGAACGATTTATTAAATGTGAAAATCTACACCATAATCAGATTTAATTCAGCCAGTTATGTTATAATGAATGTTGATGATGGTTCTGACTTATTCACAATTTTTGACCAATTATCTTTTTATGCTGAGAACACCACATGTATCTCTAGAGACTTTGAATTAGTTCATTTAGATGTGTTTGGAATAATGATGGTGTTGATGATAATACATTTAGTTATTTTACTGCTGACTCTATATTCACGGTTTTGTGGCGCGACCTAAATTCAAATTCAAAAGAATTTCATTAAAAAGCCATTAAAAATGATTTTACGATATTTTGTTGCAACATCACGGTCTGGTCTATAACATCCAACTAATGATAATCTTGAGTGAAAGAAAAATTCAGATGCAGATTACACTGGTAATCTAGTTGGTAGAAAAATTACTAGTGAAACGTGATTTATGTTTGAGACATTCATTAGTTGTATCACATTTTTCAAAGAAAAATCTGCATATTTTTCATTTCAAATAATTTTCAATTAGCAGACATTTTTTTAAAACCCCTTTTAGAAAATCATTTTTGTTGACCTTATTTCAGATTAGTCATTTTGGATAATTTGATTTTATAATTATTTTTGGATTTGATTTTAAATGACTACATTAACTAATCTGACTCCCTATTGATTATCAAAAAGATAAATAGTGATTGAAAAAGTGATGAGCGTTGATATTAATCATATATTATAACCTGAGACGGTATATTTAGTAAATTTCTTTAGAAATTTAAACAAGATTTATAATAACTTTTGATGGGTAAAAATTCCATGACCATCTCTACTTCTATCATATTTCAAGTGACCATCACTCATCAAAATCCAATATAGTATGTCAATATATGGTATTTTAAACGGGAAATCATTCGTTTTTCATTTTCTTATATTTTTTAGCAATAAAAACATCCAAAGTATTCACTCTCATTTAAAAGTCGTCACGGTTATGCATGGGTGAATTACTTGGAATTTTTGATTATGTGCTTCCATGCTCATTTAAAAGTCCTTACAGTTATGCATGTATGGAACGCGTATCAAAATTGATTGATTAAGTAGACAAGTTGATTCTAATCCCATTTAAAAGTCCTCACGGTTATGTGTGGTTAGAAGATGCTTGAAATTCATTTTTTATAAAAATTGGGAATACTACTAATCTCATTTAAAAGTCCCAACGGTTATGCATGGTTAGTAGATATTCAAATTCCTGATATAAATATACCACAAATAGACATAGCTATATGGTTTTATATGATGACATTATCCCTATCATTCTAAAGTGGAATATGCGTCAAATAGAGTATTTATGATTTTTGTTTGATTTTTTATTGAAATTTAATATTTATACTCAATTGAGTATTAATATTGTATTAATGTCTATCACTTTATCTCTATTTTTCTAACACTATTACTCTTTTGCTGAGAACAAAAAGGGGAGAGAAAAGTTAAGATTTTGGCAAATAAAGGTCAAATATTTTATTTTGCATTTTTTATTTGCATCTAGGCTCATTTGTAAATTTTTATTTATTTTCATGCATATATGAAGGGGGAGCTTTGTGTAGAGAGGGAGCATCCAAATAGGGGGAGCAAATTGAATGACCAAATACATTTAATAAATTAAAAATCTTAAATATATATTTGTTATCATCAAAAGGGGGAGATTGTTGAATATGCAAGTATATGATTTTTGTTTGATGATAATAAACATATATATATATATATTCATTTAAATATATTTGTTAATGCACTATTTTATTTTTCATAGGGATGAGCATTGTTTGGTTCAAACTGAATTAACCGACCGAACCAAATTGGTTTGGTCGGTTTGGTTCGGTTGTCTTTGCTGTTTGGTTGGATTTGGTTTTTATTTTTAGTTTAATTTGGTTTATTGGTTGGTTTTGGATTTTAACAAGAAAACTTCGGTTCAACCGATATAACCGAAGAAAATCAAGAGGCATTTCAGTTTTCACGGTTCAACCGATATAACCAGCTGAATGTTGCATTAAATTAGTATTTTCAGTTAATACTAAGCATTGATCAATATTCTGTTGCATATACCATCATTGCGTTCAACTATATATTTCATGTGCAAGATGATTTATATTTAACTTAGTTAAACCACAATAACCGAACTAACCGACCGGACCGAACCAATTTAATTTGGTTTGGTTCGAGTTTGGTTTTAATTCAAATTGGTTTGGTTTGGTCTGGTTCAAGTATTATTCGGTTTTGAATTGGTTTCAGTGTTTGGACATAAAACCAAACCGAACCGACCGTTTGCTCACCCCTAATTTTTCACATAATTAAATAAATATTTGCTGAATAAAATAAATAACACAGAATGTAAATTCAAACGGATATTTTATTCAAACAAATATTTATTACAATTTTGAATAGTACAAATTTGAGCTCTCACTATATACACACAATTCCAATTACAATACAATTTTGATTACATCACAATATTCCATTTACATTTGCACCTCACTACATTTCACTCATTCACTCGTATTATTCTTCAACTCTATTCCAGATTGAATCCAACATCTGAGTTATCTGCAAAATATACAGTGTAATGACCCGTAAATTTTAACTTTTTTAATAACGTAATTAGTTGAAATTTTGTGAAATTTTAAATGATAAAATTTTGAAATAAAAATTTCATATTTGGAATGCGTCTAATTAAACATAGCAACTAGTAAATTTTCATCCGAAAATATGAAGTTTATTTTCGTGCGTAAATTTATTCAGTTTAATCAGTTAGGAATTGATGAAAATAAAATGTTTTCGAAACCCAAATATTTTTATATAGAAAAATTCTAAATCATCTTCTGAGCAAGACGTCATTTTTCGTTTTTCCAAATTCGGACTTCTTTAGCTCCGTCGATCTTATTTTTCTACGTTTTTGCTGCATTTTTCGCTAGTAGAAAATTCAAATTTTTATAATTCAATCATACCACTGATATCTGTGTACCGTTCTGATCGCCTCGTCGTACAGATCTTAACGGTATATTCACTTCTGTGTATTTTGGTGTCCGGTACATGGCGAAACCATGATACGGTTAGCCGTATCGGATCGTATTCAGGCCTTTTATTTTCCATTTCTCTTCCTTTTGTTCATTTGGCCCTGTTACTTTCATTCGAGATATATAATAATATTATGTAGCATAACTTACTCACCTTTTTGTTTAACCCGTTCATGCCCATTCTTTTGTGAAAAAAGGAAATAATATATATACTAAAATATAAGATAAGATGCTTCATCTTCTTTTGCATGGGAACCTGTTCCATTGCCAGCCTTTCAAGTTTCCATTGGTAACCTGAACATACACTCCTCTGTCTTCCTTTTTCTCTCTGATCTAGAAAGCTTCAAACATTATTTTCATTTTGACACATATATTTCTATTTGAAAATTTTCAACCTGATTGCTACTCCTATATAGCCTCTTTGTTCAAGCATCCTCCTCCTATCCACTTTTAACGTGAGAAAATACCTCGCAACCAACACCGCCTTCCGCCTCCGCACCTACCACCATAGCTGCCACGCCCATGGCTGACCCACCCAAGCACCTCCAATGCACAACCACTCACGCAAGCACAGCCGTTCCTACCCACGTTTTCCACAAGCATCTCCATCCCTCTCTCTCAAGCACGGCAACAGCCTCCGGCCTACCTCCATGGCCAATCCCAGATCCGCCCCTCTACCGAGCACAGCCCCACGTGCATGCAACTTGCCTCTGCTAAGCACAACATCTACCTCCGCCCATCCTTGCCGCTTCTGTCGATCCTTGATGATCATCTGATGGTTCGGCCTTCCTCCCTGCAAACGTATGTTTTATACATATACTATATTTGGTTATGGTCTGGTATATATAGGGTTTCTAAGTTCTATGTATATATTGTATATCTCATATATATTTGTATATTTGTTAGTTATAAGCATATGAGCTTTGTTTTATAAAGTAAATAATGTTTATAAAGGTTCAAAGTTTTATATATGTTTAGTTTCATATTTCGAGTTACAGTATTTGATCTCGATTTATATTTTTATTTATTTAGTTAGATAGAAGCTGCTTATTAGTATTAATAGGGTTACATAAATATATTTTTTGTCCATTGTGCTATTTCGATTTGATATGTATTTTGTCCATTGTGCTTATTAGTTATATAGCCTGTGAGTTGTTTATATATATATATATACGGAGTTGAGGTTTAACTTTTTATAAAAGTTATGAAAACTATATGTTTATATGGTATAGTATTACATAAGCTTTGTTTTATATTATCTGTTGCTTAATTATGATTTACAAAGTATATTATATTTTGAACTTTCTGAACTTACTTTTATTAAAATGAATACATGTTTTAAATTACCGTCGATTATAACTGTGATGATTTGCGTTTGTTATATTTTTGAATAGGTTTATATAATATACAGTTTATATTAATTGTTTTGAAATAGATTTCGCAGCACATATGACTATTCGGTCTGTCATGTGTTAGTTTATAGACATTGTGTAAACTTTATAAAGTGTGGGTTGTGACTTGTCATAGCTGAGACTAGCTCACCTACTAATAAGTCTATATTTTATGTCAGGCTAAGTCTATTTTATGAGTCTACTATTGTAGTTGCAGTATTGGTTTTAGATATAGCATGTTAATACATATGTTTTGTTTTTTTTGAATATATATGCTAGTTTGTTTTCGGTTTGTATATATTTTACTATACGTTTGTTTATTTATTGGTATATATTGTTGATTTCAAAATATTTTACGTATCCAAGTTTATATATATTACAAAGTCTGATGTTTGAAGTTCTTATATCATGTTAGTAATATATATTTATATAGGTGGCGAGTTTATACTGGTTGCAATGTTAGTTTATATGTATTTAAATAAATGTAAGTTTGCAAGTGGTATTTGCTGTTGCATATGTACATTTGTTTTTACAATAAATTTTGATTTGAAGGGTATAATAAGTCTATAAGTTAATATTTATGTTTAACTTGTTTATATGGATATAGATAAGTTAGTTTCTATAAACCAATATATTTGGAGATTTTATTTATTATGTGTTTGAAACAATATTGATTTGAACAAAATGTATATATATATTTATTTTAAAAATCTTATTTCGTCAATCTCTTGTCCATCTTGACTGACCATCTCAATGTCGATTTTCGCAGTTGTTTTCTAGCCTTATTGCTTATCTGTGCACGTATCCGTATCAGTTACTTCCCCTTTCTCATCGTTCTCTAGCCTCGAAAGGTGAGCAATCACTCACTATTAATGTTCTTTTATCTATTAAATTTGATTTCAATTGAAACGACAATTGAAATATGCTGTTGTTAGTTATGTACACTGTTATATATGCTATTACCTGTATCAGTTCACCTGTGACATCTGACACCATTATCTGTTAATTATACGATGATAATCCCGTTTGGTTGATAATTGATTGATTGTTTGTTGTTTATATTGGATGTAAATTGTAATGTATAAAGTGATAAATATTATGCAATTGAAATTGACGTAGGATAGTTAATATTTTGAATTGACATATGTGTTGAATTTGATTAGTTAAATTTGTACAATATGACCCCTTAAATGTTTAATTAATTGATACGTAGAAAAATGGTTAATTACACTTGAAATATTTGAATTTATGTTGTATTAATTGATGAAGTATGAAATTTAGTGTAATAATCTTTAATCTACATGAAATGATAGTGTAGATTCTAGAAATAATTATATTAATTTACATAAACAACAAATGTAAATTAATACGATTATTTCAAGATTATTTGAATTGATTATTGGATTGATATTGATTGTTGTTATTGCTTGTTTATTTACTTTGACACCATCCCAGTTATCACACTGCAAGTTCCCTTTGCTACGTTTTGATTTTGAATTGAATTGAAATCGGGTTGAAATGATAAATACCCAAATGAACTTGACTTAGAATAGAGAATTAAATAAAACCCGATGGGTCAATAATTTGATTTAAAAATAAAATGAAGATTTTATTTGAATAAATAATATGGTTTTGAAATGAAGTTGGAATTTGAATTTTAATGAAAGGAAATGTTAATATTTAATAATCTGAATCAAAATATTAACATAGTAGTTGATGAAAGAACGTTGTTTTAAAATTTGGAATTATTAGCAATTAAGTTGAAATTATTTAACAATGAAGTTTTGAAATTAGTTAATTATTAAGTTTTGAAATTATTTAATAATTAAATAAGATTGAATTATTTAATAATTAAATAAAATTGAATTCTTTATTAAGTGAAATTGAACTTCTTGAATAAGAGAAATTAAGTTTCTTTATTAATTAAGTTTTGAAATTGTAACTAAGAAAATAATTAAGTGAAACTGAATTTCTCTAACAAGAAATAGAAAGTGTTTTATTGAAATTAATGTAAGACTTGAATTGTAAAGAATTGGATTTGATGAATTTAATTTAATGCAAATTTGTAAGTTTTGATATGATGGAGTTGAACTTAAATAATTAATTTAATAAATTGGAAGTTAAATAGAAATTGTTTTGAATGATAAATTAACTTAATGAATATTGAATGAAATCGATAAATGAACTTAAATTGATTTGAATGTAGATTAAATCGTTTTAAATGATGTCGGAATGAAGCTTATATACGAATTTAAATGAATATTGGAATGGTTTTAATTAAAAATTGAAATTGTATTATAAGATTTTGAAATGGTAATTTGGAAGTTTTGAAAGTAAATTATGGGAATTGTTTTAGAAGGACAAATGGAATGTTGGTTTACAAATTCTAATTGTAATTGATTTGATTTGATTTTGAAATTTATTTAACGACCAATCGGTAAATAATTACGAAGGTTATTAAAGGAACCGGAATCGATTAGGGACATACTCACTGTCTAAACCAAAAACCACTTTAATAACTATACGCGGAGTATGATCCAGAATGAAGTGGTTGGATTGATGAACGCGATGACCGAAGAAATAGAACGATAATGGATAGCCTTGACACTTGTGTCAAATTGGAAATGACTAAAACAGGAGCCGTGCCGGGCCAAACTGGGTCAGCTACCTCGAGCGAACACACTTCTTCGAAAACTACTCATTACTTGTTGTCGATTGGTCCACCCTTGATTTGGGAGTGTTGTTTCGCGGTGTTGCGATCGCTACGGCGATGCGTTCTCACCAGTCCAGATCAGGCAAACGGTAGTTTCACTACCTTGGGTATTTCCTCATGTGCCTTGTCATACTTGTATCCCTATATACGCAACCACTACGATTTGTTTTGTGTTATACCTATGGAGTACTCCCTGATATCCCACTAGTTTACGGTGGAGTTTACAGTGCTGTATAGACTATAACGCTTATATAAAATGTGTTAAGGGGGATAATGGTAACGCCTTCACACTATTTTGATATTTTATATTACTGATAGGCATTATCTACTTATCGTACACTACTACATAGTAGATAGTTTAACGGATCCTTAAAGGATGGTTATTCCAAACATCCTTTGAGTTACTTGTATTTCAGTTGCTATTTCACTTGAGTTGGATTTATTGATATAAGAATGTTAATCCTGACTCGAGTGTTTTGTGTTTTGCTCTACGCTCGGGTCAGATTGAGTGTACCAGTATTCTAGACTCACCTTTGGAGTTGGAGCTTCACTTGGAGATCCAGCTATCTATCCATCTTTCAGATATTTAGTTGATTCCAATGATGTATTCTGATATTGTATTTGATTATTGTATTTGAGACATCTGTTGTACCTTATTTAACTCTGATACGTATATAATAGCTTCATGAACTACTATCTTTTGTTTCCGCTGCATTTATTACTCTGTGTCTGTGATCTGTGATTATTTATTTACTGTATATGTTCAGTTTTGCCAAATTTAAATTAACAATTCGGTATTTTGAATTATTCAAGTCCGACATGTGCGGATGCGAATAGTCCAAAATATCGGGTCGTTACAATTGGTATCAGAGCTTTGGTAGCTCTAGGCAAAACTTAACATATAGGGTAAATGTATTTACAGAATCACTCTCATTTGAGTTTCAATCTCTTCCTTTTGACTCAATTCCTTTGAATTTTTGGAACGTTCCCTGCGTTTTTTAAAATCCATTCGTGTCCCTCACTATTCGCCTTCTAATTCTGGAGTATCCAATAACTCCACTTTGAATGACCTTTATAATGAATCCGCGGTCTCGCCAATCTTCGAAATTTTTCTAAAGGGGTGAAACTCCTTTACAATAGGCATCGATTTACTGGAGATTTCTGTATCCACGGTTTACGATGCTATCTATCTCCTGCTATGCCTGAATTCTATTTCTTGAGATCAAATGTCGATTTGCCTCGAAATTCTACATTGATCTTATTCTTGAAGTCTCGGTCGGCCCGGTTAAGTTGCCCGCGATTTATATAAACTTATCCATCTTCCTATTTTGTTATTTAATCATCTTACCTTTGTTTCAAATCTATCTTCGAATCAAAATTTTCTTTGATTCGAGTCCAATCTCTATACGTGTCTTGAAATCCATTCTTGTATCGTCGAGCGAGGAATTGTATTGTAAATTAATATTAAAAATGTTTTATATATTGTGTTGTTTGAGGTTGTTGATGCTGATTTGGGTTTTCGATCGATTCGTCTGATCAACGCTATCGATAGGATTTCCAAAACACTTGAACAGAACAAACTGACACAATATTGTTTACAAATTTGGTAAATGAAAGAGATTTGGTATAATTATATTATATATATATAAGTATAACTTTCTGAAATTGAATTGTTAACTGAATTGGTTGGTTAAAAATGATAATATTTGATTTTCATTTATTGTTTTATAAACTACTAATTTTTCCAACATAAAAATAGAGACAAGTTATAAAATATGGTTTATAAATTGATATAGAGTCTAAAATGAATTTAAAAGTTTGAATTTAAGAATTTAATTTCTGATAATTTCAAACTATGGTTTTAAAGGTTTAAAATGCACATTATTTAAAGGTATTTTGACTATAATTTGTTTCCAAAAGAATTTTAATGTATATTATTTAATGTATTTTCAAATAGGAACCGTTTTCAAGGAATTTTAACTGCTTTAATCAGTGCTCTTCTCTTTGTTGCTGGAAAATAATTTTGGTGATGGCGACCGTATCATCGACATTCATTTTCGAGTTTTGAAGTGGAGAAACCATTCTGTAGCTTGCTACGGTTTTGTTTTGGAAAAATATTTTGATTCGAATTTCTTAAATATGACTTGATTTATATATATATATATATGGGTATTTTATTTTAAATTTAATTTGATTTAATATATATAGTATATACTTAATTATTTCTAAAGGGTTTGAAATTAAACGGAAATTTAATTCTTAAAAATTATGTTAAAGGATGTTTCCAATTATAAATAAAGCTAAATTTTGGATAAATGTTTAAACTTGAAATAATTGAATTTGAAAATATTATTTGTATAGTACTAAATTGCATTTCAGTATAACTTACCTAAATTATTCAGAAGTTAAAATGTAATTGGATAATATACAATATAAAATGATTTTATAAATAAAAATTTGAGTGTTTATAATAAATATTATACACTTAGATTTTAATTATAAAAAAATGCTAATTAAGATGATAGAATAATAAGTTAATTGAATGAGATGAATATAATAATTTTGTTCTAAAAGAATTAACAAATTGAAATTAGATCAACTTATGAAAATACCTTAAATTTAAACCAATTATTGAATGTAAATTAATTTAAATTGAAATTTATATGGTTTAAATTAATTTATATGGTTTAAATATATGTAATAAGATATATTAAGTGAAATAAACTTAATCATAATTTGGGATAAAAGAATTAAATTTGTTGAATAAAATATGAGTACAATAAATGATTATACAAATGGATGATTTAGAAATTGTTAATTTATGATGACTAGATAGTAAGATAATGAATTTAGAAATAGATAGATTGATTTAACTTAAGTGAACTCAAAGGGATTTAACCAAATTGTTAAATATTAATTAGTTTAAATTGAAAATTTATATGGTTTAAATTAATTGTTTTACTTGTATTCCAATCTATTTTCTTTCTGGTTGTTTCTATTCTCATACCTCCTTCCTTTTCGGGGACGAAAAGTTTTGAGTGGGGGAGAGTGTAACGACCCGTAAATTTTAACTGTTTTAATAACGTAATTAGTTGAAATTTTGTGAAATTTTAAATGATGAAATTTTGAAATAAAAATTTCATACGTGTCTGACTAGGGGACGAACTACGGTGGTGTAGTTCGAGAATTCGCAACTCAGTGGTTGAGTTGTGGCAGGATTTTGAGCGTAGAGTTAGGTTAGTCGATAGCGGATGTCGCGAGTTTACGTGTGTAAGCGTCTGACTAGTTAATTTCTAGTAGAAACCTTTGGGGCAACACGTAGGTAGGGTTTTGTCGAAGCTGGGTACTGTGTGTTCTATTTTTTGCTTTTAATATTCTACAATTATCTATTCTGCTATTAACGGTGCTGCAATTATTTTATATACTTCCGCAATAAATTTTTATAATTAATAGTGTCACCCTATTCACCCCCCCTAGGGTGAAATCGATCCTATAGATTCGAGATTTTAGTTTTATTTGGTTCATTTAACATATACTTATAACAAGCATCACTTTCTTTATAGGAGAAATAAAGGCATCTATCTCAACTAAAGCATGCCTCCTAAAAAAGGCATTATAGTAAGAAGGGTGATCTATTACTACGAACAAATTTTTAAAGGTCCTGGTATAGAGTGGAATTCCCATCTCGTTATACAATTTGATTTGCCCGACTAGTGTAGAACCTTTATTATTGAACCCAGTAAGGGGTTACAAGCTGGTTCAAGCTTCTTTGCGAGGATATCCATTTAATCGAAAACATTATTAAAAATCACATTTACTGCATCTATATTGTTTAACAGGATTTAGACACTGAGGATAATTCGATATGAGTTGTAATCGTTAATGAATCATTATGGGGATGCCTTTCCCTTCTTAGAACTTTACATTTTATTATCATATTTGGAATTTGGACGGCGCTTTTGTACATCTTTGCTGGTGGTTCTTCTCCCACCGAATAGATTCACTCCTTAGCTTCACATATTTACCTATTCCTCACTCATTTACTCATTCCTGCAACAATGAATGGCATTAATATGATTAATCAAAGGTGGAAAACTTGGTGGGGGATTACCTTCCATGAAGTTGGAATTATTAGTCAAGGTCATCATTATTAGGTCTTGGGTATTTTTGATCTTTTTTGAAAAATTTCTTAAGTGATCCCTTTCTTATCTTGCCTTGAATGAATCCATCCAACACACGATAGTCATCAGTCTTTTTGTCGTTCATCTTATGAAAAGCATGTAATAATCTCCACCCTGTTAGGTTTTGGGTTCATCTTTTATTTGATTGAAGTTGGATATTCTATCTCGTCCTTTGTTACAACATAAATGTACGAGATAGGCTGGTTTAAGTCAACATTATTTGCTCTTGACGATTCATCCCACTTCCCTTTTTTATTAGGGTTCAAGAAACCTCCTCTTTCTCTATACTGGGATTTATTCTTCTCACGAAAGGTTTCGTCATTCGAACAAATTTATCCACATGGAAATGAAAGTCTTGTAGATCCTTACACCAGTGAATATACAGTTCTTTCCAGAATGGGGTATTTTCTATTAATCCAGACTTTACGGCCATCAGCATTTCCTGGACACTTACCCTTTCATCTTTTTTTGCTTTAATGTTGAATCTTTACAAATACTCCCTCAATAATTCTCCTGGTCTTTGCTTTATATTTGCTAAGACACTGGCATCCATGGTTGGATCTTTAGAACTACAGAACTGTGCAGACAATTCATAAGAAAACTGCACCCATGAACAAATGGATGTCTATAGATGGTACCATTTTGCAGTTGTACCAAAGAATGTAGTAGGGAACAATCTGCATCTCACTACCCCTAAAGCATTGTAAATGTCCTTTTTGGTTTCAAAAACTAACAAATGGTCATCTAGATTAACTGATCCATCATATTTGATTGAAGGAATTTTGATACAATAAGGCAATGGAACATCCATGATTTCATCGGTGAATGGGACTCCCTTTTATTGAATTTGGGATCCATTGTTCTTTTTCCTCTTACATTTATCGTATCTATGATCACCTTGTTTTCTAAATCTCTCAAGTATGTCTCATTATCCTTATAATCTTTTCATTTTGGTTTGTATTCTTTCTTTGAAGTCGAACTAGCTACTGCACAAGTGAAGACTGTAGTTCTTCATTCACCTTTTAGCCATTGGTTATTGGCTTCTACTTCTTTTCCCAAGTTTAAATTTGGCTTTATTCGGACCTTTATAGCTTTGTCTTTTATTCTAAGGCTTAAAGTGCTTTTGTTAACATTTTTGCTTCTTAAAAATGATGCATAAATGTTTCTCTAGGGTGATTCAGCTTCCTACCCATCGTCTCCTTTCTTCTCTCAGACATTTTTGATGACTTTTGAGAAACTATCATCTCAATTTGCTCGTACATGGTCTGAAGCTGCTTCTGTATAGCTTTGATGCTAGTATCTTCTTCGTAATGACTACTAGCACAAACGCTTGTCTTGTTTCATTGTTCTTTGTTTCGAATTGAGGAGTTACATTTTCCTCGAGGCTACTATGATGCAAGGTCTCTTGCTCTTGCTCATTGATTTTCTATAGTGTTCTTCCCATTTTCGTAAAAGTAAAGGTTAAATAGGTAGTTTATCCCCTAAGTTCAATTCTCAGTGAAAGCATCATAAAACTTTAGGTCAATTTTTGGTCTTCACTAATATGCATTGTCCTCATAAGTTAATGATACTTGGGAAAGCGATAGCCTCTTGGACAACTACAACATACTTGATGCTTATGATGGTCAAGTATTCAAATGGGCAATTGTTGAAGTTATCAAGTCACAAAGTCAAAATTCAAATTTGACCTAATCTCCTATAATAGTCCGAAAGTCAAGATTTTATTTATGCCTAGGAAAAAATGTAAATGAAAAAGAAGCATAATCCGTAATATGCCTCTTTATAGTAAGGGATACATGCCTATTTATAGAGAAATTGGACCCTTAGGTCTTTAACAAGTGACACTTGTAGGAGATAAATGGTTGTGATTTACTTAAGTGACACTTTGTCGACTTGACATGTGGCATGACTCATTCTAAATTTCTTCATGATGACATGGCATAGTCAGATCAACTAGGAAATGTCATGTAGCCAATTAGAGCATAATATTTGGGCAGTTTATCAACATGCGATAAATATATAAATCTCTTGACATATGATAGTTGTACGAACCCAACATGCAATAGCTATGTGACCTTCAACATGTGGTAGCATTCTAATCTTCATCAATGGTGACTATATGAATCTTAACATGCAGTAGCTCAACTTCAACTTGCAATAACTTATCTTTACTAACTTATAGCGGCTTCATTTATCAAATTACGATTAGCCTTATATCATCAACTTGTGATAGCCTTATATTATCAACTTGCGATAGCCTTATATCATTTACTTGTGATGGTTGGGCTAATATACAAATTGCAATATCTTCATGTCATCAACATGAGCTAGCTCTTTTAATCTTCAACATGCATAGCTGTGTAGTATTCAATTTTCCATAGACCACTAATTTTCAACATATGATAGCTCTTTAACTTTAACAATATAAATGACTTGGTTACTTCAACTTACAGTAGCTTCAGCTTTGTTATCTTGCGATTGGTTTGATATTATCATCTTGTGGTAGCTTTAATATTATCATGTGATAAATTCTTTTATTTTCTACATGCAATACTCCTTATCCACTTATGATAGCTTTATTCCTTCATCTTGTGATTACTTTCTTTTATCCATGATAGCTAATTCATACCAACTTGTGATAGCTTCAAGTACTCAATACGCGGTGGCTTTTTCATCAACCTGTGACAACTTAATATTTTGGGTATAGCTTAAAGGTTTTCTATCATCATTTGATTATGAATCATTTGACACCCGTGAGTTATGTCTAAAACAAAAAACGACCAAGTTCCCCTTTAATGGGAGCAAAGAAAGAGTTAGCAAACTCTTAACTCTCGTACATACTGATGTATGTGGCCTAATGCCTATATTGGCAATGGATAATTCGACTTACTTTGTAACTTTTACTAATAATTTCTTGAGACTAGGATCTGTACATCTTATGAAGAATAAAACTAATTTATATGAGAAATCTAATGAGTATAAGAACAAGATTGAAAATTAGATGAACCTTAAAATTAAAATAATTCGATCTGATCGAGGAAGTAAATGTGTTGGACCAGAGCTTCAATGATACATAAAAGATAACTGGATTATCTCTCAGATTACTCCACCCTATACTTTGCAACATAAGGATGTCTTGGAAAGGAGTCAAACCCTATTAGATATAGTTTGTTCCATAATGAGTAAGTCTGCGTCACCTCTTTCCTATTGAGGATTTGTGCTAGAAACCATAATGCATATGTTGAATTTGATACATAATAAATCTTTGCCTAAGATGCCATATGAGATGTGGCATGGAAAGAAACCCCACCTCAATTATTGAAGATGTGGGGTTGTCCAGCCTACATTAGTAACATTGGCCCTAACAAACTTGAGGCAAGATCGGCACTTTGTAAATTTAGAGGATATCCCAAGAACTCTAAGGGATATACTTTCTATAACATGGAGAACAAAAGGTTAATGTTTCTCCACATGATGTCTTTTTACAAAATGTCATTTCTATTAGAAGAACTTAGCAGTAAAGCTACAAACTTGGATGATATTTGAGAAATAGACACAAAGGCCGAACCAGTAGAAGAATCAAAGTCGCCATTATATAAAAACATGCAACCTATTTGAAGGTCTAATAGGGAATCTTGGACACCACAGGGATACTACAATTTTCTTGTGAATTGCGAGAAAGAGAACTATATCTTAGAAGAAGTCACTCCTCTCTTATTCTAACAAGCACTGTAGAGTAAGAACTCTGCACTTTGGCTTGAACCTATGAAATCCGAAATGGATTTCATGTTTGACAACAAAGTTTGGACTTTGGATGACATGCCCAAAGAGATGAGACCCATTGGCTACAAATGGTTTTTTAAGAAATAGCTAAGTGCAAATGGAGAGGTAGAGACCTATAAGACAAATCTAGTAGCAAAAGGTTTTTGTCGGATTCAAGGAAATGATTCAGCCATAGTCATGCTTAAGTCCATACATATGCTTACAATCACCGCGTTCTATAATTGTTAAACATGGCAGAAGGTTGTGAAGATGCTATATCTAAATGGTCATTTACAAGAGACTGTTTACATGTCATAGCCTAAGGGTTTTGAGGTCAGTAGGAGTGAAGGAAATGCATGTCAATTGTTAAGATCAATTTGTGGTTTTAAGAAAGCTTCAAGGAGTTAGAATAAGTGCGTTGATAAGTAATCAAACGGATTGGTTTTTAACAGAGCATAGAGGAAGCTTGCGTATATAGGAAAGAACATGGAATTTTTATAATATTCTTAGCCTTATATGTCAACAGTTTGCTTCTGATTGGTAGTGACATTGCGTTGTTACAGTCGGTGGCAGCATGGTTGTCCAAGAAATTCTCCATAAATGATTTTACCAAAGCAACCAACATACCTGGTATTAGTGCCCATAGAGATAGATCCACGTGGGGACTGGGTGTGAGGAATGCGGATTACGGATCTTAAGGCTAGGAATAACACTAGAGGGGGGTGAATAGTGTTTATAAGAAATTACTAAACCTTTTTGAGATTACAGTTGATTTGTACACAAATGTATAAATATTCAAACACAGATATAATCACAGAATGAAACACAGATGCAGAAATAAAGTAAATGCAGTAAAGGAAAGAACACACCGGATTTTATACTGGTTCGGAGTTACCCTACATCCAGTCCCGCACAACTAAGTACGGATTTCCTTTCAAAAGAAATTCAACAATTACAACCCTCGATTTCAAGGCCACGAGGTACACCCTCCAGAATCACAATCCTCTGGGTAGAGATACTTGATTTCCGAGCAACAAGTTCACCCAATTGATTTCTCAAGGCTACAATCACACCTTTTCTCACTTGATTGATTTTCAAGGCTACAATCACACCTTTTACTCTATTGATTACAAAGAAAGCCTATAACTCTGAATAACACTGAGGATCTTGATGAGATAGTGACAGAGAATCAAACCAGAGATTATCTAGTTAGATTCAATGTTGATTTCGGCAGAGTAATCGTAAGAATATGTATAAAGAAATGTGGAAGAAGAAGAGAAGTGAAAAACCAGAAAATCTATGTATAAATTCGTTGAAACTAACCCCTATTTATAGAAGAACAACAGCCATGTCCATTCGTGAAAGGTTATGGCGAATAGACACTTCTTTTGAAATTCAAATTTTTGGTCCTAGCTGACACTATGTCGACATGGGGTACTAGGGCATGTCGACATCCCAAAGCATTTTTTTTATGATTTGATTTTCTTTGAAAATAACCTTTATCTTATATTAAGAACTATTTAAACTTTATAAATATACTTGACTATAGATAAAATACATAGATAAATATAGAGAATAATATATATAAAATTTTACTATAATTTTATATTTAAATCTAAGTATAAATATATTATAATTAAAAGATAGTTTAAAACAAACGAAGTTTAAAACAAGAGTTTATTAAAAACAAAAACAAAGAATATTTTAAGGCTAAACCAACTTTTTGAAAATCATTTGAAAAGATAATTTTTAAGGCTAAAACATTTTGAAAAGCAGTTTTTAAAAGCATTCTGAAGTAGTTTTTAAAATCATTTTGAAGTAGTTTTGCAAGCTTCTTCCTGCAGAATATCTCATCACATCAGGACTCGAGAACTTGTACAAAACCAGGATGTTCGTGGGTTTGTAAGCCACTTGTCGTAGGTTTGTAAGCTACTTGTTGTGGGTTTGTAAGCCACTAAAAAGGTAGAAATGGGTTCCATCCCAAAAGAAAAATGGAGTGAAGATTTCAGTGCTGTTATGAAGTTTTAACATAATTCTAGACTCAATACTTATCTTGAAATCTTGAACTCTTGATAATCTTGATATTCTTGATACTCATGAGTCTTCAATCTTGAATCTCCATACTGTATAGTCTTCATTCTTGGTAACTGCATGGTTAAATCCTGCATATACATATATATCTAAACTATAATGTTAGTATTTATATTTTATAATCTTATTCTAAGGTTGTTGTCATCAAAACCATTAACTCATGGACTAACACTGGGATTGTCCTAATCCTTGTACATGGATAATGTATTGAAAAGGTTTAGTATGAAGAATTCCAAGCGTGTAATTGTTTCGATGCAATCAGGGGTCGGACATTCTAAGAAGGACGCTCCTCATACTGATGATGAGAAGGAACGTATGAAGAGGATATTGTATGCATTTGCAATTAGTTCCATAATATTTGCCATTCTATATAATAAACCAGATGTGACTTATGTATTTGGATGTGTAACCGATATCAGCCTAGTCCTGGAGAAAAATATTGGATGACAGTGAAATGTTTCATAAGTATTTGAGAATACTGAAGACTTATACATTATATATGGGAATGAAATCCTCTTTATGAAAGGGTATACGTATTCAATCTTTCAAAGAGATATCTATGGCAGTAAATTAGTGTCCGGTTATGTGTTTACATTGAATGGTGTAGCGGTCAGCTGGAAAAGTTCCAAACAAGGGATAGTAGTTACTTCAATGATGGAGGCTTAAGTACATCTCTCTCAACGAAGTAATTAAAGAAGCAGTTTGGATGCATAAATTTATGGTTGAGCTAGGGGTATTTCCAAACATCGAGAAATTCGTACCATTGTTATGTGATAACAATGCAACAATGCAGATCACAATAGATCCTAGATCTCACATGAATTCAAGGAACATTCTTTGAAAGTTCCACCTTATTAAGGAGTTTTGCACTAATAAAGATGTTGTGATTGAAAGAGTAGCTTGATACTAAGGACAACATAGTAGATCCATTCACGAAGGGATGAACTCAATCAGTATAAGCAAACTGATCAGAGGGACGGGATTGAGATTCTATAATTAGCCCCAAGTGCAAGTGGGGGAAGGTAGAGTTAGGGGTATGCCCTAGGGAAAATTCTATAATTTATCCTAAATTATTAACTTTGTAATAAAATTTTGTTCGAAATAGAAGATGCTTGTTTTTATTATGTATTGGTTATAATATTATATATATTAATTAAATAATGTAAAATATATTTAATAGAAAATCCATAAATAATACGTTATGGGATAGTAATTACAAAATGTTGTAATCATGAGATATTTATCACATTGAATATTAACATATTATTTTAAATATTCCTGGTCAAGATGTTTCAAGAAAGAATATCGATACATCTGTTGAGACTAGAATACGTAATGCTCTCCAAATGTTAGGTAGTCTTTTACTCATGGCTACTGGGGGCACCAAAGGACTACGTACTTGTTAATACCTCAGTTATTGATTTTGATGACAACAACCATACAAAATATAGATACTGATGTTTTGTTAAATTATATAGTATATAGTGCTGAATATTACGCATGTGCTGAATCAAATACTATATGGTATAAAGACTCAAGATAAAGATATGAAGACTCATGAGTTCAAAGATAAAAAATGAAGATCCCAAGGTTATAATTTAGTGTATAGATTCATTAGTATATATTATTAAAGTCCTTGATAGCAATTTCTAATCTCTATCTCCAATTTCTGATCTTTGATATTTTAAACAAAATAATTTATTTTAGTTACAAAATATATTTTTAAAATATTTTACAAAAGTTTTTAAGTCCAAAAATATTTAAAACTATGTTCAAATTATTTTACAAAAGTATAGAATTTTCAAATCATTTTAAAGAAAAAAAATCATTTTTCACCGGCATATGTCGACATACATATCTAGGATATGTTGACATATATGTTGCCAAATGATTTTTCAAATTTTGAATGGAAGTGTCTATTTGACACAACTTTTCATGAATGGACACATCTGTTAATTTACTATATAAAGGAAGTGCAGATGAATTTTTAACTAACTAATTACTTACTTTCTTCCTACTTCTTACTCTCTTGAAAACCCACTTCAAAAATATACTCTATTCTCTCCAAAATCATATATGATCAATTCATACTTCATTGTATTGATTCAATACTACTTTCTTATTGTTTTGGAAACATCTCTCTCATTTCAAAGATCAAAGTGCTATCCAAGAGGTTATAAGATCCATTGTATCCAAAGTACAAGAATTTTTCTTTAAAAAAACTATCAACTCTACTCGTGTTTGTTTGGGTGTGCTTGTAGTCCGTCCAAATCAAGTAGGTGTGCTTGCAGCCCTTTAAATAAAGTGGGTGTGCTTAGTAGCCCATTCAAATATAGTGGGTGTGCTTCTAGCTCGGTCAAATCAAGTGAGTTTACCCTGGACTTGAAACACGGGAGGGTGTGTCTCATAGCCTCAAAATCGAGATTGTATTTGGGTTTGCCTTCTACTTGGTTAAAGATTGGCATTTGAAAATAAATATATACAAGCAATTGTACGGGAGTGGATGTAGGAGAAATTCATACAAGTATAAAATCCCTAATGTCATCTCTCTAACTCTTACTTTAGTTTATTGCTTTATTTTTATCTATGATTGCATCTATAACTGATTGTTAATATAACTCTGTGTTGTTAATCTATGATTTAATATTAATTTTGAAAGAAAATTAAAAAGATTTGCATAAATTAGAAAACATTATTCACCCCCTTTTAGTGTTAAGTTAGCCTTAAGATCTATAATTTCGCAACCTACGGTACTAATAGTTTCCAGTTGGGTAATAACAATTACTAGGTAAAATGGGAAATCTCAAAGTGACGATATTGCATAGTTCTCTCGAGTTAAGAATAACTTTGAACTTCAATGTGGATACTTCATTTTGTTTATAGTTAAATCATGGCATGGTGTCCGTCGAACGAATATAGTTAGGTCTTGGTTGAAGCATTGGAAGTGAGACTCTGGTTAATATAGAATTCATCTCCTGGATTTTATAAGATTAGTATCAAGTTCTACTTTTCTCAACGCAAAGTCAAAATCTCTGGCCAGAGTTGTACAGTTAATAATAAACATTATTACTAAACCACATGCTCTGTTTATGGACTAACCGAATTGAATATGGACGATACTAGTATTTTGACCAAAACTAAATTCCATAAGTCCTAAAATGATATAATATTGATGAAGAGAATTAATGTAAATAACCGTTACTAAAAGGTACCACTTGAATTTGTAAAATTAGAATTTACCAATGAAAATTATAAGTGATGAGTTAAGTCAAATCGTCACACCACTAGCTAGATGATGTGTAAACATTAGTACTTATGTCGTTTAAATATTAATCGCTAGCTAAATTCACATCTATGAGTTGCAAACCTGATGTATTAAATATCTGAAACACCATTTGATTCAATTGGTTTATTATACGTATAAATTAATCAAATTATCTATACTTGGAAAATATTAATTATTAATCTATTTATTTTTTGGGATGTCTTTAGTAAAATGGACTTGCCTTTAGAAATGCTCGGGTTGCTATTAGTAATTTATTGGATGCGTATACAAAAGTTGTATGCATGTGTATCGATATACGATATCAATAACAATTTAATTGAAATTAAATTGAATAAATTGTTAATAGGTTGAGTGGGTATTTTGGTCCATTAAGGAACATGATTCATGCCATGAAGAGGAGGGAAATAGGTGACTGTATGTTTACATTTGTAAGAGATAGACATGCTAGATATTTATCTCTTGACCACACTATATATTCAACCTTATCCACCATCTTTTGTTTTTACATTTTGCCTCCTCCTCTCTACGTCTTTAGCACAAGCATCATCCCTCCCCCTCTCCATTTTCCACTTTAATCATATCCAGACAATTAAATTATTATAAATTCAGTAGTCGTATGCTTGTCACTTGCAACGAAGGGTGCAGAACTGGCAGATCAAAGGAGACTATTCAAACCAAAGTGGTTTATACTACCTTTTCTCAAGGTATAATTTCGATCCATACTTATACTCTTATCTGTATATTGCTTATGTCATTTCACCTTTTTCATATGTGTTATTGCATGTTGTTTATTACTGTATAATTCATATATGCATATAATATTTAATCCATATGATTAATGTCATTATTGTAATTAGAAACTAAAAAAATTATTATATATATGAAACAACGTGTCGGCCATATTTAAGAAAAAAATTATTTTAATTTATTTTAGTATATATACATAGTTTATTTTAAAACAATATTTAGTGATTTTAATTATGTTGTCTATAAATTAAATTATGGAAAATATTATGTAAATATTTATTTTAAAAAGATTTGTTTCAAAAAAATTAAAATAAAATTCTTTTTGTTTTGGATGAATTAATTTTAAATTATATATATATATATATTAATAAATACTATTGTTTAAATTATGCAACTTTATAGATGATAAAATATATTCTTATGGTTTTAAATACATTTTGCTGTAACTTTTATTCGAATATATATATATATATATTATAAACATGTATTTATATACATATTTATGTAATTATATATATACAGCATTCAACTAATATAAGCATTTATATAAATATTTTAAAAGTACATTTATTTTCAAATTAGAAATTTATTTTAATGTATATATGTATACTATTTAAAATGTAGTAAAGTCCTATTAGATATATTAAATTTGAAAATCTGAATTTTATAGATTTGGATTTAAATTTGAATCATGTTTACTAGGTTAAATTAGATCTTTTAAATTTGAAATTAAAACTATAGATTTAGTCAAATTTGTTTTACATCTATTTAGAAATAATTTTAATTAATGTTTTGAATATTAATACACAAATATATATATATATATATATATATATATATTAAGTATATTCTTTTTTTAGCAATTACATATATGTAAAAGGCAAGTATATACATAGCTGATGTAAATCCCAACATCTACTTATGCATATTAAACCATGTACAACCTATGCTATGTTGAACATGCACCTTATATGCATATGAGCATACAGTGTTATACTCATAAACTATATAAATATATTTTTGTTTAAATTTATTTACTAATTAAATTACAAAATAAACAAAATATGATTTTATTTAAATTAATTAGATTGGATCTAATTCAACCTTTAAACTATATAGGATCAGTAGATCCAAGCATAATAATTTGTTTTGAAATCTACCTATTTCACCTGCTCCGACTGGCTCGATCTCAACACCACTGATAATGTAGAAGTAGTTGAGGGAATGACTACAGCGTCCACCTCCCTAGAGAAAATGCAAGAGCCATGCAACACTCTCATTTGTGCCAAAGGCGGGAACGCAAGGATCATCTTTCCCTGGGTAGTCCTAAAAAAATAGGAGAGCTCATAACAAAATAGAATAAACAAGTTCCAATCCATTAATAAGCAGCAGACTCGTCTATTAGAGCCAAAGGCAGCAAAAGCTACTAGGTTTGTGATACATGTTCTTCCTGCTCGAGGACCTCACTAAACACAAGATCCATGCTTTGGATTGGTACGACCTTGAAACAAACACAAAAATAATAAGGACAACCCACCTGACCCTCACATGGGTGATACAGACGCAATTGGCGTTCTTGCCATCCTACTTGAGACTGCGATGATAAACAACGATGACCTTAGCAAGTTTATCCACATTAACAAAAAGTTTGAACCAAAAGTTAGGGATGAGCTGATACATTTCTTGAAACAAAGCTAGAGTGAGTTAACCCAGTAGCGCACATGCATGACTAGCATAGATCCCTCCATCATATACTATGCCCTCAATGTTGACCCGAATGCTCAACACATCCATCAAAAGAGAAGGCCTCTCAACCTGGAGAGATATAGATAATTAAAAGAAGAAGTAGAAAATCTCTTCGATAATGGTTTCATTTGGGAGTCTGAATACTTTGTGGGTAACCAACCGAATATTAGTTTTAAAACTAAAGAGGGCTTGGAGGATGTCCATTGATTTCCTCAACCACACCAAAGCCCGCTCGAAGGACAAGATCCATCTACTATGCATTGATTAACTTGTAGATGCAGCCTGCAGGCACGAGCTTCTTACCTTTATGAATGCTTACTCCACTTTCAATCAAATTGCCATGCATGGTCCAGATTAAGAGCACACATCATTTATCAAGAACACAGGGATTTGCTGCTACAAAGCAATATCGTTCGGGCTTTGTAATGCAAGCATGACATATCAGCGGCTTGTCGATAGGATGTTTGCAGAGAAGTTTGGTATGTTAATGGAAGTGATGTGGATGATATGTTGGTTAAGTCAGAGAAGGCCATGGTCCATGTACAGAACTTGGTCGAGACTTCTAACATTCTCCGTTGGTCGAGACTTTTAAGGCCATGAGGCATGTATAGAACTTTGCCTAGACTTTTGGCATTCTCTGTTAATATAACATGAAGCTTAATCCTAAGAAATACTCATTCATCGTTCGATCTGGAAAGTTCCTTGGGTAAGTAGTTTGTGCGATGGGGATTCAAGCAAATCCCGATAAGATCTAGGAAGTTCAAGACATGCAGTTCCCAACACAATCAAGAAGATAGCATATTTGAATGAGGATGGTTGTCGCACTCAGCCACTTCATGTCCTGAGCAATAGATAGACTCGTCTTGTTGTTTGACCTTATCAAGAAAGGACAGTCATTCACTTGGACGATCAATGCACCAAAGCATTTGAAGAATTGAAGCAACACTTGGCCACACCCATCCTCTCTAAGCCCATGGATGGGGATGACCTCTATTTCTACCATGTAGTCATCGATCACGTGATCAATGCTGCCTTGGTGCAATATGAAGAAAAGATTCAACGGCCAATATACTATGTCAGCAAAACGTTGTTGGCCCAAAAGCAAGATAATCGAAGTTAGAAAAGCTAGCTTTCTACTTATTAATAGTGGCATGCAAACGCCAATCATATTTCTAGGTATAGCTCGTAGAAGTCCTCAACAACAACTCCTAAAACAAGTGTTAAACCGATCAAATATAGAAGGTTGCCCCTTGAAATGGTCCATTGGGCTCAACCAATATCATACAACTTTCCATCCCCGCGCATCCATCAATGGCCAAGTTGTGGACGATTTTATCATAGAATGTTCCATCCTAGATAGCAGCATGAAAGAAGAAATTGCTATTCAATGCTCTTAAAAATTATATGTTGATGGAACTACAATGATAAAGTGGTAAGGGCCAGTATGGTCCTCGTCGCCCCTAAAGGAAAAGAGCTTTGTTTTGCCACTTGTTTGAACTTTAAAGCAAGTACTAATGAAACTGAATATGAAGCTATCATAGATGTTCTTAGGATGGTGAGAGAACTAAGGATGAATCGATCCATGTGTTTAGTGATTCTTCACTAGTCGTAAATCAAATCAGCAAGCGCTTTCAAGTGACGGGCAAAATCCTAGCCTTATATGTTGCGGAGGTAAAGGAAATCATCAGTGCTTTCTCAAATTTTAAGTTGGAACAGATACCCCAAGAAAAAAAATACAAAGGTTGACCAACTGGCTAAGGCAGAGAGCAAACCTTAAGAAAACAAGCTTTGGGTACCATAGGAAGTGCGGTCTACCCCATGTTTTGAGATGGGGGCAAATAGGATTGGGATTAATAATGACCAACCAGAAACTTGGATGACTGCCATCTTTAAATATTTAGTCAGCGAGGAGCTGCCTATGGAGCGAAAGGAGGCTCAAAAAGTCCTTTACTGAGCCCATCATTATACACTCACGGACGATAACCTATATAGAAGGGGCTATTCCGCCCCCCTTTAGCTAGGTCATGGATGAAGAAGCTAGTCAAGTACTTGAAGAGTTTCATGAAGGCTTCTTTTGATGGAATCGGGCTAATCAACAACGGATGAAATATGTGGATTTCAATTCTTTTTCCTATTTTGGATCATAGTAGACCAATGTAGTCTAGTGGGATGTACTAGATCTAATCAAGATTAATCAAATAAAACCTAATTTTATTTAATTTTTGGATTTAATTGGTTTATGAAATTTAATAAAATTAAAATTAATATAATTGATGAATATATCACTACATACTCATATGTGTGAAATGTGCAAGTGCAGCATAATAATGTGTACATGTGTAATGTCTACGTATATAGATGTTGGGATTTGCATCAATAATGAATACATTTTCCATTCGTATATGTGGTGATTATGTCAAAAAATTATTTATATATTTAAAAAATAAATAAATTTATTAAAATTTCAAATTATTTGTGTAGAATAAAGTTTAAAATATCTAATCCAATTTTGATTAAGTCATTAGATTTTAAATTCAAATTTTATAATTAAAAATATCAAGCTTAGGCTTTATAAAACATTTTAAATTCCAACTTGGATCTTAAGGTTATTAATTAAAACAATTTTTTATTTCAAACATAAAATAATGTTAAATAAAAAGTTTGCTGCCAAAAATAATTTTATTAATATAAAAAAATTAAATACATAAGACAATTTAACATGTAAAAGGAATTTATAGATACATACATAAATCATAAAATAAAATTTAAAATTCATAAAATATGTGTAAATTTTATTTGACTAAAGAATTATTTTTTAAATCTGAAACTAAATTTGTTAATTGGTTATATATAATAATTTAATAATAAACAATGTCTTAAATGATTAGTTAATATATACGTATATATAATAATTAATATAAACATATTTAAAAGGTGTAAATTATATATACACACACATACATAATGATTATAAATTAATTAAATCGTAAGGTTTATTTGGAGTATTCATCATTATGGTTGTGCAATTCAAAAGTGTAAATTCATTTAGCGATTAATATCGAATAATCTGAATATTGACGTTCATCGTCACCTTAGCTAGTAGTGCAACATTTTGGCTAAATTTATTGCTTACATATCTTTTGGTAAAATCTAATTTCACCTCTTATAAGCGGTACCTAGTAGAAACAATTATTCACACCAATTTTCTTCAATAAAATTTTATCACAGTAACTTATGGAATTTGGTTTTGGTCAAAATTTCAACATTGTGCGCATTCAACTTTGTATGTACAAACACAAAATCCTTGATTCAATGATAACAAATATTATTAACCGTACTACTCTGGCCAGAGACTTTAATTTTAAGTTGACTACGGTTGACCGTGATACTAAATAATATAACAAAGGAGATGAATTCTCTATTGAATAGTGTTTCACTTCCAATTCTTCAACTCAGACCCAAATATAGTTGTTCAATGGACGTCATGCCAAGATTTAACTATAATCAAAGTGGAGTGTCCATATTGAAGTTCCATAGTATTCTCAATTATTCGGAACCGTGTAACATCGTCACTTTGAGATAGTCTATTTGACCTTTGTCATATTAACTAACAGAGAACTCTCGATTCAGACATTCCATAGTCCAATAACCATTAGTACGTAACCCTTGGATACCCCAACTGCCATAAGTAAAGCACTGCCTAATATTTGGAGAGTGTTATGTGTTTTAGGATCAACGGATATATCAATATCCATTCTCGATACATTTTGACTAGGAATATTAAACATACTTTTAGTTAAGTGAATAATAAATATAACACATTATATCAAGTATATAATAGCAAGAAAACACCTTTTATTCTGAACAAGATTGGTTATCGACTTAGATATATGTAACAAATTACATAATTGCCCCAAGGTTATACCCCTAACTCTATCAATCTTCCACTTGCACTTGGGGTCGATTATTGAATCTTATTCTAACCTCATCGACCGGTTTTCTCAAAAATAGTCAGGTCAGTCCCTCAGTGAGTAAGTATGCTACGCTGTTTTAATTGTCAACTCTCTTTGATTCTGATAAACCATCTTTATCATGTAGAACCATTCAGAGTATGTCTCTTGACTTCTAGTAAGCTCTATGTTCTTTTATGAACTGTATCACGACATAGTTATCAATAACAGTGTTATGTGATTCTTAACATTTAGAATCACCCTTAACTCAGTTATAAATTTGTGCATTTATTTATATGTCTTATATTGTAGTAGCCATTGGTTGAATTAGCTATATATCACTTATTGTTTGGAATAATTCCAACTTAAAGCTTCTTAATTAAAGTTTGAACATGAATTTAATATTGACATATTATACTCAATATCACTTAAGAAGTTTGAGTCTGAATACTCCTTCATAAGGAGTTCATTGTTTCTATAAACTATTCTCCAGTATTTTGTAAATACACAAGAACATTCGAGACTACTATTAGTGATCTTAATTTGGATTTAATATTTGCTTCATGCATCAAATTCTTAAACAAATCACAATATCGGACAACATAACGTGTATGATAATTCCTATTGCGAATGCACAGGAATTCATCTTACATGTTCTGTATTAAACATTTTAATAAGGTGTCCTTGCATATCTTTTGGAACATTCCTAATACCTTTATACTTATTATAAAAGATATCATTTACAAACCCAATTTGGAGTACTAAACAAGTAAAGCTGATTTTAACACTAGTACATCGTTAATAATCAATGGTATGTTGTTTACTTATGGTTTAGAAATATCATTGTACCTTATTAACGTTCTTTTTTATGAGCACACGCTTCCTTTGCATTTTGGCGTCAAAATATTTGAGATTTCAATCAAAACAATTATTCAACTTTGATGCTTGTCAAACGACACTTCCGTATTCATTCTTGGATCGTATCCAAAACCCATAAACTCAATATTGCTCCTACTGACTTTGAGACACTCTATTTGTTATGTGCAAATAGTCTAGTTGTTTGCACCAACAGTTGGTACAAACACTCAATAGATTATCTGTAGAGAAATAAATGAAGAAATCTAAACTAAAACAGGGGAAACGAGCAAGAAACAAAAAAATGACAAATAGATTTATAGTGGTTCAGCGTTGGATTCCTACATCCTCTTTAAAGAAATAGCTTTAATAATCATTTGAATTTCTAAGTACGGGAGGGATTGGATCAGAATCCATGAAAAGAATGGAGTACAAAGAAAACAATAGCGTAAAGACCACTTAAATGAGTTATGAACACTGTATTTATAGGCGTAGACGACTGAATATCTTACTGAAAATTTGCCAGCAGAATCTCAAGATGCAGATGAGGTCACCCATAAAATTTCGAGGCTCAATCCCTAGCGGGGAGCGATCGAGGCCGATCGGTCGAGACCTCCACATAGCGACGCATGATCGGTTGTATGGATCCCCCATCATACTAGCTTCATGTTTCCAAGATTGTTTGCATAGTTGCTTTTATGATTTAAGACATATTGATCAATTCCCGTTGAGTTGAACTGCTGATTCAAGTTGCTCATAGCCATAGTGATCCAATCTGATCCCCTGCCTAGGGGAAGCACATATCCATACTTAGAATGTTCCATAGAGTCTATCTCTTGGTCTCGCTTGATCCTTACTTCACACTATTGTCTATGCTTGATATTTGGTCTTTGTGATCATCTCTCCAAGCTTCTTGACTTATTCATCATCGAGTCTAACTTGTTCAATCGATCTAAACATAGCCAGGTCAAAAGGTCGGATAACACTTGCCCCCCAAAAGTACATCTTGTTTCGAACATGATGTGCTTTTAATCGAAGCAAGTTAGAATCACCTGAAGGAATTCCATTCAGTTTCCTGAATAGTCGTTATCCTTTTGTTGAATTGTCTTTCCAAAGAGTTGTATCTCTCTCCATTCGCCATGATGCTTGGTCAATAGTTGTTAATATAAATCAGAGTGTAATCCATAGTCATTGTCTGTACTCAGTTCCATCGAGCTTGTCGATCGAGTTAGAAGGCTTCAATTATCTATAGTGACTTCTTTTCTGAGAAATCCAAGTGAGAAGTCAACTTTAGTCGATTCAAGAAACCGAATGTTTGATATGTACACATGCACGTTCATGGGTCGTTGCCAATATCATGTAGTTGAAATATAATTGCATTGCTATGCTCTTCATCATCCAGTCACATTTCCCTTCCTTTTTTCTTTTTTTTAAAACATTGGCAAGGGGACGCTCAACACTGATCCCATAAATAGAGAATCGGTACATATAACATCCCACCTCTATACCCATACTATCCAAGAATATTACAAAGTAATACTGTCAGATAATACAAAGAATGAGGCTATATGGGGTACACATGTAAATTTTCCCTTGGACTAACACTGGTACGTATTAAAACATCAAGTATAACTCACATTTACATACACGGTATTGGTACAAAGCAATAGACACATGTGCCTCCAGGACAAAACAATACATAATATACATTACAGTACAGAGAACACAGAGTCAATCGCAGCGATAACATATAATATAAATACATTAAATTATACAATACAATTCATTTGTCAATTACATATATCTATACTATAATGCAAATACCTGGTCAACCCGGTCAAAGTGAAGCCTTTTTGGCACTTCCAACAATACCCCCACACTAGACAGTTTCAAACTCAAAAGCTGTCCAAATCGAGGACATATTTGTGATTTTCCAATATCCACATTCAACGTTCAATCCCCACGTCTCAGATAACTGCTCCACTTTCACTGTTCTTTTTTCTCTTCCTTCTTCCGATCAAAACTCTGAACGGAAAAGTAAAAAAAATGGCTTTCTAAGGCCAAGCGAAATTGAAGCTCGACCTCCTCTTTCCCAACAAGCCGCTTCCTAGATCTCAAATTCAATACTTTTGGTACTATTCTAATATTATTTATCAGTTTACTCTTTCCTTACTGTGTTTACGAATTTGTATGTATTTTATAGTCGATTCGTTTGAATGATTACAGAAGATCTGATGACCCTCGACTCTTTCTATTTCGAACCATGAAGGAGGCAGTCTGATCTATGTTTCATAAAGTGCGGCTATGAATTGTCGAGTCGTTTTTCTGAGATAAATTTAGGAGAGTGCGGTGATGGTCCAAGTTAACGATTCAAAACTAGGGTTAGACTTTTGTAATGATTCCGGCGCCGTTAGGTCAAAGCGATTGATGCGTTGAACTCATGTTCAAGTGGGGCTTCTGCAGTAATGAATTGGGCATGTGCGATGGAGGTTTAGGTCAAGACATTTTTGTCACCTATAGCAGAGACGGGGGGACGAGCGCGACGGATTTCATTCTAGAAGTTCGGAGGCGTTGGCGACAAGGTGGGCGAGTCGAGTTGGAGAAAAGAAAGACATCGGCGAAGACGGGAGGTGATTTCGTGGCTCCTAGCTCCGTATCATTATGTTGATGTACACGACGAAAATGGGTTGTGCACACTTATACTGTAAACAACGGAGAAGAAGAAGAGAAGACAGCCACTTCAGGTAAGTAAAGATTTAAACGTTGTTATGCTTTCCTAATTAGTTTTGGTTTAATTGTGTTTGTTGTGTTAATTTCGACTTTTATTTCGTTAATTGTAGGGCTCGACTGTGAAAGGAGAATTGATTTCAATAGCCAATTAAAGTCGTAACTTACTATTTCTTATGAAAACAGCAACGGAATGCCAGATTATGTTGGACCTAAAATTGGTTTTCTATAACCGATGTTTATAGAGTAGCAAATTGATGAAGATATGCTGGCACCTAACTCCGACTTAAGCTAAAATACCTTAGCTAAAGAAAGGTTAGTTATCATGTTTAAGTTGATATTTAATATTTATGTTTGTCGTCGATTCTGCCCCATTAATTAATTTCCCCTATCACTGCATGCAGGTAATACATATCATTGCAAAATGTCAACTAAACGTCAGTTGGAAGTGAGTTCTGATCACCGAATCTTGATTTTTTTTGGTTGCTAATTTGGGTTGTTTCATTTATTTCTTTGTTTTTCTTTGTTTTTCTTTGCTTTCTTCATTTATTACCGCTCTTATTACTTTATTGTCTTCTTTTGTGATGTTGGTGATATGTTATGTTTAGATTCGAAGTTCCTTATCTTTTAACCAAAGTACTTTTATTTGATCAGTGCATCATCTTCTAACTTCTTCCCAACATTATTGATCCTGATATATGCTATCCCCTCCCACCCGACGAGTTGAAGAATAATTCAATCAATATTATTCAGGATCATAAACACAATGTTAGTCTTCCCTGGATTCAATATCATAATGATGTAAATAAATAGTACATACATATGACATTCTTTCTTTTTCAGCTTAAAGGAATGGAACCAGCCAACATAATCTATCATTTGGGGTACATCCCAGAAAAGCTTTGAAGAAATGCAGCATTCAATAAGACCATTGAGTAACTATCAAACGGGACCTGGAAATAGTCTGAGGATGAGAATGGAAATCCAAGCAGTAGCATTTCACCAACACACAATCTATCATGAGTTATCGGACTTCTAAAAGAAATGGTATACCCCAACAATCCTCTATTTTTCAGAAAATATATTGGGACAAGCGGTATAGTGCTCTCTTGATTGATTGAATATTGTGAGAACTTTAATAGATAGAATATGATATATAGATGAAGATAATAGTAGCCTCTTCGGATGGAACGTGTATGACTTTTGTGGTTTTAACTTTGAAATAATATTGTCGCTCTGTGTTGTTTTGAAATAGCTTTTCTCTTTGTGGTTTTTCTACTTAAAAATGCTTTTAATATTACATTATTTCCCTTTTTACTTTCTGTGCATGTACTTTTTATTTTTTCTATATATATTTTTAGATAAGGAGTTCACATGTTGTTGGTTTGGCTTCTAATGATCCTCTTTTTGGTTTTACAATGTCTATTGCAGAAATAATTAGGGAATACGTAGTGAAATAATTTAGAAGAAATATTCATGTATTTTTTGACATGGGCGGTAAGTATGACTGTATGAGTCATGAAGTTATTAGAAGCTTTTATGGACATGACCAAGAGTCCAATAGAATAGCTTGGTTCTTTATTCCATGTTTATGATAGATGCAGTAATTATCAATTTCATTCAGATTTTACATAGTTCGGTACATTATTTAGTATACATTTCTGTGTTTTTTTTATGGATAATTTTTATACATCTTACAGTATGATGGTTTGACCAACCCTATTAACAATAATTGTCAGCATGACTGACAGTTCAAGTATCTGACCGTGTCCATATTTTCTCAAATAATATTGTTGTTGTGCATTAGGCGTTGGATCTCTGCTAGAAACACAGTTGGTATTTCTTTTCACTTATTTCAAACTCACTCCCACTACAAGGAAAGCTGAAAATAGCGATAGATTGCTACGGTTTGCATGAACATGCGTTAATAATTCGTTACACTATATGTATATTACTTTTCTTCCTACCCACATATTGTCAGTCTGATCTAACGCTTCTTCCCATGTTCGATACAAATTTTTTACGTCCATCTGCTGTAGATTCATTCTGCATGTCAATATCCAAAATATTCAACAATACATGTACGTCACAGTCATTTTGTCGCATTCAACAACTCTTATAGACATTGTTTCTTAACACCAGCTCCTTCTGCGCACGTGCATCGCACGTGCCAATCTACTCGTACATACAATGAAACAATGTCACACAAATATCATGTAATAATCCTAATACAAAAGTTCTCTATGCCTACTGAAATACATGCTGGTCAAGTCGTCCCTGTACCTGAAATGTCTCAGACTGACCCGAGTATTATAAAATAACACATGGGTCAGACTTGTCTAATAGAGGATCATGAATAAGACGATACATCAAAAACAAGGAAGAACAATATGATATCTCTAATAAAGAAATTTAAACATCAGACGACATATCAAAGTATACATATATAGAATAATCCTCAAGGCATTAAATTACCTAAATATCTCAAATCTATATAAAGATATCATCACCCATTTAAAACACATTAAATCATAAATCACTTAATCGACACAAATGGGTGACTCATACATATCCAAAAACCATCGTCTAAATCTAGAAAACAATAATAGATAAGATATCACTAAGTATACTGGGCTAACACGAAGCAATGCACAATTATCTCTCAATCTCATATTAAAAGATATTATCATCAAAACTCTAAAATTCATAATAAAGATATGAGCTAGCTCATTAAAATATACAAATATACTCAATAAGAAATAGGCTATCTGCCTGTAAAGAATAGGTCGCCTGCCTGAGAAGGATATGGGGTTGATCATACTCTAGACACAGTCTCAGGTATAATCTCATCTACACATAGTATATGTCTATCTACTACTCACACACATGCACCCATACACCACATATACCAGAACCATACGGGAGACTAACAGCACGTCTGCTTGCTCCATGAGCTACACATGGTCCACATGACACGACTCCTACAGTCATCGGTTACCATTACATATCCTCTCGGTATCGTTACAATGATCCACCATAGGCTCGACAACGTGTAGCCTCTTCGGCCACGACTACCGACATGTGCCCATATATGGTAACTGACAGTTAGCTTATGCGACACAAGGGACAACCAACTATCAATCTCATGATGTGCATCGAAAATATCATAAACAACAACGGTGTTGCGGATCTAGGGTGTGACCCCACGATCAGGCCGCCAGGGTGGATACTGGCCAATCTGGTTCACATCTGAAATATAAAGGGAGTCGGTCTAAGGTAGACAAATATATAATGTACACAAGCTATATGACTAACAAATAGCCTTCATATGTGCTCACCGCGGCGAGTAACATACAAAATCAACATACCCCCGTATGAGTGTCGTCCAAGAGCAAAGAATAATTGAATAAATAACACAACGACGTCCCATGTAACGACCCGCCTTTTTGGACAGTTTAAACCGACGATCAAATACACATGCCGATTCTAAACCATTCAAAAGGGCGGATGGTTAATGGGGTAAATAAGAAAAGAAGAGAAAAGGAACAATAAACAATCACAGAATCTCGCAGCGGAAAGATAAAATATAATAATCAAATAAACAGTTCATGAAGCTGTTTAATATACTTTTGATTATCATTTATACATCATTTATTAGAGTTATACATATACAACAGAACAAATAAAATAATGCAGCAGACAGCATGATGCAAGGATAATAATAGTAATAGTATACCAAATCTTCGTCTTCGTCCTCCAGAATAGATCTTCAATAAGCTGAAAAACTCGGGACTGACCCGAGCGTAATGAAAAACAAAACACTCGAGTCAGGACTAAAATATCCTTATGAAAGTTAAATCAATCGTAAATAAATATGAATGAAACGGCGTCAGAGATGTTTACGGGGTTTGACATCTCCTATCCAGTGTCAACGTGAGTGCAATAACTTAAGAGATGTTACGGGATTTTCCATCTCTCAAGGATCCGTTAAACTATCTACTATATAATAGAATACGCTATATACAATAATGTCTATCATAAAGTAAAATATCAAACTAGCGTTAAGCCATGGCCCATTCCACCCTTAACACATTTTTATTCCCAAGAGCATAAACAAGACCGTAGTTTCCCCAAAACTGGAAGTCACCAGAGGGCAATCCATATACTAAAGGTACAAACCAAAATCGTAGTGGTCGCGAATAGGATAATCAGTATAACAAGGTACATGAGGCGATACCAACTAGGATACTAGTAGTTGCGTGATCCGGACTGATGTTGGGCATAGCAGCTACTACCCCAACACCGCGAAACAACACTCCCAAATCAAGGGGTGCACCCAAATCGAATCACAAATGTAATAGACATGGTATCGAAGAAGTGTGTCCGCTAGAGGTGTCGAACCTCAATGGCCCGGCGCGGCTCCTGTTTTAGTCATGTCAGGGGTCATCCAAAATCGTTCTCTTTCTTCAGTCAACGCGTTCACCAAACCATCCACTTCATTCTGGATCAACACTCCGCGTATAATAGTTATTAAAGTGGTTTTCGGTATCGACAGAGAGTATGTCCATATCCAATCCCGGTCTCTTTAATAACTACGTTATATTTTCCACACCGGTGGCTCTTTACATTTCAAAATCAATTCATAATTGATATCAAAATATCATATTCGCTTCAAAAATCAAATCCATTTCAAATATCATCATATCTATTCAAGATGTAAGATTCTGTTTCAAAACATTTTCCGACTCAATATCTCATTTCGATTTCAATACCATTTCAAATTTCAATTTAGGTTGCAACTTTATTTAACCCAATTCGTATTTAAATTCCAGATTTAAATATAACCTTTCACCTTATTGACCAGCTTGAAATTTTTAGAAAATAGTTTTAAGTAGTTTAAAAGTAGTTTAAATAATTAAATAGTTAAAATACTTAAAATATTTAAAAGGGATTTCAAATAGATAAATTAGTTTTAAAATAATTTAAATTGGGTTAAGTAGATTTAAAATAGATTAACATAAGTTAACATAGTTTAAGATAGGTTACAATAATTTAATATAGTTAATATAGGTTAAAATAGTTTAAGTATATAAATAAAAATGTTTATATATAACCGAGTAATTTAAGGAAACAAAATGAAACAGCTTCAAAACCAAACCATTTCAATTATAACTTCCTAATTCAAATCAATTTCAATTCCCATTCTACCGATTCAATTTCAATTTCAATTCAAATCAATGTCGCTTTGACTTCAAAATTAATTCAATTTCAACATTCACCTCCAATTAATTCAATTTCAAATTATATCGATTTTTAGCTTGATTTTCAGAATATCGATTTATAACACTTAACAAATTTTCCTTCAATATTCAAATTTAAATCCAAATTTCAAATGTGATTCAATTCCAAGCTCAATTTCAAAATATCATTTTTATATCACTTTTACTTAGTAATATTCAGAGCTCGAAATAATGTTCAATCTTTAAAACAAATCAATTTTCAAAATTCAATCATATCCCGATTTCAAATTCCAATAAGTCCCCGCTTTAACTATTTAACAATTTCTTTTAACCAAAATTTATTTCAACATTCCGAACTCAAATTTGCGATAAAATTCGATTTCTATAAATTGATTTTATTTATTACTTTTAAATCAAACATTTAAATAAATTTCAAATCAACGATTTTTAAAATTATTAATTTAACCAATCCGGTGTCCGTTTATAATTTTCTATCCTATGGCCAAGTGATCAGTTATTTCACTTAATTTCAGGGATAGATATATATCAATTCAATCCAAACCATAGTATCATGGGTATATATTATTTCAACCTATTTCTCAATTTATTTGAAATGGTTCAATTTTCAACTGTAAATAATACACTGGGTGATGACAGGATATATACAATCAAATAAACATCCAAACATTCAATTATCAATCAATAACATCCATCGAAATCAATCATCCAAACAGACAATATAATTCATGGAAATTTCATAGTTATTAATATCAGGAAATTTAATCTCAACTAAATTCCAATCCCAATTTGATTTTCAATTTCAACTTTTAACGGTAAATTCAATGACAATCTAGATGACAATTAAATTTAACAAACAACGACCAATAAAATCATATAACTTCATAATATCAAATTTAACTAGCATAAAAATATTCTAGTACGTTGTGAGCGTTATAAAACACTCACCTTGATTTTTCGTTGTCGCCGAGATGTTCCGTTTTGGAACTAAAATCGAACAACGTCCGTTTTTAGCCCAAATTTCGACTGTCTCCGAATCTGTCCAAATCTATTTCATTGCAAAGCTCTCGTCATCACGATCGCAACTCAAAAAGTCTCGCTAAAAATGGACCTCGTATGTGAGAATTATACATTTTATAAGTTCTTCGATTTAATAAAATTAAATTTAAATGCAAATTCATTTAAAAAAATTAAAACCCACCAAATCATCACAAGACCCGGCCCAAAAAGCTTCTTCCCCAATTGCCATTCCCTATACACGGAAACACAGAGCAACCCAACACCGCGTGTACATCCTCGAGTGATACGGAGCTAGGCAACCCAATTCGACGAACCGACAATGCCACGCTCTCCCTCTCGCCGATCTCGACTCAACCAACCCATTACCCCCAAGCTCGAATGCACCAAGATCATCGCGACACTCCAGTCCTTCTCACCGCACGCGACCAGGTCGCAACCCCCAAGACACCACCGAGCTCTACCAAGACGACTACCATGGTGCTCAACAACCACCCGATTAAGAATCCAAGCTCGAAAATCCACCTCGATGCCCCTAGCTCTCCAAATCCTAAACCCTAGTTTCGGCCTCTACTAGCTTCACACTGTCGAGCGACCAACATCATCACTGAACCCCATAGAACTAAGCCAGAACGAAGGTCTTGATGAAATAGGATTTTTAAAACTGGTTAAGTGATTTTTAGGCGAGTAGAATAGGAGTTAGGAATTTTTGAAGTTTTGGTTTAAAACTTTTCTTTACTGTCAGAAGCTTGCGTGAAAAAATAAAGGAGAAGGAGATGTGATCCTTGCGTGTTTGAACAGGATGGCTAAAGTGATTTGAGGTTAGATAAAGCGGCTGATGTGAATAAAAGGTCAAGTCGACGAATAGATAAATTATTTAAATTATCAAACCATCTCTAATACAATATAAAATTGTCAATTTCTAGTTATTCGCTTAAAAATCCAATTTTTAAACGTTAACAATCTTCATCGATGCTTAAATAAAATATACAACAACTTCCAATAACATTTTCAATCATATTACCCTCAGAATTCAATTATTTAAATAATTACAATATTAAAATTTTAACAATTCGGATTATTCAAAAAAATTCACTATCTTTGAAATATTTGAAAATGAACTTATAAGGTTCAACTTTTAAAACCAATTCACATCTTAGAACACTATCTCCATTTTACAGTTATTCAATTATTCAATAAGTTTTAAATATTCACTTTAAACAATTTACCTGTTCAATATTCAATTATTTGATTTTTAATAGATTTTACTTATCAATCAATTACTCTATTATACCCAATGAATTCAACATTTATTATCCTATCCAACTATTTATTTCAAAGGCATTCACTAAGTAGCATTTATTTTTCAATACTTATTACTATTCAAATCTTCGAAACCAATCTATTAAAATTTGTATTTCTACCTAAATAATTCACAATTTTTATTCACTTATTTACATTTGTTTTTCCATATATCCCCTTATAACCAAGTTATAACATTTGAGTCAATTCAATTAGATTGGAACTCCATTCAATCTATTAATAATTACTTGGATAATTATTGTTGCAATTCATTCCAGTTATTATTATTCCAAATGAATTACAAATTTTTAATTCTTCCAACATTAAGCCATGAAATCTTATTAAATTAACATTTTTAATTATCGAAATTTTACGGGTCGTTACACTCTCCCCCACTCAAAACTTTTCGTCCCCGAAAAGGAAAAAGAAGGGAAAAGGAACTAAGTAAAGAATTCAACATTTAATATATTTTATTCAAAATTATCAACTTATAAAATAATGAAATTCCATTTATAAATCGTTACTACACTTCTACTAAGTTACTGCGAACGCCTCTCTAACTTTAAAAGTTAGTTATCAAAACAAGTTATAAAATTTTAAAACTTGAAAAAATTTCTAACACCCGGATTTACGAAAAATTTCGACGGAGTCTCCTTTGCGTGGCTCGATCGGTACAACTACAAAATGCCTCTACGGGCCCCAAATCAACAAAAGAAAACAAAAGCCAAGTGGCTCCAATCAAAAATCACCAAATCCAATGACAAAATAAACATGTACCTTTTGTCGGGCAATCCAAATTTCCTTGATTTTAAATACCTGCATCTTATTTACCAATGATAACCAATCATATAATTTTAAAAGAATCATTTTATATTTGGCACCTTAAATTTCCAATATTAACTTTAATTAAGTCTGTAAGCCGTACATATATCATCCGTGAGCAATATCAAATCTAATCGCTTATTTGATCACACAATTTCACTTCCAACTAGTATTGTTCACACGACTCTCTAGTGCGGACTCAGATTTGGTTTCTTGATTGGAACTGTTACTCTCCTTGCATAGCTATATACTATGATAGAGAATTCCAGAATCAAATCAAAAATCCATATCCAGGGTTCGCCGTCGAGAATCGAGTGAAAAATCCTAACTTGGATCGATATAAATTATCTCGAAATTCTGTGCTCGAATTCAGATCAAATTGTTATGCTAATAAAATAATATACGTACAACTTACATATTAACTTTCAATAGATTCATATACAATTTGAATATATTCAATTAATTTACTTACCTTCATTTCATTTACAATTAATTATTCACAATGCATTATTCATCCCTTAATTACTTAGCATATCCATTTTAAACATTCTATACAATTTTAATTAAATTCAATTTCATTTTCCATTTATTCTTAGCTATACCAAATCCTTTTGTTTACATTTACTTCATTTCATAATTTCGGTTAATAATGTACTTCATTTCATAATTTCAGTTAATAATGTACTTCATTTTCATAATTTCAGTTAATAACAGATTTATTTGTGGAAAATTTTATTAACCAACACTTTAGTTTATAATTATTCTATAAAAGTCATATATAAGAAGTTGGACTTCATCTAAGTTTTTTTTTATTACCTCAAAACTACAAATTTCAATTTCACAATTTCTTTGCAATTTATATTAAATTGTATAACAACTTCACAAAGATATTATTTGGTTCATTTGTCGGTTTTCTTAAGTTCTACTTACTTATTCCATTTAGCCATTCATCATTTCATATTATACTTAAGTATATAACATTTTTATCACAACCAAATTTCCATTTATATACATTTTAATTACTTTTAAGTTTTGCTTACTTGTATATTTCAATTACTTTTAGGTTTTGCTTACTTGTATAATATCTCATTTCATATCTAAACATCATTTTAACTTTTAGCATTTGGTAAGTCATATTATATGTTATTAGAATGCAATTTGATACAATACAATTTATAGGATTCATTTTACTAAATTAGAATGTTCACAAATTTTTACTTGTTTTAAATTTTCTTTACCTTTCAATACTTTTCAATTTTAAGAGTTACACTTCAACTCTAAAGTTTCTCAAAACCTTTAGTTTAGAGTTTTTAATCCTCTTATTATATAAGTTCTGATTATTCACATTTCATTCAGATAATTTGAAAAATATTAATTAACAGGACTTAGAAATTTAAATGCCCGGTTCATTTTAAATCATTTGAAATAAAATAAAATCATTTGAAATGTATATATATCAAATCATACCTTCTAAGTTTAAACCAAAATGCATTTTTTTCAAAACAGTTTCGAAGCAAAGCAAAGCTTCGCATAAGTCTCCTTCACTTTGAGGCTCGAAAATGAACGTCGATGATGTTGCGCAGTCATCACCGAAATTATTTTCCAGCGACATAAGAGAGGAGTACTAAATTCATTCCTTCTTAAAAATCCTTTCAAAAATATTTCTCATAAATATTTTTCACTAATATCACTACATATTTTTCCTCAAAGTTTTCAAAAACCATTTTCAAAATCCCCGGGTCTTAAATTCAATATTTCACAATTTAAATCTATCTTGATTTATAAGTCACATTTATAAATTATTCTCATAAAATTTACTTTCTCAAACATTCCATAGATTGTTTTATCACTATTTATTTTTTTGTAATTATCCTAATTTATTAAAATACAACATCTAATTAATGATAACAATCAGTATTATCATTTCTAACAACCAAACAACTGGATGAATCATAATAATTTTATGAAAATTATTTCTTTATGTACAAAATATAATTAGGGCTTATTTCATTTACCCAATTTCAAAAAAATACTATGTCGAATTGTTCTGTTCGAGTGTTTAGAGATCCCTATCAATGACGTTAAATACTCGTATTGACCAGAATCCATATGCCACTCAACAAATCAACCAACACAATATAAAACAATTTAATATCACTAACAAATACGCGCTCTCAAATATATATACACTCAATGACTCCATCATAGGGTATTACTACCCTATTTATAAAGAGTCAGACCCCACAAAGCTAAGGTTATCGCTAAACCTCGCTCTGATACCAACTGTAACGGAACGCGTTAGTGGGGTAACGCCCACTGTAGCATACAGCAGTACCTGTGTTCTGCCTTTATAGCCAGCCTCTCGACTGCACCAACCCCGCAGGGACATGTAGGAGTAAGAGTCATCCGCTCGCTACCAAACCAAATGCGAGAACCCCCTATCATGCTGCACCCGCCAAGTGCATAAGCAGACACACATGCCGATTCTAAACCATTCAAAAGGGCGGATGGTTAATGGGGTAAATAAGAAAAGAAGAGAAAAGGAACAAGAAACAATCACAGAATCTCGCAGCGGAAAGATAAAATATAATAATCAAATAAACAGTTCATGAAGCTGTTTAATATACTTTTGATTATCATTTATACATCATTTATCAGAGTTATACATATACAACAGAACAAATAAAATAATGCAGCAGACAGCATGATGCAAGGATAATAATAGTAATAGTATACCAAATCTTCGTCTTCGTCCTCCAGAATAGATCTTCAATAAGCTGAAAAACTCGGGACTGACCCGAGCGTAATGAAAAACAAAACACTCGAGTCAGGACTAAAATATCCTTATGAAAGTTAAATCAATCGTAAATAAATATGAATGCAACGGCGTCAGAGATGTTTATGGGGTTTGACATCTCCTATCCAGTGTCAACTTGAGTGCAATAACTTAAGAGATGTTACGGGATTTTCCATCTCTCAAGGATCCGTTAAACTATCTACTATATAATAGAATACGCTATATACAATAATGTCTATCATAAAGTAAAATATCAAACTAGCGTTAAGCCATGGCCCATTCCACCCTTAACACATTTTTATTCCCAAGAGCATATACAAGACCGTAGTTTCCCCAAAACCGGAAGTCACCAGAGGGCAATCCATATACTAAAGGTACAAACCAAAATCGTAGTGGTCGCGAATAGGATAATCAGTATGACAAGGTACATGAGGCGATACCAACTAGGATACTAGTAGTTGCGTGATCCGGACTGATGTTGGGCATAGCAGCTACTACCCCAACACCGCGAAACAACACTCCCAAATCAAGGGGTGCACCCAAATCGAATCACAAATGTAATAGACATGGTATCGAAGAAGTGTGTCCGCTAGAGGTGGCGAACCTCAATGGCCCGGCGCGGCTCCTGTTTTAGTCATGTCAGGGGTCATCCAAAATCGTTCTCTTTCTTCAGTCAACGCATTCACCAAACCATCCACTTCATTCTGGATCAACACTCCGCGTATAATAGTTATTAAAGTGGTTTTCGGTATCGACAGAGAGTATGTCCATATCCAATCCCGGTCTCTTTAATAACTACGTTATATTTTCCACACCGGTGGCTCTTTACATTTCAAAATCAATTCATAATTGATATCAAAATATCATATTCGCTTCAAAAATCAAATCCATTTCAAATATCATCATATCTATTCAAGATGTAAGATTCCGTTTCAAAACATTTTCCGACTCAATATCTCATTTCGATTTCAATACCATTTCAAATTTCAATTTAGGTTGCAACTTTATTTAACCCAATTCGTATTTAAATTCCAGATTTAAATATAACCTTTCACCTTATTGACCAGCTTGAAATTTTTAGAAAATAGTTTTAAGTAGTTTAAAAGTAGTTTAAATAATTAAATAGTTAAAATACTTAAAATATTTAAAAGGGATTTCAAATAGATAAATTAGTTTTAAAATAATTTAAATTGGGTTAAGTAGATTTAAAATAGATTAACATAAGTTAACATAGTTTAAGATAGGTTACAATAATTTAATATAGTTAATATAGGTTAAAATAGTTTAAGTATATAAATAAAAATGTTTATATATAACCGAGTAATTTAAGGAAACAAAATGAAACAGCTTCAAAACCAAACCATTTCAATTATAACTTCCCAATTCAAATCAATTTCAATTCCCATTCTACCGATTCAATTTCAATTTCAATTCAAATCAATGTCGCTTTGACTTCAAAATTAATTCAATTTCAACATTAACCTCCAATTAATTCAATTTCAAATTATATCGATTTTTAGCTTGATTTTCATAATATCGATTTATAACACTTAACAAATTTTCCTTCAATATTCAAATTTAAATCCAAATTTCAAATGTGATTCAATTCCAAGCTCAATTTCAAAATATCATTTTTATATCACTTTTACTTAGTAATATTCAGAGCTCGAAATAATGTTCAATCTTTAAAACAAATCAATTTTCAAAATTCAATCATATCCCGATTTCAAATTCCAATAAGTCCCCGCTTTAACTATTTAACAATTTCTTTTAACCAAAATTTATTTCAACATTCCGAACTCAAATTTGCGATAAAATTTGATTTCGATAAATTGATTTTATTTATTACTTTTAAATCAAACATTTAAATAAATTTCAAATCAACGATTTTTAAAATTATTAATTTAACCAATCCGGTGTCCGTTTATAATTTTCTATCCTATGGCCAAGTGATCAGTTATTTCACTTAATTTCAGGGATAGATATATATCAATTCAATCCAAACCATAGTATCATGGGTATATATTATTTCAACCTATTTCTCAATTTATTTGAAATGGTTCAATTTTCAACTGTAAATAATACACTGGGTGATGACAGGATATATACAATCAAATAAACATCCAAACATTCAATTATCAATCAATAACATCCATCGAAATCAATCATCCAAACAGACAATATAATTCATGGAAATTTCATAGTTATTAATATCAGGAAATTTAATCTCAACTAAATTCCAATCCCAATTTGATTTTCAATTTCAACTTTTAACGGTAAATTCAATGACAATCTAGATGACAATTAAATTTAACAAACAACGACCAATAAAATCATATAACTTCATAATATCAAATTTAACTAGCATAAAAATATTCTAGTACGTTGTGAGCGTTATAAAACACTCACCTTGATTTTTCGTTGTCGCCGAGATGTTCCGTTTTGGAACTAAAATCGAACAACGTCCGTTTTTAGCCCAAATTTCGACTGTCTCCGAATCTGTCCAAATCTATTTCATTGCAAAGCTCTCGTCATCACGATCGCAACGCAAAAAGTCTCGCTAAAAATGGACCTCGTATGTGAGAATTATACATTTTATAAGTTCTTCGATTTAATAAAATTAAATTTAAATGCAAATTCATTTAAGAAAATTAAAACCCACCAAATCATCACAAGACCCGGCCCAAAAAGCTTCTTCCCCAATTGCCATTCCCTGTACACGGAAACACAGAGCAACCCAACACCGTGTGTACATCCTCGAGTGATACGGAGCTAGGCAACCCAATTCGACGAACCGACAATGCCACGCTCTCCCTCTCGCCGATCTCGACTCAACCAACCCATTACCCCCAAGCTCGAATGCACCAAGATCATCGCGACACTCCAGTCCTTCTCACCGCACGCGACCAGGTCGCAACCCCCACGACACCACCGAGCTCTACCAAAACGACTACCATGGTGCTCAACAACCACCCGATTAAGAATCCAAGCTCGAAAATCCACCTCGATGCCCCTAGCTCTCCAAATCCTAAACCCTAGTTTCGGCCTCTCCTAGCTTCACACTGTCGAGCGACCAACATCATCACTGAACCCCATGGAACTAATCCAGAACGAAGGTCTTGATGAAATAGGATTTTTAAAACTGGTTACGTGATTTTTAGGCGAGTAGAATAGGAGTTAGGAATTTTTGAAGTTTTGGTTTAAAACTTTTCTTTACTGTCAGAAGCTTGCGTGAAAAAAATAAAGGAGAAGGAGATGTGATCCTTGCGTGTTTGAACAGGATGGCTAATGTGATTTGAGGTTAGATAAAGCGGCTGATGTGAATAAAAGGTCAAGTCGACGAATAGATAAATTATTTAAATTATCAAACCATCTCTAATACAATATAAAATTGTCAATTTCTAGTTATTCGCTTAAAAATCCAATTTTTAAACGTTAACAATCTTCATCGATGCTTAAATAAAATATACAACAACTTCCAATAACATTTTCAATCATATTACCCTCAGAATTCAATTATTTAAATAATTACAATATTAAAATTTTAACAATTCGGATTATTCAAAAAAATTCACTATCTTTGAAATATTTGAAAATGAACTTATAAGGTTCAACTTTTAAAACCAATTCACATCTTAGAACACTATCTCCATTTTACAGTTATTCAATTATTCAATAAGTTTTAAATATTCACTTTAAACAATTTACCTGTTCAATATTCAATTATTTGATTTTTTATAGATTTTACTTATCAATAAATTACTCTATTATACCCAATGAATTCAACATTTATTATCCTATCCAACTATTTATTTCAAAGGCATTCACTAAGTAGCATTTATTTTTCAATACTTATTACTATTCAAATCTTCGAAACCAATCTATTAAAATTTGTATTTCTACCTAAATAATTCACAATTTTTATTCACTTATTTACATTTGTTTTTCCATATATCCCCTTATAACCAAGTTATAACATTTGAGTCAATTCAATTAGATTGGAACTCCATTCAATCTATTAATAATTACTTGGATAATTATTGTTGCAATTCATTCCAGTTATTATTATTCCAAATGAATTACAAATTTTTAATTCTTCCAACATTAAGCCATGAAATCTTATTAAATTAACATTTTTAATTATCGAAATTTTACGGGTCGTTACATCCCATATAATAAATAGGACAAGGATGTTCCATAGCACCGCGTGTTACTAGTCTATTTATTCAGTGCTCACATATCACACTCACCCTTCTTTATTTTATATAACGAGTCCAGAGAATAACCGAAAAAGTGTTACCGAAAGTCTCATACTAAACGGTATCACTAATCCGTTTGTTCAAATTTTCTCATCACACAGAAATGAAAAGTCATAAATCAAATAGAAGGATGTCATCACCGTATCATCTTAAATACTGATCAAATTAACATCAACGGTGAATCATTTTTATAATTCAATTCAATGCATGAGAGAAGAATATTCAGAAAGGTAATGTAAAATATATTATTCAAATATATATAAAATATACAAACCAATATTTAGTAATAAATTATTAACAGTAGAAGATTTCATATTACAAAATAAATATTATTTTAAAGCATTCAAATCTATTTAATACATTTATTTAAAACCGAATAAATACCTTTTGAAACTTAATTTGTATTAAAATATCATAAATTATACTTTTAAAACTACTATATATCAATTAGAGACCATTATATACATTCATATATATATATATATATATTTCTATTTAAATAATATAATTAGTTTTTTTTAAAATCAAAGTATAAACCTGATTTTATTAAAGGCCCAGTAGAGCTCAATCTAGCTAAGCCGATTATCGTGAGCTGTTTATTGTGGTATATATTTATGATTGCATTGCTTATAATTACAACAAATATACACACCCATACCGAAGTTAGAACCTCTTACAAATAACATTTACTTAAATACAGAAACAAATATGTTACCTTAACTCGATAATAAACAACAATACATTAGTAACCTCAGACCATTTTTTACTAAACTGTAAATTATAAAGGGTGTGGCTTAAAAGTCAGAAAGTTATGCACTTTTGTCCTTTGTTTCTTTCATACGACAGAACACTTTTATTTTAGTGTTTATTTGTACCGTACTTATATATCATATCTTCAAATACGATAGTTAAAATGCCCTACATAAGTTGGCAAGCACAACACCTTATTTGTTCTATACCTTTTCATCTGATGACTAAGATTAACAAATAATTTACACTACAAAACAGGCTTCATTTAGCGATAGTAGCTAGCGACGGCTAAAAAAAGCGGCCGACGCTAGCCGTCGCTTAATGCGTATATACAGCAGCAACCCGCGAATAGAAAACACATTATCTTCTTCCCCCTAAAAAAAATTCAACCGCTTTCTCTCCTCCTCCACTGACGCTCCAACCCCTCCCCCGACGCGAGCCGCCAATCTCTCCATCGTGAAAGCTACAACTCCCCAAAGCTCGAAGGTATGTTGTTTCTCTCCAACTTCTACTTAACCTAGGTTTAATCAAAACCCTAATTTTGAAAATTGGTTGATTATATGATAGAAATTGATGATTATGCGGTACTAGTTGTTGATAGTAGTGTATTGGTTGATTTGGGGATATGTTGAGAACCCTAATTTGGCAAATTAGTTAATTATGGGTTTGTTATTGTGTATTATTTTTGGCAAAGCCAACCGGTTTTTTAGTGGGCCGTGCCACTATATATAAATAAAGAAAAGGTGTTCTGCACATGCACAAAACAACTGTATATGGTTTTATATTGGTCATACCACTTAATCTACAAAACAGGTGAGAAGCTAAAAACGCCTCTGCAACTATAAAAAGACTAGACTATAACTGTTAATGAGTGGTCAAAATATCATCCCGATCTAAACTGACATCGCCATCATTGGAAGTGGCAATAACATTAGAAAATACTAATGCAAGTGACGGATCAAAAGGCCTCGATAATGAAGAATACAGATAATTCATGTCCTAAGTTGCATCCAAAAATAAAAATTACAGATTATGGTAACCTTCAGAACCAGATGAAGACAAAGAAAGCCCATCTCCCACAACCTGATAATATAGTGCCCTACTCTCACCACCTTCACCAACATGCAAATAGTATTGTCTTAATTTAGGATTATACCTCATCTCTATTTCAGTGTGAATCCATGCCTTCTCAACTTCATCCCAGTAAATATCCTCTTCATCAGAGGAAGAACCATCTTCCAACACAGTGTCATTTGGAATTGCTTTCACTTTAGGAATTACAGGAGTAATTAAGATTGGTGGAGAAACAAAAGGAGAGGGATCACAAGATTTAGGTACCCATTGTAATACCGGTTTTGGAAGAGGAACCTTGGTAGAAGGGGATGACAAGGGGTCTACCGTACACGTATCCGAAATGACTAAAGGAATGACACGCTATGCAAATTTCAGGTTTCCATTTATACTGAACATCAACTTCCACTTCATAACCTTTATCTAGTCAAGTTTTAATCTTTGAAGGCAAAGCTTGAGTTGGGGTAATCTCAATCAAAGCTCTGGCATATGTAAGGCTCCTATGGGCTACAGCATTAGAATAGAAACATTTTAGATCACCAATCAGACTAGCCAGCCAGTTAATACCTATCAATGGTTGTAGTACTGAAGGGATATGCGTGAAGGTTGCCCAAACAGGTATAGATAAAATTTGTTCTCTCGCTTTATCAACCCCAAGAATAAATAGTTTTTCTTCAATTACCAGTGGGCTGGATTCTAGAGCTCTCAATTTATCTTGCATATTTCCAAATTTGAAATGGAGTTGAAGTGTTGTACCTAAAGACTACCTCTCATTTTCCAAACACGCTTACAAGAGTCACGAACAACCTTGTATGGAGCAGTAATGTCTAGAAAGAACCCAACTAAGTACTCAGACCAAATTTTGACACCCTCTTAAACCACTTCACTAGGAGGAATGAATACACCGTCAATCGCATCTGTCTTGAATGATCTTGGGGAATAAGTTCCAGCGTTCTTGGGTAGGGATTTGAACAAGAAAGACCATTGTAACTGGGATGGCATAGCAGAAACATGCAGATTATCACCCTGCCGTCTAACATTGTCACATTCCTTCACCATGTTACAGTTTGCATCAGGAGCCATAACTATATGTGAATCCAAAGAACTAACACGAGTGCAGAGCTTATCGACATGCCCAGATGATAGAGCATCGGTGGAAGTTGCACTATTTGAACCATTTAAACCAGATGGAAACACAGCATGATCAAAAGTTTCACATCTTTAGGTTTTAAAATATCAACATGGTCGGCCTTTGGTTCAACAACATTATGGACACAAGGAACATTGTGTATATTTGCACACTCGTCTTCAATAACAATAGATCCAGACAGTATGGATTTTTCAATATGTGGATCAAAACACCATCTAGGACTATTAGATTCCAACATGGAGATAATTGGATGCTTACCAGTTGCCATAGCGTCACTGACCTTGGTCGATACAGTCTCCAATGGTATTTCATTAATAAGAGAAGCAATTGAATTAGAACCCAATTCAGGACTAGTGGCGATGACCACAGTACCAAATAAGCTAGCATAAGGAGGCTTCGGCGCTGAACTGGCTTCAACGATGCCATCGCCACAAGCCAATCACCAAAAGGAGGAAGCATGAATCCTGAGAAGAAACGACCAGATCTGGTTGTAGAAGGGTAGGTATTTCGATCGTTTGAAGCACTTAAGTGAGGTTTTCCTTTCCTATTCTTGGCCATTAGGGAGAAAACGCTAACAGAAGAAGAGGAAAGGGAGCAGGCATTGAAATCAGAATGGGGGAATAAGCGATTTCCGCAGGACACCATTGATTTTTTGAAATTATAATTCCTGATTGTTGAACCGTTAAAAGGATTAAAAATTGTATTTGTTGAGTTGGTGATATTAATTAGTGGTTTGATTGTTTAATTTGTAATTAAAAATTAGGTTTTATTTAGAATCCAAAAATTAGTGTATAATTACTGATTGATATGCTAATGGATATATAAGTGTACGTGAATATTTGTTATAGTTAATTAAAACAATGTTTATTATAGTTTGCGCAAAAATTGGTGTACAATTATCGATTAACATGCTGCTAGATTGGTACGGTTAAACATAAGTAATATTTTTTTATTTAATTAGCATATGTACATTATAAGTATTAGTTGTTAGTATAAAATAAAATTAATTTAATTTATTACAAGTGCTAACATCTAATTTTTGTTTACAAAATCGATAAAAAAATTAAATTGTTAACTGAATTTTAAAATACATTTCAAAATTTCAAATGTATTAAATAAAATATTTAAATGGTTGAATGGATTATATAATTTTGAAATGAGCATAACAACAACAAATATTACACTGAAATCAATTTTTGTAAAAAATTAAGAAATAGATATAACAATAATAAATATTCTACTAAAATCGATTTTGTCAAAAATGGAGAAATTAATATAATAACGTTAAATATTTTGCAAAATCGATTTTCTAATAAAAATTAGGAAATGAATATAACAACAACTAATATTGTATTAAAATCGATTTTGTAAAAAAATTAAGAAACAAATATAACAACAACAAATATTCTACTAAAATCGATTTTGTAAAAAAAATTAAGAAATGAATATAAGAACATTAAATATTCTGCTAAAATCAATTTTTTGAAAAAATATATATTAGGAAATGAATATAATAACAACAAATAATCTACTAAAATCGATTTTGTAAAGAAATCTAGAAATGAATATAACAACAACGAATATTATACTAAAATTGATTTTGTAAAAAAATTAAGAAATGAATATAAGAACAAATATTGTACTAAAACCGATTTTCCAAAAAATTGAGAAATAAATATAACAAGAATAAATATTATATCCAAATCAATTTTCTAAAAAAATTGAAATGAATATAATGTTGATTTGAAAATAAGCATTAAATATTATTTCAACAAATAATTGACGCTAAAAAATTAAAGTCTTTAGTCCTAAAAGGTTTTAATTTATTTTAGAAAATACAACAACAAAAATACACCCCTTGGATGCAAAGTTATGCGTAGAAGAGAAGTGAAGTGAAGTGCTGTCGAAATTAAACAAAAGTGTGTGTGTGAAGCCTTTAGTCCTAAATGGCTTTACTTTATTTTAGAAAATACAACAACAATATACCATTTGAGTGCAAGTTATGCGTAGAAGAGAACTGAATTGAAGTGCTGTCAAAATTAACATATATTTTTAAATTAGGAACAATGTTCGATTATTTTCTCGACCGTACTTGGATGTATGAAGTCAGAACTGGTATGAAAGGTTCGGTGAAGGAACATTTCTACAATGGTGTACATGAATTTATTAGTTTCGCTACATCTAATAATCGAAATAACGAAGAACTTTGATGCCCTTGTAGTAAGTGCCAACATTTGAAGCATTAGAAACCAGACACAGTTAAAGTACATTTGTATAAATCTTGTTTTGTGCCAAATTATTATTTGTGAGATAATCATGGAGAACATGTTAAACCTACACCTAATTCTGTAGCATCAGAGCACGATCATGTTATGACGAACCCAATAGAAGATATGGTGGAAGATGCAGCATGATCAATGTTCCCTGCCATCCAAGTTGACGATCAAGACGTAAACATCAAAGATGAAACGAATGTGGGAGCGAAAAACTCGTGCTAAAGTGGGTGGAAGGACTAAGATGTCCTGATGGGATTTCTTCTACTCTCCGTAGATGTGTTGACTTTAAAAATAATAAACTTAATGGGTTGAAAATTCACCATTGCCATATCATGATGGAATATGTTAGTCTATAGGATAGTGGTTTTGATGACAACAACTATAGAAGTGTTATAAAATATATATGTGCAGGAAATCTATATGCAGGTATCAACAAAAGAAGACTGTACAGTAAAGAAAACAAAATTGATGAAGACAAAGATCAAGAGTTCAAGATTGAAGACTCATGAGATTCAAGATATTCAAGAGTTCAAGACAAATAATATAGTTAGGTTAGATATTTGTTAAAACTCCTTGAAAGCACTATCATTCTTTTTTATCCAATTTACTCGTGGAATGGAATCCACTTCGTTCTTGTTAAAGGGATGGAACCCTAGTGAGATGGAACTCACGAAATATCTAGTGGAACGGATAGTAGCCCTATTTTGTTATCCACTAATTTTGATTCAAAATGATTTTCAAAATTATCTCTTGTTTTATAAAATGATTTTCAAATATTCCTTTTCAAAAGAAAAACCTTCGTTCACATTTCCAAAAATGTTTTAGCCTCAAAATCATATTTATCATTTTGTTATATTTTGATTTCAAAATTGTCCTTGATATTTTAGCCTCAAAATCTATTTTAATATTATATTTACTTTAGTTTATTTACTTTGATTTTAAATATATTTTAGTATATATACATATATACATTCATAAGTATTTCTACTTCTAAATACCTTCTACAAATACATAGAGTCCATTTGAATAAAGTTGCATATGTTTTAAATCATCATTTTCAAAGTAAAGCAAATCATCACTTTTTACTAGACCATGTCGACATCCTATTTACCTGTCATTTCGACATGCTTCCCGTTACAGCAAAGGTTGTTTTAAAAAGAAGTGTCTATTCGTTTAAACCTCTTCGAATGGACACATCCATTCATTCTCTATAAATAGAGACTGTTATGGACGTTTTCTAGTAACTACTTTCTTTATTTTCTCTCCTCTTTACTCTCTTATCTTATTTTCTAATCATCTTATCCATACTTTGCCGAAATCTTAAGTGAATCAAACCAGAATATCTCTAGTTTGATTCTCTGCCACTCTCTCCAAAGAATCTCAGTGCTTATCAGAGTTATAGATACATTTGTACTCAAAGAAACTTGTGTGGGGTTATAAAGGTGTGATCGTGTCCTTGGAAATCGATCGGGTGAACTTGTGTCCTGTGAATCAAGTGGTTCTACCCAGAGACCTGAGAATCTGAAGGGTGTACCTCGTTGCCTTGGAATCGAGGGATTGTAATCTAGATTATTGTTGAATAGAAAGCCGTACGGGTTGTGCGGGACTGGATGTAGGGTAACACCGAACCAGTATAAAATTCCTGGTGTGTTCTTTCCTTTACTTGCTTTTTATTTATATTTGCATTTGTTTGTGATTCTGTGATTTGATCTGTGATTGTGTATTTGCATTAAGTTAGTTAATTCAATTTAAATCAAAGAAGTTTTAAAGAAATTCTTAAAACACTATTCACCCCCCCTCTAGTGTTAAATAGCCTTAAGATCATCTTCCGCGTCCCTTTCATTTGGTATCAGAGCAAGTTTTTCAAAGTATTCATAATCTGATTTTTGAAAAGTTCATGGCTAAGTTTGAAATGTTTCCTAAAAATATTTCTTTAATGATCAAATCATTGTGGTCTCATAAATTGATGCATGATAGTTATATAGAATCAGGTAGTCTACAAAAGTTGCTCACTGTGCAGGAATCTTGCTTCATGGCGACAAATGAATCTATTCACAATGGACAAGCTGTGCAAATAAGGAAAAACAAGTGGATACTTGATAGTGGATGTTCAAGACATATGACAGGAAATCCAGAGATACTCAATGACATTATTTACAAGGATGGAGGATTGGTTAATTTTGGGGATAATTCAAAAGGTTATGTGATTGGCATCGGCAATATAGGTAATTCTGAAACTCCTATTATTTCAAATGTTTTGTTAGTTAAAAATCTACAACATAATCTACTTAGTATTAGTCAGTTATGTGATAAAGGATATAGGATTAAATTTGAAAAAGACAAGTGTCACATCGAAGATAATAAATCTAATATTATCTTTGAGGGAGTTAGGAAAAAGAATATCTATATTCTTAGTATGAAAATTTCAAATGATAATCTATGTCTTTTGGCCAATACAAGTGACCCTTGGACTTGGCATAAGAGATTTGGACATTTTAATTTTAAACTCTTATCTAGACTATCCAAACTTGATCTAGTAAGAGGCCTCCCTAAGATGCAATTTAAAGTAGATAGTATATGTGATGCATGTCAATTAGGAAAACTTAGAAAAAGTTCCTTTAAACTTAAAGATATGATCTCTACTTCAAAACCTCTTGAGTTACTTCACCTAGATTTATTTGGTCCATCTCAGATTCAATCAATCAACCATAGTAAATATGTCTTTGTAATTGTGGATGATTATTCCAGATATACATGGACAATCTTTCTGAAACATAAAAGTGATACTTTTGATTATTTTAAAAGTTTTTCAAAAAGAGTTCAAAACCAACTTTCTTCCAAGATCATCACTATTCGTAGTGATCACGGTGGTGAATTTGAAAATGAGAAGTTTGAGGAATTCTGTAATCAGAAGGGAATTACTCACAATTTTTCGTTTCCAAGAACTCCACAACAAAACGGAGTAGTTGAGCGTAAGAATAGGACGATTCAAGAGTGTGCTAGAACTCTACTTTCTGATAGTAAATTACCAAAACATTTTTGGGCTGAAGCAGTTACAACAGCCTGTTATATTTTGAATAGGATTTTAATTAGACCTCTAACCAATAAAACACCTTATGAACTTCTTTTCAATAAGAAACCTAAGGTATCTTATTTCAGAATTTTTGGAAGTAAATGTTTTATCTTAAATACAAAAGATAATTTAGATAAGTTTGATCCTAAATCCGACAAAGGAATCTTTATCGGATATTCTAACAGGAGTAAAGCTTATAGAGTTTTTAATCTAAGAACAAACACTATTGAAGAAACTTTACATGTTTCCTTTGATGAAAATTTCAAAGAAGTTGATCAGACTAATGATGAGGATGACTTTGTTATTTCTAATCATGAATCTATAGATGCTACAAATGAAACTTTTCATCCAAATAAAAAGATTAGGCTTTTAAAAGATCACCCTGTAGAAAATATTCTAGGAGATATGCAATCTGTTGTTAAAACTAGGAATCAATTAAACAGTATGAGTCATGTTGCTTTTATATCCTCAATAGAACCTAAAAATCCAAAGGAAGCATCAACTGATGATTCATGGATTCTTGCTATGCAAGAAGAATTGAATCAATTCACCAGAAATGATGTTTGGGAACTTGTTCCTAGACCTGAGGATAAATCCATTATAGGCACTAAATGGGTATATAAAAATAAATTAAATGAATTAGGTGAGGTCGTTAGAAATAAGGCTCGACTCGTTGCACAAGGTTATTGTCAAGAAGAAGGTATAGATTATGACGAAACCTTTGCACCCGTAGCAAGATTAGAAGCTATTAGAATTCTGCCTGCTTTCGCTAATTTCAATAATTTCAAACTTTTTCAAATGGATGTCAAGAGTGCCTTTCTAAATGGTTTTGTAAAAGAGGAAGTTTATGTTGAACAACCTCCACTCTTTGAAGATACAAAATTTCCAAATCATGTTTTTAAATTAAAGAAAGCCCTGTATGGTCTAAAACAAGCTCCTAGAGCTTGGTATGATAGACTTAGGTCTTATCTTTTGCAATCTAATTTTGAAATAGGTAAAGTAGATAACACACTTTTTATTAAAAGAAACAAAAATGATATTCAACTTGTACAAGTGTACGTAGATGATATTATTTTTGGATCAACCAATTCTGACATGAACAAAGAATTTTCTGACATTATGACAAAAGAGTTTGAGATGAGTCATATGGGTGAACTTAACTTTTTCCTAGGATTACAAATCAAACAATTAGATAATGGTATCTTTATCAGTCAAGAGAAGTATGCGAGAGAGTTAGTTAGTAAGTTTGGCTTGACCAATGTGAGTGGAAAACCAACTCCCATGGCAACCAATATAGCGTTAAGTAAGGATGATCTATCCAAAGACGTAGATCAAACCTTGTATAGAGGAATGATTGGATCACTTCTCTATATAACTGCTAGTAGACCAGATATCATGAACAGTGTCTGTCTCTGTGCAAGATATCAATCTCAACCCAAGGAAACTCATCTAAAAGCTGTGAAACGTATCATTCGATATGTTAAACACACCTTTGATTATGGATTGTTCTACCCTAAGAATGATTCATTTGAATTAGTTTCCTACTGTGATGCTGACTATGCTGGGTGTAAGTCAGACCGAAAGAGTACAAGTGGAACTTGTCACTTTCTAGGTCATTCCTTAATTTCCTGGTTCAGTAAAAAGCAGAATACTGTTTCCCTATCAACAACTGAAGCAGGGTATGTTTCTGTTGCTTTAGCTTGTTCTCAAGTTTTGTATATGCAACAAACCTTGAATGATTTTGGTATATCTATCACGAAATCTCCAATTTTCTGTGATAACACTAGTGCCATTAGTTTGTCCAAAAACCCAACTCTCCATGCCCGAACTAAACATATTGACATTAGACACCATTTTCTAAGAGATAACGTAAATAAAGAGAAAATTTCTCTTGATTTCATTAATTCTGAGAATCAAATAGCTGATATTTTAACCAAACCTTTAGGAGAACCTGTCTTCACCAAGTTAAGAAGAGAATTAGGTATATGTTCTCTTTCTGAAATATAGTATATAGTATAGTAGTATACATAGGGTATATATGAATGTTTTCTTAACCATAGCATTTTGCAACACCATGTCGACATGGTATTCATGCGTCATGTCGACATGCAACGGTAAAAATGACAGTTCGTTTTTTCCCTCTAATTTTTGAATGGGTGGTTATTTAACTCACCCATTCCGAGTTTCTCTTCCCTCCAATCATTATTTCTTCATTCTACTTTCTAGAAACATCAAATCCATGGCTTCCACATCCAATCCTAATCAAATTTCACCGGTTTCTTTCCCTTCTCCTTCACATGGCCCTTTCCAAAATTCCATACTCGCTCATGTCATCAAAATAGAGGAGAAAGTTAATGATTCGCTGCAGATGTTAACTGAAATGCAAGTTCAACAATTGAGAATGGCAAGAGAGCAAGAGAAACAAGGGAAAATTCTGAGGAATCTTCAAAAATTCCTCATGGATAATCATGCCAATCCAATTGTAATTGCAGATTCTTCTAACATAGAAGCAAATGAAGAAGGAGAAGAAGACGAAGACGAAGAAGAAGAGGAAGAACCAATAGAGGAAGAAACTGATGATGAAGCAGTATGTGTAGGGGAAGTTTGTTTTGATGCTTATGGGAACATTGTGGAACAACATGGAAATTTCTGTTTCCATTACCCAAATTGTCATGTCCACAAGTCTCCCATCATCAAAAACAACCGTTGAGTTGTTTATTTTCTTGTTTTAGTTATTTATGTGTTTATAAGTTTAAATAGTCATGTATATAGTAATATTGAAATGAATAAAATAATCTATGGTTACACTTATTATTCTCATTCTTATATTACTCATATATATCATTCTGAGTATACAATATTTAGCATTGTTATATCTAGTTTCAGTATTATTAATGATAACACTATCATTAATATCATAGATTTAGGGGGAGTTAGTGCCATTTTTTTGTTGATGACAAAGGGGGAGAAGTATAAAATAGGTTAGTTAGGCATAGATTAAGGGGGAGTTATTAGATTTAGGGGGAGTTATAAGGAGAATATAAATATTTTATAAACAAAGGTTGTCATCATCAAAAAGGGGGAGAATGTTAGTCCATAGGATAGTGGTTTTGATGACAACAACTATAGAAGTGTTATAAAATATATATGTGCAGGAAATCTATATGCAGGTATCAACAAAAGAAGACTGTACAGTAAAGAAAACAAAATTGATGAAGACAAAGATCAAGAGTTCAAGATTGAAGACTCATGAGATTCAAGATATTCAAGAGTTCAAGACAAATAATATAGTTAGGTTAGATATTTGTTAAAACTCCTTGAAAGCACTATCATTCTTTTTTATCCAATTTACTCGTGGAATGGAATCCACTTCGTTCTTGTTAAAGGGATGGAACCCTAGTGAGATGGAACTCACGAAATATCTAGTGGAACGGATAGTAGCCCTATTTTGTTATCCACTAATTTTGATTCAAAATGATTTTCAAAATTATCTCTTGTTTTATAAAATGATTTTCAAATATTCCTTTTCAAAAGAATAACCTTCGTTCACATTTCCAAAAATGTTTTAGCCTCAAAATCATATTTATCATTTTGTTATATTTTGATTTCAAAATTGTCCTTGATATTTTAGCCTCAAAATCTATTTTAATATTATATTTACTTTAGTTTATTTACTTTGATTTTAAATATATTTTAGTATATATACATATATACATTCATAAGTATTTCTACTTCTAAATACCTTCTACAAATACATAGAGTCCATTTGAATAAAGTTGCATATGTTTTAAATCATCATTTTCAAAGTAAAGCAAATCATCACTTTTTACTAGACCATGTCGACATCCTATTTACCTGTCATGTCGACATGCTTCCCGTTACAGCAAAGGTTGTTTTCAAAAGAAGTGTCTATTCGTTTAAACCTCTTCGAATGGACACATCCATTCATTCTCTATAAATAGAGACTGTTATGGATGTTTTCTAGTAACTACTTTCTTTATTTTCTCTCCTCTTTACTCTCTTATCTTATTTTCTAATCATCCTATCCATACTTTGCCGAAATCTTAAGTGAATCAAACCAGAATATCTCTAGTTTGATTCTCTTCCACTCTCTCCAAAGAATCTCAGTGCTTATCAGAGTTATAGATACATTTGTACTTAAAGAAACTTGTGTGGGGTTATAAAGGTGTGATCGTGTCCTTGGAAATCGATGGGGTGAACTTGTGTCCTGTGAATCAAGTGGTTCTACCCAGAGACCTGAGAATCTGGAGGGTGTACCTCGTTGCCTTGGAATCGAGGGATTGTAATCTAGATTATTGTTGAATAGAAAGCCGTACGGGTTGTGCGGGACTGGATGTAGGGTAACACCGAACCAGTATAAAATTCCTGGTGTGTTCTTTCCTTTACTTGCTTTTTATTTATATTTGCATTTGTTTGTGATTCTGTGATTTGATCTGTGATTGTGTATTTGCATTAAGTTAGTTAATTCAATTTAAATCAAAGAAGTTTTAAAGAAATTCTTAAAACACTATTCACCCCCCCCCTCTAGTGTTAAATAGCCTTAAGATCATCTTCCGCGTCCCTTTCAGAATATTTATTACCGGTGGTTTTTAAAGAACCGTTGCCTGTAAAAGTATGGAGTGTTATAACAGAATTAAGTATGTTTTATAAACAGCTTTGTTCGACGATGTTGAAAGTCGATCGTATACGAAAACTGAATTAGAAATTTCTATACTACTCTGCAAACCGAAGAAAATATTTCCGCTGGGTTTCTTCAATGTAATGGAGCATTTACCTATTCATCTTCCATCCGAAGCACTTCTTCGAGGTCATGTGCAATATGGATGGATGTATCCATTTGAGAAGTAATACTGACTATCCGTAATATTTATGTTATTCTAAATTGAATTGAATTAATTTTCAAATAGGTCATCATTTGAGAGGTAATTTAGATTTACATAAGAAAATTTGATTTGAATTAATTTTCTAATAAGTACTTGAATCATATGAAGAAAAAAGTAAGACAAAAAGCACGAGTTGAAGATTCGATTTGCAAATCATATCTTGAAGAAGAAGCTTCATTCTTTTTCTCTCATTACTTCAGTGACCATGTGAATTTATCATTTGTAAGTGTATCTCGTAATGATGAAGCCGTTGAACAAGATTCCTCTCAAACAATGTTATCTACTTTGAGACAACATGGCAGACCTGTTGGAAAATGTGTGGAAATATGGTTAGACGATAGAGATTACCATACAACACACACATATGTTCTTCTTAATTATACTAAAGTTGAACCATTTGTTAGGTAATAATAAATTCATACTTATTCAATCATACTTACATGTTACATATAATGGAACATATTACATATATGTTCGCAGTATATACGAATCACGACATCCATCTGGTGATCTCAGTAAAGACTTTGCTAAATGATTTTCGAACTACGTTTATGATCCAAGAAACAGTGTCATTGATGAAGGATTACAATATCTTGCACTCAGACCAAAAAGAAATGTCAATACTTATCTAATATTCTTCATTAATGGATTTAATTTCAACACCATAGATTATGGTGCTGACAAATTAACATATAACAGCGGTGTATTTGTCAGAGGTAGTAATGATCTAGATGAGCATATAAAAGATTTTTATGGCGTCTTAACACAGGTTTTAGAATTGACATATTATATGCAACCTGCAGAAAAAGTTTTTATTCAAATGCAATTGGTTCAGCAATGTTCCTAGTTCTGGAATCAATGTGCACAAAGATTATAAGCTTATTGAAATAAAGCATACCTCACGTTATTATAATTATGATCCTTTAGTATTAGCCAAGCAAGCATTACAAGTTTATTTTGCTCTGTATCCATCCTTAAAAAGAGATAAAGCAAATTAGTCGGCTATTTTTAAAACAAAGGCAAGATTTACATTTGATGGAATTAATATTTCAGACGAAGCAGCGTATCAAGCGGATCATGAGCCAAATAATGAAATAGTAATAACTAATGATATTGATGTTGGTTTGTTGAATGATGAATCGAATGAATTAATAGAAGCCTTTGAAAGCATAGAAGAAAACGACGTAGAGTACGAGACCGAGTCTGAATCAGAAAACGACGAAGACTGATAATTCTAAATGATGACTATGTTGTGAGCTATGTGTTAACCCGCCTTTTGGCAAGGCCGCGGACAGACGGATTTAACTTAAACAACTTCACAACTATCGAGACTAAAGTATGATGGGTTCGGTTTAAAATGATGATAGGCAGTTTGGCAGATGACGTTCGGCATTGGGATGGTTCGGCGTTGAAGGCTGTTCGGCATAGAGAGATCGTCGTTCGACATAGAGGGATCGTTCGGCACTGAACGAGTGCTCGGCATTAGAAGGAGTGTTCGGCATAAATCTTGTTCGGCACTGGGCGAGCGTTCGGCATAGAGAGTTCGTCGTTCGGCATTAGATGGAGCGCTCGGCATTAACCAACGTTCGGCATCTGGAGACGTTCGACATTGGATGGAGCGCTCGGCATTAACCAACATTCGGCTCAGTTATTGTAGATTGTATATTCTGAGTTGTCGATTTTATATGTTAATAATGATGACTATGTTGTGAGCTATGTATTGTTCTTTTTTTTGAATTCTATGAAATGATATATTTTATCACTACATGAAATGATTTGTTTGTAGCAGATATGCCTTTCAGGAGACATTCTAGCAGATCTTAGCCTTCGCAGCCTTCTCCTTCTCCTTCTCCTAGCGCGGGTGCCAGCGGCACAGCGCCAGATGTACGTCCTGCAGAGGTTATTCCTAAGAGTGCGGGGTAAGTATCAAATTTAATGATTTATTGCTTGTTTTAATATTTAAAATTATACAAATTAAATTCCTACATTAAATTTTATACAGGGGTTTTGAAGTTGAGCCTTCAGACTACATCCTACAGGTCTCCAAGAAGGCCTATATGAGTCAGATGTATGGATGCTAGCCTCATTGGGCTGACATCCCAGACCATGTTAAGAACGTTATACGGGCCGACTTGATGGTAAGTATAAATTTATAATTCATTTGGAAAATAATATAATGTACATAATTCTAATTAATTTCAATATACAGGCCACTGTCTGTGTCGATCCACAGGATATGGATGTTTTTGCAAATCACTAGAACCAGAGGATGTGGAAATATTATAGGGACACCCTCTCCAAAGCAAAGAACGCGAGAAAGAAACCGTCGTGGATGAGCCCCGATGTTTGGGCCGAATTTCTCTAGCTGTGGGAAATGAAATGAAAGTAAGTTATCTAATTTCATATTGTTATTATAATTTTTTTAAATTTCGTATATTTGTTGCATTAAATTAGTTAAACATGTCTTTAAATTTATAGGAACCATCAGCACGAAACCGTGCAAACAAGAATAAAAATCCTGCTTTGCACCGTGGGATCGAAATCCTTTCAGCAACATCGAGCAGAGTTGGTAAGTTTAGCAATTGCATTTACAAACAGATGTAACATTATTTAATCATATTTGTAACATTGTTTGTTAATATTGTTCATTAATCATATTTGTAACATTATTTAATCATATTTGTAACAGCGTAGGAAGTTAAATCGTGAGCCTACAATGGTTGAGGTCTTCACAGTGACACACGCCGTCGAGCAGAAAGATGAGGAAAGCAATGTTTCATATACTTGGACAGATGATAAATCTCAATCAATAATGGTAAACATGCTTAATTTTTTTTACTTTAAACTTCAAAACTTCTAAATTAAATATTTATTGTGGAAAAATTTTGTTCGTGATCGCAGGAAAGATATGATATAGAGCATGCTCGAGTGGCGCAATCCACTGGCTGTCAGTTGACCTTAAAGGAGTCAAACAGTATATGAGATGCTTTAATTGACCCTCCTTCGCGAAATAAGCGTTACTGTTTCGAAAATCAGGAGGTAAAATGCTTTATTATCTAATATATAAGCAATATTTAATATTGAGCAAAAATTATAACCTGCTATCAATAATTTACAGGCGGTGATGATCTAGTCGTCCTACAGGAGATCCCAGGCAGAAGAGGAGATAACTCAATTGAAACAACAGCTAGCGGAAATCAATGATTGGTGAAAGAGTGGGGCATTGGCGCAGCAGCTAGATTAGCATATTGCGGCATACTTAGCTGAGCATGGGACAATGCCAGGGGAGGATGACGACGATGAGGATGATGAGTAGGTATGGATGTGTTTCTGATGGATTTTGATCATTTTGTTTTGTACATATGTGACATGTGTTACATTTATGGATTTGATACTTGTTTGTTGGTTGGGTTGTTTGATGGATTAGTGGATGTTTTGTTTGATGTACATGAGTTGGTTGGGATTTTTTGTTTGATGTACTTGTTTGTAGGTATGGTTTTGTAGTTTGATTAGATATTGGTGTTGGTTGATGAAATGGTTGTGTAAATATTGACATTTGCGTTATATATTTGATTATGTGTGATATGTATGAGATTGTACGATTATTGTATTGACAGTAGTTATGAAATTGAGTATATATGTGTCGTAAATGAGGTGGATGAAGATTTGTGCGTTTGGATGGCCTAAGAAGGAGTTGGGTGCAGGAAATTGGTCCCAGATTAGTGACGGCTAGCGACAACCGTCTGGTCTTTGGTTAGCGACGGCCAGTGACGGAAAATTGGTCCCAGATTAGTGACGGCTGGTGTCGGTTTGCGGAAGCCCTTCAACTTTTACTATGTTGCCACGTGTCCACTTAGCCGTCACTAACCGTCGCTAAAAAGACGACGGAGTCATCGCTTTCTGTGTTGGTGATGGGGTAAAAAGCGACGACTTTTAGCGACGGCTAGCAACGGCCACCCGCGCCTTTTAGCCGTCGGTAAATGAAGCCGCTCTTACACTACAAAACATGCTTCATTTAGTGGCGGAAGCTAGCGACGATTGGTGACGGCTAAAAACGCGGCCGTCGCTAGCCGTCGCTCAACCTGATATTATAGCGCGAACCAGAGAACAGAAAGTGAAATACATTTTCACTTTCCCTCCAAATTGCTGCCGCCGTTCCCAGCCCCCTGACCCCCTCCGAGGCCAACCGCCTCCTATCGATGCCAACCGTCTCCAGAAGCCGTTGTTGCCCTCCGGTGCTGCTCCGTTTCATCCATCTTCTTTAATTTCTAGGTATAATCCCTAAACCTTAATTTCTGAAAATAATTTGATTATAAGTTTGAATATGTTAGAATAATTGATATTAGATGATGGTAATAATTTATTAGTTGATTTGGGGATAAAATTAAAACTCTTATTTAGAAAATTAGTTGATTATGGATTTGAAATAGATGATTAATATGTATTAGTTGATGATAATGGTATGTTAGGTGATTGAGGGAAGTTAATAAGTGGTTTGTTTTTTTAATTTGTAATTAAAAATTAGGGTTTATTTATAATGGACATATAAGTTTACGTGAATATTTGTTATAGTTAATTAGAACAATGTTTGTTATAGTTTGCGCAAAAATTAGTGTACAATTATTGATTAATATGCTGCTAGATTGGTACGGTTAAACATACGTAATATTTTTTATTTAATTAGCGTGTGTACATTATAAGTATTAGTTGTTAGTATAAAATAAAATTAATATAGTTTATTACAAGTGCTAACATCTAATTTTCGTTTACAAAATCGATAAAAAAAATTAAATTGTTAACTGAACTTTAAAATACGTTTTGAAATTTCAAATGTATTAAATAAAATATTTAAATGGTTGAATGAATTATATAATTTTGAAATGAGCATAACAACAACAAATATTATACTGAAATCAATTTTTGTAAAAAATTAAGAAATGAATATAGCAACAATAAATATTCTACTAAAATCGATTTTGTAAAAAATAAAGAAATGAATAAATATTGTACTGAAACCGATTTTCCAAAAAATTTAGAAAAAAATATAACAAGAATAAATATTTTAAAATGAATATAATGTTGATTTGAAAATAAGCATTAAATATTATTTCAACAAATAATTTGACGCTAAAAAATTAAAGCCTTTAGTCCCAAAAGGTTTTAATTTAGTTTAGAAAATACAACGACAAAAATACATCCCTTGGATGTAAAGTTATGCGTAGAAGAGAAGTGAAGTGAAGTGGTGTCGAAATTAGACAGAAGTGTGGTGTGTGAAGCCTTTAGTCCTAAATGGCTTTACTTTATTTTATAAAATACAACAACAATATACCATTTGAGTGCAAGTTATGCATAGAAGAGAAGTGAACTGAAGTGCTGTCAACCATCAAAGTTAAAACAATAAAGAAAAAAGCAAAAAATAAATCGAATTGATTATTTGGATTAATAAACGATAAAATTTATTGTGTTTCTAAAATATGTTTTCAAATCAGGAAAAATGTTCGATTATTTTCTCGACCGTAGTTGGATTTATGAAGTCAGAACTGGTATGAAATGTTCAATAAAGAAACATTTCTATAATGGTGTAAACGAATTTATTAGATTAGCTAAATCTAATAATCGTAATAACGAAGAACTTCGTTGCCCGTGTAGTAAGTGCAAACATTTGAAGCATTGGAAAGCAGATATAGTTGAAGTACATTTGTATAAAAATGGTTTTGTGCCGAATTATTACTTGTGGGATCGTCATGGAGAACTTCTTGCACCCACACCTAATCCTGTAGCGTTAGATGACAATAATGTTATGACGAATCCAATAGAAAATATGGTGAAAGATGCAGCACGATCAATGTTTCCAATGTTTGATCAAGATGACGATGAAGATGTAAATGTCGAAGAAGAACCGACTGTGGGAGCTAAAAAAATATATGATTTATTGGATTCTGCTAAAAGGCCGTTGTGGGATGGTTGTAAAAGTGGAACCGAATTATCAGTAACTGCCGAATACATTACTATGAAATCAAAATTCAACCTTACAGAAGCTGGATTTACAGCAGTTGTACAAGCAGCAAAATGACACATGCCACCCAATAATCTGATGTGCGATAGTCATTATAAAGTGAAAAAACTTATGTCCGCTTTCGGTCTGCCATACCAAAAGATAGATACATGTGTAAAAGGTTGCATGTTGCATTGGAAAGATGACGTTGAGCTTAGAAAATGCAGAATATGTAACAAGGAAAGATACAAACCAAAAAAAAAGGAAAAGAAGTTCCATACAAGAGAATGCATTATTTACCCATCACTCTCAGACTTCAAAGGTTATATGCATCTTCTGCTACGGCGTGCCATATGCGATGGCACAGTGTGAGAACACCGGAAGAAAGAACTTTAATACATCCATCTGATAGAGAAGCATGGAAACATTTCAATAGGACTTATCCCGCATTTAATGCCGAAAGCCGTAATGTCAGACTCGGTTTATGTACAGATGGATTTGCACCATTCTCTCAGTTTGGTAGTAAATATACATCATGGCCTATTATCGTAACTCCTTATAATTTATCTCCATGGATGTGTATGAAAACTCCATATATGTTTCTCACTACTGTCGTCTCTGGGCCTGATGATCCAACACAAGGAATCGTTGTTTATTTACAACCATTGATCAAAGAGTTGAAAACGCTATGGAATGAAGGAGTTGAAACGTACGACGTTTCGAGAAAAAAGAATTTTCGTATGTTCGCTTCTTTGTTGTGGACTATTAGTGATTTTCCTGCATACGGGATGCTTTCAGGTTGGAGTACGACTGGTCGTCTAGCTTGTCCTTATTGCATGGAAGAAACACGGGCGTTTTCGCTACGGTATAGAAAGAAAATTTCTTGGTTTGATTGTCATCGGTATTTTCTCCATCTCAATCATACTTTTAGAAGAGATAGAAAAAGCTTTATAGCTAACAGAGAAGAGTGTATGCAACCACCGAAGATTTGGTCAAGCGAAGAAACATATGAAATTGTAAATAAGTATCCGAAGATACATGAAACTGGAGTGCAGACTGAAATTCCAAGTAAATCAGACATTCATAATTGGTGTAAACAAAGTATATTTTAGGAGTTACCCTACTAGAAAGATCTCCTACTCCGACATAATATTGACGTGACGCACAACGAAAAAACGTGTTCCATAACGTGTTTAATACAGTTATGAATGTAAAGGGGAAAACAAAGAACGATTTGAATTCAAGACTTGATATAGCAAACTTTTGTAAACGTCCCGAACTTCATATGAAACGTCGGCTAGAATCGGCTGTTTGGTTTCAGACTTGCGTCGGCAAGTTACGTCCAACAGAATTTTAAAAAAAATGTCACGTGTATAAAGCCGTCACTTCTCGACACTAAAGTGGCGACGAAGCCGACGCAAAACCCGACTCGAATGCTTGATGGTGACATCTTATTTTGCGTCGGCTTTTAGAGTCGGCTTGTGTCGGCCGGCGTCGGCTTTCTGCCGACGCAATTGCTGTTTCTTCTTGTAGTGTTATAGTCACAGCGGCAAGGAAAGCATAGAAATACAGGTGCGTGTAATTAATATATGTATAAACAGCAGCAAATATCGAGTATATGGAGGTGTAGACCCCACTCACTAGCACACATATTCACCCTACACACACATATATGCTAACACACACACTAATGCAAGTCAATACACACTGCACATATTATATTACATGCCATGCCATACCAAACGACACGAACACATCTGCATCAACACTCAAGGCTGCATAATACTCAAAATGAAACTGATATTGCATCTAACATAGTTTTTTGAGAGAGACGGGTGTGTAACTGATATTGCATCTAACATAGTTAGATAAGACAAAACTGAGATAATAAAATATGCGCATGCTATTATGGAAACAACAGACTTACACATATTGGAAATAGAAGCCAGACCTATGTAATATATATAAATAGAAAACATGAGTACTATCACCTTTATCTTTCTCTGTTGTTCAATGTATATATGTGTGCCCAGTGGCGAAGGTAGCTTCCAAGCTTAGCTAGTGCAAAATTGAGCTGCTTCTGATATCTCTGGCCCAGATTGTATTGATTTGCCTTTAGCTAGAGCGGAAGCTTGGATTCAGCTAGAGCAAGTGGTCGGATATGGGGATTTTTTTACAAGGTTTTGGTATTTTGAGTTAGGGCAGTGGCCCTAGCTGGGAGAAGAGTGGCTCTGCATCTGTGTGTGTCTTATAACGTGAATGGTTTATAAATTTTAATATATAATTGCACTATACTAAACTCATCAGCGAGGTCACGCATACACTACAACCAAAGCACAGTATCAGGCTCATGCGCACACACAAATTACATATTTACTCACGCACGCATCAGCTGCCTACACACCACAGTATTCTCTTATATATTTTGTTTGTTTTTTTCTTTTTGGTTGCCTGCTGTTTTCATATTGAAACTATCTAAAGATCGTACCATGCATCATATACAATGTTTATACCCAAGAATTGGCTCTGTTCTATATTTATGTAACAGATATAATACATAATTATATAGTATTAATTTATTTCTCTTTTTCATTCAAAAAAAAAATTCTCTTTAACGCTATGCACTGCCAAAGTACAAACGAACCCAACACACACACACACGTATACACATGCTTATGCTAACATACACACACGCAGGTTATATACACCCACCTAACAAGGCACGCTCACATATATGCGCACATAACAGTGCACGCACACTTTAATTAGCCATATTTATTTATATGTACTATTAGATATGTATATTTCAAAGTACAGATGTATTTGTTTTAGTTTATGTAACTATGAACATATTTTTATTTTTATTTAGAAATTAGGGAAACTTATTTAAATATATTGATTTACACAGACAAAAGGAATAATAATGATACAAACCTCAGCCAATTCACTCGATTGCAACATAAACTAGATGTGAATCTCATGATTATGGCATAAATATGTGATAGACAAACACTCACCTGAAAACTGCCTTTTTCCCTCTCACACGCACGCATATTCCAGCACCTCGGCGTACGAGCAATTCATCAGTATTTTTAGTTACTTATTTTTTCTGAAATAGCTTCAGGTGAAAGATATATATATCCTAGTGAAGAGTGAGAAACTTGCATGAGTGTATTTTTTTTAAGAGTGGGAAGCATCTGGAGTTCGAAATGTGTAGAAAATGATGTTGGGCTTTAAGGTCTTGGGCCATATTACATATATAAAAAAGGTAAATAAATATATATAGTTTTTACTTTCCTTTTCTTTTAAAACTAAATTCAACTCAATTTAAATAAATACAATACTCTATTTAAAATTACTTTTCCTTCAAGTCAATTTTATACAACAAATACATTACTTATATATATATAAACACGATTTTAACTTATTTAAATTCAATTATCTCATTTTCACAATTTAAATCTTTTTTCTTAAACATTTTCAAAACTCATTTCCAAATAAAATCTCCAAATTCCTATTTAATTAATCAAATTATTATAACTAACTTAAATTAATTATCACCTAAAAAACCGCGTTGTTACCATACTGATCCCTTAGTCTAAATGGACTCACACAAATTTCGAGCCAAACTAAGCAGGCCGTGTTCGTATATAGCCAATGGACTTATCTTATTCCACTCCACTTCATTCATTTGCTCCTCAACCAATTCGAACCCTTACTTTCCTTCAAAACCGCCATTATCAAACTCGCGCTCAAGGCTATCACCTCACTGCCCAAATCCATCGTCGGCTCGAATACCCATCTCCACCTACAGTTCTCGTCGTTGTCTTCGAACGCATCCAACATCCATTTGCAATTGATTCGATTTTCCAGTTCAATTTTAGCCTGAACCCATAGTTGTTTGGGAAAGCTCTCGTTTGTTCAACAGCCTGATCAACGTCATTATATAAGAGTATAAAACGGCGGTTATGACTCGGGCACATGTTGTGCACTCTCAGGCTTCTCAGGGTGATGGCCTAGAGAGTTTCGAGCAGATATTATTACAGAACTAGACTCAGAGTCGGAATTTTCGTGTGAAGGAGTTAGTTCAGTACCCATGGTAGCTAAATGCTTCGATCGTCTGGAACTCATAGCTATCAAACTCAGCAGATAGTAATCATTAGAAAAATTATCCTATTCCTCCATTGCGAAGTGTAAACTAGTGTAGTGTGGTGCAGTGTTGTGTAGTGCAGAGACAGATAGTTCAGAATTAAAACGATGGTTGTGACGAGACTTTGAGATTCGACTAGAGTGGTCGTCATCGCTGACCGTCCCAAGCGGCTTGCATGTCGATGGTAGTGGATTTCATCTAAGCTTCGGGATTATTTATCGGCATATTGGAGTACGATATTTACGTTCAAGTTCATTCGAGATCATATGTTATACCTGTTCAAGTCATATTCAAAAGCGTGCGACTTTGATTTCCAATGATTCAAGTCTTATAAGTTCAAATACAAAGTCCAAACATTCAAGTTCTAAGTCATATGCATTTGTTCTAAAGTTCAAGTATTTTAGTTCGAGATCATATTCAATTCTCTAGTTCAAGTTCAGGCTTAAGGCAATTGTTCATGTGTATTTAATCAAGTTCAAGTTCAAGTCATCACTCAAGCAAAGAATTGGATAAGTCCCCCAGGCAAGGGGATCGTACCCGACCCCTTACCTAGGCGGTCTCACCTTATCCAATATCCAGTCTTCCATGCAATGACCGATCCCTCTTCCGAAATCGCAACCGATCCCTCCATCACCGATCGCTTAGACTTCACTACTTCACTTCCTTTCCAACATGCTTCCATCCGGTCCTATGAGTCGATCGCTCCATTCTGTCAAGCGATCGATCCCACCATGTTGTGTTGATACAGCTCAACTACAAAGTACTACAACCGATCACATCACATCGTCGGTCCCTCCTCATCACTTTATCTCTTCCGCATCAACACCTATTACCATTCGCTGACCCTAAAACTCACATGAAATACAAATCAAAATTTCCCTGCCTCGATTTGTATCCTAAACTCACCTTTATATGATGGTGTAGATTAGGTTGTTGAACAAATGAGAGCTTTCCTAAACAACTATGGGTTCGGGCTAAAATTGAATTGGAAAATTGAGTCAATTACAAATAGATGTTGGACATGTTCGAAGACAACGATGAGAACTATAGGAGGAGATAGGGATTCAAATCGATGATGGATTTGGGTAGTGAGGTGATAGCCTTGAGCGCGAGTTTGATAATGGTGGTATTGAAGGAAAGTAAGGGTTCAGATCGGCTGTGGGAACAAATGAACAAAGTGGAGTGGAATAAGCTAAGTCCATAGCTTATATACAAACACGGCCCGCTTACTTAGGCTCAAAATTTGTTTGAGTCCATTTAGACTAAGGGATCGGTACCGATCCCCTGTTTATGGAATTGGAACCGAACGCCCCGTTGCCAATGTTTAAAATAAAAAGAAAAAAGAAAAGGAAATGTGAATGGATGTTAAAGAGTATAGCAATGCAAATATATTTCAACTACATGATATTTGCAAAGACCCATGAACGTGCACGTGTACATATCAAAATTCGGTTTCTTGAATTGTCAAAAGTTGAGTTCTCACATGGATTTCTCAAAAACGAAGTCACTAAAGATAATCGAAGCCTTCTAACTCGATCGACAAGCTCGATAGAACCTAGCATAGAAAAAGACTGGGGATTACACTTCGATTTATATTAACAAATATCGACCAAGTGCCATGACGAATGGAGAGAGATACGACTCTTCGGAAAGACAATTCAACAGAAGGATAACAACTGTTTAGGAAACTGAATGGAATTCCTCCCGGTGATTCTAACTTGCTTCGATTCAAAGCACGTCATTTTCAAACAAGACATACTTTGGGAGGCAAGTGTTATCGGACCTTTTGATCCGACTACATTCAAACCAATTAGACAAGTTAAACATGATGATGGGAAAGGCAAGCAGCACAAAGAGGTGATCACAGAGACCAGAGATCAAGCATAGACAATAGTGTGAAGTAACGATCAAGCGAGATCAGGAGATAGACTCTATGGAACATTCTAAGTATGGATTAGTGTTTCCCTTTGGCAAGGGATCAGATTGGATCACTATGGCTATGAAAAGCTTGAATTAGCGGTTCAACTCATGGGAATCGATCGATATCTCTAAAAGCATGAAAGAAACCGTGCAAACAATTTTGGAAACATGAAGCTAGCATGGAGGGGGACCTACATAACTAATCTTGCGCTGTCATGTGGACGTCTCAACTGATCGGCTCCGATCGCTCCCTATTGAGAATTAGGTCTTGAAATTTTCTGAGTGACTTCGTCTGCATCTGCATATCCTACCGATGAATTTTCAGGAAGATATTTGGTCGCCTACGCCTATAAGTACAGGGTTCATAGCTCATTTGAGTGATCTTTACACTATTGTTTTCTTTGTACTCCTTTCTATTCATGGATTCTTATTCGATCCCTCTTGTACTCAGAAATTCAAGTGATTAATAAACCTATTTCTTCAAAGTGGATGTAGGCATCCAATGTCCAACCACTATAAATCTGTTTGTCATTGTTTCTTACTTGTTTCCTGCTCTTTTCCTTTATTTTAATTTGGATTTCTTTTTTCTCTACATATAATTTTTCAGTTGTTTGTGCCAACTTTGGTGCAAACACTGTCTAAATCTTTATTTAGAGTTTTCCATTTTAATGCATATGTTCCAAATCACAAAGTCATACCAAGCGATAATTTTATGAGAAAAATCCAAATCATCTTGAGAACATTGAATGACGAATCCATTACGCTAATTTCAACAATTGAGATTCATGATGTTATTCTTATCAATGTGGCTTAATATGTTTCAACTGCTTTTGTCTTTCTCTTAAAGACGCATTTGTGACCGATGGATCATATCTCTTCGGGTACGACTATCAAAATCATATTAATATCTATATTTGTCAATCTTCAATTCAGATCATTTGTATATCTTAATTTATAAACATTTTATCAATTATAACGATTGCACAAATTTATCAATGTAGATTATTATAACTTTATATAGCTAATGTTCTTACAATATTACTGTTGCAAAAATAATATCACTTGGCGCCTTTAAAAATTGATTTTGCTAAAGCTTTTTAATTCAATTGTTGGGGTTTTTCTTAAGGATTTATTAATGCTAGGGGTTTAGTGCTAGATGGATAGGATGGATTATGTCCTTACTTAGAACTTGTAATTCAAGTATTATGGTTAATAGTATTCTAGGATATAAAATTCAATCAAAATATGGACTTAGACAAGGTGATTCTTTGTCACCTTTATTGTTTAATTTAGCAGTTGATGTTTTTTCTAGAATTATCAAAGTGGCAACTAGTAATAGGATATTTAACATAATAGGAAATGAGATCACTAGTAATGGTCTTTCTGTTCTCCAGTTTGCAGATGATACAATGATTTTTACGCCCATTTTCCTAAACATATTATTGCTCTTAAGCTCATTTTATATAGTTTTGAACTACTATCTGGTTTAAAGATTAATTTCGATAAAAAGCTCGGTACTAGTTTTAAATGGCATAGATAATATAGAAAACTAAATTGCTTACACTTTGAATTGTAAAATGATGAAATTCCCTATAACATATTTAGGATTTTTAATTAGGCCACAAAAACTTAAACATGATGATTGGATAACTATAATAGATAAAATTAATAAAAGATTATCCAAATGGAATGGTAAATACTTGTCAAGAGCTGGTCGGATAGTTCTCATAAATTTAGTTTTATCTACCCTACCTATATATTGGATGTCAGTTTATCTTTTTCCGAAATGGGTAATTGATAAAACTGATAAAATTAGGAGAGACTTTTTATGGAGTGGAGATAATCCAGATTGTAGTCTAAATGTGTTGTTAAATGGGAAATTGTTTGTAAGTTTAAAAATAATGGGGGGTTAGGAATTATAAATTTACATAACTTAAATATATCTTTATTAGGTAAATGGTTATGGAAATTTAATGATAATAATGAAAATTTGATATGGAAAAAATTAATATCAAATCAATGTTATGGTGGTGCTTAATTTATACCACAATACTGTTAATAACATGAATAATATATCTCACTTTTGGAAATTGATAATATTAAATTTTGATATTTATAATCTAGGAATTTATAATGCAGTCCATTCTGGTAACAATGCTTCTTTTGGCATGATTGCTGGATTTCATCTATTCCACTTAAAGTGAAACTTCGAGAGTTATATGAAATATGCAATTTCAAAAATGTACGAATTTCATGAATTTATAGACCAAGTTTGAATTTTCCTTGGAAATTTAGTTTTAATCGTACACTAGCGGTAAATACTTTAGCACAATTTGCATTATTGTGTGCTAAACTAGAGCTTTTCAATATTGATAATGAGAAATACATTAAACTTTGGTGTTGAGATAAGAGCAAGAAATTTACATCTCGTTAAATTTATAATTTTATAAATTTTACAAGAACTAAATTGAAAGTATTTAAATACATTTGGAAATTTAGTGTTCCACCTAAAGCAAAAGTGCACATGTGGTTAATTTTACATGTAAAACTGAATACTATTAAACTTTTAAAACAGAAAATATATTTAATGACAAAAACTATTATTTTTGTAATAATAAAATGGAAAATATTACACACCTATATTTTGAATGTAATATAACTTGATTTATTCTTGCAAAATTCTTAATATTTTCGATTTTAATTTAAAATATAGACATATTAATTGTGAATTATATTGGAATAATCTTAGATTTTATTATAAGGGTCACAACAGGTTTTTACTTGACACTATTTACATAATAACATGTTGGTATATTTGGTTTGAAAGAAACCAATGTGTGTTTAATAATATTAGTATTGATTTGGAAAATTTAATATATGTAATTTCTCTATTTAATTTTAATTGGATTTCAAATTCTAGTTATAAATTAAATAAAAATTTGAGTTTTAAAGAGTTTCTTAAAAAATAAAAACTCGTATTGAGTTTTAAAGAACTATATCATTCTACAAAATAGAAAAAATAGTAAGCAGCTAAATTTAGCTTCCCTAGACAACCTTACTATGGTAACTTTTGATTCTTCATTTTTATTAGGTTATTAGCCTTATTCTTTGTCTTTTTTTTTAGGTAATAAGTTTGAGTTTATATTCTTTTTGTTTCCCTACACAGTGATAATCATATTGTCGCTTGTTCAATGTCTTTTATTGTTAGATTAGTATATTTTTATTTTGCATATATATGTATACAAATATGTATTTATATATATACACACGTATATATATGTATGTATGTATGTACCGATTTTACATTTTTGGTATAGTTTTCTTAGCAGCTTCAGGTATACTTATTGGATTGGAAAGCTGATTTTGAGGATATGAGCACTTATTGCATTTTGTGGTTTTTATTGTTGTACTTTTCTATTTTTGGACCTTAGATTCATAGGATTGTGGGATTTTTATTTTATTTTATTTATTGTACGAGGGGTATCTCTACCTGTCAGGCATGTTGACAGCTCCTTTTTTAAGGGTAGAATAAATTACATGACTATTCTTCTCTAGTAATAGAGGATAGCTCATTTTTCTCATAAAAATGCTTGTAATTACAACTTTATATATACATTTGGTACAATAACATTTTGAATGACAAATGATTTTAAGATATTAAATTTAAAATGGTTGAATCATAACCACCATTTGTAGGCTATTTGAAATCTTTGATTGTATATGTGACGACCCGGATTTTCAGACTAGTCAAAATCACTGAAAACCCGTTCGTTCTAAAACAATAAATGAAAACTACCATTTTAACATACAATATTTGATAAACATTAAACACTATTTAATGTACAGGATACAATTTCAATTTTATAAGTTATCATAGTAATCAATTTAATCTACTAGGTGTGCTTTAATACGTACCAAATACAAATAAATCTACCGCCGCACAACTCTGATGAGAGAGACAGTAATAGCCATTCTTGCAAACTCATTAAACTTGTCAAATGCGGAATAAAATAATAAGCAGGAAAAATACATCAATACACGATATATGGAAAACCCTAAACAGAAAAATGTTATGTTATTATTAGAGCTGCATCACTACCACTTGTGACTGCCTACGTACCCCTATCTAATTGGGTACCCAATTAGATAACAGGATCAAGCCAACGTATTTTTCCTATCGTAAATAGGACTCATGGAGCCTACGATGCACAAACAATATACAATTCCCAAAACTACCAACTTAGGCTTAATCTTCAATTTTAGATTTTTAAAATCTAATTAACTTTACATAAATTATCTCTTTGGACTTTATTTTCGAATTCTCATTTCAATTTTTTTTTAAATATATATATATATATATATATATATATCCTTTATATTCTAACTAGTCCTTTACTTCGGGATCTGAAAATAAATCACCTTTTGATACGATACCTATATACAAGCATACAAAACTATATGCTACCAAATCTCGGGAGGTTTCTAGTCATAACCAGGCACCTAGGTCTAGCCTTCCGAATAAATAATAGTAGTGCATCCCTCTTGTCACATACCGGATTTTTCGACTTTCGAAAATTCGACATCGATACTCACTTTATCGACTGTCGAGCAATCGAGTGCCGGAAACTCCAATAGTGAGGGTTTTAGATAAAGAAAAAGAAGAAAAGATAGAAGAAAAAGAGAAGAAGAAGAAAGAAGAACAACAGAACAACATCAGAACAGAAAACAATATTAGAATCTTACACATCGCAGCGGAACAATATACAATAGATAATTACTAGTCTTTTAAAACAAAGAACTATATCATTTTATTCATACATCAATCAGAGTCAATATACAACAATGGACAGTTATATAAACTTGTCCTCATACAGAATACACAGCGGAATAAATATATCAGATACAAATACTACGTCTCGTCATCCAGCTTATCTCCAAGCTCCAGAATATCCTGAAAATCTAACTCTAGACTGCCCGTGTGGAAATTGGTGGGCACCCAGAGTTTAGAAGGGAAACAATAAACTCCGAGTCAGTCATGGTGACTGGTGTGAGATCGTAAAACAGTTTTATCTTTAAAACAACAAGAAGATTTAAAGTCAATTCGCAATGTTTTTGGAAAATGAAACTACCATAAGACCTCCCACCACACACACAATGCAAACGCAGACTTGGAGGAGATTTCTTCTTATGATAGTCAAAGATGCTTACTACGCAAAAATCAAATTCTTTTTGATATTATTATTAGTGCATAGTGGAAAACATTTCGAAAGTAGAATATAAATCTTAGCCAGCATAGGTACCATTATATTATGCCTGCTATAGCTGCCTCCTGAGGAGACAGGTTATACAATTGAAATCGTAAAGGCTCGTATTGTTTCTTTGGATTTCCAACAAATGGTCAGGCTAAGGAACTTCCTATCCACGATGGGTACGTCCCTGGAATAGACGACCCGAGAACCTAACCAGATCTCTGCCAACACAAGGCCGGGTTACCTCTGCAAAAATAGGTAACTACTGACACGCGTATGCCATCCCCCGATCGTCACCGATCTTCCCGAGGATCCCCGATTCGCAACAACCACAAAGAAATAAATTTTGCAGCAACCACAGAGGTTAAGTATCTGGGCTCCATACCATGATACCACCTTTATCCAGAAGGAATGACATACACTAAGGGGCGCTACTCCCTAAAACCTTGCCGCATCCTTCCTGTTTCGACCATTTCCGGGGTGTGAGGCTCGACGAAGTCTCGTCCACAAAGCTACGCTTTCTACAAAAAGCCCTGCTTCGGGTCAAACAAAATGATCAACCTATGATCACCAAGATATAAGATCAAACAAATGATCATATCGCAAATGATCAAACACTGATCATTTCACAGCAACACTCAGTATGCCACGTTACCAAATTGGGATATATCGCTGATAAATTTCAACTACATAACCTCTGAGCTCGTACGTCTCAGAGAAGGGTGTTAAGCTAAGAGAATAAATTCTCCGCCACCAACAGAAATGTATTTGAAAGAAATCAGCTTTATATCTCAAATTGTAACGTCAGACACACAATCCATACAAGTCTGTTCCGGGATCGAACAGAACCGAAGGCACTTCTCACGAAGCCCTTGCATATCCGGATAAATTTCTAATCACGACCGGACTTCCCGTCACTAAGGGTGATAAAACCTCTAAATCGAAGATCAGTCGATGTAGAGTAACTCGACGGTAATCCTTCCGTTTTCAAAAATATCCGGTCTTCAACACCGGTCTTCAAATGTGATTCATAACGACGTATCACATATTCGGAATGGGTTATACGACCCCTTGGTCCTTTCCCGGCTAACCCGAATAGTGAGCGCTTATTTAAAGACAAAGTGTGGCATTCAAATTCATCCAATTCACAACAAATACCAATATAAAGGTAATTATTGATAGTCGGTTATTTAACTATCAATAAAGATGCGCAACATCATCAGATTCCAAATAATTTTCCCAAATTATTTATCTTCAAAAATATCTTTTACTAGATATAAAATTTCCACACTTTAAAAATAAATCAACGTTTATTTTTAAAACAAATTCCCATTCCATTTATAAATTCCATAGTGAATCTATATCTTCAAAATATCTACTGATATACGATTCTCAAATCGATTTCAAGTATTCAATTTCATTTTATCTTTAAGAAGATAAAATCTCAAAACGTTTCATTTCATTTTGGAAATGCATTTCCCTACTTATTTAATAATAAGTATTTCAAAAATCATTTATTTTCAACACTTGGAAAATATTCGATATACTTAAATCAAATTAAGTATATATTTCATTCTTTAAGGAAATCTATTTTCTATAACAACATCAATTTGAGTCAAAACGATTGTTACGTAAAACATCGTTACGACGACTCAAAAATCACTAGTATAGGGATTCGAAATTAAAATAGATATGTAAATCCCAATACTAGATAAAAACATTTCCTTTTGGAAATCATTTACTATAACAACAGTGTTATAGTCCACCATTTCCTTATATTTTCGAAAACGCCTATTTCAACAATAGATGTTGAAATCTATGATTTCGATATTTAACACATTTTAAAACACCTTTAAAATGTTTAACTTCATTTTTAAAATATTACATCTTCAAAAATGAATCCATTTTACTTAACAATATATTCACTGTCCAAAATCGTGAATAAAATTTACTTAACCCCATTTCAATCATTTCTACACATTTTTATCACATTCAATCTATTTCGAATTTATAAGCACGTTTATAAATTCTATTTCTCTTTTTAATAACAACTTCGACTTATAAACCTTCTTTTATCAACTTCTATATTTAACTTATCAAAATAAGTGACTTTGGGTTTATAAACAACTTTTATAAATTTTAATTCTATTTATAAAAGCTTCAATACCAAATCAATTTCAATATTGATCTCTAATTTTATTTTCAACGTTTGAATAAAATTTCCATATTGATTTCTCAAAAATTCATTTCTAAATATTAAATCAATTACAGATTGATTTCAAATTTTATTTATCACTACTAAATAAATTCCTTATTGAATTCATTTTACATTGATTTCACAACTTATTTCAATTTACCAATTAAATTTCAAACTGAATTTCCAACTTATCTTCTTTTAAATAAATTCCTTTTTAAGAAAATAAATTTCAATCGTTTCTTTTAATCTATTTAAAAATCCAAATTTAAATTAAATTCTTCAATTTAAAATCACTGTTTTATGAAATCCATTTATTTAGCATTTTCACTTAATTCTGGGATTTATTCAATACGATTATAAAAATTTACTTTTTATACTTTAAAAATTCCTTTCTTCAAAATTCTTCAATTTCAAAAATTCAATTTCGTTTAACTTTGGAATCCAATGATGTCAAAACATCCATTCAGCTAAATTTTAGCTTTCAAACAATTTCCAGATATCAATATGATTAATAGCATCACTATAAAATCATTCACAGATTCATATCACAATAGAAATAAATTCAATCAATGTGAGGGGTCTAGTTGGATCCCTCCAACCTGTTTCCCTGCATCCAAAGATGTTAGCACAATACCAATTCCGCTCCAGTACGGAATTATCGCGGTATATGGGTTTTTATAAAAATCCGCTTACTAACGGCGCAATAGGGTCTCATCCGCTATACGAGGCGGGAAATCATCAATCCAATATATACATATGCCAATATGTATATATTGCTATATATAATAGATATACCCTACTATATCTAATAGCACATCAAATAGCAATCAACACAATCAATAACTGCAATTCAAAATTAAATCTGAGTGAGAAGATCTCACCTTGGCTTTTAAATTTGCCATCCCATTTCCATTTTTGATTATTTCTTCACGGTTTAACCTTGTATAACAATTTACACAATATATCAATATTCGAATTAAATCGAACACTTAAATTATTGTTCCATTTATTTACTTAGCCAAATTTTTATAACTGTAAACTTCCATTTATATAAACTGTAAACATTTATTTTTCTGAAATAAATCTTTTGTTTTACACTTGAATATTCTGCAGTGAATAAAAGTTTAACTTTCTGTTTTACTGTATAAATGCAAATACGCATATTATTATCTTGAAATCACATATATTTTAAAATTACCTTACTGCAATATTTTCTTTTCCTTTTGAAACTCATGTACACTTATAAATTAAAATCTATGTACATTTTAAAATAAATCTTTACAGACTCCAAAATAAGTTCTATGTATATACATATATACTTGACAGCATTGTAAATCTATTTTTTTTACCAATTTCTATAACATTTTAAATTTTAAAACTTTATCCGTATAGTATTTATTTATTTTATTATTTTTTCTGTGCATATATTTTCACTGTAACTCACTTATCAAATTGAATTTAAAATAAAATGATACCTCACCTAACAGAAGGAGGCGACCCAGGCTTTGACTAACATTTACATCACCGCAAAGTCGCCTCATCGAAGCACCATCGCTTGAACTCGCGACCGCCACCTTCCACAGCCAAGTCGAACATCACCCCAATTGTAATCCAGTCGCGACCATCGCGAGTCTCTTCGCCATCATGTCTCGACAGTTGAATGCCAACATCATCCGCCTGCAACTATTTCGCGACCTCGCGAACGAAACCCCTACGAACAGTCTCCGCCTCTCGCACGCGACACTGAGCCCAACGTGAAACCCCAAATCGACAGTACTCACATCTCCTATCAGCATTGTCGCCGCCCAAACCCCTGCGAACACACCTCCAATCGCGAGTCGCGTGTGACTGTTTTCCTCCCTGCTCGACATCGCGATTTGACCGCGCGCCTGAAACCCCCATCGCCTGCCGCCTTGACTTCGCGAGCCTCGAAGTCGCTCGCGTGTCCCCCGTGCTTCGCGTCGCCGTGGCCTCGAGATGCTCCGCCCCTTCCACTGCTGTCTCGCGAATCGCGATTTTTGTTTCGTTCGTTCGTTTGAACGAAAGTTTGAAGTGGCTTCGGCCATTAATTCGTATACGAACAATTTGATTTTGAGAAGGGTGAGTTTTATTTTTCTTTCGATTTGAATGAGAGGAGGGAGAGTTTGATTTCGTATAGATTGGAACGAGTATGGGTTTGCACGCACAGGTATGGGTTTGAGATGACAGGGTATGGCTAAAACAATAGGGTTTATTATTATTTTATTATTTAAATTTAAATTGAATTTTGCTTGAAAATTTCGATGCGTTTATGCGTCGTACTCTCGCATACTAACTCCGAAAAATACGAAATTGGAAATCCAGTAATAATACAATATTACAGACCCAATGGAACAGGTTTCGTCGAATTCCGAGACTGTTTGAAAAATGACCATTTTTAAATATCGATACGAACGATAATTTTCAAAACTGAACAAACCGTTTTCAAATTCAATTCTGAAGCTGCTGTTATCTTCAGTGTTATCAATATAAATTTTACAAGCGTTTGAAATATTTTCTTCGGCTTAAAATTAAAGATTCAAATTTTTGTTCAACTTCAATCGATTAAATTTTAAAGTTTAATCGCCAAATTCAGCGATATATCGGGGATTCAAATTAAATTACCGTTCAAATTTTTAAAATTAATTAAATATTCTCAATTTAATTTGTTCAAAATTCTGGGTCGTTACAGACTTCCCCCCTTAAAAGAATTTCATCCTCGAAATTACAAGTTAGGAAAAATGGTCCTTAACTCGTCTACTATTTTTCACAATCTAAATAGTTTTATCAATTCATCAAAACAAATCTTCTACTAAAGATTCGTTATTAATTCAACTAACTTTCTAAACACTTTCATAGTTTTCAAACCAAATTGTTTTACTTCAAAACTCAAATTTAAATTCAAATTTCAAATTTAAACTTTCAAAATTTCTCAAAAATTTTCTAACACCCGAAATTTTCGAAAAATTTCGCCAACATCTCCTTTGCGCGGCTAATACGGCACTACTACAAAACGTCCCTACGGACACTCAGATTTCAAAAAGAAAAAGAAAAAGCCAAGCGGCTAGACAAGAAATCAGCAAAAACTCATATTATAATTCAAATACATACCTTTTTCGAGCAATTCAAATTATCTGTGAAATAAATTTTCCAATCCCTTTATACACCTGTATATCCTACTAGCCATAATATCTAGTTACATATATTCAAACCAATTTGCAAATTCTATTACAAAATTTTCAATATAAACTGCTTATATCCTCTTTAAATTCGCTATTGAAGTTAAATATTCAATTCCGTTCAATTTTTCATTTCACATTCATTTGAACTTATAATTCACATTTTCAATTCTATTGGAATTCAATTTATCTTCATTTATAATCATTGAATTTAATTCGTTCAAACCTTATCCATTTGGTCAATAATCAATTAGCTTCACTTACTAACTTTCAGTTTAATACTTCATTTATCAAATTCAATTCCAGTTCTATTTACTTTCAAATTCAAAATGAATTTTAACATTCAATTTCATTTTCTGGCACTTGCAATCGCAATTTATTCATTCATTCACTAATTCATTCGTTTTTCAATTTGAATTTCATTCTAATCAAATTTCAAATATTCTATAAGTTATCAACTTATTAATATTTCGTAAGTATTTTAAATAGGATTCCAGAGTCGTTTCAACTTTTTCAAAACCATTTGAAAACAATTCAAATTATCCTTTTAATTTCCAAAACAAAATCCAAATTTTCCAAACACTTCCATTTAAAACAATTTGGCAGCAATTTCTCTTTTGGAAACCCGAAAATGAACATCGATAATGCTGCAGTCATTACCGAAATTATTTTCCAGCGACTGAAAAGAGTTTAGAGCTTTCATCTCTTCAAAACATTTTTCAAAACCCTTGAAATTCATTTTCAACTCCAAAAAAGAATTTAAACTTTTCAAATCTCCAAAATTTTCAAATTCCTTTCAAAACATTTCCAAATACTTCTCTGGAATTCTACTTCCAATTATAAGTCACATTTATAATTTATATTCTTTAATTTCATTTGTATGTGAATTCATTTCTTAACTTTGAAGTTATAATTCCAATTTCTCATTTAATTTCAATGATAATAGTTTAATATTATTACTTCTAGCAACCATGCAACCATATACTGTAATAATTTACAGAAAATCATTTCTTTTCTATACAAAAATAGTTTTGGGTAAAATTATCTCATTTACCCCATTTTAAAACAATACTGTGCCGAACTGTTCTATTCGAGCGTTTAGAAACCCCTTCGATACAGTTTTGCAGACTGTGCCGACGAAGGTTCATATGCCACTCAATAAACCAATCATCACAATATAAAACAATTTTATATTCAATAACAAATACGCGCTCATATCTATTATTACACTCAACTCATTCTAGAGTACTACTGACTCTATCTCTAATGAGTAACACCCAACAGAGCAGGGTTGTCGCTTAACCATATGCTCTGATACCACGCTGTCACATACCGGATTTTTCAACTTTCGAAAATTCGACATCGATACTCACTTTATCGACTGTCGAGCAATCGAGTGCCGGAAACTCCAATAGTGAGGGTTTTAGATAAAGAAAAAGAAGAAAAGATAGAAGAAAAAGAGAAGAAGAAGAAAGAAGAACAACAGAACAACATCAGAACAGAAAACAATATCAGAATCTTACACATCGCAGCGGAACAATATACAATAGATAATTACTAGTCTTTTAAAACAAAGAACTATATCATTTTATTCATACATCAATCAGAGTCAATATACAACAATGGACAGTTATATAAACTTGTCCTCATACAGAATACACAGCGGAATAAATATATCAGATACAAATACTACGTCTCGTCATCCAGCTTATCTCCAAGCTCCAGAATATCCTGAAAATCTAACTCTAGACTGCCCGTGTGGAAATTGGTGGGCACCCAGAGTTTAGAAGGGAAACAATAAACTTCGAGTCAGTCATGGTGACTGGTGTGAGATCGTAAAACAGTTTTATCTTTAAAACAACAAGAAGATTTAAATTCAATTCGCAATGTTTTTGGAAAATGAAACTACCATAAGACCTCCCACCACACACACAATGCAAACGCAGACTTGGAGGAGATTTCTTCTTATGATAGTCAAAGATGCTTACTACGCAAAAATCAAATTCTTTTTGATATTATTATTAGTGCATAGTGGAAAACATTTCGAAAGTAGAATATAAATCTTAGCTAGCATAGGTACCATTATATTATGCCTGCTATAGCTGCCTCCTGAGGAGACAGGTTATACAATTGAAATCGTAAAGGCTCGTATTTTTTCTTTGGATTTCCAACAAATGGTCAGGCTAAGGAACTTCCTATCCACGATGGGTACGTCCCTGGAATAGACGACCCGAGAACCTAACCGGATCTCTGCCAACACAAGGCCGGGTTACCTCTGCAAAAATAGGTAACTACTGACACGCGTATGCCATCCCCCGATCGTCACCGATCTTCCCGAGGATCCCCGATTCGCAACAACCACAAAGAAATAAATTTTGCAGCAACCACAGAGGTTAAGTATCTGGGCTCCATACCATGATACCACCTTTATCCAGAAGGAATGACATACACTAAGGGGCGCTACTCCCTAAACCTTGCCGCATCCTTCCTGTTTCGACCATTTCCGGGGTGTGAGGCTCGACGAAGTCTCGTCCACAAAGCTACGCTTTCTACAAAAAGCCCTGCTTCGGGTCAAACAAAATGATCAACCTATGATCACCAAGATATAAGATCAAACAAATGATCATATCACAAATGATCAAACACTGATCATTTCACAGCAACACTCAGTATGCCACGTTACCAAATTGGGATATATCGCTGATAAATTTCAACTACATAACCTCTGAGCTCGTACGTCTCAGAGAAGGGTGTTAAGCTAAGAGAATAAATTCTCCGCCACCAACAGAAATGTATTTGAAAGAAATCAGCTTTATATCTCAAATTGTAACGTCAGACACACAATCCATACAAGTCTGTTCCGGGATCGAACAGAACCGAAGGCACTTCTCACGAAGCCCTTGCATATCCGGATAAATTTCTAATCACGACCGGACTTCCCGTCAATAAGGGTGATAAAACCTCTAAATCGAAGATCAGTCGATGTAGAGTAACTCGACGGTAATCCTTCCATTTTCAAAAATATCCGGTCTTCAACACCGGTCTTCAAATGCGATTCATAACGACGTATCACATATTCGGAATGGGTTATACGACCCCTTGGTCCTTTCCCGGCTAACCCGAATAGTGAGCGCTTATTTAAAGACAAAGTGTGGCATTCAAATTCATCCAATTCACAACAAATACCAATATAAAGGTAATTATTGATAGTCGGTTATTTAACTATCAATAAAGATGCGCAACATCATCAGATTCCAAATAATTTTCCCAAATTATTTATCTTCAAAAATATCTTTTACTAGATATAAAATTTCCACACTTTAAAAATAAATCAACGTTTATTTTTAAAACAAATTCCCATTCCATTTATAAATTCCATAGTGAATCTATATCTTCAAAATATCTACTGATATACGATTCTCAAATCGATTTCAAGTATTCAATTTCATTTTATCTTTAAGAAGATAAAATCTCAAAACGTTTCATTTCATTTTGGAAATGCATTTCCCTACTTATTTAATAATAAGTATTTCACAAATCATTTATTTTCAACACTTGGAAAATATTCGATATACTTAAATCAAATTAAGTATATATTTCATTCTTTAAGGAAATCTATTTTCTATAACAACATCAATTTGAGTCAAAACGATTGTTACGTAAAACATCGTTACGACGACTCAAAAATCACTAGTATAGGGATTCGAAATTAAAATAGATATGTAAATCCCAATACTAGATAAAAACATTTCCTTTTGGAAATCATTTACTATAACAACAGTGTTATAGTCCACCATTTCCTTATATTTTCGAAAACGCCTATTTCAACAATAGATGTTGAAATCTATGATTTCGATATTTAACACATTTTAAAACACCTTTAAAATGTTTAACTTCATTTTTAAAATATTACTTCTTCAAAAATGAATCCATTTTACTTAACAATATATTCACTGTCCAAAATCGTGAATAAAATTTACTTAACCCCATTTCAATCATTTCTACACATTTTTATCACATTCAATCTATTTCGAATTTATAAGCACGTTTATAAATTCTATTTCTCTTTTTAATAACAACTTCGACTTATAAACCTTCTTTTATCAACTTCTATATTTAACTTATCAAAATAAGTGACTTTGGGTTTATAAACAACTTTTATAAATTTTAATTCTATTTATAAAAGCTTCAATACCAAATCAATTTCAATATTGATCTCTAATTTTATTTTCAACGTTTGAATAAAATTTCCATATTGATTTCTCAAAAATTCATTTCTAAATATTAAATCAATTACAGATTGATTTCAAATTTTATTTATCACTACTAAATAAATTCCTTATTGAATTCATTTTACATTGATTTCACAACTTATTTCAATTTACCAATTAAATTTCAAACTGAATTTCCAACTTATCTTCTTTTAAATAAATTCCTTTTTAAGAAAATAAATTTCAATCGTTTCTTTTAATCTATTTAAAAATCCAAATTTAAATTAAATTCTTCAATTTAAAATCACTGTTTTATGAAATCCATTTATTTAGCATTTTCACTTAATTCTGGGATTTATTCAATACGATTATAAAAATTTACTTTTTATACTTTAAAAATTCCTTTCTTCAAAATTCTTCAATTTCAAAAATTCAATTTCGTTTAACTTTGGAATCCAATGATGTCAAAACATCCATTCAGCTAAATTTTAGCTTTCAAACAATTTCCAGATATCAATATGATTAATAGCATCACTATAAAATCATTCACAGATTCATATCACAATAGAAATAAATTCAATCAATGTGAGGGGTCTAGTTGGATCCCTCCAACCTGTTTCCCTGCATCCAAAGATGTTAGCACAATACCAATTCCGCTCCAGTACGGAATTATCGCTGTGACGCCCCACCTCTATACCCACGCTAACCAAGAACACTACGATGTAGTGCTGTCAATTAGCACGGAGAATAAGGCTGTTGAGGAGCGACCATCCGTGTAACTTCTTTGTGCGAGCACCGATATGTCAGATAGTATAGAATGCATATCATTTAAGGAGGAAATCCGACATACCGATACAAACTCAAAGCTATCACACGGTGGCTATATATAATCTTCGGAAACAAATATAGAAATAAACGTAACATAAATCAGTCACAGACAATTCATATCACAAAGGCGGAAATAGATATGAATATAACACATGAAAGTGTACATCAGAGTAGTGGACAAATAAGATCCACAATAACACAAAATAAAAGATACAAGTGCAAGACAACAGAATATGTATACATCAAGAAGTCTCAATCTCAAATGTATACGACAAAAACTACTAAACTAGAGTAGTTAGCCAAAAAGTCGGATGATGGCTCCAGATAGGAAGTCATGAGGAAGCACCTATAAAATCTCAGTCTGACCCGAGTATTATTTAAGAAGAAAATAATAAACGGATCAGTCTAGCTATAATTATCAGATAAAATGAGATAGAATATGAGATATGATAATAGAACGTATGATAACAAAAAGGTGTCATACTATAAAAAGTATACATTAGAAATCCCACAAAAGTCATACAATATCTCAATAATCTCAAAACAGATAAAAGAATGTCATATTCTTAATTTAATTCACCAAGCCACAATAAAATGACATACTCATCAATGTCAATGGTAAAAGCTGGTGAAACATAAAAATCCAGAAATCAATAATTAGAAATCCAGAAATCACAAGAAAGAGGATGGCCAATCCCATAAACTGAACATCGACGCACCTAGAAAGATATGCCCCATGTAAAGTCTAGCATCGATACACCTAGAAAGATGCACCCCATGCAAAGTCGAACATCGACGCACCTAGAAAGATACGACCCATGCTCTAGCATTGACGCACCTAGAAAGATACGCCCCATGCATAAATAAACATCGACGCATCTAGAAAGATACGCCCCATGTAATGTCTAACATCGATGCACCTAGAAAGATACATCCCATGAAAAGTCGAACATCGACGCACCTAGAAAGATACGACCCATGCATAGACGAACATCGACGCACCTAAATAGGTACGACCCATGCGAGAAGTAAACATCGACGCACCTAAATAGATACGACCCATGCGAAAAGTAAACATCGACGCACCTAAATAGATACGACCCATGCGAGAAGTAAACATCGACGCACCTAAATAGATACGACCCATGCGAGAAGTAAACATCGACGCACCTAAATAGATACGACCCATGCGAGAAGTAAACATCGACGCACCTAAATAGATACGACCCATGCGAGAAGTAAACATCGACGCACCTAAATAGATACGACCCATGCGAGAAGTAAACATCGACGCACCTAAATAGATACGACCCATGCGAGAAGTAAACATCGACGCACCTAAATAGATACGACCCATGCGAGAAGTAAACATCGACGCACCTAAATAGATACGACCCATGCGAGAAGTAAACATCGACGCACCTAAATAGATACGACCCATGCGAGAAGTAAACATCGACGCACCTAAATAGGTACGACCCATGCGAGAAGTAAACATCGACGCACCTAAATAGATACGACCCATGCGAGAAGTAAACATCGACGCACCTAAATAGATACGACCCATGCGAGAAGTAAACATCGACGCACCTAAATAGATACGACCCATGCGTCTAAACCATAAAATGATCGTCATCGATCATAAAGAAGTGTCGATTACACTAAGCTAGTAAATATAAGGGTTTAGCTTCATGTCCCATAACCACTTGCTTAACTCAAATATTTACGAACAGATTGTAGATCCGCACTAGGAAATTGTCACAAGAGTTTCAATATGTGTGAATCGAAATCACACCAATGAGGTATAGACTAACCTTGAAGATAAAGAGATATGTGTGAATCGAAATCACGCAAATGGTGTCTAGTCTAACCTCGCAAACAAAGAGACATCGCTCAATCGCTAGTCTAAATCACAAGAATGATCATCATGATCATAAGGAAGTGTCGATTACATTAAGCTAGTAAATATAAGAGTTTAGCTTCATGTCCCATAACCACTTGCTTAACTCAAAGATTTACGAACAAATTGTAGATCTGCACTAGAAAATTGTCACAAGAGATTCAATCGAACAAGTCCATGAATTAACCGACGAAGTAAACGCAAGCGTTTCATACCACTTGTTTTGCTAAGCCGTTTAATTATATTTTCTCATACGAATGAGGTAAAGGTTTGTATATACTAGTAGATTGGAAAACAGTTTTATAACCGAGTTTGATATTGAAAATAGAGTTGAAATCCTTTTGATGAAATTGATATTTACTACTAGTATTGAAACCTTTATATTTTTAAAGTGACAAGTCATAGAAGTGATTGTAGAAACAATCAATTATAAAAGTTCACATTCGAAGACGTGAATAAAATCCAAAGAAATCAATTCCCAAAACCATCAAAGTAAGAAGTTCGGTTGAATGGTTTTCGGATAAGATTGCCTACGCAGAGTTATACGGGGTTCGACCTGCCCGGTCAGGTCGCGGGGGTCCAGGGGGCAGCGCCCACGGCGGGGTGCGGGGCAGCGCCCCGTCACGGTATGACTTAGTGAAGACAAGCGACCTAAGTTTAAAAAGGCGGGCGACTTAACAAAGTGGCCGATAATAAATGATAACAACAAAAAGGGAATCAACCCGATTTGATTAGAGTTGGATATTCAAGCTAAAAAAAAACAACTAGGCAAAACACAACAGATTCAGACGTCTGAGATCAAGAATTCAGACGTCTGAATCTGGAAAATAAACTATTTTCCAGAACAGAATTCAGACGTCTGAATCCTAGACTTCAGACGTCTGAAATAGGCACTTTTTAGCCTACTTCTTTTCTGGTTCAAAACGAACCAATTCAGACGTCTGGAATTTTGATTCAGACGTCTGAATGCTGGGAGAAGAAAATTCCCAGTATTCCATTCAGACGTCTGAACCATACGTTCAGACGGCTGAAACTGTTATTCAGGGCATTCCCTGAACCTAGGCCAAAAAATGGCCAAATGACATCGATAACGATCGGTCGAGCAACAACGACTCAAGAATTGCACAAGGATAAGTGTTAGGAATTCATACCTAACAATCGAAGATAATTATTGACTTAGATGTGAGATAAAAATCTCACCTTTGAACCCAAACAAATGAAGACGAAGCTTTTAAAACAAGCTAAGATCAACTCCTCTTCAACACAACCCAAATGAGCTTGAATCTATGCTCAAAAAGAAGAACATTCCTAAAGTTAGGTTTAGGATTTCTGAAATTGAAAGGAGAACGGGTTGGAGAAGAAGAAGGAGATGCTTACCAATGGGTTCTCTTAGAATTTGGAGCTAGAACTTGATTTGAAGATGAAACTAGGGTTTGGGAGTTTTAATTTCCCATCTCTCCCACCATTTTTGCTTTAGAACTGAGCAAGAGGAGGAAGTGAGAGTGAATGGGGAGGGATGGTTCAGTTTGGGGTTTAAGTTGGCAAAGGGGCTGAACTCAAAACCAAACCCAAAGTGCAAATGGTCAAATTTTTGACTAGCTCCAATCATATCGAAGCTTACACTCAAAAAGATCGCAAACGACGTTTTGAACTCAATGGAGGTGGTCTCGAGTCCTAATTCGACTGTTTGCAAAAAGTAGCTTTTCGAACCAAAATCCGACGAACGGCGAAATATTTAAATAAAATATTTAAATATAAAATCGATAAATATGCGGGTTGTTACAATCGCGGTATATGGGTTTTTATAAAAATCCGCTTACTAACGGCGCAATAGGGTCTCATCCGCTATACGAGGCGGGAAATCATCAATCCAATATATACATATGCCAATATGTATATATTGCTATATATAATAGATATACCCTACTATATCTAATAGCACATCAAATAGCAATCAACACAATCAATAACTGCAATTCAAAATTAAATCTGAGTGAGAAGATCTCACCTTGGCTTTTAAATTTGCCATCCCATTTCCATTTTTGATTATTTCTTCACGGTTTAACCTTGTATAACAATTTACACAATATATCAATATTCGAATTAAATCGAACACTTAAATTATTGTTCCATTTATTTACTTAGCCAAATTTTTATAACTGTAAACTTCCATTTATATAAACTGTAAACATTTATTTTTCTGAAATAAATCTTTTGTTTTACACTTGAATATTCTGCAGTGAATAAAAGTTTAACTTTCTGTTTTACTGTATAAATGCAAATACGCATATTATTATCTTGAAATCACATATATTTTAAAATTACCTTACTGCAATATTTTCTTTTCCTTTTGAAACTCATGTACACTTATAAATTAAAATCTATGTACATTTTAAAATAAATCTTTACAGACTCCAAAATAAGTTCTATGTATATACATATATACTTGACAGCATTGTAAATCTATTTTTTTACCAATTTCTATAACATTTTAAATTTTAAAACTTTATCCGTATAGTATTTATTTATTTTATTATTTTTTCTGTGCATATATTTTCACTGTAACTCACTTACCAAATTGAATTTAAAATAAAATGATACCTCACCTAACAGAAGGAGGCGACCCAGGCTTTGACTAACATTTACATCACCGCAAAGTCGCCTCATCGAAGCACCATCGCTTGAACTCGCGACCGCCACCTTCCACAGCCAAGTCGAACATCACCCCAATCGTAATCCAGTCGCAACCATCGCGAGTCTCTTCGCCATCACGTCTCGACAGTTGAATGCCAACATCATCCGCCTGCAACTACTTCGCGACCTCGCGAACGAAACCCCTACGAACAGTCTCCGCCTCTCGCACGCGACACTGAGCCCAACGTGAAACCCCAAATCGACAGTACTCACATCTCCTATCAGCATTGTCGCTGCCCAAACCCCTGCGAACACGCCTCCAATCGCGAGTCGCGTGTGACTGTTTTCCTCCCTGCTCGACATCGCGATTTGACCGCGCGCCTGAAACCCCCATCGCCTGCCGCCTTGACTTCGCGAGCCTCGAAGTCGCTCGCGTGTCCCCCGTGCTTCACGTCGCCGTGGCCTCGAGATGCTCCGCCCCTTCCACTGCTGTCTCGCGAATCGCGATTTTTGTTTCGTTCGTTCGTTTGAACGAAAGTTTGAAGTGGCTTCGGCCATTAATTCGTATACGAACAATTTGATTTTGAGAAGGGTGAGTTTTATTTTTCTTTCGATTTGAATGAGAGGAGGGAGAGTTTGATTTCGTATAGATTGGAACGAGTATGGGTTTGCACGCACAGGTATGGGTTTGAGATGACAGGGTATGGCTAAAACAATAGGGTTTATTATTATTTTATTATTTAAATTTAAATTGAATTTTGCTTGAAAATTTCGATGCGTTTATGCGTCGTACTCTCGCATACTAACTCCGAAAGATACGAAATTGGAAATCCAGTAATAATACAATATTACGGACCCAATGGAACTGGTTTCGTCGAATTCCGAGACTGTTTGAAAAATGACCATTTTTAAATATCGATACGAACGATAATTTTCAAAACTGAACAAACCGTTTTCAAATTCAATTCTGAAGCTGCTGTTATCTTCAGTGTTATCAATATAAATTTTACAAGCGTTTGAAATATTTTCTTCGGCTTAAAATTAAAGATTCAAATTTTTGTTCAACTTCAATCGATTAAATTTTAAAGTTTAATCGCCAAATTCAGCGATATATCGGGGATTCAAATTAAATTACCGTTCAAATTTTTAAAATTAATTAAATATTCTCAATTTAATTTGTTCAAAATTCTGGGTCGTTACACCTCTATTCCAAGAGCGAACTACACCGAGGCTACAAAACATTTGCACCTCCTTTTCCCATGTGTTTCATAGATTATGGGTTACCCGAATCTTTGGTAACATAATAAATCACTTTATATCCCGAAGTGGAAAAATCATTTCACTAGTAATTACAAATACTTCTAATCCATAATAATTTCTATTTCTAAATCCTTTTAAAAATCATCTTAGAACCATCGGGTTTAGTCCTCGAAATTCTTTCCATTTTACAAAGCACTTTTATAAAACCATTTTTTACACAAACCACTTTTACATAAAATCACTTCAAAATATTTATTCTCAAATATCTCTTTTTTCTCTTTTAAAGGAAAACATTTCATAAAATTTCAACTTGAAAATCAATTTTCAAAACAATTCATTAAATTGAAGTGAACCAAATATTACCGCTAAACACCTTATAATCAAATCGTGAAATAAATCATAAGGTGTTAGTCTACAATTATTTTCTATCCAGCCCATGCATATGATTATTAATTTCTCATAAATTAGTTGAGCAAAGTCAACAATCTACAAAAAATAATCAATGCTCATAAACTGGTCGATCCTAATTTAAACAATCAATTAATGAAATAAACAAAACAATAAATGATAATCAATGCTTCATTCTATCAAATATTTATAATACTTTTTATTTTATCTTGGGTTAAAACGGTTTGATATTTATTTGGAGCATCCAGGCTTTTCCTTCGACATGTTATGTCCCTTGCCCAAGTCTCCTTGGATCTCACAGATGAAACCACGTGTACTTGTCGTTTCCACATAACCCATTAAGTATTTAACTTCTAAATTTTAAAATACTTAATTAACCATCCAAATAGTCAAACAAGGAAATAAAACCATTGTTTTAGCAAATAAAGTAAACAAGCATTCAACAAGGGTTTTCAAGCAACACATAACACTTAAAGTTCTTTCAACTTAGCAACGATTTTAATGAACTTAAAGGAAGAAATAACTCACTTTGGATTCATCAAACTTTAAGGCAAGGAACTCCAGATCTAAAGTGATGTGCACGTAAATGTGCATATTTTTACCACCATATTTAATCTATTTAAATTAAATAAATGATCATATTGGGTATTTTAACTTGTTTAAACCAAAATTCAAATTATTTGAAATTGTCACATATTCGTCTTCATATAGAGGCAAAATGGTCATTTTTATGCATTTATTAAATTGTGAAAATTTACTTGGAATTTTCTATGTTGTTTTGTAGGAAATTTGGTGAATTTTACAAATGGTTACATGATGATATATGCATGCACAAGAGTGAAGAGAACAAATGAAGATGGAATTAATTCAAAGTGAAGATAATGGAGGACCCCACCTACCCACCTACCTTAATGTACAAATTAGAGGCTAATGCACATGCTTATGGAATTAATGGCTTCATGTGCACTTAAATGAGGATTATTTGAAGCTAATGATTACTTGGCCTCCACACTTCCTAAGAGGGTATTTTGGGAATTCCCCAAAAATATGAATTAGGGTTTAACACATGTATAAAATCCCCTTATGTTTCATGTAATTCTCTTCTCCCTTAGTCTCTCTTAGTTTAGTTTAGGCTCACAAATAAACAAGCTCTTCTCTTTTTCTTTTCATGGCTACTTAGCCATTTCTACTTCATGTAACTTTCCTTTTTTTTATGCAATGTAATTATTGTTTCCATTTAATTACATTTTCATTTCCTTTTATGCTAGTAGTGTAGATTTTCTTTTATGCAATTAGAATAGATTTCTTTCATTTAGCTTTCTTTTTGCTCTCTTTTTTCTTTCATGTTGCAAGCTACATTTGTTAATAAAATGACAAATATGAGAGGCTAAACCCCTTCAATTTAGGGGTAATGAGGCTCTCTAATTATGTAGCTTCAACTATTTGTTAATTCATGCTATCTTTTTGTGCTTAATGATGACGATAGAAATGGTTTACTAGTTGTTTTTGCTTTGAATTTGATAGCCTATATTATTGACATCAAATAGGCTATGCTTAAACAATCACTAACACTAATTGCCTCTTCATAAAAATATGATTATGGCAAAAGAAAGTGATTTGAAATTAAAATTTGATGGTCTATATTTCTAATCAATAGTTAATAGGCCATACTTAAAATAGATATCATTTTCATTGTCAAATTTCATGGAAGTTAGTAAGTGGTTTAAGGGGTGTGTTATAGTTTGATGGCTTATATTGGCTAGTCAATAGCACAAATATGCCATACTTATGATAAGCACATCAATTAAAGCACTAATGACCATAAAAGAGAGATTATGATTTCATATGTGTTGAACTACATGATCTAGAGAGTGGATTTATTCTCTAAATTGTCACTTAACTCTTATATTTGCTTCTCTTTTCTTTTAGTTAGTTAGTTAATTCTCTAGCTTAACTTTCACTCGACTTTGGTTTAATTTGATTGAATAGATTTTTAAAATCATCAATTCCATGCGGATCGACCCGTATTCGCCACGTACTACAAGTGTATGCCGTGCGCTTGCGGCTATATTTTTATTTCTAAATTCGTTCGACAATTTTCTAAACCATTAGAATTTCTGTCGACGAACAAGTTTTCGGCGCCGTTGCCAGGGAATTTGTTTTGATTTTGATTTTCTATTCTTCGAATTATTTTTGTTTATGTTGTTGTGTTTTAATTTGTGTGTTTGTTTGCATTTAAAAAAAATTGTGTGTTTGTTGTTTGATTTTTGTTAATTTGTATTTGTTTGTGTGTTTGTTTTCTATTTGCATTGCATTTGCATATTTAAAAAAAATTGCACATTTTCATTTGAAAAAGAAAAAAAAAGATTTATTCGAAAAACAGCAATCACATCACTTCAACAATAAACTGCCCACCAATACCAAACTGACTGACTGCCCACATCTGCCTGTTGCCATATCTACCAAACATCAACTGCTAGCTATCCACTGCCATCATCAAATACATCATCAAATACCCTTCCATCCGCGAAAACATCATACAACTGACCACACTGTCGACTAAACCAGTCTACAGCCACTTCTCACATCTTCTTCATATCAAACAATCCAAGCACCACTACAGTTCAACTTCATAGCCACTACAGTCCCACTACAATGCTCAAGTAAACCATCACCAGTAAACAATCCTTCCTTCCTTCTTGCCAAACCACCACCCAAACTTCAAATTACAACTTGCCACATTCACAAAACTATTCTTCCCACCATTCTTCAATCATCTGCCTCCATTCTACAAACCCCTCCCTGTCTGCTCCAAGACAACAGGCCACATGCAAATCACTGCATTTCTCAAAACACCCCTAACCCTACACCAATTCACCACATCATACAGTTGCACCATCCCACTACCAAACTGCCCACGCTTCATACCTTTACTATCACTGCCTTTGTCAACAATATCAACATACCATTGCCATCCAACATCATCTTGCAGTGACAAATTCCTCTGGCCACTGCCTCTTCAAGTGCCTTTACAAATATCACCTGCACACCCCTCGTCTACAACAACTCCACCACTTTCCATCTGCCATCGCTGCCACCATACCAGCAGCGACACTTCTCCCTTAATCAATACTGCCACATTCCTGATACCAGTCACCTTTCAACAACTGCAGCTTCAACCCCCACTTATTCTACTGCCACCCCATACTAGTGCACTTCTCGACCAAAAAGCTTCTCTCCAAACACAACACCACCTAAACAATTTCCACTGCCAAATCACACCACCGCGACTTCATCCTTCGAAACCCAAAGCAAACTATCGCACTCTGCCAAACTACTACGTACAAACTGTTCACAACTCAAGATCGTAACCGCGACTTCACGCAATCCCAAATATCTTGAAATTGAACAATCTCAGCGAATCCAACCTCTCAATCATCACCTTCTTAAAATTGCCTACTTCTCAATCGAACTCCAGAGCCACTGCACCCGCGATAATCAAAATCAAATACTCCAAATCACGGCGTCACATCAATCGAACAACCTCCAGAACATCGAACTCACCTATGAGCTTGAACCAAACTGAAGCCCACCAAAATTGCTTCCAAATCACACAACGACCTTCCAGTCCAACAATCAGTCGACGACCAAGCTGTTGGAATTGAATTCGAACTCGATCTCATGCCGCTAGGTGTCGAACACATTTTGTAATTAAATTGAGGATTCTGATTTGGTTTTGGATTTCAAACGAGAATTTTATAAATTTGTGTGGTGGAATTTTAGTCAGGATCGAAAAAAAAATCTCTAGAATTTCATTTTTGAACGAACGAAAAAAGAAGAAGAAGTGAATCTCGTTTGTTGACTTCGGGAGGATAAGTTTTTTTGGTTGAGTATTGGGCTCGTGGGTTATCTTGTTTGTGGGCCGAGTAAATTAGTTTGTTGAGTTTGCTATTAGTTTGCTTTGTTTTTGTTTTAAAATCATTTTTGTTTTCATTTGATCCAAGCATCTTCTTGTTTATTTTCAATTTTTTTTAAGTAAAACTGGACTTTTAAGTTTCCTCTCCAAAAAAAAAATTAAAAAAAATCCGAAAAAAAGTTCAACTTTGTTTAATTTTCATTTTTCACTTGTTTTAGTTTTCATTTATTTTATTTTCAATTGTTTTGTTTTTCGCTTATTTTGTTTTTCATCTTTGATAAACATACTAAAAAAATAAAAATAAAAAATTGTTGAGTATATCTTGTTTTTCATTTCAGGTTGCTAAAGCAGATTAAAAGGAAGAACTGCTTGCCCAAAAAAAAAATTGCTGCTTGCTTATAAAAAATGCTGCTTAAAAAAAATTGCTAATAATCTGCACGCTCTGGTATTGTGCTTTCATCTCTAGTGCATTGTTCGTTTCTTGCATTTGCATTTATATATACAAAAAAAAATTTCAAAATCCAAAAACAAAAACAAACTTCATTTTAGTTGCATTGTAAATTCACGTTTAATTTTTGTTGTGCATCCATCTCATCTTATTTTCTTTTCTAAGGGCAATACCCCAATTCACATAAGGTGAGGGATTTCATCACCCTTTCCTTAGCCCACAAACGCATTTCATTATAGAATTTGACTAATAATAAAGGTTAGGCATTCGACTTAAGGGTGTCGCGAGCTCATCTAGGGCTTAATTGTACCTTCACAATTGTTTTCTTTGAACAATTTTATTTCTTGGTGTCTAGGCTACGGCAGAGTAATAACCAGTTATAAAAATTACGGTGATACGTAAATATTATACTAGTTGTTCCTCTGAAGGTACTTAAACCTTCGGCTGCATTGCTATGGTGATTCGTGGTGCACCGATAACTCATGCCCGTTACCTGGCTGAGAACTATCTTGTTGATTTAAGACAATGTGTAATTATACAATTTTGGGTTCTTAGGATAAATCATTTGTAATTAATGATCCTTGCATTCATTTAGTTGCATTAGTTCATGCATATTTAAAAAAAAATTAAAATCCAAAACTAAATTTTTTTGTATATATTCCTTTTTCTTCGAATTTTTTTTCCTTTTCCTTTGAAATTTCAAAAATCCAAAAAAAAATTTGGAAAAACAAAAAAAAATCCAAAAAGAAAAAAAAATATAAAATCTTTTCAAAAAAAACAAAAAAAAATTTGAAAAACCAAAAAACAGAAAACAGAACAAAAAAAAATCAATTTTCCATTTTGAAAAATAAATTCTTTTTGTAAATAATTTTCCTTTATAAAAAAAACAAAAACATTCTTGAAAATGTCCGAGTTTCCCCACTCATTTGAATTTTACAATAGTTGTGATAATCCATATGATTTTACTCCAGATTCGTACGGATATTTTAACGACAACTATTCTTTAAATAATTCGAATTTCGAACAACAAAATTTTCAAAATGATGACCAACCCTCGAATCTCGAAAATAGCATTTCATCTCTACTTGATATCACTACACAACAAAATCAAATGTTAAATGAGTTGTGTAATTCATATTTGTGCGATAACTCAAATCAAAGTTTTCAAAATAATCAAAATTTGAATTGACTTCAAAATTCAAACGATTTCGAGTATAACCCATGCCGATTCAATTTTGAACTCCAAAATGAATTTCAAAATCAAAATGAAAATGTGATCCACTTTTCAAATAATTTTGGCAATGGGAATCATCTCGACTATGATGCAAGTGAAAATCTTTGTTCTCAACAAATCCAAATCGAAAATTCTCAAGTTAATAACTATAAATTGGATTTTGTTGAGCAAATGAACAAAATTTACGATAATCACACGGATTCGTTGTTTGAAACATATATGAAACAACGTGAAAAACAAAATCAAATTCCAACGTGTAACGAGTCAAACAATAATCCATCTTTTACCCAAATCAACGATTTTCAAATAACAACTTTTGAAATTGAAAATTACAATCTTAGTAAAGTTGTTAAAAACACGGTATTTGAGTTGGATTTCAATTCTTTTGAGGGTGTGGAACCAAATTTAAAATTCGATCTTCCTTTTCTCGATTTTGAAAATTTGAATACAACAACTTTGGATTTTGAACTTGAGATACGCAATGAAGTTGTTGACAATCCAATAAAGGAAGATGACTTTAACAAACACGATTTCTTTGTACTTTTTGAAAATGAGTTGTTAAACTCTGATAGGGAAGAGTTACATCACCATTCTGATTTTGAAATCAATAATTTTGAAGAAGTTTTCAATGATAAATTTGAATTTCAATTTGGTGAAAACAAACTTGAATTTCAATCAATTGTTTTATCGACCCCAAAAATCATCGAAAATAAAACAACTCGTACGATTTTCAATAAAACGACATTCGTTTTTCCAAATCAACATTCAACTTTGAAATCTTTTACGATTTGGTTTTTTGAGCTTGAGTTGTGTCTCGTATACTTGACGAGACAAATGAATCGGTCTTTGGAAGACCGTTTCATTTACTTTTTGACGGTATACTTTCTGATCTCGTGTAAATACCGTTAATTTTCATTTAAATAAAGGTCATGTTTTTATTTTTATTTTTCTCCTTCCACTTGGGTTGACTGTGGGGACACAGTCAAAATCAAGTGTGGGGGGAGACTCATCATCATTTTCGATTTTTTCAGGGTTTGTTTATTTTTATTTTCTTTCCAAAATTAAAAAAAAATAGCATTTTTGATTGAGTTTTAAAGAAACACTATAGGATAAATATATGGTTTTGGTTTATTAAATTGAAATTTAATTTGTCTTAACAAAAACAAAAATGAAGTTTGATTACAAATAAAAATGGTTTAATTAGTATATAGGAAGATTCATACGTGATAATTATGAAATATATCCTAATAGAAAATCTTTGTTTTAAAAAGTGGTTGATTTAAAGTAAAGGATATAACATTTTTTTTGTCTTCTAAGTTAAATGGGACTAAGATGATTTTGCAAAACTCTCTCTTTCCAAAAAAAAGAGAAAACAAAAAAAAACATTTGTAAATATGTATATATTTTTAGCACCTAGAGTCGTGTGTTCACACTCGTGTGTTCACTCGCCATGCTCTGTACCCTTCTCACGTAAGACCGAAAGGCAGTGCACGATCGGTATATCTGGCCTCAGTTTATCTGAGTTAGGTGTATATATATATAAATTCTTTTTAATAAAGCCTATATTCAATAGGTGTTCACACTCGTGTGTTCACTCGCCATGCTCTGTATTCCCCTCACATCAGTCCGCAAGGCAGTGCATGGGTAATATATCTGGCCTCGGTTTACCTCAGTTAGGCATATGTAAATATTGTTAATATCAATAAAATTTTGAAAAGAAAAAAATGGAGAGAGTAAGGAAATGAAATCCAAGCACTATTTTAACTTATTTGATTTGACTTGTTATTGAAAAGAAATAAAATTACCACTTTGATAAACTTTGATAATCGACTAAAGATCTATTTCATGGTTATACTTTGTTATCAACTGAAACAACGAGTTAAACTATTGTTTATTTGTTATGATAACTTAATTTTTGTTGGAAATTTTGACGAGTAAATGACTTAAATTTCAAGATAATGACCAAACCTATATTTAACTTATTTGTGTTAATTTAAAAGTAAATCCTTCAATCGTAAATATTTTCAAACACTTACATTCACATCTTTGTAAATAAATCTTGCATTGTGTAAATATTTTCATCTTGCATTTGGATTTTGTTGGTAGTATCTGCTGAAAACCCTCACGAGACAACACTCGTCCTACTGGGGACACCCAGAGGTTTAACGGCTTGTTGCATACGATCAATGCAATCATGCTCCCTACGAAAACGGATTTATCTTAGTTTTTCTTTATTCGAGGACGAATAAAAAGGTAAGTGTGGGGCTATTTGATGTGCACGTAAATGTGCATATTTTTACCACCATATTTAATCTATTTAAATTAAATAAATGATCATATTGGGTATTTTAACTTGTTTAAACCAAAATTAAAATTATTTGAAATTGTCACATATTCATCTTCATATAGGGGCAAAATGGTCATTTTTATGCATTTATTAAATTGTGAAAATTTACTTGGAATTTTCTATGTTGTTTTGTAGGAAATTTGGTGAATTTTACAAATGGTTACATGATGATATATGCATGTACAAGAGTGAAGAGAACAAATGAATATGGAAATAATTCAAAGTGAAGATAATGGAGGACCCCACCTACCCACCTACCTTAATGTACAAATTAGAGGCTAATGCACATGCTTATGGAATTAATGGCTTCCTGTACACTTAAATGAGGATTATTTGAAGCTAATGATTACTTGGCCTCCACACTTCCTAAGAGGGTATTTTGGGCATTCCCCAAAAATATGAATTAGGGTTTAACACATGTATAAAATCCCCTTATGTTTCATGTATTTCTCTTCTCCCTTAGTCCCTCTTAGTTTAGTTTAGGCTCACAAATAAACAAGCTCTTCTCTTTTTCTTTTCATGGCTACTTAGCCATTTCTACTTCATGTAACTTTCCTTTTTTTTATGAAATGTAATTATTGTTTCCTTTTAATTACATTTTCATTTCCTTTTATGCTAGTAGTGTAGGTTTTATTTTATGCAATTAGAATAGTTTTCTTTCATTTAGCTTTCTTTTTGCTCTCTTTTTTCTTTCATGTTACAAGCTACATTTGTTAAGAAAATGACAAATATGAGAGGCTAAACCCCTTCAATTTAGGGGTAATGAAGCTCTCTAATTATGTAGCTTCAACTATTTGTTAATTCATGCTCTCTTTTTGTGCTTATTGATGATGATAGAAATGGTTTACTAGTTGTTTTTGCTTTGAATTTGATAGCCTATATTGTTGACATCAAATAGGCTATGCTTAAACAATCACTAACACTAATTGCCTCTTCATCAAAATATGATTATGGCAAAAGAAAGTGATTTGAAATTAAAATTTGATGGTCTATATTTATAATCAATAGTTAATAGGCCATACTTAAAATAGATTTCATTTTCATTGTCAAATTTCATGGAAGTTAGTAAGTGGTTTAAGGGATGTGTTATAGTTTGATGGCTTATGTTGGCTAGTGAATAGCACAAATATGCCATACTTATGATAAGCACATCAATTAAAGCACTAATGATCATAAAAGAGAGATTATGATTTCATATGTGTTGAACTACATGATCTAGAGAGTGAATTTATTCTCTAAATTGTCACTTAACTCTTATATTTGCTTCTCTTTTCTTTTAGTTAGTTAGTTAATTCTCTAATTCTCTAGCTTAACTTTCACTCGACTTTGGTTTAATTTGATTGAATAGATTTTTAAATCATCAATTCCCTGCGGATCGACCCGTATTCACCACTTACTACAAGTGTACGCCGTGCGCTTGCAGCTATATTTTTATTTCTAAATTCGTTCGACGGTTTTCTAAACTGATAGAATTTCCATCGACGAACACACTTCCTACCAATTTTGCTAACTTTGTCACTACAGATTTGACTATAGCTTCGCTATTATTTCCCGAAACTTCTTGAAATCCAGCATAGCTCCGCTATCCTAGAAGTTGGGATAAAAGAGGTGGAGATGGCTTCTAGGTGGGCATGGCCTTAGGTGGATTGATGTAACTTACTAGCTTAAACTTGACTTAAGTGGTATACTTTTTTGTCGATTATTTTTGCCATAACTTTATTATGCTTTTGGAATTTTTTAAAAGAGGCATGGAAGCTATTAAAGCTCTAAGGAAGAAGAATGAAAAGCTTAGAAAAGGAAGAAGAAGAATAGAAAGTGTGTGGAATTTGTGAAAGAAGTGGTAGATATTTATAGAAAAAAATTTGGAATAAAATATTATTATGTAAAATGATCAAAATACCCTTACTTCACTTAAAGTAAACTAACTTTTTCAACACTTACCATCACCTTTCACATCTTACTTTATATCTTAGTCACTTAAGGCTTAAGTAAATATATTTGGATGGAAAAGTGGATTAAAGAGAAGATTTGTTTAGATTTTTGATGTAATTTGATTTGATGTTTACTTTTTTAACTTTTTTCCTTACTTAATCTTCTTAATTATATTCTAGAAGTTTTCTAATCATAATTAGTAAAAGTAAACTTGTTTAGTTATTAAAATATGTAATATATATTTTAAAACATGCTAACAACAGTGCAACAACTTTGCGACAACTTGTATTGAATAAAACGTTGATTTTCGACAAAACGTTTTACAGTCATATTTTGACGTTTTTGTTAAACTATTTATTTATGTAAACTGTAACAACCCGACATTTCGTACCCAATTAATTATCGCCTCTTGACGATCTAATCTGGTTGCTAATAGCTATTGGCATTTTGATCGAATTGAAATTCAGGGATAAAATTTTTGTTAAAAGGGTTGTGGGCTTAACAAATCATCTGGGTCCATTCTTTCTTGGTGCCGCATTCATCAAAGACAACCCATCCCCATTCCTCTTTTCATTCAATTGCGTTTCAACCCTAAATCGAAAAGAAAATTGAAAATGGCGGCTACTTGTTCTTCTCGACCGTTCCTCCTTTCAATTAGGGCCTCGTGGTTATCTTCGAAGCCGCGTCTGGGAGGATTGTTCGTCTCCCTATAGCTTGTTTTAGGGCTTCGTTCGATTCTGTGTACCGTGACGTCGACTTGCTCGAGCGAGAGATGGGTCGCGTTCAGCTGCCTCGTCGAAAAATGGTGAGTTCTGCTCACATCTAACTCATACTCGAGTATTATTCTGTTGTTATGCTCGATTGTTTTGAGATGTTTGTTCTCGGGGATAATCACTGTTATGAGTTTGAGTTTGACGACATTGATTTCGTCTCTGTGATTTTGGCTGATGCTTTGATCTTCGTTCGTACATGTCTATTTGAATTCGATGTCACTTCTGCTCATCTCAGTAGCATGTGTGACTTTCACCTGCGACTATATTTTTGATTCGATGCTTTGGCTTCCTTTCACTGCCTCGAGTCATTCGCAACCTGTAACTTGACTTGTTTGTGAATTTTCAGTGTCGTTTCATGGCTCCGGCCACTTGTACTATCTTGACTTTGGTACTGTTTCATTTGATATCGACATGTATGTGTGTACGTATATATATATATGCATACATGTATAATTGTGTTTACTCACTTTCCATTGTGGCATTTGGTTTGCATACCATTTTCACTGTGTAGTCTTTCTCATCGATCACTTGAGTCTCTGTTTGCTATTCGAACTTAAATTGGGTTTTTTGTTGGTGTTGATTTTTTGATCGATTCTCTGACCTGTTGCATTCCATTGTCACCAGTAGCATTACTTTGTATTCGAGTCTGATGTTTTTGCCGGGCTTGCACTGTCACCTGTTTCTGCATATGTGTGCATATACACAAATATGTTTGTGTGTATGCATATATGGGTGGATTGACTCGATAAATCTAGTCCATGTAATTGCAGTGCCTGATAGCCACTATCTTGAATTAATTATGTTAGTTTTTCAATTGCTTTCGGTATTAATTTCGAAGTTGCTTTGTACTTGTGGCATACAGGTTGGCCACAGTCCTTTTGAATTTATCTTGACTTCTTCGTGAGTTTTGTTTGCCTTCTCATCTTCACTATTTCTGTTGCATAGCTTCTGGACTTAATTCTTTTGTGACTTTGGTCACTGTCATTGCTTCGAGCTCTTATATATGTATGTATGAAGTTTGAAGCAATAGCCTTTTTGGGTTGTGCTCACTGGTCTCTCTGGTACACTTTGTTGTACCTGTTAGTGACTATATTTTCAATGGGGTATTCGATCTACCTATGCACTTGAATATGGTCTTCATGTATTTGAAATGGTGCATGTTGTTTCTGTCTTCATCTTGTTCACTTAGTCACTGCTGCAGTTTGATGTGGTTATATGTATTTACTTGAACTTGAGCTACTCTGGTCACTTGAGTCTGTTGCCTTTGAGTATCTGGACTTGATTTTATTCATTCCTATATTGTGTAGTTGTGTTGTAGTTGCATGTTTGATCTTTGATCCCTGACTTCATGCATCCCTGACCTGTGACTTCTCGTGTGTTCACCCTTGACCTGTTTTGCTTCACTACATAGCATATTCTCTTTTGTATATAGTTCGTACAGTCATGCTGCTTCATGTGTACCACACTTCACTGTGTTCATGTAGCCTGTTTCACTTGTATATCTTATTCATGTCACTTTACTATCTGCTCGATATACCCTGTCAGTGTGATGTTGAACTTGTGATGATGTTCACTGTTATACTTCATGTCTCACTTCACATCTGTTTCACACTTTAATGCTTGGAATTACTTGCTGCATTGTGTCACTTATTCCAGTTATACTGCTATTTGTATTGCAGTGCTTCATGTTGTAGCTTGACCATTTCAGTGTACATTGATGTGTTGATACCTCCTTGCTTTTGACTACTGTGACACTGAGCTTGATCTCTGTTGTACACATTTTGTCTTGATCATATTGAATCATACATGCTTGCATCCATGTAGATGATTTACTGGACATTTTCATGTAGCATGATATTTCGAACAGTTGAGTCTGCACATGTTTGGGTTGCATATATGTACTGCCCTTGTACATGCTTCACTGCATCATCTTCTACCTGTTGCACTTGCAATGATGTTCTCCATTTCATGTTTGAATTCCTACTTGTTTGCCACTGCAGTTTCATTGTGGTGGTGACTTTATATTCGGTGGTGGCGAGGCAGTGCACGCGTGCGTGCACTGCAGCCACCCAGAATCGATTGTTTTGAATTGATTTAGTCGATTTGATAAATTGTTTATTTATCTCTGTTGATGATTTAAATCTGCTGATTTTTGCTTAACACTGTTAAGTGTTATATTTTTTTGTTATCCAATTTCTTTGTTAAAAGGATTGGATAGACGGAAATTATTGTGACTGTCATCTATTTGATTATTATTGCTTCCATGCATTAATAACTGAGTTTGAATTAGACTGACCCGTGTATTATCTTCTTTTGAATTTAATACTCGTGTCAGACCGAGTATTTACAGGTTGTAGATTTTTAGCTTTGGGTTGCTGCTAGAGCTATGAAGACTTTTTATATCATTTGAAGTGGTCTTCGTCTTGTTGTAGTAGTCAGTGTGTCTGTTTTAAGATGATAATGTATTCATGTATATTAGTCGATAATGTACTTGTATATATAACTTCTTGAATCGACAGTTGTAGTTGTATCATTTGTATTGTGTCAAATGTATTGTAACTGATATCAGTTATTATATATATGAGACTTTTCGTTCCATCTGTATTCCGCATTTATGTTATCTGTGTTATTTTTATATCTATTGTCCTAAACTATTATAGCCACTGTGTAGTAGCTTTGAGTTTGTATCGGTATGTCGGATTTCCTCCTGTAATAAAAATGTATGTTATTCTATCTGACATATCGGTGCTCGCACAAAGCAATTACATAGGTGGTCGCTCCTCAACAGCCTTATTCTCCGTGCTAGTTGACAGCACTACACCGTAGTGTTCTTGGCTAGCGTGGGTATAGAGGTGGGGCGTCACAGCTTGGTATCAGAGCCTGGGGTTTAGGACAATTATAAAACATAACTTAGATGGAGCATGTGTTACAACTATTTGTCGATGTTTATCTCTCATCTTTACATATGATTATTTTTGACTGTTAGGTATGAATTCCTAACGCTTATTCTTGTGTTTTCGGCTTTGAATTGATTTAGCCGATGTTGATTTTGTTTTAATTTGGAAAATTAAAGCCATTTTGACTTTTGGACTTTGTTCCACTTTTGTTCTATGCTATGAGTGTCATTGTGTACCTGTTACACTGTGATGAAAAAATAGCTGGACCAGTTGCAAATTGAGTAATTTTGATTTCTCATTCACATCTAGTTTGAATCTCAGCGATTTTGAACTTGATATTTTGTGTTTTCCTCATCTTGAATTCCATTCGACTTCGGTCACTTTGTTTTTGAGAAATTGCTAATTTCTTGATTTTTAAGACTCTGATTTTGTTTGCCGTTGGTTTCTTTGATAATGATGATTGATTCATTTTGTACTCGACTGCGGCTATTAATTGTTGACTTCGACATTGACTTGATTCTTACTTTTGTTGAAGTCATTTATGCATTTCTGCTCGTTTTGCTTTGTTTTTCCAGTTGATAATCGATTCTTCTTTTCTAATTAGTTGTTATCACCTTTGTCGATTTTGATAACTTCTATTTCTGGAATTTTTTGGTATTCCAACTTTGATGAATTTGGAATCGAATTCTTTGGATTCTATTCACATCTTCGTATATGAATTCTTGTGATTGATTGTTTCTACAATCATTTTTGTGATTTTTCACTTTAAAAATATAAAGGTTTTCTATACTAGTAGTAAATATCAAAATCCTTTTATCCAAACGATTTCAAAACTATTTTACTACAAAGCTCTTTTTCTTAAACCGTTTTCCAACCTATTAGTATATACAAGCCTTTATTTCACTCGTATGAGAAATTGAATTAAACGGCCTAGTAAAACAAGTGGTATGAAACGCTTGCGTTTACTTCGATGGTTAACTCCTGGACTCGTTCGATTGAACCTTTTGTGACAATTTTCTAGTGAAGATTTACAGTTTGTTCGTAAATATTTAAGTTAAGCAAGTGGTTATGGGACATGAAGCTAAACTTTTATATTTACTAGCTTAGTGTAATTGACACTTCTCGTTGATCATAACGATCATTTTATGATTTAGACTAGCAATTGTGCGATGTCTTTTTGTTTGCAAGGGTAGACTAGACCGCAGTGGTGTGATTCCGACTCACACATATCTCTTTGTTTGCAAGGTTAGTCTAGACCGCAGTAGTGTGATTCCGACTCACACATATCTTTTTGTTTGCAAGGTTAGACTAGACACCACTTGTGTGATTCCATTCACACATACCTTTTTGCTTTTTGGTTAGTCTAGACCTTACATTTGTGTGATTCCACTCACACATATCTTTTTGTTTGCAAGGTTAGACTAGACACCACTTGTGTGATTCCATTCACACATACCTTTTTGCTTTTTGGTTAGTCTAGACCTTAAATTTGTGTGATTCCACTCACACATATCTTTTTGTTTGCAAGGTTAGACTTGACACCACTTGTGTGATTCCATTCAAACATACCTTTTTTCTTTTTGGTTAGTCTGGACCTTAACTTGTGTGATTCCACTCACACATATCTTTTTGTTTGCGAGGTTAGACTAGACACCACTTGTGTGATTCCATTCACACATACCTTTTTGCTTTTTGGTTAGTCTAGACCTTAATTTATGTGATTCCACTCACACATATCTTTTTCTCTACGAGGTTAGCCTAGACCTCAATCTGTGTGATTCCGACTCACACGTGTGGGATAGCGACCCACGGTCTTCGGACCATTCCTGTGTGAAAATTTAATGGATGGCTTCCATGAGATAGCGTCTCGTCTTGTGATACCGGTGTTTTGGAGTTTTCATGCTCCCATTTTGTGATAGGCCTTCCCCTTTTCCTTTTTATGATTTAGACTAGCAAATGTGCGATGTCTCTTTCTCTGCGAGGTTAGCCTAGACCTCAATCTGTGTGATTCCGACTCACACGTGTGGGATAGCGACCCACGGTCTTCGGACCATTCCTGTGTGAAACTTTAATGGTTAGCCACCATGAGATAGCGTATCGTCTTGTGATACCGGTGTTTTGGAGTTTCCATACTCCCATCTTGTGATAGGCCTCCCCCTCCCTTCTTGTGATTTCTGGATTTCTTGTGATGATTTCTGGAATTTTGTGCTTCACCTATTTTCGTGATTTCTATTGATATGTTTATCAATTTTTGTGCATTGGTGAATTCATGTGTTATTGACTTGTTATGAATACAAGTTTAGGGTATGATATCCCTTTCTATCTTTGAGAAGATTCTTGTGACATTTTCTTATGAATGAAAATTCATTGGTATTATACTTTGATGTCAGTTATTTTGATGAAATTTTGACGTGTTAACTTCAGTAACCGTCAATTTTAAAATGGATTTACAAGCGGTTCTTCCGCAATGCTGAATTTGTTGTCCGTTTTACTGTACTTTGAGAAGTGCAACTTCCTTATCTAAGATGCTACTGATATTGCTAATTTAATCACGTGTTTTCAAAATTCTTTATTTTTAAAAAGTTGTTTCAAAAATATAAATTAAAATTGTTTTCAAAATTTTTACAGTTTACATTTTCAGAAGAACGAGGAAGCGATTTAAACGTTTCAGAAAAATCGAGGACTATGACCCCTTTCTTTTACTGATTCGCTTAATTCCGGACTTGTCCGTTTGAGAATGTGAAATGTTATTTTTAAAACACACAATTCTGCACTTTCAAGGAAACGATAAAGAGAGTTAAACGATTTAGCAAAAGTAAGGAGTATGGAACCATACTTTTACTACTTCGGTTAATTCCGGACTCGTTAATTGAATATTTACGACTTCTGATTATCGTTTTTGATAATCAGATATTTGTGAAATTTGATTATCATTTGTGATAATTAAATATTTTCCGATTTAATTATCGTTTGAGATAATTAAATATTTTTCGATTTGATTAATCGAATATTTATGATTTCTGATTATCGTTTTTGATAATCAGATATTTGTGAGATTTGATTATCATTTGTGATAATTAAATATTTGTGTTCCTGATTATCGTTTGAGATAATTAGATATTTGATTTGTTTTCTGATTATCGTTTGAGATAATTAGATATTTGATTTGTTTTCTGAATATCGTTTGAGATAATTAGACATTTGATTTGTGATTTCTGATTATCGTTTTTGATAATCAGATATTTGTGAAATTTGATTATCGTTTGAGATAATTAAATATTTTTCGATTTGACTAATCGAATGTTTGTGTTTCTGATTATCATTTTTGATAATCAAATATTTGTGAAATTCGATTATCGTTTTTGATGATTGAATATTTGCGATTTTGAGATTCGAGCTTCGTCTTTTTCTCTGGCAATTCTGGTGAGTAATTTGATTTACTCACATTCAATTCGTGCAGTACATGAATCCTGCTCTGTTTTTCCTTTTCTTTTAAATGCTGGAACTCGATTGATTCTTGCTTTTGATAGTCGTCTGATTTTGATTCCTTGATCCCCACGATTTTGATTCTTTTGATTTGAATCAGTCGAACCTTTTGATTCTATATCTGATACTTCCATAATTCCAATACTTCCCTATTGACATTTGCTTTGCTTATGCATTCGACATTGTTATTTTCTTATGGTTGTTACCTCTTTCCCACTTATCCCTTAGGATTGCGAGGAGGCAATTTCTTTAAGGAGGGGAGTCTGTAACAACCCGACATTTCGTACCCAATTAATTATCGCCTCTTGACGATCTAATCTGGTTGCTAATAGCTATTGGCATTTTGATCGAATTGAAATTCAGGGATAAAATTTTTGTTAAAAGGGTTGTGGGCTTAACCAATCATCTAGGTCCATTCTTTCTTGGTGCCGCATTCATCAAAGACAACCCATCCCCATTCCCCTTTTCATTCAATTGCGTTTCAACCCTAAATCGAAAAGAAAATTTAAAATGGCGGCTACCTGTTCTTCTCGACCGTTCCTCCTTTCAATTAGGGCCTCGTGGTTATCTTCGAAGCCGCGTCTGGGAGGATTGTTCGTCTCCCTATAGCTTGTTTTAGGGCTTCGTTCGATTCTGTGTACCGTGACGTCGACTTGCTCGAGCGAGAGATGGGTCGGGTTCAGCTGCCTCGTCGAAAAATGGTGAGTTCTGCTCACATCTAACTCATACTCGAGTATTATTCTGTTGTTATGCTCGATTGTTTTGAGATGTTTGTTCTCGGGGATAATCACTGTTATGAGTTTGAGTTTGACGACATTGATTTCGTCTCTGTGATTTTGGCTGATGCTTTGATCTTCGTTCGTACATGTCTATTTGAATTCGATGTCACTTCTGCTCATCTCAGTAGCATGTGTGACTTTCACCTGCGACCATATTTTTGATTCGATGCTTTGGCTTCCTTTCATTGCCTCGAGTCATTCGCAACCTGTAACTTGACTTGTTTGTGAATTTTCAGTGTCGTTTCATGGCTCCGGCCACTTGTACTATCTTGACTTTGGTACCGTTTCATTTGATATCGACATGTATGTGTGTACATATATATATATATATATATATATATGCATACATGTATAATTGTGTTTACTCACTTTCCATTGTGGCATTTGGTTTGCATACCATTTTCACTGTGTAGTCTTTCTCATCGATCACTTGAGCCTCTGTTTGCTATTCGAACTTAAATTGGGTTTTTTGTTGGTGTTGATTTTTTGATCGATTCTCTGACCTGTTGCATTCCATTGTCACCAGTAGCATTACTTTGTATTCGAGTCTGATGTTTTTGCCGGGCTTGCACTGTCACCTGTTTCTGCATATGTGTGCATATACACAAATATGTTTGTGTGTATGCATATATGGGTGGATTGACTCGATAAATCTAGTCCATGTAATTGCAGTGCCTGATAGCCACTATCTTGAATTAATTATGTTAGTTTTTCAATTGCTTTCGGTATTAATTTCGAAGTTGCTTTGTACTTGTGGCATACAGGTTGGCCACAGTCCTTTTGAATTTATCTTGACTTCTTCGTGAGTTTTGTTTGCCTTCTCATCTTCACTATTTCTGTTGCATAGCTTCTGGACTTAATTCTTTTGTGACTTTGGTCACTGTCATTGCTTCGAGCTCTTATATATATGTATGTATGAAGTTTGAAGCAGTAGCCTTTTTGGGTTGTGCTCACTGGTCTCTCTGGTACACTTTGTTGTACCTGTTAGTGACTATATTTTCAATGGGGTATTCGATCTACCTATGCACTTGAATATGGTCTTCATGTATTTGAAATGGTGCATGTTGTTTCTGTCTTCATCTTGTTCACTTAGTCACTGTTGCAGTTTGATGTGGTTATATGTATTTACTTGAACTTGAGCTACTCTGGTCACTTGAGTCTGTTGCCTTTGAGTATCTGGACTTGATTTTATTCATTCCTATATTGTGTAGTTGTGTTGTAGTTGCATGTTTGATCTTTGATCCCTGACTTCATGCATCCCTGACCTGTGACTTCTCATGTGTTCACCCTTGACCTGTTTTGCTTCACTACATAGCATATTCTCTTTTGTATATAGTTCGTACAGTCATGCTGCTTCATGTGTACCACACTTCACTGTGTTCATGTAGCCTGTTTCACTTGTATATCTTATTCATGTCACTTTACTATCTGCTCGATATACCCTGTCAGTGTGATGTTGAACTTGTGATGATGTTCACTGTTATACTTCATGTCTCACTTCACATCTGTTTCACACTTTAATGCTTGGAATTACTTGCTGCATTGTGTCACTTATTCCAGTTATACTCCTATTTGTATTGCAGTGCTTCATGTTGTAGCTTGACCATTTCAGTGTACATTGATGTGTTGATACCTCCTTGCTTTTGACTACTGTGACACTGAGCTTGATCTCTGTTGTACACATTTTGTCTTGATCATATTGAATCATACATGCTTGCATCCATGTAGATGATTTACTGGACATTTTCATGTAGCATGATATTTCGAACAGTTGAGTCTGCACATGTTTGGGTTGCATATATGTACTGCCCTTGTACATGCTTCACTGCATCATCTTCTACCTGTTGCACTTGCAATGATGTTCTCCATTTCATGTTTGAATTCCTACTTGTTTGCCACTGCAGTTTCATTGTGGTGGTGACTTTATATTCGGTGGTGGCGAGGCAGTGCACGCGTGCGTGCACTGCAGCCACCCAGAATCGATTGTTTTGAATTGATTTAGTCGATTTGATAAATTGTTTATTTATCTCTGTTGATGATTTAAATCTGCTGATTTTTGCTTAACACTGTTAAGTGTTATATTTTTTTGTTATCCAATTTCTTTGTTAAAAGGATTGGATAGACGGAAATTATTGTGACTGTCATCTATTTGATTATTATTGCTTCCATGCATTAATAACTGAGTTTGAATTAGACTGACCCGTGTATTATCTTCTTTTGAATTTAATACTCGTGTCAGACCGAGTATTTACAGGTTGTAGATTTTTAGCTTTGGGTTGCTGCTAGAGCTATGAAGACTTTTTATATCATTTGAAGTGGTCTTCGTCTTGTTGTAGTAGTCAGTGTGTCTGTTTTAAGATGATAATGTATTCATGTATATTAGTCGATAATGTACTTGTATATATAACTTCTTGAATCGACAGTTGTAGTTGTATCATTTGTATTGTGTCAAATGTATTGTAACTGATATCAGTTATTATATATATGAGACTTTTCGTTCCATCTGTATTCCGCATTTATGTTATCTGTGTTATTTTTATATCTATTGTCCTAAACTATTATAGCCACTGTGTAGTAGCTTTGAGTTTGTATCGGTATGTCGGATTTCCTCCTGTAATAAAAATGTATGTTATTCTATCTGACATATCGGTGCTCGCACAAAGCAATTACATAGGTGGTCGCTCCTCAACAGCCTTATTCTCCGTGCTAGTTGACAGCACTACACCGTAGTGTTCTTGGCTAGCGTGGGTATAGAGGTGGGGCGTCACATAAACAAAACTTAAAAATAAGTTCCTTATCAACTTTAAATAATTAAAAAAGTTCATTTGAGTTATAAAACCACAATTGATAATGTTAAAATTAAATATTCCTATTTTCCAAGTGATAAAATTATGGTTCGTTACATACTTACCTCCTTAAAAGAATTCGTCCCCGAAATTCTAAGGATGGAAAAATATAATGAAACCAAATAATTAAGTATACCTTAAACTAGACATCGCCCATAACCTCGGTCGGAGGTACGATGCCTTATCATATCCATTTTATTTATCAGATAAAGGTAGTTTCATTTTAAGATTCATAGGTTATTTACTCACCTAAATAATTTTTTTACTTAGGCACCTAACCTAAGCTCTGAAACCAAATGTAACAGTCTAGGCTTTTCAACCATCGCAATAACAATCGGTAGGCTTTTCAACCACCCCAACACCACCATGGTTTGCATTGGTACCTCGAATCTGATTTTACGGCCAGCCTCGCGACTAACAACCAACCTTTTTGTAACAACCGGGCGATTTTCGACCCCTGAAAATCGACACTCATACATTCATTGTATAGAGTGCCGAGCAATCGAGTGCCGGAAATACCAGGTTGTTAGGGTTTAAGAAGAAAGAGATAGAAGAAGAAACAGAAATAACAACAATAAAGAATCTCACAATCGCAACGGAACAAAATATAATATACAATAGCAGCTTTTTATACAAAAGAAAAACTGTAACTGTTAATACACACACAAATTATCAGAGTACAATCATCAACATATAATCTGGACAGTAATAATAACTTGTCCTCAAAATGCTGAATATACAACCTATAATACACGGTGGAATATAATCAAAATACACGTAATACGTCTCTACCATCCAGCTCGTCTCTTGAGCTCCAAAGCAATCTAATTTGTAATACTCGGTATGACCCGAGCATTACAATAAAGTAATACCCGAGTCAGGCTAGAAACCAGCATGAGTAAACATACTTAATTTGAATTACTTTAGTTATCAAATCCTTCAAAAAATAAAGGAATCTCGTTAGACCACGTCACACATAAACACGACGGATTTTTCCCTTACGAATCCAAAACACTTTTATAGAAAACCCGGTGATATTATAATAGTGTCTAAGTACAAATACTTATTTAAAATGGTTGAATTTGTTATATTAATTCAATTTTGGCATATCAGACACTATAATCGAAACCGTAAGGGTTCGTGGTGGTTATTGGATCGAAGTGGTTTTCGGATGAAACGAATCTGATCATGGTCTCATTTAATCCGAATAATAAATTTGAAAAGTCCAAGTCGTTAAAACATCCATTTCACCATCAGGATGTTAATATTTACATATGGAAATTCATTCCATATGTTTACTTTATCATGACCAGTCCTTCGAAAATAATTCGCTTGAAATCATTCCATTTTCCCAAAATCGGAATAGCGATAGGTTCTAGCTGATTTACTCGCCAATAAAACGCGTTAACGTCTTATTCTATTTACTTTAAAATTTGTTTGGCTACCTAATGGCATGAATAATTGAAATCAATATATATTAGAGCAATATCAGTCAAACATAAATCAATAACTAAATTAAACATTTAAATTGATTACCAATCAGAACTGAATGGATTTAATTAACCAAGTCAAGCTATATTTTAGATCCCGATTATTTGTCAATTAAAGAAATTAAAGAAAATAATTTATTCTAAATAAATTAAAAATTAAAACGGTCCATTAAATAATCAATTGATTTATTAATATATAATTAATTACATAAGAAATTACCTATTCTTTTATTTTAAACTGTATAAATTATTAAATTTTACTTTGTAAAATGCTCGACAATATTATTTTAGATGACATACTCTGTGATGGGATCTCGATGCAAAAATCCATGTGTCATTTGGATTCGGAATGGAAGGGAAATAAGGTTTTTAACTTATAGGTTATTTTAAAATAAAGCAAATTTAATTTTTCTTTAAAATAAATACAACCAGCCCAAAAATTTAAAATTGGCCCAAACTAATTATTCCTCTCCTTCTCCTCCATGTTCTCTCTTCCTTTCATCATTACTCCAGTGCATGAAGACGTGCACGTATGTGTGCACGTACATGAAGCCGCCAACCCTCCGTTCACGCCGCTGACCGCCTACACACATCACCCATGACCACCGCGTCAACTCCATCCACCCAGAACCCTAGACCAAACCTTAGTTCGAATTTTCGAACTCGAACCCAAAAACTGAAACAACAGCCACCACCGAAATTGCCTCGCCTTGGCCACCCCCGCCACCATTCATCACAAAATCCCGTCCCTAGCTTCTTAACTGCCTCCCTCATCGATTCCCCACTTTGCGCACGCTCCCCTTTCTCTCTCCTCGTCGTCATTAACACACGAACCGAGACCACGAGCCTCCCACCTTACACCCTACTATGACCTCGTCTAGCCACCACGATCACTTGAAAAATGCCGCATCATTTTTCTCGGGTGCCTCATCACCCAAATCTCCCCTATGACCAACGATTAGCCGCAAAATCATCCCAGTCGCCTGAATTCGCCATTTCCCCCAATTCCGTTCATCACTCCATTTCTTCTCCCATACACCACAAAAAGAACCCCAAACCAACTTTAAAAATCCTATTTTTCAAAAATGGTTACGTTCATGTAATCCATACATCAAATTAGGATAGTTGAAAACTTTCCTTAACTAACCTTGTTACTGTATTTTTTTTTCCTTTCTTCCTTCTTATCGAAAATAAATGGAAGGATTTTTAAAACAATCTATATTCAAAAACAAACATCTTTTGTTTAGGTTTCAAGATCTAAAACTAATTGGTTGTTGAGTTATTGAATTTTGAAGTGAAGAGATATACTGTTTTATCACAGTAAAACAATAACAGAGTAGTTATTTGGGAGAAGAACGGTGCAGGTGGAACTATCCATGTCCAAACTCATATCTATATGCATATACACACACATCAGATACATACACATTTGTCACAGGTCAATTATTCCACGGTTACATGCATATATGTGTGATAATTAGTAAATAATGTAAAGATGTTTACTCACTATATTAAAAAGGATGAACACTTCCTTGCTTGTATTTTCCTGCTTTAGGTTTTCTTCTTTTTTTATAGGTGTGAACAAATGAACAAGTGTGGCTCTATATATATACGTGAATGGAAAGGGGCATTGCAAAAAAATGAGGCTGAGCAGTTTGCAGGATTTGCACTTTTTTATATTTGATTTGAAAATGAGTTGGCTTGATTTAATTATTGAATAAATGATTTGATTTATAATATGCTTAAGTTGATATATTTTCATCATAATGTTCCCTTGCATATGTACATACATCATGTAAATATATACACAGATTTTCCCATGACTTTGACCATATGCTTATGTTTTTGACTACTAACACCATTTTTAACATGGCTAGGTTACTTCTTCTTTGTATAAATTAGTACATATACACTATATTTTAGCATACACACATATACAAGGCTATTTACAGGTATTAATTCTTATTTTTATATATATATTTTATATTAATTTTATAGCATAAGTTTTGTATATACATACATATACATATATTTTATTCTATTTTTAAAAGTGAAGTTTATTTAAATATTTTCAGAAATTAGATTTTAAACTTTTAAATAAAGACTCCAGAATATATATATATATATACAGATATTTCGTAAATCAGAAATTATTTATTTTATCATATACACATTTATACATATTTTCATACACATTACTTCATATGTTTGAAATCTGCCATTATGGAGTTTATACATTCATGTAAATATATTTATATACATATACAATATTTTTCATAAAAATATATACACATATATAACTTATATATATATATATATTGAAACATCATAAAGCTTGTATATACTTATATATATGCATATATGGATATTCTATCTTAAATTTTTAATGGTGGAGTTTACATACATATACCTATAAAATTTATTATATCCAGAAATTTATATTTTAAAATTAAATATAGTTTAAGTCAATTTATAGATTCAGATATTTCAAATATCAGAAAATTTATCTATTTGACTTATAAAAATTTATATCCCAATAATTAAAATTGCCTAATTATCCCAAAATCAGATGGCTAAAAATCTGGGTCATTACAATGCTCCCCCCTTAGAACTTTTCATCCTCGAAAAGGAACGAAGCGAGAATTAGAATTTTGATGTATATTATTAAATAAATCATTCCTTAAACATTTTAAACTCCTTACTATTTTACTATACATTTTAAGATACAAACACTTTAAATCACCTAGTATTACCAAGCTAATTTAATATTAAAACATTTTTCCATAACTCGATGTCTTAACAAGTCCATCCTTGTTCTCATAGAAATTTAGTCATACATTGATGAGGCATAGGACTGAAAATCTATAAGTACTCAGTAGACCCGTTTCAACACCCAGTGAAAATACTTGAAAAACCTTTTCAAAAATGATATGGAAAGTATCACCCCCCTTTCCTTCTTACCACCATAAATCGTAGTTAACCCAATGATTGTGTCGCCATCCCGGCGAAATCATAAATAAACTGTAGGCATCAACACCCCTCGACTTACGCCATGGGAACACAATAGTCTGCAGCTACACAATGGTCGCGTTGCTATCGTAGAAAAACTGTAAGTAGTTTGTAGGCAGTCTCTACCGCTCGAATTACGCTATCAAATGAAACTAAATCACATAGATCGCAGCTACATAAAGGTTGCGTCACTATCCAGTGAAACCCAACGTAGACTGTAGGCAATCGCTTCCTCCCGAATTACGCTATGGAACCAAACCACATAGATCGCAATCTACCGATGTTACGTCGCTATCACAATGAAATCAAACGTAGATTGTAGGCAATCGCTGCCTCCCGAATTACGCTATGGAACCAAACCACATAGATTGCAATCTACCGATGTTACGTTGCTATTACAGCGAAATCAAATGTAGATTGTAGGCAATCGCTACCTCCCGAATTACGCTATGGAACCATGATAGACCGCAGTTACACAAAGGTTTCGTTGCTATCATAGCAAAACCAAACGTAATTGTGGGTATAATAACCCTCGATTTACGCTATACAAATGATCACCAGGAACTCATGAGTTTTGTCCGGACGTCCTCTAGGATCCCATTCTCATTGAACCTACCCAGTGGATCTCCTACTCCAAGTTTTGATTTTCGTGGGGGTGCCTTTCCATACTTTTGGTTTCAAAACATATCATACTATATATAATACCTTTCAAATCATTCACTTCATGTATATCACATATAAATTTTATCTATATAAAATCAATAGTTTTTAGATTCGGTTTACCCAATTTCCAAAATCGACCTTTTGCCAAAATAGTGTCTCTAAATATCAATAGGTTCCAAAACTATTTCAATTTCATTCTCATATATATACATATAAGATTATTCTTTCCAACTCAAAAATTCTAGCACCAATAATTTCTGAGTCCGCTTCATACTTATATAAACTCCATTTAGTGTTTCAAATATCTTTCAAAGATCATTTCTTTCTGGTAATAAATTCAACAAGAGGAGTTTGAATATATAACTAACATATATATATAATCTCATTAGTGCCAATCAAAAATTTCCAAGTTCGATTACTTTACAAAGTTATTTGTAACATTTCTTACCTCTTATAAAGTAAGTTTCAGTTATAGTAACTATTCAAAAGTCATCATATTTACTCAAATTATACTATTTCACTTCAAAATCATTTTTTTGCCTTAATATCTCGATTTTGGTTCCAAATCATAATTGCTTCGAATTTCAATTTGGGTCATAACTTCAATTTTACCCAATTTGTATTTAAATCCATGATTTAAATATAAATAATTTCCACTCTGACCAATTTGAATTTAGAAAATAGCTTAAATAGTTTTAAAAATATTTAAATAGTTAATATAAGATAGTTTGAGTTTTAAAAATGGTCTGTATAGTAAAATAGCTTGGAAAATCAAAATAATTTGAATATTTAAGAAGATAGATTTAAATAGTTTATATTAAGATAATTTATTTGGAAATAGTTTCAAAGTCAAACCAATTCAATTCCCAATCTTCCTGTTCAAATCAATTTCAATTTCCACATTAGTAATTAAGTAATTATAAATTTACGTTCAAATCAATATAAAAAGTGATTTTATATAAGATTGTATTTCTACAAAATATTCCACAACATCGATAGACTACAACACTAGTAAGTTCAGACATTTCATCCATTTATCCATATAAAAAGTCTTACAAAAGGTCATAAATCTTGACGCCTTAACAACTACCTAGGGGTTTAGAAAAGAACATAGCCCTACTTATATTACAATGAACCGTACCCGCCATCTCTCACCACTCCGCATCCTTCATAAAAACTTTCTTAAGTATTTCTTGACATCTCGTCAAAACCGTCCGTGCAATCCGTAACAGGGTGTCCCCACTTCTTGCATTTTCACAAAAGAACTCTACACTTCCATCTTTATGGATGATTTTTACGCCTTCTAAGCGGCATTCCACAACTTGCTCTTTATTCCATCTCTTAGGATAATCTCTAGCAATGTGTCCCGTCGTTTTACAATGGTAGCAAATGGTTGATCCATCGACTGGTACTATGGGTTTATGTTTCATTTTCCTCACCTTAGGGCAATGGTTTAGAAAATGTCCTTTCTCACGACACTTAAAGCATGAAATCTCAGAGCGAAAACATTTGACTTCCTCATTCTTTTCCTTCCTTGGTTTACTGCACTTAGCTGCGTAATGTCCTTTATTGTGACATCTATAACATATGACATTATCATAAGGACCTGGTCCAGCCCTTTCACTAATCCGTTTCTCATGTTCCAATCTTGCTTCTTCCCGTGCCTTACGTGAAGCTGCTCTCCGCTCCCTACGCTTTGCCTTCCATTCCTATCCTTTTGCCATCTCTTACAACTTGGACTAGATTCTAGTAGGACTTCCTAACCTATAATTAAAACCTCGATTAGTCGAATTTTCAGCTTTTATTCGTATTTCTAAATATCCTTTTATTTGTTCTCGGTCATTTTTATTTACTACAAATAAATTCTATTTCCATCGACTTCCTTATTCACCTAGCATAAGTTAAAATTTCCATATCCAAGATTAAATTTTATAATTTGATGCACTAATTTGATAATCTAGTTCATTTTAATTACAGAATTCGAAACCCATTTTATTTCAAAAATCATTTGAAATCGTTTATACATACATAACTTCTTTTGCAACTCTTATCAAATTTATACCTTTCCTTTTACAATTTAATTTATTTAACTTCCATAAGTTAAATTTTTATTTCACCTTGAAATTTCCCATTTCGGGTTATAAGTTCAAAACTTATTTAACTTGGCCTGAGTTAATTCCCAATTCGTTCAATCAATTTAAACTTACTCAATTTAAATTTTACATTCCAAAATTCAATTCTTATTAATATCACTTCCCACTTATAAGTTCAAAAACTTATTTTTCCTTTGGTTCTACTTCTCATTTTAATGGGAATCCCAAAATTCAAATACCGATATTAATTTCAAATCAACTTTGAAATCATATATATATATATACACACACACACATACATACATATATATCCCACTTATGTACCAAATCACACTTTTAAATTTTAACCAACTTTGGTTTTTATCCAAAACAAATTCTTCGCAATTTTCAAAACAACCCTAGTTTTCAAAAAAAATTCATATCAAATATATTCTAAATAATATTATTTATTATTTCCTCAAACACTTTGAAACACATTTCCAAAATTTTAGGTACTTAGGTTCAAACTTTCTCAATTTAGATCCACTTTAATTTATTAGTCACATTTATAAATTATGTTTATATAATTCCACTTCCTTAAGACATTTCACATTGTTTTATCATTGTTTTTTGTAATAAACGTCCTTTATTAAGACCTAACAATCAATTCATGATAATAATCAATATTACCGTACCTAGAAACCAAACACACTTTACATTCCATAATAATTTTCTAAAAAATATTATTTCTATATATATAATATAATCGAGATAAGCTTATTTCATTTCAAAACACTTTGAAAAACACTTCCAAAATTTCTGGGATTTTAAATTCTGGTTCGAATCTATTTTTTGCTTAACCCATTTGCATAATTCATACTTACCTAAATTTCTATTTGGTTTTATATGTATGTATATATATATATATATAACCACTTAAATTCTATATTCTTTATTTGATTATAATAACAACAACCAATCACCTTAATATACTATAATAATTTAGAAAAATTATTTCTCTTTATATCAAAATATAATCTTATATAAAAATTATTTTAAACCGTTTTTAAAATCATTATATAAGAAAATAACAAGTACACCCTCTATATAATACACTCAACTCATTCTAGGGTACTACTGACCCTATCTCTAATAAGTAATCCCCACTAGAGCCAAGGTTCTCACTTAACCTTCTGCTCTGATACCACGTGTAACGACTGGGCGAATTTCGACCCCTAAAAATCGACACTCATACGTTCACTGTATAGAGTGCTAAGCAATCGAGTGCTGGAAATACCAGGTTGTTAGGGTTTAAGAAGAAAGAGATAGAAGAAGAAACAGAAATAACAACAACACAGAATCTCATAATCACAGCGGAACAAAATATAATATAAAATAACAGCTTTTTATACAAAAGAAAAACTGTAACTGTTAATATACATACAAATTATCAGAGTACAATCATCAACATATAAATCTAGACAGTAATAATAACTTGACCTCAAAATGCTGAATATACAGCCTATAATACACAGCGGAATATTATCAAAATACGCATAATACGTCTCTGCCATCCAGCTCATCTTCTGAGCTCCAAAGCAACCTAACCTGAATCTGTAATACTCGGTCTGACCCGAGCATTACAATAGAGTAACACCCGAGTCAGGTTGGAAACCAACGTGAGTAAACATACTTAATTTGAAATACTTAAGTTATCAAATCCTTCAAAAAACAAAGGAAACTCATAAGACCACGTCATACATAAACACGACGGGTTTTTCCCTTACGAATCCAAAACACTTTTATAGAAAACCCGGTGATATTATAATAGTGTCTAAGTACAAATACTTATTTAAAATGGTCGAACTTGTTATAGTAATTCAAATTCGGCATATCAGACTCTATAATCAAAACCGTAAGGGTTCGTGGGGGTTATTGGATTGAAGTGGTTTACATATGAAACGAATCTGATCCTGGTCTCGTTTAATCCGAATAATAAATTTGAAAAGTCCAAGTCGTTAAAATATCCATTTCACCATCAGGATGTTAATATTTACATATGGAAATTCATTCCATATGTTTACTTTATCATGACCAGTCCTTCAAAAATAATTCGCTTGAAATCATTCCATTTTCCCAAAATCGGAATAGCGATCGGTTCCAGTTGATTTACTCGCCAATAAAACGTGTTAACGTCTTATTCTATTTACTTTAAAATTTGTTTAGCTACCTAATGGCACGGATAATTGAAATCAATATATATAAGAGCAATATTAGTCAAACATAAATCAATAACTAAATCAAACATTTAAAATTGATTACCAATCAGAACTGAATGGATTTAATTAACCGAGTCAAGCTATATTTTTGATCCCGATTATTTGTCGATTAAAGAAATTAAATAAAATAATTTATTCTAAATAAATTAAAAATTAAAACAATTCATTAAATAATCTATTGATTTATTAATATATAATTAATACACAAGAAATTACCTATTCTTTTATTTTAAACTGTATAAATTATTAAATTTTACGTTGTAGAATGCTCGACGATATTATTTCAGATGACATTACTCTACGATGGGATCTCGATGCAAAAATCCACGCATCGTTTGGATTCGGAATGAAAGGGAAATAAGGTTTTTAACTTACGGTTAGAAATTTATGCTTATTTTAAGTTTTCATAGCTGCTGGCTAGGATTAGTGTAAAATTAATTAAGCCCATTAGTGAGTCCATTAGTCTAATTAGAGAACACTATAAATAGAGTACTGAAGAATCAAATTAAAACTTTTCCTTCTCATTCTAAATCAGGTCTAAACCCTAATTAACCCTAGATCCATTCAAATTTCATTCGAAATTATCCAAATTGCTCTCTAGATCAAACTAGTTTGCGGATTAGAGAGTGGATCCTAAATTAGAAGTTAGGGATATTAAATTACTTGATTTGGAGTGTTTTTCTTCGTTGTCCGAATTAGATCTACATACAAATTGGTTGAATTTGGTAATTGATGAGTGGTTTATGCCTTCTCACTCTGCTATATATGTTTATATAGTAAAATTATAGGATTCAACATGTTTCAAATTGATTTTGGCCATAAAAACCTTTTCTAGCTTTAGTAACATGTTAGTCCATGCATATGATGTAACGACCCCCTTTTTAATTATTTTAAAATTATTAAATTTAATATAATTATTGAACAAAATGGTTAGAAATAAAAATTTATTGATTTATTAATGTAATTTACTGGATATGAACTTAGATAAAAAAATTAAATAAAAAAATTCAATAAGTTAAGAGATAATAACTTATATTAGAAGGTAAATTAAATAATATTGAATTGTATATAATTGCATTAATGTTGAATTATTGTAAAATGAAAGTAGTCATTTTATTATTTGAATTCATTTTAAAAGTTACATTTTATAAGTTAAATAACTTATATTTCAAATATAATGATCTGTTTGATAATTTAAATGTTAAATTTTATATTTGGAATTATTTAAATAATTGAATCCTAAATTTAATAAGAATGAAAATGATTATAAAAGTTGATTTAAATTTTATTTAAACTAGATTGATGATAACTTTTAAAATTGAATTTAAAGTGATTAAATTGATTTTGGAAAATTTCTTGTTTTAGTTAACGTGTAAAAATAGTCTTTTTGGGCACTGTCTCGGATTTCGACGAAACCAGTTTCATCGGATCTGTAATGGTGAATTATTATAGGATTCAAGTTCGTAGCGATCAGACTTATCGTTTGGTATGCGATCTTGAAACGAGTAGGATTTATGTTTAGAACTTTAATTAGTATAATTTGATTTGAAAAGCTATCTTCTGAATATGATGGAATTGGTTCCCGATATATATTCCATTATGTTCGAAATAGGGGTATAACATATAGAACGCTAGGTAGCAGGCTTCGTTTGGAGTTCGAAATTTTTGCAGATGAATAGTGTCGTGGGAGATTTTCTATAAATAGCTCTTTCATTTGTTAACCCTAACCCTAAACTCCAGTCGCTCTTCTTAATTTTAATAGCCGAAAATCATCCCTTTCTCCCTCATTTTCTCTCAATCCACTCAATGAAATTGAATGACTCCAAATGAAAAAATGGAGAGCTCGACGAGCTCTACACGATGTACGGTCGGATCGGATCGTCGAATGATGAGTCGAGGTGGAGGGATTTCACCCGCGTTCACCTGCAGCGAATCGGGTTCGCTGGTCGTGCGATGGTGGCGCACGCACATGGCTTGGTGGTGGGCAGGAGAGACATGCATAGACGTAGGCGGCGACGCAAGGAGTTGGAGCGGCGGTGGCTAGCGTCGTTCTGGCGATCAGCGACTAAAAAAAAGACAACCGAGATCGCGTGCATTCCAGTATGCGTACGAGAGGGAGGGAAGGAGTGGTGGGTTGTTTTTAATTTTTTTTATTAATTGTGTTAATTAATTTTAATTATATTCAAATGTTTAAAAACTCGTAAGTTTTTCATACGAGGTCTGTTTCGAGCGAAACGAGTCGCGTTGCGATCATATCGACGAAGGCTACACCATGGAGTTGAAATGGAATTTATTTGAAGCTGAAAAAAATTTAGTTTCAAACAAAGGCGAGTGATTGAACCCACTCACGAATACTAAAATATTTCTAATGTTAGTTAAATTGTTATCATTAAGTGATTTATTTTTATTGACTGATGTTTGGTGATTTAACAGACATTTAAATTGACATATGAATTGAACTGTTAGGAATTTCAATTGATGGTTAAATTTGAAATTGAAAGTGAATTGCTAGTTAAATGCTCGATATTGATAACTAGTAGAATTGTTGTGATTTATTGGCTGATTTTGATGTTGATTGAAATTGAATGTTATCGGTTGGTATATTGAATGATTGGATGTTTGTTTATTTTATATATCCCTATTATCACCATGTATATTATTGATAGTATATAAAACTATAAATTGAATTTTTTTGAATAAATTAAGAAATAGGTTGAAACGATATATACCTATGACAATGAGATTTGGATTGAAATGATATATATTCATCCCTGTAATAAAAAATTGAAATAACTATTCACTTGGCATAGGATAGAAAATTATATACGGACACCGAATTGGTTAAATTAAATGGTTTTAAAATTCATGATTTTGAAATTATTTAAATGATATCGTTTTATGGAATAAAACAATCGAACTCGAGCTTGGAATGTTGAAATTGAAATATGTTTATAGAAATTGTTTAAAGAATTAAATTGGAAATTAAAGTTATAATTGAAATATGATTTGAAGTATGGAGATTGATTTGTTTTAAAAGATTTGAACTTTTATTCGAACTTTGAAATATATCCAAGTAAAATAAATTTAAATCGATATTTCAAATTTGGACTCGTAATTGAAATATTCGAAATTGAATTAATTTAAAAAATTTGAATTTAAATTCGAGTATTGAAGTTTAATTGGATTTGAGTGATTTTAAATCGGTATTTGTAACAACCTGTCATTTCAAACCATTCAAATCGACAATAATCCACACATGTCGGACTTGAATTGCTGAAAACAACAGATTGTTATTTTTATATTTGGCAAAACTTAGCATTGAAAGTAAATAAATCAATCACAGAATCACAAACACAGAGTAATATAACAATACGTAGCGCAATAGATAAATAGTAGTTTATGAAGCTACTACAGAAACATCAGAGTTTGAAACAAAACATAACAGAAATCCCAAATACAAAGAAGTCTCTAATACATAAGCAAATTGTAACGACCTTGGATTTTAATTAAATTTAAATCGATAATTATCGAATTTTTGAATTAAAATTGTATAATTAATTGTAAATTGAAGCGAGTTTCCCTAATTCAAATAGAATATATATATTAAATCATATGAATTTAAATATTGTATATATGCGATTTGGATTTAAATTTCAAGTAAATGGTTTAATAATAATTTGAATATATATGTATATATATATATATTGAGTTTGAGTTAAATTTTAAATAAATGGTTTAAAGATAAATTTTAAGTTATAAAGTAGCACATTAGCTAAAATTTTAGCAACATATTAAATATAGAAAATTCACTTGTATTATAAAAGAAAGATATGATACATGCAAGCAATATGTACAAAGTATAAGTTAAAAAGAAAAAAATGTAGATAAGTATATAAACAAGTGAATATGTGAATGGCTTGCTCAAGAAGACAAATGATAATAAATGCTCAGCCACCATAATGGATTACCAACCTACAAAACAAAGAAAGGGAAAAAAATCATCTGCCTATTGTACCAAACGAAAATCATGTCAGCCCCCAAGAGAAAAAAATCTCTGATATATGGTACGAGGCATTAATATCACCTTATACAAAAATAATACCATCACCCTGTTAACTCCATTTCCAGATAGCAACTCTTCTCATTTCAAATTTATTCCATTCCAAACTGAGAGAAACTAAAGTAAACATCACTTAAAACATAAACAAACTTCAACTTTAAACAACAACAGTCTACTTCAGTTCAAACCAGAGATTAAAGATGAGAACTTCAGCTTGCATTCTCAAAGCCTGTGTCAAAGGAAAGAGGCTCTGTTCTTTTTCTGGAAATCACTGTGAGTAACTCCACAATCTAAATGGTTTAAATATATCGTTTTGTTTCCTGCTTATCTCTGAAACCCAGTTTGTTTGTGAGAAAACCTTCTTTTTAAACTAGATTTCTTTGTTTCGTTTACCTGTGAGCAAACCTTTAAAATCTGGAATGTTTAATGTTGTTTGTGATGATGCTTGAGATGAATTGTGAAGTATTTATATGCATGGAAGTATATGTGAATATCTATATGCAGAGATAACTGTGCATGTTTAGTATTAGGAATATTTGCCTCTGTGATGTATACAGGTTTCAAAACCTGTTAAAATTCTCTTCCTCTAATCCTCTTTAGGTTGCAAGGTTCAAACAGAACATGTTTGTAAAATCATGGTTTAAGTTTAAAAAATAATTTTAAGTGATGAAGATTGAACATTTGTTTCAAAAATGATAAAATACAGAGATGATCCTATATAAGTCTAAAATCAATGATCGTGATTTCTTGTTTGGATTCTATAACTCGATTCGCCTTAGAAAATTACGAATTTTAATAATCAAATCTAGATTTTTAAGTTTGGGATCGTCGTGAAAAATGGAGTTGATCAGATATTGGGTTTTTGTAAATTGCCATTGATCAGCGAAATTATTGTCAACGAAATCGAGGCTGGAGGTGGAGCATGTGTCGTAGATTATAGGAAAAATGGAAAAGGATTTTTTAGGTGATCGGCGCGGCGGTGGTTCAATGTTTTAGGGTTTAAATGATGTTTTTGTCGAACTGGTTCTCGGTGGGATTTGCGTTGTCGTCAAGGCTTTTTGGTCAATCGGTCATGGGGGAGCAGGAGCTAGGGACTCAAGTGAAGGTCCTGGTGAAGTGGCGAGGAGTCTGGCGAAGTGTCGTGGAGGCGCGAGGTGAATTCGTGATCGAAGTCGAATTTCCAGGCGAAGCTCGATACCTCTTTTCGATTTTGTGGTCAATTGGGAAATTTTGGGTGTTTGTGATGGATGTAAAGGTGATCGTCGACGCACGAGAAGAATCGGTGATGATCGGAAGTCAATCGCCTGGCCATGCATGTGTATGCGTGAAGATGTGTATCTGGGTTGTTTACGAAGTTGTGGAAGAAGGAAGTGCTCGGGTTGGTCTCGGGGGTGTTATCGCGTGGACTCGGAGTAACGATGCAAGAGGGGTAACTCGAGATTGGCTCGAGTAAATTGAAGGTGTGGCTCGAGTAAACCTGTTTTCCAGGTTTAAACAGAAACTAGTTTCTGCTTTGAAAATTTATACTAAATTTAAATTTTATAAATCCAGGTTTAAACTTGAGTTGAAATTTAATGTTTAAATATAAATTCAAGTTAGTTTTGAAACTTACTTTGGACGTAAATCAAGTTTTAAATTTAAATGGTTAAGCAATTTGAATGTATATTTTAAACAATTTAAATTTAAAATGGAATTTGAAATCATGAAGGAATGATTTAAACAGAGATTAAATCAAAGTTTTAAAAACTGAATTTAAATCTAAATTTGAATTCAAGATTTGGAATAAAATAAAGTTTTATAAATTCAAATGTTTAAATAAATTTTAATGTAAAGTTATACTTTAAATATGTGAATACAAAGAGAATTTGATTTAAGTAAATTTTAAATATGTTAATGAAGGTCATTGACTAAGGTTATTTAAATAATTAATAAATGTGATTAATTGTTCATAATTAATTAATTTATATTAATTAATTTAATAATAATCGTTTATGGAACTGTTAAGTATAATTACTTAATATAAGTAATTAAGGAATTAATTATTCAGTGAAATTAATTGAGTTAATTTGATTAGTCCAAGTTAAATTTCTTGAGTTTAATTTAGAATAATCATTTGACATATTGGGAAATATAATTACTTAGAGAAGTAGTAATTAGTAGATAATTACTAGATGTAATAAATTGAATGATAATTTGAAATTTGAGTATAATTATTTGTTATTAATTAAAGGATTAATTAATGAATGTGATTAATTAAGATCTATTTAATAATTAAAGATTAATTGATTTGTTAATTAAGAATGATTAGTTAATAATTAAGGGTTAACTAATAAATTTGAAAGGAGGAATGTATTTCAAATAATTTGTAATTAACTTATGATAATTAACCCGGATTAATAATTGATACATCTGATTTAAATGAATTAGTTGATTAATAAATTTACTTGTGAATGTTTGGACTTGACTAAATGATTGAATTGTTTGATATTATGATCTGTGATGCTGTGTGATATATATTCTGATTTGTGTGTGATCTGTATTGTAGTTATTTATCTGGGATGAATGTAATATATTATCTGTAATTTATATATTTGTGATCTGTGATCTGTGAATGAAAGATGAGCGTTATAGTTTATACCGCTTATCAACTATATTTCTGTATTTTGATCTATGATGATTGAATGATGTTGCACTACTGTGTGAAACCACTACACCATACACACACAAATATGGATTTCACGAGGAAATCGGTTAAGTCATAGATAATTTAAATTTAATATTTTTGAAATTGAAATTTTAATTTCAATTGACTTTGGAAATGAATTTGGGTTACATGTTAAAGCTTTTGAAAAGGAGTTTTAAGATAAAAGTTATTTTGAATAACTTAGCAAAGTTTTCAATTTATGTAACGACCCGCCACTCATTCCACAGAATGACGCATCGTTTTGAAGAAAAGAAAGAGGTGAGAAAGTAGAAAAGAAAAGAGAAAAGGAAAAACAACAACAATATCAGAATCTCACAGCGGAACGAAACAAAATATAATATATCACATAACTATTACATAGTATTTACAAAATCAGAGTTACACAGATTATACAACACATACTAGACAGTTATAAACATCTGTCTAGTTATTACAACTCAATACAATACAAAACACTATCACAGAGATTAACACAGCGGAACTACTATCTATATCTACAACGTCGAAGCCTCCTGCTCCATTGCTCCTCCAGATAACTCGTCAAAGCTAACCTGAATCCCTTGGCTACTCGTAAAAATTTGAGTACCCAAGAGTTTATAAAACAGAAATAAACAACTTGGGTCAGACATGGGTCTGGTGTGAGTAACAGGTTAAAGTTGCTTAACTTTGTAAAGCCTTTGAAACAAAAGGTATTACGTAAGACTTCCCACACATAAACATGGGTAAGTTTTTACCTTACGCTAACCAAAACTTTGATAGGAAATTCGGTTATATTATAATAGGGTCTAGGGTTTTCAAATAAATATGAAATAGCTGAAATTGTTACATTATTAAATTCCAGCATACTAGCCACAAAGTGGGTTATACAATCAAATCCGTTGTCACTTATTGGAGTTTGGATTCCATACAATGGCAGGGCTACTGGGGTACCGCCCGTCACAGTACGTGGCCTAGATCACCGTACCGAGGATCACTCCCAATCCCCTGCAACACAAGGCCGGAACATCCCTTACTGGATAATTCCCGCACAAGATATCCCAGCAGTTGTTGCAATCAACTGCCCACTCAACCGAATAATAAGAAGGGACCTCTAGACAGGGATAATCTTGTCCTACTTGGGTGCTACCCACTAACCTTGCTGCACCTCCCCTGTTTTAGCCATTCCCGGTTTGATGAGGCTTGAGGCTACGATTACCTTTAATCAGGACATCACTTAGAATGCTCATCGTCCACCTGACGATGTTCTGAAAGCATTCAATCCATACAAGTTCGTTCCGGGTTCGAACGAAACCGAAGGCATTATCTCGTTACACTCGTATTGGAATCACCCTCAGAGTTAACGACCATAACCCTTGCAATCTGAATCTTCATCTCGAATCTGAAAGTACTATCTCCGTCAACTCATTACGGAATTACCCTCAGAGTTATATTGACAAAGAATAGTTCTTACACCTCGAGTCTTCACTTGCTCCAATTTGAATTTCACGACCTAACGTTAATTTGGATCGATGTGGTATTCGGGTCTCCAGACCTGGAATCCCGGTATACGGAAACCCGATCCCGGTCTCATCGAAATCCAAAACGTATCTTTTAAGGCCAAGTTGTTTTAAAGGTTAAAACAATTCAATTCTACTATCTATTTACACACAGATAGATAATTCATAGATTCACAATAGATAATCAACATTATCATTATAAGCAGATGATTCATATCATTATGCAACCAAAGCATCCAAATCATACAATATCTATTATCTCATATCTGAGATCTCAAACCATTCAAGGTAAATCAATATCATTTAGTATCCTTAAGCAATGATTTATTAATTACCATCTATAATTAATTTAAAATGAATTAAATTAAATACTTCATCTCTAATTAATTTAAAGTAAATTAAATTAACTCCTTTCATTATTAACAATCTTGCTTAAGTTACTATTAATTAATTATCAATTAATTAATCAACCCTTATCCAATTATTCATTTTAATTAATCATTCTTGATTAATTAACATTTAATTACATTCAAGTAATTAATACTTAAATTAATTTCACAAATTAATTATTCTTAACCACTTATAGTAATTAACCTTTAATTACTACATTTATTAATTAATTATAATTAATTACATTACTCCTTAATTAATTACATTAATTAATCACTCCATTTATTAATTTTATCTTAATTAATTAGTTCTTAATTACATCATTAATTATATTAATTAATGATCCTTAATCACATTACATCATTAATTACTTTATTTAAATTAATTACATTAAGTAATTAATCTTAATTAAACCACAATTATTAATCACTATTGATTAATCACATTCAGTAATTAACAACCCTTAATTACTCCATTAATTACATCAGTAATTATCTATTAATTACTTTCCTAAGTAATTATACTTCATTAAATTACATTAAGTAATTATACTTTACAAATCATTAAGTGATTATCTTAAATTAATTAAACTTAATTAATTAACTTAACTAGTCAATTTAAATTCAATTAATTACAATGAGTAATTAATTCTTAATTACTTCCATTAAGTAATTATATTTAATTAAACAATTTCACAAATGATTAATCTTAATTAATTAATCTATTTAATTATCACAATTAGTCACATTAATTAATTACTTATTTAACCCAAGTTAATGAACTATATTAAACTATTAATTATTCTTTAATTATTTTCTTAAATAATTAAACTTTAATTAACCATTAGTAATTCCAAATTAATTAATTCTAATTACTAATAAATTCATCTCTAATTACTTAATTAATTAAGTATCTAATAACTTAATTAATCCTTAATTACTTGATTAATTTATTCCTAACCATTAATTAATATTCTAACTTATTCTAATTAATGATCCTTAATTCAAATTAATTAACCTTTAATTAATTTAATTAAATCTTAATTAATCAATTTAAACCCTTAATTATTAAATTTATTACTCCAAATCATTACTTAATTAAATTGATTAATTAACTTTCAATTACCTTAATAATTTATTGAATTATAATCATTAAGTTCTAAATAACTTTAAGATAAACCTTAATCTCATTAATGATCAAATTATCATTAGCAAAACATTTTAACAACAATTTGTTTTAATTTTACTTTCCATTTCATTTTAAATTTAAGAATTTAAAATGAAAATAATTTAAACTTTAACAATGTTTAAAACAATTCAAAAACCTTTTAAATTACATGATAAAGAAAATACTAATCTTATAAAAGAAATTTAAAATAATTTTAAACCAAATTCATTTTCAAATTCAGATTTAAACTTAAATTTAAAAATCCTGTTCAAAATTTTATTCTCAGATTTTTAAAAACCCATTTTTTAAAATACTTTAACAATTTAAAGTTTGTTAAACATTTCAGTTTATAAAACTTAATTTAATTTTTAAAAACTAGATTACAAATTCAGTTTTGAATCCATATTAAATTTGGTTTTAAATTCTGGTTTAAAAACTTGTTTTCAAATTTAAAATAAATTTCAAATTTGAAAAACTGACAGATTTTAAGTAGTAACCTGTAACAATTATTAACCCGAGCCAAAACTAAATTGCTTCGAGTCAAACCCCTATATTTCCTGAGCAAAAACTCAAATGACTCGAGAAATCCTGAGTACCCAAATTCCCAAACCCATCTTCATTTGCTTTGAGAGTTCCTTCGAGTCCCCCACTCAAAATCGCGAAAACAAACCCGAGTACAAGCTTCTTTCCCAACTAATTCCAGGTGCATAAAAATGTGCACATCAACGTGCACACCTCCTCCTATCACCGATGAACTCCATCCTGACCTCTGACGAGTCGACTATAACTACGGCAACGCTCACGAACATCCATCAAATCTCGATTTGCTCGAGAATCGAATTCGATGAAACAACCCATACAACCTGGAACAGATAAACGGAAATCACCACCAAACCTGGAAACATCACTCGACCCCGATCCTCCGATCACCTGAACGTCATCGCCACCGTCCACAGCCTCGGCCACTTTTACTCTCGCGAACCTCAAAGTCCCACCATGCTCGATCCACTGGTGATGACGAACGAGACAGATTCGTGACCATGCCTAAAACTAGGTTTAAAATTTTCTCCGATCAATCCCCTTCGTCACAAACCACTACACCACCTCCTAGCATTTTTTCATTACGCTCTGATCACTCCCCTATCTCTAGAAGAAAGCCCGGTTCCCCAGATCCCCTAGATCACCAGAGGGCGTTCGAAAAGCCATTTACAGTTAATTCTAAATTTCTATCTCAAAACTAAATTAAAAATTATGATTTTGGTTTTAAAAATCATCGTTTTGTATTTGAATTTCGATCATATATCTGGAACCATCAATCTTGAGATTTCATTTTCCACCTATGTTCAATATTCTCTATTATCTTTATTTACAGAGCCAACACAAAGTTATTTTAACTTAAATAAATTCCTAAACTCTAATTCATGATACAGCAAGCATATTCTGTTTGAATATTAAATACTAACATAGATTAGATCATGTGATAATGAGTTCTGATCAATTCTTAAACCTGGAAACTAAAGATAGTGCAATACAGAGATAACAACATACACACATACATTCATTCATATATACACAGAAGATCTACTGCTATATATATATATACCCATATCACATAATTAACACAGACATTAGCATGCAGCAACTTTAAACTTAAACTTATTAAAAAATGATGTTACTCACTAGATTTTAAAAGAAGACAGAGCCTCTTTTTTTTTGAAATCTTGCATGCATGTTAACTTGTTTGTTTTGATGTGTTGCTTTAGACTCCAGGTTTGAAGAACTTTGATTTTCCCTTTTGATCTTGCTTCCAGATTTTTGAAAACTGAGACAACAGGCTTTTGATTTTGATAAATCTTTGGTTTTTAAAACTGCATGCTTTTGATTTGCTTTTTAATTCCAGATTTGCTTGCTTCTGTTTTTGAAGAATACATGTAGGCTTTGATTTCAAAACAGAGAAGTTTGATCTCTGCTTTGATTCCAGGTTGAAGAAGAGACAGCTTGCATGCTTTTGATTTGAATTTTGTTTTTGAAAAGTTGTTTACAGGCTTTTAATTCTGAGAATTTGGTTAGAGGAGATACAAGTCTCAGATTTGGAGAGGATGTTGATTATAGATTCGTTTATGAGGAGTTTGTTTGAGGAAGTATGATTATCAGATTTTGCGTTTGAGAATAGGACTGAATTTCTTCTTGGCTTTGAATAGAAAAAGATAGAAAAGAAAATGAAGATGGGAAGCATATGTATTTATAAGTTAGAATGTGGTTTAAAAAAATAAAAGAAAATCAAAATAAATAAAAAGACACTTGTTACAATATCTTGACATTTGTCATGTAGTATTATTAATTAGTTAACACATGTTATTTAGGTGTCTTAATTTTGTTACACTTGTCTTTTTAGTAATTAATACATATTTTTATTTATTTGAAAATGTTAATAAAGATTTTAAACTTAATAAATAAATTCTAATGTAAATGTATATATGCATTTCTCTTTTAGAGAAAATGTAAATAACCAAATTATATAAAATTAAAAGCTTATCCAAATATTTTTAGAATGTTTATTCTTTTAATTTCTATTATAAATCCAAATTCATATTCAATTTAAATTTAAACTTAAGCTAAAATCTATTTTTAAACAATTAAACATTTATCTTATGTATTTAAAACTATATAGTTATTTATCAAATATCTTTGAAAAGCTAAATATTATTTTAAATCATAATTTCCAAATTACCAAAATATTAGAAATTTGAAAACATAATTTTATTTGTTAAATTCAAACCAACTCATCTATTTACAATATATACACTTATATATATATTATAAATAGAAATCATTCTATTAAAGTTTTAAAAGATAAATCACTAATTAAATATTTATTTAATTAGATTATTAAATTTATTCAATTTTATTAACAAAGATTATCAAATCAATTTAATTTTAAATATAGATTATTAAATTGATTATTGTCCAAAATCCCGGGATATCACATTCCTCCCCTCTTAAAATAATTTCGTCCCCGAAATTTAAAACAAAGGTAATTTAATAATCTATTTAAATCACAAGCATATACTATCATCCATATGCTAACAACCATAGCAACCAATTTCACAATCAAACAAATCTAATTATCGAGACAAAATCTGTATAGAATTTCCTCGAGTTTCCCCAAGTATATATATATACCGGAATACTTGCTCTACAAACAATCTAAACTACGAAGCTACAGAGCTCCTACTCAACCAGATCTACAAACTGAACAGAATATCAGACTACAGACGAGTCTGACTCAACAACCAAGTCCTCCAAAACTGCTAATTCCAAAACCAAAAATACCAACTCCTCAAACATCATAAGACTGAACTTACTCCTCTTATTCAGGAAACAAGACAGATGCACTCCCAAACTGCTTCTGCTGCACAACTCTGGTCTGAAGTGGATAAGAATGCTAATGAAGAACTCAAGCACAAACTGGACAACTCATCCCAGAAAAATGGTTCAATAGATCCATAAAGAAAACTCAGATACTCCATCAAAGCTTGAGCTGCTACCAACCTCTATCTCTAGGAAACATCTTTTAACTAGGCTAAACCACCGGTATCACTCCTGGAATCCTGTTGATAAGAAAACTCATCTCCAGATGCGGACAACTTCTGACTTCTCTGAAGACATCCTGGAAAATTCTGACACCCCAAAAGAATACTCAGCAATCGCAAGTCACTTTTGCGATCAACCTATCCTATTTCCAAAGAAAAACTGCTCTCTCTTTACCAATCAGAACAGCTTACACTTATCTATCCAATCCATCGAAGAAATGGATCCACTTTGCTGCTTCTGAACTCCAACTCTAGAAAAACTGCTCAGCCAGAAGACTTCCTGCCAATACACAGAATACTCCAAGCTACACTGCTGCCACTGATGCCAATGGACTTCCTAATCCAAAGCTCTTCGAGAAACTCGAACCTCAAACAGAAACACCATGCTGAACTCAGCCACAACACCGAAGTATACACACTTCCTTAACTTGTTCCAAAGAAAACATCTTCGGAAACATCCATCGTCACTGTATCTCATCACACAGCTACTTCTTCCATAAGTTACCAAGATACCATCACTCGCTTCTGCTAATCCAACTTCAAAGGTAAACTCCGAACCTTAACAGGTTTCCTTCAGAGATTCGATGAAATCCTTCACCACAGCAAAGCTCACTCGAGACAGTATTAGGTCTACAGTCTCGATAGATATTCTTCCAACCATTGGTAGTTGTGTTTCACACACCACCACCTATCTACCTTTATAACTTAATTTGGAAAACCCGAACAGGTAACCCAAATAGGTAGAAATAAATATATATAGTTATATAAAAATTACAAATACGCTCTCTCAAGATAGACACCACTCCAGAGCCTAGGTATTCACTCAACCTATCGCTCTGATACCACTGTAACGACCCGCCACTCATTCCACAGAATGACGCATCGTTTTGAAGAAAAGAAAGAGGTGAGAAAGTAGAAAAGAAAAGAGAAAAGGAAAAACAACAACAATATCAGAATCTCACAGCGGAACGAAACAAAATATAATATATCACATAACTATTACATAGTCTTTACAAAATCAGAGTTACACAGATTATACAACACATACTAGACAGTTATAAACATCTGTCTAGTTATTACAACTCAATACAATACAAAACACTATCACAGAGATTAACACAGCGGAACTACTATCTATATCTACAACGTCGAAGCCTCCTGCTCCATTGCTCCTCCAGATAACTCGTCAAAGCTAACCTGAATCCCTTGGCTACTCGTAAAAATTTGAGTACCCAAGAGTTTATAAAACAGAAATAAACAACTTGGGTCAGACATGGGTCTGGTGTGAGTAACAGGTTAAAGTTGCTTAACTTTGTAAAGCCTTTGAAACAAAAGGTATTACGTAAGACTTCCCACACATAAACATGGGTAAGTTTTTACCTTACGCTAACCAAAACTTTGATAGGAAATTCGGTTATATTATAATAGGGTCTAGGGTTTTCAAATAAATATGAAATAGATGAAATTGTTACATTATTAAATTCCAGCATACTAGCCACAAAGTGGGTTATACAATCAAATCCGTTGTCACTTATTGGAGTTTGGATTCCATACAATGGCAGGGCTACTGGGGTACCGCCCGTCACAGTACGTGGCCTAGATCACCGTACCGAGGATCACTCCCAATCCCCTGCAACACAAGGCCGGAACATCCCTTACTGGATAATTCCCGCACAAGATATCCCAGCAGTTATTGCAATCAACTGCCCACTCAACCGAATAATAAGAAGGGACCTCTAGACAGGGATAATCTTGTCCTACTTGGGTGCTACCCACTAACCTTGCTGCACCTCCCCTGTTTTAGCCATTCCCGGTTTGATGAGGCTTGAGGCTACGATTACCTTTAATCAGGACATCACTTAGAATGCTCATCGTCCACCTGACGATGTTCTGAAAGCATTCAATCCATACAAGTTCGTTCCGGGTTCGAACGAAACCGAAGGCATTATCTCGTTGCACTCGTATTGGAATCACCCTCAGAGTTAACGACCATAACCCTTGCAATCTGAATCTTCATCTCGAATCTGAAAGTACTATCTCCGTCAACTCATTACGGAATCACCCTCAGAGTTATATTGACAAAGAATAGTTCTTACACCTCGAGTCTTCACTTGCTCCAATTTGAATTTCACGACCTAACGTTAATTTGGATCGATGTGGTATTCGGGTCTCCAGACCTGGAATCCCGGTATACGGAAACCCGATCCCGGTCTCATCGAAATCCAAAACGTATCTTTTAAGGCCAAGTTGTTTTAAAGGTTAAAACAATTCAATTCTACTATCTATTTACACACAGATAGATAATTCATAGATTCACAATAGATAATCAACATTATCATTATAAGCAGATGATTCATATCATTATGCAACCAAAGCATCCAAATCATACAATATCTATTATCTCATATCTGAGATCTCAAACCATTCAAGGTAAATCAATATCATTTAGTATCCTTAAGCAATGATTTATTAATTACCATCTATAATTAATTTAAAATGAATTAAATTAAATACTTCATCTCTAATTAATTTAAAGTAAATTAAATTAACTCCTTTCATTATTAACAATCTTGCTTAAGTTACTATTAATTAATTATCAATTAATTAATCAACCCTTATCCAATTATTCATTTTAATTAATCATTCTTGATTAATTAACATTTAATTACATTCAAGTAATTAATACTTAAATTAATTTCACAAATTAATTATTCTTAACCACTTATAGTAATTAACCTTTAATTACTACATTTATTAATTAATTATAATTAATTACATTACTCCTTAATTAATTACATTAATTAATCACTCCATTTATTAATTTTATCTTAATTAATTAGTTCTTAATTACATCATTAATTATATTAATTAATGATCCTTAATCACATTACATCATTAATTACTTTATTTAAATTAATTACATTAAGTAATTAATCTTAATTAAACCACAATTATTAATCACTATTGATTAATCACATTCAGTAATTAACTACCCTTAATTACTCCATTAATTACATCAGTAATTATCTATTAATTACTTTCCTAAGTAATTATACTTCATTAAATTACATTAAGTAATTATACTTTACAAATCATTAAGTGATTATCTTAAATTAATTAAACTTAATTAATTAACTTAACTAGTCAATTTAAATTCAATTAATTACAATGAGTAATTAATTCTTAATTACTTCCATTAAGTAATTATATTTAATTAAACAATTTCACAAATGATTAATCTTAATTAATTAATCTATTTAATTATCACAATTAGTCACATTAATTAATTACTTATTTAACCCAAGTTAATGAACTATATTAAACTATTAATTATTCTTTAATTATTTTCTTAAATAATTAAACTTTAATTAACCATTAGTAATTCCAAATTAATTAATTCTAATTACTAATAAATTCATCTCTAATTACTTAATTAATTAAGTATCTAATAACTTAATTAATCCTTAATTACTTGATTAATTTATTCCTAACCATTAATTAATATTCTAACTTATTCTAATTAATGATCCTTAATTCAAATTAATTAACCTTTAATTAATTTAATTAAATCTTAATTAATCAATTTAAACCCTTAATTATTAAATTTATTACTCCAAATCATTACTTAATTAAATTGATTAATTAACTTTCAATTACCTTAATAATTTATTGAATTATAATCATTAAGTTCTAAATAACTTTAAGATAAACCTTAATCTCATTAATGATCAAATTATCATTAGCAAAACATTTTAACAACAATTTGTTTTAATTTTACTTTCCATTTCATTTTAAATTTAAGAATTTAAAATGAAAATAATTTAAACTTTAACAATGTTTAAAACAATTCAAAAACCTTTTAAATTACATGATAAAGAAAATACTAATCTTATAAAAGAAATTTAAAATAATTTTAAACCAAATTCATTTTTAAATTCAGATTTAAACTTAAATTTAAAAATCCTGTTCAAAATTTTATTCTCAGATTTTTAAAAACCCATTTTTTAAAATACTTTAACAATTTAAAGTTTGTTAAACATTTCAGTTTATAAAACTTAATTTAATTTTTAAAAACTAGATTACAAATTCAGTTTTGAATCCATATTAAATTTGGTTTTAAATTCTGGTTTAAAAACTTGTTTTCAAATTTAAAATAAATTTCAAACTTGAAAAACTGACAGATTTTAAGTAGTAACCTGTAACAATTATTAACCCGAGCCAAAACTAAATTGCTTCGAGTCAAACCCCTATATTTCCTGAGAAAAAACTCAAATGACTCGAGAAATCCTGAGTACCCAAATTCCCAAACCCATCTTCATTTGCTTTGAGAGTTCCTTCGAGTCCCCCACTCAAAATCGCGAAAACAAACCCGAGTACAAGCTTCTTTCCCAACTAATTCCAGGTGCATAAAAACGTGCACATCAACGTGCACACCTCCTCCTATCACCGATGAACTCCATCCTGACCTCTGACGAGTCGACTATAACTACGGCAACGCTCGCGAACATCCATCAAATCTCGATTTGCTCGAGAATCGAATTCGATGAAACAACCCATACAACCTGGAACAGATAAACGGAAATCACCACCAAACCTGGAAACATCACTCGACCCCGATCCTCCGATCACCTGAACGTCATCGCCACCGTCCACAGCCTCGGCCACTTTTACTCTCGCGAACCTCAAAGTCCCACCATGCTCGATCCACTGGTGATGACGAACGAGACAGATTCGTGACCATGCCTAAAACTAGGTTTAAAATTTTCTCCGATCAATCCCCTTCGTCACAAACCACTACACCACCTCCTAGCATTTTTTCATTACGCTCTGATCACTCCCCTATCTCTAGAAGAAAGCCCGGTTCCCCAGATCCCCTAGATCACCAGAGGGCGTTCGAAAAGCCATTTACAGTTAATTCTAAATTTCTATCTCAAAACTAAATTAAAAATTATGATTTTGGTTTTAAAAATCATCGTTTTGTATTTGAATTTCGATCATATATTTGGAACCATCAATCTTGAGATTTCATTTTCCACCTATGTTCAATATTCTCTATTATCTTTATTTACAGAGCCAACACAAAGTTATTTTAACTTAAATAAATTCCTAAACTCTAATTCATGATACAGCAAGCATATTCTGTTTGAATATTAAATACTAACATAGATTAGATCATGTGATAATGAGTTCTGATCAATTCTTAAACCTGGAAACTAAAGATAGTGCAATACAGAGATAACAACATACACACATACATTCATTCATATATACACAGAAGATCTACTGCTATATATATATATACCCATATCACATAATTAACACAGACATTAGCATGCAGCAACTTTAAACTTAAACTTATTAAAAAATGATGTTACTCACTAGATTTTAAAAGAAGACAGAGCCTCTTTTTTTTTGAAATCTTGCATGCATGTTAACTTGTTTGTTTTGATGTGTTGCTTTAGACTCCAGGTTTGAAGAACTTTGATTTTCCCTTTTGATCTTGCTTCCAGATTTTTGAAAACTGAGACAACAGGCTTTTGATTTTGATAAATCTTTGGTTTTTAAAACTGCATGCTTTTGATTTGCTTTTTAATTCCTGATTTGCTTGCTTCTGTTTTTGAAGAATACATGTAGGCTTTGATTTCAAAACAGAGAAGTTTGATCTCTGCTTTGATTCCAGGTTGAAGAAGAGACAGCTTGCATGCTTTTGATTTGAATTTTGTTTTTGAAAAGTTGTTTACAGGCTTTTAATTCTGAGAATTTGGTTAGAGGAGATACAAGTCTCAGATTTGGAGAGGATGTTGATTATAGATTCGTTTATGAGGAGTTTGTTTGAGGAAGTATGATTATCAGATTTTGCGTTTGAGAATAGGACTGAATTTCTTCTTGGCTTTGAATAGAAAAAGATAGAAAAGAAAATGAAGATGGGAAGCATATGTATTTATAAGTTAGAATGTGGTTTAAAAAAATAAAAGAAAATCAAAATAAATAAAAAGACACTTGTTACAATATCTTGACATTTGTCATGTAGTATTATTAATTAGTTAACACATGTTATTTAGGTGTCTTAATTTTGTTACACTTGTCTTTTTAGTAATTAATACATATTTTTATTTATTTGAAAATGTTAATAAAGATTTTAAACTTAATAAATAAATTCTAATGTAAATGTATATATGCATTTCTCTTTTAGAGAAAATGTAAATAACCAAATTATATAAAATTAAAAGCTTATCCAAATATTTTTAGAATGTTTATTCTTTTAATTTCTATTATAAATCCAAATTCATATTCAATTTAAATTTAAACTTAAGCTAAAATCTATTTTTAAACAATTAAACATTTATCTTATGTATTTAAAACTATATAGTTATTTATCAAATATCTTTGAAAAGCTAAATATTATTTTAAATCATAATTTCCAAATTACCAAAATATTAGAAATTTGAAAACATAATTTTATTTGTTAAATTCAAACCAACTCATCTATTTACAATATATACACTTATATATATATTATAAATAGAAATCATTCTATTAAAGTTTTAAAAGATAAATCACTAATTAAATATTTATTTAATTAGATTATTAAATTTATTCAATTTTATTAACAAAGATTATCAAATCAATTTAATTTTAAATATAGATTATTAAATTGATTATTGTCCAAAATCCCGGGATATCACAATTTAAATAATTTAATTTGAATTTGAATTCAAAATTTAGAATTGAATTCCATGTTTGGAAATTATGGTTAAGATGTTATAATGTGTTTATATGAATTTAAACCATTTTAAAAGTATGGTTTTGAGAATTTGAATTTAACTCAAGGACTTTAACTCGTATAAATGAATCTGATTTTCCGAAATGAAAACTATTTGTTTTTAAATAATAGAAGCTTCATATAAGGAATGAATTTCCAAATTTTTTAAAGGAATTTCAAGTTTGAAAGGAAAATGGTTTTCCGAGTTATGAATAAACCTTTGTGGAAGATTATTAAACTTTGTTTGAAATTGGAAAGGTGTACCTTTTGTATAAAAGGTCAAAATAGAATTGTTTTGAAATCTATCAATAAAATCTTTGTTTAAAGATTGGACGAGTTAAATCCAAATTGAAATGGAAATTGATTTGGAAAATCTATGAATAGATCTTTGTGAAACTGGGTGAACTTTGTGAAATGAATCTTTTTGTAAAAGATTAAAATGGTAATGTGTTTAAACCATTTGAAGAAAAGTTTGGATAATAAGTTGTGACTTAAATTGAAATTCCATTATCCATATGTTTTAAATATATCGCTCATTATTCGGTTTAGCCGGGAGAGGACTTTGTGTCATATAACCCATTCCGAATAATGATACGACGTTATGGATAGCATTTGAAGACCGGTGGTGAAGACCGGATATTTTCGAAAACGAAAGGACAACTCGTCGAATGTCTCTGCATCGACTGGTCCTCGGTATAGAGACTCCATTTGTGATGGGAAGTCCGGACGTGATTAGAAATTATCCGGATTTGCAAGGGCTTCTTTGGAAGTGCCTTCGGTTCTGTTCAAACCCGGAACAGACTTGTATGGTTGTATGTCTGACACTACACTTTGAGATATAAAGCTGATTTCTTTCAAATACATTTCTGCTTGGTGGCGGAGAATTTATTCTCTTAGCTTAACACCCTTCTCTGAGACGTACGAGCTCAGAGGTTATGTAGTTGAAGGTTGTCAGTGATATACTCCCAATTTGGTAGTGTGGCATGCTGAGTGCTGCTGTGTGCTGATCATTTGCTGATCATTTGTTGATCAAAGCATGGCTTTGTGAAAAAGCGTAGCTTTGTGGACGAGACCTCATCGAGCCTCACAAACCGGTAACGGTCGAAACAGGAAAGATGCGGCAAGGTTTCAGGGGTAGCTCCCCTAGAGTATGTCCATTCCTTCTGTAAAAAGGTGGTATCATGGTATGGAGCCCAGATATTTACCTGTGTGGTTGCTCCAATTTCATTTACTGTGTGATTGGTGCTGTGTGATCGAGGCGCCTCGGATAAAGGTCGCAAACGACCGGGGGTGGCATATCTCAAGTTTACTACCCGGGAAGGGGGTAGCCGGCCTTGTGTTGGCAGAGAGCCAGGTGGTTCTCGGGGCGTCCCTCTAGAGGCGTTCCCATGTGGCATAGGAAGTTCCTTAGCTCGACCATTTGTTGGAAAATCCAAAGAAACAATACGAGCCCTGTACGGTTTTAGTTGTATAACCTGCCATGCAGCGTGGCGGTAACCTGCCACAAAACATGGTAGCTATAGTAGGCATACGACGAAATGTGGTATGCTGGCTAAGATTAATATTATACTTTCGAAATGGTTTTCTACACTATGCACTAATAGTAATAATATCGAATGATTTTGCGTAGTAAGCATTTTTGACTATCATAAGGAGAAATCTCCTCCAATTCTACATTTGCATTGTGTGTGTGGCGGGAGGCCTTATGGTAGTTTCATCTTCCAAAAAGCATTGCAGATTTCAATGTTTAAAATACTTTTGTGTTTGTTTTAAAGATAAACTGTTTTTGTTACCCACACCAGTCCCATGACTGACTCGGAGTTTATTGTTCCCTTCCTAAACTCTGGGTGCCCACAATTTTCCACACGGGCAGTCTAGAGTTGGGTTTTTCAGATAGTCAGGTTTAGTAGATTATTTGGAGCTAGATCGGTTTCTGGAGTTCACGACTGACGTTGCTTATCTTGGTGCAACGTGATGGTGGCTCAGAGCTTGATGTTGGAGTTGTTGGAGTCATTCTCTTTGTAGATCATTTGGAGTGATCTCTTCCATTGTTGTTATTTCCGCTGTAGCATTGTATCATATCTCTGATATTGCTGTGTATTATTGATATCATTGTTGTATATCATTCTGGATATTGTATTCATTGGAATTGTATATGATATCATTCATTTCTTTCTTCCACTGTGTTGTTATACTTACTGTGTTATAAGCTCCGGCGAGCCAGATTCGGCGTCTGGATCTGCGGCATTCAAGTACAGGTGAAGTATGGGTGCCGATTTTCGAAGGCCGGGTCAGGATCGTTATACAAATGACAAGTCTAAACATAAACTGGAAATATCTAAAATAACTGATAAGCTGAATAGATAAAAGATAGATCTCCAAGAAAAGCTCCAAGCTCCAAAGGTGTGTCTCAAATGTTGTGACACTCGGTTTGACCCAAGCATAAACCAAGACACAAAACACTCGAGTCAGGATTAACATTCTTATGCAAGTAAAAGTCAAGTGAAATGCCTAAGTGAAAATGCAATATAACTTAAAGGATGTTTGGGATTCCCATCCTTTAAGGATCCGTGAAACTATCTACATACATAATACAATACACTGCATAGATAATGTCTATAGTAAAGTAAAATATTAAAATAGCGTTAAGGCGTTACCCATATCCCCCTTAACACATTTTATATAAATTCCGTAGTCTATATTGTACCGTAATTCCTATGTAAACTGGAGTGCTATCAAAGGGCACTCCATAGTGTACGAAATAAACCAAACTCGTAGTGGGCATGATAAAGCATATGACAAGGCATGCGAGGCAATACCCAAGGTAGGATACTACCATTTTGCACTCCCAGACTGGTGGTAACGGATAGCAGCTACTACCGCCCACCTCAGAACACACTCCCATAATCAAATCGAAGGGTGGCCACCAAATCAATCAAAAAGTAATAAATATGGTATTGAAGAAATTTGATCGATCGGAGGAGCGACCTCACTTGGCCCGGTATAGCTCCTGTTTTAGTCATATCAGGCTGACCCGAGGGGGTCAGGGCTGCGTTCATATCCCATACAGACGTTCACCAGACCATCCTACTTCGTTCTGGATTCTCCACCACGTGCACAGTTGTTAAAGTGGTTTTTAGTATTAATAGAGAGTATGACAGTATTCGATCCCGGTCTCTTTAACAACCAAACGCTTATTTCACACCGTGGTCATTTTTACATTTCAAACAGTTCAAACTTCATATCAAAATATCATATTCATTTCAAAAATCATATCACTTTCGAAATCATATTCACTTTCGAAATCATATCCACAAAATAGGCTAAACCATCATATCAAAGTATTCGCATTAAAATCCATTAAATCTAAATCATAACAGTTCCAACGTAAACAGTTTGAATATTGGAAGTAGTTTATATATTTAAATATTTATACATTAAAAATAGTTTATATTTAAAAATAAGTTATAGATTAAAATAGTTTATATATTAAAAATAGTTTAGATATTAAAATATATATATCGAAAAAAAGTTTCAAATTTGAATTGTTTCTTCCAATTTCACAAATCAATTCAAATCAACTTTAGTTCCAAAAATTCAATTTAAACAATCTCAGTTCAACTATTTTAAATTTTATTAAATTCTATTAAATTAAATTTTATTATATTAAATATTATTAGATTTAATCTTATTTATTTAAATCTATTTTATTTTATATTAAACTATAATTTATATATTTAAAAATAATAAAATTATAAGTAAAATCTTAAAGTTTATATTTTTCAAAACTTAACTTATAAATTTAAAATTTCTAAAATATATAGTTTAAAAATCTACATGTTTACACACATATTAAAATAATATATATATATATATATTATATTTTAAAAATCAATATTTATTAAAGCCCATCTATTTCCTTTCAAAACTTGGAAATTATTCACCTTAGACCTATAGCTTTGGGTCTATTGTCCAGCTTTAGGCCACGAGACACGTATCCAGCTTTGGACTGCGAGATACGTGAGTACAATAAAGAACTGGGATTTCCATTAGTCCCTGGCTTAGGTGCCAGGCTAGTTATAATATATTCAGAACACAAGGAGTGATAGTTAGGAATTTTGATGGATGCCATGGATGCTTTATTGTTTCCTATAGTAGGCTATCACTCATAAGTATCAAGGGAAGTAGATATTGGAGATAGGAATACCTATAAGAATGATATCCTTTATTTGGTCTGTGGTATATCGTTATGATATTGTAAGTAGCATATTACAGTGTTATATGCTAACTCTTCGGTTGCAGAGACAACTTAGGTATGGTTCATGTACTCTTATTCCTTACCATATTTACCTATATAGTATTTTGAGACTCATTTACTGCTCACACCATTCTGTTGTCTGACCGAAGGATTTATACTTTGCTTCTTATTATCTTGGGTACTCTTAAACGAGTAGACTAGATATCAGGTTTAAGTGATGCAGTAGCTGTTTAGAGGATGAGATATATGGGGCTATCTCATATTATATACATATGTGGATTTCTAGGCTTTTCCTCTGGGCAACGTTGTGGAGCCCATGACAGTGCTTGCTTATTTCTGTTTGTTTTGTTGAGACAGTTTATTTGAGTTTACTTCTATTGTATAAAATCTACTACATTAATTTATAACTTTGTTGATCTATTGCTCTGATGATGATTTGTTCACATAGTTATTATTGTCTCTTCTATTATATCTGTGTACTATATTTTGTCCATGTGTTGTGAGATATGCCAAGTTATATGCTATATTGGTTTATTTCAACCTTGATGATCGTCCTATATCAGCTGGGCATGGACAATGCATTATTTATACTAATGGTGCCAGTGGTATGGGGCGGTTGTCACAGTTACACTATTGCACATAACTTGTTTGCTCCATCTAACACCAGATGCCATAGTCACTCATTAAATTGAGTCATCGAGTCACTCCACTTCCTTGGTTGCAAGACAAAAACCCTAAGTCTCTTTACGTTGTCCTAGAGTCATTTGTCCTTGTTTTAAGCCAACACCCAAAATCTCTGAAGCATCCATAGGGGAAGCCCAAAGTTTCCTCTAAGAAAGCTCGAAGTCATCCCAAAGTCTCATGATCCACCCAGTTCTACTTATGGCCGACCATAAAAAATGAGACCACCGGACCGAGGCCAAAATGCAGACCCCAAATCTTCATTGGCACATACTCCTCGAACAACTTTTCTAGTTCGACCTTCTACACCCCAAACAAAGCCTCCCCATGCTTTGCCCAAAGTTGATGGATTCTTAACCTGAAGCCTACCACAGGACAACATTTCTTGTCTAGTCTTCCTACCATACACCCAAAGTCAAGGTCGTGCAATGCCTTCTCTGACCCGAAGTCTACTACAGAACATGCCTAGCCGACTAGAATTCCTATAGTCACTTATGCACTTGCACACTTAACACCAATTGGATCGCTGGACTTACCACTTCGACCCGCCTACAACCCTATTGCATCGATATGACCCCAAACACTCTAGAATATATCCATCGAAGTCCAATTCTATGTTTATGGATCTCTCATCGTTTTCATCGAATCGTGGAGAACATCGCTACTCCTTCTACATGAAGACCATCAACCGTAAAGTCGATCAACACCTCCATTTCGCTCCGGTAGGCGTTTACAACCATTCAAACATTCAAACAACATCCAAAAAAGATCAAACAACATTCAGCCATCATCTAAACATGAAACCATGCATTAAAACGTGATAATCCATCTCAAAACAAATCTCTAACATATTCTAACATCTATATTATCAATCACACATCAAACCAACATGATTAAATCATTAAAAAAATTACTTCATTTTTAGTTTCAAAGAAGAAGAAAAACATATTCTGACTTTAGAAATGGATCCAAAATATGTCAAAACATATAGATACATTTATAATAGTTTATGAGATGATAAATCATTGACCAAACACCGAAAACTTAATGAATTGCACGCAAAACGAGGCAAAGCCTAGAATAGACAACGAAACCCCAAAATTTCTTTTCTAAATATGCAGATTTTGAGGTCTCTTACTAATCCCTTTGCTAATCTACCCTTAATCTTTGGATTTCACTTGATATAGAAGAGACTATAAGTAGCTTTAGTTAATGAGAAGTTTAATGGAGGCTTAGATCTATTTTGGAAGGTAGGAAATGATTTGGGGAAGGCTTTGGCAGCCAATATTAGCTCTAAACCCAAAATGGGTCACGAGCTTGAGCTAATTAGCCCCACTAAGTCATCAAAAACTGTCAAACTTCAAACGGACATATCTCCCAACTCGTAAGTCCAGTGGCTTATTATGACTACTCTACACCATCATATCTTTCATCTGAAAGTTGTTTCAAGACCTGATTCGGCTCCTGTCAAGTTATATCAGCTACAAGTTTTCAAGTTTATAATCGTCCATAATTTTCCGAAGGGTGAAAAATATCAAAACTCAACATTCCCTAAAGTTTTAGCCTATTTTGAATTTATTTGATTAAAAAATATGTTCTCTCCCTTTAGGAACTTCGCCCTCAAAATTCCACCCTAATAAACAAAACCAAAAATACAGTTAACTTGCATACCAAACAATCATAAGCAAGCATAACATTCATTAAACATGCACACACAAGCAAGTAAAAACAACTTATGCCAACCTTAGCATGCAAGATAATAACTACTCTATATGATATCAGAAGTCAAAGTAAATGCGATTAACATAAAATCTCACAAAGTAAAGATCTCTGTATAAGCAGTCCTCATTCTCTCCTTGGTCTCCCAAATGTTATTGCCCTCACTTTCACCCTATTAAATCTTCACTAACTTCACTGTCTTCCTCCTAAGCTGCTTCGTATCATATCCAACTATACAAATAGGCCTACAATGTCTCGAAGCTTCTAGTTTAATCTCGATATCATCCAGTTGATCCGGTGTAATGGTTACGTGAAAGCCATGCACAAGCTTACGCAAATGAGAAACATGGAACATATTATGCATGCCCACCATCTGTTGAGGTAAGTCCACTCTTTAAGCTATGTTCCCAATCCTCTCGAGTATTGGAAAAGAACCTACGAATCTCGGTGAAAACTTCCCCTTAGTACCAAATTGAACTAAATTCTTCAATGGAAATATCTTGAAAAATACAATATCGTCAACAGTGAAATCTAAATCTCTACGTCCCTTATTAGCATAGCTCTGTTTTCTATCCCAATAGCTTTCATTCGTTATTGAATGATCTCGATCTTCTCCGATGTCTCTCTTATCATATATGGCCCAAGTATTAGTTTCTCACCCACTTCCAACCAACATGAAGGAGAGTTGCATGGTCGGTCATATAACGCCCCAAATAGAGACATACTAATACTAGACTGTTAACTATTGTCGTATGCAAACTCTAAATGCAAGTAATCATCCTATGAGCCCCTACAGTCAAGAATGCAAGCTTATAAGCAATCCTCTAAGATTTGATTAACCCTCTCGATCTGCCCATCAGTCTATGGGTGATAAGCTGTACTCAAATGCAGCTCTATCCCCAATGCCTCTTGACAGATCTTCCAAAGTCCACTCGTGAATAATAGGTCTTGATCACTTACAATGCTCTTCGGTACACTGTGGAATCGCACAATCCACCTTGCATACAACTCGGCTAATCTGGATGCCAGCCTACTCGAATTTACGAGTGCAGATGGAGCGCTCTTTATCAATGTATTGATTATGACCCAAATGTTGTCATACCCTCCTTTCACTCGGGAATCTCAAGCAGCTATAACAAACCAGTCGGCTTCTTCTGTTTAACCTCCACTAACTGACAATTCATACACATAGAGAAGAATGCCCCAATTTCCTTCTTCATCCCTTCACAATAAAATATCTGCCTCATATTGTGGTACATTTTATCGCCTCTGGGATGTATAGTCAATCTCGAATGATGGCACTTCTGTAGCACCCCATCCCTTAACCAAGTCGACATTAGGTACAAACAACCTCTCATCCTTACGGAGCCAACAACCATGGTCAAGTTTGCACTGCTTCATATCTTTGAACTCTACTCCTTCTTTTTCTTAACAATGATCTCCCCTAGCCTAGCATCACACCTCTGACTAGTGCCGATCGGCTCAATCAAAGTAGGTCTAATAGTCAAACTTGTCAACATCTCCAACTCTAGCTCACATTGATGTCTGAAGTCATAGCTAGCTATAAACTCAAGCCGCGACCACTATCGGAAAATCGCTCCCAAACTAGAATGTCTTCTATTTAAAGCATCAAGGATGAATTTCCCTTACCAGGGGTATAGGAGTGTCGAAGTCGTAGGAGGCTGAGAATTCCAACCATTTCCATTAACAAAGGTTAAGAACCATCTAGGCGAAGAGGTACTTAAATGATTTATGGTCAGTGAATAGCTCGAACCTCTCTCCTAATAGATAGTGTTTCTTAATCTTCAAAGTAAACACTTGCTGCTAACTCCAAATCATGAGTTGGATACTTCCTCTCATGCGGTTTCAGCTATCAACTAGCATATGCATCAACCTTACTGTAACAACCCATACCTTAATGCATCCGAATTTTGATTAAATCGAGACCCAAGTTCATTAGGGTGTTGGCGTTGGTAACATGTAACAAACATAAGTATGTCAGAGAGCGAACTCACAGTGAAATAGTAAAATATAATAAAACATATATATCAATTAAGGCTACTACCTTGGAATCAATATTATTCCTTAGATATCTAGTTGCCTTATTAATGCCGAGCATGAATGAGAAGACCTCTCCATCTACCGTTCTCATATTGCATCAGTAGCATGTTTCTCTAAATTATCATGTGGGTTGTAATGAGGAGGGGCCAGAACAACATTCTGGTGATTGGTAAATTGCATACTTTATCCATAACAATAGTTTATGCTGATGGATTTCTATTTAAGTGTTATGTCTATTATTCATAGGATTATTCATTTAATTCCACTTTCGCATATGATATATCTGACCTTCTTTGAGGTATAACTATATATGCTTATATATATACACACATATATATATATATAAAAGCATTGTATTATCCAAAAGGAAACCCCGGCCACTTAATACTTCTTATAGAAGGAGGAGGCAGACCCAAATGGTTATTTAATACCTCAACACCGAAGAGGGTCCTCCATAACATAATCGCATATTGATCGGCCTTAGCTACAAGACCAATGACCCCTAAATACATCTTTATAATTTAATTAGTGGTATTAACTATGCATCTCAAAGACTTTATCTAAGGGTTAACTAGCCCACCTCCAACAAAAAAACATTTAATTAACTTAAGAGGCCCTTGTGTATCTCATACGGATTCTATACTAGTAGGATATGAAATCTGTTAGGGCGTAACCCAGGTCTTCGCTAATGACCACTCGGGATCGCTGGCAGTCAAAGCCTATATGCCAGCCCTACTTTTAAATATCGGTTTATCGACAACACGGGCAGAGCCCATCGACCTCCACAGCTGATATCTTGTTTAGACTTACCTAATATTAGTCAAGAACAATGCCCAATTCAGTTATTTAATACCTTTTTTTAGAAATGAAGTAGACCCCATTTTCCAATTAGGCAATATCATAGATTATTTAAGACTTGTTAAATAGGAAGGTGGTAGATCCAATGGCCATTTAATAACTTAATCCCGGAAGTAAAACCCTTGACATCTATACTTTAAATCTGAGGTGAACCCCTGGTATAATTCCCCCAGGCCTATACACGAATGTATATTTCCCAACCCACAGATGTTATGGTTGGAGATGTCCCATATCAATAGTATGTATACATAATTGTTGATAGTCTCTAGGTGAAGGACAAAATTATGTTATGTAATTCTATTGACCTCGCATCTCAACCCATACTAAACCAAGTCTTTATAATTAATTAAATATTGGGCTAGGCCCAATAATTCACGCCCATCATAAACGTAATATTGAAGCTGTATAATTTCCACTATGGAAATTATTACGCCTCTTAAGTTCATTTATCAGTATTCATTTATTTACTTGCCATGGACTAATTCTTATCTTATACGCTTATTTCCTTTATTCTTCGTTTCCATTTATGTCACTTAAATGTCATTTATGTCTTCACTTCCAATTAATTATCCTTTATAAGTGGTCATCATTATTCAAATTGGACAATCATTAATGACATTTATTCATTCGTTTAAAATCTAACTTATTATGTGTGATATCCCGGGTTTTTGAGCAATATAAATTTAATAATCTGTATTAATAATTCAATTGAATTGATAATTTTCCTTTATAATTTTAATTTAAATTGATAATTTAATCTTTAAAGGATAATCAATATTTAATCTGGAAATATTGGTTTAAAATTGATAAGATTTATTTTCAAAGCTAATAAAGTTTTAATCTATTTATAATATATATTTTGCTATATATATTGTGAATAGAAATCTTTTGTTTAAATAAAAGATGTATTTTCAAATTGTAATATATATGTATGTATATGTTATGATTTGAAGTTGTATTGAAATTTAATATAATAATTCTCAAATTTATGTTAAAAATATTTCTATTTAAATATATATATGTATATTTGTATATATTGGGATTTTGGTTTGAATTTAATAAAAGTGTTTCAAATTTATATATATATATATATAAAGTATAATTTGGAAAGTATAATTTAATATAATACTTTTTTTCAAAGGGTATTTGGTATTTTAATTTATATCTTTTAAAAGATAATTAAATTGGATTTAAAAATATATAAGATTTTATTTGTTTTATAATATGTTTCTTTAAAATAGCTTATATATACATATATTAAGATAAGTATTACTTATTAATAAAGTAAGTATGAAAATCTTTATATTAACATTTAAATTAAATAAAATTTATTTAAAATGTTTAAGGACATGTGTAAGACCATTATAACATATTTACAATTGTAAGCATAAGAACATCTCAAGTTAACAAGTGTCATCATTTAAATTTTATTTTTTTTAATTTTAAATAAATCATAACTTAATTTATAAAGAGTATATTTTTCATCTCTTCAATCTTCTTTTCTCTATTCTCAGCTGTAACGAAAACGAATTTCAAACTTTCCAAATCCAGTAAACATTTTTTTCAAAATCAAAAGCTAAAGCCAAGATTCACCTCTGTTTAAAATTTAAATCCCCTCAAGTAAAATTCTGTAACAAGTTCTCAATTAAGAAGCAAGGAAACCTGAAATCAAACAAGAATCAAACATCAGTTTTCAAGTGTTTACAATATGAGATCAAGCATGCAAAGATTTCAGATTTCAACTGCTTAGCAAATTAAAATTAGCAGTTTCCAGAGCAAAGCCTGGGAAGAAAAGAAAAATTAAAACCTGGAAAATAAAATCAAATGAAGAAGCAAGCTACAACCAATAACTCAAACAGTTTCAAGTTCAACTAAGCTTCAAGTTAAAGATTCAACTATTAAACAAGCATGCAAGGATTCAAATTACAACAGCAAAGAAATCAAAAGCTTTTTCCAAATCAAATCTAAAGCCTGGAAGTGATAAACTGCTCTGTTTTAAGGTGAGTAAATACTTTTAAAAACAGTTCTTAAAACTTGAAAATTTACTTTGATATATGTGATGAATTGTGCTGTGATAATATATATATATATATATATGTTTATATGAATATTGTTTATGAATGCATGTTGGAATTTAGTGAATATGTATACATATCAGTGAGTATATATATGTGTTATATGAATTGAAGTGTGCATGTCTGTTCTCAGGCAAAGATGTGTCTCTGTTTATAAATAACAGAGTTTAAATAAATTAGAAAATTTAAAATTTCTTCATCAAATCTCTTGTAGGATTAGGAATTCAAACAAGCTGTCTACATTTAAAACTAAACTAAGATTTTAAAATATATCTAAGGATGATGGTTTTGAACATCATCTGGGAAAAAGAAGACATACAGTAAACCTAAATATAGTCAGAAAATCAAATGATCTAAACCCACGTTTTGATTTTATAATCTGATTAGTGTTTGCAAATGATGAATTTAGAAAAAGAAATCATGATTTTTAAGATTGGGATGGTCGAGATTTTTCGAGTTGAATAGAAAACTTATTTTAGTCAATATCTGACGAACGATGACGATCTGTGGGTCGAGATTGATGCTAGAGATGGTCGGGGGTCTTGTGATCATCGGAAAAATCCTAATTGGATTTATTAATGATCGAGGTGGCGAAACGATGAGAAACTAGGGTTTATTCTGTATTTGAGTTATCGTTAAGGACGAGATGAATGGTGGCATCAGTGGCTTATTGTTCACGATCGCGATGGGGGGAAAAGTTCGATGGTGATCGAGGCGATGTTTCAGTGACGTCGGAGGGGCTTCTCGAGGCAGAGTTCGTCGACGATGGAAGGAATTCCGGTGATGGCAATTCCAGATTTCAGTAGCTTTGGGTTCGATTTTGATGTCGAGTTGAATTCATCGAATTGGGTGGTCAGATCGATAGTGGAGGTCATTGGCGACTAATTGGTGGACGCGGTGTTGGTCGGAGATAATCGGAATCATCGTGCACGTGCACGTGCACGTTTGTGCTTTCTGGTTCGTTTCGTTGGGGAAGATGAAGGCAACTCGAGTTTGGGTTCGTGCGATAGGATGGTCGACTCGAAGCAGGGGATGAACGTGAGTTTATCGTGTTTTGTTCGGGGCAGTCTCGTGATTTTTTTGGGATTTACTCGGGTGGTTCTGGGTGCTTAACTGAAGGTTTGAATTTGTAAATGTGTTTCGAGTTCAAAGCAAAATAAATATGTTTTAAGTTATGAAATAATCTTGTTTTCAGAAAATGAATGTTTAATAGGTTTTAAAATATAATTAAGTAATTAAGTTTTAAAGAATATGACAATCAAGTTTTAAAGATGAATATTTGTTAAATTAAATTAAAGGTTAATTACTATTGTAATTAAGGATAATTACTAAATGAAGCAATTTGGGAAAATAAATAAGGTTAATTAATTATTGTTAATTAATGAGAATGATTTGTTAATAAGTAAAGGTTTAATTAAGCTAAATGATTTTCTTACTTTGTATAAGGAGTTAACTAAATTATTTAATTAATTTTAAATGATTAGTCAATTGTTTGGTTAAATTAAATATCAATTAATTATGAATTAATTAAGTGTAAATAATTATTGAAGTAATTAATGCTTAATTACTGAATACAATTAAAGGAAGGAAAATTTACTCATGAAAGTAATTAATTGAAGTGATTAATGGGTAATCATTTAATGTTATCAATTAAGGAATTAATTAATTAAAGAATTAAGAATTAGTTAATGATGGGATTAATTACTTGTTAAGGTAATTAGTTAAGAGAGATCATTTAATGAAGTAATTAGAAGATAATTACTTATGTAAGTAATTAAGAGTTAATTACTTAAGTAAATTAATTAATGTGATTAATTAAATGTGTTTAATTTAAGATTAATTACTAAGTAAAAGTAATTAATTAATAAAGTAACTAATTAAGGATTATTTGTTAATGAAATTGATTAATAATTACTTAATGAAGTAATTAAAGATTAATTAATTAGATTAATTAATCAAGGTTAATATAATTAATTAAGAAGTAATTAATTAAGATAAGTAATTACAGGATCGTTAATTACTGTTTAAGATTAATTAAGGTTAATTAATGATTGTAGTTAATTAAAGATTAATTATTTAATTAACTAAAAGGTAATTAATTAATAAAGTAATTAGAGGATTATTAATAAAATTAATTAAGGTTGATTAATAAAAGTAATTAATATAAGTATGATTAATTAATTGTAATTAATTGAGGATTAATATAATTAATTATAGTTAATTGATTAATGAAGGTTCATTAATTATTGTAATTAATGATAGTAATTAAAGGTTAATTACTGAATATGGTTAAGGATAATTACTTGAATGTAATTAAAGTATAATTAATCAAGAAGGATTAATTAGGGAAGATCATTAAGAAATGATTTATTAATTTATAATTAATTAATGATAATGAGCAGGATTAAGATAATCCAAGTAATTAAAGGATAGTAATTAATTTAATTAAAGGTTAATTAAATTGATATGGAGTTAATCAATTCTGTTTAGATAATTGATTAATACTGGATGTTTGATATTGGGTGATTGGTTGATATTGGATGATTTGTATGTCTCTGATATATATATGATATATGCTGCTTTGTGAGATGAATGTTGATATGAATTATCTATTGTGATAATGTTATTTATCTATCTGTTTATATCATTCAGAATATAAGTTTAAATGTTTAAGCCTTTAAACAACTTGGCCTTAAAAGATACGTTTTGGATTTCGATGAGACCGGGATCGGGTTTCCGTATACCGGAATTCCAGGTCTGGAGACCCGAATACCACATCGATCCAAATTTACGATAGGTCGTGAATCTCAAGTGAAGATGAAGATTCAGAGTGCAAGGGTTATTGTCGTTAACTCTGAGGGTGATTCCAAAACGAGTGTAACGAGATAATGCCTTCGGTTTCGTTCGAACCCGGAACGAACTTGTATGGATTGAATGCTTTCAGCACATCGTCAGGAGGACGATGAGCATTCTAAGTGATATGTTCTGATTAAAGGTAATCGTAACCTCAAGCCTCATCAACCGGGAATGGCTAAAACAGGGGAGGTGCAGCAAGGCTTTGTGGGTAGCACCCACTGAGAGCAAGATAGATCCATGTCTAGAGGTCCCTTTTCTTTTTATTCGGCTTAGTGTGTGGTTGGTCGCGCCAACTACGGGGTTATCTTGTTCGGGATTATCCAGTAAGGGATGGTTCCGGCTTTGTGTTGCAGGGGAGCGGGCGTACTCCTCGGTACGGTGATCTAGGCCACGTACTGTGACGGGCGGTACCCCAGTAGCCCTGCCATTGTATGGAATCCAAACTCCAATAAGTGCCGTACGTATTAGTTGTGCCCAACTATGTTGGAATGTGAGATGTAAGCATTTCAGCTATTTCTATATTTTACTTGAAAACCCTAGACCCTATTATAATAAAATTAGATTTCCTATCAAATGTTTTAGTTAGCGTAAGGTAAAAACTTACCCATGTTTATGTGTGGGAAGTCTTACGTGATACTTTGTTTTTCAAAGGTTTTCAAAGTTAAACAATTTAACCGTTTACTCACACCAGACCCTGTCTGACCCAAGTGTTTATTTTCTGTTTTATTAAACTCTTGGGTACTCAATATTGTATTGAGTAGTCGAGGGATTCAGGTTAGTATTGACGAATACTGGAGGAGCTGAGGAGCAGGAGGCTTCAGCGTGTAGATATATAAAGTTTCCGCTGTGTTTGTATTAGTCTGTATTGTACTGATGTACTTGTGTTGTATAATAGACAGAAGTTTATAACTGTCTATTCTGTGATGTATAAGTTGTGTACTCTGATGTATATGATACTATGAAATATCTTATGTGATAATATATTTCTCGTTCTGCTGTGAGATTTCTGATGTGTTGTTGTTCTTTCTTCTTTTCTTTTCTTCTTCTATCCCTTTTCTTTCTTCATAATGATGCGACTTTCTGGTCATAGGAAGTCGGGTCGTGACAGTTGGTATCAGAGCTGTAGGTTGAGTGAATACATAGGCTCTGAAGTGGTGTCTATCTTGAGAGCGCGTAATTGTTAGTTATATAAAAATGGGTTTATATTGTGTTAATTGATCGGTTGAGTGGTATATGGATTCTGGTCAATACGAGTAGCTAACGTTATTGATAGGGATCTCTAAACACTTGAACCAGGCCAACAGACACAATATTGTTTTAAAGAGGTAGATGAAATAATTTTACCCAGAAATAATTTCTATATAAAAAAAAAATCATTTTAAATATATATATTTATGTATTTCTACCTATTTATTGGGTTACCTGTTCGGGTTTTCCAATATAAGTTATAAAGGTAGATAAGGTGGTAGTGTGTGTAACACAATTACCAATAGTTGGAGTTTGAATGTTTGAGGTTGGAAGTATATATCGAGACTGTAAACCCAATATCGTCTCGAGTAAGCTGGCAGTATGGAGTAAGGATGTCTCGGATCTCTGAAGAAAACCCTTTTCAAGATTCGGAGTCCATTATTGGAATGTAAGATTGGTTGAGCTCGGGTGAGCAGATTTTCTAGAGTTGAATCTATCAGTTGTGCAGAAGTAAGTGATGGTAGCTTGGCGACTTCAGGAAGGAGCAGTTGTGTGATAAGACGCAGTATCTATGGATGTTCCCGAAGGAGATTTTCTTTTTGGAACAAGATTAAGAAGGTATTGGAGGAACAGTTGATGTCTACCGCAGGAAAGACTCGACTGTATAGGAATTCTCTGATATCAAGTAAGAGAGTTTTGTCTATTTTGAAGTATGGGACTAAGGTCAATTAGTTGTTCTTCGGACATGGTCTCATTCTTCCCTTTAGAAGAGTAAGTTATTGGCGATTGGTTTGGAGCCTGAGTTTCTTTTGGATGTCTGCCATCTCGGAGATTCGTTGAGAGGTTTGTTGATGGTTTTAGTTTTGAGAAGCCTTTGGATTAGAAGTTCTTGGTTAGCTGTGATAGCAGTGCAGCTCGGAGTGTTCGGTGTGCTGTCGAGATAGAATTTGGAAGCAGCAGTGTGGTTCATTTCTTCGATGGTTCCGGAATCTTTGTGGTTCTTCTATCAGCAGTCCGGGAAGATGGTGAATGTTTTCTTGAAGGGTTAACCTTGTTCGGAAAAGTTTAAGGCTGTTTTAATTAGTAAAGAGAGAATAGTTTCTTTGGAATCCGAACTAGGTAGGATCGCAAAAGTGAATTGCGATTATTTTGAGAGTTCATCTTGAGTAATCTTTTGTATGAAATTGAGACATCTCAAGAGGAAGTAAAAGTTATCGAAGAGGTCAAAGATTTAGTTTATATCGATTTGGTTCCTAGAGAAGGATTTGGTGAAGTATCTTAGAATTTTATGGAGTATCTGTGTTTTCTCTTCTACTTCTAGTTTCGAGTTTCCTCTAGCCAAGGATAGCTGAAGACAGTACCCTTGACCGAGGACTCGTCTATTCTTTGAGAAGTTGGTTATGTCTTTAAGATAACCAATGTTTCCGCTTGTTTGTGGATCTAGTTTGTACTCGAGTTCATCGACATTCTCATCTATTTCAAAATCAGAGTTGTGCAGCGGAAGCAAAGGTAGTAGCTGTGCAAGAAAGGAAGTAACCTCAGATTTCTACAAGAAGTTTATGTGAATTTCTAAGTGTGTATAGAATTTTCTGGAATCTGGAAGAAGGAAGTTCAGTCTTCTATTGCTTGTGGAGTAGAGTTTGTGGATTTCAGTAGATTTTGGAATATCATCTTGTTGATAGGATCTGGAAATCATTTTGTTCTTGGTCCAGTTGTTTCAAGAAGCATCAGCAAAGGTTAAGTTGATCAGGAAGAGATGAGGTAGCTCGGGATCGTCTGGTGAGCTATGCAGATATGAGTCAGAGTTTGGAATTCGGAGTTGGAAATTGGAAACTGTTTAAAATTTTCCTCGATTATAAGAACTATAAGATTTGGTAAGTCTGGAAGCTAGCTCCAAAATATTTTGGAATTTTCTTGTGTTCTCGAGAGGAGTAGTTCTTTGATCTACAGGGTTGAATGGCCAGTTTGGATATCTGGAATCCATTCTATTTCACGTATCTCTGAGGGAGTACGTATATGATCCATCATTAGTTGTTGAATCTGCAGTTCAGATGGATTTAGAAGTTGAGCTGGACTTGAGAGTAGTCTGATATTTTGTTCAGATTAGTGAATCTAAAAAAAAGAGGAGCTCTGGATTATGGTGTGTAGTTTATTTAGCTTCTATAGAGCGAGTCTGCCGGTGATTTTTACTCGGGGAAACTCGAGATAGTATTATGAAGTATATTCTGATTTATGTCAGAATAGTTAGTTAGATTAGATAGTTTGATTGGTTGCTTTGGTTGTTAGAAATTGGATGATAGGTTTGTGTTTGAAATTAAATATTTGTTGGATTATTAAATTAACTTTGCTTTTAATTTCGGGGACGAAATTATTTTAAGGGGGGAGGAATGTGATATCCCGGGTTTTTGAGCAATATAAATTTAATAATCTGTATTAATAATTCAATTGAATTGATAATTTTCCTTTATAATTTTAATTTAAATTGATAATTTAATCTTTAAAGGATAATCAATATTTAATCTGGAAATATTGGTTTAAAATTGATAAGATTTATTTTCAAAGCTAATAAAGTTTTAATCTATTTATAATATATATTTTGCTATATATATTGTGAATAGAAATCTTTTGTTTAAATAAAAGATGTATTTTCAAATTGTAATATATATGTATGTATATGTTATGATTTGAAGTTGTATTGAAATTTAATATAATAATTCTCAAATTTATGTTAAAAATATTTCTATTTAAATATATATATGTATATTTGTATATATTGGGATTTTGGTTTGAATTTAATAAAAGTGTTTCAAATTTATATATATATATATATATATAAAGTATAATTTGGAAAGTATAATTTAATATAATACTTTTTTTCAAAGGGTATTTGGTATTTTAATTTATATCTTTTAAAAGATAATTAAATTGGATTTAAAAATATATAAGATTTTATTTGTTTTATAATATGTTTCTTTAAAATAGCTTATATATACATATATTAAGATAAGTGTTACTTATTAATAAAGTAAGTATGAAAATCTTTATATTAACATTTAAATTAAATAAAATTTATTTAAAATGTTTAAGGACATGTGTAAGACCATTATAACATATTTACAATTGTAAGCATAAGAACATCTCAAGTTAACAAGTGTCATCATTTAAATTTTATTTTTTTTAATTTTAAATAAATCATAACTTAATTTATAAAGAGTATATTTTTCATCTCTTCAATCTTCTTTTCTCTATTCTCAGCTGTAACGAAAAAGAATTTCAAACTTTCCAAATCCAATAAACATTTTTTTCAAAATCAAAAGCTAAAGCCAAGATTCACCTCTGTTTAAAATTTAAATCCCCTCAAGTAAAAGTCTGTAACAAGTTCTCAATTAAGAAGCAAGGAAACCTGAAATCAAACAAGAATCAAACATCAGTTTTCAAGTGTTTACAATATGAGATCAAGCATGCAAAGATTTCAGATTTCAACTGCTTAGCAAATTAAAATTAGCAGTTTCCATAGCAAAGCCTGGGAAGAAAAGAAAAATTAAAACCTGGAAAATAAAATCAAATGAAGAAGCAAGCTACAACCAATATCTCAAACAGTTTCAAGTTCAACTAAGCTTCAAGTTAAAGATTCAACTATTAAACAAGCATGCAAGGATTCAAATTACAACAGCAAAGAAATCAAAAGCTTTTTCTAAATCAAATCTAAAGCCTGGAAGTGATAAACTGCTCTGTTTTAAGGTGAGTAAATACTTTTAAAAACAGTTCTTAAAACTTGAAAATTTACTTTGATATATGTGATGAATTTTGCTGTGATAATATATATATATGTTTATATGAATATTGTTTATGAATGCATGTTGGAATTTAGTGAATATGTATACATATCAGTGAGTATATATATGTGTTATATGAATTGAAGTGTGCATGTCTGTTCTCAGGCAAAGATGTGTCTCTGTTTATAAATAACAGAGTTTAAATAAATTAGAAAATTTAAAATTTCTTCATCAAATCTCTTGTAGGATTAGGAATTCAAACAAGCTGTCTACATTTAAAACTAAACTAAGATTTTAAAATATATCTAAGGATGATGGTTTTGAACATCATCTGGGAAAAAGAAGACATACAGTAAACCTAAATATAGTCAGAAAATCAAATGATCTAAACCCACGTTTTGATTTTATAATCTGATTAGTGTTTGCAAATGATGAATTTAGAAAAAGAAATCATGATTTTTAAGATTGGGATGGTCGAGATTTTTCGAGTTGAACAGAAAACTTATTTTAGTCAATATCTGACGAACGATGACGATCTGTGGGTCGAGATTGATGCTAGAGATGGTCGGGGGTCTTGTGATCATCGGAAAAATCCTAATTGGATTTATTAATGATCGAGGTGGCGAAACGATGAGAAACTAGGGTTTATTCTGTATTTGAGTTATCGTTAAGGACGAGATGAATGGTGGCATCAGTGGCTTGTTGTTCACGATCGCGATGGGGGGAAAAGTTCGATGGTGATCGAGGCGATGTTTCAGTGACGTCGGAGGGGCTTCTCGAGGCGGAGTTCGTCGACGATGGAAGGAATTCCGGTGATGGCAATTCCAGATTTCAGTAGCTTAGGGTTCGATTTTGATGTCGAGTTGAATTCATCGAATTGGGTGGTCGGATCGATAGTGGAGGTCATTGGCGACTAATTGATGGACGCGGTGTTGGTCGGAGATAATCGGAATCATCGTGCACGTGCACGTGCACGTTTGTGCTTTCTGGTTCGTTACGTTGGGGAAGATGAAGGCAACTCGAGTTTGGGTTCGTGCGATAGGATGGTCGACTCGAAGCAGGGGATGAATGTGAGTTTATCGTGTTTTGTTCGGGGCAGTCTCGTGATTTTTTTGGGATTTACTCGGGTGGTTCTGGGTGCTTAACTGAAGGTTTGAATTTGTAAATGTGTTTCGAGTTCAAAGCAAAATAAATAAGTTTTAAGTTATGAAATAATCTTGTTTTCAGAAAATGAATGTTTAATAGGTTTTAAAATATAATTAAGTAATCAAGTTTTAAAGATGAATATTTGTTAAATTAAATTAAAGGTTAATTACTATTGTAATTAAGGATAATTACTAAATGAAGCAATTTGGGAAAATAAATAAGGTTAATTAATTATTGTTAATTAATGAGAATGATTTGTTAATAAGTAAAGGTTTAATTAAGCTAAATGATTTTCTTACTTTGTATAAGGAGTTAACTAAATTATTTAATTAATTTTAAATGATTAGTCAATTGTTTGGTTAAATTAAATATCAATTAATTATGAATTAATTAAGTGTAAATAATTATTGAAGTAATTAATGCTTAATTACTGAATACAATTAAAGGAAGGAAAATTTACTCATGAAAGTAATTAATTGAAGTGATTAATGGGTAATCATTTAATGTTATCAATTAAGGAATTAATTAATTAAAGAATTAAGAATTATTTAATGATGGGATTAATTACTTGTTAAGGTAATTAGTTAAGAGAGATCATTTAATGAAGTAATTAGAAGATAATTACTTATGTAAGTAATTAAGAGTTAATTACTTAAGTAAATTAATTAATGTGATTAATTAAATGTGTTTAATTTAAGATTAATTACTAAGTAAAAGTAATTAATTAATAAAGTAACTAATTAAGGATTATTTGTTAATGAAATTGATTAATAATTACTTAATGAAGTAATTAAAGATTAATTAATTAGATTAATTAATCAAGGTTAATATAATTAATTAAGAAGTAATTAATTAAGATAAGTAATTACAGGATCGTTAATTACTGTTTAAGATTAATTAAGGTTAATTAATGATTGTAGTTAATTAAAGATTAATTATTTAATTAACTAAAAGGTAATTAATTAATAAAGTAATTAGAGAATTATTAATAAAATTAATTAAGGTTGATTAATAAAAGTAATTAATATAAGTATGATTAATTAATTGTAATTAATTGAGGATTAATATAATTAATTATAGTTAATTGATTAATGAAGGTTCATTAATTATTGTAATTAATGATAGTAATTAAAGGTTAATTACTGAATATGGTTAAGGATAATTACTTGAATGTAATTAAAGTATAATTAATCAAGGAGGATTAATTAGGGAAGATCATTAAGAAATGATTTATTAATTTATAATTAATTAATGATAATGAGCAGGATTAAGATAATCCAAGTAATTAAAGGATAGTAATTAATTTAATTAAAGGTTAATTAAATTGATATGGAGTTAATCAATTATGTTTAGATAATTGATTAATACTGGATGTTTGATATTGGGTGATTGGTTGATATTGGATGATTTGTATGTCTCTGATATATATATGATATATGCTGCTTTGTGAGATGAATGTTGATATGAATTATCTATTGTGATAATGTTATTTATCTATCTGTTTATATCATTCAGAATATAAGTTTAAATGTTTAAACCTTTAAACAACTTGGCCTTAAAAGATACGTTTTGGATTTCGATGAGACCGGGATCGGGTTTCCGTATACCAGAATTCCAGGTCTGGAGACCCGAATACCACATCGATCCAAATTTACGATAGGTCGTGAATCTCAAGTGAAGATGAAGATTCAGAGTGCAAGGGTTATTGTCGTTAACTCTGAGGGTGATTCCAAAACGAGTGTAACGAGATAATGCCTTCGGTTTCGTTCGAACCCGGAACGAACTTGTATGGATTGAATGCTTTCAGCACATCGTCAGGCGGACGATGAGCATTCTAAGTGATATGTTCTGATTAAAGGTAATCGTAACCTCAAGCCTCATCAACCGGGAATGGCTAAAACAGGGGAGGTGCAGCAAGGCTTCGTGGGTAGCACCCACTGAGAGCAAGATAGATCCCTGTCTAGAGGTCCCTTTTCTTTTTATTCGGCTTAGTGTGTGGTTGGTCGCGCCAACTACGGGGTTATCTTGTTCGGGATTATCCAGTAAGGGATGGTTCCGGCTTTGTGTTGCAGGGGAGCGGGCGTACTCCTCGGTACGGTGATCTAGGCCACGTACTGTGACGGGCGGTACCCCAGTAGCCCTGCCATTGTATGGAATCCAAACTCCAATAAGTGCCGTACGTATTAGTTGTGCCCAACTATGTTGGAATGTGAGATGTAAGCATTTCAGCTATTTCTATATTTTACTTGAAAACCCTAGACCATATTATAATAAAATCAGATTTCCTATCAAATGTTTTAGTTAGCGTAAAGTAAAAACTTACCCATGTTTATGTGTGGGAAGTCTTACGTGATACTTTGTTTTTCAAAGGTTTTCAAAGTTAAACAATTTAACCGTTTACTCACACCAGACCCTGTCTGACCCAAGTGTTTATTTTCTGTTTTATTAAACTCTTGGGTACTCAATATTGTATTGAGTAGTCGAGGGATTCAGGTTAGTCTTGACGAATACTGGAGGAGCTGAGGAGCAGGAGGCTTCAGCGTGTAGATATATAAAGTTTCCACTGTGTTTGTATTAGTCTGTATTGTACTGATGTACTTGTGTTGTATAATAGACAGAAGTTTATAACTGTCTATTCTGTGATGTATAAGTTGTGTACTCTGATGTATATGATACTATAAAATATCTTATGTGATAATATATTTCTCGTTCTGCTGTGAGATTTCTGATGTGTTGTTGTTCTTTCTTCTTTTCTTTTCTTCTTCTATCCCTTTTCTTTCTTCATAATGATGCGACTTTCTGGTCATAGGAAGTCGGGTCGTGACAGTTGGTATCAGAGCTGTAGGTTGAGTGAATACCTAGGCTCTGAAGTGGTGTCTATCTTGAGAGCGCGTAATTGTTAGTTATATAAAAATGGTTTTATATTGTGTTAATTGATCGGTTGAGTGGTATATGGATTCTGGTCAATACGAGTAGCTAACGTTATTGATAGGGATCTCTAAACACTTGAACCAGGCCAACAGACACAATATTGTTTTAAAGAGGTAGATGAAATAATTTTACCCAGAAATAATTTCTATATAAAAAAAATCATTTTAAATATATATATTTATGTATTTCTACCTATTTATTGGGTTACCTGTTCGGGTTTTCCAATATAAGTTATAAAGGTAGATAAGGTGGTAGTGTGTGTAACACAATTACCAATAGTTGGAGTTTGAATGTTTGAGGTTGGAAGTATATATCGAGACTGTAAACCCAATATCGTCTCGAGTAAGCTGGAAGTATGGAGTAAGGATGTCTCGGATCTCTGAAGAAAATCCTTTTCAAGATTCGGAGTCCATTATTGGAATGTAAGATTGGTTGAGCTCGGGTGAGCAGATTTTCTAGAGTTGAATCTATCAGTTGTGCAGAAGTAAGTGATGGTAGCTTGGCGACTTCAGGAAGGAGCAGTTGTGTGATAAGACGCAGTATCTATGGATGTTCCCGAAGGAGATTTTCTTTTTGGAACAAGATTAAGAAGGTATTGGAGGAACAGTTGATGTCTACCGCAGGAAAGACTCGACTGTATAGGAATTCTCTGATATCAAGTAAGAGAGTTTTGTCTATTTTGAAGTATGGGACTAAGGTCAATTAGTTGTTCTTCGGACATGGTCTCATTCTTCCCTTTAGAAGAGTAAGTTATTGGCGATTGGTTTGGAGCCTGAGTTTCTTTTGGATGTCTGCCATCTCGGAGATTCGTTGAGAGGTTTGTTGATGGTTTTAGTTTTGAGAAGCCTTTGGATTAGAAGTTCTTGGTTAGCTGTGATAGCAGTGCAGCTCGGAGTGTTCGGTGTGCTGTCGAGATAGAATTTGGAAGCAGCAGTGTGGTTCATTTCTTCGATGGTTCCGGAATCTTTGTGGTTCTTCTATCAGCAGTCCGGGAAGATGGTGAATGTTTTCTTGAAGGGTTAACCTTGTTCGGAAAAGTTTAAGGCTGTTTTAATTAGTAAAGAGAGAATAGTTTCTTTGGAATCCGAACTAGGTAGGATCGCAAAAGTGAATTGCGATTATTTTGAGAGTTCATCTTGAGTAATCTTTTGTATGAAATTGAGACATCTCAAGAGGAAGTAAAAGTTATCGAAGAGGTCAAAGATTTAGTTTATATCGATTTGGTTCCTAGAGAAGGATTTGGTGAAGTATCTTAGAATTTTATGGAGTATCTGTGTTTTCTCTTCTACTTCTAGTTTCGGGTTTCCTCTAGCCAAGGATAGCTGAAGACAGTACCCTTGACCGAGGACTCGTCTATTCTTTGAGAAGTTGGTTATGTCTTTAAGATAACCAATGTTTCCGCTTGTTTGTGGATCTAGTTTGTACTCGAGTTCATCGACATTCTCATCTATTTCAAAATCAGAGTTGTGCAGCGGAAGCAAAGGTAGTAGCTGTGCAAGAAAGGAAGTAACCTCAGATTTCTACAAGAAGTTTATGTGAATTTCTAAGTGTGTATAGAATTTTCTGGAATCTGGAAGAAGGAAGTTCAGTCTTCTATTGCTTGTGGAGTAGAGTTTGTGGATTTCAGTAGATTTTGGAATATCATCTTGTTGATAGGATCTGGAAATCATTTTGTTCTTGGTCCAGTTGTTTCAAGAAGCATCAGCAAAGGTTAAGTTGATCAGGAAGAGATGAGGTAGCTCGGGATCGTCTGGTGAGCTATGCAGATATGAGTCAGAGTTTGGAATTCGGAGTTGGAAATTGGAAACTGTTTAAAATTTTCCTCGATTATAAGAACTATAAGATTTGGTAAGTCTGGAAGCTAGCTCCAAAATATTTTGGAATTTTCTTGTGTTCTCGAGAGGAGTAGTTCTTTGATCTACAGGGTTGAATGGCCAGTTTGGATATCTGGAATCCATTCTATTTCACGTATCTCTGAGGGAGTACGTATATGATCCATCATTAGTTGTTGAATCTGCAGTTCAGATGGATTTAGAAGTTGAGCTGGACTTGAGAGTAGTCTGATATTTTGTTCAGATTAGTGAATCTAAAAAAAAGAAGAGCTCTGGATTATGGTGTGTAGTTTATTTAGCTTCTATAGAGCGAGTCTCCCGGTGATTTTTACTCGGGGAAACTCGAGATAGTATTATGAAGTATATTCTGATTTATGTCAGAATAGTTAGTTAGATTAGATAGTTTGATTGGTTGCTTTGGTTGTTAGAAATTGGATGATAGGTTTGTGTTTGAAATTAAATATTTGTTGGATTATTAAATTAACTTTGCTTTTAATTTCGGGGACGAAATTATTTTAAGGGGGGAGGAATGTGATATCCCGGGTTTTTGAGCAATATAAATTTAATAATCTGTATTAATAATTCAATTGAATTGATAATTTTCCTTTATAATTTTAATTTAAATTGATAATTTAATCTTTAAAGGATAATCAATATTTAATCTGGAAATATTGGTTTAAAATTGATAAGATTTATTTTCAAAGCTAATAAAGTTTTAATCTATTTATAATATATATTTTGCTATATATATTGTGAATAGAAATCTTTTGTTTAAATAAAAGATGTATTTTCAAATTGTAATATATATGTATGTATATGTTATGATTTGAAGTTGTATTGAAATTTAATATAATAATTCTCAAATTTATGTTAAAAATATTTCTATTTAAATATATATATGTATATTTGTATATATTGGGATTTTGGTTTGAATTTAATAAAAGTGTTTCAAATTTATATATATATATAAAGTATAATTTGGAAAGTATAATTTAATATAATACTTTTTTTCAAAGGGTATTTGGTATTTTAATTTATATCTTTTAAAAGATAATTAAATTGGATTTAAAAATATATAAGATTTTATTTGTTTTATAATATGTTTCTTTAAAATAGCTTATATATACATATATTAAGATAAGTGTTACTTATTAATAAAGTAAGTATGAAAATCTTTATATTAACATTTAAATTAAATAAAATTTATTTAAAATGTTTAAGGACATGTGTAAGACCATTATAACATATTTACAATTGTAAGCATAAGAACATCTCAAGTTAACAAGTGTCATCATTTAAATTTTATTTTTTTTAATTTTAAATAAATCATAACTTAATTTATAAAGAGTATATTTTTCATCTCTTCAATCTTCTTTTCTCTATTCTCAGCTGTAACGAAAAAGAATTTCAAACTTTCCAAATCCAATAAACATTTTTTTCAAAATCAAAAGCTAAAGCCAAGATTCACCTCTGTTTAAAATTTAAATCCCCTCAAGTAAAAGTCTGTAACAAGTTCTCAATTAAGAAGCAAGGAAACCTGAAATCAAACAAGAATCAAACATCAGTTTTCAAGTGTTTACAATATGAGATCAAGCATGCAAAGATTTCAGATTTCAACTGCTTAGCAAATTAAAATTAGCAGTTTCCAGAGCAAAGCCTGGGAAGAAAAGAAAAATTAAAACCTGGAAAATAAAATCAAATGAAGAAGCAAGCTACAACCAATAACTCAAACAGTTTCAAGTTCAACTAAGCTTCAAGTTAAAGATTCAACTATTAAACAAGCATGCAAGGATTCAAATTACAACAGCAAAGAAATCAAAAGCTTTTTCCAAATCAAATCTAAAGCCTGGAAGTGATAAACTGCTCTGTTTTAAGGTGAGTAAATACTTTTAAAAATAGTTCTTAAAACTTGAAAATTTACTTTGATATATGTGATGAATTGTGCTGTGATAATATATATATATGTTTATATGAATATTGTTTATGAATGCATGTTGGAATTTAGTGAATATGTATACATATCAGTGAGTATATATATGTGTTATATGAATTGAAGTGTGCATGTCTGTTCTCAGGCAAAGATGTGTCTCTGTTTATAAATAACAGAGTTTAAATAAATTAGAAAATTTAAAATTTCTTCATCAAATCTCTTGTAGGATTAGGAATTCAAACAAGCTGTCTACATTTAAAACTAAACTAAGATTTTAAAATATATCTAAGGATGATGGTTTTGAACATCATCTGGGAAAAAGAAGACATACAGTAAACCTAAATATAGTCAGAAAATCAAATGATCTAAACCCACGTTTTGATTTTATAATCTGATTAGTGTTTGCAAATGATGAATTTAGAAAAAGAAATCATGATTTTTAAGATTGGGATGGTCGAGATTTTTCGAGTTGAACAGAAAACTTATTTTAGTCAATATCTGACGAACGATGACGATCTGTGGGTCGAGATTGATGCTAGAGATGGTCGGGGGTCTTGTGATCATCGGAAAAATCCTAATTGGATTTATTAATGATCGAGGTGGCGAAACGATGAGAAACTAGGGTTTATTCTGTATTTGAGTTATCGTTAAGGACGAGATGAATGGTGGCATCAGTGGCTTGTTGTTCACGATCGCGATGGGGGGAAAAGTTCGATGGTGATCGAGGCGATGTTTCAGTGACGTCGGAGGGGCTTCTCGAGGCGGAGTTCGTCGACGATGGAAGGAATTCGGGTGATGGCAATTCCAGATTTCAGTAGCTTTGGGTTCGATTTTGATGTCGAGTTGAATTCATCGAATTGGGTGGTCGGATCGATAGTGGAGGTCATTGGCGACTAATTGATGGACGCGGTGTTGGTCGGAGATAATCGGAATCATCGTGCACGTGCACGTTTGTGCTTTCTAGTTCATTTCGTTGGGGAAGATGAAGGCAACTCGAGTTAGGGTTCGTGCGATAGGATGGTCGACTCGAAGCAGGGGATGAACGTGAGTTTATCGTGTTTTGTTCGGGGCAGTCTCGTGATTTTTTTGGGATTTACTCGGGTGGTTCTGGGTGCTTAACTGAAGGTTTGAATTTGTAAATGTGTTTCGAGTTCAAAGCAAAATAAATAAGTTTTAAGTTATGAAATAATCTTGTTTTCAGAAAATGAATGTTTAATAGGTTTTAAAATATAATTAAGTAATTAAGTTTTAAAGAATATGACAATCAAGTTTTAAAGATGAATATTTGTTAAATTAAATTAAAGGTTAATTACTATTGTAATTAAGGATAATTACTAAATGAAGCAATTTGGGAAAATAAATAAGGTTAATTAATTATTGTTAATTAATGAGAATGATTTGTTAATAAGTAAAGGTTTAATTAAGCTAAATGATTTTCTTACTTTGTATAAGGAGTTAACTAAATTATTTAATTAATTTTAAATGATTAGTCAATTGTTTGGTTAAATTAAATATCAATTAATTATGAATTAATTAAGTGTAAATAATTATTGAAGTAATTAATGCTTAATTACTGAATACAATTAAAGGAAGGAAAATTTACTCATGAAAGTAATTAATTGAAGTGATTAATGGGTAATCATTTAATGTTATCAATTAAGGAATTAATTAATTAAAGAATTAAGAATTATTTAATGATGGGATTAATTACTTGTTAAGGTAATTAGTTAGGAGAGATCATTTAATGAAGTAATTAGAAGATAATTACTTATGTAAGTAATTAAGAGTTAATTACTTAAGTAAATTAATTAATGTGATTAATTAAATGTGTTTAATTTAAGATTAATTACTAAGTAAAAGTAATTAATTAATAAAGTAACTAATTAAGGATTATTTGTTAATGAAATTGATTAATAATTACTTAATGAAGTAATTAAAGATTAATTAATTAGATTAATTAATCAAGGTTAATATAATTAATTAAGAAGTAATTAATTAAGATAAGTAATTACAGGATCGTTAATTACTGTTTAAGATTAATTAAGGTTAATTAATGATTGTAGTTAATTAAAGATTAATTATTTAATTAACTAAAAGGTAATTAATTAATAAAGTAATTAGAGGATTATTAATAAAATTAATTAAGGTTGATTAATAAAAGTAATTAATATAAGTATGATTAATTAATTGTAATTAATTGAGGATTAATATAATTAATTATAGTTAATTGATTAATGAAGGTTCATTAATTATTGTAATTAATGATAGTAATTAAAGGTTAATTACTGAATATGGTTAAGGATAATTACTTGAATGTATTAAAGTATAATTAATCAAGGAGGATTAATTAGGGAAGATCATTAAGAAATGATTTATTAATTTATAATTAATTAATGATAATGAGCAGGATTAAGATAATCCAAGTAATTAAAGGATAGTAATTAATTTAATTAAAGGTTAATTAAATTGATATGGAGTTAATCAATTCTGTTTAGATAATTGATTAATACTGGATGTTTGATATTGGGTGATTGGTTGATATTGGATGATTTGTATCTGATATATATATGATATATGCTGCTTTGTGAGATGAATGTTGATATGAATTATCTATTGTGATAATGTTATTTATCTATCTGTTTATATCATTCAGAATATAAGTTTAAATGTTTAAACCTTTAAACAACTTGGCCTTAAAAGATACGTTTTGGATTTCGATGAGACCGGGATCGGGTTTCCGTATACCGGAATTCCAGGTCTGGAGACCCGAATACCACATCGATCCAAATTTACGATAGGTCGTGAATCTCAAGTGAAGATGAAGATTCAGAGTGCAAGGGTTATTGTCGTTAACTCTGAGGGTGATTCCAAAACGAGTGTAACGAGATAATGCCTTCGGTTTCGTTCGAACCCGGAACGAACTTGTATGGATTGAATGCTTTCAGCACATCGTCAGGCGGACGATGAGCATTCTAAGTGATATGTTCTGATTAAAGGTAATCGTAACCTCAAGCCTCATCAACCGGGAATGGCTAAAACAGGGGAGGTGCAGCAAGGCTTCGTGGGTAGCACCCACTGAGAGCAAGATAGATCCCTGTCTAGAGGTCCCTTTTCTTTTTATTCGGCTTAGTGTGTGGTTGGTCGCGCCAACTACGGGGTTATCTTGTTCGGGATTATCCAGTAAGGGATGGTTCCGGCTTTGTGTTGCAGGGGAGCGGGCGTACTCCTCGGTACGGTGATCTAGGCCACGTACTGTGACGGGCGGTACCCCAGTAGCCCTGCCATTGTATGGAATCCAAACTCCAATAAGTGCCGTACGTATTAGTTGTGCCCAACTATGTTGGAATGTGAGATGTAAGCATTTCAGCTATTTCTATATTTTACTTGAAAACCCTAGACCCTATTATAATAAAATCAGATTTCCTATCAAATGTTTTAGTTAGCGTAAGGTAAAAACTTACCCATGTTTATGTGTGGGAAGTCTTACGTGATACTTTGTTTTTCAAAGGTTTTCAAAGTTAAACAATTTAACCGTTTACTCACACCAGACCCTGTCTGACCCAAGTGTTTATTTTCTGTTTTATTAAACTCTTGGGTACTCAATATTGTATTGAGTAGTCGAGGGATTCAGGTTAGTCTTGACGAATACTGGAGGAGCTGAGGAGCAGGAGGCTTCAGCGTGTAGATATATAAAGTTTCCGCTGTGTTTGTATTAGTCTGTATTGTACTGATGTACTTGTGTTGTATAATAGACAGAAGTTTATAACTGTCTATTCTGTGATGTATAAGTTGTGTACTCTGATGTATATGATACTATGAAATATCTTATGTGATGATATATTTCTCGTTCCGCTGTGAGATTTCTGATGTGTTGTTGTTCTTTCTTCTTTTCTTTTCTTCTTCTATCCCTTTTCTTTCTTCATAATGATGCGACTTTCTGGTCATAGGAAGTCGGGTCGTGACATTATGCCTATTCCATTTTCTCCAAAAACGTCATATTTAATTCTGTAATTAATCTCATTAAATGCATTTATGTCCCCATTTGATTTCTGTAACCTCCTTTTAACTGTGCATTTATTGCCCATTAACATTGCAACCATTATTCATTAATACTGGAGTTACTATCTTTTTTTCATTGCAACCTTCTAACCCTATGATTTATTATGTTATTAATATTTAAACGTTCTAATTGTAATTAATACGAGTACCGACGCATATTTATTACGTACCTTATATATATATATTGTAGATGCAGTTATACGTGTGTGTGTGTGTATTAATTAATTAATTAATTTTTAATTCTTTAATTTTTATGTTAACGAATCTCAGAATATACACTTATGTGTAATTCTACAAAGAATGTTTGTTTCTACATTTTAATATATTGAAGCTATCTTTCCCCAGAAAGGAAATTATCACTATTATAGCTTTCCATAAACTACCTAAAAGTGGGACTTCTACTCGGTTTGAAATTACAAGGAATTATCTTCTTTCATTTTTATTGAAATAGACAATGCAAACTATGGAGAAGGAAATCCGTACTGTGCACATCTCTTTTATTTAGGCATATTCCTTATTATTGAAAAACGACACATTTTTTATACATAGAAGTTAGACAATCTATAGAAATTTACATGGAAATAGATATAACTAAATTTTACATTCAACGCTCCCAATAAATAAAATGTAGAAATTTTACATTCCTAGTCAAACTAGGGCATTCCAGATGAGTACTAAATTATCTACAACTCAACTAACATAAATCTGGAATAAACTTCACAATCTTACTAACATCATACTTCAACATTTTTAAGGATTAATTTCCCAAAATTTCCACATTATGGTTTATATGTCATTTCGTCACAATTAAATAACTTACAGAATATGTAGGTGAGATATCAATTAAATATCTTCGTTTTAAGCCTACAATTGAATGGGTCATGCGTAGGCATATTAATCAAGTAAAATCCAACGACATAAATTTCAGTGTTATATACATCGTATAATTTTCCACTCATTTTTCTAGCTTTGCAAATCTCCAAATCAGAATTCATTCTTTTAACTGACTCCTTTTTCCTTTCCATCCCAAAAATTATGTATAAAAGATATATACATACCCATTAGAATGACAAATCTTATAGGAGATTTGAGTTAAATGGAATTTAGAATTACAGATCTAGATGCATTCATATGTGTCGGGATACACCATGCACTTGAGTATTGCTTAACAATAATACATATATACTGATTGACCCCAAGATTTAGTATTGCTTAACAATACTAAATCGATGCCTCTTATATGAATGCATTCTTTTAAAGCAATTTTTTTTTTGAAAATATAATGCAAACAACCTGTATATACTAGTAGTTATATATGTATGCAAGAGTTCTAAAATTAAAAATCATTCTTTTCACAAAACAAATTCCATACTCCTGTTTAACCAATTTTGCATCCAATCCCTACCATCAAATACCGAACACACAATTATTAACACTTAAAAATTTGAAAATCCAGTTTTCCTAAATCTCTACCTTTATGCTAGAAAAGGAATGTAGATGAAAAATTATACATTTTCACCCTTCTTTTGGATACCAATTCTGTTGTACATTGGAACTTTCTCTTTTGCCCCTAAATTCTTTTCAACTTTTCCAAGTACAATTCGCATATTATTCTTTAAATTTTTAAATAGAATTATTTTTTAAAAAAGTTTTGTTTACTATTAATAGGGTATGGAAATAGAAATTCCAAAATTAAAATAGCTTTTTCCTTATTATTATCATCGATGTTTTATATATTGTCATCCTTACTGAACGGTAAAATTCATATTCTCTAATAGTCGACCCTACCTATGCTAAGCATGTGGCACTTGAAAATAAGAAATTTTCTCATTTTTTGTTAACAATCTTTTCCCCTTTCAATCAAATTTAAAAAATTCGAAAGCATTTAAACACAATTTTTCAAAAGCATTTGCCATTACATCTTTATAACAAATCAAACCACATCTTGATGTAATCTAGATTCAGTCAATGAGTTAATACATATGATTGACCCTAGCATTGCAGAGTTAATAGAAGCTTTTGAAAATATTTTCTTTTATTTCAAAACAACAAATAACACATGAGTATATTTATAATTTTGCTTTTAAGGCATATGGATAGTGACCCATGGTTTCGCAACAACCCTTCCTTTTTCTTCGTTTGCTAAAATTTATTTTTTTCCCAAAATTCTAAAGATTTTGGGATTTAAGCATTCTTTTTGGTTGCTAATTTAATTAATTTTCTAATTTATTTTATAAACTTTCAGCTTTCTTACATTCATCGCTTGTTAAGTTTCATTTAAAGATTTCCTTATTTACCTTATTTTCCATTATGTAGCAATCAAAGCTCATCCGGAAAATCAACATGGTAATAAAATAGAAACGTATCCCATATCATATCATATGCTTTTCAATACCTGAAAAGAGAGAACTAACGATTGCAACCTAAATAACTTAAAAGAAATAATTGCTAGAACCTACCCTTTAACATCAACTGGTGATAATGATGTTGTGGCCTTATCACTTCTTACTTAATTAAGAGGGACATTTCTAGTATGTCTTTCTACCATAACCTATATGTCATAACTTACCTTTTTGGCTTTTAATAAATAAGGTCCATTCATTACTTCAATTATTACAACCGATTATGGAATAAACTATGCATTCCCACACTGGTGCGGATAAGAAATATAAACTATGCACATTTAGAATAACTCAATGAAAAACTGGCTTGGTGGAATAACCTGCCTACCACCTACCTTGCCTTCTTTAACCTTGAATCAACCAACGTCCAATATGTGTGTTTGCCATCTCATTACTCACTTCTCCAATTATATTATTATCCACTTTTAAAAAAAATTCTTGATGGTATTCAAATTTTGGTATTTATCTTCTTTATTTTTGATCTTTCAAGCGAGTATAATTTAGGACTCGTACAATTGTACTTTGATGCCAACCTTTCTTCCTTTATGGGTTCTCCTCATGGCTTTCACACATATCTAATAAAACATTATTAGGTTTGTACCAGTATTTCCTTATATTTTATGGGGATTCTTTGTTGCTATTCTACCAGCATTCATAGCTATTTCATTCAGTCTTAACTTTTACCCCGCTTACCTAGGCGGTCATCCCTCTCTACTCCATATCCAAGTTGGTTTGGTTTTCACCCTTTTTATAAAATTATTAAGCTTCACAGTCATGAAGTACTTAACCAAAAAAATTTATCTTTGAAGACATCGACTTAGAATTTTTTTATTAAACTCAACAATTGCTTGGTTTCCAAGAGGAGCCATGAATTTTTTTTCGTTTTAACCAACTTTAAATGTAGGTATCATTACTTTTAATGCTATAATTTAGGACTTAAGAAGTAAGTTTATTTATTAAGTTCAAAAGCCAATGTTAGTAAACTAAAATGATCCTTTCCTTAAAACAACGCGTTATTTCATTCTTTTCAAATAGTAAGAGTCAAGCTCTTATTACATGAATAGTCATTAAATCAATTTTCAATTTTTACAATAGAGATTTACTTCTTAAAAGGTAAGATTTTTATCTCAATCAATTCATTAACTATTGCATTTAAAGACTCAATTATTATATCAAATCATTTTTCAAAAATACACTGCTATAGTGTTTCTATCATGTCTTTTATAACTTTAAAAAACTGGAATAGATAATGATAACTTTTATCCTATTATTCATGCTATTTCCGCTTTCAACCTTAGCGGAGATTCTAATAGCTTATAAGGGAGACTTTAAAAGGATATGCACAATTACTACACATATTTATGGAAACTATCCATTTTTCCTATTGTTTTTTCTCCTATAATGTTTCTAATTAGATTACTATCCTTATTTTAATAAAATTCCTAATGTTGTCTCTATTTAAATTTCATAATATTTCTACTATTTAATTTCTTCTACCTAAATTGCTCTTATTTTAAATGGCTTCTCAATATATAGCGCTTTTTATTCTTAATTGTTTTGATTATTAGATCATTTTAGTGCACAAGCCTACTGCTTTAGCCTTTGGGCTTTTCTATATTAACATGAAAAGATCACCTACTGTATAAATCTACTTCAGTTGTTTTTCTTCGTATTTTTCTTATACACGAATATTTTTCCTATCTTCATTATTGGGCATTCTTACCCTTCCATTCTCTTTAACCTATTTAAATCAAATACCATTTCCATTTATCCACCCTTTAGAAAGAATTTTAAAACTTTCGAAATTTCAAAAATAGAAAAATCGTCGAGTTAAACATACGCTCTATTTTCCATTTATTTCAAAAAGAAAAAATCTACTTATTAAAAACCCTTTAATTGTAATTTTTAATCCAGCCAGTTTTAAATAGCGCCTTAATTTAAAATTTCCATCCAGGCTTTTTCAAAACAACAACTTTCAAGTGATAGGGTCCTTTTATTTTTAAATAGATTCTTTTAAAACCACTTCAAATATTTTCAAAAGGTATAAAATATTTTATTAAGTTCTTTCACATAGGGTCAGACTTAGAAATTGATTTTAATTGTCCTTTCATTTAGACTTTTCTTCTTTTTCCTTTATTCTTAACCTCTCCTTATTAAAAATATATATTAAAAATCCCGCTATCATCTTGTGGTGGCTAAAGCACACTTTCTTGCAGAAACTTGCTCATGCCTACTTATACCTTACCTCTAGATACTTATTACATATAGGTTCTTAATTCCCATCTATCTGGATGAAACATACATCTTTAATCGGCAATCCATTGATATTCATAATCATAGGGTAGTCAAAGCCCAACAAAGGAGTCAAATATTATCCAGCTTCATGAACCCATCTATATGTTGTCTCATGGTCTTCTTAATTCAATGCCTTATGGTACAGCCTACACCCTATGGGGTAATTGGGGTAGACGTATAAATTTAACTCTATTTATTGTTCCTACTCATAGTTGCCTTATCCATTTTTTAAGGATATGACCGCGACTACTTCTATAGTTGAAATTCATAGAGTTTGGCACTATATATATATAGGTAAAAATAGTTATATGTTCACTTAGCATATCATAATTCCTACGATCGACTATCTTAAGCTCTCATTCCAACTTTAACAACCCACACCTTAATGGGTTTGAATTTCGACTAAAATCGAAATCCAATTGCATTAGGGTACAAATCGTTGGTGTTGGTAACCTGTAATAAAAATAAGAATATCAAAGAGCAAACTCATAGTGGAATAGTAAAATATAATAAAGCATATATACCGACCAGGGTTACTACCTTGGAATCAATATTATTCCTTGAATATCTAGTTGCCTTTTTAGTGCTATGCATGAATGAGAAGACCTCTTAATCTACTATTCATGTCTTGCACCAGTAGCATGTCCCTCTAAATCTATCCTATGGGTTGTAATGAGGAGGGGATCAGAACAACGTTCTGGTGACTGGTAAATTACATACTTTATCCATAACACTAGTTTATGCCAATTAGTTTTTATTCAAGTGTTATGTCTACTATTCATTGGAGTATTAGTTTAATTCCACTTGCACATACAATATATCTAACCTTCTTTGATGTATAACTATATTGTGTGTGTATGTGTGAATAAGCATTGTACTACCCTAAAGGAAACCCCAACCACTTAATACTTCTTAAATAGGGAGGAGGTAGACCCAAGGACCATTTAATATCTTGACCCCAAAGTGGGCCCTCCGTACCATAATCAAAAGTCAACCGGCCTTTGTTACGAAGGTCGATGAGCCCTAGACACGGCTTTATAATTTAATTAGTCGTATTACTAACGCATCTTAAAGACTTATCTAATGGTTAACTTGCCCACTTCTAAAAAACAAACAATTAATTAACTTTGAGGCACTTGCGTATCTCATAACAATTCTATACTAGTAGGAAGCCAAAGTAACCCAAGTATTTGCTAACGATCGCTTAGGACCACTGGTGGTCAAAATCTATATGCTAGCCTTACTTCTAAATACTAGTTTATTAACAACACTGACATAGCCCACCAACCCCCACAGCCAAAATTCCATTTGGATTTTCCTAATATAAGTCAAGGAAAATGCCAAATCTAGTAACTTGGTTTAGAAATGAAGCAGACCCTATTTTCCAATTAGGCACTGTCGTAGGTTATTTAATACTTCTTAAATATGGAGGAGGCGGACCCAATGGCCATTTAATACCTCAATCCCCAAACTAAAACCCTTGACATCCCTAAAGGTACTAAGCATTTAATACTTCAAATCCAAAACGAACCCCTTGTATATTTTCTCCCAAGCCTATTGTAACGACCCAGAATTTTTGATAATTAAAATTCGAATATTTAATTGATTTTAAATATTTATAAGTGGAATTAAGAAGTCGAAATAATTTATTAAATGATATTGGATTTAATTTGATAATTAAATCGATAAATTAATAGTGAAATTCTAGAGATAATTGAATATCGAGTTAATATGATTGAAAATGATTTGTAAAATTTTATTTAATCATACTGGAGTTATAGAAAGGTTTTAGAACTTTCAGAATCGAATTTAGAATTAATTTGTGAAAATCGAATATTTTAATATTTAATTTATCGACTGAAAAATAGCCAATTTTCGAACAGTCTCAGAATTGAACGAGACCAGTTCCATTGCGTTAGTTATTATCGGATTTCAATTTTCGTAGCAATCGGGATTGTCGATTGACCGTGGCAGCTCGAAACGCATCGATATCATTTTAATTTAATTCGTCGAGTTAAAAATAGTCATTTTTTCAAACGGTCTCGGATTTCGACGAAACCAGTTTCATCGGATCCGTAATGTGATATTATTGTAAGATTTCAAATTTCGTAATTTTCGGAATTACCGTTTGTCCGGGGCAAGCCAAAACGCCTCGAAATCTATTTAAATCGGTTTAATTTTAAATCGATCGTTTTGCTCCGTATCTCGCACAGACGATCGAATTAGCTTCCGAAACCTGTTCCATTGCGTTCGGAACGTGGGGTAAACCTTACGAACGTCAGCCGGCACGCTCGAATCGGAGTTCGAAAAAAATTTGATGAATAGTAAATCGTGAAATTTTCTATAAAAGGACCTCCCTCTTCACAAATTTCTAAAACCCTAGGTCAGAAGGTGATAGCCGCCACTTTCATTTCGAAGGCCAGAAAACGTCCTCGTTCATCCTCATTTATCTCCTAATCCGCTAATCGAATCGAAAAACTTCCAACTAGAAGATTGTAGAGGCCAGTGAGTTCTAGATATCCAACGGATATGATCGTATTTGGAGCGGCCAATCAGCGGCAATCTGCGTTCAAAGGCACCGGCTTTGGGCACGAAAAATGAGACAAGGGGTTGACCGAGCTCATTGGAATTTGGGCCGGTGGTGGTGCTAGGCTAGGCGCACGCGGCGGTGGTGACGAGATGGGGTCTGGTGGCTCGTAGGGGGTCGCGTGTTCTAGGGTTTAACGGCGGCATGGGTTCTTGTTTCACGTACTGGAAACGAACGGGGGGGAGAAGAACGTGAGCACGGTCGTGATCTCCCTGTTCAAAAACGTGCGGTCCAGATCTGTTTAGTAAAATGTAATTAAAAAAAAAAAGAAATTGATTTATTATCTCGTTTTAAATTGTACGATGTTTAAAATATCATATCTTTTTGCTGCGAGGTCGGAATGGAACGAAACAAAATGCGTTGGAATCGTATCGTCGAATACTACGCGATGCAACTGAATTGGAAGCGATCGGGGTCAGTGAAAATTTTGAGTGAAATTAAACGTCCGTTTAATTTCATTCGAAATAAACGCTGGAATCAGAATTAAAATCTCGGTGAGATCTTCTCACTCAATTGAATGTGGAATTTTTTACAGTTATTGATTGATGATTGACTGTTTGAATGTGCTATTAGATATAGTAGGATATATATCTATATATAGTAATATATACATATTGGCATATGTATATATTGGATTGATGATTTCCCGCCTCGTATAGCGGATGAGACCCTATTGCGCCGTTAGTAAGCGGATTTATAAAAACCCATATACCGCGATAATTCCGTACTGGAGCGGAATTGGTATTGTGCTAACGTCTGTGGATGCAGGGAAACAGGTTGGAGGGATCCGACTGGATTCCTCACCGTATTGATTATTTACAGATATTTTGATATATTCTGTTATCATATGATGATATATGATATTTGACTGTTGTGATGGACTGATTGGTGTTGTTGCATCATCGGGTTCAGTTTTGAAATGTAAAAATAACGACTTTTAATTTAAAAGGATTTTTAAAGTGATTTGTAGAAATATACGTTTTATTGAAATTTTTGAATTGGTTTATTTTAAATAAATAAATGTTAAAATTTTAATGTTAGTAAATTTGTGATTTTTGTGAAATACGACAAAAATGTTATTTTTGAAATAAATAATTGATAAAGATTATGAAATAGTTTAAATTGGAATTGTTGAAGTATTTTAAACAATTCATATAAAAAGATTTATAAAAATTGATATTTTTATAAATTTAAAATATTGGAATTTTGAAATGAGTTTTATTAAGTGTTAAAGTCAAATAAAATGGATTCCATAAGTGGATAGAAATTTATAGATTTATAAATTGTGAAGTTATTAAATGAATAGATTTTGTAAAACAAAAAGATTTATAAGTAATTATCTTATAAATCGGATTTTGACATTTAGATGAGAAATGAATAGATGTTGTAAATAAATGAATTATAAGTTCTTAACTTATAATATAGACTTCCGGTATATAATTGAGATATATAAGTTGAATTGGATAACTTAGAAATCGAAGTTTTATAAATAGAAATGGGATTTCTAAACATTGTTTTACAAAGTAAAAATCAATAGAATTTGATAAATTAACATTGAAGTTATTAAAGGAGATATATTCGCGATTTTGGACAGCGAATTATCCTTTAAGTTAAATGTGTAGAAATTGTTAAAATTGGGATAGTGATTATATTCACGATTTTGGACAGTGAATATATATTATTGAATGAAATCAATATATTTTGGGAAAAGGAATATCGTTAAATGAAGTTGTTTTAAAAGATGTTTTAAAACGTGTTAAGTATCGAAACATAGATTTCAACATTTATTGTTGAAATCGACGTTTTCGAAAAATAAGGAAATGATGGACTATAACACTGTTGTTATAGTAAATGATTTCCGAAAGGAAATGTTTTGATGTAGTATTGGGATTTATATATCTATCTAAATTTCGAATCCCTATACTAGTGATTTTGAGTCGTCGTAACGATGTTTTACGTAACATTCGTTTTGACTCAAATAAAATGTGTTTAAAGAATGATTTCCTTAAAGAATGAGATATATACTTAATTTTGATTTAAGTATATCGAATATTTTCTAAGTGTTGAAAATAAATGATTTGTGAATTACTTATTTTTAAATAAGTATGGAATTGCTTTTCCAATATGAAATGAACTGTTTTGAGATTTTATCTTCAAAGATAAAATGAAATGTGGAAATTGATTTGAAATTGTTTTCAAACGGTTAAGTGTGGAAATTTTATATCTAGTAAAAGATATTTTTGAAGATAAAATAAATTGGGAAAATTATTTGGAATCTGATGATGTTGCGCATCTTTATTGATAGTTAAATAACCGACTATCAATAATTACCTTCAGATAGGTATTTGTTGTGAATTGGATGAAATTGAATGCCACACTTATTTTTGAATAAACGCTCACTATTCGGGTTAGCCGGGAAAGGACCATGGGGTCGTATAACCCATTCCGAATATGTGATACGTCGTTATGAATCGCATTTGAAGACCGGTGTTGAAGACCGGATATTTTTGAAAACGGAGGGATTACCGTCGAGTTACTCTACATCGACTGATCTTCGATTTAGAGGTTTTATCACCCTTAGTGACGGGAAGTCCTGACGTGATTGAAAATTATCCGGAAATGCAAGGGCTTCGTGAGAAGTGCCTTCGGTTCTGTTCGATCCCGGAACAGACTTGTATGGATAGTGTGTCTGACGTTACAATTTGAGATATAAAGCTGATTCCTTTCAAATACATTTCTGTTGGTGGCGGAGAATTTATTCTCTTAGCTTAACACCCTTCTCTGAGACGTACGAGCTCAGAGGTTATGTAGTTGAAATTTATCAGCGATATATCCCAATTTGGTAACGTGGCATACTGAGTGTTGCTGTGAAATGATCAGTGTTTGATCATTTGTGATATGATCATTTGTTTGATCTTATATCTTTGTGATCATAGGTTGATCATTTTTGTTTGACCCGAAGCAGGGCTTTTTGTAGAAAGCGTAGCTTTGTGGACGAGACTTCGTCGAGCCTCACACCCCGGAAATGGTCGAAACAGGAAGGATGCGGCAAGGTTCTAGGGAGTAGCGCCCCTTAGTGTATGTCATTCCTTCTGGATAAAGGTGGTATCATGGTATGGAGCCCAGATACTTAACCTCTGTGGTTACTGCATTATTTTTCTATGTGGTTTGTTGGAAATCGGGGATCCTCGGGAAGATCGGTGACGATCGGGGGATGGCATACGCGTGTCAGTAGTTACCTATTTTTGCAGAGGTAACCCGGCCTTGTGTTGGCAGAGATCCGGTTAGGTTCTCGGGTCGTCTATTCCAGGGACGTACCCATCGTGGAAAAGGAAGTTCCTTAGCCTGACCATTTGTTGGAAATCCAAAGAAACAATACGTGACTTGTACGGTTTTAGTTGTATTACCTGCTATGGAATGTGGCGGTAACCTGCTATTGAACATAGTAGCTATAGTAGGCATAAGTGCGGAATGCCTATGCTGGCTAAGATTAATATTATACTTTCGAAATATTTTCTACACTATGCACTAATAATAATATCAAAAATGATTTGATTTTGCGTAGTAAGCATCTTTGACTATCATAAGAAGAAATCTCCTCCAATTCTGCGTTTGCATTGTGTGTGTGGTGGGAGGTCTTATGGTAGTCTCATTTTCCAAAAGCATTGCGAAATTTACTTTAAAATTATCCTATTGTTTATTTTAAAGATAAACTGTTTTACGATCTCACACCAGTCACTATGACTGACTCGGAGTTTATTGTTTCCCTTCTAAACTCTGGGTGCCCACCAAATTTCCACACGGGCAGCCTAGAGTTATATTATCAGGATATTCTGGATATTCTGGAGCTTTGGAGATAAGCTGGATGGCGAGACGTAGTATTTGTATCTGATATATTTATTCCGCTGTGTATTCTGTATGAGGACAAGTTATATAACTGTCCATTGTTGTATTGAGTTGTATATTGACTCTGATGATTGATGTATGTATAAAATAATATAGTTCTTTGTTTTAGAGATTATTCATTTATCTATTATATATTGTTCCGCTGCGATGTGTAAGATTCTGATATTGTTCTGTTTCTGTTGCTGTTCTGTTGTTCTTCTTTCTTTTCTTTCTTTTTCTTCTATCTTCTTCTTCTACCTTTTTCTTCTTTCTTAAAACCATAACTTTTCGGGTTTTCGGCACTCGATTGTTCGGCAGTCGATAAAGTGAGTATCGATGTTGAATTTTCGAAAGTCGAAAATTTTCGGGATGTTACAAGTGGTATCAGAGCATATGGTTAAGCGACAACCCTGCTCTGTTGGGTGGTACTCATTAGAGATAGAGTCAGTAGTACTCTAGAATGAGTTTGAGTGTAATAATAGATACGAGTGCGTATTTGTTAGTGAATATAAAATTGTTTTATATTGTGATGATTGGTTTGTTGAGTGGTATATGGATTCTGGTCGGTATTGTCCGTACAACTCTATCGATAGGGATCTCTAAACACTTGAATGGAACAATTCGGCACAGTATTGTTTTGAGTAGGGTAAATGAAATAATTTTACCCAAATCCATTTTTGTATAGAAAAGAAATGATTTTTCTGTAAATTATAATAGTATATGGTTGCATGGTTGTTAGAGGTGATAATATTAATCTATTATCATTGAAATTGAATAAGAAATTGAAATTGTAACTCCAAAGTTAAGAAATAAATCCATGTACGAATGAAATCTGAGAATGTAAATTATAAATGTGATTTGTAATTTGAGACGGAATTCCAGAGAAGTTTTTGGAAATGTTTGAAAAGAATTTGAAAATTTTGGAGATTTGAAAAGTTTAAATCTTTTTGATTTGAAAATGGATTTCAAAGGATTTTGAAAAATGTTTTGAAGGAATGAAAAGCTCTAAACTCTTTTAGGTCGCTGGAAAATAACTTCGATGATGACCGCGGCATCATTGGTGTTCATTTTCGGGTTTCCAAAAGAGGAAATTGCTGCCAAATTGTTTTAAATAGAAGTTGTTTGAAAAGTTTGGATTTTGTTTTGGAAATTCAAATGGAATTTGAATTGTGTTCAAAATGGCTTTGAAATATTGGTAAGACTCTGGGATACCATATTTATGAAATATTATTAAGTTGATAACTTATGCAATTTGAATTGATAGAATAAATTCAACTTAAAGGATGAAGTTAAATTTAAGTAAGTATAAGTGAATCAATTAAATCTAAGTTGAGATTGTGGAATATGAAATCTGGATTTAATATGAATTTTGAATAAGTGAAGAAATTTGACCTTGGTAAAAGTTAAATAGGATTGAAATTTGAATTTTGGATTTATAAGTGGAAATGTAAGTTAAGTTAAACAAACGATGTTTAATGGGATATAACTTAAGTGTTGGTTGGAATTGATTTTGGTGTCGAAGTAAATAATCAAAATGAATTAAATGAATATGAACTTGAGTTATATAAATAAACTTCAACATGAAATGTGAAATGGATTAGCTATTGAACTAATGAATCAATTGAGTGTAAATGTTAATCCATTGAAGAAACTGAATAAATTGAATGTAAGTCAATTGAAATTAAAGGTGTTGAACTAAATTGAATGGAAATCAAATAATAATGGTTATGTTGAATATGCATTGATTGTTTGATGATTGTTAGTTGATTGTATATAAATTCATTAAGTGTTAATGAAGTTGAATTGATAAAATTTGAAGAAAAGTAAAATGAATTCGAATTGGAAATCCAGTTTAAATGACAGTAGATTTAACCAAAGGGTAAATTGAAATCAAATTTTGGAAATGAACAAAAGTGAATGAAACTGGAATTGAAATTGAATGTTGGAAGCAAAATCTGAATTTGTTAGTAGATTAGAATTTGAAATGAATTAGTAATTAAAACTAATTTCAAAATGATATAAGCAGTTATATTGAAAATTTTGTAATTGAATGTAAGAAATGGGTTGAATATATGCAACTAGATATTATGGCTAGTAGGATATACAGGTATAAAGGAAATTGAATTTGATTTCACAGATAATTTGAATGGCTCGAAAAAGGTACGTATTTTAATTTCTATATGAGTTTTTGATGATTTCTTCTCTAGCCGCTTGGCTTTTTCTTTTCTTTTTGAAATCTGAGAGTCCGTAGGGACGTTTTGTAGTCGTACCGTATTAGCCGCGCAAAGGAGACGCTGGCAAATTTTTTCGGAAATTTAGGGCGTTAGAAATTTTTGAGAAATTTTGAAAGTTTAAATTTGAAATTTGAATTTAAATTTGAATTAAAGTAAAGCAATGTTGTTTGAAACTTAAGATTGAAGTTGGAAATTTAGTTGAATTGATAACGAATCTTTAGTAGGAAGATTTGTTTTGATAAGTTGATAAAACTATTGAATGTTGAAAAATAATAGACGAGTTAAGGACCTTTCTTCCTGACTTGTAATTTCGAGGACGAAATTCTTTTAAGGGGGGAAGTTTGTAACGACCCAGAATTTTTGATAATTAAAATTCGAATATTTAATTGATTTTAAATATTTATAAGTGGAATTAAGAAGTCGAAATAATTTATTAAAGGATATTGGATTTAATTTGATAATTAAATCGATAAATTAATAGTGAAATTCTAGAGATAATTGAATATCGAGTTAATATGATTGAAAATGATTTGTAAAATTTTATTTAATCATACTGGAGTTATAGAAAGGTTTTAGAACTTTCAGAATCGAATTTAGAATTAATTTGTGAAAATCGAATATTTTAATATTTAATTTATCGACTGAAAAATAGCCAATTTTCGAACAGTCTCAGAATTGAACGAGACCAGTTCCATTGCGTTAGTTATTATCGGATTTCAATTTTCGTAGCAATCGGGATTGTCGATTGACCGTGGCAGCTCGAAACGCATCGATATCATTTTAATTTAATTCGTCGAGTTAAAAATAGTCATTTTTTCAAACGGTCTCGGATTTCGACGAAACCAGTTTCATCGGATCCGTAATGTGATATTATTGTAAGATTTCAAATTTCGTAATTTTCGGAATTACCGTTTGTCCGGGGCAAGCCAAAACGCCTCGAAATCTATTTAAATCGGTTTAATTTTAAATCGATCGTTTTGCTCCGTATCTCGCACAGACGATCGAATTAGCTTCCGAAACCTGTTCCATTGCGTTCGGAACGTGGGGTAAACCTTACGAACGTCAGCCGGCACGCTCGAATCGGAGTTCGAAAAAAATTTGATGAATAGTAAATCGTGAAATTTTCTATAAAAGGACCTCCCTCTTCACAAATTTCTAAAACCCTAGGTCAGAAGGTGATAGCCGCCACTTTCATTTCGAAGGCCAGAAAACGTCCTCGTTCATCCTCATTTATCTCCTAATCCGCTAATCGAATCGAAAAACTTCCAACTAGAAGATTGTAGAGGCCAGTGAGTTCTAGATATCCAACGGATATGATCGTATTTGGAGCGGCCAATCAGCGGCAATCTGCGTTCAAAGGCACCGGCTTTGGGCACGAAAAATGAGACAAGGGGTTGACCGAGCTCATTGGAATTTGGGCCGGTGGTGGTGCTAGGCTAGGCGCACGCGGCGGTGGTGACGAGATGGGGTCTGGTGGCTCGTAGGGGGTCGCGTGTTCTAGGGTTTAACGGCGGCATGGGTTCTTGTTTCACGTACTGGAAACGAACGGGGGGGAGAAGAACGTGAGCACGGTCGTGATCTCCCTGTTCAAAAACGTGCGGTCCAGATCTGTTTAGTAAAATGTAATTAAAAAAAAAAAAGAAATTGATTTATTATCTCGTTTTAAATTGTACGATGTTTAAAATATCATATCTTTTTGCTGCGAGGTCGGAATGGAACGAAACAAAATGCGTTGGAATCGTATCGTCGAATACTACGCGATGCAACTGAATTGGAAGCGATCGGGGTCAGTGAAAATTTTGAGTGAAATTAAACGTCCGTTTAATTTCATTCGAAATAAACGCTGGAATCAGAATTAAAATCTCGGTGAGATCTTCTCACTCAATTGAATGTGGAATTTTTTACAGTTATTGATTGATGATTGACTGTTTGAATGTGCTATTAGATATAGTAGGATATATATCTATATATAGTAATATATACATATTGGCATACGTATATATTGGATTGATGATTTCCCGCCTCGTATAGCGGATGAGACCCTATTGCGCCGTTAGTAAGCGGATTTATAAAAACCCATATACCGCGATAATTCCGTACTGGAGCGGAATTGGTATTGTGCTAACGTCTGTGGATGCAGGGAAACAGGTTGGAGGGATCCGACTGGATTCCTCACCGTATTGATTATTTACAGATATTTTGATATATTCTGTTATCATATGATGATATATGATATTTGACTGTTGTGATGGACTGATTGGTGTTGTTGCATCATCGGGTTCAGTTTTGAAATGTAAAAATAACGACTTTTAATTTAAAAGGATTTTTAAAGTGATTTGTAGAAATATACGTTTTATTGAAATTTTTGAATTGGTTTATTTTAAATAAATAAATGTTAAAATTTTAATGTTAGTAAATTTGTGATTTTTGTGAAATACGACAAAAATGTTATTTTTGAAATAAATAATTGATAAAGATTATGAAATAGTTTAAATTGGAATTGTTGAAGTATTTTAAACAATTCATATAAAAAGATTTATAAAAATTGATATTTTTATAAATTTAAAATATTGGAATTTTGAAATGAGTTTTATTAAGTGTTAAAGTCAAATAAAATGGATTCCATAAGTGGATAGAAATTTATAGATTTATAAATTGTGAAGTTATTAAATGAATAGATTTTGTAAAACAAAAAGATTTATAAGTAATTATCTTATAAATCGGATTTTGACATTTAGATGAGAAATGAATAGATGTTGTAAATAAATGAATTATAAGTTCTTAACTTATAATATAGACTTCCGGTATATAATTGAGATATATAAGTTGAATTGGATAACTTAGAAATCGAAGTTTTATAAATAGAAATGGGATTTCTAAACATTGTTTTACAAAGTAAAAATCAATAGAATTTGATAAATTAACATTGAAGTTATTAAAGGAGATATATTCGCGATTTTGGACAGCGAATTATCCTTTAAGTTAAATGTGTAGAAATTGTTAAAATTGGGATAGTGATTATATTCACGATTTTGGACAGTGAATATATATTATTGAATGAAATCAATATATTTTGGGAAAAGGAATATCGTTAAATGAAGTTGTTTTAAAAGATGTTTTAAAACGTGTTAAGTATCGAAACATAGATTTCAACATTTATTGTTGAAATCGACGTTTTCGAAAAATAAGGAAATGATGGACTATAACACTGTTGTTATAGTAAATGATTTCCGAAAGGAAATGTTTTGATGTAGTATTGGGATTTATATATCTATCTAAATTTCGAATCCCTATACTAGTGATTTTGAGTCGTCGTAACGATGTTTTACGTAACATTCGTTTTGACTCAAATAAAATGTGTTTAAAGAATGATTTCCTTAAATAATGAGATATATACTTAATTTTGATTTAAGTATATCGAATATTTTCTAAGTGTTGAAAATAAATGATTTGTGAATTACTTATTTTTAAATAAGTATGGAATTGCTTTTCCAATATGAAATGAACTGTTTTGAGATTTTATCTTCAAAGATAAAATGAAATGTGGAAATTGATTTGAAATTGTTTTCAAACGGTTAAGTGTGGAAATTTTATATCTAGTAAAAGATATTTTTGAAGATAAAATAAATTGGGAAAATTATTTGGAATCTGATGATGTTGCGCATCTTTATTGATAGTTAAATAACCGACTATCAATAATTACCTTCAGATAGGTATTTGTTGTGAATTGGATGAAATTGAATGCCACACTTATTTTTGAATAAACGCTCACTATTCGGGTTAGCCGGGAAAGGACCATGGGGTCGTATAACCCATTCCGAATATGTGATACGTCGTTATGAATCGCATTTGAAGACCGGTGTTGAAGACCGGATATTTTTGAAAACGGAGGGATTACCGTCGAGTTACTCTACATCGACTGATCTTCGATTTAGAGGTTTTATCACCCTTAGTGACGGGAAGTCCTGACGTGATTGAAAATTATCCGGAAATGCAAGGGCTTCGTGAGAAGTGCCTTCGGTTCTGTTCGATCCCGGAACAGACTTGTATGGATAGTGTGTCTGACGTTACAATTTGAGATATAAAGCTGATTCCTTTCAAATACATTTCTGTTGGTGGCGGAGAATTTATTCTCTTAGCTTAACACCCTTCTCTGAGACGTACGAGCTCAGAGGTTATGTAGTTGAAATTTATCAGCGATATATCCCAATTTGGTAACGTGGCATACTGAGTGTTGCTGTGAAATGATCAGTGTTTGATCATTTGTGATATGATCATTTGTTTGATCTTATATCTTTGTGATCATAGGTTGATCATTTTTGTTTGACCCGAAGCAGGGCTTTTTGTAGAAAGCGTAGCTTTGTGGACGAGACTTCGTCGAGCCTCACACCCCGGAAATGGTCGAAACAGGAAGGATGCGGCAAGGTTCTAGGGAGTAGCGCCCCTTAGTGTATGTCATTCCTTCTGGATAAAGGTGGTATCATGGTATGGAGCCCAGATACTTAACCTCTATGGTTACTGCATTATTTTTCTATGTGGTTTGTTGGAAATCGGGGATCCTCGGGAAGATCGGTGACGATCGGGGGATGGCATACGCGTGTCAGTAGTTACCTATTTTTGCAGAGGTAACCCGGCCTTGTGTTGGCAGAGATCCGATTAGGTTCTCGGGTCGTCTATTCCAGGGACGTACCCATCGTGGAAAAGGAAGTTCCTTAGCCTGACCATTTGTTGGAAATCCAAAGAAACAATACGTGACTTGTACGGTTTTAGTTGTATTACCTGCTATGGAATGTGGCGGTAACCTGCTATTGAACATAGTAGCTATAGTAGGCATAAGTGCGGAATGCCTATGCTGGCTAAGATTAATATTATACTTTCGAAATATTTTCTACACTATGCACTAATAATAATATCAAAAATGATTTGATTTTGCGTAGTAAGCATCTTTGACTATCATAAGAAGAAATCTCCTCCAATTCTGCGTTTGCATTGTGTGTGTGGTGGGAGGTCTTATGGTAGTCTCATTTTCCAAAAGCATTGCGAAATTTACTTTAAAATTATCCTATTGTTTATTTTAAAGATAAACTGTTTTACGATCTCACACCAGTCACTATGACTGACTCGGAGTTTATTGTTTCCCTTCTAAACTCTGGGTGCCCACCAAATTTCCACACGGGCAGCCTAGAGTTATATTATCAGGATATTCTGGATATTCTGGAGCTTTGGAGATAAGCTGGATGGCGAGACGTAGTATTTGTATCTGATATATTTATTCCGCTGTGTATTCTGTATGAGGACAAGTTATATAACTGTCCATTGTTGTATTGAGTTGTATATTGACTCTGATGATTGATGTATGTATAAAATAATATAGTTCTTTGTTTTAGAGATTATTCATTTATCTATTATATATTGTTCCGCTGCGATGTGTAAGATTCTGATATTGTTCTGTTTCTGTTGCTGTTCTGTTGTTCTTCTTTCTTTTCTTTCTTTTTCTTCTATCTTCTTCTTCTACCTTTTTCTTCTTTCTTAAAACCATAACTTTTCGGGTTTCCGGCACTCGATTGTTCGGCAGTCGATAAAGTGAGTATCGATGTTGAATTTTCGAAAGTCGAAAATTTTCGGGATGTTACAAGCCTATAGACAAACATATACTCCTCCCCCATGGTTCTTATAGTTGGAGTTGTCCCACATCAGTAGTATGTATACACAACTGATGGTAGTCTATAGGTGGAAGGTGGACTTCTGTTGTGTAACTCTACTGGCCTCCATTCCTAACCCATACGAAACCAAGTCATTTATAATTAACATAAATATCGGGCTTGGCCCATTAATTCATGGTCGTCATAAACGTATTATTGAAGCTATATAATTTCTACTATGAAAATTATTAAGCCTCTTAAGTTCATTTATTAGTACTCATTTATTTACTTGCCATGAACTTATTCTTATCTTATACGCTTACTTCCTTTATTCTTCATTTTCATTTATGTCACTTAAATGTCATTTAATTTCTACACTTATAATTAATTTTCCTTTATAAATGGTCATCATTATTCAAATTAGACAACCGCTAATGACATTTATTTATTTGTTTCAAATCTAACTTACTATGCCTATTTCGTTTTCTAAATAATTGTCATATTTAATTCTGTAATTAATCTCATTAAACGCATTTATGTCCCCATTTTATTTTTCTAACCTCCTATTAACTGTGCAATTATTGCCTATTAACATTGCAATCATTATTCATTAATACTTGAGTTACTGCCCCTTTTTCGTTACAACCTCCTAACCCTATGGTTTAATACGTTGTTAATATTTAAACATTCTAGTTGTAATTAACATGGGTACTGATGTGTATTTATTTATTATGCTTTATCCTTTATCATATTTACTTATTTAATTAGTAGACGTGGTTATATGTGTATGTGTGTATATATAACTCTTTAATTTCTACATTAAGGAATCTCATAATATACACTTATGTGTAAATTCTACAAAGAGTGTTGGTTTCTACATTTTAATATATTGGAGCTATCCTTCCATAAAAAAGAAATTATTACCGTCATAACTTTCCATAAACTATCAGAAAGTGGCCCTTTTGCTTCGTTTGAAATTACAAGGAATTTTCTTCTTTCATTTTTATTAAAATATATAGTGCAAACTATAGAGAAGGACATATGTACTTTACACATCTCTTTCATTTAGGCACATTCCTTATTATTCCAAATGACGCACTTTTATACATAGAAGTTAGACATTTATGGAAATTTACATGGAAATAAATGCAACTAAATTGTACATTCAATGCTCCCAATAAATTAAAATATAGAAATTTACATTCCCAGACAAATTAGGGCATTCCAAATGAATACTAAACAATTTATAATCTAATTAACCTAAATTTGGAATAAACTTCACAATCTTATTAACATCATACTTTAAAATTTTTAGGAACTAATTTCCCAAAGTTTCCACATTAGAGTCTATATGTCATTCTATCACAATTATATAACTTACAAAATATGTAGGCAATATTTCAATTAAAAACATTCATTTTAAGCCTACAATTCAACGGGTCTTGTATAGGCATAATAATCAAATAAAATTCAACGATATAAATTTTAGTGTTATATATATATCATATAATTTTCCACTCACATTTTCTAGCTTTCCAAATCGTCAAATCTGAATTCAGTCCTTTAATTGACTCTTTTTTCCTCTCCAACCCAAAAATATGTATAAAAGATATATACATACCCATCAGGACTATAGACCTGAGAGGAGATTTGAGTTAAGTGAAATTTAGAGTTATTTATATAGAGTTCACTATTTTCATAGAATTGATTCACTCCTTCCCGTCCTCTCTTTTATTTTCTTCCATTCTCCAATGCATGCGCGCGCACACACAGATATATATATTATAGTATTTTTATAATTTTTGAAAATAGTAGAGAAGGGAAAATGGTAAAGCTCTGCTACCCTATTGAGAATATATGAGAAGAAAAGTAAGGCGTTAGGCCTATTTTTATAAGCACTCAAATCAATTGTATACGTTAGATTAATATTTATTAAATACGGATTGTTAGGCCAAGGTTCAACCCTAGCCGCCATAACTTGAACCGGTCGACCGCTCCTCATAGGCGGTCGACCACTCCTCAAAGACGGTTGACCGGACCAACGAGGCTACCGACCGATGGTGGTCCAGCATTTATTATTATTTATTTCCTTAGTTGAATTCCTTTTTAATTATATTTGATCGGAAAAATTCAAACACCGATAACTTCTTCATTTAAACTTCCATCACAAAACTTTATATATAAAAATTACTTAGAAAATAACTACGAACACAATGGTGCAAGTTTCGTAGCCAAATTATGACGTTTGCTCAAATTAAATTCTGATCTTTAATAATTATTTATTAATTCCTTTTAATTAATTATTGTTTATTTTACGGGTTGCTATACTTACCCCTCTTATCAACACCGCAGCTAGTCCAATAACACGGGTGTATGTGTATACCGTGAACTCCTCATTCCTACTCAGAATGGTTAACATAGGTGCACTCGTCAATCTCTCCTTAAAACTAATGAACGTGTGCACTCACCTCATGTCTTAAACAAAAGTTTGATTCTTCTTCATCAAATTGGTTAACGATGTGGCTATCTTAGACAAGTCCTTGTTAAAATGCCTATAGTATCCTTATGGTACACGGAAACTCCTCACATCTATAGCATTCTTGGGTTATTTTCAATCCTAGGTAATTACAACTACTGCAAGATCCATAACAATGCCCTGCCCAGAAACAACATGACCGAAAAATCGTGCTTCCCTCTTTAAGAATTGACACTACAAAAACATTTTGTTCAAATCGATGCTTCCTCAATACCTCAAGCACAATCCTCAAACGATCCTTATGTTCTTCCTTCGTCCTAGAATAGAAAAGGGTATCATCCACAAACACAAGCAAAAGCTTATTTAGTTAATCCCTAAAGACGTGGTTCATAAGATGAACAAAGTATATTGATGCGTTGGTTAGCCCGATGGCATAACCAACCACTCATAAAATCCAAATGACGTACGAAATGTTGGCTCATCTCTCTCTCTACTCATAGTTGGTCCCGTTGCTAAGTCCAATTAAGAAAACATCTTCGTACCATGGAGCGGATCCAACAAGTTATAATATGTGGGAGTGGATACTTTTTCTTCTTTGTCACCATGTTCAGCTCATGGTAATCTATACACAATCTCAAAGAGCCATTTGCATTTATAGCAAATAATATAGGTGTTCCCTACTTAGATATACTCCATGAATGGATCCTCTTCTTAATAGGTCAATCACTTGCACACCTAGTTCTTTCTGCACTTTAGGCGCTATACACCTCAATAGCATAACAATCGGTCTGACATCCTTCACCAAGTTAATATGAATCTCGATCTCTCTAAGTAGCGGTAATCCAGTCACATTTTGAATATGTCCAAGTACTCCTTCGCTATCGGTATTGATGAAAATATATCATGCGGGACCGCGAGCAAATATAGAAACCTAAGCATTACCCCATTGCCTTGTAGGTACCTCAACATTACATCCACTCATCATCCATACCAATCGTCACCATCAACCTCTCACAATCCACCACGACCGTATGTTTGAAGCCAATCCATCATTTTTATAATATCGAACCCCACAAACCCAAGTACAAAACAATCACAGACAGTCATACATCCATGACTCGATGGAACTATATCATAACAAATCATAAACAAACTAGCTGAATCTCTCACATGATTCGACATAATCAAGGGTTTAACAACTATCTCTAGTCTCAATCCCAGTCTATCTATCAAGTCACTAGATATAAAGGAATGCAAAGCCACTGTATCAATCAATACATGTATAGGTATATCAAAAATAGAAAGCATGCCCTGAATCATAATGCCCTTTCCCTTCTCCTATGCCAATAGAGCACTCGACAAAGTAGGAATAACATTCAACGCACAAGCAAACATAACATGCTTGCTTCTAGGTGGTTTGGACAGTCCTTCTATAAATGTCCATACTTACTACAGTTGTAGTACTTTCTCTCTACACTTTTATAGTTGTCGCTAAGATGACCCTTCTCTTCACATTTATAGCATGAAAGGTCACATTTTCACTTTTTCCGACCATCTGAAACTACTATTTTTATTATTCCATTTTCTCTTCCCATCACCGTCACATTGCATTTCAGAATCTTATGTTCAAACAATAACATCCTTCAGCTTTGGGTAAAGACTCGTGCCTAAAATCCCACTCCAGGACCTTCTCAAAGGTATCATCAATGTGGTCGAACACTTGTTCATCGAGATAGTCATTCAATCTAGTAATGTTGTAAATTCTTTAATGTAGTGTCAATAAAAGATAAGTCGTACTTCAGCAACATGTTGAATTCAGCTACATAATTCAAGATGGTCATATCGTAGTAACTCAAGTCAGCAAATTTATGGAACAAAACTTACTTTTGAGCATCCTATATGAATTTCTCTTCACACCTCATTATAAAATGCTTCCAAGTAGTCTAATCCATGGGAGTAGTAAACTTGACGGCATTCCACCAATCCATCCCTAGCCTTTAAAGCTATCTAGAAGCTAACTTCCTCTTTATTGCATCCTCTAATTATAAATCCTCGAAGAAACTTTCATAGGTATCTATCCACTCTTGGACTTCTATGGCCAACTTTGTTCCAAGAAATGGTTTGTCTCCCAGGCTATTATAGTCCCTATTCATTTTAGCAAAGTCGACCATGGGTGCCTGCACTTGAGCTTCACCATCTCTAGCATTAGGAGCAACTTGAGCATTTTAAACCATGTTTCGCACCATCTCAACGAACATGTTCTGCAAATCGAGGTTAGCCATCCCCGAACCTGCTACCTTATCAACTATAGAGATGTAGTTCCTAAAAGCATTTCTAGTATGCTGGCTCATTCTTAATCTATAATAAGAATGACTAGTCTCTCATGAACAAAAACCGTGTCAACTGTACTCGTATGTGCAATGCAACTTATAGACTATATACACTACTATATAGTTTTGAAAATCAAATACATAACAAGTACATCTTAGGCTTGATCCATTCTAAGGTATTCCATTTATCCTATCTCTAATGGACCTGCTTAGGAGATATCACCATAGACTTTATTTAACACCTAATTCCCTATGATAATCCATCCTAGGCTCTGATAATAAATGTGACGACCGCCCTACATCTCCATAACCAATATAACTTGTAAAGTGCACTACAATTGTACCCGATCAATGTAGGATGATAGTCAAGGCCATAAAGTAACAAAAATTCAAATCACAGAAACTATAGAACATCTCATAGCAGATAGACAAAATATAGTAATCAAATAGATGTAAAACAGAGAAGACGGTGTTATAATCAAATGAACCATAAATAAGAACATCAGAGTGCAACTGGTTTACAAGACTATACAAAACATAAATAATAAAGTTTATACATCCCAAATCTCCAAATAAACTCTAATAACTGTCTCTAAAATAATGCAAGTACTTACATAGCTTGGTAGTACTGCATAGCGAAATATAAGAGATACTAAGCTCCAAAATATATGTATATAAAAACATAGTCTCATGCTCGTACCCTATACAACTACATGGTCTATCCATACCTGTTGTCCCTAACTACTCATTTGATAGTACCAAAGATAATAAGAAGCAAATTATAAAACCTCAAGTTAGACAATAGTCTGGTATGAGCGATATCTAATCTCAAAATAATATTAAAAAACTATGTATAGTAATAGCACATGGTGTATGTAGAACCATACCTGACCTATCTCTGCATCCAACAAGTTAGCATATAAACACTATATATGTTAAACTACTAACACATATAGGCATATTACATTAAGTACAATATAGATGTAGGGTTATAACACAACAATATTACATCCATATCAAGCACACAAAAAACATATCAACCATTACACAATCTTGCATCTCTCACTTAAGTGTCATTAGATATACGATAACTCTTATGACCCATAGTGGTGGCTGGCGAATACTCAACATCGTAGATGCTCAACTCATGCCCACATAAATGGCTAGGGACTGGACACACATGGACGTCCAAAATATAAGCACATAAATATACCCTAGATACACACAGACTACCCTGTCCCAACACAATGAGCATCACATTCCTTAAAGTTATCCATCAATCCCTTGGAACATGTACTGATAATAGAACCACCTCTTGTTCTATTCCATAAACTATCACATAAAACTTGTCTGCTCGGTCTAAAACCAAATGCCATAATCACTCATCACATTGATTCGTTGAAGTCACTTCACTTCCTTGGTTGTTAAACGAAACCCCTAAGTCTCTTCAAGTTGCCTCAGAGTTGTCCATCCTTGCTCCAAGCCAACCTCCAAAACCCTCAAAGCATCCCTAAGGGAAGCCCAAAGTTTCCTATAAGAAAGCCCGAAGTCCCATACTGTGACGGCCACCCTACACCTTCGGTACCCAATATACATGTATAATGCATTGTGGAGGTACCCGGCCGATGCAAGATAGTAGCAAAAGGTGTAAAGTAACAAAAACCAAGCACAGAACCTATAGAATATCTCGTAGTGCACGGACAAAATATAATATAATAAAATGGATGTTAAACATGCGAGACTGTGATATAATCAAATGAACCATAAATAAGAACAATACAGTGCAATAGGTTCATAAATTATACAAAAACCTAAAATAATAGTGTTTATACATCCCAAATCTCCAAAATAAACTCTATAACTGTCTCTAAGATAATACAAGTACTGGTATTGCTCCGTAGTACTGCACAACGGAACATAAGCGATAGTAAGCTCCAAATATAGGTATATGAAAGCGTTGCCTCCTTCTTATACTCCATACAGCTCCATGTGCTATCCGGGCCTATTATCCCTAATCTACCTATTTAAGAGTACCCGAGATAATAAGAAGCAAAGTATAAAACCTCGGGTCAGACAATAGTTTGTTGTATTCGATACACCATCTCAATTATACTATTAAAAATCATATATAGTAAATATGGGCATATGGTATGAAAAAATGTACCCGAAATATCCCTGTTTCTAAGTAGTTAGCAGATAACAGTCGATATATGGTAATCCACTATCACAACCATATAAATGTACTATAATCGAAGTACAATGTCTAGTGCCTAGGTATATGATCGAAAATACCTACATCATGTGACACCCTAGAGTGATAAATAGCCATGACAAACATCGCATTCATCATACAATCCTCGCCATCATCATATGTGTTGGATATATGATAACCTGTATGGCATAATCGCGAACTAGGGACCTAATCATAATTCCGGCTTCATTGGTGCTCGAAACCATGCCACTCCAAAAGGCTAGGAACTAGGCTCACGATCGCAAAAGACCTGGGTAATCTACTATTGCAAGATCCGAACACAATTACAAATCCAGGTGGGCGTCCCCACATACACCTTCTCCGCGAGCACACTAGAAACTTCCAAGTTATCAACGATACCTTTGCATGTGTCTCTATAATGGAACTCAATTGTTATTCCATCACGGCTATTCCTATAATAGGACACAGTCACAAATCCTACTCATAAGCCCCCATCATTGAACTTGTCCTTATGGATTACCATCATGACTCCCACTATTAAGTCGCCATCTTCGAAACACCTCTATAAATCCATCTTAAGTTGTAGAGCCATCGTACTAAGGTCCTGAAGTCGTCATCCTCAGCATTATCATGTCGAAGCGTTAGCCATCACTTTACTACTCGCCATATGAGATCTAAAGTCATCCCGAGTCATTTGGAGTTGCCTACTTCACTCCACATTACCCTCAAGAACACGCTACAAAGAAATCCCTAAAGCATTGCTACACCATGACAAAAATTCCTCAACCTCATCCTCTATTCGGTGACACCGAACCAGGCTCGAAGCAACACTTCTCCCGGCCTAAAGCGACTAACTTCTAACTCAAAGCCGCCCCGACATGCCATGATGCACCCCGAGCACCCTTCCATGTTCGGTACCCGGGCGTAACTCCACCGGATAGCAAATGTTGTCTGCTCCTTGTGACATCACCAGACAGCAAATGTTGTCTGGTCCCAAATGACACCATCAAACAGCAAATGATGTCTGGTCTTTCATGTCACTATCGGACAGCGAATGCTGTCCGGTCTTCTATGTCATCACCGGACATCAAATGTTGTCAGATCTTCTCCATTATCAAACCAACCTCACTTCCGAGCCAACTCCTCCCAAGCCCAAAATCCAAAACGAACCAACCAATGTCGAATCAAGCACCACCGAACCAAAATGCTGTAGTGTCTCCAATTTTCAATTTTGCACCGATTTCACCGCTATGCTCTATTTATCGATCCTTGTGCATTTTGTATGCAATAATATGGCCATTAACAACCTCGAGTCAATCAATCAAAGCTTGATTTCACGGTTCCTAAATTTAAGTCGCTCCGATGAGCATTTTCAACCATGCATGCATACAAGAAAATACCATACTTGCACTAAGCAACATTCAAACAAATATACAACAATTCATGGAAAATTATCCTATAATATGTCTCTAACATTACTTAACACACATTAAGGCAATCATACATCAAATTAACAAGATTAGAACACTTTAAAATATTTTAAGTTCGTTTTTACTTCAGGTTTCACTTTAAAACAGTCCCAAGAATAATTTTGACTTCAAAATGGGTTAAGAACATGTCAAAACCTATCGATACATATATAATAAAATGAGAGATGATAAAATACTCTCCAAAACCCCTAAAATCCAAGTTTTGAACACAAAGCGAGGAAAATCCAAAAGTCAACAGCTATGCCTCAAGTTTTCTCCTCCAAAAATGTATATTTGAAGATCTCTAATGAATCCCTTGGCTAATCTATCTTTAATCTATTATTAGACTTAATTTAGAGGAGAAAAAAAGGTTTTGGATGTAGAATGAGTTAATGGGAGCTCAGATCTATTTAAGAAGTGGTAAAAGTGATTTGGGAATGATGGTTCAGCCTATTATGGCATCCAAACCCAAAATGAGTTAGTGGACTTGCCCCCAAACTCACTAATTACCCGCTAAGCTGCTCCAAAAACAGCCAACCTTCAAACAGCCATATCTACTAGTTAAAAAGTCCAAATCGCTATTATGACTGCTCAACGGAAAGGAAAACCATTGTACCTTTCCAAAGGAAGTGTCATGGATGCTAATACGGCTTCTATGAAAAGTTATAGCCATCACAAATGTTCAGGGGTAAAATATTTCAGAAAAATTCTAAAGATAGAAATTTCATTAATAGACATTACCCAAAGTTATGGAATCATACAATCTGATATGAATTTAAAAATAATATTTTATGATCCTCTGATATATAAAATAAGAGTCGTTACACTCTCACCTCTTTAGGAATTTCGCATATGAAATCCTCAGCACAATCAAGGTAAAATCAAATATAGCCACCATGCCTAACACCTATGAACAAACATATCAAACATCGAACATGCACACAAAAGCAGATAATGATATCTACTTCTACCCTAGCATTTAGGACACTAAACTACCCTATATGATATCGAAAGTGAAAGTAAATGCGATAAATAGAAGTCTCACCAAGTAAAGAACTCCGAATAAGCAGTCCTAATGCTCTGCTCGGTCTTCCAACTACAATCACCTTCGCTCTCACTCTAATGAACCCTCACCAACTCTACCATCTTCCTCCTAAGCTGCTTTGTATCATGTCTAATGATACAAATAGGCCTACGAGATCTCGAAACTTCTGGTTCAATCTCGATATCATCAAAATAGTTCAGTTGAACTGTTATGCCTAAGTTTGTGCACAAACTTCCGCAAATAAGATACATGGTTTACGTTGTGCATGCCTGCCATCTTTTGAGGTAAGTCGACTCTGTAAGCTAGGTTCACAGTCCTCTCAAGTATTGAAAAAGGATCTCGGCGCCAACTTCCCATTAGTACTAAATCAAACAACATTCTTCAATGGAGAGATCTTTACAAATATCATATCACCGATGGAGAAAGCTAAGTCATGTCTTCTCCTATCAGCGTAGCTCTTCTTTCTATCTTGAGTAGCTTTCATCCGTTTAATGATCCAAAACTACTATAAATAGGGGTCTACTCCTATATAAGAAGAGACCTTTTCTTCCTCATATTCATTTGTAAAATTAAGAAAATTGTAAGAGATCTATTTGAGAATTCATGGACATTTAGGTCTACTTGAAATTAATGATATTTGACCAAGGACAAAAACAATTGACTCTTTGCATACTTGATAGGATGACTATTATATTAGTTATTGATGTTTAGTTTTCTCTTTCCTTGTAACGGTCCAGAATTTCAGTCATCCAAATTTTGAATATTTAATTGATTTTAAATATTGCGAATTTAATTTTATAAGTCAAATAACTTATATTTCAAATATAGCGATTTATTGGATAATTAAATTGTTAGATTTAATATTTGAAATTGTTTAAATAATTGAATCTTTAATTTAATGTGGATGAAAATGATTTCTAAAGTTGATTCAAATTCTATTTGAATAAGAAGGAAGATGATAAACATTTAATTTGGATTTAAAAGTGAATAAATAGAAATTAGAAATTACTCGTTTTAATTAACGTGTAAAAATAATCTTTTTTGGCACTGTCTCGGATTTCGACGAAACCAGTTTCATTGAATCTGTAATAGTGAATTATAGTATGTTGTTGAATTCTGTGGCGATTGGACGTATCGTTTGGTCGTGCTAGTTTGAAACGCGTAGAAATTAATTAAAAGAATTTTAATTAAATTAATTTATTTAAAAAGCTAGCTTCTGAATATGATGGAATTGGCTCCCGATATATATTCTATTGTGTTTAGAATAAGGGTATAACATATAGAACGCCAGATGTCATACTTCGTTTAGAGTTCGAAATTTTCACGGATGAATAGTGCTGGGTTTATTTTCTATAAATAGCCTCAACTTCCTTTCATTTGCAAATTAAAACCCTAAACCTAATTTCAGCCCCCATTAAAATAAAACCATCTGATGGCCATCGTCGATCGGAACCTCTAGGTGCCGAATTAGCCTTCGACTTCAACTAGGGAAATGTAGAGTACGTCCATACAAACTTCTTCAACGGTTGGATCGAGGCAAGGTGGCTCGACGTGGTGGCAAATTGCGTCCATTCACCGCCTTTTGGGTTCAGGTGGGGGAGTTTTTCGCCCATACGCGCGCATGGCCATGCGGTTGGTGCCAGGTCGATGGGGAGGTAGCTCATGTGGAGGCGTACAAGGCGGCGATGGCAGCGAGTCGTGAGGCGCGCGTTCGAACGATCGAAGCGAAGAAAGAAAACGCGCATGGGCCTGTAGCCTAGAGGGAGGAAGGAGAGTAAGTTAATTTTTAAAACTTATTTTATTAAGTTAATTTAAATTTAATTATTCGAATGTTAAATAATCTGTAACTTGTTCGTACAAGGTCCGTTTCAAGCGCGACAACTTGCGTTGCGTTCGTATCAGCGAGCACTATGGATTGGACGAATTCGAAGCTAATAGGAATTTTGAGTTAAATTGAACGATCGTTCAATTTTAATTCAAACCGGAGCACTTTTGCGATTTCTGGTATTTTTGTGAATTAACTCACCTCGCTTTACACAGAATCATAGATACAGAGTATTACAACAATAAGCAACAGAATGGATAAATAGTAGTTCATGAAGCTACTATATAAACTTCAGAGTTTAAAGAAAAATACAACAGAACCCCGTTTTGTTTATATTCCAAGGGCAGAATGGGTATTTCACAAGTCGTGGCAGAGGCCGTGGTGGCCCACAAGGTTACTACAGAGATGTTCACTACCAGCAACAGCGCCCATTTCAGAATGGTGGTGGCAGGAAAGTGCTTGCTGTTAACTAATTGGAGGTGCATATAGTTCTCGTTTGTTGTGGCTGTTTTGGTGTAATAGAAGAAATATGGGGGGTTTATTTAGGTATAGCGGTATAGGATTTACGGGCATTTGACCTTTTCTTTTTCTTTTTTGGGATTTTTTAATTTTAGACCAGTGATGGTTTTTTGGTTTTCAAGGTTCAAATGAAACTTGAAAATTATGAAGGTGAAATGAAATTGCTGTTATTCTGGTTAAAAAAAAAGATGACCCTTTATATACGAATCCCGCCTCGAAGTGGTTGATTTTATTTTTATGATTATATGTTGTATGTGATGCAGGGAGACATGTTGGAGGGATCCAAAAGGATTACTCACCACTATTGATTTTATTTTCATATATATGCTGATATATGATGCGATGAATGCCATATTTGACAACATAGATATGTTTTGCTTATTTAGTGCTATGGTAGCACTGGGCCTTATTTTCATATTTCAAAATATTAAAAATGATGATTTTGTTTTAAAAAGGATTTCGAAATGATTTTGTGTAACGACCCGGTATTTTGAACCGTTAAAATCGACAATCATCCAATCATGTCAAAATTGAATTGCTCAAAACAATAGATTGTTAATTTATATTTGGCCAGACTTAACATATACAGTAAATAAATCGATCACAGAATCATAGATACGGAGTATTACAACAATAAGCAACGGAATGGATAAATATTAGTTCATGAAGCTACTATATAAACTTCAGAGTTTAAAGAAAAATACAACAGATAACTCGAATACATAGAAATTACTAATACAGATGCCAATGACAAGTCTGAACAAACCAACTGGAATAAACTGAAGTAACTGGAAAGCTGAATAGCAAAAAACATATCTTCAAGAAAAGCTTCAAGCTCCAAAGGTGAGTCTCAAATGTTGTGACACTCAGTCTGACCCGAGCATAAAGCAAAACACAAAACACTCGAGTCAGGATTAACATTCTTATACCAGTAAGTTCAACTCAAGTGAAATGTCAACTGAAATACAAGTATGTTTGGGATTTCCATCCTCTAAGGATCCGTGGAACTATCTACTATGTAGTAATATACGCTATTATAATATGTCTATCGGTAAAGTAAAGTATTAAAATAGCGTTAAGGCGTTACCCATATCCCCCTTAACACATTTTATATATTCCCATAGTCTATACAATGCCGTAAGCTCCACCAAACCGGTGGTTTACCCAAAGGACACTCCATAGGTACGGTACAAAACAAAATCGTAGATTGCGCGACAGGGCATGTGAACACAGAACGCGAGGCAATGCCAGGGTAGATATACCGTCTGCGGATCCGGACTGGTAGGAACGCATAGCAGCTACTACCACCCACCTCGAGACACACTCCTAAATCAAAGGTGCACCCAATCAAATCACAAAGTAATAGAATGGTATCGAGGAAATGTGTCCGATCGGAGGAATGACCTCACTTGGCCCGGCATGGCTCCTATTTTAGTCACATCTAAGCCGACTCACGGGAGTCATGGCTACGTAAATACCTCATATAATATCATTCACCAAACCATCCTACTTCGTTCTGGAATCTCCACCACGTACACAGTTGTTAAAGTGGTTTTCGGTATTGGCAGAGAGTATGACAATATCCGATTTCGGTCTCTTTAACAACCAAACGTTATTTCACAATGTGGTCATTTTATAAAATCGCTTTTGTAATCATTTTAAACAGTTCATACTTCATATCAAAATATTATATTTAAATCCATTAAATCTAAATCATAACAGTTCCAACATACAAAGTTTAAACATTGAAAATAGTTTTTATATATATTTTGAAATAGTTATAAATTAAAATAGTTTATATTTGAAAATATTTTATCTATTGAAAATAGTTTATATATTAAAAATACTTATATAATAAAATAGTTTCCTCCAATTTCACAAATCGATTCCAATCAACTTTAGTTCCAAAATTCAATTTAAATCAATCCCAGTTCAACAATTTCGATTTAAAAGGTTAAGGATTTAATTCAAATTCTCAATAAACCATTTAAATTTATATCGATTTCAAATCCAGGTTTTGAACTATCACTTCAATTCTAATAAGATTCAAAGTTTAAATATTAAAACATTTACAATCTAAATTTCATTTATATTTCAACATTAAACTTTGATTTTATTCAATTTTGAAAATATTCACTTAGTCATTTTAATAACAATTTAAATAAAATCTCAATTTATCAGCTTAAATCAATATTAAATATTCAGTCTCAATTTTATTAAAAGTTAAGAATATTCATTTAATCACTTTTTATCAAATCAAGTTATAAAATCATCCTTTTAAAATCTCAAAATTAATAAGTTCAAATCAATCCTTATTTAAGTTCAATTCTAAACAAATTTAATTATAAATCAATTTTTATTTAAATTCAAGTATTAACCCATTTAAATTACGATTCAATTCTTATTTAATATAGCTTCCCAACCTTTATTTATTTAAAGTTATTACAAAATCTGTTTAAATATTAATATTTTATATATATTTAAACATATTATATATATATACACAAATTTAAATTAAATCTATTGAATTAAATCTTATTATTAAATATATTTTATATTAAATCTTATTTTATATATTTTTAAAATAATAAAATTATAAGTAAAATCTTAAAATTTATATTTTCAAAACTAGCTTATAAATTTAAAATTTCCAAAACATATAATTTAAAAATCAAAATTTACTCGTATATAAAAAATAACATTTATTTATTATATTTTAAAAATCAATATTTATAAAACCTATATATTTCATTTCTAAACTTTAGAAATCATTTTAAAAATATAAACCAACGGTGTCCGTATATAATTTTCTATCCAATGGTCAGGTGATACAGATGTTTATCATTTCAATCCGCAATTTAAACATTTACGGGTATATATCATTTCAACCCGCAATCCCAAAATTCAAAATCAATGAAAATCGCTTGGGTTTATCATGGAACCCATAACGAATTTCCCCTAATCTACAAGATCGTTCAGGTATGTATCATTTCAACCCATAGGGAATTTCTAAACTAACAGGGAACTTGTAGAGTGAGAACAAATATGATAATAATATGTTATATCAGCAACAAGCATATATCATCAGTAACAATTTAAATATAATGTATACAACAGGTTATGGTGTCATATGTCATATGTAAACAATCGAAGATAAAGGCAAATCATATTTAACAATTAAATAACTTAACAATTCACATGAAATAACGATTGAAATATGCTATTAAATTTGAATGTCATATGGACTAGCACGGATCGACAAGCAAAAAAAAGACAAAGCTAGAAACTGCGGTTGCGACCAATTTTGGACAGCGGCGTGACAAAAGCGAAGCTCGATGAACTGGATTCGACGAAAAATCAATTATATAAATGAACTTATATATATATATAGACACACACACACACACACACACACATATAAGCTATATATATTCATTTATTATTATTGTTGAAACCCATATATTTCCTCAACATTATCAAATGAATCTTTAACAATATATCTATAATGAAGCTATTACAAAAATCTATTTAAAATATAACATAAATTTTTAGTAAATATTTTGAACATATGTATATAACCGACTTTATTATAATTATTATAAATTACTATCATAAGCATATATATATAGAACAAGACACCGCCCAAAATAGTAAAATATTTATAATTCTTCTTTATATAATTCCACTTATATAATATGTACGGTTGACATATATATACACTCCATTTTATACTAATATAGGTACTGTAAACGCATACATATATAACATATACGTATGAAATATACATAATTTATTTAAAAATCAATATTTATTATAAAATCACTATAACTTACTTTACTATGATATGTGTATAAACTTATACATGCAACTTACAACCTATACTAACTTTATATATTATTAGATCATACAACTTTATAAACTTATATATATAGACTACAAATTATATACAGCTTATATAAACCTATATTTTAAAATCTATATACATTTCAAACTAAAAATACATATATACGATACTTTTTTTTCAGAAGCGAAGTAACTCTCTAAGCAGATAAAGACTTAGAGTCGCCTATACTTGCAGCTAAAATACGCCCATATATATTATATTTTAAAACGGTACTAAAAAAATTAAAAATTTAAAACATATACAAATACTTTAAATATAAACACTGGAAACCTATGAACGAGAAGTATTTCACAAAAGTTTCAACACACATATATATTCGAACAGTGTATATATAAAATTCCCAATACATACAAGAAAGAGGCTGACAAGGTGGAGTGACAGGGCTGGTGCTAGGCTCACGATGGGGATAGCGTCGGTTAGAGGCTGAGGTGGCGAATAGAGAGTGTCGAATGGCGCTAACGGGAAGGTTGATGGACGTGGATGCTGCAGTTTGCTAGGCCGGCGGTGGTGGATGGGGAGAGGGAGACTTGGTCAACGCGGTCGATGGTCGAAAGCGAATCTGCCACGTGTGGTCAGTGCAGTGACGGATCTCAAGTGTATTGGCTGAAGCTGCGGTGAAGACAAGTGGGTAGGGTAGGTGAGATGAGCGGCGTAGGGGAGTGGTTGCTGACGTAGGCTCAGAAATGGAAGAGGCGGAAGGGCCATCATGGTAGAGGGTAGGAGAATATGTGCTTCGGGCAAATATGCGTGAAGAGGAAGGCTACTGGTGTGACGTGAGGTGTGAGGCGGAGTCGCGGAGCGATGCAAGGAACGGCTAAAATGTGAGGTTGTGAGGCTTACGGTGTTGACGTGGTGGAGAGGCCACACGAAAGCTGATGGGCGGACCTGCGTTTGCGAAGGGGGCATGGTAGAGATAAGTGACAATCTGGAGCATGAAATATGGGGGAAGGTGATATGCGTGCATGCTGTAGACTAGAAATATATGTACAAATGTATTTTTTTTTCTATAACAAAATGAACAGGAGAAAGAGGAACGAAACAAAGAAAATAAATTGAATAGGGAACAACCAAAGGTCGTGCCAGTTGAATTCTGGAATTATAAAAGTCTACTGACTATTGATTGTCTCGGGGAAACAACCCAAAGGACACAGAATATCAAAAGCTCCAAAATGGGTACCAATACGGCTAACCGTTTCACGGATTTCACCGTGTACTGGACTCTAAAACACATAAATGAATATACCACAGAAATCAGCATGACGCGACGAATAGAACGGTACACAGATATCAGCGGTATAATCATCCTATCAAAAGTCAGTATTTCGTTCCCAAACTGCTGCAAATTAGTCGAAAATAAGATAAACGGGGCTAGAGAAGTCCAAATTTGGCGAAACAAAATATGATGTCTCATTCAGAAAATAGTCCATATTTTTATTTTATAAAAATATCCAGGTTTGAAAATTATTTAATTTTCATCAAATTAACTAATTTTAAAACTAAAATCCTTAAAAATTCCAGAAAACCTTCTAACATCATGCTTGGAGTAATGAATGCTTTTATACATTTTTAGAGGTTTATGAAACTCAAGAAAACATCAATTTGCAATTTAATCGGCCTAAACCGATATTCAAATTTAAATCGAATTTAAATTAATTTAAATTCAAATCTCATCCTAACTTGATTAGTCCATTGCTGGACAAAATGATCAAATATTAGCATCAAATTTCATATAAAAATTTGTAAAAGAATGCAAATGAAATTGTCGAAATCGGACAAATATATAAATATTATGGCAGTCAATGACAGGCCAGCAGTAAAAACATCAATTTTTACATCCAAACATTATTTTTAAACAAAATTCCACTTTTTCATTTATATTATTATCCATATTAAATTCAAACATTTAATTAATAAAATTGAAAATTACATAATATAACTAACTTCCATATTTTCTGATGAACTTTTGACATTTGCTACGTTAAAATAGATGCATCACAAATATCAAATTTTCATTATTAAATTTAATTGTTAAATTTTCAAGAAAAATTCAGTTAATTACGTTATAAAAATCGTTAAAATTTCCGGGTCGTTACACTCTCCCCCACTCAAAACTTTTCGTCCTCGAAAAGGAACGAGATAGGAGAATAGAAACAACAGAAAGGAAAATTGATTTGAAATACTAAATACCAGATACAACAATTAATTTAAAACCATATAAATTTTATTTTTATAAATTTCCTTATCAAAATTTCATTTTTGGACATCTTATTACCTACATTTATATTGTATATTATTCAGTTACATATCCATACGAAAATATTAACTTTTCTAGGTAAGTTATATTAATGTTTCTGAGTGTAATTAAACACTATACAAATTTACTTTACCTTTATTTACAACATCTCTACTTAACAAAATTTAGTTTGACATTTTATTACTTAAGTTTACTTTTGTATGGGCTTGCAATTTCATTCACATTAACATTTAACCTTTTAAATAATTCAGGTAAGTTATCTATGTTTATTAGAATGCAATTGAGTATTATACAAATTAAAATTTTCCTAGTTCAACTGTTTCAAATTGTTTAAATTTCAACTCTCATTTTGGACACTCCAATTATTCAAAAAAATTTGCTTAATTTCAATAATTGAAACCACTACTTAACATAGAATTTAAGAATTAAATTTCCGATTTCACTTTAAACCATTTTGAAGTAAACATACATATATATTGTATAAACCAAATCGTATTCAAGAATATTCAATCAAATCCATTTTTTAAAACAAAAGCGTAGCAAAGCTACTAAGTGGTCTCCCCACTTTGAGACTCGAAAATGAATGTCGATGATGCTCCAGTCATCACCGAAATTATTTTCCAGCGACAAAAGAGGAGAGTATAGACTTGCTTCTTTTAAAATTCTTTGGAAACAAATTTCCATTCGGAAATACTTTCAAATAATATATTTTCAAAACTTTGAAAACCAAATTTTGAAAAATACTGGAAATTAAATTCTCAAATCCTTAATTTAAGTCCATTTCATCTGCAAATCAGATTTATAATCCATGTTTTAAAATTTCAACTTCTTATAACATTCAAATAGTTATGGTTAGAAATGTTAACAAAACAGTAAATGATAATCTAGTATTATCATTTCTAAAAACCAATTCATTTAACTTTCTAGTTTCAGAAAATTTTACTTTTATATATAAAATACATAAAATTATTTCATTTGCCAATTTCGAAAACAATATTGTGTCAGTTTGCTCTGTTCAAGTGTTTTGGAATTCCTATCGATAACGTTGGCCAGACGAATCGATCAAAACCCAAAATTCAATCTTAACAACTCAAACAACACAATATAAAACATTTTAATATTAATTACAAATACACTCCCTTACAGGATGATTCAAGAATGGATTATAAAGCAAGGATAGAGATTCAAATTAGAGGAACCCTAATTAAAAAGAATTCCTAACTACAAAGATAGGCACGAAAGGAAGATAAGACAATTAAATTACAAAGAGGAAAGATGGATAGACTGCTATTAATCATGGCGACCTTAACCGGGTCAACCGAAACTAAGAAAGAAGAGAGTACCATCAAAGAAATGGGACAAACTTAGTGAGAACATCGCAGAAAACACGATTCATGTGGTCGACGAAGAAGGCAGGAGCATTGCTTAATCAAAAGCGGATGACTAACCATTTATAGAGACCATTCATCCGGGAGGAAGGCCAACCGATCGAGCTCCAGAAATAAGATCAATGCAAAATTAAATTTCCCGCTTTAGAGGAAGGAGTGACTTCACCAAAATATCAGGATAATCCCTCACTATCGGGATGGAATTGAGAATCAAGCGAATGGATAAAACTACCTGCAAATCCTGAGGCAATTGACATTCGATCACAAGGGAATTACCCGAGTTGTCTACTAGAGGAAAGTTCGGGCTTAGCAAGAGATAACAGCATCAAAACCAAGGACATTGAATCTCTGGGAATCGACACCTGTTGTAAAGGAGTTTCACCCCTTTACAAATCATACAAAGGTTGGTTGGACCGCCGATGTGATTTGTTACACAAAAGAATGAAGTTAATCGTTGAAGTTGAAGCCATGGGATGCTCTAATATCAAAAGAACACGAACAAGACAAGACACGAATGGATTTTAGAATAAATGGGATAGTTCCAAGATTCAAAAGAAATCCAAATCAAAGAGGACCCTAACAAGGAATTTCAAGCTCGAACGAATAAGATTCTATAATTGATTCTACTCATTCTAGGGTATCACTACCCTATCTCTAATGAGTTTTCACTCCATATGCTAAGTTTTGCCTAAACCAGAGCTCTGATACCACTTGTAACGACCCGGTATTTTGAACCGTTCAAATCAACAATCATCCACTTATGTCAGACTTGAATTGCTCAAAACAATAGATTGTTAATTTACATTTGGCAAAATTTAACATATACAGTAAATAAATCAATCACAAAATCATAGACATAGAGTATTACAACAATAAGCAGCGGAATAGATAAATAGTAGTTCATGAAGCTACTATATAAACATCAGAGTTTAAAGAAAAATACAACAGATATCTCGAATACACAGAAGTTACTAATACGGATGCCAATGACAAATCTGAACAAAACAAATGGAATAAACTGAAGTAACCGGAAAGCTGAATAGAAAAAAAACAGATCTTCAAGAAAAGCTTCAAGCTCCAAAGGTGAGTCTCAAATGTTGTGACACTCAGTCTGACCCGAGCATAAAGCAAAACACAAAACACTCGAGTCAGGATTAACATTCTTATACCAGTAAGTTCAACTCAAGTGAAATGTCAACTGAAATACAAGTATGTTTGGGATTTCCATCCTCTAAGGATCCGTGGAACTATCTACTATGTAGTAATATAAGCTATTATAATATGTCTATCGGTAAAGTAGTATTAAAATAGCGTTAAGGCGTTACCCATATCCCCCATAACACATTTTATATATTCCCATAGTCTATACAATGCCGTAAGCTCCACCAAACCGGTGGTTTACCCAGAGTACACTCCATAGGTGTGATACAAAACAAACTCGTAGAAGGCGCGATAGGGCATGTGAACACGGCACGTGAGTTAATGCCAGGGTAGATATACCGTTTGCGGATCCAGACTGGTGGTAATGCATAGCAGCTATTACCGCCGACCTCGAGACACACTCCCAAATCAAAGGTGCACCCAATCAAATCACAAAGTAATAGAATGGTATCGAAGAAATCTGTCCGATCGGAAGAATGACCTCACTTGGCCCAGCATGGCTCCTGTTTTAGTCACATCTAAGCAGATTCACGGGAGTCAGGGCTACGTAAATAACACATATAGAATCGTTCACCAAACCATCCTACTTCGTTCTGGAATCTCCACCACGTACACAGTTGTTAAAGTGGTTTTCGATATTGGCAGAGAGTATGACAATATCCGATTCCGGTCTCTTTAACAACCAAATGCTTATTTCACAACATGGTCATTTTATAAAATTGCTTTTGTAATCATTTTAAACAGGTCATACTTCATATCAAAATATTATATTTAAATCCATTAAATCTAAATCATAACAGTTCCAACTTACAAAGTTCAAACATTGAAAATAGTTTTTATATACATTTTGAAATAGTTATAAATTAAAATAGTTTATATTTGAAAATAGTTTATCTATTGAAAATAGTTTATACATTAAAGATACTTATATAATAAAATAGTTTCCTCCAATTTCACAAATCGATTCGAATAAACTTTAATTCCAAAATTCAATTTAAATCAATCCCAGTTCAACAATTTCGATTTAAAAGGTTAAGGATTTAATTCAAATTCTCAATAAACCATTTCAATTTATATCGATTTCAAATCCAGGTTTTGAACTATCACTTCAATTCCAATAAGATTCAAAGTTTAAATATTCAAACATTTACAATATAAATTTCATTTATATTTCAACATTAAACTTTGATTTTATTCAATTTTGAAAATACTCACTTCGTCATTTTAATAACAATTTAAATAAAATCTCAATTTATCGGCTTAAATCAATATTAAATATTCAGTCTCAATTTTATTTAAAGTTGAGAATATTAATTTAATCATTTTTTATCAAATCAAGTTATAAAATCATCCTTTTAAATTCTCAAAATTAATAAGTTCAAATCAATCCTTATTTAAGTTCAATTCTAAACAAATTTAATTATAAATCAATTCTTATTTAAATTCAAGTACTAGCCCATTTAAATTACGAATCAATTCTTATTTAATATATCTTCCCAACCTTTATTTATTTAAACTTATTACAAAATCTATTTAAATATTAAAATTTTTGTATATATTTAAAACATATTATATATATACAGATTTAAATTAAATCTATTGAATTAAATCTTATTATTAAATATATTTTATATTAAATCTTATTTTATATATATTTAAAATAATAAAATTTTAAGTAAAATCTTAAAATTTATATTTTCAAAACTAACTTATAAATTTAAAATTTTCAAAACATATAATTTAAAAATTAAAATATACTCGTACATAAAAATTAACATTTATATATTATATTTTAAAAATCAATATTTCAAAACCTATAAATTTCCTTTCAAAACTTTAGAAATCATTTAAAAAATATAAACCAACGGTGTCCGTATATAATTTTATATCCTATGGTCAAGTGATACAGATGTTTATCATTTCAATCCGCAATTTAAACATTTAAGGGTATATATCATTTCAACCCGCAATCCCAAAATTCAAAATTAATGAAAATCGCTTGGGTTTATCATTTCAACCCATAATGAATTTCTCCTAATCTACAAGATCGTTCGGGTATGTATCATTGCAACCCATAGAGAATTTCTAAACTACCAGGGAACTTGTAGAGTGAGAACAAATATGATAATAATATAACATATCAACAACAGGCATATATCATCAGTAACAAGTTAAATATAATATATACAACAGGTTATGGTGTCATATGTCATTTGTAAACAATTGCAGATAATGGCATATCATATTTAACAATTAAATAACATAACAATTCAAATTTAACAGCATATTTCAAACGTTATTTCATGTGAATTAAGTTTACTAAATATAAGAATGTTAATCGTGAGTAATTGCTCACCTTTCGAGGTCAGAGTAAGATGCAAACTGTACCGACCCGTAAATTTCAACTGTTTTAATAACGTAATTAGTTGAAATTTTGTGAAATTTTAAACGATAAATTTTGAAATATAAATTTGATATTTGGAGTGCGTCTAGTTAAACATAGCAACTGGTAAATTTTCGTCCGAAAATATGAAAGTTTATTTCGCGCGTAAATTTACTTCAATTTAATCAGTTAAAAGCGATGAAAATAAAATGTTTCCGAAACCTAAATATTTTTACATAGAAAAATTCTAAAACATCTTCTGAGCAAGATGTTAGTTTGTCGTTTTTCCAAATTCGGACATCTTTGGCTCCGTCGATCTTATTTTTCAGTGTTTTTCTTGCATTTTTCGCTGGTTGAAATTTCGAATTTTTATAATTCAATCGTACCACTGATATTTGTATACCGTTTTGATCATCTCGTCGTACTGATCTCTGCGGTATATTCATTTCTATATTTGAAGTTCCGGTACGCAGCGAAATTTGTGAAACGATTAGTCATACCGGTTCACGTTTCAAAACTTTTGGTTTTCTTGTGTCTATTCCCTTACCCACTGGTTCAAATCAAACAGCCATTTGCCTTTATTAATTTCTGAATTCGAGTGAGTGGCCGTTGCCATTTCAAATTTTATCACGGGCTATTCTTATTCCTTTCTATTCGTTGCCATTCCTATTCTACCGTTCTTTTTCCTTCAATAAATTATTCATAAGGGAAAGTATAAAGAAATATTTATAAGAGCAGGCTATATTTTTCAGATCCACCTGAAGCCTTCATCTTCTTCCAAATTCCACCCTCCGCCTACGAATCCGCCGACCACCCACTCAGCCTTGAAGTCAAACCAAACCCAGCTCGCCCATCCTTTCAGCCCACCTCCGCTCTCCCTCTCCTCCGTGCCGAACGCCACCTTCACCGCCCGGCAACACCACTATCAGCAGCACCACCACCACGACCCCTCCCCTAGCCTCGTCCTTGAACCACTCGGCCCCACTTCCCCATTTCTACCAAGAATTCGCAACCCACTCACGCCTCACGTCCTTGACATCCCACAGCCCATCGTTCCACTCGCCTTCACCTCACCGCCTTTAGCCACACCATAGGCCGATCCACCTACCCTCGCCTTGCCGCAGCAATCCTCCAAGCACCCACAACCGTGCGTCTTCCCATTGCCAAGCCCGAACCCAAACCTCCGCTTGCTCCTCCCTTGAAACTGAGATCACCAGCCTCCTCCTATATTTCCAAGCAGCGCACACTTCTTTTGTCGTCAAGCTCACCCTCTCTTCGTTTGCTTTTCTTTTGGTTGTAGGCAGGTAACGTATATATTATTATATATATATGTTGGGTAATAGTTGTATATATGGTTCAGATCCATCTTTATAGTGTGTATATTTGCAAACCATAGTCACTTTATATAAGTGTTTCCTAGATTGTTTAATATATATAGCTTCTGTTATAATATAGGGTAAGTAAGTTTTCTAAAAAAAATAAAATGAATGAATGAATATAGGTTTCGTGTGCTAGTATATGATTATGTATTATATTTCTAACATTTATATACAGTAGTATAGGTGCGCATGTATTGACATGTACATGTAATATAAGGGTAGTTTTGCATATATGCAGCTTATGTTTGGTTTATGTAAGTCGCAACAGATCTGCATATAGTTTCATTAATATATATATTTTTACTAGTGTTTGTTCTAACGTAAGTAAAAAAAAATGAGTTTATATAAATAAGTGATGTGTTTTGTTTATATAATTTAGTAATGTACAAATCTGGGCTGGCTTTGGCGATATGATATTGTAAATAGCAATATATTTTGTTTTATAAACCATTCATGTTGAGTTGGGTGCGTGAGTTATATATGGGTCTCAAATTTATTTACAGTGGTATTATTATATGTATACTAGCTAGTCTTTATATAATGTCCGTTGGTCATAGTGTTCTATTTAAAAGCATATATATACATACACCTTAGTCTAATGATACGTTATATAGGTAGGGCCTGTTACTGTTAGTGATGCATATAGTTGATGTTGTATAGGCAAAGTGTCAGGCTGTGGTTTCACGTATGTATATTTTATTGAAAAAAATATAAAGTTGTTTATATACTAGCTAGTTAGTTATATAGCTGTTTCGAAGGTTGTTTTGGAAATGTTTTCATACACTTTACATACAATATATATGAGTTAGATATGTATATTCAAAATATATATATATATATATAAAAGAAAAAAAATGTGTTTGAATATGTAATATGATTTTGTATATGTACATTGTTATATATCTGTTCACTTATGCCCATTTATCTTCATCGACCCAATTCTGATTTGATTTTCGTCTATTCCTATCATCAGCATGATCGTCGAATTCGTGCCATCTAGCTTTGTTTTGGAATTTGTGGTTGGATTCGTAACTCAAGTTCAATGTCCTTATCCGTGTTCGTATCTGTGTCATCTTCTGTCCTTTAGCCTTGAAAGGTGAGCAATCACTCACGCTTAATGTTCTTTTATTTGTTAAATTTGATTTGAATTGAAACGACAATTGAAATATGCTGCTGTTTGATATTTACACTGTTATTACCTGTATCAGTTTCACCTGTGACATCTAACACCATTATCTGTTATATATGCAATGATAATCCAGTTTGGTTGTTAAATGATTGATTGTTTGATGTTTATATTGGACGTTAAATTGTTAATGATGTAAGTGATAAATAATTTGAAATTGAAATTGACGTAGGATAGTTAGGTTTGATATATGTGTTAGATTTGATTAAATGATATTTGTATAATATGACCCCTTTAACTGTTAAATTTATTGACACGTAGGATTTGTTTAATTGCACTTTGAACCACTGAATGTATGTTGTTAAATTGATGATGTATGAAATTATAAATAGATGACAAGTGAAGAACCGTAACGTAATAATCTTTAATCTACATGAAATGATAGTGTAGATTCTAGAAATGATTATATTAATTCGCACAAACGACAATGCGAATTAATACGGTTATTTCTGGATTATTGATTTGATTTTTGATTGATATTGGTTGTTGTTATTGCTTGTTTATTTACTTTGACACCATCCAAGTTATCACACTGCAAGTTCCCTTTGCTATGCTATGATTTTGAATTGAATTGGAATCGGGTTGAAATGATAAATACCCAAATTGAACCTTGACCTAGGATAGAGAATTAAATAAAACCCGATTGGTCAAATAATTTGATTTAAAAATAAAATGAAGATTTTATTTGAATAAATAATATGGTTTTGAAATGAAGTTGAAATTTGAATTTTAATGAAAGGAAAATGTTAATATTTAATAAATATGAAATAAAATATTTACAATGTAATTGATGAAAGAATGTTGTTTAATTTGAGAAATGATTGAATTAAGTTTGAAATGATTTAATAATTAAGGTTGAAATTATAATGAAGTTTGAAATTATTAAACTTTGAATTTTTTTTATAATTAAGTTTGAATTTTTTAATAATTAAATAAGATTGAATTATTTAATGATTAAATTGAATTGAATTCTTTAATAAGAGAAATTGAACTTTTGAATAAGTGAATTTACTTTGTAAATAATTGAAATTGAGTTTCCTTTATTAATTAAGTTTTGGAAAATTATTTAAGTAAGTAAATAAGTGAAATTGAATTTCTTTAACAAGAAATAAAATGTGATATTTTTGAAATTAATGTAAGACTTGTAATTTAAAGAATTTGATTTGATGAATTTAATTTAATTCGATCTGTAAGTTTTGATATAATGAAGTTGAATTTAAATAATGGATTTAATGAATTTGAAATTTAATAGAAATTATTTGAATGGCAAATTTACTTAATGAATGTTGAATGAAATCGATAAATGAATTTAAATTGATTTGAATGTTCAATTAAATTAAATTAAATGATTTCGGAACAAGACTTATATATACGAATTTGAATTGAGAATTTGAATTAGTTAAATAAGAATTGAAATTGAATTATAAGATTTCGAAACGGGAAGTTGAAAATTTTGAAACGTAAATTATGGAAATTGATATTGGAAGACAAATGCAATGTTGATTTACGAATTCTAATTGAAATTGAAATTGATTTGGTTTGAAATAAATAAACGACCAATCGGTGTAATAATTATGAAGGTTATTAAAGGAACCGGAATCAGTTATGGATATACTCTCTATCTAAACCGAAAACCACTTTAATAACTATACGCGGAGTTGTGATCCAGAATGAAGTGGTTGGAATGATGTACGTGATGACTGAAGAAAGAGAACGATAATGGATAGCCTTGACACTTGTGTCAAATTGGAAATGACTAAAACAGGAGCCGTGCCGGGCTAATGGAGGTCAGCTACCTCAAGTGAACACACTTCTTCGAACTACTCATTACTTGTTGTCGATTGGTGCACCCTTTATTTTGGGAGTGTTGTTTCACGGTGTTGCGGTCGCTGCGGCGATGCATTCTCACCAGTCCGGATCAAGCAAACGGTAGTATCACTACCTTGGGTATTGCCTCATGTGCCTTGTCATACTTGTATCCCTTTATTCGCGATCACTACGAATTTGTTTTGTACCTTTAGTATATGGATTGCCCTCTGGTGACTTTCGGTTTTGGGGAAACTACGGTCTTGTATATGCTCTTGGGAATAAAAATGTGTTAAGGGGGATAATGGTAACGCCTTAACACTATTTTGATATCTTATATTACTGATAGACATTATCTACTTAGCGTACATTACTACCTAGTAGATAGTTTAACGGATCCTTAAAGGATGGTTATTCCAAACATCCTTTGAGTTACTTGTATTTCAATTGCTATTTCACTTGAGTTGGATTTATAAATATAAGAATGTTAATCCTGACTCGAGTGTTTTGTGTTTTGCTTTACGCTCGGGTCAGACTGAGTGTACCAGTATTCGAGACTCACCTTTGAAGTTGGAGCTTTGCTTGAAGATCCAGCCATCTATTCTGCTTTCAGTATTCGATGATTCCAGTGATGTATTCTGATTTGTATCTGATGTATCGTATTACTCTTCCGTTGTATCTGGTTTAACTCTGTTGTAACTTATACATTTATATAGTAGCTTCATGAACTACTATCTCTTTTATTTCCGCTGCAATTATTACTCTGTGTCTGTGATCTGTGATTATTTATTTACTGTATATGTTCAGTTTTGCCAAATTTAAATTAACAACGCGGTATTTTGAGCAATTCAATTCCGGCATGAGTGTCTACCTATACACTTATAATGGATGCGAATGGTCCAAAATATCGGGTCGTTACAGTTGGTATCAGAGCTTTGGTAGCTCTAGGCAAAACTTAACATATAGGGTAAATGTATTTGCAGAATCACTCTCATTCGAGTTTCAATCTCTTCCTCTTGACTCGATTCCTTCGAATTTTGGAACGTTCCCTACGATTCCAAAATTCATTCTTGTCCCTCATTATTCGTCTTCTTTCAATTCTGGAGCATCCCATAACTCCACTTCGAATGATCTTTATAATGAGTCGGCGATCTCGCCAATCTCAAATTTATTTGTAAAGGAGTGAAACTCCTTTATAATAGGCACCGATTTACCGGAGATTTCTGTATCCTCGGTTTACGATGCTATCTATCTCCTGCTATACCTGAATTCTATTTCTTGAGATCGAATGTCGATTTACCTTGGAATTCCACACCGATCTTATTTTTGAAATTACGATCGACCAGTTAAGGTTGCCCGTGAATTAAATAAGCTTATCCATCTTCCGATTATGCTAATTGAATTACATTATCTTCTGTTTCGAACGTATTATCGAATCAAGATTTTCTTTGATTTGATTTCCATCAAATTTGAAACTCTGTCCTAGCTTTGAAAAGTCCATTCTTGTATCATCAAACGAGAAAAGGTATTTGTAAATCTATATGTTAAATGTTTTATACATTGTGTTGTTTGAGTTGTTGATGTGATTTGGGTTTTCGATCGATTCGTCTGATCAACGCTATCGATAGAATTTCCAAAACGCTTGAACAGAGCAAACTGACACAATAATGTTTTTTTAAATTTGGTAATTGAAATAAATTTTGAATAGTTATATTATATATATAAGTATGATTTTCTGAATTTTGATAGTAAATTGAATTGTTTGTTAATAAATAATATTGGATTTTTAATATGTCACCTAAACCATTGGCTTTTGTCTCATATATAAATAATTGAAATAAAACATGGTTTATAATTTATTTGGAAATTGTAATGAATTTAAATCAAGAATTTGAGAATTTAATTTCTTGTGATTTCAAACTTTGATTTGAAGTTTTAAAGAGTATAGTATTTAAAATATTTCGAATATAAATTGTTTTCAAAGAATTTTAAAATGTTGAAGCAGTACTCTTCTCTTTGTCGCTGGAAAATAATTTCGGTGGTGGCGGCCGCATCATCGACATTCATTTTCGAGTTTCTAAGTGGAGAAACCATTATGTAGTTGTGCTACGATTTTGTTTTGGGAAAAAATATTTGATTTGAATTTCTTAAATATGACTGGATTTATATATATATATATATATATATATATATATATGGGTATATTATTTTAAATTTAAATTGATTTAATATATATAGTATATACATAATTATCTCTTAAGGGTTTGAAATTAAACGGAAATTTAATTCTTAAAATCATGTTAAAGGATGTTTCCAATTACAAATAAAGCTAAATTTTGGATAAATGTTTAAACTTGAAATAATTGAATTTGAAAATATTATTTGTATAGTACTAAATTGCATTTTATATAACTTACCTAAATCATTCAGAAGTTAATATGTAATTGGGTAATATATAATATAAATTGAATTTATAAATAAAATTTGAGTGGTTATAATAAATGTTATACACTTAAATTTTAATTATAAAATGTTAATTGAAATAAGTAGAATAATAAGTTAATTGAATAATAGATGAGACAAATAAATTTGTTTTGAAAGAATTAATAAATTGAAATTTGATCAACATATGAAAATACCTTGAATTTAAAAGAAATTAATAGATGTAAATTAATTTAAATCGAAACTTTTATGTTTTAAATTAATTTATATGGGTTAAATATATGTGATTAGATATATTAAGTAGAATAAATTTAACAATAATTTGGAATAAAATAAGAATTTAAAATTGTTGAAGAAAATATGATTATAATAAAAGACTATTCAAATTTATGGTTTTAAAATTTTAAATTGAAGAAATGGGATAATAAGATAATGAATTTAGAAATAGTTGAGATTGATTTTAGTGAAATCAAATGGATCAAATCAATTATTGAATATAAATTAATTTAAATTTGAATTTATATGGTTTAAATTAATTGTTATTTTGTATTTCAAATCTGTTTTTCTTTCTGGTTGTTTCTATTCTCATACCTCGTTCCTTTGCGAGGACGAAAAGTTTTGAGTGGGGGAGAGTGTAACGACCCGTAAATTTCAACTGTTTTAATAACGTAATTAGTTGAAATTTTGTGAAATTTTAAACGATAAATTTTGAAATATAAATTTGATATTTGGAATGCGTATAGTTAAACATAGCAACTGGTAAATTTTCGTCCGAAAATATGAAAGTTTATTTCGCACGTAAATTTACTTCAATTTAATCAGTTAAAAGCGCTGAAAATAAAATGTTTCCAAAACCTAAATATTTTTACATAGAAAAATTCTAAACCATCTTCTGAGCAAGATATCAGTTTGTCGTTTTTCCAAATTCGGACATCTTTGGCTCCGTCGATCTTATTTTTCAGTGTTTTTCTTGCATTTTTCGCTGGTTGAAATTTCGAATTTTTATAATTCAATCGTACCACTGATATCTGTATACCGTTTTGATCATCTCGTCGTGCTGATCTCTGCGGTATATTCATTTCTATATTTGAAGTTCCGGTACGCAGCGAAATCTGTGAAACGATTAGTCATACCGGTTCACGTTTCAAAACTTTTGGCTTTCTTGTGTCTATTCCCTTACCCACTGGTTTAAATCAAACAGCCGTTTGCCTTTATTAATTTCTGAATTCGAGTGAGTGGCCGTTGCCATTTCAAATTTTATCACGGGCTATTCTTATTCCTTTCTATTCGTTGCCATTCCTATTCTACCGTTCTTTTTCCTTCAATAAATTATTCACAAGGGAAAGTATAAAGAAATATTTATAAGAGCAGGCTATATTTTTCAGATCCACCTGAAGCCTTCATCTTCTTCCAAATTTCACCCTCCGCCTACGAATCCGCCGACCACCCACTCAGCCTTGAAGTCAAACCAAACCCAGCTCGTCCATCCTTTCAGCCCACCTCCGCTCTCCCTCTCCTCCGCGCCGAACGCCACCTTCACCGCCCGGCAACACCACTATCAGCAGTACCACCACCACGACCCCTCCCCTAGCCTCGTCCTTGAACCGCTCGGCCCCACTTCCCCATTTCTACCAAGAATTCGCGACCCACTCACGCCTCATGTCCTTGACAGCCCACAGCCCATCGTTCCACTCGCCTTCACCTCACCGCCTTTAGCCACACCATAGGCCGATCCACCTACCCTCGCCTTGCCGCAGCAATCCTCCAAGCACCCACAACCGTGCGTCTTCCCATTGCCAAGCCCGAACCCAAACCTCTGCTTGCTCCTCCCTGGAAACTGAGATCACCAGCCTCCTCCTATATTTCCAAGCAGCGCACACTTCTTTTGTCGTCAAGCTCACCCTCTCTTCGTTTGCTTTTCTTTTGGTTGTAGGCAGGTAACGTATATATTATTATATATATATGTTGGGTAATAGTTGTATATATGGTTCAGATCCATCTTTATAGTGTGTATATTTGCAAACCATAGTCACTTTATATAAGTGTTTCCTAGATTGTTTAATATATATAGCTTCTGTTATAATATAGGGTAAGTAAGTTTTCTAAAAAAACTGAATGAATGAATATAGGTTTCGTGTGCTAGTATATGATTATGTATTATATTTCTAACATTTATATACAGTAGTATAGGTGCGCATGTATTGACATGTACATGTAATATAAGGGTAGTTTTGCATATATGCAGCTTATGTTTGGTTTATGTAAGTCGCAACAGATCTGCATATAGTTTCATTAATATATATATTTTTACTAGTGTTTGTTCTAACATAAGTAAAAAAAATGAGTTTATATAAATAAGTGATGTGTTTTGTTTATATAATTTAGTAATGTACAAATCTGGGCTGGCTTTGGCGATATGATATTGTAAATAGCAATATATTTTGTTTTATAAATCATTCATGTTGAGTTGGGTGCGTGAGTTATATATGGGTCTCAAATTTATTTACAGTGGTATTATTATATGTATACTAGCTAGTCTTTATATAATGTCCGTTGGTCATAGTGTTCTATTTAAAAGCATATATATACATACACCTTAGTCTAATGATACGTTATATAGGTAGGGTCTGTTACTGTTAGTGATGCATGTAGTTGATGTTTTATAGGCAAAGTGTCAGGCTGTGGTTTCACGTATGTATATTTTATTGAAAAAAATATAAAGTTGTTTATATACTAGCTAGTTAGTTATATAGCTGTTTCGAAGGTTGTTTTGGAAATGTTTTCATACACTTTACGTACAATATATATGAGTTAGATATGTATATTCAAAATATATATATATATATATATATATATATATATATATATAAGAAAAAAAATGTGTTTGAATATATAATATGATTTTGTATATGTACATTGTTATATATCTGTTCACTTATGCCCATTTATCTTCATCGACCCAATTCTGATTTGATTTTCGTCTATTCCTATTATCAGCATGATCGTCGAATTCGTGCCATCTAGCTTTGTTTTGGAATTTGTGGTTGGATTCGTAACTCAAGTTCAATGTCCTTATCCGTGTTCGTATCTGTGTCATCTTCTGTCCTTTAGCCTCGAAAGGTGAGCAATCACTCACGATTAATGTTCTTTTATTTATTAAATTTGATTTCAATTGAAACGACAATTGAAATATGCTGTTGTTTGATATTTACACTGTTATTACCTGTATCAGTTTCACCTGTGACATCTGACACCATTATCTGTTATATATGCAATGATAATCTAGTTTGGTTGTTAAATGATTGATTGTTTGATGTTTATATTGGACGTTAAATTGTTAATGATGTAAGTGATAAATAATTTGAAATTGAAATTGACGTAGGATAGTTAGGTTTGATATATGTGTTAAATTTGATTAAATGACATTTGTATAATATGACCCCTTTAACTGTTAAATTTATTGACACGTAGGATTTGTTTAATTGCACTTTGAACCACTGAATGTATGTTGTTAAATTGATGATGTATGAAATTATAAATAGATGACAAGTGAAGAACCGTAACGTAATAATCTTTAATCTACATGAAATGATAGTGTAGATTCTAGAAATAATTATATTAATTCGCACAAACGACAATGCGAATTAATACGGTTATTTCGGGATTATTGATTTGATTTTTGATTGATATTGGTTGTTGTTATTGCTTGTTTATTTACTTTGACACCATCCCAGTTATCACACTGCAAGTTCCCTTTGCTATGCTATGATTTTGAATTGAATTGGAATCAGGTTGAAATGATAAATACCCAAATTGAACCTTGACCTAGAATAGAGAATTAAATAAAACCCGATTGGTCAATAATTTGATTTAAAAATAAAATGAAGATTTTATTTGAATAAATAATATGGTTTTGAAATGAAGTTGAAATTTGAATTTTAATGAAAGGAAAATGTTAATATTTAATAAATATGAAATAAAATATTTACAATGTAATTGATGAAAGAATGTTGTTTAATTTGAGAAATGATTGAATTAAGTTTGAAATGATTTAATAATTAAGTTTGAAATTATAATGAAGTTTGAAATTATTAAACTTTGAATTTTTTTTATAATTAAGTTTGAATTATTTAATAATTAAATAAGATTGAATTATTTAATGATTAAATTGAATTGAATTCTTTAATAAGAGAAATTGAACTTTTGAATAAGTGAATTTACTTTGTAAATAATTGAAATTGAGTTTCCTTTATTAATTAAGTTTTGGAAAATTATTTAAGTAAGTAAATAAGTGAAATTGAATTTCTTTAACAAGAAATAAAATGTGATATTTTTGAAATTAATGTAAGACTTGTAATTTAAAGAATTTGATTTGATGAATTTAATTTAATTCGATTTGTAAGTTTTGATATAATGAAGTTGAATTTAAATAATGGATTTAATGAATTTGAAATTTAATAGAAATTATTTGAATGGCAAATTTACTTAATGAATGTTGAATGAAATCGATAAATGAATTTAAATTGATTTGAATGTTCAATTAAATTAAATTAAATGATTTCAGAACAAGATTTATATATACGAATTTGAATTGAGAATTTGAATTATGTTAAATAAGAATTGAAATTGAATTATAAGATTTCGAAACGGGAAGTTGAAAATTTTGAAATGTAAATTATGGAAATTGATATTGGAAGACAAATGCAATGTTGATTTACGAATTCTAATTGAAATTGAAATTGATTTGGTTTGAAATAAATAAACGACCAATCGGTGTAATAATTACGAAGGTTATTAAAGGAACCAGAATCGGTTATGGATATACTCTCTATCTAAACCGAAAACCACTTTAATAACTATACGCGGAGTTGTGATCCAGAATGAAGTGGTTGGAATGATGTACGTGATTACTGAAGAAAGAAAACGATAATGGATAGCCTTGACACTTGTGTCAAATTGGAAATGACTAAAACAGGAGCCGTGCCGGGCTAATGGAGGTCAGCTACCTCAAGTGAACACACTTCTTCGAACTACTCATTACTTGTTGTCGATTGGTGCACCCTTGATTTTGGGAGTGTTGTTTCACGGTGTTGCGGTCGCTGCGGCGATGCGTTCTCACCAGTCCGGATCAGGCAAACGGTAGTATCACTACCTTGGGTATTGCCTCATGTGCCTTGTCATACTTGTATCCCTTTATTCGTGATCAATACGAATTTGTTTTGTACCTTTAGTATATGGATTGCCCTCTGGTGACTTCCGGTTTTGGGGAAACTACGGTCTTGTATATGCTCTTGGGAATAAAAATGTGTTAAGGGGGATAATGGTAACGCCTTAACACTATTTTGATATCTTATATTACTGATAGACATTATCTACTTAGTGTACATTACTACCTAGTAGATAGTTTAACGGATCCTTAAAGGATGGTTATTCCAAACATCCTTTGAGTTACTTGTATTTCAATTGCTATTTCACTTGAGTTGGATTTATAAATATAAGAATGTTAATCCTGACTCGAGTGTTTTGTGTTTTGCTTTACGCTCGGGTCAGACTGAGTGTACCAGTATTCGAGACTCACCTTTGAAGTTAGAGCTTTGCTTGAAGATCCAGCCATCTATTCTGCTTTCAATATTCGATGATTCCAGTGATGTATTCTGATTTGTATCTGATGTATCGTATTACTCTTCCATTGTATCTGGTTTAACTCTGTTGTAACTTATACATTTATATAGTAGCTTCATGAACTACTATCTCTTTTATTTCCGCTGCAATTATTACTCTGTGTCTGTGATCTGTGATTATTTATTTACTTTATATGTTCAGTTTTGCCAAATTTAAATTAACAACGCGGTATTTTGAGCAATTCAATTCCGGCATGAGTGTCTACCTATACACTTAATGGATGCGAAAGGTCCAAAATATCGGGTCGTTACACAAACGGATACGGATAAGCCCGGATCGACATGCGGAAAAAAGACAATGCTAGAAACTGCTGCTGTGACCAATTCCGGACAACGGCGTGAAAAAATCGAAGCATGATGAACTAGATTCGATGAAAAATCAATTATATAAATGAACTTATATATATACACACACACATATATATAAGCTATATATATTCATTTATTATTATTGTTGAAACCCATAAATTTCCTCAAAATTATCAAATGAATCTTTAACAATATATCTATAATGAATCTATTACAAAAATCTATTTAAAATATAACATAAATTTTTAGTAAATATTTTGAACATATGTATATAACCGACTTTATTATACTTATTATAAATTACTATCATAAGCATATATATATAATAAGATACGGCCCAAAAGAGTAAAATATTTATAATTCTTCTTTATATAAAGCCTCTTATATAATCTGTACGGTTGACATATATATATACACACTGCATTTTATACTAATATAGGTATTATAAACGCGTACATATATAACATATACGTATGAAATATATATATGATATATTTAAAAATCAATATTTATTATAAAATCACTATAACTTACTTTACTATAATATGTGTATAAACTTATACATGCAACTTACAACCTATACAAACTTTATATATTAACAGATCATACAACTTTATAAACTTATATATATAAACTACAGATTATATACAGCTTATATAAACATATATTTTAAAATCTATATACATTTCAAAATCAAAATACATATATATGATACTTGTTTTTTCAGAAGCGAAGTAACTCTCTGAGCAGATAAAAACTTTGAGTTGCATATACTTGCAGCTAAAATATGCCCATATATATTATATTTTAAAAACGGTACCCAAAAAAATTTAAAATTTAAAATTTTAAAACATATACAAATATTTTAAATATAAACAATAGAAACCTACGAACGAGAAGTATTTCACAAAAGTTTCAACACACATATATATATTCGAACAGTGTATATATAAAATTCCAAATACATACAAGAAAAAGGCTAACAAGGTTGAGTGACAGGGCTGGTGCTAGGCTCACGATGAGGATAGCGGCGGTTGGAGGCTGAGGTGGCGAATGTAGAGTGTCGAATGGCGGCAACAGGAAGGCTGATGGACATGGATGCTGCAGTTTGCTAGGCCGGCAGTGGTGGATGTGGAGAGGGAGACTTGGTTAATGCGTTCAATGGTCGGAGGCGGATCTGCCGCGTGTGGTCAGTGCAGTGACGGATCTCGGGTGTATTGGCTGAAGCTACAGTGAAGACGAGTGGCGAGGGTAGGCAAGATGAGCGGCGTAGGGGAGTGGTTGCTGGCGTGGGCTCGGAAATGGAAGAGGCGGAAGGGCCATCATGGCAGAAGTTAGGGGAATATGTGCTGTAACGACCCGTATTTTTACGGATCGAAAGATCGTAAAACTGTTATTGTTAGGTCGTGAGTGTTGTTAGAACGTCCAGAGTTAGATCGTTCAGAGTTTAAGTTGGCCAGAGCTTGAATCGTCCAGGGTTAAGTCATGTAGAAGTTAGGTCGTCTGGTAGCTTAGGTCGGGTGGTAGTTAGGTCGGGTGAACGACCTAAGAGGTTGGAGCGACTTAAGGAGTTTTTGTGTTGGGGCTTAGGACGTGCGGAAGATTAAGTCATGGAGCGACCTAAAGAAGTTTGCGACCTAAGGAAGTTGACGACTTAAGGATTGGAGCGACCTAAGGAAAGGCAGACTTAAGTCAGTGACCGACCTATAGAAGTTAGCAGCTTAGGAGAGTTAAAGACCTAGGGGATTAAGTGGGTTGACGACTTAAAGAAGCTACGTTGTTCGAGCGACTTAAGGATTATAGGTCGTAAGTCGTTGAAAACCCTGTGTTGGAGTTAGGTCGTAAGTCGTTGGGACTTGGCTTAGTGTTAGGTCGTTAGGCCGTGTACAGTTAGGTCGCGACTTTGATAAGTCGCTAAGTCGCGTATGCGTTAAGTCGTATCCCAGTTAAGTCGTTAGGTCGCGTAAGGGCTTATGAGGTTAAGTCGTAGGATTTGATAAGTTGTAAGTCGTAGGTAGGGAGAGTTAAGTCATGGACGACTTAAGGGGGGCGGACGACTTAAGGAACTGCCTATAAATACGCAGTTTTTCTTCACTTTTTGGGATCCGGATTTTGAAAAGACGAAGTGCTGACATTTTGAGAGCTCGAGAACTACACTTCTTCACTTCTTTTCTCCACTTTAAATTTTGTGCTTCCTTCCATCCAAATCGAAGATCCAAGAGCTTAGATTGAAGATCTACAACCATCGAAGAGAGATTTCATCGTTTGAAGCGGAATTTTGGAGAATCGAGCTAGATCCTTCACTGTCCAGATCTGAAGTGTGTTGCTTTTAAGGTGTTTAGGTGATTCGGTGAGTGGTGGTTATCTCTCACACGGATCCAAAGGAGTATATCATATTGGTGGCTTGATTATGTGTTTAAAATAGTGATTTCATGCATTTTCGTAAACTTAAGTATAGATCCATTGTTCATGATGATTTGACATCCATTTTACTACATGTTAATCTATGTAAGTTCATTCATCAAGTTGTAGAGATATTGCTCATGGTTCATGCTTGTTAGATTTGGACTCTTTATTTACAAGATTGCCATTATTGTTATAATTGTTTATTAGATCATGTTTGAATGCTTTTTTACTTGGATTAATGATTGACTTGATTGATTGTTATAAATTAGTTGATTGATGATTTGATTTGGACAAGTTGGCCAAAGATGATTCAAAAGCTAAGGGAAAGGCTCTTGAATAAGAAAAGCTGCTCGTGGCATATGACGCGGATGATAAAGCTCATATGGATAGATTTGATGATGATGTTGAGATGAGGTTTTGCTATGATGAGATGAAGCGAGGCATGATGTGAGATAGCCTTGGTTAAATCCAGACGGGATCATTCCAAGCATGTTGATGACTCGGTGAAATGGTTCGAGTTTGAGGATAATGGTTGGCTCGAGAGGCGCTTGAGCTAGTATGAGAATAGTCGTCGAGGAGGATGACTAGAAGGCTGAGATTTCATCGTTGTTGAAGGTTCTAGCAGGCTCAAAGCAAGAGTACGCTGGGCAGATTCGATAGTCCCAAAAGACTACAGTTGGTGGTCGAGTACTCTGGGCAGATTCGATAGTCCTAGGCACGGGTTGCGACGACGTGCGGAGTTCTGTCTAGAACTGGGGTTACCATTGGCCCTTGACGGACGGCTGAAAGAATGTGCCGGTCATTCAATTAACGGTGGTATCGAAGCAATGATAACAGTGATAGCCAGAGTCATGGATGTTTGGTTGTATCGTCATTCGGTCTCAATAGCGATATTTTCTGGGTGCTTATCTGATCTTGGTTTAGGCCTTGGGGGTTTGTACTTGTAACGCCCCACCTCTATGCTCATAATAACAAAGAGTATTAAAAGAAATACTATCTATTATTATGAAGAATAAGGCTGGATAGGAGCGACCATCCGTAATTGGCCTTACACTAATATTGGTTATCTCGACAGGAGTGGTATATACTTTTTATTTTTCATCTATTATTTATTTACTCCCATCGGCACTCCCAATACTAGTATAAAACAAACTTCGATGGTTCATAATAGTTTAGGACATTAGATATAACAATAACACAGATAATATAAATGCGGAACACAGATAAAAACAAAAGTCTCATATATATATAACTGATGTCAGTTAATACATAGTTGACACAATACATATGATACAACTACAACTGTCGACTCTAGAAGTTATATATACAAGTACATTATCGACTAATATACATGAATACATATCGTTCTATACAATGACACGACTACTACAAAATGACACTGACAACTTCAGAAGATATGAAAAGTCTTCAAATCCCGAACAGCAACTCAAAGAAGGAAATCTACTACCTGAAATAACTCGGGTCTGACCCGAGTATTACATTCAAAAGAAAATAATACCCAGGTCAGTCTAATTCAAACCAGTTTATTAGTGCATATAGGCAGTAATAATTTAATTAGACGACAGTCACAATAATTCCCGTCTATCCGATTCTTTAAACAAAGAAACCGGATAACGGTCAATATAACACTTAACAGTGTTTAACAAAAATCAGCAGATTTAAATCATCAACAGAGATAAATAAACAATTTATCAAATCGACTAAATCAATTTAAACTGTCAAATCTGATAGGGCTGCAGTACACGCACGCGTGTACTGCCTCGCCACTATCACAGGAGATACACAAAAGCTCAATGAAAGTCATAAGTGATCACAAGGTCAAACCCCGAAATCGGGTTCAACTCAAGTGGATTCAAAAACAAATCCCAACAGGGGGAAAAACTGCAAAACACATGCAACTGCAGACATAAGCGAATACGAAGCAACCACCACGATGAAACTATAGTAGCAAACAGTTGCAAAGACAAGGGCAGAATGCAACTACAAAGAAGATAGTGGCAACAGTTCAGAGGACAGTGAACTAAAGTAAATACCACAAACTAATATCAAGGCAAAGACTCAACAATGTCAAAGCCCAGTGAAACCCATAAAATCAAAACCAGGCAGTAATATACCCAGTGAAAACATGCGCAAATGCTTAACAATGTAACAGTAATAATGTATAGTAGGATGAAGACTACACCAAACTTGAACATGTGACTGGCAACTATGAACAGGGAGAACAACCAGGTTAATGGTGCAACAATTTATGTAGTGACAATGCACATGAACCCAAAACTGTCGACAATAAATGAGACCGAACTACATGTACAAGGCAACAACGTCAATTGCATCCAAGAACAGCAACAACAGTTTAAAAAGTGACACAGTGACATGCCCAATCCTCAAAACTATATACAGTGACACAGGCATTAGAAATTCGATACACTACAAGTACAACAGGCAAATGAAGTTGCAGTGAAGAATGTCCATGGGTAAAGCTACATATATACCATGTCAATTGCACTGAAACCAGCCATAACCAGAGAACAATACTCATGAAGTAAACAGGGAGGTATGCACATGAATGCACAGTGCAAACAAATGTAACAATGCAGACAACATTCGAGTACATCGAACCAGCAAGCCTCAGCATCAACAGTGCAACTCAATATGGCAACAGATCAAACAATGGACTACAAGATAGTGAATCAAAGTGTGGTTTAAACCAGGGCAGATAGCATCAAAAGAATGGATGCAACAGAAAAATCATCAACTGGTTCATGCAGCCCAGAGAACATCAAGGCCAAGACTACAATGTCAAAACACAAAGCAATGCACTAACATACAGATATATACAAATGGTCAAGTAAACTGGTAGCAATGCAACATCATGAACACAGTGAACACAGTCAAGGCAGCAAGTAAAACAAGTGCATCACATGTGTACAGAGTAGCTGAAATGGATCAAGGAAGTGTCTGAATAAAATATAATGCCTTTCTAGTACATGACTACAGATCGATATCAAGTCAATGATGATGAAGATAATACAAAGCAATGGAATACCATACACAAATGAAGTGGCCGAAGTTGAATGTAAATCAAGTCGATGTGGCCGTGAATTTCAACACTGACTTGATAACTAAGCTTGGCCGAAGCTAAATATTCAAGAAATCGAACCAAAACACAGTACAAAATCGTATGAAATAAAAATCAGGTAAGTTATCAACACCCACGAAATAGAATGGTCAACCCAATCAATTAACAACTGAAAGTCGATGGCTTCAAATCAATAACCAAGCTAAAGCTAAAAGCACGAAGCCCCAAATTTTCTTTTCAAAATCAAACCAGGTTGATAATCGAACGACTTCGATATCACAAAATCAGTGAAAGCCAAGGGTAACACAAACTCAAGCCGAAGACAACGAAATCAGTATCACCAAAAGGATAATCAAAACCGAGACAATGATAACAGTGGAGAATAAGCAGTTCAAAATCGACAACAACCAAATCAACTGTCAAAGCATGAAGCTGAACTAGATGTGAGGGTTACTCACCTTAGCATCGACGAGCGGAAATTGGGCTTTCGATCAAGCTACTCAAATCGGCTGAAGCCCTCGTTCGAATCGGTGGCCACAATCCTTTGAGCGAGATCGAAGAAAGAACGAAGCTGCCCATTTTCCATCCTTTTGTATGCCTTAATTAGGCTTTCGCATGAACGAACGTGAGAATGAGGCCGCCATTAAATTTCGTACTTAAGTTATTAGGGTTAGAAGTGAACGAGAGAAAATGAAATCAAGGGGGTCGGGTCGAATTGGGAATAAGAAGGGCACGACAAAAATGAAAGGAAAAAGTATTTGGGCCCTGATTTTTTTTTCTCTTAAAGAATTTAAACTGGATTCAAACTCCACTGAAATTTGCAACTAATTTTAATCGTCTAAATGACGAAAATAAAATAATTACATAACCCTGGGTCGTTACAGACTCCCCTCCTTATAAAAATTGTGTCCCCGCAATTTTCATAATTAAAGTTGTCAGTAACAATTAGTTTTCTAACATAAACCGGTTAAGCTAGAAAATACAGATCGGGAACACAAATACCAAAGAAATCTTCTAATCCCATATAAGAAATTCACAAATTCTCAACAAAGCCTACTTATCAATAGAGATAGAAATAGATAGAAAACAGCAAATTAGCAAAACGATAATTAAATTTCCAATTCAACAAATATTCGATTATCAAAAACGATAATCAAATTTCAAATTCAACAATTATTCGATTATCAAAAACGATAATCAAATTTCAAATTCAATAATTATTCGATTATCAAAAACGATAATCAAACTTCAAATTCAACAAATATTCGATTATCAAAAACGATAATCAAATTTCAAATTCAACAATTATTCAATTATCACAATTGATAATCAAATTTCGAAATTTAACAAATATTCGATTATCAAAACGATAATCAAATTTTGAAACAGCAAATATTTAATTATCCCAAGCGATAATTAAATCTAAAATCAACAAATATTTAATTATCTGAAGCGATAATTAAATTTCAATCAACAATTATTTAATTATCTCAAGCGATAATTAAATCTCAAATCAGCAAATATTTAATTATCTAAAGCGATAATTAAATCTAAAATCAACAAATATTTAATTATCTGAAGCGATAATTAAATTTCAATCAACAAATATTTAATTATCTCAAGCGATAATTAAATCTCAAATCAACAAATATTTAATTATCTAACAGCGATAATTAAATCTAAAATCAACAAATATTTAATTATCTGAAGCGATAATTAAATTTCAATCAACAATTATTTAATTATCTCAAGCGATAATTAAATCTCAAATCAGCAAATATTTAATTATCTAAAGCGATAATTAAATTTCAATCAACAAATATTTAATTATCTCAAGCGATAATTAAATCTCAAATCAACAAATATTTAATTATCTAACAGCGATAATTAAATCTAAAATCAACAAATATTTAATTATCTAACAGCGATAATTAAAAGCAACCAATATCCGATTATCAAAAACGATAATCAGAACTCATATCAACAAATATCTAATTATCACAAGCGATAATTAGAAACAACAAATATCTAATTATCAAAAACGATAATCAGAACTCATATCAACAAATATCTAATTATCACAAGCGATAATTAGAAACAACAAATATCTAATTATCACAAACGATAATCAGAACTCATATCAACAAATATCCAATTACCTGCAGATAATTGGAAGCAACAAATATCTAGAAATCAATTAAGAAGACTAGAAAATCAACATAAAAGCTTGGATCGATCCCATCAGATGGCGAGTTTTTAATTCGCCGCACGTGCAACAACATATGGCCGAAGCCTACCAAGTACTCAACATAATTTTGGCGCCCAACAAATGACCCGAAGGTCCAACATATGACCCGAAGGTCTAGTACTGGTATTTGACCCGAAGGTCCAACATATGACCCGAAGGTCCAACATAGTGGCTCGAAAGCACACGAAAGCATCAAATATTTCAATTAACGAGTCCGGAATTAACCAAAATAGTAAACGCACATGTCCCATAACCATGAGTTTTACTAAATTGTTTAATTCTCTTCATCGTTTCCTTGAAAGTGTAGAATCATCAAAACAACAGATATTCAATTAACGATTCCGGAATTAACCGAAATAGTAAAAGTGTGGTTCCATACTCCGCACTTTTGCTAAATCGTTTAAATCTCTTCATCGTTTCCTTGAAAGTGCAAAATTGTGTATTTTTGTAAAAATACACTTTACATTCTCAAACGGACAAGTCCGGAATTAAGCGAATCAGTAAAAGAAAGGGGTCATAATCCTCGATTTTGCTGAATCGTTTAAGTCTCTTTCTCATTCTTTTGAAAACGTAAACTGTTAAAAATTTATAAAACAATTTTCATTTTAAAACGATTTTCCAATCACGTGATTAAAGCAGCAAATCCGTAACAATTTCGATAAGGAAATTGTACTTCTCAAAATACCGTAAAAACGGTTACAAATCAGCATTGCGGTATAACCGCTTGAAAATCCACTTTTAAAAGTTTGACTGTTACTGAAGTCAAAGCAACAGTAATTTTAAAACATCAAATATCTCATCAAAATAATTCACATCTAAATGTGACATCAGTGAATTTTCATTCATTAAAATTGTCAACAAAACACCGTGCTTCAAAAATCTAGCATTGGTGTAAAAATCCCGTTACAAAAATAACGGCAACAAAATACGTCTCATAACCAAGCATCGGTTCAACGTAAATAAATGCAGTAACGTGCAATTCAAATTTTTGCACGTACTACAGAAGGAACAAAGAAATCATTCAAATGTATCTTCAATGAAGATAATCCAAAACAGCAAAAATCTAATCAATAGATGATTAATACAAAAGAAAGCCAGCGGAAATTTCAGCAAAAATCACATAACTGCAATTTCTTCGAATCCTCAATTCGGATTCGAAATTCTCAAAGAAACAAAATAATTATAGCTATGTAAACAACAATTGAAATTCATATCGATTTCGTATTTTGATTTTTAAATCAAAAAGATTATCAGTTGTACTCAGCGAAGACGGTTTCACTGTTTCCGCTGCGCACTCTGATAAATAGAACACAAATCAATCATATCATCAGAACACAATTTCACTATTATTTTTAAATAAAGATATTTAAAAATTTCATCCAAATTTCAAAACTTTAGTTTTGACTCAAAGTACAAATAAAACATCGACCAATAGTTGTAAGATATGTTCCATCCAAGTTATGTTTTATATTATGTCCATAAACCCCAAGCTCTGATACCAACTGTAACGCCCCACCTCTATGCTCATAATAACAAAGAGTATTAAAAGAAATACTGTCTATTATTACGAAGAATAAGGCTGGATAGGAGCGACCATCCGTAATTGGCCTTACACTAATATTGGTTATCTCGACAGGAGTGGTATATACTTTTTATTTTTCATCTATTATTTATTTACTCCCATCGGCACTCCCAATACTAGTATAAAACAAACTTCGATGGTTCATAATAGTTTAGGACATTAGATATAACAATAACACAGATAATATAAATGCGGAACACAGATAAAAACAAAAGTCTCATATATATATAACTGATGTCTGTTAATACATAGTTGACACAATACATATGATACAACTACAACTGTCGACTCTAGAAGTTATATATACAAGTACATTATCGACTAATATACATGAATACATATCGTTCTATACAATGACACGACTACTACAAAATGACACTGACAACTTCAGAAGATATGAAAAGTCTTCAAATCCCGAACAGCAACTCAAAGAAGGAAATCTACTACCTGAAATAACTCGGGTCTGACCCGAGTATTACATTCAAAAGAAAATAATACCCAGGTCAGTCTAATTCAAACCAGTTTATTAGTGCATATAGGCAGTAATAATTTAATTAGACGACAGTCACAATAATTCCCGTCTATCCGATTCTTTAAACAAAGAAACCGGATAACGGTCAATATAACACTTAACAGTGTTTAACAAAAATCAGCAGATTTAAATCATCAACAGAGATAAATAAACAATTTATCAAATCGACTAAATCAATTTAAACTGTCAAATCTGATAGGGCTGCAGTACACGCACGCGTGTACTGCCTCGCCACTATCACAGGAGATACACAAAAGCTCAATGAAAGTCATAAGTGATCACAAGGTCAAACCCCAAAATCGGGTTCAACTCAAGTGGATTCAAAAACAAATCCCAACAGGGGGAAAAACTGCAAAACACATGCAACTGCAGACATAAGCGAATACGAAGCAACCACCACGATGAAACTATAGTAGCAAACAGTTGCAAAGACAAGGGCAGAATGCAACTACAAAGAAGATAGTGGCAACAGTTCAGAGGACAGTGAACTAAAGTAAATACCACAAACTAATATCAAGGCAAAGACTCAACAATGTCAAAGCCCAGTGAAACCCATAAAATCAAAACCAGGCAGTAATATACCCAGTGAAAACATGCGCAAATGCTTAACAATGTAACAGTAATAATGTATAGTAGGATGAAGACTACACCAAACTTGAACATGTGACTGGCAACTATGAACAGGGAGAACAACCAGGTTAATGATGCAACAATTTATGTAGTGACAATGCACATGAACCCAAAACTGTCGACAATAAATGAGACCGAACTACATGTACAAGGCAACAACGTCAATTGCATCCAAGAACAGCAACAACAGTTTAAAAAGTGACACAGTGACATGCCCAATCCTCAAAACTATATACAGTGACACAGGCATTAGAAATTCGATACACTACAAGTACAACAGGCAAATGAAGTTGCAGTGAAGAATGTCCATGGGTAAAGCTACATATATACCATGTCAATTGCACTGAAACCAGCCATAAACAGAGAACAATACTCATGAAGTAAACAGGGAGGTATGCACATGAATGCACAGTGCAAACAAATGTAACAATGCAGACAACATTCGAGTACATCGAACCAGCAAGCCTCAGCATCAACAGTGCAACTCAATATGGCAACAGATCAAACAATGGACTACAAGATAGTGAATCAAAGTGTGGTTTAAACCAGGGCAGATAGCATCAAAAGAATGGATGCAACAGAAAAATCATCAACTGGTTCATGCAGCCCAGAGAACATCAAGGCCAAGACTACAATGTCAAAACACAAAGCAATGCACTAACATACAGATATATACAAATGGTCAAGTAAACTGGTAGCAATGCAACATCATGAACACAGTGAACACAGTCAAGGCAGCAAGTAAAACAAGTGCATCACATGTGTACAGAGTAGCTGAAATGGATCAAGGAAGTGTCTGAATAAAATATAATGCCTTTCTAGTACATGACTACAGATCGATATCAAGTCAATGATGATGAAGATAATACAAAGCAATGGAATACCATACACAAATGAAGTGGCCGAAGTCGAATGTAAATCAAGTCGATGTGGCCGTGAATTTCAACACTGACTTGATAACTAAGCTTGGCCGAAGCTAAATATTCAAGAAATCGAACCAAAACACAGTACAAAATCGTATGAAATAAAAATCAGGTAAGTTATCAACACCCACGAAATAGAATGGTCAACCCAATCAATTAACAACTGAAAGTCGATGGCTTCAAATCAATAACCAAGCTAAAGCTAAAAGCACGAAGCCCCAAATTTTCTTTTCAAAATCAAACCAGGTTGATAATCGAACGACTTCGATATCACAAAATCAGTGAAAGCCAAGGGTAACACAAACTCAAGCCGAAGACAACGAAATCAGTATCACCAAAAGGAAAATCAAAACCGAGACAATGATAACAGTGGAGAATAAGCAGTTCAAAATCGACAACAACCAAATCAACTGTCAAAGCATGAAGCTGAACTAGATGTGAGGGTTACTCACCTTAGCATCGACGAGCGGAAATTGAGCTTTCGATCAAGCTACTCAAATCGGCTGAAGCCCTCGTTCGAATCGGTGGCCACAATCCTTTGAGCGAGATCGAAGAAAGAACGAAGCTGCCCATTTTCCATCCTTTTGTATGCCTTAATTAGGCTTTCGCATGAACGAACGTGAGAATGAGGCCGCCATTAAATTTCGTACTTAAGTTATTAGGGTTAGAAGTGAACGAGAGAAAATGAAATCAAGGGGGTTGGGTCGAATTGGGAATAAGAAGGGCACGACAAAAATGAAAGGAAAAAGTATTTGGGCCCTGATTTTTTTTTTCTCTTAAAGAATTTAAACTGGATTCAAACTCCACTGAAATTTGCAACTAATTTTAATAGTCTAAATGACGAAAATAAAATAATTGCATAACCCTGGGTCGTTACAGTACTTGGAAAACATCGACCTTGACTCGAGTGATAATTGCTTTACTTTAAATGTTTGCTTTACTATGTTTACTTCTGCTTAGTGTGTCTGGGGGCTATCACTGTAGAAAGAGGTGGAGTGGGAGGGTTGGGTTCCTATTCCTTTTACCTTTATGCTCTTTTGGTATGTTGTTTGTTAATTTACAGCTCACTAAGACTGTTGTCTGACTCAAGGTTTTATGTTCAACTCTTATTACCTTGGGCTATTCATCCATTTTGGGATGGGCAGACTAGGTAGCAGGTGACAGGTGCTGTTCTTAGTTACCGACGATGCTGATGGCGAAGACGAGCTGGAGGCTTGCGTATTATTTTCTTACTATATGTACTGGATGTTCCGCTGCTTGTATATTCTCTGAGTGATATGTAGTGAGGCTGGATGTATTGACTATACAGATTTTTGTATCAAACTACTATGAGGCTTATTTGATGCAATTCTGTTCTGTGTAGCTTCACTATGTATATTTTTCTCTATTGTATTTTATCCATGCGCTGTGAGTAATACGATAGATTCTGCTGTTTTAACTTACCTCTGACGATCATCCATGGCTGCCTGGCACACTTTTCAGCGCACTATTTCTATGTTTAGTGCAGGAGTCATGGGCGATCGTCACATTTGGTATCAGAGCCTTGGTTAATCGATTTTACCCAACGCTCGCTGACGTAACTACATATGAGAGACGTAATTGTATTTTGATGGATGATTACTATATATAATATAGTAGCTCAGAAGGATATGAGTCCTTTATGCAGTTGTTTCTCAAGGTCTGCTGATCATTTCTTTTATAGATATTAAGGATGAGTCGAAGAGGGAGACCAGCTGCTAGGGAAGGCCGTGCTGCTGAGGGGGCTGCTGATTATGCTGTTATGTTCGAGGCTATGATGACTTCGATCATGAGAAGGATGCCAGCTCCGGGGTCAGCAGTTGATGTTGGAATTCAAGTTTAAGCTCCAAGACTGGTGGATTTTGCTAAGCTGTGTAAAGACTGCTCTTGAAGGAAAGGTTTTCATGGGAACAGAGTCAACTATTGAAGTTCAGAGATGGATAGATGCTTGTAGAAGAATCTTTGGTGACTTGGGAATCGAGGATGAAACCAAAAGGAAGCTAGCATCAAGATAGCTTCAAGGAAGAGCTTCTGATTGGTGGAACTCTATCACCATTGATACTCCGGAGGAGGAAATTACTTGGGAGCAATTCCAAGCCAGATTTGAAGCTAAGTTCATTTCTACAGCCCAGAAATCTATTCTGTTCAAGAAGTTTGTGGAGCTCAAGCAAGGTGCAAGACCAGTTCTTGAGTATGTTTCTGAGTTTGAAGCTTTGTCCAAGTATGCCCGGTCGTATATTGAATCTTCATATCAGAAGTACGAGAAGTTTGTGACAGGCTTGGACATTTATCTTGGGAGGCAGTTGGTGGATCATCTGGACGATCCATTTGAGAAGCTTGTGGAGAAAGCTCTCAGGCACGAAAGTCTGTTTCCTAAAGAAGGATCTGTTGTTGCTGTGACCAAGGAGGAGTCTAAACCGCAGCAGGGTGGAAACAAGAAGAGGAAGCAGCAGCAGCAAAAGGGTAAGGATGGTCAGAAGAAGCCGAAGGGCGAAGTGACCTGCTACAATTGTCAACAGAAGGGCCATTTCTCCAGAGATTGCAAGAATCCAAAGGTGCCGGTGAAGTGCCACAACTGTGACAAGCCGGGGCATATTAAGAAGAATTGCCCAGAACCGCGGAAGGACAAGCAGAATGTGCAAGCTTATGCTTTGGGGGCTGTTCCATCATCTTCAAAAGCTCCTACCGCTGAAGAGAAAGGAAAGAGTGTGGTGGTTCAAGGTACTCTTTCCATATGTGGTGTTCCAGTTAGAGTGTTATTCGATACTGGGGCGTCGCATTCTTTTGTTTGTAATGAACTTGTATGCCAGTTGGGTTTAGAACCGGATATTGTTGATAGACCATTGATTGTGACTAATCAAGTTGGGGGTTCATCCTGTCTGTGTATGCTATGCCGTGGTTTGGTTGTATCGAGTCATGATTGCTCTTTTGTTTGTGATTGTTTTGTTCTGAACTTTGCGGGGTTCGGAATTATTTTGGGTATGGACTGGCTTAGGAAGTATGCGGCAAAGGTTGATTGTGAAAAGTTAGAGGTGACAGTCGAGAATGTGGAAGGGCGAAAGGTTGTGATACGAAGTAAGCATGAGGAAGGCATCTTCATGAGCTTCATGTATTCGCTGGTTGTTCCACGGGATGGACTGTCATCGGTGCCAATCGCTAATGGATTTGAGGATGTCTTTGATGAGGTCAAAGGGTTACCGCCGCATAGAGAGATCGAGTTTCGTATCGATCTAGTTGAAGGAGCCAGACCTGTTGTGATGCCTCTTAGGCAGATGGCGCCTAGGGAACAGCAAGAGTTGAGGGTGCAAGTTGATGATCTTTTACAGAAAGGATTCATTCGGCGTAGTGTGTCCGAATGGGATGCACCAGTTGGGTTTTGTAACCAAAGCGGATGGATCGTTGAGGTTGTGTGTGGATTATCGTGAGCTGAATAAAGTGACTAAGAAGAACAAGTATCCATTGCCGAGAATAGATGACTTGTTTGATCAGCTTCACGAAGCCAAGGTGTTTTCTCAGATGGATTTGGCAACGGGATTTCACCAGTTAAGAGTGGCAAAAGATAGTGTGCAGAAGACTGCTTTCAGGACACCATCTGGTTTCTTTGAGTGGCTGGTAATGCCGTCTGGATTGACCAATGCACCAGCATATTTTGTGGATCTTATGAATAGAGTGTTCAGAGATCAGTTGAACAAGTTCGTACTAGTGTTCGTGGATGATATTTTGATTTATTCCAGAACTGAAGAAGAGCACAAGACGCACTTGCATATTGTTTTGGAAATCTTACGGAAACATCAGCGGAAGGCTAAGTTTTCGAAGTGTCACTTCTGGAAGAGCGAAGTGAGGTTCTTAGGCCATATTATCTCTGGAAGCGGAATAGCGGTTGATCCCGCCAAGATAGCAGCAATCCAGGATTGGGGTAGACCTAAGAATGCACCTGATGTGAGAAGTTTTCTTGGATTAGCAGGATATTATCATCGATTTATCAAAGACTTTTCCAAGGTAGCTGCACCATTAACAGGATTGACGAAAAAGAACCAAGTATTCAGATGGGATGCTAGGTGTGAGCAAGCTTTCAGAATCCTGAAAGAGCGACTGACAAGTGCTCCTGTTTTGACTATTCCAAGTGAAAATGATGAGATGGTGGTTTATACCGATGCATGTGGTACTAGACTTGGAGCAGTGCTGATGCAGAAGGGTAAAGTTGTTGCGTATGCAAGTCGACAACTGAAGCCTAATGAAAGGAATTATCCGACTCATGATTTGGAGTTGGCAGCGATTGTATTTGCTCTGAAGATGTGGAGACATTACCTATTGGGAGTTCGATTCAAGTTGTTTACAGATCATAAGTCGTTGAAGTATCTTTTCTCCCAAAAGGATTTGAATCTTCGGCAGCAAAGATGGCTAGAGTTTTTGGCATCATATGATTTTAGTATAGACTATACTCCAGGAAAGGGTAACGCAGTGGCAGATGCGTTAAGTCAAAGACATGCAGGATTGGGAGCCATGTTTTCAGAATGGAAGAGTCTCGAGTATTTAGCTGGATTTGACTTCAGGCCTAGATGTGAATTGGAACCTGAGATGTTGGCAAACTTATCGATAAGACCGACTCTTGTAGAAAGAATTGGCGAGAGCCAAAAGCGAGACGATAAGCTTGTCAAGATTATCCGTGATTTGGAATCTGGATTGGACCCAGAAAAGGATAAAGGATTCAAGGTCGATCAAGAGGGTTGGCTTCGGAAGCAAGGATGACTAGTTGTTCCCGATATAGATGAATTGAGAAATGAAGTTCTGAAGGAAAGTCATCACTCGAAGCTGATAATTCATCCAGGTAGAAATAAGATGTATCGGGATATGAAGAGAACCTATTACTGGGAAGGTATGAAAAAGGATGTTGGAAATTTTATTTCCAAGTGCATGAACTGCCAGTTGGTAAAAGCTGAGCAAAGGAAGCCCAGTGGATTGCTTCAGCCATTAGAAGTTCCTACATGGAAGTGGGAGCAAATATCGATGGATTTTATTGATGGGCTACCTAGAACAAGAACGGGAAATGAAGGGATTTGGGTCATCGTAGATTGTTTGACCAAGAGTGCAAGATTCATTCCTGTTCGATCAACCAGGACTGCATCAAAGTTGGCTGAGCTGTATGTTAAGTGGATAGTTCGACTCCATGGTATTCTGAAAAGTATAGTGAGCGATCGAGACCCATTGTTCACTAGTGGATTTTGGAAGAGTTTCCAGGAAGTTTTGGGAACTGAACTGTGTTTGAGTACAGCTTATCATCCCCAAACAGATGGTCAGACCGAGAGAGTCAATCGAGTTTTGGAAGATCTCCTTAGAGCTTGTGTTTTAGATTTCGGAGGATCATAGGAAGATCACCTTCATTTGGTAGAATTTTCGTATAATAACAGTTACCAGTCAAGCATTGGTATGGCACCGTATGAAGCATTGTATGGAAGACCGTGTAACTCTCCGACATGTTGGTTAGAAACAGGAAAAAGCTGATACTTGGGCCAGAAATGATTCGACAGACTTCGGATTGCATAGAGATCATTCGGCAACGAATGAAGGCAGCCCAAGACCGACAGAAAAGTTATGCCGATAAGCGTCGTAAGGATTTGGAATTCGACGTAGGTCATATGGTTTTTGTGAAGATTTCTCCACTGAAGAATGTTATTCGATTCGGGAAGAAAGGAAAATTGACTCCGAGATTTGTTGGACCATTCCCGATCATCGAGCGAATTGGAAAGCTCGCCTACAAATTGGAGTTACCAAAAAAGATGGCGGGTGTGCACAATGTTTTTCATGTATCGTATCTACGGAAGTATGTGCACGACTCGAATACTGTGGTTTCTGCTGATAGCTGTGAAGACTTTGAAGTTGACCTAGTTGTTAGGAGACCTCGTAAGCCGCTTCGTGTTGTGGAAACTGACACGAAACAGCTTAGGAGAAAGGTAGTTAGGTTGCTCAAGGTACAATGGAGTGATGATGTTAACGACTGTACATGGGAGGTGGAAGAGAGGATGGAGGCAGCTCATCCTGAACTCTTCGAGGTATGGCCATAAGGTGTCGTGTCATCTCACGACATTGTAACTTGTTCTAGTTTTAGAATTCTGCATGTTAGGCTAGTAATTGGACGCATGGTTTGTTGATTGCTATGGATGGTAGGCATGCAGAATAGTTTTTGACTGCTCTTGTTTGTTTGGAATTTTGGGGGCGGAATTCCTAAGGGGGAGAGAATGTAACGACCCGTATTTTTACGGATCGAAAGATCGTAAAATTGTTATTTTTAGGTCGTGAGTGTTGTTAAAACGTCCAGAGTTAGATCGTTCAGAGTTTAAGTCGGCCAGAGCTTGAATCGTCCAGGGTTAAGTCGTGTAGAAGTTAGGTCGTCTGGTAGCTTAGGTCGGGTGGTAGTTAGGTCGGGTTAACGACCTAAGAGGTTGGAGCGACTTAAGGAGTTTTTGTGTTGGGGCTTAGGACGTGCGGAAGATTAAGTCGTGGAGCGACCTAAAGAAGTTTGCGACCTAAGGAAGTTAACGACTTAAGGATTGGAGCGACCTAAGGAAAGGCAGACTTAAGTCAGTGACCGACCTATAGAAGTTAGCAGCTTAGGGGAGTTAAAGACCTAGGGGATTAAGTGGGTTGACGACTTAAAGAAGCTAGGTCGTTCGAGCGACTTAAGGATTATAGGTCGTAAGTCGTTGAAAACCCTGTGTTGGAGTTAGGTCGTAAGTCGTTGGGACTTGGCTTAGTGTTAGGTCGTTAGGCCGTGTACAGTTAGGTCGCGACTTTGATAAGTCGCTAAGTCGCGTATGCGTTAAGTCGTATCCCAGTTAAGTCGTTAGGTCGCGTAAGGGCTTATGAGGTTAAGTCGTAGGATTTGATAAGTCGTAAGTCGTAGGTAGGGAGAGTTAAGTCGTGGACGACTTAAGGGGGGCGGACGACTTATGGAACTGCCTATAAATATGCAGTTTTTCTTCACTTTTTGGGATCTGGATTTTGAAGCGACGAAGTGCTGACATTTTGAAAGCTCGAGAACTACACTTCTTCACTTCTTTTCTCCACTTTAAATTTTGTGCTTCCTTCCATCCAAATCGAAGATCCAAGAGCTTAGATTGAAGATCTACAACCATCGAAGTGAGATTTCATCGTTTGAAGCAGAATTTTGGAGAATCGAGCTAGATCCTTCGCTGTCCAGATCTGAAGTGTGTTGCTTTTAAGGTGTTTAGGTGATTCGGTGAGTGGTGGTTATCTCTCACATGGATCCAAAGGAGTATATCGGATTGGTGGCTTGATTATGTGTTTAAAATAGTGATTTCATGCATTTTCGTAAACTTAAGTATAGATCCATTGTTCATGATGATTTGACATCCATTTTACTACATGTTAATCTATGTAAGTTCATTCATCAAGTTGTAGAGATATTGCTCATGATTCATGCTTGTTAGATTTGGACTCTTTATTTACAAGATTGCCATTATTGTTATAATTGTTTATTAGATCATGTTTGAATGCTTGATTACTTGGATTAATGATTGACTTGATTGATTGTTATAAATTAGTTGATTGATGATTTGATTTGGACAAGATGGCCGAAGATGATTCAAAAGCTAAGGGAAAGGCTCTTGAATAAGAAAAGCTGCTCGTGGCATATGACGCGGATGATAAAACTCATATGGATAGATTGATGATGATGTTGAGATGAGGTTTTGCTATGATGAGATGAAGCGAGGCATGATGTGAGATAGCCTTGGTTAAATCCAGACGGGATCATTCCAAGCATGTTGATGACTCGGTGAAATGGTTCGAGTTTGAGGATAATGGTTGGCTCGAGAGGCGCTTGAGCTAGTATGAGAATAGTCGTCGAGGAGGATGACTAGAAGGCTGAGATTTCATCGTTGTTGAAGGTTCTAGCAGGCTCAAAGCAAGAGTACGCTGGGCAGATTCGATAGTCCCAAAAGACTACAGTTGGTGGTCGAGTACTCTGGGCAGATTCGATAGTCCTAGGCATGGGCTGCGACGACGTGCGGAGTTCTATCTAGAACCGGGGTTACCATTGGCCCTTGACGGACGGCTGAAAGAATGTGCTGGTCATTCAATTAACGGTGGTATCGAAGCAATGATAACAGTGATAGCCAGAGTCATGGATGTTTGGTTGTATCGTCATTCGGTCTCAAGAGCGATATTTTTTGGGTCCTTATCTGATCTTGGTTTAGGCCTTGGGGGTTTGTACTTGGAAAACATCGACCTTGACTCGAGTGATAATTGCTTTACTTTAAATGTTTGCTTTACTATGTTTACTTCTGCTTAGTGTGTCTGGGGGCTATCACTGTAGAAAGAGGTGGAGTGGGAGGGTTGGGTTCCTATTCCTTTTACCTTTATGCTCTTTTGGTATGTTGTTTGTTAATTTACCGCTCACTAAGACTGTTGTCTGACTCAAGGTTTTATGTTCAACTCTTATTACCTTGGGCTGTTCATCCATTTTGGGATGGGCAGACTAGGTAGCAGGTGACAGGTGCTGTTCTTAGTTACCGACGATGCTGATGGCGAAGACGAGCTGGAGGCTTGCGTATTATTTTCTTACTATATGTACTAGATGTTCCGCTGCTTGTATATTCTTTGAGTGATATGTAGTGAGGCTGGATGTATTGACTATACAGATTTTTGTATCAAACTACTATGAGGCTTATTTGATGCAATTCTGTTCTGTGTAGCTTCACTATGTATATTTTTCTCTATTGTATTTTATCCATTCGTTGTGAGTAATACGATAGATTCTGTTGTTTTAACTTACCTCTGACGATCATCCATGGCTGCCTGGCACACTTTTCAGTGCACTATTTCGATGTTTAGTGCAGGAGTCATGGGCGGTCGTCACATGTGCTTCAGGCAAATATGTGTGAAGAGGGAGGCTACTGGTGTGAGGTGAGCTGTGAGGCGGAGTCGCGGAGGGGTGCAAGGAACGGCTGAGATGTGGGGTTGCGAGGCTTACGGTGTTGACGTGGTGGAGAGGCCACACAGAAGCTGAGGGGCGGACATGCGTTTGCGCAGGGTGCATGGTAGTGATAAGTGATGATCTGGAGCATGAAATATGATGGAAGGTGATATGCATGCGTGCTGTATGTTAGAAACATATGTAAAAATGTATATTTTTTTTCTATAACAAAATGAAAAGGAGAAAGAGGAACAAAACAAAGAAAATAAATTGAATAGGGAATAACTAAAGGTCAAGCCAGTTGAATTATGGAATTATAAAAGCCTACTGACTATTGGTTGTCTCGGGGAAATAACCCAAAGGACACAGAATATCAAAAGCTCCAAAATGGGTACCTATACGGCTAACCGTTTCACGGATTTCGACGCGTACTGGACTCCGAAACACATAAATGAACATACTGCAAAGATCAGCACGACGCTGCGAATAGAACGGTACACAGATATCAGCGATACGATCATTTTATCAAAAGTCGATATTTTGTTGCCAAACTGCTGCAAATTCGTCGAAAATAAGACAAACGGGGCTAGAGATGTCCAAATTTGGCGAAACAAAATATGACGTCTTACTCAGAAAATAGTCTACACTTTTATTATATAAAAATATTCACGTTTGAAAATCAGTTAATTTTCATCAAATTAACTGATTTTAAATTAAAATTGAAAATTACACAACAGAACTAACTTCCATATTTTCTAATGAAAATATGACATTGCTACGTTAAAATAAACGCATCACAAATATCAAATTTTCATTATTAAATTTAATTGTTAAATTTTCAAGAAAAATTCAGTTAATTACGTTATAAAAATTGTTAAAATTTCCGGGTCGTTACATTTTGGAAGTATATATGTTTTAATTATTTTTAAATTATTAAAAGAAAGGAATTTATTTTAAAATAAATAAATAGTATGATTTTTGGTGTTATAAGATTTTAATTTTATGAAATACTTCGAATAAAGATTTCTGAATAATTTATATAAAGGATTTATAAAGGTGATATTTTTATAAATAAAGAAGTTGATTTATAATTGAAATTTATAAATATTTTATAAATAGAGTTTATTAATGAATTTGATGGATTTAGAAGTGGATTTTGATAGTTAGTTTTATAAAAGAATGTATTCATAAATAGATTTTTGTAAATAAAGGAATTTTATAAAATAGAAGTTTTATAAAATCAAAAGGAGATTTATAAAAATAGTTTATAAATATGAAAATGATTTATGTTGATTTTTAAATATGGATTTTTATTTAAAGGTATTTTAAAAGAAATATTTTGAGGAGTTAAGTGTTTTAAAAGTGATTTATCTTTTGGAAGTAAAGGTTTTGGAAGTAATAATTCCAAATGGAATATAAAGGCTTTGAAAATTTTGAAGATGTGATAAGTAACGGAAACATATATTTCAACATTTATTATTGTAGTAGACGTTTTCGGGGAAGTATGGAAGGAATGGACTATAACAGTGTTGTTATAGTAAATGATTTCCGAAAGGAAATGTTTTATATAGTATATGGGATGTTATATATATATATATATTAAGTATTCAAATCCCTATACTAATGTTTTTGGGTTGTCGTAACGATGTTTTAAGCAACATTCGTTTTGACCCAATAAATTATACCTTGACCTTCCATCGTGAAATACATGAATTGGTTCTTATGATTGTACTAAAGGCTTGGTGGTGTAGGAGCATTGCTTCCTATATTTAACACCCGTCCGGAGGCATACGAACTCTGGAGTTGTACGGTTATAGAAATCCATTTGGCGTGTCTCCAAATGGTAGTGTTATTTAATATGCTTATACGTTGATATAAGTATATGAAAATATTTTCTAAGTATTGAAATGAACTGATTTGTGAATATGCTTATATCGTTGATATAAGAATATGGAAATGTTTTCCAATATAGGAAGATTGAAATGGGTTTTGAATATATCTTTTAAAAGATAATTTGAAGTAAATATTTGGAGATTGATTTAATTAATAAGAAATTAAATAAATGGTCCTAGTGATTGCTTATGGTGTTAAACATTGTTTGCTTTGATAATTAAATAACTAACTATCAAATATTTGGCCCTTTTATCATTGTTGATCCAGAGAGACCGAGGTCGAATTTATCCAAGAACCACTTCGGACCAACGTATATGCGTTCGAATATGCATGTACCAAAAGGCATTGATATTTGGGATTTTCGTAATGAAGGATTGCTTGTTGATCATTTGGGGATAAACTCCCAATATACATATAGTAGCAGTAGTCTCTTCATTATGAAATATCCAATGCAAGCACCGATCGCTACTAATCCTAGGGGTAATTCCCGATAGGATGTAGTAGGAGAGTGCCTTCGGTTTGTTCTGTTCCTGGACAACTTGTATGGATGGATGTCTGATATTGCATTCTTGAGATTTCATCATTGAATTTTATAAACGAGCATCTGTTTGGTGGTGGATAAAGCAACTTCTCTTAGTTTAACACTCTTCTTTGAGACGTACGAGCTCAGAGGTTGTATGTTTATGAAAGTCAATAGTGATTGATGGAATGACAATGTGGCATTCAAAGAAAATGATATGTGCTATGTAAAAGGTAAATGTAACCTTTGGCTTCACACCTAGAAATGACCGAAACGGGGTAGATGCAATAGGGCTATGTGGTTTGCAACCATTAGGATATGATCATCCCCTTCTAGATATATTTATTCCCGCTATGATGTTCGGGTTTTAAATTATTGTGGATGTATGCTATGAGGGCCCTCGGATAGGTCGGTAATGATCGGGGTGATGACATATTCGGTACTATCTAGTGAGAAAGGTAGGCCGGTCTTGTGTTGGTAGAGGGCAGATGTTATGTGCCTCGTTACATTCCTCTAAAGATGTACTGCCGAAAGGTAGTCCCTTCACATGGTTTGTATGGAAATCCATTCTCCACTATGTGCCTGCCATTTTGTTTGTAGAGCCTAGTATGCTGGAATTTAATAATTGTAACAATTTCGGCTATGATTAATATTATTTGTATACTGGACACTAGTATAATATAACAGGATTTGATATGAAATGTTTTGGTTATCATAAGGTACAAAACCCGTCCGTGTTTATATGTGGGTGTGGTCTTACGAGATACCTTTGTTCTGATAAAGGAATGTTTTTATAACTTTTAAAAATAAATTCAGTTGAGATGTGTTTTCTCACACTTGTTTACCAGAATGATCCGCGCGTTCTTCCCTTTCAATGCTCGAGTCAAACTGAGTATATTTACAAGTTCAAATTTGATGCTTTGGAGCTTCAGTAGACAAGCTGGAGGTCTTCTGATCATATTCTACATATATGTTTATTTTCCGCTGCTTTGTTGTCTAAATTATCAGCATTTGTGAGGATAGATTATTATAACTATCCAGGCTGATGACTAGTGATTGATTGTTGTACTCTGGCTGATGGATGTATGTATATTATAGTTTCTATTTTGTAAAGATCATTGATATTATATTATATGTTTTTCCAGCGATTATGAGATTCTGTAATTGTTTTAATTTCTTCTTCTCTTCTCTTCTTCTCTCTTCTTTCTTTCTCTTGACTATCGGCTTTCTGTTCGGTTTGGGTTAGACATGTGTGGTTGATTGTCAGCTCTAAATGGGTCGGATTTCTGGGTTGTCACATATGTTATCAGAGCTTAGGATTTTGCAAACACCTAGACTTTGATTGGGTACTCATTATAGATAGTTTCAGTAGCACCCTAGGATGAGTTGAGTGTATATATATGAGCGCGTATTTGTTAGTGATATAAAAATGTTTTATACTCGGTTGTTTGATTTGTTAAGTTTGAATTTTGGGTTCTGCTCAATGCCTCTAGCAACGTTATCAATTGGGATTCCAAAACACTTGAACAAGCAAATTAACGCAATATTGTTTTAAAAGTGGGTAAATGAAATAGTTTTACCTAAATTATATTTTGTATAAAAAGGACTGATTTTTCAGAAATTATTATAAGTTATATATGGTGTGTTTGGTTGTTAATGAATGGTAATATTTAAATATTATAATTTGTTTTTGCGTTTTAATAAAAATTTATTATTAAAATGTAAACAAAGATAAACAAATAAGAAATGGTCGTATATAACCAAGGTGAAATAAGTGAAATATTATATAAGTATAAATTTATAAATGTGACTTATAAATAAATAAAAGAATTTAAAAGAGATAAAAGCACTAAACTCACTTTAGTCGTTGGGAAATAATTCGAGTGATGACTACAACATCATCAGTGTTCATTTTTGAGTTTCTAGGTGATGAATTGCTACCTCAATAATTTCGATTGGAGTTTTGTTTTGATAAAACGTTTTGATTGTAAAATTCCAAATATGATTTGATGAATATATGAAAATAAGTTTTTGAACTTATAATTTGGAAATAGTGTAAATAAGAAATAGGTTTACAACTTATGAATTTGAACAGGAAAGTAAAACCAAATTTTAAAATGGTTGAACATTTTAGGTTAAGCAAACAAAGTGAAATTTGAATTTGAGATATGAAATAAAAGAGTTGGCTTAAGTAAAGTTAAATAAATTGAGTTGGTGAAACGAAGTAAATGAAATGAAGTTTAACTTAAGGAAAGTTAAATGAAAGTGAATTGTATTTGAAATGAATTAGATAACATAAATTCATGAAATTTTAAGTAAATAAGTTTTTATAACTTATGGATTTGAATAATATTAAGCTAATTTTTTTTTCTAATTTGTTAAATGTGATGCCCCACCTCTATACTCACGCTAGCCAAGAACACTACTGGGTAATGCTGTCGACTAGCGCGAAGAATAAGGCTGTTGAGGAGCGACCATCTGTGCAATTGCCTTGGGCGAGTACCGATATGTCAGATAATATAACATTCATTTCATTTCAAGAGGAAATCCGACATATCAAATACTAACTCAAAGCTACCCCACAGTGGCTGTGTGGACCTCGGAAACAAATATAGAAATAAGCATAAAATAAATCAGTCACAGATGTTCATATCTCAAAGGCGGAAACAGATATGAATATAACACATAAAAGTTTTCATCAAAGTAGTGGTCATATAAGATCCACAATATCACAAAAGAATAGATACAAGTGCTAGACAAAAGAATAAGTATACATCATGGAGTCTATATCTCGAATGTATAACAACAAAAACTACAAATGTAATGTAGTTAGACAAAAGTCAGAAGATGATCCCACATAAGGAGTTAAGCAGAAGCACCTGTAACATCTCGGTCTGAGCCGAGTATTATTTAATAAGAAAATAATAAACGGATCAGTCTAGCTATAAATATCAGATAAAGGAATGAGATATAAGCAGAGATATAATAAGAATGTATGATAACGATAATGTCATACTAGAACGAATATGATATAAAACAACAACAAAATCATACAATATCTCAAAAATCTCAAAGTACCAAAAAGAATATCATATTCTCTATTTTATTCACCAAACTACAAATATTGACAAACATATTAATGCCAATCGCAAAAGTTGGTGAAACACAAATTCTAGAAATCATCATATAGAAATCCAGAAATCACAAAGGGGGAGGCCTATCACAAACGGGAGCATGAAAACTCACCAACACGTGTATCACAAACGAAACGCTATTCCATGGTTGCTAACCGTAAATTTTGAGCCGAAGCTCCACAAACGGTCCGAAGACCACGAATCACTACCCCGCCAAATTGAACCGAAGTTCCACAAAACGGGGTTTAGTCTCCCTCGCAGACAAATAGACATCGCACATCGCTAGTCTAAATCACAAAATGATCATCATCGATCAATAAAAAGTGTTAATTACACTAAGCTAGTAAATATAAGAGTTTAGCTTCATGTCCCATAACCACTAGCTTAACTTAAATATTTACGAACAAACTGTAGATTTCCACTCAAAAATTGTCATAGGATTTTCAATCGAACAAGTCCATAAATTAACCGACAAAGTAAACGCAAGCGTTTCATACCACTTGTTTTGCTAAGCCGTTTAATTAGATTTTCTCATACGAATGAGGTAAAGGTTTGTATATACTAATAGATTAGAAAACGGTTTTATAAACGAGATTTGTATTAAAATAGAGTTGAAATCATTTTAGTAAAAGAGTTGAATATTTACTATTAGTATAGAAACCTTTGTATTTAAAAGTGACAAATCACAAAATGATTGTAGAAACAATCAATCACCAAAATTCACATACGAAGACGTGAATCAAATCCAAAGAAATCGATACCGAATCCATCAAAATGGATATTCTCGAAAATCCTGAAAAAGAAGTTATCAAAGTCAACAAAGGTGATAACAACAAATTGGAGAAACAAGAATCGATTAAAAATTGGAAACTCAAACACAAAAGGCAAAATAGGCAGAGACAGCAGATTCAGTCGACTGGACCAGGGTGGTCAGTCGACTGACACAAATCCTGGAAACTTTCTATTTCCAGGTTCAGTCGACTGAACCTGGGTGGTCAGTCGACTGAATCATGCCTGGAAACTTTCGGTTTCTAGGCTCAGTCGACTGACCAAGAGTGGTCAGTCTACTGATATTGGCCCAGGAAATTTCCTGGGTTTGGTTCAGTCGACCGACCCTCTAGTTCAGTCGACTGAACTGGAAATTCCAGTATTCTCAGCCTAGCCCCCAAGGGGAAAAATCCCAAATAATTGGCGATCGGTCGAGCGATGGGCGCTAGGGGTTTACGTCAATCGGCAACCCAGCCCTATAGGCTCATCGATGCTTCACCGAAAACATGTTCAAACATCCGTAAAAGGATTTTCACAAAATTGGACTAAAAACCAAAAATTGGAATATTCACCAAATCAACCCAAATCAAAATCAAATGAACATGTAAAGATGTTAGGAATTCATACCTAACAATCAAAGATAGTTATAGACATAGATGTGAGATAAAAATCTCACCTTTAAACCCAAAAACGATGAAGGAGAAGCTTGAAAGCAAAGGAAGATCAACTACTCTTCAACTTCAACTCTAGAAGCCTGAATCTAAGCTCAAAAGAAGAACATTTCCTATGTTAGGTTTAGGAAATTTCTGAAATTAAAGAGAGAATGAGTTGGAGAAGAAGGAGGAGATGCTTACCAAAGCTTCACCTTGAATTTGGAGCAAGAATATGAGTTTGCAAGAGGAACTAGGGCTTGGCAATTTCTATTTCCCATTCTCTTCCCCCATTTTCAGTTTTGCTTGAGAAAAAGAAATGAAATGAGAATGAATGGATGAATAGAGGGGCTAAGTTAGGTTATAGGATGATTTGGGTGAAACCCAAACCCAAAAGCCCACTTAGAAAATAGCAAAATTCAACTTACTCCAAACATATCGATGTTTATACTCAAAAAGGTCGCAAACGGCATTTTGAACTCAATGGAAGTGGTCTCGAGTCCTAATTCGACTGTTTGCAAAAAGTAGCTTTTCAGACTTCAATCCGATTAATGATTCTATATTTAAATAAAACATTTAAATATACGATCGTAATATATGCGGGTTGTTACAGACTCCCCTCCTTAAAGAAATTGCATCCTCACAATAATTAAGAGGAAAATAAAAAGTAACAACCATAAAAGCATGTCATCATAAAAGAAAATTTGGAATAAGAGGTCCACCATAAAGAGCACGAAAGAGTAAGTCCGAATGTGTTTGCTCGATGAATTCTCAAGATTCCCAAGAGCAGTCCTTAGGATTTGAGGACCATTGAACTCTCACAAGAAGATCATCTTTATTTCGAAGGCGTTTAACCTCCTAAGTAATGATACAAATAGAATGTTGCTCAAAAGTCAAATCTGGTGAAACTTCAATTTCTACAATTACACCGGGCTCAAGAATAGAAATCGGAACCCTAAGGTATTTCCGTAGAAGAGTGACATGGAAAACGTCATAAATAGAAAAAGATTGAGCCGGTAATAAAAAGGCGATAAGCCACGGAACAAATACGTTCGGTGATGGGAAAGGGACCAACATATCGAGGTGCTAACTTTCCCGATCGACTAAAACACACAACACCCCTCGTAGGTGAAACATGAATGAACACCAATAAAATCTAGACCTAAAACCAGCTTCTCACCGGCTTCAAGCCAACACAAAGGAAATCGGCACGGCCTTCCGTAGAGTGCCTCAAAAGGTGCCATACCAATATAAGATTGGAAGCTATTATAGGAAGAAAACTCAATAAGAGAAATATGATTTTCCCAACTTCCACAAAAATCAAGAACACATGCACGAAAGAGATCTTCAAGAGTTTGATTCACACGCTCGGTTTGTCCATCGGACAAAGATGATAAACGGTGCTAAAAATTAAGCTTTGTTCCCAAAGCTTTTGAATATCTTACCAAAATCCACTAGTAAAATAATGGATCATGATTTCTAACAATAGAAGTAGGGACTCCATGCAGTTTAATTTGACATGGAGTTTAGCCAAAGGAGGTATAGTCCGAAAGAGAAGGACGAGCCTCAAGGCCACACAAAACAAGAAATGAACATAAATTGGATTCACGATCTCGAATCTCACAAGTGGATAAAATCTCGAGATCATTCCACTCGGATATCATCATAGAAACAACCGCTTGTTGCTTACGACTAAGGGCATCGGCAACACGATTTCCCCTTCCGGGAGTATAGAGAATATCAAGATCATAAGATGCAAGGACCTCGAGCTAACGTTTTTGATGCAAATTAAGTTCCTTCCGAGAAAATAAATACTTCAAAAATTTATGATTGGAGTAGAGAACAAATTTCTCTCCCAAAATATAATGACGCCAAAATCTTAGGGCGAAAACAATAGCCGCAAGCACCAGATCATGAATGGCATATCTAGTCTCGACAAGCTTTAATTGTCAAGAAGCAAATGTGATATGAAATGACCCTCCTGATTTTGCTTAAATTTTTTTTTTACATTCCTAAAATTAATATTCTCAGAGTCATTTTCTTTTCAAACAATTCATCCAGGATCCAATATTTTCCACCAATATAAATATATTAGTTTATTCCTAAAGATATACACATACATATGAAGATGTATGTGTTCCTCTTGTTTAAAATCAGAGTATGTTTTTAATTCCATTTGTTAAACAAGAGCAGGCTATTTAGTTTGGATTTGAAGAAATCTGCATATAGTTAATTACCTTGTTCTTTTGAATATTTATAATATGTTAATAAATCCTGTCCATCTTTGGTCAAAGTATTTGGGATTCTCTTTTTTTTTTCATAGTTCAGATATATTGATATTTGGCTATGACCAGAAAATGATATTGTGACGCCCCACCTCTATACCCATGCTAACCAAGAACACTACGATGTAGTGCTGTCAATTAGCACGGAGAATAAGGCTGTGGAGGAGCGACCATCCATGTAACTTCTTTGTGCGAGCACCGATATGTCAGATAGAATAGAATGCCTATCATTTAAGGAAGAAATCCGACATACCGATTCAAACTCAAAGCTATCACACAGTGGCTATATATATAATCTTCGGAAACAAACATAGACATAAACATAACATAAACCAGTCACAGACATCCATACCACAAAGGCGGAAGAAGATATGAATATATGTATATAACACATGAAAGAGTACATCAGAGTAGTGGTCAGAAAGATCCACGATAATACAAAAGAATAGCAACACGTGCTATACAAAAGAATAAATACACAACATAGAGTCTATATCTCATATGTGTACAACCAAAAACTACTAATCTAAGTAGTTAGCCAAAAGTCAGAATAATCCAAAAGAGAAGTCAAGCAGAAGCACCTGTAACATCTCGGTCTGACCCGAGTATTATTTATAAGAAAATAATAAACGGATCAGTCTAACTATAAATATCAGATGACATGATATGGAATAAGGGGTATGGCATAAACATATAATAACCATAATGGCATACTACTATAAGTATGTAAATGATAATCAACAAGAGATTAATCAATATCACAAGAATCTTCTCTGAGATCCAAACCCATAAAAAGGTAATGACACACGAATTCACCAATACACAAAAATTGATAAAGCATATCAATGAAAACCACGAAAATTGGTGAAGCACTAAATCCAGAAATCAACACATGAAATCCAGAACAAATCCCAGAAATCAACACACGAAATCCAGAAATCACAAAAAGGGGGAAGTCCGAGCACACGGACGAGAAGCTATCTCATGGAAGCTATCCATTTAATTTTTCGAACACATGAATGACCCGAAGGCCTTTGACACACGAATGGCCCGAAGACCATGGGGTGCTACCCCATATATGTGATGGTGAAACATCACAAAAGCGGGGTCTAGTCTCCCTCGCAGACAAAGAGACATCGCTCAATCGCTAGTCTAAATCTCAAAAATGATCGTCATGATCATAAGGAAGTGTCGATCACACTAAGCTAGTAAATATATGAGTTTAGCTTCATGTCCCATAACCACTTGCTTAACTTAAATATTTACGAACAAACTGTAGATCTTCACTAGAAAATTGTCTCAAAAAGGTTCAATCGAACAAGTCCAAGAGCTAACCGACAAAGTGAACGCGAGTGTTTCATACCACTCGTTTTACTAAGTCGTTTAATTCTATTTCTCATCCTAGTGAAGTAAAGGCTTGTATATACTAATAGATTGGAAAAACGGTTTAAGAAAAAGAGTTCTGTAATAAAATAGTGTTGAAATCGTTTAGGTGAAAGAGTTTTGATATTTACTACTAGTATTGGAACCTTCATATCTTTAGAGTGACAAGTCACTAAAATGATTGTAGAAACAATCTATCACAAAAATTAACATTCGGAGACATGAACAAAATCCAAGGAAATCAGCTCAAAATGCATCAAAGTGGAAGTTCTGTTGAATGTTTTTCAGATAAGATCCCCTACGGAGGGGGGTCCAGGGGGGTGGCAACCCCCTAGGTGGGGGTGCGGGGGCAACCTAGTGGTTGCGACCTAGAGGTGTTCGCGAGTTAGCAGAAGCGAGCGACCTAAGAGAGGCGAGCGACTTAAGGGACTCGCGACCTAACAAGGTAATAAGGTCGAGCGACCTACGACCTAACGAGGTAAAGGCCTAATGACCTAGTGAAACACGCGACCTAATGCGGCCGAGAGGTTTAAGGTCGGAGACGACCTACGACTTATAAAGGTAGACGGTTGAGCGACCTAGCAAGGCCCGCGACCTAAAAATGACAAGGCCGAGCGAGCTAACGAAGCCCAGAGTCGAGCGACCTAGCGACACAGTGTGTTGAGCGACCTAACGAGGTCAATGTTGAGCAACCTAACAAGATCCAGTGGCGAGCGACTTAAGGTCTAACGACCTAAAAGGGACGCGACCTAGGGACTGAATCAGCCGAGCGACCTATCGTGCAACCAAGCCGAGCGACCTAGCGACCTAAGGTCTAGAGAACGACCTAACGACCTAGTGTTGCCGCGACCTAGTGCTGCCGAGTGGAATAAGGTCAGAAACGACCTAACAACCTAGCGACCGCGCGACCTATAAGTTCCAGAGCGACCTAAGGCCAGTTTTTCGCCAAAAACACTAAAAATTGGAGCTTTTCGCCAATCCAATCCAAACCAAATGCAAATATGCATGCTAAGGTGATAGGAATTCCTTTCCAATAGTCCAAGATAGTTATAGACAAGAATGTGAGATAAAAATCTCACCTTTGCACTAAAATCAATGAAGATGAAGCCTAAAAGTAAAGCAAGAACAGTCCAAAGCTTGAATCCAATGTCTTCTTCTTGAATTTGGAGTTGAATGATGGATTGCAAATGAATTAGAGCTTGGAGTTTTAATTTCCCTTTCCCTACACCATTTTTGAAGAAGCTTGAAGTGTTTTAGTGAAGAGATGAAGTTATGAAGAGAAGGGGGTTGGGCTAAGCTAATATGGTTGCAGTCCAAACCAAAGTCACAAGCGGGAAAAAGTAGCGAAAATTCCACTAACTCCAAACATATCAAAGTTTATACTTAAAAAGATCGCAAATGTCATTTTGAACTCGATGAAGGTGGTCTCGAGTCCTAATTTAACCGTATGCAAAAAGTAGCTTTTCGGACTAACATCCGACTAACATCCGACTAACGATAAAATATTTAAATAAAAAATCAACAAATATGCGGGTTGTTACAGATATATTCTCTTATCATTTTCCACTTATGTATTTTCTAGAAACTTTCTTATTTTGATTCAATCTATATGACTTGTTTATTTCAATCTTAGCCTATATAACACATTGTAAGTTGAGTATTTGCATAAGATTTGTTGTGACAAGAATTATGAACTTAAATATATTTAAAAGAATAATGTGTGTGTTTCCAGGTTTTGAAAGTGCAAACCTGTCTAGATTGCATATCTGGTATGGCTTTTAAAAGATGGTTGTGGTGAATCAATTGCTAAATAAACAAAAGCTTTTGAAATGTATTTTACATTCAAAATGCCATCTAATATAGTCAACCAAAATTTCACTCATTTGAAGCTGGTTAACCCATATGTCTTGTGTCTAACAGACACTTGTTCAAGGCAATGGCATTATATCTGAAGCCTTGCAAAATATTTACTTTTCTCAAAACAATTCAAAGAGTGGTGTTAAACTGGTTTACAAAGTATTACAGTAAAAAGATTTAAATCTCTATAAGTTTACCTCTAGTTAAATCCGGATTTTATTCTAAGAACTTATGCATTGCCATGTCTCAAGAATTGACCAATACATAATATAAGTTATGCAAAACATTTACTCACATACATATATGTATATTTCTTTTCCCAGGCTTTCATATCTAATACTTAAGCATATTTTTCTGGTTTTCAACCCAGATATTTCTTTTAATTTTTAAACCTTAATGCATAGCAATATTCAACAGATAAACAACCAGTTCAATCAAGCATAGCAAGTTCATTACATAACATCAAGTTCAAACACAACTGTCTCATGAATACATGCAGATAAAATCATATTAGGCTCTTATTAAAATTAGCAAGCATGTTCATTCAATCCCTTTTTTGTTTGCCATAACTTCACTTTCTACTTAGCTCCTGCATTTCCTGAAAGAGCATTGGTGGCTACCTCATTTTAAAATGAGACACCCCCATATGCCATGAGCAAATAAGAGTCAGATCCATGATCTGGTATGAGCAACATCAGTATATTCATGATATTAAACAACAGAGAATATGAGTGTAATAACTTGTTATTTGAATGAATTTCTGCAATCACTTATTATATCATTGTGTAAATAAAGTGACTCAGGTATGATAACTCCATCTATCATTCCTATACCTGCATTCATAATCAAGCAAACAAAATCATCTATTTGCAACATGGGTATCCCCTGGAACAATCATGGTTCCATACCAACCAACCTAAGAAATATTCATATTCCTATCTCTTCATGTACAGGTTGTATAAATTCAGTTTAAATTCCTACCTCATCTGCCATCAAGGAATCATAGGGACACATTGCAATGAACTAATTTACATCATTGCACAAAGATCTCAGGACTTAAACAAACCATGTTCCAACTTGCATACATCAAATATAACAAGCATTCCAGCAACCTTCTTGGCCTTCCCTTCCCTAGTTTATTTACTAGTGCATTGATTTAAATATTATCATCAGATAGCTAAGTGAACTTGTCACTGCAAACATGGTAACACCCATAAATTTTCTAGCATAATTTACTCAGAAATTTAGTAGATAGTTATTTCCAAAAATGTGGACATTATGTCTTGATCTTAGTAAAATATAAGAATATTTTCAACTGTAAAAGAGGCATGGCATGTCTTGTTATATTGATCTGCAAGCCTTTATGATTGAATCAGACTCATGATCTGGCTCAATTATAGTTTTAGCTTGTGAGCTCTTTTTTTATTTGATTAAGGGCTCAGCACCTAGAAAATTTCTATTGCACCCTTAATTTCTTTCTTCTCAAGCCTCGGCACTTATACCAAGTATAATGCAGCTCCCAACATTTTTCTTTGGTAAAATTTCCATGCCATAGATCTATAACAGTTGAGAGTATTCTCTATATAATTTTAAGATTCTGGACCTTAACATTTCTGAGTAAAATAAAACAGTAAGATGCACATCCAAAGGCAAATATCTCAACAAATCAAAGATCACCAAAAACATCCATAATAAAATCATATTAGATTTAAAATAAAACATCCAAAAAGCATTGATAAAATCATATACATCAAAACCAGCAATATGTAAATGGCAATATAAAAAGTGGCTGCCTCATCTCAGGTCTTAATGCCATGAACTCAGTGAGGTTACTCACCTAAGTTCTTCCTTCTCTTGATCCAGAAAATCCTTATGTATGTGTGTTTTCTTCTTCCTTTCAATATTTTCCTTTCTTTCTTATTATTTTGAGCAACTCGGGGTAAAATGTTTTCCTGGCCAAAACTGCCTATTTATACCAGTGTTTTCTCCTAGGGTTTTGTTACAACAAAATTCCATTTCTATCCTAACCATCTTCATGCATTTTGCATTTTCACATTTTCCTCCTTAATGCCCCGGCCACTTTAGTTCATTATAGTTAGTACCTTTTTTTCTTTTCTTACTTTTCCAGAAAATGGCTATTTTTAATTACTTACCCAAGTCATGCTAAATGTGTGATTCGGTTTTTATTTATGCTCTTATTCTTTTCTGGAAATCTCCTTTTCTATTTTTACCTACACAAGCATATTGACTTGTATTACATTTCGTGTCATTTCGATGTTTCTTTTTTAACACTTTCTACTCACTGAAAATATACATGCACATAGGTGTATATATTTTTATTTGATCTCTCTTGCCTTTTAGAAAATATACACATATATATATATATATATATTTCCTAATTAAATGAATTAGATCTGGTAAAAGAAAATCCTATGCTAAGTAAGAATTACTTCTTTGCTCTCATAAAATCTTTCTGCCTCTTTATTACTTTATTTATTTCCTTATGCTTCATAGAAAAATGTATATAGGCATATCTCCCATATTTATCTTGGTTAGGCCTAAGTTAAATTCCAATGTTTTAAATAAGAATTTTACTTTCTTATTTCAAATAAAAATTTTCTGTCTTTTTTTTCCCACAAATTCTTGGATTTCCCCTGTGCCATATTCTAGTGTGCATGTGCACACATATCCTTGCACACTATTTAATCCCAAGAATTTCACCATATTTAAATCTAAATATTTCAAAATTAAATCATTTTATAAAAATGATTTTTCACAAAATTTTGGGGTATTACATTCACCCCTCCTTTTAGGAATTGTGTCCTCACAATTTTTCCTAGTACTTATAACAAGCATCATCTTATTTTCTGAAAATCTATCAAACATATGCATAAGCAAGCAAATTCAATCATGGCAACCATACATATTAGATTTTCTAGAAATTTTAAAATTACCTTTAATCTGCAAAAAGCTTAGGATAACCTATCCTAATCTTGTCTTCTAGCTCCCATGTACAATCATTAGGATCAAGACTCCACTGGATCTTTACCAGTTTCAAAGTTTTACTCCTTAATTTCTTTTCTTCTTTAGCTAAAATCCCCACTGGTTCTTTCTCATAAACCAAGTTAGGATTTATTTGAATTTGGGTAGGTTTTTCCAGAATTTCTTCTCTATCATGTACCCATCTTCTAAGTTGTGACACATGAAAAACATTATGCATTGCTTTCATTTCCTCTGGCAGTTCCAGTTTGTATGCTAATGAACCAATTCTTTCCAGAATTTTATAGGGTCCAACATACCTTGGTGTGAGCTTACCTTGCTTGCCAAATCTCAAGACCTTTTTCATAGGTGAAACTTTGATAAAAACAAAGTCACCCACTTCATATTCCACTTGCTTTCTCTTCCTATCTGCAAACTTCTTTTGCCTGTCTTGAGCTGTTGCAATTCTTTTCCTCACCAATTTAATTTTCTCTGTAGTTTCTTGTATGTACTCAGGTCCTAATATAGTTCTTTCTCCTGTTTCCACCCAACACACAGGTGATAAACATGGCTTGCCATATAAGGCTTCAAATGGTGCCATCCCTATGGTGCTCTGATAACTGTTATTGTATGTGAACTCAGCTAAATGGAGATGGTCTTCCTAGTTGCCTCCAAAGTCCAGTGCACATGCTCTCAACAAGTCCTCTAAAACTTTGTTCACCACCTCAGTTTGTCCATCTGATTGTGGATGGTAGGCAGTGCTTAAGCACAATTCACTCCCCATGGCCTCTTGAAAACTTTCCCAAAACCTTGAGGTGAAGATGGTATCCCTATCACTCACAATGGTTTTGGGTATGCCATGCAATCTTACCACCTCTTTCATGAATATTTGAGCCAATTTTGGGGCATTTCTTTCTGATTTTACTGGGATAAAATGTGCTACTTTGGTTAGCCTATCCACTATTACCCATATACCTGTGTTTCCTCTCTTAGATCTAGGCAGACCATCTATGAAATCCATAGATATATCCTCCTACTTCCACTGTGGTATACTAAGGGGTTGCAACAGTCCTGATGGCCTTTGTGTCTCTGCCTTGACTTGTTGGCAAGTCATACACTTTGCAACATGTTTGGCCACATCTGACTTCATTCCCTTCCACCAAAGATTTCTTTTCAAATTTTGATACATCTTGGTACTGCCTGGGTGTATGGAGTACTTACTCCTATGGTATTCATTTAATATTTTCTCCTTCAATTCTACGTTTTCTGGAACACATATCCTATTCTTGTTCCTTAAATAACCATCTTTATCAACTTGATAATTTACTACTTCTTCCCCTTTTGATAAGAGCATTTTCTTTTCCCATAGGTTTAGGTCTTGTTCCTGCATTTTCCCAACCTTTTGAAGTAAATCTGATTGCAGAGATACCATACTAAATTTCCCTTTACCTTCATCTGCTTCAATTGGTACCATTTGTACCTCACTGTTTGCTTCAATTTCCAAATCAGTAAGTATAGACAAATCCTTAAACTCTTCCATCATCAACATGGCTACTTTAGCATGTTGTCTACTCAAGGCATCTGCAACTTTATTTGCCTTACCTGGTGTATAGAGTATATCCAGATCATAGGCAGCTAGGAACTCCACCCATCTATGTTGCCTCATATTCAAATCTTTTTGTGAGAATAAATATTTCAGTGCCTAATGATCAGTGTACAAAATAAATTTGGCACCTAACAAATAATGTCTCCAGAGTTTCAAGGCATACACAACTGCTGCTAGTTCAAGATCATGGGTTGCATATCTTGTTTCATGTGGCTTCAATTGCCTAGATGCATAGGCTACCACCTGGTCTTGCTGCATCAACACAGCCCCTAGCCCAGAGCCACTTGCATCAGTATACACAATTAAGTTTTCATTCCCCTCTGGTACCCTTAATACTGGTGCATTAATTAAAGATCCTTTTATTTTGATAAAAGCTTGCTCACATTTTTCTGTCCATACAAAGGCTTGGTTCTTTCTAGTTAAATTGGTAAGTGGTGATGATATTTTTGAAAAATCTTTTATAAATCTCCTATAATATCCTACCATCCCCATAAATGATCTCACCTCACTTACTGTGCTAGGCCTTTTCCATGCTTGGATAGCTACTACCTTATTGGGGTTTACTGAAATTCCTTTGGCAAAGATAACATGACCAAGAAAATGTACTTCTTCTTTCCAAAATGCACATTTTGAAAATTTTGCCTTTAAATCATTTTCTCTTAATCTTGACAAAACTAAATGCAAATGATTTTTGTGCTCTTCCACTGTTTTGGAATAAATCAAAATGTCATCAATAAAAATCAGTACAAACTTGTCTAAATAATCTCTGAATATTCTATTCATTAAATCTACAAAATATGAAGGAGCATTTGTCAAGCCAAATGGCATAACCATAAATTCATATAAGCCATATCTAGTGTTAAATGGAGTATACTTAACACTTGAGTCTTCAACCTTCATTTGATGAAATCCTGATGCTAAGTCTAATCTAGAAAATATTTTAGCTTCACTGAGTTGATCAAAGAGATCATCTATTCTAGGCAATGGGTATTTGTTCTTGATGGTTACTTTATTTAGTTCTCTATAATCTATGCATATTCTCAAAGTACCATCATGTTTTCTTACAAACACTACTGGAGCACCCCAACATGAATTACTTGGCCTTATAAATCCTTTGCATTCTAATTCTTCCAACTGATTTTTCAATTCCTTCAATTCACTTGGCCCCATTCCGGTGGGTTTCTTGATTATTGGACTTGCTCCTGGAATGAGATTAATTTGAAACTCAACTGGTCTATGATGTGGAACACCCTTAACTTCCCCAAACACATCCAAGTATTCATTGACTATGGGAATTTCTTCAATGGTTTGTTCACTGAAATCTTTTTCTGAGTCAACTAAATGATATAATTTTCCTTCCTTAGCTACTTCACATAAAACTGTGATCCTCTGGCCTCTAGAATTTTGCAATGATATGGTGGATGAGTCTAAATTAATTATGGCTTTAAATTGCCTTAACCAGTCTACTCCCAATATAACACCTATATTTGGGTAATTCAAAACATATAAATTGGAAATAAAAATATTTCCTCCTATGTTTAACTCCACATCCACACAATTCATGTTCAAAACACTAGAACTCCCCAGTGGACTTTGTATAAGCAGTGGGGTTTCAACCAATATGCAATTTAATTTTAGCATTTTAACTAATTCATAGGAAATCAAGGAGTGAGTTGCCCCAGTGTCATATACTACTGCTATGGGTATGGTGCAAATAAGTAGTGTACCTTCCACTTGACCATGATTCTCAGCTCCACTCTCCACTGTGGATTTTCCTTTGCCGTCCAAACTTGCTATTTTCCCTTGCTGTTTGTACTCAGGACAATTCCTTTTCATATGCCCCTCTTTCCCACATAGGTAGCACTTGAAAGCTCCTCCTTTTAATTCTGGGCACCTTGGTTTGATGTGTCCTTCTTTTCCACAATGATGGCAAACCAATTTCTTCTTAGCATCATTAGCTTTAGTGTCTCTGTCCTTCTTGTTGTCTGTCTCCTCCTTCTTTTTATCATAAGGGTTATATCTTCCCTTATTCTTCTTGTTGTTGTTGCTCTTAAAATTCCTATACTTCTCTCTTTCCTTGTCATGCTGTTCCAATTTCAATGCCAGATCTATTACTTGATCAAAAGTCCTATCTGCATAGGGTAGCGTGGCTCTGCTAAGTCCTGGGTTCAAACCTCTAATGTACCTATCATTTTTGGATGCTTCATCTGCCACTAGCATTGCTCCATATTTGGATAATCCCTCAAATTTTTGTGTATTCTCAGTAACATTCAAAGTTCCCTGCCTAAGTCTGATAAATTCTTCAAGCAAAATGGTCTTGGCTGATGCTGGTACAAATCTTGCCTCCAACATCTCCTTGAATTGATTCCAAGTGATTTCATTTATAATTCTCCCAGCTATGATCACCTTCCACCAGCCTAATGCTACTCCTTTCAGCTGTCTTGAAGCTACTTGCCTCCTCCTCTGATCATCAAGCTGCATGTCATTGAAAATTCTATCCAGTGTTCTCAACCATGCTTGAATTTCCATCACATTCTCAGTCCCTTCAAAACTTTTGCCTCCCAAATTGGTGTAAGCCTTCAGTAGTTTTGAAAGTTCCTCATGTGGGTTCTCAGGCCTATGCCCAATTCCATCCCTTAAAACTCTTACAAACTCTTGCATATCAAGCATCTGTGGTGCACTTGTCCCTGCATGATGTGATCCCCTTCCTACCATGGTTTGCTAACCAAATTTATGGGCAAATAGTATTAGTGTACTGTAAGTATTTTCTATGGTTAATATTTTCCTATCTAAATTATTTCATCCAAATAACCAGATATAATACATTTCTATAGTATTCAACAATCAATGCAACCTGGCTCTGATACTAACTGAAATGACCCTCCTGATTTTGCTTAAATTTTTTTTTACATTCCTAAAATTAATATTCTCAGAGTCATTTTCTTTTCAAACAATTCATCCAGGATCCAATATTTTCCACCAATAAAAATATATCAGTTTATTCCTAAAGATATACACATACATATGAAGATGTATGTGTTCCTCTTGTTTAAAATCAGAGTATGTTTTTAATTCCATTTGTTAAACAAGAGCAGGTTGTTTAGTTTGGATTTGAAGAAATCTGCATATAGTTAATTACCTTGTTCTTTTGAATATTTATAATATATTAATAAATCCTGTCCATCTTTGGTCAAAGTATTTGGGATTCTCTTTTTTTTTTCATAGTTCAGATATTTTGATATTTGGCTAAGACCAGAAAATGATATATTCTCTTATCATTTTCCACTTATGTATTTTCTAGAAACTTTCTTATTTTGATTCAATCTATATGACTTGTTTCTTTCAATCTTAGCCTATATAACACATTGTAAGTTGAGTATTTGCATAAGATTTGCTGTGACAAGAATTTTGAACTTAAATATATTTAAAAGAATAATGTGTGTGTTTCCAGGTTTTGAAAGTGCAAACTTGTCCAGATTGCATATCTGGTATGGCTTTTAAAAGATGGTTGTGGTGACACAATTGCTAAATAAACTAAAGCTTTTGAAATTTATTTTACATTCAAAATGCCATCTAATATAGTCAACCAAAACTTCACTCATTTGAAGCTGGTTAACCCATATGTCTTGTGTCTAACAGACACTTGTTCAAGGCAATGGCATTATATCTGAAGCCTTGCAAAATATTTACTTTTCTCAAAACAATTCAAAAAGTGGTGTTAAACTGGTTTACAAAGTATTACAGTAAAAATATTTAAATCTCTATACGTTTACCTCTTGTTAAATTCGGATTTTATTCTAAGAACTTAGTGCATTGCCATGTCTCAAGAATTGACCAATACATAATATAAGTTATGCATAACATTTACTCAGATACATATATGTATATTTCTTTTCCCAGGCTTTCATATCTAATACTTAAGCATATTTTTCTGGTTTTCAACCCAGATATTTCTTTTAATTTTTAAACCTTAATGCATAGCAATATTCAACAGATAAACAACCAGTTCAATCAAGCATAGCAAGTTCATTACATTACATCAAGTTCAAACACAACTGTCTCATGAATACATGCAGATAAAATCATATTAGGCTCTTATTAAAATTAGCAAGCAAGTTCATTCAATCCCTTTTTGTTTGCCATAACTTCACTTTCTACTTAGCTCCTGCATTTCCTGAAAGAGCATTGGTGGATGCCTCATTTTAAAATGAGACACCCCCATATGCTATGAGCAAATAAGGGTCAGATCCATGATCTGGTATGAGCAACATCAGTATATTCATGATATTAAACAACAGAGAATATGAGTGTAATAACTTGTTATTTGAATGAATTTATGCAATCACTTATTATATCATTGTGTAAATAAAGTGACTCAGGTATGATAACTCCATCTATCATTCCTATACCTGCATTCATAATCAAGCAAACAAAATCATCTATTTGCAACATAGGTATCCCCTGGAACAATCATGGTTCCATACCAACCAACCTAAGAAATATTCATATTCCTATCCCTTCATGTACAGGCTGTATAAATTCAGTTTAAATTCCTACCTCATCTGCCATCAAGGAATCACAGGGACACATTGCAATGAACTAATTCACATCATTGCACAAAGATCTCAGGGCTTAAACAAACCATGTGCCAACTTGCATACATCAAATATAACAAGCATTCCAGCAGCCTTCTTGGCCTTCCCTTCCCTAGTTTATTTACTAGTGCATTGATTTAAATATTATCATCAGATAACTAAGTGAACTTGTCACTGCAAACATGGTAACACCCATAAATTTTCTAGGATAATTTACTCAGAAATTTAGTAGACAGTTATTTCCAAAAATGTGGACATTATGTCTTGATCTCAGTAAAATATAAGAATATTTTCAACTGTAAAAGAGGCATGGCATGTCTTGTTATATTGATCTGCAAGCCTTTATGATTGAATCAGACTCATGATCTGGCTCAATCATAGTTTTAGCTTGTGAGTTCTTTTTTTTTATTTGATTAAGGGCTCAGCACCTAGAAAATTTCTATTGCACCCTTAATTTCTTTCTTCTCAAGCCTCAGTACTTATACCAAGTATAATGCATCTCCCAACATTTTTCTTTGGTAATATTTCCATGCCATAGATCTATAACAGTTGAGAGTATTCTCTATATAATTTTAAGATTCTGGACCTTAACATTTCTGAGTAAAATAAAACAGTATGATGCACATCCAAAGGCAAATATCTCAATAAATCAAAGATCACCAAAAACATCCATAATAAAATCATATTAGATTTAAAATAAAACATCCAAAAAGCATTGATAAAATCATATACATCAAAACCAACAATATGTAAATGGCAATATAAAAAGTGGCTACCTCATCTCAGGTCTTAATGCCATGAACTCAGTGAGGTTACTCACCTAAGTTCTTCCTTCTCTTGATCCAGAAAATCCTTATGTATGTGTGTTTTCTTCTTCCTTTCAATATTTTCCTTTCTTTCTTATTATTTTGAGCAACTCGGGGTAAAATGTTTTCCTGGCCAAAACTGCCTATTTATACCAGTGTTTTCTCCTAGGGTTTTGTTACAACAAAATTCCATTTCTATCCTAACCATCTTCATGCATTTTGCATTTTCACATTTTCCTCCTTAATGCCCCGGCCACTTTAGTCCATTATAGTTAGTACCTTTTTTTTTCTTTTCTTACTTTTCCAGAAAATGGCTATTTTTAATTACTTACCCAAGTCATGCTAAATGTGTGATTCAGTTTTTATTTATGCTCTTATTCTTTTCTGGAAATCTCCTTTTCTATTTTTACCTACACAAGCATATTGACTTGTATTACATTTCGTGTCATTTCGATGTTTCTTTTTTAACACTTTCTGCTCACTGAAAATATACATGCACATAGGTGTATATATTTTTATTTGATCTCTCTTGCCTTTCAGAAAATACACACACACACACACACACACACACACATATATATATATATATATTTCCTAATTAAATGAATTAGATCTGGTAAAAGAAAATCCTATGCTAAGTAAGAATTACTTCTTTGCTCTCATAAAATCTTTCTGCCTCTTTATTACTTTATTTAATTCCTTATGCTTCACAGAAAAATGTATATAGGCATATCTCCCATATTTAACTTGGTTAGGCCTAAGTTAAATTCTAATGTTTTAAATAAGAATTTTACTTTCTTATTTCAAATAAAAAATTTCTGTCTTTTTTTTCCCAAAAATTCTTGGATTTCCCCTATGCCATATTCCAGTGTGCATGTGCACACATATCCTTGAACACTATTTAATCCCAAGAATTTCACCATATTTAAATCTAAATATTTCAAAATTAAATCATTTTATAAAAATTATTTTTCACAATATTTTGGGGTATTACATGATAACACATTCCCTTTTGCAAGAGAATGACACCCAAACCAATATGAGTAGTATCGGTAAAAATAATAAAGTCTTGATTCCCTTCGGGAATCGCAAGAATAAAAATATCGGAAAAGAGTTCTTTTAAATGATCCTCTTTCGCGAAAAGCTAAGACTTTCGAGATTATAATTAACTTTGTATATATTCATCTTTTTATAAAAATTAACTTTTTACAAGAATTTACTATGTTTGACTGTCTCATCATAGCGTTTAGGAGATTCCTATCGATAACGTTGATCAAGCGTATCGACCAGAATTCTTAAAGCACTCAATGGGCAAAACAACACAAAATCATCTTATATATGATAAACATGTCTCTTATAAAATTTACAAATATTCTTTGCTCATTTAAGAACAAAACCCAATCATACTTATAAATATCTTATTAAAAGGATTTGCAAATTTTAAATTGTTATTTTCATCCATAATCAATAAATATAAGAATAAACTAATCGAGATATTCGTTGAACACTCGATTCACAAAATGGATGAAATAAGGTAGAAGGTTCGTCAAATCGAATGACATAACGAACCACTCACAAGAATCATAACGAGTGCAGAATGCAGTAAGTGGAATGCTACCCTCCGCAACTCGTAGCTAATGAAAACTGGAGGCAAGGTCGAGGTGGAAAGACCTTAGCACCACTCAATAGATTGCTTAGGTGATAATCCTAAGACAAGCTCAAATATATTCCAGAAAATTCACAAATTACTTGAATGAGAAAAATAACATCTTCTTCATCAAGTGGGTTTAAAGAATAAAATGTTGCCACCAAATTTGGAAATCAAAATCTTTAAAAACAATAGAAATCTGCTTAACAGATTGAGAATGTCGAAGATAAATAGTCCGCATTGGACATAGGATATGGGCTTCATAATGATTAAGCCAATCCTTTCCCAAAAATCAATCTCGAAGCCTAAGTAATCGCATAACATGCAAATCGGCTCGAAAAGAACAATCACATAAAATAATCTCGACATTTTCACAAAGTAAATTGAGTGTTGCGGATTCATCAATCGAATTCGCAATTCTCAATGAAGTCATCAAGCCTATAAAAATTAAAAGAGAAAGAATCATCAAGTTCTTTTGATATAAAATAATGAGATGAACCCAAATCAAAAAGAACTCGAATAAGATAATCACAAAACATGTATCGTCAAGGGTAGAATGAGAATTACCTTGACCAAGAGAAGTGTCACTAGGAGCTTGCACGACATTCAACTCTCCCTCTCTCCTACTTCAGAGTATGGGACATGTAGATAAAATATGGCCCAAACTTTTGCAATAACGACAGAAAAATGGTTTGGGGCACTCCTTATCATAGTGGTCCGTAAGACCACAATTGTAGCATCGACCACGACTAGAGGTAGGAGTCTTTGCTACCGAAATTGCCTGCTTCCCTTTCTTGTTCGGATTAGCGCTTTTGAACTTAATATGCCTTTTCTTGTTGATGTTGAAGTTTAGTTTGGCATCCACAATTTCAACATCATTTTCTTTATTGGCCTCTTCAAGTCGAAGAGTGATATCAACAAACTGGTCGAAAGGCACTTCTAATTTCAGAGGTAAAACCTTTTTAGGGTTCTTACTTAAAGCACATATAAACTTTTGATTCTTTACAAGATCCAAAAGTTGTTGGGCAGACTTAAATACTCCATCCTGGGGAGTAGCACTAGATTGACCGGCGCTGGGACGGCCAGGTCTAACCATTTCTCTTCTCTAAGAAAGAAAGAAAGAAAGAAAAGGAAAAGGTTATTCTCAAAATGAATATCAAACAACCTTGATTGATAAAACAAGGCATCATAAAAAGAAATGGGATAGAACGGTACGAAGACTCGAATTAAATCCTATGGCACGATTCCTAAGAAAGACTTAGGACAATGATCCTTGCTAGATTATTCTACATTGTTCCGAAGTTTGGCTCTGATACCATGTTGTGACGCCCCACCTCTATACTCACGCTAGCCACGAACACTACTGGGTAATGCTGTCGACTAGCGTGAAGAATAAGGCTGTTGAGGAGCGACCATCTGTGCAATTGCCTTGGGCGAGTACCGATATGTCAAATAATATAACATGCATTCATTTCAAGAGGAAATCCGACATATCAAATACTAACTCAAAGCTACCCCACAGTGGCTGTGTGGACCTCAGAAACAAATATATAAATAAGCATAATATAAATCAGTCACAGATGTTCATATCTCAAAGGCGGAAACAGATATGAATATAACACATAAAAGTGTTCAATAGAGTAGTGGTCATATAAGATCCACAATATCACAAAAGAATAGATACAAGTGCTAGACAAAAGAATAAGTATACATCATGGAGTCTATATCTCGAATGTATAACAACAAAAACTACAAATGTAATGTAGTTAGACAAAAGTCAGAAGATGATCCCAGATAAGGAGTCAAGCAGAAGCACCTGTAACATCTCGGTCTGACCCGAGTATTATTTAATAAGAAAATAATAAACGGATCAGTCTAGCTATAAATATCAGATAAAGGAATGAGATATAAGCAGAGATATAATAAGAATGTATGATAACGATAATGTCATACTAGAACAAATATGATATAAAACAAAAAAAAAATCATACAATATCTCAAAAATCTCAAAGTACCAAAAAGAATATCATATTCTTTATTTTATTCACCAAACTACAAATATTGACAAACATATTAATGCCAATCGCAAAAGTTGGTGAAACAAAAATTCTAGAAATCATCATATAGAAATCCAGAAATTACAAAGGGGGAGGCCTATCACAAACGGGAGCATGAAAACTCACCAACACTATATCACAAACGAAACGCTATTCCATGGTTGCTAACCATAAATTTTGAGCCGAAGCTCCACAAACGATCCGAAGACCACAGGTCGCTACCCCGCCAAATTGAACCGAAGTTCCACAAAACAGGGTTTAGTCTCTCTCGCAGACAAATAGACATCGCACATCGCTAGTCTAAATCACAAAATGATCATCATCGATCAATAAAAAGTGTGAATTACACTAAGCCAGTAAATATAAGAGTTTAGCTTCATGTCCCATAACCACTAGCTTAACTTAAATATTTACGAACAAAATGTAGATTTCCACTCGAAAATTGTCACAGGATTTTCAATCGAACAAGTCCATAAATTAACCGACGAAGTAAACACAAGCGTTTCATAACACTTGTTTTGCTAAGCCATTTAATTAGATTTCTCATACGAATGAGGTAAAGATTTGTATATACTAATAGATTAGAAAACGGTTTTATAAACGAGCTTTGTATTAAAATAGAGTTGAAATTATTTTAGTAAAAGAGTTGAATATTTACTATTAGTATAGAAACCTTTGTATTTAAAAGTGACAGATCACAAAATGATTGTAGAAACAATCAATCACCAAAATTCACATACGAAGACGTGAATCAAATCCAAAGAAATCGATACTGAATCCATCAAAATGGATATTCTCGAAAATCTCGAAAAAGAAGTTATCAAAGTCAACAAAGGTGATAACAACAAATTGGAGAAACAAGAATCGATTAAAAATTGGAAACTCAAACACAAAAGGCAAAATAGGCAGAGAAAGCAGATTCAGTCGACTGGACCAGGGTGGTCAGTCGACTGACACAAATCCTGGAAACTTTCTGTTTCCAGGTTCAGTCGACTAAACCTGGGTGGTCAGTCGACTGAATCATGCCTGGAAACTTTCGGTTTCCAGGCTCAATCGACTGACCAAGAGTGGTCAGTCGACTGATACTGGCCCATGAAATTTCCTGGGTTCGGTTCAGTCGACTGACCCTCTAGTTCAGTCGACTGAACTGGAAATTCCAGTATTCTCAGCCTAGCCCCCAAGGGGAAAAATCCCAAACAATTGGCGATCGGTCGAGCGATGGGCACTAGGGGTTTACGCCAATCGACAAACCATCCCTATAGGCTCATTGATGCTTCACCGAAAACATGTTCAAACATCCGTAAAAGGATTTTCACAAAATTGGACTAAAAACCAAAAATTGGAATATTCACCAAATCAACACAAATCAAAATCAAGTGAACATGTAAAGATGTTAGGAATTCATACCTAACAATCAAAGATAGTTATAGACATAGATGAGATAAAAATCTCACCTTTAAACCCAAAAACGATGAAGGAGAAGCTTGAAAGCAAAGGAAGATCAACTACTCTTCAACTTCAACTCTAGAAGCTTGAATCTAAGCTCAAAAGAAGAACATTTACTAAGTTAGGTTTAGGAAATTTCTGAAATTAAAAAGAGAATGAGTTGGAGAAGAAGGAGGAGATGCTTACCAAAGCTTCCCCTTGAATTTGGAGCAAGAATTTGAGTTTGCAAGAGGAACTAGGGCTTGGCAATTTCTATTTCCCATTCTCTTCCCCCATTTTCAGTTTTGCTTGAGAAAAAGAAATGAAATGAGAATGAATGGATGAAGAGAGGGGCTAAGTTAGGTTATAGGATGATTTGGGTGAAACCCAAACCCAAAAGCCCACTTAGAAAATAGCAAAAATCAACTTACTCCAAACATATCGATGTTTATACTCAAAAAGGTCACAAACGGCATTTTGAACTCAATGGAAGTAGTCTCGAGTCCCAATTCGACTGTTAGCAAAAAGTAGCTTTTCGGACTTCAATCCTCTTAATGATTCTATATTTAAATAAAACATTTAAATATACGATCGTAAAATATGCGGGTTGTTACATTGAATGTGAATGTTAAGAAGAAAAGAACTCTAAAATCTGAATTTGAATTATGAAATGAAAATTAACTTAAAGTTAAGTAAAGTGGGATGAAACGAGTTAAATAAATTAGAATTTGACTTTTGAAATGGAAATAAACATAAATTATAAAATGCAATTAAATTGGAGTTGAAAAATGAATTGAATATGGTTTAGAATGTTGTTTGATAAAATTGAAAGAACTTAAGTTTTGAAGTGAAAATAAAAATAAGAATGTTGTATAAAATGTTTATGAACTTAAGTAAATAATTTTATGGAATGGTTAATAAATGTTGTCGTTATTAAAGGAAATAAACTAAATGAATGGTATATAGAATGAAATGTTGTTAAGCATAAATTGAATTTAAAGTGAAGATTAATTAGTGAATATTAATAAATTGAATATAACTGAAATTCATATGAATAGTTGAATTTGATTTAAATTAATGCGGATCAAATGATTTTAAAAGGAATTGCATGTAAATAAAAGAATCAGGAATAAGAATGGGATTTAATAAGAAATCAATTGAAATAAATACATAAGTTGTACGTATATTATTTATTCACATAACTGTTTGATCCAGATTCGAATATACAATGTCGAGGTGATTTACACTGATCCGAGTTAGGATTTTTCACGACTTCTTGACGACGAACCCTGGATGTGGATTTTTCATTGATTCCAATGTTCTCTATCATAGTATATGGATATGCAAGGAGAATGGCGGTTTTTTAATCAAAAAACCGGATCTGAGTTCACACTAGAGTGGTTGTGTGAACGATACTAGTTCGGAAGTGAAATTGTGTGATTGAGCGAGCGATCAGGTATGGTTTTGCGTTCGGGTGATATATGTACACCGTACGCGTTTAACAAATTAAATGTTGACATTATAAAATGCAAATTGATATAGTTATGAATTAATTGGATGAATAATAATTGTTTGATGGTTTCTCTTTTTGCATTTGTTGCTGCTACATTGCATATAGTTATTGTATTGGTACATGTTATATATTGATACTACTTTCTAAATACATGTTCTCATTGTTTGTTGAGTGATTAGTAGGTGCGAATGGTGTATGCTTCGCATTTGGAGCTCCCTTTCGCATTATATTCGTTATATATGCTCAATAATATAATATAGGTACATATCTCGGATTACATATCGTACTTTTACACTTTTTACCTATGGGATACCTCATCCTCGAAGATGAGATGTATATTTGTGATTATATATGTATATATATATATATATACTATGATTTACTACGATTGAACCGCGCAAAGGAAACGCTGGTGAAATTTTTTGTAAATCTAGGGCGCTAGAAAAATTTTGATTTTGAGTTTTAAGTTGGGATGGATGAATGGATCGTATTAGTTGGTTTTGGAAAGTTAATTATGAATCTAAAGACTTAGAAAAAAACATTTTTTATAAGAAGTTTCCACTAATCGGTTTTTGAAAAGTTAATGGGTTTTGTGGCATTTTTCTTACTTGGTAATTTCGGGGACGAAATTCTTTTAAGGATGAGAGAAGGTAACAACCTAGAATTTAAGTCATCCAAAATTTAAATATTTAATTGATTTTAAATATTGAGAAGTTAATTTTATAAGTTAAATAACTTATACTTCAAATATAGAGATTTATTGGATAATTAAATTGTTAGATTTAATATTTGAAATTGTTTAAATAATTGAATTTTGAATTTAATGTGGATGAAAATGATTTCTAAAGTTGATTTAAATTCTATTGGAATAAGAAGGAAGATAATAAACTTTTAATTTGGATTTAAAAGTGAATAAATAGAAATTGGAAATTACTCGTTTTAATTAACATGTAAAAATAGTCTTTTTGGGCACTGTCTTGGATTTCGACGAAACCAGTTTCATTGGATCCGTAATAGTGAATTATAGTATGCTGTCGAATTTCATGGCAATTGGACATATCGTTTGGTCGTGCGAGTTCGAAACACGTAGAAATTAATTAAAGGAATTTTAATTAAAATAATTTGATTTGAAAAAGCTATTTTCTGAATATAGTAGAATTGGCTCCCGATATATATTCCATTTTGTTCGGAATAGGGTTATAACATATAGAATGCCAGGCGACATGCTACGTTTGGAGTTTGAAATTTTCACGGATGAATAGTGCCAGGTTTATTTTCTATAAATAGCCCTCAACTTTCTTCCATTTGCAAACTAAAACCCTAAACCTAATTTCAGCCGCCATTAAAATAAAACCACCTGATAGCCATCGTCGATCGGAGCCTCTAGGAGCGAATTAGCCTTCGACTTCAACTAGGGAAATGTAGAGCATGTTCATACGAACTTGTTCAACGGTTGAATCGAGGCGAGCTGGTTCGACGTGGCGGCAAATCGCCTCTATTCACTGCTACGTTTTGGGTTCGGGTGGGGGGTTTTTTCGCCAGTATGCGCATGCGCGCATGGCCATGGAGGCGGTGGCAATTCGATGGCGGGGTAGCGCACGCAGAGGCGCTCAAGGCGGCGGTGGTGGCGAGTCGTGAGGCGCTTTCGAACGATCGAAGCGAAGAAAAAAAGTAAAAAAAACACGCGTGGGCCTGTAGCCTGGAGGGAGGAAGGAAAGTAAGTTAATTTTTAAAACTTATTTTATTAAGTTAATTTAAATTTAATTATTCGAATGTTAAATAATCCGTAACTTGTTCATACAAGGTCCGTTTTGAGCGCGACAAATTGTGTTGCATTCATATCAGTAAGCACTACGCTAAAGAGTTGGATTGGACAAATTCGAAGCTAATAGGAATTTTGAGTTAAATTGAACGACCGTTCAATTTTAGTTCAAACCAGAGCGTTTCTGGCATTTTTGTGAGTTAACTCACCTCTCTGGCCTAGTTATATTTTTATATAAGTGGGAATAATTTTATTTATGATGATTGTTGCTTGTCTGGATGATATACTATATATATTAGTTGGTTTGGATATATTCCCGCCTATTGGAGCAAATGAGACCCTATTACGTTCCTATGTATGAGCGGATGACCCTTTGTATACGAATCCCGCCTCGAAGCGGTTGATTTTATTTTTATGATTATATGTTGTATGTGATGCAGGGGGACAGGTTGGAGGGATCCAAGAGGATTCTTCACCACTGTTGATTTTATTTTCATATATATGCTGATATATAATGTGATGGATGCCATATTTGATGACATGGATATGTTTTACTTATTTAGTGTTGTGGTAGCATTGGGCCTTATTTTTGATATTTTGAAATACTAAAAATGATTATTTATTTTAAAAAGGATTTCGAAACAATTTTGGAAGTATATATGTTTTTCTAATTTACAAATTATTAACAGAAAGGAATTTGTTTTAAAATAAATAAAAAGTATGATTTTTGGTGTTATAAGATTTTAATTTTATGAAATACTTTGAATAAAGATTTCTGAATAATTTATATAAAGGATTTATAAAGGTGATATTTTTATAAATAAAGAAGTTGATTTATAATTGAAATTTATAAATATTTTATAAATGGATTTTATTAATGAATTTGATTTAGAAAGAAATGGTTATAGTAAAATTAGTTTTATAAAAGAATGGGTTCATAAATAGAATTTTGTAAACAAAGGAATTTTATAAAATAGAAGTTTAATAAAATCAAAAGGAGATTTATAGATATATAAATATGAAAATGATTTATGTTGCATTTTAAATATGGATTTTTATTTAAAGGAATTTTGAAAGAAATATTTTGAGGAGTTAAATATTTTAAAAGTAATTTACCTTTTGGAAGTAAAGGTTTTGGAAGTAATAATTCAAAATGGAATATAATGGTTTTGAAAATGTGATAAGTAACGTAAACATAGATTTCAACATTTATTGTTGTAATAGACGTTTTCGGGGAAGTATGGAAGGCATTGACTATAACATTGTTGTTATAGTAAATGATTTCCAAAAGGAAATGTTTTATATAGTATACGGGATTATATATATATATATATATATTAATCAAATCCCTACAGTAATGCTTTTGGGTTGTCGTAACGATGTTTTACGCAACATACGTTTTGACCCAATAAATTATCTTTTGACCTTCCATCGTGAAATACACGAATTGGTTACTATGGTTGTACTAAAGGCTTGGTGGTGTAGGAGCATTGCTTCCTATACTTAACACCTGTCCGGAGGCGTACAAACTCTAGAGTTGTACGGTTATAGAAATCTATTTGGCATATCTCCAAATGGTAGTGTTATTGATTATGCTTATGCCATTGAAATAAGCATATGAAAATATTTTCTAAGTGTTGAAATGAAATGATTTGTGAATATGCTTATATCGTTGATATAAGAATATGGAAATGTTTTCCAATATAGGAAGATTGAAATGGTTTTTGAATATATCTTTCAAAATATAATTTGAAATACATATATGAAGATTGATTTAATTAATAAGAAATTAATTAAATGGGTATAGTGATTGCTTATGGTGCTAGATATTGTTTGCTTTGATAGTTAAATAACCGACTATCAAATATTTGGCCTTTTTATTGTTGTTAATCCGGAGAGACCGTTGTCAGATTTATCCGAGAACCACTTCGGACCAATGTATATGCATTCGAATGTACAGGTATTAGAAGACATTGATATTTGGGATTTTCATAATGAAGGACTGCTTGTTGATCGTTTGGGGATAAACTCCCAATATACATATAGTAGAGTAGTCTCTTCATTATGAAATATCCAACGCAAGGACTAATTGCTACTAATCCTAGGGGTAATTCCCGATAGGATGTAGTAGGAGAGTGCCTTCGGTTTGTTCTGTTCTTGGACAACTTGTATGGATGGATGTCTGAAATTGCGTTCTTGAGATTTCATTGTTGACTTTTATAAACGTGCATCTGTTTGGTGGCGGAGAAGGCAACTTCTCTTAGCTTAACACCCTTCTTTGAGACGTACGAGCTCAGAGGTTGTATGTTTGTGAAAGTCAATAGTGATTGATGGAATGGAAATGTGGCATTCAAAGAAAGTGATATGTGCTATGTGAAAGGTAAACGTGACCTTTGGCCTTACACCCTAAAATGACCGAAACAGGGTAGATGCAGTAGGGCTATGTGGTTTGCAACCATTAGGATATGATGATCCCCTTCTAGATATATTTATTCCTGCTATGACGTTCAGGTTTTAAATTATTGTGGATGTATGCTATGAGGGCCCTCGAATAGGTCGGCAACCACCGGGGTGATGACATTTTCGGTACCATCTAGTGAGAAAGGCCGACCGGTCTTGTGTTGATAGAGACCAGATGTTCTATGCCTCGGTACATTCCTCTAGAGATGTACTGCTGGAAGGTAATCCCTTCACCTGGTCATTTGTATGGAAATTTATTCTCCACTATGTGCCTGCCATTTTGTTTGTAGAGCCTAGTATGTTAGAATTTAATAATGGTAACAATTTTGGCTATGATTAATATTATTTGTATACTGGACACTAGTATAATATAACAAGATTTAATATGAAATGTTTTGGTTATATTAGGTAAAAACCCATTTGTGTTTATGTGTAGGCGTGGTCTTATGAGATACCTTTGTTTTGATAAAGGAAAGTTCTTATAACTTTATAAAAAAATTCAGTTGAGATGTGTTTTCTCACACTGGTTTACAAGACTGATCTGGTCGTTCTTCCCTTTCAATGCTTGGGTCAGGCCGAGTATGTTTACAGGTTCATATTTGATGCTTTGGAGCTTCAGCAAACGAGCTAGAGGTCTTCTGATCGTATTCTACGTATATGTTTATTTTTCGTTGCTTTGTTGTCTAGATTATCAGCATCTGTGAGGACATGTTATTATAACTATCCAGGCTGATGACTAGTGCTTGATTGGTGTACTCTGATTGATGGATGTATGTATATTACGGTTTATGTTTTGTAAAGAACAATGATATTATATTATATGTTTTTCCGTTGCGTTTGTGAGATTCTGCAACTGTTTTAGTTTCTCCTTCTCTTCTCTTCTTCTCTCTTCTTTCTTTCTCACGACTATCGGCTTTTCGTTCAGTTTGGGTTGGACATATGTGGTTAATTGTAAGCTCTAAACGGGTCGTATTTGTGGGTCGTCACATTTCTACTTATGTAAGTTAAGTAAAATTTTTGATTGCTTGTAAGCTATGTAGTTGAAGCCTCGTTGAATCCCTGCTAAAGGGCTTAGTGCACTTTGTAACGACCCGTAAATTTAAGTGGGTTTATTTATTTAATTAATTGCATTTTTGTGAAATTTTAAATAATAATATTTTGAAATAAAAATTTAATATTTGGAATACGTCTAATTTAACATAACAAAGGGTAAATTTCCAATTAATAATATGGAAGTTTATTTTCTTGTGTAAATTTTATTTAAATTCAAATTAGTTAAAAATTGATGATAATAAAATATTTTCCAAACCAGAATATTTTTCTATAGAAAATTTGTAAATCATCTTCTGAGTGAGACGTCATATTTTATTTCTCCAAATTTTGGCTGCCATTGCTTCGTTTTTCTTATTTTCGGCAAAATAGCAGCATTTTCGATACCGAATATCGACTTTTGGTCGAATGATCCTATAACTGATATCAATACACCGTTTTGATCGTCTCATCATGCTGATCTCAATAGTTTATTCATTTCTGTATTTCGGTGTCCATTGCATGACAAAAATCGGGAAACGGTAACTATAACGGTATCGGTTCCTTTCCTTTTGGTTCTTGCGACCATTGGTTATCTATCGTGAAACTGTATAGCCTCTAGCAGCCTTTTTATATTCCAAGAAGATTTAATAATTGGACTTTCTAAATTCTCTGGGTTTCAAATTTATTGTTTCATTTCGTTCCTCTCTATTTTTCACCTGAAAAAAAGAAGCTAAAATGACTGTTACTCACCGTTTTGGCTTCGGAATCTTACTCCTCTTTCCCTGAGCACCACACCGAGTCATCAAGCACACAAAGGCTCATCTTCCAGCCATGTCTTCCCAACATCAAGCAAATCATCACATCATGGAAGCTCCAGCACCGCAACCTCCACGCTGACCCACCCATCACCAGAGATCAACCTTCCACTTGCTCGACCTCACATCCACACGGCCTCCGCACCCTCAAGGAAACACCATCTCCCACGCCTCCTCCTCCTTTCCTACTCGACGTGACAGCCGAGCATCCGCCTCCATTAGCTGTTGTGTTTACTGCTTCCAAACTCATCGTTTCCAATCATGCATATTTATATCCTGAAGGTGAGTATATATTAATATGTATTTATACACTAGTTTATTTATATACTGTTAATATATATATAGTATAATATGTTATCTTGATTTTTTTTATAAGCATTGGTCTTTAAAATATGGTATACAAGGTCAGAGATAAATTGCATATAGTTGTACTTATTGATGGTGTCTACACACTTATATACTTGGATCTGCATATATTTTGATTTTATATATATATGGCATGCGTCTTCTTTTAGTTGAATGCATAACATATATTTTATCGTATATCTTAAGTATTCTCAATGTATATGTTTCATTTTATAATATATATAAACGTATATATGAGCTTGGAGTTATGAGATATACTGTTATAGTTATAATATGTTTGTAGTTTATATGTTCGGTTATATAAGTATTCACATATTTGTTTATGAATGTGACAGTATAAATTTGTTGGTTGTAGTTTACATAGCTGTTATATAAAATTTAATATATATAAAATGTGTGTTCTATATGTCGCGTCCTACATATTTATGTAAATGGATACGTCAGTTTATTTATTATTATATATATTTTTGTATAAAGGCAGTCTACAGTATATATATGTTATTTGTTTTATATGCGAAATATAAGGAAGCACTATATATGAATTGCAATGATATATGAATATATTAGTCTATAATGTTACAGTATTAAATTCCGGCTGTTAGTTTTGGGTGCCGATGTATATATAAGTATAATTTATATAAAGTATGTTATTTGTATAAGTATATATACAAAACAGTTGTTTATATTTAAGTCGTGCCGTGGTCTACATACTTTGTGTATATATGTCTTGTTCTGTTGAGTCATATAGCTATTACAATAAAGCATGTTGAAGGTTTACAATAAGCATTGATTTTAAATACGTTATGTATGAAAGTATTCACGTGAATATAATATGTTTCCGATTTTATGAATTTTGATTTCTGTGGTATATGCATTGTTTTAAATATGTATATAAAGTTATACATTGGATCTATATAATAGTTTATATAACGTAAGTTATATATAAGTTTAGTTTTATATTATTTTATATATACATATATATATATTAGTTTATAAAGAGCTGATTTATATATATATCGTACATTTTGGTCTATAGACATATACTAAAAAGTTATAGTTATATATATATTATCTGTTAGCTTGCATGTAAGTATGGATAGGTTTGTTTTCAATTATATATATTTTAGATGTGTTCGGAATTTGAATATGATTTGTATATATGTTATTTTAATATTTGTTTTAATTTAAATATTTATTCCATGGATAATAATAATAATAATAATAATAATAAATATATATACATCATTGTTGCCTCTATCGTGTTGATTCTAATTTGTTATCATCAATTTCTATTTTATCAGCTTTGTCCATCAAACTCGTGTCCATCGTGCTTTGCTTTGAAATTTGTGCTTGGATTCGTTATCTCATCTCGTTCTCGTTCTTCTATAACCTCAAATGGTGAGCAATCACTGACGTTTAATGTTCATATATTTATTAAATTTGATTTCAATTGAAATGACAACTGAAATATGCTGCTGCTAGTTATTTACATTGCTATATATATATATGACATTTCTGTATTTGTTCACCTATGACATCTGACACCATTATCTATTATATATCACTGATGATATATGCCTGTTACTAATTGTTATATTATTATCTTATCTGTTATCACTCTACAAGTTCCCTGTTAGTATAGAATTCACTATGGGTTGAAATGATACATACCCGAACGATCTGTAGAATAGGAGAAAATCGTTATGGGTTGAAATGATAAACCCAAGCGATTTTCATTGAATTGAATTTGGGATTGCGGGTTGAAATGATATATACCCGTATAAATTTAAATTTTGGATTGAAATGATAAATATCTGTATCACTTGACCATAGGATAGAAAATTATATACAGACACCGTTGGTCTATATATAAATATTTTGGAAATGATTTCTATGGTTTTGAAAAGAAATATATGGTTTCAATCAGTATTGATTTTAAAGATTTATTAAAGTTGATTTAATACAGTTGATAAATAATATGTTTAAGTATTTATTTAATATCTATATAGAGTTTATAATGATTTGAAATTGGTATGAAATTATATTTATTTAAGAATTTTACTTAAGTAAGTTTGATTTGAAACTTATAAAATTTGGAATTTTGAAGCTATGATTTTATAACTTGTATTTGATTAAAAGTGATTTAAATGAATATTTCAAGTTTAAATAAATTGAAGCAAATATTTAGTTTATTGTATTTGGGGTTTATTTTAAATAATATTGGATTTATTGAGTGAATATTTCAAAACTAAATAATAGTAAAGTGAATTTGATATATACATGAAATTATCGAATTTAGTTTTGAAATGTTGAATATTTAAAGCTTTGAAATATATTGAAATTGAAATGGCTTATTTTATGGTTCAAATATGTAATTGAAATCGATAATTTGAAATAGTTTATTTAGAAACTAAATCGAATTGAAATTGATGATTTGAGATTTGATTAAATTGGAATTTTGGAATTCGATTTGATTTTTGAATTGATTTGTGAAATTTGAGGAAGCTATTTTATTATATAAAGTAATTTAAATTTTATTTAAACTATTTTATATTTTACTTTATAAATTATTTTAATATAAATCATTTTCAATATAAATTATTTTATTATAAACTATTTTAACTTATAACTATTTTATATAAACTATTTTTATTATATAACTATTTTATTTTATACTATTATTAATATCTAAACTGTTTAAGGGTGGAAGTTATGATTTCAAAGTTAAGGTTTCCCAAAATATTATGATTTCAAAGTGTTATGAATTTCAAGGTTTTGATTTCCAAAGTGTTTTGATTTTAAAAGACTTATGATTTCGAAAGCGATATAACTTTGGAAAGTGATATGATTTTGGAAATGGATTTATTTGAAGTGAAAATGATATCGTTTTGATATGGTTTGAAAAGGAAATGATATTTTGGTTTTTTAAGTATAAACTATTTTGAAATGACCACGGTGTTATAATAACGATTGGTTGTTAAAGAGACCGGGATCGGATATTTTCATACTCTCTACCAATACCGAAAACCACTTTGACAACTGTGTACGCGATGGAGATTCCAGAATGAAGTAGGATGGTGGCGACGATCCTATTGAGGTATGAACGTGGACCCAACTCCCGTGAGTTGGCATAAGGTGGCTCAAACAGGAGCGATTGACGGGCCAATGAGGTAGCACCTCTGATCGGACGCATTTCTTCGATACCATTCTATTACTTTGTGATTGATTTGGTGGCCACCATTCGATTTTGATTTGGGAGTGTGTTCCAAGGTGGGCGGTAGTGGCTGCTATGCGTTTCCACCAGCCTGGATGCGTAATTGGTATATCTACCCTGGCATTGCCTAGTTGTGCTGTGTCACCTACCATATCGAGCTTTACTACGAGTTTGGATTTGTGTCGTAGCCTGTGGAGTATTGAGGGTTACCCCCGATCTGGGAGTATGCTAATACTGGATATACTACTGGGACTATTACGTGTTAAGGTGGAAATTGTTAAGCCTTAACGCTATTTAAAAGTAAGTTTATTTTACTATTAGACATTATTATAATAGCGTATAGTACTACATAGTAGATAGTTTAACGAATCCTTAGAGGATGGTTATCCCAAACATCCTTTGAGTTACTTGTATTTCAGTTGATATTTCACTTGAGTTAGATTTATTGATATAAGAATGTCAATCCTGACTCGAATGTTTGTGTTTTGCTTTACACTCGGGTCAGACTAAGTGATACAGTATTCGAGACTTACCTTTGGAGTTGGAGCTTCTCTTGGAGATCCAGCTATCTATCCTGCTTTCAGTTGTTCAGTTGATTCCAGTGATGTATTCAGATCTTGTATTTGATTATTGTATTGAAACATCTATGTATTTGTGACTTCGGTTGTATCTTGTTTAACTCTGTTATATATATATATATATACTAGCTTCATGAACTACTATTCATTTGTTTGCACTGCATTATTGTTATATTACTCTGTGTCAGGGATCTGTGATTATTTTATTTACTGTATATGCTGAGTTTTGCCAAATTTAAATTAACAATCTGATATTTTGAGCAATTCAAATCCGACATGTATAGATGCGAATGGTTGAAAATTTCAGGATCTTACATGTGGTATCAGAGCTCTGGTTTTAGGCAAAATTAGCATATAGAGTAAATTTAATTACGGGATCACTTTCGTTCGTGCTTGAATCTCTTCCTCTTTGATTCGGTTTCCTCTGAATTTTGGAACATTCCCTCCGGTTCCAAAACCCATTCTTGTCTCCCATATTCGTGTTTCTTGATTCTGGAGTATCCCATAGCTCCACTAAATGACTTGTAAATGGGCGAAACCCCTTTACAATAGCATTATCTATCTCTGGTGATCGGATGTCAAGTTGCCTCTAGATTCTGCATCGATCTTATTTTGAAGTCACGGTTGACCCGGTTAAGGTTGCCCACGATTTATATAAGTCTATCCACCTTCCTTGTTGAAATTCAATCATTTTATCTCCCTATTGAGTTATCTTCTAATTGAATTCTTTTGGTTAGGATCCTTCTACATTTGAATCCCTATCCTTGTTTTAAATCCATTTTGGAATCATCGAGTGAGGGGGTGTATTTGTATTTGTATTAATATTAAAATGATTATAGTGTGTTGTTTGAGTTGTTGATGTTGATTTGGATTTTCGATCGATTCGTCTGATCAACGATATCGATAGGATTTTCAAAACACTTGGACAGAGCAAACTGACACAATATTATTTTCAAATTTGGTAAATGAAATAAATTTGTATGATTATATTATATATAAATAAGTAAAATTTTCTGGAATTCAGTAAGTTAACTAAATTGATTGTTTGAAATGATAATATTTGATTATCATAAATTGTTCTATAAATGAATTTATAAACATGGTTTAAAATTGATTTGGAACTGAAATGAATTTAAATAAGGAATTTGAGAATTTAATTTCCGATGATTTCAAACTCTGGTTTTAAGTTTAAAATGTATATTATTTAAAGTATTTCCGAATAGAAATTTCTTTCTAAAGAATTTTTAAAAATGTTTAAATCCGTGCTCTTCTCTTTTGTCGCTGGAAAATAATTTCGGTGATGACTGCAGCATCATCGATATTCATTTTCGACTTTCGAAGAGGAGAGGCCACTCAGTAGCTTTGCTACGCTTTTATTTTGGAAATTAAATTGATTTGAATTTCTAAAGTATGACTTGATTTACATATATATATTATATATGGGTATATGATAATAGATTTGGTTTGATATATATATATAATATGTATACATATGTATCTCTAAATGGTTTGAAATTAATCGAGAATTTAATTCTAAAATCTTATGATTAAAGAATGATTTCAATTATTATAAAATAAAGCCAAATTTTAAATAAATATTTAAACTTGAAATAATTGTATTGGAAAATTTTACTTGTATAATTCCCAATTACATTTTTATATAACTTACCTAAACCATTCAGAAGTTGAATATGTAATTGGATAATATACAATATAAAATGTTTTATAAATAAAATTTGAGCGGTTATAATAAATGTTATACAGTTAAATTTTAATTATAAAAATGTTAATCAAGATAAATAGAATAATAAGTTAATTGAATAGTAAATGAGATAAATAAAATAAATTTTGTTTTGAAGAAATTAATAAATTGAAATTAAATCAACCTAATGAAATACCTTGAATTTAAAATCAATTGTTGAATAGTAATTAATTAAAATTGGAAGTTATATGGTTTAAACTAATTGTTTTATTTCGTTTTCAATCTATTTTTCTTTCTGGTTGTTTCTATTCTCCTACCTCCTTCCTTTTCGGGGACGAAAAGTTTTGAGTGGGGGAGAGTGTAACGACCCGTAAATTTTAGTGGGTTTATTTATTTAATTAATTGAATTTTTGTGAAACTTTAAATAATAATATTTTGAAATAAAAATTTAATATTTGGAATACGTCTAATTTAACATAACAAATGGTAAATTTTCAATTAATAATATGGAAGTTTATTTTCTTGTGTAAATTTTATTTAAATTCAAATCAGTTAAAAATTGATGATAATAAAATGTTTTCCAAACCTAAATATTTTTCTATAGAAAATTTGTAAATCATCTTCTGAGTGAGACGTCATATTTTGTTTCTCCAAATTTTGGCTGCCATTGCTCCGTTTTTCTTATTTTCGGCAAAATAGCAGCATTTTCGATACCGAATATAGACTTTTGGTTGGATGATCCTATAACTGATATCTATACACCGTTTTGATCGTCTCATCATGTTGATCTCAATAGTGTATTCATTTCTGTATTTCGGTGTCCGTTGCGTGACGAAAATCGCGAAACGATAACCGTTACGGTACCGGTTCCTTGCCTTTTGGTTCTTGTGACCATTGGTTATCTATCGTGAAACTGTATAGCCTCTAGCAGCCTTTTTATATTCCTAAAAGATTTAATAATTGGACTTTATAAATTCTCTGGGTTTCAAATTTATTGTTTCATTTCATTCCTCTTTATTTTTCATCTGAAAAAAAAGCTAAAAAGACTGTTGCTCTCCATTTTGGCTTCGGAATCTTACTCCTCTTTCCCCGAGCACCACACCGAGTCATCAAGCATGCAAAGGCTTATCTTCCAGCCATGTCTTCCCAACATCATGCAAATCATCACATCACGGCAGCTCCAGCACCGCAACGTCCACGCTAACCCACCCATTACTAGAGATCAACCTTCCACTTGCTCGCCCTCACATCCACACGGCCTCCGCACCTTCTAGGCAACACCATCTCCCGCGCCTCCTCCTCCTTTCCTACTCGACGTGACAGCTGAGCATCCGCCTCTGTTCGCTGTTGCGTTTACTGCTTCCAAACTCATCGCTTCCAATCGTGCATATTTGTATACTAAAGGTGAGTATATATTAATATGTATTTATACACTAGTTTATTTATATACTGTTAATATATATATATATATAGTATGTTATCTTGATTTTTTTTATGAGCATTGGTCTTTAAAATAATGGTATACAAGGTCAGAGATAAATTGCATATAGTTGTACTTATTGATGGTGTATGCACATTTATGTACTTGGATCTGTATATATTTTGATTTTATATATATATGGCATGCGTCTTCTTTTAGTTGAATGCATAACATATATTTTATCGTATATCTTAAGTATTCTCAATGTATATGTTTCATTTTATAATATATATATAAACGTATATATGAGCTTGGAGTTATGAGATATACTGTTATAGTTATAATATGTTTGTAGTTTATATGTTCGGTTATATAAGTATTCACATATTTGTTTATGAATGTGACAGTATAAATTTTTTGGCTGTAGTTTACATAGCTGTTATATAAAATTTAATATATATAAAATGTGTGTTCTATATGTTGCGTCCTACATATTTATGTAAATGGATACGTCAGTTTATTTATTATTATATATATATTTTTATAAAGGTAGTCTATAGTATATATATGTTATTTGTTTTATATGCAAAATATAAGGAAGCACTATATATGAATTGCAATGATATATGAATATATTAGTCTATAATGTTATAGTATTATACTCCGGCTGTTAGTTTTGGGTGTCGGCATATATATAAGCATAATTTATATAAAGTATGTTATTTGTATAAGTATATATACAAAACAGTTGTTTATATTTCAGTCGTGCTGTAGTCTACATATTGTGTGTATATATGTCTTGTTCTGCTGAGTCATATAGCTATTACAATAAAGCATGTTGAAGGTTTACAATAAGCATTGATTTTAAATACGTTATGTATGAAAGTATTCACGTGAATGTAATATGTTTCTGATTTTCCGAATTTTGATTTCTATGGTATATGCATTGTTCTAAATATGTATATAAAGTTATACATTGGATCTATATAATATTTTATGTAACGTAAGTTATATATGAGTTTAGTTTTAAATTATTTTATATATATATATATTAGTTTATAAGGAACTGAGTTTATATATATGTCGTACATTTTGGTCTACAGACATATACTAAAAGGTTATAGTTATATATATATATATTATTGGTTAGCTTGCATGTTGTAACGACCCGACTTTCTATGCCCAGAAAGTCGCATCATTATGAAGAAAGAAAGGGGTAGAAAAGAAAAAGAAAAGAAGAAAGAAAGAAACAACAACAACGATCTCACAGCGGAACGAATAAATTATATTAATAACATAAACTATTACATAGTATACAACAATTTACAGAGTTACACAGCATATACATCACTTACTAGACAGTTATAAACATCTGTCTAGACATTACAACTCAAATACAAGACACGACACTATCACAGAATATCTACGAACGCCGAAGCCTCCTGCTCCATTGCTCCTCCAGAATATTCGTCAAAGTTAACCTGAATCCCTCGACTACTCAATACAATATTGAGTACCCAAGAGTTTAATAAAACAGAAAATAAACACTTGGGTCAGACATGGGTCTGGTGTGAGTAAACGGTTAGATTGCTTAACTTTGAAAACTTTTGAAAACAAAAGTATCACGTAAGACTCCCCACAAATAAACATGGGTAAGTTTTTACCTTACGCTAACTAAAACGTTTGATAGGAAATCTGATTGTATTATAATAGGGTCTAGGGTTTTCAAGTAAAATACATAAATAGCTGAAATGCTTACATCTCACATTCCAACTTAGTTGGGCACAACTAATACGTACGGCACTTATTGGAGTTTGGATTCCATACAATGGCAGGGCTACTGGGTACCGCCCGTCACAGTACGTGGCCTAGATCACCGTACCGAGGAGTACGCCCGCTCCCCTGCAACACAAAGCCGGAACCATCCCTTACTGGATAATTCCGAACAAGACAATCCCGTAGTTGGCGCGACCAACCACACACTAAGCCGAATAAAAGAAAAGGGACCTCTAGACAGGGATCTATCTTGCTCTCAGTGGGTGCTACCCACGAAGCCTTGCTGCACCTCCCCTGTTTTAGCCATTCCCGGTTGATGAGGCTTGAGGTTACGATTACCTTTAATCAGAACATATCACTTAGAATGCTCATCGTCCACCTGACGATGTTCTGAAAGCATTCAATCCATACAAGTTCGTTCCGGGTTCGAACGAAACCGAAGGCATTATTTCGTTACACTCGTTTTGGAATCACCCTCAGAGTTAACGACAATAACCCTTGCACTCTGAAACTTCATCTTCACTTGAGATTCACGACCTATCGTTAATTTGGATCGATGTGGTATTCGGGTCTCCAGACCTGGAATACCGGTATACGGAAACCCGATCCCGGTCTCATCGAAATCCAAAACGTATCTTTTAAGGCCAAGTTGTTTTAAGGTTAAAACAATTCAATTCTTATCTATATACACAAAGATAGATAATTCAATAGATAATCTACATTATCATCCCAAACAGATAATTCACATTATCATTATAATTCAACCAAACATCCATATCATATATCAATCATATCTCATCAGAGATATCAAACAATGAAATACATTCAATCTCATTCATCCATCCTTAAGCAATGATTTATATCATCTAATTAATTTAAAGTGAATTAAACTAATTACTTCATTCTATAAATCCTGCTTACTTAATTATTAATTAAACCAATTAATTAATCATTATTCTAAGTATCCATCTTAATTAATCATTCCTGATTAATAATCCTTTAATTACTTTAAGTAATTAATACTTAATTAATTTCACAAATTAATTATCTTAAACCATTCAGTAATTAATCTTTAATTACTTCATTAATTAATTAATTATACTTAATTATCTTAATCCTTAATTAATTACAATTAATTAATTACTTTAATCACTTATTATTTATTAATTAATCTTAATTAATCAATTCTTAATTACATCATTAATTAATTATAAACTAATGATCCGTAATTACATCTTTAATTATTTTATTAATTACATTAAGTAATTATTCTTAATTAATCCATAATTATTAATCACCTTTGATTAATATAATCCAGTAATTAACTTCCATTAATTACTTTTATTAATTAATTATTTTTTTATTTAATTACCTTAACAAATAATTAATTACCTTATTAATTATCCTTAATCCTTTAATTAACTTAATTTAATAACACTAAGTAATTAACCTTAATCACTTCTTATTTAATTACTTTCATAAAATAATTATCCTCTAATTACTTTATTAAATATTTATCTTTACTAAATTACATCCAGTAATTATTCCTTAATTACTTCAACAAGTAATTATACTAAATTAATTTATAAATGATTATCTCTAATTAATCACAAATTAATTAATTAAACTTAATCATTTAAATTTAATTAAATGATTCTTAACTTACTATATTAAAGATTCTTAATTAAGAAACTATTATCTTAATTAAATCAATTATTTACCAATAACACTTGATAATTAAAATAATTTAATTTATCTAAATTTCCTTTTCAAATTTAATTAACTTTAATTAAATCAACATTTTGAATACTTAAGACAATTCTTATTTTAATTGATTACTAAATCTTAATCATTAAACCTTAATTAAATTAAAAATATAAGATTTAGAAATCAATAAATTATTAAACACATTTTAAATTAAACCTTTAAATCTTTAAAACTTATTCTATTTTAAAACTTTCATATTTTAAAATATAAAAACTTGTTTGAAACTTAACTTGAAACAAATTTAGTTCATAAGTAAAAACTTGTTTAACTTTCGTTTAAACTTTTAAAACATTACTGTTGAATTTTAAAATCCTTTTGAAACTTCAATTTTAAAACTGTTAAACTCGAACGAATTCAAGCTTTGAAAAGAAACTCGAACAACCCTTAACAAAACCCACGTCAGCTCCGAGTAAACAGACCAAACTCGCGAAAACCCCTCAGAATCTCGCGTCCATCTTCTAAATACTCGAATGAAACCGAGTATCCCCTAACCCATTTCCTGCTTCGAGAAAAAACTCAAAACCCCGATGGAAACTCGCGTTCCAGCCTTCTTCCCCAATTCAAAACTACAGATGCACACGAACAAGCTCGTGCACGTGCACACGTAGTTCCCGCCGCCGCTACCTCTGGTGATCCTCCAGACACCTCGGCGAACCACCACCAAGACAACTCCGACCCACAAAACTGCGCCACGAAGCTCAAACCAAAATCGAACACTCTCGAACTCCTCCTGGTAAACAACTCTGGCCAAAACCTCCTCGTCCCGGCGACCCCTACCATCAGGCGACGTGAAAATTCATACACACCTCGACGAACTCCCTCGCCACCATATCCCAGTGTTTCATTGCACTCGATTCCCCACAAAAGTCACGACGACAAATTTTCTAAGCCTATCAAAAACTAGGGCTCTGGACACGAAAACGTCACCACTGCCACCACGATGAAAATTACCGCCATCCAATATTTTTCTGAGCTCAACCGATCACTCCTTTACCCATTGGAGGAAACTCGACACTTCCAGTCCCCTAGATCGACCGAGGCAACTCGAATTGCTTAACACAGGTAAACCCAAACTGCTCTTTTTTGCTTATTCTAAAATTATAAAATTTGTTTTTAAAAATCATATTTAAGTATAAGAAATCGATTCATATGCCTGAATCTAAGAATTTTGATGGTTGGATTTTAACTTTTTAAGTGTACTCTGTATTTTTCTTTGTTCCAGATGCAACTCAAGTTGTTTATACTTAAACCAGTTTGTATTCTAAGATATAACAACCTATATAGCTCTAAAACTCAGGTACAATGAAGATGAAATCATGAGTGTTTGATTTGTGAATAGGTTTAGAACCTGGAATTGAAACTAGAGAATATCCAGACCATAACACAAACATTTACATATATGTTCACAGAGCTTAAAACATCTCCACAGGCATATTTATATCTGAAGATGATCAAGTAAACAACTATATATTTATATTTTAAAAACATTTGTTACTCACCAGAACTTATAAACAGAGAGACAGATTTTGTATATATACAGACATACATACATTTCAGATATTTAAGCATGCATTCATATCATATATTAAGTAACACACTTTACACAAAACATCCATCACATGCATCCATCATAACAGATTTTTAAAACTGTTTTTAAGTTTAAAGTTTACTCACCAGATATGTCAGAGAACAGAGAATAGAAGCTGTTTTCCAGGCTTTTCCAGATTTTCAAATTTGATTTCTTTTTGCTTTGTTGAATTTAAACTTGATGTTGATCTTTAAATTTAGTTGCTATTGAAATCTGAATTGCATGTTGAAGTTTACATCTTGCATTTGAATTGATGAAGTTGCTTGCCTCTGATTCATTTCCAGATTAACTCCTTTTGCTTTGAATTTTAGTTTCCAGGTTTTCTTTTGATTTTCAGGTCTTTCATTTTTCTTAGCATTTTGATTCGAATTGTATTAGTGGAGAAAGAAGAAGATAGTCTTAACTGAAAGTGAAACAGATTTTCTTCTTTCCTATATTATTTATTTATGACTTTAATTTCCAAAAAGATAAATTAAGCCACTTGTCCCTTTTAGTTTGCTTACACCTATGCTATTTAAATTACAAATTACTTATTTTCTTACAAATGTCTTCACACCACTCTAATATGCTAACAAGTGTACATCTTGTTTTTAATACATTTATTTAAGACATTTATATGTTTTTATGAAATATTTATAAGTATATAATGTATTTATCTCTTTTATAAATAAGCTTTAAGATTCTATATAAATTTACAAATATATATATTCTAAATGGAAAATATTTTTACATTAGTTTTGATAATCATCATATTGAATTTTAATACATAACTTCAAATAACAATATATATATACATATATATTATAATTTGAAAACATAGTCTTTTATTAAATTAAAGACTCCCTATTTATAATATATATACCAATATATATATACATTATAAATAGAAAACATTTATATAAGTTTTGAAAGATAAATCTTACCAATTTTAAATTGTTAGAAAAGATATTAATAAATATTGCCAATTAAATATTATTAACCTTTAAAATGAATAAACTTGTCAATTTTATAAAATAAAATCAACAAATCAATTTAATTATTTATAAAGATTATTAAATTGATATTGCCAAAATTCCGGGATATCACATTCCTCCCCCCTTAAAATAATTTCGTCCCCGAAATTTAAAAGCCAAGACAATTTAATAACCCAGCAAAATTTTAATTTTAATTTCAAACAACAACCATACATATCAATCATATTCTAACAATCATAGCAAACAATTTAATCAAACAAATTTAACTATCCAGACAAATTCTGGATAGAATTTCCTCGAGTTTCCCCAAGTATATATATATACCGGGATACTCGTTCTACAGGATCTCAACTAACTATCTACAATAATCTAGAACTTCCTTCCCATCTAGATTACAAATCTGAACAAAATATCAGACTAAACTCAAAACCATCTCAACTACCAAATCCTTCTGAACTGCTGATCCCACAACCAATGACAGATCAAACACGTATTCCCTCAGAGATACGTGAAATAAAATGAATTCCAGTTATCCGAACTGGCAACTCAATCCTATATATCAAAGAACTAATTCTCTTGAGAACACAGAAAAATCTCATAATACTTCCGGAGCTAGCTTTCCCATCCTACCAACTCTTATATCTCCTTTGATCGAAGAAAAACTTAAACAATATCCAATTTTAACTTTAAATTCCAAATTCCATCAATTCTTAACTGCATAACTCTCCTAACGATCCTGAGTCACTTCATACTTCCTTGATCAGCTTAGCTCTTGCTGATGCTTCTTAAAACAATCTAGATCAATATCAAACCAGTTTCTAGATCCTACTCAACAAAATGGTTCTTCCAAAAATACACCAAAATCCAGAACACAACTCTACTCCACAACATTAGAGCATTTCGAACTACTTCTCCTATCTGAAATAGCCAAACAGTTGCACTTGACAATCTTACCTCCAAATCCTGAAAATCCTTCATACTTAGAGATACACTTGAATTTCCTATAGAAATCCTCTACTCCAAGAAAATTACAACTCCCGGTGCTTCCACTCTAGAATAGCTGCTATCTTGCTTTCGCTGCACAACTCTGATCTGGAATAGATGAGAATGCCATCGGAGAACTCGAGCACAAACTTGACCATCCATACATAGTTCACCATATCCATAAAATCTTAGTGAACCATTCCACTTGGTCAAAAACACCTCAGCAAAATCTTAATTAGAAAACTAGGTGTGATCAATCCCTCTCCAAAGAATCCTGAGCTGTTTCACCAAATTCTTCTCTAGGAGACATCCTTCTATCAAGCTAAACCACAGGTAACTCCACTAACCAAGTTGATACGGAATCTCAATCTCCAATAACCCAAAATAACACTCAAACTATCGCAAGTCACTTTTGCGATCAACTCACCTAATTTCCAAAGATATTGTTCTCTCTTCACTAATCAGAACAGCTTATACTTGACTAACCAATCCATCGAAGAAATGGATCCACCCTGCTGCTTCTGGACTCCACCTTCAGAAAAACTACCCAGCCAGAAACTTCCTGCCAACACACAGAACACTTCCGAGTTGCACAACTGACACAGATGCCAAAGACTTCTCAAAACAAAGCTCTTCGAGAAACTCGGACCTCAAACCAAACAGAAACACCATGCTGAACTCAACCACAGCACCGAAACAGACATACTTCCTAAAACTTGCTCCAGAAGAAACATCTTCGGAAACATCCATAGTCACTGCGTCTCACCACACAGCTACTTCTTCCAGAAGTTACCAAGATACCATCATTCGCTTTTGCTCATCCAATTTCAAAGATAAACTCCGAACCTTAACAGGTTTCCTTCAGAGATCGGTGAAATCTTTTGTGACGCCCCACCTCTATACCCACGCTAGCCAAGAACACTACGGAGTAGTGCTGTCAACTAGCGCGAAGAATAAGGCTGTTGAGGAGCGACCATCTATGTAATTGCCTTGTGCGAGCACCGATGTGTCAGATAATAAAACATTGCATTTCATTTTTTTGAGGAAACCCGACATTCCGATACAAACTCAAAGCTACTACACAGTGGCTATAATAGTTTAGGACAATAGATATAAAAATAACACAGATAACATAAATGCGGAATAAAGATGGAACGAAAAGTCTCATATATACAATAACTGATATCAGTTACAATACATTTGACACAATACAAATGATACAACTACAACTGTCGACTCAAGAAGTTATATATATACAAGTACATTATCGACTAATATACATGAATACATTATCATCTTAAAACAGACACCCTGACTACTACAACAGTACGAAGACCACTTCAAATGATATAAAAAGTCTTCATAGCTCTAGCAGCAACCCAAAGCTAAAAATCTACAACCTGTAAATACTCGGTCTGACCCGAGTATTACATTCAAAAGAAAATAATACCCGGATCAGTCTAATTCAAACCAGTTTATTAGTGCATATAGGCAGTAATAATCAATCTCAATATAGATGACAGTCACCGAAATCTCGTATATCCAACTCTCGGTACGAGAATTGGATAACGGCAGATGTAACACTAAACAGTGTTAATCCACAAAACAGAAATCCAAAGCAGTTTAAATAATTGAAATGTCAATGCAAAAATATCAATGCTAATTGGCTGCAGTACACGCTAACGTGTACTGCCTCGCCAATACAGCCTATGAATTACGCAACAGGTCGATGAATTAAAGATAAAAGAAATATCGATTAAAATCTGTCAATTCTGGGTGGCTGCAGTGCACGCACGCGTGCACTGCCTCGCCACCACCGAAAATAAAGTCACCACCACAATGAAACTGCAGTGGCAAACAGGTATAAGGACGAAGACAGGCTGCAACTAAACTGCAGAAAAGTCATCAACAGTTCAAGCATACGCAGCAATAGACACGAATTCGAGCACATCGTGAAGCAGAACCAAGTGCAGTTCAGCTGAGATGGACAACTCGAGAATAAACATTTACAAACTGTATCAGTAATCAATTGCCAACAAGAACAGATGAACATCAGTGCAGACAAGTATGAATTCGAACATGAAAAGGAGAACATCATTGCCAGTGCAACATGTAGAAGATGATGCAGTGAAGCATGTACAAGGGCAGTACATATGAACATCATAATACAAGTCTCACTATCAATGCTACTGCTCAGCAGACAAATATCAAATAAACCTGAATCAAGACAGGGAACCGAAGGCAATGCAATATGTCAACACTGCAGGTAACAAGTGATACAGGTCGTGTATGAGGTTGAGTGAAACTGCTACAAATATGCACAGGTACAAGTTCGACATGGCATGGTTCAATGCAAATGACCAGACTCGAGCATACATACAAGACTGTGCCACCAGACCAGCTACAACAATGTAAGAACAGAATGAATGACTCAAATGTGCAACTGCAAATGACAGAAAAGATAACCAATGGGACAGGCAAAGGCAACAAGACCAGTGCAGATGATCAACCAAGTCCAACAACTCAAGTTCAAGTGAGTAAAGCATGTACACAGGGAAACAACATACAAGGCAATGCATCAGAAAACTCAAGTGAAGCTACAGTGTCAATAACAAGTGCAAGAGCTACAACTTCAACCAGCAAGACCATCAGCATGAAAACAATAACAAAAGCATGCAACATAGGTGAAACAGAGGTGAGTGCAAACATCAATAGCAGTGAAGATCAAGTTAAAGTGATGAAGCACTATTTCAACTGACTCAAGTACACTAGTGCACAAAAGTAACATTGGATATCTACATGAATGGTAACAAGTTCAAAGTCGAGTCACAACTGCAACCATGATCAAATGCATCAAAACTGAATGACAGACCAGACAATGGAACATCAGAGTACAAATGAAACAGTGCAACAGAGCATGTGCAAGATCAGTGAAGTAAACGAACACAAGAAATGAACAATGAAGCAGCGCAGTACAACAGAGATGTACAGATCAGAGAAGATGGTCAGAGACAAGAAGCCAAAGTCAGGTGACTGTGCAATGACACTGAAACCATATAAATACAAGGATGCAGTTATACAAAATTCTTTGACATCATCGGCAATTTTAAAATCAAGTTACGAAACCAAGTCAAAGTCATGTCGAGGAATCAAAGATCGACTACGAATCGAAGCCGAAGACAACAAAGAAATCAAACTGAATCAAACTCAAGTCAGAACTCAAGGTCACGACAACCCAGTAAATGAAATATACGAATTGGAACGAGTTAGAGATCAACACTAGCATTCATACAAAAACCAATGGTCGAATAATTCTAAATGTCAAATTCGAACGAACAACAGACGAACGAAAATAAGGGTATCGAACCCTATGAAAACAGAAATCTCATCGACAAACAGTTTCAGTTTACAACCGCAAGGCCAAAGTCGAAAAGAAATCAATACAAAACGACATGAATCATTGCAAGTAAAATGAATAGCCACCCAAACAATTGAATCACGAACGAAGATCAAAGCATTAGCCAAAATCACAGAGACGAAATCAACGTCGTCGAACTCAAACTCATAACAGTGATTAACCACGAGAACAAACATCTCAAAACAATCGAGCATAACAACAGAATGATACTCGAGAATGAATTAGAAGTGAGCAGAACTCACCTTTTTCCCCGAAGCAAAAGGACGAGCTTGACCAAAAATCGAATCAGCCGAAGCAAGCTTCAACGAGACGAACGATCGAAGTCGCACGCGAGTTCACCAGAGCTTCAAAGATTGACAGAGCCGAAGCTCCTAATTTGCCAGTGGAACGAACAAGGACAAAGCCCCAATTTTGGAAGCGACGAGGCCGAAGCCTTAATTCCAGACGAGCCACCATTCTCACAAGCCAAAAGGAAGAAGGGCAGAAGATAATATTCAATAGGGGATCGGGTTGTCTTTTATCACGGCAAAGATCAAGCATGGGCCAAGATTTAAAAAAATTTATAAAGCCCGAATACTTTTAACCATGTTTATTAAACACTTTGGTGATATTTAAAACACGATTTGAATCCATTAGAACAACGAATTCGAACACGATAAAAATTTCATATTTAGGATTTTAAATACGAAAAGACGATGTCATATTTAAATAAAATATTTAAATATATTATCGTATAAATGCGGGTTGTTACAGACTTCCCTCCTTAAAGAAATTGCGTCCTCGCAATCATAAGGGATAAATGGATAAAAGGGTAACAACCATAAGAGCATGGCAATGTCGAATGCATAAGCAAAGCAAATGTCAACAGGGAAGTATAGGAATTATGGAAGTATCAGATAAAAATCAAAAGGTTCGATTGCTTAAAATCAAAAGAATCAACAACGAGGGGATCAAGGAATCAAAATCAGACGACTATTAGAAACAAGAATCAATCGATTTCTAGCAATTGAAAGAAAAGGAATCAGAGCAGAAATCACGTACTGCACGAATTGAATGCGAGTAAATCAAATTACTCACTTGAATCGTCAGAGAAAAAGACGAAGCTCGAATCTCAAAATCGCAAATATTCAATCATCTAAAATGATAATCGAATTTTCACAAATATCTGATTATCAAAAACGATAATCAGAAACACAAATATTCGATTAATCAAATCGAAAAATATTTAATTATCTTAATACGATAATCAAATTTCACAAATATCTGATTATCAAAAACGATAATCAGAAACACAAATATTCGATTAATCAAATCGAAAAATATTTAATTATCTTAAACGATAATCAAATTTCACAAATATCTGATTATCAAAAACGATAATCAGAAACACAAATATTCGATTAATCAAATCGAAAAATATTTAATTATCTCAAATGATAATCAAATTTCACAAATATCTGATTATCAAAAACGATAATCAGAAACACAAATATTCGATTAATCAAATCGAAAAATATTTAATTATCTTAGACGATAATTAAATTTCACAAATATCTGATTATCAAAAACGATAATCAGAAACACAAATATTCGATTAATCAAAACGAAAAATATTTAATTATCTCAAATGATAATCAAATTTCACAAATATCTGATTATCAAAAACGATAATCAGAAACACAAATATTCGATTAATCAAATCGAAAAATATTTAATTATCTTAGACGATAATTAAATTTCACAAATATCTGATTATCAAAAACGATAATCAGAAACACAAATATTCGATTAATCAAATCGAAAAATATTTAATTATCTTAGACGATAATTAAATTTCACAAATATCTGATTATCAAAAACGATAATCAGAAACACAAATATTCGATTAATCAAATCGAAAAATATTTAATTATCTTAGACGATAATTAAATTTCACAAATATCTGATTATCAAAAACGATAATCAGAAACACAAATATTCAATTAACGAGTCCGGAATTAACCGAAGTAGTAAAAGTATGGTTTCATAGTCCGTACTTTTGCTAAATCGTTTAAATCTCTTTATCGTTTCCTTGAAAGTGCAGGATTGTGTGTTTTTTTTTAAAAATAACATTTCACATTCTCAAACGGACAAGTCCGGAATTAAGCGAATCGGTAAAAGAAAGGGGTCATAGTCCTCGATTTTTCTGAAACGTTTAAATCGCTTCCTCGTTCTTTTGAAAATGCAAACTGTAAGAATTTTGAAAACAATTTTAATTTATATTTTGAAACAACTTTTAAAAATAACGAATTTTGAAAATACGTGATTAAATTAGCAATATCAGTATTGCGGGAGAACCGCTTGTAAATTCATTTTAAAATTGACGGTTACCGAAGTTAACACGTCAAAGTCTCATTAAAATAACTGGCATCAAAGTATAATACCAAATGAATTTTCATTCATCAAAGATGTCACAAGAATCTTCTCAAAGATAGAAAGGGATATCATACCCTAAACTTGTATTCATAACAAGTCAATAACACATGAATTCACCAATACACAAAAATTGACAAAACTTGTCAATAGAAATCACGAAAATTGGTGAAGCACAAATTCTAGAAATCATCTCAAGAAATCCAGAAAACACATGAAGGGGGGGGGGAGGCCTAGCATAAAATTGGGAGTATGAAAACTCCAAAACACCGGTATCACATGACGAGACGCTATCTCTTGGTGGCTAACCAATAAAGTTTCACACAGGAATGGTCCGAAGACCGTAGGGCGCTACCCTACAACAAAGCGGGGTATAGTCTCCCTCGCAGACAAAGAGACATCGCACAGTTGCTAGTCTAAATCATAAAAAGAAAAGGGGAAAGGCCTATCACAAAAATGGGAGTATGAAAACTCACCGACCGGTATCACATGACGAGACGCTATCTCATGGAAGCCATCCATTAAATTTTCACACAGGAATGGCCCGAAGACCGTAGGGCGCTACCCTACAACAAAGCGGGGTTTAGTCTCCCTCGCAGACAAAGAGACATCGCACAGTTGCTAGTCTGAATCATAAAAATCACACAAAGAGTATCCAGACAACCCTCAAAGCCCAAGAGATATGTGTGAGACGAAATCACACCGATGAGGCCTAGTCTAACCGTGCAATATGTGTGAGACGAAATCACACACTGATGTCTAGACAATCCTCAAAGCCCAAGAGATATGTGTGAGACGAAATCACACCGATGAGGTCCAGTCTAAATCATAAAAATGATCGTCATGATCATAAAGAAGTGTCAATCACACCAAGCTAGTAAATATATGAGTTTAGCTTCATGTCCCATAACCACTTGCTTAACTTAAATATTTACGAACAAGCTGTAAATCTTCACTAGGAAATTGTCACAAAAAGGGTTCAATCGAACAAGTCCAAGAGCTAACCGACGAAGTAAACGCAAGCGTTTCATACCACTTGTTTTACTAGGCCGTTTAATTCAATTTCTCATACGAGTGAAATAAAGGCTTGTATATACTAATAGATTGGAAAACGATTTAGGAAAAAGAACTTTGTAGTAAAATAGTTTTGAAATCGTTTGGAAAAAGGGATTTTAATATTTACTACTAGTATAGAAAACCTTTATATTTTTAAAGTGACAAATCACAAAAATGATTGTAGAAACAATCAGTCACAAGAATTCACATACGAAGATGTGAATAGAATCCAAAGAATTCGATTCCAAATTTATCAAAGTAGGAATACCAAAAATTCCAGAAATAGAAGTTATCAAAATCAATAAAGGTGATAACAACTAATAAGAGAAGAAGAATCGGTTATCAACTGGAAAAACAAAATATCAAGTTCTAAATCGCTGAGATTCAAACTAGATGTGAATGAGAAATCAAAATCACTCAATTTGCAACTGGTCCAGCTATTTTTCATCACAGTGTAACAGGTACACAATGACACTCATAGCATAGACAAAAGTGGAACAAAGTCCAAAAGTCAAAATGGCTTTAATTTGCCAAATTAAAACAAAATCAACATCGGCTAAATCAATTCAAAGCCGAAAACACAAGAATAAGCGTTAGGAATTCATACCTAACAGTCAAAAATAGTCATATGTAAAGATGAGAGATAAAACATCGACAAATAGTTGTAACACATGTTCCATCTAAGTTATGTTTTATAATTGTCCTAAACCCCAGGCTCTGATACCAAGCTGTGACGCCCCACCTCTATACCCACGCTAGCCAAGAACACTACGGAGTAGTGCTGTCAACTAGCGCGAAGAATAAGGCTGTTGAGGAGCGACCATCTATGTAATTGCCTTGTGCAAGCACCGATGTGTCAGATAATAAAACATTGCATTTCATTTTTTTGAGGAAACCCGACATTCCGATACAAACTCAAAGCTACTACACAGTGGCTATAATAGTTTAGGACAATAGATATAAAAATAACACAGATAACATAAATGCGGAATAAAGATGGAACGAAAAGTCTCATATATACAATAACTGATATCAGTTACAATACATTTGACACAATACAAACGATACAACTACAACTGTCGACTCAAGAAGTTATATATATACAAGTACATTATCGACTAATATACATGAATACATTATCATCTTAAAACAGACACCCTGACTACTACAACAGTACGAAGACCACTTCAAATGATATAAAAAGTCTTCATAGCTCTAGCAGCAACCCAAAGCTAAAAATCTACAACCTGTAAATACTCGGTCTGACCCGAGTATTACATTCAAAAGAAAATAATACCCGGATCAGTCTAATTCAAACCAGTTTATTAGTGCATATAGGCAGTAATAATCAATCTCAATATAGATGACAGTCACCGAAATCTCGTATATCCAACTCTCGGTACGAGAATTGGATAACGGCAGATGTAACACTAAACAGTGTTAATCCACAAAACAGAAATCCAAAGCAGTTTAAATAATTGAAATGTCAATGCAAAAATATCAATGCTAATTGGCTGCAGTACACGCTAACGTGTACTGCCTCGCCAATACAGCCTATGAATTACGCAACAGGTCGATGAATTAAAGATAAAAGAAATATCGATTAAAATCTGTCAATTCTGGGTGGCTGCAGTGCACGCACGCGTGCACTGCCTCGCCACCACCGAAAATAAAGTCACCACCACAATGAAACTGCAGTGGCAAACAGGTATAAGGACGAAGACAGGCTGCAACTAAACTGCAGAAAAGTCATCAACAGTTCAAGCATACGCAGCAATAGACACGAATTCGAGCACATCGTGAAGCAGAACCAAGTGCAGTTCAGCTGAGATGGACAACTCGAGAATAAACATTTACAAACTGTATCAGTAATCAATTGCCAACAAGAACAGATGAACATCAGTGCAGACAAGTATGAATTCGAACATGAAAAGGAGAACATCATTGCCAGTGCAACATGTAGAAGATGATGCAGTGAAGCATGTACAAGGGCAGTACATATGAACATCATAATACAAGTCTCACTATCAATGCTACTGCTCAGCAGACAAATATCAAATAAACCTGAATCAAGACAGGGAACCGAAGGCAATGCAATATGTCAACACTGTAGGTAACAAGTGATACAGGTCGTGTATGAGGTTGAGTGAAACTGCTACAAATATGCACAGGTACAAGTTCGACATGGCATGGTTCAATGCAAATGACCAGACTCGAGCATACATACAAGACTGTGCCACCAGACCAGCTACAACAATGTAAGAACAGAATGAATGACTCAAATGTGCAACTGCAAATGACAGAAAAGATAACCAATGGGACAGGCAAAGGCAACAAGACCAGTGCAGATGATCAACCAAGTCCAACAACTCAAGTTCAAGTGAGTAAAGCATGTACACAGGGAAACAACATACAAGGCAATGCATCAGAAAACTCAAGTGAAGCTACAGTGTCAATAACAAGTGCAAGAGCTACAACTTCAACCAGCAAGACCATCAGCATGAAAACAATAACAAAAGCATGCAACATAGGTGAAACAGAGGTGAGTGCAAACATCAATAGCAGTGAAGATCAAGTTAAAGTGATGAAGCACTATTTCAACTGACTCAAGTACACTAGTGCACAAAAGTAACATTGGATATCTACATGAATGGTAACAAGTTCAAAGTCGAGTCACAACTGCAACCATGATCAAATGCATCAAAACTGAATGACAGACCAGACAATGGAACATCAGAGTACAAATGAAACAGTGCAACAGAGCATGTGCAAGATCAGTGAAGTAAACGAACACAAGAAATGAACAATGAAGCAGCGCAGTACAACAGAGATGTACAGATCAGAGAAGATGGTCAGAGACAAGAAGCCAAAGTCAGGTGACTGTGCAATGACACTGAAACCATATAAATACAAGGATGCAGTTATACAAAATTCTTTGACATCATCGGCAATTTTAAAATCAAGTTACGAAACCAAGTCAAAGTCATGTCGAGGAATCAAAGATCGACTACGAATCGAAGCCGAAGACAACAAAGAAATCAAACTGAATCAAACTCAAGTCAGAACTCAAGGTCACGACAACCCAGTAAATGAAATATACGAATTGGAACGAGTTAGAGATCAACACTAGCATTCATACAAAAACCAATGGTCGAATAATTCTAAATGTCAAATTCGAACGAACAACAGACGAACGAAAATAAGGGTATCGAACCCTATGAAAACAGAAATCTCATCGACAAACAGTTTCAGTTTACAACCGCAAGGCCAAAGTCGAAAAGAAATCAATACAAAACGACATGAATCATTGCAAGTAAAATGAATAGCCACCCAAACAATTGAATCACGAACGAAGATCAAAGCATTAGCCAAAATCACAGAGACGAAATCAACGTCGTCGAACTCAAACTCATAACAGTGATTAACCACGAGAACAAACATCTCAAAACAATCGAGCATAACAACAGAATGATACTCGAGAATGAATTAGAAGTGAGCAGAACTCACCTTTTTCCCCGAAGCGAAAGGACGAGCTTGACCAAAAATCGAATCAGCCGAAGCAAGCTTCAACGAGACGAACGATCGAAGTCGCACGCGAGTTCACCAGAGCTTCAAAGATTGACAGAGCCGAAGCTCCTAATTTGCCAGTGGAACGAACAAGGACAAAGCCCCAATTTTGGAAGCGACGAGGCCGAAGCCTTAATTCCAGACGAGCCACCATTCTCACAAGCCAAAAGGAAGAAGGGCAGAAGATAATATTCAATAGGGGATCGGGTTGTCTTTTATCACGGCAAAGATCAAGCATGGGCCAAGATTTAAAAAAATTTATAAAGCCCGAATACTTTTAACCATGTTTATTAAACACTTTGGTGATATTTAAAACACGATTTGAATCCATTAGAACAACGAATTCGAACACGATAAAAATTTCATATTTAGGATTTTAAATACGAAAAGACGATGTCATATTTAAATAAAATATTTAAATATATTATCGTATAAATGCGGGTTGTTACATCTTTACACCACAACAAAGCTCACTCGAGACAGTATTGGGTCTACAGTCTCGACAAATACACTTCCAACCTCAACATTCAAACTCCAACCATTTGTAGTCGTGTTACATACACCACCACCTTATCTACCTTTATAACTCATATTGGAAAACCCGAACAGGTAACCCAACAAATAGGTAGAAATACATATATATATATATATATATATATATATTTAAAATGATACTTTTTATATAGAAATTATTTCTGGGTAAAATTATTTCATTTACCTCTTTAAAACAATATTGTGTCCGTTGACCTGGTTCAAGTGTTTAGAGATCCCTATCAATAACGTTAGCTACTCGTATTGACCAGAATCCATATACCACTCAACCGATCAATTAACACAATATAAAACCATTTTTATATAACTAACAATTACGCGCTCTCAAGATAGACACCACTCCAGAGCTTAGGTATTCACTCAACCTACCGCTCTGATACCATACTGTAACGACCCGACTTTCTATGCCCAGAAAGTCGCATCATTATGAAGAAAGAAAGGGGTAGAAAAGAAAAAGAAAAGAAGAAAGAAAGAAACAACAACAACGATCTCACAGCGGAACGAATAAATTATATTAATAACATAAACTATTACATAGTATACAACAATTTACAGAGTTACACAGCATATACATCACTTACTAGACAGTTATAAACATCTGTCTAGACATTACAACTCAAATACAAGACACGACACTATCACAGAATATCTACGAACGCCGAAGCCTCCTGCTCCATTGCTCCTCCAGAATATTCGTCAAAGTTAACCTGAATCCCTCGACTACTCAATACAATATTGAGTACCCAAGAGTTTAATAAAACAGAAAATAAACACTTGGGTCAGACATGGGTCTGGTGTGAGTAAACGGTTAGATTGCTTAACTTTGAAAACTTTTGAAAACAAAAGTATCACGTAAGACTCCCCACAAATAAACATGGGTAAGTTTTTACCTTACGCTAACTAAAACGTTTGATAGGAAATCTGATTGTATTATAATAGGGTCTAGGGTTTTCAAGTAAAATACAGAAATAGCTGAAATGCTTACATCTCACATTCCAACATAGTTGGGCACAACTAATACGTACGGCACTTATTGGAGTTTGGATTCCATACAATGGCAGGGCTACTGGGGTACCGCCCGTCACAGTACGTGGCCTAGATCACCGTACCGAGGAGTACGCCCGCTCCCCTGCAACACAAAGCCGGAACCATCCCTTACTGGATAATTCCGAACAAGACAATCCCGTAGTTGGCGCGACCAACCACACACTAAGCCGAATAAAAGAAAAGGGACCTCTAGACAGGGATCTATCTTGCTCTCAGTGGGTGCTACCCACGAAGCCTTGCTGCACCTCCCCTGTTTTAGCCATTCTCGGTTGATGAGGCTTGAGGTTACGATTACCTTTAATCAGAACATATCACTTAGAATGCTCATCGTCCACCTGACGATGTTCTGAAAGCATTCAATCCATACAAGTTCGTTCCGGGTTCGAACGAAACCGAAGGCATTATTTCGTTACACTCGTTTTGGAATCACCCTCAGAGTTAACGACAATAACCCTTGCACTCTGAAACTTCATCTTCACTTGAGATTCACGACCTATCGTTAATTTGGATCGATGTGGTATTCGGGTCTCCAGACCTGGAATACCGGTATACGGAAACCCGATCCCGGTCTCATCGAAATCCAAAACGTATCTTTTAAGGCCAAGTTGTTTTAAGGTTAAAACAATTCAATTCTTATCTATATACACAAAGATAGATAATTCAATAGATAATCTACATTATCATCCCAAACAGATAATTCACATTATCATTATAATTCAACCAAACATCCATATCATATATCAATCATATCTCATCAGAGATATCAAACAATGAAATACATTCAATCTCATTCATCCATCCTTAAGCAATGATTTATATCATCTAATTAATTTAAAGTGAATTAAACTAATTACTTCATTCTATAAATCCTGCTTGCTTAATTATTAATTAAACCAATTAATTAATCATTATTCTAAGTATCCATCTTAATTAATCATTCCTGATTAATAATCCTTTAATTACTTTAAGTAATTAATACTTAATTAATTTCACAAATTAATTATCTTAAACCATTCAGTAATTAATCTTTAATTACTTCATTAATTAATTAATTATACTTAATTATCTTAATCCTTAATTAATTACAATTAATTAATTACTTTAATCACTTATTATTTATTAATTAATCTTAATTAATCAATTCTTAATTACATCATTAATTAATTATAAACTAATGATCCGTAATTACATCTTTAATTATTTTATTAATTACATTAAGTAATTATTCTTAATTAATCCATAATTATTAATCACCTTTGATTAATATAATCCAGTAATTAACTTCCATTAATTACTTTTATTAATTAATTATTTTTTTATTTAATTACCTTAACAAATAATTAATTACCTTATTAATTATCCTTAATCCTTTAATTAACTTAATTTAATAACACTAAGTAATTAACCTTAATCACTTCTTATTTAATTACTTTCATAAAATAATTATCCTCTAATTACTTTATTAAATATTTATCTTTACTAAATTACATCCAGTAATTATTCCTTAATTACTTCAACAAGTAATTATACTAAATTAATTTATAAATGATTATCTCTAATTAATCACAAATTAATTAATTAAACTTAATCATTTAAATTTAATTAAATGATTCTTAACTTACTATATTAAAGATTCTTAATTAAGAAACTATTATCTTAATTAAATCAATTATTTACCAATAACACTTGATAATTAAAATAATTTAATTTATCTAAATTTCCTTTTCAAATTTAATTAACTTTAATTAAATCAACATTTTGAATACTTAAGACAATTCTTATTTTAATTGATTACTAAATCTTAATCATTAAACCTTAATTAAATTAAAAATATAAGATTTAGAAATCAATAAATTATTAAACACATTTTAAATTAAACCTTTAAATCTTTAAAACTTATTCTATTTTAAAACTTTCATATTTTAAAATATAAAAACTTGTTTGAAACTTAACTTGAAACAAATTTAGTTCATAAGTAAAAACTTGTTTAACTTTCGTTTAAACTTTTAAAACATTACTGTTGAATTTTAAAATCCTTTTGAAACTTCAATTTTAAAACTGTTAAACTCGAACGAATTCAAGCTTTGAAAAGAAACTCGAACAACCCTTAACAAAACCCACGTCAGCTCCGAGTAAACAGACCAAACTCGCGAAAACCCCTCAGAATCTCGCGTCCATCTTCTAAATACTCGAATGAAACCGAGTATCCCCTAACCCATTTCCTGCTTCGAGAAAAAACTCAAAACCCCGATGGAAACTCGCGTTCCAGCCTTCTTCCCCAATTCAAAACTCCAGATGCACACGAACAAGCTCGTGCACGTGCACACGTAGTTCCCGCCGCCGCTACCTCTGGTGATCCTCCAGACACCTCGGCGAACCACCACCAAGACAACTCCGACCCACAAAACTGCGCCACGAAGCTCCAACCAAAATCGAACACTCTCGAACTCCTCCTGGTAAACAACTCTGGCCAAAACCTCCTCGTCCCGGCGACCCCTACCATCAGGCGACGTGAAAATTCATACACACCTCGACGAACTCCCTCGCCACCATATCCCAGTGTTTCATTGCACTCGATTCCCCACAAAAGTCACGACGACAAATTTTCTAAGCCTATCAAAAACTAGGGCTCTGGACACGAAAACGTCACCACTGCCACCACGATGAAAATTACCGCCATCCAATATTTTTCTGAGCTCAACCGATCACTCCTCTACCCATTGGAGGAAACTCGACACTTCCAGTCCCCTAGATCGACCGAGGCAACTCGAATTGCTTAACACAGGTAAACCCAAACTGCTCTTTTTTGCTTATTCTAAAATTATAAAATTTGTTTTTAAAAATCATATTTAAGTATAAGAAATCGATTCATATGCCTGAATCTAAGAATTTTGATGGTTGGATTTTAACTTTTTAAGTGTACTCTGTATTTTTCTTTGTTCCAGATGCAACTCAAGTTGTTTATACTTAAACCAGTTTGTATTCTAAGATATAACAACCTATATAGCTCTAAAACTCAGGTACAATGAAGATGAAATCATGAGTGTTTGATTTGTGAATAGGTTTAGAACCTGGAATTGAAACTAGAGAATATCCAGACCATAACACAAACATTTACATATATGTTCACAGAGCTTAAAACATCTCCACAGGCATATTTATATCTGAAGATGATCAAGTAAACAACTATATATTTATATTTTAAAAACATTTGTTACTCACCAGAACTTATAAACAGAGAGACAGATTTTGTATATATACAGACATACATACATTTCAGATATTTAAGCATGCATTCATATCATATACAAAGTAACACACTTTACACAAAACATCCATCACATGCATCCATCATAACAGATTTTTAAAACTGTTTTTAAGTTTAAAGTTTACTCACCAGATATGTCAGAGAACAAAGAATAGAAGCTGTTTTCCAGGCTTTTCCAGATTTTCAAATTTGATTTCTTTTTGCTTTGTTGAATTTAAACTTGATGTTGATCTTTAAATTTAGTTGCTATTGAAATCTGAATTGCATGTTGAACTTTACATCTTGCATTTGAATTGATGAAGTTGCTTGCCTCTGATTCATTTCCAGATTAACTCCTTTTGCTTTGAATTTTAGTTTCCAGGTTTTCTTTTGATTTTCAGGTCTTTCATTTTTCTTAGCATTTTGATTCGAATTGTATTAGTGGAGAAAGAAGAAGATAGTCTTAACTGAAAGTGAAACAGATTTTCTTCTTTCCTATATTATTTATTTATGACTTTAATTTCCAAAAAGATAAATTAAGCCACTTGTCCCTTTTAGTTTGCTTACACCTATGCTATTTAAATTACAAATTACTTATTTTCTTACAAATGTCTTCACACCACTCTAATATGCTAACAAGTGTACATCTTGTTTTTAATACATTTATTTAAGACATTTATATGTTTTTATGAAATATTTATAAGTACATAATGTATTTATCTCTTTTATAAATAAGCTTTAAGATTCTATATAAATATACAAATATATATATTCTAAATGGAAAATATTTTTACATTAGTTTTGATAATCATCATATTGAATTTTAATACATAACTTCAAATAACAATATATATATACATATATATTATAATTTGAAAACATAGTCTTTTATTAAATTAAAGACTCCCTATTTATAATATATATACCAATATATATATACATTATAAATAGAAAACATTTATATAAGTTTTGAAAGATAAATCTTACCAATTTTAAATTGTTAGAAAAGATATTAATAAATATTGCCAATTAAATATTATTAACCTATAAAATGAATAAACTTGTCAATTTTATAAAATAAAATCAACAAATCAATTTAATTATTTATAAAGATTATTAAATTGATATTGCCAAAATTCCGGGATATCACATTCCTCCCCCCTTAAAATAATTTCGTCCCCGAAATTTAAAAGCAAAGATAATTTAATAACCCAGCAAAATTTTAATTTTAATTTCAAACAGCAACCATACATATCAATCATATTCTAACAATCATAGCAAACAATTTAATCAAACAAATTTAACTATCCAGACAAATTCTGGATAGAATTTCCTCGAGTTTCCCCAAGTATATATATATACCGGGATACTCGTTCTACAGGATCTCAACTAACTATCTACAATAATCTAGAACTTCCTTCCCATCTAGATTACAAATCTGAACAAAATATCAGACTAAACTCAAAACCATCTCAACTAACAAATCCTTCTGAACTGCTGATCCCACAACCAATGACAGATCAAACACGTATTCCCTCAGAGATACGTGAAATAAAATGAATTCCAGTTATCCGAACTGGCAACTCAATCCTATATATCAAAGAACTAATTCTCTTGAGAACACAGAAAAATCTCATAATACTTCCGGAGCTAGCTTTCCCATCCTACCAACTCTTATATCTCCTTTGATCGAAGAAAAACTTAAACAATATCCAATTTTAACTTTAAATTCCAAATTCCATCAATTCTTAACTGCATAACTCTCCTAACGATCCTGAGTCACTTCATCCTTCCTTGATCAGCTTAGCTCTTGCTGATGCTTCTTAAAACAATCTAGATCAATATCAAACCAGTTTCTAGATCCTACTCAACAAAATGGTTCTTCCAAAAATACACCAAAATCCAGAACACAACTCTACTCCACAACATTAGAGCATTTCGAACTACTTCTCCTATCTGAAATAGCCAAACAGTTGCACTTGACAATCTTACCTCCAAATCCTGAAAATCCTTCATACTTAGAGATACACTTGAATTTCCTATAGAAATCCTCTACTCCAAGAAAATTACAACTCCCGGTTGCTTCCACTCTAGAATAGCTGCTATCTTGCTTTCGCTGCACAACTCTGATCTGGAATAGATGAGAATGCCATCGGAGAACTCGAGCACAAACTTGACCATCCATACATAGTTCACCATATCCATAAAATCTTAGTGAACCATTCCACTTGGTCAAAAACACCTCAACAAAATCTTAATTAGAAAACTAGGTGTGATCAATCCCTCTCCAAAGAATCCTGAGCTGTTTCACCAAATTCTTCTCTAGGAGACATCCTTCTATCAAGCTAAACCACAGGTAACTCCACTAACCAAGTTGATACGGAATCTCAATCTCCAATAACCCAAAAGAACACTCAAACTATCGCAAGTCACTTTTGCGATCAACTCACCTAATTTCCAAAGATATTGTTCTCTCTTCACTAATCAGAACAGCTTATACTTGACTAACCAATCCATCGAAGAAATGGATCCACCCTGCTGCTTCTGGACTCCACCTTCAGAAAAACTACCCAGCCAGAAACTTCCTGCCAACACACAGAACACTTCCGAGTTGCACAACTGACACAGATGCCAAAGACTTCTCAAAACAAAGCTCTTCGAGAAACTCGGACCTCAAACCAAACAGAAACACCATGCTGAACTCAACCACAGCACCGAAACAGACATACTTCCTAAAACTTGCTCCAGAAGAAACATCTTCGGAAACATCCATAGTCACTGCGTCTCACCACACAGCTACTTCTTCCAGAAGTTACCAAGATACCATCATTCGCTTTTGCTCATCCAATTTCAAAGATAAACTCCGAACCTTAACAGGTTTCCTTCAGAGATCGGTGAAATCTTTACACCACAACAAAGCTCACTCGAGACAGTATTGGGTCTACAGTCTCGACAAATACACTTCCAACCTCAACATTCAAACTCCAACCATTTGTTACTCACCAGAACTATATAAACAGAGAGACAGATTTTAAAAACATATTTATATCTCCACAGGCATATTTATATCTGAAGATGATCAAGTAAACAACTATATATTTATATTTTAAAAACATTTGTTACTCACCAGAACTTATAAACAGAGAGACAGATTTTGTATATATACAGACATACATACATTTCAGATATTTAAGCATGCATTCATATCATATACTAAGTAACACACTTTACACAAAACATCCATCACATGCATCCATCATAACAGATTTTTAAAACTGTTTTTAAGTTTAAAGTTTACTCACCAGATATGTCAAAGAACAAAGAATAGAAGCTATTTTCCAGGCTTTTCCAGATTTTCAAATTTGATTTCTTTTTGCTTTGTTGAATTTAAACTTGATGTTGATCTTTAAATTTAGTTGCTATTGAAATCTGAATTGCATGTTGAAGTTTACATCTTGCATTTGAATTGATGAAGTTGCTTGCCTCTGATTCATTTCCAGATTAACTCCTTTTGCTTTGAATTTTAGTTTCCAGGTTTTCTTTTGATTTTCAGGTCTTTCATTTTTCTTAGCATTTTGATTCGAATTGTATTAGTGGAGAAAGAAGAAGATAGTCTTAACTGAAAGTGAAACATATTTTCTTCTTTCCTATATTATTTATTTATGACTTTAATTTCCAAAAAGATAAATTAAGCCACTTGTCCCTTTTAGTTTGCTTACACCTATGCTATTTAAATTACAAATTACTTATTTTCTTACAAATGTCTTCACACCACTCTAATATGCTAACAAGTGTACATCTTGTTTTTAATACATTTATTTAAGACATTTATATGATTTTATGAAATATTTATAAGTATATAATGTATTTATCTCTTTTATAAATAAGCTTTAAGATTCTATATAAATATACAAATATATATATTCTAAATGGAAAATATTTTTACATTAGTTTTGATAATCATCATATTGAATTTTAATACATAACTTCAAATAACAATATATATATACATATATATTATAATTTGAAAACATAGTCTTTTATTAAATTAAAGACTCCCTATTTATAATATATATACCAATATATATATACATTATAAATAGAAAACATTTATATAAGTTTTGAAAGATAAATCTTACCAATTTTAAATTGTTAGAAAAGATATTAATAAATATTGCCAATTAAATATTATTAACCTTTAAAATGAATAAACTTGTCAATTTTATAAAATAAAATCAACAAATCAATTTAATTATTTATAAAGATTATTAAATTGATATTGCCAAAATTCCGGGATATCACACATGTAAGTATGGATAGGTTTGTTTTCAATTATATATATTTTAGATGCGTTTGGAATTTGAATATGATTTGTATATATGTTATTTTAATATTTGTTTTCAATTAAATATTTATTCCATGGATAATAATAATAATAACAATAAATATATATACATCATTGTTGCCTCTATCGTGTTGATTCTAATTTGTTCCCATCAATTTCTATTTTATTAGATTTGTCCATCAAACTCGTGTCCATCGTGCTTTGCTTTGAAATTCGTGCTTGGATTCGTTATCTCATCTCGTTCTCATTCTTCTCTAACCTCGAAAGGTGAGCAATCACTCACGATTAATGTTCTTATATTTATTAAATTTGATTTCAATTGAAATGACAATTGAAATATGCTGCTGCTAGTTATTTACATTACTATATATATGACATTTCTGTATCTGTTCACCTGTGACATCTGACACCATTATCTGTTAATTATCACTGATGATATATGCATGTTACTAATTGTTATATTATTATCTTATCTGTTATCACTCTGCAAGTTCCCTGTTAGTATAGAATTCACTATGGGTTGAAATGATACATACCCGAACGATCTGTAGAATAGGAGAAAATCGTTATGGGTTGAAATGATAAACCAAAGCGATTTTCATTGAATTGAATTGGGATTGCAGGTTGAAATGATATATAACTGTATAAATTTAAATTTCGGATTGAAATGATAAATATCCGTATCACTTGACCATAGGATAGAAAATTATATACAAACACCATTGGTCTATATATAAATATTTTGGAAATGATTTCTATGGTTTTGAAAAGAAATATATGGTTTCAATCAATATTGATTTTAAAGATTTATTAAAGTTGATTTAATAAAGTTGATAAATAATATTTTTAAGTATTTATTTAATATCTATATAGAGTTTATAATGATTTGAAATTATATTTATTTAAGAATTTTACTTAAGTAAGTCTGATTTGAAATTTATAAAATTTGGAATTTTGAAGCTATGATTGATAATTTGTATTTGATTAAAAGTGATTTAAATGAATATTTTAAGTTTAAATAAATTGAAGGAAATATTTAGTTTATTGTATTTGGGTTTTTTTTAAATAATATTGGATTTATTGAGTGAATATTTCAAAACTAAATAATAGTAAAGTGAATTTGATATATATATATATATATATATATGAAATTATCGAATTTAGTTTTGAAATGTTGAATATTTAAAGCTTTGAAATATATTGAAATTGAAATGGCTTATTTTATGGTTCAAATATGTAATTGAAATCGATAATTTGAAATGGTTTATTTAGAAACTAAATCGAATTGAAATTGATGATTTGAGATTTGAATAAATTGGAATTTTGGAATTCGATTTGATTTTTGAATCGATTTGTGAAATTTGAGGAAGCTATTTTATTATATAAAGTAATTTAAATTTTATTTAAACTATTTTATATTTTACTTTATAAATTATTTTAATATAAACTATTTTAATATAAATCATTTTCAATATAAATTATTTTATTATAAACTATTTTAACTTATAACTATTTTATATAAACTATTTTTATTTTATAACTATTTTATTTTATACTATTATTAATATCTAAATTGTTTAAGGGTGGAAGTTATGATTTCAAAGTTAAGGTTTCCCAAAATATTATGATTTCAAAGTGTTATGAATTTCAAGGTTTTGATTTCCAAAGTGTTTTGATTTTAAAACACTTATGATTTCGAAAGCGATATAACTTTGGAAAGTGATATGATTCTGGAAATGGATTTATTTGAAGTGAAAATGATATCGTTTTGATATAGTTTGAAAAGGAAACGATATTTTGGTTTTTAAGTATAAACTATTTTGAAATGACCGCGGTGTTATAATAACGATTGGTTGTTAAAGAGACCGGGATCGGATATTGTCATACTCTCTGCCAATACCGAAAACCACTTGGACAACTGTGTACGCGGTGGAGATTCCTGAATGAAGTAGGATCGTGGCGACGATCCTATTGAGGTATGAACGTGGACCCAACTCCCGTGAGTTGGCATAAGGTGGCTAAAATAGGAGCGATTGACGGGCCAATGAGGTAGCACCTCTGATCGGACGCATTTCTTCGATACCGTTCTATTACTTTGTGATTGATTTGGTGTCCACCCTTCGATTTTGATTTGGGAGTGTGTTCCGAGGTGGGGGGTAGTGGCTGCTATGCGTTTCCACCAGCCCGGATGCGTAATTGGTATATCTACACTGGCATTGCCTAGTTGTGCCGTGTCACCTACCATATCGAGCTTTACTACGAATTTGGATTTGTGCTGTAGCCTGAGGAGTATTGAGGGTAGCCCCCGATCTGGGAGTATGCTAATACTTGATAGACTACTGGAACTATTATGTGTTAAGGTGGAAACTGTAAAGCCTTAACGCTATTTAAAAGTAAGTTTATTTTACTATTAGACATTATTATAATAGCGTATAGTACTACATAGTAGATAGTTTAACGGATCCTTAGAGGATGGTTATCCCAAACATCCTTTGAGTTACTTGTATTTCAGTTGATATTTCACTTGAGTTAGATTTATTGATATAAGAATGTTAATCCTGACTCGAGTGTTTGTGTTTTTCTTTACGCTCGGGTCAGACTGAGTGATACAGTATTCGAGACACACCTTTGGAGTTGGAGCTTCTCTTGGAGATCCAGCTATCTATCCTGATTTCAGTTGTTCAGTTGATTCCAATGATGTATTCAGATCTTGTATTTGATTATTGTATTGAAACATCTATGTATTTGTGACTTCGGTTGTATCTTGTTTAACTCTGTTATATATATATAGTAGCTTCATGAACTACTATTCCTTTGTTTCCACTGCATTATTGTTATATTACTTTGTGTCAGGGATCTGTGATTATTTTATTTACTGTATATGCTGAGTTTTGTCAAATTTAAATTAACAATCTGATATTTTGAGCAATTCAAATCCGACATGTATGGATGCGAATGGTTGAAAATTTCAGGATGTTACACACTTTGACATATACACTTTTTCAATTTAGTGCTATTAAATGGTAGATTCGCTTAAAACCCCGCTATTTTCTGTAACGCCCACTAAATCAAGGGTTTTAGCATTCGCTTTAGCAAATTTAATATAAAAAAGTTATTTGATCGATTCTGTTATAAACTAAATCAACAATGGTATAGGTCTAAGCTCAAGTCCTAAGCATTCAAATTAGAATTCTATTATATTCACCAAGTCTGAAATTCATGGGTAATTATATTCTTCGGTTTTTGTTAAACAAAAGTGAACAATGTTTCTTTTTATACACAAATGATGTGAGAGTGAGAATAAATCAAGTTTGGAGGTTTGATTTTATCTTCAATAAAGATTTTTACACCTCCAATTTTTTTCGATATATCCATGTACTAGCTTTTTGGACCTCCACTACTATAAAACCACTAAGCACTTTAACTACACAACTTATAAGAAATAATACTTTTTTTCATACTCACTTCATACGTTATGGTTTTGAGTTAGAATTTGAGAACCATACTAAAATGGATATGGTTGTACCCATAAAGTGAAATGAATATAATTAAATAATAAATTTATAGCTAATATTTTTTCCCTGAGGTATCTACCTATATGACAATATGTTTATTTTTGCACTCACTGTTATGAAATGCGGATTACAGATCTTGTAACGACCCGGAATTTTGGTCGTTGGCTTTGGAACATTTAATTCATTTTAAATGTTAAATATGAATTATAATTTGATTTGAAATAAGAAATTTTGGTTAAATCAATATAATTAGTTAAAATTTCAAATATGACAGTTCAATTGGATTTGAATAATAATAACTAAATATTTGAAATTGGGATAAATTGTGAATCTGAATGTAAATAGTTATAAAAGTGGGTTCTAAAATTTATTTTAAGTCTATTTGGATTTAAATAATGTTGTTGGGCTTTCGGATGGAATCAAAAGTCGATAAGTTGAATTTGAAAGGGTTATATTAATTTAATAATGGAATTTAATAATATAATATTGCAAATAATCAGATTTTGGTTCGGAATGAATCAGAATGATTTCTAATGTGAATATAAATTCTATTTGATTTATAATTGAGTTAGTAAAGTGTTAAAAGTGAGATTTTGAATGATTTCGACGATTTTGGGAATCGCTCGAATTTATCGACGAGTAAAAATAGCCTTCCGAGGCACAGTCTTGAAATTCGACGAAACCAGTTCCATTGGATCCATAATAGTTAATTATTATCGGATTTCAATTTTCGTAGCGTTTGGAGTTACCGTTTGTTCGTACGGGTGAGAAACGCGTTGAAATTAAAATCGGAAATTTAATATTTAAATTTGTTTCAAAAAGCTATCTTCCACATATGATTGAATTAGGCTCTGAAACACGTTCCATTGTGTTCGGAATACGGGTAAAACCTTATAATCGCCTGGCGGCATGACTAATTCGGAGTTCGTTTGAAAAATCGTTTTAAAATGAATTTAATATTAAATAATATTTATAAACGTGTATATATATACGTTTTTAGGGCCGAAACCCTACTTCCTTTTTCGAGCCACCGGCATAAGCTTTCAATGGCCGATACACTCTCTTCCACTCCCTCGATTTTCTTCCCATCTACTCATTAATTTCAAAAATCTCCTACATGAAAGGTGTAGACCTCTCCGAGCTCGATACATTCAACGGTTGTGATCGATTCTCGTATTCATTTTCGATCGTATTTGGCCTGAGAAGTGTCACGGCTCATTCTCGATTTTGGGATGAGGGGGGTGCCGAGCTTGGCGTCACTCTGGCCAGGGAAGCGCGCCGCGATGGCCTTCGAGATGGTGGGTCCTGATCTTGTTCAAGTGGACGATGGGGAGGCGTTCGATCGGTCAAAGCTAGTGACGATGGTGGGTTTTCTTTTGCCAGGGGTGAGCGTGAAGGAGGAAATCAGGAGCGGCCGAGATTTTCTTGTTTTAGCGTACGGCCGTGATTTGTTATGTTATAATAAATAAAATTATAATTTAAATTTATATATACAAAATTTTAAAATAACATATCTCTTGCATGCGTGGTCAGAATTTGATGAAACAGGAAGCGCCGGAATCGCAGTGACGAGCAGCACGCTGTGATGTAGATCAGGGTTCATTTTGAGAAAATAAAAATTTAGGTTAAGTAAAACGCTGTTCGATTTAATTTAAAATTGAAACGCTCGTCGAAATTCAAGGTGAGTTAATCTCACTCACATCTGGAATTTCAGCTGATTTAAATAGTTAATATTTAAATAATTGTGTGATGGGTTGAATATGAATATTAATATCAGTCTGGATTGATATTTTCTATTGTGCTAACATCTGTGGATGCTGGGAAACAGGTTGGAGGGATCCAACTGGATTCCTCACAATATAGAAATAATATTCATAATCTGTGATATAATTCACTGATAACCTGTGATAGATTGATTTGGAATTTTGTTATGCTGTGTTATGGTTGGATAATATAATTTGTATTTTAAAATATCAATTAAATGAAATGGGGATGTAAAAGGGAAATGAAAAGGTATTTTTTGAGATATGAATTTAAGGAAATTAAATTCAGGAAATTGGTTTGGAATTTGAAGTGTTTTTGAAATGGTGTTTTAAAAAGGGAATGAGGAATGAAAATGTATAAACTGGGCTTATAAATGAAATGGGATATTTATCTGTGGATAAATTTTGAAAGATAGATTTCCGGTGGGAATTTCTATAAGAAGTGCAAATTGTTTAAACAATAGTGAGATTATTTTTAAAGGATGGGAAGTGTATCTTTCCGGGAAAATTTAGTATGTTTCAAAGAAGAGCTTTCAAAATATAATTTGGCAGTTTAAAATGTGTTTGAGAATATTTTAGAGAGAAAATATTATTTTAATCATTTTTAAGTACAAGTAAATATTTATTTAAGTAATTATGGTATTTAAATTTCTTAAGAGTAAATTAGTATTATGTTTCTAAAGGAACTTTAACATAGATATTTGATATAATAACATTATATTAAATGGAGATTTTTGATTTAAGTTACTCAAGAAAACTTTATGGAATTTTCAAAGGTGTTATTTGAAGTAAAGGATTTGGTAACTTATTTTAAATAAATTAAGTATATATTTTGGAAGTGATTCCTAGGAAATGGGAAGTGTGCTTAAAAATAAAAGGTAGTTTTATTTTTAAAGTGTTGGAAAAAATTTACGGGATTCAAACGTAAATTTGAATTGAGATAAATCAAGCAGGATTTATAAGGAGAATTCTTTGGTTATTCTGAAATGGAAGTGTATTTCCCTGAAAAGCCAAGTACGTTTTAAAGCAGATTTTTTTTGAAGTAAAAGTTAAAAGTTTTAAAATTTGTTTTAAATGAATATTATTTTTATTTATATCTATAAAATGGATTTATTTAGAGATAGTTTGGTTAAAGTTTTATTTGAAACTTATATAGAAGTTTGTAACTCTTATTTTAAAATTTAGTTTGACTTAACTTTTATTTTAAAATTAGTTTTATATTTTATAAAATAGTTTTACCTTAAATATTCTTAAAATATATTTTGAATAAAGTGTTTAAGTAGTTTAATTTAAATGTTTAAGGTATAAATTAGAGTATAGTGATTTAAATTATTTTAAAATCTAAAGTATTTGGTCTTGGTGATTTCAGTGGAAATAGAAAATGTTTGGGAAATTTATTTTCGTAAAAGGAAGTGGGTTTAAACTGTTTTCAAAGGGTTGAAAATAGAAATATATCTTGCGAAGATATTTTGAGGAAAACATGAATTTGGGAAATTATCTATGTTTGGTGGATGTTGTGAATGTTTTTGATAGTTAAATAACCGACTATCAATATTGGCCAATGCGCTGATCGTTTCGAAAAGACCGGGATCGGGATTAATTTCTCGAAAACCACTTCGATTCGGTTTGTACGTTTTCGTGTGGAAAACAAGAGTTGGAATCGAAGATGGAGCAGTGAAGTGCAAGGGTTAGACGCTACTAATCCTGAGGGTGATTCCAAAATGGATGTAGTAGGAATAGTGCCTTCGGTTCCGTTCGAACCCGGGACGGACTTGTATGGATGAATGCTTTCAGAACATCGTCAGGTGGACGATGAGCATTCTAAGTGATATGTTCTAAAAAGGTAACGCTTAGCCTCGAGCCTCATCAACCGGGAATGACTGAAAATCAGGGGTTATGCAGCAAGGCTATGTAGGTAGCACCCATTAGGGTGAGGTCATCCCTGTCTAGATGTTCCTTTTTATTCGGCTTAGTGGTGCGGTTGCTGATCCCAACCGTGGGGTGATCTTACTCGGAATTATCCAGTAAGGGGTAGTTCCGGCCTTGTGTTGCAGGGGATCGGGCGTGGTCCTCGGTACGCTGATCTAGACCAGGTACTGTGACAGGTGGTACCCCAGTGCCTAGTTATTAGTTGGAAATCCATTTTCCCTACGCGCCTGTACGGTTTTGATTGTGCCCAACTATTGCAGAAACGTGAGATGTAAGCATTTCAGCTAGATTCTATTTTACTTTCTATAGACACTATTATAATATCAGACGGATTTGACAAAAAGTGTTTTGGCTATCGTAAGGTAAAAACCCGACATGTTTATTTGTGGCGTGGTCTTACGAGACGCTTTTGATTTTCAAAGGACTTTTGAAACTTTAATAATCAGTTTGGATGTATTTCTCCCATGCTGGTATTCCAGACTGACTCGGGTGTTCTTTTATTATAATGCTCGGGTCAGGCCAAGTATTATAGATTACAGGATAGGATGCTTTGGAGCTCAGGTGTGGAGCTGGAGTCCGAGACATATTATTCGTACTTGCTTATTCCGCTGCTATGGTTGTTTGAAATTGCCAGCAAGTTGTGAGGCAGGCTGATATAACTGCCAGGCTGGTAATTGTTCTTTACTAGTGATATACTCTGATGATGTATTGTATATAACAGATATGGTTTCATTTTGTGTAAAGATCTGTTATTATTTATTATATTTTGTTCCGCTGCGATTGTGAGATTCTGATGTTGTTTAGTTCCTTCTTTCTTCTATCTTCTTTCTTTTTCCTCAACAATCTGTCTTTTTCGGCACTGGATCGTCGACATATTATACTGTAGTGAATTTTGTGTCGGTTTTTGAGAGTCGAGAAGGGCGGGTCGTCTCATTTGGTATCAGATCTTAGGTTAGAGATAACCTAGGCTTTGGTGGGGAAATTACTCATTAGAAATAGAGTCAGAAGTACTCTACAATGAGTTGAGTGTAATAATAGATATGAGAGTGTATTTGTTAGTAAATATAAAAACTGTTTTATACTGTGTTGACTTATCGGTTGAGTGTTTATGAATTCTGATCGGTACGGGAAGTATAACCGTAATCGATAGGGGTTTCTAAACTCTTAAACAAGATAAACCAACATAGTATTGTTTTAAAGAGGGTAAATGAAATAATTTTACCCAAAATTATATTTTGATATGAAAGAAATAATTTTCTGAAATTATTATATATATTTGGATGTTTGGTTGTTAATATTATAATCAAATAAGAATCTAAAATTTGAAATGATTTATAACCAAATAAAATCCTATAAATGACTTATCCAAAGAAGTATAACTAAAATTTGATTTAAACCAGAATTTAAATCCCGAAAATTTTGAAAAGGTTTTAAATGAATTTAAATAAAAAGTTTGGGAATTTAAAATCTTGGGAATGTTTGAAATGTTATAAGGAGTGTTGAAGAAAATAACGGAGTATTATTTTGGGAAAATATTTTTGAATGGAAATTGTTTTGAAATGGAATTGTGGAAGTAAAGAAGCACTGAACTCACTTCAGTCGCTGGAAAATAATCCTGGTGATGATGGCCACATCATCATAATTCATTTTCGAGTTTCTAAAGTGATGGATTGCTACCGTGGTGATTGGTTATGATATTTGTTTGGACTTGTTGGGTATACAAGTTGTTTTAGAAATTTCAAAAAGGGAAATTTGTTTTGGTAAAACCATGTGTTTTGGAATCCGGAGATTTAATTTGATATACCAAGTGGGTATGTATTATTTATGATTTCAAATTGATTTTGAAATAAACCCGGGCAATGGAATTCTGGAAATTCTATTTAAATAATGTGAAAAGTTAAGGTGAATCAACTATGGAATTTATAAAGTGAAGTTGATTTAAATGAGAAAGGGAAAATGAACTCTTAAACATGGAATTAAGATTTCACTTGAGTAAATGGAAGTGAATAAGATATATTCGAATTTAACTCAGGATAAGTTAAATAAAATTGAAATTGGAATTGATTTGATTTGGAGAAAGTTAAAATGTAAAATGATTATAATTGTGGATTATAATTTTGTAACGAAATTTATACCCTTAAGCTATTGGGTGTTAAATATATATATATAAATTGGAATTGTGATTATAAAATGTAACTAGACTCATATGAGCAATATAAGATTTTAAATAAATAAGTTGTTGAACTTATGAATAGAGAAATGCATTGTGAAACCAAAAATAAAATGGTTGGTATCTTATGGAAAATCCAAATTTTACATCCCAAAATGAAATGTAAAATGAGATAAGGCAAAGAAGAATATAGGATGTGAATGGACTTAAGTTAGAGAATAAGTTTTGAACTTATATATGGAGAAATAAAATTGGATCGAATTGGATTTAACTTAAATCAAAAGGAATTGAGTTGAATTTGGACTGAATTGAAATCAAGATTCAGTTGGGTTATAAATAGTATTGAAGGGAATTTAAATTCTTACTTAAATTAGTAAGGAAATGGAATGAATTTAAATTGGCTAAATAAAATTTAGTGGGACTTGAATTAACTATGGGTAAGAATTGAATTGAGAGAAAGTTTAATTTGGTTGAAATGGTATTGAATGAATTAAATTCTCACTCAACTAAATTCAAAAGAATAGTACGAAGATGAATTTAGCGTAAGCTGAATTAAATGGAAATTGTATTGGAATGGATTAAATTTTGGTAGCTTGAAAAATTTGAAAGGTAAAATAAAACCCAGTTTTGGTATAGAATAATTGAAATGGTCATGTTATTAATAAAATAAATTCAGAAATGAATTGAGAAGTTGAATTAAAATTTGTAATGGATTGGAATTTGATTGGATGAAAATCAAATTAAAATAAAATAATATTGATGTAAGAAAATGGAATGTAATAGAATTGAGATAACTTAAGAAAATTTTGTAAGGGTGGTTGTCGAGCTTAAGAAATGGTCTTAAATAAATCTGTAAGGATAATGAAAATGAAATGGAAGAATAGAGATTTGATTTAATAATTGTGATGAAATAAGAATGTTTGGATTGTGAACAATGCAGGATGGAATAAAATTAATATAATTTGAGTTGGAATTAATTTAAAATGACTTTAAGCTTAAGTCATGGTTATTTACATGAATAACATTTAAATTTGCATAGAAATTGGCCGTTTTGTTGTAAACGGAATTTAATCGGCTTAAAGAAGCAAATAAAGTTGGTTTTTGAATCAAATTGTGAATAAAATTGATTGTGAATCAATTTGGAATTGAATAGAAGTAAATTATGTAAGTAAGGCATATAAACCAATTTGAAGTGAATATGAATTGAGAATAGTAAACTTGGATGTAAGTCATTCGAGTGAAATAAAATGAAATATGGATTTGTAAAGGAGATTAAAATAATGGTTAAACCTTGTGATTGCTTATAAGGATGGTTAGCATGTAAAATTATGGAAATTGGTTGGATAGGTTATGTAATTGATGTGTTTGGCTAGTTAAATGAATGGAATGTTGTTAAGATTTCATATTATTGAAAACTTATTTGCTTGTTTGAGTAAGTACAGGTACGGGGGACAATCGATAGAGTGGAGCACGCATATGCAATATAAATTAGCCGCTTGCTTTTAAAATGCTAATCAAAAGGTACGCGTACGCAATAAAATTGGAAAATGATATATATATTGTGGAATATTTTGTTTTCCGACCATGTGGGTCGATGTATATATTTTTATGTCTATTGTGATATTGTGAAAGGCTCTCCGTAAAAAGAAGACACTGTCAAAAATTTTCAAAGATAGATTTTTTTTTTGAGGATTTTGAAAATTTTGGTTAACTAAGAAAGTTGTTTTGAAATAATGTTGAAAATAAAGCTTTTGAGTTAGAAATAAAAGAAAATGGTTTTGGCTTAAGCTAAAGGTTTTGGTGAAGTGAATGTAAGTTTTTAACTAAGTTTGGGTAAGTAAATGAGTTTGGAGCATTTTCCTACCTTAGCAAATTTCGGGGATGAAATTTTTATAAGGGGGGAGGAATGTAACGACCCGGAATTTTGGTCGTTAGCTTTGGATTTAATTCATTTTAAATGTTAAATGTGAATTATAATTTGATTTGAAATAAGAAATTTTGGTTAAATCAATATAATTAGTTAAAATTTCAAATATGACAATTCAATTGGATTTGAATAATAATCACTAAATATTTGAAATTGGGATTTGTAACAACCCGAGTTTTTCTAACACGAAAAACCGGACTATTTGGGTAAAAAGAAGAAGAGGTAGAAGAAGAAAATAAAAGAAAAACAACATCAGAATCTAACCATCGCAGCGGAACAAAATATAATATATCAACAGATCTTTACACAAATCAAAAATCATATATGTTCATACAATACATCATCAGAGTACATCAACATCCATAATTACAAACTGAATACACAGCGGAAAAATAATAGCAAGTACGAGAGTACGTATCGTCATCCAGCTCGTCTCTTGAGCTCCACAGCATCATATCCTGAACCTGTTTATCTCGGTCTGACCCGAGCATCATATAAAACAATACCCGAGTCAGTCTGGAATACCAGCGTGAGAAAATCACACTCAAATTGATTATTAAAGTTTCAAAAATCCTTTAAAAATAAAAAGCATCTCGTAAGACCACACCACAAATAAACATGTCGGGTTTTTACCTTACGATAGCTAAAACACTTTTTATAAAATCCTCTGATATTATAATAGTGTCTATTCACAAATACTTATTAAAATAGCTGAAATTGTTACATTATTAAATTTCAGCATACTAGCCACAAAAGTGGGTAATACAAACAAATACCGTACAAGGCACATAGGAAGAATGGATTTCCAACGAATGACTAGGCACTGGGGTACCACCTATCACAGTACGTGGCCTAGATCACCGTACCGAGGAGTACGCCCGCTCCTCTGCAACACAAGGCCGGAACCATCCCTTACTGGATGATCCCGAATAAAATCACCCCACGGTTGGGATCAGCAACCGCACCACTAAGCCGAAATAAAAAGGGACATCTAGACAGGGATGACCTTACCCTCCAGTGGGAGCTACCCACGAAGCCTTGCTGCATAACCCCTGATTTTCAGTCATTCTCGGTTGATGAGGTTCGAGGCTAAACGATACCTTTTAGAGAACATATCCCTTAGAATGCCCATCGTCCGCTGACGATGTTTCGCAAGCATTCGTCCATACAAGTCCGTCCTGGGTTTGAACGGAACCGAAGGCACTATTCCTACTACATCCATTTTGGAAATATCCTCAGGATTAGTAGCGACTAGCCCTTGCACTTCACAGCTCCAATCTTCGACTCCGAACACGTTACACGAAACGTACAAACCGGATCGAAGTGGTATTCGAGTCTCCAGACCTAGAATCCCGGTATACGGAAACCCGATCCCGGTCTCTTCGAAACGATCAGCGCATTTGGCCAATATTGATAGTCGGTTATTTAACTATCAATTAACATCCAAAAGCAACCATCACATAATAAATAATTTCCCACATTATTTATTTGCCCAAATATCTTTCCAAGATATATTTCCGAATTTTCAAAACTCATTTGAAAACAATTTCAAAACAGTTTCCGCTTACGGAATACATTTCCAAATATTTATTTCTCTGAAACATCCCTTTAAAAATAAATCAACACTTATTTTTAAACCAATTCATATCCCTTTATAAATTCCCACCTTGAATTTATATTTCAAATATCCTCTTATATTCCATTTCACTTTATAAACCCAGTTTATATCTCCAAAATCTCATTTCTCTTTAAATTTCGAATCCCAAAATATTTAAATCAATTTACAACTGATTTTCCAATTTATTTTACTTTGAAATAAATTTCCTCACTTAATCCATTTATTCCCAAATTCATTAACTTTCAGATTTTATTTCTCATTATGATTTAAAATCTTTAAACCGAAACACAAGTTTCAGATTTCCCAAATTCCTTCTCTTTTTAATTACATTTAAACATTGAATAAAAATAAATTTTTATCCCTTTAAATAACATCACATAAGTCTTCTTTAAATTCAACATTTCTCTATTTATTCAAAATTCCTCTTTTCCATATTTAATTTATTCGAATTCACTAGAATTACTTAACTTAATTTTACTCTTTTATATTTTCCAAAAATCCAATTCAATTGCTTTTGATAACTCATTATACTGGGAAATTCAATCCAACCAGATTATCCAATATAAATTATCACAGGATAACAACATTCATATCACAGAATATTTAAACAAAAATTAAATATTTTGAGGAATCCAGTTGGATCCCTCCAACCTGTTTCCCTGCATCCATAGACGTTAGCACAATACCAATTCCACTTCAAGGTGGAATATCGCGGTATATGGGTTTTATAAAATCATCCGCTATTATGCGGCGCATAGGGTCTCATCCGCTATATAGTGCGGGAATATCAACAACTCCAATATATACATATGCCAATATATATATATATTGGTATATACTACTATATATAGTATAGCACATCAATCAATGCAATCATCCAATCAATTATTTAAATTTAACCATTTAAATTTAAATCTAACTGAGTGAGATTAACTCACCTTTGATGTTTGAAATTCCAATCCAGATCTCGACTTGTTTCTTCATAGTTTTAGACCTTGTAGCAATCATTATAATGAATTTATAAATATTCGAATTGATCGACACAATAATTATCACTAAATAAATTTAATTAACCAATTATTTATTTAAACAAATCTTCCCTTTTATAAATTCATTTAACTAAAAACCCCCTCTTTAGTAAAATAATTGATTTCTAATTAAACAAACTATTTCTTTTATATTAAAAATTAAATAAGTTAATTTAACAAGTTATCCACCAACCTATTATTGTATATCTCTTTCCAATTCAAACATTTAAATTCTCTTCTCATGAACCTTATATACCTTTTAGTTTAATATGATAAAGATAGTAAAGATTTTGTCTAGAAATTTCCCTCTAAGCAAAACTATTTCTGTTATAAACAAAACCATTTCTGCATGAATATGTACATTTGATTTATTTACCTCAACTTACCCAAATTTATTTAACTAATTTAAATAAAACAAAACTAAAAAATACTTTGCTGCCCTGGACGTCGCAGCCGAGCTCGTGAGCCACCTCACTGACATCGCCCCGCACATCATCGCAGTAACCACGAATCACCATCGCCGCCCCTCGAAAACACCTCTCGCTGCCTCGACTTCATCACCCTCTGTACGCTTCGCGGTCGAACTTGAGTTCGATCCCTCCAAACCCTAGTTGTCAATCGACATCGCGATTCATCGCGATCGAAACCCACGTGATTCGTCGCCGTCGCGTGCGAACTCAATTCGAGCTCCTCGAATGATTGGCCGCCCTCCCTTTGTTCTGCAGAGTAGAATTAGCAGTAGCAGAATAAAGAGACTGTAGAAGAACTTCAAATCGCAGTAGAAAATATCGCATAGGGGCAAGGACGAGCCAACGATGGCTGATGGAATAGCTGAGTATGCAGTGACGATAAATTAGAAGGCGTTGAATTCCGAATCCCTAGTTTTCTCGGTTCAAATATCGCGACTTGGAGATTTACTATTGAACTGTAACTTCGAAGCGAAACAGATTTTTCTTATGAGGATTTTCGAACGAATTTGAATTCACGAAGATGGGTTTGATTTGGAATAAAATTTGGAAAGAGGGAAAGCTTGGTCACGATTGAAGAAAGAATTATAAAGGAGCGAGGGATTTGAGTACTCTGAACTGGAAGGAGAAGGAGACGCGTGTTTATTAGGTAGGACACGTGTTTTAAAATTCCTTTACGTGTCCGCCTAGATTTGCAACAGTACCAAAGCAATTATATTATTTACTTAAACGTTAAAATTTTCAAAACTGAGCAAAACAGCTCCAAATTCAATTCTGAAAGTTCCAACACCTTCAGAATTATCAGTATAAATTTTCTAAGCCTTCATATTATTTTTAACGGCCTTAAAATTCCAGATTCTATATTTTACTCAATCCCAATTATTAAATTTAATAATTGATTATCCAAATAAATACTGTATATTTGAAATTAAAGTTAAAATTTAACCTTCGGATATTTAAAATAAATTAAATATTCACATTTCAAATATACAAAAATTCCGGGTCGTCACATTCCTCCCTCCTTAAAAGAATTTCGTCCCCGAAATTACTAGTTAGGAAGAATGATTCAATTCCCGTTAACTATTTCCCAAATTCAACAGTTTTAACAATACCCAAACAATCTTTTATTAATGATACACTAATCATCTTTTAACTTCCCAAACTTATTCATAAGTTCAACCCATACCACCTACTTATCCATTCAAATTTAAATTTGAATTCAAATTTTGAATTATCAAAATTTTCTAACTCCCTAAATTTTCGAAAAATTTCGCCAGCGTCTCCTTTGCGCGGCTAGCTCGGTACTACTACAAAATGGCTCTACGGCCTCCCAATCTCAAAAAGAAAACAAAAAGCCAAGTGGCTGGATCCAAAACCCAATCAAATTTCATATAGAAATTCAAATACATACCTTTTTGTCGGGCCATTAAATTTTATCTTCTAAATCAAAAATCCCAATTTATCCATTGCTTTATACACCTGTATATCCTACTAAGCAATAATATTCAATCACAATCCCAAAGTCATTTTATACTTTTCTTTACAAATTTTCAATATTTGCTTTACTTAAGTCCGTACGATGCATATATATCATCCGTACGCAATATCAAATTCGATCGCTCACTCGATCACACAATTTCACTTCCGAACTAGTATTGTCCACCCGACTTCCTAGTGCGGACTCAGATTTGGTTTCTTGATCAGAAACCGTCATTCTCCTTGCATAGCCATAAACTATGATAGAGAATTTCCAGAATCAATCAACAATCCATATCCAGGTTCGCCGTCGAAAATCGAGTGAAAAATCCTGATTCGGATCGATAAAACTATCTCGAAATTCTGTGTTCGACATCTGGACCAAATAGCTATGCGAATAAAATAATATACGTACATCTTACGTATAAATTCCAATTGATTATCAGTTATATCAATTCTCTTTTATTTCGCATTCCTTTTGATTGTTATCTACTTATTCACAACTATCCCATTTCTCAACTTCAGTTTTAGTCTTCATTCAACTATTTACTTAGTATATATTTTTTTCCCAAAATTACTAAGTATATTTCCAATACAAATTTTCTTAAGAATTTCATTCTTCAATTCTTAAGTTCATATAAATTCTTTCTTATATTTATTTACTACTTCACCACTGAAGTGTATATATTCAAATTGAACACCCATTTCATATGAATTCCAACTTACTTCGATTTACTACTTCATTTCCAATTTTTTTCCTTAAATTCAATTCATCTCCAACTTCCAAAAATTGAATTTTATTTAGCTCGAAAACAATCCAAGTTAATTCATTCAATAACTATTTCTCAACTTATTTAAACCACTCCTCTGTTGAGTTCAGTTTCCATTCAACATTTACTTAAGTCAATAACTTAAGTTTATTTTCCATTTAACCAACCCTTTAAAGTTTTATTTCCATCTTTCATTTGATTCTTATTTAATCAAATTCCATCCATTTATTTATTTAATATAATTGGTTCATTCACTCAATCATTATGAATTTTATTTTCCATACTCAATTCATCTAGAATTATTTTATTAATAACCAGGCCATTTCCAATTTATTTTCACTTATTTGGATTTCATTCGCAATCCAAACCATCACTATGTTAATCCAATTTCATTAACTCACAATTCAATTTCATTAACTAATTTATTATCAAATTAGTTCCTCCGCTGGTTAAAATTAAATACTTGCTTTTTAATTCCAAATATCACTTCACTTAATTTTCTTAAGTTCAATTTATTCTATAATTCAAATTTGGATTTATTAAGATTGCTCATCTTAGTCGTTTCCATTTGATAATTACAACTTCAAATTATAACTCTTAATGGTTCAAAGTACTGGATTCCCATTTATGACTTACAATTTCATTTCTATTCATAAGTTTTAACTTACTTACTTAAGATCTAGGACTATTCATTTAAGTCCATTTCATCTTTACAATCAAATTTCAAATTATTACACTTAAGAACTTAAGAATATGAATTTCTTTACACAATTATAAGCATTTTACATTACCTTTATATCCAATTCAATTCAACTTCAACTTATTTACATTTAATTCAATTCCAATTCTCAATTTTATTTAACTTATCTTAAGTTAAATTCAAATATAATTTATTCACCCTCATATACTCGAATTAAATTTTAATTCTAGGATACAATTTTATACAAGTTTTACAATTCATTCACCTTCAAGTTCTCTAACTCTTTTATCTACCAACTTATATTACTCATTGAGTTATTTCCATCCCATAATTATAATCCCAGATTTAAACTTTCATTCCCTCCTTATTTCAATCAACTTCATTCTATACTTTATATTGTTGATTCGTTTAAATTTCCACATTTATATTTTAAATAGAATTCCCAGAATCCAATTGCCCGGTTTTATTTCAAAAACCATTTTGAATCCATAAATAACTCATACATATCTGGTATATCACCTCAAATCCCAATTTCCCAAAACAATCTGCTTTTACCAAACAATTTTCCCTTTGAATTTCAAAACCAACCCAGTTCACAACCACTTCCAATTTAAAACAGTTTGGTAGCAATTTCTCTTTGGAAACTCGAAAATAGACATCGATGATGCTGCAGTCATCACCGAAATTATTTTCCAGCGACCGAAAGAGAATTTAATGCTTTTATCACTTTAAAACTTTTCAAACAATTTTAAATCCCAAATCCCACCAGATTTCAATTCAATTTCAAAAATATTCATGAAATAATATCACCATTATTTTCCCGAAACCTTAAAACTATTTTTAAATCCAAAGGAATTTAAACCTTTCTCAAAACTTCAAATTCAAAATCCATTCAATTTTATATCCAAACATTACTCTGGAATACTATCACATTTTATTTCAAGTTATAAGTCACATTTACAAATTTCATTTGTTTATGAATTAATATCATTTGATTATAAATCACATTTGTAATTCACATTTGTATATAAAGTTTATCCCAATTTATAAATTTCATTTATAGTCTATATTTCAAATTCCATTTTGTTATATAAATTTATTCTTTCATCTTTGGTTATACTTTTTCCAATTTCTGATTCAATTTTTACACAATGATGATAATAATTTAATATCATCACTTTCTAACAACCAAGCAACCAAATATATAATTTACAAAAGTTATCCTTTTATATATAAAAATAATTTGGGCAAAATTATTTCATTCATCCTATTTAAAACAATATTGTGTCGAACTGTTCTATTCAAGTGTTTAGAAACCCCTTCGATACAGTTGTCCAGACTGTGCCGACGAAGGTTCATATGCCATTCAATAAATCAACCAACACAATATAAAACCATTTTATATTCACTAACAAATACGCGCTCATATCTATTAGTACTCTCAAAATTCCCAACAGAGCCAAGGTTAGCGCCAGCCTAAGCTCTGATACCACTGTAACAACCCGAGTTTTTCTAACACGAAAAACCGGACTATTTGGGTAAAAAGAAGAAGAGGTAGAAGAAGAAAATAAAAGAAAAACAACATCAGAATCTAACCATCGCAGCGGAACAAAATATAATATATCAACAGATCTTTACACAAATCAAAAATCATATCTGTTCATACAATACATCATCAGAGTACATCAACATCCATAATTACAAACTGAATACATAGCGGAAAAATAATAGCAAGTACGAGAGTACGTATCGTCATCCAGCTCGTCTCTTGAGCTCCACAGCATCATATCCTGAACCTGTTTATCTCGGTCTGACCCGAGCATCATATAAAACAATACCCGAGTCAGTCTGGAATACCAGCGTGAGAAAATCACACTCAAATTGATTATTAAAGTTTCAAAAATCCTTTAAAAATAAAAAGCATCTCGTAAGACCACACCACAAATAAACATGTCGGGTTTTTACCTTACGATAGCTAAAACACTTTTTATAAAATCCTCTGATATTATAATAGTGTCTATTCACAAATACTTATTAAAATAGCTGAAATTGTTACATTATTAAATTTCAGCATACTAGCCACAAAAGTGGGTAATACAAACAAATACCGTACAAGGCACATAGGAAGAATGGATTTCCAACGAATGACTAGGCACTGGGGTACCACCTATCACAGTACGTGGCCTAGATCACCGTACCGAGGAGTACGCCCGCTCCTCTGCAACACAAGGCCGGAACCATCCCTTACTGGATGATCCCGAATAAAATCACCCCACGGTTGGGATCAGCAACCGCACCACTAAGCCGAAATAAAAAGGGACATCTAGACAGGGATGACCTTACCCTCCAGTGGGAGCTACCCACGAAGCCTTGCTGCATAACCCCTGATTTTCAGTCATTCTCGGTTGATGAGGTTCGAGGCTAAACGATACCTTTTAGAGAACATATCCCTTAGAATGCCCATCGTCCGCTGACGATGTTTCGCAAGCATTCGTCCATACAAGTCCGTCCTGGGTTTGAACGGAACCGAAGGCACTATTCCTACTACATCCATTTTGGAAATATCCTCAGGATTAGTAGCGACTAGCCCTTGCACTTCACAGCTCCAATCTTCGACTCCGAACACGTTACACGAAACGTACAAACCGGATCGAAGTGGTATTCGAGTCTCCAGACCTAGAATCCCGGTATACGGAAACCCGATCCCGGTCTCTTCGAAACGATCAGCGCATTTGGCCAATATTGATAGTCGGTTATTTAACTATCAATTAACATCCAAAAGCAACCATCACACAATAAATAATTTCCCACATTATTTATTTGCCCAAATATCTTTCCAAGATATATTTCCGAATTTTCAAAACTCATTTGAAAACAATTTCAAAACAGTTTCCGCTTACGGAATACATTTCCAAATATTTATTTCTCTGAAACATCCCTTTAAAAATAAATCAACACTTATTTTTAAACCAATTCATATCCCTTTATAAATTCCCACCTTGAATTTATATTTCAAATATCCTCTTATATTCCATTTCACTTTATAAACCCAGTTTATATCTCCAAAATCTCATTTCTCTTTAAATTTCGAATCCCAAAATATTTAAATCAATTTACAACTGATTTTCCAATTTATTTTACTTTGAAATAAATTTCCTCACTTAATCCATTTATTCCCAAATTCATTAACTTTCAGATTTTATTTCTCATTATGATTTAAAATCTTTAAACCGAAACACAAGTTTCAGATTTCCCAAATTCCTTCTCTTTTTAATTACATTTAAACATTGAATAAAAATAAATTTTTATCCCTTTAAATAACATCACATAAGTCTTCTTTAAATTCAACATTTCTCTATTTATTCAAAATTCCTCTTTTCCATATTTAATTTATTCGAATTCACTAGAATTACTTAACTTAATTTTACTCTTTTATATTTTCCAAAAATCCAATTCAATTGCTTTTGATAACTCATTATACTGGGAAATTCAATCCAACCAGATTATCCAATATAAATTATCACAGGATAACAACATTCATATCACAGAATATTTAAACAAAAATTAAATATTTTGAGGAATCCAGTTGGATCCCTCCAACCTGTTTCCCTGCATCCATAGACGTTAGCACAATACCAATTCCACTTCAAGGTGGAATATCGCGGTATATGGGTTTTATAAAATCATCCGCTATTATGCGGCGCATAGGGTCTCATCCGCTATATAGTGCGGGAATATCAACAACTCCAATATATACATATGCCAATATATATATATTGGTATATACTACTATATATAGTATAGCACATCAATCAATGCAATCATCCAATCAATTATTTAAATTTAACCATTTAAATTTAAATCTAACTGAGTGAGATTAACTCACCTTTGATGTTTGAAATTCCAATCCAGATCTCGACTTGTTTCTTCATAGTTTTAGACCTTGTAGCAATCATTATAATGAATTTATAAATATTCGAATTGATCGACACAATAATTATCACTAAATAAATTTAATTAACCAATTATTTATTTAAACAAATCTTCCCTTTTATAAATTCATTTAACTAAAAACCCCCTCTTTAGTAAAATAATTGATTTCTAATTAAACAAACTATTTCTTTTATATTAAAAATTAAATAAGTTAATTTAACAAGTTATCCACCAACCTATTATTGTATATCTCTTTCCAATTCAAACATTTAAATTCTCTTCTCATGAACCTTATATACCTTTCAGTTTAATATGATAAAGATAGTAAAGATTTTGTCTAGAAATTTCCCTCTAAGCAAAACTATTTCTGTTATAAACAAAACCATTTCTGCATGAATATGTACATTTGATTTATTTACCTCAACTTACCCAAATTTATTTAACTAATTTAAATAAAACAAAACTAAAAAATACCTTGCTGCCCTGGACGTCGCAGCCGAGCTCGTGAGCCACCTCACTGACATCGCCCCGCACATCATCGCAGTAACCACGAATCACCATCGCCGCCCCTCGAAAACACCTCTCGCTGCCTCGACTTCATCACCCTCTGTACGCTTCGCGGTCGAACTTGAGTTCGATCCCTCCAAACCCTAGTTGTCAATCGACATCGCGATTCATCGCGATCGAAACCCACGTGATTCGTCGCCATCGCGTGCGAACTCAATTCGAGCTCCTCGAATGATTGGCCGCCCTCCCTTTGTTCTGCAGAGTAGAATTAGCAGTAGCAGAATAAAGAGACTGTAGAAGAACTTCAAATCGCAGTAGAAAATATCGCATAGGGGCAAGGACGAGCCAACGATGGCTGATGGAATAGCTGAGTATGCAGTGACGATAAATTAGAAGGCGTTGAATTCCGAATCCCTAGTTTTCTCGGTTCAAATATCGCGACTTGGAGATTTACTATTGAACTGTAACTTCGAAGCGAAACAGATTTTTCTTATGAGGATTTTCGAACGAATTTGAATTCACGAAGATGGGTTTGATTTGGAATAAAATTTGGAAAGAGGGAAAGCTTGGTCACGATTGAAGAAAGAATTATAAAGGAGCGAGGGATTTGAGTACTCTGAACTGGAAGGAGAAGGAGACGTGTGTTTATTAGGTAGGACACGTGTTTTAAAATTCCTTTACGTGTCCGCCTAGATTTGCAACAGTACCAAAGCAATTATATTATTTACTTAAACGTTAAATTTTTCAAAACTGAGCAAAACAGCTCCAAATTCAATTCTGAAAGTGTAACGACCCAGATTTTTTTGATAATTAAAATTCGAATATTTAATTAATTTTAAATATTAATAAATGGAATTTTGAAGTCGAATGATTTATTTCTCGAATATTGGATTTTATTTGACAATTAAATCGTTAATTTAATAGTAAAATTCCAGAATTAATTGAAATCTGGATTGAATATGATTTTAAATGATTTATAAAGTTATATTAAATCATACTGGAGTTATAGAAATATTTTAGAACTCTTAAAAGTGAATTTGGAGTTAAATTGTGAAAATCGATATTTTAATATTTAATTATCGACTGTAAAAATAGCCAATTTTCGGACAGTCTCAGAATTGAACGAGACCAGTTCCATTGGATCCGTAATAGTTAGTTATTATCGGATTTCAATTTTCGGATCAATCGGAGTTGTCGTTTGACCATGGCAGCTCGAAACGCATCGATATCATTTTAATTTAAATCGTCGAGTTAAAAATAGTCATTTTTCAAACGGTCTCGGATTTCGACGAAACCAGTTTCATCGGATCCGTAATGTGATGTTATTGTAAGATTTCAAATTTCGTAATTTTTGGATTTATCATTTGTCCGGTACAAATTAAAACGCCTCGAAATCGATTTAAATCGATTTAATTTAAATTGATCGTTTAATTCCGTATCTCGTGCAGACGATCGAATTAGCTTCCGAAACCTGTTCCATTGCGTTCGGAACGCGGGGTAAACCCCAGAAACGCTAGTCACCGCGCGTAAATCGGAGTTTGGGAATCCCGGATGAATAGTGTCGTTCAAATTTCTATAAATAGGCCCATTATTCACAAAAATTAAAAAGAAAAACCCTAACCCTAATTCTATTGCTTCAGCCGCCAGTTATGATATCAATGGCCGAAAAACAATCATCTTCTTCCTCAATTTTCTCTTAATCCACGCAATATTAAGCTACGACCTCAACTAGAAGATTGTAGTGCTCAATGAGACGAGTAAATCCATACGGCTGAGATCGACAATCATCGACCATAGGTGGAGGAATTTGGCCGCGTTCTCCAACAGTTCGTGCACGGTTTTCGCAGTGATGGTGGGGCCGAGTGCTACGGGGTTCAGGGCGGTGGTGCGTGGCGGTGGGGGCTACGGCTTGGAGGTCGCTGATCGACTTGGAAGTGGGCGTGGTGGTTGCGTCCATCGAGATTTGGGAGGCATCGTTGGGTTCACTTGTACGTGATTTTCACTGGGAAGAAGACGCGCGTGAGAGGATAAGGGGGGCGGTCGTGATCTCTCCAATCTGAACGAACGGCCACGATGTTGTTAAGTTTAAAATTTAAAAGAAATTGTGTAAATTAATTTTTATTTAAATCGTATAATCTTTGTAATGCGATAACTTCTTCATACGTTATCAGATTTCGATGAAACAAAGTGCGTTGGAATCGTATTTGCGAATACTACGCGATGCAATTGGTTTGGAGTCGTTTGGAGTCAATGAAAATTTCGGGTAAAATTAAACGCGCGTTTAATTTTATTCGAAATAAACGCTGGAACAGAATTAAAATCGAGGTGAGATCTTCTCACTCAATTGAATGTGGAATTATTTGCAGTTATTGATTGATTTTGCTTGAATGTGATATTAGATATAGTAGGATATATATCTATATATAGCAATATATACATATTGGCATATGTATATATTGGATTGATTGATTTCCCGCCTCGTATAGCGGATGAGACCCTATTGCGCCGTTAGTAAGCGGATTTATAAAAACCTATATACCGCGATAATTCCGTACTGGAGCGGAATTGGTATTGTGCTAACATCTTTGGATGCAGGGAAACAGGTTGGAGGGATCCGACTGGATTCCTCATCGTATTGATTATTTACAGATATTTTGATATATTCTGTTATCATATGATGATATATGATATTTGACTGTTGTGATGGACTGATTGGTGTTGTTGCATTATCGGATTCAGTTTTGAAATGTAAAAATAACGACCGTTATTTTAAAAGGGTTTTTAAAGTGATTTTTGAAAATATACGTTTTATGGAATTTTTGAATCGATTTATAAACGTAAAATTTTAAAGTTATAAAAGTTATAATTTTTAGTGAAATATAACCGATGTGTCGTTTTTGAAATAAAAGTCGATTTATTTATAAAATGGTTTAAGTTGGGATTTTTGAATAACTATAAACGATTTGTATAAAAAGATTTATAAAATTGATATTTTATAAATCGAAATATTGGACTTATAAAACGAATTTTTATAAGTGTTAAAAAGAAGTATAAAAAGGATTTCATAAGTGAATGAAATAAATAGATTTATAACGTGAAGTTATAAAGTGAATAGATGTTGTAGAATAAACGATTTATAAGTAATTCACTTATAAATTTGACTTTTCCACTTAGATGGGATGTAAATAGAAATTGCAAAATGAAATGATTTTGTAAGTTGAAAATCGTTATAAAGTACAAATGTGATTTATAAACGTTGTTTTATAAATCCGAAATCACTTATCCTTATAAGTGAATTTTTGAAGTTAATAAAATGAGATTTATAAACCGGAGTTGTTATAGAAAATAGAAAATGGAATTTATAAACGTTGTTTTATAAATTCGGAAACAAATCGATTGAATTTGATAAATTAAATATAGAAGATTATCAAAGGAGATATATTCGCGATTTTGGATAGCGAATTATTATCAAAATAAAACGTGTAGAAAATAGTGAAATGTAAATAGTAAAGTATATTCACGATTTTGGATAGTGAATATATTGTTAAGTAAAATGAACTTGTTTTGGGAAAGCGATATTACAGAAATGAAGTAATTGTTTTAAAAGATGTTTTAAAACGTGATAAGTATCGAATACATAGATTTCAACATTTATTGTCGAAATAGACGTTTTCGAGGAATATAAGGAAATGATGGACTATAACACTGTTGTTATAGTAAATGATTTCCGAAAGGAAATGTTTTGATGTAGTATTGGGATTCACATATCTAGCTAAATTCCGAATCCCTATACTAGTGATTTTGAGTCGTCGTAACGATGTTTTACGCAACATTCGTTTTGACTCAAATAGATGTAAAATTTATGATTTCCTTAAAGAATGAATATATACTTAATTTGATTTAAGTATATCGAATATTTTCCAAGTGTTGAAAATAAATGATTTGTGAAATACTTATTATTAAATAAGTATGGAATGTTTTCCAATATGAAATGAACTGTTTTTGAAATTTTATCTTTTAAAAGATAAATTGAAATGTGGAAATTGAATATTTGAAAATTGTTTTCAAACGGTTAAGTGTGGAAATTTTATATCTAGTAAAAGATATTATTGAAGATGAAATAATTTGGAAAATTATTTGGAATCTGATGATGTTGCGCATCTTTATTGATAGTTAAATAACCGACTATCAATAATTACCTTTAGATAGGTATTTGTTGTGAATTGGATGAATTTGAATGCCACACTTATTTTTAAATAATCGCTCACTATTCGGGTTAACCGAGAAAGGACCATGGGGTCGTATAACCCATTCCGAATATGTGATACGTCGTTATGAATTGCATTCGAAGACCGGTGTTGAAGACCGGATATTTTTGAAAACGGAAGGATTACCGTCGAGTTACTCTACATCGACTGATCTTCGATTTAGAGGTTTTATCACCCTTAGTGACGGGAAGTCCTGACGTGATTGAAAATTATCCGGATATGCAAGGGCTTCGTGAGAAGTGCCTTCGGTTCTGTTCGATCCCGGAACAGACTTGTATGGATTGTGTGTCTGACGTTACAATTTGAGATATAAAGCTGATTTCTTTCAAATACATTTCTGTTGGTGGCGGAGAATTTATTCTCTTAGCTTAACACCCTTCTCTGAGACGTACGAGCTCAGAGGTTATGTAATTGAAATTTATCAGCGATATATCCCAATTTGGTAACGTGGCATACTGAGTGTTGCTGTGAAATGATCAGTGTTTGATCATTTGTGATATGATCATTTGTTTGATCTTATATCTTTGTGATCATAGGTTGATCATTTTGTTGGACCCGAAGCAGGGCTTTTTGAGAAAGCGTAGCTTTGTGGACGAGACTTCGTCGAGCCTCACACCCCGGAAATGGTCGAAACAGGAAGAATGCAGCAAGGTTCTAGGGAGTAGCGCCCCTTAGTGTATGTCATTCCTTCTGGATAAAGGTGGTATCATGGTATGGAGCCCAGATACTTAACCTCTGTGGTTACTGCATTATTTTTATTATCTATGTGGTTTGTTGCGAATCGGGGATCCTCGGGAAGATCGGTGACGATCGGGGGATGGCATACGCGTGTCAGTAGTTACCTATTTTTGCAGAGGTAACCCGGCCTTGTGTTGGCAGAGATCTAACCGTAACGTTAGGTTCTCGGGTCGTCTATTCCAGGGACGTACCCATCGTGGAAAAGGAAGTTCCTTAGCCTGACCATTTGTTGGAAATCCAAACTCCAATACGAACTTTGTACGGTATTAGTTGTAGAACCTGCCATTTACGTACGGTGGTCACCACTGTTTAGATGGTAGCTATAGTAGGCATACGATACTGGTCGTATGTTGGCTAAGATTAATATTATACTTTCGAAATGTTTTCTACACTATGCACTAATAATAATATCCAAAAATGATTTGATTTTGCGTAGTAAGCATCTTTGACTATCATAAGAAGAAATCTCCTCCAATTCTGCGTTTGCATTGTGTGTGTGGTGGGAGGTCTTATGGTAGTTTCATTTTCCAAAAGCATTGCGAATTGACTTTAAAATTCTTCTGTTGTTTATTTTAAAAGAAAAATAACTGTTTTACGATCTCACACCAGTCACCATGACTGACTCGGAGTTTATTGTTCTCTTCTAAACTCTGGGTGCCCACCAATTTCCACACGGGCAGCCTAGAGTTATATTATCAGGATATTCTGGAGCTTTGGAAAGGAGCTGGATGGCGAGACGTAGTACTTGTATCTGATATATTTATTCCGCTGTGTATTCTGTATGAGGACAAGTTTATATAACTGTCCATTGATGTGATGTATTGTATTGAGTTGTATATTGACTCTGATGATTGATGTATGTATAAACTGATATAGCTCTTTGTTTTAAAAGACTAGTGTGTATTTATTATATATTGTTCCGCTGCGATATGTGAGATTCTGATATTGTCTCTGTTCTGTATCTGTTGTTGTTTTGTCGTTCTTCTTCTCTTTTTCTTCTATCTTCTTCTTCTTCTACTTTTTCTTTTTCTTAAAACCATAACTTTTCGGGTTTCCGGCACTCGATTGCTCGGCAGTCGATAAAGTGAGTATCGATGTCGAATTTTCGAAAGTCGAAAATTTCGGGATGTTACATTTGGTATCAGAACGAATGGTTAAGCGACAACCCTGCTCTGTTGGGTGTTACTCATTAGAGATAGAGTCAGTAGTACTCTAGAATGAGTTTGAGTGTAATAATAGATATGAGCGCGTATTTGTTATTGAATATAAAATTGTTTTGTATTGTGATGATTGGTTTACTGAGTGGTATATGAACCTTCGTCGGCACAGTCTTGCAAAACTGTATCGAAGGGGTTTCTAAACACTTGAATAGAACAATTCGGCACAGTATTGTTTTGAATAGGGTGAGTGAGATAATTTTACCCAAAACTATTTTTGTATAGAAAAGAAATGTTTTTCTATGAATTACTATAGTATATGGTTGCATGGTTGCTAGAAATGATAACATTAAACTATTATCATTGAAATTAAATAAGAAATAAAAATCATAACTCCAAAGTAAAGAGAAAAATTCACATACGAATAAAATTTAAGAATGTAAATTATAAATGTGACTTATAATTTAAACGGGATTCCAGAGAAGTATTTGGAAATGTTTTGAAAAGAATTTGAAAATTTTGGAGATTTGGAAAGTTTAAATTCTTTTTGATTTGAAAATAAATTTCAAAGGTTTGAAAAATATTTTGGAAAGATGAAAGCTCTAAACTCTTTTCGGTCGCTGGAAAATAACTTCGGTAATGACTGCAGCATCATCGATGTTCATTTTTGGGTTTCCAGAAGAGGAAATTGCTGCCAAAATGGTTTTAAATGGAAGTTGTTTGAAAATTTGGGTTTTGTTTGGAAATTCAAAAGGATAATTTGAATTGTTTTCAAGAATGGTTTTGAAAAGGTTGATTCTGGAATCCTATTTAAAATATTTATTGGATTTCTAAATGAATTGATAACTTATACAAGTTGAGTTTTGATAGAATAAATTTAACTTAAAAGACGGAGTTAAATTGAAGTAAAGTACTAAAATAAAATTAGTGAGCAAAACTAATTAAAATGAATTGAATTGTTATAAATGAAAGGTGAATCAAAATCTATATCGAATTGGAAATCCAGTTAAATGTATTGTGTACATGGAATATTTATATTGAACCTAAGAAATGAAGTTTGAAATTCTTAAGTAAAATTTGATGATTGAACAAAAGAATAAAACTGGAGTTAAAACTGAATATCGAAAACGAATTTGAATTGTGTGAAATAAAATGAAGTTTTGAAATTAGTTTGAAGTGAACTAAAGTTAATTGATAAAAATTCAATATCCAGAAGTAAACTAAATCCAAATTAGATTGGAATTGTGAATTGAATTCGAATGAGGAATTGAAATGTGAAATTGAATTCAAATAAAATCTGAAATGTAAAATTGAAGATAATGGATATAACTTCAATAGCGAATTAGAAATGATATAAGTAGTTTATATTGGAAAATTTTTGTAATAGAATTTGCAAATGGGTTGAATGTGTAACTAGATATTATGGCTAGTAGATATACAGGTATAAAGGAAATTGAATTTGATTTCACAGATAATTCGAATTGCTCGAAAAAGGTACGTATTTGAATTCCAATATGAGTTTTTGATGATTTCTCTCTAGCCGCTTGGCTTTTTCTTTTTCTTTTTGAAATCTGAGAGTCCGTAGGGACGTTTCGTAGTAGTGCCGTATTAGCCGCGCAAAGGAGACGCTGGCGAAATTTTTCGAAAATTCCGAGTGTTAGAAAATTTTTGAGAAAATATTGAAAGTTTAAATTTGAATTTGAGTTTAAATTTGAATTGTTAAGAAAACAATGTTGTTTGAAACCTATAATTGAAGTTGGAAAATTAGTTGAATGATAACGAATCTTTAGTAGAAGATTTGTTTTGAAAATTGATAAAACTATTGGATTGTGAAAAATAGTAGACGAGTTAAGGGTCATTTTTTTTCTAACTTGTAATTTCGAGGACGAAATTCTTTTAAGGGGGGAAGTTTGTAACGACCCAGATTTTTTTGATAATTAAAATTCGAATATTTAATTAATTTTAAATATTAATAAATGGAATTTTGAAGTCGAATGATTTATTTCTCGAATATTGGATTTTATTTGACAATTAAATCGTTAATTTAATAGTAAAATTCCAGAATTAATTGAAATCTGGATTGAATATGATTTTAAATGATTTATAAAGTTATATTAAATCATACTGGAGTTATAGAAATATTTTAGAACTCTTAAAAGTGAATTTGGAGTTAAATTGTGAAAATCGATATTTTAATATTTAATTATCGACTGTAAAAATAGCCAATTTTCGGACAGTCTCAGAATTGAACGAGACCAGTTCCATTGGATCCGTAATAGTTAGTTATTATCGGATTTCAATTTTCGGATCAATCGGAGTTGTCGTTTGACCATGGCAGCTCGAAACGCATCGATATCATTTTAATTTAAATCGTCGAGTTAAAAATAGTCATTTTTCAAACGGTCTCGGATTTCGACGAAACCAGTTTCATCGGATCCGTAATGTGATGTTATTGTAAGATTTCAAATTTCGTAATTTTTGGATTTATCATTTGTCCGGTACAAATTAAAACGCCTCGAAATCGATTTAAATCGATTTAATTTAAATTGATCGTTTAATTCCGTATCTCGTGCAGACGATCGAATTAGCTTCCGAAACCTGTTCCATTGCGTTCGGAACGCGGGGTAAACCCCAGAAACGCTAGTCACCGCGCGTAAATCGGAGTTTGGGAATCCCGGATGAATAGTGTCGTTCAAATTTCTATAAATAGGCCCATTATTCACAAAAATTAAAAAGAAAAACCCTAACCCTAATTCTATTGCTTCAGCCGCCAGTTATGATATCAATGGCCGAAAAACAATCATCTTCTTCCTCAATTTTCTCTTAATCCACGCAATATTAAGCTACGACCTCAACTAGAAGATTGTAGTGCTCAATGAGACGAGTAAATCCATACGGCTGAGATCGACAATCATCGACCATAGGTGGAGGAATTTGGCCGCGTTCTCCAACAGTTCGTGCACGGTTTTCGCAGTGATGGTGGGGCCGAGTGCTACGGGGTTCAGGGCGGTGGTGCGTGGCGGTGGGGGCTACGGCCTGGAGGTCGCTGATCGACTTGGAAGTGGGCGTGGTGGTTGCGTCCATCGAGATTTGGGAGGCATCGTTGGGTTCACTTGTACGTGATTTTCACTAGGAAGAAGACGCGCGTGAGAGGATAAGGGGGGCGGTCGTGATCTCTCCAATCTGAACGAACGGCCACGATGTTGTTAAGTTTAAAATTTAAAAGAAATTGTGTAAATTAATTTTTATTTAAATCGTATAATCTTTGTAATGCGATAACTTCTTCATACGTTATTAGATTTCGATGAAACAAAGTGCGTTGGAATCGTATTTGCGAATACTACGCGATGCAATTGGTTTGGAGTCGTTTGGAGTCAATGAAAATTTCGGGTAAAATTAAACGCGCGTTTAATTTTATTCGAAATAAACGCTGGAACAGAATTAAAATCGAGGTGAGATCTTCTCACTCAATTGAATGTGGAATTATTTGCAGTTATTGATTGATTTTGCTTGAATGTGATATTAGATATAGTAGGATATATATCTATATATAGCAATATATACATATTGGCATATGTATATATTGGATTGATTGATTTCCCGCCTCGTATAGCGGATGAGACCCTATTGCGCCGTTAGTAAGCGGATTTATAAAAACCTATATACCGCGATAATTCCGTACTGGAGCGGAATTGGTATTGTGCTAACATCTTTGGATGCAGGGAAACAGGTTGGAGGGATCCGACTGGATTCCTCATCGTATTGATTATTTACAGATATTTTGATATATTCTGTTATCATATGATGATATATGATATTTGACTGTTGTGATGGACTGATTGGTGTTGTTGCATTATCGGATTCAGTTTTGAAATGTAAAAATAACGACCGTTATTTTAAAAGGGTTTTTAAAGTGATTTTTGAAAATATACGTTTTATGGAATTTTTGAATCGATTTATAAACGTAAAATTTTAAAGTTATAAAAGTTATAATTTTTAGTGAAATATAACCGATGTGTCGTTTTTGAAATAAAAGTCGATTTATTTATAAAATGGTTTAAGTTGGGATTTTTGAATAACTATAAACGATTTGTATAAAAAGATTTATAAAATTGATATTTTATAAATCGAAATATTGGACTTATAAAACGAATTTTTATAAGTGTTAAAAAGAAGTATAAAAAGGATTTCATAAGTGAATGAAATAAATAGATTTATAACGTGAAGTTATAAAGTGAATAGATGTTGTAGAATAAACGATTTATAAGTAATTCACTTATAAATTTGACTTTTCCACTTAGATGGGATGTAAATAGAAATTGCAAAATGAAATGATTTTGTAAGTTGAAAATCGTTATAAAGTACAAATGTGATTTATAAACGTTGTTTTATAAATCCGAAATCACTTATCCTTATAAGTGAATTTTTGAAGTTAATAAAATGAGATTTATAAACCGGAGTTGTTATAGAAAATAGAAAATGGAATTTATAAACGTTGTTTTATAAATTCGGAAACAAATCGATTGAATTTGATAAATTAAATATAGAAGATTATCAAAGGAGATATATTCGCGATTTTGGATAGCGAATTATTATCAAAATAAAACGTGTAGAAAATAGTGAAATGTAAATAGTAAAGTATATTCACGATTTTGGATAGTGAATATATTGTTAAGTAAAATGAACTTGTTTTGGGAAAGCGATATTACAGAAATGAAGTAATTGTTTTAAAAGATGTTTTAAAACGTGATAAGTATCGAATACATAGATTTCAACATTTATTGTCGAAATAGACGTTTTCGAGGAATATAAGGAAATGATGGACTATAACACTGTTGTTATAGTAAATGATTTCCGAAAGGAAATGTTTTGATGTAGTATTGGGATTCACATATCTAGCTAAATTCCGAATCCCTATACTAGTGATTTTGAGTCGTCGTAACGATGTTTTACGCAACATTCGTTTTGACTCAAATAGATGTAAAATTTATGATTTCCTTAAAGAATGAATATATACTTAATTTGATTTAAGTATATCGAATATTTTCCAAGTGTTGAAAATAAATGATTTGTGAAATACTTATTATTAAATAAGTATGGAATGTTTTCCAATATGAAATGAACTGTTTTTGAAATTTTATCTTTTAAAAGATAAATTGAAATGTGGAAATTGAATATTTGAAAATTGTTTTCAAACGGTTAAGTGTGGAAATTTTATATCTAGTAAAAGATATTATTGAAGATGAAATAATTTGGAAAATTATTTGGAATCTGATGATGTTGCGCATCTTTATTGATAGTTAAATAACCGACTATCAATAATTACCTTTAGATAGGTATTTGTTGTGAATTGGATGAATTTGAATGCCACACTTATTTTTAAATAATCGCTCACTATTCGGGTTAACCGAGAAAGGACCATGGGGTCGTATAACCCATTCCGAATATGTGATACGTCGTTATGAATTGCATTCGAAGACCGGTGTTGAAGACCGGATATTTTTGAAAACGGAAGGATTACCGTCGAGTTACTCTACATCGACTGATCTTCGATTTAGAGGTTTTATCACCCTTAGTGACGGGAAGTCCTGACGTGATTGAAAATTATCCGGATATGCAAGGGCTTCGTGAGAAGTGCCTTCGGTTCTGTTCGATCCCGGAACAGACTTGTATGGATTGTGTGTCTGACGTTACAATTTGAGATATAAAGCTGATTTCTTTCAAATACATTTCTGTTGGTGGCGGAGAATTTATTCTCTTAGCTTAACACCCTTCTCTGAGACGTACGAGCTCAGAGGTTATGTAATTGAAATTTATCAGCGATATATCCCAATTTGGTAACGTGGCATACTGAGTGTTGCTGTGAAATGATCAGTGTTTGATCATTTGTGATATGATCATTTGTTTGATCTTATATCTTTGTGATCATAGGTTGATCATTTTGTTGGACCCGAAGCAGGGCTTTTTGAGAAAGCGTAGCTTTGTGGACGAGACTTCGTCGAGCCTCACACCCCGGAAATGGTCGAAACAGGAAGAATGCAGCAAGGTTCTAGGGAGTAGCGCCCCTTAGTGTATGTCATTCCTTCTGGATAAAGGTGGTATCATGGTATGGAGCCCAGATACTTAACCTCTGTGGTTACTGCATTATTTTTATTATCTATGTGGTTTGTTGCGAATCGGGGATCCTCGGGAAGATCGGTGACGATCGGGGGATGGCATACGCGTGTCAGTAGTTACCTATTTTTGCAGAGGTAACCCGGCCTTGTGTTGGCAGAGATCTAACCGTAACGTTAGGTTCTCGGGTCGTCTATTCCAGGGACGTACCCATCGTGGAAAAGGAAGTTCCTTAGCCTGACCATTTGTTGGAAATCCAAACTCCAATACGAACTTTGTACGGTATTAGTTGTAGAACCTGCCATTTACGTACGGTGGTCACCACTGTTTAGATGGTAGCTATAGTAGGCATACGATACTGGTCGTATGTTGGCTAAGATTAATATTATACTTTCGAAATGTTTTCTACACTATGCACTAATAATAATATCCAAAAATGATTTGATTTTGCGTAGTAAGCATCTTTGACTATCATAAGAAGAAATCTCCTCCAATTCTGCGTTTGCATTGTGTGTGTGGTGGGAGGTCTTATGGTAGTTTCATTTTCCAAAAGCATTGCGAATTGACTTTAAAATTCTTCTGTTGTTTATTTTAAAAGAAAAATAACTGTTTTACGATCTCACACCAGTCACCATGACTGACTCGGAGTTTATTGTTCTCTTCTAAACTCTGGGTGCCCACCAATTTCCACACGGGCAGCCTAGAGTTATATTATCAGGATATTCTGGATATTCTGGAGCTTTGGAAAGGAGCTGGATGGCGAGACGTAGTACTTGTATCTGATATATTTATTCCGCTGTGTATTCTGTATGAGGACAAGTTTATATAACTGTCCATTGATGTGATGTATTGTATTGAGTTGTATATTGACTCTGATGATTGATGTATGTATAAACTGATATAGCTCTTTGTTTTAAAAGACTAGTGTGTATTTATTATATATTGTTCCGCTGCGATATGTGAGATTCTGATATTGTCTCTGTTCTGTATCTGTTGTTGTTTTGTCGTTCTTCTTCTCTTTTTCTTCTATCTTCTTCTTCTTCTACTTTTTCTTTTTCTTAAAACCATAACTTTTCGGGTTTCCGGCACTCGATTGCTCGGCAGTCGATAAAGTGAGTATCGATGTCGAATTTTCGAAAGTCGAAAATTTCGGGATGTTACATTTGGTATCAGAACGAATGGTTAAGCGACAACCCTGCTCTGTTGGGTGTTACTCATTAGAGATAGAGTCAGTAGTACTCTAGAATGAGTTTGAGTGTAATAATAGATATGAGCGCGTATTTGTTATTGAATATAAAATTGTTTTGTATTGTGATGATTGGTTTACTGAGTGGTATATGAACCTTCGTCGGCACAGTCTTGCAAAACTGTATCGAAGGGGTTTCTAAACACTTGAATAGAACAATTCGGCACAGTATTGTTTTGAATAGGGTGAGTGAGATAATTTTACCCAAAACTATTTTTGTATAGAAAAGAAATGTTTTTCTATGAATTACTATAGTATATGGTTGCATGGTTGCTAGAAATGATAACATTAAACTATTATCATTGAAATTAAATAAGAAATAAAAATCATAACTCCAAAGTAAAGAGAAAAATTCACATACGAATAAAATTTAAGAATGTAAATTATAAATGTGACTTATAATTTAAACGGGATTCCAGAGAAGTATTTGGAAATGTTTTGAAAAGAATTTGAAAATTTTGGAGATTTGGAAAGTTTAAATTCTTTTTGATTTGAAAATAAATTTCAAAGGTTTGAAAAATATTTTGGAAAGATGAAAGCTCTAAACTCTTTTCGGTCGCTGGAAAATAACTTCGGTAATGACTGCAGCATCATCGATGTTCATTTTTGGGTTTCCAGAAGAGGAAATTGCTGCCAAAATGGTTTTAAATGGAAGTTGTTTGAAAATTTGGGTTTTGTTTGGAAATTCAAAAGGATAATTTGAATTGTTTTCAAGAATGGTTTTGAAAAGGTTGATTCTGGAATCCTATTTAAAATATTTATTGGATTTCTAAATGAATTGATAACTTATACAAGTTGAGTTTTGATAGAATAAATTTAACTTAAAAGACGGAGTTAAATTGAAGTAAAGTACTAAAATAAAATTAGTGAGCAAAACTAATTAAAATGAATTGAATTGTTATAAATGAAAGGTGAATCAAAATCTATATCGAATTGGAAATCCAGTTAAATGTATTGTGTACATGGAATATTTATATTGAACCTAAGAAATGAAGTTTGAAATTCTTAAGTAAAATTTGATGATTGAACAAAAGAATAAAACTGGAGTTAAAACTGAATATCGAAAACGAATTTGAATTGTGTGAAATAAAATGAAGTTTTGAAATTAGTTTGAAGTGAACTAAAGTTAATTGATAAAAATTCAATATCCAGAAGTAAACTAAATCCAAATTAGATTGGAATTGTGAATTGAATTCGAATGAGGAATTGAAATGTGAAATTGAATTCAAATAAAATCTGAAATGTAAAATTGAAGATAATGGATATAACTTCAATAGCGAATTAGAAATGATATAAGTAGTTTATATTGGAAAATTTTTGTAATAGAATTTGCAAATGGGTTGAATGTGTAACTAGATATTATGGCTAGTAGATATACAGGTATAAAGGAAATTGAATTTGATTTCACAGATAATTCGAATTGCTCGAAAAAGGTACGTATTTGAATTCCAATATGAGTTTTTGATGATTTCTCTCTAGCCGCTTGGCTTTTTCTTTTTCTTTTTGAAATCTGAGAGTCCGTAGGGACGTTTCGTAGTAGTGCCGTATTAGCCGCGCAAAGGAGACGCTGGCGAAATTTTTCGAAAATTCCGAGTGTTAGAAAATTTTTGAGAAAATATTGAAAGTTTAAATTTGAATTTGAGTTTAAATTTGAATTGTTAAGAAAACAATGTTGTTTGAAACCTATAATTGAAGTTGGAAAATTAGTTGAATGATAACGAATCTTTAGTAGAAGATTTGTTTTGAAAATTGATAAAACTATTGGATTGTGAAAAATAGTAGACGAGTTAAGGGTCATTTTTTTTCTAACTTGTAATTTCGAGGACGAAATTCTTTTAAGGGGGGAAGTTTGTAACGACCCAGATTTTTTTGATAATTAAAATTCGAATATTTAATTAATTTTAAATATTAATAAATGGAATTTTGAAGTCGAATGATTTATTTCTCGAATATTGGATTTTATTTGACAATTAAATCGTTAATTTAATAGTAAAATTCCAGAATTAATTGAAATCTGGATTGAATATGATTTTAAATGATTTATAAAGTTATATTAAATCATACTGGAGTTATAGAAATATTTTAGAACTCTTAAAAGTGAATTTGGAGTTAAATTGTGAAAATCGATATTTTAATATTTAATTATCGACTGTAAAAATAGCCAATTTTCGGACAGTCTCAGAATTGAACGAGACCAGTTCCATTGGATCCGTAATAGTTAGTTATTATCGGATTTCAATTTTCGGATCAATCGGAGTTGTCGTTTGACCATGGCAGCTCGAAACGCATCGATATCATTTTAATTTAAATCGTCGAGTTAAAAATAGTCATTTTTCAAACGGTCTCGGATTTCGACGAAACCAGTTTCATCGGATCCGTAATGTGATGTTATTGTAAGATTTCAAATTTCGTAATTTTTGGATTTATCATTTGTCCGGTACAAATTAAAACGCCTCGAAATCGATTTAAATCGATTTAATTTAAATTGATCGTTTAATTCCGTATCTCGTGCAGACGATCGAATTAGCTTCCGAAACCTGTTCCATTGCGTTCGGAACGCGGGGTAAACCCCAGAAACGCTAGTCACCGCGCGTAAATCGGAGTTTGGGAATCCCGGATGAATAGTGTCGTTCAAATTTCTATAAATAGGCCCATTATTCACAAAAATTAAAAAGAAAAACCCTAACCCTAATTCTATTGCTTCAGCCGCCAGTTATGATATCAATGGCCGAAAAACAATCATCTTCTTCCTCAATTTTCTCTTAATCCACGCAATATTAAGCTACGACCTCAACTAGAAGATTGTAGTGCTCAATGAGACGAGTAAATCCATACGGCTGAGATCGACAATCATCGACCATAGGTGGAGGAATTTGGCCGCGTTCTCCAACAGTTCGTGCACGGTTTTCGCAGTGATGGTGGGGCCGAGTGCTACGGGGTTCAGGGCGGTGGTGCGTGGCGGTGGGGGCTACGGCCTGGAGGTCGCTGATCGACTTGGAAGTGGGCGTGGTGGTTGCGTCCATCGAGATTTGGGAGGCATCGTTGGGTTCACTTGTACGTGATTTTCACTAGGAAGAAGACGCGCGTGAGAGGATAAGGGGGGCGGTCGTGATCTCTCCAATCTGAACGAACGGCCACGATGTTGTTAAGTTTAAAATTTAAAAGAAATTGTGTAAATTAATTTTTATTTAAATCGTATAATCTTTGTAATGCGATAACTTCTTCATACGTTATCAGATTTCGATGAAACAAAGTGCGTTGGAATCGTATTTGCGAATACTACGCGATGCAATTGGTTTGGAGTCGTTTGGAGTCAATGAAAATTTCGGGTAAAATTAAACGCGCGTTTAATTTTATTCGAAATAAACGCTGGAACAGAATTAAAATCGAGGTGAGATCTTCTCACTCAATTGAATGTGGAATTATTTGCAGTTATTGATTGATTTTGCTTGAATGTGATATTAGATATAGTAGGATATATATCTATATATAGCAATATATACATATTGGCATATGTATATATTGGATTGATTGATTTCCCGCCTCGTATAGCGGATGAGACCCTATTGCGCCGTTAGTAAGCGGATTTATAAAAACCTATATACCGCGATAATTCCGTACTGGAGCGGAATTGGTATTGTGCTAACATCTTTGGATGCAGGGAAACAGGTTGGAGGGATCCGACTGGATTCCTCATCGTATTGATTATTTACAGATATTTTGATATATTCTGTTATCATATGATGATATATGATATTTGACTGTTGTGATGGACTGATTGGTGTTGTTGCATTATCGGATTCAGTTTTGAAATGTAAAAATAACGACCGTTATTTTAAAAGGGTTTTTAAAGTGATTTTTGAAAATATACGTTTTATGGAATTTTTGAATCGATTTATAAACGTAAAATTTTAAAGTTATAAAAGTTATAATTTTTAGTGAAATATAACCGATGTGTCGTTTTTGAAATAAAAGTCGATTTATTTATAAAATGGTTTAAGTTGGGATTTTTGAATAACTATAAACGATTTGTATAAAAAGATTTATAAAATTGATATTTTATAAATCGAAATATTGGACTTATAAAACGAATTTTTATAAGTGTTAAAAAGAAGTATAAAAAGGATTTCATAAGTGAATGAAATAAATAGATTTATAACGTGAAGTTATAAAGTGAATAGATGTTGTAGAATAAACGATTTATAAGTAATTCACTTATAAATTTGACTTTTCCACTTAGATGGGATGTAAATAGAAATTGCAAAATGAAATGATTTTGTAAGTTGAAAATCGTTATAAAGTACAAATGTGATTTATAAACGTTGTTTTATAAATCCGAAATCACTTATCCTTATAAGTGAATTTTTGAAGTTAATAAAATGAGATTTATAAACCGGAGTTGTTATAGAAAATAGAAAATGGAATTTATAAACGTTGTTTTATAAATTCGGAAACAAATCGATTGAATTTGATAAATTAAATATAGAAGATTATCAAAGGAGATATATTCGCGATTTTGGATAGCGAATTATTATCAAAATAAAACGTGTAGAAAATAGTGAAATGTAAATAGTAAAGTATATTCACGATTTTGGATAGTGAATATATTGTTAAGTAAAATGAACTTGTTTTGGGAAAGCGATATTACAGAAATGAAGTAATTGTTTTAAAAGATGTTTTAAAACGTGATAAGTATCGAATACATAGATTTCAACATTTATTGTCGAAATAGACGTTTTCGAGGAATATAAGGAAATGATGGACTATAACACTGTTGTTATAGTAAATGATTTCCGAAAGGAAATGTTTTGATGTAGTATTGGGATTCACATATCTAGCTAAATTCCGAATCCCTATACTAGTGATTTTGAGTCGTCGTAACGATGTTTTACGCAACATTCGTTTTGACTCAAATAGATGTAAAATTTATGATTTCCTTAAAGAATGAATATATACTTAATTTGATTTAAGTATATCGAATATTTTCCAAGTGTTGAAAATAAATGATTTGTGAAATACTTATTATTAAATAAGTATGGAATGTTTTCCAATATGAAATGAACTGTTTTTGAAATTTTATCTTTTAAAAGATAAATTGAAATGTGGAAATTGAATATTTGAAAATTGTTTTCAAACGGTTAAGTGTGGAAATTTTATATCTAGTAAAAGATATTATTGAAGATGAAATAATTTGGAAAATTATTTGGAATCTGATGATGTTGCGCATCTTTATTGATAGTTAAATAACCGACTATCAATAATTACCTTTAGATAGGTATTTGTTGTGAATTGGATGAATTTGAATGCCACACTTATTTTTAAATAATCGCTCACTATTCGGGTTAACCGAGAAAGGACCATGGGGTCGTATAACCCATTCCGAATATGTGATACGTCGTTATGAATTGCATTCGAAGACCGGTGTTGAAGACCGGATATTTTTGAAAACGGAAGGATTACCGTCGAGTTACTCTACATCGACTGATCTTCGATTTAGAGGTTTTATCACCCTTAGTGACGGGAAGTCCTGACGTGATTGAAAATTATCCGGATATGCAAGGGCTTCGTGAGAAGTGCCTTCGGTTCTGTTCGATCCCGGAACAGACTTGTATGGATTGTGTGTCTGACGTTACAATTTGAGATATAAAGCTGATTTCTTTCAAATACATTTCTGTTGGTGGCGGAGAATTTATTCTCTTAGCTTAACACCCTTCTCTGAGACGTACGAGCTCAGAGGTTATGTAATTGAAATTTATCAGCGATATATCCCAATTTGGTAACGTGGCATACTGAGTGTTGCTGTGAAATGATCAGTGTTTGATCATTTGTGATATGATCATTTGTTTGATCTTATATCTTTGTGATCATAGGTTGATCATTTTGTTGGACCCGAAGCAGGGCTTTTTGAGAAAGCGTAGCTTTGTGGACGAGACTTCGTCGAGCCTCACACCCCGGAAATGGTCGAAACAGGAAGAATGCAGCAAGGTTCTAGGGAGTAGCGCCCCTTAGTGTATGTCATTCCTTCTGGATAAAGGTGGTATCATGGTATGGAGCCCAGATACTTAACCTCTGTGGTTACTGCATTATTTTTATTATCTATGTGGTTTGTTGCGAATCGGGGATCCTCGGGAAGATCGGTGACGATCGGGGGATGGCATACGCGTGTCAGTAGTTACCTATTTTTGCAGAGGTAACCCGGCCTTGTGTTGGCAGAGATCTAACCGTAACGTTAGGTTCTCGGGTCGTCTATTCCAGGGACGTACCCATCGTGGAAAAGGAAGTTCCTTAGCCTGACCATTTGTTGGAAATCCAAACTCCAATACGAACTTTGTACGGTATTAGTTGTAGAACCTGCCATTTACGTACGGTGGTCACCACTGTTTAGATGGTAGCTATAGTAGGCATACGATACTGGTCGTATGTTGGCTAAGATTAATATTATACTTTCGAAATGTTTTCTACACTATGCACTAATAATAATATCCAAAAATGATTTGATTTTGCGTAGTAAGCATCTTTGACTATCATAAGAAGAAATCTCCTCCAATTCTGCGTTTGCATTGTGTGTGTGGTGGGAGGTCTTATGGTAGTTTCATTTTCCAAAAGCATTGCGAATTGACTTTAAAATTCTTCTGTTGTTTATTTTAAAAGAAAAATAACTGTTTTACGATCTCACACCAGTCACCATGACTGACTCGGAGTTTATTGTTCTCTTCTAAACTCTGGGTGCCCACCAATTTCCACACGGGCAGCCTAGAGTTATATTATCAGGATATTCTGGATATTCTGGAGCTTTGGAAAGGAGCTGGATGGCGAGACGTAGTACTTGTATCTGATATATTTATTCCGCTGTGTATTCTGTATGAGGACAAGTTTATATAACTGTCCATTGATGTGATGTATTGTATTGAGTTGTATATTGACTCTGATGATTGATGTATGTATAAACTGATATAGCTCTTTGTTTTAAAAGACTAGTGTGTATTTATTATATATTGTTCCGCTGCGATATGTGAGATTCTGATATTGTCTCTGTTCTGTATCTGTTGTTGTTTTGTCGTTCTTCTTCTCTTTTTCTTCTATCTTCTTCTTCTTCTACTTTTTCTTTTTCTTAAAACCATAACTTTTCGGGTTTCCGGCACTCGATTGCTCGGCAGTCGATAAAGTGAGTATCGATGTCGAATTTTCGAAAGTCGAAAATTTCGGGATGTTACAGAAAGTTCCAACACCTTCAGAATTATCAGTATAATTTTTCTAAGCCTTCATATTATTTTTAACGGCCTTAAAATTCCAGATTCTATATTTTACTCAATCCCAATTATTAAATTTAATAATTGATTATCCAAATAAATACTGTATATTTGAAATTAAAGTTAAAATTTAACCTTCGGATATTTAAAATAAATTAAATATTCACATTTCAAATATACAAAAATTCCGGGTCGTCACAGGATTAATTGTGAATCTGAATGTAAATGGTTATGAAAGTGGGTTCTAAAATTTATTTTAAGTCTATTTGGATTTAAATAATGTTGTTGGGCTTTCGGATGGAATCAAAAGTCGATAAGTTGAATTTGAAAGGGTTATATTAATTTAATAATGGAATTTAATAATATAATATTGCAAATAATCAGATTTTGGTTCGGAATGAATCAGAATGATTTCTAATGTGAATATAAATTCTATTTGATTTATAGTTGAGTTAGTAAAGTGTTAAAAGTGAGATTTTAAATGATTTCGACGATTTTGGGAATCGCTCGAATTTATCGACGTGTTAAAATAGCCTTCCGAGGCACAGTCTTGGAATTCGACGAAACCAGTTCCATTGGATCCGTATAGTTAATTATTATCGGATTTCAATTTTTGTAGCATTTGGAGTTACCGTTTGTTCGTACGGGTGAGAAACGCGTTGAAATTAAAATCGGAAATTTAATATTTAAATTTGTTTCAAAAAGCTATCTTCCACATATGATTGAATTAGGCTCCGAAACACGTTCCATTGTGTTCGGAATACGAGTAAAACCTTATAATCGCCTGGCGGCATGTCTGATTCGGAGTTCGTTTGAAAAATTGTTTTAAAATGAATTTAATATTAAATAATATTTATAAACGTGTATATATATATATATATGTTTTTAGGGCCAAAACCCTACTTCCTTTTTCGAGCCGCCAGCATAAGCTTTCAATGGCCGATACACTCTCTTCCTCTCCCTCGATTTTCTTCCCATCTACTCATTAATTTCAAAAATCTCCTACATTAAAGGTGTAGACCTCTCCGAGCTCGATACATTCAACGGTTGTGATCGATTCTCGTATTCATTTTCAATCGTATTTGGCCTGAGAAGTGTCACGGCTTGTGCTCGATTTTGGGATGAGGGGGGTGTCGTACTTGGCGTCACTCTGGCCAGGGAAGCGCGTCGCGATGGCCTTCGAGATGGTGGGTCCTGATCTTGTTCAAGTGGACGATGGGGAGGCGTTCGATCGGTCAAAGCTAGTGACGATGGTGGGTTTTCTTTTTCCTGGGGTGAGCGTGAAGGAGGAAATCAGGAGCGACCGAGATTTTCTTGTTTTAGCATACGGCCGCGATTTGTTATGTTATAATAAATAGAATTATAATTTAAATTTATATATACAAAACTTTAAAATAACATATATCTTGCATGCGTGGTCAGAATTTAACGAAACACGAAGTGCCGGAATCGCAGTGACGAGCAGCACGCTGTGATGTAGATCTGGGTTCGTTTTGAGAAAATAAAATTTTAGGTTAAATCGAACGCTGTTCGATTTAATTTAAAACTGAAACGCTCGTCGAAATTCAAGGTGAGTTAATCTCACTCACATCTGGAATTTCAGCTGATTTAAATAGTTAATATTTAAATAATTGTGTGGTGGGTTGAATATGAATATTAATATCGGTCTGGATTGATATTTGCTATTGTGCTAACATCTGTGGATGCAGAGAAACAGGTTGGAGGGATCCAACTGAATTCCTCACAATATAGAAATTATATTCTTAATCTATGATATAATTCACTGATATCCTGTGATAGATTGATTGGGAATTTTGTTATGCTGTGTTATGGTTGGATAATATAATTTGTTATTTTAAAATATCAATAAAATGAAATGGGGATGTAAAAGGGAAATGAAAAAGTATTTTTTGAGATATGAATTTAAGGAAATTAAATTCAGGAAATTGGTTTGGAATTTGAAGTGTTTTTGAAATGGTGTTTTAAAAAGGGAATGAGGAATGGAAATGTATAAACTGGCTTATAAATGAAATGGGATATTTATCGGTGGATAAATTTTGAAAGATAGATTTCCGGTGGGAATTTCTATAAGAAGTGCAAATTGTTTAAACAATAGTGAAATTATTTTTAAAGGATGGGAAGTGTATCTTTCCAGGAAAATTTAGTATGTTTCAAAGAAGAGCTTTCAAAATATAATTTGGCAGTTTAAAATGTGTTTGAGAATATTTTAGAGAGAAAATATTATTTTAATCATTTTTAAGTACAAGTAAATATGTATTTAAGTAATTATGGTATTTAAATTTCTTAAGAGTAAATTAGTATTATGTTTCTAAAGGAACTTTGACATAGATATTTGATATAATAACATTATATTAAATGGAGATTTTTGATTTAAGTTACTCAAGAAAACTTTATGGAATTTTCAAAGGTGTTATTTGAAGTAAAGGATTTGGTAACTTATTTTAAATAAATTAAGTATATATTTTGGAAGTGATTCCCAGGAAATGGGAAGTGTGCTTAAAAATAAAAGGGAGTTTTATTTTTAAAGTGTTGGAAAAAATTTACGGGATTCAAACGTAAATTTGAATTGAGATAAATCAAGCAGGATTTATAAGAAGAATTCTTTGGTTATTCTGAAATGGAAGTGTATTTCCCTGAAAAGCCAAGTACGTTTTAAAGTAGATTTTTTTTGAAGTAAAAGTTAAAAGTTTTAAAATTTGTTTTAAATGAATATTATTTTTATTTATATCTATAAAATGGATTTATTTAGAGATAGTTTGGTTAAAGTTTTATTTGAAACTTATATAGAAGTTTGTAACTCTTATTTTAAAATTTAGTTTGACTTAACTTTTATTTTAAAATTAGTTTTATATTTTATAAAATAGTTTTACCTTAAATATTCTTAAAATATATTTTGAATAAAGTGTTTAAGTAGTTTAATTTAAATGTTTAAGGTATAAATTAGAATATAGTGATTTAAATTATTTTAAAATCTAAAGTATTTGGTCTTGGTGATTTCAGTGGAAATAGAAAATGTTTGGGAAATTTATTTCCGTAAAAGGAAGTGGGTTTAAACTGTTTTCAAAGGGTTGAAAATAGAAATATATCTTGCGAAGATATTTTGAGGAAAACATGAATTTGGGAAATTATCTATGTTTGGTGGATGTTGTGAATGTTTTTTATAGTTAAATAACCGACTATCAATATTGGCCAATGCGATGATCGTTTCGAAGAGACCGGGATCGGGATTAATTTCTCGAAAACCACTTCGATTCGGTTTGTACGTTTTTGTGTGGAAAACAAGAGTTGGAATCGAAGATGGAGCAGTGAAGTGCAAGGGCTAGTCGCTACTAATCCTGAGGGTGATTCCAAAATGGATGTAGTAGGAATAGTGCCTTCGGTTCCGTTCGAACCCGGGACGGACTTGTATGGATGAATGCCTTCAGAACATCGTCAGGTGGACGATGAGCATTCTAAGTGATATGTTCTAAAAAGGTAACGCTTAGCCTCGAGCCTCATCAACCGGGAATGACTGAAAATCAGGGGTTATGCAGCAAGGCTATGTAGGTAGCACCCATTAGGGTGAGGTCATCCCTGTCTAGATGTTCCTTTTTATTTGGCTTAGTGGTGCGGTTGCTGATCCCAACTGTGGGGTGATCTTACTCGGAATTATTCAGTAAGGGGTAGTTCTGGCCTTGTGTTGCAGGGAATCGGGCGTGGTCCTCGGTACGCTGATCTAGACCAGGTACTGTGACAGGTGGTACCCCAGTGCCTAGTCATTAGTTGGAAATCCATTTTCCCCATGCGCCTGTACGGTTTTGATTGTGCCCAACTATTGCTGAAACGTGAGATGTAAGCATTTTAGCTAGATTCTTTTTACTTTCTATAGACACTATTATAATATCAGACGGATTTGATAAAAAGTGTTTTGGCTATCGTAAGGTAAAAACCCGACATGTTTATTTGTGGCGTGGTCTTACGAGACGCTTTTGATTTTCAAAGGACTTTCGAAACTTTAATAATCAGTTTGGATGTATTTCTCTCACGCTGGTATTCTAGACTGACTCGGGTGTTATTTTATTATAATGCTCGGGTCAGGCCGAGTATTATAGATTACAGGATAGGATGCTGTGGAGCTCAAGTGTGCAGCTGGAGTCCGAGACGTATTATTCGTACTTGCTTATTCCGCTGCTATGGTTGTTTGAAATTGCCAGCAAGTTGTGAGACAGGCTGATATAACTACCAGGCTGGTAATTGTTCTTTACTGGTGATATACTCTGATGATGTATTGTATATAACAGATATGGTTTCATTTTGTGTAAAGATCTGTTATTATTTATTATATTTTGTTCCGCTGCGATTGTGAGATTCTGATGTTGTTTACTTCCTTCTTTCTTCTATCTTCTTTCTTTTTCCTCAACAATCTGTCTTTTTCGGCACTCGATCGTCGACATATTATACTATAGTGAATTTTGTGTCAGTTTTCGAGAGTCGAGAAGGGCGGGTCGTCTCAGATCTTAAGGCTGGATTAACACTAGAGGGGGAGAATAGTGTTTAATTAATTTTATGTATCTTTTTGAAATCATTTCAAATTAAATCCAAACGGACGCAATTCACAAACACAGAAACAATCACAGAATAAGACACAGATGCAAATAATAAAAAAAGCAGTAAAGGAAAGAACACACACCGAAATTTTATACTGGTTCGGAGTTACCCTGCATCCAGTCCCACACAATTTCCTGTGCATATTTCTTTTCAAATATAATGTCGATATTACAACCTTGACTTCAAGGCCATGAGATACACCCACCTGTCTTCAAGTTCAGGGCAAATTCTCTTGATTTAACCAGGCTACAAGATCACCTAATTGATTTACGGGCTACAATCACACCCAATTGATTTACGGGCCACAATCACATCGTTTCCAATAACACTTTGACAAAGAGAGACTCGATACACTTCGACCTTTCGATCTTTGATTACAAATGATCTTATAACTCTAGATCGCACTGAGATCTTTGAGAGAGAGTGGCAGAGAATCAAACCAGAGACAATCGAGTTTGATTCATATAGGATTTCGGCAGAGTTTTGGTAAAATATAAGAGAATATTTGAGTGGAGAAGAAGGAATGAAGAAATGAAGAAAAACTAACTTAAAATTCATTGAAAACAACTAGTATTTATAGAAGAACAACAGTCATGTCCACTCGTGAAAGGTTATGACAAATAGACACTTCATTTGAAATTTTGAATTTTGAATTTCTATGGCTACCATGTCGACATGGGGGGATGGGGTATGTCGACATGCCTTGGTTAATTTTGAAAATTGATTTTTGTTTTTAAAAGAGATTTTCTTTCTAAAACTTGTTAAAAAAAATTCTGAAGTTTATAAACCATTTTGAATATAGTTTAAACTTATAAAAGAGATTTGTAACAACCCTGTATTTTGTGATTATTTCAATTATATTTTAATTACTTTAATTTAATTTCTTGATTTAAAAACTTTATTTTATTTATTTAAATTAGATAATTTTGTTATTTTAAATATTAATTTTGATTTTTATGTGAATTATAATTCCAAACAAGAATAAATAGAGTATTTTCGAGAAATGTGAATTTTGTACATTATGGTCAAACTTTACTTTTAATTTAAAATTTTAAAAGTTTAAATTTTTAAATTTTATCTTTTATTATGAAAGTAAATAAAATTTCAAGAATACTGCTTTTTGTTTCGTTGAAATCTGATTTATAATGTGAAAGTTATGTCGTTTTAGATATTTTGTGTAATTTGTTGTATTTAACAAAATTGTTTATTTTAAATTATATAAATAATATTTTATTTGGTCATGTAATGTTCTAAATTATATGTATATGGGTAAATAACATGCTATGTATATATTTTAGTTTTAAAAACATTTTAAAAGTGTAATTGACATTTTCAAATGCCAGTTGTATTCTGTTTATAAATTTTTAATTCCTAGTTTCAAATAATTAAAGTAATTCTTTATTTATCTTCCTATTTTCTTAAGAACTTATTTATTCCCATTCCTACTTTATTTTGTTTCTCATCTTATTCTATTTATTGGACTTTTATTTGTTTTAAAGTGAAATAGAAATTTTATAAGGCTAGTGATATTTATTTGTAATTTTCATGTCCTATTTCCAATTTTTAAACATTTTCTTTAGTTCTTTTCTATATTCTCTAAATTAAATTATTTATTCCACTTTGCAAATACTTTAGAAATTATTTTCTTTCAAAATTTTGTTTTAGAATATTTTTAAAATGAAGTAAATAATTTTCCAAAGTCAATGGTGATTTATTTGTAATTTCTAGACCCTGTTTCAATTTTTAAGCAATTTCTTATATTCTTTTCCCATTTTCTTTAAAATTAATTATTTATTTTATTTTATATTACTTTGTTTCAGTTTTAAAAAGTAAATTACTAATTTTATATTTGTTTTATTTGATTTATTGAAAAGGGAATATGAAGAGTTTAAAAAGACTTTTAGAACTTAAGGACCTTTCATTAGCCTAGTCTTTCCATTTTCCTTTGACCTTTCGTTTCTTTTTTTTTTGTTTAGCCGTGCATTCCTCTTGACATTCACGTGAAAAACCTTCCCATCATCTCATTTTCACGGCTATTCTCATTTGAGAAAAAAAAATAGTTAATGGCTTCCATTCTCTTCTTTTCTTCTTCATCTTCTCTTTGATTTTTGCCTTCCCCTTGAGAAAAACATCACAAACTTTGCAAAAATTCCACCAAAAACATGCTTAGCCCAGCCTAGCTTCTTCACCACCAACATACATCACCTTGGCCACCTCCTATTGCTCCACCACCACCTAGATACCACCGCTACCCATCACTTTAGCCTCTGTCCAGATCTGACCTGACCTGTACAAGCCATGGCCGAGCCATAGACCCATGTAGCCAAGCCCAAAAAGTTCACCAAAACTCCACTTTGCCTAGTCCATTGATCTTCCATGCTTTGTAACCTCCAAGACCATTTGTATTCTTGACTTAGCCATGTATTTCAGATCCAAACCTGACCATTACCACCTGAAATAATGATGTGGCTGAACCAATATAGCTTTGTGGCCGAGCATATGTGAGATATGGTCAAGCAAAAATGGTTTGAAAGCTAGGTGATGTTATTTGTCTAGCCTAGTTTCCATTTGTTTCAATTATAACTTTGGTATTGTAATTATATTTATATATGGCTTTGTTTTGTTATTGTATACAAGATTTATATCTTGGTTCTCTCCACTCAAATTCTGGTCTTGTCATCGTGCTTTTGATTCCGTTGTGTCATTTGTATTGCAATCTCCAGCCATAGAGGTGAGTAAATCTCACCTGACATTTATATTTATGCAAATGTGAATTGACAACAATTGAATGTGTATAATATTATATATGATGTTATAACCGCCTATGATTATTAATTAGGGGTTTTTAGGTTTAAGGAAAAATTTAGAGAAAAATTTAGTTTCAGGGACAAGAAGTTTGTTTTTTAGGCTGAAGGACACTTTTTAGTGTAAATTACGGAATGATAGTTGTAACTATCATTTTCAGTTTACACTAAAAAGTGTCCTTCAGACTAAAAAGTAAACTTGTTGTCCCTGAGACAAATTTTTTTTGCAACTTCTTCCTTGTGACTATTTACCTGTATTAATTATATCATGTTAAACCTGTTATTTTACGTGTCATATTATCTGTTACTATTATTTATTGTTAAACTGTTCATTTATACATGTTTATCACACTGCAAGTTCACTGTAGATTAGATTCACTATGGGTTGAAATGATACATACCCGAACGGACTTTAGAATAAGGAAAAATCGTTATGGGCTGAAATGATAGGCCTGAACGGTTTTTATTTATTTTATTTTAACTTGGGATTGTGGGTTTGAAATGATAGAACCTGGAATTTTGCTTTTTAAACTGCGGATTGAAATGATACATATCCGTATCACTTGACCTAGGTTAGAAAACTACATACAGGCCCGTGGTTATTTTTATAAAGTATTTTGAATATTTTAAATTTTTTTTAAAAGTGTAAAATTATGAAAATTTGATTTAAATTAGATTTTTAATGTTTAAATAAAGAAATTTGGATTTTTCTAGAAGTTAAAAATGTAATATAAATGAATGGTAAAAGTGAATTTTTGAAATATAACTTAAGTTTGAAAATTTGGAATTTTGGTTTTAAAATGATATTTAAGTTATATAAATAAAATGGAAATTTAATTATATTTGGAAAATGGTAAATATGATAATTTGATTTGAATTTGAATTTAAATGATTTAATAAAGTGTTATTGAGTTTTCTATGTATTAAAATGGTTAAATAAATGAATGCTTAAAAGTGTAATTTTAAAATATAACTTGACTTGGAAATGTGTAATGACCCAAGATTTTAGGAATCTATTCTGAAAAATATAAATGAATTCAAAATAATTTTTGAATTAATTTTGAAAGGGGAGTGATATAGCTTGATAGTGTATCAGTATGTGTGTACATGTGTGCACAGGAAATGCACATGAACAAAAGCTAAAATCCCTGAACTCTAAGAATAAATACATATTGATATGTATGGAAATATATATATATATATAGATTAAATCCTTAAAAGCTGAATGCATAAGTAAATATACATATATGGATGCTACTGAATATTTTTGAGTGTACATGTGCATGTGTGTGTCAATACAGAATGAGATATATATATATATAGGTGTACTAATTATTTCAGTAAGACTTATATAAATATATATATGTGTTAATAAAATACTAGAGTTCAAATTAGTAAGATAAAATATACAGACATATTTTAGTATATAGGAAGAAAGAAAGAAAAATAAACTGAAGATATAAAAAGGAGTAGTCCTCTTGTAAATAAATAAAGAAGGTACATACCATTTACATGAAAGCTAAAAATAGGAAAAATAAGACAAAACAGGGAAATGTTTGCTATAGGCAAAATTAGGAAGAGTATTTGATAAATAATAAAATCAAGTCACATTTTTGGCATGATTGTAGACAAAGGAAAAAAGTATTTTCTGAAAAGCAAAATTGTGAAAAGAATGTAACCACTTTTCTCTTCACCTAAATTAAGCCGGGAAGGGTAGAACTTTGGGTTTAATAAAAATGCAGATAACATGATTTTTCTGGTGGGCAAAAATGGCTTTAGCCAATACCCAAAACCCTAAGGAAGACCCTGTATATATACATGTATATGCAGCAGCCTCCTCTCCTTCTCAGAAAAGAACTTTGAAAAAAAAAGAAACAACACCATAGAAATCATAAGGCAAGGGAAGGAAAAGAGCTTGAGGCTAAAGGCAGAAGTTCATCAATTAATTAAGGAAGCAAAGAAGAGAGCTAGGTGAGAAAACTCACTCAAAAATCTAAGGCAATAAGTCCTAATGTAGGCAGCCAGTTATAAGTAATTTTCTTAAAAGAGTATTTTCTTATATGAATGCTTATCTGTGAATTTAAATCTGAAAATGCTTTGATCCTCTTTGGTTGTTTTACTTGTTTATTTATAAGAAAGTTTTATGTGTAGTTAGTATACATATATGTTTTATAAATCCAGATCTCTGATATGTTAATGTTTAGGAACATAAACAAATACCCAGAAAATAAAATGTTGAAAATAGGCAAGTAGTATTGGTTTTGGCTCAACCCAGAAAGATGTAAATAATGTTGAGCTGCAATATACTCATGTATAAGTGCTGAGGCTTGAGGCAAAAAGGAATTAGGGGTGCAATAGGGTTGCCTATGTGCTGATGCTCCTGATTCAATGAAAATATATATATGTTCATATGCATAGCAAACAAAATTTTGTGATTCAGTGAAACCAGGTCATTCTGAGTATAACTCAAGCACAAATATTTGCAAAAAGAAAAACTCTCTCAAAAGCCATAAGCCAATGTTAGTTGCCTAAACCCCTGTTTAAAAATACCAGAATGTATATATATATATATATATATATACAGAACCTTATTTTGTAGTCACCAATGGTTGTTTGCTTGTTTGTCTCTGTATGGTTATGAATAATATGAGATGCCATGATATGGATGTTTTAGTTAGTGAAATGGATCACTGAATGGTTTAGTCACGAAAAATCAAAAGAGTTATTATTAACTTAAACCTGATTAGGAAATTGGGGTCAAGAACACTTCAGGAATGACTTGTGTTCTTGAGTAGCACAAGTTGACACATGGCTTGTTTAAGTCCTGAGATCTTTGTGTAATGGAGTGAATTAGTTCATTACAGTGTGTCCATTGATTCATAAATATTGCAGGTGAGACCAGGATAGATAAATATACCAAGGGAATAATATTTGAGATGATGAGAAAACTAGAGTTTTTCCCAGAATTGAAATATGAGGATTGAATAAATGATTTAACTCATATTGGTTATTTTCCTGTTTGGTATGAATGATTGTTTGATTATGACTGAATTGTATGCTTGAATGTATGTGCCATATTGATATATGTAGTCTCTGGAAAGGAAAATTAAAGTGTGCACATGCACAATGACGCAGAGCATGCACACAAGTATAACCTGATTCTAAAGGGTAGAACTTTATGTATATGTATTTAATTTGATTTTAACCTGATTAACTAATTGCTTTGGTGAATTTTCTCATACCAGACATGTGTCTGACCCTAGTGTGCTAATGGCATCTGGGGTGTCTCATTTAAAATGAGGTAGCTTCAAATGCTTTTTCAGGGATTGCAGCAACTAAGTAGGAGTAGGAGCAAGGCTTTGAGAAGAGGATTATAGCATGCTAAACTTAGTTAGATAAGAGCCAAAATGATAAAATCCGCATGTATTAATGATTTAAATTGTTACTTGTATTAAGTGTTGAATATGGGATGGATATTTTGTTAAGTATTTTATTAAGAGATTGACTTGTATCTGGAATTTATGAATCTAGTTAATATCTGATATTAAAGAAGTTAATCAAAATATTGTAAGTGGATTTAGTAAGAACACCATGTTGAAAACTGAATGATTACATTTTATAAATGTATTAGTCAATTTTGAGTCTTTAGAAAGGATTTAAGTTTTGGGAAATCTGGATAGTTGATTCTCAGAAAAATTAAATGGTTTTTATCTTTCAAACATGGTAAGAGTATACAAAAGATAATAAGCATTGGTTAAATGTTTTTATATGACTGCAAGGTTCCCATAATCTAACTTGTCTCATACAAATGTTTCATGTCTTATTTTTAAATAAAGGAAGGATCTGAAATAAGGGAATTGAAAGCCAGATCCAAATAGTTGCAGTTATATATGCACATAAACATGTTTTGTGCAAATATTAACACACCTTTTCCTTTGTATCTGTAATAGGAATCTGAATTTTCATTCAGATTTTAACCAAATGTATTTTAAATTCCAGACAGATTTTATAAGAAGAAAATCAAACATGAATGGAATTTTTATTGCATATAAAACCGTACTATGTGTGGATTGATTAAATCCAATCAATCCAATCTCCTCTTGTTTTCCAGAACTCTGATTTAAACAAGAGAGGCATATACATCCTCACATGTATGTGCTTATCTTGGTGAAAGTACTGATATATTTATATTGGTTAATTGTTTTGATCCTGGATATATTTTGGTTTATTGGAAAAAGAAAATGACCCTGGAAAATATAATTGTAATAAATGATCAATCTATATATCATCTCTGATAGTTCTAAGGAAGTTTAAATCGAACTTAAAAGTGTAAATGAATGTAGGTGGACATCCAGACACATATAAATTGAATGTGCATATGCATGTACATAGAAATCGAATTTAGACGTCAGTCTAAATAATTTAGACGTCTGAGATTAAACTTAGACGACAGTCTAAATAATTTAGACGTCTAAGGTTAAATGTAGACGTCTGTCACAAAATAATTAGATGTCTGAATTCAGTTCAAAATGTCTTTTTCTCTCTATTTCAATTTTTGATCTCTGAGCCGTCTGTCATAATTAGATAGACGTCTGTAATTAAGTTTAGACGCCTGTCATAATAATTTAGACGTCTGAACTGCTGATTTTGCCTAATTTACCTATTTAGAAAAGAAATAAGTGGCTATGTGTAATGATCCGGATTTTTCGCGTTCGAAAATCGACATCCATACTTTACATCGTACTCGAATGCCGCAGATTCGACCGTTCAAATCCGATTCGCCGGAGCTATAACACAATTAAGTAAACAACACAACGGAAGAAAAAGAATAATACATTGATATACAATATCTGATACAACAGAGTGATACAATGAATATCAATATACATCAGAGATATGATACAAGATATAGCAGCGGAAAGAAAATAGATAACACCAGCAGCGGATAGAATGTCTCCAATAGAATGCTCCAAGATAAGCAACGTCGGTCCATGAACTCCAAGAACTGAACTAGCTCCAGATAATCTACTAAACCTGAATATCTGAAAAACCCAACTCTAGACTGCCCGTGTGGAAAATGGTGGGCACCCAGAGTTTAGGAAGGGAACAATAAACTCCGGATCAGTCATGGGACTGGTGTGAGCAACAAAAACAGTTTATCTTTAAACAAACAACAAAAAGGCTTTTAACATTGAAATCCGCAATGCTTTTCGAAAATGAAACTACCATAAGGCCTCCCACCACACACACAATGCAATCGCAGAATTGGGGGAGATTTCTCCTTATGATAGTCAAACATGTTTACTACGCAAAATCAAAACTCTTTTGATATTATTACTAGTGCATAGTGTAGAAAACATTTCGAAAGTATAATATCAATCTTAGCCAGCATACAACATTTCATCGTATGCCTACTATAGCTACTACGTTCAATAGCAGGTTACCGCCACATTCCATAGCAGGTAATACAACTAAAAATCATACAGGGTTCGTATTGTTTCTTTGGATTTCCAACAAATGATCAGGCTGAGGAACTTCCTTATACCGAAATAAAAACGCCTCTGGAAAGACGCCCCGGATCCTAACCGGATCTCCGCAAACAAAAGGCCGACGCTACCTCACGCTGTACAGCTGTAACTAGGTAACTAACACACTGATGCTACCTCACGCTGTACAGCTGTAACTAGGTAACTAACACACGAGTCATGTCATCCCCCGGTCGTTACCGACCTTTATCCGAGATCCCGAAAACCAACAAAGCAACATCATACAGTAATAAATTACCGTGTCCACATGAGTTAAGTATCTGGGCTCCATACCATGATACCACCCTTTATCCAGAAGGAAATGACATACCCTAGGGGCGCTACCCCTACAAACCTTTGTCGCAACATTCCTGTTTCGACCATTACCGGGTTGTGAGGCTCGACGAAGTCTCGTCCACAAAACTACGCTTCTTCACAAAGCACGCTTTTTTCACAAAACAACGCTTTGACCAACAAATGATCATCAGCACTTCGTATGCCACATTACCAAATTGGGAATGTATCACTAGTAACCATCAACTACATAACCTCTGAGCTCGTACGTCTCAGAGAAGGGTGTTAAGCTAAGAGAATAAATTCTCCGCCACCAACAGAAATGTATTTGATAGAAACCAGCTTTACATCTCAAAGTGTAACGTCAGACACACATCCATACAAGTCTGTTCCGGGTTCGAACAGAACCGAAGGCACTTCCAAAGAAGCCCTTGCAAATCCGGGTATTCACAATCTCGATCGGATTTCCCATCACTTAAGAAATCTCTATACCGGCGCGACTCAGTGCAGAAACAATCGATAGGTCATCCTATCGTTCTCGCAAATACCCGGTCTTCACCACCGGTCTTCAAATGCTATCCATATACGACGTATCATTATTCGGAATGGGTTATACGACACAAAGGTCCTCTCCCGGATAAACCGAATAACGAGCGCAATTAAAAAATCATATGGATACTGGGGTCTCAGTTAAATCACAACTTAAAGCCCAAAACTTTTCATTCGAATGGTAAAACAAATTACCATTTCCAATCTTTTAAACAAAAAGATTCATTTCAAAAACCTTCGATGGTTTAAACAAATTCCACACTTTTAATCTTTTAAACAAAAAGATTCAATTCACAAAGTTTACCCCGTTCACAAAGATCCATTCATAGATTTTCAAATCGATTTCCATTTCAATTTGAATTAACTCGTTCGGTCTTTGAATCAAAGACTCATTTCATAAATTTCAAAACATTTCAATTCTATTTAAAACTTGAAATTCTTTCAACACAAATTGGAAGTTCATTACTTATGTGAAAGCTTTTACTATTTGAAAACAAATAGTTTCATTTCAGAAAAATCCAGTTATATTTACACGAGTTAAACCCCTTGAATTAAAATTCAAATTCCCAAATCAATACCTTTAAAATGGTTTAACCCGTATATAACTTGTACAGCATCTTTAACCCCTAGTTTCAAATCATAGTATTCATTTTCAAACTTGAATTCAATTTTAAATCAAATTATTTAAATTTTCAAAACTCGATTAAGTTATTCAAAATAACTTTTATCTTTGAAATTCCATTTCAAAAGCTTTTCACTTTAAACCCAAATTTCCAATTTCAAAAATCAATTGAAATTAAAATTTCAATTTCAAAACATTGAATTTAAATCATTTGTGATTTAACCGATTTCCACGTGAAATCCATATTTGTGTGTGTATAGTGTAGTCCAGGGGTTTTACACACAATAGTGCAACATCATCAATCACCACAGATATATCAATATCGATAAGCGGTATAATCCACAACGCTTATCTTCATTTACAGTTTCATAGATAAAATAAATTTATCAGTTACAAAGATTCACTATTACAATTCGATGTGGGTTTCGGATAACCAACTGGAATCCGACTCCCTGTCGCATCGAAATTCAAATGTCGTTTACGAGTCAAGGGTTTTCATATTCATATAACAGTATATTCATCACAGATATAACAGCTCAATACAAAGCAATTCATAGCATCATAATCACATAACAGAGATATCAATCCAATATGCAGCATTCAATGAAATTCAAACATCATAAGTAAGGTCAATTAATTATCTGACTAACTTAAATCAGATTAGTCACTAATCCTGGTTAATTACCGGTTAATTACAAATTATTTTGATTAATTAACCTTTAATTAAATATTCTCAAATTAATCACCTTAATTAATTTATCACATTAATTAATTATCCTTTAATTAATTATTGTTCAATCACTTGATTCATCAACCTTTAATCAATAATTAATTTCTTTAAATTACTTCCATTAGGTAATCATCTTTAAGTAATTAATTACCCTCAATTACTTATATTACTTAATTATCCTTAATCACCTTCATTAATTATTAAGTAATTATTATCAAAATCCTTAACTAATCCCATACTTAAATAAAAACAATTATTTAAAAGAATGAGTTAAAAATGTTTAAACTTGAATTTTGTTTAAAGTTTGAAAACTGTTATTGTACCTACTCAAGACAAAACCCGAGTATTCACCCGAGCAACCACTTCATTCCCACGAGGTCAAACTCGAGACCAACTCCATCTTCCCACACACATCATCACCCAGACACACTCGCGAAGAAAATTCCTTCGACCCCAAAACTAAAACTCTGATGCACACAAATGTCATCGTGCACGTGCACGACGACCACGATCGCCGACGATCCACTCTCCTTCCTCCGACCAGTCGAATCAGTCTCCAGCAACACCACGCAACACACAGATACGAAAAACGAATCGAAGAACAAAATCGAGCAATCAGGTTAAAACATGGATTTCGACCATCACCGAAAATTCCCAATTCGCCGATGATCCCATCACTAGAACCCAAACTGTGACAACCATAGACACCTCTCGAGCCATTGAAACCATTCCCCCCTACGCGACCGAACCCGGTGCGCCACCGATGCCGTACCACCTTGACAAAGTCGACCCTTCAATTTCTTCCACTAAACCCTAAATCACTTTCGATAGCTCAACACGATCTTTGGAAAAATATACGCCTATTTTTCCATCAATCTACCATCCTCTAGCCTCCTCCGTACCAAAGATCGAACCACCAGTCATCGCCGATCCTCGGCAATTGACCAAATCCCAGAAATCGTGCATCATTCAATATCTCGGCCTGTAACGACCCGGAAATTTCGAACCCGAAATTTCCAGGTAGTTAGAAGAAAAAGAAAAGAGATAGAAGAAAGAACAGAACAAGGCACAGATTCTCACATTCGCAGCGGATCAAAATACAGTATCAAATAATAATATCAGTTATACAAAGAAAACTGTATCAGTCAATTACATTTTTATATATCAGAGTTACAACATTTCACAATCACTATATAGTTAAAATAACTCGTCCCAATAATTAACAATATATCACACTTCATACGTTCCTGCCATCCAGCTCGCCTCCTGAGCTCCAAAACGTTCTTACCTGAAATCTGTAATACTCGGTCTGACCCGAGCATTACATCAAAGTAACACCCGGGTCAGGCTGGAAACCAGCGTGAGTAAACCCATCTAACAAGGAATACTAAAGCATGCAACTTATATAAACCCGGATAACTTATACTTTACTATAAGTAAATAACTTATATAATCAACACTTATTTTCACAAAACAATACCTAAGTATCCAACTTAGTTTAAATGGTCCATATTATCCCAAACCGTCATATTGATTTCACATATCAATCTATAAAGAATTATAGAAGATTTCAAATCGAAGTGGTTTCGGATATTAACTAATACCCGACTCCGGTCTCTTCGAATTCAAATGTGATCCTTCTTAAGCTAAGATGTTTAAGTTAAACAATCTAATTTAAATTCAGGATATCATATTCACATAGCAATTATTACAGATAAATAACTTACACTATCACAATTCATCTGAAGCATCTCATATCACAGAGCATCATAATCCCAAATCAGATATATCAAATAATCCAAAGCATTCAATATTACTCAATCATCCATAAGTAAGATCAATTCATTATCTGATTATAATTAACTTAAACCAAATTAATTACTTATAACTAAATTTCTAATCCAGGTTAATTAATTAATTTCAAACCATTTTAATTAATTATCCTTTAATCATTTATTAATTAATCTTTTAATAATAAGTTCATTAATTAATCAACCTTAATAAATAATTCAATTAACCTTTAATTTTTAATAAATTAATTAACTCTTAATTAATTATCCTCTATTAATTACACTAAGTAATTTATCCTTAATTACTTCTACTAAGTAATCCCCTTAAACCCAATTTAACAAACCTTAATTGCAGATTAATTATTCTTTAACTAATAATTAATTAATCCTTAAATATTAATAAATTAACCTTTAATCATTTAATTAATTAACCATAATTAATCTTTAATTACTTCCCATTAAGTAATTATCATTTAAATCTTATCACTAAACCTTTTGAAATAATCATCATTAACACATTAATTAACCTAAGACCTTTGAGTTGAATTAGAAAACATTTCATTTCCTCCGAGTCTAACCCTATTCGACCCCGAGCTCAACTCTGAGGCAAAGCCTTTCTGCCCAAACTCCTCAACGAACCCAGATACATCGTGCACGTGCACACATCACCAGACCACCTCCGACCAAAGCTTCGATACTCGACAAGTCGCCGACACCCACCTCAGTCTTCTCAGCCATCCAGTTTGACGAACTCGACTGTAAATCAAAATCGAACTACTCAACGCAATCTGGAACCAAACCCAATCGACACAATCACCCCTCGCCGATGACTACGTCCATCTGCGACCCTGCCATCTCGTCCAGAACTACACCGATGACCCACGCGGTGTTTCCCCCTAGTTCGATCAATTCCGATCCATTCTTGATGACGAACGAACCCGAGAACCAACGTCGACCAAACCAAGACATTTAACCCTACAATCCCATCACGTCACCGCCATGATGATCGTTCAACTCACCGGCCATTTTTCCTACCACCCCCGACCCACGAACTACCTCCGGTATGAACCCCGACCTCACCGAGCCTCGAAATCGCATGAATTCGAACAAAGTTCCAATTCCGATCATCTCATAATTCCTCTCCAACCACAAGCTTAAAATTTTTGATATAGTTATCAAAATTCATAAAATTTCCAATACAAATCAGATTATAAATCCAAACGAGAAATGATTCCATTCAAATTTTCTGGATTTAGAGAATTTTGCTGTTATTTCTTATTTTCACACCATTTACTTAATATTTTACCCGAAATTCTTTTTGAAATGAAATTACTTAGTCATGATCAATTTCCTTTTTAAGGTCTTAGCCTAATATCGTCTGTATAAAGAGAAATTAGATTTTTAAAACTAGATTATAAACCTGTAACTGGAACAGAAGTTTATGTACATATGTATAGGCATACATGTTCAAACAACTACATATTTATCTATTAGTCTGTTATTTAACAGAGAGACAATCAGACCTTCAACCATATTTATATACATACATAAACAGATATGCATGTACATTATCACTTACAAACAAATCCAAGTACCAAATCAAACATCACAACATATGTCAGGTTTAAACTTTGTTTTTTTCTTTGTTTAGGGGTTTGCTTACTGGTCTTGGAAGAACAGAGAACTTGGAATTAGTTTTGATCTGGAAATGATTTATTTCCAGACATGCTCACATCAATTTTTATGTATATATATACATATCATTCATATTAACAACCATGCAAGTGCTTATCATACTTTATCTCAAGTAATTACTACATGCATTAAGATTGAAACCAGATTTAAACTTTTTTTTTTTAAACTTGTTAACATAAAATAGAGATATGTATTTAAACATACTCAGACATTCACACCCATAAATATATGTAAATTCAAACATGCAGGCATTTAAACAATCATACTTCAAGTGTCAACCACAATATCAAAAGCACATAGATAGATAAGTGAGTTTACTCACCTGTTCTAAGGAAACAGAGAACAGTTTTGGTCTGGAACTTGATTTCCAGCGTTTTGATCTGAAGTCTGCTCTGTTTGATTTTGATCTGCTTGTTTTATTTGGGTTGAATCCTACTTCGAAACTTAATCTTTGCTTTGAATCTGAAGTTACTTGAAGGTTCAGGTAGATGATTGCTTGATTAATTTCAGGTTTGCAAATGCTGTTTTACAGGCTTTGATCTTGCTACTGATTTTATTTTGAAGATAAAATCTTGTTTGATAATTTCTGGTTTTTTAGTACAGATTTTTTCTTGTTTTCCTTTTTGTTTTGATAATGAAGATAAGAGAAAAATGGAATAGAGGGATAGAAATATGTTTATATAACTTAGCTTAATTTATTTTAAAATAAAAAGAAAATAAATTACATTTGTTCAATTGGCTTACAAGTGTCATCAGCATGCTATAATTAATTTACACTTGTATTTAGATAAAATCTTTGGCTTACACTTGTATTTTTGTATGTATATTAATTAATTTCAATATATATTTTATTTTATTTTTAATGTCTTATGTATTTATTTATTACTTAAATCAATGTAATACATTTATACATGTGTGTTTTCAATCTTTATATATTTACAAACTACATTTATTTCAAGTATAACCTTTTAAAGAAATACATATACCTTTACCAAATTTTACTTTAAACTAGAATATTTTTTTATAAATTCATAAGTATATGCATAGTTATTATTTTAGTGTTTAAAATCTTTAAATAAACCTTGAAAATAATAATCTTGCCAATTGAATAATTATATTAGGAGACTATCAAATAGATATTTATTCACATATTTATAATTCAGCATTTATTATAATTCAAATTCATCTATATACATATCCATATATATTCTAATTATCAAAGTTTTATTTGTCCAACCAAATAAAATTAGTATCTCAATAGTTAAAAATCAGTTAATTATCCAATTAACAGCTGTTCAAAATCCGGGTTATCACATTCCTCCCCCCTTAGAATCTTTTCGTCCCCGAAAAGGAACGAAGCCAGAATTTATTAAATGCTTATTATCAGAAATTTTATTCTTTGATTCTTTTCAACTATAACTCTTTTATTTAAAACCTTTAAAACACCTTTAAAAATTTATATAATATTATCAAATAGTTTTATAAAAATACTTTTTATAACTCGATGTTTCAACCAGTCTATCCTTGTTCTCACAGAAATTCGGTCATACGTTGATCAGGCGTACGATTGAAAATCTATAAGTACTCGGTAAACCCGTTTTCAACACCCAGTGAAAATATTTGAAAAATAATTTTATTGAAAATATCGAAAACATTTTTGAAATCGATGAAATATCTTTGGTGAGAATACTCTGGAAATCATCACTCCCATCCATGGTCGCAGTTAACCCGATGGTTACGTTGCCGTCCCGGCAAAATCCACAGATAACTGTAGGTCTCCGCGCTCCTCGATTACGCCATGGAACCCACTACAGATCGCAGTTATACCCGGGCCTTACGTTGCTATCACAGCACAAACCCATATAACTGTAGGCATCAGCGCCACCGAATTTCGCTGCCAAAAGAATGAAACTTCTCCCACATAGGTCGCAGTCTACCGATATAAAATCAAACGTAGACAGTTGGCTCTCAGCGGCACACACGACTTTCGCTATGTTACCATAGTGTCACAGTCTACCGATATAAAATCAAACGTAGACAGTTGGCTCTCAGCGGCATACATGACTTTCGCTATGGTCTGTAGTAGATCGCAGTGACATCGAGTTACATTGTCGTCACAAAATAACCCAAATGCCTCTGTGGGCACCAGCCCCTCGACTTTCGCTACACAAATAATCCTCAGGAACTAATTTTGTCCGGACTCCTCACAGGATCAACTTTAGAATCCCCCCCTTGGGGTTCAAGGCAGTACCACCCAGTGGCACTCCTGAGAAGTTCATTTCAAGGGAGCGCCTTTTTCCCCAGAGCTATACTCAAAACATTTTATACTATATACTTATAGTATCTTCAAATCATACCCTTTATGATTTATCAAAATCTCCTTTACACAAAATCGATTACCAAAAATCGATAATTCTCAAACTAGGCTTTCCAAAATCCAAAATTGATTTCTCAAAAATCAAAAGCCCTTTCCAAAATCCATAGGTTCCCAAAACCTTTTCCAAAATCATTCTCATAAGATCCTTTATATATATATAGATATAGATATATATATACTTTGAAAATCTTTGGATCATTTCAAACTTTGTATAAAACCTCTTTTATACTTCAAATATTTCAAAACCCTTTTCTTTTAGCAATAGATTCAATAAGGGAAGATTTACCTTATATAACAAGGATATATAACTTTATTTTATTCTAAATCAAATATTCACATTTGATAAATCTTTTATAAAGTTATTAACCATATTTCTTTTCAAAAACCATTTTACAGTTCTTATCCACAAATCTTCAATATCAATTTCATTCAAACACGTACGATGTACACATATCATCCGTACGCTATATCAATCCGATCGCTCAATCGATCACACAATTTCACTTCCGAACTAGTATCGTCCACCCGGCTTCCTAGTGCGGACTCAGATCTGGTTTCCTGATCAGAAACCGTCATTCTCCTTGCATAGTCATAACTATGATAGAGAATATCCAGAACCAATCAACAACCCATATCCAGGTTCGCCGTCGAAAATCGAGCGAAAAATCCCAACTCGGATCGATAATACTATCTCGAAATTCTGTGTTCGAATCTAGATCAAATCACTATGCGAATAGAATAATATACGTATATCCTACGTATTTATCTTTATTGGTTATTAGCCAAATCAATTCTCTTTTCTATTCACATTTCCTTTAATTACATTCACTTATTCTCAATTGCTTCCATTTCCAATTGAGTTATTACTTCAATTACAAACAGTCTGAACTCTGACCTATTTAAATTTAAAAATAGCTTGAAAAAGTTTAAAATAGATAAGTAGTTGAAAAATAGTTGTTAGTTTGTAGAATAGTTGTAAAATAGTTAAGTAGGTATAGAATAGTTAGATAATTGCAAAATAGTTGTAAAATAGTAATTAGTTATAAAGTAGTTAAAACAGTAATTAGTTTATAAAACAGTTGAAAAATGGTTAAATAGTTCCAAAAATAATTGTAAAACAAGTATAAGATAGTTTGGGGTTTAAAAAGAAAGATTGTATAGTAAATAGTTTGGAAAATATATTTGTATTAAAACAGTTTATTTTGAAAATAATCCAGAGCCAAACTGTTTGATTCTCATCAATTCAATTTAAATTTCCACCTCCATTTAAATTAACTCAATTCCCATTTAAATAACTTCAATTTCCATTGAAATTGATTTAATCCCAATTCAAGTTGAATTAACCTTAATTCCTTTCCAAATTCAAATCAAATTCCATTTGATTTTTAAACATATTCAACTTCAATCACAATTCCAAATTATTTCAAATCAATTTGAAATAATTTCAAATTGAACCAGTTTCAATTTTTATTTCAAATTATTTTAATTCAAAATTTCCATTTAAACTTATGCATATTCAATCACAATTCTAATTAATTCAAATGAAATTCAATTTGAACTAATTTTATTCAAATTTCAACTTAAAACCATCTCGAATTATATAAATTCGAGTTAAATATTTTAAAATGTTGATTTAATCCTTTAAATCAAATCATCCTTTACTTTTTAAATTAAATCAACCTTTATTTTTAATTTAACAACTTAAATTATTAAACCATTTAATTCTGAACCCAAATTCCAAAATTTTATTTTAAAATTATCTTTACTTAACTTATTACAAAGTTCAAATAAGAATTCAAAAACAATTTAATCTTTAAATTCTAATTTATTATCCATATTCAATTTCCAGATCTCAAACCCATTTTGAGATCACTCATAACTTCCATTTAAATTAACCATTTAACTATCCAAGCTAAATTTAAATTTCATCTTGAAATTTCCAATTCAAATTATTTATTCAAACTTATTTAACTTCCTCCAAGTTAAATTTACTTAATCCGGTCAACTTTCACAATTTGAATTCCCATTCAAATTTTAAACCTTATATTAATAATCTTTCCCCTTTTTAAGTTTAAAAACTTAATTCACTTAGGTTTTCACATCACATTCCCAGGAAAAATTTAAAACTCAACACTTAGAGTTATTTCAAAGCATCTTTGATATTATGTATATCCTCATATATACATTTTCTTTATACACCAAGTTATACTTTAAATTTTTAAACTACCTTTGGTTTTAATTCAAAACAAACTTCTTTAAAACAATTTCAATTTTTCTGGATTTAGATTTAAAATTTCACAATTTTAAATTATCTTCAATTCCAATTTATAAGTTATACTCACTTAAATGTTTACTTCTCTAAACATTTCATTTTGCTTAATCATTTACCACATTTCATTATCGACCATCTATGATAATAACCAAGATTATCATATCTGGAAACCAATTCATTATTATCTTTATTCTTAATAACACTTCTACAAATTCAAGATTTAATTTCAGTTTGGATTCATTTCAAACTTATCTTCATTCAATTTTAATTTGGTTGTATTTCTATTACCACTTAATTTAATTCCAATATTTAACAACCAATTACCTTAATATTTATTAGAAAGAAATATCATTTTATATATCAAAATATATTCTTATATAAAATCATTTAAAATCCTTATATAAGAAAATAACAATTACGCTCTCATATATATATATATATACACTCAACTCGTTCTAGGGTACCATTGACCCTATCCTTAACGAGTAATCCCAACAGAGCCAAGGTTCTCGCTTAACCTTCAGCTCTGATACCAAGTGTAACGACCCGGAAATTTCGAACCCGAAATTTCCAGGTAGTTAGAAGAAAAAGAAAAGAGATAGAAGAAAGAACAGAACAAGGCATAGATTCTCACATTCGCAGCGGATCAAAATACAATATCAAATAATAATATCAGTTATACAAAGAAAACTATATCAGTCAATTACATTTTTATATATCAGAGTTACAACATTTCACAATCACTATATAGTTAAAATAACTCGTCCCAATAATTAACAATATATCACACTCCATACGTTCCTGCCATCCAGCTCGCCTCCTGAGCTCCAAAACGTCCTTACCTGAAATCTGTAATACTCGGTCTGACCCGAGCATTACATCAAAGTAACACCCGGGTCAGGCTGGAAACCAGCGTGAGTAAACCCATCTAACAAGGAATACTAAAGCATGCAACTTATATAAACCTGGGTAACTTATACTTTACTATAAGTAAATAACTTATATAATCAACACTTATTTTCACAAAACAATACCTAAGTATCCAACTTAGTTTAAATGGTCCATATTATCCCAAACCGTCATATTGATTTCACATATCAATCTATAAAGAATTATAGAAGATTTCAAATCGAAGTGGTTTCGGATATTAACTAATACCCGACTCCGGTCTCTTCGAATTCAAATGTGATCCTTTTTAAGCTAAGATGTTTAAGTTAAACAATCTAATTTAAATTCAGGATATCATATTCACATAGCAATTATTACAGATAAATAACTTACACTATCACAATTCATCTGAAGCATCTCATATCACAGAGCATCATAATCCCAAATCAGATATATCAAATAATCCAAAGCATTCAATATTACTCAATCATCCATAAGTAAGATCAATTCATTATCTGATTATAATTAACTTAAACCAAATTAATTACTTATAACTAAATTTCTAATCCAGGTTAATTAATTAATTTCAAACCATTTTAATTAATTATCCTTTAATCATTTATTAATTAATCTTTTAATAATAAGTTCATTAATTAATCAACCTTAATAAATAATTCAATTAACCTTTAATTTTTAATAAATTAATTAACTCTTAATTAATTATCCTCTATTAATTACACTAAGTAATTTATCCTTAATTACTTCTACTAAGTAATCCCCTTAAACCCAATTTAACAAACCTTAATTGCAGATTAATTATTCTTTAACTAATAATTAATTAATCCTTAAATATTAATAAATTAACCTTTAATCATTTAATTAATTAACCATAATTAATCTTTAATTACTTCCCATTAAGTAATTATCATTTAAATCTTATCACTAAACCTTTTGAAATAATCATCATTAACACATTAATTAACCTAAGACCTTTGAGTTGAATTAGAAAACATTTCATTTCCTCCGAGTCTAACCCTATTCGACCCCGAGCTCAACTCTGAGGCAAAGCCTTTCTGCCCAAACTCCTCAACGAACCCAGATACATCGTGCACGTGCACACATCACCAGACCACCTCCGACCAAAGCTTCGATACTCGACAAGTCGCCGACACCCACCTCAGTCTTCTCAGCCATCCAGTTTGACGAACTCGACTGTAAATCAAAATCGAACTACTCAACGCAATCTGGAACCCAACCCGATCGACACAATCACCCCTCGCCGATGACTCCGTCCATCCGCGACCCTGCCATCTCGTCCAGAACTACACCGATGACCCACGCGGTGTTTCCCCCTAGTTCGATCGATTCCGATCCATTCTTGATGACGAACGAACCCGAGAACCAACGTCGACCAAACCAAGACATTTAACCCTACAATCCCATCACGTCACCGCCATGATGATCGTTCAACTCACCGGCCATTTTTCCTACCACCCCCGACCCACGAACTACCTCCGGTATGAACCCCGACCTCACCGAGCCTCGAAATCGCCTGAATTCGAACAAAGTTCCAATTCCGATCATCTCATAATTCCTCTCCAACCACAAGCTTAAAATTTTTGATATAGTTATCAAAATTCATAAAATTTCCAATACAAATCAGATTATAAATCCAAACGAGAAATGATTCCATTCAAATTTTCTGGATTTAGAGAATTTTGCTGTTATTTCTTATTTTCACACCATTTACTTAATATTTTACCCGAAATTCTTTTTGAAATGAAATTACTTAGTCATGATCAATTTCCTTTTTAAGGTCTTAGCCTAATATCGTCTGTATAAAGAGAAATTAGATTTTTAAAACTAGATTATAAACCTGTAACTGGAACAGAAGTTTATGTACATATGTATAGGCATACATGTTCAAACAACTACATATTTATCTATTAGTCTGTTATTTAACAGAGAGACAATCAGACCTTCAACCATATTTATATACATACATAAACAGATATGCATGTACATTATCACTTACAAACAAATCCAAGTACCAAATCAAACATCACAACATATGTCAGGTTTAAACTTTGTTTTTTTCTTTGTTTAGGGGTTTGCTTACTGGTCTTGGAAGAACAGAGAACCTGGAATTAGTTTTGATCTGGAAATGATTTATTTCCAGACATGCTCACATCAATTTTTATGTATATATATACATATCATTCATATTAACAACCATGCAAGTGCTTATCATACTTTATCTCAAGTAATTACTACATGCATTAAGATTGAAACCAGATTTAAACTTTTTTTTTTAAACTTGTTAACATAAAATAGAGATATGTATTTAAACATACTCAGACATTCACACCCATAAATATATGTAAATTCAAACATGCAGGCATTTAAACAATCATACTTCAAGTGTCAACCACAATATCAAAAGCACATAGATAGATAAGTGAGTTTACTCACCTGTTCTAAGGAAACAGAGAACAGTTTTGGTCTGGAACTTGATTTCCAGCGTTTTGATCTGAAGTCTGCTCTGTTTGATTTTGATCTGCTTGTTTTATTTGGGTTGAATCCTACTTTGAAACTTAATCTTTGCTTTGAATCTGAAGTTACTTGAAGGTTCAGGTAGATGATTGCTTGATTAATTTCAGGTTTGCAAATGCTGTTTTACAGGCTTTGATCTTGCTACTGATTTTATTTTGAAGATAAAATCTTGTTTGATAATTTCTGGTTTTTTTAGTACAGATTTTTTCTTGTTTTCCTTTTTGTTTTGATAATGAAGATAAGAGAAAAATGGAATAGAGGGATAGAGATATGTTTATATAACTTAGCTTAATTTATTTAAAAATAAAAAGAAAATAAATTACATTTGTTCAATTGGCTTACAAGTGTCATCAGCATGCTATAATTAATTTACACTTGTATTTAGATAAAATCTTTGGCTTACACTTGTATTTTTGTATGTATATTAATTAATTTCAATATATATTTTATTTTATTTTTAATGTCTTATGTATTTATTTATTACTTAAATCAATGTAATACATTTATACATGTGTGTTTTCAATCTTTATATATTTACAAACTACATTTATTTCAAGTATAACCTTTTAAAGAAATACATATACCTTTACCAAATTTTACTTTAAACTAGAATATTTTTTTTTTTAAATTCATAAGTATATGCATAGTTATTATTTTAGTGTCTAAAATCTTTAAATAAACCTTGAAAATAATAATCTTGCCAATTGAATAATTATATTAGGAGACTATCAAATAGATATTTATTCACATATTTATAATTCAGCATTTATTATAATTCAAATTCATCTATATACATATCCATATATATTCTAATTATCAAAGTTTTATTTGTCCAACCAAATAAAATTAGTATCTCAATAGTTAAAAATCAGTTAATTATCCAATTAACAGCTGTTCAAAATCCGGGTTATCACACGGCCAATACACCATTAAAAATTACAAAATCTATTTCTAAATTCATGAATTGGATTCACGATCCAAGTTATACAATCAGATTTTAAAATTATCGTATTTGATTTTTTTTTTACAAAATCTTGATTTTACTGTAATCTTAATATTACAGTATATTTGTTAGTTTTAAACACTTAAAATTATTTTTAAAAACAATAACACATTGTTATTATCATTTCCTTTTCAGAAATCAAAGTCTAATATTGATTATACAGGGAGATAGGATCTATTTTGATGATGAAGGTGAACCTATCACTAACAACAGAGCTTAAATGAAAATACACAGAGACCATTTTACAGATATGCTATACTTATATTCACACATTTAAAATCAAGCAAGCATTTTAAACTATATTCCTGCATATGCAACAGATTCCATCACATATTTGTAAACTATTTTTAAGTAAAAGGTTTACTCACAATCAACACATATAAATAGATTAAAGGTTTAAATTAAAGGTTTGCTCACCTGGTAAAGAAGAAGAACAGAGGAGAACTTGAAATGATGTTGAACTGGAAACGCTGAATTTGATCTGATTTGCTCTAAGTTGTTGTTTTAGTTTAAATGATATTTACTTTAGTTTCTCAGCTAGAATGGAATGAAGCTGATATGAGAAGGATGTTGATATAAAGAAATGAAGTTACCAGGTTGATAAATTATCTTGTACAAGTGATATTATTTGGTTTGTACAATTTCTTATTTAATAAACATAGGTCAGAGATCATCTTTATTTAGGAGGCTGAGATGATCTTCAAACACAAATCGAATTGACTTGTTTACTGCTAGGTATGGAAGCATTAAATGCTAATGTACTTAATGTCTACAACCTTACCTTATTTTTATGTATAGATATTATTGCTTTTGCATTCTTTTCTTGCCTGCATCTTATTTTTACTCGGCTGTACAAATGAAGATAGTTGTGTGGCTACATAAATTAGCTTGTACAAACTTATATTTTATTTTGTTTTGTTTGTACACACTATCATTCTCATCTGGTTTTCGTATATTCTTAGATTTTGTTTGCACTGGCATACTTACTTCTCATTTTTGTTTACAACTTTAAACAGTCTACATGCTTTTGTATGTACAGAGATGATTTTGTTTATTTCATGAGGCTTGTACATAGATTTTTATTTGTATGTCTAGTTTGTTTTTGTTTGGTGTATATAGATATAAAGCTATAAAAATTATTGTTAAGGTTTAGCAAATGGTTTACTTTGTATTTTATAACTTATATAATTTATCTTATTTATTTTATAAATCCAAATTATTATTAACCATCAATTCTAAATTTTATATGATTTAATATATATTCTACAAAGGATCGGGGAAACTCGCTTCCATCTATCGATTAATTTCACAATTTAATTTAAAAATTAAATTAATTATCAATTTAAATTTATATAAAATTCGGGGTCGTTACAGACTTCCCCCCTTAAAAGAATTTCGTCCTCGAAATTGCCAAGGAGACACAAAGATAGATGAAGAATGTTTCATCAACTCAAACTGAATATTTATTCTGCATTTGGCTTACCAAATCAGAATATCAATAACAGATACAAGAACGAATCTGTTTTAACACTTCACAAAATACTCGAGTTATCCAGATCTACGAAATATACAAGGGCATCGGTTAGTTCAAAGGGATAACTAACTATTCGTAAAACATATCCGGACCCAAAGAATAGATAGATATGTAGATACAATTTCAAAAATTTCAGTTTAAAAACTAAATTATACCTATCAACCATAGCAATCAAAGCAACCAATTCATCCAAACAAACAATTCTGGTCATTTTGGAGTTTACGTCCCATAATCATATATCGAATTTCCTTTTTGGATATACCAGAAACTATCGAAGAATTGAGAAAAGATGACGAACGAAAGAGATTGATAGAGAAAAGATTGTTTCCTTGTTGTTACAGAGTATTGACCATTTCTAGTCGTATTCCCTCTGTCCCCTATCTCATCCTCTTCTTGCACTCATACTCACTATTAGTGGATAGCAAGAGAATTTACTGAGACATTCGAACGGATATCTGAGAATTACTCATTCTAGGGTATACTTCACCCTATCTCTAATGAGCTACTTAATGTGTTAATACTCCTGAGCTAAAGTTCAACCTTCAGCTCTGATACCAAATGTAACGTCACGGACATTTCCGGCAGCAGCGACCGGTAGGCTTTGCAACCATCCCAGCCCCACCGTGGCTTACACTGGCACCTCGCAGTTGCTTTTACGGCCAGCCTCTCGACTGTCACAATCAACCCATCCCACTCAGGGACATGTAGGGGTAAGAGTCTCCCGTTCGCCACCAAACCGCGAAGCGAGAACCCCCTATCATGCTGTAATATAGCAAATGCGATCCATATACGACGTATCATTATTCGGAATGGGTTATACGACACAAAGGTCCTCTCCCGGATAAACCGAATAACGAGCGCAATTAAAAAATCATATGGATACTGGGGTCTCAGTTAAATCACAGCTTAAAGCCCAAAACTTTTCATTCGAATGGTAAAACAAATTACCATTTCCAATCTTTTAAACAAAAAGATTCATTTCAAAAACCTTCAATGGTTTAAACAAATTCCACACTTTTAATCTTTTAAACAAAAAGATTCAATTCACAAAGTTTACCCCGTTCACAAAGATCCATTCATAGATTTTCAAATTGATTTCCATTTCAATTTGAATTAACTCGTTCGGTCTTTGAATCAAAGACTCATTTCATAAATTTCAAAACATTTCAATTCTATTTAAAACTTGAAATTCTTTCAACACAAATTGGAAGTTCATTACTTATGTGAAAGCTTTTACTATTTGAAAACAAATAGTTTCATTTCAGAAAAATCCAGTTATATTTACACGAGTTAAACCCCTTGAATTAAAATTCAAATTCCCAAATCAATACCTTTAAAATGGTTTAACCCGTATATAACTTGTACAGCATCTTTAACCCCTAGTTTCAAATCATAGAATTCAATTTCAAACTTGAATTCAATTTTAAATCAAATTATTTAAATTTTCAAAACTCGATTAAGTTATTCAAAATAACTTTTATCTTTGAAATTCCATTTCAAAAGCTTTTCACTTTAAACCCAAATTTCCAATTTCAAAAATCAATTGAAATTAAAATTTCAATTTCAAAACATTGAATTTAAATCATCTGTGATTTAACCGATTTCCACGTGAAATCCATATTTGTGTGTGTATAGTGTAGTCCAGGGGTTTTACACACAATAGTGCAACATCATCAATCACCACAGATATATCAATATCGATAAGCGGTATAATCCACAACGCTTATCTTCATTTACAGTTTCATAGATAAAATAAATTTATCAGTTACAAAGATTCACTATTACAATTCGATGTGGGTTTCGGATAACCAACTGGAATCCGACTCCCTGTCGCATCGAAATTCAAATGTCGTTTACGAGTCAAGGGTTTTCATATTCATATAACAGTATATTCATCACAGATATAACAGCTCAATACAAAGCAATTCATAGCATCATAATCACATAACAGAGATATCAATCCAATATGCAGCATTCAATGAAATTCAAACATCATAAGTAAGGTCAATTAATTATCTGACTAACTTAAATCAGATTAGTCACTAATCCTGGTTAATTACCGGTTAATTACAAATTATTTTGATTAATTAACCTTTAATTAAATATTCTCAAATTAATCACCTTAATTAATTTATCACATTAATTAATTATCCTTTAATTAATTATTGTTCAATCACTTGATTCATCAACCTTTAATCAATAATTAATTTCTTTAAATTACTTCCATTAGGTAATCATCTTTAAGTAATTAATTACCCTCAATTACTTATATTACTTAATTATCCTTAATCACCTTCATTAATTATTAAGTAATTAATATCAAAATCCTTAACTAATCCCATACTTAAATAAAAACAATTATTTAAAAGAATGAGTTAAAAATGTTTAAACTTGAATTTTGTTTAAAGTTTGAAAACTGTTATTGTACCTACTCAAGACAAAACCCGAGTATTCACCCGAGCAACCACTTCATTCCCACGAGGTCAAACTCGAGACCAACTCCATCTTCCCACACACATCATCACCCAGACACACTCGCGAAGAAAATTCCTTCGACCCCAAAACTAAAACTCTGATGCACGCAAATGTCATCGTGCACGTGCACGACGACCACGATCGCCGACGATCCACCCTCCTTCCTCCGACCAGTCAAATCAGTCTCTAGCAACACCACGCAACACACAGATACGAAAAACGAATCGAAGAACAAAATCGAGCAATCAGGTTAAAACATGGATTTCGACCATCACCGAAAATTCCCAATTCGCCGATGATCCCATCACTAGAACCCAAACTGTGACAACCATAGACACCTCTCGAGCCATTGAAACCATTCCCCCCTACGCGACCGAACCCGGTGCGCCACCGATGCCATACCACCTTGACAAAGTCGACCCTTCAATTTCTTCCACTAAACCCTAAATCACTTTCGATAGCTCAACACGATCTTTGGAAAAATATACGCCTATTTTTCCATCAATCTACCATCCTCTAGCCTCCTCCGTACCAAAGATCGAACCACCAGTCATCGCCGATCCTCGGCAATTGACCAAATCCCAGAAATCGTGCATCATTCAATATCTCGGCCAATACACCATTAAAAATTACAAAATCTATTTCTAAATTCATGAATTGGATTCATGATCCAAGTTATACAATCAGATTTTAAAATTATCGTATTTGATTTTTTTTTACAAAATCTTGATTTTACTGTAATCTTAATATTACAGTATATTTGTTAGTTTTAAACACTTAAAATTATTTTTAAAAACAATAACACATTGTTATTATCATTTCCTTTTCAGAAATCAAAGTCTAATATTGATTATACAGGGAGATAGGATCTATTTTGATGATGAAGGTGAACCTATCACTAACAACAGAGCTTAAATGAAAATACACAGAGACCATTTTACAGATATGCTATACTTATATTCACACATTTAAAATCAAGCAAGCATTTTAAACTATATTCCTGCATATGCAACAGATTCCATCACATATTTGTAAACTATTTTTAAGTAAAAGGTTTACTCACAATCAACACATATAAATAGATTAAAGGTTTAAATTAAAGGTTTGCTCACCTGGTAAAGAAGAAGAACAGAGGAGAACTTGAAATGATGTTGAACTGGAAACGCTGAATTTGATCTGATTTGCTCTAAGTTGTTGTTTTAGTTTAAATGATATTTACTTTAGTTTCTCAGCTAGAATGGAATGAAGCTGATATGAGAAGGATGTTGATATAAAGAAATGAAGTTACCAGGTTGATAAATTATCTTGTACAAGTGATATTATTTGGTTTGTACAATTTCTTATTTAATAAACATAGGTCAGAGATCATCTTTATTTAGGAGGCTGAGATGATCTTCAAACACAAATCGAATTGACTTGTTTACTGCTAGGTATGGAAGCATTAAATGCTAATGTACTTAATGTCTACAACCTTACCTTATTTTTATGTATAGATATTATTGCTTTTGCATTCTTTTCTTGCCTGCATCTTATTTTTACTCGGCTGTACAAATGAAGATAGTTGTGTGGCTACATAAATTAGCTTGTACAAACTTATATTTTATTTTGTTTTGTTTGTACACACTATCATTCTCATCTGGTTTTCGTATATTCTTAGATTTTGTTTGCACTGGCATACTTACTTCTCATTTTTGTTTACAACTTTAAACAGTCTACATGCTTTTGTATGTACAGAGATGATTTTGTTTATTTCATGAGGCTTGTACATAGATTTTTATTTGTATGTCTAGTTTGTTTTTGTTTGGTGTATATAGATATAAATCTATAAAAATTATTGTTAAGGTTTAGCAAATGGTTTACTTTGTATTTTATAACTTATATAATTTATCTTATTTATTTTATAAATCCAAATTATTATTAACCATCAATTCTAAATTTTATATGATTTAATATATATTCTACAAAGGATCGGGGAAACTCGCTTCCATCTATCGATTAATTTCACAATTTAATTTAAAAATTAAATTAATTATCAATTTAAATTTATATAAAATTCGGGGTCGTTACAGACTTCCCCCCTTAAAAGAATTTCGTCCTCGAAATTGCCAAGGAGACACAAAGATAGATGAAGAATGTTTCATCAACTCAAACTGAATATTTATTCTGCATTTGGCTTACCAAATCAGAATATCAATAACAGATACAAGAACGAATCTGTTTTAACACTTCACAAAATACTCGAGTTATCCAGATCTACGAAATATACAAGGGCATCGGTTAGTTCAAAGGGATAACTAACTATTCGTAAAACATATCCGGACCCAAAGAATAGATAGATATGTAGATACAATTTCAAAAATTTCAGTTTAAAAACTAAATTATACCTATCAACCATAGCAATCAAAGCAACCAATTCATCCAAACAAACAATTCTGGTCATTTTGGAGTTTACGTCCCATATTCATATATCGAATTTCCTTTTTGGATATACCAGAAACTATCGAAGAATTGAGAAAAGATGACGAACGAAAGAGATTGATAGAGAAAAGATTGTTTCCTTGTTGTTACAGAGTATTGACCATTTCTAGTCGTATTCCCTCTGTCCCCTATCTCATCCTCTTCTTGCAATCATACTCACTATCAGTGGATAGCAAGAGAATTTACTGAGACATTCGAACGGATATCTGAGAATTACTCATTCTAGGGTATACTTCACCCTATCTCTAATGAGCTACTTAATGTGTTAATACTCCTGAGCTAAAGTTCAACCTTCAGCTCTGATACCAAATGTAACGTCACGGACATTTCCGGCAGCAGCGACCGGTAGGCTTTGCAACCATCCCAGCCCCACCGTGGCTTACACTGGCACCTCGCAGTTGCTTTTACGGCCAGCCTCTCGACTGTCACAACCAACCCATCCCACTCAGGGACATGTAGGGGTAAGAGTCTCCCGTTCGCCACCAAACCGCGAAGCGAGAACCCCCTATCATGCTGTAATATAGCAAATGCGATCCATATACGACGTATCATTATTCGGAATGGGTTATACGACACAAAGGTCCTCTCCCGGATAAACCGAATAACGAGCGCAATTAAAAAATCATATGGATACTGGGGTCTCAGTTAAATCACAGCTTAAAGCCCAAAACTTTTCATTCGAATGGTAAAACAAATTACCATTTCCAATCTTTTAAACAAAAAGATTCATTTCAAAAACCTTCAATGGTTTAAACAAATTCCACACTTTTAATCTTTTAAACAAAAAGATTCAATTCACAAAGTTTACCCCGTTCACAAAGATCCATTCATAGATTTTCAAATCGATTTCCATTTCAATTTGAATTAACTCGTTCGGTCTTTGAATCAAAGACTCATTTCATAAATTTCAAAACATTTCAATTCTATTTAAAACTTGAAATTCTTTCAACACAAATTGGAAGTTCATTACTTATGTGAAAGCTTTTACTATTTGAAAACAAATAGTTTCATTTCAGAAAAATCCAGTTATATTTACACGAGTTAAACCCCTTGAATTAAAATTCAAATTCCCAAATCAATACCTTTAAAATGGTTTAACCCGTATATAACTTGTACAGCATCTTTAACCCCTAGTTTCAAATCATAGAATTCAATTTCAAACTTGAATTCAATTTTAAATCAAATTATTTAAATTTTCAAAACTCGATTAAGTTATTCAAAATAACTTTTATCTTTGAAATTCCATTTCAAAAGCTTTTCACTTTAAACCCAAATTTCCAATTTCAAAAATCAATTGAAATTAAAATTTCAATTTCAAAACATTGAATTTAAATCATCTGTGATTTAACCGATTTCCACGTGAAATCCATATTTGTGTGTGTATAGTGTAGTCCAGGGGTTTTACACACAATAGTGCAACATCATCAATCACCACAGATATATCAATATCGATAAGCGGTATAATCCACAACGCTTATCTTCATTTACAGTTTCATAGATAAAATAAATTTATCAGTTACAAAGATTCACTATTACAATTCGATGTGGGTTTCGGATAACCAACTGGAATCCGACTCCCTGTCGCATCGAAATTCAAATGTCGTTTACGAGTCAAGGGTTTTCATATTCATATAACAGTATATTCATCACAGATATAACAGCTCAATACAAAGCAATTCATAGCATCATAATCACATAACAGAGATATCAATCCAATATGCAGCATTCAATGAAATTCAAACATCATAAGTAAGGTCAATTAATTATCTGACTAACTTAAATCAGATTAGTCACTAATCCTGGTTAATTACCGGTTAATTACAAATTATTTTGATTAATTAACCTTTAATTAAATATTCTCAAATTAATCACCTTAATTAATTTATCACATTAATTAATTATCCTTTAATTAATTATTGTTCAATCACTTGATTCATCAACCTTTAATCAATAATTAATTTCTTTAAATTACTTCCATTAGGTAATCATCTTTAAGTAATTAATTACCCTCAATTACTTATATTACTTAATTATCCTTAATCACCTTCATTAATTATTAAGTAATTAATATCAAAATCCTTAACTAATCCCATACTTAAATAAAAACAATTATTTAAAAGAATGAGTTAAAAATGTTTAAACTTGAATTTTGTTTAAAGTTTGAAAACTGTTATTGTACCTACTCAAGACAAAACCCGAGTATTCACCCGAGCAACCACTTCATTCCCACGAGGTCAAACTCGAGACCAACTCCATCTTCCCACACACATCATCACCCAGACACACTCGCGAAGAAAATTCCTTCGACCCCAAAACTAAAACTCTGATGCACGCAAATGTCATCGTGCACGTGCACGACGACCACGATCGCCGACGATCCACCCTCCTTCCTCCGACCAGTCAAATCAGTCTCCAGCAACACCACGCAACACACAGATACGAAAAACGAATCGAAGAACAAAATCGAGCAATCAGGTTAAAACATGGATTTCGACCATCACCGAAAATTCCCAATTCGCCGATGATCCCATCACTAGAACCCAAACTGTGACAACCATAGACACCTCTCGAGCCATTGAAACCATTCCCCCCTACGCGACCGAACCCGGTGCGCCACCGATGCCATACCACCTTGACAAAGTCGACCCTTCAATTTCTTCCACTAAACCCTAAATCACTTTCGATAGCTCAACACGATCTTTGGAAAAATATACGCCTATTTTTCCATCAATCTACCATCCTCTAGCCTCCTCCGTACCAAAGATCGAACCACCAGTCATCGCCGATCCTCGGCAATTGACCAAATCCCAGAAATCGTGCATCATTCAATATCTCGGCCAATACACCATTAAAAATTACAAAATCTATTTCTAAATTCATGAATTGGATTCATGATCCAAGTTATACAATCAGATTTTAAAATTATCGTATTTGATTTTTTTTTACAAAATCTTGATTTTACTGTAATCTTAATATTACAGTATATTTGTTAGTTTTAAACACTTAAAATTATTTTTAAAAACAATAACACATTGTTATTATCATTTCCTTTTCAGAAATCAAAGTCTAATATTGATTATACAGGGAGATAGGATCTATTTTGATGATGAAGGTGAACCTATCACTAACAACAGAGCTTAAATGAAAATACACAGAGACCATTTTACAGATATGCTATACTTATATTCACACATTTAAAATCAAGCAAGCATTTTAAACTATATTCCTGCATATGCAACAGATTCCATCACATATTTGTAAACTATTTTTAAGTAAAAGGTTTACTCACAATCAACACATATAAATAGATTAAAGGTTTAAATTAAAGGTTTGCTCACCTGGTAAAGAAGAAGAACAGAGGAGAACTTGAAATGATGTTGAACTGGAAACGCTGAATTTGATCTGATTTGCTCTAAGTTGTTGTTTTAGTTTAAATGATATTTACTTTAGTTTCTCAGCTAGAATGGAATGAAGCTGATATGAGAAGGATGTTGATATAAAGAAATGAAGTTACCAGGTTGATAAATTATCTTGTACAAGTGATATTATTTGGTTTGTACAATTTCTTATTTAATAAACATAGGTCAGAGATCATCTTTATTTAGGAGGCTGAGATGATCTTCAAACACAAATCGAATTGACTTGTTTACTGCTAGGTATGGAAGCATTAAATGCTAATGTACTTAATGTCTACAACCTTACCTTATTTTTATGTATAGATATTATTGCTTTTGCATTCTTTTCTTGCCTGCATCTTATTTTTACTCGGCTGTACAAATGAAGATAGTTGTGTGGCTACATAAATTAGCTTGTACAAACTTATATTTTATTTTGTTTTGTTTGTACACACTATCATTCTCATCTGGTTTTCGTATATTCTTAGATTTTGTTTGCACTGGCATACTTACTTCTCATTTTTGTTTACAACTTTAAACAGTCTACATGCTTTTGTATGTACAGAGATGATTTTGTTTATTTCATGAGGCTTGTACATAGATTTTTATTTGTATGTCTAGTTTGTTTTTGTTTGGTGTATATAGATATAAAGCTATAAAAATTATTGTTAAGGTTTAGCAAATGGTTTACTTTGTATTTTATAACTTATATAATTTATCTTATTTATTTTATAAATCCAAATTATTATTAACCATCAATTCTAAATTTTATATGATTTAATATATATTCTACAAAGGATCGGGGAAACTCGCTTCCATCTATCGATTAATTTCACAATTTAATTTAAAAATTAAATTAATTATCAATTTAAATTTATATAAAATTCGGGGTCGTTACAGACTTCCCCCCTTAAAAGAATTTCGTCCTCGAAATTGCCAAGGAGACACAAAGATAGATGAAGAATGTTTCATCAACTCAAACTGAATATTTATTCTGCATTTGGCTTACCAAATCAGAATATCAATAACAGATACAAGAACGAATCTGTTTTAACACTTCACAAAATACTCGAGTTATCCAGATCTACGAAATATACAAGGGCATCGGTTAGTTCAAAGGGATAACTAACTATTCGTAAAACATATCCGGACCCAAAGAATAGATAGATATGTAGATACAATTTCAAAAATTTCAGTTTAAAAACTAAATTATACCTATCAACCATAGCAATCAAAGCAACCAATTCATCCAAACAAACAATTCTGGTCATTTTGGAGTTTACGTCCCATATTCATATATCGAATTTCCTTTTTGGATATACCAGAAACTATCGAAGAATTGAGAAAAGATGACGAACGAAAGAGATTGATAGAGAAAAGATTGTTTCCTTGTTGTTACAGAGTATTGACCATTTCTAGTCGTATTCCCTCTGTCCCCTATCTCATCCTCTTCTTGCAATCATACTCACTATCAGTGGATAGCAAGAGAATTTACTGAGACATTCGAACGGATATCTGAGAATTACTCATTCTAGGGTATACTTCACCCTATCTCTAATGAGCTACTTAATGTGTTAATACTCCTGAGCTAAAGTTCAACCTTCAGCTCTGATACCAAATGTAACGTCACGGACATTTCCGGCAGCAGCGACCGGTAGGCTTTGCAACCATCCCAGCCCCACCGTGGCTTACACTGGCACCTCACAGTTGCTTTTACGGCCAGCCTCTCGACTGTCACAACCAACCCATCCCACTCAGGGACATGTAGGGGTAAGAGTCTCCCGTTCGCCACCAAACCGCGAAGCGAGAACCCCCTATCATGCTGTAATATAGCAAATGCGATCCATATACGACGTATCATTATTCGGAATGGGTTATACGACACAAAGGTCCTCTCCCGGATAAACCGAATAACGAGCGCAATTAAAAAATCATATGGATACTGGGGTCTCAGTTAAATCACAGCTTAAAGCCCAAAACTTTTCATTCGAATGGTAAAACAAATTACCATTTCCAATCTTTTAAACAAAAAGATTCATTTCAAAAACCTTCAATGGTTTAAACAAATTCCACACTTTTAATCTTTTAAACAAAAAGATTCAATTCACAAAGTTTACCCCGTTCACAAAGATCCATTCATAGATTTTCAAATCGATTTCCATTTCAATTTGAATTAACTCGTTCGGTCTTTGAATCAAAGACTCATTTCATAAATTTCAAAACATTTCAATTCTATTTAAAACTTGAAATTCTTTCAACACAAATTGGAAGTTCATTACTTATGTGAAAGCTTTTACTATTTGAAAACAAATAGTTTCATTTCAGAAAAATCCAGTTATATTTACACGAGTTAAACCCCTTGAATTAAAATTCAAATTCCCAAATCAATACCTTTAAAATGGTTTAACCCGTATATAACTTGTACAGCATCTTTAACCCCTAGTTTCAAATCATAGAATTCAATTTCAAACTTGAATTCAATTTTAAATCAAATTATTTAAATTTTCAAAACTCGATTAAGTTATTCAAAATAACTTTTATCTTTGAAATTCCATTTCAAAAGCTTTTCACTTTAAACCCAAATTTCCAATTTCAAAAATCAATTGAAATTAAAATTTCAATTTCAAAACATTGAATTTAAATCATCTGTGATTTAACCGATTTCCACGTGAAATCCATATTTGTGTGTGTATAGTGTAGTCCAGGGGTTTTACACACAATAGTGCAACATCATCAATCACCACAGATATATCAATATCGATAAGCGGTATAATCCACAACGCTTATCTTCATTTACAGTTTCATAGATAAAATAAATTTATCAGTTACAAAGATTCACTATTACAATTCGATGTGGGTTTCGGATAACCAACTGGAATCCGACTCCCTGTCGCATCGAAATTCAAATGTCGTTTACGAGTCAAGGGTTTTCATATTCATATAACAGTATATTCATCACAGATATAACAGCTCAATACAAAGCAATTCATAGCATCATAATCACATAACAGAGATATCAATCCAATATGCAGCATTCAATGAAATTCAAACATCATAAGTAAGGTCAATTAATTATCTGACTAACTTAAATCAGATTAGTCACTAATCCTGGTTAATTACCGGTTAATTACAAATTATTTTGATTAATTAACCTTTAATTAAATATTCTCAAATTAATCACCTTAATTAATTTATCACATTAATTAATTATCCTTTAATTAATTATTGTTCAATCACTTGATTCATCAACCTTTAATCAATAATTAATTTCTTTAAATTACTTCCATTAGGTAATCATCTTTAAGTAATTAATTACCCTCAATTACTTATATTACTTAATTATCCTTAATCACCTTCATTAATTATTAAGTAATTATTATCAAAATCCTTAACTAATCCCATACTTAAATAAAAACAATTATTTAAAAGAATGAGTTAAAAATGTTTAAACTTGAATTTTGTTTAAAGTTTGAAAACTGTTATTGTACCTACTCAAGACAAAACCCGAGTATTCACCCGAGCAACCACTTCATTCCCACGAGGTCAAACTCGAGACCAACTCCATCTTCCCACACACATCATCACCCAGACACACTCGCGAAGAAAATTCCTTCGACCCCAAAACTAAAACTCTGATGCACGCAAATGTCATCGTGCACGTGCACGACGACCACGATCGCCGACGATCCACTCTCCTTCCTCCGACCAGTCGAATTAGTCTCCAGCAACACCACGCAACACACAAATACGAAAAACGAATCGAAGAACAAAATCGAGCAATCAGGTTAAAACATGGATTTCGACCATCACTGAAAATTCCCAATTCGCCGATGATCCCATCACTAGAACCCAAACTGTGACAACCATAGACACCTCTCGAGCCATTGAAACCATTCCCCCCTACGCGACCGAACCCGGTGCGCCACCGATGCCGTACCACCTTGACAAAGTCGACCCTTCAATTTCTTCCACTAAACCCTAAATCACTTTCGATAGCTCAACACGATCTTTGGAAAAATATACGCCTATTTTTCCATCAATCTACCATCCTCTAGCCTCCTCCGTACCAAAGATCGAACCACCAGTCATCGCCGATCCTCGGCAATTGACCAAATCCCAGAAATCGTGCATCATTCAATATCTCGGCCAATACACCATTAAAAATTACAAAATCTATTTCTAAATTCATGAATTGGATTCACGATCCAAGTTATACAATCAGATTTTAAAATTATCGTATTTGATTTTTTTTTACAAAATCTTGATTTTACTGTAATCTTAATATTACAGTATATTTGTTAGTTTTAAACACTTAAAATTATTTTTAAAAACAATAACACATTGTTATTATCATTTCCTTTTCAGAAATCAAAGTCTAATATTGATTATACAGGGAGATAGGATCTATTTTGATGATGAAGGTGAACCTATCACTAACAACAGAGCTTAAATGAAAATACACAGAGACCATTTTACAGATATGCTATACTTATATTCACACATTTAAAATCAAGCAAGCATTTTAAACTATATTCCTGCATATGCAACAGATTCCATCACATATTTGTAAACTATTTTTAAGTAAAAGGTTTACTCACAATCAACACATATAAATAGATTAAAGGTTTAAATTAAAGGTTTGCTCACCTGGTAAAGAAGAAGAACAGAGGAGAACTTGAAATGATGTTGAACTGGAAACGCTGAATTTGATCTGATTTGCTCTAAGTTGTTGTTTTAGTTTAAATGATATTTACTTTAGTTTCTCAGCTAGAATGGAATGAAGCTGATATGAGAAGGATGTTGATATAAAGAAATGAAGTTACCAGGTTGATAAATTATCTTGTACAAGTGATATTATTTGGTTTGTACAATTTCTTATTTAATAAACATAGGTCAGAGATCATCTTTATTTAGGAGGCTGAGATGATCTTCAAACACAAATCGAATTGACTTGTTTACTGCTAGGTATGGAAGCATTAAATGCTAATGTACTTAATGTCTACAACCTTACCTTATTTTTATGTATAGATATTATTGCTTTTGCATTCTTTTCTTGCCTGCATCTTATTTTTACTCGGCTGTACAAATGAAGATAGTTGTGTGGCTACATAAATTAGCTTGTACAAACTTATATTTTATTTTGTTTTGTTTGTACACACTATCATTCTCATCTGGTTTTCGTATATTCTTAGATTTTGTTTGCACTGGCATACTTACTTCTCATTTTTGTTTACAACTTTAAACAGTCTACATGCTTTTGTATGTACAGAGATGATTTTGTTTATTTCATGAGGCTTGTACATAGATTTTTATTTGTATGTCTAGTTTGTTTTTGTTTGGTGTATATAGATATAAAGCTATAAAAATTATTGTTAAGGTTTAGCAAATGGTTTACTTTGTATTTTATAACTTATATAATTTATCTTATTTATTTTATAAATCCAAATTATTATTAACCATCAATTCTAAATTTTATATGATTTAATATATATTCTACAAAGGATCGGGGAAACTCGCTTCCATCTATCGATTAATTTCACAATTTAATTTAAAAATTAAATTAATTATCAATTTAAATTTATATAATGCTGTAGTTGCTGAAGTAAATTTAAAGGCAAAAAACTTAATAAAGGCCTATTACAGCAGTTCTGTAAATGTTGTAGTGGTCTGCTGTCTTTGCTGAATTTAATTGAAACCTTTAATTTGAAACCTGAGCTATTACAGCATTTCTGGAAATGCTATCTTTGCTGTTTTAAACTAAATTTCAACTAAACTGAGATTTAACATCAGTTTTAAAATGCTGTCTTTGCTGAATTAAAATGTTTTCAAGAATAACTTATAACCGTTTTTTCTGAATGCTGTGAAAGGCTGAAATTTTCAATGTTTATGGTTTTAACTTAGTAAATGAACTCAGAATAGTTAAAAACTTTGGAAATTGAATACTTGTTTTGAAAGTATAATAATTACACTTTTAAATGGTTTAGATGAATTATTTTGATTGAAATATAAACTATTTAAAAGGTGACTTGAAATGATAATAAATGAATGATATCTTTGAATTTAAAAGGTATTTAAAGTTGAATATTTGGATTTGAACTCAAATAAATGAAGTTTTGAAATGATATGATGTTTTGATATATTAAAATGATTTGAAATGAAGTTTTTGAAAGGATATGATATTTTGATATATTGAAATGATTTGAAATGAAGTTTTGAAATGATATGATATTTTAAATATATTGAAATGGTTTGGAATTGATTTAATCTTTATTTTGATAAAGATTTGGATTTGAAATGATATTCTATTTTGAAGTATAAAATATTATTTTAAAATTATAACCACGGGTTATAATAACGATTGGTTGTTAAAGAGACCGGGATCGGATATGGACATACTCTCTTTCGATACCGAAAACCACTTTGACAACTGTGTACCCAGTGGAGTTTTCAGAATGAAGTAGGATGGTGGCGACGATCCTAAGGTATATACGTGGACCCAACTCCCGTGAGTTGGCATAAGGTGGCTAAAACAGGAGCGATCGACGGGCCAATGAGGTAGCACCTCTGATCGGACACACTTCTTCGATACCATTCTATTACTTTGTGATTGATTGGGTGCACCCCTTGATTTGGGAGTGATGTTCGAGGTGGGCGGTAGTGGCTGCTATGCGTCACCACCAGTCCGGATGCGTAATTGGTATATCTACCCTGGCATTGCCTTGAGTGCCGTGTCACCTACCATATCGAGCTTTACTACGAGTTTCTATTTGTGTCGTACCTATGGAGTATCTTCTCATAGCCTTTCGAGGTATGCAGGTACTGTATAGACTATTGGCATTATTCGTGTTAAGAGGAATATTGGGTCACTCCATAATTCTATTTTAAAGTATGTTTATTTTATAATTAGACATTATTATAATAGCGAATATTACTACATAGTAGATAGTTTAACGGATCCTTAAAGAATGGGTGATCCCAAGCATTCTTTAAGTTACTTGTACTTTTATTACAGTTCACTTGAGTTGGTTTACATTGTATAAGTATGTATGTCCTGACTCAAGTGTTTTGTGTTTTTCTTTACGCTCGGTTCAGACTGAGTGATAGAGCATTAGAGACTCACCTTTGGAGCTGGAGTTTTGCTTTGAAGAACCAAATATCTATTCATTTTGTTATATAGTTGATTCCAGTTGTATTCTGAGCCGTACCTGATTATCATACTGTCACTCCTGTTGTATCTTAGTATTCCAATTGTATCTTACTTAACTCTGATGTATTTATATAGTAGCTTCATGAACTACTATTTCTTTGTTTCCGCTGCATTATATTACTCTGTATCTGTGATCTGTGATTATTTTATTTACTGTATATGATGAGTTTGCCAAATTTTTATTTACAATGCGGTATTTTAAGCAATTCAAGTTCGACATGTGCGGATGCGAATGGTTGAAAGTATCGGGTCGTTACAGTTGGTATCAGAGCTCTGGTTTTAGGCAAACTCAGCATATAGGGTAAATTTAATTACAGAATCACCTTCGGTCGAACTTGAATTCCTTCTTCTTCGATTCGGTTTCCTTGGAATTTTGGAACGTTCCCTTCGGTTCCAAAGTCCATTCTTGTCCACCCCTATTCGTGTCTTCTTGATTCTGGAGTGTCCCATAACTCCACTCTGAATAATCTTTCTAATGAATTGGCGGTCCCGCCAATATTCTAATGACTTGTAAAGGGGTGAAACTTCTTTACAAAAAGCATTGATTCACCGATAACTTTTGTATCCTTGGTTTACAATGCTACTATCTCTTGCTATGCCTGAATTCTATCTCTTGAGAGCAAAGGTAGATTTACCCCAGAAAATCCACATCGATCTTATTCATTAAGTCACGGTTGACCTGGTTAAGGTTGCCCGCGATATCTATAGGCTTACTCATCTTCCTATTCTGTTATTTAATCGTCTTATCTTTGTCTCCAATTTATCTTCAAAACAGAATTCTCTTTAATTTGAGTCCATCAATTTGAATCCCTATTCTTATTTTGAAATGTTAATCTTGTATTTGAAAATTCTATATTTTAAAGTTGTTTATATTGTGTTGTTTGAGTTGTTGATGTTGATTTGGGTTTCCGATCAGTTCGTCTGATCAACGCTATCGATAGGATCTCCAAAACACTTGAATAGAGCAAACTGACGTAATATGGTTTTTAAATTTAGTAGATAGATAAATTTTGTATAATTATAATATGTATAAGGATAATTTTCTAAATTTTGATAATTAATTGAATTGGGTGTTAAGAAATAATATTTAACTTTGCATGTAATTTGTAACCATTGGCTTTAGTCTCATATCTAAATAATTAAACATGGTTATAAATTAATTTGGAAATTTAAATGGATTTAAATCAAGAGAATTTAATTTCCGATGATTTCGAACTTTGTTTTGAAAGTTTTAAAAGAATATATTATTTAAAGGTATTTCTAGTAGAAATTGTTTCAAAGGATTTTAATTTGTAAATCAGTGCTCTTATCTTTGTCGCTGGAAAATAATTTCGGTGATGACTGCAGCATCATCGACATTCATTTTCGGGTTTCGAAGTGAAGAGACCATCATGTAGCTTTGCTACAGTTTTTCTTTGGAAAATTTAATTGATTTTAAATTCTAAATATGACTTGACTTATAATATATATTGATATATGATTTAAATTTGATTTGATATATTGTGTATGTATATATATATTCATTTATTTCTAAATAGTTTGAAGATAATCAGAAATTTAATTCTTAAATTTTATCTTATCGGATAATTTTAATCATAAAGGTTTGAATAAATATTTAAACTTTAATAATTGAAATTGAAGAATTTATTTGTATAATATTCTATTACATTCCAATATAACTTACCTAAATTATTCAGAAGTTGAATATGTAATTGGAAAATATACAAAATAAAGAGAAATTTTATAAATAAAACTTACGTGGTTATAATAAATGTTATACACTTAAATTTTATTTATAAAGGATCAATAGAGGTAAATGGAGAAAAAGGGTTAATTGAATAATTTACAATATGTTGATATTTAAATGAAATTATAAATAAATTGGAATAGTTATAATAAGTGAAATACACTTAATATATATAGGATTTGATATATTAAGTGGAATAAAGAAGGTTGAAATTTAATGAATAAAGATGAAATATAATAAGTGATTGTTCAAATTCATGACTTTATAAATTGTTGATTTGATGATGAGATAATGTTATTTAAAAATAATTAAGATTTATTTAACTTAAGTGAAATCAAATGGATTAAATTAATTATTAATGTAAGTTGAAATTTTCATGGTTTTAAATTTGGTATCTTATTCTGTTTTCCAATCTATTTTCTTTCTGGTTGTTTCCATTCTCCTACCTTCTAAGTAGGAAATCAAATTCGAATTGGTTAGCCTTGGAGCTACTGTTCTCCTTCAGCTTGATCTTGCCTCTGATTTTCACCAACTCAGGGTTGCTGAGGAAAGTATTTCCGAGACTTCTTTCCATACTAATAATGGTTTTTCTATGAATAGTTAGTCATGCATTTTGGTTTGACTAATGCTCCTGCTTTCTTTATTGATTTGATGAATCGTGTTTTTCGTATTGTACTTAATAAGTTTGTCCTAGTCTTTCTTTCTTTCTCTTTTTCCTTCATCACTTAACTTTTCTATCTCTTATGTGGTTCTTACTTCTCCCTATTCTGAATCTGAGCACTGCTTACCATCCACAGACCGACGGTCAAACGGAAAGGGTGAATCAGATTCTTGATGATCTTTTTCATGTTTGTGTTCTTGATTCTGGAGGATCTTGGGAAGATCATCTCCACCTTGTTAAACTTACCTATAACAACAGTTATCAGGTATAATTTCAATCTTCTTGTCATCTTGTCTTAATCTTATTTCATTTTTACCTTTTCTGTGCTTTCCCGTACCTCATTCCTTTTCGGGGACGAAAAGTTTTGAGTGGGGGAGAGTGTAACAACCCTGTATTTTGTGATTATTTTAATTACTTTAATTTAATTTCCTGATTTAAAAACTTTATTTTATTCATTTAAATTAGATAATTTTGTTATTTTAAATATTAATTTTGATTTTTATGTGAATTATAATTCCAAACAAGAATAAATAGAGTATTTTCGAGAAATGTGAATTTTGGTCATTATGGTCAAACTTTACTTTTAATTTAAAATTTTAAAAGTTTAAATTTTTAAATTTTATCTTTTATTATGAAAGTAAATAAAATTTCAAGAATACTGCTTTTTGTTTCGTTGAAATCTGATTTATAATGTGAAAGTTATGTCGTTTTAGATATTTTGTGTAATTTGTTGTATTTAACAAAATTGTTTATTTTAAATTATATAAATAATATTTTATTTGGTCATGTAATGTTCTAAATTATATGTATATGGGTAAATAACATGCTATGTATATATTTTAGTTTTAAAAACATTTTAAAAGTGTAATTGACATTTTCAAATGCTAGTTGTATTCTGTTTATAAATTTTTAATTCCTAGTTTCAAATAATTAAAGTAATTCTTTATTTATCTTCCTATTTTCTTAAGAACTTATTTATTCTCATTCCTACTTTATTTTGTTTCTCATCTTATTCTATTTATTGGACTTTTATTTGTTTTAAAGTGAAATAGAAATTTTATAAGGCTAGTGATATTTATTTGTAATTTTCATGTCCTATTTCCAATTTTTAAACATTTTCTTTAGTTCTTTTCTATATTCTCTAAATTAAATTATTTATTCCACTTTGCAAATACTTTAGAAATTATTTTCTTTCAAAATTTTGTTTTAGAATATTTTTAAAATGAAGTAAATAATTTTCCAAAGTCAATGGTGATTTATTTGTAATTTCTAGACCCTGTTTCAATTTTTAAGCAATTTCTTATATTCTTTTCTCATTTTCTTTAAAATTAATTATTTATTTTATTTTATATTACTTTGTTTCAGTTTTAAAAAGTAAATTACTAATTTTATATTTGTTTTATTTGATTTATTGAAAAGGGAATATGAAGAGTTTAAAAAGACTTTTAGAACTTAAGGACCTTTCATTAGCCTAGTCTTTCCATTTTCCTTTGACCTTTCGTTTCTTTTTTTTGTTTAGCCGTGCATTCCTCTTGACATTCACGTGAAAAACCTTCCCATCATCTCATTTTCACGGCTATTCTCATTTGAGAAAAAAAATTAGTTAATGGCTTCCATTCTCTTCTTTTCTTCTTCATCTTCCCTTTGATTTTTGCCTTCCCCTTGAACAAAACATCACAAACTTTGCAAAAATTCCACCAAAAACATGCTTAGCCCAAGCTAGCTTCTTCACCACCAACATACATCACCTTGGCCACCTCCTATTACTCCACCACCACCTAGATACCACCACTACCCATCACTTTAGCCTCTGTCCAGATCTGACCTGACTTGTACAAGCCATGGCCGAGCCATAGACCCATGTAGCCGAGCCCAAAAAGTTCACCAAAACTCCACTTTGCCTAGTCCATTGACCTTCCATGCTTTGTAACCTCCAAGACCATTTGTGTAACAACCCGACTTTTTCTCCACAAAAAGTCGCATCGTTAATTAAGAAAGAAAGAGATAGAAAAAGAAAAGATAGAAAAGAAGAAAGAACAACACATCAGAATCTCACAGCGGAACGAATAAAATATAATATATCACATAAAATATTGCATAGTATCATATTACATCAGAGTACACAATTTATACATCACAGAATAGACAGTTATAAACTTCTGTCTATTATACAACACAAGTACACCAGTACAATACAGACTAATACAAACACAGCGGAAACTCTATATATCTACTCGCTGAAGCCTCCTGCTTCACAGCTCCTCCAGAATTCGTTAAGATTATCCTGAATCCCTTGACTACTCAATACAATATTGAGTACCCAAGAGTTTAATAAAACAGAAAATAAACACTTGGGTCAGACATGGGTCTGGTGTGAGTAAACGGTTTAAATTGCTTAACTTTGAAAACCTTTGAAAACAAAAGTATCACGTAAGACTTCCCACAAATAAACATGGATAAGTTTTTACCTTACGCTAACTAAAACATTTGATAGGAAATCCGATTGTATTATAATAGGGTCTAGGGTTTTCAAGTAAAATACAGAAATAGCTGAAATGCTTACATCTCACATTCCAACATAGTTGGGCACAACTAATACGTACGGCACTTATTGGAGTTTGGATTCCATACAATGGCAGGGCTACTAGGGTACCGCCCGTCACAGTACGTGGCCTAGATCACCGTACCGAGGAGTACGCCCGCTCCCCTGCAACACAAAGCCGGAACCATCCCTTACTGGATAATCCCGAACAAGACAATCCCGTAGTTGGTGCGACCAACCACACACTAAGCCGAATAAAAGAAAAGGGACCTCTAGACAGGGATCTATCTTGCTCTCAGTGGGTGCTACCCACGAAACCTTGCTGCACCTCCCCTGTTTTAGCCATTCCTGGTTGATGAGGCTTGAGGTTACGATTACCTTTAATCAGAACATATCACTTAGAATGCTCATCGTCCGCCTGACGATGTGCTGAAAGCATTCAATCCATACAAGTTCGTTCCGGGTTCGAACGAAACCGAAGGCATTATCTCGTTACACTCGTTTTGGAATCACCCTCAGAGTTAACGACAATAACCCTTGCACTCTGAATCTTCATCTTCACTTGAGATTCACGACCTATCGTAAATTTGGATCGATGTGGTATTCGGGTCTCCAGACCTGGAAATCCGGTATACGGAAACCCAATCCCGGTCTCATCGAAATCCAAAGCGTATCTTTTAAGGCCAAGTTGTTTTAAAGGTTAAAACAATTTAATTTATTATCTTTATTCACAAAGGAAGATAATTCACAACAGATAATCAACATTATCAGATAATCCATACAATTCAACTAACATCCATATCATACAGCATATATCTCATCAGAGATATCAATCAATGCCAAGTATTCAATACTATCACCATTCATAAGTAATGATTTATATATTCTTTTAATTAATTTAAAGAATTAAATTAATTACTTCATTTTATAAATCCTTCTTACTTAACCATTAATTAATTACAATTTAATTAAATAATTATCTTCTAATATTTCATTTCAATTAATCATCTTTGATTAATTATCTTTTAATTATATCCAAGTAATTTATCTTTAATTAATTATTTAAATTAATTATCCTTAACCACTTATAGTAATTAAATTTTAATTACTTCATTAATTAATTTACTAAAATTAATTAACTTAATCAACTATAATTAATTACATTAATCCTTAATTAATTACATTGATTAATTACTTCATTTATTAATTATTACTTAATTAATCAATTCTTAATTACATCATTAATTATATTAATTAATGATCCTTAATTACAACTTAATTATTAATTACTTAATTAAATTAATTACATTAAGTAATTAACCTTTAATTAAACAACATTTATTAATCACCCTTGATTAATCTTCAATCAGTAATTAATTACCCTTAATTACTTTCATTAACTAAATTAATTACTCCTTAATTAATTTCTTAATTAATCCCTTGATTAATTATTCAAAGTAATTAACTCAAATTACTTCTATTAATAAAATCATTTATTCAACTAATTACTTCCAGTAATTATATATTATTTACTTCCCTAAATAATCACACCTTAACAATTACATTAAGTAATTATTATTAAGCCATCTCTTGATTATCCTAAATTAATTAAACTTAATTAATTAACTTAACTAAATCAAATTAACTTCAATTAATTACAATAAGTAATTAATTCTTAATTACTTCCAATAATTAATCTCTTTATTTACTTTTATTAATTCATTTATCTTTAATCATTTAAAACCTATATTAATTAAAGATAATTCATTTATCTTAAGTAAACACTAATGCACCATTTAAATCTTATTAAATTCAACTTGAATTTAGTTTACACAAAATCATTTCTTCTTGATTTATCAAAAATTAAATACACTTGTCTTAATTACAACATTAAGTTTATTAAAATAAACCTTTTTAAAAAGAAAGATTATATATCTTTATAATTTAAAATTCTCTTAAACTTAGTTAATTTCAAAAATATTTTAACTAATTTCTAACTTAAATAAACAAGTTTTATTTTAAAAAGAAATTGATTTGGAAATTATTTAAACTTGATTAAATTTAAAATTTTAAACTCGTTATATAACCCAGAACGAAAATACTCGAGCAAAACACTCAAATACCCGAGCCTTACCCGCGTTACTCGCTCTCATCCCTGCTCCGAGTCACACGCTCAACATCCCCGAGTTCGACCCTGAGAATTTTCCTTCTTCCCCATTTCAACAAACCCAGATAAAACAACCCAACCCAACGTGCACGTGCACGACAACTCCGGCCCCCTCCGATCAACGCCTCCAGCTTCTCCAAGTCGACAACCATTTCCCTGACCCACCTGGCCACCCCGATCATCGATATCACCATCGAAACGAAATTTGAACATATCGTTCGAAAAACTGGAACCCACCACATCGGAATTTCTTTCCTCGCCGCCGATCCCAGCTTCGATCATCCACGCCAACCCGATCGAAACTTCGTCATCATCCCACGCATCGATTCCCCCTATCGCGATCGACCACGATCTTCCCACGGCATCGCCATCAATTCGAAAACAACATCGACTAAACTGCTCTTCGAACCCTACTCCTCCCTTCCATGGCCACCATGGTCAATGATAAATTTTCCGACCATTTTTCCAGAGTTCGTCAACACATTGGCCACCTTCGACAACAACTTCCACTTTTATTTCAACGCCGATTGCCAGAAATCAACGAAAATACCCAATTTGATCAACTCAGAATTTCTCACGAATTACTAAACTAAAAATCTTGGAATGACTCTCTAAAATCATCATTTTCTAATTCGAATCTGGTTATGAAAATCAAACAGGAATTTATGATCATCAAAATTTGACTAATATATGATTTCTACTGTAATTTATCATTTTTGAAAAGGTTACTTAATATAAATTTTTGAAACCATTTTTACAATTGATTTTATAGTCTTACAATCAAATTTTATTTAGAGATCGAAGCCTAAAAAGAATTAGAGAAAGAGAATTTGGATTTTGAATATATTTTTGAAACTTAAAATCAACAGCAGAGGCAAATTCGCCTGTTCCCAGACATGCATACTCAAATTGTACACATTGATATACATACAAGCATAATATATATTCATACAAACATTTCCACAACTAACTTCAGGTTTAAATCACATGCATTAGGTTATGTGATCAAATTCAGATGGGTTTACTCACTTTTTAAAAACAGAGAACAGGATAGACATATACATTCATATTCATATGCACAGATATTCATATATATGCATTCATTCACATCATAACATATTCAACCATATTCACAGCAATTCATCACATGCATTTATATAACAACATATTTTTAAAAACTGTTTTTAAGTTGAGATGTTTACTCACTTTTTAAAAACAGAGAACATATGTTGTTCCAGACTGCATGTTTGGGTCATCAACTTGCACCCTCAACTCCTGCTGTTCCCTAGGCGCCATCCGCCTAAGAGGCATCACAACAGGTCTGGCTCCTTCAACTAGATCTATACGAAACTCGATCTCTCTATGCGGCGGCAACCCTTTGACTTCGTCAAAGACATCCTCGAATCTATTTGCGATCGGCACTAAAGACAGTCCATCCCGTGGAACAACTAGCGAATACATGAAGCTCATGAAGACGCCTTCCTCATGCTTACATCGTATCACAATCTTTCGCCCTTCCACATTCTCGACTGTCACCTCCAGCCTCTCACAATCAACCTTAGCCGCATACTTCCTAAGTCAGTCCATACCCAAAATAATTCCGAACCCCGCAAAGTTCAGAACAAAACAATCACAAACAAAAGAGCAACCATGACTCGATACAACTAGACCACGGCATAACATACACAAACAAGACGAACCCCCAACTGGATTAGTCACAACCAATGGCCTATCAACAATATCCGGTTCCAAACCTAACCGGCCTACTAGTTCATTACAAACAAACGAGTGCGACGCTCCAGTATCAAACAGAACTCTAACTGGAACACCACATAGGAAAAGAGTACCTTGAACAACCACACTTTTTCCCTTCTCTTCAGCAGTAGGAGCTTTCGAAGACGACGGAACAGCTCCTAAAGCATAGGCTTGCACAATCTGCCTGTCCTTCCTTGGTTCTGGACAATTCTTCCTGAAATGTCCCGGCTTGTCACAGTTGTGACACTTCATCGGTGCCTTCGGATTCTTACAATCCTTAGAGAAATGGCCCTTCTGCTGACAATTGTAGCAAGTCACCTCGCCTTTCGGCTTCTTCTGGCCATCCTTACCCTTCTGCTGCTGCTGCTTCCTCTTCTGGTTTCCACCCTGCTGTGGTTTAGATTCTCCCTTGGTAACAGCAACAACAGGTCCTTCCTTAGGAAACAGACTCTCATGCCTAAGAGCTTTCTCCACAAGCTTCTCAAATGAATCGTCCAAATGATCCACCAACTGTCTCCCAAGATAACTATCCAAGCCCGTCACAAACTTCTCATTCTTCTGATAAGCAGATTCAATATATGACCGAGCATACTTGGACAAAGCTTCGAACTCAGAAACATACTCAAGAACTGATCTTCCACCTTGCTTGAGCTCCACAAACTTCTTGAACAGAACAGACTTCTGAGCTGTAGAAATGAACTTAGCTTCAAATCTGACTTGGAATTGCTCCCAAGTAATCTCTTCTTCCGGAGTAGTGATGGTAATAGAGTTCCACCAATCAGAGGCTCTCCCTTGAAGCTGCCTTGATGCCAACTTCCTCTTAGTTGCATCATCAATTCCCAAATCACCAAAGATCCTTCTACAAGCATCTATCCATCTCTGGACTTCGATAGTTGATTCTGTTCCCAAGAAAACCTTTCCTCCAAGAGCAGTGTAGTCCTTACACAACTTAGCAAAATCCACCGGTTTTAGAGCTTGAGCTTGAACTCCAACATCAACTGCCGCTCCCGGAACTGGTATCCTCCTCATGATCGAAGTCATCATAGCTTCGAACATGGCTGCATAATCAGCAGTCTCTTCAGTAGCACGGCCTTCCCTAGCAGCTGGTCTCCCTCTTCGACTCATTCTCAATATCTATAAAAAGGAATGATTAGAACATCTAGAGAAACAACTGCATAAAGGACTAACTTACTGCTAAACTACTATATTATATATAGTAATCATCCATCAAATTACAATTACGTCTCTCATACGTAGTTACGACAGCGAGCGTTGGGTAAAATCGATTAACCAATGCTCTGATACCAAATGTGACGACCGCCCATGACCCCTGCACCGAATCTAGAGATAGTGCGCTGTAAAGTGTGCCAGGCGACCATGGACGATTGTCAAGGTAAGATTAAAACAACAGAATCTATCGTATTACTCACAGCGCATGGACAAAATACAATAGAACATATGTATAGTGAAGCTTTACAGAACAAAATGACATCTTATAAAACTCCATAATAGTTGAATACAAGCATTCATATAGTCAATACATCCAGCCTCACTACATATCTCTCAGAGAAAACAAAACAGCGGAACATCCAGTACATGTAATAAGAAGATAATATGCAACCCTCCAGCTCGTCTTCGATATCAGTATCGTGAGAAGAGAACAGCACCTGTCACCTGCTACCTAGTCTGCCCGTCCCAAAATGGACGAACAGCCCAAGGCAATAAGAATTAAAACATAAAGCCTTGAGTCAGACAACAGTCTTAGTGAGCAGTAAATTAACTAACAACATACCAAAAGAGCATAAAGGAAAAGGAATAGGAATACAACCCTCCCACTCCAACCTCATTCTACAGTGATAGCCCCCAGACACACACTAAGCAGAAGCAAACATAGCAGAGCATACAATTTAAAGTAAAGCAATTGTCACTCGAGTTAAGAGCGATGTTTTCCAAGTACAAATCCCAAGATCTAAAACCAAGGTCAGATAAGCACCCAGGAAATACCGCTCTTGAGACCGAATGACGATACAACCAAACATCCATGACTCGGCTATCACTGTTATCATTGTTGCGATATCACCGTTAATTGAATGACCGACACATTCTTTCAGCCGTCCGTCAAGGGCTAATGGTAACCCCGGTTCTAGACATAACTCCCGCACGTCATCGTGACCCGTGCCTAGGATTATCGAATCTACCCAGAGTACTTGACCATCAACTTAGTCTTTTGGGCGTCCCCATGTACTCATGCTTAGAGCATGCTAGAACCTTCAACAACGATGAGATCTCAACCTCCTAGTCATCCTCCTCGACGACTATTGCCATACTAGCTCAAGCGCCTCTCGAGCATCCATTATCCTCAACTCGAATCATATCACCGAGTTATCAACATGCTTGGAATGATCCCGCCTGGATTAGACCAAGTCTTCATCATATGATGCCTCGCTTCATTACATCCTCGCAAAGCTTCATCTCAACTTCACATCATCAAATCTATGCATAGGAGCTTCATCATCCCGCTACATATGCCACGAGCAGCTTTTCCAATTCAAGAGCCTTTCCCTTAGCTTTTGAATCACCTTCGATCTAAATCTAATCATCAATCATCTAGTTCATAACAATCAATCAAATCAAACATCAATCCAAGCAATCAAGCATTCAAAAATGATCTAAGTAGACAATTATAACAATAATGGCATTTTCGTAATTAAAGAGTTGAAAGTCCAATAAGCATGAAAACATGGATTATATCTCTACAAACTTGATGAATGAACTTGCCTAGGTTAACATATGATAAAATGGATGTAACATCATCATGAACAATGGATCTATATGGATCTACACATAGGATGAAGAAAATGCATGGAAATCACTATTTTAACACCATAACGAGCCAACAATCCGATATACTCCTTTGGATCCGTGTGAGAGATAATCACCACTCACCAAATCACCTAAACAATCCAAAAGATAACAACTTCAGATCTGGACAGCGAAGAACTAAGCTAGATCCGACAAGATCTCACTTCAAAGGAAGAAATCTCTCTTGAAAAGATGAAGATCTTCAATCTAAGCTCTTGAATCTTCAATCTTGATCTTCGATTTGGATGGATGTAAGCACTAGATTAGAGTGGAGAAAAGAAGTGAAGAAGTGTAGAAGTCGAGCTCTCAAAATGGCAGCACTTCGTCGCTTCAAAATCCGGATCCCAAAAAGTGAGAACAACCCCTCCTATTTATAGCTGAAAACTGCCCTTAAGTCGTAACTCGGCTATCTCCTTAAGTCGCTGCCGACTTAACACTATGCCGACCTACGACCTAAAAACCCCTACGACTTAACAGAGCCTCCGACCTAACCCTTCCGACCTAACAGACCAAGCCTACGACTTAACATGCGCGCGACCTAACTTATTCGCGCCTCACGACCTAACATACGCGCGTTCCCTCCTAAGTCGCCTGGACGACTTAACAACTTAGCACCATTCGACTTAACACTGCGCGACTTAACTATGCACGACTTAACACTTATATGACTTACGACCTAACACTTAGACGAAACCCAGCGACCTAACACACTGCCTCTCTACGACCTACGACTTATAAAACCTTGCGACCTAACAACTTAACAACCCACGCGACCTAACAGTGTTACGACCTAACACTTAATACTCAACCCCTTAGGTCGTCCAACGACTTAACTACTAAGTCGTTAACCAGCTTATTTCTTAGGTCGGTCAATCCCATAGGTCGCTCACTTTACTAAGTCGGTAACTTGCTACCCCAGCTCTCCTAGGTCGTTGCCGACCTAACCATGCTAACCCGGTAACCACTAGGTCGCTAACTCCACTAGGTCTGCCTACCCTTAAGTCGCCATATCCTTAAGTCGGTCAGTTCTTTAGGTCGTTAACTCGCCCTGCCGACCTAATACTTAACCAAATCCTAGGTTGCATAATTTTTATAGGTCGCTCCAACTAACCCACGACCTAACACTAACTCGCCGAATCCCTTAACTCGGTCACGACTTAGCTCTTAGGTCGTTCACGACCTAGGACTTAGACAAATTTGCCTAAAAATCTGAAATGACTTAAAAATGCAAAAATTCCAGATTTGACAAACTTTTCGATCCGTGAGAAATACGGGTCGTTACATTCTCTCCCCCTTAGGAATTTCGCCCCCGAAATTCCAAGCAAACAAAGCAATCAAAGACTATTCTGTACGCCTACCATTCATAGCAATCAACAAACCATGCATCCAATTCTAGCTTAGCGTACAGAATTCTAAGACTTAGAACAAGTTACAATATCGTGAGATGAGACGACACTTTAGGGCCATACCTTGAAGAGTTCAGGATGAGCTGCCTTCATCCTCTCTTCCACCTCCCACGTACAGTCGTTATCATCTTCACTCCATTGTATCTTGAGCAACTTAACTACCTTTCTCCTAAGCTGTTTCGTGTCGGTTTCAACAACACGAAGCGGCTTACGAGGTCTTCTATCGACTGGATCAACTTCTAAGTCTTCACAGCTATCAGCAGAAACCACCGTACTCGAGTCGTGCACATACTTCCGTAGATATGATACATGAAAAACATTGTGCACACTCGACATCTTCTCTGGTAACTCCAATCTGTAGGCGAGCTTTCCAATTCGCTCGATGATCGGGAATGGTCCAACAAATCTCGGAGTCAATTTTCCTTTCTTCCCGAATCGGATGACATTCTTCAGTGGAGAAATCTTCACAAAAACCATTTCACCTACGTCGAACTCCAAATCCTTACGACGTTTATTAGCATAACTCTTCTGACGATCTTGGGCTGCCTTCATTCGTTGCCGAATGATCTCTATAAAATCTGAAGTCTGACGAATCATCTCTGGCCCAAGCATCAACTTTTCCCCAGTTTCCAACCAACATGTCGGAGAGTTACACGGTCTTCCATACAATGCCTCATATGGTGCCATACCAATACTTGACTGGTAACTGTTGTTGTAGGCAAACTCCACCAAATGAAGGTGATCTTCCCATGATCCTCCGAAATCCAAAACACAAGCTCTGAGGAGATCTTCCAAAACTCGGTTGACTCTCTCAGTCTGACCATCTGTTTGGGGATGATAAGCTGTACTCAAACACAACTCGGTTCCCAAGACTTCCTGGAAGCTCTTCCAAAATCCACTAGTGAACAATGGATCTCGATCGCTCACTATACTCTTCGGAATACCATGGAATCGAACTATCCACTTAACATACAACTCAGCCAACTTTGATGCAGTCCTAGTCGATCGAACTGGAATGAATCTTGCACTCTTGGTCAAACGATCCACAATGACCCAAATCCCTTCATTTCCCGTTCTGGTTCTAGGCAATCCATCGATAAAATCCATCGAAACTTGTTCCCACTTCCATGTAGGAACTTCTAATGGCTGAAGCAATCCGCTTGGCTTCTTCTGTTCAGCCTTTACCAACTGGCAGTTCATGCATTTGGAAATAAAATTTCCAACATCCTTCTTCATGCCTTCCCAGTAGTAGGTTCTCTTCATATCCCGATACATCTTGTTTCCTCCTGGATGAATTGTCAACTTCGAGTGATGACTTTCCTTCAGAACTTCACTCCTCAATTCATCTATATCGGGAACAACTAGTCGTCCTTGCTTCCGAAGCCAACCCTCTCGATCGACCTCGAATCCTTTATCCTTTTCTGGATCCAACCCAGATTCCAATTCACGGATAATCTTGACAAGCTTATCATCTCGCTTTTGGCTCTCACCAATCCTTTCCACAAGAGTGGGTCTTATTGATAAGTTTGCTAACATCTCAGGTTCCAATTCGCATCTAGGCCTGAAGTCAAATCCAGCTAAATACTCGAGACTCTTCCATTCAGAAAACATGGCTCCCAATCCTGCATGTCTTCGACTTAACGCATCTGCCACTGCGTTACCTTTTCCCGGAGTATAAGCTATACCAAAATCATATGATGCCAAAAACTCTAGCCAACGTTGCTGCCGAAGATTCAAATCCTTTTGGGAGAAAAGATACTTCAGCGACTTATGATCCGTAAACAACTCGAATCGAACTCCCAATAGATAATGTCTCCACATCTTCAGAGCAAATACAATCGCCGCTAACTCCAAATCATGAGTTAGGTAATTCTTTTCATGCGGCTTCAGTTGTCGACTGGCATACGCAACAACTTTATCCTTCTGCATCAGCACTGCTCCAAGTCCAGTACCACATGCATCGGTGTAAACCACCATCTCATCATTCCCACTTGGAATAGTCAAAACAGGAGCACTCGTCAGTCTCTCTTTCAGGATTGCGAAAGCTTGCTCACACTTAGCATCCCAACTGAACACTTGGTTCTTCTTCGTCAATCCTGTTAACGGTGCAGCTATCTTGGAGAAGTCTTTGATAAACCGTCGATAATATCCTGCTAATCCAAGAAAACTTCTCACATCAGATGCATTCTTAGGTCTAACCCAATCCTGGATTGCTGCCACCTTAGCGGGATCAACCGCTATTCCATTTCCAGAAATCACATGGCCTAAGAACCTCACTTCATTCTTCCAGAAGTGACACTTCGAAAACTTAGCCTTCAGCTGATGTTTCCGCAAGATTTCCAAAACAATACGCAAGTGCATCTTGTGCTCTTCTTCATTTCTGGAATAAATCAGAATATCATCCACGAACACAAGTACGAACTTGTTCAACTGATCTCTGAACACTCTATTCATAAGATCCACAAAATAAGCTGGCGCGTTAGTCAATCCAAACGGCATTACCAGCCACTCAAAGAAACCAGATGGTGTCCTAAAAGCAGTCTTCGGCACACTATCCTTAGCCACTCTCAACTGGTGAAATCCCGTTGCCAAATCCATCTGAGAAAACACCTTAGCTTCGTGAAGCTGATCAAACAAGTCATCTATTCTCGGCAATGGATACTTGTTCTTCTTAGTCACCTTATTCAGCTCACGATAATCCACACACAATCTCAACGACCTATCTGCCTTGGTTGCAAACACAACTGGTGCACCCCATTCGGACACACTACGCCGAATGAATCCTTTCTGCAAAAGGTCATCAACTTGCACCCTCAACTCCTGCTGTTCCCTAGGCGCCATCCGCCTAAGAGGCATCACAACAGGTCTGGCTCCTTCAACTAGATCTATACGAAACTCGATCTCTCTATGCGGCGGCAACCCTTTGACTTCGTCAAAGACATCCTCGAATCTATTTGCGATCGGCACTAAAGACAGTCCATCCCGTGGAACAACTAGCGAATACATGAAGCTCATGAAGACGCCTTCCTCATGCTTACATCGTATCACAATCTTTCGCCCTTCCACATTCTCGACTGTCACCTCCAGCCTCTCACAATCAACCTTAGCCGCATACTTCCTAAGCCAGTCCATACCCAAAATAATTCCGAACCCCGCAAAGTTCAGAACAAAACAATCACAAACAAAAGAGCAACCATGACTCGATACAACTAGACCACGGCATAACATACACAAACAAGACGAACCCCCAACTGGATTAGTCACAACCAATGGCCTATCAACAATATCCGGTTCCAAACCTAACCGGCCTACTAGTTCATTACAAACAAACGAGTGCGACGCTCCAGTATCAAACAGAACTCTAACTGGAACACCACATAGGAAAAGAGTACCTTGAACAACCACACTTTTTCCCTTCTCTTCAGCAGTAGGAGCTTTCGAAGACGACGGAACAGCTCCTAAAGCATAGGCTTGCACAATCTGCCTGTCCTTCCTTGGTTCTGGACAATTCTTCCTGAAATGTCCCGGCTTGTCACAGTTGTGACACTTCATCGGTGCCTTCGGATTCTTACAATCCTTAGAGAAATGGCCCTTCTGCTGACAATTGTAGCAAGTCACCTCGCCTTTCGGCTTCTTCTGGCCATCCTTACCCTTCTGCTGCTGCTGCTTCCTCTTCTGGTTTCCACCCTGCTGTGGTTTAGATTCTCCCTTGGTAACAGCAACAACAGGTCCTTCCTTAGGAAACAGACTCTCATGCCTAAGAGCTTTCTCCACAAGCTTCTCAAATGAATCGTCCAAATGATCCACCAACTGTCTCCCAAGATAACTATCCAAGCCCGTCACAAACTTCTAATTCTTCTGATAAGCAGATTCAATATATGACCGAGCATACTTGGACAAAGCTTCGAACTCAGAAACATACTCAAGAACTGATCTTCCACCTTGCTTGAGCTCCACAAACTTCTTGAACAGAACAGACTTCTGAGCTGTAGAAATGAACTTAGCTTCAAATCTGACTTGGAATTGCTCCCAAGTAATCTCTTCTTCCGGAGTAGTGATGGTAATAGAGTTCCACCAATCAGAGGCTCTCCCTTGAAGCTGCCTTGATGCCAACTTCCTCTTAGTTGCATCATCAATTCCCAAATCACCAAAGATCCTTCTACAAGCATCTATCCATCTCTGGACTTCGATAGTTGATTCTGTTCCCAAGAAAACCTTTCCTCCAAGAGCAGTGTAGTCCTTACACAACTTAGCAAAATCCACCGGTTTTAGAGCTTGAGCTTGAACTCCAACATCAACTGCCGCTCCCGGAACTGGTATCCTCCTCATGATCGAAGTCATCATAGCTTCGAACATGGCTGCATAATCAGCAGTCTCTTCAGTAGCACGGCCTTCCCTAGCAGCTGGTCTCCCTCTTCGACTCATTCTCAATATCTATAAAAAGGAATGATTAGAACATCTAGAGAAACAACTGCATAAAGGACTAACTTACTGCTAAACTACTATATTATATATAGTAATCATCCATCAAATTACAATTACGTCTCTCATACGTAGTTACGACAGCGAGCGTTGGGTAAAATCGATTAACCAATGCTCTGATACCAAATGTGACGACCGCCCATGACCCCTGCACCGAATCTAGAGATAGTGCGCTGTAAAGTGTGCCAGGCGACCATGGACGATTGTCAAGGTAAGATTAAAACAACAGAATCTATCGTATTACTCACAGCGCATGGACAAAATACAATAGAACATATGTATAGTGAAGCTTTACAGAACAAAATGACATCTTATAAAACTCCATAATAGTTGAATACAAGCATTCATATAGTCAATACATCCAGCCTCACTACATATCTCTCAGAGAAAACAAAACAGCGGAACATCCAGTACATGTAATAAGAAGATAATATGCAACCCTCCAGCTCGTCTTCGATATCAGTATCGTGAGAAGAGAACAGCACCTATCACCTGCTACCTAGTCTGCCCATCCCAAAATGGACGAACAGCCCAAGGCAATAAGAATTAAAACATAAAGCCTTGAGTCAGACAACAGTCTTAGTGAGCAGTAAATTAACTAACAACATACCAAAAGAGCATAAAGGAAAAGGAATAGGAATACAACCCTCCCACTCCAACCTCATTCTACAGTGATAGCCCCCAGACACACACTAAGCAGAAGCAAACATAGCAGAGCATACAATTTAAAGTAAAGCAATTGTCACTCGAGTTAAGAGCGATGTTTTCCAAGTACAAATCCCAAGATCTAAAACCAAGGTCAGATAAGCACCCAGGAAATACCGCTCTTGAGACCGAATGACGATACAACCAAACATCCATGACTCGGCTATCACTGTTATCATTGTTGCGATATCACCGTTAATTGAATGACCGGCACATTCTTTCAGCCGTCCGTCAAGGGCTAATGGTAACCCCGGTTCTAGACATAACTCCCGCACGTCATCGTGACCCGTGCCTAGGATTATCGAATCTACCCAGAGTACTTGACCATCAACTTAGTCTTTTGGGAGTCCCCATGTACTCATGCTTAGAGCATGCTAGAACCTTCAACAACGATGAGATCTCAACCTCCTAGTCATCCTCCTCGACGACTATTGCCATACTAGCTCAAGCGCCTCTCGAGCATCCATTATCCTCAACTCGAATCATATCACCGAGTTATCAACATGCTTGGAATGATCCCGCCTGGATTAGACCAAGTCTTCATCATATGATGCCTCGCTTCATTACATCCTCGCAAAGCTTCATCTCAACTTCACATCATCAAATCTATGCATAGGAGCTTCATCATCCCGCTACATATGCCACGAGCAGCTTTTCCAATTCAAGAGCCTTTCCCTTAGCTTTTGAATCACCTTCGATCTAAATCTAATCATCAATCATCTAGTTCATAACAATCAATCAAATCAAACATCAATCCAAGCAATCAAGCATTCAAAAATGATCTAAGTAGACAATTATAACAATAATGGCATTTTCGTAATTAAAGAGTTGAAAGTCCAATAAGCATGAAAACATGGATTATATCTCTACAAACTTGATGAATGAACTTGCCTAGGTTAACATATGATAAAATGGATGTAACATCATCATGAACAATGGATCTATATGGATCTACACATAGGATGAAGAAAATGCATGGAAATCACTATTTTAACACCATAACGAGCCAACAATCCGATATACTCCTTTGGATCCGTGTGAGAGATAATCACCACTCACCAAATCACCTAAACAATCCAAAAGATAACAACTTCAGATCTGGACAGCGAAGAACTAAGCTAGATCCGACAAGATCTCACTTCAAACGAAGAAATCTCTCTTGAAAAGATGAAGATCTTCAATCTAAGCTCTTGAATCTTCAATCTTGATCTTCGATTTGGATGGATGTAAGCACTAGATTAGAGTGGAGAAAAGAAGTGAAGAAGTGTAGAAGTCGAGCTCTCAAAATGGCAGCACTTCGTCGCTTCAAAATCCGGATCCCAAAAAGTGAGAACAACCCCTCCTATTTATAGCTGAAAACTGCCCTTAAGTCGTAACTCGGCTATCTCCTTAAGTCGCTGCCGACTTAACACTATGCCGACCTACGACCTAAAAACCCCCACGACTTAACAGAGCCTCCGACCTAACCCTTCCGACCTAACAGACCAAGCCTACGACTTAACATGCGTGCGACCTAACTTATTCGCGCCTCACGACCTAACATACGCGCGTTCCCTCCTAAGTCGCCTGGACGACTTAACAACTTAGCACCATTCGACTTAACACTGCGCGACTTAACTATGCACGACTTAACACTTATATGACTTACGACCTAACACTTAGATGAAACCCAGCGACCTAACACACTGCCTCTCTACGACCTACGACTTATAAAACCTTGCGACCTAACAACTTAACAACCCACGCGACCTAACAGTGTTACGACCTAACACTTAATACTCAACCCCTTAGGTCGTCCAACGACTTAACTACTAAGTCGTTAACCAGCTTATTTCTTAGGTCGGTCAATCCCATAGGTCGCTCACTTTACTAAGTCGGTAACTTGCTACCCCAGCTCTCCTAGGTCGTTGCCGACCTAACCATGCTAACCCGGTAACCACTAGGTCACTAACTCCACTAGGTCTGCCTACCCTTAAGTCGCCATATCCTTAAGTCGGTCAGTTCTTTAGGTCGTTAACTCGCCCTGCCGACCTAATACTTAACCAAATCCTAGGTTGCATAATTTTTATAGGTCGCTCCAACTAACCCACGACCTAACACTAACTCGCCGAATCCCTTAACTCGGTCACGACTTAGCTCTTAGGTCGTTCACGACCTAGGACTTAGACAAATTTGCCTAAAAATCTGAAATGACTTAAAAATGCAAAAATTCCAGATTTGACGAACTTTTCGATTCGTGAGAAATACGGGTCGTTACAATATCTTAACACATGGTAATAACATTTGTAAGAAAACTAAATATGCCTTAACATTTGTATATGCATGCAATAATACAAGTGGCATACTTAATTTCTTTTGAAATTTAATTATAAGTAAATATAGAATAAGAGATGATCTTCATTTTCTTCTTCAGTTCAAAATCGTTCAAAACATACTTTCTGAATTCTTTTTCTCCTCTTTTCTGAAACTAAAAACAAAATCAAAACAGAAACAAAAATCAAATCTGCAAACAAATAAAAGATCAAGCAACTAACTCACCAACTAGATTTCAGCTTCAACCTGCATTTTCAAAAATGAGATCAACTTGCAATTTCAAATCAACCTGCAACTGAAATGAAGATCAACAGCAGCTTCAACCTTTAAAACATCATATTGTAAGCATGCAAAGGATTTTCAATCAAAAGCAAATCAAAGGCAACTTAAAATAACCCAGATTTCAAGTACCTGGGATGAATTTAAACTTCTCTGCTCTGCATACAAAATAAGGTGAGTAAATATTTATTTTAAAAACAGTTTGAAACTTGGGATTTGAACTTAGTTGCTTGTGATGAATTGATATAAATGTTTATAGAAAATGCCTTGATATGAATGCATGTAAGTAATAAGTATTGAATGCCTGTGTGAAAAAAAAAATATAGGCTCTGCTTTTTTTTTTTCCTCTCTAAATTAAATTTCTCATCATCTAGTCTCTATTAGCTTTGGGTTTGTGGATGAAAAATGTTCGAAAACATGTAGCATAACTCTTAAAAATAAGATCTGGAATTTATATTAAATATTCATCTCGAAATTTTATAAGTAACAGTAAAATGTAATTTGGGTCAAATTCTTATCAATCAAATTTTAAGTATTGATTGCATAGCTGAATTTGTTATAGAAAATGATGAATTTTAATGTGAATATCATAATTTTTAGAGTGGTATTCTTCGAGATATGTGGAGTTGAACAGTTTCGACATTTTCGTCGATTTACGTTGATCGGCGACTCTGGAGTGTTTGATATTTGGGCTGGAGAAGGTCGGAAGCTTGGAGATCTCTGGAAAAATACTGGTGGGTTTTCTGGTTGGCCGTGGTGATGGGATTAGATCGAACTAGGGTTACAGAGGCATTGTGAAACGATGATGTTTAAGGGGTTCTCGCGATGGCCATGGGAAATCGGAAATGATCGCGAGTGTTTGGATAGTTGTATGGATCGGTGAAGATGCTCTGGTCGGAGTCTCAACGTTTCTGGTGGTCGAAGGCGACGAGGGGAAGCAAATTCCGGCAATGGTGTTTCCAGAATTTGGTCGATTGGGTTCGATTTCGATTCGATCAAGTATTTTTGGATCTGGGTTGGTTTTCGTGTTCGTACGTGGTCGAGTGGTTGTAGGCGATGGTCGCGACGAACGTTGGTGGCCGGCGACGTTAGTGCACGTGCACGTGTGCACGTTCGTATACCAGGTGTGTTCGACGTTGGGGAAGACGAGTTCGACTCGGTGAAGTGTTCGTGCGAATGGAAGTTAGACTCGAAGCAGACGAGTGTGGAGGAAGACTCGGGGCAGGCTCGTGTTTTGTGGGGTTTTGCTTGGGTTTTTGCTGTAGTGATAATCTGGTTTTAAGTAAGCAAATTTTTGTAAAAGAAAATCAAGTTTCCAAAGTTAAATATTTGTGAATTTAATTAAACATGTTTGAAAAAGTTTTTTTAAAGATTTTAAGTATATTAAAATTAAATGTTTGAATTGTTTTGTTTAAAATAAATTATATTTCAAAATTGATTTCTAAATTTGGTTTTAATGAAGTAAATGGTTTGAGTAAGTATTTAATATAAATACAAGTTTATTCTTAATTAATTATGTTGAGATTAATTAAGGGTAATAAATCAATAAATTAAAATTAAAGGTGAATTACTATTTGTAATTAAGGATAATTACTAAATGAAGTAATTAGTGAAAATGAATGTAATTAAGAAATAAATTAATTTAAGATTAAGTGATGATTAATTAAGTAATTAATTAATGTAATTAATTTTAGGTTAATTAATTAGTCTAATTAATTAAAGATAATCACTTGTGATTAATTTAGTATAATTACTTAGTGAAGTAATAAATGGGTAATTACTGAATGTAATTAAATTAAGAAGAATTACTTATGGAAGTAATTAAATGTAATTGATTAAGGTAAATCACTTGATGTTATTAATTAAAAGAATAATTAATATAATTGATTTGAAATTGATTAATTAAAGAGTAATTAATTAATTAAAGGATTAAGGTTAATTAAAATGTGATTAATTACTAGTTAAGGTAATTAATTAAAAAAGAGTAATTAATTAAGGTGTAATTAGGGATCATTAGTTTATAATTAATGATGTAATTAAGAATTGATTAATTAAGATTAATTAATCAAATGATAAGTGATTAATTGTAATTAATTAAGAATTAAAGTAATTGATTATAATTAATTAATTAATTAATGAAGTAATTAAAGGTTAATTACTGTATTTAATTAAGGATAATTAATTTGTGAAATTAATTAAAGATAATTACTTAAATGTAATTAAAATATAATTAATCAAGGTGATTAATTAAAGTGGATAATTAGAGAATGATTAATTAATTTATTTGTAATTAATTAATGATTATATAAGTAAGATTTATAATGAAGTAATTAATTTAATTTATTTTAAATTAATTAAGAGATGAAGTGATTAATTTAATTCACTTTAAATTAATTAAAGATAGAGATAGTTAATTTAAATCAATTTTAAATTAATTATGTTGTGATTAAGTAAATCATTGCTTATATAAGAATGGATGACATTGATTGTCTTGAATGGATGTAATCTCAGAAATGAGATAAGAAATGTTGTGTAGTATGAATGCTTGGTTGCATTATGATGATAATATAGATTAACTATTGTGATGTTGATATAGATTACCTATTTGGTTATGAATCATCTGTTTAAATGATAATGTGATTATCAATTGTGACTTGTGAATTATCTATCTGTATAGATAAGTTAAATTGTTTAAACCTTTAAAACAACTTGGCCTTAAAAGATACGTTTTGGATTTCGATGAGACCGGGATCGGGTTTCCGTATACCGGAATTCCAGGTCTGGAGACCCGAATACCACATCGATCCAAATTAACGATAGGTCGTGAATCTCAAGTGAAGATGAAGATTTAGAGTGCAAGGGTTATTGTCGTTAACTCTGAGGGTGATTCCAAAACGAGTGTAACGAGATAATGCCTTCGGTTTCGTTCGAACCCGGAACGAACTTGTATGGATTGAATGCTTTCAGCACATCGTCAGGCGGACGATGAGCATTCTAAGTGATATGTTCTGATTAAAGGTAATCGTAACCTCAAGCCTCATCAACCGGGAATGGCTAAAACAGGGGAGGTGCAGCAAGGCTTCATGGGTAGCACCCACTGAGAGCAAGATAGATCCCTGTCTAGAGGTCCCTTTTCTTTTATTCGGCTTAGTGTGTGGTTGGTCGCGCCAACTACGGGGTTATCTTGTTCGGAATTATCCAGTAAGGGATGGTTCCGGCTTTGTGTTGCAGGGGAGCGGGCGTACTCCTCGGTACGGTGATCTAGGCCACGTACTGTGACGGGCGGTACCCCAGTAGCCCTGCCATTGTATGGAATCCAAACTCCAATAAGTGCCGTACGTATTAGTTGTGCTCAACTATGTTGGAATGTGAGATGTAAGCATTTCAGCTATTTCTGTATTTTACTTGAAAACCCTAGACCCTATTATAATATAACTGGATTTCCTATCAAATGTTTTGGTTAGCGTAAGGTAAAAACTTTTCCATGTTTATGTGTGGGAAGTCTTACGTGATACCTTTGTTTTCAAAAGGTTTTGAAGTTAAACAATTTTAACCCGTTTACTCACACCAGACCCATGTCTGACCCAAGTGTTTATTTTCTGTTTTATTAAACTCTTGGGTACTCAAATTTTTACGAGTAGCCAAGGGATTCAGGTTAGCTTTGACGAATCTATGGAGGAGATATGGAGCAGGAGGCTTCAGCATTCGTAGATAGATAGTATTCCGCTGTGTTGGTTGATCTGAGTCTTTTGTTTGAATTGTATCTTGAGTTGTATAATAGACAGAAATTATAACTGTCTATTTTGTTGTATAAGTTGTGTAACTCTGATTATGTAAAGACTATGTAATAGTTATGTGATATATTATATTTTGTTTCGTTCCGCTGTGAGATTCTGATATTGTTTAGTTCTTTCTTTCTCTTCTTTTCTCTTTTCTATCCCTTTCTTTCTTATTAGCGATACGACTTTCTGTGGAGAGAAAGTCGGGTCGTTACAGTGGTATCAGAGCCAGGTTGAGTGAATGCCTAAGCTCTGAAGTGGTGTCTATCTTGAGAGCGCGTAATTGTTAGTTATATAAAAATGGTTTTATATTGTGTTAATTGATCGGTTGAGTGGTATATGGATTCTGGTCAATACGAGTAGCTAACGTTATTGATAGGGATCTCTAAACACTTGAACCAGGCCAACGGACACAATATTGTTTTAAAGAGGTAAATGAAATAATATTACCCAGAAATAATTTCTATAAAAAAAAATATATCATTTTAAATATATATATTTATGTATTTCTACCTATTTATTGGGTTACCTGTTCGGGTTTTCCAATATAAGCTATAAAGGTAGATAAGGTGGTAGTGTGTGTAACACAATTACCAATAGTTGGAGTTTGAATGTTTGAAGTTGGAAGTATATATCGAGACTGTAAACCCAATATCGTCTCGAGTAAGTTGGCAGTATGGAGTAAGGATGTCTCGGATCTCTGAAGAAAATCCTTTTCAAGATTCGGAGTCCATTATTGGAATGTAAGATTGGTTGAACTCGGGTGAGCAGATTTTCTAGAGTTGAATCTATCAGTTGTGCAGAAGTAAGTGATGGTAGCTTGGCGACTTCAGGAAGGAGCAGTTGTGTGGTAAGACGCAGTATCTATGGATGTTCCCGAAGGAGATTTTCTTTTTGGAACAAGATTAAGAAGGTATTGGAGGAACAGTTGATGTCTACCGCAGGAAAGACTCGACTGTATAGGAATTCTCTGATATCAAGTAAGAGAGTTTTGTCTATTTTGAAGTATGGGACTAAGGTCAATTAGTTGTTCTTCGGACATGGTCTCATTGTTCCCTTAAGAAGAGTAAGTTATTGGCGATTGGTTTGGAGCCCGAGTTTCTTTTGGATGTCTGCCATCTCGGAGATTCGTTGAGAGGTTTGTTGATGGTTTTAGTTTTGAGAAGCCTTTGGATTAGAAGTTCTTGATTAGCTGTGATAGCAGTGCAGCTCGGAGTGTTCGGTGTGCTGTCAAGATAGAGTTTGGAAGCAGCAGTGTGGTCCGTTTCTTCGATGGTCCCGGAATCTTTGTGGTTCTTTTATCAACAGTCCGAGTAGATAGTGAAGTTTTTCTTGAAGGGTTAACCTTGTTCGGAAAAGTTTAAGGCTGTTTTAATTAGTAAAGAGAGAACAGTTTCTTTGGAATCCGAACTAGGTAGGATCGCAAAAGTGAATTGCGATTATTTTGAGAGTTCATCTTGAGTAATCTTTTGTATGAAATTGAGACATCTCAAGAGGAAGTAAAAGTTATCGAAGAGGTCAAAGATTTAGTTTATATCGATTTGGTTCCTAGAGAAGGATTTGGTGAAGTATCTTAGAATTTTATGGAGTATTTGTGTTTTCTCTTCTGCTTCTAGTTTCGAGTTTCCTCTAGCCAAGGATAGCTGAAGACAGTACCCTTGACCGAGGACTCGTCTATTCTTTGAGAAGTTGGTTATGTCTTTAAGATAACCAATGTTTCCGCTTGTTTGTGGATCTAGTTTGTGCTCGAGTTCATCGACATTCTCATCTATTTCAAAATCAGAGTTGTGCAGCGGAAGCAAAGGTAGTAGCTGTGCAAGAAAGGAAGTAACCTCAGATTTCTACAAGAAGTTTATGTGAAGTTCTAAGTGTGTATAGAATTTTCTGGAATCTGGAAGAAGGAAGTTCAGTCTTCTATTGCTTGTGGAGTAGAGTTTGTGGATTTCAGTAGATTTTGGAATATCATCTTGTTGATAGGATCTGGAAATCATTTTGTTCTTGGTCCAGTTGTTTCAAGAAGCATCAGCAAAGGTTAAGTTGATCAGAAAGAGATGAGGTAGCTCGGGATCGTCTGGTGAGCTATGCAGATATGAGTCAGAGTTTGGAATTCGGAGTTGGAAATTGGAAACTGTTTAAAATTTTCCTCGATTATAAGAACTATAAGATTTGGTAAGTCTGGAAAGTTAGCTCCAAAAGTATTTTGGATTTTCCTGTGTTCTCGAGAGAAGTAGTTCTTTGTCTACAGGATTGAATGGCCAGTTTGGATATCTGGAAATTCGTTGTATTTCACGTATCTCTGAGGGAGTACGTGTATGATCTATTACTGATTGTAGAATCTGCAGTTTAGATGGATTTGGAAGTTGAGTTGGACTTGGTATGATCTGATATCTTGTTCAATTTAGTGGATCTAGAGAAGTGAGGAGCTCTGGATCATAGTGGTGTAGTTTGTTTAGCTTCTGTAGAGCGAGTCTCCCGGTGATTTATACTTGGGAAACTCTAGATAGTATTAATAAGTCTATCCTGATTTGTATCAGAATAGTTAGTTAGGTTTGATTGTTTGATTGGTTGCTATGGTTGTTAGTTATTAGATGTTAGGTATGATTTGCTAATTGAAATTAAAAATCTTTGCTGGGTTATTAAATTAACTTTGCTTTTAATTTCGGGGACGAAATTATTTTAAGGGGGAAGGAATGTGATATCCCGGGTTTTTAGGCAATTTAAATTTAATAATCTGTATTAATAATTTAACTGGATTGATAATTTTCTTTATAATTTTAATTTAATTTGGTAATTTAATCTTTTAAAGATCAATAAATATTTAATCTGGCTATATTTAATTTGGTAATACTTGATATTTTCTAATAATTTAAAATTGATAAGATTTGTTTGATAAAGCTAATAAAATATTATTCTATTTATAATATATATATTTTATATATATTGTGGATAGAGAGATCTTTTGTTTTAATTAAAAGATGAATTTTTCAAATTGTAATATATATGTATGTATATATTGTGATCTAAAGCTTTGTTTTAAAATTAATATTTTTCCAAAAGTTACTTTAAGATTTATTCAATTGTTTTCAAAATATAAGATAATTGTTTATTTTAAATATGATAGTTTAAATAAAGTTTTATTTTGTATTCTTTAAAGTGTTTAAAATTTAATAAAGGTTTTAATTTGTTTCTTTTAATAAGTATAAGACTAAAATGGTTTATAAATTTATATATTAAGATTTAAAATAAACTTTCTTTTAAAAATTATCTCTTAAACAATAAAAATAATTATTTTGGAGTTAAAGATATATGTATAAGAATTTATTTGAACTAGGATTTGTTTTATAATATTTTTTTCTCTAAAAGTAATTATATATATACATATATACTAAGATAATGTTATTAATTAATTAAAGTAAGTATGAAAGGTAAGATATTAACATTTAAATTAAATAATTTTTTTTTTATTTACTTAGGACATGTGTTAATATCTTAACACATGGTAATAACATTTGTAAGAAAACTAAATATGCCTTAACATTTGTATATGCATGCAATAATACAAGTGGCATACTTAATTTCTTTTGAAATTTAATTATAAGTAAATATAGAATAAGAGATGATCTTCATTTTCTTCTTCAGTTCAAAATCGTTCAAAACATACTTTCTGAATTCTTTTTCTCCTCTTTTCTGAAACTAAAAACAAAATCAAAACAGAAACAAAAATCAAATCTGCAAACAAATAAAAGATCAAGCAACTAACTCACCAACTAGATTTCAGCTTCAACCTGCATTTTCAAAAATGAGATCAACTTGCAATTTCAAATCAACCTGCAACTGAAATGAAGATCAACAACAGCTTCAACCTTTAAAACATCATATTGTAAGCATGCAAAGGATTTTCAATCAAAAGCAAATCAAAGGCAACTTAAAATAACCCAGATTTCAAGTACCTGGGATGAATTTAAACTTCTCTGCTCTGCATACAAAATAAGGTGAGTAAATATTTATTTTAAAAACAGTTTGAAACTTGGGATTTGAACTTAGTTGCTTGTGATGAATTGATATAAATGTTTATAGAAAATGCCTTGATATGAATGCATGTAAGTAATAAGTATTGAATGCCTGTGTGAAAAAAAAAATATAGGCTCTGCTTTTTTTTTTTTCCTCTCTAAATTAAATTTCTCATCATCTAGTCTCTATTAGCTTTGGGTTTGTGGATGAAAAATGTTCGAAAACATGTAGCATAACTCTTAAAAATAAGATCTGGAATTTATATTAAATATTCATCTCGAAATTTTATAAGTAACAGTAAAATTGTAATTTGGGTCAAATTCTTATCAATCAAATTTTAAGTATTGATTGCATAGCTGAATTTGTTATAGAAAATGATGAATTTTAATGTGAATATCATAATTTTTAGAGTGGTATTCTTCGAGATATGTGGAGTTGAACAGTTTCGACATTTTCGTCGATTTACGTTGATCGGCGACTCTGGAGTGTTTGATATTTGGGCTGGAGAAGGTCGGAAGCTTGGAGATCTCTGGAAAAATACTGGTGGGTTTTCTGGTTGGCCGTGGTGATGGGATTAGATCGAACTAGGGTTACAGAGGCATTGTGAAACGATGATGTTTAAGGGGTTCTCGCGATGGCCATGGGAAATCGGAAATGATCGCGAGTGTTTGGATAGTTGTATGGATCGGTGAAGATGCTCTGGTCGGAGTCTCAACGTTTCTGGTGGTCGAAGGCGACGAGGGGAAGCAAATTCCGGCAATGGTGTTTCCAGAATTTGGTCGATTGGGTTCGATTTCGATTCGATCAAGTATTTTTCGATCTGGGTTGGTTTTCGTGTTCGTACGTGGTCGAGTGGTTGTAGGCGATGGTCGCGACGAACGTTGGTGGCCGGCGACGTTAGTGCACGTGCACGTGTGCACGTTCGTATACCAGGTGTGTTCGACGTTGGGGAAGACGAGTTCGACTCGGTGAAGTGTTCGTGCGAATGGAAGTTAGACTCGAAGCAGACGAGTGTGGAGGAAGACTCGGGGCAGGCTCGTGTTTTGTGGGGTTTTGCTTGGGTTTTTGCTGTAGTGATAATCTGGTTTTAAGTAAGCAAATTTTTGTAAAAGAAAATCAAGTTTCCAAAGTTAAATATTTGTGAATTTAATTAAACATGTTTGAAAAAGTTTTTTTAAAGATTTTAAGTATATTAAAATTAAATGTTTGAATTGTTTTGTTTAAAATAAATTATATTTCAAAATTGATTTCTAAATTTGGTTTTAATGAAGTAAATGGTTTGAGTAAGTATTTAATATAAATACAAGTTTATTCTTAATTAATTATGTTGAGATTAATTAAGGATAATAAATCAATAAATTAAAATTAAAGGTGAATTACTATTTGTAATTAAGGATAATTACTAAATGAAGTAATTAGTGAAAATGAATGTAATTAAGAAATAAATTAATTTAAGATTAAGTGATGATTAATTAAGTAATTAATTAATGTAATTAATTTTAGGTTAATTAATTAGTCTAATTAATTAAAGATAATCACTTGTGATTAATTTAGTATAATTACTTAGTGAAGTAATAAATGGGTAATTACTGAATGTAATTAAATTAAGAAGAATTACTTATGGAAGTAATTAAATGTAATTGATTAAGGTAAATCACTTGATGTTATTAATTAAAAGAATAATTAATATAATTGATTTGAAATTGATTAATTAAAGAGTAATTAATTAATTAAAGGATTAAGGTTAATTAAAATGTGATTAATTACTAGTTAAGGTAATTAATTAAAAAAGAGTAATTAATTAAGGTGTAATTAGGGATCATTAGTTTATAATTAATGATGTAATTAAGAATTGATTAATTAAGATTAATTAATCAAATGATAAGTGATTAATTGTAATTAATTAAGAATTAAAGTAATTGATTATAATTAATTAATTAATTAATGAAGTAATTAAAGGTTAATTACTGTATTTAATTAAGGATAATTAATTTGTGAAATTAATTAAAGATAATTACTTAAATGTAATTAAAATATAATTAATCAAGGTGATTAATTAAAGTGGATAATTAGAGAATGATTAATTAATTTATTTGTAATTAATTAATGATTATATAAGTAAGATTTATAATGAAGTAATTAATTTAATTTATTTTAAATTAATTAAGAGATGAAGTGATTAATTTAATTCACTTTAAATTAATTAAAGATAGAGATAGTTAATTTAAATCAATTTTAAATTAATTATGTTGTGATTAAGTAAATCATTGCTTATATAAGAATGGATGACATTGATTGTCTTGAATGGATGTAATCTCAGAAATGAGATAAGAAATGTTGTGTAGTATGAATGCTTGGTTGCATTATGATGATAATATAGATTAACTATTGTGATGTTGATATGGATTACCTATTTGGTTATGAATCATCTGTTTAAATGATAATGTGATTATCAATTGTGACTTGTGAATTATCTATCTGTATAGATAAGTTAAATTGTTTAAACCTTTAAAACAACTTGGCCTTAAAAGATACGTTTTGGATTTCGATGAGACCGGGATCGGGTTTCCGTATACTGGAATTCCAGGTCTGGAGACCCGAATACCACATCGATCCAAATTAACGATAGGTCGTGAATCTCAAGTGAAGATGAAGATTTAGAGTGCAAGGGTTATTGTCGTTAACTCTGAGGGTGATTCCAAAACGAGTGTAACGAGATAATGCCTTCGGTTTCGTTCGAACCCGGAACGAACTTGTATGGATTGAATGCTTTCAGCACATCGTCAGGCGGACGATGAGCATTCTAAGTGATATGTTCTGATTAAAGGTAATCGTAACCTCAAGCCTCATCAACCGGGAATGGCTAAAACAGGGGAGGTGCAGCAAGGCTTCGTGGGTAGCACCCACTGAGAGCAAGATAGATCCCTGTCTAGAGGTCCCTTTTCTTTTATTCGGCTTAGTGTGTGGTTGGTCGTGCCAACTACGGGGTTATCTTGTTCGGAATTATCCAGTAAGGGATGGTTCCGGCTTTGTGTTGCAGGGGAGCGGGCGTACTCCTCGGTACGGTGATCTAGGCCACGTACTGTGACGGGTGGTACCCCAGTAGCCCTGCCATTGTATGGAATCCAAACTCCAATAAGTGCCGTACGTATTAGTTGTGCTCAACTATGTTGGAATGTGAGATGTAAGCATTTCAGCTATTTCTGTATTTTACTTGAAAACCCTAGACCCTATTATAATATAACTGGATTTCCTATCAAATGTTTTGGTTAGCGTAAGGTAAAAACTTTTCCATGTTTATGTGTGGGAAGTCTTACGTGATACCTTTATTTTCAAAAGGTTTTGAAGTTAAACAATTTTAACCCGTTTACTCACACCAGACCCATGTCTGACCCAAGTGTTTATTTTCTGTTTTATTAAACTCTTGGGTACTCAAATTTTTACGAGTAGCCAAGGGATTCAGGTTAGCTTTGACGAATCTATGGAGGAGATATGGAGCAGGAGGCTTCAGCATTCGTAGATAGATAGTATTCCGCTGTGTTGGTTGATCTGAGTCTTTTGTTTGAATTGTATCTTGAGTTGTATAATAGACAGAAATTATAACTGTCTATTTTGTTGTATAAGTTGTGTAACTCTGATTATGTAAAGACTATGTAATAGTTATGTGATATATTATATTTTGTTTCGTTCCGCTGTGAGATTCTGATATTGTTTAGTTCTTTCTTTCTCTTCTTTTCTCTTTTCTATCCCTTTCTTTCTTATTAGCGATACGACTTTCTGTGGAGAGAAAGTCGGGTCGTTACAGTGGTATCAGAGCCAGGTTGAGTGAATGCCTAAGCTCTGAAGTGGTGTCTATCTTGAGAGCGCGTAATTGTTAGTTATATAAAAATGGTTTTATATTGTGTTAATTGATCGGTTGAGTGGTATATGGATTCTGGTCAATACGAGTAGCTAACGTTATTGATAGGGATCTCTAAACACTTGAACCAGGCCAACGGACACAATATTGTTTTAAAGAGGTAAATGAAATAATTTTACCCAGAAATAATTTCTATAAAAAAAAATATATCATTTTAAATATATATATTTATGTATTTCTACCTATTTATTGGGTTACCTGTTCGGGTTTTCCAATATAAGCTATAAAGGTAGATAAGGTGGTAGTGTGTGTAACACAATTACCAATAGTTGGAGTTTGAATGTTTGAAGTTGGAAGTATATATCGAGACTGTAAACCCAATATCGTCTCGAGTAAGTTGGCAGTATGGAGTAAGGATGTCTCGGATCTCTGAAGAAAATCCTTTTCAAGATTCGGAGTCCATTATTGGAATGTAAGATTGGTTGAACTCGGGTGAGCAGATTTTCTAGAGTTGAATCTATCAGTTGTGCAGAAGTAAGTGATGGTAGCTTGGCGACTTCAGGAAGGAGCAGTTGTGTGGTAAGACGCAGTATCTATGGATGTTCCCGAAGGAGATTTTCTTTTTGGAACAAGATTAAGAAGGTATTGGAGGAACAGTTGATGTCTACCGCAGGAAAGACTCGACTGTATAGGAATTCTCTGATATCAAGTAAGAGAGTTTTGTCTATTTTGAAGTATGGGACTAAGGTCAATTAGTTGTTCTTCGGACATGGTCTCATTGTTCCCTTAAGAAGAGTAAGTTATTGGCGATTGGTTTGGAGCCCGAGTTTCTTTTGGATGTCTGCCATCTCGGAGATTCGTTGAGAGGTTTGTTGATGGTTTTAGTTTTGAGAAGCCTTTGGATTAGAAGTTCTTGGTTAGCTGTGATAGCAGTGCAGCTCGGAGTGTTCGGTGTGCTGTCAAGATAGAGTTTGGAAGCAGCAGTGTGGTCCGTTTCTTCGATGGTCCCGGAATCTTTGTGGTTCTTTTATCAACAGTCCGAGTAGATAGTGAAGTTTTTCTTGAAGGGTTAACCTTGTTCGGAAAAGTTTAAGGCTGTTTTAATTAGTAAAGAGAGAACAGTTTCTTTGGAATCCGAACTAGGTAGGATCGCAAAAGTGAATTGCGATTATTTTGAGAGTTCATCTTGAGTAATCTTTTGTATGAAATTGAGACATCTCAAGAGGAAGTAAAAGTTATCGAAGAGGTCAAAGATTTAGTTTATATCGATTTGGTTCCTAGAGAAGGATTTGGTGAAGTATCTTAGAATTTTATGGAGTATTTGTGTTTTCTCTTCTGCTTCTAGTTTCGAGTTTCCTCTAGCCAAGGATAGCTGAAGACAGTACCCTTGACCGAGGACTCATCTATTCTTTGAGAAGTTGGTTATGTCTTTAAGATAACCAATGTTTCCGCTTGTTTGTGGATCTAGTTTGTGCTCGAGTTCATCGACATTCTCATCTATTTCAAAATCAGAGTTGTGCAGCGGAAGCAAAGGTAGTAGCTGTGCAAGAAAGGAAGTAACCTCAGATTTCTACAAGAAGTTTATGTGAAGTTCTAAGTGTGTATAGAATTTTCTGGAATCTGGAAGAAGGAAGTTCAGTCTTCTATTGCTTGTGGAGTAGAGTTTGTGGATTTCAGTAGATTTTGGAATATCATCTTGTTGATAGGATCTGGAAATCATTTTGTTCTTGGTCCAGTTGTTTCAAGAAGCATCAGCAAAGGTTAAGTTGATCAGAAAGAGATGAGGTAGCTCGGGATCGTCTGGTGAGCTATGCAGATATGAGTCAGAGTTTGGAATTCGGAGTTGGAAATTGGAAACTGTTTAAAATTTTCCTCGATTATAAGAACTATAAGATTTGGTAAGTCTGGAAAGTTAGCTCCAAAAGTATTTTGGATTTTCCTGTGTTCTCGAGAGAAGTAGTTCTTTGTCTACAGGATTGGATGGCCAGTTTGGATATCTGGAAATTCGTTGTATTTCACGTATCTCTGAGGGAGTACGTGTATGATCTATTACTGATTGTAGAATCTGCAGTTTAGATGGATTTGGAAGTTGAGTTGGACTTGGTATGATCTGATATCTTGTTCAATTTAGTGGATCTAGAGAAGTGAGGAGCTCTGGATCATAGTGGTGTAGTTTGTTTAGCTTCTGTAGAGCGAGTCTCCCGGTGATTTATACTTGGGAAACTCTAGATAGTATTAATAAGTCTATCCTGATTTGTATCAGAATAGTTAGTTAGGTTTGATTGTTTGATTGGTTGCTATGGTTGTTAGTTATTAGATGTTAGGTATGATTTGCTAATTGAAATTAAAAATCTTTGCTGGGTTATTAAATTAACTTTGCTTTTAATTTCGGGGACGAAATTATTTTAAGGGGGAAGGAATGTGATATCCCGGGTTTTTAGGCAATTTAAATTTAATAATCTGTATTAATAATTTAACTGGATTGATAATTTTCTTTATAATTTTAATTTAATTTGGTAATTTAATCTTTTAAAGATCAATAAATATTTAATCTGGCTATATTTAATTTGGTAATACTTGATATTTTCTAATAATTTAAAATTGATAAGATTTGTTTGATAAAGCTAATAAAATATTATTCTATTTATAATATATATATTTTATATATATTGTGGATAGAGAGATCTTTTGTTTTAATTAAAAGATGAATTTTTCAAATTGTAATATATATGTATGTATATATTGTGATCTAAAGCTTTGTTTTAAAATTAATATTTTTCCAAAAGTTACTTTAAGATTTATTCAATTGTTTTCAAAATATAAGATAATTGTTTATTTTAAATATGATAGTTTAAATAAAGTTTTATTTTGTATTCTTTAAAGTGTTTAAAATTTAATAAAGGTTTTAATTTGTTTCTTTTAATAAGTATAAGACTAAAATGGTTTATAAATTTATATATTAAGATTTAAAATAAACTTTCTTTTAAAAATTATCTCTTAAACAATAAAAATAATTATTTTGGAGTTAAAGATATATGTATAAGAATTTATTTGAACTAGGATTTGTTTTATAATATTTTTTTCTCTAAAAGTAATTATATATATACATATATACTAAGATAATGTTATTAATTAATTAAAGTAAGTATGAAAGGTAAGATATTAACATTTAAATTAAATAATTTTTTTTTTATTTACTTAGGACATGTGTTAATATCTTAACACATGGTAATAACATTTGTAAGAAAACTAAATATGCCTTAACATTTGTATATGCATGCAATAATACAAGTGGCATACTTAATTTCTTTTGAAATTTAATTATAAGTAAATATAGAATAAGAGATGATCTTCATTTTCTTCTTCAGTTCAAAATCGTTCAAAACATACTTTCTGAATTCTTTTTCTCCTCTTTTCTGAAACTAAAAACAAAATCAAAACAGAAACAAAAATCAAATCTGCAAACAAATAAAAGATCAAGCAACTAACTCACCAACTAGATTTCAGCTTCAACCTGCATTTTCAAAAATGAGATCAACTTGCAATTTCAAATCAACCTGCAACTGAAATGAAGATCAACAGCAGCTTCAACCTTTAAAACATCATATTGTAAGCATGCAAAGGATTTTCAATCAAAAGCAAATCAAAGGCAACTTAAAATAACCCAGATTTCAAGTACCTGGGATGAATTTAAACTTCTCTGCTCTGCATACAAAATAAGGTGAGTAAATATTTATTTTAAAAACAGTTTGAAACTTGGGATTTGAACTTAGTTGCTTGTGATGAATTGATATAAATGTTTATAGAAAATGCCTTGATATGAATGCATGTAAGTAATAAGTATTGAATGCCTGTGTGAAAAAAAAAATATAGGCTCTGCTTTTTTTTTTCTCTCTAAATTAAATTTCTCATCATCTAGTCTCTATTAGCTTTGGGTTTGTGGATGAAAAATGTTCGAAAACATGTAGCATAACTCTTAAAAATAAGATCTGGAATTTATATTAAATATTCATCTCGAAATTTTATAAGTAACAGTAAAATTGTAATTTGGGTCAAATTCTTATCAATCAAATTTTAAGTATTGATTGCATAGCTGAATTTGTTATAGAAAATGATGAATTTTAATGTGAATATCATAATTTTTAGAGTGGTATTCTTCGAGATATGTGGAGTTGAACAGTTTCGACATTTTCGTCGATTTACGTTGATCGGCGACTCTGGAGTGTTTGATATTTGGGCTGGAGAAGGTCGGAAGCTTGGAGATCTCTAGAAAAATACTGGTGGGTTTTCTAGTTGGCCGTGGTGATGGGATTAGATCGAACTAGGGTTACAGAGGCATTGTGAAACGATGATGTTTAAGGGGTTCTCGCGATGGCCATGGGAAATCGGAAATGATCGCGAGTGTTTGGATAGTTGTATGGATCGGTGAAGATGCTCTGGTCGGAGTCTCAACGTTTCTGGTGGTCGAAGGCGACGAGGGGAAGCAAATTCCGGCAATGGTGTTTCTAGAATTTGGTCGATTGGGTTCGATTTCGATTCGATCAAGTATTTTTCGATCTGGGTTGGTTTTCGTGTTCGTACGTGGTCGAGTGGTTGTAGGCGATGGTCGCGACGAACGTTGGTGGCCGGCGACGTTAGTGCACGTGCACGTGTGCACGTTCGTATACCAGGTGTGTTCGACGTTGGGGAAGACGAGTTCGACTCGGTGAAGTGTTCGTGCGAATGGAAGTTAGACTCGAAGCAGACGAGTGTGGAGGAAGACTCGGGGCAGGCTCGTGTTTTGTGGGGTTTTGCTTGGGTTTTTGCTGTAGTGATAATCTGGTTTTAAGTAAGCAAATTTTTGTAAAAGAAAATCAAGTTTCCAAAGTTAAATATTTGTGAATTTAATTAAACATGTTTGAAAAAGTTTTTTTAAAGATTTTAAGTATATTAAAATTAAATGTTTGAATTGTTTTGTTTAAAATAAATTATATTTCAAAATTGATTTCTAAATTTGGTTTTAATGAAGTAAATGGTTTGAGTAAGTATTTAATATAAATACAAGTTTATTCTTAATTAATTATGTTGAGATTAATTAAGGATAATAAATCAATAAATTAAAATTAAAGGTGAATTACTATTTGTAATTAAGGATAATTACTAAATGAAGTAATTAGTGAAAATGAATGTAATTAAGAAATAAATTAATTTAAGATTAAGTGATGATTAATTAAGTAATTAATTAATGTAATTAATTTTAGGTTAATTAATTAGTCTAATTAATTAAAGATAATCACTTGTGATTAATTTAGTATAATTACTTAGTGAAGTAATAAATGGGTAATTACTGAATGTAATTAAATTAAGAAGAATTACTTATGGAAGTAATTAAATGTAATTGATTAAGGTAAATCACTTGATGTTATTAATTAAAAGAATAATTAATATAATTGATTTGAAATTGATTAATTAAAGAGTAATTAATTAATTAAAGGATTAAGGTTAATTAAAATGTGATTAATTACTAGTTAAGGTAATTAATTAAAAAAGAGTAATTAATTAAGGTGTAATTAGGGATCATTAGTTTATAATTAATCATGTAATTAAGAATTGATTAATTAAGATTAATTAATCAAATGATAAGTGATTAATTGTAATTAATTAAGAATTAAAGTAATTGATTATAATTAATTAATTAATTAATGAAGTAATTAAAGGTTAATTACTGTATTTAATTAAGGATAATTAATTTGTGAAATTAATTAAAGATAATTACTTAAATGTAATTAAAATATAATTAATCAAGGTGATTAATTAAAGTGGATAATTAGAGAATGATTAATTAATTTATTTGTAATTAATTAATGATTATATAAGTAAGATTTATAATGAAGTAATTAATTTAATTTATTTTAAATTAATTAAGAGATGAAGTGATTAATTTAATTCACTTTAAATTAATTAAAGATAGAGATAGTTAATTTAAATCAATTTTAAATTAATTATGTTGTGATTAAGTAAATCATTGCTTATATAAGAATGGATGACATTGATTGTCTTGAATGGATGTAATCTCAGAAATGAGATAAGAAATGTTGTGTAGTATGAATGCTTGGTTGCATTATGATGATAATATAGATTAACTATTGTGATGTTGATATGGATTACCTATTTGGTTATGAATCATCTGTTTAAATGATAATGTGATTATCAATTGTGACTTGTGAATTATCTATCTGTGTAGATAAGTTAAATTGTTTAAACCTTTAAAACAACTTGGCCTTAAAAGATACGTTTTGGATTTCGATGAGACCGGGATCGGGTTTCCGTATACCGGAATTCCAGGTCTGGAGACCCGAATACCACATCGATCCAAATTAACGATAGGTCGTGAATCTCAAGTGAAGATGAAGATTTAGAGTGCAAGGGTTATTGTCGTTAACTCTGAGGGTGATTCCAAAACGAGTGTAACGAGATAATGCCTTCGGTTTCGTTCGAACCCGGAACGAACTTGTATGGATTGAATGCTTTCAGCACATCGTCAGGCGGACGATGAGCATTCTAAGTGATATGTTCTGATTAAAGGTAATCGTAACCTCAAGCCTCATCAACCGGGAATGGCTAAAACAGGGGAGGTGCAGCAAGGCTTTGTGGGTAGCACCCACTGAGAGCAAGATAGATCCCTGTCTAGAGGTCCCTTTTCTTTTATTCGGCTTAGTGTATGGTTGGTCGCGCCAACTACGGGGTTATCTTGTTCGGAATTATCCAGTAAGGGATGGTTCCGGCTTTGTGTTGCAGGGGAGCGGGCGTACTCCTCGGTACGGTGATCTAGGCCACGTACTGTGACGGGCGGTACCCCAGTAGCCCTGCCATTGTATGGAATCCAAACTCCAATAAGTGCCGTACGTATTAGTTGTGCTCAACTATGTTGGAATGTGAGATGTAAGCATTTCAGCTATTTCTGTATTTTACTTGAAAACCCTAGACCCTATTATAATATAACTGGATTTCCTATCAAATGTTTTGGTTAGCATAAGGTAAAAACTTTTCCATGTTTATGTGTGGGAAGTCTTACGTGATACCTTTGTTTTCAAAAGGTTTTGAAGTTAAACAATTTTAACCCGTTTACTCACACCAGACCCATGTCTGACCCAAGTGTTTATTTTCTGTTTTATTAAACTCTTGGGTACTCAAATTTTTACGAGTAGCCAAGGGATTCAGGTTAGCTTTGACGAATCTATGGAGGAGATATGGAGCAGGAGGCTTCAGCATTCGTAGATAGATAGTATTCCGCTGTGTTGGTTGATCTGAGTCTTTTGTTTGAATTGTATCTTGAGTTGTATAATAGACAGAAATTATAACTGTCTATTTTGTTGTATAAGTTGTGTAACTCTGATTATGTAAAGACTATGTAATAGTTATGTGATATATTATATTTTGTTTCGTTCCGCTGTGAGATTCTGATATTGTTTAGTTCTTTCTTTCTCTTCTTTTCTCTTTTCTATCCCTTTCTTTCTTATTAGCGATACGACTTTCTGTGGAGAGAAAGTCGGGTCGTTACATGATCTTTGAAATTTGTTGATAGATTTCCTTTTTCATGATCTTCAGGTTGTTCGAAGATTTTAAAACTGCTATTTGAATTTTGCCTTGATCTTTCTATGCATTTGAATTTCCAGATTTACTTCTTCTTTTGCTTTGAGTTTTAGATTTCAGGTTTTCATTTTTATTTTTGATTCTAGAATTCGAATTATTTTTAGTGGAGAAAGAAGTGAAGATAGTTTTAGAGCTGAAGAAAATAAATGTCAGATCTCTTTCTATGTTTTGAAAACTTTTTTTTTTTACTTAATTACCAAAGAGAAAATAAAAATGAAGCCACTTGTCCTCTTTAATTAGCTTACACATATGTTTACAATTTACAAATGTCTTCCAACTATCCTTATATGTTTACAAGTGTAAATTCCCTTTTATTTTGATTTATTTAAATCCTACATGTTTATTTATAAAATATCTATATGTATAAAAATGTATTTATCCTTTTATAATTTAAGCTTTAGATTTTAATAAATATACAAATGTGAAAACAATTATTTATAATAGCTTATGCTTTGATAAAATTAAATATAACATATTTTTGTATGCTTGAGAAACTGAGTTTAACTCTCTATATATATATTTTTACAAACCTATTTTGACTTATATTTGAATTTTAAAAATGAAAGAATCTTAAATCCAATTAACTTCTTATTTTAAATCTTATTTAAAAATTAAACTAAAATATATCTTTATAATAAATAAGAAATTATCCTTGTTATTTAAATCTCAATTATCATTTCCAAAAGTATTAAGTCAAATTACAAATTTCCAAATTACAAATTATATAAATATTAAAGTTTGAAAATACTTTATTAAATTCAAATTCAATATTCTTTTCATTCCAATATATGCAAATATATATTCTAAATGAAAAGTACTTTTAACGTTAGCTTGATAATTATCCTATTGAATTTAATACATAACTTCAAATAACAATATATATATATATATATACATATATATTATAATTTGAAAACTTATCCTTTTATTAAATTAAAGACTCCCTATTTATAATATATATACCTATATATATACATTATAAATATAAACACTTATATTAGTTTAAGAAAGATAAAACTTCCCAATTTAAAATTGTTAGAAAAGATATAAATAAATATTTCCAATATTAAAATTTTATTAGCCTTTTAAAATAAATAAACTTGTCAATCTATAAAATAAATCAATAAATCAATTTAATTATTAATAAAGATTATTAAATTGATATTGCCAAAATTCCGGGATATCACATTCCTTCCCCCTTAAAATAATTTCGTCCTCGAAATTTAAAAGCAAAGATAATTTAATAATCCAGTAAAATTTTAATTTTAAACAGCAACCATACATATCAATCATATTCTAACAACCATAGCAAACAATTTAATCAAACAAATTTAACTATCCAGTCAAAAATTCTGGATAGAATTTCCTCGAGTTTCCCCAAGTATATATATACCGGGATACTCGTTCTACAGGATCTTAACTAACTATCTACAAAAATCTAGAACTCCTTCCTATCTAGATTACAAATCTGAACAAAATATCAGACTAACTCAAAACCATCCCAACTATCCTTCTGAACTGCTAATTCCATCACTCGATGAATCATACACATATTCCTCAGAGATATGTGAAATAAAATGAATTCCAGTTATCCGAACTGGCAACTCAATCCAATAGATCAAAGAACTATTCCTCTCGAGAACACAGAAAAAATCTTATAATACTTCTGGAGCTTGCTCTCCAATCTTACTAATCTTATATCTCCTTGGATCAGAGAAAACTTAAACAATATCCAATTCCAACTTCAATTTCCAAATTCCATCAATTCTTAACTGCATAACTCTCCTGACGATCCTGAGTCACTTCATCCTTCCTGATCAGCTTAGCTCTTGCTGATGCCTCTTGAAACAGATTAGACCAATATCAAACCAATTTCTAGATCCTACTCAACAAAATGGTTTCCCAAAAATCACCGAAATCCAGAACACAACTCTACTCCACAACATTAGAGCATTTCGAACTACTTCTCCTATCTGGAATAGCCAAACAGTTGCACTTGACAACCTTACCTCCAAATCCTGAAAAATTCTTCATACTTAGAGATACACTTGAATTTCCTATAGAAATCCTCTACTCCAAGAAAATTGCAACTCCCGGTCGCTTCCACTCTAGAATAGCTGCTATCTTGCTTTCGCTGCACAACTCTGATCTGGAACAGATGAGAATGCCATCGGAGAAACTCGAGCACAAACTTGATCATCCACAGTTCACCAAACCATAAAATCTTAGTGAACCCTTCCACTTGGTCAAAAACATCCCAGTAGAATTCCCTTCAGAAAATTAGGTGTGATCAATTCCTCTCCAAAGAATCCTGAGCCGCTTCACCAAATTCTTCTCTCGGAGACATCCTTCTATTAAGCTGAACCATCGGTAACTCCACGAATCAAGTCGATACGGAATCTCAATCTCCAATAATACCAAGAGAATACTCAAATAATCGCAAGCCTCTTTTGCGATCAATCCGACCTAACTTCCACAGATACTGTTCTCTCTTCACAAATCAGAACAGCTTATACTTAACTATCCAATTCATCGAAGAAATGGATTCACTCTGCTGCTTCTGGACTCCATCTCTAGAAAAACTGCTCAGATAGAAACTTCCTGCCAACACAGAACACTCCGAGCCGCACTGCTGCCATAGACCAAAGACTTCTTACTCCAAAACTCCTCGAGAAACTCCGACTTCAAAGCAAACAGATGCACCCCGCTGGACTCAGCCACAACACCGAAGTAGACACACTTCCTTAAACTTGCTCCAGAGAAAACATCTTCAGAAACGTCCTTAGTCACCGCGTCTCACCATACAGCTACTACTTCTTGAAGTTAACAAGATACTATAACTCGCTTCAGCTCATCCAATAGATCTACTCTATTCATCCAACTTCAAAGATAAACTCCGAACTTAAACAGTTTCCTTCGGAGATCGGTGAAATCCTACACCTCAGCAAAGCTCACTCGAGACGGTATTAGATCTACAGTCTCGTCAGATACACTTCCAACCTCAACATTCAAATTCTAACTATTGGTAGTCGTGTTACTCACACTACCACCTTATCTACCTTTATAACTTATATTGGAAAACCCGAACAGGTAACCCAACAAATAGGTAGAAATATATATATATTTAAAATGATACTTTTTATCTAGAAATTATTTCTGGGTAAAATTATTTCATTTACCTCTTTAAAACAATATTGTGTCCGTTGGCCTGGTTCAAGTGTTTAGAGATCCCTATCAATAACGTTAGCTACTCGTATTGACCAGAATCCATATACCACTCAACCGATCAATTAACACAATATAAAATCATTTTTATATAACTAACAATTACGCGCTCTCAAGATAGACACCACTTCAGAGCCTAGGTATTTACTCAACCTACTGCTCTGATACCAAATGTAACAACCATACATTTTTCTCCACAAAAAGTCGCATCGTTAATTAAGAAAGAAAGAGATAGAAAAAGAAAAGATAGAAAAGAAGAAAGAACAACACATCAGAATCTCACAGCGGAACGAATAAAATATAATATATCACATAAAATATTGCATAGTATCATATTACATCAGAGTACACAATTTATACATCACAGAATAGACAGTTATAAACTTCTGTCTATTATACAACACAAGTACACCAGTACAATACAGACTAATACAAACACAGCGGAAACTCTATATATCTACTCGCTGAAGCCTCCTGCTTCACAACTCCTCCAGAATTCGTTAAGATTATCCTGAATCCCTTGACTACTCAATACAATATTGAGTACCCAAGAGTTTAATAAAACAGAAAATAAACACTTGGGTCAGACATGGGTCTGGTGTGAGTAAACGGTTTAAATTGCTTAACTTTGAAAACCTTTGAAAACAAAAGTATCACGTAAGACTTCCCACAAATAAACATGGATAAGTTTTTACCTTACGCTAACTAAAACATTTGATAGGAAATCCGATTGTATTATAATAGGGTCTAGGGTTTTCAAGTAAAATACAGAAATAGCTGAAATGCTTACATCTCACATTCCAACATAGTTGGGCACAACTAATACGTACGGCACTTATTGGAGTTTGGATTCCATACAATGGCAGGGCTACTAGGGTACCGCCCGTCACAGTACGTGGCCTAGATCACCGTACCGAGGAGTACGCCCGCTCCCCTGCAACACAAAGCCGGAACCATCCCTTACTGGATAATCCCGAACAAGACAATCCCGTAGTTGGCGCGACCAACCACACACTAAGCCGAATAAAAGAAAAGGGACCTCTAGACAGGGATCTATCTTGCTCTCAGTGGGTGCTACCCACGAAACCTTGCTGCACCTCCCCTGTTTTAGCCATTCCTGGTTGATGAGGCTTGAGGTTACGATTACCTTTAATCAGAACATATCACTTAGAATGCTCATCGTCCGCCTGACGATGTGCTGAAAGCATTCAATCCATACAAGTTCGTTCCGGGTTCGAACGAAACCGAAGGCATTATCTCGTTACACTCGTTTTGGAATCACCCTCAGAGTTAACGATAATAACCCTTGCACTCTGAATCTTCATCTTCACTTGAGATTCACGACCTATCGTAAATTTGGATCGATGTGGTATTCGGGTCTCCAGACCTGGAAATCCGGTATACGGAAACCCGATCCCGGTCTCATCGAAATCCAAAGCGTATCTTTTAAGGCCAAGTTGTTTTAAAGGTTAAAACAATTTAATTTATTATCTTTATTCACAAAGGAAGATAATTCACAACAGATAATCAACATTATCAGATAATCCATACAATTCAACTAACATCCATATCATACAGCATATATCTCATCAGAGATATCAATCAATGCCAAGTATTCAATACTATCACCATTCATAAGTAATGATTTATATATTCTTTTAATTAATTTAAAGAATTAAATTAATTACTTCATTTTATAAATACTTCTTACTTAACCATTAATTAATTAAAATTTAATTAATTAATTAAAATTTAATTAATTAATTATCTTCTAATATTTCATTTCAATTAATCATCTTTGATTAATTATCTTTTAATTATATCCAAGTAATTTATCTTTAATTAATTATTTAAATTAATTATCCTTAACCACTTATAGTAATTAACTTTTAATTACTTCATTAATTAATTTACTAAAATTAATTAACTTAATCAACTATAATTAATTACATTAATCCTTAATTAATTACATTGATTAATTACTTCATTTATTAATTATTACTTAATTAATCAATTCTTAATTACATCATTAATTATATTAATTAATGATCCTTAATTACAACTTAATTATTAATTACTTAATTAAATTAATTACATTAAGTAATTAACCTTTAATTAAACAACATTTATTAATCACCCTTGATTAATCTTCAATCAGTAATTAATTACCCTTAATTACTTTCATTAACTAAATTAATTACTCCTTAATTAATTTCTTAATTAATCCCTTGATTAATTATTCAAAGTAATTAACTCAAATTACTTCTATTAATAAAATCATTTATTCAACTAATTACTTCCAGTAATTATATATTATTTACTTCCTTAAATAATCACACCTTAACAATTACATTAAGTAATTATTATTAAGCCATCTCTTGATTATCCTAAATTAATTAAACTTAATTAATTAACTTAACTAAATCAAATTAACTTCAATTAATTACAATAAGTAATTAATTCTTAATTACTTCCAATAATTAATCTCTTTATTTACTTTTATTAATTCATTTATCTTTAATCATTTAAAACCTATATTAATTAAAGATAATTCATTTATCTTAAGTAAACACTAATGCACCATTTAAATCTTATTAAATTCAACTTGAATTTAGTTTACACAAAATCATTTCTTCTTGATTTATCAAAAATTAAATACACTTGTCTTAATTACAACATTAAGTTTATTAAAATAAACCTTTTTAAAAAGAAAGATTATATATCTTTATAATTTAAAATTCTCTTAAACTTAGTTAATTTCAAAAATATTTTAACTAATTTCTAACTTTAATAAACAAGTTTTATTTTAAAAAGAAATTGATTTGGAAATTATTTAAACTTGATTAAATTTAAAATTTTAAACTCGTTATATAACCCAGAACGAAAATACTCGAGCAAAACACTCAAATACCCGAGCCTTACCCGCGTTACTCGCTCTCATCCCTGCTCTGAGTCACACGCTCAACATCCCCGAGTTCGACCCTGAGAATTTTCCTTCTTCCCCATTTCAACAAACCCAGATAAAACAACCCAACCCAACGTGCACGTGCACGACAACTCCGGCCCCCTCCGATCAACGCCTCCAGCTTCTCCAAGTCGACAACCATTTCCCTGACCCACCTGGCCACCCCGATCATCGATATCACCATCGAAACGAAATTTGAACATATCGTTAGAAAAACTGGAACCCACCACATCGGAATTTCTTTCCTCGCCGCTGATCCCAGCTTCGATCATCCACGCCAACCCGACCGAAACTTCGTCATCATCCCACGCATCGATTCCCCCTATCGCGATCGACCACGATCTTCCCACGGCATCGCCATCAATTCGAAAACAACATCGACTAAACTGCTCTTCGAACCCTACTCCTCCCTTCCATGGCCACCATGGTCAATGATAAATTTTCCGACCATTTTTCCAGAGTTCGTCAACACATTGGCCACCTTCGACAACAACTTCCACTTTTATTTCAACGCCGATTGCCAGAAATCAACGAAAATACCCAATTTGATCAACTCAGAATTTCTCACGAATTACTAAACTAAAAATCTTGGAATGACTCTCTAAAATCATCATTTTCTAATTCGAATCTGGTTATGAAAATCAAACAGGAATTTATGATCATCAAAATTTGACTAATATATGATTTCTACTGTAATTTATCATTTTTGAAAAGGTTACTTAATATAAATTTTTGAAACCATTTTTACAATTGATTTTATAGTCTTACAATCAAATTTTATTTAGAGATCGAAGCCTAAAAAGAATTAGAGAAAGAGAATTTGGATTTTGAATATATTTTTGAAACTTAAAATCAACAGCAGAGGCAAATTCGCCTGTTCCCAGACATGCATACTCAAATTGTACACATTGATATACATACAAGCATAATATATATTCATACAAACATTTCCACAACTAACTTCAGGTTTAAATCACATGCATTAGGTTATGTGATCAAATTCAAATGGGTTTACTCACTTTTTAAAAACAGAGAACAGGATAGACATATACATTCATATTCATATGCACAGATATTCATATATATGCATTCATTCACATCATAACATATTCAACCATATTGTAACGACCCAGAATTTTGAACGAATTAAATTGAGAATATTTAATTTATTTTAAATATTTGAACGATAATCTAATTCGAATCCCGAATTTAAATATTGAAATCGGCGATTAAATTATAAAAATTTAATCGATTGAAGTTGAATAAAAATTTGTATCTTCAATTTAAAGCTAAAGAAAAATATTTCGAACACTTGTAAATTTTATATTTATGATACTGAAGATAACGGAAGCTTCAGAATTTAATTTCAGACTGTTTCGTTCAGTTCTGGAATTTATATCGTTCGTATCGATATTTAAAAATAGCCGTCCGAGGGACAGTCTCGGAATTCGACGAAACCAGTTCCATTGGGTCCGTAATATTAAATTATTATAGGATTTCAAATTTCGTATTGATTAGGACTGTTATGTGAACACACGATAGATAAACGCGTCGGAATTAATTCGAATGTAAATTTTTAAATGGGTCAACCGGCAGCATGTTCTTCCCCTAAAATCGCGCCTGTAATCGCGAAACTAAACGTGCAACCCATCACGCGATCAATACCTCTTTCAGTTTCAAATACCCCTCTTCTCTCTACCTTTATCTGTTCGTCCCAGTCCAAATAAGATTCAAAAGAAAACGAAAATCCCTCATCAAAATCTCGTTCCTCTTCAAAATTTAGGCGCGAATCCAGGAAGCTCGAGCTCGAGCTGGTAGTGCTCGCGCACGCACGGCAACTGGAATCAACAGAGGGGCGCTCTCGAATTCGCGTGCGATAGGAGTGCCGCGTTCGAATAGGGGAAGTGGCGGCGACATCGGAGGCTAGGGTTTTAGCTGGAGTCGTGATGTCAGATGGGATATTAGGCGACGTGATTGGATGGTGGAAGTCTCTCGTCGAAGTCGCGATGGATTCAAAGAGGAGGGTGGGTCACGAAATCGAGCGCAGTCGAGTTAAGGGCGATCGAACTTTGGGCAAGCGAAGTTCACGGAGGCGGTGGCGTCGCGATTCAAATCGCGTGGGCACGGAGTAGGGTCTCGAAGGCGGCTAAAGGCATGTGCGTACGCGTTAACTTAGGGAGGCGTGGCGTCGACGACTCTTACCTCGGCAAGGTGGCTTTGTTCAGGTGGAGTTCGAAGACAGTGAAGGTATCCAATTATTTTAATTTAATGTTAATATATATATATATACATATCTGCAGATGTAAGAAAATGTATAACAGTTAAAATACAGTAAGTATATATATATATAAAGTTTTAAACATAACTGTTTTGAAATTTAAATGTATATATATATAAACAGCAAGATATATTGATTTACTGTAAGGCAAAATGATTCTGTAATTTCAATGAAGTTATATACTGTTTTTATATATTCATGTTTAAATGGAAATTTTTGCTTATGTATTTATAAAGAAAAGAAAAAAATATATATAAGGTTATATAAAGATCGGATTTTTATAAAGTGTAGTTTTATATATATATAGATAAACTTTGAAAGGTAGAAATTTTAAATGGGAAAATACATATTTTTATAGATATTTAGAATCTATATAAACTATTTTCGTATGGAAATGTGTTTTAAATAAAACTACAGATAAAAAGAAATAGTAATGAATTGTTCGGTCAATTTAAAGAGTTAATAGAAAATTGTTTAAACAAATCATTCGATAAAAATTAAATAATTGGTTTAAAGAAATTTATAGATGATAATTTATTGCCAATATATTCAGATATTAATAGATTGTATAAATTATTTATACAAGGTTAAAGTCGAGAAAACGAAAGAAGAATTGGAAATGGATTGCGAAATTAAAAGCTAAGGTGAGATCTTCTCACTCAGATTTAATTTTGAATTGCAGTTATTGATTGTGTTGATTGCTATTTGAATGTGATATTAGATATTTTAGGATATATCTATATATATAGCAATATATACATATTGGCATATGTATATATTGGATTGATGATTTCCCGCCTCGTATAGCGGATGAGACCCTATTGCGCCGTTAGTAAGCGGATTTATAAAAACCTATATACCGCGATAATTCCGTACTGGAGCGGAATTGGTATTGTGCTAACGTCTTTGGATGCAGGGAAACAGGTTGGAGGGATCCAACTGGACCCCTCACATTGATTGAATTTATTTCTATTGTGATATGAATCTGTGAATGATTATAGTGATGCTATTAATCATATTGATATCTGGAAATTGTTTGAAAGCTGAAATTTAGCTGAATGGATGTTTTGACATCATTGGATTCCAAAGATAAACGAAATTGAATTTTTGAAATTCAAGTAGAAAATTTCTAAGTGAATCAATTTTTGAAATTGAAGAAATTTTGAAGAAAGGAATTTTAAAGTATAAAAAGTTAATTTTTATAACCTTATCGAATTAATTCCAGAATCAAGTGAAAATGTTAAATAAATGGATTTCGTAAAATAGTGATTTTTATTTGAAGAATTTAGTTAAAAATTGGATTTTTAAATAGATTGAAAGAAACGATTGGAATTTATTTCCTTAAAAAGGAATTTATTAAAAGAAGATAGGTTGGAAATCCAACTAGGAATTTAATTGGTAAATTGAAATAAATTGGGAAATCAATGTAAAATGATTTCGATTTGAAGAATCCATTTTAAAACAGAATATTGAATAATTTGAGAAAGAATGAGGAATGTACTTAGTAGTGATAAATAAATTTCTAAATCAATATCGAAATTGATTTGGGATTGAAGTTTTTATAAATAGAATTGGAATTTATAAAAGTTGTTTATAAATCCGAAATCACTTATTTTGATAAGTAAAAATATAGAAGTTGATAAAAAGAAAATTTATAAGTCGAAGTTGTTATTAAAATATAAAGTTGAATTTATAAACGTTGTTTTATAAATTCGAAATCAGTTGAATTTGAGAAATTAAATATAGAAGATTTTTAAAGAAGATATATTCGCGATTTTGGATAGCGAATTTTTATTGAGATAAAAATGTGTAGAAATGATTGAAATTGGGTTAAGTGAATTATATTCACGATTTTGGACAGTGAATATATTATTAAATAAAATGGATTTATTTTTGAAGAAGTGATATAAAAAGTGAAGTTAAACATTTTAAAGATGTTTTAAAATGTATTTTGAATCGAAATCATAGATTTCAACATTCATTGTTGAAATAGACGTTTTCGAAAAATAAGGAAATGGTGGACTATAACACTGTTGTTATAGTAAATGATTTTCGAAAGGAAATGTTTTGATGTAGTATTGGGATTTATATATATCTATCAAAATCCGAATCCCTATACTATTGATTTCGAGTCGTCGTAACGATGTTTTACGCAACATTCGTTTTGACTCAAATAGATGTTAAAATTTAAGATTTCCTTAAAGAATGAAATGTATACTTAATATTGATTTAAGTATATTGAATATTTTCAAATGTTGAAAATAAATAGATTTGTGAAATACTTATTATTAAATAAGTATGGAAATGCTTTTCCAATATGAAATGAAATGTTTTTTGAGATTTATCTTCTTAAAGATAAATCGAAATGAATATTGAAATCGATTGAAAATCGAATATCAGTAGATATTCGAAAATACAAATTCACTATGGAATTTATAAAGGAAAGGGAAACTGTTTAGAAAAATAAATATTGATTTATTTTGTAGTGTGGAAATTTTATATCTAGTAAAGATATTTTTGGAAGATGAAATAATTTTGGAAAATTATTTGGAATCTGATGATGTTGCGCATCTTTATTGATAGTTAAATAACCGACTATCAATAATTACCTTGAGTAGGTATTTGTTGTGAATTGGATGAATTTGAATGCCACACTTATTTTTAAATATACGCTCACTATTCGGGTTAGCCGGGAAAGGACCATGGGGTCGTATAACCCATTCCGAATATGTGATACGTCGTTATGAATTGCATTCGAAGACCGGTGTTGAAGACCGGATATTTTTGAAAACGGAAGGATTACCGTCGAGTTACTCTACATCGACTGATCTTCGATTTAGAGGTTTTATCACCCTTAGTGACGGGAAGTCCTGACGTGATTGAAAATTATCCGGATATGCAAGGGCTTCGTGAGAAGTGCATTCGGTTCTGTTCGATCCCGGAACAGACTTGTATGGATTGTGTGTCTGACGTTACAATTTGAGATATAAAGCTGATTTCTTTCAAATACATTTCTGTTGGTGGCGGAGAATTTATTCTCTTAGCTTAACACCCTTCTCTGAGACGTACGAGCTCAGAGGTTATGTAGTTGAAATTTATCAGCGATATATTCCCAATTTGGTAACGTGGCATACTGAGTGTTGCTGTGAAATGATCAGTGTTTGATCATTTGCGATATGATCATTTGTTTGATCTTATATCTTTGTGATCATAGGTTGATCATTTTGTTTGACCCGAAGCAGGGCTTTTTGTAGAAAGCGTAGCTTTGTGGACGAGACTTCGTCGAGCCTCACACCCCGGAAATGGTCGAAACAGGAAGGATGCGGCAAGGTTCTAGGGAGTAGCGCCCCTTAGTGTATGTCATTCCTTCTGGATAAAGGTGGTATCATGGTATGGAGCCCAGATACTTAACCTCTGTGGTTACTGCATTATTATTATCTATGTGGTTTGTTGGAAATCGGGGATCCTCGGGAAGATCGGTGACGATCGGGGGATGGCATACGCGTGTCAGTAGTTACCTATTTTTGCAGAGGTAACCCGGCCTTGTGTTGGCAGAGATCCGGTTAGGTTCTCGGGTCGTCTATTCCAGGGACGTATCCATCGTGGATAGGAAGTTCCTTAGCCTGACCATTTGTTGGAAATCCAAAGAAACAATACGAGCCTTGTACGGTATTAGTTGTAGAACCTGCCATTCACTTATGGTGGCGCCCCACTGTTTGGATGGTAGCTATAGTAGGCATACGATACTGGTCGTATGTTGGCTAAGATTAATATTATACTTTCAAAAATGATTTCTACACTATGCACTAATAATAATATCAAAAAGAATTTGATTTTGCGTAGTAAGCATCTTTGACTATCATAAGAAGAAATCTCCTCCAATTCTGCGTTTGCATTGTGTGTGTGGTGGGAGGTCTTATGGTAGTTTCATTTTCCAAAAGCATTTCGAATTGACTTTAAAATTATCCTGTTGTTTATTTTAAAGATATAACTGTTTTACGATCTCACACCAGTCACCATGACTGACTCGGAGTTTATTGTTTCCCTTCTAAACTCTGGGTGCCCACCAATTTCCACACGGGCAGTCTAGAGTTAGATTATTAGGTTATCTGGATATTCTGGAGCTTTGGAGATAAGCTGGATGGCGAGACGTAGTATTTGTATCTGATAGTATTTATTCCGCTGTATACTCTGTATGAGGACAAGTTATATAACTGTCCATTGTTGTATATTGACTCTGATGATTGATGTATGTATAAAATGATATAGTTTTTTTTTGTTTTAAAGATTATTCATTTATCTATTATATATTGTTCCGCTGCGATGTGTAAGATTCTGATATTGTTTCTGTTTCTGCTCTTGTTCTGTTGTTGTTCTTCTTTCTTTTTCTTCTATCTTCTTCTTCTTCTACTTTTTCTTCTTTCTAAAACCCTCACTATTGGAGTTTCCGGCACTCGATTGCTCGGCAGTCGATAAAGTGAGTATCGATGTCGAATTTTCGAAAGTCGAAAATTTCGGGATGTGACAAGTGGTATCAGAGCATATGGTTAAGCGACAACCCTGCTCTGTTGGGTGTTACTCATTAGAGATAGAGTCAGTAGTACTCTAGAATGAGTTGAGTGTAATTATAGATATGAGCGCGTATTTGTTATTTGAATATAAAATTGTTTTATATTGTGATGATTGATTTATTGAGTGGTATATGGATTCTGGTCAATACGAGTAATTAACGATCATTGATAGGGATCTCTAAACACTCGAATAGAACAATTCGGCACAGTATTGTTTTAAATAGGGTAAATGAGATAATTTTGCCCAAAACTATTTTTGTATATAAAGGAATTAATTTTCTATGAATTATCATAGTATATGGATGTTTGGATGTTAGGAAGTAATAATAGTGAATTATCATCAAAAAAAAAAAATTGAATAAGAAATTGAAATCGTAACTCCAAAGTTAAGAAATAAAATTCACATACAAATGAAATTTGAGAATATAAATTTTAAATGTGACTTATAATTTAAAACGGAATTCCAGAGAAGTATTTGGAAATGTTTTGAAAAGAATTTGAAAATTTTGAAGATTTGGAAAGTTTAAATCATTTTTGATTTGAAAATGAATTTCAAAGGTTTTGAAAAGTATTTGGAGAGTTGAAAGCTCTAAACTCTTTTAGGTCGCTGGAAAATAATCCTGATGATGATGGCCACATCATTAGAATTCATTTTCGGGTTTCCAAAAGAGAAATTGCTGTCAAATTGTTTTAAATAGGAGTTGTTTGAAAATTTGGGTTTTTTATTTTGGAAATTCAAATGGAATTTGAATTGTTTTCAAATGGTTTTGAAAAAAAAGTGGAAACGACTCTGGAATCCTATTTAAAATACTTACGAAATATTAAAAAGTTGATAACTTATAGAATATTTGAATTCTGATTGGAATGAAATTCAAATTTGTAAATGAATTTATAACTTGGAATAGAATTCAAGAAGTTAATTGAAAATTTAAAATTCAATAAGGGAATGAAATTCGTAAGGTGAATGTATCAATGATCTTATAAATCGAAATGTAAGTGAGTCGAAGACTTATAGAATATTTGAAATTTGATTTAGAAATCAGATTCGAATTGGAAATGGAAGAATTAGTAAATAAGTTTTAGAATGAATAAATAGATTTGAATTTGTAAATAAGTTGATAACTTATAAAAGATTTGAAAATGAATAGAACTGAAATTGAATATTGAAATTTGATTAGAATGAAATTCAAATTGAAAAACGAATGTAACTTCAACCGTAAATATATAAGCATATATTGAAAATTTTGTAATAGAATTTGCAAAATGATTGAATGCTGTAACTAGATATCATGGCTAGTAGATATACAGGTATAAAGGAATTGGGATTTTAATTTCAAAGAGAATTTGAATTGCTCGACAAAAGGTAAGTATTTGAATTTTAATATGAGTTTTTGATGATTTCTCTCTAGCCGCTTGGCTTTTTCTTTTTCTTTTTGAAATCTGAGAGTCCGTAGGGACGTTTTGTAGTCGTACCGTATTAGCCGCGCAAAGGAGACGCTGGCGAAATTTTTCGAAAATTTAGGGCGTTAGAAAATTTTTGAGAAATTTTGAAAGTTTAAATTTGAATTTAAACTCGAATTTGAATTTTGAAGTAAAACAATACTGTTGAAATTTGAAATTGAAGTTGGAAAGTTAGTAGAAATGATAACGAATCTTTAGTAGAAAGATTTGTTTTGAAAATTTGATAAAACTATTGAATTGTGAAAAATAGTAGACGAGTTAAGGATCTTTTTCCCTAACTTGTAATTTCGAGGACGAAATTCTTTTAAGGGGGGAAGTTTGTAACGACCCAGAATTTTGAACGAATTAAATTGAGAATATTTAATTTATTTTAAATATTTGAACGATAATCTAATTCGAATCCCGAATTTAAATATTGAAATCGGCGATTAAATTATAAAAATTTAATCGATTGAAGTTGAATAAAAATTTGTATCTTCAATTTAAAGCTAAAGAAAAATATTTCGAACACTTGTAAATTTTATATTTATGATACTGAAGATAACGGAAGCTTCAGAATTTAATTTCAGACTGTTTCGTTCAGTTCTGGAATTTATATCATTCGTATCGATATTTAAAAATAGCCGTCCGAGGGACAGTCTCGGAATTCGACGAAACCAGTTCCATTGGGTCCGTAATATTAAATTATTATAGGATTTCAAATTTCGTATTGATTGGGACTGTTATGTGAACACACGATAGATAAACGCGTCGGAATTAATTCGAATGTAAATTTTTAAATGGGTCAACCGGCAGCATGTTCTTCCCCTAAAATCGCGCCTGTAATCGCGAAACTAAACGTGCAACCCATCACGCGATCAATACCTCTTTCAGTTTCAAATACCCCTCTTCTCTCTACCTTTATCTGTTCGTCCCAGTCCAAATAAGATTCAAAAGAAAACGAAAATCCCTCATCAAAATCTCGTTCCTCTTCAAAATTTAGGCGCGAATCCAGGAAGCTCGAGCTCGAGCTGGTAGTGCTCGCGCACGCACGGCAACTGGAATCAACAGAGGGGCGCTCTCGAATTCGCGTGCGATAGGAGTGCCGCGTTCGAATAGGGGAAGTGGCGGCGACATCGGAGGCTAGGGTTTTAGCTGGAGTCGTGATGTCAGATGGGATATTAGGCGACGTGATTGGATGGTGGAAGTCTCTCGTCGAAGTCGCGATGGATTCAAAGAGGAGGGTGGGTCACGAAATCGAGCGCAGTCGAGTTAAGGGCGATCGAACTTTGGGCAAGCGAAGTTCACGGAGGCGGTGGCGTCGCGATTCAAATCGCGTGGGCACGGAGTAGGGTCTCGAAGGCGGCTAAAGGCATGTGCGTACGCGTTAACTTAGGGAGGCGTGGCGTCGACGACTCTTACCTCGGCAAGGTGGCTTTGTTCAGGTGGAGTTCGAAGACAGTGAAGGTATCCAATTATTTTAATTTAATGTTAATATATATATATATATATATATATATACATATCTGCAGATGTAAGAAAATGTATAACAGTTAAAATACAGTAAGTATATATATATATAAAGTTTTAAACATAACTGTTTTGAAATTTAAATGTATATATATATAAACAGCAAGATATATTGATTTACTGTAAGGCAAAATGATTCTGTAATTTCAATGAAGTTATATACTGTTTTTATATATTCATGTTTAAATGGAAATTTTTGCTTATGTATTTATAAAGAAAAGAAAAAAATATATATAAGGTTATATAAAGATCGGATTTTTATAAAGTGTAGTTTTATATATATATAGATAAACTTTGAAAGGTAGAAATTTTAAATGGGAAAATACATATTTTTATAGATATTTAGAATCTATATAAACTATTTTCGTATGGAAATGTGTTTTAAATAAAACTACAGATAAAAAGAAATAGTAATGAATTGTTCGGTCAATTTAAAGAGTTAATAGAAAATTGTTTAAACAAATCATTCGATAAAAATTAAATAATTGGTTTAAAGAAATTTATAGATGATAATTTATTGCCAATATATTCAGATATTAATAGATTGTATAAATTATTTATACAAGGTTAAAGTCGAGAAAACGAAAGAAGAATTGGAAATGGATTGCGAAATTAAAAGCTAAGGTGAGATCTTCTCACTCAGATTTAATTTTGAATTGCAGTTATTGATTGTGTTGATTGCTATTTGAATGTGATATTAGATATTTTAGGATATATCTATATATATAGCAATATATACATATTGGCATATGTATATATTGGATTGATGATTTCCCGCCTCGTATAGCGGATGAGACCCTATTGCGCCGTTAGTAAGCGGATTTATAAAAACCTATATACCGCGATAATTCCGTACTGGAGCGGAATTGGTATTGTGCTAACGTCTTTGGATGCAGGGAAACAGGTTGGAGGGATCCAACTGGACCCCTCACATTGATTGAATTTATTTCTATTGTGATATGAATCTGTGAATGATTATAGTGATGCTATTAATCATATTGATATCTGGAAATTGTTTGAAAGCTGAAATTTAGCTGAATGGATGTTTTGACATCATTGGATTCCAAAGATAAACGAAATTGAATTTTTGAAATTCAAGTAGAAAATTTCTAAGTGAATCAATTTTTGAAATTGAAGAAATTTTGAAGAAAGGAATTTTAAAGTATAAAAAGTTAATTTTTATAACCTTATCGAATTAATTCCAGAATCAAGTGAAAATGTTAAATAAATGGATTTCGTAAAATAGTGATTTTTATTTGAAGAATTTAGTTAAAAATTGGATTTTTAAATAGATTGAAAGAAACGATTGGAATTTATTTCCTTAAAAAGGAATTTATTAAAAGAAGATAGGTTGGAAATCCAACTAGGAATTTAATTGGTAAATTGAAATAAATTGGGAAATCAATGTAAAATGATTTCGATTTGAAGAATCCATTTTAAAACAGAATATTGAATAATTTGAGAAAGAATGAGGAATGTACTTAGTAGTGATAAATAAATTTCTAAATCAATATCGAAATTGATTTGGGATTGAAGTTTTTATAAATAGAATTGGAATTTATAAAAGTTGTTTATAAATCCGAAATCACTTATTTTGATAAGTAAAAATATAGAAGTTGATAAAAAGAAAATTTATAAGTCGAAGTTGTTATTAAAATATAAAGTTGAATTTATAAACGTTGTTTTATAAATTCGAAATCAGTTGAATTTGAGAAATTAAATATAGAAGATTTTTAAAGAAGATATATTCGCGATTTTGGATAGCGAATTTTTATTGAGATAAAAATGTGTAGAAATGATTGAAATTGGGTTAAGTGAATTATATTCACGATTTTGGACAGTGAATATATTATTAAATAAAATGGATTTATTTTTGAAGAAGTGATATAAAAAGTGAAGTTAAACATTTTAAAGATGTTTTAAAATGTATTTTGAATCGAAATCATAGATTTCAACATTCATTGTTGAAATAGACGTTTTCGAAAAATAAGGAAATGGTGGACTATAACACTGTTGTTATAGTAAATGATTTTCGAAAGGAAATGTTTTGATGTAGTATTGGGATTTATATATATCTATCAAAATCCGAATCCCTATACTATTGATTTCGAGTCGTCGTAACGATGTTTTACGCAACATTCGTTTTGACTCAAATAGATGTTAAAATTTAAGATTTCCTTAAAGAATGAAATGTATACTTAATATTGATTTAAGTATATTGAATATTTTCAAATGTTGAAAATAAATAGATTTGTGAAATACTTATTATTAAATAAGTATGGAAATGCTTTTCCAATATGAAATGAAATGTTTTTTGAGATTTATCTTCTTAAAGATAAATCGAAATGAATATTGAAATCGATTGAAAATCGAATATCAGTAGATATTCGAAAATACAAATTCACTATGGAATTTATAAAGGAAAGGGAAACTGTTTAGAAAAATAAATATTGATTTATTTTGTAGTGTGGAAATTTTATATCTAGTAAAGATATTTTTGGAAGATGAAATAATTTTGGAAAATTATTTGGAATCTGATGATGTTGCGCATCTTTATTGATAGTTAAATAACCGACTATCAATAATTACCTTGAGTAGGTATTTGTTGTGAATTGGATGAATTTGAATGCCACACTTATTTTTAAATATACGCTCACTATTCGGGTTAGCCGGGAAAGGACCATGGGGTTGTATAACCCATTCCGAATATGTGATACGTCGTTATGAATTGCATTCGAAGACCGGTGTTGAAGACCGGATATTTTTGAAAACGGAAGGATTACCGTCGAGTTACTCTACATCGACTGATCTTCGATTTAGAGGTTTTATCACCCTTAGTGACGGGAAGTCCTGACGTGATTGAAAATTATCCGGATATGCAAGGGCTTCGTGAGAAGTGCATTCGGTTCTGTTCGATCCCGGAACAGACTTGTATGGATTGTGTGTCTGACGTTACAATTTGAGATATAAAGCTGATTTCTTTCAAATACATTTCTGTTGGTGGCGGAGAATTTATTCTCTTAGCTTAACACCCTTCTCTGAGACGTACGAGCTCAGAGGTTATGTAGTTGAAATTTATCAGCGATATATTCCCAATTTGGTAACGTGGCATACTGAGTGTTGCTGTGAAATGATCAGTGTTTGATCATTTGCGATATGATCATTTGTTTGATCTTATATCTTTGTGATCATAGGTTGATCATTTTGTTTGACCCGAAGCAGGGCTTTTTGTAGAAAGCGTAGCTTTGTGGACGAGACTTCGTCGAGCCTCACACCCCAGAAATGGTCGAAACAGGAAGGATGCGGCAAGGTTCTAGGGAGTAGCGCCCCTTAGTGTATGTCATTCCTTCTGGATAAAGGTGGTATCATGGTATGGAGCCCAGATACTTAACCTCTGTGGTTACTGCATTATTATTATCTATGTGGTTTGTTGGAAATCGGGGATCCTCGGGAAGATCGGTGACGATCGGGGGATGGCATACGCGTGTCAGTAGTTACCTATTTTTGCAGAGGTAACCCGGCCTTGTGTTGGCAGAGATCCGGTTAGGTTCTCGGGTCGTCTATTCCAGGGACGTATCCATCGTGGATAGGAAGTTCCTTAGCCTGACCATTTGTTGGAAATCCAAAGAAACAATACGAGCCTTGTACGGTATTAGTTGTAGAACCTGCCATTCACTTATGGTGGCGCCCCACTGTTTGGATGGTAGCTATAGTAGGCATACGATACTGGTCGTATGTTGGCTAAGATTAATATTATACTTTCAAAAATGATTTCTACACTATGCACTAATAATAATATCAAAAAGAATTTGATTTTGCGTAGTAAGCATCTTTGACTATCATAAGAAGAAATCTCCTCCAATTCTGCGTTTGCATTGTGTGTGTGGTGGGAGGTCTTATGGTAGTTTCATTTTCCAAAAGCATTTCGAATTGACTTTAAAATTATCCTGTTGTTTATTTTAAAGATATAACTGTTTTACGATCTCACACCAGTCACCATGACTGACTCGGAGTTTATTGTTTCCCTTCTAAACTCTGGGTGCCCACCAATTTCCACACGGGCAGTCTAGAGTTAGATTATTAGGTTATCTGGATATTCTGGAGCTTTGGAGATAAGCTGGATGGCGAGACGTAGTATTTGTATCTGATAGTATTTATTCCGCTGTATACTCTGTATGAGGACAAGTTATATAACTGTCCATTGTTGTATATTGACTCTAATGATTGATGTATGTATAAAATGATATAGTTTTTTTTTGTTTTAAAGATTATTCATTTATCTATTATATATTGTTCCGCTGCGATGTGTAAGATTCTGATATTGTTTCTGTTTCTGCTCTTGTTCTGTTGTTGTTCTTCTTTCTTTTTCTTCTATCTTCTTCTTCTTCTACTTTTTCTTCTTTCTAAAACCCTCACTATTGGAGTTTCCGGCACTCGATTGCTCGGCAGTCGATAAAGTGAGTATCGATGTCGAATTTTCGAAAGTCGAAAATTTCGGGATGTGACATCACAGCAATTCATCACATGCATTTATATAACAACATATTTTTAAAAACTGTTTTTAAGTTGAGATGTTTACTCACTTTTTAAAAACAGAGAACATATGTTGTTCCAGACTGCATGTTTGGGTTTGAACTTCTATTTGCCTTGATGAATTTAATCTTGCTGTTGATCTTTGAAATTTGTTGATAGATTTCCTTTTTCATGATCTTCAGGTTGTTCGAAGATTTTAAAACTGCTATTTGAATTTTGCCTTGATCTTTCTATGCATTTGAATTTCCAGATTTACTTCTTCTTTTGCTTTGAGTTTTAGATTTCAGGTTTTCATTTTTATTTTTGATTCTAGAATTCGAATTATTTTTAGTGGAGAAAGAAGTGAAGATAGTTTTAGAGCTGAAGAAAATAAATGTCAGATCTCTTTCTATGTTTTGAAAACTTTTTTTTTTTTACTTAATTACCAAAGAGAAAATAAAAATGAAGCCACTTGTCCTCTTTAATTAGCTTACACATATGTTTACAATTTACAAATGTCTTCCAACTATCCTTATATGTTTACAAGTGTAAATTCCCTTTTATTTTGATTTATTTAAATCCTACATGTTTATTTATAAAATATCTATATGTATAAAAATGTATTTATCCTTTTATAATTTAAGCTTTAGATTTTAATAAATATACAAATGTGAAAACAATTATTTATAATAGCTTATGCTTTGATAAAATTAAATATAACATATTTTTATATGCTTGAGAAACTGAGTTTAACTCTATATATATATATTTTTACAAACCCATTTTGACTTATATTTGAATTTTAAAAATGAAAGAATCTTAAATCCAATTAACTTCTTATTTTAAATCTTATTTAAAAATTAAACTAAAATATATCTTTATAATAAATAAGAAATTATCCTTGTTATTTAAATCTCAATTATCATTTCCAAAAGTATTAAGTCAAATTACAAATTTCCAAATTACAAATTATATAAATATTAAAGTTTGAAAATACTTTATTAAATTCAAATTCAATATTCTTTTCATTCCAATATATGCAAATATATATATTCTAAATGAAAAGTACTTTTAACGTTAGCTTGAAAATTATCCTATTGAATTTAATACATAACTTCAAATAACAATATATATATATATATACATATATATTATAATTTGAAAACTTATCCTTTTATTAAATTAAAGACTCCCTATTTATAATATATATACCTATATATATACATTATAAATATAAACACATATATTAGTTTTAGAAAGATAAAACTTCCCAATTTAAAATTGTTAGAAAAGATATAAATAAATATTTCCAATATTAAAATTTTATTAGCCTTTTAAAATAAATAAACTTGTCAATCTATAAAATAAATCAATAAATCAATTTAATTATTAATAAAGATTATTAAATTGATATTGCCAAAATTCCGGGATATCACAATTTGTATTCTTAACTTAGCCATGTATTTCATATCCAAACCTGACCATTACCACCTGAAATAATGATGTGGCTGAACCAATATAGCTTTGTGGCTGAGCATATGTGAGATAGGGTCAAGCAAAAATGGTTTGAAAGCTAGGTGATGTAATTTGTCTAGCCTAGTTTCCATTTGTTTCAATTATAACTTTGGTATTGTAATTATATTTATATATGGCTATGTTTTGTTGTTGTATACAAGATTTATATCTTGGTTCTCTCCACTCAAATTCTGGTCTTGTCATCGTGCTTTTGATTCCGTTGTGTCATTTGTATTGCAATCTCCAGCCATAAAGGTGAGTAAATCTCACCTGACATTTATACTTATGGAAATGTGAATTGACAACAATTGAATGTGTATAATATTATATATGATGTTATAACCGCCTATGATTATTAATTATATGATGTTAAACCTGTTATTTTACCTGTCATATTATCTGTTACTGTTATTTATTGTTAAACTGTTCATTTAAACCTGTTTATCACACTGCAAGTTCCCTGTAGATTAGATTCACTATGGGTTGAAATGATACATACCTGAACGGACTTTAGAATATGGAAAAATCGTTATGGGCTGAAATGATAGGCCTGAACGGTTTTTATTTATTTTATTTTAACTTGGGATTGCGGGTTTGAATGATAGAACCCGGATTTTTGCTTTTTAAACTGCGGATTGAAATGATACATATCTGTATCACTTGACCTAGGTTAGAAAACTATATACAGGCCCGTGGTTATTTTTATAAAGTATTTTGAATATTTTAAATAATTTTAAAAGTGTAAAATTATGAAAATTTGATTTAAATTGGATTTTTAATGTTTAAATAAAGAAATATGGATTTTTCTAGAAGTTAAAAATGTAATTTAAATGAATGGTAAAAGTGAATTTTTGAAATATAACTTAAGTTTGGAAATTTGGAATTTTGGTTTTAAAATGATATTTAAGTTATATAAATAAAATGGAAATTTAATTATATTTGGAAAATGGTAAATATGATAATTTGATTTGAATTTGAATTTAAATGATTTAATAAAGTGTTATTGAGTTTTCTATGTATTAAAATGGTTAAATAAATGAATGCCTTAAAGTGTAATTTTAAAATATAACTTGACCTGGAAATGTGAATTTGGTTTTTATTAAAGGTTTAAGTTAATTAAATAAAATTGAAAATTTAGTTTAATTTGTAAAATGGAAATAAAATATAAGTGTTAAGTTTATTTGTTAAAAATGTGAAGAAAAGAAAATTGTACATTTGGATTTGTTAAGTAAAATTATTGGAAATTTGGATTTTACTGTGAATGTTTCTTATAAAAATCATAAATTAAAAGAGTACATTTAATGAACATTTTTGAATGTCAGAATATGATTTTTATAATGTTTAAAAGGTTTAATATGGAAGGTTATTATTTGTTGGAAATACACTAAAATCTGGAAATTACTTTTTATAGCATTCAGAAATGTTATGATTTCTGTAAATGAACTAAAACTTAAATAAGAGGCTACTACAGCAGTCTTGTAATGATGTAGTTGCTGAAGTAAATTAAAAGGCTAAAAACTTAATAAAGGCCTATTACAGCAGTTCTGTAAATGCTGTAGTGGTCTGCTGTCTTTGCTGAATTTAATTAAAACCTTTAATTTGAAACCTGAGCTATTACAGCATTTCTAGAAATGCTGCCTTTGCTGTTTTAAACTAAATTGCAACTAAACTGAGATTTAACAGCAGTTTTAAAATGCTGTCTTTGCTAAATTAAAATGTTTTCAAGAATAACTTATAACCGTTTTTTTCTGAATGCTGTGAAAGGCTGAAATTTTCAATGTTTATGGTTTTAACTTAGTAAATGAACTCGGAATAGTTAAAAACTTTGGAAATTGAATACTTGTTTTGAAAGTATAATAATTACACTTTTAAATGGTTTAGATGAATTATTTTGATTGAAATATAAACTATTTAAAAGGTGACTTGAAATGATAATAAATGAATGATATCTTTGAATTTAAAAGGTATTTAAAGTTGAATATTTGGATTTGAACTCAAATAAATGAAGTTTTGAAATGATATGATGTTTTGATATATTAAAATGATTTGAAATGAAGTTTTTGAAAGGATATGATATTTTGATATATTGAAATGATTTGAAATGAAGTTTTGAAATGATATGATATTTTAAATATATTGAAATGGTTTGGAATTGATTTAATCTTTATTTTGATAAAGATTTCGATTTGAAATGATATTCTATTTTGAAATATAAAATATTATTTTAAAATTATAACCACGGGTTATAATAACGATTGGTTGTTAAAGAGACCGGGATCGGATATGGACATACTCTCTATCGATACCGAAAACCACTTTGGCAACTGTGTACGCGGTGGAGTTTCCAGAATGAAGTAGGATGGTGGCGATGATCCTAAGGTATATACGTGGACCCAACTCCCATGAGTTGGCATAAGGTGGCTAAAACAGGAGCGATCGACGGGCCAATGAGGTAGCACCTCTGATCGGACACACTTCTTCGATACCATTCTATTACTTTGTGATTGATTGGGTGCACCCCTTGATTTGGGAGTGAAGTTCGAGGTGGGCGTTAGTGGCTGTTATGCGTCACCACCAGTCCGGATGCGTAATTGGTATATCTACCCTGGCATTGCCTTGTGTGCCGTGTCACCTACCATATCGAGCTTTACTACGAGTTTCTATTTGTGTCGTACCTATGGAGTATCTTCTCATAGCCTTTCGAGGTATGCAGGTACTGTATAGACTATTGGCATTATTCGTGTTAAGGGGAATATTGGGTCACTCCTTAATGCTATTTTAAAGTATATTTATTTTATAATTAGACATTATTATAATAGCGAATATTACTACATAGTAGATAGTTTAACGGATCCTTAAAGAATGGGTGATCCCAAGCATTCTTTAAGTTACTTGTACTTTTATTACAGTTCACTTGAGTTGGTTTACATTGTATAAGTATGTATGTCCTGACTCGAGTGTTTTGTGTTTTGCTTTACGCTCGGGTCAGACTGAGTGATACAGCACTAGAGACTCACTTTGGAGCTGGAGTTCTGCTTTGAAGAACCAGATATCTATTCATTTTGTTATCTAGTTGATTCCAGTTGTATTCTGAGCCGTACATGATTATCATACTGTCACTCCTGTTGTATCTTAGTATTCTTGTTGTATCTTACTTAACTCTTATGTATTTATATAGTAGCTTCATGAACTACTATTTCTTTGTTTCCGCTGCATTATATTACTCTGTATCTGTGATTTGTGATTATTTTATTTACTGTATATGATGAGTTTGCCAAATTTTTATTTACAATGCGGTATTTTAAGCAATTCAAGTTCGACATGTGCGGATGCGAATGGTTGAAAGTATCGGGTCGTTACAGTTGGTATCAGAGCTCTGGTTTTAGGCAAACTCAACATATAGGGTAAATTTAATTACAGAATCACCTTCGGTCGAACTTGAATTCCTTCTTCTTCGATTCGGTTTCCTTGGAATTTTGGAACGTTCCCTTCGGTTCCAAAGTCCATTCTTGTCCACCCCTATTCGTGTCTTCTTGATTCTGGAGTGTCCCATAACTCCACTCTGAATAATCTTTCTAATGAATTGGCGGTCCCGCCAATATTCTAATGACTTGTAAAGGGGTGAAACTTCTTTACAAAAAGCATTGATTCACCGATAACTTCTGTATCCTTGGTTTACAATGCTACTATCTCTTGCTATGCCTGAATTCTATCTCTTGAGAGCAAAGGTAGATTTACCCCAGAAAATCCACATCGATCTTATTCATTAAGTCACGGTTGACCTGGTTAAGGTTGCCCGCGATATCTATAGGCTTACTCATCTTCCTATTCTGTTATTTAATCGTCTTATCTTTGTCTCCAATTTATCTTCAAAACAGAATTCTCTTTAATTTGAGTCCATCAATTTGAATCCCTATTCTTATTTTGAAACGTTAATCTTGTATTTGAAAATTCTATATTTTAAAGATGTTTATATTGTGTTGTTTGAGTTGTTGATGTTGATTTGGGTTTCCGATCGGTTCGTCTGATCAACGCTATCGATAGGATCTCCAAAACACTTGAACAGAGCAAACTAACATAATATGGTTTTTAAATTTAGTAGATAGATAAATTTTGTATAATTATAATATGTTTAAGGATAATTTTCTGAATTTTGATAATTAATTGAATTGGGTGTTAAGAAATAATATTTAACTTTGCATGTAATTTGTAACCATTGGCTTTAGTCTCATATCTAAATAATTAAACATGGTTATAAATTAATTTGGAAATTTAAATGGATTTAAATCAAGAATGTGAGAATTTAATTTCCGATGATTTCGAACTTTGTTTTGAAAGTTTTAAAAGAATATATTATTTAAAGGTATTTCTAGTAGAAATTGTTTCAAAGGATTTTAATTTGTAAATCGATGCTCTTTTCTTTGTTGCTGGAAAATATTTTCGGTGATAACTACAGCATCATCGACATTCATTTTCGTGTTTCGAAGTGAAGAGACCATCCTGTAGCTTTGCTACAGTTTTTCTTTGGAAAATTTAATTGATTTGAAATTCTAAATATGACTTGACTTATAATATATATTGATATATGATTTAAATTTGATTTGATATATTGTGTATGTATATATATATATTCATTTATTTCTAAATAGTTTGAAGATAACCGGAAATTTAATTCTTAAATTTTATCTTAAAGGATAATTTTAATTATAAAGGTTTGAATAAATATGTAAACTTGAATAATTGAAATTGAAGAATTTATTTGTATAATATTCTATTACATTCCAATATTACTTACCTAAATTATTCAGAAGTTGAATATGTAATTGGAAAATATACAAAATAAAGAGAAATTTTATAAATAAAACTTAAGTGGTTATAATAAATGTTATACACTTAAATTTTATTTATAAAGGATCAATAGAGGTAAATGGAGAAAAAGGGTTAATTGAATAATTTACTATATGATGATATTTAAAAGAAATTATAAATAAATTGGAATAGTTATAATAAGTGAAATACACTTAATATATATAGGATTTGATATATTAAGTGGAATAAAGAAGAATGAAATTTAATGAATAAAGATGAAATATAATAAGTGATTGTTCAAATTCATGACTTTATAAATTATTGATTTGATGATGAGATAATGAGATTTAAAAAGAATTAAGATTTATTTAACTTAAGTGAAATCAAATGGATGAAATTAATTATTAATGTAAGTTGAAATTTTCATGGTTTTAAATTTATTATCTTATTCTGTTTTCCAATCTATTTTCTTTCTGGTTGTTTCCATTCTCCTACCTTCTAAGTAGGAAATCAAATTCGAATTGGTTAGCCTTGGAGATACTGTTCTCCTTCAGCTTGATCTTGCCTCTGATTTTCACCAACTCAGGGTTGCTTAGGAAAGTATTTTCGAGACTGCTTTTCGTACTGAGAATGGTTTTTCTATGAATAGTTAGTCATGCTTTTGGTTTGACTAATGCTCCTGCTTTCTTTACTGATTTGATGAATCATGTTTTTCGTATTTGTAACAACCGGGATTTTTGTAATTTCAATTATCATCAAAATGACGATTTAATTCAGTTGATAATTATTATTGGAATTCGAATCGGATTTGAAATGTGAAAATTGTTTGATTGCAATTGAGATTTATTCGGGTTAAAATTCTTTAATAAGAATTGTAAAACGTTGTTTGGGAATTTGAATCAAATTGATATTCTTTAAACAATTTTCAAATGATTGAGTTGGGCTTTTGAATCTAGCCCATGTTTATATTTCATTGTTGCCGTTCTATTTTGTCAAGGAGAAACCCGTTCCCCATTTCAATTGGCATAACCCTAAAATCATACGAGCGAAAGAAAGAACCATGGCGGCCACAATTTTCCTTGTTCGTTCGTTCGAAAAGCTAGGGCTTCGGTCGACTCGTGCAACTCGATCGAACGATGCTTCGATCCCGACTCCTTCGATTGTTCCTTACTTCTTGTTGCTTGCAGTCGCTTCTAGTTGGTCGAGTCGAGTGTTGGCTAGGTCGTCGAAAACGGTGAGTTTACTCACATCTAATTCCATACTTCGTTATGGCAGTTCGATTTTGTTTTGTTGTTGGTAATTTCTGAATTGGTTCGATTCGTTGATACTTCGGCTTTGAATTCTCTAGCACTATGACTTTGGTTACGTTGATTTTGTGAATGTATTTTGGCTTCGGCCTCCGTTGTTATGCGAACTTAATTTGGGTTTGCTGTGTTGATTTTTGATCGTATTTGGCCAATTGAAGTTAATTTGAATTCTGGACTTCGTTCGTTTTTTATGTACTTCGACTTTGCTTCGTCATGCCTGACGTATTGCATTTTTGTTGTATTTCATTCCGGTTGCATGGCATACTGTCACTGTCCATTTGTGTTGATCTCGGCTTGTAGCTTAATTTGCTTAGGGCCATTAACTGTTGGTCTCGGCCTTGATTTTAAAATGTGAAACTGCTTCTGACTTTCGTAGTTCCATATTTCATGACTTTGTGTCTGCATATATTTTATATTACTCTGGTGGCTTCATTTGTATCACTTAGTATCCACACTTCTAGTTGTTGTTGGCATTGATTAGTTGTTACTGGCCTGTGTTCGGTTGTTTGCTGGGCCTTGCTATGCCGCCTTGTCTTTGGTATACTGCCCAGTTCATTATGTTGGCATCGATTTGTGTTATCCCTATCGTGTTTACACTTCCTGTCGCACACCCGTGCATTCCAAAGTATATACAGTGTTGTTCTTTGTATAGGTGCGTTTGATATATCTCGCAGTTGTATTCACTTAAGTTCGTTATAACTTGGTCATCATTTTATGTTGTCTGCACTTGAACAGAGCCTTGTGCGTGTTCACTTTAGCTGCACTTGGGTCACTTGTGTCCTGGTCCTTGACTTGAATAAGTTGCATTCACTATAGCATGGCCATCCAGCCTTTTCATATGTTCTCTGTCTAGTCTCTGACCATCTCTGTGTTACCTGATTTCGACTTTTGGTTTTTACTGCAGTATGATTATGATGTTAATACTGTCCAGTACAGTACTATATTTATGTTTGCAATTTGTTCATTCGGGTTTTGAGGCTGTTTGCACGCAGTGCAATGTAGTCATTTGTGTTGTTATCACACTTGAGTTGAACCCGATTCGGGGTTTGACCTTGTGATCAGTTGTGACTTTCACTGAGCTTTTGTGTATCTCCTACGATAGTGGCGAGGCAGTACATGCGTGCGTGTACTGCAGCCCTATCAGATTTGACAGTTTTAAATTGATGTTTCAGTTTGTTGAATGGTTTCGTTGGTTAATTTCAATGGTTTGGATTTGTATTCCGATTTGGATTGTTGATTTGTCATTTAACACTGTTTAGTGTTATATCTGCCGTTATCCAATTCTCGTATCGAGAGTTGGATATACGAGATTTCTGTGATTGTCGTCTATTTGACGATCTGATTATTATTGCTGCTATACCCTAATAACTGAGTTTGAATTAGACTGACCCGTGTATTATTTTCTTTTGAATTTAATACTCGGGTCAGACCCGAGTTATTTCAGGTTGTAGATTTTCTTCTTTGAGTTGCTGTTCAGGATATGAAGACTTTTCACATCTTCTGAAGTTGTCAGTGTCATTTTGTAGTAGTCGTGTCATTGTATAGAACGATATGTATTCATGTATATTATTCGTTAATGTACTTGTATATATAACTTCTTGAGTCGACAGTTGTAGTTGTATCATATGTATTGTGTCAACTATGTATTAACTGACATCAGTTATATATATATGAGACTTTTGTTTTTATCTGTGTTCCGCATTTATATTATCCGTGTTATTGTTATATCTAATGTCCTAAACTATTATGAACCATCGTAGTTTGTTTTATACTAGTATTGGGTGTGTCAATGGGAGTAAATAGATAATAGAGAAAAAAATAAAAGTATGTACCACTCCTATCGGGATAACCAATATTAGTGTAAGGCCAATTACGGATGGTCGCTCCTATCCAGCCTTATTCTTCGTAATAATAGACAGTATTTCCTTTAATACTCTTTGTTATTATGAGCATAGAGGTGGGGCGTCACAGTTGGTATTAGAGCTTGGGGTTTATGGACATAATATAAAACTTAACTCGGAAGGAACATATGTTACAACTATTGGTCGATGTTTTATTTGTGCTTGAGTCAAAACTAAAGTTTTGAAATTTGGATGAAATTTTTAAATAACTTTATTTAAAAATAATAGTGAAATTGTGTTCTGATGATTTGATTGATTTGTGTTCTGTTTATCAGAGTGCGCAGCGGAAACAGTGAAACTGTCTTCGCTGAGTACAACTGATAATCTTTTTGATTTAAAAATCAAAATACGAAATTAATATGAATTTCATTTGTTGTTTATATAGCTGTAATTATTTTATTTCTTTGAGAACTTCGAATCCGAATTGAGGATTCGAAGAAATTGCAGATATGTGATTTTTGTTGAAATTTCCGCTGGCTTTCTTTTGTACTAATCATCTATTGATTAGATTTTTGCTGTTTTAAATTATCTTCATTGAAGATACATTTGAATGATTCTTTGTTCATTTTGTAGTACGTGCAAAAATTTAAATTGCACGTTATTGCATTTATTTTACGTTGAACCGATGCTTGGTTATGAAACGTATTTTGTTGCCGTTATTTTTACAACGGAATTTTACACAAATGCTATATTTTGAAGTACGGTGTTTTATGGCATTTTGATGAATGAGAATTCACTGACATTACATTTTGATGTAGATTGTTTTGATGTGATTTTGACGTTTTAAAACTACTGTCGCTTTGGCTTCCGTAACCGTCAAATTTTAAAAGTGGATTTTCAAGCGGTTATTCCGCAATGCTGATTTGTAACCGTTTTTACGGTATTTTGAGAAGTACAATTTCCTTATCGAAATTGTTACTGATTTGCTGTTTTAATCACGTGATTGGAAAATCGTTTTAAAATGAAAATTGTTTTATAAAATTTTAGCAGTTTGCGTTTTCAAAAGAATGAGAAAGCGACTTAAACGATTCAGCAAAATCGAGGATTATGACCCCTTTCTTTTACTGTTTCGCTTAACTCTGGACTTGTTCAGTTGAGAATGCGAATTGTTATTTTTACAAAATAAACAAAATTGTTTTCAAAAATTTTACAGTTTGCGATTTCAAAAGAATGAGGAAGCGATTTAAACGTTTCAGCAAAATCGAGGACTATGACCCCTTTCTTTTACTGATTCGCTTAATTCCGGACTTGTCCGTTTGAGAATGTGAAATGTATTTTTACAAAATACACAATTTTGCACTTTCAAGGAAACGATGAAGAGAATCAAATGATTTAGTAAAACACGTGGTATGGGACATGTGCGTTTGCTATTTCGGTTAATTTCGGACTCGTTAATTGAAATATTTGATGATTTTGTGTGCTTTCGAGCCACTATGAGGACCTTCGGGTCATTTGTTGGACCTTCGAGTCATTTGTTGGGCTTTCGGGCCACTCTGCGGACCTTCGGGTCACTCTGCGGACCTTCGGGTCAATCTGATGGGCGCCAAAATTATGTTGAGTACTTGGTAGGCTTCGGCCACTCTGAGATGCACGTGCGGCGAATTAAAAACTCGCCATCTGATGGGATCGATCCAAGCTTTTATGTTGATTTTCTAGTCTTCTTAACTGATTTCTAGATATTTGTTGTTTCTAATTATCTGCAGGTAATTAGATATCTGATGTTATGAGGTTTAATTATCGTATCGATAATTAAATATTTGAGATTTTGATTATCGTTTTTGATAATCGGATATTTGTTGTTTCTAATTATCGCTTGTGATAATTAGATATTTGTTGATATGAGTTCTGATTATCGTTTTTGATAATCGGATATTTGTTGTTTCTAATTATCGCTTGTGATAATTAGATATTTGTTGATATGAGTTCTGATTATCGTTTTTGATAATCAGATATTTGTTATTTCTGATTATCGCTTGTGATAATTAGATATTTGAGATTTAATTATCGCTTTTGATAATTAAATATTTGTTGATTTAAGATTTAATTATCACTTTTGATAATTAAATAATTGTTGACTTGAGAGATTTGATTATCGTTTTTGATAATCGAATATTTTGCTGATTGGAGATTTGATTTTCGTTGTTGATAATCGAATATTTGTTGATTTGAGAAATTTGATTATCGTTTTTGATAATCGAAAATTTGCTGATTTGAGATTTGATTATCATTTTTGATAATTGAATATTTGTCGATCTGAAATTTTGATTACCGTTTGTGGTAATTAGATATGTGCTGATTTGTTTTCTGATTATCGTTTGAGATAATTAGATATTTGATGTTTTTTGATTATCGTTTTTGATAATCGGATAATTGTTGTTTCTAATTATCGCTTGTGATAATTAGATATTTGTTGATATGAGTTCCGATTATCGTTTTTGATAATTGGATATTTGTTGCTTTTAATTATCGCTTTTGATAATTAAATAATTGCTGATTTGAAATTTAATTATCGCTTTAGATAATTAAATATTTGTTGATATGAGATTTAATTATCGCTTTTGATAATTAAATATTTGCTGATTTGAGATTTAATTATCGCTTTTGATAATTAAATATTTGCTGATTTGAGATTTAATTATCGCTTTTGATAATTAAATATTTGCTGATTTGAGATTTAAGTATCGTTTTTGATAATTAAATATTTGTTTTCTGACTATCGTTTGAGATAATCAGATATTTGATTTGTCTTCTGACTATCGTTTGAGATAATCAGATATTTGTTTTGTCTTCTGATTATCGTTTGAGATAAGTAAATATTTGCGATTTGAAAATTCAATTATCGTTTTTGATGATTGAATATTTGCGACTTTTGAGATTTGAGCTTTGTCTTTTTCTCTGGCGATTCAGGTGAGTAATTTGATTTACTCACATTCAATTCGTGCTCTGTATGGGATTTCTGCTCTGTTTTTCCTTCTCTTTTAGTTGCTGGAACTCGATTGTTCTTGCTTTTGTTAGTCGTTTGATTTTGATCCCTGATTCCCACGATGTTGATTCTTTTGATTTGAAGCAGTCGAACCTTTTGATTTCTTATCTAATAGTTCCCCGCTGACACTTGCTTTGCTTGTACATTCGATATTGCCATGCTCTTTTGGTTGTTACCTTTTATCCATTTATTCCCTATGATTGCGTGGACGCAATTTCTTTGATAATTGTGTTCTCAATTCTTATTTTCTAGCATAACTAGTTTAGGTTAGAAGAAAATTGTTATAGACAATCTTGATTAGGAAAATTGCGGGGACGCAATTTTTATAAGGAGGGGAGTCTGTAACAACCGGGATTTTTGTAATTTCAATTATCGTCAAAATGACGATTTAATTCAGTTGATAATTGTTATTGGAATTCGAATCGGATTTGAAATGTGAAAATTGTTTGATTGCAATTGAGATTTATTCGGGTTAAAATTCTTTAATAAGAATTGTAAAACGTTGTTTGGGAATTTGAATCAAATTGATATTCTTTAAACAATTTTCAAATGATTGAGTTGGGCTTTTGAATCTAGCCCATGTTTATATTTCATTGTTGCCGTTCTATTTTGTCAAGGAGAAACCCGTTCCCCATTTCAATTGGCATAACCCTAAAATCATACGAGCGAAAGAAAGAACCATGGCGGCCACAATTTTCCTTGTTCGTTCGTTCGAAAAGCTAGGGCTTCGGTCGACTCGTGCAACTCGATCGAACGATGCTTCGATCCCGACTCCTTCGATTGTTCCTTACTTCTTGTTGCTTGCAGTCGCTTCCAGTTGGTCGAGTCGAGTGTTGGCTAGGTCGTCGAAAACGGTGAGTTTACTCACATCTAATTCCATACTTCGTTATGGCAGTTCGATTTTGTTTTGTTGTTGGTAATTTCTGAATTGGTTCGATTCGTTGATACTTCGGCTTTGAATTCTCTAGCACTGTGACTTTGGTTACGTTGATTTTGTGAATGTATTTTGGCTTCGGCCTCCGTTGTTATGCGAACTTAATTTGGGTTTGCTGTGTTGATTTTTGATCGTATTTGGCCAATTGAAGTTAATTTGAATTCTGGACTTCGTTCGTTTTTGATGTACTTCGACTTTGCTTCGTCATGCCTGACGTATTGCATTTCTGTTGTATTTCATTCCGGTTGCATGGCATACTGTCACTGCCCATTTGTGTTGATCTCGGCTTGTACCTTAATTTGCTTAGGGCCATTAACTGTTGGTCTTGGCCTTGATTTTAAAATGTGAAACTGCTTCTGACTTTCGTAGTTTCATATTTCATGACTTTGTGTCTGCATATATTTTATATTACTCTGGTGGCTTCATTTGTATCACTTAGTATCCACACTTCTAGTTGTTGTTGGCATTGATTAGTTGTTACTGGCCTGTGTTCGGTTGTTTGCTGGGCCTTGCTATGCCGCCTTGTCTTTGGTATACTGCCCAGTTCATAATGTTGGCATCGATTTGTGTTATCCCTATCATGTTTACACTTCCTGTCGCACACCCGTGCATTCCAAAGTATATACAGTGTTGTTCTTTGTATAGGTGCGTTTGATATATCTCGCAGTTGTATTCACTTAAGTTCGTTATAACTTGGTCATCATTTTATGTTGTCTGCACTTGAACAGAGCCTTGTGCGTGTTCACTTTAGCTGCACTTGGGTCACTTGTGTCCTGGTCCTTGACTTGAATAAGTTGCATTCACTATAGCATGGCCATCCAGCCTTTTCATATGTTCTCTGTCTAGTCTCTGACCATCTCTGTGTTACCTAATTTCGACTTTTGGTTATTACTGCGGTATGATTATGATGTTAATACTGTCCAGTACAGTACTATATTTATGTTTGCAATTTGTTCATTCGGGTTTTGAGGCTGTTTGCACGCAGTGCAATGTAGTCATTTGTGTTGTTATCACACTTGAGTTGAACCCGATTCGGGGTTTGACCTTGTGATCAGTTGTGACTTTCACTGAGCTTTTGTGTATCTCCTACGATAGTGGCGAGGCAGTACACGCGTGCGTGTACTGCAGCCCTATCAGATTTGACAGTTTTAAATTGATGTTTCAATTTGTTGAATGGTTTCGTTGGTTAATTTCAATGGTTTGGATTTGTATTCCGATTTGGATTGTTGATTTGTCATTTAACACCGTTTAGTGTTATATCTGCCGTTATCCAATTCTCGTATCGAGAGTTGGATATACGAGATTTCTGTGATTGTCGTCTATTTGACGATCTGATTATTATTGCTGCTATACCCTAATAACTGAGTTTGAATTAGACTGACCCGTGTATTATTTTCTTTTGAATTTAATACTCGGGTCAGACTCGAGTTATTTCAGGTTATAGATTTTCTTCTTTGAGTTGCTGTTCAGGATATGAAGACTTTTCACATCTTCTGAAGTTGTCAGTGTCATTTTGTAGTAGTCGTGTCATTGTATAGAACGATATGTATTCATGTATATTATTCGTTAATGTACTTGTATATATAACTTCTTGAGTCGACAGTTGTAGTTGTATCATATGTATTGTGTCAACTATGTATTAACTGACATCAGTTATATATATATGAGACTTTTGTTTTTATCTGTGTTCCGCATTTATATTATCCGTGTTATTGTTATATCTAATGTCCTAAACTATTATGAACCGTCGTAGTTTGTTTTATACTAGTATTGGGTGTGTCAATGGGAGTAAATAGATAATAGAGAAAAAAATAAAAGTATGTACCACTCCTATCGGGATAACCAATATTAGTGTAAGGCCAATTACGGATGGTCGCTCCTATCCAGCCTTATTCTTCGTAATAATAGACAGTATTTCCTTTAATACTCTTTGTTATTATGAGCATAGAGGTGGGGCGTCACAGTTGGTATCAGAGCTTGGGGTTTATGGACATAATATAAAACTTAACTCGGAAGGAACATATGTTACAACTATTGGTCGATGTTTTATTTGTGCTTGAGTCAAAACTAAAGTTTTGAAATTTGGATGAAATTTTTAAATAACTTTATTTAAAAATAATAGTGAAATTGTGTTCTGATGATTTGATTGATTTGTGTTCTGTTTATCAGAGTGCGCAGCGGAAACAGTGAAACTGTCTTCGCTGAGTACAACTGATAATCTTTTTGATTTAAAAATCAAAATACGAAATTAATATGAATTTCATTTGTTGTTTATATAGCTGTAATTATTTTATTTCTTTGAGAACTTCGAATCCGAATTGAGGATTCGAAGAAATTGCAGATATGTGATTTTTGTTGAAATTTCCGCTGGCTTTCTTTTGTACTAATCATCTATTGATTAGATTTTTGCTGTTTTAAATTATCTTCATTGAAGATACATTTGAATGATTCTTTGTTCATTTTGTAGTACGTGCAAAAATTTAAATTGCACGTTATTGCATTTATTTTACGTTGAACCGATGCTTGGTTATGAAACGTATTTTGTTGCCGTTATTTTTACAACGGAATTTTACACAAATGCTATATTTTGAAGTACGGTGTTTTGTGGCATTTTGATGAATGAGAATTCACTGACATTACATTTTGATGTAGATTGTTTTGATGTGATTTTGACGTTTTAAAACTACTATCGCTTTGGCTTCCGTAACCGTCAAATTTTAAAAGTGGATTTTCAAGCGGTTATTCCGCAATGCTGATTTGTAACCGTTTTTACGGTATTTTGAGAAGTACAATTTCCTTATCGAAATTGTTACTGATTTGCTGTTTTAATCACGTGATTGGAAAATCGTTTTAAAATGAAAATTGTTTTATAAAATTTTAGCAGTTTGCGTTTTCAAAAGAATGAGAAAGCGACTTAAACGATTCAGCAAAATCGAGGATTATGACCCCTTTCTTTTACTGTTTCGCTTAACTCTGGACTTGTTCAGTTGAGAATGCGAATTGTTATTTTTACAAAATAAACAAAATTATTTTCAAAAATTTTACAGTTTGCGATTTCAAAAGAATGAGGAAGCGATTTAAACGTTTCAGCAAAATCGAGGACTATGACCCCTTTCTTTTACTGATTCGCTTAATTCCGGACTTGTCCGTTTGAGAATGTGAAATGTATTTTTACAAAATACACAATTTTGCACTTTCAAGGAAACGATGAAGAGAATCAAACGATTTAGTAAAACACGTGGTATGGGACATGTGCGTTTGCTATTTCGGTTAATTCCGGACTCGTTAATTGAAATATTTGATGATTTTGTGTGCTTTCGAGCCACTATGATGACCTTCGGGTCATTTGTTGGACCTTCGGGTCATTTGTTGGGCTTTCGGGCCACTCTGCGGACCTTCGGGTCACTCTGCGGACCTTCGGGTCAATCTGATGGGCGCCAAAATTATGTTGAGTACTTGGTAGGCTTCGGCCACTCTGAGATGCACGTGCGGCGAATTAAAAACTCGCCATCTGATGGGATCGATCCAAGCTTTTATGTTGATTTTCTAGTCTTCTTAACTGATTTCTAGATATTTGTTGTTTCTAATTATCTGCAGGTAATTAGATATCTGATGTTATGAGGTTTAATTATCATATCGATAATTAAATATTTGAGATTCTGATTATCGTTTTTGATAATCGGATATTTGTTGTTTCTAATTATCGCTTGTGATAATTAGATATTTGTTGATATGAGTTCTGATTATCGTTTTTGATAATCGGATATTTGTTGTTTCTAATTATCGCTTGTGATAATTAGATATTTGTTGATATGAGTTCTGATTATCGTTTTTGATAATCAGATATTTGTTATTTTTGATTATCGCTTGTGATAATTAGATATTTGAGATTTAATTATCGCTTTTGATAATTAAATATTTGTTGATTTAAGATTTAATTATCACTTTTGATAATTAAATAATTGTTGACTTGAGAGATTATTGGAGATTTGATTTTCGTTGTTGATAATCGAATATTTGTTGATTTGAGAAATTTGATTATCGTTTTTGATAATCGAAAATTTGCTGATTTGAGATTTGATTATCGTTTTTGATAATCGAATATTTGTCGATCTGAAATTTTGATTACCGTTTGTGGTAATTAGATATGTGCTGATTTGTTTTCTGATTATCGTTTGAGATAATTAGATATTTGATGTTTTCTGATTATCGTTTTTGATAATCGGATAATTGTTGTTTCTAATTATCGCTTGTGATAATTAGATATTTGTTGATATGAGTTCCGATTATCGTTTTTGATAATTGGATATTTGTTGCTTTTAATTATCGCTTTTGATAAGTAAATAATTGCTGATTTGAAATTTAATTATCGCTTTAGATAATTAAATATTTGTTGATATGAGATTTAATTATCGCTTTTGATAATTAAATATTTGCTGATTTGAGATTTAATTATCGCTTTTGATAATTAAATATTTGCTGATTTGAGATTTAATTATCGCTTTTGATAATTAAATATTTGCTGATTTGAGATTTAAGTATCGCTTTTGATAATTAAATATTTGTTTTCTGACTATCGTTTGAGATAATCAGATATTTGATTTGTCTTCTGACTATCGTTTGAGATAATCAGATATTTGTGTTGTCTTCTGATTATCGTTTGAGATAAGTAAATATTTGCGATTTGAAAATTCAATTATCGTTTTTGATGATTGAATATTTGCGACTTTTGAGATTTGAGCTTCGTCTTTTTCTCTGGCGATTCAGGTGAGTAATTTGATTTACTCACATTCAATTCGTGCTCTGTATGGGATTTCTGCTCTGTTTTTCCTTCTCTTTTAGTTGCTGGAACTCGATTGTTCTTGCTTTTGTTAGTCGTCTAATTTTGATCCATGATTCCCACGATGTTGATTCTTTTGATTTGAAGCAGTCGAACCTTTTGATTTCTTATCTAATAGTTCCCCGCTGACACTTGCTTTGCTTGTACATTCGACATTGCCATGCTCTTTTGGTTGTTACCTTTTATCCATTTATTCCCTATGATTGCGTGGACGCAATTTCTTTGATAATTGTGTTCTCAATTCTTATTTTCTAGCATAACTAGTTTAGGTTAGAAGAAAATTGTTATAGACAATCTTGATTGGGAAAATTGCGGGGACGCAATTTTTATAAGGAGGGGAGTCTGTAACAACCGGGATTTTTGTAATTTCAATTATCGTCAAAATGACGATTTAATTCAGTTGATAATTGTTATTGGAATTCGAATCGGATTTGAAATGTGAAAATTGTTTGATTGCAATTGAGATTTATTCGGGTTAAAATTCTTTAATAAGAATTGTAAAACGTTGTTTGGGAATTTGAATCAAATTGATATTCTTTAAACAATTTTCAAATGATTGAGTTGGGCTTTTGAATCTAGCCCATGTTTATATTTCATTGTTGCCGTTCTATTTTGTCAAGGAGAAACCCGTTCCCCATTTCAATTGGCATAACCCTAAAATCATACGAGCGAAAGAAAGAACCATGGCGGCCACAATTTTCCTTGTTCGTTCGTTCGAAAAGCTAGGGCTTCGGTCGACTCGTGCAACTCGATCGAACGATGCTTCGATACCGACTCCTTCGATTGTTCCTTACTTCTTGTTGCTTGCAGTCGCTTCCAGTTGGTCGAGTCGAGTGTTGGCTAGGTCGTCGAAAACGGTGAGTTTACTCACATCTAATTCCATACTTCGTTATGGCAGTTCGATTTTGTTTTGTTGTTGGTAATTTCTGAATTGGTTCGATTCGTTGATACTTCGGCTTTGAATTCTCTAGCACTGTGACTTTGGTTACGTTGATTTTGTGAATGTATTTTGGCTTCGGCCTCCATTGTTATGCGAACTTAATTTGGGTTTGCTGTGTTGATTTTTGATCGTACTTGGCCAATTGAAGTTAATTTGAATTCTGGACTTCGTTCGTTTTTGATGTACTTCGACTTTGCTTCGTCATGCCTGACGTATTGCATTTCTGTTGTATTTCATTCCGGTTGCATGGCATACTGTCACTGCCCATTTGTGTTGATCTCGGCTTGTACCTTAATTTGCTTAGGGCCATTAACTGTTGGTCTCGGCCTTGATTTTAAGATGTGAAACTGCTTCTGACTTTCGTAGTTTCATATTTCATGACTTTGTGTCTGCATATATTTTATATTACTCTGGTGGCTTCATTTGTATCACTTAGTATCCACACTTCTAGTTGTTGTTGGCATTGATTAGTTGTTACTGGCCTGTGTTCGGTTGTTTGCTGGGCCTTGCTATGCCGCCTTGTCTTTGGTATACTGCCCAGTTCATAATGTTGGCATCGATTTGTGTTATCCCTATCGTGTTTACACTTCCTGTCGCACACCCGTGCATTCCAAAGTATATACAGTGTTGTTCTTTGTATAGGTGCGTTTGATATATCTCGCAGTTGTATTCACTTAAGTTCGTTATAACTTGGTCATCATTTTATGTTGTCTGCACTTGAACAGAGCCTTGTGCGTGTTCACTTTAGCTGCACTTGGGTCACTTGTGTCCTGGTCCTTGACTTGAATAAGTTGCATTCACTATAGCATGGCCATCTAGCCTTTTCATATGTTCTCTGTCTAGTCTCTGACCATCTCTGTGTTACCTGATTTCGACTTTTGGTTATTACTGCGGTATGATTATGATGTTAATACTGTCCAGTACAGTACTATATTTATGTTTGCAATTTGTTCATTCGGGTTTTGAGGCTGTTTGCACGCAGTGCAATGTAGTCATTTGTGTTGTTATCACACTTGAGTTGAACCCGATTCGGGGTTTGACCTTGTGATCAGTTGTGACTTTCACTGAGCTTTTGTGTATCTCCTACGATAGTGGCGAGGCAGTACACGCGTGCGTGTACTGCAGCCCTATCAGATTTGACAGTTTTAAATTGATGTTTCAATTTGTTGAATGGTTTCGTTGGTTAATTTCAATGGTTTGGATTTGTATTCCGATTTGGATTGTTGATTTGTCATTTAACACCGTTTAGTGTTATATCTGCCGTTATCCAATTCTCGTATCGAGAGTTGGATATACGAGATTTTTGTGATTGTCGTCTATTTGACGATCTGATTATTATTGCTGCTATACCCTAATAACTGAGTTTGAATTAGACTGACCCGTGTATTATTTTCTTTTGAATTTAATACTCGGGTCAGACCCGAGTTATTTTAGGTTGTAGATTTTCTTCTTTGAGTTGCTGTTCAGGATATGAAGACTTTTCACATCTTCTGAAGTTGTCAGTGTCATTTTGTAGTAGTCGTGTCATTGTATAGAACGATATGTATTCATGTATATTATTCGTTAATGTACTTGTATATATAACTTCTTGAGTCGACAGTTGTAGTGGTATCATATGTATTGTGTCAACTATGTATTAACTGACATCAGTTATATATATATGAGACTTTTGTTTTTATCTGTGTTCCGCATTTATATTATCCGTGTTATTGTTATATCTAATGTCCTAAACTATTATGAACCGTCGTAGTTTGTTTTATACTAGTATTGGGTGTGTCAATGGGAGTAAATAGATAATAGAGAAAAAAATAAAAGTATGTACCACTCCTATCGGGATAACCAATATTAGTGTAAGGCCAATTACGGATGGTTGCTCCTATCCAGCCTTATTCTTCGTAATAATAGACAGTATTTCCTTTAATACTCTTTGTTATTATGAGCATAGAGGTGGGGCGTCACAGTTGGTATTAGAGCTTGGGGTTTATGGACATAATATAAAACTTAACTCGGAAGGAACATATGTTACAACTATTGGTCGATGTTTTATTTGTGCTTGAGTCAAAACTAAAGTTTTGAAATTTGGATGAAATTTTTAAATAACTTTATTTAAAAATAATAGTGAAATTGTGTTCTGATGATTTGATTGATTTGTGTTCTGTTTATCAGAGTGCGCAGCGGAAACAGTGAAACTGTCTTCGCTGAGTACAACTGATAATCCTTTTGATTTAAAAATCAAAATACGAAATTAATATGAATTTCATTTGTTGTTTATATAGCTGTAATTATTTTATTTCTTTGAGAACTTCGAATCCGAATTGAGGATTCGAAGAAATTGCAGATATGTGATTTTTGTTGAAATTTCCGCTGGCTTTCTTTTGTACTAATCATCTATTGATTAGATTTTTGCTGTTTTAAATTATCTTCATTGAAGATACATTTGAATGATTCTTTGTTCATTTTGTAGTACGTGCAAAAATTTAAATTGCACGTTATTGCATTTATTTTACGTTGAACCGATGCTTGGTTATGAAACATATTTTGTTGCCGTTATTTTTACAACGGAATTTTACACAAATGCTATATTTTGAAGTACGGTGTTTTGTGGCATTTTGATGAATGAGAATTCACTGACATTACATTTTGATGTAGATTGTTTTGATGTGATTTTGACGTTTTAAAACTACTGTCGCTTTGGCTTCCGTAACCGTCAAATTTTAAAAGTGGATTTTCAAGCGGTTATTCCGCAATGCTGATTTGTAACCGTTTTTACGGTATTTTGAGAAGTACAATTTCCTTATCGAAATTGTTACTGATTTGCTGTTTTAATCACGTGATTGGAAAATCGTTTTAAAATGAAAATTGTTTTATAAAATTTTAGCAGTTTGCGTTTTCAAAAGAATGAGAAAGCGACTTAAACGATTCAGCAAAATCGAGGATTATGACCCCTTTCTTTTACTGTTTCGCTTAACTCTGGACTTGTTCAGTTGAGAATGCGAATTGTTATTTTTACAAAATAAACAAAATTGTTTTCAAAAATTTTACAGTTTGCGATTTCAAAAGAATGAGGAAGCGATTTAAACGTTTCAGCAAAATCGAGGACTATGACCCCTTTCTTTTACTGATTCGCTTAATTCCGGACTTGTCCGTTTGAGAATGTGAAATGTATTTTTACAAAATACACAATTTTGCACTTTCAAGGAAACGATGAAGAGAATCAAACGATTTAGTAAAACACGTGGTATGGGACATGTGCGTTTGCTATTTCGGTTAATTTCGGACTCGTTAATTGAAATATTTGATGATTTTGTGTGCTTTCGAGCCACTATGAGGACCTTCGGGTCATTTGTTGGACCTTCGGGTCATTTGTTGGGCTTTCGGGCCACTCTGCGGACCTTTGGGTCACTCTGCGGACCTTTGGGTCAATCTGATGGGCGCCAAAATTATGTTGAGTACTTGGTAGGCTTCGGCCACTCTGAGATGCACGTGCGGCGAATTAAAAACTCGCCATCTGATGGGATCGATCCAAGCTTTTATGTTGATTTTCTAGTCTTCTTAACTGATTTCTAGATATTTGTTGTTTCTAATTATCTGCAGGTAATTAGATATCTGATGTTATGAGGTTTAATTATCGTATCGATAATTAAATATTTGAGATTCTGATTATCGTTTTTGATAATCGGATATTTGTTGTTTCTAATTATCGCTTGTGATAATTAGATATTTGTTGATATGAGTTCTGATTATCGTTTTTGATAATCGGATATTTGTTGTTTCTAATTATCGCTTGTGATAATTAGATATTTGTTGATATGAGTTCTGATTATCGTTTTTGATAATCAGATATTTGTTATTTCTGATTATCGCTTGTGATAATTAGATATTTGAGATTTAATTATCGCTTTTGATAATTAAATATTTGTTGATTTAAGATTTAATTATCACTTTTGATAATTAAATAATTGTTGACTTGAGAGATTTGATTATCGTTTTTGATAATCGAATATTTGCTGATTGGAGATTTGATTTTCGTTGTTGATAATCGAATATTTGTTGATTTGAGAAATTTGATTATCGTTTTTGATAATCGAAAATTTGCTGATTTGAGATTTGATTATCGTTTTTGATAATCGAATATTTGTCGATCTGAAATTTTGATTACCGTTTGTGGTAATTAGATATGTGCTGATTTGTTTTCTGATTATCGTTTGAGATAATTAGATATTTGATGTTTTCTGATTATCGTTTTTGATAATCGGATAATTGTTGTTTCTAATTATCGCTTGTGATAATTAGATATTTGTTGATATGAGTTCCGATTATCGTTTTTGATAATTGGATATTTGTTGCTTTTAATTATCGCTTTTGATAATTAAATAATTGCTGATTTGAAATTTAATTATCGCTTTAGATAATTAAATATTTGTTGATATGAGATTTAATTATCGCTTTTGATAATTAAATATTTGCTGATTTGAGATTTAATTATCGCTTTTGATAATTAAATATTTGCTGATTTGAGATTTAATTATCGCTTTTGATAATTAAATATTTGCTGATTTGAGATTTAAGTATCGCTTTTGATAATTAAATATTTGTTTTCTGAATATCGTTTGAGATAATCAGATATTTGATATGTCTTCTGACTATCGTTTGAGATAATCATATATTTGTTTTGTCTTCTGATTATCGTTTGAGATAAGTAAATATTTGCGATTTGAAAATTCAATTATCGTTTTTGATGATTGAATATTTGCGACTTTTGAGATTTGAGCTTCGTCTTTTTCTCTGGCGATTCAGGTGAGTAATTTGATTTACCCACATTCAATTCGTGCTCTGTATGGGATTTCTGCTCTGTTTTTCCTTCTCTTTTAGTTGCTGGAACTCGATTGTTCTTGCTTTTGTTAGTCGTCTGATTTTGATCCCTGATTCCCACGATGTTGATTCTTTTGATTTGAAGCAGTCGAACCTTTTGATTTCTTATCTAATAGTTCCCCGCTGACACTTGCTTTGCTTGTACATTCGACATTGCCATGCTCTTTTGGTTGTTACCTTTTATCCATTTATTCCCTATGATTGCGTGGACGCAATTTCTTTGATAATTGTGTTCTCAATTCTTATTTTCTAGCATAACTAGTTTAGGTTAGAAGAAAATTGTTATAGACAATCTTGATTAGGAAAATTGCGGGGACGCAATTTTTATAAGGAGGGGAGTCTGTAACAACCGGGATTTTTGTAATTTCAATTATCGTCAAAATGACGATTTAATTCAGTTGATAATTGTTATTGGAATTCGAATCGGATTTGAAATGTGAAAATTGTTTGATTGCAATTGAGATTTATTCGGGTTAAAATTCTTTAATAAGAATTGTAAAACGTTGTTTGGGAATTTGAATCAAATTGATATTCTTTAAACAATTTTCAAATGATTGAGTTGGGCTTTTGAATCTAGCCCATGTTTATATTTCATTGTTGCCGTTCTATTTTGTCAAGGAGAAACCCGTTCCCCATTTCAATTGGCATAACCCTAAAATCATACGAGCGAAAGAAAGAACCATGGCGGCCACAATTTTCCTTGTTCGTTTGTTCGAAAAGCTAGGGCTTCGGTCGACTCGTGCAACTCGATCGAACGATGCTTCGATCCCGACTCCTTCAATTGTTCCTTACTTCTTGTTGCTTGCAGTCGCTTCTAGTTGGTCGAGTCGAGTGTTGGCTAGGTCGTCGAAAACGGTGAGTTTACTCACATCTAATTCCATACTTCGTTATGGCAGTTCGATTTTGTTTTGTTGTTGGTAATTTCTGAATTGGTTCGATTCGTTGATACTTTGGCTTTGAATTCTCTAGCACTGTGACTTTGGTTACGTTGATTTTGTGAATGTATTTTGGCTTCGGCCTCCGTTGTTATGCGAACTTAATTTGGGTTTGCTGTGTTGATTTTTGATCGTATTTGGCCAATTGAAGTTAATTTGAATTCTGGACTTCGTTCGTTTTTGATGTACTTCGACTTTGCTTCGTCATGCCTGACGTATTGCATTTCTGTTGTATTTCATTCCGGTTGCATGGCATACTGTCACTGCCCATTTGTGTTGATCTCGGCTTGTACCTTAATTTGCTTAGGGCCATTAACTGTTGGTCTCGGCCTTGATTTTAAAATGTGAAACTGCTTCTGACTTTCGTAGTTTCATATTTCATGACTTTGTGTCTGCATATATTTTATATTACTCTGGTGGCTTCATTTGTATCACTTAGTATCCACACTTCTAGTTGTTGTTGGCATTGATTAGTTGTTACTGGCCTGTGTTCGGTTGTTTGCTGGGCCTTGCTATGCCGCCTTGTCTTTGGTATACTGCCCAGTTCATAATGTTGGCATCGATTTGTGTTATCCCTATCGTGTTTACACTTCCTGTCGCACACCCGTGCATTCCAAAGTATATACAGTGTTGTTCTTTGTATAGGTGCGTTTGATATATCTCGCAGTTGTATTCACTTAAGTTCGTTATAACTTGGTCATCATTTTATGTTGTCTGCACTTGAACAGAGCCTTGTGCGTGTTCACTTTAGCTGCACTTGGGTCACTTGTGTCCTGGTCCTTGACTTGAATAAGTTGCATTCACTATAGCATGGCCATCCAGCCTTTTCATATGTTCTCTGTCTAGTCTCTAACCGTCTCTATGTTACCTGATTTCGACTTTTGGTTATTACTGCGGTATGCTTATGATGTTAATACTGTCCAGTACAGTACTATATTTATGTTTGCAATTTGTTCATTCGGGTTTTGAGGCTGTTTGCACGCAGTGCAATGTAGTCATTTGTGTTGTTATCACACTTGAGTTGAACCTGATTCGGGGTTTGACCTTGTGATCAGTTCTGACTTTCACTGAGCTTTTGTGTATCTCCTACGATAGTGGCGAGGCAGTACACGCGTGCGTGTACTGCAGCCCTATCAGATTTGACAGTTTTAAATTGATGTTTCAATTTGTTGAATGGTTTCGTTGGTTAATTTCAATGGTTTGGATTTGTATTCCGATTTGGATTGTTGATTTGTCATTTAACACCGTTTAGTGTTATATCTGCCGTTATCCAATTCTCGTATCGAGAGTTGGATATACGAGATTTCTGTGATTGTCGTCTATTTGACGATCTGATTATTATTGCTGCTATACCCTAATAACTGAGTTTGAATTAGACTGACCCGTGTATTATTTTCTTTTGAATTTAATACTCGGGTCAGACCCGAGTTATTTCAGGTTGTAGATTTTCTTCTTTGAGTTGCTGTTCAGGATATGAAGACTTTTCACATCTTCTGAAGTTGTCAGTGTCATTTTGTAGTAGTCGTGTCATTGTATAGAACGATATGTATTCATGTATATTATTCGTTAATGTACTTGTATATATAACTTCTTGAGTCGACAGTTGTAGTTGTATCATATGTATTGTGTCAACTATGTATTAACTGACATCAGTTATATATATATGAGACTTTTGTTTTTATCTGTGTTCCGCATTTATATTATCCGTGTTATTGTTATATCTAATGTCCTAAACTATTATGAACCGTCGTAGTTTGTTTTATACTAGTATTGGGTGTGTCAATGGGAGTAAATAGATAATAGAGAAAAAAATAAAAGTATGTACCACTCCTATCGGGATAACCAATATTAGTGTAAGGCCAATTACGGATGGTCGCTCCTATCCAGCCTTATTCTTCGTAATAATAGACAGTATTTCCTTTAATACTCTTTGTTATTATGAGCATAGAGGTGGGGCGTCACAGTATTGTACTTAATAAGTTTGTCCTAGTCTTTCTTTCTTTCTCTTTTTCCTTCATCACTTAACTTTTCTATCTCTTCTGTGGTTCTTACTTCTCCCTATTCTGAATCTGAGCACTGCTTACCATCCACAGACCGACGGTCAAACGGAAAGGGTGATTTAGATTCTTGATGATCTTTTTCGTGTTTGTGTTCTTGATTTTGGAGGATCTTGGGAAGATCATCTCCACCTTGTTAAACTTACCTATAACAACAGTCATCATGTATAATTTAAATCTTCTTGTCTTCTTGTCTTAATCTTATTTCATTTTTATCTTTTCTGTGCTTTCCCGTACCTCATTCCTTTTCGGGGACGAAAGTTTTGAGTGGGGGAGAGTGTAACAACCCTGTATTTTGTGATTATTTTAATTACTTTAATTTAATTTCCTGATTTAAAAACTTTATTTTATTTATTTAAATTAGATAATTTTGTTATTTTAAATCTTAATTTTGATTTTTATGTGAATTATAATTCCAAACAAGAATAAATAGAGTATTTTCCAGAAATGTGAATTTTGGTCATTATGGTCAAACTTTGACTTTTAATTTAAAATTTTAAAAGTTTAAATTTTTGAATTATATCTTTTATTATGAAAGTAAATAAAATTTCAAGAATATTGCTTTTTGTTTCATTGAAATCTTATTTATAATGTGAAAGTTATGCCCTTTTAGATATTTTGTGTAATTTGCTGTATTTAACAAAATTGTTTATTTTAAATTATATAAATAATATTTTATTTGGTCATGTAATGTTCTAAATTATATGTATATGGGTAAATAACATGCTATGTATATATTTTAGTTTTAAAAACATTTTTAAAGTGTAATTGACATTTTCAAATGCCAGTTATATTCTGTTTATAAATTTTAATTCCTAGTTTCAAATAATTAAAGTAATTCTTTATTTATCTTCCTATTTTCTTAAGAACTCATTTATTCTCATTCCTACTTTATTTTGTTTCTCATCTTATTCTATTTATTGGACTTTTATTTGTTTTAAAGTGAAATAGAAATTTTATAAGGCTAGTGATATTTATTTGTAATTTTCATGTCCTATTTCCAATTTTTAAACATTTTCTTTAGTTCTTTTCTATATTCTCTAAATTAAATTATTTATTCCACTTTGCAAATACTTTAGAAATTATTTTATTTCAAAATTTTGTTTTAGAATATTTGTAAAATGAAGTAAATAATTTTCCAAAGTCAATGGTGATTTATTTGTAATTTCTGGACCCTATTTCAATTTTTAAGCAATTTCATATATTCTTTTCCCATTTTATTTAAAATTAATTATTTATTTTATTTCATATTACTTTGTTTCAGTTTTAAAAAGTAAATTACTAATTTTATATTTGTTTTATTTGATTTATTGAAAAAGGAAATATGAAGAGTTTAAAAAGACTTTTAGAACTTAAGGACCTTTCATTAGCCTAGTCTTTCCATTTTCCTTTGACCTTTCATTTCTTTTTTTTTTGTTTAGCCGTGCATTCCTCTTGAAATTCACGTGAAAAACCTTCCCATCATCTCATTTTCACGGCTATACTCATTTGAGAAAAAAAAATAGTTAATGGCTTCCATTCTCTTCTTTTCTTCTTCATCTTCCCTTTGATTTTTTGCCTTCCCCTTGAACAAAACATCACAAACTTTGCAAAAATTCCACCAAAAACATGCTTAGCCCAGCCTAGCTTCTTCACCACCAACATACATCACCTTGGCCACCTCCTATTGCTCCACCACCACCTAGATACCACCACTACCCATCACTTTAGCCTCTGTCCAGATCTGACATGACCTGTACAAGCCATGGCCGAGCCATAGACCCATGTAGCCGAGCCCAAAAAGTTCACCAAAACTCCAATTTGCCTAGTCCATTGACCTTCCATGCTTTGTAACCTCCAAGACCATTTGTATTCTCGACTTAGCCATGTATTTCAGATCCAAACCTGACCATTACCACCTGAAATAATGATGTGGCTGAACCAATATAGCTTTGTGGCCGAGCATATGTGAGATAGGGTCAAGCAAAAATGGTTTGAAAGCTAGGTGATGTTATTTGTTTAGCCTAGTTTCCATTTGTTTCAACTATAACTTTGGTATTGTAATTATATTTATATATGGCTTTGTTTTATTGTTGTATACAAGATTTATATCTTGGTTCTCTCCACTCAAATTCTAGTCTTGTCATCGTGGTTTTGATTCCGTTGTGTCATTTGTATTGCAATCTCCAGCCATAGAGGTGAGTAAATCTCACCTGACATTTATACTTATGCAAATGTGAATTGACAACAATTGAATGTGTAGAATATTATATATGATGTTATAACCGCCTGTGATTATTAATTATATGATGTTAAACCTGTTATTTTACCTATCATATTATCTATTACTGTTATTTATTGTTAAACTGTTCATTTATACATGTTTATCACACTGCAAGTTCCTTGTAGATTAGATTAACTATGGGTTGAAATGATACATACCCGAACGGACTTGAGAATAGGGAAAAATCGTTATGGGCTGAAATGATAGGCCTGAACGGTTTTTATTTATTTTATTTTAACTTGGGATTGCGGGTTTGAAATGATAGAACCCGGATTTTTGCTTTTTAAACTGCGGATTGAAATGATACATATCCGTATCACTTGACCTAGGTTAGAAAACTATATACAGGCCAGTGGTTATTTTTATAAAGTATTTTGAATATTTTAAATATTTTAAAAGTGTAAAATTATGAAAATTTGATTTAAATTGGATTTTTAATGTTTAAATAAAGAAATTTGGATTTTTCTAGAAGTTAAAAATGTAATTTAAATGAATGGTAAAAGTGAATTTTTGAAATATAACTTAAGTTTGGAAATTTGGAATTTTGATTTTAAAATGATATTTAAGTTATATAAATAAAATGGAAATTTAATTATATTTGGAAAATGGTAAATATGATAATTTGATTTGAATTTGAATTTAAATGATTTAATAAAGTGTTATTGAGTTTTCTATGTATTGGTTAAATAAATAAATGCTTAAAAGTGTAATTTTAAAATATAACTTGACTTGGAAATGTGAATTTGGTTTTTATTAAAGGTTTAAGTTAATTAAATAAAATTGAAAATTTAGTTTAATTTGTAAAATGGAAATAAAATATAAGTGTTAAGTTTATTTGTTAAAAATGTGAAGAAAAGAAAATTGTACATTTGGATTTGTTAAGTAAAATTATTGGAAATTTGGATTTTACTGTGAATGTTTCTTATAAAAATCATAAATTAAAAGAGTAAATTTAATGAATATTTTTGAATGTCAGAATATGATTTTTATAATGTTTAAAAGGTTTAATATTGAAGGTTATTATTTGCTAGAAATACACTAAAATCTGGAAATTACTTTTTATAGCATTCAGAAATGTTATGATTTCTGTAAATGAACAAAAACTTAAATAAGAGGCTATTATAGCAGTCCTATAATGTCGTAGTTGCTGAAGTAAATTAAAAGGCTAAAAACTTAATAAAGGCCTATTACAGCAGTTCTATAAATGTTGTAGTGGTCTGCTGTCTTTGCTGAATTTAATTAAAACCTTTAATTTGAAACCTGAGCTATTACAACATTTCTGGAAATGCTGTCTTTGCTGTTTTAAACTAAATTTCAACTAAACTGAGATTTAACAGCATTTTTAAAATGCTGTCTTTGCTGAATTAAAATGTTTTCAAGAATAACTTATAACAGTTTTTTTCTGAATGTTGTGAAAGGCTGAAATTTTCAATGTTTATGGTTTTAACTTAGTAAATGAACTCAGAATAGTTTAAAACTTTGGAAATTGAATACTTATTTTGAAAGTATAATAATTACACTTTTAAACGGTTTAGATGAATTATTTTGATTGAAATATAAACTATTTAAAAGGTGACTTGAAATGATAATAAATGAATGATATCTTTGAATTTAAAAGGTATTTAAAGTTGAATATTTGGATTTGAACTCAAATAAATGAAGTTTTGAAATGATATGATGTTTTGATATATTAAAATGATTTGAAATGAAGTTTTTGAAAGGATATGATATTTTGATATATTGAAATGATTTGAAATGAAGTTTTGAAATATATGATATTTTAAATATATTGAAATGGTTTGGAATTGATTTAATCTTTATTTTGATAAAGATTTGGATTTGAAATGATATTCTATTTTGAAGTATAAAATATTATTTTAAAATTATAACCACGGGTTATAATAACGATTGGTTGTTAAAGAGACAGAGATCGGATATGGACATACTCTCTATCGATACCGAAAACCACTTTGACAACTGTGTACGCGGTGGAGTTTCCAGAATGAAGTAGGATGGTGGCGACGATCCTAAGGTATATACGTGGACCCAACTCCCATGAGTTGGCATAAGGTGGCTAAAACAGGAGCGATCGACGGGCCAATGAGGTAGCACCTCTGATCGGACACACTTCTTCGATACCATTCTATTACTTTGTGATTGATTGGGTGCACCCCTTGATTTGGGAGTGATGTTCGAGGTGGGCGGTAGTGGCTGCTATGCGTCACCACCAGTCCAGATGCGTAATTGGTATACCTACCCTGGCATTGCCTTGTGTGTCGTGTCACCTACCATATCGAGCTTTACTACGAGTTTCTATTTGTGTCGTACCTATGGAGTATCTTCTCATAGCCTTTCGAGGTATGCAGGTATTGTATAGACTATTGGTATTATTCGTGTTAAGGGGAATATTGGGTCACTCCTTAATGCTATTTTAAAGTATGTTTATTTTATAATTAGACATTATTATAATAGCGAATATTACTACATAGTAGACAGTTTAACGGATCCTTAAAGAATGGGCAATCCCAAGCATTCTTTAAGTTACTTGTACTTTTATTACAGTTCACTTGAGTTGGTTTACATTGTATAAGTATATATGTCCTGACTTGAGTGTTATGTGTTTTGCTTTTCACTCGGGTTAGACTGAGTGATACAGCATTAGAGACTCACCTTTGGAGCTGGAGTTTTGCTTTGAAGAACCAGGTATCTATTCATTTTGTTATCCAGTTGATTCCAGTTGTATTCTGAGCCGTACCTGATTATCATACTGTCACTCATGTTGTATCTTGGTATTCCTATTGTATCTTACTTAACTCTGATGTATTTATATAGTAGCTTCATGAACTACTATTTCTTTGTTTCCGCTGCATTATATTACTCTGTGTCTGTGATCTGTGATTATTTTATTTACTGTATATGATGAGTTTGCCAAATTTTTATTTACAACGCGGTATTTTGAGCAATTCAAGTCCGACATGTGCGGATGCGAATGGTTGAAAATATCGGGTCGTTACAAGATTAAAAAGTAATCTAAAAATATATAATGTATAATATAAAAGTAATATTAAAAACTAAGTATATAATATATTTTTGAGATTTAATAGCTATTATATTAAAACTAGGAGATAGTTTAAAAACAGGAGATGATTTTGAAATAAAAATATAAAAGATAATAAAAATATAAAAGATAATAAAAATAGTTTAAGGCTAAAATATTTAAACTGGGAGAGATGACTTTAAAAAGTGTTTGGAAAAGTATTTAAAATAAATCATATTGAAAATTTCGTGGATTCCATTCCACTAGAGAAGGTCGTGGGTTCCATCCCACTATTGAAGTGAAAAGGTGGATTCCATTCCACAATTAAAATCTGAATAAAGATTTTAGTGCTATTATGAAGTTTTAACATAAACCTAGACTATTACTTATCTTGATATCTTGAACTCTTGAAATCTTGATACTCATGAGTCTTCAGTCTTGGTTTCTTCAATCTTGAATTCGTCAGTCTTGAATCTCTATACTCAGTCTTGAATCTTTATATTGTACAGTCTTCATTCTTCAATTCCTACTTATATATTCTTCATGTGCATATATATCTAAACAAGAATATTAGTATTTATATTTTATAATAGGTCCTAAGGTTGTTGTCATCAAAACCATCATCTCAGGGACTAACAATCTCCCCCTTTTTGATGATGACAACCTTTGTTTATAAAATCAACTCCAACAAATTTCGATTCGACTCCGACTCGCCCTTATTTCAACAACTCCCCCTTAATCTACTAACCCCCCCCCTTAATCTAAGCCTATCTAACCTATTTATAATTCTCCCCCTTTGTCATTAACAAAAAATAAGCCTAAACTACATAACTCCCCCTTAAACTAATACTATGGAACTAAATACTAATAACAAAGTATAATTAAGCGAAATGTAAATATAATTTTATTTTATATATATATATATATGTTGTTATATTACACATATAAACACAAATATAGACAAATACACATAATATATTAAAACATTAACATAAAAACAATCTAATGAGAGTCTTTGATAATTGGTGACTTGTGAATCGAACAATTTGGGTAATGGAGACAATAGTTTCCATGTTGTTCGACCAAATTACCTTCTTTATCAAAACAAACTTCTCCAACGCAAATAACTTTATCGTCTTCGTGCATTTGCGCTTCTTCCTCTTCTTCTTCCTCGTCTTCCTCTAATGGATTATGAATATGAATGTTAGAGCAGTCATCTTCAATCATGATCGGGTCTGCATGATTATCCATTAGAAATTTTTGCAAATTTCTAAGGATTTTGCTGTGTTTCTCTTGTTCCTTAGCCATCTTTATTTACATGACTTGCAACTCAGTCATAATTTGTAGAGAGTCCTTCAAAGTTTCCTCTATCTTCATGACTCGCAGTGTAGTTCGTTGAAATGGACCAGCATTAGGAGAAGGGAAAGAAAAGGTCGCATTTTGGTTTGATTTGGAAGAGGAGGCCATTATTTTATATTCTCAGAAGTTTATTACAAAAAGAAATGAAGTGGAAGACAAAAGAATTTGAAATATAGAGAATATATAACTACCAAACTAATTTTAGCGGGAAAATCAAAATTTCAAATTTTACCGTTGTATGTCGACATGGGGAGTAGGGGGATGTCGACATCCTTATGGAAATTTTGACAATTTTTATTTTTCTTTATTTATTTAAATATATATATATATGTTACTATATCTATATTCTATATCTCAGTTATAGAGAAAATACCTAGTTCTCTTCTAAATTTAGTAAAGGTTGATTGATTCAAGGGTTTGGTCAGAATATCAGCTATTTGATTCTCAATGTTGATAAATTCAAGAGAAATAATCTCTTTACTTATATTATCTCGAGAAAATGATGTCTAATATCAATATGTTTGGTTCTGGCATGATGAGTATGATTTTTGGATAAATTTATTGCACTTGTATTGTCATAATAAATTGGTGATTTTGAAATATTTAATCCAAAATCCTTTATGGTCTGTTGCATATAGATTACTTGAGAACAAGCCAAAGCAGCAGAGATATATTCTGCTTCAGTTGTTGATAGTGAGACAATATTTTGCTTTTTACTAAACCATGAAACCAGAGAATGTCCTAAAAAGTGACAAGTTCCACTTGTACTATTTCGACTGATTTACAACCAACATAGTCAGCATCACAATATGAGATTAAATCAAATGAATCTTTTTAGGGTAAAATAGGCCATAGTCTAAAGTGTGTTTAACATATCTTAGGATATGTTTAACAGCTTTAAATGGGTCTTTTTGGGTTGAGATTGGTATCTTGCACAGAGACAGACACTATGCATGATGTCAGGCCTACTCGCAGTTATATAGAGTAGCGATCCAACCATTCCTGTAACGACCACGACTTTCTCTCCATAGAAAGTCGCATCGTTAATAAGAAAGAAAGGGGTAGAAAATAGAAAAGAAGAAAAGAAAGAAAGAAACAACAACAACGATCTCACAGCGGAACGAATAAATTTTATTAATAACATAAACTATTACATAGTATACAACAATTTACAGAGTTACACAGCATATACATCACTTACTAGACAGTTATAAACATCTGTCTAGACATTACAACTCAAATACAAGACAAGACACTATCACAGATATCAACACAGCAGAATACTATATCTACGAACGCCGAAGCCTCCTGCTCCATTGCTCCTCCAGAATATTCGTCAAAGCTAAACCTGAATCCCTTGGCTACTCGTAAAAATTTGAGTACCCAAGAGTTTATAAAATAGAAATAAACACTTGGGTCAGACATGGGTCTGGTGTGAGTAACAGGTTAAACTTGTTTAACTTCAAAACCTTTTGAAAACAAAGGTATCACGTAAGACTTCCCACACATAAACATGGAAAAGTTTTTACCTTACGCTAACCAAAACATTTGATAGGAAATCCAGTTATATTATAATAGGGTCTAGGGTTTTAAAGTAAAATACAGAAATAGCTGAAATGCTTACATCTCACATTCCAACATAGTTGGGCACAACTAATACGTACGGCACTTATTGGAGTTTGGATTCCATACAATGGCAGGGCTACTGGGGTACCGCTCGTCATAGTACGTGGCCTAGATCACCGTACCGAGGAGTACGCCCGCTCCCCTGCAACACAAAGCCGGAACCATCCCTTACTGGATAATTCCGAACAAGATAATCCCGTAGTTGGCGCGACCAACCACACACTAAGCCGAATAAAAGAAAAGGGACCTCTAGACAGGGATCTATCTTGCTCTCAGTGGGTGCTACCCACGAAGCCTTGCTGCACCTCCCCTGTTTTAGCCATTCCCGGTTGATGAGGCTTGAGGTTACGATTACCTTTAATTAGAACATATCACTTAGAATGCTCATCGTCCGCCTGACGATGTGCTGAAAGCATTCAATCCATACAAGTTCGTTCCGGGTTCGAACGAAACCGAAGGCATTATCTCGTTACACTCGTTTTGGAATCACCCTCAGAGTTAACGACAATAACCCTTGCACTCTAAATCTTCATCTTCACTTGAGATTCACGACCTATCGTTAATTTGGATCGATGTGGAATTCGGGTCTCCAGACCTGGAATACCGGTATACGGAAACCCGATCCCGGTCTCATCGAAATCCAAAACGTATCTTTTAAGGGCCAAGTTGTTTTAAGGTTAAAACAATTCAATTCTTATCTATACTACACACAGATAGATAATTTACAATAGATAATCCATATTATCATCCAAACAGATAATTCATATTATCATTTCAATCCAACCAAACATCTATATCATAGATCAGCACATCTCTTATCAGAGATATCAACAATGCAAAGCATTCAAAATCATTCATCCATTCTTAAGTAATGATTTATCATCTCTAATTAATTTAAAGTGAATTAAATTAATTACTTCATCCTATAAATCCTGCTTAATTAATTATTAATTAAACCAATTAATTAATCATTACTCTAAGTATCCATCTAAATTAATCATTCCTGATTAATTACCCTTTAATTACTTTAAGTAATTAATACTTAATTAATTTCACAAATTAATTATCTTAAACCATTTAGTAATTAATCTTTAATTACTTCATTAATTAATTAACTATATTTAATTACATTAATCCTTAATTAATTAGAATTAATTAATTACTTTAATCACTTATTATTTATTAATTAATCTTAATTAATCAATTCTTAATTTCATCATTAATTATATTAATTAATGATCCTTAATTATTCTTAATTAATTATCTTATTTAAATTAATAATTAATTAGTCACATTTATTAATCACCTTTGATTAATCTCATTTAGTAATTAACTACCCTTAATTACTCTTCCATAAATTAATTACTTCTTAATTAATTATCTTTTAATTAATCCCTTGATTAATTATTCAAAGTAATTAAACTCAAATTACTTTCATTAAACCATCTTAAGTTAATTACATCCACTAATTAACTTTAATTACTTTCCTAAGTAATTACACTTCACTAATTATATTTAAGTAATTATACTTATTCAAATCACCAAATGATTATCTTAAATTAATTAAATTAATTAATTTAACTCATCAAATTTATTTAATTAATTACCTTAAGTAATTAATTCCTTTAATTACTTTCATTAAGTAATTATACTTAACCAATTCATAAAAGATTTATCATTTATTAAAAATCTATACTTATCTAAATAAATGATTAATCCCAAATTAATTAACCTTAATTTATTAACTTATAATCCTAATTATTTAATTAATTAACACTAAATCATTAATTAATTAAATTACCTAATTATTCTTTAATTACCTTATTAATTTAATGACTCCTTTATCATTAAACCTTAATCACTTTCTAAATTAAAGTATTAACCTTTAACTACTTTAATTATTACTAACAAAGACTTTAAAACATTTACATTAAAATCTTTCTTTTAATTTATCTTAAATTAATGCTTTAAAATAAATTACAATTTAACTTTAACCATATTTTGAATCTAATTTACAAAATCTTCTTAAATTCCAAATGTTAAGAAACACTTAACATTTAAAAGATTTTTTAAACCAATTTATTTAAATTCAAAACCTTTTTAAAATATACTTTTAACAATTTAAATTTGTTAAAACATTATTTTTATAAAACTTTATTTGTCTCAAATTCTAGGATACACATTTAAACTTGAACCCATACTTAAACTTGATTTAAATCTGGATTTAAATCCTATTTTCAAAGTTTAAACTCATTTTAAATCTAAAAACCACTGTCAGGCTTTTAAACTGAAACACTAAATCTACCCGAGACAAAACTGAATTTACTTCGAGTCGAAACCCAATTGCTCCGAGCCTTACACGCGAGAACTCGAGACTTCCCTCTGTTGAACTCAACTTCACCAGTATCCAATTTCACCGTGCACGTGCACGAAGAGTCTGACCAACTCCGGCCAACTACGATCATCCCTACATCTCGTCGATCAACCACATACCCTGACTTGATCACCAGATCCTCGACAACCTCTCGAATTCGAAATCGAGATAAAAACTTCCACCTGGAACGAAACTGGAACAGGCAGCTCCATTCAACCAAAACCTGTCAACGTCTTGTATCCCCTCCTCCGACCATCATCATCGTTGAAACTCCGGTGAAGACCTCGTCAACCCACCATCTTCCAGTACCCAAAGCCCCAGGCAACTCGATCACCAGAGGAAATCGAACTCACGCAAAAATTGTAACCCAGTAAAACTAGGTTTAGAAAATCAATCGACCAACCACCATCGCCTCGATCATCTATACGGCCATCCAACATTTTTCTCTTAATCACTGATAGCTCCTCTTCCCCCAGAATGAACCACGACCCTCCAGATTACATTGATCATCAGAAATCGATCGAAACTCAATTTTTGGTCAACCACGAACTGCTCTCTCTTCCTATTTCTAAAAATCATGATTCAAATCTTAAAAATCATGTTTTCGATCAAGTATTCAGATCATATACCTGAATCAATGATTTAAGGAATTCGAATTTTTTTTTAACAAAGCTTAAACTTTCCTGTTCTACTCTATTTTCTAGAGCAGAAATCTAATTTAATTCATTTAAATAAAGTTAAAGCTTTAAGTTATGATTAAACAATTAAGTGTTGTTTGAATCCTAAATTCTAATAGAGATTGTATCCAGAGGAATTTAGTTTTGATCATGATTTTGGCTTCTAACAGTAAGCACAGATAATAACAAGTATAACAGCATCATGCATCTATACATCCAATATATATATAAACTCAATCACGTACATATACACTAAACATACAAACAGATATCCCTATACTTAAATTTAAAAAGGATTTCACTCACCAATTTTAAAATGAAAAACAGAGCAAATAGCAGGCATGCACACTAACGTATATATACATTCATATATACAGATAAGTCTACTATATAAAATCACACATAACATATTGATTTCCATAATTTCAACATGCATCCAGATTTAAAGAATAATTAAGCTTTTAGAAGAATGTTACTCACTTGATTTAAAGGAGATGAACAGAGGCAGTTTAACCTTTGAAGACTGTAAACTTGCATGCTCCTTAGAATTTGATTTTTAACTTGAGTTGTTGAAGCTTTAGATTGATTTAACCACATGCATGCTGCTGGAAACACTAAGTTGTTGAGATGATTCCAGATTGAAAAGAAATTCATGCTGAAGACCTCAGGTTTGCAAACTGGGTTACAGGCTTTGAAATTGTGGTTTTGAAAATGAGACAGGGTATTGAATTTTCTGGTTTGAGGAGTTGATTACAAATCTTTGATTTGTATAAATTTTGATTTGAAAGCTATCTATGAATTTCCAGATCTTAGATTAGAGGATTAGTTTTAGAAGTGGTTACTGATTTCAGATTTGCATTTTAGAGAATTGGTTTTTGAGAAGGGTTTGAGAAATATTGATTACTAATCTGATTTGTAAAAATTCTGATCTGAAAGTATATTGATTTCAGATTTGTATTTAGAGAAAAATCTGAGTTCTCTTGGTTTTGAAAAGAGATTAGAAAGAATGAAGTAAAGGAAATGTATATGTTTATATAAGTAAATTTATGATTTTTATAAAAATAAAAGAAAATGAACATAATTAAGACACTTGTCATTACATTTGTTATTTAAATTACACATGTTATAATGAAGCTTTAGATAAAGACACATGTCTTTTAAGTAATTATTCATATTTTTTTTATTATTTTAAAAGTAAATAAAAGTCTTTTTCTTATTTATTTAAACACTTATCTATATATATATATATATATTACTTTTTAAAGAAACAAACTAACTATATTTATAAATAAAAGTTTATACAAATATTCTAAAATCCAAAACAATTTAAATATCTATTCTTTTGAATTTCAAAACATAAATTAAATTCAAATCAAATTAAATCCTAAGATTCAATTTAAAAATTAAGTTATATATATATTCATATACAACTACTTATCAATTTAAAATAACAATTCCATAGTCTTTAAAATCCATTCATATTTATAAAAATAATACATTATACTTATTATTTGGAAATAACATATTTGATACTTATTTAATTAGATTATTAAATTAAATTCAAATTTTATTATCAAGATTATCAAATCAATTTAATTATTTAAACAGATTATTAAATTGATATTGTCCCAAATTTCCGGGATATCACATTCCTCCCCCCTTAGAATAATTTCGTCCCCGAAATTTAAAACAAAGGTAATTTAATAATCTATTTAAATCACAACCATAAATTATCATCCATATGCTAACAACCATAGCAAACAATTCACTCAATCAAACAATTCAAACTATCCAGAAAAATTCTAGATAGAATTTTCTCGAGTTTCCCCAAGTATATATACCGAGATACTCGCTCTACAGAATCCAAACAATCAATACTACTAAGCTATAGAGCTCCTACTCATCTAGATCTACAGAACTAAACAGATATCAGACTACAGACGAGTCTGACTCAACAACCAAATCCTCCAGAACTGCTGGTTCCAAAACCAGAGATAGATAAAACATGTACTCCCTCAGAGATACATAAAACACAATGAATTCCAGTTATCCAAACTGACAATTCAATCCAGTAGATCAAAGCACTTATCCAAATCAAAACACAGAAAATATCCAAAACAACTCGGAGCTGACTTCCCAGACTTACCAAATCTTATAGCTCCCTTTTACCAGAGAAAAACTTCACAACAACGAAGTCTCCAACTTCGAATTCTAAATTCCTCCGTCTCTCATCTACAAAATCCTTCAGACGATCCTGTGCTGACTACAAATCCTTCCTGATCAACTCAACCTTCGCTGATGCTTCTTGAAACAAACAGGACCAAAGATAACTCAATAGAATGATCTCTCCAAGATCTACCCATAATCCAAAACACAACTCTACTCCATCAGTAGATTCCAAACTTACTTCTTCTATCCAGAAATGCACTCCCAAACTGCTTCTGCTGCACCACTCTGATCTGGAGTAGAATGCTGATGAAGAACACAAGCACAAACTGGACAACACATCCCAGAAAATCTCAGATAACTCAAGAGAACACTCAGCAATCGCAAGTCACTTTTGCGATCAACCCAGCCTAACTGCAAAGAAAACTGTTCTCTCTTTACCAATCAGAACTGCTTATACTTATCTATCCTATCTATCGAAGAAATGGATCCACTCTGTTGCTTCTGAACTCCACCTCCAGAAAAACTGCTAAGCCGGAAGAACTTCCTGCCAATGCACAGAATACTCCGAGCTGTACTGCTGCCACCGATGCCAAAGATTTCCTTATCCAAAGCTCTTCGAGAAACTCGAACCTCAAACCAAACAGAATCACCATGCTGAACTCAGCCACAACACCGAAGCAGACACACTTCCACAACTTGTTCCAAAGAAAACATCTTCGGGAACATCCATAGTCACTGCATCTCCTCACGCAGTTACAATTTCCTGAGATACCATCACTCGCTTCTGCCTAACCGACAGATCCAACTCTACTCATCCAACTTCAAAGATAAACTCCGAACCATAACAGTTTCCTTCGGAGATCGATGAAATCCTTCACCACAGCAAAGTTTACTCGAGACGGTATTCGGTCTACAGTCTCGACAGATACTTCCAACCTCAATACTTAGACTCCTAATCCTAGATGATAAATTATTATCATCTCAACCAATCATTACAAATACCATATACATTTAAAATGATACTTTTTATATATAGAAAATATATATGGGTAAAATTATTTCACCTTCCCTTTTAAAACAATATTGTGTCCATTGGCCTGGTCCAAGTGTTTAGAGATCCCTATCAATAACGTTAGCTACTCGTATTGACCAGAATCCATATACCACCCAACCGATCAATTAACACAATATAAAACCATTTTATATAACTAACAAATACGCTCTCTCGTATATATATATATATACACTCAAACTCAAACTGGTTGCTACAGATCCTATCTCTAATGAACAATCCTTCCGAACCTAGGTATTCACTCAACCTAGTGTTCTGATATTCACTTGTTTTAAAAGCTTAGGCATTCGCTCAACCTATGCTCTGATACCACTGTAACGACCACGACTTTCTCTCCATAGAAAGTCGCATCGTTAATAAGAAAGAAAGGGGTAGAAAATAGAAAAGAAGAAAAGAAAGAAAGAAACAACAACAACGATCTCACAGCGGAACGAATAAATTTTATTAATAACATAAACTATTACATAGTATACAACAATTTACAGAGTTACACAGCATATACATCACTTACTAGACATTTATAAACATCTGTCTAGACATTACAACTCAAATACAAGACAAGACACTATCACAGATATCAACACAGCGGAATACTATATCTACGAACGCCGAAGCCTCCTGCTCCATTGCTCCTCCAGAATATTCGTCAAAGCTAAACCTGAATCCCTTGGCTACTCGTAAAAATTTGAGTACCCAAGAGTTTATAAAATAGAAATAAACACTTGGGTCAGACATGGGTCTGGTGTGAGTAACAGGTTAAACTTGTTTAACTTCAAAACCTTTTGAAAACAAAGGTATCACGTAAGACTTCCCACACATAAACATGGAAAAGTTTTTACCTTACGCTAACCAAAACATTTGATAGGAAATCCAGTTATATTATAATAGGGTCTAGGGTTTTCAAGTAAAATACAAAAATAGCTGAAATGCTTACATCTCACATTCCAACATAGTTGGGCACAACTAATACGTACGGCACTTATTGGAGTTTGGATTCCATACAATGGCAGGGCTACTGGGGTACCGCCCGTCACAGTACGTGGCCTAGATCACCGTACCGAGGAGTACGCCCGCTCCCCTGCAACACAAAGCCGGAACCATCCCTTACTGGATAATTCCGAACAAGATAATCCCGTAGTTGGCGCGACCAACCACACACTAAGCCGAATAAAGAAAAGGGACCTCTAGACAGGGATCTATCTTGCTCTCAGTGGGTGCTACCCACGAAGCCTTGCTGCACCTCCCCTGTTTTAGCCATTCCCGGTTGATGAGGCTTGAGGTTACGATTACCTTTAATCAGAACATATCACTTAGAATGCTCATCGTCCGCCTGACGATGTGCTGAAAGCATTCAATCCATACAAGTTCGTTCCGGGTTCGAACGAAACCGAAGGCATTATCTCGTTACACTCGTTTTGGAATCACCCTCAGAGTTAACGACAATAACCCTTGCACTCTAAATCTTCATCTTCACTTGAGATTCACGACCTATCGTTAATTTGGATCGATGTGGAATTCGGGTCTCCAGACCTGGAATACCGGTATACGGAAACCCGATCCCGGTCTCATCGAAATCCAAAACGTATCTTTTAAGGGCCAAGTTGTTTTAAGGTTAAAACAATTCAATTCTTATCTATACTACACACAGATAGATAATTTACAATAGATAATCCATATTATCATCCAAACAGATAATTCATATTATCATTTCAATCCAACCAAACATCTATATCATAGATCAGCACATCTCTTATCAGAGATATCAACAATGCAAAGCATTCAAAATCATTCATCCATTCTTAAGTAATGATTTATCATCTCTAATTAATTTAAAGTGAATTAAATTAATTACTTCATCCTATAAATCCTGCTTAATTAATTATTAATTAAACCAATTAATTAATCATTACTCTAAGTATCCATCTAAATTAATCATTCCTGATTAATTACCCTTTAATTACTTTAAGTAATTAATACTTAATTAATTTCACAAATTAATTATCTTAAACCATTTAGTAATTAATCTTTAATTACTTCATTAATTAATTAACTATATTTAATTACATTAATCCTTAATTAATTACAATTAATTAATTACTTTAATCACTTATTATTTATTAATTAATCTTAATTAATCAATTCTTAATTTCATCATTAATTATATTAATTAATGATCCTTAATTATTCTTAATTAATTATCTTATTTAAATTAATAATTAATTAGTCACATTTATTAATCACCTTTGATTAATCTCATTTAGTAATTAACTACCCTTAATTACTCTTCCATAAATTAATTACTTCTTAATTAATTATCTTTTAATTAATCCCTTGATTAATTATTCAAAGTAATTAAACTCAAATTACTTTCATTAAACCATCTTTAGTTAATTACATCCACTAATTAACTTTAATTACTTTCCTAAGTAATTACACTTCACTAATTATATTTAAGTAATTATACTTATTCAAATCACCAAATGATTATCTTAAATTAATTAAATTAATTAATTTAACTCATCAAATTTATTTAATTAATTACCTTAAGTAATTAATTCCTTTAATTACTTTCATTAAGTAATTATACTTAACCAATTCATAAAAGATTTATCATTTATTAAAAATCTATACTTATCTAAATAAATGATTAATCCCAAATTAATTAACCTTAATTTATTAACTTATAATCCTAATTATTTAATTAATTAACACTAAATCATTAATTAATTAAATTACCTAATTATTCTTTAATTACCTTATTAATTTAATGACTCCTTTATCATTAAACCTTAATCACTTTCTAAATTAAAGTATTAACCTTTAACTACTTTAATTATTACTAACAAAGACTTTAAAACATTTACATTAAAATCTTTCTTTTAATTTATCTTAAATTAATGCTTTAAAATAAATTACAATTTAACTTTAACCATATTTTGAATCTAATTTACAAAATCTTCTTAAATTCCAAATGTTAAGAAACACTTAACATTTAAAAGATTTTTTAAACCAATTTATTTAAATTCAAAACCTTTTTAAAATATACTTTTAACAATTTAAATTTGTTAAAACATTATTTTTATAAAACTTTATTTGTCTCAAATTCTAGGATACACATTTAAACTTGAACCCATACTTAAACTTGATTTAAATCTGGATTTAAATCCTATTTTCAAAGTTTAAACTCATTTTAAATCTAAAAACCACTGTCAGGCTTTTAAACTGAAACACTAAATCTACCCGAGACAAAACTGAATTTACTTCGAGTCGAAACCCAATTGCTCCGAGCCTTACACGCGAGAACTCGAGACTTCCCTCTGTTGAACTCAACTTCACCAGTATCCAATTTCACCGTGCACGTGCACGAAGAGTCTGACCAACTCCGGCCAACTACGATCATCCCTACATCTCGTCGATCAACCACATACCCTGACTTGATCACCAGATCCTCGACAACCTCTCGAATTCGAAATCGAGATAAAAACTTCCACCTGGAACGAAACTGGAACAGGCAACTCCATTCAACCAAAACCTGTCAACGTCTTGTATCCCCTCCTCCGACCATCATCATCGTTGAAACTCCGGTGAAGACCTCATCAACCCACCATCTTCCAGTACCCAAAGCCCCAGGCAACTCGATCACCAGAGGAAATCGAACTCACGCAAAAATTGTAACCCAGTAAAACTAGGTTTAGAAAATCAATCGACCAACCACCATCGCCTCGATCATCTATACGGCCATCCAACATTTTTCTCTTAATCACTGATAGCTCCTCTTCCCCCAGAATGAACCACGACCCTCCAGATTACATTGATCATCAGAAATCGATCGAAACTCAATTTTTGGTCAACCACGAACTGCTCTCTCTTCCTATTTCTAAAAATCATGATTCAAATCTTAAAAATCATGTTTTCAATCAAGTATTCAGATCATATACCTGAATCAATGATTTAAGGAATTCGAATTTTTTTTTAACAAAGCTTAAACTTTCCTGTTCTACTCTATTTTCCAGAGCAGAAATCCAATTTAATTCATTTAAATAAAGTTAAAGCTTTAAGTTATGATTAAACAATTAAGTGTTGTTTGAATCCTAAATTCTAATAGAGATTGTATCCAGAGGAATTTAGTTTTGATCATGATTTTGGCTTCTAACAGTAAGCACAGATAATAACAAGTATAACAGCATCATGCATCTATACATCCAATATATATATAAACTCAATCACGTACATATACACTAAACATACAAACAGATATCCCTATACTTAAATTTAAAAAGGATTTCACTCACCAATTTTAAAATGAAAAACAGAGCAAATAGCAGGCATGCACACTAACGTATATATACATTCATATATACAGATAAGTCTACTATATAAAATCACACATAACATATTGATTTCCATAATTTCAACATGCATCCAGATTTAAAGAATAATTAAGCTTTTAGAAGAATGTTACTCACTTGATTTAAAGGAGATGAACAGAGGCAGTTTAACCTTTGAAGACTGTAAACTTGCATGCTCCTTAGAATTTGATTTTTAACTTGAGTTGTTGAAGCTTTAGATTGATTTAACCACATGCATGCTGCTGGAAACACTAAGTTGTTGAGATGATTCCAGATTGAAAAGAAATTCATGCTGAAGACCTCAGGTTTGCAAACTGGGTTACAGGCTTTGAAATTGTGGTTTTGAAAATGAGACAGGGTATTGAATTTTCTGGTTTGAAGAGTTGATTACAAATCTTTGATTTGTATAAATTTTGATTTGAAAGCTATCTATGAATTTCCAGATCTTAGATTAGAGGATTAGTTTTAGAAGTGGTTACTGATTTCAGATTTGCATTTTAGAGAATTGGTTTTTGAGAAGGGTTTGAGAAATATTGATTACTAATCTGATTTGTAAAAATTCTGATCTGAAAGTATATTGATTTCAGATTTGTATTTAGAGAAAAATCTGAGTTCTCTTGGTTTTGAAAAGAGATTAGAAAGAATGAAGTAAAGGAAATGTATATGTTTATATAAGTAAATTTATGATTTTTATAAAAATAAAAGAAAATGAACATAATTAAGACACTTGTCATTACATTTGTTATTTAAATTACACATGTTATAATGAAGCTTTAGATAAAGACACATGTCTTTTAAGTAATTATTCATATTTTTTTTATTATTTTAAAAGTAAATAAAAGTCTTTTTCTTATTTATTTAAACACTTATCTATATATATATATATATATTACTTTTTAAAGAAACAAACTAACTATATTTATAAATAAAAGTTTATACAAATATTCTAAAATCCAAAACAATTTAAATATCTATTCTTTTGAATTTCAAAACTTAAATTAAATTCAAATCAAATTAAATCCTAAGATTCAATTTAAAAATTAAGTTATATATATATTCATATACAACTACTTATCAATTTAAAATAACAATTCCATAGTCTTTAAAATCCATTCATATTTATAAAAATAATACATTATACTTATTATTTGGAAATAACATATTTGATACTTATTTAATTAGATTATTAAATTAAATTCAAATTTTATTATCAAGATTATCAAATCAATTTAATTATTTAAACAGATTATTAAATTGATATTGTCCCAAATTTCCGGGATATCACAATTCCCCTGTATAGTTTTTGGTCGACATGTTTTGACATGTCTTCTTTATTTAAGGCTTCATTGGTTTCCATAGGAGTGGGTTTTCCACTAGCAGTGGTCATACCAAACTTATTAATTAGATCCTTAGCATACCTTTCTTGACTAATGAAAATACCACTATCTAATTGTTTTATTTGCAATCCTAAAAAGAAAGTAAGTTCACCCATATGGCTCATCTCAAACTCTTTTGTCATTATTTCAGAAAACTCTTTATTCATTTCATTGTTTGTTGATCCAAAAATTATATCATCTACATATATCTGTACTAATTGAATATCATTTTTGTTTCTTTTAATAAAAGAGTATTATCTACTTTACCAATTTCAAATTTTGATTGTAATAAGTAAGATCTTAGTCTGTCATACCATATAAAGCTTTCTATAATTTGTAAACATGATTTGGAAACCTTTCATCTTCAAAAAGTGGGGGTTGTTCAACATAAACATCTTTTTTAACAAAACCATTTTAAAATGCACTTTTGACATCCATTTGAAATAATTTGAAATTGTTGTAGTTTACGAAAGCAAGTAGAATTCTAATGGCTTCTAATCTTGCCACAGGTGCAAAGGTTTCATCATAGTCTATTCCTTCTTCCTGACAATAACCTTGTGCGACTAATTGAGATTTATTTCTAATGACCTCACCTTGTTCATTCATTTTATTTTTATAAACCCATTTAGTTCCTATTATAGTTTTGTCCTCAGGTCTAAGAACAAGTTCCCATACATCATTTCTGGTGAATTGATTTAGTTCTTTTTGCATAGCAAGAATCCATGAATCATCAGATGATGCTTCCTTTGGATTTTTAGGCTCAATAGTTGATATAAAAGCCACATTACTCATCTTGTTTAATTGATTTCTAGTTCTAACAACAGATTCAATATTTCCTAGTATATTTTCTACAGGATGATCTTTTAAATGCCTGATCCTTTTTATTAGGATGAACAGTTTCACAATTTGTTTCATTTGATTCATCATTTAAAGTAACAAAATCATCTTCACCATTTATTTGAACAAAATCTTTGAAATTTTCATCAAAATATCATGCATTGTTCCTTCAATGATGTTAGTTTTTAAACTGAAAACTCTGTATGCTTTACTTCTATTAGAATATTCGATAAAGATTCTTTTGTCGGATTTATGATCAAATTTATCCAAATTGTCCTTTGTATTTAGAATAAAGCATTTACTTCCAAAAACTTTAAAATAAGATACCTTTGGTTTCTTATTGAAAAGAAGTTCATATGGTGTTTTATTGGTTAACGGTCTAATTAAAATCCTATTCAAAATGTAACAAGCTATAGCGACTGCTTCAGCCCAAAAATTTCTGGGTAATTTACTATCTGAAAGCATAGTTCTTGCACACTCTTGAATCGTCCTATTTTTACGCTCTACCACTCTGTTTTGTTATGGAGTTCTTGGAAAGGAAAATTATGAGTTATTACTTTTTGATTACAGAAATTCTCAAAATTTTCATTTTCAAATTCTCCAATGTGATCACTACGAATAGTTTTGATTTTTAAAGAAAGTTGATTTTGAATTATTTTTGCAAAAGTTTTAAATAAATCAAAAGCATCACTTTTAAGTTTCAAAAAAATTGTCCATGTAAATCTAGAATAATCATCTACAATTACAAAACCATATTTACTGTGATTTATTGACTGAATTTGAGATGGACCAAACAGATCTAAATGAAGTAACTCAAGAGGTTTTAAAGTTGAAATCATATCTTTCAATTTAAATGAACTCTTTCTAAGTTTTCCTGATTGACAAGCGTCACATATACTATCTACTTTAAAATCAATTTTAGGGAGACCTCTTACTAGATCAAGTTTTGAAAGTCTAGTTAAGAGTTTGAAATTCAAATGCCCAAATCCTTTATGCCAAATCCAAGGGTCACTTGTATTAGCCAAAAGACATAGGTTATCATTTGAGATTTTCATACTTAGAATATAAATATTTTTCTTCCTAATTCCTTCAAAGATAATATTTGATTTATTATCTTCGATGTGACAGTTATCCTTTTCAAATTTAATTTTTTACCCGTTATCACATAGTTGACTTATGCTAAGTAAATTGTGTTTTAGATTCATAACTAACAAAACATCAAAAATAGTAGGAATTTTAGAGTTACCGACATTACCGATGCCAATCACATATCCTTTTGAGTTGTCTCCAAAGTTGACCAGTCCTCCATCTTCATAAATTATGTCATTCGGTATCTCTGGATTGTCAGTCATATGTCTCGAACATCCACTATCAAGTACCCATTTATTTTTCTTGATTTTCACCACTGTCCATTGAGTGTTGATTCATCAAAAGCCATATAGCACATATGTTCCTGCATAACACACCAATTCGGTAGATGACTTGATTTTCTATAATAACAATATGCAGACTTATGAAACAATGATGATATGGAAATTTTTGAACTAGTGTTTACAAAATTGCCATTTTAAACTTTTTCAAAATTCAGATTATGATAAATTTGAAAACCAATGCTCTAGTACCAAATGTTAGGAAATGCGGATTACGGATCTTAAGGCTGGATTCACACTAGAGGGGGTGAATAGTGTTTAATTAATTTTATGTATCTTTTCAAATTAATCCAAACACATGCAATTCAAAAACACAGAAACAATCGCAGAATCAAACACAGATGCAAATAATAAATAAAAGCAGTAAAGGAAAGAACACACCAGAATTTTATACTGGTTCGGAGTTACCCTACATCCAGTCCCACATAATTTCTTGTGCAGATTTCATTTCAAATATAATGACCATATTACAACCTTGATTTCAAGGCCACAAAATACACCCTCCTGTCTTCGAGTCCAGAGCAAACTCTCTTGATTTAACCAGGCTACAAGATCACCTAATTGATTTACGGGCTACAATCACACCCAATTGATTTACGGGCCACAATCACATCGTTTCCAATAACACTTTGATAAAGAGAGACTCGATACACTTTGACCTTTCGATCTTTGATTACAAATGATCCTATAACTCTAGATTGCATTGAGATCTTTGAGAGAGAGTGGCAGAAAATCAAACCAGAGACAATCGAGTTTGATTCACATAGGATTTCGGCAGAGTTTTGTTAAAATATAAGAGAATATTTGAGTGGAGAAGAAGGAGTGAAGAAATGAAGAAAAACTAACTTAAAATTCATTGAAAACAACTAGTATTTATAGAAGAACAACAGTCATGTCCATTCGTGAAAGGTTATGACAAATAGACACTTCATTTGAAAATTTGAAATTTGAATTTCTATGGCTACCATGTCGACATGGGGGGATGGGGTATGTCGACATGCCCTGGTTAATTTTGAAAATTGATTTTTGTTTTTAAAAGAGATTTTCTTTCTAAAACTTGTTAAAAAAAATTCTGAAGTTTATAAACCATTTTGAATATAGTTTAAATGTAACGCCCCACCCCGAGACCCACATTAGCAAAGAGAATTACATAGTAATTCTGTCTGCTAATGCGAAGAATAGGGCTGGTTAAGGGCGACCATCATAGTCTTGCATTAGATAAGAGCTAAATATGTCGGTTTTGGCACTTATTTTTAATCATTTTATCTCGAGTATTCGACATAATTAATTCCTTTCTAATACACTACTATGGTGGCTACATGATCGATTCAGAAAAAAAAAATGATAACACTACAATCTCAAGTCACAGAATAGCAACACAGATAATATACATATACACTTACATCAAATGTAATACAACATGCCACAAGTGGTATTCAACCACAATATATACATACATCCCCACAAAAGAATAGATACAACATAAGGTTCCTAACAAAATACTACTACACAAAACTATGCCATAACCAAAGTCAATGAAGAAGCCAAAAAGGTAAAGCTAGCATAGGTCCAAAAGCTAACCTGCAACTCGTTCTGACCCGAGTAATAAATACACGGGTCAGGCTAACTAGAACTTGATATTAGAAAAAGATAAAGGAATATAAGTGCATAAGGGAAACATTCCTTTAAAGATAAAGGAATGATATAAGAAAGTCTATTTATACCATTAAGAATAAGTATTCCATAAGGCTCAAAGTTAATCACATGATAAGGTTTAACATGGCATAGATGTTTTACATTCAAAGGGCTATACAACGTTAGTGAACATAATCAATATATAAGCCATATGTGATATCATCAAAATCTCCAAATCAAAACTCATGATACTCAATAAAAGTTCATAATCCCAATATTGAAATCACCATAAAACAACATATATAGAAGCCTTTCTCTAACTCAAGGCTATAAGTAAATTCATCATCTTAAATTGGTGAAATCCAAATCAAAAACTCATAAAAATTCCCCGGATTGGCCAAATCCCATTTGCATGTCGAAGCGATGCTGTACGTGCCATCCCCCCAGTACTATATATATTAGGTACCTCTCCCAGACGACCGAAGTCGTAAATCTCAGACGACCGAAGTCGTAATCCCAGATGACCCGAAGGTCTATAGTACTGGCAATCCTAGAATGTGTCACAACTCCCAGATAGGAACCCGAAAAGTGTTAATGTGCGTCCCATACCACACGTTTGCACTTAACGGTTTACTAACCGCTAGTCATTGCCACATTAGAAAACTGAAATCATCATAAAATCTCAAAACTCAGATAGCTCAGACTCGCCTCATCTCATCAGCAAGTAAAACACTATAACTGATTCTCAGATATTATACTCCTAGAATAGGAGATCTCAAACCACAACCTGCCAAATATTGTCCTTCCTAGATAATTCCTAAAGATAGGAATTATAATCTCAAAACTCGCCATAACTTGGCTAAGTAATTCAGAAATCAATAACCCAGATAGTTTCGATCGTACAAGTCCGAAATTAACCGATAAAGTAAACTACGTGTCCCATACCATGGGTTTTACGAAACCGTTTAATTCTCTTTCTCGTACATCCGAACAGTGTAAAAATAATGTATATTATTTATAAAATAATTTACTTGAGAAAACGGGATTTTAAAATAATATTTTGAAATCATTACATTTTATTGAAATTTCTTCTTGAATATATCTAAAATACCTTGAAATGATTTAATAATAATTTGAAAATGTTTTATAATAAAGGTTTCAAAATACCAAACTATTTAGAAATTTTGTCAAAACTTATTTGGAAGAAACAGTGGTTGAAATCGAGGAAAAATGAAGAAATTACTGCAAATCGATATTTGAATTCAATTCGAATTTGAATTAAATTTTAAATTCCAAATTCCTCCAAATCTCGGCTAATCCATTAATGGATATCATAGCCCATAGTCATCATAAAAATCGTCTCAAAATTTGCATAAGACTTGGTCACAAAAACCATAGATATAGGTAAGCAAACAAGGCATAAAGGCTCGGATGAAAACACAATAGGCTCACGTACTTGGGCCAATAGGAGTCGACCCAGACCAGTGGCCAGGTCGACCTGGAGACTGCTGGGTCAACCTACCTGTCGACCTAGGCTACGGAGTTTATTCCTGGGTGATTCTTGCTTCGTATTGAACTTCCAGATATTATTTCACATAACAAACAAATGAATTAAGGACTGAAATTTGACATGCAACAAGTTTAACAACCAAACAACACTCCAAAAATGATCCGGCAGCAATTCGAGTGAAAATCAAAGAGTTATAGCCACTCAAAGTAGCAACCAGAAACCTGAAAACAAGGAAACAGAGAATAGAACGTATACAGTAACTATTTCTATGCAATTTTCTTTACAGGCAAAGCTTGATTTTGTTAGCAATTGTGAGTTTTGAACTCACCTTAGCGAATTGTCAAGAATTCAAGAGCAAGCTATGAGCTTTGGTGAAGAAGAGAAGCTTCAAGACCCTGTAAAAGCTAGAAAAGAAGCATGCATAACAAATAAAGGAAGTTACAAACAATTCATCTCAAGCTCAAAGATTTTGATGAAATTAATTTAGTATTGATTTGGATTACCTTGTATAATCTTGGTTTAATTGATTCTCTCTTTGAATTGGCAGCAATTTGGGTGAGATTTGATTTTAGTTTGAGGAAGCCATGGATTTCTGTTTTCTTTTACTGTATCTTTATTTCTTAGAGAAGGAAGAAGAGAAACTAACGTACAGTTAGTTTTCTCAAGCCAGAAAACTCTAGAGATTAGGATAATGGATCCAATATCTACCCAATTAAGCCCAAGAGCAAAATTACTTGGTGAAAAACAAGGCTATGTACATGTTTTAACCTATTTTATCACAATATACACATATTTCTCAATATAAACTCAAATAAAAATGTATGCAACCAATTGTATGAAAATAAAATTGTTATTAAAACAAAATAAAATTTATTTCAACAATAAAATGTTATTTTTATAAATAAAACTTTATATTTATCTATATTTCACAATTTGCACAATTTTATTATAAAACACTATTTTTACTACAACAATTTGTGCAAAAATTGTTTTCTTGTCAAATAAATTACAATAAATCATTTTAACTCTTTTTAATCATCAAAATATTGTTTTTAAACAATATTTCATCTTTTATTTTAATAAAACACATATTATCTCCATATTTCTCATTTTATATTCAATAAAAGTTTAATATTGGCAATATTTTCCAATATTGTTGTATTTACCCAAATAAAATTTCTATTTGATTATTTTCTACTCAAATTCTCAAAATAAAGTTTTTGAAACTTCATTTTCATTACTTTAGATTTATTTCAACAATTTAACGTTGAAATACATCACCTAATTAATTCATTAGCTCCAAACTAATAAATACCCAATATTTCAATTTATTTAAACCAAATACTTATCCAATATCCCATATTCATTCCCAAACGAATAAAATAAAGTCTCAAACTTTTTTTTCCCATTTTATTTACAAAATTCATTGCTTATTCCAAAGAAACAATTTAAAATCTCCAATTATATTTTAATTTACAATATTAAATTATAACCTCTGTTATAATTTAATATATACAGGTAATCTTCAAACCAGGGTTGTTACATTAAACTTATAAAAGAGATTAAAAAGTAATCTAAAAATATATAATCTATAATATAAAAGTAATATTAAAAACTAAGTATAGAATATATTTTTGAGATTTAAAGGCTATAATATTAAAACCAGGAGATAGTTTAAAAACAAGAGATGATTTTGAAATCAAAATATGAAAGATAATAAAAATAGTTTAAAGCTAAAATATTTAAACTGAGAGAGATGACTTTAAAAAGTTTTTGGAAAAATATTTAAAATAAATCATTTTGAAATTTTCATGTATTCTATTCTACTAGAGAAGGTCGTGAGTTCCATCCCACTAATAAAGCGAGAAGGTGGATTCTATTCCACAATTAAAATCCGAATAAAGATTTTAGTGCTATTTTGAAGTTTTAATATAAATCTAGTCACTATTACTTATCTTGAACCCTTGAAATCTTGAACTCTTGATATCTTGAACTCGTGATACTCATGAGTCTTCAGTCTTGGTTTCTTCAATCTTGAATTCGTCAATCTTGAATCTTTATACTCAATCTTGAATCTTTATACTGTATAGTCTTTATTCTTCAGTACCTGCATATATATCCTACATATACATATATATCTAGACAAGAATATTAGTATTTATATTTTATAACAAGTTCTAAGGTTGTTGTCATCAAAACCATCATCTCAGGGACTAACACTCACTTCTTACGTTTGAGACATAGTTCGCATCATTTGGATTATTATAAAATTCAAAATGATTTGGTATATCTTATTTGCGCATTTGAAGATGTTATAAATTTTCATAGAAAGTGATAATAAATTAGGTTAATTTCTCGATATTTTAGTGACCATTTTGATGGTATAGTTATAAATTAATGATCCATTAGTGTTAAGTATGAATCAATAAGTGGAAATTAGGTTTGAGCAACCATATATAGAGAAACATTACTTTACAGAATGCTCGTTCAGGTACCTAAATATCTAGGACATTTTGTGTGCCTTCTTTTAATTAAGGCCGCATTGCACAACTTCAATTAGTTTAAGCACAAAACTATTATTTATTTTTGACCAAATAAACCCTCATTCTTTCCTTCAATTTATTTCCTAGCCGAATCAATCCCTCCAACATCACCCTGCTCGCATCCCTCATGTCTTCTTAATGGTTTCCATCACCATAGCAGTTGTTATGGCTGTCATTGCCATCTTTCTCCTCTTCTTTTTCTCACCAAAAAAAGTCAAAAAAAACCATGATTTCGAACCCTAAAACCTCCAACATATTTATTGGATTTCTGAAAATCAAAATCGATCGACACCACAGCCGCCACATTCGCACTCCCTAACACTTGTAGATTCAATACGCTCATACGCTTCATCACCAAAAAGTTTGATAGATTCCCTCTAGGATAGTGAGCACATGTACGGTTGTTTTCTGGGCGTCCTAGCATTTGCATGGAATGTGTTGGAGTTTATATGGTGCAGATGTTTGAATTGTTTGATTCTCATTCCTATGCATTTGATGTTGGCGTGTGTTCAATTGGTGTTCTAAGGTATTGTCTTAGCACTTTAGTTGATCAAGGATTGCTATATATCCATAATACGTATGAGTACAAGATCATTTCGAAGATAAAATACTTAGGATTTTCATAGGTAAATATAAAAACAGATAGCATTTAGTACATACGGGTAAAAAAAATTTGTTTTTTTATTTATAAGCTTAATTTACATACATGTAATTTTATTTATCGTTTTTTAAGAAGCTGATTTATTTATTTTTTCTTCAGAGAGCTTAATTCATTTATTTATTTTTACAAGATAATCACAAAGAAAATGACCAAATGCATAACAAAAGATAACTAGAAAACATAGCTTTGAGAAAAGATAAATTTATTTATCTTTCGTTCAAATTAGACAAAAATAAGGAAAAACAACGAGATTGTGAAACTCATTTGGTTTTTCGATAGTCACTATACGATCATTAACAAAATATGCGGTATTACGTTTCATTATTAGTGATTGCGTTGAGTATACCTGAGCTAAAAAAATTTATGGGTGTTACAATTTACATCCACTTAAATACTTACTAACGTCACTTAAACATTAATTAAATTAGATCATGAAATCTACTTCAAAAACCCACCTTACGTATAAAATGATTTGGAAATAAACAATAATCGAACAACATATAAATAATAAAACTTTATGATCTTTCAATCATGTTAATCATTAATGATAAAAGAAAATGAGATGAAAAATAATAAATTTTCTTTATGAATTTCAAATTAGAAGTTGATTAGTTAAGATATTTAATTCTATTTAGAATATGATTGTAAAACAATATTTTTTAAATCTGTTAATTTTCTAGTTAATGGACTATCATAATTAAATATATTTAACTATATTATATTATTTTTTACTACAAATAGTTTCGTTTTTTTTCCTTTTTTTGTTCAACTAACAACAAAAAGAATAATAATTGGATATATTTGATCGAAGTAGTTATTAATATTCTTAAATATGTTATACCGCAACACCTAATTTGAGCTGCAAATTATTCTTTACTACGTTGATCTTACTTCGGATGACACAGTAAAAAATGGAAATTCTACTTATGGTTAAAGTAGACAACAACTTAATTGTAACAAAATTAGTTGGATTTATATATCCCAATGAAGCATTAAATTAAAAAAAGATCGATTATGGAGAAATTGGATGGAGAAATTTTGATTTTGTTATTTGAAGAAAGATTAGGAGGAGAAGTTGAGTTATTGTTTTGAGAAAATAAAAAGGTTATGAAAATGTGGGTGTAGGTGGGTGAGTGAAGAAGATAAGTGGGTGAGAGGAATCGGTGACTGAGAGAAGAGTTTAGGTAGATGTAAATAGTAACACGCTTTTTTATTTTGTGTTTAACCCTCTTTTGATACGTCTAAGATTTTCATAGATAAACAAAGGTAGAACCCAGTGCACGAGGCTCCCGCACGATAGCAACCTCTGGAGAGATCGATAATTTACGTAGCTTTCCCTTGCATTGCGAAGTGGCTATTTCCGAACTCGAACCTGGGCACCAAGATCACCATGCGGGTGACCTAACCGTTGCGCCAAAGCTCCGCCACTTAAAATTTTCACATATAAAGATAAAAAAAATATAACCTTCCCATACATAAAGATAAATTTATTTCTTTTTTAATTTAAATTTTATATAATGCTTAATTTGTTTATCTTTCCGTTTAAAAAATCAAATGCATATATTAAAACTATTATATGACTAAAATTTCCTTTTGTTTAAAGCTAAATTTCTCTATCATTTTGTTTAAAAGCTAGACAAAAAATAAAATGAATATAGTATTAAAAATTCGATAAAAATATAAATTTATTTATCTTTCCTTTTTAAAGCTAATTTACATTTTTTGTTCCATCGTTTATCTATGTATTTATTGTTTATAAGCTATTCGCGGAGAAAATGACAAAATGCATAAAAGAAAAGATAAATGAATAAACAGAAGTTCAACAAAAAGAAAATTTTATTTATCCTTTTGTTTAAATCTAAAATTATTTATCTTTCATTCAAGCTTAACTTATTTATCTTTAGCTCAAAGCTTAGTATCATGCTTAAAATCTAAATGCAAACAAGTGGATCAATGAACATTTTTGAAAAAATATACTCATAGTTTTGAAGAAGAAAAATTGTTTTTTTGCTTTATACTTTTTCTTCCCCAGTTAACAAAAAAGAATTTTATCAAAGTAGACTTCCAATAGTATACCACAACTTTAAAATTAAGTCAAGAGAATCAAATGCATATAGAAAAGGATAAATGCAAATACATATTTTAAACCAAAGAATAAAAAAATTTCCTCTTAAATTTAACCTTTTTCTCAAATCTAAATTATTTGTATTTTTACTTAAAAGGTAAACACAAACAAAAATATTGAATGAGAAGATTAAAAAATATAAATATTTTTTTCTGGAAAATGATAAATTGTTTAAAAGCCAAACTTTTTAATTCTTTGTTCAAAGCAAATTTATTTGTCATTTTTCTTAAAAGTTGAACTCTTTAATTCTTGTTTTGACTTGGTTATGTAACCATATTACTATTTATAGTCTGTGCAACTATGATATATCATTTCTTAAGACTTGTACTAGTTCAATGTAGCAATATTTTTTATTAAATCTACCTTCTATGGAATGATGCAATTTTCATATCAAACTTAATATTTTACGTATCCAAGGTTGGTTATATGATATTTGTAGATGAGTTTGAGGATGGAAGTGATATTTCTGAGTATTATAGGGAATGGTACTTTCAATTTCACTTTAGTATACTTTACCTATAGAAGATTAAGATCGTAGATAAGTTTGTGGACGGGTTTTCTCTTATAAGTATTGTTGTGATAGTGCTTTTATACTATGTTTGAATAAAGTGGAATATTTTCTTTAATCCTTTTTTACTATGAAAAAAGATAATATTATTTACCATTTAAAAGAAGAGTTATCCATATATCTTTTTATACATGTAAAGATACATCTACACTATTTTGTACGTAGAAATAAAATATACACAATTGCATACCTTGTTTAGTTTAACGTTTGTAATGAATTTTTAGTTGTACCAAACATTGCCAAATATTTCTACTTAATAATATTTTTTACCCAAAACATCAATTTTATTATCTTTAGCAAAATAAAATAAAATTATTTTTCCACCATGCATAAAAGGATATAAGTAATTATCATTTCAGTATAAAAAGATAAGTGGTTTTATGCTTTAGTATTCCTTTGCTGATGATAAACAGAAAATTATTAGAGCTAGCTTCTTGACTTAATTCTTATTTGCAAGCTTGTTGGAAAATATAAACTTTTCAGTATATCTTTTAAACAAGCAAGATTATTATTTTTTTAAATATAATTTTAGTATCTTTATAAACATTTTTTTGTATGAATAGATACTTTCATTTATTTTCCTTTTAAAAACTTATATATGTTTTTAATTTTTCAAAATAATCAAATGTATAATTTACTTCGCATTTCAGACCCTTCTCGGTTATTGTTACTATAAAAGGTACTTTTGAAAAAAAGATAAATGCTTTTATCTTTTCATAAAAAAAACCCAAGTGTTTTTGTCTTTTTTTGGAATAAACATGGCTACTTAGAGTTCCGCATGCTTGTGTTAAAGTTGTATTTGGAATTTTGTACTTTTTGTTCATTTGTTCAATCTAATTTATTTATAGAAGACAATGAAAATATATATCCACTTGTTCAATGCTTGGACCAACCTATTCTTAATTTACATCATAGTAACTCGTTAAAATTACTTTATAGTGACGATGAATTATTATAAAAGCTTCAAATTTGTTTAAAATTGACAAGTGAAATACATAAGAATGGAAATCGCATTTACCTTTGGGAGAAACCGTGAAATCATGCAACATAGAATTCGGGTAGACTTTTGATGAATTGGAATCAAAATTTGGTATTATCGGAGAGAATTTCTAAATTTAAAGATAATATATTCCAATATAACCCTAATTTATTTGATTTGAATAAACCCTAGCCGCGCTTTTTTGTGTGTCTAGTCATCGAGAGAAAGTGGAAATAGTAATGAAGATGGGTATTTATGTAATTTTGAATAGATCTATCCTTGAAACTTATAGTGAAAATGGCGGGTCCTATGAACTTAATCCAGATTGATGAGAAGCTCTTGGGCCAAATTACCCCTTTCTTTTATCGTGAGTAGTTTCCTGCATTATGGGAATTGTGTGAAATGATCTAGCGAGTTTTTCAGGTCAATTTCCAAATCATCCTTTGGCTATCTAAATTTATTTCGCAAATTTTGAGTTATTAAAATTGCTAATGAACTGGTTTCTTTGTCTTAATTTTGTTCGTTTGTTTAGGGATGTTAGAACCTTGTATTTTGATGTTTTGATCGTGACAACTATATATGTATATATTATATGAACTAACCAAATTTGCAAGAGAATATACTATTCTACTCGACTATAGATCGAAGACCAAAGATTTCAAAGAGAAGTTTCAACATTTATAATTGGTTTATCTATAGTCTAGTTAGTAGTTAATAATTGTTAAAATCTCTCCTCAGTGGTATATGCATGCACACATACTTTAAACCATATTCAAAATTATACACACACACTAAAATTTGATTATATTAAGTTTGTAAACAAATTGCTTTCAAAAAGAAGTTTACTAAGCAGAAAACACCAGTTTCAGTCGCTGAACCAGGGTGTGCAGTCGACTGAAACAAGCACAGGTGCACAAATTATTTTGAAGGTTCAGCCGACTGAATCAGGTGTCTTTTCAAAATAAATTTGAAATTTGAAATTTTTTGAATTTTTAGATGACTGAATTTCTTACCTCAATCGACTAAATATTCATAACGGCTATTTTCTGAATGGTCACCTTCTTTCAACGAATAGAAACAACTTTTAAGCTAACAGTTATTTCCGTATCTCTTGGCCGAATCTTTTCACGAATGATTACAACTTTTTTAACTTTATAAATAGCCTTCAATTCAATTGTTTTTAACAACTTAATTCTCTGATTCTATTCCATATTCTTGCTATCTAAATTCGGCCATTTGCTTTCATACACACATTCAAATCACTTGCACATTCAAACACAAATTTATTTATGATTCAAATTACATCCAATCTTCACGTACTACACTATATACCACAAAGGAGAAGATTATAGGAAGGGTGTAATCTAAAGACATATCTGTGCTATCTACAGAGCACAATCAGTCAAGAAAACTTATTGTATTGTTGAAGTCTTGTTCGGTTGCTTAGATGGTAGAAGTCCTATTCGGTTGTCTAGGCGGTAGAAGTCCTGTTTGGTTGCTCAGGTGGTGTAATATATGTTCCTCCGGGTTAAGTGAGGGTTGATAGTTAAATTTCAGAAGGAGTCTGGGACTGGACGTAGAACGAGAGTTCGAACCAGTATAAAAATCCCTGGTGTTATTTACTTTACTATTTACTATTTTTATTTTATTCCGCATTAGTACATAACTTAGTTACTATTCCATATTACAATCCTTAACAACACTTTCATTTGGTATCAAAGCAAGGCCATCTTATAACTGTAAAACAGTTATTTGATACACAGATTAATATGGAAAATAACACTAACACAAGTTTTGTGATGACCCGATTTTTCATACCCAAAAAAAATCGAATCATCAGGATTAAAGAAGAAGGGGGTAGAAGAAGAAAATAGAAAACAACATCAGAATCTCACATCGCAACGGAATAAAATATAATAGATAATAACTGATCTTTACAGAAAGAAACTATATCTGTTTATACATACATCATCAGAATACAACATCAGAGTACAATACAATCAACATCACAATTCATGACAATTATAATAACTTGTCCTCACAAGATGACTATACTACTTATGATACACAGCAGAATACAACAAGTACGGGTGATACGTCTCGCCATCCAGCTCGTCTCCTGAGCTCCACAGTATCCTATCATGTATCTGTAATACTCGGTCTGACCCGAGCATTATAATAAAATAACACCCGAGTCAGTCTGGAATACCAGCGTGAGAAAACACACTCAATTGGATTATTAAAGTTTCAAAATCCTTTGAAAACAAAAGCATCTCGTAAGACCACGCCACAAATAAACATGTCAGGTTTTTACCTTACGATAGCCAAAACACTTTTTATCAACTCCGTCTGATATTATAATAGTTCTATATACAAATACTTATTCAAATAGCTGAAATTGTTACATGATTAAATTCCAGCATACTAGCCACAAAGTGGGTTCTATAAACAAAAATCGTAAAAGGCGCGTAGGGAGAATGGATTTCCAACTAATGACTAAGCACTGGGGTACCACCTGTCACAGTACCTGGTCTAGATCAGCGTACTGAGGATCCACCCTAAATCCACTGCAACACAAGACCGGACTACCCCTTACTGGATAGTCCAAGTAAGATCACCCTGCGGTTGGGATCAGCAACTGCCCACACAGCCGAAATAAAAAGGAACATCTAGACAGGGATGACCTCACCCTAATGGGCGCGACCCACTTAGCCTTGCTGCATAACCCCTGATTTTTAGTCATTTCCGGTTGATGAGGCTCGAGGCTAAGCGTTACCTTTTTAGAACACATCTCTTAGAATGCCCACCGTCCACCTGACGATGTTCCGAAAGCATTCATCCATACAAGTCCGTTCCGAGTTCGAACGGAACCGAAGGCACTACTCCTACTACATCCATTTTGGAATCACCATCAGGATTAGTAGCGATTAGCCCTTGCACTTCACTGATCCATCTTCGATTCCAAACACGTTTTCCCCACGAAAACGTACAAACCGGATCGAAGTGGTTTTCGGAAAATATATCATGATCCCGGTCTCTTCGAAACGATCAGCGTATTGGCCAATATTGATAGTCGGCTATTTAACTATCAATTAACATTTACAAACATCCATCAAACAATAAATAATTTTCCAAATTATTTATTTACCTCACAAATATCTTCGCAAGATATATTTCCATTTTCAACCCCTTTGAAAACGGTTTCAAAAACCACTTTTTTCTCACATCTTTAAAAATAAATCACTATTTATTTTTAAAACTAATTTACCCATTCCTTTAATAAATTCCCACCGTGAATTTATTCTTCCAAATATCCACTGATATATTACTTCACCTTTATAAACCCAGTTTATAAATTTCTTAGCCCCATCTTCCTTTAAAATTCCAATTTCCAAACGCTTAAATCAATTTTCAAATTGATTTCCAATTTACTTCACTTTGAAATAAATTCCTTTACTTACTCCATTTATCTCAAAATCCATTAACTTCAGCTTTTCTTTCTTTATTATGATTTAAAATCTTTTAAACTGAAAATATCAATTTCAGGTTTTCCAAAATCCTTCTTTATCCCTTTAAATAAATTCAAACCTTGAATTTTTAAAATAAATTATTTTATTCCCTTAAATAATATCACTTAGGTTTAAAAATTTAATATTTCCCCTTTTATTCAAAATCTCCTTTCCCATACTCGGAATTTATTTAACAGAATTTAAAAATCACTTTTATCCTCTCCTAATTCATTCTTTAATTTATTTAAATTCTCTACAATTATTTACTTAAAAATTTACTCTTTTATTTCTTTCCAAAAATCCAATCTATATATTTGGTAACACGGTATACCCAAATATATTCAATCAAACCATAACATCCATCATCTCCAATTATCAATATAATTCATCACAGAATATCAAATAATCATATCACAGAATTATTAGAACAATCTAAATAATTTTGAGGAATCCAGTTCGATCCCTCCAACCTGTTTCCCTGCATCCACAGATGTTAGCACAATACCAATTCCACTTCGAGGTGGAATATCGCGGTATATGGGTTTATATAATATCATCCGCTATTATGCGGCGCATAGGGTCTCATCCGCCATATAATGCGGGAATATCAATCACTCTAATATATATATATATACACTATATATATTATCACATCCAATCAATTCAATCATTCAACCAAATATTTAAATTTAACCATTTAAATTTAAATAGCAATCTAGAAGAGTGAGATTAACTCACCTTTGATTTTATTTGCAACCCAATTCAAACCGGCTTGTTTTCTTCATGCTTTTGGACCTTGTATAACATTATACACTTTATTCACATTTTAAATAATCCAACAATAAGTTACTGTTTATTAAATTTTAATTAACTAATTTTAAATGATAATTAACTAACCTAGTTTACATTTTTCTTTCCTGTTTTCCTAATCTATGTGTACATATATTTTCTCAAAAGTGAATATACAGTTTTGTAAAATTTAAATAAAATAAAGATCTGATCTTTCAATTCCTTCTTTCACCTTAAAGTCAAAACTTTACCTTACTGTAGATTAAAATCTTATCTATCCATACTTTTTCTGTTAAACCGTATATTTTAGTTTCTTTCATCTACATATACATATTAAATTAAAAACATAATTACTGTCTACCTTACTGTAACTATTTCATTCTGTTCTCTGCTTTCTGTATATATACATATAAATTGAAAAACTGAGTATATACCTTACTTCCCTAGACATCACAGCCGAGCTCGAGATTTCCTACCAAGAACGCGACAGCCCTAGCACACGAATGCAACTCCTCTACCTCCCATGCTCGAAATCGATAAGGTAATGCAATCTTCCCCCTCAACTAGCGACGATACCCTCTACTGCCCCGCGACAGCAATTCCCAACACCTTCCTCGGCTCCGCCTTGTTCGTACGCGTGCCTATGACAAGCGAACACCCACGCCTTAGCTACTCCTTTGATCGAGAAGGTGAGAATCGATTAAATCGATTCCCTCATTTTCCTTGAAAACGATCGGCTCTTTGATGATCGACTTCGGCGGTCCGTACTTCTTTCCTCGATTCGCTGGTTCGATTTGAAAGAGAGGGGTTTGGCTTGAATGAAGGAATGGAAAAGGGAACTTGCGATTCTCTTTTTTTTATAAATGAATGATTTGAAAATTAGAGGGGAAGATAAAGATGCGGCCTTTCCTTTCTGAGAGGATTTCGCGTTGCAGTGAGAAGAGAGGAGAGGTCGCGTTCTTCTGTTCGTTATGAAATGATCTGCTTGCGTGATAAAGAGAAAATTAGGGGAGACAAGAGAAGACGTTCACGTGCTCAATCGATAAGCTACAGTGCTTCTGAGGTGATAAAACGGCAGCTGATGTGAGGAAATTACAGCTGTAGGTTGACTGGTAAACAAATATATTTTATATTCAAATTTAAATTTAAATTTTCTCGAAACCATAACCTAAAATTTCAATCTCCTAACGAGGCGTGCCGGTAGGCGTTTATAATGTTATACCCATCTTCCGAACGCAACGGAAAAGGTTTCGAGTTCTAATTCGATCGTATGGAGAAGTTAGCTTTTTTGGACCTAGTTATTATATTAAATTTTCGATATAAACTTCAGCGCATTTACATCTCGTATGGCTACATGACAACTCCAAACACTCCGAAAATTGAAATCCGATAATAATACAATATGGCGGATCCAATGAAACTGGTTTCGTCGAGATCCAAGACTGTGCCTCGGAAGGCTATTTTTAAATTCAATTTAAACAATATATTTTTAAAACTGAACGAATCACTTTTAATTTCGAATTCAAAGGTTCTATTATCCTCAGTGTTATCAGTATAAATTTTATAAGCCTTTAAAATATTATTTTTTTAACGAGCTCGAAACTCCAGTTTCAATATTTTACCCAATTTCCAATTGTTCAATTCAATAATTTAATTGTCAAATAAATAGTTATATTTGAAATTCAAGTTAAAAACTAACTTTTAAATATTTAAAATCAATTAAATATTTCAATTTAAAATATCCAAGAATTCTGGGTCGTTACAAGTTTTGTTGAAGGTCAATCCACTACACGACCACCACTGTTTAATGGTTTGAACTATAATTACTGGTCAACTAGAATGAGAATTTTTATGCAAGCAAATGGATATGGTACTTGGAATATTACTCAAAATGAATACAAAATACCCACTACACCCTTTGCAGAATGGTCAAATACACAAAAGATAGATGCTACATCAAATGCAAAAGCTATGAATATGCTATTTTGTGCTTTAGAAAAAAAATGAATTCAATAGAGTTAGTATGTGTACAACTGCTAATCAAATTTGGAGAACTCTTAAAGTCACATATGAAGGAACAAACAAAGTTAAACAAAGCAAGATTTCTATGCTTAAAAATCAGTTCTAAAATTTTAGAATGAGGCCAGATGAAACTATAGATGACATGTATTCTAGATTTCAAGACATACATCATTCACTATTGGCATTAGTAATTTTTTTTTAGATTTTGATATTGTCTCTAAAATTTTAAAATCTTTAACAGATGAATGGGAATGAAAAGTCTTAGCTATTGAAGAAGCTAATGACATTTCTACCATCAAACCTGAAGAGTTAATTGGAAATCTTATGTCATATGAAGTGAATTTGTAGGCTAAGTGAAATCAAGCATAAGACAAAAGGAATATTGCATTCAAAGCTGAACAAGAGGATTCAAATGAAGATGAAGATGACATGGCATTGATCGCAAAAAATTTCAAAAAGTTTCTAAAATTCAGAAAGAACAAGAAGTTTGGAAATAATAGGAGAGACAACTCCAGCAAACTGCCAGTCTCAAATCTCGAATGCTACGAATGTCATAAGAAAAGTCACATAAAGAAAGACTATCCTGATAGAAAGAAAGAAAAATTCAAGAATAAGAAGGACAAGTACAAAAAGAAGCAGGCATTCTCAGTTACATGGGATGATTCAAAATCATCTTCATCATCAGACAGTGACACAAACAGTGATTCTGAACAAGTTAACGTTTGCTTTATGGCTTCAACCAATGATGTAAGTGATTTATCTTATGACGATTTAATTGAGATAAATTCAGAATTGTTAGATAAACTCAAAAAAGTTAAAAGGAAGTATAAAGATGCACTAGAAAAATTAAACAGAACTGAAATAGAAGTTGATATGCTAAGAGATGAAAAGAAAATTTTAGTATAAGAACTTGTTAATGCACAAGAATCTTTGTCTAATGTTTCTTCTCAACTCACCATGCTAACAAATGAAGTAGAGGTGCAAAAAGAAAGAAATATGACATTAGCTTCAGAAAATCATGATCTAAAATCAAATGTCAAAATTCTTGAATTGAAAAATACTAGTCTCGGTACTAAATTAGAAAATATTACTAAAAATGTAACTAATTTTAATAAAGGAAGAGAAAATCTCTCTAAAATTATTTTTAATTCTCAAACTACTTCTAATAAGAATGGATTAGGATATAAAAGTTCTTCAAAGACAATTTCAAAGAAGAATAATACATCATATGAAAATTTCAATTTGCATAATAATTTTGTAAAAGCAAAAACAAAGCCAAAGGTTGTTACTCAAAAGAAAGAAACTGGTAAAGCAAATACTATAAAAATGTGGGCACCAAAAACTAATAATAATTTAATCAGAGACAAGTATATAAAACCTTTTATAACTACAGTTCATAAAAATAAAGATTTTACTTATAAAAGGAATTCTAAACCCTCTTGGGTTTGGCTTCCTAAGATCTAACTCTTAGGACCCTAGTAAAAATTTGGGTACCAACGTCATTCATATTATTTTGTAGATACCGACTAAGAAAAGAGGAAAGTGGATACTAGACAGTGGTTGCTCAAAACATATGACAGGAAATAAAAATATGCTGACCAACATTATCCACTCAGAGGGAGGATATGTCACTTTTGGAGATAATTCCAAAGGTTATATCATCGGCAAAGGCGATGTGAGCAATGACGGTACATCTAACTTACCTCTTATTACAAATGTTTTAGTAGTTAAAAATTTAAAACATAATTTGCTAAGTATAAGTCAGCTATGTGATAAAGGTTTTCATAAAACTTTTTCAGAGAATAAATGCAACATTTTTGATCAAAATAATAATCTTATTTTTGAAGGAACCAGAGAGAAATATTTATATACTAAATATGAAAGTCAATCACAACACAAATATGTGTTTAGTAGTCAAAGATAATGATCCTTGGTTATGGCACAAAAGATTTTGTCACTTGAATTTTAAAGTTATTAACAAATTGTCTAAGAATAATTTAGTTAGAGGTTTACCAAAGATGAAATTTAAAGTAAAAAATATTTGTGATGCTTGTCAATTAGGAAAATTAACTAAATCTTCTTTTAAATCAAAGAAAATGATTTCTACATTACAACCGCTTGAGTTATTATATTTGGACCTTTTTGGACCAACTCAAACTCAATCTATAAACCATAATAAATATGTTTTTGTAATAGTAGATGATTTTTCAAGATATACCTGTAAAATATTTTTGAAAAATAAAAATGATACTTATGAAAACTTTAAATTATTTACCAAAAAAATTCAAAATATTAAGAATTTAAAAATTAAAAATATCCGGAGGATCAGGGTGGTGAATTTGAAAATGAATCTTTTGAAAATTACTAAATAAGAAAGGAATTGTTCATAAATTTTCATTTCCTAGAACTCCACAACAAAATGGAGTTGTAGAAAGGAAAAATAGAACTCTTCAAGAATGTGCTAGAACATTATTAAATGGAAATACTCTGCCAAAATATTTTTGGGCAGAAGCTGTAGCAACTACTTGTTATGTTTTGAATAGAGTCTCCATTAGATCATTAACTAAACATACTCCTTATGAACTTTTATTATAAAACCTAACATATCATATTTTAGAGTTTTTGGTTCAAAATGTTTTCTATTAAATACAAAAGATAAGCCTGATGAAGGAATATTCATTGTTTATTCGAAATGAAGCAAAGCTTACAGAATTTATAATAAAAGAACTAAAGTAATCGAAGAAACACTCCATGTGTCATTCGATGAAAATTTCAAAGTTAACCATAAGATAAAAGATGAAGAAATTATTGCTAAATCAAATGACTCAGATGATGATCTTGAAAATAATACTGACAACAATTTACAAAATGATAATAATATAAGATCCCCACCAAGACTTCTAAGAAATCATCCTACTGAAAATATAATTGGAGAAATTCATACCAATGTAAGAACTCAAAATCAACTAAATCAAATGGGTCATGTAGCTTTTCTTTCAAATATTGAACCTAAAAATCCTAAAGAAGCTTCAACTAATGACTACTGGATAATAGCTATGCAAGAAGAATTAAATCAATTCGAACGTAATAACGTTTGGGACTTAGTTCCTAGACCATGTAACCAAGTAGTTATCGGTACAAAATGGTTTTATAAAAATAAAGCTGATGAGCAAGGAAATATTATTAGAAATAAAGCTAGACTAGTTGCTCAAGGTTAAAATCAAGAAGAAGGAATTGACTATGATGAAACATTTGCTCCCGTAGCTCGTCTACAAGCTATACATATTTTATTAGCATATGCTTGTTTTAATAATTTTAAACATTACAAATGGATGTAAAAAGTGCTTTCTTAAATGGTTTTATAAAAGAAAATGTTTATGTAGAACAACATCCTTTATTCACACATGAAAAATATCCAGATCATGTTTACAAATTAAAAAAAGCTTTATACGGTTTAAAACAGGCACCCCGTGCTTAGTATGACCATCTTAAAAGTTATTTAATTAATTCTGGTTTTAAAATTGGAAAAGTAGATCCAACTCTATTTATAAAACAAGATAAAAATGATATTTTAATAATTCAAATTTATGTATATGAATTATTTTTGGTTCAACTGACGAAAAATTATGTTAAGGATTTTCTGAAATTATGACAAGAGAATTTAAAATGTCTCACATGGGAGAACTTTCATATTTTCTTGGCTTACAAATTAAACAATTGAAAAATGGAATTTTTATTAATCAAGAAAAATATTGTAATAATCTCATAAAACGATTTGGTATGGAACATACTTCTGCTAAACACTCCTATGAGTACTACATTACATCTCGATAGAGATGAAAATGGAAAAAGTGTTGACCAAAAACTATATCGTAGAATGATTGGTTCATTGCTATATTTAACAGCTAGTAGACCAGACATAATGATGAGTGTATGCTTGTGTGTACGATTTCAAGCAAATCCCAAAGAATCACATTTGCGAGCAGTGAAGCAAATTTTGCGATACTTAAGCGAAACTAAAGACTACGGTCCCTTTTATCCAAAAGAATGTCCTTTTGAGTTAGTATCATATAGTGATGCTGATTTTGGAGGATGTCGAATGGATCGGAAGAGTACTAGTGGTACTTGTCACTTTATTGGACAATCTTTATTATCTTGGTTTAGTAAGAAACAATATTGTGTTTCACTTTCGACGTGTGAAGCAGAATACATCTCTACTGCTTTGGCATGTGCTCAAGTAATCTACATGCATCAAACACTACAATATTTTGGAGTAAAACTTTCAAATTTAACAATTTACTATGATGATACAAGTGGAATAAATTTATCAAAAAATCCAATAAATCATTCTAGAACTAAACACATAGATATAAGACATCATTTTCTCAGAGATAGTACAGAAAAAGGCAATATTTCATTAGAATTTGTAAATTCAGAAAATCAGATAGCTGGCATATTTACAAAATCTTTAAATGAAAATATATTTATAAAATTACATTGAGAATTGGTTATTATATCTTTACATGATTTATAATTTAAAATTATTACATTTTTTTACAAAAAATAAATATTTTGTCAAAAATTGTTGCTGCTGGCACTCGAACTCGGGATTGCTAGTAAGGGATTTACATCTTTTTCCATTTTACTATAGTATTTCTTATTACACTAATCACTATCTTCCTCATATTACCTGAATGTTTCTTATTTCTTAACCTTTTCCTACCTCATATATATTTCTGGCCATAATCGTTCAGGAATTTTCATCCTCAACTTTATTTACCTGAAAATAGCTTTTACTTCTATATATAAAGGTTTATAACTCATCCTCCCGTTCACTTCATCATTTTTTCAACATTCCTCAATAAATTTAAAAAAAGCTTAAGTTCTTGTTATTATTTCTTCCGGCAAACATTAACATGTCTTCCCAGGATGAATCCAATCAATCATCTATCATTTTCAACACACCTTCCTCAGAATCGTCAAAACACTCCAACAACTCCACACCGATTTATATTCTAGTAAAAATCACACCATCTCCTGCTCATCATACTGGATATACTCCTCAAGGAAAAAGAACTAAATGTACTATTCATTTTAGTTCTCCATTAACAAAGGAGAAAATCGACGATATTCATCATTATCAGAGAGAGACTCTGGAACTGCAGCGTGAACTATACTACGAACAGAAAATAAATGCTAAGCGTTTAAGTTTTCTAGAGAAAGTCGCGTTGAAATTCTGCGGGTCTTCATCGAAAAAGAGCGTACATCAACCTTCGCCAAACCGTTCTCAAGCTCCACCAAATTCTTGGGAACGAAGTCCACAACGTCCTCAGGTGCCACCGAACTTCTGGGAACGCAATAATTTTTTGTCGCCAATCCAACCATTACAAGAAATAACGAAGATTGAACCGCACTCTGATGACTCTCACTCCTCAATAAATTTGAGTTTTATGTATATTTTTTATTTTTTATTGAGTGCTACATATTTATATGTTTTATATGCTTTAAAAAAATATTTTTTAATATATAACATTTATAAAATTAACAAGTTTTTATGTTAATTTGGTTTTATAAGAAAATCTTTAGTATAAAGGCTGAAAAGGCAAATAAGCACAGTTTCAGTCGACTCAACCATCAGAACCAATCGACTCAAACTTCAAAACAAAAATTTCTATATAAGGAAAACCATTCGACTGACCTAGATAATTCAGTCGACTGAATTTAAAGTTTTTTAGCCTATTTGATGCGGGAAAATTTTCTTTGCACATTAGTCGACTGAATTTTAATTTTAGTCGACTGAACATTCTTGAGTACTTGAAAATTTCCAGATTTCAATCGACCGATCCTATATTTTTAGTCGTCTAAATTAGGCAATTTTGAGGCAAAAACTTTCGGGTTGAAAACCTGACTATTTTAGTCGACTACACCCCTTCAATCAGTCGATTGAATTTGTGATTTTTGATTTTTTTTAAATAATTTTACTCAACTCCCCATATACCTTTCACCAACCATATAAATACATCTTCTTCTCTCCAAAATCCTACTTCATTTTCAGCAAGCACACCCTAGCCCCCATTTCTTCAATCAAAATTTTCTACTTCAAATCCATTCAAATCAAATGGCTCCAAGAACAAAAGGACCTCGACAATCAACCGTCGGGCCATCTGAAAACCAAATTAGGTCTTGGCTCCACGACGAAACTGCTGTCACCCGTTACAATGCCATGCAGAGCTCTAAAATTTTCGATGGTTCATTTGTCAAGTATTCGGATTTCAATGCCTATACAATCCGAGAAACTACGGAGGCAAGTGGTCTTGAGAGTTTGCTTAGTTTTGATGCTAACAACGTCAAGATCTACCCTCTCCTAATCAAACTCTTCTTTGCCAACATGAACTTGGATCATCAAGATCCAAGGACGATTACATTTGGACACTGGTTTGCAGCGTCCGAATCTACCTTCCTCTCAAACGTCTTGGCTATATTCTTCGTTGTCCCTACGAAGGCGTCGACATCAATGATGTTGTAGTAGAAATGGACAACCGGGATGAGGTCTCCCATTGTTTCCTCTCCGACGACATGACTGTTCTCAAATCTATCGCCTTGCGACCAAAGGCACGGATCCTTCATCGTGCTCTCATTCGCTCAATCCAACCTCGTACCGGAAGAGAAAGTCTACAAGAAAGACTTTCAAGCCCTCTGTGCCATCTACTCCTCTCAAAACGTCAATTGGGCTAGAGTAATTCTTGATGAATTCCTCACAGTTAATCACAAGCGGAGCTACAAAACAATCTTCTATGGAGCTTACATTATGCGGATTCTCATGAACTTCGGTGTCACCATCCTCGACGCCGATTTCATTACCGTCGGTGAGCTAAACACTAAGACGTTAAGTCTTATGGGCTTGCCAAAACGCCAACAACCTCAAGAAATAATTCGCTTTCAACAATGGACGGCTAATCAAGCTCAAGGAATTCCGCAACCCCATGAGACTTATATCGGCTCCTCCTCCTCCCAACCTTCCCACCAAGTCGAACAAGAAGAATACGACGACATCATAGAGCTTTATGGTGATTTCCCTCCAAAGAAAGGATTAATCGCCCTCTCAAGGAATCGAAGTAAATTAAATCGACGACTGGTCAATATCGAGAAAACCGTCGTCAAGACCAATAAGAAGCTCAGCTCAATCAAGGGCTTCTTAAATAAAATTTGGAAAAAAATCTCTTGCACCGGCTTTATTCCACAAGTGTTGCCGAAAGTCCCCCCACTCCTTTCTCTTGGAAAACATCCGAAGAGGAAGAAGAGGAAGAGGAAGAATCTGATAGTGAGGAAGTTTCGTCATTTTATACTTATGTATGTTTTTCAATTTTTTAATGTGTCCGTGAAAAATTATCGTTATGTATGTTTGTTTTTTTATCAATGTTGTTCTCTTGATGTTTTGTTATTTACTATGATGTTTAATTTCTTATGTTCTTGATTCACATTATTCATGTTCACCATGTTCTCATTGATAAGTTATATTCATATTTATCCGTATTCTAATGGTTATACAGTTGATACTCCTTTTTGTCGATGACAAAAGGGAGAAATATGACAATAAACAGGTAGTTCATTAATTCAGGGGGAGTTTTTAATTGCTTCTTAAAAAAATTATACACTTTCTAACTTAAATAGTTGTCATCATCCAAAAGGGGGAGAATGTTAGAACATTTTATTTGATGTTTTGATCGTAACAACTATATAAGTATATATTATATGAACTAACCAAATTTGCAGGAGAAGATACTATTCTATTCGACGATAGATCAAAGACCAAAGATTTCAAAGAGAAGTTTCAACATTTATAATTGGTTTGTCTACAGTCTAGTTAGTAGTTGATAATTGTTAAAATCTCTCCTCAGTGGTATATGCACGCATACATACTTTAAATCATATTCAAAATCATATACACACACTAAAATTTGATTATATTAAGTTTGTAAACAAATTGCTTTCAAAAAGAAGTTTACTGGGCAGAAAACACCAGTTTCAATCGACTGAACCAGGGTGTGTAGTCGACTGAAACATGCACAGGTGCACAAATTATTTTAAAGGTTCAGTCGACTAAACACCCCATTCAGTCGACTGAAGCAGGTGTCTTTTCAAAATAAATTTAAATCATATTCTGTAGGATCCAGCAAGAGCATATTCAAAAGGAGATATGACATAGATCATTGCATGCAAGGTACATCCTAAAGACCCGATGTTTATATCATTGTCATCTTGGCTTGGTGTAACGACCACGACTTTCTCTCCATAGAAAGTCGTATCGTCAATAAGAAAGAAAGGGGTAGAAAATAGAAAAGAAGAGAAGAGAGAAAGAAACAACATTAGAATCTCACACAGCGGAACGAATAAATTATATTAATAACATAAATATTACATAGTATCATATACAACACTTATCAGAGTTACACAGATTACACATCACATACTAGACAGTTATAAACATCTGTCTAGTTATTACATCTCAATACAATACAGAGATCAATACAAAATCAACACAGCGGAAACTACTATCTATCTACAACGCCGAAGCCTCCTGCTCCATTGCTCCTCCACAATTCGTCAAGGCTAAACCTGAATCCCTTGGCTACTCATAAAAATTTGAGTACCCAAGAGTTTATAGAACAGAAATAAACAACTTGGGTCAGACATGGGTCTGGTGTGAGTAACAGGTTAAACTTGCTTAACTTCAAAACCTTTTGAAAGAAAAAGTATCACGTAAGACTCCCCACAAATAAACATGGGTAAGTTTTTACCTTACGCTAACCAAAACATTTGATAGGAAATTCGATTGTATTATAATAGTGTAACAACCCGCATATCTATCAATTCTATATTTAAATATTTTATTTAAATATTTTATCGTTAGTCGGATGTTAGTCCGAAAAGCTACTTTTTGCATACGGTCAAATTAGGACTCGAGACCACCCCCATTGAGTTCAAAATGACGTTTGCGATCTTTTTGAGTGTAAACTTCGATATGTTTGGAGATAGTGAAATTTTCAACACTTTTTCCCGCCTTTGACTTTGGTTTGGACTGCACCCCTTTAGTTCAGCCCAACCATCTTCCTCACTCCATCAAAACACTTCAAGCTTTGTCAAAAATGGTGGTGGGAAGTGGAAATTAAAACTCCAAACACAAATTCCATTGCAAATCCGAGATTCAACATCAAATTCACGTGAAGACCATTGATTCAAGCTTGTTGGTGTTCTTGCTTTGCTCTCAAATCTCCATCTTCATCAAATTCCGTGAAAAGGTGAGATTTTTGATCTCACATCTTGCCTATAATCGTCATTGGACTGTTGGGAATGATTCCTCATCACTTTAGCATGTTTGTTGCATTTGGTTTGGATTGGATTGGCGAAAAATTCCAAATTTTAGTGATTTTGGTGAAAAAACTGCTACTAGGTCGTTCTGGCCATTTTTAGCTCGTTCGGAGTTAGGTCGTCCATCCATAGGTCGTAGGTCGCCTGCGAGTTAAGTCTTAGGTCACCTGCGAGTTAAGTCTTAGGTCACCTGCGAGTTAAGTCTTAGGTCGTCGCCGACCTATAAATCCCAGGCAAAAACTTAGGTCGCTGCCGACCTATAAATCCCAGGCAAAAACTTAGGTCGCTGCCGACCTATAAATCCCAGGCAAAATCTTAGGTCGTTGCCGACCTAAAATCCCCAGACAAAACGTTAGGTCGTTGCCGACCTAAAATCCGCAGGCAAAACGTTAGGTCGTTGCCGACCTATAATCTCCAGGCAAAGTTAAGTCGCTCGAATTTTGTTAAGTCTTAGGTCGTTGCCGACCTATAATTCCCAGGCAAAAAAGTTAAGTCGTTCGCGAGTTAAACCTTAAGTCTTAGGTCGTTGCCGACCTATAATTCCCAGGCAAGATGTTAAGTCGTTCGCGAGTTAAACCTTATGTCTTAGGTCGTTGCCGACCTATAATCCCCAGGCCAAGTTAAGTCGTTCGCGAGTTAAACCTTAAGTCGTAGGTCGTCTCCGACTTATCCCCCAGTTAAGTCGTTCAAGTTAGGTCGTCGCCGACCTTACACTTGGTCTTTTGAGTTCGCGAATTCCTTAGGTCGTATGACCTATTTTTCCTTAGGTCGCTGGACCGCTTGCCTTCACTAGGTCGTACCGTGACGGGGCGCTGCCCCGCACCCCACCGTGGGCGCTGCCCCCTGGACCCCCGCGACCTGACCGGTCAGGTCGAACCCCGAATTACTCTGCGTAGGCAATCTTATCTGACAAAGCATTTATCAGAATTTCTACTTTGATGGTTTTGGGATTGACTTCTTTGGACTTTACTCACGTCTTCGAACGTGAATTGATTTGTTTCTACAATCGTTTTAATGACTTGTCATTTTAAAGATATATGAAGGTTTCAATACTAATAGTAAATATCAAAACTCTTTCATCAAAGCGATTTCAACACTATTTTAAATATCAAAAGTTTGTTTTCTCAAACCGATTTTCAATCTACTAGTATATACAAGCCTTTACTTCACTCGAATGAGAAATCGACTTAAACGACTTAGTAAAACGAGTGGTATGAAACGCTTGCGTTCACTTCGTCGGTTAGCTCTTGGACTTGTTCGATTGAACCCTTTTTGTGACAATTTCCTAGTGAAGATTTACAGCTTGTTCGTAAATATTTAAGTTAAGCAAGTGGTTATGGGACATGAAGCTAAACTCATATATTTACTAGCTTGGTGTGATTGACACTTCCTTATGATCATGACGATCATTTTTGTGATTTAGACTAGCGATTGAGCGATGTCTCTTTGTCTACGTGGGAGACTATACCCCGATTATGTGATGTTTCGCCATCACATTTCCTACGGTCTTCGGGCCATTCCTGTGTGAAAATTTAATGGATAGCTTCCATGAGATAACTTCTCGTCATGTGTTTACGCGTAGGTGAGTTTTCATGCTCCCATTCATGTGTTAGGCCTCCCCCCCTTTATGTGTTTTCTGGATTTCTGATGATGATTTCTGGAATTTTGTGCTTCACCAATTTTCATGATTTTCATTGATATGATATCAGTTTTTGTGCATTGGTGAATTCATGTGTTATTGACTTGTTATGAATACAAGTTTAGGGTATGATACCCTATTTTATCTTTGAGAAGATTCTTGTGATATTGATTAATCTTTTGTTGATTATCATTTACATACTTATAGTAGTATGTCGCTATGGTTATTACATGTTCATGTCATGCCTTTTACTGTATACCATATCATCTGATATTTATAGTTAGACTGATCCGTTTATTATTTTCTTATAAATAATACTCGGGTCAGACCGAGATGCTACAGGTGCTTCTGCTTGACTTCTCTTCAGGATACTTCTGACTTTTGGCTAACTACTTAGATTAGTAGTTTTTGGATGTACACCTTTGAGATATAGACTCTATGTTGTGTACTTATTCTTTTGTATAGCACGTGATGCTATTCTTTTGTATTATCGTGGATCTTTCCGACCACTACTCTGATGTACACTTTCATGTGATATATATATTTATTCATATCTTCTTCCGCCTTTGTGATATGGATGTCTGTGACTGATTTATGTTATGATTATTTCTATGTTTGTTTCCAAAGATTATATATAGCCACCGTGTGATAGCTTTGTGTTTGTATCGGTATGTCAGATTTCCTCCTTAAAAGATATGCATTCTATTCTATCTGACGTATCGATGCTCGCACAAAGAAGTTACATGGATGGTCGCTCCTCCACAGCCTTATTCTCCGCGCTAATTGACAGCACTACATCGTAGTGTTCTTGGTTAGCGTGGGTATAGAGGTGGGGCGTCACAGCTTGGTATCAGAGCCAAACTTCGGAACAATGTAGAATAACTTAACAAGGATCATCGTCCTAAGTCCACCTTAGGAGTTGTGTTTCAGGATTTAGTTCGAGTCTTCGAACCGATTTATCCTGTTTTCTTTATGATTCCTTGTTTCATCATTCAAGATTGCTTGATGTTCATTGGTGAATAACCTTCTTCTTTCTCTTCTATCTTTCTAAAGGAAGAAGATGTCAAGACCAGGCCGTCCCAGAGCTGGGACATCTACTACGGCTCCTCGAGATGGAGTTTTTATGACAACTCAACAGCTTCTTGAGTTAGTGACGAATGCCCAAGCAGCTGGAGTTAACCCGGAACCTACTCACCCAAAGTCGGGATTTGCACGGTTGTGCAGCGATTACACCAATTTGGGTGGGAAGCCCTTCAAAGGTTCCGAACCTATTATCGAGGTTCAAGCTTGGTTAAAATCATGCGATCGGATTTTCTCTCGTATGAACCTTATCGACCTGCACCGCGTTCAAGTGGCTTCCAGTATGCTCCAAGAGAGAGCATTGGATTGGTATGAACTTCTCACTTCCGAAATTAATGAAGCGGACCTCACTTGGGAGCACTTCCGAGAACGCTTCGAATCGAAATTCGTACCCGAGGCTGAAAAGGTAACGTTGGCTCGGCGATTTATTGACCTTGTTCAAGGTCAGGCTTCTGTGGCGGACTACGTCGCATCATTCGAATCCCTTTCCAAATATGGGGTCGAATATATAAATACCCCACTAAAGAAGAACCAGAGGTTCGTTTATGGCTTAAACAAAAGCCTCAAGAAGCCATTACTTTTGAAGTTAGAAGTTTCTTTCGACCAGATTGTGGATATCGCCCTTCGCCTTGAAGAGGCTGATAGAGAAAGTGATGTTGAAGTAGTAGCTTCCAAACCTTGCTTTAACAACAAAAAGAGGCCCAACAAATTTAAAGGTCCTTACCCGAACAAAAAGGGTAAACAAGCAGCTCCTGCTACAAAGACTTTTTCCTCTGATGATAACAAATGCTTCAATTGTGGAGCTAAGGGCCATTATTCGAACAAGTGTCCAAAGCCCCGCTCTTGCCGCTACTGTAAAGGCACAGATCATTATATGCACCAATGCAAAAGGCTTCAACAGAAGGAGGGAAAGCTTAATGTGGCTCAAGCCCCTGGTAACACATCTGGCCGTCAAGGTATGTCACATTCTGTCCTTGATGGCATTATATTATTTCATGATCAACCAATTAGAGTTCTCTTTGATACGGGTGCATCCCATTCTTTTATATCAAAAGAACTTGTCGATACTTTTTCTTTAAGTGTTACTGCTTTAATGACTTCATTAAGAATTGCGAATCCGGTTGGTGGATCCGCAACTCTTAGTTTACTTTGTAAAGACGTAGAGATTATTTTATGTGATTTTTCTTTCCTAGCCGATTTGCATGTCATGCGTTACTTAGGCTTTGGAATGATTTTGGGCATGGATTGGCTTACTCGTTATGAAGCTCATATCCTATGTCCTGAGCGGACTATTTATCTCCGTCATCCGCAATGTGTTGATCAGATTTCTATTATTCTTAAAGATTCGGATTCCGCTTTAGTTGCATCATTATATTCTTTAAATCCTCGTGACGATGACAATGATGATGAGGAGGATGTCATTTCTCGTATTCGCATCGTTCGTGAATTTTCCGACATCTTTGAGCCCGTTTTAGGATTACCACCTAAACGAGCAATTGAGTTCAAAATTAATCTTTTACTTGGAGCACAACCTATTACCCGTCCTCCTTATCGCATGTCTAATAAGGAGAACGAAGAGATGCGCAAACAACTATCCGAGTTGGAGACGAAGCAACTTATTCGCTCTAGTTCCTCGCCTTGGGGAGCTTCAGCTATTTTTGTAAGTAAGTCTGATGGTACACTTAGGCTTTGCGTCGACTACCGCAAGCTTAATGATCTTACTATTAAGAATAAATATCCTTTACCTCGGATTGATGATCTGTTTGATCAACTCACTGGTGCTAGAGTATTTTCACAATTGGACTTGGCTACCGGTTTCCATCAGCTTCGTATTGCAGAGGATAGTATTCCTTTGACTTCGTTCCGTACGCGATATGGATCTTATGAATGGCTAGTTATGCCATTCGGTTTAACGAATGCTCCGGCTTATTTCGTGGACCTTATGAATAGAGTTTTCAAAGATTTTCTCGATCGGTTTGTTCTCATCTTTATTGATGACATTCTTGTGTTTTCTAAAACCGAGGAGGAACACGAAAAGCATCTTCGAATTGTATTGGAAACTCTTAGGAGCAATCAACTAAAAGCAAAATTTTCTAAATGCCATTTTTGGCAATCTAGTGTGAAGTTTCTCGGTCATATTATTTCCGAATCCGGAATATCAGTGGATCCTTCAAAGATTGAAGCGATTCAAAATTGGAAGAGACCGGAGAGCGTGATTGAAATCCGTAGTTTTCTCGGATTGGCTGGTTATTACCGCCGTTTTATAAAAGACTTTTCTAAGATTGCCGTTCCTCTTACTGGCTTAACAAAGAAAGGTGTTAAATACAATTGGTCAGACAAATGTGAAACTTCTTTTCAGAAATTAAAAGAACTCCTTTCTGATGCTCCTATTCTTATTATTCCCGAAGGGAATCAAGACTTTGTCGTTTACACCGATGCTAGTCGCGTTGGTTTGGGTGCCGTTCTTATGCAAAAAGAACGTGTTATTGCTTATGCTTCTAGGCAATTGAAGCCGGCTGAGACTAGATATGCCACACATGATTTAGAACTCGCGGCTATCGTTTTCGCCCTTCGAATTTGGCGACATTATCTTTTGGGAGAAAAGTTTATACTTTATACTGATCATAAGTCTTTGAAATATTTATTTTCTCAAAAGGAACTTAATTTGCGTCAACAGCGTTGGCTCGAATTTCTTGCCTCTTATGATCTTGACATTCTTTATACTCCCGGAAAGGGGAATCGTGTTGCCGACGCACTTAGTCGAAAACAACAAGCGGTTGTTTCCATGATGATATCTGAATGGAACGATCTCGAACTTTTATCCACTTGTGAAATTCGAGATCGCGTTTCCGATTTGTGTTCATCTCTTGTTTTATGTAGCCTTGAGGCTCGTCCTTCTTTATTAGACCGCATTCTTGAAGCTCAACAGCTAGATCCTGAATTGGCTTTGCTTGGCCAAAATCTTAAGGATAAAACCGATATTGAAGGTTTGAAAGACTTTGATATCGACTCTCGTGGCGGCATTCGAAAATTTGGTAGACTTATCGTACCAAATATTAGTGATCTTTGTAGAGACGTTCTAGAAGATTCTCATCGTTCCAAGTATTCCATTCATCCCGGTAGCAGTAAAATGTACGCTGATATGAAGCGACTTTATTATTGGGAGGGAATGAAATCTGATATCGCTAACTTTGTTAAGTGTTGCATGACTTGCCAACTTGTTAAGGCTGAACATCAAAGGCCCGGTGGGTTATTGCAACCATTGGAGATTCCAGTATGGAAGTGGGATCAAATTTCCATGGATTTTATAGATGGCCTTCCCCGTTCTCGTTCGGGTCATAATAGCTTATGGGTGATTGTTGATAGACTTACTAAATCCGCCCATTTTATTCCTGTTCGGTCAAACCGAACCGTTCCTCTTCTGGCCAAACTCTTTGTCAAAGAAATTGTTAAACTGCATGGAGTTCCTTCTTCCATTGTTAGTGATCGGGATCCATTGTTTACTAGTGGATTCTGGAAGAGTCTTCAAAAAGCTTTGGGAACGAAGCTTAATTTTAGCACCGCTTATCACCCCCAGTCCGATGGACAAACTGAGCGTGTGAATCAAACACTTGAAGATCTTCTTCGTGCTTGTGTTCTTGACTTTGGTGGAAGTTGGGAAGATCATATTTCACTTGTTGAATTTTCCTATAATAACAGCTTCCAATCTAGTATTGGTATGGCTCCTTTCGAGGCACTTTATGGAAGGCCATGCCGATCTCCTTCTTGTTGGCTTGAGGCCGGTGAGAAACTGGTTTTAGGACCAGACTTTATTCGAGATTCCACAGAAAAGATTGAACTTATTCGACATAGGATGAAAGAAGCCCAGAGTAGACAAAAATCCTATGCCGACAACCGAAGAAGGAAATTAGAATTTTCTGTTGGTAATCTTGTATTTATTCGTGTTTCACCAATGAAGGGTGTTGTACGTTTCAGTCGATCGGGAAAGTTAGCGCCTCGATATATTGGGCCATTTCCTATCACCGAGCGTATTGGTTCCATGGCTTACCGCCTTTCATTACCGGCTCAGTTTTCTGCTATGCATGACGTGTTTCACGTTTCTCAATTACGGAAGTGCCTTCGGGATTCCGATTCTACTCTTGAGCCCGGTGTTGTGGAAGAGATTGAAGTTTCACCTAATTTAACTTATGAGCAGCATCCTGTTCGAATTATTGCTTCGGAGATCAAACGGCTTCGAAATAAGGATGTTCCGCTTGTTAAAGTTCAATGGTCCTCAAATCCTAAGGATTGCTCTTGGGAAACTAGAGAATTCATCGAGCGTACACATCCGGAATTACTTTTTCATGCTCTTTGAGGTAAACTTCTTAATCCCAATTTCTTTTTGTGTTAATATGCTTTTATGGTTGTTACTTTTTATTTCCACCATATATATTGCGAGGACGCAATTCCTTTAAGGAGGGGAGTCTGTAACAACCCGCATATCTATCAATTCTATATTTAAATATTTTATTTAAATATTTTATCGTTAGTCGGATGTTAGTCCGAAAAGCTACTTTTTGCATACGGTCAAATTAGGACTCGAGACCACCCCCATTGAGTTCAAAATGACGTTTGCGATCTTTTTGAGTGTAAACTTCGATATGTTTGGAGATAGTGAAATTTTCAACACTTTTTCCCGCCTTTGACTTTGGTTTGGACTGCACCCCTTTAGTTCAGCCCAACCATCTTCCTCACTCCATCAAAACACTTCAAGCTTTGTCAAAAATGGTGGTGGGAAGTGGAAATTAAAACTCCAAACACAAATTCCATTGCAAATCCGAGATTCAACATCAAATTCACGTGAAGACCATTGATTCAAGCTTGTTGGTGTTCTTGCTTTGCTCTCAAATCTCCATCTTCATCAAATTCTGTGAAAAGGTGAGATTTTTGATCTCACATCTTGCCTATAATCGTCATTGGACTGTTGGGAATGATTCCTCATCACTTTAGCATGTTTGTTGCATTTGGTTTGGATTGGATTGGCGAAAAATTCCAAATTTTAGTGATTTTGGTGAAAAAACTGCTACTAGGTCGTTCTGGCCATTTTTAGCTCGTTCGGAGTTAGGTCGTCCATCCATAGGTCGTAGGTCGCCTGCGAGTTAAGTCTTAGGTCACCTGCGAGTTAAGTCTTAGGTCACCTGCGAGTTAAGTCTTAGGTCGTCGCCGACCTATAAATCCCAGGCAAAAACTTAGGTCGCTGCCGACCTATAAATCCCAGGCAAAAACTTAGGTCGCTGCCGACCTATAAATCCCAGGCAAAATCTTAGGTCGTTGCCGACCTAAAATCCCCAGACAAAACGTTAGGTCGTTGCCGACCTAAAATCCGCAGGCAAAACGTTAGGTCGTTGCCGACCTATAATCTCCAGGCAAAGTTAAGTCGCTCGAATTTTGTTAAGTCTTAGGTCGTTGCCGACCTATAATTCCCAGGCAAAAAAGTTAAGTCGTTCGCGAGTTAAACCTTAAGTCTTAGGTCGTTGCCGACCTATAATTCCCAGGCAAGATGTTAAGTCGTTCGCGAGTTAAACCTTATGTCTTAGGTCGTTGCCGACCTATAATCCCCAGGCCAAGTTAAGTCGTTCGCGAGTTAAACCTTAAGTCGTAGGTCGTCTCCGACTTATCCCCCAGTTAAGTCGTTCAAGTTAGGTCGTCGCCGACCTTACACTTGGTCTTTTGAGTTCGCGAATTCCTTAGGTCGTATGACCTATTTTTCCTTAGGTCGCTGGACCGCTTGCCTTCACTAGGTCGTACCGTGACGGGGCGCTGCCCCGCACCCCGCCGTGGGCGCTGCCCCCTGGACCCCCGCGACCTGACCGGTCAGGTCGAACCCCGAATTACTCTGCGTAGGCAATCTTATCTGACAAAGCATTTATCAGAATTTCTACTTTGATGGTTTTGGGATTGACTTCTTTGGACTTTACTCACGTCTTCGAACGTGAATTGATTTGTTTCTACAATCGTTTTAATGACTTGTCATTTTAAAGATATATGAAGGTTTCAATACTAATAGTAAATATCAAAACTCTTTCATCAAAGCGATTTCAACACTATTTTAAATATCAAAAGTTTGTTTTCTCAAACCGATTTTCAATCTACTAGTATATACAAGCCTTTACTTCACTCGAATGAGAAATCGACTTAAACGACTTAGTAAAACGAGTGGTATGAAACGCTTGCGTTCACTTCGTCGGTTAGCTCTTGGACTTGTTCGATTGAACCCTTTTTGTGACAATTTCCTAGTGAAGATTTACAGCTTGTTCGTAAATATTTAAGTTAAGCAAGTGGTTATGGGACATGAAGCTAAACTCATATATTTACTAGCTTGGTGTGATTGACACTTCCTTATGATCATGACGATCATTTTTGTGATTTAGACTAGCGATTGAGCGATGTCTCTTTGTCTACGTGGGAGACTATACCCCGATTATGTGATGTTTCGCCATCACATTTCCTACGGTCTTCGGGCCATTCCTGTGTGAAAATTTAATGGATAGCTTCCATGAGATAACTTCTCGTCATGTGTTTACGCGTAGGTGAGTTTTCATGCTCCCATTCATGTGTTAGGCCTCCCCCCCTTTATGTGTTTTCTGGATTTCTGATGATGATTTCTGGAATTTTGTGCTTCACCAATTTTCATGATTTTCATTGATATGATATCAGTTTTTGTGCATTGGTGAATTCATGTGTTATTGACTTGTTATGAATACAAGTTTAGGGTATGATACCCTATTTTATCTTTGAGAAGATTCTTGTGATATTGATTAATCTTTTGTTGATTATCATTTACATACTTATAGTAGTATGTCGCTATGGTTATTACATGTTCATGTCATGCCTTTTACTGTATACCATATCATCTGATATTTATAGTTAGACTGATCCGTTTATTATTTTCTTATAAATAATACTCGGGTCAGACCGAGATGTTATAGGTGCTTCTGCTTGACTTCTCTTCAGGATACTTCTGACTTTTGGCTAACTACTTAGATTAGTAGTTTTTGGATGTACACCTTTGAGATATAGACTCTATGTTGTGTACTTATTCTTTTGTATAGCACGTGATGCTATTCTTTTGTATTATCGTGGATCTTTCCGACCACTACTCTGATGTACACTTTCATGTGATATATATATTTATTCATATCTTCTTCCGCCTTTGTGATATGGATGTCTGTGACTGATTTATGTTATGATTATTTCTATGTTTGTTTCCGAAGATTATATATAGCCACCGTGTGATAGCTTTGTGTTTGTATCGGTATGTCGGATTTCCTCCTTAAAAGATATGCATTCTATTCTATCTGACGTATCGATGCTCGCACAAAGAAGTTACATGGATGGTCGCTCCTCCACAGCCTTATTCTCCGCGCTAATTGACAGCACTACATCGTAGTGTTCTTGGTTAGCGTGGGTATAGAGGTGGGGCGTCACAAATAGGGTCTAGGGTTTTCAAGTAAATAAGAAATAGCTGAAATTGTTACATTATTAAATTCCAGCATACTAGCCACAAAGTGGGTTATACAATCAAGTCCGTTGGCACTTATTGGATTTTGGATTCCATACAATGGCAGGGCTACCGGGGTACCGCCCGTCATAGTACGTGGCCTAGATCACCGTACCGAGGATCACTCCCAATCCCCTGCAACACAAGGTCGGAACATCCCTTACTGGATAATTCCCGCACAAGATACCTCACGGTTGGGATCAGCAACCGCACCACTAAGTCGAAAATAGAAAGGGACATCTAGACAGAGGTAATCTTGTCCTACTTGGGTGCTACCCACTAACCTTGCTGCACCTCCCCTGTTTTAGCCATTCCCGATTGATGAGGCTTGAGGTCACGATTACCTTTTAAATAGAATATATCTATCTTAGAATGCTCATCGTCCACCTGACGATGTGCTGAAAGCATTCAATCCATACAAGTTCGTTCCGGGTTCGAACGAAACCGAAGGCATTATCTCATTACACTCGTTTTGGAATCACCCTCAGAGTTAACGACAATAACCCTTGCACTCTGAATCTTCATCTTCACTTGATTCACGACCTATCGTTAATTTGGATCGATGTGGTATTCGGGTCTCCAGACCTGGAAATCCGGTATACGGAAACCCGATCCCGGTCTCATCGAAATCCAAAGCGTATCTTTTAAGGCCAAGTTGTTTTAAAGGTTAAAACAATTCAATTCATTATCTTTATTCACAAAGGAAGATAATTTACAACAGATAATCAACATTATCAGATAATCCATACAATTCAACTAACATCCATATCATACAGCATATATCTCATCAGAGATATCAATCAATGTCAAGTATCCAATACTAACACCCATTCATAAGTAATGATTTATATCATCTTAAATTAATTTAAATTGAATTAAATTAAATTAATTACTTCATTTTATAAATCCATCTTACTTAACCATTAATTAATTACAATCAATTAATTAATTATCCTCTAATAATTCATTTCAATTAATCATCTTTGATTAATTATCTTTTAATTACATCCAAGTAATTTATCCTCAATTAATTACTTAAATTAATTATTCTTAACCACTTATAGTAATTAACCTTTAATTACTTCATTAATTAATTTACTAAAATTAATTAACTTAATCAACTATAATTAATTACATTAATCCTTAATTAATTTCATTGATTAATTACTTCATTTATTAATTATTACTTAATTAACCAATCTTAATTACATCATTAATTATATTAATTAATGATCCTTAATTACAACTTAATTATTAATTACTTAATTAAATTAATTTCATTAAGTAATTAACCTTTATTTAAACAACATTTATTAATCACTCTTGATTAATCTCATCTAGTAATTAACTCCCCTTAATTACTTTCATTAACTAAATTAATTACTTCCTTAATTAATTTCTTTAATTAATCCCTTGATTAATTTTTTCAAAGTAATTAACTCAAATTACTTCTATTAATAAAATCATTTATTCAACTAATTACTTCCAGTAATTATCTTAGTATTTACTCCCCTAAATAATCTTACCTTAATAATTACATTAAGTAATTATTATCAAATCATCTCTTGATTATTCTAAATTAATTAAACTTAATTAATTAACTTAAACTAAATCAAATTAACTTCAATTAATTACAATAAGTAATTAATTCTTAATTACTTCCAATAAGTAATTACATTTAAACAATTTCAAAAATGATTATTCTTAAATTAATTCAACTAATTAATTATCAAAATTAATCCTATTAATTAATTATTTAATAATCCATAGTTAATGACTTCATTAACTATTATTTAATTACTTTCCTTAAGTAATTAACTTATATTAATTATTATTAATTCTAAATTAATAAATCTTAATAACCAATTTATTAATCTCTAATTACTAAATTAATTAAGTGTTAACCATAACTTAATTATTTAATTACTCTATTAATTAATTCTTAATCATTAATTAATACTCTAATTTATAATCCCTAGCTACAAATTAATCATCCCTAATTAATTAATCTTAATCATAAATAAATTAGTTTAAACCTTTAATTACCTATTTAATTAATCCAAATGATTAATTAATCAATTAAATTAATTATCCATTAAATTTCCTAATTAATTCAATGAACACAAATCTCTAATTTCTTTAAGATAAAACATTTTCTTAGCAAAGGTTAAATTATCATTCTTAAATACATTTGAAGACATCCATTTCAAATTAACTTTTAAATTTCATTTTAAATTCTAGATTTAAAATGAATACTAATTTATCTTTTACAATGTTTTAAACAACATTTCTAAAACTCTTTTAATTTACAAGTTAAAGAAATACTCATTTATAAAGAAGTTTAAAAGGTGCTAACAAATTTATATTTAAATTTATAAAACTTATTTTAAATCTCAATCTAAGATTCAAAACCAAACTTGAATCCATATATTTAAACCTTGATTTCAATTCTTGTTCAAATATTACTTCACAATTTAAATTCAGGTTTAAATTTAAACAAACAGATTTTAAAACCTGGCAACACTTTTTACCCGAGACCACTCAAAAAAAAAACTTCGAGTCGCCCATTCAAAAACTCCGAGTCACACACGAACAAACTCGAGAGAATCTCGAATAGCCTCCCCTGAAAATCCCAGACTTCACCAGAGATACACCCACGATCTCGTGCACGTGCACGATCATCCTCTTCAACTCCGGCCATCGACGACAACTCCACCACTTCGGCGATCGTCCACAAACCCGATTACGACCATCACCTCTTCGATCTATACTCGAAATCGAAATCGAGTACTTCGAGCACCAAACTGGAACACAGACCACCTCCAAAACCTGGCAACAACTCCTCGTCCTCCCACTTTCGATCACCAGAACGCTAGCGACTTCGGCGACGAGTTCATCCATGTCACGACTATCAATTCCCAGAGTTTCGTCGAACTCGATCCATCCTAAACGAAATGATGCTCGATTTCTCTAGACTGGTAATAACTAGGTTTAAAATTTTAAAACTTAAATCATTTCTTCCTCACTGCCTTAATTCGATTTCTAATAATTTTCCTTATATCCATGATCATTCCACTACCATCATTGAAGAATTCAACATCCCAGTTCCATTGAGATAATCAAAATCACCAAAATTTCATTTCTGACTTAAACCAGAACTGCTCTTTTAATACTAGACTAAAAACTATGATATTAATGTTAAAAATCATATTATCATCTATGTTTTCAATTTATACATTTGAATTTATAAATTACAGAGTTCAAATTTTCACTTTAATATAACATGCACTGCTAATTTTTGATTTCCAGAGACACTTGGGTTTAAAGTTTAACTTAACTAAATTTTAAAACACTCTTCTATGATAAATCAACAATTCTTACTTAAGTTAAGTCCTAATAAACTAAATCAAGTGGTAAAAGATTAAAAAGACATTTTGAGTCTGGCAACAAAACAAAACAGAATTCATATTCATACATCCATACACCACATCCATATATACAAACAGGAGAATGCACTTATTCATACATCAATACTTATATATGTCACAGAGATTCAACATGCAATACTATTTTATTTTAAGTTTAAAAGTTACTCACTTGATTAAAGATGAAACAGAGGCAGACTTAAGCTTTGAAATAGCTTGGAACTCTAAACTTTAATTACTGGAAAATGATTTGATCTTTTAAAACTTGAAACTGAAATGCTTTAAATCCCCAGAAGCTTTGCATGCTACTGAAGCTTGGTTACAGACAGTCTTGAAGAACAACTGTAGGCTTCCAGATTTGAAGAATGAATGCAGACAGTCTTTGAGTTGGTTCCAGATTGAAAAGAATGCAGACTGGTTTCTTTGATTAGGAAATTTGGTTACAGGTTGGTCTTTTGATTTGGAAGATGAATTATAAGTTGTTGAATTTGATTTTTGGTTTGAGAAATGGTTACTGATTTCAGATTTTAGATTAGAGAATTTGTTTTCAGATTTGTATTAGAGAAAGAAGTTTGGGTTTCTCTTGTTTTGAAAAAGAAAATAGAAAGGAATGAAGTGAAGATATGAAAATGTTTATATAAGTGAATTTGTAATTTATAAAAATAAAAAGAAAATAATTAAGGACACTTGTCATTAGAGTTCATCTTTTATTTACACTTGTTAAAACAAGGCTTTAGGATAATGACACATGTCTTTTAAGTAATTTATCTTATTTTTATTTAGTTTAAAAGTATATAAAAGTCTTTTCTTATTTATTAAAATACTTATCTATATATATTAAAGAGAAACAAAAGCTAATTACATTTATAAATAAAAGTTTATACAAATATTATAAAATTCAACAATTTAAATATTTATTCTTTTGAATTTCAACTTTAAATTCAAATTTAAATAAAATTAAATCCTAAGATTCAATTTAGAAGTTAAGTTATATATATTTACATACACTATTTATTCAATTTAAAATAACAATTCCTTTTAGCATTAAAATTCATACATATTAAAAATAATACATTATACTTGTTATTTGAAAATAACATATTTTATAATTTAAACAAGAGATTATATTATCAAGAAATATTGAAAAAGAAATAAAACAAACCATTTTGTTAAATCTTATTTATTTTTAAGCTTAAGTAAAAATATCTTAAACAATTAAAACATTTATCTAAAGTATATTTAAAACTATAAAGTTATTTATTTAAATATCTTTGAAAAGTCCAGATTAAATTAAATATAAATTTCCAATTTATCAAAGCTTTCTATTTACAATATATACAAATAAATATATATATATATTCAAATAGAAAATATCTTATAAATTTTTAAAAGATAAAATCACCAATTAAATACTTATTTAATTAGATTATTAAATTAAACTCAAATTTTATTATCAAAGATTATTCATATCAATTTAATTATTAAACAGATTATTAAATTGATATTGTCAAAATTTCCGGGATATTACACTTGGGCAGTCCCCCAACATAAGAGCTAGGAAAGGCGCAATACAATGTTTGCCAGCCCATTACTGCATTTGTGAAGTTTCTAAACATGAATAATTTTCCTCTTTGAGGGAAATGCACTCCCAGAATCCATGTGAATTGCAAGTTTTGTTTGACCTTGTCTAGAAGTAAATAAGAATTTGCCTATCTTAACATCATTAGGAGCTAATGGAGGATCAAAACCATTCATGTGCTTTAGACATGGATATAGATATTTGAATATTTAAAGAACAACCAGACTATTATAGAATTATTTATTTAATTGCATCACTGTTGAGGGTTATTCTATTTTATTTTCATTTTAATATTACTGCTCTATGGCCAAACACCTACACACACCTAGTAACATTATTCTTGCTTAAGTGTACTTTGTGCTCAAATTTTATATGAAAATCAAGGACTAGATAAACATTTGGTTAAAAAAGTTATTTTAAAATCCATGACTTTTGTATTTAGATGAAGAGTCCATATAAAGCATACCTACTTCCTTGACAAACATAAGAAATGATGTTGGCTTGAAGATCAAGTAAGAACAATTAAGGCATCACAACTCAGCTTGTGGTATTTAATCACAGTTATTCTTATCATGTTGATTTCTATAAGCAATTTATCTATTTTTAATTGGAATAATAGAAAAGGTTGTGGTTATGACTTGTACGGTGTTGTGTGGTGTATTTATGTAAACATTTGATGCCATTCTATCTTTTTTTTCCATGGTCATATACAATCATGTCAAATGCTTCCACTATGATTGTATAGGAAATAATTTTTTGGTCCCTGTACTAATGATGTATTACATTTATTTCATAACGCTGTTAGGATTCAAATTATATATATTTATAATGTTCTATGAGCTTGAGTTATGCTAAAATCTATGGTCTGTTTTTTGCATAGAAGAATGTGTGTTTTACTTGCATATCCATCTAACAAAAAATTGTATAATGAAATAAACTTACAAACTGAGACTGATTTGTAATTGAATATCTTTTATATTTTAACTTTTTTGATCTGACATAATTTCACCAACATTTTCGAAAGAAGAATATAGTGATATTGAATAACTAATTCAACAAAAGATTAATAAGAATGATACAAGCAAACAAATAGTGGTGTAAATTAATAATTGAAAGACAAAAATCCTACAATTCAGATGTTCTATAAAAAACCAACCAATCAAACCTTCATATAAACTTCTTACTTTACTTTAAATTCAAATTCATAGGGTTGTTATTGTAATGGTTACCGTTACCATTTTGTAAATACCGTTACCATACCATTTTTACTGGTAAACTAAAATTGTTTACCGTTAATTACCGTTACCAATTGACTGGTATACCGATAAACTGGTAACCATTACACCGGTAATGGTAAATTACCATTTGTCTAGAAAAATAATAAGTTGATATATTTTTATACTTAACGATGCTTCGTTATATATTACATAGAAAAGAAGTGTATTTATCATCATTTGAGTTGAAAAACTGAAATAAATTAAACTATTTTCTTGCTTCTAAATGTCTGTAATACAACATCTTATATGAATATTAATGTATTATGAACGGACTGGTAAATTATAGTTACCATTGGTTTTGAAAAAATATTACCGATGTTTTACCGTAGAAAATGGTAAATTTACCGGTTACCATACCGATTATGCTGGTATACCGATTTTACTTTAAAATTGTAACCAATTGACTGATAATGGTATGGTAATGGTAAATTTACCGTTACTATAATAGCCCTAATTCATACACTTTATCTCCCAAAAAAAGGTTTTTTCAAAACATCACAAGGTGATAAGCGCCTTTTATTCTTTCTTTTTTTAGTTGCAACGGCTTAAATTTATAAGTTATTTCAAAAGAAAACTGCAGTATAACATTGCTAGTACAAATCTGAGATTAAAATCTATAAACAGACTAGAAAAGATTCTCCTAAAAAGGAATGTTTCTGAAATGTTTAGCTAATATTAAATTACAACCTACCAACAAGTAATCATTCCATTATTCACCTCAGTTCCTATTTATTCACCATCTCCTTCAAATAAAACAATCATCAATCAAACTCAAGCTGGTGGTACATACTTGGATCAAGTTTAGGAATCCTCCACTCAAGTCCAGATTATATTGGAGCATCCTGGCAACTCCTAGCAATACCCATTAAACGAGGCATCAAAGTTGGTGTCATAAGACTATCAGATTTATCACTAGCAATGTCGGAACCATCGTTAACTCTCTATAACCAATTCATTAAATGACTTAAATTATGACTCAAAAAGCATTCATCCTCAACATTAGTAGCAGACTCTACTTCATCTTCTATAAAGGTCTAAAAACTATAAAGTAACAATATAGATAATGAAAAGTTCTAGTTCTCCTTCCTTCATTTTTTTCTCTCATCTAAGATTAGTTTTTGTGAACTAGTTACAGCATTTCATACTTCTTTACATTTACAGTTTTGAAGGACTAGTCAGACATTTTTGAACTTGGGAAAGTTGTACGTTTTCTTTATAAATAAAAATAAAATTAAACATCGATATGGAAGCAAGAAAAAAATGTTGGCATAATTCTTATTTTAATCTGTTATAAACAAAATATATATGGAACATGGTTTTTCGAGTTTTTGGTTTAGATGTAGAAGTTTAAAAATTAAAGTCAATTCTAAGTATGCAAACCATAAAAATGGATCTTTTAAATCTATGATTTATGATCTAAATTCTGATTCGATTCAAAGTTTACACCTTATAGTTTACAATATGAATCCCAATTTGAGAATGTTGTGTTTATATATTAAATTTTAATTTTTTTTAAGTTGACTTTTAAACATCAAACGTTTTAATTTACAAATCAATTTAAACATTTATAATCAAACATAAATCAAAAATATTTTTTATTTAATCAAATGTTATAAGCAATCCTAAAAATGGAAAATATGTTTAGAAATGTTAGGTTATAATTACAAAAGACATATAAAAAATATAAAACATAAAAGAAAATTTGCTTTATCATTTTAAAATATTGTGTTATTATATACAGAATGAAAAGATATAAAAGACAGGATAAGAGATAAATTGTGAATGCTTTGTAAATTTTTAAATATTCGTATTTAAAATAAGAAAAATAGAAGATAAAAGGTAAAAAGTTTTATCTATTGTTTTATCTTATCAAGAAATTAATTATTTCGTAAAAGGTAGTTGTGTTTTCTCTTACTCAAATAAGGCCCATAACTAGTTTTATAAAGATATTTGAAAAATTGTACCAGCTCTTTTAGATAATTGATTTTTTATTTTTATTAATTTAATTTCTACAAAAAGATGAAAAAGATAAAGATATTTAACATTATATAGTTAAATTAATAAACAAAAAACATTCTAAATTTAGTGAATGAATGATAAGACATTTATCTTTATATTTTAATCTATGAAAGATAAAAATTTGTAGCTTCAATTTTGTTTCTCCTTTGATATCATTATTAAATAAACAATAAAACTCAAAAATAAAAGATGAGTATAAAAGATGAAAGATAAACATTATTAATCTTTTATACTGAAATGTTTGTTTCAGCTTTAGATGCAAGATCCTACAATTTGTTCTAAGAAAACTGGAATAAGACAATTGAATAATGTGTATTGTAATTGTTAAAATTTCTAAAAAAGGAGGTAGTTACCTCTGTCGCGTTTGGAATGTATACTATCTTGAACAACATATAGATATACAACAGGAAAATAGGCACAGAGAAGAAGTTGTAAAAAAAATTAGTGTCGGAGACAACAAGTTTGTTTTTTAGTCTGAAAAACACTTTTTAGTATGAATAGAAAATGCAACTATCATTCTGTAAATTACACTAAAAAGTGTCTTTTAGCCTAAAAAGCAAACTTCTTGTTCCTGAGGCTAATTTGAATTATTTTTATATATACGATAAAATTTAATATGAAATACAAAAGTTAAAATCCAATAGGTAAATATTGAATACATAATTATTTAAAAGGTAAATTAGTTTACTATTTTGAAATGTCAAAATATTTGTCACTATATTCAAAATTCTATATCTTATTTCTAATTGATAAAATATAAAAAATAATATTCTAGACGTATATCTCTATAAATGATAAAACATAAATAATAAAACATAAATGATAATAAAGTTTATCTTTACAACACATTTTATGTTCAAGATAGTTTAACTCGTGATCAAATGAAATTGTAAATATAGCTATATTTTTATTTAAAAGCACAATAGATAACATTTATAACTTCAATTTTTTATGCACTTTAAATTAATTTAAAATAAAATGATAAAGGTTAAAATGTGAAGGTAGAAATTAAAAACATGATTAACAGTGGTGAAATATTAGAACTCAATTTAGCATCATATAAAAGATAAATATTAAATTAATTTAACAATTTGAATAGTTAAAATGTTAAAAATAATAAAAAATATAAACAATTTTTCCATTTATATAAAGTTGTATATTACAAAAATATTGAAAGACGAAAATATTAATCCTTATTGAGGTAAGTTATGCTATAAACAATAAAAAAAATTGAGTGAATAAAATGGTAAAAATAGTTATCTTTTATTTATAAGAATAAAAGACTAACCTCATAACTCCACATTTTATTCTTTATTTGAAATCATATTTTTAGAAAATGATAAAAGATACATGAAGACAAAACATAAGTTAAAAGTTAAATTGAAAAAGATAAATGGAAAAAAAAAGATAAAAGATAAAATAATAAAAGGTAAAAGATAATAATATAGAATAAAAACATTAACTCATTTATATTTAAACATAAATAACAATATACTTTTTGTTTAATATTAAAAACAAGTGAAAAAGATGCAACCGTTTATTATCACACAGGTTAAGTTATGTTAAAAACTTCGCTTAATGACTTATCAAAGGTTATAGTATGAATTTAAGATATGGGGTAAAAAAGAATTACTATAAGTAATAAATTGTGAATAACTTGGTTAAATGTGTTACCATATTCAGGTTAATGCATTATCATGAACCGTTATACCATACGATCACCGATACAAGGTTGTGAGGTCTCGCATCAAATTTCGATTAAATAGCATTAAGTACCTAATTAGACAAATAGCTAGTAATAAAAATTTCATAATTCTAGACAATATGAATGCTATATATGTATGTATGTATGTATGTATGTATGTATGTATGTATGTATCTAACTATAAAGACGGTATATCTACTGTGGGTAAAACCAAAATCTTAACCAAGACAAGGAAAAGTAATAAATTTTTATCAAAGGTTGTAAAAGCTAATGGATATAAAATTAAATAAACCCATCATTCAAGCTATTAAATCCAAACTACCTAGTTTAAAAACTAAAAAATAAAATGTAGAAATGATGAAAGCAGAGATTGTTAAAGATATTTTTCTTCGAAATTGGGTACTTAGATGGTAGTACATATTAGTACTATAAGTCATAGGTAGTAAATAACGTACTACATGTCAATGTATGTTCGAATCACGCTATGTAAGTTTCGAATCTATGACCTCTCGCACTAATATCGAAGCGCCTAACCACTAGAACAATGGTGGTGGTCTGTTAGTAACGATTATTTCTTATTTGAAACTATAAATGATTAACCTTATAACTCCATATTTTGTTTTTTGTTTTTTATTTGTGGTAATTTTACTAAAGTAGACCAGAATTAGGTTTAACTATATTGAATCTATACTAGCTGAGCTTGAATCATGTTTAATTTATACTGAATCAGTAGTGTTTTGAAAGATTAGCATTAAAACTTTTCACAAAGTCTATTTACTGAATCATTACTTAAAACTAAAGTAACTTGAACTAAATCAAACCTAATTAGGTCTAACATGAAACTTGTGTTGTGCAGTTAAAGCGCTCGGTGGATTCAATATGGTAGAGGTGCAAAAAGTCATAGCGGGGATGTAGCGAAGATATAGCGGGATATATTGGATTACTCTAAAATAGCATATAAATCCCATACTTGTTGTTTTTACAAATATATAGATAGTAATTATGTGAAAAATTAACATTCAATTGAATTATAATTAATACAAAAATAATTTTAAATAAAAATATGTGCAAATGTATTGTAAATGAACGTAAAACTGTTATATAACTTAATTTAATTTAGTAGAATATTAGAGTATTATCATTTCTAAACATATATAAAAAATTCAATGAAATTAATTAATTTCATAATTTTTATAGCATATAAATATCTTTTTCAATCCAATTTTTTATAGAAGATATAGCGGAAATAGCGGAATATAGCGAAAATAACGGGATATAGCGGAAATAGCGGGGATTAAAGCGGAAAGGCTATATGTTGGGGATATATGGAAAAATCATAGCGGTAGGAATCCGCTATAAGATATATTGGAGTTATAGCGGGGATATAGCGGGGCATTAACTGCACAGAACCTGTGTAAATTCAAGAGTATAAATTAATGTCTTTAGTGTTAGATTTGAAGTCGGGTGCTAGATGTCAAGTGTAGATTTGAGTTGATGAACAAAGGTTTGAATTTTTTTGCAGTTGAAATCAGTAAATTTAATTTAGTTTCGAGATGAGGAAGAAACCTAGTTTATTTAGTAGCAACGATAGAATGAGACGTGCCAAAACATTAGTTTTGATGAAACAAGGTTAATAGCATAATTTTCATTATTATGTCCTATAAACTACCTTTTTTTCCCAGGGCTTGGAAACTTATTGAATTGGGCTGAGATGCCCTTCTAGCGAAAATAATAAATTTATCGCTTATTTGTTTTCCTTACGTATCTGTATGACATAATATTTGTTTTTGCACTCACTCCCTACGTTTGAGACATAGTTCGCATCATTTGAATTGTTATAAAATTTTAAATGATTTGGTATATCTTATTTACGCATTTGAAGATGTTATAAATTTTCATAGAAAATGATAATAAATTTGGGTAATTTCTCGATATTTTATTGACCATTTTGATGGTATGATTACAATTAATGATATGTTAGCATTAATTATGAATCAATAAACTTTAAATATAGGTTAAGTATGATCCGGTGAAGCTAAGAGTTGTTAATTAAGGTAATTGTGTATAATCAAAATTGTATCCCTTAATATCATAGTTAAATGATCTTTAGAGACTAGTGACATGTGATTAAGAAGTGAATTTTGTTAATGGACAAATCTATATTTTATTAAAGGAAAAGTTACATGACTAATTTATGATATTTAAATGAGAATAAATGTGGACAATTCCTTAATCCTATTTATTAATGACTTTCCATTTTATAATTAAGTTGGGGACCATTTGTGTGAAGTGTCGAATATTTGTTAGCAAATAATCTGTGGAATTCTATAGCTTGGGTCTAACTTTGTACTTAGTGGGAAAATGATGGAGATCATATTTTTCGAGAAGTTTATTTGTTTAGGGTTTAAAACCAAGTTTAATTAACTAAAGGAACTTTATTTGACGTCTTTTCAAATTAATTATAGAGTGAATTAGTTAAAGGACAAAGTTAGAGAATTTTTCTTGAGCCAATGACATCGTCTTACAAGTTTAGTTTGAAGGAAAAACATTAACAAAATGCTTTATCGATATAACATTATCTGTGTAAATGTTAAAATAAATTAGCACTATATTTACAACAAATGTTTTATACATATAGCATTGATTTACTGCAAATAATTTATAAATATAGCATTCTTAGCCCTTCAGCCTAAATTTTTTATCAAGTGCCTTTGTTCAAGTAAAATCCTAACCTATTTTCCTGTTAAATATAATAATTCTATTTAAATAACCCTTACATATTAACCGGTATGAGAATCGCATATTGGGATCTACTTCATATTATTAAAGAAAATTATACAATCCATTTTACCTATTGAACATATTGAAATGATGTCTTATTATTATGGCATCCCTAAATACTCCTGATTTATAGTTTAGGAAATATTATGTGTTAGACTATAATTTAGTGAGTAGGATCGATTTAAATATGTTAGTCGGATAATCAAATCTGTGTTGTAGAAGTTTGCCCATCAGTATAGCTACCAACATTCTATAGTAGAAGCCTACCCAGTTCTGTGGCTACCAACCATCATAGATTTTGTGATAGAAGTCCATCTATGAATATTCTCCGACAGTTACATATATTAATGGATCACCCTGTAAAGTAATGCGTAATTAGTTTAATAGTTGAATATTAGAATTTAGCGATTGATATTTAGAATACTATGTAAAGTGGAAGATAAGGTTCTAACATAAGATGATATGCGATGTTCGTGTGTTAGTACTTTGTCAACCCTCTACTTCATACTTTGATGATCGATCAATTATGAATTAAATATGAGTACATTATTATGTGTAATGAAACCTCCTAAGCTATTTAAATTGTTTCACCTGTTACATAAATAAGAATTTACTGTGGTGATTAAATATTTAAATGATACTAGTTATAAGTGTAGGTCCGATTGTTTACTTCGTACTGCAGTATTGATAATGAGTAAGAAGTTGAGAAATTTTAATGATCGTAATGGATTTTACTACACTCTTGGGAAAGTTATTACAGTTTACACTAAGTATTATATTCTTCTATTACAAGGCACAATGATAAGCTGTTATATCATTCAACCGTGATATTATTTCATTGATATAATAATGCTCTATTTTATTACCAACTATTGACACACACACACACTCTTTCTCTCTCCCGTTTATATAACTAGCACCCATTTTGATATTGGATTGGGGTAGAGAATATGACAAGATGGTATGTGTTATTAGAATTTCTCCCGGTAGATCTAGTGAGATCCATTCTATGTGGTAAAACTATAGTGAATACGAAAGAGACTAAAATCCATCTTAGTTGATCGATTGAGGTTATGACCTGCATTATGACAAGTTAGCCCTATTTTCACTAGTTGAACGATTTGCTACTAAGGCTTAATCTTACGATTGTGAATCTATACATTAATTAATTATGATGGAAACATGTGAATTATGAATTGAGTGCTATTTGAGGCAGCATAGAGACTGTGTGCGGACGCCCATAATGTAACTGAGTATTCTTCGTTATGTTTACTCAATCTTCAGGATAAATTTTTAGTAGATGTGATTTTGAGTGAAACGACCCACAGTTCTGTACCCCTTGAATTGACACTATTCTCCAACATATCGACTCAAAGTGAATGGAAATACGAACCATTAGGGTTAAAGAAGAAAGAGGTAGAAGAAGAAGAAACAAAATAACAACATAATCTAACCATCGCAGCGAAATAAAATATAATAGATAATAACTGATCTTTACAGAAAAGAAACTGTATCTGTTTATACATACATCATCCGAATACAACATCAGAGTACAATACAATCAACATCACAATTCAGGACAGTTATAATAACTTGTCCCACAAACAGAGTACACAGAATATACAACACAGCGGAATATACATCAAGTACGAGTGATACGTCTCGCCATCCAGCTTGTCTCCTGAGCTCCACAGCATCCTATCCTGTATCTGTAATACTCGGTCTGACCCGAGCATTATAATAAAATAACACCCGAGTTAGTCTGGAAAACCAGCGTGAGAAAACACACTCAATTGGATTATTAAAGTTTTCAAAACCCTTTGAAATCAAAAGCATCTCGTAAGACCACGCCACAAATAAACATGTCGGGTTTTTACCTTACGATAGCCAAAACACTTTTATCAAATCCGTCTGATATTATAATAGTGTCTATATACAAATACTTATTCAAATAGCTGAAATTGTTGCATGATTAAATTCCAGCATACTAGCCACAAAGTGGGTTCTACAATCAAAACCGTAAAGGCACGTAGGGAGAATGGATTTCCAACTAATGACTAGGCACTAGGGTACCACCTGTCACAGTACGTGGCCTAGATCAACGTACCGAGGACCACGCCCGATCCCCTTTAACACAAGGCCGGAACTACCCCTTACTGGATAATTCCGAGTAAGATCACCCCACGGTTGGGATCAGCAACCGCACCACTAAGCCGAAATAAAAGGGACATCTAGACAGGGATGACCTCACCCTAATGGGTGCTACCCACATAGCCTTGCTGCATAACCCTTGATTTTCAGTCATTCCCGGTTGATGAGGCTCGAGGCTAAGCGTTAACTTTATAGAACATTTCACTTAAAATGCTCACCGTCCTCCTGACGATGTTCTGAAAGCATTCATCCATAAAAGTCTGTTCCGGGTTCGAACGGAACCGAAGACACTATTCCTACTACATCCATTTTGGAATCACCCTCAGGATTAGTAGCGATTAGCCCTTGCACTTCACTGTACCCTTTTCGATTCAAACTCGTTTCCCCATGAAACGTACAAACCGGATCGAAGTGGTTTTCGAGAAATAAATCTCGATCCCGGTCTCTTCGAAACGATCAGCGCATTGGCCAATATTGATAGTCGGTTATTTAACTATCAATTAACATCCACAAACAACCATCAAACATAAATAATTTCTCCCAAATTATTTATTAATCCTCACAATATCTTCACAAGATATATTTCCACTTTCAACCCCTTTGAAAACAGTTTTCAAACCACACTCTTCTCATGGAATAAATTCCCAAATATTTATTTCCACTGAAAACACCAAGTACATATACTTTAGATTTAAAATAATTTAAAACACTATATTATAAAATATACATTAAAACATTTTAATTGAAGACTACTTTAATATTTTATTCAAAAATATATATACTTTAAGAATATTTAAAACAAAATTACTTAATATAAAACTAACTTTTTATCTTTAAACACAATACTCATTTGACCTTTAAATAATTACTACCAAAATAAATTTGGACAATACTTACTTTAAAATTTAAATATTTAAAAATAATAATTTTCTAAAACATACTTTTATAACAACTTTAAAAATTTTAACTTATACTTAAAAATTTGCTTTGAAAACGTACTTGGCTATCCAAGGAAATACACTTCTCTTTCACTTCTTTTTAAAAATAAATAACTATTTATTTTTAAACAAATTTACCCATTCCTTAATAAATTTCCCCCTTGAATTTATACTTTCAAATATCCTCTGATATATTACTTCACTTTTATAAACCCAGTTTATAAATTTCATAGTCTCAACTTCCTTTTAAAATCCCAGTTTCAAACACTTAATCAATTTTCAAATTAATTTCCAAAATTTACTCCATTTAAAAATAAATTCTTTACTTATCCAATTTTATTTCAAAACTTATAAATTTCAGGGTTAACTTCCTTGTGATGATTTAAAATCTTACTTTAACTGATAATACAAATTTCCACATTTCTTCCAAGATGCTTCTTTTATTTCTTTCTAAACCATTCTAAAATTCTGAATTCAAAAATAAATCTATCATTCCTTTAATAATATCTTTAAGTCTTAAAATTCATTATTTTCCCTTTTATTCAAAATCTCTTTTCCATACTCGGAATTTATTTACTAGAATTTAAAAATCCACCTTTCTTATTTTTTTCCAATCCATTCTTTAATTTATCCAAATTTCTATAAATATTTTACTTAAAAATTCTCTCTTTATTTTCTTTTCAAAAATCCAATCTATATATTATTGGTAACTCAGTATACCCAACTATATTCAATCAAACATCACATCCATCATTTCCAATTACCAATGTAATCTATCACAGATCACCAAATGTATCATATCACAGAATATTAACATAATCTAAATAAATTTGAGGAATCCAGTTGGATCCCTCCAACCTGTTTCCCTGCATCCACAGATGTTAGCACAATACCAATTCCACTTCGAGGTGGAATATCGCGGTATATGGGTTTATAAAATATCATCCGCTATTATGCGGCGCATAGGGTCTCATCCACTATATAATGCGGGAATCAATCACTCCAATATATACTATATACTACCATATAATATACCACATCCAATCACTTAAATTATTCAACCAAATATTTAAATTTAACCATTTAAATTTAAATATTAATCCAGAAGAGTGAGATTAACTCACCTTTGATTTTTATTTGCAATCCACTTCAATATTGCCTTGGTTTCCGATTTTTGACCTTGAATAAACAATTTATATAATTTTATTAATATTCGAAATAAATCGAACAATTCCATTTGCCATTTAATAATTATAATTCAACTAATTATTTTATTTAAAACTAATACTTTTAATTTTAAACCAATTCTTCTTAACATTTAAAACATCTAGTTTCACAATCCTATCCATATGTAAATTAATTTCTGTTTATTTCAAAAATGAGTATGCATATATGTATTTTTCAAACTGCACATATATTTAAACTAAATTAAATTAAGGAAAAAGATTTATTACCTAAATCATATCGGAAAAGAAAATCGAACAGTAACCCATCTAGCCCACTGCACTGCTATCCCCTGACTTTGTCTACGAACTCGAGCTCGACTTCGACGTTGCTACTTGAACTCGAATTGACGAACCCAAGACCGTGCTCCTCGTTGACCAATACACCTCGCCCCCACATCCCATTGTGAACCCAAACCCTAGACGCAACATGAAACCACCACCCACCACTCCTTTGCTCGCGCGCCTCGTCCCCACGTCACTGCTTCCCAATCGCCTACGCATGCGCATCCACCTTCGGCCATCACGTTGAACAACTCAATTGATTTGAACTCCCTCTTTCTGCTAATCGCGGTAGATGTTGAACTAAGGGAGGATTTGTTTTGAGGATGGACTCGCGATTCATATTATTATCTACTCGCGAATCTCAGAGTTTTGAGAAGTATTCGAATCGATTTCAAATGAGGAAAGGATTACGGTCTGCATATATTTTGTTTTATTTTATCTTCTTTTGTTTTGCTAACATTTTTTTAGGAACGAAATCGGGATTTCGTTTTAAATTTAAAAGATGAAGATATTTTTTTCTTCTATGGCTTGAGTAAAAAAATAAAGAAACGAAGTGGACATCTGTATGCGATTTGAAAAGGCAGGAGGCACGTGGAAGGAAAGGCTATAGTGACAGGAAAAAGTTGTGATGGGGAAGGCAAAAGTACTGATGTAGATATAATTTCAACTGCAGTTGTTTAGTATAAATATATATTCAATTAAATTCAAATTCAAATTCAAATGCAACTTAAAATTTCAAACTCCTACCAAGGCTTGCCGCTAGGCGTCTATAATGTTATACCCCTATTTCGAACGCAATGGAAAAGGTTTCGAGTCCTAATTCGATCGTATGGAGAAGATAGCTTTTTGGACCTAGTTTATATTGAATTTTTGATATAGATTTCAGCGCGTTTATATATCGTACGACCAAACGACAACTCCAAACACTACGAAATTTGAAATCCGATAATAATACAATATCACGGATCCAATGAAACTGGTTTCGTCGAATTCTGAGACCGTGCCTTGGAAGGCTATTTTTAAATATCAATTTAAACGATAAAATTTCAAAACTTAACAAAACACTTTTTAAATTCAATTGTAAAAGTTCTATCACCTTCAGTATTATCAATATGAATTTTTGAAGCCTTCAAACTATTTTTAACAGGCTTTGTCAAGACCCAAAAGTCGACCTTCGAAAATCGGCACCCGTACTTCACTTGTACTCAAAATGCCGTAGATTCAAATGTCGAATCTGGTTCTCGGGAGCTTATAACACAGTTAAGTAAATAACACAGCGGAATAAAAAGAATAATACATTGATATACAATATCTGATACAACAGAGTGATACAATGAATATCAATATACATCAGAGATATGATACAACAAATAGCAGCGGAAAGAAAAATAGGTAACTAATATCAGCAGCGGAACAAATAACTCTAAGATAGTCTTCAAGAGAGAACTCCAGCAGTAGCTCGAACTCCCAATAACGATACACCAAGAATAAGCAAGTGCAGTCCGATCCAAAGACTGAACTAGCTCCAGATAAATCTACTAATCTGACTATCTGAAAAACCAAACTCTAGACTGCTCGTGTAGAAAAAATTTTGAGCATCCAGAGTTTAGGAAAGAAACAATAAACTCCGGATCAGTCATGGGACTGGTGTGAGCAACAAAAACAGTTTATCTTTAAAAACAAATAGCAAAGAATTTTAAAGTCAATTCGCAATGCTTTTGGAAAATGAAACTACCATAAGACCTCCCACCACACACACAATGCAAACGCAGAATTGGAGGAGATTTCTTCTTATGATAGTCAAAGATGCTTACTACGCAAAATCAAATCATTGGATATTATTATTAGTGCATAGTGTAGAAAACATTTTCGAAAGTATAATATTAATCTTAGCCAACATAGACATTCCGAACTATGCCTACTATAGCTACCATCCAAACAGTGGTGACCACCATAAGTGAATGGCAGGTTCTACAACTAATACCGTACACAGTTCGTATTGTTTCTTTGGATTTCCAACAAATGGTCAGGCTAAGGAACTTCCTATCCACGATGGGTACGTCCCTGGAATAGACGACCCGAGAACCTAACCGGATCTCTGCCAACACAAGGCCGGGTTACCTCTGCAAAAATAGGTAACTACTGACACGCGTATGCCATCCCCCGATCGTCACCGATCTTCCCGAGGATCCCCGATTCGCAACAAACCACATAGTAAAAATGCAGCAACCACAGAGGTTAAGTATCTGGGCTCCATACCATGATACCACCTTTATCCAGAAGGAATGACATACACTAAGGGGCGCTACTCCCTAGAACCTTGCCGCATCTTTCCTGTTTTGACCATTTCCGGGGTGTGAGGTTCGACGAAGTCTCGTCCTCAAAGCTACGCTTTGTTCACAAAGCCATGCTTCGGGTCAAACAAATGATCAACCTATGATCACAAAGATATAAGATCAAACAAATGATCATATCACAAATGATCAAACACTGATCATCACACAGCAACACTCAGCATGCCACATTACCAAATTGGGAGTATATCGCTGATAAATTTCAACTACATAACCTCTGAGCTCGTACGTCTCAGAGAAGGGTGTTAAGCTAAGAGAATAAATTCTCCGCCACCAACAGAAATGTATTTGAAAGAAATCGGCTTTATATCTCAAAGTGTAATGTCAGACATGTATCCATACAAGTCTGTTCCGGGTTCGAACAGAACCGAAGGCACTTCTTACGAAGCCCTTGCAATTCCGGGTATTCACAATCCCGTCCGGACTTCCCATCACAAAGGGTGATAAAATCTCTATATCGGGGCCAGTCGATGCAGAGACATTCGACGAGTTGTCCTTTCGTTTTCGTAAATATCCGGTCTTCAACACCGGTCTTCAAATGCTATTCATATACGACGTATCATTATTCGGAATGGGTTATATGACACAAATGTCTTTTCCCGGCTAACCCGAATAACGAGCGCAAACTTCAAAAACATATGGATATGTGATTTTAATTAAGTCACAACTTATTACTCAAAATCTTTTCTTCAAATGGTTTAAACCAATTACCATTTCAAATCTTTTAACAAAAAGATTTATTTACAGAGTTCACTTAATTTTCACAAAGATTCATTCACAGTTTTTCCAAAACAATTTCTGTTTCAATTGGATTAACTCGTTAAATCTTTAAAATAAAGATTCAACTTATAGCTTTCAAAATAATTTCATTTCGGATGTTTTAAACAAAACATCATTCTAAATCTGTTAAAAATAAACAGATTCAATTCATAGCTTTCAAAAAGAATTCATTTATAACTTGGAAAACCATCTTTCAATTCATACTTGAAATTCCTTTAAATTGGAATTTCATTTCTTATATATACGAAAGCTTTTATCATTTGAAAACAAACAGTTTTCATTTAAGAGAAATCCAATTTTATTTGTACGGGTTAAAGTCCTTGAATTATATTCACATTCCAAAATCAATACCTTTTAAAATAGTTTAACCCATATATAAACATCTTTAATCCCTAGTTTCAAATCATAGAATTTAATTTCAAATCTTGAATTTAAATTTAAATCAAATTATTTAAATTTTCAAAACTCGATTAAGTTATTCAAAATAACTTTTATCTCTGAAATTCCATTTCAAAAGCTTTTCACTTTTAAACCCAAATTTCTAATTTCAAAATCAATTGAAATTAAAATTTCAATTTCAAAAAAACATCAGATTTAAATTATCTGTGACTTAACCGATTTTCACGTGAAATCCATATTTGTGTGTGTATGGTGTAGTCCAGGGGTTTTACACACAATAGTGCAACATCCATCATCACAGATATATCGATAAGCGGTATAATCGATAACGCTTATCTTCATTCACAGATTCATAGATAAAATAAATTTATCAGCCACAAAGATTCATCATTACAATTCAATGTGGGTTTCGGATAACCAACTGGAATCCGACTCCCTGTCGCATCGAAATTCAAGTGCCGTTTCACGGCAAAGGGTTTCATATTCACATAACAATATATACATCACAGATAAGTAAATTGCAGATCATAACATAATTAGGATATATCACAAAGTATCACAATCAGGGATATCAAACAATCAAATCAATAGAATCCAAATATTCATAAGTAAGGTCAGTTAATATCTGATTAATTCCAATCAGATTAATTTCTTATGAATAAATTTCTAATCCTGGTTAATTAACTTCAAAGATTTACAAATCATCTTGGTAAATTACTCTTTAATCATTTATTTATTAACCGTTCACAATAAATTAATTTACCTTTAATTATAATTCATCAATCTTTAATTATTTAAATAATCAATTTTTAATTATAAATTTCACCATTTAATTGATTGTCTTCAATTTATAATTTAACCTTTAATTAATTACCTTTTAATTAATTATCCTTAATTATAAATTAATCAGCTTTAAGTTAATAATTTATCTTTAGCTAATTTCAAATCATAATTCAATATATATTAACTTAACTTTTAAGTTAATAAATTTAAAACATTAAATCCACTTCTCAATTACTTAATTAAGTTTTCTTTAAAATAAATCCCTCTCGAATATACGTTTAAAACATTTTAACTAACTTCAGAAATATTGTTATTTCAAAACCTTTCAACACAAATTCATATCTGTACTTAACAACAATCTTTATTTTTTTAAGAAAAATAAGTTTAGAAATTTAATTGACTTAAATTGTTCAAGTTACAAAAACTGGAAATCAACAACTAACCCGAGGCAAATAGAAACTGCTTCGAGTCATCCTCCCTCCTGCTTCGAGTCAAGCGTTCAAATTACCCGAGTCAATTTACGTTTCCCCGAGCCTATTGCCCCATCACTCGCGAATCACCCAACTGTTTCGAGCAATTTCATGAATTCCCCCAGTCGCCCCCGAGTTCCAGCTCGTCTTCATCTTCCCCAAATTCTCGAACGCACAGATACGCCACTCCAAACGTGCACGTGCACGTGCACCTTCCCTCCGTTCGACTCCAGTCCGTGTCGAGACCTCCAGCACGTCGCCACGGCCACACTCAAACGTCCCCACCAACTGGAACCCATCGATTCACTGGCCATCGAAATCGAGGCCACTCGATCAAACTAGAACGAGACCTCCGATCGGAAATCCCCTCGCACACCATCCTCCGACCACAAACGCGCCACCTCCTCCGACTACGTCTCCGTCCAACCCCACACTAGCCTTCCCCTGAGTGCTGTAACACTCGATCATCTCAGCAAGCCTCATCGATCAAAATTCTAACACCCTCCAAAACTAGGTTACCAGAATTAGATTACCTTCTGCCGCCACCCCAACACTTCGTTCAACCACCCAGTATTTTTCCCGTGACATCCTCACACTCCTTCATTCCCAGTTCAAGTTCCGGGCCCTCTGATCAACGAGACCGACCCCAGCGACTGGAAATGTCGAAAATAGATACACACAAACTGCTGCCCATCCCTATCTCTAAAAATCATGATACAACCTTTAAAAATCATGTTGTCGTATGGGAATTCAGTTTAGATATCCGAATTCGAAAATCAAGAGGTTCGAAAATGGACAATCTTGAATTATTTCAGGTAGTTTTGGGTTTCCAAAGACCATCTTGAATTGTTTTAATCTTACATGAATTTTAAAACCTAGTTTATGATGATACATCCAACCTTTGTTTGAATCTGAAGTTAAATCATCCATCAGATAGAGAGTAAATGATTTTTGAATACCACAGTTACACTTTAAACCAGGAACAGATGCATTCAAACAACAGCCTGCATTATACTATCAAGCTACCCATATATACGGATGATAAATATGTGCATAACATACATATTTTAGATCAATCTTGCACATATTCAAACCATTAAATTTTTAAAGAAAATTGTTACTCACAGGTAAAGAAACAAGGGAATCTGGTTTAAAAAGAAAAGTTGCTCACCAGAGATTGAAGCAGAGAAGAACAGAGAAGAAGCTTATGCCTGGAAGTGATTTTTTCTCAGGTTGAAGATTGGTTTCTGGTTCAATTTCTTGGATTCCAGATCATCATCCCTAGGCTGAAGACTTTGCATTTGATGATCATTGTGTTGAGACTGAACTTAAAAACAGCAGATTACCTTTCGAATTTGATTTGCTATGTTTCCAGTTGAATTCAAACTTTGATTACCAGGCTTTAATTTGTTGGTATTATTGGATTGTTGTTTAAGTTTAGTTTGTTTAAGAGTGAGGTGGTATTGTTTCAGATTTTCTTTTCCTTTCTCAGCTTGGAATGGACGAACTGAGAATGAAGTTTGATATATAAAAGAAGTTACAGGGTGTTATATTTGTACAATACAATGTGATACATATAATATTTTATACAAGTGATTATATTGCTTTGTACAATCATCAGAGATTTTTTTCTTGTCTTTGGCTGACCATTATACATGATGATATACTTTGTACAAGGTGATATCTTTTGTTGTACTAAGGGGCTGACATGGTTTCCTTTTTATTTATTTTTATATATATTTCGAATGATCAAAACATGGCAAGCATTTAATGCATGTCCTTTGTGTTTTCATGTGTACATACTTATCAATTTGTTTCCATTGCTTAGTCCTCACTTCTTGCCTTGCATCTCGGCTGTACAAATGAATATGGAGATACTTGTTTATGTGTTCTTCTTATGTTTCCCTACTTATCTTCTTTGTCTTGCCTGTACATAAATATTTGATTTTACTTTAGTATTTATTATCTTATATTTAATTTATAAATTCAAATTATTATTATCACTCTAATTACAATATTTATTATTATCATTTAATATTATTAAACCATTCATTTACAATTTTAAATTCAAGTCAAAATATATATCTATATATTTATTATTTTCAAATTCACTCGTATATGCCCAAATACAAATATACACATATTTACAATATTTTTAATTTAAATGATTTATACAAAATATACTTGAATCCGGGGAAACTCGCTTCATTTTATCGATTTATTTTACTATTTTTATTCAAAAATTCAATAAATTATCGATTTAAATAAATTTAAATCTGGGGTCGTTACAAACTTCCCCCCTTAAAAGAATTTCGTCCTCGAAATTCGCAGGCACGATAACAAAAGAGATAGACAGATTGGATCTCCTATAACTCCTCAAACACAAGATACGGATTCCGAATTCAAATCGGAATATCTCAGAATACATACCAATTTATCCTTCTTCGGACTTCGGTATTCAAAAGAAATTTCAATAGAATTTCAAATTTGGTTTCAAACGATATCGTTTTATTGATACAATTCAAATTTAGACTTCATATTCTATTAATCAATTTAATTCAAATTAAAATTTCCAAATTTAGAATTCATTAAGGTTTAAATCAAAAAGCTGATAAGAACTGATGAAGATACAAAGTAAAGATCTTCGACAATGATTCGTAGAGCCATCATCACACCGAAACTTCTTCTTGTAGCTGATACGAAGAAATCAAAAGAATTTGAAAACGAATCAAAGGATATTGATAAGAAAGATTGTTTCCACTGTTGCAGGGTATTGACCATTTATAGTCGTATTCCCTGTCCCTATCTCGTTCTTTTCTTGCACTCATACTCACTATTAGTGGATAGCAAGAGAATTTACTGAGACATTCGAACGAATATCTGAGAATTACTCATTCTAGAGTTTACTTCACTCTATCTCTAATGAGCTACTTAACGTGTTATACTCCTGAGCTAAAGTTCCACCTTAGCTCTGATACCAAATGTGAAGACCCAAAAGTCGACCTTCGAAAATCGGCACCCGTACTTCACTTGTACTCAAAATGCCGTAGATTCAAATGTCGAATCTGGTTCTCGGGAGCTTATAACACAGTTAAGTAAATAACACAGCGGAATAAAAAGAATAATACATTGATATACAATATCTGATACAACAGAGTGATACAATGAATATCAATATACATCAGAGATATGATACAACAAATAGCAGCGGAAAGAAAAATAGGTAACTAATATCAGCAGCGGAACAAATAACTCTAAGATAGTCTTCAAGAGAGAACTCCAGCAGTAGCTCGAACTCCCAATAACGATACACCAAGAATAAGCAAGTGCAGTCCGATCCAAAGACTGAACTAGCTCCAGATAAATCTACTAATCTGACTATCTGAAAAACCAAACTCTAGACTGCTCGTGTAGAAAAAATTTTGAGCATCCAGAGTTTAGGAAAGAAACAATAAACTCCAGATCAGTCATGGGACTGGTGTGAGCAACAAAAACAGTTTATCTTTAAAAACAAATAGCAAAGAATTTTAAAGTCAATTCGCAATGCTTTTGGAAAATGAAACTACCATAAGACCTCCCACCACACACACAATGCAAACGCAGAATTGGAGGAGATTTCTTCTTATGATAGTCAAAGATGCTTACTACGCAAAATCAAATCATTGGATATTATTATTAGTGCATAGTGTAGAAAACATTTTCGAAAGTATAATATTAATCTTAGCCAACATAGACATTCCGAACTATGCCTACTATAGCTACCATCCAAACAGTGGTGACCACCATAAGTGAATGGCAGGTTCTACAACTAATACCGTACACAGTTCGTATTGTTTCTTTGGATTTCCAACAAATGGTCAGGCTAAGGAACTTCCTATCCACGATGGGTACGTCCCTGGAATAGACGACCCGAGAACCTAACCGGATCTCTGCCAACACAAGGCCGGGTTACCTCTGCAAAAATAGGTAACTACTGACACGCGTATGCCATCCCCCGATCGTCACCGATCTTCCCGAGGATCCCCGATTCGCAACAAACCACATAGTAAAAATGCAGCAACCACAGAGGTTAAGTATCTGGGCTCCATACCATGATACCACCTTTATCCAGAAGGAATGACATACACTAAGGGGCGCTACTCCCTAGAACCTTGCCGCATCTTTCCTGTTTTGACCATTTCCGGGGTGTGAGGTTCGACGAAGTCTCGTCCTCAAAGCTACGCTTTGTTCACAAAGCCATGCTTCGGGTCAAACAAATGATCAACCTATGATCACAAAGATATAAGATCAAACAAATGATCATATCACAAATGATCAAACACTGATCATCACACAGCAACACTCAGCATGCCACATTACCAAATTGGGAGTATATCGCTGATAAATTTCAACTACATAACCTCTGAGCTCGTACGTCTCAGAGAAGGGTGTTAAGCTAAGAGAATAAATTCTCCGCCACCAACAGAAATGTATTTGAAAGAAATCGGCTTTATATCTCAAAGTGTAATGTCAGACATGTATCCATACAAGTCTGTTCCGGGTTCGAACAGAACCGAAGGCACTTCTTACGAAGCCCTTGCAATTCCGGGTATTCACAATCCCGTCCGGACTTCCCATCACAAAGGGTGATAAAATCTCTATATCGGGGCCAGTCGATGCAGAGACATTCGACGAGTTGTCCTTTCGTTTTCGTAAATATCCGGTCTTCAACACCGGTCTTCAAATGCTATCCATATACGATGTATCATTATTCGGAATGGGTTATATGACACAAATGTCTTTTCCCGGCTAACCCGAATAACGAGCGCAAACTTCAAAAACATATGGATATGTGATTTTAATTAAGTCACAACTTATTACTCAAAATCTTTTCTTCAAATGGTTTAAACCAATTACCATTTCAAATCTTTTAACAAAAAGATTTATTTACAGAGTTCACTTAATTTTCACAAAGATTCATTCACAGTTTTTCCAAAACAATTTATGTTTCAATTGGATTAACTCGTTAAATCTTTAAAATAAAGATTCAACTTATAACTTTCAAAATAATTTCATTTCGGATGTTTTAAACAAAACATCATTCTAAATCTGTTAAAAATAAACAGATTCAATTCATAGCTTTCAAAAAGAATTCATTTATAACTTGGAAAACCATCTTTCAATTCATACTTGAAATTCCTTTAAATTGGAATTTCATTTCTTATATATACGAAAGCTTTTATCATTTGAAAACAAACAGTTTTCATTTAAGAGAAATCCAATTTTATTTGCACGGGTTAAAGTCCTTGAATTATATTCACATTCCAAAATCAATACCTTTTAAAATAGTTTAACCCATATATAAACATCTTTAATCCCTAGTTTCAAATCATAGAATTTAATTTCAAATCTTGAATTTAAATTTAAATCAAATTATTTAAATTTTCAAAACTCGATTAAGTTATTCAAAATAACTTTTATCTCTGAAATTCCATTTCAAAAGCTTTTCACTTTTAAACCCAAATTTCTAATTTCAAAATCAATTGAAATTAAAATTTCAATTTCAAAAAAACATCAGATTTAAATTATCTGTGACTTAACCGATTTTCACGTGAAATCCATATTTGTGTGTGTATGGTGTAGTCCAGGGGTTTTACACACAATAGTGCAACATCCATCATCACAGATATATCGATAAGCGGTATAATCGATAACGCTTATCTTCATTCACAGATTCATAGATAAAATAAATTTATCAGCCACAAAGATTCATCATTACAATTCGATGTGGGTTTCGGATAACCAACTGGAATCCGACTCCCTATCGCATCGAAATTCAAGTGCCGTTTCACGACAAAGGGTCTCATATTCACATAACAATATATACATCACAGATAAGTAAATTGCAGATCATAACATAATTAGGATATATCACAAAGTATCACAATCAGGGATATCAAACAATCAAATCAATAGAATCCAAATATTCATAAGTAAGGTCAGTTAATATCTGATTAATTCCAATCAGATTAATTTCTTATGAATAAATTTCTAATCCTGGTTAATTAACTTCAAAGATTTACAAATCATCTTGGTAAATTACTCTTTAATCATTTATTTATTAACCGTTCACAATAAATTAATTTACCTTTAATTATAATTCATCAATCTTTAATTATTTAAATAATCAATTTTTAATTATAAATTTCACCATTTAATTGATTGTCTTCAATTTATAATTTAACCTTTAATTAATTACCTTTTAATTAATTATCCTTAATTATAAATTAATCAGCTTTAAGTTAATAATTTATCTTTAGCTAATTTCAAATCATAATTCAATATATATTAACTTAACTTTTAAGTTAATAAATTTAAAACATTAAATCCACTTCTCAATTACTTAATTAAGTTTTCTTTAAAATAAATCCCTCTCGAATATAAGTTTAAAACATTTTAACTAACTTCAGAAATATTGTTATTTCAAAACCTTTCAACACAAATTCATATCTGTACTTAACAACAATCTTTATTTTTTTAAGAAAAATAAGTTTAGAAATTTAATTGACTTAAATTGTTCAAGTTACAAAAACTGGAAATCAACAACTAACCCGAGGCAAATAGAAACTGCTTCGAGTCATCCTCCCTCCTGCTTCGAGTCAAGCGTTCAAATTACCCGAGTCAATTTACGTTTCCCCGAGCTTATTGCCCCATCACTCGCGAATCACCCAACTGTTTCGAGCAATTTCATGAATTCCCCCAGTCGCCCCCGAGTTCCAGCTCGTCTTCATCTTCCCCAAATTCTCGAACGCACAGATACGCCACTCCAAACGTGCACGTGCACGTGCACCTTCCCTCCGTTCGACTCCAGTCCATGTCGAGACCTCCAGCATGTCGCCACGGCCACACTCAAACGTCCCCACCAACTGGAACCCATCGATTCACTGGCCATCGAAATCGAGGCCACTCGATCAAACTAGAACGAGACCTCCGATCGGAAATCCCCTCGCACACCATCCTCCGACCACAAACGCGCCACCTCCTCCGACTACGTCTCCGTCCAACCCCACACTAGCCTTCCCCTGAGTGCTGTAACACTCGATCATCTCAGCAAGCCTCATCGATCAAAATTCTAACACCCTCCAAAACTAGGTTACCAGAATTAGATTACCTTCTGCCGCCACCCCAACACTTCGTTCAACCACCCAGTATTTTTCCCGTGACATCCTCACACTCCTTCATTCCCAGTTCAAGTTCCGGGCCCTCTGATCAACGAGACCGACCCCAGCGACTGGAAATGTCGAAAATAGATACACACAAACTGCTGCCCATCCCTATCTCTAAAAATCATGATACAACCTTTAAAAATCATGTTGTCGTATGGGAATTCAGTTTAGATATCCGAATTCGAAAATCAAGAGGTTCGAAAATGGACAATCTTGAATTATTTCAGGTAGTTTTGGGTTTCCAAAGACCATCTTGAATTGTTTTAATCTTACATGAATTTTAAAACCTAGTTTATGATGATACATCCAACCTTTGTTTGAATCTGAAGTTAAATCATCCATCAGATAGAGAGTAAATGATTTTTGAATACCACAGTTACACTTTAAACCAGGAACAGATGCATTCAAACAACAGCCTGCATTATACTATCAAGCTACCCATATATACGGATGATAAATATGTGCATAACATACATATTTTAGATCAATCTTGCACAGATTCAAACCATTAAATTTTTAAAGAAAATTGTTACTCACAGGTAAAGAAACAAGGGAATCTGGTTTAAAAAGAAAAGTTGCTCACCAGAGATTGAAGCAGAGAAGAACAGAGAAGAAGCTTATTGTAACAACCCGTGATTGCGGTTACCAAATAATAAATTAAAATTGGGATTTTAATTTAATTGGAGCTATTAATGAATTTTTAATGTGGCTAATTTGTTCAAAATTTAGTTATTTTGAATAAATTAATATTTTGGGCTTAAGTGTAAAATGGAGCATTTCAAGGAAATTAATTAGGGAAATTTGTAATTTATATTATTGCAAAATTTTATATGTGTAAAATAGTGCAATATTTGATTTGGGAAATTAATTTGCAATTTATTTGCAAAATGGTGATTTTGGCTAATATTAACTATAAACGGTGTTTTGGAAAAATTAGGGGTTAAAATGTAAAATATTGTTGATATAGGATTTTATGAAATGGCTAAAAGTAATTGTTAACATATTTTCATAATTTTCTATGGTTTGAAATGTATTTAGTAATTTGTATGTAGAGTGTACTTAGAGAAAATTGCCTATATATGTATGCACATGAATAATACAAAGTCCTAATGGGTATTAGATCCAATAACCCTAACCATTAGCCTATAAAGTATCTTTTACTCTCCCATTTCAGCCAACACTTCATTTCATAACCACTAAAACCTAATTAGAAAGCTCCAAAACCTAGTCATGACCTCCTAAGCAAGACTCCAATCTACACCAAATCAAAGAGAGTTAATCCAAACTACTAAAAGAGGTAATAGCAATCACAAAACCCACCTCTAATTCATTCTTTAATTTCTGAAATTATTTTGTAATCCTCTTTTTTTTGTGCATTTAGATTGTGAAACTCTTTGATCTTCTTTTCATTGCTTGGAAAGAGGTAATATATGCTAGCTGAAATTATAATTAGTTTATTGCTGTTAGTAAATTAGGCATATCTCATTCATCTTAAATCGGAATTAAGATTTTCTTGAAGTTCTGGAAAGCTTATTCCGTAGCCTATAACTTTCATGTTTTGAGCTTTGCCCAATTTTGTGGTTTCAATGGTCGAAATCACGTTTGTTTGTCGCTGACCTGACAACAAACTACAAGGTTGATAAAATAAAACCCTGAAATTGATTTGGCCATAAGTTACTCGTTTTTGATCCGAATTAGATAATTTTGGATGTTCCGGAAAGCTTAAAACATATGCTACAATTTTTGTTCAGTGAGTTTTCTGTAATATTGCCATTTAGATGACCTGAAATGCGTTCAAAGACAGAAGACCAATTCTGTCTTTAACAAGTTATCTTGAGTTTCAATCTGATATTGTTTTGCATGTATCTCTCTCGTTTCTTATCCAAATCTAATAATTTTGGATGTTCTGGAAAGCTTAGATTTAGAGCTAAAACTTTCATGTTTTGAGTTTCATGAAATTTCGAAGTTATTTTGGTCAAAATTGTACATTCTTACCACTGTCCCGAGAAAAAAAAGAAAAAAATAATAATAAATAATTTTTTTTAAACCCTGTTCCAGATTTTTTTCTCCACTTCGCGATGCCGCCACGATCGCATCCGAAGTCAGAATTCGACGTTTTTTGTTTCGTTGGAAAGGTGGAGTTTCGAACTCCATCTCTGTAAAATTTAGGCATCATCGGCATTCTTTTGGTACTTCGAATTTCGTGTCGAAGTTGAACTCTTGTCGCTGTTTGTAAACAGTGTGAATCTTGTTCTGGGTCCAACTTTGAGACGTCGCTGCTACTTCGTCTCAACTCGGATTCCAGAAATTCTTTTTGCATCTTATAGTACGGATGTTGGACTATATTTCTACCAGTTTTCATGTCATTTGGATTCAGTTTGCTGGTCCAAATAAATTGCTGAACTTGGGTTCGCAGCAGTTTTTGAATGGTCAAACACTTAGAATGAAAATCAAATATCCCTTCTGTTTCCAACTTTTGAGTGCCACTCCGCGATGCCTCCACGTTCGCATCGGAAGTCGGAATTCAACATTTTTGGTCCCGTTAGAAAGGTGGAGTTCCGAACTCCATCTCAGGAAAATTTGGACAACATTGGAGTTCGTTTGGTACTTCGAATTTCGTGTCGAAGTTGAACTTTAGTCGCTGTTTGTAAACAGTGTAAATCTTGTTCTGGGTCCAACTTTGAGACGTCGCTGCCACTTCGTCTCAACTCGGAATCCAGAAATTCTTTTCGCATATTAAAGTAGGGATGTTGGACTACATGCCTGCAAATTTTCATGACATTTGGACACAGTTTGCTGGTCCAAATAAATTATCGAACTTGAGTTCACAGCTGTTTTTGAATGTTTACAAACACTTAGAATATTTTTGATGATTTTCTGGTTTTCATTGATTTCTTTGAGATTTGTCTCTAGATTTCGTACACGGGTTTTATGAATCATTTTCAAAAGATTTTTCACTCCTAAATGGCTTTTGAAAATTATTATATAATATTATTTTAATTATTAAATTATTTACTCCATAATAGGAGACCTTTCAAAAGACCGTTTTAAAAGTGATTCCGAAAATCAATTATAAATCCGTTTTACACCATTATTTTCTATAATAAATATCTCACACTCACTTTTAGCACGTCGAGCGAAGTGGAAAGGTGCTTAAACGGTTAGGAAATCTCCGGCCTATGGAAACCGTGTGTATTTTCTTTCCGGTTAATCCCCGACCTATTCGATTGATCGTTTTGACCTTTGGGTCTAGTTTACCGATGATATGAGGTAGACTTTTTATTGTTTGGAGTGTGAGCTTGCTATTGGTTAGGAAACCGTTTAGTGCGAACGTGGGGTATGGGACTCATTGTTAACACTTTGCGGGTTCCTCTCCAAGAAGTTAGTGACACATTAGCCTCTAGGCGGCCAGTACTGGACCTCTGGGTCACCACGCCTCTGGGCAACCGTCTCTGGACACCTGCTCTATGGAGCAGTTTATTTTTCGGCGTGTGCCTCTGGGCCTTTATCCTTCTGGGAAGGATCTCGCCGTCTCGCGCGTTTCGCATCGGTGCGAGTGATCGATCACAACTCTACAGTACTTGGCAACAACGACTCTGGTCGGTGCACGTGCAAAACTTGTATTATCTGATTATTTTTATATCCATTCGAGTACCGCCATTCGGTGTTGGTTCTATGGAACCATACGATGTAAGTGCGATTACCTTATGGATCCACAGTGTCTCTGGACACTGCTTTTCAGTGTTTGATTTCATTGACTTTTCAGTATATCCCCATGGCTCTTTGGAGCATCGATCTTTGCTTGGGCACTGATCACAGACTCTGGTCACTATTGGGATTATTGCCTATGGGCATCTTTTTATAGCTTTGGCTACGCCGATGATATGAGGCGATTTTATTTATTCTACACTTTGGTGTTGATTTCTCTTTGGAGATTTTTATTGTTTATTGATGATTAGGGATCGTCATTATATTCATGTGGTTCATAATATACTTCTCTTTGGATAAGTATTGTTTTATTTATGTACCGCATTATTCTATATCTCAGTTATTACTGATTGTTTAGCTAGCCTGACCCGAGTGTTTTCGCTCGGGTCAGACCGAGTTGTTTCAGGTTAGGTCTCTGGACTTAGCTTCTGTGCTTCCGCTTGGACATTATCTGCTATGCTGATAGATAGCGCTTTTATTTGTCCACTATTCCGCTACTCTGTTATTATTCAGACTTTGATAGGTACATATTTTTGACTCGCATGTGTGAGCAGTGGCTTTGTACCCACTTATAGTATTTGGATCTGTATTGATGATGTATTGTTCTGGGATTTTATATCTGTTATGTGATTCTGTTCTGTGATGCTATTTCATTATGTTATTATGCTTTGTCCTGATAGATCTTTAGCCATTTGTAATTTCGTTATAAGTATTTACCGAATATGTCGAACCACCTGATTGAGAAAAATTTAAATAGATTCCACCTTTCGACGTATTCGGTAGATAGTTATAGCTTGATTATAAATGGTCGCTTCCACTATACTCTATTCTCCGCTTTAACAGACAGTATTACTCCCGTAATACTCTTTGTTACAGTGGGTCTCGGAGTGGGGCGTTACAGCTTGGTATCAGAGCCAGGTTTCAGGAATAAGCATAATAAACACAGAACAGATACACTTAGTACAATACATTTTAAATTAGATCCGAATTAAATCAAATCCCTTCCTTATGTTTATTGATAGATAAGTTAGGAATATGTTTAGGAATCCGTTATATTCCGTAGTATTCCTTTATTAATTATCTATCATTGAATCATGTCTAACTCTAATTCCCGTTACGACATGTTTGACCAATTGAGCGGTGCGAAGGTCTTCGCTCAGCTCGACCTCGCCACCGGATTCCATCATCTACGAGTCGCGGAAGATAGCATTCCTCTTACAGCATTTCGTACTCGTTATGGTTCTTTTGAGTGGTTGGTCATGCCGTTCGGCTTGACGAACGCTCCGGCTTTCTTCGTCGATCTCATGAATCGAGTATTCCGGGAATACATCAATAGATTCGTTCTGGTTTTCATCGACGATATTCTTGAGACTCTTTCTATGTGTGATATTCGAAATCGAGCTCCGTCTTCTGTATTCCTTTTGTGGATTAGATGTTATAGACGACTTCTATATTTAAGGAATTGCGGGGACGCAATTTTCTTAAGGGGGGGAGTCTGTAACAACCCGTGATTGCGGTTACCAAATAATAAATTAAAATTGGGATTTTAATTTAATTGGAGCTATTAATGAATTTTTAATGTGGCTAATTTGTTCAAAATTTAGTTATTTTGAATAAATTAATATTTTGGGCTTAAGTGTAAAATGGAGCATTTCAAGGAAATTAATTAGGGAAATTTGTAATTTATATTATTGCAAAATTTTATATGTGTAAAATAGTGCAATATTTGATTTGGGAAATTAATTTGCAATTTATTTGCAAAATGGTGATTTTGGCTAATATTAACTATAAACGGTGTTTTGGAAAAATTAGGGGTTAAAATGTAAAATATTGTTGATATAGGATTTTATGAAATGGCTAAAAGTAATTGTTAACATATTTTCATAATTTTCTATGGTTTGAAATGTATTTAGTAATTTGTATGTAGAGTGTACTTAGAGAAAATTGCCTATATATGTATGCACATGAATAATACAAAGTCCTAATGGGTATTAGATCCAATAACCCTAACCATTAGCCTATAAAGTATCTTTTACTCTCCCATTTCAGCCAACACTTCATTTCATAACCACTAAAACCTAATTAGAAAGCTCCAAAACCTAGTCATGACCTCCTAAGCAAGACTCCAATCTACACCAAATCAAAGAGAGTTAATCCAAACTACTAAAAGAGGTAATAGCAATCACAAAACCCACCTCTAATTCATTCTTTAATTTCTGAAATTATTTTGTAATCCTCTTTTTTTTGTGCATTTAGATTGTGAAACTCTTTGATCTTCTTTTCATTGCTTGGAAAGAGGTAATATATGCTAGCTGAAATTATAATTAGTTTATTGCTGTTAGTAAATTAGGCATATCTCATTCATCTTAAATCGGAATTAAGATTTTCTTGAAGTTCTGGAAAGCTTATTCCGTAGCCTATAACTTTCATGTTTTGAGCTTTGCCCAATTTTGTGGTTTCAATGGTCGAAATCACGTTTGTTTGTCGCTGACCTGACAACAAACTACAAGGTTGATAAAATAAAACCCTGAAATTGATTTGGCCATAAGTTACTCGTTTTTGATCCGAATTAGATAATTTTGGATGTTCCGGAAAGCTTAAAACATATGCTACAATTTTTGTTCAGTGAGTTTTCTGTAATATTGCCATTTAGATGACCTGAAATGCGTTCAAAGACAGAAGACCAATTCTGTCTTTAACAAGTTATCTTGAGTTTCAATCTGATATTGTTTTGCATGTATCTCTCTCGTTTCTTATCCAAATCTAATAATTTTGGATGTTCTGGAAAGCTTAGATTTAGAGCTAAAACTTTCATGTTTTGAGTTTCATGAAATTTCGAAGTTATTTTGGTCAAAATTGTACATTCTTACCACTGTCCCGAGAAAAAAAAGAAAAAAATAATAATAAATAATTTTTTTTAAACCCTGTTCCAGATTTTTTTCTCCACTTCGCGATGCCGTCACGATCGCATCCGAAGTCAGAATTCGACGTTTTTGGTCTCGTTGGAAAGGTGGAGTTTCGAACTCCATCTCTGTAAAATTTAGGCATCATCGGCATTCTTTTGGTACTTCGAATTTCGTGTCGAAGTTGAACTCTTGTCGCTGTTTGTAAACAGTGTGAATCTTGTTCTGGGTCCAACTTTGAGACGTCGCTGCTACTTCGTCTCAACTCGGATTCCAGAAATTCTTTTTGCATCTTATAGTAGGGATGTTGGACTATATTTCTACCAGTTTTCATGTCATTTGGATTCAGTTTGCTGGTCCAAATAAATTGCCGAACTTGGGTTCACAGCAGTTTTTGAATGGTCAAACACTTAAAATGAAAATCAAATATCCCTTCTGTTTCCAGCTTTTGAGCGCCACTCCGCGATGCCTCCACGTTCGCATCGGAAGTCGGAATTCAACATTTTTAGTCTCGTTAGAAAGGTGGAGTTCCGAACTCCATCTCAGGAAAATTTGGACAACATTGGAGTTCGTTTGGTACTTCGAATTTCGTGTCGAAGTTGAACTTTAGTCGCTGTTTGTAAACAGTGTAAATCTTGTTCTGGGTCCAACTTTGAGACGTCGCTGCCACTTCGTCTCAACTCGGAATCCAGAAATTCTTTTTGCATATTAAAGTAGGGATGTTGGACTACATGCCTGCAAATTTTCATGACATTTGGACACAGTTTGCTGGTCCAAATAAATTTTCGAACTTGAGTTCACAGCTGTTTTTGAATGTTTACAAACACTTAGAATATTTTTGATGATTTTCTGGTTTTCATTGATTTCTTTGAGATTTGTCTCTAGATTTCGTACACGGGTTTTATGAATCATTTTCAAAAGATTTTTCACTCCTAAATGGCTTTTGAAAATTATTATATAATATTATTTTAATTATTAAATTATTTACTCCATAATAGGAGACCTTTCAAAAGACCGTTTTAAAAGTGATTCCGAAAATCAATTATAAATCCGTTTTACACCATTATTTTCTATAATAAATATCTCACACTCACTTTTAGCACGTCGAGCGAAGTGGAAAGGTGCTTAAACGGTTAGGAAATCTCCGGCCTATGGAAACCGTGTGTATTTTCTTTCCGGTTAATCCCCGACCTATTCGATTGATCGTTTTGACCTTTGGGTCTAGTTTACCGATGATATGAGGTAGACTTTTTATTGTTTGGAGTGTGAGCTTGCTATTGGTTAGGAAACCGTTTAGTGCGAACGTGGGGTATGGGACTCATTGTTAACACTTTGCGGGTTCCTCTCCAAGAAGTTAGTGACACATTAGCCTCTAGGCGGCCAGTACTGGACCTCTGGGTCACCACGCCTCTGGGCAACCGTCTCTGGACACCTGCTCTATGGAGCAGTTTATTTTTCGGCGTGTGCCTCTGGGCCTTTATCCTTCTGGGAAGGATCTCGCCGTCTCGCGCGTTTCGCATCGGTGCGAGTGATCGATCACAACTCTACAGTACTTGGCAACAACGACTCTGGTCGGTGCACGTGCAAAACTTGTATTATCTGATTATTTTTATATCCATTCGAGTACCGCCATTCGGTGTTGGTTCTATGGAACCATACGATGTAAGTGCGATTACCTTATGGATCCACAGTGTCTCTGGACACTGCTTTTCAGTGTTTGATTTCATTGACTTTTCAGTATATCCCCATGGCTCTTTGGAGCATCGATCTTTGCTTGGGCACTGATCACAGACTCTGGTCACTATTGGGATTATTGCCTATGGGCATCTTTTTATAGCTTTGGCTACGCCGATGATATGAGGCGATTTTATTTATTCTACACTTTGGTGTTGATTTCTCTTTGGAGATTTTTATTGTTTATTGATGATTAGGGATCGTCATTATATTCATGTGGTTCATAATATACTTCTCTTTGGATAAGTATTGTTTTATTTATGTACCGCATTATTCTATATCTCAGTTATTACTGATTGTTTAGCTAGCCTGACCCGAGTGTTTTCGCTCGGGTCAGACCGAGTTGTTTCAGGTTAGGTCTCTGGACTTAGCTTCTGTGCTTCCGCTTGGACATTATCTGCTATGCTGATAGATAGCGCTTTTATTTGTCCACTATTCCGCTACTCTGTTATTATTCAGACTTTGATAGGTACATATTTTTGACTCGCATGTGTGAGCAGTGGCTTTGTACCCACTTATAGTATTTGGATCTGTATTGATGATGTATTGTTCTGGGATTTTATATCTGTTATGTGATTCTGTTCTGTGATGCTATTTCATTATGTTATTATGCTTTGTCCTGATAGATCTTTAGCCATTTGTAATTTCGTTATAAGTATTTACCGAATATGTCGAACCACCTGATTGAGAAAAAATTAAATAGATTCCACCTTTCGACGTATTCGGTAGATAGTTATAGCTTGATTATAAATGGTCGCTTCCACTATACTCTATTCTCCGCTTTAACAGACAGTATTACTCCCGTAATACTCTTTGTTACAGTGGGTCTCGTAGTGGGGCGTTACACTTATGCCTGGAAGTGATTTTTTTCTCAGGTTGAAGATTGGTTTCTGGTTCAATTTCTTGGATTCCAGATCATCATCCCTAGGCTGAAGACTTTGCATTTGATGATCATTGTGTTGAGACTGAACTTAAAAACAGCAGATTACCTTTCGAATTTGATTTGCTATGTTTCCAGTTGAATTCAAACTTTGATTACCAGGCTTTAATTTGTTGGTATTATTGGATTGTTGTTTAAGTTTAGTTTGTTTAAGAGTGAGGTGGTATTGTTTCAGATTTTCTTTTCCTTTCTCAGCTTGGAATGGACGAACTGAGAATGAAGTTTGATATATAAAAGAAGTTACAGGGTGTTATATTTGTACAATACAATGTGATACATATAATATTTTATACAAGTGATTATATTGCTTTGTACAATCATCAGAGATTTTTTTCTTGTCTTCGGCTGACCATTATACATGATGATATACTTTGTACAAGGTGATATCTTTTATTGTACTAAGGGGCTGACATGGTTTCCTTTTTATTTATTTTTATATATATTTCGAATGATCAAAACATGGCAAGCATTTAATGCATGTCCTTTGTGTTTTCATGTGTACATACTTATCAATTTGTTTCCATTGCTTAGTCCTCACTTCTTGCCTTGCATCTCGGCTGTACAAATGAATATGGAGATACTTGTTTATGTGTTCTTCTTATGTTTCCCTACTTATCTTCTTTGTCTTGCCTGTTCATAAATATTTGATTTTACTTTAGTATTTATTATCTTATATTTAATTTATAAATTCAAATTATTATTATCACTCTAATTACAATATTTATTATTATCATTTAATATTATTAAACCATTCATTTACAATTTTAAATTCAAGTCAAAATATATATCTATATATTTATTATTTTCAAATTCACTCGTATATGCCCAAATACAAATATACACATATTTACAATATTTTTAATTTAAATGATTTATACAAAATATACTTGAATCCGGGGAAACTCGCTTCATTTTATCGATTTATTTTACTATTTTTATTCAAAAATTCAATAAATTATCGATTTAAATAAATTTAAATCTGGGGTCGTTACATTAAGACTCCAGATTCAACATTTTACCCAACTCCAAATCATTTAATTTAATAATTAAATTACCCAATAAATAGTGATATTTGAAATTCAAGTTAAAAGTTTACTTTTGAATATTTAAAATCAATTAAATATTCCAATTTCAAATGTCCAAAATTCCGGGTCGTCACATTCCTCCCCCCTTAAAAAAATTTCATCCCCGAAATTACTAGTTAAGAAGAATGCTCCAACCCGTATACTATTTTCCCCAACCCAATAGTTTCAAACGACTTCCAAAACAATCTTTCTATTCAAGACACACTATCGCTCTTACTTTCTTTCTAAACTCATCCATAGGTTTCTAAACAATATTATTTACCCAACCATTCAAACTTCATTTCAAAACCAAATTTTAAATTTTCAAAATTTTCTCAAAATTTTTCCAACTCCCTAAAATTTTGAAAATTTTTGCCAGCGTCTCCTTTGCGCGGCTATCTCGGTACAACTACAAAATGCCTCAACAGGCCCCAAATTTCAAAAGAAAACAAAAGGCCAAGTGGCTAGACAAGAAAATCATCAAATTTCATACAGACATTTGAACACATACCTTTGTCGGGCCATTAAATTTTATCTTCTGAAATCAAAAATCCCAATTTCCTTTTCTTTTTAAACACCTGTGTCCTACTTAGTAATCATATCCAATCACAAATCAAAATCATTTTATTCACTTCTTTACCAAATTCACAACATTTGCTTCACTTTATTACTTATTTCAAATTTAAATACTTATTCCCAATTTTCATTCAGATTTTCCTTTTCAATTTTACTTGAATTCAATTTGTCTTCAAACTCTGAATATTGAATTTTATTTACCTTTATCTCAAATTCCAATTTTAAACCATTTGTCGTTAGTGAAAAATTTGAAAAAATTTCTATCTCCCAAAATTTCGGAAAATTTTGGTAGAGTCTCCTTTGTACGGAGGAGCTTTTGCAATTTGACAAGAGATATAAATATATATACATCGACTCACTCGATCGGAAAAACAAAAAAACAACAACAGTTCATATTTCCTAACTTTGTATTGCATAGGCATACCTTTATTTAGCATTTTTAAGCAAAGCGATTATTTATTTAGCATTTTGCGCGATCAAAACCAGCCAAACGGCTTCCCTGCACCTGTACTTACTCAATTAAAATATGTAAGTGACAAATATATAAAGTTTATTAACATTTCACTCATTTCGATAGTTAGCACATGGAATTCGCAAGCAATGCATACTAAACAATTCTTATAAGCAATTTTTAAGATTTCGACACTAATTCAAATAGCTTCCAACCAATTTTATTTAGTTAGAATGGTTTATTTATTCAATCGCTTATATTCAATTCCTTTTTAATCCAAACGAACCCCATTCATTTCAATTGATTTCAAAATCAATTTTTATTAAAGTCTCTTCACATATTAATTTATTTACAAGCCATACACCTGCATTTCACTCCATTTTAATTTAAATCCCATTCCCAGTTTGTTAAAATAATATCCAAGTTTATATTTAACTCATTTACACTCGAATTGGATTTATTTGCAACCCAAATCATTTCTATTTTAATCCAATTCCATTCCATTTGACAACATTTCCACTTACATTTGAGCATTCCCAATCCAAGTTGAATCTTATTTATAACCCGAGTTTATTTCGCAATTCAACTTCTATTTTACCAATTTAGGTTCCATTCCCATATCTCACCAACATATTCAATTTACTAGTTTCATTCAAAATCATTTCATAAATCTCGACAACAACCATTTCAATTTTATTTCCACTCTCTTGGATTTTATTTACAATTCAAACCATTTCTGTTTTAATCCAACTTCATTTCATTTCACTATATTTCAATCATATTTAATTCACTTAACACTTCCAAGTTGAATTTTATTTATAACTCGAGTTCATTTCTAACTTCATTACTAACTCACAATTCAACTTTCATTTAACCAATTCAAATTCCATTTCCATATTTCATTAACTAATTAATTATCAATTAGTTTATTCCAATTTTATACCCAATATTTGATTTTTATTTCAAAAATCACTTTAACTATTTTACTTGAGTTCAATCTATTTCATAATTCAAGTTTGGATTTTATTCATTTCCCAAACAAACAAAACAAATTTTATTTTGGGCTTATTTATTCCACTTCTAAATTTTATAAACTTATTTATATCCATACTTTCATCCATTTACAATCAATCCCATTCACATTTTACTTTTTTAACTCGGGGTTACACATTTTATTTAGCCAAGTATATATTTTTATTATTCCACAAACATTTTAAATAAGATTCTAGAGTTTAAACAATTTCCCAAAATTTCAAAATCACCTTTGAAATTAATCATATCCAAACTTCTTAGGTATATCCAATTATCCCTTTGAATTTTAAAACCAAACCCAGTTTTGCAAACAACTCCAATTCCAAACTTCAGGTAGCAATTTCTCTCTTGGAAACTCGAAAATGAACATCGATGATGCTGCAGTCATCACCGAAGTTATTTTCCAGCGACCGAAAGAGTTCAATGCTTTTATCTCTTTAAAACCCCTCCAAATATTTTTAAATTCCAAATCTTCCAGATTTCATATCCAATTCAAAGATATTTCCAAAACAATATCACTATTATTTCTCCAAAGCGTTTGAAAACCATTTTCAAACTCAAAGGAATTTAAACTTCCCAAAATTCCAAATTTCAATTCCATCCAATTTATATTCAAACATTACTCTGGAATTTTTATTTTCAATTATAATTCACATTTACAAATTCCATTTTATTACCTGAATTTATTTCCTTAACTTTGGTTATTTTAATTTCTAGTTAAATTTCCACAAAACAATGATAAAATTTTAATATTATCATTCCTAACATCCAAGCAACCAATAATTTACAAAAACTTTTCCTTTTACATCCGAAAATAATTTGGGGTAAAATTATTTCATTTACCCTATTTGAAAACCATACTGTGTCGGTTTATCTCATTCAAGAGTTTAGAAACCCCTATCGATGACATGGCGTCCCACATATCGACCAGAATCCATAAACACTCAACCGATAAAGCAACACAGTATAAAAACAAATTTTATATTCACTAACAAATACGCGCTCATATCTATTAATACACTCAAACTCATTCTAGAGTACTACAGACTCTATTTTTAAATGAGTAATCCCCACCAGAGCCAAGGTTCTCGCTTAACCTTCAGCTCTGATACCAACTGTGACAACCCGCAGTTCCGTACCCCTTGAATCGACACTATTCTCCAACATATCGACTCAAAGTGAACGGAAATACGAACCATTAGGGTTAAAGAAGAAAGAGGTAGAAGAAGAAGAAACAAAATAACAACAGAATCTACCCATCGCAGCGGAATAAAATATAATAGATAATAACTAATCTTTACAGAAAAGAAACTGTATCTGTTTATACATACATCATCCGAATACAACATCAGAGTACAATACAATCAACATCACAATTCAGGACAGTTATAATAACTTGTCCCACAAACAGAGTACACAGAATATACAACACAATGGAATATACATCAAGTACGAGTAATACGTCTCGCCATCCAGCTCGTCTCCTGAGCTCCACAGCATCCTATCCCGTATCTGTAATACTCGGTCTGACCCGAGCATTATAATAAAATAACACCCGAGTCAGTCTGGAAAACCAGCGTGAGAAAATACACTCAATTGGATTATTAAAGTTTTCAAAACCCTTTGAAATCAAAAGCATCTCGTAAGACCACGCCACAAATAAACATGTCGGGTTTTTACCTTACGATAGCCAAAACACTTTTACCAAATCAGTCTGATATTATAATAGTGTCTATATACAAATACTTATTCAAATAGCTGAAATTGTTACATGATTAAATTCCAGCATACTAGTCACAAAGTGGGTTCTACAATCAAAACCGTAAAGGCACATAGGGAGAATGGATTTCCAACTAATGACTAGGCACTGGGGTACCACCTGTCACAGTACGTGGCCTAGATCAATGTACCGAGGACCACGCCCGTTCCCCTGCAACACAAGGCCGGAACTACCCCTTACTGGATAATTCCGAGTAAGATCACCCCATGGTTGGGATCAGCAACCGCACCACTAAGCCGAAATAAAAGGGACATCTAGACAGGGATGACCTCACCCTAATGGGTGCTACCCACATAGCCTTGCTGCATAACCCCTGATTTTCAGTCATTCCCGGTTGATGAGGCTCGAGGCTAAGCGTTACCTTTATAGAACATTTCACTTAGAATGCTCACCGTCCTCCTGACGATGTTCTGAAAGCATTCATCAATACAAGTCTGTTCCGGGTCCGAACGGAACCGAAGGCACTATTCCTACTACATCCATTATGGAATCACCCTTAGGATTAGTAGCGACTAGCCCTTGCATTTCACTGTACCCTTTTCGATTCAAACTCGTTTCCCCATGAAACGTACAAACCGGATCGAAGTGGTTTTCGAGAAATAAATCTCGATCCCGGTCTCTTAGAAACGATCAGCGCATTGGCCAATATTGATAGTCGGTTATTTAACTATCAATTAACATCCACAAACAACCATCAAACATAAATAATTTCTCCCAAATTATTTATTAATCCTCACAATATCTTCACAAGATATATTTCCACTTTCAACCCCTTTGAAAATAGTTTTCAAACCACACTCTTCTCATGGAATAAATTCCCAAATATTTATTTCCACTGAAAACACCAAGTACATATACTTTAGATTTAAAATAATTTAAAACACTATATTATAAAATATACTTTAAAACATTTTAATTGAAGACTACTTTAATATTTTATTCAAAAATATATATACTTTAAGAATATTTAAAACAAAATTACTTAATATAAAACTAACTTTTTATCTTTAAACACAATACTCATTTGACCTTTAAATAATTACTACCAAAATAAATTTGGACAATACTTACTTTAAAATTTAAACATTTAAAAATAATAATTTTCTAAAACATACTTTTATAACAACTTTAAAAAATTTAACTTATACTTAAAAAATTTCTTTGAAAACGTACTTGGCTATCCAGGGAAATACACTTCTCTTTCACTTATTTTTAAAAATAAATCACTATTTATTTTTAAACAAATTTACCCATTCCTTAATAAATTTCCCCCTTGATTTATACTTTCAAATATCCTCTGATATATTACTTCACTTGTATAAACCCAGTTTATACATTTCATAGTCGCAACTTCCTTTTAAAATCCCAGTTTCAAACACTTAATCAATTTTCAAATTGATTTCCAAAATTAACTCCATTTAAAAATAAATTCTTTACTTATCCAATTTTATTTCAAAACCTATAAATTTCAGGGTTAACTTCCTTGTGATGATTTAAAATCTCACTTTAACTGATAATACAAATTTCCACATTTATTCCAAGATGCTTCTTTTATTTCTTTCTAAACCATTCTAAAATTCTAAATTCAAAAATAAATCTCTCATTCCTTTAAATAATATCTTTAAGTCTTTAAATTCATTATTTTCCCTTTTATTCAAAATCTCTTTTCCATACTCGGAATTTATTTACTAGAATTTAAAAATCCACCTTTCTTATTTTTTTCCAATCCATTCTTTAATTTATCCAAATTTCTATAAATATTTTACTTAAAATTTCTCTCTTTATTTTCTTTTCAAAAATCCAATCTATATATTATTGGTAACTCAGTATACCCAACTATATTCAATCAAACATCACATCCATCATTTCCAATTACCAATGTAATCTATCACAGATCACCAAATATATCATATCATAGAATATTAACATAATCTAAATAAATTTGAGGAATCTAGTTGGATCCCTCCAACCAGTTTCCCTGCATCCACAGATGTTAGCACAATATCAATTCCACTTCGAGGTAGAATATTGCGGTATATGGGTTTATAAAATATCATCCGCTATTATGCGGCGCATAGGGTCTCATCCGCTATATAATGCGGGAATCAATCACTCCAATATATACTATATACTACTATATAATATACCACATCCAATCACTTAAATTATTCAACCAAATATTTAAATTTAACCATTTAAATTTAAATATTAATCCAGAAGAGTGAGATTAACTCACCTTTGATTTTTATTTGCAATCCACTTCAATATTTCTTTGGTTTTCGATTTTTGACCTTGAATAAACAATTTATATAATTTTATTAATATTCGAAATAAATCGAACAATTCCATTTGCCATTTAATAATTTTAATTCAACTAATTATTTTATTTAAAACTGATACTTTTAATTTTAAACCAATTCTTCTTAACATTTAAAACATCTATTTTCATAATCCTATCCATATGTAAATTAATTTCTGTTTATTTTAAAAATGAGTATGCATATATGTATTTTTCAAACTGCACATATATTTAAATTAAATTAATTTAAGGAAAAAAATTTATTACCTAAATCATATCGGAAAAGAAAATCGAACAGTAACCCATCTAGCCCACTGCACTGCTATCCCCTGACATTGTCTACGAACTCGAGCTCGACTTCGACGTTGTTGCTTGAACTCAAATTGACGAACCCAAGACCGTGCTCCTCGTTGACCAATACACCTCGCCCCCACATCCCATCGTGAACCCAAACCCTAGCCGCAATGTGAAACCACCACCCACCACTCTTTTGCTCGCGCGCCTCGTCCCCCGTCACTACTTCACAATCGCCTACGCGTGCGTATCCACCTTCGGCCACCACGTTGAACGACTCGATTGATTCGAACTCACTCTTTCTGCTAATCGTGGTAGATGTTGAATTACGGAATGATTTGGTTTGAGGATGGACTCGCGATTCATATTATTATCGACTTGCGAATCTTAGAGTTTTGAGAAGTATTCGAATCAATTTCAAATGAGGAAAGGATTACGGTCTGTATATATTTTGTTTTATTTTATCTTCTTTTGTTTTGCCGACATTTTGTTAGGAACGAAATCAGGATTTCGTTTTAAATTTAAAAGATGAAGATATTTTTTTCTTCTCTGGCTTGAGTAAAAAAATAAAGAAATGAAGTGGACATCTGTATGCGATTTGAAAAGGCAGGAGGCACGTGGAAGTAAAGGCTATAGTGACAGGAAAAAGTTGTGATTGGGAAGGCAAAAGTACTGATGTAGATATAATTTCAACTGCAGTTGTTTAGTATAAATATATATTCAATTAAATTCAAATTCAAATTCAAATGCAACTTAAAATTTCAAACTCCTATCGAGGCGTGCCGCTAGGCGTATATAATGTTATACCCCTATTTCGAATGCAATGGAAAAGGTTTCGAGTCCTAATTCGATCGTATGGAGAAGATAGCTTTTTGGACCCAGTTTATATTGAATTTTTGATATAGATTTCAGCGCGTTTATATATCGTATGATCAAACGACAACTCCAAACACTACAAAATTTGAAATCCGATAATAATACAATATTACGGATCCAATGAAACTGGTTTCGTTGAATTCCGAGACCGTGCCTCGGAAGGCTATTTTTAAATATCAATTTAAACGATAAAATTTCAAAACTTAACAAAACACTTTTTAAATTCAATTTTAAAAGTTCTATCACCTTCAGTATTATCAATATGAATTTTCCAAGCCTTCAAACTATTTTTAACAAGCTTAAGACTCCAGATTCAACATTTTACCCAACTCCAAATCATTTAATTTAATAATTAAATTACCCAATAAATAGTGATATTTGAAATTCAAGTAAAAAGTTTACTTTTGAATATTTAAAATCAATTAAATATTCCAATTTCAAATGTCCAAAATTCTGGGTCGTCACATTGAGAAATTGAAGGAATACATTTTAGAAATCTTTTGGAAAATGATTTTTGAGATAATAAAACTAATGAATTAAAAACTTACTAAGGATTAGGTGTGGACATTAAAGAAAATAAATGTGTATTATAACTTGAGTAGATTAGCATGTTGTGTGACATATTCCCGTGCATTCTAATGATTTGATTGTGCTTTTTTGATTGCTTGCATCATAGTAGTGCCAAACAAAAATAGAATGGATGGTAAAATGTAGTTACTCCTATATTAACCATGCTACTAAGTGAGACTTATATATTATAACAACATACTCCATGTTGGTAGATGTTATACGATTGTTCAAGCACAACAGTTCCATGCAGTCCGGGTCAAAAGTTTATTTAGCCTCTGATTTTATACATATCACTGTAGTGGAGCATATAGATAGGAGTTTCTAACTCGTATTGTTGTTATCTACATTATATGTTATATATGTTATGCATGGTATTTTATAGTTGAACTCTGTGATGTAGGAAAGGAGTAGGAGAGTGTGTAGTTATGAGTTTCTTTCCTCATTTTATTGACATTTACTTTGTATCAGTTATATATTACGGATTTTTGTTATTATCATATGTTATGTACATGTGCCTATTCTTTGATCTAGAGAAGTGCAAGGTCAGGTTTGATTTTAAACCCTCTCTTGGGTTGGTTAATAGGTAGAAAAAAGAACTACATGTGCTTGATCCTGTAATCGCAGCAGGCAGTCACATTGGTATCCTCCATCCAATCTATATATTGTGTTTTTGTGTTTATATTTGTATAATGAGATACATGATATGTTAATGTTGATTACTGCTTTGGGAGAACAGTGAGAAGCACCGCCATGAGAATTGGTATTAATATTATATTATGTGATAATTTAATGTACGTCAAATTAAATTCAAAAACTATACACCGCTCTAGTAATTATTATTGACCATGTACCTTATCACATCTTAGCTGGTTATTTTATAAGTCATATTATATCTTGCTATTGTATTGGGTAGTTAAATTGTTTTTTCTAGTCTAATACTCATTTTTCTGTATTTAAACAGGGTAGAAAATGGGGCGTCATAACTTATAAGGCTCACAATTTGAGCACTAATGACAAGCAAACAACTCTTAGTGGTTCTTACCAATCAATTATAAGAAAATGAACAAAATCTAATATCCTCTTATTATAATCCTTTAGATAACAACATATGTGTTTGGACGAAGGCGATAAAAGCAACGAGCACTTATGCTTGCGAGACAGAAAATGAACTCCGATGAATCTAGAAGCGATGAATTATAGGAGGAAGAATTATATCCTATATTATGACAAAAAGAAAAAGGAAACAGGAAAAAAAAGAGGAAGTAAGAAAAACATTGGTATTTTTTGTAGAATTCATTAAGAAATATTGGATCTTAGAATCCATTAAAAGCTCAAGAAGAAGGCGAATAGAGGCATCTGAGGAAATAGGAATGGTGGTAGAATTTCTAGACAGTAAGAATGACGTGTGTTTTTAATATTGATATTTCACGTGATAGAAAATGGAATAGGAGGAAGTTAAAGATGAATGGACACACCTCAATTATAGATAGGTAGATGTGAAACATGAAAGTATATAGAAGTATGATGTTCAAATTTACCTACAAATTCTAAATTATTTAGGATGAGAATAAATAAGGCGAGAGAGATAAATAATTGATTCATATTCAATTTATTATATAATAGTAAAGACTGACAGATACTTGTATTTTCCAAATCTAATGTAGAAATTCAGATTTCAGGAAAGGACTTTGGTATAAAGCTTGCGTCCAAGGGCTGAACCGTGCATATGAAGCTCACATATAAACTTTCGACGGTGGCAACTTGATGACGATTTAGTGTCGAACATCAGCTCAATGTCAAATTGTATTAACGTCCGCGTTAAATGACATAGTATGAACCTGTAATTTTTATTTAACCAGTCATTTGAGCATCTCCGTTAAGTGATTACATTCTACAAATTGTAATATGTAACCCATAAACTCCTTCAAATACGGGGTTACATTTTGTACTTGGTTGCATTTTCAAGGAGAATGGTTCATGATTTGTAATCATGATGGGCGCTAGTTGACTAACTGCCCAGCAACCAAACACTTATTTAATAGGCACATGGTATTAAGCGCCTATTCAATATAAGCCTATTGCTCGGTAGCTTGTAACAACCCGCCTCGAAACAGGCCTAAATCCTAATCCAAGGTCCATCGAAACTTAGACCCATTCCAAAGCTGTCTGTTGGTTGGTAAAAAGAACAATATAGAGCTATTTATCTATTCATTCAGAATTCACAGTGTAAGGATAAAATATAATAGCATAAAAAATACCAATTTTATTGCAAATTCCATATGTCATAAAACCATAACATAATGTCAACAATATTACATCATCTTGTTCAAAAATACATTTTTAAACTTCAAATTGGTACATCGAAAAATAGCATAAATAGATAACTAGACTACTACCACAAGCTCCTCTCATTTTCATTTCCATCTTGATCATCATCTCCTTCCTTAACTTGTGTTGTAATGAGGAGGGAATCAAAACAACAGTGTCTTGTGAATAGAAAATCTCGAGCCTTTCTATATCAGTACTTGGGCAGTAAAATTTAAATAAGGATATGTCTTTCGCATTTTAACTATATTCAAAATCATTAAATACTTCATATAAGGGAAAGAGGCGGGCCCTCAAACAACCAATTAATGCCTTCAATCCTCGAAGCAGGATTACCCATAATCAATAACCCATAACAATCGTTATTAATGTCTACCAATGCAAGAGATAGAACCCAAGCCACTTAATACCTTTTAATGGAAAATAGGCAGACTCCGACCATTTAAGACCTTAATCGAAGTAAGCCCCCATCATTTAATACTTATTCCCAAGATAGACTGCACACAGGTCTCTATCTAGCTGACATTGCACAGAAATCTCTTCAGACACTTAATACTTCAATTGAAGCGGACCTTTCCAAGATATCCTCAATCATGCCTAAACTAAATCCCGACCATTTAATACTTCATACAAGGGAAAGAGGTAGACCCTCAAACAGCCACTTAATACATTTAATTCCCCGTATTAGCTCCTTCGTATTATGACAAGTACCCCCACGAAGACGTCTCACATTAGTCCAACAATTCGTAGGAACTGGTAGACATATTAACTGGGCAGATTCACCTTACAGAATTGAGATTAACCTCACGTCATTTATAGTTACTTATTATAGTTGATGTCTCACAACAGCCCCATAGTCACACTGTTGGTAGCTAGATTAGCTAGGTAAACTTCTGTGTGCTTTTGACTGACCTCGCATCCTTATAACTTAGTCATATATCATACACTCTCTAAGTATATTATCACACATCTCATCGTATTAATTGTTTAGGCCTTATAAGAAATCCTTCTTATTTCGCCTAATTAATTACTTTCCTAAGGGAGATTTAAATAACAATTACTAACCTAATTAATTATGTAATTAATACGTTACAATTGTGCATTATTTACGTTAGTTTACACACACACACATATTAGGCGTGCGGAGATTACGCCCTAAACTAACGTTCAAATATGAAATCTTCCAATATTATACAAGTCTCATTTCCACAATAGCATTAATACCATTTTTACCATAAATCCAATGTTCCAAAATCAAATCAATAGACTTGTACTTAGAATCCAATTCCAGCTTATATTAAAACAATGGAGTAAAACAACAATAATGACAACTTACAGTTTAATAGGTTTTACGCTTTATTCGAACCCTTTTTACATAAAATTAGACCATGGAATTTTTATTCAATTTGTAAAAATAGGCAGTGCAAACAATGAGTAAGAATTCATACTTTACACACCATTCCTTAATCAAATCCCTTAATCAAATCCAAAGAAATAGAATAAGAAGTAGAATAGAAGGTAGATACATATATTGCAAAATCCACAAAAACTCCATTATTCTAATACAAAAGATAAGATTCCAACCTAAGAATTGACGTTTCGCTTTGGGGAATTTTGGGGATTTTTAATATGATGTTTTCATAATCCAAAAGTTCTCAAGGCATATATCAAATTCAAACTACACTATTCAATTATTAAAATAGAAAAAATAAGATTTCCACTCACAGAGGTTCTTAGCTTTGCCTTCTCTTAGATTTGGCACGCCTTCAGTGAACACTTTTAAATCTCTTCTTTTCATATATATAGTAAGGGATTTGTATATATGTTATTCAGAAAATTAGAGGTTTGGAGGAGAAGTGGTTGAGAAAATAACAATAAAAAAATACATACATAAGATTTCTTACCTGAAACCTTAATAGAGTTTTCTGAATCTATGAAAAGATGAACTGACAGAGCTTCACTAATATTCTCAAAATATTGTGTGAATAAAAGTGAGGGAAGGCTCTTATTTATAGTGGTTGGAACGCACTAAAACGTCAGATTTAAGTTGATTTAAAATTATAAAATCTGGTACGTTAAAATAAACTAACTAAACCCTAGCCGCCATTTACAGGCAGTGGTCGACCGCCGCCTTCCAACCATTCGACTGCTAGCTATTGACCGGTCATGGATAAGGGGTCGACCGCCACCCTTGTTGAGAATATTTTGTTTGTCATTGATTTCTTTTTATTAAATTTCTTAATTGTAATTTAACGTAACGTTAAATTTAATGTTTGCTTAACCTCCAAGTATAATTACCGTTAACTTTTGAATTTCAAATTTGGAAATTAGTTATTTATTTGAATTTGAACTCTATTTAAATTATTTTAAACCTGGAAACTTCAAACATCCATAACTTCTTCGTTTGAGCTCCGTTTTTAGCATATTACATATGAAAATTGATCAGAATTTCACCACAAACGCAAGGTACAACTTTCATGGTCAAATTCCAACTTTTGCATAATTTGCATTTTTGCCTATCTTATTTAAATTAAGTTATCCAATTTATTTATTTATGGTTGATTTTAATACGGTTCCATTTTCATAAGTGAGGCTATGGTTTTTATGTTGGCTCGCCAAGTCTATCACAACCCTCCTTCTTTATCCTGACTTGGGACAGGCTGCTTAGAGAACTACACAAGTGGAGCTCATTTATGTTATCAGTTTTAGATTATAGGACTGGTGAATAGGAACCAAAGATGTAGTGTTTGGTCTTCGGTCCTATTACTATTACTACCATTATTACTATTAGTATTATTATTATTATTATCAAGGTTTTTTTTAATTTCTTTATCTATTTTTATTTTTATTTTATTTTTATTTTAGTTTATGTTTTATTATTATTATTTGTTTAATTATTTTACATTATTTTATTTTTATCTTTATTTCTATTCTCAACTTATATATATATCTAATATTGCTATTATTATTTTTAAATTAACTTTTTCATTTAGTTTTGGGTTCCATCTCTAGCCGACTCCAACTTATTTGGGAATAATGGCTATTGTTGTTGTTATTTATGGTTGATTTTACATGGTGTTACATTCTCTCCCCTTAAAAGGATTTTGTTTCCTAAATCTTCCCAAGGGGTGAATAGAGTAACGTGCAATAAATATCCATTTTATACAGTCAAATTATCTACGCAACCATCTACTCAACCAAAAGTGCAATGTGATTATGTACTGCAGACAAACTATAAATGAGGTCAATCCTAGCGTGAATGTGTGATCGTGGCATATAAGTATGTACGCAAGCACCCTAAATATGCAAAAATTTCTACATGAGTGCAAAGTGATAGTGAAAAGTGTAGCAATCATCTCCCACCATCCCAACCAAAACCTAATTTTGGAGAGGAAAGTTTATCAGAGAAAAGCTTAGGACAAGAAGTCCTTATGCTTCCCATTGGATTTTCTCCCCATTGTACTCGAACCAACCTAACTACTTTATTGCGGAGCTTCCTAGTTCTGTGCTCCACAATGTGTCCAGTGGCACGGGATGTTGTTGGCGCCATCTCAATATCCCCTTATTAATTAGCTCTACCACAATGGCTATGTTGTGAAGGTATTTTCTCAAATGCAAAACGTGAAAAACATCATGGAATCTTGCCAATTTATCCGGTAACTCCGCAAGTTTTCTATTTTTCCAAAATTGGGAAAGGCCCAATATATCTTGCCGCCAACTTTTCCTACTTTCCAAATCTTACAACCTTCACATACTGTCTAATCAATTATATCTTTCCAAAGTCCTACGAATTAAATATGGTCTAACTAGAATTTTGTCGGTGGTTTCCCACCAAAAATTTAGCGATTTACATGGCCTTCTATAAAGCGCTTCAAAGGATGCCATACCAATCGTAGATTGGTGACTATCATTATACCACATTTTACTAAAGGTAAGTGCTACTACTAGGGTCCACCAAAGTCCATGATGCAAGCTCTTAACAAATCCTCCAAGGTCATATTCACTCTTCCAATTTGTCTGTTAGTCTGCAGGTGATGAGTGGTGCCAAGTTCAACGAAGTTCCTAAAGTTATCTGCAATCTCCTCCAAAATTCGTTAGTAATTAATGTGTTTCTATCAGTAACGATGCTAACTAAAATTCCATGAAGTCAAATCTCCTCCTTAATATAAATCTGTGCTAGAGACGGTGCGGTCTTATTGCTCCTATTGGAATATTCTGCTACCTTCTTCTTCATCCTTATCCAATAGAAATTCTCTTCTCAGCCATATTTTATCTCTTTCTTGAATGGTGACATTCTACAAGCTAGAATTTATTTTTCCTGAAATCCTAAAATTTCTGGTATTGGACCATTATTTTATTTCTAGTTGTTAACTTAATTCCCTCATTAACTTCCAGTCGTATCTACAGTTCATCGCTAGTTAAATTTCCCTACAAAATTCCTTTATTTATGTGGTTTCTAAATAGACATATATTTATCAAGCGTTTTAATTTCACCATAAAATCAACACAATGATAAAAATATGGACATATCTTATACCTTATCTTACGTTATCCAATAACTAAGAGAGACAACAAGCGATTACAATCCAAAAACTCTACAAGAAAATTTCGTCAGATGTTGCCATTTATCATCAACTGCTGTAAATGGTATTAAGGTCTTAACATCCCTTATTGAATTAAGATGGAGATTCCTAATATGTCATTTCACTGTTGCTCGCTTTCTTTAATTTTCCTTCTTGGTTTCTAATAAATGAGGTCCATTCATTACTTCGGTTAATATATCCATAAAAATTGACCATTATTGCCAAAATTGGACCATCTCTATTCGATCCTCGTTTAATCCCTTTAACCTTTACAAATTTCAAAATCCATGTATTACTCCGATTCAATTCTTCCATAAATGCCATATTAAATTTCCTTAATTAGTCCTCATTTAGTTCCGTTTAACTCTCACTAATTTCAAATTTATTTTCCGTTAAATTTGTAATCAATGTCCATAAATCTTACTGCGTATAAATCGTAAATTATGTAATTTATATATTTATTTTTATCTTTAGTCGTGAAGCGCAACTATGCGTGTATGTATATTTCTAATACTAATTTCTAAACTAGAACACTTATTTTTCTAAACTAGAACACTTATTTCCATATTTTTAAATTAGAGCTATCCTTAAGAAGGATTATCGTTATAATCTTCCATAAATTAACCAAAAATGAGATTTTTGCTTTGTTTTAGATTACAATGGATTATTTCTTTGTTTTATTGAAACGGACAGTGTAAACTATGGAAAAAATATTCATATCTTACACATCTCTTTCCATTTTTGGTACAATCCTTGTTAATTCAAACAATGCACTTTTTTACATATTTTGCAATTAGATAATTTACGGAAATTTCACGAAAACCACTCCAAAATCAAAATATAGAAATTTATATTATACAGACAACCTAATTTACAATCCAATTACAGATTTGGAATATCTTAACAACTTTACACCTTATACAAATAAAGGTTTGAGACTGATTCCAAATTTCCAGATCATGTTGTACATACATTCTCATTTTATTCATATACTAAAACTTTTAACATGTCTTATCGAGTTAATGATCACTATCCACTCCATATTAAAATAAGTTGGTTTAGTTCACATAATTCTTTATAAAAATAAAATTTCACAAAGATGAAGTGCCAAATCTAACATCTTTACCCTTGAAAATATAACTTAGTGACCTTTATCAAAAATTCAAAATTGCTTAGTTCCAAAAAGGAGTAAAATAATTTTCATTCTCAAATACTTTCTACATCAGAGATTTGTTCTTTAAAAGTTGGACTTTTCATTCATGATATTCAAAAATTGATTGGTTTTCAAAAAGGAACTATGAAAATTTTTCCCTTTTTAATGACTTCCAATAATAAATTCTTTCTTCTTTTGAAAGTAGGTTTTTTAACCCAAAACATTCAAAAACTCAATTATCACACCATTCGTTTCAATTTTTAAAAAACATCTTGTATGACTTTAAACAATGAAAAGTGGAGTAGACAATGATAACTTCCATTCTATCATTTTCCTCTTATATAATTTATAACTAGATCACTAATCATACTTTATATTAATCCCTAATGTCGTTACTATATATGTCAGCTATTATCCTCTGCAATTCCTTACACGACCTTATCGAACATTTTTAACCTTCAATTCTTTCTATCATATTTCAATCAAGTGTAGTTTCCATTTATATGCCCTTTTAGAAGAATTTTAAGGAAAATAACTTCCAATTTTATAAAGCAGAAAAAATTATTAATCCTAACCTATGTTCTACTTTACTTTTTTTTTTAAAAACGAAAAGTCTCTTTATCAAATATCTTTAGACGAAAAACTTTTTGGCTCAATAAATTTTAAACTAAGAATTTCAAGAATGCAAAAATCATTGTTAAGTTAGAAACTTTCAACTCAACTGGTTTATAAATTATGAATTTTCAAATTTCTTGCTCTTTCAAAATAACAACTTCCAAATTTATAAAGTAAAAAAAATTATTGTGTCCAACATATACCCTATTTTGCATTCATTTCAAAAATGAATAACCTAGAAATTGAAAAATGTTTAATTCAACTAACTAAAATTCCCTTTTTTTCAATTCTTTAAATCATCAAATTTACAATTTTTTATAAAGTTTATCCACCATTTTGTTTCTAAAATGTTCCACCGTTATTTTAAAATTACATCCTCTTCCCAACTTTTCACAAAAACAACTGGTAGCATATTTCCAAACCCGACTAAAATCACTTTTTTTCTATAAAAAAAATTCAACTTATGATACATAAGATTTTCATTTAATAATCCTCTGAAAATCCATTTTAAAACATTTAAAGGAACTCCCAGTAATCATTTTGTCAAATTCTTTCTCATGGAGGTTAAGTTTTAGAAATTGACTTTAATTGTTCCATTTGAGCTTTCCTACTCAAACTCTAAAGATCTATCTTTTTCTGGTGATTAATGTATACATTCTTATGGAAGCTTGATTCACTCCTCCTTCACATCTTCCTTCCGGATGTTAATAAATATATTGCCTTATAATATTTAATTACTACCTAACATGATGTTTGCTATTACTATAAATGTTAATTGTCCGTAATAAATGGTTATAATTCTAATGGACAATTCTTAAAAACATTTATTTTATTCATTCTGATTTCACCTGTTATTTCTTTCTTATCTCTCCATAATTATTGCATTTATATCTCTATTAAATTCTTGTAACTTCCTATTTATTCCACATTTATTGCCTCATTAATCTTGGAGTTACAACCTTTTCCATTTACGTTTTCTATTCTTACTATTTATTAGGCAATTTATGTAAATATTCTAATTACACCTAACGTGAACATTATTGATGGGTATTATGTTTATAGAGTTCACAATTATAAGGAAGTCAAGGTTAACATAGGAGTCAAGTACCATTCAGCTTATGAGGTGCATCTATATGTTGTGTTCATGCTCTTCTTAGTCCAATCCTTACGATAGACCTACATCCCGTGGGTAATCAAAGCAGGAGTATAAATTTTACTTTACTTATATTTTTTTCTAACTCATAGTTACTTCGCCCATCATTTCAGAATATGGTCGCAACTACTTCTATAGTTGGAATTTACAGAGTTAGGCTTATCTTCAAAATAAGTATATATATTTATATATAGTAGGGACTTTTTGAAAAATACTTTCAAAAATAACAAATATGCCACTCATACGTATATTTTTCCCCATTGATCAGGGAAACCTAGGCTTAGATACCAAATGTGTAATGACCCAGATTTTTGAACGTTTTATAATTAAATATTGGAATTATTTAAATATTCAAATCTTGGATTTAATTCAGATAAAAATGATTTCAAAAGCTTATGTAAATTTAGTTTAAATAATATATGGTTATTACTAATTTTAATTTACGATAAAAGGGATTAAACTGGTTTAATAATAATTTGTTTTATACACGTGAAATTATCATTCCGGGACACTGTCTCGAATTTTGATGAAACTAGTGCCATTGGATTCGGAATAATGAATTGTTATACGCCGTCGACTTTCGTGACAATCGAACGTGATGTGTGGTCGTGAGAGCTCGAAACGCATAACAATTTATTTTAGGAATTAAATATAGTATAATTTGATTTTAAAAGGTAACTTCTATATATGATGAAATTAGGTCCCGATACTAGTTCCATTGTGTTTGGAATGGGAGTAATTAGCTAGGAACGTCAATGAGCACGTCTCGTTTGGAATTCGATGTTTTAGGGGCGAATAGTATTTTAAATCTTCTGTATAAGGACGTCACCTCTCTCCCACTATCCTGAAACCCTAACCCTAGCCATCAAATCCAATGGCCAATATTGCTTCGACAACTAGAGGTCGTTTCCGACGAAGTGACAAACAGGAGAAAGGTGCGGCAAGGCTAGGGAGTGCATCGATAGTGGTGGATGGGGTTGCGGTGGAGTGTGGCAACGAGGATCTGGAGTTGAATGTGGGAAATGTTTTGGGCTAGATCTCATGAATGGCGGCAAGAGGGGGGAGCCGATGGTGGCATAGGGTGCTGGAGGTAGGGCGACCTTTGGTGAACGTGCGACGGTGGCTGGAGGCCTAGGGCGGTTGCGGCATGCAAGAGAACAATGGCGTCAAGGGTTTAAATTCACGGCCAGGGTTATGGGAGAAGGTAATCAGGGTTTAATTACTTAATAAATTAGTTAATTATCATTTAATTAATCTCTATATGTTCTAACGATCGTATCTTGCTCATATGAGGTCCGATCGAGGCGCCGTTTTCACCATTGCGTTCGTATCGAGATTATCTACGCAATGGAGTTGGATTCGTCAAGTTTGGAAGTTATTGGAATTTTAGTCAAAATCGAACGACGTTCAATTTTGGATTATTCGGAAATGCGAAAGTGTTCACTAGAGCTTGGGCGATTTTTACTCACTAGTTGATTATATCTTGTTATATGTATGTATGTATATATATAATTTTTTTGTATTAAAAATATAAACTGTATAAGAGACTGCAAGTTATTACTTTTGGACCCTGCCTTGTTTTGTAAAACAAGTGATAACATTATATTGGAGTATAATCTCCTTTTGATTCTATAAAACATGTATCGTGGCCCACACTACTTGTTTACATGTTTGATATTGCTTTATGGAAAGTGATAGTATGTCATGAATGTTAGAAACGATATAGTCGTTATAAACGTGCTTTGAAATCCCTCATATTTTGACATATGTTAAATTGGAAAAATTGGAAAATTTGTGGAAATGTATATGTACATATCTATTGGGTTGTTCTACACACATTTGGGCATGTTTAACATAAAAGGAACTGGTTTGGACATTTATGGAAATTGTAAATGGTAGAAGCAAAACGGCCTTGGATGCACTTTGAAATCGTTGTGATCTGCGATTTAAAAGTTAACTTTGGAAGACATCCTAGGGCTTATTCATATTTATAATATGTACTATTAACCTACTTATTATCGGGAAAATACCAAGGTTTAAATATATTTCTAAAAATCATTTATGGATATATATAAAGTGATGGTTTTAAATTATAAAACAGAGTTTTTATACGGTTTTAAATAAAAGGTTTTAAAATATAGTATAAGTATTTTAAAAGTATATTTTAGTGTATATATGGTTTTAGAAGTTATTAAAGATTTTATTAAGAAATAAAAGGATGTTATATTATAATATTTTACAAATGGTTTATAGTATTTTATTAAATATCTTTGTTTTATAAATAAATTAGTATATGTAAATACCTATCATTTTAAAGTATTTTAATATATTTAGAAGTTTTAAAAAGGAAATTTGGTATTTGTAAAAGAATTTAAAAGGAGTTTTGGGATTATAACACTTATGTTATAATAGACTGTTTTGTAAAATTGATTAAAAAGGTATGTTACCTTGCTTAATAAAGGGAGAAGTATTTAGAGCTTTAAATAGATGTTTCAAAGTTAAAGGCAAGTATAAGAGTGATTTTTGGGTATATAGTATCAATGTTTGTGCAACATCTATTTTAACCCATTTAACTATACTTAACTTTGAAAAGTAATTAGATCTTTAAAATGGAGTTTTAAAGATAATGGAATAGTGAAGTGTTTTGGGGTTTATCGTAAACAATGTTTGAGCAACATATGTTTTTAAACCCTTGGATAATATTTTAAAGTGGTAAAATATTATTAAATGATTTGGCTAAATACTTAGACCTTTAAAATGGAATTTTAAAGAGAATAACAAGTATAAATTGGTTTCGGGTTTGTTGTGGCAATGTGTTAGTAACGTTCGGCTATAACATATTTGATTTTACTTGTAAATGCAAATGAATCTTTGGAAAGAATGTTTCTGAAAATAATATAAGTATGGAATGGATTTGGGTTTATTGTGACAATGTGTTAATCACATTCATCTTTAACCCTTTTTGATTTGACATAGAAATGTAAATAGTCTTTAAAAGGATAATTTGAAGATAAGCAAAAGCGAAATGGTTTTGGGTTATATAGCGATAGTGTTTTAGTAAAATGTGTCATAAACCTTTTGAAATGATTTCTGAAAATACTTAGATCCTTAAAATGGATATTTTGAAGGAAATAATAAGTAATGGAATCTTCTAGGAAAAGATACAAAACGAAAGATTAAAGCAATAAATCTTGCTAAAGGTATATGAATATACTTATATCGTTTGAGATAAGTATATGAATACTTTCGAGAGTATTAAAATGTATTGAAAATGAACAATAGAATTTAATTAAATAGTAAAGTTCAATTAACAAACGGAGTTCATTTATAAAAGGTTACTGAGTAAAAATGAGTTTTACTAATAAAAGGGGAATTTAATTAACAAAGAAAGATTAATCAAAAAGGGGAATAGAAGTTGTTTATACGAATTGATCACGCTTATGTGTTTCGATCGTGCTTTGTGTGTTACTTACTTATGGATAGTATATTGTGACAATGTGTTAATCACATTCATCTTTAACCCTTTTTGATTTGACATAGAAATGTAAATAGTCTTTAAAAGGATAATTTGAAGATAAGCAAAAGCGAAATGGTTTTGGGTTATATAGCGATAGTGTTTTAGTAAAATGTGTCATAAACCTTTTGAAATGATTTCTGAAAATACTTAGATCCTTAAAATGGATATTTTGAAGGAAATAATAAGTAATGGAATCTTCTGGGAAAAGATACAAAACGAAAGATTAAAGCAATAAATCTTGCTAAAGGTATATGAATATACTTATATCGTTTGAGATAAGTATATGAATATTTTCGAGAGTATTAAAATGTATTGAAAATGAACAATAGAATTTAATTAAATAGTAAAGTTCAATTAACAAACGGAGTTCATTTATAAAAGGTTACTGAGTAAAAATGAGTTTTACTAATAAAAGGGGAATTTAATTAACAAAGAAAGATTAATCAAAAAGGGGAATAGAAGTTGTTTATATGAATTGATCACGCTTATGTGTTTCGATCGTGCTTTGTGTGTTACTTACTTATGGATAGTATACGGGATTTAGTTCCTGTATGCGATTGTCCTCATTATTATCAAATGACCAAATTCGTTGGTTCAACCTTGGAGAGACCGGGATCGGTAAGTGTTCTACTTATTGAAAACCACTTCGAGGCTGAGACCCATGTTCTATCTCTTGGAAGTGGATATGTTCAATATGATGGAATCTTTGTGGAGATTCGAGATTCATTTTAAGATGCTCGAACACATGTAGTTGTTTGTGATCTATTTAGGATGTGCGAATCCAGGTGTGGTTCCGAGACCTAGTTAAGTATGGGAATCCATGTGTGGTTCTGAGATCATTTGAGATATGGGAATCCCTGTATGGTTTTGAGTTCTGTTAGAGTGATGAAGACTATTGTGAAAGAGGTCGAACGTGACATCGACATCAAATGGCTAAAAACAGAGTAGGATGCACAGCTTGGGGTTTTGCAAACCCAAGATAGGGTATATTAACTCTATATCTAGAATATACTTATTGATATGTTGCGCACGGGAGTTGATGGTACTTGGTTCCAGTTGTGTCAGTTCGCTCGTTCGGACATGGGCTAGCTATGTTTACCTTATGATATATTTTATCTAGAGATATACAATGCTCGGAAGGTGTTTTTGTTCCTTGTGCATGGAGTTTGGATTCGGCTTTCGCGAAGAGATCTCCGTGGCAATCCATTATGTGAACGTCCCTTATCGGATTTGATTGTACTCCTATTATGTTGGAATGCAATCAATATAACCATTTCAACTATGATTAATATTTATATTCTACACCCTAGACATTATTATAGTATCACCAGATTCTCTATAAATGGTTCATTATCATAATGTAAAAACCCATCCGTGTTTATTGGCGGCGTGGTACAAGATACCCTTATTTTGAAGGGTTTTAAGATATAACAAATCTATGTGATTTGAGTTTCTCACGCTTTACCAGACGTATCCGGGTATTATTTTCTTAATGCTAGGGTCAGCTCGAGTATGTTTCCAAATTAGTTGTGGTCCATCGGAACTCTTAGAGAGGAGCTGGATGATTTCCACAAGAGGAGCTGGATGATTTCCTACCATACTTTATTTCCACTGCATTACTTGACTTGTTTCGATCATCATTTGTGAGGATAGGTTGTTATAACTATACAGGCTGATGATAGGTTAGTTTTCTTTGATTGATGTATGTATATAAAGGTTTTCTTTTTGGTAAAGACCTTTTGAGACATTATATATTATCGTTTCGCACAGGAGGTTATGATATTGTGCTCTCTTCTTTCTTTTTCTTTTTCTTTTTATTTTACCCTAACAATTCGTCTTTCCGGCACTTGGGTGCTTAGCATGTGAATATCGTGGATGTATTGGTGTTGAAATTCGGGGGTCGAAAAGGTGGATCGTTACAACTGGTATCAAAGCTAAAGGTTAAGCGAGAACCTTGGCTTTGGTGGGTATAACTCATTTAGAGATAAGGTAATGGAATGTCTTATTATAAGTTGAGTGTATATATACGAGAGTGCGTATTTGTTATTGTTATAAAAAAAATTTGTATTATGTTGATTGGTTTGTAGAGTGGCGTATGGATTCTGATCAATACAAGTTGTTATCGTTATTAATAGGGATCTCTAAACAGTTAGACATGGCAAACCGACATGGTATTGTTTTCCAAATTGGTAAATGAAATAATTTCACCTTGGATTATATTTTATATATAGAAGTGATTTTCATAAATTAATATAGTTATTTATGATGTGTCTGTTTATTAGAAAATGATAACTATTATTATCATTTGTTGTTTGATTTGCGTGTTCAACTAGTTTATGAGTAGTTTTGCCTTTTCACTGCATGGATTGGGTATATAGTGATTGTGGGAACATTGAGACAAACATCTTGTGAATTAAGTTTCACAGTTTGACTATGAGGCGTTCGGTAATAATGTTGGGTTAAAATTTGATTTTAACAAAAGTTGTTTATTATATACTTTGAGAAAGAAAGGTATTTTGGAATAAATATTTGAGAAATGATTATATATAAGAAAGTGTCATATATAAATATGGTTTATAAGTATAGTTATAAATGTGAAAGGGATTTAAACTGAGAATTTGAGAACTTAAATCCCAGTGTTTTGGAAATCGGTTTTCTAAGGTTTTGGAAAAGAATACTAGTATTATTTGGGAGTAATATTTGGGAATTGGTATATGGGATTGACATCATGGTACTTAGTAATATTTACAAAGTATTTGATACCGTTTTGGAAATGATTTTGGTTAAGTCCGAAAGGCATGGTTTTGCTGTACTAAACTCATTTTATCGCTGGAAAATGATTCTGATGATGACTGCAGCATCATCGGCATTTATTTTTGAGTTTCAAAGTAGGGGATGCTACAGTAGCAATTTACTATGGATTTGTTTTAGGAAAACATATTTTGATTTAAATATCAGAAGTATGGTTTGTTATACAAAAGTTATAAGTATATATTATTTCGAAATGATTTGAAATGAAATCGAGTGTTTAGTTCTCAAGTTTTCAATTAAGATACTTATGGACACATATAGCTTATGCATTGGGGTAGGTTTGGTTGTGCATCTTGTTTGATCTGTTGATCATTAGTTTTTCATTTGCTAAAATGAAATTGAAATTTTCGATGATTTTGGACAGTCGAAACTTTGGAATTTGTGTAAGAAATTAAATCTAAGTGTTTTGTGAAAAATATAAAGATAAGTTTATATAACACTTGAACTTAGTAGATAATAGAATTTGAAACTAAGTGTTTATAATAGTTAAGTTTTATATAACGCGTGATTTGGAGAGATAGTGAACTTAAACAAGTTTTAAATTGATTGCATATTTATGTTAAGTAAAATGAATTAAATATTTTTCTATATACTCTAAGGATATAGTAGAGTATTATAGAAGAAGAACTTAAGCTATAAAATGCTTAATAACTTGAAGTAAAATTTATGAAATGATTCATAAGTGGTTTTAGTATTAAGTAAGACATACTAAATGAAATTGAATGTGAATTGAAATGAAAAGCAATTGGTGTAGTTAAGGAACCAATTAAATAGAGTATGTGAGTTGTACGTAGATCATTTTATTTGCTTGGTAGTTCTTGATCTAGGATTCGAGTACATGGATTTCGAGGTGATTCACACCAGTCCGTGATAGGATTTTTCACTCGATTCTTGACGGCAAATACTTGATATGGATTTTTGATATGATTCTGAAGTTTTCCATAATATTATATGGCTATGTAAGAAGAACAGAGATTTATAATCAAGGAACGGGATCGGAGTCCGCACTAGGGAAGTTAAGTGAGATATACTAATTCGAAAGTGGAGTTTATGCGATCGGGTTAGTGATCGAAGTTGATATTGCGTTGATATATGTATATCATACGGGTTTTGGTATAATTATATGATATGTGTGTTGGTTTGTGGAGTGTTTGGGGGATGACTCTTTGAATTGTTTGAGGTAGCATGAGTGATCGACTGAGTAATACCTAAGGTTTTTGAGCATAAGGTAACGTTTAGTGGATTGGTTGTCATCCTTATGCGATGAGAAGGTTTCTAAACCTGGACGAATCATGAGTTTTGGTTGCTAGTAATCGTAGTACTATATAGTATTGTGATGTGATTGTTTCTTGGCTTGCAATACCATTAGTTATTAATGTGTGATTGTTGCTTTGCTGCTTATGTTGAAATTTCGAGGGGGAAATTCCTTTATGGGAAGAAGAATGTAACGACCCGGATTTTTGAATGTTTGATAATTAAATATTGGAATTATTTAAATATTTAAATCTTGGATTTAATTCAAATAAAAATGACTTCAAAAGCTTATTAAAATTCAGTTTAAATAATATATGGTTATTGCTAATTTTAATTACAATAAAAGCGATTAAACTGGTTTAATAATAATTTGTTTTAATTAACATGTGAAATTATCATTCCGGGACACTGTCTTGGATTTTGACAAAACTAGTGTCATTAGATCCGGAATAATGAATTGCCACATGCCGTCGAGTTTCATGACGATCGAACGTGCTGTGTGGTCATGCGAGCTCGAAACACATAGCAATTGATTTAAGGAATTAAATATAATATAATTTGATTTTAAAAGCTAACTTCAGTATATGATGGAATTGGGTCTCGATACTAGTTCTATTGTGTTTAGAATGGGGGTAACTAGCAAGGAACGCCAGTGAGAATGCCTCATTTTGGAGTTCGAGATTTTAGGGGGTGAATAGTGTTTTAAATCTTCTGTATAAGGACCTCACCTCTCTCCCTCTTTCCTAAAACCCTAACCCTAGTCATCAAATCCAATGGCCAATATTGCTCTAACAACTAGAGGCCGTTTTCGGTGAAGTGACCAATATGAGAAAGGTGTGACGAGGCTAGGGAGTGCATCGGCAGTGATGGATAGGGTCGCGGTGGAACATGGCGACGAGGATCTGGATCTGAACATGGGCGATTTTTTGAACTATACCTCACAAATGGCAGTGAGAGGGGGAGCCGATGGTTGCGTAGGGGTGTTGAGATAGGGGCGACCTTTGGTGAACGTTCGAGGGTGGCTGGGGCCTAGGGTGGTGCCGGCCTAGGGTGGTGCCGGCATGCAAGAGAACGACGACATCATGGGTTTAAATTCATGGCCAGGGTTTTGGGAGAAGGTAATTAGGGTTTAATTACTTAATAAATTAGTTAATTATCATTTAATTAATCTCTATATGTTATGATGATCGTATCTTGCTCATATGGGGTCCGATCGAGGCGTCGTTTTTGTCGTTGCGTTCGTATCGAGATTATCTACGCAATGGAATTGGAATCGTCAAGTTTGGAGCTTGTTGGAATTTTAGTCAGTTCGATTTTGGACTATTTGAAAATAAGCTAAAGCGTTAACTAGAGCTTCGGTGAGTTTTACTCACCAGTTGATTATAGATTGTTGTGTATATATTATATATATAATTGTTTTTGTATTGAGAATATAAACTGTATAACAGACTGCAAGTTATTACTTTTGGACCTCGCCTTGTTTTGTAGAACAAGTGATAACATTATATTGGAGTATAATCTCCTTTTGATTCTGTAAAACATGTATCGTGGCCCACACTACTTGTTTACATATTTGATATTGCTTTGTGGAAAGTGATAGTATGTCTTGAATGTTAAAAACGATATAGTCGTTATAAACGTGCTTTGAAATCCCTCATATTTTGACATATGTTAAATTGGAAAAATTGGAAATTTGTGGAAATGTATATGTGACGCCCCACCTCTATACCCACGCTAACCAAGAACACTACGGTGTAGTGCTGTCAATTAGCACGGAGAATAAGGCTGTTGAGGAGCGACCATCCGTGTAACTTCTTTATGCGAGCACCGATATGTCAGATAGAATAGAATGCATGTCTTTTAAAGAGGAAATCCGACATACCGATACAAACACAAAGCTATCACACGGTGGCTATATATAATCTTCGGAAACAAATATAGAAATAAACATAACACAAATCAGTCACAGACAATTCATATCACAAAGGCGGAAATAGATATGAATAAATAACACACATGAAAGTATACATCAGAGTAGTGGTCAAATAAGATCCACAATAACACAAAAGAATAAGTACAAGTGCAAGACAATAGAATATGTATACATCAAGGGGTCTAATCTTAAATGTATACAACAAAAACTACTAAACTAGAGTAGTTAGCCAAAAGTCAGATGATGGTTCCAGATAGGAAGTCATGAAGAAGCACCTGTAAAATCTCGGTCTGACCCGAGTATTATTTATAAGAAAATAATAAACGGATCAGTCTAGCTATAAATATCAGATAGAGTGATATAGAATAAGAGATATGACAAAAACGTATCATAACCATAATATCGTACTGTGATAAGTACATAATTGAAAATCAACAAGAGATTAATCAATATCACAAGAATTTTCTCAAAGATTAAAAAGAATGTCATATTCTCTATTTAATCCACCAAGCCACAATAAATGACATACATATTAATGCCAATTGTAAAAGTTGGTGAAACATTAAATTCAGAAATCAACACACGAAATCTAGAAGTCACAAAAAGGGGGAAGTCCGAGCACACGGACGAGAAGCTATCTCATGGAAGCTATCCATTTAATTTTTCGAACACACGGATGGCCCGAAAGGCAAGTCCGAACACACGGACGAGAAAGGCAAGTCCGAACACACGGACGAGAAAGGCAAGTCCGAACACACGGACGAGAAAGGCAAGTCCGAACACACGGACGAGAAAGGCAAGTCCGAACACACGGACGAGAAACATCGCACATTGCTAGTCTAAATCATAAAAATGATCGTCATCGATCATAAAGAAGTGTCGATTACACTAAGCTAGTAAATATAAGAGTTTAGCTTCATGTCCCATAACCACTTGCTTAACTCAAATATTTACGAACAGATTGTAGATCTGCACTAGGAAATTGTCACAAGAGATTCAATTGAACAAGTCCATAAATTAACCGACGAAGTAAACGCAAGCGTTTCATACCACTTGTTTTGCTAAGCCGTTTAATTATATTTTCTCATACGAATGAGGTAAAGGTTTGTATGTACTAGTAGATTGGAAAACAGTTTTATAAACGAGTTTGATATTGAAAATAGAGTTGAAATCGTTTTGATGATAGAGTTTTGATATTTACTACTAGTATTGAAACCTTTATATTTTTAAAGTGACAAGACATAGAAGTGATTGTAGAAACAATCAATTATAAAAGTTCACATTTGAAGACGTGAATAAAATCCAAAGAAATCAATTCCCAAAACCATCAAAGTAAGAAGTTCCGTTGAATGGTTTTCGGATAAGATTGCCTACGCAGAGTTATACGGGGTTCGACCTGCCCGGTCAGGTCGCGGGGGTCCAGGGGGCAGCGCCCACGGCGGGGTGCGGGGCAGCGCCCCGTCTAAACGGTACGACCTAGAGAGGACAAAATGAGGTCTAACGACCTAAGGGTGATAGGGTCGAGCGATCTAACGAGATACCATCCTGAAAGAGGAGTCATCAAACTCGATAATAATTGATAACAATAAGTCGGATCGACAAAAATCGATAAACGTTGGTAATTTGCTCGAAAATAGGCAAATTCGGCAAAATCAGCCATTCAGACGTCTAAATATTTATGACAGACGTCTGAATTTAACCTCAGACGTCTGAATATTTATGACAGACGGCTCAGAGGTTAAAAATTGAAACAGAGAGTAGAAAACATTTTGAACTAAATTCAGACGTCTAAATATTTAGTGACAGACGTCTAAATTTTACCTCAGACGTCTGAATATTTATGACAGACGTCTAAATTTGGTGACAGACGTCTGAAATAAATTTCAGACGTCTGAATTTTCCTGCTAGGCAAAAATGAACAGCCTAGCTCTAAAATTGACGAATCCGAACCAAAATGCGATCGAACGAGCGATGAACACTAAGGGTTTACGCCAATCGGCAACCCAGTCTAATAGGCACTTCGATGCATCACCAAAAACATGTTCAAACATCCATAAAAGGATTTTCAAAGAATTAAACTCAAAACACTAAAAATTGGAATATTCACCAAATCAATCCAAACCAAGTGCAATTGCACAAGAATAAGTGTTAGGAATTCATACCTAACAATCGAAGATAAATATAGTTTAAGATGTGAGATAAAAATCTCACCTTTGAACCCAAACGAATGAAGAAGATGCTATGGAGCAATGGCAAGAGCAACTACCCTTCAATTCCAACTCAACAAGCTTGAATCAAAGCTTTAAAGAAGGACATTCCCAAAGTTAGGTTTAGGACTAAACTGAAATTGAAGAGAGAAAGAGTTGGAGAAGAAGGAGATGAAGCTTACCAATGGGTTCTCTTAGAATTTGGAGCTAGAACTTGATTTGAAGAAGAAACTAGGGTTTGGGAGTTTTAATTTCCCATCTCTCCCACCATTTTTGCTTTAGAACTGAGCAAGAGGAGGAAGTGAGAGTGAATGGGGAGGGATGGTTCAGTTTGGGGTTTAAGTTGGCAAAGGGGCTGAACCCAAAACCAAACCCAAAGTGCAAATGGTCAAATTTTTGACTAGCTCCAAACATATCGAAGCTTACACTCAAAAAGATCGCAAACGACGTTTTGAACTCAATGGAGGAGGTCTCGAGTCCTAATTCAACTGTTTGCAAAAAGTAGCTTTTCGGACTACAATCCGACGAACGATGAAATATTTAAATAAAATATTTAAATATAAAATCGACAAATATGCGGGTTGTTACAGTATATGTACATATCTATTGGGTTGTTCTACACACATTTGGGCGTGTTTAACATAAAAGGAACTGGTTTGGACATTTATGGAAATTGTAAATGGTAGAAGCAAAACGGTCTTGGATGCACTTTGAAATCGTTGTGATCTACGATTTAAAATTTAATTTTGGAAGACATCCTAGGGTTTATTCATATTTATAATAAATACTATTAACCTACTTATTATTGGGAAAATAACAAGGTTTAAATATATTTCTCAAAATCATTTATGGATATATATATAAAGTGATGGTTTTAAATTATAAAATAGGGTTTTTAAATGGTTTTAAATAAAAGGTTTTAAAATATATTATAAGTATTTTAAAAGTATATTTTAGTATATATATTGTTTTAGAAGTTATTAAAGATTTTATTAAGAAATAAAAGGATTTTATATTATAATACTTTGCAAATAGTTTATAGTATTTTATTAAATATCTTTGTTTCATAAATAAACTAGTATATGTAAATGTCTATCGTTTTAACGATATTTTAATATATTTAGAAGTTTTAAAAAGGAAGTTTGGTATCTATAAAGGAATTTAAAAGGAGTTTTGGGATTATAACACTTATATTATAATAGACTGTTTTGTAAAATTGATTAAAAAGGTATAGTACCTTGTTTAATAAAGGGAGAAGTATTTAGAGCTTTAAATGGATGTTTCAAAGTTAATGGCAAGTATAAGAGTGATTTTTGGTTTTATAGTATTGATGTTTGTGCACCATCTGTTTTAACCTATTTAACTATACTTTTGAAAAGTAATTAGATCTTTAAAATGGAGTTTTAAAGATAACGAAATAGTGAAGTGTTTTGGGGTTTGTCTTAAACAATGTTCTAGTAACATTTATTTTTAAACCCTTGGATAATATTTTAAAGTAATAAAATGTTTGTGCCAAAAATGGTCAAAAACCCCGAATGTTGTGAAAGCACCAGTGTATGAATACAAATCAGCAATATTCAAACACAAATCTCAGATCTAAACAAACAACAAATAGCAATCCAGAAATAATGAACGAAAACACGAGATTTATAGTGGTTCGGCTATCTCCGGCCTACGTCCACTCCAAAGTTTTTATCTTTTATTGATCGATGCTTGAAGATTACAATTTCTTATCGCATAGTACAACAGGTTTTATGAGCTAAGTCTGAATCCAAGGAAGCGGTGGTGATCTAGAGTAAATCTGGCAGAATCTGGGCACTTCTTAGCTCTCAAAATTGTCCGACCTCTTTTCTGAATGACCAGGGGCTCTATTTATAGGTGTAGGAGGCTGATATTTCACCTAAAATGAGGGGAGACCAGTTCTGGTACGTCAGGGGACCCACATGCCGGCTTTCTGGAAATCCGGGCCCACTTTGGGATCGATTCGAAGCTACGTTCGAATCGATCGAGAAATTGTCCGATTGACATGAAATTTGGGGTGAACATTCTTCAATACGTGCTCAAGCTACTGTGAAAATTTCATACCATTTGGACTTGTAGATCTCAAGATATGGTCGATTCAAGTTGTGGTTTTTCGTGAGTGCTGTCGCGTTCGAATCCATTGGTTCGAATCCACTTCCTTCGACTCGATCGGTCACGTGCGCATCGATGACGTGTCGCGAAATCCTTGGGGTCGACCCACCTTTGTCGCCGTGTTTACTTGGTCGAATCCTGGGTTTCAGCTGCTTCCTCTGGGTTCCAATGGATCCGAAGCCATGCTTCTTCGAACCGATTCGAATGGATGTTCGTTCGAATCGATCAAAGAAAGTTTTGATCGATTCGAAGTTGTCTCCATAGGGTAGATTCGAAGCACTACAACTAGATGGATTCGAAGGAACCCAATTTGATGGATACGAACCAGATGTGTGTGGGGTCTCTGCAATTCTGATTGATGCGGAGGCGATCGATTCGAACGTAGCTCCTGCCGATGGATACGAAGACGTTGATGCGAAGTCCATGGATTCGAACCGAGGCGTGAGGAGAATGATCGATTCGAATATGTTGTTCCAGAGCAAACGACTAAATCCATCTTCATTGATACGGACCGTATCGATACGATGTGTGGTGGACTTAAATGGATTCGAACCTTCATCGATTCGAACCATCATCCATCGATTCGAAGTACATCGATTCGAACCATGCTTCGTGTATTTTAATCCATTCATATTTTGTGTGTACGAACTCCAATTGACCTGAAACTTGAAACATAGCCTCTCCTAGTCCTCATCATCACCTCCAATCGATTCCGTCCCGATCGGAGCCCGGTCAAATTTTGACGACATCCATCGCAGCCTTGTTTCCAATCGACTTCCAACCCTGATATCCATCCTTTCCTGTCGATTTGTTTGATATTCCGGCTTTGACCAAAAAGCGGGATAACATTTGCCCCCCAAAACATGTCTTGTGATAAGAAGGCGTGTTTTGAATAATTCCGTATCCGATATTCAAAGTCCATAGCCAATTCCATGTCCATCCGTACTCGAAGACTGAGTTATTAATCCATCCTTATCCAACAACCGAACCCAAGACCTCTCCGGGTCGATATCCAAATCCGTAACCTCTCTGGGCTTTTGCCGAGCGCTATCCACACTTGACGACCGTGGTCCAGTGTCCCTGGACGTTGAGCTAACCTCTCCGGGTTCTTGCCAGGCGCAATCCACACCTGACGACCGTGGTCCAGTGTCCCTGGACGTTGAGCTAACCTCTCCGGGTTCTTGCCAAGCGCAATCCACACCTGACGACCGTGGTCCAGTGTCCTTGGACGTTGAGCTAACCTCTCCGGGTTCTTGCCAAGCGCAATCCACACCTGACGACCGTGGTCCAGTGTCCCTAGACGTTGAGCTAACCTCTCCGGGTTCTTGCCAAGCGCAATCCACACCTGACGACCGTGGTCCAGTGTCCCTGGACATAAGTAATGTCGTGGCTTAAGTCCTAAGCCGAATCCTGGTCACTCCGGACCCTTGTTGAGCATAGTTCATACTCAACGACCTGAGACAATAATCAATAATAGGGGGCCTAAGTCCTAGGCCGAATCCTGGTCACTCCGGACCCTTGCCGAGCATAGTTCATACTCGACGACCTGAATGAGTCGCTTTACCGCGTTTGGACAGAACGACTCACCCCTTGCCAGGCATAATCCATACCTGACGACCGTTTATCAAAAACCAAAAAGAATCCAATCTAGATCCAAATCAAATCGGAAAACTAGGAATCCATATCAAAAATCGAAACCACCATCCAAAACGGAGAACAATCATCCGAATGAATGCCAAAACCAGAAAAACAAACAAAATCAGGAGTTCAATCCAAACTCCAAAAACCAAACCAGAAAACTAAGTATCCAATCCAAAAACAAAAGACAGATTTCGCAAACCATGGCTTTGCGGTTTATCATCACTCAGAGCATGCCTAGGGGCTATCTCCGTCCCCATACATGTGTAAATGACTCGGTTGCTCACCAATGGTTTGTTACTTATTTCATATTATCCTGATCAATTGATGACCAATCGACCATTATTCCTGTGCCTCATATCCTCATGGTTTGAGGTAGACGGTGGTTGCTCCAGTTCCACTGCTGCATTCCGAGCCCCAACATACTGCCTCAGCTGTCCATTCCTCACATGCTCCTCAATTATGTCCTTTAGGTGCCTGCAGCTATTGGTATCATGCCCGTCCAAATCGTGGAAGAGACAATGCTTTCCTGATGCCCTCTCCCGCTCGGATGGTTCTCTCCTAGCCGGCCTCCGGTAAGGAAGGCGATTCCGAGTTTCCATGTATATCCGCTCTAGTGTCTCGTTTAACTCTGTGTATGTTGAAAACCTTGGATCCTTCCATCGCTTCCTAGCTTTTTCAGAGTTTTCGTCCAGCTTCCTTTTTCCTTTATCTTTATCCGAGCTTTCGTCGGATGGTCCTCCACCCCCGGTCACATTCACCTCCTTTAACTTTAAATCCATACATGCGTCTTCTTGCCGAAGAAATCTTTCAGCTTCGTGAAAGAATTCCCCGAGATCCAGTGGTGGGTCTCGTACTAAAGATACCTTAAAATTTGAATCCTCTCTGACTCCCGACACTGCCGCCATCAAAACCATCGATGGATCTGGCCGATCCACCGAAGAAACTGCCGCATTGAATCGAGTTAGAAAAGCCCTAAGTGATTCATCCGTTCTTTGCTTTACCGATGTTAACGTCATCACGTTCTTAGGTCTTTTGATGTGAACCCGAAACTGTCCCAAAAACCTGTCCACCAATTCCCTCCAATTCCTGATAGATCCTTCCTCCAACTGCCTAAACCACATTGCCGCTAGGTCTGTCAAGTATAAAGGGAAACATCTGGCCATCACTTCCTCCGATGCCCCCAGCACTTCCATGTGTCTAGTGTATCTCATCAAGTGATCAGTCGGGTCAGCCTTTCCATTATACACTTCCACGCTAGGTAGCTTGAACTTAGGTGGATTCTGAGCTATCCTGATTTCCCGAGCGAACGGACTCCTGTTCACTCCTTCCAAGTCTCTATTGGTCGAACCTCCACACATAGTCTTCCTAATGATTTCCATCAATCCAGCGTTGCCTATTAGGGGCTGCCCCCCATGCTCCCGAGGGAACTCCGGCACATATTCTTCATGTTGCTCATTGGCCGCAACGTTGGCTCTAGCCTGTTGAACCCCTTCCAAAGGTCCTTCTGCGTTGGATCCTGCGGGCCTGCCCCCAAGCCCTTGTTGATTGCCTTCCGGTTCTATATTCTGTCCTACATTAGGTTCCGCAACCCTAGTTCCTTGTTCCACATTTGCAGTCGCTGTAGTTGGTCCAATGTTCTGTGTTCCTGCAGCTCTCATCTGCTCGAAGAAAGTCTGCATCATATCCTGTTGACTCTTCAGCAACCTCTCGTGTAATGAATTCGCCATAGCTTCCATCTCGTCTCTGGTAATGTAAATCGAAGCTTGTCCTTCTCCAGCTTCGGAGGATGCCTCTTGACTTCCTCCTTGTTGGCTTCTCTCAGCTCTTTGTCTTCTACTTGTTTGTCGAGTCATTGTCTTTCAAATCTAAACTTTGAATTTGGTGTAGCGGGTGCTAGTTCCTCTCGGTGAAAGTACCAAAGTGTTTGCGCCAAAAATGGTCACAAACCCCGAATGTTGTGAAAGCACCAGTGTATGAATACAAATCAGCAATATTCAAACACAAATCTCAGATCTAAACAAACAACAAATAGCAATCCAGAAATAATGAATGAAAACACGAGATTTATAGTGGTTCGGATATCTCCGGCCTACGTCCACTCCAAAGTTTTTATCTTTTATTGATCGATGCTTGAAGATTACAATTTCTTATCGCATAGTACAACAGGTTTTATGAGCTAAGTCTGAATCCAAGGAAGCGGTGGTGATCTGGAGTAAATCTGGCAGAATCTGGGCGCTTCTTAGCTCTCAAAATTGTCCGACCTCTTTTCTGAATGACCAGGGGCTCTATTTATAGGTGTAGGAGGCTGATATTTCGCCTAAAATGAGGGGAGACCAGTTCTGGTACGTCAGGGGACCCACATGCCGGCTTTCTGGAAATCCGGGCCCACTTTGGGATCGATTCGAAGCTACCTTCGAATCGATCGAGAAATTGTCTGATTGACATGAAATTTGGGGTGAACATTCTTCAATACGTGCTCAAGCTACTGTGAAAATTTCATACCATTTGGACTTGTAGATCTCAAGATATGGTCGATTCAAGTTGTGGTTTTTCGTGAGTGCTGTCGCGTTCGAATCCATTGGTTCGAATCCACTTCCTTCGACTCGATCGGTCACGTGCGCATCGATGACGTGTCGCGAAATCCTTGGGGTCGACCCACCTTTGTCGCCGTGTTTACTTGGTCGAATCCTGGGTTTCAGCTGCTTCCTCTGGGTTCCAATGGATCCGAAGCCATGCTTCTTCGAACCGATTCGAATGGATGTTCGTTCGAATCGATCAAAGAAAGTTTTGATCGATTCGAAGTTGTCTCCATAGGGTAGATTCGAAGCACTACAACTAGATGGATTCGAAGGAACCCAATTTGATGGATACGAACCAGATGTGTGTGGGGTCTCTGCAATTCTGATTGATGCGGAGGCGATCGATTCGAACGTAGCTCCTGCCGATGGATACGAAGACGTTGATGCGAAGTCCATGGATTCGAACCGAGGCGTGAGGAGAATGATCGATTCGAATATGTTGTTCCAGAGCAAACGACTGAATCCATCTTCATTGATACAGACCGTATCGATACGATGTGTGGTGGACTTAAATGGATTCGAACCTTCATCGATTCGAACCATCATCCATCGATTCGAAGTACATCGATTCGAACCGTGCTTCGTGTATTTTAATCCATTCATATTTTGTGTGTACGAACTCCAATTGACCTGAAACTTGAAACATAGCCTCTTCTAGTCCTCATCATCACCTCCAATCGATTCCGTCCCGATCGGAGCCCGGTCAAATTTTGACGACATCCGTCGCAGCCTTGTTTCCAATCGACTTCCAATCCTGATATCCATCCTTTCCTGTCGATTTGTTTGATATTCCGGCTTTGACCAAAAAGCGGGATAACATAAAATATTGTTAAATGGTATGGCTAAATACTTAGAACTTTAAAATGAAATTTTAAAGAGAATAACAAGTATAAATTGGTTTCGGGTTTGTTGTGGCAATGTGTTAATAATGTTCGCCTTTTACCCGTTTGATTTTACTTGTGAGCGTAAATGAATCTTTGAAAAGAATGTTTCTGAAGATAATACAAGTATGGAATGGATTTGGTTTTATTGTGACAATGTGTTAATCACATTCATCTTTAACCCTTTTTGATTTTACATAGAAATGTAAATAGATCTTTAAAATGATGATTTAAAGACAAGCAAAAGCGAACTGATTTTAGGTTGTAGCAACAGCATTTTACTAACATATGCCTTAAACCTTTTGAATTGATTTGTGAAATACTTAGATCCTTAAAATGGATATTTTGAAGGAAATAATAAGTAATGGAATCTTCTGGGAAAAGATAGAAAAAAAAGGTTTAAAGCAATAAATATTGCTAATGGTTTGTGAATATACTTATATCATTTGAGATAAGTATATGAATACTTTTGAGAGTATTAAAATGTGTTGAAAATGAACAATGGAAGTTTAATTAATTTGCAAAGTTTAATTAACAAATGGAGTTCATTTATAAAGGGTTACTGAGTAAAAATGGGTTTTGCTAATAAAAGAGGAATTTAATTAACAAAGAAAGATTAATTAATTAAAAAGGGGATTAGAAGTCGTTTATACGACTTTATCGCGCTTATGTGTTTCGATCGTGCTTTGTATGCTACTTATTTATGGATAGTATACGGGACTTAGTTCCCGTATGCGATTGTCCTTATTATGATTGAATGACCAAATTCATGGTTCAGTCTTGAAGAGACCGGGATCGGTATTACCGAAAAACACTTCAAGGCTGAGATACATATTCTATCTCTTGGAAGTGGATATGTTCAAGATGCTGGAATCTATATGGAGATTCAAGATCTGTTTTAAGATGGTCGAACACATGTAGTTGTTCGTGATCTATTCAACATGTGGGAATACATGTGTGATTCCGAGACTTGTTGAGGTATGGGAATCCATGTGTGGTTCCGAGATCTATTGAGATATGGAAATCCCTGTGTGGTTTTGGGTTCTATTTGAGTGAATGAAGACTTTTGTGAAAGATGCCAGACGTGACCTTGACATCGGAAATGGCTAAAGACAGAGTATGATGCATAGTCCGGGTTTAGCAAACCCATGATAAGGTATATCAACTCCATATGTAGAATATGCTTATCGATATGTTGCGCACGGGAGTTGATGGTAGTTTGTTCCAGTTGTGCAAGTTCGCTTGTTCGGATATGGGCCAGCTATGTTTACCTTATGGTATATTTTATCTAGAGATATACAATGCTCGGAAGGTGTTTTTTGATCATGTGCATGGAGTTCGGATTCGGTTTCTCCGAAGAGATCGCCGTGGAAATCCATTATGTGAATGTCCCTTATTGATTGTACTCCTATTATGCTGGAATGTAATCAATGTAACCATTTTAGCTATTATTAATATTTATATTCTACACCCTAGACATTATTATAGTATCACTAGATTCTCTATAAATGGTTTGGTTATCGTAAGGTAAAAACCCATCCATAAATCTATGTGATTTAAGATTCTCACGTTGGTTTAATAGACTGATCCGGGTGTTATTTTCTTAATGCCCAGGTCAGCTCAAGTATGTTTCCAGATTAGCTGTGGTTCATTGGAGCTGTTGGAGAGGAGCTGGATGATTTCCTATCGTACTTTATTTCCGCTACATTTCTTGACTTGTTTCTATCTGCATTTGTGAGGTCAGGTTGTTATAACTGTCCAGGCTGATGATATGTTAGTTTTCTATGATTGATGTATGTATATAAAGGTTTTATTTTTGGTAAATACCTTTTGAGATATTATATATTATCGTTCCGCATGTAAGATTCTGATATTGTGCTCTCTTCTTTCTTGTTCTATTTCTTTTTCGTTTTATTTTACCCTAACAATTCGTCGTTCCGGCACTTGGGTGCTTAGCATGTGAATACCATGGATGTATTAGTGTCGACATTCGATGGTTGAAAAGGTGGATCGTTACAAAATATAACAACCCGCCCTTAAATAGGCCTAAGTCCTTACCTAGAAAAGGTCCGTCGAAATTTAGACTCATTCCAAAGATGGTTGTTGGGTGATAAAAAGAACAATATAGAGCTATAAATGGTAATCCCATACACATTGGTTTTACGGCTCAGCCTCTCGATTGCCTGGGCCGATCCTTTGACTACCTGACCAACCCACATTGTTAGGACATGGACGGGTAAGAGATAAAGCTTCGCCATAGTTCACAATGCGAGAAATCCTATCACATGATGCATCTATATGAAACTAGGTCTGGTGAATAGAAAATCTCTAGTCTTTCTATATCAGTACTTGGGCAGTATAATTTAAATAAGGAAATGTCTTTCACATTTTAAACTATATTCAAAATCATTTAATGCTTTATATAAGGAAAGAGGCGGGCCCTCAAACAACCACTTAATACCTTCAATCTCCGAAGCAGGTTTTCCCGTAATCTACAACCCATAACTGTCGTTATTAATGTCTACCAATGCGAGAGATAGAACCAAAGCCACTTAATACCTTTTAATGGAAAATAGGCAGACTCTGGCCATTTAAGACCTCAATCGAGGTAGGTCCCTATCTTTTGATACCTATTCCCAAGGTGTACTCCACACAAGTCTCTATCTAGTTGACATTGCACAGAAATATCTTCGGACACTTAATACTTCAATTGAAGCGGACTTTTCCGAGATATCTTCAATCGTGCTTAAACCCAATCCTGACCATTTAATACTTCATATAAGGGAAAGAGGAGGGCCCTCAAACAATCACTTAATACCTTCAATTCTTTGAAGCAGGTTCTTCGTATTATGATTTGTACCCCACGGAGGTGTCTCTTATTAGTCCGACTAGTCGTAGGAACTGGCAACTAGATTAACTAGGCAGATTTACCCTACAAAATTGGGACAAATCTCACGTCATCCATAGTTACTTATTATAAGCGATGTCTCATATCAGCCCTAAAGTCACATTGCTGGTAGCCAGATTGGCTGGGCAGACTTCTATGTGCTTTTAACTGACCTTGCATCTTGACAATAATCATGTATCATACACTCTCTAAGTATATCATGACACATCTCACTGTATTAATTATTTAGATAAAAAGTCCTTCTTATATTTTCTAATTAATTACTTTCCTAATGGGGATTTGAATGACAATTATTAACCTAATTAACTATGCAAGTAATACGTTACAATTGTACATTATTTACGTTAGTTTTTATACACACACGCGCGCATTTATTAGGTGTGCGAAGGTTATGTCCTAAACTAATGTTCAAATGTCAAATCTTTCAATATCATATAAGTCTTATTTCCACAATAGCATTAATATCATTTTTACCATAAATCAAATTTCCAAAATCAAATCAATAGACCTGTAATTAGAATCCAATTCCAACTTATTTCATATTAAAATAATGGAATAAAACAACAATAATGGAAACTTACAATTTAATAGATTTTACGTTCTATTCACCTCCTTTTTATATAAAATTAGACAAGAGAATTTTTATTCAATTTGTAGAAATAAACAGTGCGAACTACGAGTAAAAATTCATACCTTACACAGCATTCTTTAATCAAATCACTTGATAAATCCAAAGAAAAAACGAAGTGGAATAGAAGGTAGAACATATATATTGCATAATCCACAAAAATTCCATTATTTTAATACAAAACAATTAAGATTCCAACTTAAGAAATGACATTTAGATTTGGGGGAATTTTAGGGATTTTTATTGTGATGCTTTTGTAGTCCAAAACTCCCCAAAGGCATATATTAAATCCAAACTACACTATTCAATTATTAAAATAGAAAAACTAAGATTTCCACTCATAGAGGTTCTTAGCTTTGCCTTCTCTTAGATTTGGCATGCCTTCAATGAGCACTTTCAGATTTCTACTTTTTATATATACAGTAAGGGATTTGTATATATGTTATTCAGAAAATTAGAGGTTTGGAAGAGAAGAGGTTGAGGAAATAAACAATAAACAAAAATAGATATATAGGATTTCTTACTTGAAAACCTAATGGAGTTTTCTGAATCTATGAAGAGATGAACTGGAAGAGCTTCGCTAATATTCCTAAAATATTATGTGAATACAAGTGGGGAGTTATGCCCTTATTTATAGTGGTTGGAACGCACTAGAACCGTCAGATTTAAGTCGGATTTAAGTGGTTGGAACCCCCAAATTCAAATAAACTAAACCCTAGCTACCACTTATAGCCGCCACTTACAACCAGACTTAAATTATCGTTAACTTTTAAATTTCAAATTTGAAAATTATTTATTTATTTGAATTTGAATTCTATTTAAATTATTTTAAACCTGAAAACTTCAAATGCCCATAACTTCTTCGTTTGAGCTTCATTTTCAGCATATTATACATGGAAATTGATTGGAATTTCACCACGAATGTAACGGCATAACTTTCGTGGTCACATTTCAACTTTTGCAAAATTTTTAATTTTACCCCTATCTTATTTAAATTAATTTATCCAATTTACTTATTTATGGTTGATTTTATAAGGTGTTACATAGCTGTTGAACAAGTGTTCTACAACGGTTAAATATTAACGGTTATTCAAATAGCTAATTTCTTCCTTAACCTATAAAATTACCCACACACTCCAATTTCCCACTATATCACTTTACTTCATTTGCTACATTCTCATAGACATAAATACTTTCTAATCACACTTCTCTCCCGCAAAAAAGTTATGTGATTTTGATGCCGATGCTGCAAGATGTAGTTTCGAGGGATTTGATTTTGAAGACAACACTATTCTGGTTGGGCACGTTCACTAGTGTTATTTAAACAATGAATACATATTTTGATTTATGTTATCTTTTCTATGCTCTCTCAACCAATTCGGTTCGAGGTACCGACTAAAGTGACGATAATTTCTTGGGCAAACTTACAAATTGTTATATCGGAAGAACTTGGATCAGAAAAGACCAATTGCTTCGATAAAAGGGCGATTTGGAAAAATTAATCATCAAAATACAAACATTTGATTCTCAAATGTATAAGTTAAAGTAGACAAACTCTAGCGGCTTTGGAGGTAAAATACATTTGGTAAGCTTAACTAATTTACATACGTTTTATAAGATATTTTATTCTTTTTTGAATATTTCATTTCTTTTTTTTTTAAGGGCGGCTGCAAATAAAATTTGCAAACAAGTCAACATTCCCCAGATCTAGAAATGATTGACTAACCTCTATATCAATAAATATATAAAAATCAAAAGGTCTCTAACCTAGCTCGAAATCCAGAAAATGGAACATATCTGTAGTAGGACGCTATCTCTCTGTAAGAGCTTCCACTACACAACGATCTACATGTGCGAACAATGGTAATTGAAGAAAATCATTAAATGGTGATGCATATAATATATCTCTAATCTGTTGAGGTAGCATGCTAAAATATTCAGTCCTGCATTTATCTCAACTACCGCGCATAGCAAAATGACCGATCTATATAAGTAATTATATAAATTAACATAAACTAACTAAAGAGACGAGGGTAATATTTTCTGATAGCATTAATTATTTACTAAAATTGTATATTAAAAATATACGTGCAGAGTCGTTAATGCTACACTCAATCAATCCACCTTCGTTGTTGTTAACTCGTGCAGGCAGCGTAGGTCATTTAAAGTCACACAATCATCTGGAACAATATGTACTGGCCCAGCAGTGTCTGATATAGGTGCTTGGTGGCCGTTGAACTTGCATCTGAGTATCAGGTGCCTATTAGGACGGTCCCTTGAAAAAACTTTTATTCCTTGATGAAATGAAACCCCTCACTTGTCCAGCTTCTCTTTATCTTCCTTCAAATAATCAGAAAACTCTTAGTTATCATCGCTCATATATTAATAGCTGTAAATATAATAAGAAAACTGCATTCAATTGTTCAATGGCGGAGATCGTTCCTCCAACTCTAGATGGGATTCTGGCTTTATCACAGTCTAATCGTTACAAGGTCCTCCCTTTTCCCCAAAATTTGTCTTTAATTTTTCCGGTTAATTCCTATTCAGTTTTTTAGTGTTTTGTTTGATTGGAAATGATTTATTGACTGTAGCTGTAATCCGTCCGTTGCTTTGTCTTAAATTTTAGGAATTTCCTAAGAATTTATGAAGCTATTAAATTCAAGTCATTTGGAGCAAGACTACCATTCCTTTAATTTTCATACTTCACCATTGAAATAAACTTACAGCTAGAGCTTGTTTTACTGCATTGAATTAAGTGTGATACTGTTGACACTCGGTTTTTTCTTCTGGCCACCATTATAGTAACGACAAAAATTTCGGCAGTTCACCACTGTAGGAAGTCATGCAAATTGTATTTGACAGTAACAACCGTGGGATATCAGAGTACCATGATTATATATGGCCGCACAGTTGTACACAGCTGAACAGAACCTTTGTAATTTTTTCCAGCTATGTCACGGTTTGTAGCAACCACAAATATTCAATCCCTGCGGACATACACAGCCGAACAGTGAAAAGTAAGAGTATGAGAAAAAGCATGTAAACAATGAAGTCATTCGAAAGTACAGTGCAGTAGTGCACTATTTATATAAGCGCAGAAATGATTTCAAAAGTATAAAGCATCCCAATACATTCAGTACTATAGCAAAAGTATGCACAGAATTAAGGCAAAGTATACACAGTGGAACGTGGACTGAGACATTCTTCCATACTTCTTCATTGCGGCGGTGGTTGTTCGAGAGAGAGATGCAGCGGCTTTTGGGAGATATAGATTCGGCGGTGGTTGAGAGAGGGGGGGGGAGGGGGGGGGGAGAGGGAGCGGGAGGGCATCAGTGGCAGGTTTGAGATAGAGTGATTGTTTGGTATGTATTTATTTTTAGAGAAAAAGGGTCGCGGGTTCTAATACAAGCATGCCACCCATGGACAAGGGAGGAGTCGAAGAACTAGTAAATTAAGGGTGTTGCTAGAGGCACCTCGTTTTGTGTTTGGGGCACCGGATTGAACAACTTTTTTTTTACTTACAATGCGGTAGGTGGCCAACCGCCGGTCGCACCGTCCGCAGTGCCCCAACCAAGCAAGGTGGTGCCCTTGGCAACATACTATATTAATAAAAACCTTTTCAACCTCATGTTACTTCTGCCACAACTTATTGCAACAAAGAGTTAAAACTCATCATATAGGAGCAATGCACAGAATTTATCATTTAGACCTCATGTTACTACTGTTTAGGAAAGCAGTAAGTTTGGTAGCAAGTAAAGAATTTATCATGTAAACATTAATAAAATGGCAAAGCCATTTGTTAAGACCGGTCTCTATAAAAAGAATAGCATAGGATTAAAGATACCACTGAATAATAATGATTAATAAGATAATTTCGAATAGACTCGCATTAAAAGTAATAAGGTTATATAAAGTTAAAACATATCATTTCAAAAGAGATCTCAGATTAACTTCTTCATCTAGGTTTTGTTGAGATTTTATTATCTCGGGTGAGAAGAATGTTCAATGATATATGAATGAAATTTGATACTTCATCTCGTCCAAGTGCAAAAACATGGTCTCGAGTGAGATGGATAAGATTTTAAACTTTTACTCGAGCAAACTCTAAAAAGTGCTCCTTAAAAACGGATTTATTCATTTTGGTAACCTCTTATTATTTTACCCTTTTATTCATATTTGGTGTCCCTTTAATATTGCCTAAACCTTTTGTACTCTTGCTTCGTGTATTAACTATTAAATACCATTGGAACACCAATGCTAGATAAAGGCAATTTTTCATTGAGAGGACACTCTAAAATAATTGCAAGGAGTGTTGATTATTTTTCTTAACCTGGGTGCCTAGCAATGTTTGAAAATCACCTTTTTCAACATGGGACCATTGATTTTGGTGTCCCTTGACAAATTAAAATTGTTCCTTCCTCTATTTGAAATTGGACTTTCAATAGTAGGCTCCTTAAAAGTCATGGTTTAAACTCAAAATCTACAAGGAAAATTCCATGGGACTGGACAAATAAAGATTTTATAACTTTCTATCTAATATGATTTTTTAGTTGATTTTATTTGTGTAATTCTGTATGCAAGGGAGTTGTGTAGACTGTTAACAAGACTTTTTTATGTCTTATACGAAGAGGGAGATATTCTCGTTTCTTCCTACTATATTAGATGGATTGCAAATTACTACTCTTAAATATCCTATATGCAACACAATGATATAATTTATAATTTGCCTGATATTCTGAACCTGTAAACAGTCAAGTAGCAGCATTTTGCGCATGATAGCCTAAAAATGGATAATAATACTCATTAGACACCTTATTGGGGGTATTTTGAAGTATGAATACTCACAAAAATACTCCTATTGGGGATGCTTTTAAAGTTCAACTAATTCAAAAAAAATTCTACCTGGAGTGATTTTTTGAAAGAGAGCCAAATCAATCAGGGTCCTTGTTCCAAATTTAGAAAAAAATCTTTTACGCGCAGAACCCAACACCTGTTTGAAAATTAGTCTTAGTGACACCACTAGTCCTCAGCATCATGTTGTTTCTTTCGCATGTCGCATCTTCTTAGATTTTCATCCTACCACGTCGCTCTATGTCATCACCACCGTTGTCATCCTTTGTCGCACCCCTTGTCGCCACTCATTGTGCCAATTCTAACTGCCACCCTTCACCGTTCCAAACCCTAGTCCCTCCTTCAACGTACCACATTATCTTGCCACCTCACTGCATCATTATCCCAATCTCTTACAGTGTACTAGACACATTATCACACCACATTGCCTTGCCAAAGCACTGCACCATTATTCCAATCTCTTACAGTCTTACTGAACAAGCTCATCAATCATATCTAACAACCAAACCTAGATCAAGTATAGAATGCTAGTATACAATTGTATTGTACAGAATAATTATATCCAACCAAGTACAAATTGCTACCAAAATAGCACTACTTAATTTCAGCAAAATCAAAAAATGATATAGAATGCTATATAAAAAAGCGAAATACTTAAAATCACTGTTACTATAGTTCTATTGACAATTATATGTTGTATAGATCGAGCAAAATGAAATGCTACATAAAAATTTGAAATGTTGTATGTTATCATTTGACATTCAAATGTTATATTTAGTTAAATCATAAAGTTACAATTACATAATCATAAAACATACAAAAATATGAACTAATATTACATAAATGTGAAAAAGCGTATAAATGTACAATAATGTTGATATTTACTATCCACTTCGTATAAAAAAATACATAAGCATATAATAAAGAATGAAATGTTACAACAAGATAACATCAAAACATGAAATGCTACATTTCATTCTTCTGTTCACGTATTAGCACTAAGTTATGTTATGAAATGCTACATTTCATTCTTCAGTTCACGTAATGCTATCATAAGCAGCATTAAATCACAAAATGCTGCATAATGTTAACTTATAATGTTATATAAATATCAATGTTGAAATATCGCACAAGGAAGTTTTATACAAAACAAATTGTTTTTTCTTCAAATGCTATTTTCAAGTAACATTAGGGATGCAAGACAAAGAACTTTTGCAAAAAAATGCTAGATGAAAACCGATGACATAAACTGATCATATTAATCAACCGCCTCAAAGTCAATGATAAAAATAAGCTTACAACTCAAATTCCACATATAAAAAAATTACAATAAAGATTATACTTTTTCAAAATTTCAATGGTAGAATGTTATATACAAATAAATAGCATTATGAATTGACATATACATCTAATTAATTACAGAATTCCAATTCAGATATACTACTATGATATAGCATACAAACTGTAATTACTTCCTTTTCCCTAATTTGCCATAGCTCCTTCACATAATTGCTCCACGTATGGACATCTTAACCTCCACTCCTCCTACGTTAGCTACCGCTCTAAATTCAATCTCATCGTCGTCTTCTTGATCTCCATCATCATCTCCTACTTCATCACCATTGACAACATCCCCATCATTGAATCGCCGCCGCCATCGCCAATCCTGACTGTGGCACCACCACCAGAGCCTGCTACACCACCTCCTCCATCACCAAAGCCTTCTACGAGCAGTAATCCAGTCCACCTCATCACCACTGAAAATTATAATTTTCAGGTTGAAAATGGAGTGGATTTGAGACAAAAAGTTTGGGTTTCTGGTTGATATTGAGGAATAGTATGTCCTTGAGATTTTGAAACTTATGTCTTTTTGGCTGAAATTTCTTAATATTTGTCCTCGAGACAATTTTCTTCTTTTTGAAATATTATATATTTTCCACTGAAACGAGCTCTGAATGGTTGTCCTTTTTAAACTTACCTTACATCGAGACTAAGCAATGAATCTGAAATGATCTTCTTTATGCAACTTTTTCCATCTTAATCTGAAGTGGAAAAAAAGTAACAAAACAGTAAATTAATAACTTATGATACATCTATTATAACTTAGTCCATTTTGTTATGTATATTAGTATTGATAATTAATATTTTTTACATTTGCTAGGCATGGCTACTAGATCAGTTTGGAGTTCTTCATGATGGGAAAAAGCCGTATCCTGGTTCCATCTCAGCATGTAAGTTCAAATTGGAATAACTAGTGGCATTTTCTTATGATTGTATGCCAGTAATCTGATTACCCTTTTAAATAGTAGAAAATTTAGCAAAAAATGGAGCAAAGATGGTAATCATAAGCAATTCATCTAGGAGGGCATCTGTAACTATGGAAAAGTTGAATACTTTGGGGTTTGATTCTTCCCTTTTCTTAGGGGCCATAACAAGTGGAGAATTAACTCATCAATACCTTCAAAAGTAAGTTGTTTCTTTTATTTCACATGAAGTCCGGCATAAAATTGTTTATCAATGCAACTTAGTCGTTTCTACGCTGCTAGTGCCGTAGGCCATTTTTACCTGTTGGCTCTCTCGCTCTCCTCCTCCTCCTCCTCTTCTCTTTTGCGGCTTTGCTTATAAATTTAGGATTGCTTGCCAAGCGGCCTCTAAATCTTCATATCAGATGTGTTAATAGTTCATTGATTTTTGAAGGCTATTATCTTCTGCTACATAAAATCGTCATGAATTATTCAATTCTGATTTTCAGACTTTTATTACACATATTCCAGGATTATATACATCTACCATCATGTGAAAGAAAACAATCTCATTTAATTTTGAAATATTTTGAACTGCAAGTTCCATATATTAGATCCTCATGTGGTTAGTGTCACGATAATTACTTGCTATTTTGTAATCACGGTTCTTATATTATGTCTGTAATCTGTGTTTTTACCGTTTTCTCTTTTGTAAGTAGGAGAGACGATCCATGGTTTGCATGTTTAGGCCGATCTTGTATTCACATGACTTGGGGAGATCGTGGTGCCATATCCCTTGATGTATGTTTAACAATATCACTCTTTGTTTAGACCTTACATTATTACATCATTAATTTACCAAAGCAAGACAATGTTAAATCACCTATTTAGTGTTGTTCTCAAAATGCGAGGACCGTCTCTTTACTTGCTGATATTTAAGAGGGTTACCATCTGCAACAACATTTTGATATGGATCTTTATCGGCTAAAGAGCAAAGTCAACTTTTTAGTCTTTGAATAAGAGCAAAATTTCACTCTTAAGACTTCTGTTTATTTCTTTAGAAAATTTGGAACAAAATAACAATATAATCGTTTGTTCTTTTAGCGATCTTTATTTTCCTTCATTATAAAAATGACTGAATTCTCCAATATTATTGTAAAACAAATTATCGTACTACCTAAACACTATATTTTGGAAATTGCTGACAAAATATATTGTTCAAAACAATCTTTAAATGTTTTATTCGAGTTTTGAATTGATTTATAGCGATATTATCTTCATCCATAATTAATAAGAACATGTTTCATACTTTGATCATTTAAATCAAAATTGAGAGGTTAAATTGAGAATAGATAATAGTTAGTGTTTTAATAATCAATAGAAGAGAAAATAAAGGAAGAGTGAAAAATAATTTGATAATATAGTATGTTTTGGATAGCAGTAAAATGAAGTTTTCAATAATGCTCATATAAAATTGGTTTTAGTTTATTTATTTATTTATTTTTAAAAGAGAGCCTCTTCCTATAACATTGTCATCTCTACTATTAATAATGAATTTTCAATCACTAAGATTTCTACCGTGTTTTTTTTTTGAAATTTCGAAAATATCCTAGATAGCATCCTCTTTTCGATCACTCGTCAACATAATATCACTACCGATTTGTATCATGCACCACCATCCTTTCATGATCACCCATCAACAGAATCTCGCTATCGATTTCCAGCCTCCATTACCAACAAGACTGCTTGGAGTAAAGACATCTGTAACCACCAAAGTTTTTTTTTCCTACTTATAACAGACATTATAAAAATGACATTATTGTAATAAAATTACTTTCCTCTATTAAATAGTTCTTAAATAAAAAGTAAATACCTTTATTTATTGGATGCACACAAGTGAGTGCATTTATTTTATACTAGTACTTATGAAGCTAGTATCTGAACAATAAGGTCACATAGTCAAATCAGATTTGTTTGATAATGTTTTGGATATCCATTAAGTATACAGTTGTTACCAAACGTTTTTAAGTTGCTTCTTGATGTAAGTATATATAACATAATTGTTGAACAGGGTCTGGGTTTGCAAGTTGTGAGCAACCCAGATGATGCAGATTTTATTTTAGCACATGGTACTGAAGCAATCGGAGTGCCATCTGGGGATGCAATACCTAAAAAATTAGAAGAGCTCGAAAAAATCTTAGAAATATGCGCCCAAAGAAAAATCCCAATGGTGGTAGCAAATCCAGATTACGTTACAGTTGAGGCTAGAAACCTCCGTGTAATGCCAGGTATGGTTGACTGCATTTTCAAATAAAATGCCATATGATTCTAGGCTTCTAGCTGAGTTGGTATTAGTTCTTTTCTTTATCATCCTTGTTCATAAACTTACATCAACATTGTCTCAATGTTTTAACATGCTTCTTCTTCTCTCTCTCTGTTTATTTTTTCCGCGCGCGCTTTAAGGCCATAACATAACATTGATATTTGAACTACTTATTATATCCCTTCCAAGTACTATGTGTACTGTTTATTTGTTTAAACATGGTCCTTTGTGCTTCCACTTGAACTAACTAAAATGTCTACTAGGCACTCTAGGCGACAAGTATGAAAAGCTTGGTGGCGAAGTAAAATGGATGGGCAAACCCGATAAGGTTGTTAACTTCACTGAGTTATCTTTCTTTATTCAGTTAAATTCATTATCTTTTGTTTGAAAGATTCTTTTTATTGCTTCCTCCTGTTACTAACACTCGTTTACATGTAAAAATAAGGTGATATACAAATATGCAATGGAAATGGCTGGTGCAGACCATTGTGAATGCATTGCTATTGGAGATTCACTGCATCATGACATAAAAGGAGCAAATGCAGCTGGAATTGATTCGGTATTTATTACCGGAGGAATTCACGCTTCTGAACTTGGAATAAATAGGACTGGAGAAATGGCTGCCTCTAAAGAAGTCAGTAAATTGGCAAAGAAATATGGTGTTCATCCTTCTTATGTGTTGCCATCTTTTACTTGGTAATAATAGGCTGTGTCATTTACAGTTGAATGGTTGATCTCGTCGATTGCTGAATCTTCTTTTGAACTCGGAAGTTTTATAAAATTTACTAGACTTGCGTACTCTAATTTTAAAGAGTAGTTTCAAATTGGTGGACAATGTAATTTATATATTGGGGCAGTATGCTTCATTTTATGTACGAAGGTTGGGAAATACATGGTGATGATTGATGTTCTTCAAACTCTTCCAATAAAGGCATTTTGTATTTTGGTGTCAAAGAAATATTGGCTTCTGAAGTTGAGCTTCATCCTAATTATTCAAGGTGGTGATGTGTTGTTTTTACATCCAAAGAGTGAGCATTCAATTCCTCCATCTCATATTGTGTCTTCTAATATGCTCAGCTAATCACTGTCATTGATCAATTGTATAAAAAAAAATTAAATACTTGGGACCACATTCAAAATGAATTGCTCGATCTCATTGGAGACACGAAACATGAATTTTGTGGATAGAGAAATTGGTCATAGAGAGAAGAACCCAGAAGATGGATTTGTTTGTCGTGAATTATGTTGAAATATGAATTATTTAAACACACGGTAACCTTCCAAGTTGCAAAGATGAATTTGTTTTCCGTGAATTATGTTAAAATATGAATTATTTAAACACATAGTAACCTTCCATGTTGCAACTTCGTCCAAGCTTGAAACAAATACCTTGTCCTAAAGTTAACTATAAACCATAACTGGTTTTATAAGCACATTTTTTTGAACGATTATTTTGTTGCTAATCAAAGTAGCTTTTAACATTAACTTTTATGAAGTTTTTAACGATGATAAAATGTAAATATGTTCGTATAATTAATTTGAAATGTAATAAAAGTTGTTGATTGAACAAATTTATAGATATTATTGTTTATAACTTATTAATATCTAAAAAATTATTTCACTTCCTTATAAAAGTGGATATATAACACAGAAATCATAACAAGTAGTCTATAAATAGTTTCAAATACATATAAATAATTGTTAAACATGCTCTAATCAAAAATTGAGTTTGAAGAAAAAATAACCACTTAATTTTCATCGCTATTTTCAGAAGAAAAGTCTTTATACGAACAACATCTAGTACGAAGATTGCTTCAGGGTTTCGCAAAAGTAAAATCTATCTCCCATTTTTATATTAATCAATGTGATTTGGTTGTCATTTATTATTGTTGTTTTTTAGTTTTTGAATATTTTGAAAACCAGAATAGATTGTTTACTGGAAGTAATTTTTTTTTACAGATGTTGAAGATTAAATTACAAAATTATAGATTAAGGAATAAGTCAAAAGGAAATAATTAATAAAGTTAGGAGGGTTAAATTAATTATTCACGGTTTCCATCCTACAAATACACCAGCTAATCACCCAAGATCCAACCAAACCCTATTTCCAGCCGCCATCTTCTTCATTCAACCAAGATCCAATATATTTTCCTCCAAAGAAACGTCATCTTTTCCAATTCCAAATTATAACATCCGATTTCCTCATGAACCCATGCATGATTCAGGTATTAATATTAAGCTATGAATACATATCTGTTATTTACAATTATCAGTTCGTGCATTCCAATTATATCAAAGTTTACGGTGAAACTTTTGGAGCTATGTTTGAAGATATCAACGGATTTTCACTAGTTTTCTAGCAGACAAAACTACTTGGTAGAATGACTCACTTCAAGAATTATATCATGATTTGAAATATGCACGGAAGCTGTTTGATAAAACGGAAGCTGTTTGATAAAATGATAATGACTAATGTAATTCTCAAATATATAGCTATTTTGCTTCCGTTTTAGCTTTTGTATCTATATTAATATCATATTCAAATTTTATTTTTTTAATTGGTTTGTTTATCCAATCATAGTTGATAGAATGACTCAATCTTTTAATTAAGCCACAGAAAGATTAGTGGAATGTAATCTAGTAAAGTTTGTATTTGCTGTTCATGAAGCTGGGAAAAAATAAGATGAGTTTAGTCTGATATTGATTTTGAGCACGCACAGTATTAATCAGTATTAATTCTTTGTTTTGGCTGTTTTAGAAACATTGTTTTCTGATATTGATTTGGCCATTCATATACAATTGTTAAATTATGTTATGATGGTCATTATGATCTCTGTGTCCAAAATACATGTTAAATATCAACTACATACCTATATGGTATACTAAAAGCATGTAAATGCTTTTATAATATGTGTTCTTTATAGTCAGAGTGTGTATATATGAAATAAGAACAATACCCATACGATGACTAGCGAGTTTATTCCTTACAACTATGACGTGGTTCTGTATTAATTGCATTGGTTTAGTATGAGCGTTTCAAGCATGCATGAATAGCAATATAGCCTTCGAATTAACCTTGAAAAAATATATCTAGTTTGCCTGAACTGTGTTTATTCTGTACATGACAAATGTTGTCTGGTCATGGTGATGTAATAGTGAAATTCAGCTGAGAAGCCGTGTCTTTATAGAGCCGAAAGTTTCTTTACAAAATATAATATTTGTAAGAGATGAATTCACTGGTTAGAACAGTTAAATGCTCACATGCTGAGGTTCTTCTTTGCATACGCACATTCAACTGACTAATACAACTAAAACTGATTTGAATACTGCAAATAAATGCAGAGTTCAAATACTAACCTTCATTCAAATGGGAAGGTCATGGTCGTCTTCAACCTGCATTACAAAATATGATGAGAGCAAATGGCAAGATTTGAAAATATAAACCAATTTGGTTTGTCGGTTTTAATTTTGGATTTTCGTTCAGCAAAAAAGAAAAACGTATGTTACATGTACTTTTGGAAAATAATCAATTTGAAAAATGAAGTTAACATGGAAAAGAAAAACAAATTTATTTTATTTTCCATGTTTTAATAAATAACAAAAGCATGGAAACGATCCGTCGAGTTCTTCTAGAGTATATTTAAATAAAATTTGATATGACATTTATAATATTGGATCTGAGATGAGTTTTAAATTTTATAGTTTTTGAGTAAGAAATAATTTATTATGAATTTTCTAGGAGGAAATTGGGAAGATTTGGCTAAAAAATTAGTATTTTAAAATATTTAAATTCAATATTTGGTCCTAAATGTCTTGAAGGTAAATGAAATTGTTTGTTATTTTCTACGAATTTTTAGGGATTTTCCTAGATTTTTCTGAGTTTATATGAATTAAACGGCAAGACAAGGAACTTCTTTAATTAATGAATTAATTGATGAAATTAATTAGTTAAAAGTGAAATCGAACGAGAGAATGATGACTTGATTCTAAAATTTTTCCAAATCTAAAGTAATAAATGGAAACGTGACATTATAAGACAAAATAAAAAAGGTAGTTAACTTGTTAAGTAATATAGCAATTTTCTACTTAGTAATGAAATTTCCATTAGCTTATGAACTCGAAAGCTACAAACTCAATATTATTGGCTTACAACTGGATAGTTATAAACTCGACATTGTTAGCTTATAAACTCGATAGCTATAAACTCAATAGCATTAACTTATAACTCGGCAGCGCTAGCTTTTAAACTCGATAGCAGATAGCTATAGGGTCGGTAGCCTAGCCTATTCATATGATAGCTATAAAGATGGTAACTATAGATATGGAAATTTATTCCTTCGATGGCCATGAAGACAATAGCTTATTACGTGTTTGATAACTAAGTATTCATACATGCGATAGTGAGTGGTTTATATTTTCGTTAACTATAATATAAACATTATCGGAAGCATTTTGAAAGCCAGTTTCCATGATGTTTAACTTGAAATTTATAACATGTGAGGTTATAAATAAATGGTGATAAGTTATTGGGTGATACTGATATGATGGTGGAAATGAATAAAGTTTACGGTATACAATGATGAGTTGTATCACTTCAATAATGCAAAAGATAAAAATGTTTTACCTAAAAGTATTGAAGAATATTTACCTAAATAAAAGGGTCTGTGGAATGTGCACGGTACACAACTAATGGATCGAAGAAATGAGTCAACACAAGATTTTTAATTTGTGGGGAATGCGATGCGCCACTCTAGTACTGTGTGGAATGGACCTTAAGGCTAATGTAATATTAAAAGAGGAGGGGGGGGGGTGAATAGTATTTTCAAACTTATTATCAAATTATATTATGATTATATATTTTATCAAATCAGAATAGATTCATAGGAAGTAATATAATAAATATAGAAAGTAATTGCAGTAAAAGTAAAAAAGAGGACACAAAAGATCTTATACCGGTTTGGATTTCCAATAACCGCATGCACTTCCATGGATGATAAGAAAACCTTCACAACTTGACTTTGAATCATGTGGCAAGCAACATTTATCCTGACTTTCCAGGAGTGACAAGTACACATTACCACTTGTACTTCCACAGGTGGCAAGAAAATCCGACCTCTTAACTTTTCACGGATAGTCAAGATTACATATACAATCCTAAATTTCTACAGGTGGCCAGATACTGCTTTACAAACAAAATAGTAGAGTAAAATCTGCAAGAAATTGAATATTTTGATTATAATTTCAAGTAGTTTTCAATACAACTGCCTATAGACCTCTACTAGCAATATATCTTTGATTTGTTTGAGGAATAGGATACAAATAAAGAGTGGATGATAGAGAATTGAATAGACTATCTGACTTCTTAGTAGATTGCAATTCCATGAAGAAATAGAGAAAGAGAGTTGATTCACAAAGTATAAGCATGCATAAGCAATATGACTTTTCTGCAAAATGTGAGAATGTACAAAATGTGAGAATGTAGAGAGTAGGAGAAATGAGAGAATTTCTTAAAAAATTCGTTGTCCAAAGCGTTTAAAAAGAAGATGAATATAAGTGATTTTTCATGAAGGGGTGAAAGGAAGTGTTCGTTCGTTTAAATTGAAAAGTTGCATCCAACGGTTTGTATGTCGACATAAATTATAGGATATGTCGACATATCCTAGTGTAAAATGACAATATATAAAAATTGTTTTTACTCTTTAAATTTGTAAAAACCAAAATAGAACTTTCATATAATGATTATGGAGAATAAAATAAAGAGTTTTAAGAATAGAATTTTCAAAGATTTTTATGATTCAATATACTTTAAAACCGACTCATTGTTGTCTCGTACTCCTCCAGCCTTTGTTCCTTGGTTCTCCTATGTCCTATCCTTTCCTTTGAATCTTTTTTATTCTTCTAATCTTGTTCTTGTCTCCCCGATCTTGATTTCTCTTGATCTACCTGGTCTTGTACTTGAGTTCTTGTATTGATCTATCTTGATATGCGTACTGCATCTCTACTTGATTATCCTGCAATTTGTCTTGATATTATTCGTATAATTCCTGTACTATACCATACACAAAATTGGAAAATCATCAGTGCTAATATTTATCTTATTGCCTGAATCCATCAACTCCCACTATATTAATGTTCCCCCTATCTTTTTACTATTATATTTTTATATATTATTCTCTCACCATTTCTCATCAACAAAAATGGAATAAAATAATTTATATAAACACTTTGGATAACATTAATAGAGTAATGAGCCGTGTAGAAATTCTTTAATGAGTTATAAGTATATAAGCATGTAATTTATCACCATAAAATTTTATATCCTAAAAATTTAATTACATGTCATAAGTTTTTGTGTTATTACATATATGTCGACATGTCCTATAGTGTATGTCTACATACACTGTATTTTTCTACATTGTATTTTCTATTTAAATGTGCGTGTATTTTTTTTTTACAGATATTATGTTGTAAACATGACTTCATTAAACATCACATATGTGCACAATCAAATGAAAACAACAAATACAAAGAAGAAAAAACAACATGAATACAAAAACATTTAATGTCGATGACCCTTAACTAATGGACATTTGTGACCATGACAAATGGGGTAAAAAGTGCAAAAATTTCCTTTCTGTTCTACATGATTCCCTTGAGCATTAAAGGTGATCTCTCCTACACATTGAACATCAGAATCATCATCCATAACTTCAACTTCTTCCTCTCTTCTTCTTCCTTTTCTTCTTCCTCAGTATCCTCTTTAGGGCTATGGATAACTATATTAGCTTCAGCCTCTGGTTCCTTAAAGATTATTGAATCATCCATACTGTTCAGTGGATGATTATGGATGGTCTAAATCATTCTTCCAT